>JAVANC010000028.1:31444664-36495026 GCA_033319125.1 Parnassius glacialis | reverse complement strand
GTCCTTCAAAAGTGTTATTGCCAAGGCAAAGTCAGAGCACATAGGCAGAATTGGCGAGAAACTAGTTCGCCTTCCTTTGGGAACCCGTGCATTCTGGTCTCTCGCCGAGGCTGTCCAAAGGAATTTCTGTAAGCCATCACTACCATCCCTGCACAGGGAGGACGACTCACTGGCCCAAGCCGCAAAACACAAAGCCGACCGTTTAGGCTCCCTTTTGCGTCCAATCCGACTCTTGATGACGGGGGGAAATTACTTAATTATTAGGCGTAATCCCGAATTCATGGAAGACTGCTTTTGTCCACCTCCTCGCCATCACCTCCATATTCTCCAAAATAATGGAATCCATTATTAACTGCCAGCTCATGCAGTACCATGAGGATAACCAGCTGATTAGTGACCGCCAATACGGTTTTCGTCGGGGTTGATCAGTGATCTTCTGGTCTATCTGACCTATAGATGGGCGGAGGCAGTAGAGTCCAAGGGGGAGGCGTTGGCCGTTAGTTTGGACTTTGCGAAGGCCTTCG
The DNA here is from genome assembly GCA_033319125.1 of Parnassius glacialis. Classification (NCBI taxonomy): domain Eukaryota; kingdom Metazoa; phylum Arthropoda; class Insecta; order Lepidoptera; family Papilionidae; genus Parnassius; species Parnassius glacialis. Next base: position 36,494,502 of record JAVANC010000028.1, on the reverse strand, counting down.
ATCAGGTTTGGCACAAAGCGCTTCTTTCGAAGCTCCCTTCTTACGGGCTTCCCGAGAAATTTTGCAATTGGATCACCAGCTGCCTTGCAGATCGGAGCATCAAGGTCGTTGTAAATGGTGCATGCTCCGACTATAAGCCTGTTAACGTTGGTGTTCCACAAGGATTTGTGCTATCACCAACGCTGTTTCTTCTGCATATCAATGACATGTTGCTAACTTGTAGCATTCATTGCTATGCGGATAATAGCACTGGTGATGCTCCATACACGGGCCGTGCCAATATTTCTCAAGAAAAGGTCGCCGAGTACCGGAACAAACTTGTGTCTGAAGTCGAGTCTTTGCTGAACAAAGTCTCAGATTGGGGGCGACTAAATCTAGTCCAGTTTAATCTTCAGAAGATACAAGTTTGCGCGTTTAGTTTCGTCTTATCTTCTCAGTTTCAAGGCACCCTTCTTGCCTCAGCCAGTATCGGAATCCTCGGAGTCGATATATCGAGTGAGGTGCAGTTTCGTGGTCACTTGGAAGAGAAGGCCAAATTGGCCTCTAAAAAGCTTAGCGTGCTCAGCAGAGTGGGACAGTATTTCATGCCGGCACACCGCCTGCAACTTTACAAGGCACACATTCGGCCTCACATGGAATACTGTTCCCATCTTTGGGCAGGAGCTCCCCAGTGCCAGCTCCTTCCACTTGGCCGTATCCAGCGCAGAGCGGCTCGAATCGTCGACGACCGAATCCTTTCTGATCGGCTCGATTCATTGGCAGTGCGAAGAAATGTTGCATCTCTTTACATTTTCTTTCGCATTTACCACGGGGAGTGCTCTGAGGAATTGTTCGGATTAATCCTAGCCGCCAAATTTCACGAACGCACATCGCGGCGGAACTCCCGATACCATCCACACCATCTGGATGATCGGCGGTCCACCACTGTGCGATTTAGAAGATGTTTTCTTCCTCGCACGACTTCCTTTTGGAATCGATTACCTTCAGCGGTTTTTCCGGACCGATACGACTCAGAGACCTTCAAGAAAAGAGCCTACTCCTTTTTAAAAGGCCGGCAACGCAACTGCAATTCCCCTGCTTACCCTGGTGTGGTATTTGTTCATGAGCGGCGGTATTCACTTACCATCAGGTGAGCCGCGTGCTCGTTTGCCCCCTTTCCTATATATAAAAAAAGTTGCCACACTTTGCAGCGGGTTGGCAACCGCAGTTTTTTATTGTTGTTTTGCTATTATCAGAAAGATGCTGCTGCCTTTCTTCTGTCGCAGTTTCCCTCTGTCGCCTCTTACGACACCCACGGGAAGCTATGGGGTAGCGGGTATTCTTACCCGCCATTATTCGGGGATAAGTCTGTATAAAAATGGTTAATATTAAGGAATTTATGGATGATAATAACCCCTGGCAATGAGGTGATCGTTACCAAGCTATTTTTAATTAATTTGTTTTGTGAGGTTAATTGGGTAACAAACATTTTTATTTTAACAAAAGTTATTTAAAAAATAGTCCTGCTGGGCTTTTTGCTGGTACTTCCCAGGACAAAGGTTTCATTTCGAGCCAGGGGTAAATAAACAAAAGAGTGACTTTCAATAAGTATTATTTACCATATTTATTGAATTAAAAGTTTCTGTTTCTGTCCATCAAATTTCAGTGTGGTATTTTAAACAATAATTATAATCTTCATAACAATTTTGTAAGAGCATATAATTTTGTTTAACGCAAGCATTCATGTTTCTTTAAAGATAAGCTAATCCGGTATTTGCCATCTAGATTTAAGCAATTACTCGCAATCAATGTGACTATAATCAAGCAATACAATAGCAGCAAATGAAAAAAACGTATAACAGTTTAATAATTTTAATTCTGTGAAATTAAAAATAGGCACAAACATTCACAGAGAATATTAACGAGATGCAAAACACAGCTGAGACCAATTCTTGGTAGTATGTTTAGTTCCCAGTACAATGTCAAGTCATTAACGTGCTCTGCTGCCGTTAAAATTTAACTTTTGCAATTAACGTTTTGATGGACCTGTATCACGTAATATCCTGATACTACATACCACGAACAAAATTTGCATAGAATCCATAAAACGCTGGTGCTGGTATAAAATAGATTTTATTAGGTTATTTTTATTTATCGAGGTTAAATATTACACATTTATCGTCATTCAGTGGTATAGTTCACCCCTGGTAAATACATGCGAAATTGATTTTAATTACACTTATATAAGGAACACGTTTTCTTTCTCTGCGTGATAAAATTCGGATTGAAGTTATCTGCAGTAAAACCAGAGAAAACAGCCCAACGGATGAGTAATCTAAAGTGGCATTGGGCCATAATATATGCATAATAATCCAAAGAACTGACATCAGTTATGGGTACGACATGTTCTTGAGTAAGTGAAGGTAAGGCGGCTCCTCTCTAGATGGGGTGATGACCTGGTAAGATATGTAGGAAGTGGAATGGAACACATTCCACACATGGAATTTCACGGGGGGGGGGGGGGGGGGCTTGTGTAAAGCTATGATGACTTTGGCGATGATAATAGTGGTGATGACAGAACTAGTTTTAAATTACAGAAGGCGAAGTTTCAGAATGAACTAAAGTTTATTAAAATAAATTTATTATTCTAGCCATTGATTTATATGTACTACGTACTAGAGAAGCCATTCCGAACAATGACTATGTTCAACTGAACTGTAGTGTAATCCGTACAAACTATATATTGCGTAAATTGATGATTTGTGAATTCCCTAAAATAATAATTATTACATTTTATTTAGAAATATAACATGTTTGTTTAGATGAATTTAAGATATTTTATATTTAATTCTTATATTTATTTTATATTAATATCGCTTACCATCAGGTGGACTGTGTGCTCGTTTGTCACCCTTAACCTATTAAAAAAAAACTCCCAAAAATAAAGAATAAATTGCGTGGACAGAGATTTTCATCACCTGAAGAAGCTGTGGACGCCTACAAAACGGCTATTTTGGAGATGGGGTCTGAATGGGGTCCGAATGGGGTCCAAATGGAATGGTTGCTTCAATGATTGGTTCCATCGTATGGAAAAATGTGTCAAATTTCGCGGAGAATACTTCGAAAAGCAATAAATACATTTTTAAATAGTAATGCTGTGTCACTTCCTTGATTCCCGAAATTTTCAGTGCCGCCGTCGTATCCTAATTATCTATTGAAAAGCTGATACGTTTTCTTTATTTAGTTTTATCCTCCTGTGCCAACCCTAACAAAATATAGGTAAAAATTTTGACAGCTCCTTAGAAGCTTTGCCTCTTTACACTTTCTTTACTCTATCTCTTTACTCTTTACTCTATCAAATTAAAGTCTTCGCGCATGCGCGACTACTACACACGACACGGTACCGATTACTCTTATTTCCTACTTTAAACACAATAGGCACAATTCTAATAATCTTACATTGTCTACAGTATCAGAAGAATTAATATTAAAGACTATTAAAGAACTTAAATCCAATGCCGTTGGTATAGACAATATCTCACTACAGATGCTTTTAATGACTCTACCTCAATCATTAATGACAATTACCGCTATTATTAATAAATCGATCCAGAGTGCAGTTTTTCCAGATCTATGGAAACTCGCAATTGTCAAGCCGTTACCAAAAAAAATCAACCCTCTTTCGATTAAAGACCTGCGATCTATTAGTATGTTGCCCTGTATTTCCAAAATACTAGAAAAGGTAGTTTGCAAGCAAATGACAGAATATCTTGAAATCAATGGCGTACTGCCTGTTATGCAATCTGGATTTCGCAAGGGCCACAGCACTACTACAGCTTTACTTGAGGTAATCGATAATCTACTTGCAGCCCAAGATAGAGGAATGTGCTCAATTTTGGTGCTCTTAGACTTCTCCCGAGCATTTGATTCAATCGATCAGTCATTACTCCTGGCTAAGTTGCCATTCTATGGCTTTGATGCTAATGCGGTCAAATGGTTTGACAGTTATCTCACTGGAAGGCAACAACGTGTGGAAATCATTAAAGGTGACGGTATTAGGATTCAATCAGTCCCCCAGAATGTTACACGGGATGTTCCACAGGGCTCGATACTTGGGCCTATTCTTTTCACGCTATATTCCGCTGATATGGTTAAGAAAATTAAACACTGTCATTACCACCTATATGCTGATGACCTGCAAATGTATCTTTCCTTCATACCATCGCCATCGGGTCTTCTTCAAGCTATTAATAAAATAAATTACGACTTAGAGGCTATTTCTGCTTGGTCAAAGTTAAATTCATTGGTTCTAAACCCTGACAAATTAAAGTTTATGTTAATAGGATCAAAAAATATGATTGCTAAACTTGTAAATGTCCCAATAGAAATAAAAATTGGAAACAGTCCTATTGATCAAACCTCCGAGGCTAGAAATCTTGGGCTTAAGCTTGACAACCACCTGTGTTTCGAAGCACATGTCAGAGAAAGTGTACGAAACTGTTTTAATAGATTAAAAATCTTATATAAAATCCGACCATTCTTAACAGAGCAAATGAGGATAAGACTATGCGAGTCTTTGATTTTGTCCAAATTAAATTACTGCGACGTGGTATTTGGACCTTGTCTATTAAGTAGGACTCAGAGGCTCATACAGCGGGTGCAGAATGCATGTGCGAGGTTCTGCTTCCATAACCACCTCGTACGCATGTTACTCCTTTTCTAAAAAATGCAGGCCTATTAAAAATGTCATCGCGTCGAAAATTACACCTTGCTACCCTATTATTTGGAATAATTGCAACAAAAACTCCTCGTTACTTATATGACAAATTAGTGTGGGTTAGCGAACAATCAAAATATCCTAAACGTAAATGTACTAAAGTCTTTGTTATTCCGAAACATAGAACAATGGCATTTAGAGGGTCCTTCAGGTATGCAGCTTCTCGCTGCTGGACCGTTCTACCGCCACCAATGCGTGCTCTAAAAACTTTAGGAATATTTAAAAAAAAACTGATATCAATTTTAAAACAAGACCAAAATCCCTCGTAATTTTAAAAATTTACTTTTACTACGTGCACAATTTAAAGGACCTTCGTTTAATGCTAAAAATATATAATAATATATATATATATATATATATATATATATATATATATATATATATATATATATATATATATATATATATTATCTCCACTCTAATTTTCAGTTCACTTACTGTTTCGTTTCTTTAAATAATAACAATTATTATGCTGACTCTGTCCCCACACTGAATGTTTTTCTTTAAGTTTTAGCTTTAGTTAATGTATGACCGTCCGTGAAGCCAATAGTAGGCTCTATTTGAAAATCAGCGCTGCTGTCATTTAGTTCAGCAGCTGTTAGCTGAAATAGGGACCTAATTTGACTGTACACAAATCATGTTTTTTTATATCTTGTGTTATTTTATTTTATTTTTTTGTTTTTCATTGTGACATCAAATAAAGTTTTCTTTCTTCCTTTCTTTCTTTCTACTCCCGCACATGCGCGAGAACATAGAGTAGTATACAGTTTTTGTTTGAAATAGCTTGTCTAGTACGCAGTACATATAACTCTAATGATTCAAGCCAGTATTTTGTTTGATACCAACATTAATATAACCATTTAGTGATTTAACTCCTGTAATATTAAGAATTCACGTAGCTTAATTATTTATACCTTTTTATTTGAGAATTTGTGGTATCTGATGATGGTAATATGGATTACATTTCGAAAAATGGTAGCTCAGTGGTGCTCTTTTTCCTTCTTTTCTTTTTTAAAGCAGAAAAAAGGGATTGCTGAGTTTAGGTTTATGATCCCCGGTAAAAGCGCTTGGATATTTGGTGGTGGCATGCGGTGTTTATTGATTATTAAATGTGCGCTTAGGTTATACTGTTTTAGAATTTAGCTTTTTAATTTAGCGTTATTCTAATATATATGTAGGACTAACACCCCTAGGATATTCAGCCTGGATGGCTTCCTCTGAAAGAACCAATGAAATAGTCTGCGGTAAAATCCAAAGGAAGTGAGTAACGCAGTGAAAAGACAACAAAATAATTAAGTTACATATTATATTAGCTATTTAATAATTAGTTTATATTAAAGAGATATCACCAGGTGATATTACTCTTTTCCTGCCTAGGATTTTTTTTAACTTATTATAAGCCAGTGCTTGACCACAATTCCTCCTGGTGGTAAGTGGTGATGCAGCCTTAAATGGTAAATCGCACTGCTTATCGTAACAAAAGCCTATTCACTCTTGCCTTGAAGACGCCCAGATTGTATTCGGACGGAAAGATTGACGCCGGCAAATTATTCCACTCCTTTGCTGTACGCATTACAAAAGACGAAGCAAATCGTTTGGTTCTAATGCGTAGAATATCGACAACAAAGGGATGAAGACCCGCTGACCGCCTGGTTGTCCAATGGTGGAAAGGAGAGGGAGGAATTAAAGCTTGTAATTCCTGCGCACAACTCACCGAAATGCATCCTATATAATACCGATAGGGTGGCTACTCTGCGCCTGTGCTCGAGGCTGATAATATTGGTTTCAAACCATATCAAGGTCACCAATGACACAAGAATAAATAATTTTATCCATACCTGTGTCTATAAATACGCAGATCGTAGAGAAAGAGGGGTCTTCAGGGTGACGGAGACGCTTACGGCAGATGTCGTTAAGAACGTAAAACACAGACCTCCGGCGCACTGATGGAAAATATGCTCCAATGTGTACCCAGGATAGCCCAGGTACGCCGCATCTATAGAACAACTGATCTGCGTCTCAGTCAAGAAGAGCAAGTGCGGCTTGTCAGTCTCAAGGTGGTAATGGACTGCATTGAGATTACAGTGCAGACCTCGGATGTTTGTGAGGTGCACTTTGGTGGAGAGGGAGTGTAACCTCTGTACAGACTTACTCTCCTTTTTCCTTTTTTTCATTAATGGTGGGAGTGAATAGGTTGAGAGAATGGCAGTTGGACGAGGCGTCACACATATAACCTAGGACGCAAACAGAGTCCACAGCATCGATGGTACCTTCGAATCACGGGGACGCCCGAACCCCCCTTGAAATTGCCACCAGGCCTCTCTCCTCCAGTCGCCAACTGGCATGGTGGAGCCATCCCAGAATTTTTCATAAGATGGAGGGGCAGCCTTTCTCATAAGTGGCTGGCTCATTAATTGGGCCCCCAACTATCTACGGTCGGCCAGCGGTGCAACCGTGCTTCAGATCCCGCTAACCTCCGTAACCAGGCACCTGACGCTAAGAAACAGCAGTAGTAGTAGAGGACCAACCTACCACTAGTATGTAGTACTCCTCGTTTAGCACTACCCAGGGTAAGTATACGTGTCAGGTAATCAGGATTCAAGTAATTCCTACGGATGCAAACAGGTTTATCCCCCAAAAATTCAGATTGAATATCACCATCTTACCTACTCCTGCCACTAAACATCTGTGTATGCATTATTGTATTCCGATCCGAAATGTAAAGAAAGCCAGTGCAGGTACAGACTGTGACGCATTCCATCATAGTCCTCAGAGGTGACAAGTCAAGGTGACTGAAACAGAACATCAGGTGGAATCAGTTCATTAGTCACTTCAACTTTTCTTTTATACAATAAGGGTGCCAACGAGCACACAACCCACATGATGGTAAGTGTGTACTGTGGCTCATTTATCCTCAATTAAGAATCAATTGCAACTGCGTTTTCACCCCCTGAGCACTACGATGAAATGCCACGTTTCCAGTAAAAAGGGTTTCCGGTTATCTTCACTCACCGTATGAAACACAGCAGCATTATTGTATTTGACGTTGGCATTCTGTGAGACATAATATGTGTATTTTTAAAAAAATAATCTTAACCGAGTATTTTTATGAGATACAAGGAAATAAAAAAATAAGATATAACTGGATTCGAATGTGCACATCAAAGTATAGTTATTTTTTGACGCGACAGATTGCAGGAAGTTGCAATTAGCGTTATGTACGTGAGTTTGTATTTACGACGTAAATTTCAGAAACAGTAGAGAGCAGCGTGTAGTTCGCTTAAACAAAATTAACACTATTTTAATTAGCACTATTAATTAGGAGTTGATTCTCTTACATTTCACCTCTAAACTTAACGTTAAGTTACTATATTCACTTCATACTTATAACTTAGATTTTTTTTATATTATTATATTTATGCTTTTTATATGACAGGCATAATAATATGTCGAATGGAATAAAGACGATTTTGATGCTGTATGAATCTTGTGTCATTGTGTAATGAAATCATTATGCCAACGATTATAATCGAGAATTTAGTAAACTTGTTGATATTTACAACTGAGCTCAAGTACATGTGCTGTATTCTAGAAAAGACTATAATTTTTCACCGACTTTAAATTTGAGGAGGTTGTTAATTCGTGTAAGTGTTATTTATAAAGGTATGCAACAACACAGTATCTCTGAAATAAGTTATTAATTTAGCTCGTTATTTAATTTAATAATGATTTTTTTTTGTGGAATATCTTTAGGAGTGTCCTATGCTGGGTAGTGGACTTGTTCATCACAAGATCATTGCTGAACATAATCCTCGCCTCAGGAATGAAAAAAAAGCATAGTCCTGAAATACCTGCGTCTTTTGCCAGGATGCCACTTCATCTTATGGTGGCCGCCCTACGCCGAGGCTGTTACTCGAGAAAACTTTTCCCCCAAAAATACTTAAATTTTAATCAACTTAATCCATGCTAAATCAGTATTGTATATTTTTTGGATTACATATTACATTATTTACTTTGGCAGTATGCATTACATTAATTTATAACTTATTGACTGTTTGAAAGCGGCGTCTACATTATTTGCAATTAAGATGCATTTTTCTATAAATTTTCTTGTTGCACATCAAACTTTCTTATAAAATTTGGCTCTATAAAATCATGAACTCTCCAATGGCGCAGAACAGGATTATAGTGCCCAAGTGTATGCGCAAGCACAAGTGGACTCTATTTCCTCACTCTCGTAGTCCGATGTGATGATAAACCAACACTACCGGAGAGAGATCAGGCAGAGGACCAACGGCTTTACGTGCTTTCCGAGGCACGGGGGTGAGATACCGCCAACTTCCTGACTCCGAGCAGCTACTGGGAATTTCTTGATGGAAAAACTCAATAACTGTTTTTTTTTGCCCGACCCAGGATTTGAACCCGGGACCTCATGATCAGCAGTCGCACTACTACAACCACTAGACCAACGAGGCAGTCAAATCAAAAACAATTAAACATAAAAATACAATTGAACTGTATGTCTGAAATATCGAAATAACTGCCTACTCTTTAGAACAGGGGATTTTTTGCATGCTATTAATTCATAACTTGGATTATTTAAGGTTTAACATTCCTTGGGGTAGTCCTATTTTCAGCAGTAGACTTGTGATGGGTTGTAATGATGATGACTATGAAGTCATAAAGTATAATTTTCATTATATTGGCTGCCTCCCTGTCTTTCTCTCTCTGTCCGTGTGTCCGGGCCAATCTTCGAATTGGCTGAACTGATAGTGATGCAACTTCCCGAACAGATAGAATGCAATCTATTCGAAAAACGTATAGGAATGTTTTTGTGAAATCGAAAAAACTGATAATCCAATTCAGTAAACATCGGAAAGGTCAGAATGGTCGGAATCGTTTGTCGGTGACCATCGCTCTACAACTGCGTTATGTTTCTTCATTATGATGATATTTTGTTTGGTGACATAGACATCGGCTTATAATAACTCTCTTTGTGTCACCTGAAGCCCAACAAAGTTACACAATCGCACTGCTGTTGCCACAGCGCATACGTGACGTGAACGTACTTCACGTGCATTGGTGTCGTAAAACCTTTAAAGGCTACTTACATATTGAATTACCTATACCTCTTAGCAAAATTTGCAGTTCAAGCAATTCGTTTATGTAACGGTATATTGCTTTAGTCCTTAGTTAAAGCTTCATCGAGGTTGAGACAAAATCACAAAAGGGATAAAAGCAACATAATTTCTATTAACAAAATTACACACAGTAGGCACACTGTGAAGTGATGATTTATTATTTCTTAAGAAATTCATCATATTCGTTCATTACAGCTTATATTATACTGCTGAACATAGGCCTGCCCCATAGACTGTCTCATAAGAGTTTTCCTTTGGCTGTTTTTTATCATTATGAGTTGGTGTTATCAAGAGGATGCTGCTGTCTATCTTTTGTTTCATTTACATTTGTTGCCTCTTACTCTTTACTTTACTACTTTGGGTCTCCCACGGGATGATATAGGGCAGGGGATTATAATAAGCCACTAGTACATGACACATTTCTATCTAAATAATACTTCTAACTAAAAGTAAATTACTAAATTCCAACTTTAGTAATTTTCCGTAATTTAAGGAAAAGTTACGCATTTACCTCAGATTTTGCTTATAATAACTGTTTGAAAGAAATGCCAGTTTTATTTAATATCTTTTGTTAAATGTTTCACATAAACTTATGACCTTTTCTCTTGTTTCAGATTGGGAGCTTAAAAAATTTCTTCTTATTTTCCCATCCTAAAATTAATAAAAGGTCTATTAATGCAAGTATCGATTACATGAATCGCTTAAAGAACGATCCCCAGGTAAGCCTTATATTGTATTTAAATCATTATTTATTTTTGTTTTATTATTATTATAAAATTTAATGACAAACGTAGTACTTAAAGCCTACCTAATGGTGAGTGCCAACTTCAAATAAAGAAGACTTTGATGATGTGTGAGATGAGTTATCATCTCTGAGAACTATGATGGAATACCTCACAGTTTGCAATTATTATACTCGCTTTCTATACGCTTCAGGTCGTATGAATGAAGTCTTCGCATGGCTGAATGATGAAATAGAAGGTATCCTAAGTAACTGTGTGCTCGTTTGTCACCCTTATCCTATAAAAAAAAAACTAGCAAGTAGATATCCTTTTCTTTTTAGGAGTCCTTCTGGAATACCTTCCTTATATACCTTCTTAGGATTACTTACTTTTTTTTTAATTGGATAACGGTGACAAACGAGCACGCAATCCAACTGATAGTAAGTGGTTGCTGCGGCCCATAGACATCTACATCTATCCTCGTTTGCGAATCAAAATGTAGATGCGTTGTCACCCGTGAGGACTAAGATGGAATGCCTCATTTCCAGTAAAAAGGGCCTCCGGCCACCTGCACTCACCAAGCGAAACGCAGAGGTAAACCTCTACTTCACGCTGGTATTCTGTGTAGTTGCTACTAGACTTCTCAAGAATTTGCCCAAAATCAACAAACTTGGTTTACGAGCACAGCACCGATACAGTCACGCTGCATATGCTACTCCCTATCACATATAGATTGAGCTTGTTAGATTTAGCATATATATAGATAGATTATAGATTTTTGAAAATATCAATATGAATTTACTCATAACTATAAAGTTAAACTAAAAGTTACAGCCTATATACGTCCCACTGCTGGGCACAGGCCTCACCTCATTTCTGAGAAAATTTTAAGGCAAGGAAATGTCCGCTGCGTTGCCCCAATGCATGTTGGCGAACTTCACATGTCTTCGAAAGTTTTTTTTATTTCTCAGACATGCAGGTTTGCTCACGATGTGTTCCTTCACCGCCAAGTACGTGGTAAAGTAGCACTCATAGCTAGTAGAGCCATGCTACAGCTATATTAGTGGTATAGTTGTAGCACGAATGGTTGGGCTTGACCGGGGAAGGACCACGCTCTCACAGAATACCAGCGTAAAATGATAGCTTAACACTGCTGTGTTTCGTATGGTGACTGAGATCCGGAGACCCTTTTCACTGGAAAAGAGAAATTTCATCTTAGTCCTCACGGGTGACAACGCATCTGCGTTTTGATTCGCAAACGAGGATAGATGTAACTGTCTATGGGCCACAGTAACCACTTACCATCAGGTGGACTGTGTGCTCGTTTGTCACCTTATGCTATAAAAAAAACTATAATTATTAATTATGACGTTTATTGGAATATGTTAAATAAGGTTATATTTTTATGTATGTATGTTATACAAATATGTATGTATGTATGTATTTATGGATATGTAATAGAATATATATATTTACTTTTTTATTAATGTTACGGTACTTGTTTCTATATTTTCACTATCTGCCATCAAGCATTAAGCCAGAAGCATTAAGTCCGCCCTTTGTTACCTTATATAAGTGAACACAATAAAGTTTTTAAATGATAAATCAATAAACAGATAACTTTTTAATGCAATAAAACATAAAATATGTAATTATTTTTTGTTTAACCGGATACTTATGTGATCTTATTACAAAATGTGCATTTTTGATAGTCGGGTTCAAATACTTAAATGTTGTTAGGGATATTATTTATCAATTCTGAATTAATGCATAACATTGTTTTGTGGAACTTCTTAGGCCGTCCTTTTTTTTCAATCGATATCAAGAATTCAATACATTATTTTAGTGGGAATGGAAGGAAAGTTATAGGCAGGAGGTGGGCAGCAGTATCTTTCTAATAACAACTGAAAAATAATAACTGTGTTTGCCAGCCTATCTGCCATGCGAACCAACTAAATATGTGTACATAGACACATATATAAAACTTTTGATAAGTTATGACGGGAGGAAAGGAGAGGAAGACTAAAGTCACGGAACATTAATTGCGCATTAGAAATATTAAGTAATGGATTATGTACTCAAAATTTAAAACATACGGATTACTACAAATTTACGTACGAGAAATTATTAAATTCTGAAACCTTTAACTTTGAAAATTTTAACAGTGGTAGAGCCACGCAGCACCTCTTGTTGTCGCACGGATGGGCCGGTTCGACCCGGATGGCACCACGACCTCACAGAAAACCAGCGTGAAGTAGAGGTTTACCTCTGCGTTTCGCTTGGTGAGTGCAGGTGGCCGGAGGCCCTTTTTACTGGAAATGAGGCATTCCATCTTAGTCCTCACGGGTGACAACGCATCTACATTTTGATTTGTAATAGAGGATAGATGTAGATGTCTATGGGCCGCAGCAACCACTTACCATCAGGTGGACTGTGTGCTCGTTTGTCACCCTTATCATATAAAAACCTTCTCCATATCAGTTCAATTTTTAAATTAGGGGTAAATAATAATAATTAATTTTTTTTTAACTTATCATTTTATGCAAATAAGGACGTCTGAATATAAGATAATATACAACCTTCTAGTCTAGGGTTGTGTAAATCTAAAAATTATAATATAATCTTGTAACTTTATCAAAATTCCTAAGGTTAAATATTTTCGTAATATTTTTACTTTCTTACTTGTTGATATGTAAATGTTTGTTCAATTTTAATGATTATGTGATGTTATATCTTTTAGTTTAATTTTATCCAATCTGTTTTTCCAAAGCGTTTTTTTAGTCTACTTTTATTACTTATTTTTGTAAGTTAACGTTCTTGAAGATGTTCAGTTAACCGCCTGCTTCACGAAAACATTGTAATTTATTGTTCTATCCTGTAGATACTCTTTCTTAATTGTTAACTCCATTGACTTCGTTAATGAAAACAAATACCCGCACCGAAAATGTTCCTAAGTTACTAATTCCGAAGAATTATTACATCACCAGCTCTTAAATTATGACTCGGGCACGAGTTTCAAATTTGTAATTTTCAATATAGTTCAACACGTTTCACTTTATGTCCTAAATTGTAAGATGATATGATTTTTATTACAAAACATTATTTCAAGATAATTTTTTGTTTATCACACCACAGATAATGCTTTCTAATATCAATTATTATATCAAAATTAGACGAATGGAAAAGAAAACATTGTTTATATTTCATAGCATAAAGCAAAATCTTTTAACAATTGTATGTTAATGGTGAGCCGTAGTAGTTCAGATGGTTAGCGCTTGCTGTAAGCTTTACAGTACTCGAGGAACCCGGGTTCGATCCCCGCCGGCACCAATTAAATTGTTAATTGCAATTTTAAGTGCTGATTTACCACGTGCTCGGCGGTGAAGGAAAACATCGTGAGGAAACCTGCATGTCTGAGAAATAAGAAAACAATATTTCGAAGACATGTGAAGTTCGCCAACACGCATTGGGGCAGCGCGCCGGACTTTTCCTTGCCCTAAAACCTTCTCAGAAATGAGAGGAGGCCTGTGCCCAGCAGTGGGACGTAAATAGGCTGCAACTTCTATGTTAATGGTAACAATTCTAAAGCGATTTAAATGAGACAGCAATTACTAGACAAATTTCGACGAGAGTGGTCCTTTAATTTACAAAATCAAGAATCAAAATTGGAATATCTTTGAAAATTCTTTAACATTAAAAAAATATCAACACAGAAACAAAGATATTCCAAATGTAACTATATCATACATAAAATATAATAATATGATACAATCGGGTTTTAATTTAATTTTGTATATATCACTTTTTCGTTTTCATGGAGATTTTACTCTAAAGCCTGAGTAGAAAGCGTTCGGTGACTCGATTGAAGAGTCAAGATACAACAGCGCGTTTGGCTTACACTAACGGTCACCACACAGGACAATGTAATAAATGCTATACATGCTAATTTATGCATAAGGTGACTAGCAACTACACACTCCACCTAATTGTAAGTGGATGCCGCGATTCATAGAAACCTAATGATAACCTCGGTTGTGAATCAATATGTGTCTACACAGTGATCACACACAGAGAGTGTCTACTCTCTTAATAGTGAGGAGGGAATATAGTATGCCCAGTTTCCAGTCAGAAGGGTTCTACGTTGGTACTCTACACTTACCATTCGAGACTCAAAGAAAGAAGGTGGTATTTTCTTGGTACTCTGAAAGGACCAACCCTATCCCGGTTCCGCTGACCACATTGTGTTGCAAAAAATATAACTACAGTGTTCTCTTCTACCACGTCAGTATGGTTATAACCGTACAAGCCAACTCGAGAGGCATAACTGAGATTCATGGAGCACAAACGTTAAGAATCCTACGCACAGTTCAACCATTAGTTAATCAAAATAGTATGATGGTGTGTTATTGATGAGTATTAACGTTATTTGAAAAATATGGAAAGATTGCAAAAAGTGATATAAATACTTGTTATTCAGAAGAAAGCTGTTATCTTACATACATTTGATAGAGGAATTGAGAATTATTTATTGCCATTCTCCACTTCATGCGTTGACTGACGTGCGGCTTTCCGCCTGTGCGGCAAAAATGTAAATTGTGATATTTGTCAAACGGAATTTACAAGTGAGAATAACTGTATAGTTTTGTAACATACACGCTATTGTTGTTGGTACAATTCAACTGTACAGACGAAATTGTATATGGCGACCTTATACAAGAGCGTGTGCTTGTCATACGTGCCTTGTACTATGTTTCTACACTCATAGCTTATATTATAGTGATTACTGTCTCTTTATCTTCTCATCATGATAATTTTACTTTTACAAATGCCTACATAATGAAATGTACCAAAACAACACCTCGGGTATATTACCTTTGAGTACTATGGCGTTTTATGTGTCGTCCGAACACACTGAAGGCTGCCCTACATATCTTTTAATTAATCTACTTTTGCATTTTCCACGACGGCCGTCAGTTTTTCGTCTTATTTTTCTTGTGCATTCCTAATGTCTTTTGCGAATACGACGTAGCGTCAAGACAAAACCGCGTGAAGAGAAGAGCAGTCCACTTTCATAATTATACTGCAACTGCTATTAGCCTTTTTGTAACTTCATCTACTTTATTACTCGAGAATTTTTAAATTTGCATTTTTTTATTAGGTACTAATAAGAATGACAAAATAACGCCGTACAATTTAAATGAAACCACTTAACATCAGGTGGTGGTCAATGTGGTCCACCGATAACTGCATTAATGCAGATGCAAATGCTATGTAAACCATGAGAACTAAGATGGAATGCTTCTTAATTATGCAACGATGGTATTTTATGGCATTTTCGCAATCATGTTACAGCCATAATATCCTCTCCCGTGTAGGGTAGCCCTACTCTATCTGATTTGGATCTGAAGGATCAGATTGAAGAACATGCAGTTATGAATGATTCCGCTCCGGTGTCCTTTGATTATGTTATGTTTTAACGTAATTTTTGGATTTGGAACGGGTGCGTAGTACCTATTACCTAGGTAGAATCATTATTTCTGTCTGATTTATATTTAATATTTTTTTAATTAACTCCAATCTTTCGTTCTACACTGTTATATGTAAATGATTTTTTTTTAATAAAACCGAATATCGGTTCAGTAGAGATGGCTAAAATTTGATTTATATTAAGTATTCATTGTTATAATTGGGGGGTATTTGCCATAGTTGCCACGCTTGGCGAGCGGGTTGGCAACCGCAGTTTTTTTATTGTAAGTTTGGCTATTATCAGTAAGATGCCGCTGCCCATCTCCTGCCTGTTTCCCACTGTCGCCTTTTACGACACCCACGGGAGGATATGGGGTAGTGGATATTCTTGACCGCCACTACACGGCATAGGCAGCCTCGTACCGGTAGGCGAAGTGTTGGGCGCCCCCCCACGAGATAGAGTGACGACCTGGTAAGACATGTAGGAAGTCGATGGATGCAGGTGGCTCAGAACCGTGCTTTGTGGCATTCTTTGGGGGAGGCCTATGTTCAGCAGTGGACTTGTGAAGGGCTGTAATGATGATGATGATGATGACTCATGGTTATAATAAGTTACCGTGTAGTAGCGTTGTAAAAATATCCACTACTCCATATCATCCCGTGGGTGTCGTAAGAGGCGACAGAGGGAAACAAAGCAGAAGATGGGCAGCAGCGTCTTCCTCATAACTACTAAAACGACTGCGGTTGCCAACCCACTAGCCAAGCTTGGCAACTATGGTAAATATCCCTCCTATGAAGCAATCTATGGGGGTGGTCCATGTTTAGCAGTGGATTTTGATAAGCTGTAACCGTAACCGTAACGGTAAGTAGTCGTAAATTGCTGAACGAATAGTTTGTAATAAGCACGGTTTTTATATGCACCTCATATAAATTTAAATACATTCTTAACAGAGAAAGAAACGATTCCATATTCTAAATTAAGAATCATAATCCATGCAATCGTCAACATCGTACTCATATTTACATTCATAAACTCTCACACATGTCCCTAAGAGACTATGGATTTCCATTTGGCACGAACCTGACACACCTCTCGATTCTTTCAATTTACTCAATAACTATATTATAAAGTTACAACTAAAATACCTCGTATAATAACAGGTGAGATGGGTGATGCAGCAAAGAGATTTAAGGAGAACGAAAAGGGACCATCAATGGAAACCAAGACATGTAATGCGTCAGACCAACCCGCCGTCCTTTCCTGATCCATTGTTTAAAGAACAATGGTACTTGGTAAGTCAATAACATTATTCGTTTTGTTTTATTTATTTAAACATTACACTATTCAAATAATCTTTCAACAACTACATTTACAATTATTACATATTATTTTCATGTTTAACTTTATAATTAAAAGATAAAAATAACTGTAATAAACATTTGGTTTAGATCGAATTACCAATTAAAACTATTTGTACTAAATATTTTGTACGATGATATATTTAATGTCTACTAATTACTGTTAGTAATCATTTTCAAGCCAAATATCATTGATCTATGAAAGTAATATAATCAATATATAGGAACAAAATGTTTATTTTACTGTCATTACCTTTACCAAAGTTAATAATTTTCTAAAAATAATTCTTTTTTTTTATAGGATAAGGGTGACAAACGAGCACACAGTCTACCTGATGGTAAGTGGTTGCTGCGGCCCATAGACATCTACAACTATCCTCGTTTGCGAATAAAATGCAGATGCGTTGTCACCCGTGAGGACTAAGATGGAATGCCTCATTTCCAGTAAAAAGGGCCTCCGGCCACCTGCACTCACCAAGCGAAACGCAGAGGTAAACCTCTACTTCACGCTGGTATTCTGTGAGGTCGTGGTACCACTCCGGTTCGAGCCGGCCCATACGTGCGACAGCAAAAGCTGCCGCGTGGCTCTACCACTGTTAAAATTAAAATACCTCGTATAATTGCTAGTCTTAATATAAATATTAACAGTGTAACATCACGAAATGTTAACATTTTTGGATTTATTTGTCAATATTGGACACAATATTGACGGCTCCGTGGCGCACTGGCTTAGCAATGAGCTATTGCGCTGGGGCCGCGGCTTCGAATCCCGCACGGAACAAGTATTTGTATGACCTACAAATAATTGTTCCGGGTCTGGATGTTTGTCCTTGTGCAATTTGTGTTTGTAAACTGTCTCCACGATACAGGAGAAAATCCTAGTATGGGGGTAACGTTTTTATATTAAGAAAAGAAAAGAAAAGAAAAGAAAACAATTGAATTATGTATCAAAACGGGGTTTAGGTTATTACATAATTTTACTCACAAATATCTACTTTAGCTTTCAATAATTATTTTCTTGAGTCGTGTAGTGGCAGTGTAAGAATATCCACTACCCCATATCGTCCCGTGGCGACCTCCACGAGGAGACGACAGAGGGAAATTGAAACAGGAGATGGGTTGAAGCATATTCCTAAAAACAGCTTAAAATAATTAAAATACTGCAGTTGCCAATCCGCCTGCCAAGCGTGGCAACTATGGCAAAATCTGAGGGATATGAGGCACTCTGTAGGAAGCTCTATGTTAGTTAATTCAATAAATGTAGTTTTTATTCATGTATTTAGAATGGCGGTGCAGCGGGTGGCTTAGATATGAATGTTGGTTATGCTTGGAGAAAAGGATATACAGGAAAAGGAGTTGTAATAACAATATTGGACGACGGAATACAACCCAATCATCCAGATTTAATACAAAATTATGTAAGTAGATTCCAACATGTAAAAAATAAATGATTGTTTCAAATATAGCTGTGGGAAAATTTTATAACTTACCAAAAAATAAACAATAATAAAATTTATAATTATCGATTTCCTTATTTTAGGATCCAGCTGCATCAACTGATATAAATGGGAATGATACAGATCCAACGCCACAAGACAATGGCGATAATAAACACGGTACCCGATGCGCCGGAGAAGTAGCTGCAGTTGCATATAATAGATATTGTGGCGTCGGCATTGCGTATAATGCTAGCATTGGTGGTGTTAGGATGCTGGATGGTTTAGTAAATGATGCAGTAGAAGCTCAAGCACTCGGTTTTAATACTCATCATATCGATATTTATAGCGCTTCATGGGGACCCGAGGATGACGGAAAGACTGTTGATGGGCCAGGACCTCTAGCAAGAAGGTATTTTTGAAATTTATTTATGTCTATATAAATGGGGTTTAAATATATTTTAGCGTGAAGCTTATTAAATTATGTTTTTATTCATAGAGCCTTCATTAATGGTGTTACTAATGGCAGAGGTGGTAAAGGATCTATTTTTATATGGGCCTCAGGCAACGGCGGAAGGCATACAGATTCCTGTAATTGTGATGGTTACGCAAATAGTATATTTACAATATCTATATCGAGTGCTACACAAGGTGGGTACAAACCATGGTACTTAGAGGAGTGTTCATCTACTTTGGCATCGACGTACAGTTCCGGTACACCTGGACGGGATAAGAGTGTTGCTACAGTAGACATGGACGTGCAGTTAAGGCCTGATCATATCTGCACAGTGGACCACACTGGAACATCTGCCTCCGCACCTCTGGCTGCGGGAATATGTGCTTTAGCATTAGAAGCAAACCCTTTATTAACATGGAGAGATATGCAACACCTTATTGTTATGACTTCACGATCACAACCATTAGAAAAAGAGGAAGGGTGGATTGTAAACGGAGTTAAAAGAAAAGTGAGCCACAAATTCGGATACGGCTTAATGGATGCTGCACAAATGGTTTCTTTAGCAGAGCAATGGGTTAGTGCACCGCCGCAACATATTTGTAAGTCACAGGAAATAAACGAGGACAAATCAATTGAAATCTCTTTCGGTTACACTATTTCAGTACATATGGATGTAAACGGTTGTAGTGGTACTATGAACGAGGTCAGGTTTTTAGAACACGTCCAATGTAAAATTTCACTGAGTTTTTTTCCAAGAGGAAACTTAAGAATTTTACTCACTTCGCCTATGGGAACTACGTCAACTCTTTTATTTGAAAGGACACATGACGCAACAAGTTCCAATTTCGACGATTGGCCATTCTTAAGTGTACATTTTTGGGGTGAAAATGCTGAAGGACGGTGGAATCTACAAATAATAAATGCAGGAAATAATCATGTCACACAAATTGGCGTGCTTAAGAAGTGGCAGTTAATATTTTATGGAACAGCAACAAACCCAGTAAGATTAAAAAACAAAAGTTATTTTCATTCATATAGCCTATACGAGAATCAGAAAAGCTATCATATAAATGATGTATACGACGTTTCTGAATATTCCCAGTTTTTAAACGAAATTGAGCTAGGCTTATCAGATAGAAGGAGTAATAGCAACAATATTCCATCAGCACAAAGGAAAAATGTCCTTGCAGATGCCAACGATAAGCAAGTACAAAGAATGTGTGACCCTGAATGCGATTCTCAAGGTTGTTATGGGAAAGGTCCCACGCAGTGTGTGGCATGTAAACATTATCGTTTGGACAATTCATGCGTTTCCAGATGTCCCCCTAGAAGCTTTGTAAATCAAGGCGGGGTATGTTGGCCCTGCCACGAATCATGTGAAACTTGTGCTGGAGCCGGTCAAGACTCCTGTCTGACTTGTGCTCCAGCTCACTTACTAGTAACAGATCTAGCGGTATGCTTACAACAATGTCCAGATGGCTATTACGAAGATCCAGATGCAAATGCTTGTTTTCCTTGTGCTGAACATTGTGACACTTGTGCTGAAAAAGCAGACATGTGTTCTTCGTGTGCTCATAGTTATGTTTTATATAATGGGTCTTGTTTAGCATCATGCCCACCGGGAACTTTCCAGAAGGATGATTTTGGATGCATACCATGTCATGAGAGTTGCGAATCTTGTAGCGGTCCAAATGAGACAGAATGTGTTTCATGTCATATAGGACACTATGCTTACAAGAATCGCTGTATTTCTCAGTGCCCCATTGAGTATTATGCTGATATTCAAAGGAGGGAATGTTTACCGTAAGTTACATAACTATAGTTTCTTTGTATTTTACGAAGTTACAATTTTATGTATTAGTTATAAAAATATGTTTATCTAATTGCAGGTGCCCTTTAGGATGTGCTGTATGTACATATACCGTTTGCTCGCTTTGTATGGAGAAATGGGTTCTTACAAAAGGAGGGAAATGTATTCCTGAAGGCGGTGAAAAATGTGATACTAGTGAGTGCAAAATTTTATAATTCGTCTCTTAATATAGATTATTCATGTAAATGTACGCTATGCTTGACTTATTTACTCGTATGTAAACACTTGTGACTGCTTGGTTTATTTAGTGCTGGTTAGTTCGAAACAAAAGACGAGCTAAAAATGTTATATGTAAGTTGGTTCTGTTTCACTCCTGTGTCTCGGAATGCACGTAAACCTTATGATCCTGTGTCTAATCACTCCAGTCAGGTATTATTTCCATCTTATCGGACTATGAGAGTGAGGGAATAGAGAGGCACCTGTGTTTGCGCGCACACTCGTGTACTATAACCATGCCCTTGAAAAATAAATAGCCTGCGTAGAGATTGGCCTGCGCCACCGTTTTTCTCATCATCAATCTATAGGGGGGAGGGCTATGTTCAACAGTGGACATTAGTAGGCTGCAGTGGTAGCGACATACAAGTTTCGTCACGGTGTTTTTCTTTATCACTGAGCACGTGGTAGTACTTAAAACTGCGATTTTGATGCGTGATACATATTTTTTAATTAAACTATCATGTTTTTTATACTTGGTTTAGTTAAGAAAAAAGTTATTGAATATAAAATTATTAATATTAGGAAGTAAGTTAATTTTAAATTAGGTACTAAAATAATTTAAATATTGTAAGCACCACCATACAAACTTCTTACCTATTTTTGCCGCCAAGCAGCAATACGTGCTCTGATTTATTCCGGTATGAAGGGTATATAGCGATATAAGAGAGCCTCTATGATTACGGGCTGTGAGACCATCCATCCTTGTTCTTAGAAGTGACAACTTGTCTGCAGTCTTCTTTATTTGAAGGTGGTTACAAGTGTCAATGGAGAGCAATAGCCACTTATCATCATCATTTGTCTTTATTAAGACGTTTTATAGTAGACTGTCAATTCGTTTGATAATTTATTTATATAAAAAAAATAGGGAGCCGTGGTAGCTCAGATGGTTAGCGCTTGCTGTAAGTTTCACAGTACGCGAAAAACTCGGGTTCGATCCCCGCCGGCGCCAATGAAATTTTATATAAATGTTAATTGCAATTTCAAGTGCTGATTTACTACGTGCTCGGCGGTGAAGGAAAACATCGTGAGGAAACCCGCATGTCTGACAAATAAGAAAAAAAACGCATTGTGGCAGCGCGGCGAAACTTTCCTTGCCCTAAACCCCTCTCAGAAATGACAGGAGGCCTGTGCCCATCAGTGGGACGTGTATATAGGCTGTAACTTTAACTTTTTAAAATAAAATAAAACAAAACAATATCATTTGTGTTCAAGGTGAATATTACGAAGCAGGTCATTGCAAAAATTGTCATTCAACTTGTGAAAAATGTAGTGGCCCTAATGAGTGGGACTGTTTATCGTGTTCCAGTCCTTTATTGTTGCAGGGTTCGAGGTAAGAATGGCTTATTATAATATATTTAGCGCAGTTAAACTAAGCCGATAACAAAAAATTACTTGTTTTTTTAGATGCGTTGCAGAATGTGGACAAGGATATTTTCAAACGGCTGGAAGTTGTTCTCATTGTCCACATACATGCTCAACGTGCGTGTCAAGATTAAATTGTACATCTTGTGCTGGTGCTTTAAGATTACAATCGGGAACCTGTAGAGGGATATGTGCATCAGGCTACTACCCTGATGATGGAATATGTTCCAAGTGTTATTTGTCCTGCCAGACCTGTACAGGCCCCAGGCGAGATCAATGCGCTTCTTGCCCTCCTGATTGGCGATTAGCAGCCGGGGAGTGTAGACCGGAATGTCCACAGAATTTTTTCCCTTGGGGTGACAGTTGCCGTCGTTGTCACCATTATTGCCAGGACTGTCACGGAGCTGGACCGCAACGATGCACTTCGTGTCCACATCACTTTTCCTTGGAAAATGGTCTGTGTATTGAGTGCCTTAGTTCTCAGTATTATGAGCCAAGATCAAGAACTTGCCGTCCGTGCCATGAGTCTTGCCGATCCTGTTCAGGACCTGGACCTACGAGTTGCGTTACATGTGCCCACCCACTTCGATTAGATAGGTAAATATTATTAAAAATCACATTAATGATCTGCTATGATTGCTTCCATACATCAAACTGTGTACTAATATAGGACCTTTTTATATAAATTATTGATTTTTCAAAGTGAATTTTACATGAAAGTTTGTACAAATTATTTAAAAAAAATGTTTTAGAAACAGCTTCAAAGCAACCACCTCATTCGCAGGGGTTATTATCAGCCATGTATTCATTGATATTATAATAACCCTTTTTATACAATTTTTGTTTAATAAAATATTTAAACTTGGTAATAGAGAGATCTTGTATATTTTCTGGGTCTTTGTTGTAATGCGTATACATTGCCCGGAGAATGAATTATTGACTCTGTGTATCTAGCACACTAGCTTCTGTTTGTTTGTAGATTTACAGATTGTATATAACTTTTTTTAAACCACCTTTGTATTTGCGAATATACATTAAATTTTCGTAAATATACTGAGAGGCCAAAGTTAATATATTTATTTCTTTAAAAAAAATTCTAAGAGAGAGTCTCTTAGTTTAAGAGTCTCAGCTTAAGGTTGTAAATAGCCCTAATGGCCCTCGTATGCAAAACAAAAAAAAACATGCGGGAGTATTGTGGAACACTCGTTGGGAACGAAGTTTTTTTTATAGAATTAGGGTGCCAAACGAGCACATAGTCCACCTGATGGTAAGTGGTTGCTGTGGCCTATAGACATCTGCATCTATCTTCGTTTGCGAATTAAAATGCAGATGAGTTGTCAGCCGTGAGAAATAAGATAGGATGCCTCTTTTCCAGTAAAAAGGGTCTCCAGTTCTCTACACTCACCATACGAAACACAGCAGCATTAAGTTGCTATTTTACGTTGGTATTCTGTGACAGCGTGGTCTTTCCCCGGTCGAGCTGATCCATTCGTGTTACAACTATACTATTAATATAGCTGCAGCATGGCTCTATCACGTAAAAGTTCCTTTCGTAGTATGTTATTATTGATAAACGTATTATATTATTGATCAACAAATGCAAATAAATAAATTACTAGCGTCTATTAAAAGGAAGCGTCATTTAAAATAAAATAATATTTCTTTCATGGCAAGATAAGAAAAAGTGCAAGGGAAATGGATATTGTTCTATCACATTTCCTTATAGCCGCCAAGGCCGTCTACACTACGTCAGAAGGGGTTGTGACGGAAAAATCTTACACTTTTTCTCGTCTAGCTCCCATCCGTCGTCTCATACGTCTCACACATTTAACTATGAGTAACCATTGTCGTTCTGGGTATATGGTGACCGCATAATACTATCTATCACCCTATATGATTCCGCAGGTATCGTAAGAGCTGACCTTGAGAACTGCTACAGACATCTTAATTGACTCAAAATTGAAGCCAATATTAACAAAATGTGAAATACCTGAGTGTAGGCCATAGATTAATATAATTGGTAATGTAATACCAGCGTAAAATAGCAGTTTAACGCTGTTGTGTTTCGTATGGTGAGTGTAGAGAACTGGAGACCCTTTTTACTGGATCCGAGGCATTCCATCATAGTCCTCACGGGTGACAACGCATCTGTATTTTGATTCCTAATCGAAGAAAGATGTAGATGTATATGGGCCACAGCAAACACTTACCAGCAGGTGGACTGTGTTCGCTTGTCACCATTATCATATAAAAAAAGCCTGTGGGAGTGATAATAATTACTATATTTTTATTTTGTGTTACAGAGTGAATCATAAATGTTTACCATGTTGCATGGAAAATATATCTTCTATGTTCTTAATCCTCAATCAAACAATGGATTGCTGTCATTGTGACAAAGATATGGGTAAGTTATAAAAGTTAAATTCGTAGTAATGTTCTTTTATATTTTCGTGAATATTACGCATTGACTAAAACTAATTTTAATGGAACGCCGTAAATTAAAAAAGTTAAAGTTAAACGCCATGAAACCCGTAAAATTAATTTAATACAATGTATAATACGTAATATTCAAAAATTATTATTATTAACTATTTTGTGAATTTTAAATTTCTAAAAGAATCCTGAATTTCTGCAATTCTTAAAGATTTATTGAGAAATATGAAAACAACAAAAAAATTTGTACACTTGACTATATTGAAACGATTATATAAAATTGATATTGAAAAAAAAATTATATAAAATTGTCAAAGTAAAATATTTAAAATTATTAAAAAATATAAAATTGTAAAATATATAAAATTGCCAAAGTATATGATTAAATTGTTTTTCTAGGTGGTTGTTTAAATGGGTCATCAGCTGGAAAACGTCGTATTGCTGAAAACATCAAGGCACATTTGACCGCATCTTTTTATGTGGATGATGCAAAAGATCCTCCTAAAATTTTACAGTTAGATCGGGACTTATTAATTGCTTGGTGTGTCGGCGCAGCCGTTGGTGTTATTGTTGCAGGGGTGCTAATTATTATAGTAAGTTAATTTAGAAAAATGTTAACAATCGAGAACTGCTACTAATTAAGAAATATGAGAACTTCATCGTGACTTCAAGTTCCCATAGCATATTTATATAATTTTTTTTATTGGATAAGGGTGACAAACGAGCACACAGTCCACCTGATGGTAAGTGGTTGCTGCGGCACATGGACATCTACATCTATCCTCGTTTGCGAATCAAAATGCAGATGCGTTGTCACCCGTGAGGACTAAGATGGAATGCCCAATACCGTCTTAGACCATACCGGGGCCCTTGGGCACACAAGTATTTGGGGCCCTGTTCGAAAGTAAAAAAAGTGATTGACAAAAACATTTTTCTGCTGATCTTACATTTATTATAGTTAATTGGTAAAAACCAAATAATATGTTATTAATGAGGGCTAATAATCTTCCACTCACCAGATGTCGCTACTAGCGACTGAGGTAAAGTTTTTTGATACACAGTGTCATTTAATTGAGAAATTAGTTTTAAATAATAGTTTATCATTGTCTAGAGTATTATATTAATATATAACACTAAGCGTCAGTGGTTTGATTTTTAATTTTTTGCACATTATAACTCTTTTTTTTTAAAAGTCGTCTTTTAGTTATATTTATAGTTTGGTTTATTCATTTCTAATGTAATTAATATAAAATATAACTAATAACACAGAAAGAAACCTTAAAGATTACATTTTCCTAAGAAATTATCGTCCCTGCTATGAAATCTGTCAAATATTTTACCTCACTCGAAAGTGGCGCCGCCCTGGTAGCAGAAAAAGTCGTGGATGCCCTCATTAGATAAGTATGTTGGTGGTTTGAATTGGTTACCATTACGACAGTGGTTTCTTTCGGGATTTCGGTATTGCAAAATCTTCTATTTTTTACCAACTTCAAAAAGGAGTAGGTACACAATTCGACTGTATGTTTTTTTGTGTGTTTAACCTTTTAACTTTTTTTTGGGTGAACCGATTTCGATGATTTTTTTTATTTGAAAGTTGGCGCTTCGCACGTGGTCCCATAAAAATTTGATCAAGGTCTGACAAATCGTTTTTGAGTTATTCTTAATAATTTATATTGAATTCGGTTGGACAAAATTTTTAATTTTAAATTATTTATTCTCTTTAGGTGTGAAAATGATCGCTCTTCATTACAATTGGTAACCATTAAGCAAAGGAACATTCTTGTATCAAAATATTTATAAAAATGTTCACTATTTAGAAAAAGATTAAATAATGGGACACCAGAACAGGTGTCCGATTAAAATTACACATTTATTTAGCTGTAATTATATAAATACATAGATTGCCGAAAATAAAAAAAATCCTGCCTAAAGTAAGGCAATTGTACCTACAGCTCGACAAAAACGTTTAGATGGTGACGAAACATGGAAATACATATTTTCTACTTTGGAAATCTGTCAATGCCACGTTTTCTGTCAAACTCGGCAATTTGTGACTGCTCATGGTTACCAGAAAGTGACTAAATACGCGTCACTTGCTCTATAATTTTTTTGTCGGGTTATATTTTCCTAAAATAGAAAAAAGATTGTTTATTGTAAGCGAACAAATCGGCCTTTTGGGGCCCCCGTGACGTTAGGGGCCCTGGGCACGGGCCCCGTGTGCCCTTATGGTAAAGACGGTACTGGGAATGCCTCATTTCCAGTAAAAAGGGCCTCCGGCCACCTGCACTCACCAAGCGAAACGCAGAGGTAAACCTCTACTTCACGCTGGTATTCTGTGAGGTCGTGGTACCACCCCGGTTCGAGCCGGCCCATCCGTGCGACAGCAAAAGCTGCCGCGTGGCTCTACCACTGTTATTGCCGTAATCAACCTAAGTAAGCTTAAGATGTGTGTTTTAATAAAATTTTCACCACAGATTTGAACCCACGGCTTTCCGAGTGTGTAGTCCGCTCACTTAACCATTAGTTTACTGTCGCTTGTCTGTGTTTGTGTCGCTGGAGATAAAATAATAAAACTATTATCAATATTTTTCATGATCTTACGGTTGATATGGGAACAAGCTCTTACCTTACTTAAGGAGGGATCGTTTTCAAGGAAAGGGCCGTAACGGCACGTTCGGCATACATTTTTAATAGCCGCCATTGTCGTATAGTAGCGACGTAGGAAAATCCACTACCTACTCCCTAACATCCCGTGGGTGTCGTATGAGGTAACAGAAGCCAAGTCCGAATGAGCACCTCGCTGAATGCTCGTCACTCAGGTGTATGATCTTGAAGGAGTAATGACCTGATGAAAGATATAGGTAGGTGACGAATGCACGTGGCTCGGGGCTATTAATATAATCTATGGTCCGCAGTGGACATGATGGTGATTTTCATTATGATTGAATGAAAAACTAATATAAGAACTAATAAAAGAAGGTCAACACGTGGGCGATCATAATGCATCTGGTTAACAAAACAACCCACAGTTTTTCCACGAATATTGTCTCCAGTTTAGATTAAATTACGTATTCTATACCTTTGTATTATATTTTTGAATTCCAGTATTAATACATACTAATTTGTATTTTCGACTTCCAAAAAGGAGACGGTACTCAATTCGACTGTATGTTTTTTTATGTGTGTTACCTCATAACTTTTTACTGGGTGAACCGATTTCGATGATTCTATTTTATTTGAAAGCTGATATTTCTCGTGTGGTCCCGTATGAATTTCATCAAGGTCAGACCAATAGTTTTTGAGTTATTCTTAATAAATTATATTGAAGTCGGCAGTACAAAAATTTTAATTATTTAAATAAATGTTTTCCGTGTAGTGGCGGCGTACGAAAATCCGCTACCCGATAATTAATTAAAACAGGCGACAGAGGGTAATGAAACAGGAGTTGAGCACAAGCATCTTCGCCTGCCAAGCGTAACGACTATGGTAAACACCCATATGAGGCGATCTTTTGAGCAAGCTTAGTGTTGGGCTACGCCCCACTAGATGAAGTGATGACCTGATTACACATGAAGGTACTCGATAAATGCATGAGACTCAGAACCGTAATTTGTGGCAATCTATGGAGGAGGGGGGGGGGGGGGGTCTATGTTCAGTAGTGCACTTTTAATAGATAGTAACGAATGAATGATGACATAAATGTCGTTTGTCGCTTTCACAGTTAAGATCAAAGAAACAAAAAAAACATCGCACGTTGTTTCCGAGGGCCTTCTATTCACAATTGACCACAGTCGATGACGATCTGGTTACGCTTGCCACTTCTACTACTAAATTAAAGGTGGCACCAACCGAAAACGTCGAAACGAGAAAAACTACGATTGAACTAGAAGAGCCAACATAGCAATTGGAGCCTAAATCAATAGGTTAAAAATAAATTTACACCACTGACTGATATATAGAAATTCTTTTTGTTTAGTTTTTATTTATAATAAATTGTATTTATGTCAAAATATTGACAGATAGTCTACCAGTCGTCTTATAATATATCTATGTTCCTATTTCTAGTCACCGGTATTGTTATATAATTCTGGTAATTTCCATCACAAGGAGTCAACATAATTTTTTTGGCATTTCTCATAATTATCATTTACAACGCTAATTATACAAGACCGTGTGAGTAAATTTTCGGATGTCGTCAACTCAGCTCAAATATTGTATCGTATACAATATAAAAGTATTAGTAAACATATATGACGAATTTGTTAAATAAAAGTTTGAAAAAACCTTTTAAATCGACTGAATAAGAAAAATTTAGTCTAATGTAGCGCTGCTTTATATTTATTTGCAGGCTATTGAAAATAAAACTGATTTGGTAACAAAATATAAGCCGTCAGCTACAGGAAGATTAACAACTTATTTAATATTGTATTTATGCTACTAAAATAGGAGATTTCTTTTCAAACTATTTTACCTTAAAAGGCATTAACTCCAAGTTATTAATATAAATTACTTTTAACGCCGAAATGTTAGATATTCTCTTTTTCAATTCTCAGTTATAAGATTGTTTCCCCATAAACTTATAGAAAATGTATTTAATAAAATACTAGTTCAATTTACCAGGTGATACTTAGTAATATGTGTATTCGGATAATTCGTAAGTTTCACAATATTATTAATTTTAGACAAAATATTAGGTCATTGAGCTCAGACTAGACATAAAACTTTATAATGGGACCTAAAAGTTGTTAGCTTATCATTTGTTAAATCTGCGCAGGAAGTATAATCTGGTACGTTAAAATTATACCAAAAATCACGGGTACCCTTGATTTTTAATAATTAAATGCAATACATTGACCTGGACGCTATCTAAAAATTTAACAACACACAAGAATCTAGTGTTTGACCGCCGCAGGCGCCATTGAAATTTCTGTATAGGTATTTTACTTAATTGTTGATTCACTACTTGATCGATTGTTGGTAAATCATAAAAACGAAATATTATGAATTCGAAAAATATTTTTAAATTCAAATTCATAAAATCTCTTCCTTGTATTCAATCCTATATATTTTTCAAAGTAGTGCGGCAAAATCTATTCTATACGGGTGAGAAAAGGTCTTTTTTAGCAAAATAATTGTAAGATTTATAATAAAATATGATTTTGTTAATATTTGCTACTTATTTTATATGAGGGGCAACCGAGCATGCATCCATCACCTGATTGTAGGTAAGTGATAAATAACACCAGAGGAATTGCAGATGCGATAGCTACTTACTTAGAAAGTAATTTTTAGTATATTACTACAAATAATATCATAATATATTTTATTACATATAATATGAATGTACTTACTAATTTACTTACTTTAAATACAAAAAAAAAAGTGTTTAATTTATGCATGTACTTATGTAATGATTACGTTGCCTTTAATCGTACCAGACATTACTTAAATAAATAATTTTCCATTGTACGTACATTTAAATATTTACCAATATTTATACATATGGGATATCTCAAAAGTTTATTACTTTTTTGTAGATTTTGTGTCATTATATAGTATGGTTCCAACGTGGTGTAAATAGAAGTAATCAATTTATCAATTATGTAATAAGGCTGTGTATATATGTAAATAGATACTGAATAAATATATTGATGGTTTTTATGACAGATCTATGCTGTTTTATTTCATTTCTGTAAACTGTCGTTTTTGTGGACTATCGTTGAGGACAGTTTATCATGTACATGTGTAGTGATGGTGTAAGAATAGACTACGACAAACATGGGATGATATCCCATATCATCCTATGGGTGTCGTTAGAGGCGACAGAGGAAGACAAAACAGCAGGAGAGCAGTAGCGTCTTCCTAATAACAACTAAAAATTAAAATAAAACTGCTGTTGCAAATTCACCTGCCAAGCGTGGCAACTATGGCAGATATGGTAAATGTCCTCGCTATGAGGTAGGTAGAGAAAGCTTTTACCCAGCAGTGTACTTTAGATTGGCTATAACAATAACGGTAACGGAAAACTTTCATGAGCTTACAGTAAAGTTCTTATGCGTTCAGAAATTATGCAACCCTTAGATCAGGTGACCATAGTTGTCAGTGATATCATTGGTTCCACTGTTGAACATAGGAAATTATTGTAATAGCTTTCTCCCGCGACTTCGCCTGCGTAGATTTTACTACGATTTCATGGGTTTTAATTTTTTGCGCGGAACCATAATTATTTTTCTAAAGTAAAAGAATCCTGAGTTACTCCTTGTAACATCAGCTATCTGCTATTTAAGGTCCAATTAAAATCAGTCCAGCCGTTTCGGAGATCAGCTGGAACAAAGAGATAGATAGACAGACAGACAAACATTTTTAAATTGTTTTTTGTTATTAGTACCGTATATTATACTTTCATATGTATTTAGTAAAAAGCTGTTAATATTACAAACAGACACTTGAACTTTATTATTTGTATTTGTAGAGATTTTGTTTCAAAGTCTTAATAGAAGCTGGAAACCACAAAATGTCACTTTTATTACAAACTAAGAACAAACAACTTTTATCCGTTTATGCAATGATATCAAACACATTCGCGATATACTCGTATACTGCATACATCGCGTGCAATCGTAACTACGAGTAGTAATGCCCTACTACTCCCAGAATGATTCCCCTCCCCACACTAGGGTTTTTCCGTCACCAATTGTATAAAATAAAAAAAGATTCGTGCTTTTGAATTTCTAAATTAATTTATTATAAAACAAACAAATGTATTTGTTTTGTTATTTCTTAAATCTAAGGTCACCCAGGCTACGATTGAACAAAAAACTGACAGCAATGTAATTAATTGAACAAGGCCGCATGAGTAAAGAGCGATATCGGCATGAAAGCATTTGCCAAGTGTTTACGCAGCGGTCATCTGTCACCATAACTTAGACACTCTTGGGGACTTGAGCAAGGCCATTTCTCATCTGTCAAATTCATTTGTTCCTGTTGTTGTACTAACTTCAAAGAAATATCAAATCGCAACAAAATCTAGAAATTTATAATATAATTATCGCGACAGTCGCTCTTCGGACCTGTCATTTGATTAAAAATAACACAACAAAAAATCTGATCTACTTACAAGATTCGATCCAGGTGTTTACCACAAGCTTTACTGTGGTGACTACTGGAACTAGTATGTCGTGAGTAATGGGTTCGAATTCTTGCGAAGGTTCACGTTTGCGCAAATATGGATATTAATTATTACATTATTTTATTGTTCAGAAGTCCAGAAAACGTAACAAAAATATTTGCAACCTGAAAATAGTGATATATATACGTATTTAAGTAACTAAATTTATTAAATCGATTAAGGATTAATTTTAAAACTCTTAGCTTTCAGGAACGAACAAGTGTAAGGGATAGTACATGAATACAGATTACATGATTTTTTACGTGGTAGAGCCACTCTGCATCTAAGCTAGGTAAACATAACTGCAAACACATAGGTTATGGCTGAAAGGTTTAATACCAAGGTCGGGAAAAAATCAGTTCTTGGGTTTTACTGACAAGAAATTTTCAGTAGCAGTTCAGAGTCAGAAAGATGGCGTTGTTTCTCCCCCTTGCCTCGGAAAGCATGTAAAGCCGTTGGTACTGCACCTGATCTCTTTCCGGCCGTTTCAGGTTGCAGTCCCATCGGACTATGAGAGTTTTTTTTTATAGAATATGGATAACAAACGAGCACACAGTTTACCTGATGGTAAGTGGTCGCTGCGGCTCATATACATCTAAATCTATCTTCTATTACAAATCAAAATGCAGATGCGTTGTCACCCGTGAGGACTAACATGGAATGCCCCATTTCCAGTAAAAAGGGTTCTCTACACTCACCATACGAAACACAGCAGCGTCAAGCTGCTATTACGCTGGTATTCTGTGAGAGCGTGGTCCTTCCCCGGTCGAGCCGACCCATTCGTGCTACAACTATACTACTAATATGGCTGCAGCATGGCTCTACGACGTATGAGAGTTGAGAGTTATATAGAGAGTGCACCTAAGCTTGCATAAACACTCGGGCACTATAATCCTCTCCTGCGCAGACAACTGGTCTCCTTTGAGACCGCCGTGATCCAAATTCTGTCTGGAAGACATTATCACATAGCTGCACCACGAATGGGTCAGCTTGACCAAGGTAAGACCACGATCACACAGAATACCAAATAGATAGAGCAGAAAAATGGTTCTGTATTTAGTATGGTCAGTGTAAAGACTCTGAGACCCTTTTAACTGGTAACAAAGCATTCCATCTTAGTCCTCAGAGGTGACAACGAGTCTGCATTTTGATTCTTAATCGACAATAACTAACAGTGGTAGAGCCACGTGGCAGCTTTTGCTGTCGCACGGATGGGCCGGCTCGAACCGGGGTGGTACCACGACCTCACAGAATACCAGCGTGAAGTAGAGGTTTACCTCTGCGTTTCGCTTGGTGAGTGCAGGTGGCCGGATGCCCATTTTGCTGGAAATGAGGCATTCCATCTTAGTCCTCACGGGTGACAACGCATCTGCATTTTGATTCGTAAACGAGGATAGATGTAGATGTCTATGGGCCGCAGCAACCACTTACCATCAGGTGGACTGTGTGCTCGTTTGTCACCCTTATCCTATAAAAAAAAACAATATATGTAGATGTGTATAGGCCATAGTAACCAGTGGTATGTACCATCTGTGACATATTTCGTCATCTTATTCTATGAAAAGAGATGTACACATTACAAGTTATTAATATAAGTTTTGTTTGGAAAAAATATGGAAGATATCAGTTACAAGAACTTCTTACGGTCCTTATTGTCATCAGATTCTTTGTATTAATTGCGAACGTAAAAATGATTAATGATCGGAATCTGGAAACAATGGCGAAAATTCCGTATTTATTGGACAATTTCAGTATTTGTCTGAAGACTAATAGTACGCCGTTTATTCCCTTAACGTTAAATCATTTATTTCTCTGATCGTCTACTAGGGATCCTTTTTACAAGTTTCTTCTTGTATCACTAACAGCCTATATACATCCCACTGTTGGGCATAGGTCTGCTCTCATTTCTGAAAGGCTTTTAAGGCAAGGAAATGTCCGCCGCGCTGCCCCGATGCGTGTTGGCGAACTTCACATGTCCTCGAAATATTTTTTTCTTTTTTCTCAGACATGCAGGATTTGGCAGGTTGCAGTATACTTCATCGTTGAGCACGCGGTAAATCAGCACTTAAAATTGCAATTAACAATTTCATTGGTGCGGGCGGAGACTGAACCCGGGTTAGCGCTTAACCCCTGAGCTAATTAGCTGAGCAGAGCGTTAATTATCTCAATGCTCAACAACGCCACTTTCATGGGTCTTACCCAGGTGAAACCGGGGCATGTCGCTATGTACCTAAAATAAAAATAAATCTATACAAATAAATAAAATTGAAGCTTCTGTTTGATGTTAAAATAACAGCTTTTTACATGCATTTGCATATGAAAGTATATACGATACTTATAACAAAAACACAATTTTTAAAATTTTTATCTGTCTGTATGTCTGTCTGTCTGTTTATTCCGGCCAAAGACATTTAAGTTATATATAAATCTAACCGGCTGGACCGATTTCAACGAGACTTTCACTGGCAGATATTTGATGTTATAAGGTGTGTAAGAATTAGGATACCGCGCAACATAATTAAAACCCTAAAATACACGCGGGCGAAGTCGCAGGGAACAGACGGTAATAAATAAAAGTTTATTGTTTTCAACATATTCTTAAATTAGTACAAGTTTGAGGACTTCTTGTAAGTATAAAAATACTTCTGGTAGAAGGTGCTTACCCTCCCTAAGTATATTAAACGAAACAGAAACTGGCCGATGATAAAGTCTAATAAAGCTTTAGTTGGATCGTAATTCTCATAAGTCACTGCATTATTTTTTCTTTCAGTCGTGTCTTTAATGGATTATATTTGCAATA
This sequence comes from Parnassius glacialis, assembly GCA_033319125.1. NCBI lineage: Eukaryota > Metazoa > Arthropoda > Insecta > Lepidoptera > Papilionidae > Parnassius > Parnassius glacialis. Next base: position 36,459,316 of record JAVANC010000028.1, on the reverse strand, counting down.
TTGTATTATTGAAAACAATAGCGTATAAACAGTGCGTAATTTCAGTGATGAATCTGCGACGTTATTCTTCACTGTAGGTCATACCAGGGATCTTAAGGTCACCCAGCGAGTGATAGGGAAAGCTATTTCTCGGAGTTTCTCTGCGTGATAGAATTCGTAATGAGGATATCTGCAGTATAACCAGAGTAATCGACATGGCCCGACGGATCAGCAAGATCATATTGCAATGGGTCGGCCATAGCGTTCGAAGCACCGACATCCAATAAGAGAGGTTCTCAAGTGGAAGCCTGGTACTGATCAATGTAGTGCAGGGCGGGTCTTCCCTCCCCTCCGAACGGGTTCCCGCCTTGACGTGGCGGGAAGGCTTAGTCGCTCTAGCTTGGTCACTCTTGTTCACACAAAGAGGAACCCCTTGGCTGGCCCATTGTGTAGGGCCGGCCCGAGGTGGCCACTCCAAGTGGGCTTGTCGAGCCCACTTTGGGTGTGTGTCGGTGGGCTGCGGCGAGAGGGTTGTCCTCTCCCCCTACCGCTGTAGCCGAGGTAGAGTCGCGGAGGAAGAGGAGTGTTGGTACGGCGATGCGCCACTCGCCCTATCCGTCGCGACTCAGACGGGGCCGCACCGTTGATGCGGTGGTGGTGATGCATTTGGCATGTTCGATAAACCGTGTTTTATGGTGTTCGAGCAGTGGATGTGCATAGGTTTGCAATGATGATAAGGTACTATGACCACATAATTCAAAATTAAAATTAAATATGTATTTATTTTTACAAATAATGAATCTCAATCTATTTATATCTCAAAATGCGGAGATATTTTAAAATTTAAAATTTGTTTTATTAAATTACAAATAATTCGATGCTATATATACTGATAAATAATTTATACATATAACTCTTAAAGTAAAATCAATTAGTTACTACTAACAACGGATAAGGGACTTTAGCTGTAAGCTGTGAGTGGGAAGAAGTGAGACAGATAGTGACTTTAAATCCTGGAACCCAGTGAATCGAAAAATTGAGAATTAGATTAGGCAAATCACTTTTCATTCCATTCCGTACTCGGCGAAGTTTGCCCTTTTAAATTTTATTATCTTGAAGTGCGTCGATCCGATGTTGGGGCCAGTCTGAAAAACGATATTTCGGTAGGTAAATTAATTTTATTTACAAACAGATAATTCTTCTAAATATTGATAAAATATTTAACGTTGTTTCAATTTGCGTCAAAAATAAATAATAACAACAGCTTTACAGTGTTTACTTTACCTGCATTTTCTCCCGTTCCATCTTCTCCCGCTTAGCTAGCTATTTAAAGGACTATGCTCGAAGTTTCCTTGCATGAAAGATATCGTAATAAGGATTCGGAACAGAACTAGAGTAACCTTCATAACCCATCTGCCAAGTTGAATACCAGTGGGCCGTCAATATAGCTCAAACAACTGACAAACGACGGGGAAGGAGGATCCTCGAGTGGCAGCTTCGTACCGGTAAGAAAAGTGTTGGGCAAACCCTTACTAGGTAGAGTGACGACTTGGTAACACTTGCTGGAAGTCGATGGATGCAGGTGACTCAAGACTATGGTTTGTGTCGTATATTGGAGGTGACAGTGGACGGTGAGTCAGAATCCTATAAAAATCTACAGATTTTATAAACAGTACCTGAACGACCAAGCCTTACTCGGCGTTGACAAGAAAACAAATTTAGGAAGTGTAGTTTAAGTTAAAAAAATTCAAATTGTGCCTCTATAGTTGGTGCTATGACTTAGTGTATCTAAGAACTAAAGCCTAATAAAATAAACTATATGGTATTATAATACCTATAAGTTCAATAATAGTAATGAGCATCTATTTGGGTAACATTAAAAAGAAATATATACCAGAAATTATTATGTTAAATTATACTTAATTGTCTAAGATCGTAAACAAACATGTTGTAAATGTATCTTATAAACAGCAATCTAGATGTCGCTACACATTTTTACATCACGATATGGTTAGACTATTGAAAGATGTATATAGGGATTACTAAATATATTGAATAAAGTGCACAGAACACAATTACTCTTTATAGATAAAGTGTCTATACGTTCCGGGACATTGAGTTTTCAGTGCTCCCTGGCTTTGTTAACCTAACATAATACTTTAGTAATATTATACACAATAGCTTTATTTATTTGGCAATACTAGCAATCAATTATAACTGGGAAATGGAAAAAAATATTGTTTTATGAATAATCTATTAATACAAATTTTCTCTGTAAGACGACTACATATTTGTGCCATTTGCTGTAGGGACTACCGGTCGTTGGAGTACACGTGCGGTGAAGTTCCTAAATAATTTCTATGCGCAACTGGTCGTCGCTGCTGGTGATAAGAGCGCTGGTGATGTTCCAGCCCTCTTATCACCAGCAGTGAAGACTTTTCTCGCTCAAAGGCTTAGTATAGGCATTCATTCATTCAAAAGCGATAAAATCCTTAAAAAATGAGTAACATTTGAAATGTAGACGAAAATGTTGGAAATCATTGAAACTCAAAGCTATTTTTAAGATATTTTCAAAATGTAATGTAAACTAATTAGCTGGTTTGGTAGACATTGTTCTGCCCGTTCCAGTAGGTGTAGTATTCAGTTAAGTTCAGTTTCACTCCGAACTCACCCTGGACTTTTATATATATATATATATATATATATATATATATATATATATATATATATATATGTTTGAGTGTGTTTATATATATATATAAACAATCACGCCTGTCACCCAGAGGGGTAGGCAGAGACTATAGACTACCATTTATCACGATCCTGACTCACCTTTCTCGCTTCCTCCACATCCATATACCTACGCATACACGCTCGTCGGTTAAAGGTACTCTTGATTTGGCCCATTTTCAATATATCTCCAATTTGGTCGATAAACTTTCGCCTAGGGCGACCCTTCCCGAATCTGCAGTTCACCTCTGCAACATAAATTTGCTTTGTCACTCTTTGCTCATTCATTCTTTCTACATGACCAAACCACCAACCAAGCATTCCTTTCTTAATCCTGGTCACAACATCATCTTGCAAACCACACTCTTCTCTTATTAAACAATTTCTCACTCTGTCATTCAGATTTACCCTAACATACTCCTTAATGACCGCATTTCTATAGCATTTATTCTACTCTCGTGCTTCTTCTGCCACACCCAACTTTCACTACCATATACATTAAAGTAGGTACTAACACAGCATTGTGAATTGCCATACGTTTCTTTTTGGACACATTCTGACTTTTCACAATAGAGTGTAGAGCCCCATTCACTCTATTTCCTGCATTCACTCGTCGTTCTATATCCTTATCCTATCTACTATCCCTGCTAAACACACATCCCAAATACACAAACTCATCTACTTGCTCTACCAACTCCCCTTCTATTCTTATTTCACATATCGTTTTACTTTCTTCTCTTTCAAAAACCATAACTTTCGTCTTACTTGCATTCACTTTTATTCCCTTTTCTTTTAATGTCCTGTTCATTAATGTTACCATCATTTGCAACTTGGATGCCGACGACGCAAGTATGACTTGATCATCGGCGTACAAAAGGCATTTGACGGTTAACTCACCCATTCTTAACCCGCATTCTTCTACTTTCAAATTTTCCAAACAACTATCCATAAATAGGTTGAACAGCCACGGGGAAGCCACACAGCCCTGTCTGACACCTTTATGGATGCCAAACCAGTCTGAGTAGGCCCCGTTGATCCTGACACAAGCACTAGAGTCCCTATATAGAGAGTTCAATGCCTGTACCAAGCCAGCGCTCAAACCAAATGAGTTCAGTGTTTGCCATAACACATCCCTGTCCACTCTGTGTCTATGAACGCACAAAAACTTTTTGGTTTTTGGCCAAAAACTTCTCCGCGATCATGCGCATGGAAAAGACCTGATCCGTACATCCCATTCCCTTTCTAAATCCCGCTTGCACATCCCAAATTTTTCCATCAGTTTCTTTCATCACTCTTTCAATTAGTACCTTAGCATACAGTTTTCCCACAATGCTAAGAAGGCTGACACGACGGTAGTTTTTACAGTCCTGCTGTGATCCTTGTCCCTTATATATTGGGACTATCACGGCTTTGCACCAGTCTCCCAGTACCCGCTTAAGTTCCCAACATAAATTAAACAAGGTGTACAGCAGGTCTGCTGCCACTTCTTCTCCAGCCCTTAGCATTTCGAGAGACACTCTATCATATCCGGCTGCCTTACCTGCTTTCATACTTTTCATTGCTTTCATTATTTAATATAAACTTATATCTCTATCTATTTGCTCTTCTTTCGGAATTTCTATTTCATTTAATTCAAAAGTCTCATCACTCATAAAATTTTTACAGTGTAAATATAAAATGTATCTATACCTAGTGAGGTCATAAGTATTGTCACACAGTAAAAACTTTTCTTTTAGAATGCTGTCCACAAAAAAGTTTATTGAATTCGAATTTCGAATTGTTCATGAAAATAAAACTGTATACTTTTTGGAATTTTACTCATTTTTAAATATGGAGTAGACGCTTAAAAAAGACCGTGTTGCAGTTATTACGTTGCATCGTTGCGGTTACGCGCCAATTCAAATTTTTGACATGCTGAAAAAGAGCAATGGCAGAGAAATAGTTGACAAAAATTATTTCGTCTAGAAATAAGTTATATATAAAATGAGTTTTATTATTTTTCTATGATTTTTGAAATAAAAATGTATTTTAATTAAGGCCACAGAAAAAAACAAACATTCTTGGGAATATCAAATGACTTAAATCATTTTACTCTATTCAAGTGTTGCCATTTACTATATTCATAATATTAAATTTTCACAAAATATTGTTATATTAAGTTATTATTAGTAATAACTATACTATCAGTAATAATATAATTAAAAATTAAAAATTTTGTACAGCCAACTTCAATATAAGCGACTTCAATTTAGGTTATTTAAGAATAACTCAATAACCATTGGTATGACTTTGATCAAATTCATATGGGACTACACGAGAACTATCAACTTTCATATAAAAAAAGAATCGTCGAAATCAGTTCGCCCAGTACAAAGTTATGAGGTAACACACATAAAAAAAAAACATACACTCGAATTGAGTACCGTCTCCTTTTTGGAAGTCGGCAGAAAAATAAAAGTGATATGTATGGTGGAAAATAAATCTCTTACAAAGCACTTCCTACAATAATACATTATCTCAATCTTAGTGCTTTGTAACAATTCCATTTAATGTTATGGCAGCACTAGCAAAAATTAAATGTCACTGTTTTTTTTACTTGCTTACCGGCTCTGGGCTCTAGCCCTTCTGAGAATGTTACTGTATGACGCAAAGGCCCTGGAGCCATGCCAGAAATACACATTTATATTATGCAAATATATAATAGAGATACAAAAATCTAAAAACTCTCAACTACACGATAAGGAACATTATGTCGAGAATGTATCAAATCAAATAACCACAACGCATGACTTTTCCAAGTGATAAGACATAGCCTTAAAAGGTTCAAATCTAAATATCTTTCTTTTGACGCCTTCTCAGGACAAAATTCTTTGACCGAGTTGTTAAGGGACTGACACTTAACATTTTAAGATATTTTTGATGTATAAACGCTACCATTCCTTCTCAACTAATTTTATGTATGAAAGTCTGCCATTGTTCTTTGAATATAACCAAAAGATTCGTTTATCGTACCATCAAACGATACAATGAAGACTCTAGTGTAGATGACAGGTCAAGAAGTGGTCGCTCTCTGTCTGTTAGGACTCCAGCAGTGATAAAAGCTGTGAAGGCGCGAATTCAAAGAAATCCCAAACGTAAGCAGAAACTGTTGGCCCTTCAGATGGGGTTTAGCAGAACCACGGTGAAAAGGGTGTTAAATGAAGACTTAGGGCTTCGAGCATCACGAAGAAAAACAGGTGTTACGGCCGGCAGCTGCCTATCCCAGGAGTAGAATCCTTCGCGGCCCATAGACGAAGAAGCTACAGGCAGATGCTGGTCGGGCGTCCTCACGCCACGGGTTAAAAGTCTAATTACACTAAACAATCCGGGGGGAGCGTTACAATTATTGAACAGAGCTTACTTACCTCTATTCAAGGCGACTGGTCCCTCAGGATTCGGTCAGGTCTCGTGTGGATGTATTGTGCTAGAAAGTAAAGGTCAGTGATGTGTATTTGGGTGTGGCTGGTAGTGTTATTGACCTTATTTGACCGTTCCCCCTGCAGCAGTTCGGCCCTCAGCTCCTCTCCAAGCTAAGGTCGCCTTCCGCAGTCACTTTCTTCCTTTGTTACGATTGACTCGCGAAAATGAACACAGAACGTACGGGTCAAAGGTCACCGTTATTTCTAGAATATTAACTACCGCACTAGTAACTAATACAGTCGAATCCACTTATACAGATTCTGCGTTAAACCTAAAGTCCCGGGTAAACTCTCAACACGCGCCACCATTCCCAGTGGTATATTCACTATACGCGCCTAACAAACTTCCAAACAAACGGACTGCCTTCTCTTTCGACGCGAAGAAGGCATCTAATCTTTCGCTCTCGACTCCCACCGTTCAGTAAGCTCGGACGTTCAACACGCGCGAACGTCATCCAGTATCAGCCGAGCCGAGAGCCATCTAACGTCGATGCCTGACACCAACGCTTTTGCGTAAACAAACCCCCGTCCCGGACATAAGGATTTAGGTCCGCGAGCAAACCGGTCAGCGGGACAGGGTCGCGACGGCAAGTTGCAAGATCGAATCTACAACCAAACTAGGCCACCCTACGCACCCAATCAGATCTTGCAACCCTGACCAACGCCTCAAAATTACAGCCCCAACGTGGGCTAGCCGGAAAGTTGAACTGGATGCCCTTCCTGGTCATCGCAGCACATAAATAAGTCCTATTTCTAGACAGAAGTCAGACGACCTCCTTCAAACACCTATCTGCGCTCCTATGATTAGTTCCGCAACTCGACCGGATCAGGTCTGCAAACAGCGACGCGACACGAAGCGGCCCAGAGGGACCTTCAAGCTTCAGTGCAGAGAGCACCCATAATTCCCCATGAACGTCGTCTGTGGAGAGCTGAACGAAACGCACAGATGGTCCCTAGCAGGTGATCCTATGCTCATATTTCAACTAATTTTTCAAAAGCATCAATGTTCAATTACAGAATTAATTAAAACAAGTAATCACCGATGCACATAGGTCAACTTGGCAAAGTAAACAAAACAATAAACGTAAGGGACAGCCCTATTTCTTATTTCAAATAAATATCTTAGACAGTGCCAACAAAATCTAAACCAAAAGAGAATTGACTCCTATTTCCTTCGGCAACCACAGGGTTATCTAATTTCAACCTTCCTTATCACAAAGAAAAATGATTAAACACTATCACAAGCATTAAAAAAGGGCACACAATTTAATCTCAATTTTCCGTGCAACAATAAATGCAGTGATCAAATGTATTTACAAAAAATATGCAGCAGCATTTAAAGGAGTATTTTAAATTCAATTCTCTTAATCATAACCGCTACAATATGAATTTCGCGGAAAACCCAAAAGCATTTTAATTTAAATTTAAAGAATTTTTAACTAAGTGCTCGACCAAACCAAATCCAATACCCCTTGAGAGCGTGATTCAACTCTCCAGGGGGCCCTAATCTTCCCACCACCAAGTGGAGGCCACACCGCGTGAACCTGAGACTAACAGAGCGCAACCGCTAACAGTCGCCACTCGGGTTGTACGCCCTCACTGAGGCCGTCGGCAACAGAACAGCTTGACAAGTGGACTGTTGACGGCTTAAGGCTCAGTAGAGGCAGCCATGGTGGGAGCTAAGGCGGCAGCTAGCTAGGGCCGCCTCCATCAAATGGGGTACAGTGGTACACCAGTCGCGGCCACTCAGCTAACGGGAGTGAGAAGGGTCCAGCGGACTGATGAGTGGCCGTGAAGTTCCTCTCCGCACGCTGAGGGGGTGTGATGACACCCCCGCCCCTGGGGGAATTACCCCCCGACTGTTCGGGGGAGGGACCCCTTTCAAACCTAGGGGCCTGGTGGCTAGCCGGCGGGAGCCGAGCGTCGCCCGTCAAAGGGCATGGCGGAGCGCCCCCGCCCGTGGGGGTCGAGGGCCTGGCAGCGCCCCGAGAGGAGACGCCGTTCGCACCCAGGCACAGTACGACATGGTGATTGCCCTGGCAATGCAGACAGGGCCGCTGGTGCGGACAGTCTCGCTGGAGGTGCCCTTACAAACAGGAGTTGCACCAGCGGCGCTCCTTGGCGATAGTTCGCCTCGCCGGAACCGGCTTACTTAATAATTTTGGGCAAGACGTTACCCGGTGATCAGATGCTCGACAATAGGAGCAGGGGGGGGGGGGGGGGTTGACGACGACTTGCCCGGCGGATTTCGCCTCTCACTGGGCACGGCTCGTAAGTCGTCGACGGTGCCCGCCGCGTGCTCGATCTGTCGGCACTGCTCCTCCAAAAACCGCAGCAGGTCATAGAAGGGCGGAATATAGGAGGCCTCGTCCCCGCCGTACCTCTCCTCAAAATGCATTTGAAGGTCGAGAGGTAGACGGGACAGCACGATGCGGAGCAACAAGAAGGCCCATTCGCCGACTGGTAAATCCAGCCGCCTCAACATATTACAGGCCACCAAGACTGGATCCAACAGGTCCGGACGTAGTCTGGCCCGGTCACTAAGCAGCGGGAGGCTCAGAAGCTGCTTAACATGTTCGTCCGCAATTCGCCGGACGTTGGCGTATCTTCTGGCTAGGAGGTCCCGAGCAGTCTGGTAGGCGTCGTCCGACAAGCTGAAATGGCTGACAACACCCAGGGCCTCCCCCTCCAGTGAGGCCAGGAGGTACACCATCTTCTGGCTCGGGGTCAAGTCACTCCGGGCGTGCACTAGGCGGTCGAAAAGACCAACGAAGGTCAGCCACTCGGAAAGGACCCCGGAGAACTTTGGCAAGTCTAGAGTTGGGAGTCGTCCCAACAGCTCCGGCTGAGGCTGCTTCCGAAAGGACTCGGGCAGGCCACTCGTCCGAGCTTCACGCGCCTCCTCGGCATACCTGCCTTCAGCCTCGATCAACTCGTCCGTGAGCCACAAAAACTGCTCGTAGTCTGTGAAGCAGGAGTCCAGGACTCCCTTTTCCACATCCGAATCCTCGAGCTCAGCGTAAGCCTCCTCCACTGCAGCTCTTCGAGCATCGACCTTCTCGAACCGCTTCATCAAATTATGGACCCTATCCGGTCGACCTATCAAAGCATGGGCGCTGGTGGCCCAGCGCAACTCAGTCCGCAGGCAACGGATTAGCATCTTGGGCGAGGACATCACTACTAAATACAAATTACGACGCTGCTCGAGCACAATTACAAAAATAACAAATAAAAAATACAAAAAAAATTAACAGCTAACTAATGCAGTTCCTATCAAATCGAGTTGAATAGAATGTACACAAATAAGAACCGCTATTTATCAAATCAAACACAAGTTAGTACAAAAGAAAAGGCAAATCAAATTAAAAATAACAAATACTAGTGCGATCAAATCAAGTTAAATTCAAATTACGTAAATACAAATTACCACTCTTTAGTTAAAATACAAATTACAATACGAAAGATACATAACGAAGATACACATCAACAAAAAATGCCTTGCTCGGAAATCGACCCTTCGATAAGTAATACACAACAACTATCCGCAACGATAATTAACCGATTACGCAAAAATAACCATCTACCTACATGACGCAAAGTCCCGCTTGCGCCCGAACCGGGCGTGGCTTTTCAAATTTACCCACTAACAACAAAGCAAGCTAACAAAGAAAGGAATTTTATTATTACGTATATAATAAAAAAAAATATTTTTACGTATTACGAACGGGCGTGATTGTAGACACAAAATTAAACCAATCAACCCAACGCTCCCTGCCACCAAATTATTTAATTTTTATCAAACACTATGGTCGGTGGATCGACCGGGAATCGATCCCAGAATCGCGCTCTACTACCAAATGTTACGGCCGGCAGCTGCCCATCCCAGGAGTAGAATCCTTCGCGGCCCATAGACGAGGAAGCTACAGGCAGATGATGGTCGGGCGTCCTGACGCCAAGGGTTAAAGTCTAATTACACTAAACAATCCGGGGGGAGCGTTACAATTATTGAACAGAGCTTACTTACCTCTATTCAAGGCGACTGGTCCCTCAGGATTCGGTCAGGTCTCGTGTGGATGTATTGTGCTAGAAAGTAAAGGTCAGTGATGTGTATTTGGGTGTGGCTGGTAGTGTTATTGACCTTATTTGACCGTTCCCCCTGCAGCAGTTCGGCCCTCAGCTCCTCTCCAAGCTAAGGTCGCCTTCCGCAGTCACTTTCTTCCTTTGTTACGATTGACTCGCGAAAATGAACACAGAACGTACGGGTCAAAGGTCACCGTTATTTCTAGAATATTAACTACCGCACTAGTAACTAATACAGTCGAATCCACTTATACAGATTCTGCGTTAAACCTAAAGTCCCGGGTAAACTCTCAACACGCGCCACCATTCCCAGTGGTATATTCACTATACGCGCCTAACATAAAATTAAGAGCTCCCAAACAAACGGACTGCCTTCTCTTTCGACGCGAAGAAGGCATCTAATCTTTCGCTCTCGACTCCCACCGTTCAGTAAGCTCGGACGTTCAACACGCGCGAACGTCATCCCGTATCAGCCGAGCCGAGAGCCATCTAACGTCGATGCCTGACACCAACGCTTTTGCGTAAACAACAGGACATCGTTTGAATGCTCGTCTAATGGACCTGAGACTGAAGAGATGCCGCGCTTTGTTGAAGCGGTACGCGGGAAAAAAAATATCGGGAAATTCTTTTTTCGGATGAAAAAATTTTTACCGTAGAAGAGAGCTACAACAAACAAAATGATAAGGTATACGCACACAGTAGTGAAGAAGCGAGCAACCGTATTCCGCATGTCCAACAAGGTCATTTTCCATCCTCGCTCATGGTATGGTTGGGAGTTTCTTATTGGGGCTTAACAGAGGAACATTTTTGTGAGAAAGGTGTAAAAACGAATGCAGTTGTGTATCAAAATACAGTCCTGACGAACCTTGTAGAACCTGTTTCTCATACCATGTTCAATAACAGGCACTGGATATTCCAACAAGATTCGGCGCCAGCTCATAGAGCGAAGAGCACTCAAGATTGGCTGGCGGCGCGTGAAATCGACTTCATTCGGCACGAAGACTGGCCCTCCTCCAGCCCAGATTTGAATCCAATAGATTATAAGATATGGCAACACTTGGAGGAAATGGCGTGCTCAAAGCCTCGTCACAATTTGAAGTCACTCAAGACATCCTTGAATAAGGCAGACGCCGATATTGACATGAACCTTGTTCGTGCTGCGATAGACGACTGGCCGCGCAGATTGAAGGCCTGTATTCAAAATCACGGAGGTCATTTTGAATAAACTTTAGTGTCATAAGAATCTATGTTTTGTTAAGATCATTTTGGTATATAAATGGTTACATAATGAATAAACTTGTTTCAATTATTTTATATTAAACATGTGACAGAATTTATGACCTGACTAGGTATATATAACGGTTCCAGATTTTAATATTTTCTTTTCTTAGATACTAAAAAACAATAAATTTCACTGGGAGAGAATGCCAGAAGGCATTAAGTCCACCCATTTAATTCAGACGTAGAGTCATTTTGGTTTATGTATAAATAATTTGATAATTTTGACTACAGCGTTATTCGTGTATTCTAGGATAATTGTGAAACCATAATCCCTATAAAACGTAATATTGTGCTAATATGACCTCAATCGGCCTAGTTACATGATCACTAAGACTTAGAAACGCTTATGTATATATATAATTAAATTAATATTTATCGTTTAATAGCATAAAATTGTAGCAGTGTAAGGACCGGTCCACATTGAATTAGATTTTCTTGTGTATCGTGTCTCAGACCATGGCAGCGACGTGTATCATGATTGCTAGTTTGGACGCAACAGAATCATAAGTTGTGCAGGTACCGTATGATACTATTTGGTTAAATATGGTCGCGTTTTTGGACACCATACGGCTAATAATGCGATAAGAATAAGGTTAAAATGGCCGTCTACACTTAAGATAGAAGTACTTGATATGATACGCCTGGTCAAGATACGTCAAAATAGTCAAATGTAGACATGGCATTATATTTTAACAGCAGCTGAGCTTTGGTAGCTCGTACGTGGCACAACTTAGGTTGAGTTTGAAATTATTTGAAAGTTAAGTGCTGATGTACTACATGCTCAGTTTTGAAGGAAAACATCGCGATGAAGACTTCATTTCTGAAGAATCAAATATGACAAAGTCATGTTAAGTCTGTTAACAGGCACTGGAGCATCGTTACTGGCTCTTCCATAAACCTTTCGGATAGAGGGCAGGCATTTGCCCAGCAGTGGGAAGTGTTTACGCTGTAGCTTTACTACTTTTTAGATTAGCCTTTAAAATACTTATGTCGCATATTTCCATTCTTCTTTTGAAATTATTAAAGAATAAGATGAATATTATCGCTTTGAACCCTTTTCTGAATTGACGAGGGTCACATCTGACGATACCTGTATCACTTTATTGAATGGTATTTTCAATTGCCCCATTACATAATTATGTTATTTATAATATCGTAAATTCAATATTCTTACGTTAGAAGAACGCCGTGAGATGTAAGACATGGATTTTTCTACCGACTTCAAACAGGAGGAGGTACACAATTCGACTGTATGTTTTTTATGTGTTTTACCTCATAACTTTTTTCTGGATGAACCCATTGCCATGATTCTTTTTTTTAATTGAAAGCTAGTACTTCTCATTTGGTCTCATATAAATTTGATCATGATCTGACGAATAGTTTTTGAGTTGTTTTAATAATTTATATTCAAATAGGTTGTACAAAATTTTAAATGATTGTTTGATATTTTACGCGCTCACTTGATTGCCCTGTTCTGCTTTCACAAATCTCCATTAAAGTGCCCCGACTTAGGACTAGACATAAAACACCCTTATTCAGTGTTCCCTTACATCATACTAATTATGGAAAGAATAGTGTCCTCACCAGAATGGTTAAAAATTTTAATAGTAAATTCTCTCATATTGACCCATTTATCTATTAAAAAAAATCATTTAAACTAAAGGTAGTACAGGCTTTGACAGGAGTAGACAGTTAATCTTTATTATGTTGATAACATTTGTAGTTTTATAAATCCGTAGTAGCATCTCATATCATGTGTGTATTTGAGTGTGTACGTATGCGGGTATAAGTATTGAATTAAAATATGAATCACAAAATATATATTTTTTATAGGAGAGGGGGCAAACGAGCATGCGGCTCACCTGGTGGTAAGTGACTACCGCCGCCCATGAACAACTGCATCACCAGGGTAAGCAGGGGAATGGCAGTTGCGTTGCCGGCCTTTTAAAAAGGAGTAGGCTCTTTTCTTGAAGGTACCTAAGTCGTATCGGTCCGGAAAAAATCACTGATGGTAATCGATTCCACAAGGAAGTCGTGCGAGGACGAAAATATCATATAAATCGCACAGTGGTGGACCGCCAATCATCCTGATGGTGTGGATGGTATCGGGAGTTTTGCCGCGATGTGCGATCAATTCCTCAGAGCACTCCCCGTGGTAGATGCGAAAGAAAATGCAAAGGGATGCAACATCTCTTCGCAGTGATAATGAATCGAGCCGATCGGAAAGGACTCGGTCGTCGACGATTCGAGCCGCTCTACGCTGGATGCGGTCAAGTGGAAGGAGCTGGCACTGGGGAGCCCCTGCCCAGAGATGGGAACAGTATTCCATGTGAGGCCGAACCTGCGCCTTGTAAAGTTGCAGGCGGTGTGCCGGCATTAAATACTGTCCCGCTCTGCTGAGCACGCCAAGCTTTTTAGAGGCCAATTTGCCTTCTCTTCCAAGTGACCACGAAACTGCACGTCACTCGATATGTCGACTCCGAGGATTCCGATACTGGCTGAGGCAAGAAGGGGAATGCCTTGAAACTGAGGAGATACGACAAACGGGTTCTTTATAGCGGTAAACGCGCAAAGTTGTGTCTTCTGAGAATTAAACTGGACAAGATTTAGTCGCCCCAATCCGAGACTTTGTTCAGCAATGACTCGACTTTAGACACAGGGTTTGATCCGGTACTTGGCGACGTTTTCCCGAGAAATATTGGCACGACCGGTGTATAGAGCATCACGCAGTGCTGTCATACGCATAGCAATGAATGTTACCAGTTAGCAACATATCATTGATATGCAGAAGAAACAGCGTTTATATATAAATTAAGTATGGTTTTTGGCCAAAGGAGTTGTTACTTTTTCTATTCTTTCTTCTGATTCGTGCTTAATTGGGAAAAGTGCATGACTGTTATGCGCCCCATGTAAAGACATATTATATAAGAATAATTTATCACAGAATAAGGCCTGTTTTTATCCCTAAAAAAATAAAATAGCAAAAATTTTCACAGCTGGTTAGACAAATATCAGTTAGTTATAATATTATATTATATATTTGCCATCATTCATCATTCCAAACGCAACAAAATCTATAAATCTAGTTTCATTTAATCTGTAGTGTTTTGCGTAAATAAGAAATAATCTATTATTTTAATTAAATAAATATATATACAAATTAAGTAAATAAGAAATAATCAATTTTTTGGTGATAAGAGGGCTGGTTCTTTTCTCACTCAAATGCTAAGTATAGCCATTCAGCGGGGAAACGCAGCCAGCGTTCTTGGCACGAGTAAGACTATATGATAATTAAGTCTCTAGTTTATTTTTTTATTTTTTATTTAATAATAAGATCTAAGAATACTATAATCCTTTGACTTACTTATTTATCAGTCACTTTTGATATGTTTTTTTTATAAATTTAGTTTGTCTTTATTTACTTTTTAAAATAGGATAACAAAGAGCGGATTAAATTTCTTAGGCCGTCTCTCCAAGTTAATCCGGGATAGTGGTATAAAAATAATAGGGTCATATCTAAGCTGCGTATGGCGAGTGATAAGAACCGGAAACCATTTTTACAAGTATGGAGACAACACATGATTAGTCCTCGGGGGGTGACAAGACAACTCTGCATTTTGTTTCTTAATCAAGGATGGATGCAGATGTCTATGCGCCACAGCATCCCCTTACCATCAGGTGGACTGTGTGCTCACTTGTATTAAAAAAAATACCAAAGCTTTTATTAGATCCTCCGGGTCCTTATTTAATGATTGTCCCCTTTTTTTTTTTTTTTTTTTGCGGATGGAAAATCATCTAATGACGCCTTTCGCTGTGGGTGGAGCGGAAGGGAGTGTCAGACTTTTACTGACTAAAAACCATCCGTGTTCCTTCAGTGCCCTTACGTTCCGGAGCCGCGGTATCTCTTTCGAACAGCCCGCAGCCCCGGCAGGCGTCGGCCCTTGCGGTCCCCTTCACGCTGCTGACAGCTCTTTGAGGCGCGCGTGGAACAAAACGCGCCGTCGACACGGCCTGTCGTCGTTAGACGGACGGACGGCGAGCTACCCATTGCTCACCGTCCACAGGCCCGCGCCTACGGTGGTCGGGGGCCACGACGTAGCCCCCGACGCCCGGGGCGTCTCCCACGGCGGCCGGGAAGGAAAGCTGTTGCTCTTTCCTTCTCCCGCTCCGCCACCTCCTTCGCTAGCATCACTGCTTCGCAGAAGGTGGTGACGGCATCCCATTCCGTCTCGCTCCGGACCATGGCTTCGACCAGGGCCGGACGCGAGAGGTCGCCGCCGTCTATCGCCGCTACGAGGACACGGCGGTGCTCCGCCCAAGCAGGGCACACCTCCACGGTGTGCTCCACCGTGTCCTCCGGTCGATCCTCGCAGTGGGAGCACCCGGGCGTTTCCTCCCGCCCGATTCGGTGCAGGAACCTCCCGAACACACCGTGTCCGGTGAGGACCTGCGTCAGGCGGAAGGTGAGGACGCCGTGGCGTCTCTCAAGCCACTCCTCAAAGAGGGGTCTTATCGCCGCTATAGTGGCGTGCCCAGCACGGGGTTGCGACAGTCGCTCTCTCCATGTCGCCATGAGATCACGCCGGAAGTCTGTCCGCTGCGCGACAACTTGCCGCGGCAGCGGGGTTTCCCCCCGGCATAGTGCCTCCGCGCGCCATTCGTGCAGACGCGCGAGGACTATCGCCTCCAGATCCCATGGCGGCAATGATTGTCCCCTGTCCCTAACAGTTCGTTATACCAATTTAATTAATTTTTAAGTCAGGTGAAGTAAGAAAAGGTAGGTTTTGCACTTAGAATAAGAAACTGTCGCCTATATTATAACTTAGTGTGAGTCAGAGAAGTGTTGTCCCTTTTTTTTAAAAGTCCCTGAAAATTAAGATAAAATATTACTATTATAATTTAATATAATAAGTAATATATCGTATATTACTTATTATATTAAATTATAATAGCAAATGACAAAGTAAATGTGCCTGTTGTAAAAAATTTCAACAATTTGACAACTCAAAAAGATGAAGAAGAAGAAGATGAACGTAGGAGGCGTCTGTAGCATCATTTAAAAAGTCTTCTTGATGGATCGTGCAGTGAGCGTATAATCATGTGTATTATTACAAATTAATCTAATGTGAAACATATTTATTATGAATAATAACTAAATACTTAAAATAAATACGGGAAGACAAGAGAACCCGCTTTATTTGAATTCGGTTAAAATACCTTTTATGGATATCTTATTCTAAGAAGTCGGTGAAGCACGTGCTATGTATTGTACATGTCAGTCTTATCAAAATAGTCTGAACAAACCACACTAGATGCTGCCATTGTGGTTCATTTCGGCTCAATCTTATAGCAACCACTCATTCATCCCTTAGAAACCCTGTAAGAAACCTAAAACCATAAATATTATTCGACAGTGAAATAGTATGTAATTATTGAAGAATCGAAACAAAAATATGAGCATATTAAAAAAATATTATCTTGACTTCCATTTGATGTAACATAACGTGATTAAAAAAAAATAACTATGTTCACTACATACCTACACTCTATGACTTTACTCAAAATTTACTTACCCAAATCTTGGGCTATAAGAAATAAGAAATACTAGCAACACTCTCCCGTTACGTCATCTTGGGATGTTCACATTGTGTTCCGAAAAACCTCAAAATTGTGCTCGAATGACAAAAAAATGTTGTCCAATAAGTGCTTACGTGTGGAAACGATATTCCTTCAGATTTTCTGTTCACTTCATTATTGTTTTTGCAGCATTTAACATCTCAGGACGGCATTTCATGGGCAAACTTATTACGACGAAAATGTGCGTAGTGTGATTCATGTGTGTGTGTGTCACGTATGTTTATTTAAAGGAGCTGAGTTTGTGGCTTCACCAATATCAATGGCTGCGCTTTATCTACCTTTTTTTACTTTATCTGAGATGCATAAGTTTAATAATATAAAACCAAAGGCGTGTGATGAAGGTATAAAATAATCAATCAAACCATTTCGTCCAGTGGGTGTCGTAAGAGGCAACTACGGAAATGCCAAATTGTCTTAGCGCTTCCATATCCTAGACTATTATTCGAGCAAATTTTTATTGACTTCACTTCGCTGTCGCGCTTCATTTGTATCGCGTTGCCGAAAACGCTCTATTTCAATAAAATTTACTATATAGCTGGGTCTCTTACTAGGAAAATTCGTTTTCTCCATGATTTTACACACAAAGCAAAAAACTTGATTTGCCCGTGCAATATAATTGGTAATTTCGCATCCAGAAGTAATTGAAAAAATAAATTATACCAATAAAATATTTTGTTTGCGGAGTTACGTATATATTTATGGCGCTATGGGTACTTTTTAAGTATGAGTTTAAAGCTTATATCTATTTATAAAGATATATATATATATGCTGATGATATGGTGCTGCTGAGTCCCTCGATAGGTGCGCTGCGTGCACTACTCCAGATATGTGAGAAATATGCGATGGATCATAACCTATTGTACAACACCAACAAGTCTGTTTGTTTGCTTTTTAAGAGTGGTAGGGTTCAACCTCATATCCCCCCATTGTATTTGTGTAATTCACAATTAGAGTGGGTAACGACGTTTAAATACCTGGGTCATATTGTTACTCAGGATCTGTGTGATGGTTCCGATATGGACCGCGAGCGACGTTCCTTGTCAGTGCGTGCCAACATGATAGCTAGACGCTTTCAAAAGTGTTCTTATACCTCAAAGCTGGCGTTGTTTTCAGCTTACTGTCAGCCACTTTACACTCCTCAGCTGTGGACGAATTACACTAAAGAGGAATATCGCAGACTGAAGGTGCAGTATAATGATTCGTTCCGCGTGTTGTTCCGTCAGCCACGATACTGTAGCGCGTCCCAGATGTTCGCAGAGGCCCGTGTCGTTGGTTTGGATGCGTTGATCCGTCACCGTATCGCGCGATTTAGAAGTTTTGTTTTTGGGTCGCAGAATAATCTCATCAAAATTATTTGTAATATTTATGCATGTAGTGAAATTTTTAGTAGGTGGTCAAATTTATTAAAATCTTAATAATAAAATGTAATAATTTCATTGATTAACCAATAATTATAATTAAAATTTAGGTATAGTGTAATAAAAAAAAAAAAAAAAAAATTATAATGGATCTGTGTTGTCTGTATCAAATAAATTATTTATTATATTATATTATATTATATATATATATATATATATATATATATATATATATATATATATATATATATATATATATATATATATATATATCTTTATATATAAAATGTATGAATTTTTTATGGGAAGGGTCGTCGGAATGAGCAGAACAACGTCTGACTGGCCAGCTATTAATTATAGTACCAGACGTTTCGCACGTCTGACACTGCTGAATATTTTACACCTGGAGTAAACATGATAACCGTGTTGTGGCGGTCTAGGAATATCCACAACCCCACATCGTTCCATAAGGTCGCAAGAACAGAGGGAAACTGAAACAGGAGATGGGTAGCAGCATCTTCCTGATAACAACCTTAAATTATAAGAAATACTGCGGTTGCCAACCCGTCTGCCAAGCTTGAAAACTATAACAAAACCGTTATATGTAACTATAACGAATTCGTATGAGACAATTTATGGGGGAGGCCTATTTTTCTACTATCCATCCATTGCATCCTAAACGTCTAACACACTTTTAGGCTGCAATTTAAACAGAATGGTTACTCCGCTATCTATTGGAGCTAAAAAAGGTAGTCAATAATCGAGTAAAACTACATTTTTTTAACATTTTACTATTTCCTTTAAATCGGCCTGTAATTGGTGGTCATGCACTCCCACGCTAAAGAATATTTGTCATCATCACCACCCTTGTGCGATGATTTGGTGGTTGCAGTACCTGACATATCACTCCAGTGACGCTACCACTGATTTCGCTAGTATAGGTATTCGCTAGTATAATGCATATTATTAATCGTATTTCACAAATAGGTCATTACGACATATACTGGAAATATATAAGATGATAGATTCTTATCCACATCATCATCCACACACACATAGTTATACTTTGCTTCTCTGCGTTGCATACATGCGCGGGTTCTTGCAATGAGGGCATCCACGTCTTTTTCTGTCACCAGGGCGGCGCCACTTTACAGTGAGGTAAAATATTTGACAGATTTCGGAACCCGAACAAATCCGTAGGTTATATACCTACGGATTTGTTCGGAACCCTCGGTTTAAAAATTATTAAAATTATTTTTATTAAATGATCTAAATAAAAAATATGCTTTTCGCAATTTTTCCTTTATCTGTGCTATAAAACGTTGCTTTCATACCAAATTTCAAGATTCTGAGTTCACGGGAAGTACTCTGTAGGTTTTGATTCCCTTGCGAGTGTCGAAAATTTTCTGCATAAACGGCTGTATCTTTTGATTGCGTTGGCTTAGAAGTTTGATTTTTTCATAGCTCCAAGGGACTAGATTTGAGTATTTGATATGAATTTCAGCTTGATACCTCCACGCGTTTCTGAGGAAAAGGGTCTTGACAGACAGACAGACAGACGGACAACAAAGTGACCCTATAAGGGTTCCGTTTTTTCCATTGAGGTACGGAACCCTAAAAACGAGTTATAAAGTGCAAAAAATTTAAAATCAAATCACTGACACATTGTGTTGTGTATTAATATAATACTATAGATAATGATAAACTATTATTTAGAAATAATTTCTCAATTAACTGACACTGTGTAACAATAAACTTTACCTCAGTCACAACTAGCGACATCTGGTGAGTGGAAGATTATTAGCCCTCATTAAAACTCGCATCATGGTACAATATTACAGATATGAACAATTTAAATTTTCGTAAAGGAACTTTACCAAATAATCTCGGATTACAAAAATAAAATATCTGATTGTATCAACCGTACAAATTACTTTCAGAGAGCTTAAAGAAGGGCTTACCAAACAATTCGGGTATTTCGAATGGGCTTCGGTTGCTCATTAATCATTGATTTGGCCGCTATAATTCAAGCGTTTCAGTTTACCATTTCTTTAAATAAACACTCTGGATTTCTTTCTTTTCCCTTCGTATTTCGATGAGTTTTACGTAAAGATAGTAAGTAAATTGTTTCTGAGTCACTATTTGAAGTAATATATTCTACCCAAAAACTCAAAAGTATTAAAATATTTTGGACATACATCATAATAATCCCAAACATCCAATCAAAGCTGAAATACATTTTCAATATATTAAGGGAAAAACATTAATTTAATGGAAATCAGAATAATGTCCCTGAGCGTAAAAATGTTTATCAAATGTGAACCTACCATCGACTAACACAGAATGAAATTTTAAAGCGGTTTATTTCACAATTTGTTAGTACGGGGAAAAACTTATCAAAGTATATAATCAAATGTATTTAAAGGTTATTGTGTTGATAAAAGAAATCGGAATACAGCGTCTAGTACAAGTTATCGGGTAAAAAAATAAGTTTTACGCAGTTTCATAAAGCTAGCGTAACTCCGAGACACGTTACAAAGAGCATTTAGGCGCCTACAGGAATCGCAATCCCGATAAATCCGTTTTGCTAAACATCTCTTGGACACTGGACACAATCGAACCAATAGCCACTCCTTTAAAGTCTTACATACTTGTATAAAGGGCTGCAACTGTGTGCATTTGCATTTCTGGTATTTGAAAAGGACGAAGAGAGAACGAAGTGTGAAATATGGGTAAATCAGGAATGTCTAGAACAGGTAAATGAAATTGTATACTTGGGGAGTGCTTTTTAGCCGGGATGGAAGATGTGATTTAGATGTGGACAGGCGTGTCGCTGCCGGGAACAAAGTCAATGGTGTCCTGACTGCGTTAGTCAAAAGGCAAGGCGTAGTGAAGAGTGCACGCCTTGCAATACATGACGCAGTGTTGGTACCGACTTTGTTATATGGCAGCGAAACCTGGGTATGCCAGAAGAAGCATAAAAGCAAGTTGAATGCAGTGGAGATGCGATCTCTTCGTAAAAATGTGCGGCGTTACCATGGCCGACCGAAAGCGAAACGAAGAGATTCGCAATATGGCAGGTTTGAAAGATGACCTTATCACAAAAATTGATAAGGGCGTGCTTCGATGGTTTTGGCACGTTGAGCGAATGAGTGAAGACCGAATGGTCAAGAAAATATATAGCGCGAAAGTTAATATTAAAAGGTGTCGAGGTAGACCGAGACTAACTTTCGAAGACCATGTGAGCAAACTGCTCGAAGAGGGGAGGGTCAAGAGTACTCGGATACCTAGACGTGCATGTATGAAGAAGATAATGAATCTGAAAGAAGCGAAAGAGGTATGTAAGGATCGTGACACTTGGCAATCTGTTCTCTCTGGCTACCCCCGTCAGGGATTGTGCGTGAAGATAAGTTAAGTTTTAAGTTAACTGTGTGCCGGAGCAGTTGGAGATAATAAAAATTTAAATAGTAATTGTTATGGCCTGCAACTCCCTATCCCAGGAGTAGGATCCTCCGCGGCCCATGAACGGAAAAACCTACAAGCAGGTACAGGTCGGGCGTCCTAACGCCAAGGGTTAAAAGTTTCTAATTACATTAAACGATTCGGGGGGAGCGTTACACTATAATAAAAGGGAGCTTACTTACCTCTATCCAAGGCGACTGGTCCCTTAGGATTCGGTCAGGTCGCGTGTGGATGTATAGTGCTAGGAAAGTAAGGGTCAGTGATGTGTATCTGGGTGTGGCTGGGTAGTGTTATTGACCTCATTAGACCGTTACCCTCTGCAGCAGTTCGGCCCTCAGCACCTCTTCAAACTACGGTCTCGTTCCGCAGTCACTTTCTTCGTTTCTACGATGACAGTTCTTTACGGCGATCTCTCGCCGCGACGAATCTGGACTCCTTGTTCTAGCATGCCCTCGAAACGACCGGACGTCCAAAACCGGTATCGTAGAGGCACGCACGCCCTCTGACGTCTATTATTGACACTAACGCTTTTGCGCGAACAAACCCCCGTCCCGGACATAAGGATTTAGGTCCGCGAGCAAACCGGTCAGCAGGACGGGTCGCGACGGCAAGTTGCAAGACCGAATCTACAACCAAACTAGGCCACCTTACGCACCCCCATCAGATCTCGCAACCCTATCAACGCCTCAAAATTACAACCAACGTGGGCTAGCCGGAGAGTTGAACTGGATGCCCTTCCTGGACATCGCAGCACATAAATAAGTCCTATTCCTAGACAGAAGTCCGAAGACCTCCTTCAAACACCTATCTGCGCTCCTATGATTAGTTCCGCAATCCGACCGGATCAGGTCTGCAAACAGCGACGCGACACGAAGCGGCCCAAAGGGACCTTCCAAGCTTCAGTGCAGAGAGCACCCCAAATTCCCCATGAACGTCGTCTGTGGAGAGCTGAACGAAACGCACAGATAGTCCCTAGTATTAATTTTCAAACAAGTAGGCATAACCAAGCCATCCTATAATCATTTACCAAATGGTGCGACAGCTGATTTCCATCTGATAATCTACAAACCAGATAGCCCTTTAGGCAGGTAATCCTATGCTCATATTTCAACTAATTTTTCAAAGCATCAATGTTCAATTACAGAATTAATTAAAACAAATAATCACCGATGCACATAGGTCAACTTGGCAAAGTAAACAAAACAATAAACGTAAGAGACAGCCTATTTCTTATTTCAAATAAATAGCTTAGATAGTGCCAACAAAATCTAAACCAAAAGAGAATTGACTCTTATTTCCTTCGGCAACAACAGGGTTATCTAATTTCAACCTTCCTTATCACAAAGCAAAATGATCAACACTATCACAAACTATACATAATTTTCAAAATAGCGCGCCATTCAAATTTCAAATGAATTCATACTTCCCTTCAGCACAGGGCGCGACAATCAAATACATTTACAAAGCATATGCACAAGCATTAAAAAAGGGCACACAATTAAATCTCAATTTTTCGTGCAACAACAAACGCAGTGATCAAGTGTATTTACAACAACATATGCAACAGCATTTAAAGGAGTATTTTAAATTCATTCTTTTAATCACAACCGCTACAATATGAATTCGCGGAAACGCAAAAATTTTAATTTTAATTCAAAGAATTCTTAACCAAGTGCTCGACCAAACCAAATCCAATACCCCTTGAGAGCGTGATTCAACGCTCCAGGGGGCCCTTATCTTCCCACCACCAAGTGAAGGCCACACCGCGTGAACCCGAGACTAACGGAGAGCAACCACTAACAG
This sequence comes from Parnassius glacialis, assembly GCA_033319125.1. Lineage (NCBI taxonomy): Eukaryota > Metazoa > Arthropoda > Insecta > Lepidoptera > Papilionidae > Parnassius > Parnassius glacialis. The sequence continues at coordinate 36,435,527 of JAVANC010000028.1, read as the reverse complement.
TCGCCACTCGGGTTGTACACCCTCACTGAGGGCCGTCGGCAACAGAACAGCTTGACAAGTGGACTGTTGACGGCTTAAGGCTCAGTAGAGGCGGCCATGGTGGGAGCTAAGGCGGCAGCTAGCTAGGCCGCCTCCATCAAATGGGTACAGTGGTACACCAGGCGCGGCCACTCAGCTAACGGGAGTGAGAAGGGTCCAGCGGACTGATGAGTGGCCGTGAAGTTCCTCTCGCACGCTGAGGGGGGGGGGGGGGCGATGACACCCCCGCCCCTGGGGGAATTACCCCCCGACTGGTCGGGGGAGGGACCCCTTTCAAAACCTAGGGGTCTGTTGGCTAGCCGGCGGGTGCCCGAGCGTCGCCCGTCAGAGGGCGTGCGGAGCGTCCCCGCCCGTGGGGGTCGAGGGCCTGGCACCGCCCCAAGAGGAGACGCCGTTCGCACCCAGGCACAGTACGGCATGTGATTGCCCTGGCAATGCAAACAGGGACGCCGGTGCGGACAGTCTCGCTGGAGGTGCCCTTCCACACCATGAGTAGCACCAGCGGCGCTCCTTGGCGATAGTTCGCCTCGCCAGAACCGGCTTACTTAATTACTTTCGGGCAAGACGTTACCCGGGTGATCAGATGCTCGACAATAGGAGCAGGGGGGGGGGGGGGGGTTGACGACGACTTGCCCGGCGGATTCCGCCTCTCACTGGGCCCGCCGCGTGCTCGATCTGTCGGCACTGCTCCTCCAAAAACCGCAGCAGGTCATAGAAGGGCGCAATATAGGAGGCCTCGTCTCCGCCGTACTCTCTTCAAAAGTATTCTAAGGTCGAGAGGTAGGCGGGACAGCACGATGCGGAGCAACAAAAAGGCCCATTCGCCACTGGTAAATCCATCCGCCTCAACGTATTACAGGCCACCAAGACTGGATCCAACAGGTCTGGACGTAGTCTGGCCCGGTCACTAAGCAGCGGGAGGCTCAGAAGTTGCTTAACATGTTCGTCCGCAATTCGCCGGACGTTGGCGTATCTTCTGGCTAGGAGGTCTCGAGCAGTCTGGTAGGCGTCGTCGACAAGCTCAAATGGCTGACAACGCCCAGGGCCTCCCCTCCAGTGAGGCCAGGAGGTACGCCATCTTCTGGCTCGGGGTCAAGTCACTCCGGGCGTCCACTAGGCCGTCGAAACGACCAACGAAAGTCAGCCATTCGGAAAGGACCCCGGAGAACCTTGGCAAGTCCAGAGTTGGGAGTCGTCCCAACAGCTCCAGCTGAGGCTGCTTCCGAAAGGACTCGGGCAGGCCACTCGTCCGAGCTTCACGCGCCTCCTCGGCATACCTGCCTTCAGCCGCGATCAACTCGTCCGTGAGCGAAAGGAACTGCTCATAGTCTGCGAAGCAGGAGTCCAGGACTCCCTTTTCCACATCCGAATCCTCGAGCTCAGCGTAAGCCCCCTCCACTGCAGCCCTTCGAGCATCGACCTGCCCGAACCGCTTCATCAAGTTATGGACCCTATCAGTCGACCTATCAAAGCATGGGCGCTGGTGGCCCAGCGTAACTCAGTCCGCAGGCAACGGATTAGCATCTTGGGCGAGGACATCACTTACTAAATACAAATTACGACGCGGCTCGAGCACAATTACAAAAATAACAAATAACAAATACAAAAGAAATTAACAGCTAACAAATGCAGTTCCTATCAAATCGAGTTAAATAGAAATTAAACAAATAAGAACCGCTATTTATCAAATCAAATTCAAGTTAATACAAAAGAAAAGACAAATCAAATTAACAATAACAAATACTAGTGCGATCAAATCAAGTTAAATTCAAATTACGTAAATACAAATTACTACTCTTTAGTTCAAATACAAATTACAATACGAAGATACATAACGAAGATACACATCAACAAAAAATGATCAACAAAAAATGCCTATCTCGGAATCGACCCCGTCGATAAGTAATCCACTACAACTATCCGACAACGATAATTAACCGATTACGCAAAAATAACCTCTACCTACATGGACGCAAACTCCCGCTTGTGCGCTAGCCGGGTGCGGCTTTTCAAATTTACCCGCTACAACAAAAAAAAGAAAGCCACCAAACAAAGGGATTTTATTATTACGTATATAATAAAAAAAATATTTTTACGTATTACGGACGAGTATAATTGTAGACACAACATTAACCAATCAACCCAACGCTCCCTGCCACCCAAATTATTTAATTTTATCAAACACTATGGTCGGTGGATCGACCGGGAATCGATCCCAGAATCGGCGCTCTGCTACCAAATGTTACGGCCTGCAACTGCCTATCCCAGGAGTAGGATCCTCCGCGGCCCATGACGGAAAAACCTACAAGCAGGTATAGGTCGGGCGTCCTAACGCCAAGCGTTAAAAGTTTCTAATTACATTAAACGATTCGGGGGGAGCATTACACTATAATATAAGGGAGCTTACTTACCTTTATCCAAGGCGACTGGTCCCTCAGGATTCCGTCAGGTCGCGTGTGGATGTATAGTGCTAGGAAAGTAAGGGTCAGTGATGTGTATCTGGGTGTGGCTGGTAGTGTTATTGACCTCATTAGACCGTTACCCTCTGCAGCAGTTCGGCCCCTCAGCACCTCTCCAAACTACGGTCTCCTTCCGCAGTCACTTTCTTCGTTTTCTACGATGACAGTTCTTTAACTCGGCGGCTCCGTGGCGCAGTAGCTAGCAATGACTTGCTGCGCTGGGGGCCGCGGGTTCGGATCCCGCACGGAACAAGTGTTTGTATGGCCTACAAATAATTGTTCTGGGTCTGGATGTTTGTCCTTGTGCAATGTGTATTTGTAAACTGCCTCTACGATACAGGAGAAATCTAGTGTGGGGGTAACGTTTTTTAAAGAAAATAAAAATAAATAAATAAAAAAATAACTCTGCCGTACGATTAACTACCTGACAGAAGCCACTAACTCTTGTTTGTTATAACGCCTGACTCGCGAAATGAACACAGAACGTACGGATCAAAGATCACCGTTATCTCTAGAATGTCAAATACCGCACTAGTAACTAATACAGTCGAATCCACTTATACAGATTCTGCGTTAACCTAAAAGTCCCGGGTAAACTCTCAGCAAGGGATACGCGCTACCATTCCCAGTGGTATATTTACTATACGCGCCTATCATCAACGATCTCCCGACAAAAAAGAACGCGTGCGATCTCTCGCCGCGACGAATCTGGACTCCTTGTACTAGCGTGCCCTCGAAACGACCGGACGAAACGACCGGACGTCCAAAACCGGTATCGTAGAGGCACGCACGCCCTCTGACGTCTATTATTGACACTAACGCTTTTGCGCGAACAGTAATAATATTGCACTGCTGACAAACAAATGTTTCTAACTCACCTCTCTTAAACATCTTTAAACCTGCTCTCTAATAACGGACAGCCTCGCAATATGGTCGTTTGTCACCGTTACGGTGATCAGCGATTGGGTGCGGGGTTGGAGGGCAGGCGGGCGTTTCGCAGCGGTTTTTTATTAATTTAATAGGAGGTGGCTGCGAACGTCAAGTGGTGATTGATCGAACGTTTTATCGCATTATGCGATCGCTCGCTACTTAAGTAGGGAGCGGTTGCGTCGGCGAGTCTTATGAATAGCAGCTTTTTTTGGCTCACCGCTCACTTAGCGGTCAGCCACCGTAGAGTCTACTACACCTGAAGATGCCTCGAGTAGATGGAAAACACGTGTGTATTGTCGTTGGTGGTGTGTCTTTTCTAGTGCAGTAGAGGTGGGAATAGTGCACGCAATTATGGGATGGTGGGAGGCGCTCTTCAAAATGTGTTTTACCTAAGACACATCATTTTATTTTATTGAGCGAATATTTTCAAAGTAAATTTTTCCAACTTTAATATAATGGATTTCCGCAAAGTAACGCCTGGTTCTATTAATTATTTTATTTAGGCTAGCATGGCCGACCAGGCAAGACTGTGACAAATTAACAAAAGTCCTTCGTATTGCTGCCCAAAATGTTTGGTTCAATCAGCAGTGCAAACAACTTCATGTTATTGCAAATTATAACTAAAATACATTCTGGCACGAATAGTCGAGCGTCTAATATTCCTACTTCTTAAGCTCAAAACATCTGGCTTAATGAGGAGTGTCGTCGTTGGTTTTCCAATACAGATAATTTAAAATTCACCTTAAAGTATATTATATTCTGAACTTTCATAAAATTACATAATACTGAATTTAGTACTTTGGATGGGAAAGCCAGAGAATTTGCTTCAATGGCTGTTTATGAGAAATATCAAATTCAATTCCGTAAGTTACAACGACTTGTATTCATTACATCCCGTAAACGTAATAACGATCTACATATCGAATATCACCAATTTTATATCCTCCAGCTTCCAAAGGATGAGTTGTCCCTTTTACATAAAGGCCTTAAGTATAATTTAACACCTTCTTTCTCCCAAAAATCGTTAGTCTGTGGCCGCTGACGCGATATGGCCGTTGTGACCGGGAAGAAAGTTGACATCGTTAAAAGTTTGGTAGCTAAAGAAATTCGGGCTGTATCCGCATCTTCCCATTAAAATCCTGACTTCCCTATTTATAAGTCACTAGAGCAGAGAATAAAGGACCTCATTGTTACTAAAGCCAGAAAGTTAACGATATTATTCAAGGTGATAAATTTGAGTTATTGGAGTCTGACCCAACCAAAATGTTTACTTCGGTAGTATAGTATTACAGTTCATAGTACGTAGTATACTAATATATATACAACAGTCATCATATTTTTTCCCTATCACGACTTGTCTCGAAGCTGTCTTGTTCCATTGAACCCTCTCGCATTTTTTTTTTATTTATTTGGGGGCAACAAACAATTGTGCAATGGGTATTACAAAGAATAGAAGTTTAAATTGAAAAATGAATTTTATTTATTTATTTATTCTTTATTGCATTCCTTAATCTAAAAGAATACAAAGGGCGGACTTAATGCCTTGTGTCATTCTCTACCAGTCAACCATGGAGTGGTGAGAATTTGAAGTAGGTGTAGCAATATAGAATAAAAACAAAATAGAAATTTATAATTAATTACGTTATATATAAATTTTCCTAATATATACAATAAATAAACTACAAAAATATATCCTATTTATACAAGTATACAAATATATACGTACATACATAAGCATCATATATTCATACCGACATACATATACAAATAGTACATATAAATAACTATAAATATATACGTCTAAAATATAAATGACATGGATGATTCATCTAAGAAGCGTTGTCTTTAATAGATGATTACGCACCAACTTTTTAAAAGCAATCTTATTGGGAGCTTTTCTGATGTCATCAGGCAGGAGTTCCAAAGGCGTGCAGCCTGAACTGTAAAGGAGTTACCATAGAACTCGGTGAAGTGAACTGGAATACATATTTTGTTGTTAGAAGAAGAACGTAGAACCCTATCATGAGATGAGGAGAGATAGTGAAATTTACTCTTAAGATAAGAAGGCGAAAATGGGTCATTTAATATGGAAAAAAGAACAAGTAACATTCTGAAAATACGCCTCTGCCGGATTGTAAGCCAATTAAGCTTAGATCTATATTGCGAAATATGGTCATACTTACGAAGCCCGAAAATAAATCTTATACAGTTATTGAGAAGGCGTTCCAGCTTGTTCAAAAGATCCTGGGACAGATCCGGGTAACACATATCTGCATAATCAATTATGGGTAATATGAGTGATTGGACAAGCATGATCTTAGACTTTGTGGGGAGAAAATGTTTTAAACGATACAGAGTACGTAACGTAGCAGTGAATTTACAACTGACTTCCGTAACCTGAGTTCTCCAATTCAGGTTGAGCTGTCAATGTGTAGGTCCAAGATTTTTTACAGACTTACCTGAATGGTATTGTAATCCCAATGTAGTAGATAGGGGGTATGTCTGCAAGATTAATCTTGGCTAGCATCCTGAGCTACCCACCAGTATAGCTTGGCATTTTTAAGGATTGACCAACACTCCATAACGAGTAGACCATCCTTGATAGCTTGTAAGTTGTTATTTAATTTTTTAATCCCATTATGGATATCCCCTATTTCAGCTTGCACGTATAGCTGAAGGTCATCGCATACAGATGGTACGAGCAATCGAAGATGGAGGTAATAAAGTTTATAAAAAATAGAAAATATTATAGGAGAAGGTACACCAGCTTCCACATCAGCCTAAGCTGAGCTTATTTGCCCAACACAGACTGACTGCTTTCGACCGCGAAGATAAGATGCAAACTATTCCAATGCCGTAGGGCCAAAATTTAGATGAGACAGTATGGAAACAAGGATTTCATGATCAACTGTGTTGAAAGCATTTGAGAAATCAACTAGTACCAGTACTGTTACTTTTTTTTCTTTCATACCGTTTCTAATATCGTCAGTGACGTTAATTAAAGCAGTACTGGTACTATGACCAGGGCGAAACCCAGACTGATATATACTCAGTAGGTTATGTTTCGAAATGAATGAAGAAATTTGCTTGTAAACACAGGATTCTAAAATTTTGGAAAGAAAGGGTAGAATGGATATAGGGCGAAAATGATTGGGAAGAATGGGAGAAGGAACTTTTGGAAGGGGCTTTATAAAAACCCTTTTCCAAAGATTAGGGTACTGACCTGAATCAAGGGAAAAATTTATAACATGGGAAATTGCCGAAAGAAGGTGCTCTACTACCATTTGTCTACTAATCTCATCATAACCCACCGCCTTAGACTGAATTGCTAAAATAGACTTTTTGACATCATCCTGCGAAACAGGAGAGAAATTAAAGGTAGGTATATTAGGAATTTGCACAGAAGCAATGGAAGCCAGAGTTTGAGAGCGAATTGTAGGGTCCATTGATGTTACAGAAGCGAAATGTTGGTTGATTTCATCAAGTGATAGAGAAGGACCACAATCCAATGTAGTTGGCCTGCAAAGACCTGAAGATCTAAGAAATTTCCACACTTCGGCGGGAGAAGAGTTGTTAATACAATTATGGAAATATCGGCGTTTAGCTGCACGTACCATTTGATTGCACCTATTCCTGGCTGCTTTAAAAGATGACCAATTTTCTTCATTACGTTCTCTCTTAAAACGAAGAAAAGCTCGATTACGTCTAGTCATTGCCAACCTTACGCCCTCTGTCATCCATGGGGCTGGAGGAAGCTTCAATCTAACCTTGTGAACTGGGGCATGAGCATCATAAAGGCTGAGAATATTTTGGTTAAGGGATGGATAATTGTACAATCAACTACGTTATCCACATCTTACTTAGTTTTGCTTAGTAAAAATAAAAGTAAAAATAAACTTATGCAATATATTTGTGCATAAGTAACATACTATAAAAAGGAAAAAAAAAATTAAGGGTGAAATATTTAAGACGATGATGCATGGTGCGTAAAAACTTGCTTTGAACTCTTTCTATGGCCTCACTATATTTCACATAATAGGGTTACCATAAAACACAAGCATATTATTCTCTAATTGCGGCTGAATCAAGGACTTAAGCAAATACAAATATGTTGAAGGCTATTTGAATTTGTTTGATAATCTCATGAGTTGATATGCTTTGCTTATAATTTTTTCTAAACGTAAATCGAAGCGGAGGTTTTGGCCCAAAATTACACCAACACCTCGAACAAAAGAGGTTTTATGCAATAGTTTGTCACAGAGGGTGTAGTTGACTTTAACCACTTTTTTATTTTTAGCGAAAGATATTGTACGACACTTTGGGATACTAAGATAAAGTTTAGTTTTTAGACAGTACAAACTCAAATTATTAAATCTTCTTGAAATAGTAAACAATCATTTACAATGTTTATAGTTTAATAAGCCTGCAGATCATCAGCATATAATAAAAATTTTGAGTTCGAAGACTTGCCCTTAAAAATCATATTCGAAGGAATATCTGTCTTACCTCTATTATGACATACAAAAGTTCAAAAATATTTTATATTTTGAGGAACAGCATCCTCAAGTGATTCCATATAATATTTAACAAATGCTTTTTTGCACTGGACACGAAATCTCAACTAGAGAATATTTCATAGTCTATGTTATTGTATTTTTTCCATTTAGCCCATGCCTTCTTTTTACTTTTAAACACTGCTTATTTGAGATAAAAAGACTAAAATTTTGTGTTTGAAGTTTCGAAAAGTATTGAATTGTAAAACATTAAAAAAAATAGGAAACAATTTATTTGTAAGCAAGTTGATGATGTACCTGTGCAAACTAGTCCCTGCCCAATGATACGGGATCTAATCAACATAAGGTAAGTTGTAATCACCCAGTACATAGACATTATCAAATTGAGAATCTGCATATACATTTGGAATCGTATTCAGATGCAATTCATATATTACTTTATCAAGATTAGGCGGTAAATAAGCAGCACGATATGTTTCTTTTTACTATCAGAGCTGTAGAAAGAAACTACAAAATGTCCTAGATATTTAGACAAACTTGTTTCATTGGACAATGAGCATAATGTTGGCTTTAGGCTTTGCAGAACAGCTATCAGTACACCACCACCATCAGATTTATTACTTAAAATGCCTCACGATCACAACGAAATACAACATAACGTTGGTCTATATATATATATATATATATATATATATATATATATATATATATATATATATATATATATATATATATAAAAAAAGTAATATAAGATGAATGACAATATTTTTATTTATTATCAAAACTGCAGAAGTTTAGGTACAAAATTACACACTTTATGTATGAATATTTTTAGTGACTGTTACGTATTATATATATATATATATATATATATATATATATATATATATATATATATATATTTAGCCAGGTTTCTTAATAATATAATACGTCTTATATTACTTTTTTTATGATTACTAAATGGTTAGTTAAGTCATTTTATATGGGTTACCTAAAATACATAAAGAACATATTTCTATTCGTCCAGTTGGCTCATATATAGCTGTACCAGCTTATTTTTTGCTAAAAAATAAAATTTCCACTGTTGGGAGAAATCTGGTTTCAACCCAACTTACTTAATAATAGTTTAGATCTGGTTTTCAAAATTGAAGATATTAGTATTCGTTTTCAGTGCCTAGAAGACTGCAATGAATTGGAGGATATGAATGACAAGCTCGTGGAAACTGTCCATGCGGTCGGAGCTAAGTTCTACAAGACCCGCTGCAGACGAACACAAACACTCTCCGATCACACTCTCAATCTCATGGCTGTTAGAGGAGAGATGAACCTACATTCTTCAACAGATTTGACAGCATACAGGCAACTGAACAGACAGATCTACAAATGCATGCGGCGGGACTTACGCAACTTCAATACAGCTTGTATTGAAGAAGCGATAGAGCGGAACCAAGGCTCCAAAGTCTTTGCCAGAGATCTGTCTGCCAGAAAGAGCCAACTGTCAAAACTGAAGACCGAATGTGGCGGCATCGTTTCCGGGACACCTGAGATTTTGAGTGAGATTGAGAGGTTCTATGGGCAGCTGTACACGTCATCGTTGGAGCCACACGCAAGTGTGAGTGGCGATCCAAGTCCAATGCCGAGTCTTATCCGACACTATTCCAAAGATATCCCGGACGTCAGTCTGAGCGAGATTAGAATGGCTCTCCAGCACCTTAAAAACGACAAGGCCCCAGGCGAGGATGGGATTACAGCGGAGCTTCTGAAAGCGGGTGGAAGACCGGTACTTGAAGTCCTTCAAAGGCTCATTTTTCATGGTTAATTGTACCCCTTCTTCTGTTTATATGGCACTCTCCACTTTAATGACAAAATACCCCAATCAATTTTACACGATCTTCCCATGGCTTCCCTAGGATTGTTAGATGCCATAGATAATTCATCTGAGATAAAGTGCCATAACATAACCGTCCCAGAGGATTGTAAAGACGTTCTGTCTAGATTTTCATTTAGGATTTTAAGCATGAACATAAGAAGCATGCGTAAAAACTTTGATTCCCTTCTAGTAACCCTAAAAAGATTAGATCTTGATTTTGATGTTATTGTCTTCAGCGAGTGCTGGCTTGATGAGTATGCGACGGTTCCTCTATTGCAAGGCTTTACATCTTTTCACTCTAGGAAGTATATTAATAGGGCAGGAGGAGTCGCTATCTACATAAAAGATAGGTGGACAGCAAAATTTTCCGAGCTGAACGTTGACGAGGGTAATTGTATTCTCGCAGAAGTTGCAAATCATTTCTCAGTAGTTGCCGCTTACAGGTCACCTGGTTACACTAACCTAGAAACATTTATTCGCTCTCTTGACGCTAACTTAAAAACGGTAACTCCCTCTCCTTGTCTTATTTTCGCTGGTGACATAAACATAAATATTATTGGGTCCGCAGGTGACAAAAATTTGCACACGGAGTACTTAGATGTATTAGCAGAGTATGGACTTTCCCCCGCCATAACCAAACCAACTCGGGTCAAAACCTGCATAGATCACATTTTTGTACCCGTAAGATGTAATGCGGAGTCCGTAGTGTATCTCAATGATGTTACTAACCATGATATCACTATGGCAGGCATAATGTTAAAGACACAAAAACCAAAAAGACCAAAACCTATTCGATCAAGAGTTATAGTTGACATAGACTCAATAAGATCAGAGCTGGAGGAAACGAACTGGTCCCCAGTAATGAACTGCAGCTCTCTTGATGAGTCTGTGAGTCATTTCACTAAGACGGTATCAGAGACAATATTGAGATACTCGAAAACTTGTGTAATAAGCCGATCTAGAACCATCTTACACCCTTGGATGACTCCTGGTCTAATCAGATGCTCTAAGCACCGTGACAAGCTTCATATTAAATATCGTAAGGACCCAAACAACCTTACTAAAAAACTTGTATATACGCGTTATAGAAATTTTACATAGGTCTAATCAGAAAACTAAAATGTGATTACAACAATAAAGAAATAAATAGAAATAAATGTGCTCCAAAAAAACTCTGGGCTACTATTAACCGCATAACTGGCAAAGACACTATTTCAAGTTCTCCTCTGGCTCTCATCAACTCAAGACCCTCTGTAAAGGAATCTCTTGATGTTTGCAACTCTTACTTTGCCTCTGTAGGTAATAAGCTAGCATACTCTATCATGAGGAAATTAAATGAGACTCAGGAGTCCCTTGCCGAAAAAGTTCACATTCCTGTTCAACCCGTTGGTTCATTTTTCATGGATCCTACAGACGAACAGGAAGTTTTGAGTCTCATCCGGTCTCTCGATTCAGGTAGTGCCCCGGGTATGGACGGCATCACTAACAAACTTTTATAATCAGTAGCCCACGCAATTGCGGAGCCCTTGGCTGCGATATTTAACTTAAGTATCTCGTCAGGAGTCTTTCCAAGCCAGTGGAAAGTAGCGGCAGTTATCCCCATACACAAGAATGGAGCTAAGGACGATCCCTGTAATTATCGTCCCATATCACTGATGGGTAGTTACTCTAAGCTCCTGGAACGCGTTGTTCATAAGCGGCTGACTAACTACCTTGAAAAGAATAGTATACTCTCGGACCGTCAGTTTGGTTTCCGTCAGGGAAAATCGACTGAGGATGCAGTTAGTCTTATCACAGATATGGTTGTAACTCATCTCGATCAGGGTCGATCCTGTGTCGGTGTTTTTCTCGATCTGGCTAAAGCATTCGACACGGTATCGATCCCCATCCTACTTAAGAAACTAAGTGCTCTTGGTATTCGTGGTCTGGCTTTAAACTGGTTTTCCAGCTATTTGTCGGATAGAAAGCAATGTGTCCGAATAGGCGATCAAACAAGCGATCTTAGATCTGTAGATTTTGGCGTTCCTCAGGGTAGCATTTTGGGGCCGACTCTTTTTATTTCATACATTAACGATATTATGTCAATTGAACTCGAAAATAGTGAAGTTGTATGTTATGCTGACGATACATCCATAATATTTTATGGTAAATCTTGGCACGACGCCTACCTTTCGGCTGTCTCCGGGTTGCATAAATTACAAAAATGGTTAAATTACAACATCTTAACATTGAACACCTCAAAAACGCAGTTAATTTGTTTTCATAAAACTGCAGTGTCTGAACCGCCGCCGTCACTTTTCAATAGCCTTAAAGTACATAATAACAACTGTAGTTTTGGCTCCGTGAGCTCTCCTAATTGTAACTGTGACCAGATAAATAGGGTCGGCTCCCTTAAATATTTGGGCATCATAATAGATGAGAACCTCAACTTCAAATGTCATATATCAGCGACATCAGCAGGGATCCGTAAGCTTATATACACAATACGACTATTGAGAGATTCTACTGATGGCAGCATTTTAAAGTCAGTCTACCTTGCACTATGTCAGTCCGTACTTAGCTATTGCATACTGGCGTGGGGTGGCATAGCCTCCTCTACGTTGCTAGTGCTGGAAAGGGCCCAGAGGGCAGTTTTGAAGATAGCTATGGGTAAACCAAGGCGTTATCATACGTCAGATCTCTTTAGAGAAGCCCAAGTTTTAAGTGTCCGTAGATTGTATATTCTGAGGGTGCTTACATTTATGCACAGGGAAGCTTCGAAACTGCCGACATTTGATACTTTAATAAATAAAAGAGCGTTTAAGATCCCCACAACCTTGGTTAAAACATCTTTCGCTCATCATTTCAGACTGTTCCTATTCCCACGCATCTACAACAAATTAGTCAATTTATACGGCTTAAAGCGATCCCAACATTACGAGGCTAAAACAAAAATGATGATCTATTTATTGACTTGGGACTATGAGGAAACTGAAGAAATATTGATGACCCTTAAATAGGCGTTGAAACGGTAGTGGACAGCAATGACGTTAGCCCTGCCGTCTGATCCCAAGAATTTAATCGTAGGGCTACCTCACCACTCACACTTCACACACTCATACACACACACACACACACACACACACACGCACACACACACACACACACACACTCTCTCTCATACACACACTCACACTCATACACACTCACCCTCAATTACACGCGCGCTCCTTTAAATTAGAATATGCTTGTTATTTATGTCTGTACTTTTTCATAATTTTTAAGTCGTATTTTTATTTTGTTTTTTTTTTTTATTTTTATATTATTTTTTTTTTGCTTTGCTACGCATAATTGTTTTACGTAATTTCGACAAATAGCCACTTTGTTCTATTGTAAAATCTTTTGTTTGACCCCCACGAGACAGGCCATGCCTAGTGTGGGAGTCACAGAACTTTTCTGTATTTTGGCTAAGTGTTTCCGGTAAATAAATAAATTTATTATTATTATTATTACTATTTATTATTATACTCTTTAATTCCGTCCTCCATGGTGGCGTTACACCGAAGGCGTGGAGCAGAAGTGCGGTGGTCTTGTTCTTCAAAAAAGGTGACAACGCTCTTTTGAAGAACTACAGACCGATTTCCCTTCTGAGCGGTGTAAGAAAGGGTGATGTTATATCACCGAAACTCTTCACTGCTGCATTGGAAGACGTTTTCAAGCTTCTGGACTGGAAAGGATACGGTATTAACATCAATGGCGAGTACATCACTCACCTTCGATTTGCCGACGATATAGTTCTTATGGCAGAATCGCTGGAGGACCTAAGCACCATGCTCAATGACCTCAATAGTGTCTTCCAACGTGTAGGTCTTAAGATGAACATGGACAAAACAAAGATCATGTTTAATGTCCATGTCACACCTATGCCGGTGGTTGTTGGGAGCACTAACCTCGAAGTTGTTGACGAGTATGTTTACCTGGGACAAATAGTCCGACTAGGTAAGTTCAACTTCGACCGAGAGGTCAATCGACGGATTCATTTCGGCTGGACAGCGTTCGGAAAACTACGACACATCTTCTCGTCAGACATACCTCAAAACCTTAAAACGAAATTGTTCAAACAGTGCGTGTTGCCAGTCATGACCTACGGATGTATCTACGGACTACTGAGACGTGACTACGTCTCAGTAGTCCGTAGGACTACTCACCTCTACTACTACTCTCACAAGGACTCTTCACACCTGGCCGTATGATGAAGCTTAGAGTCGCTCAGCGAGCTATGGAGAGGGCTATGCTCGGGGTTTCTCTGCGTGATAAACTTAGGAATGAGTATATCCGCAGTAGAACCAGAATGACTGTCATAGCCCAACGAATTAGTGGGCTGAAGTAGCAGTGGACTGGCCATATAGCTCGAAGTACCAACGACCGATGGGGAAGAAAAGTTCTTGAGTGGCAGCCTCGTACCGGTAGGCGAAGTGTAGGGCGACCCCACCCCACGAGATGGAGTGACGACCTGGTAAGACAAGCAGGAAGTCGATGGATGCAGGTGGCTCAGGACCGTGCTTTGTGGCATTCCTTGGGGGAGGCCTATGTTCAGCAGTGGACTTATGAAAGGCTGTATTGATGATTATGATGATGATGTATTCGTCTTGAATTCATCTTGTTACCTTTAGACGTTGATAGTCCCATCCCCTGACTGTTTGCGTATACCTGTAAATCTGTTTAATAAACGTAGTCTACATCCATCATTTTTTACGTGGTAAAGTCATTACTGCTGCTATATTACTGGTATAGTTTTAGCATGAATGGGTCGGCTCGACCTGGGAACGACTACGCTCTCATAGAATACCAGCGTGAAATTGTAGCTTAAAGTTGCTGTATTTTGTATGGTGAGTGTAGAGAACCGGAGACCCTTTTTACTGGAAACTAGGCATTTCATCTTAGTCGTCAAGGGTGACAACGTATTTGCATATTGATTCGTAATCGAGGATAGATGAAGATGTCTATGGGCCACAGCAACCACTTACCATCAGTTGGACTGTATGCTTGTTTGTCACTCTTATTTTATTAAAAATACATTCCGGGGAAAAATGATCTCTGTTCGCGCCAAGCGCTAATGTCAAGAATTGACGTCAGAGGGCGCGCGCGCCTCGGCGATACCGGTTTGACGTCCCGTCGTATCGAGCACGCGCGAGGGCAAAAATCAGTCCAAATTCAGCGCTGCTATAGGCGGCACGCTGTCTTTTTGTCGGGAAATCGGAAGCGGAATACGACACGCGCATCTAGGAAATATACGGTTTAGGATACGTAACGCGCATTCCTTGCTTGATAGCTTCACCCGGGATTTATTGTGTCTAACTCAGAATCTGTATAAGTGAATTCGACAATATTAGCTAGTGCGGCATTTGATATTCTAGAAATAACTGTTGCCACGCAAAACGGTAGTGACCTTTGATCCGGTCTCGCGTGTTAAGCTTTATAACAAACGAGAGTTAGTGGCTTCTGTAAGGTAGTTAATCGTACGACAGAGTTAATGGACTGTCATCGTAGAAAACGAAGAAAGTGACTGTGGACGGAGCCGCGGAAGGATACCAATTTGTAGCGGTGCTGAGGTCCGAACTGCTGCAGATGGTAACGTTCTAATAAGGTCAATAACACTACCAGCCACACCTAGATACACATCACTGACCCTTACTTTCCTAGCACTATACAACCACATGCGACCTGACCGAATCCTGAGGGACTAGTCGATAGAGCTAAGTAAGCTCGGTTTAATAGAATAGAATGCTCCCCGCTGACTGTTTATTGTAATTAGAAACTTTCCACTTTGGCCTGTAGGAGTTCCGACCTGCACCTGCTTGTAGGTTCTTCTGTTAATAGGCCGCGGAGGCTCCTACTCCTGGGATAGGTAGTTGCAGGCCGTAACAATCTCGTTAACTTAACCGCTCTCTATATGAAACAACTATTTCCGGTTTAGTAATTCAATCTAAGAAAAGAAGGGTTAGCTATGGGGTCCACTAAGGGTAAGTCTTCTTATGGCGGATATTTTCATGGATAATTTCGAAAAACAATAGTTGTTAATGAAAATATTTTACACTGTTATAGATATGTAGACGACATAATTATTTGCTGGACTGGCAACAAGGAGACAACTTGATGTCTTCGTTAATAAAATAAATAAAGTCCATTACAAAATTAAATTTATGCTTGAATTGGAACAAAATTGTTCCCTTAATTTCCTCGACTTACCAATAACAAGAAAAGAGCCGTTGCATGTTTTCAAAAATATTTTAAGCATAAAGCTACTATTTTGCGCTGGTATTCTGTGAGAACATGGTCCTAGCCCGGTCAAACCGTTCCATACTTCTTGCTACAACCATTATAGAGCTGCAGCGTGGCTCCACCACTTATAGAATATAATTTTTTTTATTTATGACAACGATAAAAATAAATAATAATTTAAAATAATTTACAAAAATTTTCCTAATGTGACATAATACTAGTCTGTTTAGCTTTATTTTTCGAGAGTCTTGCTAACCATGGCAAGAAACACGTATACTTTGTGACTGACTGTCTGAATTAAGATTTTCACAAAGTCATTCGTTTCTTGTACCAAAAAGTTATGCCTGTGTGTATAGTTATGTGATGTGAAATTTAACTGAATTAGACAAAAATTTAAGAGTTAATTATTGAACCCCAGTTTATTTTTTTATTATTTTTATTATTTTGTTGTTATCAGAAAGATGCTGTTGTCCATCTCCTGGTTTGTTTCCTTTTATTGCCTTTTACGACACCCACTCGTCTATATGAGATAGTGAATATTCTTACACCGCCACTACACGGTAAACACATACTCGTATTATACTTTACGGAAAAAAATTATGTGTGTATATATGTAAAATTTTATAATTAAGGAAGAGCCGCGTTAGCTCAAGTGCTAAGCGCTCGCTGTAGATTTCAGAGTACGCGAGCAAACCGGGTTCGACCCCGCTGCCACTAATTAATTGTTAATTTTGTGCTGATTTACCACGTGCTCGGCAGTGAAGGAAAATATCGTGAGAATGACACATGTATGAGAAATAAGAATGACTAAATATTTCAGACATGTGAAAATCGTCATCACGCATTTTGGAAGAATGGTGGACATTTCCTTGCACTAAAACCCTCTCAGAAATAAGAGGAGGCCTGTGCCCAGCAGTGGGATGTATGTAAGCTGTAACTTTAAATTTGTTACTTTCATAATTAAGGAAGGTATAGAAGTGGATATTCTTAAGCTGCTTCAACACTAATCTTTCACTTATTTATATTTTTAATTATTTTATACGAGACAATCAATGGGAGAGGTAAGGTATGTTAAGCAGTGGAATTTTGATACGCTGCGCTGTAACTAATGAATTAGTGAAACGCGCTCAATTATTTAAAATGTAGTTTACAATACTTAAGGCCTATAGACTGACAAAAATACCATTTTAGGTATGCTCTTTTAAGTACATTACAGCTATGAAAACAAATATTCCTCGGAATAAAAGCAAAAATATTTATGACCGTAATAAATAAGAAGGAATACGAATTTATCTTATTAATGCCTTATCTATACTCACTGTATTAAATTTTGTTAAGGAATTTTTTCACGCTCTCCTCTACGATTGGACGCGCCTTAAATTCTATTTATCTAAACATGAACGAGCAACATCGGAAAGAGCTTAAAACTACAATTGAATAAAAAAATTAATATCTTCTAGGTACCTAGGTATCAAATAGGTTATTTCATTCTATTAGACGTAGTTTAGGTACCTACTTATATATTTTTAAGAATTAAATTTTGGATTTAAGGATTTATTTAGGATCCATTTTATTATTTAAGTAGGCATTTAGATTTTTTTAAGTGTATGGTAGCTATAGTTAGGACCTGTAACGTAGATTATTTTGTTAGGTAACTGAATGCCGTCGATTTAACAAATTCCGTGTTATACAACATTGTTAAAACTCATATGATACATGGTCCAATGGGGTGCATTTATCGGGCATGCAAGACGGTCGTTGCTCTAAAAGATATCCAAAAGCATTAGTGGATGAAACTGTAACAGGACATGATGGATACCCATTATATCGTCGCCGTTCAAGAGACAATGGTGGTTTTACTGTTGAAAAGCGAGTGTCTGGACAACAGGTTACTTTAGATAATAGGTGGGTCGTTCCGTATTCGCCTGTGATGTCTAGAGCATTTCAAGCTCACATAAATGTTGAAATGTGTAATATTCTAGAGTCAATGAAATATATTTGTAAGTATTATTAACAAGGGCAGTGACCAAGCTACATTTGCGTTGAGAAATGAACATGATGAAGTTACTAGATTTCAGTCAGGCAGATATATCAGCTCTTCAGAAGCTGTGTAGCGGATCTTAAGTTTCAACATTCACGAAAGATATCCACCTGTGACTCATCTGGATGTTTATCTTGAAGGCGGTCAACGTATATATTTCAACGCCGAAAATGTTACAGAACGGTTAGAGAACCCTAGACAAACAACATTATTAGCATTCTTTCGTTTTTGCCAAACTGATGATTTTGCGAAATCTCTTTTGTATGAGGAAGTTCCATCGTATTATACCTACGATAAGCAACGAGGTGTCTTTAATCGTAGACGCCGTGGCAGGCCTGTAGATGGCGAGTCAGGTATTTTCAAAGAACATGTTCTTGGTAAGATGAACGGTATACACTCTGTATACCGTTCATCTTAACAACGCTGAGTGTTTCTATTTGCGATTATTATTACATACAGTGTGAGGACCGACATCATTTATAGATTTGAGAAAAGTAGACGATGTTGTTTATCCAACTTATCATGCAGCTTGCCAAGCGTGTCGTTTGCTTGAAAATGATCAGCATTGGGATGACGCTTTAGCAGAATCCTGTGTTAGTGATAATCCACGACGTTTACGCCATTTATTTATAACATTACTCACATTTTGTAATTTGTAGATGCTGTACAATTATGGGAAAAATATTAAGCAAAATTTGCAGAAGACTTTCTTCGGAATATATCTCACAATGATGAAGGCGCAACTAATGATAATTTCCGTGACCTTGCCATAAATCTGTGCTTATTAGCTCTTCAGACATAGACAAGTTACGCTGGCATATTATAGGATTATCCGAAGTCCGAAGAGAGGGGGAGGACACGGTAATCCTCGAATCCGGCAACTTGCTCTATTACCGGGAGGGCGACCATCTGTCCCAAGGAGGTGTCGGATTTATCGTCCACAAGTCTCTCGTTAACAACGTTGTAAAGATTGAGAGTGTGTCGAGGAGGGTTGCGTACCTTATACTCAGAATCACCAAACGGTATTCGCTGAAGGTCATACAGGTTTACGCACCAACCTCGGCACACCCCGATGAGGAGGTGGAGGAAATGTATGAGGATATCTCTAGAGCCATGCATTCCTCCAAAACCCAATATACGGTGTTAATGGGAGACTTCAATGCAAAACTAGGCACAAGAGAGAACGGTGAGCTGAAAGTGGGGAAATTTGGAATAGGGCAACGGAACCCAAGGGGCCAGCAGCTGGCCGACTTCATGGAGAAAGAGGGACTCTTTATGATGAACTCTTTCTTCCAGAAGCGGCCCCACAGGAAGTGGACCTGGTCGAGCCCCGACGGTTCGACAAAAAATGAGATTGACTTCATTATGACGACCAAACGACAACTGTTCAGTGATGTCTCAGTGATCGCGAGGGTGAAAACCGGCAGCGATCACCGAATGGTTAGAGGCACACTGAACCTAAACGTTAAGTTGGAGAGGTCTCGTCTAATGAAGTCAACGCTCCGTCCCCCTCGTGCTCTAATCCAAAGTCCCGAAACCTTTCAGCTCGAGTTACAAAACCGTTTTCAGTGCCTAGAAGACTGCAATGAAGTGGACGATTTGAATGACAAGCTCGTGGAAACTGTCCATGCGGTCGGAGCTAAGTTCTGCAAGACCCGCCGCAGAAGAACACAAAAACTCTCCAATCACACTCTAAATCTCATGGCTGTTAGACGGGAGATGAAGCTACATTCTTCAACAGATTTGGCAGCATACAGGCAACTGAACAGACAGATCTCCAAATGCATGCGGCAGGACTTAAGCAACTTCAATACAGCTCGTATTGAAGAAGCGATCAAGCGGAACCAAGGCTCCAAAGTCTTTGCCAGAGATCTGTCTGCCAGAAAGAGCCAACTGTCAAAGCTGAAGACCGAATGTGGCAGCATCGTTTCCGGGGCACCTGAGATTTTGAGTGAGATTGAGAGGTTCTATGGGCAGCTGTACACGTCATCGTTGGAGCCACACGCAAGTATGAGTAACGATCCAAGAGCGAGTCTTATCCGACATTATTCCGATGATATCCCGGACGTCAGTCTGAGCGAGATTAGAATGGCTCTCCAGCACCTTAAAAACGGCAGGGCCCCAGGCGAGGATGGAATTACAGCGGAGCTTCTGAAAGCGGGTAGGAAACCGGTACTTGAAGTCCTTCAGAAGCTCTTTAATTCCGTCCTCCATGGTGGCATTACACCGGAGGCGTGGAGCAGAAGTGCGGTGGTCTTGTTCTTCAAGAAAGGCGACAACGCTCTCTTGAAGAACTACAGACCGATTTCCCTTCTGAGCCGCGTCTACATGCTGTTTTCGAGAGTCATTACGAATCGTCTCGCGCGCAGTCTTGACGACTTCCAGCCTCCCGAACAAGCCGGTTTCCGAAAAGGCTTTAGCACCATAGACCACATACATACCCTACGGCAAATTGTACAGAAGTCCGAGGAGTACAATTTGCCACTATGTCTGGCGTATGTGGACTATGAGAAAGCCTTTGATTCCGTCGAAATTTGGGCGGTGCTGCAGTCCCTTCAGCGGTGCCAAGTTGACTGTCGGTATATCGAAGTGTTGAAGTGCTTGTACAGTAGGGCTACGATGGCTATCCGAGTACAGAACCAGAGTACGAAACCTATCCAATTGCAGAGAGGTGTAAGACAGGGTGACGTCATATCCCCGAAACTCTTCACCGCTGCATTGGAAGACGTTTTCAAGCTTCTGGACTGGAAAGGATACGGTATCAACATCAATGGCGAGTACATCACTCACCTTCGATTTGCCGACGATATAGTCCTTATGGCAGAATCGCTGGAGGACCTAAGCACTATGCTCAATGACCTCAATAGTGTTTCCCAACGGATAGGTCTTAAGATGAACATGGACAAAACAAAGATCATGTTTAATGTCCATGTCACACCTATGCCGGTAGTTGTTGGGAACACTAAGCTCGAAGTTGTTGACGAGTATGTTT
Organism: Parnassius glacialis; assembly: GCA_033319125.1. Classification (NCBI taxonomy): domain Eukaryota; kingdom Metazoa; phylum Arthropoda; class Insecta; order Lepidoptera; family Papilionidae; genus Parnassius; species Parnassius glacialis. Next base: position 36,414,421 of record JAVANC010000028.1, on the reverse strand, counting down.
ACCTGGGACAAATAGTCCGACTAGGTAAGTCCAACTTCGACCGAGAGGTCAATCGACGGATTCAACTCGGCTGGGCAGCGTTCGGGAAGCTACGACACATCTTCTCGTCAGACATACCTCAAAACCTTAAAACGAAATTGTACAACCAGTGCGTGTTGCCAGTGATGACTTACGGAACTGAGACGTGGTCCTTCACTGCTGGCCGTATGAGGAAGCTCAAGGTCGCTCAGCGAGCTATGGAGAGGGCTATGCTCGGAGTTTCTCTGCGTGATAAACTCAGAAATGAGGATATCCGCAGTAGAACCAGAGTGACCGACATAGCCCAACGGATTAGTAAGCTGAAGTGGCAATGGGCCGGCCATATAGCTCGAAGAACCGACAACCGATGGGGAAGAAAGGTTCTCGAGTGGCAGCCTCGTACCGGCAAGCGAAGTGTAGGGCGTCCTCCCACTAGATGGAGTGACGACCTGGTAAGATATGCAGGAAGTCGATGGATGCAGGTGGCTCAGGACCGTGCTTTGTGGCATTCTTTGGGGGAGGCCTATGTTCAGCAGTGGACTTGTGAAGGGCTGTAATGATGATAATGATGATAGCTCTTCAGGAAGACTTAACAACAGTAGGCGGTAAATCACTCTGTTAATTTGGTTTGTCAACACCAACCTCAGTCGGAGAGGTTACCAATAGGGAATATTCTGCAGAGATTGGTTACAACTCAATGGAACTGCTGGCAACATTAGAAAACGGTGTCCCAATGATGACTGAAGAACAACGTTCAGTCTATGATCGCGTGTGCAAGAGTGTTCAGAATAATTTGGGAACAATATGGTTTTTAGATGCACCTGGAGGAACTGGGAAAACCTTTTTGACTAAATTAATATTAGCTTATGTTCGAAATCAGCGTAAAATTGCTCTTGCCGTGGCTTCATCAGGTATAGCTGCAACATTGTTACCAGGAGGTAAAACTGCTCATACTATGTTTAAAATACCAATTGATTTAGATCGCATGGAAAGTCCAACCTGTAGTATTTCAAGAAATAGCGACAAAGCTAAGGTATAACTTGAGTGTAATTTAATCATATGGGATGAATGTACGATGAACCACCGAAAAGGAGAAGAAGCGGTAGACAGAACTTTAAGGGATATAAGACAAAATTATCGACCAATGGGCGGTATCAAGGTTTTATTTTGTGGTGTATCCCGACAAACCTTACCGGTAATACCACGGGGAACCCGAGTTGATGAGGTTAGGGCTTGCCTAAAAAGCTCTTATTTGTGGCGTGATATAAAATCGGTATATTTGACTATAAACATGCGAGTGAGAACTGGAGATAACCCGGATGATCGTCAATTTTCTGATAAATTATTAAAGATTGGGGAAGGTACCTATCCACAACTACACCAAGGAAAACTTATTCTGACGCCTGATTTATATTGTATAGTGCAATCCCAACCACATCTTATATCGTCGGTTTACGGTGACGTGAATTTGTTTAAAAATTGGCATTCCGATTATTCTGCTCCGAAATTTAAGACCACCACAACTTTGCAATGGAACTCGGCTAAAAGTAACCCAGTTGCAACAAAATATAATCGAGGCTCAAATTTTAACAGGTTGCGGTGCAGGAGAAACCGTCTTTATTCCCAGAATTCCCATAATACCAAATAATTTTCCATTCCAATTTCAAAGAACGCAATTCCCAGTATTATGCAATGACAATTAATAAGGCTCAAGGACAGACTTTTCGTGTTGCTGGAGTAGATCTCAGTGTGTCAGTTGTTTCTCGTATGGTCAGTTGTACGTCGCTCTTTCCCGGGTTAGCAGTTCTAGAAATCTTTATGTTCACGTGCCGGACGGGGCAACTTTCAACATAGTTTACCCGGAAGCTTTGCGCTGAAGTATTTTTGTTCTATAAGTACTTAAGCCTCATGTGAACGTGATCTAAACAATATTACCAATATATTAACTTAATAATACACAAGGAGTTACACTCCATCCAAAGCCCAGCGACACTATAACATATATAGGAATGACGTCTTAGCAAAAGTTGTTTAGTCTGATGGGCATTTCCTGTTGACTTACAAAAATGAAAGATCTAGAACGTCTCGAATCGTCTCGCGAATGACGTTGTTTTCCCGTACCCGGGCTCTTATAATTCAACATTAGACGTTTCAGATCTTCGATTTTGACGACCCCGTTGTCGCTGGCATAAGCAACAGGATCCGCGTACGAAGTCGTGGGCAGAAGCTAGTATGATGAATAAATAACAATTTATGGTATTGCTTACCGTCCCTCTAGTGTTTCTAATGTAGAATAAGCAATAATAGGAAAAGAAGCCACTAAAGACTGTTCATTACCAGTCATATCGTTAGCTTTACCGACGCGGTGCATAGGTGAAGTTGACTTAAGTACAAAAAATATCACATAATATTCTCCTTAGCACACACACGTGCATAAATAATGGATATTACTATATTTCGTGTGATCGACATAACATTAATAATGGTTAGACTCCTTTTATGCCCAAGGGTTCATCTGGTTGGGTACCACCCACGAATTTGTTTCTGCCACCGAGAATACGAACATGCACTGTTGTGTTGCACATGAACATGCACTGAAGGATCAGAGAGCTAATATAATTATAGGATGTTAGGTATTCCACCTAAGTCCTCAGAAGTAACGACGCGTCTGTAGTAGCATCTGGTGGGCAGTTCGTTTCTCACTACACTTTAAAAAAATACTTGTAGTAATATTCAACATGTTGCAGTTGAAACACCACTGTACAGCACTGCCTTTATAAAAAAGATTCACCATAGCTCCACGCTTTGCAGTCGATTCGCATTGTCAGATGAATCGCACCTTCACGATACTTCATAACCACGCTAAAGGTTAAAGTAAAAGTTTTAATCGTACCTTTGCCTTAAAGATTGACATATATTCATTGTTATGTACTTTCTTTTGCTGAGTAGTATACTATGACAACTCAGCGACTACATCATCATCATCATCATCATTACAGCCCTTTACAAGTCCACTGCTGAACCTGCCACCTGCATCCATCGACTTCGTGCATGTGTTACCAGGTTGTCACTCCACATAGTGGGGGTCGTCCTACACTTCACCTACCGGTACGAGGCTGCCACTCGAGAACCTTTTTATCCCAACGGTTGTCTGTTCTTCGAGCTATATGGCCGGCCCATTACCACTTCAGCTTACTAATCCGTTGGGCTATGCCGGTCAATCTAGTTCTACTGCGGATATCTTCATTTCTAAGCTTTTTTTTTTATTATGTCGTGGTTTACGAATCCAAACTGAAATTGCGAATGGTATACAATTTCGGTTTGGGAATAGTCATTTGCGTTATGCCCGTGTACTGTTTTTGATCTACGTTTTTTCGGAGCTTGATGTTAAATCTTTTAGACTTTACTAAAAATAAATATTAAGAGAACAGAGTGTGCGATTTCTAAGCAAAAGTTAATTAGGAAATTATACAGTTACAGTTTAATTGTACTTAGTGTGTCCTTTGATAGATAAATAAACTCTTATGTTCCATTGCTGTTAAAGTGTTTTAGGTTGTTGATGATGTTTTTTATATGTTTTGTAAATGATGTTATGGTGGTTTCTTTTGTTATAACTTCTTCTAATTCGTACGGATTAATTTTAAGTACTGATGATGCAAGTTCATGATTAATTCTTGTTTGGCTGAATTTGGGACATTCTATAATGAGGTGTTTGATTGACTGCGCAGTTGTACTCGTATTATCACAAGGGCATCTGTCATTGTCAATTATTTTAAATCTACATAAGTACTCTTTATGATATCCATGGTTGGTTAAAATTTGTGTAATATGGAAGTTTGGTCTTAGATTTTTTAGTAATTTTTGAAGGGATTCATGTGTCGGGCACCATTGCTTCGTATATTTGCAGTTGTTTATATTCGTATATAAGTCGTGAGCTGCTTGTTGGCTTTCTTTGTTGGCAATACTCTTGATAAAACTTAAAGGAAACTTGGCGTAATCTGGTTTTGTATGTTTGTTTGCAGCTGATTTAGCTTCTGCGTCAGCTTCTTTATTCCCAGTAATGCCAGAATGCCCTCTGACCCACGTGAAGTTAATTGAACCACAGAGAAACACCGAGCATAGCCCTCTCCATAGCCCACTGAGCGACCTTGAGCTTTCTCATACGACAAGCAGTAAAGGAACACGTCTCAAGTTCCAAAGGTCATTACTGGAAACACGCATTGGTTGTAGATGTGACGTAATTTCCCGAACGCTACCCAGCTGAGTTGGATATGTCGTTTGACCTCTCTGTCGAAGTTGGAATTATCTAGTTGGACTATTTGTCCCAGGTACATACTCGTCAACAACTTCGAGCTTAGTACTCCAAACAACTACCAGCACAGTGTGACATAGACGTTTGTTTTTTCATCTTTTTTTGTCCGTGTTCATCTTCAGTAAGACCCATCCGTTGGGAGGCACTATTGAAATCATTAAGCATAGTGCTTAAGGCCTCCAGCGATTCTGCCATAAGGACTATATCTCATATAAGGACAAAGCAGCACCATGTCATCTTCATACAGTTATACTGACGTTCTTGTCAACAACATCTGTATGTTGTTGACAAGAACGTCATCAATCGAACACCCAACACCAGCGCCGCTAAGCTCACGGATCAGACGGTCAATGTACAGGATATGCTAATGTTTCGGCGATGTTAACCCGCCTTGCCTTATATCACATTTACACCTTATATTAACAGTGGTAGAGTCACGCGGCAGCTTTTGCTGTCGCACGGATGGGCCGGCTCGAACCGGGGTGGTACCACGACCTCACAGAATACCAGCATGAAGTAGAGGTCTACCTCTGCGTTTCGCTTGGTGAGTGCAGGTGGCCGGAGGCCCTTTTTACTGGAAATGAGGCATTCCATCTTAGTTCTCACGGGTGACAACGCATCTGCATTTTGATTTGTAATAGAGGATAGATGTAGATGTCTATGGGCCGCAGCAACCACTTACCATCAGGTGGACTGTGTGTTCGTTTGTCAACCTCATCCTATAAAAAAAAATATCACACTACAATCTGTACTTGTCCGATAGTGACCCCGACCACCGCACAAAATTACTCTGATTTTCATACCAGTACTTCATCACACTAGGTATCAACCTAGTAGTGTTTTTACGAGTTTTTATTGATACCAAAAGAAAAATCAACATGTTGTGCAAATACAAACGGATGTCGCCCACAATGTAGCGGAGTAGCAGGTACGACCCTATCTTCTTTTTTTCAGAAATGAGAAAACTCGGCTATATATTATTTATAGGCTGTTACTTTAGAGTAATAATTATTATTATTTAATAATCGTCCCCGTTTTATTGTGCTTGTTAAAAAAGGGATTTTTTTTAATCAAAAACAGTTACTAACTTGTTAATTTTTTTCAATTTTAAAACGATTTGTCCGACAAGGGGATTGCGAATAATCAAACAAAAGTTTACATTTTGATATTCAAACTGAACCACTTAAACTGTAAATAATATTAATCCTATTTGCGGAGAGATGAAATAAGTAGGCCCCATTTTGATGATAGTAGGAGTGTAATGGTTCCATTATTTTGTTACGCGCATTGAATTCGTAAGAAATTTCAGTTCGTATAGCTAAGGTTTGATAAATTGACATGAAACGTGACAAAGATATAAAAATAACTTAATTTAAAAACACCGTCAATATAATAAAATGCTTTTATCGGTTCTAATTTGTGTGCTCAATGATTAAAATTACTTTCTGGAAAAAAAAAAACACATTTATACGGATATTAAAATGCTACATTTATCTTACTGTTACAGCGTTTTAAAAGTTCACTGCTAAACATAGACCCGCATATAAATTGACTATAAATTGCCTTGAGGGGATTATATTTATTTACCGTTATTGTTACCGTTATAGCTTATTACAGTCTACTGCTGAACACAGGCCTCCACCATAGATTGACTCATAGCGGGGTATTTGCCACAGTTGCCACGCCTGGAATGCGGGTCGGCAACCACAGTCTTGTATTTTTAGTTCTTATAAGGTAGACGGTGTTGCTCATTTCCTGATTTGCTTTCCTCTGTCGCCTCTTACGACACCCACGGGATTACATGAGATAGTGGGTATTCTTACACCGCCACTACTCTGTCCAAATACAATTAATGTTATGATATTTATATTTCCAACGATTCTAATCTAATTTCAAGCCCCATACAGCAATTACAAAAAATATTTATTGGAATTTCATATATATTGGCTTTTGGATTTTTCACAAATAAGAATGAAAATACAAACAACAAATAAAAACAGTTTAAACAGTGGTAGAGCCACGCGGCAGCTTTTGCTGTCGCACGGATGGGTCGGCTCGAACCGGGGTGGTACCACGACCTCACAGAATACCAGCGTGAACTAGAGGTTTACCTCTGCGTTTCGCTTGGTGAGTGCAGGTGGCCGGAGGCCCTTTTTACTGGAAATGAGGCATTCCATCTTAGTCCTCACGGGTGACAACGCATCTACATTTTAATTTGTTATAGAGGATAGATGTAGATGTCTATGGGCCGCAGCAACCACTTACCATCAGGTGGACTGTGTGCTCGTTTGTCACCCTTTTCCTATAAAAAAAAATTGCTGTGCTTGTGCTGCTTAGGACTCGGCCCGTGTAGGTAACACCCCTTATTGCCGCCAAATAACAGTGTTTGCTATGATGTGTTCCAGTCGAAAGGGTATTATAAGAAGCCAGTTTATTTACAGAATGTGAGACATTCCATTTTCGTTCTCAGAAGTGAAAACACTTGTAGTCTTCTTTGTTTGAAGTTGGCTGTATCTGTCTATGGACTAAGGCGACCACTAAACATTAGTTGAACTTTAATTCGTTTGTCACTTGATTTTTTTTTAAAATAAAATAGCCATACTTATATATTATTCCCAATAATACAATTTTCCTTTCTTGGCATTTTAATACAAATTATTTAAAGCAAAATGTAAGTATACATCTACGCTTCGCTGCTGGGCATAGGCCTACTTTCCTTCTCTTTTTCTCCCTCCTTTAATTTTTAAGTGGGGTTATGTAGTAGTGACTTCACATATTCTAGAAACATGCAGGTTTCCTCGCCACGTTCGACATGGCTCAATTCGATTTAAATTTGAAAAAAAATTAAAATTCAAGTGCTGATCTTGAGCAAGACTCCATTAACAGGCACTGAAGCATCGAGACTGGCTAACTCTTCAATAACCCTTTCAGAAAGAGAAGAGGTCTGTGCCCAGCAGTCTCACTGCTGTAGTATTTACGCTGAAGCTATACTTCTTTTTACTTGAGCCTTTAAAAACTTACTTTTATCGTACATGTCCATTCTTCTTTTGAAATCATTAAAGAGTAATATGATATTATTGCTTTGAACCCTTTTCTAAATTGACGAGGATCACATATAACGATACCTGTATCACTTTATTGAATGGTATTTCCAATTCCCCCATAATATATGTTATTTATAATATTGTAAAAAGGGTTCACAGCTGGTTAGACAAGTATCAGTCAGGTAAAATAGTTATATTATATTTTCGCCAACATTCATAATTCCAATCATTCCACTGCAAAAGCTTATCTCGAATAAAAAAAACTACGGAGGAAGGACGGTCAGATCCACGCAGTATCAAAAATTAATGATTTGAAACTGAAGTCATCCGTGGTGAACAGTCGTTAGTTTTGCACTTAGAATAAGAAACCGTCGCCAATTTTATAACTTTGTGTTGAGTCAGAAAAGTGTTGTCACTTTTTTTTAAAAGTCCCTGAAATTTGAGATAAAATACTACTATTATAATTTTATATAATAAGTACTGTCAGCATTCGTCCTGTGAGCTTATGTGTTGAAAATCGCAAACCGGTGTATTTTCGTAGTATTAAGAAGAAAAGGATAAAGTGTTATTTTTTATCATGTAAAAACTACTCAGATAGACGTTCTGATGCTATGGATCGCATCACATTTAATTTGTACCTAATTTTAACCCTAATTTATTAAAATATTTCTAAAAAAATCTGTTTGCGTGGGCTTTCAAATATAACTTAATATATCCGACACTAGATGCCGATACTTTGTGTCATTTGAACTAAAAATATAAAGGTACGGAGAGCTCATTATTATTAAAATAATCATATAAAGGTGCTGAGATTTGTTTTGCATTTAGACATAAAGAAATTTTAATCGACAAAATATTATTTCTATGGTTTATAAGCATTTTTTGAGTAGGCCGCCATCTATCAAGGCAGCTAAACGACATTGCAACATCGATATGGAACGATTATAGTCGTTTTACTATTTACCGGTAGATATAGATAGTGTAAAGTAGGCGGGGCTTAACATCCCATCACTCCGCAAATTGTCACGCGTTGTTACATAGTGAAATCTAATTACAATACCTCCTCGTCAAAGAAAAAATATACTACGCGAAAAGAAACGACACTTAAGCATGTGTGCACGTAAAATCGCTTGCGGCTATGTGAAGGAGTCATGATGTGTGCGGGGCCTTGACAGTAGCGCGGGGCGTGGAACGGGCCGTCTTCGAATGCCCTAGCTGAGGGCTAGTACGTAGTGGAGGTGGGCAAAGTGTATCATTTTTGCGATTGGAACATTTGCATCTCGATCACTGAAATGTTCCGAATCACTGATATGTTTAATTTGGCTCATTTGGATCCTCGACTCAAAATATATAAAATACAGAATGTTCCGAATACATTAAGTTGCGTCGCGGGCGTTTATTATTGACTGATCCGTGAAATGTTATGTGGCAACAATGCTGAATAATATAAGTGCTTAGATTATTTATTGTGTACCGTAATAAGATTGTATATAAAATCGATGCTCCTTCATACTTTAACAAAAATGTCACTATGTCAATTTATTATTTAAAATGTCCATTTACACAAAACAGCAATGAACACTGAATTTTCTAGTAAAGTATCATAACTCTAAACTTTATGATGAGAAGGAAGAAAGTAAAGTCACAATAATCACTACGCAAAGAAACCATAAACAGAACTCAGTATGGTTTCGTAAACAGGCGCTAATGTATATAAACAATTTTACAAGTGCCGCATTAACATATAATGACAACTTGTTAATGCAAATATTAAATACAAAAAACGAGTATATAGTGCGTAAGCGCCTTAGTGGTAATTTTTACGTGCATGAATAACGTCAGCGAAAATCCGTACGAGTTGAGTAATACACTTCTTATTTATTATCTCTATCTGACTTGTATGGATTATAATTATTTCGCCCGCTCACTCGCCACTCGTGAATCAATAGTTAACTTAATCATTGTCTCAGTCTGTCTCTCTCGTTCGTGGCTCAGTCGCCTCGCAAGCGACGCGTCGCGCGAAATGAGCAAAGAGCAAAGTAATTTTTCACTGTTCCAGATCCAAATGATACATTTGAAACGTTGTTAGTGAACCAATCTTTCGTATCACTTCAGTGATTCGGATCAGTGAGTCGTTTCCGTAAAGAGATACACACGCCTAGTACGTAGTAGTCCGCGTCTCGTCTCTCTAATCTCACGCACCGCACGCAAGCACAGAATTACTGTGCTTTATACAAAAAATGTATATTCATTTGTATATAATTATTCTACCTTTATTTAGTTACAATATTTGTTTATATTTATTGTACATTTATGTATAATAGTTTTAAAGTATGTTATTTGTACTTTTATATATATATATATATATATATATATATATATATTAATATGCATGTATTTATGTATTTACTTATCTTATCTATGTATTAATATACCATTCTATATTTCTATTTTATAGCTTTAATAAAAATAATGTTACTTTTGTCGCCAAACCACACACGTTTTTATTGTTTTCTTGCAATCCTGTCCATCCAAATGTTGTCTGGAAGAGATCGCTCATAACGATAAGACCACCGATTGTACCACATTTATTTTTCTCATTTTTTGTTAATATTTATGTTATTTTTTGGCGTACATAAAGTGTTATCTATCAATCTATCTATTCTTCCCTATGGATTTTCTAAAAAATATATGCATACGGCTACGAATTTATGCAATTTTTAGAAATAAAAATAAAAATTATAAAGCTCATCGAAAAAGTCAAAAATATATAAGAGAAAGTAATTTTTAAAAGGTAGTAGCTAATACTGATTGTTGCATTCTGAAGTACTAAGTATTGATTAATTATTTAAGATTACCACTAACTGTCGTGCATATTATGTTTTGTCGGCAATTTTAATTTTCCCCATTTGTAAACATATTTAACAAAAGTGGATTTAAACTTGATCGTATCTTTCACTACCTAAATACATAAGTTTACATTATATAAAATATACCTACTATGTATCTTCTTTGGCACAAGTCTATAATATTCCATTTCGGTTTGGTAGCAACCCTAGTGTTACACGCTCTGGCTTAATGTCACCGGAGTTTGAACTCTCATGTACAGAGAGTGTCACCGCTGTGTCCTCGTTGTATTTGCTTCATGGTCTTAACGTTTTCGCATCCTATATTACCTATATATACCTATATTTGTTAATTAGTTTGATTTCACTTCGCTGTCGCGCTTCACTTGTATCGCGTCGTTGAAAACGCTCTATGTCGATGAAATTTGCTATTGTATTGGCTACTTCTCTTTCTGAAAATTGAATTTTTCATTGGCTTCACACACAAAACAACAAAATGATTTGCCTGTGCATATGATTGATAATATACAGAGTTAGATATATTTTTATAGTGCTATGGGTTCTTTTATAGCCTAAGTTCCAACCTTATATTTGTCAAATTTAGTTATATTAAATAATGTCAAACTTTTTACAAGCATTTTCTGTAGTCACTTCTTATAACATTTATGAGGGCGAATGGGAGATGGATTATGTTTCGTCGCCACCAGACGGCTCAATCATTTATATATTTGCACAAAATATTTGTTACGGTGGTCCCGAAAAATATTCATTAGCATTTCAATTAATTGCTCTACTTTTGTACAACGTGGAACAAAAGCAGGAGGTAGGAATCTATTTCGTATTTTATTTTTTTTATAGCACATTGAAAAAAGAAAAGTTACAGCCAGTATAAATAATACGTATTGGAAGATTTAATAAAATCATCAGGCTTATTCACTAATCTTCATCTTACCATTAATCTGATTTTATTCACGTACTAGTGCGGTAAAATAAATCCGATTTAATATGAGAGAGTAGGCGAACATTGTTGACCAGTTGGCATTAAAACCCAACTTCTATTTCATGTTCGAGGTATGTTTACACGTATAATATAAACCTAACTTATCTAATATCTTACTATTTTCTTTAAATCAGTCTGTAATCGTCTACAGCTGTACATACAATCCAAAGCTAAAAATACTCGTATCTGCCAATATCGCCACATTTGATGGACAGTTTGCCTGTACCTGTGTTGCAGTACCTGACTTATCACACATTTCCCGCTGCACTCTGGTTTCTCTGGTATAGGGATTCTACATCTGACATAAACATCATCACATTGTAACATCTATCATATCATCATCTATCAAAAAGGCTCATTTTAACTTGTATTTCGTAGATTGAGAGATGATACTCTTCGTAGATAGATTCTTATAGAATGCCACGCACACATAGTTATATTCGCTTCTATGTGTTGCATACATGTGCGGATTCTTGCAGTAAAAATAGCATAATGGTACAATATTCAAGATATGAACAATGCGATGTTGGTAAAGGAATTTTACTTTGCCAAAAAATCTCGGATTACGAAAATAAAATATCTGATTGGGTCAACCGTACAAATTACTTTCAGAGAGCTAAGCAGGGCTTACCAAACAATTCGAGTTTTTCGAATGGGCTTCGGTTGCTCATTAATCATTGGTTTGGCCGCTATAATTCAAGCGTTTCAGTTTACCATTTCTCTAAATAAGACTTTGGTTTTCTATCCTTGCCCTTCGTATTTCGTTGGGTTTAACGTAAAGATAGTAGACTGTTTCTAAGTCGTTATTTAAAATTATATATTTTACCCCAAAACTCAAAAGAATTAAAATATTTTGGACATACATCTTAATAATCCCTTAAACTTAACCAAAATAAAGATGAAATGTATTTTTAATTAGGAACGATAATTTAATAGAAATCAGGAAAATGGGCTTGAGCGTAAAAATGATTTATTTAAATTAGGACTGATTAAAATTTTAAAACAGATACTTCCGCAATTTGCTACTAAGGAAAATTGGCTTTAACAAAGTAAATTATCGAATTTATTAAAAGCTTATTGTGTTGATAACAGAAATCGAATACAAACTCTGGTACAAATTATTGGGTAACAAAATAAATTTTACGCAGTTCCCCTCAGCGAGGTGTTTCCTTAGGCTAGTAAAATGATTGAAAATTCGAAGAAACTGTGACGAAGAAGTTGAGTTAGGCACCGCTTTTATTTTTAGTGGAAATAGTAAAGTCAAGGATACAGCTAATAAATACCAATGATTTTACCTCATAAAATCATTTGATATTATATGCTACGGCTCCAGACTTTACACGTGAGGAAGAACTTTACACAACTGCATCCCAGAAGAAATAATATTGAGTTTTATTTTATTGATGAAAATATAACTGACGACTCTGTGGTGCAGTGGCTTAACATTGAGTTGGGGAGCTGAGGGACGCCTTTTTAAATCCCACACAAAACAAATAAGCGTATGGCTTACAAATAACATATACACACAAAGAATTTTGTCACAATTGATATACTAGCACGAAATTTTTTGCCCAGTTAATATGAGGAAGACGCGGAAATATCGACAACAAAGGAGATCTTAGTCCTCAAAGATGACAACTTATCTGATGCGTCTATTGTTTGAGGTAAGTTGCAGGTTGGTTGCAGGTATTCGTCGGCCGCAATAGCCATAGCTTACCATTATATGCACTGTTGACTCGTTTCTAACTCCATTAATAACACTTTAGAGGAGGTATATAGAAAAGTGAAGTAATAACAAACTAACAGTCCACCTGATTGTAAACGGTAACTTTACAATCAGGTGAAACAAAGAAAACTACTGATACGTCGGCTTTGATTCTGTATACCTTTAAGACCTAAAGACAGTAATGCAAGCACTGTTATATGGCGGCAGATATGTAACAGCGAGGAATCTACCTAGAAGAATTCTAGGCAGGAAACAAAGCCTTAGTCTAGTCTAACTTAGTCAAAGAACTACTACCACCGGTCTGAGGTAGTTTTTTATTCTGCACGGCGTACTCTGTGGTGTATATGTTATTGACCAAGTGATTAATAGGGCATTATTTAAAAAAAATATATATTTTTTTTATTGGATGAAGGTGACAAACGAGCACACAGTCCACCTGATGGTAAGTGGTTGCTGCGGCCCATAGACATCTACATCTATCCTCGTTTGCGAATCAAAATGCAGATGCGTTGTTACCCGTGAGGACTAAGATGGAATGCCTCATTTCCAGTAAAAAAGGCCTCCGGCCACCTGAACTCACCAAGCGAAACACGGAAGTAAACCTCTACTTCACGCTGGTATTCTGTGAGGTCGTGGTACCACCCCGGTTCGAGCCGGCCCATCGGTGCGACAGCAAAAGCTACCGCGTGGCTCTACCACTGTTAAACCACTGTTATACTACTGTTATAGAATATGGATGACAAACGAGCACACAGTCCACCTGATGGTAAGTGGTTGCTGTGACCCATTGACATCTACATCTATCCTCGTTTTCGAATCAAAATGCAGATGTACAACGCATCTGCATTTCGTGCGGACTAAGACGGAATGCCTCTTTTCCAGTAAAAAGGGTCTCCGGTTCTCTTCACTCACCATACGAAACACAGCAGTGTAAAGCTGCTATTTGACGCTAGTATTCTGTGAGAGCGTGGTCTATCCCCGGTCGAGCCGACCCATTCGTGCTACAAATATAATATTGATATAGCTGCAGCAAGTCTCTACCACGTAAAAATACATACATAATGTGCGGGCAGTATAAATAATGCACAATATGAGTATGAAATGCGTTGACCATTAAAATTATTCAATTTCCCTGGCTTTATGAATAAAGTCTGTTACTTATTGCACAGCGTAATAGAAAAATCGGTTAGGTTAGGTATAATTCAGTGAATACCTTCATATAACGTGTATGTTTGGATGTTATTGTTATCTATTGTTATGGTGCTTAACATCATACACACTTAACTAAAAATACTCTAAAGACTAAAAAATCCAATTTTAAGATAATTGCAAAGTTTTCTACGGATTTCACGATGACTTGACGTGACTGATCTTCCAATACATACTCGTGACAACTACAACTATATGACGTAACTCGTTATTATGTTCGGAAGAGAGCATTCACAAAATATCTTAATTCAAGACCCAAACGAGAAAACAGACCTGCCTACTTCCTTCCTTCTTTGGGAACCTTTTTTCTCGGATACAGTAGTTTTAAAGTCTATTACGAAGATAAATTCCGAGCAAAGAGCTTCCCACAGCTCGCTGAGCGATCTCGAGCTTGCCTCATTCGACCAGCAGAGAAGGATCACGTCTCAGATGCATATTTTATGACATCACTGGCACACGTTGGTTATACTTTTATGTTTCCAAGATTTGAAAAAAAAATTGCAAATCAAAACATTTTTGCACGAGATTGGTATGATGAAAGAGAACTAAAAGCCTGCACTTTTGTTCTTATGCGTCACAGTAATAAATCCGAGCGAAAATGACTTTAGTATAATACAGCGCTTGGTTAGACTAAACTCACGTTATTAAAGTTCTTCTGGGAATATTTCATACGTTAACAGTGTTAGCTTTTAGAGCAACTTAGGTACAGCTTAATTTTTGCTCAGTACAGTTTATGCACTTTATAAATTATGCATTATATTTTTGTCATATAAGAAAAGAGTTAACATCTAGACGTAAAATGAAAATAGACGATATGGTGAAGTGAATTCATTTTTTTTGATAAATGTTATATACAGGGTAATATTTAATTTACTGAAGACCTTTCCTTCCGTTGTGAGATTAATATTGCGGATGTCGAAAATTAGCGTCGCAGAAATCATACTTTATAATTACCTATTACTTATACATTATAATATTGGTGATTTTTTAATCTTATTTAATAATGTGTAATGATTACTACACGATATGTGATACTGATATAAATAATGCATTTTCTGTGACAACTTATTCAATAATTGTTTAGGTACTACAAAATATAGACTTACGAGGAGTCAGACATGACAATAAAAACCTAAAATTATTTTTTTTAGGAATGTGTTATATTTTGTAAAGAGTGATTTCGCTAAAATTGTTTGTAATAATGCAACAAATATATTTCCAAAAGGTCTATAGTAAATTAAAAATGACCATGTATAATTAAAGTTTATTTTTATAATATATTATTTTTTATTTTATTTTGGATTTTATCCTGCTTCGTGGAGGCAGTTTATATACATAAATTTTACAAGGACAAAAATCCAGACCCTGAAATTGTTCAGGGTCTGGATTTACTGGACTTACGAACTCCAATAATTGTATTGGAGTTCGTAAGTGCAGGTTATTGTGTACAGACATGTCATATAGTAATTAAAATAATTAAATAAGTATGTGCTTAGCCGTGACCTCGTTATAACAATACCGGTAGTAACTGTGACATACTTTAGTAATATTTGTGTTTGTGATATTGTTGAAATGTTTAGCTTAATCTAGAATAGGTATATATATAATAAATTGTATACTTGGGGAGTGCTTTTAGCCGGGATGGAAGATGTGATTTAGATGTGGACAGGCGTGTCGCTGCCGGGAACAAAGTCAATGGTGCCCTGACTGCGTTAGTCAAAAGGCAAGGCGTAGTGAAGAGTGCACGCCTTGCAATACATAACGCAGTGTTGGTACCGACTTTGTTATATGGCAGCGAAACCTGGGTATGCCAGAAGAAGCATAAAAACAAGTTGAATGCAGTGGAGATGCGATCTCTTCGTAAAATGTGCGGCGTCACCATGGCCGACCGAAAGCGAAACGAAGAGATTCGCAATATGGCAGGTTTGAAAGATGACCTTATCACAAAAATTGATAAGGGCGTGCTTCGATGGTTTGGGCACGTTGAGCGATTGAGTGAAGACCGAATGGTGAAGAAAATATATAGCGCGAAAGTTAATATTAAAAGGTGTCGAGGTAGACCGAGACTAACTTTCGAAGACCATGTGAGCAAACTGCTCGAAGAGGGGAGGGTCAAGAGTACTCGGATACCTAGACGTGCATGTATGAAGAAGATAATGAATCTGAAAGAAGCGAAAGAGGTATGTAAGGATCGTGACACTTGGCGATCTGTTCTCTCTGGCTACCCCGTCAGGGATTGTGCGTGAAGATAAGTTAGAATAGGTACCAAAATGGAGAACAGTCCCTTCAACCGGAGTGCCAGAACCACTCGCACTCCGCCTCCATAAACCCCACCCACTGTCATGCAGACACCCACTTCAAGCTAACCAATCAAAATAATTCCAACTACTGAGTTGCAGCATTGGATGACAAACATTGACCTGTGCCTTAACGAGGTATGCTCCATCGCTACAGAAGATAAACTTAACTCGGATCAAAAAATGCGCATCAGCTCGCTTTGTCGTAAAGTAAGCCACGGTACATCACAATTGGTAGTCCAGTACATGTCCCTCAAAATGGATGCCACTAAAGCCCAGACCTCCATCGTATCTCTGCAGAACCAACATGACCTGTCCCAAAAGCTGCAGGAACTCAAGAATAGTATCGAAGAGTCATCAAGACCGGACTCTGGAATCACTTTTGCGGACATGGTCAAAAAAGGTGGCCAAACCCTCATTCGCCCAAACAATCTAAGTACCCTAGCAATTTATCCGAGGGACAAGTCCAAGTCCAGTGATGACACGAAGTGCCTCTTTCAAAAAATAATATTCCCAGAAGAACTCAAACTTCATGTCCGAGGCATAAGGAAGGTCAAAAATGGGGGAGTTATAATTAGCGCTGAGACAAAAGGAGATATCGACAAATTAAAGAACTCTAAGAAGCTCGTATCTTCTGGCCTTACCATGGAAGAGCTGACTAAACGACGTCCGAGGATTGCAATTGTTGGTGTCCCTGTAGCCCTCACGGATAAAGAAGTGTTCGAGTGCATCTTCGAACAAAATATTGCCGATAAATTTCCCAATACCACGCGTGAGTCCTTCCTGGCAACAGTCAAACTGAGCCATAAATCAGGTAAGAAAAACCTTCCTACCTATAATTACATTGTCGAGGTGCCACCTAGCATCAGAAAGGCCCTTATCAATCAGGGACGAATATATATAAATTGGACCTCATGCCCAGTCAGAGACTTTACAATAGTAACAAGATGCTTCAACTGCCAGCAGTTTGGTCATTCAGCCAAATTTTGTCGGGAAACTAGCCCTACATGTAACTACTGTGGAGAGCTCGGGCATTCCTTTAAGGAATTTAATAACAAAACGAATGCCCCCGTTTGCGCGACGTGTAAACGTTTTAAAAAAAATGCGACCACAAAACTGGTGATGAAAGCTGTCCAGCACGTAAATTCGCAGAGGACAAATATATCAACTCCATAGAATATGAGGGCGCCTAAGAGCGCCGCGTATTATATTATTTACTTAGCTCTTAAACACTAGTTTTAGTTTATTTTTAAGCTTAAGTATGGCGAATCAATTACTCAATGACCTAGACAACTTTTCTGTGTCTGACGCTAAAACATGTAATGTTGATGACTGTAAACACTTCCTTCCACGTCCTGAAAATAAGTTAATCTTACTTACACAAACTATTAGAAGCATAAATCGGAATATAACTGGGTTTGAAGTCTTGTTGCATAGACTGGATATAAAATGTGATATTATTGTTCTTACAGAATGTTGGCTGTAAAACCTAACACCCCACCTACCGATTCTAAATGGCTATTATTTACACAAAACCGAGAAAAACATTAATCAAAATGACGGTTTAGTAATCTATGTTAGTAATAATTTAAAAGTAACTGTCACAGAACCTACATTCCAGGATAGTAATTGCTTAATCATTCGAATTAATTCCGAGACGATTGTTATTACAATTTACAGACCTCCTTCACAAAATATTGATAGATTTCTAGAGTCCCTTGATATTACCCTAAACAAAGTTAGCATGTATAAAAATATAAGCCTAACCGGTGACATAAATATTAACATTACCCCTGGGAAAACAGATAATCATACACATAACTACCTAAATATTTGCTCTTTTCATGGACTCTTACCAACACAATACCACCCTACACATCAAAGCGGCTCTTGTTTAGACCATTTTGTGATTAAATCAAATAAACCTTCTTTAACATTAGTTATTAATTCCTCGCTTACTGATCATCAAGCAATTTTACTAACATTACAATTAACCTTACCTAGGAAAAACTGCATACGCAACTACACTAAAGTCCATATGACGAACCTTGAAATTGACATTCGTACCATTAATTTTGACTTTGTTTATTGCTCTGACGATGCAAATATGACCTTGAGTTACTTTATAAATTCTTTACAATACGCAATAATGAATAATACATCAACAATAAAACTGTCACGTAAGTATTATAATATTAAACCTTGGATGTTAGAAATTCTAAAATAGTTTGCATTAATTTTAAGTAACAAAAATTGTTATGTAGTTATTTTATTTATTATATAATATAGTTTAATTATATAAATATCGAGTGTCCTACATTATTAAACCGTTTGTATAAGTGATGTCTGAAACACAGGTACTCAACCTAGTTCAGGCAGTTAGCTAATATAATAAACTTGACTTTTCTATTTTTCTTTTGTAGATTCTATATTATTAAGCTACACATAGTTTTAATTTTGTCATAGCATGTTATTTTTGTTAGACTTATTGTTACTTTATTTAATTTTAATCATATTTGTTCCTGTATGTAAACATGTGTAATTGGAAATGAAATAAATATTTATTATATTATTATTGCTAGTACGTACAAATAATTGTTCCTTGCAGGATTCAAACCAGCGGCCCTCAGCGCCGCAACTCATTGCTAAGTCACTGCGCCACGGAGGCGACAATTACTATATTAATAATAGAAATATTTTTTTAATGTTACATGTTACTAGTCTGTTTATCTTTGTTGCTAACAACATTCTTAACATTCTTGCTGACCAGGGCAAGAAATTCTTAAACTTTAGTCTGTCTATATATATTGTCTGAATGAAGACTTAAAACTTTCAGACAGTCAGTTTATTGTACCTACCATATAAGTTATACTGTTGTGACGTGACATTTTGACTGAATTAGACAAGAAGTTGATAACTGAATCGCAGTTTTTTTATTATTTTGAGTTGTTATCGGGAAGATGCTGCTGTCCATCTCCTGGTCTGTTTCCTTTTATCTCCTCTTACGTTCCCTCGGGTCGATATGGGATGGTGAATATTCTCGCACCTCTACACGGTAAACATATATTATACTATATATTATACCATACGGAAGAAAATATAAAGTGTGTTGTAAATGTTTTTTAACGAAAATATGTCTTCATTTATCAAAGGTTTTATTTTGCAAGGTCAGCTTTTTCTTCATTACAGTCGTTTACAAGTTCACTGCTCACATATACCTCACTAAATACTAGGAACCAAAACAAGCTTGTAATGCCTGTTAGTGGACCACAAAATTGTTATGTTTATTTGGCATATGTTTTTGTAATAATAAAACTCAGAAATGTTCAAAGTTTTTCAATCAATATGTTTTAAAATTTTATATATGAATAACTGTAAAAAAGGGTTAAATATTAGGGTATAATATTTATATTTTATAATAAAGGAACGAATTTTAACAGTGGTAGAGCCACGCGGCAGCTTTTGCTGTCGCACGGATGGGCCGGCTCAAATCGGGGTGGTACCACGACCTCACAAAATACCAGCGTGAAGTAGAGGTTTACCTCTGCGTTTCGTTTGGTGAGTGCAGGTGGCCGGAGGCCCTTTTTACTGGAAATGAGGCATTCCATCCTAGTACTCATGGGTGAAAATGCATCTGCATTTTGATTTGTAATAGAGGATAGATGTAGATGTCTATGGGCCGCAGCAACCACTTACCATCAGGTGGACTGTGTGCTCGTTTTTCACCCTTATCCTATTAAAAAAAAGAATTATTAAGAAATACATGACTGAAAGTAACTCCTGGGAATAAGCAGTTGATCGCTAACATGCTGGTTTGAAATTATTTTAAAATAAAATATTTTCCGAACAAGTGGTAAATAAAAAAGACTTTTAATAAGCATTATTCAATTATCTATATTGTATAAAAACTATTGCATCAACGGGATTATATGGGTTTTTTTCGAGCCGCTACAACACGGTTAACTTTCACTTATTTATTTTTTTAATTATTTTTCTTATTTATTTATATGATTTCGATTATTTGAGGCGATCAATGGGAGAGGTAAGGTATGTTCAGCAAAGGAATTTTGATACGCTGCGCTGTAGCTAATGAATAAGTGAAATGCCTCAATGATTTGAAATGTAGTTTACAATGGTTAAGGGCCATAGACTGACAGAAATATCATTTTAGGTATAATCTTCTATAAAGTACATTAACGCAAGCAAACTGAAAATAAATATTCCTCGGAATAAAAGGGAAAAATATTTATGACTGTAATAAATAAGACAGAATACGAATTTATTTTAACAATACTATTACTATACTCGCAGTATATTAAAAGTTGCTGCGGAATTTTTTCACGCTTTCATTCTCTACGTTCGAAAGCGCTTTAAATCCTATTTATCTAAACATGAACGAGCAACATTGGAAAGAGTTTAAAACTTCAATTGAATAAAAAAATAAATATATGATTAATAAATTACAATTTTTGATATTGCTTAACTTCTGCTAGTGTTTCTAATGGGGAATGAACAATAATAAAACAACAAGCCTTAAAATACTGTTCGTTACAAGTCATATCATTCGTTTTTCTGACTCGGTGAGTAGTGAAGTTGACTTATGTACAAAAATATAACATATTCTCCTAAACTATTACAAGTGCGTGATAACTGAATATTACTTTATTTCATGAGATTCACATATATTATTAGTGACATAGATAGAATCTTTTTTCTGTCTAAGGATTCTTCTGGTTAGGCACCACCCACGTTCTTGATTCTGCCGCCGAGAATTAGATCATGCACTGTTGTGGTCCAGTATTAAAGGTATAGAGAGTAAGTATAGTTACGGGTGTGAAGTATTCCATTTAAGACCTCATAAGTGAGAACGCATCTGTAACCATCTTTGTTTGAAGTTGTTTGCGGATGTCCACGGGCTATCCATGACATTCTCAATGACTACAAAGAAGTCCTAATTAAGGTCTTTGGTATCAAGACTTTGATGAGCATTATTTATCTTACTCAAAAGATCTTTATAATAAAATTATATAATATTTTGATGGTCACTAGATGTGTTTTATAAAAAACTTTTGTTTTATAGAAATAAGGTGACATACGGGCACACCGTCCACCTGATGGTAAGTGGTTGCTGTGGCCCATAGACATCTACATTTATCCTCGTTTGCGAATCAAAATGATGATGCGTTGTCAGCCTTGAGGGTTATAATGGAATACCTCTTATCCAGTAAAAAGGGTCTCCGGTTCTCTACACTCACGATACGAAGCACAGCGGCTTTAAGCTGCTATTTTGCGCTGGTATTGTGTGAGAGCGTGGTTTTTCCCCGATTAAGCCGACCCATTCGTGCTACAACTATATTATAAATATAGCTGCAGATTTGATAAATTGACATGAAACGTGACAGAGATATAAAGATAGCTTAATTTTATGACCGCATTTCTACAGCATTTATTCTACTCTCATGCTTTTCTTCTGCCAGACCCAACTATCACTACCATACATTAAAGTAGGGACTAACAAAGCATTATGAATTGCCATACCTGCCTTATTTGACACTTTCTGACTCTTCACAATAACGTCTAGAACCCCATTCACTCTAATTCCTGCGTTCCATCCCTGCTAAATAAACATCTCAAATATACAAACTCATCCACTTGCTCAATCAACTCCCCTTCTATTCTTATTTCACATTACGTTTTACTTCCTTCTCTTTCAAAAACCATCACTTTCATCTTACTTGTGTTCACTTTCATACTCCTTTCTTTTAAGGACCAGTTCATTAAAGTAACCATCATTTGCAACTCAGCCGCCGATGACGCAAGTATGATTTAATCATCGGCGTACAAAAGTCATTTGACGGTTAACTCACCCATTCTCAACCCACACTCTTCAACTTTCAAAGTTTGCAAACAAGTGTCCATAAATAGGTTAAACAGTCACGGGGAAGCTACACAGTTCTGTGAATTTTGTTGAATGCCAAACCAGTCCGAGTAGACCTCGTTGATCCTGACACAAGCACTAGAGTCCCTATAAAGAGACCTTAACGCCTGTATCAAACCATCGCTCAACCCTAATGAGTTCAGTATTTGCAATGACACGTTCCTGTCCACTCTGTCATAAGCCTTTTCCAACTCCAAACGCACAAAAAACTTTCTGGGTTTTGGCCAAAAACTTCTCCGTAATCATGCGCGTGAAAGAGACTTGATCCGTACATCCCATACCCTTTCTAAATCCACCTTGAGACGAGTCGCTTCCCGTAGACTTCGACCACCTAACCCTAGGCCCACCCTACGCGTGTCCACCGGGTGGTGCTAAACGAGCGACTAAGCCGAAAGGATAGACTCGGCTCCTCGCCGTATGGTAGCGGCGTAAAATCTAACAGCCCTTAGTTCGCACCATGAGCCAACAAATAAAAGGAATGGCCCCGAATTCCCTTAAAAAATAAACGTTAATTTCAAATTCATATTAGTTCAATTATTTGTTGTTTATATTTTCATTTTTATTTGCTATCTAAAAATCCAATAGCCAATATATGCAATTCTTATATTACCATATTTGCTGTATAGCGCTTGCAGTTCGGCTCGATACGTTTGAAATAGAAAAACCGGCCAAGTGCGAGTCGGACTCGCGCTCCGAGGGTTCCGCACAAATCCGTAGTTTAAAATTATTAAAAATATTTTTATTATATGATGTAACTAAAAATGTATGCTTTTCGCAATTTTTCCTTTATCTGTGCTATAATACGTTGCTTCCTACCAAATTTTAAGATTCTGAGTTCACGGTAAGTACCCTGTAGGTTTTGATTCCCCAATTTCCTTGCGAATGTCGAAAATTTGCAGCATAAACGGCTGTATCTTTTGATTGCGTTGGCTTAGAAGTTTGATTTTTTCACAGCTCCAAGGGACAGTAGACTTGAGTATTTCATATGAATTTCAGCTTGATACCTCCACGCATTCCTGAGAAAAAGGGTCTTGACAGACAGACAGACAGACTGACAGACAGACAGACGGACAACAAAGTGATCCTATAAGGGTTCCGTTTTTTCCTCTTGAGGTACGGAACCCTAAAAATCAGAATGAAATGGATTCGGACCGTGTAGTGGCGGGTGTAGGAATATGCACTACCCCATATCATCCCGTGGGTGTCGTAAGAGACGACAGAAGGAAACAAATCAGGAGATAAGTACCAACGTCTTCCTAATAACGACTAAAAATAAAAGACTGCGATTGCCAACCAGCATTCCAAGCGTGGCAACTGTGGCAAATATCAATAATTTATGGGGGCGGCCTATGTGAAGCAGTGGACTTTTTAAATGATGTAACATTAAGATATATTAAGAATATTGATAACCACCGCACTAGTTTCTTTTTCAGTTAGTTAATTTAATAATTGAGAAAAAGTATAGAACCGACAAAAGTGTTTTATTAAATTTATAGTGCTTTTAAATTAAGTTATTTTTAGGTCTCTGTTACGTTTCATGTCAATTTATTAAATCTTAGCTATACGAACTGAAACTTCTTACGAATTCAATGTGCGTAGCAAAATGATGGAACCATTACACTCCTACTATCATCAAAATGGGTCCTACTTATTTCATCTCTCCGCAAATAGGAGTTATATTATTTACAATTTAAGTGGTTCAGTTTGAATATCAAAATATAAACATTTGTTTTATTCGCAATCCCCTTGTCGGACAAATCGTTTTAAAATTGCAAGAAATTAACAGGTTATTAAATGATTCATTAAAAAAATCTCTTTTTTAAAAACACAATAATATGAAGACGATTATTAAGTAATTCTTATTCTTAAATAACAGCCTATATATTTCCCACTAAAGCGCACTGGCTGAACTTTCTCATTTCTGATAATAAAGATAGGGAAAGAATTTCCAACTCTGCTGAATTTGCAACAAAATCCCAGAAAACATACAAAATTTGACCTGCTCAAAGTTCAATAACTTAATTGAACTAAGTTTATATAAAAAGGGTTAAATAATATTGGGGAATTTATTATTGATATTATCCACTGGAAATGAGGTGATCGTACCCTGCTATTTCTAATTTGTTTTGTGTAATTGTAAATAGAAGCGTCAGTAGTCTAATGGCAGAGCGCGGACCGTGAACTCGAAAGGTCGCGGGTTCGAACCCGCCATTCGACTACTGTCGTGAACCACTTCTAACAATAGCATGTTAAGCTTACCAGAAGTGGTAACATGTATAAGCTGTTGTTTTTTTTTTTAAGGCCCCGCTGGTTTTCTTGCTGGTTCTACCCAGGACAGAGGTTTTCTTTTCAGTGGTAACTTAACATAAGAATGACTTTCAATGAGTATTATTTATAATCTACATTGAATAAAAAAGTTTCTGTTCCTGTTTCAGTTTCATGTTAGGTTACACCTACGCTCCGCTGTTGGGCACAGGCCTACGAGCACGAAGCTTTAAAGCTGATTTGGATTACATATTATGTACTCAATATTAATATAACATTCATATATATTATGAGAAACTCCGAGCATAGCCCTCTCCATAGCTCGCTGAGCGACCTTGAGCTTCCTCATACGGCCAGCAGTGAAGGACCACGTCTCAGTTCCGTAAGTCATCACTGGCAACAAGCACTGGTTGTACAATTTTGTTTTAAGGTTTTGAGGTATTTCTGACGAGAAGATGTGTCGTAGATTCCCGAACGCTGCCCAGCCGAGTTGAATCCGTCGATTGACCTCTCGGTCGAAGTTGGACTTACCTAGTCAGACTATTTGTCCCAGGTAAACATACTCGTCAACAACTTCGAGCTTAGTGCTCCCAACAACTACCGGCATAGGACATGGACATTAAACATAATCTTTGTTTTGTCCATGTTCATCTTAAGACCTATCCGTTGGGAGACACTATTGAGGTCATTGAGCATAGTGCTTAGTTCCTCCAGCGATTCTGCCATGAGGACTATATCGTCGGCAAATCGAAGGTGAGTGATGTACTCGCCATTGATGTTAATACCGTATCCTTTCCAGTCCATAAGCTTGAAAACGTCTTCCAATGCAGCGGTGAAGAGTTTCGGGGATATAACGTCACCCTGTCTTACACCTCTCTGCAATTGGATAGGTTTCGTACTCTGGTTCTGTACTCGGATAGCCATCGTAGCCCTACTGTACAAACACTTCAGCACTTCGATATACCGACAGTCAACTTGGCACCGCTGAAGGGACTGCAGCACCGCCCAAATTTCGACGGAATCAAAGGCTTTCTCATAGTCCACATACGCCAGACAAAGTGGCAAATTGTACTCTTCGGATTTCTGTACAATTTGCCGTAGGGTATGTATGTGGTCTATGGTACTAAAGCCCTTTCGGAAACCGGCTTGTTCGGGAGGCTGGAAGTCGTCAAGTCTGCGCGCGAGACGATTCGTAATGACTCTCGAAAACAGCACGTAGACGCGGCTCAGAAGGGAAATCGGTCTGTAGTTCTTCAAGAGAGCGTTGTCACCTTTCTTGAGGAACAAGACCACCGCACTTCTGCTCCACGCCTCCGGTGTAATTCCACCATGGAGGACGGAATTAAAGAGTTTAAAAGTTTCTCTGCGTGATAAACTTAGGAATGAGGATATCCGCAGTAGAACCAGAGTAACCGACATAGCCCAACGGATTAGTAAGCTGAAGTGGCAGTGGGCCGGCCATATAGCTCGAAGAACCGACAACCGATGGGGAAGAAAGGTTCTCGAGTGCCAGCCTCGTACCGGTAGGCGAAGTGTAGGGCGTCCCCCCACAAGATGGAGTGACGACCTGGTAAGACATGCAGGAAGTCGATGGATGCAGGTGGCTCAGGACCGTGCTTTGTGGCATTCTTTTGGGGAGGCCTATGTTCAGCAGTGGACTTGTGAAGGGCTGTAATGATGATGATATATATAATGTACTGATTGGATCGAGAGTAAAGCTTTTACTCTAGCGAAGGTTCGTATCTGTGGTAACGTGTCAACCGTTGTTGTTTAGAGGATTTTTTTGTTTATTTTTTAAAAAAAAAAAACATCATCGGGAAGCGTTCCATAATATATTTGCAACAAATTGTTAACGATCTGATAATTATATTTACTTGTATTTTATGTTGTAACACACGCATATTTTCGTATCCATCGTTCATGGATGACGAAAATATGCGCGGATGGAAATCCTCTTTCGGCTACATCAGAAGTGGGATCAAGTTCCTTTTATCGCTCACATACATTCTTTGAATAGTGTGATGAAGACGTGTCGCTGTACCGCTCGCTCTTGAATGCTGCTGCCGACCGACATTTCATGAGTGAATAAAGTAAATATGTCTTTAATATAGCTTTGAAAATAATATTTTGCAGTAATAAGTGGCTAACATTTTAATTGATTAAGAGAAATATGTGAAAGCCAAGCTCATTACAATTGAACAACTTGAGTCTGTTTGGGTTATTAACGACCCTGTTAAATTGTATATTTGCTTACTTCATTATATTTTGTGACTATGTCAACAACCATACCGTAGCTATAGCTCAAAGAGTGGTTTCGGTGCGTTTTTGGTTTTGGTAGGGGTCTAGTTTAGTGGTCGTTGAGATGAAACGGGGTGACTGAACATAGAGATGAATACTTGTAAAAATAAAATGAAGTGTAGTATACATGTTGCGTAACGAAGGTTGTGCGATAATAAGTAAAGTTTTCTTTGAATTGATCTTAATTTTAATTTTAAATTTGAGTTGAATTAGAATTAAGTATTGAAGAATTTGCCGGAGGTATTTCCAAGCGTTCATACTCTTAGTCGCTTGTTATTACTATTTGGTCGCATTGCAGGCATTGGTGCGTAGTTGTAACTGCGATTTACTTGTGAGTCAAACAGTGGTAGAGCCACGTGGCAGCTTTTGCTGTCGCACGGATGGGCCGGCTCGAACCGGGGTGGTACCACGACCTCACAGAAAACCAGCGTGAAGTAGAGGTTTACCTCTGCGTTTCGCTTGGTGAGTGCAGGTGGCCGGAGGCCCTTTTTACTGGAAATGAGGCATTCCATCCTAGTCCTCATGGGTGAAAACGCATTTTGATCTGTAACAGAGGATAGATGTAGATGTCTATGGGCCGCAGCACCCACTTATGATCAGGTGGACTGTGTGCTCGTTTTTCACCCTTATCCTATAAAAAAAAGAAAAAAAATTCAGGAGCGATGGACATCTGATGTTTTGTTGGAATGCCTTTTTCAAGTTGGTTTGGAAAGTGGTTGTCTCTACAGTAGACCGTATCACAAGAAGTGATGAAGATATGGGTAACAATTTGTTGCTAATCATTGCAGCATTGTGATCACTGTGTGTAATCAAATAATAACTTAAATGATTTCTCTGTGTCCTGGCATAATAATGTTTTCGTAATGATTTTTTTTGTCTTGTTATGATCTTTTCGGAAAAACTTGGCGGGAAGAGTGACCAAAAGAGTTATTACTTTGTAATTATTACAATACAAAGTATGTTTTGTTAATTATTCTAAACCGATGTTCATATATGCGTAGGTACATAAATGGGCGTAAAGGCGGCGTTTTATCACGAGTATTAGCAATGCCGCAAATGTCAACCGTGTGTAAAAATTCACCGCAACTTTTGCATTTTAATCCACACGATCCAAACTCAGATATAGAGGTATGGTGTAATGTTGTAAAATCATTGCACAGAATAAACGCTTAGAAAACGATTTGATTTGTTAATGGTATTAACAACCGCTTTAAAAGATCTTTCAGCTAATTGTTTTACCGAACATAAGTTTACTGAAATGGTACCTTAGTAAAGAAACCAGAGTTAAAGAAACAGCCTCTGTAACTCGTCTTCGCTTATGATCCTTTATCAAGTAAATTCCTAAAACAATCATGTCTGATGAAGCTATTACTGGATTTGTTATCCCATTTTTATGTTCACGCAAAATATGATTTACATGGGGTACATTTTAAAGTTCTAAATGTTAATTGATGTACCGGGGAAATGTTTAACTTGCTATGGATTGAGAGAATGAGCGGCCTTTTTGTGTTCTAATGTGTTGATGAGTGTAGCAGTTTCGCTCTGAATATTGTGTAGTCGAATATGATGAGGGTTAGATTTGTGTGAAGCTGGTCAAAGACATGCAACGGGCCTTTCCGCTCGGCTAGCTGAAAGGACACATTCGTCCGGTCCAGGGTTAAGAATTGTGGAGTTACACTGGTCGAAGTGACAGTAGGTCCATCCGTGTTCGAAGGGCACCCGTCCGTCCAGTCAGGTTGGTCGAACAGAGTACAGATAATAGAATCGGCCGGGCCAGAGCCGAGCGGTTGGTCGTAGGGATATACTAGTTTGCAGTTGTATGTATTGGCTTGAAAGGTGCCGTTCGGTCCATGCGTAGTCGTGTTGGTGCACGCCTTCGATTATTGTATGATTGAGGATGTTAGTATATCTACAAGAGAGTGCGTGTTGTTAAAGTGTACTTCTATCGACGCAAATAGTACAAAGAGATATGTATCTGTGTGAGTTTAGTGGAAAGAATCAGTTTTCCGGTCCATGTTGTCATATGAGATGACGACTGTTCGAAGGGACACTGTCACTCAATGAGTTAGATGTCGTCATATGAGATGACGGGTAGAGAGCCAGTTTTCCGATCCTCTTAATCATACGAGATAATGGCTGGTCAACAGAACGCCTTAGCCATTATTAGTTTGCATAATCTATTCATGGTCAAACGTAATCGACTTACGTATGTGCGTGTAAATGTCCCAAGATAGGGACAGTGTACGCATTCATGTCAGGATAGACGAGCGGAAGAGGTGGTGATTAATAGTGTTTGTTACATGAATTCATGAAGATACACCCCCGAGTACAGTTAGAATTGACTGTGTAGGCACGTCTATAAAATACTGGTTGGATCGAGAGTAAATGTTTTACTTTATTTATATCTTTGATTTTTGAAAATAACCATCATTGCTAACTATCTTGTTAGCAGTTCATGGCAAATATATGGGATTAGTAGTAGTAGTTTATTAGTTCTAGTTTCCATTCATTCACTATGGTAACTCAGGAACTAGACGCTTGCATTATTTTAATATAACATAAGTTAATACTTTTCGATTACCATCGCCACGCACGCACGCACGCACGCACGCACGCACGCACGCACGCACGCACGCACGCACGCACGCACGCACGCAGGCACGCACGCACGCACACACGCACTCACGCACGCACGCAAGGACTCACGCACGCACGCACGCACGCACGCACGCACTCACTCACGCACGCACGCACGCACTCACGCACGCACGCACGCACTCACGCACGCACGCATGAAAGTACGCTTGTACGCACGCACGCACGCAAGCACGCACGCACGTACACACGCTCGCACGCACGCGCGCACGCACGCACGCACGCACGTACGCAAGCACGCACGCCTGCACGCACGCACGCACGCACACACGCACACACGCACGCACGCACGCACGCACGCACGCTCGCACCCACGCGCGCACGCACGCACGCACGCACGCACGCCCGCACGCTCGCACGCACACACAGACACAGACTCACACACCCACGCACACACGCACACACGCACATACGCACACACGCACACACGTATACACGCATACACGCACACACGCACACACACACAAACCCAAACACACACACACACACACACACACCTACCTCTGTCTCTCAACTCCTTTACATCCATATATCTACGCCTATCCGATATACCAGATGATCAATACAGAGCAGCAATTAAATATCGGAAAAAAGTTAGAAATCCGCATATTAATCATGTCGTAATACAAGTATCTCCAAAAGTGTGGCAGAGACTGACAACAGTGGAAAAAGTACACATTTACTTGCAACGTGTAATAGTAAGAGACCAATCACCGTTGATACAGTGTACGCGGTGTTTGGGGTACGGTCACGGAAAGAAGTTTTGTAAAGAGACACAGGATTTATGCAGCCATTGCGCCGGACCCCATGTTAAGGACGACAGTCCATTATGGGCAGCAAAAGAACCACCGACATGTCGCAATTGTTTGCACGCAAAAAGCGAAAGGGCAGACCACAATGCATTTGACGACAGGCGCCCTATCTGAAGGAAATGGGACGCGATCGCGAGATCGTGTGTAGCGTATTGCTGAAATTGATACAACGAATTATGGGACCACCAGTGATGAAGAATCATTAAGAAATCGACAGGATTACCATATTGTACAGGCAAATCTCCAGAGGAAGAAAACGAAAGAAACTAAAGAGTTAATAATAGAAGCAGAACAAAGAAAAATTAATATCGCTTTGGTACAGGAACCATATATTGGTGCATTAGGGAAAATTAAACAATAAAAAGGGACAAAAGTAATTCAGTGTACAAGAAGCAGAACTAAACCTGTAAAGGCAGCAGTAATAGTTTTTGATCAAAATATTAATGTCATAGAGGATCCAACACTCGTAACGGAGAATATAGCAGTTGCTCAATTAAAAACGAATAAGTGGGAATTAGGAGTAATATCGGTCTATTTTGAGGAAAGTTTACCTATCGAACCCTATCTCGCACAACTGAAAACTATCATTGAAAAACTAAAACCAAAACACATACTAATAGGAGGTGATTTCAATGCATGGAGTACGTGGTGGGGAAGTGCCAGGGAAGATCATAGGGGAGAGGAATTGGCTGGAATGATAGAGGATACAGATATGCACATATTGAATGAAGGAAATGAACCCACATTTGATACTATTAGGGGTAGGAATATCTATCAGAGTATAGTAGACGTAACAATCAGTAGCGAAAATTTATTAAGTAAAGTGAAGGATTGGAGAGTAAATAAAGTTATTATAAGTTCTGACCACAACTGTATAACATTTAAACTAGTTTTGTTAAAACCTACAGAAAATAATAATTTTAAAAGTACTAAAATATATAATACTAGAAGGGCCAAATGAAAAAAGAAGAGATAACAGAACTAAAATCAAAGGAAAAACTAAAAACTACAATTAATACATATATACAGCGTGTTAAGGAAGCAAGTGATTCGAATATTCCAAAAATTAAAACTAGAAATAAAATAGCCCTACCGTGGTGACAGAAGAGCTTAATAAGTTAAAAAAAGAAATGACAGTTAAGGAAAGAAGAATATCGTATGCTGCCTCTCGCCGGCGTCGATACGTAGTAGAACAATATTTGAAGATAAAAAATAAATATGAAGAAGAAGTAGCACAAGCACAAATCAACAGTTGGAAAACAGGATAGGGAAAGTCTGTGGGACGGGATCTATAGGGTAATCAGGAAAACATCAAAAAGACACGAGGAGCTACTGCTAATTAGGGAAGGTAAATTGTTGGATGCAGAGGAATCAGTGAAATACATGGCGGAGACATTTTTCCCCGATGACAATTTGGAAAACGAAATACCAGAACAATATCATACACGAATGAAAGCTAACAAAATGAGCACTCAAACAACGGATGATATTTGGGATGTTCCATTTACAGCAACCGAATTACAATTTGCTACCAGCAGCATCCATCCAAGGAAGGCGCCAGATTCAGATGGCCTCACGGCAGACATCTGTGCCGCGGCGATAAACGTTGATGAGCAGATATTCTTAGCCTTGTTGAACAAGTGCTTAGAATTATCATACTTTCCGGATCCATGGAAGGAAGCTACTGTGTTAGCACTTAGAAAACCGGGAAAAACAGATTACTCTCTTGCAAAATCATACAGGCCAATAGGGCTCCTCTCTGTTATGGGTAAGATCCTAGAAAAGATGATGGTGAGTAGATTAAAATATTACATTCTACCAAAATTAAATCCAGGTCAGTACGGGTTCGTTCCACAGCGCTGTACGGAGGACTCTCTCTATTACTTGGTATTACACATTAAGAATAATCTGAGAAATAAGAAAATAAGTATCGTAATATCCCTAGCCATAGAGGGGGCTTTCGACAGGGCGTGGTGGCCGGCTATTAAAAATAGACTGATGGAGATAAAGTGTCCTGTGAATCTACGTAGATTAGTAAATAGTTATTTTACAGATAGGAAAGTTACAGTTAGATATGCGAACGAAGAATTTACAAAAAATAATACAAAAGGGTGCATTCAAGGCTCGATTGGTGGTCCCATATTTTGGAACTTGCTATTAGATCTGTTGTATATGAACTAGAAGAGCGTGGAGTGTACTGCCAAGCCTTCGCCGGCGATATCGTTCTGATCTTCTCGGATCACGTGACAAGTGATATTAAAATAAATGTAGATCAAACTCTTTGACACATATATGAATGGGGATTAAAAAATTAATTAAAATTTGCACCACAAAAAACTTATGGTATGATAGTAACGAATAAATTGAAGTATGAAACCCGCAAATGTTCATGGGAGGTAAAAAATAAGACTAGTAGATGAGATAAAAATATTAGGCCTAATCATCGATAAAAAATTAAAATTTAATAGTCATGTTTCCTATATTTGTCAGAAATCCATAAATATTTATAAATTACTGGCTCGTGCAGCAAAAATTTCATGGGGACTTAAACCCGACGTGATCAGAACGATTTACATATCAGTTATTGAACCAGTTGTAATGTAGGCCGCAAGCGTTTGGGCACCAGCAATCCACAAAATAGCAATCAAAAACCAGCTAAACGCTGTGCAGAGAAGATTGCACAAAAAATTTGTACATCGTATCGCACGGTCTCACTTAACGTAGCTTTGATACTCTCAGGACTACTAACTTTAGATCTAAGGTTACGCGAAGCTGCCTATTTGTATGAAGCAAAACGCGGTAAATCAGATGATAACCGACTTAAAGACAGAGATATCGAAGAAACAGTAAGTTTTTTGGAAATGCTGCACCTGACCTACGAAGAAAAAAATCGACTTTGAAATAATAGAGAATACAACATCAGAAAAATTAGGGGAACTACATACAAGTAGTATACAAATATTCACCGATGGAAGTAAAATTGAGGGCAAGGTTGGTGCTGCAATCTCTATTTGGAGGAATAGACAAGAAATAGAGTATAAAAAATTCAAATTAGATTCATTCTGTACTGTCTTTCAGGCTAAACTTTACGCAATGCATCAAGCAATTCAAAAAGCAAAGAATTACCAAAGTACTTATGTTACGGCCTACGGCTGTTCCTACAAAGATTCAATCTTCGGGCCCATCTGCGAAGATTCAACGAACAGACGCAGGGGCCTCGATATGGCCACGTGGAATTACAATAAACTATTTGGGAGCAAACTAGAAAGCAAAAGTACTTACCTGTATCAGGAGCCAACTTCGCTCCAAGACTTGGGCAGGCTGTGAGTATGTGTACAGGTAGATAGAGAGGCGTGTACAGTGAGGTGTGAATGTGTGGGGCCTTGGCAAGCATAGGCGACCAGCAGCAGCCGAGTTCCAGGCTGCTCCAAAATGCTGCATCGCTCCAGACAGCTTCAGCGCCAGACCACTTCTTTCTTCACTGTCACTGATTCAGTCTCTTGGCTTCATTGTACGTTTAACTAACTTCACTTCGCCTAATTCCACACTCATCGCAGAATCGAACACGTGATACCCGACACGGCAACGGACAGTAGTTCAAAGTTCAATGTCCCGGATTCACTTATCACAAATTATAACGATATCCTGACAATTAACCGGGAGAAGCTTACAAACAAGGAATGTGCGGCTCGAATCCTACATCATATATCTCCTCCACGCGAGTACACTATTCCGCCCTCTCGCACGAGTTAACTATCAAACAATTCACACATTTACGTGAAGAAAAAACACGCGCCCAAAATTCAGATTCTAGACCCTAATCAAACAAAACCCGGTCTCGCGCGAACTTCTGCAGCGCTAGCTGAAAAACCTGGCTTAACCCGGTCGCTGCTAGCAAGTCACTCTCACCTACTGTCTCGCCCGACAGCGCCAAGGCGCTGGGAAGCACCCTTCCGCTACCCCCTCACGCGTGACACCCGGTACGATCGGGCGATTGGCAAAGTCGAACGTGATTGGATGACGTTAAACATGACCAAATTTAGGCGTAAACAACTTATGTACAGTGATTCAAGATCTTCACTGGAACTTGTCAAAAATCAATCAGCATATCAACCGTTGGCTTTCGAAATTAGGCGAGATATCGCTAAATTAAGAAGTCAAAATAGGAGTATAGGGCTGTATTGGGTTAAAGCACATATAGGTATTCCCGGGAATGAACTCGCAAAGGAAGCAGCTTTAAAATTAAAAACAAAATTAAATTACGCAAAATGTCCAATTTCGTTCATAAAGAACCAAATTAGACACAAAACAATTAAGGAATGGGATGAGAGATATTTAACAGAAGAAAAAACTGAAATTACAAAAGTATTTTTCCAGACAAAGAAGCAGCATATCGCATCCTAAAACATATTCATTTAACGCCAGTATTAGTACAAGTTTTGACCGGTCATGGAGGCTTTGCAGACTATTTGTTCCGTTTCAAAATTAAATCTAGACCAGACTGTACGTGTGATAACAACCAACTCCAAACTTCTCTGCAGATAATTATAGACTGCCCTCAATTTTGCAAAAATTGAGCAGACGTGGAACTGCAGATAGGATTAAAATTGACAAAAGAAAATAAACACAAAATAATGGAAGACAAACACGGCAGAATCATTTTCACAAAATATTGTATAAGCGTAGCAAATAAAATCATAAAAACTAATAAAAATGCCTAAACAAAAACAAGATAAAATTAATTTAGAATAATATAATAAGATACTTCAAACAAAAAGTACAATAAAAACTTGGTAAAAAAGGAAATAAAAAACAAGAGAGTAAGAAAACTATATAGTTAGACATACGAGTACATATGTCCTAATATTATATAAGATAAGTAAGCAAAATAAAAAATAAAAAAAGAAGAAAATTTAATTATAAATAGTGTAGAATAGTGGAAAAAGAAAAGAGAAAAGAAAAAAAGAAAAAAGTAAGAACTAATATAAAAAGAATCAACCACGTTTAGGAAAAGTCCGACAAGCCTATGATTTTGAAAAAAGAAGTGGTTCATAGAATACACAGAATAAAAGAAAAAGAAAGAAAAATAGGAAAAACTATATAAAAATAATGTGAAATTAAAATTAACATATATATAAAAAAGCAATCAGCTACAAAAGGTCTCTGATCAACATGTCGGAGGATAATAGAATAATAAAAAAAATAAAAATATATCTACGCATACACGCTAGTCAGTTAAGGGTACTCCTAATGTGGCTCATATTCAATATATCGCCGATTTGGTCGATACACTTTCATCTAGGGCGTCTCTTCTCGACTCTGCCGTTCACTTCTGCACTATAAATTTGCTTTGTCACTCTTTCCTCGTTCATTCTTTCTACATGACAAAACCACCGAAGCATTCCTTTCTTAATCCTGGTCACAAAGTCATCTTGCAAACCAAACTTTTCTCTTATCACACTATTTCTCACCCTGTCTTTCAGATTCAGCATTAGCATACTCCCAAATAACCGCATTTCTACAGAATTGATTCTACTCTCATGCTTCCTCTGCCAGACCCAACTTTCACTACCATACATTATAGTAGGGACTAACACAGCATTATGAATTGCCATACTTGCCTTATTTGACACATTCTGACTCTTCATAATAGCGTGTAGAGCCCCATTCATTTCATTTCCTGTGTTCACTCGTCGTTCTATATCCTTATCATGTCCACCATCCCTGCTAAATAAACATCGCAAATATACAAACTCATCCACTTGCTATATTAACTCCCCTTCTTTTCTTATTACACATAACGTTTTACTTTCTTTTCTTTCAAAACCCATCACTTTCTTAAATGACCAGTTCATTAAAGTAACCATCATTTGTAACTCGGCCGCTGACGATGCAAGTATGACTTGATCATCGGCGTACAAAAGACATTTGACGGTTAACTCATCCATTCTTAACCCACATTCTTCAACTTTCAAAGTTTGTAAACAACTATCCATATTTATGGATAGTTGTTTAACCTATTTAGGTTTTCTTTCTATTGTAGCTTGTTTGTATCTGTGTAGCTTCCTCGTTGCTGTTTAACCTAAATAGGTTAAACAGCAACGAGGAAGCTACACAGCCCTGACTGACACCATTTTGAATGCCAAACCAGTCCGAGTAAACCCCGTTGATCCTGACACAAGCACTAGAGTCTCTATAAAGAGACCTTAATGCCTGTATCAAACCATCGCTCAACCCAAATGAGTTCAGTGTTTGCCATAACACGTTCCTGTCCACTCTGTCATAAGCCTTTGCCAAGTCCATGAACGCACAAAAATCTTTCTGATTTTTGACCAAAAACTTCTCCGCAATCATGCGCATGGAAAATACTTGATCCGTACACCCCATCCCCTTTCTAAATCCAGCTTGCACATCCCAAATGTTTCCATCAGTTTCTTCCATAATTCTTTCAATTACCCACAATGCTAATCAAGCTGATACCACGGTAGTTTTTACAGTCCTGCTGTGACCCCCCCCCCCCCTTATATATTGGGATTATAACGGTTTTGCACCAGTCTTCTGGTACCCGCTTCAGTTCCCAACACAAATTAAACAAGGTGTACAGCAGGCCTGCAATCACACCCTTTCCAGCCCTTAGAATTTTGAGTGATACACTATCATATTCGGCTGCCTTACCTGCTTTCATGCTTTTCATTGCTTTCATTATTTCATCTACACTTATCTCCCAACCTCTCTCTACGTCTTTCGGAATTTCTATTTCACTTAAGTCAGACGACTCTTCACTCTTAAACACGCTTTTATAATATTCCTTCCATCCCTTAAAATTCGAAACTTCATAATTCAGCATGCAGCCATTTTCGTCTCGTATAGCATTCATTCTAGGCTGTTTTGAATCTTCCCTGGCAGTTCTTACGAGTTTACAGAATATTTTAATCTTTGCATGGAAGTTATCAGATATCCTTTTATCATTTTTATCCATCCTTTCTTGCTTTTTCCTTTCAACAACTTCTTTTACTCTCTAATTTATACGTCTAAAGTCTGCCTTTTGTTTCAATCTCATCATTCATACCGCCATAATTACCAGCTTTAGTTAATAGTAAATCTAGCCATGCTCTCTTCTTTGTTTCACCTTCTATCCATACCTCATCACCCCACCACAATATATATATATATATATATATATATATATATATATATATATGTAGAAAGGATAATTGAGTATAGTACGGAGACTAATTTTGTAGTTACGAATAATATTATTTCGTTTACACGAATTAATTATCCAACGAGTCGAGGATAAACTAGTAACGGAATACGACAAGCGCACCGTTTCACGTCAGAGACAAGACTGTCTTAACGGCGGCCGCTCCGTCCATTTTATACAAGCAGGACGGGCGCCACCGCAGGTGCATGGCGCAGGTGTGCGGAACACGTGTTATTTACAAGAATTCCGTCTAAATGCACCGACGGCTACCGCGCCGCACGTGTAATGGTGCTGGTCCCGTCACGGCCATACTGACATGCGTGCGTCTTCGCACGCGCTCCATCACAATTTTAGTTATCTGTAGACAAAAAAACATCGTTCGACTATTCTGACATAACAGCGTCTGGTCCGGTCTATATTGACCCTTCAGACTTGGGTGACAATCAGTTTTGTTCCGGCAGTAAGCCCCACAAAACTTTAATCAACTTTATGCGAGATCGGAATGATTAGTCTGTAGCTTTTTCTATTTTCTCTCTTTTTTTTTAGTACTGTTTTTGCTAGTCCGGAATCACTATTCCCTATAGCCATATCATTGCAACGGCAGAAAGCCCTGCAATGATATTACTCTCTTTTTTTTTCAAGTACTATTTGCTAGTCCGGAATCACAATTCCCTGTAGCTATATCATTGGACCGGCAAACGCCCTGCAATGATAGTAAGAATCACTTTTTTTTCTTACTCCCTTTTTTTTAATTCAATATAGAACAGGCACAGACCAACCATACCGCAAACATGCACCTGTCACAATCACACAAAAGTGTATCGTGAGGGACGTAGTGACATGATAACACCTAAGTATGTAAACCAACAGCAACACGACACATCCCAGTGCAGCACACGCCAGCCTTTCTGCAACTCCATGTTCCTTTCCTGCACAACAATAATTACTTCGCTAGAGTGTTGCAACCTCTATAGTATTTTCTAGATGCACAGACACGGCTACCTCTGACTGTCGCACGTCCTCGTGCGGTTGACAGTGAACAGCATACAGTCTATCAGTTATCACCACCTGCTAACAGATATTAACTCTTGTTAAATATTACAACGGTCGACCATCCCAGACTTCATTTAAGTCATGAACGCGCCGATATGGCTACCTTCAGGCAAACGCACTCCAGATTTTCGTTCTGCTGCATTCGTGCCACATTCGCGCCAGCGAGCCGTCGCGCCGTAGCCGTACTAGCTCTAGCGATTCGTTGCACTGCTTTGTAAAATTAAAAGAAATCGAGATAAATGTATTGCGATCCATGGAATTCCGAGCTTCCAAAATTCATCACATATTCTCTTAAGAAACGGCAACAGCATGACATTTGAAAACATTGCAAAAAATAACAGAAACTATGTGTAGAGGCAAATACCACAACATTTCAAAGGGAAGGAGGTAACTGCGCAAAATATACGAAAACCGACCTCAGACATCCATTTACAGCGCCAAAGCACCATTTGTTCGGCGGCCGCTTAAATTGCCTTGCCGTAAGATCAGCCGATAAGTTACAGTCTGTAGCGGTGTAGGCTCAATCTTACCAGCGCTCGGCCGTACCTGACCATGTTCGATTAGCTGTCACAACATCTTCCTCATTGATCATTGTTGTAGAGACTTCTACGAATCCCTTGACATTAAAACCCCAATCTTGTCGACGACACAATATTCGGAGCAAACTGCAACACTGATCAACACATTAGAACACAAAAATGTCACTTATTATTTTCAATTCATAGCGTGTTAAAGTTAATCCTTTATTTTGGTACATCCCTTAAACGTTTTGAACTTTAAAATATAGCAAATGATAATCATGTTTCGCGTGAACTATCCAAATTACAACATAACTTGAATAAGTTAATTAGAAAGCTTCCAACTTCTTTCGACATTTGTTAACATATTTAGGTACATCAAGAAATAATGAAAATACTCGCGGGGTACTTTTAATACAAATCGAACAAATTAAAAAAAATTGGCTTAAATAATTTCACTTTATCTTTTCTCTACACTTTAATGATACGAAAATATCGTAAGTAGCATAGCAAATTTCATTACGGTATTTAACATAAAAACAGATTCATCAATGCGGAATGTATTACAGTCTTCCACAAATGTAATAATCCTCATACTATTCGAAGATTATATGTGGGCAAAAATGGGGACTTTATCCTACTTCTGATGTAGAAAGGGTAATTGAGTATAGTACGGAGACTAATTTTGTAGTTAGGAATATTAATTAATTCGTTTACACGAATTAATTATCCAACGAGTCGAGGATAAACTAGTAACGGAATACGACAAGCGCACCGTTCCACGTCAGAGCCAAGACTGTCTTGACGGCGGCCGCTCCGTCCATTTTATACAAGCAGGACGGGCGCCACCGCAGGTGCATGGCGCAGGTGTGCGGAACACTTGTTATTTACAAGAATTCTGTCTAAATGCACCGACGGCTACCGCGCCGCACGTGAAATGGTGCTGGTCCCGTCATATATATATATATATATATATATATATATATATATATATATATATATATACATATATCCTTTCATTTGTTCTCTTACTTACGCCACATACTTCGGTGGCTGCATTCACCAAAACTTTCTTTACATTATTCCAAACAGTTTTCATGTCTAAATCATTCATACATTATTCATTCAAACCACTTATATTTTCCCTCAGTCTACATTTGTACTTCTCTTTCACACCTTCATCTTGTGACTTCTCTATTTTTATACGCTGTAACGCAGTGGTAGACACAGATGTCCGATGCCGCCAACGTCTGAATAGACCATTAATTCGGCATAAGACCAAGTAATGATCCGTCGCTACGTTGGACCCCCGGTAAACCCTTGTATCTACCACTGCACTCCTCATTCTTTCATCCACAATTATGAAATCTATCACGCTTCTATCATCCCCTCTTTCCCATGTATATATGTGAATCCTCTTATTGCGAAAGAAAGTGTCCGTCGCAAAAAGATTCTTTTACCACACATACGGTGAGAAGGTCTTCACCATTCTCATTTATACTTTCATCGCCAAACGTTGCTAATATCCTTTCATAACCAAACCTCTTCACCCCAAACCTTCCATTAAAATCTCCTTACATAATAATATTTTCATTTTCCTTACATTTCATCAACATCAGCCTTACCATGTGCAAAACTGCTCTCTGATATAAGGGGGCTTATACATATTTGGGGCGTACACCCCTAGCACAAACAACTTCTTTAAGCCCACTTTCATTCGTATCACATACCCGCTCGGTCTTGTCTACACAAGACCAGTAAGCGGTATACATGCCATGTGCAGTGACATCTCTTCCCTTTCATTTCGTCTCATTTACACATAACACATTTATTCCTCTATCATTCATCATTTCGCATTCTTCATCCATTTTATTATTATTTGCTCCACATACATTCATCGTAGCCAGGCGGGCCTCCGCAATCCACTTTTAGCCCCTCCGGGAGACAGAACGTGACGGGTGGCGAACCTCGTCGCCGGTTTTTCTACCAGAGATTCTTCGAAGCCTTGCCCCATCAAAGGGGAGCCGGGAACTCGGGGCCATTTCTTTTATTTGTTGGCTCATGGTGCGAACTAAAGGCTGGTTGATTTTACGCCGCTACCATACGGCGAGGAGCCGAGTCTATCCTTTCGGATTTTTCGCTCATTTAGCACCACCCGTGGGACACGTGTAGGGTGGGCCTAGGGTAAGGTGGTCAAAGCAAACGGACGCGAGCGACTCATCCCCCTTATTTGTAATAAAGTTCTTTTTATAGAAGAGGGGGCAAACGAGCATGCGGCTCACCTGATGGTAAGTGACTACTGCCGCCCATGAGCAACCGCAACACAAGGTGAATTGCGGATGCGTTGCCCGCCTTTTAGAAAGGTGTTAGCTCTTTTATTGAAGGTTCCTAAATCGAATCGGTCCGAAAAAATCGCAGGTGGTAATTGATTCCACAAGGAAGTTGTGCGAGGGAGAAAACTTCTTCTAAATCGCACAGTGGTGGACCGCCAATCATCCAGATGGTATGGATGGTAACGCAAGTTTTATCGCGATGTGTGATGGTAAAATTGAGCGGCTGGAATTAGTTCAAACAATTTCTCAGAGCACTCTCCGTGATAGATGCGATAAAATACGCAAAGAGATGCAACATCTCTACGCAGTGCCAGTGTATCGAGCCGATCAGAAAAAACTCGGTCAGCGATGATTTGAACCGCTCTGCGCTGGATGCGGTCAAGTGGAAGGAGCTGGCACTAGGGTGCCCCGGCCCAGAGATGAGAACAATATTCCATGTGAGGTCGAACTTGCGCTTTGTAAAGTTGCAAGCGATGTCCCGGCATGAAATACTGTCTTGCTCTGCTGAGCACGCCAAGCTTTTTAGAGGCCAATTTGGCCTTCCCTTCCAAGTGATCACGAAACTGCATACAATTCGATATGTCGACGCCAAGGATTCCGATGCTAGCTTAGGCAGCAAGGGGAGTGCTTTGAAACTGAGGAGATACGACAAAGGGGTTCATTTT
Organism: Parnassius glacialis; assembly: GCA_033319125.1. Lineage (NCBI taxonomy): Eukaryota > Metazoa > Arthropoda > Insecta > Lepidoptera > Papilionidae > Parnassius > Parnassius glacialis. The sequence continues at coordinate 36,372,228 of JAVANC010000028.1, read as the reverse complement.
AGCGGTAAACGCGCAAACTTGTGTCTTCTGGGGATTGAAGTCGCCTCCAATCCGAGACTTTGTTGAGCAAAGACTCGACTTCAGACACAAGTTTGTCCCGGTACTCGGTGACGTTTTCCTGAGAAATATTGGCACGGCCGGTATATAAGGCATCACCAGTGTTATTTAAAGTTAGTCTTAACGATTTTAATAAATAAAGTCTTTATATATTTTATCGTAATTAAAAGCACATTTGAAATACTTAATGATATACGTTTCAAATTATTTCTCTCGGCGTCATATTGATAATCCGTCTTTGCTATATATTATATATGCTATATATATTATTATAATCGTCAGCTCATTATAATTTGAAGATTAGCTTCTATTCAATTATAATTAGCTGGCTACTGATATTTGAAGAATAATGTATAATGTTATTGGTTTTGAATTTCGTACAATGTTGGCTTTGTCTTTGTCTTTCTTGTCACGATACTGCATTTACCTATTGAATTGTTCTTAACTGGCTCGTTTTATACGTTACGTAGGTACGCTGCAGAGTAGGTAAGCTGCAGGTTGCAACGTCAGCTTTAGCTTCAGTCTACACTCGCACAAATGCCGCTGTGTCTCGTATGATCAGTGACGAGAACACGAGATCCTTTTTAATTTTAAAAAGGTATGACGTCTTCACCCTCAAGTGTGATAACCCAACCGGCTTTACGGTATTTTACAGGATAGATTCCAGTCAATGTGAGATTATGTGACTTAATTCATTATCTTCTACCATAAGACAAACAGACACTGGCCGATGATTTTTTTCGAACCAGTGGTAAAATAAAAAATTACTTTCAATAAGAATTACTTAACAATATTGAATATTGAATAAAAAAATATTTTATTCTATTCTTTTCTACCCTTTTCTTGTTGACATACTTTGATACTTGAACCAAATGAATTGCTTCCCCGGCGTTTGTAATATACGTATGACTATGTAGTGAAATAATTTGCCAGCATCTTTCTTTCCAACCGATTACAACATTGTTTATTCTAGGCAAGAGTGAATAGGTTTATTGCAAAGCTTAGTGCGCTTTGCCATCTTCGGCTACATCAACACTTACCATCAGAGCTTATAATATGTAGTTTAAAAAGTAATTTTTCGACTTGTCGATCATTATCTTCGATTAAGAATCAAAATACAAGTGTGTTCTTATCTCTGCCGATTGGATGAAATGCCTGGTTATAAGGAGGTCACCAGTTTTGGTCACTCACTGAAACACACGAATAGTAATAGTAATGTAGCATTATTTTCCGCTGGTATTCTGTGAGAAAATAATCCATCCCCGGACGAGTCGATCCTTCTAAGTTACAGACTTAATATATCGCTATAATACATACATAGCTCCAGTTCGAAGCGTATACTCTACTACTTAGAATAAGTCGTAGTCGTTATAAATTATTTTTACACCACTACATTGAAAGCGTTCATTAAAATAATACCGATTCATATTTTTACCTCAACAAGTCCTTGTGTATCAAAGAGTCCTTGGTGCATCAATTAATTCCATACATAATTTCAGATTCGTTCGAAATGACAAATCTCTTAACAAAGATTATGTAATATCGTATGCGACAAGGATAATTTTCTTAACTGATTAAAGAAGAATACCTATCTTTTTTAATTTATGATATTATTTTGTAATTTTTTTAATGCTACTCCATGCTTTATGGGAATTAATATGTATCACCTTGAAGAATCCTTAACAGCGTTTAAAATATTGTTACCTATTCGCCGTTTAGTAGCAGCGTAAGAAAGAGAACAATTTCAAGTGACGCTGGAACTATGCTCAACTTATTGACACGTAGGTACTTACGTTGACATTCTTTTCCGTTCATTCTTTATCATTCCCTAAAAGACCACTGCTGGACACACGCATGTGTACCTAAAGCCGCATTATGGCATAATATCATTTAAAATGTATTCTTACAATAAGTAAGCTTATTAGTGAAAGCTTGCCTTGAGCGTAGTTTCGGTGTCAGTTAAACTATGCGTAGTGATCGTTGTTGGTTAGAGTATAGTAATAATAAATAAATATCTGGACCTGACTCACGAGGTGACTGACATGTGGGGTGGTCTGCCGAGCGAAATTATTCTTATCTCTGCGAACGGGCTAATCGCAGTCAGCCTCTCGGGTCATCTGAGGTGACTGGGACTCTGTGACGGACCACTCCGGTCTCAAATACATAAGGCGATACTGCTCAATACTGCCCACATCGTCCGCGGGTTTCATTCCCTCTCGCCCTAACACCTGGCCGTTTGGTCCCCACTGCCGTAGGCTTCCATAGGGTTGGAGTTTTATTTGTATATGTATTGATTTTATTTTATTGATATTAATGTAAATTTATCATTTTCATGTATACACTCTATTATATTTCTATTATCTATATTTTAACAGTGGTAGAGCCACGCGGCAGCTTTTGCTGACGCACGGATGGGCCGGCTCGAACCGGGGTGGTACCACGACCTCACAGAATACCAGCGTAAAGTAGAGGTTTACCTCTGCGTTTCGCTTGGTGAGTGCAGGTGGCCGGAGGCCCTTTTTACTGGAAATAAGGCATTCCATCTTAGTCCTCACGGGTGACAACGCATCTGCATTTTGATTTGTAATAGAGAATAGATGTAGATGTCTATGGGCCGCAGCAACCAATTACAATCAGGTAGACTTTTGCTCGTTTGTCACCCTTATTCTATAAAAAAATACACTTATACAGATGAGAAAACTATAGAAAAACCACAAATAATAATAATAATATCCTCCGGAATAAATTTCCGGTCGATCAGCCTTAACGGAGACTAGCCATCGGCACAGGACAGGAATATAGTGTCCCGAGTGTATGCGCAAACAAACAGGTGCACTAGCTATTTCTATTCCTTCACTCTCACAGTCCAATGGAACCGTAAACCTATACGACCGCAGAGAGACCAGGGGCAGGCTTTACGTGCTTTCCGAGGCACGGGAGTGAAACACCGCCAATTTCCTAACTTCGAGAAGCTACTGAGAATTTCTTGATGTAAAAGTTCAATAACTGATTTGTTTGGCCTGACCCGGGATTCGAACCCGGGGCCTCATGATCAGCAGTCGCACTACTACAACCACTAGCCCAACGAGACAGTCAAAGAGTGTAGTATAAAGTTAGGACAGACCTACTCAGTTGCCAGAAACCAATTAGCAGTCGGTGCAATAATTTGTGCAATCACCACAATTAATATTTTCGGGTTTGGTTAATACCAACTTGACTTACACTAAAATAGCCTCATTAATTATTTAATATGTATATTATATTGTCAATGACATGTTTTTTTTGTATTTTTCCAAGTTCGAGCTTGCATAGTTTTAGTAGAAAAGAGAATTCAGTCAACTTCACCCATTTTAATACTCACCAACTAACAATACTAAATCATAAAAGGAAAATCATAAAATTCAAAAATTTCGTTAACCGACTTCAGTATAAATAAAAATATAATATCATTAATGTATTCGAAGTCAATTAAATACGCATTATTAAGGATAACTCAAAAACTACCAATCAGGTCAAATTTACGAGTATATGAGACTATATGAGAAGCACCAGCTTTCAAATAAAAAAAAATCGTCAAAATCTGTTCACCTAGAAAAAAATTCTGAGGTAACATACATAAAAAATACAGTCGGATTGAGTATCTCCTCCTTTTCTTGAAGTCGGTCAGAAACCATTCGACATTTAATAAAATTTATAATAAATACATGTTTGCAAAGAGTATATATAATTACTAAATTAAATTTATTTTCTCGGTAACAGTTAGTTTCTTTTCTTTCTAAAAATGCGTGATTTGAAAATCAAATACATTTTCTAATACGTCAGAATGTTTTATTGTATGCTAAATTTATAATAAATACATGTTTGCAAAGAGTATATATAATTACTAAATTAAATTTATTTTCTCGGTAACAGTTAGTTTCTTTTCTTTCTAAAAATGCGTGATTTGAATATCGAATATATTTTCTAATACGTCAGAATGTTTTATTGTATGCCTTTTATAATTTTCTTCTCAAAGCAGCCTTTGAATATTAAAAATTTTAGATATAATGAAAAAAAAAGGATTTTAAGGGTTCCGTAACTCAAAAGGAAAAACGGAACCCTTATAGGATCACTTTGTTGTCCGTCTGTCTGTCTTTTTTTTATAGGATAAGGGTGACAAACGAGCACACAGTCCACCTGATGGTAAGTGGTTGCTGCAGCCCATAGACATCTACATCTATCCTCTATTACAAATCAAAATAAAGATGCGTTGTCACCCGTGAGACTAAGATGGAATGCCTAATTTCCAGTAAAAAGGGCCTCCGGCCACCTGCACTCACCAAGCGAAACGCAGAGGTAAACCTCTACTTCACGCTGGTTTTCTGTGAGGTTGTGGTACCACCCCGGTTCGAGCTGGTCCATCCGTGCGACAGCAAAAGCTGCCGCGTGGCTCTACCACTGTTGTAAACTGTTGTCTGTCTGTCAAGACCCTTTTTCTCAGGAACGTGGGGAGGTATCAAGCTGAAATTCATATTAAATACTCAAATCTACTATCCCTTAGAGTTGTGAAAAAATCAAACTTCTAAGCCAACGCAATCAAAAGATACAGCCGTTTATGCCGCAAATTTTTGACATTCGCAAGAGAATCAAAACCTACAGGGTACTTCCCGTGAACTCAGAATCTTAAAATTTAGTACAAAGCAACGTATTATAGCACTGATATAGGAAAAATTGCGAAAAGAATAAATTTTTAGTTACATTATAGTATAAAAATATTTTTAATAATTTTCAACTTATATATCGGAACCCTCGGTGTGCGAGTCCGACTCGCACTTGGCCGGTTTTTTAGATTACGTATGAACGACCAAATTTATTCAGCCTCTTTAAGTTCGTCAAGTTAAATACGACATAAAATAAAGTCATGGGATACTCATCCCAATTTACCTGTCCGGTAGAAGTGTGTCATTAAAAGCCCAACAAGAAAGAGAGAGAGAGAGAAATTTTGGGATAGATGAGAGAGGTCTTGAATAAATGCGGAGAAAATGAACAGACCCTGATGTTAGGGAACGTTAATGGATGGGTTGGAGTAAAGCGTGATGGGTATGAAGGAGTTCTGGGTACGTTTGGGAACAAGAGAGTGAATGACAATGGGAGAAGCCTGCTTGAAGTATGCTTGGAATGGAATCTGTGTGTGGCCAACACAATGTTTGACCACAAAAAGATCAATTTGTATACAAGAGATGTGGGTGAGTCTAGAAGTATGATTTGTTTTGTAATTGTGGATGAAAGACTGAGGAAGAAAGTGCTAGACATTTGGGCATACCGCGGTGTAAGCCTCGACACAGACCACTTCCTGGCCATAGCCCGAATGCATGGCCTCTTTAAACGGTGGCGACACCGAGGGGTGGAGCCTACAAGTGTTTTGGACAGAGTATGAGTGGAAAATGTACAAGAAAAGGAAAAGAAAGACGAGTATGTGAAGAAACTGAAAGAAAGTTTTAAAAACATAGAAGAGATAGGTGTGATTGAAGATTTGTGGCAGACATTTAAGAGCATGCAACATTCAACACAACACCCCTTGTGTTGTATTGAATGTTGCTATTGAGTTATTCGAGGTAGCTAAAAGAAAGAAAGGCAGAAAGAACTATAATGTGTGGATGGATAAAGATGTACAAAGGGTTGTGCAAGAAAAGAAGAAAGCGTAGTTGGATTGGTTAGTAACAAAAGCTAACCAAAAAGTTCAAAAGGCAACGGATGACAAAATAAAGGAAGCAAGAACGAAGTATAAAAAATTGAAATCAGCTGCGAAAGAAGTTATGTCTAGAAAAAAGAAAGAACGAAAGCATGATTTCGATAGGAGGCTCACTGAAGATTTTCAGTCAAACATTAAGTTTTTATGGAAATCCATCAAAACATTCAGAGGAAAACTTTTAACTCAGAGCTGAGTACAATCAGGAGTCAAGATGGGAGCATTATAAAAGGAGAAGAAAGTGTGTTAAATAGATGGAAAGAGTATTTTGAAAGTTTGTTTGAAAGAGAGGAAGTGCAGGTATAGCATCCGGCACCTTCCATGGAAACTAATATAAATGTTGATGAAAGGGAGATAAGCATGGATGAAATATTGAAAGCATTGAAAAGTATGAGATTAGGTAAGGCTGCAGGGTATGACAGGATTACCGTCGAGGTGCTGAGGGCTAGATAGGGCATAGTGGCTAGTCCGTTGTACCGCCTTTTCAATTTGTGCTAATGAAATGGGCAAGTACCGGAAGACTGGTGCAAAGCCGTAATCGTGCCATTGTATAAGGGAAAAGGGTCACGGTAAGACTGCATACATTACTGCAGTATAAACCTTCTCAACGTCGTTGGTAAATTGTATGCGAAAGAGTTGATTGAAAGGGTTGTGAATGAAACAGACGAAAAAGTATGGGATGCAAAAGCAGGATTTAGAAAGGGAATGGGATGTACGGATCAGGTCTTTTCCTTGCGGTGCATAGCCGAAAAGTGTTTGGCTAAAAACAAGAAGGTCTATTGCGCGTTCGTGGATCTAGAAAAGGCCTATGATAGAGTGATGAGGAATGAATTGTGGTCAACACTGTCCGTGAACGGTGTGAGCAGTATGCTCATCCGAGAATTGCAATATCTTTATAGGGATTCTAGTGCTTGTGTAAGGATAAACGGGGCATATATAGGGATGTGTAGCGTCACCGTGGCTGTTTAATCTATTCATGGACAATTGCTTGACAGATTTAAAAGAGAATGAAAGGGGGTTGAGAATGAATGAGTTACTCGTCAAATGTTTTCTCTATGCTGTTGAACAAATACTACTTTCATCTTTGATCGAGGAGTTTTAGGAGATGGTAACTGCTATGAGTAGAGCTTTTGTTAGAAAGGGAATAAAAATGAATGTAAAGAAGACGAAAGTGATGTGTTTGAAAGAGATGAGGCAGTGACAGACTGTAATATCGTGATTGGAGATGAACAAATTGAACAGGTGAAAGAGTTTGTGTATCTGGATTCAAAGTTTACTAGACATGGAAAGTGTGAGAGTAATATATAAAAAAGAGTGAATGCAAGAAACATGGTAAATGGAGCTTTACACTCCTTTATAAGCAGTCGGAAGGTGTCTAACAACGCTCGTTTGGCTGTGCATGAGGGGGTGTTTGTTCCGACACTCATGTACGGAAGTGAAAGTTGGATATGGCAGAAGAAACATGAAAGCAGAATAAATGCAGTTGAAATGAGAGCGTTAAGAAGTATGATAGGAGTTAAACTGAGTGACAGGATAAGAAATAGTGAGATAAGGAAACGTTGTGGTCTGAAAGAAGGTGTAATGACAAAAATTGAGAAAGGTATACATGTTGAGAGACTGAATGAAGAACGATTTACGAAAAAGGTGTATAAGACGAGTGTAAATAGGGGTAGACCTAGGTGGACGTTTCTGACCAAATCAGGGACGTCTTGAAAAAAGGCCAGATCAAGAGTACCCTAAACCGAAGAGCATGTATGAAGGGAATAATGAAAGTGGACGAAGCGCAACAACTATATATGGATCGTAGTAAGTGGAAATAAGTGGTCTCTGCCTACCCCTACGGGAAAGAGGTGTGATTATATGTATGTATGTATGCTTTTTTTGTATGAGTTATTAGTACTCCGATATATTTTTTTTGTCCAGAGCTTTGTTGGTACGTCATCGTCAACTTTATGTTTAACATTTGGAAAAAGTTCCTAAATTTTTTCTTAAACAATTTCCATCCATACTCTTGTGGCTATTTGTCAATGATTTTATATAATATTTCTGACAGACAGCAGTTGATAATCGTCTATCACAGAAAAATGTATTAAGAATACTTTTAGTTAACACCCCGGACGAAAGCTCAAAATAATATCCAAACATTCTAGTTCTACCCTAATGCCGGTATCTGCATAAATTACATTTATTTTACATTTTTACATTTGTTATTTATTAACACAGCATAATATAAAGTTTCAAATACAGTTTAATGTATTTTATTTATTCTGTACATAATTTCTAAAGCATAAAAATTAAGTTTATTGTCTTATTAAAACCATAATTATGAAATCCTAAAAGCTATTAAATGTTAAAGGAAGATATTCTCACCGCAAATGGGCAATGGCAGTAAGCCATTTGGCAAATATAATTGGGTGAGGAGAACATAGACTAGCACTTATAAGCTATTCGAAGGGTAATTTGCAAGAGTAATTTGAAAACATTTGAAAATGATACATTTATTGCCTATAAATACGCCGAAGGGATTCATAAAGTGAGTTTTATTATATTAATGATCTTGTTTCGTTATTTAATGTGTTTCAAGAAAAATAGCTTAATAAAACGGTTATATCGATAATAACGATTTTAACGTGACTAAGATAATCAAATATTTTCTGTAATAAAAGTCCGTAATAAAAGTCTGTAATAAATTTTATAAAAATAAAAAGCAATAACATTTTTATTTATTTATTACTGTCTGGGACCCGCCGCACTGCTGTCGCAGAAGAAATAATTGTGCAAATATCGTTTTAAATTTGAAAGGGTTATATTGTTCAATTAGAAAATGTAATATATATATATATATACACAAAATAATGTTACAATGAAGAAAGAAAAAAGATATTTTGTACAAAGGCACTGCTTATTATATATATATATATATATATATATATATATATATATATATATATATATATATATATATATATATATATATATATATATACATAAATTGTTAAATAAATAAATAATAAATATATAATAAAATTGAATGATATAGGTATGACTTTCAAATAAAGAACAATGCCCATTTTTCACCTGAGAGTGTATAGAAATTAAATAAATCTTAAAATTCAGCTAATTGAATTGTAAATTAATTACGCTTCTCACAATGTTAAAAGAAACGCAGGAAAAAATATTTTTACATATTTCTATATGCTTATTCTACGTCAAGGGTAAACGTATTATATATTTTGAACGCATCTCAAGTCTCAACTACCCTTTTTCTAGGACGTTCCATTTTATACACTGTTACTTTACTTTATTTAACTCTCTTTCTGAGTTTTATACCTTATTTTATGTTTCATTTAATCAGTAAGTATTTATGTATTTGTATTTGTATAGTACATATTAATATAAAATAATATAATAATAAAATAAATTAATCCTTCAGTATGTCATCGAGTGCGGACGAATGAAACGGATTTTTTTGACATTTGACAGTTCTTCAATTGGCATCGGCGCAGTTTTTCGTTGTTGCGTTTGCGTCTCGTTGTGTACTGTGCCATTTTGTTTGTGTTACTTCTTTATACAACCCTATATCTATATATAGGTATCAAGAAAATATTTCTGCTCCAGCAGAATTTCTGGATGACGTACTGGTGAGAGATTGAAGTGAAAATTATGATAATTAATAAACCATGCATAAACTTTAACATAGTGTTTTATTTGTTTTTTTTTATATAAGATAAGGGTGACAAACGAGCACACAGTCCACCTGATGGGAAGTGGTTGCTGCGGCCCATAGACACCTACATCTATCCTCTATTACAAATCAAAATGTAGATGCGTTGTGTTGAGGACTAAGATGGAATGCCTCATTTCCAGTAAAAAGCGCCTCCGGCCACCTGCACTCACCGAGCGAAACGCAGAGGTAAACCTCTACTTCACGCTGGTTTTCTGTGAGGTCGTGGTACCACCCCGGTTCGAGCCGGCCCATCCGTGCTACAGCAGAAGCTGCCGCGTGGCTCTACCACTGTTGTTTATCCCATTTGGTTCATCAGGTATGTATGTAAGTATGTACCATAGGCCAATGAAATGTGTTTGGTTGATAAGTGATCATTTTGACAATACGAGATGAACTAAATGTAGTTAGTAAGTATTTATGTGTGCTGAAGAAATAGCAGACAGAGCTAGACACTCAATTTATGGTGACAATCATCGAGAGTAAGTGGTGATTTAGGGGCAATTGGTTTCAAGAAATTCACAAAGTAAAAAAGACGTTTTAGACCATAACTAGATAAGTATTGCTATCTTAACTTCGAGCGTTAATAATAAGTTATAGCACATTTATTCCTTTATTACCTATTTGGTTACGTCAAATCCTAACCTAAAAAGTGTCATTAGTATTTGTTGGCATTCGTAGCGTTTAAATCGTAAAAATGACTATGTGACCTTATTTTCTAAGCATACATATATTTTTTCTACTATACTTTATAATTATACATCAACATTCACTATCAGGTTTATAAATGTATGGAAAGTGGGCATGATTCTTTGTTAGCACGATACGCGCGCCACCGACTGTAACTTGTGTCTGCCTATAACCATCGCGCAAGAGCAAGCAATAAGTTGACATAGTTTTAGAGCAATCTGATGAACGGTATAGCAGTGCACAAAATACGAATATACAAATATTAATTATTATATATTAGATAAGCCAGTGCTTGACCTACGATCTGTAGTGGTAAGTAGTCATGAAGCCCAAGATGGTAAATCGCACTGTCTTACCGTAACAAAAGCCTATTCACTCTTGAAGATTCCCAGATTGTATTCAGGTGGAAATACAGATGTCGGCAAATTATTCCACTCCCTTGCTGTACGCATTACAAAAGACGATGCAAGCCGTTTGGTTCTAATGCGTGGAATATTTTTAAGTGCTGATTTACCATGTGCTCGGCGATGAAGAAAACATCGTGAGGATACCTGCATCAGAAATAAAAAAAATTGAAGACATGTGAAGTCCGCGAACACGCCTTGAAAACTTGCCCTGAAAGCCTCTCAAAAGGGAGAAGCGGCTTGTGCCCAGCAGTAGGACGCATATAGGCTGTAACTGCAACTTTAAATTTCATCAGTGAATGTGTAAAATATAAAAATATATCATATTATTTAATCTCGATTATGAACTCAATAAGTCAGTAAATCTATAATTATTTAGAAATACCAATGGTTTCATAAAAAACATACAGTTAAAACAATGTCAATACAAACTAAGCAGTTATATATCTCCAAGGATATTATTTAAGCGATTGCTTGACTACTGTTTCATCTTTTGGCAAATAAAATAACTGGTGCTGAGGACTATGTAAAGTGATATAGCCGAAAATGTTATAGCGGATTGGCTTCGCTTAATAAAGCTGATAAAATGCTAAATATCATGTTACGTCACTCGCGGAAAGTCATATTTTATGTTTTTTTACGTTTTGATTATGTACGGAAAGTCATTTCTTTTTATGGTATATTACTTATAATTTTTATGTTACCATTATATCATCCTACTCCTACTAATAGTTATAAATGTGAACGTTTGTGAGGATGTATGGATGTTTGTTACTCTTTCACAAAAAAACTACTGATCAATTCAGTAGTTTTTTTAATAAAACCTTACAATAATATAGCTCATACATCAGAATAAAACATAAGCTATAATTCATAAAAATATAGTGTAAATAAATAAATGTTAGGTAAGTCTAAAAATCATCTGTGAGCTATTTTGGCGTGAACACGTATCACGAACCGATCTGTGTGCCTAGTGCGAGATTTTGTTATACGCATTCGATATCGAGAAAGTTAACTACAATTTGTATAGAATAAAATCAGCGCCAACTAGTGGCAATAATCGGAATCACAATTCATTATTAGCTATTTGTTTATGTTTCGTAATTTGATCAAGGTTTCGACAGTTTGTGTTAGGATTATGAGATTGTGAATTAGCCATTTTATTTTATTTATTTATTTATTTATTTAATCTTTATTGTATCACACCTTAAACTAAGGATTACAATGGGCGGACTTAATGCCATATGGCATTCTCTACCAGTCAACCCTGGGAGAATTAAACAAGTAAAAGTTGGTAGGTGTCGGAAAATGTTAAAATTACTAGACATAATATATTGTATATAAACATAAAATATAGTTCGCATACGTTCTAATATTACATATATAAAAATAATATAAATTAAGAAAATATTAAATAATAATATATATAATAAATAATATAATAAATATTGTATGTATAATATATAAAATAACTAAAAAAAATAAAAATAGAAATCTACGATCAAATGCAGTTTTCCTTAAGATAATGTTGTCGGACCTGTCTCTTAAACGTGTGCTTATTCGGTGCTTTTCTTATATCAACGGGCAGGGCGTTCCAGAGAAGTATTGCCTGAACTGTAAATGAGGAATTAAAGAAACCAGTATTATGCTGAGGTACATGAAGCTTAAGGACGTTAGTGGAACGAGGTTCACGCTCTAGAGTTGGATACCGAAAGTGGAAGTTATCCTTAAGATAAGAAGGAGACGTCGGATCATTTAATATAGAAAAAAGGGTTAGTAAGACTCTGGAGCAACGCCTCTGACGAATAGAAAGCCATTTAAGCTTGGAACGAAAAGCAGTGATGTGGTCGTATTTTCGTAAGTTGAAGATAAATCTTATTTTAATGTTAATTATTGAAAGTATTTTAAATTGAAAGCAACAAAAAACATGAAGATGTTTTCGTTCTATTATGATTTCATGGTGACATTTATGGAGCAGTAAATGGAATTGGAGTTACTTTGTGTTAAGTGAACTTATTATACTTACTTACTACTGACTTAATTATTAAATAGTGGTGATAGAAACTTGGATTTATCGAACGCTATTTACACAAAGTCTTGAATACTTTCTTGGAAAAGGCGATATCTATCCTTAAATTACCTGTCATTGGGGTGTAACAACGGACTAAAATATGCACGAGCTCTTGCTTCAACACTGGCGTTATAATAGCAGTCATCTATTATTATTAGTTATTAATATCTTTGTGGCTGCAAACATCCTCCTAACGCAAAAAACGTCCTACCTAAATTATATATTGTTCTCACAAAACGAAATAAAATTAACTCTTCAATAATTATTCTCACTCTTCTATCTCACTGTAAAAATTTAGGTGAAAACTTTTTCGATATCGGCGGCGTAAAGTTTTACGTCTCGAATGATAAAAATTGCCGCTCCAACCAATCACGTGCGTTAACGTTCTCACTGTCGAATGAGAGTCAATGCTCGATGGTGATTCCGATTATTGCCACTAGTTGGCGCTGATTTTATTCCATACAAATAGTAGTTAACTTTCTCGGTATCGAGTACGTAAAGAAAACATCTCGCACTAGGCACACTGAATGGGAATTTCACTGGCAGATAGATGTTATAAGGAGTAACTTAGGCTACCTTTGTTTTCGGGTACTTCGCAAAAAAATTTCACGCGGGCGAAGTCACGAGGAACTGCTAGTAATTTATATATTTATATCAATTTGTATACTGTGTAAATGTTATAAGGCCAATAAAACGAATGTCTGTGTCTATATCAATGATATGTCATACTACAAAACTTACAAACAGCAAAACCATTTTTAATATGGAAAGACTGATGCAGGCAAAGCGCTACGTGCTCTCGTTAATTGTTCGATATTAACAATGAAAGATGTTGTTGCAATATTTAAGATTATTAATACGTAATTAAGATTATCAAAGATTGACATAATGCATATTCTGTATCGACTTTGTTATTAATTTCTCTTCTTATTGATATATATAAAATGTGGCTGTCTCACAGGAATTTATAGCAAAGCCGTATTTTATACATTTAAAGCGACACTTAGTCATTTATCACTGTCAATGGCCAGAGGGTTTCGCACAAAATCTGACGTTTAAAGTTTAACTAAATTTTCTTTTTCATATGCCACATTTATAAAAATAATTATATATCATACCCACTACGGCAAAGCCAAAGGTAGTGTTATGTTATTAGCAAAATATTTATTTACGTATGTATGTTCAACTGTTCTTTCAGATCTTCTAAATTACTTGCCGTATTTTGACAAATGAGGTATTGTTGGGAGAGTCATACCCTTCCGCAGGTTGTATTATAGGCTATGATATGTCACGTAAAATCGAACATGGTGGACTCATGCGGAACTTAAGTGCTACCAAAAAACATTAATGATGATTAAAATATCGTGTTTGGAATAAAACGTTCTAATAAAAATATAAAAACTTTTTTATTCAATATAAATTGCATTCAATTCTTAATTAAAGTCATTTTTTACTTTTACCACTGGTACCGAGAAAAAAATCTGCCCTAGGAAGAATTACCAAGAAAATAGCGGGATTTTTTTCTTCAAAGTTAATTATAAAATAAAAAAGGTTGTACAAACTATTTACAAAATTTATTTTAGCAACAACTTAGAAGCGACCACCTTATTACCAGAGATTATTATCTACCATATTATAATAACACTTTTTATACAGTTTCTGTTTAATGAAATATTTAAACTTGGTAAAAATACTGGCTAGTAAAGTGCTATTGTATATATTATATATGAAATAACTTAAACGGAAATCCCCCATAAGACAGCCATTTTCTTAACATAATTATTATCATCATCATTCACAAGTCCACTGCTCAACATAGGCCTCCCCTCCCACAAGTAATGCCACAAAGCACGGTCCTGAGCCACATGCATACATCGACTTCCTGCATGTCTTACCAGGACGCCACTCTATCTAGTGGGGGCTCGCTCTACACTTCGCGTCCACTAGGTACGAGGCTGCCACTCGAGAATATTGTTTCCCCATCGGTTGTCGGTTCTTCGAGCTGTATGGCCGGCACCGAACATCAGTAAAATATTTCTAAATAGCCGTTGCAACTTCTTGATCAGATTGAGTTGAATTAATGTTAATATTTAATTGAAAATCAGAGTTGCGTGGTTTAAGCGTTCCCGCACTATTAATTATGCTCCACGTCTTTTTAATTTCATTGGATGCTGTTTTATTTTAGTTGCTTAAATGTAAAGTCATAGCTGTGGAGCACACTTTGTTCTCTAAATATAGCATTATGATCTCTTATTATAAATCTCGGATAACCTTCGCATACTTTTCTAAATTCCTACTTCCATTCATTTAATGATTTGCTAAACAGTCGCAAATCATTTGATTAGGACAAAGTTTCAGAAGTAAATATTATATTAAATTCATAACTTACAATTTTAAATAATGCATCATACAAATAATTAGCACTATTTTGTATAAAGTGATTTATTACTTTACTTAGCACTATTTTATATTTAGTAATTTTTAAAAGGAAACTCACAGAATGGCTAGCAAAAAAATGTTTTTATAGGTTAGACGAATATATGAATTGTAAAGAAATGTAAAATATTGGTGAAATATAGAACAACATATTATTTTTTTTTTCAACATTTTATATTTATTTTATTTTATTATTTGATGTTTTTTAGATACTACACATTTTTATATATCTAATCAATTACCTAATTAATTCAATTTTTGACATATATTTATTGTAATTTAAAAACTTGACGCTAAAATATTTTTAAATAACCACATAATTATTTTTCTTAAATATTTTACCTCGTTAAATAGTAATAATAATATTTTTTGTATATTGTAGATATTGCACGCAATTATCATTATGTAAGGTCTCATTAATAAATAACAACATCATAATATTATGTACTACATTCTGGCAATAAATAAATTTGAATTTGAATTTGAATAAAAGTGATGGAAATCGTTTACTATATTACTTCTAAACCTTCCCAAGCGATGTTTATTTATTGGAACAAACATTTGGCAATGAGACCAACTGTCTGCAGTACTCCGAGGTTAAATTTTTATTGATTAATTTATGCGAGGGCTTAACAACTGTAATAAATATAAGTCCCACTAGGCCCAGCATTACATATTGGTTTAAAGTATAAATTAACAAGATTATACGACTTAAACAATTTGCTAAACTTAATACTAATGGAAGAAGTTTTAAGGAGATTGATGTTACAGTCTCCACATATTACAACTGACTAGCTCTGTTTACTAAGTTTGAGCAAAATTTTCTCCACAATCTTTTCAAAATAGCCGTAATCTTCTTTAAAATATTCGGTCTTAATGAGAATATATCAAATAAAAAATACATAATATAAACACATGCGTGTCACACAGAGGGGAAGGTGGAGACTAAAAACTTCCATTTGGCATGATCCTGTCACACCTCTGTCGTTCCTTCACGTCCTACCTATCCATATTTTAAGCTCGTGGGTTTATATATCGCCAATTTGGTCGACAAACTGACTTCTAGGGCACGCCTTGTCATCTCTGCCACTCAGTATAATAAGCTTAATTTGAATAAGAAATTATTCGTTGATTTAAAGGACTATTGTTTCGTTTGAAAAAAATTGTATTTTCATTTGTTGCTAAGGTAAATGGTAATATTATATTTCTTTTGTTGTCGGTTTCCAACAGCCGGACATCTAAGTAGGCTCTTTTTATGTCAAAAACGATGGTGAAAAGAAATAATATAATTTATTATTTTACTAACTAAAATTAAATAATAAACATAACATAAACACTTACATCTGTCACCCAGAGGAGTAGGCACAGAAAACGGACTTCATTGGGCAACATCCCGACGAACACTCTCGCATTCTTGGCGTCGATATATCTACTCATACATACTCGTTGTTTAAAGATGCTCTCAATTTGTCCCAGTTTTATTCCATATATTTTTTCGTCACTTCCTTTCATGAATCTTTCAATCATTTTCCCGACCCATGCGACTTAGGGACCTTCAAGAAAAGAGCTTACTCCTTTTTAAAAGGCCGGCAACGCACCTGTAATTCCCCTGGTGTTACAGTTGTTCATGCGCGGCGGTAGTCACTCACCACCAGGTGAGCCGTATGCTTGTTTTCCACCTCTCCTATAAAAAAATCAACATCTTAGCATACAAATTACCTACAATACTAAACAGGTTGATTTCACGGAAGTTTTAAGTCCTGCCGTGAACCTTTTCCCTTATAAGATGGGACTATAACGGCTTTACACCAGTCTTATGGTACTCGCTTAAGTTCTTAGCTTAAATTTTTTTTTTATAGAATAGGGGGCAAACGAGCATGCGGCTCACCTGATGGTAAGTGACTACCGCCGCCCATGAACAACCGCAACACCAGGGGAATTGCAGATGCGTTGCCGACCTTTTAGAAAGGTGTAAGCTCTTTTCTTGAAGGTTCCTAAGTCGTATCGGTCCGGAAAATTCGCTGGTGGTAATTGATTCCACAAGGAAGTCGTGCGAGGGAGAAAACTTCTTCTAAATCGCACAGTCGTGGACCGCCAATCATCCAGATGGTATGGATGATTGGCAATTAAAGAAAATGTATAGCAGACCTACTAACACTCCCTCTCCAAACCTCAGTATCTCTAGTGACACTTTATCAAATGCCGCTATCATACCTGCTTTTATGTTCTTCATTGATTATATTATTATATCCATATTATCTCACTACCTCATTCCTTTTCTTTCAGAGTTTCTGGTTCATTTTATTCAGATTTTTTCTCCATCCAACTGTTACATTAAATGCGCTAAAATCCGTAAAAATTTGTTCCATTTAACTCGAAACTTCACTATTTTAAAAACAGTTTTAATCGCATTTTCAATCTCACTATCAGCAATGCTTCCAATGCTGCAGAACATGTTATATCCTGGTTGATATAATGCGGTCTCTTAACATGTCTCCAACTGTAATTCCTCGTTTTGTACTTACTTGCATGGATGGCGACAAAGTATTCGTCTTTCAAAGAAAAAAAATTCAAAGCAGGGTGTCTTCATGGTTTGATACCATTGCTGACGTTCCGTATTACCTCCTCCCTTATTCACTGTATACATGAATTCCATAACTTGCCCAAATATCTTTTCCGTACCACATGTATGCCGATGATATTTAGATATAGTAACAAACCCCCGTAGCATCCTTTTAAAACCACAAAGAATAATTATTGGTAGTTAAAATATAATATCTAAATTGTATATGTAGTGTGTCTACAGTTTACATCGGGAGTGCAAAACGAGATCTAAGAGAAAGTTAATATACGAAACAAACCCAATGAAAGTGCAAAAATTTCACTTGATGATGGGAAAGATGATATCTTGATACGCACAGAATCAAAGTATGTCCTGGCTTGTTGATATTTCTTTCCGTAAAATAAGGTTCGGTATCATTCTCATAGATGGATAGCTAGTGGTTGTTAACTTGGAAATTGGCCTATAATTTATCAAGGGAGTCGAGTTGTTCACTTAAGTACGTACAGGCCTTCCGGCTTGCAGAATCCTTACTGAAGTTTCTTTCTATCTTCTTGATCGTTTCAACAATGTCTTGTTGGCGCTGAAGTAGACTCTCCATGTTGTATATGTTCACTGTGTTGTCTTTCCGATCACGAAAAATATACACTCAATGTTCACTTTTATTATGTACACAAACACAGTTTATAATAGTATTGTCTATGATAGTTGAAGAAGTAGAGCTTTGTCTAGTGGTCGGGGCCACTCTTATATCTTCGCGAAACTAGTACGACATTTTCTGCGCCTTCTCGATTGAACCGGTGGAACCCGCTTCTGGGAAGCCATTCAATCGATCTCAGTCGCACAAAATCCACAAAGAACACAAAGTGACGTCAACGTAAGGCCCACTGTACCTGAATTTTCCAAATTTCGATGGATTCCACAGGTTTGATCTTGTTTCTTCAAAGGTTGAAAGAAACTGTTTAAGTCGAATGTCGACGAGAACGGTTCGAAGGACCAAAGCAACTGATTATCTCGAATGTCGATGAGAACAGTTCGGAGGACCAGATAAACTGTATTATATTGAATGTAGACGAGAAAGGTTTGAAAGACCAAAGAAACCGTATTGTCTTGAATGTCAAGGAGAACGATTCGAAGGATCAAAGAAACTGTAGTGTGTATACAGTTTCCAAGATGAGTGCAAAACGAGATGTGAGGGAAAGTTAATGTTCGAAACAAACCCAATGAAAGTCGTTCTAACATTTATTTTATTGTAAAGGGATATACTTTATATAATTATATGATTAGTATAAAAATTAATTATAAGCAAAAATACGGAAGTTATACATGTGGGCGTAATTAAGAAATAATATTGTTCCTAAGTGACCTAAATAAATGAGTAATGCATATTTTATTAACTACTCGCGAAGTAACCTGTAGAATATAAAACTCAATTAAATCATCAAATAATATAAGATGGCGTTCAAATTCCTACCTATCAAACCAAATGTCTACCCTACCTTACAAGGACGTTGTAAGGCTTCTCAGCTCCTCTCATATATTTCTTTTCGTTACAAATAAAATATTTCCCTTCTATGTCCCTTGCACTCCTCTTCTTTTTACAAAAAAATATTTTTATTTCTTGAAAGTCAAGCCTTGTATTTTTTAGTTACATATTTTCTTAGTGTTTACGATATTTTATACAAAAATGCGTGAGGCGGATAGTTTCATGTTGGGTGCCGCACTACCTCACCTATCACTTGGAACCAGGCTCGCGAAAAATTGTGGCGTAAACTGATTACTAAATTTGAAGCAGGCTAGTCTCAGCATGATAACGAAAGTATTACAGGTGATGAATCTTGGACTTATCAATACAATTACAAATAAAGCGCCACTTGAAGACTTGGGTGTTTCAAAATTAACCAAAGCCTACCAAAGTTAAGCAATCGAAAAGTGGTTGAGCCATACTGCAACTATATAATGGTTGTAGCACGGATGGGTAGACTCGATTGATGAAGGACCACGACTACTCACACTCACAGACCACTCACAGAATACCAGCGTAATATAGCAGCTCAATGCTGCTGTGTTTCGTAAAGTGAGTGTAGACATCCGGAGACCCTTATTACTGGATACGAGGCATTCCTTCTTAGTCCTCAGGGGTGAAAACTTATCTGCATTTTGATTCTTATTCGAAGATAGATTTAAATGTCTGTGGCAGCATCTACTTACCATCACGTTGACTGTGTGCTCGTTTGTCGTATTGTACAGAGCACAAACGAGCATAATACACCCTTATGCCATTGAAATAGTGAATGGAAGATTTTGAATCTTCTCGATTCTTGATCTCTTCTTTTTTAAAATGTACGCAATTTGTTTTCGCTTTCTTTAAAAAAATATAAAGTACATGCTGGCATAGGTGTACAGGCTAGCATGGGGAAGAATGAAACATTTTCTAAAGCTTAATTACTTCAGTGCATGTTATAATTTTAATCAAAATAATACATAAAAAGGTAGTTGATTAGTATTAGTTGCATCATATGGATAAGAATGCATTACCAGCATTTCTTCTGAAAGCTTCTAGAAAATCTATTAGAAGCAGTTTAATTTCGTCTTCCATGGTGGGTGTAATAAATGCAAAGAAAGGCTTCGTATTTTCAAATTATGTTGCTTAAAATTTGCAAATTTAAAATTATGAATTTGCAATATTGTTGATTTTTGCTTTTTAAATACTACGAGTTTATAATTTAAAAATACTAATATACAGTTTCAGGAAGATCAAAACATTAACAGTAAATGTATTTTCGTGATAAACTGCATAAAAGCAACATTTTTCAAATCCTTTTGCGAAGGTAAATTTAATGGAATATCTCCCAGTGAAAATATTTTACTTCTTGTTGTATTTATTATAGAGACAAAGGATTCGACGGAAATAAATGTTTGTCGAATTAGCAGTGGCTAGATTTCCCAGGAGTGTTAATACTAACCATGTATGTACTTTGTGTTTGAGAAAAAGGAATTGGACACGGGTTTATGTTTATGTTACTATTTGTCTTTAAGCCCGTAATAGTTTTAGTTAAAAAGATATTATAAAGATAACTCTGTGCAGTTCAATCCTTGTTGTATTGCTGAAGAACAATATCGTTTTTTCCAAATATTTTCATGAGTTACAGCATCATATCTTCTAGAGTTGTTGACCGATTCATATAAAATGAAAGAGGTTTTAATTTTAATATAAGAAAATTTTCGCTCGGTCTTAGAGCCTTGTGGAATATTTAGAGATGATGGTAGAAGACCCGACAGTATTAATAAAATAATAAGTGTATTTTTAAATTAATTATAATCTGCCATAAAGCTTTTTGGGAAAACGGGTTTAGTTTTCGAATCATCAATTTTCAAATTATACTTCCATATGAGATGAAAAGCTTTATAAATTCATTATCATTATCATTATCACAGCTAGGCTTAGAAATTCTCTATATGATAGAATTGATTATGAGGATAGCCCAACGATTCTGCAAACTGAAGTGTTAATGGACCAGCCATATAGCCTGCAGAACTGACAACCGAAGGGGAATAAAGGTTCTCCAATAACTGTCTGGTACCCGTAATCGGAGTACTGGTAAGGCAAGCAGGAAATAAACGGTATTTTGCTGATAACCACTCAAAATAACGAGAAAATGTGGTTGCCAATCCGCTTGCCTAATGTGGCAACAATGGCAAATGTGTCTTGCAATTTCTGGGGAAGGCATTTATAATATATAATAAGTATACTAACAGAACTGAACGTAGGCTGTAACGCAATTGGTAATGTTAATAAATAGTATTAGACAAAATGTTGTGGGATTACATACATACATACACACATATATACATACATATTCATAAACACTCACGCCTGTCACCCAGAGTGATAGGTAGAGACTACGCATTTCCATTTGGCACGATCCTGACACACATCTTTCGCCTCCTCTACATTCATGTAATTAAGCATACATGCTCGTTGTAGATTATTACTAAAATCACCCAAATTTTGTAGTTGCTTTTAATTCAATTACTTTGTATACGTTAGGTAAAAAAGCGTACTTCTAATTTCAATAAACTGCTCCATTCTGTATCTATAATACTTCCATTCTGAGATTTCTTAAGAATCATTGGAAACGTGTAAATGAATACGTGAGCTTTAAAGAGAAATAAACTACGAAAAAGGAAATTGAACAATAGGGGCGTTCTATTGTAATTAATTTCTTTTAATGAATTTCATTAATTCTCAGTGAGCAAGCATTGTTGCGGAAAATACATTAACTTATAAATTTTGTGTGAGAATTTACGCTAAAATAATTTCGGGATAGGAATTTAATTTCTTGAATTCTCCACATGCCAACAGGTAAGTCACGACACGCTGGAATGTAAGAGGGAGTGAGAATGAAATTATTTTACATATATTATGTTGTCATCAGTGTAAAATCATTAACGACAATATGATAACAGCTTATGGGTACAGACCGCAAATTTCATGGAATGATTTTTTATTATTACTAGTTTGTTTATTACTAACCCTAGATATTAAAATTTCATTTAATAATAACACATATTGACTCTGCCCGAAATAAAATTATATCAAAAAATTTAAAATTTAAAAAAATATAATATAGGCATTTAAACTTAGTAGACCTATTGATAGTCAGATTTGAAAGCAGCATTAAAAGTGGGATACGTCTTATACTGCTATCGGTAATCCGCTTGTCAATTCTAGGATTACGGCAAATTCCTCCAATTACGGGAAAGATCGATGTCCGGGAATAATTTTTTGTCTGTCCATGAGCAAAAAAAATTCCAGAAAATGTTCAGTTTTGTCAAGTATAAAACTTTATTAAACAAAAACTGTATCAAAAGGATTTAAAATATTAAGGGATACAATGAAAATGCCCCTTGCGAATCAGGTGTTCTTTACCATGCTGGTTCATTGTAATTCTCATAAATAATTATACAATATTACTACAAAATGTTATGTTTAAAATCAATCTCTCTCGGGTTTCTTGCCGGTTCTTCCAAAGACAAAGGTATTTTACAAACAAGTGGTAAATAAAAAAGTGCTGTCAATAAAAAAAAATAAAGTGCTGTAAATAGTGTGATAAGAGAAAAGTGAGTTTGTAAGATGACGTTGTGACCAGGATTAAAAAAGGAATGCTTCGGTGGTTTGGTCATGTAGAAAGAATGAACGAGGAAAGAGTGACAAAGCAAATTTATGTTTCAGAAGTGAACGGCAGAGTCGGGAAAGGACGCCCTAGACGAAGATTTGTTGACCAAATTGGCGATACATTGAAAATGGGCGAGATTAGGAGTATCCTTAACCGACGAGCGTGTATGCGCAGATATATGGATTACATCCATATATCTACGCATACATCTACTGACACACCTCTCTCGCCTGCGTGCGCGAGCGTGTATACGCTCGCGCACGGAGGCGAGAGAGGTGTGTCAGGATCGCGCCAAATGGAATTTCGTAGTTTCTGCCTACCCCTCTGGGTGACAGGCGTGAGTGTTTGTGTGTGTGTTTTTTTGTGTGCTGCCAATAAGTATTATGTAATATAATAGAATAATGTTACATAAATTATTCCCATTCTCAATCTGTCTACAACAATGCTACTGATATATCTTTTTTTATAGGAGAGGGGGCAAACGAGCATGCGGCTTACCTGATGGTAAGTGACTACCGCCGCCCATGAACAACTGCAACACCAGGGAGGAAATTGCAGATGCGTTGCCGGCCTTTTTAAAAGGAGTACGCTCTTTTCTTGAAGGTCCCTAAGTCGTATCGGTCCGGAAAAATCGCTGATGGTAATCGATTCCACAAGGAAGTCGTGCGAGAAAGAAAACATCCTCTAAATCGCACAGTGGTGGACCGCCAATCATCCAAATAGTGTGAATGGTACCGGGAGTTCTGCCGCGATATGCGTTCGTGAACTTTGGCGGCTGGGATTAATCCGAACAACTTCTCAGAGCACTCCCCATGGTAGATGCGAAAGAAAATGCAAAGGGATGCAACATATCTTCGCAGTGTCAATGAATCGAGCCGATCGGAAAGGACTCGGTTAACAGGAAGGAGCTGGCACTGGGGAGCCCCTGCCCAGATATGGGAACAGTATTTCATGTGAGGCCGAACCTGCGCCTTGTGAAGTTGCAGGTGGTGTGCCGGCATGAAATACTATCCCGCTCTGCTGAGCACGCCAAGCTTTTTAGAGGCCAATTTGGCCTTCTCTTTCAAGTGACCACGAAACTGCACGTCATTCGATATGTCGACTCCGAGGATTCCGATACTGGCTGAGGCAAGAAGGGGAGTGCCTTGAAACTGAGGAGATACGACAAAGGGGTTCTTTTTAGCGGTAAACGCGCAAACTTGTGTCTTCTGAGGATTAAAATGGACTGCAGATTTAGTCGTCCCCAATCCGAGACTTTGTTCAGCAAAGACTCGAATTTACACATAAGTTTGTTCCGGTACTCGGCGACGTTTTCCCGAGAAATATTGGCACGGCCGGTGTATAGAGCATCACCAGTGCTGTCATCCGCAATAGCAATTAATGCTATCAGTTAGAAACATATCATTGATTTGCAGAAGAAACAGCGTTGGTGATAGCACACAGCCTTGTGGAACACCAGCGTCAATAAGCTTGTAGTTGGAGCATGCACCGTCCACAACAACCTTGATGCTCCGATCTGCAAGGAAGCTGGTGAACCAATCGCACAATTTCTCGGAAAGTCCATAAGAAGGGAGCTTCGAAAGAAGGGCTTTGTGCCAAACCCGATCGAAGGCCTTCGCAATGTCCAAACTAACGGCGAACGCCTCCCCTTTGGACTCTACTGCCTCCACCCATCTATGAGTCAGGTAAACCAGAAGATCACCAGCTGATCGATCCCGACGAAAACCGTATAAGCGGTCACTAATCAGCTGGTGATTCTCAAGGTACCGCATGAGCTGGCAGTTAATAATGGATTCCATTATTTTGGAGAACAAGGAGGTAATCGCGATAGGCCTATAGTTGGACGGGTCTGAGCGGTTGCCTTTTTTATGGATCGGGTAGGAAAAAGCTGTCTTCCATGAATTCGGGACCACGCCTTGGGAGTAGGAGTACCGGAAAAGACGCGTTAGGATCGTTGCAAATTCCGGAGCACACGTCCTCAGCACAATTGGATTCCGTCAGGCCCACTCGGCTTCTGGATGTCCAGGGAGAGGAGTGCATTGCGAACGGAGCACTGTGAGAACGGTACATCCAGCATGGTGCATCCGCGGGATGGTCGACGGTGTTTTCCCCCCGTCATCAAGAGTCAAGTTGGAGGCAAAAAAGGAGCCTAAAAGGTCGGCTTTGTCTTTTACGTTTTGGGCAAGTGAATCGTCCTCTCTGTGCAGAGATGGTAGTAATGGCTTACAGAAATTCCCTTGGACAGCCTTGGCGAGAGACCAGAATGCACGGGTTCCCGAAGGAAGGCAAACTAGTTTCTCGCCAATTCTGCCTATGTGCTCTGACTTTGCCGTGGCAATAACTCTTTTGAAGGACCTGGAGGCGATGTCATACTTCTTTTTAAGTGTGCTGGTGTTTACATCCCGAGTCGCCGAAGCCGCAGCCCACGCTCAAGCCTCACTCCTACACTCCTGCTTATTGCGTAATGCAGTCTTAAAGTAGCGATCAAACCAAGGCTGAGATGTGCCTCCGATGGGTACCACAAATGATGGAACAAATAGTTCCATTCCCTGTAGCACCACATTAGTGACAGAGTCAGCAACAGCGCTGGGATCATCCGGCGAGAAGCAAACCCGCCCCCATGGGTAGGATGCAAAGAAAGACCGCATTCTATTCCAATCCGTCGACCTGTAATGCCAAACAAGGCGGCAACCTGCAGAACGCAATCGCGAGGGGAGCGTGAGTGGCACCACACTCCGGATCAGAGAATGGTTCGAAGTGCCGAGAGGGGCATCGACGGAAACCTGATATCCGTCCAAATGAGAGGTCAGCAGAAGGTCCAATAGGGAATATTCCGTGGAGTTTTTATATGTTTTGTTTTTACTTTAATTTTTAAATAATTGTAAAGAATAAAAAATACAGATGTCACGAATATAGAAGAAACAAGAGAATGTTTTCTGTAAATGTATATATAGCGTTTTTTCTCTTAAATAGTATTTTTCACTTAATTTTAATTTGTTATCCAAGTACGATATTATAATTTATATATTATGAAGACGAAGATTTTTATTTAAAAACTGCATCCTAATTACCACGCGTTCTGCGCGTGAACATTGGTGAACCTGTGACGTGATTATCCAATGAAGAAGTAATATGAAGAAGTAAGCTTTGGACAAGTCAACACAAATTGTAATTGCCGAGAGAACCTGCAACGAGAGCCAGCTGCACAGCAACAAAATCAGGGAAGTGACCACTCCTATAACACTTTTATAACCTACTTACCCTGTGCGTCCTTCTCGGAACTTGACTTTAGGTTACCGGCCGGCCATTTCTTTATATAGCAGTGAACCTAATTTTCATGTCTTATTTATCTAAGGCTATTCATTGCATAAATAAAAGTTTCATCGGTAAATTACAACAAAATTGTTCAAAGCCAATTAATTTTACTTACTACAATTAATAAGCTAAAACTAAATCTACCTAAACTTTCTTTCGCACACGTGGCGTACCTTACAAAGAATTGTAAATCACCATAAAATATGGTTAATTTATGCTAATATTTTATAAGATAATATTTTATTTTATATTTTTTTGAATTTTTGGGTCCCAAATACTTTTTTCATACAAAGCTACTTAAAACTAAGTCTAATAACTTCTTAAGCTACTACTACTACTCGCCTGTTGCTGCAGGGGACTGTCTTCTGCTGCTGCACTCCTCTTCTCTTCACGTCCTCCGACCGTGGACCGCTGCTGCACCGCGCTTAAGTCACAAATTACGTTTATGCCTTTAATTTGCAAATCATCGTTGCAAATTATTAGGAATTTCAACTTTTCATTCTAACTTACTAATATTCAAATAATTTTACGGATTAAGCATTTACCTATCTTGATTTTTAATTTGTTTTCTTCATTTCTCTTCACAATGCCTAAAAAGGGTACAAATATGGATGAGCTCATGACTAAACGGGCTAACGTTTAGCAAAAAGTAAAGTTATTTAAAAATTTTGTAAATGATTTAATTGAAGTTAAAAATCCTACACAAAGTCAAATTACTGAGCTCTCTGTACGGTTAGAAAAATTTTAAGGTTTATTTGAATATTTTAATGACTTGCAGACGGAAATCGAGGTTCGTGATACCTCACAGTTTGAAGTAAGGGAGGAAATGGAACGTAGCTTTTATACGTCTATGACATAGGCTAAGGATTATCCATTAAAAAGGATAGACATCATTCTTCGGACTCAGACCAGCCTAATCTTAAGATTCAGCCAGGGTTTCGCTTACCAGAAATTACAATTGCCCATTTTGCTGGCAGCTATTATAAATGGCTTGAATTTAAGGAAATGTATGTCTCCTTAATACATGATAATGAAACTATAAATTTTATACATAAATTTCACTATCTTTCATCTTACCTGCAAGGTGAGGCAGCCCAAGTTATTAGTAATTTGGAAGTAACTGAATGTAACTACAATGTGGCTTGGGCCCTCCTCTGCGAGAGATATGACAATAAAAAACAGCTGGTTTTACAACACATGATTGCACTATTTAATATGTCTCCTATTTCTCAGACAGCTAAGTCTTTGCGTAACACTGTGGATCATGTTTCAAAAAATCTTAGAGCCCTTAACACTTTAGGTGTTCCCACTACTAATTGGGATCCAATAATCATTCATATGATTGTCCCTAAGTTTGATAGCAATTCTAGACTAAAGTGGGAAGAATATAAATCTTCATTAAATTGTGATGTACTTTCGTTAGATAATATCTTTAAATTTTTGAAGGCTCGAGCTGATATTCTCGAAAGTGTAAATAATAATAAACATGAAAAGGGCGAAACATTCAACTATTTTAAGCAACAGAAATTACCCGTAAAATATCATGCTATTTCAATGGAACCCAGCCCGTCTATGTGTGGTGTCTCGTCATCTACTGCGAGCGCTTCCAGCGGAGCGGCGGGTGCGGCGGCGTCGTGCGTATACTGCCGCGGGCCGCACCGCGTCTACGGCTGCTCTTCTTTCTTGTCCAAATCTATCGAGGAGCGTATCACCGAGGCGGCCAGGTTGAAATTATGCTTAAATTGCCTACGTAAGGGACACCCTACGGGGCTATGCAGGTTAGGCCCTTGTTTCACTTGTAAGCGGCGACACAATACGCTTTTACACCGCGAGGTTCCTCAGGCAAGCAATGCATCCGTAAATATGACTGCAAATGGGACTGAGCCAGCAAATGAAGCCCCTGAGGTCATTGACACTACAGTCAATGTATCGGTACAGTCCGTCTCCAGTAACAACCACGTCTAGCTATCCACTGCCCTTGTAGATGTGTACAATCCCATTACTAACAAGTATGAGACGGCGCGCGCCTTATTAGACAGTGGCAGTCAGGTTTCCATACTAACTGAAAATTTGAAACGCAAACTTTGCTTGCCCACTGAACAAACAAACACAAGTATAATAAGCGTAGGTGACAAACAACTTACCTCAGGCTTCAAGCGTTGCTCCATCCGTATTAAGTCTAAATCTACTAACTACACACTAACCTTATCTTGCTTAGTGCTACCTAAAATATCTGGCGATCTACCTCATGTCCAACTTGATATATCTCAATTAAACTTACCTATGAATATTAACCTTGCCGATCCTAACTTCTTTCAGCCTGCTCCTGTAGACCTACTTATTGGAGCTGATGTATTTTGGCAATTAATATTAGGCCAACAGATCACTCTAGGCTGTAACAAACCTATAGTCACAGATACAAGGTTTGGTTGGATATTATCTGGCCCAACTTCTGTCTGTTAGCAAGACTAATGTTCATGGCGTTTTATGTACTCACTTGTCTCTTGAAGAGCAAATTACTAATTTTTTGCAGGTTGAGGATATCCCTGAATCTAATAAGATATTGTCCAATTTTGATATGGAATGTGAGAAGCACTTTTTAGAAAATACCTGTGATTGGCCAACATTCCGCACAGATCCGTGCGACGATATTCCTGAATTGAAAGTCAATGTATGTACTTTAAACCATGATAGACAAGATATCATAGATTTCGATTCTTACTCATCTCTTACTAAACTGCAACGCATTTTCGCTTATGTCTTACGTTTCATAACCTGTTGTAAAAATAGAATTAAACTTACCGATGTACTGCTGCCTGAGGAACTTACTCGATCATTTGAAAAACTAGCATATCTCTCTCAGCGTGAACCTTTTCCTGACGAATTAAAATTATTACAAAATAATAAGCCGTTACATTCTAAAAATAGTATTTTACCTTTAAGTCCGTTTATACGCGATGGTTTATACCGTGTGGGGGGCACCTCGATGAATCCTCCTACTCGTTCGAAAAACGACATCCTATCTTAGTCCAGGACAAGCATCGCTTCACTCGGCTGTTGTTCGAGCGTGAGCACCTGTGCCTGCTGCATGCCGCGCCGTTGCTGCTGCTGTCGTCCGTACGTCGCACTGTGTGGCCCGTCGCTGGCAGAGATGTTGCTCGTTCTGTCTATCATCAGTGTGTCAGATGCCGTAGATTTGCTACTAAACCAGTAACCCCTAAAATGGTAAACTTACCTTCCGTCCGCGTAGACGCTGGATTTCCTTTTAAAAGTACTGGTGTAGACTTTGCGGGACCATTTTCTATAGTTAATCGTAAAGGTAGAGGCTGTAAAATCGTAAATAAATGCTATTTATGTTTATTTATTTGTATGAAATATAAATGTCTTCATTAAGAAGCGGTGAGTGATCTCAGCAAAGGTGCGTTTGTACTAGGTTTACGTCGGTTTATATCTCGCATAGGAAAGCCGTCAGATATCTATTGTGACAACGGCACGAATTTTGTGGCAGCCTCGAAAGAACTAGGCAATTTTTTAAACACGAATTCGCGTTCCATTTCCGATTTTGCTTCAAACGAAGGCACAAAATTTCATTTCTCCCCGGCTTATGCGCCGCACTTTGGCGGTCTATGGGAGGCGGGCGTAAAATCCGCTAAATTTCATATTAAACGAACCCTTGGTTCTACACTTTTAACTTTTGAAGAGCTGGCAACTTTATTTAGTCAAGTTGAATCCATCCTGAACAGTCGCCCTCTATATCCTATGTCGTCCACTCCTAATGATTTATATCCACTCACTCCCAGTCATTTCCTCATCGGACGTGCTCTAGATACGATACCATCACCTAATCATACTTCAACGAGTTTCAACCGGCTTAACAGATTTAAACAATTAGAAAAATACCGTCAGCATTTTTGGAATAAATGGAAGCTGGATTATATCTGAATTGCAACAGCGACATAAATGGCGAGTACCAGCTCGAGAATTACGGACTGGAGAATTGGTTTTACTCAAAGATGACAACGCTCCTCCACTACAGTGGAAACTCGGACGTATCATACGGTTTTACCCTGGACCAGATGGAATAAACCGTGTGGCAGACGTTCTGACGTCCACCGGAGTCATCAAACGTGGTATTAAACTGCTGTGTCCTCTACTGGATCCCCAATACGAAGACTGAAAGCTGAAGCTTCCAGGGGGGCGGAGTACGTTCCGTGGAGTTTTTATATGTTTTGTTTTTATTTTAATTTTTAAATAATTCTAAAGAATAAAAAAGACAGATGTCATGAATATTGAAGAAACAAGAGAATGTTTTCTGTAAAAGTTTATATAGCATTTTTTTATTTTGTTATCCAAGTACGATATTATAATTTATATATTATGAAGACGAAGATTTTTATTTAAAAACTGCATCCTAATTACCACGCGTTCTGCGCGTGAACAGAGAAGGTGTATGATCGTCCACATCTGGAATCCGCGTAGGCGAAGTAACCAGTTGTGTCAGACCATATGCCAAAGCAAAGTCATAAACAGATCTCCCCGCATGATTGGTTAAACGTGAACCGAGTCACTCGGCGTGGTGGACGTTAAAATCGCCAAGGATCACGATCGCTGCGGATGGGACCTGTTGTAGCAAGGAATCTGTAGTCATTTGGACGTGGTCGATTAATCGGTCCATTTCGGCATTACCGCTATGGGACCTATAGAGGCACCCGTAGACGCGCGGATGGTCGTCGCTGTTTACGCGTAGCCAAAGGATGGACAGGTCCGAACCTTCAAGACTGCCGAGGCGTCGAGAACAGATATCCTCTTTGACATACACGCAAACTCCATCCCGAGGCACAAAGGAGTGCTACAATTTGTACCCCGGGTAGGAGAGATACGAAATATCAGCCGGAGAGGAAACCTGCGTCTCGGTCAGAAAGAGCAAGGCCGGCTTCGCCGTCTCGAGATGGTAGTGGACGGCGTTTATGTTCGAGTGAAGTCCCCTGATGTTGCAAAAATTTACAGCATGCAAATAAATTTGCAGCATGGCTCTACCACGTCAAAAGTCTGTAGCATTCGACGCTTGAAGTTAGCAAGCAGGGTTAGAGCTGGGCTCCAAGCTATAACTAGAGAGTTATAACAACAAGTTTTACAGTTATAGGAATAAGGTACAAATTTTAGAAAATATCCTATGTATTAGACATTAATTGTTTCATAAAAAGCCAAATCAGCACTTCGTTCAGAATAAAAACAAAACTAAACAGCAAATTCCTATTAATTAAATTCATGAAAACAAAATTATTAAGATTATGTAAATGAAGCTGACAAATTACCCTTTTTAAAAGTCATAAGTTCTACTTTATGCCTTCTTGCTCATTTACATTTTGCCAAAATGTTAGCAAATTGGCAATCCGAAGCAAGAATTTCTTCCGGTAATTTTCATTCCAACATTACAGTTGATTTTATCGTAAAGTCAGAAGGCATGATTCATTTTATATTTTGTACATTCAGAATTGCAAAATATTTTAAAACTGTGGCTTTTTTATGTGACAAAGTAAATAAAGATATAGCTTCAATTTGTTGTACGGGGTACATCGTCGTAGTAGATATATTATGGCAAAAAATTATGGCAGTAAGCTGAAGTGGCAGGGAAAAGGATAATATGCTCGAAGAACCGATAACCGATGGGTAAGAAAATTTTCGAGTGGCAGCCTTGTACTGGTGCATCAGATACAGCCCCAATAGATAGAGTGAAGACCTAGTAAGAGATGCAGGAAGTCAATGTATATGGGTGGCTCACGACCGTTCTCTAGGTATTTCTTGGGGGAGGCCTATGATCAACAGTATACTTTTAATAGGCTGTTATGATTGTGATAATTACCACGGTCGCATAAAACATTTCCTGAGCCTAAGTAGATGCAATAGGCTTATTGGTGAAAACTTTATGGTCAGAATCAATCTTAACAGTTTCGAGCACAGCCAGACTTTGTTCATACACAGGATACATTTCGGAGAGTTTGCGTAGAAATTGCACGATTTAATTCCTCTCTCTTCATTACACGATCGAACCATCAGATGTCAGTTGATCTCAACCCCTTTGTTATTGTTGTTGCTTGGTGTTACTGAAATTCTGACTGTGACGAAAGATGTGCACGTGAGATTGGAGACAAAGGACATTGTTACTTGGTTATGACATTTCAAAAACCGAGAATAAATCCTAAACTTAAGTTTTGTCACAGTGCTTACCGAAGTTGACAACTTTCAAAAAAATCTCGAGCCATTAAATAAAGGAAATTTACAGCAAATAACGACCTACTGCTGGGCACAAGTCATCTCTCATTTCTGAAAAGATAAACAGAGTCAATCATATTTATGTCATGTCCTAGAAATGCTCTATTTCTCAGACATGCGTGTTTCCTCACGAATTTTTCTTCGTCGTCGTGTACTAGAGACTATAGGGACTCTAGTGCTTGTGTCAGGATCAATGAGGCCTACTCGGACTTGTTTGACATCTATAAAGGTGTCAGACAGGGGCTGTGTGGCTATTTCCGTGGCTGTTCGACCTATTTATGGACAGTCTTTCTCATAGTTCACATATGCCAGATATAGTGACAAATGGTACTCCTCGGACTTCGGTACAATTTGCCGAAGGGTATGTATGTGGTCTATGGTGCTGAAGCCTTTTCGGAAACCGACTTGTTCGGGAGGCTGGAATTCGTCGAGTCTGCATTCACCCCATAAATAAAGGTCTAATAGTGTATGTGCCGGTGACCTTATAGGCCATATTATAAGGCCGCCACGCCCAATCCACCTATCTTCGTATAATAACGCACTGCACTTAAATAGTAAGGCGTAGCACCGTCGTGTTGGCAATAAATTTTATTCGTAATACTAGGGGTATATCGTCCAGGAAATCTTGAATAACTTCTTATAACATGTCCAAATAATTACCACCCTTTAATCGTCTTTCAATGGAGAACGGGTCCATAATTATGTTATCAAAAAATCCTACTTAATAATAACTGTATTTTATAGCTTTTGGGTTGCATACAGTAGTGTAATGTTCGTTACGACTATTATAAAGTCCTACTCGCGTAGGTATAAAGGGCTTTATCAGTCCACATAATATTAGTATTATCAATGTTTGACATCTACCATTAACAATTTATTTTCGTGATGGACAATCGTTATTATTCAGTGCTTGCACACGTTGATAATAAAATGAGTGATATCTAGAAGAATTCAGTAGTTTCCACACGTAATACTGGCTAACCCTGAATTCTCGAATGATGCACTCATTGTTGCTAGCGCGTGGCTTTCGCTCCAAAAACTTGATCACTGTGTTTTCGACAACCGACAACTTATTACTGAATGCCCACCTCGAGCAATTCTATGTGACGGAGTGGTGAACTGTCCAAAATCTAACAGCATTTGGTTTGGTACACACTTCGATTGGGTGGTGCCCGATCTTGTACTACCTAGAACATTTAAAAATACACTCGGTACGTAATGAAATCACGGTCAAGTCAACACTGTTGGTCGCCTAGGTGAACGTACCCAGTGGTGGGGAAGGGAAATGGCGTGGAGCCAGAGAAACGCGTTAATTTTACTTATTCAAAGCAACAGTTATTAGATACCTAAATCTAAACGGAGTAAGAGCGCCAAACGCTTCTGAACTCAATACTCCCTTACGAAAGTGTGCGTGCGTGTAAAATAGTAGGCGCTTCATATTTTTATGAATGACAATCAATAAAAATAATGCATTTCCACATATTTTGTATATAAAGGATAAAAAGGATAAAATGTTTCAGTTTGTTTCTTGTTAATTTTTTCACAATTCGCTTATGTTACTTATTCTGAACCACCTCTGCAAATTTAGCCTGTTATGGTAAAATAAACCTGTATAGTCCACATATAGTCCTCCTGTATAACACTATCATTACGGCTCTCCCAAGGAAGCCGGAGCCCACCTGCACCTACATACGTGGATTTCCTGCGTGTATTACAAGATTGTCACTTCGTTTAGTGTTTAATGTTTTTCACAAATGTTGGCTTCAATTTTTTATAGTATAAGTGTGGTAAACGAGCACACAGTCCACCTGATTGTAAGTGGTTGCTGTGTCCCATAGACATCTACATCTATCCTCGTTTGGGACTTAAAATACAGATGCGTTGTCAGCCGTGAGGACTAAGATGGAATGCCTCTTTTCCAGTAAAATGTATCTCCGGTTCTCTACACTCACCATACAACACAGGAGCATTAAGCTGCTATTTTACGCTGGTATTCTGTGAGAGCATGGTCCTTCCCAGGTCGAGCCGACCCATTCGCGCTTTCGAGACCATTTTCAATTCGTAATCAGATTCCTGGAGACGCGGAGTAAAAGCCAAGTACTCTTCTCTACTACTACTACTAGTACTAGTATCTCTTATCTTAAAAAAAATCAAATTTGTGACCAACGCGAAGAAGAAAACAGTTTTTAAAATATTAACAGATATTTGTAAATGTGTAAATCATTTAACAAAATATTTACCACAATTTCGTCGTTATAAACTTAAAACAAAAAGTTACTTGTTTCTTTAATGGATTTGAATACAGAAGGCAGATACTGCATATTGTTACGTGTTTTGGTTGTTTTGAATAAGTTTCAATTGTACACTGCAATGCGCCTGGCAGCCTTAGTAGATTGTATATAGTGACACAAACTAACAAACTTCGAGTATGTTTCCAGCTGTGCTATGAATACTGATTCCGAAAATCTACAACTTGTTTTTGTCAATGTAAACTTATTGGAATTATTTATACACAATTAAAAAAAATTGGAGTTATTATGTGAAACGTGGTGACAGCGTAGGATAATCAATCACTTCATATCGTTCCGTGGGTGTCGAAAGACTATTTGTGTAATTATCTATGAGGCTATCTGAGAAGACTAATTAACCTCCTAGATCTACAGTTATATAGCTACATTATAATTAGAGTGCGGATAGTTCTCTTCGACTGGGGAAGGACCATGTTCTCACAGAATGTCAGCATGAAATGTTAGCTTGATGGTGATATATTTCGTATGGTGAGTGTAGAGAACCGGAGACAATTTTTACTAGTAATGAGGTATTCTACGAGTATCTTAATTTTTAGGAGTGACAACGCAATCTACATTTTGATTTGGAGGAAAACTGAAACAGAAAAAGAGCAACAGCATCTATCTCAAACTGTATTTAATTAAAAACTGCGGTTACTTACCTGCCTGCCAAGCGTGGCAACTGTGGTAAAATATCCACCTATGATGCAATTTCAAATAGTGAATATGAAGATGGGTGGACGTAGTATACTTTCATTGGAATTATATAAATACAAGATAAAGAAGTAGTTTGAAAACGATGACTCGCTAAAATTCTTGTTTACTATTTTTACAAAAAAAAATCTATTAAAAACGAAGTTGCAACCATAAATCACTATCGAGGCCGTTAAGTTTCTTATTCTCTTTAATACATTTTCCAATTCTGCTACGTCACTACTAAATAATCCCTTTGTTAAAAAATGTTTCTCACTTCGTTTTAAGAATTTCATAAATAATATCCCGGAAAATTGTAAGAATAACTATTTGTATTGAATGTTTTAGACAATCGGATCCAATTATGCTTTCTAGTGTCGGAGGAAATAAAACATCTAGCTTAACTCAGCATTTTGACGGTGAAGACTGCGAGTTTAAATCCCACACAGGAGAAGTATATGTATGGCCTACAAACAACTGGATAAACATCCATCAACAGGAAAAATCATTGTACATATTTTTTCAATTCAATTTATTTATTTGTATACTGCCTCCACGATACGTCCTGCTTTTTATAAAATTGAAGAGACAAACTAAATGACAGTCCACCTGATGGTAAGTGGCTATTATAGTGTATGGACACCGGCGGGCAACTTCAAACATAGAAGACTACATATGCGTGGTCACCTCTGAGGACTAAAATGGAAAGCCCCATGGGCTCTTATTATACTGGCTCCCTTCATACCGAGAAACAGCAGTGCTAGTAGTTTTATGTGGAATCTGTTTTTAAAAATGTAGAAATAAGTTACCATTGAAAAAATAAGTTGAAAAAAAAGAAAAAATATTTATATATAATATGTTGTGTTCATACAGATACCGTCGTAAGTTGTCCTGGAATAATGGGATGACAAATTAAAGTAATTATAATATCGTTTCTGCTTAAGTTATAATGTATACTTAATATATTACTTAATCCGCACAGTGAGATATATTTTCTACCGACTTCAAAGAGGAGACGGTACTCAATTCGACTGTATGTTTTTTATACCTCATACTTTTTTACTGGGTGAACCGATTTCGATGGTTCTGTTGTTATTTGAAAGGTGGTGCTTCACAGGTGGTCACATATAAATTTGATTAAGGTATGACCAATAGTTTTTGAGTTATTCTTAATAATTTATATTGAAGTCGGTTGTACAAAATTTTAAATTTTAAATTATATACTTTGTTAGGCAACGTTATAGCTATGTTATGGTTGGTAGGACAAATGGTTCGACTCGACTGGAGAAACACAAATTTCTTACAGAATTCTGTTATTTTGGGGTCATATAGTGTGATGAGAACCGATGCTTCTTTATACTGGTAACGAGATATTTTTAGTTTTCAAGGGGTCACAACGCATCTACATTTTGATTGTAAACGAAGGACAAATGTAGGCGTCTATACGTCGCATACACATTGGCAGGACTACATGTTCGATCGTCAGTTTAACTTGAATAATAATTGCCTACTATTACCTTTTTTTTATATGTTTCGCCTTCACAAAACCAACTAACACATTACATAAAAAGGACAATTCAAAATTTTTATTCACGATATATGGAAGACCAGTTGGCATCCCGAACAAACGAAAAAGTTTTCTAAAATATGGGACGAAAAATATTTGAACCTCGTCAAAAAAGGAAGTTCAAAGGATATCATTTCAAATGGAAGTTAAGAAGTTCTACCTTTCTTTTAAAATAATCTGACAACATATATGCAACAAAAACATCAAATTAAATGTTTAATACATTTTAAATAAATATATGTTTTATAAATTCATAGATATAAAAAAATATACAAATTATTTTTATTACGAATATACTTATTAATTCCCTAAACATTATCATACGTAAGCCTATATAATATGTCTCTCTGCTAGGCATAGGTCTTCTCTCATTTAAAAGAGTTATGGAGCAATTAATCTGTCGCATTTCTCCAGTTTGGTAGGTTTAAAAAATATTTTGGTGAAAAATCAAAATATTTTACAAGTACTAGGATTGAATTATTATATCGAAATCAATGTCGATATTTATCTTAAATGTTTGAAATTAATTGATAGACTTGCAGCCCACACAACAAGAAAAAGAATTTGCGTTGTAAAAACATGACTTTATTTTGATTTTTAATTTTTATACTCAAATTAATAATTTAAGTAAAGAAATTTGTAAAAACCAGTTAAATAAGATTGTTCTGCTTAAAGATCAAAAAGTAATTGTAATCAACTTGTTTAAAAATAATTTTGGATCGTTTGCTGGTGAAATAAGGCCGGAGACACTGAGTACGTAATGACTGTTTTATTTTTTATACAACCTGTTTATACATTTTTAATAATGTTAAAAACGAAATTCCCAGGATAAACTGTCTGTGGTATTCCGGAACTAAAATATCTCTCGCATCACTTCCACGCGAAACGCCATGGCGAGCGGGCGTTGTCTACCGGCCGTCTAAATTACTATAAACTAGCTGTTTTATTGGTGCTCCCTGAATGTACATACACGTGTGGGCAACACACTTTAAACATTTTTCTCCAAGGGTCATAAATACTTGAAAATACAAGTTTCTGTTCTGGTTCTTGGAGAAAATTGCTTAATTTTTTTCGTAGACTCACCTCTTCAGAGATTATTAGGATTTTATATTTTTTGTATCAAAATCCAACAAAAGGCAGGACCCTTACGGAAATAAGCTGAACCTTTATTTCCGCTAACATGCTTTTTTAATAAATAAATAAAATATTTTAAATATTTATTTTGGAAATATCATGGTAAAAAATCAGTGAATTTTTGAAGTTATTCAGTTTTGTGTACTATAATAATTTTGTTGACCTTTTTACCGTTCCCTTAGCACTTCCAATTGCAGTATCGTGGTGCACTGAAATAATATATCATAAGTCTTTATAGGTAAAATATACGTCACTAGTTAACGCACATGTGGCGGGTGGAAAATAAAGGGGAGATCTCCCGCCGGGCAAGGTGTTCTGTCCGGGGAGCGGCCGCTCCGATTGGTAGTTCGGAGCTATTTTATATATGCTACTTTAGCTTCGGAATTTAGTGCGATTTAGGCTTCGATATGTTTCGCTTGTGGCGCGACGACAGCGCCGCCACATCACCCTCCTGCTCAGACCGGAGGTCGATAGTGCAGTCTAGATGTCAACGAATTTGCAAGTGCCAGGCAATTGCCTTGTAAGTCTGCGGTGAGTCGAGAAGAGGGCAAGTAATCTGCGAGAGTGCCGTGAATCAGAGGCGAGCAGTAAGGCTCAGAGCCGTGCCAAACACTGTAGCGCAGAGAGTAGCTTGAAGGAACAGGAAGTATTATTATTCCAGTACTGCGATGAACCTTTGTAAAGCTAGATGGCTTGCAGAGTGTGAAGACTGCAGAAAATATCTGCTCGGGAGCGAATAAGTGGGGTACTTGGGACGTTGACGAAGGTTTTGAAAGTTGTAGTTTCCGAAGGTTATTCACACACACAATGATAAATCAAAATTTGGTTGTCTCGTTTACGGACTGTCAGGTCTATACACGTATACACCAGTAATAGTATAAAGTCTGTGTTGTATGTAACCTTCTCACAAAGATCTTGACGTTGATTTTTACCTATAATATGTACATAAATAATTGTCCACAAGTTAAACTAACTTCGACCAAGACTTCAATCTTCGAATCTTACTGAGTCAGGT
The DNA here is from genome assembly GCA_033319125.1 of Parnassius glacialis. NCBI lineage: Eukaryota > Metazoa > Arthropoda > Insecta > Lepidoptera > Papilionidae > Parnassius > Parnassius glacialis. The sequence goes on along the minus strand of JAVANC010000028.1, from coordinate 36,333,093 downwards.
AGCGTTCAGAAAGTTATGGCACTTCTTTTCATCTAGTATTCCTAAAAATTTAAAACTAAAATGTATATTTTACATCATATTATCGAATATCGTATTATGATTTATGATTACTCTGATGTCCATTTCATAATTTAAATCATCGTAGTCAATCAGGACTTAAAATTATATTAAATTACTTCAGCAGTGTGGGCGATAATCCTAAAAGTTTTCTCTGATACGATTAAGTTTAGTGCAGTACCCAGCCTCCCTGAGCTGCAACAGTTCACGGTACTCTAGCTTATTCCACCACAAAAGCCCACTGTTGGATTACGGCTTCTCCTTATATAGGCGATTTCCTGTAAACGTCCTGCATGGAAGGTGGATTTTTTATCTTTTTATTTTATAAATAATAGAAAATTTAAGAGACGATGAAATCACCGTTAGCCGGTGTTCTATTGGACATTTCCCATAGTCGACTCTTATGGCATCACGAGACGCAGTGTGGATTTTTACATACATTATTCTTATGTATTAGTATTATTATAACAAATTCAACCTAATAACAATGTAATAGGATTCAGATTTTCATGACAATGCATTAAATCATGCAAGAGAACTTGAGATGCGATTTACAGAATAAGACGCGGCAATAATTGCAACACATTAATTAATAAAAAAAATTGAAGTTATTCTTTTTTTACTATGTACACTTTTTTAAACTTTTTTTTATAGGGTAAAGGTGACAAACGAGCACACAGTCCACCTGATGGTAAGTGGTTGCTGCGGCCCATAGACATCTACATCTATCCTCTATTACAAATAAAAATGCAGATGCGCTGTCACCCGTGACGACTAAGATGGAATGCATATTTCCAGTAAAAAGGTTCTCCGGTTCTCTAAACTCACCATTCGAAACACAGCAGCGTTAAGCTGCTATTTTAGGCTGGTATTCTGTGAAAGCATGGTCCTTCCCCGGTCGAGCCTACCCATTCGTGCTATAACTATACTACTAATATAGCAGCAGCATGGCTCTAGCACGTAAAAAACTAAAGCAATTATAGGGCACAGTCGACCTGATGGCAAATGAATGATATAGTAAGCAGACACCTACTTCCATTCGTGATTAAATAATTAACTAAAAGTTGCAGCCTATTTACGTCCCACTGCTAGGCACAGTCCTCCTCTCATTTCTGAGAGGGTTTTAGGGCAAGGAAATGTCCGCCGCCCTGCCCCTATGCGTGTTGGCGAACTTCACATGGCTTCGAAATATTTTTTTCTTATTTCTCAGACATGCAAGTTTCCTCACGATGTTTTCCTTCACCGCCGAGCACGTGGTAAATCAGCACTTAAAATTGCAATTAATAATTTCATTGGTGCCGGCGGGGATCGAACCCGGGTTGCTCGAGTACTGTGAAACTTACAGCGAGCGCTAACCATCTGAGCTACCACGGCAAATAATTAACTAATGAAACCCTTAATGAATAAAATAAAATTGCTCGTTCTTAAAAGAAAGTATTCTACAGCCACTATATAAACACAGGAGTATTATGCTGCTATATTACTCTGGTATTTTACGTTGGTATTTATGCGAGTACGTGATTCTTCTCCGGTTGATCCGATCCGTGCTGTGGTCTTAATACAGTTACAGCGTATCTCTACTACGTAAAATTGTTAAACGCCATACCACAATAAATATTTATTAAGTTACGATTTTGCCTTCTGGTTTAGCATGTCGGTAAGTGCCATGAGACCTGTAGAAGGAACATAAACCCTCCCGATTCCTTGTTGACGCTGAGAGACACTACTGTGAAATTTTAGTCGGTAGGACTCCAAAATACGTCCCCAGGGCAGCCGGGTGTTCCAGAAGATTTACTCACGTAAAAAAATAAGAAGGAAAATTAAATATTTCTTGAAAGTCCGAGCACAAAAGCAGCATTTATAACTCATTCCTCCTTCTAAAACTTTCCAATCTCCTTAAAAATAAAACGAGGTTGTTATTAGCGGGATTCAAGGTATATAATCCTTTAAAAGATAAGAGGAGGAAGAAGCGAAGATAAAAAAACCTGTCATCTTAACATTAAAAGTATACATTTCATTTTATCATAAAATTGCATTACCAAATTTTTTTCAAAAACAATAACTTTTAAAGGGGAATGTTCAGACATTCGTAAGTTAATTAACAACGAAATGATCTGGTTTCCCAATCAAATAGTCAAAGAGGACCATCGCAGTGCCAATTAGGGCTTTCGCTTTTACCCTCGTATTGGATATACTTGTGCTAATATACGCAATATGTCGTTACATTCCTCTAGAGTAGTTTGGTATTGGTTTCCAATCACGTACCTCAGTGAACTATGTACGTACGTGATTAACAAATTAATTTAATAAATTTATCATTATAGTTTCCATTAAAACAAAATCAACATTCCAACCATTCCCTATTTCATTAGTTAGGTAACCAACAAGGCGGCGTAATTGGTCCAACGGTTGTAAACGCGACTGCTGGTCATGATGTCCCGGGTTCGAATCCTGGGTTGAACCAAAAATATCAATTATTGATTTTTTCCTTCAAGTAATTCTCAGTAGACTGCCCAAAGTCAGGAAGTCGGCAATGACTCACCCCCATGCCGCGGAAAGTACGTTAAGCCGTTGGTCCTGCGCCTGATCTCTCTCCGGTCGTGTTGGTGTACCGTCCCATCGGACGATGAGAGTAAGGGTATAGAGAGTGTACGTGTGCTCACCCATACACTTGGGCACTATAATCCTGTCCTTCGTCGATGACTAGTCTCCGTAGAGGCTCGCCGCCGTGACCGAATTCGGTCTCGAGGCCATTATTATTAATTAGATAACATAGAGAAGACTGGTAGAGAAGAGGAGGCGTAGGGTAATGCCATTAATACTTTGTAGCCTCCAACATATTATTATAACATAGCCATCCCGTACTTAGAAAATCACATCGATATACATTTTAAGGCTACTGAGTTACATAATTATGTCTCAGAATGTACCGTCGATAAAATAAAAACAGTCTTGAGCTTGCGATATTTCTAAGCTTAAAGTATTTTTCCTTGGCTTGTTTTCAAAGATTTCTTGCAAATGCATCACACATCTTAGGATTTTTAAAATTAATTCAATTAATACTCAACACCGTGTGGTAGCGGCTTTAAGGAATCAATCACATCATTTCGTTCCATGGGTGTTGTAATAGGCGACTATAGGCAGTACGAAACAAGTGATAAGACGTCTGGCTCTGCAATAATCAAGCCGCTTGCCAAGCATGACGATTAAGGCTAATAATCACTAGAACAGGAGAGGCCCAAGTCCAGCAGTAGAGTTTTGGACCAATACAGAATATATTATTTAGGTATCGCCATGTGTTAAAATGTGTTCATAATTTCTTTGCGACTGTAATTCTTAACCAGTTTCGTCATTAACGGTGCGTACACATTATATAACATAATATGTTTCAGTAATCTGGAGGCTGAATGTTATAAACCGTGTTACATAACATGACACAAAGAAAAACACAAAAAAGAAACGGCAGAACGACAAAGGACAATGTCATACGACAATGTCATATAACATTGTTATAATATTGCATTGTTAATCTAATGTGTACAGTATTGTTATATGTTGCAATGTTGAAAAACAATGTTACTTAATGTGGACGTGTTATAAAACAAAAGTTATACAACATGTTACTTGATCTGTACGCACCCTAAGACTAGCGCCGTAGAAGGCAACATAAATAGTTTTTGATGTCGCTACATGACAATGGCGTTTTCAACGCGACTCGTGTGACCTCTATAAATTTTATACCCGTATGTTTTAGTCGTAAATGTACTAGTGGTCTACGAAAATAATATTAAGGAAGCTCAGGTAAAAGCCTTGAAAATATATTTCAGTAAAATATACACACAGAAAAAACTTATTTGCGTTTTTTAGTGTACGCTGCAAAGCGTTTTTCTTTCTCCTAAAAGGTTTTCTTTGTAATAAATCTTTTAGATACAGTATAATCCCGTCGAAATATCTGGTAAAAAATTTGGAGCGTTACAACAATACTTGTGTAAATTTAATTTTAAGTTCTATAATCGAATGCGTTATTTTCACTTTTATGATATTTTAACTGATCAAAATTCCCTCAAAGTTAAGATTGCATTCCCCGCCTTTCGATTTTTAAGTTTCTATTAATAATCAAATTACAGTGCTTAAAATTGCCCTTTCTAATTTATATATTAATCATCATCATCCTTACAGCCTTTCTTAAGCCCACTGCTGAACATAGGCCTCCCCCAAGGAATGCCACAAAGCACGGTCCTGAGCCACCTGCATCCATCGACTTCCTGCATGTCTTACTAGGTCGTCACTCCATCTAGTGGGGGGGTCGCTCTACACTTCGCCTACCAGTACGAGGCTGCCACTCGAGAACCCCATCGATTGTCGGTTCTTCGAGCTATACGGCCGGCCCACTGCCACTTAAGCTTACTAATCCGTTGGGCTATGTCGGTTATTCTGGTTCTACTGCGAGCATAGTCCTCCAGAGAAACCCCGAGCATAGCCCTCTCCATAGCTCGCTGAGCGACCTTGAGCTTCCTCATACGGCCAGCAGTGAAGGACCACTTCTCAGATCCGTAAGTCATCACTGGCAACACGCAATGGTTATACAATTTCGTTTTCAGGTGTTGAGGTATGTCTAACGAGAAGATGTGTCATAGTTTCCCGAACGTTGAATACGTCAATTGACCTCTCGATCGAAATTGGACTTACTTAGTCGGACTATTTGTCCCAGGTAAACATACTCGTCAACAACTTCGAGCTTAGTGCTCCCAACAACTACCGGCATAGGCGTGACATGGACGTTAAACAGAATTTTTGTTTTGTCCATGTTCATCTTAAGACCTATCCGTTCGGAGACACTATTGAGGTCATTAAGGATAGTGATTAGGTCCTCCACCGATTCTGCCATAAGGATTATATCGTCGGCAAATCGAATGTGAGTGATGAACTCGCCATTGATGTAAATACCGCATCCTTTCCAGTCCAGTAGCTTGAAAACGTCTTCAAATGCAGCGGTGAAGATTTTCGGGGATATAACGTCACCCTGTCTTACACCTCCCTGCAGTTGGATAGGTTTCGTACTCTGATTCTGTATTCGGATAGCCATCGTAGTTCTACTGTACAAACACTTCAGCACTTCGATATACCAAAAGTCAAGTTGGCACCGCTGAAGTGGCTGCAGCACCGCCCAAATTTCGATGGAATCAAAGGCTTTCTCATAGTCCACATACGCAAGGCAAAGTGTCAGTTTATATATCATATATCTTTAAAGTACGTGTCACGTTGTTTGTCCGCGATGGACTCCTAAACTACTGAACTGATTTCAATGAAATTTTTGGTCAATGTGGAGTTTGGTTCAACTTAAAAGATAGGATAGCTTACATCTCAATTTATAGTCGCAATACAATATTATTTTATTGAAAATTATTTCTCTATTATTTGACAGTCACAATTATCTGTTAGCTTCAAACGATTCTGTCAGATGACGATATCTGTTGACTGGATTGAGTAAATATTTAATAGATGGCGCTATGTTAAAAATACAAACGTTTAATATAAGCTACAATTTAGTAGTATAACCACTACATGTTGTTGTAAGTATTCAACAGATAGAACCGATTTCAAAAAAAATTTGCAGACTGTGTGCAGTTTGGTCCAACTTGAGAGATAGGATAGTTTTTATCTCGATAAGTGACCCTCAATTTTTTTATTGCTAATTTCAAGAGTTTTTTGGGAAAGCAAATGATCGTTCGGAAAGGGCAGAACAACGTCTGCCTGGTCAGCTAGTATATATATATATATATATATATATTAATGCGAGCAGAGTAAGTTTTGTACCCCTTTTCAATCATATTGCACCCAAGGAGTGTGAGAGTTTATGCGGAGAAGGAGTACAAAAACCTCAAATTTATTTATGAGAAATGACTAAAATTACATTCATACTGCCAATGTCAAACAAATAATAGTCTATGGCAAAAAAGACGCACAGAGTAGAGTTTGTCGTCAAAGACATTTTAAAATGTTAACAAATAATTACTATAAGATTCACTGAATAAGCTATGAATTTTGTGTGATTTTAAATGTTCGGTTTTCTATAGTCTCTGAATTAAAAATTTAATGGGTTACTGTCGAATTTGAACCACCGGGCAACTACAAGTTATAACAAATTTATCACTAATAAGCAATGTTTTTGTGACGTGTTGTGTTGGTGTAAGAGATCCCACTACCCATACTTTTTAATATTTTTTTTCAAAAATTTACTCAGCGGAGGGATTGCTTTTCTGCCTTGGAGTCCGTTTGGGTAAGAACCCGTCGCCAAATAGAGTGCTTGCATTGCTTTGATCTGATCTGAGAGCCAGCATAATTACAGACTGTTTTATGTTTGAAAAAAAAAGTCCCGCTGGGTTTCTTGCTGGTTCTTCCCAGGACAGAGGTATTTTCCGAACCAGTGGTAAATAAAAAATGACTTTCAATAAGAATTATGTAATAATCAATATTGAATAAAAAATATTCTATTCTATTCTATTCTATTCTGTAAAAGCATTCAATCTTATTCCTCAAACACGGCAGCGCATATTTAAACTTTTATTTTTAAGTTGGCTGCTGGTGTTTACAGACACCATCAGTTCGATTGTCAACTCAGACTAATAAAAAATAAGATTAAAAATTATATTTAAATTCTTGGAAATCTTGGCTAGATATCTAATATCATATATTGGTGACCCGAATTTGGTTAAATCCAATCTTACCAGCTTCGAAAGACTGGCTACTTTACGTCTGTGTATAGTAGCCAGCCTTTCAGTTTTCTACAAGATACATTTCGGAGAGTGTGCGCAGGAATTCCATAATTTAATTCCTCCCTCTCCCTTCCAGCATCGGACAACCAGACGTTCGGCCAGTCTCCACTCTTTCGTTGTTGACTTACCACGCATTCGAACTAAACGGTTCGCCACGTCGTTCATCATGCGTACTGCAAAGGAGTGGAATAAGTTGCCAGCATCTGTCTTTCCCTCCGATTACAGTGTGGGTGTCTTCAAGACAAGAGTGAATAGGCTTTTGTACAGTCAGTGCGCTTCACCATCTTAGGCTACATCACCACTTACCATCAGGTGGGATCGTAGATAAGCGCTGGTTTAGTAGCATATTAAAAAAAACCTCCCTGCGTCCTCTAAAACTGCACGTAGAAGAAATTAAATAATTTAAATTGTAGGTTTTCGGTATAGCATGTTACTGTTTCGGTGTCTCTGACGGCGAACCTTTTTAGATCTTATCGTATTGGTCAGGTTAGCACTAAAATTAGTGTACACATTAATGAATGACACCATAATTATAACAGATTTAAGTAGGTGGGTGGTATCTACTCAGACGATCTACTAGGCGAAAAAACGAGTCCCACCACCTAGTTGGTATTTAGCAACTTACTTAATAATTATTAGGAAATAAAATAAAAAAAATTGCTTGATTTAGGTATTAACAAAATCACCATCGGAATAAGCAGTCAATGAAATTTCTTAGTAACTATGTTACAAGGGAAAAGTGCAAACATTTCCTGGCAATTTAACGAGAAATTGATTAGATTTCCCAATCGAATAGGGCTTGAGGGCCATCGCAATGCCAATTACGGGACTCCCTTTTTTTGCCTCTGTACGTGTTAAATCGTATAGGAATGTCGTTAACCTGGTGGGGATATAGAAATTCATTTGTTTTTACTGCAATATTATTTTTTATGTTTTAACGTCAGCAAATTTTAAAATAATTTTTTATTGTCTATGTTTCTTAGGGTTGATTTTTAATTCATCGGATTAAAGTTATCTATTGAATAAACTGTAACCTAACTGAATGAATAAGTGAAACAATAGAACATTTTACTTAAAGAACTACATTTTTAATATGTTTATGTTACACTAGCTATTTTCGCGACTTCGCCCGCATGGAATTATTTTGCGCAGAACCCTAAAATAAAAGTAACCTAAAATACTCCTTACAACATTAGCTATCTGCCAGTGAAAGTCCAATCCAAATCGGTTCACAGGTTTTTGCGTAATGAGTGTTCAGACAGACTTCACGTTTTCTTTCTGAGTTACTTAACATTTGTCGTTATATTGTGGCCAATGTACACAATATCTTTATAAATTATAGCTTATATGTTATTCTGATCTATGAGCTATATAATAGTAAAGTTTCATTAAAATCTATTTAGTAGATTTGGCGTGAAAGAATAACAAACATTCATACATCCTCACAAACTTTCACGTTTATAATTTTTATGTTTAATTTATCATAAACGTTAATTGTATCTAAGGATTGAAAATCAGCCCTAAGGCAAATTTACGGTTTTAGTTTCTTAAACACAGTTCTTTTAATTCACGTCGTAGTTCTGCCTTCGGTAAAAGTTGTTGAGCTTTCGAATGAAACTATATATTTCGTATCGCGTTTAATGCGACTTATTTATACCTATTTTTTACCGTGTTCTATACACGTAAGAATATCCACTACTACATATCATTGCGTGGATGTCGTAAGAGGCAACAGAGGGAAACAAAATAGGAGATAATAATCACGACTAAATATAAAAATAAAACTGTAGTTGCCAACCCATTTGCCACGAGTGGCAATCCTGGAAAATATCCCCCAGACAATTTAAAAGGGGGCCTGTGTTCAGCATCGGATTTTAATAGGCTGCAACGGACGAACGGAAGAAACGGATACCTATTTTTATCGCCGACCGTTTGGGTGCATTACATCAAATGCGTTAAGATCTGTACAAGTGGTAAAATAAAAAAAATTGTACAACCGACTTCAATATAAATAAAATGAGAACATCATCAATGTAGTCGAAGTCAATTTAATACGCTTTATGAAAGATAACTCAAAAACTCAACAGTGGTATCAGCCACGCGTCAGCTTTTGCTGTCGCACGGATGGGCCGGCTCGAACCGGGGTGGTACCACGACCTCACAGAAAACCAGCGTGAAGTAGAGGTTTACCTCTGCGTTTCGCTTGGTGAGTGCAGGTGGCCGGAGGCGCCTTTTACTGGAAATGAGGCATTTCATCTTAGTCCTCACGGGTAACAACGCATCTACATTTTGATTTGTAATAGAGGATAGATGTAGATAACTATGGGCCGCAGCAACCACTTACCATCAGGTGGACTGTGTGCTCGTTTGTCACCCTTATCCTATAAAAAAAAAACTACTGGTCAGATCTTAATAATTTTTTTATGGGACTACATTAAAATCACCAGCATTTAAATAAAATAAGAATTATCAAAATCAACTTACATGGAAAAAAGTTCTGAGGTAACACACATAAAAAACATAGTCGAATATAGAACCTCCTCTTTTTTGAAGTTGGTTGAAAATTAGTATTAGTCAATGACTAATATTCTTGTAAATATATATATTATATGAAATGGTCGCCTTCGTCAAGGTATCGGAATTTCATTAATTTGAAGTATCTTAAGCGGAGTGTAGGGCGGCCCGCCATTAGTTGGAGTGACGACCTGATAAGAAGAAATCGCTTGATTTAGGTATTCGCTTGAATAAAGGAAGCCAATGGGTACATGCGACGCAGGACCGTGCTTTGTGGCGTCCTTTGGGGAGGACAAATTTCAGCAGTGGACTTGTGATGAGTTTTAATGATAATAATAGAATAGAATAAGTAATTTATATAATATTTACGTGGTAGAGCCATGCTGCAGCTATATTATGTAGTATAGTTGTAGCACGAATGGGTCGGCTCGACCGGGAAAAGACCACGCTCTCACAGAATACCAGCGTATAATAGCAGTTTAATACTGCTGTGTTTTGTATGGTGAGTGTAGAGAACCGGAGACCCTTTTTGCTGGAAAAGAGGCATTCCATCTTAGTCCTCACGGGTGACCACGCATCTGCATTTTGATCCACAAACGAGGATAGAAATGTAGATGTCTATGTGCCACAGGAACCACTTATCATCAGGTGGACTGTGTGCTCGTTTGTCACCCTATCCTATAAAAATAAATAGAAATACACATTTTGTGAAAAGAGCAATGGCAGACTTTCATACATAAAATTAGTTGAGAACAAATGGTAGCGTCTATATACTTAAAAATATTTTAAATTGTTAAGCGTCAGTCCCTTAATAACTCTGTCAAAGAATTTTGTACTGAGAAGGCGTCAAAAAAATGATATTTACATTTGAATCTTTTTAGGTTACGTCCTATGTCACTTGGAAAGAGTCATGCTTCCTGTGGTTGTTTGATGTTAGCTTAATAAATAATACATAATTGAGGGTTTTTAGACTATTGTATCTCTATTATATATTTGCATACCATGAATGTATATTTCTGGCATGGCTCCAGGGCTTTTGTATCATAGTGACATTCTCGGAAGGGCTAGAACCCAGAGCCGTAAAGCCAGTAAAAAAAAACAGTGACTTTTTATTTTAGCTAGTGTTGGCATTACATTAAATGGAATTGTTACATAGTACTATGATTGAGATAATGTATTATTGTAGGAAATTCTTTGTAAGAGACTTATTCTCAGCCATATCCGTTTTTTTTTGTTTTTATTACTGATAGTACAGTTATTACTTAATATAACTTAATATAAAAATATTTTGTGTGTTGTGTTGGTAGTGTTACAAAGTGTATACGAAAATAGTGTGAATATACTAAATGGCAACATTTGAATAGAGTAAAATGATTTCATTCATTTGATATTCCAAAAAATGTTTGTTTTTTTCTGTGGCTTTAATTAAAATACATTTTTATTTTAAAAATCATAGAAAAATTATAAAACTCATTTTATATATTACTTATTTCTAGATGCTATAATTTTTCTCAACTATTTTTCTGCCATTGCTCTTTCAACCGTCTACCTATTACTGATCATGAGGTACAGCCCGCTGACAGACAGACGGACGGACGGATGGATAGATGGACAGCCCTTTGGTTACCCTTCGGATACGTAACCCTAAACCAACTAGCAACCGTTTAAATATACATACAGCTTAAAGCTAACGATAACAAGAATAGGAAGTAAAAATGTAGTTTTATGTCTTTTTCTTCTAGAAATGTGAACGCAAATGATTTACTTTTCTCTCACGATTTAAATCAATTCGCTCAATATTTAATCATTTATAGTTTAATAAAACTTGTTGTATTTTTCTTAATATTTTAATATTAAAAATGTTACTTCTCTCTCGCTACGATCTTCCTCTGTTTCATAATGGCGTTTTACAGTTATAATTTACTTATTTTTTATTTATGAAAATGACAATGTATTATTTGTCTCAAAACATATTACATTATTACATCCCCGGGTCACCCCCGGTATTTTGAGAGACTTATTTTTTTATTAGTCCGTTGAGCTGCGCTTACTCTTCCAATAAATTAAAATAAATATATCGAACTTTATTGCTTTTACGTAACTTTACTTATTTATACTTATTTTAACGGCTCCATAGCGCAGTCACATGTGTAGATGTGGCGAAGTGGCTTAGTAATGAGTTGCAGCGCTAAGAGCCGCGGGTTTCAAACCCGCGCGGAATAAGTATTTGTATGGCCTACAAATAATTGTTCTGGGTCGGGATGTTTGTCCTTGTGAAGCACATGTATGTAAACTAACAGTTTACATACATGTGCTTCACAACAATACAGAAGACAATCCTAATGTGGAGGTGACGTTTAAAAAAAGAAATTAAATAAATTCTATATATATATATATATATAAGACGTTTTACGTGGTAGAGCCATGCTGCAGCAATATTAGTAGTATAGTTGTAGCACGAATGGGTCGGCTCGACCGGGGAAGGATCACGCTCTCACAGAATACCAACGTAAAATAGCAGGTTTACGCTGCTGTGTTTCGTATGGTGGGTGTAGAGAACCGGAGACCCATCTTACTGGAAATGAGGCATTCCATCTTAGTCCTCACGGGTGACAACGCATCTGCATTTTGATTTTTAATAGAGGATAGATGTAGATGTCTATGGGCTGCAGCAACCACTTACCATCAGGTGGACTGTGTGCTCGTTTGTTACCCTTATCCTATAAAAAAAAAGAATTCGTTATTCTTGAGCCTTCGTCAAGGTATTGGAATTTCTTAAGTCTTAAGCGAACTTATTAATGCGATAAAATCTTTAAGCTTGGTGGTGTATTATATGTGTATTATATGGTGTATTGTATGTATTTACCTAAATATAAGAAATAGTTATAGCTAAATAAACTTCTATTTCATATTAGAGTAAAATAATACTAATATATAACATATCACGTCCAAGTTGACACTCGTTGTGGACTTTACTACAGATTTTACGACAGATTTTAGCTGGTAAATGTGTGACAGGGTCTAAGTTATAAGATTTAAATGGATTAATCTTTATGCTTGTTAAACCTGCGTACAATTCAACTCAACCTCATAATCGTTTTCGATTCTTCTAATTAAATGCTAATGTAACAACCGTTAATTTAACGAAGAAACTAAAATGTGAATAGAATTCAAGGAACATAGAATTCACAAGAAAATTATATTGTTACGAGCTTGGGGTTCGAGACAATTAAAAATTGCCGAGTGAATTACCAAAATTGACACTTTAATTACAGAACACTTATTACAACTCAAAACCAGACTAATAAGAAAACACAATTGTACTACTGATCACTTTAGTTCGCAGTTGTATCGCTTCGAAGTTATCGTTTGAATCGCCAATTCAATACTGACCGGGTCGCAGTCTATACCGGATCTTATAAAGGATCTCAGATAATTTCCAGAATCTTCTACAGTAGAAACATCTAGAATGTTCGAATAAATACCGGTCCCAAATGACTAGGTGTCAATAGTTCTAGAAAGTTTTTTCTATGGAAATTTCTAGAAGGATCTTGACTCTTCTAGTTCTGCTACTCGATACTAGAAGATGCTAAGGGTAACTAGTGTCTCCATATACCATGCATTAATTGTGGCGCGCAACACTACTTCCTCCTAAGACGTGCTCGTCCCGAGCATTATTGCCCCCAAAATAACGCGCTAGTCGATCTACATGGACGATATTAATCCTTGTCACAATCCGGTACGGTCGGTAAGCTAAATGGGATCATTTAGCTTAAAGCTTAGGGGATTTCCCTTTGCTGCGAACTGGAGTGTGTAACAACAGAGTGAACTTTCGTCGAACCCTTCGTTGTTTATTTTAAGGTCATACCGCGTTTTCATCTTTTCAGACATTTGCTGGCCCGATTGTCTGACGTGCTCATAATTGTCATTCATTTTGTCCCGCAAGTCATTTGCATAATCGGATATACTGCGTAGGGTATCAGGTAGTGTTCCGGTGATCAGGTCTGCAGGCAGCCGTAATTCTCTTCCAAAGTTTGCGAAAGCTGGTGTCACTTGTTTTTGGTTTAACAGTGGTAGAGCCACGCGGCAGCTTTTGCTGTCGCACGGATGGGCCGGCTCGAATCGGGGTGGTACCACGACCTCACAGAATACCAGCGTGAAGTAGAGGTTTACCTCTGCGTTTCGCTTGGTGAGTGCAGGTGGCCGGAGGCCCTTTTTACTGGAAATGGGGCATTCCATTTTAGTCCGCACGAGTGACAACGCATCTGCATTTTGATTCGCAAATGAGGATAGATTTAGATGTCTATGGAATCATCCTATAAAAAAAACTTGACGTATTTTCGTGATCAGCGCTTCGATATGATAACAAAAACGGTTGTATGTTCTTGTCCCAGTCTTGTTGCTGATTTTCTTCAACTTTTTCTAGGTACCTCACCAATGTCTGATTAAATCGTTCTACTATTCCATCGGATTTTGGGTGGTAAGAAGTTGTTTTTTTTTTATGAGTACCCATAACTCAGCAAGTTTCTTGGAACATTTTAGTCTCAAAATTCCTTCTTTGATCGCTGTGAATCTCTAAAGTACTTCAGAATGACAAAAGACTTCATGAACTAGTTTATCTGCAACTGTAGAAGCTTCTTGATTTAGAATGGCGAAGACTTCTCGCCACTTAGTGAAGTAATTCATCACAACCATGAGATATTTGCTACCACTTTCACTTCCCGGAACCGGCCGCGCAATGTCAAGAGCTAGCCTCTCCCCTGATGCACCAACATTGTACAATTTCAGTGTACCTCTACGACGAGTCTGACGTTCCTCTATAGCCGCACAACGTGTACATTTACGACACCAGTCTTCGAAATCGTCACGACTGTGGACCTAATAAAACTGTTCTCGGATTTTCAGTAGAATTCGTTTAACTACCAGATGGCCTCCTGATCAACCATTATGGTACAGCTGTAGAACACCCGGTACTTCAGGTTTAGGGACAACCATTTGCAAATGACAGCTGTCTCCCTGACCATTTTCCCATTTACGGCACAGGACTCCATCCTTAATCAGCAAGCTGTCCTATTGGGCCCAATAGCTATTCGTGGTTGAACTCATTGCTGAGACGTCGCTCTACTCGGGCTTAGGAGCACTGGCCTTCATCCATTCCAGAATCGGCTTGATGTCCAAATATTCCTGCTGTGCATGTTGTAGGCAGCCCTTCCACTCATTGCTGAGCTGGTCTATCCTGAGCATCCTCACAGAAACCACTTCCCTACCCTCTTACCTAGCACAATGCTTGCAATCTTCAGGAGAAGGTCCTCTTGACAATGCATCTGCGTTGCCATGAGATTTCCCGCTAAGATGGGTGGTGCTGTTAGCCGCACTACCCTTACTAGATCGATCACCTTCCCCTTCTACAGTTTGCTTAGGGCATCGGGATCGAAGATGGTCCCTTTTCTCACAGCCAAGGGCTATCTAGGGCAGTTATCTATTATTGCAGTCGCGAACTGTAGCTGCTGCAATCTCCCTGAAGCGATGTAAATGATGATCTTACCGTACGGCTTCCATCTTCAGAGCATGGACCAAGACGTCCTTAATTGTCTTGTGGTGCCCGAGCCTCACAGCAGCTCTAACTTCAAGATCGCGGATGCCGTAGATGAATGTCTGCACCAGGTTCACTTCAATGAGCGCAGGTACAGACTGGTATGCTTTTCGAACGAGATTCTTCACGAATTTTCTCCATGAATTTCAGCTGCGCACAAAAGACGTGTTTCAGGTGAGCGTCACCATATCTCGCCTCCAATGCCTCAAGAAACTGCTCCTAAGTCTCTTCCTTACCGAAAACTTCCAGAACAGTTAAGACCTGGTCGCACAGGTCTAGGTTGAGAGCAGTCATGGTCTAACTTTTAATCGAGCCATCCGCCTTCATGACAGCCTTGAATTGGATTTTGTGGGCCGACCAGGAAGAATTCCTGTCGAACGGCGGCACTTTGAATCCACGTAGCGAAGGTATTGTAGCTACCACGGGAGCTGTAATTCCATCCCCAATTTCCAGGTCGTCCAACGTTTTCTTCACGTCAGCCATCACGTTGTCAACCCGATTATTC
The DNA here is from genome assembly GCA_033319125.1 of Parnassius glacialis. Classification (NCBI taxonomy): domain Eukaryota; kingdom Metazoa; phylum Arthropoda; class Insecta; order Lepidoptera; family Papilionidae; genus Parnassius; species Parnassius glacialis. Next base: position 36,317,648 of record JAVANC010000028.1, on the reverse strand, counting down.
ACTTGGTCGATTCGGGTTTCCGCTTCCGACAGGCGGTTGTCATGTTGAGCAACACTATCCTTAACCTCCCTTATCTCTTTCTCGAAGGTAGCGTGAAGGTCCTTTATAAGGAGCATCTGCTCTTCCCTACCGCGCTGCAGCTGATCTTACAACCGACGGGCTTGTTCCTCCTGTCAGCGGGCCTGCTCCTGCAGCATCATCATCAGATCACTTAAGTCAGACGCTGCAGATGCAGGAGTTGTTGACGAGCCGGCCTCTGTGGTCGGCAACTGGCCACCCTACGTCTGCGACGTTGCACCACCAAATCGTTTCTGGTCCGTCTCCTGCTGGCGTTAAGTTCGGGTACGGATACCCTCCGTGTCGTCCTTAGGCGAAATCGGCATAATTTGATCGCACTTCTGACACTGATTGTTACGAGCTTGGAGTTCGATAGCATTCAATGACCATTTTATTGACCAAATATATGCAATAGATGACAAAAATAATGTGACATATACTAATAATTTGACGCATAATATATACAATTCAGTTTTATTTAATTTTGTTACACCTAATGACATTCTATTAACCATAAAATTATTAAAAAACACAAATAACACTGGTTTTGATGACATTTCGACGAAAGTAATAAAACACGTAGGAAACACAGTCGCCCCCGTAATGAGTCGTATTATAAACCTATGTGTTGAAGATGATGTATTTCCTGCAAGTTCTTAAAACGTCCATTATTAAACCACTAATCAAAAAAGATGACAGGGAGGACTTATCCTGTAACCGTCTGATTGCTATGACTTTTATATCTTAAAAAATTACATAAAAAGTTATTTATAAGAATCTATATAATTACTTTGAAAAATTCAATATTTTTGCAAAAGAACAAAAATAATTCCATAGAAACAAATCTATCAATGTAGCAATTTATGAATTTTTATACCACGTATTTGACAGAAAAGTACCAGTAACAGCCCTATATAAGAAAATTTTCAAAGATTTCGATATTGTCAGGCATGACTTATTACTTATAAAATTAAATAAATACAGTATAAGAGGTAAGACACTTGATCTTATGAAATCCTACTTGACAAACAGGATTCAAATTACTCAAGTATCACGGATTTGTCCAAAGACTAAAAATGAATATATTTATTAGTCTTATTCTTCATCCCCAAATTTTGGTGTTCCTCAAGGAAGCGTACTTGGTCCTTTTTTGTTTTTAATATATATTAACGACTTACCTAACAGCGTAAATTTGCAGATGATAGCTCTATGGTGTTTACATTTACAGACATAAATAATTATGAAAATGAAATTAATAACAGCCTGAAGAATATAATTAGCTGGCTAAGTCAAATAATTTAATATTAAACTTAAAAATACTTGTAGGTCGTAATGGCGTAAGGCGTCGTAGGTTCAGTGAAGAAAACAGTTTATATTTACGTTCACAGTCTTTTAATAGTCCACGACACAAAGCACACTACAATAAAGAGTCAGAAGGGAAGCGAGCACAATAATAGTTACAAAGAATAGCACAAGCAAGAAAGTAAGAGATAGCATTAACAAATAAATTGTACGTGGTTAGCCGAGGGCGCATAGGTGTTACAGGGGTCTAGTCGCAGAGGCGATCAGCAGGTAACTAACGTGATACAACAGAATATGCGCGAGTGCCGCGGTTCAATCCCCGGCCGCTCTTGCATTGACGTCTAGAAAAAGATCGATCCACAATGGTCCCAATGTGTTAAATGCTTGTTCTTTAATGGTTACAGAATATATAATTAATTACGTTTACTGTAGGTGTTGTATGTGTTTATGTGTAAGTGTTACTGTGTTTCTGTGTGTATATATGAGGTGTGTGTAATAATGTGGTGGAATCCCCACAATACTCAAATAATAGATTTTTATCAACGAAAATGGCTCCTTGATTTACTCCACATTAATTACAATAGTGAGACCGTTAGTGAAACCAAAGTAACAAAATTCTTAGGTTTTTATATTGACAACAATTTAAAGTGGGAGACTCATACAGAATATATTTGCAAAAAGTTAAACCAATTTTCTTACGCTCTACATGTATTATCCACAGTAGTTAATGAAGAAATGCTTCAATACTTTATGGACGGTATATCACGGCTTTGTATCTTCTATTGTGCGCTACGGTATAATTTTTTGGAGCAATGCCATAAGGCGCGAAGATATATTTAAAGCGCAGAAAAAGTGTGTGCGTGCTATTGCAAGTAGGTATACCGAGTACAGAAAGCTGTAAACCACAATAAGTTATTGACATTTCCCGAAATGTATATTTATGAAGTTGTGACATTTGTAAAAACTAATCCTCAAATATTTAATGATTACTTAATAACAAACAATCGACGTAAAAATAAAATTTATAACAATTTCATCAGACAGCTTTACTTAGCAAAAGCAATTTCGGTATATTATCTAAAATCTACAATAAAGTTCCATCCATGTTTCCTGACATGGAAAATATTCATAAATATAATAAATAATTTAAAACATTTTTAATTAAGAAATGCTACTACTCAGTCGATGAATATTTAGGCGACGCATCAGTAGGCATTTTATAATGGCATTGCATAAAATATAATTTTTTGACATTCGATTAGAATATATATTATTTTAAATATCCTATTCTAATTATTAATTACATCATTGTTGAATATTTTAATATAATTGTGATATAAATAATGGAAATAATAATAAATAGTGGAATTGTAATAGATATAATTGTAGCTAATATATTTGTATACCTAAGGGTTGAATGCAGCGAACATCATTTTCTTAAAAGATCTATTCTGCCTCATTACCTATATTCACAAATAAATAAAATTTGAATTTGAATTTGAGACAATTAAAAACTGCTCAATGAATTACCAAAATTGACGCTTTAATTACAGAACACTCATTACAACTCAAAACCACACTAATAAGAAAACACAATTGTACTACTGATCACTTTAGTTCGCAGTTGTATTGCTTCGAAGTATTCGCTTGTATCGCCAATTCAATACTGACCGGGCCGCCGTCTATACCGGCCTTATATAATTATAGGGCATCAGATTTTTCAGAATCTTCTATAGTAGAAATATCTAGAATGTTCTAGTACATATATATTTATACTCGGTGATTTCAACGCCCAACACGCTGAATGGCTTGGTTCTCGTTTAACCGATCATGCGGGTAGATCTGTCTATGACTTTGCTTTGGCATATGGTCTAACACAACTGGTTACTTCGCTTACGCGGATCCCAGATGTGGAAGACCATGTACCTTCCCTGTTGGACCTTCTGCTGACCTCTCATCCGGACGGATATCAGGTCTCCGTCGATGCCCCTCTGGGCTCTTCGGACCATTGTCTGATCCGGAGAACGGTGCCACTCACGCTCCAATCAAAAACTGCGATCAAACAAAATGCGATCTACAGCTTGCCGCCGTGTTTGGCACTATAGGTCAGCTGATTGGGACGTGATGCGGTCTTTTTTTGCATCCTACCATTGGGGGCGGGTTTGCTTCTCGCCGGAAGATCCCAGCGTTGTTGCCGATTCTGTTGCTGATGTGGTACTTCAGGGTATGGAACTTTTTATTCCATCCTCTGTGGTGCCCATCGGAGGCAGATCCCAGCCATGGTTTGGTCGCTCCTGTAAAATAGCATCACGCTATAAGCAGGAGTGCTACCAGGCCTGGGCTGACGCATCAACGTCTCGGGATGTAAACACCAGCGCATTTAAAAATAAGTATAATTCCGCCTCCAGATCCTTCAAAAGCGTCATTGCCAAGGCAAGGTCTGAGCACATCGGCAGAATTGGCGAGAAGCTAGTTCGCCTTCCTTCGGGAACCCGTGCATTCTGGTCTCTCGCCAAGGCTGTCCAAGGGAACTTCTGTCAGCCATCTCTTCCATCTCTGCACAGAGAGGACGACTCACTGGCCCATGCCGCAAAGGAGAAAGCCGATCTGTTGAGCTCTCTTTTTGCGTCCAACTCGACTCTAGATGACGGGGGGAACACACCGCCGACCATCCCGCGATGTGAGTGCTCCATGCCGGATGTGCGATTTACGCAGCGCTCGGTCCGCAAAGCACTCTTCTCCCTGGACGTCAGCAAGTCGAGTGGGCCCGATGGAGTCCCTCCCATTGTGCTGAAGACGTGTGCTCCGGAGTTGGCACCGGTTTTAACGCGTCTTTTCCGGTACTCCTACTCCCAAGGCGTAGTCCCGAACTCATGGAAGACAGCTTTGGTGCACCCGATCCCTAAGAAAGGCAACCGCTCAGACCCGTCCAACTACAGGCCTATCGCCATCACCTCCTTGTTCTCCAAAATAATGGAAGCCGTTATAAACTGCCAGCTCATGAGGTACCTTGAGGATCACCAGCTGATTAGTGACCGCCAGTACGGTTTTCGTCGGGGTCGATCAGCTGGTGATCTTCTAGTCTATTTAACTCATAGATGGGCGGAGGCAGTAGAGTCCAAGGGGGAGGCATTAGCCGTTAGTTTGGACGTAGCGAAGGCCTTTGATCGGGTCTGGCACAAAGCGCTTCTTTCGAAGCTTCCTGCGTATGGGCTTCCTGAGAAATTGTGCAAATGGATCACCAGTTTCCTTGCTGATCGGAGCATCAAGGTCGTAGTAGACGGTGCATGCTCTGATCTCAAGCCTATCAATGCTGGTGTTCCACAAGGCTGCGTGCTATCACCAACGCTGTTTCTCCTGCATATCAATAATATGTTGCTAACTGATAGCATTCATTGCTATGCAGACGACTGACAGCACTGGTGATGCCTTATATATCGGCCGTGCCAATATTTCTCGGGAAAACGTCGCCGAGTACCGGGACAAACTTGTGTCTGAAGTCGAGTCTTTGCTTAACAAAGTCTCGGATTGGGGCTGACTAAATCTAGTCCAGTTCAATCCCCAGAAGACACAAGTTTGCGCGTTTACCGCTAAAAAGAACCCCTTTGTCGTATCTCCTCAGTTTCAAGGCACTCCTCTTGCTGCCTCAGCTAGTATCGGAATCCTTGGCGTCGACATATCGAATAGTGTGCAGTTTCGTGGTCACTTGGAAGGGAAGGCCAAATTGGCCTCTAAAAAGCTTGGCGTGCTCAGCAGAGCGAGACAGTATTTCATGCCGGCACATCGCTTGCAACTTTACAAAGCGCAAGTTCGGCCCCACATGGAATACTGTTCTTATCTCTGGGCCGGGGCACCCCAGTGCCAGCTCCTTCCACTTGACCGCATCCAGCGCAGAGCGGTTCGAATCATCGACGACCGAGTTCTTTCTGATCGGCTCGATACACTGGCACTGCGTAGAGATGTTGCATCTCTTTGCGTATTTATCACGGGGAGTGCTCTGAGGAATTGTTCGGACTAATTCCAGCCGCTCAATTTCACCATCGCACATCGCGACAAAACTCGCGTTACCATCCATACCATCTGGATGATTGGCGGTCCACGACTGTGCGATTTAGAAGAAGTTTTCTCCCTCGCACGACTTCCTTGTGGAATCAATTACCACCAGCGAATTTTCCGGACCGATACGACTTAGGAACCTTCAAGAAAAGAGCCTTACACCTTTCTAAAAGGTCGGCAACGTATCTGCAATTCCCCTGGTGTTGCGGTTGTTCATAGGCGGCGGTAGTCACTTACCATCAGGTGCGCCGCATGCTCGTTTGTCCCCTATTCCATAAAAAAAAACATATCGGTCTCGACTGTATTTTACGTGGTAGAGTCATGCTGCAGCTATATTAGTGGTATAGTTGTAGCACGAATGGGTCGGCTCAACCGTGGAAAGACCACGCTCTCACAGAATACCAGCGTAAAATAGCAGAATAACGCTGCTGTTTTTCGTAAGGTGAGTATAGAGAACCGGAGACCCGTTTTTACTGGAAACGAGGCACTCCATCTTGGTCCTCACGGGTGACAACACATCTGCATTTTGATTCGTAATCGAGGATAGATGTAGATGTCTATGGGCCACAGCAATCACTTACCGTCAGGTGGACTGTGTGCTCGTTTGTCACCCTAATTCTATATAAAAAAAAACTAGGTTAGTTAGGTAGTTCTAGAAAGTTCTTCCATGGAAATTTCTAGAAGGATCTTGACTGTTCTAGTTCTGCTACGCGATAATAGAAAGCGCTAGGGGTAACTAGTGTTGCCATGTACCATGCATTAATTGTGGCGTGCAACAATATTTACAGCGATTTTAATCAAATTTATAGAATTTTATACTGACTTACCATTTACTTGATGTAAAAACGATTTACCAAAAATAATATATAGATGAACGCTTGTGACTTGGGTCATACATTTAATACCCTCAACGAGGTGGACGGATTTCTGAACCTTATGTCAGCTCATGCCACAATGTATGATTCTATTATAGAATTTTATATTTGACCATGAGTCTTATCTCTATTCTTAAAATAAAAAGAAGACGTTGACATTTTAGAAATTTTAGAAATTTTATGATTACATTTTGATAAATGTCCTACATATGATTTTTATCAGTGATAATAATATATTCTTGCAAACAGCATGTTACATTTTAAGATATTTGATGTCTAATATCTTATGGAAAGTGATAACTGCAGTTCATGCTATCTAACCAGCAGGCGTATTCTTGGGATGGTCTATGTCCAAGAGTTGTAGAAGATGTATTGCAAGTATTGGTCACGGATGAAAAAGGGAGAGCCCCCACTGGGCAAGGTGTTCAGTCCGGGAGGCAGCCAACGCAGAGCCGGTCAAGGCAGCTTGCACTTTTGCTCGATGAAGGCCACGCCACAGTTATATTTTTCATAACATTGAAGTGTCAAAGGAACTTACAGTCCACTTGATTGTTAGTGGTTATTTGAGCTCATGAACTCTCCAAATTTAAACGAAGAAGACTACAGATGCGTTTTCACCTCTGAGGACTAAGGTGGAGTGCATCATAGCCCATTTATAATTGTACTGGTTCTCTATACCTTTCAGGATAGAAATTAGAAGTGCAATCACTGAAGCTTGGCGACATAAATAGATACTATGAAGACGATATAACTATTTCACTTGACATGTTACAACACAGTTGATAGTAAGCGGCTACTATTGGTCATAGGCCTGCAACGAACTTTAATCAAAGTCGGTTACCACTGCGTTTTTTCTTTTGAGGACTGAGATGGACCACCTCAAAGCCTGTACTTATATTTGCTACTCATACCGTTCTAATCGGACCACAGCAGTGGATGCATTACTTCTTGGTGACAGAAATAAGCAAACCGTGGTACCTACACAGATGAACACTTTGGAATAAAAAGAGACAATCTACCTAAAAGGTGTATTTAAAAAATATTTTTTAATCTGCGTTATAAATATATGTCTAGTATTTTTTGAGTAGTTTTAAAAGGAACGGGTGGCAACCAAGCCATAGCTTAGTAGCCATGGCTTGGTCACCCGCGGTGAACAAAGAGGAACACACTTGGTTGGCCCGAGGTGTAGGGCCAGCCCTAAGTGGCCGCACCGAGTGGGCTTACCTAGCCCACTCCGGATGCGCGTTGGTGGAATGGAGGGGGGTCCTCTCCCCCTTTCCGTTGCAGCCAAGATGGAGTCGCGAGGGAAGAGGAGCCGCGGCCGACAATAGGTTGGCGGCGGAGCCAGAAACCAGATCCACCGGTGATGATTACGAGAACTTTCCTGGTCCCATGGCCTCTGCGCATTGGGTTTGGGAAGACCCGCTACACTGGTGGATTTAGAGGCCACGGAGGAACGCGTGCCTTGTGTTCCGATGCGCCTTACTAGAGAAGGAGAAGGGGGAGTTGTCCTTTCCCGAGGAGGGGCTGCAAGCGGTGACCAGTGCCGGTAGGGTCGTGGATGTGTGCAAAAGCATTCCCGTGGCCCTGCCAGTATGCGGAGAAGGTAGAACACCATGTGGTTTGAGTCGTTGCGAGTCTGACATCATGTATGCGTAAGCATTTCCCCATGTTAATAAAAAAAGAGTCGATAAAGTCAGAGTAATTAGGGATTTGCCTTACTTCTGTAAACTTATACTTACCCACCAAGGCACACTTCATCTGTATTATGGCTGAAGCACGACAGTCAGTCGAACCAGAAAATAACTCAGAATAGAATAGAATATTTTTATTAAATACAGATTATTAATAATTCTTATTGAAAGTCATTTTTTATTTTGACCACTGGTTCGAAGATAAACCTCTGTCCTAGAAACAAGAAACCCAGCGGGACTTTCTACCATAGTATTATATTTACATTATTATTATTTTCAACACTTATAAGAAACAGCTTTTCATTAACTTCTTCAGTTTTAGGTTGTAATTAGTTCTTTTGACCCTCTTATTCCAAATAGAAATAGCTTCTAAATCAGCCGCATTTCCCATAGCAAAATCTATTATAACTGAAATAAACTAATCTAGAGGTCTTGATACTAGTGAGACTTCTAATAATTTTTATAAGTATTCTGTAGCTTACAGAGCACATCTTTGTTAGTTTAGATATAATAAGGGCCCGACTAAATCTTCTCCAACAGAATTTCAATGCGAAGTAATAATATCAATAATACATTTATATAATCAATAATGACAATATCATAAAGCTGCTGTGTTTCTTATGGTGAGCTTAAAACCGTAACGAGATGTTGGCGAGAGAAAATATACTATCACCTGATTTAATTCCGTCGATCCCGTAAGAGGCGACTATGGGATTCGACAAAAGGATTTTATGGCTTTTGATAGATAGCGGTGTAAGCTCCTCATTTACATATGACGTAAAATATCCAGAACGACGACAATTAAAAAAAAAGAACCTAACCTAAGAACAACAAAACAACAAAAGTAGAACAAGAAAATAATATATTTAAAATTTTAAAAAGATATTTACAATTTTATATAAAAAAATGAAGTATGATGATGGTGATGGGTGACGTGAAATTACAATTAGATAGAAAATAAATATAGAAAAATATTGAAGCGGAGCCTGAAAGTCAAAGTGGCACACGCTGCGCTTGGAGTAGGAGTAGGCACACGCTGAGCTTGGAGTTTCTTGGCGGTGGTGGCACGCAGCGCCTGGCCTATGCACACGCAGCGTCTGGAGTTGGCACACGTAGCGCTTGGAGTAGGCGCTCTCAGCGCCTGGAGTAAACAGTCGCAGCGCCTAAAGATAGCACGGGCACTAGTAGATGGAGGTGCAGGCGACGACTCCAGATGAAGAAAGGCTTGTAGCATCCCGGAGTAGTGCGGCCCCGCACTTGGAGTAGGTTAGGCGATGACTTCGGGTGAAGACAGAGGCTTGCAGGATCCCGGAGCAGTGCAGCCCCGTGCTTGGAGTAGGCTACGCCGATGACTTCAGGTGAAGATAAAGGCTTGCAGGATCCCGGAGCAGTGCGGCCCCGCGCTTGGAGTAGACTACGCCGACGACTTCAGGTGTAGATAGAGGCTTGCAGGATCCCGGGGCAGTTCGGCCCCGGGATAAGGCCTTTAGGAGATGCTTCAAGTTTGGAAGCTGAAGCGAGACTGTCTGTATTCACCGATGGTTCGGCTTTTATACCTTTTTAGAGAGAACGGGAAATTATTTAAATTAAAAGGAAATTTTTGTAAATGACTCAGAGCAAAAGAGTATTTATGTGGAAATATTGAAATAAAAACATCAGACCGGTAACGAATTTGAATAAAAATTCCATGACAACCAAATAAATAACGATGTCAAAAAAGAACAATTTTTGGTTTCAGGCTTATAATTAAAAAAACGACAAGATTTATGTTAGAAATGAGATATTATTGATATAGGAAAAAAAAAATAGCGCAACAGCGCGCACGAAACCCGAAATTGCAGAGTTACGGAGAACTAAATAAAAGATCGAAAAAGGTAAGACTCCATCGACACCGATTTTAAAAGTGCTAATAGCGTGAAAATACGAAGTGAAAATGGTTTGTTATTGTGTAAAAACGTTAGAGGATCCTATGGAAATAAAGGTGATGCAAAATATGAATGCAGAAAATCAGAAACAGAATGGAAATATAAATTTAAAATAGTGTAAAATGATATGTAAGTACCATAACACTACAGAATCCAAGTGTGTCGGTTAGGGCAATATACAATATAACGGGAGACGCCCATGTCCAGTAGTAGGGTTTCACAGACCGATAAAGAAATAAATATAGAAAGAGACATTCTATCTTAGTCTTCAGGTGTAATAAACCTTCTACATTTTGATTCTTAGGCTCGTATTAATAAACTTTACTCAGGTCAAGTACACGAACTTGAGTACAATCTTGGGGTTATGATTTTGTTAATAATTATATCTCAAGATGCGGTTTAGGTGTACGATATCAGTTATGGGCCTCTTATCATTAAGACGTTTGTCGCCCTTACTTCTGTATAAAATATTTATAACATGTGTGTTGGTGTTATACTAAATTAATGTTTTTCTGATTTTGTTATTTTTCAGCAGTTATTACTTTTTTTTTATCAAATTCCTAATATAGTTTGACCAAAGCAATCAGAGTTTGAGGATAAGGAAGTGTTTTTGTCACGCCCTCATGAGTCTTAATTTCCCTGGGGTAATCTATCTCATCGAAACAATCAATCACTGTCGGAGTCACACTCCATCAGTTTTTATAAACATATACAAGTTACAGTGTAGAGCAAAACGAAAACTGGTGCACTAAAAGTGTACTTTTAGTGCACAAGTTCATTAAAATTTTAGTATCGAATTGTTGTTCGTTTAGTAACATTGTCAAGTGTAATAGCGGTGTAAGAATATCCACTACCCCATATCATCCCGTAGATGTCGTAAGAGGTGACAGAGGGAAACTAATCAAGAGATGGGCATTAGCGCCTTCTTAATAACGACTAAAAATAAAAAAACTGCGGTAGCAGCTATGGCAAATATCCCCTAGGTCTATATTCAGCAGCGGAGTATAATAGGCTGTAACGGTAGTAACTACGGAAGTGATTCAATATTGTTATTCTGCAGTCAAACCAGCTTTAAAATAACTCTATATTAATAACTCTTCTAGCGCAATTTTAACGCCTTATACATAATCTCGTCGTAAAAAGTATCCACTACCCCATATTATTCAGTGCTTGTCATAAAAGCCGACAGAGGAAAAGAACGGAGATGAGCCGCAGCATTACGATACCTGATAAGATATACATAATCATTTTTAATCAAACTACGATTGCCAACTCAACTACCAAGCGTGTCAACTGTGGCTTATATTCCTTCAATGATCTATGGGAAGCCATGCGTTCAGCAGTGTACTTATGATCATAGATGATGTATGATAATGATATATCTTTCTTATTATAGCCTAGTCTGCTGTAGAACGTCTTAAGAATCTTTCCTCTCCCAATGTTGTCGATTTTTTAGGTATACTTCGAAAATCAATGAAATTAAATTACATTGGTTACTGTGGTACTAACGTAGGTAAATAATCCTTAAAGGTTAACTGGTGACTTGAAATTCTCTTTATATCACATAAATGTAAGCGTGCTTGATTATGTGTTCATTTTTATTCGGACTAATAATCCTGAAACCAACCATAGTGAGCTGTATTTTGTTAAGCTTGTTGATGACTATGTGGTTAAGCAATAAGTGTATGCTACTTCCCTTCCCTAAAGTGTATGTCAAGGTAAAAAAAAGTATTTCATTATATTATGTATATTAGATATCTATGTTTTATATATTAATGTGCAGTTCAAAGCATTGATTATATATGTGCATTTATTTATTTATTTAAACTTTTATGCACAAATGAAAAATCGTGTATAGCGGACTTAATGCCTTAAGGCCTTCTCTCCCAGTCAACCATTAGACTAGGCAGATATAAACATATGGGAGGTAGTGAAGCAAAATTAAACTAATAGTGAAAAAAAAAAGTAACGAAGTTCGAACAAACCAGAATATATATACATATATAAATAACTTATTTAACTTATTAATTTTTTTAACCTATCATGTTTAATGGGATAATTGATATATCATAAAATGTAAATATAATAATATATATACATATATAAATCCGATGATTTCGTATAAAGTGAAAGGTTAAATCATGCAAGAATTTCCCATTAAACATTATAGGTTAAAAAAATAATAAGTTAAATAAGTTATTTAAAAATATGGGAGATTTTCAAAGAGTTGCTAAATTTGATGGATATGGATCATCAGCAGTCGCTGGTTCGAATTTTTGATAAAGTATATATTTTTTTTTATAGGAGAGGGGGCAAACCAGCATGCGGCGCAACTGATGGTAAGTGACTACCGCCGCCCATGAACAACTGCAACACCAGGGGAACCAGGGGAATTGCAGATGCGTTGCCGGCCTTTTAAAAAGGAGTACGCTCTTTTCTTGAAGGTCTTTACCTAAGTCGTATCGGACCGGAAAATCGCTGATGGTAATCGATTCCACAAGGAAGTATATAATATTAATTGTACACAAATAAATAATAATGTATTAATATAAATCGTGTGGTTAATAGCTAAGCTACTCTCAGCTAAATCAAAAATAAGTAAGACCAGAAAATTACCTTTTATATATTTCGTTCTTTTTGCAAGAGCTGTAATCTCAGAAGTGGTTGAAAGAACGGAAATTGTAAAAGGCGTGCTCTGGTCCTTTTAAAAACTTGACAAATGACAGTAACAAGGCTGTGTCTTTGTGTGTTGAAAAATGGAACTTACGCCATTTTGCTGGCTTATTGTTCTATCAACTTCAGAGTTATTTTTACAAAACCTAGATTCTATATTAAAATTTGTCATATTTTAATTATAATCGTGCGATTTGTAACAGGCTTGATAGAAGTTACTACCCTATACACACTTAATCTTGATACAAATAATTGTATATGACAAATATGTTAATGGTGTGATATAATTTCGTATTTATTACATTAATTCGCAACACTATTTATTATGACAAATAAAATTCCTTGTTACTTTCAAATAGGTAGCTAAAGCACAGGCTGCTGCCATTTATCGGAAGGAAGTCATAAGATTGTACAAGCATTTCCCATAGCCGCCTCACGATACCCTCGCAGCGAAATAGGGTGAAGAATTCTCTTACATCTCACGGAAAATTATTTTTAATAATAACGAAATTATTTGAGTTATTATTTGAATGATTTAAATAAGAAATTAATTAATAAAATATTTAAGGTAAGATTTTTTTTATAGGATAAGTGTGACAAACGAGCACACAGTCCACCTGATGGTACGAGTAAGTGGTTGCTGCGGCCCATAGACATCTACATCTATCCTCGTTTGCGAATCAAAATGCAGATGCGTTGTCACCCGTGAGGACTAAGATGGAATGCCTCATTTCCAGTAAAAAGGGCCTCCGGCCACCTGCACTCACCAAGCGAAACGCAGAGGTAAACCTCTACTTCACGCTGGTATTCTGTGAGGTCGTGGTACCACCCCGGTTCGAGCTGGCCCATCCGTGCGATAGCAAAAGCTGCCGCGTGGCTCTACCACTGTTAAAAATTGCATTTTATAAGTCCACTGCTGAACATAGGCCTCCCCCAAGGAATGCCACAAAGCACGATGCTGAACCACCTGCATCCATCGACTTCCTGCATACCTTACCAGGTCGTCACTCTATCTAGTGAGGGGTCGCTCTACACTTTGCCTACCGGTACGAGACTGCCACCCGAAAACTTTTTTTCTATCGGCGGTCGGCTCTTCGGGCTTTATGGCCGGCCTAGTGCCACTTCAGCTTACTAATCCGTGGAGCCCCACCAACATAGCCATGTCGGTCACTCTAGTTCTACTGCGGATATCCTCATTTCTAAGTTTATCACGCAGAGAAACCCCGAGGATAGCCCTCTCCATAGCTCGCTGAGCGACTTGAGCACCCTCATACGGCCAGCAATGAAGGACTATGTTTCAATTCCATTAGTCATCACTAGAAACACGCACTGGTTGTACAGTCTCGTTTTCAAGTTTTGAGGTAAACCTGACGAGATGTTTCGTAATTTCCCGAATGCAGCACAGCTGAGTTGAATCCGTCGATTGACCTCTCGGTCGAAGTTGGTCTTATCTAGTCGGACTATTTGTCGCAGGTAAACATACTCGTCAACAACTTCGAGTTTAGTGCTCCCAACAACTACCGACAGAGGACATAGACATTATACCCCCCATGGTAAATTTATTAAAACGTTATACATGACCTTTGTTTGTTTTGTCCATGTTCATCTTAAGACCTATCCGTTGGGAGGCACTACTAAAGTCATTGAGCATAGAGCTTAGGCCTAGGCTTAGGTATATCGTCGGCAAACCGAAGGTGAGTGATGTACTCGCCATTGACCTCAAAACCGTATCCTTTTCCGTCCAGTAGCTTAAAAACGTCTTCCAATGTTGCGGTAAAGGGTTTCGGGGATAAAACGTCACCCTGTTTGACACCTCTCTGCAGTTGGATATGTTTCGTATTCTGGTTATATACTCGGAATGCCATCGTAGCCTTACTGTACAAACACTTCAGCATTTCGATATACCGACAGTATACTTGGCACCGCTGCAGCACCGCCCAAATTTCGACGAAATCAAAAGCTTTCTCATAGTCCACATACGCAAAACATAGTGGCAAATTGTACTCCTCAGTCTTCTATACGATTTGCAGAAGGATATGGATGTAGTCTATGGTGCTAAAGGCTTTTCGGAAACCGGTTTTCGGGAGGCTGAATATCGCCGAGTCTGCGTGTAAGACGATTCGCAATTAATCTCGAAAACAGCTCGTAGACGCGGCTCAGAAGGGAAATCGGTCTGTAGTTCTTCAATAGAGCATTGTCGTCTTTCTTGAGGAGCAAGATCACCACACTTCTACTCCATGCCTTCAGAGTAGTGCCATCATGGAAGACGGAAATAAAAAGCTTCTGAAGGACTTCCAGTACCGGTTTCTACCCGCTTTCAGAAGCTCCGCTATAATTCCATCCTCGCCATGGAACTTGTCATTTCTAAGGTGTTAAAAAGCCGATCTAATCTCGCTTAGACTGACATACCGGGATATAATCTAAATAATGTCGGATAAGACTTGCTCTTGTATCTTTATTCGCACTTGAGAGTGGTTTCAACGTTGATGTGTACAGCTGCCCATAGAACTTCTCAAATCCCACTAAAAGTCTCATTCTCACAAAAATCTCAAGTGTTCTGGAAACCGGGACACCTAAGATTTTGAGTTTTATTCACTGGTCTTCAGCTATCACAGTTGGCTCTTTCTGGCAGACAGATCTCTGACAAGGACTTTGGAGCCCTGGTTTCGCTTGATTGCTTCTTCAATACGAGCAATATTAAAGTTGCGAAGTTCCGCCGCATGTATTTCGAGGTCTGTCTGTCCAATTGTCTGTATGTTTTCAAATCTACTGAAGACTATAGCTTCATTTCCCGTCTAACAGTCATGAGATTAAGAGTGTGGTCGGAGAGTTGTTGTATTCTTCTACGGCGGGTCTTGCAAAACTTAACTCCGACCGCATGGACAGTTTCCACGGGCTTGTTATTCATATCGTCCACTGCATTGCAATCTTCTAGGCACTGAAAACGGTTTTGTAACTCGAGCTGAAAGTTTTCTGGGCCTTGAATTAGATTACAGAGGGATGGAGCGGTAACATCATTAGACGGCACATCTCTAACTTTATTCATTTAGGTATTATTTAGGTTCAGTGTGCCTCTAACCATTCGGTGATCACTACCAGTTTTCACTCTCGCAATTACTGAGACTTCACCGAACAGTTGGCGTCTAATCGTCATAATGAAGTCAATCTTATTTTCTGTCGAACCGTCGGGGTTCGACCAGGTCCATTTCCTATGGAGCCTTTCTACATGAAGTCGGCAAGCTGCTTCCGTTTGGTGGTTCTGAGTATAAGGTACGCAACCGTCGTCTACACACTCATAATATTTACTACGTTGTTAACGAGAGACTTGTGGACGGTAAATCCGACACCTCCTTGGGACAGATAGTCGCCCTCCCGGTTAATTAAGAAGTTGCCGGATTCTAGGATTACCGAGTCCTCCCCCTCTCTTCGGACCTCATTGTAATCCTCATCATATATATATATATATATATATCCCAGTGTAACTCGTTTATTTCCTTTTCCAGTTCCAGGGTTTACTCGTCAGTCCTCAGGGTGCGTGCGTTTTATGCATCCAGTTCTAGTATTCTTAGGTGGCAACTGCACCTCCACCAGAGATTCTTAGCACCGTAGCCAGCGGGGCCACCGGGAACTGGGGACCGTCTTTTTGTAGCTTTTGTCATGGGGAGTATATTGCCATAGTTGCCACGCTTGGAAAGCGGGTTGGCAACCGTAGTTTTTTTATTTTAATTTGCTGTTATCAGAAAGATACTGCTGTCTTCTTCTTTCTCAATTTCCCTCTGTCGCCTTTTAAGACACCCACGTTAAGATATGGGTAGTGGGTATTATTACCAGCCACTACACAGGGATAACGACTAAAAATGGGCCCAAGTAGGATTGTGGTAACTAAAAGACTTATTTTTCAAGCAGACTTATATAAAAAGATTAAAAAACTTTTCTATTATAAAAATAAGACAATCTACATTAAATCATTCACATGCTAATTTCCTACAAAAATAGTCCAAATTCCCTTACCATCTATAAGTTCCCGGCAGTGCAACCCTAAGACTTAAATGGCCGTAATGAACCTTCCTCTTAGCCACTACTGCCCTAACAATTCTGAGGTCTGAGGGTCACCCGCGTAAACTATGAGTACATGTAATAAAATTTTAGGCCGACAATAATTTTGAAAATAAATCTGAAAATATATAAAAATCTGAAAAGTAAGCAATCGAAAATAATCGGTCTCTTGGCCATCGATCATTTCTGCCTACCCCGCAAAGGAAAGCATAAGTCGATTGTAGTAATGCATAATTAAGTAGTTTTATTTAAAAATGTTATTTTTTTTACAATTTACAATATCATTACAAAGTTATTTTGCAGCTAGTTTTCGTTCATTTTCTATGAAATTTTGACAACATTTTTACTAATCCAAGTGACATTTTATTGAAATTTAAATTTAAGAAAAATTTTCTTGTTGTTTATTTACGGAACCCTAAAAAGAAGTCGTAAAATCATTGAGGAAAGTAAATCCCGTGCAAAGTACAAACGTGACATATCGCGTTCTAGCACACTGAATTCCCTACTACAGAGTTAACGACAGGTTCATAAAAGTGTAGGAAATGTTATTGAATGAGAAATTGACAAGCAGACATTAAAAAAACATTTAATTTCGTGTCTAGTCGTTATATTGAGTACTCTAGTATACGTAGGTGTTGCAACCGCGCTCTTAAAGAGTTAAAGACAGAATAGTATATACTGCGATGTATTTTTTTAATTACTAGTGTATTTCTGTTAGAACACAAGAAGAATAGGGTGATCTCAAACCAAAACAAAGTTAAAATTACAGCTTGCATACGTCCAACTGCTAGGCACAGGCCTCCTTTTATTTCTGAGAGGGTTTTTAGAGCAAGAAAATGTCCGCCATGCGGCCCCAATGCGTGTTGGCGAACTTCACAAGTCTTCGAAATATTTTTTTCTTATTTATCAGGCATGCAGCTTTCCTCACAATGTTTTCCTTCACCGCCGAGCACGTGGTAAATTAGCACTTAAAATTGCAATTAACAATGTCATTGGTGCCGGCGAGGATCGAAACTGGATTGCTCGCGTACTGTGAAACTTACAGCAAGCGCTAACCATCTGAGCTACCATGGGTCTACCTAAGTTAGTACTGGTATATTGGTTTAACGTTAACTATTTGCTTTTAAATGGCACTAAAGATAAGGGGTATAGAATTTATAACACTGACTGTTACCCATATAAATACAACCCTTTAAATAGAACCTTTTTACTGGAGACTAAGCATTCCACCTGAGTTGTGTTGACATGACATGAGTTGGGATGACAACGCATCTGCATTTTGATTGTTATAAGAGGATATATGTATATGTCTATGGGATATTGCATACACTTACCATGAGGTGCAGCGTGTGCTCGTTTTATTCTTATTCTATAAAAAATGTTATTTTGAATGAGGAATAGTTAGGTCTTGTTGATGCCTTAATTTTCTCGGCCGCACTCCGGACGCGAAATTTAAAGTCGCGACGCAATTTCAACTTAGTCTTCTAGCATATACTATTAAAAAGGTTAGAAGCCTTACTTGTGTTTAACCAGCTCGATAAGTTTATTTAAGTTATTTTTATAGCATGATGTCGTATTTAATCTTGATGTGCGGCTATGGGGTAATGCAACTGACTGAATGCTGGTGTCCTATCGTAAATAACTAACTAAACCAGCGATTTTTCCGGACCTATACGACATAGGGACCTTCAAGAAAAGAAACTACTCTTTTTTAAAAGGCCGGCAGCACATTTGCCATTCCCTTGGTTTACAATTAGATGAGCCGCATGCTCGTTTGCCCTATCTTATAAAAAAATAAGCAATAAATAATTATCATTTTAATTTATTAACAGTTATTAATCAACCAGATCTCTCGCACCGTGAAAAACAATAATATTATGAAATAAAAAAATAACATCATTTATTATACATCTCACTGTTGAACACAGGCCTCCTGTACGCTGTCAAAATAAAGCGTTATGGAGCGATAGTTCGCCGCGCTCTTCCAGTGTATTGCGGAATTCAAATATCTTCGATTTATTTATTCCTTACATGTAGATTCCCTCGCGATGTTTCCCTGAACCTCCGAACACGTGATAAATCAGTAATTAAAATCACATTGACAATTACATTGTTGTCGGCGGTGGTCGCAACCTGTTTGCACGCGAGCTGTATAATTTACGGCGAGCGCTTAACCCTTGAGGTACATCTCTTCTTATATATTATACATATTTTTTAACCTAATTTCCGTATATACAGAAGAACACTCATTTACTTCTAGTTAACCAAATGGTTAACTAGAATTAAATGAGTATTCATAAAAGTGTAAAAATAACTAAAAAAACTTATATGGCAAACTGTGATCAACAAAGTAAGACGGAGCGCTATGATGCCGAAACCTTGCTCAACTTCTTGACACGCACTCAGGCATATATATTTGTTTCATTACCAACCCTTTAAAATCACTGTTTAATGCACTATTTTAGATGCATGTGTGCATGAGTGCATGTCTTACAATAAGTCGAGCATGATTCTGGCTTAGTTTCAGCCTTACTTGAAATGTACGCAGAACTCTGTATATATTTGTTTGTTCGTCTGAGATGACAAACCGACAAGCAACAAAGTGATTCCATATGTGCTCCGATTTGTTAGTTTTAGTGCAGAACACCATAAATTAATTAGAGGTGTAGCAATGATTTAATCAATAAATAAACCTAGCAAGCTAACAGCATAGCAAAGTGGCGAAGCAATCAGCTTTTTAGCGGTTTCTAACGGAAAAAAAAAATTCAAAATAGGAGGTTCAGATGCCTGGGTGATCAGTAATCCGATTGCTGAAAACAGAATTTGAAAATTCGAAACCGTTCTCGAGATAATCGTGGGAAAGACGGACAGACGGACGGACAGATGGACAGACGGACAGACGGACAGACGGACAGATATCGTAAAATCAATAAGTGACTTCGCAAGCTTCGCCACTTAATAATTGACATGAGTTATTTCTGGCTAAAATCATTGCTTCAGATTGAGATGACTTGTGTAATGGAATTAAAGATGGTGGATCAAAATAAGCTATTGGCAAATGTTTGTAAAGCTGAGATACCAGAAAGTTTTAATTTGATCTGTTTATATGAGCAAAACATAGGTATGAACTCAAAACTTACATGGACCATTTTTCATAGTCTCAGCATTTATCCTTCATGTGAAAGTTTCAAATGAAATTCACTATTTATTTTTCGTAATAATTTTTAATAAAATTTACGCGTACATGCATTGACGTACTTTGCAATCGTAGCAGTAGCCTGGATAAGCAGCGGTTGGCGCCATATATCTTCTTCTGTCTGACGTAAGCAAGATACCACCCGCATGATGTAATAGAAATCTGTTTACCGTTATCTGTCGTCATATCTCTCCAGATATTAAAATATGCTTCATATATGGTTCCATTTGCTATATTTTTAATACTTTAAAAGCTTATGGTAGATCATATAGTAGGCAATAACATCATATAACTGCTTAAGCTCTCGCCTTGCAGTCTCTGCCTTTTCCTTTGGGTAACAGGCGTAATATTAAACCTATTCTATGCTACATCATGCTAATAATAACCAAACATTGTTCGAGTTTAAATCACCACGATAGTACTTTTTTTTGTACTTTTTTATTTTAAAATATTAAAGTCTTTTTATATATCGTTGGTTTAAAAATAATATAAATAAAACATGAAATATTCTTCACTCGGGCTTTTCTCTATTCATTTTTAATTTGCGTATTTGTTTTAAGTAAGTGCACTACTTCCTATTTCCATTTGAACCCATTAATTATTTGAAAACTGGCCAGATTTTCACTGTGTTTGTACCAACAAAATAGTTGAGTTTTAATTAACGTATTTTTTAATATTTCTATTTTAAAATTATTTAATGATTTCTTTAACAAAAACAAAACTGTGTAAATTATTTCTGTGTTATGGGGGTATTGTACATAAATTGAGTTAGCGGTGGTAGTCCTACGCTCATCTTCACAGTGGTCGGCTCAACCGAGGAAGGTCTCTGTCTTGGAAACCCCTCACAGAACGCAATAGAGGAACAATCTTACAGAATATAAAATAGCAGCTTAATTCTGTTGTGTTTTGTAT
Source organism: Parnassius glacialis (assembly GCA_033319125.1). Taxonomy (NCBI): domain Eukaryota; kingdom Metazoa; phylum Arthropoda; class Insecta; order Lepidoptera; family Papilionidae; genus Parnassius; species Parnassius glacialis. The sequence goes on along the minus strand of JAVANC010000028.1, from coordinate 36,296,902 downwards.
AGTAAGCATCAGGAACCGGAGAGCCTTCTTTCTTGACTGCTAAGAAAGACATAATTTTTAGCAGTCAGTGAAAATGCATTTACATTTTGCTACTAAATTGTGGATATTATGTAGGTATAGGTGTCTATAAGTTAAAGAATCCACTTGCGATTAAGTAAGATATGTGCTCGTTGCCACACTTATTTTATAGAAAAAATACATTGTAATCAAAACTCAAACAAGGAATATAGTGGTAGAATCTGGAGCATTTGGGCCATCAAATACTTCTCATATGCGGGAATTAAACCCGCAACTACATACTACGTATTACAATCAGTTTATACATAAATACCAGCACATACGTAGAGATGTTGCATCTTTTGCGTATTTTGTCGCAAAGAATTGTTCGGACTAATTCCAGCCGCTCAATTTCATTATCGCACATCGCGACAAAACTAGCGATACCATCCATACCATCTGGATGATAGGCGGTCCACCACTGTGCGATTTAGAAGAATTTTTCTTTCTCGCACATCTTCCATGTGGAATCGATTACTACCAGCGATATTTCCGGACCGATACGACTTAGGGACCTCCTTTTTAAAAGGCCGGCAACGCATCTGCAACTCTCCTGGTGTTGCAGTTGTTCATGGGCAGCGGTAAGCAATTACCATAAGGTGAGCCGCATGCTCGTGTGCCCCTCTCTTATAAAAAAAAATACATCAAAAAGATATCCATATCGGGTTAAAAATAAGTAATTTTTTAATGTACATACGACACACTTATGGGCCTTTTCTCATACCAGAGACACTTTGGGATCAACGCCCCCAATGAGTGTTAGCAGAGTTCACGTATTCATTCAAGAAAGTTTTAATTTCTTAGACATCTCTAACAGTGGTAGAGCCACGCGACAGCTTATGCTGTCGCACGGATGGGCCGGCTCGAACCGGGGTGGTACCACGACCTCACAGAAACCAGCGTGAAGAGTGGTTCACCTCTGCATTGGGCTTGGTGAGTGCAGGTGGCCGGAGGCCCTTTTTACTGTAAATGAGGCATTCCATCTTAGACCCACGGGTGACAACGCATCTTGACATTTTGAATTGTAATGGAGGATAGATGTATATGTCTATGGGCCGCAGCAGCCACTTACCATCAGGTGGACTGTGTGCTCGTTTGTCACCCTTATCCTATAAAAAAAAGACATGCTGGGTCCTCGGCGATGTTTTTTTCAATCTTGAACACAGGGTACTTATAATTGCTATTGGCAATTTCTTTGGTGTCGGCGCGCATGTAAATCGGCTTGGCGAGTGCTTATGTTAGCACCGTTTATTTTCACTTTAGATAACACCTGATCTTTCTCCGATCATTTTGAATTGCCGTTCCATTGAAATGGGATTAAGGGAATAAAAATTGCACTTGTTCTGTATTTACACCCGTTTGCTATGATCCTGTCCTTCACATATGGCTGGTCTCGGTTGAAACTGGCCGCAGTGATCAAAATTCAGTCACGAAAACATAATTATCTCTATTATGGAAATGGAATTATTTATTCCATCATCTGTGGTACCCATCAGAGACAGATTTCTGCCTTGGTTTGGTCGCTCCTGTAAGACTGCATTACGCAGTGAGTAGGAGTGTTATCAAGCCTGGGCTGCGGCTCCGGCGACTCGGGATGTAAACACCAGCACACTTAAAAAGAAGTATAACTTCGCCTCCAGGTCCTTCAAAAGAGTTATTGCCAAGGCAAAGTCAGAACGCATAGGCAGAATTGGCGAGAAACTAGTTCGCCTCAGGTAACTAAGGCTGTCCAAGGGAATTTCTGTAAGCCATCACTACCATCTCTGCACAGGGAGGACGACTCACTGGCCCAAGACGTAAAAGACAAAGCCGACCTTTTAGGCTCCCTTTATGCGTCCAACTCGACTCTTGATGACGGGGAGAAAACACCGCCGACCATCCCGTGGTGTGAGTGCTCCATGCTGGATGTGCTTTTCTCACAGCAGTGCATTCTTGCACCGGTCCTAACGCGTCTTTTCCGGTACTCCTACTCCCAAGGCGTAGTCCCGAATTCATGGAAGACAGCTTTTGCCCACCCAATCCCTAAAAAAGGCGACCGCTCAGACCCGTCCAACTATAGGCCTATCGCGATCACATCCTTGTTCTCCAAAATAATGCAATCCATTATTAACTACCAGCTCATGCGGTACCTTGAGAATCACCAGCTGATTAGTGACCGCCAATACGGTTTTCGTCGGGGTCGCCAATACGGTTTTCGTCGGGGTCGATCGGTCGGATCGGTCGGGGTGATCTTCTCACCGATAGATGGGCAGAGGCAGTAGAGTCCAAGGGGGAGGCGTTGGCCGTTAGTTTGGACATTGCGAAGGCCTTCGATCGGGTTTGGCACAAAGCGCTTCTTTCGAAGCTCCCTTCCTATGGGCTTCCCGAGAAATTGTGCGATTGGATCACCAGCTTCCTTGCAGATCGGTGCATCAAGGTCGTTTTAGACGGTGCATGCTCCGACTACAAGCCTATTAACGCTGGTGTTCCACAAGGCTGTGTGCTATCACCAACGCTGTTTCTTCTGCATATCAATGATATGTTGCTAACTGATAACAACCATTGCTATGCGGATGACAGCACTGTTGATGCTCTATACACCGGCCGTGCCAAAATTTCTCGGGAAAACGTCGCCGAGTACTGGAACAAACTTGTGTCTTAAGTCGAGACTTTGCTGAACAAAGTTAAGCATTGGGGGTGACTAAATCTTGTCTAGTTTAATCCTCAAAAGACACAAGTTTGCGCGTTTACCGCTAAAGAGAACCCCTTTGTCGTATCTCCTCAGTTTCAAGGTACTCCCCTTCTTGCCTCAGCCAGTATCGGAATCCTCGGAGTCGACATATCGAGTGACGTGCAGTTTCGTGGTCACTTAGAAGAGAAGGCCAAATTGGCCTCTAAAAAGCTTGGCTTGCTCAGCAGAGCGGGACAGTATTTCATGACGGTACACCGCCAGCAACTTTACAAGGCGCAGGTTCGGCCTCACATGGAATACTGTTCCCATCTCTGGGCAGGGGCTCCCCAGTGCCAGCTTCTTCCACTTGACCGCATCCAGCGCACAGCGGCTCGAATCGTCGACGACCGAGTCCTTTCCGATCAGCTCGATTCATTGTCACTGCGAAGAGATGTTGCATCCCTTTGCATTTTCTTTCGCATCTACCACGGGGAGTGCTCTGAGGAATTGTTTGGATTAATCCCAGCCGCCAAATTTCACGAACGCACATCGCGACAGAACTCTCGATACCATGCACACCATCTGGATGATTGGCGGTCCACTACTGTGCGGTTTAGAAGATGTTTGCTTCCTCGCACGACTTGCTGGTGGAATCGATTACCATCAGCAATTTTTCCGGACCGGTACGACTTAGGGACCTTCAAGAAAAGAGCGAACTCCTTTGTAAAAGGCCGGCAACGCATATGCGATACGCTCCCTGGTGTTGCAGCTGTTCATGGGCGGCGGTAGTCACTTACCATCAGGTGAGCCGCATGCTAGTTTGCCACCCCTCCTATAAAAAAAATATTATTGTACCAGGTCTAAAATACTCAGACCTGGGTCAAAACAATGAGACATATGATATTGCGTTGACCATTCCGTATAATATGCTTAATGGCCATAACAATCATCGTGATTATAACAATTCCTTTACATTGATAGAGGCCTACATATGAACTGCTGGATAGGGAGGTAAGGAAGAAGAAGAATAGATAATAGATATTATTATACCTATTATTGTACCAGATGTAAAATATTCAGTCCTGGGAAAAACCTTAGCGACATCTGATATTGCGGTCACCATTCATGCAATCCCTTTCTGCAATGGTACAGGCCCATCTCCAGCTGTGAATTCTTGATCAACCGAACGGCTGACAAAGAAGATGAATATTTAAATTAGAATTAAATTATAACCGATATGTGTATCATAATAATATATTGTATCATTTATTACAATATTTCGCAAAACCGAGGAATGAAATGAAAAGTGTATCGTTTTATTCTTGCGTTGGAAAGTAAAACTCGAATGAATAATGCTCCGAATGTTACTGGCAAAGCTATTTATTCACAAAATTGAATAAGGAGGCGTTCCTGTGAAATAATTTATCAGGAAAATGTTTCACATTACATTGCACGAGTAAAAAATTACATCGGTTGGTAGAGGCGTGTTTTTTCTCTGTTATTCAAATAGAATGTTGATCCAACCCTTTGAGCGGAGAACACGGTACACAATAATGGATCATTATTGATTTTGTTAAACATTCCGTGTTTTTATAAAGCATTTAATTAACTTCTTCTTTTATGGGGAATATTAATTTTGATATTAATAAATAAGTAAATACATGTTTTATTTCTTTAAAATTATAAACATATATTGTTTATGTTTATAATTTTAAAGAAATAAAACATGTATTTACTAAGGTGATTCATGTGAGTATTACTTGTTACGTACAAGTTTAAATGTAAGCGCACATGGTATGGGTTATGAATGGTGACATACACACACACACACACACGCACAGGCGCACGCATCTCATTTATTAATCCACAATTTACAACGTATGTTGTAAGAATGCCTCAAGGTCGTCGTAATTCTATATTTTTAATCAGGTATTGACAGATTTTTTGAAATCGCGGTGAGCTGTTGTGTGAATGAAATATAGTTAAATATAATTTGAAAATAGACTATTATTAATGAAATTCAATCCCCTTCATCATCATCCGTCCTTTTGCCTGTTTGGCTGCAGCACGAATGGGTCATTTTGATCAGGGAAGGACCACGTTTGTACAGAATATATGCATGACATAGCAGCATAACGCTGCCGCGTTTTCTTTGGTGAGTGATGTGAACCGGTGACACTCTTAATATTATTATCAACAATTTTTTCAGGCGCTATAATAATGTAAATTAAAGGCGCTGGTAAACATCTGACAAAGTTGAAGCTGAGCTCGCGTTGTCCTGCTTATCTTTAAACGATTCTAGAATAATTGAATTAATACGTATAATCATATATTCATTAGTGACCATGCATCTGTATTTTGATTCCTAATCAAGAATAAATGCGCTGCAGTTGGATTTAGACGCTCATCAGTCTTTTTGCACTTATTAAAAACTTGCTACGCCTTGTAAAAAATTAAACTTATTTTGACAAAATTGTACGCTTAAAATTTCTGCAATTGTGAAGTCTTTATAAACTCTATATTGTACGGAACTGTAATATTTGCATAAGCAATTCACCCGCCCCCATAATCACCGCAGGCGGAATGAGGAGATTATTTTAGAAAAGGATGGTAGATAGCTGCATAGCTATTATGTCACAACGGTGGGAATCATTGTTCGTTTTGTTTTGTTGTATGAACTTTTGTTTCTTTGTCTTGTGTCCCGGGTTCGATTTTCGTCGGAATCAATGAAGTTATTACTTACACTTTGAGTGTTAATTAACAACGTGCTCGGTAGTGGAGGGAAACATCGTAAGGAAACCCGAATATCTTACAAATAAAATATTTCGATGACATACTAAATCTGCCAATGCGCTTTGGAGCAGTGTAGCGGACAAATACTCCATAACTCTCTCAGAAATGAGAGGAGGGTCATCCAAGAGGCTGTGCCTGGCGATAGTAATATTTTTATAGGATAAGTGTGACAAACGAGCACACAGTCCATCCGATGGTAAGTGGTTGCTGTGGCCCATAGACATCTACATCTACGAGTATTTTCGATTACGAATCAAAATGCAGATGTGTTGTCACCCGTGAGGACTAAGGTGTAATGCCTCGTTTCCAGTAAAAAGGTTCCGGTTCTCTACACTCACTACACGAAACACAGCAGCGTTAAGCTGCTATTTTACGCTGGTATTCTGTTATTCTGTGAGAGCGTGGTCCTTTCCCGGGGTCAACCCATTCGTGCTACAACCATAACATAGCTGCAGCCTGGCTCTAACACGTATAAGAGTATGGAGTCTGGAGTATGAAAGTTGTTACAAAAGTTCACTTTTGTTTTAGGATTAAAAATATTTAAATGAAATATCATTTAACACAGGGGCGAAGTGATACCCATGGGCAAAGGATTCCGACCTTAGCTATACAATCGCACTTCGATTTTGATTCAGATCAGCAGTCTACCTGCCGTGCATTCGATTCGATTAACTAATTATTTAGTTATTAATTTTTTCTGAACCTTACTTATACACAATAAAATTTAAAAGGGAATGCAATGCTTTAAGAATTATCTGCCAGCCAACGTTATAACAATGATAACCCCCTCGAAGACGGTTTTAGAAAACAAAAAAAATATACGCACACTATGATATATCATAAAATCGACAATGGCAACTTCTTTACTCTGTGCGAGAAGCTGATGCACGGTATTGAACTGTTAAATACTGAAGAAAAAGCATAAGTAGATTTTGCTAAACTACTAAAAATGTTTTGGCAATTTTCCCTATGTAAGTTTTTCAACAAAAACAAAGAACTTGACTATTTTTATTTTAGCCAAGCCCATATTTACCCTTGATATGCAGAGGCTGTCACTAGCACTGTCAATTGTCACTTATAATTAGTATTCACTAATTGTAACAGGCAAAAACTGTAGCTTAAGAGCCCTACGATGTTCCAGATTCTAAAGCGAAGTCTGACTTTTCAATCCACTTTTTATTAGGGTAAATCTACACTTAGGAATTTAAAGATGAAAAATATTTTAATTTGTATCGAAAAAAGTAAACTATAATATTTAAATATTAAACTTAAATATTTTTTCGTAGGTTAAATAAACTTAAAAAGAACTTAAATCAGAAGCTTAAAATGCAGAATAAATTTACGTACGTTATGTATATATTATACGTAAATGCAATAAAATTTAAGATGTCGCTATTTTACAGTTGTTTCCACAACTCTTTCAGTTTTACAAAAGTAGAGGTGTCTAGACACATTGCTTACTCTGTCAATGTAACTTCCTGCGATCTTTTATACTTTAGATACGAAGTTTTCAAGAAAATACAGGAGTTTTGTAAAGCCTCGTGATAAATGAGGAGTTTTGTAAAGTCTCACATTCCATTACATATGCAGACACATCATATCCTTGAAACATTTTTAGATATTCGCGGAAACTGTAGCAAATATATCAAATTGAATTATTGTCGACTTCCCACATTAAGGTGAATACGAGGGTGGATTGAAAAGTACTCGGCCTAACACAGATCCATTCAATTCTAAAAATCAAATCTACCCACATTATTTAGTTCAGTTCAGACTAGTTCACTGTGTGAAGTTCGAAACGTGTGCGATAATTAGTTGTGATTTTATAAATTTATTAACAAAGTAATCGAACATAATTTCCGCGATGGAGCAAATCGAGCAGCGTGCCGTCATTAAGTACCTCCATAAGAAGGGGCTATCATCAAAAGCCATCCATGATGACATGGTCAGTACATTAGGCGATTGTGCTCTGTCATATTCATCCGTCAAAAAATGGATAGCAGAATTTAAGCGTGGTAGAGAGAGTGTGAAAGATGAACCCCGCTCTGGAAGGCCTTCGACGTCAACTACTGACGAAAATATTAAAAAAGTACTTGATTTAATAATGGGAGATCGCAGATTAAAAATTAGAGAGATAGCCGAGATTATAGGCATCTCTTATGAACGAACTCAAAACATCATTGTCAACGAGTTGGGTTTCCACAAGGTGTCTGCGAGGTGGGTTCCGCGACTGCTTTCAGTTGAACAAAAAAGGAAGCGATTGACTATTTCACGCGACTGTTTGGAGTTATTTGAAGCCGATGCAGATGATTTTTTGAATCGTTTTGTTACTATAGACGAAACATGGGTTCATTACTGTACACCGGAAACAAAACAACAATCAAAACAGTGGAGAAGACCTGGTTCACCACCCCCTAAAAAGGCTAAGTCGATTTTGTCGGCAAATAAGGTGATGGCTTCAGTATTCTGGGACTCGAAAGGTGTGATTACGATTGATTATCTTGAAAGGGGTCAGACTATAAACTCTGATTACTACTGCACCTTACTACGTCGTTTACGAGAGGAAATAGACGAAAAACGTCGAGGAATGCTCAGAAAAAAAGTCCTGTTTCATCAAGATAACGCCCGTGTTCACACGTCAGTACAGTCAATGGCTGAAATTCACAACTGTGGCTTTGAACTGTTACCGCATCCGCCGTATTCACCTGATCTGGCACCATCAGACTTCTTTCTGTTCCCTAAACTAAAAAAGCACTTGGGAGGTCAAAGATTTTCGACAAACGACGAGGTCAAAGCAGCTGTAGACGCATATTTTGACTCTAAGGAAGAATCATTTTTTTTCAACGGTCTAAATGCTTGGAAGGGGAGGTGGCAAAAGTGTTATGAACTTGATGGTGATTATGTAGAAGAATAAAAATATAACTGATTTAGTATGTGTTTATTTTCTTGGTTAGGCCGAGTACTTTTCAATCCACCCTCGTATTACGAGTACATACAATATTAATTAGGATTTTTTTGCACTAATTGTATCACTGAGGATAACGAAATATACCATGATAATAATTTTAACCCTACAGTATCGTTCTTAGTAGCATTTCTTGTGGGAGGCCTATGTCCAGCAGTGGACTTATGTGGGATACAAAGATGATGAAAAGGATGAATGTAAAACTGTTTCTTTATAAATATTCACAGCTAATGATCAAGCAAGAATATTTTTCCTGTCTAATGTCCTTTTTATGAACTACAATGTCTGAATGGGTGTACACATCTCAGAGACATTATATATCATATAAGTCGAATAGATATTTAAATTACATCGTTACCAAGAGACTTAATTCGTAACCGTGTTTTAATAAAAGTAATTTAATCGTGAAAATTAAATAATCGTCTGTGTATCACGAACCTAATCTGAGACTTTTTAAACCGGCATAAATAAATAGCAAGTTGGGCTTTTTACGCTATCTACAGTGCCTTGTTGTCCGTTTGCGGGTAATTGTCGCATCATGCTAAAATAAGAAAAGTCTCAGTTTTATTTCTGACCCGTTTATACATTTTACCGTTTAGTATGCAAAATAGAAATACAAATTTACGAAAACTACATACATTGGTGTTTATTGGTTATAATAAACACCTAATTATTTATAATAAATCGTAAACAATGTCCGGAATATATAAAATATCCGTCTATCAAAAAGTTTAAAATGTTAAGGGAAAATTGTACTTTTTTTTTAATATTAAAGATTGCATAATTGAACACAGGCCTCACACAAGGAATGCTACGAAGCAGAATCCTTAACCATATGGATCCATCGACTTCCTGCATCTCTTATCAGGTCGTCGAACCATTCAATGGAATGCCTCTCTTCACTCCGCTTACCGGTACGAGGCTACCACTCGAAAATCATTCTTATTGATTTTAAATTCTTTGAGCTATATGGTCAGTCCATTGCAATTCCAACTTACTAATTCTGTTGGGCTATGATATTTTTTTTTTATTTTACGCCGATATCGTCGTCGCGTATTGAAATCCGTTCCGAAGCGCACGCAAAGTAGTTGCAATCGAAAATAGATTTACAAATAATAATGTCCTCCAGACCGAATTTCGGTTACGGCGGCCAGTCTCAACGGAGACTAGCCATCGCCGCAGGACAGGATTATTGTTACCAAGTGTGTCCACAAGCACAGGTGCACTCTCTATTCCCTTACTCTCATAGTGCGATGGGATGGTAAACCAACATGACCAGAGAGAGATCAGGCGCAGGACCAACGGAAGCACGGAGGTGAGCCACCGCTAACTTTCTGACTCCAGGCAGCTTTTGAGAATTTCTTGATGGAAATACTCTATAATTGATTTTTTTTGGTCAAATTCGGTATTCGAACCCGGGACGTTAAGATCAGCAGTCGCACTACTACAATCACTAGACCAACGAGGCAGTAAAAGCAGTCGAGGCAAACAAATAATATATCAAAGCCTATATCTGAACCATATTCTATTATATAACAATTGTTTATATCTTAATTGTTGTAATTTATAGTAAAAAGGACAATGTCCAAAATCGCCCTGAGTAATAAAAGCATCGGACATATATGATAATTAATTTAATATTTTATTATATTAGTTGCAAATACTTTTATAACACGGACTAGCTGCATGCAAAAATGAACATTAATAAGTATATATTCGACTAATAAAATTAATCGCCGCCATCTTCGCCAAACATCATGTGGTGTCGAAAAATGAATAGGGATGCCCAATCGATTGTAACCGATTTTTGAATTTTTAATAAACTTTTGTATATTTTTTAATTTGAATTACATTTTGAATTTATTTCGAATAAAGTTGCAAAAAGAAGCTACAATAAAAATATTAAATTACCATTTCTTTATATTCTTTTATATTATTCCCTAAAAGTATAATTAAAAAACCTACTATACCTATTGAATGAGGTCATACTCGATTTTGAATAGGTAGTTAGAATAATACTGAAGAAAAATACTCGTAAAGATAATTATTCAGTATTTTCTAATGATCGTTTAGAAAGTAGTGTATTTTACGTCTTACTAAATGATAACTTACGAGTTTACGACAATTAATATAAAAAAACATGTATCGTAACTGCATTTACTATAAATGTGTTCTTTAAAAAGAGCAATATTGCAGACTAGATAGAGATGTTATTATTAATATTGTTACAAGTATCGAAGAAGTAGAGACGTACGTGTTATTGTAAGTAAAGTAGGATTTTCAAGTAAGATATACAAGTATGACTTGTTATTATGGTATTAATATTATCGTATGACAAAACATGATGTATTTAATACTGTTTATAACGTATGGCTATAATAAATCTTAGGAAATATTCATAAATCGTATCGTATTTGGCGCTCCTATTTTTGATGTCACTAAATGGTCGCTCGCCGCTTGTCAGTCTCTCATGAAAAAAATATGATCTCCAAATCGATTCAAATCGAACATACTAGAATTGTTTCTCGATTAAACCAAGCATTAACAGATCTATTGAATTTACCGTAAGTACACGTAACTGTATAGAAACGTCATTAAATTAATAAACATAAAATCACGCCTGTATTTCCCAGAAGGAGTAGGTAGAGGTGTGTAGTACTGTTATGTTATACGTCCCATGTAATAGGGGCTGCGCGTATTGCCAAACATCGGAAACAAATCCAGACTCCGCGCTACTGCTGGGAACTTCAAGTTATTAAAATCCAATAATAATTTGCCCGACCCTGGGATCGAACCCAGAACAGAACAGTTTTTCTGTCTGTCATAAGAAACAGATGTTCCAACTATGCAAAAGTATTTCTTGAATCGTTTGAAATATAGTTAGTTCTTGAATAAGTCCGATTCGAGAGGTTTTTGTATCGACATCGGACAAGTACTTTTAAGATTTATATCAATCTGGAAAATCGATAATTTTACTATAAACAATCGATTAAACGATTTCAAATTGACATGCCTACTTTGTACTGTCATCTCTCATTCTGTCAAAATTACATTGGTTGGCGTCATTTGCAATTGTAATTGTCTTTGTAATTGTATCGGTGTTGTGGTGACTTTCGGGACTATATATTAAACATTACGACTTGGCTATTTTAACGAATTCTGATCGCTTTCAAGAACGACTTACCTTGCTGTGATTTTCGGAACTGTGTACCGTTCAAACGATAACCTAGCATTTATAAACGGATTTACGCGTACGCAATGGAAAGTATATTTTGTGTAAATTGCGGCTCTGCTGGTGGTACAATATTGTTGAAAGATAAACAGAGAAGCAATCGTGCAATATTGCTGTAATTACATCGTTGTACGCAGAACCATCGGTTGCTGCGCTCATGTTATGACTATTATTTGCTACTTGAGCTTTACGAGACATCAAAATAATATCGACATCCCCGCACAGTTTTTAGACAATATTCTAATTTCTAATTTAAAAGATGACCAATAAACATGAAATTAATCTGTGTTTTATTTCTAATTCAAACATAATAAGTTAATGTAGGTGTAAAAACAACTTAGTACTAAGTCGGTAAGGCTGGTTTCATAGTCACGCGTGTTAAACAGCGCCGTCCAAACGCACACGCTTGCAAATGCACTAGATAGTAGTCGATAATATTCACGCTGTTCATGCGCGCGCTGTTATAACTTGGTTGAAACCGTAGTTGATACGCTCGCTGTTCGACGGCATGTCTAGCGGTGTGACTGAAACCAGCCTAAATATCTTACCGTACCGTATACGCTAATGACAACATCTAAATGCTAACAGCCATTATATACATACATTTTTATTTTTACATTAATACACACAAACATTATCTCTCATTTCATAACCAAAGCTCAGAAAGCAGATTTTTTAACTAAATTCTATGCATTCATACGTTGCACTTATATCGACTTAGGCTTTAGAACAAAAACTGTATACCTTATTATGTATATAGGTACTAAAAGTAGCTAAATGTTTTAAGACATCGTTTTTGTTTCAGTTTGTTAAAAATTCGTAGTTTGATTATAACCTCAAAATATGATACTTTTTTAGTAATATATCTATTACGCAGCTAGTCCGCCATAAAAATAAGATCAAATAGGAATTTGCTAATGATCAACAATAAAATACATAATTTTCCGATGCTATTGGTTCCAGGGCGAACAATGTATGGGCGCAGAGCAATGTCCTTTGCTTACTAATCTAACATCCTCGTAGATCCAGTAGATTAGGTCGATAAATCTTGAATGCTATCGGGGAAAAAAGTACCATGAGTGATAGAAATGATAGATAGATATCTTGAAATTTCACTGCACACAACATCTTTTACTTGAATATTGAACCCGGAAGCCATGGCGTTATAGCTAGAGTACCAGCTGCAACGTTTTGGGTCGGACTAGGTAGTCACTAAGCAAAGCGGTCGTACTTTGAATTTAATTTCTAAACTTAATTAGAATTAATAAAATACAACGTTCGTGTACTTACTATTTTCGTTTCGCCTGTTTGTGACATTTAATTAAATGCCTAAAATGCCTAAACAATTTTATTTTCTACAATACCGTGTAAAACCAAAAACAGAAAAATATAAATGTCTACTGCTAATGGGTACTGGCTTCTGAGGTTTTCTTTTAGGTTCGCAACCACCTTAAATAGATTTGAATTTATTTAAAACATAGCTTTATATTTCCGTTGTATTATTGTATTTATGTCTTAGTGAATTTATGTCTATACAGCGACAAAATTTTTAATAATACTCACACATATTGAACGCAATAAGTGCCCTTTCATTTTCATTGCACAAAAAAAGAAATATAAATTTTCCATTTATATGACTTTCATATTTATTAAATTATCATAAAGGAATCGCCAAGTCGAGCAAAAAAGCGGCTCGGCCGTACCATCCTTTTCTCGAAGCAGTTCAGGCCATTTTCGAAACTCCATAAGTTGGTTTTGAATAAAACTAGAAGTCAGAACAGGAATTGTATAAACTCAGTATATCTCAAATTTTATTAAATTTGAACCAGTAGTTTAAGAATTATAACTAGTCAAAGTTTCTTAATTTTGTCACTCACTGACTGACCGATCATCAAAACTCTAAGGCACTTCTAGCAGACATACAAGCTTCAAATTTAGAATACCATTATTGTTTAATATATAAATCAAGGAAAAATTAAAATATTTTGCAATTTAGGTCCAGTTTTTGAGATACACCAACTGCGTAAAAAACTTTGTAATCCCATATAAATATATAAGATTACAACGTTACATTTGCAGTTAATGAATAAGTGTATCTACTATATATGTATAATATAATGGAATAACAGGTGTAGATAGGTACCTAGATATAACTATCTACAAAAAGAAATGAGATGCCATCAAAAACATAACTTTAAAAAAAAAACAATTCTCGCAACTCAGTTCATCTACCGTAAAACGTTGTGAGATCCATGTAATACCAAGTCAATTAATTATTCAGTTCCTACTTAAGGGTCCTTCTGTCTTAAGTTACATATTACGTAATTAACTAACCTAACAACATCTTATAGTGACCATATCAGTATTAAAAATCTTTTATGTTTTAAATAAATAAATTGACTTGGCAATCGCACTTAACAATCTAATTTAATATAATATGTATTACTTGAAAGATACATTGTGTTTTCATGCGATGGCCAAGTCAATCATGGATCTCACAACGTTTTACGGTAGAAGAACTGAGTTGCGAGACTTGGTTTTATATACAAGTTATGTTTTTGATGGCATATTATATACATACGTTATGATACTAAGCACATATTCATTTCCTCTGATTTAAAAAACGATTACAATACAAAAAAGTAACACACTCTTATACCATTCATCAATCTATCTGAGCTGCTTCGGTACAGGTGCCCGCCAAGCATTTCTTTATCAGAAACACCTGCGCCCAGGGGTGCACCGCGAAGCACCGTCACCGTACTGTTACAGCCCATTAAATCCTACTGCTAATAATAGGCCTTCCCCGTATATTGCCTAGTAGGGGAGATTTTTACCATAGTTGCCACGCTTGGCAAGCTGGTTGGCAACCGCAGTCTTTTATATTTAGTCGTTATTAGAAAGACGTTGCTGCCCACATTCGCTGATTTGTTTCCCTTTGTCGCCTCTTACGACATCCACAGGACGTTATGAGGTAGTGGATTTTCTTACACCGACACTACATGACAAAGCCCGGGACGCTATAGGATTATTATTTCGACAAAAATTGGCACAAGAACTCAGCCAATTTTTATCGGAATCGAATGATTGATAAATATATGTCGGCCCGCATGCATCACAAACAAAAAATATTCATTTCTATACTTTTTCCTGACGATAATTCATTCACCGCCAATTACGTGGTAAGTCAGTGACTAAAATTGCAATTAACAACTCTGAAAAAAAAAATTAAAAAATTTCATCATTATTTAAAAAGAAAATAAATCTTTGAATGTTGGTCCTTTCATCGCTTGAACGGCTAAATAAATTCTAATGAAATTTGGCATAAAAGTTGATTATGTTATGGATAAGATCATTTCCATAACCGTTATTATTAAGATTTAGATCAAGCCCAACGAAGCAGGCGGTAAACAACTACCTATGTTAATTTAAAAATAATAAACAAGCTCCTATTCTGCCTATCAAATCATTAATCCAAAACATGTACATATAAAATATAAGTGACATAAATAGGATATGGCGTTATAACAATTTTGCTGAAAAAACAAAATCAACGACTTGTATTTTTTTTATTCACTGTTACGTTTTAGAGAATTATTAGCAGAAATGTCGCTCCCAATAATTGCTCGGAGACTGTGGGAGTGCGGTCACTGCTGGACCGAAGAATTCTATTAGCCTCGCAATAACGTGCGAAAATTGAAACAACAAAGTAAATATAACAGCCACATGAATAAACCAGTGCTTTCTTTTTATCCTATCGTTGGTTTCTTTTTATTTTATTTATTTGCTTAGTTGATCTACTTATTGTAAATAAAATAATTTAATACAATTTTACTTTAATAAAAAAAAATAGAAGTAATAACTTAATTATCATACAGTCCTACTCCTTGTGGTATCGTGCCAAGAACGCTGGCTGCGTTTCCCCCACTGAATGGCTATACTTAGCCTTTGAGCGAGAAAAGAACCAGCCCTCTTATCACCAACAACAACAACCAGTCGCGGATACAGTTCCTTTAAGAACTTCACCACACGTGTACTCCACGGACCGATAGTCTCGACAGCAAATAGTACCAATATTTAGTTATCTCTCAGAGACTCGTATTTGCACCATTTACCCAGTTCAGCTGCCTCTGATGCCGCCCCAGCTCTAAACGAGATACCACTGAGATGAGAGGCTTCCAAAGTGTCTACACAAATAGCATCCCACACTAGGGATTTATCTATCCAACCAATGTTATAACGTTGGGTATCCTGCCATCGTCTCTAAATATTCCACAAGACTCTAAAACCGCGAGAACATTTATGACATCATTCACACAACCGTGCCGTGAAAACCTACCAGCACTTTTCTTGCATGAAAGTTCGTGTATTCCAAACTCGTCAACGCTGCTACCATAGGGGCACTGATGGGGTTGGCAAATCGCCGCTCTCAGTTTGTTTCCTACGGCGATACGCAAGCTTTCCCCATCAATTAATGTGCCGAGATTACTTGATTGTAAAGCGTGTAACCAGTGACTAGATTTCTTAGTTGAAACAGCTAGAAGGCGTGCCTGACCTTGGTCACTATGTAAATTATGAAACAAATATTCCTGCACACTCTGTACCAACGAAATTTCCCATTGTTTTTGTTGGTTAACTTCCAGTAGAACACTCTCGCCGGGACAAAGCGTTTGCCATATCTGCTCTGCCTCCGTAGCAAAGCACTGGTCTACTTTATTATTTAAAATTATGTTACATAAGTCACTGACACTAAATCAATCAAATCAAAAATCTTTATTTTCAGACCAGTAATACTTAAACTCAAAAATCTTTATTTTCACTGACACTATGAAACCGGGTAAAAGTAAAAGCTATATATAGCTAGGGCAGTGCCCTCCGAGACATCTTCGAGCTTGTACGTATGTTGTTTGTTCTGAAATTCTTCAAACTTCCGTACCTGTACATTCGACAATTGCGGGAAGTAAGGTAATATGTTCATACTTACAGAGCGTACCGTCATACGGCTTTATTTAGTAGCTAATTTGTGCTTAATGTAGAAAAACTTACTTTTTATGGGATTGGGTGACAAACGTGCACACAGTCCATCTGATGGTAAGTTGATGTTGTGACCCATAGATATCTACATCTATCCTCAATAAACAATTAAAATGCAGATACGTTGTCACCCGTGAGGACTACGATGGAATACCTCTTTTCCAGTAAAAAAAGTCTCCTGTTCTCTACACTTACTATACGAAACACAGCAGTGTTAAGTTGCTATTTTACGCTGGTATTCTGTGGGAGAGAAGTATCTCACCGGTCAAGCCGACACATTTGTGCTACAGCTATACTATCAATATAGCAGCAGCATGGCTCTACCACGTATAAAACTTATTTTTGTGCACATGGCTTTTATTTGGCTAAGATAGTGCAATTTACCATCTAGGTCTTCATCACCGGTTACCTGGTGGAATTGCAGTCAAGCACTGGCTTATATTAAGTCCTTCTTATACATGTTTTGCTACACGTTTAAGTAGATATTTAATAAAAATTAAAACTTAAGGTTTTTATTAAAAAAAGTCTCGGCTCACTTAATAACCACCATACATATACATATTTAGCTTTTCTTTAAGTGTCACCACGCACTAATTGTATATGTCACAGTTAAACTCATAACAGGTCAAATCCAATTTTGACTGCAAAAATCAGGCAAAAATGGTTTTGACCGATGCTCTTAGTCAAAGACAGTTTTGACTGATTTTGTAGTCAAAGACAGTTTTGACTGATTTTGTAGTCAAAAGTGGTTCTGACCAACGTTCTTAGTCAAAAGTAATTTTGTCTGGTTTATTACAATCTAAAGCGGTTTTTCGAGGGATTCTGAGGATTCGGATTCTGAGGTAAACGGCAAGAGAATGTGCATATAACAATACCCCAAACGCGGTATAATCTTCATTGTTTCCGAACTATACGAGGCTATTCATATCAATTAGAACAATCATAATTCATAGTCTTTGAGCCTACATAATTCATTGGTGCGCTTAACAGTAATTAAACTGCACTTAACTGTATATCAACTAACGATTAATTTATAACTTATTATGGAAATGAACATTTTATGAAATTATTACAGTTACAGCAATCATCATTAAATACCAGCCAAGTCGGGTTACAATGAAGACGTTCTGTAAATAAATATTGTTATTTATTTATTTTTAAATTTTATTATGGTGATATGGAACTAAGCACTTGTTACAAAATACAAAAAATGCGAACAACCCTGGTTGGACCAATGAAATTGTTAACTACAATTTTAAGTGCGATTTACATCTGATGTCCGCAAATGTAGGCATTTGACGCGGCGCACGTTTCCTTGCCCTAAAAACCCCCTCAGAAGTGAGTGTGTCTGTGCCCAGCTGTGGAACGTGTGTAGTCTGTAACTTCACTTTACTTTTACTACTTCATCTTTATAGCATTTCTTATAAAAAGGTATACAAAGGGAGGATTTAATGCCTATAGGCATTTTCACCAATCAACCCCATGGAGTGGTAAGTATTCGACACGGTTAAAATGATTTTAAAAAAAAACATGAGATATCAAAGTAGAACAGAAAATTAATTTTTTTTATTAGTTCCACTAATAAAAAAATCAAGATTTTTTTGCCTAATGGCATTAAGTCCGCCCTTTGTAATCCTTTAATAAGGTAGGCAATAAAGTGTAAATAAATAAATAAATAATATCAAAGTCCACTGCTGAACAAAGGCCTTCCAATAGTTATCTTATAAGGGGGATATTTGCCATAGTTTCTACATTTGGCAGGCGGATTGGCAACTACATTTTCTTATTTTCTAATCTTAAGTTGCTATTGCCCATCTTCTGGTTTGCTTCCTCAAGTCGGCACTCACGACATGCAGGAGACGATATGAGGTAGTGGATTTTCTAACACCGCCTATGCACAGTTTAGTAATCGTTTGTTGCAATTAATAGCAAATATAATGTAATCACTTCCGCTGCAATAAAATAAATTAGTCGTAGAGTTATTGCTTCTAGTGTCCAAGAGAATGTTAATCAACGGTTATTATTTTTCATTTTTACTTTTTAATATATTATATTACATTCAAAATAAAAATTTATTTTTATTTGTGAATACAGGCCGTTTAACTTATTTATGGACAGTTGTTTGCAAACTTTGAAAGTTGAAGAATATGGGTTGAGAATGGGTGGGTTAACCGTCAAATGCATTTGGTACGCCGATGATCAAGTCATATTTGCATCGTCGGCAGCCAAGTTGCAAATGATGGTTACATTAATGAACTGGTCATTAAAAGTAAGGGGTATGAAAGTGAACGCAAGTAAGACGAAAGTGATGGTTTTGAAAGAGAAGAAAATAAAACGTTATGGGAAATAAGAATAGAAAGGGAGTCGTTTGAACAAGTGCATGAGTTTGTATATTTGAAACGTGTATTTAGCAGGGAGTGCAGATATGGTAAGGATATAGAACGACGAGTGAACGCAGAAAATAGAGTGAGTGAATGGGGCTCTACACAATATTGTGAAAAGCCAGAATGTGTCAAAAAATGTACGTAAGGCAATTCATAATGTGTTAATCCCTACTTTAAGGTATGGTAGGGAAAGTTGGCTGTAACAGAAGAAGCACGAGACTATAATAAATGCTGTAGAAATGCGGTCATTAAGAAGTGTGCTAGGGTTGAATCTGAATGACAGGGTGAGAAATTGTGTGATAAGAGAAAAGTGTGGTTTGCAAGATGACGTTGTCACCAGGATTAAGAAAGCAATGCTTCGGCGGTTTGATTATGTAGAAAAAATTAACGAGGAAAGGATGACAAAGCAAATTTATATTGCAGAAATGAACGACAGGGTCGGACAGAGACGTCCTAGACGAAGGTTTATCGACTAAATTGGCGATATATTGCAAATGATCTAAATTAGGAATACCGTTATCCATCGACCGGTTATGCATAAATATACGAGTATGGATGTAAAGGTGGCGAGAGGTGTGTCAGAATCGTGCCAAATAAAAGTCCGTAGTCTCTGCCTACCCCTCTGGGTGACAGGCGTGAGTGTTTATGTATGTATGTATGTAAGATAGATAGATATTTGAAAGCGTTACGTTCGCTGCATTCAACCTTTAGGTATACAAATATAATAGGTACAACTAAATCTATTACACTAGTACAGTTAAATAATTTAATTATGTTATTTATATTATAAAAACATTGAAATATTTTACATTAATAGTATTGTCATTAAATATGCAGTACAATATATTCACTACTTTTGTTAGTATTACTGATATTTCACTCATCTATTTATTACAGCCTAATAAAAGTACACTGCTGAGTCCAAGGTTTCCCAAAAACAGATCTCCCCCAATAAAATATATTTTTTATAGGATAAGGGTAACAAACAAAGCACACAGTCCACCTGATGGTAAGTGGTTGCTGTGGCCCATAGATATCTATATCTATCCTCGATTACGAATCAAAATGCAGATGCGTTGTCACACGTGCGGACTAAGATGGAATGCCTCGTTTCCAGTAAAAATGGTCTCCGGTTCTCTACACTCACCACACGAAACGCAGCAGCATTAAGCTGCTATTTTACGCTGGTATTCTCTGAGAGCATGGTCCTTCCCCGGTCGAGCCGACCCATTCGTGCTACAACTATACCAGTAATATATCTGCAGCATGGCTCTACCACGTATATAATACTTGACTACATAATACACTTGTATATTAATAATAAATAATGGCTGCGAAAGATATTCGTACATCCCATATCGTCAGACGCGACAGAGCGAATTGAAACAGGAGATGGCCAGCATCGTCTACCTAATAACAAATGAAAATAATAAGACATTGCAGTTGTCAACTTGCCTGCCAAGCGTGACAACTTTGGCTATATCCACTTTAATGTTATCTGTGAGGGAGGGATTTGACAATGAATGATAAATTAATTATAAGATAAATATTATTGGTATTTTTGTAGAAAATTTGGTAAATCTGGTAATACACAGGTTTTGCTGACAAGTTTTATGTCTACCTCGTCTGCGGTCTGTGGTACTTGTAACTCGGTCATTCGTTGAAAAAAGCGGCAATATAAAAATAAAAGTCGTTTCTACTAATTGCTATGAGACCATGGGACTGCGCCACTGGTGGACCGAGAAATTCTATTACTCTGGCAATAACCTTCTTCAAATAGAAATGAGAAAAACTGCTTCAATGTTAAAATGGCACGTTTTTTCTTGAACTTTCTTAGATGAAACATTGTTGACGAAAAAATATCAAATTATTCTGACCATTCGTCAAATAAATATTATATTACTCACTACTATAACCTCTTCAATTTATATTTGTAGCTAGCGACCCGCCCCGGCTTAGTCTAGTTGGTGTCAACTAATGTCATTTAGGTTTTTTTTTGATGATAAGGGTGACAAACGAGCACACAGTCCACCTGATGGTAAGTGGTGTCTGCGGCCCATAGACATCTACATCTATCCTCTATTACAAATCAAAATGTAGATGCGTTGTCACCCGTGAAGACTAAGATGGAATGCCTCATTTCCAGTAAAAAGGGCCTCCGGCCACCTGCACTCACCAAGCGAAACGCAGAGGTAAACCTCTCCTTCACGCTGGTTTTCTGTGAGGTCGTGGTACCACCCCGGTTCGAGCCGGCCCATCCGTGCGACAGCAAAAGCTGCCGCGTGGCTCTACCACTGTTGAAAATTATGGTATAACTATATATATTATTAGGTTATCATTTGCATTTACGATATTTATTAATATATTTATTTTATCAATTTTTCGATGTTACAAAAAATCGATAAGCTTGTCGTACAAATTATAGGCTCTCGGTTGGTTCAGCCGAAATAGACTGATAGAGAATTTTTTTGAAAATGCATTGCTGGCAAATAACTCCTTGGGATTATATGATATACGAGTATAAGGAAATTATTCCGATATAACAGATAGATACTTCGATTGTACTTATTTGTATAGACAAAAACCATGAAGTATAAAGGTGTAATTCTTATATACATATTTTGATTAAAGTGAATTATAATTTTGATTAATATATAGGCGAAAGACGATCGATCATTCTCAAATGCATTCATGATGGTTGGCACAAATATGCGTGCGTTACAACATAAAATACAAGAAAATATATTAAACAGGTCATTAGCAATTCGTCACAAATAAATGGTATGCTTCGCAATGATGTTTTTTCCAAAAATCCTATAAACAACAACGGTTGCCACGTTACCACAAATACGACCATTTGCTAGAGTAAAACCTTTACTTGTAGACGTCCCGACAAAAAACAAGGTAAGTAAATACACAATGGATGGAACTATGAAATAAGCGCTGATAGCTTAAAAGTGACGTTTAATTTCGATAAAGGTAATATTTTTGTGCATTTATGGCACACTATTTCAAGCATATCGGAGAGTTTGCGCAGTCGGTCTTACATAAGTTCATCCCCCGCTCTGTTCCACCACCCGACAACCAGACTCTCAGCCAGTCACCACTCTTTCGTTGTCGACTTACCACGCATTCAAACCAAACAGTTTTCTACATGGTTCGTTATGGGTACAGCAAAAGAGTGGAATATGATCCCAGCATCTGTCTTTCCATCCGATTAAATACTCTTCACACACCATATGAAACAAAGCAGTGTTAAGCTACTATTTTACGCTGGTATTCTTTGAGAGCGTGGTCCTTCCCCTGTCAAGCCGACCCATTCGTGTTACATTTATACTACTAATATAGCAGCAGCATGCCTCTACCTCGTCTTCAAGGCAAGAGTGAATAGGCTTTTGTCAAGTGCGCTATAACATCTTTGGCTACATCACCACTTGCCGTCAGGTGGGATTGAAGTTAAGCTCTGGCGTTGAAAAGTGAAAAAAGCACCCTGTAGCTTTCTTCGCTGCTGGCCGCCATGTCAATAATCTCGATGAATACTAAGAAGTTTAGTTCTCAACAGCCATCCAGTAGTGAATGAATCCAATACTTTTTTTTTCTTCGTCGTGTTATGTAGTAAAAAAAGAGAATATATACTATATCAACAGCGTAAACTCACTCAAACGCAGTTTTCCGCCTAAAAGCGAAAGCGCCTTGAGCTCTAAGGCCTCTTTAGAGGGTGTTCAGCGTGAATAACAAACACAGAGTGTGTACATTGGATGTAAATATAGGAAGTGGATGTTATTAAAATATAAATACTGCGTAGAGGAACAGTGTGTCCATATTATTTTTATTATACGAATAGCTTGGCTAGACCAGGGTGGAAACTGATGGTAAGTGGATGCTGTGGCATATAGACATCTACATCTAGCCTCGATTAAGGATCAAAATGCGAATGCGTTGGTACCCGTTGGGACTAAGATGGAATGCCTCGAATCCACTAAAAAGAGTATTCAGTTCTTTACACTCACCATACGAAACACAGTGGCATTGAGCTGCTATTTTATGCTGGTATTCTGTGACAGCGTGGTCCTACCCCGGTCGAGCTGGCTCATTCGTGCTACAACCATTATATGTTTCAGCATGGATCTACCACGTAAAAACCGAGTCCAATGAATTTGTAACGCCCTTGACTTTGCAAGATGAAATTTTACTTCAGTTTTATAAAACTTATTAAATTCAAATGAGTATGTAGTACTTCTAATAATTTTTTTAGTCGTAAATAATTTTTAATAAAATTTACGCGAACATGCATTGACGTAGTTTGCAATCGTAGCGGTAGCCTGGATAAGCAGCGGTTGCGCCATATATCTTCTTCTGTCTGACGTAAGCGAGATACCACCCGCATGATGTAATCGAAATCTGTTTACCGTTATCTGTCGTCATATCTCTCCAGATATTAAATATGCTTCATAGATGGTTCCATTTGTTATATTTTTAATACTTTAAAAGCTTATGGTAGATCATAAGGTAGGCAATAACATCATCCCCCCCGAACGGGTTCCCGCCTTGTCGTGGCGGGGGGGCATAGTAGCCGTGGCTTGGTCAACCGCGGTGAACAAAGAGGAACCCCTTGGCTGGCCCGTGGTGTAGGGCCGGCCCGAGGTGGCCACTCCGAGTGGGCTTGACGAGCCCACTTCGGATGTGTGTCGGTGGGCTGCTGCGAGAGGGGTGTCCTCCCCACCCCTACCTCTGCAGCCGGGGTGGAGTCGCGGAGGAAGAGGAGTGTTGGTATGGCGATGCGCCACTCGCCCTATCCTCCGCGACTCAAACGGGGCCGCACCGTTGATGCGGTGGTGGTGGGGCTGCGGGGGGAGAGGAGTGCCGGTATTGCGAGGCGCCGCTCTCCCTACCCTCCGCAGCCGAATTTTGGTTGGCGGCGGAGCCATGGACCAGATCCGCCGCTGGGGTCAGGAAGGCTGGTGCTCCTGAGTGCTGGTTTTTCCTGGCCCCATGGCCTTCGCGCATCGGACATGGGGGCGTCCGTTGCGCATGTGAAATTGGAGGCCGAGGAGGAGGGCGCGCCATGTGTTCTGGTGCGCCTTACCGGAGAAGGAGATGGGGGAGGAGTGTTCCTCTCCCGAGGAGGGGCCGCCATGGGGCGGCCAGCGCCGGTGGGGGTTCGCGGAAGTGTGCGAAAGCGTTCCCGTGGCCCTGCCAATATGCGACTAGGGTGGAACACCATGGGGTTTTAGTCGGTGCGAGTCCGACATAATCCGTCCTTGCCCCCGCGAGCCGGTATGCGTAGGCATTTCCCCATGTAAAAAAAAAAAGGCAATAACATCATATAACTGCATAAGCTCTCGCCTTGCAGTCTCTGTCTTTTCCTTTGGGTAACTGGCGTAATATTAAACTTATTCTATGCTACATCATGCTAATAACGACCAAAACATTGTTCGAGTTTAAATCATCACGATAGTACTTTTTTTCACTTAGTTTTATGTGACATATTTTAAAATATTAAAGTCTTATATATATATCGTTTGGTTTAAAAAATAAATATAAAATAAAACATGAAATTATTAATCACTCGGCTTTTCTCTATTCATTTTTAATTTGCGTATTTGTTTTAAAGTAAGTGCACTACTTCCCTATTTCCATTTTGAACCCATTAATTATTGCATACCTTAAGCGAAAGCGCAAGGTAATGTTCTACTATCGCCTAAAAATTAAAATTCCAACATTTTATCGAATAAAATCGTATCTAGCAATCATATTATACATATAAATGATATAAAAAGCACATTGTTAGAAAGATAAATGATTGTTGAACTTATTAATAATTTTTTTTAAATCGATTAATTGCTATTTTTAAATAAAAAAAGGGTTTTAGTGGCTTATGGTGTGGATTTATCATGTCCCTGTGGCTTGTAAACACTATAACTTTTGAAAATATCAATTGTTTAACTCAATCTATTTTTTAATCTCTTCATCTATCATGTGGGAAGCCACTGAATGTAAATGGCAGTGTAATTTTGTTTTGTTTAGCTATAATTAATTTTTTTCGGCTCCAAAATGGCGAAATTTTCGTTGATTTGGTTGCCTGGTATATAAATTGTTTCTGTAAATGGGGATCTACAGCCACAGAGTAGTTTAGTTCACAGAGTACCTTTGTATTAAGTTTAGTTCGGCTTCAGTCGCCGTCGTGAGTGGACATTGTTTCGGTTGTATTCAGCGACTCAAAAAGATCGCTGTACAACATTGAACTATTATGTACTAAACATAATACCTCAATGCTGTACAAATACACAATATTCGAATAACCAAATTTCTTAAATACTTGATTATAATAATAATAAGAGATTTTTTTATTACAATATTTAAAAGCACAGAATAAATAATAGTAGTACGTACTAAAAGTAAGTAGTATAATTTTTTTTGTCATGGGTGTCATTTTCATGGTTTTCGGGGGTGCTGATGCCGATAGTGCTGTCGAAATGTAAATCCAAGATGGCGGCTGAAGTTGGTACCAATTTTTTCATCTCGGATGTCATTTTCATAGTTTTCAAGAGTGTTGAAGCCGATAGTGCTGTCGAAATGTAAATCCAAGATGGCGGCTGCAATAGGTATCAATTTTTTCATCATGGGTGTCATTTTCATGGTTTTCGAGGGTGTTGAAGCCGATAGTGCTGTCGAAATGTATTTAAACTACTTTAATAATTCCGTATAATCATGTTATACGTAATTTTTTTAATGCGCTTAAGGTATGCCCAATTGGATTTACCAATATATTTGAAAACTGGCCAGATTTTCAACTTTGTTTGTACCAAGTACCTACAAAATAGTTGAGTTTAAATTAACGTATTTTATAATATTTGTATTTTTAAATTATTTAATGATGAAAATTAACAGAAACAAAACTGTGCAAAA
This sequence comes from Parnassius glacialis, assembly GCA_033319125.1. Lineage (NCBI taxonomy): Eukaryota > Metazoa > Arthropoda > Insecta > Lepidoptera > Papilionidae > Parnassius > Parnassius glacialis. Next base: position 36,270,878 of record JAVANC010000028.1, on the reverse strand, counting down.
TGACTTCTGTGTGATGGGGGTATTGTAAATAAATTGGGTTAGCGGTGGTAGTCCTACGCTTCATTTTTACAGTGGTCGGGTCAACCGGGGAAGGTCTCTCTTCTAGGAAACTCTCACAGAACGAAATAGAGGAACATTCTTACAGAATATAAAATAGCAGCTTAATTCTGTTGTGTTTTGTATAGTAAGCATCAGGAACCGGAGAGGCTTCTTTCTTGACTTGACTTAAAAAATTATGTCTTTCTTAGCAGTCAGTGAAAATGCATTTACATTTTTTTTAATTTATTTTTATTTATTTATTTATTCTTTTTTGCACCAAATATTTGTACAAAAGGCGAGATTTAATTGTGGATATTATGTAGGTATAGGTGTCTATAAGTTACAGAATCCACTTGCAATTAAGTAAAATGTGTGCTCGTTTGTCACACTTATTTTATAGAAAAAATACATTGCAATAAAAACTCAAACATGGAACATAGTGGTAGAACCTGGAGCATGTGAGCCATTCAAATACTTCTCATAGGCGGGAATAAAACCCGCAACAACATACTACGTATTACAAACAATTATACATAAATACCAGCACTGCGTAGAGATGTTGCATCTCTTTGCGTGTTTTATCGCATCTATCACGAGGAGTGCTCTGAGAAATTGTTTGGACTTATTCCAGCCGCTCTATTTCACCAACGCACATCGCGACAAAACTAGCGATACCATTCATACCATCCGGATGATTGGCGGTCCACCAATGTGCAATTTAGAATAAGTTGTCTTCCTCGCACAACTTCATTGTGGAATCGATTAACACCAGCGACATTTCCGGACCGATACGACTTAGGGACCTTCAAGAAAAGAGCCTACACCTTTTTAAAAGACCGGCAACGCATCTGCAAATCCCCTGGTGTTTCAGATGTTCGTGGGCGGCGGTAATTAATACATGAACAGACAATATCGTGTTAAAAATAAAGGTAAATTTTTTATGTACCTACGACGCACATTTGGGCCTTTCCTCATACCAGAGACAGTTTGGGATCAACGCCCCCAATGAGTGTTAGTAGACTTCACGTATTCATTCAAGAAATGTTTTCATTTCATAAACATGCCGGGTCTTTGGCGATGTTTTTTTTCAATTTTAAGCACATGGTACTTATTATTGCTATTGGAAATTTCTTTGGTGTTGGCGCGCATTAAATCGGTTTAGCGATTACTTATGTTATAAATACTTATGTTATGTTAAAAAACTTAAAACTAAAAACTAAAAAACTTATACTTATGTTAAAAAAACGGACAATGACCTTTCGGTCGTTTAACCAGGGGTTACAAACCTTCAATATATAGGCACATTTTATATGTAGTACTTTCTTTATTTATAATGATTTTTTTATAATGATTGATATAATATATATTTATTAACTATTATTAAAAAGTTATGTGAAAGATCGCTGTAGAAGAAAAATCATCTATTGTTATAAAGTGCTTTATTCATTTAACAACAAAAAACATTAATTTATAACACATATAAAGATTCGAGTGATAACGACACCGAATAAGTACGTACTTATGCAAAAGATAAAACTTTATTTTTAATATTATATAAGAACTTTATTTTTATTCGGTGCAATCATCACTCGTATCTTCACTTGATGAACTATCTGTAACATTAATTATAAAGCGATCTGCAGTTTGGTCAATTCTATCATCCATGCCACGCATTTTTTGTTCAACCTTAAGGACATGCTGAACACAGTTTTTCCATTTATCTGGCGTGATTTGAGTTAAACCATCTTTAAGTAAATTTTTAACATCTTTTAACTTGAAAGTTGTATTTTTTCGTGCAACGTACCCTTTCACATCTGCCCACACAAGTTCAATGGGGTTAAGCTCACAGTGATAAGGAGGTAACCTTACCACTGTGATGCTTTTTTCTTTTGCCATCTCGTCGGTGACGTAACTTCGATAGTTATCTTTAACTGCCTTTATTTTTTCCATTAAGTGGGTCTTTGTGTCCGAGGGCACGTATGCGATCTGTTTAGATTCTAGCCATTCCTGCATATTTTGTTTCCGCCAAGACATTGTTGGGGTTTTTTCTAAACGTCTGGAGTGGTAACTAGCGTTATCCATAACTATGACATCGCCGCTTTGCAGTTTTTCTATTACTTTTCTAAACCAGTCCTCGAAATGGAGAGCGTCCATACTCTCATGGTAGTCACCAGTAGATGATGATTCAAATACCCAATCACATCCCTCCAAAAAGCCATTTTCATTGCCAACGTGTACAACTATTAATCGCTTTCCTTTACCCGAAGGGGCTTTCGCGCCAGTAGAGTAGCCTTCTAACCGTGATTGACGAGAAGATTCAATTGTGGTGTCTTCCCATACCTTTCCCATAGTATGACCTGCGTTAATCCATGTTTCGTCAAGGTAAAAAATGTTACGTCCCTCGTTTCTTAATATTTGTATTTCTCTCAAATATCTGGTACGCCACAGAACTATCTCTGGGCGATCTATTAGACCACTTTTTCTGTTTCTCTTTATATATTTGAATTTTAAATGGCGCAACACACGTCGCAGGGAAGTTTTGCTCAAGTTTGGCAACTGGTCATCTTGATTTATACTGAGCAAAATTTTGTCTAAAGTCGGTAATTCTCCTGCAAGAAAGAACTGATGCACTTTCGCTCTTATAGCCGATTTATCAAAATCGTCCAACTTGTCAATTACAGACTTTTTTCTTTTATTAATTATTCCCTTTTCTGGTATTTTATGGGAATCTCTATACACGCTTAATACGCGATATATAGTGCTCTTGCTGACTCCTGAGATCTCCGAAACCTTTTCTACCATATTAACGTTTGAAGGATACACGTCTTCGGGCCAGGTGTTTTTGACATATTTGTATACATTAATGATAATCTCTTGTTCCCCGACCGACAAAGTGGTAGGTTTTCTCTTTTTTACTGGTGACGTTAAAGGTGCTCCAGAAGATGGGCCTGTAAATAAATGACAAAAATATACTACCATAGTACTACATCACATAAATACATATTGTTTTAGAAAATAAATACCACATGGTCACATAAAAAGAGCGCTTTAAGAAATAGAAAGGCTACGTCGTCGCATTTGTACCTATTTGTACGTACCTGCTACGTTTATTATGGGTCGGCGACGTCTCTTTCCACTTGATGTTGAAGGACCGGGTCCTTCACCAAATTCTCCTGAACTCATGTCGATTTAGTAACGACCGTCACAGTAAAACTAATATAACAGATTCAAAAAACAAAAACTTAACGATATAACAAATTTAACAGTAAAAACTCAACTAAAACAATGCAATGAATGCTATGAATTACCCGAGACGTACACACGCAAACGCTATCCGAACACGAATGAAAACAAAATGGCGGACCGGCCCAAAAAAGGTGACGCATCTCTGGCTGCCATTGTCACGTTTCTTTTAGAACGAACTGACGTAACGCGCGTTTTGTTTATTTTAAAGGGATGAATTTGCAAAAGCTCAATATGGTGATTATATTGCTTCAAATATTTTTTTAATATGAAACTGTTATTAAATGAATTACTGCGTTACTTACCATAAATTGAAATATAAAATATAACACATTTTTCGCGATGTACCGTAAGATTTTACTATGTTTATAGGAACCACAGACAATATTATTTAAGAAACAAAAAAACAAAACATATGTGCTGACCTAGAAGTGGGAATAATATCAATATTTAAATATTGTTATCACATCTAAATTGAGATTTTGTAAGTTACGCCTTTTGACACTCGGCTCATATCTGAGGTCATTGTCCGTTTTTCTCAATCGATATGGCACATACTATAATAGATAAATTATAACCAATTCAATGTAATGAAGGTGGTCATAAATGTACAGACCAGGAGAGAGAGTCAGGTAGAATGATATTTTACATTACTTCGAGTAGACTTCGAAATTTCGTAAATACAGTTCTATAATAATGAATACTACACATGGATTAAAACGAATGTTACGGGTTTTTTTACGCATCTTGGATGAAAGTTCCGAGTAAAAGAACATATAGTTGATGTGAAGCACCGAAGGTCCGGGAAGTCTAAAGTATGTCAACATGTTTAGTATTATCCCAACCATTATATCGGTTTTGATAGACAACAAATCCTTGCAATAGAACTCCAATTCCTACCAATGATGATTCGCGAGGCTACTGAAATTAAAAATATCCTAATTTTAATAGGGTAGGTGGCTGAGTGCTACCATCTGCTAAGGACCCCATAAGTAATAAAATTAAATTCAAACCCAAGAATACTACTGCATTTATTCTATTCTATTTTTATTCTATCATATTTAACTATGACATCAGGTCGTCAAACACCTCAGTCCTCTCGCCCCTCCCCTGATCAGGGGTGCTGTAGTGCCCAAAACATCGGGAATTTAAAAAGTTAAAATTAAACGCGATAAAATTCTTAAAATTAGTTTTATTCCTTATAAATTTTATACACAGTGAACGTGAGGAGCACTACACTCATGAACGGGAGTAGAAAAATGTTCGCCCTGTTGTGGCGGTGAAAGAAAATCCACCACCTCATGTCGTCCAGTCGTAAGAGGCGACATAGGAAAACAAACAGGAGATGGGCAGCATCATCATCCTGACAACAGATCAAAATAATAATAGCTGCGGTTCCAACTCGCCTACCAGCCGTGGCAACTATAGCTACTTGACAATATAATATAATAGAATACAATAGAATGATTATTATTCAATATTGATTATAACATAATACTTATTGAAAGTAATTTTTTTATTTACCACTGGTTCGGAAAATACCTCTCTCCTGGGAAGAACCAGCAAGAAATCCAGCGGGACTTTCTTTTTCAAACGTAATTTCACTTAATAATAATTTTGTTTATGCAATTTTAAATGAATTTTCATAGAACCAGCATGGTGGCGATCACCTTATTCCCAGGGGTTATTTTCATTCATGTATTCCTTGATATTATAATAACCCTTTTTGTACAGTTTTTCTTTAATAAAACTTTTAAACTTTTTTATTGACAAACTTTGAACATGTGCTGGGATTTTGTTGTAAAAGCGTATACATTGCCCCATAAATGAATTGCTAATTCTGTGGACTCTAGTAACTGGCATTACAAGCTTATCTTTGTTCCTAGTGTTTAAGGTATGAACATCCTTATTCTTATTAAAGCTATTTATGTTTTTATGTACATACATTACATTTTCTTAAATATATTGCGATATCAAAGTAAATATGTTTATTTCTTTAAATTTTTCTCTGAGCGACTCTTTACAATTGAGATTATAAATCGCCCGTACGGCTCTCTTTTGCAAAACAATATATGGGGGAAGCCTATGTTCATTTCAGTTGACTTTTCATAGGCTGACGATAATGAGTTCTACTCATCTTTGCAACCCTCATATTAGTAATTGAAAAAAATACCTTATCAATTTTCATATTTTTGATAGATGTCACTATTATCTATGCCATCAAAAACATAACTTTTCTGCCGACTTCCAAAAAGGAGACGGTACTCAATTCGGGTGTATGTTTTTATTTTTTTTTATGTGTGTTACCTCATAACTTTGTACTGGGCGAACCGATTTCGATGAGTCTTTTTTTTATATGAAAGCTGATAGTTCTCGTGTGGTCCCATATGAATTTGATCAAGGTCAGACCAGTGGTTATTGAGTTATTCTTAAATAACCTATATTGAAGTCGCTTATATTGAAGTCGGCTGTACATAATTTTTAATTTTAAATTATTAGATATATTAATTTAGATAGATATTAGATAAATAGATTTATGATAGATTTTAATATTGATAATATGGTCACTATAAGACGTTGTTAGGTTAGCTAATTAGGTAATAACTTGAGACAGAAGAACCCTTAAGTAGGGACTGAATAAATTAACCGACTTGGTATTACATGGATCTCACAACATTTTACGGTAGAAGAACTGAGTTGCGAGACTTTGTTTTTTTACAAGTTATGTTTTTGATGGCATCTTATTTCTTTTTGTAGATAGATATATCTAGGTACCTATCCACACCTATTATTCCATTATATTATACATATATAGGTTCACTGATTCATTCTCTGCAAATGTAACTTTGTAATCCTATATATTTATATGGGATTACAAAGTTATTTAACAGTTGATGTATCTCGAAAACTGGACCGAAATTGCAAAATATTTTAATTTTTCCTTAACTTATATACTAACATCCCACTAGATGGAGTGACGATCTGGTAAGACATGCAGGAAGTCGATGGATGCAGGTGGCTCAGGACCGTGCTTTGTGGCATTCCTTGGGGAAGCCCTATGTTGAGCAGTGCACTTGAGAAGGGATGTATTGGTACTGATGATAGATGATGTTAGAAATGGATATACCAAGTTACCAAACTATGGATTTTTCAAAAAGTAAAGAATTTAAAAAAGGTAAAAATGTGTAAAAAATTAAATAAGCACTGAGACATTGTTTTGTATATATCCATAAACTTAAAACCGAGAAACTGATATTTAAATCACAACTTTTCAATTATGATGACACTGTGTCACTAGTTGGTGAGATGGCTTGTCCTTGTTGCTTGTCTGAACTGTAGTATCACAGAGGATAAGTGTTCACCTTAAAATTTCATAGTACACAGGTAAATCTAATTTGATTACCCAAAGCACCATTACAATTATTAATTTCAATTGGTATAAGTATAGATTTACCACGTGTTTGGCAGTGAAAGAAAACTTCGTACTCTACGTTACTTGCTCCGCTAAAACGTATCCGTGCTGGGCCGATATGTATTAGGAAGACTTATAGGGATGAGAGGAGGCCTGTGGGCCTAACAGTGGGATGTTTTTTTACCTGTCATTGGTGTATATACATGTGTCAAAGTAGTGTCCTGTATGTTGCGGACGTATTTACGTGAGTAGAGTTGCGTGAGTGACCAGGGCTGACGTGCGTTTTATCATGAATATGTCGTCATTTAGATCGCGTTAGAATGACGGTTAATTGAATGAACATCAACTTAAATACTGTCTCTTCCTAAAAGGCGACATTGCATTTCGAGAAATGAAAAGTCGTTGACGTTGATGCTCTCCTGGTCAAAACGACAGCGGCTACAATTTCCTAATTAGTTGCACATAATGTAACCATGTTTCTACAAGTTTTATTTTAAAAACCAAAATTATTTATTTTTATGGAGATATTGGAAAAGTATACCCGAATCGCCGGGACAAGAGCGGAATGTGTTAGTGTTGCACCAATTCAAGCAACGTGGCTTTACATCTTCGCCACATACTGCAGCCCCATTTTTTAAAATAAAATTTAAGTAACAGACGAACTTATAGTCTACCTGATGGTAAGTAGCTACTGTAGTGTTGGAAGGGCCCTGGTTGTGTTCCGAACGGAGATCCCGGAACCCCTCGTATACGCTGATGGTGACCACCGTTGTAGCCGGTATGAGTCCGGCATAACCTTCTCGTTACCCGCGCATGAATGGTGTCCATGAGGATATCCCCACGAAAAAAAAGTATCACATCGGCGCCCCTCTGGTGGCTATTTATTATAAATTATAGCTACGTATTTTGCAATAATAAACTATGTTATAATCTATACTAATATAATAAAGCGGAAGAGTTTTTTGTTTTTTTGTTTGTTTAAACGCGCTAATCTCTGGAACTACCAGTCCGATTTGAAAAATTCTTTTTGTATATTATAGCCGAATTTGTGTGGAATAGTATAGGCTATCTAGCATTAAGCTATATCACTCAGCTAGCTTAAAATATGGATATTTGTTAAGCAAGTCAGAAGAAAACGCACTCGCGAAATGATTTATTCGCGTACGCTGGTGTTATCGTCAGGGATACGTAAATACAATATTCTAGAAAAATATAGATCTTTACTCCGTCTAAAAAAAGTCCGTGATACCATATGTCTATTTCTTATACATAAGCCATAATTATGTGTTTTATGACAAAAAAATATTGAAAATTAATAAAGTGATTTATGAGCGTTATTATTGGGCATGACCTATTGCTTACGAACGAAAGTTACTTCATCATTAAGACAACTTTATGAAGATAAACTTTGTTCTTTATACCATGTTATTTGGACGCATAGTTTAAGAGATAATGTAAAATTAAAATAATTCAATACTTGGCTGGGCGCGCGAACGGTACATAAACCTTAGCCGCCCGGTGAGAACTGCGAAAACAGCTCGGGAGGGGGAGGGAAAGTGGATAAAACTTAACTTCGCTCTACATCATACATAATATGCCGACAGATAAAAGTACTCCATTAATTATGCCAATTTTTCCATCCATTGCTGTCAAATAAAATATTTAATTGCAATTATAAAATGCTTGAACTATAGTATGTGCCAAATCGATTGAGAAAAACGGACAATGACCTTTCGGTCGTTTAACCAGGGGTTACAAACCTTCAATATATAGGCACATTTTATATGTAGTACTTTCTTTATTTATAATGATTTTTTTATAATGATTGATATAATATATATTTATTAACTATTATTAAAAAGTTATGTGAAAGATCGCTGTAGAAGAAAAATCATCTATTGTTATAAAGTACTTTATTCATTTAACAACAAAAAACATTAATTTATAACACATATAAAGATTCGAGTGATAACGACACCGAATAAGTACGTACTTATGCAAAAGATAAAACTTTATTTTTAATATTATATAAGAACTTTATTTTTATTCGGTGCAATCATCACTCGTATCTTCACTTGATGAACTATCTGTAACATTAATTATAAAGCGATCTGCAGTTTGGTCAATTCTATCATCCATGCCACGCATTTTTTGTTCAACCTTAAGGACATGCTGAACACAGTTTTTCCATTTATCTGGCGTGATTTGAGTTAAACCATCTTTAAGTAAATTTTTAACATCTTTTAACTTGAAAGTTGTATTTTTTCGTGCAACGTACCCTTTCACATCTGCCCACACAAGTTCAATGGGGTTAAGCTCACAGTGATAAGGAGGTAACCTTACCACTGTGATGCTTTTTTCTTTTGCCATCTCGTCGGTGACGTAACTTCGATAGTTATCTTTAACTGCCTTTATTTTTTCCATTAAGTGGGTCTTTGTGTCCGAGGGCACGTATGCGATCTGTTTAGATTCTAGCCATTCCTGCATATTTTGTTTCCGCCAAGACATTGTTGGGGTTTTTTCTAAACGTCTGGAGTGGTAACTAGCGTTATCCATAACTATGACATCGCCGCTTTGCAGTTTTTCTATTACTTTTCTAAACCAGTCCTCGAAATGGAGAGCGTCCATACTCTCATGGTAGTCACCAGTAGATGATGATTCAAATACCCAATCACATCCCTCCAAAAAGCCATTTTCATTGCCAACGTGTACAACTATTAATCGCTTTCCTTTACCCGAAGGGGCTTTCGCGCCAGTAGAGTAGCCTTCTAACCGTGATTGACGAGAAGATTCAATTGTGGTGTCTTCCCATACCTTTCCCATAGTATGACCTGCGTTAATCCATGTTTCGTCAAGGTAAAAAATGTTACGTCCCTCGTTTCTTAATATTTGTATTTCTCTCAAATATCTGGTACGCCACAGAACTATCTCTGGGCGATCTATTAGACCACTTTTTCTGTTTCTCTTTATATATTTGAATTTTACATGGCGCAACACACGTCGCAGGGAAGTTTTGCTCAAGTTTGGCAACTGGTCATCTTGATTTATACTGAGCAAAATTTTGTCTAAAGTCGGTAATTCTCCTGCAAGAAAGAACTGATGCACTTTCGCTCTTATAGCCGATTTATCAAAATCGTCCAACTTGTCAATTACAGACTTTTTTCTTTTATTAATTATTCCCTTTTCTGGTATTTTATGGGAATCTCTATACACGCTTAATACGCGATATATAGTGCTCTTGCTGACTCCTGAGATCTCCGAAACCTTTTCTACCATATTAACGTTTGAAGGATACACGTCTTCGGGCCAGGTGTTTTTGACATATTTGTATACATTAATGATAATCTCTTGTTCCCCGACCGACAAAGTGGTAGGTTTTCTCTTTTTTACGCAAGCGCTATCCGAACACGAATGAAAACAAAATGGCGGACCGGCCCAAAAAAGGTGACGCATCTCTGGCTGCCATTGTCACGTTTCTTTTAGAACGAACTGACGTAACGCGCGTTTTGTTTATTTTAAAGGGATGAATTTGCAAAAGCTCAATATGGTGATTATATTGCTTCAAATATTTTTTTAATATGAAACTGTTATTAAATGAATTGCTGCGTTACTTACCATAAATTGAAATATAAAATATAACACATTTTTCGCGATGTACCGTAAGATTTTACTATGTTTATAGGAACCACAGACAATATTATTTAAGAAACAAAAAAACAAAACATATGTGCTGACCTAGAAGTGGGAATAATATCAATATTTAAATATTGTTATCACATCTAAATTGAGATTTTGTAAGTTACGCCTTTTGACACTCGGCTCATATCTGAGGTCATTGTCCGTTTTTCTCAATCGATATGGCACATACTATAGCACCGTTCATTTTCATTCCAGATAGCACCTGATCTTTCTCCGGTCATGTTGGATTGCCGTTCCATTGAAATGGGATTAAGGGAATAAAAATTGCACTTGTTCTGTATTTACACCCATTTGCTATGATCCTGTATTTCACATAAGGCTGGTCTCGTTTGAAACTGGCCGCAGTGATCGAAATTCAGTCTCGAGAACATAATTATCTCTATTATTGTACCAGGTCTTAAATACTCAGACCTGGTTCAAAACAATGACACATCTGATATTGTGATGACCATTCCGTATAATATGCTTTATGGCCATACCAAGCATTGTGATTATAACAATTCCTTTACATTGATAGAGGCCTACCTATTAACTGCTGGATAGGGAGGTAAGGAAGAAGAAGAATAGATAATAGATATTATTATACCTATTATTGTAACAGATTTAAAATATTCAGTCCTAGGAAAAACCTTAGCGACATCTGATATTGCGATCACCATTCCAGCAATCCCTTTCTGCAATGGTACAGGCCCATCTAACAGCTGTGAATTCTTGATCAGACGAACGGCTGACACAGAAGATGAATATTTAAATTAGAATTAAATTATAACCGATATGTGTATCAGAATAATATATTGTATCATTTATTACAATATTTCGCATAACCGTGTTATGAAATGAAAAGTGTATCGTTTTATTCTTGCGTTGGAAAGTAAAACTCGAATGAATAATGCTCCAAATGTTACTGGCACAGCTATTTATTCACAAAATTGAATAAGGAGGCGTTCCTGTGAAATAATTTATCAGGAAAATGTTTCACATTACATTGCACGAGTAAAAAATTACATCGGTTGGTAGAGGCGTGCTTTTTCTCTGTTATTCAAATAAAATGTTGATCCAACCCTTTGAGCGGAGAACACGAAACACAAAAATGGATCGTTATTGATTTTGTTAAACATTCCGTGTATTTATAAAGCATTTAATTAACTTCTTCTTTTATGGGGAATATTAATTTCGATTTTAATAAATAAGTAAATACATGTGTTATTTCTTTAAAATTATAAACATAAACAATATAGTAGATGGGTCCTCCTAGAAAGTTTAAAAATTCCTTATCTACCGTTATCGTTAACGTTACCATTACAGCCTTTTAAAGTCTACTACTAAACAAAGGCCGTAGTTTATTTTTATTTTTATATATATCGGTATAAAGAAGAAGCTGCTGCCCAGCTGTTGATTTGTTTCCCTCTGTCGCCTTTTACGACAACCACGGGATGATATGGGGATATTATACTACACGGCTTAGTGGATATTATACTACACGGCTTATCTATAACAGTCTTAAATAGGAAAGCATTTAGTTACAGTGTTATAAAATGAAACCAGAAATCGCCTGTATCAGTTATTACATTTTTAGGATTAGCGGCGATTTAAGAAAGGTGATTCATGTGAGTATTACTTGTTACGTACAAGTTTAAATGTAAGCGCACATGGTATGGGTTGATGAATGGTGACATACACACACACACACGCACAGGCGCACGCATCTCATTAAATAATCTACAATTTACAACGTATATTGTAAGAATGCCTCAAGGTCGTCGTAATTCAATTTTTTTAATCAGGTAATGACAGAATTGTTGAAATCGCGGTGAGCTGTTAGGTAGGCTGTAGGAATGAAATATAGTTAAATATAATTTGAAAATAGACTATTATTAATGAAATTCAATCTCCTTCATCATCATCCGTCCGTTTGCCTGTTTGGCTGCAGCACGAATGGGTCATTTCGATCAGGGAAGGACCACGATCGTACAGAATATGTGCATGACATAGCAGCATAACGCTGCCGCGTTTTCTTTTGTGAGTGATGTGAACCGGTGACACTTAATATTATTATCAACAATTTTTTCAGGCGCTATAATAATGTAAATTTAAGGCGCTGGTAAACATCTGACAAAGTTGAAGCTGAGCTCGCGTCGAACTGCTTATCTTTAAACGATTCTAGAACAATCGAATTAATTCGTATAACCATATATTCATTGGTGACCATGTATCTGTATTTTGATTCCTAATCAAGAATAAATGCGCTGCGGTTGGCTTTAGACGCTCATCAGTCTGTTTCCACTTATTAAAAACTTGCTGCGCCTTGTAAAAAATTAAACTCATTTTGACACCATTGTACGCTTAGAATTTCTGGAATTGTGAAGTCTTTATAAACTCTATATTGTACGGAACTGTAATATTTGCATAAGCAAGTCACCCGCCCCCATAATCACCGCAGGCGGATTGGGGAGATTATTTTAGAAAAGGATGGCAGATAGCTGCATAGCTATTATGTCACTCTGGTGGGAATCATGGTTAGTTTCGTTTTGTTAGATGAACTTTTGTTTTTTTGTATTGTTTTAGCCCGGGTTCGATTTTCGTCGGCATCAATGAAGTTATTATTTACACTTTGAGTGTTAATTAACCACATGCTCGGTAGTGGAGAGAAACATCGTAAGGAAACCCGAATATCTTACAAATAAAATATTTCAATGACATACTAAATCTGCCAATGCGCTTTGGAGCAGTGTAGCGGACAAATACTCCATAACTCTCTCAGAAATGAGAGGAGGGTCATCCAAGAGGCTGTGCCTGGCGATAGTAGTATTTTTATAGGATAAGTGTGACAAACGAGCACACAGTCCACCTGATGGTAAGTGGTTGCTGTGGCCCATAGACATCTACATCTACGAGTATTTTCAATTACGAATCAAAATGCATATGAGTTGTCACCCGTGAGGACTAAGATGGAATGCCTCGTTTCCAGTAAAAAGGTTCCGGTTCTCTAAACTCACCATACGAAACACAGCAGCGTTAAGCTGCTATTTTACGCTGGTATTCTGTGAGAGCGTGGTCCTTTCCGGGGTTAACCCATTCGTGCTAAAACCATAACATAGCTGCAGCCTTGTTTTAACACGTATAAGAGTATGGAGTCTGGATTATGAAATTTGTTACAAAAGTTCACTTTTGTTTTAGGATTAAAAATATTTAAATGAACTATCATTTAACACAGGGGCGAAGTGATACCCATGGGCAAAGGATTCCGACCTTAGCTACACAATCGCACTTCGATTTTGATTCAGATCAGCAGTCCACCTGCCGTGCATTCGATTCGATTAACTAATTATTTAGTTATTTATTTTTTCTGAACCTTAAACCTTAAACAATAAAATTAAAAAGGGAATGCAATGCTTTAAGAATTATCTGCCAGACAACTTTATAACAATGATAACCCTCGAAGACGGTTTTAGAAAACAAAGAAAAAAAGATACGCACACTATGATATATCATAAAATCGACAATGGCAACTTCTTTCCTATATGCGAGAGGCTGATGCACGGTATTGAACTGTAAAATACTGAAGAAAAAGCATAAATAGATTTTGCTAAACTACTAAAAATGTTTTAGCAATTTTCCCTATGTAAGTTTTTCAACAAAAACAAAGAACTTGACTATTTTTATTTTAGCCAAGCCCATATTTACCCTTGATATGCAGAGGCTGTCACTAGCACTGTCAACTGTCACTTATAATTAGTGTTCACTAATTGTAACAGGCAAAAACTGTAGCTTAAGAGCCCTGCGATGTTCCAGATTCTAAAGCGAAGTCTGACTTTTCAATCCACTTTTTATTAGGGTAAATCTACACTTAGGAATTTAAAGATGAAAAATTATTTTAATTTCTATTGAAAAAAGTAAACTATAATATTTAAATATTAAACTTAATTATTTTTCCGTAGGTTAAATAAACTTTTAAAGAACTTAAATCAGAAGCTTAAAATGCAGAATAAATTTACGTACGTTATGTATATATTATACACAAAACAGTGGTAGAGCCACGCGGCAGATTGCTGTCGCATGGATGGGCCGGCTCGAACCGGGGTGGTACCACGACCTCACAGAATACCAGCGTGAAGTAGAGGTTTACCTCTGCGTTTCGCTTGGTGAGTGCAGGTGGCCGGAGGCCCTTTTTACTGGAAATGAGGCATTCCATCTTAGTCCTCACGGGTGACAACGCATCTGCATTTTGATTCGCAAACGAGGATAGATGTAGATGTCTATGGGCCGCAGCAACCACTTACCATCAGGTGGACTGTGTGCTCGTTTGTCACCCTTATCCTATAAAAAAAAATACGTAAATGCAATAAAATTTTATTTTTTTTCTATTTTACAGTTGTTTCCACAACTCGTTCAGTTTTACAAAAGTAGAGGTGTCTAGACACATTGCTTACTCTGTCAACGTAACTTCCTGCGATCTTTTATACTTTAGATACGAAGTTTTCAAGAAAATACAGGAGTTTTGTAAAGCCTCATGATAAATGAGGATTTTTGTAAAGTCTCACATTCCACTATATATGCAGACACATCATATCTTTGAAACATTTTTAGATATTCGCGGAAACTGTAGCAAATATATCAAATTGACTTATTGTCGACTTCCCACATTAAGGTGAATATTACATACAGTATTAATTAGGAATTTTTTTGTACTAATTGTATCACTGAGGATAACGGAAGTACACCGAGATAATTTTAAACCTACAGTATCGTTCTTTGTGGCATTTCTTGTGGGAGGCCTATATACAGAAGTAGACTTGTATGGGCTACAAAGATGATGAAGATTATGAATGTAAAATTGTTTCTTTATAAATATTCACAGCTAAAGATCAAGCAAGAATACGTTTTCTGTCTTATGTCCTTTTTATGAACTACAATGTCTGAATGGGTTTACACATCTCATAGACATTATATATCATATAAGTCGAATAGATATTTAAATTACATTGTTACCAAGAGATTTAATTTGTAACCGTGTTTTAATAAACGTAATTTAATCGTGAAAATTAAATAATCGGCTGTGTGTCACGAACCTAAGCTGAGACTTTTTAAAGCGGCATAAATAAATAGCAAGTTGGGCTTTTTACGCTATCTACAGTGCCTTGTTGTCCGTTTGCGGGTAATTGTCGCATCATGCTAAAATAAGAAAAATCTCAGTTTTATTTCTGACCCGTTTATACATTTTACCGTTTAGTATGCAAAATAGAAATACAAATTTACGAAAATTACATACATTGGTGTTTATTGGTTATAATAAACACCTAATTAGTTATGATAAATCCTAAACAATGTCCGGAATATACAAAATATCCGTCTATCAAAAAGTTAAAATGTTAAGGGGAAATTGTACGTTTTTAAATATTAAAGATTGCATAATTGAACACAGGCCTCACACAAGGAATGCTACGAAGCAGAATCCTTAACCATATGGATCCATCGACTTCCTGCATCTATTATCAGGTCGTCGAACCATTCAATGGAATGCCTCTCATCACTCCGCTTACCGGTACGAGGCTACCACTCGAAAATCATTCTTATTGAATTTAAATTCTTCGAGCTATATGGTCAGTCTATTGCCATTCCAACTTACTAATTCTGTTGGGCTATGATAATCTTTTTTTTATTTTACGCCGATATCGTCGTCAGGTATTGAAATCTGTTCCGAAGAACGCACGCAAAGTAGTTGCAAACGAAAATAGATTTACAAATAATAACGTCCTCCAGACCGAATTTCGGTTACGGCGGCCAGTCTCAACGGAGACTAGCCATCGCCGCAGGACAGGATTGTTGTTACCAAGTGTGTGCACAAGCACAGGTGCACTCTCTATTCCCTTACTCTCATAGTGCGATGGGATGGTAAACCGACACGACCAGAGAGAGATCAGGCGCAGGCTCAACAGATTTACGTGCTTTCCGAAGCACGGAGGTGAGCCACCGCTAACTTTCTGACTCCGGGCAGCTTTTGAGAATTTCTTGATGGAAATACTCCATAACTGATTTTTTTTTGCCCGATTCGGGAATCGAACCCAGGACCCTCATGATCAGCAGTCGCACTACTACAACCACTAGACCAACGAGGCAGTAAAAGCAGTCGAGGCAGACAAATAATATATCAAAGCCCATACCATACCATACTGAACCATATTCTTTATTTATTTTATTATTATTATATTATAACAATTGTTTTATTTCTTAATTGTTGTCATTTATAGTAAAAAGTTGCTTACTAATCTAACATCCTGGTAGATCCAGTAGATTAGGTCGATAAATCTTGAACGCTATCGGGGAAAAAAGTATCATGAGTGATAGAATTGATAGATAGATATCTTGAAATTTCACTGCACACAAAATCTTTTACTTGAGCATTGAACCCGGAAGCCATGGTATTCACTAAGCAGAGCGGTCGTACTTTGAATTTAATTTCTAAACTTAATTAGAATTTCTAAAATAAAACGGTCGTGTACTTACTATTTTCGTTTCGCCTGTTTGTGACATTTAATTAAACGCCTAAAATGCCTAAACAATTTTATTTTCTACAATACCGTGTAAAACCAAAAACAGAAAAATATAAATGTCTACTGCTAATGGGTACTGGGGCTACTGCGGTTTTCTATTAGGTACGCAACCACCTTAAATAGATTTAAATTTATTTAAAACATAGCTTTATATTTCCGTTGTATTATTTAATTTATGTCTTAGTGAATTTATGTCTTAACAGCGACAAAATTTTTAATAATCGAATGCATTAAGTGCCTTATTTTCATCCCACGAAAAAAACAAACAATTTTCCATTTTTATGTATTTCATAGTGATTAAATTATTATAAAGAAATATTATATACAGACGTTCTTATACTAAGCACATATTCATTTCCTCTCATTTAAAAAAGGGTTAAAATACAGAAAAAAGTAAAACCCTTTTATAATATCCATTAATCCATCCGTGCTGTTTCGGTGCAGGTGTCCGCCATGCGTTTCTTTGTCAGAAACATCTGCGGCCAGGGGTGCACCCGCGAAGCACCGTCACTGCTAATCATAGGCCTCCATATAAACGGGTATATGGCCTCATAGGGGAGATTTTTGCCATAGCTGCCACGCTTGGCAAGCGTGTAGGCAACCGCAGTCTTTTATTTTTAGTTGCTATTAGGAAGGCGTTGCTGTTCACATTTCCTGACTTGTTTTACATATGTCGCCTCTTACGACACCCACGGGATGATATGAGGTAGTGGATATTCCTACACCGCCACTACATGATAAAGCCCGCGAAGCACAAAGCACAAGATCTCAGCCAATTTTTGCATGCAATTTTGCATGCAGACCGGCATGACTCATAAAAAAAATATTCATTTCTATACTTTTTCCTAACGATAATTCATTCACCGTCGATTAAATCAGTGACTAAAACTGCAATTAACAATTCGGATAAAAAAAAATTGAAAATGCATCATTATTTAAAAATAAAACAATTTAATCGTTTGAACAGCTGAAAGAATTCCAATGAAATTTGGCATAAAAGTTGATTATGTTATGGATAAGATCATATGCATAACAGTTATTATTCAGGTTTAGATCAAGTTTAGGCAATAATAAACAAGCTCCTAATCTGCCCATTAAATCATTAATCCAAAGCATGTTTAAAAAAATATAAAAAAAAATCAGCACGAGCAGAATCAGACTATTATATAAAAATGAATAATATTATAACACATATAAAATATAAGTCACAAAAATAGAATATGGCGTTATAAGTATTTTGCTGAAAAAACAATATCAACGACTTGTTTTTTTATTATTCACAGTTACGTTTGTAGAGAATTATTAGCAGAAATGTCGCTCCCAATAATTGCTCGGAGACTGTGGGAGTGCGGTCACTGCTGGACCGAAGAATTCTATTAGCCTCGCAATAACGTGCGAAAATTGAAACAACAAAGTAAATATAACAGCCACATGAATAAACCAGTGTTTTTTTATCCTATCGTTGGTTTGTTTTTATTTTATTTATTAGCTTAGTTGATCTACTTACTGTAAATAAAATAATATTATACAATTTTACTTTAATAAAAAAAGTTGAACTAATAACTTAATTATCATACAGTCCTACCCCTTGTGGTATCGTGCCAAGAACGCTGGCTGCGTTTCCCTACTGAATGACTATACTTAGCCTTTGAGCGAGAAAAGAACCAGCCCTCTTACCACCAGCCGCAACAAGTAGTCGCGGATAGAGTTCCTTTAGGAACTTCACCGCACGTGGACCCCACGGACCGATTGTCTCTACAGCAAATGGCACAAATATGTAGTCATCTCTCAGAGATTCATATTTGCGCCACTTACTCAGTTCAGCTGTCTCTGATGCCGCCCCGGCTCTAAACGAGGTACTCCTGAGATGAGAGGCCGCCAGAGTGTTTACAGAAGAAGCATCTCACACTAGGGCTTTACCTCTCTCTCAAGGGACCAATGTCATACCGTCGGGTCGACTGCCATCATCTCTAAATATTCCACAAGATTCTTAAACCGCGCGAATATTTATAGAGATGACATCATTCACACAACCGTGCCGTGAAAACCTACCAGCACTTTTCTTACATGAAAGTCCGTGTAGCCCAAACTCGTCAACGCTGCTACTACAGGGGCACTGATGGGGTTGACAAATCGCCGCTCCTAGTAGGGTTCCTACGGCGATACGCAAGCTTTCCCCATCAATTAATGTGCCGAGATTACTTGATGGTAAAGCGTGTAACTAGTAATTAGATTTCTTAGTTGAAACAGCTAGAAGGCGTGCCTGATCTTGGTCACTATGTAAATTATGAAACAAATATTTCTGCACACTCTGTATCAACGAAATTTCCCATTGTTTTTGTTGGTAAACTTCCAGTAAAACACTCTCGCCGGGACAGAGCGTTTGTCATATCTGCTCTGCCTCCGTAGCAAAGCACTGGTCTACTTTATTATTTAAAATTATGTTATATAAGTCACTGAAACTATCAAATCGGGTAAAAGTAAAAGCTATGTAGCTATCCAGTGCCCACCGAGACATCTTCGAGCTTATGCGCATGTTGTTTGTTCTGAAATTCTTCAACTTCCGTACCTATACCTTCGACAATTGCGGGGAGTAAGGTAATATGTTCATACTTACAGAGCGTACCGTCAGACGGCTTTATTTAGTAGCTAATTTGTGCTTAATCTAGAAAAACTTACTTTTTTATGGGATTGGGTGACAAACGAGCACACAGTCCCTCTGATGGTAAGTTGATGTTGTGACCCATAGACATCTACATCTATCCTCAATAAACAATTAAAATGCAGATGCGTTGTCACCCGTGAGGACTACGATGGAATACCTCTTTTCCAGTAAAAAAAGTCTCCTGTTCTCTACACTTACTATACGAAACACAGCAGTGTTAATTTGCTATTTTACGCTGGTATTCTGTGAGAGAGAAGTACTTCCCCGGTCAAGCCGACCCATTCGTGCTACAGCTATACTACTAATATAGTAGCAGCATGGCTCTACGACGTATAAAACTTATTTTTGTGCACATGGCTTTTATTTCGCTAAGATAGTGCAATTTACCATCTAGGTCTTCATCACCGGTTACCTGGTGGAATTGCAGTCAAGCACTGGCTTATATTAAGTCCTCTTATACATGTTTTGCTTCACGTTTAAGTAGATATTTAATAAAAATTAAAATAAAACTTAAGGTTTTTATTAAAAAAAAGGCTCGGCTCACTTAATAACCACCATACATATACATATTTAGCTTTTCTTTAAGTGTCACCACGCACTAATTGTATATGTCACAGTCAAACTCATAACCGGTCAAAACCAATTTTGACTGCAAAAATCAGCCAAAAATGGTTTTGACCGATGCTCTTAGTCAAAGACAGTTTTGACTGATTTTGTAGTCAAAAGTGGTTCTGAACAACGTTCTTAGTCAAAAGTAATTTTGCCTCGTTTAAAGTTCAGACTATCAGTCAAACCTTGCAATATCAGTGACAGTCGGTTAAGTTGCGGCTGTGGTGGCCCTTGGGCTAGCCTAAAGCCGCGTAAATTGTAATGGTATAAAATATAATATAGCAGAAATTGAAATTTTAATTTCAGAAATTCAAAAAGTATAAGAAAAAGTTGTTATGACTAACATTCTTGGTCGAAACCACTTTTAGCCGATGTAATTTGGTCAAAATCACTATTTTCCCAATATTTTTGCAGTTAAAAATGGGCTTGACCAGCATCTTTAGTCAAAACTATTTTTGACTGTAAAAATCAGTTAAAAGTGGTATTGACCAACGTCCTTAGTCAACACTACTTTTGTCTGATTTTTTACAATCAAAAGAGGTTTTGACCGGTTATGAGATTTGACTGTAATATATATTTTATACCAAGATTCTGAGGTAAACCGCAAGAGAATGTGCATATAACAATACCCCAAACGCGGTATAATCTTCATTGTTTCCGAACTATACGAGGCTATTCATATCAATTAGAACAATCAAAATTAATAGTCTTTGAGGCTACATAATTCATTGGTGCGCTTAACAGTAATTAAACTGCACTTAACTGTATATCAACTAACGATTAATTTTTTTAATAAACTTATTATGGAAATGAAAATTTCATGAAATTATCACAATTACAGCAATCATCATTAAAAGACAGCCAAGTCGGGTTACAATGAAGACTTTCTGTAAATAAATATTGTTATTTTTTTTTTTTTAATTTTAATAGGTATGGTGATATATAACTAAGCACTTGTTACAAAATACACAAAATGCGAACAACCCCGGTTGGACCAATGAAATTGTTAACTACAATTTTAAGTGCGATTTACATCTGATGTCCGCAAATGTAGGCATTTGACGCGGCGGACGTTTCCTTGCCCTAAAAACCCTCTCAGAAATGAGTGTGTCTGTGCCCAGCTGTAGAACGTGTGTAGGCTGTAACTTCACTTTACTTTTACTACTTCATCTTTATTTCATTTCTTATAAAATGGTATACAAAGGGAGGATTTAATGGCTATTGACATTTTCATCAATCAACCCCATGGTGTGGTAAGTATTCGAGACGGTTATGATTTAAAAAAAAACATGAGATATCAAAGTAGAACAGAAAATTAGATTTTTTTTATTAGTTCCACTAATATCAAAGTCCACTGCTTAACAAAGGCCTTCCAATAGTTACCTTATAAGGGGGATATATGTCATAGTTTCTATATTTGGCAGGCGGATTGGCAACTATATTTTCTTATTTTCTCATCTTAAGTTACTATTGCTCATCTTCTGGTTTGCTTCCTCAAGTCGACACTCACGACATGCAGGAGACGTTATGAGATAGTAGATTTTCTAACACCGCCTATGCACGGTTTAGTAATCGTTTGTTGCAATTAATAGCAACTATAATGTAATCACTTCCGCTGCAAAAAAATAAATTAGTCGTAGAGTTATTGCTTCTAGTGTTCAAGAGAATGTTAATCAACGGTTATTATTTTTCATTTTTACTTTTTAATATATTATATTACATTCAAATTAAAATTTATTTTTATTTGTGAATACAGGCCGTTTAACTTATTTATGGACAGTTGTTTGCAAACTTTGAAAGTTGAAGAATGTGGGTTGAGAATGGGTGGGTTAACCGTCAAATGCATTTCGTACGCCGATTATCAAGTCATATTTGCATCTTCGGCAGCCGAGTTGCAAATGATGGTTACATTAATGAACTGATCATTAAAAGTAAGGGGTATGAAAGTGAACGCAAGTAAGACGAAAGTGATGGTTTTGAAAGAGAAGAAAATAAAACGTTATGGGAAATAAGAATAGAAAGGGAGTCGTTTGAACAAGTGCATGAGTTTGTATATTTGAAACGTGTATTTAGCAGGGAGTGCAGATATGGTAAGGATATAGAACGACGAGTGAACGCAGAAAATAGAGTGAGTGAATGGGGCTCTACACAATATTGTGAAAAGCCAGAATGTGTCAAAAACTGTACGTATGGCAATTCATAATGTGTTAATCCCTACTTTAAGGTATGGTAGGGAAAGTTGGGTATAGCAGAAGAAGCACGAGAGTATAATAAATGCTGTAGAAATGCGATCATTAAGAAGTACGCTAGGGCTGAATCTGAATGACAGGGTGAGAATTTGTGTGATAAGATAAAAGTGTGGTTTGCAAGATGACGTTGTCACCAGGATTAAGAAAGCAATGCTTCGGTGGTTTGATTATGTAGAAAAAATTAACGAGGAAAGAATGACAAAGCAAATTTATATTGCAGAAGTGAACGTCGGGGTCGGACAGAGACGCCCTAGACGATGGTTTATCGACCAAATTGGTAATATATTGAAAATGATCCAAATTAGGAGTACCCTTAACCATCGACCGGTTATGCATAGATATACGAGTATGGATGTAAAGGTGGCGAGAGGTGTGTCAGGATCGTGCCAAATGGAAGTCCGTAGTCTCTGCCTACCCCTCTGGGTGACAGACGTGAGTGTTTATGTATGTATGTATGTTAGATAGATAGATCCTTGAAAGCATTACGTTCGCTGCATTCAACCCTTAGGTATACAAACATAATAGGTAAAACTACATCTACTACACTAGTACAGTTAATTAATTTAATTATGTTATTTATATTATAAAAATATTGAAATATTTCACTTTAATAGCATTGTCATTTAATATGCAGTATTATATATTTACTACTTTTGTTAGTATTACTGATATTTCACTCATCTATTTATTACAGCCTAATAAAAGTACACTGCTGAGCCCAAGGTTTCCCAAACACAGACCTCCCCCAATATAATATATTTTTATAGGATAAGGGTAACAAACGGGCACACAGTCCACCTAATGGTAAGTAGTTGCTGTGGCCCATAGACATCTACATCTATTCTCGATTACGAATCAAAATGCAGATGCGTTGCACACGTGAGGACTAAGATGGAATGCCTTGTTTCCAGTAAAAAGGGTCTCCGGTTCTCGACACTCACCACACGAAACACAGCAGCATTAAGCTGCTATTTTACGCTGGTATTCTCTGAGAGCATGGTCCTTCCCCGGTCGAGCCGACCCATTCGTGCTACAACTATACCAGTAATATATCTGCAGCATGGCTCTACCACATATATAATACTTGACTACATAATACACTTGTATATTAATAAGTAATGGCTGCGAAAGAGAATTCGTACATCCCATATCGTCAGACGCGACAGAGCGAATTGAAACAGGAGATGGCCAGCATCGTCTCCCTAATAACAATTGAAAATAATAAGATATTGCAGTTGTCAACTTGCCTGCCAAGCGTGACAACTTTGGCTATATCCACTTTAATGTTATCTGTGAGGGAGGGATTTATTGCATCTGCAATGAATGACAAATTAATTATAAGATAAATATTATTGGTATTTTTGTAGAATATTTGGTAAATCTGGTAATACACAGGTTTTACTGACAAGTTTTATGTCTACCTCGTCTGCGGTCTGTGGTACTTGTAACTCGGTCATTCGTTGAAAAAAGCGGCAACATAAAAATAAAAGTCGTTTCTACTAATTGCTATGAGACCATGGGACTGCGCCACTGGTGGACCGAGAAATTCTATTACTCTGGCAATAACCTTCTTCAAATAGAAATGAGAAAAACTGCTTCAATGTTAAAATGGCACGTTTGTTCTTGAACTTAGATGAAATATTGTTGACGAAAAAATATCAAATTATTGTGACCATTCGTCAAATAAATCTTATATTATTCACTGCTATAACCTCTTCAATTTATATTTGTAGCTAGCGACACGCCTCGGCTTAGTCTAGTTGGTGTCAACTAATGTCATTTAGGTTATCATTTGTATTTACGATATTTATTATTATATTTATTTTATAAATTTTTCGATGTTACAAAAAAATCGCTAACCTTGTCGTACAAATCTCTCTGTCTCTGTCGTACAGGCTCTCGGCTGGTTCAGCCGATATAGACTGATAGAGATTTTTTTTGAAAATGCAATGCTGGCAAATAACTCCTTGGGGTTAATACGAGTATAAGGAAATTTTTTCGATATAACAGATAGATACTTCGATTGGACTTATTTGTATAGACAAAAACCGTGAAGTATAAAGGTGTAATTCTTATATACATATTTTGATTAACGTGAATTATAATTTTGATTAATAAATAAGCGAAAGAGGATCGTTCATTCTCAAATGCATTCATGATGGCTGGCACAAATATGCGTGCGTTACAACATAAAATACAAGAAAATATAATAAACAGGTCATTAGCAATTCGTCGTATTATAAATGGTATACTTCCCGATTATGTCTACCCCAAAAATACTACAAACAACAACGGTTGCCACGTTACCACAGATACGACGCTTCCCTAGAGTAAAACCTTTAAACTCGATCTGACCTAAAGTAAATATTCCACAATGGATGGAACTATGAAATAAGCGCTAATAGCTTAAAAGTGATGTTTTATTTCGATACAGGTAATATTTTTATGCATTTATGGAACCCTAATTCAAGCATTTCGGAGAGTTTGCACAGAAAGTAGGTCTTACATAACTTCATCGCCCTCTCTATTCTATCACTCGACAACCAGACTCTCAGCCAGTTACCACTCTCACTTTCATTGTCAACTTACCACGTAAACCCAACGGTTTGCTACATCGTCCGTTTTGTGTACAGCAAAGCAGTAGAATAAGTTACCAGCATTTGTCTTTCCATCCGATTGTAATGTGGGTGTCTTTTTTATATATAATAGAATAAGGGTGACAAACAAGCACTCAGTCAACTTGATGGTAAGTAGTTGCTGTGACCCATAGACATCTACATCTATTCTCCACTACAAATCAAAATGCAGATGTGTTCTCACCTGTGAGGACTAAGATGGAATGCCCCGTATCCAGTAAAAGGGGTCTCCGGTTCTCTGCACGCACCATATGAAACACAGTAGCGTTAAGCTACTATTTTACGCTGGTATTCTTTGAGAGCGTGGTCCTTCCCCTGTCAAGCCGACCCATTCGTTTTACATTTATACTACTAATATAGCAGCAGCATGCCTCTACCTCGTCTTCAAGGCAAGAGTGAATAGGCTTTTGTCAAGTGCGCTTTAACATATTTGGCTACATCACCACTTGCCGTCAGGTGGGATTGAAGTTAAGCGTTGGTGTTAATAGTGAAAAAAGCACCCTGTAGCTTACTTCGCTGCTGGCCGCCATGTCAATAATCTCGATGAATACTAAGAAGTTTAGTTCTCAACAGCCATCCAGTAATGAATGAATCCAATACTTTTTTCTTTTTTCTTCGTCGTTTTATGTAGTAAAAAAAGAGAATACATACTATATCAACAGCGTAAACTCTTTGTTTATAATGGATCGAAACGCAGTTTTCCGCCTTAAAGCGAAAACGCCTTGAGCTCTAAGGCCTCTTTGGAGGGTGTTCAGCGTGAATAACAAACACAGAGTGTGTACATTGGCTCTAAATATAGGAAGTGGATGTTATTAAAATATAAATACCGCGTAGAGGAACACTGTGTCCATATTATTTTTATCATACGAATTGCTTGGCTAGACCAGGGTGGAAACTGATGGTAAGTGGATGCTGTGGCATATAGACATCTACATCTAGCCTCGATTAAGGATCAAAATGCGAATGCGTTGGCACCCGTTGGAACTAAGATGGAATGCCTCGATTCCAGTAAAAAGAGTATTCAGTTCTCTACACTCACCATACGAAACACAGTAGCATTGTGCTGCTATTTTACGCTGGTATTCTGTGACAGCGTGGTCCTACTCCGGTCGAACTAGCTCATTCGTGTTACAACTATTATATGCTTCAGCATGGCTCTACCACGTAAAAACCGAGTCCAATGAATTTGCAACGCCCTTGACTTTGAAGCGGCCGCAAGGTGAAATTTACTTCAGTTTTATAAAACTAATTAAATTCAAATGAGTATGTAGTACTTCTAATATTTTTTTAGTCGTAAATAACTTTTAATAAAAGTTACGCGTACATGCATTGACGTAGTTTGCAATCGTAGCGGTAGCCTGGATAAGCAGCGGTTGCGCCATATATCTTCTTCTGTCTGACGTAAGCGAGATACCACCCGCATGAAGTAATCGAAATCTGTTTACCGTTATTTGTCGTCATATCTCTCCAGATATTAAATATGCTTCATATATGATTCCATATGCTATATTTTTAATACTTTAAAAGATTATTGTAGATCATATAGTAGGCAATAACATCATATAACTGCATAAGCTCTCGCCTTGCAGTCTCTGCCTTTTCCTTTGGGTAATAGGCGTAATATTAAACTTATTCTATGCTACATCATGCTAATAACTACCAAAACAATGTTCGAGTTTAAATCACCACGATAGTACTTTTTTCACTTAGTTTTATGTGACATATTTTAAAATATTAAAGTCTTTTATATATCGTTTGGTTTAAAAAATAAATATAAAATAAAACATGAAATTATTATTCACTCGGCTTTTCTCTATTCATTTTTAATTTGCGTATTTGTTTTAAAGTAAGTGCACTACTTCCCTATTTCCATTTTGAACCCATTAATTATTTGAAAACTGGCCAGATTTTCAACTGTGTTCGTACCAATAAAATAGTTGAGTTTTAATTAACGTATTTTTTTAATATTTGTATTTTTAAATTATTTAATGATGAAAATTAACAAAAACAAAACTGTGTAAAATGACTTCTGTGTTATGGGGGTATTGTACATAAATTGAGTTAGCGGTGGTAGTCCTACGCTTCATCTTCACAGTAGTCGGCTCAACCGGGGAAGGTCTCTCTTCTTGGAAAATCTCACAGAACGCAATAGAGGAACAATCTTGCAGAATATAAAATAGCAGCTTAATTCTGTTGTGTTTTGTATAGTAAGCATCGAGAACCGGAGAGCCTTCTTTCTTGACTGCTAAGAAAGACATTATTTTTAGCAGTCAGTGAAAAATGTTTGTTGTGCATTTATATTTTGCTACTTAATTGTGGATATTATGTAGGTATAGGTGTCTATAAGTTACAGAATCCACTTGCGATTAAATAAAATGTGTGCTCTTTTGTCGCACTTATTTTATAGAAAAAATACATTGCAATAAAAACTCAAACATGGAACATAATGGTAGAACCTGGAGCATGTGGGCCATTCAAATACTTCTCATATGTGGGAATTAAACCCGCAACTACATACTACGTATTACAATCAGTTATACATAAATACCAGCACTACGTAGAGATGTTGCATCTCTTTGCGTATTTTGTCGCATCTATCACGAGGAGTGCTCTGAGGAATTGTGCGGACTAATTCCAGCCGCTCAATTTCACCATCGCACATCGCGACAAAACTAGTGATACCATTCATACTATCTGGATGATTGGCGGTCCACCACTGTGCGATTTAGAAGAAGTTTTCTTTCTCGCACAACTTCCTTGTGGAATCGATTACTACCAGCGATATTTCCGGACCGATACGACTTAGGGACCTCCTTTTTAAAAGGCCGGCAACGCATCTGCAATTCTCCTGGTGTTGCAGTTACTCATGGGCGGCGGTAATTACTTATCATCTGGTGAGCTGCAAGCTCGTGTGCCCCTCTTTTATTAAAAAAAATACATGAACAGACTAATATCGTGTTAAAAATAAAGTAAAAATTTTTATGTACATACGACCCACTTTTGGCCCTTTCCTCATACCAGAGACAGTTTGGGATCAACGCCCCCAATGAGTGTTAGCAGAATTCACGTATTCATTCAAGAAATGTTTTAATTTCATAGACATGCTGGGTCCTCGGCGATGTTTTTTTTCAATCTTGAACACATTTTACTTATAATAATTGCTATTGGCAATTTCTTTGGTGTCGGCGCGCATGTAAATCGGTTTAGCGATTACTTATGTTAGCACCGTTCATTTTCATTCCAGATAGCACCTGATCTTTCTCCGGTCATTTTGGATTGCCGTTCCATTGAAATGGGATTAAGGGAATAAAAATTGCACTTGTTCTGTATTTACACCCGTTTGCTATGATCCTGTCCTTCACATATGGCTGGTCTCGATTAAAACTGGCCGCAGTGATCGAAATTCACGTCACGAAAACATAATGATCTCTATTATGGAAATGGAACTATTTATTCCATCATCTATGGTACCCATCGGAGACAGATCTCAGCCTTGGTTTCGTCGCTCCTGTAAGACTGCATTACGCAGTGAGTAGGAGTGTTATCAAGCCTTTTTTTTTACATGGGGAAATGCCTACGCAAACCCGCCTCGCGGGGGCAAGGACGGGTTATGTCGGACTCGCACCGACTAAAACCCCATGGTGTTCCACCATAGTCGCATATTGGCAGGGCCAGGGGAACGCTTTCGCACACTTCCGCGGCCCCACCTGCGCTGGCCGCCCCATGGCGGCCCCTCCTCGGGAGAGGAACACTCCTCCCCCATCTCCTTCTCCGGTAAGGCGCAACAGAACACATGGCGCGCCCTCCTCCTCGGCCTCCAATTTCACATGCGCAACAGACGCCCCCGTGTCCGATGCGCGAAGGCCATGGGGCCAGGAAAAACTAGCACTCAGGAGCACCAGCCTTCCTGACCCCAGCGGCGGATCTGGTCTATAGCTCCGCCGGCAACCAAAATTCGGCTGCGGAGGGTAGGGAGAGCGGCGCCTCGCAATACCGGCACTCCTCTCCCCCCGCAGCCCCACCACCACCGCATTAACGGTGCGGCCCCGTTTGAGTCGCGGAGGATAGGGCGAGTGGCGCATCGCCATACCAACATTCCTCTTCCTCCGCGACTCCACCTCGGCTGCAGAGGTAGGGGTGGGGAGGACACCCCTCTCGCAGCAGCCCACCGACACACATCCGAAGTGGGCTCGTCAAGCCCACTCGGAGTGGCCACCTCGGGCCGGCCCTACACCACGGGCCAGCCAAGGGGTTCCTCTTTGTTCACCGTGGGTGACCAAGTCACGGCTACTAAGCCCCCCCGCCACGACAAGGCGGGAACCCTTTCGGGGGTGGAGTGTTATCAAGCCTGGGCTGCGACTTCGGCGACTCGGGATGTAAACACCAGCACACTTAAAAAGAAGTATAACTTCGCCTCCAGGTCCTTCAAAAGAGTTATTGCCAAGGCAAAGTCAGAGCGCATAGGCAGAATTGGCGAGAAACTAGTTCGCCTTAGGTAAATAAGGCTATCCAAGGGAATTTCTGTAAATCATCACTACCATCTCTGCACAGGGAGGACGACTCACTGGCCCAAGACGCAAAAGACAAAGCCGTCCTTTTAGGCTCCCTTTATGCGTCCAACTCGACTCTTGATGACGGGGAGAAAACACCGCCGACCATCCCGCGGTCTGAGTGCTCCATGCCGGATGTGCTTTTCTCACAGCGCTCGGTTGGCAAAGCACTCCTCTCCCTGGACATCCAGAAGTCGAGTGGACCTGACCGAATCCCCCCAATTGTGCTGAGGACGTATGCTCCGGAGTTGGCACCGGTCGTAACGCGTCTTTTCCGGTACTCCTACTCCCAAGGCGTAGTCCCGAATTCATGGAAGACAGCTTCTGCCCACCCGATCCATAAAAAAGGCGACCGCTCAGACCCGTCCAACTATAGGCCTATCGCGATCACCTCCTTGTTCTCCAAAGTAATGGAATCCATTATTAACTGCCAGCTCATGAGGTACCTTGAGAATCACCAGCTGATTAGTGACCGCCAATACGATTTTTGTCGGGGTCGATCGGTCGGATCGGTTGGGGTGATCTTCTCACCCATAGATGGGCGGAGGCAGTAGAGTCCAAGGGGGAGGCGTTGGCCAATAGTTTGGACATTGCGAAGGCTTTCGATCGGGTTTGGCACAAAGCGCTTCTTTCGAAGCTCCCTTCCTATGGGCTTCCCGAGAAATTATGCGATTGAATCACCAGCTTCCTTGCAGATCGGAGCATCAAGGTCGTTTTAGACGGTGCATGCTACGACTACAAGCCTATTAACGCTGGTGTTCCACAAGGCTGTGTGCTATTACCAACGCTGTTTCTTCTGCATATCAATTATATGTTGCTAACTGGTAACATTCATTGCTATGCGGATGACAGCACTGTTGATGCTCTATACACCGGCCGTGCCAAAATTTCTCGGGAAAACGTCGCCGAGTACTGAAACAAACTTGTGTCTGAAGTCGAGTCTTTGCTGAACAAAGTCTCGGATTGGGGGCGACTAAATCTAGTCTTTTTTTTATTTGATTCAATATTGATTATTACATAATTCTTATTGAAAGTCATTTTTTTATTTACCACTGGTTCGGAAAATACCTCTGTCCTGGGAAGAACCAGCAAGAAACCCAGCGGGATTTTTTTTTAAACATCACTTAACAATAATTTCGTTTATACAATTTTAAATGATTTTTCATAGAACCAGCATGGTGGCGAGCACCTTATTCTCAGGGGTTATTTTCATTCATGTATTCCTTGATTTTATAATAACCCCTTTTGTACAGTTTCTTTTAATAAAATTTTTAAACTTGTTTATAGACAAACTTTGAATATGTTCTGGGATTTTGTTGTAAAAGCGTATACAATACCCCATAAATGAATTACTGATTCTGTGGAGTCTAGTAACTGGTATTACAAGCTTATGTTTGTTCCTTGTGTTTAATGTATGCACATCCAAAGAATAATCTTATTAAAGCTATTTATGTTTTTATGTACATACATTACATTTTCATAAATATATTCCTTTGCCAAAGTTAATATGTTTATTTCTTTAAATTTTTTCAATTTAGATTATAAATCGCCCGAACTGCTAGTCTAGTTTAATCTTCAGAAGACACAAGTTTGCTCGTTTACCGCTAAATAGAACCCCTTTGTCGTATCTCCTCAGTTTCAACGTACTCCCCTTCTTTCCTCAGCCAGTATCGGAATCCTCGGAGTCGACATATCGAGTGACGTGCAGTTTCGTGGTCACTTAGAAAAAAAAGGCCAAATTGGCCTCTAAAACGCTTGGCGTGCTCAGCAGAGCGGGACAGTATTTCATGCCGGCACACCGCCAGCAACTTTACAAGGCGCAGGTTCGGCCTCACATGGAATACTGTTCCCATCTCTGGGCAGGGGCTCCCCAGTGCCAGCTTCTTCCACTTGACCGCATCCAGCGCAGAGCGGCTCGAATCGTCGACGACCGAGTCCTTTCCGATCGGCTCGATTCATTGGCACTGTGAAGAGATGTTGCATCCCTTTGCATTTTCTTTCGCATCTACCACGGGGAGTGCTCTGAGGAATTGTTTGGATTAATCCCAGCCGCCAAATTTCACGAACGCACATCGCGACAGAACTCTCGATACCATCCACACCATCGGAATGATTGGCGGTCCACAACTGTGCGGTTTAAAAGATGTTTTCTTCCTCGCACGACTTGCTTGTGGAATCGATTACCATCAGCAATTTTTCCGGACCGATACGACTTAGGGCACCTTCAAGAAAAGAACGTTCTCCTTTGTAAAAGGCCGGCAACGCATCTGCAATGCCCTCCCTGGTGTTGCAGCTGTTCATAGGCGGCGGTAGTCACTTACCATCAGGTGAGCCGCATGCTAGTTTGCCAACCCTCCTATAAAAAAATATTATTGTATCAGGTCTAAAATACTCAGACCTGGGTCAAAACAATGAGACATCTGATATTGCGATGACCATTCCGTATAATATGCTTAATGGCCATAACAATCATCGTGTTTATAACAATTCCTTTACATTGATAGAGGCCTACCTATGAACTGCTGGATAGGGAGGAAAGGAAGAAGAAGAATACATAATAGATATTATTATACCTATTATTGTACCAGATTTAAAATTTTCAGTCCTAGGAAAAACCTTAGCGACATCTGATATTGCGATCACCATTCCAGCAATCCCTTTCTGCAATGGTACAGGCCCATCTCCAGCTGTGAATTCTTGATCAGACGAACGGCTGACAAAGAAGATGAATATTTAAATTAGAATTAAATTATAACCGATATGTGTATCATTATAATATATTGTATCATATATTACAATATTTCGCAAAACCGTGGTATGAAATGTAAAGTGTATCGTTTTATTCTTGCGTTGGAAAGTAAAACTCGAATGAATAATGCTCCAAATGTTACTGGCAAAGCTATTTGTTCACAAAATTGAATAAGGAGGCGTTCCTGTGAAATAATTTATCAGTAAAATGTTTCACATTACATTGCACGAGTAAAAAATTACATCGGTTGGTAGAGGCGTGTTTTTTCTCTGTTATTCAAATAGAATGTTGATCCAACCCTTTGAGCGGAGAACACGGTACACAAAAATGGATCATTATTGATTTTGTTAAACATTCCGTGTTTTTATAAAGCATTTAATTAACTTCTTTAATGGGGAATATTAATTTTGATATTAATAAATAAGTAAAAACATGTTTTATTTCTTTAAAATTATAAACATAAACAATATAGTAGATGGGTTCTCCTAGAAAGTTTAAAAATTCCTTATCTGCCGTTGTCATTAACGTTACCATTACAGCCTTTTAAAGTCTACTACTTAACATAGGCCGTAGTTTATTTTTATTTTTATATATATCGATATAAGGAAGAAGCTGCTGCCCAGCTTTCTTTTTATAGGATAAGGGTGACAAACGAGCACACAGTCCACCTGATGGTAAGTGGTTACTGTGGCCCATAGACATCTACATTTATCCTCGTTTGCGAATCAAAATGCAGATGCGTTGTCACCCGTGAGGACTAAGATGGAATGCCTCATTTCCAGTAAAAAGGGCCTCCGGCCACCTGCACTCACCAAGCGAAACGCAGAGGTAAACCTCTACTTTACGCTGGTATTCTGTGAGGTCGTAGTACCACCTCGTTTCGAGCCGGCCCATCCGTGCGACAGCAAAAGCTGCCGCGTGGCTCTACCACTGTGAGAAGCTCTTGATATGTTTCCCTCTGTCGCCTTTTACAACGACCACGGGATGATATAGGGTAGTGGATATTATATTACACGGTTAATCTATATAACATTCTAAAATAGGAAAGCATTTAGTTACATTGTTTTAAAATTAAACCAGAAATCGTGAAACACACACACACACACACACGCGCGCGCGCACGAATCTCATTAATTAATTTACAATTTACAACGTATGGTGTAAGAATGCCTCAAGGTCGTCGTAATTCTGTGTTTTTAATCAGGTAATTACAGATTTTTTGAAATCGTGGTGAGCTGTTGTGTGAATGAAATATAGTAAAATATAATTTGAAAATAGACTATTATTAATGAAATTCAATCTCCTTCATCATCATCCGTCCGTTTGCCTGTTTTGATGCAACACGAATGGGTCATCTCGATCAGGGAAGGACCACGTTAGTACAGAATATGTGCATGACATAGCAGCATAACGCTGCCGCGTTTTCTTTGGTGAGTGATGTGAACCGGTGACACTCTTAATATTATTATCAACAATTTTTTCCGGCGCTATAATAATGTAAATTAAAGGCGCTGGTAAACATCTGACAAAGTTGAAGCTGAGCTCGCGTCGTCCTGCTTATCTTTAAACGATTCTAGAACAATTGAATTAATACGTATAACCATATATTCATTAGTGACCATGCACCTGTATTTTGATTCCTAATCAAGAATAAATGCGCTGCAGTTGGCTTTAGACGCTCATCAGTCTTTTTGCACTTATTAAAAACTTACTGCGCCTTGTAAAAAGTTAAACTTATATTGACACCATTGTACGCTTAAAATTTCTGCAATTGTGAAGTCTTTATAAACTCTATATTGTACGGAACTGTAATATTTGCATAAGCAAGTCACCCGCCCCCATAATCACCACAGGCGGATTGGGGAGATTATTTTAGAAAAGGATGGCAGATAGCTACATAGCTATTATGTCACTCTGGTTGATTTCGTTATGTTATTTGAACTTTTGTTTCTTTATATTATGTAAGCCCGGTTTCGATTTTCGTCGGCATCAATGAAGTTATTAATAACGCTTTGAGTGTTAGTTAACCACGTGCTGGGTAGTGGAGGAAAACATCGTAAGGAAACCCGAATATCTTACAAATAAAATATTTCCATGACATACTAAATCTGCCAATGCGCATTGGAGCAGTGTAGCGGACAAATACTCCATAACTCTCTCAGAAATGAGAGGAGGGTCATCCAAGAGGCTGTGCCTGGCGGTAGTAGTATTTTTATAGGATAAGTGTGACAAACGAGCACACAGTCCACCTGATGGTAAGTGGTTGTTGTGGCCCATTGACATCTACATCTATGAGTATTTTCGATTACGAATCAAAATGCAGATATGTTGTCACCCGTGAGGACTAAGATGGAATGCCTCATTTCCAGTAAAAAGGTTCCGGTTCTCTACACTCACCATACGAAACACAGCAGCGTTAAGCTGCTATTTTACGCTGGTGTTCTGTGAGAGCGTGGTCCTACCCCGGTCGAGTCGACCCATTCGTGCTACAACCATAATATAGCTGCAGAATGGCTCTATCACGTATAAGAGTATGGAGTCTGGAATATGAAAGTTGTTACAAAAGTTTACTTTTGTTTTTGTGTGATTTCTATTTATTTATTTATTTATTTTAGGATTACAAAATATTTAAATGAAATATCATTTAACAAAGGGGTGAAGTGATACCCATGGGCAAAGGATTTCGACCTTAGCTACACGATCACATTTTCATATTAATTCAGATCACCAGTCCACCTGCCGTACATTCGATTCGATTAACTAATTATTTAGTAATTTATTATTTACTGAACCTTACTTATACACAATAAAATTAAAAAGGGAATGCAATGCTTTAAGAATTATCTGCCAGCCAACGTTATAACAATGATAACCCTCTCGAAGACGGTTTTAGAAAACAAAAAAAAGATACGCACACTATGATATATCATAAAATCGACAATGGCAACTTCTTCCCTCTGTGCGAGAGGCTGATGCACGGTATTGAACTGTTAAATACTGAAGAAAAAGCATAAGTAGATTTTGCTTAACTACTAAAAATGTTTTGGCAATTTTCCCTATGTAAGTTTTTCAACAAAAACAAAGAACTTGACTATTTTTATTTTAGCCAAGCCCATATTTACCCTTGATATGCAGAGGCTGTCACTAGCACTGTCAACTGTCACTTATAATTAGTGTTCACTAATTGTAACAGGCAAAAACTGTAGCTTAAGAGCCCTACGATGTTCCAGATTCTAAAGCGAAGTCTGATTTTTCAATCCACTTTTTATTAGGGTAAATCTACACTTAGGAATTTGAAGATGAAAAATTATTTTAATTTGTATTGAAAAAAGTAAACTATAATATTTAAATATTAAACTTAAATATTTTTCCGTAGGTTAAATAAACTTAAAACGAACTTAAATCAGAAGCTTAAAATGCGGAATAAATTTACGTACGTTATGTATATATTATACGTAAATGCAATAAAATTTTAGATGTCGCTATTTTACAGTTGTTTCCACAAATCTTTCAGTTTTACAAAAGTAGAGGTGTCTAGACACATTGCTTACTCTGTCAACGTAACTTCCTGCGATATTTTATACTTTAGATACGAAGTTTTCAAGAAAATACAGGAGTTTTGTAAAGCCTCATGATAAATGAGGAGTTTTGTAAAGTCTCAAATTCCATTACATATGCAGACACATCATATCCTTGAACAATTTTTAGATATTCGCGGAAACTGTAGCAAATATATCGAATTGACTTATTGTCGACTTCCCACATTAAGGTGAATATTACATACAGTATTAATTAGGAAGTTTTTTGTACTAATTGTTTCACTGAGGATAACGGAAGTACACCGAGTTAATTTTAAACCTACAGTATCGTTCTTTGTGGCATTTCTTGTGGGAGGCCTATATCCAGCAGTAGACTTGTGTGGGCTACAAAGATGATGAAGATGATGAATGTAAAATTGTTTCTTTATAAATATTCACAGCTTAAGATCAAGCAAGAATACGTTTTCTGTCTTATGTCCTTTTTATGAACTACAATGTCTGAATGGGTTTACACATCTCAGAGACATTATATATCATATAAGTCGAATAGATATTTAAATTACATCGTTACCAAGAGACTTAATTTGTAACCGTGTTTTAATAAACGTAATTTAATCGTGAAAATTAAATAATCGGCTGTGTGTCACGAACCTAAGCTGAGACTTTTTAAAGCGGCATAAATAAATAGCAAGTTGGGCTTTTTACGCTATCTACAGTGCCTTGTTGTCCGTTTGCGGGTAATTGTCGCATCATGCTAAAATAAGAAAAATCTCAGTTTTATTTCTGACCCGTTTATACATTTTACCGTTTAGTATGCAAAATAGAAATACAAATTTACGAAAACTACATACATTGGTGTTTATTGATTATAATAAACACCTAATTAGTTATGATAAATCGTAAACAATGTCCGGAATATATAAAATATCCGTCTATCAAAAAGTTTAAAATGTTAAGGGAAAATTGTACTTTTTTTTTAATATTAAAGATTGCATAATTGAACACAGGCCTCACACAAGGAATGCTACGAAGCAGAATCCTTAACCATATGGATCCATCGACTTCCTGCATCTCTAATCAGGTCGTCGAACCATTCAATGGAATGCCTCTCTTCACTCCGCTTACCGGTACGAGGCTACCACTCGAAAATCATTCTTATTGATTTTAAATTCTTCGAGCTTCTTTCGAATTTTGAATTCCGTTGGGCTATAATAGTCTTTTTTTTTTATTTTACGCCGATATCGTCGTCGCGTATTGAAATCCGTTCTGAAGAACGCACGCAAAAGTAGTTGCAATCGAAAATAGATTTACAAATAATAACGTCCTCCAGACCGAATTTCGGTTACGGCGGCCAGTCTCATCGGAGACTAGCCATCGCCGCAGGACAGGATTATAGTTACCAAGTGTGTGCACAAGCACAGGTGCACTCTCTATTCCCTTACTCTCATAGTGCGATGGGATGGTAAACCGACACGACCAGAGAGAGTTCAGGCGCAGGACCAACAGCTTTACGTTCTTTCCGAAGCACGGAGGTGAGCCACCGCTAACTTTCTGACTCCGGGCAGCTACTGATAATTTCTTGATGGAAATACTCCATAACTGATTTTTTTGGCCCGATTCGGGATTCGAACCCGTGACCTCATGATCAGCAGTCGCGCTACCACTAGATCAACGAGGTAGTAAAAGCAGTTTTGGTTTCGCCTGTTTGTGACATTTAATTAAACGCCTAAAATGCCTAAACATTTTTATTTTCTACAATACCGTGTAAAAAAAAACAAAAACAGACAAATATAAACGTCTACTGCTAATGGGTACTGGCTACTGAGGTTTTCTTTTAGGTTCGCAACCACCTTAAATAGATTTGAATTTATTTAAAATATAGCTTTATATTTCCGTTGTATTATTGAATTTATGTCTTAGTGAATTTATGTCTTTACAGAGACAAAATTCTCACACATATTGAACGCAATAAGTGCCCTTTCATTTTCATTGCACAAAAAACAACATTTATTTTGCATTTATATGACTTTGTTAGTAATTAAATTATTATAAAGAAATCTGGG
Organism: Parnassius glacialis; assembly: GCA_033319125.1. NCBI lineage: Eukaryota > Metazoa > Arthropoda > Insecta > Lepidoptera > Papilionidae > Parnassius > Parnassius glacialis. Next base: position 36,232,874 of record JAVANC010000028.1, on the reverse strand, counting down.
GGCACGGCAATGCTCCCGCCAAGTCGATCAAAAAAGCGGCTCGGCCGTACCATCCTTTTCTCGAAGCAGTTCAGGCCATATTCGAAACCTTGTAACTTGGTTGTTGATAAAACTAGATGTCAGAATTTTGAGTAACCAAGTAGAAATTATATAAACTCAGTATATCTCAAATTTTATTAAATTTGAACCAGTAGTTTAAGAATTATAACTAGTCAAAATTTTTTAATTTTGTCACTTACTGACTGACTGATTATCAAAACTCTAAGGCACTTCTAGCAGATATAGAAGCTATTAATTTGGAACACAATTATTCTTTAATATATATGTTAAGTAAAAATTAAAATATTTTGCAATTTACGTCCAGTTTTCGAGATACACCAACTGCGTAAATAACTTTGTAATCCCATATAAATATATAGGATTACAACGTTACATTTGCAGTGAATGAATTAGTGTACCTGTATATGTATAATATAATGAAATAACAGGTTTAGATAGGTACCTAGATATAACTATCTACAAAAAGAAATGAGATGCCATCAAAAACATAACTTGTAAAAAAAACAAGTCTCGCAACTCAGTTCTTCTAACGTAAAACATTGTGAGATCCATGTAATACCAAGTCGATTAGTTTATTCAGTTCCTACTTAAGGGTCCATCTGTCTTAAGTTACATATTACGTAATTAGCTAACCTAACAACATCTTATAGTGGCCTTCTTATAGTGTTTTTGATGGCATATTATATACATACGATATGATACTAGGCACATATTCATTTCCTCTCATTTAAAAAAGATTACAATACAAAAAAAAGTAACACACTCTTATAACATCCATCAATCTATCCGAGCTGCTTCGGTACAGGTGCCCGCCATGCATTTCTTTATCAGAAACACCTGCGCCCAGGGGTGCACCCGCAAAACACCGTCAACGCACTGTTACAGCCTATTAAATTCCACTGCTAATATCATGGACCTCCCTCGCATATTCCCTCATAGGGGAGATTTTTGCCATAGTTGCAACGCTTGGCAAGCGTGTTGGCAACCGCAGTCTTTTATTTTTAGTCGTTATTAGGAAGCCGTTGCTGCCCACATTTCCTGATTTGTTTCCCTTTGTCGCCTCTTACGACACCCACGGGATGATATGAGGTAGTGGATATTCTTACACCGTCACTACATGATAAAGCCCGAGAAGCACAAAGTACAAGAACTCGGCCAATTTTTATCGGAATATAATTATATAAAAAAAATATATTATATAAAAAAATGAATAATATTATTACACATTAAATATAAGTGACATAAATAGAATATGGCGTTATAACTATTTTGCTGAAAAAACAAAATCAACGCCTTGTTTTTTTTATTATTCACTGTTACGTTTGTAGAGAATTATTAGCAGAAATGTCGCTCCCAATAATTGCTCGGAGACTGTGGGAGTGCGGTCACTGCTGGACCGAAGAATTCTATTAGCCTCGCAATAACGTGCGAAAATTGAAACAACAAAGTAAATATAACAGCCACATGAATAAACCAGTGTATTTTATCCTATCGTTGCTTTGTTTTTATTTTATTTAATAGCTTAGTTGATCTTCTTACTGTAAATAAAATAATATAATACAATTTAACTTTAATAAAAAAAACTAAAACTAATAACTTAATTATCATACAGTCCTGCTCCTCGTGGTATCGTGCCAAGAACACTGGCTGCGTTTCTCCGCTGAATGGCTATACTTAGCCTTTGAGTGAGAAAAGAACCAGCCCTCTTATCACCAGCAGCAACGACCAGTCGCGGGTAGAGTTCCTTTAGGAACTACACCGACGAGTACCCCGCGGACCGATAGTCTCTACAGTAAATGGCACAAATATGTAGTTATCTTTCAGAGACTTATATTAGCGCCAACCCTTACCCTCAACAATTGCGGGGAGTAAGGTAATGTGTTCATTCCTACATAGTGAACTGTCAGACGGCTTTATTTAGTAGCCGATTTGTGCTTAATGTAGAAAAACTTACTGTTTTATGGTATTGGGCGACAAAGGAGCACACAGTCCACCTGATTTGTGTTTTGGTCACAGATGTTGATGTTTATGGGTCACACTAGTTGCTGTGACCCATGGACATCCACATCTATCCTCAATAAAGAATTAAAATGCAGATACGTTGTCACCCGTGAGGTGGAATGCGTCTTTTCCAGTAAAAAAGGTCTCCTGGTCACTACACTTACCATACGAAATACAGCAGTGTTAACTTGCTATTTTACGCTCGTATTCTGTGAGTGAGTGTCCTTTCCCTGGTTGAGCCGACCCATTCGTGCTACAGCTATACTACTAATATAGCTGTAGCATGGATCTATCACGTATAAAACTTATTTGTGTGCACATGGCTTTTATTTCGCTAAGATAAAGCAGTTTAACATCTAGGTCCTCATCGCCGGTTACCTGGTGGGATTGCAGTCAAGCACTGGCTTATATTATGTCCTCTTATATATGTTTTGCTTTACGCTTAAGAAATTATTTAATAAAAATGAAAATAAAACTTACTAAGACTTAATAACCACCATACATACACAAATATAGCTTTTCTTTAAGTGTCACCACGCACTAATTGTATATGTCACATTAAAATAATTGCATAACCGGTGAAAACCAATTTTGACTGCAAAAATCAGCCAAAAGTGGCATTGACAGATGCCCTTAGTTAAAGACCGTTTTGACTGATTTTTGCAATCAAAAGAGGTTCTAACCAACGTTCTTAGTCAAAAGTAATTTTGCCTCATTTAAAGTTCAGACTACTATCGGTCAAACCTCGCAATATCAGTGACAGTTGGTTATGGTGCGGCTGGGTAGACCCTTGGGCCACCCTAAAACGGCGTACTTTATAATGATATAAAATATAACATTGAAGGAATAAAATTTTTTTATTTCATAAATTTTGTACGTGGTAGAGCCATGCTGCTGCAACTATGTTAGTAGTATAGTTGTAGCAGGAACTGGTCGGCTCGACCGGGCAAGGACCACGCTCTCACAGAATACCAGCGTAAAATAGCATCTTAACGTTGCTGTGATTCTTATGGTGAGTGTAGAGAACCGGAGACCCTCTTTATTGGAAAAGAGGCATTCCATCTTAGTCCTCACGGGTGACAACGCATCTGCATTTATATTCGCAAACGAGGATAGATGTAGATGTCTATGGGCCACAGCAACCACTTACCATCAGGTGGACTGTGTGCTCGTTCGTCACCCTATCTTATAAAAAAAATTCAAAAAGTATGAGTCAAAAGTAGTTTTGACTAACATTCTTGGTCGAAACAACTTTTAGCCGATGTAATTTGGTCAAAATCACTATAATCCAATAATTTTGCAGTTAAAAATGGTTTTGACCAGCATCTTTAGTCAAAACTACTTTTGACTACAAAGATCAGTTAAAAGTGGTATTGACCAACGTTCTTAGTCAAAACTACTTTTGTCTGATTTTTTACAATCAAAAGCGGTTTTGACCGGTTATGAGATTTGACTGTAATTTATATTTTATACCAAGTTTCTGAGGTAAACGGCAAGAGAATATAGCATATAACAATACCCCAAACGCGGTATAATCTTCATTGTTTCCGAACTTAACGAGGTTATTCATATCAATTAGAACAATCATAATTAATAGTCTTTGAGCCTACATTATTCATTGGTGCGCTTAACAGTAATTAAACTGCACTTAACTGTATATCAACTAACGATTAATTTGTAACTTATTATGGAAATAAAAATTTTATGAAATTATTACAGTTACAGCAATCATCATTAAATATCAGCCAAGTCGGGTTACAATGAAGACGTTCTGTAAATAAATATTGTAGAATAGAATAGAATAGAATAATTTTTTATTCAATATAGATAACATGTGTAATTCTTATTGAAAGTCATTTTTTACTTTACCACTGGTTCGAAAAAGAACCTCCGTCCTGGGAAGAACCAGCAAGAAACCCAGCGGGACTTTTTTTTAAAGCAAATTTTACAATAATGGTTAAACAAACTATATAAGTACAAAATTTATTTTAGAAACAGCTTGGAAACGATCACCTTTATCAACCATGTATTCATTTATACTATAATAACCCTTTTTATACAGTTTCAACTTAACAAAACATTTAAACTTGCTAATAGAGAGAGCCTGTACACTTTCCGGGACCTTGTTGTAATAGCGTATACATTGCCCCAAGAATGAATTACTGACTTTGTGGAGTCGAGAAACTGGTATCACTAGCTTGTGTTTGTTCCTAGTGTTTACAGAATGCACATCACTTTTTTTACTAAAACTACCTTTGTTTTTGTGAACATACATTAAATTTTCGTAAATATACTGAGAGGTCAAAGTTAATATATTTATTTCTTTAAATTTATCTCTAAGAGACTCTCTCGGTTTTAGGTTGTAAATAGCTCTAATGGCCCTCTTCTGTAAAACAAAAATAGTTTCTGAATCAGCCGCATTTCCCCATAGCAAAATCGCATAAGACATTATTCTATGGAAATAACTGAAATAAACTAATCTAGCTGTCTCGACACTAGTGAGACCTCTAATCTTTTTTACAGCATAGGCTGCAGAACTTAGTCTGCTTGCTAGTTTGGATATATGGGGGCCCCACTGAAGCTTTGCGTCGAGAGTGATGCCAAGAAAAACAGTGGATTCAACAGGGCTCAGTTCTTCCCCATTTAAAAACACATTGGTACTCAGATTTTTAACATTTGTTGTTGTAAATTTAATACATTTAGTTTTATTTCCGTTTAAATGTAGATTATTAACGTTAAACCAATGCACTAATTTTGATATAGCATTATTCACTTCGTCATATACATACACAATAAAGGTATGACTTTATTATGTTTCATCAAATCAGGAAACACACCAGATTCGACGCTTGCATTAAATATAGTGTCTAGATAAGGTGCTATTATATCTATTATAGATAAAATAACTTTAACGGAAATCCCCCATGAATCTGCCGTTTTCTTAACATCAATAGTTTTCAAATATTTAACGATATCTTTTGGCAGTACTCTATGTTATGTTTATGTTATGTATATGTTATTTATTTATTTTTAAATTTTATTATGGCGATATAGAACTAAGCACTTGTTACAAAATACACAAAATGCGAACAACCAATGAAATTGTTAACTACAATTTTAAGTGCGATTTACATCTGATGTCCGCAAATGTAGGCATTTGACGCGGTGGACGTTTCCTTGCCCTAAAAACCCTCTCAGAAATGAGTGTGTCTGTGCCCAGCTGTGGAACGTGTGTAGGCTGTAACTTCACTTTACTTTTACTACTTCATCTTTATTGCATTTCTTATAAAAAGGTATACAAAGGAAGGATTTAATGCCTATAGGCATTTTCACCAATCAACCCCATGGAGTGGTAAGTATTCGACAAGGTTAAAACGATTTAAAAAAAAACATGAGATATGAAAGTAGAACAGAAAATTAGATTTTTTTATTAGTTCCATTAATTAAAAAAATCTAAAAGTCCGGGTTGACTGGGAGAGAATGCCTAATGGCATTAAGTCCGCCCTTTGTAATCCTTTAATAAGGTAGGCAATAAAGTGTAAATAAATAAATAAATAATCCAATAGTTACCTTATAAGGGGGATATTTGCCATAGTTTCTACATTTGGCAGGCGGATTGGCAACTACATTTTCTTATTTGCTAATCTTAAGTTACTATTGCCCATCTTCTGGTTTGCTTCCTCAAGTCAGCACTCACGACATGCAGGAGACGATATGAGGTAGTCGATTGTACTTATTTGTATAGATAAAAGCCGTGAAGTATAAAGGTGTAATTCTTATATACATATTTTGATTAACGTGAATTATAATTTTGATTAATATATAGGCGAAAGAGGATCGATCATTCTCAAATGCATTCAAGATGGCTGGCAAAAATATGCGTGCGTTAAAACATAAAATACAAGAAAATAAAATAAACAGGTTATTAGCAATTCGTCACATTATAAATGGTATACTTCCCGATGAAGTCTACCCCAAAAATACTACAAACAACAACGGTTGCCACGTTACCACAGATACGACGATTCGCTAGAGTAAAACCTTTAAACTCGATCTGACCCAAAGTAAATATTCCACAATGGATGGAACTATGAAATAAGCGCTAATAGCTTAAAAGTGATGTTTTATTTCGATACAGGTAATATTTTTGTGCATTTATGGAAACCTAATTCAAGCATTTCGGAGAGTTTGCACAGTAAGTAGGTCTTACATAACTTCATCGCCCTCTCCCTTCCATCACTCGACAACCAGACTCTCAGCCAGTTACCACTCACACTTTCATTGTCAACTTACCACGTAAACCAAACGGTTTGCTACATCGTTCGTTATGTGTACAGCAAAGCAGTGGAATAAGTTACCAGCATATGTCTTTCCATCCGATTGCGGGTGTCTTTTTTATATATTATAGAATAAGGGTGACAAACAAGCACTCAGTCAACTTGATGGTAAGTAGTTGCTGTGACTCATAGACATCTACATCTATTCTCCACTACAAATCAAAATGCAGATGTGTTGTCACCTGTGAGGACTAAGATGGAATGCCTCGTTTCCAGTAAAAGGGGTCTCCGGTTCTCTGCACGCACCATATGAAACACAGTAGCGTTAAGCTACTATTTTATGCTGGTATTCTTTGAGAGCGTGGTCCTTCCCCTGTCAAGCCGACCCATTCGTGTTACATTTATACTACTAATATAGCAGCAGCATGCCTCTACCTCGTCTTCAATGCAAGAGTGAATAGGCTTTTGTCAAGTGCGCTTTAACATCTTTGGCTACATCACCACTTGCCATCAGGTGGGATTGAAGTTAAGCGCTGGCGTTGAATAGTGAAAAAAGCATCCTGTAGCTTACTTCGCTGCCGGCCGCCTTGTCAATAATCTCGATGAAAACTAAGAAGTTTAGTTCTCAACAGCCATCCAGTAATGAATGAATCCAATACTTTTTTTTTCTTCGTCGTTTTATGTAGTAAAATAAGAGAATATATACTATATCAACAGCGTAAACTCTTTGTTTATAATGGATCGAAACGCAGTTTTCCGCCTTAAAGCGAAAGCGCCTTGAGCTCTAAGGCCTCTTTGGAGGGTTTTCAGCGTGAATAACAAACACAGAGTGTGTACATTGGATGTAAATATAGGAAGTGGATGCTATTAAAATATAAATACCGCGTAGAGGAACACTGTGTCCATATTATTTTTATTATACGAATTGCTTGGCTAGACCAGGGTGGAAACTGATGGTAAGTGGATGCTGTGGCATATAGACGTCTACATCTAGCCTCGATTAAGGATCAAAATGCGTATACGTTTGCACCCCTGGGGACTAAGATGGAATGCCTCGATTCCAGTAAAAAGAGTATTCAGTTCTCTACACTCTCTATACGAAACATAGTGGCATTAAGCTGCTATTTTACGCTGGTATTCTGTGACAGCGTGGTCCTACCCCGGTCGAGCTGGCTCATTCGTGCTACAACCATTATATGCTTCAGCATGGATCTACCACGTAAAAACCGAGTCCAATGAACTTGCAACGCCCTTTACTTTGAAGCGGCCGCAAGATGAAATTTTACTTCAGTTTTATAAAAGTAATTAAATTCAAATGAGTATGTAGTACTTCTAATATTTTTTTTAGTCGTAAATAATTTTTAATAAAATTTACGCGTACATGCATTGACGTAGTTTGCAATCGTAGCGGTAGCCTGGATAAGCAGCGGTTGCGCCATATATCTTCTTCTGTCTGACGTAAGCGAGATACGGGTGGTATCTCGCTTGATGATGATGATGATCGCATGATGTAATCGAAATCTGTTTACCGTTATCTGTCGTCATATCTCTCCAGATATTAAATATGCTTCATATATGGTTCCATATGCTATATTTTTAATACTTTAAAAGATTATGGTAGATCATATAGTAGGCAATAACATCATATAACTGCATAAGCTCTCACCTTGCAGTCTCTGCCTTTTCCTTTGGGTAATAGGCGTAATATTAAACTTATTCTATGCTACATCATGCTAATAACTACCAAAACATTGTTCGAGTTTAAATCACCACGATAGTACTTCTTTCACTTAGTTTTATGTGACATATTTTAAAATATTAAAGTCTTTTATATATCGTTTGGTTTAAAAAATAAAACATGAAATTACTATTCACTCGGCTTTTCTCTATTCATTTTTAATTTGCGTATTTGTTTTAAAGTAAGTGCACTACTTCCCTATTTCCATTTTGAACCCATTAATTATTTGAAAACTGGCCAGATTTCCAACTGTGTTTGTACCAACAAAATAGTTGAGTTTTAATTAACGTATTCTTTAATATTTGTATTTTTAAATTATTTAATGATGAAAATTAACAAAAACAAAACAGTGTAAAATGACTTCTGTGTTATGGGGGTATTGTACATAAATTGAGTTAGCGGTGGTAGTCCTACGCTTCATCTTCACAGTGGTCGGCTCAACCGGGTAAGGTCTCTCTTCTTGGAAAATCTCACAGAACGCAATAGAGGAACAATCTTACAGAATATAAAATAGCAGCTTAATTCTGTTGTGTTTTGTATAGTAAGCATCGAGAACCGGAGAGCCTTCTTTCTTGACTGCTAAGAAAGACATTATTTTTTAGCAGTCAGTGAAAAATGTTTGTATTTTTTGAATATAGGTGTCTATAAGTTACAGAATCCACTTGCGATTAAATAAAATGTGTGCTCTTTTGTCGCACTTATTTTATAGAAAAAATACATTGCAATAAAAACTTACACATGGAACATAATGGTAGAACCTGGAGCATGTGGGCCATTCAAATACTTCTCATATGTGGGAATTAAACCCGCAACTACATACTACGTATTACAAACAGTTATACATAAATACCAGCACTACGTAGAGATGTTGCATCTCTTTGCGTATTTTGTCGCATCTATCACGGGGAGTGCTCTGAAGAATTGTTCGGACCAATTCAAGCCGCTCAATTTCACCATCGCACATCGCGACAAAACTAGCGATACCATCCATACCATCTGGATAATTGGGGGTCCACCACTGTGCGATTTAGAAGAAGTTTTCTTTCTCGCACAACTTCCTTGTGGAATCAATTACTACCAGCGATATTTCCGGACCGATACGACTTAGGGAACTCCTTTTCAAAAGGCCGGCAACGCATCTGCAAATCTCCTGGTGCTGCAGTTGTTCATGGGCGGCGGTAATTACTTATCATCTGGTGAGCCGCAAGCTCGTGTGTCCCTCTCTTTTTAAAAAAAATATACATGAACAGACAATATCGTGTTAAAAATAAAGTAATTTTTTTATGTACATACGACCCACTTTTGGGCCTTTTCTCATACCAGAGACAGTTTGGGATCAACGCCCCCAATGAGTGTTAGCAGACTTCACGTATTCATTCAAGAAATGTTTTAATTCCATAAACATACCGGGTCCTTGGCGATGTTTTTTTTCAATCTTGAGCACATGGTACTTATAATTGCTATTGACAAATTCTTTGGTGTCGGCGCGCATGTAAATCGGTTTGGCGAGTGCTTATGTTAGCATCGTTCATTTTCACTTCAGATAGCACCTGATCTTTCTCCGATCATTTTGAATTGCCGTTCCATTGAAATGGGATTAGGGGAATAAAAATTGCACTTGTTCTGTATTTTCACCCGTTTGCTATGATCCTGTACTTCATATATGGCTGGTCTCGGTTGAAACTGGCCACAGTGATCGAAATTCAGTCTCGAGAACATAATTATCTCTATTATTGTACCAGTTCTAAAATACTCAGACCTGGGTCAAAACAATGACACATCTGATATTGTGATGACCATTCCGTATAATATGCTTTATGGCCATACCAAGCATTGTGATTATAACAAATCCTTAAAATTGATAGAGGCCTACCTATGAACTGCTGGATAGGGAGGTAAGGAAGAAGAAGAATAGATAATAGATATTATCATACCTATTATTGTACCAGATGTAAAATATTCAGTCCTGGGAAAAACCTTAGCGACATCTGATATTGCGATCACCATTCTAGCAATCCCTTTCTGCAATGGTACAGGCCCATCTAACAGCTGTGAATTCTTGATCAGACGAACGGCTGACAAAGAAGATGAATATTTAAATTAGAATTAAATTGAAACCGATATGTGTATCAGAATAATATATTGTATCATTTATTACAATATTTCGCATAAACCGTGGTATGAAATGAAAAGTGTATCGTTTTATTCTTGCGTTGGAAAGTAAAACTCGAATGAATAATGCTCCAAATGTTACTGGCAAAGCTATTTATTCACAAAATTGAATAAGGAGGAGTTCCTGTGAAATAATTTATCAGGAAAATGTTTCACATTACATTGCACGAGTAAAAAATTACATCGGTTGGTAGAGGCGTGTTTTTTCTCTGTTATTCAAATAGAATGTTGATCCAACCCTTTGAGCGGAGAACACGGTACACAAAAATGGATCATTATTGATTTTGTTAAACATTTCGTGTTTTTATAAAACATTTAATTAACTTCTTCTTTTATGGGGAATATTAATTTCGATTTTAATAAATAAGTAAATACATGTGTTATTTCTTTAAAATTATAAACAAACAATATAGTAGATGGGTCCTCCTAGAAAGTTTAAATATTCCTTATCTACCGTTATCGTTAACGTTACCATTACAGCCTTTTAAAGTCTACTACTAAACATAGGCCGTAGTTTATTTTTATTTTTATATATATCGGTATAAGGAAGAAGCTGCTGCCCAGCTCTTGATTTGTTTCCCTCTGTCGCCTTTTACGACAACCACGGGATAATATGGGGTAGTGGATATTATACTACACGGCTTATCTATAACAGTCTTAAATAGGACAGCATTTAGTTACATTGTTATAAAATTAAACCAGAAATCGCCTGTATTAGTTATTACATTTCTAGGATTAGCGGCGATTTAAGAAAGGTGATTCATGTGAGAATTACTTGTTACGTACAAGTTTAAATGTAAGCGCACATGGTATGGGTGATGAATGGTGACATACACACACACACGCACAGGCGCACGCATCTCATTAATTAATCTACAATTTACAACGTATGTTGTAAGAATGCCTCAAGGTCGTCGTAATTCTATATTTTTAATCAGGTAATGACAGATTTTTTGAAATCACGGTGAGCTGTTGTGTGAATGAAATATAGTAAAATATAATTTCAAAATAGACTATTTTTAATGAAATTCAATCTCCTTCATCATCATCCGTCCGTTTGCCTGTGTGGCTGCAGCACGAATGGGTCATTTCGATCAGGGAAGGACCAGGTTCGTACAGAATATATGCATGACATGGCAGCATAACGCTGCCGCGTTTTCTTTGGTGAGTGATGTGAACCGGTGACACTCTTTATATAATTATCAAAAATTTCAGGCGCTATAATAATGTAAATTAAAGGCGCTGGTAAATATCTGACAAAGTTGAAGCTGAGCTCGCGTTGTCCTGCTTATCTTTAAACGATTCTAGAACAATCGTATTAATTCGTATAACCATATATTCATTGGTGACCATGCATCTGTATTTTGATTCCTAATCAAGAATAAATGCGCTAGCCAACGCCAACCGCGGCTTTAGACGCTCATCAGTCTGTTTCCACTTATTAAAAACTTGCTGCGCCTTGTAAAAAATTAAACTTATTTTGACACCATTGTACGCTTAGAACTTCTGGAATTGTGAAGTCTTTATAAACTCTATATTATACGGAACTGTAATATTTGCATAAGCAAGTCACCCGCCCCCATAATCACCGCAGGCGGATTGGGGAGATTATTTTAGAAAAGGGTGGCAGATAGCTGCATAGCTATTATGTCACTCTGGTGGGAATCATTGTTGGTTTCGTTTTGTTATATGAACTTTTGTTTCTTTGTATTGTGTAAGTACGGTTTCGATTTTCATCGGCATCAATGAAGTTATTATTTACACTTTGAGTGTTAATTAACCACGTGCTCGGTAGTGGAGGGAAACATCGTAAGGAAACCCGAATATCTTACAAATAAAATATTTCGATGACATACTAAATCTGCCAATGCGCTTTGGAGCAGTGTAGCGGACAAATACACCATAACTCTCTCAGAAATGAGTGGAGGGTCATCCAAGAGGCTGTGCCTGGCGATAGTAGTATTTTTTTAGGATAAGTGTGACAAACGAGCACACAGTCCATCTGATGGTAAGTGGTTGCTGTGGCCCATAGACATCTACATCTACGAGTATTTTCGATTACGAATCAAAATGCAGATGTGTTGTCACCCGTGAGGACAAAGATGTAATGCCTCGTTTCCAGTAAAAAGGTTCCGGTTCTCTACACTCACCATACGAAACACAGCAACGTTAAGCTGCTATTTTACGCTGGTATTCTGTGAGAGCGTGTTCCTTTCCCGGGGTCAACCTATTCGCGCTACAACCATAATATAGCTGCAGCCTGGCTCTAACACGTATAAGAGTATGGAGTCTGGAGTATGAAAGTTGTTACAAAAGTTCACTTTTGTTTTAGGATTAAAAATATTTAAATGAAAAACCATTTAACACAGGGGCGAAGTGATACCCATTGGCAAAGGATTCTGACCTTAGCTACACGATCGCACTTCGATTGGGATTCAGATCGGCAGTCCACCTGCCGTGCATTCGATTCGATTAACTAATTATTTAGTTATTTATTTTCTCTGAACCTTACTTATACACAATAAAATTTAAAAGGGAATGCAATGCTTTAAGAATTATCTGCCAGCCAACGTTATAACAATGATAACCCCCTCGAAGACGGTTTAAGAAAACAAAAAAAAATATACGCACACTATGATATATCATAAAATCGACAATGGCAACTTCTTTCCTCTGTGCGAGAGGCTGATGCACGGTATTGAACTGTTAAATACTGAAGAAAAAGCATAAGTAGATTTTTCTAAACTACTAAAAATGTTTTGGCAATTTTCCCTATGTAAGTTTTTCAACAAAAACAAAGAACTTGACTATTTTTATTTTAGCCAAGCCCATATTTACCCTTGTTATGCAGAGGCTGTCACTAGCACTGTCAACTGTCACTTATAATTAGTATTCACTAATTGTAACAGGAAAAAACTGTAGCTTAAGAGCCCTACGATGTTCTAGATTCTAAAGCGAAGTCCGACTTTTCAATCCACTTTTTATTAGGGTAAATCTACACTTAGGAATTTAAAGATAAAAAAATGTTTTAATTTGTATTGAAAAAAGTAAACTATAATATTTAAATATTAAACTTTAATATTTTTCCGTGGGTTAAATAAACTTAAAACGAACTTAAATCAGAAGCTTAAAATGCAGAATAAATTTACGTATGTTATGTATATATTATACGTAAATGCAATAAAATTTTAGGTGTCGCTATTTTACAGTTGTTTCCAACTCTTTCAGTTTTACAAAAGTAGAGGTGTCTAGACACATTGCTTACTCTGTCAACGTAACTTCCTGCGATCTTTTATACTTTAGATACGAAGTTTTCAAGAAAATACAGGAGTTTTGTAAAGCCTCATGATAAATGAGGATTTTTGTAAAGTCTCACATTCCATTACATATGCAGACACATCATATCCTTGAAAATTTTTTTGATATTCGCGGAAACTGTAGCAAATATATCAAATTGACTTATTGTCTACTTCCCACATTAAGGTGAATATTACATACAGTACTAATTAGGATTTTTTTTGTACTAATTGTATCACGAAGGATAACGGAAGTACAACGAGATAATTTTAACCCTACAGTATCGTTCTTTGTGGCATTTCTTGTGGGAGGCCTATATCCAGAAGTAGACTTGTGTGGGCTACAAAGATGATGAAGATGATGAATGTAAAATTGTTTCTTTATAAATATTCACAGCTAAAGATCAAGCAAGAATACATTTTCTGTCTAATGTCCTTTTTATGAACTACAGTGTCTGAATGGGTTTACACATCTCAGAGACATTATATATCATATAAGTGGAATAGATATTTAAATTACATCGTTACCAAGAGACTTAATTTGTAACCGTGTTTTAATAAAAGTAATTTAATCGTGGAAATTAAATAATCGGCTGTGTGTCACGAACCTAAGCTAAGACTTTTTAACATAACATAACATAACATAACATAAACACTCACGCCTGTCACCCAGAGGGGTAGGCAGAGACTATGGAATTCCATTTGGCACGATCCTGACACACCTCTCTCGCTTCCTCCACATCCATATACATACGCATATACGCTCGTCGGTTAAAGGTACTCTTAATTTGGCCCATTTTCAATATTTCGCCAATTTGGTCGATAAACTTTCGCCTAGGGCGACCCTTCCCGACTCTGCCATTCACCTCTGCAACGTAAATTTGCTTTGTCACTCTTTCCTCATTCATTCATTCTACATGACCAAACCACCGAAGCATTCCTTTCTTGATCCTAGTCACAACATCATCTTGCAAACCACACATTACTCTTATCACACTATCTCTCACCCTTTCATTCAGATTCAGACTTTTTAAAGCGGCATAAATAAATAGCAAGTTGGGCTTTTTACGCTATCTACAGTGCCTTGTTGTCCGTTTGCGGGTAATTGTCGCATCATGCTAAAATACGAAAAATCTCAGTTTTATTTCTGACCCGTTTATATATTTTACCGTTTAGTATGCAAAATAGAAATACAAATTTACGAAAACTACATACGTTTGTGTTTATTGGTTATAATAAACACCTAATTAGTTATGATAAATCGTAAACAATGTCCGGAATATATAAAATATCCGTCTATCAAAAAGTTAAAATGTTAAGGGAAAATTGTACTTTTTTTAATATTGAAGATTGCATAATTGAACACAGGCCTCACACAAGGAATGCTACGAAGCAGAATCCTTAACCATATGGATCCATCGACTTCCTGCATCTCTTATCAGGTCGTCGAACCATTCAATGGAATGCTTCTCTTCACTCCGCTTACCGGTACGAGGCTACCACTCGAAAATCATTCTTATTGATTATAAATTCTTCGAGCTTCTTTCGAATTTCGAATTCCGTTGGGCTATGATAGTCTTTTTTTTTATTTTACGCCGATATCGTCGTCACGTATTGAAATCCGTTCCGAAGAACGCACGCAAAGTAGTTGCAAATGAAAATAGATTTACAAATAATAGTGTCCTCCAGACCGAATTTCGGTTACGGCGGCCAGTCTCAACGGAGACTAGCCATCGCCGCAGGACAGGAGTATAGTTACCAAATGTGTGCACAAGCACAGGTGCACTCTCTATTCCCTTACTCTCATAGTGCGATGGGATGGTAAACAGACACGACCAGAGAGAGATCAGGCGCAGGACCAACAGCTTTACGTTCTTTCCGAAGCACGGACATGAGCCACTGCTAACTTTCTGATTCCGGGCAGCTACTGAGAATTTCTTGATGGAAATACTCCATAACTGATTTTTTTTGTCCCGATTCCCGGGATTCGAACCCGGGACCTCATGATCAGCAGTCGCACTACTACAACCACTAGACCAACGAGGCAGTAAAAGCAGTCGATGCAGACAAATAATATATCAAAGCCTATATCTGAACCATATTCTATTATATACCAATTGTTTTATTTCTTAATTGTTATCATTTATAGTAAAAAGTTGCTTACTAATCTAACATCCTGGTAGATCCAGTAGATTAGGTCGATAAATCTTGAACGCTATCGGGGAAAAAGGTATCATGAGTGATAGAAATGATAGATAGATATCTTGAAATTTCTCTGCACACGAATTCTTTTACTTGAGCATTGAACCCGGAAGCCATGGCGTTATAGCTAGAGTACCAGCTGCAACGTTATGGGTCGGACTAGGTATACACTAAGCAGAGCGGTCGTACTTTGAATTTAATTTCTAAACTTAATTAGAATTAATAAAATAAAACGGTCGTGTACTTACTATTTTCGTTTCGCCTGTTTGTGACATTTAATTAAACGCCTAAAATGCCTAAACATTTTTATTTTCTACAATACCGTGTAAAAACAAAAACAGACAAATATAAATGTCTACTGCTAATGGGTACTGGGGCTACTGCGGTTTTCTATTAGGTACGCAAACACCTTAAATAATAAAAATAATAGTTTTATATTTCCGTTGTATTATTTAATTTATGTCTTAGTGAATTTATGTCTTAACAGCGACAAAATTTTTAATAATCGAATGCAATAAGTGCCTTATTTTCATCCCACGAAAAAAAAACAAATTTTCCATTTTTATGATTTTCAAAGTGATTAAATTATTATAAAGAAATATTAAATACAGACTTTCTTATACTAAGCACATATTCATTTCCTCTCATTTAAAAAAGTGTTAAAATACAGAGAAAAGTAACACACTTTTATAATATCCATTAATCCATCCGTGCTGTTTCGGTGCAGGTGCCGCCATGCGTTTCTTTGTCAGAAACATCTGCGCCCAGGGGTGCACCCGCGAAGCACCGTCACTGCTAATCATAGGCCTCCATATATACGGGTATATGGCCTCATAGGGGAGATTTTTGCAATAGTTGCCACGCTTGGCAAGCGTGTAGGCAACCGCAGTCTTTTATTTTTAGTTGTTATTAGGAAGACGTTGCTGTTCACATTTCCTGACTTGTTTTACATATGTCGCCTCTTACGACACCCACGGGATGATATGAGGTAGTGGATATTCCAACACCGCCACTACATGATAAAGCCCGCGAAGCACAAAGCACAAGAACTCAGCCAATTTTTGCATGCAATTTTGCATGCAGGCCGGCATGCATCATAAAAAAAATTTTCATTTCTATACTTTTTCCTAACGATAATTCATTCACCGCCGATTAAATCAGTGACTAAAACTGCAACTAACAATTCGGATAAAAAAAAATTTAAAATGCATCATTATTTAAAAAAAAACAAATCTTTGAATGTTGGTCCTTTAATCGTTTGAACAGCTGAAAGAATTCCAATGAAATTTGGCATAAAAGTTGATTATGTTATGGATAAGATCATATGCATAACAGTACTATTCAGGTTTAGATCAAGTTTAGGCAATAATAAACAAGCTCCTAATCTGCCCATTAAATCATTAATCCAAAGCATGTTTAAAAAAAATATAAAAAAAAATCAGCACGAGCAGAATCAGACTATTATATAAAAATGAATAATATTATAACACATATAAAATATAAGTCACAAAAATAGAATATGGCGTTATAACTATTTTGCTGAAAAAACAATATCAACGACTTGTTTTTTTATTATTCACAGTTACGTTTGTAGAGAATTATTAGCAGAAATGTCGCTCCCAATAATTGCTCGGAGACTGTGGGAGTGCGGTCACTGCTGGACCGAAGAATTCTATTAGCCTCGCAATAACGTGCAAAAATTGAAACAACAAAGTAAATATAACAGCCACATTAATAAAACAGTGTTTTTTTATCCTATCGTTGGTTTGTTTTTATTTTATTTATTAGCTTAGTTGATCTACTTACTGTAAATAAAATAATATTATACAATTTTACTTTAATAAAAAAAGTAGAACTAATAACTTAATTATCATACAGTCCTACCCCTTGTGGTATCGTGCCAAGAACGCTGGCTGCGTTTCCCTACTGAATGACTATACTTAGCCTTTGAGCGAGAAAAGAACCAGCCCTCTTACCACCAGCCGCAACAAGTAGTCGCGGATAGAGTTCCTTTAGGAACTTCACCGCACGTGGACCCCACGGACCGATTGTCTCTACAGCAAATGGCACAAATATGTAGTCATCTCTCAGAGATTCATATTTGCGCCACTTACTCAGTTCAGCTGTCTCTGATGCCGCCCCGGCTCTAAACGAGGTACTCCTGAGATGAGAGGCCGCCAGAGTGTTTACAGAAGAAGCATCTCACACTAGGGCTTTACCTCTCTCTCAAGGGACCAATGTCATACCGTCGGGTCGACTGCCATCATCTCTAAATATTTCACAAGATTCTAAAACCGCGCGAATATTTATAGAGATGACATCATTCACACAACCGTGCCGTGAAAACCTACCAGCACTTTTCTTACATGAAAGTCCGTGTAGCCCAAACTCGTCAACCCTGCTACTACAGGGGCACTGATGGGGTTGACAAATCGCCGCTCCTAGTAGGGTTCCTCCGGCGATACGCAAGCTTTCCCCATCAATTAATGTGCCGAGATTACTTGATGGTAAAGCGTGTAACTAGTAATTAGATTTCTTAGTTGAAACAGCTAGAAGGCGTGCCTGATCTTGGTCACTATGTAAATTATGAAACAAATATTTCTGAACACTCTGTATCAACAAAATTTCCCATTGTTTTTGTTGGTAAACTTCCAGTAAAACACTCTCGCCGGGACAGAGCGTTTGTCATATCTGCTCTGCCTCCGTAGCAAAGCACTGGTCTACTTTATTATTTAAAATTATGTTATATAAGTCACTGAAACTATCAAATCGGGTAAAAGTAAAAGCTATGTAGCTATCCAGTGCCCACCGAGACATCTTCGAGCTTGTGCGTATGTTGTTTGTTCTGAAATTCTTCAACTTCCGTACCTATACCTTCGACAATTGCGGGGAGTAAGGTAATATGTTCATACTTACAGAGCGTACCGTCAGACGGCTTTATTTAGTAGCTAATTTGTGCTTAATCTAGAAAAACTTACTTTTTTATGGGATTGGGTGACAAACGAGCACACAGTCCCTCTGATGGTAAGTTGATGTTGTGACCCATAGACATCTACATCTATCCTCAATAAACAATTAAAATGCAGATGCGTTGTCACCCGTGAGGACTACGATGGAATACCTCTTTTCCAGTAAAAAAAGTCTTCTGTTCTCTACACTTACTATACGAAACACAGCAGTGTTAATTTGCTATTTTACGCTGGTATTCTGTGAGAGAGAAGTACTTCCCCGGTCAAGCCGACCCATTCGTGCTACAGCTATACTACTAATATAGTAGCAGCATGGCTCTACTACGTATAAAACTTATTTTTGTGCACATGGCTTTTATTTCGCTAAGATAGTGCAATTTACCATCTAGATCTTCATCACCGGTTACCTGGTGGAATTGCAGTCAAACACTGGCTTATATTAAGTCCTCTTATACATGTTTTGCTTCACGTTTAAGTAGATATTTAATAAAAATTAAAATAAAACTTAAGGTTTTGAATAAAAAAAAGTCTCGGCTCACTTAATAACCACCATACATATACATATTTAGCTTTTCTTTAAATGTCACCACGCACTAATTGTATATGTCACAGTCAAACTCATAACAGGTCAAACCCAATTTTGACTGCAAAAATCAGCCAAAAATGGTTTTGACCGATGCTCTTAGTCAAAGACAGTTTTGACTGATTTTTTAGTCAAAAGTGGTTCTGACCAACGTTCTTAGTCAAAAGTAATTTTGCCTCATTTAAAGTTCAGACTATCAGTCAAACCTTGCAATATCAGTGACAGTCGGTTAAGTTGCGGCTGTGGTGGCCCTTGGGCTAGCCCAAAGCCGCGTAAATTATAATGCTATAAAATATAATATAGCAGAAAGTGAAATTTTCATTTCAGAAATTCAAAAAGTATAAGAAAAAGTAGTTATGACTAACATTCTTGGTCGAAACCACTTTTAGCCGATATAATTTGGTCAAAATCACTATTATCCCAATATTTTTGCAGTTAAAATGGTTTTGACCAGCATCTTTAGTCAAAACGACTTTTGACTGCAAATATCAGTTTAAAGTGGTATTGACCAACGTCCTTTGTCAAAACTACTTTTGTCTGATTTTTTACAATCAAAAGCGGTTTTGACCGGTTTTGAGATTTGACTGTAATAAATATATTTTATACTAAGATTCTGAGGTAAACGGCAAGAGAATGTGCATATAACAATACCCCAAACGCGGTATAATCTTCATTGTTTCCGAACTATACGAGGTTATTCGTATCAATTAGAACAATCATAATTAATAGTCTTTGAGCCTACATAATTCATTGGTGCGCTTAACAGTAATTAAACTGCACTTAACTGTATATCAACTAACGATTAATTTGTAACTTATTATGGAACTGAAAATTTCATGAAATTATCACAATTACAGCAATCATCATTAAAAGACAGCCAAGTCAAGTTACAATGAAGACTTTCTGTAAATAAATATTGTTATTTATTTATTTTTAAATTTTATTACGGTGGCATGGAACTAAGCACTTGCCGCAAAATACAAAAAATGCGAACAACCCCGGTTGGACCAATGAAATTGTAAATTGCGATTTTAAGTGCGATTTACATCTTATGTCTACAATTTTAGGCATATGGCGCGGCGGACGTTTCCTTGCCTTAAAACCCTCACAGAAATGAGAGGAGGCCTGTACCCAGCTGTGGAAAGTATATAGGCTGTAACTTAACTTTAACTTTATTACTTCATGTTTATTGCAATCCCTATAAAAAGGCATAGAAAGGGCGGATTTAATGCCTATAAGCATTTTCACCAATCAACCCGAGGAGTGGTAAATATTTGACGCAGGTATAACGATTAAAAAAAGATGAGATATCAAAGTAGAACAGATAATTACATTTTTTTTATTAGTTCCACTAAGGTCAAAGTCCACTGCTGAACAAAGGCTTTCCAATAGTTACCTCATAAGGGGGATGTTTGCTTCTATACACTTTTTTACGTTTGGCAGGTGTATTGGCAACTACATTTTCTTATTTTCTAATCTTAAGTTGCTATTGCCCATCTTCTAGTTTGGTTTATTAAGTCGGCACTCACGACATCTAGGAGACGATATGGGATAGTGAATTTTCCAACACCGCCTCTGTACGGTTTTCGTAATCATTTGCTGCAATTAATAGGAACTATAATGTAATAACATCCGCTGCAAAAAAAATAGTCGTAGAGTTATTGCTTCTAGTGCCCAAGAGAATGTTAATCAACGGTTATTATTTTTCATTTTTACTTTTTAAATCATCATCATTACAGCCCTTCACAAGTCCACTGCTGAACATAGGCCTCCCCCAAGGAATGCCACAAAGCACGGTCCTGAGCCACCTGCATCCATCGACTTCCTGCATATCTTACCAGGTCGTCACTCCATCTAGTGGGGGGACGCCCTACACTTCCTCCGCCGGTACGAGGCCGCCACTCGAGAACTTTTTTCCCCATCGGTTGTCGGTTCTTCGAACTATATGGCTGGCCCATTGCCACTTCAGCTTACTAATCCGTTGGGCTATGTCGGTCACTCTGGTTCTACTGCGAATATCCTCATTTCTAAGTTTATCACGCAGAGAAACTCCGAGCATAGCCCTCTCCATAGCTCGCTGAGCGACCTTGAGCTTCTTCATCTGGCCAGCAGTGAAGGACCACGTCTTAGTTCCATAGGTCATCACTGGCAACACGCACTGGGTGTACAGTCTCGTTTTCAAGTTTTGAGGTATACCTAACGAAAAGATGTGCCGTAATTTCCCGAACGCTGCCCAGCCAAGTTGAATCCGTCGACTGAGCTCTCGGTCGAAGTTGGACTTACCTAATCGGACTATTTGTCCCAGGTAAACATACTCGTCAACAACTTCAAGCTTTGTGTTCCGAAGAACTACCGGCATAGGTTGACATGGACGTTAATCATGATTTTTGATTTGTCCATGTTCATCTTAAGACCTATCCGTTGGGAGACACTATTGAGGTCATTGAGCATAGTGCTTAGGTTCTCCAGCGATTCTGTCATAAGGACTATATCGTCGGCAAATCGAAGGTAAGTGATGTACTCGCCATTGATATTAATACCGCATCCTTTCCAGTCCAGTAGCTTGAAAACGTCTTCCAATGCAGCGGTGAAGAGTTTCGGGGATATAACGTCACCCTGTCTTACAACTGTCTGCAGTTGGATAGGTTTCGTACTCTGATTCTGTATTAGGATAGCCATAGTAGCTCTACTGTACAAACACTTTAGCAATTCGATATATCGACAGTCAACTTGGCACCTCTGAAGGGACTGCAGCACCGCCCAAATTTCGACGAAATCAAAGGATTTCTCATAGTCCACATACGCCAGATATGGTGGCAAATTGTGCTCCTCGGTCTTCTGTACAATTTGCCGGAGGGTATGTATATCTATAGTCTATGGTCCTTAAGCCTTTTCGGAGACCAGCTTGTTCGGGAAGCTGGAAGTCGTCGAGTCTGCATGGGAGATGATTCGTAATGACTTTTGAAAACAGCACGTAGACGCAGCTCAGCAGGGAAATCGGCCTGTAGTTTACAAGAAAGCGTTGTCGCCTTTCTTGAAGAACAAGACCACCGCATTTCTGCTCCACACCTTCGGAGTAGTGCCAGCATTGCTGACAGAATTAAAAGCTCCTGAAGGATTTCAAGCACCGGTTTTCCACCCGCTTTCAAAAGCTCCATTTATTCAACCCTTAGGTATACAAATATAATAGGTACAACTGAATCTACTACACTACTACAGTTAAATAATTTAATTATATTAATTATATTATAAAAATATTGATATGCTTCACATAAATTGTATTGTCATTTAATATGCAATATAATATATTAACTACTTTTGTTTTGTGCCTATTAATAGTCCACTGCTGAGTACAAGGCTTTCCCAAACACAGGTCTCCGCCAATATAATACATACTGTATATTAATAAGAAACGGCTAAGAAAGAGAATCCACTACCCCGTATCATCCGATATCGTCAGACGCAACAGAGCGAATTGAAATAGGAGATGGCCAGCTTCGTCTCCCTGATAACAACTGAAAATTATAAGATATTGCAGTTGTCAACTCGCCTGCCAAGCATGACAACTTTGGCTATCTCCACTTTGAGGTTATCTGTAAGGGAGGCCTATGTTCATTATACGTTTAATTAGATGCAATGAATGATGAATTAATTATAAGATAAATATTATTTGTATTTTTGTAGAATAGTAAATCTGGTAATACACAGGTTTTGCTGACAAGTTTTATGTCTACGTCGTCTGTAGTCTGTGGTACTTGTAACCCGTTCATTCGCTTAAAAAAGCGGCAACATAAAAATAAAAGTCGTTTCTACTAATTGCTATGAGACCATGGGACTGCGCCACTGGTGGACCGAGAAATTCTATTACTCTGGCAATAACCTTCTTCAAATAGAAATGAGAAAAACTGCTTCAATGTTAAAATGGCACGTTTTTTCTTGAACTTTCTTAGATGAAACATTGTTGACGAAAAAACATCTAATTATTATGACCATTCGTCAAATAAATCTTATATTACTCACTGCTATAACCTCTTCAATTTATATTTGTAACTAGCGACCCGCCCCGACTTCGTCTAGGTGGTGTCAACTAATGTCATTTATGTTATCATTTGTATTTACGATATTGCATACCTTAAGCGAAAGCGCAAGGTATGTTCTACTGTCGCCTAAAAATTAAGATTCCAACGTTTTATCGAATAAAATCGTATCTAACAATCATATTATACATATAAATGATATAAAAAGCACATTGTTAGAAAGATAAATGATTGTTGAACTTATTATTAATTTTGTTAAATCGATTAATTGCTATTTATAAATAAAAAAAGGATTTTAGTGCCTTATGGTATGGATTTATCATGTTACCTGTGGCTTGTAAACACGATAACTTTTGAAAATATCAATTGTTTAACTCAATCTATTTTTTAATCTCTTCATCTATCATGTGTGAAGCCACTGAATGTGCAGTGTAATTTTGTTTTGTTTAGCTATAATTAATTTTTTTCGGCTCCAAAATGACGAAATTTTCGTTGATTTGGTAGCCTCGTATGTAAATTATTTCTGTAAATGGGGAGCTACAGCCACAGAGTAGTTTAGTTCAGCTTCAGTCGCCGTCGTGAGTGGACATTGTTTCGGTTGTTTGCAGCGGCTCAAAAAGATCGCTGTACAAATACACAGTATTCGAATAACCAAATTTCTTAAATACTTGATTATAATCATAATAAGAGATTTTTTTATTACAATATTTAAAAGCACAGTATAAATAATAGTAGTACGTACTAAAAGTAAGTAGTATAATTTTTTTTTGTCATGGGTGACATTTTCATGTTTTCGAGGGTGTTGAAATCGATAGGGTTGTCGAAATGTAAATCCAAGATGGCGGCCGCAATAGTTATAAATTTTTTCATCATGGGTGTCATTTTCATGGTTTTCGAGGGTGTTGAAGCTGAAATTGCTGTCGAAATGTAAATCCTTTTTAACAGTGGTAGAGCCACGCGGCAGCTTTTGCTGTCGCACGGATGGGCCGGCTCGAACCGGGGTGGTACCACGACCTCACAGAAAACCAGCGTGAAGTAGAAGTTTACCTCTGCGTTTCGCTTGGTGAGTGCAGGTGGCCGGAGGCCCTTTTTACAGGAAATGAGGCATTCCATCTTAGTCCTCACGGGTGACAACGAATCTACATTTTGATTTGTAATAGAGGATAGATGTGGATGTCTATGGGCCGCAGCAACCACTTACCATCAGGTGGACTGTGTGCTCGTTTGTCACCCTTATCATATAAAAAAAAAAATCCAAGATGGCGGCTGAATTAGGTACCAATTTTTTCATCTTGGGTGTCATTTTCATGGTTTTCGAGAGTGTTGAAGCCGATAGTGCTGTCAAAATGTAAATCCAAGATGGCGGCTGCAATAGGTACCAATTTTTGCATCTTGGGTGTCATTTTCATGGTTCTCGAGGGTGCAGAAGCCGATAGTGCTGTCGAAATGTAAATCCAAGGTGGCGGCTGCAATAGGTATAAATTTTTTAATCATGGGTGTCATTTTCATGGTTTTCGAGGGTGTTGAAGCCGATAGTGCTATCGAAATGTTAATCCAAGATGGCGGCTGCAAAAGATAAAAATTTTTTTCATCATTGGTGTCATTTTCATGGTTTTCGAGGGTGCTGAAGCCGATAGTGCTGTCGAAATGTAAATCCAAGGTGGCGGCTGCAAAAGGTATAAATTTTTCATCATGGGTGTCATTTTCATGGTTTTCAAGGGTGTTGAAGCCGATATCCCTGTCGAAATGTAAATCCAAGATGGCGGCTGAAGTAGGTACCAATTTTTTCATCATGGGTGTCATTTTCATGGTTTTCAAGGGTGTTGAAGTCGATAGTGCTATCGAAATGTAAATCCAAGATGGCGGCTGCAATAGATATAAATTTTTTCATCATTGGTGCTGATGCCGATAGTGCTGTCGACATATATTTAAACTACTTTAAAAATTTCGTATAATCATGTTATACGTAAATTTTTAATGCGCTTAAGGTATGCCCAATTGGATTTACCAATATATTTATTATTCATCATCATCATCATTACAGCCCTTCACAAGTCCACTGCTGAACATAGGCCTCCCCCAAGGAATGCCACAAAGCACGGTCCTGAGCCACCTGCATCCATCGACTTCCTGCATGTCTTACCAGGTCGTCACTCCATCTTGTGGGGGGACGCCCTACACTTCGCCTACCGGTACGAGGCTGCCACTCGAGAACCTTTCTTCCCCATCGGTTGTCGGTTCTTCGAGCTATATGGCCGGCCCACTGCCACTTCAGCTTACTAATCCGTTGGGCTATGTCGGTTACTCTGGTTCTACTGCGGATATCCTTATTCCTAAGTTTATCACGCAGAAAAACTCCGAGCATAGCCCTCTCCATAGCTCGCTGAGCGACCTTGAGCTTCCTCATACGGCCAGCAGTGAAGGACCACGTCTCAGTTCCGTAAGTCATCACTGGCAACACGCACTGGTTGTACAATTTTGTTTTAAGGTTTTGAGGTATTTCTGACGAGAAGATGTGTCGTAGCTTCCCGAACGCTGCCCAGCCGAGTTGTATTTATTATTATATTTATTTAATTAATTTTTCAAGGTTAAAAAAAATCGCCAAACTTTTCGTATAATTTATAGGCTCTCGCCTGGTTCAGCCGATATAGACAGATAGAGAACATTTTGAAAATGCATAGCTGGCAAATAACTCCTTGAGTTTAATACGATTATAAGGTAATTGTTTCGATATAACAGATAGATTCTTC
Source organism: Parnassius glacialis (assembly GCA_033319125.1). Lineage (NCBI taxonomy): Eukaryota > Metazoa > Arthropoda > Insecta > Lepidoptera > Papilionidae > Parnassius > Parnassius glacialis. The sequence goes on along the minus strand of JAVANC010000028.1, from coordinate 36,206,789 downwards.
GATTGTACTTATTTGTATAGATAAAAGCCGTGAAGTATAAAGTTGTAATTATTATATAACTACATATTTTGATTAACTTGAATTATAATTTTGATGAATATCTAGGCGAAAGAGGATCGATCATCCTCAGATGTACTCATGATGATTAGCGCAAATATGCGTGCCTTGCAACATAAAATATAAGAAAATATAATGAACAGATCGTTAGCAATTTGTCACAAATAAATGGTATGCTTCCCAGTGTTGTTTTTCTCAAAAATCCTATAAACAACAACGGTTGCCACGTTACCGCTTCGCTAGAGTAATACATTTACTCTCGATCTAATCAGTGATTTGTAGACGTGTCGACAAAAAATAAAGTAAATAAATACACAATAGATAGAACTATGAAATAAGCGCTAATAGCTTAAAAGTCACGTTTGACGCGACAGCTTTCGCTGTCGCACGGATGGGCCGGCTCGAACCGGGGTGTTACCACGACCTCACAGAATACCAGCGTGAAGTAGAGGTTTACCTCTGCGTTTCGCTTGGTGAGTGCAGGTGGCCGGAGGCCCTTTTTACTGGAAATGAGGCGTTCCATCTTAGCCCTCACGGGTGACAACGCATCTGCATTTTATTTGTAATAGAGGACAAATGTAGATGTCTATGGGCCGCAGCAACCACTTACCATCAGGTGGACTGTGTGCTCGTTTGTCACTCTTATCCTATAAAAAAAAACTTTTTAAACATATCTAAGTCATAGGCTTATATATTGTTGAAGTTTTACACCCAATTTTTTTTCTTAACCGTAAAAGGTCACCCGAAAGAAACATAAAAATTGTATTTCATTTATTAACAAACTAAACTAGATTCATAAAACGTATTATTTATTTTAGTTAGAAATAAATAATCTCACAATGCTTTAGAAGAACAATTTGTTAATCAGAAACTTGCACTTAATACACATATAACATAATACGTATATTATTTTCGTAGTGCAATATATTGATGATGTGATAGGTTTCAATAATGGCGGGAAACGATCGCAGGCAACCCGGGCTTGCGTCAAGGAATTCAAATTTCCATATAAATTGCTGTTTTGAACAAATTCGACTATAGTTGATACCTGGGGCAACAAATGCGTAAAACTTTGAGAAAACTTGTAAGACTATAACGCCTTTTATTGGATCGCTTACAATTTTACTACTACAAAATATTATATTGATTGAATAAAGTGACGGACTGTATCTATGATTATAGTATTTGCTTCTGTTATTTTTCTTTGTCGGCCTGTAAAAGTTGAGACCAATGCAATATCTCACTGGTGTGGATAAAATTTAGGTGACGGATTTCCAGTTTCATTTCAGTTCTTCCTACAGACCTAATTTCCTATTTGTCACGAGTAAGTATTAAGACGTGTGAAAGCGGCGTAAAATAATCCATCCCTAAAATTCTATCCTACAAATAATGTTAAAACATAAATATGCGCAATGCCAAAAAAACCTCATTGTTACACAAGAAAATGCTGTAATCTTCGACCAGGTAATAATTTAGTAAGCTGTGTATTAGTACGCTACACTTTGGAATAATTTGATTCACCTTTCTTAAATATCATGACCTAAGCATAAGCCCTTAAGTGGCGTTGTGGTGTGTTTGGCAAACGTTTTTAGCGGTCCATTAATGACACTGTACAGCAAGAAAGGGTATTTATGGGCCTGTAAACTCCGCGCCCTTTTGCACACTTGCAGTGTAGCCCTCACTAACATATACATATATATCAGTGTAAAGGTAGAATAAGAGTAGTATAATTAAAGATCTAGCACCAACAATACGCCTCTTCTCAATTAACACCTTTCCTATATTACGTGGCGACCCTGCGAGACGGTGCGCTGCGACAATGTATGTGTACCGCCGGGCCTATTTAAAATTAAAAGGTAATAATGAAGACATGAGTAAAATTATTGACAAAAAAATATTATAACAGAATGGACGCAACACCGGATATGACGAAAAATAAATAAATATGAATACAAGAAAAGGCCACAATATTAATTATATAGAATCTGACTGAAAAATTAAAAAATATAATTTACCCGTATATGAAGTAAAATAATGTATATGTATAAAAGTAGTAGTAGTAGTATGTAGTGCCTTCATAGGCAGCTAAGAAAGAATGAGGAAAATAAAATGTGATTTTTTTTTAAATATTATAATGACAATTGCAAAAACTTCAAGAAACGACAGATTAATTTAAAAACGAAAGGAGCCGTTGTACTCTTGCAAGCTTCGTCCAGCAGAATATCAAAATTGAGCCAAGAAGAACAAAGAAGAGACTGTGTAATTTTTAATTCCATTTAAATTTTAATAATTTGAGATTTTTTAATGTTGAATTTGCTATTTCGTTTAAAAATGTTGTGTATTAAATGTTCTTTGTTTAACATAAGATTAACTTGAAATTATTTATCGGATAATTCACGGCACAATTGATTTTTTAATATTTTTATCACAATTTATAAAAAAAATGCAATCATAATACAATATCAAAAATTAAGCACATTACATTTTACGTAATTATGGCATTTGTTTATCTTTTTCGATCCAGGTAAAAAAGTAATGTAACTATCTAAACTTCTATATAAACAAGAAATTTAAAAGTATAATTTAACTTGTATCATTAACATTGTACAAGTAATGTTAAAATTAGATAATCGTAATACGATGTGATTGCAAACGTTTCCATATACGTACTTTGGTAATTAAAACAAAGGTATCTCAAATCGCTTGCGCTGATAGAAATGGGATTACAAATTGTATTTTGATCTGTCTCTTGTTATGTTATTGAAAATGATTACGTTGCTTTACGTTGAATTCCTTGTTCTGTATCATAATAGGAAATGTAGTTTATTAATTTCGGTTTTATATTTATTGAACTTTCAAACTTTTAATTTTTATTATTCATAAGTTTCTGTAAAGTTTTATATTATATTCTAACTTATATGTGTGGATTATGTATGAAAATATTTACTCTGTTTAATACGTTTTTGAAACTAATTATATTATGTATACAAATAATTAATTTAAATTTTGTTGTGCTCATATTGTTAACCTTAATTCCTGACTTTCAATGAGATGTACCTAAATATTCGAGACTATATATTATGAATTTGTAAAAGATGTGAATAAATTTATGGCTAAGTTACAAAATACGGGATTATAAATGAAAATTATTAATAGTGTGCGAATAAAGTAACGAAAAATTATCGGAGGTTAGCATATCCACTTACACAATCGGCCTGATCAACTGAGAATTTAGAAAACCTAATAACCGATTAATTTATTAAGGTTGTTCGGACACGATTAAATGCGGAATAAGTTTTTATGTATTGTTAATGACGGAAATGAGTATTTGATAAGAATTTTATAGGAATATTATCCATTATCTTGGTGATATCTAGATGATATATTTTAATGACTAAGAATACGAATAAATAATAACGTTAATGTTTGCGAAATTCAAAACATATGCGAAATTCAATACAATATTATGCCTGATTATGTCAATTATACTAAACTGTGACTCATTTTCACCTGCTAAATGGTTTGGCCGAAGCTAAAGGGTTTGATCGAACGCCCTCCTTAATCTAGATACTATGTCTTAGATTGTAGTTTTCATTTAGATATTAATGAATTACATTCAGAATAGTAGTAGCAAGTACTGTTATAACGATAAAATTATCCTACAATGTGAGACGCCCTTGTTTATTTGTGAACTTTAATGTATTAATGAATATGGAAGTGATGAGTTAGACTATGTTTAACACGGCATCCATATAACAAAGATATGTTCTAAAATAACCAATATTATTCAATGTGTTAGCATTCTTAATGAAAAACATGTCAAAGGTTCAGCCTAATTTTTAGTATGTTTTGAATTCATCCATCATGAGTTCAAGAACAAAACCATTTGGCTTCGATCCAAGACACTTCAGATTAAAACCAAATGATCACATAAATAAGGAAAGTAAATAACATTAAAGCTTAACTGACAAAATTAATGATGTTATCCCGCGAAACTTATGAAAACCGACAAAGATTAACAGGCTTTGCATATATGTTTTTAAATAATATATAAGTATGTAACTGCAAACAATTGTATAAAGCAACAGACTACTGGTTACTGGCTACTGGCTACTGACAGTACCCAGTAACCAGTGGCTCCATTATTTGACTAAAATCCTAAACTACTTGAAAGGGGTGCAGCCCGTCGCTCGCATTCTTCAACTGAAACAGACAAGGATCAGTCGGTCAGTGACTTTCTATTACAATAAACTGAAATCACACCACGTTGGGTTCGGGAACAACGAGGTGGGCCTGACCCCTGAGAAGGAGTGCCACTCAAGGACATCTGACACTCTTTCTTAAAAGGAAGGTTAGACGACTAACATTACGGGTCCCGATGGAGTGGTCCCGGTCTTGACGTCTGTACAGTGGACTGTATACTTAGAAGGTGCAGTAGGAAATGGAACATCAATTTTATCTTCGTAATTTCCCCATAAGTTTGCAACATTGAAACTTTCGCTACTTTTCCTATCACTTTCCCTACTGTCTACTCTCTTGATTTAAACTTTAAAACTGGTTACTGGCCCCAAAAAAAATCCAAATTACTAGTTTACTATCCTAGTACGCGAGCTATTCGTGAAAGACAACCGCGAGCCGCGCGCCATTTCGACCTATTTTAACATTGACTTTCATTATTGCACCCTTGTATTTTACCCCATATCTTTAATTATTTAAAACATGTGGTTACATAATTTTATTTATAAGACACACATTTAAATTGTTATCATTATGTTATACATTACATCGTTATCACATAAAAACATATTAAGATATTATACAAAATACACCTATTTTACAGAAAATTTTCCAAGTTATAAATCTTAAATATCTATCACACGTGGTCAAAACAACAAGCTTTATTAACAAACAAGAATATCTTAACTAATATAGTAGTTTAATTCATAAATTAAAGACATTAATACACTTCAATTCGACTTTAATTTTCTTATATAAATCTGTTATTATTTTACTATTTTAAGCACAAATTAAGGCACTTTAAACACAGCTTTGTTCTTATGAATACACACAATAACCCTGTCATATTTATTACTTATTTCTACATAATATATTACTGATATATTTACACATTGATAAAGTTTATTTTTTATTTTTATAGTACATTATTTAGACACTGTTTAAATCCCATACAACATGAACAACCAATCTGTACATGACCCCTATGATATCAGTAGGAGGCTAGTATTCTCTTTATCTAAATGACAACTATCTCTGTTATCTAATACTATGTCTGTATCATCATCATCATCATTATAGCCCTTCACAAGTTCACTGCTGAACATAGCCCTCTAGAACATATCATCACGCATCACATAGAACGATCTAGTTTTGAAGTTTTGAGATATGTCTTACGAGCAGATGTGTCGCAATCTCCCGAACGCTGCCCAGCCGAGTTGGATCCCTCGATTGATTTTACGGTCGAAGTTGGACTTACTTAGTCGGACTATTTGTCCCAGGTAAACATATTCATCAACAACTTCAACCTTAGTGCTCCCAACAACTACAGGCATATGTGTGACATGGACGTTAAACATGACTTATGTATTGTCCATGGTCATCTTAAGACCTATCCATTGGGAAATACTTTTGAAGTCATCGAGCATTGTGCTTAGATCCTACAGCGATTCTGCCATAGGGACTATATCGTCGGCAAATCGAATGTGCGTGATGTATCCGTCATTGACGTTAATACAGTATGCTTTCCAGTCCAGTAGCTTAAAAATGACTTCCAATGCAGCGGTGAAGAGTTTCGGGGATATTACGTCACCCTGCCTTACACCTTTCTGCATTTAGATAGGTTTAGTGCTCTGGTTTTGTACTCGGATAGCCATCGTAGCCCTACTGTACAAACACATCAGCACTTCGATATACAAACAGTCCACTTGGCACCGCTAGAGGGACTGCAACACTGCCCAAATTTCAACGGAATCAAAGGCTTTCTCATAGTCCACATACGCAAGACAAAGTGGCATATTGTACTCTTTGGTCTTCTATACAATTTGCCGAAAGGTTTAATGTGGTCTATGGTGCTAAAGTCTTTGCAGTACCTGACTTGTTCGGGAGGCTGCATGCAAGACGATTAGTAATAACTCTCGAAAACAGCACGTAGACGGGGCTTAGAAGTGAAATCGGTCTGTAGTTCTTCAATAGAGCGTTGTCGCCTTTCTTGAAGAACAAGACCACCGCACTTCAGCTCCACGCCTACGGAGTAGTGCCTCCATGAAGGACGGAATTAAAGAGCTTCTAAAGGACTTCAAGTACCGGTTTTCCACCCCCTTTCAGAAGCTCCGCTGTAACCCCACCCTTGTACGGGGACTTGCCATTTTTAAGGCCTTGGAGAGCAATTCTAATCTCGCTCAGGCTGACGTCCGGGATATCTTAGGAATAGTGTCAGATAAGACTTGCTCTTGGATCGTTACTCACACTTACGTGTGGCTCCAACGATGACACGTACAGCTGCGCATAGAACCTCACAATTTCACACAAAATTTTAGGTGTTTCGGAAACGATGCTGCCACATTTGGTCTTCAGCTTCGACAGTTGGCCCTTTCTGGCAGACAGATCTCTGGCAAAGACTTTGGAGCCCTGGTTCCGCTCGATCGCTTCTTCAATACGAACAGTATTAAAGTTGCTAAGTCCCACCGCATGCGTTTGGAAATCTGTCTATTCAGTTTCCTGTATGCTATCAAATCTACTAAAGACTGTAGCTTCATTTCCCTTCTAACAGCCATGAGATTAAGAGTGTGATCGAAGAGTTTTTGTGTTCTTCTGCGGTGGGTCTTGCAAAACTTAGCTCCGACCGCATGGACAGTTTCCACGAGTTTGTCATTTATATCGTTCACTGTTTTGCGATCTTCTAGGCACGGAAAACGATTTTGTAACTCGAGCTGAAAGGTTTCGAGACTTTGGACTAGAGCACGAGGGGGAAGGAGTGTTGACTTCATTAGACGACACCTTTCCAACTTAACGTTTAGGTTCAGTTTGCCTCTAACCATTCGATGATCGCTACCAGTTTTCACCCTTGCGATCACTGAGAAATCACTGAACAGTTGTCGTCTGGTCGTTATAATGAAGTCAATCTCATTTTTTGTCGAACCGTCCGGGCTCGACCAGGTCCACTTCCTGTGGGGCCGCTTCTGGAAGAAAGAGTTCATCATAAAGAATTCCTATTTCTCCATGAAGTAGGCCAGCTCCTTGGGTTCCGTTACCCTATTCCAAATTTCCCTACCTTCTGCTCACCGGGTTCTCTTGTGCCTAGTTTTGCATTGAAGTCTCCCATTAACACCGTATAGTGAGTTTTGGAGCAATGCATGGCTCTAGAGATATCCTCATACATTTCCTTTACCTCCTCATCGGAATGTGCCGAGGTTGGTGCGTAAACCTGTATGACCTTCAGCGAATACCGTTTGGTGATTCTGAGTATAAGGTATGCAACCCTCGTCGACACACTCTCAATCTTTACTACGTTGTTAACGAGAGACTTCTGGACGATAAATGCGACACCTCCTTGGGACAAAACAAGTTGTTGGATTCGAGGATTACCGTTTCGTCTCCCTCTCTTTGGACTTCGGGTAAGCCTATAATATTCCAGCGCAACTTGTGTATCTCTTCTTTCAGCTACAAGATCTTCTCGTCAGTCCTCAGGGTGCGTGCGTTATAAGTTGCCAGGTAGAATCGTCCTAGGTGGCAACCGAATCTCCACCGGAGATTCTTAACACCCCCTGCCCCGCCGTTACCATGGTTGCCACCGTAGCCAGGAATAGCAGGGCCACCAGGGACTCGGGGCCGCTCATAATTGTCATTACTCATGGGGGGTATATTGCCATAGTTGCCACGCTTGGCGAGCGGGTTGGCAACAGCAGTTTTTTATTGCTTTTGCTGTTATCAGATAGATGCTGCTGCCCATCTTCTGCCTCAGTTTCCCTCTGTCGCCTTTTACGACACCCACGGGAAGATATGGGGTAGTAGGTATTCTTGCCCGCCACTACTCGGGAACATTATGTTTGCTCTGGTCATTATGAAACATTATTGGTTTACACATGCTACTCTTATCTAGCCATTACGTATCTTATCTCTTATCATAAGAATAAAATATATTATTATCTAAAATGAGTATCTAATAATAATCTAATAATCTAATACAAGAAATTTATTCGTATTGCATAGCCGATTACAATGTAACACATGACTCTAAATTAATAAATAAACAAACTTTTAAGGAGTTAACTCTCTCTAACGTTTGACAATTATATTGATTCTATTTACTTTTAACGTAGATTACCTCATTATTCGGAATGCCTTATATAATTTAATAGCAATAATTTTAACACGAATTTATTTATATTTTATGCAATGAAAACTGACAAACTATTTTTTAAGCGCGTTGTCAACACTTCTATTAGCACAAGCATTTTTATTTAACCTGTAGAAGCCTATTGTCTAACAAGGGACTATCCCATTGCATGAGTATCAGGCGGTACTTTGCGGAAATCCATTATATTAGAGAAGATAAAATTTAATCAGCTGAGATCAAAATAAAAAGATCTTGTGTCTTACCTAGTTTGAAAAGTACCTTCCACCCTCCCGCAATTGCTTGCATTATCCCCACCACCACAAATCAAGACACCACTACAGTAGGACAGAGAGGCTAAGCAAACTGCTCTTCAAACTAGGTAAGATACGTCATTTTATATTATTACGTGGATCTTAGAAAAATATTTTTTACATCGGAGAGAATTAGACAAAGCCACTCTAGATAAGCTGATTGACCGTCGCAGTAACAGACGCCTCGCATCTGCAACGCTGCTCTCCGTCACCGATCTATGTAACTGACAGCTGTCAAATAAGAGATTGTCAAATCAAAGATCACAGAGGTCTTCTCTCTTTAGTCGTCTCTTACGATATTCACGGGATGAAATAAGGTAAGGATATCTCTTACTCGGCCACTACACGTCACGGTTATTATTTTTAATTAATATATCACAAATCTTTGAAATAAAAAAATATATAAACATTAATTTACCGTTGGTGCTTTTGTAATCTTAGAACATGAAAATTCCTTCTCTTTCCATATATTTCTAACTAAAAATATTCTCCAGACATGGACAAATTGAAGATCTCGAAGCAAATTTGATACAGTGGTGCAAAATTACATTTTTCGATTCGAGGCAAAATATAATAAAGAAAAATACGTGCACAACAGCGGCTAGATGTACGAGATTCGTTCACGAAACCTGTGAGATGAATAGTGACACAATCGGAATTCACATCGAGAATAACGTTATACTCAATATTTAGGATTTTGTTGGAAAATTTTAGACAAATCTTAACCTGTTAACGTTTCGCAAATTTATCTATTAATTTATTAACTTTTTACAGACTATAAAAGTCCAAGGCTGAACACAAACCTTCCCATAGATTGCACTCATGGATATACAAATATGCGCCATATTTGCCATAGTTGCGACAGTTAGCAACCGCAATTCTTTTATTATATAATAATTATTAGGAATTCGTTGCTGCACATCTCCTGGTCTGTTTCCCTCTGGCCTCTCACCACACCAACGGGATGATATGGAATAGTGAATTCCGACGCTACTTCTCCGCGAATCTATCGATTAAAGCAAGACTATTTGGAGAATAAGACTAGTAAAGTAAACTCCTTAGATATTATAATGTTAATACGCGTATGTAATGTTGCAATTGTAAGATTCAAAAACCTTAACTTTTCGAATCTAGTTGTATCGTGATTGTACACTCGATTCTGTTTCCTAATAGACTGTAACTTTAATTTTTATATAAAAAATATCCCGAGATAAAGATAAAATGTTTAACACATGAAAGCTCACATTATTTTGTGACGTAAGCTAATTTTTTTTTTATAGGATAAGGGTGACAAACGAGTACACAGTCCACCTGATGGTAAGTGGTTGCTGCGGCTCATAGACATCTACATCTATCCTCTATTACAAATCAAAATGCAGATGCGTTGTCACCCGTGAGGACTAAGATGGAATGCCTCATTTCCAGTAAATAGGGCCTCCGGCCACCTGCACTCACCAAGCGAAACGCAGAGGTAAACCTCTACTTCACGCTGGCCCTCCGTGAGGTCGCGGTACCACCCCGGTTCGAGCCGACCCATCCGTGCGACACAAAGCAAGCCGCTTAGTAAGATAAGTGGTTGACATGAAATATTTGTGACACATATAGTCACGCTTATTTTGCTGTAGTGACACATACATTTGTGACGACAGCTGACTGAGATGTTAATAAAGCAAAGCTTATTTTGTTATGACTAAATAACCCTTAAACTTGCAGATATTGTTGAATATCTTGAGTAATTCCTAGCCGTCGTTGCTGTGCCAACTGATAAATTCAATCGTTGGAATAGTAAATCTATTTCTGAAAACCGTATATTTTATTGGAAGGTGGATGAAATAAAACGCGGTAAGGTAACAAGCACACATACACACACACACACACACACACACACACATTTCTGTCGTCAAATAGCAGTGTCTGCACTGCAATGTTCCGGTCTGACGGGTATAGAGAGCCAGTATATGCCATCTTAGTCCTCGGAGGAGCCAACGCATCTATAGCCTTCTTTGTTTGAAATTTACTGCAGCTGTCCATGGACTGCAATAGGCGTATATATCACTTAAACAGTGGGACTGTAAGTCACTTTGTCAGTTTAATTATAAATATAATTTACAAAAATGTAGATTTTTTTGCATTTAAAACATTTCAAGCTTCCCCCTCTCGCCTAGTACAGGCAGCTGACAGACCATCTTATCCTATACGATATCGATATTGTAGACAGCATACTTATATGGGCAGCTGTACACATCATAGTTGGAATCACACGTAAGTGTGACTAACAAACCAAGAGCAAGTCTTAACCGACACTATTCCGATGATATCCCGGACGTTATTGTAAGCGAGATTAGAATGGCACTCGAGCGCCCTGAAAACGGCAAGTCCCCGGCCGAGGATAGAGTTACAGCAGACCTTCTGAAAGCGGGTGGAATACCGGTACTTAAAGTCCTTCAGAAAGTCTTTAATTCCGTCATCGAGGCGTGGAACAGAAGTTCGGTGGTCTTGTTCTTTAAGAAAGGCGACAACACTCTCTTGAAGAACTACAGACCGATTTCCCTTCTGAGACGCATCTACGTGCTGTTTTCAAGAGTCATTACGAATCGTCTCGCACGCAGACTCGACAACTCGACGACACCATGGACCACATACATACCCTTCGGTAAATAGTACAGAAGACCGAAGAGTACAACCTGCTGCTTTGCCTTACGTATGTGGACTATGAAAAAGCCTTCGATTCCTTCGAAATTTGGGCAGTACTGCAGTCCTTGCAGCGGTGCCAAGTGGACTGTCGATATATCGAAGTGCTGAAGTGTTTGTACAGTAGGGCTACGATGGCTATTCGAGTACAGAACCAGAGTACGAAACCTATCCAACTGCAGAGAGGTGTAAGACAGGGTGACGTAATATGGCTGCGGGCTGTTCGAAAGAGATACCGCGGCTCCGGAACGTAAGGGCACTGAAGGAACACGGATGGTTTTTAGTCAGTAAAAGTCTGACACTCCCTTCCGCTCCACCCACAGCGAAAGGCGTCATTAGATGATTTTCCATCCGCAAAAAAAAAGGGGTGACGTAATATCCCTGAAACTCGTCACCGCTGCATTGGATGACGTTTTAAAGCTACTGGATTGGAAAGCATACGGTATTAACGTCAAGGGTGAGTACATCACTCACCTACGATTTGCCGACGATATAGTCCTTATGGCAGAATCGCTGGAGGACATAAGCACTATGCTCAATAACCTCAATAGTGTCTCCCAACGGATATGTCTTAAGATGTGCATGGACAAAACAAAGATCGTGTTTATGTCATGTTACACCTATGCCGGTAGTTGTTGGGAGCACTAAGCTCGAAGTTACTGACGAGTATGTTTACCTGGGACAAATAGTCCGACTAGGTAAGTCCAACTTCGACCTAGAGGTCAATCGACGGATTCAACTCGGCTGTGTAGCGTTCGGAAGATTACAATACATCTCCTCGTCAGACATACCTCAGAAACTCAAAACTAGCTTGTACAACCAGTGCGTGTTGCCAGTGATGATGACCTATGGACCTGAGACGTGTTCCTTCACTGTTGGCCGTATGAGGAAGCTCAAAGTCGCTCAGGAAGCTATGGAGATGGCTATGCATGGCGTTTCTCCGCGTGATCGACTTAAAAACGAGGATATCGGTAGTAAAACCAGAGTAACCGACATAACCCAAAGAATTACTATGCTGAAGTGGTAATGGGCCGGCCATATAGCTCGAAAACGGACAACCGATGGGGAAGAAAGATTTTCGAGTGGCAGTCTCTTACCGGCAGGAGAAGTGTAGGGCGTCCCCCACCAGATGGAGTGACGATCTGGTAAGACATGCTGAAAGGCAATGGATGCAAGTGGCTCGAGACCGTGTTTTGTGACATTCCTTGCGGGAGGCCTATGTTCAGCAGTGGACTTGTGAAGGGCTGTAATGATGATGATGATGATGAAGACAGCAGAGTAAATATGGACATTTACTGTACTGTCTACAACATCCAGCACCTACTAAATCAGTTCGATCGTCACGCTTTGCGCCTTTTTGCACTAAAATGTTATTGGATTTCATATGTCTCTATATAGAATTATTCGAAAATACAAAGCAAATTAAAAATAATTATGTGGGCATATTTTCGACCAAAATATTAAGGTTGAAAAATCAAATGTTGCAGACAAATTACTACTGTAGTACTGTAGTTTGATAAATGTTTTGTCGCAATCACCATTATAGTAATTGTATCGTTTTACTTATAATTATTGTTACTTGATGGAACTTCTGTTTATAACTTTTAAAGTTGTAAACTTTTCACAGTTTATAACATGAACATTACGAAAATATTTTTGAATGCTTTTTTTTATTACATTTGTCTTACATGTACTTGTAGTGTGTAAACTTTTTTGGCAATCCTTAATAAGTCACAACACCTATAGGGACAGTAGCTTTAGTATACACACTAATACGAATACAATTATAATAAATTACATAATTATTATTTTTATATATGATAAGGGTGACTAACGAGCACACAGTACACCTGATGGTAAGTAGTTGCTGCGGCCCATAAACATCTACATATATCCTCTATTACAAATCAAAATGACAACATGCGTTGTCAACCGTGAGGACTAAGATGGAAAGCCTCGTTTCCATTAAAAAGGGTCTCCGGTTCTCTACACTCACCATACGAAACACAGCAGCGTTAAGCTGCTATTTTACGTTGGTATTATCATTTATTGAGATTCAGGTCAGGTTCTGGTTTGAAAGTTTTAATATTAATTTTTGATAGTTCAACTCTTAAAAGCACTTAAATTCAGTCAATGAGGGAAAAATCTTACTTAATCAATGATTAGTTTAATCAGTCAATTAGATGATGTAGTGAAAACTTAATAAAAACTTAGTGCATATATGGCTCGTATATGGCTTTTTGCTGGTTACTGCAGCGGTAAGCTGGCTAACGCTCGAGGCAAATTGTGTGGAAAATACCAATTCGTTATCAACAATAAACATAACGGATCTCTCAACTGAATTTAAAGCTGCTATAACTCAACTTATTAAACGAGAATCTCATTGTCAGTCACCAGAAATTTTTTATCTGCTTAAATAATAATTTCCTGAAAATTTAGTTTTGTTTTTGGCATATACATGCTTATGCATACATGTTGTGTATATACATAATTATTTTGCTAGCCTATAAATAAATTTAAAATTAACCATCATTCAAAAAACATAGAATTATAGATTAACAAGATTGAAAGAACAGTTATTACTGATTTAAATTACCTTTCAAAAGTTATAATAAAGTTTTATAGTTTGTTAAATAACGGTTATCATGTATTCGTTTCTTTAGAGAAAAATTTGCTAAAACTGTATGATTAAAATTGTATTACTTTAATAGCATTTTAAATGCAAAAATTATCGCTTACTATTAATGATCTAGTACAAACTAAGACAAAGTACATATTTTGTCGTTTACACACTGATGGAACGTACAATCTAATTTTGATTCTTACGCTAGTGATGTGTGGACAATTATGTGACCGTTAATTTCATTTTAGTATCACGCAAGTGGCTCAGGACAGTGTTTTGCGGCATTCCTTGGGGGAGGCCCATGTCCACCAATGGACTTGTGAAGGGCAGTAACGAATTTAAAATATCATAACACTTCTTTTACACTTTCAATCCGCCAAAGACCAGTGCTGAATATCAACAAAAGAACCTCTTTGGTTGTAGGATGGATTTGTCTTACCGACAGGGTTGGAAGGTGGATAGCAGATCGCAGAATCAGACGTCTTGCACTTTTGATGCTACTGACCGACGTAGTCTGAGTGTTTTACGTCTAGTATTAACGAGATGATTATAACGCTATCTGTCGGGAACTATGAATAATATTGTAATGAAAACTTCTTTAGGCGTGTTCGCGTCACCAACTTGCTTGTAGGCTTGCGCAGGCAATCATATGCTTTGATTACTTAATAAGCCATAAATAAATTACGTAATTGTTATTTCATAGTTTTAAGGTTTTACTCTTTCGGCAGTTCCCAATTATTGCCAATTTTTGTAAAGACATTTTCCATAGTAGCTCTCATATGAGACCTACGGGACGAAATCGGGTGATGGATTCTCTTACGTCATAGCTGCATATCATAACACAGAGTAACATATTTCATCATATTTTGCTATACTCAACGTTTTTTAATAAATTATTTTTAATTTCAAATTAAGCGAGCAACCCGGGTTCGATCCCCGTCAGCACCAATAAAATTGTAAGTTGCAATTTTAAGTGCTGATTTACCACGCGCTCAGCGGTGAAGGAAAACACCGTGAAGAAACCCGCATGTCTAAGAAATAAGAAAAAATATTTTGAAGTCATGTGACGTTCGCCAATACGCATTGGGGCAGCGCGACGGACACTTTCTTGTCCTAAAACCCTATCAGAAATGACAGGAGGCCAGTGCCCATCAGTGGGACATATATAGGCTGTAACTTTTACTTCAACTTTTTTAACACATAATAACATAATTTAACGTAAGAATAATATTTTTTAGTTTGGAATAAAATGTTCTAACTTAAGTCAACAATGCGGCACAACACTCCGCCACTCACTCGTCCTACATAACTTAACCTCCCCTCATAATTAAGTTACTGCTCGGATTGTGGGTCATTCCAACGTCTTGAGGATAAATAATGAACGTAAAAGGAAATTTAGCTGCCTAAGGCAACTGTTACTATTCTCTGCCATACTAAAAATTCGCTTCGAATAGAATATCAAATAACAATAATAGAATTAAGGGATATTTACATCATTATGATGTATTTTTATTTACATAATCTAGATTATTTAAATCATATTTTCACTATATGAATTATATAAATTGGCGACCTGGAGCGGCCATTTTTTTTTTTTTTTTTGCGGATGGAAAATCATCAAATGACGCCTTTCGCTCTGGGTGGAGCGGAAGGGAGTGTCAGACTTTTACTGACTAAAAACCATCCGTGTTCCTTCAGTGCCCTTACGTTCCGGAGCCGCGGTATCTCTTTCGAACAGCCCGCAGCCTCGGCAGGCGTCGGCCCTTGCGGGCCCCTTCACGCTGCTGACAGCTCTTTGAGGCGCGCGTGGAACAAAACGCGCCGTCGACACGGCCTGTCGTCGTTAGACGGACGGACGGCGAGCTACCCATTGCTCGCCGTCCACAGGCCCGCGCCTACGGTGGCCGGGGGCCACGACGTAGCCCCCGACGCCCGGGGCGTCTCCCGCGGCGGCCGGGAAGGAAAGCTGTTGCTCTTTCCTTCTCCCGCTCCGCCACCTCCTTCGCTAGCATCACTGCTTCGCAGAAGGTGGTGACGGCATCCCATTCCGTCTCGCTCCGGACCATGGCTTCGACCAGGGCCGGACGCGAGAGGTCGCCGCCGCCTATCGCCGCTACGAGGACACGGCGGTGCTCCGCCCAAGCAGGGCACACCTCCACGGTGTGCTCCACCGTGTCCTCCGGTCGATCCTCGCAGTGACCTGGAGCGGCCTCAGTGGTGCAAAACGTCTGGCACTGCGATCTCCATATCATCTGGAAAATAAAACATAAATAAACCGTCACGCCTGTCACCCAGAGGGGTAGGCAGAGACTACGGACTTCCATTTTGCATGAACCTGACACATCTCTCACGCCTCTTTTACGTTCATAAACTTACACATACATTCTTGTCATTTAAATGTATGTTTAATTTCGCAATTTTTTTAATATATCGCCAATTTGGTCGATAAACTTTCGCCTAGGGTACCTTGCTGACTCAGCCATTCAATACTGCAACACAAATTTGCTATGATACTCTTTCTTAATTCATTCTTTCTACATGACAATGAAAAGAAAAACACACTTTTTTATCACATAGTATATACAACTAAGTAAAATACTCCTTAAAATGGAATAGGTTCGTGTCCTAAATTAAGCTATGCGAAGTAATAAAGAAAAATAAATTTTATTATGAAGACTTCGATTACAATTACTTGATTTTTGTTTAGTATTGACAATAATTTAATATGAGAGATGTAATTTTAATATTATTTCATACGATAAGCAGTTATTATGGGATTGAAAGGTTAAGTGGTTTTGGGTCGGCCATTATAGCTCGTAAATCAGACTGATGTTTTTTTGGATCATTTTTCAAGTTCAGACGCTGTTATACCGCAATATTTATTTATTTATTTATTTAGAAAACCAACAGCTCTTATGAATATACAATGAAATAATTTATAAATGGTTATAAGTTATAACAGCCAATTATAGGTTTCCCTGCATAAATCTTAAATGGTATTTCCTACTCTTAATACATATAAAATAAGAACAAGGTGAAACTAGTAAACTATGACTAAGAGGTATGCGCATGCACGCACGCTCGCACGTGCATGTGTGTGTGTGTGTGTGTGTGTGTGTGTGTGTTTGTGTAGGTATGGGTCTATAGATATATAAATAAATGATTTATCATACTTATTATATATATTATATCAATATAAAAAAACAATAAACAACATATGAAATGATATACTTTAATGTTAGAATAATAGGTATGCGAATAGATAAGTTATTTACCGTAAAAGCTTGAGAACTTCTTGTTTAAATTTATCTTTGGACATGTAAAATATATCTAAGTTCGAGAATTTTTTATTATATATTGAGCAAATCCGAGTCAAGGGTGAGTTTCTTGCATAGTTAGAATTTCGAGCGTTGGGAGCGAATAAAGGGGTGTGTCTTGTACGCTTCTTGGGTACATTTACATTTATTGCAGATAGTAAAACCGGGGAATCCAGGTAGCCATTAGCTATATTAAACAAAAACATCATATCTAAGAGAGTACGTCTATTTTCTAAGAATCAATTCAAATCAATTCAAAAGCAATATATATAACAACGATGTAAATAAAATATAATCTTAATATTGGCTACATCAAAAGATGAAGGTGCTAAATTGTTAGGTGGCAAAAATGAGTTAACCCAAAGAGACAACTATATAAAACTTATTTTGACATTACATACCTCATATTATCTGTATAAAAATCTGTCATATCACTACGGAATCAGGTCAATAATCTTGGCCTCGAGAGCGACACTTGACACAATCGTTAAGAAAGCCTTTTTATTTTTGTTCTAAATCAATATCGGTGCAAAAAATTTCCATTTCATATTTTGCCTTCATTTGTGAAATCTAAGCGCACTCTTGATAATAGATCACATTATTTTATTACGCTTTACACAATTTTTCTTGAATATTTCAATTATTTGAAATACTTTCTATATTTTAAACTAAAAGCAACATACGTCACTGCCTATAATCGTCATCTATTCCTTATTGACAGGGTGATGCATTGGAAAAAAGTCGCTTATGGACTTCAAACAACCTCGTATTGTTTCCATATTATATCCTAATATAATATATAATATACATTTTTTTATGCCTCGAGTTTGCATGCTTTTACGTTTCTACACAATATCTAACTTTGTCATCGGGCATGTTGCATCGTTAACATATTGATTGAAGTGGTGGTATAAAAAATCGATTATCCCATAGGCGATGTAAGATGCAAGAGAGAGAGAGAGAAAAGCTAAAACAAGATATAGGCAGCAGTATTTTCTGCCGACTTCCAAAAAGGAGACGGTACTCAATTCGAGTGTATGTTTTTTTTATGTGTGTTACCTCATAACTTTGTACTGGGTGAACCGATTTCGATGATTCTTTTTTTGTATGAAAGCTGATAGTTCTCGTGTGGTGGTTGATGAAGGTCAGACCAATGGTTATTGAGTTATTCTTAAATAACCTATATTGAAATCGCTTATATTGAAGTCGGCTGTACAAAATTTTTAATTTTAAATTATCCTGATCACACCTTAATAATAAAAAAGCTGCAGTTGTCGACCAGCTTTCCTATTTTTTATTTTTCAAGCATCCGTTCGCTAAACATAACCGAACCATTTTATGTTATTAGCTTTCGTTAATCCCGGTAAGAAATGTAAGAAGTCGATGAATGCTTTCGACCATTTGTTGTGGCAGGTCTTGGGGGACAATGATATTTATATATGAAAAAGTTAAATACGTTACTAGCACGCCAAAACTGAAGCGTCGGAAAGTGGTCAATTAGCCTCTACTGCCCTAGCTAACAAATATGAAGCTATGATTATATAAGCTTAAAGAAAAGGACAACAATAGACGTTCCAGAACTGGTTTGATAAGAACACGAAGAGCAAGACAGAATGTAGTGAAATGTAGTTAAAACTTTAAAATGTGTGTGTGCTGCCGATGGGATGGTCGACTTCAGAACATTTTTTCGGTGGTTTTGTAAGCATATAACGTCTGTATAAAAATAACATTCTTGGGGTAGGCCTTTATTTAGCAGTTAACTGTTGAAGGGCTGTAATAATGATGATGATGACAATATTATAAGGAAATAATTATTTTAACTGTAAAATCTTCGTATTTCCTTTAGTCTTACGACTCCTATGGGATGTCATTGGGAAATTGATCAGATTTTATGCAGCTAATAAAGCCATTATATTAACCCACATAGATCAAAGAAAATACTTATTTAATGCAAAATTATACAAACATAATTTAACTAAGAATTTTCCAAAAATATATGGTTCACTAACAAAAGGTAAACAAAAAAGTAATTAGGTAAACGTCTAACGCCGTGAAACATCTAATGAACAATATTTCTAATTAGCAGTATGTCTAATTAGTGAAACATCTATGTCCAAAAAGGCTATCTATCGAAAGGTCTATATAATAAAACGTCTAATGAGCGATTCGTCAGATCCTTAATATCCTCAAAATGTGTGTGATATTTAGTCACATATATAAATAATAACAATATATGGGACAATAAATATTAAAACATGGCTGTTTAGTGTATTATATAGTGCAGTCTTTTCGGTTTATCTACTCGTAGCATATCATATATTTTCAATTGTCATAAATGTTTTTTATATATCATTTCATAGGAGAGGGGGCAAACGAGCATGCGGCTCTCCTCGTCGTAAGTGACTACCGCCGCCCATGAACAACTGCAACACCAGGGGAATTGCCGATGCGTTGCCGGCCTTTATTTTAAATTCTATTTATTTCGTTTTTAAATCTTTAATAAAAATTTAATTTTTTTAAGTTCATAAATTCAGTAGACTATTTTGCACCATGTAAAAATTACTTGTTTTTGGTAGGTTTTTTAAAACGTTAACGTTTAAATTAATAAAAATGTTTTATAAATTTTATAATTCAATTTTAAGAATATTTTTTAATCAGTGCTTCAAATGACTACAACTTTATTTTTTCCATATTTTAGTGAAATAGCATCATGGAAGGTGGTTTGGTAAAAGCAGAAAGTTCTAATCTACCATGGATAAACACATTGATGGTGACAAAATTTTTTGCATGCAATGCCGATTTTTGTTCTGCTGAGTTGAGGAATGTTAAAATGTCTATGTAAGTACCTATTACCAACTTTTGTTTATACAATAACACAATACGAGGTCAGAGTGTCTTTTGATAATACAAAGTTATCCTTATTTATTATTACAACCTCACGTAACCTAATTTTTTTCAGGTCTGGAATTGAATCTTGCGGGAATGACGTAATAAGCTATGTGCAGCTCAAGACGTTGCAAAACTCATGTATATTTGAGTATACAATATGCCCAGATCACGAAGTGCGTTCTCAGCCATATGCAGTTAAACTTGTGAATTAACAAGAAGAGACTATTATTAGTGTCCAGTGCCACGATTGACCCGCGTCAGAAGGTGGCTGCAAACATGGTGTTGCATTTTTGATGTGGTTGCACCGGCGAACCGAAGACCCATCCTGCACATCGGTCGAATGCTATTGGAGAAAATCCAATCTGTTCAATGTTAGATCATCAATAAAATAATTAATAACCGAAGAAGTTTCCATAAAAACTTAATTTCAAAAAGAAGAAGTTTCCATATAAACGACAGTTAAATATAAGATATACTTACATCAAAATGATCTTCACAGAAGTATAGTTAAGTTTTTGGAGACAATGTCTTTGGATCTTAAACCAAATATTTATTATATATTTGGTTTGAATCCATAACTTCCACACCAACGATAAAGATGATATCTCATTATTAAACATCGAAAATTATATCATTAATTTGCAAAATCGTTTTATTTACTTACGCAGTGATGTTACGACCTAAACAACATGTCGGCTAGAGTTTACGCGCGAAAATGTTAAAAGATAGCTTAAAAGTTATTTTTATGGCACTATTCGGTTTTAATTTGTTTTGTTTTTTATGAAAATATATAAATGAATCTAGAGTGATAGTGGTTCACTATCACTCTAGATTCATTTAAAACACTATTTGAAAGTGGGTGTAATAACCTATGTAATAAAAAATAACCCACCATCTACATCAACTTGTAAGTGCACCCACTGTATCAAAAATATAAAAGCACCTATCAAGAAATATCAGCGAGAGAAGGTTGAGGTGCAGGTGCAGAATATATGTAAATTAGGCACTAAGTGTAATGATGTGGGTGCACAGGAAATATAAATAGACACAAATTGCATTGCAGTGAGTGTTGTTAAACAAGAACTCTCTTGAAACCACTGATAATACATCATTAGCGAATTTCAGAAAACCGTCACATAAAGGAAAAGAAGAAGAAGAAGAACCCACTGGTGGGTAATGCTGACGTCTCTAAAAATGAATGGACTATATTTTCTATCAACTTCTCCTACTCCCAAGGCGTAGTCCCGAATTCATGGAAGACAGCTTTTGTCCACCCGATCCCTAAAAAGGCGACCGCTCAGACCCATCCAACTATAGGCCTATCGCGATCACCTCCTTGTTCCCCAAAATAATGGAATCCATTATCAAATGCCAGCTCAGCCAGCTCATCCGGTACCTTGAGGATCACCAGCTGATTAGTGACCGCCAATACAATTTTCGTCGAGGTCGATCAGCTGGTGATCTTCTGGTCTACCTGACCCATAGATGGGCGGAGGCATTAGAGTCCAAGGTGGAGGCGTTGGCCGTTAGTCTGGACATTGCGAAGGCCTTCGATCGGGTTTGGCACAAAGCGATTCTTTCGAAGCTCCCTTCCTATGGGCTTCCCGAGAAATTGTGCAATTGGATCACCAGCTTCCTTGCAAATCGGAGCATCAAGGTCGTTGTAGACGGTGCATGTTCTGACTACAAGCCTATTAACGCTGGTGTTCCACAAGGCTGTGTGCTATCACCAACGCTGTTTCTTCTGCATATCAATGATATGTTGCTAACTGGTAACATTCATTGCTATGCGGATGACAGCACTGGTGATGCTCTATACACCGGCCGTGCTAATATTTCTCGGGAAAACGTCTCTGAGTACCGAAACAAACTTGTGTCTGAAGTCGAGTCTTTGCTGGACAAAGTCTCGAACTGGGGGCGACTAAATCTAGTCCAGTTTAATCCTCAGAAGACACAAGTTTGCGCGTTTACCGCTAAAAAGAACCCCTTTGTCGTATCTCCTCAGTTTCAAGGCACTCCCCTGGTTTCCTCAGCCAGTATCGGAATCCTCGGCGTCGACATATCGAGTGACGTGCAGTTTCGTGGTCACTTGGAAGAGAAGGCCAAATTGGCCTCTAAAAAGCTTGGCGTGCTCAGCAGAGCGGGACAGTATTTCATGCCGGCACACCGCCTGCAACTTTAAAAGGCGCAGGTTCGGCCTCACATGGAATACTGTTCCCATCTCTGGGCAGGGGCTCCCCAGTGCCAGCTCCTTCCTTTTGACTGCATCCAGCGCAGAGCGTCTCGAATCGTCGACGACCGAGTCCTTTCCGATCGGCTCGACTCATTGGCGCTGCGAAGAGATGTTGCATCTCTTTGCATTTTCTTTCGCATCTACCATGGGGAGTGCTCTGAGGAATTGTTCGGATTAATCCCAGCCGCCAAATTTCACGAACGCACATCGTGGCAGAACTCCTGATACCATCCACACCATCTGGATGATTGGCGGTCCACCACTGTGCGATTTAGAAGATGTTTTCTTCCTCGCACGACTTCCTTGTGGAATCGATTACCATCAGCGATTTTTCCGGACCGATACGACTTAGGGACCTTCAAGAAAAGAGCGTACTTCTTTTTAAAAGGCCGGCAACGCATCTGCAATTCCCTCCCTGGTGTTGCAGTTGTTCATGGGCGGCGGTAATCACTTACCATCAGGTGAGCCGCATGCTAGTTTGCCCCCTCTCCTATAAAAAAAAAACTTCAAAAAAGATCCCGTACGCAATACGACTGTATGTTTTTTTATGTGTATCTCTCGTATCCTCATAACTTTTTACTGGGTGAACTGATTTCGATGATACTTTTTTTATTTGAAAGCTGGTGCTTCAGATGTGGTCCCATATAAATTAGATTAAGATCTGACTACTTGTTTTTGAGTTATTCTTAATAATTTATATTGAAGTCGGTTGTACAAAATTTTTAATTTTAAATTATTATCTCACAATTTTGTTTATGGAAACTTATTTACCGAAGCGTTATTTTTTAACTCACTGTACTAAATGTATGGTAAGGCTATGATCATTTGTTGTTACCTTTTTATTTTCAAATAAACTTAATGAAGTTTTCTTTTTACTGAATCCCATAAATAAACCATTAATTACTTAGAAATAAAAATCTTAACGATTAGCGTCTATGAGGCAATGTTCAAAAATTTACCCATTAAGTTGATGATTTCCTGAATAAACATTCAGCTATAAAGACGTGAAACTGGTTATCCAATATTTGGACGTTTTTCTAGTGGTTTTCCAGTAAGACGTTCTATTTTTACTGTATTACTGTACTGGATTTTTATGGAGTTAGACGTTTTGCTCCTTGGACCTTCTGATTGGGGGGAACATACGTTATGTGTGATATTTTATTAGTAAGAAACTCCGACGTACGAGCAATAAATAACTGTTAATAGCTCTAAGAGCTCATATAACGTTTCAAACCACCGTTTATTGTCCTTATGACACTCATCATTGAATTCCAAGCGATTGTGTCGTCATTTCAAAATAGCAAGGGTTTCAGGAAAATTAATAAAATCCTAGCTATAATGGAGCCACTAGAATTCCTACAATGAATTTATTGTATGTATAACGTTGGCCTCGGTGTTCTATCGTTATATCAAAACCATAATCGAATCTAGTCTATAAGTGCTAAAAAATACACTAACTTTCCATCCATTCATTATAACCTATAAAGGTCCAGTGCTGAACATAGGCGTCGCTTAAGTTTTATTGTGTATATAATTTCGCCATTGTTGCCACAGTTGGCAGGCTGGTAAGCCATCGCAATATTTTGTAATTTTGATTTGATATTAGGGAGATTCTGCTGCCAATCTCCTGTTTCGGTTTCCTTCCGTCGCTTCTAACGACACCCACGGGATGACATGGGGTAGTGAAAATTCTTATATCGCGACTGTACGGTTTAACCTTCGTTATTATTTATTTGGATTTTTGTAACTTTAATATTCAGTTGCAGCCTTCTTTAATAAAATCGTTTGTGGATATAATATATGGGCTGCAATAGATATCTATAAAGTTAGATAAAACGAATTATATTTCAACGTTTGAAAATTAAGTTTTGTTACTGTACACGCCCCTAGCTGTCCCGACAAAGATCGACTATACAGGGGCCCATACAGCTGTAGAGTCGACGGACAACTAAAGACGGTGCCAAAATGGCCTTATGGACAATTGAAACAAAAAAACGTAACACGCGGCACGACTGATGAACGGTGGGTCAAAGTTCATTTCCGTTTCACTCACCAACAAATTATTTCGAGAACCGAACGCGACCTTCTAAGGCACTTAACGCGACGGTACAATTAACATTAACTTCCAAACAATTAATCGACCCGGCGTCTAATTTTCTAGACTCCACAACTCCTCGTCGTTGCATAAATTTGCTAACAAAATCGACACAATCAGAGGTTATTATGTACTTGACCACGCGGCCCGAGAAGACTCAATGCAACTTACAATTGACGCAATTACTTTCAAACGAAATTACTTTAATCAGTCAAATACAATACAAGCCTCTTCTCACGAACTTACAACTTAGACAACCTAATCCGAGGCGGTCTTCACGAAACCACATTTCAGTAGCGAAGTAACGCGCCCAAATTCTAAAAATCTAGACCATAAACCCAAAAAACTAGTCGCGCGAAATATATGCAGCGGTCACCGAAATACGCTAATTGACCGCACCGCTGCTCTCAAGCTACTGTTTTTCGCCCACCAGCGCCGAACGCTGGGAAACTGAATTCCGCTGCCCCCTCCCCGCAACGCGCGTGACACCTCACACTATCGGGCGTTTCGCTAAGTCAAAGGCAATTGGATGCCGTTTCAATTGACCATATTTGGCCTAAACAGTTACCATTTTGAAATAACGTATCCCTGTCACAAGAAGAAACGGCGAAGGAAACTTTGCAGCTATCCTCTCTTTTGTCATTATTAAAAGGTAATATTAAATTGCATACATAGTATAAACAGAATAGTAGAACCAACGGTGGAACATGTTCAACAGGTTAAACATAGGACGTTAAAAATTCGGGTTTTATCGGTGCTTAGCGAAACCATGTAGACCACCAGCTTCCACTAGCAACATAATGTACACAAGCCTAAATAAAGTAGTACCCATCGCCCTCTTCTATCATATAAAAGGAAAGTGGATGACCTTTCCCACGATGCCACCGCAAGCGGAGTCCTTTAACTGTGATATAACCAATCTTGTTACACAATGAGCGTGTTCAAAAATATACGAAAGTGGGTGGTAGGTTTATTGAACACACTTGTGATTTCTAATGGGCCTGCTTAAAACGTCTATCTTTAGAAAGCTTGCTTTTCTCGTCTCTGGGTCGGGGCATCCAGGCGCCAGCTCCTTCCACTTAACCGCCAACAGCAAAGAGCGATTTGTCGCCGACCGAGTTTCTAATTGGCTTGACTCACTGGCGCTGCGAAGCGATATTGCATCTTTTCGCAAATGCTTTCGCATATACCTCAGGTCTGGGCATTCCAGAGGCATTGTTTGGACTAATTTCAGACACCAAATTTCACCCTTGCACATCGTGACTAAATTCGCGATACCACTATGCGGTATACCAGAAGTTTTTTTTTGCACAACTTCTTTGTAAAATCGGCTACCACTTTCGATTTTTCCAAGCAGATTACAACTTAAAGCTCTTAAAGAAAAGAGTCTATTCCTTTTAAAAAGGCCGACACAGCACCTGCAACTTCTCTAGTGTTGTAGTTGTTCATGTGCAGTCACTTTCTATCAGCTGAAGCGCATGTTTATTTGCCCCTCTACTATTAAAAAAAATACTTAATATCTTTTCTTACAGAACTTGTAATGTAGCAACATATCATATTAACAAATACTTATTTATAAAAAGCATAATATTATCTAATTGTTACGTTACGAATGAGAAGACGTATTAGAACGCTTACCTTTGAACTGTAGACTAATATGTGAATAATTTGTGCCTGCTTATTACAAATAAAGTGTGAATTTTTAATTTAATTAAATATTTCCCAGCATTAAATATTACCGCTATGATACAGTGCCACCAAACGTGTTCTTCTGTTTTATCCCATAATAATGACACAAGAGCAAAAATATTTTGAACGATACAATCTAATACAACTATCACTGCCATATTCTTTTTTTTTACTTTTTTCCAAAGTTCAATTCTTTTAAAAACTAGTATTACTTAAATTATCCTGTTATTCGCTGTCATAAGACATAAAAAATTACATGAAACAAATTTAACGAACATAATAAATAAAAGGAAACACATTATGACATTTCCTTTTTTATCATTTTCATTCACATTGTATTAATTTTTTTTTAAATTGGTTCAGTTTTGGAGAAAGAAACACGGAAACGCTATAATTTCGTCCATTTTTCATTATCATCAGTTCAATCAGCAATTGTATCTACTTGAGTTTAGCTCAGTAGTTGTGTCTAGCTCAGTCGTTTGGTCACAGCGCAATAGAAATAGATGTAATAAAAACTTGTTTTTCAAATTTCTTGCCGCTCAAAATCGTCTTAACATACACAATTTGCACATGGACACACAAATAGTAGCTCTATGCGGGATTCAAACCCGCGGACCGCGGCGCTCCAACCAAACACTTAGACGCTACACTACTGAGCGCTTTTAATTTATATAATGTTTGCACTTCGTACATTGCGTTAATGTATACGGTAAATGCTTCAGGTGAAATAACGCTGGTATGTAACCCCTCTTGACTTTCAAGATAACAATTATTTTACCGCTTCCCTCCCGTGAACTCAAGATTGCGTCTGAAATTTCACCGAGCGTAACTTCACCATACGCTGTATTCATTGCTCATGTTTATTGTAATTTGAATTGGCTTTCAACAAAGCTCTTACCATTATGACCTTTAAAGTGATCGCTTTAATTTCATTCTTTGTTTTCTATCAGCTCCCTTTATGACTCGTCTATTGTCACTTTATTTAGTAAGGGTCGCCTTAATTGTAATTGTTTTGTAACAGTGTCTTCAATTTAGACATTATATTGATTCATATATATATATATATATATATATATATATATATATATATATATATATATATACTTATACAAATATATTGTTATTTGTGCTTGTTTGTACAAGGCTGCTACTTGATAATATTTTATCTAATATATACTCGTTATGCAGAACGTTATATATGATACAAGGAAGGGGCTTCCAAATTCTTACGAAAAATCTCGAACTCATAAAACTTTGATTTACTAATAAATGTGCAAATAGATCATTTATTTTTTAAAATATTTTGGATAATTAAAAAAGTCGGGCGTTACTTTGCGTAAATCGATTATATTAAAGACGTTAAAATTAAGCCACCTGCATCCAATGACTATCTATATCTTTAATGAGGTCGATACTCTGTCTGCCCAAAACAGCACTTTCCAGTACGAAGTTGACTCTAGAATGTTTTTTCTCTATCGGTACATCACGTCTATGAGAATTACACATCATGCGATGAAATAGGCTACGCTCGGAATTTCTCATCGTATAAGTAAAAGGAATAGGTGAGATAATCGTAAAAGACAATTAATATTACCTCGAGCAAGAAAGGCAACCCTGGCAATATTGCGAGCTATGGCACGAATCAAATGTTTTCATTTAAGCTGCTGTTAAACTCCAGCAGTTTAAAGTAACTGCCCAGTAATTATATTATTGGTATAGAAGATGTCTAAATCTTGGTTCATGAAATATACTAGAGTTTTGACAGTGAATTTTAATAAATTATAACAGTGATTTGTAACTGTTAGGTATATTGTAAGATATTTAAAAATAAATATGTCAGTCCATTTGAATGGGTACGACGAGTACACCAGGCTGCAAGTAAGTAGCCGGTACTATTAGGGGCAAGAGGTATAACGTTTTACGCAATAGGAGGGACAAACACAGTATTTTGAAGTTAATTGCAGGTTCCAATTAACTGTAATAAGCTGTAATAGATTAATCCACTAACAGCAACAATTAAGATGGACTCGTAGCACATTTGTCAGCCGATACAGAATCATCATCATAGTCCATCACAGTGTACTTTGTACAACGTCCCACTGCTGGCACAGACCCTCTCATTTCTGAGATGGTTGTAGGACAAGAAAATGTCCGCCGCGCTTCTTTAATGCGTAACTTCACAACATGTTTTCGAAACATATTTTTTTCTCCGACATGAAGGTTTCCTCATGATGCTTTTCTTCACCGCCGAGTACGTGGTAAGTCAGCACTTAAAATTGCAATTAACAAGTTCATTGGTGCCGGCGGGGATCGAATCCAGGTTGCCCGCGTACTGTGAAATTTACAGCGAGCGCTTAGCCCCTCAGCTATCACAGCTCTACCAGTGCATATTGTCGATAAAATGTAATTGAAACAAACGGTGGTTCTATACTCCTGGCCGTATAAGGAAATTCAAAATCACTCAGGGAGCAAGAGAGTTTGAAAGTGGTAAAGCGATACTGCAGCTATTTTAGTAGTATAGTTGTAGCACGAATGGGTCGGCTCGACCGGGGAAGGACCACGCTCTGACAGAATACCAACGTAAACTGGTGGTTTGACGCTACTGTGTTTCGTATGGTGAGTGTAGAGAACTGGAGAACCTTTTTACTGGAAACGAGGCATTCCATCTTAGTCCTCACGGGTGACAACGCATCTGTATTTTGATTCGTAATCGAAGATAGATGTAGATGTCTATGGGCCGCAGCAACCACTTACCATCAGGTGGACTGTGTGCTCGTTTGTTACCCTTATCCAATAAAAAAAAATTTGTAGGCAAAGCTTGGAGTTTCTCGGAATGATAAAATATCGAGGATATCTGCATAGGAACAAGGTTACTGATTTAGCCCAGCGGACCTGAAAACCGACAGCTGAGCCTCATACTGGTAAGCTAGTTTTGGGCAACACTTTGTGATGAATAGTGTGATCGTAGTTTATGGCAATCTATGGGGAAGGCCTATGCTCAGCAGTGGACATATAATGGGCTGTAGTGGTAGTAGTAAAAAGTAAGATTATTATTCTGTTATTTAACCAGCATGTAGTAGCATCATATTGTTGCTGTATATTATTTTATTTGGTTTGGTAGGTGTAGAGAACTGGAGATAAATAATAGAGTCAAATTAGTCGTTGTAGAGTTTCACCACAACCATCTTATGGCTGCAGCACGAATTAGTCGACTCGACCGGGGTAGGACCCCGCTCTCAGAAATAACCATTGCAAAATAGAAGCTTAATACTAATGTTTTGTATATGATAAGTGTGAACAATCGGAGGTCCTTTTTACTGGTAACAACAAAAAATTCTCAAGGGGTGAAGTGCATTTGCATTAAGATTCCTAATCGGGATAGGTATAGAAACGGCTACCAGATTCACTTATCAAACGGTTGACTGTGTACTATTTTCTTGCCACCCTTACTTGTAGAAAAAATTGCATTGTTTTATTTATCTGTTACGGTTTGTATAAATAATAAACTTAATATTAGCCGACCTTGCCATAAGCGACACACATCGAAGCCTAAATCATACTATCAAAGTTCCGACGCAGTATATATAGAATAGCACCGAACTACCACTTGAAGCGTTGGCCACTCCCCGGGCAGAATACCTTGCCCTGCGGGAGATCTCCCATTTTCCTTCCAATCGCCACAGTGGTGACCCCAACGTGATATGAACACGCAACCAACAAATTTCGGAAACTACAACCTCAAACTTTCGTCATTGTTCTCAAGGAGCCCATTCATACGCTCCCGAGTAGATATTGTCTGCAGTCTTCACCTCCTGCAAGCCTGAAATAATAATACTTCCTGATCCTTCAAGGTACTCTCTGTGCTACAGTGTTCGGCATGGCTCCGAACCTTACTGCTCGCCTCTGCTTCACGGCACTCTCACAGATTACTTGCCTTCTTCTCGACTCATCGCAGACTACAAGGCAATTCCCTGGAACTTGCACATTATCTAGACTGCCCTGTCCACCTCCGTTCGGAGCAGGGGGGGTGATGTGACGGCACTTTCGTTGCCTAACAAGCAAAACGCATTGAGCCTAAATCACGCTATCAAAGTTCCGAAGTAAAATCAGTATATAGATAGAATAGCTCCGAACTACTACCGTTGCCCGCTCTCCGGGCAAAACACCTAGCCTGACGGAAGACATCCCCTTTTACTTTCCATGGCCACAGTGGTAGTGACCCCGGCGTGATCTGAACACGCACCTTATCAGATAAGGCAGCCAGTGCTTCCAGAGTTGAGTCAGGCTGTGATGCAATTAGGGTTTGCAAATTGGTTGGGAAGCGACTTATGATGACTATATTAGGGCCCGCTAAGTGTTGCAAATGTCGTAAAAATTGTAATGAATACCTATCTCTAAGTTCCTCATGCATTAACAATTGCTTCACTTCTTTTTCTTGAGATTCTGTAAGCCTTTTGATAAGTTCTATTTTAAATTTCTCGTATTTATCTTTTTAAGGTAGTGAATTTATAATGTCTTTGACTTCTGCAGCATATCTATGATCTAATTGTGCAACTGCAAAATAATATTTCGTTTCGTCTTCTTTTATACAAGATAGTGCAAATTTCCCTTCTACTTGTGCGATCACACAGCAGGTTCTTCAGCCCGAAACGGTGGCAGTCGGACACCAACATGACATTATATATCGGATGGTGTAAATTACCTTTCTGCATTACGTGTTTCTTGCGATAATGATTGTGAGGGTTTAGCTTGTTTCTCTGCCATCTTAGTTTGAATATTATTATTCAAATATTACTTTGGATTCTACGTACGTTTGGATTCTTGCAGCATAAATTCCAAGTGGGGTCACCAGTGAAATGAAGAATGGGGAGATCTTCAATAAATAACTCACCAATCACTTTCTATAAATGTTTATTGTCAGCAGAGCAGTTCACACAATTAAATAGTCTACATATACAGTAGTTTTTATAATTTAGCACAAAGCGCAGCACAAGAATGAAGAAACAGTTCAAAGAAAATAGCAAAAACCAATCAGTAGCCGGGCGCAAGCGTTATACGTTTTATCTTCAGAGTGATATACATTTACCAACTGCATGGCGGGTGCGCCGCTTCAATATCTTCAATTTTTTGTTCGATGCAATCTCGGGGCGTCTTTACTACTCAACGAGTTGATCACGATTTGTGCTACAATACGACACGACTCAAAGGTAAGTTTCTTATTAAGTATTAATTTTGTTTGTTTATTTTTATTTTTAGGTACATGACGACATATCACTATTAATGTTCTGAGGCTAAATTTAGGGTCGATACTTGAAGAGGCCAGTGGTTTCGCACCGCGCAGCGCGCTGCCACAAGACGCAGCGTGACGTCGCGAAGCGCATCGTGAAGTTGCTAGCAGCGGACAGCACACTGCGTATACAGACGAAATAACACTGCGTCGTTATGCATCGCGCTAACTCGTGAGACATCCTGAGGCACAGCGCAGCGTAGCACGACATGGCATTTTAGAATTATCTCAATAAAAATGTGTATCTTTTCGTGTAGTTAATAAAGTTCGAAAAAAATCAAACCTTGACTCAATGTAATAATATATCCCAATACATTATATTTACATAATTAAACGAACTTACCTTAAGTGAAGTTCAATTTTAATTATATGAAGAGCTTAGTCCGAGATAACTTGGTAGTATCGTCTACACCTTCCTCGATGAACGCGTCCTTTTAGAGTATATCTAAAACAAAAAGTTGCAACACGAACGCAACCTAACGCTTCTCGAATGTCATTCTATTTAGAGTAAATATTAGAATCTACTTATATACTATACTATACTACTGTTTACTTGGGTTAATATGTTGCAAACTTATTAAGTGGGGTGAGTGGGAAATTCATATCTCGGACTAAGCTCTTCATATAATAAAAATTGAACTTCACTTAAGGTAAGTTCGTTTAATTATGTAATTATATTCACACTTAGTCCGAGATAACTTCTAAACATATAGATTTTCATTGCATTTGCACATTAAATTGGAACTTAAAATTATAAGAAAGAAAGATTCAAAGAATACTAAAATTGAAAATCAACTTTTATTTAAATGTTACTTCATTGAATAAAAAATTAAAATAGGTTGCTATCACAACTAAGTAGTAATAATGTGTAAATTAAGTATAAAGATTTTTCAAACTAAATTTTTAATCCAGTAGAGTTTGTCCTACATACTGTTTTTGCAAACAGGTGATTATCATTTAATAGAGTTCTACTATAATGCCTTGCAAATGTTTGAGAGTTTGCTGACAATCCAACTGTCTTTAATATGTTATCTATTGTAAGTCCTTGTCTTAGAGCACTAGACGTTGAGGCATGTCTAGTTGAATGTGGAGTAAATGTGCTTGTATCAATACCACTTTCATTCATTACTTGTTTAAGCCACCTAGTTATGCTTTGACATGTGTGGTTTGACATATGACATGTGGTAAAAATATTTTGTGTACTTCCATTCTGATCTCTTAATTTTTAGTGGTATCTTTGTAAAATAATAAAGTTTTTCCTCAGCAAATCTCAGGCTTTTCTTTAAAATATGTTAGGTTTAACATTGGCTGATGTCTTCCAGGAGACGATGTTTTAAGTAGGTCTGAAACCAGTATTGGAACATGTGTCTCAGTCACATTTACATCACTCAATTTAATTAAAGATAGTGTTTGTATCCTTTGCCCAGTGCTAAGTGCAATCAACATAGCACATTTTTTGGTAAGTTTATCTAAGGCAAGTGATTCAAGTGGATACAATTTTTGCAAAAAATTTAGGACTATTGAAGGGTTCCATGTCACACTATATTTTGGAGTTTGTGGTCTAAACCCATATACTCCCTTAAACCACCTTTTTATTGTTTCACCTGTTCCCAGATGTGTTCCTATTATTAAGGAAAGAGTTGATCTATGGCAATTTAGGGTCTGATAGCTACACCCTTTATTATATAACTCTGTTAAGTATGTTATTATATATGGCACTGATGCCCTATAGATATCATGATTATTTTGCATACAGTAATGCCACCAATGTTTTAAACATGTATTATACTGTTTTAATGTATTTGAGGACAGAAAAGCTAACATTAAATCACATGCTGACTCCGGAGTGTTATTTAGTTGGAACGCTGTCCTGATAATATGCATGCCCCCAGGGTAAGTTGTGCATGGAGTGGGTGTAGTGTCCTGAAAGGAGAAGATAAGAGTTCGAATGAAGGTGGAAAGTAAAAGTACTATCATTGATTTCATCATAGGATACCAGGGCTGAGCAGGCCAAACAGGGAAAATAATGATGCCCCTTGCCTTTTTATTCTTGATTTTTTGAACTGTTTTTAAAAGAACTGAAAATGGTGGAAATGCATAAAAGTAGAAATCAGACCATCTTAATGTAAATGCATCTATATTCCAGGCTTCTGGATCTCTTTGCGATGACACATATTTAATGATTTTTGTATTAATCTTAGATGTAAAACGGTCAATGTCTGGCTGGCCAAACACTGTGACCACCCTATCTCATCTATCTATCATCATCGTATCATCTACCATCTGATAATTCCCATTCAGCATCTATATTCCTATTTCGAGACTCAGAATCTGCTTCTTTATTGTCCTTTGATTTAATGTAAGATGCAAAAACCCATATCATTCTCTTCTCACAAAATTGCCACAATAATCGAGATAAGTTGTTTAGCTTAGGATATTGAACTCCCCCCATACGATTAATATATGAAATTGCAGTTGTATTATCAACTCTCAATAAAATTTTACATTTTTTTAATTCTTTTGCAAAACATTTTAGGCCAAAGTATGCTGCTAAAAATTCTAAATAATTTATATGATTCTGTTTATCTTGAATGGACCAAAAACCTCGTGCCACTTTACCATCACAGTGTACTCCCCAACTCGTACTAGAAGCGTCTGACCAAATTTCTAATATAAAATGATACTGTTTTATTGGATTATATGCGGTATTAATCTTATTTTGCCACCATGATAAATCTAACTTCACATTTTCATTTATTTTCATTTGTTTTTCATAGTCTCCATTTGATCTCTGTAAAGCTATGTATTTCTCCCTCTCAAGTATTTTTGTGTATACAAATCCATATGATACTGCCATACATATAGATACAAAACTACCTACCAGGGCAGCAAATTCTCTAATAGAACAATACTTTAATTTAAGAAATTTATGTATTGCATATAATAAATATTTCTTTTTATTTTCTGTGGGTTTTAATATCATTTTTTGTGTGTTTATGACAAAACCTAAATATTCTATTTCTTGTGATGGAATTAAATTACTCTTTTTCATATTGATTACAAAACCTACACACTGGAGTAAATTTATAGTTTTATGAACATTGTCTAGGCACTCTGCATAAGAGTGTCCTATGCAATTAAGATCATCTAAATACACATAACATTTATAAGGCCTTGACTTCTGAGATGTTCTACTACCGGTTTTAATAATTTTGTAAAAGTATATGGTGCAGTCGACAATCCAAATGGTAAACAATTGAACTCATACAGAATTCCTTTATATTTAAAACGTAAAAACTTTCTAAAATCATCATGAATACTAATTAAATAGTGTTCATTTTGTATATCTAATGTGCACATATAACTGTCCTTAGTCACTAATTTGCATAAGGTACGAATATCTTCTAATTTGAAGTGTGGAGTATTTATAAATTTATATAGGGGCTTAAGATTTAAAATAAATCTATGTGATTTATCAGGCTTTGGAATACAAAAAATACTAGATAAATATTGACCTTTTACAGGAGTACATTGTGAAATAGCATGTAATTTCATTAACTTTTTAATTTCTATAGACATAATTCTATCTTCTAAACCTGACAACTTATCATTCAGTGGTAAGCAATTTAGAGTTGTATTATCAATAAAAGGGATTTTATAGCCCTGTATCCATGATAAAATAGTGTTATGATCTGTAAGCTTATTCCAACAGTTATAAAAATATTTAATTCGACCAGCAAAATGTGTTACCTCTATGGGTATTTGGCACGTTGTTGTCTGTAACTCTTTGGCTTTTGGGGCTGACCGCGAGTCACTGCCGGTGCTTGGACCTTGGTCGCCGGCCGTTGAAAATTTTGATTTCCCCTGAACATCTTCCTCTGGGTCCCTTGATGTTGAGGGGGATAGTAGTTTTTTGTAGTGGAATTTTGCCTTGGCTTAAAAGGTTTTGAAATGGGTTTCTTTAACAGGTTTGAAGCAGATTCTTGTAAAATTGTTGCACTCTTTACACATTCACTCAATTTCTCTCCAAATTGAAATTTATCCCGTTTGAGATCCACGAGAGTCTTGGATATGGTTTTATCTAAGTGTGGTATTAATAGATTTTTTCTTATTACCGTATCTTTTGAATGGAGGTGGGCTAGAATCCTGGCCGTCTCTGTCATGTTTTTTATGATATCTAATTTATTAAACTTTTGTTTGGTTAAATTATCAACACATTTTAATATTGTACCTGTAGCTAATCCTAATAAATTTTGGCGGTTCTCAATTTTTTTATCTCTTACTTTCACTGACTCCTGTATCAAGTGTAATTCAGGATTCAGTAGTAGTGCCTCTTAAAAAATGGTATTTCCGGTATTAGTTGTTCTTTTTTATATGTTTAAATTTTTTCTTTACTCAAATCTTCCATCAAAATGCCTTCGACTCTTTTATAAATCTTCGGGTGTATTGGTTGACCATGTGAAGATTCAGTACTAATCGCAGGACCCATGACTTCTTTAATCATCATCATCATCGTTACAGCCGTTCACAAGTCCACTGCTGAACATAGGCCTCCCCCAAAGAATGCCACAAAGCACGGTCCTGAGCCACCTGCATCTATCGACTTCCTGCATACCTTACCAGGTCTTCACTCCATCTAGTAGGGGGACGCCCTACACTTCGCCTGCCGGTACGAGGCAGTATCAATATCCGAGGCAATATCCTCTTCTAAATATTCTTCCTTAACTTCCATAATTTCTACCTGCTCCTCCTCCTCTGGTTCGATATTTTCCAGAATAATCTCCTCTTCTGATTCAATACTTTCCAGTGAAATTTTATAATTATAATAGTATTGTATTATGCAAGTTTTCTTATTTATGCCTTCATTTATCTTCCCCCTTTGTTTACAGATGTAATGCCCATAAATTAATGATATTCAATTGCTATAGTACCAATATAATGGTTTAATAGTGACACTCACTTTAAGAGGCCTCCATATTAAATGGTATGGCATGAATATTATCCCCACGGGATAAGTCAAAAGCGACACTCGCTTTATAAGTTTGTGACATATTGTATCCAGGCATATTATAACTGGCCGACTAATCCCCACGGGAAAGTCGTGAATATGCCCCACGGGATAGTCTCAAAAGTTTATACACATAAAATTTTATGATTTGGTTGGAGGATAAGTAAACCTCATTTTTAAATCTTTATAAATCGTTGATGTTCTAAATGCTAACTTTAATGAACTTTTAAAACTATTTGTTTTATTTTAATGAAATATTATCTATCCTTAAAGTACCACATAATGCAATTAATTAATTCTAACAAATTGAGTCATAAAACAGACTTACCAATATCGCCAACATCATTTTCGTTTCCATTATCTTTTGAATGTTCGTCTTTACGTCTTTTACAACGTTCATATTTCTTCTTATATTTGTTCAACTTCCTTTCTAAACGTTCTTCTTTTGACTCCCTATGTCTTTTAGGAATTTTAAACCAACGTAACCAGAATAAATTGCACAAAAACTTTCGAGATTTAGTGCGCAAATGCAAATTGATGATCGTTCATCAAACGCGGTAAAACGAATGACATTCGAGAAACGTTAGGTTGCGTTCGTGTTGCAACTTTTTGTTTTAGATATACTCTAAAAGGACGCGTTCATCGAACAAGGTGTAGACAATACTACCAAGTTATCTCGAACTACGCTTGAATATAATTAATATTATTTACGAAGCTATTGTTGCAAAAATATACGATTTAGTTTATATAAAGCTTTAGAATTCCCAAGCAGATGAAATCAGTACATTTCTATTCAAATGATAATTTTCGATGCCAAAATTACATTCGTTCATGCTATTTGCATTACCGTATCGTAGAATACTTGATAGTGTGCATCCACAGTGAATGCGCGGCGACTTGAGCCTGTTGCGGGCGCGACGGCGGGCGCGTGCCGTGGCCACAGTGACGAGCGAGCTGGAGCGAGCTGTTTGTGTGCTTAGACGTAATACAGGTGTTGTAAACCATGGATTAGGATTTAGTATTTCTACTAGACAGTCCGATCCTGAGATGGGAGATTTTGAACATTAGAGAACGAACGAAACGAAATAAATAAAAACCGACAAATAAATGCTGAATTTTTTAATTTGTAGGAAGAATTGAGATAGTACCCTAGAAAATTCTTTGAGTATTCTCGAATGTCCGTGTCAACATTTGATTACGTCTTGAGTAAAACGAAACCGCCGCAAACGGCGGTTTCGTATGTTTGATAATTCGCGCCCGTCTTCGTTACTGCGCTAGGCTCGCACTGTGGACAAGGATAAGACTTTGCGCGATTCAAAGAAAATCTTTTAATAAAAGCCTTTCTTAGTTAGTATTTTATTTAGATGGATTCTTCAGGTTTAAATCTTAATTAATAAGAATTTTTTTAACTAATATTAATATTTAAAAAAATTGTATGCAATTCTGTTTTTAAAAGTTTAATTATTTATCCTTTTAGAGTTGTATAATAATATACAATTTCAATATATTAACTAGAATGTCATCAAAATCATTACATTAAAATCTTCATCTTCTGTTCCTTCACCCTTAGGGATGGATTTCGTTTCCAAATTTGTATTTAACCTTTGAGTATAGCCTGTTCAATTACTTAAATCGGATCAGCCGTTACCGGAAATCGGTAAACATACGTAAAAATATATGCGTCGGATAAAGAACCTTCTCGTTCTTTACTTTGTTAAAAATAGATGCCTTTCAGTATGCCCTCACTATGAACTTCCCATTTTGATTAAAAGTCAGAATTGATTTTTGAAATGAAAATTATAGTAGGAATCCATTATGTAATTATGCGTCGAATAAAACTGACTTGGTGTCAATACAGTTTTGTTTTATAGTATAAGGCTACAAACAACTACACAGTCTACCTGATAGTAAGTAAATGCTGTGGTCCATAGACATTTTTTTTTATAGGATAAGGGTGACAAACGAGCACACAGTCCACCTGATGGTAAGTGGTTGCTGCGGCCCATAGACATCTACATCTATCCTCGTTTGCGAATCAAAATGCAGATGCGTTGTCACCCGTGAGGACTAAGATGGAATGCCTCATTTCCAGTAAAAAGGGCCTCCGGCCACCTGCACTCACCAAGCGAAAGACAGAGGTAAACCTCTACTTCACGCTGGTTTTCTGTGAGGTCGTGGTACCACCCCGGTTCGAGCCGGCCCATCCATGCGACAGCAAAGCTGCCGCGTGGCTCTACCACTGTTAAATACATATACTGTTAAATACATATACTGTTAATTACATACATACAGTACATCTACATCTATCCTCAGTTTTAGGATGAGGAATAAGATGAAATACCTCCTTTCCAGTACAGACAACAGAGTATTCGATTCTCCGCACTCACACAGCAGCACAAAGGCTACTATTTTACGCTAGTATTTTGTGAAAGCGTGGCCCTTTGTTGGAACCGAACCGATCGTGCTATAATCATAATCTAGCTGCAGACTCACTGACTTTATCACGTCATGAGTTTGTTCTCAAAATACGCGTGATTAAAAATAACATCACTAAATTATGAACGTACAAATGTGAACACAAACAGACTTCCTTTACAAAACACTTCGATCCAACTCAAGGAACTTCTGAATGGAGAGATATATTGAAATTTGCAAAATCGAAAACATTAAAATAAGTTCGAAATGGGAAGTCAGTACAATATTATATACGTGGTGGAGCCATGCTACAGCTATATCAATAGTACAATTGTAGCACGAATGAGTCGACTCGACCGGGGAAGGACCACGCTCTCATAGAATACCAGCGTAAAATAGCAGCCTAACGCTGCTGTGTTTCGTTTGGTGAGTGTGGACAACCGGAGACCCTTTTTACTGGAAAAGAGACATTCCATCTTAGTCCTCATGGCTGACAACGCATCTACAAACGAGGATAGATGTATATGTCTATGGGCCACAGCAACGACTTACCATCAGGTGGACTGTGTGCTAGTTTGTCACCCCTATCCCATAAAAAAATATTAGAGGCTGAATAGGAAAATATATGAACTTATTCTGAAAAATTAACATTGATTACCTTACTTACCTTACTTACTTACTACTACTTGATATACCTTGAATTTTAATCAAAGATATTTGTCAGCTTGAACTGCAGGTAAACTGTGAACTCTTTGCTTTCTTCACCATTACATTAATAAAAGAAATACAACTATGTATATAATTAGTAAAAATTATGATTAAAGTCAGTTTCTAACATTTTGTTACTGGAGTGAATAATAAACAAGAGGCTTGGATCTTTCCTGGAATCAAACAAAGTTCTCTTCAATCGTCATTTTGGCTTTGCAATAAGAGTAGGTTACAGGGGATAATGTTGATCTCCGCGTTAATACTGCAGCCTCACAGCAGTCTTGACAAAGGTTAGAAATGCAAATGACCGCGCAAACGCGTTCACTAAAATATCAATCCCAATTCTCTTAAGAGTGCCTATGATATTATAGATAACGGCTTGAAATTGTAAAGTTAACCTTTTATCTATTATGCTAAGCTATGATATCCAACATATTATATTTAGACAAATGTTTCAAAAAGAGTCCCGCTGGATTTCTTGCTGGTTCTTCCCAGGAGAGCTGCATCCCAGGAGAGAGCTTGGAGGCTTTTTTCCAAACTAGTAATAAAATATTAAATTACTTTCGTTAAATGTATTCTTGTAATCTATATGGAAAATATATTAAATTCTATTTTCTTGTATTCTATTCTATTTTGTTCCATTCTGGTCTTTTATAAACCACATCTCCTGTACTATCTTCTCCTGTCCTATCCTGTCCGGTTCTGACCTTTCCTTTCCTATACTATCCTGCCCTGTGCCATCCTCTCCTGCCCTGCCTGGTACTTTCCTATACTGTCCCGCCCCGTGCTGTCCTCTCCTGTCCTGCCTGGTATTGTTCTGCCCTTTCCTGTTCTGTCCTGTCCTGTCTAGTCCTATCCTACCCCATTTCATTCTATCCTATAATTCTATAATATCCTAGCCTAGCCTGAGTTATCCTATCCTATGCTATGCTATCATGTACTATCCTATTTCATCATGATATCCTAAACTATCCCATTGCATTCTATCATAGGCTATTCCAACAGTTCCTTTGTGTGCGCCACTAGTGCGCCGTAGAAAGCAAAAAAGAAGCCGTGAGATGCTCCTGTTTACAATTCCTCTGGAACTAAACATATGTATTCGCTGGTACGAAATAAACCGGATTTTTAGTTGTAGCTGTAATAAAGAGCGGTTAGCGCTCAAAATTTGATGTGGAGCAAGAAATGAGTGTATCGGTGTTAAGCCTTTTCCGATGCTTTAAAAAATGTGCGGAGATTACCAAGCCCACACGTCAGATTGTCTATGCTGCCATTGTAACGGACTTCCTATTTTAGTTAAATAAAACATGTTGTCCTGTGTGTCAGTATAAATATAAAAACGGAGCTTTTGTGGATGTTTTAATTTTTATGCCTATCTACCTAGTATCATTGTACACTATTTCGTCTAGCTAGGGCGCCAAGACAAAATACTAAACCTGTAAGTGCGCCGCGAGCTTGTTTGGGTATCCCTGATCTATTTTATTATATTCTGTTTCTAATTAAAGAGCAGTTTGAGACGAATTTCTTTCGGTATCTCCCTACAGGTACAATGAGGTACATAAATGTTATTATTTAATATCACCTTCAAAATGCTAACAAATTTGTTACTAAGATGACACTACCACAATTTTCATTTAGTCAGTAAACTTTGCCTGCTCTTCTGCTCTTGGCGAAGTTAAGGATATGGTATAGAACGTATACTTATAATCTGTTAATTCTGGCACACGAATTGGCGACTGCAGTTTTTTTTTTAATATTTAGTTTCTATTAGAAAGAATATCCTGCACTTTTCCTGTTTCATTTCTCGCTGTCGCTTCTTACAACATCGACGGAATAATATGGGGTGGTGCATTGTCTTACGCCGCCATTACACGGTTGTCTCGCTTAACGCCATTAAAATCTAATATTCTCATTGCATTCACAAAACCATTCCCTTTAATAAAAACGTTTATTTTTTATTTCATTTAATTTTTACGTACTAACACACACTGAATGCCGTTAAAGCCTTTGCAAAGAATATAAAACATTTTGCGACCACTCGTGGAAAATGTGAGGTAAAATGCTCATAAGAGTGTGAAAGTAGCCGCTGTACGACCTGTGAACCTGCCGGCGAGAATATTGGATTACCGTAGTTATACTTCTCAATATTTAGGTCATTTAATAGATATATTTTTAATACATATACTGAATATGTGATGTACTTTTAGACGTGGTAGAGCCATGCTACAGCTATATTAATAGTATAGTTGTAGCACGAATGGGTCGGCTCGACCGGGGAAGGACCACGCTCTCACAGAATACCAGCGTAAAATAACAGCTTAATACTGCTGTGTTTCGTATGGAGTAATGGTGTAGAGGACCGGAGACCCTTTTCATTGAAAAAGAGGCATTCTATCTTAGTCCTCACGGCTGACAACGCATCTGCATTTTAATTCGCAAACGAAGATGGATGTGGATGTCTATGGGCTACAGCAACCACTTACCATCAGGTGGACTGTAAGCTCGTTTGTCACGCTCATTCTATAAAAAAAATATAATTAGTGACTCTGAGGGCATAATACTGGTAATGGGCATATTTTTTTATTTTTCAGTCATGAAGGTTCTTATTGGTTCTTTACGATGTTTCCCTTCCTCGTTGAACACGTGGTAAATCAGCGCTTAAAATTGCGAATAGGTATTTGTTGAGGACAGCTAGAGACCCGCCGCCCCGTCGCCCCTTCGTACCCCGTTGCGCCCCGCACACCCCGCACACCGGAGCCGAGCGACGACCAATGTTTCATCATTAATACAATGAATCAAAAGACCACTGCTGAACATAGGCCACTTCTATAGATTGCCTCACAGGGGGAATATTGACTTTCTTTCTTTGTCAACCGCAGTATATATACCCCATATGCATTGTTTTTTTTTTATTTTGAGCTGTTATTATTTTTTTATTAAGCTAGTGGATTCACGTTAAGTGTGATAACTAAATCTATATACCTATACCTATACATATAACGAATATGTAAATTCCAGGTATCTGTACATTGTATATTTTTAAAGAGAAGAGAAGAGAAATACAAAAATAAGTAATTAAATACATACATTACCATCACTTTTAGAATTATCTGTATGTCAGTCTGTTTCCTTATGAACGTATCACGCCTAAAGTACTCTTAGGAAAACACCCTTTTTTTTTTTTTTGCGGATGGAAAATCATCAAATGACGCCTTTCGCTCTGGGTGAAGCGGAAGGGAGTGTCAGACTTTTACTGACTAAAAACCATCCGTGTTCCTTCAGTGCCCTTACGTTCCGGAGCCGCGGTATCTCTTTCGAACAGCCCGCAGCCATAGGAAAACACCCTAAAATACGGTTAACAAAAAAGCATATTTTTTCTCACAAAGTTTAACCTCATACCATTATAGTTAAAAAAAGTAAAAGGTAACCGTTGTCATGGATAGAAATGGTGTTGTGGAAAAAGGCAGGTTGTTGCGTTTTTGTTGTGCTGCTGATATTTATATTAATTACAAGGGGAAGTATACTGATATATCAATATCTGATTTAAAAAGCCTTATTATGTATTTTTTTTTAAATATATTTACTGTTAAACTTTGTGACGTAGAGCTAGGATGTCAAGCAAATTAAAGTCTTAAGTTGTACTTTTTTTAAATATCGCACGTTATAGCAAGGACTAAAAGAAAGATGTTTTACTTCAAATAAGAAGTAACCAAATTTATTTTATACGTCCCACTGCTTGGATGGCAAGGCATCTTCATATTAAAACTTTGCGCTCATAAACGCACGTAAATATTTAACTTTGTATATTGAATAAACTTTATTTGGAGAAAATAAATGGTGAAATTTTTACTGAAGAAATGAAATAGTGGCTTGCAGTAACTTGTTTGAAGAACGAACACTACAGCAATGAATATGCAAATCCCAGAAACTAGGAAATATGCACCGCCAACTTTCATACCCCTCACCTGTGTCTTGAAACGCAATACATAGAGGCTTTTTCAGATTTTACTATCTTTATATAGTATATAATGTGTTTGTGTGTGTATATATATATATCATTCTGCTGTTAGTGTATTTGTTAATGAACTTCTCCTAAACGGCTGAATCGATTTTTACGAAATTTTGTGTGTAATTAAGTTGATTTGAGAATGACTTAGATTCACAATTGGACCCGGTGATTGATACTATTGTCGGGATTTATCAATCATCCGTGCGAAGCCGGGGAGGATCGCTAATAATAGTATTAAGGCGGCGCTGTCGTCGCGCCACAAACGAATCACATCGAAGCCTAAATCGCGCTAACAAAGTCCCGAAGTTAAAGCAGTATATGCAGAATAGCTCCGAACTACCTCTTGCAGCGTTGGCCGCTCCCCGGGCAGAACACCTTGCCCGGCGGGGGATCTCCCCTTTTCCTTCCACCGGCTACAGTGGCGGTTCCGATACCGGGAATCGAACCCGAGCTTCCTGGGTGAGAGCCAGGTATCCTGGCCACTAGACCATATCGGATGCCAATGCTCCTATACCAAGTGATAACGTCGCTGTAAATCATGCTGACTTG
Organism: Parnassius glacialis; assembly: GCA_033319125.1. Classification (NCBI taxonomy): domain Eukaryota; kingdom Metazoa; phylum Arthropoda; class Insecta; order Lepidoptera; family Papilionidae; genus Parnassius; species Parnassius glacialis. The sequence goes on along the minus strand of JAVANC010000028.1, from coordinate 36,162,558 downwards.
GATTACCGAAAGCTTCTAAATTAAAATTAAAATCTTATTATAAGTACTTATTATTTCATTCATCACACTATAGGCATTACCCAGAGATTGACTCACAGGGAGAAAATTTGCCATAGCTGTCACGTTGGTGGTCGGTGGTTGGCACCGAAGATGCTACAATTATATTTCCAGTTTCAGTTTCCCTCTGTCACCTCTTATGATAACCACGGGATGATAAAGGGTATTGAGTTATTTTAAGCCACCACTATATGACCTCACCTGGTATTAAGTAGTAATAAGATTCAGATGATAAGCACATTAGCCTAGAAAATATCTATTTAAAGGCACAGGGGGATTTTTTGGGCATAGTGGGCTCTTATTTTCATCGGGATCCGACATGGTGGGTAGCCTCGAACTAAACAATCACAACGGTAATTTAGTCCAGATTTATATTAGCAATCAAAGTAACTAATCAATCTCAATTGAACAGATACGACCGCTCGGTGCGATCAGTGGCGATAGAATGCTCGCTCGCTCCCACGGCCGCAAACAAGCATGACTTGGCATTACGTAACGCTTGCTTTTATTTTTGCGCCTAATGCAAGGCTACCCTCCGAAAGCGGGGGAGGGAGGTGGTGAATGCTCATAGCATACCAAGCAGGTGGCTGCTTGGTTATGTGGAACTCTCTAAGAAGTGCCTACCCACTAAACACTACCTGTGGGACTGGCTCTGGCCTATATGGTCTCTTCGCCGCATCGGAAGCGACACCCTTAGGGAAGGGGGGCGCGGGGCACAACCGTACGGGAATGGGAGCGCGGGTCAACTAACACAGCTGTGCCAGAGTAGTGAAGAAGTGGGAGTCGCATGAGCGAGAATGCACTTACCGTACGGGGACGGTGAGCACGGTCTGCTAACACCACCGCACGGGGGCGGCGGCGCTAGCAGATACGGGGGCCTCCCCGTGCCTACTCACCTTACGGGGACGGTGAGCGTGGACAGCTAACACAACCGCACGGGGACTGTGGCACTAGCTGAGGCGGGAAGGCACCCACCGTATGGGGACAGTGAGCACGGACCGCTAACACTACCGCACGGGGGCGGCGGTGCTAGCGGAGGCGGGAGGGTAATCACCGTACGAGGACGGTAAGCGAGAACAGCTAACACAACCGCTCGGGGGCGGCGACGCTAGCTGCGGCGTGACCGACATTCTATTCTTCGATTGAACCGACCGAGAAATTCCCGTACGGGGATGGGTGCTCGGTCAGCTAGCAGACCCCGCTAGCGCACGACCGCACCGGGGCGACGGCGCAAGCGGAATGACCACGCTTGCATTTTTTTGCACCTAATGCAAGGCTACCCCCCGGAAGCGTGGGAGGGAGGTGGTGAATGCTCTTATTATACCAAGCAGCCGGTTGTGTGGTTATGTGGTACTTACTTAGAAGTGCCTACCCACAAACCACCACCTGTGGGACTGACTTTGACCTGTATGCCGTTTCTGCCAAATCGGAAGTGACCCCTTTAGAGAAAAGGGGGCGCAGACCACGCTTGCGTTCGGTTGTTTTTTATCAAGCGCGAACCAGTGTTGCCGCCGACTGATTCTCCGACATATTAATTATTGTCGTGATGATGGGTGTCTTACAACAAAATTAAAGTGAATAGATATTTTCAAGGTTTCATAATACTCGTATTATCCATATAGTTTAAATGTACATTTTAAAAGTCCTGGCTTTTCAGCGAAATAAGTGTTTCCAAATTGGAAAGAAAACGAGGGGATGGGAATATAATGTGGGATGTTAGGTTGACCTTATTATTGTTTTCAACTTCAACTTCAACTTTTTTTAAAATTAATTTGACATAAAGTTATCGGAAAAGTATAATATAGGTTATTAGTGAAAACAGGTGTGTATTTAAAATACTTTAAAAAAATTCCGTATAATTATGTTATAAGTAATTTTTTTTAATGACAGTGCATTTTTATTTTCTCTAATTTCTCGAAAAAAATATTTTATATTTATTGAGTCGTTTTTTTTTACTTACGAACCCACAAACACTTTTATGTTCTTATGAAAGTTGCTACAAATAAGAAACAGTTGTCGTCAAGCCTAAGTAAACACTTTTCCTCAAACGGTTGTTAAGTCAACGGATGTACTAACACGTCAATTTAAGGTTATATTTGAAATATACACATATCCTTATACTTTTTGGAATAAAAATAAGTCTTTTGATATTTTTTCCGTGTATTTAAAATATGAAATATTGAGGCCAGCGCTAATCATACAACCAAACGGCGTCCATCATTTTATTGTACGCGGAAAATACGCGTGTGATCCCTGCCGGCACTAGAAATACTATAATGGATGTAAGTGGACTGTATTTTTTACTGATGATTGATTAATGACTGACTGATCTGAGGTTAGCTATACTAGGGGACTGCTCAAAGAAAAGATGGTACTTTTTACTATACTGTATTAAACTATTTACAATATTCGGCACTATTAAATTAAACTATCTAATAAAATAAAAAGAGAGGTCTTCAATTGTGGAGTCTTGATTTGCTGTCTTGAGTCTTCTTTGTAGTCTTCTCGAGTGCCGCTTTCGAAATGAAATGAACGACTCACAGACCAAAACGCCCTTCTTATATCTCGCAAGAAGGCGTCTCAGTCTGTGAGTAGTGCCGTGCGACGATGCTGCACGCCCCTTCCGCTTCACCCAGAGCGAAAGGCGTCATTTGATGATTTTCCATCCGCAAAAAAAAAAAAAAGGGTGTTTTCCTAAGAGTACTTTAGGCGTGATACGTTCATAAGGAAACAGACTGACATACAGATAATTCTAAAAGTGATGGTAATGTATGTATTTAATTACTTATTTTTGTATTTCTCTTCTCTTCTCTTTAAAAATATACAATGTACAGATACCTGGAATTTACATATTCGTTATATGTATAGGTATATAGATTTAGTTATCACACTTAACGTGAATCCACTAGCTTAATAAAAAAATAATAACAGCTCAAAATAAAAAAAAAACAATGCATATGGGGTATATATACTGCGGTTGACAAAGAAAGAAAGTCAATATTCCCCCTGTGAGGCAATCTATAGAAGTGGCCTATGTTCAGCAGTGGTCTTTTGATTCATTGTATTAATGATGAAACAGGTAAACGGATTTCGATTAAATTTGGTACAAAGAGAGATTTTGATCAATTCTTAGGATACATATACCACGGATATGTTAAGACGGCAAAATGACATGAAATAGTTGTTACTCTATCAATGGAGCAACAGGTGGAAGCTATTATAATATAATAAATGACAAAAAATATTGTTATTTTCCGGTGTGGGATACAATATGTAGGCCACTTGATATATTATACAATGAGTTATTATTAGACAGTAACCTTTTTTAAATAGAATGAGGGTGACAAACGAGCACATGGTCCATTTGATGGTAACTGGATGCTGTGGCCCATAGAAATGTACATCTATCCTCGATTAAGAGTCAAGATGCAAATGTGTTTGTCACCCAGGACTAAAATGGAATGCCTCGTTTCTAGTAAAAATGGTCTCCGATTCTTTACATTCAACATACGAAATATTGCAGCATTACGCTGTCATTTTGCCTTGGTACATTGTGAGTGCGTGGTCCTTCCCAGGTCGATCTGACCTTCCACCACCATGCACGTCTTATAGTAGAAACCTCATCGCATCTTGATATTTCCATTACTATCATCACAAAAACAATCTACAACGGCTTCAAAATCGGAATTATTTACGACTAAAAAACTACGTGAGATTTATACTTTCCGCAACGCATTAGCTGAGAGCATTCGCGTGTTGCAAAATTTATCATTTGGCGTTGGTTCGACAAGGCTGAATGTAGTGTATAGTTATAGGGGACGAGACGGGGTATTAAATGTGCTATGAGTACAATGGTTAAAAATATTCACCGTAAACCATGCTGCAGCTATATTACTGGTACAGTTGTAGGACGAATGGGTCAGCTCGACCGGGGAAGGACCACGCTCTCACAGAATACCAGTGTAAAATAGCAGAATAACTCTGCTGTGTTTCGTATGGTGAGTGTAGAGAACCGGAGACCCTTTTTTACCGGAAACGAGGCATTCCATCTTAGTCCTCACGGGGGACAACGCATCTGCATTTTGATTCGTGCATTTGACTCTTATCCTATAAAAAAAAAGATATCGAGGTATCGGGATTGGCGCGAAGACAATATGCAGCGTAAAAGTTAAACAGAGTCTATTGAGTCTGGGTCTCACTAATAAAATATTTTAAATTTGTCGTGAATGGATTATAAAAATAACTTAATTAGTTTATGCCAAAACACACATTTATTTTATTTTATTTAAAGCTTTAATATAATTATTTTAATTTAATTGTATACTTAATGTGTGTAATACAATTTTATATTAATTTTATAATATTTATTGTATTTATATATCTACAATATAATTACAGCAACACACACATATATATTATACTATTTCTATTCATTATAGTAAATTTTATGCCATCAAAAACATTACTTGTAAAAAAAAGCCAAGTCTCGCAACGCGTAAAAAGTTCTGAGATCTGTGTAATACCAAGTCAGTTAATTTATTCAGTCCCTACTTAAGGGTCCTTCTGTCTTAAGTTATTACGTAATTAGCTAACCTAACAACATCTTATAGTGACCACATTAATACTAAAAATCTTTTATATTTTAAATAAATAGATTGACTTGGCCATCGCATTAAAACCCAATGTATCTCTCAAGTAAGTCAATTTATTTATTTAAATAATAAAAGATTTTTAATATTGATATGGTCACTATAAGATGTTGTTAGTTTAGCTAATTGTGTAGTAATTTAAGACAGTACCCTTAAGTAGGGACTGAATAAAATAACCGACTTGGTATTACATGGATCTCAGATCTTTTTACGGTAGAACTGAGTTGCGAGACTTGGCTTTTTTACAAGTTATGTTTTTGATGGCATTTCATTTCTTTTTGTAGATAGTTATATCTAGGTACCTATCTACGCATATTAACCCATTATATTATACATATATAGGTACACTGATTCATTCACTGCAAATGTAACTTTGTAATCCTATATATTTATATGGGATTACAATGCTATTTATGCAGTCGATGTATCTCGAAAACTGGACTGAAATTGCAAAATATTTTAATTTTTACTTGATTCATATATCAAACAATAATTTTATTCCAAATTTAAAGCTTCTACGTCTGCTAGAAGTACCTTAGAGTTTTGATGATCGGTCAGTCAATGAGTGACAAAAGTAGGAAACTTTGGCTAGTTATAATTCTTAAACTACTATTTCAAATTTAATGAAATTTGAAATATACTGAGTTTATACAATTCCTACATGGTTACTGAAAAATCAGGCTTCTAGTTTTATTCACAACGAAGTTATAGGGTTTCGAAAATGGCCTGAACTGCTTCGAGAAAAGGATGGTACGATCGTGCCGCTTTTTTGCTCGACTTGGCGGTTATCAACGGCGTGTATCTGAGTACTACGCCTACGTCGCGATATGTTCATCGACTAACTAGTCGCAATCTAGCCGTCCTGACGCAAATCCTGTGCCGCTTGCGCCTACGCCGATCTTTAGCCTTGCTTATAACAAATATTATTTTAGTGTTCATTTCCTATTTTATGCTTATGACTTTAGACTGTACTTTCTATTTTCATCTCCTATCTATTTGAAACTGTATTTATCGCCTTCTACATCTTTATATGTAACGGTTCTTTATGTGTTGTGCTGTGAAATATATAACTGTCTGACCGTGACTTAGGTAGTTGTTTATTCCGGCGACGGACTTACCACCATCAGGTACCATGCCACCACAACCTTATACTCCATGTTTATAATAAATATGTATGCTATCATGTTGGTGTTTTATTTATCATGTCATTTAAATTATTGGTTTGTCTTTTAATAAATAAATGGATTGTGAATTATGAAGTGGCAGTAGTATAATGGCAGTTTGCTGAATGCGAACTCATAAAGCGGAATGCGCCTTTCGCCATGAGCCACTCCTAACGTCCTTGTTATATTATTTTATTAAGGTTATCTGAAGTGGTTAATGTGATTATTATCAGTTTAACAAAATTGAAAATTGCTGATGATATGCTGATATTGCTAGTATATTTAAGATCTATTTTTGAATTTACAGTTATTGTAAAATATATTTTTATATGTTAGGGTAACAAACGAGAACACAGTCCACCTGATGGTAAGTAGTTGCTGTGACCCATAGACATCTACATCTATCCTCGACTACGAATCAAAATACAGATGCGTTGTCCCCGTTCCCGTGAGGACTAAGATGGAATGGAAATTCCATTTTTACTGGAAAATAGTTCCAGTAATAAAGGTCTCTGTTTCTCTACACTTACCATACGAAACACAGCAGTGTTAGGCTGCTATTTTACGCTGGTATTCTGTGAGAGCGGGGCCCTTCCCCGGTCGAGCCGACCCATTTGTGCTACAACTGTAGTACTTATATAGCTGCAGCATGTTTCTACTACGTCATATAAAAAATATAATTAATTAGTATGGCGTTATAGTAATATAATTATAAAATTAGGGTGACAAACGAGCACACAGTCCACCTGATGGTATGAGAAAGATGTGGCCCATAAACACCTTCACATCCTCTCAATTAAAAATGAATATGTAGATGCGTTGTCACCCCTGAGGAATAAGATGCCTCGTTTACAGTAAAAAGCATATCAGGTTGTCTACACGACCATACGAAACACAGTAGCATTAAGCTGCTATTTCACGCTAGTATTCTGTGACAGTTTTGACATTCCTCGTTTATAACGACCTAATTATGCAGCAACCATATTACAGCTGCAAAGTTGCTCTCTCTTGTCGTCACGAAATTGCTTCGTGGTTTCGTAATTTACTAATTACGAAATCCACTCCAGACCTCGCCACCAATTTCATTCTGAAGTGAACTGATGGATAAGCTAGAAAGACCTAATGCCTTCCGATAGATGCGTTTCACCGTCGCGTATATGCCAATACCCACACTGGCGGCTTAGAACAGCTTCGAAGGAGTGAGATATCCGGATGGCTGTAATCGAAAATCCACGCGTGGCACTAAGCATGGCAAATAAGGCAATTCATCTCTACAGGTCAGTATGCCACGGCCGTTGCTACAACTACCGTAGTATACTGACCGCATAATAAATTTGTACATTTTATATTCATTATACATTCTTGTATCAGTGACCTATATTTTTAATAAGTATGCTAGTTCACCTAACGCTAGAACCACGAGTGAGATCTATCTGTGTCCGTGAACTTATTAAAGGTAATTAAAAAGAAATAAGTTGTAATGACAAAAAGTAGGTTTTATATCGAGATTCCAGCCATTTTTATTTTCATTAAGTTATATTATCCATCACCTAACGGTACTTTTTTTTAAAATAAAGTAAGATATTTTTAGAGGCAAAGGTCTGTCTAAACGAAAGCTCTTCACCTAACAAGTCGGAGAACTCGTGTCTTGTAGTTGTCTCGTGAGAAGTGCCTTCCTAACCCTTTTCTTAAAATTTTTCTTTATGTAAGTGCTCCATTTGAGATGATTATTTTATTGTGTGTGGTGAAAAATTGCGGCAAATTGGGGATAGTTTCCTTTTTATTTCACTTTATGGTTCCTTTCAGCAATAAATAATATAAGGTTTATTATACCGTGATTACTATACAATTTAGTACGACTTGAGTAGTATACCGAGAGAAAATTTTAATATTTTTTAAATAAAATCATTTCGAATAAAGTATCAAATGTCACAAATTAAAAATATCAAGACATATGTGGCTTTCTATTTACAGTTGAAATTCTGCAGTAAAATAAATACTTACTTACAAATAGATCTTTATTTAATATAGTGTATTATAAAATGCTTTTTAAAATTATTTCCAGTACATTCCACTTGATAAAATCGTTGTAAAATCACCCATGGAGACTAAGATCAAATGCATCTTTACTATAAAAAGGTCTCCGATTTTCAAATAGAGACTTTACCGTTACGACCTATTAAAGTCCACTGCTGAACATAGGCCTCCCCCATAGATTTTCTTATAGGGGGATATTTGCCACACTTAGCAAGCGGGTCGGCAACCGCAGTTTTTCTTAATTCGTTATTAGGAAGACGCTGCTGCCCAATCTCCTGATTTGTTTACCTCTGTCGCCACTGACGACACCCACGGGATTATATAAGTTAGTGGATATTTTTACATCGCCATTACACGGTAAACAAAACACATCAGCATTATGCTCCTACGTCATGCTGGTATTCTGTAAGGGCGTGGTCCGACCCATTTATGCTACAGCCATAACCCGCAACCTGGCTTTGCCAGGTATAAACTAGGTAGGTACTCATACACGTATAAAAAGCGATGTGGGCAAATGGATTTTATTGTAAGTACATGTGTCATAATTATTGTATATTATGTTGTGTAGCATGCACATCTATGAACATTTGTTTAAAAAAAATATATAGTGTAATAAGAATAAGTGATCGCTAGGAACCTATCTTGCGTTATTACAATAAAAAATAAAAAAATTATACAACCGACTTTAATATAAATTATTAAGAATAACTCAAAAACTATTGGGGTAGTATAAGGTCTGATATTGATAAAATTTATATGAAACCACATGTGAAGTACCAGCTTTCAAACAAAAAAAGAATTATCGAAATCGGTTCACCCAGTAAAAAGTTATGAGGTATCACACATAAAAAAACATACTGTCGAATTGAGTACCGGCTCCTTTTTGAAGTCTGTAGAAAATATATAATGTCTTAACCTGTAAAATGACATCAATACAATAGTACATACCTATTGGTTCTATACAACAACAGTATACTGCTAGAGTGAAGAAGTTCATGTTCTTCCTTCTGTTTTTAGAAAAACGTTAGTTACGTCGATACTTTACGATTTTTTCATATTCATATTAATTAAAGCCTTGCAATAGAGGAGTATAAAGTGAATAAAGCCCCATGTTTCCCGTGTTCCCCGTGTTCCCCAAAGTTCATGAAAATTGGCCTCAAATATGCAATGTTCGAAGTAATAGTAATAAAAGTTCAGTTTAAAAATAGATACAAATTTTCCAAAGGTTACCACGCTTAAGAGTTGAATAATGGATAAATCGAATACTCGTTTCGACTTCAATGATGCGATCACGCAAAGGTCCTCTTGTGTTATGTATAAGAAACGATTTTGTACGTACGTTTCAAGTGAATTGCTTTTCACGAAACATGTAACGAAATATGAAAATATTACTGGAATGGAAATATTTTTTCATCTATTTGAAATAAGAATAAAATTAATAGTAATAAAATATTATAAAATAAAAACAATAATGACCAAATTGCCGCGTGACTGGCTTCCGATAGATTGCACCTTTTAATTTACAACCGACGTAAAATATTGAATGAAACTGGGTTTACGGATTTTATCTCGTTTTTTTTTTTACTTATTTAATATTCCCAACGTTTTGAATACACAGTAGGCACGGGAGATATGTGTTCTCTTACGCAGGTTTATTAAGATTAATAGAAGCTCAAATCACCAATTCCTTCCAAGGATGATTAGCGAAGATATTAAAATCAATAGAAATAATGGCTGGGTACTAACTACCATCTGCTTGGCATCTTTTAACTGTACCTGATTCTTAGTATCTGGGAGAGACCCTAACTATGTGGCACTTAAGACAACGTCCGTTATTCGAGCTTTTTCTTTCTTTCTTATCAATTTTTCTATTAAAATTTAGACTAATTACACTGTTTCGTGTTTGCTACAACAAAGGCATCTATTAATGGTCCTTTTGAGCCGGATACAAAACAGCGACCCGCTATCAAAAATATCTATTAATTGTCTATAAAATGATAATTACTGGAATTTCACCTACTTATAAAATTCGGCTCTTAACTTAGTCAACGAAGGTATTGCTTATGAATAGAATATAATGATAAAATCTTATTAATTATTAATATTTTAATTTATTGGTTATTATACTACTGAATTAAGAAGGCAAATATTTGATTGAAGCACCTGCAACGTTGGGAATTAATAAAAATAAGTTATTAACTTATTTTTATTAATTCCCGACGTTCGTCGACGCGATAGAATCCGTAAAAGTGGTTTTATTTAATAAAAAAATCACATTTTGACTTTGACTTGAACTGCCTTAGTACGCAGGATAGCTGAATTCCATCCCCGTAAACAGAAAGGATATTTATTAGAAAGCGAAGACAAAGCAAGATCAGCACTTGACCACACGTTAAATGCCGAGTTACCGTATGCTCGGCGTATAAAGAAAAACAGCGTGAGTAAAACAGCATTTCTAGGAAATTACAAAAGAATATTTTTCTTTGAGTGGACGTGTCTCTTTATACAAAGTTCTTCTATAACCAAGTTTAATTTTATATAACAAAAAAATTATCAAATTGATTATAATATTATATAAATGAATACGTGGTTGCTTATCATGCTGTTTCTTAAATAAGTTTTTAAGTAATTTGTACACACTGCGTTTTATTATATACTCGTAATAATTATTCACTTTGAAAAGTAAGTCCCGCTGGGTTTCTAGCTGGTTCTTCCCAGAACAGAGGTTTTTCTAACGAACCAGTGGTAAAATAAAAAATTAATTTCAATAAGAATTAACTTCTAGTCAATATTGAATAAAAATTATCCTATTCTATTTGTGTGAACACCGCCAAAATGTGTTGGGGCAGCGCGGCGGTCTCTCCACTGTCAGGAAGTAGGAACTGTTAGTTTAGGTTTTTTGATTAAAATACATTACTCCGTATCATATAACTCTCTTCTATTGGATCTTGTAAAAAATATAGCTATTTTATAGACAACTTGAGATGGAGTGTTTACAAAAGAGCACACTTCACAAAATAAATTTCAATTACCTATGTCTGTAAAAACATTTGTGTCATATAGTGTGACGAATGCCAATAGTGATTTGAAACGACGTTAAAACCCTATGGTTATAATCATGGTGGTAAAGCCATGCTTCAGCTATATTTTGGTTGTAGCACGAACTGGTCGGCTTCACCGGGAAGGGACCACGCTTTCACAGAATACCAGCATAATGCTGCCGTGTATCGTGTAGAGTATCGGGAAAACTTTTTCACTGCATACAAGGCATTCCTTCATAGTCCTCAGACGTGACAACGGATCTGCAATTTGAATCTTAAGCGAGGGTAAATGTAGATGTCAATGGCCCACAATATCCACTTAACATCAGGTGGACTGTGTGCTCGTTTGTCTTGCTTATTCTAAGTATTAAAAAAAACCTACATTTTACACTTTTTAACAATACAGTTTAAAATTTAGGTCGGTCATCACAAAACATAACGAAGTCACGAGTATAATTCAGTTTGATTCTAAATTCAATACCTCGTGAAAACGATGACGTTAGTCACATTTATTTAGCATTCTAATCAATGACCGGTATAGGTTTATGTCAACAGTCATGTGTAGCAATATCAAATTAAATATTAAATAATAAATTGACTAACGTGTATTATCAAAACAACTGAGGGACCACAGTTTTTTTTAGATACTTAAATTTGGTTATTTTATCTTTTACACTTTGTGACTGTTTCATATAGTAGTAGTTTGTGTTATCTAGTAAATTAGCATTATATTTTTACTAAATGCTCTAACTCTAATTTCATACAAAAAGGCTACAGATGCATTGTCACCCCTGAGGACTAAGATGGAATGACTCGAAGCTTAGAACTATACTGCCTCTCTATACGCTTTAGATCGGAACAGCAATACAAGCACGAATATTTGGGCTCAATTCCAGTAAATGGCGGTATAAACATTTTTTAATAGTACAGTAGTGGACTGCTAACCACCAAGATGATGTGGTATTGAGAGTTTTATCGCTGTGTCCGATGGTTACGAAGCAGTGAGTTTAATCGAGGCACACACTTGCAGTGTAAGGGTGCGCACAGATTAAGTAATATGTTGTATAACTTTTGTTTTATTACACTTCCACATTATGTAACATTGTTTTTTAATATAGCATCATATAACAATACTGTACACATTAGAATAATAATACAATATAACAATGTTATATGACATTATTATATTGTATTGTTATTCTTCGTCTTCGTTTGTCGTTGCCCCGCGCGACGCTTTCGTCGCATCTCGAGTTATATAACAATCGTTTTATAACATTTTGCCTCCACATTACTAATGTGTATTATACACTACTAATTGTTATATAACATGTTATTTTAAATAATGTGTAAACTCCGTAAGTCCCTGTAAATATTATCTGTACCGTAGTTCATCCTGTGCGGTTTACAGTATTCAAAAAAAAAACAAACAGGATATGTAAGAAGAGACAACTTGTAGGTCACTGTCATAAATTTTAATAATAATATATTAATTCGGTCTTCAAAGATAGACGAAAAACCTGACAAGAAAGTAGGAGTTGGGCGTAGGTGTTATTTTTTAAGTATTTTATGAATAAAGGAGGACACGCAAAATATTAACCAACTTAATTTAACAGTTACTTAAGTAAGCAGCAACGAAACTGCTTAATATGGCACTAGATAATTGTATGAATTAGGGACGGAGTTGGTCTTACTTGTTCGTCTACTCAAGTACAGAGATGTTCGTCTCCGAAATTAGGTCACTACGAAGTTCTGAGCGTTATTTATGCATAGTTCCTGACATGATAACTACAATGTCAATTGATTGCTTTTGAGATCTTTAAAATCTACTTTTATTTACAAAATCCTTTAGCATTTCGTAATAATATTTTGATTTTGCATTTGCGCCGTGTAGCGCCATTCGCAGAGACATTATCCTTATAACACCTGGAAAATAAAATAACTGCCGTTGCCAACTCTAAGGAAGCCTACGGTCAGCAGTAAGCTTTGGATAGGCTATAATAACTAAATGATGATGAACATGAAATGAAATAAAATAAAAATATATAATTTACAACAATAAATAAACAATGTTGCATTAGACATTTAGTCGTCCAACAAAATTATTAATTATTTTTTTGAACAGGTACTTGAATTAACAATAATGTGGTGCATTTTGTTTTTGAACACATTTTTAACGAAAACAAGAGTGGACAGGAATGTGTTATGGCAAACACTGAACTCATTTGGGTTGAGCGCTGGTTTGATACAGGCATTGAGGTCCCTTTATAGGGACTCTAGTGCTTGTATCAGGATCAAGGGGGTCTACTCGGACTGGTTTGGCATACATAAAGGTGTCACACAGGGATGTGTAGCTTCCCCGTGGCTGTTTAACCTATTTATGGACAGTTGTTTGCAAACTTTGAAAGTTGAAGAATGTTGGTTGAGAATGGGTGAGTTAACCGTCAAATTCATTTTGTACGCCGATGATCAAGTCATATTTGCATCGTCGGCGGTCGAATTGCAAATGATGGTTACTCTAATGAACTTGTCATTGAAAGAAAGGGGTATGAAAGTGAACGCAAGTAAGACGAAAGTGATGGTTTTTGAAAGAGAAGAGAGTAAAACGTTATGCGAAATAAGAATAGAAGGGGAGTTGATTGAGCAAGTGGATGAGTTTGTATATTTGGGATGTTTATTTAGCAGGGATGGTAGATATGATAAGGATATAGAACGACGAGTGAATGCAGGATAGAGTGAATGGGGCTCTACACGCTATTATGAGGAGTCAGAATGTGTCAAATAAGGCACGGATGGCAATTCATAGTGCTGTGTTAGTCCCTACTCTAATGTATGGTAGTGAAAGTTGAGTCTGGCAGAAGAAGCATGAGAGTAGAATAAATGCTGTAGAAATGCGGTCCTTAAGGAGTATGCTAGGGCTGAATCTAGATGACAGGGTGAGAAATAGTGTGATAAGAGAAAAGTGTGGTTTGCAAGATGACGTTGTGACCAGGATTAAAAAAGGAATGCTTCGGTGGTTTGGTCATGTAGAAAGAATGAAAGAGGAAAGAGTGACAAAGCAAATTTATGTTGCAGAAGTGAACGGCAGGGTCGGGAAAGGACGCCCTAGACGAAAGTTTATCGACCAAATCGGCGATACATTAAAAATGGGCCAGATTAGGAGTACCCTTAACCGACGAGCGTGTATGCGTAGGTATATGGATGTGGAGGAAACGAGAGAGGTGTGTCAGGATCGTGCCAAATGGAAGTCTGTAGTCTCTGCCTACCCCTCTGGGTGACAGGCGTGAGTGTTTATGTATGTATGTTTTAACGAAAACAAATTAATACAAACTTGCTATGAAATTATCGTGATTATTATCTTATGGCCTCCAATAAATTGAAAAATATTAAGTAAACGGGTACCTACCTACGCAGAGCATGATAGTTAAAAAAACACGTATATAACCGAACTAAAAAGTAGAAAATAATTTTCAATAAGTTTAAAATAAGAAAATAGTGATTAACACAAAAAAACGCGTGGGAAATATGTCGTCAGAATAGCTTATATTATTAACGCAATCGCCATCTACATGGCATCCGTTTGTCACTCTGCTGTCACTGATCACTGTTCTTATGGTTATGGTAGCAATACCTAAATAGTTCTATTATTTCAGAGGGTACATCTGTCTTCCATTGTAATTTCTGGCACTGTATTTCGTATAATCTTGTATTATCACTACGATCAAACACAAGTTAGTGCTACCAGTTTCTCGACTCCACAGAATCAGTGATTCTTTCTTGGGGTAATGTTACGCTATTCCAATAAAGTCCCAGAAGATATATAAGATCTGTCTGTTACCAAGTTTAAATATTTTACTAAACAAATACTGTATAAAAACGGTTATTAGCCGCCTTTAAACAACACGTGCTTTCTCACTCGCAATCGAAGTGTGCGCGATTGAACGCGGAAAAGCTTGCAAGCGTAATCGTGAGTGATTTTTATGAGCGTTGACTCTTTCGCGTGTTATTATTTCTGTATTTTATTCAGAGAAAATGAATGAAAATAACGCAGTTTTGTTAAACGCTCCTTCTAAAGATTAGTGTTCTAAAGAAATGGACAAAAGGGTTAGAATGGATATTACACAAACAGTTATGTTTTTTGGTCTAATAGATTATATGGGTCGTATTACAGAATACGAGTAGATAGTTATTAATTTATTTTTATATATTATTTTTAATATAGTATTAAGTTAAATGAAACACAAAATGGCATGCCTGAGACCTGTATATCGCCAAGAATTCTATAATAAGATCCTTGCTCCATTATCTAATTTATATTTACGACGACAATGGTTTTCACAAAACCGCGTGTGTAAATTATGTGTGAAGCGTACAGACTTGAACGCACGACTAAGGCATAGTATAAAGACACCAAGTAGGCTGTCTCCGGCCCAATCCGCGATATAATTGCCTACTGTCTCAGGGTTGTCATTGTCACCAAATCATTAGTTTAAAGCCCGGCCCTTGCCAAAAATAATACATCTTTGTATAACTAATTCAGTGATCATTAGTCGATAAAGTTCAACAATGGTTTTCCTAACAAATACAGAAATGTATTAAGATTCAGAGCAGTATTATTTATAAAAAAAGGGATAAACTAAACCGGCGGGGCGGTGTGTGAGCTCGTGTTTAAATTATTTACTTAGTATATTCTAGTTACTTTTTATTTTTAATAGGCATAATATAGTATTTGCACACATAAAGGACCATATTTATATTTATTTTTAATTAATACAAGCATATATATATATATATATATATATATATATATATATATATATATATATATATATATATGTATATGTATATATATTGAATCACACATTAATTACAAAATTACAAATTAGCTACAGAAAAATTCTTTCTTCGGTTTCGACTATTACGAAACGACTTGTTATTAAACTTTAATGTGTAATATATCCGCATCCTTATAAATAACTTTTGCAAATATAATTAATTACGATTTTATAACCGTAAATAGATACTTAGTTACTATTCTTCCTGTCTGATAGACAACTAATACAACAAAAATAAGTAAGTAGGTATCTCATCGTCAAGTAAAAATTATATGCTATAATAAGTGACCTGTCCTTTTCAATAGGTAATCTGAAAAGAGACAATTCTGGAATCGATGAATTATTAAGACACCCAAACACACAGAAATACGTTCTCCTGCGATTATCACACATTTTTCATTCATTTAGCGGTGCCAAAAGTCGTAACGCGCGAACCTCGTGCGGTGTTAGCCCAGACTGGCGTAGTGAGAAACATTCCGAGATTGTGTTTAAGTTTGCGTGCGGCGCCTCATAGATACTATGGCGCACACATACAAGCCGCGCGCAGTGCGTTTGTATGAAGATAACCTACTTCCCGCTCTTTATACTATGACTAAGGTATAAGAGATAGCGCGAGCGATCTAAATATAAGATAAATAAATAAATAAATTTTGTAAATAGTTTGTATAACATCTCATATTGTGTAATTTAATTTACATTGAATAAAAAAATATTCTATTCTGAAATTCTATGGCTCTTAACGGACTCATGAACGGGCTATAAAATTTGCATGTCGCTGGAAATCTTACTGAAAACTATGGCTCAGCAATCTTGCTGGCGATACTTATGCCGCAGTGTTATTGTGCTATATTATTGTTGAACACCTTGCAAAATATATTCCGGAAATACTGCCATGCTAATTAAAATTCGATTTTTCACAAATATAAATTTCGAGAAAATTTTAAAAACCTCATAATTTTTATGTATATTCGCAAAAACAAATGTAGTTTTAGTAAAAAATGATATACACTCTATAAACACTAGGAACAAACACAAGCTAGTGATACCAGTTTCTCGACTCCAGAGAGTCAGTAATTCATTCTTGGGGCAATGTATCATAATAAAATCCCAGAAGATATACAAGGTCTATTTGTTACCAAGTTTAAATATTTTACTTAACAAACACTGTATAAAAAGTGTTACCTATCTTCTTTATATATAAAAAGTACGTGTCACGTTGTTTGTCCGCGATGGACTCCTAAACTACTGAACTGATTTCAATGAAATTTTTGGTCAATGTGCAGTTTGGTCTAACTTAAAAGATAGGATAGCTTACATCTCAATTTATAGTCGCAATACAATATTATATTATTGAAAATTATTTGTCTATTATTTGACAGTCACAATTATCTGTTAGCTCCAAACGATTCTGTCAGATGACGATATCTGTTGACTGGATTGAGTAAATATTTAATAGATGGCGCTATATTAAAAATACAAACGTTTAATATAAGCTACAATTTAGTAGTATAACCACCACGTGTTGCTGTAAGTATTCAACAGATAGAACAGATTTCAAAAAAAATTTGCAGACTGTGTGCAGTTTGGTCCAACTTAAGAGATAGGATAGTTTTTTACCGATAAATGACCCTCAATTTTTTTATTGCTAATTTCAGGATTTTTTTTTGGGAAAGCAAATGGTTGTTCGGAAAGGGCAGAACAACGTCTGCCTGGTCAGCTAGTTATAAAATAAGGTGGTAGTTTCAAAGTTGCTTCAAAAATAAATTTTGTAAATAGTTTGTACAACCTCTCATATTGTATAATTTACTTTAAAAAAAAGCTCCGCTGGGTATTTTGCTGGTTCTCCCTGGAACGGTTTTATTACGAACCAATGGTAAATTAAAAACAATGACTTCAAATAAGAATTACATGTAATCTATATTGAATAAAAACTATTTTTTTTCTATTCTAACTTTCTATGGCTCTTAAGGAACTCATAAACGGGCTATAAAAATTGTAAACACGCTGGAAATCTTGCTGAGAGTTACGAGTATAGCTCAGCAATCTTGATGGCGATACTAATGGTGCAGTGTTATTGTGCGATGTTATTGTGCAACACCTTGCAGAGCATATTCCGGTAACACTGCCGTCCTAATTAAAAAGGAAACTTTTCGACAAAAATACCAATTTAGAAAAAAAATTATATATGCGGGATATAAAATTTCTAAAAATTGTAACGCTATGGATGTTATGACATCTATCTACTTGTATTAAAATAAGAAATAACTTCGTTATAGTTCTTCATTAACGTAGCTTTTGACTTTTTACGTAATTTATTTGTTGAATATTTTTTACATTTTACTAAGCATAAAAGCCTTCTAAGAAAAATTTTACAGCGTTATTACCAATTATTATGTTTATACTTTGAAATTACGTTCGGCTATATTTTAAAACTTCTTTTATTTCTAAGTAAAGATGTCGTAATTCTTGTTAGACCGCCTATTAATCTATACAAATAAATAAAATTGAAGTGTCTGTTTGTAATGTAAAAATAACAGCTTTTAACTAAATGCATATGAAAAACAAAATTTATTTTTTTTGTCTGTGTCCATCTGTTTGTTCCGGCTAATCTCCGAAACGGATAGACCGATTCTGACGAAAATTTCACTGGCAGATAGCTCATATTATAAGGAATAACTTAGACTTTTATTTTAAAAATGGAATTAGGGTTCCGGGAAAAAAAATTAAAACCCATAAAATCCAATCGTAATAAATTCCATGCGAGCGACACCGCGGTGAACAGCTAATTTCAAATAAAGTGAATAATAATATTTAAATATATTCTTACCAAGATAGTCTCATTTAACATTCATACGGCGTTTAAAACTAGTTTATTGTAGATGAGTTTACCAAAACAACTTGTAAATAAATGAATTTAAGTAGTCCTTATCTAGAATCTCTCATAAAAATCAATCATAAAAATATCTTTCCATATTGCTGTTATTATTTTGCTTTAATCTTCTTTAGTAAGACCCATATTTGAGACAATTTAAATGTTTATTAAAAATGTAAAAAAAATAAAATTTTCAGCAAAATGGAATAAAAAACGAACTATGTAATGCAGAAATTAATACAATAACCACATATTATTTTAAAAATTATGTTAAAAAGCCTTAGCTTTACAATAATCCTTTTAAAATCAAACTAATTCTTAATACTGTACTTAAATTGCTGAAACTTCATTATATTATTTAAATAATCAACTAAGTGAGCACAGATAGAAATTTTAAATTCAGTGACATACAATTTTGAGAAGGAAGGAAAAAACAATTGAATACCTTGGGTGTTACATAAAATAACTATATTCCGCTTTTTTTTAATCAAAGAGATTTTTCCAGATTTTCTTAAAGCTAATGCGTGCTTTAAGAATGAATAATAAAAATAAATAATTTAAATTATCTAAATGAAATGTTTAGTTTATCGACATGATAATATGTATCAACAAATTTAGGAAATTCCATTTTTTTTAAATGTCTTTAGTATTGTAAAAAATATCATTAGTCTTGTAAAAATACCTGGAACGTCAATTTTACGTTAATTTATAGAACTTTCTATTTTCCACTTTCTGATGCTTTTGCTTTACAAATATTTTTTAAATAAACACGTTTTTTCTTTAATTTAAAACCCAATATGTATTATTTATTGCTACACCAGTCTCTCCCAAAAAATTAACTGTGTTTTCTTCTACATTTGCTGTCACAGCCGAATTAATAATTTCTATTTTTGTTCCCTTATCATTTTTGGTCGTTAAAGCTAGCGTTTGGTTATTCGTGAATCTCCTGTTTTAGCAAAATTATTTCTTTTATTATTCTCATCATTTCGTTTTTCATTTTCTGCATTATTTTCCGTGTTTTCTCTTTTATAACTTATCGCGTTCTCTTTATGTAGAAAATTCTGAGTTTTCTGAAGATTCTGCTTTCTAGTCTACGTCTAGGAGATTTCTGCATTCACCTTCATTTCCACCTTCACACCCTCTCCCTCGCATAGACACATACAGGCACGCACACATACACACACACACACACACACACACACACACACACACACACACACACACACACACACACACACACACACGCGCGAGAGGAACAATTGACACTCCACACTTAAAAAACTAACAAATATTTAGGTTTAATTTCATACTTTCAAGCAATATTGTTGATATGTTTACCTAAGTTTCTAAATCAGAAAGATTTTTGTTAATTTGTCCCATAAGAAAAAACACTGTTACCTGAGATACAAGCTCAATGCTTAGTTCAGGCGCAGATGAAAATATATGTTTTTGAAAAAAAATCCTGAATAAAGAAACTATTATTATTATTATTTCATTTCATTAATTTCACTGTCAGAAGAGTCAAGGTAGAAGTTTATCGAAATCTTCGGATTTTACTATTACATAATTTAATTCATCATCACCACACGGTCATCTTGAAAATTTATTTGTATTTCTCCATCACCTAGGTAAATGTTTCAAAAGCATAGAAAGGACTAAATACCTCACAATATTTCGACAAACCGTAAAAGGCAATACGTAATTTTAGACTAGTTAAAACATTTTACGTAATTCAAAATTATTATTAAAATAATAATAAATCTTTTTACGTTATTTTATGAGCTCAGTATCTCAAACACGAATATAGTTAGAAATATATCAACATTATCAGCAAAAAGAGCTTTTCTTAAACATTGTAGTGTTGTTTCAAAGTCAATTATGCCAAAATGTAAAAAGTTGCCTTTACGGCAGAATATTCCTTTAACTTTATCGTTTAGCAATTGAGTTCATAAACATGAAGCAACAATGAGGCTACATACTAAGCAACATTGTACTACATTTGTAGCTAGAAATTGCAACCTAGCCCTTAGTAAACACAAAAATACCTTCAATTCAAATTTTAGTCAAGCTTTTATTCTCAACTACGACAATTCATCAAAATGGTATAAAGCTAACTTTTGTACCTTCAACTGAATTGTCTTTATGTTTCATGTATACTCACAAGTAAGTTCCTAAACAAATTTGCTAACAATCTTGTAACAATGTTTAATTAGGACCACCTTCATTGTCGTGAGCTTTAATAATATGGTAGTTACACGTTCTTATAATAAACCACGCTGAAATCTTTATGTTTACGATAGACTATGGCAAATAATTACACCGCTTTTGCTATTCCAACAACATTTTTAAGAAAGTTTTATCATATTATTCCTCATAAATTTGGTGAAGCATTATTGTATGAAAAGACAAATTCAAATTCAAATTCAAATCGTTTATTGCGAATATAGGTTGATACAGTTGGTTTTTACGTAGTTTATCACTTCTAGAACAAACATTTAGTACAGCTATATTCCGCCATTTGGCATGCAACCTGATATCCTGGAATCACCGAATCCCGAAATTAAACAGCGGCGACTTCCTTACTTCAAAAGGTATATTGCCAACCAAAGTAAGTGTTGCCACTATAGCATCCTTAGCTAGGCAAGGCGAGGCTAGGCAAGGAAGTGTCCGCAAGGAAGTATTGCCTTCATACGTGTTGGTGGACTTCAAATATTCCTGATTTTTGTATGTATTTAACATGAAAGTTTTCTCACGATGTTTTCCTTCACAGTCTAGCACGTCGCTGTTGGCACTTAAGTTTACCCTCTCAGTGGTGTAAATTGAATTTTAAACCAAGCTAAAGTGATTATAATAGAAATTAATTTAAATGAAGGTAGATAGCGACAACTCGATTTGACACAGTGCTTAATGTTCAGACTTAGTTAGGCTTTTGATGATGAAGTTTAATCTACCGATGTAAATATTTTATTTTCAGTGCGGTTACGGCGTAAGAGAAGCATTTTCAAGAAAGCCATTATGAGAAAGGTCAAAAAATCTTGCTTACGACATATAAAATACATATCTGGTTCAGCAAAGCAGCAGCGGCAAAGATGTGATAAGTCTGGTAATGCTATCGTCAACTCGCATGCCAAGCGTGACGATTAAAGCTTATCTTCCCTACACCGGAAGAGCTATGTCCATGTCAAGCAGTGAACTTTAACGGGAAGTAAAGAATAATAAGAAGAATAGTAAAAATGTTTTTTTTATAAGTTTCAAATAAGAAAATAGTGATTAACACAAAAAAGCGTGGGAAATATGTCGTTAGCGTTGCTTATATTTTTTTTATAGGATAAGGGTGACAAACGAGCACACAGTCCACCTGATGGTAAGTGGTTGCTGCGGCCCATAAACATCTACATCTATCCTCTATTACAAATCAAAATGTAGATGCGTTGTCACCCGTGAGGACTAAGATGGAATGCCTCATTTCCAGTAAAAAGGGCCTCCGGTCACCTGCACTCACCAAGCGAAACGCAGAGGTAAACCTCTACTTCACGCTGGTTTTCTGTGAGGTCGTGGTACCACCCCGGTTCGAGCCGGCCCATCCGTGTGACAGCAAAAGCTGCCGCGTGGCTCTACCACTGAAAAATGTAAGGCAATTCATAATTTAACAGCATAACAACAAATGATAAAACGTGTCCAAACAAAAATTCATTATTTATGCTCAGCAATGAGTTTATAAGAGTTTCTTTACTTTTAAAGTTCCAAACTTTTGAACTGTCTAACCTTTCTCTAAGATTGTTTCAAAACAATATCAAGTTGGTGATGCTACAATAGCCATGACTTTTTTATAGAATAAGGTTAAATAAACGAGCACACAGTCCACAGTATGTGAATGCTGTGGCCCATAAACATCTACATTTATTGATTCTTAAGAGAATCACTGGTAACGAGGCATTCCATCTCGTGAAAGTGCTCCAGTTCTCTACACTCATCATACGAAACACAGCAGCATTGAGCTACTATTTTATACTGTATTTTGTGAGAGCAAGGTCCTTCCCCGGTCAAGCCCACCCATTCGTGCTACAACCATAATATAGCAGACGCGTGGCTCTACCACGTAAATGAGTCTAAAGAGGCTGTAAAAGCATGCAGCTATATTATTTTCCCAATCAGTTATGTTATATGTCCGATATATGACGGCTTCCATTTCTTAAAAACAAAACTGAACCAAAAATAAAATAATTAAAAAAGATTGCCGCTTTTACGTTTGAATATTAGATACAAAATAAGGAGGGCTCGTTTTAACCTAAATCAAGGGAAATGACTAATAATAGCTTTCAAGAAATGTTAACGAAAACTTTAATAACTCTTATGTATGTAAATTCCGCTCAAAAACATAACTGCTTGGGGCAAACTGAGCAACAATACCAAGGCGACCCCTGCCACGCTATCCGTGAATTTCTGCAACATCAGGGGACTTCACTCTAAACTAAACGCCGTCCACTCCCATCTCGAGACGGCGAAGCCGACCTTGCTCTTCCTGACCAAGACGCAGGTTTCCTCTCCGGCTGATATTTCGTATCTCTCCTGCCCGGGGTACAAATTAGAGCACTCCTTTGTGCCTCGGGCTGGAGTTTGCGTGTATGTCAGAGAGGACATCTGTTCTCGACACCTCGGCAGTCTTGAAGGTTCGGACCTGTCCATCCTTTGGCTACGCGTAAACAGCGACGACCATCCGCGCGTCTACGGGTGCCTCTATAGGTCCCATAGCGGTAATGCCGAAACAGACCGACTCATCGACCACGTCCTAATTGCTACAGATTCCTTGCTACAACATGTCCCATCTGCAGAGATCGTGATCCTTGGCGATTTTAAAGCCCACCATGCCGAATGGCTCGGTTCACGTTTAACCGATCATGCGGGGAGATCTATTTATGACTTTACCTTGGCATATGGTCTGACACAACTGGTTACTTCGCCTACGCGGATTCCAGATGTGGAGGATCATACACCTTCCCTGTTGGACCTTCTGCTGACCTCTCATCCGGACGGATATCAGGTTTCCGTCGATGCCCCTCTCGGCTCTTTGGACCACTGTCTGATCCGGAGTATGGTGCCACTCACGCTCCCTTCGCGGTTGCGTTCTGCAGGTTTCCGCCGTGTTCGGCAATACAGGTTGGCAGATTGGGACAGAATGCGGTCTTTCTTTGCATCCTTGCCATGGGGGCGAGTTTGTTTCTCGCCGGATGATCCCAGCGCTGTTGCTGACTCTGTCACTGATGTGGTGCTACAGGGAATGGAACTATTTATTCCATCATCTGTGGTACCCATCGGAGGCAGATCTCAGCCTTGATTCGGTCGCTCTTGTAAAACTGCATTACGCAGTAAGCAGGAGTGTTATCAAGCCTGGGATGCGGCTTCGGCGACTCGGGATGTAAACACCAGCATACTTAAAAATAAGTATAATTTCGCCTCCAGGTCCTTCAAAAGAGTTATTGCTAAGGCAAAGTCGAAGCACATAGGCAGAATTGGCGAGAAACTAGTTCACCTTCCTGAACCCTTGCATTCTGGTCTCTCGCCAAGGCTGTCCAAGGGAATTTTTGTAAGCCATCACTACCATCTCTGCACAGGGAGGACGACTCACTGGCCCAAGATGCAAAAGACAAAGCCGACCTTTTGGGCTCCCTTTTTGCGTCCAACTCGACTCTTGATGACGGGGGGAAAACACCGCCGACCATCCCGCGATGTCAGTGCTCCATGTCGGATGTGCTGTTCTCACAGCGCTCGGTTCGCAAAGCACTTCTCTCCCTGGACATCCAGAAGTCGAGTGGTCCTGACGGAATTCCCCCAATTGTGCTGAGGACGTGTGCTCCGGAGTTGGCACCGGTCCTAACGCGTCTTTTTCGGTAGTCCTACTCCCAAGGCGTAGTCCCGAATTCATGGAAGACAGCTTTTGTCCACCCGATCCCTAAAAAAGGCGACCGCTCAGACCCGTCCAACTATAGGCCTATCGCGATCACCTCCTTGTTCTCCAAAATAATGGAATCCATTATTAACTGCCAGCTTATCCGGTACCTTGAGGATCACCAGCTGATTAGTGACCGCCAATAGGTTTTCGTCGATGTCGATCAGCTGGTGATCTTCTGGTTTACCTGACCCATAGATGGGCGGAGGCAGTAGAGTCCAAGGGGGAGGCGTTCGCCGTTACTCTGGACATTGCGAAGGCCTTCGATCGGGTTTGGCACAAAGCGCTTCTTTCAAAGCTCCCTTCCTATGGGCTTCCCGAGAAATTGTGCAATTGGATCACTAGCTTCCTTGCAGATCGGAGCATCAAAGTCGTTGTAGATGGTGCATGTTCTGACTACAAGCCTGTTAACGCTGGTGTTCCACAAGGCTGTGTGCTATCACCAACGTTGTTTCTTCTGCATATCAATGATATGTTGCTAACTGGTAACATTCATTGCTATGCGGATGACAGCACTGGTGATGCTCTATACACTGGCCGTGCTAATATTTCTCGGGAAAACGTCTTCGAGTACCGGAACAAACTTGTGTCTGAAGTCGAGTCTTTGCTGGACAAAGTCTCGGTCTGGGGGCGACCAAATATAGTCCAGTTTAATCCTCAGAAGACACAAGTTTGCGTGTTTACCGCTAAAAACAACCCCTTTGTGGTATCTCCTCAGTTTCAAGGCACTCCCCTAGTTGCCTCAGCCAGTATCGGAATCCTCGGCGTCGTCATATCGAGTGACGTGCAGTTTCGTGGTCACTTGGAAGAGAATGCCAAATTGGCCTCTAAAAAGCTTGGCGTACTCAGCAGAGCGGGACAGTATTTCATGCCGGCACACCGCCTGCAACTTTACAAGGCGCAGGTTCGGCCTCATATGGAATACTGTTCCCATCTCTGGGCAGGGGCTCCCCAGTGCCAGCTCCTTCCACTTGACCGCATCCAGCGCAGAGCGGCTCGAATCGTCGACAACCGAGCCCTTTCCGATCGGCTCGATTCATTGGCACTGCGAAGAGATGTTGCATCCCTTTGCATTTTCTTTCGCATCTACCATGGGGAGTGCTCTGAGGAATTGTTCGGATTAATCCCAGCCACCAAATTTCACGAACACACATCGCGGCAGAACTCCCGATACCATCCACACCATCTGGATGATTGGCGGTCCACCACTGTGCGATTTAGAAGATGTTTTCTTCCCCGCACGACTTCCTTGTGGAATCGATTACCATCAGCGATTTTTCCGGACCGATACGACTTAGGGACCTTCAAGAAAAGAGCGTACTCCTTTTTAAAAGGCCGGCAACGCACCTGCAATTCCCTCCCTGGTGTTGCAGTTGTTCATGTGTGGCGGTAGTCACTTACCATCAGGTGAGCCGCATGCTCGTTTGCCCCTTCTCCTATAAAAAAATGTACCACTGTTATTATTATTTTTCTTTAAATGAAAATACCAACTGCTGATTGAATACGCGTAACACAGGATTCAGTCGTTCAAGTTCAGTCAATCTCTAATAATTTGTAAGCTTAAGTTATTTTTTTAACTTATTTATTCCCGGCAAAATTTACCTATTTATTACACCTATTCATTAAACCAAACTAAAATATTTTTGCGCATCCTCCAAATTTGAGATTTTAAGAAATAAAAGAGGCTAACCAGTATTTGTACTCCAATCATTACACAACATATTAATTTAGAAGTATAAAATAACACAAAAAAACAATTACAATTATTAATGTGACATTTCCTTAAATTGGAACAACGAAAGGTGCAAAATGGAAAGATGTACGATAAGCAGGTACAATCCGACTTCACAGTCTTATTTGTGCCAGAAAAGATGTGAAAGTGAATTTCAGTAAATCCAGTCACTTACTATGCACTTTATTTAAGTGCGCATGTACTTTAAGTTTAAAGTGACTTCTTAGTTTTTTAAGGATTTATTGTGTCTAGATAACTAACGTTTTAGTAAGAAGCATAGTCAAGTTACATGTCTCAAACCTATAAATTTCTCACAGTTGGGTGAATGATATCTCGTTAAGGTAATGAAGCAGGGAGTATCCATTGCACTGCTCCGGGGCATGTTGACGGATCTTATTTTTTTTTAAATAATATAATATTAGCTTATCGGGCACAGGTTTTCTCATGGGTTGATCCTTCACCTTAGTAAAGTAGCCCTTAAAATTGTCAATTTCGGTCATTTGTACGGCTGGATAGTTACCGTAGTAAAATGTTTTACACAAAATGAATTGTGAAGCATTTTGCTTTATTGAATTCCAATCGTTTTCTATAATAAGTTCTGAATTTTGGTAATACAAAATGTATTTTTTTTTATAGAATAAAGGTGACAAACGAGCACACAGTCCACCTGGTGGTAAGTGTTTGCTGTGGCCCATAGACATCTCCATCTATCTTCATTTGCGAATTGAAATGCAGACGCGTTGTCAGCCGTGAGGACTAAGATGGAATAACTCTTTTCCAATAAAAAGGGTCTCCGGTTCTCTTTTTTTTATAGGAGAGGGGGCAAACGAGCATGCGGCTTACCTGATGGTAAGTGACTACCGCCGCCCATGAACAACTGCAACACCAGGGGAATCGCAGATGCGTTGCCGGCCTTTTAAAAAGGAGTAGGCTCTTTTCTTGAAGGTCCCTACACTCACCATACGAAATACAACAGCATTAAGCTGCTATTTTACGCAGGTATTCTGTGAGAGCGTGGTCCTTCCCCAGTCGAGCCGACCCATTCGTGCTACAAATATACTATGTAGAAAATATTAAACGTTATCAGGTGTTTCTGTATGCATGTGAAAAAATTTGCTACATCGAAAACTGTTCCATTATTAAACTCTAATAAAATTTAATTTCTACTTAGATTTCTGCCTTAAGGTGAACACATATTTCTCAGCACCGTACGCGCAGCAAGCGTGTATTTCATAAAAGTTTCAATTAATGCTAAGATGATCACTCCACCATTAACTCGTACAGGTTTCGAAATATATTTTTATTAGTTCTTCATTTCAGGAGTATTTACTTTGATTGCGTAGACAACAATGAGTCGTCAGACAAGACATGCGTAAGACGACCCATCTATCAAATATAAATATGTAATTGCGTTAAAAAGTAGACGAAAACATTTATAGTTTTGACCTTAAATACAAAAACAAGTAGTGGCGGCGTAATCGCATCCTTTATTCCATAGTATTCAGTGTTTCACTTTTCTTTTATAAAGTAAATTTTCTTATAATTATACAAGCTTCGTAAAGCTTACAATGGAATACTACAGCTTTAAGATAAAGCTTTTTAGTCAAAGAGACCGAAGCCCATATCATCATCGGACTCCTCAGGTTCCTCCTCCTTTTTCTCTTCCTTGGCGGGTTCTGCTGCCGGGGCTGCAGCTGAAGCAGCAGCGGGTGCACCATCAACAGCGGGTGCAGCTCCAACTCCAGATCCGATGTTCGTGATGAAGTCACGCACGTTCACACCTTCCAAAGCCTTGGCGAATAAACCTGGCCAATATGGCTCTACATCAACGGCAGCGGCTTTAAGAATGGTGGAGATTTTTTCACCAGTAACAGCGACATCATCATCAACCAAGATGAGAGCGGAGTAAACACAAGCTAATTCAGCCTTTGATGCCATTTTTAAATTATGTGTCTCACATAAGAAGCAAGAAGGGGAAATAAAACAAAAGATAGGCAGCAGTATATTCCTGATAACAACGTAAAGCAATTATAATCTGCGGCTGCCAACCCACTTGCCAAAGAGATGGTGACTATGGTAAATGATGGTCTTGAAACAATCAACCTGACTATGTTCAGCTGTGGATTTTTGCTAAGCTGTAATGCATGAATGCATGAATATAATACTACTATACGTCGAATTAAATAATGTGATAGATCCCGTATATTCCTGTATTGAGCCAGAGATATCTGCTTGGCAATTTATAAACGAAATCCATAATCGGAAAAGTGCAATCTCTTATTTCTTACATTGTCGCTGTGTACTTATAGCCGCCTCTATTTCAAGTGCGCTCGAATGGAGGAATCCTTTGCCTTAATATGCATATCAATTTCTCTAAAGGAAATAAATTGCACAATATTCCTTTAACAAAACCGTTGCAAAGTTTGTTTTTGTTTCTTCGTGAAAGTGATTTCCAACAATAATTTTAATTTTAAATTATCTATTAGGCTTAAATTCTATCAATAGTAAACAAAATAGGCACTTGGACCCTTTGGTGTGTGGGATAACGCATTTGGTGCGAAATCTTATAACTTTTCTATGTAGATTAGATAGATAGATATAAACATATATTAGCTATATATGTTTATATCTATCTATCCATTTTAAGCTAAAATATATAAATATACACAAAAGACTAAAAAATGTAGTTGGTACAACTTTTGGATGGATAGTATTGCAAGGAAACAATAACAATATGTGTGAAGTTTGGCGAAAATAAAAATAACATTATTTTTATTATAAACCATAAAATAGTAATATAAATGGAAAATATAAAATTATATGTCAATAAATACACAGATAAAATAAACACATGTATACTGAAACATGTTTATTAATATTTATACGTACAAATATATATTTTAAATCTATTACATATTATCTAAATGTGTAGAGATTTTGACAGAATCAAAGATACAATAGTTGTTTTGTACAAGGTAGAGCGCTTCTTGCTGATATCAGCAAGTCATTACATAATCGGACTCAAATGTTATAGAATCGGAATCTCAAATATCTCAAGTGTGAGTCTTGGAGGAATTCAAGCCTATTATTTAGGTAATAATGACAGAAATAATTTAAAAGAACATTATAAAGGAGCGAAAGAATATGACAACTTCAGCGAAGACGAATTGAAATCATTAGAGTTGATATGAGTTAAATATAAGTTAATATGATCATATTTACGCAAACCAAATATGAATCTTATACAAAAAAGTTTAAGTCGTTCAAGTTTATCAAGTTGAATATCAGTGAGATCAAGATAGCTGACATCTTCATAATCGAGGATTGAAAGAAGTATTCTAGATTATCTCTCAGATTATAAAATCAAAAGTAATACCTAAAATTTAGATACTCTTGTCTTCATTATACATATATACGTGTTAATCTTAATATTCATGTGTTATAATATAATATCATAAGGATTAAGGTTCTTTTTTAATATTTAATTATTATTTACGGGAAGAAAATTGTGGTATAATTAACTCGTATATGTCAGAATTAAAAAAATAACAAAAGGGAGATGGGCAGCAGCGTCAAAGTTGCGAGAATTATCAATTTAATTTAATCTAAGATTTACCTTTTTTCAATGATTCTTTTTACAGTATGAGAGGCCCATATTTAGGAAAGGCTAAAAAGATCAAAATACTGAAGTTATTTTAGCCTGTCAAAAATACACTGCGGAGGGTCTGTGCAATAACTGTCACTAGTGGATTTTCCTACGCTGTCCCTACGCGGCCACAATACAATATTTAAGTTTAATAATAGATATTATATCGCCGTGTAGTGGCGGTCAAGAATATCCACTACCCCATATCCTCCCGTGGGTGTCGTAAAAGGCGACAAAGGGAAACAGGCAGGAGATGGGCAGCAGCATCTTCCAAATAATAGCCAAAATTATAATAAAAAAAACTGCGGTTGCCAACCCGCTCGCCAAGTGTGGCAACTATGGCAAATACCCCCCAATGACGAGAGTAAAAAAGAGACGGCCCCCAGTCCCCGACGGCCCCGCTATTCCTGGCTACGGTGGCGACCATGGTAACGGCGGGGCAGGGGGTGCTAAGAATCTCCGGTGGAGGTTCGGTTACCACCTACGACGACTCGACCTGGCAACATACAACGCACGCACCCTGAGGACTGACGAGAAGATCGTGGAGCTGGAAGAAGAGATGGACAAGTTGCGATGGCATGTTATAGGATTATCCGAAGTCCGAAGAGAGGGGGAGGACACGGTAATCCTCGAATCCAGCAACTTGCTCTATCACCGGGAGGGCGACCATCTGTCCCAAGGAGGTGTCGGATTTATCGTCCACAAGTCTCTCGTTAACAACGTTGTAAAGATCGGGAGTGTGTCGACGAGGGTTGCGTACCTTATACTCAGAATCACCAAACGGTATTCGCTGACGGTCATACAGGTTTACGCATCAACCTCGGCACACCCCGATGAGGAGGTGGAGGAAATGTATGAGGATATCTCTAGAGCCATGCATTCCTCCAAAACTCAATATACGGTGTTAATGGGAGACTTCAATGCAAAACTAGGCACAAGAGAGAACGGTGAGCTGAAAGTAGGGAAATTTGGAATAGGGCAACGGAACCCAAGAGGCCAGCAGCTGGCCGACTTCATGGAGAAAGAGGGACTCTTTATGATGAACTTTTTCTTCAAGAAGCGGCCCCACAGGAAGTGGACCTGGTCGAGCCCCGACGGTTCGACAAAAAATGAGATTGACTTCATTATGACGACCAGACGACAACTGTTTAGTGATATTTCAGTGATCGCGAGGGTGAAAACCGGCAGCGATCACCGAATGGTGAGAGGCACACTGAACCTATATGTTAAGTTGGAGAGGTCTCGTCTGATGAAGTCAACGCTCCGCCCCCCTCGTGCTTTTATCCAAAGTCCCGAAACCTTTCAGCTCGAGTTACGAAACCGTTTTCAGTGCCTAGAAGACTGCAATGAAGTGGACGATATGAATGACAAGCTCGTGGAAACTGTCCATGCGGTCGGAGCTAAGTTCTGCAAGACCCGCCGCAGAAGAACACAAAAACTCTCCGATCACACTCTTAATCTCATGGCTGTTAGACGGGAGATGAGGCTACATTCTTCAACAGATTTGACAGCATACAGGCAACTGAACAGACAGATCTCCAAATGCATGCGGCGGGACTTGCGCAACTTCAATACAGCTCGTATTGAAGAAGCGATCGAGCGGAACCAAGGCTCCAAAGTCTTTGCCAGAGACCTGTCTGCCAGAAAGAGCCAACTGTCAAAGCTGAAGATCGAGTGTGGCAGCATCGTTTCCGGGGCACCTGAGATTTTGAGTGAGATTGAGAGGTTCTATGGACAGCTGTATACGTCTTCGTTGGAACCACACGCAAGTGTGGGTAACGATCCAAGAGCGAGTCTTATCCGACACAATTCCGAAGATATCCCAGACGTCAGTCTGAGCAAGATTAGAATGGCTCTCCAGCATCTTAAAAACGGCAAGGCCCCAGGCGAGGATGAAATTACAGCGGAGCTTCTGAAAGCGGGTGGAAGACCGGTCCTTGAAGTCCTTCAGAAGCTCTTTAATTCCGTCCTCCATGGTGGCATTACACCGGAAGCGTGGAGCAGAAGTGCGGTGGTCTTGTTCTTCAAGAAAGGTGACAACGCTCTCTTGAAGACTCGCGCGCAGACTTGACGACTTCCAGCCTCTCGAACAAGCCGGTTTCCAAAAGGGCTTTAGCACCATAGACCACATACATACCCTACGGCAAATTGTACAGAAGTCCGAAGAGTACAATTTGCCACTATGTCTGGCGTATGTGGACTATGAGAAAGCCTTTGATTCCGTCGAAATTTGGGCGGTGCTGCAGTCCCTTCAGCGGTGCCAAGTTGACTGTCGGTATATCGAAGTGCTGAAGTGTTTGTACAGTAGGGCTACGATGGCTATCCGAGTACAGAACCAGAGTACGAAACCTATCCAATTGCAGAGAGGTGTAAGACAGGGTGATGTTATATCCCCGAAACTCTTCACCGCTGCATTGGAAGACGTTTTCAAACTTCTGGACTGGAAAGAATGCGGTATTAACATCAATGGCGAGTACATCACTCACCTTCGATTTGCCAACGATATAGTCCTTATGGCAGAATCGCTGGAGGACCTAAGCACTATGCTCAATGACCTCAATAGTGTCTCCCAACGGATAGGTCTTAAGATGAACATGGACAAAACAAAGATCATGTTTAATGTCCATGTCACACCTATGCCGGTAGTTGTTGGGAGCACTAAGCTTGAAGTTGTTGACGAGTATGTTTACCTGGGACTAATAGTCCGACTAGGTAAGTCCAACTTCGACCGAGAGGTCAATCGACGGATTCAACTCGGCTGGGCAGCGTTCGGGAAGCTACGACACATCTTCTCGTCAGACATACCTCAAAACCTTAAAACGAAATTGTACAACCAGTGCGTGTTGCCAGTGATGACTTACGGAACTGAGACGTGGTCCTTCACTGCTGGCCGTATGAGGAAGCTCAAGGTCGCTCAGCGAGCTATGGAGAGGGCTATGCTCGGAGTTTCTCTGCGTGATAAACTTAGGAATAAGGATATCCGCAGTAGAACAAGAGTAACCGACATAGCCCAACGGATTAGTAAGCTGAAGTGGCAGTGGGCCGGCCATATAGCTCGAAGAACCGACAACCGATGGGGAAGAAAGGTTCTCGAGTGGCAGCCTCGTACCGGTAGGCGAAATGTAGGGCGTCCCCCCAAGAGATGGAGTGACGACCTGGTAAGACATGCAGGAAGTCGGTGGATGCAGGTGGCTCAGGACCGTGCTTTGTGGTATTCTTTGGGGGAGGCCTATGTTCAGCAGTGGACTTGTGAAGGGCTGTTATGATGATGATGAATAGATATTTTGTAATGTTCATGTTATGAAAGGAAAACTAACCTTGGAATAATTACGATTACCAACATTATAACGTTTGTAATCTAAACATTAGTCAACGTAACTATTCTGCAAGTTTCTCGTTTCGTGCCAGCTATTTCAACTGTAAATCAAAAAGTAGATCACTTAAAACTCGTAGAAGCGTCAACAACATGAGTTTGCTATTTGTTATTTGTTTAAAAGATACGATTTAAACGAAAAGTTGGACGACTGTGTAAGACAGAGGGCAGCGTATGTAATTACTTAATGGGGTCATGGTTTTGTAACTGATTCTTTGGTTTTTCATCAAATACGGGTGACAAAAGACATAGTCCACCTGATGGTGAGAGGAAACTGTGATGGTTATATTAATCTACCCTCGATTAAGGAATAACATGTAGACACGTTATTCTTGGTTCGTTGGCTCTTGTCTCTATAAATGTTCTCTCGGTTTAAGAGCCTTGTGGAATATTTAGAGACGATGGCAAGAGACCCGACGGTATGATATTGGTCCTTTAGGATAAAGGTAAAGCCCTAGTGTGGGATGAGGACGTGGGAGACACTCTGGTGACCTCTCATCTCAAGGGTACCTCGTTTTGAACTGAGTAAGTGGCGCAAATATGAGTCTCTGAAAGATGACTACATATTTGTGCCATATGCTGTAGATACTTTCGGTCCGTGGGGTCCACGTGAGGTGAAGTTCCTAAAGGAACTACATCCGAGGCTGATCGTTGCTGCTGGTGATAAGAGGGCTGGTTGTTTTCTCGATCAAAGGCTTAGTATAGCCATTCAGCGGCGAAACGCAGCCAGCGTTCTTGGCACGATACCGCGGGGAGTAGGACTGTATGATATATAATTTACTAGGTTTAGTTTTTTGTTTATTATACTTTTTAATATTTTCTACAATAAAAAATTGTATAACATAAAATTGATTTAAATGTAAATCCGGATCATATCCTCCTTCCCCTAAGTAAGATAACCCTCCGGATTATCTTACCAAAGAAATCGTTGATTACATAATCCGCGCACAAATTCTATTAAAATTTTTCATCATAAATATTGAAAAATAAGGTTATGAATTTTATTTTAATTTAGACAAGATTAAGCCCGCGGTTATCGGCAGGAAACTTTTCATTATATTTTTCCGTGGTACATTAAAATTTTCTGTTATAGAAGTAGTATCCCAATGCGCGTCAAAACAAAGTCTGACCGTTTGGTAGTTAATCGAATTCAGGAAATTGTGTTTCTGATTTGCATTAGTTTCTAAATTCAAATATTTACACTAAATCTTCACATTACATCATGTTATCGATTCCGCCAATACGGCACTGGATGTTAGAGTTATGTAGGCCTGAGCCCAGAAATGGAACGTATAAACTTAAAATTATTTCATCACGCTTGCATATTATTTGTAGTACGATTTACATACGTATACAATGTATGACCTACTACCATGTATTTTATGGACGTCACTCGCCCCGAAATATATTTTTAATGTAATAATATAATACATAAATAAAATGTTAGAGGTGTGCAGTTGTGCGCGCATCACGGAATACCACACAACACCAGATAGAATACACCAGATAGATTTCAATAAGGTTTACTTAGTTTTATTTCTTAGACATTTGGCCAAAAAAATATTGCGATATCTTCATTTATTATAAAGTTATTAAAGTTTTAAGAAACAATTATTTTTATAAGCACTACACTAAAAGTGTTCAGTGATGTGTTTTCTTGGTATATCAAGCAACGCGGACGAAGTCACAGGTATCAGCTAGTATTGGATATACAAGTTTCCTCACGATGCTTTTATAGTTATGATAAGCAATTTCAGTGGTGCCGGCAGGCATCAAACCCGGTTTACTCGCTACAAGTCTACTGCTGAACATAGGCTTCCAATGAATGCCACAAAGCACGGTCCCGAGCCACATGCATCCATTGCCTTTCTTCATGACTTCTCAGGTCGTCACTCCATCTAGTGGGCGGACGCCCTTATACTTTGCTTGCTACGGCCAGCAGTGAAGGACCACGTCTCAGATCCGTCTAGTTTTGAGGTTTTGAAGTATGCCTGACGAGAAGATGTGTTGTAATCTCCCTAACGCTGCCCAGCCCAGTTGAATCCATCGATTGACCTCAAGGTCGTAGTTTGATTTACCTAGTCGGAATATTTGTCCCAGGTAATACATACTCGTCAACAACTTCGAGGTTAGTGCTCCCAACAACTACCGGCATAGGTGTGACATGGACGTTACACATGACTTTTGTTTTGTATATGTTCATCTTAAGACCTATTGGGAGACCGTTGGGAGACACTATTGAGGTAATTGAGTATAGTGTTTAGGTCCTCCAGCGATTCTGCCATAAGAACTATATCGTCTTCAAATCGAAGGTGAGTGATGTACTCGCCGTTGATATTAATACCGTATCCTTTCCAGTCCAGTAGCTTGAAAACGTCTTCCAATGCAGTGATGAAGAGTTTCGGGGTATAACGTCACCCTGTCTATTTATGTCAAAGGCTTAGTGAATCAAAGACTTTCCCATAGTCCACATACGCAAGACAAAGTGGCAGATTGCACTTTTTGTCTTTTGTACAAATTGCCGAAGGGTATGTATTTTGTCTCTGGTCGTAAAGCCGTTTCGGAAACCGGCATGTTCGGGAAGCTGGAATTCGTCGATTTAGTAGTGCCACCATGGAGGACGGAATCAAAGAGCTTCTGAAGGACTTTAAGTACTCGTTTTCCACTCTCTTTTAGAAGCTCCGCTGTAATTCCATCCTCACCTGGGGCTTTGCCGTTTTTAAGGTGCTGGAGAGCAATTCTAATCTCGCTCAGACTGACGTCCGGCATATCATCGGAATAGTAATCAACTATGTATTTAATAGTAATCAATTATGAATATTTATCAATTACTAATCAATTCTGTAATTAATTATGTAGCATAATATTTTTTTATCTTTAATATCATGAAATAATACATTGCTGTATCTAACATTTTATTTTAATTTTTAGATATATTATATAAGTAATTACTTTTTGTCATTTTAAAATAATATTCAGACCGTAATACCGTTGCCGCTTTTTCTGATTTATCATAATGTCCTTTTTTATTTTCACTTATCACATAATATTTGCACACGTCCAGGTTTCAATGCGAGAGAATGCTAACAGGCTTTAAATCAACCCTTTGTAATCCTCTTTGAGGTAGTTTATAAAATAAAATCAAAGTATATAAATAAATCCAATACCTAAACAAATAAACGCATGCAATAGCACAATACCTGAGTGTTAGACGAAAACAAAAATGAAAATCATAATCAACACTAAGGAGCTATCGACATATCAAAATAATCCAATATTTATTTTGTTTTTCGAAACCGTTACAGCCTACTAAAGTCCACTGCTGAACATAGGCATAGATGCATTACAGGGGGGATATTTTTCATAGTTGCCGAGCTTGGTAAGCTGGTTAGCGACAGCAGTACTTTAATTTAGAGTTTTTTAAGAAAACGCTCTTCTCACCTTTTGCTTTATTTCCATCTGTTACCTCTAACATGCCCATTTACAGTCAAATACTATCACCCGTGATTCCTCGTTTCCAGTAAAAAGGATCTCCGGTTCTCTATACTCACCATACGAAACACAGCAGCTGCTATTTTACGCTGGTATTCAAATATATAATATATATACAATACATATAAATATTATCTATGTCAGAACAAATATGAAATATACATATGTGTATGAAAATATTTTTCACATTCTTACGGACTTGATTTTTAAAAACAAACTTGTTGGAACCTTTTTTAATAAAACTATGTGTATATTTTCACTTACCGCACCATTAATAATTTATTACCATAATAAAATATGCTGTATTTTCATTTAACCCTACCTATTCATTTTTTCTACAAAATAAACTATTTAAGTAAAATTATAAACGCATTCAAAAACTTCTAAGCTGAAAATACAGCATGTTCATTTTAGCCTCGCGTAATTATTTTGTTGCAAACACCCGCAGCGTGCTCCAATTACCAAAGCTTTTGGTAATGGAAGACTATAAAAACGAAAATAAATACGAATTTGTAGAATAGTTCCAGTACAGAATATCTGCTTCTACGGCATTTAAAAAAACATAATTAAAGCTTCATATTTTCTTTTTGTATTTGCAACTATAAGTTTTGTTGTTCTGCCATATCCTTGGCTCCTTATGCCAGAGGTTTTTATTTTTAAATTGTTGGTAAAATAAGTATGACATTCAATAAGACTTATTTATAACTTATGCTGAATAGCTTTTTTCATTCTTATTTTTTTCTGTGTTTTCTTATATATTTTTAAAAATATGTTGGACATGCTCTTAAACTTAAAATACTTTTATTTATACAGCGCGCACAAATAGGGCACGATAAGTAAATTTAAAAGAGATTTACTCATAGGACTCACGTCATCAATCTTGGAGACAAAAAACCCTAAGTTTTTTATAAAATATCCAACTTTGCCCGAAGTATGATTTTTAGTAAATTTGTAAAAAATAAATTAAAATTTATTATTGCTTTAATCGATGAGTGATTTTATTTTATAAATAAATATTAACAAGACCATTAACGATTACAATATTACCATTAACTTATCCAAGTAAGTTTCAAATGCTTATATTAAGAAAGGTTCACGGCAACAGTCAAAGGACAGATTCGAATCCAAGACTTTTAAAAGTTCGCAATCCGCGCCCTTATCCATTAAACTGTTGTTAGCAAGATCTATCAAAGCATATCTTCGTAGTAGGAGTAGGATAATATTAAGGAGGCGCTTGCTTTAAATCTTATCTGAAAAAAGCAGCCTGTATTAGTTTCAGTGCTGGCACGAATGGAGTCGAAAAATTCAATTTACCACGTGCTCGGAGAAGGAAAAAACTGCCACGAAACTGTACCCTTCGAGAAATAATAGTGAAAAACATTACGAAACTAAGAGAAGAGATATAACTTGCTTACTATATAATAAAATTCTCGCACAAAGAAATAAGATGAGCAGAGTATTAACCGAAATATTTCTAAAGAATATGCAGTAAGTTACGTAATAATATCAAAATACATTTTTAATAAATTATTCAGAAAAAACTTATACTTTAATATATCATTTAAAACATGCCACTACCGGCTGCACTGTTTTAGTTTGGAATGAGTGCCAACGGTTATCAGATTGGCTAAGTTCCTAAAGCGATAGCATCAATTGGTCTAGTATAGTTAGTTTTATTAAATATTACATTAGATTATGCAACGAATGCTTTTACATATTAAAATTTAATAAATGTCAAATAAAAATAAGTTATTATTATTTCTTAATTATTATAAAACAAAAACCAATTGTAATAAGTTAAATATATATATATATATGTATATATATGATAGGAATATCATAAGAGGTCGATGCGGGCTAATAATTTGCCGCTCACCAGATGCTAACAATTAGGACTGTGGAGAAGTTATTTGTAACATAGTGCCACCATAGGCGATTAGAATTTTATTTGAAATAAAAAAATCAGTTTCTAAAGTATAATAGGTTGGGGAAAAATTTTCTTCGTATTTTTTTTTTGTATAAAATTGAAGATAAATCTCTTTGGTTATACTGTTTGTATCTGAATGGTTTTAATATTTATTAATAATATTTTTCTATTTCTTTTTCTTAATGCCCTATATACACATAGAGCATTAAGAAAAAGAAAAAAAGAAAAAGTAAAAAACAGTTTCCCGCCATTTTTCAATTGTTCTTCTCTCCCCAAAAAAAAAGTAAATCTAATGAAGAAACTCGATACATTCTGAAGTTTTATTACAAAACGGGGAAAATGCGACTCAAGCCACAAACAAATGTGATGTTTATGGACTTAATGCAGTGTCAGTAAGAGTAACAAAAAGTTGGTTCAAACATTTTCAGTCCGGAATTTTGATGTCAAAGATGCTACTCGCTCTGATCGCCCTCATACGGAAAAAGTCGATGGCATTTATGATAAAGTGGATCAATGTTATCAAAGCCGAAAAATGGAGTATTGACATCAAAACGGTTTTGACCCATTTGAAAAATTCTGGCTATACAAGAATGCTCGATATATGGGTACCACACGAGCTCACTAAAAGAAATCTAATGACTCGTGTACTCATTTGCGATTATCTATTGAAACGTAATGAAAACGAACCATTTTTGAAAAGATTAGTCACTTGTGATGAAAATTGGATCACCTACGATAAGAGCTGTGTGTCTGAAGTCGAGAGTTTTTGCTGTAAAAAATCTCGGATTGGGGGCGACTAAATCTAGTTCAGTTCAATCCCCAGAAGAAACAAGTTTGTGCGTTTACCGATAAAAAGAACCCCTTTGTCGTATCTCCTCAGTTTCATGTAAATTTTCATAAAAATGTTTTAATTTTATATATAAAATACGAAACTTTTTCTCCGTTCTTACTCTTTGACTATTCGTACATTTTTTTATTTTTAGGAAATTCCACGGTTTAGATTATTTATCTTAATCTAAATAAATAATTTAAAAAATATTTTAGAAATAACCGTTAACCTTTATAAATTGTTAACAATGTAATTAGTCAAAAACGTCACCTCATTCTAAAGAGGCGCCGCCCTGGTGGCAGGAAGGGTTTTGGATCATTAACATAGAATATTATGTTAGCATATATTCAGAGTTTATCCACCTTATGCTTAAAACAATATATAGAGATCGCTTAAAACTCTAAATTTAATAAAATCTTAATGCAAGTTTCAAGAATTCTGCAAACTTGATTTAACAGAGTGCACCGCAAGCGGCAGAAGTTTTCATTTGGAGAAAGACAGAGGTAGACATAACAAATAAACAAGAAGCATCCCCATAGAACGAGAATGCTGTGGTGCATAGATTTTTGCAGACATCATTGTTATCACCATTATGAATAGTGTAAATTTGGAGACCGTTCGAGCCAACCAATTGGCACTGCAGCCACAATACGCTTAGCTTTACTGCTGGTGCGAAGACAGCCTAAAGCAAATACTTAGACGACCACAAAACTTCGAAGTTGTAGCGGCACGATTTAGTACCATGAAAAAAAAGCCAAAAATAAAAATAAGGCACAGACGCTTTGTATACTTTATCCGATCCTTTCGAATTATCGGCTTTGCCTTTATAAGGTACAAGAAAATTAAATTTTTCGAAAATTTTAATTATGTATTGTGTCCAGTCCATACTAAATACAACCCGAATATACCTTATTTACGCCTACACATGAGCTAAGTTGGATGTCTGTGCGTTTTAATTGAAAAGTGTGGCTGCACAAAGTAACAGCGAAGCGAAGTATATTCGGCTTATATATAATATAATATATAATATAGTATTCGTCACCGATGTAAATATTGATAACGAATATTCGCACTTTTGTGATAAGTGCGACGTAGGCGTATTTACATCTAGTTGTATTTTCATTTTAAAAGTAAGCTTGATCGCTAATTGCTTAGCTAATAATTATAAAAAATATAATTTTTTGTTTTTTTTTTACTCAAAATTTTGTTTTGCATTTTTATATTTGATACACACGTTAGTTTTGTTTTAATAAATTTGGCACTTGAATAGAGTACGGTTTGCCAATTCTACTAGTACATAGTTCACAAAACGTGATCTTAAATCTATTGTGACGATTTCGACAATCAGTTAGTTAATTCAATTTATTTACGAATTGATGATTATTAAAATTTTAGTGCACATAATACACACATAATATATTATATGATCACAAATATTTGTTTGTTAGTGAAAGAAATTGCATTGTGCTGCAATATTTTCAATGTGGTGAATGTGGCCACCGCATCGGGAATGTTGGAAATAAAAATGAAACCAATTCGAAACTTAAATAACGCATTAGTCACAAATTGTTCCATTTTTGTGAATAGCTAGAACTAAGCGCTTTTTAATTTTACCCGGCAGCAAAGCAATTAATGCCGTTTTATATCATAGCCGAATACCGAAATGAAACCCGTACTGCAATGCAGCATGCCAACTATTTATATTACTTTTTAAAGATGAACAAAGGAAACATTTTCTTTATATCTCCACATATTTCATTAATTTTCTAAAAAACGTTAAGTAGTAACGTAAGGTTGTTGTTTTCGAAATAAAATGAGACTTCTTACCATTAACTATGATGTTAAATACTTTTACATTATTTGAAGCCGAGAGTTTACATATTAGGATTATTGCTAATAAAATAAACGAGATAATATTTGTACAAATAAAGCGTTTGCACGATTTATTAATAATTATTGCTTCGGATCTGAATGTTTTTGTGCAATTTATGTATGAAAGATATGGCAGCATTGTCATGATACAAAAGAAATTTCAAGTGTATCGGTTTCAAAAATAATGAATATAAAACTACAAGTACGTCAAAGTATCACAGCTTGACTGTTCTGTCATCTGCATAACCAACAATACCTGGTAGAAGTAGGTCATTGATGTGCAGCAGAAAAAGAGTCACAGGGAGAACAGTCCCCTGAAGAACACAGGCATTAATCAGAAGCATTAGCATTATGTCAGAAGATCAAACATCTTTGGCTACCCTGATCGACTTTTAACTCTGAAAGTCAGATATTCAATTGCAAAATTCGGTGGGGATGCCGTAAGCAGTAAGCTTACTCAGCAGAATTGCGTGCCAACCCCTGTCAAAAGCCTTCGAGATATCAAGTTAAACTGCTAGAGCTTCACCGTTCTTCTGAATGGCCTCGCCCCAAAAGTGCGTGACATATACAAGAAGATCCCCAGCGGATCATCCTCGGTTGAAGCCATATTGATGGTCGCTGAGGAGGTAATTTGTTGCAAGGTGCAAGGAATCAACTTACTGTTCAATACCCTTTCCATAACTTTACAGAGTATGGAGGTGATGGAGATTAGTCGATAACTACAGGGATCGGCACGACTATCCTTCTTGAGTACTGTTTGCACATTGGCAAGCATCCAAGATTTGAGCATCGTTCAAATCTTAAGAGGGAGGCATTACAGGCGCGTCAGATCAGGCGACAACTCAAACGCACAATGCTTTAGTACCCTTGCAGGAACACCATCAGTTCCATTGGCATTGTTCACGTCTAGGTTTCCCAAAGATAGTAATCGGATGATCTTAATAGAGCTGAGTCATTTGGTGAGGTGGCACAGCAATAGATGCATTGTCTCCCTTGTTAATACGATGCACCGCAAATTTAGTGGCTTCTCCGTCTGGAGTGAACACATCTTCATTTTCTATTAATACTGATGAAATCATATCACGATAACGCGGTAAGCATTGTGCCTTCGTTATCACGAAGAGCAATTTACGAACACTCATTCACACTTCTGTACCGTTCTACGTTTTCATATTTTATTTCTTTGGCATCGAATAATCATAGCGAGGTAGGGTTGGCGGTTGTTTAGAGCCAGCATGTAGACAAGAACTGCTCCGTACCCAATCGCGGAGTGACCCAGTGTTCCATCAGGTATTTGCCTAGGAGGCAATGAGAGATCGATTCGACAGCCTTCGACAGGGACCAAAATTGCTTACTATCGGGAGGGTAGGAAGCAAGTATAGCCCATATAAGACTGACATGGTCGAATCGTGCTATGCAGAATAACCGCTTGCAGGACTTGGCAGCTGGATTAAAAGCTCTCTTCTTCGCTTGAACCCTCCGAGCTCTAACTTTGCGACCGCAAGCTAGAACCTAGGCTCAGTAGGTGAACTCTTTGCGGGCCTCAGCACGAGCACAGTTCACATTATATCAGGACCGAGCCTTGTGACCGTGCGGGATGTCGGAGAACGGAATAAAATATTTCATTCCCTGCCGTATCAAACTCGCAACCGCATCGGCAGAGCAAGAGGGTTCATCCGAAGAGAAACAGACTTGCTGCCACGGATGGGATTCAAAAAAGTGCCGCATCTCATCCCTGTCTGCTAACTCGTATCGCCATACTCTCCTCGTGCCCGCTGTACAGTAATCCGGGGGAAAGATGATTGAAACGGATTTCACGAGATAGTGATGTGAGGATCCCAGCAGAGCTGAGACAGATATGGAGTGCCTGTCTGGATCTGTCAACCTGTTGTGGAACAAGCGTTTCAACACAGGAGGCAACTTAGATGTTCACGTCTTTAGGACTATAGCTAATATACTGTGTAGTTCACTAGCTTTGTTCACGTCTATTATATCCCCTCAATATATTAAGACCCTCTCTTTTAGTAATGTGGATCTCAGATATAAATATAACGCAGTTAGGTAATGAGGTGGAACTTTATTGTCAGTGTCTAGGCGTGAATTAGAAATAAAGAGAGATGCGAATATGTTCGCTTTTTCTTTAGCGCGCGTGTATCATCCGGTTTTACCAGTGGAGGTAGTGAAGGTCGACAGAAGTTTGTCTCTACCGTTTTGGCAATATACCTCGTCAGCAGAAGGTCCAAGCAATTGGGTGTATGTCCGGCTACATCTGGTACCTACACCGCTACTTGAACCAACTGAGTGAGATCTAGCGATAACGGAAATTTGCGCACTTTTTTACGAGCATGGTCAGTTTTCTCGCACGGGAACAGCCACTCTTTATACAGAATGTTAAAATCCTCAAAAA
The DNA here is from genome assembly GCA_033319125.1 of Parnassius glacialis. Classification (NCBI taxonomy): domain Eukaryota; kingdom Metazoa; phylum Arthropoda; class Insecta; order Lepidoptera; family Papilionidae; genus Parnassius; species Parnassius glacialis. The sequence goes on along the minus strand of JAVANC010000028.1, from coordinate 36,118,682 downwards.
AACTAGTTTCGCAGACGGATACCGTTGTTGAGCTTTATCTGCCATCCTTGTCAGGTGTTCAATGAGCCTGGTCGTTTCTTGGTCTCTGCTGTGTGATCGATAGACTGTCTTTACACTAGTATCCACGAAAAACCACATTGCAGAAAACCCTGAAACCTTAAAGTAACGGAGACGCCGACAGCAAATGTCATCGCAGACGTACACACAGACCTCAGTGCGCTGTTAAACTTATGTTCAATCGCGTAACCTGGGTAGTTGAGGTACATCATATCAGACGGCGTTGCTATCTGCATCTCCGTTAAGAAGAATATGTGCGGATATGCGTATATGTCTCAAGGTAGTGGTGGACCGGTTCGAGGTTAGTGTTCAACCCTCTGATATTCGTGAGGTGCACTTTAAGCGTTGATTTACCATGTTCTTTGTTTTAATTTTTCATTTTGGTTTGATGTTTTAGTGGGGACACAGTTGAGAAATCGAAACGCCGCCCAATATACCAACTAAAGACTCAAGAGCTTATCCAACAGATGGGGAACTCATTTGGACTCCGCGCGGATCCAAAGTTTTTAATAATACTATCGTATGATGTATATCTCCTGTTATTTGTCAATCATATAGTGGCGGCGTTAGTGAATCTTCTATCCAATATAAAACCATGGGTGCCGTAAGAGGTGACAGCGGGAAATGAAACAGACATGGACAGCAGCACATTCCTGATAAAAACTCAACATTATAAACATCTGTAGTTGCCTGCCCTATGAGGCACTCTATGGGAAGGGCCTATGTTCAGCAGTTGACTTTTAACCTATAATGAATGAATGAATCGTATTCTGTTGAATTTTGTGTATAATTTAATGAGCTTTTATTTGAAATTTCCATTATTCCCTTACAAACAACCTTTTTCCCACATACCGATTTCGCCAGTATTTAACTCCTAATCAAATTTAAGCCAAGTAAGCCGTACCAGAAATAATGTTCTAAATAAATGCTAACTGCAGGTTCAAACAAATACAAATTTTTCGCTATTATTACAGGTATAATCTTTCGGATGGCGGAAACTATTTAAAGATTGCTAGTTGTTTAATATCCGGACGTTTGATTACGATTCTAGAATGAATTCATCCACCAAACGTGTCGATTACATATAATTTGAAAAGCCATAAAAAAACTAAATTAGAGTTTAGTCGCCGTGCTTGTATATTAAACTAAAGCAATGTAATGGCCAATAATATCCAGACTTATTAGGAAATTAAAAAATTGATTTGTCTAATTTTAGATTACATATTAAAAAGTTGTTTATCATAATTTAGAGAGACAACACAAAAATTAAAAACATGTACGCTTAGGTTACACTAAGTTCTCTTTTTGCGTAGATTGTGTTAGAAATTAAATAATTAAAAACGAATAAATTACACGTGCAAGTTCAAATTGTAGATATCCATAATGGGATTAAAATTAAATTACAACTTATCAGCTATCAAAGATTGGTCTACTCGTTATGGAGTGTCGGTAAATCCTTTTAGATACCAGGCTATACTGGTGGGTAGCTCAACGATGCTTACCAAGATTAATCTTGCAGACTTACCCCTATTTATTACGATGAGATAACTATTCCGTGCAGTAAGTCTGTAAAAAGTCTTGGACTGCACGCTGAATTAGAGAACTCAGGTTTTAGAAATGAGTCGTAAAGTCATTGCCACGTTACTTTCTCTATATCGTTTGAAACATTTTCTTCCCAAAAAGTCTAAGATTTTACCCTATCGCTCATACTTCCCATAATTGATTATGCAGATGCGTATTATCCGGATCTGTCGCGGGATCTTCTGAACAAGCTGGTACGCCTTCTCAATAACTGTATAATAATTATTTTAGGGCTTCGTTAGTATGACTATATTTCACAATATAACAGAGGTGTTTTTACAGAGTATAACTTGTTCTTTTTTCCATATTAAATGACTCATTTTCGCCTTCTTATCTTAAGAGTAAATTTCACTACCTCTCCTCATCTCATGACGTTCTTCTTCTAACAACAAAATATGTATTTCTATTCAATTCACCGTGTCTTACGGTAACTCCTTTACAGTTCGAGCTATACGCCTTTAGAAGTCCTTGCCCGATGACATCAGAACAGCATTCAATATGTTTGCTTTAAAAAGTTGATGTGTAATCATCTATTAAAGACTACGCTTCTTACATGAATCATCTATGTCATTTATATTGTTACCAGACGTACATATTCATAGTTATTTATGTGTACTATTTATATACGTATTTTGATATTTATATATGTATTTATATGTATGTATATATGTATATATTTGTATATATGTATAAATAGATGATGAAATTGTATATATTATTTTTATTTTGTATTTATTCTATATTGCTACACCTACGTCAAATTCTCACTACTCCATTAGTTGACTGGTAGAGAATGCCTCAAGAGATTTGTATTCTTTTATATTAAGAAATGCAATAAAGAATAAATAAATACATTACAGCATCAGTACAGCAGCATCAATTACAGCATAAGGTGGGATCGTAGATAAGCGCTGGCTTAGTAGAATATAAAAAAAAATCAGTACGTCAAACACCATCTTACCTCAATGATCATGAAAACTACAAGAAAGATGTTACAATAAAATGTCATAAAAGTCTAAATAAATAATACTATTCAATATGGTTATACATCACATTATGTACATCATATTTTATTGCATATCTTTGAAGTACCACCTTTAACAACCTTATTATATTATCATAAAATCGTGTGTGTGAGTGCAGTGTAAGAATAACCACTACTTCATTTCGTTTCGTGGATGTCGTAAGATGCGACAAAGGGAAGAAAACCACGAGATTCCTAACTTAATATATAAAAAACAATGTTTGTTCGATATTTTATGGGCCGTTATACTGTTCATCAGATTGCGATAAAAGTTGGTCAACTTATTGCTTGTACTTGCACGTAGGTTATTGGCATAGTACAATGAAAGTACCGACAAATTTATTTGAAAGTTGTATAAACTTTTAACTTCAAAAACTATATTACACTTCCGAATTTAAAACAATTTTTTTTTCAATTATTTTTTGCGGCAGCGACGCGTTGCACAAGCAATAGATAAAATTACTGTGGCTGTCAACCTGCCTGCCAAGCGTGCCGACTATGAAAAAAATAGCCTCTATAAGGTAATCTGTGGGAGTGTCCTATGTTCAACAGTGGCTTGCGATAGGCTGTTACGGTGACGGTATGTAAATATACTATTGACCATCAGCTTGTCTAAAATCTACAATTTTAGAATAATAAGATATCAAATCGATTTTGTGCTGTTTAATTACACTTGAAGTTAAGTGACAACTGCGAAAAACAGCAACTGTAAGTGTGCAAACAGAATAAAATAATAAATAGATTTAGCATGGGTTACCTAAAGCTTGGTCTAAAATCTAGCTTGACGGGTATTATGCCTAATATTAAAATTACGTTTTTCATTTTTCAAGCCACTGCTGATCATATTTCCTCTCCTAAATGGGATCTTATAACCTCATTATATTAGATGGGATTACGGTCAAACATAAGCTCTTTTCCAATATTATGCAGATCATTTTTATTTTAGAATTTTAACTTAATTACATTATCTGTTTTTCGACATTGTTCGGCTTTACTCGCTGCCTTGACACATTCTTTTAGCAACAATTTTAATAGGGATATATTGAAATTGTTTAAACGAAACTTTTCTACACGCAATTAGTTAAATTATACAAAAATTATTAAATAGCTTGAAGTCAAATAAACTGCAAAAGCAACTTATGCATTTAAAGTGAAAACGCAATTTATATGAAAAAAAATCGTTGATACCCAAAATTTATTAAAGGTCATTTTTTTTGTTTTTTTTTCTTTTCTTTCTTTTTTTTCTGTTGCAATAGGTTTTCTCCTTTTTCGTAAAGGGAAAACCTACTCCTTTTTAAAAGGCCGGCAACGCATCTGCAATTCCCCTGGTGTTTCACTTGTTCTTGGGCGGCAGTAGTCACTTACTGTCAGGTGAGCCGCATGCTCGTTTGCCCACTCTCCTATAAAAAACTCAATAACAGTAGCATGAAGACCTGACCTGAAGGAGGTGCGTCTGAAATGATCTAACTGATTGGGTTTGGCGGTGCTTCTTTGTTTTTGGAGGAATTGCTGAGTGTTTTAATGTTTTCCGTATCTGATATAGAGTTGTAGGTTAGAGACAATATTTTTGATATTACGCCGCATCACTATTTTCATTATTTTTCATAGGGGGTGCTAAGAATCTCCGGTGGAGGTTCGGTTGCCACCTAAGACGACTCGACCTGGCAACATACGCACGCACGCATTCTGAGGACAGACGAGAAGATCGTGGAGCTGGAAGAAGAGATAGAAAAGTTACGCTGGCATATTATAGGATTATCCGAGGTCCGAAGAGAGGGGGTGGACACGGTAAGTTGCCGGATTCGAGGAATAGCTATAGCTATCCCCGGGAGGGCGACCATCTGTCCCAAGGAGGTGTCGGATTTATCGTCCACAAGTCTCTCGTTAATAACGTTGTAAAGATTGAGAGTGTGTCGACGAGGATTGCGTACCTTATACTCAGAATCACCAAACGGTATTCGCTGAAGGTCATACAGGTTTACGCACCAAATTCGATAAATCCCGATGAGGAGGTGGAGGAAATATATGAGGATATCTCTAGAGCCATGCATTCCTCCAAAACCCACCATACGGTGTTAATGGGAGACTTCAATGTAAAACTAGGCACAAGAGAGCACGGTGAGCTGAAAGTAGCGAAATTTGGAATAGGGCAACGGAACCCAGCAGCTGGCCGACTTCATGGAGAAAAAGGGACTCTTTATGATGAACTCTTTCTTCCAGAAGCGGCCCCACAGGAAGTGGATCTGGTCGAGCCCCGACGGTTCGACAAAAAATGAGATTGACTGACCAGACGACAACTGTTCAGTGATGTCTACGTGATCGCGAGGGTGAAAACTGGTAGCGATCACCGAATGGTTACAGGCACACTGAACCTAAACGTTAAGTTGGAGAGGTCTCGTCTGATGAAGTCAACGCTCCATCCCCCTCGTGCTCTGTTCCAGAGTCCCAAAACATTTCATCTCGAGTTACAAACCGTTTTCAGTGCCTAGAAGACTGCAATGAAGTGGACGATATGAATGACAAGCTCGTGGAAACTGTCCTTTCGGTCGGAGCTAAGTTCTGCAAGACCCGCCGTAGAAGAACACAAAAACTCTCCGATCACACTCATAATCTCATGGCTGTTAGACTGGAGATGAAGCTATATTCTTCAACAGATTTGACAGCATACAGGCAACTGAATAGACAGATCCCCAAATGCATGCGGCGGGACTTATGCAACTTTAATACAGCTTGGATTCAAAAAGCGATCGAGCGGAACCAAGGCACCAAAGTCTTTGTCAGAGATCTCTCTGCCAGAAAGAGCCAACTGTCAAAGCTAAATAGTGTGTTTGGTAGCATCGTTTCCGGGACACCTTAGATTTTGAGTGAGATTGAGAGGTTCTATGGGCAGCTGTAAATGTGATCGTTGGAGCCACACGCAAGTGTGAGTAACGATCCAAGAGCGAGTCTTATCCGACACTACTCCGAAGATATCCCGGACGTCAGTCTGAGCAAGATTAGAGTAGCTCTCCAGCACCTTAAAAAAGGCAAGTCCCCGGGCGAGGATCGAATTACAGCGAAGCTTTTGAAAGCGTGTGGAAAACCGGTACTTGAAGTACTTCAGAAGCTCTTTAATTCCCTCCTCCATGGTGGCACAACTCCGAAGGCGTGGAGCAGAAGTGCGGTGGTCTTGTTCTTCAAAAATGGCGACAACGCTTTCTTGAAGAACTCTAGACCGATTTCGCTTCTGAGCCGCGTCTACGTGCTGTTTTCGAGAGAATCGTCTCGCACGTTGACTTGACGACTTCCAGCCTCTCGAACAAGCCGGTTTCCAAAAAGGCTTTAGTACAATGGACCACTTTCATACCCTGCAGCAGATTGTACAGAAGACAGAGGAGTATAATCTGCCACTTTGCCTTGCGTATGTGGACTATGACTATGAGACGGAATATGAATCCGTATAAATTTGGGCAGTGCTGCAATCTCTTCAGCGGTGCTGCAGTCGCTTCAGCGGTACCAATCTGAATCCCGGTATATCGAAGTGTTAAAGTGTTTTTACAGTAAGGCTACGATGGCTATCCGAGTATAGAACCAGAGTACGAAACCTATTCAACTGCAGAGAGGTGTAAGACAGGGTGACGTTATATCCCCGAAACTCTTCACCGCTGCATTGGAAGACTTTTCAAGCTACTGGACTGGAAAGGATGCGGTATTAACATCAATGGCGAGTACATCACTCACCTTCGATTTGTCGACGATATAGTCCTTTTGGCAGAATCGCTGGGGGACCTAAGCACTATGCTTAATGACCTAAATGGTGTTCCCAACAGATAGGTCTTAAGATGAACATGGACAAAACAAAGATCATGTTTAATGTCCATGTCACAACTATGCCGGTAGTTGTTGGGCGCACTAAGCTTAAAGTTGTTGAAGAGTATATTTACCTTGGACAAATAGTCCAACTAGGTAAGTCCAACTTCGACCGAGAGGTCAATTGACGGATTCAACTCGGCTGGGCAGCGTTCGGGAAACTACGAAGACATACCTCAAATCCTGAAAACTAAATTGTACAACCAGTGCGTGTTGCCAGTGATGGCTTACGGATCTGAGACGTGGTCCTTCACTGCTGGCCGTATGAGGAAGCTCTAGGTCGCTCAGCGAGCTATGGAGAGGGCTATGCTCGGGTTTCTCTGCATGATAAACTTCGAAATGAGGATATCCGCAGTAGAACCAGAGTAACGACATAGCCCAACAGATTAGTAAGCTGAAGTAGCAGTGGGCTGGCCATATAGCTCGAACCGATAGCCGATGGGGAAGAAAGGTTATCGAGTGGCAGCTTCGTACTGGTAGGCGAAGTTTAGGGCGACCCCCCACTAGATGAAGTGACGACCTGGTAAGACATGTAGGAAGTCGGTGGATACAGGTGGCTCAGGGCCGTGCTTTGTAGCATTCCTTGGGGGAGGCCTATGTTCAGCAGTGGACTTATGAGAGGCTGTAATGATGATGACTATTTTCATTCGTGTAGTGGCGGTGTAAGAATATCCACTTACCAATATCGTCCTGTGTCCTATGCGGTAGGCATATGTTCAGCATTGAACTTTTGTCGGTAACTCCTTTTATCTATCCCGACCGGAATGTGGCAGCAACGAAGCCATAGATCTACTTTAGATTGCATATAACTCTGGTGAACATTGTTACCGATGGAAACCACTCCACAAATGTTTATTTTTTATTTTTATTATGATAAAACTTTGTAACCTTAAATAAGACATTCTTTATTACAGTCTATCAAAAGTTTTCTGCTCAATATAATATAAAATTTCGCCATAGATAACCTTAAAATTGTATTATATTTAGTTTTGTTCGCCATTTCCATCACCCATGGGATGAGTATGGAGTAGTAGATTCTCTTACGCCTCTCCATTACGACTATGTGATATAAATGTAAAAAAGAAACTGTTCACGCAAAAGCGTTAGTGTCAGGCATCGACGTTAGATGGCACTCGGCTCGGTCGATACGGAATGACGTTTGTGTGTGTTGAACGTCCGAGTTGACTGAACGGGGGGAGTCGAGAGCGAAAAATTAGATGTCTTCTTCGCGTCGAAAGAATCACGCGGTCCCGTTTTGGTCGGGAGCTCTTAATTTTATGATAGGCGCGTATAGTAAATATACCACTGGGAATGATAGCGCGTGTTGAGAGTTTACCCGGGACTTTAGGTTTAACGCAGAATCTGTATAAGTGGATTCGACTGTATTAGTTACTAGTGCGGTAGTTAATATTCTAGAAATAACGGTGACCTTTGACCCGTACGTTCTGTGTTCATTTTCGCGAGTCAATCGTAACAAAGGAAGAAAGTGACTGCTGAAGGAGACCTTAGCTTGGAGAGGAGCTGAGGGCCGAACTGCTGCAGGGGGAACGGTCAAATAAGGTCAATAACACTACCAGCCACACCCAAATACACATCACTGACCTTTACTTTCTAGCACAATACATCCACACGAGACCCGACCGAATCCTGAGGGACCAGTCGCCTTGAATAGAGGTAAGTAAGCTCTGTTCCATATTTGTAACGCTCCCCCCGGATTGTTTAGTGTAATTAGAATTTTAACCCGTGGCGTGAGGACGCCCGACTAGCATCTGCCTGTAGCTTCTTCGTCTATGGGCCGCGAGGATTCTACTCCTGGGATAGGCAGCTGCCGGCCGTAATATTTGGTAGCAGAGCGTGGTTACCTCGCCCCCCCCCCCCCCCGGATCAAATGTTACGGCCGGCAGCTGCCTATCCCAGGAGTAGAATCCTTCGCGGCCCATAGACGAAGAAGCTACAGGCAGCTGCCGGCCGTAACATTTGGTAGCAGAACGCGGTGCTGGGATCGATTCCCGGTCGATCCACCGACCATAGTATTTGATAAAAATTAAATAATTTTGGTGGCAGGGAGCGTTGGGTTGATTGGTTTAATTTTGTGTCTACAATCACGCCCGTCCGTAATACGTAAAAATATTTTTTTTTATTATATACGTAATAATAAAATTCCTTTCTTTGTTAGCTTGCTTTGTTGTTTGCGGGTAAATTTGAAAAGCCACGCCCGGTTTAGCGCGCAAGCGGGAGATTGCGTCATGTAGGTAGATGGTTATTTTTACGTAATCGGTTAATTATCGTTGTCGGATGGTTGTAGTGTGTTACTTATCGAAGGGTCGATTTCCGAGCAAGGCATTTTTTGTTGATGTGTATCTTCGTTATGTATCTTTCGTATTGTAATTTGTATTTGAACTAAAGAGTGGTAATTTGTATTTACGTAATTTGAATTTAACTTGATTTGATCGCACTAGTATTTGTTATTGTTAATTTGATTTGCCTTTTCTTTTGTACTAACTTGTGTTTGATTTAATAAATAGCGGTTCTTATTTGTGTAATTTCTATTTAACTCGATTTGATAGGAACTGCATTGGTTAGCTGTTAATTTTTTTGTATTTTTTATTTGTTATTTTTGTAATTGTGCTCGAGCGGCGTCGTAATTTGTATTTAGTAGTGATGTCCTCGCCCAAGATGCTAATCCGTTGCCTGCGGACTGAGTTACGCTGGGCCACCAGCGCCCATGCTTTGATAGGTCGACCGGATAGGGTCCATAATTTGATGAAGCGGTTCGAGCAGGTCGATGCTCGAAGGGCTGCAGTGGAGGAGGCTTACGCTGAGCTCGAGGATTCGGATGTGGAAAGGGGAGTCCTGGACTCCTGCTTCGCAGACTACGAGCAGTTCTTGTGGCTCACGGACGAGTTGATCGAGGCTGAAGGCAGGTATGCCGAAGAGGCGCGTGAAGCTCGGACGAGTGGCCTGCCCGAGTCCGTTCGGAAGCAGCCTCAGCCGGAGCTGTTGGGACGACTCCCAACTCTGGACTTGCCAAAGTTCTCCGGGGTCCTTTCCGAGTGGCTGACCTTCGTTGGTCTTTTCGACGGCCTAGTGGACGCCCGGAGTGACTTGACTCCGAGCCAGAAGATGGCGTACCTCTTGGCCTCACTGGAGGGGGAGGCCCTGGGCGTTGTCAGCCATTTGAGCTTGTCGGACGACGCCTACCAGACTGCTCGGGACCTCCTAGCCAGAAGATACGCCAACGTCCGGCGAATTGCGGACGAACATGTTAAGCAGCTTCTGAGCCTCCCGCTGCTGAGTGACCGGGCCAGACTACGTCCGGACCTGTTGGATCCAGTCTTGGTGGCCTGTAATATGTTGAGGCGGCTGGATTTACCAGTGGGCGAATGGGCCTTCTTGTTGCTCCGCATCGTGCTGTCCCGTCTACCTCTCGACCTTCAAATGCATTTTGAGGAGAGGTACGGCGGGGACGAGGCCTCCTATATTCCGCCCTTCTATGACCTGCTGCGGTTTTTGGAGGAGCAGTGCCGACAGATCGAGCACGCGGCGGGCACCGTCGACGACTTACGAGCCGTGCCCAGTGAGAGGCGAAATCCGCCGGGCAAGTCGTCGTCAACCCCCCCCTGCTCCTATTGTCGAGCATCTGATCACCGGGTAACGTCTTGCCCAAAATTATTAAGTAAGCCGGTTCCGGCGAGGCGAACTATCGCCAAGGAGCGCCGCTGGTGCTACTCCTGTTTGGAAGGGCACCTTCAGCGAGACTGTCCACACCGGCGGCCCTGTCTGCATTGCCAGGGCAATCACCATGCCGTACTGTGCCTGGGTGCGAACGGCGTCTCCTCTCGGGGCGTTGCCAGGCCCTCGACCCCCACGGGCGGGGGCGCTCCGCCACGCCCTCTGACGGGCGACGCTCGGCGCCCGCCAGCTAGCCAACAGACCCCTAGGTTTGGAAGGGGTCCCTCCCCCGACCAGTCGGGGGGTAATTCCCCCAGGGGCGGGGGTGTCATCACCCCCCCTCAGCGTGCGAAGAGGAACTTCACGGCCACTCATCGGTCCGCTGGACCCTTCTCACTCCCGTTAGCTGAGTGGCCGCGACTGATGTACCACTGTACCCCATTTGATGGAGGTGGCCCTAGCTAGCTGCCGCCTTAGCTCCCACCATGGCTGCCTCTACTGAGCCTTAAGCCGTCAACAGTCCACTTGTCAAGCTGTTCTGTTGCCGACGGCCTCAGTGAGGGCGTACAACCCGAGTGGCGACCGTTAGCGGTTGCGCTCTGTTAGTATCGGGTTCACGCGGTGTGGCCTCCACTTGGTGGTGGGAAGATTAGGGCCCCCTGGAGCGTTGAATCACGCTCTCAAGGGGTATAGGATTTGGTTTGGTCGAGCACTTAGTTAAGAATTCTTTAAATTTAAATTAAAATGCTTTTGGGTTTTCCGCGAAATTCATATTGTAGCGGTTATGATTAAAAGAATTGAATTTAAAATACTCCTTTAAATGCTGCTGCATATGTTTTGTAAATACATTTGATCACTGCGTTTGTTGTTGCACGGAAAATGGAGATTAAATTGTGTGCCCTTTTTGAATGCTTGGGCGTATGCTTGTAATTGTATTTGATTGTCGCGCCTGTGCTGAAGGGAAGTTTGAATTCATTTGAAATTTGAATGGCGCTCTATTTTGAAAATTATGTATATGTTTGTGATAGTGTTTAATCATTTTGCTTTGTGATAAGGAAGATTGAAATTAGATAACCCTGTGGTTACCGAAGGAAATAGGAGTCAATTCTCTTTTGGTTTAGATTTTGTTGGCACTGTCTAAGATATTTATTTGAAATAAGAGATAGGGCTGTCCCTTACGTTTATTGTTTTGTTTACTTTGCCAAGTTGACCTATGTGCATCGGTGATTACTTGTTTTAATTAATTCTGTAATTGAACATTGATGCTTTTGAAAAATTAGTTGAAATATGAGCATAGGATCACCTGCTAGGGACCATCTGTGCGTTTCGTTCAGCTCTCCACAGACGACGTTCATGGGGAATTTGGGGGTGCTCTCTGCACTGAAGCTTGAAGGTCCCTCTGGGCCGCTTCGTGTCGCGTCGCTGTTTGCAGACCTGATCCGGTCGAATTGCGGAACTAATCATAGGAGCGCAGATAGGTGTTTGAAGGAGGTCGTCTGACTTCTGTCTAGGAATAGGACTTATTTATGTGCTGCGATGTCCAGGAAGGGCATCCAGTTCAACTCTCCGGCTAGCCCACGTTAGGGCTGCAATTTTGGGGCGTTGGTTAGTGTTGCAAGATCTGATTGGGTGCGTATGGTGGCCTAGTTTGGTTGTAGATTCGATCTTGCAACTTGCCGTCGCGACCCTGTCCCGCTGACCGGTTTGCTCGCGGACCTAAATCCTTATGTCCGGGACGGGGGTTTGTTCACGCAAAAGCGTTAGTGTCAGGCATCGACGTTAGATGGCACTCGGCTCGGTCGATACGGAATGACGTTTGTGTGTGTTGAACGTCCGAGTTGACTGAACGGGGGGAGTCGAGAGCGAAAAATTAGATGTCTTCTTCGCGTCGAAAGAATCACGCGGTCCCGTTTTGGTCGGGAGCTCTTAATTTTATGATAGGCGCGTATAGTAAATATACCACTGGGAATGATAGCGCGTGTTGAGAGTTTACCCGGGACTTTAGGTTTAACGCAGAATCTGTATAAGTGGATTCGACTGTATTAGTTACTAGTGCGGTAGTTAATATTCTAGAAATAACGGTGACCTTTGACCCGTACGTTCTGTGTTCATTTTCGCGAGTCAATCGTAACAAAGGAAGAAAGTGACTGCTGAAGGAGACCTTAGCTTGGAGAGGAGCTGAGGGCCGAACTGCTGCAGGGGGAACGGTCAAATAAGGTCAATAACACTACCAGCCACACCCAAATACACATCACTGACCTTTACTTTCTAGCACAATACATCCACACGAGACCCGACCGAATCCTGAGGGACCAGTCGCCTTGAATAGAGGTAAGTAAGCTCTGTTCCATATTTGTAACGCTCCCCCCGGATTGTTTAGTGTAATTAGAATTTTAACCCGTGGCGTGAGGACGCCCGACTAGCATCTGCCTGTAGCTTCTTCGTCTATGGGCCGCGAGGATTCTACTCCTGGGATAGGCAGCTGCCGGCCGTAATAGAAACATCGGCTTATAATCGATACTGATACGATTAAACGTTCCTATGCTAACAAGCCCTTGAATCTTCACCACTTAAAACAGAATATCTAACACGCAGTCAGTGGGAAAACACGTAAAATGTGAGAAACGCGATGAAAAGAGTCATGCTGCTAGAGGTGGACATTTGGCAGATGTTCTGTTACACATATAATTGCAAAGTTTAAATAAAGTTATTTGAAAAAATACCTTGTAATTTTTGTTTATATAAAGTAAATTTTATACAATAAGTTTTTTTATTTCGTTTTTAGGGTTCCGTACCTCAAAAGGAAAAAACGGAATCCTTATAGGATAATTTAATCCTTATAATCGTTAATCCGTCTGTCTGCCTGTCTGTCAAGAGCTTTTTTCTCAGGAACGCGTGAAGGTATCAAGCTGAAATTTATATCAAATACTCAAGTCTACTGTCCCTTGGGGCTGTGTAAAAATCAAACTTCTAAGCCAACGCAATCATAAGATACAGCCGTTTATGCTGCAAATTTTCGACATTCGCAAGGGAATCAAAACCTACAGGGTACTTCCCGCGAACTCAGAATCTTGAAATTTGGTACGAAGCAACATTTTATAGCACAGATTAAGGAAAAATTGCGAAAAACATAAATTTTTAGTTACATCAAATAATAAAAATATTTTTAATAATTTTAAACTTATATACCTACGGATTTGTTAGGAACCCTCGGTGCGCGAGTCCGACTCGCACTTGGGCGGTTTTTTTTTATACAGGGTTTCTTTTTCTGTACAAAAACACACACATGAATTGTAAACGAAATCGGCTAAAATCATAGCCAATTACGATTCCCACCAGAATAACGCAATCACATAGCAGATTTGCCGCGAAAGCATTTCTCTATAGAAAGCTGATGCTTTGACTTGCTCACTTTAAGCTGTAGTTAGTAAAAAATGTCTACAATTCAATTTTATTTATTTCTCTTTCTTCTTCATTAGCCCCTAGAAGTTCACTAGTGTACATAGGTCTCATCCTTTTTCGACGATTAGCCTTAGTACTGACTCTTAACAGGCGTATTGTCGATTGTAATAAACATTGCACCTTTGAGCCTTTCATCCTGTTGCCAGTCACCGTCTGCGTATTTTACGTCTGGTTTAAACGTGATGGTTATAGCACCATCTATCGTAAGAAATTTTCCACCATTTCGCCTGTAATAATATGGGTTTTGGGCGTTTAAATGAAATAAATGTTTCATGTAAGACGGTCCATATGGAAGTTGGCAGGCCATATAGCTCGAAAAACCGACAACCGATGCGGAAAATAAGTTCTGGAGTGGCAGCCTCGTACCAGTAGGCAAAGTGTGGGGGGTCCCACTAGATGGAGTGACGACCTGGTAAGACATGCAGGAAGTCGATGGATGCAGGTGGCTCAGGACCGTGCTTTGTGGCATTTCTTGGGGGAAGCCTATGTTCAGTAGTGGACTTACGAAAGGCTGTAATGATGATGATGATGATGATGATGATGAAGACGGTCCAAGGTATATTTTCAGAGAAAAGTGAAAACATAATGTTCACCCACACAGATCACAGGTGGAGAGGGGGATTGCCACGTATGCTGAATTTTACACGTCCGTGGGAGCCTGTTAAATTTTATACACCCGTGGGAACATTTATTTGCTTACACTTTTTTGATCAGATTACACTTCGAGTCGACTCTAACAACACCCACGGGGTGAAATGTGGTCATGGTCTCACACTGCCGTCACATGGAACTTGTCTTACGGAATAAACTGAGATTGCTCGGGTTTTATGAGTATAACTGGAACACGTTACCCATAAGGGTAAGATCTGAGTGGAGGATGTTTTGTGGGATGTATAGCATGGGGGGAGGTGGGAGGACGTTCAGAAAACAACTCAAATGGCCGCCACTCTGGACTATGTAATACAAATACACACTGTGTTTGTCATGTACACCGCCTTGCCCCGCTGCAAACTTGTATAGACGGGCACTTCACTGGACAATTTCTATATTAAGATATTAAGGGTCAGCGAACTGTTTTATCTTGATTACTAATTCAAAATTTTAACTACCTACGCATCAGAAAGTATCTATGATTGTTATTTAAAAATAATAAAAATACCTTTCTTTAAAATGCTCTCTTCTTGTTCACTTTAAGTAAACAAAAAGTTTCAGGTGAGAAAGTTAATCCGGACATGAGAAAGCTTTTACCTTTCGTCTTTACATCTTTTTTCTTTAAATTTCTTTTACCAGTGACAAATTTTCACAAAAGTATTGAACAATTTTTCTCATGCTTTTATATCTCATTGAACTTTAAAGGATTCACTGATAACTTATAAGACATTTAATTTTTTCATAACACAGTTTAACGGCCATTTATATATAATAAAAAAGGGGATGCCCTTTCTATATAATATATAAATGACCGTCTGTTATATTAGAAAACATTTTTATAATTTTTTTCGTAACCAGGCTAATTAATTAATATTGATCTTTCCAAAGCATCTTTCTAACGATTGATAATATTATGACATGATCATCTTAGTTAAGATTCTAAGCTAAAAAGATCTTATTTTAAGTGTCTCATGGAAGAATGAATATTCGCTAGAACAATCGAAAGTCGTTGGTAGTGTCTTATAATTTATTATTTTAAGCTAAAGAACCCCGTACACGAGGAAAGTGTTTAAAAAAGTTAAGAGCAATAAATCGTCCCTATTCCATTTGAATCAGGTTCACATCAGTCAATTCCTTATTCGTTAATCCTTGCCCTCTTTGGAAAGGGGGGCCTGATTTAGGCGAAATGCAAGTGAAACCAGAGAGTTAGCAGAGAGCGCTATGCGCACGCATATCAACAGCGGCCATGACAATTACTGACGATGACGATGACGACGATAATGACTGACGATGATGGTGACTTTGAAATTGCAGATTACTCTGACTATTACGATGATAGTAATAACTATACGATTACGATTGCGATGACGATGATGACGACGATAATGT
Source organism: Parnassius glacialis (assembly GCA_033319125.1). Classification (NCBI taxonomy): domain Eukaryota; kingdom Metazoa; phylum Arthropoda; class Insecta; order Lepidoptera; family Papilionidae; genus Parnassius; species Parnassius glacialis. Next base: position 36,102,997 of record JAVANC010000028.1, on the reverse strand, counting down.
TAATTAGTATGATGATGACGATGATGATGGTAATGAATATAATGACGACGATGATGAGGTTTAAAAAACTGAATTTTAATAAATTGTAATTGTGCCCATATTTCTAACAAATATACAACTAGTGGGATGCGGGAGGTAAAGACTATGTAAGTACCTCCGAAGAAAGCGGAGTTATAGTCGAAATAATAATTTTGAATTTTTTGGTTTTTGGCATTTTGACCCCCTAGAAGTGTAATGAGAACTTTCTTCCCCCAATAAACCATGACCCCCATGACATTCTCTACATGATGGGCTATTCAAACTGACTTGGCCTAAAGTTCGAGTCACCCCCAACTCATTTCTTGTCTTTACTTCCAATACTTCCTAATACCATGCTACTGTGCCGTGTAGTGGGTTATGAATATCCACTAACCCATATCTTCCCGTAGATGTCGTAAAAGGCGACAAAGGGAAACAGACAGGAGATGGGCAGCATCATCTTCCTGATAACAGCAAAATTACAATAAAAAAACTGCTGTTTCCAACCCGCTCGCCACAAGTGGCAACTATGGCAAATAGCCCCCAATGATGAGAGTAACAAAGAGACGGCTCCCAGTCCCCGGCGGCCCCGCTATTCCTGGCTGCGGTGGCAACCATGGTAACGGCGGGGCAGGGGATGCTAAGAATCTCCGGTGGAGGTTCGGTTGCCACCTAAGACGACTCGACCTGGCAACATACAACGCACGCACCCTGAGGACTGACGAGAAGATCGTGGAGCTGGAAGAAAAGATAGACAAGTTACGCTGACATGTTATAGGATTATCCGAGGTCCAAAGAGAGGGGGAGGACACGGTAATCCTTGAATTCGGCAACTTGCTCTATCACCGCGAGGGCAACCATCTGTCCCAAGGATGTGTCAAAGTAGCTATATTATGGTTGTAGCACGAATGGATTGGCTTGACCGGGGTGGGACTACGCTCTCACAGAATACATACGTAAAATAGCAGCTTTATGCTGCTGTATTAGTGTAGAATACCGGATACCCTTTTTAATGGGAAAGAGGCACTCCATTTTAGTCCTCCGGGGTGACAACGCATCTGCATTTAGATTTTTAAGAGAGGTTAAATGTAGATGTGTATATGGTCCACAGCATCCACTGTGTGCTCGTTTGTCACTCTTATTCGATAAATAAAAAATATATGCTGCTACACTTGGTCTTCAGCTTTGACAGTTGGCGCTTTCTGGCAGAGATCTCTTCCAAAGACCTTGGAGCCGTCTAATAGCCATGAGATTAAGAGTGTGATTATAGAGTTTTGTGTTCATCTGCGGCGGGTCTTGCAGAACTTAACTCTGACCACATGGACAGTTTTCACGAGCTTGTCATTCATATCGTCCTCTGCATTGCAGTCTCCTAAGCACTGAAAACGGTTTTGTAACTCGAGCTGAAAGGTTTCGGGACTTTGGATTAAAGCACGAGGGGGACGGTGCGTTGACTTCATTAGACGAGACCTCTTCAACTTAACGTTTAAGTTCAGTGTGCCTCTAACCATTCCATGATTGCTGCCAGTTTTCACCCTCACGATCACTGAGATATCACAGAACAGTTACCGTCTAGTCGTCATAATGAAGTCAATCTTATTTTATTTCAAAACATTGAGGTTCGACCAGGTCAATTCCTCGTGGGGCCGCTTCGTGAAGAAAGAATTGACCAAAATGAATGTCTCTTTCTCCATGAAGTTGGCCAGCTGCTGGCTCCTTGAGTTCCCTTCCGTAAACCTGTATGACCCGCAATTAATACCGTTTGGTGATTCTGAGTATAAGTTCTTATATTTACGCGAACACTACACAAAGCTAGTTTTACAGATTTTGTCGCGTATACAAACTTATTTTATATTCCCGACGTTACAGTAACGGAAGGGATAGAGGATTTTGACATTCCAATGACATAGTTAACCACGGCCACCTCCAGATTAATGTTATTAATTTTTGTTCCGATCTATGCAGTATAAACTTACACTATCTTGAACTTGTGCAGTTGTATGCTAGGGTTGCGGTTTAATTTTTTATAATTATAGGATCCTAAGCAGATGATAGCACCCAGCCATTTTATCCACGAAAATGACCACGTCTCAGTACCGTAGGTCATCACTGGCAACACGCACTGTTTTTACAGCCTTGTTTTCAAGTATTCAGGTATATCTGACAACAATATACGCTATAATTTTCCGAACGATGAATCCGTCGATAAAAAAATTTATAATGCAAACTAAATTTTATTTATTAGTAAATAATGTTTTATTTTAATATATGTACTGCAATTTGTATTTTAAAAACATCAGCGATCTTAAAAAAACGTAAAATATGTTTCCCTTTTTTTATATAAAGAAGATAAAATTCAAAACTTATATTCTAATTATTCACATTTATAACGAAATTTACTGATCTCCATTAATATAACTCACTGAGCATTAAACTAATTTTGTATTGATTGGAATACTCAATGAAGGAACGCTTTGAGATCAAACTAATTAAGAAACTTGGAAAAAGAAAGACTAAAGCGCTCGTAGTCGATGAATTAACTGTGTTTGAATTTTTTTAAACGACTTTTTAAAAAAAAATATTTTAATAAATTCTTTGTCGTTTTGCTGAAATTTTGCATAAAATTTAACGTTTAATTAGAAGTCATATGAAGAAACTTAGTAAGGAAGGCGATTAAACTCCCCACCTTTTTTCTCTAGTAGATAAAATTCGAGGCCTGATACAAAGGCTTTGTGACAAGTAATTATATAGCCCTATGTTCAGTAGTTCCACTGACTTGTGATGATGTCCTTAATTGTAAATGGTGTTTTTATGGAATAAGATTAACAAGCAAGCATAGAGTTGTCTTGATGGTATTTGGACATTTTGGCCCATTGACTCCTCTATTTATCCTCAACTAAGAAGTACATGCATCGGCAATACCCTAAAGGACAAAGATAGAATTCCTCGTTACCCGTAAAAATGGTCTCAGGTTCTCTATACTGACCATTCGGAATCTGTATTCCGAATGGTCAGTATAGAGACTACTGTTAGCATTAAACTGAATAGTACGTTGGTATTCTGTAAGAGCGTTAAATTCCCTGGACATGGAAGTGTCAAGCATGTGCAACAAAGTATGAATTTCTCGATAGCGTAGTGAGCGATCACTTGTTCCTACGCACTCATGATGCTGTTCCCCACATCAATCTGAGAGATATGGGCCAAGAAATTTTAGATAATATTTCTTTCATCTATATTCTATCTATATTCTCTTCTTCCCATGTTTTCGAATTGTTTTTAGGCATTAACTAGCCTGAATGGCCTTGACGAAACGGCGATCGCAGAGATTTTAGCCGACGTCAACACGTCTAGCAAATACGTTCTGTATTACTTATAAAAGTGCAAAGATTAATAGACTGCAGAGATGACAATTATATAAGTGACATACTGCCTGTTACGCTTGCGCATCACTGAGAATTATGTCTGTTCTTAATTATCTTCTGTACACCATTTTTCAGACAAGTATTGTTTACAACTGGCGTGGTTTCGGAAAGCGTGATTAAGTGTCAGCGGTATATAATCAATTACATACTGAACTTTTTTGAAATTTATTTTTTTGTTTATTTTTGTTATATCTTCTTAAAAACTGACGCCATCTCACTATTTTATAATTTTTTTTGTAACGCATAAGGATAAGTTATACTAAGTTAGATTAACTTGGATAAGTTTGTAATTTTTTTTTAATTTTATCACAAAATTTCCGCAATAAATTATTACTTTTTCTACAATGATTCTCTCCTTTTAGTTTCGGCGTGACTCTAGGATGTTATACTGAGTCACTGTCAGTTACTAAGCGGCTTTAAATCATTATATGTATGTATAGACATACATATATACATTTTTTGATTTTAATATTCATGTTTTTTTGAATTTTGATTGATTTTTTGAAACCTGGTAAAATTATTTTTTCCATACCAATTGATGGGCCTGAGTATAATGCCAGTTATGCTCTTTGGCTGAAGTTATTTTTTATTTTATGCTCAATTGCAGACAAAACAATATTGATTGCGCATCTCTAAAACAAAATTTTACCTTTTCTCCTTCTAATAGCTCCTGCACCTAACACGGCGGAATAGTTATTTTTATCTATAAGATCATTTGCAGAAACAGTTTTGGTTAACAGTTATGAGTGTAACATTTTTATCAGCTGCTTTGTTTATAGTGCCTTAGAACAGTGGTAGAGCCACGCGGCAGCGTTTGCTGTCGCACGGATGGGCCGGCTCGAACCGGGGTGGTACCACGACCTCACAGAAAACCAGCGTGAAGTAGAGGTTTACCTCTGCGTTTTGCTTGGTGAGTGCAGATGGCCGGAGGCCCTTTTTACTGGAAATGAGGCATTCCATCTTAGTCCTCACGGGCACTCACAAATATTATTTGACCGTAATAAAATAAAACAAGGTAGTCTTCGGCATGAAAGTAAAAATAAATATTTTCGATTATTTTTGCAATGTCTAACAGCCGGATCATCGCGCGATTCTGATCCATCTAAAGATGCAAAATTTCAGCAAGCACTGTCAAATTCAATAGGAGTGACAGAAAAAACGGTTCTTGATATAGAAGGGTAAATATATTATTTAACCTATAAAGTAAAATCACTTTATTAAAAATCAAAATAGCCAAATAGCTTTATTAACATGAGAGACATAATTATTGTACGAGTGCTTACAATATTTAACATTATTATACTGAAATCTCAGAAAGTTTTTTTTTAATAGAATAAGGGTGACAAACGAGCACACAGTCCACCTGATGGTAAGTGGTTGCTGCGGCCCATAGACATCTACATCTATCCTCTATTACAAATCAAAATGTAGATGCGTTGTCACCCGTGAGGACTAAGAGGTAATGCCTTGTTTCCAGTAAAAAGGTTCTCCGGTTCTCTACACTCACCATACGAAACACAGCCGGGTTAAACTGCTATTTTACATGGTATTCTGTGACAGTGTGGCCCTTCCCCGGTCGAGCCGACCCATTCGTGCTACAACTATACCTACTACTAATATAGCTGCAGCATGGCTCTACCACGTAAGAAAAAATTGACGTTGAAAATTTAAGTATTTTCAGAAGCAACTTTGCAATTATTTTCTATTGAGTGAATTTTTATAGAATCATAAAAATAATAATATTATATTATTACTGTTCCGTGTGAGGCAACCTTTATACTTACATAGGTACTTCTTGTCATCATATTTTTATGGTTGGTTAGAAAAGTTATATCTAAATGCAAACTTTGACAGGGTAAATTTTTTTACCCAGCAAGTAGTAAAGCAACAATCCCATCGGTGGTTCTGTAGCTTAAGATGGTAAATTGCACTGCCTGTGTGTGTGTGTGTGTGTGTGTGTGTGTGTGTGTGTGTGTGTGTGTGTGTGTGTGTGTGTGTGCATGCGTGCGTGTGTGCGTGCGTGCGTACAGGCGTGTGTGTGTGAATAAAAGCGTATGAGAATACGTGAAGAAGAGAAGAAGTTGAGTACTACTTACCTGTACGAGGTTGCCACTCGAGAACTTTTCTTCCTATTTTTATCGGTTTTCCAAGTTATATAGCTTACCAATTGCCATTTCACTTTAATATTCCGTTGGGCTATGTCAGTTACTCTGGTTCTACTGCGAATATCTTCATTTCAATCCAATTTAAAAATTTTATATGTTTTAGATGATAGTTTGTCTAACATTAAAAAAAAACATAAACCCAATAATATAGTTATTTATACTTAGGGAAGCACCATTTTTTTATTTATTTAAATTGTCTAATTTAATTTGATAACAGTGTACTTAAATGTAAGTATCTGTATCTATATTTCCCTCCCCAATAATATTTTATGTAGTCATACTCATAAAAACAGCGTTTTATTGTAATACATAATTATAAAATTCAGTATCAACTAATTAATAAAAATATGCAACAATAAAATTACATAGGTATTAAAAACTATCGAAATCTAAGTAACGGGAGCATATTCGTCGTTCCACATATAAATTATATAAAAATGCGAAAATGTCTTCTTTTCTGGGCAATTTAAAAATTAATTACTTGCTTACTTGCTTATCTTCACGCACAATCCCTGACGGGGTAGCCAGAGAGAACAGATCGCCAGTGTCACGATCCTTACATACCTTTTTCGCTTCTTTCAGATTCATTATCTTCTTCATACATGCACGTCTAGGTATCCGAGTACTCTTGACCCTCCCCTCTTCGAGCAATTTGCTCATATGGTCTTCGAATGTTAGTCTCGGCCTACCTCGACACCTTTTAACATTTACTTTCGCGCTATATATTTTCTTCACCATTTGGTCTTCACTCATTCGCTCAACGTGCCCAAACCATCGAAGCACGCCCTTATCAATTTTTGTGATAAGGTCATCTTTCAAACCTGTTAAAAAAATTACTTTATTTAGAAAATAATATTTACAGTTACCAGTGTACAGATATGAACTAAAGTAAGTATTTCTAGTCATAAAAGTATTTATAATTGAGTATAAACTTTTAAAAAACTAATATATATGTGAATGAAGTCGCTCCAACACCGACCCTCCCTCGACGATGTCCGAAAACGGACTGCGACAGGGCGACGGAGCATGCGCGGTCGCGTAAATATATTAAATTTCAAGGAAAAATGATATATTCTCTTATAAAAAGGGGAATAAAAATAAAACTCTCAATTAAAAATATTAATATTTTTAAGACCTTTTTTTTGTGTAAGAACTATTTAAAAAGCTTGTGCCGTTTTGGAGAAATTTTGCAAAATATTACAAAGATAAGTACTCTTTAGGGATTTTTTTTCCTAATAAGGGGTTGACAAAATTACAATTTTGTTCAATTAAAATCATCAAGCAAATCCTCTTCTAGTACCCTGTATTTTTTCTTTGTGGATTAAATGAACAGTTGTTGAGATATTTTTACTTAAATATCCAAGATTTAGGCATTTCAACCACTGTTAAGGCCTTAATCCTTACTCATCTAACGCTTTGTCACTAAGTTTTCCTTCACCGTTGAGCACGTGGAGCGCTTAAACCCTGTCTTGTGCCACGTCTGTGTGCAAGCGTGCGTGCGTATTTCTTAATTTTAAAACTCTACGAGCGTTATAAATTTTTGTAAATGTTGTACATACTTATTAGGGCTTTACATATCAGCGATTTTCAGCACAATATGATATTTACTATTGTAATGTATTAATACGAGTATGTATAATTACTGTCGGTGTCCCTGATAATTTTGTAATAAAAAAGTTTAAACCTTTTACGTGTAGAGCCACGCTAGACCTCGACCGATGGTGGACCACGGTCTCACAGAATATCAACGTAAAAATAGCAGCCTAAAGTTTTGTATGGTGGGTGTCTCGCCGGATCGGTCTCCCGCTTTACTGAAAACGAGGTACTATATTTTAGATCTCATGTGTTACAAGGCATCTGCATTTTGATTACCAATCGATGATAGATGTAGATGTCTATGGGCCACAACATCCACTTACTATTTGCTGGATTGTGAGCCCTTTATCACCCGCATTCTGTAATATACCTACAATATCATTACGTTAATTTGTTTGTAATAACATATTAATAATGATGTGTTGATTGTTATTGAGCACTAAAGAAAATTCATCAGCCTTGTGGTTATCGTAAGAGACGATTATGGAAATTGCCAGAAAGACTTTAAGGCTTCCATTAGACAGTGGTATAACTAGCTCATCTTGCCAGACGTAAAATACCCAGACCGGCGACTGTAAGCAGAGTCAAACGTGCGTGACGTCTGGTAGAGCAATCCCATAGACTTAGGATATACGTATAGACCAACATAGTGTGCAAGGGAGAAGAAAATTCCTTATGGCAAAAATGCTAGATAGAAAAGGATACCAAATCTCATGACTCTGTAACCAATTTTGAATGACAGGTCGGCGCAAGTCGGCGCGCAAGAAATAAGCTAGGGATTGACTCAACTATATCAAAATTAATGTCGATATTTTTCTTTAATGTGTATAAAGAATCGATAGACTTTTATACACAACAAAAAGAAGAATGAAATTAAATGCTCGATTTGCGTTCTAAAAACAAAATTTTATTTTGCCGTTTGTCAAACAGATTCCCTCTGGATCCTTTAGTTAGAAAAAATGGTTGGCATTAATTGGGCGGGTTGGATGGAATCCTAAGAAGAACTCTACAATTTTGTAGTAAACATTTTATTGAGAATAATATAAGAAAATGCAGAGTAAATACAACTTTATTAAAAAGGAGCCATTCCCACATTATTTGTACCAGTAATTATATTATTGTTACAATAAGACTTCTTTTTTTGTAGGATGGGGTGACAAACGAGCACACAGTCCACCTGATGGTAAGTGGTTGCTGTGGCCCATAGACATCTACATCTATCCTCGTATGCGAATCAAAATGCAGATGCGTTATCACCCGTGAGGACTAAGATGGAATGCCTCTTTTCCAGTAAAATGGGTCTCCGGTTCTCTACACTTACCATACGAAACATAGCAGTGTTAAACTGCTATTTTACGCTGGTATAAAAATTTAACATCAAAAACTTTACGTAAAAATAGAGATAGATTTTTATACATTATAAAACTCTATCTCTATTATTATATATTTTCCCCAAGGGGTGGTGCGGAGCTTTGGAATATATTCCTAAGTCACAGTGATAAAACTTTTAGCGTAGTTAGGTATGGTTATTGAGTATTGCTCCTGAAGCGCCACTAGATGCCATGAGGCGCGCGATTTAGTATACCAGGACAGTATAAATTCCATAGTATTTGATACGCGCAAAGCTTGATGTCCGATTCATGCTTGAATCTCGATGACAGTGTGCCGAGAGCGTTATTCGTAGAGAAGAGGAACTCGTAGTTAAGTAACAGTTGCGTAGATCAATAGATCTGCAAGACAAAGGTGCACTTGCTGCATCGGTCCATGTGTGGGTGACCGTTTTCTTAACATACTGTGATTGAGAGAATAGAAGAGTGCATCTCTATTCTCGGACACTTGGTGCACTTTAATGTCTCCAGCGTATTTGACTTGTCTATGTTAAGATCATTATATTTTTTAAATTCATGCAGCTAAAATGATAATAAATTTATTATTACTTTATATTTTTCAGGGACAGATGAAAGAAAGAGTAGCCTTATCATATGTCACTCGTGACATAACCCCTCCACTTTTGAAATCACAAGAAAGAAGTGATCAATTTACACCAAGAAAAAAACACTTTTTTCAAAAATTGAGAAATTAAAACAAAAGCTGAAAGAAAATAAAAGAAAATACGTAGCTTAGCAGCAAAAACTAAAAGACAGGCTAAAAAATTGTTACTTTGCAAAACGTGCTTGAAGAAATTCATTCAAGACCAGGATTGAAAGATCACTATAGTGATATCACCATGGCATGTAGCAATGAATTGATACAGAATTTAATTAACAGGGTTAATGATAAAAAAAAAAGTGGTAAAGTAGTGTCTGCATCCAAATATAACGAAGAATTACGAAAATTTGCTGTCACAATACATTTCTATAGTCCAAGAGCGTATAATTATTTACGTGATAAATTTGAGTTGTGTCTTCCACACGTTAACACATTGCGTACCTGGTATGCCAGACTAGACTGTGAACCTAGTTTCACTCAAAAATCTTCAAACACTATTAGAGAAATGAGAAAAAAGGAGCTGATCTAAAACTATGTCTCACTTTTGATGAAATGAGTATACGTGAATACACTGAATGGGTAGGCCAGAAGCATTATGGACAAAGTTTCATGATGCATCAAACACTTCTTAAAAAATGCGTCATGAGCTCTCGGACCAATATAGGCGTTCACTGGTTTGATTAGTTTCTCTCGAATCTCATCGGGCTTGGGTTTATGCGGTCGTTCGCGCTCCGAGCAGAGTATTCATTATATTAATTTTTCATTATCTCTTAACCTATGCGTCCAAAAAATATGCTATAAAGAGCAAAGTTTATCTACATAAAATTGTCTTGACGATGAAGTAACTTTCGTTCGTAAAGGTTAATATGCCATGACTAATTATAACGCTCATAAATCACTTTTTCATTTTAAATAATTTTTTTCACAAAATAACTTATTGTGGCTTATGTATAAGAAATAGGCATGTGGCTGGTGGAAGGAAAGGGGGAGATCTCCCGCCGGGCAATGTGTTCTGCCCGGGGAGCGGCCAACGCTCCGATTGGTAGTTCGGAGCTATTCTATATATGCTTCGGAACTTTGTTAGTGCGATTTAGGCTGCGATATGTTTCGCTTGTGGCATGACGACAGTGCCGCCACAGGCATATGGTATCACAGACTTTCTTTAGATGGAGCAAAGACCAATATTTTTGTAGAACATTGTATTTATGTAATACTAAATGTTACGCTAGCGCGCGTGGATAAAGCAGTTACAGAGCGCCTTTTCTTCCGACTTGCTTAACAAAAATCAATATATATATATATAAAAAGTACGTGTCACGTTGTTTGTCCGCGATAGACTCCTAAACTACTGAACAGATTTCAATGAAATTTTGCACACTGTTTGCAGTTTGGTCCAACTTAAAATATAGGATAGCTTACATCTCAATTTATAGTCGCAATATAATATTATTTTATTGAAAATTATTTATCTATTATTTGACAGTCACAATTTTCTGTTAGCTCCAAACGATTCTGTCAGATGACGATATCTGTTGATTGGATTGAGTAAATATTCAATAGATGGCTCTATGTTAAAAATACAAACGTTTAATATAAGCTACACTAATTTAGTAGTTTAACCACCACGTGTTGCTGTAAGTATTCAACAAATGGAACTGATTTCAATGAGATTTTGCAGACTGTGTGCAGTTTGGTCCAACTTGAGAGATAGGATAATTATTATCCCGATAAGTGACCCTCAATTTTTTATTGCTAATTTCAGGAGTTTTTTTGGTAAAGTAAATGGTTGTTCGGAAAGGGCAGAACAACGTCTGCCTGGTCAGCTAGTATATATATATATATATATATATATATATATATATATATATATATATACACATATATATATATATATATATATATATATTATCAATATATACTAATCCTCATGAATCTGGCTATTATATAAAAAAAAATTAATTTGAACTGGAAGTTCCAGAGATTATCGTGTTTAAACAAACAAAATAACTCTTCCATTTTATTATATTAGTATAGATTAAATGATTTTGTTTTTTTGTTTCTGTTTCCGATTCTGTTTTATAAATATTAAAGGTAATAATTATATAAAAAATAAAGCAGCCATTATATACTCCGTGTCCTCGTTTTTTATTTTACCAGCAAAACATTTTATAAAATATAAATAGGTAGATACTTAATTAAGTATCTACCTATTTATATTTGATTAACATTATGTTGAAAAAGAAATAAATGCCGGGGAAATTGTAAATGGCAATAAATATTTTTCTCCAAAGGTCAAAATTATAACTTTCCGATCTGATTGTTGTAGAAAATTGTTCTATTTTATCGGTAGACTTACCTCGCCTCTTCAGATATTTTTGCAATTTTGTACATTTTGAATTAAAGTCCTACAAAAGGCAAGTGGTGCCGGTGATAGAATTTCCACAACCCAATATCGTCCCATGTGTGTCATAAAAGGCGACAAAGGGAAACTGAAAGAGGCCACAGGCAGCAGCATCTTCCTGATAACAACTCGAAATAATAAAAAAACTGTGGTTGACAAACCGCTGGCCAAGTGATGGCAAATATACCCCCTATGAGGCAATCTATAGGGAGGCCCATGTTGAGCAGTGCATTTTTATAGGCTGTAATGGATTATGGATAATGGAAAAGGCAGGTGGGTGCAGCTTATGCCCGGTAACATGTTATTTGAATATTTTTAGTTATTATAAAACTATCATGGTAAAATTTAGTTAATTTCTAATTAAATAGTTTAGTGCACAAAATTTATTCAGTTCTGTGCACGAAACTATTTTTTTAGTCTTTATACCGGTTTCTGAACAAAAATTTTTCGATAGCCCTTTTAAATAAAATGTACATCACTAGCCAACTCACACAATAACAAATCAAAATTGGTCACGCGTTTTCGGGCTGTCAGGTCGTCTATGCGCCAGTATATCCTAAGTCTATGAGCAATCCTCAATTCACCTGTCAACCGTGACAATTAAGGCGGATATGTCTTAATTGTCACGGTTGACAGAAGTTATTACAACGGAAGAAGCCCATTTCAGCTCGAAATGTATAATTATATGGCAGCACGGCCTTTTACCTGTTGAATGTATGATCTCTCTCTGTTCGATCAAACACCAGATCATACATTCAACAGGTAAAAGGTCTTTGTCCGACTACGGAACTATGCTAAAAAATTTGTGAACTCATAGATCATCGGCGAAGAACCCAGAACAGAAAAACTATATTGAAAGGAGCACTGTTTTACAGAGTGTTAACTTGCTCTTAAAAACTAGAAGAAAATTTGACAACTTCAGGGTTTCCAGAGTTTGCAAGAGGCGTGAATATACCAACTGTGCTCTCCTTGATAAGCAATTACTGAGTACTACGATTTAAGCAATATGCCATCTGTTCACGCCCGAACGCTGATTTCGGGGTTTGATGCCAGAGGGCGCTCGGCTCGGGACCATAGCGGTTTTGAAGTTCGGACGAGCCGTGTGGCTGTGGCGAGAGCGCGCGAGCGCAAAAGGAGTTGCTTGCAAGCTGTGCTTGGGACAGCACGCTGTAAACTTTTTCGGGAACGCGGAATAGTGCAGGTGCGTCGAGTAAATATACTGTCTAGGAATCGTAACGCGCATTCCTTATTTGAGAGCTTCTCCCGGTTAGTTGTCAAGATAGCATTATAATTCTGTAGTCGCGTAGTGCCCCTTTTGTGTTTGGTTGGCTAGTTAAATTAATAGGCGTACTTTGACTCTGGCGCGACGTTTTGCTTCGGTGTCGAATGAAGGAACTTAGTTGAGCTTAACTCTGAATCCGTATATAAGTGCATTCGACAATATTAACTATTGGTGCGGCATTCGATATAGTTCGGAAACATTTTCCGTCGTCGGTTGGACGCGGAGCTTTGTGATACTAGAGAAGTTAGTGTTAAGTCCAGAAATAACTGTTGCCACGCGAAACGGTAGTGACCTTTGATCCGGACATTTGTATTCGTATTGTGTGTTACGCTTATAACAAACGAGAGTTAGTGGCTTCTGGAAGTTAGTTAATTGTACGATAAAGTTAATGGACTGTCCTCGTTACGAACGAAGAAAGTGACTATGGGTGACTCCGCTGAAGATTACCACAATTTGGAGCGGTGCTGAAGTCCGAGCTTCTGCCGACGACAACGATCCAATCAGGTCTATTGCAACCAGTCACACACATATACACATCACTAACCCTTACTTCCCATGCATCCTACAACCACATGCGGCCTGACCGAACCCTGAGACAGCAGTCGCCTTGGATATAGGTAAGTAAGCTCTGTTTAACTATTCTCCCTAATAGAACGTTTTCCATATGGTTTAGGGTGATAGGATAATTCCACGTGGCCACTTTAGGAGGCCCGACCTGCATCTACTTGTAAGGTCTTCCGCTCATGGGCCTCGGAAGATTCTACTCTTGAATAGGCAGCTGCAGGCCGTAACACCATCTATAAAAAAAAAGCAAGAACTACGAACGTAAAGCATCGCAAGAATTAGAAAGGGCTATAAATGCTTAGTATACATATATACCAGAAATTTTCATTTCTGGGTGGCAATGCAGACGGAATACCTGGTTATTTAAAAGTGAAATTCTCATTAATCAGATTATAATATGGAGCCCGAAGAAACAATCAAATAAAATAAAATTGACTTCTGGTTGTATCAATTTGACGTTTTCACAGACAAGAAAAAAAGCCGCAAGCCCACACGTGCTCTTGGCGTCTTTTACAAAATTATTTTGCTAAACCCGCACCCCAGTCTTAAATTTACAAATAATATGATCATTACTAGCATAATAGATACCAAATACGATTGCAAAGCTTCGCCAACTAACTTTACTTAATACTTGTAAAATTAATAATACTTCAAGTATTCTTATACCAAAAAAGAAAGAAAAATGGAGCGCTGCGTACATTTCATACGATGAAAAATCCAAGCCAAAAACATGCTAGCTAACCTTATTGCAAGAACACGCACTCACGTACATGTGTGCATCTAAAGCCATTTGCAACTATTAACATGGTTTTAGGAGCCTTGATGTGTGCATCCATCAGTAAACTTTTAAGGGCTGATTTAGAAAAAAGAAAAAGATGTATATGAGAGTGCGTGTCTAAAAGTTGAGCATGGATTCAGCTGCGTTAAAATTTTACGCAGTGCTCCGTCATTCTTCCTTTGTTGGCCTGAGCAAGTATCAATTTTAGTTAAGTATAATATATGCCATCAAAAACATAACTTGTAAAAAAAACAAGTCTCGCAAATCAGTTCTTCTACCGTAAAAGTTGTGAGATCCATGTAATACGAAGTCGGTTAATTTATTCAGTTCCTACTTAAGGGTCCTTTGGCTTAAGTTATTACGTAATAGCTTACCTAAAAACATCTTATAGTGACCACATCAATACTAAAAATCTTTTATATTTTAAATAAATTACACCTATTATTCTACACCTATTATTCTATTATATTACACATATATAGGTATACTGATTCATGCACTGTAAATGTAACTTTGTAATCCTATATATTTATATGGGATTACAAAGTTATTTATGCAGATGGTGTATCTCGAAAACCGGACAGAAATTGCAAAATATTTTATTTTTTCTTGATTTACATACTAAACAATAGTTTTACTCGAAATTTGAAGCTTCTATATCTGCTAGAAGTGCCTTAGAGCTTTGATGATTGGTCAGTCAGTGAGTGACAAAATTAAGAAACTTTGATTAGTTATAATTTTTAAACTACTAGTTCAAATTTAATTAAATTTGAAACATTTCGAGATTATACAATTCCTACTTGGTTGTTAAAAACTCAGGTTTTTAGTTTTAAAAACAACGAAGTTATAGGGTTTCGAATATGGCCTGAACTGCTTCGAGAAAAGGATGGTACGGCCGTGCCGCTTTTGTGCACGATTTGGCAGGATAAATAAAAGAAAAAGATAAAATATAGCGGAAAAATGTTTCAATGTGCACAAACGTAAGTCAGCTTGCAATTAGAATATCTAAATTGGGCAAGTCAAAAATGTAACTTCGGTTTCTTCGGTATCTATCACATTTACAAGAAATACTACGCTGCAATAAAAAACCGTTACATCGTTTATGATATACAAGAACACTAATGTTGTTACCATTGGGAAACATTAAAAACTACTTAGCGACAGCGGGCCAAGAAATATGTACCCGAGGGAAAAATCTAGGAGTACTTACATATTCATTACGTTACCAAAAATTTCAAGAAAACTTCAAGTCATAAAAGAAATCTATAAAGCACTTCATACTTAAATAACTAAATTTTTAACTTTTTTTATAGAAAAAGGGTAACAAACGAACACTCAGTCCACCTGATGGTAAGTGGTTGCTGTGACCCATAGACATCTACATTTATCCTCAATAAAGAATAATAAGGCAGATGCGTCTTTACCCGTGAGGAATAAGATGGAATGCCTCTTTTCCAGTAAAATGGGTGTCCGGTTCTCTACTATCACCAAACGAAACACAGCAGTGTCAAGCTGCCAATTTACGCTGGTATTCTGTGAAATGTGTTCCTTCCCCGGTCGAGCCGACCCATTCGTGTTACAACTATGCTATTAATATAGCTGCATCTACCACGTACAAAAAACTATAAACTTTTAAAAGAATAATAATAACCGGCTTCAATTAACTAATAAGAATAAAATATAACTAACTTTACACATTTAATAGCTTCTGAAGCCGGAGCACTAATTCTTTAATACACCTTAACATCGACCTCCTTACAAGCTATTACCTATATAATAAAATAAATATTTTATTCTTTTTAGGTTTTGAAGTCAATTTTTATTTTAAAGTTTATTATTTGAACCTTTGAACAGTTAGAAGTCATCGAAATAGTTATATTAAAATTAACATTACCTATTATATGGGACCACCTTTGAAGTATACAATATTTAATATATTTATACGAATCAATTAAAGAGAGAGATATTAAGCAACATAAAAATTTAAAAAAAATTAAGAAATATATATTTATATTAACCTTAACCTCTCAATATATTAACGGAAACTTATTGTATGTACACCAAAAAGAAAAATAGTTTTATTAAAAATAGTGATGTAAAATCTGTAAATACTACGAACACGCACAAGTTACTTAGCACAGTAATACAGTTACTCGACTGCAAAGGGTCAGCAATTCCTTCATGGGGCAATTTATATACTTTTACAACAAAGTCCCAGAAAATATGCAGACCTTTTCTATCAAAAGGTTTAAATCATTTATTAAGCAAAAAATTTCTAGTAAGGGTTATTATACTACTAAACTATACATGAATGATAATAACCCCTGAGAATGAGGTGGTCACTACCATGCTGTTTCTAAATGTTTTCATAAAAATTGTATAAAATATTATATTGTAAATTGTGCTTTAAAAAAAATTCGGCTGGGTTTCTTACTGGTTCTTCCCAGAACAGAGGCTTTTTTTGGCAAACCAGTGGTAAAAGTAAAAAATTACTTTCAATAAGTATTACGTACTCTAATATATATTGAATAAAAAATTCTAATAATGATTTCCCCGGATATACAGCTTTCCTCACGATGTTTTTCTTCATCTTCGAACACATGGTAAATCACCACTTAAGTAACAATGCCAGTGGAGCCGATGGGAATCGAACTCAGATTGTTTGCGAACAATGTAAATTTTAAAACGAACGCTTATTCTCTAGACTTCTGTTAATTGAATAAAAATAAAATTCCCCCTTTTAACGAAAACTCATTCATCTTCGAACCAAATTAGTAAAAATTTGAATATTTTAAGAAGAAACTCCTTTGCAACGAACTAATTAAGAGGGGCTTTCGCCGATGAATTAATTGTGTTTAAATTTCATTTTTATGTCGTAGCTTTTTTACCTTGTGTAAATTTCTCATTTATTTTAATTTGGTGATCCCTCTCAGTTAAATTTTTATTATATAATTACTTTAAAAGTTTGTGCCTTTTCGCCATAATTCATTACACCTTCGTGGCCTTTTGATAACTATGGCGACAACTTAATGATATGCCGGAAGTTTTGAAAAGGCTACTACAATACGACCTAATATAGACGACTTACTTTGCCGATGTAACAATCAATGCTTTCATAAGCGTATATCATTTCAAGATCATAGTACAATTAACTTACAGTAGGTGGCGCGCGTATCGCACCGACATATTTATTTTAAAATTATATGCCATCATTATAATTTCATATTATCATTCCTTATTAAACAATATAGCTCATCCAAACTTAAAACGATATGTCCACATTTATTTCTTCTGCGCAGCAACACGCCGGATACCAGCTAATATCGCATAAAGTATAGAAGTCATTGGATTTATTAATCTGCTTTTTTTTTTCATGCGACGCGCTCTCTTGTTCAATAGCCAATTTAATTATTTTCCTAGATAAAATATGAATTAATTGATTATAGATGCATATTTCATCTAGGGAAACATTGTGTAAAAGTACAAGCAGGATTAGTTTTCCAAGGTTAGTATATTAAAAAATATCATTATTTACAGTGCAAACTCAGAGGCACAGCTCATTTATAGTAGTCCATCCATTTATAGTAGTCCACTGCTTGACAAGATCCAACAACCACGATATTTAGTGAAAACATACGAAGCGGCATCATCATATTTCGTACCGTTTTTGTCCTGAGAAAAAACCTAGAGGCCATTATAGCATCATGTATAGGATTAATGTAAATAACCATACTGGTGACGGGAAGAAGCATCATAATGAGCAAAACATCTGATACTACGATCACCAATCCATCTACCAGATAGTGTATTCAAATCAAAGTCATCATACTATGAAAGAATCCTATGCCATCAAAAACATAACTTGTAAAAAAACCAAGTCTCGCAACTCAGTTCTTCTACTGTAAAAATTTGTGAGATCCATGTAATACCAAGTCGGTTAATTTATTCAGTCCCTACTTAAGGTTCCACCTGTCTTAAGTTATTACGTAATTAGCTAACTTAATAACATCTTATAGTGACCATATCAATATTAAAAATCTTTCATGTATTAAATTAATAGATTGACTTGGACATTGTGCCACTTTTAGTGAAATCTAGCGTGTATTTAAACTACTTTAAAAATTTACCTATAACCATGTTATAGGAATATTTTTTAATGCGCTTAAGGCATGCACAACTGGAGTTATTAATAGTTTATTTTGAGTTATTATTAGTAAGATGATCTCCTATTTTATACATTAAGGTGCCACCATTTTTCTTGGAATCACACTAGACGCGAAGCTTCGATGGAGCCCCCATATATCAAAGCTAGCAAGCAGACTTAGTTCTGCAGCATATGCTGTAAAAAAGATTAGAAGTCTAACTAGTGTTGAAACAGCTAGACTAGTTTACTTTAGCTATTTCCATAGCATAATGTCGTATGGTATTTTGCTATGGGGACACGCAGCTGACACTGAAATTATATTTGTTTTGCAGAAGAGGGCCATAAGAGCAATTTATGATTTAAAGCCTAAAGAGTCGCTGCGACAAAAATTTAAGGAAATTAATATATTAACTTTGGCCTCTCAATACATTTATGAAAATGTAATGTACGTACACAAAAATAAAAGTAGTTTTACAAAAATAAGTGATATTCATTCTGTAAATACTAGGAACAGACACAAGCTAGTAGTACCAGTTACTCGACTCCATCGAGTCAGTAATTCATTCTTGGGGCGATGTATACGCTTTTACAACAAAATTCCAGAAAATATACAAAATTTGACCTGCTCAAAGTTCAAAAACTTTATTAAACTAAGTTTGTATAAAAAGGGTTATTATAATATTAAAGAATTTATAGATGATAATAACCCCTGGAAGTGAGGTGATCGCTCCCAAGCTATTTCTAATTTGTTGTGTTGTTAATTTGTGTAACATACATGATTGTAAGCTGTTATTTAAAAAAAAAAGTCCCGCTGGGTTTCTTGCTGGTTCTTCCCAGGACAGAGGTTTTCTTCGAACCAGTGGTAATTATACAAAAGAGTGACTTTCAATAAGTATTATTTATAATCTATATTGAATAAAAAAGTTTCTGTTTCTGTTTCTGTTTCAAGGGTGACAAACGAGCACACGGTCTATCTTTTGGAAAGTGGTAGTGGATGGTAAGTATATCTATCTCTCCTATTTCATTTAACAACAGCAACAGGTAAGACCGTCGTAACATCCCTGATTGCTAGATAGAAATGGAGTACTTTAGTAAGCTCATAACATTTAATATTCTGCCTCTGCTAATTTACTACTTTGGAATGATAATGTACTACCAGGGGTCTCATCTACATATAAGCTACCAGCGGTAGCGAAGCCTTTGTAGAAACCAAGAAGCCGGGCTTGCCCTATCAAACTGCTCAATCAATAATATCAACTAATAAAATAATTTGGAAACTATTTCAAATTTCCCGCGTGCTTCTCTCTTCTACGACCTCGTATCCATATTATATAACGTCAACACTTCGCAGATTACTTTACTGAACGACACTGCTGTCGTAAAAAAGGAGTTGAGATGAGCGATTAGTCGTCTCTCTCGCATTCGTGGGCTTTTTATCGGGCTTTCGAGAAGACGATCGCTCCCTTTCTAACTTTTGGCAAAATGATTTATAATGAAATATAACTACGATTGTTTATATAGCAATTAGTGTGGAGCCAAAAGCCTGGCTTTTTGTGTAAAGTTAATCGAGCGCGGGGGCGCCGGAGCGATACGTTTGCTACTTAACTTCACATTTCAATGTTTACTCTGTGTGTTTACTAGTGCGAATCTATGGAGTTAATATAGCGAGTTGAAAATTTATCCTTTTTTAAAGACTTTTAGTAAAAATTTAGGTTAATATTGTTCCTTTTGATGAACTGAAGTATGTTAAAGTGGTAATCGTCGAAGAAATTACAAAATCTTTAAACTTTTTTGAGAAAAAACAGCTCATATTCACATAAACGGTTATTGGTACAATTAAAAGGTTCACCAACATTACACACGGACGTGATCAAATATTTCTTTAAGTAAGAGAGACGATTCGATTTAGAATGTTAATAATTTGTTTTTTTTTTATTTTGTACATAGATTGTTTATACTTTGTTCATGCTTTTCTTTTGTTCATGTATTTTATTGTAAGTAAATATCTTTTTCTTTCGCTCAAGCAAACCCAAACGGCCTTTTTCAAAGCTACCGAAGGTATGCATATAGTCATACAATCTATCTAGCAGTAGTATGCCTGCTATCTGCTTTGTTAAACACGTCCTTGACAGCACTGAATATGAAACTGATGAGTGGAGACAGATCAAGATTGGTGTATTTTTATAAAACTGCTAAAAACAACAAAACCATATCTTGAGTTTACACTAGTTTGGAGCCCTAGCTTCGCCACTGGCCACCAGTTTTCTTTTATGCCGTTTAACTAATAAATTTTTGAATTGCACTCAACTTATATTGGTCCAAGGTTCGATTTGTACGTCTTTTATGTCGCTTTTTGCTAAAAACGTAAATGTAACAAAAATTAAAACAAAGGTTACATAGGGTAGACTGGGTGTAAAACATAAATTTTGGCTGGCGCAAAACATCACAATCATCTGCAACCACTATTATCTATTTATATGAAATACATCTCTATAATCTATGTATTTGTATGAAATCTTAATTCTTCAAATGCATTAGTAATAAACTCTATTCTTAAAAAAATCACTGCTGGAATTGAGCCTTGTAGGGATGATTTGTTTAAATAAATTTCGAATGTAATTCAATTTTATTACATTTTAATAGGTATCTTAATTGCAATTGCAATTATTGCTATTGCAGCAATTGGTGGCATAAAAACTTAAATTTAAAGAGTTCAAAATAATATAACGGAAATAAACATTTCCTGACACCCATGCTACCAACAAGGTATTTTTTTATAGGAGAGGGGGCAAACGAGCATGCGACTCATTTGATGGTAAATGACTACCGCCGTCCATGAACAACTGCAACACCAGGGAAATTGCAGATGCATTGCCGGGCTTTTAAAAACGAGTAGGCTCTTTTCTTGAAGGTCTTTAAGTCGTATCGGTCCGGAAAATCGCTGGTGGTAATCGATTCCACAAGGAAGTTGTGCGAAGGAGAAAACTTCTTCTAAATCGCACAGTGGTAAACCGCCAATCATCCAGATGGTATGGATGGTATGGCGAGTTTTACCTCGATGTGCGATAGTGAAATTGAGCGGCTGGGATTAGTCCAAAGAATTTTTCAGAGCACTGTCCGTGATAGATGCGATAAAATACGCAAAGAGATGCAACATCTCTACGCAGTGCCAGTGAGTCAAGCCGATTAGAAAGAACTCGGTCGTCGACGATTCGAACCGCTTTGCGCTGTATGCGGTCAAGTGGAAGGAGCTGGCACTAGGGAGTCCTGCCCAGAGATGAGAACAGTATTCCATGTGAGGCCGAACCTGCGCCTATTCTTAATTATAATTTTATTTCTTATATTTATAATTTTATTTCTTGAAAATAGTCTATGATGGCATTTTAAGAGGTCCTTCTGATTTCATCGCCTTGTCTGCAATTATACAGATAAAATTACATCGTTTTACAAATCATGTACAAAATGATACAATCAGAATGGCTTGAGCTTAAATTAGAACAATAAGCCTTATAAACCCACGCATTAATATACTGGCTAGAATATATACTTTTACTAAAACGAAATTTGACTTGATCATATTTTAATATACGTGAAATTGAATTCTGGTATAAGAGATTAAATTGTTTTAGCTGTGACTTTGAGTCAAGGGAAAATGAAATATCTAGTGTTAAGGCTTTAACAAGCCTGAATGACCTTGACGAAACGGCTATCGCAGAGATTTTAGCCAACGTCAACACCGTCTAGCGACCACGTTCTATATTACTTATAAAAGTGCAAAGATTAATAGACTGCAGAGATGACAATTATAAAAGTGACATACTGCCTGTTATGCTTGCGCATCACTGAGAATTATGTCGTAGTTACGCATCTTCAATTACATTGTGCTGTAGCTTTGTCCTGTAGGCGTCACGAGCTATCAAGTGTTCAAGTTTCAAGTACGTAAGAGTTTTTTATTATATATGTTAAATCGTATTTATTTGTATCGTATTATAAGATTTGGGTCAAAGCGTTCGCTGTAAATTTTTCCCGGGTTTGATCCCCGACAGCACGAATGCTATTTGTAATTGCAATTTTCGTCAACATGCATTGGGGCAGTTCGGCGGGCATTTCCTTGCCCTAAAACCTTCTCAGAAATAGAAAAAAGAGTTCTGTGCCCAGTAGAGGGACTTGTGTAGCCTTTTACTTTACTTTGTAGCAATATTTATATTATTTATATTATGTTATATTAGATACAGAAGGGTGCCTTATGCTGACAAAAATATCACGTGGAGGCGACGAAATCGTAAAACATCTTTGTACCTAGATAAAACGTTCGAAAGATTGTCAATCATGTTATACGCCACATTTTCTATAGAGCGTAGAACATTGCAGATAGGGCAAAATAAAAAATAATCCAAAATATTATGGGAACTATTTATTAATAATATTTGTAGGTATTTATAATAAAAACAATGAACAAGCTGCAAGTTTCAATTAATAATGTTTCTTGTAAACACAATTGTAAAATTCCTGTTTTAATTTTTACCAATGGTTAATTGATGAAACGTAGTCAAGATCACTTCATATAAAATATATTTAATTAAAATTGACACATGACCTATTTGGCTTTCTACTTACAACTCGGCGGAAATTTGAAAAGAAGATTTTGTCTTTTCACACAAGTATTGTTTACAACTGGCGAGGTTTCGAAAAGCGTGATTAAGTGTCAGCGGTATATAATCAATTAAATACTGAACTTTTTTGAAATTTTTCTTTGTTTATTTTTGTTATATCTTCTTAAAAACTGACGCCATCTCACTATTTTATTATTTGTTTTTTTTGTAACGCATAAGGATAAATTAGACTAAGTTAGATTAACTTGGATAAGTGTAAGTTTTTTTTAATTTTATCACAAATTTTACCGCAATAAATTATTACCTTTTCTACAGTGATTCTCTCCTCTTAGTTTCGGCGTGACTGTAGGATGTTATACTGAGTCACCGTCAGTTACTAAGCGGCCATAAATCATTATATGTATGTATAGACATAGATAATATATACATTTTTTTATTTTAATATTTATGTTTTTTTGAATTTTGATTGATTTTTTGAAACCTGGTAAAATTATTTTTTTCCATACCAATTGATGGGCCTGAGTATAATGCTAGTTACGCTCTTTAGCTGAAGTTATTTTTTATTTTATGCTCAATTGCAAACAAAACAATATTGATTGCGCATTTCTAAAACAAAATTTTACCTCTTTTCCTTCTAATGGAGCTATTATTAGCACCTAACATGGCGGAATAGTTATTATTATCTATAAGACCATTTGCAGAAACAGTTTTTGTTAACAGTTATGAGTATAACATTTTATCAGCTGCTTTGTTTATAGTGCCTTGAGCAACACTTTGCCGGTTTCTGTACAGAAAATGATGCTGGCTTTGCAAACATGGATGGCCGCTACAATTGAATATAATACCCGCCATGTTACACTTATTTACATAGAAACTTTAATTAAATGATAATTAAAGTATGCATAAAATTCTAAATAGCACTTTTTACACAAGAAAGTAAACTTTTAGATCAGTCCATCTTGTTTTTCACTAATTAAGTGAAAAGTAAAACAAACCAATAGGTGCCGTGATTTAAAATTTCTTGCAACTTTTTTATAGAAAAGCATGACCTTATCATAATATAATAGTCAATCATTTAGCCATGTGATAAAACTTTTAATTGTGCCAGTCAAACATTAATGATGATATTCGGGTCATTATACTGGAAATAGTCGTTTAAATATTTTGTAGTACAATTGATAATCTTCAGTATGATTGACCGTGTATATGACTTTTTTAAGTCTATGTTATTTTTGATGTAAATTATTATTGCAGATAAAAGCCCTTTCACATTTATTGTATTCTTGAATTAAATTAATCGAAATGAAAATAAGAATTTTGGCTCTTTATAACTGATCTTTAAATGTAAAACACTGACTTGAAATTATATAATTATCGGCATTTTTTTAATTCATTGAACTTTTTTAAGATTGTGTTGAAACTCTACTGGTAAAAAAAAAACAAATATATATATATATTATAGTTCTTGATGAAAATAAAGTATGCGCGTTACATCGCATCCCATCAAGAATTTCTAATGTAATTCTTGGTGTAAAGCTAAGACGTGATAAAAACTGTAAACAATAGAATAACAAAACAATGAAAATATTTGTAAATACTTGCTTTATAACCTAATAAATATTATTTGACCGTAATAAAATAAAACAAGTTAATCTTCGGCAGTAAAGTAAAAATAAATATTTTCGATTAGTTTTGCAATACCTAACAGCCGGATCAGCGGGCGATTCTGATCCATCTAAAGATGCTAAATTTCAGCAAGCACTGTCAAACTCAATAGGAGTGACTGAAAAACGGTTCTTGATATAGAAGGGTAAATAAATTATTTAACCTATAAAGTAAAATCACTATATTAAAAATCAAAATAGCCCAATAGCTTTATTAACATGAGATATATAATTTTACGAGTGCTTACAATACTTAATATTATTTTACTGAAATCTCAGAAAGTTTTTTTTAATAGAATAAGGGTGACAAACGAGCACACTGTTCACCTGATGGTAAGTGATTGCTACGTTCCATAGACATCTACATCCATTCTCGATTACGTATCAAAATGTAGATGCGTTGTCACCCGTGAGGACTAAGATGTAATGCCTCGTTTCCAGTAAAAAGTTTCTCCGGTTCTCTACATATACCATACGAAACACAGCAGGGTTAAACTGCTATTTTACATGGTATTCCGTGAGAGTGTGGCCCTTCCCCTGTCGAGCCGACCCATTCGTGCTACAACTATACCTACTACTAATATAGCTGCAGCATGGCTCTACCAAGTAAGAAAAAATTGACGTTGAAAATTTAAGTATTTTCAGAAGCAACTTTGCAATTATTTTCTATTGAGTGAATTTTTGTGGAATCGTGTTTTACAAACCGCCACCTGAAATACGTACAATGTTTTTTCGATAACGATGTGAAATTACAAAACGATCCCCATGCATATCAATGTGGCTCTATTCAGCCTCTTAATATGAACATACTTCGGCATTCAGAGATTTTAAAAGTGTTCATGCGTAGATAATGGAAGATATAATATTATATTACTGTCCCGTGTGAGGCAACCTATATACTTATATACATATTCTCATCATATTTTTATGGTTGGTTAGAAAAATTATATCTAAATGCAAACTTTCACAGGGTAAATTTTTTTTTACTATTTTTACCCAGCAAGTAGTAAAGCAACTACAATCCCATCGGTAAGTGGTTATGTAGCCTGTATATACATTACGTATATGTAGTGGTAATGGTGAATTGCACTGACTTAACAAAAACCTATTCACTCTTGCCTTGTAGGTAAATATTATTTGCGACCTATTTTTGTGTGTGTGTGTGTGTGTGTGCACGTGTGTGTGCACGTGTGTGTGCGTATGTGCGTGTGTGTGTGTGCGTATGTGCGTGTGTGTGTGTGTGTGTGTGTGTGTGTGTGTGTGTGTGTGTGTGTGTGTGTGTGTGTGTGTGTGTGTGTGTGTGAAGAAAAGCGTATGAGAATACGCGAAGAGGAATTAAAGTTGAGTACTACTTCGCTTACCTATACGAGGTTGCCACTCGAGAACCTTCCTATTTTTTATCTGTTTTCCAAGTTATATAGCAAGCCCATTGCCATTTCACTGTAATATTCCGTTGGGCTATGTCAGTTTCTCTGGTTCTACTGCGAATATCTTCATTTCTAACTTTATCACGTAGAGAAACCCCTCTCCAATTTAAAATTTTTACATTTTTTAGATGATAGTTTGTCTAACATAAAAAAAAACCAAAACCCAAGAATGTCTTTATATAGTTATTTATACTTAGGGAAGCACCATTTTTTTATTTATTTAAATTGTTTGATTTAATTTGAAACAGTGTACCTAAATGTAAGTATCTGTATCTATATTTCCCTCCCCAATAATATTTTACAAAGTCATACTCATAAAAACAGCGTTTTATTGTAATACATAATTATAAAATTCAGTATCGACTAATTAATAAAAATATGCAACAATAAAATTACATAGGTATTAAAAACTATCGAAATCTAAGTAACGAGAGCATGTTGGTCGTTCCACATCTAAATTATATAAAAATGCATTTTTCAATTTCACTAATCAACGTCGCCGCGAAAATTTCTTCTTCTTTGGGCACTTTAAAAATTAATTTATTTAGCAAATAATTTTACAGTTACCAGTGTACAGATATTAACTAAATTAAGTATTTCTAGTCATAAAAATATTTATAATTGAGTATAAACTTTTAAAAAACTAATATATTTGAACGAAGTTGCTCCAACACCGACGCGCGGTCCACCCTCAATAAAGTCCGAAAACGGACTGTGACAGGCTGACAGGGCGACGGAGCATGCGCGCTCGCGTAAATATATTCCATTTCAGGGAAAAATGATATATTCTCTTATAAAACGGGGAATAAAAATAAAACTCTCAATTAAAAATATTGATATTTTTAAGAGCTTTTTTTTAGTGTAAGAACTATTTAAAAAGCTTGTGCCGTTTTGGAGAAATTTTGTAAAATATGACAAAGATAGGTACTCTTTGGGGATTTTTTTTCTAATAAGGGGTTAACAAAAATACAATTTTGTTTAACTAAAAACATTAACCAAATCGTCTTCTGTTACCCTGTATTTTTTCTTTGTGGATTAAATGAACAGTTATTGAGATTTTTTTACTTAAATATCCAAGATTTAGGCATTTCAACCACTGTTAAGGCCTTAGATAAAACGACTCAACAAAGACTGACAAAAAGAATTTCATCTCAACATTTAAATATCTATTGTTTCAGGTATGTATGAATTCTATTAAATTTTCTCTGAATACAGTGACCTTATTATTTACTAAGCAGATTTATATTAAGAAAAATTGGAACCTAATAGTTAAACTATCTTTGATATATTTGAAAGCTGTCAATTGCTGGACTTCTCTTTTTATCTAAGACAATTTTCTTCCATACACTGCACAACAATTACAGGAGCTTCTAAACTCTACATCATATACCGTACTCGCCAAATATTAATAATATCTAATTAATTTACGTAGTAGAGCCATGCTACAACTTTATTATGGTGGTAACACGAAAGGGTCAGCTAGATCGGGGAAGCACCATGCTCTCACATAATACAAGAGTAAAATTGCAGCTCAATGATGCTGTGTTTCGTATGATGAGTATAGAGAACCGGAGACCCATTTTACCAGAAACGGGGAATTTCACCTTAATCCTGAGGGGTGACTCTATGCATTTTAATTCTTAATCGAGAATAGATGAAGATGACTATGAGCCACAGCATTCAGTTATATTCAGGTAGACTGTGTAGGTGTGCTCATTTGTCAGCCTTAATCTATAAAAAAAAATTTCAAATTTCGGGTTTTGAATGATTTTATAAGGGATACATTTCAAAAACAACAGACCTAGGAATAGGCCTATTGCTTCTCACAGAGTGCATATATCGGAAGAGATACTATGAAACTGCGAACTTACAAAACTATTATGGTGGTAACTTTTTACTTTCGTTTGTTACTGATTCTCTTAAAAATTTACACACGGTGTTCATTTTTTTTTTTTTTACTTATTATAAGCCAGTGCTTGACTACAATCCCACCTGGTGGTAAGTGGTGATGCAGCCTTAGATGGTAAATCGAACGGAACGGAACGGTGTTCATTTGAGTTTAGGTAAATCTATGTTACACAAATTTGACACTCTTTGAACTCTAGACTCTCTGCGGCCTTAGTGTTACCTATCGTCTAATCTAATATAGGACTGATCCAAGGAATGCCACGAAGCACGGTCCTTAGCCACTTGTATCTATCACTTTCTGCATCTCTTATCAGGTGGTCACTGCACCTAGTGGGGGTCCGCCTTACTCTTTGCGTTTTTTTTTAATTCAATAAAGATTATAAATAATACTTATTGAAAGTCACTCTTTTGTATAATTACCACTGCAAACACAAAAAACAAAAAAAAACACAACAACAAATTAGAAATAGCTTGGTAGCGATCACCTTATTGCCATGGGTTATTATCATCCATAAATTGTATAATATTATAATAACCCTTTTTATACAAACTTAGTTGAATAAAGTTTTTGAACTTTGAGCAGGTCAAATTTTGTATATTTTCTGGAATTTTATTGTAAAAGCGTATACATCGCCCCACGAATGAATTACTGACTCGATGGAGTCGAGTAACTGGTACTACTAGCTTGTGTCTGTTCCTAGTATTTACAGAATGAATATCACTTATTTTTGTAAAACTACTTTTATTTTTGTGGACGTACATTACATTTTCATAAATGAGGCCAAAGTTAATATATTAATTTTTTAAAATTTTTGTTGCAGCGACTCTTTAGGCTTTAAATCATAAATTGCTCTAATGGCCCTCTTCTGTAAAACAAATATAATTTCAGTGTCACCTGCGTGTCCCCATAGCAAAATATCATACGACATTATGCTATGGAAATAGCTAAAGTAAACTAGTCTAGCTGTTTCAGCACTATTTAGACTTCTAATCTTTTTTACGGCATATGCTGCAGAACTAAGTCTGCTTGCTAGTTTTGATATATGGGGGCTCCATTGAAGCTTCGCGTCTAGTGTGATTCCAAGAAAAATGGTGGTATCTACAAGACTCAGTTTCTCCCCATTTAAAATTACATTAGTATTTAAATGTTTGACATTTGGAGTCATAAACTTCATACATTTCGTTTTAGTGCCATTTAAATGCAAATTATTAACATTGAACCAATTTACTAATTTAGATATAGCATTATTTACTTCGTCATATTTTAGCAATTGTCGACTTAATTTGAAAATTAAAGAAGTGTAATATGCAAATAATACTATATCATGGTTATCTCCTACTATGTAAGGTAAGTCATTAATGTATAAAAGAAACAGAATGGGGCCGAGAATTGAGCCTTGAGGCACGCCCATCTGTACCATCGACCCGGAAGAACTCATACTGTTAATGACAACTTTTTGCGTTCTCTTACTTAAATATGAAATAATTAATTTAAGAGCATCACTTCTTACACCGTAGTGTTGAAGTTTCCTGATTAATGTTTCATGGTGAACACTATCGAAGGCTTTGGATAGGTCACAAAATATACCCAAAGCATCCCGTGAATTCTCCCATGCATTAAATATATATTTAATTAGCTCAACACCGGCATCAGTTGTCGAGCGACCCCTTGTGAAACCAAATTAATTTTTATGAAGTAAATTATTGATATTAAAGAAATTTAACAAATGATCAAGAATAATAATTTCAAAAATCTTACTAAATGCTGGTAGTACAGAAATAGGTTTAAAATTGGCGGGGTCTAATGTACTACCACATTTAAATAAAGTTATTACTTTACTATACTTCATTAAATCAGGAAACATACCAGGTTCGATACTAGTATTAAAAATAATAGCTAAATGAGGCGCGATTGTATCTATTATAGACGCAATAACTTTAACGGAAATCCTCCACAGATCCGCAGTTTTCTTAACATCAATAGTTTTAAAATATTTTACAATATCTTTTGATGATACTTTATGAAATGTAAAATTCTTTGTACACGCATTTACATTTTGCTTAAGTAATGATTCGGCGACCGCAGGAGAAGAATTCAGTGACTTAGTGGTTAATATCGGAATATCAGTAAAATATTTCTCAAAGACCATTGCAACTTCCTGATCTGATTCGGTTAATTTGTTATTAACACTTAACTGGTAGTTTGAATTGCGAGTGTCGATCTTACCAGTTTCGCTATTAATTATACTCCATGTCATTTTAATTTTATTAGAAGCCGTCTTAATTTTGTTGCTCAAATGCAAAGACATGGCTGTGGAGCACACTCTTTTAAATATGCGTGTTATGTATAGTAAGTAAATGACGAAAATTGAAGAAAATACAGAAACGCGAGTATTTAAAAATATTTTATTTAATTTATCTATAAAAAAATAATTAACAAAAGTTAAAAACTTTCAAAACCATTCTCGTAACAATTGTGTTACGTATTATTAAAAATGAATATGACATTCCTTCTAAAGATAAAACTTACTTATTTTTTTATTTATTTTTTAATAAAACGTTACCCGCACACTAGGATTTTCTCCTGTATCTTAGGAGTTATTTTCTTCGTTTTATCCATACTTTGCTAAGTTCAGTTCAATCAAATAGGAATTTTATTAAAGGTAACTGTCGCTCAATCCAACTTTCTTATACTTTTGCGAATCGGATATTGGAATTCCTTTCATTCTGATGCCTAGCTTATCTTATGATTTGTTTCCAAAATTCTTCTTGTATGGCTTCATGTTAACAGGAAAATTTACTATACGCTGAGGTAATTTAAAGTGTTAATTAAGAATATATTGTAATTAAGTAGGAACAAAAATATGAGCTCAAGTTCACAAGAAAAAAGTGATTCGGACGTCGGACAGTCATACAGATGAATAATTAGTAATTTAAATTGTAGGTTGCGTTATATTATGTTGTTGAGGAATAATATGTTTATATAATTTATCTTAAAAGTGCAAACAAAGCCCCATATCGACGAAGCAATTGTGACTGATTGCCAATCAGCATTCAGTGGTTGTTGAAGCAGGGATAACAAATGCAAGCATGTATATAATATACTGTATAGTTCTAGTGCAATTGAGATGGACGACCGTGTTTTTCGCGGAATAAAATATTTATTGCATCAGCAATTAATTAAAAAGATTGTAAGTGATTTTGTATAATATATACACATTGTACCTAATATTCGTACTCTATAGAAAGCAGAACTGAAGAAATTTATTTTCTTTTCTTTGAGAAATATATCCTATTATGTATTTCAAAAATCTCAGCAAAGGATAGTATTGTGTAGTATTTTCCTTAAATATTTTCGTCTACAGTTTTGAACTTAAATTACGGTAGTAAAATTTGCAAATAGCTTGTGTTTGACTAACATTTCACTTGGTTGTAGTGGTGATAACTGACTATATGCGATATGAGATTGTTGGCAATGTCAATATTATGTCTGTCTCTTACCACCTGCATCCATCAACTTCCTGCATGTCTTAGGTCGTCACTCAATCTAGTAGGCGGTTGCCCTACACTTCGCCTATCGGTACAAGGCCGCCACTCGATAACCATTTTTCCCCATCGGTTATCGGTTCTTCGAGCTGTATGGCCGGCTCATTCCCACTTCAGCTTAGTAACTCGTTCAGCTATGTCAGTCACTCTTGTTCTACTGCGGATATCCTCATTTCTAAGTTTATCACGCAAAGAAACCCTGAGCATAGCCCTCTTCATACTTTGCTGAGTAACCTTGAGCATCCTCATACGGCCAGCAGTGAAGGACCACGTCTCAGAATCATCACTGGCAACACGCACTGTTTGTACAATCTCTTTCTTGTTGAATGATGCTGATCTTAAAAAATATATTTCCCTTTTTTATACAGAGAAGATAAAATTCCAAAGGTAATAATTATTCACTTTTATAACGAAATCCACTGATCTCCATTAATATTACTCACTGAAGGTTAAACTAATTTTGTATTGATTGGAACACTCAATGAAGAACAGTTTGAGATAAAATAATTAAGAAACTTGTAAAAGGAAAGACTAAAGCACTCGTAGTGGATTAATTAACTGTTTGAATGTATTTTTCATACTTATTGAAAAAAAAAGTCGTTTATTTTAATAAATTCTTGGTCGCTTTGCTAAAATTTTGCGAAAAATTCAACTTTTAATTAGAATTGATATCAAAAACCTTAGGTAGGAAGACAATTAAGCTCCGCACCCTTCTTGGTAATAGATAAAATTCGAGGTTTACCAGACACAGGAAGCTAGATACCCCGTTTTATGACAAGTAATTAAATATGTTTAGTAGTTCCACTGACTTGTGGTGATGGCCTTAATGGTAAGTGGTGTTTTTATGGAATAAGATTAAAAAACGAGAATAGAGTCGTCATTAGTGCGTCAGCAGGCTACAGTAAATATACACATATTAATAAAAACGCTCCATTGGTGGCCGTAGGCCACCTCTCATTTCTGATAGGGTTATGAAGCAAATAAACCCCCTGCCGCTGCATCGCATGTTGGCGAACTTTCCATGTTTTCAAATTGTTTTATTTCTTAGTCATCACGCTTTGTCACTCAGTTTTCCTTTACCGCTGAGCACTCGGTAAGCAGCACTCAAATTTCAATTAACAACTTCATTGGTGTCGGCTGGGATGAAATTCGACTTGCTCGCGTACTGCGAAATTCACGGTAACCGCTTAACCCCCTGTGTTGTGCCATGGCCATGTGCGAGCGTGCGTGCAGATGTGGGTGCTCGCATGCGTATGATAGAAGTTAATGTTGTCCTTAACGTTAAATAATATTAATTTCTTAATTTTACATATCTACGGGCGTCATCAATTTTTGTAAATGTTGTACATACTTATTAGGGATTTAAATATTAGCGATTTTTAGTATAATATGATAATTACTTTTGTAATGTTTTAATATGTATTTACTGTCGGTGTCCGTGATAAATAAGTTTTTGTAATAAAAAAGTTTAAAACTTTTACCAGCGTAAAAATAGCAGCTTAATGCTGCTTTGTTTTGTATGGTGGGTGTCTTGCGAACCGGAAACCCGTTTTATTGGAAACGAGGTACTATATTTGAGACCACAGGCGTTACATGGCATCTGCATTTTGATTATTAATCGATGATAGATGTAGATGTCTATGGGCCACAGCATCCACTTACCATATGCTGGATTGTGTGTCTCTTTGTGTAATTATTTAGTTTTGTAAAATACCTATAATATCATCACGTTAATATGTTTGTAATTACATAATAATGAGTTATGTGTTGCTTGTTATTTGAGGACTTAACACAATCCATCAGCCCTGTGTCGTAAGAGAAGGTTATGGAAATTGCCAGAAAGACTTTATGGCTTCCATTACACAGTGGTATAACTAGCATATATTGCTGTTCACGCACCTAGTTGCCCAGACTAAGGTCTACCAGACAGGGGCTCATACAGCTGTTAGGTTCAACGAACAACTAGGACGGAGCCCAAGTGGCCTTATGGAAAAATGTCCTATCATACTAAACTATATGGGGCAGGCTAGTTGAATAGAGAGTACTTACCTGTATCTGAGGCGACGACTGTCTCAGGGCTCGGTCAGGCCGGAGGTGTGTATGTGTTGCGTGTAGTGGTGTTTTTGTGGTGTGGGTTGTGATAGACCTGACTGGACCGTTGAAGTCGGCAGCATCCCGGACTTCGGCACCGCTCCAAATTGTGGTAATATCCAGCGGCGTCACCCACAGTCACTTCTTTCTTCTTCACGATGTCAGTCTATTAACTTTATCCCTTTACTTATAAGCAAAAACGTAACACACCGCACGAATACGAATGTTCGGATCAAAGGTCACTTCAGTTTCGCGTGGCTACAAATTATTTCTAGAACCTAACACGACCTTCTCTAGTGTCACAAAGTTCAGCGTTCAACCGACAACGGAAAATATCTCCGAACTATATCAAATGCCGCACGAGCAAATTTATATGGTCAAATGCACTTATATACGCTATCAAATTAGAATAACCAAATTCGCGGTAAATTAAGCGCGCACAATCCACAAATTCAGACGTTGGTCGCAATCAATATTAATTCTAAATAATTAATCAAACCGGTGTCTATTTGTCTAGACTTAACAAAAACCTCGTCGTGGCAACAATTTGCTAACAAATCCGACTCTAAAAAATGGAGGTTTCCCGGGCGACTTGGTAACGTGCTATCGACAGTAATGCATTCGAGCAACTCTGTTGCACTCACGTTCTGCCCTCGCGCCCTCTATCCGACGACGCACGGAAGTGGGGCCAAGGTGACCTTTACAAGTCAGCGGGCGGAAACGAGTGTGAATGCAAATTTCAAATGTTAATTGTTTGGCCTAACCACTTGCCATACGTAAAATACCCATACCAGCGACGGTAAGCAGCGTCAAACGTGCGCGACGTCTGGTACAGCGATCCTCAATTCACCTGACAGCCATGACAATTAAGGCATATCCTCGTTACAATGGAAGAAACCCAGTTCAGCTTGGACTGTATAATTATGTGGCAGCACGGCCCTACCTGTTCGACCGTTCGATCAAAACATCAGATCATACATTCAAAAGGTCTTTGTCCGACTACGGAACTGTGCTTATAAATACGAGACCTCGTAAATCACCGGCGAAGTCCCCAGAACAGAAAAACTATATTGAAAGGAGCACTGTTTTACAGAGTGTTAACTTGCTCTTAAAAACTATAAGAAAATATGACAACTTCATGGTTTTCCAGAGTTTGCAAGAGGCTTGAATATATCAACTATGCTTTCTTGTTAAGCAATTACTGCGTACTAGGATTTAAGCAATATGACATCTTTATAAAAGAGTAAAAACTACGAACGTAAAGCCTTGCAAGAATTAGAAAAGGCTTTAAATGCTTAGTTTACATATATACCAGAAATTTTCATTTCTGGGTGCCAATCCAGACGGAATATAAAAAACCTGGTTATTTAAAAGTAAAATTCTCATTAATCCGATTTTAATATGGAACCCGAAGAAAGAATCAAATAAAATAAAATTGACTTCTGGTTGTATCAATCTGACGTTTTCACAGTCAACACAAAAAGCCGCAAGCCCACTCGTGCTCTTGGCGTCATTGACAAAATTATTTTGCTAAACCCGCACCCCAGTCTTAAATTTACAAATAATATGATCATTACTAGCATAACAGATACCAAATACGATTGTAAAGTTTCGCCAACTAACTTTACTTAATACTTGTAAAATTAATAATACTTCAAGTATTCTTATACCAAAAAAGAAAGAAAAATGGAGCGCTGCGTACATTTCATACGATGATAAATCCAAGCCAAAAACATGTTAACCTTATTGCAAGAACACGCACTCACGTACATGTGTGCATCTTAAGCCATTTGCAACTATTAACATGGTTTTAGGAGCCTTGATGTGTACATCCATCAGTAAACTTTTAAGGGCGGATATAGAAAAAAGAAAAAAGATGTATATGAGAGTGCGTGTCTAAAAGTTGAGCATGGATTCAGCTGCGTTAAAATGTACGCAGTGCTCCGTCTTTCTTTCTTTGTTGGCCTGAGCAAGTTTCAATTTTAGTTAAGTATAATATATACCATCAAAAACATAACTTGTAAAAAAACAAGTCTCGCAACTCAGTTCTTCTACCGTAAAAAGTTCTGAGATCCATGTAATACGAAGTCGGTTAATTTATTCAGCTCCTACTTAAGGGTTCTTCTGTCTTAAGTAATTACGTAACTAGCTTACCTAACAATATTTTATAGTGACCATATCAATACTAAAAGTCTTTTATATTTTAAATAAATAGATTGACTTGGCCATCGCATGAAAACACAATGTATCTCTCAACTAATACATATTACATTAAATTAGATTATTTAGTGCGATTGCTAAGTCAATTTATTTATTTAAAACATAAAAGATTTTTAATATTGATCTGGTCACTATAAGATTTTGTTAGGTTAGCTAATAACGTAATAATTTAAAACAGAAGGACCCTTAAGTAGGGACTGAATAAATTAACCGACTTGGTATTACATGGATCTCACAACTTTTTACGGTAGAAGAACTGAGTAGCGAGACTTGGTTTTTTTACAAGTTATGTTTTTGATGGCATCTTATTTTTTTGTAGATAGTTATACCTAGGTACTTATCTACAATTGTTATTCCATTATATTACACATATATTTAGGTACACTGATACATTCACTGTAAATTTAACTTTGTAATACTGTATATTTATTTGGGATTTCAAAGTTATTTATACAGATAGTGTATCTCGAAAACTGGACAGAAATTGCAAAATATTTTAATTTTTCCTTGATTTATATACTAACAATAGTTGTATTTCAAATTTGAAGCTTCTATGTCTGCTAGAAGTGCCTTAGAGTATTGATGATCGGTTAGTAAGTGAGTGACAAAATTAAAAAAAATTGATTAGTTATAATTTGTCGTGTAGCGACAATTAAAAAAGAAAGAACCTAACCTAAGAACAGCAAAACAACAAAAGTAGACCAAGAAAATAATATATTTAAGTTTTTTAAAAGAGTATTTACAATTTTATAAAAAAATGAAATATGAAGATGATGGATGAAATGAGATTACAATTAGGTTTTAAAAAAAATAAAGGTAGGAGAATAGGACAATATAGTTTTATAGGGGAGCCTGGAGCCTCGCTGCTTTTGTAGAAATAGGCAACCGCAGAGCTTGAGGTTTCTCAGCGGCGACGGCGCACAGCGCCTGGACTGGGCACACGCAGCGTCCGCAGCCGGCGCACGTAGCGCCTGGGGTAGGTGCGCTCAGTACTTGGAGAAGTAGTCGCCGCGCCCAGAGGTAGCGCGGGCAATAGGTGCACACGGCGCCTGGAGCAAGCAGTCGTAGCGTGCCCGAAGGTAGCGCGGGCAGTAGGTGCACTCGGCGCCTGGTTCAAGCAGTCGTAGCGTGCCCGAAGGAAACGTGGCCCCGCGCTTGAAGCAGACTGCCGACGACTTCACGTGTAGATGGAGGCTTGCAGGATCCCGGGGCAAAGCGGCCCCTGGATAAGGCCTTTAGTAGATGTTTCTCGTTGGAAAACTGAAGCGAGACTGTC
This sequence comes from Parnassius glacialis, assembly GCA_033319125.1. Classification (NCBI taxonomy): domain Eukaryota; kingdom Metazoa; phylum Arthropoda; class Insecta; order Lepidoptera; family Papilionidae; genus Parnassius; species Parnassius glacialis. Next base: position 36,065,893 of record JAVANC010000028.1, on the reverse strand, counting down.
CCGTATTCTCCAATTGTTCGGCTTTTATACCTTTTTAGAGAGAACGAGAAATTATTTATATTAAAAGGAAATTTATTGTAAATGACCTACAGCCAAAGAGTATTTATGTAGAAAGAACATCATACCAGAGACGAATTTGAATAAAAGTTACCATAACAACGAAATAAATAACGGCTGTCAAATATAAAATTTTTGGTTTTTAGGAATATAATTGGAAAATCATTACATTTAAGTAAGAAATGAGATATTATTCACATAGGAAAAACCAATGCACGGCAGCGTACATGAAGCCTGAAATTGTAGAGTTACAAAGAATTCAATAAAAGACCGAAAAAGGTAAGACTTCATTGACAGCTAAATTAAAAGTACTAAATAGTGTGAAAATATGCAGTAAAATGATTTGTTATTGTGTAAAAACGTTACAGGATCCTATGGAAATAAAGCTGATGCAAAATATAAATGCAGAAAATCAAAAACAGAATGGAAAAATAGTATAAAGTGATGCAAAACATGAATGCAGAAAATCAAGCGCTAAAAAGCCGCTGGCCTACAGAGTCGCTGCGACAAAAATTTAAGAAAATTAATATATTAAATTTGACCTCTCAATACATTTATGAAAATGTAATGTACGTACACAAAAATAAAAGTAGTTTTACAAAAATAAGTGATATTCATTCTGTAAATACTAGGAACAGACACAAGCTAGTAGTACCGGTTACTCGACTCCATCGAGTCAGTAATTCATTCTTGGGGCGATGTATACGCTTTTACAACAAAATTCCAGAAAATAAACAAAATTTGACCTGCTCAAAGTTCAAAAACTTTATTAAACTAAGTTTGTATAACAAGGGTTATTATAGTATTAAAGAATTTATAGATGATAATAACCCCTGGAAATAAGGTGATCGCTACCAAGCTATTTCTAATTTGTTGTGTTGTTAATTTGTGTAACATACATGATTGTAAGCTGTTATTTTTAAAAAAAAAAGTCCCGCTGGGTTTCTTGCTGGTTCTTCCCAGGACAGAGGTTTTTTTTTCGAACCAGTGGTAATTATACAAAGGAGTGACTTTCAATAAGCATTATTTATAATCTATATTGAATAAAAAAGTTTCTGTTTCTGTTTCTGTTTCAAGAACAGAATGGAGAAGTAGTGTACAATGAAATGTAAGTAGTATAACACTACAAATTCTTAAACTACTCGTTCACATTTAATAAAATTTGAATCATATCGAGATTATACAATTCCTACTTGGTTATTGAAAACTCAGGTTTTTAGTTTTAAAAACAACGAAGTTATAGGGTTTCGAATATGGCCTGAAATGCTTCGAGAAAAGGATGGTACGGCCGTGCCGCTTTTCTGCACGACTTGGCGGGGGCACTACCGTGCCCCGAGATAAGATATAGGGGAAAACTGTTTCAATGTGCGCAAGCGTAAGTCAGCTTGCAATTAGAATATATCTAAATTCGAGCAAGTCAAAAATGTAACTTCGTACTTAAACGGTATCTATCATATTTACAAGAAATACTACGCTGCAATAAAAGACCGTTGCATCGTTTATAATATACAAGAACACTAATGTTGTTACCATTGGGAAACATTAAAAACCACTTAGCGACAGCGGGCCAAGAAATATGTACCCGAGGGAAAAATCTAGGAGTACTTACATATTCATTACGTTACCAAAAATTTCAATAAAACTTCAAGTCATAAAAGAAATTTATAAAGCACTTCATACTTAAATAACTAAATTTTTAACTTTTTTATAGAAAAAGGGTAACAAACGAGCACTCAGTCCACCTGATGGTAAGTGGTTGCTGTGACCCATAAGCATCTACATTGATCCCCAATAAAGTATCAAAATGCAGGTACGTTGTTACTCGTGAGGAATAAGATGGAATGCCTCTTTTCCAGTAAAATGGGTGTCCGGTTCCCTACACTCACCATACGAAACACAGCAATGTCAAGCTGCCATTTTACGCTGGTATTCTGTGAGAGCGTGGTCCTTCCCCGATCGATCCGATCCATTCGTGCTACAACAATACCACGTACAAAAAAACTATAAAACACTTATAAAGAATTATAATAACCGGCTTCAATTAACTAATAAGAATAAAATATAAATAACTTTACACATAATTATTTAATAGCTTCTGAAGCAGGAGTACTAATTCTTCAATACACCTTAACATCGACCTCTTTAGAAGCTATTACCTATATAATAAAATAAATAATTTATTCTTTTTCGATTTTAAAGTCAGTTTTTATTTTAAAGTTTATTATTTGAACCTTTTGAGTGGTCTAAGGAATATCACCAGTCTAAAGTGTAACTTTACTTTTGGCTATGCGAGTACAGAACCAGAGTACGAAACCTATCCAATTGCAGAGAGGTGTAAGACAGGGTGACGTCATATCCCCGACACTCTTCACCGCTGCATTGGAAGACGTTTTCAAGCTTCTGGACTGGAAAGGATACGGTATCAACATCAATGGCGAGTACATCACTGACCTTCGATTTGCCGACGATATAGTCCTTATGGCAGAGTCGCTGGAGGACCTAAGCACCATGCTCAATGACCTCAATAGTGTCTCCCAACGGATAGGTCTTAAGATGAACATGGACAAAACGAAGATCATGTTTAATGTCCATGTCACACCTATGCCGGTAGTTGTTGGGAACACTAAGCTCGAAGTTGTTGACGGGTATGTTTACTTGGGACAAATAGTCCGACTAGGTAAGTCCAACTTCGACAGAGAGGTCAATCGACGGATAAAAGTAAAAAATGATTACTACGTATTACGTACTTTAATCTATATTGAATAAAAATGGTTCTATTCTATTCTATTCATATACGCCGAACTTTATTTACGTTATGCTTCGTAAGTTCAACTGCTGTCTTGAAATGGTTTTATTTTTTTATTTTTAGCTAGAACTGGAATTGCATACAATATAATTTATTTACATAGCATAATCACTTTTACAATATTTATAACAATATAATAATGAATTCCCCGGATATACAGCTTTCCTCACGATGTTTTTCTTCATCTTCGAACACGTTGTAAATCACCACTTAAGTAACAATGCCAGTGGAGCCGATGGGAATCGAACTCGGATTGTTTGCGTACAATGAAAATTTTAAAACGAACGCTTACCCTCTGGACTTCTGTTAATTGAATAAAAATAAAATTCCCCCTTTTAACGAAAACTCATTCATCTTCGAACGAAATTAGTAAAAATTTGAATATTTTAACTAGAAACTCCTTTGCAATGAACTAATTAAGAGGGGCTTTTGCTGATGAATTAATTGTGTTTAAATTTCATTTTTGTGTCGTAGCTTTTTTACCTTGCGTAAATTTCTCCTTTATTTTAATTTGGTTTTCCCTCGCAGTAAAATTTTTATAATATAATTCCTTTAAAAGTTTTTTCCTTTTCGCCATAAATATAACGACGGGATTCATTAAATCTTCCTGGCCTTTTGATAACTAAGGCGACAACTTAAAGATATGCCGGAAATTTTTAAAATACTACTACTATACGACCCAATATGGACGACTTACTCTCCCGATCTAACAACGCTTTCTCCCGATGTAACAACGTTTTAAGATCGAACAAATGTTTTAGGGGGAGTTACAAGCTCACGCCACACACAGTATGCCATACATTTGGTTCTTAAAACTTAATGTAATTGATGTAATATGACAGGGACGCATCCAATATCGATACCGATAAATCGACTATATTTAGAACTCTTCTTTATCGCCATGGGCAATATTTGTTTACCGTAAAACCGATACTTTTTATTTTCACGCTTCCAAAATTAATATAAGGTCGCGGCCGGCAGCTTTTGTTTAGTTTTGAAAAATGAGCTATAAATTACTTTATGCGGGGTTTGTCGCATCCGAAAAACCATTTCCCCTGCAGGTTTTGTCCCAACCATCTTGTGTAATCGCCTGTCGCCTGTACACTCAACATGCATTTTATATTGTCATCATATCATCATCACTATCATCACCACTTCTAGTTTGTGTTACTTTTCCTATAAGAATTACTCCTATATGTTGTGGAGAGGTCTTACAAATATAAATTGCACATGGATAAACACATAGACCCAAACAATTATTTTTGGCAAAAAAATTTCTAGCGTTTGGTAATCGAATTTATATAGTAGAGGAACTCTCTTAAGAAGAGAAGGTAGAATGACTCGATCCGTACAGGATAAAAATCCACGTTCTCACAAAATATCAGCCCATATTACATGACGAACGACAAGAACCGGCGACCCATTTTACTTATTTTATCAAGGTGTTAGCCCTCAGGAGTGACATCGCATTTGCATTATGTACTCGATGTCACCTTTAATTGTATAAAGAAAATTTAAAGTAAATAAAATTATATTAATCTTACAATTTCGTTTAATTAATTAATTATTATTAACGTGCTTATCCTGCCGTTAGAAATGTTATTTTTATGCGATTATAACATAATTGGTAAGGGTACAGACTGCAAAATTAAAAAGCAGTATAGGGTACGAATCCGCAATTTGACCACTGTCGTAAGCCACTCCTTGCAAAAGCATTCTTAGTTTACTTGACTACTGATGTTAATAGAAAGGCTATTGTATATTTACTATAAGATAATAGTGTGTTGTCATATTGATAATATTGTATTTGCTAATTTTTATATTATTGTATGTTGGAGTTTAGAAATGAGTTCTACCAAATTGGATGAATTTAATATAAATTATACTTATCTGAATGACAAAACGAAGCTATTAAAGCTTGACTACTGCTACAGCAGTTGGATAAGAATTTCACTTTAAGAACATAAGCGATTTCTTTATATGCGTTGTTACTTTACCTAACATTCATTGAACTTAAATCATAAAATAAGATGAAATTTACGTAGGTAACTGAACGTGACTTATTCCCCGACAGGAAAACGCTTTTAATAAGCGTCGCTAGTATTGTGTTCTTTCACCTTTTATACTCGTAAATCCGAAAGTTTGTATAAAATTTTATTGTTAATAGATGGATTTAATAGAGCCTATACAAACTAGGCTTGATAATTTGCTGACAATTCGTATACGATCAGTACAATCGAATAACTAAGTATATCTCATCCAATTCACATCTACAGGAGGTATTATCAAATATATAAAACATAATGTTTGTTTGTTCGTATTTTATGCTCTGCTATAACGTTCATCAGATTGCGGTAAAACTTTGCCAACTTATTGCTTGCACTTGAGTGAGGATTATAGGCAATTGACTTACAGTAGGTGGCGCGCGTATTGCACCGACATATTTATTTTAAAATTATATGCCATTTCATTTCATATTACCATTCCTTAGTAAACAAAATAACTTATCCAAACTAAAAACGATATTTCCACAGTTATTTCTTACTATTACTATACCAGCTACTATCATATAAATTATAGAAGTCATAGGTTTTATTAATTTGATTTTTTACTGTAGAATTTTTTACTGGTAACGACGTGTCATAACGTGTCACAATTAGCTTAATGCCATGTAGCACGTACAATTCTTAACAATGTATGATCTTAAGGTTCGTCATTGGTCTCCATAGCAATTTCTACCGGTGCTTCTTCTACTCTTATTATGTCCTTTTCATTCATTATAACGTTTTATTCGATTGTGACATCTTTGTAGAGAGGACTGTTTGCTACCAACCAATAAATTTTTTGCTTACTCATTGAAATTTGTCACGTTATATTGATATTTTCCAGACGCTCAGTAACAACAAAATTCTGGCATTTTTTGAGGTTCCTGATGCATATTCGGAAGATTATCAGTAACTTCGAAAACATCTTGAGCGAACAATAGCTGTCAGGCACCTCGGAAACTATATTGACCAAATACGCCACTTAACTTGATAATTTAACAAATGGAATAATGCGTGAAATCGGTCTTTGTTCAGTTTGTAACAAATTTGCAATTACTTCTGGAATATAATCTGGATCTAGATTATTCTAATATGCTTTATATCTGATTATGTCCTGTTGTAAAGGGTAAAAAAAGATTAAGCTAGTCATATGCTTGTCACAAAGACAAACTTGTTACAAACCGTGCATTACTAAATATACGGCTAAGAACAGTAGTTATATGATGTACAAAACTCCCTGACTGCTCCTACAAGTAGTCGTATTCTTACCTCATAAGTCGAACAATGCGTGTCTCTAAACATGGCTTATCTTATTTAATCTTAGCTAATCTTATTTATTTATATATTATTTCATCAATTCACCGTTAAAGTGAAGATTTTGTAGTTTTTAGCTACAATCGGAATAGATTCGATATAACTTGTTGGAAAACTCCAGTACACAATATTTTATTTTATTCAAAGCCGGTAACTCCCTCTCTGGAAAATTTTATTCTATACGTGCACTTGCCATAAAGACTCTACCGGGTATCAGGGATGAAAATATCGCTAATCCTGAGGATCCTGGCAAGGATAGTTTGACAAACTATTTAAATTCTTGCATTGTCGTAGGACCTTGATAAGTATGCGAAGTTTCAAATCAATCCTACGTTTTGAAGGGGATGCAAATCACATTCAAAAATTCAATTATATAGACACATACCAAGCTAATAAAAGCATCTTAAAAAGTTCACTACTGAACAAAATCCTCTTTCATAGATTGACTATAAGGGGGAGGATTGATATTTGTAAATGAAAATTTAATGCATGCTCACAAGAATCTGTAGTAAAGTACCTAGCAGGAGTTTGTTATATGTGGCTGCTCCTTTAATTTTTTTTAAAGTATAGGGTGACAAACGAGCACACAGTTCACTTAGTGGTAAGTGGCAGCTGTGGCCCATAGACATTTATCCTCGTTTGCGAATCAAAATGCAGATGCATTGCCACCCGTGAGGACTAAGATGGAATGCCTCGTTTCCAGTAAAAAGGGTCTCCGGTTCTATACAATCACCATACGAAAAACAGCAGTGTTAAGCTGCTATTTGACGCTGGTTTTCTGTGAGAGCGTGGTCCTTCCCCGGTCGAGCCGACCCATTCGTGCTACAACTATACTACTAATATAGCTGCAGCATGGCTCTACCACGTATAAAAATCGTCTTAGATCGTATAACAATAATTTCTATGGCAAAAAGGAATAGATTTTTGTTAACCTAAGTTTTATTAACTACGTTACATCACCACTTACCATAAAGTGGGATAGATTTCAATCCTCGGCATTCGATAGTTAAAAAAAAATGCAAACTAATACGTGGAATCAGGTATTGTTGTGTGAAAGTATTCTTGCACTTATTAAGTCTAAGTCAGATAGATAAAAAAATTAATACAGGAGGAGAAATGTAAATGAATACTGAGGAATTGTAAGAATTAATTTCAGCCGCTCAATTTCACCATCGTACATCGCGACAAAACTCGCAATACCATCTATACCATCTGGATGACTGGCGATCCACCACTATGCGATGTAGAAGTTTTCTTTCTCGCACAACTACCTTCAGAAATTTTTCCGGACCAATACGACTTAGGGACCTTCAAGAAAAGAGCCTACTCATTTTTAAAAGGCTGGCAATTTATCTGCAATTCCCACGGTGTAGCAGTTGTTCATAGGCGGCGGTGATCACTTACTATCAGGTGAGCCGTATGCTCGTTTGCCCCCTCGCCTATAAAAAAAATACTTTTAAAATTTTTTCTGCGTTGTGATAATTATAAAGGTTTCCTCCTACCTCATTTTTCTTTAGTTTTTTTGGTTTTAAGGTCAAAGTTAAAACAAAATTACTTTTTTTCCATTCAAACTTATGAGCTCCATGACTAAGAAAGTTTATTCCAAAAAATTAATTCAATTATTGCCATTCCGTAAGCTGTATGGTAGATTTACCGTTAATTTGTTATCTGAGTTTATTATTTTTCATTAGTCAATTTTTTTTTATAGGATAAGGGTGACAAACGAGCACACAGTCCACCTGATGGTAAGTGGTTACTGCGGCCCATAGACATCTACATCTATCCTCCATTACAAATCAAAATGCAGATGCGTTGTCACCCGTGAGGACTAAGATGGAATGCCTCATCTCCAGTAAAAAGGGCCCCCGGCCACCTGCACTCACCAAGCGAAACGCAGAGGTAAATCTCTACTTCACGCCGGTTTTCTGTGAGGTCGTGGTACCACCCCGGTTCAAGCCGGCCCATCCGTGCGACAGCAAAAGCTGCCGCGTGGCTCTACCACTGTTAAAAACATTTTTTTATTATTTATTACATATTTAAATACTCGTACAATATAGAAGATATACTGTATTTAAATATTCGTTGTCCTATCACATAAGGGAAGATTTTTTCACACAAATTTAAAAAACCGCACGTAAATCTTTATCTATTAATAAAAAAATTATTAATTCTAATGTCAACTATGTAAATAAGTCCTCGGTTTATTCAGTACGCATTAGCATATGCCCCTAACATTGTGTAAACCCTCGTTCTGTATACTCACATTTCCTAGTAGCGAGAAGGACAGCAGTCGGGAATAATGAAATTTTCATGTCAAAGCGGAACTTCTTAAGCGTTCTTAAGCGGTTACAGCACCCTGAAGATGAATTATTGATGCGCTGAGAAATTGTTTTGTGCGCTTTAAAATTTACTTTTTGCTTCGATCTTTCACTCACTTTTAGATAAAGAACAACAATTTTAAAGCTAAAGAATAGCTGACGTAAATCCAGCGTTAAAATTGTGCGCTACTGAACGTGGACTTTTCTAATGAAGCTGTTTTTTAAAGTAAAATATTTTTATTCAAAATTTTACAAGGCACTTTTTGAAAGTCAAGTGCTACACCTTCGCTTCAATAAGTCTCTACTGCGGGGAAGTCTTGTGAAAAGAAATGGAAACAAACTCGCACGTTTACTATTTTTCTCCCAACATATAAATATGCCGTTTACAAATCATGTACAAAACGATACAATCAGAATGGCTTGAGCTTAAATGAGGATAATAGGCCTTATAAAACCACGCATTATATTACGATAATGAAATATTCTGGCTAGAATATATACTTTTACAAAAACGATATGCGACTTCAACATATTTTAATATGCGTGATTTTGAATTCTATTATGACATTGAATTTTTTTAGCTGTGACTTTGAGTGAAGGGGATATTAAATTTCTAGTGTTAAATAAAACAACTCATCAAAGACTAACAAAATAATGCCAACATTTAAATATCTATTGTTTCAGATATGAATTCTATTAAAATTTTCTCTGAATACACTGACCTTATTATTTACTAAGCAGATTTATATTGAAAAGAATTGGATCATAATAGTTGAACTATCTTTGATATATTTGAAAGTTGACAATTGCTGAACTTCACTGACAATTTTCTTCCAACGCTGCACAACAATTCCAGGAGCTTCTAAACACTCCATCATATACATCTAATTAATTTATGTGGTAGAACCATGCTACAACTTTATGGTGGTAGCACGAATGGGTCAGTTTGATCGGGAAGAACCACGCTCTCACAAGATACCAGAGTAAAATAGCAGCTCAATGCTGCTGTGTTTCGTAAGGTGAATGTAGAGAATCGGAGACCCTTTTTAGTTACTTAGTGTTACCTGTCGTCATACAGTCCTGCACAAGTCCACTGCTGAATGTAGGACTGCTCCAAGGAATGCTACAAAGCACGGGCCATAGCCACCTGTATCTATCAACTTTCTGCATTTCTTATCAGGTCGTCACTGCATCTAGTGAGGGTCCATCTTTCACTCTGCGTGCTACGAATAGTAAGTAAATGGCGAATATTGAAGAAATTACAAATACGCGAGTGATTAAAAATATTTTTTTTAATTTATCTAGAAAAAATTATTAACAAAAGTTAAAAAGTTTCAAGAGTATTCTTGTAAAAATTTTGATACGTATTATTGAAAATGAATATTACATTTCTTCTAGAGATAAAACTTATGTAGGAGTTATTTTCTTCGTTTTATACATACTTTGCTAAGTTCAGTTCAAACAAATAGAAAATTTGTTAAAGGTAACTGTCACTCAATTCAACTTTGTCATACATTTGCGGGTCGGATTTTTTTTATAGGATATGGTAACAAACGAGCACACAGTCTACCTGGTGGTAAGTGGTTGCTGTGACCCATAAGCATCTACATTGATCCCCAATAAAGAATCAAAGTGCAGATGCGTCGTTACCCTTGAGGGCTAACGTGGAATGCCTCTTTTCCAGTAAAATGGGTCTCCGGTTCTCTACACTCACCATACGAAACACAGCAGTGTCAAGCTGCCATTTTACGCTGGTATTCTGTGAGAGCGTGGTCCTTCCCTGGTCGAGCCAACCCATTCGTGCTACAACTATACTACCAATATAGCTGCAGCATGGCTCTACCACGTTGAAAATATATGATATTGGAATTCCTTTCATTCTGATGCCTAGCTTATCTAATAATTTCCAAAAATCTCTTAATATTGCTTAAAGTTAATAGGATAATTTACTATACACTAAGATAATTTAAAGTGTTAATTTAGAATGAATTGTAATTAAATAGGAACAAAAATATGAACTCAAAACAAGAAAAAAGTGATTCGGACGTTGGAGAGTGATACAGATGAATAATTAGTCATTTAAGTTGTAGGTTGCGTTATATTATGTTATTGGGGAATAATATGTTTATATAATTCATCTTAAATGTGCGAACAAAGCCCCCATATCGACGAAGCAATTGTGACGGATTGCCAATCAGCATTCAGTGGTTGTTGAAGCAGGGATAACAAATGCAAGCATGTATACTGTTATAGTTCTAGTGCAATTGAGATGGATGACCGTGTTTTTCGCTGAAATAAAATGATGTATGCGCGAAATATATTACAATGGAATAAGTTATAGCAAATTTTTAAAAAAAACTTGGTAACATAAGTCAAGTCAATTTGTTGAAAATGATTGTATATAACATCTACAGTTTCTCCCTAAAATCCGTACTCTATAGAAAGCAGAACTGAAGAAATTTATTTTGTTTTCTTGGAGAAATGTATCACATAATGTATTTCAAATATTACAGCACAGAATAATAATGAATATTTCTTTGATCTACGTCTTCAGTTTTGAACTTTATTTACGGTAGTAAAATTCGCAAGTATATTATGAGCTTGTGCTCGACTAACATCTCACTTGGTTGTAGTGGTGATAGACGAACGCACAGTCCACCTAATGGTATATCATGGATGATACAGTCATAGATACCGTGGCCCCTAGACATTTACGTTAGTTTTCGATTTAGAATCAAATGCAGATGCATGGTCACCCCTGAGAAGATGGAATGCTTCGTTTCCAGTAAAAAGGGTCTCCAGTTCTCCACACTCACCATACGAAACAACACATTACCCTGATATTTTAGGCTGGTAATAATTTAGGTACATGTACGCAAATTCTGGAACTCTGACTGTTACGAAAAAACCTCTCTGATATGGGAAAGTTTTATATCCAGCTGTAAGTTGATGCGAAACAGAAAACGAAAGTGTTTCAGGATCAGAATATCTCCTTGTTAAATAATATTTTGTAGAAAACTGTAATCAGCATTTAAGGACTATCTATTTCTAATCGCGGAAGAGCTTCTTTCTTTCAATGCTCACACGGCAAATGTTTTTACATGACCTCTATAAATAATGAAAGACCCGAATACTATGAATTAGTAATTTGATCGGAAATACTTCTGTAGACGCAAATTCGTGGTTTTTATGTCTTATAAGATATAATTAAATATTTCTTTTTATACCAAATGTATGTGAATATATATGAACATATATAGCTATTTCATCTTTGCAATAACAGATTACAGTATTGAGAGCAAACCACAAGCTCACGGTGCATTGCAAGACTATTCACTTCCTAGCCTAATTGCACAAATATTACAACTGTATTATGTTTACTAGTACAAGTATCATAATTCAAGGTTCCAGGGTCATGCTAAAAGTAATTAGACATTCAAAATTTTATTATTTATTCTTTCGCTTTGAGCACGTATATACTTTTTCATATGTCTAAACCACTTACAAAGCACCGATGACCACCACCCTTCTTTAGATAACTTGGAAGTATTAAAATTAAGTACATCCATTGCGTCTACTTTGCTGTCAAACCTCTTATTTCATTGTTTATTGGAAACGTAGAAATCGCAACGTGCATTTTGTTAGGGTCTGCCTAAGTAATACCTCGCTTTTCTCGAATAGGTTTTTCGACTGCTCAAACATTTTTGTCTAGTGACTATGATTGGCGGCCTACCTGTCGCTTTAACTTCTAAGCCAACCAAGACGGACTCTTAGAGTAACACTAACAGATAATATTAAAATTTATTAAAAAAATATGGACGCAATTCGGCTGCTTAACACTACAAATTTCTCAGTAGGAAAGTGACAAAAAATAGGCATTATTCAGTAACTGCCTAATTAAATAGTACAGATAATCATTTGTAAAATTCGGTTAGTCCGCTATTTTTTATTATAGACTGAAAGTTGTTTATTATAGACTGAAAACATTTCTTACTTGCTTTCGCATCTAATAAAACCAATCTCTTGTGAATAATTCTTGAGATATGTGTAGCGAAAATTACCCGTATAGGCACAGACATTCTTCGGAAAATATAGCAACTCTAGAGACATTGAATCGTGAAGATATTTCAAAATGTTGATTTTAAACCCATTACGAAAATTTCCTACTGGGTAGTTAATTTTAATTAAATAAATAAAATTCTTGCATTCACCCACAAAGTGGAATACTAGTTAATGCTATTAATTTTACTTATGTTCCATTCAATTATTCTAAGCCAGCTTATACTGCTTAAACTGGAAATGGTTCACGACAGTAGTTGGATGGCGGATTCGAACCCACGACTTTTTAAGTTGCCAGTTTATACTCTTAACAACCTTTCTCACTTTAAAGAGCGAACCTATATTATGGTTATAGCAAGAATGTTTTGGCTAAACCAAGCGAGGACAACGCTCGTACAAAATACTTAAAATCATAAGTTTAAATAGCAGTTTTGGTGCTGTGTTTCGGATGGTGAGTGTATGGCACCGGGGACTCATTTTACTGGAAAAGAGGCATTACATTTTAGTCCTCAGGGATAACAATGCAACTGCATTTTGATTCTTAATCGGGAATAGATGTAGATGTCTATGGGCCACTGCATCTACTTACCACCAGGTAGACTGTGTGCCCGTTTCTCATTAAAATAATAATACCTTTTTTTTGTGTTTGGTTTTCTTATGTTAGATAAAATAAATATTATAACTAAACCTACTACACCAAAATGTTATCGAGCAAACAAAGTTACAAAGACGAATGTAATGGTTCTGAACTAGGACTTGTGTTTACGTTACTCAAATACATTTCCTGTCTCGTAAGACACTTGCCGTGTTTGCGCTTTTACTTTCCGTGTGTTTGCGTTGTGTTGCAGTAGTATAGTAAGTAAAGATTTCGTGCGATTGCAACTCATCGAAGTTATTTAAACATTTAGTATGTAGTATTTGTATTTAACATTTAGCGTACAAATTCTTGTATGAAATGTATTCATTCTTTAAACTGGTGTTAAGTTTTACAATAGACAAAAATCCTGATTTCAATCTGTATTTCCGACAATATCATTATTTTTTTATTATGTACGAGCAACTATGCAGGTCTAGAGAGAGCAGTATCACAGCGACCTAAAAGATCTATTGTGATCACTGCTATGTCTACAGTTCACTGCTAAGCCCTACGTCCTCAATGAATAGAAGGAGTTGCTTAGCTGTGAGTAATTTTATTTCCAGACCTACAGTCAGTTCCATTAAAGGAGAGTTAATTTTTTCCAAACGTTGATTTTCGTTCAGCTTGGTCCCACGTTTAGCTAGGGAAAACTTCGGACACCCCCGGCAGAGCCACGCATGCCGGGTAAGAGCTAAAATACTACCCGATTCGCCCTGGTCTCAGGTAGTGCGCTTCACCATCTTAGGCGTCATCACCACTTACCATCAGGTGGGATCGGAGATAAGCGCTGGCTTAGTAGAATATAAAAAAATCTACTATCTTACATGAGCCACACGTCGTCAGCATAAAGAACCTATTAAGGTTCTTTACGCTGACGACTTATATCGAGAGCCTTTGAAATTTGATTACTCTTTTTCGATTTTGAATTCGGCTCTACCACGTATCTGAATTTGTACTTGCTTATTGAGCTAATAAATCATTTTTATTATTAATAAAATTACTTTCATTTTAAGCGGTTTTTGTGAAGGTCGCGGTTTCGCTCTTTAGGCTAAAGACGTTTAGGATATAAATGACTTGTAGACTACAAGTAATTGCAAAGGGTCTAATTATTATTCCTTGTGAAATTAATCTATGTAAAAAGACTTCAGGACACAGGAGAAACTTTTTAGATAAAGATTTAAAAAAATTAACAAAATCCGCAAATAATGCTTATATCTATTGAATATCTATCCTCATCCGAAAAGAAGCCAGTCATCTATAACGATTATTAAGCGTTTTAGAGAAATTTAAAAAGTTTTAATTGAATTTTATTCACCTAAGTTTTCGTGTTACCAAGCTAAGCATTGGCGCATTTCAACTTACCGTTAAATTTTTTTGTCTTGAAATTTTTTAGCCAAGGAATTTAATAAGACATTTTTGGGATTAATATCATTCATTAACGTTCTGAGTTTTTTGACATTATTCTCAATATAGCTTTAGAAAATATGAAATCTAAAAATGTATGTTTTAATTAGACCCAAGATTCCTGTAAGATTTGCGGAATCGATGTAAGAAATATCAATGTGGTAGTTCGGATATCTTCTATATATTATTTTAATTCAATTTTGATATAAATTTCAATTTTGATAGCGTAATTTAGGCTTCAGTGCGATTCGCTAATGGCGCGATGATAGCGCCGCCACATCATTCCTGCTCAGACTGCAGGTCAATTATCGATGGGTCCTAATGTCACTCTATCATAGTCTGGACGTAAGGTCTCATCATAACTAACAGAAGGAGACCAAAATTTGACACATCTAGTTCTCCTTGTTGAGAACTTCCAGTAGCAGTCATCAAAGTACACTTTCAAGTCACTCTATAAAGTCCGGAGGTAAGGTCTCATCATAACTAACAAAACGAAGCCAAACTCGGCGCATAGTACTACTCGTCGAGGAGTTCCAGTATCAGTCGCCTGTAGTATCTACCTAGTATCTATACGTATGTTTGGGTATAATCTAATATATAAACTTAACAATAACGTAATTACAGGCAGTCTTACGTCAGCACTGAAGTGTTTCATTTCCCTCGTGCTTACATGGCGACCCTGCCAGGCGGTGCGCTGCGGCAATGCAAGCGCTCCGCCGGGCCTATTTAAAATTAAAAGGTGGGAATAAATATAGCTAAATTAAATAATGAAGACATGAGTAAAATGATTGACAATAAAGTAATATTATAATGGAATGGACGTAACATCGGACGTGACGAAACATAAATAAATATGAATTTGAGAAAAGGCCACAATAACACAATAATAATTTTATAGAAGCTGCCAGAAAATTTAAAATACATAATATATAGTACTATGAAGACAACTAACGAAGAATGAGGAAAATAAAATGTGGATTTTTTATATGATGACCAAAGTTCAATATTCCAGAAACGGCAGATTAGTTTTAAAAGGAAAGTACCAGTTGTACTTTTGCAAGCTTCATCTAGAAGAATATGAAATATGAGCCAAAAAAAAACAAAGAAGAAAATTTTAGGTAACATCGCATCAGCCTATTTTTTGTCATTTCTTTATAAGATTTCTTTAAAAAGTTTTAACTATTAAAAAAAGTGATGTATTAAATATTCTGTACTTCATATACGTTTAAGTTGAAATTAATTATTAGATACTTTATATTAACGCGTTATTTCTTATTTTATTATTGTTTAAAAAAATCATATTACAATAATTATAAATTAAGTTACGTAAGTGCTTCAGTGGCTTTTATATTAAGGCACTAGACGATTTTATATTCACTTTTATTCAGTAATTGGTTTGATAAAAAAAATTATGAAATAATATGAAAGATAAAATTTTTACGTACTTAATTTCACCAAATTTATGGTTAAAATAACGCGGTAGTCTTTAATATAAAATGTATACAATTTTGAAAAGGGTTTTAAATATTCAACAAACTAATTCTACACATTCAACACCTTCCACATTAATTTATTATCATTTTATTTTAATTATTTTTATTATGTTTTAGACTATATAAAATAAAAAAGTACATAATGCATTTAATATTAAATCTACGTTGCTTACAAGTAACTTGAAAATATTTGTTACATTTTAACATTTTATAATATTTCTAGTAGATATTGTATTCAAAAAAAAATTCAATATATTAAGCTATATAGGATGACCAGGTTAGGATTAAAGCAAATATATTTTTAAATTTTACCCAATTTTTATTTCTGTAGGAATTTTTGTTTAAATTTATATAATTTTGAAGGATTTAAAAAAAATCGCTATTAATAGAAGTCATAATTATTTTTCTTATTTTCTAAAGGTGTGAAAACCTTAAAACAATTTTAAAGTTATAAATAAATAAATATATAACCTTTCATAAATAACCTTAAAGTTAATAATATAACCTACTTAAAGTTCTTCTCAATGTTTAAATAAATAAATGTTTTGTTTATATAAACATGGTAGCCGTTATAGTGATGACGACTTATGTTCCCATTATTATTTCTTTGTTTTATTAATTTGAATATGAAATGGAATAATTTATTAATTTCGGTTTTATATTTACTGAACTTTTAAATCATAAACTTTTAATTTTTCTGCCGACTTCCAAAAAGGAGACGGTACTCAATTCGACTGTAGTATGTTTTTTTTTTATGTGTGTTACCTTATAATTTTTTACTGGGTAATCCGATTTCGATGATTCTTTTTTTATTTGAAAGCTGGCACTTCTCGTGTGGTCCTATATGAATTTGATCAAGGTTAGACCAATAGTTTTTTCTTATAGGATAAGGGTGAAAAACGAGCACACAGTCCACCTGATGGTAAGTGGTTGCTGCGGCCCATAGACATCTACATCTATCCTCTATTACAAATCAAAATATAGATGCATTTTCACCCGTGAGGACTAGGATGGAATGCCTCATTTCCAGTAAAAAGGGCCAACCTAAATACCTAATAAAGGCTCAACCTAATAACCGAGTAATATTTTAACGTTGTACGGATGCGATTAACGACGTAATGAGTTTTAATGAGGGAATGATAATTTATTATGTATTGTATAGGAATAGTGTCCATATTCTTTATCATGTAGGGACGCGACCACGTACGTGAAAGTATATTATGGTACAGTTAAATAATGATTAATAAAATACTATAAATGTAAATAAATAAATAAAAATAAGACAAAAGTTGACCTTGACAAACAAATACTGGAGAGATACGGGAACATCTATCATTGATATAGCATAATATAGTCCTCGACCAGGGTATATTTCCATGATTGGATGAAAAAATCGGAAATATCGGGTACTAGGGAACAATACCTTCAGTACAAGTGAGATGTGAACAAGTTTACTCATATTAGTACTGTAGGGGATCAGAGAAGTCTTAAATTTGTTACTTTTGGTAATGGTACATAGAAGTCACATCCTTCATTTGAACATAGTGTGAACTTAGTTTTCCTCCGTGACAATTGTTGGAGTCCTTTTAAAATGACTTAAACGTTGACCTCAAGGTTGTGCGCACAACCCAAAGTACAGTTATACCTTGATATAGTATGATAAAAAAAGTGTTATGTACCCATAAAATTAAATTAATGTTATGAAAAGGTAATATAATACCCAAGTAAATGGAGGGCCCATATTTATAAAGTACCCGCGTGATAAATATCACGATATAAAATATAATCATCATCATCATTAGAGCCCTTCACAAGTCCACTGCTGAACATAGGCCTCCCCCAAAGAATACTACAAAGCACGGTCCTGAGCCACCTGCATCCATCGACTTCCTGCATGTCTTACCAGGTCGTCACTCCATCTCGTGGGGGGACGCCCTACACTTCGCCTACCGGTACGAGGCTGCCACTCGAGAACCTTTCTTCCCCATCAGTTGTCGGTTCTTCGAGCTATATGGCCGGCCCACTGCCACTTCAGCTTACTAATCCGTTGGGCTATGTCGGTTACTCTGGTTCTACTGCGGATATCCTTATTCCTAAGTTTATCACGCAGAGAAACTCCGAGCATAGCCCTCTCCATAGCTCGCTGAGCGACCTTAAGCTTCCTCATTCGGCCAGCAGTGAAGGACCACGCCTCAGTTCCGTATGGAATCACTGGCAACACGCACTGGTTGTACAATTTCGTTTTAAGGTTTTGAGGTATGTCTGACGAGAAGATGTGTCGTAGCTTCCCGAACGCTGCCCAGCCGAGGTGAATCCGTCGATCAACCTCCGGTCGAAGTTCGACTTACCTAGTCGGACTATTTGTCCCAGGTAAACATACTCGTCAACAACTTCGAGCTTAGTGCTCTCAACAACTACCGGCATAGGTGTGCCATGGACATTAAACATAATCTTTGTTTTGTCCATGTTCATCTTAAGACCTATCCGTTGGGAGACACTATTGAGGTCATTGAGCATAGTGCTTAGGTCCTCCAGCGATTCTGCCATAAGGAACTATATCGTCGGCAAATCGAAGGTGAGTGATGTACTCGCCAGTGATGTTAATACCGTATCCTTTCCAGTCCAGAAGCTTGAAAACGTCTTCCAATGCAGCGGTGAACAGTTTCGGGGATATAACATCACCCTGTCTTACACCTCTCTGCAATTGGATAGGTTTCGTACTCTGTTTCTGTACTCGGATAGCCATCGTAGCTCTACTGTACAAATACTTCAGCACTTCGATATACCGACAGTCAACATGGCACCGCTGAAGGGACTGCAGCACCGCCCAAATTTCGACGGAATCAAAAACTTTCTTATAGTCCACATACGCCAGACATAGTGGCAAATTGTACTCCTCGGAGTTCTGTACAATTTTCCGTAGGGTATGTATGCGGTCTATGGTGCTTAAGCCCTTTCGGAAACCGGCTTGTTCGGGAGGCTGGAAGTCTTCAAATCTGCGCGCGAGACGATTCGTAATGACTCTCGAAAACAGCACGTAGACGCGGCTCAGAAGGGAAATCAGTCTGTAGTTATTCAAGACAGCGTTGTCACCTTTCTTGAAGAACAAGACCACCGCGCTTCTGTTCCACGCCTCCGGTGTAATGCGACCATGGGGGACGGAATTAAAGAGCTTCTGAAGGACTTCAAGTACCGGTTTTCCACCCGCTTTCAGTAGCTCCGCTGTAATTCCATCCTCGCCTTGGGCCTCGCCGATTTTAAGGTGCTGGAGAGCCATTCTAATCTCGCTCAGACTGACGTCCGGGATATCTTCGGAATAGTGTCGGATAAGACTCGCTCTTGGATCGTTACTCACACTTGCGTGTGGCTTCAACGATGACGTGTACAGCTGCCCATAGAACCACTCAATCTCACTCAAAATCTCAGGTGCCCCGGAATTAATGCTACCACATTCGGTCTTCAGCTTTGACAGTTGGCTCTTTCAGGCAGACAGATCTCTGGCAAAGGCTTTGGAGCCTTGGTTCCGCTCGATTGCTTCTTCAATACGAGCTGTATTGAAGTTGCGTATCTAGTATGCGAATCTATTGAAGAATGTAGCCTCATCTCCCGTCTAACAGCCAAGAAATTAAGAGGGTGATCGGAGAGTTTTTGTGTTCTTCTGCGGCGGGTCTTGCAGAACTTAGCTCTGACCGCATGGACAGTTTCCACGAGCTTGTCATTCATATCGTCTACTTCATTGCAGTCTTCTAGGCACTGAAAACGGTTTTGTAACTCCAGCTGAAAGGTTTCGGGACTTTGGATTAGAGCACGAGGGGGACGGAGCGTTGACTTCATCAGACGAGACCTGTCCAACTTAACATTTAGGTTCAGTGTGCCTCTAATCATTCGGTGATCGCTGCCAGTTTTCACCCTCGCGATCACTGAGACATCACTGAACAGTTGTCGTCTGGTCGTCATAATGAAGTCAATCTCATTTTTTGTCGAACCGTCGGGGCTCGACCAGGTCCACTTCCTGTGGGGCCGCTTCTTGAAGAAAGAGTTCATCATAAAGAGTCCCTCTTTCTCCATGAAGTCGGCCAGCTGCTGGCCCCTAGGGTTTCGTTGCCCTATTCAAAATGTTCCTACTTTCAGCTCACCGTTCTCTCTTGTGCCTAGTTTTGCACTGAAGTCTCCCATTAACAACGTATATTGGGTTTTGGAGGAATGCATGGCTCTCGAGATATCCTCATACATTTCCTCCACCTCCTCATCGGGCTGTGCCGAGGTTGGTGCGTAAACCTGTATGACCTTCAGCGAATACCGTTTGGTAATTCTGAGTATAAGGTACGCAACCCTCGTCGACACACTCCCGATCTTTACAACGTTGTTAACGAGAGACTTGTGGACGATAAATCCGACACCTCCTTGGGACAGATGTTCGCCCTCCCGGTGATAGAGCAAGTTGCCGGATTCGAGGATTACCGTGTCCTCCCTCTGTCTTCGGACTTCGGATAATCCTATAATATGCCAGCGCAACTTGTCTATCTCTTCTTCCAGCTACACCGTAGCCAGGAATAGCGGGGCCGCCGGGGACTGGGGGCCGTCTCTTTGTTACTCTCGTCATTGGGGGTATTTGCCATAGTTGCCACGCTTGGCTCCTCAGGGTGCGTGCGTTGTACGTTGCCAGGTCGAGTCGTCGTAGGTGGCAACCGAACCTCCACCGGAGATTCTTAGCACCCCCTGCCCCGCCGTTACCATAGTCGCCACCGTAGCCAGGAATAGCGAGGCCGCCGGGGACTGGGGGCCGTCTGTGTGTTGTTTTGATCAACCGCAGTTTTTTTATTGTAATTTTGGCTATTATCAGGAAGAAGCTGCTGCCCATCTCCCGCCTATTTCCCTTTGTCGCCTTTTACGACACCCACGGGAGGATATGGGGTAGTGGATATTCTTGACCGCCACTACACGGCAAAATAAAATATAAATGAAATGAATTAATACTCCGATTCCCGGTATCACATGAATCCATACTAATATTATAAATGCGATAGTGTGTTTGTTTGTTTGTTTGTCCTTCTTTCACGTCGCAACAAAGCATCGGCATGGCATGAGTTTTTGTATGGGGATAATTCGGTGGCTGTAGAGTGACATAGGCTACTTTTCTCTGCGGAAAAACATCTCATTGCCGTTGGAAAATCGAATATGTTGCACAAGTTTGTCCTTCTTTCACGTCGCAACAGAGCGGCGGCATGGCATGAATTTTTGTATGGGGATAGTTCGGTGGCTGTAGAGTGACATAGGCTACTTTTTTCAGCGGAAAAACATATCACTCCCGTAGCAAACTCGAATATGTTGCAAAATTAAATTCAGCTAGGTGGCGCCACCGTGATTCTACAAGACGGACGACGGTACGATGGACGAACACAGAAGGTCAGAATATCTGGATTATTATGTCTTTTTACCAAAATTAAGATAAAAAATGTGTGGATCTGTATTTTTCCACGCAGGGCCGGAAAGAGAGCGATAAAAAACATAAAATTCACCAGCTGATTTTCTTCAAACGTTTTGGTGCATTGTAATTCACAGAATAGGCGATAACCTCACAGATGATATTAAGTAATCCGTTGATGCTCTGCCTACACCGCAAGTTTGAAATAAAAAAGGCGTGATTATAAGTATGGATCAGAAATACTATCACCACCTGCCACGCTTTCACCCTTAACTATTACTTGACTGTGGTAGAAACAGTTCTTAGTAAGCCTTATTAATAAGCCTTAGTAATATTTATTGAACGGAAATGAATACAGTTCTTATATGTGGTTATGAATGAATCGGTATTACAATAGGAAAAAATGTGCAAAATTAGAAGAAAAATATTTTTTGAGAGTTCTTATTAACTAACATATACATAGTTTAAATTGATTCCGCTAGATGTCGTTACTAGGTTTTTAAAACGCGGTAACGAAGTGTTTCCTGACATGTACTTAACTCCTAATTTATATTGGCTTTCATTTTCGGATTTGTGTATTTTCTTGGATCGGTTTTGTTGATTTGGTTGGTATTCCTTTATACATATTTAGACTCTGGCTTTGATTTTGGATATTGTTTATTTAGAATCGTGAATTGGTTTTAGTTGTTTTAGGTTGTTTAACAATATTTCAAAGGAATATTAATAGCATAGATAGTGTATATACATATGGTATGGTACCTATACACTTACTTCTTTTTTCGTTGGTTATATTTATATTGACTACTGCTTTCCATTTCTGTTTTCTGCGATTTGTTTTGTGATTTGGTTTAAGTTGATTCGATTTTTTTTTGGCTATCGTTTTCGGATTCGTGTTGTGTCTTGAATTGGTTTTGTTGTTTTGATTTTAAAAAATATTTATAAGGAATATTAATTCCTTTTAGATATTTTGGATTTGCTTTTAAAAAAAATATTTAAAAGGAAATTTAATTCCTTTTAGGTATTTTAACGTTTTTTATAAATAGGTTTTTTGTTACTTCATAATGCCTCGCAAACGTAAGTCCAGCCTTTCAAGAGTATCTTCTCAAAGACAAGCTCAAGCTACTTTAAGAGCTACTGAAACACCTGATCAAAGTCAGCAAAGGCGTCTTGAACAGGCAGAGCGTCAATCTACTTTAAGAGCTACTGAGCTATTTGAACAAGCGGAACGTCAGGACGCCTTAAGAGCCGCGGAAACACATGATGAAACTCAACACAGACTCATTGAGCAAGCTGAACGTTAATCTACTATAAGGGCATCTAAAACACCAGAATAGATACAGGCGCGAAGAGATGCAAATGCACAGCTGAACGTCGACAAAATTTTCAAAGAAACAATTGGTTGGTTTTTAATGACGCAGCATTCAATTATGATCCGTTGATTGATTATAAAAATCACAGCTTAGTTGTTATCGGACTGCAAAATCGACACGCCTTGTAGTGTCGATTTTGCAGCGCTTTAAAATGGAAAGATGAGACCGCAGGCATGTGCTGTTCCAATGGCAAAGTGTCTCTTCCGTTACTTGGGGAACCAGAAGAACCTTTGAAAACTCTCTTTTTATATGATGCTATTGAGTCACATCCTTTTTAAACAGGATCCGGAAATATAACTCATGCTTTCAAATGACGTCCTTCGGAGTTGGCCGGAAAATAATAATGCCGGAATTTTCGCCTACACTTATGGTGCATGGGCAAATTTATCATAGAATAGGTTCACTTTTTGCAGCTGAAAACGAACAGCATAAATTTTTACAAGTATATTTTATGGGTGACGAAGAAATTGAGGTAGACCGTCGCTGCCATATTATCCAGGGAGTTGGGAGAGACAGAGTGTTCAAAATTCAAAGATTCTTGCATGAACGTAACATTTTAGTCAAAACATTTAAAATTGCTTTAGAAAACCAACCTGAAGAGGATTATAAAGTCGTCATTCACGCAGATCGGACCCCTCGAGGAGAGCATGAAAGGCGCTACAATGCACCTTTGATAAACGAAATAGCAGCCGTAATTAGTGGTGATCAATTTTCTTCACGAGACATTGTCTTGCGAGCACGTGATGATACATATACGTTGCAACGGGTAGCCGATACACACAAGTTTTATGACGCTCTGCAATACCCATTGATTTATTGCAAAGGACAAGAGGGTTATCATTTTCAAATTCCACTCATTAACCCGGTCACAAAGGAGCCTACTCTGAACAAAAAAGTACCATGTATGGATTTTTATGCGTATCATATGATGTTGCGAGAAAATGATTTTAACCTCTTAGCCGGGTGTAGACAATTATTTCATCAATTTTTGGTAGACATGTATGTGAAGGTAGAAAGTGAACGTCTCCGTTATATATCTTTAAATCAAAAAAACTGCGCGTTGAGAATTATACACATTTACAAGATGCAGTTTCTAGCGACGCCAATGTAAACTCCAGAAATTTAGGTAAAATGGTAATTCTGCCCTCACCTCATCATTCGTTAACAGTCCCCGCTACCTACATGAGTACACACAAGACGTATTCGCCTATGTACGAACTTACGGAAGACCTGATCTTTTTGTTACTTTTACTTGCAATCCCACATGGAAAGAAATAACAGACGAGCTAATGCCGGGCCAAAAAAGTACTGACAGACACGATTTAGTCGCTAGAGTATTTAGATTAAAAGTACAAAAGTAAGGTATGTAATTAACAAAGGGAAAATTTTCGGAGAGGTGCAGTGCTTCATTTATTCAATTGAATGGCAAAAAAGAGGATTACCGCATGCCTACATTCTAATATGGCTTAAAGAGGAGTTGCGGCCCAGCCAAATAAACGACATAATAAGCGCCGAGATTCCGGATCCTGAGCAAGATAAAGAATTGT
Organism: Parnassius glacialis; assembly: GCA_033319125.1. Taxonomy (NCBI): domain Eukaryota; kingdom Metazoa; phylum Arthropoda; class Insecta; order Lepidoptera; family Papilionidae; genus Parnassius; species Parnassius glacialis. The sequence goes on along the minus strand of JAVANC010000028.1, from coordinate 36,041,418 downwards.
ATGATACCATCGTCCAAAATATGATTCACGGTCCATGTGGAACACGAAATTCAATATCGCCATGTATGAAAGAAGGAAAATGTACAAAGAAAATCCCTAAACAGCTATTAAAAGAAACAGTGCTCAATGACAATGGCTACCCTTTATACAGACGCAGAGCTCCCGAAGATAATGGCAGGAAAGTTACAATCAAATCTCGCTCTGGAGCACATTCTGTTTTAAAACTCCCTCTAAATCTAGCCAAGGTAGAATCGCCGATCTGCATTTTTAGCAAAAATAGTGCACGAGGTATAATGCTACGACAATGCAAACTTTTAGTGTGGGACGAAAGTACAATATCGCATAAAAAAGCTGTAGAAGCACTAAATCGAACGCTCCAGGATTTGCGCAGCAATACCGATGTAATGGGAGGAATGGTGGTTTTACTGGCTGGTGACTTTCGCCAAACTTTACCTGTCATTCAAAAGGGCACATCTGCAGATGAAATTAAAGCATGCCTCAAGTCGTCTATTTTATGGAACAAGGTGACAAAATTCAGTTTAACTACGAATATGAGAGTGCATTTGTATAATGATATCGATGCTGGAAACTATGCTGACACAATATTAAAAATTGGCGATGGGTGGTTGGAAATGGATGCTGAGGGCTGCGTTAAATTGACGAAAGGTTTTTGTAATTTAGTACAGAGTCATTCCGAATTAATTGCGAGCGTTTATTCAGATTAAACGAACAACATGCATGAAGACAAATAGTTATGTGAAAGGGCGATTCTTGCATCAAAAAATGAGAGCGTTAGCAAAACAAATTCAGATATATTAAGCGAAGTAGCAGGATAAATAACAGAGTATTTGTCAGTAGGCACAGTTATGGACACAGAACAGAGCACTTCATATCCCGTAGAGTTTCTAAATTCTCTAGAATTGTCAGGTGTGCCGTCACATAAGCTTCAATTAAAATTAGGCGTCCCAGTCATGCTAATGCAAAATTTAGATGCTCCTCGGTTATGTAACGGGACAAGGCTGCGTGTGACACATCTTGGACGGAACATAATCGGTGCTACAATTTTGACAACATATATTTTCTATAACAGACTGTATATATATGTGTTATAGTCTTTTTTACAAAGGACAATGTTAAAACTCGCCTAAGAACCAACATATATTTTACAATTACCAAAATTCTTATCCTTAATTATGCATTAGATAACATTCATTTTGCCGGAGAGCAAGTGCCAGAAGATTGACTTATAAATCTGCGGTTAGTCGAGATGAAGACAAACTGGACTGGTTTGCAGAAATTGAAGACTGCATAGGACGATTCCCAGGGGTGAAAAGGTAGAAGTTCTTGAGGATAATGATGGAGGCTTGAAGTTGTAGTTTCCTACGGTTGTTGGTTACGTGTTCAGATCACGTCGGGGTAATCACTTTGGCCGTGGAAGGAAAATAGAAGATCTCCCGCCGTGCAAGATGTCCAGCCCGGGAGCGGCCAATGCAACTATGTTATATGTGTATAGGTTGGAACTCTTCTATATATACTCGCTATATTTCGGAAATTCGATAGCGTGACTTAGGCTTCGGTGCGTTTCGCTTGTGGCGCAACGACAGCCCCACCACATGATCATATTTCGTGAGCGTTGCATTATTTAAGAAAATAATCTCTACAATTATCACAAAAATTCAAGAAATTATAAACGCACTACGATAAAATATTCTACATTTACAACAAAGCATGATGCATGAAATCAGTTTTTAAAATTAGTTCAGTTTTAAAAATTAGGACGGCTCCGTGGCGCAGTGGCTTAGCAATGAGTTGCTGCGCTGGAGGCCGCGGGTTCGAATCCCGCACGGAACAAGTATTTGTATGGCCTACAAATAATTGTTCCGGGTCTGGATGTTTGTCCTTGTGCAATTTGTGTTTGTAAATTGCCTCCACGATACAGGAGAAAATCCTAGTATGGAGGTAACGTTTTTAAAAAAAAATAAAAAAAAATGTAGCGGCTTTCATTAAAATACTGTAGAATAACTTGTCTACTCCATTAATGTTTTAGGTATAGCGATTTCATCTCGGATAGACAGTTATACCTGGGCTACGATTTGGTAAAACCAAAAGTTCTCTAACACTAGAGTAATTAGTGATTTTATGCACCCTAAGAGGTTAAAAGCACTTACTTAATACATTTTTTTCATTTAAACCCTCAACAGAGAGTCATCAGACTGAGCACGCATATGATTATCAATGTGCATATTTTATAAGCACAATGTATGAAATAAGCACTCATCGGACTAATACTGCCTGCGACATTGGAAGTTTCTTACTGACGTCAAGTGTATATCATTATCATCATCAGCTCTAACATGTTTCTTTTTAATATAATAGTAAGCTTGAAAATGACTTTCTGGAAACATCAAAATGAGACAAGTAATAAAGGTAGTTCCAAAGTCCAAAGTAAAGTAAGGTAATAATTTCTAATATTTACGCGAACACTACACATAGAATAAAACTACGTTTACAGATTTTATCGCGTTTAATTAACTTATTTTTCTTATTTTTATTAATTCCCGACGACCATGGGTGCTTTCCAGCACCCATGGTCACGGGGGAATGAGATGAGGGACGTCAATCACCTCAGTCCCTCGTGACCATTAGTGCTGCATAAAATCCGTAAAAGTAGTTTTATTCAATGTAAAGTAAGCTAATTCACCTGATAATTCCTACACGGGCTATTTCGTACAAACCATTTAAAATCAGTATTATTTTTTCTTACGCAAAATATACTTTTTCAACCATGATGTCACAATAATTTAATTCATATTTCGCTTAATACAATTTAATATTTTTCAAAACTTTTAAAATCAATTACTAAATTATACCTCTCGACATCAGTTTTATTCTTAAAAAAAATATTCTGATTCGCGACGATACTATTTCATGAAATTATAAAAACATATCGCCGCTTCTTCCATTATTTTTAAAATTATGAATATGTTTGAGATAATTAACATTTTCTGAAAGGTTCAGTTCCCAGCGGTATACCGGGTATTAAATTTTATATTGTTGTAGAAAATATTTAACATTTTTCATTTGCATTTATAACATTGAATGAGTAAAAATTAAAAGAAGTTTTTCCGGTTCTGATAAAAATGATAACATGCAAATTGTTCACCTCATATTAAAGGTAACCATAGCTAACTACTTGATTTGAAAATGTACTTGACAGAGAGGCATTCCATCTTAGATCTCAGAAGTTACAACACATTTGTAGCTTTCTTTGTTTGAAGTTGGCTGCAGGTGTCCACGGACAATTCAGATCAAATATAAAATAAGTTAATATACGCGATAAAATCCGTAAAATTAGTTTTATTTAAATGTGTAGTGTTCGCGTAAATATAAGATATCAATAATTTTTAAATTTTGTAATTAGATAATGTGTTCGACATCCGTATCTTTAAGGGTGTCCTGAACATTTATGGTACAAGGAAAATGTTCATATTCATAGTGATCCATTTCGGGAATTATCTTTACAAAATCTATACAAAGTTTCCACAAATAGAGATGATTCATTTGAATGCTGGCAATGTTCTTGTAATTTTGCAGATGAGTATGAATGCATGCAAGAACAATTCTGTTTTTATTTTGTCCGGGACACGCATCGCTATAAAACAAAAAATGTCTGACTGACGATCGTAGATCGTCTACCATCTTGATATATTTTTTTTAAGTTGGAGCACACTTCGTAAGCTACACGTTTGCCTTCTGTCTCAGGACAAGAATAACAATAGACTTCTCTAGTTTTGGACTCATAAAAAGCAACATTATATACAGCTAATTTGCGACTGTAGTATAATAACATACTTTGGCCATATGTAGCATTTAAAACTTTTTGTAAATCAAAATATAAATTGTACGTACTTAACAAATTATAATCAAAACTAAATTTAATTTCAAAAGACTTAACTGAATATTTTTGTACGTTTTCAGAAATCTAAATACTAAACCAACTATTAATATTTTGTCGAGTAAAATAATTCATACTTAATAAAATAATTATTCGATTTCATTGAACGTAAAATTTTCAAAATAGACACTCAACAAATACTTAGATATGTAAAGCAAAGTTACTAAAACCGTTCCCTCTAAGAAAACTGCAAAAAGAAAATATAATAACGCGCTATGCTTATCAATTTCTACATAAGTCAAAGTTATCTACATACATGCTAGTATTTACGGCTAAAGTTTAAGTTTAAAAAAAAATTTACTGAAGTTATATCAATGACCCAAACTACAGTATTTTGAGTTGCTGAACAAAATTGAAATGTCTGTTGTCAGTCAAGAAAAATACTAAACCGACAATGACTAAAACATCAATCATAACTTGAATTACGTAATTATTTGTCAAAACATGAAAATTATGACAAATACCATACTTTTGCAGTGCTTAAGCGCCAAAAAAGTGCTCAGATTATCACGAAATAGACCAATCGACGAGAAAAATAAATCAAATCAAAAAAATATATAACTCATTTTGGCCAAAATGGCGCTTAAGTAGTGTTAGCTTTCCAGTGACGATATTTTATTTATGGGTATATTCTATATTTTCTTTGCTTTTGTTTAAAAAACAAGAAGTTAGCCCCACACTAGAATTTTCTCCTGTATGGTATAAGCAATTTAGGCACATACATTTCACAAACTTCAACTTTCACACGCAACTTTACAAAGCGCAAGTTCGGCCTCACATGGAATACTGTTCTCATCTCTGGGCCGGGGCACCCCAGTGCCAGCTCCTTCCACTTGACCGCATCCAGCGCAGAGCGGTTCGAAACGTCGACGCCCGAGCTCTTTCAGATCGGCTCGATACATTGACACTGCGTAGGGATGCTGCATCCCTTTGCATTTTCTATCGAATTTACCACGGGGAGTGCTCTGAGGAATTGTTCGGATTAATTCCAGCCGCCAAATTTCACGAACGCACATCGCGTCAAAATTCGCGATACCATCCTCACCATCTGGATGCTTGGTGGTCCACGACTGTGCGTTTTAGTAGGAATTTTCTTCCTTGCACAACTTCTCTGTGGAATTGTTTACCACCGGCGATTTTTTCGGACCGATACGACTTAGGAACCTTCAAGAAAAGAGCTTACACCTTTCTAAAGGCCGGCAATGCATCTGCAATTCCCCTGGTGTTGCGGTTGTTCATGGGTGGCGGTAGTCATTTAGCATCAGGTGAGCCACATACTCGTTTGCCCCCTCTTCTATAAAAAAAAAAAACATTTCACAAGGACGATCATCCAGACCCGGAACAATTACATGCAGGCCAAACAAATACTTGTTCCTTATGGAATTCGAACCCGCCAAATACTTGCTTGTTAGTAATATTAAAACTATTAACAAAAGTATACTTATACACAACATATACGAGTAGATGCTTTTAGAATTAAGTTCGCCTTTTAATCCAATACCGTTTTGTAAAGGTTCAATAAAGATTAAATAAATAAATCCCCGTGATTGTTAGTGGCTACTGTAGTAGTTTTTACCTCGTTTCGTGGTTCTTCGTCTTTCTGGTTCTGGTTTTTCGTGGTTCTGTCCACTGCCACTTTTTTATAAAGTTGAAATGACTAACTTTATAAAAAAGTGGCAGTGGACAGACGATATAGCTTAAAAAAAACTACAACAGATTGAGAAAAATGTTTCTCGAGTGACAGCCTTCCAAGGTATCCGATGTCGATGCATGCAGGAGTCGTCTTCGTTGTCGATGCTCAGCACCATGTTTTGAGGCATTCCTTGGGAAAGGCTTATGTCAAGCAGTAGACTTAAAGCAGAAATTTGGTTTCGCTTATCCCCTGGAATGGTTGCCTGGGTGAAGGACTTTCTGAGTGAACGGTCTCTCCGGCTCGTCGTCGATGGCTGCTTATCCGATACTGTTGCGACTATCGCCGGTGTTCCTCAGGGGTCCATTTTTTCGCAACTCTCTTCCTGCTGCATATAAATAATCTGCTCATTTCCGGTATCAATGGATATGCAGACGACAGGACAGTGAAGAGATACCAACCAAGTGCCCGGGTCAGTCGGGATCAAATCCAGTCAGAAAAAGAGGCTATGGTTGAGCATGTGAGTCTCACACTACAGGCAGTCTCCAAATGATGCGACGTCCATTTCGTGAGATTTAACGCCTCCAAAACACAAGCGTGTCTTTTCACCGCTAAAAGGAGTACCTTGAGTACCACCCATTCATCTTGTCTCTTACTTTCCGGAATGTATGCTTGGAGTACACTGACCGCCTTCAGTTGTTAGGGCTTGAATTTTCTCCAAACCTCAACTATGAGCGGTTTATCGAGTCTAGAGTCAATGCAGCTGCAAGGAATCTTGGTCTCCTAGCAAAGGTGCGGCGGTACTTCACGCCGGGGTAGCTTCTTACCTTATATAAAGCGCAAATCCGGTCGTGCATGGAATACTGCTGTCCATATAGGCTGGTGTTGCAAAATGCCACCTGGCAGCGTTGGACTCAGTGGAGAGGTGTGCTAAGAGGCTCATTGATGATCTTGATTTGGTTGAAACAAATCTTGTCAGCCTTGAGCACAGGCGCAGAGTAGCCAGTCTGTCGCTATTCTATAGGATACATTTCGGTGAGTGTACTCCTTTCTGCCATGGGACAGCCAGGCGGTTGGCGGGTCTTCATCCCTTTGTTGTCGATATTCCACGCATTAGAACCAAACGGTTTGCTTCGTCTTTTGTAATGCGTACACAGCAAAGGCGTAGAATATCTTTTCGGCGTCTATCTTTTCGTCCGAATACAACCTGGGCGTACTCAAGACAAGAGTGAATGGGTTTTTGTTACGCTAAGACAGTGTGATTTACCATCTAAAGCTGCATCACGACTTACCACCAGATGGAATTGTGGTCATGCACTGGCTTATGGAGGTCAGAATGGGATATGCGAAACAAGATATTAGTGGTTTTTAGAGGTGGCAAAGTAATCATCTTGTTTACACCAGACGTGAAATACCCAGACTGGCGGCAGGAAACAGTGTCAAATGTGCGAAATATCCGGTACTACGATTGCCGTCTGCCAAGTGAAATCATCTCTACTGATGAAATAGAATCTGTATATTCACAAGTTTACTCTTACACAATGATTAAGAGAAAGAAGAAGAAGATTATAAACAACTTAATCCATTGTAAATCTTTATTTATTTTTCATTTCCCCGACAAATTTATGCAAAATAAGCTGACGTCTAAAACTTAAAAATTATAGTACCTATCGGTAAAATAAAGAGATATTGTTTATCGAAATTAATAAGCTTTTGTAACATATCAGATGTTTTTGATAAATTTTATAATTGTTCATAAAATTTATCAGAGCCCTAATTTTACGGTGCTAAAATAGAGTTCAAAGAAAATGTACAATATTTATTTTATGATTTTTTTTTAATTTTTCACTGTCAAAAGCTACGTATATTTATCTTATTTTATTTTGTTATTTGGAGGCCAATTCTGGCTTAAAAATTCAACAAAAAGATCAGAAAATATATAAGAGAGTTGTTATAATAATAATTTTTTGATTTCAGACATAATACTAATTAAGAAAGGAAAATATTTCTGCTGCGCCGTTGACAACTGTCAAAGCGTAACGACTACATACAATTTTTATGAATATGGAATAAATCCAGGGAAGTAATGTGATATTTCATATATAGAATAAAGTGCTTTTATTTAGGCCGTAATTGATTGTTTCAGGGAAAGATGTGGAGTACAGCACATTTCAAGTTACTATGAATATGTAATATAAAGACTTTTGAGTGTTGTAGAGATCTGTTTAGATTTTTTAATGAATGTCTCTGCTCCGCTACAGTCACAGCCGGATTTCCTACAGTGTCAAAATTGTGCTGACGGTAGGCTGTTTAAAGGTAAAAGGGGATTAAATATACATATTAAACGATGCCATAGTAAAAGTATTTCGGCTTCACAGCCTGCCGTAGAAATTCATAACTCTATTAGCAATTCCTCTAATGACACAAATTTTTCCCTGTTTTCGGAGCAAATTTACAAATATTATCGTAATGTACCAGTGGTTAAAAGAATTCCTAGAGGTGCGAGAATGCAGCTTGCTAAAGCATTGTCATGCACTATTCAAAATTGTTTCACTAATAGTGAAAATAGTTGGCAAAAATTATTTACTTTCGCGTATTCCCATTTTCATTTTGATAAAACAATAAATAAATCAACTACGTCTCAACTAAAAGAGACATCTTTTCAAAATTTAGATTACCCAATTAATACCTATTTATCTCGACCACGTCCTAAATTTGATTTAAAAAAAGTAGTTGAGTCGAAAGTAATGGATGGCGACTTAAAAAATGCATCCGGTATTTTATTCTCAGACGACATCCTGGCTCCTCGTAATGTCGAAACACTTGAAAGCCTTCGTCAGAAGCATCCTTCGGTCAAACATCCTCAGAGTTTACCGCTGCCTCCCAGGACTTCTATGCAACCTTTACAAATTTCGGAAAAAGACACTTTAGAAGCAATTATGTCATTTTCGAATGGCTCTGCTGGCGGCATTGACGGAATTACGCCTCAACATCTTAAAGATCTTGTAAGCGCTTCTGCCGGTGACGCCGGCGGAGTACTTCTTAAAGACATTACAAAATTATGTAACTTAATGCTTTCTGGTAATGTTAATCCAAATTTCATTCCATTCTTATATGGGGCAAGATTATGTGCCTTCAAAAAAAAGGATAACGGTATCCGTCCTATTGCCGTTGGTTCCACATTTCGACGTTTAACTTCAAAATTAGCTTGCAGGCACATAATCTCTAACCTTAAGACCAAATTTCAGCCTACTCAACTAGGTTTTGGCACTAGAGGTGGCTGTGAGGCGGCGGTACATTCAGTGCGTACATTTTTAACAAACTCTGATGCAGATGTTCTTGTGAAGGTTGACCTAAGCAATGCTTTTAACTCTATCGATAGGGTAACCTTGCTGAAAGAAGTGGCTAATAATACCCCTGAAATTTATCATTACGTTTGGCATTGTTATAGTCAAAATACTAACTTGTTTTACGAAAACCATGTTATCGATTCCGCTGTCGGTGTTCAGCAGGGTGACCCACTGGGTCCAGCACTTTTCAGTTTGGGAATTCAACCAATTATTTCAAATTTGAAATCCAAGCTGAACGTCTGGTACCTAGACGACGGTACACTGGGAGGTAGAGCAGATGACGTCCTCAGTGATCTTACTCATATTTTTAAAAATTTTTAAAATATTGGTCTTGAACCAAATAGCATTAAATGTGAAATATTTTTTTCCAATAATTTATCTACTTCTCATAGAGACACTTTAATTCAAAATTTTAATCATATTTGTCCAGGAATAAAAACTGTCAGTACGGAATCACTATACCTGCTAGGTGCCCCGTTGTTTTTCGATAGTATTAAACCTGTTTTAAAAACAAAATTTGATCACTTTTTAAACCACGTTGATAAATTGTATAAATTAAACCCCCACATAGCTCTTACTATTTTAAAATATTGTCTTCTTGTACCTAGATTTACATACTTACTCCGCTCGAGTCCAGTCTGGAAATGTTCGGATATTTTACAAGATATTGATAATAATCTTAAAATAGTTATAGAAAAAATTCTAAATTTAACTTTAAATACAACCTAGAGCTGAGCCTGGACTCAAGCTACTTTACCTATAAAATTTGGTGGCATTGGTGTGAGAAATCTTTCTAGCATTGCATTGCCTGCTTTCCTTGCTTCCGTACATAGTGTCAGTGACTTATGTAATATAATTTTAAATAATAAAGCAGACCTATGCTTTGCTACGGAGGCAGGGCAGACATGGCAAATGCTCTGTCCTGGTGAAAATGTTCCACTGGAAGTTAACCAACAAAAACAGTGGGATATTCCATTGGTACGGGGCGTGCAGAAGGATTTGTTTCATAATCTCCATAGTGACCTAGATAAGGCACGCCTTCTAGCTGTTTCGACTAAGGAATCTAGTCACTGGTTACACGCTTTACCATCAAGTAATCTCGGTACATTACTTGATGCGGAAAGCTTACGCATTGCCGTAGGAATCCGACTAGGAGCGGCGATTTGTCCACCCCATCAGTGTCCCTGTGGTAGCAGCGTCGACAAGTTTGGGCTCCACGGACTTTCATGTAAGAAAAGCGCTGGTAGATTTTCACGACGCAGTTCTTTGAACGATGTCATCCGAAGGGCTCTTATCTCTATAAATGTTCCCTCGATTTTAGAGCCTTGTGGAATATTTAGAGACGATGGCAGGAGACCCGACGGTATGACATTGGTCCCTTGGGAGAGAGGTAAAGCCCTAGTGTGGGATGCTACTTGCGTAGACACTCTGGCGGTCTCTCATCTCAAGGCTACCTCGTTTAGAGCCGGGGCGGCATCAGAGGCAGCTGAACTGAGTAAGTGGCGCAAATATGAGTCTCTGAGAGATGACTACATATTTGTGCCATTTGCTGTAGAGACTATCGGTCCGTGGGGTCCACGTGCGGTGAAGTTCCTAAAGGAACTCCATCCGCGGCTGGTCGTTGCTGCTGGTGATAAGAGGGCTGGTTCTTTCCTTGCTCAAAGGCTAAGTATAGCCATTCAGCGGGGAAACGCAGCCAGCGTTCTTGGCACGATACCGCGGGGAGTAGGACTATATGATATTTAAGTTTCTAGTTTTAGTTTTTTTTTTAATTATTATTATAGTTTTTAGTATTGTTGATAAAAATAAATATTTTATGATTTGAAATTTCTAGATATTTTGGAATACGAAATCTTCATGTCTGGTCAATTATCCGAAAATTTGTGGAAAATGGGAATTTTCTCACACCATAATGCAACTTCTATGTAAAATTATGATTTTAATGTTCGGTGTATTATTAAATACATATTATAATATATCCATATTTATATTTAATGGTCGATTCAAATGTTGAACTTATTGTGTAAAAAGGAAATGAAATATGTGTGTATATTCATTCAATAGAATCTTACCTAAATTTTGTCTGCAAGTCTGTATGTGTAAGCCAGTTATTATTCACAATAGCTTAGCTAATTTAAATGTAAATTTCAGTGATATATTAAGATGATCTTAACCCTTTCGCTGTCCCGTGCACTACATATAGGTCATTGCTATTGTCTTGCTATTGTGTCTAAAAACCGGACAGTGAAAGTGTTAAGTTAATGTGTGATATAAGATTGGATCTTAAGCAAGTACCACTCACTTCATTTATATCGGTTAAAAAAATATCCAATTTTAATATACGCTCGACGTGTAGTGCGTAAAGGCATACATGCTACATATTATATGTATGTGTACAGTACATACTAGTATACTTCTTATAGTAAATACTCATTGTAGGTACTTATAATGGCTATTTACCTCACCTAGTTCTATGACAAATATATACTTAGGTAATTTTTGAAAAATTACAAATGGAAAATTGTTTGTAAGTCGTCTTGGTGATTAAGTTATATTTAATTTATTATTTAGAGATAGATAGCTTAGCCCTTTAGCTACCATTGTTCTCACACCTTACAGACATTAGTCTTATATAGTTGAATTTAAATGTAGATGTCCTTAAGGAAAATTAGTCACAATCAGATTTAATATTAGTTCCGTAAACTTTATTGACAATATTATAATTATAATTAATTAACTTCAAAATTACTTTTCCTTTCTATTATCCAGATTGTTCCGTTGTCGCAACGGTGTAAATTTTTCATTTTAATATTTTCAATAAAATTACCAAAATCAAATTACTCAAATGTTCTCTTTACAAAATAATAATAATAATAATGTTCTCCAGACCGTATTTCGGTCACGGCGGCCAGACCCAACGGAGACTAGCCATCGGTGCAGGACAGGATTATAGTGCCCAAGTGTATGCGCAAGCACAGGTGCACTCGCTATTCCCTCATTCTCATATTCCGATGGGACGTTCAACCGACACAACCGGAGAGAGATCAGGCGTAGGACCAACGGCTTTACGTTCTTTCCGAGGCACGGGGGTGAGACACCGCCAACTTCCTGACTCCGGGCAGCTACTGAGAATTTCTTGATGGAAAAGCTCAATAAGTGATTTTTTGGCACGACCCAGGATTCGAACCCGGGACCTCATGATCAGCAGTCGCACTACTACAACCATTAGACCAACGAGGCAGTCTGTATCAAAATACTGTGTAAAGGAATGCCGAACTTTTAATTGAAGTAGCGAACTTGCCGACCGCATAGTAGTAAAATTTTACCGTGTTTACCAACAAAGTCAGCATTAGAGTTCACTTTATGATCTTTTATAAAGTTTAGAGAACATTTTTAGCTACGCTAAGAAATTTTTCCTAAACCTCAGCAATCTTAAAACTAGTCTTAAAATAAAGTTTTAGGAAATAAAATATCTTTTACAATCAGATATTATTAATTATTTCAACTCACATTGTTAAAAAATATTCTCATCCTTATCAAATCTGTGGGCTGTTCACTGTCGGACGTGAGCCTCTTCCATACATAGCCTCATACATAGAAAGCATTTGCCATTATTGACGTGCTTAATAAAAATTGTTTGTTGATCGCTGTATCAGATTTCAAGTATTCATTTATTAATATAAGAATCACAAATAAGCTAACTATTCGTTTATTATTCCTTCATTACAGTATATCAAAGTCCACTACTAAAAATAGTAGCTCCCCAAAAGATTACGTCATATTTTCATTTACAGAGTTACCACGGTTGCCAAGCGGGGTTTATTAAGCAGCCAGAGTTTTAATTATTTTGATTTATTATTAGTAAGATGATGCTGTCCATCTCATTTTCTTATAGATTAAGGGTGACAAACGACCACACAGTTCACCTTTTGGTAAATGGTAGTAGATGGTAAGTACATCTATCTCTCCCGTTTCATTTTACAATAGATAAGACGGTCATACCATCGGTGATTCTTAAATAGAATTGGAGTATTTAAATAAGCTCATAACTTTAAATATTCTGCTTCTGCTAATTTACATCTTCGAGATTATTATGTACGATAAGGCATCTCATCTTAATATAAGCCACCCGCTTTCTTTTATGTCGTTTAACTAATAAATGTTCGATTTGCGTGCTACCTATATTGGTCCAAAATTCGATTAGTACGTTTTTTATTTCGCCTATGCTGAAAACGTAAATGTAACATAAATTAAAACAAAGGTTACATAGCGAGGACTAGGTGTCAAAGATAAATGTTGGCTGACGCTAAACACTCTAATTATCTATAATCACTATAATCTATTTGTATGAAATACGTTTTTATAATCTAACAGTATTAAAGCTTAATTCTTCAAATATATTTCTAATATACTCTTCTTCTTCTTCAAAAATTCACTGCTAGAATCGAGCCACTTCCATTGTAGGGATGATTTGTCTAAATAAAATGCGAGTGTAATTCAATTTGTTATATTTTTAGTAGGTATCATAATTGTAAATTGGTGCCATAAAAATTTAAACTTAAACCATTAAAAATAATATAACGGAAACTCAAATAATTTTTTTTTACACGCATGCTAACAGCATTTTTTTTATAGGAGAGGGGCAAATGAGCATGCGGCTCACCTGATGGTAAGTGACTACCGCCGCCCATGAACAACTGCAACACCAGGGGAATTGCAGATGCGTTGCCGGCCTTTTAACAAGGAGTAGGCTCTTTTCTTGAAGGTCCCTAAGTGCTATCGGTCCGGAAAAATCGCTGGTGGTAATCGATTTCACAAGAAAGTTGTGCAAAGGAGAAAACTTCTTCTAAATCGCACAGTGGTGGACCGCCAATCATCCAGATGGTCTGGACGGTATCGCGAGTTTTGTCGATGTGCGTTGGTGAAATTGAGCGGCTAGAATTAGTCCGAACAATTACTCAGAGCACTCTCCGAGGTACATGCGATAAAATACGCAAAGAGATGCAACATCTCTACGCAGTGCCAGTGAGTCAAGCCGATCGGAAAGAACTCGGTCTTCGACGATTCGAACTGCTCTACCCTGCATGCGGTAAAGTGGAAGGAGCTGGCACTGGGGAGGCCCTGCCCAGAGATGGGAACAGTAACAGTGTGAGGCCGAACCTGCGCCTTGTAAAGTTGCAAGCAGTGTGCCGGCATGAAATACTTCACCGCTCTGCTGAGCACGCCAAACTTTTCAGAGGCCAATTGGGCCTTGTCTTCCAAGGGACCACGAAACTGCACGTCACTCGATATGTCGACACCCAGGATTCCGATACCGACTGAGGCAACAAGGGGAGTGCCTTGAAACTGAGGAGATACGACAAACGGGTTATTTTTAGCGGTAAACACGCAAACTTGTGTCTTCTGGGGGTTGAACTGGACTAGAATTAGTCGCCCCCCGTCTGAGACTTTCTTCAATAAATTCTCGACTTCAGACACATGTAAATTCCGGTACTTGGCGACGTTTTCCCGAGAAACATTGGCACGGCCGGTGTATAAAGCATCACCAGTTCTGTCGTCTACATAGCAATGAATTTTACTGGTTTGCAACATATGCAGAATAAACAGCGTTGATGATAGCACGCATCCTTGTGGAACACCAGCGTTAATGGGCTTGTAATCGGAGCATGCACCGTCTACTACGACCTTGATGCTTCGATCTGCAATAAAACTGGTGATCCAATTGCACAATTTCTCGGGAAGCCCAGGGAAGGCAGCTTTGAAAGAAGCGTTTTGTGCCAAACTCGATCGAAAGTCTTCGCTATGTTCAAAGTAACGGACAACGCCTCCCCCTTGGACTCCACTGCCTCCGCCCATCTATGAGTTAGGTAACCCAGAAGATCACCAGATGAGCGACCTTGACGGAATTCGTACTGGCGGTCACTAATCAGCTGGTAATCCTCAAGTTACCGCATGAGCTGGCTGTTAATAATGATTTCAATTTCCATCCATGTGATAGCGATATTCCTGTAATTGGACGGATCTGAGCGGTCGCCTTTTTTAGGGATCGGATGCACCAAAGCTGTCTTCCATGAGTTTCGGAACGACGCATGTATTTATAATTTTATTTATTGATAACAAATAATCTATGTTAGCATTTTAAAAAGCCCATCTGATTTCATCGTTTTATCTGCAATTCTTAAGATAGTGTAATAAACTGTCTAGACTTTATACATTTACTAAAACTAAATGTGACTTCATCATATTTTAATATGCCTGAAATTCAATTCTGTTAAATGACATTGAATTTTTTAGCTGTGACGTTGAATCTAGCGGAAATGAAATTTCTAATGTTAAATAAAACGACTTAGATATAAATTCTATTAAAATTTCGTTAGAGGTGACAGAGGAAGACTGAAACAGATGATTGGCAGCAGGCATCTTCTTGAAAACAAACAAAAAGAAAATCCTTCGGCTGCCTACAGACCTACAAGCGTGGCAACTATGCGTAAATCTTCCCTATGTGGCAATTTATGGGGGAGACATAATATGTGAGTTTTGGCGGGAACTTGACCGGCGGTGGTTTGCCGCTCCTGTATTATTGTTTAAATAATGGTTTGAAGTGGACTTTGATATGTAAAAGTGGTGCGATTTTGTGTATTACGTGTCTGCGCATGTGAATACTATTAGTGGAAACTGTGAAACAAGTGCTCTGATGGTGATGTGATTCTCAAAATAAGGTGTCTGTCTGCTTAGGTGACTTGAGATACCATCGCCAACTGTCAGTTGTCTGCTGGCTCAAGTTGCCGTCAAAATCTCCCAAGAGCTGCACAATGTGACGCATCAACATATTGTGAAGCAGTATACTATGAAGGATAATTATTATAATATATTGTAACTTTAGGCTCAGAAGGGCTAGATCCCAGAGCCGTAAAGCCAGTTATTAAGAAGAAGAAGGGGGACATATGTTTATCAGTGTAATTTTTACATACAAACAGTGTGTGTGTGTTGCCAGTGATGGCATATGAATCCGAGATTCTGTTAGCTCACGTTCGTTCAGCTAGTTATGGGAGGTGATGTGTAGGCCAACCTTCCACCAAGATGATTTAGTATGAGATACAGGAAGTTGAAGGATGCAGGTGGTTCAAGGCATTAGCATTCTTTAGAGGCGGCTTGTTTTCAGCAGTTGTGTTGGATGTGCTTTAACAATGATGATCATGATGATGATGGAAATATCGAGATACTGCCGTATTATTTTTAGATAATGTAAAAATTTGTTCCGTGTAGGATTTCAACCCGTACTCCGCAAGTCACTGTAAACCACTTCACCACTTAACGCTAACTGCTTTCGTAAAATAATGGTAACAAACTGCAAAGCTCGATAAAATCAAATACCTTTTCAACCGTGAGCACTGTGAAAAAGAAGTAAATGAAGCATTCTTTAGGTACGTGGTAGAGCTATGTTGCAGCTATATTAGTAGTATAGTTGTAGAATAATAGGGTCGGCTCGACCCTATACACAACTCGTTATGTAAATTTATTTATTAAATAAAGTAGGTAAATAGTGACATCGGCTCTGTTAAAAATAGAGCTATTAGCGTTTATTGTATGCGGTGTAATATAGCTGTTATACGATATGATCGTATAATAATTATATTATCAAACATACTAATGTATCAAACATATAATACATCACAAAACGGCCGTGCGTTTTGTTAGCCTAATCGTGAAACGATCTGTATTCATTGATCGGGTCAAGGCAAATCATAATGTTGTATCATTAGATATTTTACATATAGACGGACACACAGTTTCGTGAAATGGTTGCTTTCCATGAAATGTTCGGCCACTTCATGATGTTGTGAATTTAAATTTCTAGCGACGACATATAATAACATGTTGTTACTTCGGACCAAAAAAAGATACATAGACGAAGCGCTGCAATCGTTTCAAATGACACTAAAACCGAGACAAAACTAAGCTTACCTTATTAAAACACACACTCACATACACATACGCATCTAAAATTACAACAACATGGACTGTTAGAGAAAGAAAGAAGATAGCTCTGCAAAAACCATGATCTACTTCTTGAAGTTGATCATGGTTTTTGGCGTCACTTGAAATGTATTTGTTGTTTTGTTTATGTTTGTTTTCTCATCTTATAAGGTTATTTATCGTGCGTTTGAAATAGTAGAAGTAATGAGGATTTCGTCTCGTACATCTGCGGATCAGCAAGTATTATGAAAACGATTTTAACGAAAGTT
Source organism: Parnassius glacialis (assembly GCA_033319125.1). Lineage (NCBI taxonomy): Eukaryota > Metazoa > Arthropoda > Insecta > Lepidoptera > Papilionidae > Parnassius > Parnassius glacialis. The sequence goes on along the minus strand of JAVANC010000028.1, from coordinate 36,024,237 downwards.
AAAAATATTTAATTTTTTTCTTTCTTACCGTGAATGTTATTTCATGTCTTCTTAATTGGCCCGCAAAAGTCCAATGCTAATGAGTTTCTCCCGTTGTGAAGAGAACGTTCTTTTTTCTAAGAGAAGAAAATACAAATTAAATTGTAGTAGGTACGTTTTTAATAGTCTAAAATGCAGCAACACCTTACGATCTAAAATCACGCTATAAAAAATAAGCTAAGCTATATATAAAAACTGCACCCCCTGGTACCTGCGAGGTATACAACGAGCACTCACCACCTCCCTATCCCGCTTCTCGCAGGGTAGCCCCTTGCTTTGGGCACAAAAACAATTTTATAAACTCTAAAACTACACAATATAGGAATTCAAACCGAGTCGCATTTCGCATCAGCTGAATAACTAATTCCAACTGTGAACTCTAAGTTATCATACGTTTATTATAAAATTAGTTCTGCGCCATGAAACCTAGGAGTATTATTTGCACTAGCTCTATTCTCAATTGCAAATGGAACTATTTTACATAATAAACAGAAAGCATTTCAGGCATTGTTTTTAAATGCAGTTTATTTAACTGTCTTAAAGTGTACTATGTAACAACCCCAACTATGATTAAAATGATTGTTTTTAGGAGTGGTTAACTACTAGAGTTGGCAACTTTTTTAACCAAGTAAAGTGTTTTCGCTGCTTGTATCTGTAAAATAGAGCAGATGTTAAGAAAAATAGTATGTTTCAAATTATTATTTTATTTTTAATGGGATTTTTTTTCAATTTTGAGCCTTTATGTTAATAAAATTTCACGTCATAGTCAGCAGTTATTTAATTAAATACAGAAGTTACGCCTACCTAACTTTTATTAGAACAACATTCACGATTTCGTTGCGTTTTTATTTCTGAGGACTAAGACGAAATGCCTTGTTTCCATTAAAATATGTCTACGATTCTCTACACTCATAATACAAAAACATAGTAGCATTAAGCTTCGATTTTACGCTGGTATTCTCTAAGAGCGTGGGCCTTCCCCGTTCGAGACGACCTGTTCGTGATACAACCATAATATAGCTGCAACGTGACTCTACCACATAAAAATGATTGATGAAATCTTAAAGGTCCAGGGAAATACGATACATGATCAAACGAACTTTTAAGTGAAGTTCGATCAGTATTATATGAGTCACCTTATTCTAAGATATAGATGTCATATTTAATTTATATACATATATAAATTTAAAGTCCTTTCATTGTTCGGTCAATGACTCGCACATTTTTTTTCAGGTTTTAAATATCGATTTATAATCGATTTTAATTGTTGATTACTTTCCTATCCCTACCTTACTTTGTTCCCGTGATCTTGCTTCATTTTTCAAGGATTATTATTGGTAAATTTATTCTTTATTCGGCAAAATACTCTCGGACTGCGACGGGTGGAAAATTTTATTTATAACTTCGAATAAAGTGACTCACATAATATTGATCAACTTCACTTAAAAGTTCGTTTGATCATGTATTATTATTTCGTCACATTATTCGAAGATAATAATAATAATTATTATTATTATTAATTGAATAAAACCATATTGACACTACAACATGAAAACACAATGTATCTCTCAAGTAATACATATTGCATTAAATTAGATTGTTTAGTCCGATTGCCAAGACAATTTATTTAAACCATTAAGGATTTTTAATATTGATATGGTCACTATAAGATGTTGCTAGGTTAGCTAATTACGTAATAACTTAAGACAGAAGGACCCTTAAGAAGGGACTGAATAAATGAACCGACTTGGTATTACATGGATCTCACAACTTTTTACGGTAGAAGAACTGAGTTGCGAGACTTGGTTTTTTTACAAGTTATGTTTTTGATGGCATTTTCTTTGGTCGTAACATTGTGTATCTTTCTGATATATTTGGCTGCTGTATCTTTCTAGGTATCTATTTGTTATGATTTAAAAATTAAAGTTTTCTTATTTCTCAGAAATGCAGGTTTTCTCACGATGTTTTCCTTCATCGCCGAGTACGTGGTAAATCAGCACTTAAAATTGCAATTAACAATTTCATTGGTGCCGGCGGGGATCGAACCCGGGTTGCTCGCGTGCTGTGAAACTTACAGCGAGTGCTATTATTGTTATGATTGATAAATATTAATAGGCACTTATTCGAAAAGTTAACTTAAATTTTTAGTTTAAAATAATAAATAAATGAATGATTAACGTAAATAACGTAGGTAGGGTAGGTATTGTTTGTATTAATTTGTAGAAAATATATATTATATAGTTTCGTCTTCTTGAAAACATGCCTGCTGCGTTGAATGTCTTCTAGCAACGAGGGGTACTGTGGGGTGTTTACTTTTTAAATGTCTACCTAGGTTAACTCAATTTCCAGCGGGTACATTTAGCATGTTCGCACAATAAAGGTATTTTGCTTTTTTTGGTTCTACTTCTTCAAAATGATTCCACACTGCGCTTCGTTTTCGTGAACCCATTTTTTTTTATTAACAAAACACTAACTGTTCAAAATTATTTACACTTAAAATAAATAATAATAATAATAATAATAATAAATTTTATTTATTCACTTAGTTTACACTCAGGGTATCTTAAACTATTACAGTAGTCGTTTTGATTTTTTTTGGCAACTTACTGGTAAGATATGGTTGATCGTTAGCAGCTGTACTAGTTTTATGGTAAAAACTGTATTACAGACGCTAGCGCCTTCCACCGGACATTATAGGAAACAATTTGAGAAATGCCTTGTTTAGTACTACATAATATTATTGAAACCACTACATATAGAGACATTACTTAAGTATAAAAGTGAGGGATGGAATTGCGAGTGTACACGTAGAAGTTAGTAAATGTGTGTGTGTGTGTGTGTGAGTGTGTATGTGTGTGTGATGTGTGTGTGAGATGTGTGTTAGATGTGTGTGTGTGTGTGTGTGTGTGTGTGTGTGTGTGTGTGTGTGTGTGTGTGTGAGTGTGTGAGTGTGAGAGAGAGAGAGTATTAATGTGTGCATAAGCCCTGCCCTATTTTAAACATCTTGGGATTGGTTGTGCCAAAGACAGCAATCGTCACTAAGTGTGTGATGAGTACGACTTTATCATAAGATGTGGTTTAGTTATCTCTATAGGGGGATCGTAAAAGCGCCTCTGTATCCTCGTATGAAAGTCTCTGCAGCCACTGTTTTAGTTCCTGTTTACACTTTCTTGCGGTAGCTTTATAGATATTAAGTTCTTTATTAATCCTATTGTACACATGATTACTTCGGACATATTGTCTACGAGCTAAAGCGGTTCTGTGGGGGACGTGCTCACATACCCGGTATTCCAGTCTTCGACTTACTTTCTGTGCACGCTGTTCCAGTGGAAGTGTACGATGTCTACGAAGTATAATTTGAAGTATGTAGAGTTGCCTGGTTGTAAGCACCTCACATTCTTTAAATAGTTGGGTAGTAGGGTAACGGTAATGATTTTTAGTCATAACCTTTAACACGGCTCGCTGTGCTCGCTCCAGTTTTAGAAAATTTGTGGGGGACGCCCCACCCCAGGAAGGGATGCAATAGGTCAGAATTGACTGGGCCAGCGCAAGATAGACCAGTTTCAAGGTTTTTGAGTCCGCCGCATTCCTCAATTTTTTTAAAAACTGGAATAATTTTTCGAATCCGCGATGCCATGTTATCTATTTGAGGTGTCCAGGTAAGGGTATTGTCGAGTATAATTCCCAGATATTTTATATTATCTGTCTGTTCTATTGCCATGCATGCACAGTTTGCATTTATCGTGTCACAGTGGTGTATTTTGATGTAGTAAGGATCACGTTTGGGTTGTGATGCTTTTGATGCAGAAAAGGTAATATACTTTGTCTTGTCAATGTTTCAGGTCAGCAAATATTCACAGAGCCAGTTTGGTACAACACGCAGGGCCACCTCCATTCGCCACCGAGCAGTCTCCCAGGTTTTGTCGTGTACCAAGAGAACAGTGTCATCTGCATAAGTGATGATGCGACAGTTCGGAATAGTCAAGCGACAGAGACTGTTTATGTATACCAGAAACAACGTCGGTCCAAGTACACTGCCCTGAGGGACTCCATAGGAAAGATATTTATCATCACTAAGAAAAGAATCTATTTTGACACATTGATTACGTTCTGAGAGATAGTCTTGAAACATGTCCAAGGCCAGACCTCTTATGCCTATTTCATTTAGCTTTTGAAGTAAGATGGGGATAGAAACAGTGTCAAAGGCCTTGGATAGGTCAAGGAAGGTTCCTATTATTTTTAATTTACTGTCTATTTTTTAGCTACTGAGTTGACTAAATCCATAACAGCGTCTTCTGTGGATAAACCACTTCTAAAGCCGTATTGATTTTCTGATATGATATTATATTTGTTCAAGTAATTAATAAGCCTTGTGTTAAGAATTTTTTCCATTATTTTTGAGAGGGAGGTGAGAACTGATATAGGCCTATAACTATTGACACTGCTTCTGTCCCCACTCTTAAAGATTGGATGTACCAGAGCCTTCTTGAAGGCTTTTTGAAAGACACCTGACTCAAGGGAACGGTTGCAGACATATGTTATAGGAGGAACAAGAGAATTTCGGGCAGCCTTAATAACTGCAGAAGAGATTCGGTCATAGCCAGTAGCACTATCTGTTTTTAGATTTATAATTATCTTCTCAACTTCTGATTCGTCTGTCTCTAATAAAACCATGGAGTTGCCAAGAGGATTTTGAGATGATTTTATTGAGGTTTTAGGTGAAACTGATATTTGTTGATTTTTAAGAATTTTGGTTGCTAGATTTGGTCCAATATTGACAAAGAAGTCATTGACCTGGTTTATTGAGACATTTGAGTCATTTGTTAGATCCAGTAGGTCCGTAGAAGGTGATGAAGAGGAGGAGAGATGAGTTATGCTCTTGATGACATTCCAAGTCGCTTTGGGGTTATTTTTGGCTTTATGAAATTCACTGCGTTCGTAGAGACATTTTTTTTTAATAGTTTATTACCATAGTTGCGATAACGTAGATATATGACTTTGGCTATTAAATTGTTTGGGTCCTTTTTCATTTTGCTATGCAAGCTACCACGGTTTTGTATGCACCTTAGGAGTCCGGGTGTAATCCAGGGCTTCAGTATGCGTTTTCTGCATGATACTTTGACAGACTTGGTGTTTTCCTTGATGCATGTATAAATCTTGGAGATTAATAGATCAGCAGCAAGATTAGCATCTTTGGTATCAAAGATGGTTGAAAAATCGGTGTTGGCCAATTCATTTGTAACATTTTGTATATTGACATGTATCCGAGATTTTTGGTATGCTGTTTGTTGACGTTGACCTATGAATGTAAGGATAGGATTATGATCGGTGAATTTGAAATCTGACACGATGGTGGTTGTCTTAAGGTTGGTTTTCATCATAACGTGATCAAGGCAAGCATCATCATGGGTGATGAACGAATGTGCGGTTAATAGCCCGTATGATGCCAGAAGATTCAAATAAGGATCGGGTTTGGGCTCACGTTTATCATAGAGAATGTTGATATTAATATCTCCAATGAGAGTTATTGTTTTGTATAACGCTAAGGATAGTAGCGAATTATTTATTGAGTTGAGAAAATTATCGATAATTTTAACAGAAGGAGATCTGTATACACCTAAAATAGCTAAACCATTTTTAAAGCAGATTTTCAGGCAGCTAGCATCTGTTAGATTTACGACAGATACTTTGCATTTCATATCTTCTCTAATAAACATAATGACACCATCGTTCTGATTGTGCCAATTGGAACAGTGAGAATTAAAGCCTTGTAGGACTGGGACATTGACAACTTTACTAAGCCAGCATTCCGTTAATATTATTATATCCACTTTTATATTTATCATATTTAAGAAGATACAAAGTTCATCAAAATTTTGGTTAATGCTCCTGATGTTAACGTGAAGGATTTTTATTTGTTCACGGTTTGGATCAGTGTGCAGTGCGCATTCTTGCGGAGAGCACATAAAGGATTCATAACAGTTGGATTTGTCTATTTCAGTATTTATTTGATTTATTTCCATAATGACTTAAGATATTTATGAGTGGTACACTTTAGTATTACACTGATAGTTCTGCATTCCTGATTGGAAGTCGTGATATTGAGTTGAGTAGGTATCAACATAAATATTAATTTGAGGGCAGAAGTGATGCTGTATGGGTGTGTGATATATAGCTTATGTTGTGATAATGAGTGACATGTGTGTAAGAGTGATTGTGTTTGATTGCATTGTGTAAACATTTTGAGTACCGTGTACATATGTTTAATGTAATAGGTGAGTAAGAATAAGCTACCGTATAGTCATTTATCAGCTTAGTTAAATCCAGCTCCGATTCCACGCGGATAAGTTTTTCTCCCTCTCTTTTGCGTAGAAATATTCTTCCATGGGTTACCCAGCAGAATGAATAATCGTTCGAGTTCGCAATAAAGAAAAATAGTCTTTTTGATTTTGGAGTTAAGTTCTCGGAGACGAATATAGGCTGAGCCGCTCCTTTGATATGTATGTGTTCTGTACTAAATCTATTTCCTTTATGAGCTTTATTAAAGTTTTTTAGGTTTTTCAGTATTCTTTCTTTAATAAGTACACTATTTAAGTTACATATGATAGGTTTCTGTGTCGGTATTTTTGTGTTGATTCTATAGACATCACATACATCCGAAGCAGATGCGTCAACATTCAGGGCAGTCGATATGCTCAGTATAATATTTAGAAGGTCTTCTTTGCTTTCTGTGTTCGACACTGGTACGTTGCGAATCTCAATACTTGAGCATCTACCTTGTCGCTCCATGCCCTCAATCCTGTCCTCCAGGGTACGTATATAAGCAGTGCTTTATTTCTGTTCGCTCTCAATTTTTTGCAATTTCTTTTTTAATTCGGTGTTCTCCTGCAGAACGTATCCCATGGACACGTGTATAGCATCATTTTGCTTCCTTATTTCATCTGTAGTTTGCTGTAAGGAGTTAAGCTTCTCTTTCTGCTGTACCTGCATACCAGCAATAGAATCCTGGAGGGCATCAACTTTTCGATTTTGCTCATTTTTGAATACCCTCAGTAGGTTCATCATGCCATTCATGAAGTCAGTCATGGACTCCTCCTCTCGAAAACGCTTTGATCTGATAGTCACGCCATCAAGCACTCCACTAAGGTCTGTTTCAGATTGGGTGTGAGAGGGTGATGCATTGGAGGTAGAAATGGCAGCAGTGGGGGGAGGGGGAGTTCGTTTTAGTGGCATCTTTATTGGACTTGTATTAGGGTTTAATAAGCAGGCAGGAAGTCACAGATTCGGTACACAGCACCTCAACTTCTTTTTTGTACAGTTATTTATTAGCCAGACACAAATATTAGGGCCGTATAACACTGTAGAAGCTGAATGTTAACTTTAAAATGTTTAGTAGTTTTAGAAAGATAAGTTAGTAAGTAGCACTTGAGATTATTTACCTGGCTGGAGATCACAATATTCGGGAGAGAGAGAGAACCAAACAAACACTTTGTGCACTATTTTAGTCGCTTGGGAGTTCAATGTACCAGGCACGCATAAACTGAGCAGAGTCAATGTACACAATTATTTTATTTTTAATTTTTGAGTTGTACGGTACTCGTTCAATGTCTTTCCGAGGTACCAGGGCGACAGAACCGCAGCAGAGATAGTTCCGTAGCAGAGTACGTAGTGTCGACTCGTAGCGCAGTTTGCAGTTTGCTACGACGAACGGCCGTTTCTACGGAATAGTGAGCGGGGCTTGAGGCACTGCTACGTCTATTGACACGGCGAAATAACTTCTTGTTGGTTTATGCACTCTTATTTTCGCTGCACTGATTTATTGGTTTAATTTTAATTTATATCGAAAAATAAAACAATAAACAGATCAAAATACACGAGCACTCCTTGAGCGGTCCGGGAGGAAAAGGGAGAAAAATAAATGAAACAGTCACTAACTGTACGTACAGAACAAAAACCACTTTAAACAATTTACACTGAATGTCTTATTTACCTATATTTAAATTAAACAGTCACTAAGTGTAGGTACGAAACTACTTCAAATATTTTTCTATTCGATGCAATTAACGGAAACAATATTACTCTTATTGCCGAACCGAGGTTATAGTTGAACTAATGAAGCAAACTGATATCTTTGTTTAATTTTGTAAATCACAAATCTTTTTTCAACGTTTTTTATGGAAATAAACGACTACTAATTTCGGTTGTAAAACTTTCTTAAAAACGATGGTTTTATAACTGAAATTAGTTTGCATTCATTGTTTACTAAAAAATTTATAGGCAAAGTACACATAGGTATAGTTCAAACCAGTATAATACTTAAATGTTAACGTACCGCTTAATGACTTAAAGCCCTATGCACCAGTCATAGAGTTATCAATTTACCTTTTTTGTGCCAACGTATTACAGTTTATAGTGGTCAAACAACTCACTCTCTCCGTCTTGCCAAAGCGCGACAAAACATTCTAAATAGTGAGCTGCGAAAGAAACATCTGAACAATCTTCCTGGAATGACCGGCCGTGCCGGCCGAGGTATAATAGAAATCAGTGTGCGTAATGTGCGACACAGATGTTAGAAAAATTAAAACATGCCTTAAGTGAATAAGTTGTAAAGATACACTAATACAGTGATACATTCGGATGCGGATGGATATAAAGAGTGATTGATGGAAACGGATTGATTCATATCTTTTGTATCTATCTCTCCTGAGTTATCCATCTCTAATGGTTAGTGCGTATCTCGACCTTCTCGACATCTCATGTGCAGTCGAATTGAGTACCGTCTCCTTTTTTCTCACCATTACTGGGACGTCCTGTATATATATATGATAGATATGGTCACTACGAGGGCGGCACTGAAAATTTCGGGAATCAAGGAAGTGACACCACATTTTTTTTTGTTTTTAAAAACGTTACCCCCACACTAGGATTTTCTCCTGTATCGTGGAGGCAGTTTACAAACACAAATTTCACAAGGACAAACATCCAGACCCGGAACAATCGTTTGTAGGCCATACAAATACTTGTTCCGTGCGGGATTCGAACCCGCGCCCCCCAGCACAGCAACTCATTGCTAAGCCACTGCGCCACGGAGCCGTCTACTATTTAAAAATGTATTTATTGCTTTTCGGAGTATTCTCCACGAAATTTGACACATTTTTCCATACGATGGAACCAATCATTGAAGCAACCATTCCATTCGGAAGTTGGGGTCTCCAAAATGGCCCTTTTGTAGGCGTTTTGGACGCAAAAAAGCGGCACGGCCGTACCATCCTTTTCTCGAAGCAGTTCAGGCCATTTTAGTAACCCTACAACTTCGTTGTGGATAAAACTAGAAGCCTGAATTTTCAGTAACCAGGCAGGCATTGTATGAACACAGATACAAATTTCATCAAATTTGAACCAGTAGTTTAAGAGTTATAACTAGTCAAAGTTTCTTAATTTTTTCACTCACTGACTGACCGATCATCAAAACTCTAAGTGTGCGTCCACAGTGAATGCGCGGCGACTTGAGCCTGTTGCGGGCGCGACGGCGGGCGCGTGCCGTGGCCACAGTGACGAGCGAGCTGTTGGTGTGCTTAGATGTATTACAGGTGTTGTAAACCATGGACGAGGATTTTTATTTCTACTAGATAGTCCGATACTGAGATGGGAGATTTTGAACATTAGAGAGGCTGTGCACGAAATAAATAAAAACTGACAAATAAATGGTGAATTTTTTAATTTGTAAGAAGAATTGAGATTTGTACCCTAGAAAATTCTTTGAGTATACTAGAATGTCCGTATCAACATTTGATTACGTCCTGAATAAAATATCACCTAAAATCACTAGAGAAGATACAAATGTTTTAACAAAAAAAAAATGAAAATAGCGCTTACGCCGAGCGATAAGACCGAACTGGTTTGATACCCCCGCACCCGCGCATTGGATCGCTTGCTGACTAGGCCTGTAGTGTGGCCAAAACGCGCGGATATGAACGTTTGAAAACTACGCGCGCTATCCCGCTCATGCCCGTCGCGCTAGGCGTCCGCCTTAGTCACTACACTATGGACGCAAACGGCGGTTTCATATGTTTGATAATTCGCGCCCGTCGTCGCAACCGCGCTAGGCTCGCACTGTGGACGAGGGCTTAGGCACTTCTTGCAGATATAGAAGCTTCAAATTTGGAATACAATTATCGTATGGTATATGAATCAGGAAAAAATTAAAATATTTTGCAATTTCGGTCCAGTTTTCGAGATACACCAACTGCATAAATAACTTTGTAATCCCATATAAATATATAGGATTACAAAGTTATATTTGCAGTAAATGAATCAGTGTACCTATATATGTATAATATAATGGAATAATAGGTGTAGATAGGTACCTAGATATAACTGTCTACAAAAAGAAATGAGATGGCATCAAAAACATAACTTGTAAAAAAACCAAGTCTCGCAAGTCAGTTCTTCTACCGTAAAAAGTTGTGAGATCCATGTAATACCAAGTCGGTTAATTTATTCAGTCTCTACTTAAGGGTCCTTCTATCTTAAGTTATTACGTAATTAGCTAACCTAACAACATCTTATACATAGGCTGCACTAAAAGTATCGGGAATGGAATATTTCCACTGTTCCTATCATATTAAAAATTTTTAATTGAAAACTCCTTGGTTTTAAAAATCGAATACCATTTATTTATTTAAAAAAAAAATATCAGTCTTGTCACAAGGTTTTGTCAAACTTGTTTAGTCGTTGAGAAAATGGAATTGACTCGAGAAAATTCAAGAGCGATGATTTATTATGACTTTCGAAGTGGTTTAACACAAAAACAGTGTGTTGACCGGATGATTTCTGCATTTCGTGATGAAGCCCCATCCAAAAACACAATTTATCGCTGGCTTCCTGAATTTCAACGTGGACGTGTCAAGCCCGTGATGATTCCCGTCAAGGCCGTCCAAAAACTGCAGTCACCCAAGAAAACGTTGATGCTGTGCGTAAGCTGATTGAGGAAGATCGACATGTGACATACCGCGAAATTTAGGCAACTTTAGACATTGGCATTAGTCAAATACAAATAATCTTGCATGAATAATTAGGTGTAAAAAAGTTGTTTTCCCGATGGATAACGCATTCGCTCTGTGAAGAGCAAAAAGCGGCTCGCTTTACTTGGTGCGTCAGAACTCTCGAAAGATTCCATGCAGGATCCTCAAATGCTGTATACAACATCGTATCAGGTGACGAATCCTGGATATACGCGTACAAACCCGAAACAAAAAACCAGTCACGAGTTTGCGTGTTCGAAAATGACTTAAAGCCAACAAAAATTGTTCGTTCACAGAGTGTTGCAAAAAAAATGGTGGCCAGGTTTGTCTCCAAAACCGGCCATGTTACGACTATTCCTCTTGAGGGGCAAAGAATGATTAATGCTGAATGGTATGCTAGTATTTGTTTGCCACAGGTCGTTTCTGAACTCCGTAAAGAGAACTGCAACCTCTATCACGACAATGCGAGTTCTCATACCGCACATACAACAAAAGTGTTTTTAGAGCAAGAAAACATAGAATTATTAGACTATCCGCCGTATAGCCCCGACCTAAGCCCTAATGATTTCTATACTTTCCCTAAAATAACAAATAAATTGCGTGGACAGAGATTTTCATCACCTGAAGAAGCTGTGGACGCGATACGCGTGGCCGCCAGATGCAAACAGCTCTATAGCTACTTATCTATTACTCTTACTGATAGGATTGAGTTGAGCGAAGCGAGCCACGCTGAGTGAGCAGCGCACAGTAATGCGATGCGTGTCGTGAAAGCGAGCTTGATCTACTGATACATAAGGATATAAAGATATAAAAGAGTGATACATATCCAAGTGATCAAAAGATACATAACAATCTTTTCTTTTAAGTTATACACATTGCCCATGGCTACTAACCATATTTAACAATAACCAAACACGAATTCATACAATGGAGAATCTGTCGATCCTTTTTATTCACATTAATCCTAAGCACCGTTTGTCTCGCTCACACAGCTTAGAATTCGTCCAAACAAGGCGAGCAGGTAGTAAAGTAAAATTTTCAAGGGCGACAAATGTAATTATACCTAATAAAGACATACAATGTTTTAAAAAAACTATCTGCCAATAATTTTGTAATTTTGTAATGAAATTCCTACTTTTACACATTAACGGCTATAGCTCAGTAAGTAATAACATTAAGTACATGGTATGTCAATGTTTTAGAATCCTAATGATATAGGCAAACTTTTTAAATGGTTGGCCATACAGATCCTATACTTTTTTTTCACCACAGGTGCTCAAACTTAGCAGTTAAATAAAGTAAAAAAATTAAACTTATATTTAGTGCCGTCTTGTAAAATACTACCCATAGCAGTTGAAAACTTTTAAGGGTGATTTAGAAACATCATTATTAGGGAACACATTAAAAAATCCGATCTAGGCATTAAACTGCGGACGTGATGACCACAAATGTGAGCAGAAGTACGAATTTTCAGAATTTTATAAAACATTGCGTAGGCCGCGAACCGTTCGGGATTGAATTTTTTTTTAGGGAACCGAGGCCCCCTCCCCCCCCCCCCCTGCCCGAACACGTACGTACCAGATTATCTACCATTACTGGGACGTCCTATATATATGTTTTGTATACATATATGAGTTTAACAGGAAGATGTTTTGAAAGTAGTTTTGCCAAAACATATTCTACTTTAAAGGTAAAATAAGACCAAAAATTATCAACTAAATTAGATTTATTAAGAAAAATAATAATCTGTTTACAGCTCATAATTTTGCAGCTGATAATTTTACATTGTGAACCATTAGAAATTAATATTTAATACACACTTCTCTTACGAATTCATTGCTGTCTATCGTCTACCGATTATAATACCTAGCAAATGTAATAGACGTTGATGTCCAACTCGCGGTTCTTCGGATTACATCGAGTGGGACTCCTGCGCTCCTAGCCGCGGATGTGGCAGCGTGTCTCGTACTGTGAGCGCTGAACGTCACCACATCCACTTCACTTTCCGCTAGGACTTGTTTAACTCATCGTACGATCGTCTGACTCGACGTTTCACCTTACTAGTTCTCAACTGTTCTGTTCAGGAAATATATTCTTTGCTAGCAGTTGCTGAGCATATGTGTACATTTTCCTTATAATAGGGAAGCACCAACAATGACTATTCACAACCCGCAGCAGAAGTTATTACTAAATCGTAAATGGCAATTTTAATATCACTGGGACTTATTCTAATATGCTTAATTTTTATTAAGGATAATTTTTGCACCCTATGGACCGTACATAAATCCGAGAGAATCGTAACTTTCTACGTTAATTTTTCAATAGAAACCTCGTCATGCGGTCTTCATTGTGCTTATGTAAATTATTATTTATTATTTAAAATTTGTATACGTGGTAGAGCCATGCTGCAGCTATATTATGGTTGTAGCACGAATGGGTCGGCTCGACCGGGGAAGGACCACGCTCTCACAGAATACCAGCGTAAAATAGCAGCTTAACGCTGCCGTGTTTCGTTTGGTGAGTGTAGAGAACCAGAGACCCTTTTTACTGGAAACGAGGCATTCCATCTTAGTCCTCACGGGTGACAACGCATCTGCATTTAGATTCTTAATCGAAGATATATGTAGATGTCTATGGGCCACAGCAACCACTTACCATCAGGTGGACTGTGTGCTCGTTTGTCACCCTTATTCTATAAAAAAAAATCAGAACTACCTGAAACGATGGTCTTATTTTGTATACTCACTTAAAAAAATCTTTTAAATAAGTTATTGTTACTAACATCAATATTTAATAATAAAGCCAAAGCAGACCAGTGGCTTTTGAGTGAGCCATTTCACACCCTGATACAAAAGATATGTAATAAATGATAGAACTATCGATTCCATAAAAGTAGGTATTGTAAGGATTTAAATGTATGTCATTGCAATATTTCCACCACAATTTATAAGTACAATCATACTGTTGTAAGGTGTTTTGCGGCAATGAAGACAACATTATGAAAGCATACGGATAGCCTCGCGATTCTCAGGCAAAGTTGAAACTGCTTCCTTTTCCTGCAAGGAAAGCTTGGGAGGTTTTTTTTTATAGAATAAGGGTGACAAACGAGCGCACAGTCCACCTGATGGTAAGTGGTTGCTGCGGCCCATAGACATCTACATCTATCCTCTATTACAAATCAAAATGTAGATGCGTTGTCACCCGTGAGGACTAAGATGGAATGCCTCATTTCCAGTAAAAAAGGCCTCCGGCCACCTGCACTCACCAAGCGAAATGCAGAGGTAAACCTCTACTTCACGCTGGCTTTCTGTAAGGTCGTGGTACCACCCCGGTTCGAGCCGGCCCATCCGTGCGACAGCAAAAGCTGCCGCGTGGCTCTATCACTGTTAAAAGGTTTTGGTTAGCACCTAAATATATAATTTCGGAGTTACACATACCTCTTAAGACTGGGAACCACGGTTGAGAGGGTCAGTAAGGAAATACTAAGATACCTTCTGCCCTATCTGGCTTGATCTTTCGACAAGATCACTCAAAAAAACTTAGAAATTCTAGACCGACAGTTCAAGAAGACACTTAAAATTAATGTAAATGGTGGGAAAGCATAAAAGAAGTATGATTTTCCATTTACTCCTACCCCACATTACAGTAATCACCCCAGTCCTGTTTTCTGATGCATCAGAAGAAACTTATATAACAAATGTTGGTCTCTCTATTTTATTTTTATAAATATAAATATACTTAGACCACCAAAGTAGATCTAGTACTACATCGATAGAAGGAGTGAATTTGGCGTTATACTCGTAATTATTATATGTAGTGGGGGTGCAATCCATCACTCAATCATGTCTCGTTATTGTTGTAAGATCGTCTACGGGAAATGCCTGGAAAATCTAATAAATTTCTAAAAATGGTGATGATTTTGTTTTCTGCCGACTTTCAAAAAGGAGACGGTACTTAATTCGACTGCATGTTTTTTTTAATGTGTGTTACCTTATAACTTCTTACTGGGTGAACCGATTTCGATGATTCTTTTTTTATTTGAAAACTGGTATTTCTCGTGTGGTCCCATATGAATTTTATCAAGGTCAAACCAATAGTTTTTGGGTTATTTTTAATAATTTACATTGAAGTCGGCTGTACAAAATTTTAAATTTTAAATTATATATGTCAGGAGTAAAATATAAAAATAATATTATAAGAAGACGCTATTACTCACATACTTATACAATGTTACATTATATGGAAATAATTCTAACCTAAAATTTTACTGGCAAATGCTTAATGTTTGCTCCCCTGGTTTTGCTGTAGATATTTTAGTTAAGAATTCTCCACGCATAGAAGCTCCGGGCATAAGCCTCTCCGTGAGTCGCTAATCGACTTTAAGCTTCCTTATACGACTGACAGTAGTTCTTCACTGCACGTCTCCGGTCAGTAAGTCATCACTCTAATTTACACTTTAGTTTTAAGGTTTGAAAGAATATGGGACAAGATCAAACGTGTTTGCAAAATTTTCTCCAAATAAATTTTTATTATATCGTGAAAATACTAGTCCAAAGTGTTAAAATAACAACAACTCGTGTGTATTAGTGTTATCTTTTAGATCCAAACATTAAATAAGAAACAAAGTAAGTAAAATTTAGAAGTGTTAATATCGTTAAATTTCAAGTTACCGCCGTGCTAAATTAAAGATTAGTGACAATAATTAAAACTAATAGTGCAAAACATAGCCATAATAGCTTTGAACTCTTACTTGGAAAAGCTATTAACGATTGCATATGTAGAAAAGCAAAACCTATATTAGGTGTATTGACTACTGGCCACTGGAGAGCGTTATTTGGAATATTCAATACTTTTAAATACTATAATTCAGAAAACAATGCCTCCAATTTCATTATGTGCTAGATGCCACAAAAAGCTACCAAAAAGAGAATTCCTCACTTGCTTACACTGTAACAGTACATATGACCTGGAATGTGGCAACGTATCCAGTAAGCGTTTTAATAACATAATGACCTCTGAGCATAGAAAACGGTGGAAATGCCCAGCCTGCTGCTGTAAAACACCAAAAACTGGAAACATAGATGAACCGATAGCATTTAGAAATAACAATAATGATTAAGAGCTTTGCAAATCACCTGAAACAAATAACGTGACCCTTAGAAAAAATACGACTTCTCGAAATAACGACACGTTAGGCTCTGAGGACATATCATTATTAGGCGATACTATCTGTCCAGAAAATATGCAATCTCACGAGCAAACTAAATTGACTCTGCAAAGCGTAACCAACGTGATAACTCGAAGCCTTCAAGAAAATAACAAAAAGATTATAGAGCAGCTACAGAACACAATACAAACAGAAGTACAGAAAGCGATACAATTATTAAGAGCAGAATTTCAACAAGATATATATATTGTAAATGAACAAAATAAAAACAGAATAATAGAAATACAACAGCTTAATAAAAAAATTGATGAAATGCGAAAGGAGACTGATTTACTGAAAAAAGATATGAACAGTTTTAAAACACAAAGTCCTATATCTTCCAGTGATAACAGGAACAATGAAAATGATTGCAAAAAATTCGTCTTATTTGGCCTAGAAGAATATTATAAAGAACCAGAATGCAATTTGTATGATAGAATACATCGACTGTTCCGGAATTTGATGCAAGTGGATCTGCGTGGATACATTGAAGATACCTATCGTATAGGCCGATACAATAGAAATGAAAACAGGCCTTTGGTTGTGGAATTGATTAGCAAGAGAATGGTAAAGTTCTTAATTAGCAAAAGTAGTTACTTATATAAAACTGGCCTATCGATTTCAGAATTCTTAGATAGGCCTTCACGACTGAAAAGAAAAGCCTTACGTGAGAAAATGCTTTTGGCTCGAAAAAATGGACTTCATGCAGTACTACGGAACAACCAATTATAAAGAAAAATAATAAATATCAATGAATACCCTGACTCTAGCGATGCATCGGACCTACTCAATAATACACAAAAAGAGAAATTAACACCTGGAAAGAATCAACAGAGTATACATAAAAATGTCCATGACCATTCCTTTCGGAAAAACGCAACATCAATTTAATATACTTTATCAAAATATGCAGAGCATGTTCAACGAACAACATACAATAGAAGCATTTTTACACGATAACCCCTTATACGAAGCCGTGTGCATATCTGAAACATGGTTGACGGAAGAAAAGTTAAATTTAATACAGTTTAACGGTTACAAAGTTGCAGCCTCATTTTGCAGGAAGACCCGGATTGGAGGAGGTGTTTGTATACTTTTACAAGAGCATATAGAATACGTAGAGAAGAAAGATATTACAAGAATGTCCTTAGAATATATATTAGAAATAAGTGCGGTAGAAATATGTAAAGAAAATATGTTAATTGTAGTTATGTATTGGAATAGAAGAGAGGAAGAGGTGTTCTTGAGCCAATTACAACAAATTTTAAAATACTTAAACAATAAATACAATAAATATAATATTGTCATAGGCGGGGATTTCAACATGGATATATTAAAACCTAACAATAAAATATCTGGTTTTCTTAATTTAATGTCAGAATATAAATTCCGCCAACATATCAAAACACCAACTCATACAATGGGAACCACATTTACGTGTCTAGACCTCATATTTACGAACTTTAATAATAAATATTTAAACACTACCGTAGAAGAACTAGGGTTTTCTTTTCACTCGGCAACTATTATACATCTGAAAATACCCCGACAAATTAAACAACTAGAATGGTACACGGAAAAACGTATTTATAACAAAAGTGCAATAACACAGTTTAAAACACAATTACAGTTAATAGATTGGAACGAAATAATAGACGAACACAAAAACATAAATGAAAATTACGATAAGTTCCTCGACAAGCTAATAACTTTATTGAACCAAATCATTCCAAAACGACGAATCAAAATAAAATCAAAACCAAAAAAAAATTGGTTAACAGTAGGAATAAGGAAATCGTGTAACCATAAAAGATTACTAAAAATACTTACAACAAAAACGAATGACCCAATACTGAAACTACATTATAAAAAATATGCAAAAACGTTAAAAAAAACTATAAATAATGCTAAAAAAATTCAATATATTAACAAATTAAAACATTCAG
Source organism: Parnassius glacialis (assembly GCA_033319125.1). NCBI lineage: Eukaryota > Metazoa > Arthropoda > Insecta > Lepidoptera > Papilionidae > Parnassius > Parnassius glacialis. The sequence continues at coordinate 36,006,022 of JAVANC010000028.1, read as the reverse complement.
ATAACAAAATCAAAACTATGTGGCAAATAATAAATGAGAGAACAAATAAAACAAATGCAAAGGAAAAGCGCAATATAAAATTAAAAGTAAATGATTCGATAAGTTCAGATCCAAAACAAGTCGCAACCGCATTCAATAACTTTTTCGCGTCGATTGGTGAGTTCAACCCTGATCCAGCAACAGGCAGCGGCGTTCGCGGCCGCCCTGTTCTCCAACCGATACAAAACACTATGTATCTGAGCCCAGTCGACTGTCCCGAGGTGTATAAAATTGTTAAAAGCTTAAAGAATAAAAGAAGCCACGGCATAGATGAACTTTCTCCTCATTTAATCAAAGAATGTGCAGACGAATTAACCATACCGTTGACAATATTAATAAATCAATCCTTTAACGAAGGCACCTTTCCAATACAACTAAAAAAGACAATTATAAAACCTGTTCATAAAAAAGATAAAAAAACCGATCCAAGTAATTATCGCCCTATTGCCCTTTTGCCGACTGCATCAAAATTTTTTGAGAAAGCCATTTGTAACCGTGTTACTAGATTTTGTAAAAAATACCAGATATTTGATGATTGCCAGAACGGCTTTCGAAAAAACCGATCCGCAGTTTTAGCAGTATATAAATATATTAATGAAGTTGTAAAAATTTTAGATAGTAAACAATACGGTGTAGGTATCCTCTTAGACATGACGAAGGCATATGATAGGGTACAACATAATATACTATTAAATAAATTATACGAGTTAGGTATTCGTGGCCCCGCTCATAAATGGTTTGCTTCGTACTTGAAGGATAGGCAGCAATTCGTTGAGATCGAACACTTTGATACCACTACCAAAAATATTTCATACGTGCGCTCCGATTGCAAGGTAATTAATGCATCAATACCTCAAGGAAGTGTCGTTGGATGTCTTTTATTTCTGATTTACATCAACGACCTTCCTAAAGCTATAGAAGAAACGTCTGTCTTGTTTGCCGATGATATATCGCTATTAACTTCATGCCAAAACGATACTGATATTTATGAAAAACTTCATTTACTTATTACCAAAACTTCAGACTGGTTAAATGATCATAATCTAAAAATAAATTTTTCTAAAACTAAAATATTAACTTTTCATCCCCATCAAAAAACCTCACTCAATTTAAAATTCGATTACAATGGCACAATTTTAGAATCTGTGAAAGAATTTAAATTACTCGGTATAAATAGAGACATTCACTTGAATTGGAAATCGCATGTCCATAGACTGAGGGCTAAACTATCGAGCTTTTCATATGCATTACGCGAAATTAAAAAAAGTACCAACATAGAAACGGCCATAACAACCTACTATGCGTATGCGCATGCTTGGCTGAGTTACGGCATCATTTTGTGGGGCAACAGCACGGATGCAGCCTCTCTATTCACCCTTCAAAAGAAATTAATCCGGATTATAGCAAATATAGATCAGACTGATAGTTGCAGACCGTTCTTTTTTAAATATAAAATATTAACCTTACCCAGCTTATATATATTGGAGATGTGTAAATTTGTTCGAAAAAATAAGCAATTTTATACAAAACGTGAAGATTTACCATGCAAATACACGTTACGACACAAAAATAAATTAGTATTGCCTACTTCCCGATTAAAACTAAACAGTTCTAGCACATTAAGTTCTTCCATAAAATTATATAACAAACTACCTGACATATTAAAAAATGAAAATAATGACATCATATTTACAAAAAAATTAAAACAGTACCTAACTAATAAATGTTACTATAGTATTAATGAATATTTTACAAATATGTAATACTTATATATAAGTATTTTTATAGGTTTTACAAAATGATCACTAATTTAAATTGAATTCTGTCTCAATAAGTCACCATGACATTCTTATAAGTAGTTTAATAAGCTTCCTCTCTCCTAGCCCCTAAATTGCGTGCCCAACAGGGTCCATAACACTGGTCTCACATTATTTTATAACATCTTGTGTACATTATGGTTTAGCAATAAAAGTTTGAGTTTGAGTTTGAGTTTGAGATGTTGTGTCGTAACTTTCGGTTGTGAAATCTCATTCGAGTTGGATTCTTGATTTCAAATTGGTTGAGGTTGGCTTACTTATTTAATCAGTATTTTTTACGTTTTACGATAAGTTGTCTGACTCAGATATCATATGTAAAAAATACTTGAAAAAAACTTCGAGCCTAGTGATATCGAATGAAAGTATGTAAGTACGTAACGTATGTAACAATGAATGCTATCTTAGTATATATCTTACGCTTAGTTGCTAGTTGAGACTAATGCAAACTTTTTTGTTAAGGCTTTTTTGAAAAGCACAAGCATATGGCGTACTTATCCTGGGTCGACGCTCGAGACCGCAAAGTTCCGGATCTTAGCCTTAAGAAGATAACCTTTAACGAAGTTGCCAAATCCTGCAAAAAGGCATTACGGCAAGCCAGTATCGACCGAATTAACCGCATCGATACAAAACTTTTTGCAAAACCATCTGGCAGTAGAGCTTAATGGTATCTCGCCAAAGCAGTCGAGACAAATTTCTGTCGGTCTACAGTGCCTTAGGTAACCTGATGGTATACCAGCTATAGTTCTAAAGGTCTGTGCAACTGAGTTGTCTCCTGTGTTGACGCGCTTGTTCCGCCTCTCTTTCATAACTGGAATAGTACCCAAATATTGAAAGCTGGCTAATGTGCAGTCTGTGCCTAAAAAAGGTAGCCGTAGCGACCCTGCAAACTATCGGCCAATTTCAATTACCTCCATACTCTGCAAGATTATGAAGCGTATATTGAACGCCCACCCATGGCATACATAGAGCAGAATGATGCAGACGACAACACAGTTGTGAAGAGATACCAACCATGTGCTCGGGCCAGTCGGTATCAAATCCAGTCCGAACGAGAGGCTTTGATTGAGCGTGTGAATCTCACACTACAGGCAGTCTCCGAATGGGATGACACCGATCTCGTGAGATTTAATGCCTCCAAAACACAAGCGTGTACTTTCACCGCTAAAAGGAGCCCGCTCACCTTTTTTTTTTGCGGATGGAAAATCATCAAATGATGCCTTTCGCTCTGGGTGGAGCGGAAGGGAGTGTCAGACTTTTATTGACTAAAAACCATCCGTGTTCCTTCAGTACCCTTACGTTCCGGAGCCGCGGTATCTCTTTCGAACAGCCCGCAGCCCCGGCAGGCGTCGGCCCTTGCGGGCCCCTTCACGATGCTGACAGCTCTTTGAGGCGCGCGTGGAACAAAACGCGCCGTCAACACGGCCTGTCGTCGTTAGACGGACGGACGGCGAGCTACCCATTGCTCGCCATCCACAGGCCCGCGCCTACGGTGGCCGGGGGCCACGACGTAGCCCCCGACGCCCGGGGCGTCTCCCGCGGCGGCCGGGAAGGAAAGCTGATGCTCTCTCCTTCTCCCGCTCCGCCACCTCCTTCGCTAGCATCATTGCTTCGCAGAAGGTGGTGACGGCATCCCATGCCGGTGGCCGGGGGCCACGACGTAGCCCCCGACGCCCGGGGCGTCTCCCGCGGCAGCCCGCTCACCCTGGCTCCTACTTTCCGGAATGTATCCTTGGAGTACACTGACCGCCTTCATTTGTTAGTGGTTGAATTTTCTTCGAACCTCAAATTTGGGCGGTTCATTGAGTCCAGAGTCAAAGCAGCCGCAAGGAAACTTAGTGTCCTTGCAAGGGTGTGACGGTACTTCACGCCGAGGCACCTTCTTAACTTATACAAAGCGCAAGTCCGGTCGCGCATGGATTACTGCTGTCACTTATGGGCTGGTGCTGCATAATGCCACCTGACTCAGTGGAAAGACGTGCTAAGAGGCTCATTGATGACCTTGATTTGGTTGAAACCAATCTCGTCAGCCTCAAGCACAGGCGAAGAGTAACCAGTCTCTCGGTATTCTATAGGATGCATTTCGATGAGTGTGCGCAGGAATTACACGCTTTAATTTCTCCCTCTCCTTTCCACCATCTGACAACCAGGCGGTCGGCGAGACTTCACCCTTTTGTTATCGATTTTCCACGCATTAGAACCAAGCAGTTGGCTTCGTCTTTTATAATGCGTACAGCAAAGGAGTGGAATAATTTGCCGGCGTTTATCTTTCCGTCCGAATACAATCTGGGCGTCTTCAAAGCAAAAGTGAATAGGGTTTTGTTACGATAAGATAGTGCAATTACCATTTAAGGCTGCATCACCACTTACCACCAGGTGGAATTGTGGTCAAGTACTGGCTTATAGTAATTAAAAAAGCGTATTTCTAATTACTCCAAAAAATAAAATAAAACTGCTGTGGCAACTATATTAGGTTTATGTTTGGCAGTGGACTTTTGATAGGCTAAAACGGTATAAATATCATAACAAATAATAACACAAAACAGAAAACCATACTTTCCAAGTGATAGGGTCCAAAAATCAAGTAGATAAGATTAAAAGGTTTGCTTTAGAGCTAAAAATACAGAATAAACATATTGAACAAGTGACAGAGGCTAGAAATTTGGGTGTACTATTGGACAGAAAATTAACATTTCATTATCATGTCCTAGAAGTTGTTAAAAATTGTTATTTTAGGCTAAAAATTTTATACCAAGTACGTAAATATTTAAGCCTAGACCTTAGGATATACTTTTGCGAGTCACTAATTCTTCCTAAGCTTAATTACGCTGATGCGGTTATAGGCGAGTGTCTCTTCTCTTCGCTTGTTCACGTTTTTGTTTTAACATACCGAAGCGGACCTATGTAACACCTTATCTCAACAACAGTAATTTAATGAATATGCAGTCTCGACGTTCTTTTCATTTTCCCAGTTTATTGTTTGGTATCATAATGACACACACACACACACCACAGTATTTTTATAACAAATTACACTTTTCACGGCGACAAGTTAGAATAGCAACTCGTTTAGTATGTCCAAGACACAGTACATCGGCATTTCGAGGTAGCTTTCGTTACTCTGCCACGAAATGCTGGAACAACATTCCACCATCAATTAGAAATCTAGCTTCAATCGGTTTGAATAAATATAACTATAAAATAATACTTACTCAGTGTTCAAAAGTCAACTTATTGATAATAACTGTGTCTTACATACTTTTCTAATCCGTTTATACGTTTCTTTTTATTTTTATTTAAGTATTATTATTATATCAATTTATTAGAAGTATGTTTTATTACTTATAGTGTAATCATGTATTTTGGTTATATATACTATGCACAATATGCACATAGCATATTGTCTTAACATTGTACAATAATGAATATTGTTAAGTCCATTTAAACGGTGGTAGAGCCACGCAGCAGTTTTTACACGCGCACGTATGGAGGATCATACACCTTCCCTGTTGGACCTTCTGCTGACCTCTCATCCGGACGGATATCAGGTTTCCGTCGATGCCCCTCTCGGCTCTTCGGACCATTGTCTGATCCTGAGTATGGTGCCACTCACGCTCCCTTCGCGGTTGCGTTCTGCAGGTTGCCGCCGTGTTTGGCATTACAGGTCGGCGGATTGGGACGGAATGTGGTCTTTCTTTGCATCCTACCCATGGGGGCAGGTTTGCTTCTCGCCGGATGATCCCAGTGCTGTTGCTGACTCTGTCACTGATGTGGTGCTACAGGGAATGGAACTATTTATTCCATCATCTGTGGTATCCATTGGAGGCAGATCTCAGCCTTGGTTTGGTCGCACCTGTAAGACTGCATTACGCAGTAAGCAGGAGTGTTATAAAGCCTGGGCTGCGGCTTCGGCGACTCGGGATGTAAACACCAGCACACTAAAAAAGAAGTTTAACTTCGCCTCCAGGTCCTTCAAAAGAGTTATTGCCAAGGCAAAGTCAGAGCACATAGGCAGAATTGGCGAGAAACTAGTTCGCCTTCCTTCGGGAACCCGTGCATTCTGTTTTCTCGCCAAGGCTATCCAAGGGAATTTCTGTAAGCCATCATTACCATCTCTGCACAGGGAGGACGACTCACTGGCCCAAGACGCAAAAGACAAAGCCGACCTTTTAGGCTCCCTTTTTGCGTCCAACTCGACTCTTGATGACGGGGGTAAACACCGCCGACCATCCCGCGGTGTGAGTGCTCCATGCCGGATGTGCTGTTCTCACAGCGCTCGGATCGCAAAGCACTATTCTCCCTGGACATCCAGAAGTCGAGTGGGCCTGACGGAATCCCCCCAATTGTGCTGAGGACGTGTGCTCCGGAGTTGGCACCGGTCCTAAGGCGTCTTATTCGGTACTCCTACTCCCAATTCGTAGTCCCGAATTCATGGAAGACAGCTTTTGTTCATCCGATCCCTAAAAAAGGCGACCGCTCAGACCCATCCAACTATAGGCCTATCGCGATCACCTCCTTATTCTCCAAAATAATGGAATCCATTATTAACTGCCAGCTCATCCGGTACCTTGAAGATCACCAGCTGATTAATGACCGCCAATACGGTTTTCGTCGGGGTCGATCAGCTGGTAATCTTCTGGTCTACCTGACCCATAAATGGGCGGAGGCAGTAGAGTCCAAGGGGGAGGCGTTGGCCGTTAGTCTGGACATTGCGAAGGCCTTCGATCGGGTTTGGCACAAAGCGCTTCTTTCGAAGCTCCCTTCCTATGGGCTTCCCGAGAAATTGTGCAATTGGATCACCAGCTTCCTTGAAGATCGGAGCATCAAGGTCGTTGTAGACGGTGCATGTTCTGACTACAAGCCTATTAACGCTGGTGTTCCACAAGGCTGTGTGCTATCACCAACGCTGTTTCTTCTGCATATCAATGATATGTTGCTAACTGGTAACATTCATTGCTATGCGGATGACTGCACTGGTGATGCTCTATACACCGGCCGTGCCAACATTTCTCGGGAAAACGTCGCCGAGTACCGGAACAAACTTGTGTCTGAAGTCGAGTCTTTGCTGGACAAAGTCTCGGATTGGGGGCGACTAAATCTAGTCCAGTTTAATCCTCAGAAGACACAAGTTTGCGCGTTTACCGCTAAAAAGAACCCCTTTGTCGTATCTCTTCAGTTTCAAGGCACTCTCCTTCTTGCCTCAGCCAGTATCGGTATCCTTGGAGTCGACATATCGAGTGACATGCAGTTTCGTGGTCACTTGGAAGAGAAGGCCAAACTGGCCTCTAAATTGCTTGGCGTGCTCAGCAGAGCGGGACAGTATTTCATGCCGGCACACCGCCTGCAACTTTACAAGGCGCAGGTTCGGCCTCACATGGAATACTGTTCCCATCTCTGGGCAGGGCTCCCCAGTGCCAGCTCCTTCCACTTGACCGCATCCAGCGCAAAGCGGCTCGAATCATCGACGACCGAGTCCTTTCCGATCGGCTCGATTCATTGGAACTGCGAAGAGATGTTGCATCCCTTTGCATTTTCTTTCGCATCTACCATGGGGATGCTCTGAGGAATTGTTCGGATTAATCCCAGACGCCAAATTTCACGAACGCACATCGCGGCAGAACTCCCGATATCATCCACACCATCTGGATAAGTGGCGGTCCACCACTGTGCGATTTAGAAGATGTTTTCTTCCTCGCACGACTTTCTTGTGGAATCGATTACCATTAGTGATTTTTCCGGACCGATACGACTTAAGGACCTTCAAGACAAGAGCGTACTCCTTTTTAAAAGACCGGCAACGCATCTGCAATTCCCTCCCTGGTGTTGCAGTTGTTCATGGGCGGCGGTAGTCACTTACCATCAGGTGAGCCGCATGCTCGCTTGCCCCCTCTCCTATAAAAAGAAAGTCTTGTTTTTGTTAAATTTTATTGGCTCCTACGGAAGATCAGTATCGAAGTACTTTGTTATTACCAAGACTATCCTGAGTTGGGTACCGTTTTAGTAACCAATTATCATAATATATTATTATGATTAGCAAACTTCTAAAATGTGTTACTGAAAAAACTTATTTTCTTTTTTCTTTCTTTCTTCTTTCCAACTTGACCATACGATATATTTTCTTAATATGAAATAAAATGGTCACCACTCTGTTTTTTTATAGTATAAGGGTGATAAACGAACGCACAGTCCACCTGATGGTAAGTGGTTACTGTGGCCCATAGACATCTACATCTATCCTCGTTTGCGAACGTGTCGTCACCCTATCCTATAAAAAAATACGTTTGCGAATCAAAATGTAGAAGCATTGTCACCCATGAGGACTAATATGGAATATCTCATTTTCAGTAAAAGGGTTCTCCGGTTCTTTCACTCACCATACGAAACACAGCATCTTACGCTATTTAAGTTGCTATTTTACGCTGGTATATTGTGAGAGCGTGGTCCTTCCCCAGTCGAGCTGACCCATTCGTGCTACAACTATACTATTAATATAGCTGCAGCATGGCCCTACCACTTATAAAATTTGCCATGGTTACAAAAATTATGGCACCGACAACCGATGGGGAAGAAAGGTTCTCGAATTGTAGCCTCGTACCGGTAGGCGAAGTGTGGTGCGGCCCACCACTAGATGGATTGACGACCTGGTAAGTAATAATTCAGGTAGCTCAGGACCGTATTGAATCGTTTGTTTACTTTTTACTAATTATCGGATATCAAATTGCATAGAGATGTAAAACAGGGTGACGTTATATCCCCGAAACTCTTCACCGCTGCATTGGAAGACGTTTTCAAGCTTCTGGACTGGAAAGGGTACGGTATTAACATCAATGGCGAGTACATCACTCACCTTCGATTTGCCGACGATATAGTCCTTATGGCAGAATCGCTGGAGGACCAAAGTACTATGTTCAATGACCTCAATAGTGTCTCCCAACGGATAGGTCTTAAGATGAACATGGACAAAACAAAGATTATGTTTAATGTCCATGTCACACCTATGCCGGTAGTTTTTGGGAGCACTAAGCTCGAAGTTGTTGACGAGTATGTTTACCTGGGATAAATAGTCTAACTAGGTAAGTCCAACTTCGACCGAGAGGTCAATCGACGGATTCAACTCGGCTGGGCAGCTTTCGGGAAGCTACGACACATCTTCTCGTCAGACATACCTCAAAACCTTAAAACGAAATTATACAACCAGTGCGTGTTGCCAGTGATGACTTACGGATCTGAGACGTGGTCCTTCACTGCTGGTCGTATGAGAAAGCTTAAGGTCGCTCAGCGAGCTATGGAGAGGGCTATGCTCGGAGTTTCTCTGCGTGATAAACTTAGAAATGACGATATCCGCAGTAGAGCCAGAGTAACCGACATAGCCCAACGGATTAGTAAGCTGAAGTGGCGTGGGCCGGCCATACAGCTCGAAGAACCGACAACCGATGGGGAAGAAAGGTTTTAGAATGGCAGTCTCGTACCGGATGCAGGTGGCTCAGGACCGTGCTTTGTGGCATTCCTTGAGGCAGGCCTATGTTCAGCAGTGGACTTATGAAAGGCTGTAATGATGATGATGAATTATTGGATAGGTCTTCCAGTACTAACTTTAAAAGGCTGACAACGAATTAATCACCTACTACATTTATAATGGAAATGTGGTTAAATACATATTCGACTTTTGGGAACAAGTCAAGCTTTATTAATCATATTATTACTGTATTTTGTCAATGCATTTTCACTGAATTGCTTAGTAAATTTACGAAATTTACGATAAAATTAGAGGGTAAAAATCTCACCTAGTAATAATGTTAACCTAACGTGCAAAGGTTATAGACGTTTATTTCAAACAAATTGCTTCGAAAATTATTTTATTCGTGATATAAGCCTATTTTTTGAGTTTTTATTTACCTTTAATAAAAATTGTGTGCATTTTATAATTACACTACTATTAAAAATGCGATGATTAACTTCTTACATATAAAAATAAAAAGTATAAAATCATCGTCTCCCTTTACAGCAGGCGTAAAATTCCTAGGAAAGAAACGGGAAACAGCGTCAGAGGTGTGACACTTAAGGTACAGGGATCGTTCTTAATCGTCAAGCGTGACAAATCAACAAAACATCAAATTAAATAAAAAAGAAATAAAAAAATATTTCACTTATTTTTTATTTTATTTTTCAATATAAACCGGCTGATACCGTCTTACGATATTATTTGGTTATATAAGTAACAATAATAACGAGCAAGAGAAAATTTAAGTGTTAACTGATTTATTAACAACCTCTTAAACTAAAATAATTTGGCACAAATTCAACTAATTTCTAATGCATACAAAGGACATTTTAATAAAAATGTTCTTCTTTCTTTCGCTGTCAGTCCATAAAAGTCCATTGTTAGACACGGTCTTCTTTCATTGCACGGAGGAGTTACTTTAAACGTCACGTTTGGCAGGCGGAATGGTGATCAAAGTACTAAACGTCTATGAAATCCATAAGATTATTTGATATTTACCACAATCGCCTCGTACAGCACTTATAGGACAAAGTTGGATGAAGATTCTTTTACACCGCCACCTTACGACTATATACCGCACCATAGCTTTAATTTATACTTAAAATTGGTATTTAGAGATAGAGTTGTTCTGCTGTTGATTATTAAAATAATTCTAAGAGTATAAGTTAAAAAAACTTCAGCTTATATACGTCTCACTGTTGGGCGCAGGCCTCCCCTCATTTCTGACAAGGCAAAGGAAATGTACGCCGTGCTGCCCCAATGCGTGTTGGCGAACTTCGCAATTTTTTTTCACTTCTCAGACATGCAGGTTTCCTCACGATGTTTTCCTTCACCACCGATCCGAAAATAAATAATTAAGAAGTAAAATTGTGTTAGCGAAGAAGCTAAGAGCTTGCCGCTAATTTTATAGTACGCGAACAACCTTGTTAGATCCCGGCAAACACTAATTTAATGTTTATAAGATTTATCACGTTCTCGATGTTTTTTATAGAATAAGGCTGACAAACGAGTGCACAGTTCACCTGATTGTAAGTGTGGCTCATAGAAACCTTCTTTAATTTATTTTACTAATAAAAAAAATAAGATTTAAAATTCAGAACAAATGCTTGTCATCCCTTAGTACTAAAATCCTCACTTATAATAAAAAGGGTCTTCGGTTCTACATTTACCATACGAAACACAGCATCATTAAGCTGGTATTTTGTTAGAGCATAGTCCAACCGTCGAGCTGACCTATTTGTAATTCATTCATATAACTGCAGCGTGGCTCTTTCAAGTGTGGAGTGAAAAAAATAAAATAAAATAGTTTGGAAAATCGAAAAGTGATGTGAACCTTACGAGTGTTTCATTTCATTTAGACAAAAAAATTGGATTCCTGACTTTTAAAATATATTATTTATGTGTTTAAAATTTAGCGCTCAATTATATAAACAGGTCACCTACAGGGAAAAAATAATAATGTTCACCAAAATAAATCTATTACAAAAATTATAAAATCGATATAGGCGTATGGTACATTTGTCCTTTGTTTCTCAAGGGCTAAAAAAATTGAAAGCGCCTATAAATTTTTATTAGCAATAAAACTTGAAAATAATTTTATTAACAAACTACGCAAACTATTGTTATGAAATAGGGAACCAGTTGATGTAATTCTGAAACTAATAATAAAACCCGGTCTATATACGTCAATTTTTTCGAGTTATCCTGACCACTCACAAAATCAACATCCGGACATCCACCTAATTTTTTTTCAAACCGTTTTTTTTTCAAAGTAGCAATATTAAATGATTTTCAGAAAATATAAAATGGATTAATTAGAATGCTTCCCTTTCTTCCCCCGACAACCGATGGGCAGCTTCGTCGCTCAGTTCTCGAGTGGCAGCCTCGCACCGACAGGTGAATGGTAGGGCATCCCCCCACTAGATGGAGTCACGACCTGGTAAGACATGCAGAAAATCAATGGATGCAGGTGGCTCGGGAATGTGCTTAATGGCATTTCTAGGCGGAGGCCTATGCTCAGCAGTGGACTCGTGAAGGGCTGTAATAATGATTATGATGATGGTGATGAATTATTTAGAGTGCATATGAAGTTCGCCAACATGCACTGGATTTAATGTTCCATAATCCTGATAGAAACAAAAGGAGGCCTATAACCAGCGGTGAGACATAATATACAGAATTTATCTTTAAATTCTTAACATTATTTATATAAGATGGGGCAAACGACCATGCGTCTAACCTGATGGTATGTGACCACTGCCGCCCACAAACTACTGGTACACCAGGCGAATTGCACATATATTGAAATTGATTAATCTGAAAACGTTTTGTAACTAACTAATCTGATACGTATTGACATCGTATATTGTTCTATGGGCAGCTGTACACATAATCGTTGGAGCCACATGCAAGTGTGAGTAATGATCCAAGAGCAAGTCTTATCTGACACTATTCCGATGATATTCTGGACGTCAATCTGAGCGAGATAAGAATGGCTCTCCAGCACCTTAAAAACGGCAAGGCCCCAGGCGAGGAAATTGAGGCACATCTGCTCGTCAGGTATACCTCAAAACTTGAAAACGAGACTGTAAACCAGTGCGTGATGGCAGTGATGACCCATGGAACCAAAACGTGGTCCTCCACTGCATACCGTATGAGGAAGCTCAAGTTCGCATAGCGAGCTATGGAGACGGCTATACTCGGGGTTTTTCTGCGTGATAAACTTAGAAATGTGAATATCCTCAGTAGAACCAAAGTGGCTGACATAGCTCAACGGATTAGTAAGTTGAAGTAGCAATAGGCTGGCCAAATGGCTCGAAGAACCGGCAACCGATGGGGAAAAAAGGTTCTCGAGTGGCGGCCTAGTACCGGTGGACGAAGTGTAGGGCGTGCCCTCACTTGATGGAGTGACTTGGTAAGACATGCAGGAAATCGATGGATGAAGGTGGCTCAGGACTGTGTTTTGTGGCATTCCTTGGGGGAGGTCTATGTTCAGCAGTGGACTTGTGAAGAAGGACTGTAAATTTTGATACTTAATCGAGGATAGATAAATAGATGTCTATGGGCCACAGCATCTACTTATCAACACGTAGACTGTGTATATATAACCTATAAAAAAAACAAATTTCCATTTTTCGAATTTTAGATGACTTTATGGGGGATATATTTCAACCACTATAAGGCCTAAGAATAGGCCTATTGCTTCTCTCAGAGTGTTTATACAGAAATGGAGACTAAGAAACTACGAAACTGCGAACTTTAAGACTATAATGTAATAAGAAGCTTCTAACTTTCGTCTGTTTTTGATTTCCTTAGAAGTTTTTTTTTTATAGGATAAGGGTGACAAACGAGCACACAGTCCACCTGATGGTAAGTGGTTGCTGCGGCCCATAGACATCTACATCTATCCTCAATTACAAGACAAAATGTAGATGCGTTGTCACCCGTGAAGACTAAGATGGAATGCCTCATTTCCAGTAAAAAGGGCCTCCGGCCACCTGCACTCACCAAGCGAAACGCGGAGGTAAACCTCTACTTCACGCTGGTTTTCTGTGAGGTCGTGGTACCACCCCGGTTCGAGCCGGCCCATCCGTGTGACAGCAAGAGCTGCCGCGTGGCTCTACCACTACCTCTCTACTCTACCACACAAAGTTCCATACTTCCAGACGGTATTAATTTGAGTTTGGGTCATTCTATGTTACACAAATGTTGACACTGTAGAGTTGAAGTTTTAACTCGAGTCTGCGGCCTGAGAGTTACCTATCATCATACAGTCCTGCACAAGTCAACTGCCGAATATAGGACTGCTCCAAGGAATGCCACGAAGCACAGTCCATAGCTACCTGTATCTATCAACTTTCTGCATCTGTTATCAGGTCGTCACTACTTCTAGTGGGGGTCCTCCTTACACTTTGCGTGTCACCACCTATAATTATATATGGTAAGTAAATGACAAAAATTGAGTAAATTACAAAAACGCGAGTTATTAGAAAATACGAGTATTATATTTTAATTAATCTAGAAAACATAATTAACGAAAGTATAAAAAGTTTCAAAAGTATACTCGTAAAAATTTTGTTACGTATTATTTAAAATTAATATTACATTCTTTTTAAAGATAAACTTACGTAGAAGTTATTTTCTTCGTTTTATTCATACTTTGCTAAGTTCAGTTCAATCAAATAGGAATTTTGTTAAAGGTAACTGTCGCTCAATCCAACTTTGTCATACTTTTGCGGATCGGATATTGGAATTCTTTTCATTCCGATGCCTCGCTAATCTTTCGATTTGTTTTTGTTCAAAATTCTTCTAATATCGTTTAATGTTAAACTCTTAACTGTGTGTCTTAATTTAGAAAGAAACGTAATAATGAACAAAAATATGAGCTCAAAATCACATTCACAATGAGATGGACGACCGTGTTTTTTACGGAATAAAAATGATGTATGCGCGAAAAATATTACAATTAAATATTCTCTAAATTATAGCAAATTAAAAAAAAAGCATTATTCACACCACATTAGTCAAGTCAATTGGTTGTAAGTGATAGTATATAATATCTACATCATTCATCATCATTATTACAGACTTTCATTAGTCCACTGCTGAACATAGGCCTCCCCCAAGGAATGCCACAAAGCACGGTCCTGAGCCACCTGCATCCATCGACTTCCTGCATATCTTACCAGGTCGTCACTCCATCTCATGGGAGGTCGCCCTACACTTCGCCTACCGGTACGAGGCTCCCACTCAAGAACCATTTTTCCCACCGGTTGTCGGTTCTTCGAGCTATATGGCCGGCCCACTGCCACTTCAGCTTACTAATCCGTTGGGCTATGTCGTTTACTCTGGTTCTACTGCGGATATCCTCATTCCTAAGTTTATCACGCAGAGAAGCTCCGAGCATAGCCCTCTCCATAGCTCGCTGAGCGACCTTGAGCTTCCTCATACAGCCAGCAGTAAAGGACCACGTCTCAGATCCGTAAGTCATCACTGGCAACACGCACTGGTTGTACAATTTCGTTTTAAAGTTTTGAGGTATGTCTGACGAGAAGATGTGTCGTAGTTTTCCGAACACTGCCCAACCGAGTTGAATCCGTCGATTGACCTCTCGGTCGAAGTTGGACTTACCTAGTCGGACTATTTGTCCCAGGTAAACATACTCGTCAACAACTTCGAGCTTAGTGCTCGCAACAACTACCGGCATAGGTGTGACATGGACATTAAACATAATTTTTGTTTTGTCCATGTTCATCTTAAGACCTATCCGTTGGGAGACACTATTGAGGTATACAGCTTGTCACAAAAATCCGTACCGTATTGAAAACAGGATTGAAGAACTTTTGTTTCGTTTTCTATCGAGAAATATATTTTATTATCTATTTGAAAAATCATAGCACCGAATAGTATTGAATTTTTCTTAGATATGTTCCTTTTCAGTTCTGAACTTGATTTACAGTAGTAAAATTTGTGGGTGTATTATAAGCTTGTGCTTGAATAACATTTCTCCATAAGATAGTCGAGTGAAAACCAGCGTAAAACTCAATTTCAGTCCCTCGAAAACATAGATGATCGCTTTCACTCCTAAGGCCAAAGCGGCCAGCGTCACTATGGGCGGTTGTGATCTCAGCTTTTCAAAGAAAATCATATATAATAACCGCCTAGTTGGCACCATTTCCATAGTCTCTTACGGTTTCCACATCACTACGATTTGTACGTTGTAGAGCGTTGCTGCAGATTTATTATGATTGTAGCACGAACAAGTCAACTCGATCTAGGTAGGACCACGTTCTCATAGAATACTAGCCAGAAAAAGTAGGTTAATGCTGGTATTTTTCGTATTGCGAGTGTAGAAAACCAGAGAGCCTTTTTAACGGAAACGAGACATTCCATTTCACAGACAGTCCTCAGGGAGTGGGGGGGACAGTGCATCTGTATTTTGATTCTTAATTAAGAATAAATGTAGATATCTAAGGGCAATAGCATCCACTTACTGTGGACTGTGTGTTCATGTGTCACCCTTATTCTATGAATATAACTACAAGGAATCATCACTTACAATAATTGCAAACTAAGAATTTCTTTGGTGCCGGCAGGGTTTGAATGCAGGTTGCTCTATTGTTTATTATTTTTTATATTTATTGTTTATTTTCGGCGAGTGCTTAACCCCCAAGCTTCCACGAATCTCAAATAGTTAGATTAAATTATATTTAAGTTACTGACTGCATTCTAAAAATACTTGCGAAGGACTGCCACTGACACTTCAGCTTACTAATCCGTTGGACTATGTCGGTTACTCTGGTTCTACTGCGGATATCCTCATTCCTAAGTTTATCACGCAGAGAAGCTCCGAGCATAGCCCTCTCCATAGCTCGCTGAGCGACCTTGAGCTTCCTCATACGGCCAGCAGTGAAGGACCACGTCTCAGATCCGTAAGTCATCACTGGCAACACGCACTGGTTGTACAATTTCGTTTTAAGGTTTTGAGGTATGTCTGACGAGAAGATGTGTCGTTGTTTCCCGAACGCTACCCAACCGAGTTAAATCCATCGATTGACCTCTCGGTCGAAGTTGGACTTACCTAGTCGGACTATTTGTCCCAGGTAAACATACTCGTCAACAACTTCGAGTTTAGTGCTCCCAACAACTACCGGCATAGGTGTGACATGGACATTAAACATAATCTTTGTTTTGTCCATGTTCATCTTAAGACCTATCCGTTGGGAGACACTATTGAGGTCTACAGCTTGTCACAAAAATCCGTACCCTATTGAAAACAGAATTGAATAACTTTTGTTTTGTTTTGTGGAAAATTTGAAAAATCATAGCACAGAATACTATTGAATTATCCTTAGATATCTTCTTTTTCAGTTCTGAACCTGATTTACAGTAGTAAAATTTGTGGGTGTATTATAAGCTTGTGCTTGGATAACATTTCACCTGGATGTAGTGGTAATAACCGCCTAGATGGCACCATTTCCATAGTGCGTCCGTCTCTTATGGTTTCCAAATCACTACGAATTGTACGTGGTAGAGCCGTGCTGCAGATTTATTATGGTTGTAGCACGAACAAGTCAACTCGACCTAGGTAGGACCACATTCTCACAGAATACTAGCGAGAAATAATAGGTTAATGCTGGTATTTTTCGTATTGTGAGTGTAGAAAACCAGAGAGCCTTTTTAACGGAAACGAGACATTCCATTTCACAGACAGTCCTCAGGGAGTGGGGGGGGGGGGGACAGTGCATCTGTATTTTGATTCTTGATTGATAATAAATGTAGATGTCTAAGGCCAATAGCATCCACTTACTGTGGACTGTGTGTTCATGTGTCACCCTTATTCTATGAAAATAACTACAAGGAATCATCACTTACTGTAGTGTTTGCACAAATACACAAACATACATTTATATATAAGTCACAGTCTCGAGCGCACCGCGTCAGTTACACGAGAGTCTCGGGCGAGAGTGGACGTGTTTAGTTAAGTGCGTGCCGAGCCTGTGTTACACTACAGTGATTAGAGAAGATAGCAGACAATACAAATGGCGACGAGGAAAAAGATAAGTATCTATTTAGCATAAAGATATAATCAAAAATAGATTAGCAGTGTGCAACTATTAGCATTGCAATTGTAAATTAATTCCTAGAGTACCCGCGAAAAAAAAAACTGTGGATTATGAATTATGATTTATTGTTTTAACCCTGTTATGATCATTTTAATAATTTATATAAATTATATGTTCGCATATGACCACGCTTATGGTGTGCAAAAATTTATTTTCTTTATGTCTTTAAGTTATTTATTATTATAATATTAAAGAATTTATGGATGATAGTGGCCCCTGGAAGTGAGGTGGTCGCTCCCAGGCTGTTTCTAATTTGTTGTGTTGTTAATTTGTGTAACATACATGATTGTAAGCTGTTCTTTAAAAAAAAAGAGTCCCGCTGGGTTTCTTGCTGGTTCTTCCCGGGACGGAGATTTTTTCGAACCAGTGGTAATTATACAAAAGAGTGACTTTCAATAAGTATTATTTATAATCTATATTGAATAAAAAAAAGTTTCTGTTTCTGTAGCAATGATAAAATAATGATTTATTTTATCATATGTCTATTAGCACAACTTTTATTTAAAAATATTTTGATGGAAAAATAGTAGATGTAACTAATCACTCCTCTCGATTCGAACCGAAATACAATGTCGTTAGCTAAATTTTAGTGGCATTTTACATGTAGGTGTGATATTTATCGCCTTTAATGAAAATACTATTTTACCGCTTTCAGGGCTTACAAATATCTTACAAAAAATCGTGGACACTTCACGACTTCTGTAAATTGCATAGTAGGTAACTAGTAATACTGTAAATGCGCATTATAGGTATTGAATTCACCCAAAGCCTAAATGGCACAGCAATGGAAGTAGTTGGTATAACAAATAAACCGAAAGAGAAGGGCGAGTGTTTTGGAACATATTACTATCATGGAATTGAGTTTGGGTACTAAGATACCATCATTAAATTGAGTTGGGTACTAAGATGCCATCATTAAATTGAGTTGGGTACTAAGATACCATCATTAAATTGAGTTGGGTACTAAGATACCATCATTAAATTGAGTTGGGTACTGAGATACCATCATTAAATTGAGTTGGGTACTAAGATACCATCATTAAATTGAGTTGGGTATTAAAATACCGCCATTAAATTGGGAGTTGGGTATTAAAATACCACCATTAAATTGGAAGTTGGGTATTAAGATACCACCATTAAATTGGAAGTTGGGTATTAAGATACCACCATTAAATTGGAAGTTGGGTATTAAGATACCACCATTAAATTGGAAGTTGGGTATTAAGATACCACCATTAAATTGGAAGTTGGGTATTAAGATACCACCATTAAATTGGAAGTTGAGTATTAAGATACCACCATTAAATTGGAAGTTGGGTATTAAGATACCACCATTAAATTGGAAGTTGGGTATTAAGATACCACCATTAAATTGGAAGTTGGGTATTAAGATACCACCATTAAAATTGGAAGTTGGGTACTAAGATACCACCATTAAAATTGGAAGTTGGGTACTAAGATACCACCATTAAATTGGACTTTGGGTACTAAGTTACTACCATTAAATTGGACTTTGGGTACTAAGTTACCACCATTAAATTGGACTTTGGGTACTAAGTTACCACCATTAAATTGGACTTTGGGTACTAAGTCACCACCATTAAATTGGACTTTGGGTACTAAGTAATCACCATTAAAATGGACTTTGGGTACTAAGTTACCACCATTAAATTGTACTTTGGGTACTAAGTTACCACCATTAAATTGGACTTTGGGTACTAAGTTACCACCATTAAATTGGACTTTGGGTACTAAGTTACCACCATTAAATTGGACTTTGGGTACTAAGTTACCACCATTAAATTGGACTTTGGGTACTAAGTTACCACCATTAAATTGGACTTTGGGTACTAAGTTACCACCATTAAATTGGACTTTGGGTACTAAGTTACCACCATTAAATTGGACTTTGGGTACTAAGTTACCACCATTAATATGGACTTTGGGTACTAAGTTACCACCATTAAATTGGACTTTGGGTACTAAGTTACCACCATTAAATTGGACTTGGGGTATTAAAATACCAGCATTAAATTGGAAATAAAAATATAAGACACTGTTTCAGTTTGCCCCTAAAATATTAATAATAATGATACCGTTATCAGTTTTAATGTGATAGCACATCTATGGCTATAAGGTGTGAAAAATGGAAAAGGTCTCTACTAATCTATCTGGACGCAGCTGAAGTTACATCAGCACTCAAGTAACGAGCTACGCTATTGTATTTTGGTGGCTCTGGGATACAAGAAATATTCTACAATTTACCGGTTGCCAATGTCGAATCATCAGAAACCGTTGATGCATTTAAAGTAGCCATAAAAAACCTCTACGAGTATTTTCAACCTAAACGGAGCAAAGTTTATGAGCGGCATGTTTTCGATTGCTAAAACATGAAAAAGAAGAAAAATTTGGGAAGTTTTTGATAAGATTGCGTCAACAGGCCGAAAAGTGTACATTCGAAAAGCAAGATGATCATCTCATAGATCAAATTGCGGAAAAGTGTAATTCGAAATTGCGCAAGAACCTTATATCTAACAAAACGTGGGAAGAGTTAAAAAGCAAAAAAGTATATGCTTTTAATCAAATGTAAAGACAAGCAAGACATTATTAGCATATAGTAGTAACTCTCCTTTGGCAATAGAGGGTGCATTTGAAACTATACTCGAAGTCGATGGAAGAAAGGAACATACAACCATTTACGTGATTTCGAGGGGTACTAGAGACCTGTTGGGTAAGAACACAGCAGTCCGTCTAGGTGTCTTAAAACTTGGTATCGGGATAAATCAAGTAGAGAGTACCGATCCCCATTAAAGAAAAGGTTGCAATCAAAATTAAGGAATCACTAAACAGTGATATAATTGAAGAAGTGCAAGGCCCGTCTAAATGGGTTTCACCAATGTTCCAATCATGAAAGAAAATGGTGAATTACGTTTGTGCGTAGATATGAGATGTACGAACGCCGCTATATTGCGAGAAAATCACCCCTTGCCTACTATGGACCATATTTGCCTAAAATAAAGAAAGCTAATTATTTTAACAAATTAGACATAAAAAAAATGCCTTCCATCAAGTGGAAATTCACTCTGAATCCAGACAACGACTTTTATAACCCCTAAAAGATTATATAGATATAAAAGAATAATGCTTGGAATTACCTGCGCTTTCGAGATTTTTCAGAAGATCATTGAAAGGATGCTGATAAACTGTGAAGGGGTCGTCAATTTTATTGATGATATCCTGGTATTCTGGAACAGTGAAGAAGAACATGACGCATGACTAAAGAAAATTCTACAGGTACTTAGTAAAAACAACGCCGTGCTGAATATCAATAAATTCATATATAAAACGCAGGATGTGAATTTTCTGGGACACAGGCTTACACATGAAGGAGTAAACCCTTCATCAAGTACGCTGAGAGCATTATGAAATTTAGGGTCCCAAAGACCATAGAAGAACTCTAAAGTTTTTTAGGACTCTTAAACTACATAAACAAATGGAAGCACCTGCTAAGACAGAAGATGAGCAAAAGGAAGAGCTTGAAAAAACACTGGTCTGGGGAACAAGATAAAGCATTCCAAAAAACTCAAACGGATGCTCACGGAAATACAGATTTTAGGGTATTATGACGTCAGAGATGCAACACAGGTGATAGCAGACGCTAGCCCTGTCGGACTTGGTGCTGTCCTTGTACAAAATGATACAAATGTCCCTAGAATTATTGCCTATGGTAATCGAACTTTGACAGACTGCGATTGAACATTAGTTTGGGGGATCGAACATTAATATTTTTTTATTTGGAAGCTCTATTGATTTAGTCACTGACCAAAAGCCGCTAGAGAGATTGTTCGGGTCTAAATCAAAACCATGTGCGAGGATTAAACGATGGGTACTGAGGCTACAGTCTTATTCATTCAAGGTTGTATACAAGCCAGGAAAACAAATATAGCTGATCCCTTGTCACGATTATGTAACTATCCTGATAACCCACCAAAAGGGAAAGACCAGCATGTGTACCACATAGTGGAAAATTCTAGACCAGTTGCTATACCAATGAGTACCATTGTAGCATATTCAGAAAAAGACCAAGAGATTTACAAAGTAAAAAAAAGGTGTCTATCAGAACGACTGGGACGATTCAATTAAGAGTTACAAATTTTTTGAAAACGAGTTGTTTCCACGATAGCATTCTACTTCGTGGAAATAAAATTGTAATACCACAGCAACTCTTCAAGAGTGTATTAGATGCGGCATAGGAGGGTCATCCAGGTATCGTAGCGATGAAGGGACGCTTGAGATCAAAGGTATGGTGGCCCCGTATCGATAAAGACGTAGAACAATTAGTAAAGGCCTGTAAAGTTTGTACGTTAGTGGGTTTGCCAAACCCACCTGCACCAATAAAGAGACGAGAGTTGCCTGCAGCTCCATGGATAGATGTCACAATGGATCTAATAGGACCATTGCCAAGTAATAAGTATCTGTTAGTAGTGGTCGACTACTAGAGTCGATACAAAGAAGTAAAAAGTTACAAAAACATCACAAGCTTACAGATTATTAAAATGGTAAAAGAAATGTTCAGTAGACTTGGTTATCCTATTTCTATCACCGCAGACAATGGCAAACAGTTCGTTAGTGAAGAGTTTCGATCTTTCTTCAAAGAATGTAACATAAAGTTATTTAGTACTGTACCATATTGGCCTCAAATGATCGGCGAAGTTGAAAGACAAAACAGAGATATTTTGAAACGTCTTCGTATCAGCCAGATCGAGAGGAAGGATTTAAAAGAATGTTTGTGGGAGTATCTTCTAATGTATAACAGCACCCCTCCTTACAGTTACCGGGAGGTTACCGTCTGAACTGTTTTTTCAACTAAAAAGTAGGGATAAAATTCCATCAATAGGTGAAATAAATTACAGACTATCATTTAGATTCAGATATCAGGGATAGAGACAAAATACAAAAAAAAAAGAAAAAATCTTGATAAAAAAGAGATGTAGTGTTTACACAAATACACAAACATACATTTATATATAAGTCACAGTCTCGAGCGCACCGCGTCAGTTACACGAGAGCCTCGGGCGAGAGTGGACGTGTTTAGTTAAGTGCGTGCCGAGCCTGTGTTACACTACAGTGATTAGAGAAGATAGCAGACAATACACTTACAATTGCAAACTAAGAATTTCATTGGTGCTGGCAGGGTTTGAATGCATGTTGCTCTATTGTTTATTTTTTTTTATATTTATTGTTTATTTTCGGCGAGTGCTTAACCCCCAAGCTTCCACGAATCTCAAATAGTTAGATTAAATTATATTTAAATTACTGACTGCATTCTAAAAATACTTGCAAAGGAAACTACAGATATTGGAAACGCTCTTTATAAAACGAGTAACACACTGGGCTGCAATCAATAACAAAATCAACAATAAACAGTTTGGCTTTACCAAACATTAAAATACTGACACAAAAATGACGCCGCCGGCCCAAAAGACACATCGAACGGTAACTATTGGAGGATGCATTATCACTTGGTCAATCTCGCGTGGGCTGGTGTCGTCCCATATACGGCTATTCTGCTTGTTAACACAGCCATTCGTCCAAAACTGCGCTTCATCGCTAAAGATGATTTTTCGGACGAAATTGGGGTCCTCTTTCAAACAATTCGAAGCCCAGTCAGCGAACAATCGGCGTTGTCTATAGTCATGAACTTTGAAGCTTCTGGGTCAATAGGATGTTGTACGAGTGTAGTTCTATATCCCGACTCAAAATTCACCAAGTTGAAATCTGCGAAAAACCGAGTTCTTGGGTACGGCGAGGAATCGACTGCCTCGGGTTCTGCTGTACACTTTCACGAACTGCGACTACGGTTTCTCGGCCGATCTTGCATTGCTTGAACGTACGGGTGTTTAATGATTGTTTACCAAACCGGTCGTTTTAAATTTGGCTATCAAACGTTGAAGAGTCAACTGTGAGCCAGCACGTCTACCGTAAAATAAAGCAAAGCGCGCAACGTTTGCACAAACGAACACTCATTTTGATAATAAAGTTTTAACATTTGAACGTGCTGTTGAATCGTGTTACTTGCCATGGTGATTTGACATAAGTAACTCAAAAATTAAATTAAATTTGAAAACCCTTTATTTTAATATGTATCATGTTGTTTTATTTTTGTATTATATTGTTTTGTATTTATTTAAAGATTTTTTATGTATGTACCTGTTTATATATTTATTATTAATTATTTATTGTATATTATTATATTGTAGATATTAAGTTTGTATTTTTTAAATATATTTTATTTATTTGCATTTTGTTGTAGATATAATCTTTATTAATGAAGTGATTGTTTACACCTGCCACAACTTCTCAAGTCATCCAGGGTTGACTGGTAGAGAATGTCATAAGGCATTAAGTTCGCCCTTTATATCCCTTATTAAAAGCTAGTATGTAAAAATTATTAAATAAATAAAAAAATAATTTAGTCAAAGTTAAGTCTCACTTTGACTGAGACTTAACTTTGACACTATAAAGTCAAGGTACGAATAAAGCAATAACCTACAAATATTTTTCTACCGCTCGATATAGGCCTGCATACATTTCAGAGTCTGCCGTGGCGACTGCGGTGTACGTCGCACATTTAATTAAAACAGCATTATAATAATTCCGTAATTATGATTTTGATATTTTATGAGGTATGGGTGGCGAAGGGAAGGAGCGTCGAATGATTATTTTTAAATATAATATGGTTGACAGACCATATGGTATATCATGATTGGTACGGTCATGGATGCCGATTACGAGAATCAAATGCCGATGCGTTGTAGCCCCTGTGGACTAAGATGGAATGCCTCGTTTCCAGTAAAACGGATCTCCAGTTCTCTACACTTACCATACGAACAGCACATCGTTGTGCTATTTTACGCTGGTATTCATTTAGGTACATGAACTGGTATAGTCTGGTACTGTGACGGTTACGGGAAATACTTTCTGAGATGAGAAAGGTTTATATCCAGCTGTAAGTTGGTGCAAAATAGAAAACGAGTGTTTCAGGATTAGAAGCTCTCTTTATTAACCTTTAACTGTGGACTTGGGTCCATAGACCTTTAGCACTTGCTCCCCCCCCCCCCGAGGGTGGGTGTCTCAGTAGCTTCTAGTTTAGTTACCAAATGCTCGATGAAGGAGGAGGTGGTGTCGTCCAGTGCAATAAACGTAAGTTAAGTAACATATATAAAGTTTAGACGGGGTCTGTGAGACTCCACGTCCAAATTTCCTTAAGAAACAATATTATACCACCTTTGCTTTTGTTTTAGATTTTGTTGATAAAACGGCCAAAATTAGTCGTCCAAGTGCTTCCGGGTCAAAACGACCATAAGAACAAAAAAGTGCAGTAGAAAACCGACAAAAATAACTGCGTTTAGAATATCCGTCTTCTGGTGATATTTCGAATTCTTGGCTTTAGTGGTACCAATGCTAGCATATTATATGCTCAATATCGAAATGTAAACGTTAACAAAACGTTCTTTAGCAGTCTCACATATGTAAAGACGTTATATCTCGACCAAAGCATTAAAAAAAAACACCTTAAAACGCGTTTTATGTGGTGACACGCCCTCAAATGATACCCAAGCCGAAGAAGGAGAGCAAGGGAAGAAAAAAACCTTGTAATCTATGCCCACCAATACTCCACAGAAAGATTGCCTACAAATGTGTACCATGGCAAAATCTAATATGTCTACAATTTTCAAAGTCCCAGTGTAAAGCATGCCAATAATTATAGGGTAATGGACACTCTATCAGTTTTTTTTTCGTTTGCAATTCAGAATGAACATTTTTTTCGAATTGAAATTTAAAATTTTTAATTTTATAATAATTTTTTTTTAATTTTTAAAATAAACAATTAGTTAATAGAACTTTAAGTGGTCTCTGTGCTAATTAAGACTGAAAAGTGACTTTTCTTGATTTTTTGAAATTATTTCTATTTTGTGATAAATGTTTCTCATATCTGTTTAAAAGCCTATTATTTATAATCCAAGCATCCATTCTAAGCTCTTTTTCATTGTTTTATTTGCACAATTAATATTAAATGACCCTAAACCATGAAGGAGTCTGTCAGACCCCATGTCCATGCTAGTGTTACAAAATATAAAGGTCCATAGTTAAAGGTTAAACAGTATCTTGGAGAATACTGTAATCAGTAGTGGACTCATTTAAGGACTGTCTATTTCTAATCTCGTAAGAGTTTTCAATCCAATTAATTCTCCAGTGTAGAGAAAGTGACCACACAGCAACTGTTTTTGGAGAGGGTTCAGGAGTAGATCTCCCTACATGACTTGTAATTAGTAATTTGATCGGAAATACCTTCTGCATACACAAATACACACCATAGTGGTTTTTGTGTCTAATGAGATACAATTTGATTTTTTTTGTATATACGAAATAATAAATATATATATATACCTATTTTATCTCTGCAATAACATATATCAGTATTGAAATGAAGCCACAAGCCCACGGTGCACCGCAAGACTATTCACTTCCTAGCCTAATTCCACAAATACTACAACTATGTTGTAATATATGTGGAATTAGGTATTAGTTATTATGTAGTACTTGCAAAATACATGTTAAGTACATGTATTTTGCAACTAATATTACAGGGATAACAATGCAACTGCATTTTGATTCTAATCTGAGATCACTTACCACCAGGTGGACTTTGTGCCCGTTTGTCATTATAATATTAATACCCTTTAACATCTTAGTGTTTGGTTTTCTTATTTTAGATAAAATAAATATTATAGATAGACCAACTACACCAAAATATTATTGAACAAACAAAGTTACAAAGACGAATGGAATGTAATGGCTCTGAACAGAGACTTGTGTTTAGGTTACTCAAATACATTTCCTGTCTCGTAAGACACTTACCGTGTTTGCGCTTTTACTTTCAGTGTGTTTGCGTTGTGTTGAAGTATCTATAGTAAATAAAGATTTAGTGTAGTCGCAAGTCATCGTAGTTATTTAAAACGTTAAGTATGTAATGCTTTTTGTTTCATTTATCAAACAAACTGTGTTATAAAATGTATACATTTTTTTAAACTGTGCTCGTTAAACTTCACAATAGATAACAAACCTTGTTTCGATCTGTATTTCCCACATATATATATATATAAATATTATGATGAATTTATATTTTCTTCTAAAACACGTTACTATTAGGCAGTAAATCTTTTTCAATTTCTAAGTCAACATTGAATACCTAAACTAAACATAAGTAAAACTCCTTTAAGCTGCTATTTTTAATAACCAAAGAGTGAAAGTAACAGTCACCTTTAAATAAAACTAATTTTACGGATTTTATCGCGCATATTAACTTATTTTATATTCCCGACGTTTCGGGCACTTTTAAGCACCCTTGGTCACGGGGGGGACTGAGGTGTATGACGTGCCAATGTTATAGTTAACCACGGCTACCTTCAGATTAAAAATTATTAATTTTTGTTCCGATCTACGCAGTATGAACTTACAGTAGCATGAAGTCTTGCAGTTGCATGCTGGGGTTGGGATTTAATTTTATTAATTATGGGATCCCAAGCAGATGGTAGCATCCAGCCATCTTCTCTATTGAAATTAGGATGTTTTTTGATTTCAATAGCCTCGCGAATCATCCTTGTATGGAATCGGTGTTCTTTAGCGAGGATGTGGACACACACATCGGATTTGTGGTCTATCAAATCTAATGTAGTGACGAGGGCGATCTTGTATGTGTTCACAGACTGATATTTAAAATAAGTATTATATTTTTAACTCAAAGTATACGTTTTAAACCATGATGTTGCAATAATTTAAATCGAATTTAATCATATTTAGCTTAATAAAATTTTAATAGTTTTTAGAACTTCTAAAAGCAATTACTAAATCTATAAATACTCTCAGCATCAGCTTTATTCTTTGACAAAAATTATTCTGATTCGCGATGATACCATTTTATGAAATTATAAAAGCATATCGCCGCTTTGTCCATTATTTAAAAAATTATGAATATGTTTGAAATAATTATCATTTTCTGAAAGGTTCCGATCCCAGAAGTATACCGGGTATACTATTTTAAATTGTTGTAGAAAATGTCTTTGGATTTTTAATTCATATTTATAACATTTAATGGGTAAAAATTAAAAGAAGTTTTTCCAATTCTGAGAATAATTATAACATGTAAATAATGTTCACCTCGTATTCAAAGATAAATATAGCTATAGCTATACCTTATTTAAAAATGTACTGTATATGTACTGAAAGTTAACTTTGTAGTCGTATTTTTTTTAATGTAATATAACAAACGAAAAATTTTTGGATTTATTCCTTTACTTGTGCTATGATACCTAGCTTCTTGCGAATTCTCACGATAATCTAGGTCAACGAGAATAAACCCTTTAGGTTTGGATGAGTGAGTATGCGGCAATTCACGTTTGGCCATATCATAAATACGAAATCACCTATCTAGTAATATCGACGACAATAGGTTGAGGTACCACTGAGGTGATCCAAGGGCCACCCCAAAGTTGCGTACATTTATTTTTTAATTAAAATAGGCACATAGTGACATGAGCTTTGTTAAAACAGAGCTATCAACATTTATTGTATGCGGTGGATAACGTAACTATTATACGTTATGATCGTTTATGTTCGGCCACATCATGATACAGCCGTGCGTTTGGTTAGCCTAATCGTGAAACGATCTCTATTCATTGATCGCGCGAAGGCAAATGATGATGTTTACAATATACATTGTAATATTTCATGAAATGGTTATTTTCCATGAAATGTTCGGCCCTTTCATGGTGTGGAAAATTTGTGAAAAAAAATGTAGGAGTCCATAAGAGCAGACATAGGTTATATGATCTTTACCATGAAAGGTCATATAATCATAGCGTCGAATTTAGGGAATATGTAAAAAAATATTCAAAAATATTTAAAAGAGTGTGCTCCACAGCCAAGTCTTTGCATTTGAGCAACAAAATTAAGACGGCTTCTAATAAAATTAAAATGACATGGAGTATAATTAATAGCGAAACTGGTAAGATTAACTCTCGCAATTCAAACTACCAGTTAAGTGTTAATAACAAATTAACCGAATCAGATCAGGACGTTGCAATGGTTTTTGAGAAATATTTTAATGATATTCCGATATTAACCACTAAGTCGCTGAATTATTCTCCTGCGGTCGCCCAATCATTACTTAAACAAAATGTAAATGCGTGTACAAAGAATTTTACATTTCATAAAGTATCATCAAAAGATATTGTAAAATATTTTAAAACTATTGATGTTAAGAAAACTGCGGATCTGTGGGGGATTTCCGTTAAAGTTATTGCGTCTATAATAGATACAATTGCGCCTCATTTAGCTACTATTTTTAATACTAGTATCGAATCTGGTGTGTTTCCTGATTTAATGAAGTATAGTAAAGTTTATTAAAATCTGATAGTACATTAGACCTCGCTAATTTTAGACCTATTTCTGTACTACCAACACTTAGTAAGATTTTTGAAAAAATTATTCTTGATCAAATGTTAAATTTCTTTAATATAAATAATTTACTTCATAAAAATCAATTTGGTTTCACAAGGGGTCGCTCGACAACTGATGTCGGTGTTGAGCTGATTAAATATATATTTAATGCATGGGAGAATTCACAGGATGCTTTGGGTATATTTTGTGACCTATCCAAAGCCTTCGATTGTGTTCACCATGAAACATTAATCAGGAAACTTCAACACTACGGTGTAAGAAGTGATGCTCTTAAATTAATTATTTCATATTTAAGTAAGAGAACGCAAAAAGTTGTCATTAACAGTATGAGTTCTCCCGGGTCGATGGTACAGATGGGCGTGCCTCAAGGCTCAATTCTAGGCCCCTTTCTGTTTCTTGTATATTTATTTATTTTATTTATTTATTTACTCTTTATTGTACACCAGAGAACAAAACAAAAACGAATACAATTAAATCTAAATTAGAAAAATGTACAAAAGGCGGTCTTATCACTCTGAAAGTGATTTCTTCCAGACAACCTTAGTGTAGAGAACTGATGTAAACAATAGTTATAAATAGAGGGGGGCGTACAAAAAAAAATAAAAATAAAAAATATGAAAATACATACAAATAAAGGCAAGTGAAGATTATGTATGATATTATATAATAGATTAAATGAAAAGAGTACAAAAAAAGGAAAAGTGATTTATCTAATAGCGTTCTAAGTAATAAGATTTAACAAGACTTTTGAAAGAATGAAGAGATTGAGCACGACGAATGTGGAGAGGTAAAGAGTTCCACAAACGTACAGCAGTTACAGTAAAGGATTTCTTAAAAAAGGAGGAAGAGTGCGAAGGAGTAGAGAGAGAAAGATTGACAGAGGATCGAAGGAACCGATTATGGGTAAGGGAAAGATACTGGAAACGGTCTTTTAAATAATGAGGAGTGGAAGGATTAAACAGCACGCTATACAAAGTGGAGAGAATGTGAGTATTCCTGCGAAGGCGGATCGGGAGCCATTTGAGCTGATTGCGAAATTCAGAGATATGATCATATTTGCGAAGCCCAAATATGAATCTAATACATAAATTTTGAATGCGCTCAAGCTTATTAAGCTGCTCCTCGGTAATGTCAAGATAGCATATGTCAGCATAGTCAAGGATAGGTAGAAGTAGAGACTGGGCGAGCGTAACTTTAGTTACTGTGGGACTGGGCGAGCGTAACTTTAGTTACTTGTATACATTAATGACTTACCTTACATAGTAGGAGATAACCATGATATAGTATTATTTGCAGATGACACTTCTTTAATTATCAAATTAAGTCGACAATTGCTAAAATATGACGAAGTAAATAATGCTATATCTAAATTAGTAAATTGGTTCAATGTTAATAATTTGCATTTAAATGGCACTAAAACGAAATGTATAAAATTTATGACTCCAAATGTCAAACAATTAAATACTAATGTAATTTTAAATGGGGAGAAACTGAGTCTTGTAGATACCACCATTTTTCTTGGAATCACACTAGACGCGAAGCTTCAATGGAGCCCCCATATATCAAAACTAGCAAGCAGACTTAGTTCTGCAGCATATGCCGTAAAAAAGATTAGAAGTCTAACTAGTGTTGAAACAGCTAGACTAGTTTACTTTAGCTATTTCCATAGCATAATGTCGTATGGTATTTTGCTATGGGGACACGCAGCTGACACTGAAATTATTTTTGTTTTACAGAAGAGGGACATAAGAGCAATTTATGATTTAAAGCCTAAAGAGTCTCTGCGACAAAAATATAAGGAAATTAATGTATTAACTTTGGCCTCTCAATACATTTATGAAAATGTAATGTACGTACACAAAAATAAAAGTAGTTTTACAAAAATAAGTGACATTCATTCTGTAAATACTAGGAACAGAAACAAGCTAGTAGTACCGGTTACTCGACTCCATCGAGTCAGTAATTCATTCTTGGGGCGATGTATACGCTTGTACAACAAAATTCCAGAAAATATACAAAATTTGACCTGTTCAAAGTTCAAAAACTTTATTAAACTAAGTTTGTATAAAAAGGGTTATTATAGTATTAAAGAATTTATAGATGATAATAACCCCTGGAAATGAGGTGATCGCTACCAAGCTATTTCTAATTTGTTGTGTTGTTAATTTGTGTAACATACATGATTGTAAGCTGTTATTTAAAAAAAAGTCCCGCTGGGTTTCTTACTGGTTCTTCCCAGGACAGAGGTTTTTTTTTCGAACCAGTGGTAATTATACAAAAGAGTGACTTTCAATAAGCATTATTTATAATCTATATTGAATAAAAAAGTTTCTGTTTCTGTTTGCGATCTGAAACCAACCAACAAAGAAACATACACAAAGCGCTGCAAACATTTCAAGAGACGTTGAAACCAACCAAAAACTTTGTTTAACTTTTGTAACAACGCGCACTATGCACAAATATGCATCCAAAATCATCTCCAGTCAACAACAACAGGGCTGTTAAAGAAAGAAAGAAGATAGATGTATGCGTGAGTGCGTGTCAAGAATTTAAGCATGGTTTAGGCGTCACTTAAAATGTAATCAGCATTCCTTATATCTATTTTTATTGGTCTCTTACTTAACTTTTTTTTTATCTAGCATAGCAAAATAATTGTTCTGGCTTAAGGTTTATTTACTGCAATTTCCACATTCTTTCTCACACGAACGAAGTTAGCAACAATGGAAATAATGTCTGAACTAAGATTTGCACGATATTATGCAAATATATTTTCTGTCTCAGACGACATTTTAGCATGTTTGCTTTCTCATCTTATAAGGTTATTCATCTTACGCTTGAAATAGCAGAAGTAATGAGGATTTAATCTCGTACGTCTCCGGATCGGCAAGTATTATGAATACGATTTTAACAAAGGTTGGTATATATATATTTCTTCTTCCTTACCTTAGATATTAATTCGTGTCTTCTTTATCGGCTGGTAAAAGATCAATGCTCATCAGCTTCTCCCGTTGTAGAAAGAATGTTCCTTCTTCCGAGAGAAGAAAATTTAAATTATAGAGTACATGTAAAAAAAGGTCTAAAATAAAAATATAAAAACTAAAACAAGCTATAACTATAAATTCTAAAACTACACAATAAAGGAATTCGAACCTAGTCGCATTTTGTATCATCTGAATAACTAATTCCAACTGTGAACTCTAAGTTAACATACGTTTATTATAACATTAGTTCTGCGTCATTTGTACTAGCTCTATTCTCAAATACAACCTGAATTATTCTACGCTAGCTTTTTACACGCGGCTTCGCTCGCGTAAGCTTGAATTTAGGAACATTATTACGAGCTGTTCCGTACCAAATCTAGCAAAATTTGGTCACATCTATTAGACGCAGATGATTGATATTTGGCATAGATATAATATCCTACAGGAACACGTGAATATACTAGAATATATGTGTAGCAACACCTACTATTTTTATATCAGGCGTGTCTTCCGATGTATCCATAAGATCCACAAGGCTGCATGCTATCACCAACGCTGTTTCTCCTGCATATCAATGATATGTTGCTAACTGGTAGCATTCATTGCTATGCAGACGATAGCACTGGTGATGCCATATATACCAGCCGTGCCAATATTTCTCGGGAAAATGTCGCCGAGTACCGGAACAAACTTGTGTCGGAAGTCAAGTCTTTGCTTAACAAAGTCTCGGATTGGGGCCTTTTAAATCTAGTCCAGTTCAATCCCCAGAAAACACAAGTTTGCGAGTTTACCGCTAAAAAGAAGCCCTTTATCGTACCTCGTCAGTTTCAAGGCACTCCCCTTGCTGCCTCAACTAGTATCGGAATCCTTGGCGTCGACATATCGAACAGTGTGCAGTTTTGTGGTCACTTGGAAGGGAAGGCCGAATTGGCCTCTAACAAGCTTGGCGTGCTCAGCAGAGCGAGACAGTATTTCATGCCGGCACATCGCTTGCAACTTTACAAAGCGCAAGTTCGGCCCCACATGGAATACTGTTCTCATCTCTGGGCCGGGGCACCCCAGTGCCAGCTCCTTCCACTTGACCGCATCCAGCGCAGAACGGTTCGAATCGTCGACGACCGAGTTCTTTCTGATCGGCTCCATACACTGGCACTGAGTAGAGATGTTGCATATCTTTGCGTATTTTATTGCATCTAACACGGGGAGTGCTCTGAGGAATTGTTCGGACTAATTCCAGCCGCTCAATTTCACCATCGTACATCGCGACAAAACTCGCGTTACCATCCATACCGTTTGGATGATTGGCGGTCCACGACTGTGCGATTTAGAAGAAGTTTTCTCCCTCGCACAACTTCCTTGTGGAATCAATTACCACCAGCGAATTTTCCGGACCGACACGACTTAGGAACCTTCAAGAAAAGAGCTTATACCTTTCTAAAAGGCCGGCAACGCATCTGCAATTCCCCTGGTGTTTCGGTTGTTCATGGGCACTTACAGGTGAGCCGTTTGCTCGTTTGCCCCCTCTTCTATAAAAAAAATAAAGGTATATTGTCTGGAATCAAAATTTATTCTTTACGTATAATGTTTATTTGAGATATTTTATTCATATCATTGTTCATATTTAATACTTATTGGCACCATAAAATAGATGTAGATATATTTTTTACGTTCGAGTAGACTTCAATATTTTATAAATGCAGTTCTATAATGATGTATACTACACATGGAATAAAACTAATGTTACAGATTTTATCACCATTAATTTTAACTTTTTTACGTGAGTTTTTAAAGCTTAAAATAAATATAACAAACAAGCACACAGTCAACCTGAAAGTAAGTGGATGCTGTGCCCCTAAACATCTTATCTATCCTCAATTAAGAATCAAAATTCGGATGCGTTTTCATTCCTGAGAACTAAGATGCAATGCCTCGTTTCCGGTAAAAATGATCTACGATTCTCTACACTAAGCATACGAACACAGTAGCATTGAGCTGCTATTTGCCGAAGGTATTATCTTAGATCATTCTTCATTCCTTCCCCGTTCGGGCCGAAAAGTTCGTACGACAACTAGAATGTTGGTGCAGCGTCACTCTACCACATAATAAATATTGATGAAATAAAAAATTAAAAGATCCAGGAACAGTGATAATGCTGTTAACATATGTGGATACAGCAAGATTGATGATTAATTTACCTATTTCCACAGTATGGATCAACTTTTGATTATAACTACGGGGATCTATTTTTTTAAAGGATAAGGGTGCACAACCACACAGCAACCACTTAACATAGTTCACCTTATGGTAAGTGGTTGCTGTGGCCCATAGACATCTACATCTACATATATCCTCGTTTGCAAATCAAAATGCAGATACGTTGCCAGCAGTGAGGACTAAGATGGAATGCCTCTTTTCCAGTAAAAAGGGTCTCCGGTTCTTCTACAGTCACCATATGAAACACAGCAGCATTAAGCTGATAGTTTACGCAGGTATTCTGTGAGAGAATGGTCTTTCCCCGGTCGAGGCGACCCATTTGTGCTACAACTATTAAATATTTTCTGCCGACTTCCAAAAAGGAGACGGTACTCAATTCGAGTGTATGTTTTTTTTTTTTTTTATGTGTGTTACCTCATAACTTTGTACTGGGCAAACCGATTTCGATGATTCTTTTTTTATATGAAAGCTGATAGTTCTCGTGTGGTCCCATATGAATTTGATCAAGGTCAGACCAATGGTTATTGAGTTATTCTCAAATAACCTATATTGAAGTCGGCTGTACAAAATTTTTAATTTTAAATTATAATATTTTAAATCAAAACTAAGTTGTACGAATTTTATCAAGCATATTAACTCATTTTAAATTCCCGACTTTTCAAGTACTTAACAGCTTCCATGGCAACCGGGGGATTGAGGTGTTCGACGTCTCATTGTCATAGTTAACCACAGCTATTTTCAGCTCTTAAAAATCTTTCAACTGTCAAAAACTACGCATATACGAGTATAAATTATTTTATTTTGTTATTTAGAGGCCAATTTTGGCTTACAAATTTTAACCAAAAGATCAGGAAATATATAAGACAGTAATTATAATAATTATTTTTTGATTTCAGTCATAATACTCATTTACGTTACATAGACGTTTTCAAGCTTCTGGACTGGAAAGGATACGGAATTAACATCAATGGCGAGTACATCACTCACCTTCGATTTGCCGACGATATAGTCCTTATGGCAGAATCGCTGGAGGACCTAAGCACTATGCTCAATGACCTCAATAGTGTCTCCCAACGGATAGGTCTTAAGATGAACATGGACAAAACAAAGATTATGTTTAATGTCCATGTCACACCTATGCCGGTAGTTGTTGGGAGCACTAAGCTCGAAGTTGTTGACGAGTATGTTTACCTGGGACAAATAGTCCGACTAGGTAAGTCCAACTTTGACCGAGAGGTCAATCGACGGATTCAACTCGGCTGGGCAGCGTTCGGGAAGCTACGACACATCTTCTCGTCAGACATACCTCAAAACCTTAAAACGAAATTGTACAACCAGTGCGTGTTGCCAGTGATGACTTACGGAACTAAGACGTGGTCCTTCACTGCTGGCCGTATGAGGAAGCTCAAGGTCGCTCAGCGAGCTATGGAGAGGGCTATGCTCGGAGTTTCTCTGCGTGATAAACTTAGGAATGAGGTTATCCGCAGTAGAACCAGAGTAACCGACATAGCCTAACGGATTAGTAAGCTGAAGTGGCAGTGGGCCGGCCATATAGCTCGAAGAACCGACAACCGATGGGGAAGAAAGGTTCTCGAGTGGCAGCCTCGTACCGGTAGGCGAAGTGTAGGGCGTCCCCCCACGAGATGGAGTGACGACCTGGTAAGACATGCAGGAAGTCGATGGATGCAGGTGGCTCAGGACCGTGCTTTGTGGCATTCTTTGGGGGAGGCCTATGTTCAGCAGTGGACTTGTGAAGGGCTGTAATGATGATGATGATGACTCATTTATAAAGGAAAATATTTCTGCTGCGTCATTGTCAGCTGTCAAATAATTACGACTAAAAACAATTTTTATAAAATATATGTAATAAATCCAGGGAAGAAATGTGATAATATTTCATTTAAAGAGCAAAATGATTGTGTTTTAGAGAAAAATGCGGGGTACAGTATGTAATAAGCTATGTAATGACTTTTGAGTGATGTAGAGCTCTGTTTAGATTTTTTAATGAATAAAAAATCGCTCTGAAAACCGCTCCGCAAAATTCACAGCCGGATTTTCTACCTTGTCAAAATTTTACCGACGGAAGGCTGTTAAAAGGTAAAGGGGGATTAAATATACATATTAAACGATGCCATAGTAAAAGTATTTCGACTTAACAGCCTACCGTAGAAATTCATAACGCTATCAGTAATTCTAATTATAATGACACAAATTTTTCCCTTTTTACGGAGCAAATTTAAAATTAACATCGTAATGTACCAGCGGTTAAAAGAATTTCTCGAGATGCGAAGATGCAGTTTGCTAAAACATTTTCATGCTCTATTCAAAATTGTTTCACTAATAGTGAAAAGAGTTGTCAAAAATTATTTTCTTTCGCGTATTCCCATTTTCATTTTGATAAAACAATAATCGTACTGACAATGTGCTTTTTATATCATTTATATGTTCAATATGATTGTTATATTCGATTTCATGCGACAAAACGTTGGAATCTTGAATTTTAGACACTAGTAGAACATACCTACGCAACTTGCGCTTAAGGCATGCAATAATAAAAACTCTGGTTGCCTAATAAACCCCACCTAGAAAGCGTGGTAACTCTGGAAAATAAGAAAATATGACGCAATCTATTGGGGAGCTACTATTTTATATTAATAAAACTAATACTTGAAATCTGATACAGCGATCAACAAACAGTTTTTGTTAAGCGCTTCAATAATGGTAAATGCTTTTTATGTATGAGACTACGACTATGTATGGGGAGGCTCACGTCCGACAGTGAACAGCCCACAGATTTGATAAGGATGAGAATAATTTATAACGATGTAAGTTGAAATAATTAATAATATCTAACTCGAAATAATATTTTATTTGGTAAAATTTAATTTTGAGGATAGTTTTAAGAAAGCTGAGGTTCAGGAAAAATTTCTTAGCGTAGCTAAAAATGTTCTCTAAACTTTATAAAAGATCATAAAGTGAACTCTAATGCTGACTTTGTTGGTAAGCATGGTGAATTTTTACTACTATGCGGTCGGCAAGTTCGCTACTTCAATTAAAAGTTCGGCATTCCTTTACACAGTATTTTGTAAAGAGAAAATTTGAGCAATTTGATTTAGGCAATTTTAATGAAAATATTAAAATGAAAAATTTACACCGGTGCGACAAAGGAAAAATCTGAATAATAGAAAGGGACAGTAATTTTGGAGTTAATTAATTATAATTATAGAAAGTCTACGTAACTAATATTAAATTTGATTTTGACTGCTTTTCCTACATCTAAATTCAACTATATAAGCCTGATATCTGTAAGGTGTGACAACAATGGTAGCTAAAGAGCTACCTCTAAATAATAAATAAAATATATCTTTATTACCAAGACGAATTCCAAACAGTTTTTCCGTAGATCATTTTTCAATAATTGCCTAAGTACATAGTTCTCGTAGGAATAGGTGAAGTAAATAACCGTTATAAGTACCTACAATGAGTATTTAATATAAGAAGTATACTAATATGTACCATACACATATAATATGTTGCATATTTGCTTTCACGCGCTACACGTCGAGTGTATATTAAAATTGATATTTTTTTAACAGATATAATTGAAGTGGGAAGTACTTACTTAAGATCTAATCGCATATCGTATATTAACTTAAGATCATCTTAATATATTACTGAAATTTACATTTAAATTGGTAAGGCATTGTGAATAATAGCTGGCATACACGCACAGACGTACAGACAAAACTTAGGTAAGATTTTATTGCATGTATTTACATACATATTTCATTTCCTTTTTACACAGCAAGTTCAGCCTTTGAATTGACAATTAAATGTAAATATTAATATATTATATGTATTTAATAATACACCTCACATTCCAATCATATTTTTACATAGAAGTTGCATTATGCTCTGAGTAAATTTCTATTTTCGACAATTATTCGGATAATTGACCAGGCATAAAGATTTCGTATCCCAAAATGTCGAGAAATTTCAAATCATAAAAAATATTGTACCTTTTCATTGAGCTCTATTTTAGCACCGTAAAATTAGGGCTCTGATAAATTTTATGAACAGTTATAAAACTTATCAAAAAACATTTGATATGTTACAAAAGCTTATTAATTTTGATAAACAATATATCTTTATTTTACCGATAGGTACTATAATTTTTAAGTTTTAGACGTCAGCTTATTTTGCATTAATTTGTCGGGGAAATGAAAAATAAATAAAGATTTACAATGGATTAAGTTGTCTATAATGTTCTTCTTCTTTCTCTTCTTCATCATTGTGGAACCATCACATCAAGAGTGAACTTGTGGATATACACATTCTACTTCATCAGAAGAAATTATTTCACTTGGCAGGCGGCAATGGTAGCACCGGATGTTTCGCACATTTGACGCTGTTTCCTGTCGCTATTATGGGTATTTCACGTCTGGTGTAAACAAGATGATTACATCGCTACATTTAACAACCACTAAGATCTGTTTCACATATCCTATTCTGACCTCGTTAACTTGGGTGAAATGATTTCATTTTATTATTATGTTTTTCTACCTATTATAAGCCAGTGCTTGGTCAAAATTCCACCTGGTGGTAAGTGGTGATGCAGCCTTAGATTGTAGATGGTCTTAGCGTAACAAAAGCTTATTCACTCTTGCCTGGAAGACGCCCAGGTTGTATTCGGACGGAAATATAGAAGCAGGCAAATTATTCCACTCCTTTGCTGTACGCATTACAAAAGACGAAGCAAACGGTTTGAAAAATGGTTGAAGACCCGCCGATCGCCTGGTTTTCCGATGGTGAAAAGGAGAGGGAGGAATTTAAGTGTGTAATTTCTGCGCACACTGACCGAAATGCATACTATAGAATACCGAGAGACTAGCTACTCATCGCCTGTGTTCGAAGCTGACAACACTGGTTTCATCCTAATCAAAGTCACCAATGAGCCTCTTAGCACGTCTCTCCACTGAGTCCAACGCTCCTAGGTGGCATTTTGCAGCACCAACCCATATATGACAGCAGTACTCTATGCACGACCGGACTTGCGCTTTATATAAGGTAAGAAACTGCCCCGGCGTGAAGTACCGTCGCACCCTCGCAAGGACATTAAGTTTCCTTGCGGCAGTTTTGTATCTGAACTCAATGAACCACCCTTACTTGAGGTTTGGAGAAAATTCGTAAGTAGGCAAGTAGTATTCATTGTGAACGGGGTCCTTTTAGCGATGAAAAGACACGCACCTCATTCGGAGACTGAGACTCACACGCTCAACCATAGCCTCGACTGACTGTCGACTAGACTGGATTTGGTACCGACTGGCCCGGGCACTTGCTTGGTATATCTCCACAACTGTACTGTCGTCTATGGGTATACACCCATAGATACCGGGAATGAGCAGTTTATATGCAGCAGGAAGAGAGTTGTGGAGAGAACGGACCCCTGAGGACCACCGGCGTTACTCGCCACAGTATCGGATGAGCCGCCATCGTCGACGATCCGGATAGACCGTTCACAAAGAAAGTCCTTCAGTCAGGTAATCATGCCAGGGGATAAGCCGTACGCTAAAAGCTTACCCAATAGACTAGCGTGCTAAACTAAATTTCTGCTTTAAGTTTACTGCTTGACATAAGCCTTTCCCAAAGAATGCCTAAAAACACGGTGCTGAGCATCGACAACGACAACGACTCAACGGAGTTGGTGAGAGGCTAGTTCGCCTTCCTTCGGTAACCCGTGCATTCTGGTCTCTTGCTAAGGCTATACAAGGGAACTTCTGTCATCCATCTCTGCAAAGAGAGGGCGACTCACTGAGTCCATGCCGCAAAGAAGAATGCCGATCTGTTAATCTCTCTTTTTGTGTCCAACTCGACTCTCGATGATGGAGGAACACTCCGCCGACCATCCCGCGGTTTGAGTGCTCCGTGCAAGATGTGCGGCTTACACAGCGCTCGGTTCACAAAGCACTCCTCTCCCTGGTCTTCAACAAGTCGAGTGGGCCTGATGGAGTCCCTTTCATTGTG
Organism: Parnassius glacialis; assembly: GCA_033319125.1. Classification (NCBI taxonomy): domain Eukaryota; kingdom Metazoa; phylum Arthropoda; class Insecta; order Lepidoptera; family Papilionidae; genus Parnassius; species Parnassius glacialis. Next base: position 35,965,800 of record JAVANC010000028.1, on the reverse strand, counting down.
CCGAAGACGTGTGCTCCGAAGTTGGCACCGGTTTTAACGCGTCTTTTCCGGTACTTCTACTCCTAAGGCATTATCCCAAATTCATGGAAGACAGCTTTGGTTTACCCGATCCCTAAAAAAGACGACCGCTTAGACCCGTCAAATTACAGGCGTATCGCCATCTCCTCATTGTTCTCCAAAATAAAGGAATCCATTATAAACAGTTTTCATTGGGGTTGATCAGTTGGTGATCTTCTGGTTTATCCAACTCATAGATGGGCGGAGGCAGGAGAGTCCAAGGGGTAGGCATTGGCCGTTAGTTTGGTCATAACGAAGGCCTTCGATCGGGTCTGGCACAAAGCGCTTCTTTCGAAGCTCCCTTGCTATAGGCTTTCCAAAAAATTGTGCAATTGGATCACTAGTTTCCTTGCTGATCGGAGCATCAAGGTCTTAGTAGTCGGTGCATGCTCTGATTATAAGCGTATTAACGCTGATGTTCCACAAGGCTGCGTGCTATCACCAACGCTGTTTCTACTGCATATCAATTATATGTGGCAAACTGATAACTACGACAGCACTGGTGATACAATATACACCGGCCGTGCCAATATTTCTCTGGAAAACGTCTCCGAGCACCGGAACAAACTTGTGTCTAATGTTGATTCTTTGTTGAACAAAGTCTGGGATCGGGGACGGCTGAATCTAGTCCAGTTCAATCCCCAGAAGACACAAGTTTGCACGTATACAGCTAAAAAGAACCCCTTTGTTGCATCTCCTCAGTTTTAAGGCACTCCCCTTGCTGCCTCAGGTAGCATCGGAATCCTCGGCGTCGACATATCGAATTGTGTGCAGTTTTGAGGTCATTTGGAAGGGAATGCCGAATTGGCCTATAAAAAGCTTGGCGTGCTCAGCATAGCGGGGCAGTATTTCATGTCGGCACATCGCTTGCAATTTTACAAAGCTCAAATTCGGCCTCTCATCTCTGGGCCACTTGACCGCATCCAGTGTAGAGTGGTTCGAGTCGTCAACGTCCGAATTATTTCAAATCGGCTCGATTGACTGGCACTGCGTAGGGACGTTGCATCCCTTTCCATTTTTCATCGCATCTACTTCGGAGAGTGCTCTGAGGTTCGGTTTAATCTCAGCCGCCATATTTCACGGACCCACATCGCGTCGAAAATCACGATACCATCCTCTCCATCTGGATGCATGACGGGCCACCACTGTGCGTTTTACTAGGAGTTTTCTTCCTCGTACATATTTTCTGTGGAATTGATAACCACCGGCGATTTTTCCGGACCGATACGACTTAGGGACCTTCAAGAAAAGAGCTTACTCCTTTCTAAAAGGCCAGCAACACACCTGCAATTCCCCTGGTGTTGCGGTTGTTCATGGGCGGCAGTAGTCACTTACCATCACGTGACCCGCATTTTCGTTTGCCCGCTTTTCTATAAGAAAACGTACGACGAGAAAACCTAAAAATCTAAGTGCTTGAGGGCTGAATACGACTAATTTGGGTAAAATTTTTAGAACACTAATTTTACCCAAATTACTTCAATGACGATACTTGGCACGACCTGGGACACGATTTAAACCCAGGACCAAATCATGATCCACAGTCGCGATAGTAACCACATACAGACAGACAAAATTTTAATTTTTTTTATATTATATACTTTCATGACATGTATTTAGTAAAAATCTGTTATTTTGACGTTACGAACAGACACTTCAATTTTATTTATTTGAATAGTTTCATATTCGTAAATTATAAAAGTTTGTATAAACTTCGAAAGTGATCACTATATTATTTTGATCTTGAGGCGTCAGAAAACTTGGCTACACTTTTATTAATTTTCTTTTATAATTCAATTCAAGATCGTAGATATCAGTGTAATTTATAATGATGATCTAGTTGATTGGGAGTTATTAATAATTACTTTAAATAAAAGACAGGATTTTTTAGTATATGAATTTGGTTATAGTCGACAGCAAAGTATAGCCGAATTTAATCATAATGATTTATTAGATTCAAATTATTTTTCTTTATTAATTTCAGTATCAGTTAATCTAATTTCGTCTGTGTGGTTACCTTGCTCTCTATTTAGAAAAGCTAATATTTTTAGTAGCATCTTGTACGTATACAACATGATAAGATTTGTTCCAATTCCTCATTAATGAGATGTGAAAAATGGTAATTTCTTTTGTTAGAATTCTCTGAACACAACAAATAATTTTTTATCGTGTTTAGACATGACTTCTTGTTAAATTTCACACCTCAGAAGTGGTCATTATTGATTTTTGCAAAGACGGAGATAGAGGTTGGTCCTAATCACGAGCTTCTGAATTTAAAAAAATCTGGTAATCTCCTTCACTTTAGTCCTAAAAGGAACAAAAATACTATAACATATAATTTCATAATTTATTAAAAATATTGTGTTATGTTAAGAAAATTCATCATTTATTGCGATATATTACTGAAACTAATGACATTGAAATAATGATGCATAGCGTGATTTTAATATAAAACGTTAAATATAATTAAATTCAATTTAAATATATAACGTCAAATAAAACTTGGTATCGAAACTTAATTTTAAAGTGATGATAACGCATAATTAATTGAAACAGAACTTACATCTGTTATTTATAATATGATCGTTGCTGAAAGATGAAAAAATATGAGGGAATACGTTACAAGGCAGTCGCGTTGATGCAATAAACATATCGTTCATGTGTGTTAAAACCTCGGGAATCAAAAAGAGGGCAGCCGTACAAAGATGGGTGCAAGCGGGGTAAGGGAGAGGGGGACATTACAAAACTTGGTTTCAACCGGTTAATTCTTACTATCTAAACCGAAATATGTGAAAAACCGGTATTCCGCATAAAGCGGTTTTGGGGTCCATGTCCGTAACCGGTTTAGAATTTGAACCGGTTTCCGAGCCCTGCACAACATATACACTAATACATATATAAATATATATTTGTGAACATGTTTATAATATGTACATGTTATTATAGTAGGAGTGTAAGTAAGTAGAGGCCACTACAATCCATGGACACCTGCAGTCAACTTCAAACAAAGAAGGCTACAGATTTTGTTTTTATAGAAGAGCGGGCAAACGAGGATGCGGCTCACCTGATGGTAAGTGACTACCGCCGCCCATGAACAACCGCAACACCAGGGGAATTGCAGATGCGTTACCGGCCTTTTTGAAAGGTGTAACTTCTAACATCTAAGATGGAATGACTCTCAGCCGGTATATTTACAAATCAGGTGGTTGGCTTTATGTTGGCTTTTGAATACGAGGTGAACAATTTACATGTTACAATTTTTATCAGAATCGGAAAAACTTCTTTTAATTTTTACTCATTCAATGTTATAAATGAAAATGAAAAATATAGAAACATTTTATACAACAATATAAAATTGAATACCCGCTATACCGCTGGGAACGGAACCTTTCAGAAAATGTTAATTATCTCAAACATATTCATAATTTTAAAAATAATGGAACAAGCGGGGATATGCTTTTATAATTTCATGAAATGGTATCGTCGCGAATCGGAATATTTTTTTAAAGAATAAAACTGATGTTGAGAGATATTATTTAATAATTGCTTTTAAAAGGTCTGAAAAATATTTAAATTGTATTAAGCGAAATATGAAATAAATTTTAAATTTTGTATTTCGATTTAAATTATTTCGACTGGTTTAAAAGGTATACTGTGCGTTAAAAAATTAATACTGGTTTGTACGAAATAGCTCGTGTAGCAATTATGAGGTGAATTAGCTTACTTTACTTGACTTTGGAACTACCGTTATTAGTTGTCACATTTTGATGCTTCCACAAAATAATTTTCAAGCTTACTATCATATTAAAAAGAAACATGATAGAACTGATGATGATATACAATTGACATTAGTAAAAGACTTTCAATATCGCAGGCAGTATTAATCCGATGAGGGCCAATTTATTGTGCTTATAAATTATGCACATTCATAATTGTATGCGTGCTCAATCTGATGAGCCTCTATTGAGGATTTAAATGAAAAAATGTATTAAGTAAGGGCTTTTAACCTTTTAGGGCGGATCCAACCAAACTTAGTATAAGACTTTATCCTGCGAATAAAATCACTAATTACCCTAGTGTTAAAGAACCTTTGGTTTTACCAAATCATAACCCAGGTATAACTGTTTATCCGAGAGTAAATCGCTATACCGCCAAAATTAATGGAGTACACAAGTTATTCTACAGTATTTTAATGAAACCCGCTACATTTTAACAGCAGTTTTCATGCAGCATGCTTTTTTGTCAAAGTAGAATATTTTATCGTTGTGCGTTTATAATTTCTTGTATTTTTGTGATAATTGTAGAAATGTTTTTTTTTAAATAATGCAACGTTCACGAAATATGATCGTGTGGTGGCGCTGTCGTTGCGCCACAAGCGAAACGCAATGAAGACTAAATCACGCTATAAAAGTTCCAAAGTATAGCGAGTATATATAGAAGAGCTCCAAGCCACATTCATATTACATAGAGCGGTGGCCGCTCCCCGGGCTGAAAATTTTGCATGGCGGGAGATCTTCCCTTTTTCTTCCACGACCAAAGAGGTGACCCCAGCGTGATCTGAACGCGCAACCAACAACCATAAGTAACTACAACTTCAAGCCTCCATCATTATCCTCAAAAACTCCTACTATTTCATTCCTGAAAATCGTCCTATGCAGTCTTCTTTTCCTGCAAGCCAGTCCAGCTTGTCTTCATCTTGACTCACCGCAGATTTATAAGGCAATCTTCTGGCACTTGCTCTCCGGCCCATCGTTCTCACCGGAATCACTTTTTTTTTTTTTTTTATAGGATAAGGGTGACAAACGAGCACACAGTCCACCTGATGGTAATTGGTTGCTGCGGCCCATAGACATCTACATCTATCCTCTATTACAAATCAAAATGTAGATGCGTTGTCATCCATGAGGACTAAGATGGAATGCCTCATTTCCAGTAAAAGGGGCCTCCGGCCACCTGCACTCACCAAGCGAAACGCAGAGGTGAACCTCTACTTCACGCTGGTTTTCTGTGAGGTCGTGGTACCACCCCGGTTCGAGCCGGCCCATCCGTGCGACAGCAAAAGCTGCCGCGTGGCTCTACCACTGTTAACTTGCAAGTACGTAGTACGGCATTACACGCCGGAATATCGTTCTCATCGGCGTCACTTGCCCTTACGCATACGGCATGCATTCCCCACCAGTATTAAGAACGCATCGGCAGTCTAAGCAAGAGTGATGTGGCGGCGCTGTCATCGCACTATAAGCGAAACACACCGAAGCCTAAATCACACTATCAAAATTCCGAAGAACATTGAGTGTATACAGAAGAGATCCGTACTACCACATCGATATTTATTACATCGATACTGCTAATCTGACAGGAATCTTGAGTCTAATTAAGACATAAATTAAGATTTCATTTTTTCTAAAGCTATATTGATATTAATGTCAAAAAACGCAGAACCTTAATGAATAACCCTAAAAACGTCTTATAAAACCCTTGGCTAGAAATTCTCAAAAAAAATTTACGCCAAGTTGAAAAGCGCCGATGCTTAACTTGGTTACACGAAAACTTAGGTGAATAAAATTCAATTAAAACTTTTTAAAATTCTCTAAAACACTTAATAATCGTTATAGATGACTGGCTTCTTTTCGGTTTTTTTTTTTTTTTTTTTTTTTATTTATTCATCACAAAGTATATTTATTTAATAATATCCGACAGTACAAATAAACTTACAAAAGTTTTTCCATGTACCGCCGATTCGTAACTTCGCTCATGTTCAATCGCTACTCGTAGCTACAACTTATTTAATGACTATAAATGGTGTGACAAAATAGTAAGATGTTTTTTTTTTTTTAACTAGGTGTATACCAAAGCAAAATATGGTTAGTATGTTAAATGAAGATTAGTAATTGAGATAATAATGTTATAATTGTGTGTATCTATGCATATATTTATGAGTAAAATTTTATTTATGTATATTATATTATGATGTGTTAGTGTATATAGTTTTATATATTAGTTTAAATTATTAGTAGGTATCGTTAACAATTTGTCGATAAAATACTGTTTAAGCATATATTTAATATTTTTTTCAGTAAGTTCGTTTTTTATTGGTTTGGGAATTTGGTTCAAAAGAGCGGGAATTTGATATTGTAATCTAAATTTTCCATACATATTTTTGTATTTTGGGATAATCATATATGGATTGAGGGCTTGTCGAGTCAGCTTTGTATAAATACGGCTAATTTTCAATTCTTCCTTGCCATAATTTTCAAGTAGCAACAGGTATTTCACTTTGTCGTGTACTGGTAGTATTTTGCAATGATGAAAAAGACCATAAGGATTTTTTTTATATTTATCTTTCATTTTGAGAGGGGTGATACATTTAAGGATGCGCAATTGTAGCTCGTATATTTTTTCAAGGTGGGTTTTATAAGTGCGTCCGTAACTGCTCAACCCGTACGAGACTATTGATTCGCCGAGTGCTTTATATAGTAACAGTAACATCTGGTAAGGTACTTTACTCTTGATGAGATAAAATTTTGCTAGGATTGCTCGTAGCTTATCGCATACAGATTCAATGTGATCAATCCATTTCATACGATCATCAATTATTAAACCTAAATACCTATATTTTTCTACTATTTCAATTTGAGGACATTCACAGTTGTTATTATGGGCTGAACTTTGGATTTTATGAAGACACGTGTGATTATGAGCTATAAGAGTAATGTTATGTTTTAATCTATTTTGACTTGAGCTAACGTACATCATTTTAGTTTTATTCGAATTAAGTACTAGACCTGCGTCATGTGACCATTGCATGAGCCTCGTAAAGTCTTCTTGTAACAGTTTTACCGCCTTATCCATATTGTGGTGGGTTACTACCAGACATGTATCGTCGGCAAATTGGAAAATTTTTGAGTTTTTAATCAATTTGTTGATATTATTCACGTAAGTGATGTAGTATAGCGGTCCTAATACTGAACCCTGTGCTGTTCCTTCACTTACCGAAACTTTATTACTTAATGCATCCCCTACCTTGACATAATAGGAACGATTTTTGAGATAATCTCGACACCAGTTAAGCATCGGCCCTCTAATTCCACAGTCGTCTAGTCGCTCTAGCAGTACATCATGACGTAAGGTATCGAACGCCCTGCTATAGTCGATAAATAACAGCAATACATGTTTTCTTTCATTAAGATTTTCATATATATTATCGGTAAATAATGAAAGTAGCTGAGTAGTGCTTTTTTTGGGTTGAAATCCAAACTGTGTGTCATTTAGAATATAATTCAGACCAAAAAATTTGTAAATTTGTCTGGCTATGTATTTTTCTATAATCTTGTCTATTGTAGGCAATATAGTTATAGGACGGTAATTATTGTAGTCCTGTTTACTTCCCTTTTTGTATATAGGTCTCACGATTCCAATTTTCAATTCGTCTGGATATTTATTAGTCTTTATACAAGCGTTGACCAATTTTGCAATAGCCGGAGCAATTTCTTCGCAAATTTGCTTTATATCTATCGCCCGTACTCTGTCGAAACCCGGAGCTTTGTTAACGTTTATTGTTTTTATAATTTTAAGGATGTCTTTAGGTGTTGCTTTTTGAAAATTCATTGTTACGTTCACAGGTTGTCTGTATTCTATTTTATCTAAAATATTATCTTTACATTGAGGTATTATATTTTGAACACCAGTATGAAATTTATTCGCAAAGTTATTTGCAATAATACTTTTATTTTTGTTTGTGCCTCCAAACGCATTTAGGAGAACTGTATCTACTGTTTTACGTACCCTACCTGTTATTCTGTTTAGAATAAACCAGAGTTCTTTTAAATTATCTTTATATTTATTAATTTCATAATAGATGTATTTATTTTTGGCGGATCTGATTAATTTATTCGCATAGTTTCGTGCTTTATTATATTGTTTTTTTAATATTTTATTATTATTATCTTTGATCCATTGGAACAATAGTTTATCTCTATACTTGCAAGCTTTGATAATATGTGAACTTATCCATATATTTTCGGTATGTTTTTTATTGGTGTTTTTAATTTTTAATTTAATTTTTGCGTCGTTGTAGCATTCATTTATCTTTTTATATATATATTGTAGTATAGTATCTGGACAAATCATATCATCAACTTCCTTCCAATTAATATTATTTAAGGAACATTTTAATCTTTCATTGTTATATATATTTTTATAAGTAGTTACATCCTGTGTACGCGCATGAATTTGTCCCACACAGGCAAGCACTACCGCTCGGTGGTCCGCTAGCATAATTCCAAGCGCCGCGGTGTAAACATCTTGTGTGCGTGATCTCGCGTACACATGATCAATACAGGATTTAGTTATTCTATCGTCAGTTAATTCAATTCTAGTGTACTGCGTAATCCCGCACGCAAGGCCGTAGTTATGAAGCATGCAGTTATATTTATGTCTTATAGGAGAATATGTTTTTAAGTCTATGTTCATATCTCCGAGTATAAATAGTTCGCATTTTGTGTCCAGACTACCGATTAATGTGTGAAGTTCATCGATAAATAAGTGTTTGCTTAGATTAGGAGGGCGATAAATTGCACATACAGTTGCCGCATAAAAAGATGGAGTGCTAATTTGAAATAATATATGTTCAAAATGCTTTGATGTTGCGTTACTTATTCTAGTTAATTTATTTTTCTTGTGTATATAAGCTATAATACCCCCACCCCTTCGGTTTTTACGCAGCACTGTGTGCATTTGATAGTCCGTCAGGTGATACATATCGCTTAGGGAGTTAGGTATATTAGCTTCCGTTACCAATATAATATCTATAGATGCGTTAGATGAGTACACACACTGTTCCAATGCATCAAAGTTTTTAATCAAAGACCTTATATTTATGTGCATGCATAATAGGTTAGTTTGACAATTTTTAACTGGAATCTGTTTTAGAAATGAATTAATGTTAGTGCAATTACTCAATTCACAAATATCGTCTAACTGTATGTCCATTTAAATAATATTTTAATATATTTTATGTGAAAGGTAGTACCTATATAAAATAACTTATTGCGGCTGTACATGGACTTCCTTTTGTAGCAAAGCTTTGATATCATCATCAGTTCTAATAATTATTGATTGTTCTTTTTCATTTTTTCTTGCTCTAATTACTCCTTTTTTGCACCACACATATTTGTATAATCCGCTATTTTTAAGTTGTCTTCTGGCATTACCAAGTAAGGTCTTGTTGTATGAAGTTAATGCCTCACTAATATAGATGACTTCTTTACCAATCAACGGTGATGTGCTAGGAAATATATCATGTACCATAATCTTCGTATTCTTTGCTTTTGTAAGCCAATTTGTTTTAATAGTTTCTGACGGTAGAACCACACGTAGTTTTCCGGAGTTATTTTTATTATAACCAGAACGTTTTACTTCTACGATATTTTCAGTTAAGTCGAGTCTTTGTTGTAGTTTTTGTACGACTTTTGAAAGATCTTCGTTGTCAGTGAAGGGAATATTAAAAATATCAATAGTTTTATTAAGCTGTTGCTGTTCTTGTTCTTGTAATCTCTGTTCTAATGCACTTAATCTCAATTCTAGGTTTTTATTTTGGTTAGATAATTCGATGTTCTTCTTTTTCATTTCTTTGATTGTAGTTTTAAGCGCGTCAACGGTTTTGAGTATATCGTCAAGTTTTCTAGAATTGAATTCCAAAGACTCCGCAAACTGGCCCAATTGACGTTGTATAGCATTCTCCACTTTTGTTGTAATTTCTAACATCAGTTTTTTACCATCTAATGGAACCGAGGCAGAGGTTATAGGCGATCCAAATGCTTCATCATCGTCTTCATAATCAGGTATGACAATCGAAGTTCGTCTAGATGAGCAGTTTTTGCATTCAGAACACGACCAATCTAGGTTTTCATTTGCTCGAAGCGCATTTCTTTGTTTGGTAGTAAGCCCTGAGCATTCAGTGTTCAAATGCACCATCTTCTCACAACGATGACACTCCACTCCAGGACGAACTTTCGTAATATTTTTGTTGCATTTTTCACACTTCGACATAATTATTTAATTTAAATATTAAAAGACACAAAATTATTTTCCGCAACCGAACGTCCGATTGATACGAGCTAGCGGGAACGAATGTTCGGGTTGACGATAGATATTCAATAGATATAATCATTCTTTGCGGATTTTGTTCCATTTTTTAAATCTTTATCTAAAAAGCTTATCCTACATCGTGAAGTCCTTTTACACATATTATTTCACAAGGTATAATAATCAGACCCTGAACTATTACTTGTAGTCTACAAGTCCGCGACCCTCACAATAACTGCTTAAAATTAAAGTAATTTTATTAATAATAAAAATGATTTATTAGCTCATTAAGCAAATACAAATTAAAATACGTGGTAGAGCCCAATTCAAAATCGAAAAAGAGAAATCAAATTTCAAAGGCAAAAAAAATATTAAAATTCTTTACGCTGATGACGTGTGGCTCATCATACGAAAGACAGCAGCCTTCAGCTGCTATTTTACGCTGGTATTCTGTGAGAGCGTGGTCCTACCCCAGTCGAGCCGGCTCATTCGTGCTACAGCTAATATAGCTGCAACGTAGCTCTACCACGTATAACTCTGCAATTCCCATTGTACACCGTACAAGTAACCGCTTCTTTCCAGTCCTGAGGCGCCTCTTTTTTATCCCGTATTCTCAAGGCAAGGTCTTAGAACCTGTTAACAACATGTTTTCCACAGCATTTATATATTTCAGTAACAACCTGTAGTTACAACGCAATGTAGTTCATTAAAGGTCTTATCAAACAGGTTGACTGTTAATTTTACTCTTAATTTATTAAAAAAGAGCTGTTTGAAGAAGATTTTTTAAATTCATTCTTAAGTTATTAAGAAAGAGCCGTTTGAAGTTTAGTTTAACAAATTGTATATCCATATTGTTTATCAAGGTAGTCTACTCGTAGTCCTCACATTTTTGCATTATCAGTAGGACTAGATTAACACCCATTCTGATCTCCTGTCCGGCGAGCAGTTTGGCGAATGCCTCTGGGGGAGATCGCTGGTCATGTTGATACCCAGGGTAACTCTGAGGAGTTCTTCCTTCACGTGGTTGTCGCGTGTTATTTAGGCTGGTTCAATAGGAAACAGTCAGCACAGAAACAATCAGACGATCCTCGTTTTCTTTATTTTTTATTTTACCCACCCCGTTTTTTCCTATTTTAACCAAATCCAAGGTGTTAAGCGTACCGTGCCGATGGATGCGTGGCTGAGGGGGAGTCCAGTCGCAAACGTTGCCTACCCGAGGCAGGGCGATTCGGGTAGTATTTGAGCCCTTCCCCTGGCATGCGATGCTCTACCGGGGGTGAACGAATTATTCCCTAGCTAATCGTGGGGCCAAAATGAACGAAGATCGATATTTGGAAAAATTTAACTCTACTTTAATGGAACTGACTGTAGGTCTGAAATTGAAATTACTCACAGCTATGCAACTCTTTCTATTCATTTAGGACGTGGGGCTTAGCAGTGAACTGTAGACATAGCAGTGATCACAATAGATCTTTTAGGTCGCAGTGATACCGGTCTCTAAACCTACATAGCTGCTCGTACATAATAAAAAAATTGTCGAAAATACAGATCGAAATTAGGATTCTTGCCTATTGTAAAATTTAACACAAGTTAAAAGAATAAATACCTTTCATACAACAATTTGTATGCGAAATACTACTACTACATACTAAACGTTTAAATAACTTCGATGACTTGCGACTCCATTATATCTTTATTTACTATCGATACTTCAACACAACGCAAACACGCTGAAAGTAAAAGCGCCAACACGGCAAGTGTCTTACGAGACAGAAAATGTATTTGAGTAACGCATACACAAGTCTTAGTTCAGAGTCATCACATTCATCTTTGTAACTTTGTTTGCTCGATAACATTTAGGTGTAGTTGGTTTATTTATAATATTTGTTTTACATAACATATGAAAACTAAACGCTGAGATGTTAAATGGTATTAATATTTTAATGACAAACAGGCACACAGTCCACCTGTTGGTAAGTGGATGCTGTGGCCCGTAGACATCGACACCTATCACCGATTAAGAATTAAAATGCAGTCGCATTGTTATCCCTGAGGACTAAAATGTAATGCCTCTTTTTCAGTAACCAAATCCTTACCATCCGAAACACAGCACCATTAAGCTGCTATTTTAAGCTTATGATTTTAAGTATTCTGCATGAGTGTGACCCTCGCTTGGTATAGCCAAAACATTGGCGCTAGAACCATAATATAGTTTCAGTATCTCTTCAAAGTGAGAAAGATTGTTAAGAGTCCAAACCGGCAATTTAAAAAGTCGTGGGTTCGAATCTGCCATTCAACTACTGTCGTGAACCACTTTCAGCATAAGCAGAATTTAACTTATGTTCCATTTAATAATTCTAAGCCAGCTTAGAATTATTAAATGGAACATAAGTTAAATTTATAGCATTAACTAGTATTCCACTATACCCACAAGGTGAAGGCAAGAATTTTATTTATTTAATTAAAATTTACTACATAGTAGGAAGTTTTTGTAATGGGTCTAAAATCCAAATTTTGAAATATCTTGACGTTTGAAAGTCTTTAGAGTTGCTTTAGTTGCAGAAGAATGTTTGTGCCTGTATGGGTAACTAATTTTTGCCACATATTTCTCAAGAATTAATATTAATAGATTGGTTTTATTAGATGCGCAATTGAGTAAGGCATGTTTATAATAAACAAATTGAAAAAATAGCGGACTAACCGAATTTTACAAATGATAGTAATATAAGTACTATTTACTTATTTAGTTACTGAATATTGCCTATTTTTTGGCCAATTTCTTACTGAGAAATTCGCAGCGTGAAGCGCCCGAATTGCGTCCATATTTTTTTTAAATAAATTTTAAAATATAATGTGCTAATGTTACTCATGAGCCTAAGAGCCAACAGAGACGGCATAGAAGTTAAAACGACAGGTTTGCCGGCAATCATGGTCGCTCTAGAATAAAATGTTTGAGTAGTCGAAAAACTTATTCGATAAAACCGAAGTATTACTTATGAAGAGCTTAACAAAATGCACGTTGCAATTTTTACTTGTTTCCAATAAACAATGAAAAAAGAGGTTTGAAAGCAAAGAAGACGCAATGGCCGCATGTAATTTCAAAGCTTCTGAGTTATCTAAAGAAGAGTGGTCATCGGTGATTTCTAAGCTGTTTCGACATTTGAAAAAGTAAATAGGTGCTCAAGGAGAAAGAATAATTAATAAAATTTTGAGTGTCTAGTTTCTTTTGGCATAACCCTGGAACTTTAAATTATGATATATACTAAAATGTAATATAAGTTACTAAATAATATATACATAACATAGTTGTAACATTTGAGGAATTAGGCTAAGAAATTAATAGTCTTGTGGTGCACCGTGAGCTTGTAGTTTGACCTCAATACTGAAATCTGTTATTGCAGAGATAAAGTAGGCATATAGATTATTTCGTATATGAAGAAAAAAAAATTCAATTATATCTTATAAGACAGAAAAACCACCATGGTGTGTATTTGCGTATCTATATATATTTGTTATTTCCGATCAAATTACTAATTCATTGCATTCGGGTCTTTCATTATTTATAAGAGGTCATGTAGGGAGATCTACTCCTGAACCCTCAGCAAAAACAGTTGCCGTGTGAGCACTTTCTACACTGGAGAGGGTGGATTAAAAACTCATACGTGATTTGAAATAGACAGTCCTTAAACAAGTCCACCGCTGATTAAAGTTTTCTTCAAGATATTGTTTAATAACGAGAGTTTATGATCCTGAAACACTTAATTTTCTGTTTCGTATCAACTTACAGCTAGATGTAAAACTTTCCCATATCAGAAAGGATTTGTCGTAATCGTCACAGTACCATACTTTCCGTACATGTACGGAACGTACGTTTCATATGGTGAGTGTAGAAAACTGGAGACCCTATGTACTGGAAACGAGGCATTCCATCTTAGTTCTCAGGGGTGACAACTCACCTGCATTTGATTCTTAATCGAAAATTAACGTAGATGTCTAAGGGCCAAGGCATCCATGAATAAACCATCCTCGATATACCATTAGGTGGACTATGCGCTCGTCTGACAGCCATATTCTATTAAAAAACATTCGATGCTTCTTCCCCGTCGCCACGCATACCTGATAAAATATCAATATCATAATTACGGGATTTTTATACTGTTTTGACGTTTCATTAAATGCGCAAAGTACACCGTAGACGGTAAATACGTACGTAGACGTATAATAATTCGACAGACTCCGAGATAAAAGCAGGCCAATGCCTTACCAGTTCTTCAAGTGCAATAATCCTCTACAAGGTGCAGGAGTATACAAGCTTGATAGTGAATGTGGTCGCCTCTTACATATAGGGTAAACAAAGTGATCTATAAAAACCGGCGTAAAACAACACATAGCTGACGTGAAACACCAACGTTCCGGGAATTCTGCAGTCAGCCAACCGCCATTACATTAGATTTGATAAACCGCAAATTCTTGCAAAAGAACATCGATTCCTGCCAAGGATTCTACGTGAGGCTATGGAAATTAAAAAAATAACATCCTAATTTCAATAGAGGGGCAGGCTGGGTACTACTACTGCTTGGGATCCTGTAATTAATAAAATTAAAACTAAACCCAAGCATACCACTGCAAGACTTCAAGACACAGTAAGTTCATTCTGCGTAGATCGGACCAAATTAATAATTAAAAAAAGCTGAAGGTACTCCGGGTTAACTCTGATATCGGGACGTCAATCATCTCAATCCCCCGTGACCATGGGTGCTGTATAGTACCCGAAACGTCGGGAATCAATAAAAATAAGTTAATTAAACGCAATAGAATCCGTAAAAGTAGTTTTATTCAATGGTACAAATAAAGTAATAAACGAACAAAAATATTTCTATTGGCCTGCTTTATTTTTGAGTCTGCCGAATTATTATAGTATTCTATGGTCTACGAAGTACTTTGCGCATTTAATGAAACGTCAAAACAGTATAATAATCCCTTAAGGCGAGGTGTATAGACGACTTTTATGAATTTGAGGGGGTGAAGCAGACGAGTAAGGGACGAGTAGTCCCGCCCACTGCGGGGTGCACCGCGTAAATCTCGCCGACGCTCGACGTAAAATGTACAATTGGTACAGCACGCCACCGTCCGCCTTCGCACCGCGTTTCCGCGATGTCAGGTGGTTCGAATCCCATCAGATATATATTTTTTATTCGTATTTTTAAAATGTTTCTACGTTTATTTTCGTATCTAAAATATCTACATATTTTTGTTTAGTTATCCTAAAAATATTATGTACCTACATATTTTCGTGTTGTTATTTTTAAAATATGTATATATTCTATTTTCTTAATTTTAAAATAATCAATAATTGTTATTTTCTAGAAAAGGTTATCTAGAACTTTTGTAACAGATTCATTAAATGAATAATAAATTAATGCTTAAAGAAAATGGCTTCGGACCAAAATGGTCAATCATAGAAATGGCCTATTCTCGAAACGGCAAATTGTCAAAATTGTGAATTTATAACAACAATAATTTTTATTCCTATAGACATTTTTCTTCAGAATCAAGAGTAAAGTAAACTATTATGAGCATATTTTACAATAGCGCTAGCCCTAAAATCGAAAAAAAAACAGCCGTTTCATAATTTTCTTCCTGAGTGAATAACCTTTTTGCATAAAATTTTTTGGGTTTGTGGGTTGTTTGAAGAATACATAAAAATAAAACATGCTAATTATTTTAATTTTATTTTATTATTTTGATGTATTTACGCATACGGAGGGAAATCTAACTACCTACTCTACTACTATCTACTATCTACTACTACTATCTACTACCCATTAGTACAGATGACCGGGAAGAATTTTTACCATTGATAATAACTTTCTAAATTCTATTACTTAAATATGAAATAATACGTTTGAGCGCTGTCTTCTTGACACCAAAGTACTGTAGCTTCCTGATTAATGTCTCACGGTGAACACAGTAAATATGTTTAATAAGTTCAACTCCAGCATCAGTTGTCTAGCGACCCCTTGTAAAACCGAATTTATTTTAACGTAGCAATTTATTAAAACTAAAAAATATCTGATCTACATATTTTTTTTAATTTTACTAAATGTTGGTAGTACAAAAATTAGTCTAAAATTAGCGAGGCCTAATGTACTACCAGATTTAAATAAAATATGACTTTACTATGGTTCATTAAATAAGAAAACACACCAGATTCTACGCATGTATTAAATATAGTGGCTAGATAAGGTGCTAGTGTATCTATTATACATAAACTAACTTTTAACGGAAATCCCCCATGAGTCTGTTATTTTTTTATAATTTTTAATAGTCTTAAAATATTTAACGATATCTTTTCGCAATACTCGATGGAATTTAAAAGTATTTGAACAAGCCTTTACATTTTGTTTAAGCAATTATTCGGTGACAGTAGGAGAAGAATTTAATGATTTTGTTATCAAAAAAGGAACATCAGTAAAATGTTTCTCAAAGGCCATAGCAACTTCTTGATCAGAATGAGTTAAATTATTGTTAACATTCAAATGAAATTTCGAGTTGCCCGTTTCACTATTTATTATTCTCCAAGTCATTTTAATTTTGTTGGATGCATTTTTAATTTTGTTGCTTAAATGTAATGCCTTATCTGTGGAGCACACTTTTTTAAACATATTAGAATATATTTTTACATAATGTCTAAGTATAACACTACTATTATATGATCTTTCATTATAAAGCTCGTACAACTTTCGTCACCCATTCATTAAATGATTTGCGACTGTTTAAAGAGAAAGTTTTAGAAGTGAGTATTCTATTAAATTCACAATTTATAATTTTTAATAATGCAGCATATAAACCATCAGCACTATTTTTAAATAAAAGTAGTGGAAGTCTTTTTATTGTATTACTTCTAAACCTACACTACAATTAATCGAGATGTTTCAAGCACAAGCTTACAACATACTTACAAATTGTACTACCGTAAATCAAGTTCAAAACTGAAAACGAAAATATCTAAAGAAAATTCATTATTATTCTGTGCTGTAATTTTTCAAAAACATAATACGATATATTTTTCGAAGAAAATAAGATATATTTCTTCAGTTCTGTTTCCTATAGAGTACGGAGCTTAAATTTTTAGGGGTTACAATTGACTTGACTTACGTTACCAAGTATTTTTTTAACTTGCTATCATTTACAAGATATTCCATTTTAATACATTTAGCGCATACATCATTTTAATTCCGCGGAAAAAAACGGTCGTACATCTCAATTGCACTAGAACTATACAGTATACATGCTTGCATTTGTTATCCCTGTTTCGACAAATGCTGATCGGCAATCAGTCACAATTGCTCCGTCGATATGGGGGATTTGTTCGCACTTTTAAGGTGAATTATAACAATATGTTATTCCTTATTAACATAATACACCAAAACCTACAACTTAAATAACTAATTATTCGCCTGTGTGATACCTGTATCACCGTGTGACGTCCGCATCACATTTTTTTATTGTGAATTTGAGTTCTATTTCTGTTCCTAATTAATTACAATTCATTCTAAACTAACACTTTAAATTACCTAAACCTGTATTAAATTATCCTGTTAACATTAAGCGATATTAGAAGAATTTCGGAAACAAATCATAATATAAGCTAGGCATCAGAATGAAAGGAATTCCAATATCCGATCCGCAAAAGTATGACAAAGTTGGATTGAGCGACAGTTACTTTTAACAAAATTCCTATTTGATTGAACTGACCTTAGCAAAGAATGGATAAATCGAACAAACTTACTCCAAAGTAAGTTTTATCTTTAGAAAGAATGTAATATTCATATTCAATAATACGTAACAAAAATACTTTTGAAACTTTTTAACTTCTGTTAATTATTTTTTCTCTATAAATTAAAATAAAGTATTTTTATTCACTCGCGTTTTTTTTTATAGGATAAGGGTGACAAACGAACACACAGTCCACCTGATGGTTAGTGATTGCTACGGCCCATAGACATCTACATCTATCCTCTATTACAAATCAAAATGTAGATACGTTGTCACCCGTGAGGACTAAGATGGAATGCCTCATTTCCAGTAAAAAGGGCATCCGGCCACCTGCACTCACCAAGCAAAACGCAGAGGTAAATCTCTACTTCACGCTGGTATTCTGTGAGGTCGTGGTACCACCCCGGTTCGAGCCGGCCCATCCGTGCGACAGCAAAAGCTGCCGCGTGGCTATACCACTGTCACGTTTTTGTAATTTCTTCAATTTTCGACATTTACTTACTATTAATAGCACGCAAAGTGGAAGAGGCGGGCACGTGGCGTATGCGATGCGTGTGCGGCTGACCATCGATAAATGAAATTTCAGATTTATTGATTTGTCATAAGACTCAAATTATATGCAACAAATTTCAAAGCGAGTTAGACGCGGGTGCTGATGCGCGTGGCGTGCGCGTAGCGGGTGCGTGTCGTCGGAACGCGGCCTAACACAAAAAACGTTGCCAGATCGAAAAGTGCTGTGATGTAGCTCTGTCTCGCTCAGTACTTTCCCTTAACAGCTCATGCTAACGGTCAGTGACATAGATAATAGACTATATAGGACATAGATGAGCCGCCCTGACAAATGATTAGGTGAAGAACTGATGGAAGTTTCTTTTGCGCTTTTATAGACGGCGTTGGGATTATAAATTACTGAAAAATACACTAGAGAGTATTTCATACATATTTCAGTAAAATTAAAAAGAAATGTATTTTATTATTGGAACGAAGTTCTTAACGGACGGTACGAATTTGGCGGCTGGGAGCTAGGCGACAAAAAAAGTAAGATTTTTTCTTACTTTTTTTAGCTTTTTTACTTTAGGGTATGCAACCCTCATCGACACACTCTCAATCTTTACTACGTTGTTAACGAGAGACTTCTGGACGATAAATCCGACACCTCCTTGGGACAGATGGTCGCCCTCCCGGTGATAGAACAAGTTGTTGGATTCGAGGATTACCGTATCGTCTCCCTCCCTTTGGACTTCGGATAAGCCTATAATATTCCAGCGCAACTTGTGTATCTCTTCTTCCAGCTACAAGATCTTCTCGTCAGTCCTCAGGGTGCGTGCGTTATAAGTTACCACGTCGAGTCGTCGTAGGTGGCAACCGAACCTCCTTCGGAAATTCTTAGCACCCCTGCCCCGCCGTTACCATGGTCGCCACCGTAGTCAGGAATAGCGGAGCCGCCGGGGACTGGGGGCCGTTTATTAATGTCCTTTCTCATGGGGGTATATTGCCACAGTTGCCACGCTTGGCGAGCTGGTTAGCAACCGCAGTTTTTTTATTATTGGTTTGCTGTTATCAGAAAGATGCTGCTGCCCATCCTCTGCCTCAGTTTCCCTCTGTCGCCTCTTACGACACCCACGGGAAGATATGGGGTAGTGAGTATTCTTACCCGCCACTACACGGGGACTGATTTAGGCTTGGCATAAATAATAAATACCAGTGGCGCCATTTTTTTAATGAAGTGTGTAAAAATATTGGGAAAAAAAATACTTTTAATGAATTAGGTGTCGTAATAGGTGAAAAAGAAATCAAATCCGGAGATGGGCATCTGCGTATTCCTAATCTATACAAATAAATAAAATTAAAGTGTCCGTTTTTAATGTCAAAATTACAGTTTTTTACTAAATGGATATGAAAGTATATACAGTACTTATAAAAAAATCTACAATTTTTAAAACTTTTGTATGTCTGACTGTCTGTCTGTTTGTTACGACTAATCTCCGAAACAGCTTGACCGATTTTGACGGGACCTTCACTAGCAGATAGCTAATATCATAAGGAGTATTTAAGTTACTTTTATTTTAGAAAAAGAATTAGGGTTCCGCGCAAAAATTAAAACCGTAAATAACACGCGGGTGAAGTCGCAGGGAACAGCTCGTAATTACTAAAAATAAAAACTGAGGTTGCCAACCCGCTTGCCAAGCGTGGCAACTATGGCAAATATCCCTATAATATAATATAATACTATACATAATAATAATGTGAGGCAATCTATGGGGAAGGCCTATGTTCAGCAGTGGACTTTAATAGAGCTCTATAAAGTTAGCAGTGAAAAGTCAGCAGAAACATTAAAATTGTATCTAGGAGTTTGTAGCTAATTTGTTGCTAATTAGTTGCCAAAATCACGATTTTGTTGCTCCGACCGGTTTTGAGAAAATTGATTTACTGCTATCTTTACATTAGATAGCAGTAGAAACTTTCAATCAACCCCGACGTAGCAGATACAACGGGATAATTTGTTACTAATTACTTGCTGAAATATAATGCAAAAAAATATTTAAATAATCAAAAATAACTAAAAATCAAGTTATGTTTAAATACTAATTCTGAAGTTCCAAATTAATGAAAATTTTGCTGCTGAATAATAAATAGATCAATAACTCCTGGACAGCCTACAACAACGTAAAATCGGTCAATAAGCTGTATAAAGTAATAAGTTACGAATAAATGTGTACATGCTGCCTATACGGAAGATTTAATACTGATAAGATAAAGAGCCAGTAACAAAATAAAATCGATATATAAGCTGCACCAAGTAATTAGTATGTAATTATTTGTGTACAAACTATATCATGAAAATTTTGTTGCTGAATAATAAATAGATCAATAACTCCTGGACAGCCTACAACAACGTAAAATCGGTCAATAAGCTGTCAATAAGCGAAAGGAAGATTTGGAAGCGATACGTCAAGACATTTCGTCTATGTTACGTCGAAGTTTAGCGCCAAAACCGAATCTACCTAAAGACGAATTTAAAGCGTTGAATAACCTACGCAATTAACGAGAACTCACGATTCTCCGCGCAGATAAAGGAAACGCCACGGTGGTCATGGATACGTCGGATTATAATTCTAAAATACAAGAACTTTTGTCGGATGCAAGTACTTATAAAAAGGTTAAAAATGACCCAACAAATAACACACTCAAAACAACTAGTGATCTCATAAAGAAACACTCCGAAAGAATAAATCTTGACGTAAAATCGATAATACCTACGTGTGCCAAACCACCGAAATTGTATGGGTTACCAAAAATACACAAGCCCAATGCTCCACTACGTCCTATAGTAAGCCAAATCGATTCACCAACTTACAAATTGGCTCAACACTTAGCGAATATACTCTCACCGCTCAGGGGACATACACGAGCACACACAAAGGATTCCTACCATTTTGTCAGCGAGATTAAAGACCTATATCTGGCAGACAATGAAACTGTGGTCAGTTTTGATGTGCAGTCTCTGTTCACATGCTTACCTGTTGAAGACTGCATCTCGATTGTTACTAGAAGGCTAGAGCAAAACAACATGCCCGTAGAATATGCAGTATTACTTAGACACTGCCTTAAATCTGGCTACCTATTGTGGAAGGAGGAGTTCTACAAGCAAGTAGATGGAGTGGCGATGGGCTCACCTGTATCTCCCATTGTTGCCGATATATTCATGGAGGACTTTGAGGAGAAAGCCCTGCGTACTTCTCCCGTAAACCCAAGATTCTACAAGCGGTACGTAGACGACACTTTCACAATTCTCCCTTTAGATAAAGTAACTGCATTTCTAGACCATCTTAACTCCTTAAATTCTAAAATTCAGTTCACAATGGAGTTAGAGGCAAACAATTCTTTAGCTTTTCTAGATGTGTTAGTAATTCGGAATCCTGATAACACCTTGAGCCACACTGTGTATAGAAAAAAGACCCATACAGATAGATATTTAAACGGTGATTCTCACCACCATCCTTCACAGTTAGCTACCGTGGGTAAATCTTTGTTTCAGAGAGCACGAGGGATCTGTGACAGTAAACACCTGGCCGCCGAGCTCCAACACGTCAAGCAAGTTTTGCACGACAATAAGCTTCGGGTCCCGCGCCTACGTCACAGTGAACGAGTGAAGCCGGCCACAGTCGAGCGAGTGCCTGCTGTACTGCCATATGTCAGAGGTGTCACTGACAAGATTGGCTACATCTTGAAGCGGGCTTCCATTAAAACATATTTCAAGCCGCCGAAGAAGATTAGTCAGTTTTTACCATCAGTCAAGTGTAAAATTCCTCTGCAAGATGCAGGAGTGTACAAGCTTGATTGTGAATGTGGTCTCTCTTATATAGGACAAACTAAAAGATCTATAAAAACCCGTGTTAAAGAACACATAGCTGATGTGAAGAATAGACGCTCCGGGAAGTCTGCAGTCTGTGAACACGTACAGGATCGCCCCCGTCACTACATTAGATTTGATAGACCACAAATCCTCGCTAAAGAACACCGATTCCTTCCAAGGATGATTCGCGAGGCTATTGAAATCAAGAAACATCCTAATTTCAATAGAGAAGATGGCTGGGTGCTACCATCTGCTTGGGATCCCATAATTAATAAAATTAAATCCCAACCCAAGCATACAACTGCAAGACTTCATGATACTGTAAGTTCATACTGCGTGGATCGGAACAAAAATTAATAATTTTTAATCTGGAGGTAGCCGTGGTTAACTATGACATTGGGACGTCATACACCTCAGTCCCCCCCGTGACCATGGGTGCTGTAAAGTGCTCGAAACGTCGGGAATATAAAACAAGTTAATATACGCGATAAAATCCGTAAAATTAGTTTTATTTAAATATATCATGAAAATTTTAAGAAAAAACATAGCAGATATTTTGTTGCTGGTCAGTAACGGACGCCGTAAGTCACAAGTAGCCAGGAACAAAGTAAAATCGATCAAAAAACTGCACCAAGTAATTAGTTAATAATTATTTGTGTACAAGTTATATCATGAAAATATTAGGAAAAAAGATAGCAGATATTTTGTTGCTGGTCATTAATTGAAGCAGCAACTCATAAAGAGCCAACAACAAAATAAATTTTATCGATAAGCTGCACCAAGAAATTATAGAGTAATTTTTTGAATACATGCAATATTTTTATGAAATTTTAGGAAAAAATATAGCAGCTATTTTGTTGCTGGTCAGCAATGGAAGCAGCATATCATAAAGAGCTAGCAACAAAATAAAAATAGATCGATAAGCTACACCAAGTAATAAATTAATAATTATTTGTTTACGTGTTATATTTACATGAGGGTTATAGGAAAAAAGATAGCAGACATTTTGTTGCTGGTCAGTAACACAAGCAGCAACTCATAAATAGTCAGCAACAAAATATATTTTATCGATTAGCTGCACCAAGTAATTAGATAGTAATTATTTGTGTACATACAATATTTTTATGAAAATTTTTGGAAAAAATATAGCAGATATTTTATTTCTGGCCTGTAATGGAAGCATCAAGTCATAAAGAGACAGCAACAAAATAAAAGAGATGAATTAACTGCTTCAAGTAATTAGTTGGTAATAATTTGTGTACATACTGTGTTTTAAAGAAAATTTTAGGAAAAATGTAGCAGATAATTTGTTGCTGGTCAGCAATGAAAGCAGCAAGTCATAAAGAGCCAGCAACAAAATAAAATAGATCTATAAACTACACCAAGTAATAAGTTAGTAATTATTTGTGTACATGCTATATTTACATGGAAATTTTAGAAAAAAATATAGCAGATAATTTATTGCTGGTCAGCAATGAAAGCAGCAAGTCATAAAGAGCCAGCAACAAAATAAAATAGATCTATAAACTATACCAAGTAATAAGTTAGTAATTATTTGTGTACATGCTATATTTACATGAAAATTTTAGGAAAAAATATAGCAGATATTTTGTTGCTGGCCTGTAATGGAAGCTTCAAGTCATTAAGATACAGCAACAAAATAAAAGAGATGAATTAACTGCACCAAGTAATTATTTGGTAATTATTTGTGTACATACTGTGTTTTATGAAAATTTTAGAAAAAAAAGGTAGCAGATAAATTGTTGCTGGTCAGCAATGAAAGCCGAGAGTCATAAAGAGCCAGCAACAAAATAACATAGATCGATAAGCTACACCATGAATTTTTATTTAAAATCGTTTGGGACCAGCTACCAGTATATAATATAATCAAGAAAAAAAAGCATATAGGGAAGTGATAGGGAAAGTAATTACTCTCTCACGGAGCGGTTTGAAGATAATTATTGTTTTATTCCCAAGGGATCCTTCACCTTTAAAAATAAGTACAGTTCATCTGGTGTCGCTAGCGCGGCACATATTGAAGAATTAAGGCGTTGGGACCAGGACGACCTCGGAAGACTCGTAATCCCCGCCTGAACCTATTTGAAGAAAAGGAAGAGGTCGACGCCCATGTGTGTTACTCCGTTGCGGGGTTCACATACGTTGTTCCCAAACCCAACGTAGGTGTCATAGGAAGTTACGGAATCCGCTGCTGAACGAACCGTGACCACACACAACCTTCCCTCGTTCATTTTCAATTGCTCCTTCGCAGCCGGATTGAGAACCCTCGCCCGGTCCTTTTCTGTCTGTCTGTTTGTTCCGGCTAATTCCCAAAATGGCTGGACCCATTTTGACCGGACTTTCACTGGCAGATAGCTGATGTTATAAGAAGTAACTTAAGCTACTTATATTTTAGAAAAATAATAATGGTTCTGTGAAAAAAATTAAAACCCTTGAAGTCCAATCGTAATAAATAACGCGCGGGCGAAGCCGCGAGGAACAGCTAGTCTTATATAAAAAAAATAATGTTGATCATTTAAAGATACAGTTTGTATAGTATGTCTCACCACTCTAAATAATTATTCTTCAAATATTCAGTATATCCCACGATGATTTTTTCACATTGCTTCTTTTTTTAATTGATTATTTATACTTATTTACATGATAGAGTCACGCTGCAGTTATATGAATGAATCACGAATAAGTCGGCTCGACTAGGTTAGGACCACGCTCTCATAAAATACCAGCTTAATACTTCTGTGTTTCGTTTCGTATGGTACGTGTAGAGAACCGGAGACCGTTTTTACTAGAAGAGAGGCATTCCATTTTAGTCCTCAACAGTGACAAGCAATTTAAATAATAATATAAATGAAGGTTTCTTTCTATGAGCCACATCATCCACTAATAATCAGGTGAACTGTGCACTCGTTTATCAGCCTTTTTGTATAAAAATAAATCGAGCACGTGATAAAGCTTATAATCTTTAAATAACAATTTATAATTTCATGGGGTGCTTTCCGTGATTTATGAAAATATCTCGCATAGTATGTAAGTAACGGAAATCACTTAGCCATTTCATTCATTTTCGTCGTTACTTTCGTGTAATCTCTCGTTGTTGAGGTCGGTTGTTCAGTTTGACGCTCTACAAACGGTGAAGGAATTTCCACTACTCCATATCGTCCTATAAGTGTCTAAAAGGCGATAGAGGGAAACGAACCATAAGATGGACAGCAGCCTCTTCCTAATAATATATTTGCCCCAATTTTTTATTTTAAGATGTTATAAAGAGAATGAGGCTACATTCTCCTAATATGAAATTGATTATATAAAATTCCATGTCTGATGCAAGATATTGAACAAAATATAATATATCTTTTTAAAAGGTAATTCTACAAATAAATATTAAACGGTGGTGAAAAGGCAAAGAAAATATTTACCATATGAATTGCAAACTCGGCATTTTCTCATAGGATTCCAGAAACCAACATTCACGCAATCAGATTTTTGCATTATTCATGAAATCATCCACGTTCGGCACATGCTTTCGGGGTATTCCTGGCAACCTGATATTAGCATATTTCTTTAGTAGTGTTTATTAAAAGTAAAACATGCTTAGAATCATTTCTAATAATCAACGGAAGAACGACTCTTATGTCTACATATTAATTTTTAAGTAAAAATTAAGGCTATGGTGCGGTATATATTTGTAAGGTAGCGGCGTAAAAGAATCTTCATCCAACTTTGTCCTGTAAGTGCTGTACGAGGCGACTGTGCTAAATATAAAAAAAAAAACGAATAGCTTCCAAAGACGTTTAGTACTTTAACCACCATTCCGCCTGCCAAGCGTGACAATTAAAGTAAACCCTCCATGCATTGAGATAGGACCGTGTCTAACAATGGACATTTATGGGCTGACAGCGAAAGAAAGAAGAACATCTTTATTAAATGTCCTTCTTAAGCATTAAAAATTGTTTGAATCTGTATTAAATTATATTAGTTTAAAAAGTTGTTAGGTAATTAATTAACCCTGTAATTTTAATAAATTTTCTCTTGCTCGTTATTCTTGTTACTTATACAACATGTAACAAAAAACCCTGTGGTTCCCGTTAAGTACGTTATCAGGATCAGTATTCATAGGTTTGAATTTCGTCGAAATTAAAAAAAAAATATTTCTATACGTTTGAATAATGATCCTGATAACGTACTTAACGGGAACCACAGGGTTTTTGTTACATATTGTATAACCAAATACTGTAAGACGGTATCAATCGGTTTATACAGAAAATAAATAAAAAAAACGACGGGTTGCACTCCGGGAGTGCCGGCAGAAGTGAAAACTTGAATATTAACGTTGTGCATTTTTGATATTTTGGAATGGTTAGAGAATAATTTTGCACAAATTGCTTTAATTATCAGTATAAAAGTACTATCATTTATGTGGTAGAATACAATATTTATTTATTGCGCTATCGTACACAAACATGACAATTTATAATACGTTAATGCTATAAAGTATAAACATATTACAAATATTACATCTATAATGTGTAAGTACATATGTATCTATATTAATAATTTCGTCAAGCAGTACAGTAGACTCGATCGAAACCTAATCTTATTAATAAAATTATATTAATTAATAAATGAAAATTAATTAAACCTAACCTAAACTGAATAATAAAATGAAATTATATTAATTTTGAAATGAAAATTAATTAAATTTTCATCTAGTATATTTATAAAGTACTCACTCATTTTCTTTCGCTATTTCTTCGTCACTTTTTTCATTAATAGATGCACTTTGTGCAATTTCCATATTACAAACACTTTATATACACGAATTTTACGAATACACAGCAGTGTGGCAACTACACAGACGGTCGAGCCATCAGCTGTCACCATCCATGGATGCGCGTGGCACGCTGTAACATAAGCACACACGAACATTCGCGCAAGCGTCCTGCGCCGCCTAAACGAAACAGCAGGCGCAGGCATACATTTTCGCCGCGCCGTAGAAAGAAAGAGGGATACTTCCTCTCCTACGCTGCGCCGGCTGTCTACTCTCCGTCCGTCTTACGAATTTTCGATCAGATCACGTGTCCTGACGTGAGTTTAACATTTTTTACCCATTACAAAAAAAAGTGCACAACGCCGCTAAAGAAGTTTTCACTTCAAAATAGAAGTGAAATAAGTCGACGTGTCAATCCAATATCAATAATTTTAAAATGCTTGTGCTAAGTGGTTTTACAGACTACATTAGTCAAATGTCGTATTCAAACCAACAATCTTATAATAACGCAGGCGTAACCTATTCTATAAATCTGCTATCTCTTTCTTGTCATATTATTATATTTGTGCATTTTCGATGCCAATACAGTGACTGGCATTTTTATATTACGCTTGATATGTCGTAGCAAGAGCAATGAAATTTTATCCTAGACTATAGGATAAAAATTAGCAATTTTGGTAGTTTCGAAAACAGCTCCAACAATTGCTATGGAATTTGGTATTTAGATAATGTTTTAATTTGCAAGTCCATTCAGATAGATAATTAAATAGATGGATGTGCTACCGCAGCTCATGAGCATTTTGTAATCAATATCAAAAAGTTTGAAATAAAAGAAACCTGAGAAAGCTATAGGTCTAAAGCATGTTACCATAGCTCTTCTTACCTTCATCTAAGTCTTCATTTGTCAGTAAACTTCTACTGCTGGACATCAGCCTCTCTCGTTGTATGGAATGGAGATGTTTTTGTTAATTTGATTTCTTTTGTTGATTCGTCACGCAATCCTGGTCCGAACAGCGGGCAAATCTACAAGCCAGCATATTGCCACGTACCGCAAAGGCCTACGCTCCCTCTCTATATCTAGATCATATTTAAGGTCGTCGACAAGAATATGCCCTAGGTATTTAAATTGATAAACCCGCTTTAGTTCCGATCCATTTAAGTTTATTGCAGAGATAGATTCGGGACACTTGCCGACGACCCCAAAGACCATGTATTGATCACTTTTTTAATGTTGTATAAAATAAGTCTCGCAGACCTTCAACATTTCTCCGATCGCATTCGCAGTGGAACCCGGCAATACTATGTCATCCGCATAGCTGATGCTATTGATACTAACACCACCCACAAGGCATCCAACACACATGCTGCTAAGCTCTACCAAGAGATCGTTAACATACAGGTTGAAGAGCTTCGGAGACGATAAACCTCCCTGCCTCACTCTGCACTCCAACCTATACGACTCGGAGAAACTATTTGACCATTTAACATGATTAGTCGGATTTGCATACCAATACCGAAAGATATTGAT
Organism: Parnassius glacialis; assembly: GCA_033319125.1. NCBI lineage: Eukaryota > Metazoa > Arthropoda > Insecta > Lepidoptera > Papilionidae > Parnassius > Parnassius glacialis. Next base: position 35,937,210 of record JAVANC010000028.1, on the reverse strand, counting down.
CATCTCCGCTGGAATACCCCTGTCCTCCATCTTCCTCCAAAGTACAACATATGAAATGAGATCGAAGGCTTTGGAGGTCCAGAAAAAAAGGCATAAATAGGAGTCCTCCGATCTGTGTAGTATTACACAGTATGCTTGATGCTCAAAATTGCGCTTTCAGTCGATAGTCCGGGCCGGATGTAGGTGTAAGTAATTTTGTATGAAAGAGTCAAGCAGACTATCCAATATCATAGCTATCGTAGTAGCGAGGGAGATTGGGCGATAGTTTCTCTTATCCAAGTTATTTTCTATCCTGTTCTTCACTATGGGTACAACAGTAGTTTTCATTAAATCAGCTGGTAGGTACGAGTGGCTGATGCACATATTGAAAAACAGAGACAGGACTCTCGATAAATGCACCCCTGCATATCTCAAACGCTCGATACTAAGCTCGTCGTGACCGGGAGACTTTCCTCTGCCCATCCCTTTTATTACATCCTTTACTTGGCTGGTTGTAAACCACAGCATCTCTTCCCGCGCACGCCGGGCCCAGATTCGGGCTTGGTAACAGATGGACCAAGTGGTGACCTCACCTTAAAATGCTCCATGAGCAAATTTGCGATATCTCCCAGGTCACTTTTGCCATCGACACTCACTGGGAGTCCAGGCCTAACATTGAGTTTTCCTGTGGATTTCCAAAACTTACTGAAATTCTTCTCCGCTCTTAGTTTTGCTATTTGGTCCATTTTTATTTGCTCCTGGTTATTTAAGCACCATTTTAGTCTTCTTTTAAAGATCTTACGAGATTCGCACATTTGCTTTTAGTTAAGTTTGCTTTAGTTAAGAAATTAATAATTACATTTTGATAGTAGTGTAGTTATAATATAGTTTTGATAAACTTTTAATAAAAAATATAGTATATAATTCTTTTTTATTAACAGTTATTCATAGCCCCTACAGGCGTATATCATGAGTAAAATAATTTTCCAAGCAATTTGTTGAAATAAACGTCCATAACGTTTTTAGATTAACATAATTACTGGGTGAGATTGTTACCCTTTAATTTTATTGAAAATTTAGTAAACTTACTAAGTAATTCAGTGAAAATATGATTAATAAAGCTTGACTTGTTCCCAAAAGTCGAATATGTGTGTAACCAAATTTTTATTATACATGTTAGTGGTAATTTATTCATTACTAGCCATTTTAAATCCACTGCTGGATATACCTTTTCTACATCTCTCACCTTTTCTATGTCTAACTTCAATTCCTGACTTAAAGCGACGTGGTGACCAAGTAAAATTTTTATACAATATGTAATAAAAACCCTGTGGTTCCCGTTAAGTACGTTATAAGGATCATTATTCAAACCTATAAAAATATGTAACTTTTTTTTAAACACTCGAACAATATTTTTTTATTTTATTTAAAATAATAAATGTATGCAAATGTATGTGGGATTACTACCTCTGCATTGTCTTGGGAGTAAGAGGATTGTCGAGACCCCGTTTTACTTAGCTTTAGCATCGGCTAGTGTCAGTAAGAGGTAATAAAACAACATAAAATTGAAAAAAACTTTTTTAATAAAATTGAAAAAAAAATGGTCTGTTTTAAAAAAAAAGTTATTTCTATAGATTTTAATACTGATCTTGATAACATACTTACGGGAACCACAGGGTTTTTGTTACATGTTGTATATATGGTAAAGTTGAATTGTATACTTTTCTCTTCAATTTTTTATTTGTTATATTGTTTATAAATAGCGATACAGTCTATCAAAGCGCTATCAAATCACTGCTGAACATCATAGAACTCATAGTTTGCCTCATAGTATTTTTCATAGTTGCCAGGATTTCCAGGCGGATTGACAACCGTATTTTTATTTATTTTTAGTTATTAGGAAGACGCTGCTACGCATCTCCTGGTTTGTTACCCTCTGTCGCCTCTTACGACACCCACTGGACGATATGGGGAAGTGAATATTTTTACATTGCCTTTACACGGTCAAATATTTTTTTATCGAAATAAAAAACGAAGCGTCAGTAGCCTAATGGCAGGGCGCGGACCGCTAACTCGAAAGGTCGTGGGTTCGAATCCGCCATTCGACTACTGTCGTGAACCACTTCTAACACAAGCATTTTAAGCTTACGGCTTACTTAGCATTTTAAGTTTAAGGAATATAAGTAATGTTTAAAGCATTACTAGTACTTTATTTTAATAATAATAGTTATTATTATAAATGTATTTCGTCCGTTAATCAACCAGTGTAAAAATTAATTAGTATCAAAATACTTTTAAGTTATTTAATATATCTTTTTTTCTTTTCTAACTGTATGTTAATTACTAAAAAAAATTATTTTGGTCGTTTCATAACGTTTATAAGATGACAAACCTAATTACCGGCACTTTAAAAAGATGTCAAATTTTTAAAAGGTTGCTTATATCAAAAACTAATTGTATTATTATTGTTTTATTATTGCGCTATTAAGATCAATGGCGAGTACATCACTCACCTTCGATTTACCGACGGTATAGTCCTTATGGAAGAATCGCTGGAGGACCTAAGCACTATGCTCAATGACCTCAATAGTGTCTCCCAACGGATAGGTCTTAAGATGAACATAGACAAAACAAAAATCATGTTTAACGTCCATGTCACACCTATGCCGGTAGTTGTTGGGAGCACTAAGCTCGAAGTTGTTGACGAGTGTGTTTACCTGGGACAAGTGGTCCGGCTAAGTCCAACTTCGACCTAGAGGTCAATCGACGGATTCAACTCGGTTGGGCAGCGTTTGGGAAACTACGACACATCTTCTCGTCAGACATACCTCAAAACCTGAAAACAAAATTTTACAACCAGTGCGTGTTGTCAGTGATGACTTACGGATCTGAGACGTAGTCCTTCACTGCTGGCCGTATGAGGAAGCTCAAGGTCGCTCAGCGAGCTATGGAGAGGGCTATGCTCGGGGTCTCTCTGCGTGAGAAACTTAGAAATGAGGATATCCGCAGTAGGACCAGAGTAACCGACATAGCCCAACGGATTAGTAAGCTGAAGTGGCAATGGGCCGGCCATATAGCTTGAAGAACCGACAACCGATGGGGAAGAAAGGTTCTCGAGTGGCAGCCTCATACCGGTAGGCGAAGTGAAGGGCGGCCCCCCACGAGATGGAGTGATGACCTGGTAAGACATGCAGGAAGTCGATGGATGCAGGTGGCTCAGAACCGTGCTTTGTGGCATTCCTTGGGGGAGGCCTATGTTCAGCAGTGGACTTATGAAAGGTTGTAATGATGATGACTATCAAGGGTGGAATACCCTTTTGGGCGATTAGAATTATTTTTTGTTTTCTTTATTAGTTTTATTAATTATTCATTGTTGCTTACATTCACTAGATTAGAAATGCATCAACATCATCAAAAGAACGAACACTTTAAAATATTTAGGTGTTCATGTTGATGACACACTAAGTTGGAAGTTTCATATTCAAAATGTAGCCAAGAGAGTTAGGAAACTTATTTTTCTTTTTAAAAAATTACGCGTGATTGCTAACAAAGACCTAATGTTACAAATTTATAATTCGCTTTGTCATAGCTTAATTTCCTACTGTGTTTGTACTTGGGGAGGGACACATAAAAGACATATGATTGAATTGGAACGCGCACAGAGAAGTTTATTAAAAGTTATCATGTGTTTGCCCTACAAGTATCCTACCACATCAGTATATAAAAAGTTTAAAGTATTAAGTATACGTAAGACCTATGTTTTTCACAGCATAATGAGATATCATTGTGTTACTGCGCCAACTTTTCCAACAACAGAAAAGAGGGTTGATAACTATCCCATTCCCACCTTTAGAACGCCCTATGCTAGGAAATTTTATGATTTTCAGGCCCCACACTTATATAATAAGTTAAACAAAATAATAAAACTAAGGAAACTTAACAACAAACAAATGAAAGATTTACTTTTGTCGTGGCTGAATGAACACGATTATGACAGCTGCGAAAATCTATTGAATGTAAATACTTAATAAGTATATTAGATCTTACAGACACTTTCACGCGTTAACGACACTGCTTCACAAATTATAACATACACAAAACACATACATGCATCCACACATTTGTCATATTACTTAGTCAATACCACATATTATTATCCTTTTTTTAATATTTAATTTTTTAATGTTTATCTTTAATTAAATTTAATAATTTATGTAAACTGTTCTTGTCAATCTTAAATAAAATGAAGTAGAATATAATTAAGTATAAATAAATTAAATTGAAATGTATAATTAATGTTAATAATGTTTGTGCATAATGTATGGAAGGGACTAGCTCCTGACATACAGGATTCCTAGTTCAGGAGTTAGGGCTCAATCGGAACAAGTGTAAAATTTATTTGAGTTCTAATAAAATTTATTATTATTATTTAGGGGTATCTATATAGTTTTCTCATCTGGTTGGGCTGTATAAATATATAATTGTAAATGAAAATGATAAACATACATAAATATCAACAAAATAAAATAAATACATAAAAAATACATAAATAAATAAAAACCCAACCAGATGGAAGCCCTCGGCAGGGGAGACCAAACGGCCGAGGGTTAGGGGGAAAGGGAAAGAAACCGGCGGACGATGCGGGCGGTATCGAGGAGCACCGCCTTCTGCATTTTAGCTTGGAGCGGTCCGTCACGGAGTCCCAGTCGCCTCAGATGACCCGAGAGGCTGACTGGGATTAACCCGTTCGCAGAGACGACTACAGGTATAATTTCGGCCGGCAATCCACCCCACATGTCGGTCACCTCGTGAGCCAGGTCCAGATATTTAGTCAGTTTATCTGTTTCGGCTTTCACGAGGTTCTCGTCATAAGGAATGGTAATGTCGACCAAAAATATCCTTGACTGTGCCCGGTCCATCAGCACAATATCAGGCTTATTCGCAAGAATAGTCCTGTCCGTGATGATGGCCCGGTCCCAGTAGAGCCTGGCGCGGTCATTTTCGAGCAAGGCTTCCGGCAAGTACTTATAATACGGCAGTTTCCGATCCACGAGACCGTATTTCAGAGCGAGCTCCTGGTGTAGAATCCTGGCTACTAAGTTGTGCCTGTGCAAATACTCAGAGTTAGAAAGCGCCGAACAACCGGAGATGACATGCCTAAGTGACTCACCGGGATGGCGACAAGCTCGACAGACGTCAACGGTGCCATCCTTTAGGATGTATCTCCGATAATTGTTGGTCTTAATAACCTGATCCTGTATCGCACAGACAAAACCCTCGGTTTCCCCAAAGAGGTCACCGAAACGTAGCCAGTGGAGGGAGGAGACTGTGTCTACGAAAGGCTCATGTAGAGCCTTGTAGAACCTCCCGTGGAGCTCTTTCTCCTTCCATACGGTCTCCCGGTCGGAAATGCTCTGTACTGCCGGGTCTTGCCATTGCTCGTTGGCTAAGGATAGAGGGGTAAGTCCTTTATCACAACAAATAACGTCCCTATAGTATGGATCATCCGCTCTCGTCAGAAAGTAATTACGGAGGCTGCACACTTCGCGATTATGCATGGTAAGCGCGCTTAAAAAGCCGCGTCCACCATGCTTCCGCGGCAAGTACAGCCTCATTACTGACGATCTCGGATGATGCACCCTGTGGGACGTCATTATAGTGCGGACTTTTCTGTCCAGAGCGTTCAGTTCGGTCTGAGTCCACCTGAGTATGCCAAAGGTATACATGAGAACAGGCATGACCCAACCGTTATATGCGTGCGTCTTATTCACACCGGACAAAAGGCTGTTAAGCACTTTGGTCAAGCGTGCATAAAACACATCGCAAACTGATTGTTTCATACCCGCCTCATCCACACCGATGTTCTGTGACATACCCAGGTATCGGTATGTTTCAGCCTCGGAAAGGGTCCTTATGTTGATGGGCATAGATAAGTCTATGCCCTCAGAGTTAGCAACCCTTCCCCTTTCTACATGGAGGACCGCACACTTATCCGTCCCCAGCTCCATTCTAATAGAATTGCTAAAATCACAAGTGATGTTTAGCAATTCCATAAGATGAGAGCGACTGGAGGCGAATAACTTGAGATCATCCATATAGAAAAGGTGGGTCACTTTTGTACCTCCTCTCCGAAGCTGAAATCCCCTCCCGGAGCCCACGAGTAAGGTACTGAGAGGGTTCAGAGAGAGGCAGAACCAGACTGGACTCAAACAATCGCCCTGGAAGATACCCCTTCTTATCCTTATGTGGTTCTCCGCAGCCGTCATCCGCGCGCCTAGATGACAAAGGATCGTACTCTATTGCCCCATACACTCCCCGAGGAAGTCTCGAACTGTACAATTGACCTTATACAGCTCGAGGACCCTCTTAAGCCATGTATGAGGCAACGAGTCGAATGCCTTTTTATAGTCTATCCAGGCGGCGGAGAGGTTCCGACGGTTGCGTTTAACCACCTTGCCAATGACCGCGTCAATGAGGAGTGGTTCCTTGGTTCCACGACCACCGCCCCGACATCCATTTTGAGCGCGCGACATCACCTGATTTAAGTTCAGGTGACGAGTGATTCTCGCGCTCAAAATGGATGTTAGTGTCTTGTATATGGTAGTTAGACACGTTATGGGGCGGTATTTGTTCGGGTCTGTGGAATCCCGGTCTTTAGGAACCAAATGAGTGATCCCAGTAGTGAAGAGGCTCGGGAGCGACTTTTGGTCGAGAGCCTCTTGAAACTGTCGGGCGAGCACAGCGTGAAACACCACGAACCCCTTCCGCCAGTAGTGATGCAGCCCGTCGAGCCCCGGACTTTTCCAGTTCGGGGCCCTACGGACCGCCTCAGCTACGTCATCTGGCGTTATGATGACGGGGTCCATGGGCGTAACATTCGCACACTGACTCGCCACAACTTCCATCCAAGGGCCCTCGCTGTGGTTTACGGGCTCTGACCACAGGCCGCGCCAGAATTCGATACTGTCGGCCTGATTCGGTGCTGGGCCCGTTCCACGTAGCATTGGTCGCTCCAATGATTCATAGAGCCTCTTCTAATCACTCTGGAAGAGACGATTCTGGTTGAACCGTGTCGACCTCTCGGTATATCGCCGAATCCGCTTCCCCCAAGCAGCGATTCTCTGCTTCAGGTCGTCTATGCGCTCCGTCAGTTTTTGCGTTATATCCGGCTGGGACAAACTGATGTTTGTCCCAGCAAACGCCATCCTGACGGTGCGCACAATTCTCGGCCTGTTATTGCCCGACCTGAAGCTTATCAGCCTGTTGATGAGGGCCCTTGCCTTTGCGATACGGTCCTCAATCCTTCTTCTCCAGGCTGGGATGGCGTTACTTTGTCTAGTAGCGCGTCCAGCCGTGGGAAGTTTGGCGCCAACAATGCGGCAGACTGCCAGTGCGGCGCCAAAAAGAATTGAGTCCGTGTCGCAAAGGTCCCGGCTGGCTTCCAAATAGGTCACCAGCATTGGGTTGAGAGCCCTCACGACAGCCCGATTTCGCTTGCTTAGGGGTATGCACGGGAGTCGCGGTCGATTTTCGAGAGGCGTACTGCGCGTTTCCACAATCGCCTCATCCAATTTACTCCTCATCTGCTCTAGTTCTTGGGTGACCATTCCATCATCGCCTGAACCAACCAGAGCGGGGAGATCCATGGCGCCCTCTATATGTGGCTGCTGGTCTGTGGCCTGAGGAGCCGCATCCCCAGCTATAGCCGGTTCATTCGATGAGGGAATAGCCTCACGCCGTAGTCGTTCGAGTTCGGCATCATCAAATATTTTTGAGCGTATGATGTACCGAACTCGGTCTGCCAGGTTTTGCTCTGTGACGGGAACTGACGGCTCAAGCTCAGCAAAAAAGCGATGCATCCGAGCCCGATACGCTATCCCTCCAGTTTCTTCCCCTTTCGCCCTATCGTACGCCCGCAATGCGTTTATGTTCATATGTTTTGTCCAACGCATGCGGCGTACTCCACCAGTGGCGGGTGCCGCTTGCCGAGTCCGGGAGGACCCCGCCGACACCAAGCAGTCTGGTGGGGATGATGGACGCGAGGGGGTGGTAGGTGGTCTTGCAGCACCTCGCGATCGGCTGGCGGCTCGCATGCTGTCGCGTCCAGCGCCAGCTCCAGACGCGCCCCGGCAACCCCCAGGCAGCGGCCCTATTCGCGTTCTATTTCTATCCATCATCCATTTAAATGGGCGTCAATTAACGGGAGACGCCCAGACCCGGCACCGTTTCATGAAGAGGCCATGTGCACAAGCGGGCCTTTGCACCTTCAATTTTGCCGAGGCACGGTGCTAACACCTCTTGGCAAGGTGCTGACTGATTGCGCTGACGTAGCAGTTTTGTCACATAACCGTTACGTCAGCGGGCGATGGGGTCGTCACTTCCCTACGCCTTAATTTATTATTATTATGGGGTATTTGTATAGTTTTCTCATCTGGTTGGGTTGTATAAATATATAATTGAAAATGAAAATGATAAACTTACATAAATATCAATAAAATAAAATAAGTACATAAAAATTACATAAATATATAAAAACCCAACCAGATGGAAGCCCTCGGCAGGGGAGACCAAACGGCCGAGGGTTAGGGGGAAAGGGAAAGAAACCGGCGGACGATGCGGGCGGTATCGAGGAGCACCGCCTTCTGCATTTGAGCTTGGAGCGGTCCGTCACGGAGTCCCAGTCGCCTCAGATGACCCGAGAGGCTAACTGGGATTAACCCGTTTGCAGAAACGACCACAGGAATAATTTCGGCCGGCAGACCACCCCACATGTCGGTCACCTCGTGAGCCAGGTCCAGATATTTTGTCAGCTTATCTGTTTCGGCTTTCACGAGGTTCTCGTCATAAGGAATGGTAATGTCGACCAAAAATATCCTTGACTGTGCCCGGTCCATCAGCACAATATCAGGCTTATTCGCAAGAATAGTCCTATCTGTGATGATGGCCCGGTCCCAGTAGAGCCTGGCGCGGTCATTTTCGAGCACGGCTTCCGGCAAGTACTTATAATACGGCAGTTTCCGATCCACGAGACCGTATTTCAGAGCGAGCTCCTGGTGTAGAATCCTGGCTACTAGGTTGTGTCTGTGCAAATACTCAGAGTTAGAAAGCGCCGAACAACCGGAGATGACATGCCTAAGTGACTCACCGGGATGGCGACAAGCTCGACAGATGTCGACGGTGCCATCCTTTAGGATGTATCTCCGATAATTGTTGGTCTTAATAACCTGATCCTGTATTGCACAGACAAAGCCCTCAGTTTCCCCAAAGAGGTCACCGAAACGTAGCCAGTGGAGGGAGGCGACTGTGTCTACGAAAGGCTCATGAAGGGCCTTGTAGAACCTCCCATGGAGCTCTTTCTCCTTCCATACGGTCTCCCGGTCGGAAATGCTCTGTACTGCCGGGTCTTGCCATTGCTCTTTGGCTAAGAATAGAGGGGTAAGTCCTTTATCACAAGAAATAACGTCCCTATAGTATGGATCATCCGCTCTCGTTAGAAAGTAATTACGGAGGCTGCACACTTCGCGATTATGCATGGTAAGCGCGCTTAAAAAGCCGCGCCCACCATGCTTCCGCGGCAAGTACAGCCTCATTACTGACGATCTCGGATGATGCATCCTGTGGGACGTCATTATAGTGCGGACTTTTCTGTCCAGACCGTTCAGTTCGGTCTGAGTCCACCTGAGTATGCCAAAGGTATACATGAGAACAGGCATGATCCAACCGTTATATGCGTGCGTCTTATTCACACCGGACAAAAGGCTATTAAGCACTTTGGTCAAGCGTGCATAAAACACATCGCAAACTGACCGTTTCATACCTGCCTCATCTACACCGATGTTCTGTGACATACCCAGGTATCGGTATGTTTCAGCCTCGGAAAGGGTTCTTATGCTGATGGGCATAGATAAGTCTATGCCCTCAGAGTTAGCAACCCTTCCCCTTTCGACATGGAGGATCGCACACTTATCCGTCCCCAGCTCCATTCCTCTAGAATTGCTAAAATCACAAGTTATGTTTAGCAACTCCATAAGGTGGGAGCGACTGGAGGCGAATAATTTGAGATCATCCATATAGAAAAGGTGGGTCACTTTTGCACCTCCTCTCCGAAGCTGAAATCCCCTCCCGGAACCCTCCAGTAAGGTACTGAGAGGGTTCAGAGAGAGGCAAAACCAGATTGGACTCAAACAATCGCCCTGGAAGATACCCCTTCTTATCCTTATGTGGTTCTCCGCAGCCGTCATCCGCTCACCTAGATGACAAAGGATCGTACTCCACTGCCCCATACATTGCCCAAGGAAGTCTCGAACTGTACAGTCAACCTTGTACAGCTCGAGGACCCTCTTAAGCCATGTATGAGGCACCGAGTCAAATGCCTTTTTGTAGTCTATCCAGGCGGCGGAGAGGTTCCGACGGTTGCGTTTAACCACCTTGCCAATGACCGTGTCAATGAGGAGTGGTTCCTTGGTTCCACGACCACCGCCCCTACATCCATTCTGAGCGCGCGATATCACCTGATTTGAGTTCAGGTGACGAGTGATTCTCGCGCTCAAAATGGATGTTAGTGTCTTGTATATCGTGGGTAGACACGTTATGGGGCGGTATTTGCTCGGGTCTGTGGTATCCTGATCTTTAGGAACCAAATGAGTGATCCCAGTAGTGAAGAGGCTCGGGAGCGACTTCTGGTCGAGAGCCTCTTGAAACTGTCGGGCGAGTACAGCGTGACACACCACGAAGCCCTTCAGCCAGTAGTGATGCAGCCCGTCAAGCCCCGGACTTTTCCAGTTCGGGGCTCTACGGACCGCCTCAGCTACGTCATCCAGCGTTATGATGACGGGGTCCATGGGCGTAACATTCGCACACTGACTCGCCACAACTTCCTTCCAAGGGCCCTCGCTGTGGTTTACGGGCTCTGACCACAGGCCGCGCCAGAATGCGATAGTGTCGGCCTGATTCGGTGCTGGGCCCGTTCCACGTACCATTGGTCGCTCCAGTGATTCATAGAGCCTCTTCTGATCACTCTGGAAGAGACGATTCTGGTTGAACCGTGTCGACCTCTCGGTATATCGCCGAATCCGCTTCCCCCAAGCAGCTATTCTCTGCTTCAGGTCGTCTATGCGCTCCGTCAGTTTTTGCGTTATATCCGGCTGGGACAAACTGATATTTGTCCCAGCAAACGCCATCCTGACGGTGCGCACAATTCTCGGCCTATTATTGCCTGACCTGAAGCTTATCAGTCTGCCGATGAGGGCCGTTGCCTTTGCGATACGGTCCTCAATCCTTCTTCTCCAGGCTGGGATGGCGCTACTTTGTCTAGTAGCGCGTCCAGCCGTGGGAATTTTGGCGCCAATAATGCGGCAAACTGCCAGTGCGGCACCAAAAAGAATTGAGTCCGTTTCGCAAAGATCCCGGCTGGCTTCCAAATAGGGCACCAGCATTGGGTTGAGAGCCCTCACGACAGCCCGATTACGATTGCTCAGGGGCATGCGCGGGAGTCGCGGTCGATTTTCGAGAGGCATATTACGCGTTTCCAAAATAGCCTCTTCCAATGTACTCCTCATTTGCTCTAGTTCTAGTTCCTGGGAGACTGTTCCATCATCGTCTGAACCAACCACAACTGAAAGGTTTACGGCGGCATCCACGTGTGCTGGTTGTTCTGCAACTTGTGGCGCCGCATCCTCAGCCGTAGCATTTTCATCCGATGAGGGAACAGCCTCACGTCGTAGCCGTTCGAGTTCGGTGCTATCGAATATGTTTGAGCGCAAGATATACCGAACTCGGTCTGCCAGGTTTTGCTCGGAGACGGTTATAGATGGCTCCAGCTCAGCAAAAAGTCGATGCATCCTAGCCCGATATGCAAAACCTCCAATTTCTCCCCCTTTCGCCCTAAAATACGCCCGCAATGCGTTGCTGTTCATCTGCATTGACCAACGCATGCGGCGTACTCCACCAGTGGCGGGTGCTGATTGCTGGGCCCGCGAAGACCCTGCCAACACCAAGCCAGCTGGTGGGGATATTATTGTTATTATTATTATCAACCAAGCTACAGGTATTCCTAAAAGTAGAAGAAATAAAAACAAGTTACCTATAATGTGTAAAAATTAAATAATTCTACACTGAGGCATTGTTTTGTATATATAGTTATACGTGGTAAAGCCATGCTGTTGCTATATTAGTAGTATAGTTGTAACACGAATGGGTCGGCTCGATCGGGGAAGGACCACGCACTCTCAGAATACTAGCGTTAAATAGCAGCTTAACGCTGCTGTGTTTCGTATGGTGAGTGTAGAGAACCGGAGACCCTTTTGACTGGAAAAGAGGCATTCGACGAAATCAAGAAACGCTGGTATGGCAATATCAAATCTCTTCCTCCTTTATATGACATTCGTATTCGGCGACTAGTTATCTGTGAGTCATATCGGCTACAGCAACTGCATATTTTCACTGACGCTTCTGAGTGCGCTTACGGCATAGTATAAAGACAGGGAAGTAGGCTGTCTCCGGCCCAATCCGCGATATAATTGCCTACTGTCTCAGGGTTGTCATTGTCACCAAATCATTAGTTTAAAGCCCGGCCCTTGCCAAAAATAATACATCTCTGTATAACTAATTCAGTGATCATTAGTCGATAAAGTTCAACGATGGTTTTCTTAACAAATACAGAAATGTATTAAGATTCAGAGCAGTATTATTTATAAAAAAAGGGATAAAATAAACCGGCGGGGAGGTGTGTGAGCTCGTGTTTAAATTATTTACTTAGTATATTCTAGTTATTTTTTATTTTTAATAGGCATAATGTAGTATTTGCACACATAAAGGACCATATTAATTTTTATTTTTAATTAATACAAGCATATATATATTGAATCACACATTTATTACAAAATTACAAATTAGCTACAGCAAAATACTTTCTTCGGTTTCGACTATTACGAAACGACTTGTTATTAAACTTTAATGTGTAATATATCCGCATCCTTATAAATAACTTTTGCAAATATAATTAATTACGATTTTATAACCATAAGTAGGTACTTAGTTACAATTCTTCCTCTGTCTGATAGACAACTAATACAACAAAAATATGTAAATGTATGTAAAAAAGCCGTAACGCGCGAACCTCGTGCGGTGTTAGCCCAGACTGGCGTAGTGAGAAACATTCCGAGATTGTGTTTAAGTGTGCGTGCGGCGCCTCATAGTTACTATGGCGCACACATACAAGCCGCGCGCAGTGCGTTTGTTTGAAGATAACGTACTTCCCTGTCTTTATACTATGCTTACGGTGCGTGTATTTATGTTCGAAGCGTAAGCGATAAGGGACAAGTTATGGTTCAATCATTAACGGCTAAGAGCCGTGTAGCCCCAATCAAACCCACAACAATACCACGATTGGAGTTGTGCGGTGCGTTGGTAGGAGCTCATCTTTATGAGAAGGTTGTAAATTCCCTTCCTGTTAAATTGACCAAGTCTACTTTTGGACAGACTCCACGATTGTTTTGAGGTGGTTGCGAATGTTGCCTTGCAAACTTCAACCTTTTGTGCGTAATCGTGTCGCTGAAATTTTGGATAAGGTAAAATATAGGGTGACTATAAGTGGGAACACGTCCCAACAGATAGGAACCCAGCAGACTTAATATCTCGTGGTGTGGATATCAGTGCTCTGGCAGGTCTTAGATTGTGGTGGTCAGGTCCAGAATTTTTAATGTATGACTTATCAAAATGGCCTTCTCAGCCTAAGAATGTTGAAACATTCTTATTATATTATATATACTTATTATTATTAACTGCAGTCACTACTCATCCAAAAAATAATGATTGTTTCATTGATTTTAGTCGTTTCTCGAATTATTCACGCCTTGTACGTTCCGTGGCTTACGTTTTACGATTCATTATGTCTTGTAAAAGACAGCTTATTTCTTCGAATTACTTAACGGAATTACAATTACGAAACTCAACAAACTTCAAAATGCCAATATGATTCCTTTTCAGAGTATAAATTGCTTCTGAATAAACAAAACTTACCTAAGAAAAGCCCACTTCTTAAATTTAATGTATTTTTAGACGAAAATAAAATTATGCGTGTTGGTGGTCGTCTTGATAATTCAAAATTTTCATATAAATCCTATATTATTGCAGTCCAATCATATATTTACAAAATTATTATTTGAACATGAACACAAAAGGCTGATGCACGCAGGCTCACAGCTACTGTTGGCAAACGTTAGAGATACTTATTGGCCGATAGGTGGTCGAAACCTAGCGAAGGCCTGTTATCATAAATGCATACGATGTCATCGCATTAAGGGTAAGGTTACGAAACCACTAATGGGCAAATTGCCACAGCAGCGTCTCCTTTCGGGTGGCTTTCCTATTGAGATCGTGGAAGTTGATTATGCGGGGCTGTTATAAGGGCCACTCGTCAATGTCGTGGGTATCGACTGGTGAAGGTTTATATATGTATTTTCGTCTGCTTCACTGCCAAGGCAATTCATTTAGAGTTGGTAGGTGACTTTTATGGTTTAAGATATTTATTTTTCTCAAAAGATTTATAAATCACTTACAGAGAAAATACTTATTAATTAAAAACATTAAGCCGATTGGCGTAGTGAGTTAGTATTATAATAGGTCGCTAAAACTTAATTACTGCTTGAGTGCTTAATAATATGATTAGTAATAATTACCAGGAACAGTGTAGTACTCGTATGATATGAATGAATGTGGCGAGTTGTTTGTTAAGGCCCATGACACATTAACTGTTTCATTGCGTTCATCTTTTGAAATTATTACTATATTATGTGTTATGTTATCATAATTAGTTAGTGTTTATTTATTTAGTATAATATATTATATTTAGGCGTTAATTTGCTTGTAATATTTTCTAGTCATTAATTTATATGTGATAATATGTACACACACACACACACACACACACACATACATACATATGTGTATATATATATATATATTGTCGCACATGTATAATCATATTGTATAATACTAAATATAATGTCTTATTTCTATACAATTGTTTTATGGTAAATATTATTATTTACATTGTATGTGTACTTCATATATTTAGATTTGTGGTTTGTGAATATTAAGTTATTATGAAAAATCCTTTAAAATGTGGCTTTTTAGTAATTTCTTAAAAGTGGGCAGGGATTTTGCTTCTTTAATATTTTTAGGTAATTTGTTATAGTGTTGAGCTCCCTCATAGAGGATACTCCTTCTTCCATAGTTTGTTCTATGTATTCTCAAACATAAGTTATTAGCCTGCCTTGTTATACGTTTATGGTAGTCGATCTTTTTTGTAAAAGTTATTTGAGAGTGAGTATCTTTAGTAAGTATTTTTCTGATAAAAATGCATATTTTATATTTGTACGTTTGGGCTAGGTTAAATAACTTTGTTTCTTTATATATTTGAATGGTTGGTGTTAAATAGTTATATTGGAATAATATTTTTATGATTTTATTTTGTGTTACTTGTAGTTTTTGCAGGGTTGATTTAGTGGCTGAGCCCCACACCTCAATCAAATAATCTTAATGAGGCTTGACCAAAGAGTTATATATGGTATATTTGACATGTCTCGGGAGACATCGAACTATTGTTTTTAAAGCTCCTGTTAATGAGTAGATTTTACTATGGATCTTTTCAATATGCTGTTTCCAGGTAAGCTGACTGTCAAGAACAAGGCCTAAATATTTCTCGTTATGAACTTTAGTTAGTATTTCACCATCAATGGTGAGAGGCTTGTGACTTTTAATTTTTTTATTTTTTGCAGAGAAAATTATGTATTTTGTTTTTGAGGCATTGATTGTTAGTAAGTTTGACTGTAACCAGGTGTGTAATATGTTTAGGTCATGCTTACCCTTATTAGTACACTTAGTACTGATTCTAATGAGTGGCCAAAGTAGAAGAGACTAGTGTCATCAGCATATAAAGTGATATCTCCCTTTAGTCCAATTTCATATATGTTGTTTACATAAATAAGGAACAACAAGGGTCCCAATAATGATCCCTGTGGAATGCCACAAGTAACCGGTTGGGGGTTACTTTGCTGATTATTAATTTTAACAACTTGAAATCTATCAGAAAGATACGATTTCAAAATATCATTTGCCTTTCCTGTGATACCTATGTCTTTCAATTTTAATAACAGGATGTCATGGCTGACTGTGTCAAAAGCCTTTTTGAGGTCAATAAAAATACCTAATGTGATTTTTTTCTGATCAATATTAAGTCTTATATTGGTTACTAAATCAACAGTTGCTGATACAGTGTTAGACTTTGGGCGGAAGCCATATTGCTTTTTATAGAGGTAATTAATAGAAGTCAGGTAGTCATATAGTTGTTTATGTAGTATTATTTCAAGTACTTTCGACATTACCGGAAGTACCGATATAGGCCGATAATTGTTTGGATCTTGTTTGCTTCCGGCTTTAAATATAGGACTAACCTTTGCAATTTTTAAGGTTTTTGGGAAATAGCCGTCACTTAAACATGTATTAAAACAAATTGCGAGGTTTTCTGCTATATTGTCTTTAACACACTTTAAGGATTTTGTGTTCATGCCATCTAAACCGGAACTAACCGGCAACTAACGAGCGGAACTAACGAGCAATAACTATTTGCTGGCATTGCGCAGATTTATAGCTCGAAAAGGTAAGCCAGTTAATATTTATTCCGATAACGGTGCTTCTTTTGTTGGTGCATACAATGACTTATCTAAATTTTTGAGCGAAAGTATGGCCAATGATAATATCATCTTTCATTTTATTCCAGCGTATATTCCTCACTTCGGTGGTCTCTGGGAGGTGGGAGTCAAATCGACAAAATATCATTTTGTTTAGAGTGTTAGGCAATTGTCACTTAACGTATGAAGAACTTTACACCACGTTGTCCCAGATTGAAGCAATCCTGAACTCCCAGCCACTTACTCCACTATCTTCAGATCCTGCAGATTGTACGTCCCTCACTCCGGGACATATTTTAATTGGGCGTGCGCTGACTTATTTACCGCAACCGGACTACCAGCATCTCTCCACTCTGTTATTAACCAGATTCCAACGCATTGAGCAACTGCGTCAGCATTTTTGGGAACGATGGAGCAAGGAGTACGTCTCAGAGCTTCAACAAAGAGTAAAATAGCGTTCTTGCAAAGACAGCTTAAAGATAAACGATGTGGTGGTAGTCAAGGAGGACAACCTTCCGCCGCTGAAATGGAAGCTGGGAAGAGTCGTTGCAATTCACCCAGGAGCCGATGGCATTGTTCGAGTTGCAGACATCAGAACTTCTACTGGGATTATCAAGAGGACATTTAACCGGACTTGTCCATTGCCGGTGTCATTTAATTCTGTTCCGCCCGGGGCATGTTGAAGCGCCTGCGCTTTCTTTCTGAGCAAAGAGTTAAACAACGTACTTGTAGTAATTACGTTAGCACTTAACGTTAATTTTAAACAGGTTCTTTATCTTTGCAATATTTTATTACCCTCTCAGCTGTTGTAAGATCAATACAATCGTCCAAGACCACATACAAGTTGCATTATTTTAAAATTCCCTTAAACTCCCGAACAGTAAGAACCTCCGAAGAGAAATAAGAATTTTTAATATTTTGGTTTTTGGCTATTTTGACCCCCCAGGAGTGTAATGAGAACTTTTTGCTCTATTCAACCACGACCCCATGATATCCTCTATTCAATCTGACTATGCCTAAAGTTGGAGCCACTCCCCAATTTTTTGGTTTTTAGCCATTTTGAACCCCTAGGAGTGTAATGAGAACTTTTTGCTCTATTCAACCAAGACCCCATGACATCCTCTGTTCAATCTGACTATGCCTAAAGTTGGAGTCACTCCCCAATGTTTTGGTTTTTGGCAATCTTGAACTCCTATGAGTGTAATGAGAACGTTTTCCTCTATTCAACCATGACCCCCATGACATCCTCTACATGATCGGCTATTCAAACTGACTAGGCTTAAAGTTCGAGTCACACCCCAACTCATTTCTATTCCTTTGGATTATGGTATCCCTAGATTGTTCATGTGTGAATTTGTATGGCTTACAAATAATGCTTTCGTGTTTTGAATGTTTGTCTGCCTGTTAACTGTCTCGTTGTTCTAGTAGTCTTAAGCGTGACTCCTGATCATGAGGTCCCAAGTTCGAATCCCGATTTGATGAAAAATCAGTTCTTGAGATTTTCTGTCAACAAATTCTCAGTAGCGATCAGGAAGATGACGGTGTTTCACCCCCATGCCTTGAAAAGCACTCCATGCCGTTGGTCCTATCCTTGATCTCTCGCCGGTCTTTTCGGATTGCCGTTCCATGGGACTATCTAGTGATAGTGAAGGAATAGAGAGTGCACCTGTGCTTGCACGCATGGCTAGTCTCCGCTGAGACTGGCCGCCATGACCGAAATTCGATACATATGGAGAACATTATTAATATATATGTACTGCCTCTGCGATACACGAGAATACTCTAGTAACGTATATTAAAACAATAAAAGTAAAAATCTTCCGTTTTGATTGTATAATTCTGATAACCCATTTGTCACACTGATGATAAAAAAACACAAATTTGTATTATTTTTCATTCTTTCCTAAGATTAAAAGTGATATATTTATATCATTTGTAAATACGGCAAATCAACTTCGCAAACTATTTCCTATTATGAGACCACCACTTGACAACTACTCGGCTTAATGGATACTGTTACTATCTTGCCAAAATTCCAGTCGGAGCCATTTATAAGTAGAAGTAGTAAAATTAGTAGAAAGTTAATTAGAAGTATTAGGGAAGTAGTCAGTAGTTACAGTCTAAGTATAAATGTTCCACAGCTGGGCACAAGGCTTCTTTCTTTTCTGAAAGGTTTATATAGCACTTAGTGCACCGCGACTCCAGTGTTAGCGAACTTAACACGTCAGTGAATTATTTTATTTCTCAAACATGTTAGTTTCCTCACAATGTTTTCCTTCACCGCCGCGCCGACAATAGGTGCAGGCGGGGGTCGAACTCGTGTTACGTAGGGTTATCTACAGCGAAATTTTACGACGAGCGCGTTTTTTAATTTATTTTTAAAAACTTTTGTCCACACTAGGATTTTCTCCTGTATCGTGGGCGCAGTTTACAGACATAAATTTCACAAGGACAAACATCCAGTTACAAGGCCAAACATCCAGACCCGGAACAATTATTTGTAAGCCATACAAATACTTGTTCCGTGCGGGATTCGAACCCGCGGTCCTTAGCGTTGTGACTCATTGCTAAGCAATTGCGCCAAGTAGGCGCCAACCTTGCGTGCGTGCTTAGACCCTGATGGTCCACGGCCATTATTAAAAAGACACAAATTCCTTTTTTACTGAGCAGTAAGACTTCTTTACTCATAAAAGTTCGCCTGGTAGGTTAATTACCTACCTGATCAACCTTTGTTTGGCGGCAGAAATCGGTGCCAAATATCAGTGCTTTCACTGCTTTGTTTCGGTCTGAAAGGTATAGGGAGCCCTCATATTTACAGGGTGTGAGTAACTCCATCTCAGGCTTCAGAGGTGTTAACGTATCTCTAGGCTTAGGCCGCTTTTGCTTTGATTGGCTGCACGTGTTTATAGACTTCAATAACCACTTACCATCAGGGGACTGTATATTCGTTTGCAACTTCAGTTTTATAAAAAAAAATCTCATTGTAAGGCAGCATTGCAATATAGATCTCACGACGAATTATAGGATTCCTGTTAGAGATATCCTGGTCTCTGACAAATAATGGAACAACCATCTCTTATTTACATATACACCCAATAAATAAAGCGACAGGAAGCTTGTTAAAGTGGCTAAACTTCTAGTTCGCTCATCCGTATAAGTACTAAACATGACGAACGGCAGATCCTCTCAAATATAGAAGAGGTCAATGTTCAACAATAAACTGTATACTCGTAAACTGATAAAATTAAGGTAAATGAACTTACGTATCGTCTGCCGAAAATAATAGTCTTTAAAACTTTCGCGTTTTGTTATTTTGCTAACAAAGTAGAAACATCAGTCATCTTTCCCAGAGGAGCGAGTACTTCGAAATCGTTGTAAAAGTAACGGAAAGTTTCCTAAGAAATTAAGTCAGTAAACAATGTTGATTTTTTTAAAACATCCAAAACTTATTACAGAGTTGTTTATTAAGCTAACAATCAAACGTTTTGCTTATTTCCATATGTTTGATTATTAAATTTAAGTGTATTTTTAAGTATAAATAAACATTTTACCTGGTGGAGTCATGCTGCAGTTATATTATATTATGTAATTATAGTACAGGAGAACAAAAAATGCTATAATTTTATTCTGTTCTGCAATATATACCTTATCAGATGTTTCAAAGCAATACTTTTGCAAATACTGTGACGGACAGAAATTATAGATTTTTCGTAGTTTTTTTTTAATATAGAATAAGATTGACAAATGAGCATACAGTCCACCTGATAAGTAGATGCTGTAGCTCATAGACATCTACTTCTACCCTCGATTAAGAATCAAAATGCGATTAAGAAAATTGCTACCGCTAAGAACTTAGATGGAATGCCTCGTTTCTAGTTAAAAGGATCTCCAAGTCTATAAACTCACCTTGCGAAACACTGCAGCTGTTCTTATTAGCTGCTGTTTCACGCTGGTATTCTGTTAGAGCGTGGTCCTTCCGTGGTGTTATAATCAAATAATTAAGTTACCCTCACAATAGGTTTTCTTTTAATACCGTGAACAATTATTGGCACGTAACGAGTATTTGTACGGTATAAAAATACATGTTTCATGCGGGATTTGAGTCCGCGGTCCTCAGCGCCGCAAGTAAATGCCAAGCTACTACGCCACGGTGCCATCGTTACTAAAATTCCGCTCCAAAGAGGTTTTAATTGAACAGTCTGGATCTGGGGCTAAGCACTCGCTGTAGATTTCGCCCGGGTTCTATCCCCGTCCGCACCAATGAAATTGTTAATTGCATTTATAAGTGCTGATTTAGCACATACTAAGGAATAAGAAAAAATTCAAAGATATGTGAAGTTCGCCAACACGCAATGGGGTAGCGCGGCAGACATTTCCTTGCCTTAAAACCCTCTCAGAAATAAGATGAAGCTTGTGCACAGCAGTGAGATGTATATATAGGTGGTTAGTTTACTTTACATTTGTATCGTATACATACGCAATATTCATATTCGTTTCAGATACAGAAATGTACGTCATGCTGAGAAAAATATCATGTAGAAGCTATGAAAACGTAAATTAACATCTTCGTACCTAGATAAAATGTTCTAGTAATTGTCAGTCATTTCATACGCCACATATTCTATAGTTGACAATATTTCATATAGGGCAAAATAAAAAATAATCCGAAATATAATCGGAATGATTTATAAATAATGTATACATTTATAGGTATTGATAATAAAAATAATGAACAAGCTGCAATGTTCAACTGATAATGTTTCGTGTAAACACAATTGTAAAATTACTGTTCTCATTTTTATCAATGGTTTATTGACGAAACGTAGTAAAGATAACATTATATAAAATATATTTAATTAAATTGGCACATGGTGAATTTGGCCTTCTACTTACATCTGGGCCGAAATTTGAAACGAAAGATTGTATCTGTTCTTAACTCTTTTGTGTACACCATTTTTCACAGAAATATTGTTTAAACTGGCGTGGTTTCCAAAATATGGTTAAGTGTCGGCTGTATATCGTCAATCAGATCCTGAACTTTTTTAATATTTATTTTTGTTTCTTTTTGTTATATCTTGAAACCTTTTTTAAAACTGGTGCACACTCACTGGTTTATTATTTGTTATATTTTTTTGTAACGTATTAGGTATCTTGTATAAATTTGTAATTTTTAATAAATTATTACGTTTTCCACAGTGATACTCTCCTCTTACTATCTGCGTGACTGTATGTAGGATGTTATATAGGTACTAAGTTACCGTCAGATACTAAGCGGCCATAAATCAATATATGTATGTATAGACTGCATTTTTTGATTGCATAATATTTGTTTTTTTTATTTTTGATTAATTTTTTGAAACCTCTTAAAATTATTTATTTTTCCATACTAGTGATGGGTTTGAGTATAATGCCAGTTCTGCTCTTTGGTTGCAGTTATTTTTTTCTTTTATGCACAATTGCGGACAAACAATATTTATTACCTAGTCGGACTATTTGTCCCAGGTAAACATACTCGTCAACAACTTCGAGCTTAGTGTTCCCAACAACTACCGGCATAGGTGTGACATGGACATTAAACATGATCTTTGTTTTGTCCATGTTCATCTTAAGACCTATCCGTTGGGAAACACTATTGAGGTCATTGAGCATAGTGCTTAGGTCCTCCAGCGATTCTGCCATAAGGACTATATCGTCGGCAAATCGAAGGTGAGTGATGTACTCGCCATTGATGTTGATACCGTATCCTTTCCAGTCCAGAAGCTTGAAAACGTCTTCCAATGCAGCGGTGAAGAGTTTCGGGGATATGACGTCACCCTGTCTTACACCTCTCTGCAATTGGATAGGTTTCGTACTCTGGTTCTGTACTCGGATAGCCATCGTAGCCCTACTGTACAAGCACTTCAACACTTCGATATACCGAGAGTCAACTTGGCACCGCTGAAGGGACTGCAGCACCGCCCAAATTTCGACGGAATCAAAGGCTTTCTCATAGTCCACATACGCCAGACATAGTGGCAAATTGTACTCCTCGGACTTCTGTACAATTTGCCGTAGGGTATGTATGTGGTCTATGGTGCTAAAGCCCTTTCGGAAACCGGCTTGTTCGGGAGGCTGGAAGTCGTCAAGTCTGCGCGCAAGACGATTCGTAATGACTCTCGAAAACAGCACGTAGACGCGGCTCAGAAGGGAAATCGGTCTGTAGTTCTTCAAGAGAGCGTTGTTGCCTTTCTTGAAGAACAAGACCACCGCACTTCTGCTCCACGCCTCCGGTGTAATGCCACCATGGAGGACGGAATTAAAGAGCTTCTGAAGGACTTCAAGTACCGGTTTTCCACCCGCTTTCAGAAGCTCCGCAGTAATTCCATCCTCGCCTGGGGCCTTGCCGTTTTTAAGGTGCTGGAGAGCCATTCTAATCTCGCTCAGACTGACGTCCGGGATATCATCGGAATAATGTCGGATAAGACTCGCTCTTGGATCGTTACTCACACTTGCGTGTGGCTCCAACGATGACGTGTACAGCTGCCCATAGAACCTCTCAATCTCACTCAAAATCTCAGGTGCCCCGGAAACGATGCTGCCACATTCGGTCTTCAGCTTTGACAGTTGGCTCTTTCTGGCAGACAGATCTCTGGCAAAGACTTTGGAGCCTTGGTTCCGCTCTATCGCTTCTTCAATACGAGCTGTATTGAAGTTGCGTAAGTCCCGCCGCATGCATTTGGAGATCTGTCTGTTCAGTTGCCTGTATGCTGTCAAATCTGTTGAAGAATGTAGCTTCATCTCCCGTCTAACAGCCATGAGATTAAGAGTGTGATCGGAGAGTTTTTGTGTTCTTCTGCGGCGGGTCTTGCAGAACTTAGACTATCAATGACTAATATCCAACTTCGACCGAGAGGTCAATCGACGGATTCAACTCGGCTGGGCAGCGTTCGGGAAGCTACGACACATCTTCTCGTCAGACATACCTCAAAACCTTAAAACGAAATTGTACAACCAGTGCGTGTTGCCAGTGATGACTTACGGAACTGAGACGTGGTCCTTCACTGCTGGCCGTATGAGGAAGCTCAAGGTCGCTCAGTGAGCTATGGAGAGGGCTATGCTCGGAGTTTCTCTGCGTGATAAACTCAGAAATGAGGATATCCGCAGTAGAACCAGAGTGACCGACATAGCCCAACGGATTAGTAAGCTGAAGTGGCAATGGGCCGGCCATATAGCTCGAAGAACCGACAACCGATGGGGAAGAAAGGTTCTCGAGTGGCAGCCTCGTACCGGCAAGCGAAGTGTAGGGCGTCCCCCCACTAGATGGAGTGACGACCTGGTAAGATATGCAGGAAGTCGATGGATGCAGGTGGCTCAGGACCGTGCTTTGTGGCATTCTTTGGGGGAGGCCTATGTTCAGCAGTGGACTTGTGAAGGGCTGTAATGATGATGATGATGAATATTTATTGAGCATCTCTTAAACAAAACTTTACCCCTTCTCCTTCTAATGATAGCTCCTGCACCTGACACTGCGGAGTAGTTTTTTCTATAAGACCGTTTGCAGTAACATTTATCAGCTGCTTTATTCATAATACCTTGAGCAATACTTTCCCGGGTTCTGTACAGAAATTGATGAATTTTGAAATAATTCGTAGGCTTAGTGCCGCAGAAAACTGTTCCAAATATGGATGGCTGTTACCAGTGAATATAATGGCTGCTATGTCACGCCTATTAACATCGAAACCTTATTAATTATCATCTGCATAAAAATCTAAATAGCATTTTTACACAAGAAAGTAAACTTTGAGATAAGTCCATCTTGTTTATCGCTAATTAAGTAAATAGTAAAGCAAACCAAGAGATGATAGTTAATTATTTAAGCATCTGAACTAATACCACCAAGAATTTCTAATGAGAGCTAAAATGAGATAATAAATGTAAGCAATTGAATAACAAAAAAATTTTAAAACATTTGTAAATACTTGCTTGACAATAACATTTAACATTCTTAGACTTCGGTATGAGAGTAAAAATAAATATTTTCGGTTATTTTTTCAATATCTTAACAGCTGGGTCAGCGCGCGTTTCAGATCCGTCTAGAGACGTTGAATTTCAGCGAGCCCTGTCGAATTTAATAGGAGTGAAAGAAAAACCGCTACTTAGTATAGTAGGGCAAAATAAATTATTCATATTAAAGTAAAGTCACTTTATTGAAAATCAAAATAGGCCAATAGCTTTATTAACATGTGACACTTATACTCAACATTATTTTATAGAAATCTGATAAAGTTGAACATTTAAGTATTTTCTGAGACTACTATTTAATTATTTTCGATTGAGTGGATTTTATGGAATTGTCTTCTGAAAACCGCCACATGGAATATGTTCAATATTGTAAGGACAATTTTTTCGACAACCATGTGAAATCACAAATATGGACATACCTCGGGATTCAGGGATTTTAAGTTTTTATGCGCAGATACCGGAAGATATTATATTATTACTGTCCCGTGTTAGACGACTTATATTCTTATATACATATTCCCATCACGCGGAATACATTTTTATGGTTGGTTAGAAAAATAATATCTACATGCAAACTTTCACAGAGTCAATTTTCTTTTTTACTATTCTTAGTCAGCTTTTAACTACAACCCAGGTGGTAAGTCGTTATGTAGTGTAAAGATGTTGAATCGCACTAACTCAACAAACGCTTATTCACTGTTACCTAATAGTACTTAGTAGGTAAGTATTATTTGCGACCTATTTGTGTATATGTGTGTGAGTGAGAAAAGCGTATGAGAATACGTTAATAGGAATGAAGATTGAGTATTCGTAGTAAATATTAGTTAGTAGTAAGTACATTTGGCTTCATTATCATCATCCTTACAGCCTTTCACAAGGCCACTGCTGGATATAGGCCTCCCCAAGGAATGCCACAAGGCATGGTCCCGATCCACCTGTATCTATCAACTTGCTGCATATCTTACCACGTCGTCCCTCCATATAGTAGGGGCCGCCCTACACTTCGCTTACCGGTACGAGGTTGTTACTTGAGAGACTCCCTTCCTGTTCATAGGTTTTCCAAGCTAAATGGCCAACCCATTGCCATATCACCTTAATAATCTATTTGGCTAATGAAACCACGAGCATAGTCCTCTCCATTAGTTTTCTGTTCCTCGTGTTTTTTCCTGTTTATTTTTGTTCGCGATGAACAAAAGAAAGAAATCATAGATCTTCTAAAAGATTTATTCGTCTGAATTTACAGATTTACAACTATATTTTTCTTTGTGTTGTGCTTGTGTCTTGTTTAGTTGGAAATCAAAATGGGAATGAATTGCGGGCGCTAGTTTGCACAACTTTAGAAAAAATTAGCGACACTATTTGCACAAATTGAGTGGAATAAGTAGGATATAATAGGAACGGGCTCACAGTTAGGTAGGCACTCAGGCGTTGCTGAGCTGGAGAAGTAGCGTAGCTCCGACCGCTGGGTGCGGTCTGCTTGAATAGGCGTGAGGCTCCGAATGGTTGAACTTAGCATCGGCGTGGCTCGGCGATAGACGATCTAGCTGCACGGTGAGCAATGTAGTCCTAACTTGCTACTGATAATAGCCCAGGCAATCCAGGTACTGCGATATATTTTCTTAAATGAAAACAACCTTTAACTAATTCATCGGATTCTGAGCGTTGAATATAGCGTAATTGTGGTGGTAATCACACCCCGTTAGGATATCGTCGTAGTAGGTGTCATTCTAAATAATAGATTTTATTTTAGGGTCAGCACATTCTTTGCCAAGTTGCCAAATGCATCTAGTGGTAAGAAAAGTAGCTGAAGAAAACCATAGATTACTGTTTTAATACTCAGAGGCTCGTTTTCATTGTTTCGCCACAAAATAAGCTGCAGATCACTCTCTTGACGTCACTTGTCGAAACATCTTCTTTACATCACCTAAGAATATAAATTTTTGAAGACGAAATCTTAAAAAAAATGTTAAATAATGAATCCTGTATAGTAGGCCCTACCATTTGAAGATCATTAATTAATAGACTGAAAGTCACAACAAACACGATCCGCAGCTTAGTTGATTCGCTCTTGTTCTTAATCACAGGATGATGATGTAGGAAGTAGGTGTTAGTAGGCCTCAGGGTAGGTGCTTCAGATAGATGCCCGAGAGCTGCATATTCATTAATAAATTCGGTGTACGCTAATTTTAGGTCAGGTTGTTTTTTAAAGCGTGATTCTAGGCTTGAAAACCTTTTTTTGGATTTTAATATGAGTCGCCTAAGCATTCTCTATCATCACGAAGAGGGAGACCTACGCAAAAACAACCATTACCTAGACGAGTAGTAGTGGCGAGAAAGTGTCTTTCATAAAGCGTTTCCTCTTCACTGTAGGGTTTAGATTGGGGAAAAATTTCCAGTTCCCAAAATTGTGCTACCTGACGCTCTAGGCTAGGAAGATCGCATTCCTTTAGGTTAGTATGATAGGAGCTAATAGAATTTTTAAACAATTTACATTGCTTCCGATTCCTCATACGGCCAGAAGCATTAGTAAACTATTTAGTAATCTGTGCCAGAAGCCACATTGAACTTATTTTATATTTTTATATTTTTCAGATGATTATTTGTCTAATATTTAATGAAAACATAAACTCAAGAATGTCTTTATATAACACTTAGGAAAGAACCACTTTTATTTCATTTAAATTGGTAATTTAATTTTATATTCGTGTACCTAAATATAAATATCTGTATCTAGATTTCCCTCGCCAATAAAATTCTATGAAAGTTATACTCATAAAAACAGCGTTTTATTTTAATGCATAATTATAAAACTCAGTATCACATACTTAATAAAAATATGCAACAACAAAATTACATAGGTATTAAAAATTATCGAAATCTAAGTAACGAGAGTACGTTGGTCTTTTCACATCTAAATTATATAAAAATGAATTTTTCAATTACACTAATCAAAGTCGCCGCGAAAATTTCTTATTCTTTGGGCACTTTAAAAAATTAATTTATTTTGTAAACCATACTTACACTTATAAATGTACAGATATTAACTTAATTACAAAATACTTTTAAAAAAACTAAAATATATTCGAACGAAGTCGCTCCAACACCGACGCGCGGTCCACCCTCGACGATGTCCTAAATCGGACTGCAACTGCAACTGCAACAGAGCTCGCGGGGGGTTACAGGGTGACGCAGCAAGCACGCTCGCACGAATATATTCAATTTCGGGGAAAAATTATATTTCCTCGAGTAAAAAGGGGAATAAAAATGAAACTGTCAATCAAAAATATTAATATTTTTAAGACATTTTTTAGTGGAAAACTATTGAAAGAGCTTGTGCCGTTTTGGATAAATATTGCAAAATATGACAATGATACAATTTTAATGATTTCTTATATTTACGCGAAGATAACACATTAAATTAAATTAATTTTCGGGTGTTTTACAGCACACATGATCACGGGGGGGGGGGGGGACTGAGGGTGTTAGACGTCCCGATGTCATTGTTAGCCCGGCTACCTTCAGTTTTTGAATATTAATTTTGGTTCGATCTACGCAGAATGAGCTTACAGTATGTTGAAGTCTTGCAGTGGTATGCTTGGGTTTGGATTTAATTTTGTTAATTATAGGATCCCAAGCATCTGCTTGGCAGCACCCATCCATCTTCTCTATTGAAATTAGGAAGTTTTTTAATTTCAATAGCCTCGCGAATCATCCTTGGTAGGGATCGGTGTTCTTTTGCGAGGATTTGTAGTCTATCAAATCTAATGTAATGGCGGGGACAATCTAGAACATGTTCACACAATGCAGACTTCCCGGAACGTCGGTGCTTTAAGTTAGCTATATGTTCTTTCACGCGGGTTTTAATAGATCTTTTTGTTTGTCCTATGTAAGAGAGACCACATTCACAATCCAGCTTGTACACTCCTACATCTTGTAGAGGGATATGACACTTGACGGATGGTAAAAATTTACTAATCTTCTTCAGCGGCTTTAAGTATGTTTTAATGGAAGCTCGACGTAGCCAATTCAATCTTCTTCTTGTAGCTTCAATGTAGCCAACCTTGTCTGTGACTCCTCTGACATATAGTAGTACAGCAGGCACACGCTCAACTGTGGCCGGCATCACTCGGTGACTGTGACGTAGGCACGGAACCCAAAGCTTGTTGTCTTGCAATATTTGCTCGACGTGCTGAAGCCCGGCGGCCAGATGTTTTCTGTCACAGTTCCCTCGTGCTCTCTGAAACAAAGATTTTCCCACGGTAGCTGTGATGGATGATAGTGCGATTCACCATTTAAATATCGGTTAGTATGGGTCTTTTTCTTATACACAGTGTGACCAATAGTATTATCAGGATTTCGAATGACTAAAACATATAGGAAATCTAAATATTTTTTTGCCTCTAACTCCATTGTGAATCGTATTTTAGAGTTTATGGAATTAAGGTTGTCTTAAAATGCAGTTACTTTGTCAGATGGTAAAATTGTGAAAGTATCGTCTACGTACTTCTTGTAAAATCTTGGATTTACAGGAGCAGTAAGAAGGGCTTTCTCCTCGAAGTTGTCCATGAATATGTCGGCGACTACGGGAGATACAGGTGAGCCCATCGCCACACCATCTACTTACTTGTAGAATTCTTTCCTCCACAATAGATAGCCAGATGTGAGACAGTGTTTGAGTAATACTGCATATTCTGTAGGTATGTTGTTATCTTCTAGCTTCCTAGTTACAATTGAGATGCAGTCTTCAAAAGGTAATCATGTGAATAGTGACTGAACATCAAAGCTGACCATAGTTTCATTGTCAGCGAGATGTAGGTCTTTTATCTCACTAACAAAATGGTAGAAATCCTTTGTGTGTATGTATCCTCTCAGTGGCGACAATATTTTTGCCAAGTGTTGAGCCAACTTATAAGTTGGTGAATCGATCTGCCTTACAATGGGACGTAGTGGAGCGTTTGGTTTATGTATTTTCGGTAACCCATACAACTTCGATGGTTTGGCACATAATGGTATTGTCAAATTCACGTCGAGATTTAATTTTTCGGAGTATTTCTTTTATTAAGTCGGTAGTTGTTTTGAGTGTATTAGTTGTAGGGTCTACTTTAATCTTTTTGTATGTACTTACGTCCGATAGAAGTTGTTATATTTTGAAATTATACTCTGACGTGTCTATTATTACCGTAGAATTTCCTTTATCCGCGCGGAGAATCGTGAGCTCTGGTCTGTTGCGTAAGTTGTACAACGTTTTAACCTCGTCTTTGGGGAGATTTAGTTTCGGCACTGAACTTCCACGTAACAAGGACGAAATGTCTTGACGTATGGCCTCTAAATTGTCCTTACCGATATTATTTTTAAACAGACAATCCTCAACACTACAGATTATTTTTTCGTGCGTCGGGAATTAAAAAATTAAATTAAACGCCATAAAATCCGTAAAAATTAGTTTCATATAATGATACAATTTTATTCAATTAAAACATTTATTTAATCCTCATCTGTCATCTTATATTTTTTCTTTTCGGTAGATATAAATTAACAGTTATTGTGATTTTTACTCTAATATCCAAGAATTTAGGCACTTCACCCGCCTTAGGGCCTTAATTGATACAACTATCTACGTGAGCAAAATAAAAGAGAACACAAAAGATCAAAAAAAAACAAGACACAAATAAAAGTCAAGATAAAAGACTAAAAAGTATGCAAGTCCACTGTTCCCCGCAGTACTTATTCGTAGCTACATTATATTCTATTATATCATGGTAAAGGACAGTCCTTATAGGAAACTGTACTTACCTACTTAATATAAATTAAAGAGTTAGCTTTGTTGACTAAGAACTAACATATTAGTAGAAACCTACTCTCATGAAGTGTCAGTGGTAGACTTTAAATTTTTAGATTTTCAACTTTAGTGCGAGTGGTGAATCCTAGACGTAATATTACCTGTTTTTAATAAGTTCCAGTTACTAATCTAGAAAGACGAAGCACGAAGTATAATAGTGAGGCTCTTTGGTGAGGCTGGTCTCAATCACGTTTGTGGAATTTGAATTAGCCAGCTTAGAAAAATATACCGTCAATAAGGGTTTGCTTATAAATTGAGTGAACCATGTGCTGAGAAGATTTTTTTATTATTTTTGAGTTGTTATCAGGAGCCGTGGTAGCTCAAATGGTTAGCGCTCGCTGTAAGCTTCACAGTACTCGAGCAACCCGGGTTCGATCCCCGCCGGCACCAATGAAATTGTTAATTGCAATTTTAAGTGCTGATTTACCACGTGCTCAGCGGTGAAGGAAAACATCGTGAGGAAACCTGCTTGTCTGAGGAATAAGAAAAAAATATATTTCGAAGACATGTGAAGTTCGCCAACACGCATTGGGGCAGCGCGGCGGACATTTCCTTGCCCTAAAACCCTCTCAGAAATGAGAGGAGGCCTGAGCCCAGCAGTGGGACGTAAATAGGCTGCAACTTTACTTTACTTTACTTTTATCAGGAATATGCTGGTGCCTATATCCTGTTTCAGTTTCGCTCTATCGCCTCTTACGACACCCAAGGGACGATATTTGGTAGTGGATATTCTTACACCGCTACCACACGGAGCAGATTCACTAGTTCCGAATCACGTGGCAAGCATAACACTCTCCATGTCGGGCATCCTTGAAAGGACCATGATCCTGACCATGGTAAAACTTTAATACTAAACTTAAATATAAAATGTTAAACCTTAAGATATGGAAAAGTTTTTTTATTTCATAACGAAACTATTTTATCAAAAAGGGTTACTTAAACAAGTAAAGCTTTCTTAGAAAGTATAAGTCCCTTTTGTACGCAAAGTTAATATTAAGTTTTATTGAGGTTAGACCCTTTTTTGTTATACTTTTCAGACTCACTTATCAATATAATATTATGTAGTATATGTATAAAAAAGGTGTTACGAAAATTGGACTTTAAAATTTGCCGCGTTCCGTGGTGACCACAATCCACCTGATGGTAAGTGGATACTGTGAACCACAGACATCTTCATTAATCCTCGATTAAGAATCAAAATGCAGATGCGTTGTCACCCCTGAGGACTACGATAGAATGAATTACAGTATAGAATAATTTTTTTATTCAATATAGATCACATGTGTAATTCTTATTGAAAGTCATTTTTTACTTTACCACTGGTTCGAAAAAAAAACCTCCGTCCTGGGAAGAACCAGCAAGAAACCCAGCGGGACTTTTTTTTTAAAGCAAATTTTACAATAATGGTTATACAACTATATAAGTATAAAATTTATTAAAAAATTTAGTAAAAATTATCTCCGGTTCTCTACTCTCACCAGACGAAACACAGCAGCAGATGCAATTTTACGCTGGTATTCTGTGAGAGCGTGGTCCTACTACGGTCGAGCTGACTCATTCGTTCATCATACACAACTATAATACCTATAGTTGCAACGTGGCTCTACCGCGTAAAATCAATCACGACATTTCGCCGTGGGTGTCAATGAAAAGTGCCAGCAAAATATTATGACTTTCGATAGGTACAACTATCTCATTCACCTCAGACGTGATTTACACATGCCGACGACAGGGAGAAGCGTCCAAGGTGCATAACGTCTAGTACTGCGAACATCATAACGTGACCATTAAAACAAATCCAGGGAGTAGCGTGACCATAAAAGCCTGCCAAGCGTGACCATAAAACCAAATCGCATATCAGACGTTTCGCATCTTGGACGCTGCCCAGCGTCGTCGGTCTGGGTAAAAACGGAAAGGGTTCATGTTCAGCAGTGGACTGCTACGGGTTGAAGAAGAATATTTTTATTTAAAAAATAGTAATATGCCATTTAGAATAGAATAGAATAGAATAACTTTTTATTCAATATACATTACATGAGTAATTCTTATTGAAAGTCATTTTTTTCTTTACCACTGGTTCGAAAAAAACCCTCTGTCATGGAAAGAACCGGCAAGAAACCCAGCGGGACTTTTTTTAAATAAATTTTACAATATAAATTATTACAAACTATTTACAAAATTTATTTTAGAAACTGCTTGGAAGCCACCCCAGGGGTTATTATCAACCATGTATTCATTTACTCGTATACTCTAATAACCCCATTTGAAGCGTTGTTCTACGAATGAAAAAAAATTTCTTTTTAACTATTATAAACGAATGCTTGACAACTTTCTCAGCTAATGGCAAGTAGTTATGCAGCCGAAAACGGTAAAGAATACTGACTTACCCATTCACTCTTGCTCCTGCCTTGTAATCAGATGGAAAGACAGATGCTTGAAAATAATTATTACACTCCTTTGCTGTACGCATATGTCGACAATGTACGTCTGGAAACCAGTCGAGCTAATTCGAATGGAACAGAGAAG
Organism: Parnassius glacialis; assembly: GCA_033319125.1. Classification (NCBI taxonomy): domain Eukaryota; kingdom Metazoa; phylum Arthropoda; class Insecta; order Lepidoptera; family Papilionidae; genus Parnassius; species Parnassius glacialis. The sequence goes on along the minus strand of JAVANC010000028.1, from coordinate 35,904,174 downwards.
GAGAAATCCAGTCATGCAATTATAACTATATGAATGCAGAGTCAGCGCGACACAGCATAGTATTGCAAGAATATCAAATTAAAAATAGTTGTATCTATTGCATATAAATTGTGTATAGTGCTCGGCGGATACAACCGCGATGCATATGTTCGTCATACCACGACGAAATCAAGCGCATAGTAAACAATATATTTGATGACATTTAATTATTTTTGGGTTGGCTTCCCACATATGCGTATTTTGCGGGCGATACCACAGACCGCTAACGATCACGGATATCCACGTACCGCACCTAGGTTATTCTAACAATGCATATCGGTCTCGGGTCCGTAATTTGAAGCCGTTTTGTCAGTTCAAAATGTCAAGTGGATATTATGTATCACTACAGCAATAGCTCCTGTGTTTCTTTTAGTCATAATCGTTATATACTTATTATGTGCATAAATAAAAACAAAGCTAAGCTAAGAAAAAGAAACAATGCTGGTGGATGTCCTGAGTGTAAAGCCCCCGATACGTCGGGAATTCAAAAGTTAAAATTAAACGTGATAAAATTCGTAAAATTTCTTTCATTTAATAAAATTAAAAATTATAAATTAGACCTTTTCTCTAATTAAGGGCCACAAAAAAACCAGTAATGTTATTTCGGTGACAGCATAAGCTGAGTGAGGTCCGTTTGCCTAACGCGCCACAGCACACAACATATTTTTACTGTCATGTAATCACAAATGTTAAAATTTAAGTATCTAATGATGTTTGTGGCGAGTTGCAATAAATACTTATTTCTTTTATTTATGTTATTTTTTATAATATGTACCCCTTTTTATAATATGAACCTTTTTTATAAAAGCATGCACGGCAGTAAGCTTAAGAAACAGACTAGCTCGTTCATGTTAACAAAAAATATAAAAAGACACGATTAGCCACTGACTATATAAAATTCGCTGAGTTGCGAACTAAAGTTAAAAATATGCTAGTAACTGCACATAACCAGTATAAGCACTGCGTGCAAAATAATCTACAAAGAGACCCAAAATCCTTTTGGAATTTTGTTAATTCCAAAAGATGTAATCGAAATCCAAAAAATATTTTAAAAAATGGGGAGGTTTTGACCAATGAGCATTGTGCTATTGAGTTTGCAAAATACTTTCATTCGGTGTATACTACACAGAGACCAGACTTAAATGTGAGTAAGGCTGTCATTGATGCCGAAGGGGATAACGGGGCAGCGCGAATTCACTTGAGCCAGTTGCAACTTAAGGACATACTGACCGCACTTAAACAACTTAAGCCAAAGAAATCTGCAGGGCCAGATGGAATACCACCGTTTATCTTTAAAGATTGCCATTCTGCGTTAGCAAAACCACTTCTTCACATTTACAATAACTGTTTAAACCAAGCTAGGTTTCCGGAAAAATGGAAAATAACGAAGGTGGTTCCCGTTCCAAAAGGAAATACAGGGACCAGTGTAGAGAACTTTAGACCGGTAGCAGTGCTATCTACTCCAGCCAAGGTATTTGAGTCGGCTATATACAAAAGCTTATATCAACAGTTAAACACACAGCTGTCGGAAGCGCAGCACGGGTTCAAACCTGCTCGGAGCACTGCGAGTAACCTTCTAGAGCTTATGACCGATATAATACCAGTAGTAGATAGTGGGGGACAAGCTGATACTGCTTATTTTGATTTCAAAAAAGCATTTGATTTGGTAAATAATGACATATTACTAAAAAAAATGGCAAAATTTGGTTTCAACTCACACTTATTGAGATTTTTCGCTAGCTACATGACAGATAGGTAACAGTATGTAGCATATGAGGGTCATAAGACAAAACCATATTTTACCTGGTCTGGTGTGAGTCAGGGGTCGAATCTAGGACCTTTGGAGTTTTTGATCATGATAAATGACTTACCCAATGTTGTGAAGAAATCAAAATGTTTATTATTTGCGGACGATCTTAAGTTATCGATGGATATAGGTAGTTTAGAGGACTGTGATCGTCTCCAAGACGATATAAATAAAGTTGTTGAATGGAGCAAAGATAAAAAATTACAATTTAATACCGCTAAATGCTTAACAATATCTTTCACGCGCAAACATATGCCCATAGAGTATACATATTACATTGACAAGACACCTATGTCTAGGGTAATGCAAATCAAGGATTTAGGAGTAAAGTTTTCTGCTGACTTAACGTTTAAGGATCATATTGTTGATACATGTAAAAAGGCTTTTAGAACTCTAGGTTTTACGTTACGAACGGTTAACGGTTTCACAAATGTGCAAGCTATTATAGCTTTGTACAACACACTAGTTCGGAGTCATCTGGAGTGTAATTCAATAATCTGGGCTCCACATGAGAAGAAGTACGATCTAATGCTGGAGAAGGTACAAAACAAATTTGTAAGGTATTTGTATCTCAAGTTATATGGGGTTTATCCTTTTTACCCACTGCAATACCCCACATTATTTGTTTTGGGTATGGTAGGATACAATCAGCTCAGGGTAAGGAGAGAGCTTAGACTAGCTTCATATATTTTTATGGTCCTTAGGGGTAGGATTATTAATCAGAATATGTTGAAGAAGATTAATATTTATGTTCCGGATAGATATGTATGGCGGCGGCGTCAGCCAGACCTACTGGCCGTCCCCAGATGTCGCACTAACTTACTGCGAGAGGTACCCCTGACGCGAGCTTTTCGAACATTAAACCTGATCGACAGAGAATCAGATTTATTCTTTTGTACTCTGAACGAATTCACAAAACTTGCTTTATGGATAATTAGTTATAAGATAGTATAGTAATATAGGTAATATATGATTGCAAATAGTGCTTTATCTATCGCATTGGGTAGAAACCTGTAATGTTAGATATAAGTTGGATATATAAATAAATAAATAAATGTTTACAAAGATGACCGAAACGAATGACCAATTCGTGGCGATCCATTGCAATCAACGTACCTGCGTTATCGTGAACGAGAACTTGCCTACGGTGTGCGGGTGCGGGCTTATTTTGGTCGCAATATAATAGTGTTTATAGACGTCTTTACACGGAAAGGTAGGTATTCGGTGCGGCGGACCAAGTACACTGGTCGCAACAGGCAATCGGACCTGGGATTAAGTTGAGTGCACAGCTATGTTCAGGCGGCACGCAATCGACATTCGATTTAAATTTAAAATTTTATCTCTCTTGCCTATAAACGGTTTTATTTCATTTGCCTGTAAAAGTCTATTGCTTTCCATGGTCCTTCATCAGCCACAGCAATTGTACTATGCATAACACAAATTTAAGTATACAATTAATAGGTGCTTTTGGGTACGGCAATAGTCGTATAAGATAAAATTCTCAAAATTACTATGTAAAATTTAGATGTAGCATATCTTTAAATATTTACTTTATGGGTCATGTTAACAGTATCCTTAACCAACAAGCATGTCTGCGTGAATATATATGAATATATCCATAGTATTTGCCCACCCCTCTGGGTAACAGGCGTGAGAGTTTATATATTATGTGTATATGTACATTAAAGACCCAATAACTAATGATTGGCCTAACCCACGAAAAATATTATTTAATCGGTAAACTCCACGACTTTCCAATCGTGACTAATGGCAGTTTGTTCGGCTTTACGCCATACACCATCGCCATCGGACTACTCTCCAATCGAACGGATTTAGTACGGAGCGAACCATATCCGTTGTCCGAGGTGGACTATTCGACCGTCTAATAACACTACTACGGACTGTAGGAAGACAGTGCGACCCTTCTGCAACGGCACATTAAGGCGGTGATGTCTGTGGTTACAAATAAGTAGGTAAAGCTTACTACTACTACTAAACAGTGAAAATTGTCGTATACCACGCTAGTTCATAATCATCATTATAACTCTTCACAAGTTCACTGCTGAATATAAACCTTTCAGAAAGGAAAGCAGCCTTGTGCCCAGCTGTGGGACATTTATACTTAGACTATAACTACTGACTACTTCCCTAATCATCATCATTACAGCCTTTCATAAGTCCACTGCTGAACATAGGCTCCAAGGTATGCCTCCTGAGTCACCTGAATCCATCGACTTCCCGCATGTCTAACCAAGTCGTCACTCCATCTAGTGGAGGGATACTCTACATTTCGCCTACCGGTACGACGCTGCTGAAAATCTTTCTTCCCCATCGGTTGTCAGTTCTTCGAGCTATATGGCCGGCAATTGCCACTTCAGATTACTAATCCGTTGGGCTATGTCGGTTACTCTGATTCTATTGCGGATATCCTCATATTTAAGTCTATCACGCAGAGAAACCCCGAGCATAGTCCTCTCCATAGCTCGCTCAGCGACCTCGTGCTCCCTAATACGGCCAGCAGTGAAAAACCACGTCTCAGATCGATAGGTTATCACTGGCAATAAGCACTGGTTGTACAATCTTATTTTGAAGATTTGAGGTATGCCTGACGAGCAGATGTGTGTCGTAATCTCCTGAACGCTGCCTAGTCGAGTTAAATCATAGCGTTTATGTCCTCCAGTGATTCTGTCATAAGAATATCGCTGCTATATCGTCGGCAAATCGAAGGTGAGTGATGTACTCGCCATTGATGTTAATACCGTATCCTTTGCAGTCAAGTGACTTGAAAATGTCTTCCATTGCAGAGGTGAAGAGTTTCGGGCATATTACGTCCCACTGTCTTTCACTCGTATAGCCATCTGAGTCCTTTTGTACAAACACTTCAGCACTTCAATATATCGACAGTCAACTTGGCACCGCTGAGGGGACTGTAGCACCGCCCAAATTTTGACGGAATCAAAGGCTCCACATACAAAAGACAAAATAGGAGATTTTACTCTTTGGTCTTCTATGCAATTTGCCGTAAAATATCTATGTACTCTATGGTACTAAAACCTTTTCCGAAACCAGCTTGTTCGGGAGGCTGGAAGTCGTTGAATCTGAGTGCGAGATGATTCGTAATGACTCTTTAAAACAGTACGCTTTTTACGTGATAGAGCCATGCTGCAGCTATATTAGTAGTATAGTTGTAGCACGAATGAGTCGGCTCGACCGGGGAAGGACCACGCTCTCACAGAATACCATCTTAAAATAGCAGCTTAACACTGCTATGTTTCGGATGGTGAGTGTAGAGATCCGGAGACCCTTTTTACTGGAAAAGAGGCATTCCATCTTAGTCCTCACGGGTGACAACACATGTGTATTTTTATTCCCAAACGAGGATAGAAGTAGATGTCTATGGGCCACAGAAATCACTTACCATCACGTGAACTGTGTGCTAGTTTGTCATCCTATCCTATAAAAAAGAAAAAACCGTAGACACAGCTCAGAAGGGACATTGGTCTGTAGTTCTTCAAGAGAGCGTTGTTGCCTTTCTTGAAGAACAAGACTACCGCACTTCTGTTCAAAGCTTTTGGATAAATGCCACAATGGAGGATGGAATTACGCTAGTTAATATCGACTAATCAAGAAAAACACACGGTAATGGCATCGGCATCGGTAAGCGATCTTGACAACACACGCTGCCATATAGCTCAATCTTGATTGGTACGCCTCGTACGACCTAAATTCTATTCAAACATTTTCCATTTACAAATATATTCGGTGAACATTATATTATTATTTGCGTTAAAAGTTACAATAAAGCGTAATTTCGCAACAAGTATACGAAAACTCTCATAACCATTACTTCTATTCCATTATGCTCTAGAACATTTTGCCTAAACTTTGTTAAACTTTCGCGCACGTGTAATGAATTTTCTTAGTGATTATTTAATATTTCGCTTAAGCAATTTTATGGTTCTATAAAAAATAAAGCATGCTCATTTTTGTGTCTTTGTAGAATCCCACTTGGTATAAGTGGTGATGAAGCCCTATATCGACCGAGATATATTGCACGGTCTAAGAGTAACAAAAGCCTATTCACAGTTGCCTTAACTTGAATATAATTATATTCCGTTGCTATACCCATAACAAAAAACGAATCAACCTTCGAATAGGTGCATTTTCGACTACAAACGTCACATATCTTGCAATCCCCAAGTACACCTGAATGTTTCTCAATATCAATGGTCACATTTTAAGAAATCTTCTAAATTTATAGTTTTACATATTTACCAAATACATCATTTTCTTCGTCTTTTTAATAAAAATTCCACTGCTTAGGTTTCTCCTGGTGTAGAGTGGATTTGCCTTCTTTGTCACTCTTGGCAGGTAGATTGACGAGGTCTCGCATTTGACTCTATCCCGCCGCCGGTCAAGATATTCATGAAGAGAGCGATTGCAACCAACTTCAAATAAATAAAGTCATATATACGTTCTCACCGCTGTGTACTAAATAAAATGTCTGATAGCGTCCCTTACCTTTACTTTTATTCTCTAAAAATATTGACTTATGACTATGTTTAGTCTCATTATTCTAACCCGCACACAGTGATTGTGGATGAGATATTCATGTCTTATAAACATCACTATAAAGATGTTAGTGCTTTGCAATGGTGCAGTGAGCCAGTTTTTTTCCAATAATTGCATAGAAATATTCATAGGTCGCTGGTTCAAATCCGGCTCGAAGGATTGACTTGGAAATCGTACTAATCAATCTAATTTAATACAATATTTATGTATTACTTGTGAGACATATTGTGTTTTCATGCGAAGGCCAAGTCAATCTATTTAATTAAAACATAAAAGATTTTTAATATTGATAATGTCGCTATAAGATGTTGCTAATTACGTAATAACTTGAGACAGAAGGACCCTTAAGTAGGGACTGAATAAATTAACCGACATGGATATCACAACTTTTTACGGTAGAAGAACTGAGTTGCGAGATTTGGCTTTTTTACAAGTTATGTTTTTGATGGCATATGATTTGTCTATTGCGTATAAAACAAAAGCACTCGCTAGTCTCTCTTCTTCTTTCTCCTTCTTTATCAACCTGTAAAAGTTCACTGCTGGAAATTGACCTCTAAATAGATAAAGTATGATGGGCGATTTTTTAACTATTCTAAGCCAGTGCTTGACTAATATCTCACCAGATATTTCGCACCTTTGACTCTGTTATTCGTCGGTCTGAGTTTCTAACCTTTCTTGTACACTCACAAGATGAAATGGGATGCTAGATTCTCTCACGTCGCCATACATGGCATATAAGTATTCTTGTCTATGAGTAATTTTTATTTGTAAAATGCCTCCACAAACAGGATGGAGGAGAGGAAATTTCAAAAAAAAAAAAGGAAAATTGCGTAACATACTCGATATCTTTATCAATTGTGAACCGGTTTGAATGAATATTTTTAATTAAATAGATTATACATCAGGGGTGCTCCATATAAATTTAGTTAAAAACTGTACCCGTAAGAGGGAGGAAATAGGGGTGGAATTTTTTAATGTAACTATTTATACAACATTCTAGTCGATCTTAATATTGTGAAATTTCTTATTCCACTAAAAGTAAAAGTATAAGTCGACTTCAGAGAATTAAAATGAATAAAATAATGTCTGCATAAGAGCTTCTGAAATCGGGCTTTAATTCTCGTATAAGTCGCAGACAACTAACTTAATTAGCTTTTCAGTTAACTGCTGTTTTTTCGTTTAACTAGCGGCCTGAAAGACATTCAACCCATGCGTTTCATCCGATGCGTGTAATACAAAAGTTTATATTAAATAAATATACGCGGCTTTAGGGTAGCCCAAGGGCCATTTTACCACACTTTAACCTACTGTCGCTGTTATTACAGATAGTTGCAATATTGCATAAGATGCATCGACTGAATACACTCAGGCCGCTAGTTGGACGGCGCCCTTTAGTAAAAAAACTAGGCTGTTAACTGAAATGCTAAATAAGTTAGTTGGCTGCAACTTAGTTTCTATACAACGTGTAACAATAACCCTGTGGTTCCCGTTAACTACGTTATCAGAGTCAGTATTCAAACGTAAAGCAATAACTTTTTTTTAAAAAAACCTGAACATTAAAAAATTAAATTTTAATTATAAAAAAATAATTTGCAAATTTTATTTGGTTTTATTACCTCTAACTAACACGAGCATTGGTGAAGGTGGGTCTTTCACAGTCCTCTTATTCTCCGGATAATGCAGTGGTAATAAAACCAGATAGGTACAATTCGAATTTTCTTTTATTTAAAATATTTTTTAATGTTTAAGTTTTTTTGAAAAAAAGTCATTTCTTTACGTTTGAATACTGACTCTGATAACGCACTTAACTGGAACCACAGGGTTTTTGTTACATGTCAGCACAGATTTCTGAAGATGTTATCTTAAAATTATTTAATTTTTTTAATCCTTTGAAGTCGACTTTTATAGAAACATAATATATGAATTAGTGTTGTTACACAAATTGTATAAAAATGGTAGATATTGTACAAGATATCTAGTCCTACCCAGCGGAACTATTAACCGCATGATTGCGGTCGTTATCTAAACACGATAACATTACATATATAGTTTGTTGTAATTGTTAAATAAAACATTACATTTATTATTGCATTGTTGGGTCTGGACACAGAAACCAAACAGGTAAGTTAAATCGTATTTTAAAGCGTTATGATTCGTCTTTTAAAAAGGAGGTTCCCAATTGGACTGTATGTTCCATTTTTGTATGTGACATACATACGAGCACGGGAAGTTTTTATATGGAAATTATTTAATTATTTTTGGTTGCTTGAAGTTGGATATTACTTTTTATTAAGTTCTTTTTTATTCTTCTTAAACTTACATAACATGATGATGGTAACGAAAGCATGTTCAGTATGCATATAACTGATTTAAAACCATTACAATGTGATATTGCTTATTTTCCAGTCAAAGCCCGATTTACATTGCAGGGTTTAGAAAAGTCTATATTTAAAGGACATTAGTGTAAACCGATCGAACAGTGACGAGTTAACTTGGCTAGCAAGGTCCTTTTCCTGTGAATCCGAATAAAAGCCCTCTTTATTTTCCCGGCAAGTCAAACCCCTCTCGTGCCCTCTCAAACCCTGAGCAGCGGTTGACTCGTCACGTGCATCGTGTGAACATTTTTTTCATCGTGTAAATTTTAATTACATTATTATTCAACTAGTATAAAACGTTGTTGCATTTGCTCATTTCAAGTAGATCATAATGAGTACAGGAAAAAAATGGAATAATTTTCCAACTTCTCTTTCCATCCAATCATATTGTGGGTGGTATCTTCAAGACAAGAGTGAATAGGCTTTTTTTAAGCTGAATTAATGCTTTTAGCATCTTTGGCTGCATCACTAATTACCATTATGTGGAACAGTAGTCAAGCACTTGCTTATAATAGTTAAAGAATATAATATTGCGGCGTTAATCTTCCATCTTGACCAAGAAATGTTTGACCACTTGATTGGCTGTATTGTAAACAGTCACTGTCCTAACGCTCGCAACTAGCCACTATACTTGTACTTACTACTTCGTTTAGCACTTGACCAATGTAAGAGAGGCTTTGGAGGCTTACAATCTTTATGTATTTTTATTTTGTTAAAAAACGTTACTCCCATAGTAGGATATAGTTTTACGCTTCTGCTAACAATACATGTTGTTAGGAATGAGTGTAGATAACTAACTAATAAAACGTTAAAACTTTCCCTCTCGTTCAAGCAGTATAAGGTACTGCGCAGACATTTATCTTAGGTCATTCAACTGTTTTCAGGGTAGATAACTAATAAGCGTTAAAACTTCCCCACTCGTACCTCTATTACCTCTTTAAAACTTTAATTTTTGAAGTGATATCTTCTTTAGACTCGTTGTGAATTTACAACTCTATGAAACGAAAAAGCGACACTAAAAAGAGACAAATGTATACATCTATAGGATTTTCATTTCATTTTCATTACAGCCCTTCACAAGTCCACTGCTGAACATAGGCCTCCCCCAAAGAATGCCACAAAGCACGGTCCTGAGCCACCTGCATCCATCGACTTCCTGCATATCTTACCAGGTCGTCACTCCATCTAGTGGGGGAACGCCCTACACTTCGCTTGCCGGAACGAGGCTGCCACTCGAGAACCTTTCTTCCCCATCGGTTGTCGGTTCTTCGAGCTATATGGCCGGCCCATTGCCACTTCAGCTTACTAATCCGTTGGGCTATGTCGGTCACTCTGGTTCTACTGCGGATATCCTCATTTCTGAGTTTATCACGCAGAGAAACTCCGAGCATAGCCCTCTCCATAGCTCGCTGAGCGACCTTAAACTTCCTCATACGGCCAGCAGTGAAGGACCACGTCTCAGTTCCGTAAGTCATCACTGGCAACACGCACTGGTTGTACAATTTCGTTTTAAGGTTTTGAGGTATGTCTGACGAGAAGATGTGTCGTAGCTTCCCGAACGCTGCCCAGCCGAGTTGAATCCGTCGATTGACCTCTCGGTCGAAGTTGGACTTACCTAGTCGGACTATTTGTCCCAGGTAAACATACTCGTCAACAACTTCGAGCTTAGTGTTCCCAACAACTACCGGCATAGATGTGACATGGACATTAAACATGATCTTTGTTTTGTCCATGTTCATCTTAAGACCTATCCGTTGGGAAACACTATTGAGGTCATTGAGCATAGTGCTTAGGTCCTCCAGCGATTCTGCCATAAGGACTATATCGTCGGCAAATCGAAGGTGAGTGATGTACTCGCCATTGATGTTGATACCGTATCCTTTCCAGTCCAGAAGCTTGAAAACGTCTTCCAATGCAGCGGTTAAGAGTTTCGGGGATATGACGTCACCCTGTCTTACACCTCTCTGCAATTGGATAGGTTTCGTACTCTGGTTCTGTACTCGGATAGCCATCGTAGCCCTACTGTACAAGCACTTCAACACTTCGATATACCGAGAGTCAACTTGGCACCGCTGAAGGGACTGCAGCACCGCCCAAATTTCGACGGAATCAAAGGCTTTCTCATAGTCCACATACGCCAGACATAGTGGCAAATTGTACTCCTCGGACTTCTGTACAATTTGCCGTAGGGTATGTATGTGGTCTATGGTGCTAAAGCCCTTTCGGAAACCGGCTTGTTCGGGAGGCTGGAAGTCGTCAAGTCTGCGCGCGAGACGATTCGTAATGACTCTCGAAAACAGCACGTAGACGCGGCTCAGAAGGGAAATCGGTCTGTAGTTCTTCAAGAGTGCGTTGTCGCCTTTCTTGAAGAACAAGACCACCGCACTTCTGCTCCACGCCTCCGGTGTAATGCCACCATGGAGGACGGAATTAAAGAGCTTCTGAAGGACTTCAAGTACCGGTTTTCCACCCGCTTTCAGAAGCTCCGCTGTAATTCCATCCTCGCCTGGGGCCTTGCCGTTTTTAAGGTGCTGGAGAGCCATTCTAATCTCGCTCAGACTGACGTCCGGGATATCATCGGAATAATGTCGGATAAGACTCGCTCTTGGATCGTTACTCACACTTGCGTGTGGCTCCAACGATGACGTGTACAGCTGCCCATAGAACCTCTCAATCTCACTCAAAATCTCAGGTGCCCCGGAAACGATGCTTTCACATTCGGTCTTCAGCTTTGACAGTTGGCTCTTTCTGGCAGACAGATCTCTGGCAAAGACTTTGGAGCCTTGGTTCCGCTCGATCGCTTCTTCAATACGAGCTGTATTAAGCGTAAGTCCCGCCGCATGCATTTGGAGATCTGTCTGTTCAGTTGCCTGTATGCTGTCAAATCTGTTGAAGAATGTAGCTTCATCTCCCGTCTAACAGCCATGAGATTAAGAGTGTGATCGGAGAGTTTTTGTGTTCTTCTGCGGCGGGTCTTGCAGAACTTAGCTCCGACCGCATGGACAGTTTCCACGAGCTTGTCATTCAAATCGTCCACTTCATTGCAGTCTTCTAGGCACTGAAAACGGTTTTGTAACTCGAGCTGAAAGGTTTCGGGACTTTGGATTAGAGCACGAGGGGGACGGAGCGTTGACTTCATTAGACGAGACCTCTCCAACTTAACGTTTAGGTTCAGTGTGCCTCTAACCATTCGGTGATCGCTGCCGGTTTTCACCCTCGCGATCACTGAGACATCACTGAACAGTTGTCGTTTGGTCGTCATAATGAAGTCAATCTCATTTTTTGTCGAACCGTCGGGGCTCGACCAGGTCCACTTCCTGTGGGGCCGCTTCTGGAAGAAAGAGTTCATCATAAAGAGTCCCTCTTTCTCCATGAAGTCGGCCAGCTGCTGGCCCCTTGGGTTCCGTTGCCCTATTCCAAATTTCCCCACTTTCAGCTCACCGTTCTCTCTTGTGCCTAGTTTTGCATTGAAGTCTCCCATTAACACCGTATATTGGGTTTTGGAGGAATGCATGGCTCTAGAGATATCCTCATACATTTCCTCCACCTCCTCATCGGGGTGTGCCGAGGTTGGTGCGTAAACCTGTATGACCTTCAGCGAATACCGTTTGGTGATTCTGAGTATAAGGTACGCAACCCTCCTCGACACACTCTCAATCTTTACAACGTTGTTAACGAGAGACTTGTGGACGATAAATCCGACACCTCCTTGGGACAGATGGTCGCCCTCCCGGTGATAGAACAAGTTGCCGGATTCGAGGATTACCGTGTCCTCCCCCTCTCTTCGGACTTCGGATAATCCTATAATATGCCAGCGTAACTTGTCTATCTCTTCTTCCAGCTCCACAATCTTCTCGTCAGTCCTCAGGGTCCGTGCGTTGTATGTTGCCAGGTCAAGTCGTTGTAGGTGGCAACCGAACCTCCACCGGAGATTCTTAGCACCCCCTGCCCCGCCGTTACCATGGTCGCCACCGTAGCCAGGAATAGCGGGGCCGCCGGGGACTGGGGGCCGTCTCTTCGTAACTTTCATTATGGGGGTATATTGCCAATATTTGCTATAGGATTTAGGCTGCGGGAATATTGTATTAGATAGAGGCAATCGATTTTAGTTCGATAAAATGTCTTTACCAGTAAAATGAAATAGATGTCGCTTTTGCAAAACAATTCTACTTGAAATTTAATTTCAAAAGATCATTAGATAAGGTACTGGCTATTTTTTTTAGCTGTAACAACTTATCAAGTACACAAAGCCAGATAAAATAATAAATTCAGCAATAGTTTGTCACGTTAGCCAAGTCAAATATTTACGTATTTTAAATATAATTTCTTTAATTATGGACTCGTTCGGTTAGTACTTTTTCCAGTATCGTAAGTAATTGGGAACTGATGTCTTCGCAATAAATATGCTGCTATGTAACTTATTGTAAAGTTATTGGTAATGGCAATAAGTATTATAGTTAATCGAATGTTTTTTTAGTCTTCCTGAAGTTTGCTGTTTGCACAATGGATTGTTTAGAATATATATATATATATATATATTGTCCATTGCGCAGAGAAGCCAACTTCAGCGCCCCCAAGACCAAACTATCATCAACATAACATGTTCTTCTGTTATACTTAGCCTTATTAGTTGTACCTACTCATAAGGCTAAAATAATTTAATAAATATTCATCATATAAAAATCTAATTTTCCCAGTCTTGTGATCATTAAATTCGTGAACATAACTGTATAAAAACCGAAATATTCAAAACTACTGAATTATCTACGAACCGAATTATTCAATATCCTTAATTTAGAGTCATAGACAACATGACTACATTATCGTCAACATTTTTGTTTTACTTTTTAAAAATGCAATGGTAAGCTCAAAAATGTGTTAAATGTCGATTGATTAGGTGATATTTTTTAAACAAATTTGGTTTTATGAACTTTTTGCGTTTATCATTGCATTTTATGCATTTTTAACGATGGTGCAATTATGTTCAATCAAGGTGCAGTTTTATACTGTAAAGTACCCAATTCTAATTATTTGAAGTAATATCGACGTTATAAGGTGAACGATCTTTAACAATTTTTATTTCTAAACTACATGGGTGCAGTTTAAATAATTAATATTTTTGAGATATACTATTTAAAATACGTCTGCCAGTATTATATATATATATATATATATATATATATATATATATATATATATATACAGGGTATTTTTGGAACGCTCCCGAAAACTAAGACAGGCGACAGCACCAAGTATGCCTTTGATCATGGGTCACAAATAAATTTGATCCTGATAAAAAAAAAATCATATTTTTACAACGTTTTATTAGCGTTATTCACGCGCCATCATGTTAGTACAGCTAAATGAAACGATAATTTCATAAAAAAAATCATGAAAATACTGAATAATAAAACCAGCAGTGAAAACTGAATTGATATCACCTGACTAATGGAGGTTAATGTACGCGCGAACGGTGAAAAAAGAACGCTGGCCTTGAACTTGGGCACAGCGATTTATCACATATTGGTACGAAGGGGGCGCGACGGGGGAACAATCCGCCAGTATTACTGTGCCTGCATGCTATTGGTTCCCGCGCTTTCTTTGCTCCAAAAATACAGTCGCATACACAGCTTACTTTGCGACTCGCGACGATGTTTTAAAAAGGAAGGAAAGAAAAATTATTTATATCTATTGTTTTATGACTAAACTAGTGAACGAAAAGGTAAATATGATAGGAGAAGGTGAATGGGGAAAATTGTGCAGTAAATTTAAAAGTGTTGAGGAAGAATACCGAAAACATTACCATGTGATCGACCTGATGACGGAAGCTCAAGCGAAGATGAAAGTGATGATGAAGTAGCATCCAGTAACACCAACACACCTTCAACATCTGGCTTCCATGTGACCCAAGATGACATAATGGACGGCGTGCCACCCTTACCTTAAGTTTTCTTGTTACAAACTACTTTATATTTTACGATAGAAATAACAAATAATGCTCAAGTAAACATTATCCATTTTTAATTCCAAGTAAGGCACCTATTATGATTCTACAATAAAACAATTAATTACTTACTATAATATTATAAAACAATATCCCAATACCATGTAGTACTTTAGAACGCGACTGTAACCTCCCTCCACTCGACCGCATCGCATCACGCTGTGACGCAGTAGGTTTCAGTTTAATTGTAGTTTTTGAAACAGTTCCATGTTGATTTTGTTACTTGTTGTTACGTTTTTTGTTTTAATAATGCTTAACGCGTACGTTTATAGTGATTGTGAATACGACAACATGTTATGTATCCTAACCTAGGTACACGAAGTATCGCTAAATGAATTGTTAAGACGTCGGGATGGAACAAGTGTCATACTGTGCAGTGCACAAAGTGTTGAAGCGTAACCGAATGCGGCCATACAAATTGCACAAAGTGCAAGCTTTAGTTCCCGGCGATCACGACCGCCGACGAGTTTTCTGCCGTTGGTTATTATACCAGCAACAACGTGTGGCTGGTTCCATTGAGCACATTATCTGGACGAATGAGTCGACATTTACCAGAAACGGCCTGTGGAACCGAAGAAATACACACGTGTATTCAGAGTTTAACCCGCACGCTGTTCGACAAACCGGGCACCAAACCCGATGGTCGGTTAACGTATGGGCAGGTTTATTTAAGGATCGCATACTGGGACCAGTGTTTCTGCCACAGCGACTGAACGGACAGCGATACCTAAAGTTGTACCCACTATCCTATTTTTAATCGTGAGTGTGATAGTGCTGACGAAACTACAAAAGGATCGTGGATGTTTTCGACAAACTACGTACGGACTGTGTCGAAGACCACACGATGATGCCCCGCCTCCATGAGGAGACGCAACACCGAGCCCAAATCTGCCTTGAAATGAATGGAGCACAATTTGAGCCGCATCTCATAAGACCACGGAGGATTTAGAGCGGTAAGCTGTTTCATAACTATTTTTTTTTAAATAACTTAGTACTGAACTAATCTGAATACATACATAACTGAATACATGAGAATAATAAACATACCTACACGATGAATAAAAACGCATGACTCTAACCTTGGTTACATTTCATTTATGTATTTTTTCATTAGCGGGATATCGAACCAGTTATTTGGGTTATTTAACCTGTAAATTCGGATTAAAATGGCTACGTGGAGACAAGTACAGTGGCAAAATAGTAGGTTAAGTAGATAAGTTAGGTATTGAGACAAGTGTTGTAAATTATTAGGTATTGTGGTATGGCCCGCTAGTTGCGGACCGCGCGAATTTGCGTTCGCGCGTACATTGACCTTTAATCAGCTGATATGAATTCAGTTATTCCACTGCTGGTTTTAGGTTTCAGTATTTTTATGATTTTTTTTATGAAATTATCGTTTCATTTAGCTGTACTAACATGATGGCGCGTGAATAAAGCTAATAAAACGTTGTAAAAAGATGATTTTTTTTCATCAGGATCGAATTTATTTGTGACCCATGATCAAAGGTATACTTGGTGCTGTCGCCTGTCTTAGTTTTCGGGAGCGTTCCAAAAATACCCTGTATATACCTCAAAACCTTAAAACGAAATTGTACAACCAGTGCGTGTTGCCAGTGATGACTTACGGAACTGACACGTGGTCCTTCACTGCTGACCGTATGAGGAAGCTCAAGGTCGCTCAGCGAGCTATGGAGAGGGCTACGCTCGGAGTTTCTCTGCGTGATAAACTTAGGAATGAGGATATCCGCAGTAGAACCAGAGTAACCGACATAGCCCAACGGATTAGTAAGCTGAAATGGCAGTGGGCCGGCCATATAGCTCGAAGAACCGACAACCGATGGGGACGAAAGGTTCTCGAGTGGCAGCCTCGTATCGGTAGGCGAAGTGTAGGGCGACCCTCCACGAGATGGAGTGACGACCTGGTAAGACATGCAGGAAGTCGATGGATGCAGGTGGCTCAGGATCGTGCTTTGTGGCATTCCTTGGGGGAAGCCTAAGTTCAGCAGTGGACTTATGAAAGGCAGTAATGATGATGATGATGATACAAATTCATAGGCTGGGATGGGGGGTGAGGGGATACTAATAGCAAATCAATTACGGCGTCTATGGAATAGAAAAAGGCAACAACCATGAAAGAGAAATAAGATGACAATAAAACAGCTATATGACTTTTTTATGTATGTCTAATCGACACCCAGGTTGCGTCGCAGAAAGTTTTTTACACAGACGGTACTCAGATTGCGTAAGATATGATCCGTCATCTATTCATTTATTACCTACAGCTTATCAAAAAGCCACTGCTTAACATAAGTCTACATGAAACTGGTGGTTAATCTTGGCAGATGGCAAGCAAACAGCTTTATTATTTAGAGTTGTTATCAGAAAGATATACTGCTAAATATAAAACAACCTCATTGCTTAGGGTGACTTGATTGAACTAAATTATTTATATATTGAAGTTCATTAAATACTTATATTCAAATGCACCTTATTGAAAACATTTACCACATAAACCACATTAAATTGCCTGAACAATGCACCTATGTAATCTGCCTGTATCTACCACTTGTTAGGTATCTTTGACTTGTGAATATGGAAACTCATCAACACTTGACTTCAAAAACAACTTACTTGATTGCATGAATAATGAATATCTAATTCTAATCCTGTTTTATTTTTTTTATTAGTTATTAATAATATATATATATATATATATATATATATATATATATATATATATAATCAATTATATCAACGTCAATTGTTGTTAACATTGAGAACGTAATCACTAAAGACTAAAGACGTCATGTCTTGTTTATTATCGTCATACATTGTAAGTGACGCATTATAAAATATTTATTTAGAATTTATTTATGTACTTGTTCTCTTATACTGAATGTGTGGTCTGACTCTGACAATATACTATATGTATTTGCATGATTTTTGTGTACCATCAAATTTCTATTGAATGTAGTTAAAGCTTCGGTCACACACAGCAAAATTCGCTGCGAATATTACTCGCAGCGACAATTCGCTGTCTGCCTGTTACACACACGAGAATTATCTATAATATGTATCTTTTATATTCTTAAATTTTATTTTCAATTTCTCTTGGGTTGCTATTTCAAATCCCAACTCAACTAATTTGTTAAACAATGAAGACTTAGACTACGCTGTCACACACAGCGAATTCTCACAGCGAGTGCTCATTCGCAGAGACCAAAATTGAACATGTTCAATTCAATTCGCAGCGAATTCAACTCGCGGCGAATGAATCTAATCGCAGCGAATAGCCTGTCACACATAGTGAATTCTCGATGCGAGTGCCTAATCGCAGCGAGTATTCACTATGTGTGACCGAGGCTTGAGAAGCGCACTCCAACAACAGTTCTGCACTTACAAATACATTATTGTTGCGACTTATCTCTTCCACGGGCAGTTACGTACATACAGTCGTAGCACGCGGCACGGTTCGACGAATGCCGTCAATTTACTCGTAAAATCGTGGTTTAATTATACAACCTATAAATTTATCCTTCTCGCCAAATCAACCCAAGACTATGTTTAATACTCCACCAAATAATAGCCTTTTGTTGATAAAGAACCGCGAAAATTTAAACGAAAGGTTAGAAAACGCGTCCAAGCTCGTGCTTGCGAACGACGAAATTGCAGGAAGCTCGCGAAAAGTTGAACCTTCTGGAAATAAGGATCCATCTCTGCAAAGATCGACCTAAAATTAATTGTTCACCTCGGCCGCGAAATCTTTATCGCACACTTAAGATGTACAATTTTAGCTGGCAACTGCTGAGGAAACAGCGTGAATTTAGATGGAACCTAATAGACAAAAGCAGCCGTGCTTAAAGAATGTCACTCAAAGACGAGTCAAATTAGTAGAAGCATCAAGAAGCGACCTTGTGTGGACCAACAGCTTGAGATCAGTAATTTGCAGCTATCACATCACATTTACTGCAGTGTAAGGCGGCAGCGACGGTGACATCTTAGGCAGCGCGGCCACCTTGTGTTGACCCAGTCCGTGCACCGGCCTACCACACGCCTGCAAACAGTATCCTTCAACTCGCCCACACACTTAAGAATTCATGGTTACGTCGTCTAGTAACCAGGAGGAACGTTTGCTTACCCAACCGTCTATATCTCGAGAACTCCCCGCATTTAGTGGAGATTGTATTGAGAGGTTGCATTTTAAGAGTGCATATGAGGAATCTACATGTGCGTGCCAATTTAGTGACTCTGAGAACCTATGGCGCCTACGACATCTACCACTAAATTACAAAATTGTCATCTACCACTAAATGTTTAACATTAAGGTTGATTCAGTCAATTGTAAGAGTTGTTTACCCAGGACAAATAGTTCGACTAGATAAGGAGGTCAATCAATGGATTCAACTCGGCTGGGCAACGTTCAGGAGCTTACGACACATCTTCTCATCAAATATACCTCAAAATTCGAAAACAAGATTATACAAATAGTGTGTGTTGCCAGTGGTGACATATGGATTTGAGGCAGCTCATACAGCCAGCAGTGAAGTACCACAGCAGTGAAGTACCATGGTACTTTACTGCTAGCCGTATGAGGAAGTTCAAGCTCGTTTAGCGAGCTATGGAGGGGGCTATGGGGGGGTTTCTCTGCGTAATAAATTTGGGAATGAAAACATCCGCAGTAGAATCAGAGTAAACGACGTCGCCCAAAGAATTAGTAAGTTGGAATAACAATGGGCTATCCACATAGCTCAAAGAATAGACAACCGATGGAGAAGAAAGGTTATCGAGTGACCCCCACTAGTTGGAGTGAGGACGTGATAAGATATGCAGGATGCAGGTGGCTCAGGACCGTCCTTTTTGGTGTTTCTTGGGGGAGGCCTATGTTCAGCAGTGGACTTGCAAAGGGCTGTAATGATAATAATCATGATGTAGAAATAATTCTCTGTCGACAAAAAACACGGAATTTTTCAATATATTATAATAATATATACAATAGATTTCAAATTGTGCACAATTTTAACATATTATATCTTAATACTAGCAAGTACTACTAGAAACAAAACTATCACAATCAACATTCACAAATTTTATTATAATTTACCAGACCAAAAATTACAAATAGCAATATTTCCAATATTCATTGACATTTGAATAATATGAGTTGAGTATATTTTATCCTAATTGAAAAATTACTATTTACAAACCTATTAATTTAACGATTCCTTAGTGGCAAAACAATCAGTGTCAAAATGTTTAGAACACCCTAGAATGTTTGGTGCTTATAAATTGTAATATTAAAATTATAAATTAAAACGAATTAAGACTCAGATTAATCAATTATTCAGAGTTAAAAAAATCGCAAATGCTTACTTACGAGTGAAATGTAGTGTCCGACCAAAGAGGTCGGTTTCTAGCTGGAGCCGAATAATCAGCTATCGGCAAAACCTTCAGTCGAAGCCGAAGCCGAAGCCAAAGGCAAAAAAACCTCAGAAATTTAGTTCAAGATTGGCTAAAATTAGTGTTATAAATGATTTTAAATATTTTAAATTAAATGTTTATATTAATTGTAAAATATAAAGAGGTAATTTTAACCATCTCTAGAAGTTGACCTAGAGATAATAAAAATTGTGTCGTCAATCACGCTGTCGCTCATTCGTAATAGTTCGTTCAATTACGGCGCTTGTTAAAAACCTTCGGCTGCTGCCGAAAAATTGATCCTGTTGGCCGAAGCCGAAGGTTTCACCGACGTTGGTTATTTGGCCGAAGGTGGCAGAGTCAAAGCCGAAACCGAAACTTTAGTTGGACACTAGTGAAATGATACGGTCTAAAGGTAATTTTTTATGTTAAATCACCGATTTATTAAATTTCCCCTTTACCATATAATGATATATTAAAGATTGACAGGTACGATCAGTATTTTTGCTAGCATCCACTGAATCTCTTTTACCATCGTATCGACTTATTGTTCACATGCGCAAGCATTTATTATACAAAATTGCATCACTTTAAGTTATCAAATTATATACAAATCTACTACCTATTCAAACAATTATTTTAACGATAATGCTTAGGAGCAACAATCCGCTATAACTCAATTTCCCGCCAAACCCTATCTAAGCGAAGTGATTAATTTGCTCATTGACCCTGTCAAAGAGCATATTATTATACTCAGTTTTAACAGTTAAAAATTTATTTTCTATCTTTTAAATCCGATTTAGAACGAATTTTTATAAACGCTTCACTATCATTACCATTACAGCCAATCAAAGTTCAACTGCTGAACATACAAATCACAGAATAGGTTGCCTCATAAGAAGGAAATTGGCAGGAATTTAGGCAAGGCATTATAAACTGTTGTTTTACGCTAAATGCGCGCAACCTCGATGACCGTACGGCAACAAAAATTCAGTGAATGAAAAGGACGCACATTTATCGGATATGAAAAAGACAAAGCCATTACCTACTAACTACCTACTGCTAGCAACCCATCCCGGAACATAAAATCAAAGTTTGACAATACGTCAAATTCCTAACATAACTTTTATTTAAAATTGCCTATTGTAAAATGACTTTAAAATTATTAAAATTTCAGTCATTCAACAATATTTTAAAATTTAAAATTAATTTATATTTTAAAATATTGTTTAATGACAGAAAAGTGTCTACGAATAATTATTTTACAAAATTAGTCTTGTTACTTATTTTTCCATATGTTCGTAGAACTTAATTTATGTTCGTAGAATGCCACCACTTACATTTTTTTTATAGGATCGGGCGACAAACGAGCACACAGTCCACCTGATGGTAAGTGGTTACTGTGACCCATAGACATCTACATCTATCCTCAATAAAGACTCAAGATGCAGATGCGTTGTCACCCGTGAGGACTAAGATGGAATGCCTCTTTGCCAGTAAAAAGAGTCTCCGGTTCTCTACACTCACCATACGAAACACAGCAGCGTTAAGCTGCTATTTTACGCTGGTTTTCTGTGAGAGCGTGGTCCTTCCCCGGTCGAGCCGACCCATTCGTGCTACAACCATAATATATCTGCAGCATGGCTCTACCACGTAGAAAACTTTCATAAAATTATTAGGAACTTACATACATTTTTGTTTATGGCTAAATTTGTTAATTTGCAGTCTAAACTATGGTTACATAGAATTCTTAGGTATGGTTATTTCTTTGATGCACAACCAACCTAAAGCAGATGAATGGAAGGAGGGTAATGGGACAGAATCTAGTAGTAAGGTAGTACCTAAGACGTTTGATGTATACAACAACTCGAAATGAAACGGCTTTTAACCTCTAGTTACTCCAAATAAACTAAAAATACTTGTAGGTATAAGTAGCGGCACGGAAGTCTAGCGGTGACCGCATTACGCATAAGTCGCGCTGATTGGCTTATTGTGCATAAGTCGCGCTGATTGGCTCATGCGTATCATTCCCACGCGTAGATTGGCTCTCCAGTCGCATTCGTGCAATTAAATTGGTGCGCGTCCCCTCCACGTTTTGTTCAGCGCTAGACTTATGTGCCGCGACTTGTACCTACTAGAGTGGTTCACGACACGACAGTAGCAGGCTAGGTACCTATATTTTATCCGAAAAACTTGAAGACTTTTTAAAAAACAAAAGTTGAAAAAAGAAATGGTATTTTGTCATCATTATCTAAAACCTAAATAACGCCACATTAATATACCCCCTATCCAGACGAAGCCGGGGCGGGTATATATACATAACACATACACAATATATACATAAATATAACACAAACTAGTGACTTTGTGTTATATTTATGTATATATTTTATATGTTATCACTTAAAATATACAGGTACTTAAAATGTAAACTACTAGTGCATGTCATTATTACCTGATGTTTTATTTAATAATTTTAACATGCTCTCTAGCATAACATTATGACTATTATAGTTTATATACTTATATATTTTAATACCCTATAAAATGTCTATCTACGTATTAAATATCTAGTTTTCAAACTAATACTTTTGAATTTAGGTTTGCCTAAATTCAAAAATATGTCTATCACATTATCTCACTACGCCCCGTTGACTGTAAACCCTTTCTTTAAGACTGTGAACCTTTGTTACAGAGTTTGCACAAAAAAAGTTACAGACTATATACGTCGCACTGCTGGGCACAGGTCTCTCCTCATTTCTGAGAGGGTTTTAGGACATGAAAATGTCCACCGCGCAGCCCCAATTCGTGTTGGCGAACTTCACGTCTTTGAAATTTTTATTTTTCTTATTTCTCAGACATGCAGTTTCCCCACGAGGTTTTCCTTCACCGCCGAGCACGTGGTAAATCAGCACTTAAAATTGCAATTAACAATTTCATTGGTGCCGGTGGGGATCGAACCCGGGTTGCTCGCGTACTGTGAAATTTACAGCAAGTGCTAACCATCTGAGCTACCACGACTCCTTGCACAAGAAATAATAAATAAATATCAAAGGTTCGTAAAAAAAGGGTTAAATCAATAATTTAAAATTATATTAACAAAGCCTAACATCAAACATGCAAGTCCCTCTTGACCATGTGTGCTACAAAATATTAACAAGTAAAACGCGATTAATCTATGAAATTGGTTCTACTCACTTGCGTAGATTATAATTTCTGATCTTTGCGGTTACTTAGAAACAACTCTGTTTACATGTTGTATTCATAAGTTTATTTTAGAAGCTATTATCGTAATAAGATATTTGTGTTGCGTTTTACTACAAAACAATTAATCTCATAAGACATTGACCTTACCATTGACCCGTCAAACGCGTCACGACCGCGCCCACTTGATTATATTTTATGTGCGGATTTCTTGACGCAGAGGACTAGTGTCATCATATAATTAAACTATCAATAAAACGTAAAAACCAACTTCAAAGAACTAGAAAGAATAAAATAAAGTCTATGTCTTAGATTCTGTTCTTCATTTTTGATACACTATTAGAAGATAATTAATAGAATTAAAAACTCTAACTTCCGAAGCTATTATTTTGAAATTATTTTATTCTTTTCAATTCCTTGAAGTCGATTAAATATTACTTTTAACTTTTTGATCTTTCTGAGTGGATTGAGGATTATCAAAAGCTCAAGGTAATAACTAGAATGTAGTCCCCTTCTATTTTTTAAGCAGCCATGGGATTGAGATGTAAATGGAGACAGTATAATGTTCCTATTTATTCCTCAATCATAAAATTCATCTACTCGCAATTGAGTATATTATACCCTTAAAGAAAATTATAAGCGAGCGTTGGTTCGACGCCAGCAAACTTTTTTGTCCACCATAATGAATATAGCTATTCTTTCAAATTCTTGAAAAGAAGTTTGACCAGCTACGAATAAAAACTGGAGGGCCAAAGCACTATGCTCAATGACCTCAATATTGCCTCCCAACGGATAGGTCTTAAGATGAAAATGTACAAAACAAAAGTCATGTGTAACGTCCATGTCACACCTATGTCGGTAGTTGTTGGGTGCACTAAGCTTGAAGTTGATGACGAATATGTTTATCTGAGATGCAACTTCAACCGAGAGGTCAATCGACGGATTGAACTTGGCTCGGCAGCGTTCGGGAGATTACGACATATCTTCTCGTCAGGTATACTTGGAACCTTAAGATACATCAAGTCGAAGGATGCTGGTGGCTCAGGGCCGTGCTTTGTGGCATTCCTTGGGAGAGGTCTATGTTCAGCAGTGGATTTGCGGAGGATTGATGTATGGAGAACTGACTAATGATGATGATGATGATCATGACTAAAAAATCTATCTGTGCTGAGCGCATTGAAATCAGAATATGTAACACTGCCCTCCATATATCTTTTATATATATATTAATAGAGGTCAGTGTAGTGTAATTATTACACACAGTAAGGTATTTCATCGTAGGCTCTCTTTGTTTAAAGTCGTCTGAACTCGTATGTCGCTTTAATAGTAAAATGCAATATTAAAAAAGGAAAAGCCAAGATATTATTTGTCAAGATATAGATTAACATATTAGTCAGCATAAAACATAAACTTCTTACTAAGATGCCTGCGACTGTATACAATATTTTAAGCAAAAGTTATAAAATAATAGGGTTGTATGATGGACTAGATTAGTGAATAAGCAAAAATAATATTTTTGTTATATTTAAGGCAGAAAGGATCTGCCGCGCTGTCCCAACGTGTAGGTACTAGCGGACTTCAAACGTCCTGAGATATTTTTGATATCAAAGACATAAATCAGAAGACCTGTGACCAGCAATGAAAAGCACACGGTGGCTGTTTCTTGCATTAATGTGTCATTGCCTTATGAGTGATAAAACGTTTTCCTGCAGTTTCACTAAATACTTCTTATCGCATTCGTTTAGTCACTTTTATTATGTACGATGTTTAAACTTATACCATATTATTGTTGATCATTATTGTGTAAATTCAAATTCTGTTGTTATTACAAGCGCCGGAAAACAATAGATGTTTACAATAATATTATACTATCTGTATTTGCGATTTTGATATATTACTCAAAGTAACCTGTACTCTGCCACTGCTACTGTCAATTCAATTGTCACCTGTCACCTTGTCAGTCGGCATGCCTTGGCTAATGTGCACTTTAACCTCAAAATTTTGATGAATTTCAATTAAAAGTAATTGTTAACAGTCAGAAAACAGTGCCTAGTAAATACTAAAAATAATTATTGACTTCGAGTTTCGATTTAGATTTAAAAGTAAGTTGGATACTGATAAATTTTCTTTATTTTAATATTTGTCACAGGTTATCTGCTACTGTTTATAAATTATATTTTAGGCGTAAATTTTTTCTAATAATTGATAATGACAGAGTCAGAGTTACAGTTCATGACCTAAACATACGTAATTTCTTGTAAAAAAGTAGGAGTAGGTCTTTGTCACTTACAAATTAACCGATTAACAAAACGATTAACAGACGACGAAAGGATCAGTGTAATTTCGTCACTATATCCGGAAGTCGCTATATCTACAGGTAGGCTGCCATGATGAACAAACAATCTAAAATCCCATAAATTACTGAGTTACTAATTATAAGTGTATTATCACAGTTGCGTACCATCTGGGTTTAAGAAAGCTCAATAAATGAACCTTTGTGTATTTGTTTGTTACCTCATTCATTGAGTACCTGTAAGAGATTTCAGGGAATTTCTTATGAATGACTCATTAAAATCGCTATACCTGAAATTGTTGTAATATCCAATCCCAAACCATTCTCTATCAAAAGTATAATGTTAAATTCAAGGGACTTCAAAGTAATGTTGTTATAACCGAAAAGTTGTTAAAACCGGAGTCCTTATTAATGAAATCCACTGTATATGCTATTTTGTCATACCTAATCAAATGTATTGCGGATATGCATGCTTTTAACACTGTTGTATTAAATCAAATAAGTTTAAATATTATCTGTTTAAATAATTAGCTTACCATTACAACCTATTAAAGTCCCCTGCTGAACATAGGCCTCCCCCATAGATTGCCTCATAGGGGGATATTTGTTATAGTTGTAATGTTACTGTTGATTTGAAAATTTCACCTCTCAGTGGGTTATGTGCTCCTGGTAGATTATCTTCTATACATTCATCCATTACAGCCTGTTAAAGCCCACTGCTGAACATAGGCCTCCCCCACGGATCACCTCATAGAGGGGATATTTGCCAAAGTTGCTACGCTTGGCAAGTGGGTTGGCAACCGCTACCACTAACACTACACTAACAAATTATAATCTAGGCCTTATATTTACTTTACCTTTTTCTAAGAAAACTAAACAACTGCTTACCGTCACGTGGACTTACAGTTCATTTGTCACTTAGGTTTTGTAAACACCCATGTATGTTAAGATGGTAAGATATTTTTTACTTTTTTATGGGAAATTATAAGATTTTCAATTTCTATCTTAAGCACATTCCTATATCGCACATAGATTTTTAGATAGAAATTTGTTGAGATTTTAATTTTTTTTTATGAAACTGAAGTGGCAAATACGGTTACAGTCTACCTGATGGCAAGAGGCTACTGCAGTCTATGGTTACCTGCAGCCAACTTTACACAAATAATACCACAGATGTGTTGACACAACTGAAGAATTAAAAAAAAGCCCAAAGCCTGTAATTATATTTTTATATTGTTAAAGTTCTTGCTAAAAGACCACTATTACAGATTGTCAGTTTTTTTTGGTTAAATTTTATGAGGACAAAGCCGGGGTAAAAGCTAGTGATATAAATAGATTAGATGTAACTTTACTACACGTTTATGTATTCGTGATATATAAATAATCATGTACAACAAAACCAATACAAATAGTTGTAATTAACTACAGCTACATTCATACAGCTAGCTACTAGCTGTTACCCCCACTCCAAATTAGTATTTACTAGCATTAAGAAAAGTATCCTGTGTCCCTTTTCACGATCCTCAGTACCAAACTTCATTAATATCTCTTCAGCTATTCCTTCAATGATAAACATCCAAACAAACAAACATCCACATTCATAATATTATAATTACAATCTGAGGGTTATAAGGATGAGGTAATTTTCTTCAAAGTAAGTTGTAGGTGTTCATGACCTGCAGAAGACAATTACCATCGAGTCGATTACAGGCTAATTTAATATTAAGTAAGGCAGTCATATTCATCATATACTGCTGTTGTTCCCAGTAAAACTTTCTCAAGGTACAAAATATTTTTGACCATAAATACAAGAAAATTTCAAATGACCATTTAAAGCTATTATCAGACTAAATAAAGTATTTTTTGAACAAACAATATATATAATTTAACACTGTTCTTTTCAATAAAGTTTTTCTTTTATCACATATATTCTATCTTATCTGCTAGTTAAATATGTTTTTGTTATTAATTATTATTGTTGGCTCGGTAAGCAGGTTTTACTTTCACTCAGAACAAGTATGAATGTTCATCCATGTGAACTATGTATGTAAAATTTCCCTACAATACAGAGGAAGTTTCTAGTGTGGAAGTCAACTTTTGTTGCCTTAAATATTTTTATATTTGTATGATACTTTTGTCATTTTGAAATTGAAGCATTGGCTTACATAAACAATATTACCATGTATTAGCCACATAAGAGAATCGACTACCACATAATATCATCCTATGATTGTTGTAAGAAGCAATAGGAGGAGATTATTTTAAACAATTTCAAAAAAGGTTGTCAATTAATTTGAATTTTCTTTATCTTGGTGATTGCAACTTTTAATCTTGGTGATTGCAACTTTTAATGAATAAATGCAGTTTTTTTTTAGGATAGGGTGACAAACAAGCACATAGTCCACCTGAAGGCAAGTGGTTGCTGAAACCCATAGACATCTACATCTATCCTCAATAAAAACTCAAAATGTAGATGTGTTGTCACCCGTGAGGACTAAGATGGAATCTCTCTTTTTTTTTGAAACACAGCAGTGTTAAGCGCTATTTTACGATGGTATTCTGTGACGGCGTGGTCCTTCCCCGGTCGAGCCGACCCATTCATGCTACAACTATACTACTAATATAGCTGCAGCATGGCTATACTACGTATCAGTGTCTGGCTGTTAAGTAATCTTATGGTTTGAAACACAATTAAAACCTATACATAATTGAATATGCAATATATTTTGTGTATTTGTCCCATTTAATTATTATTGTATTAAATATATGTTAAATATACTACTGTAAAAATATTATTAAAATACATACAATCAATATATATTAAAAGGAAAAAAAGAGCATAACAAAGCTTCCTTGGCTGTACTATAGAGCTTTATTTTTTTCAAAGCTTTTCTTTTTTCTTTTTTGTGCCACATAAAATTAATAAAGAGTTTTCTTCATTTATAAAATGTCATAATAAACAAGTGATGTTATGTTATGATTTAATATATTTCTATGTTTTTTTTATAGTGGCCTTTGATATTGTGAGGTTACAATAATTTAGACTAGACTCTATTGATTGGCCACCGTGGCCAAAATTAGGTCTGAAGGACAATATTATTACAATCATTCTCTCAAAGTTAAAAATTAAAAGTTGTTATTTAATATTATATGTTTAAATATATTTTGATATAATATTGACCTACATGATAATACTTCACATATTAACATTAACCAGGTGAGATATTCGTTTGGGGAGGTAGTCATCCTAGGATGTTAGATGTATTAACAATTAAAAAAAATTGTCTGTAATACTTAGACCACATTCACAAAAGGAATGACCTTTAATTTTAGTTTTAGCTAGTAATATGGGGTATTGGATATCACTTATCACACTTAAAATCAGTTTTAGCTAGTATTATCCAATCTTAATGAAGCTGTATTAATATTATTTGAACTAAGTAACCTTTTGTATGTAGTTGCTCTAATTTAACACCTTTAAACCGTAAAAGTGTAGATATTTCCGGATATTTATGGTAACTGTTTTTATGTGTTATCACATTCATCTGCTTCATATTATTAAACGGATTTGAACTAATGACCTATGTACGTCAACAGTAAGCAATGAGGCAAACGATTTGCTTTCGGGTAATCAGTTCACTTTTGACTACCACAATGAGAAGTCATACGTACTATGATTCGATGGGAGCGGCCAGGTAATGAATATTAACTGAAACTATCTGATTATATTGTCTACTAATGTTTTATTTTATTGTATTAAGATTTTTTGTTGCTTTTTTGTGTTTATGGCTGTTTTCGTGTTATCAAGTTTAATCTTAGCTCTTATTTTTAAGAAAATGGAAGTTATTAAATGAAATATATTTTTAATTTCCTATAATTAGTTTAGGGAGCAACTTGGACCAGGACCAATTTCACCTTTGCAAAATTAAAAAGTCGTCATTATCATCATTATCATTGCAGCCCTTCACTAGTTCACTGCTGAACATGGAAGGAATGCCAAAGCACGGTCTTGAACCACCTTTATCCATTGACTTTCTGTATCACTTACCAGCTCAACACTCAGTATATAACAATAGTAACTATGCCACATCTATGTGTAGTTAATCATTACCTTTGATCGAAAAGCAAAACAATGTGGGACGAGTTAATCATTAACAATTTTGACAAAGGGAATCTGGTCCCTGCTCTTAAGTTTTAGAGTGAGCCTAGTTTCCACTAACCCATAAAAATATTGTTTACTGCTTTTAATTTTTAGCAAATATTTTATTTTTTTATTTTACCAAGGGCCAGCCATTATCGAATGTCACTTTTTCAATTATATTTTAAAATAATATATTTATACTTTTGTTTCATTTTTGTTAAATAGAATAATGGCGCAAATCATCGATGGAAAAGCACTTGCAAAGGAAATTAAAGATGAGTTGAAGACCAAAATCCACAGCTTTGTTAGTCTAGGATATCGAGCACCGTCGCTTCGTTGTATAATTGTTGGAGACGATCCCGCAAGTCATACTTATGTAAGGAACAAAATACAAGCAGCAATAGATATTGGAATTGATGCAACAACTATCACATATGATGCAACATTGAGTGAGGATGATCTGATTACTGCAATTAATTCATTAAATACTGACAAGAATGTAGATGGAATATTAGTACAGCTTCCTTTGCCTGGTACTATGGATGAAAGAAAAGTATGCAATGTTGTATCTCCAGAGAAGGATGTTGATGGTTTTCATATAAATAATGTTGGTCAGCTGTGTCTAGATATGCCAACTATAGTGCCAGCAACTGCACTTGCTGTAATAGAAATTTTGAAAAGGTAAGTCCATGTCATGTTACTATTTCTAATTAAATAATTATTATTAATTAAATAGCTAAATAATAATTATTACACTTTGATTGAATTTTTTCATTTGTTTTTTAAATAAGTGAAATCAGATTTGTATTCAACAATATATTGTATATATGTTACAGTCAAAACTCATAACCGGTCAAAACCACTTGACAGCGAATAATCGGGCAAAAGTAGTTTGACGAAGGATGTTGTTCAATACCACTTTTAACTGATTTTTGCAGTCAAAAGTACTTTTGACTAAGGATGTTTTGTTTTGACCTTAGTCAAAACTACTTTTGATTGCAAAAATTAGTTAAAGTGGTATTGACCAACATCCTCAGTCAAAACTACTTTTGTCTGATTAATATTCGCAGTCAGAAGTGGTTTTGACCAGTTATAAGTTTGACTGTGACATATATACATGGTTAGTTAGTTTTTATTATAAAACAATGTACTAAATTTAATGTTTTAAAAAAGGATTGGTAAAACTGTCTTACGATTCGGCGCACATGTTAATAATGAACATTTACATATAATTATAGTATACTTTTGTCTATTTATGCAAAACTTCTTGGCAAAAAGCTTAATTAATAATTATATTACATTTTAAAGTTAAGTTTTTTTTAAAATAAATTTCAGCTAATTCGTAATAAATGTCAAAAGGATTTAAGTAAAAAAAGAGAACTTTGTTTTTTATAATTCTAACCATATATGTTTTTGCACAATACTTAAAGCAACATTTGATCAATTTATGTAAAAATATAATATTATGAGGTATAATAAATAGCTTAATGGTACTTAATTCTCATTTGTTTTAAGAAAAATGTTTTTAATTTTCTAATGACCTTGTTGTTTTATAATATTCCATGAATTTTTTTAAACAATGCAGCAGACAAGTATTTATTTTATAGAATTAGGGTGACAAACAAGCACACAGTGCACCTGATGGTAAGTGGACGCTGTGGACCATAGCCATCTACATTACAGTATAGTATAGTGTTTACAGGAAAGCCAGTAGAAATGCATTTTTTTAAAAAAATAATATATTGATATTATTTTTCTGGAGATATACGCTTTGGCCTAAACTTGTCTATGTGCCAGTGTTAGTAACTTATGAGGTTATTATTACTTATTTGATTTAATTTTACATTGTTTAATTGAAAACCTAATTATGTTTTAGCCTAGTTAATCTAAACTTCTGTAGTGTGGCAACATAGAAGAATATTCTATTACAGTCAAAATAGTATCATCATGATCATTACAGTCCTTCACAAGTCCACTGCTGAACATAGGCCTCCCCGAAGGAATGCCACAAAGCATGGTACTGATCCACCTGCATCCATCGACTTCGTGCATATCTTACCAGGTCGTCACTCCATCTAGTGGGGGACGCCCTACACTTCTTCCGCCGCTACGAGGACGCCACTCGATAGCCTTTTTTCCCCATCGGTTGTCGGTTGTTCGAGCTATATGGCCGGCCCATTGCCACTTCAGCTTACTAATCCGTTGGGCTATGTCGGTCACTCTGGTTCTACTGCGGATATCCTCATTTCTAAGTTTATCACGCAGAGAAACTCCGAGCATAGCCCTCTCCATAGCTCGCTGAGCGACCTTGAGCAACAGTGAAGGACCACGTCTCGGTTCCATAGGTCATCACTGGCAACACGCACTGGTTGTACAGTCTCGTTTTCAAGTTTTGAGGTATACCTGACGAGAAGATGTGCCGTATTTTCCCGAACGCTGCCCAACCGAGTTGAATCCGTCGATTGACCTCTCGGTCGAAGTTGGACTTACCTAGTCGGACTATTTGTCCCAGGTAAACATACTCGTCAACAACTTCGAGCTTAGTGCTCCCAACAACTACCGGCATATAGGTGTGACATGGACATTAAACATGATCTTTGTTTTGTCCATGTTCATGTTAAGACATATCCGTTGGGAGAGGTCTCTTGAGGTCATTGAGCATAGTACTTAGGTCCTCCAGCGATTCTGCCATAAGGACTATATCGTCGACAAATCGAAGGTGAATGATGTACTCGCCATTGATGTTAATACCATGTCCTTTCCAGTCCAGAAGCTTGAAAACGTCTTCCAATGCAGCGGTGAAGAGTTTCGGGGATATAACGTCACCCTGTCTTAAACCTCTCTGTAATTGGATAGGTTTCGTACTCTAGTTCTGTACTCGGATAGCCATCGTAGCCCTACTATACAAGCACTTTAGCACTTCTATATACCGATAGTCAATTTGGCATCGCTGAAGGGACTGCAGCACCGCCCAAATTTCGACGGAATCAAAGGCTTTCTCATAGTCCACATACGCCAGACATAGTGGCAAATTGTACTCTCAGCCTCGGACTTCTGTACAATTTGCCGAAGTGTATGTATGTGGTCTATGGTGCTAATGCCTTTTCGGAAACCGGCTTGTTCGGGAGGCTGGATGTCGTCAAGTCTGCGCGCGTGACGATTCGTAATGACTCTCGAAAACAGCACGTAGACGCGGCTCAGAAGGGAAATCGGTCTGTAGTTCTTCAAGAGAGCGTTGTCGCCTTTCTTGAAGAACAAGACCACCGCACTTCTGCTCCACGCGTCCGGTGTAATGCCACCATGGAGGACGGAATTAAAGACCTTCTGAAGGACTTCAAGTACCGGTTTTGCACTCGCTTTCAGAAGCTCCGCTGTAATTCCATCTTCGCCTGGGGCCTTGCCGTTTTTATGGTGCTTGAGAGCCATTCTAATCTCGCTCAGAGACGTCCGGGATATCATCGGAATAGTGTCGGATCAGACTCGCTCTTGGATCGTTATTCACACTTGCGTGTTGCTCCAAGGATGATGTGTACAGCTGCCCATAGAACCTCTCAATCTCACTCAAAATCTCAGTTGTCCCGGAAACGACACCACCACCATCGGTCTTCAGCTTCGACAGTTGGCTCTTTCTGGCTGACAGATCTCTTGCAAAGACTTTGGAGCCCTGGTTCCACTCGATCGCTTCTTCAATACGAGCAGTATTGAAGTTTTGTACGTCCAGCCCCATGCATTTGGAAATCTGTCTGTTCAGTTGCCTGTATGCTGTCAAATCTACTGAAGACTGCAGCTTCATATCCCGTCTAACAGCCATGAGATTGAGAGTGTGATCGGAGAGTTTTTGTATTCTTCTACGGCGGGTCTTGGAAAACTTTGCTCCGATCGCATGGACAGTTTCCACGAGCTTGTCATTCATATCTTCCACTGCATTTCAATCTTCTAGGCACTGAAAACGGTTTCGTAGCACGAGCTGAAAGGTTTCGGGACTTTGGTTTAGGGGGACGGATCGTTGACTTCATCAAACGTGACTTCTCCAACTTAACGTTTAGGTTCAGTGTGCCTCTCACCATTCGGTGATCGCTGCCGGTTTTCACACTCGCTATCACTGAACAGTTGTCGTCTGGTCGTCATAATAAAGTCAATCTCATTTTTTGTCGAATCGCCGGAGCTCGATCAGGTCCACTTCCTGTGGGGCCGCTTCTGGAAGAAAGAGTTCATCATAAAGAGTCCTTCTTTCTCCATGAAGTCGACCAGCTACTGGCCCCTTGGCTTCCGTTGCCCTATTCCGAATTTTCCTACTTTCAGCTCACCGTACTCTCTTGGGCCTAGTTTTGCGTTGAAGTCTCCCATTAACACCGTATGGTGGGTTTTGGAGGAATGCATAGCTCTAGAGATATCCTCATACATTTCCTCTACTTCCTCATCGGAGTGTGCCGGGGTTGGTGCGTAAACCTGTATGACCTTCAGCGAATACCGTTTGATAATTCTGAGTATAAGGTACTCAACCCTCGTCGACACACTCCCAATCTTTACAACGTTGTTAACGAGAGACTTGTGGACGATAAATCCGACACCTTCTTGGGACAGATAGCTGCCCTCCCGGTGATAGAACAAGTTGCCGGATTCGAGGATTACCGTGTCCTCCCCCTCTCTTCGGACCTCGGATAGTCCTATGATATTCCAGCGCAACTTGTTTATCTCTTCTTCCAGCTCCATGATCTTCTCGTCAGTCCTCAAGGTGCGTGCGTTATCAGTTGCCAGGTCGAATCGCGTCGTAGGTGGCAACCGAACCTCCACCGGAGATTCTTAGCATATACCGTAGCCAGGAATAGCGGGGCCGCCGGGGACTGGGGGCCGTCTCTTCGTTACTATCATGGGGGGTATAATGCCATAGTTGCCGCGCTTGGTGAGCGGGTTGGCAACCACAGTTTTTTTATTGTTGTTTTGCTGATATCAGAAAGATGCTGCTGCCTATCCACTATGCCACAGTTTCCCTCTGTCGCCTCTTACGATACCCACGGGAAGATATGGGGTAGTGAGTATTCTTACCCGCCACTACACGGGGTGTAGTAAATAGTATTCTATCAAAATAGTATATCTATATTTAATTTCATAGTTAATAAAATAAAATATTTGGGTCACATATCACCATAAAATATTTATTCTCATTTTATAAGCTTTCAAAAAGAGGTTGTGTCCACAGATAATATAAAACAATAGTTAATCCATGGTTGTTCTATTTTTTATATGCTTTGAAGCACTAAAACAAATCTGCAGTTGACCTATTTAAAATGCATTCAATAAAATTGTGTGATAAAAGAACAGTTTTTATCGCTAGTCTCAGTTTTACAACAGTTTTATCTCAATTTATAATTATTTACAGTACTTGCTAAGAAATAATTACAATAAATCAACGATCTCTAAAATCTAGAACAGAAGAAGAAACTAGTTTTTATAATTTGTTGTGGTACATGTTAGATAGATAACTTGTTCGAAATTTAAGTAAACATCAAATCAAAAGTCATTTCTTGGTAGTTCAGGAGCATTTGTAAATTTTCTAATATCTGACCCACCAGAGTTCGATCATCTTTGTTTATATGGCGGAGTCATGTTTCAGCTATATTATAGTTGTAACACGAATAGGTCGATTGTCGATTCACACGACACCGACGAAATCAGTTTTAGTTATTGATGCACTTCCTATTAAAATATCAGTTTTGTACTTACTACAATAGCTTTTTACGACTGCACTTACAATATTTTTTTATTATAAAATATTATTATATAATTTAATTCTCACAGAATGCCAGCGTGAAATAGCAGATTAATGCTGTTGTGTTTCGTAAGGTATTCTTTTTACTGAAAACGAGGCATTCCATATTGGTCCTCAGGGGTGTACGCATTTGCATTTTGATTCTTAATTGAGGATAAATGCTTATTGTTTATGTTTATGGCCCACATCATCCACTTACCATCAGGTGGATTGTGTGCTGACGTGGTGAGCGCTCTGTTCCCTGCGCGAGGGGAACATCCGCCCCCGCCTATGGCTCCGCCTCCTGCGGTGCCGGAAGCGGACCACCAGGACGGCGACGACGACATCCCGGAAGGGACCGGGGTAGACCTGAGAGTGGCGGTACGTAGGCTCAAGGCCAGGAATACCGCCCCAGGACCCGATGGCTTGCCTGGCAAAGCCTGGGTCCTGGCCTCGGAGGCTCTCGGGCCCCGACTGGAGGGGCTCCTAAGCGCATGCTTGGAGAGAGGCCAATTCCCGCTTCGTTGGAAGACGGGGAAGCTGGTCCTCATTTGGAAGCCGGGGCGCCCTGCGGACTCTCCGTCCGCATACCGGCCCGTGGTGCTGCTCGACGAGGTGGGCAAGCTCTTTGAAAGAGTAATTGCAAACCGCCTCGCCGAGCACCTTGCGGGGGGGGGCCGGATCTTGCGGAACACCAGTTTGGTTTCCGCAAGAGGCGCTCTACGGTGGACGCCATCATGCGCGTGAGAGCCCTCACGACGGGGGATGCAGTGGCCAGGGGGGGGGGGGGGTTGTCTTGGCGGTGTCTCTCGACATCGCCAACGCCTTCAACTCCATGCCCTGGAGCTGCATTAGGGAGGCACTCCGGTATCACCGGGTGCCGACCTATCTCCGTCGTATAGTCGGGGACTATCTGACGGACAGGGCCGTCATCTACCCAGGTCGCAACGGTGAGTGGAACCGGCGAGAGATGTCGTGCGGTGTCCCACAGGGTTCGGTTCTGGGGCCGCCCCTGTGGAACATCGGTTACGACTGGGTGCTGCGCGCCGACCTCCCTACCGGCGTCAGCGTAGTTTGCTACGCTGACGACACGCTGGTACTGGCACAAGGGGGGTCGTACGAGGCGGCGGCGGAAACTATGACACGCGGGGTTGCGATAGTCGTTGAGAGGATCCGGCAACTGGGTCTCGAGGTGGCTCTGCACAAGTCCGAGGCCATGCACTTCCATGGTCCTCGGAACAGGCCACCACCGGGATCCTCAGTGATGGTAGGAGGGGTATCCATCGGCGTCGAGTCGACGTTGAAGTACCTAGGACTCGTCCTCGACGGCCGATGGAACTTCGTTGAGCACTTCCGACGTTTGGCTCCCAAACTGGAACGGACCGGGGCTGCCTTCAGGCGGCTCCTGCCGAACCTGGGGGGGCCAAACGCCTCCTGCCGGAGGCTCTACGCGGGGATCGTGAGGTCCATGGCCCTTTACGGGGCCCCGGTGTGGGCGCGTGGTTTGGCGCGGCTTGCCGTCCACCACCTAAACGCGCCCCAAAGGGTGGTTGCCGTAAAGATGGTTCGCGGCTACCGCACGATCTCCCGCGAGGCGGCGAACCTCCTTGCCGGATTGCCGCCATGGGATCTGGAGGCGATAGTCCTCGCGCGCCTGCACGAATGGCGCGCGGAGGCACTGTGCCGGGGGGAAACCCCGCTGCCGCGGCAAGTTGTCGCGCAGCGGACAGACTTCCGGCATGATCTCATGGCGACATGGAGAGAGCGACTGTCGCAACCCCGTGCTGGGCACGCCACTATAGCGGCGATAAGACCCCTCTTTGAGGAGTGGCTTGAGAGACGCCACGGCGTCCTCACCTTCCGCCTGACGCAGGTCCTCACCGGACACGGTGTGTTCGGGAGGTTCCTGCACCGAATCGGGCGGGAGGAAACGCCCGGGTGCTCCCACTGCGAGGATCGACCGGAGGACACGGTGGAGCACACCGTGGAGGTGTGCCCTGCTTGGGCGGAGCACCGCCGTGTCCTCGTAGCGGCGATAGGCGGCGGCGACCTCTCGCGTCCGGCCCTGGTCGAAGCCATGGTCCGGAGCGAGACGGAATGGGATGCCGTCACCACCTTCTGCGAAGCAGTGATGCTAGCGAAGGAGGTGGCGGAGCGGGAGAAGGAAAGAGCAACAGCTTTCCTTCCCGGCCGCCGCGGGAGACGCCCCGGGCGTCGGGGGCTACGTCGTGGCCCCCGGCCACCGTAGGCGCGGGCCTGTGGACGGCGAGCAATGGGTAGCTCGCCGTCCGTCCGTATAACGACGACAGGCCGTGTCGACGGCGCGTTTTGTTCCACGCGCGCCTCAAAGAGCTGTCAGCAGCGTGAAGGGGCCCGCAAGGGTCGACGCCTGCCGGGGCTGCGGGCTGTTCGAAAGAGATACCGCGGCTCCGGAACGAAAGGGCACTGAAGGAACACGGATGGTTTTTAGTCAGTAAAAGTCTGACACTCCCTTCCGCTCCACCCACAGCGAAAGGCGTCATTAGATGATTTTCCATCCGCAAAAAAAAAAAAGGTGGATTGTGTGCTCGTTTGTCACCCTTATTCTATATAAAAAAAAAAAACTTCAATATAACAATAATATTACTCATTGCTTTATTGGTCTGAGGATGACACCTATGATATCTGTTTAATAACATATATTACTTTATGAATAGAGAGTTTATAGTCTTGTATTTTGTTTTAGATACAAAATTGAAACGTTCGGTCGAAATGCCGTAGTTGTAGGCCGTTCTAAGAATGTTGGCATGCCAATTGCCATGATGCTGCACAGCGATAAAAAGCACAGTAGTGGTCTGGGAATGGACGCAACAGTTACTATATGTCATCGTTACACCCCACCTGAAAAATTAGAATTTTTCTGCCGCAACGCAGATATAATTATTACTGCAACAGGTACGTTTTATAACAATGATTATCCAGAAGTGGCTTGTGTATATATATATTTTTTTTTATAAATATTTATGGGTTTGAAAGTTCATAATGTTTTGTACAATTTGAAGGTGTTCCCAAACTGATAAAAGCTAGTATGGTTAAGCCAGGCGCCACCGTTATAGATGTTGGAATTACAAGAATCACCGATGAGCAAGGAAAAACAAAATTAGTCGGAGACGTAGATTATGACGGTAGGTGCTTCCAATTTATTTTTCCTGTAACAAGAAAACTTGGACATTTGAATATCAAAGAAAATCTAAGTTGACATTTACTACATTTTGTTATGATGGCAAATAATACAACAATCTTTACAACATCCATTGTTATTATGGTGGTGGTGCTGGGGGAGGGGGGGGGGGGGATTTAATCATCAATCAATTCAAATTCATTTATTGGCATAATAAAATTATAAAAGTTTTTGTCACACTCATTTAAACTTTAAACGATATTTTTAGGTTAATTTTCATAGTAAAACCCACTTTTAATTCTGTTGTATGTTTTCAGAGGTTAGTAAAGTAGCGGGTGCGATCACGCCTGTTCCTGGAGGTGTTGGACCTATGACGGTGGCGATGCTGATGCACAATACATTCGAAGCCGCGCGGAGGCTACGACAGAAAGAATCAAATGTTCAGTGAGTTAGTACTAATATGATGACTATGAGCGCAGGATAAGAATAGGATTGACTGATAAATTTATATATTTGGGTTTGGTTTACTAACAACTTCAGTGGCCGAACCTGAAATTTATGACATCGTCGTGACACATTTCTAAAACTATTATTTAAGATTATTTATTCTGAAAAAAAAAACAATAAAATGCGGTCGCAATATTATAGTATAATTAACCTACTTTTATACTCTGTCAAATTTAGCTTGATAATTTTGACAGTTCACTATAGGGGTGGTGTGGTGTATAATCGTTAATTAATCTATTCGATTGTTATTCTCATAGAACTTGCAATAGATAGTTGCATGTTTATGCTGATTGATTTGGAATTTTGAAAAATTTCTTACCCCAATAGATAAGAAATTTTTCAATTGATAATTCAATCTATTGAATTAATAAAATAAAAATACTAAAAAAGTACTAATAAGAACAGAACCTAACCTAAAAAGTACATTTATTTATAATAGTATATTAATTTATAACTGTTATGACGTAACAACGAATTTTGTTAAAAACTATTATGAGACTGCTTTGTATGGGGCTTTCTTATAGTGCAACGGTCAGCCATTTTGACACTCACGTTCAAAGTAAGCTCGCAAGCGAACCACAAATTCGCTATTCAAAATAGTATTTTCGTTCTTTTCGGCATTGTGTAACCAAAAATAACATAATCTTAACGAAAAACTCAACAAAAATAATAGATAGCAGAAAATAACAAAAACCGAACAAAAGCGTATACAAGGCACTAACGGCGTCATAACTCATACTGCTGATTACAAAATGGGTGACTGATAAAAGGATGACAGGCTGTAGTGTTGCCACAATCTTGGAGTCAATAGATACTATTTTTGATTTCCATATTATTATTTTCTTTCAGAATAATAGCTGATAATATAGGGCTGACACGCAATGAGTACCGTTAATAGAACATATTTTGCCAATAAAGAGCCAGTGCCAATACATATTTACGTGATTTTTATATATTCGATTTACTTCAAAACCGATTTTTGATAGTCTGTGGTTGTTCGTTATCTTTGCCATAACGAACAACCACAGACTATCAAAAATCGGTTTTGAAGTAAATCGAATATATAAAAATCACGTAAATATGTATTGGCACTGGCTCTTTATTGGCAAAATATGTTGACACACCACTATTGTAGGTGGGCGGTACCCAACCATGAAGTACAGCAATATCTGTATGACAGTTTATCTAAACAAATACGAAACTTCATAGGCGTGAGCTGTCAAAATTATCAAGCTAAATTTGACAGAGTATAATAATTTTTTTTGGCACATCGCTAAATTTTAATTAATGTACAATGTGAAGCAAATATAAATTTGACAGTCCTATTCTTGTTATTAGCTACTCTGTGCAATGAATATAAAAAAAATTATTACATAACTCGAATATGTATAATTCTGGTTACAGTACCCGAAAAAAGTGGGTAACGAATTTCTACAATGGTTTTGATATTTACCATTATGTCATAAAGATTTATATCTTTATGATTTATATTTACATAGGTAAATAAATCAGATCTTTATTTATTAAATATTGTTATTTTACAGTTTTTTGTGAAACATCTTTCTCAAATATTGTAGGTGCCTTAATATGGCTTAACTTTCCATTGACGTCCGTCGAGTTGGGTGTTGATACGTTTGAATATACGTTTTTATGCATCGATACAGCTTACTATTCGAATCGATTTAAAAATCTATCTTTTTCGGAAATAATCGACATCCCTACTGACGACGACAATGACATTACAAAATGGCGCCAGTTTTACGGTAGGAATTTAACATAAACATTGCAAGAATAATTAATTTACAAATATTTTTTTTTTCTCAAAACGTACGCGTTTCCGCATGTTAAAATTTTGCGTGTGTGCTTATAAAAATGTAACCTTTCTGTAAAAAAATTATCAACACCCAACTCGATGGACGTCAATGCAAAGTCTTACCCTTAATATAAGTTTAAATAAATTATAGAATAAGTACTTTTAAGAATTAAAGACAAGTATTATAAATTATATAAATTAGTTTCGTTATTTATAGCCAATATTAACGATTTTGTTTGTCTTTGTTTTTTTTTTGTCCTGTTTTACATTCCTCATGAGTTATTAGGAATGGCTGTGATTTTATTTTCTTAATGTTATGGAAAATGGCAATTTTAGAGCGATAGAAAATTAGTATGACTTTGTATGGATACTGCAATAATTTAGGAAAAGCTTATTAGTAAAAGAATTCAGTAAAATGTTACAATATTCAAGTAGATTTTTCTTTGTAACTTTTGTAGTATGCTGTTTTCTACCTTATGTATTTTACACTTTGTATTCGAACTTTTGATGTTTTTATTAAATATAATAGGTTTAGGTGTTATCACTGATTTTGTTTAATATATTTTAATTTTCATATTTTGTAAGCATTAGAAGTTTTCCATAAACTAATTGAATGTTGCTATGTATAAAAAGCTTCATTCGATGCCTAATGTATTTGTACATTCGTTTTAAAAATTTTAAATTTAAATTTTGTGTTTAAGCAGACCAAGCTAAAACTAAAAATAATATGTTAATGCTAAAAGGGTACTCACGATACAGGATTACCTAGTATACTACTACGGATACTTCAATGAGTTGTAGTTGTTTTCTGGCAAATAAACATTTTTCATTTATAGGCATACTAGAAAGGTCTTATTGATTCTGATATATTAAATAAGCGTCAGTAGCCTAATGGCAGGGCGCGGACCGCGAACTCGATAGGTCGTGGGTTCGAATCCGCCATACGACTACTATCGTGATCCACTTGTAACACAAGCATTTTAAGCTTATTAGAAGTGGTTAAGGTGAATATTAGTAATGTTTAATGCATTACTAGTATTTTAAAAAAATATTAAGACTAAAACGGTTCCAATTAAGCAAGACGCAAAACCATTAACTAGTGATGGGAACAGTGGCAAAAGGAAAAGTCTGAAAACCCCGATCCACCTGGTAAGCTTAGCGTTTATAGCAAATCCGCCCTAAGATTGGAGGAGTCCAGTCCAGCAATGGACTTTTACCAACTGATAATTTATGAAACAGAATGAATATGGTATTTTTTTTTATAGAATAAGGGTGACAAACGAGCACACAGCCCACCTGATGGCAAGTGGTTGCTGTGACCCATAGACATTTACATCCATCCTCGATTACGAATCAAAAT
The DNA here is from genome assembly GCA_033319125.1 of Parnassius glacialis. Lineage (NCBI taxonomy): Eukaryota > Metazoa > Arthropoda > Insecta > Lepidoptera > Papilionidae > Parnassius > Parnassius glacialis. Next base: position 35,861,735 of record JAVANC010000028.1, on the reverse strand, counting down.
GCAGATGCGTTGTCACCCGTGAGGACTAAGATGGAATGCCTCGTTTCCAGTAAAAAAGGTCACCGGTTCTCTACACTCACCATACGAAACACAACAGTTTTAAGCTGCTATTTTACGCTAGTATTCTGTGAGAGCGTGGCCCTTCCCCGGTCGAGCCGCCCCATTCGTGCTACAACTATAAGTACTACTAATATAGCTGCAGCATGGCTCTACCACGTACAAAAAATCTCTATTTAAAGTAAACCTTTAATACTATTTAAGTACTATAAAAATGTAAAGTTTGACATGATCAAGAAAATAAACTGTACGCTGGGGCCATTTTCATATAAATTACAGCCGATAATAGTCCCACTGCTCGGCATAGACCTGTTATTTCTGCTGCTAAAAATATATAATATCTATTTATTTTAGGGTCCTTACGCACGACGACTATTTTCACGTATAGTTTAAACGCATTTTATGTAACCAAAACGAGCCTGCAAACGCGGTACAGTCATAGTATGTCTGCTCAATGGGTCGTTTACAGCGCTATGTTGGCGTGAGTTTGTGAAGCACGTGAGTGGTGTGGTAAAGCCCCTTAATTAACGTCTGGCTTCATCGCGTAAAATTTTCATTGCACACCGCCGTTGCATACTTAAAATTTTCACTTTCAACGCGGCTAAAGATGTATATTATATAACTTTTACAAATAGTATGGCAGCCTGTAATATCAAAATAACTGTCTAATATTGAGTTGAAAGGGTTGAAGGGGAAATAATCATTTTAAAAATGTTTATATTCGTCTGTCGGGGCTAATCTTGGGAAGGCTGACTTGATTGTAATGAAACTCCAGGAACAGATTTCCAAGAGTGATCTAGACTGTTATTTTATCTAAAAACTTAGTATTTCTTTTTTGAAAAAAAATTGTAATTAGTGTAAATTGTTCAATTAAATGGTCTTTAATTATATTAAATTTAAGCCCCACTAATAGATTCTGCACAGGCGAAGCTAGAGCGGGTCACTATTTAATGTTATATTATGAATTTAAATAATTGATCCATAATGTCATAATTATAACAATTATTTATAAATTATAATATTATGGATTAAATATTCTGACTCTGTTGTCCATTTAATCGAATAATTCTTAGCTCAGTAACAAATATGTATTACGTTTAAATCTATCTAAATATGATTTGTTATTAAGTTATTTTAATTTACTTTATAAAATTAATTTTAAGTCGCTAAGCGCAGTTAATTATAAATAAAATTATTTTATCAACATTGTTTTTTTATTTCCTCAACTTTTATAAGGGTTCGCATATATTCTAGGAACCCTTATACTTAATTTCAAACCTTCTATTATCTGTCGTTGTATCACCACATTTATACGTGGTAGAGACACGCTGCTATATTATGGTTGTAGGACGAATGGTCGGCTCGACTGAATACCAGCTTAACCGGTTCAGTGTGGATGGCACGCCAGGCGTGCCATCGATTATTTTTGTTTGTTTGTTTTTGATTTTAAAAATGACACGCGAGTCGTGTCTTTTAAAAATCGTTTTCTTTTACATTTGTATAACATTAAATAATATTTAACATTTGTAAACATCAATGAATCAAAAATTACAAATGTTATTATTAGGTGAAAATTTAATTTAATAAAAACCAAGGTATTTCAGGGTGATTTACCGGTACCTACTTATATAAATAATTTATAATATAAATTTTTATAAAACAAAAAAATAGTACAAAAGGTTTGTACCGTTTGTATTTTTTCTCTCTCTGCATTAAAAAAAGTCACTTACTCTCAATTTCAAAGAAAACACATAGAAAAACACGTAGTTACCCACTAAAAACAAATATCCTTCCGTTTGTAACTGATGTGGTGATGGAGCTTGACACGCCAGACGTGTCACGAAATATTTGTTCGCCGCCACAGCTAAAAGTTGTAGAAAATCGGTGCCGCAACGAATCGGTTAAAATAGCAACTTAATGCTGCTGAGTTTCGTGTGGTGAGTGTAGAGAACCGGACACCCTTTTTACTGGAAACGAGGTATTCCATCTTAGTCCTCAGGGATGACAATGCATGTGCATTTTGATTCTTAATCGAGTAAAAAATGTCTATGGGCCACAGCATCTACTTACCATCTGGTGGATTGTGTGCTGATTTGTGACCTTATACTATAAAAAACACAAAGTATATTTTGTAAATAGATCTTACTTTAAATAAGTATAAGGAAATATAATTTTTATGTGTGGCGCATGACACGCCAGACGTGTTATGGAATATTTGTTCGCCGCCACAGCTAAAAGTCGTCGAAAATTGGTGCCGCAACGAATCGGTTAACTCTGTCAAAAATACGAAAGAACCTATCAAGTAATACCAGTGAGAGTTGCACATTGCAAAGCCACGGATATTAAAGTTATAAGTTACAGCCTACATATTCCCACTGCTGGGCACAGGCCTCCTCTCATTTCTGAGAGGGTTTTAGAGCAAGGAAATGTCCACCGCGCTGCCCCAATGTGTGTTGGCGACCTTCATATATCTTCGAAATACTTTTTTTTCTTATTTCTCAGACATTCAGGTTTCTTCGCGATGTTTTCAGCACTTAAAATTGCAATTAACAATTTCATTGGTGCCGGCGGGGATCGAACCCGGGTTGCTCGCGTATCTACTGTGAAACTTACAGCAAGATTCCATTTGAGCTACCACGGACATTCATTTGTATTATTTACAAATTATTCGTTCAAATCGAACAGATCTTAGTTTAACCTACCGCATTTGGCCGCATCTAATTGTGTGTTTACACTTCGGCTTTTATAAGTGACATATCTGTCTACTGCTTAGCTACTGAGATGAAGAATTATTTACCTATTAAATCTTACGAATAAGAGAAGTCAAGCTACTAACGAAAGCTTCAACATTAGAAACGTTTGGAGTAATGGCGTCGTCGTTATGCCACTTTAATGGCTCTCTAGCAAGCTGATTGTGGAATAGGCACCTAGTCAGCTATCTCAACGTTGCTTTGAACATTCGTGGTGTAGTAATTTTTGGGCCCGAAGTCTTTTTGCATTTGTAATAATCTATATAGCAAAAAAGTTTTGATGAATTTCGGTCTATACCGACGATATTGAAATTTTAATTTCAATTTTAAACCCCTGTAAATATTTCCTTTTCTCTTCGTCACTGAGTAAGAAACTCAGTGACGAAGAGAAAAGGAAATATTTTTTACCTTTACGTGAATATACTACTACACAACATTTGCTACGCTTCAGTCTGCTTCCAACAGCACCCACGGAAAATCAGCGTCGAAGTACTTTGTTAGTACCAAGACTATGCTGAGTTGGATACCTTTTTAGTAACCATTTATCATAATATGTTATTATTATTGTAAGCAAACTTCTCAAATGTGTCACTAAATAAACTTATTTTCTTTCTTCTTTCTTTATTTCAATAGCTCGTAGTTCTTTCAAAATCATTCCAAATAGAAAAGATTTAGTCTTAATGCTACTCTTGGTAGGCAAAGTATGCCGTCCACATTAATTTTCAGATTTTCCGTAGTAGGGTTTTATTACTTCATGCGACCAAATGAGGTTAAGATTTATTGCAACGCTGCTCAAATATTTACGACGAATAATTTACTAGCTCTTGAATTTAAGTTAGCTAGCTGCTGGCATCGTAATTTTGTCCAAATTTTATATTACTTAAGTGAATTTACATTTTGATTTCTTATTTTTAAGCAAATTTTACGTGGTAGAGCCATGCTGCAGCTATATTAGTAGTATAGTTGTAGCACGAATGGGTCGGCTCGACAGGGGAAGGACCACGCTCTCACAAAATACCAGCGTAAAATAGCAGCTAACACTGCTGTGCTGTGTTTCGTATGGTGAGTATAAAGAACCGGAGACCCTTTTTACTGGAAAAGAGGCAGTCCATCTTAGTCCTCACAATAGGAGTCTTTTTCTTTTATTTAAGGACCAGTAAACAACTTCAACAGAGGATTAATAACTAATCTTATTCCTAAAATTTAAATTTAATGAAGCTAATACCACCAGCCTCAGAAAATAATTTATAGAATAAATTACAAAAATGAGAGATGTGAAGGAGGACTTAATACATATGCAATATTACAAAATGATATTAGTTGGAATTACTTAAACTCTAATACAAACTAAAATAAAAAGGAAAATTTTAACAATTTACGTAGACAAAAGATTACACAGCATTATCGAACTATTTAAAAACAATCTAGTCGTAAAAAACTAAACAAAAAAATACTTAACATTTTAGGTTTGATTTAGTTTTGATTTATTTTATTTTTTAAACCGGAGACTTTTCACAGGAATCGAAGCATTCCGTCTTAGTCATCAGGCGTGGCAACGCAACTGCATTTTGATTCTTTATTGAGGTGTCTGTGAGTGTGTGTATCAGATAAACTGTGGGCTCGTTTGTCACCCTATCCTATAAAAATATAAAAAAATCTACAAATGGAATAAACCTAATTTATACAGTTTTTACCGCGTTTGATTTTAACTCTCTTAAATTCCCCACGTTTCGAGCACCTTACATTTATCGTTAATGTGAAGCATCGTCGTTCCGGGAAGTCTACAGTATGTCAATATGTTCCGGCCAAACATGAGCCACGCTGCAGCTATATTATGGTTGTAGCACTCGACTCGACCGGGGTAAGACCACGCTCTCACAGAACTCCAGCGTAGAATAGCAGCTTAATGCTGCTGTATTTCGTATGGTGAGTGTAGAGAACCAGACACTCTTTTCACAGGAATCAAAGCATTCCGTCTTAGTCGTCAGGCGTCACAACGCATCTGCATTTTGATTTTTAATCGAAGATAAATGTAGATGTCAATGGGCACAACATTCACTTACCATCAGGTGGACTGTGTGCTCGTTTGTGGTCCTTCACTGCTGGCTGTATGAGGACGCTCTAGCTCGCTCAGCGAGCTATGGAGAGGGCTAAGTTTGGGGTTTCTTTGCGTGATAAACTTAGGAATAAGGATATCCGCAGTAAAACCAGAGTGACCGATAGCCCAACGGATTAGTAAGCTGAAGTGGCAATGGGCCGGCGATATAGTTCGAACTATCTACAACCGATGGGGAAAAAAGGTTCTTGAGTGGCAGCCTCGTACCGGTAGGCGAAGTGTAGGGTGACTACCCACTAGATGGAGTGACGACCTCTTAAGACATACAAGCAGTTGATGGATGCAGGTGTTTTGTGGCATAACTTGGGGGAGGCCTATGTTCAGCAGTGGATTTGTGAAAGGTTGTAATTATGATGATGATGATGACGCTAGATTAAGTTGTTATCATACGTATTTTAAATAAGTAAGAGGGTAATACCTACCTACAGACTACAGATTACTAGACCTCGGTAAATGAGGAGTCCTACCACTTGTATGCAAACCAATTATAGTTCTTTTTTATAACTCGACAAACGAACCCAACTAATAGTCCAACTGAAGTTGTCGCTATTATCACAATCCTAACAGCCTATTCTATAGCCTATCAAAGTTGACTGCAGAACATAGGCTTCCCTAAGGCTTAAGATTGCTTCATAGTGGGGATATTGCCATAGTTGCCACGTTTTTATTTTCTAGTTGTTATTAGGAAGACGCTGCTGCCCATCTCCTTTGTTTTCTTTTGTCGACTCTTACGATACTCACGAAACGGTATGGGGTAATGGATATTCTTAGACCGCTTCTACGTGTTTAGCTGATTTTAAGTCGTTAGGGGGTCACTGTAGAAGCGTGCTCGTCGCGACCCCTGCCAGCCCTTTTCAGGGCTGCAATTCTACTTAGCTGCGCACCCATGCCAACGAGGGTTAGGACGTCCCCCCAAGGCGACGCACACCAGCTCGTCCCCGTTGGTGTGGAATGCAGCGCGCAAAGCGGCGATGGGGACCGCCACCCGTCACGCACAGCCCGACACGGCGGAAGGTGGAGGACAGAGTGCAGAGTTGGCACGTGGAATGTTAGAGGAGGCATGAGAGATAAGACGAATGAGTTGATCGAAATAATGAAAGAAAGAGAATTAGATGTCGTGTGTATGTCGGAGACCAAACGGAAGGGCAGTGGTACTGAAGAGCTCCCTGGCGGGGCGTTAGCTCTATGGTCCGGAGTCCCGGTGAGCGAGAGCGCCCACCAGGGAGTGGGGGTGCTGCTGTCGTCTCGGTTGGTCGATGCTATGACTGAATATAAGGTTGTGAACTCAAGACTTCTCTGGGTTCACTTTAAATTGGGACTGACGAAGTTATTCCTTTTGGCTGTTTATGCGCCGGTAGCTTCGTCGTCCAGGGCTGAGCTGGAGGAGTTTTGGGAGAATGTAAGAGAAGTTCTAGATTTGGCTAGGGGAAACGAAAGAATTGTTGTATGTGGTGATTTGAATGGATGGGTTGGTACCGCTCGACTAGGGTACGAGTCGGTGCTTGGAAAGTTTGGGGATAAAAGGGTTAATGATGCTGGCAAGCTTATACTGGCGGTATGCAAGGAAAAGGGTCTTCTTGTGACAAACACTATGTTTAATCACAAGAAAATCCATATGTATACTAGAGAAAGAAAAAATGAGAGAAGTATGATCGATTTGTTCCTGGTGGATGACCGACTGCGAAAACAGGTGATGGATACGCGAGTGTTCAGGGGTGCTGACCTGGGATCGGATCACTATCTAGTGATTACTAGATTTAGAGGTCTGTTCGCGGATTGGCGCCACCGGACCGCAGTAACAGAACCACAGTCGGTCTGTCGCATCCGAAGCTGGAAGCTTCAGGAAGCGGATACTAGGGACAAATATCATGCAAGGGTAGCTGAAAAGCTTGACAACATCGATGGCAGAAAATAATGTGTTGAAAGAACATGGCAGAACCTTAGGGATGGAATGATAAGTGCAGCGGAAGAAGTGTGTGGAACGATTAAAAGAGGCAGTAGTAAAAGAAGAGATGCATGGTGGAAGGATGAAGTGAAAGAAGCTGTAAAGAAGAAGAAGAAAGCATGGTTAGACTACTTGGCCTCTAGTAATGATAAGGATATGAGAGAGAAGATGAAAGAATAATATAAGCTGCAAAAAGTTCACACGAAAGCATTGATTGAGGAAGTGCGTGAAAGGTGTAGAATGGAAGCGGACGAAAGGTTGTCGCGCAACTTTAAGGAGAACTCCAAACTCTTCTGGAAAGAGGTTGGAAGGACCCGGAGTGGTGCGACGGCCTTAAGAATGAACAAAGTGCTTTCGAGAACTAATGACGTCCTCTCAGACAAATCGGACGTCATGCAGCGATGGAGCGAATTTTATAGAGAAATGTATGCGTGTGATGATCTTAGTGAGGGATCCGGGGATGACGCCGAGACTGGTACGCCAGACCCGGACCTCGATGACACTGAGGTCATCAGTATGAAAGAGATTGAACGTGCGATTCGAAGTTTGAAATGTGGTAAGGCTGCGGGACTAGACAGAGTTACTGCTGAAATGGTCAAGTATGGTGGGCCTCGCGTCTGGGACGGCTTTCATCTGCTGTGCAATTTGTGCTGGCGGACGGGGGATGTCCCGGATGATTGGAGATCCGCAGTCATTGTGCCTTTATATAAAGGTAAAGGTTCACATTTTGACTGCGGGTGCTATCGGGCGATCAGCTTGACCAGTTTAGCAAGTAAAGTTTACTCGAAGGTTTTGACACGTAGGATGCAAGAGAAATCGGAAAGATTTCTATGGGAGGCACAATGCGGATTTAGACCTGGAAGAGGATGCACGAATCAAATGTTTTCTCTCCGCATGATCACGGAAAAGCTTCTGGCTGCTAACCAGAGGATTTTCTGTGCTTTTGTGGATCTTGAGAAAGCATTTGATAAGGTTGTAAGGAAGAAAATGTGGGAACTGTTGCCGGGGTATGGTGTGGATGGTCGATTGCTAAGGGCTGTGCAGTCACTTTACTGTGACTGTAAAGCCTGTGTGCGGGTAGGGCATGACCTGTCACCCATGTTTAGCGTCCAAACGGGCGTAAAACAGGGTTGTGTCATGTCTTCCTGGCTGTTCATACTGTATCTCGTCAGCTGTTTACAGAAGCTGAAAGATAGCTGTTTGGGTGTGAAATTGGGTGACATTAAAGTAAATTGTCTGCTGTATGCTGATGATGCAGTGCTTATTGCACCATCAGAGGCAGAACTGCAGGCATTAGTCACGTGTATGAAAGAGGAATGTGAAATTAAAGGTCTCCGCTTGAATGCTAATAAAACTAAGGTTCTGGTATTTGAAAGGGACGAAGAGAGAACAAAGTGTGAAATATGGGTAAATCAGGAATGTCTAGAACAGGTAAACGAAATTGTATACTTGGGGAGTGCTTTTAGCCGGGATGGAAGATGTGATTTAGATGTGGACAGGCGTGTCGCTGCCGGGAACAAAGTCAATGGTACCCTGACTGCGTTAGTCAAAAGGCAAGGCGTAGTGAAGAGTGCACGCCTTGCAATACATAACGCAGTGTTGGTACCGACTTTGTTATATGACAGCGAAACCTGGGTATGCCAGAAGAAGCATAAAAGCAAGTTGAATGCAGTGGAGATGCGATCTCTTCGTAAAATGTGCGGCGTCACCATGGCCGACCGAAAGCGAAACGAAGAGATTCGCAATATGGCAGGTTTGAAAGATGACCTTAACACAAAAATTGATAAGGGCGTGCTTCGATGGTTTGGGCACGTTGAGAGAATGAGTGAAGACCGAATGGTGAAGAAAATATATAGCGCGAAAGTTAATATTAAAAGGTGTCGAGGTAGACCGAGACTAACTTTCGAAGACCATGTGAGCAAACTGCTCGAAGAGGGGAGGGTCAAGAGTACTCGGATACCTAGACGTGCATGTATGAAGAAGATAATGAATCTGAAAGAAGCGAAAGAGGTATGTAAGGATCGTGACACTTGGCGATCTGTTCTCTCTGGCTACCCCGTCAGGGATTGTGCGTGACGATAAGTAAGTAAGTAAGTCGTTGCTTTTGACTATAAATGCATGCAACTAGCTTTCGAAAATGAAGGTCACCTCACAGCCTGTAAAGCCCGTTTAATCCTTAAGTGCCGTCCATTCATCCATCCATTACAGTCTAACATAGACCTCATTCATAGATCGCTTCTTGGGCGGATTTTGTCATAGTTACCACGCTTGAAATGCGAGTTGACAACTGCACTTTTTTATTATTTGGCTTGTTATCAGGAAGATGGTGCTGCACATTTTCTGTTTCGTTTACTCTCTGTCGCATCTTACAACATCCTCATGCCGATATGTGGTAGTGGATATTCTTACACCGCCACTACACGGTACTTAATTAAGTGCACGCCGACATAATTATTGCAATATTTTTTTACTTTTTTTTTCGTGCATCTAATGATTGTATATAGCCAGTGACAATGACCAGTTACGATGACCGGCAACAAGATTTTTTAAATCATAAAAAATAAATAATATGACATTTCAGTGTGACAATACATTCGAAAACTTTCAGTAATATTATACTCTCTGAATTTGTCCATTGTCCGAAATCCGCTGGGAAAATAAGTAGGATGATATTTAATTTATACCTACGAAAAGTATATTTACTTATCGTTTCGGCTTGCTGAACGTTTTATTTAGTTTTGGGTCGAATAAGTACTTTTATATTATTCTTCAAAAAAAAAAAACTATTTAACTTTCCACACACGCCTCATTTAGTTCCAACATAAATATTTATTCGTTTTTCTTCTCCAAACAAGATGTAAGTAGGCGCTTACTTGGCATTGCCCCTACAAACGAAAGTAAACCAGACGTTTAAGAAAAGATTCCCATTTATTTTCTTGTTTATGTACCTAAGAATTTTATATACGCACTAAAAATAAGATGAGATTAGCAACTCGTTACTGTCTGCTACCACCGAATGAATTTATAATAATTAAAGTGATGATTTTGCCGTAAGCTGGCGTGAGAAATGCCATAACTCCATATAGTACCGTAGGTATCACAAAGTGACAATAGAAAATACATCTTACGGCCTACAATAAGTTACGGTTCTCTTTAAACCACATGTAAAATATCTTAATTGGCGATGGGTAGCAGCGTCACAATCTCAAAACTCCATATGCCAAATGAAAAGAAGGGGCTCCTACCCAGTTGTGGACTATTAAGTGAATGAATACTGTTACAGCCTATTAAAGTCCACTGCTGAACATAGGCCTTCCCTATAGATTGCCTCATAGGTGGGATATTCGCCATAGTTGTCATGCTTGGCAGGCAAATTGGTACCCGCAGTTTTTCTATTTTAGTAATTATTGGGAATTTTTTACGTGGTACTTTGTAGCACGAATGGTTCGGCTCGACTGGGGAAGGACCACGCTCTCACAGAATATCAGCTGCTGTGTTTCGTATGATGAGAGTAGAGTACCGTAGACCCTTTTTACTGGAAACGAGGCCCTCCGTCTTAGCCCTCACCGGTGACAATGCATCTGCATTTTGATTCGTAATCGAGGATAGATGTAGATATCTATGGGCCACAGCAACCAATTACCATCAGGTGGACTGTGTGCCCGTTTGTCACCCTTATCCTATACAAAAAAGACACTGCTTTGTTTCCCTCTGTCGCCTCTAACGGCACCCACGGAATAATATGGGGTAGTGGATATTCTTACACCGTCACTACACGGTAAAGCAAATGAATAACAACACCATATATCTAAAGTGTAATCCCGATTCTCTGTGACCAAAGGCGCCTTTTGTTAGAGGGTAACGACCGAGCTGTTGTTGCTTGTTGCTCACTTGTTTTAGTAAAAAAACAAGTACTATCCTTTCTGATCATAAGTGAACGCAATTGCATATAGAAATCTACATCTATTATCAATTAAAAAACAAAAATGCAGATCCTTTGTCACTACCGATCACTAAGATGGCATACCTCGTTAATCGTAAAACGAGTCATAGGCGCCTACTACATACCTACTCGATAATTATCACGATATTTGGATCGTAATCTAATCGATAATCGATATTTATCGAGTGTATAGTATAGCATATCTTGGATCGTGATACGGATCGCCGGATATCTAAAAATCCAGAAATCCAACGATCTGTATCAAGTATTGTCGATAAATATCGAGTGTCTAGTCTCTGGTCGATATTAATCGTCAGTATTCATTGTCAGCGATGGTGGAGGACGCGCTTCTTGATGCAGTGGCGGCGCCAGCCGTGCCTCAAACGAATGACCAAAAAACCTTGAAAGAATTCACGTGAGAGTGACGTGTAAAGAGAAAAATATGGATGGAGCCAATGCTTCATCCATTTTTTTCTCTTTATACGCCTTTTTAATGCTATCGCTAATATAATAGCAAAGCGAGCTTTATTTTTATAGTCACTCATTACGTTACTGGCATCGAATTATGGAACGTACACGTCTTTAGTGAATGAAATCTACCGTTGTACTGACGCGATTAGTATCGAGTGTGTAGTATGTAGATTCGATCCAAAATATTGCAAGATAAAAATCACGTTAAATATCGTGATAATTATCGAGTGTGTAGTAGGCGCCTTAGATGCACAACATTATATTGCTATTTCATGTTGGCACCTATTCTGTGCGAGCGTGGTTCTTCATCGGTCGATCCAAGCACAGAGTACTTTTTATATACTGAAAGATCCAAGTGTAAAGGTAAAGTTATGTTAAATACTTTCGCGGTGCAATAAAATGAGGAATCAGGACGCCGCCTGTTGCGCTCTATGTCGCACTTACGGGCCTTGCGGCAGGCATAGTGACCCACCACTGTCGTGTTGATGTGTATATTATGAAAAAGTAAGAAGGATGTTCTTAATTTTACTGTACTTATCTTTTTTAACCTACTACAAAAAGAAGGAGTTTCTCAATTCGAGTGTGGTTTTTGTATATATGTTACGCGATATCTTCGCAGATTGTGAACCAATGATTCTTTATTATTAAATAGGTTTGTATTTCAAGGGTAGACATATTTGTAGGATAGATTTGGAGAAAAAATTGCACCCCTAAGAGTAGCAAATAAATAAATTCTTTTTTAGCAATTTTAATTCTGTTTATACTTTTTGTTAAAAGTAATTACTTGTGTGTATGTTGTTATATCTACGTGATAGTTTAGTCAATTCTGAACTAATATCATTGATTTATTTTTAAATTGAATAGGATATATAAGATTCAGTGGTAGTCCCATATGCAGTTAAAGTAAACTTTTACGCCTTACGGTGCGTACACATTATATAACATAACATGTTATGTTATATAACATGTTTCAGTAATGTGGAGGCTGTATGTTATAAAACGTGTTATATACCGTGACACAAATGTTATATAACTTGAATGGCAGAACTACAAATGACAATGTCATATAACATTGTTATATTGCATTGTTATTCTAATCTGTACAGTATTGTTATATGTTGCAATGTTGATAAACAATGTTACATAATGTGGACGTTTTATAAAACAAAAGTTACACAACATGTTACTTAATCTGTACGCACCCTTAGGGTGAAAAAATTGGAGATAAAGTTTTTAATGTAACTATTCATTAAGAAATTGTTGTCGGTGGCGTACCGCAGCTCCAGTAAAGTCGAGGTCTTTGTCTTCACGAACAAGTGGAGGTAGGTAAGGTATAACAAATAAAACTAAAAGAAAAATTTTGTAAAACTGAACTTTTGACCAACAAAAAACATTATAAATATAGGCGCAAATAAGTGAAGCCTGATTTAAAAGCCTAATAAAAGTGAGAAAATATATAATATGATTCTAAAGTCTCGCCCGTTTCTCGCTATTACGTAAAGCTTGACCTTAACTTCTGATGTTTATTAGAGCTCGTTATGACCCTCATCAGCCCGCAAACAGCTGCAGAACATCGGTCTCTTCCACTGTAGTGAGGATTTTCCCTAATCACCAAACTTCCCTTTTTTTGCTGTATAACAAAGTATTATGAATACAATATCTTTAAAATATTGCTAACCTTTTATAAACATAACTTTAGGCAATACATGACGGATTAAATAGTTTTACTTGTAATTCTTGACTTAGCAGGTGCGATAATTATTAAGTTCACTGCAAATATACTCTGTGGTTCACTGTTTACATTGTAGATGTTAATTAATATATACACAAATATATATATATATATATATATATATATATATATATATATATATATATATATATCATCATTACAGCCCTTCACAAGTCCACTGCTGGACATAAGTCTCCCCCAAGGAATGCCACAAAGCACGGTCCTGAGCCACCTGCATCGATCGACTTCCTGCAAATCTTACCCCAGCTCGTCACTCCATCTAGTGGGGGGACGTCCAACACTTCGCCTACCGGTACGAGGCTGCCAATCGAGAACCTTTTTTCCCCATCGGTTGTCGGTTTTTCGAGCTATATGGCCGGCCCATTGCCACTTCAGCTTACTAATACGTTGGGCTATGTCGGTCACTCTGGTTCTACTGCGGATATCCTCATTACTGAGTTTATCACGCAGAGAAACTCCGAGCATAGCCCTCTTCATAGCTCGCTGAGCGACCTTGAGCTTCCTCATCCGGCCAGCAGTGAAGAACCACGTATCAGTTCCGTATGTCATCACCGGCAACACGCACTGGGTGTACAGTCTCGTTTTCAAGTTTTGAGGTATACCTGACGAAAAGATGTGCCGTAATTTTCCGAACGCTGCCCAACCGAGTTGAATCCGTCGATTGACCTCTCGGTCGAAGTTGGACTTACCTAGTGGGACTATTTGTCCCAGGTAAACATACTCGTCAACAACTTCGAGCTTAGAGTCCCCAAAATCTACCGACATAGGTGTGACATGGACATTAAACATGATCTTTGTTTTGTCCATGTTCATATTAAGACCTATCCGTTGCGAAACACTATTGAGGTCACTGAGCATAGTGCTTAGGTCCTCCAGCGATTCTGCCATAAGGACTATATCGTCGGCAAATCGAAGGTGAGTGATGTACTCGTTATTGATGTTGATATCGTATCCTTTCCAGTCCAGAAACTTGAAAACGTCTTCCAATACAGCGGTGAAGAATTTCGGGGATATGACGTCACCCTGTCTTACACCTCTCTACAATTGGATAGGTTTCGTACTCTGGTTCTGTACTCGGATAGCCATCGTAGCCCTACTGTACAAGCACTTCAGCATTTCAATATACCGACAGTCAACTTGGCACCGCTGAAGGGATTACAGCACCGCATAAATTTCGACGGAATCAAAGGCTTTCTCATAGTCCACATACGCCAGACATAGTGGCAAATTGTACTCCTCTGACTTCTGTACAATTTGCCGAAGGGTATGTATGTGATCTATGGTGCTAAAGCCTTTTCGGAAACCGGCTTGTTCGGAAGGCTGGTAGTCATCAAGTCTGCGCGCGAGAAGATTCGTATCGACTCTCGAAAACAGCAAGTAGACGCGGCTCAGGAGAAAAATCGGTCTGTAGTTCTTCAAAAGAGTGTTGTCACCTTTCTTGAAGAACAAGACCATCGCACTTCTGCCCTACGCATCCGGTGTAATGCCTCTATGGAGGACGGAATTAAAGAGCTTCTGAAGGACTTCAAGTACCGGTTTTCCACCCGCTTTCAGAAGCTCCGCCGTAATTCCATCCTCACTTGGGGCCTTGCCGTTTTTAAGATGCTGGAGAGCCATTCTAATCTCGCTCAGACTGACGTCCAGAATATCATCGGAATAATGTCGGATAAGACTCGCTCTTGGATCGTTACTCACACTTGCGTGTGGCTCCAACGATGACGTGTACAATTACACATTTATAATTACAATATTTATTTTATAAGATGTTAAATAAATATTCACGGATTCTATGGCGTTTAATTAACACCCATGGTCACGGGGGACTGTAAAGTCCCCCGTGCCTCTCATTTTCACTCAAAATCTCAGGTGCCCCAGAAACGATGCTGCCACACTCGGTCTTCAGCTTTGACAGTTGGCTCTTTCTGGCAGACAGATCTCTGGTAAAGACTTTGGAGGCTTGGTTCCGCTCGATCGCTTCTTCAATACGAGCTGTATAGAAGTTGCGTAAGTCCTGCCGCATGCATTTGGAGATCTGTCTGTTCAGTTGCCTGTATACTGTCAAATCTGTTGAAGAATGTAGCTTTATCTCCCGTCTAACAGCCATGAGATTAAGAGTGTGATCGGAGAGTTTTTGTGTTCTTCTGCGGCGGGTCTTGCAGAACTTAGCTCCGACCGCATGGACAGTTTCCACAAGCTTGTCATTCATATCGTCCACTTCATTGCAGTTTTCTAGGCACTGAAAACGGTTTTGTAACTCGAGCTGAAAGGTTTCGGGACTTTGGATTAGAGCACGAGGGGGACGGAGCGTTGACTTCATCAGACGAGACCTCTCCAACTTAACATTTAGGTTCAGTGTGCCTCTAACCATTCGGTGATCGCTGCCGGTTTTCACTCTCGCAATCACTATACACCACTGAACAGTTGTCGTCTGGTCATCATAATGAAGTCAATCTCATTTTTTGTCGAACTGTCGGGGCTGGACCAGGTCCACTTCCAGTGGGGCCACTTCTGGAAGAAAGAGTTCATCACAAAGAGTCCCTCTTTCTCCATGAAGTGGGCCAGCTGCTGGCCCCTTGGGTACCGTTGCCCTATTCCAAATTTCCTCACTCTCAGCTCACCATTCTCTCTTGTGCCTAGTTTTGCATTGAAGTCTCCCATTAACACCGTATATTGGGTTTTGAGGAATGCATGGCTCAGAGATATCCTCATACATTTCCTCCACCTCCTCATGGGGGTGTGCCGAGGTTGGTGTGTAAACCTGTATGACCTTCAGCGAATACCGTTTGTGATTCTGAGTATAAGGTACGCAACGCTCGTCGACACACTCCCAATCTTTACAACGTTGTTAACGAGAGACTTGTGGACGATAAATCCGACACCTCCTTGGGACATATGGTCGCCCTCCCGGTAATAGAGCATGTTGCCGGATTCGAGGATTACCGTGTCGTCCACCTCTCGTCGGACTTCGGATAATCCTATAATATGCCAGCGTAACTTGTCTATCTCTTCTTCCAGCTTCACAATCTTCTCGTCAGTCCTCAGGGTGCGTGCGTTGTATGTTGCCAGGTCGAGTCGTCGTAGGTGGCAACCGAACCTCCACCGGAGATTCTTAGCACCCCCTACCCCGCCGTTACCATGGTCGCCACCGTAGCTAGGAATAGCGGGGCCGCCGGATACTGGGGGCCGTCTCTTAGTAACTTTATCCATTTGGGGGGTATTTGCCATAGTTGCCACGCTTGGCGAGCGGGTTGGCAATCGCAGTTTTTTTGATTGTATTTTTGCTGTTATCAGGAAGATGCTGCTGTCCATCTCCTGCCTGTTTCCCTTTGTCGCCTTTTACGACACCCACGGGAAGATATGGGGTAGTGGCCATTCTTAACCGCCACTACACGGCAATATATATATATATATATGTATGTATATATAATAATAGAGAAATTGGGTTTAGAAACTTGGTCAAATTGCCGAATAACAAACATGAAGTTTATACCTAATTGTTTTGCTAAATTAATAATAATGCATGAATGAATATACTTTTATTGTACACCACGAAAAAATATACAAATGTCATAACAAAAATCTGATTATAATATGTACAATTTGGCGACCTTATCGCTACACATAGCGATCTCTTCCAGACAACCAAAGGTGTAAAGTAATACAAACAATGAATAGGTAGGTGGTAGGTGGTGCAATATAAATATACAAATAATAAATGAAAAAAAAAAGATATAAATAACTGAGTAATACATGTAATATATACATATACATACATACACACATATATATAAACATATATACATAAATATACACACAACACACACACACACATATATATATATATATATATATATATATATATGTGTGTTTTGTGTGTGTGTATATATATATATATATACACACACACAAAACTCCTCAAACAATAATATAAAGCTGATAGATAAAATAAATACATAATCACACAATCTATCCTAACGGTGTCCGAACGATTGAGACAAGTAATGCTCTCTAAGTAATCGCTTAAAGATAACAATAATTTGTGCCTCACGTATACGCAAAGGTAGGGCAGGGCATTCCAGAGCTTGATAGACTGGACAGTAAAAGATTTATTGAAAAATGATGTATTGTGAGTTGGTACACTTAAAATGAATTTTCTAGAAGAGCGTAAAGGTTCCCCCGGAAGCCCCACAAAATTAAACTTCTCCTTTAGATAGGGAGGAGTGGAAGGGTGAAATAATACACAGTACAGAATAGAAAGTATATGCATGTTCCGGCGAATTCGGGTAGGTAACCTCTTGAGACGTGAGCGAAATTCGGAAATATGGTCAAATTTGCGCAATCCAAATATGAACCGAATACTAGTATTTTGAAGTCTCTTAAACTTATTTAGCTGATCCACAGTTATGTCTACATAGCTTGCATCAGCATGGTCGAGAATCAGAAGGAGAAGAGACTGTGCGAGCATAATTTTTGTAGGAATGGGAAGAAATGATCGAAGGCGGCGCAGTGAACAAAGAGTGACAAGTTTTCTTACTTACCTCATTCACTTGGCATATCCAATTTAAGGAATTATCAATATAAATACCAAGATTTTTGACATTGTCAAAGTAAGGGATAACAACTCCATCGAATACGATAGGTGGTAATAATAATAATAATCTTTTACATATAATAAGCAATTGTCACATATATTTTTTTAACTATTTTGAGCCCATGTTTAACTACTATCCCATTTAATGATTTCTTATATTTACAAGATTATTTAACATTGAATTGAACTAATTTTACGGACTTATCGTGTTTAATTTAACTTATTTTTAAATCCTGACATTTTAGGACGACATCCGTGAACATGTTTAAGATCATTCCCGCCATTACACCAGATTTAATAAACTACGAATCCTCGCAAATGAACCCTGATTACTTCGCGCCACTATTGAAATAAAAAATATCCAAATTTCAATATTCAAATTGGCTGGGTGCTACCATATGCTTAGGATCCTATAATTAATAAAATTAAATCCAAACCGAAGCATACCCCTGCAAGGCTTCAAGATACTGTAAACTCGTTCTGCGTAGCTCGGACCAAAAATAATATTCAAAGCCGAAGGTAGCCCGGCCTGTCTATGACATCGGGACATCAAATACTAAGGTATTCCATCCATGACCACGGGTGCTGTGAAGCACCTGAAACGTCGGGGATTAAAAATAAGTAATTCAAAATTTAATAAAACTACTTTTACGGGTTATATCGCGTTTAATTAACTTATTTTATTATTAACTTATTTTCATTAACTTATTTTTAATTAAATTATTTTATTAAAAAAATACTTTATTAAACGCGATAGAATCCGTAAGAGGTAAGAGTAGTTTTATTCAATGTGTAGTGTTCGCGTAAATATAAGAAATCATTAAGTATTTAAAAAACTAAATCCGTAAAATTAGTTTTACTCAATTACTTTTAGTAAGTGGTGTTGCAGCCGCAGGTGGTTAAACGCACTGACTTAGCCTTACAAAAGCCTACACTTTTCACCTCTGCAAAAAAATAATTGTAAATATTTAAAATTGGAATCTCAGAAGGAATTTGTAGCCCGTATATCGCGCCGTTTGTTCAATTTTCCGACGGGCAACATAAGTATCGAAATGGATTTGCGCCGCTTCATGCTCGAACACCTGACAGTCAACCATGAGAATTCTAAATTTACGGCCGGCTCAACATAGCCGAGGTTGAGTGACGGGGACAAGAGACCGCAAGAATATCAACAAGGATAAAACGCCCAAAGCAGTCACGATGTGAAAATAAATCACAAAATCATGCAAACCAACAACACACCACGAAACCGACGCCACGGCGGATATTGTTCACCAACAATATCCAGTATTCTTTCTTTCATATCCTATTTCAACTGTTTAATGTGACCATGTATTGGCGATAAAAGGATAACTACTTACTACGTAATCTATGGGGAGCCCTATGTACAGCAGAGGACTTTAGTAGGTTCGGAACGTAGTTCAATTGAACATATTTCAAACATATTAAGTCACAAACCACTAAAGCCAAGTTTTCAAAATATAGAAAATATATCCCTTAGGAGAACGTTGGTCCAAACCATTTTTAACTGCAAAAATATTTGATAACAGTGATTTTGACCGAATTACATTGGCTGAAAGTGGTTTCGACCAAGAATGTTAGTACAATGCTACTTTTGACTAATGCTTTTTTAATTTCTGAAAGTTAAATATCTTCAATATTTAACTTTCTGTCAATATAATGCACGCGGTTTTAGGGTGGTCCACTCCAGCCGCACCCTCACATATATTTCGAGTTTGGACCGATAGTCCGAACTTTAAATGAGGCAAAATTACTTTAGAGAACGTCCTCTGTCAAAACTACTTTTGACTGCAAAAATCTGTTAAAAGTGGTATTGAACAACGTCCTTTGTCATAACTACTTTTGACTGATTTTTGTAGTCAAAAGTGATTTTAGCCGTTTATGAATTTTGACTGTGACATATACACCCACATTCAGGACGTACTTACACACTACTCGTACAACATGCACCAACTATCAAATACACATTACACGCTTTATACGAGTATACTTAATATAAAATACAACCTAATAATTATTTATGTATTAATGCTACGAGACTGGTGGCAGGATACTAAAGTCATGTTTTTCTTATATTTATTATTTCCTATAAGTTATTGTATTTCGTTAATAACATTGTAATTATTAGCTATGCAAGAGCGACGTCACCTGTTAAGGCGGCTCTTCACATTCTTTTCTTTTTTTTTGTTCTTTTTCTTTTTTTAAACATAGTGGCCAACATAGTGGCGAATGTGTTGGCAAAGATATTAGCCAAGAGTTTGTGATGGCGTCCACACGTTGGCAGGTCGGTCAGTTTGCTTGGGTTCAGGCCAATGTGCGGACGAATTTATTAAATGCAAATTGAGGCGCTAACAGCTACTGCTGTTAATTTATTAACAGCATACCGCTATCATGTGAATGTGTATAAGAAAAGCGGAATCAAAAAGAAATGGAAAAAATAGAAATTTTATTTCTTCTGTTGCACAAACAATTTTCGGCTTGGTAGAGCTCCATAAACCGAAAAGTTTCTTCATTGGTCATTATTACTGACATTTTGTGACACTAGTTACGTGAATATAAAATTTAAATCAGGTGCGCGCAATCACTCTGGGAGCTCGTAGAAAACTAAACTAGAGTGCCAACCAATACTGACACCACACGGATCTCGCTTCAACTTGTGAACCATCAATCCAATACATACTAACGTAAGCACAAACACCCGCTCTTCACGATGGTCATTAGTATCCAACACATTCGCCAGTATATTGGCCAACGTGAAGAGCCGCCATTACAGGCATTATTTTGGTTACTAGGTGACTTCGATCAAGGATCTTAAAATGCAACTTTAATGTTTGACGAAATAAATAATTTAATTTAATTCTAATACGTATTTGATATTATTATTCTAAGTGTGTAGCCATTGTAAAAAAAGATGTCTCAAAAAAGATGTTGCTTAAGTCTAACGTCATTTCTCAGGCCTTTATTGAATTTTTCTAGCGTCACCTAATTTAATTACTAGCTGCTAAATATTCCCATGCCGTCCAATTAGTCTCTAACCTTTACTTATGCGCCTATAAATCCCTATAAAGACGCGTGAGCCGATCTTATTACGTCCCTTATCCAGCGGTACAATGTAAACGGAGGGTCGCTACGTGGCCGTTTTACCGAACAAAGTAATTGCGTTATTTAAACTTCTTACAGATCCTATACATTTTAGGATCCTTACAAATACAATTAAAAGCATTTATAAATATTTGTAGTATATTCCATGGCCAGATTAGATGATGCCTTTATCCCACTTTTACCAATAGATCGTGATCGTCGACTTCGCAGCCCAAGTAGCGCAAACGCTAAGAAAAGGGACCCTTAATTAGCATCAAGACGTGTTATAGTCGTAATATAATTGCGATTTATACACACATACACACACACACACACACACACATAAACACTCACGCCTGTCACCCAGAGGGGTAGGCAGAGACTACAGACTTTCATTTGGCACGATCCTGGCACGCCTCTCTCGCCTCCTTTACATCCATATATCTACGCATACAGGCTCATCGACTAAGTACAGTCCTAATCTGGCTCATTTTCAATGTATCGCCGATTTGGTCGATAAACCTCGTCTAGGGCATCTCTTCCCGACTCAATGACCAACTATATGCAATTTTAAATGTAATAATATCCTCCAGACCGTAATTCGGTGACGGCGGACAGTCTCAACAGAAACTAGCCATCTGCGCGGGCCAGAATTATAGTGGCCCAGTGTAAGCGTAAGCACAGGTGTACTCTCTATTCACCTCACTCTCATAGTCTGATGGGACGGTAAACCGACACGACCGGAGAGGATCAGGCGCAGGACCAACGGCTTTATGTGCTTTCCGAGGCACGGAGGTGAGACACCGCTAACTTTCTGACTCCGGGCAGCTACTGAGAATTTCTTGATGGAAAAACTCAATAACTGATTTTTTTATTTGCCCGACTCGGGATTCGAACCGGAGATCTCATAATCAGCAGTCACACTACCACAACTACTAGACTAACGAGACAGTCAAAGCAGTCGACGCAGACAAATAATATATCAATTCAACACGACTGGAGAGAGATCGGGCGCAGGACCAACAGTACTATCGGAAGCACGAGGGTTAAACATCGCTAACTTCTTGACTCCGGGCTGCTATTGAGAGTTTCTTGACAGAAAAGTCCAATAACTGATTAAGGCTCAACCCGGGATTTGAAATCAGGACCCCATCCCTAGACCAACGAGTCAGCCTTCTGCCTTTTTAATCTAATTATCTGCTTTGCTTTAGTAGTGTTATAATTTTTTATATAAACGTTTACTTTACGTTTACTCGTTTCCTTATACGATTTATATGTAGCTAGACACGTAAGTATTTCAGCAGCCGTAAAAAGTCTACTAAAAATATTTGTTGTTGTTTGCACACAATGATTTCTTTAATTTACGCTAACACTACATGGATACACATGGAATAAAACTAATTTTACGAATATTATCGCGTTTAATTTAAACTTTTTAAATTCCCGATGATTCGGGCTCTTCCCAGCGCCCATGGTCACAGGGCGGGCTGAAGTGTTTGACGTTCCGATGTCATTGTTAACGAAGGCTAAAATTAAACCCGATAAAATCAGTAAAATTAGTTTTATTCCGTTTGTAACACATTCTTGGAAAGGATTTCAATAGTACTAAAAGTATGAACGGTAACTCAGAGACTTTGATAAACAGAGTTATTCTAGAGCGTGGAATTACAACTCAAATGTACTGAAAATCAACTATCTATGTTTTTGCATAAATATTAGATCCAGGTGAGATTAGAACCCCGGACTGGCGGCATAGAAGCCAAGTAATATTAGGTTAATGGATGTTTTAAGATGCTTTTGATAAGGTTGGTTAGAAAATAATTCTTCGGTTGATTTATATGTTTAAATCATATAGTTTTAGAGGTGTTAATCATCGATACTTGGTGTTAAGGCGGAAAATATGTAGGCAAATTTGCGTGTGGTGTTCTGAAAACTTATTTGAATGGCTATTTATTACTAACGTTATTTTTTTTATAGGATAAGGGTGACAAACGAGCACACAGTCCACCTGATCGTAAGTGGTTGCTGCGGCCCATAGACATCCACATCTATCCTCTATTACAAATCAAAATGTAGATGCGCTGTCACCCGTGAGGACCAAGATGGAATGCCTCATTTCCAGTAAATAAAAAATATGATCGTAAAGGCTGGATACCTACGATAGGTAGATCATTTCATTGGAAAGTACGAAGCCAGAGTGTTCAATCGATTACTGAAAGACGAAATGGTTGGAATCAGAGGAAGACTTATCTCCTGTCGATTCAAGATGCTGATATTGGTAAAATATGTTGGAAAAAATCTGTGCCAGTAACTAGCGACCCGCCCCGATTTCGGCTGGGTAGGATCTATTAATATAGTGTTATTTAGATTTGAGATAATCACCAAAGACAATTTATATTATCAATTTATCTATTTCTCAAAAACTCATAAAGTTTTTCGGATAAAATACACCCTAGAAAAAATGTTTAGTCATGTCTTAATGACATGCAATTAAATCTCTCAGCTCAATAAAAGCAAGTCATTTCTATATTACAAACAGACACTTCAATTTTATTTGTACGCATATATTTTTTTTATATTAGGGTGATATACGAGCATACAGTCCTGATGGTAAGTGGTTGCTGTGGCCCATAGACATCTACATCTATCTTCGTTTGCGAATTAAAATGCAGATGCGTTGTCACCCGTGAGGACTAAGATAGAATGCCTCTTTTCCAGTAAGATAGGTCTCCGGTTCTCTACACTCACCATACGAAACACAGCAGCAATAAGCTGCTATTTTACGCTGGTATTCTGAAAGAGCGTGGTCCTTTCCCGGTCGCCGATCCATTCGTGCTACAACTATACCGTTAATAGCTGCAGCATGGCTCTACCACGTAAAAAATTATATATGCAATGTTACTAACATAGATATTATTTATTAGTTCTTATAACGTTACGTTGTATAAAAAAAATATAATAATACACTATAAAGCTCTTGTTTTAATTATCTCTTTTGATCTTTAGCCTTAATTTTCTGTTTTTGTTTATCTCATTAGTCTAATTAGTATTCTCGCGGCGTCCAATTAGTAGCTAAAATCTAATTATGCCTTACATATCCCTATTATGGCGTGTGAGCTGATCTTATTACGAAATTCTCTTATCCGGTGGCACAACGAAAAGGGTTTGTTTGGCTTTTCGAAGCAAAATTTTGACCCAAGACGAGGAAGACGTAAGTAGCGGTTACTTGCCCGGTGTTGTTTGTCTTGGGTTCTTAACTAAAACTAATTCATTGTCGGGTTTTGTCTTAATAGCTACGTGATAGTAATACTAGATTCCTTGCACATTTGACACTGTTTGCCCCTGCTGGCCTGCATATTTTGTTTCTCAATTATTTTTTTTACCTATTTAGACACATAATTTACTTAAATTGTTTCTCATTTTATTGCATTATTGTATGTTTGTTTGTTATTTGTTGTATGTTTTTCCTACTCCAAATTAATCCTAAATTTAGTTGCACGACGCAATCTGTAAATGCTATGTACACTTGTAATTGATATGCATATCAGAAAATATAAAAGTGTGTATGTTTTTGTGACAATGTCATATATGTATATTGTAAGTGTACTTGTTAAATAAATAAATAAATAAATATTTGAGGTCTAGTATAACCAAGACGGTTTTGGACAAGACATCTTTTGGAAACCATGATATTTTATTTTATTCGATGTCATCTCTTAATATAACGACGGGATGAAATGACGTAATTAGTTCTGTTAAAACATCTCGGCATTAGTTGATAATATAGATTTCTATAAATTATTGACTTTCCAGACTACATTGTACTCAACTCACCTACAACTATAATTCCTCTTTATCTTTTTTTTTATATGATAGGGTGACAAACGAGCACACAGTCCACTAATGGTAAGTGGTTTCCGTGGCCCATAGATATCTACATTTATCCTCTATTACAAATCAAAATGCAGATGCGTTGTCACCCGTGACGACTAAGGATGGAATGCCTCGTTTCCAGTAGAAAGGGTCGACGGGTCTTTACACTCACCAAACGAATGACTGCATTTTGACTGTTATTTTACGCTGGTATTCTGTGAGAGCGTGGTCCTTCCCCGGTCGAGCCGACCCATTCGTGCTACAATTATGCCATTAATATAGCTGCGGCATGACTACCACGTAAATATGTATAGTAATCTCTTAACAAAAGATGATATAATCCCGAGGATTGCTATTATACACCTCCAACCACCATATATTCTTAACTTTTTTGTCACCTCAGCGGCTTTTTAAGCAACAAAGTACCCACACACATAAATATGATTATACCTTAATGTAATGTAAATAAGGCCTGTAATCGTGTAGCGGCGGTGTAAGAATATCCACTCATATCAGTGTGTGTTGTAAGAGGTGACAGAGGGAAAATGAACCAGGCGATGGACAGTAGCATCGTCGTGATAATAGCTGAATGAAAATAAAAAGTGGCAACTATCAATAATATCCCCTCCATAAGGCAATTTATGGAGGAGGCCTATGTTCGGCAGTAGACTTTTGATAAGCTGCAATTTGAAAACCTGTAAAGTGTAAATAAATAAAAAAACAATAAAATTTCCATACAATAACTTTAAAAGTCGGAACTAAGATATAATACTAGATTAGATTTATACAGAAGAAATAAATAACCTTGTTGTGATGGTTTAAGAATATCCACCACCCCATATCCTCCCGCGGGTATCGCAAGAGGCGACAGAGGGAAACTGAATCAGGTTTATACGTGGTAGAGCCATGCTGCAGCTATATTATGGTTGTAGCACGAATGGGGCGGCTCAACCGGGGAAGGACCCCGCTCTCACAGAAAACCAGCGGAAAATAGAAGCTTAACGCTGCTGTGTTTCGTATGGTGAGTGTAGAGAACCGGAGACCCTTTTTACTGGCAAAGAGGCATTCCATCTTAGTCCTCACGGGTGACCACGCATCTGCATCTTGAGTCTTTATTGAGGATAGATGTAGATGTCTATGGGTCACAGTAACCACTTATCATCAGGTGGACTGTGTGCTCGTTTGTCACCCGATCCTATAAAAAAAGTGACGGGCAGCAGCGTCTTCCTGATAACAACTCAAAATAATAAAAAAGCTGGGGTCAAAATCCCCTATGAGGCAATCGATGGGGGATGCTATGTTCAGCAGTGGACATTTATAGGCTGTAAAATGATATATAAAAGAAATAAAAACCCGATCCTCATTCACCTTCTATCTCGCCCAAAACTTAATTGTATATACCTAGTCAGGTCATAAGTATTGTCACACAGTAAAAACTTTTCTTTTAGAATGCTGGCCACAAAAAAGTTTATTGAATTCGAATTTCGAATTGTTCATGAAAATAAAACTGTATACTTTTTAGAATTTTACTCATTTTTAAATATGGAGTGGCTTAAAGAAGACCGTGTTGCAGTTATTGCGTTGCATCGTTGCGGTTACGCGCCAATTCAAATTTTTGACATACTGAAAAATTTGAATATAACCAAAAGATTCGTTTATCGTACCATCAAACGATACAATGAAGACTTTAGTGTAGATGACAGGTCAAGAAGTGGTCGCCCTCTGTCTGTTAGGACTCCAGCAGTAATAAAAGCTGTGAAGGAGCGAATTCAAAGAAATCCCAAACGTAAGCAGAAACTGTTGGCCCTTCAGATGGGGTTAAGCAGAACCACGGTCAAAAGGGTGTTAAATGAAGACTTAGGGCTTTGGACATATCGAAGAAAAACAGGACATCGTTTGAATGCTCGTCTAATGGACCTGAGACTGAAGAGATGCCGCGCTTTGTTGAAGCGGTACGCGGAAAAAAAATATCGGGAAATTCTTTTTTCGGATGAAAAAATTTTTACCGCAGGAGAGAGCTACAACAAACAAAATGATAAGGTGTACGCACACAGTAGTGAAGAAGCGAGCAACCGTATTCCGCGTGTCCAACGAGGTCATTTTCCATCCTCGCTCATGGTATGGTTGGGAGTTTCTTATTGGGGCTTAACAGAGGTACATTTTTGTGAGAAAGGTGTAAAAACGAATGCAGTTGTGTATCAAAATACAGTCCTGACGAACCTTGTGGAACCTGTTTCTCATACCATGCTCAATAACAGGCGCTGGGTATTCCAACAAGATTCGGCGCCAGCTCATAGAGCGAAGAGCACACAAGACTGGCTGGCGGTGCGTGAAATCGACTTCATCCGGCACGAAGACTGGCCATCTTCCAGTCCAGATTTGAATCCGTTAGATTACAAGATATGGCAACACTTGGAGGAAAAGGCGTGCTCAAAGCCTCATCCCAATTTGGAGTCACTCAAGACATCCTTGATTAAGGCAGCCGCCGATATTGACATGGACCTCGTTCGTGCTGCGATAGACGACTGGCCGCGCAGATTGAAGGCCTGTATTCAAAGTCACGGAGATCATTTTGAATAAACTTTAGTGTCATAAGAATCTATGTTTTGTTAAGTTCATTTTGGTATATAAATGGTTACATAATGAATAAACTTGTTTCAGTTATTTTATATTAAACATGTGACAGAATTTATGACCTGACTGTGTATATGAAATATACGACACTAAGGCCCGTATTAATAAACGTTACTCAACGACGAACTCAAGTGCGTAATCATTTGATACGCCCTCATTACGATATCAGCATCTCAAGATCATTGCTTATTAATAAACACATAAAACAATATCTCAAAACGCTGTACTTAGGAATACTGTTCTGTGACTTGCACTCAAGTACACACAGTTGAGAGTCGAGTTTCGTTTATTAATCAGTGTGGCACTCAGTAGATATCGTAAACTTAACCGCATATTGAGATATGTTTATGAATAAGATAATAACGTCATGATTGTACACATGCGCGTGTACTTGAACCGAGTAACGTTTATTAATATGGGCCTAATCATAATCAAAGCAATGTTAATTTGTTGAGCCCATACTGCGATTTAAGATTTGTCTAAATTATTCCAAATTAAGTGAAAAATTGTTAATATCATTATAACTGTACATTATATCTAAATTACTTTTTAAGTCGATTAAATTGAACACATATACAAATAGTAAAAATGTGGTAGAGTCATGCTGCAGCTATTTTATGGTTGTATCACAAATGGGTCGGCTCAAACCACGCTCTCACAGAATACTAGCGTAAAATAGCAACTTGATGCTGCTGTATTTCATGTGGTGAGTGTAGAGAATCGGAGACCCCTTTTCACTGGAAACGAGGCATTTCATCTTAGTCCTCAGGGGAGACAACGCATCTGCATTTTGATTCTTAATTGAGGATATATGTAGATGTCTATGAGATACAGCAGCCACTTACCATCAGGAGAACTCTTTGTCACCCTTGTCCTGTAAAAAAATATACTCACATGATTTTAATTTTAAAGTGTGTACTTACACAACTAAAATTAAAAACATGAAAAAAAATCAAAGCTGTGTGTACATTGAAAACACAAAGTTTCAAAACTTTGAATCTCATTTTCTCATTATCATAAAACTGTCGCTTGATTTGTTTTTCTACGTCATCTAATTAAAAATTTGTAAGTCGTACAAACAAAATTAATTGCTTATTGAAAAGAATAAGATTTCCCTCCAAAAATACTTACTTTAAATGTCATTTCAAATACCATTGTAACGATTTAAGCTCTCATCTTACTTTTGACAAACGCTAATTAGAAAGTTCTTTAGAGACTTGTCATCTTATCTATTACAGAAATGTTACGTAATGTCTCAAATTATGAGAAATATTAAGGATCCTTTATTTAATTAAAATTCTCAAAATATATTGTTCGTTGATTCTGTCGATAACGAATTGTTTTTGCATATTATCTAAATTGACCGTCATTGCCTTACAGGGAATTCCTTAATAAAAAAAAATTATACAAAGGTGACAGATGAGCTATATGTCAACCAGATGATGAGGGGATGCTTCGATCCAAACGCACCTACATCGTGGTGTCCTACACGTGTGGCTTGGTTAACCTTCTTAGAAAATATTAAAAAGTTTATCATATTAAATTATATTATATGATAGAATTGTATATCTATCATATAATTAAATAAGGATGTAGCAATATCGTTTCAATGCCCTCCATGACTTTTTTGCCACCAGGGCAGCACTACTTAGGAAAGAGTTGAAATATGTGACAAATTATATGTCGGAGAAGTTAATTTGTAACTTACACTGCGGTACAAGCACTTTCCGTTTGGGAATCGAACCTGAAGCCCGTAGTATGTAATTGAATGCTTAACTACTATGGCACCGAGTCATCAAACAATATATCAATCTACAAATTGCGTACGCTGTGCAAGCTACCCATTTCCCTGTCAACACTGTCTAAAGCTGATCTTGGCAGTCTCGAGCACAGCTGGAAAATAGCCAGCCGCTCGTTGTTCTATAGGATATATTTAAAAGATACTTCGCAAGAGTGTCTTGATTCAATTCTTCCCACTAACTTACACTATCGGATAGCCAAACTTTTGACCATTCAGCATTTGTATTTCTATCCGTTCAAACATGGGTGTCTTAAAGGCAAAAGTGAATAGGTTAAGGCGCAGGTTGAGCTAAATGTCGCTCTAGTCGTTATTTGTGCGGTTTTTAGGAGCTATCTACTTTTTATTTAAAAGATATATCAACAAATAAAAAACACATTATATTTCTACATAATCTTGATTTCATAAGAGCTATATCCAATTTTTTTTAAAGGAATAAATATTAATATAATCTCCTTACAACGAAACCACATAAATGTGAAATTATTATTGATAACATGGATCTCGTCGTAAAGTAAGTATTATTTTATTTTGCGATTTACACCAATGGATAGGCAATTTATTAATGAACATTACTATTATAAATTTTTTTTTGAAAGACCAAAATTTGATTTTATTAAGAAATTATTTTAAAATCTGGGCGTATTCACTGCCCACGTGCTTGCTGGAGTCAGTGAGCCATAGATAATATACTATATAGGGTATAGATGAGCCACTCTGACAAATTATTAGGTAATGAAAAGAGGGAAGTCTCTTTAGCGTTCTTATAGATGGCGTTGGGATTATAAATTACTGGAAATTACACTAGAGGGCGCTATCAACTAGATTCAGTATTATTTCGTACATATTTCAATAAATTTAAAAAGAAATGTATTTAAAACCCGACTACTTTCTTTTAATTTACTTATTATTTAGTTTGTTTTTGATGAGCATGGTTTAAATTATTCTTAGATATATATTAGAATTATTCTATATTTTTTTTTATAGGATAAGGGTGACAAACGAGCACACAGTCCACCTGATGGAAAGTGGTTGCTGCGGCCCATATACATCTACAACTATCCTCGCTTGCGAATCAAAATGCAGATGCGTTGTCACCCGTGAGCATTAAGATGGAATGCCTCATTTCCAGTAAAAAGGGCCTCCGGCCACCTGCACTCACCAAGCGAAACGCAGAGGTAAACCTCTACTTCACGCTGGTTTTCTGTGAGGTCGTGGTACCACCCCGGTTCGAGCCGGCCCATCCGTGCGACAGCAAAAGCCGCGTGGCTCTACCACTGATATATATATATATATATATACCGCTGCGTTTTAAAACTTCTATAGCATGATTTAGGCTTCGGTATAAATAATGAATTCCAGCAGTGGCGCCATCTTATAATGAAATGTGTAAAAATATTGGGGTAAATAGTAATTTAGACGACTATTAGATGGCGCTAGTATCAACGTAAAAGCAAGCTACTGAGGACTTTCACACCCCTGCAGTGAGCGCTGCGCTGAGTGTCGTTAGAGCGTCGGCCAGCGCACACGCTCACTTCATATCAGTCGATAATATTATTACTTACTAGAGCTAACATGTTTATAGAAGAAAATTTGCTAAACATTTCCCTTGAAAAAAGAGAGAAAGTAAAGAAAATATTATAATTTAGGAACACAAAGTAGATTAATGTACTTACGTTATGAAAACTCTAATAAAAATATTGAAATAAAACGTGCTTGAGCACGTTTTTTTTCAGTATTCGTTCTTGAGAACATAGTTTCTAGTCATGTGATGTCACAAAAAAAACATGAAACCAAAATAAGTTAACCTTAGACTTAACTTAGAAGTATGTCATATTCCCTATTATGATATTATAATTTTAAAATTTCTAACATTAATATGGAAACAAAATCCTCTTTACTTTTAATAAAACGTTACAATTTGAGTGATGTTTATTTCCATTTGGGTATGAGAAACAACTAAGAATTAATGCCAATATGTTTGTACTCATAAATACAACGTGTCCCAAAATTCAACGATAAGCCAACACCGGAGGATAGATCTGCCCCGGACTAATCGCGGAAAAAAAGAAAAAAAAAAATATATCCCTATTATATTTTAAGTTATATAAAAAAAATGAAATTCTTCAGAAATTGAGACCGTTTATGATATTTTTCACTACCATGACCACAATTTTTTAAATATTTTTTTCTTTTTTTTATAGGCAACCTGAATTGTACTGCTATCTACCACAATTCTTAAAAACTCTAGAATAACTCTTGTTTTATCACGAAAATTAATGAAACTTATTATATTCCCTAAATTTTTGAAGACTTTTACTTTTGACCAAATTTAACTTATCGTGGTGTAAAAAAAAAGTATGAACACTAGTATGGCAAGTTCTTTTAAAAATTGACGCAACTAACCAACATTCCAAAATGGTATAATACTCTAGGAAAACAAGTTATAAAAAAATTTGGGCCTATTATTTCTTAACAGGGGCCAAATGACGGTCGGGTGCAATAAAAGTATTAGTTCTTGAAAAATGTTTAATATTTCAAAACAAATGGTACAAACAGTTTCACGTGTAATTTATTAAGTTATTAACATATAGCAAATGTTCGAACTGTTTGCCACCAGCATTAATATATGCACGACATCGGTTTAAATCGGGTGAACGGGGTGGCCATAAGATAGGACCAAGTCGCCCGATCCAACGCCCTGGATACTCTTGATTTAAATATTCTCGCACAGGACGGGCATAATGTGCTGGGCAACCATCATTTTGGAACCACATGTTTGGAAGATCACTTAAGGGCACGTCGTTTAACAATTCTTGCAAGTCATTTTGTAAAAAGTTTAAATACCTATTGCCATCTAAGTTTCCTTGTAACTCAAAGGGCCCAATTACTTTTCCATTTAATATGCCAGTCCATAGGTTAACCTTCTCATCTTCCGTCTCATCAAGTGTGGATTTTCATTACCCCAACTATGTAGGTTGTGAAGATTTAAATACCCATCTTTCTTGCACGTTGTTTCATCCGACCATAGCATTTTGTCTAGGAAGTGGGGATCTTCACTGTGCCTTTGAA
Organism: Parnassius glacialis; assembly: GCA_033319125.1. Lineage (NCBI taxonomy): Eukaryota > Metazoa > Arthropoda > Insecta > Lepidoptera > Papilionidae > Parnassius > Parnassius glacialis. The sequence continues at coordinate 35,829,630 of JAVANC010000028.1, read as the reverse complement.
GCATTACACGGCAAAATTGGATCCGTAGCGGATAGTCCCGCGGTAATAACGTCTGCACACGCCTGTAGTGATATGGGTGAAGCTTGTGACGTTTTAATATTCGATGTGCAGAACTTTTCGGGATTCCTGTAGCTTCTTCTATGGCACGTACCGAAGTAGTCGAGTCATTTTCTATCTCATTGAGAACTTCTTCATCACGATCCAATCTAGGTCTTCCAGCGCTTCTCCTATTGGATGGCATACGACCCCCCGGAAACGCTTGATGCACATTAATAAACACTCGATAATCAGGATATTTTTGAGCGTTTGGGTATCTTTCTCGATACAGTCTGCTAGCAGCGTTAGCATTACATCGGCATTCTCCATAGATTAAATGCATATTAGCGTATTCCTGTGGTGTGTACGGTTGCGGCATGTTAAACGCCAAACAGTCCAAAATGCGCCAGAACTCTAAATCACAAAACACACAATCGTAGTCCAAGATGATGCCAGGTCAGTTCAGTTTGCAGATCACTTCCAGTCCAAATAATGCCAGGTCAGTTAAGTTTGCAGGTCGATTCCAGTCCAAAAAGCCAAGCCAAAAGTCGATAGTATGTACAAGGGCCACGTAAGTTGAATTGGGCACGGTGCGCAGTAAACAAAGGAGCAGAGCGTACTGAACCGACTTGCTGAGAATAATAACAGCTTCTCTACCTGCCTTGTTGTTGTCTCTTTTTAACGTAAATATCTCTATCTATCTATCTCTCTCTAACATCTAAGGTATTAATTCCCCATTCGAATTCCTAGAAATTGTAACAGGAACCCATTTTGGACATGTAGTAAAAGTGATTACTGACAATTACAATTTAAGGAATTTGGCCCCTGTTTAGAAATAATAGGCCCATATTTTTTTATAACTTGTTTTCCTAGAGTATTATACCATTTTGGAATGTTGGTTAGTTGCGTCAATTTAAAAAAAAACTTGCCATACTAGTGTTCATACTTTTTTTTTACACCACGATAAGTTAAATTTGGTTAAAAGTAAAATTCTTCAAAAAAATTTAGGGAATAAAATAAGTTTCATTAATTTTTGTGATAAAAAGAGAGTTATTCTGGAGTTTTTAAGAATTGTTGTAGATAGCAGTACTATTCAGGTTGCCTATAAAAAAAAAGAAAAAAATATTTAAAAAATTGTGGTCATGGTAGTGAAAAATATCATAAACGGTCTCAATTTCTGAAGAATTTAATTTTTTTTATATAACTTAAAATATAATTAAGATATATTTTTTTTTCTTTTTTTCCCCGATTAGTCCGGGGCAGGTCTATCCTTCGGTGTTGGCTTATCGTTGAATTTTGGGACACGTTGTATAATAAGTTCTGGTACAATATATTCCTGCCTTTACAGAGTTCTAGCGTGTTACATAATTTCCGGTGTGTTGCTTACGATTTTGTGGCTCTCTTTACTTTTTCTACTTTACTCTTTACTCTTTCTAGAGCGTTATGGTACAAATTTAACTAAAAATCCTACCCGTCCTTATATCGTAATCATCATCGACATCATAATCGTCATCGTAATCATCATCGTCATCTTCATCATCATCGTCACCATCATCGTCATCATCATCGTCATCATCACCGTCATCATCATCGTCATCATCATCATCGTCATCATCATCATCGTCATCATCATCGTCATCATCATCATCGTAATCATCATCGTAATCACCATCGTCACCATCATCGTCATCATCATCATCATCATCATCATCATCATCGTCATCATCATGAAAGATACACTTTAGTGTATTGAGTATGTAGAGTTGAATATTTAACAACTGATTTCAGTACAATATTCTTACAATCGACGGATCTAAATCATCCTATGTCATTTGTAAATCTAAAAACAAGAAAATTCCATCTCAGCTACCTCTAAAAATAAATTCTATAGTATCTTTAAGATGGGTATTAACCTTTATTTACATAATACTTATTATACTTATACTGTAAGTTAACCAACAAAAACAGTGGGATATTCCGTTGGTACAGGGCGTGCAGAAGGATTTGTTTCATAATTTCCATAGTGACCAAGATTAGGCACGCCTTCTAGCTGTTTCGACTAAGGAATCTAGTCACTGGTTACATGCTTTACCATCAAGTAATCTCGGCACATTACTTGATGCGGAAAGCTTACGCATTGCCGTAGGAATCCGACTAGGAGCGGCGATTTGTCAACCCCATCAGTGTCCCTGTGGTAGCAGCGTCGACAAGTTTGGGCTCCACGGACTTTCATGTAAGAAAAGCGCTGGTAGATTTTCACGACACAGTTCTTTGAACGATGTCATCCGAAGGGCTCTTGTCTCTATAAATGTTCCCTCGGTTTTAGAGCCTTGTGGAATATTTAGAGACGATGGCAAGAGACCCGACGGTATGACATTGGTCCCTTGGGAGAGAGGTAAAGCCCTAGTGTGGGATGCTACTTGCGTAGACACTCTGGCGGTCTCTCATCTCAGGGGTACCTCGTTTAGAGCCGGGGCGGCATCAGAGGCAGCTGAGCTGAGTAAGTGGTGCAAATATGAGTTTCTGAGAGATGACTACATATTTGTGCCATTTGCTGTAGAGAAAATCGGTCCGTGGGGTCCACGTGCGGTGAAGTTCCTAAAAGAACTCCATCCGCGGCTGGTCGTTGCTGCTAGTGATAAGAGGGCTGGTTCTTTCCTCGCTCAAAGGCTAAGTATAGCCATTCAGCGGGGAAACGCAGCCAGCGTTCTTGGCACGATACCGCGGGGAGTCGGACTATATGATATTTAAGTTTCTAGTTTTAGTTTTTTTTTTAAATATTATTATAGTTTTTAGTATTGTAGATAAAAATAAATAATATATATATATATATATATATATATATATATATATTTAAAAGTAAAAAATAACGAGAAGACAGAAGACCTCGGACAGCTTTTTAACAGAATTTACAAATCGAATATATAAAAAGTGAACTTTCACGCGTCATGGGCTTACTTAGAAATAATGTTTGATGCCTTCCTCGCAGAGTCCGTCCAACCATTTTATTTTATTACTAGCTGTGCTCGCGGCGTAGCTTGCGTATATAGGTTTTACTTAAAGAATTTTAAGTTTAGGGTAGGATAACGATTTATACCATTACTGTATCAATAAGTGGTAACAAAATAAATCGATATGCTTAAAGTTCTAAGTCGTTTATGATAGAGCTTCAGTGTAAACGACGTTAGAAGTAGACTTAGCCGGGTCGTACAGAAAAAGGTTACGGGGGCTAATAACGCGGGAAAAAGCAACATATAGTTGGCCATGTGCAAAACAATCAGTACTGATGTCCACTCCTGCAACGCGTAAAATTTGACCTTGCGCTTTATTTACGATCGTCGCATAACACACGCCGACTGGGAAACAGGCTTAAAATAGGGATGTTCGATGATCATCGATGTTAAAAATTAAAACTTCTATGTTTTAACATCTATAATTTTCAACAAACATCGAAACATCGACGTCATTGAACCCAAAGTCGAAAATTGGGCACTTGCAAACAATGCGAACCCGCGAAATCAATATCAACTAAATCTTGCATTTGCTCTGAAGATTAAAAGTTTTGAATAATTCAGAATTCCTGAACGTATCGTTAACCTAAAATAATGTCATTATAGTGTGTCAAACTTAATTGTCAAGTGTCACCTGTAATGTCACAATGGTCACTGCTTTCGTTTTATTTTTTAGTGTCGCTGACGGTTGTCGCATAATAACTATTCTACGTAAATTGATATTCAAGTTAATTGTTACTTTTCCCTTGCTGTGTATACCCACATAATTTTAAAACAATGTGTAAGTATCTACACATATACTTCTTCTGGGATTCTTCTGGGAGGGATTCTGTGTATAAAACAATATCACGAAATTTTATTGCAATTTTGCTACTTTTAGTCGAGTTTTGTTGCATAACTTTGGCGTACATATCTCTTTTCTGGTTTTTGTTTCTAATGATGATTGTGATGTTAGCCTACACGGCTCTTATAGCTTCATCGGGCTCATGGACTTTAATTTATTCAGTGAGTCTCAATACGAATCACCGGTGAAAAATCTTAATACCGCAATTCAGAAAAGGCTGAAAAATTTGTACATCCCCATCTATTACGTTCTTTGTGAGAAAACATCTTTTTTTTACTGTGTTTTAAGTATAAATATATTATAATAGTACTTTTTTTTACACACGAATCTTTTTATTATTATTTCAGATATTTTATGGCGCCATTAAACAAATTCTAACTTACATTTCAAAATAATTATCATAACTTTCGATACAATTAACCAATTTTAATAAAACAAAGATTAAATGAACTCGATAATACGTTTTACTATGATTTTCTTAAGGATTTCATTGAAAAAAGATGTTTGCTCAAAACGTCATGGGTTCATCAACAAACAGACAGACCGTCAGACAGTACAATTCTAAAAATTATAAAAATGTACTTATTTTATGATTTTCAGTCCCCATGTAGTCACAAATTAATATAATATACAATGTACAGAAACAGACAACATGTTATCACCATTTTTATTATATGTATAGATTAAAGAGAGATGGCGCTGTTAACATCAATCCTAAAAATAAGAGATTAATTGACGCGGTTGATACAATAAAAAACATAAAAGAACTTATACATCAGTGCCTGCATAGTAAGCAAAAAAGGAAGTTTGATCCTCACCGAAAAACGAAATTGATAATAGTTCTTTTAAAATTTGATTTACCACATAGAGTACTCGGCGGTAAAAAATAAATGAGATTGTCAACACGCAGTAGGGCAGCGTGTTATACAAAGATTGGAAGCAAATATGAAACTCATCTACAGAAAAAAACCTTAACCTGCCTTTTTTTAATTTATTCTCAACAGATATTTTTTGTATCACATTTGTGCAACATCACCATCTATCGATGAAATTGGTTAACTATTGTACTTTAGATTTAGATAATAAGGTTAATATAATATTTTTATATATATTTATTACGTTATTTTTGTAATACTTTTGTTTTACGTTTTAGATATAATTATATCATTATAGAACATTATTTTACATCATTCAATTATGATTTATAATATGATACTAATTTAAAATGTACTTGATGACTCATATAACGCCACTAATGAACAAATTCGTACCTATACTTAGTACCCATACTTCAGAATATTTGTCATAACTTTTGATGGAATGAACTGATTTTAATGAAATAAAGACTAAATGTAACCCGAAGATACACTTTATAATTTCCTTAACGATTCTTATGATAGAAATTAGTACTTTATACGTGATACGTTAACAAACAGACAGACAGACAGAAAATTCTGAAAATGGTAGAAATGTATTTAATTACTTATTTTTAGTACCCCTCAATCACTTTTATTACAAAAATATAAAATGTACAGACGTCTGCTATTTACAGTTTTATTATATATAAATATATATATAATAAAACAAAAACTATTATATATAAATAAATATATATATATATATATATATATATATATATATATATATATATATATATATATATAGATTAGGTTATTTATAGGTAGTGTTGTTTGTTTTGGGTATAATTTTTCGTATTAGTTATACATATATTTGTTGTGTTTTTTACTGCGCGATGAAGCTTTTTGCGTGTATTTTCTTTGAAGTAAATGCAAATAAAAAATGAAGCACCATTAGCATGTAAGGTTCGAATCCATAATTAACATTTCGACAAATATTATAATTTACACTATAAAAGGCTAATTCAATATTATCAGTATAGTATACAGTTAAAAATAATACTGATACCCAACCACAATATTCTATTAGGTATAGTACTGCCTCGTTGGTCTAGTGGTTGTAGTAGTTGTACTGCGTAGTTGCGACTGCTGATCATGAGGTCCCGGGTTCGAATCCTGGATCGGGCCAAAAAGTCAGTTATGAGTTTTTCATTATGTTCTAAGATATAATTAGTACTACTAAGTTATATTTTTTGCTAAAATATAGTATATTATTTATTGCTTGTTTTTTCTTCCTTTTCAAATAATAATTGAGTACATAAGGTGTTCTATACTTATAATTCGGTAAAAAGTATCTAAGTAGGTACTAATATACCTACTTTTTACTATAAACTAAAATTTTTTAAAACTAAATTTAACTAAAAAGACTAAACTGACCATTTATTTTTTAACTCAAAACTCCTGTTTTGTTTGTCAATACCCATGTCCTCATGGGTTTATTTATACTCTAAAAACTATAACTTTATACAATTAGTGTTCACTATAAAATTATATTCGGTATAGACGGTAATTATTAAATGCAACATATTTTTTTAATTTTTAAATACATTTGTCAGTGGATTAAATTTGCTTTAATAAAGTTGGTGATGATTTTAAATAAGAATAAAATTCTGCTCAAGTTTTTTTATTGTTATCTTTGTTAACAACATCGCCTTTACAACTGAAACCGTAAGTGTTTCCTTCGACGTCCACAATTTATTCAAAATAAAAAATTACTCTTTCTACCGGAGCATTTGTACCAGGTAGACATAAAATATATTCGATTAAAAAAATTATGTTGAAGATTGTTGACTTTGAATACTTCCATCCAACGAGTTACGGGACAATTTTGTGTCCCGGAGTTTTATTTGGGGACAATGGGACAGGTGACCGAGAAAAGGGACAGTCCCGTTCAAAACGGGACGTATGGTCACTTTACCTATAACCTGGCGACGGCTCCGTGGCGCAGTGGCTTAGCAATCAGTAGTTGCGCTGGGGGCCGCGGATTCGAATCCCGCACGGAACAAACATTTGTAAGGCCTATAAATAATTGTTCCGGGTCTGGATGTTTGTCCTTGTGCAATTTATGTTTGTAAGCTGCCTCCACGACTCTCATTCTATATTACTCTCACTCTGCGAAACATCCTATTTATTTGTTTATTCTTTATTGCACCAAATATTTGTACAAAAGGCAAGCTACCTATCTATTTACCTATAGTGAGTAGGTATCTTTTAAACTCACAATTTTCAATGCTTCATTTTTAATATATAATTAATTATAAAATTTCATAATTAGATAATATATGAGAATACATAATTCTAATATAATGCACCTAATATACCGAATAAAAAAATTATAATACATTTATCGTTGTACGCTGTGTGTATTTCCATAAAATAGTTTATTGATGTTGAAAAAATACTACGTCCGTACAGTAGGTGGCGTCTTACATATTTCTTACGCGATCCTATATTGTAGCGAGTCGGCGCGGCACAGCACACCAAATGCTCAAGGTCGTTCGCATGGAGTAGCCCCTTAAGCTAAGCTACCATCTGGCCAGTCACCATTCTAACGTAAGTTGTAAAATAAAAAATTTGTACAACCGACTTCAATATAAATTAATAAGGATAACTCAAAAACTACTGGTCAGACCTTGATCAAATTTATATGGGACCACATGAGAAGCACCAGCTTTCAAATAAAAAATAATCATCAAAATCGTTTCACCTTGATAAACATCAAGAGGTAACATACTTTTGCGCGTCACTATTAATGTCTTTTACATGGCAACACTAGTTACACTAGCGCCCTCTAGTGTCGAGTAAAAGAAAGTGTTGCGCGCCACTAGTAATACCTTGTTCATGGCAACACTAGTAACACTAGCGCCCTCTAATGTCGAGTAGCAGAACTAGGAGAGTCGAGATCCTTCCAGAAATTTCGGGACCGATATGTACTCGAATATTCTAGCTGTCACTACAGTAGAAGGTTCTGGAAACTATCTGAGGCCCTATATAAGGCCGGTATAGACCACGACCGGGGCAGTATTGAATTGGCGATACAAGAGAATACCTTGAAGCGAAATAACTGCGAACTAAAGTGTTTGTTTTTATTATTAGTGTGGTTTTAGATTGTAATTAATGTTGTGTAATTAAAGTGTCAATTTTGGTAATTCAAAAAATAGTCAAGTTTTTAATTGTCTCGAACCCCAAGCTCGTAACAATACTTAAAAAAATACAGTCGAATTGAGTACCTCCTCCTTTTTGAAGTCGGTTAAAACTTAATAAAATAACTTAATTAAATATTAAAAAATCTTTCTTATTTAATATTCATTCATTCATTCATTACAATCTGTGAACATTTTACCGCTGAACATAGATCACCCTCATAGATTGCCTCATGAGTATTTTACCACGTTTGGCAGGCGGGGAACCAACTGCAGTTTTTTTTATATTTCTTTGTTGTTTTCAGCAAGATACTGCTGCCCATCTCCTGTTTCAGTTTCCTTTCTTCGCCTCTTACGACACCCACAGGATGATATTTGGTAGCGAATAGACTTACTTATGTTTATTTGGATGATTGTACTTCTATCATGCTTGAATGTCATGAAATAGGGGACATAGGATACTTTTTACTTCTATAATTAAGTAATTGATACAAGTGTGTAGTATGTGATACAGTTATTAAAAATCATGTTTATATTCACGTAGACGCTATAAAATTCAACATGCGAGGCCGGAGTTACATGTTACAAGCAATATTTAAATTAATTACGAGGAGTCTCCAACTATCAAAATGTATATAAATTGTGTCAATTATCATTACTCTGTCATAAAAGTGTCTTTATGACTTCAAGTGGTTTTATTATCTAGAATTATTTGTCTTCCGACTGAGATCTCTTTAAACTTATAAGTCCATAAAAACTTTATTATGAACGTAGAATGCTTTCAAAGTCTCATCTCAAAATTAAAGTGTCATATACGAGATCTGTCTGATAGTACTTTATGAAGTGATTTCCCATCTCGCGGATAATAGACGTAAATTGTAGTTTTCTCGTTAATTGTGATTGTCTTCAAAAATATGCTACCTTGTTGTTGCGGTGCAATGTAATCTATTACTATATTTTCTCCTATGATGTTGTGAGAGGCGATTGAGATTGTTTTTAACTTTTATATTCAAGTGCTAACTACATACGTATATTAAACTATACTATACGTATATTAAACTATACTATATGTTATTAGAAGACACATATTGTGTTTGATATAAAGGGTAATAGAACAGCACATGCGCTACTGAAAAACAATCATTTGTATTTATGCGCGTATTTTGACCTTGGTTGGGATTTGAAATCAGGATCGCTGACATCACGTATTCTGATCACAAACCAATCTAGCCACAGTTAATTTTACATCTTTAAATATTTCTACACCATACGCAATAGCAACAAGCAATATCAAAAATTCGTAAATTTTCCACGACAGGTCAATCAATAGCTATTCAAACTAATTGATTCTAACGCAGCAGACAGCTTGCAATATCAACGCTTTGTTTTGAGAGGATACGATTAATGTTCGTTTTTGATTTAATCGCTTTCGTAGTGGAAATTGCGTCTTTAAGCATGAACCACGTGGAAGACCAGACAGGTAAATAACGATTGATGTAAAGTAATGTTGGAAGCCGATCCTTATCAAGTAACTAAGAAATGACGTTTGACCTTAGTTACCCCACAATATTGACTCAATTGCACCAAATTACAGGCAAGTCTTTCAAAAATGCAGATTCTTTGAAAGTCATATTTCCTGTAGTGGTGTAAAGAGACAGTGGATAATGATAAAAATAATATGAAATTTTAAAAACGAAAATTATTAAAATTATTAATACACATTATATCGTTCCATCACACCTTATTGATTGGCGATTATAATAAAAGGTACCTACATGTGTTGCGAAAGCACTTGCGCCTCAGTATAAATAAATATGAACAGTACGGAAACTAAGCCTAGTTGAGGACATAATTACCTACGCTCCATTGAAGCAATAAGGTTGTAACTTTTAATGTTTTTGATATTGTTTTTTTTAACATTTTTGTTCTGTAGTGATCAAACAATCGAATTTAAATAACTAGCTTACAAATACAATTTAAATAGGTAATCTCATGGCGTCGGATAATCTCAGCAAAAGATGACAGTTTAAACACGGAATACAATTTAATATTAATATACACAACAACTAGTAGAACTATTTTTTGTTTGCTCATCAAATCTTCTCGAGCAACCAAATGAAGCCATGGGGAACGTCTGAAAAAAATAACAAAATATTATCTTTCTCATTGTCATCAGAGGTGGTGTAGGCGTAGAAATCTGTTTAATAATCAAAAAGACCAAACTGGTAGCCACTTTTACAAATCAGGAAGAAGGTAAGTAGCAAACAACTCTATAAATAACTCTGTAAAATACTTTCCTATTTTATTTACACATTGACTATTGGTTTCAACACCCTCAAAAACCATGAAAATAACACACATGATGAAAAAATTTATACCTATTGCAGCCGCCATCTTGGATTTACTTTTTGTTACCACTATTGCACTATCAGCTTTATATAGCCTCAAAACCGCCGCATTCTGGATTTACAAATAAGTTCACGAATTCATTATGATCGATCACACGGGCACCAATAAAAATTATTCTTACCTTTCAAAATCAGCAGGAAGCTTAAAATACGATAGCTCCGGTTTTGATGAAGCCTAGTTCAAACAGCCATATACTACGCAATACGTTCGTGGCATTTTTAAAGTCTTGACGCGACACTCGCTGCTGAGAGCACCGCGACGAGCGTTTAGGAGTCACGTCGTTGCGCATATTTGTGTGAGTGTGCCGTTTCGAACGTTTGTAGGTAGTTTCCGTAGTGTTCCTACTATTATATTTATACTGTGCTTGCGCTGAGTGGACGCGGGTCGACGACCAGCATGACTCGCGTCCATGGAATATTACAAACCAACGTTGGACAGCTGATAAATATAAAATACATTAGCGAATATGAGCCAAACGAATCACTTTGGTGTGATTGTGTGATGGCGCCGTAAGAGAATCCACTACCACATTTCATCACGTGTCACCATGATAAAGCAAAATAAATAATTAAAAATTAAAAATTTTGTACAGCCGCCTTCAACATAAGTTATTAAGAATTGTAGTGTTATGCTACTTACATATCATTTTACATTATTTTTCCATTCTGTTTTTGATTTTCTGCATTCATGTTTTGCATCACTTTATACTATTTTTTTATTCTGTTTTTGATTTTCTGCATTTATATTTTGCATCACCTTTATTTCCATAGGATCCTGTAACGTTTTTACACAATAACAAATCATTTTCACTTCGTATTTTCACACTATCTAGCACTTTTAAAATCGCTGTCAATGGAGTCTTACCTTTTTCGGTCTTTTATTGAATTCTCTGTAACTCTACAATTTCAGGCTTCGTGCGCGCTGCCGCGCATTAGTTTTTCCTATATGAATAATATCTCATTTCTTACTTAAATGTAATTGTTTTCCAATTATATACCTAAAACAAAAAAAAATATATTTCTGACAACCATTATTTATATGGTTGTTATGGTAACTTTTATTCAAATTCGTCACTGGTGTGTTGTTCCTAATTTAATATTTTCACATAAATACTCTATGGATATAGGTCATTTACAATAAATTTCCTTTTAATTTAAATAATTTCTCGTTCTCTCTAAAAAGGTATAAAAGCCGAGCAATTAGAGAATACAGGACAGTCTCGCTTCAGTTCTCAAACGAGAAACATCTACTAAAGGCCTTATCCCGGGTCCGCTTTGCCCCGGGATCCTGCAAGCCTCCATCTACACGTGAAGTCGTCGGCAGTCTGCTTCAAGCGCGGGGCCACACTACCTTCGGGCGCGCTACGACTGCTTGCTCCAGGCGCCGAGTGCACCTACTGCCCGCGCTACCTTCGGGCACGCTACGACTGCTTGCTCCAGGCGCCGAGTGCACCTACTGCCCGCGCTACCTCTGGGCGCGGCGACTACTTCTCCAAGTACTGAGCGCACCTACCCCAGGCGCTACGTGCGCCGGCTCCGGACGCTGCGTGTGCCCAGTCCAGGCGCTGCGTGCCGTCGCCGCTGAGAAACCTCAAGCTCTGCGTGTGCCTTTTTCTACAAAAGCAGCGAGGCTCCAGGCTCCACTATAAAACTATATTGTCCTATTCTCCTATCTTTATTTTTTTTAAAAACCTAATTGTAATCTCATTTCATCCATCATCTTCATATTTCATTTTTTTTATAAAATTGTAAATACCTTTTTAAAAATTTAAATATATTATTTTCTTGTTCTACTTTTGTTGTTTTGTTGTTCTTAGGTTAGGTTCTATATATTTTTCTTATTAATTGTCGCTTCACGACAGAATAACTCAAAAACTATTGGTCTGAACTTGATCAAATTCATACAGGACCACACGAAAAGTACCAGCTTTCAAATAAAAAAAGAATCATCGAAATCGGTTCACCCAGTAAAAAGTTAGGAGGTAACACACATAAAAAAACATACAGTCGAACTGAGTACCGTCTCCTTTTTGGAAGTCGGCACAAAAGGAGATGAGCAGTAGTAACTTCCTAATAACAACTCATAAGTAATAAAAATCTGGGGTTGACAACTCGTCTGCCAAGAGTGGCAACTATGGCAAATAGCTCCCTTCTGAGGCATTTTATGGACTGGTGCGGTGTTCAACAGTGGACTTTTGATAGACTGTAATGAATGAATGTCTCTGGGATAATAATCAACCTCAATTCAAAAATAGAGATGCCCCAAACACGGCCTACAAAGTAATTAAAGAAGCCATGGAAATAGGTCCTGTAAAAGATGTAATAGTGCTTCATAATCCATTTAAAAATAAAGGTAAGAAACCTGATTATTACGGGTTAATTTTTTTAGTTAATTTAATTTTAAATGTATGTATATTAATATCTAGAAACCTATATGACATTGTACAGTGTATAATTTAAAATTAAAAATTTTGTACAACCGAGTTCAATATAATTTATTAAGAATAACTCAAAAACTATTGGTCAGACCTTGATCAAATTTATACGGGACCATATGTAAAGCACCAGATTTCAAATAAAAGGGCAATTCTCTGTAAACTCGTAATGGTCCATACAAACTCTGTCCTGGCATATTTTTTAGCATTTTCGTAAAAAATATGATAGTATTACTTAGGAAAGTAACTGTTGCTTTTCGTATATAAGAGGGCCAATTGAATTCATATGTATTTTTAAACTTATTTTAGATTTTTTGATAAATTGCTACAGGGGATTGTTAGGTGGAACAGGGGACTGTTTTATATAGAAGTAAGTCATATGATTAGTATCAATCATTTATTATTTTATACCACATTTACGTATCAACATAAAACAATTATATTTCAAAAGGTTCTTAAGAAAATCATAGCAAACAAAATTCCTCCTCTAACAAAATCAAAACTTTGATGTCAAAACTATGGTTCTAGAAACAATTTGTATTTGAGATCAACTTCGTTGAATTACTAACATAAATTATTAAATTTGGAACGCAGTCTTCTTTTATAAAGTAATATTAATAAAATTATAATACAATAGTCTTTTCTCTCAACAATAATATTATACTCGTAAGCAATTATGATGAAAGTAATTTGAAATAAGATGTGCAATAAAGTTTTAAGGCTAAAACTAATGAGGCACATACATAATCACAATGAGCTTACTTTAAGATTAGAAAAATTGACATTAGCGCTGGAAAACATCTACTTGAGTAGTAAACTTGTAAAATATTCTCTTCCCTTTTAGAATGAAGTTAGGATTATTTTATTTAGGATTTATTTTGGCTTCATATAAAGCGCAAAGTTTCAGGTCTATGTTGCTGTGCGTTAGACATAAACATGTGTCGCGATTTTGAGCGTTCGGTTTGACTACCCAGAACGGGCGCAGTCGGCAGAATGTCTGATAACTTATTTTCAAATTCTCAGCCACAATTTTTTTATATAGATTAAGAAATGTATCAAGAAGGTATCTTTTTTGTTTTTTCACATTCTTCCTAGTAATAAATTCCTTTTTACTAACTGCCATATCACTGTTACTATCATCTTCAAAGAAATTCTGAATTGCTCGTAATAGTTACAATTAGGTATTTTTATACGGTGACTTACAGGTACATCCAAGCCAATTGGATTAAATTTTTTTTGTTTATTATATAAAATTTCGCGTTTTCTTTAGGTATCCAATGCCTATACTTTTGAACTAGACTACTAGATACGATTCTTTGAAATATTTGTTTATCTTTCGTACGTTTAATGCTGAATAGTTATTATTCAACTGTTCACTAAGCACATCGCAAAATAATGCTTTTTTGACAACTTCCTTTCTCGTATCAGGCTTATCTAACATTTTTTAATATCTTCGTATTAGGTGTGTCCTTAACATTTCTTTTTTTCCTATTTTCAAGTCTTCCCAATCTTTTTTGTATTTCTAAAGTTCTTTCTGTAAACACGCGATCTTTTCATTTCTTTCTTTATTATATTTTTGTCTTCTTCTTTTGGCTAGCCTTTTCCTTTGCAGTGAACTAATACTGGATATTGCTGGACTTAGAGCTACAGAAAGCTGATTTGGAACTAGAATGAGCTGTCTTGAAGAGGAGTATCTACTTCAGAATCTGATAATGGTGTATTTTCACGCATAAATGTATTAGTAACGCTGTTCAATCTCTTTAGTTTAGATCGGTATACAGTGCAGTGTTCTTTCCACGTTTTTAAGGCAGCCCTGTGTTCACGTTGTGTCATGTCTTTCACTAATTTTCTCAAACCTTTTTCTTTCTTTTTCTGATATTTTAATCTCTCCTTTTCTTTCATCTCTTCTCTCTTTAGAGGATCATTTTTTCCACACTGATACCTTCGTCTCTCTGCTTGTCTTTTTTTTCTAATAATTCCTCTCGCGATAACTTTGTCTTTTTAGGAGCCATCTTGTGTGCGTGTGCGATTAACCTGTAACATAATTTGCTTTCAGTGAGGTAAATTAATGCGAAACATATTCTTTTGGGCTCCCCTCTTTCTTATTTGAATAAATCTTCAACGAGTGAACTTATTTATGTAAGCAAAACCTTTTAAAATGACTAATTTTATGAGATATACAGTCCCCTCGCACATAGAACAGTTCCCTGTCATATTACCAGGAAGGGGACTGTAGCCAGGGGACTGTGTATTTGGGTTTAGTTTCCAAATATTTACAAAGCTATTGAAACGTGATTCGATACGAAGCTACCGACAAATGTGTACACAATCAAAGATAAATTAAACTATTTATATAAATATTTAAACTAATTAACATTATTAAAATTACTTACCAGAGGACTGTATGTCGCAACAACCAACATGCGTATTCACACCACAAATGACGCGCGGACACCAAACAAAATGGCAGACCGACGCCGTTTTCGGCAATGTTACTAACTTCACATTGGTTGCATTTCATTTCACGGAAATAAAAGTTTGTAGACACAACAGATTTTTTCTACTTTTGTTTTGAATTTTTGACAGGGGACTGTTTAAGAAAACTTAGGACAACTTTAACATGACATTAATACATTTAAAAAATAAGAAGCTAAATCTTGTTTTATGACATAAATATAAAATAATTATTCTATTTTTAGATACAAACTGCAAAATATATTTAATGTTCATAGTTTTTTTTATAATATTATCTCTAAGTAGGAATCCGTGAAAAGGGACAGCCAGGGGACTGTGTTTTTAGGGCTTCAATATTTTTTTTTAAAAAAAGGAAGGTTGTTATCGTTATAAAAACAATAGCACTATAAAAATCAGCGTTTAATTTTAATTAAGAGACATAGTTACATTTCTATACTTTATTATTTTTGTTTAAAACCGTTCCGGACAGCCATTTAAGAATTTACGGAGAATCGCCCAAAAAAGAATCATTGAAACCGGTCCACCTAGTAAAAAGTTATGAGGTAACACACATTAAAACAAAACATAAAGTCAAATTGACTACCATCTTCGTTTTGAAGTCGGTAGAAAAATGAAGTTTCAATAACGACGGGCTCATGATCTCGGTAGTATTGTGGAATTCACGACAAACAAAACAAGTTTCATCAACATTGAAATTATTTTCATTATGCATAAAACTAGTTTCGTTGGGTTGGTTATGTTGTGGAATAGGGCATAAGATACTTTTTATAGCAAACACTAAAGTTTAATTTGCATCCATCGAATAAAATTTCATGAAATAATACATAACCTGTCTGAATATAAAAGTGAAACAATAAAAATATTTTATTCATAGAATTGTAATTTTTTTATTTGTTTAAGTTCTTTTATTTCATGATTGAAAAATTTCAACCGAATCAGCGTAAATCAGCCCTAAGACACATACAACACAAATGAGAATATATTATGGTATATTCAAATAATTAAGAATTCAAGGAAAATACACTCAGTTTAATAAATTTAATTTGAAGTGTAAAACTAATTATATAAATTGCAAATGTACATCTTCCCGAGTCTTAACTTCACTTAGTCCCGTTTCACTGTTACCTACATATTCGGTTTTTAAGTACTTGCGTACTTGCACCTACATAATTTATTAGGCCAGATTTAACAGCACATTTAAATTATAAGCCTTAAAATAACAGAAACGGTCAACAGTCCAATGATAACCTCAAATAAATAAAATCACACATCCCATTTAACTAATAGTAACTTGTATGCGTTGTCATCCATGATAACTTATATAAAATGCATTAGAGCTTGTAATTTTACTGGCTGGATACTCCTGAAACCAAGATACAGCAATAAGCTTGGAGAGCAGAAATAGAGAATAGTATTAAATAAGATGGACATCACGGCAGAAAAGTGGCTTAATTTTGTGCGTGCGTACGTACGTAAGTGCGTGTGTGCGTGAGTACGCGCGTGTGTGCGTGCGTGCATGCGTGTGTAGTTGCGTGCGTTTGCGAGTATGTCTGTGTATCTGTGTGTAGTGATGCTACGATCATAAAACTGATTGTATGGTGCTTGAAAGATAACCGAACTCTAACTGTAGTTGTTAAAAAACGGTTAACGGTAAACGGTTATTTTTTTATTTTAAACGTCCGACCCGGCATTGACTGGATGGGATCTATTAATGTGGCATTAGTTATACTTAAGATAGTCTTCAAAAATATCTCCAAATAATTCGGAAAAAATATAACCCAAATCATTCCTGGAATTGCTCTCTACCTGTTCGTGAAGTTTCATTGAAATCAGTGCAGTCATTCCGAAGATTATCCCGGACAGACAAACAGACAGACAAAAATTTAAATATGGTTGTTCATATCTTAATAACATTCATATAATCCCCTCAGCTGAATTAAAGGCTGCTATTTCGGTATTACAGACAGACACTCAATTTTATTCAATCGTAAAGATAAAGTGTTCCCCGCCATGTTCTCTTGACCTAGCACCTTGATTCATTTTAAGTAAAAGAGGCTTGAAAGCAAGGATCATGCACTAGCCGCTCATAATTTCGAGATTTCTTGGTGTGTAATAAGAGTGCTTAAAGGTGTTTTTAAGTGGTTTAGACGTGTAGTAAAGGCGTGCTCGAGATGAATATAAAAACTTGTAAAGATTGATATAATTAAAGTAGAATAAATATCAGTATTATCATTTTTGGGTATCTTACATTTTTCGGACCTGACCCTTGTACCCCTCTTATAACAGTATACAAATAAATAAAATTGAAGGGTTTGTTTGTAATGTAACAATAACAACTTTTTATTAAATACCTATGAAAGTATATACAGTACTTATAACTAAAACACAATTTTTTAATTTTTTATCTGTCTGTCTGTCTGTCTGTTCCGGCTAATCTCCGAAACAGCTGTACCTATTTTGACGGGACTTTCACTGGCAGATAGCTTGTAGTGTTATGCAACTTACATTTCATTGTACACTAATTCTCCATTCTGCTTTGATATTCTGCATTCATGTTTTGCATCACTTTATACTATTTTTTTCATTCTGTTTTTGATTCTCTGCATTTATATTTTGCATCACCTTTATTTATATAGGATCCTGTAACGTTTTTACACAATAACATATCATTTTACTGCGTATTTTCACACTATTTAGTACTTTTAAACTAGCTGTCAACGAAGTCTTACCTTTTTTTGGTCTTTTATTGAATTCTCTGTAACTCTACAATTTCAGGCTTAGTGTACGTTGTCGTGCATTAGTTTTTCCTATGTGATTTTAATCTCGTTTCTTACTTAAATGTAATAGTTTCTTAATAACAGTCCTAAAACTAAAAATTCCTCAATTTGACAACCATTGTTTTTGTGGTTGTTATGGTAACTTTTATTTAAATTCGTCTCTGGTATGATGTTCTTTGTACATAAATACTTTTTGGCTGTAGGTCATTTACAATAAATTTCGTTTTAATTTAAATAATTTCTCGTTCTCTCTAAAAAGGTATAAAAGCCAAACAATTGGAGAATACAGGACAGTCTCGCTTCGGTTCTCAAACGAGAAACATCTACTAAAGGCCTTATCCCGGGGCCGCTTTGCCCCGGGATCCTGCAAGCCTCCATCTACACGTGAAGTCGTCGGTGAATTCTAATTCAAGTGCGGGGCCACACTACTCCGCGCGCTACGACTGCTTGATCCAGGCGCTGAGTGCAGCCTACTGCCCGCGCTACCTTCAGGCGCGCTTCGACTGCTGGCTCCAGGCGCTGCGTCCCTACTGCCCGCGCTACCTCTGGGCGCGGCGACTACTTCTCCAAGAACTGAGCGCACCTACCCCAGGCGCTACGTGCGCCGGCTCCGGACGCTGCGTGTGCCCAGTCCAGGCGCTGCGTGCCGTCGCCGCTGAGAAACCTCAAGCTCTGCGTGTGCCTACTTCTACAAAAGCAGCGAGGCTCCAGGCTCCACTATAAAACTATATTGTCCTATTCTCCAACCTTTATTTTTTTTAAAACCTAATTGTAATCTCATTTCATCCATCACCTTCATATTTCATTTTTTTTTATAAGATTGTAAATACCTTTTAAAAAATTATAATATATTATTTTCTTGGTCTATTTTGTTGTTTTGCTGTTCTTAGGTTAGGTTCTTTCTCTTTTAATTGTCGCTTCACGACAGTTTGGCGCCCAACGTAAAAGTCCTCTTTCTCTCTTAATTCTTCACCTTTACTGCGCCTTGTCTATTCTCTTTTGATTTAATTGCTTTCCCTTTCGTTCTTAACTCATTATTCATCATTCATTTACACAACCTTTTCATACCTTCAAAATTCTAAAACAAAACTTCTTCTAGTTTTTCAACTTATATGGATTATATTTAGGCCTACATATAACACTTCACTTACATTCATCACTCTAAGTTACATTCATCACTCTAATATTTTTTATTCTAGATAACTTAGAGGTACGATTTTTAATAATATTTTTATTTCTTAAACTTAACTTTACACGTAATTATAACAATGAAAAGGGTTATTAAGTACGAATTCCTTAACAAGGCCGAACTTGAATACGAAGTGAAGATTAGATGTGAGGAACCAGCTTTGTTTTGCTTCTAAAAAAACAAGTTTTACGTTTAGTTGCGAATTCTCACCCTGAAGATATTCTGACTTCTCCAATTCCGATCGAGGATGACTTGTCTCAAATTGATTCTACATTGACCTATCTGGACTGTAAAATTAAAAAAAATTTACAAGGTGAAACCAAATATTTACGACTAATAGAAACTTTTATTAACCATGTTTTTTACAGATTAGAGCGAATAGATACTGACTTATATCCAGACTTTAAAGCTAATTTCGATACTTTGAAGATGAAATTTGACGCTATTGCTAAACAATTCGAATCCTTGACTCCACCTTCAACTGAAAATGACTCTCCATCACTTGACCCTCCTGTTGACCCGACTGTCATGGAACCTCCTCTTGTTTCTCAAACTTCTGTTATGATCCATACCCCGTATCCTTCACCACCACCTCAATCTTTTTCTCCAATTAACGTCTTCAAAGATCTGAAAAGACACACCTTCAATGGTAAAAGCTGTCCAAGATCCTTTCTTCAAAAACTTGAAGAATACTGCTTAGCTCGTGGCTTGTCCAAAGACTTGTTGATTTCTCAAGCGTTCGAAATTTTCACCGACAATGCTCTTCATTGGTTCAGATTTAAATATAATCAGAATCCAAACTTAACTTGGAACGAACTTTCCTCTTTATTAATTAAAGACTTTGGTGGTTTTGACTATGATCATAAACTTCTAGAAGCGATTAGGAATCGAACTCAAGGTCGTGATGAACCTATCGTCATCTATATTTCCATTATGTCTGGAATGTTCTCTCGTCTTTCGAAGAAACTTTCTGAAACAGAACAATTGGAGATTATTTTGAGGAATATTCGCCCATGCTATTCAGTCTTCGTAGCTCTAAAAGACATTGACTCTATCGACTCTCTTCTGCCTACTTGCCAAAATTATGAAAAGTTCCTAGACAGAGACAAACAATTTAAAGAACCAAATGTACAACAAAATCCTCTTATTTCTGAATTCAACTACAAGCATTCCACTTCAAGTTCAGTTGACTCTCCAAATTCTTCCAATAACTCACGACCTTCTCCTCCATTAATGAACAAATTCACTTCATCATACAAATACCCTTCTAGACAAATTAATAGTCTCTCTCAAACTAATGCCCCTCAAGAAAGCTCCTTTTGTGTTCGCTGTCGCAAACAAGGTCATACTTTAAACACTTGTACTCAACCACGATTCGTGATTTGTTTCAAATGTGGTCTTAAAGGTTTTAAAACTGCAGATTGCCCTACTTGTTCTCTCAAACCACATACTAGTTCAAAAAACTAACTGCTGACTTGAAAAGTAACTTAAACTTTGATAAAGACGATTGGACTAGTTGGATTAAAACAATTCAAAACTTCTTTTCTTGTTACAAAATCTCTTCTACACTCTACTCCAAAGAACAAGATCTTAATCGTCCATTCGTTAATGTCAAAATTTACGACTTAACTTTATCTGGTTTACTAGATTCTGGCAGCTCAGTAACTATTCTGGGTAATAATTCTCATTTGGAAATTCTTAAACTGGGCTGTAAACTTTTCAAGTCAGATCTTATTACTGTCTCTACTGCTAATAATCAAAAAGTTAATTCCTTGGGTTATTTTGACTTACCTGTTCATTTTAATAATCAAACTCATTTAATTAAAGCTTATGTTTTCCCTGAAATATTTCCTTCACTAATACTAGGTATTGACTTTTGGAGAAAATTTAATCTTTTACCTAGTGTTTTATCTTCTCTTAACTTTACAGAATCTAAATGTTCTGCTATCGAATTTAAAGATATTAAAGTTTTACCTTATGAGCATTTAACTCCTAACCAAAAGAACATCGCTAACGACATCATCCAACGCTTCAAGACAATTTCTTTTGAGGAAAAAGGTATCCTGGGAAGCACACATTTAATCACCAACAAGATTGATACTGGTGATTCTCTTCCAATCAAACAAAGATGTTATAGACTGTCTCCTGAAAAACAAAAGGCGTTAATTAATGAAGTTGACAAGATGCTGGGATGGAAGGTCATTGAACAATGCGAAAGTCCTTGGTTATCTCCAGTTCTCATCACTCCGAAGAAGAATGGTGAATGGCGTTTCTGTGTTGACAGCAGGAAGCTTAACTCAATAACACGTCGTGATGCTTATAAGTTGCCACTAATAAGCGAAATTTTGGACAACCTGAAGAATGCCAAATACTTATCAAGCATTGACATTGCGAAAGCATTTTGGGAAATTCCCTTGAATCCTGCGGATAAAGATAAAACTGCATTTTATGTACCTGGAAGAGGTATGTTTAGATTCAAAGTAATGCCTTTTGGCCTCACCAACTCACCTGCAACTCTACAAAGATTAATGGATATGCTGTTTACTCCTGAATTTGAGAACAAGGTATTTTGCTATCTGGATGACATTGTTATTATTAGTGAGACTTTTGATGAACACATATCGCTTCTTATGAAAGTTCATGAAAAACTTTCATATGCTAATCTAACTATTAACTTTGAGAAGAGTCAATTCTTCAAGAAAGAACAGAAATACCTTGGTTTTCTAGTGGACGAGTATGGTCTACGTGCGGATCCAGATAAAATAAAAGCTATTTTAGAATATCCTGTACCTACTTGCAGAAAAGAAGTACGAAAATTCATAGGCACCTGCAGCTGGTTCAGAAGATTCATTCCAAACTTTAGCACTATTGCCTCTCCACTCAACCAACTTACCTGTTCCGGGAAGAACGCTCCTAAATTTTTATGGAATTCACAAGCTGCAGCTGCTTTCCAGAAACTTAAAGAAGCTTTGGTAACTGCTCCTGTCCTTGTTTGCCCTAACTTCGAACTACCCTTCTCTGTACATTGTGATGCATCAAATTATGGCATAGGAGCAATGCTTACTCAACACCAAGATGATAAAGAAGTCGTGATTGCTTACATGAGTAAAGCACTAAATAAAAATCAACAGAACTACTCAACTACTGAAAGAGAAACATTGGCTGTAATAACTGCATTAGAACATTGGCGATGTTACCTAGACAATGGTAAAGAATTTACAATATATACTGATCATGCTGCACTTAAATGGTTTCAGAATTTATCAAACCCATCAGGAAGACTTGCTCGCTGGACTTTACGCTTATCATGCTTTAACTTTGTCATAAAACATAAAAAAGGAAAGGATAACGTTGTTCCAGATTTATTATCAAGACATAAAAATCAAGAACGTCCTGATACACGAGAAACTTCACCTCAAGGCGTACATCCCATTACGATTGAAGAACCACCTGATCGTAGACTTGAACACTACAACAAAATTTTTCTCGGATGCTCCAACAATCCAGACGCATATCCCAACTACACTATCAGGGATAACAAACTTTACCGCTGTATCCATTCTCCCGATCGTCTAAACGATGACTTTATTTGGAAAGAAGTTCCACTACCTCAAGATAGACAGGCACTTATTGAAGCTAACCATGGTTCCCCTTCAGAACTCCATCTTGGTATCTTCAAAACATTCAAGAAAATATCATTAAAATACTATTGGCCTGGCATGTTTAAGAACATTGCCGAATTAATCTCGACTTGTGAAACCTGCTTAACCTACAAACACCCTAATCATTCTCCCTATGGTCTTATGGGTAAACCCAAACTTTGCTCCAGACCTTTTCAAACTATATCCTTAGATCTTATGGGTCCATTGCCTATGACTCGAAGACGAAATCAGTATATTCTAGTAATTAACTGCAATTTTACTAAATATACTATGATCTTTCCCCTTAAACGTGCTACTTCAGCTAATATTATTAATGTTTTGGAAAATTCAGTTTTTCTAGTTCATGGCATTCCTCAAACTATTATAATGGACAACGCTGTACAATTTCAGTCGCGAGAATTCCACTCATTTTTAAATTCTTATAATGTTCCTTGTATTTTTCACACAGCTTTATATTGTCCTCAGGTTAATCCTACGGAGAAGTTTAATAGTACAATTATTATAGCTCTAGCATCTCTAGTAGGAGACGATCATAGATCCTGGGACAACCATCTTGCTAAGATTCAGTACGCAATGAACAGCGCTACAAATGTAGCTACTGGTTTTACTCCAAATTTTTTAGTCTTTGGTAGGGAAACAATACTTTGTGGTTCCTTCTATACTCCAACTCAGAACCTCGAGGAATTGGTATTTATGCCTCGTGATATTTACGCGTCTAATGCTGGTCTCCTCTCATCTATATTTCACAAAGTTCAAACTAAACTTCACATAGTTCACGCTAAAAATAGCGCTCGCTATGATCTTCGTCGGTCTTTTAAAGAATTTAATGTGGGAGACACTGTTTGGCGTAAAAACCATGTTTTAAGCGATGCCGGCGCATACTTTAATGCTAAACTTGCCCCTAAGTTCATCAAGTGCAAAGTGATAGCTAAACTGTCACCACTAGTCTATGTGCTTGAAGACCCTAATGGAGTTAGAGGCAAGTGGCACATCAAAGATGTAAAATCATAAATTTTCTTAACTTTTATTTACTATTAATTTGTATATATGTATAAATATCACCATCATTTTCACCTTATTATTTTTATTTCTTTTAATTTGTTTGTTTGTTTGATGATCCAGTGTTCTTCAACACATCTTGCTTTAAGACCTCGAAGGTTGGTTGGATTAATCTTCACTTTTTATGTTTGTTTCAGACACATCTCGTTGGTGATGTTGCATAAGTCATAGCGACTAATGCTTGCTTAAGATTAAGTTCTTTATCTTTATCTTCACTTGGGAGCAGCTGACTATTCCCTTAATGTTCTTTATCTTTATCTTCACTTAAGAGCGGATGACAACTCTTTAAATAAGCCTGAATGTCCTTTTGAAAACACACTTTTAGAGTGGTGTCTCTTCGACTAATTTTTTTTTTCCACGCAAGAGCGGTTCACTAGTCCTTAAATAAGTCTTAATGTCGTTTTGAAAACACACTTCTAGAGTGGTAGTCATTGAATGTGAACTCCACCCTTACCTGAATGCAGATGATGAATGTAAGAGATAGTATATCTGATTTTGACTGGTGATGTCTGTTTCTGCAAAGCTGTGTTTTTATGGTTTAATTTAGAATGTATACGTCAAAATATTTGCTGAGTCAAAAATTTTCCAGGGTCGGGGGGAAAATGTAGTGTTATGCAACTTACATTTCATTGTACATAATTCTCCATTCTGCTTTGATATTCTGCATTCATGTTTTGCATCACTTTATACTATTTTTTTCATTCTGTTTTTGATTCTCTGCATTTATATTTTGCATCACCTTTATTTATATAGGATCCTGTAACGTTTTTACACAATAACATATCATTTTACTGCGTATTTTCACACTATTTAGTACTTTTAAACTAGCTGTCAACGAAGTCTTACCTTTTTTTGGTCTTTTATTGAATTCTCTGTAACTCTACAATTTCAGGCTTAGTGTACGTTGTCGTGCATTAGTTTTTCCTATGTGATTTTAATCTCGTTTCTTACTTAAATGTAATAGTTTCTTAATAACAGTCCTAAAACTAAAAATTCCTCAATTTGACAACCATTGTTTTTGTGGTTGTTATGGTAACTTTTATTTAAATTCGTCTCTGGTATGATGTTCTTTCTACATAAATACTTTTTGGCTGTAGGTCATTTACAATAAATTTCGTTTTAATTTAAATAATTTCTCGTTCTCTCTAAAAAGGTATAAAAGCCAAACAATTGGAGAATACAGGACAGTCTCGCTTCGGTTCTCAAACGAGAAACATCTACTAAAGGCCTTATCCCGGGGCCGCTTTGCCCCGGGATCCTGCAAGCCTCCATCTACACGTGAAGTCGTCGGTGAATTCTAATTCAAGTGCGGGGCCACACTACTCCGCGCGCTACGACTGCTTGATCCAGGCGCTGAGTGCAGCCTACTGCCCGCGCTACCTTCAGGCGCGCTTCGACTGCTGGCTCCAGGCGCTGCGTCCCTACTGCCCGCGCTACCTCTGGGCGCGGCGACTACTTCTCCAAGAACTGAGCGCACCTACCCCAGGCGCTACGTGCGCCGGCTCCGGACGCTGCGTGTGCCCAGTCCAGGCGCTGCGTGCCGTCGCCGCTGAGAAACCTCAAGCTCTGCGTGTGCCTACTTCTACAAAAGCAGCGAGGCTCCAGGCTCCACTATAAAACTATATTGTCCTATTCTCCAACCTTTATTTTTTTTAAAACCTAATTGTAATCTCATTTCATCCATCACCTTCATATTTCATTTTTTTTATAAGATTGTAAATACCTTTTAAAAAATTATAATATATTATTTTCTTGGTCTATTTTGTTGTTTTGCTGTTCTTAGGTTAGGTTCTTTCTCTTTTAATTGTCGCTTCACGACAGTTTGGCGCCCAACGTAAAAGTCCTCTTTCTCTCTTAATTCTTCACCTTTACTGCGCCTTGTCTATTCTCTTTTGATTTAATTGCTTTCCCTTTCGTTCTTAACTCATTATTCATCATTCATTTACACAACCTTTTCATACCTTCAAAATTCTAAAACAAAACTTCTTCTAGTTTTTCAACTTATATGGATTATATTTAGGCCTACATATAACACTTCACTTACATTCATCACTCTAAGTTACATTCATCACTCTAATATTTTTTATTCTAGATAACTTAGAGGTACGATTTTTAATAATATTTTTATTTCTTAAACTTAACTTTACACGTAATTATAACAATGAAAAGGGTTATTAAGTACGAATTCCTTAACAAGGCCGAACTTGAATACGAAGTGAAGATTAGATGTGAGGAACCAGCTTTGTTTTGCTTCTAAAAAAACAAGTTTTACGTTTAGTTGCGAATTCTCACCCTGAAGATATTCTGACTTCTCCAATTCCGATCGAGGATGACTTGTCTCAAATTGATTCTACATTGACCTATCTGGACTGTAAAATTAAAAAAAATTTACAAGGTGAAACCAAATATTTACGACTAATAGAAACTTTTATTAACCATGTTTTTTACAGATTAGAGCGAATAGATACTGACTTATATCCAGACTTTAAAGCTAATTTCGATACTTTGAAGATGAAATTTGACGCTATTGCTAAACAATTCGAATCCTTGACTCCACCTTCAACTGAAAATGACTCTCCATCACTTGACCCTCCTGTTGACCCGACTGTCATGGAACCTCCTCTTGTTTCTCAAACTTCTGTTATGATCCATACCCCGTATCCTTCACCACCACCTCAATCTTTTTCTCCAATCAACGTCTTCAAAGATCTGAAAAGACACACCTTCAATGGTAAAAGCTGTCCAAGATCCTTTCTTCAAAAACTTGAAGAATACTGCTTAGCTCGTGGCTTGTCCAAAGACTTGTTGATTTCTCAAGCGTTCGAAATTTTCACCGACAATGCTCTTCATTGGTTCAGATTTAAATATAATCAGAATCCAAACTTAACTTGGAACGAACTTTCCTCTTTATTAATTAAAGACTTTGGTGGTTTTGACTATGATCATAAACTTCTAGAAGCGATTAGGAATCGAACTCAAGGTCGTGATGAACCTATCGTCATCTATATTTCCATTATGTCTGGAATGTTCTCTCGTCTTTCGAAGAAACTTTCTGAAACAGAACAATTGGAGATTATTTTGAGGAATATTCGCCCATGCTATTCAGTCTTCGTAGCTCTAAAAGACATTGACTCTATCGACTCTCTTCTGCCTACTTGCCAAAATTATGAAAAGTTCCTAGACAGAGACAAACAATTTAAAGAACCAAATGTACAACAAAATCCTCTTATTTCTGAATTCAACTACAAGCATTCCACTTCAAGTTCAGTTGACTCTCCAAATTCTTCCAATAACTCACGACCTTCTCCTCCATTAATGAACAAATTCACTTCATCATACAAATACCCTTCTAGACAAATTAATAGTCTCTCTCAAACTAATGCCCCTCAAGAAAGCTCCTTTTGTGTTCGCTGTCGCAAACAAGGTCATACTTTAAACACTTGTACTCAACCACGATTCGTGATTTGTTTCAAATGTGGTCTTAAAGGTTTTAAAACTGCAGATTGCCCTACTTGTTCTCTCAAACCACATACTAGTTCAAAAAACTAACTGCTGACTTGAAAAGTAACTTAAACTTTGATAAAGACGATTGGACTAGTTGGATTAAAACAATTCAAAACTTCTTTTCTTGTTACAAAATCTCTTCTACACTCTACTCCAAAGAACAAGATCTTAATCGTCCATTCGTTAATGTCAAAATTTACGACTTAACTTTATCTGGTTTACTAGATTCTGGCAGCTCAGTAACTATTCTGGGTAATAATTCTCATTTGGAAATTCTTAAACTGGGCTGTAAACTTTTCAAGTCAGATCTTATTACTGTCTCTACTGCTAATAATCAAAAAGTTAATTCCTTGGGTTATTTTGACTTACCTGTTCATTTTAATAATCAAACTCATTTAATTAAAGCTTATGTTTTCCCTGAAATATTTCCTTCACTAATACTAGGTATTGACTTTTGGAGAAAATTTAATCTTTTACCTAGTGTTTTATCTTCTCTTAACTTTACAGAATCTAAATGTTCTGCTATCGAATTTAAAGATATTAAAGTTTTACCTTATGAGCATTTAACTCCTAACCAAAAGAACATCGCTAACGACATCATCCAACGCTTCAAGACAATTTCTTTTGAGGAAAAAGGTATCCTGGGAAGCACACATTTAATCACCAACAAGATTGATACTGGTGATTCTCTTCCAATCAAACAAAGATGTTATAGACTGTCTCCTGAAAAACAAAAGGCGTTAATTAATGAAGTTGACAAGATGCTGGGATGGAAGGTCATTGAACAATGCGAAAGTCCTTGGTTATCTCCAGTTCTCATCACTCCGAAGAAGAATGGTGAATGGCGTTTCTGTGTTGACAGCAGGAAGCTTAACTCAATAACACGTCGTGATGCTTATAAGTTGCCACTAATAAGCGAAATTTTGGACAACCTGAAGAATGCCAAATACTTATCAAGCATTGACATTGCGAAAGCATTTTGGGAAATTCCCTTGAATCCTGCGGATAAAGATAAAACTGCATTTTATGTACCTGGAAGAGGTATGTTTAGATTCAAAGTAATGCCTTTTGGCCTCACCAACTCACCTGCAACTCTACAAAGATTAATGGATATGCTGTTTACTCCTGAATTTGAGAACAAGGTATTTTGCTATCTGGATGACATTGTTATTATTAGTGAGACTTTTGATGAACACATATCGCTTCTTATGAAAGTTCATGAAAAACTTTCATATGCTAATCTAACTATTAACTTTGAGAAGAGTCAATTCTTCAAGAAAGAACAGAAATACCTTGGTTTTCTAGTGGACGAGTATGGTCTACGTGCGGATCCAGATAAAATAAAAGCTATTTTAGAATATCCTGTACCTACTTGCAGAAAAGAAGTACGAAAATTCATAGGCACCTGCAGCTGGTTCAGAAGATTCATTCCAAACTTTAGCACTATTGCCTCTCCACTCAACCAACTTACCTGTTCCGGGAAGAACGCTCCTAAATTTTTATGGAATTCACAAGCTGCAGCTGCTTTCCAGAAACTTAAAGAAGCTTTGGTAACTGCTCCTGTCCTTGTTTGCCCTAACTTCGAACTACCCTTCTCTGTACATTGTGATGCATCAAATTATGGCATAGGAGCAATGCTTACTCAACACCAAGATGATAAAGAAGTCGTGATTGCTTACATGAGTAAAGCACTAAATAAAAATCAACAGAACTACTCAACTACTGAAAGAGAAACATTGGCTGTAATAACTGCATTAGAACATTGGCGATGTTACCTAGACAATGGTAAAGAATTTACAATATATACTGATCATGCTGCACTTAAATGGTTTCAGAATTTATCAAACCCATCAGGAAGACTTGCTCGCTGGACTTTACGCTTATCATGCTTTAACTTTGTCATAAAACATAAAAAAGGAAAGGATAACGTTGTTCCAGATTTATTATCAAGACATAAAAATCAAGAACGTCCTGATACACGAGAAACTTCACCTCAAGGCGTACATCCCATTACGATTGAAGAACCACCTGATCGTAGACTTGAACACTACAACAAAATTTTTCTCGGATGCTCCAACAATCCAGACGCATATCCCAACTACACTATCAGGGATAACAAACTTTACCGCTGTATCCATTCTCCCGATCGTCTAAACGATGACTTTATTTGGAAAGAAGTTCCACTACCTCAAGATAGACAGGCACTTATTGAAGCTAACCATGGTTCCCCTTCAGAACTCCATCTTGGTATCTTCAAAACATTCAAGAAAATATCATTAAAATACTATTGGCCTGGCATGTTTAAGAACATTGCCGAATTAATCTCGACTTGTGAAACCTGCTTAACCTACAAACACCCTAATCATTCTCCCTATGGTCTTATGGGTAAACCCAAACTTTGCTCCAGACCTTTTCAAACTATATCCTTAGATCTTATGGGTCCATTGCCTATGACTCGAAGACGAAATCAGTATATTCTAGTAATTAACTGCAATTTTACTAAATATACTATGATCTTTCCCCTTAAACGTGCTACTTCAGCTAATATTATTAATGTTTTGGAAAATTCAGTTTTTCTAGTTCATGGCATTCCTCAAACTATTATAATGGACAACGCTGTACAATTTCAGTCGCGAGAATTCCACTCATTTTTAAATTCTTATAATGTTCCTTGTATTTTTCACACAGCTTTATATTGTCCTCAGGTTAATCCTACGGAGAAGTTTAATAGTACAATTATTATAGCTCTAGCATCTCTAGTAGGAGACGATCATAGATCCTGGGACAACCATCTTGCTAAGATTCAGTACGCAATGAACAGCGCTACAAATGTAGCTACTGGTTTTACTCCAAATTTTTTAGTCTTTGGTAGGGAAACAATACTTTGTGGTTCCTTCTATACTCCAACTCAGAACCTCGAGGAATTGGTATTTATGCCTCGTGATATTTACGCGTCTAATGCTGGTCTCCTCTCATCTATATTTCACAAAGTTCAAACTAAACTTCACATAGTTCACGCTAAAAATAGCGCTCGCTATGATCTTCGTCGGTCTTTTAAAGAATTTAATGTGGGAGACACTGTTTGGCGTAAAAACCATGTTTTAAGCGATGCCGGCGCATACTTTAATGCTAAACTTGCCCCTAAGTTCATCAAGTGCAAAGTGATAGCTAAACTGTCACCACTAGTCTATGTGCTTGAAGACCCTAATGGAGTTAGAGGCAAGTGGCACATCAAAGATGTAAAATCATAAATTTTCTTAACTTTTATTTACTATTAATTTGTATATATGTATAAATATCACCATCATTTTCACCTTATTATTTTTATTTCTTTTAATTTGTTTGTTTGTTTGATGATCCAGTGTTCTTCAACACATCTTGCTTTAAGACCTCGAAGGTTGGTTGGATTAATCTTCACTTTTTATGTTTGTTTCAGACACATCTCGTTGGTGATGTTGCATAAGTCATAGCGACTAATGCTTGCTTAAGATTAAGTTCTTTATCTTTATCTTCACTTGGGAGCAGCTGACTATTCCCTTAATGTTCTTTATCTTTATCTTCACTTAAGAGCGGATGACAACTCTTTAAATAAGCCTGAATGTCCTTTTGAAAACACACTTTTAGAGTGGTGTCTCTTCGACTAATTTTTTTTTTTCCACGCAAGAGCGGTTCACTAGTCCTTAAATAAGCCTTAATGTCGTTTTGAAAACACACTTCTAGAGTGGTAGTCATTGAATGTGAACTCCACCCTTACCTGAATGCAGATGATGAATGTAAGAGATAGTATATCTGATTTTGACTGGTGATGTCTGTTTCTGCAAAGCTGTGTTTTTATGGTTTAATTTAGAATGTATACGTCAAAATATTTGCTGAGTCAAAAATTTTCCAGGGTCGGGGGGAAAATGTAGTGTTATGCAACTTACATTTCATTGTACATAATTCTCCATTCTGCTTTGATATTCTGCATTCATGTTTTGCATCACTTTATACTATTTTTTTCATTCTGTTTTTGATTCTCTGCATTTATATTTTGCATCACCTTTATTTATATAGGATCCTGTAACGTTTTTACACAATAACATATCATTTTACTGCGTATTTTCACACTATTTAGTACTTTTAAACTAGCTGTCAACGAAGTCTTACCTTTTTTTGGTCTTTTATTGAATTCTCTGTAACTCTACAATTTCAGGCTTAGTGTACGTTGTCGTGCATTAGTTTTTCCTATGTGATTTTAATCTCGTTTCTTACTTAAATGTAATAGTTTCTTAATAACAGTCCTAAAACTAAAAATTCCTCAATTTGACAACCATTGTTTTTGTGGTTGTTATGGTAACTTTTATTTAAATTCGTCTCTGGTATGATGTTCTTTCTACATAAATACTTTTTGGCTGTAGGTCATTTACAATAAATTTCGTTTTAATTTAAATAATTTCTCGTTCTCTCTAAAAAGGTATAAAAGCCAAACAATTGGAGAATACAGGACAGTCTCGCTTCGGTTCTGCAAGGGATCCTGCAAGCCTCCATCTACACGTGAAGTCGTCGGTGAATTCTAATTCAAGTGCGGGGCCACACTACTCCGCGCGCTACGACTGCTTGATCCAGGCGCTGAGTGCAGCCTACTGCCCGCGCTACCTTCAGGCGCGCTTCGACTGCTGGCTCCAGGCGCTGCGTCCCTACTGCCCGCGCTACCTCTGGGCGCGGCGACTACTTCTCCAAGAACTGAGCGCACCTACCCCAGGCGCTACGTGCGCCGGCTCCGGACGCTGCGTGTGCCCAGTCCAGGCGCTGCGTGCCGTCGCCGCTGAGAAACCTCAAGCTCTGCGTGTGCCTACTTCTACAAAAGCAGCGAGGCTCCAGGCTCCACTATAAAACTATATTGTCCTATTCTCCAACCTTTATTTTTTTTAAAACCTAATTGTAATCTCATTTCATCCATCACCTTCATATTTCATTTTTTTTATAAGATTGTAAATACCTTTTAAAAAATTATAATATATTACTTTCTTGGTCTATTTTGTTGTTTTGCTGTTCTTAGGTTAGGTTCTTTCTCTTTTAATTGTCGCTTCACGACAAGCTAACATTATAAGGAGTAACTTAAGGTAATTTTATTTTAGAAAAAAATATTAGGGTTCCGCGCAAAAAATTAAAACCAAATTACACGCGGGCGAAGTCGCAGGGTACAGCTAGTAATAATAGTAATAATATAGCAGGAATCAGCACGTAGTCTTTCAAAAATATTATCTATATTTCTTCGAAATGCTTTAACGGAACGTCAATGCTTGACAATGAGGGCTAATAATAATCATATTTATACAAAAACAATAAAATAATAATATTCCGTTTGCCAGATGTCGCTAGTTGACACTGAGGTGAAGTTTTTTTGTTAAACAATGTCATTTAATTAAGAATTTAGTTTTAAATAAAAGTTTATCAGTTTCTAGAGTATTACATTAATACACAAAACAATGTCTTGGTGGCTTGCACTTTAATTTTTGCAGTTTTTAACTCTTGTTTTAATTTTTCTACTATTATGAATATATGTATGTGATTTGGTTTATTTATTCTTAATTTAAATAATATAAAATATAACTAATAGTACATAAAGAAACCTACCTCCAGATTTTTCGAACCAATAAACTTCCCCGCTATGAAATCTGTCAACTGTTACACCTCATTTTTAAGTGGCGCCGCTCTGGTGGCAGAAAAAGTCATGCATTCATTGTCCCTTACTCGTGTCCCGTTTATCGCAACGCTTCTCTACCACTTATTCTCAAACTTTTTCTTCTTCTTTTTAAAGTACTCTGCGCCTACCACTGTCGTTGAGAACTAATCTACACAAATGTATGTATCTATATATGTCCTATCTTACCTCAGCTCTCATCACCGCTCCACTATCACTCCCTTCCATTAGTCTGTTTTCGAGAACGTGGTCAAAGAAACTTTCGAAACTGATGTCATTCAATGGTGAACTTCGCCCATGGGTTATGTATAACCATTCAACCCACGTTGATTCAGGTAAGCGTTCTTCGCACCGGAGGAGTACGGCTATGACTTTATATTAATTTTACCAAACGTAACCATTGTATTATCTACTATGATAATAAATCAGATATTTTCGATGAAATGTAAGTCTGTCATGCGGATGGGTGTTTATGAATTCATTTTATTTGCATCTTCAATTAAAGTAATTTATTAATGTTTGGTTGCGGACTGATCATTATATATTTACCACGCAAGCGGCGCCAATACGTCATTTTGTGCCAGTGTTAATTTATGTATTAATATACTTTATGAACACAAAATGCGATATACTAAATATCTGTTTGTAAATTAATTTCAAAATTATATCTTTCATCATTTTTAATTGGAGTTTATAAAAACGACCGTTGCGTCGCAAGCAAGTTTTTAATTTGTGCGAATTAGAACAAGAGTAATTGGCTTTCTTGACGGACCAGTAGATTAAAAGGACTGCCTTGTTGGTCCAGTAGTCGTAAAGGCGGTTACACGTTTTGAGGTGCTGAGTTCGCAACACAGGGCTAAAATCAGTGATAGGGTTATTCCGTCAAGAAATTCTCAGTAGCAGCCTGGAGCTTTAAAGTTGGCGGTGTTGGTGGCGGCAGATCTCTCTTTTTGTTAAACAACCATCCCATCGTACTATGAAAGTGAGGGAATAGAGAGAACACAAAGAGGAAATATACTCGGGCACTCTAATCCGGGCCTGATAGTTAGTCTCCATTGAGACTGGCCGTCGTAACAGAACTTTGGTGTGGAGGACATTATTATATAGGCTGAAAAGACCATATAGGTCAAGGAAACAAAACCAATGGAAGAAGGTACTCGAGTGTCAAGCAACACACCAGCAAGCGAAGTGTAAGTAGGTATCTAATTTTCAGTAGCGGACATGATATACGCTGCGCTGTTTAATAATCTAATATATCAATGGGCAGTAGTAGACATGATACATGCTGATTTAGTAAAAAAGTTAGTAATTTCTTTAAAAAAACTGCATATTTACTTTTTTAACCGAGATCTAAAAACGAGAAGGTTCTATATTAGACGCGTTTGTTTTTTTATCGGTTACCGATTTCTCGGAAGCACCTATAGGGGAGCGGGGGGCTAGTTGTAACAATTTTTCGTTTCTTGGCTATGGAAGCTTGCTTGTTGGGTATTTAGGAAATACAGCAGTACTGATCGAAGGAGCTTCTATTCAACTATCGATTTCAAATAAAATTTTGATCAAACCTGTGATGAATTCTTATAAAAATGGCTTAGAAAAAAAATGGACGAGTGTTACAACTTACCCCGTGATTGGGGCTAGTTGTAGCAAGCTTGGGGTAAATTGTAACAGTAGGAATTGAAAACCAGTTTTCTATTTTTCAAAGATTTATTTAGCATATTTAGCTTTAGAAATTAAGACACGCTATAACAGACTTAGACTTTTAAGTTTTATGCTTAATCTAATAGAAAAATATTCAAAAACAAAGATGCTCTTTTTTAAACTATAAAGGATGTTGCGTGGTTCAGAGGTGTAGCTTCAGGCGTCTTCAGAGACAGTTTTAGGTTTCTTAACATACAATTTTTGAACCAATCAGGTCCGGCTGATTCGTTTTTATGCCATGACGGAGGTACATTTTTCGCTTCAATCGTAACAGCACACTGGTATATCAACTTTCTGACTTCCAAAGCAAGCAATCCAAAGTAGATGTTGAAGCAAGTAAGCAAGTACTCAGATATTTTAGCTTCTTCTTTCTTTTTAAAAACTAATCTGGGTTTGACATAGCCGACTGGTAGAGATTTGTTACTCTTCTTTTTTTCACATATCTATATGACACAATATAAAATGTTTTGCAGCTTTTTACATATCTTGGCTTTGGGAAACACGTTCAGTTTTTCTTTTATAGTGTCTCATTCTGAAATAGATACAATCAATTAAGTTCAAGAAAAAGTATTAAAAACATGAAAAGAAGAATTTGAAGTATGTCCCACGTAATTTCGCAGACACAATATATCAATAAGGGCAATAAGTAACTTGTTACAACTTGCCCCATGAATATGTTACAACATACCACTACACGGTTTTTAGAAATAACTGCTATAAAAAATATATCCCTTATTTGTTGTAAAATTACAGTTAACATATTCGAAGTAAACAAATGCTAAATGTATTTGAATAAATCAACAACTGCTAAACAATTTGAAATCAACAATAATCAATTTTGTATACACAAAAAAAATTCCATTACCTGGTCTTATCGGAGCGCCTTCACAACACTGTCTTCTGCGCAATCCAGCGGGATACTGATCGCGCTCATATGATGGAATGGGTATAAAATAGTAGGTTAGGTTGAAAATCAAATGAATATTCTTCTATTATCTAGGTAAAAAATGCTTGTTACTACTTGCCCCTGTTACAACTAGCACACCGCTCCCCTACTTGATCTGTGGTTCCTTAGAAATTATAGGAATAAATTTAACACAAAAATAGATGAATAAGTTTTAGTGTTATTATTTAAGTGCCATCTATTTATTAGCTAGGACTCAACTGGAAATATTCTTTAGTCCACAAAAATGGGTAGAATAAATATATTTTAAAATAATTTAAAATAAAAATTTTCTACAGCCGGCTTCAATATAAACTATTATGAATAACTCAAAAACTACTTGATCAAATTTATATGGCACCACACAAGAAGCACCAGCTTTCAAATAAAAAAAAGAATCATCGAAATCGGTTTACTCAGAAAAAAGTTATGAGGTAACACACATAAAATAAACCTAGCAAGCTAACAGCATAGCAAAGTGGCGAAGCAATCAGCTTTGTAGCGATTTCTAACGGAAAAAAAAATTCAAAATAGGAGGTTCAGATGCCTGGGTGATCAGTAATCGATTGCTGAAAACAGAATTTGAAAATTCGAAACCGTTCTCGAGATAAGCTTGGGACAGACGGACAGACGGACGGACAGACGGACAGACGGACAGACGGACAGACGGACAGAAGGACAGAAGGACAGACATCGTGAAAACAATAAGTGACTTCGCAAGCTTCGCCACTTAATAAACATATAGTCGAATTGATTGCCGGCTCCTTTTTGAAATCGGTAGAAAAAGGTAAAACCGCTGGCTTTAATTCTTCGGTATTTGGTATCATAACTTTTAACATGTCTTAGCATCGACTTTGGAAGCTAATGAGTGAAAATTATTTTATTCTTAATATTTATAATTAATCGTGTAGTGGCGGTGTAAGAATACCCACTACCCCATATCGGTCCAAGGGTGTCGTAAGAGACGACAGAGGGAAACTGAAACAGGAGATGGGCAGCAGCATCTTCCGGATAACAACTCCAAATAATAAAAAACTGCATTTGCCAACACGCTTGCCAAGTGTGGCAAGTACCTCAAAATCCCCTCATGAGGTAATCTTTGAGGAGGCTATGTTCAGCAGTGGACTTTTATATGCTGTAATGGCTGATTTTATTCTTGTTTTTTTTAAGTCGGTTTTACTTTTTAAAAGTTAAATATTTTTATATAAAGACAAGAGTGCATAACGTCAAAGAATTTATTTATAAATTTTATGTTGAATATTATAATATAGCGTACGCTCGCGGGAACTAAAGTATATTACGAATGTTGTTTGTCAAATAATAACAGTTGAAATTTTACGTACAATATCGTACGCGCTACCAAAATTTTGTATAATATCGGAAACAATATTATTATAAGCATTACATAATATAATCTACATCGGCGGAAATAAAGTTTATTTTACCTGAAATTCTTATTTGTTGTATCTCGCTTTTGTTTGATTATATTATTGAAGTAAATGTTTTTCAAGTCTTCTCATAAACAGGTTTAATTAGCGCCATAATATTTAACAGCCACCTATTATTATTCATGAGTTTAGTAAACAAAAACATAAATATCTGAAAAACGTTTACGAATTATACTTAGATAGGTTTAATACTATTGAACTTAGAAAAAATTCTATTCAAGAAACTGTCATCATCATCATCATTACATCCCTTCACAATTTCACTGCTGAATATAGGCCTCCCCCGAGGAATGCCACAAAGCACGGTCCTGAGCCACCTGCATCCATCGACTTCCTGCATATCTTACCAGGTCGTCACTCCATCTAGTGGGGGGACGCCCTACATCCTCCCGTACGAGACCGCCACTCGAGAACCTTTTTTCCCCATTGGTTCGAGCTATATTGCCGGCCTATTGCCACTTCAGCTTACTAATCCGTTGGGCTATTTCGGTCGCTCTGGTTCTACTGCGGATATCCTCATTTCTAAGTTTATCACGCAAAGAAATTCCGAACATAGCCCTCCATAGCTTGCTGAGCGGCCTTGAGCTTCCT
Organism: Parnassius glacialis; assembly: GCA_033319125.1. Taxonomy (NCBI): domain Eukaryota; kingdom Metazoa; phylum Arthropoda; class Insecta; order Lepidoptera; family Papilionidae; genus Parnassius; species Parnassius glacialis. The sequence goes on along the minus strand of JAVANC010000028.1, from coordinate 35,791,807 downwards.
CATCCGGCCAGCAGTGAAACTGTGTGAAGAAACTGTTATTTAAATCAATTGATTTTACATTAATATAAAACTATAGTTTACTATCAATTCAATCATGGAGTATTATACTCATTACTTATCCAAATATTTAGGTGTTTAAACGAGCGCTTATATCATTTAACATAATCTCGATATTGTCATAAGTAGAGAGAATGTTTTTTTGTATCAAATTCCTCCCACATTTAACTGGTAGAAAATGCTTTTTCCATCGGTCCGTCTACTGTTCCTGTACATTATGTGGATACGGTTAGGTTAAATAAATAAATAAAAAATAACATAAATAGGCAAGAATATATCTTACTAGTGACAATACAATCGTGTTAATTAAGATGTCTACATTCAACATTGCATTACACGCAAAGATCCTCATGTGACACATGCCAGTATATAAAAAATTATAATTCTAGATGGTCATTTTATGGCCCTTGTAATATTATACATAGGGCTTTTAGCTTAGCACAAAATACCAGCTACCAGCCTACATATTTACAACAAATTGGCAGGCCTCCCTTCACTTCTGAGAGGATTTTAGAATAGCTGGCAGATTCGGTTTGCTCGGGTAGTATGAAATTTTAAGCCGGCTTGCGCAAATGCTAACATGAAATATTACACCGGTTAATAAAATTAAATTCCATTAGTTTAAAATTGAATCATGTTAAATACCGAAAACAATATTCTGGCCCCTGACCAAATAACGGGGCATAATAATTGCAGAATCTAAACACTGGACATAGAGAGGGCAAGGATCTTCTTATATACATAACTAAACTCATAAGTTAACTGGCATCCAACTATAAGTCCATCAATCTTACTTTCAGAGCATTGAAAATACTTTCAAATTTTTTTTAAATAATATTATAGTGATAAATTAACTCAGAGTTTCCCAACCTTTTTTGCACCAAGGACCACTTTGATTTTTTCGCAGTTAACATGGACCACAAAGTGAAAGATATAACTGTGTTAATCTAACAATAAATTATAATCACAACTTTTAAAATATTTATATAATAAACTACAAAGACCATTGATTGAGAGTATTATTTGTGTATTTAATGTAAAAGCTAATTGGTACTTACTAACGTGACGCGCGGTGTTCGGCTGCCCGCGTGACGAGAAAATTATAAATATATTAACTAAAACAATTAGGTAGGTTAAATATTTAAATGTTTCGCGGATCATATTAAAGCTCTTGCGGATCACTGGTTGTTCACGGACCAGTTGAAATCTTGAATGTTGGGTCCGATATTTGACACGTAAGAAAGAGCCGTCAGTATAAAAATGATGATCATAATCATTTTAGCAACCTATAATGCGTTATCGTCATAAATCATCATCATTATCCGTTAGCTACAATACTAATTACAAAGAGTAGCAGACGTGTTTATTCCATAAAACGGATGATCTAGTGACGGAACTTTTGTAGTATAGAATAGAATAGAATAATTTTTTATTGAATATAGATCACATGTGTAATTCTTATTGAAAGTCATTTTTTACTTTACCACTGGTTCAAAAAAACCTCTGTCCTGGGAAGTACCAGCCGAAAACCCAACGGGACTTTTTTTTAAATCATATTTTACATTAATGGTTGGTACAAAATTTATTTTAGAAACAGCTTGGAAGCGACCACCTCATTCCCAGGAGTTATTATCAACCATATATTCATTTATACTATAATAACCCTTTTTATACAGTTTCAACTTAACAAAACATTTAATCTGGGTAACAGAGAGAGCCTGTACACTTTCCCGGACCTTGTTGTAATAGCGTATACATTGCCCCAAGAATTAATTACTGACTCTGTAGAGTCGAGAAACTGGTATCACTAGCTTGTGTTTGTTCCTAGTGTTTACAGAATGTATATCACTTTTTTTACTAATTTTACCTTTGTTTTTGTGAACATACATTAAATTTTCGTAAATATACTGAAAGGCCAAAGTTAATATTTCTTTACATTTATCTCTAAGAGACTCTCTCGATTTTAGGTTGTAAATAGCTCTAATGGCTCTCTTCTGTAAAACAAAAATAGTTTCAGAATCAGCCGCATTTCCCCATAGAAAAATGCCATGAGACATTATGCTATGGAAATAACTGAAATAAACTAATCTAGCTGTCTGGATACTAGTGAGACCTCTAATCTTTTTTACAGCATGGGCTGCACAACTTAGTCTGCTTGCTAGTTTGGACATATTTATTGAACAGTTTACATTTATTAGAGATCGATTTTCGTCGGCTCCGTGCTCCGATATGTTTTACCGGATGATTTGTCAGCGCCACACACCTGCTTCAAACTTGTGTCGGATATGTAAGTCGGATATAATATAAGCACTATATGGCGCTTATCTCACTTTAATGTCCAACATCCGTCTCCAGCTCTACTCTCTTTTGTCGGATGTTGAGATAATTGCAAGAAACGTTTGTTCGTAATTCCCTATTTCAGTGATTAACGACTAAATAAAAATTATTTTACGTATTAATTACTGGAAGGTCTAGAAATTAATTCTGCTACAATTTAAAAATTCTGTAATCCGTTTAAAAATTGGATCCATTCAGCAGAAATATCAAAGTACGCGAGTATACCGTTTTCTGTACCTCTGGAATATTTTATACATATTTTTAAGTTAAGGTATATATTAATATGGGCCAATGTTCTTAAGTTTTAAGTCCTGAAATAAGTTATTGTATTGTATTTTATATATATGTTCTATCCTCGCCGACGCCAGAAATTATTTATTTATATTTGAAGCCCGGAAATACGCACAAGAGCACCGCAGTAATTGCACCATATCCTTCTCACGAAGAAGTGGCAACTGTGCGACGTTGTGGCGGGTGGAAGAAAAAGGAGAGATCTCCCGCCGGGCAAGGTGTTCTGCTGGAGCGGCCATCGCTCCGATTGGTAGTTCGGAGCTATTCTATATATGCTGCTTTAATTTCGGAACTTTGTTAGCGCTATTAAGGCTTCGATGTGTTTCGCTTGTGGCGCGACGACAGCGACAGCGACAGCAATGCATGCTGTGTGTGTAAGGGCAAGTGACGCCGGTGCGAACGTTATGCCGGTGTGTAATGCATGCCGTACTACGCACTTGCAAGTGATGCCGGTGACAACGATGAGCCGGAGCAAGTGCCAGGTATTGCCTTGTAGTCTGCGGTGAGTCGAGAAGAAGGTAAGTAATCTACGAGAGTACCGTGGAGCAGAGGCGAGCAGTAAGGTTCAGAGCCGTGCCGAACACTGTAGCGCAGAGTGTAGCTTGAAGGAACAGGAAGCATTATTATTCCAGTGCTGCGATGAACCTTTGTAAAGCTAGATGGCTTGCAGAATGTGAAGACTGCAGACAATATCTGCTCGAGAGCGAATGAATGGGGTACTTCAGGATGATGAAGGTTTGAAGGTGTAGTTTCCGAAAGTTTGTTGGTTGCGTGTTCATATCACGTCGGTTGGTCACCTTTATGGCTGGTGGAAGGAAAAGAGGAGATCTCCCGCCGGGCTAGGTGTTCTGCCCGGGGAGCGGCCAACGCTCCAAGTGGTAGTTCGGAGCTATTCTATATATGCTGCTTTAATTTCGGAACTTTGTTAGCGCTATTTAAGCTTCGACGTGTTTCGCTTGTGGCGCCACGACAGCACCGCCACAACGTATATAGGACATGGAGGTATACTTTATTTTCATTTACCAAATGTAAAATGTAAAATAATGGAATGTATAAGAAAACGGTGTTAATGATAATGTACATGACCCTGCTCTTACATTTAAGCTCTACACTAAATGAATAAAAGTAAAACTGTAAGCAGGGTCTCCAAAACTTTTTAAGCCTCTCATTATAATAACCAACTTTTGTTGTTTTAATGCTACAGTTAGAGTATGATATGAGTATGTGAGCTCATTAGGCAAGAGTTTGTTTATATATTCCAAATTAACAAGGCTCATTTATTGTTGAATCAACTTCAAAATATATCAGATAAAAATTAACTAAATGTCTTTTGAAAGAAAAACGCTTTTCACAACTCAAGTATTACTGTCATTGTATTTGTGCCTAAGGCACACAGGGAATGCATGTTCTGAGCACAGTGTAACAACTGTGACCCGAGAATGATTATAAATAAAAAGAATGCACCCAGTGTGTGTAATACGACTGTTTCGGATTCAATAAAGATAACAAAATTAATTGGCTAATGCAAATAATTCACTTAGATTATTCTATAGTTTGGCCATTCGGAGAATGCGTTCCTGACACGTCGCGATTGAACTGACGACGTAACTTTGTAATGGCGTTGCAGTTACGATAAAAATATTTTTGCTGGTTGTTTACCGTTTTAACAATTGATGAGCATTAAAACAACATTATTATATCAATAATCAATAAATGTTATAATTTTGTGCCAAACTGAGTGTCAAATAACTTGGTAAACAATATTTTTCTAAATCTATACTGCGCTATTACAAGGTTATGTCAGCGCTTCATATTTGTAGTGCTGTGCTAACAATAACAGGCAATAACAGTATCGTTATCTGTTCTTATACAGTTATACTTTATAAAATATGTAATACGTTTTGTTTTTCTTTTTAAGAATTTGAAAATAATGTACTATAAGATAACTTTTATTAAATTTAAAATAAAACTACGACCAAACCGAACGCGCGAAAGAAAGTAGCATTTTTATATTTAGGTTGAAAATGATAACCCCAAAGGGCGTTATGGGCCGCCATTTTGTGACGCTAAAACAGTCGTCTGTTGTCGTTTCGTGCGCATAGACCACGTTCTTCAAGTGTTTTCGATCTTTTTTTATTTGATTACCCGGCTTTCGTTTAATGGACTGTTTCTGCTTTTCAAACTGACATCGGCGCTAAACCGGACTTCGATTGTGTTTTGTATTGCGTTCTTTTTACTTTTGGTGCATAATAATGCCTAAACGTAGACAAACATTGAAAAGTGGAGCCCGTGAGTTAATCATCAAGCTGCAAGATTACTTTGAGCGGGAGCGGCAAAATGGCGGACCCCTGTTACCTGTCGAACAAGTACAAGAACGCATCTCTCAGGCACTTGGAGTTAGCAAACGAACGATAACAAATATTAATAAACCTAGCAAGCTAACAGCATAGCAAAGTGGCGAAGCAATCAGCTTTGTAGCGGTTTCTAACGGAAAAAAAAAATCAAAATAAGAGGTTCAGATGCCTGGGTGATCAGTAATCGATTGCTTGAATTAGAATTTGAAAATTCGAAACCGTTCTCGAGATAATCGTGGGACAGACGGCCAGACGGACGGACAGACGGACAGACGGACAGACGGACAGACGGACAGACATCGTGAAATTAATAAGTGACTCTGCAAGCTTCGCCACTTAATAAAGAAAAGTTCGGCTCTACTGGCAAGGAAGATAATATTTTACGTACTCCGAAGAAGAAACGTAGAACTAAACCCGTGACAGATATTGACACCTTTGACGCCGATGCAATCAGAAATCATATATATAGTTACTATTCCAGAAATGAATATCTCAACAGGAAGAAGCTTTTGGCATCGTTAAGAGAAGCTGGACTGTTTAGCGGGGGTAAAACTGCTTTAACCAAACTCTTAAAAGATATTGGTTTTTCGTATAAAAAAACAGACAAAAGAAAAATTTTATTAGAACGATACGACATAATTTTAAAACGGATAAGTTTTTTGAGAGAAGCAAAAAATTTTGATAACTGGGATAATGTCGTGTTCATTGACGAGACATGGCTAAACGCCAATCACACGGTTTCCCGTTCTTGGACGGATGATACACAACCATCGACGGCGAAAGTACCCGTCTGATAATATGCCACGCAGGTTCTGCAAAATACGGTTTTGTGGAGAACGCGTTACTGGCATTTAAATCAAAAACCACAAATGACTACCACGTGGAAATGAATGCCACTACATTTAAAGAGTGGTTCCAGAACGTGCTTTTGCCTAGCCTACCAGAGCCTTCTGTAATATTCATGGATAATGCCTCCTATCACTCGGTTCAAATACAGAAACCACCTACCCAAGCTAATAAAAAAGAAGAAATGGTGGCTTGGTGACAAGCAAAAGGCATTGACGCAAATATGCAGATGTTAAAACCAGAGCTAATTAAATTAGTTAAAGAAAATAAAGCGGCAAATGTGCGATACGAAATCGATGAACTGGCTCTGGAGTACGGTCATCGCGTTCTAAGAATTCCACCGTATCATTGCCAATATAACGCGATTGAGCTAATCTGGGCTCAAATAAAAGGTTACGCCGCCCGCCACTTCAACAGTGGTAGATCCACGCGACAGCTTTTGCTGTCGCACGGATGGGCCGGCTCGAACCGGGGTGGTACCACGACCTCACAGAATACCAGCGTGAAGTAGAGGTTTACCTCTGCGTCTCGCTTGGTGAGTGCAGGTGGCCGGAGGCCCTTGTTACTGGAAATGAGGCATTCCATCTTAGTCCTCACGGGTGACAACGCATCTGCATTTTGATTCGCAAACGAGGATAGATGTAGATGTCTATGGGCCGCAGCAACCACTTACCATCAGGTGGACTGTGTGCTCGTTTGTCACCCTTATCCTAAAAAAAAACAAAAAAAAAACAATACTTCTCCGCCATTCAGCACGAAAAAGATGATGACCCTATTAAAAGAAGCCTGCGGGGAAGTCACAAGAGATGACTGGGCAAAGGTTGTTGAGAAGACTAAAATTCTGATTGTGGAACATTTTGACCGAGATATCAGGATTGATTCTGTTATTGATAATAATATTATTATACATGTAGGCGAAGATGATGATGAAGTAACCACCTCCTCAAGCGAATCGGAGTCTTATTAATATTCTGTACGCATATTCAATTCAATGTACTTTATTGCATAGAAATACAGATTGTAACTTTGTAACAAAGAATAAATAAAACAATTTTATTATATTAATATTACCTTTTTATGGTTTTCACTTAAATTACTAAAATATAAATTTTAAATGATTCCGCCAACTTAAAACGAAAATAATCTTAAAAATAACGCGGCGGTGCATTTTGGAGAAACGGTAACGAACTCAGTGTTATCTTGTGCCCACTGCCCATCACTAGTCGTGACTAACTGATAGGTGTCAGGAACGCATTCTCTGAACGGCCGAACTATAATTAAATATGAATAACAAGCTCGTGAAAACCATGTCCATGCGGTCGTAGTTCTGCAAGATTCGCCACAGAAGAACACAAAAACTCTTTGATTACACTCTTAATCCAAATGCATGCGACGGAACTTATGCAACTTCAATACAGCTCGTATTGAAGAAGCGATCAATCGGAACCAGGGCTTCAAGGTCTTTGTTAGAAATATGTCTGCTAGAAAGAGTCAACTGTCGAAGCTGAAGACGGAGTGTGGCAGCGTCGTTTCCGGGACACCTGAGATTTTGAGTGAGATTGAGAGGTTCTATGGGCAGCTGTACACATCATCGTTGAAGCCACACGCAAGTGTGGGTAAGGATCAAAAGTAAGTCTTATCCGACACTATTCTGACGATATTCCAGACGTCAGTGAAGCAGAAGTGCGGTTGTCTTGTTCTATAAGTATGGCGAAAACGCTCTCTTGAAGAACTACAAACCGCATCTACGTGCCGAACAAGCTGGTTTCCGAAAGGGCTTCAGCACAATAGACCACATACATATCCTTCGGCAAATTGTACAAAAGTCCGAGGAGTACAATTTGCCACTATTTATAGCGTATGTGGACTATGAGAAAGCCTTTTATTCCGTCGAAATTTGGGCGGTGCTGCAGTCCCCCCAGCGGTGCTAAGTTGACTGTTAGTATATTGAAGTGCTGAAGTGTTTGTACAGTAGGGCTACGATGGCTATCTGAGTACAGAACCAAAACATGAAATCTATACAACTGCAGAGCGGTGTAAGACAGGGTGACGTTATATCCCCGAAACTCTTCACCGCTGCATTGCAAGACGTTTTGAAGCTACTGGACTGGAAAGGATGGATTTGCTGACGATATATTTCTTATGGTAGAATCGCTGGAGGACTAAAGCACTATGCTCAATGACCTCAATAATGCCTCCCAACGGTAGGTCTTAAGATTAACATGGACAAACAAAGATCATGTATAACGTCTGTTTAGACAAAAATATTAAACATTTGAAACGTGAATTTGTTAAACGTACTTGCGGAGCATAGCACCGGTAACAAGGTCACCCGGCCCCTCCGCGGTTGCATTCCACGGGCGGCATTGGACGGACTTCTCTAGATTCAGTGTACGTTTTTCTGCGACCGAGACTGACGTTTAGTTTTAGCGCCTAATTTGTTACGAACGTATTAAAAAACCGCGAAAATCGTTGTGTCCACGAGAACCCGTGTGTTCTTTAAAGACTTATTAACTTCGGTTAAATTAATTGTGCAACTCTGATAGTGATTTTCCTTTGAAGTTCTTCTTTGGCTGTACCATTACGTGACTAGACTGAAAGGGTGCCTCAAGAAGGCAATAGTTCCGGAGCTACCAGAGGATACCTTCTCCACGACAGTATTGTGTCATCTAGCCCAGGCCACTTACACACAGCTTCATAAAATTAACACATACATTCACTACACTTTCATCAGTCGGGCAGATCCTGGTGAACCGTCTCCGCTCCAGTAGCAGGTAAGTGCCTTCCCGTTAACGGGCTTTCCCCCTTATAGTTTATTGCAATTAAAGACTTTCCACTTGGCTTTGTGAGGCCTGACCTGCACCTGCTTGTAGGTTCTTCCTTCAGGGCCCGGGAGGAACCTACTCTTGTATAGGCAGTTGCAAGCCGTAACAACGTCAATGTCACATTTATGCCGGTAGTTCCTGGATGTTCGAGGTTATTGACAATTATGTTTACATGGGACAAATAGTCCGACTAAGTAAGTCCAGCTTCGACCGAGAGGTCAATTGAGGGATTCAACTCGGCTGGGCAGCTTTCGGGAAATCACGGGAAATCACGGCACATCAGGTATACCTCAAAACTTGAAAACGAGACTATACAACCAGTGTGTGTGTATGCCAGTGATGACCTATGGAACTGAAACGTGGTCCTTCACTGCTGGCCGGATGAGGATGCTCAAGGTAGCTCAGGGAGCTATGGAGAGGGCTATTCTCGGGGTTTCTCTGCATGATAAACTTAGAAATGATATCCACAGTTGAACCAGAGTGACCGACATAGCCCAACGGATTAATAAGCTGAAGCTGAGGCCGTTAATATAGCTCAAAGTACCGACAATCGATGGGGAAAAAGATTCTCGAGTGGCGACCTCCTACCAGCGGACGAAGTGTAGGGCATCCCCCCACTAGATGGAGTGACGACCTGGTAAGACATGCAGGAAGTCGATGGATGCTGGTGGCTCAGGACCGTGTTTTGTGGAATTCCTTGGGGGAAGCATATTTTCAGCAGTGGTCTTGTGAAGGGCTGTAATGATTATTTTAATTAAATATATTTGCGGTTATATTTTGATAAGCGAACCGACAAAAATGTTTTGCTATATTAAGGCCTTAACAGTGGTTGAAATGCCTAAATCTTGGATATTTAAGTAAAAAAATCTCAATAACTGTTCATTTAATCCACAAAAAAATACAGGGTAACAAAAGAGGATTTGGTAAATGTTTTTGATTGAACAAAATTGTATTTTTCTCAACCCCTTATTAGAAAAAAAAATCCCCAAAGAGTACCTATCTTTGTCATATTTTGCAAAATTTCTCCAAAACGGCACAAGCTTTTTAAATAGTTCTTACACTAAAAAAAAGGTCTTAATAATATTAATATTTTTAATTGAGTTTTATTTTTATTCCCCGTTTTATAAGAGAATATATAATTTTTCCCTGAAATTGAATATATTTACGCGAGCGCGCAAGCTCCGTCGCCCTGTCGCAGTCCGTTTTCGGACATCGTCGAGGGTGGTGTTCAACTCAATTATAAGTATTTTTATGTCTAGAAATACTTAATTTAGTTAATATCTGTACACTGGTAACTGTATTATTTTATGTGTATTATTTTCTAAATAAATTAATTTTTAAAGTGCCCAAAGAAGAAGAAATTTTCGCGGCGACGTTGATTAGTGAAATTGAAAAATGCATTTTTATATAATTTAGATGTGGAACGACGGACATGCTCTCGTTACTTAGATTTCGATAGTTTTTAATACCTATGTAATTTTATTGTTGTATATTTTTATTAATTAGTTGATACTGAATTTTATAATTATGTATTACAATAAAACGCTGTTTTTATGAGTATGACTTTTAAAATATAATTGGGAAGGGAAATAGATACAGATACTTACATTAAGGTACACTGTTATCAAATTAAATCAAACAATTTAAATTAATAAAAAAAGGTGCTTCCTTAAGTATAAATAACTATTTAAAGACATTTTTGGGTTCATGGTTTCTAAAAATCTAAAAAATGTAAAAATTTTAAATTGGAGAGGGGTTTCTTTACGTGAGAAAGTTAGAAATGAAGGTATTCGCAGTAGAACCAGAGTAACTGACATAACCCAACGGAATATTAAAGTAAAATGGCAATGGGCTGGCTATATAACTTGGAAAACCGATAAAAATTAGGAAGAAGGTAAGCGAAGTAGTACTCAACCTTTATTCCTCTTCACGTATTCTCATACGCTTTTCTTCACAAATACACACACACACACACACACACACACACACACAAACAAATATGTCGCAAATAATACTTACCTAGTACTATTAGGCAAGAGTGAGTAGGTTTTTGTTAAGTCAGTGCAATTCACCATCTTAGGCTACATAACCACTTACCGATGGGATTGTATTTGCTTTATTACTTGCTGGGTAAAAATAGTAAAAAAAAATTACCCTGTGAAAGTTTGCATTTAGTTATAATTTTTCTAACCAACCATAAAAATATGATGAGAATATGTATATTAGTATAAAGGTTTCTTCACACGGGACAGTAAAAATATAATATCTTCCATTATCTACGCATGAAAACTTTTAAAATCTCTGAATCCCGAGGTATGTTCTATTAAAAGGCTGAATAGAGCCACATTGACATGCATGGGGATCGTTTTGTAATTTCACATCGTTATCTAAAAAACATTGTACGTATTTCAGGTGGCGGTTTGCAAAACACGATTCCACAAAAATTCACTCAATAGAAAAGTTGCTTCTGAAAATACTTAAATTTTCAACGTCAATTTTTTCTTTCGTGGTAGAGCCATGCTGCAGCTATATTAGTAGTAGGTATAGTTGTAGCACGAATGGGTCGGCTCGACTGGGGAAGGGCCATGCTCTCACGGAATACCATGTAAAATAGCAGTTTAACCCTGCTGTGTTTTGTATGGTGAGTGTAGAGAACCGGAGAACCTTTTTACTGGAAACGAGGCATTACATCTTAGTCCTCACGGGTGACAACGCATCTACATTTTGAAACGTAATCAAGAATAGATGTAGATGTCTACGGGCCGCAGGAACCACTTACCATCAGGTGGACTGTGTGCTCGTTTGTCACCCTTATCCTATAAAAAAAATATAATTATCGGCAATTTTTATATTTTTATATATATTTATATAAGTAAAAATATAAAAATATATAATATATATATAATTTCAAGTCAGTGTTTTACATTTAAAGATCAGTTATAAAGAGCTGAAGTTCTTATTTTCATTTTGATTTATTTAATTCGAGACTAAAATAAATGTGAAAGGGCTTTTATCTGCAATAATAATTTTCATCAAAAATAACATAGACTTATAAAAGTCATATACACGGTCAACCATACTGAAGATTATCAATTGTACTACAAAATATTTAAAAGACTATTTCCAGTATAATGACCCGAATATCATCATTAATGCTTGACTGACACAATTAAAAGTTTTATCACATGGCTAAATGATTGACTATTATATTATGATAAGTTCATGCTTTTCTATAAAAAGTTGCAAGAAATTTTATATCACGGATCTATTGGTTTGCTTTACTTTTCACTTAATTAGTGAAAAACAAGATGGACTGATCTAAAAGATTAATTTCTTGTGTAAAATGTGTTATTAAGAACTTTATGCAAATGATAATTAAAGTTTCTATGTAAATAAGTGTAAAATAGCGGGTATTATATTCAATGGTAGCGGCCATCCATATTTGCAAAGCCAGCATCATTTTCTGTACAGAAACCGGCAAAGTGTTACTCAAGGCACTATAAACAAAGCAGCTGATAAAAATGTTACACTCATAACTGTTAACAAAAACTGTTTCTGCAAATGGTCTTATAGATAATAATAACTATTCCGCCATGTTAGGTGCAGGAGCTATTATTAGAAGGAGAAGAGATAAAATTTTGTTTTAGAGATGCGCAATCAATATTGTTTTGTCTATTATATATATTAAATAAAAAATAACTTCAGCCAAAGAGCGTAACTGGCATTATACTCAGGCCCATGAATTGGTATGGAAAAAAATAATTTTACCAGGTTTCAAAAAATCAATCAAAATTCAAAAAAACAAAAATAATAAAATCAAAAAATGTATATATGTATGTCTATACATACATATAATGATTTATGGCCGCTTAGTAACTGACGGTGACTCAGTATAACATCCTACAGTCACGCCGAAACTAAGAGGATAGAATCATTAGATTAAATCAGTAAATTTAACAGTGGTAGAGCCACGCGGCAGCTTTTGCTGTCGCACAGATGGGCCGGCTCGAACCGGGGTGGTAACCACGACCTCACAGAAAACCAGCGTGAAGTAGAGGTTTACCTATGCGTTTCGCTTGGTGAGTGCAGGTGGTTGGAGGCCCTTTTTACTGGAAATGAGGCATTCTTAGTCCTCACGGGTGACAACGCATCTACATTTTGATTTGTAGTAGAGGATAGATGTAGATGTCTATGGGCCGCAGCAACCACCTACCATCAGGTGGACTGTGTGCTCGTTTGTCACCCTTATCCTATAAAAAAGGTAATAATTTATTGCGGAAATTTTGTGATAAAATTAAAAAACTTACATAACTTATCCAAGTTAATCTAACTTAGTCTAACTTATCCCTATACGTTACAAAAAAAAAACAAATAATAAAATAGTGGGATGGCGTCAGTTTTTAAGAAGATATAACAAAAATAAACAAAACAATAAATTTCAAAAAAGTTCAGTATTTAATTGATCATATACCGCTGACAATTAATCACGTTTTTCGAAACCACGCCAGTTGTAAACAATACATACATACATAATACATACATGAACACTCACGCCTGTCACCCAGAGGGGTAGGCAGAGACTACGGACTTCCATTTGGCACGATCCTGACACACCCCTCTCACTTCCTCCACATCCATATACCTACGCATACACGCTCGTCGGTTAAGGGTACACCTAATATGGCCCATTTTTAATGTATCGCCGATTTGGTCGATAAACTTTCGTCTAGGGCGTCCCTTCCCGACCCTGCCGTTCACTTCTGCAACATAAATTTGCTTTGTCACGCTTTCCTCTTTCATTCTTTCTACATGACCAAACCACCGAAACATTCCTTTTTTAATCCTGGTCACAACGTCATCTTGCAAACCACACTTTTCTCTTATCACACTATTTCTCACCCTGTCATCTAGATTCAGCCCTAGCATTCTCCTTAAGGACCGCATTTCTACAGCACTTATTCTACTCTCATGATTCTTCTGCCAGACTCAACTTTCACTACCATACATTAGAGTAGGGACTAACACAGCACAATGAATTGCCATACGTGCCTTATTTGACACATTCTGACTCCTCATAATAGCGTGTAGAGCCCCATTCACTCTATTTCCTGCATTCACTCATCGTTCTATATCCTTATCATATCTACCATCCCTGCTAAATAAACATCCCAAATATACAATCCCATCCACTTGCTCAATCAACTCCCCTTCTATTCTTATTTCGCATAACGTTTTACTCTCTTCTCTTTCAAAAACCATCACTTTCGTCTTACTTGCGTTCACTTTCATACAATACTGTGTGAAAAATGGTGTACACAAAATAATTAATAACAGACAAAATCTTCTTTAGAAATTTCCGCCGAGTTGTAAGTAGAAGGCCAAATAGGTCATGTGTCAATTTTAATTAAATATATTTTATATGAAGTGATCTTGACTACGTTTCATCAATTAACCATTGGTAAAAATTAAAACAGGAATTTTACAATTGTGTTTACAAGAAACATTATTAGTTGAACCTTGCAGCTTTTTCATTATTTTTATTACATATTTTATTACATATAAATGTATATATCATTAATAAATAATTCCCATAATATTTTGTTTTATTTTTTATTTTGCCCTATCTGCAATGTTCTACGCTCTATAGAAAATGTGGCGTATGACATGACTGACAAACTCTCGAACGTTTTATCTAGGTACAAATATGTTTTATGTTTTCGTCGCCTCCACATGATATTTTAGTCAGCATAATGTACCCTTCTGTGTCTGAAACGAATATGAATATTGCTACAAAGTAAAGTAATAGGCTTCACAAGTCCCTCTACTGGGCACAGGACTTTTTTTATTTCTTAGAGGGTTTTAGAGCAAGGAAATGCCCGCTGCGCTGACACAATGCGTGTTGACGAAAATTGCAATTACAAATTTCTTTCGTGCTGTCGGGGATCAAACCCGGGAAAAATTTACAGCGAACGCTTTGACCCAGATCTAATAATACGACACAAATAAATACGTACCATATATAATAAAAAACACTTACGTGAACTCTTACTTGAAACTTGAACACTTTATAGCTCGTAACGCCTACCGGACAAAGCTACAGCACAATGTAATTGAAGATGCGTAACCGCGACATAATTCTCAGTGATGCGCAAGCATAACAGGCCGTATGTCACTTATATAATTGTCATCTCTGCAGTCTATTAATCTTTGCACTTTTATAAGTAATACAGAACGTAGTTGCTAGACGGTGTTGACGTCGGCTAAAATCTCTGCGATCGCCGTTTCGTCAAGGTCATTCAGACTAGTTAAAGCCTTAACAATTGTTGATAAATATAGTGTTATCATAAAAAAAGATGGGCGTAGTGTTCGTTCAATGAGAACTCGGATTATCTTATCCCGATTACATTACATATTACATGAAAAATTGAAAAAAATGTTATTAAGAAATATAAAAGGAAACCTTCATTAGGAAATGCGTGTCATTGAAAAATCAAAAATGTTAGCATGGCTCTACCACGTATATACATTTGTCCTCGATTAAGAATCAAAATAGCGTTTTCACTCCTGAGGACCACGATGAAATGCGTCGTTTCCTGTGCAGTATTGAATATGATATGTTGGTATAAGCCTAATAACTATTATAAAATACACGTGAGTATCTTATTTTAACCTGATAATATTGTATTTTGGTAGAACCTAATAGAGCCTCTACCAATTTATATTGCAAGTAGAATACAATCTCAACGATTTAACCTATTGTTCACTTTATTATTACATATAAAGCCAGGAGAATTTCCCTCATAATTATTTGGCACAAAGCATCGGTAATAAATTTTATATATTGGTCTGTATACATTACATAGCGTTTCAAAGCTTTTAGGCGTAACATTATATTAAAATAACCTTTATTTTTATGCTAACAAATATGTATAATTACAAAGATAAAAATGAAATACGCGATCATAATTTAAACAAAATGCCTGAAAGGAATTCGGGAACTAGACGAATATGTGTACTTTATTTTGAATCTTTAAAGAAGTGACAAATCGTAATAACATAATTGATTCAGATTAAAACTGTTTCGACACATTTTAATAATAATAAGTTTGTAAATATTATTTTTGTTTAAGTCATATTTATGTTATGTTATATAATGTTTGTAAATATATAAGTACTAGGATACCAGGTAATTTCTGGATCTCAACAACAGTGCCACCTACCAGTTCCAATTATGAATCTAAACCCACTCAAACACACATAAAAATCTAAATCAGTCCAGTCGTTTAGGAGGAGTTCAGTGACAAGCACGCATAGAGAGAAATATATATATATATTATATAAAGAATTTGAACGAACTAATAGTGCATCTGATTTAATGTAGCAATTGTAGTCAATGTGATGGTGGCCTAAGTGAATCCAATCTTATGTCATCCCGTGGGTTACGTAAGAGCCGTGAGAGTGAAACTAAAACGGGAGATGAAGCAATAGCATCTTTCTGATAACAACTTAATAGAAGTAGTACAAATCAACGGTTGACAACTGGCCTGTCGCGTTCGCGTAGTAACTATGACAAATATCCTCCCTATGACGCAATCTATGAGGGAGTTCTACGTTTAGCAATGGACTTTTCATAGGCTTTAATAAATGGATGAATGAATTGAACAATCTAGATACGTCCCACAGTTGACCATCTGATTTCTGGGAGGGTATCTGGTTTGGAAGAGTTCGCCTGCTGTTCCAAAGGGCGGTGAAAATCTTGACATGGTGAAAAATGCAGGCTTCTTCAAATTGTTTACCTTTGCTGTTAACTACATTATAAATCATGATTTGAAATCGAAGTTGCAGTCCAGCTTGGCAACTTTACCAGCGGAAGTGAACCTTGCCATCAGCGATTTGCTGGTACAAAATTACTATTAACACGGACATCGTACCGTTTTTCGAAATATGCCATTTTGTGGTGGAAAATTTAATAACTAATTGACAACATTGTTTTCGACATGGCTACATGATAGTTAGTTTTGAAATTTATTTAAACGTGGCATTGTATCGGCGATATAACTGTTTTGTTTAGTGCTCCAGAACTTTTGTTAATTTTGTTTGAAATACGGAATGTAGGTTATATATCTTTGTAGTAACGTCATATTATTGGTTAGGAAATGTAATATTTCGTGCTCGAAAGTAGCAATAAAATTATAATATAAAGTAAGACAGTAAAAATATTTAAAAATGTTATATCGTATTCTTTACTATATTTACATGTATATTTAGAACCATAAAAGAAAGGTGAACTAAATCCTGATCCAAAATTATGCTAAATGGCAATCAATAATTTGAGAGTGCAAAATTTTTGCCAAATTACTCCAAATGAGTAGCATCTGGCACTAAAAGCATTGTTTAAAAGTTAAAGTCATTTCCAGTGTCATTTACAGTTATGGTTCAGTTTATAAGCTTTTTTATGAATGCAATTTGGCACGACTATATGTAGATTCTGAAATATCGATGGCGAATGTGGTAAGTAACATGAAAGTCTATACAGGAGAAAGTATAAGGGGTATTTTTTCATGAAACCTCAGTCTAGTTTTATTTTAACATGACAGTTCTACAGAGTATTTATGTTTTGATAATAACCAAAACTTCATAACAAGGATCAATCTTTGATAGCTGATAAATGGTCGTTAAGTTTTTATTCGAAATTCGCATATCTCCAATTTCAGCTTGCTCCTATAGCTGAAGGTCATCGGCACAGTGCCGGCCTGAGGCAAGTTTTAGGATGGAGCGAGACCCAATTATGGCGCCCCCTTTGCTTACCCTTAATATATACCAGTTGTACGTACACATGCAAGCATGAAACTGGGAAGATCTCGACAACGTCTTAAGTAAAATGAATACCGTCATGGCAGCAACGCGGCACAAGCGGCACGCAACGTCAACGACGTTTACGGAGCGAATACTACAAACTAACGCACCGCCTGTTATTGGTTTGCCCGCTTCCGTTCTGGAAATTTCGACAAGAAAAATTAACTCAGTGATCGTCCGAAAACTTTGGTCGAATTAAAGGACAATGTCGAATTAAAGGCGATTCTGGAAGTTGAATTAGCAGCAGATTTCCACGTTAGCATCAAAACAATATTGGTCCATTTGCGTCAAATTGGCAAGGTAAAAAAGCTTAACATATGGGCGCCCCACGAATTTAATGATCGCCATCGCGAAGTATGCATCGAGACGTGCTTTGCACTGATTAACAGGCACAAAAACGAAAGAATTATGAACCGCATTGTTATATGCAACGAAAAATGGATTCTGTTTGACAATTGTAAGTACTCAGCAAGTTGGTTGGATACTGATTCAGCACCTAAATAATACCCTAAGTGAAAACTTACCCCTAGAAAAGTGTTGGTCACTGTTTGTTGGTCTAGCGCCGGTGTGATTCATCACAGCTTCTTACCAAACAGGATGAGCATTACTGCAGATTTGTACTGTGAATAACTGAACACAATGATGAAGAAGCTCACACGTCTCCAACCAGCTTTGCTCAATCGCTCGTCCCCGCTGCTCCTGTACGGCAACTCGCGACTTCATACTGCATAACTAACTAACTAAGCTGGGTTAGAAGTGTCCGTTATCCGCCGTACTCACCAGATCTTGCGCCTGCCGACTTCTACTTTTTCCAGAATTTAAATAACTTTTTGCCGGGAATAAAATTCAATACCCGATAGGCAGTACAAATACAAAATACCTTTGAAGAATTTGTTGCCTCCCACGTCCAACTGATTTTTCAAGATGGGCATCAATAAACTGCTACTGAATTAGCTAAGATGCATCGATTGCATGGGTGACTACTTTGATTAATAGAAATAAAAAATATGGAACGTTAACTTATTTCATAAAAAACGGCATTTTCATAGGTTAGGCCTAATATTAGGTAACGTATCTTGCCAATTATTTAATACTAAGAGCTGAGTCAATGCAAAACTAGGCACAAGAGAGAACGGTGAGCTGAAAGTAGGGAAATTTGGAATTGGGCAACGGAATCCAAGGGGCCAGCAGCTGGCCGACTTCATGGAGAAAGAGGGACTCTTTATGATGAACTCTTTCTTCCAGAAGCGGCAACACAGGAAGTGGACCTGGTCGAGCCCCACAAAAAATTAGATTGACTTCATTATGACGACCAGACGACAACTGTTAAGTGATGTCTCCGTGATCGCGAGAGTGAAAACTGGTAGCGATGACCGAATGGTTAGAGGCACACTGAACTTAAACGTTAAGTTGGAGAGGTCTCGTCTAATGACGACGCTGCGTCCCCCTCGTGCTCTGTTCTAAAGTCCCAAAACCTTTCAGCTTGAGTTACAAAACCGTTTTCAGTGTCTAGAAGACTGCAATGAAGTGGACGATATGAATGACAATCTCATGGAAACTGTCCATGCGGTCGGAGCTAAGTTCTGCAAGACCCGCCGCAGAAGAACACAAAAACTCTCCATCACACTCTGAATCCCATAGCTGTTAGACGGGAAATGAAGCTACATTCTTCAACAGATTTGACAGCATACAAGCAACTGAACAGACAGATCTCCAAATGCATGCGGCGGAACTTACGCAACTTCAATATAGCTTGTATGGAAGAAGCGATCGAGCGGAACCAAGGCTCCAAAGTCTTTGCCAGAGATCTGTCTACCAGAAAGAGCCAACTGTCAAAGCTGAAGACCGAGTGTGGCAGCATCGTTTTCGGGGCACCTGAGATTTTGAGTGAGACTGAGAGGTTCTATGAGCAGCTGTACACGTCATCTTTGGAGTCACACGCAAGTGTAGGTAACGATCCAAGAGCGAGTCTTATCCGACACTATTCCGAAGATATCCCGGACGTCAGTCTGAGCGAGATTAGAATGGCTCTCCAGCACCTTAAAAACGGCAAGGCAAGGAGCTTCTGAAAGCGGGTGAATAACCGGTACTTGAAGTCCTTCAGAAGCTCTTTCATTCCGTCCTCCATGGTGGCATTACACCGGAGGCGTGGAGCAGAAGAGCGGTTGTCTTGTCTTCAAGAAAGGTGACAACGCTGTTTTGAAGAACTACAGACCGATTTCCCTTCTGAGCCGCGTCTACGTGCTGTTTTCGAGAGTCATTACGAATCGTCTCGCGCGCAGTCTTGACGACTTCCAGCCTCCCGAACAAGCCGGTTTCCGAAAGGGCTTTAGCACCATAGACCACATATATACCCTTCGGCAATTTGTACAGAATTCCGAATAATACAATTTGCCAGTATGTCTGGTGTATGTGGACTATGAGAAAGCCTTTGATTCCGTCGAAATTTGGGCGCTGCTGCAGTCCCTTCAGCGGCGCCAAGTTGACTGACGATATATCGAAGTGCTGAAGTGCTTGTACAGTAGAGCTACGATGGCTATCCGAGTACAGAACCAGAGTACGAAACCTATCCAATTGCAGAGAGGTGTAAGACAGGGTGATGTTATATCCCCGAAACTCTTCACCGCTGCATTGGAAGACGTTTTCAAGCTGTGGATTGGAAAGGATGCGGTATTTACATCAACGGCGAGTACATTACTCACCTTCGATTTGCCGACGATATAGTCCTTATTGCAGAATCGCTGGAGGACCTAAGCACTATGCTCAATGACCTCAATAGTGTCTCCCAACAGATAGGTCTTAAGATGAACATGGACAAAACAAAAATCATATTTAACGTCTATGTCACACCTATGCCGGTAGTTGTTGGGAGTACTAAGCTCGAAGTTGTTGACGAGTATGTTTACCTGGGACAAATAGTCCGACTAGGTAAGTCCAACTTCGACCGAGAGGTAAATCGACGGATTCAACTCGGCTGGGCAGCGTTCGGGAAGCTACGACACATCTTCTCGTCAGACATACCTCAAAACCTTAAAACGAATTTGTACAACCAGTGCGTTTTGCCAGTGATGACTTACGGATCTGAGACGTGGTCTTTCACTGCTGGCCGTATGAGGAAGCTCAAGGTCGCTCAGTGAGCTATGGAGAGAGCTATGCTCGGGGTTTCTTTGCATGATAAACTTAGGAATAAGGATATCCGCAGTAGAACCAGAGTAACCGACATAGCCCAACGGATTAGTAAGCTGAAGTGGCAGTGGGCCGGCCATATAGCTCGATGAACCGACGACCGATGGGGAAGTAAGGCTCTTGAGTGGCAACCTCGTACCGGTAGGAGAAGTGTAGGGCGACCCTCACGAGATGGAGTGACGACCTGGTAAGACATGCAGGAAGTCGATGGATGTAGGTGGCTCAGGACAGTGCTATGTGGCATTCCTTGAGGGAGGCCTATGTTCAACAGTGGACTTATGAAAGGCTGTAATGATGATGAATGATGAAAAGCAGAAGGACTGCTTTTGGGTGACCTTTATCGATATGTAAAAACTTTTTCAAACACATCCTTTTTCTTGAAAGCTCCAATCGCGGTTAAGATCATGCGTTCATTATTCCTCCTACTTTGAGCATACTTTATTAAAATTTTCATCGGTCATATTCAAGTCATAGAGAAAACTTTCTATTCTATGCTATAAATGCAAAATCTCATTAATTGTAAAAAGTGGTGTAAAGCATGTCTCATTTAAGTTTATGACGGTGCCTAACATTGGATAGAAAATATTTGTTCTGTATAACATTTCTTGATCCGGGATATATTTATATATTTTTTTCTTTATATATTTAGAGTCAAAAGTATCCGAATTTGGGATGTTTCAAACCTTTAAAATTCATAACTCCGAAAATGTTAACTTTATCGGAAAAAGTCATGGGACTTTTTTTAATTGTATTTTTTCAAAGACCACAAAAGGAAATTTGTCCAGTTTAAAAATAATAATTCCTTGCAATTGAAAAAAAAATCGGTTTAAGCAATACGGCACCGAGTTGTTCCATGGCAACATGCATTTATATCATCAGCAGGACAACTTGAAGAGAATCGCATGAAAAAATTGAGGTGGAATAGTTTTGGTACTCATGCGCTGATTTCATCTGGGCTATAAGAACATTTTCTTCTTTTTTCGTTCGCGGATTCTTTCAAACTCAGAGTTTATTTCAGCTTTTTTAGCTGTATCTTAGCTGCAATGAGAGCCTTTGTTAATCCTTCGTCTCTAGGTATATTCTTTTTTGTGCATCAGTTTATTAGCATCTGATAAATCTATGCGCTCTGCTTGTATGCATGTGCTAACAAGATTAACGTGGAATAAAACGTCATACCAAATGACTGAAGACAGCAAAATTTCGAACTTCTTAAAATTGGCTGCAAGTTATTTAGCTTCCAAACTTGCCACGGGATCAGTTGTGTCGACTCTTCTTCCAAGGCACTTTTTACTTCGGCGTACTGATACTGCACCGCACCGCTTGCAAGCTGTTGATTCTACTTTCGCATCTTGTTTGACACACCTTTAAAGTTAAGCTCTTCACATAAGTAAATTAACAGTAGTAACATTATTACGTATTCAATTATGTACACTAAATAGCGCTCATTCGTCTTATCTCTCATGCTCTGCACAACTCTGCACTCTGTCCTCCACCTTCCACCGTGTCGGGCTGTGCGTGACGGGTGGCGGTCCCCATCGCCGTTTTGCGCGCTGCATTCTACACCAACGGGGACGAGCTGGTGTGCGCCGCCTTGGGGGGACGACCTAACCCTCGTTGGCATGGGTGCGCAGCTGTGTAGAATTGCAGCCCTGAAAAGGGCTGGCAGAGGTCGCGACGAGCACGCTTTACAACAAGCAAGTTTTTTATCGGTTACTAATTTCTCGGAAATAGCTATACTTGAGCAGTGGTCCCTTAGAAATTTTAGGAAATAATTTAATAAAAAAATAGATGACTAAGTTTTAATGTAACTATTTAGACGACACCTAGTTATTAACTTGGACGCAACTTGCAATTGAATATATATTGAAATAATTTGTACAACCGACTTCAGTATAAACCATGAAGAATAACTCAAAAACTATTCGTCAGGCCTTGTCTTTAAATGGGAATACATGAGAAGCACCAGCTTTCAAATAAAAAAAGAATCATCGAAATCGGTTCACCCAGAAAAAAGTTATGAGATAACACACATAAAAAAACATACAGTCGAATTGAGTACCTCCTCCTTTCTGAAGTCGGTAGAAAAAAGGTAAAACCGCCTGCTTTAATTTTTCGGTATTTGGTATCAACTTTTAACATGTCTTAGCATCGACTTTGGAAGCTAAGAAGTTTTTTTATTCGTAATATTTATAATTAACCGTGTAGTGGCGGTGTAAGAATATCCACTACCCCATATCGTGCCGTTGGTGTCGTGAGACGATAGAGGGAAAGTGAAACAGGAGATGGGAAGCAGCATCTTCCGGATAACAACTCCAAATAATAAAAAACTGCGTTTGCCAATACGCTTGGCAAACGTGGCAACTACGTCAAAATCCCCCCATGAGGTAATCTTTGAGGGGGGCAATTTTCAGCAGTGGATTTTTGTAGGCCGTAATTAATGATTTTATTCTTTTTTTTTTAAAAATCGGTTTTATTTTTTTAAAAGTTAAATATTTTTATATAAAGACAAGAGTGCATAATGTCGAAGAAATTATTTATAAATTTTATGTCGAATACCTATTATAATATAGTGAACGCTCGCGGGAAATAAAATATATTGCAAATGTTGTTTGTCAAATAATAACTAATGAAATTTTACGTACAATATCGTACGCGCTACCAAAATTTTGTATAATATCGGAAACAATATTATTATAAGCATTACATAATATAATCTACATCGGCGGAAATAAAGTTTATTTTACCTGACATTCTTGACCTCTTATTTGTTGTATCTCGCTTTTGTTTGATTATATTATTGAAGTAAATGTTTTTCAAGTCTTCTCATAAACAGGTTTAATTAGCGCCATAATATTTAACAGTCACCTGTTATTATTCATGAGTTTAGTAAACAAAACCATAGATATCTGAAAAATGTTTACGAATTATACCTAGATAGGTTTAATACTTGTGAACTCTCATCATCATCATCATTACAGCCCTTCACAAGTCCACTGCTGAATATAGGCCTCCCCCGAGGAATGCCACAAAGCACGGTCCTGAGCCACCTGCATCCATCGACTTCCTGCATATTTTACCAGGTCGTCACTCCATTTAGTGGGGGGACTCACTACATTTCGTCCGCCGGTACGAGGCTGCCACTAGAGAACCTTTTTTCCCCTTTGGTTGCCGGTTCTTCGAGTTATATGGTCGGCCCATTGCCACTTCAGCTTACTAATCCGTTGGGCTATGTCGGTCACTCTGGGTTTACTGCGGATATCCTCATTTCTAAGTTTATCACGCAGAGAAACTCCGAGCATAGCCATAGCTCGCTGAGCGACCTTGAGCTTCCTCATCCGCCCAGCAGTGAAACTGTGTGAAGAAACTGTTATTTAAGACAATTGATTTTATATTAATATAAAAATTTAGTTTACTATCAATTCAACCATGGAGTATTATACTCATTACTTATCCAAATATTTAGGTATTTAAACGAGCGCTAGTATCATTAACATAATCTCGATATTATATATGGAGGAGGATATTATCAAATTCCTCTCACAATTAACTGGTAGAAAATGCTTTTTGCATCGGTCCGTCTACTGTTCCTGTACATTTTATGGATACGGTAAGGTTAAATAAATAAATAAAAAGTAGAATAAATAGGCAGGAATATACCTCTAGTGACAATACAATCGTGTTTATTAAGATGTCTACATTCAACATTGCATTGCACGCAAAGGTACTCATGTTGCACATGCCAGTATAAAAAAGTATAAAAGTTATAATTCTAGATGGTCTTTTTATGGCCCTTGTAATATTATACATATTGCTCTTAGCTTAGCACAAAATACCAGCTACCAGCCTACATATTTACAACAAATTGGCAGGCCTTCCTTCACTTCTGAGAGGATTTTAGAATAGCTGGCAGATTCGGTTTGCTCGGGTAGTATGAAATTTTAAGGCGGCTTGCGCAAATGCTTACATAAAATATTACACCGGTTAATAAAATTAAATTCCATTAGTTTAAAATTGAATCATGTTAAATACCGAAAACAATATTCTGGCCCCTGACCAAATAACGGGGCTTAGGGGCAAGAATGCCAATAATTGCAGAATCTAAACACTGGAAATTGAGAGGGCAAGGATCTTCTTAATCATAACTAAACTCATAAGTTAACTGGCATCCAACTATAAGTCCATCAATCTTACTTTCAGAGTATTGAAAATACTTTCAAAATGTTTTCTTTTAAATATTATAGTGATAAATTAGCTCAGAGTTTCCCAACCTTTTTTGCATCAGGGACCACTTTGATTTTTTTCGTAATTATCATGGACCACAAAGTGAAAGACATAACTGTGTTAATGTAACAATAAATTATAATTACAACTTTTAAAATCACAATATATAAAGGAAAAGGATCACAGCAGGACTGTGAAAACTACCGTGGTATCAGCCTTCTTAGCATTGTGGGAAAACTGTATGCTAAGGTACTAATTGAAAAAGGTATGAAAGAAACTGATGGAAAAATTTGGGATGTGCAAGCGGGATTAAGAAAGGGAATGGGATGTACGGATCAGATCTTTTCCATGCGCATGATCGCGGAGAAGTTTTTGGCCAAAAACCAAAGAGTTTTTTGTGCGTTCATGGACTTGGAGAAGGCTTATGACAGAGTGGACAGGGATGTGTTATGGCAAACACTGAACTCATTTGGGTTGAGCGCTGGCTTGATACAGGCATTGAAGTCTCTATGTAGGGACTCTAGTGCTTGTGTCAGGATCAACGGGGCCTACTCGGACTGGTTTGGCATCCATAAAGGTGTCAAACAGG
Source organism: Parnassius glacialis (assembly GCA_033319125.1). Classification (NCBI taxonomy): domain Eukaryota; kingdom Metazoa; phylum Arthropoda; class Insecta; order Lepidoptera; family Papilionidae; genus Parnassius; species Parnassius glacialis. The sequence goes on along the minus strand of JAVANC010000028.1, from coordinate 35,766,245 downwards.
GCTGTGTGGCTTCCCCGTGGCTGTTCAACCTATTTATGGACAGTTGTTTGGAAAATTTGAAAGCAGAAGAATGCGGGTTAAGAATGGGTGAGTTAACTGTCAAATGCCTTTTGTACGCCGATGATCAAGTCATACTTGCGTCGTCGGCGGCCGAGTTGCAAATGATGGTTACATTAATGAACAGGACATTAAAAGAAAAGGGAATGAAAGTGAACGCAAGTAAGACGAAAGTTATGGTTTTTGAAAGAGAAGAAAGTAAAACGGTATGTGAAATAAGAATAGAAGGGGAATTGGTAGAGCAAGTAGATGAGTTTGTGTATTTGGGATGTGTGTTTAGCAGGGGTGGTAGATATGATAAGGATATAGAACGACGAGTGAATGCAGGAAATAGATTGAATGGGGCTCTACACTCTATTGTGAAAAGTCAGAATGTGTCCAAAAAGGCACGTTTGGTAATTCACAATGCTGTGTTAGTGCCTACTTTAATATATGGTAGTGAAAGTTGGGTGTGGCAGAAGAAGCACGAGAGTAGAATAAATGCTATAGAAATGCGGTCATTACGTAGTATGCTAGGGCTGAATCTGAATGACAGGGTGAGAAATAGTGTGATAAGAGAAATGTGTGGTTTGCAAGATGATGTTGTGACTAGGATTAAGAAAGGAATGCTTCGGTGGTTTGGTCATGTAGAAAGAATGAATGAGGAAAGAGTGACAAAGCAAATTTATGTTGCAGAGGTGAATGGCAGAGTCGGGAAGGGTCGCCCTAGGCGAAAGTTTATCGACCAAATTGGCAAAATATTGAAAATGGGCCAAATTAAGAGTACCTTTAACCGACGAGCGTGTATGCGTAGGTATATGGATGTGGAGGAAGCGAGAGAGGTGTGTCAGGATCGTGCCAAATGGAATTCCATAGTCTCTGCCTACCCCTCTGGGTGACAGGCGTGAGTGTTTATGTTTATGTTTATATATATATGTGTAAAATCACTATGTAATAAACTGAAAAGACCATTCATTAAGACTATTATTTGTGTATATATTGTAAAAGTTAGTAGGTACTTACTAACGTGACGCGCAGTGTTGGGCTGCCCGCGTGACGAGAAAATAATAAATGTGTTAATTAAAACAATTAGGTGAGGGGAAAATATTCAAATGTTTCGTGGACCACATTTAAGTTCTTGCCACTTGAAATTTTAAATGTTGGGTCCGGTATTTGACAAGTAAGAAAGAGCCGTCAGAATAAATATGGTGATAATAATCATTTTAGCAACCTATAATGCGTTATTGTCATAAATCATCATCATTATCCGTTAGCTACAACACTAATTACAAAGAGTAGCAGACGTGTTCATTCCATAAAACAGATGCTCTAGTGGCGGAGCTTTTTGTATTGAACAGTTCAAATTTATTAGACATCGATTTTCGTCCGCTCCGAGCTCCGATATATTTTACCGGATGATTTGTCAGCGCCACACATCCGCTTCAAACTTGTGTCGGAAATATAAGTTGGATATGATATAAGCTTGTATGGCGCTTATCCCACTTTTCGGTCCAGCATCCGTCTCTCGCTCTACTCTCTTTTGTCGGATGTTGACATAATTGCAAGAAACGTTTGTTCGTAATTCCCTATTTTAGTGGTTAACGACTAAATAAAAATTATTTTACGTTTTAATTACTGGAAGGTCTAGAAATTAATTCTGCTACAATTTATAAATTCTATAATCCGTTTAAAAATTGGATCCATTCAGCTGAAATTTTAAAGTACGCGAGCATTCTATTTCTGTACCTCTGGAATAGAGTATCGCCGATACAGGGACGGGCCTAAGAAGAAAATTTCTTAAATAGAGTTATGTTTGTGTTTTATACATATTTTTAGGTTAAGGTATATATTAATATGGGCCAATGTTCTTAAGTTTTAAGTCCTGAAATAAGTTATTAAAGGTATTGTATTTTATATATATGACCTGTCCTCGCCGCCACTAATGAAATTGTTTATTTACATTTGAAGCCCAGAAATACGCGCAGGGGCAGCGCAGTAATTGCACCATATCCTGCTCACGAAGAAGTGGCAACTGTGGGACTTATGTAAGACATGGACGTATATTTTACTTTTACTTACTCAATGTAAAATAATGAAATGTATAAGAAAATGGTGTTAATGATAATGTACATGACCCTGCTCTTACATTTATAGCTCTACACTAAATACATAAAAGTAAAACTGTAATTAGGGTCTCCAAAACTTTTAAAGCCTCTCATTATAATAATCAACTTTTGTTGTTTTAGAGCTACAGTTATAGTATGCTATGAGTGTGTGAGCTCATTAAGCAAGAGTTAGTTAATATATTCCAAATTAAGAAGACTCATTTATTGTTGAATCAACTTCAAAATATATCAGATAAAAATTGACTAAATGTCTTTTGAAAGAAAAACGTTTTTCACAACTCAAGTATTACTGTCATTGTATTTGTGCCAAAGGCACGCAGGGAATGCATGTCCTGAGCACAGTGTAACAACTGTGACCCGAGCATGATTATAAATAAAAATAATGCACCCAGTGATGTAATACGACTGTTCCGGATTCTATAAAGATAACAAAATTAATTAGCTAATGCAAATATTTCACTTAGGATTTTGACGGCTCCGTGGCGTAGTGGCTTAGCAATGAGTTGCAACGCTTGGGGCCGCGGGTACGAATCCCGCACGGAACAAGTATTTGTACGGCCTACAAATGATTGTTCCGGGTCTGGATGTTTGTCCTTGTGCAATATATGTTTCTAAACTACCTCCACGATACAGGAGAAAATCCTAGTGTGTATAATAAAAAAAACAATATTCTAATTAAATATGAATGACAAGCTCGTGGAAACCATGTCCATGCGGTCGGAGCTAAGTTCTGCAAAACTCGCCGCAGAAGAACACAAAAACTCTGACTTCACTCTTAATCTCAAGGCTATTAGATAGGAAATGAAGCTGCAGTTTTCAGCTGATTTGACAGCGTACAGACAATTGAATAGACAGATCTACAAATGCATGCGGCAGAACTTACGCAACTTCAATACAGCTCGTATTGAAGAAGCGATCGATCGGGACCAGGGCTACAAAGTCTTTGTTAGAGATCTGTATGCCCGAAAGAGTCAACTGTCGAAGCTGAAGACTGAGTGTGGCGGCGTCGTCTCCGGGATACCTGAGATTTTGAGTGAGGTTGAGAGGTTCTATAGGCAGCTGTACACATCTTCGTTGAAGCCAGCCAGCCAGTTCGGGAAATTACAGCACATCTTCTCGTCAGGTATACCTCAAAACTTGAAAACGAAACTATACAACCAGGTTGCCAGTGATTAACTATGGAAATGAGACGCGCTCCTTTCGCTGCTGGCCGAATGAGGAAGCTCAAGATCGCTCAGGGAGCTATGGAGAGGGCTATGCTCGGGTTTTTTTTATTAACTTACAAATGAGGATATCCGCAGTTGAACCAGTGTAACCGGCATAGCCCCACGGATTAGTAAGCTGAAGCTGAAGCCGGCCATATAGCTCGAAGAACCGACAATCGATGGGGAAAAATGTTCTCGAGTGGCGATCTCGTACCAGCGGACGATGTGTAGGGCATCCCCCCACTAGATGGAGTGACAACCTGGTAAGACATGCAGGAAGTCGATGGATGCAGGTGGTTCAGGACTGTGTTTTATGGAATTCCTTGGGGGAGGCCTATGTTCAGCAGTGGTCTTGTGAAGGGCTGTAATGATGATTCTAATTAAATATACTTGCGGTTATATTTTGATAAGCGAACCGACAAAAATGTTTTGCTATATTAAGAATTGTTGTTAAAATAGTATTATCATCAAAAATAAAAACAGATGGGAGTAGTGATCGCGCAATAAGATCTCGGATTATCCTATCCCGATTACATTACATATTACATGAAAAATGGAACAAAATGTTTTTAAGAAAGATAAAAGGAAACCGTTATTAGGAAACGCGTGTCATTAAAACATCAAAAATGTTAGCATGAATCTATCACGTATATACATACATCTGTCCTCAATTAAGAATCAAAATGCGTTTTCACCCCTGATGACCACGATGGAATGCGCCGTTTTCTGTGCAGTATTGAATATAATATGTTGGTAATAACTATTATAAAAAACACGTGAGTATCTTATTTTAACCTGATAATATTGTATTTTGGTAGAACCTAATAGAGCCTCTCCCAATTTATAATGCAAATAGAATAAAATCTCAACGATTTAACCTATTGTTCACTTTGTTATTACATATAAAGCCAGGAGAATTTCCCTCATAATTATTTGGCACAAAACATCGGAAATAAATTTTATATATTGGTCTGTATACATTACATAGCGTTTCAAAGTTTTTAGGCGTAACATAACATTAAAATAACCATTATTTTTATGCTAACAAATGTGTATAATTACAAAGATAAAAATGAAATACGCGATCATAATTTAAACAAAATGCCTGAAGGAATTCGGGAACTAGACGAATATGTGTACTTTATTTTGAATCTTTAAAGAAGTGACAAATCGTAATAACATAATTGATTCAGATTAAAACTGTTTTGACACATTTTAATAATAATAAGTTTGTAAATATTATTTTTGATTAAGTCATATTTATGTTATGTTATAATGTTTGTAAATATATAAGTACTAGGATACCAGGTAATTTCTGGATCTCGACAACAGTGCCACCTACCAGTTCCAATTATGAATCTAAACCCACTCAAACACACATAAAAAATTACATCTAAATCAGTCCAGTCGTTTAGGAGGAGTCCAGTGACAAGCACGCATAGAGAAGAAATGTATATATTATATAAAGAATTAGAACGAACTAATAGTGCATCTGATTTAATGTAGCAATTGTAGTCAATGTGATGGTGGCCTAAGCTAATCCCATCTTATATCATCCCGTGGATTACGTAAGAGCCGTGAGAGTGAAATTAAAACGGGAGATGAAGCAATAGCATCTTTCTGATAACAACTTAATAAAAGTAGTACAAATTTACGGTTGACAACCCAAATGTCGCGTTCGCGTGGTAACTATGGCAAATATCCTTTCTATGACGCAATCTATGGGGGAGGTCTACGTTTAGCAGTAGACTTTTGATAGTCTTTAATAAATGGATGAATGAACTGAAAACTTGACATGACGAAAAATGCAGGCTTCTTCAAATTGTTTACCTTCGCTGTTAACTACATTGTAAATCATTATTTGAAATCGAAGTTGGTACCTCACTGAATCGAATTAGATTATTTTACCTGCAGTCAAGCCTGCCAACTTTATCAGCGGAAATGAACTTTGCCATCAGCGATTTGCTGGTACAAAATTACTATTAACACGGACATCGTACCGTGTTTCGAAATATGCCATTTTGTGGTGGAAAATTTAATAACTAATTGACAGCATTGTTTTCGACATGGCAACATGATAGTTAATTTTGAATTTTATTTAAACGTGGCATTGTGTCGGCGATATAACTGTTTTGTTTAGTGCTCCAGAACTTTAGTTAATTTTGTTTGAAATACTAAATGTAGGTATATATATCTTTGTAGTAACGTCATATTATTGGTTAGGAAATGTAATATTTCGTGCTCAAAAGTAGCAATAAAATTATAATATAAAGTAAGACAGTAAAAATATTTAAAAATATTATACCGTATTCTTTACTATATTTACATGTATATTTAGAAGCATAAAAGAAAGGTGAACGAAATCCTGATCCAAATTTATGCTAAATGGCAACGTAATAATTTCGGAGTGCAAAATTTTTGCCAAATTACTCCAAATGAGTAGCATCTGGCACTAAAAGCATTGTTTAAAAGTTAAAGTCATTTCCAGTGTCATTTACAGTTATGGTTCAGTTTATAAGCTCTTTTATGAATGCAATTTGGCACGACTATATGTAAATTCTGAAATATCGATGGCGAATGTGGTAAGTAACATGAATGTCTATACAGGAGAAAGTATAAGGGGTATTTTTTCATGAAACCTCAGTCTAGTTTTATTTTAACATGACAGTTCTACAGAGTATTTATGTTTTGATAATAACCAAAACTTCATAACAAGGATCAATCTTTGATAGCTGATAAATGGTCGTTTAGTTTTTTAATCAAAATTTAGATATCTCCAATTTCAGCTTGCTCCTATAGCTGAAGGTCATCGACATACAAATGGTACGCGCAATCTAAGATAGAGGTACTAGAGTTTATAAAAACTGAAAATATTATAGGAGAAATAAAATCGCCTTGCGTCACTCCAGTTTCCTCAATAGCCCAATGTGATGTCATTTTCCCCACACAGACTGACTGTTTTCGACCGCGAAGTTAAGATACAAACTATTTCAATGCGGTAGAGCCAAAATTTAGATGGAGCAGTATGGAAAGGAGGAATTTATGATCAACTATGTAGAAAGCATTTGAGAAGTCAACTAGTACCAGTACTGATAATTTTTATCTTCCATACCTTGTCATATATCTTCTGTGACGTTAATTAAAGCAGTAAGAATACCACTACTATGACTAGGGTAAAACCCAGACTGAATATATACTCAGTAGATTATATTTAGAAATAAAAGTAGAAATTTGCTTGTGAACACAGGATTTTTACATGGTAGAGCCACGCTGCAGCTATATTATGGTTGTAGCATGAATGGGTCGGCTTGACCGGGGAAAGACTGTACTCTCACAGAATACTAGCGTAAAATATCAGCGTAATGCTTTTGTGTTTCGTATGGTGAGTGTAGAGAACTGGAGATCCTTTTTACTGGAAACGAGGCATTCCGTCTCAGTCCTCAGATGTGATAACGCATTTGCATTTAATCGAGGATACATGTATATGTCTATGGACCACAGCATTCAATTAACGTCAGTTGGACTGTATGCTCATTTGTCAGCCCCATTGTATAAAAAAATCCAAAAGTTTTGAAAGGAAAAGGTAGAATGGATATTGGACTAAAATAATTGGGAAGAATGGGAGTGGGAACTTTTGGGAGGAGCTTTATAAAATACATTTATCTAAAAATAAGGTTACTGACCGAAATCAAGAGAAAAAATTATAATTTGAGATATTGATGGAAAAGTTGTTCTATATACTACCATTTATCTACTAATCTCATCAAAACCCACCGCTTTGGACTGAAAATGGATGTTTTAACATCAAAATGACTTAAAATAAAAAAACTCTTAAAGGAGACCAACAGCTTCTATTGGTGATTCCATCGAATACGTAGCTGCAATAAAAGCTACTTTTAAAAACAATAAACATTTGGTCAGTAACTTACTACTTGAGTCTGTTATTGTTTTTTACAATCTTTAAGTGTTATTTACATTCATCAGGAATTCGATTAAGGAAATTAACCTTTTGCTTTATTTACATTTAATTTCAGTAGTTGATTGATTTTAACAGTCAGTAATAATAAAGTCAATAAGTCATTCAGATCAAAGGCTATAATTAGCTTTCTCTATCACAGATGTAAATTAACAGTAGTAACATTATTACGTACTCAATTATGTACACTAAATAGCGCTGTGTCGTATCGTTGATGCATTAGAATTCATGTGCATAATACGTCCTAGAATGCGGTTGCACGGTAGGAGCCTTGATATGTAATGGACAACGATTAATGGAATTAAAATGCAAATCAAACTATGCATCATTTTACACTGAGCAGACGGTGTAAGTGAATTTATCACTGCATGTCTTCTTGGAGCGAGGAGCGAATTCTAGGGCCCATTTCTTTAACAGAAGCTAAATGTTTATTGATTTTTAAAGTAGTTTTTATTGCAGCTTCGTATTCGACGGAATCACCAATAGAAGCTGTTGGTCTCCTTTAAGAGTTTTTTATTTTAAGTCATTTTGATGTTAAAACATCCATTTTCAGTCCAAAGCGGTGGGTTATGATGAGATTAGTAGATAAATGGTAGTATATAGAACAACTTTTCCATCAATATCTCAAATTATAATTTTTTCTCTTGATTTCGGTCAGTAACCTTATCTTTGGATAAGGTTTTTTTTTATAAAGCCCCTCCCAAAAGTTCTCACTCCCATTCTTCCCAATTATTTTAGTCCAATATCCATTCTACCCTTTCCTTCCAAAACTTTTGGATTTTTTTTATACAATGGGGCTGACAAATGAGCACACAGTCCAACTGATGTTAATTGAATGCTGTGGTCCATAGACATCTACATGTATCCTCGATTAAATGCAAATGCGTTATCACACCTGAGGACTGAGACGGAATGCTTCGTTTCCAGTAAAAAGGATCTCCGGTTCTCTACACTCACCATACGAAACACAGAAGCATTACGCTGATATTTTACGCTAGTATTCTGTGAGAGTAGAGTCTTTCCCCGGTCAAGCCTACCCATTCATGCTACAACCATAATATAGCTGCAGCGTGGCTCTACCATGTAATAATCCTGTGTTCACAAGCAAATTTCTACTTTTATTTCTAAATATAATCTACAGTAGAGTATATATTCACTCTAGGTTTTACCCTAGTCATAGTAGTGGTATTCTTACTGCTTTAATTAACGTCACAGAAGATATTGGACAAGGTATGGAATCCTTTGAAATGCCAAGCTATACTGTTGGGTAGCTCAAGGATCTTGCCTTATATTAACCTTGCAGACTTACCTCCAATATATTACAATGGTGTTATAATTCGGTTCAGTAATTCTGTGAAAAATCATTCAGTGTGCTGAATGGGAGAACTCAGGCTTCAGAAGTGAGTCGTAAAGTCATTGCCACGTTATGTTCTCTTTATCTTTTAGATCGTTTTCTTCCCACAAAATCTGAGATCATGCTTGTCCAATCGCTCATATTACTTTTGATTTGAGTATGCAGATGTGTCTTACCCGGATCTGTCTCACGGTATTCTGAACAAGCTGGAACGGCTTTTCAATAACTGTATAATTTGATTTATTTTCGGGCTTCATAAGTATGACTGTATTTCGCAATCTAATCAAAATCTAAGCATAATTGGCTTACAATCCGGTAAAGGCGCAATTCTAGAATATTACTTCTTCTTTTCTGCCGACTCCCAAAAAGGAGACGGTACTCAATTCGAGTGTATGTTTTTTTTATGTGTGTTACCTCATAACTTTTTACTGGGCGAACCGATTTTGATGATTCTTTTTTTATATGAAGGTTGATAGTTCTCGTGTGGTCCCATATGAATTTGATCAAGGTCAGACCAATGGTTATTGAGTTATTTTTAAATAACCTATATTGAAGTCGCTTATATTGAAGTCGGCTGTACAAAATTTTTAATTATTTATAAATAAATTGACCCATCTTCGCCTTCTCATATTAAAAATATATTTCACAAATATAAAACCTTCTTTTTACAACAAATTCTGTATTCCTGTTCACTTCACCGAGTTCTATGATAATTCCTTTTTGTATTTATTTGTTTATATGTACGTGTATGTTATATTAGTAGTTGTAGTGAAATATGTATATTAACCCTAGATCACTAACCATTCGTCTCTCAGACTACGCATACCCCAGCATTTCATAGTTCGGTAGGTTCACGGCACCCGCACTCCCTCCTCCGCTCAGTAACTTCCTGATTGGTCCTGTTAGTGACCCGTGTGCACTCGTGGCGGTCGCACGCGCTTTGGAAAAAGACATACAGCCGTCGCGTCGTCTGACAGACGAAAGGTTAGTGACTGTGTAACATTATTTTTAGTTATAATATTTTTCTACTTTCAATATTACTTTTATTATATTTTACGCTACTCGGTTTTTTACCTATTAATTGTAAAATAAGAATAATATACTATTATTTTGTGGAATAAAAGTAAAGGGAAAATTGATTTTACAGACTTTATGAATATTTTTGGACCATTTACGATATTGTTTTGATTTTCAATTTTATTTTTAGATGGGTTTGAGAGGAGATGAGAAGCGCATTCAACATTGTTTGTGTGAGTCAGAGTCTAGCCACGATGAAGCAGAGGAACTATCGGAATCCGAAAACGAAGATAATATGGTGGCAGATGCCCACGTAGGAACTGATGAAAGCGAGGAAGAAGGTTCGATGTCATCTGATGAGGATATTTTCGTCAGCAGGCGCTCATGTAAGCGAAGATTTGTAATAGATTCAGATGATAATACATCCGATGCAGGTCAGTTGGGGTCTGAGTCCATCCAGCATCAGCAGGAGTAGCAGGAGCCTGAGTCATCATTTGTGATCCGTTCCAATAAAAATCACCTTTATGGAAAGAGCGGTTATAATAAATCTTCTCGTAATGTGATTCACGTAGTCCCTGGACCTGCACGTGTAGCCAAAGAGATAACAGACCCCAGAGAATTATTTCTCCTGTTCATTTCTCATGAAATGATCAATGAGATGGTTACTTATACCAACACGGAGATCGACATCAAGAAGTCTAAATACAAACAGGAGAAGTATATCAACTAGCATACTTCCACTAACAAAGTGAAGGCTTTACTGGGTCTCTTGATACAATCAGCGGCTATAAAAAGTAATCACTTGCCCACTAGAACACTATTTGACCACAAAAGGAGTGCAATTACTTTTAAAGCGTGCATGAGTGCTGATAGGTTTGATTTCTTACTGAGATGCCTTAGGTTTGACGACAAGACAATAAGAACAGAGCGGAGGGCCTCTGACATGCTTGCTCCATTCAGACAATTTTGGGAGGCATTCATAAGCAACTGTGTAAAATGGTATAAGCCCAGTTTATACATAACTATTGACGAACAGCTTGTTGGGTTCAGAGGGCGTTGTCCATTTAGGATATACATACCCAATAAGCCAAATAAATACGGTCTTAAGCTTATTATGATGGCAGATTCGAACACAAAATATGTATGCAATGCCATTCCATATTTAGGCAAGGGAACTAATCCAGGAATCGAACCTCTTGCGAGCTATTTGGTGAAGGAGATCACCAAACCCATACATGGTTCGAATCGAAACTTAACTATGGACAATTGGTTTACATCCATTCCTCTTGCTTCCGATATGCTCCAGGCTCCGTATAAATTGAAAGTTTTTGGTACATTGCGAAGCAACAAACGGGAAATACCCCAGGAAATAAAAAAAACTCTAGAGCATGGCAAGTGGGCACTTCAATGTTTTGCTTGGATAACGAGATGACCATGGTTTCATACAAGCCCAAGTCTAACAAGATTGTTCACTTTTTATCAACCACCCATGATCAATCCACTGTCAATGATGTTACCAAGAAGCCGGAAATTATTCATTTCTATAATTCTACAAAGGGCGCTGTAGATACCGTGGATGAAATGTGTTCTATCATGAGTACTGGTCGCAAATCCAATAGATGGCCGCTATGCTTATTCTATGATACCGTAAACATTAGTATCATTAACGCGTATGTTGTTTACGTATACAATATGATCCGAGACCATAAGAAATCGCTCAAGAGGAGAGAATTTGCCTTGCAAATGGCAGATAAACTAATAAAACCCTGGCTACTCGAGCGCTACAATACGGTGACTTTGCAGCGTGATGTGAAAAAGATAATAGGAGATATTCTCAACATTGAGTGCCACAAGAAAGCTGTGTATGAGAGCTATATAAAACAAGAAAAATATGTGGATTTTGCCACGCAAAAAAAGGCGTATGACAAAATATTGTTGTATATACTGCAAAAGTCCATTTGCGGAGAGCACACAGTTCCTATTTGTAATAGTTGTAAGAATTAATATTGTTTATTTTTCATCGTTTTGTTTGATTCCTTAAAGAAAGGACTTTAAGTTTTTGTTTCTTTTATAAAATAAATAACAACGATTTTGAAAATATTTGCGTTTCATTGCGTAGTCTGTGAATCGAATGGTTAGTTATAGTGTTACTCCGATTTAAGGTTAGTGATCTAGGGTTCAGTAGTTAAATACAATTTTTTTTTTGATTCTATATTGCTACACCGACGTCAAATTCTCACCACTTCTTGGGTTGGCTGGTAGAGAATGCCTCAAGGCATTAAATTTAACCTTTGTTTTTTTGGCTAAGGAATGCAATAAAGAATAAATAAATAAATAAAATAAATTACTTCTCATGTAACATTCAATCATAGACGACGGGAATGACTGATTCAAAAAAGTTGAAAAAATTGAACATTATCTCTCTATCTTGAGATAAGGGGAGATAGTGAAATTTACTCTTAGGATAAGAAGGCAAAAATGGGTCTTTTAATATGGAAAAAAGAACAAGTAATATTCTGGAATTGCGCCTCACAACGGTTCAAGATGTGAAATGTGAAAATTATTGAAAATGAATTTTAGTCTGGAGGACATTACTATATACCCTAAAGAAATCATATAGTTCAAGGTAACAAAACCGATGGAAGAAGTTCCTTGAGTGTTAAGCAACACACCAGCAAGCGAATTATAAGCAGGTATAAAATGTTCAGTAATAGTGACCTAATAGTATATGCTGTTTAATTGTCTAACAGATCAATGTTCAGTTTTGGACATGATATATGCTGTTTAATAATCTAACAGATCAATGTTCAGTTGTGGACATGATATATGCTGCTTCACTCAGTGTTTCCTTTAAAACTGCATAATATTTTCAACCGAGTTCCAAAAACGAGAAGGTATTAGAAGAGTATGTTTTTTTATCGGTTAAAACTGAAACGATTCTAATGATAAATGATAATAATAAATAGGTTATAATTAAGAGTGGTCCCAAATATAATTAAGGAAAAAATTCACACAAAAATAGATGATTCAGTTTATAACGTGACTTCTTAGGGTGGATTCGACCAAACTTAGTATGTCTTATCCTGAGAATAAAACCACTAATTACTCTCGAGTTAGAGAACTTTCGTTTTACCAAATCTTAACCCAGGTATAACTGTCTATCCGAGAGTAAATTGCTATACCGCCAAAATTCATGGAGTAAACAAGTTATCCCAGAGTATTTTAATGGCGACCGATACATTTAAACAGCTGTTTTCATATGCTTTGTTGAAAAAGTAGGATATTTCACGTTATGCATTTATAATTGCTTGTATTTTTGTGATAATTGTAGGGATTATTTTTTAAAATAATGCAACGTTTACGAAATATGATCGAAGATTCTGCCAATTTTTGCTTCATCGTAAACCCGTCTGTTTTTTTATTTTCAATTACACGAAAATGTTTTTCTACTAGTTCTAAAAACAAATTCTTTTTCGAAGGTAACCAATTTGAGCTATGTTTTTTTCTGCAGACAGATTTTATTTCAAAGATAAGAATAAGATTAGAAGAATAATCAACTCACAACTCAACTGATGTTAATATTCCAGCATATTCCAGTGTTCAGTTACAGTTGATACAATTATAATCCGGCAAAACTAAGTGGGCACAAAATCTTGCATTGCGCTATGTAAACAATTGTATTTCGATTTTAGTTGGCTTACATGTTCATTCATTTATCATTCACCAACTCTAGAGTAACAATACCCAGTATTAGCTACTCTACGTTTGTGTTGGAAAAACGCAAACGAAGTTATCTGAGAATAAGAGCAAAGAGTAAAATTATTCTAGGGTTAGTTACTCTGGAGTAACATGCTATTTGCTCGAATTCACCCTTAGATGACATTCTAGTTATTAACTTGGACTCGCAATATTCTTTAATCCACTTAAAAAGGGTGGAAAAAACCTTTTTAAAAAAAGGTTCACGCATGTCTTAGCATCGACTTTGAAAGCTTGGTAATATTTTATTCTTATTTTGTTTTAAGTCAGTTTTACTTTTCTAAAAGTAAAATATTTTATATAAAAGGCAACAGTGTACAATTTATTCATAAATTTTATGTTAAAAACGATATAACGTACGTTCGCAGGAACTAAATTATATTACGAATGTTGTTTGTCAAATAATAACAGTTGTACGCGCTACCTAAATTTTGTGTAATATCGGAAACAATATAATCATAACCTGTACATATTATAATCCATATTGGTAAAAATAAAGTTTATTTTAACCTAAATCTCTTTTTTGTTTTATCTGACTTTGTTTTGATTATATTATTGAAATTAACGTTTTTGAAGTCTTCTCATAGAAGAGATTTAATTAGCGCCATAATATTTAACAGTCACATATTATTCATCGGTTAAATAAACAAAAACATAGATATCTGAAAAATTTTTACGAATTATAGATACCTTTAATACTTGTGTAATCGTTATTTAAATTGTATGTTTGGTACATAATTAAAATTGGTTTTAAATTAATTAAAACTATAGTTTAGTATAGTATTAGTATTTTCATGTGTGTCTCTCTCAATTATAATCAAAATATTTAGGTGTTCAAACGAGTGTTAATATAATTTACATAATCTCAACATTCGAGCATATCATACTCGTAAGTAGGTAGAAAGATTTTTCTTGTATCAAAATCATCCCACGTTTAACTGGCAAAAGATGCTTTTTGCATCGATTCGTCTATAGTTCCTGGACATTATTAGATGAGAAAAGGTTAAATAAATAAATAAAAAGTTGCATAAATAATCACGAATATATCTTACCAGTGATAATACAGTTGTGTTAACTAAGCTTCTACATTCAACATTGCATTGCACGCAAAGGTACTCATGTGTCATATGCCAGTATATAAGAAATTATAATTGTAGGTTATTTTATGGCCCTTGTATTATTATACATAGTGTTTTTAACACTAAATATCAACTATCAGCCTACATATTTACCACAAATTGGCAGGCCTCCCTTTATTTCTTAGAGGGTTTTAAAATAGCTGGCCGATTCGGTTTGCTCGGGTAGTATGAAATTTTGAGGCGGATTGTGCAAATGCTAACATAAAATATTACACCGGTTAATAAAATTAAATTTCAGTAGTTTAAAATTGAATCATGCTTAATACCGAAAATAATATTCTGGCCCCTGTTCAGATAAAGGGGTTTACGGGCAAAAATGCCAATAATTTTAGGATTTATACACTGGACACAGTGAGGGCAAGGATCTTCTTAGTTATGAGTTGACTGATATCCAACCACAGGTCCGTCAATATTACTTTTGGAGCATTGAAAATTCTTTCAAAATGTTTTTTTTATAATATTATAGTGATAAATTACTAACAGTGTAGCATGGACACCAGCGACTTATTTTAAAAATAAAGAAAGCCACAAATGTATTATTACACTAATTCCTGTGTCAATGCGAAGGTATTGTTTGCAGGCTAATGATTGGAAGTAATTGGGGGGTGACTCGAGATTTAGACCTAGTCAGTTTGAATAGCCTATCATGTAGAGGATATCATAGGGTCATGGTTGAATACGGGAAAAAAGTTCTCATCACAATCCTAAGAGGTCAAAAATGGTCAAAACCCAAAAATATAAAAATTCTTAAATCGGCTATAACTCCGCGTCCTTCGGAGGTTCTTACACAGTCTTTACTTCCCGCATCCCACTTGTTTGCGTAGAAAAGAAGTACTCACCATAAAGTGTTTTATTTTCCAAAATTATTTTTGAGACGAAACCAGAAAGTAATAATTACAGTGTTGGAGATGTCTCGCTGTTTAAGCTTACAAGAAAAATTTTAGAGTAAATTAAGTAGGTATTATTGTACATAATAATACAATTCATATTTTTTTTTACAACATAGGGTGACAAACGAGCACACAGTTCACTTGATGGTAAGTGGATACTGTGGTCCAAAGACATCTACATATACTGGTTTCCAGTAAAAAGCGTCTCCTGTTTTCTACACTCACCATACGAAACACAGCAGCATTCAGTTGCTATTTTACGCTGTTATTCTGTGAGGGCGTGGTCCCAACCCGGTTGGGCCAACCTATTCGTGCTACAACCATAATATAGCTACAGCGTGGCTCTACCACGTTAAAGGTTCATTTAAGTGCCTACGTAAGCGCCGCGTACGTATGTGCTTGTGTTAGAAGCCCAGCTCCTGTAAACTCTCAGACCTCTATTGCTAACGTATTATGGAAAAGAGTCTTCCTCTTTTTATGTCCTTCTCATGGACAATCATCTATCACGACCATATCACATTGGAACTTACGTGTGTTTTATAATTTCGACTATCCATTCAGTAGAAGTTTATCTTATATAAAAATCTAGATCTCATTTGTAGGACTCAAACTGAAGTTAAAGACGGACTTAAAGACGTCTGGTACTCTTTGTAATTTGTATTGTAGCTAACGGATAATGATGATGATTGATGACGATAACGTATTATAGGTTGCTAAAATAATTATGATCATTATTTTTATTTTTTCGACTTTCTTACTTGTCAAATGTCGGACTCAATATAAAACGGATGCTCTAGTGACGGAACTTTTTATATTGAACAGTTCACATTTATTAGACATCGATTTTCGTCGGCTCCGAGCTCCGATATGTTTTACCGGATGATTTGTCAGCGCCACACACCCGCTTCAAACTTGTGTCGGAAATATAAGTCGGATATGATATAAGCTTGTATGGCGCTTATCCCACTTTTCGGTCCAACATCCGTCTCTCGCTCTACCCTCTATTGTTGGATGTTGACATAATTGCAGGAAACCATTTTTCGTAATTTCCTATTTCTGTGATTAAGGACTGTAATGGTTCTAGAATTTTTTTCTTCATAATTGGACCGCAAATTTAATTTAAGTTTTTATTACTGGAATGTACAGAAATGAATTTTGCTATAATTTATAGATTCTGTGATCCGATTAAAAATCGGATCCGTATGGGGGAAATTTGAAAGTACGCGAGCATTTCGATTTCTAGACCTCTGGGGTAGGGAATTGCCGATAAAAGGACGCACCTAAGAAGAAAGTTCCTTAAATAGTGTTATGATTATGTTTTAGAAATATTTTAGGTTAAGGTATATACGAGTATTGCTATTAGCCAATGTTCTTATTTTTTAAGTGCTGAAATAAAGTAATTGTATTGGATTGTAATACAGGTTCCATCCCCACCGGCATCAATGAAATTGTTTATTTACGTTAGAAGCCAGGAAATACGCGCTGGAGAACTGCGGCGAATGAATTGAAACCATATCCTTCTCAGGAAGGAAAAGTGGGAACTGTCGGTAGTATGTAGAACATCGACGTATACTTTACTTTTCCAATATAAAGGAATTAAATGTATAAGCAAATGGTGTTAATGGACATGACCCTACACTTAAATTTATAGCTAGACTAGATGAATAAAAGTAAAACTGTAATTAGCGTGTCTAAAACTTTTAAAGCCTCTCTTTATAATAACTAACTTTTGTTGTTTTAGTGCTACAGTTAGAGTATGTGAACACATTAAGTAAGAGTTTGTTAATATATTCCAAAGTAACAAGGCCCAAATGGACCTTAAAATAAATATTGTTGAATCAACTTCAAAATATATCAGATAAAAGTCAACTTAGTGTCTTTTGAAAGAAAAACGCTTTTTAGAACTCAAGTATTACTATTATCATTGCGTTTGTGCCAAAGGCACACATGCAATACATAACCAGAGCATGATTACAAAAAAAGAACGCACCCACTGTGTAATACGTCTGTTCCGGATTCATTAAATGTAGTAAAATTAATTAGCTAATACAAACAATTCATTTACATTATACTACTTTAATATACTTGCGGTTATATTTTGATAAGCAAACCGACATAAAATGTTTTGCTTTATTAGCACTTGTTCATGAAAATTGTGTTAACATTGAAAAAAAAAACAGATGGACGTAGTAACCACGCAGTGAGATCTCGGACTATAATATCCCGATTACATTACACATTCCATGAAAAATTGAAGAAATGTTTTAAGAATGACAGAAAAAAACCGTCATTAGGAAACCCGAGTAGGCGAGACATCATAAATGTTTCAATGACACGAGAAGTTTGCCAAAATGCATAAAAAAACGTAACGGGCTTTTTCCTGTTCCAAAACAATTTAAAAAAGCCTACGCAAAAGTTGAATGTTCTGTACTTTTTATTTTTCTGCCGACTTCCCAAAAAGGAGGCGGTACCTACTCAATTCGACTGTATGTTTTTTTTGTGTGTTACCTCATAACTTTTTACTGCGTGAACCGATTTCGATGATTTTTTTTATTTGAAAGCTGTTACTTTTCGTGTGGTCCAATATTAATTTGATCAAGGTCAGACCAATACTTTTTGAGTTCTTCTTAATAACTTATATTGAAGTCAGCTGTACAAAATTTTTAATTTTAAATTATTACTTTACATGTCAACGAAATAAATTTATTTCTCTGAATACTTAGTCTTCATTTCTTAAAAATATGAAATAGGGTGACAAACGAGCACACAGTCCACCAGACACCAGAATGTAAGTGTATGTATAGATATCTACATCTGTCTCGATTAACAATCAAAATGTAGAATGCGTATCACCCCTGAGAACTCAGATAGAATGCCTCGTTTCCAGTGTAGTGTTGAATATAGGTGTAAGCGTGATATTATAAAAAAACCATGCGAGTACCTTGTTTTAACCTGATAATAATACATTTTGGTAGAACTTAATTGAGCGTTTGCAAATATATAATGCAAGTGGAGTACAACTGATATCTATCGTCCATTAAGAATGAAAATACAGATGCGTTATCAATCCTGAGGACTAAGATGGAATGCCTCATTACCAGTTAGAAGGATCTCCGGATATTGTAACTTACTATTTGAAATAACTTTTTTATAGGAGGGTGGGCAAATGAGCACACGGTTCACCTGAAGGTAAGTGACTACCGCCGCCCATGAACAACTGCAACACCAAGGGAATAACAGGTGCGTTTCCGGCCTTTTAAAAAGGAATAAACTCTTTTCTTGAAGGTCCCTAAATCGTGTCGGTCCAGAAAAATCGCCAGTGGCAAATTATTCCACAGTGAGGTCGTACGCGGAAGAAAACTCCTTAGTTGATGCCTTGGTTTTTTATAGGATCTGGGTGACAAACGAGCACATAGTCCACCTGATGGTAAGTGGTTGCTGTGGCCCATAGACACACACATCTACATCTATCTTCGATTACGAATCAAAATGCAGATGCGTTGTCACTCGTGAGGAATAAGATGGAATGCCTCGTTTCCAGTAATAGGGGCTCCGGTTCTCTACACTCACCATACGAGCACAACACAGCAGTGTTAAGCTGCTATTTTACGCTGGTATTCTGTGAGAGCGTGGTCCTTCCCCGGTCAAGCTGACCCATTCGTGCTACAACCATAATATAGCTGCAGCATGGCTCTACCACGTATAAAAAGTCTTTAAATAAAGCTCCATAATATTAAATTACATAAATAAAGGATTATAGTATTATCTTACATGGTAGAACTAAGCTGCAGCTATATTATTTTTGTAGCGGAAATTGTAGTAGGTTCGATCAGAAAGGATCACGTTCTTACATAATACCAGCGTGACGTAGCAGCTCATTACTCTTGTGTTTTGTATGTTGATTGTATAGAACCGGAGACCATTTTTAACGAAAAGAAGGCATTCGATCTTAGTCCTCAGTGGTCACAACGTATCATTTTTTGATTCTTAATCGAGTATACATTTAGATGTCAATAGTCCACAGCATCCACTTACCATCAGATGGGTTGTGTGTTCGATTGTCTCTCCTTATTCTATAAGAAAAAAACAAGATTATGTATAAAATGTACCACATATATCGGTATGTTTTTTTTTATAGGAGAGGGGGCAAATGAGCATGCGGCTCACCTGATGGTAAGTGACTACCGCCGCCCATGAACAACTGCAACACCAGGGAGGGAATTGCAGATGCGTTGCCGGCCTTTTAAAAAGGTAAGGATGGTAATCGATTCCACAAGGGACTTCCGTGCGAGGAAGAAAAGATCTTCTAAATCGCACAGTGGTGGACCGCCAATCATCCAGATGGTGTGGATGGTATCGGGAGTTCTGCCGCGATGTGCGTTCGTGAAATTTGGCGGCTGGGATTAATCCGAACAATTCCTCAGAGCACTCCCCATGGTAGATGCGAAAGAAAATGCAAAGAGATGCAACATCTCTTCGCAGCGCCAATGAGTCAAGCCGATCGGAAAGGACTCGGTCGTCGACGATTCCAGCCGCTCTGCGCTGGATGCGGTCAAGTGGAAGGAGCTGGCACTGGGGAGCCCCTGCCCAGAGATGGGAACAGTATTCCATGTGAGGCCTTGTAAAGTTGCAGGCGGTGTGCCGGCATGAAATACTGTCCCGCTCTGCTGAGCACGCCAATCTTTTTAGAGGCCAATTTGGCCTTCTCTTCCAAGTGACCACGAAACTGCACGTCACTCGATATGTCGACGCCGAGGATTCCAATACTGGCTGAGGCAACCAGGGGAGTGCCTTGAAACTGAGGAGATACGACAAAGGGGTTCTTTTTAGCGGTAAACGCGCAAACTTGTGTCTTCTGAGGATTAAACTGGATTAGATTTAGTCGCCCCCAGTTCGAGACTTTGTCCAGCAAAGACTCGACTTCAGACACAAGTTTGTTTCGGTACTCGGAGACGTTTTCCCGAGAAATGTTAGCACGGCCGGTGTAAAGAGCATCACCAGTGCTGTCATCCGCATAGCAATGAATGTTACCAGTTAGCAACATATCATTGATATGCAGAAGAAACAGCGTTGGTGATAGAACACAGCGTTGTGGAACACCAGCGTTAATAGGCTTGTAGCCAGAACATGCACCGTCTACAACGACCTTGATGCTCCGATCTGCAAGGAAGCTGGTGATCCAATTGCACAATTTCTCGGCAAGCCCATAGGAAGGGAGCTTCGAAAGAAGCGCTTTGTGTCAAACCCGATCGAAGGCCTTCGCAATGACCAGACTAACGGCCAACGCCTCCACCTTGGACTCTACTGCCTCCGCCCATCTATGGGTCAGGTACACCAGAAGATCACCAGCTGATCGACCCCGACGAAAACCGTATTGGTGGTCACTAATCATCTGGTGATCCTCAAGGTACCGGATGAGCTTGCAGTTGATAATGGATTCCATTATTTTGGAGAACAAGGAGGTAATCGCGATAGGCCTATAGTTGGACGGGTCTGAGCGGTCGCCTTTTTTAGGGATCGGGTGGACAAAAGCTGTCTTCCATGAATTCGGGACTACGCCTTGGGAGTAGGAGTACCGGAAAAGACGCGTTAGGACCGGTGCCAACTCCGGAGCACACGTCCTCAGCACAATTGGGGGGATCCCGTCAGGCCAACTCGACTTCTGGATGTCCAGGGAGAGAAGTGCTTTGCGAACCGAGCGCTGTGAGAACAGCATATCCGGCATGGAGCACTCACAGATGGTCGGCGGTATTTTCCCTCCGTCATCAAGAGTCGAGTTGGACGCAAAAAGGGAGCCTAAAAGGTCGGCTTTGTCTTTTGCGTCATGGGCCAGTGAGTCGTCCTCCCTGTGCAGAGATGGTAGTGATGGCTTACAGAAATTCCCTTGGACAGCCTTGGCGAGAGACCAGAATTCACGGGTTCCCGAAGAAAGGCGAACTAGTTTCTCGCCAATTCTGTCTATGTGCTCTGACTTTGCCTTGGCAATTACTCTTTTGAAGGACCTGGAGGCGAATTTATACTTCTTTTTAAGTATGCTGGTGTTTACATCCCGAGTCACCGAAGCCGCAGCCCAGGCTTGATAACACTCCTGCTTACTGCGTAATGCAGTTTTACAGGAGCGACCAAACCAAGGCTGAGATCTGCCTCCGATGGGTACCACAGATGATGGAATAAATAGTTCCATTCCCTGTAGCACCACATCAGTGACAGAGTCAGCAACAGCGCTGGGATCATCCAGCGAGAAGCAAACCCGCCCCCATGGGTAGGATGCAAAGAAAGACCGCATTCCGTCCCAATCCGCTGACCTGTAATGCCAAACACGGCGGCAACCTGCAGAACGCAACAGCGAAGGGAGCGTGAGTGGCACCGTACTCCGGATCAGACAGTGGTCCGAAGAGCCGAGAGGGGCATCGACGGAAACCTGATATCCGTCCGGATGAGAGGTCAGCAGAAGGTCCAACAGGGAAGGTGTATGATCCTCCACATCTGGAATCCGCGTAGGCGAAGTAACCAGTTGTGTCAGACTATATGCCAAGGCAAAGTCATAAACAGATCTCCCCGCATGATCGGTTAAACGTGAACCGAGCCATTCGGCATGGTGGGCGTTAAAATCGCCAAGGATCACGATCTCTGCGGATGGGACCTGTTGTAGCAAGGAATCTGTAGCCATTTGGACGTGGTCGATGAGTCGGTCTGTTTCGGCAGTACCGCTATGGAACCTATAGAGGCACCCGTAGACGCGCGGATGGTCGTCGCTGTCTACGCGTAGCCAAAGGATGGACAGGTCCGAACCTTCAAGACTGCCGAGGCGTCGAGAACAGATGTCCTCTCTGACATAGACGCAAACTTCAGCCCAAGGCACAAAGGAGTGCTCCAATTTGTACCCTGGGCAGGAGAGATACGAAATATCAGCCGGAGAGGAAACCTGCGTCTCGGTTAGGAAGAGCAAGGCCGGCTTCGCCGTCTCGAGATGGTAGTGGACGGCGTTTAGGTTAGAGTGAAGTCCCCTGATGTTGCAGAAATTCACGGATAGCGTGGCAGGGGTCGCCTTGGTATTGTTGCTCAGTTTGCCCCGAACAGTTATGTTTTTGAGCGGAATTTTGCCCCTCCCAGAATACGCGGGGCAGCCTGAGCACCCACGCTCAGGATTGGAATAACATGGTCGTGGATGCTCAGCGAGGGATTCTCCAGGGGTACTGGTACCCTCCTGAGGTAGTTTAATGTGTAATTCCGCTACCATGTTGATGGGGGAGGGGAGGGATTGGGCCTCCGGCCACCTGCACTCACCAGACGAAACGCAAAAGCAGAGCTTCTACTTCACGCCGGTATTCTGTGAGGTCGTGGTACCAACCCAGCTCGAGCCCGCCCATACGTGCAACAGCAAAAACTGCTGCGTGGCTCTACCACTGTTAACGTATGTCGATGGTCTAGAAGACAAACGACAAATATATCTTTTGTGATATGCACTTTATAATGGCAAACATTCTAAATGAATAAGCCATATCTTCTACACTTATCGGAAAGCCATAGTTCCATCTCTTTCGGTACAAAATGTACAACCTGTACATTTGTAATAAGAAACGTGAGGCATGAGACAAAATAATCAGAGTCACTTATTTACCAGGTCCCTAAGTCGTATCGGTCCAGAAAAATCGCCGGTGGTAAATTATTCCACAGAGAGGTCGTACGCGCAAGAAAACTTCTAGTGAAACGTACAGTGGTGGACCGCCAAGCATTCAGATGGTGTGGATGGTATCAGGAGTTTTGCTGCGATGTGCGTTCGTAAAATTTGGCAGCTGGGATTAATTCCAACATTAAATGCGAAAGAAAATTCATAGGGATGGGACATCAATTTCCATACCCTGAATTACCACATCAGCAACAGAATTAACAAAAACGTTAGGATCGTCCGGTGAGACGCAAACCCGCTCCTAATGGTAGGATGCAAAGAAACACCGCATGCCATCCCAATCGGTCGACCTATAGTGCCAAACACGGCGGCAGCCTGCAGAAAGCAACCGCGATTTCAGTGTGAGTTGCACCACACTCCGGACTAGACGATGGTCAGAGTAGCCAAGAGGGGCGTCGACGGAGACCTGATATCTGTCTAGATGAGAGGTCAGCCGAAGGTCTAACAGGGAAGGTGCATGATTCTCCCTCATCTGGAATCCGCCTAGGCGCAGTAATTAGTTGTGTCAGATCATATGCCAAGACAAAATCATGAACAGATCTCCCCGCATGATCGGTTAAACGTGAACGGAGCTATTCGGTTGGGCATGGTGGGCGTTAAAATCACCAAGAGAAAATATTTATCAGCGTTATAATAGAAAATATACCCAATTGAAAATTAAAAGTAGCTAAGAAAAAATATAGAGCAAAAAGAAAAAAATATATCAGCACTATGCTATTTCACGCTGGTATTCTATGCGTGCGTGGTGTTGCGATGCAGCCAAAATACGCTGCAGCGAATTTCATCCATACTGTTAACAACAACTGCAACTTGTAATCATGTCGAGTCTGATTATGTCGTACCGGTAAACAAACTATAAGGCGGCCCCCAATAGATGGAGTGACGACTTGGTAATATATGTAGGAAGTCGATGGATGGAGATGGCCCAGGACCGTGCTTTGTGGCATTTCCTGGGTTTGGCCTTTATTCAGCAGTGACTTGTGAAGACCTGTAACGATGATGATGATTCTATATATCAAACAAAATATTTATAAATGGCAACCGAAATACAAGATAATTTTTTATAAGTATAAACGCAAAATAAAATATTGCTATTTTTATTAGTGCTGCAACAGTATTGCCTCCCGTTACAAATTCATTTAATTCGCAGCTCAATTTAAAACTTAATTCGCACACACTACAGTGTTATAAATATTTACAGTCGAACGACACTCTTGTGTTTCGTAAATAAACAATTTACACTGCTTATTAAATATATAAAAAAAATTAAAAAATGTAATGTTACTAATCAATTTATGGACCTTTGTCTGAAATAAAGTTTATTATTGACGTGACAACGTCTTATAAATCGATGAAGCTGGCTGCCGGCACGAAAAAACATGACTAATGCGGCGTTACCTAGGCGTTCCATTTAAAGTGCAAGCGAGAGCGCGGAACGAGCGACTGTGCGAGCGAATGTGGTGTCAATTGTTTATAGCAACGATAATTGCGGCGAAAAAGGTAATGATTCTTTCGCTATTAAATATTTCTTATGACGTTGTCACGTTCAACTATCGTCAGTAAACCGACTTTACAGACAACCGATTTTTATTATTATGGGGTATTTGTATAGTTTTCTCATCTGGTTGGATTGTATAAATATATAATTGAAAATGAAAATGATAAACTTACATAAATATCAATAAAATAAAATAAGTACATAAAAATTACATAAATATATAAAAACCCAACCAGATGGAAGCCCTCGGCAGGGGACACCAAACGGCCGAGGGTTAGGGGGAAAGGGAAAGAAACCGGCGGACGATGCGGGCGGTATCGAGGAGCACCGCCTTCTGCATTTGAGCTTGGAGCGGTCCGTCACGGAGTCCCAGTCGCCTCAGATGACCCGAGAGGCTAACTGGGATTAACCCGTTCGCAGAAACGACCACAGGAATAATTTCGGCCGGCAGACCACCCCACATGTCGGTCACCTCGTGAGCAAGGTCCAGATATTTTGTCAGCTTATCTGTTTCGGCTTTCACGAGGTTCTCGTAATAAGGAATGGTAATGTCGACCAAAAATATCCTTGACTGTGCCCGGTCCATCAGCACAATATCAGGCTTATTCGCAAGAATAGTCCTATCTGTGATGATGGCCCGGTCCCAGTAGAGCCTGGCGCGGTCATTTTCGAGCACGGCTTCCGGCAAGTACTTATAATATGGCAGTTTCCGATCCACGAGACCGTATTTCAGAGCGAGCTCCTGGTGTAGAATCCTGGCTACTAGGTTGTGTCTGTGCAAATACTCAGAGTTAGAAAGCGCCGAACAACCAGAGATGACATGCCTAAGTGATTCACCGGGATGGCGACAAGCTCGAGAGATGTCGACGGTGCCATCCTTTAGGATGTATCTCCGATAATTGTTGGTGTTAATAACCTGATCCTGTATTGCACAGACAAAGCCCTCAGTTTCCCCAAAGAGGTCACCGAAACGTAGCCAGTGGAGGGAGGCAACTGTGTCTACGAAAGGCTCATGTAGGGCCTTGTAGAACCTCCCGTGGAGCTCTTTCTCCTTCCATACGGTCTCCCGGTCGGAAATGCTTTGTACTGCCGGGTCTTGCCATTGCTCGTTGGCTAAGGATAGAGGGGTAAGTCCTTTATCACAAGAAATAACGTCCCTATAGTATGGATCATCCGCTCTCGTTAGAAAGTAATTACGGAGGCTGCACACTTCGCGATTATGCATGGTAAGCGCGCTTAAAAAGCCGCGCCCACCATGCTTCCGCGGCAAGTACAGCCTCATTACTGACGATCTCGGATGATGCATCCTGTGGGACGTCATTATAGTGCGGACTTTTCTGTCCAGAGCGTTCAGTTCGGTCTGAGTCCACCTGAGTATGCCAAAGGTATACATGAGAACAGGCATGATCCAACCGTTATATGCGT
Organism: Parnassius glacialis; assembly: GCA_033319125.1. Taxonomy (NCBI): domain Eukaryota; kingdom Metazoa; phylum Arthropoda; class Insecta; order Lepidoptera; family Papilionidae; genus Parnassius; species Parnassius glacialis. Next base: position 35,740,133 of record JAVANC010000028.1, on the reverse strand, counting down.
GCGTCTTATTCACACCGGACAAAAGGCTATTAAGCACTTTGGTCAAGCGTGCATAAAACACATCGCAAACTGACCGTTTCATACCCGCCTCATCTATACCGATGTTCTGTGACATACCCAGGTAATGGTATGTTTCAGCCTCGGAAAGGGTTCTTATGCTGATGGGCATAGATAAGTATTATTATTATTATGAAACACTAAGTAAATGTAAAAAGTATTACCTAACATGCATTTTTACCCGACTGTCACAGAACGATGGTAATGTTTTTAGAGGGTATATATGTATGTATGTATATTTCTTTGGCACGTTTTGTAGCCTAAGCAGCTTGATGGATCATAACATACGAGGTGTCGTTAGATTCGTCTTAACTGTGGGAGTGACATAGGCTATATAATATTTCAATATTACCTCTGCTACTACAAAAAAGATTATGTTTTCATTAAATTTTTAAACGCAATTGGGTTTTTTTAATTTAAAAATTACTGTTGTGTCGCTTGTAAATTTATCACAAACCATAATCCTAACGTGAGACTGAAATGTTAAATAACATATATATATATATATATATATATATATATATATATATATTGACATACATAATATGTACATTCTACAACTCTACATCATAATGCGAAAGTCAAGAATAAGGCAAAAACAGAAACAGTAGCAGAAACTTTTTTATTCGATATTGATTATAAATAATACTTTCAATAAGTATCCACTATAATCCACTCTTTTGTTTAATTTACCACTGGTTCGGAAAAAACCTCTGTCCTGGGAGGAATCAGCAAGAAAAGCAGCGGGACTTTTTTGAAAAAAAGAAATAACAGCTTCCAATCATATATTATGTTAAACAATTAACGACACAAAAAAGTTATAAATAGCTTGGTAGCGATTGCATACTTCATTCCCAGGGGTTACCCTTTTTATTCAAACTTTGTTTTATAAAGTTTTTGAACTTTGAGGCGGTCAAATTCTGTATATTTTTTTTAAATTTAAAGTTTTGTTGTAAAAGCATATACATCGCACCAAGAATGTATTATTGACTCGGTGGAGTCGAATAACTGGTACTACTAACTTTTGTCTGTTCCTAGTATTTATGGAATGAGTAACTTATTTTTTAAAACTACTTTTATTTTTATGTCCATACATACATACAAAATATAATACAAAATTAAAGGAAATTTAAGGAAATAAATATACTTAGGTACATGTATTAATTTCATTAAATTTGGCTGAGCGGCTCTTTAGGTTTTAAGTCATAGATTGCTCTTATCGGGCTTTAGGCTTTAATTGAAGTTTATTTAGTGAAAATTTTGAGAGTGCTGTATTTAGCTCATAATGACATAGTCAAAAATATTAACTTTTGCTTATATCTTTGCTTTTTGGAACGGCAATCTCCTAATTTATTTGAATTTATCCTATCAAAGTCTAGCCTATCAGTCCCCCCCTCACATAAATGAACTCATAAGGATATAAGCCATAGTTGCCACACTTGGCAGACAGATTGGCAACTGCAGTTTATATTTTTCTTTGTTAGTTGCTATTAGAAAAACGCTGCTATATATTTCTTAGTTTTTATCTGGGTATTTTATGTCTAGCGTAAATAGGTTGATTATACTTGTCTCTCATCGGATCTTCTTGAAAGACATAAGCCGCGTATCGATTATGCGGTCCAAGACGTCGAACATTGGCGTGCGTTCTAGCCGCGCGAAATGGATACCTTCTTGGATTGTGCGCCAAATCGTTCATTCGAACGCTCAAACGTGGAGCGGGTCGTTCCATCTGGTGTCGAGTTTTTAACGCGTATCAAAGTTATTATGAAACGTGGTAGAGTCATGCTGCAGCTATATTAGTAGTATAGTTGTAGCACGAATGAATAAATAAATATTAATATATAACATAAATTCCATGAAAGAATACCAGCGTCAAATAGCAACTTAACACTGCTATGTTTCGTATGGTGAGTGTACTTTTTACTGGAAAAGAGGCATTTCATCTTAGTCCTCACGGGTGACAACGCATCTGAATTTTCATTCTTTATTGAGAATGGATGTTGATGTCTATGGGTCACAGCAACCACTTACTATCGGGTGTCCTGTGTGCTCGTTTGTCACCCTATCCTATAAAAAAATATGTTTTGCGGCGTGCGTCAGTTGGGACGGTTTTTTTCATCATTCGTGCGTTGGTTGCGTTCCGAGCTAAGGATAACCAGAATTGCCGTAAATTGGTAAAATTATATGGTTCAAAATAACTGCTGTGGAATAGCAAAAGTCGTTTTTATCATAATAAAGGGCTCAGAGAAGATGCATGGAACTATAAAGGCGGCAACTGCTCGTACACGACCGACATCCATGTTGAACGGTCTAACAGTGGAACGGCTGCCGCGTGCGCCAGTCGCGCTTGGTTGATATACTTCGAACATTTGGAACGAGTTCCGGGGAACGCACTGGTCGGCGAGGTCATTCATGGCACGGGCGCCAGGAGCGTGTAATCGAGACGCGGCTATAAGCATTTTTCGGCATTCGGTCATCCAATTTTAAACATTATCACCTTTGGAGGACTAAGGTTTAATAATACCTTTCAGCATACAACTGTACTGGTTCTCAATACCCTTCAAATCGAAAAACAGCGGTGCCTCCACTGTGGCTTGGCAGCTTCCTTTAAATAATTACCACACGTCAAATTCTTCCTTAGATTCTTTGTTTTTAATATCTATACAAATAAATAAAATTGAAGTGTCTGTTTGTAATATCTAAATTACAGCTTTTTACTAAATGCATGTGAAAGTATATACGGTACTAATAACGAAAATACAATTTTTAAAGTTTTTGTCTGTCTGTCTGTCCGTCTGTCTGTCTGTTTGTTCCGGCTAATCTCCGAAACGGCTGGACCGATTTTGACGGGATTTTCACTGACAGATAGCTGATTTCACAAGGAGTAACATAGGCTACTTTTATTTTAGAAAAAGAATTAGGGTTCCGCGCAAAAAAAATTAAAACCCCAAATAACACGCGGGCGGTGACGCGGTAAACAGCTAGTTAAAAATGAATTCTACTGATACGTCAACATATAGGCAACTCTTTAAACAGATCTTCAATTTTCAATTTTATTCATTCATCCATTCATACAGCCTACCAAACCCACTACTGATATATCCATTAAAAGTGGCATATTGTGAAAATGTAATTCGAACATGGTTACATGATAGGGAAAAGTTGCTGATTATTTTAAGTTAATTTATGGTAATATATTTAACGAAATTAACCCAAAATTGTTTGTGTGTTATTTTTTTAAGAGAAAGGGTGACAAACGAGCACACAGTCCACCTGATGGTAATTGGTTGCTGTGGCCCATAGACAGACATATCCTCAATAAATACTCAAAATGCAGATGCGTCGTCACCCATGAGGACTAAGATGGAATGCCTCTTTTCCAGTAAAATGGGTCTCCGGTTCTCTACACTCACCATACGAAACACAGAAATGCCAAGCTGCCATTTTACGCTGGTATTCTGTTAGAGCGTGGTCCTTCCCCGGTCGAGCCGACCCATTCGTGCTACAACTATACTACTAATGTAGCTGCAGCATGGCTCTTCCACGTATAATAATATTTATTTATTAAGAGATACGCCTGAGATACAGGTATAGGGTTTATGCACCTGTTATTGTAGACTTTTAGATTTTAATTATTGTAGTTTATTGAAATAGAAATTAAAATTTCAAATAGGCCTCCACATAGATTGCCCCGTAACAATATGGATATATTTTCCGTAGTCGCCACGCTTGTCAGGCGGGTTTGTAACCATATTTTTTTTATTATTTTAGATTGTTTGCTGGAATATGATGCTGCCATCAGTTTCATTTCCTTCTGACGCCTTTTACGACACTCACGTAATGATAGTGTAAAGGGTAGTGGATTCTCTTGCTTCACCACTACATGGTAATTATTTATTTAATAACTTACTCGTATTTAACAAATAAGCTATTATTAGGGTTCCGTACCTCAAAAGGAAAAAAACGGAACCCTTATTGGATCTAACTTACGTAACTTATAGGATATAACAGTGGTAGAGCCACGCGGCAGCTTTTGCTGTCACACGGATGGGCCGGCTCGAACCGGGGTGGTACCACGACCTCACAGAAAACCAGCGTGAAGTAGAGGTTTACCTCTGCGTTTCGCTTGGTGAGTGCAGGTGGCCGGAGGCCCTTTTTACTGGAAATGAGGCATTCCATCTTAGTCCTCACGGGTGACAATGCATCTACATTTTGACTTGTAATTGAGGATAGATGTAGATGTCTATGGGCCGCAGCAACCACTTACCATCAGGTGGACAGTGTACTCGTTTGTCACCCTTATCCTATAAAAAAATATCACTTTGTAGTCCGTCTGTCTGTCTGTCTGCCTGTCAAGTCCCTTTTTCTCAGGAACGCGTGGAGGTATCAAGCTGAAATTTATATCAAATACTCAAGTCTACTGTCTCTTGGAGCTGTGAAAAAATCAAACTTTTAAACCAACGCAATAAAAAGATAAAGCCGTTTATGCCGCAAATTTTCGACATTCGCAAGAAAATCAAAGCCTACAGGGTACTCCCGTGAACTCAGAATCTTGAAATTTGGTGCGAAGTAACGTTTTATAGCACAGATAAAGGAAAAATTACGAAAAGCATAAATTTTTAGTTAAATCATATAATAAAAATATTTTTAATAATTTTAAACTTATATACCTACGGATTTGTTCGGAACCCTCGGTGCGCGAGTCCAACTCGCACTTGGCCGTTTTTTGTAACTAGCTTGAGTTTTTTAATAAGCTTTCGATTAATTTCAGATGCTGTGGAAGTAACCTACTTAAAAGCAATTAATTAATTTAATATAATAATTTTATTACTGAATACAATGTTCTTCCGAGTCGTCATGTTTATCTTGAATTTGCATAATATTCACGAGTTAATTTATCTTTAATATTAACATTCCACTTAGGTGTAAATTGAACATTAATATAAAATTATTAGATCATGTATGTTTATGTTTAATGAAACAACTTTGAAATCGGACTGAAAGTGAAATATATAAAATTTCATATAATATATAAAATTAATTATTAAAAATTACGTAATGGATACGGCATATAAAAGTCCTCTGCTGAACATAGGTTACCCCCAAAGGTTGCCTCATAGGGGAGATTTTGCAATTGCTGCCTAGCTTGGCAGGCTGGTTGACAATCACAGTTTTTTATTATTTGGAGTCCTAGTTCAGTTTCCATCTGAAGTCTTTTACAACAACCACAGGATGATGTGGGGTAATGGATATTCTAACACCGCCTCTACACTTAACCTAATAATAATACATATTGCGAATATTTTAAATGGAAAGGAGTATTATTACAGATGGCAATGTTATGTAGGTTAGGGTAAGGCGCTTGCCATAAATCTTGAGTTCGATTCCCGATCTCAGCGTGGCTTAAACTGTAAATTATAATTTTTAGAAGCTTTTATTTAACTTGAAATATCTGTGTGTTTGGGAAAAATCTTACTATTGAATGTTAAAGCAGTTATCCTCAACCGATTTTTTTTATAGAATAAGGGTGACAAATGACAGCACACAGTCTACCTAATAGTAAGTGGGTGCTGTGGCTCATAGATATCCACATTTATTCTCGATTAAGAATCAATATGCAGAGGTTGTAAAAGAGCAAATTTTGTAGGGAACGACAAGGGTCAAATTCCGGCGATAAAAAAATTAAGGTGGCGGATCTAAGATAGCGATCAAAAACCAATAGTGACGCATTTAATGAAATGAACAGAATTCGAAACATGTCCAGCGATAACTAAAAAATAAAAATAAATTAATAGTAAAATTGATTTTAAATGTGGTAGAGCCATGCTGCAGCTATATTAATAGTATAGTTGAAACACGAATGGGTCGGATCGACCGGGGAAGAACCACGCTCTCACAGAATACCAGCGTAAAATAGCAGCTTAATGCTGCTGTGTTTCGTATGGTGAGTGTAGAGACCCGGAAACCCTTTTTACTGGAAAAGAGGCATTCCATCTTAGTCCTCACGGCTGACAACGCATCTGCATTTTAATTCGCAAACGAAGATAGATGTAGATGTCTATGGGCCACAGCAATTATTTACCATCAGATGGACTGTGTGCTCGTTTGTCACCTTTGTTCTTAAAAAAAATCTCTAAAAAGAAGAAAATAAACTTTTAGCAAAATAAAACTCATCAATTTATTACATTACACTATTTATGTTATATAAGCTCTTCGCGAGATTAACCTTTGTACATAAACAAGAATACAATATGTAACTTGATATTGACATAAATAGGCAATTCTAAAAAAATGTGTTTATAAATACATATATTAAATTTTACGCAACAGCAACCTTCGGGCTCCACGCCTACGTCACAGTAACCGAGTGAAGCCGGCCACAGTCGAGTGTGCGCCTGCTGTACTACTATATTATGTCAGAGGAGTCACAGACAAGAATAGCTGCATCTTGAACCACGCTTCTATTAGGATAATCTACAAACCGCCGAAGATAACCAGAGTCAGTTCTTAGCATCCATCAAGAGTAATATCCTTCTTCTTCTTAAGTTAATTGTCAATTGTTGTCTTCTACATAGGGCAAACAAAAAATCTAAAAAAACCCGCGTAAATGAACATTTAGCTAACGAAAAACAACAGCGCTCCGAGAAATCTGCATTCTGTCATCATATCCTGGATGACCACTGGCATTACATCAGATTTGATAGATCACAAATCCTCGCGAAAGAACATCGATCCCGTCAAGGATGAAACATGAGGCTATTGAAATTAAAAATAATTTTAATTTCATAAATAATCCTGTTATTAATAAAATTTAAATAAACCCAAGCATACCACTGCAAAACTCATTCTGCGTAGATCGGCCCAAAATTAATAATTGAAAAGCTGAATGAACTCCGGTTTAACTTTGACATCGTGACGTGAGGCACCTCAATCCACCCGTGAGCATGGATGTGCAGCACCGGTCTGAAAAATTAAAAATAAGTAAAATGAACTGAGTAATCCTGACCTTCCATATTCGAATACAATAGATCCCCGTTTATTTTACATAAGTGGTCAATAAATGATACATTAATAAATTAATAATTACAAAATAAATTTTACACTATAGCTAGATAGAGCTTTTATGAAAAAAACAACCTTTATTTTAGACTTTCATGTTATTAACCATATTCGCCATCGATATTTCAGAATCTACATATATTCGTGCCAAATTGCATTCATAAATGAGCACATAAACTGAAACATAACTGTTAATGATACTGTAAATTACTTGAACTTTTAAACAATGCTCTGAGTGCCATCTGCTACTCATTTGGAGTAATTTAGCAAAAATGTTGCACTCCTAAATTATTACGATGCCATTTAGCATAAATTTGATTCAGGTTTTCGTTCACCTTTCTTTTATAGTTACGAATATACATGTAAATATAGCAAGGAACACGGTATCATATATTTAAATATTTTTACTGACTTAGTTTATATTATCATAGATTGCGTCATAGGAAGGATATTTTAAACTGAACCAATTAAATTATTACAATTTGTCACTGCATTAAAGATTCATAATAAAGTATAATAGTCAAGTTCCCGAATTCCTTTTAGCCATTTCGTTTAAATTATGCTCGCGTATTTCATTTTTATCTTCGTAATTATACACATTTGTTAGCATAAAAATAAAGGATATTTTAATGTAATGTTACCCCTGAAAGCTTTGAAACGCGATGTAATGTATACAGGCCTATACATAAAATTTATTACCGATGCTTTGTGCCAAACAATTATGAGGGAAATTCTCCTGCCTTTATGTTTAATAATAAAGTGAACAATGGGTTAAATCGTTGGGATTGTCTCTACTTGCATTATAAATTGGCAGAGGCTCAATTAGGTTCTACTAATTATAATTTTATCAGGTTAAAATGAGACACTCACCTGATTTTTTTTTATATTTTTACGTATATACCTTTCCTCTTTATTCTGTGCTGGGAACGAGGTATTCTATTTCAGTCAGACAGTTTTTGATTCTTAATTGAGAATAGATGTAGATATCTACGAGTCACAGCATACACTTACCTTCAGGTGTACTGTGAGCCTGTTTGTCACACTGTTTTATATACTTTACAAATAATGTATTTCTTTGACATGTAAAGTAAAACTAAAAAGTAAAGAACGCCCAAATGTTTGCGTAGGGCTTTCTGAAATTGTTCTGGAAGAGGAAAAAGTCCGTCACGTTGTCCTTTCCGGCAAACTTCGCGTGACATTGAAACATTTTTTGTTACCACTTTGATGTCTAGCCTACACAATGCTAATGATAGTTTCCTGTTATCTTTCTCAAAACGTTTTTAAAATTTATCGTGTATTGAAATCGGCATAAGATAATCCGATAGCTCACTGTGTGAATACTACGCCCACCCGATTATTTTAAAATGAAAATAAATTTTTTATGAACAATTTTTAATATAGCAAAACATTTTTGTCGGTTCGCTTATTAAAATATAACCGCATGTTCATTAAATTAAAATAATCTAAAGGAATTATTTGCATTAGTAAATTAATTTTATAAATTAATCATTCGTTTGGGTGCGTTCTTTTTTATTTCTAATCATGCTCGGGTTATACATTGCCTGTGTGCCTTTGGCACAAATGCAATTATAGTTTTTTTTTTAATCGGAGAGGGGGCAAACAAGCCTGCGGCTCACCTGATGGTAAGTGAATACCGCCGCCCATGAACAACTGCAACATAAGGGAGGGAATTGCAGATGCGTTGCCGGCCTTTTAAAAAGGAGTACGCTCTTTTCTTGAAGGTCCCTAAGACCGCCAATCATCCAGATGGTGTGGATGGTATCGGGAGTTCTGCCGCGATGTGCGTTCGTGAAATTTGGCGGCTGGGATTAATCCGAACAATTCCGAAGGAGCTGGCGCTGGGGAGCATCTGCCCAGAGATGGGAACGGTATTCCATGTGAGGCCGAACCTGCGCCTTGTAAAGTTGCAGGCGGTATGCCGGCATGAAATACTGTCCCGCTCTGCTGAGCACGTCAAGCTTTTTAGAGGCCAATTTGGCCTTCTCTTCCAAGTGACTACGAAATTGCACGTCACTCGATATGTCGATTCCTAGGATTCCGATACTGGCTGAAGCAAGAAGGGGAGTGCCTTGAAACTGAGGAGATACGACAAAGGGGTTCTTTTTAGCGGTAAACGCGCAAACTTGTGTCTTCTGAGGATTAAACTGGACTAGATTTAGTCGCCCTCAATCCGAGACTTTGTTCAGCAAAGAATTGACTTCATACACAAGTTTGTTCCGGTACTCAGCGACGTTTTTCCGAGGAATATTGGCACGGCCGGTGTATAGAGCATCACCAGTGCTGTAATAATTGAGTAATATTAATAATTGAGTACATGGTAATAATTGAGTTCTAAAAAGCTATTTTTTTGTCTTTCAAAAGACATTAAAGTCGGCTTTCATTTGATATATTTTGAAGTTGATTCAACAATAGGCCTTATTACTTTGGAATATATTTACAAAGTCTTGTTTAATGAGCTCACATACTCTAACTGTAACATTAAAACAACAAAAGTTTGTTATTATAATGAGAGACTTTAAAAGTTTTAGAGACCCTAATTACAGTTTTACTTTTATTCATTTAGTCTAGAGCTATAAATATAAGAGCAGGGTCATGTACTGTACCATTAACACCATTTGTTTATACATTTCATTCCCTTATATTGGACAAAGTAAAAGTAAAGTATAAGTTCATGTCCTGCATACGTCCCACAGGATAGAAGTTGGATTAAAATACAATACAATAACTTTATTTCTGGACTTAAAAATTAAGAACCCATAGCTAGTTTATATCTTAACCTAAAAATATTTTTATAAAATATATATCCCTGTATCACCGAAAACAACACAAAATCGTTTTCAGTGCCTAGAAGATTGCAATGCAGTGGACGATATGAATGAAAAGCTCGTGGAAACTGTCCATGCGGTCGGAGCTAAGTTCTGCAAGACATATGTGGACTATGAGAAAGTCTTTGGTTCCGTCGAAATTTGGGCGGTGCTGCAGTCAATTCAGCAGTGCTAAGTTAGGAAACAGTAGGGCTACGATGGCTATCGGACTTCAGTACCAGAGTATGAAACTTATTCAACTGCAGATAGCTGTAAGACAGGGTGACGTTATTTCCCCGAAACTCTTCACCGGTGCATTGGTAGACGTTTTCAAGCGAATGGACTGGAAAGAATACGGTATTAACATCAATGGCGAGTACATCACTCCCCTTCGATTTGCCGACGATATAGTCCTTATGGCAGGACCGCTGGAGGGCCTAAGCACTATTCTCAATGACCTCAATAGTACCTCTCTACGGATAGGTCTAAAGATGAACATGGACAGAACAAAGATCACGCGTAACGTTCATGTCACGCCTTTGTCAGTAGAAATTGGGAGCACTAAGGTGGAAGTTGTTAACGAGTATGTTTACCTGGGACAAATAGTCCGACTAGCTAAGTCCCACTTCGACCGAGAGTTCAATCGACGGATTCAACTCGGCTGGGCAGCGTTCGGGAAATTACGACACATTTTCTCGTCAGGTACCTATGTATAACTCATACTCTCTCATCTCTCATTATAACTATATACCTCAATACTTCAAAGCGAGAATGTACAACCAGTGCGTGTTGCCAGTGATGACTTATGGATCTGAGACGTGGTCCTTTCGCTGGTCGTACGAGGAAGCTCAATATCGCTCAGCGAGCTATGGAGAAGGTTTATCTGGGTGATAAACTTAGGAATAAGGATATCCAAAGTAGAACCAGAGTGACCGACATAGCCCAACGGATTAGTACGCTAAAGTGGCAATGGGCCGGCCATATAGCACGAAGAACCGACAACCGATGGGGAAAAAAGGTTCTCGAGTGGCAGCTTCGTATCGGTAGGTGAAAAATAGGGCGAACCCCCACTAGATGGAGTGACGAACTGGTAAGACATGCAGGAAGTCGATGGATGCAGGTGGCTCAGGACCGTGCTTTGTGGCATTCCTTGGGGAAGGCCTATGTTCAGCAGTGGACTTGAAGGGCTGTATTGATGATGCATGATGAACGAATAATGATTAAGGGCGACCAAAACGATTGTCTAGAAAATAATTTACTTGACAGCTGTTACCAATAAATACACTACATGGTAGCGCTGCCGAGCAAAACAATAGCTTTCGGTAGACTGTATACACGTAATACGACGTAAAATATCCGGTATGAATACCAGCGTAAAATGGCAGCTTGACGCTGCTGTGTTTCGCATGGTGAGTGTAGAGAATCGGAGACCCATTTTACTGGAAAAGAGGCATTCCATCTTAGTCCTGACGGGTGACGAAGTTTGATTCTTTATTGAGGATAAATGTAGATGTCTATGGATCATTGCAACCACTTACCATCAGGTGAATTGTGTGCACGTGTGTCACTCTACCCTATAAAAAATCCGGTGGTATACACGTACGAGAACCTTTTCTCGAAAAAGAAGGTACTCGAGTAGCGGCCTTGTACCGGTGGACGAAGTGTAGGGCGTCCACCCACTAGATGGAGTGACGACCTGGTAAAACATGCAGGAAGGCGATGGATGCAGGTGGCTCAGGACCGTGCTTTGTGGCATTCCTTGGGGGAGGCCTATGTTCAACAGTGGACTTGTGAAGGGCTGTAATGATGATGATGATGATGATACACGTACGCCATCTATCGGAAGCCATTTTTGTAGTGAAAACTTCTTCAGGCACTTTGGGCACTTTTGGGATGGGGAAAAGCACTGAAATCATGCTCAGTAACATAAAATTGATGAAAGTAATGTTGAAAATCCAGTTGATTAAGTTTTAGATAAATTGATATGTACGAGTATTTATAAATTTGTTTGTATCATATAGATAATAATCATTCTTTTTCATATAAAACAGCGCAATAAAAAAAAATTTATTACTATATTAAGACTTTGGCAAAATAATTTCTAATTAAAAATACTTCCTAAAAAAATTTGTTTCACAATCCTAAAATATAGTTTACAAGTTTTTTTTTTATAGAATAAGGGTGACAAACGAGTACACAGTCCACCCGATGGTAAGTGGTTGATTTGGCCCATAGACATCTACATCCTACTTCATTTGCGAATTAAAATGCAGATGCGTTGTCACTCGTGAGGACTAAAAAGTTTCCAGTAAAAAGGGTCTCCGGTTCTCTACAATCACCATACGAAACACAGCAGCGTTAATCTGCCATTTTACGCTGGTATTCTGTGAGAGCATAGTCCTTCCCCGGTCGAGCCGACCCACTCGTGTTATAACTATACTATTACTATAGCTGCAGCATGGCTCTGCCACGTAAGTTTGTCAAACTCATCGGACAACCAGACGGTCGGCGGGTCTTCATCCCTTTGTTGTCGATATTCCACGCATTAGAACCAAACGGTTTGCTTCGTCTTTTGCAATGCGTACAGCAAAGGTGTGGAATAATTTGCCGGCGTCTATCTTTCCGTCCGAATACAATCTAGGCGTCTTCAAGGCAAGAGTGAATAGGCTTTTGTTACGATAAGACAGTGTGATTTACCATCTAAGGCTGCATCACCACTTACCACCAGGTGGGATTGTGGTCAAGCACTGGCTTATAATAAGTAAAAAAAAAGCTAAGATGTTTTCACTTCTGCCGTGAAATCCTGCGATTGGCAGTTTTCTCTGAGTAGCTCTACCATCTAGTGTATTTATTAGTAACAGCTCTCAAATAAATTATTTCCTAGACAATTGGTATCGTTTTGGTCGCCCTTAATCATTATCTGTTATATCGTTTATTAAACAACGGGTGTGCTCGAGTTAATTCTGGATTTATTAACCCTGCAGCTGTTTTGTTGTTCAATTCTGAAGTATCCCGCTGCGCTTAGCTAAATATTTTTCCACAGTGAATAGAAATACACGTTTAGATAAAGCGAGACTTGATTATACATATATGTGTTATTCGTATTAATATTAAAATTTGTAAATTATTTATAAGTTACAGCCTATGTACAAAATATACATCCTACTGCTAGGCACAGTCCTCTTCCTATAGGTAAGGGTGTAAGTCAACAGTCGCACTATTCCAATGCATTTACTTTAGAAGTCCTCGAAAACTTTCTCAGACATGCAGGTCTCCTTACGTTGTTTTCTTTCAGTATTTAAAACTGCAAATACCAATCTCACGGTTAAAAAATTGGAAAATTTCAGATATTTGGTTTTTACAAATAATCTCATACGCATAGTTATGGCATAGCAACAATATATTTAGTTTGCTTCTAACTTTTTACCTTTTTTAACCCATGTCGCCGTTCATCTGGAAAATAAGAACCGTGTTATGGCAGTGTAAGAATATCCACTACCGGGATGGGTGTTGTAAGAGGCGACAGAGGGAAACTAAAACAGGGAGATGGGCAGCAGCATCTTCTTCCGATCAAAGTTCTATCGATGAGGTTATCTATGGGAGAGACCTATTTCAGCAGTGGAATTTTATAGGCTGTAATGGATGAATGGATAATGCATAATATTAAACTTGTTAAAACTGTTTATTTTCTATTTGTATACCCAATAAGCCACATATTACTGTTTAATATGTCAATTTATCGCAATACAGCAATAAGTACTGCCAATTTATTTTGTAATAATATCACCTGTGAAAATTTTAATTCGATACCCTAATTTAATAACATGATGTGTGTGGTTTTATACGTACCATATAATATTATTTTGTACTATATTTAAGCCTGTAATTGAAAAAAAAATGCGAATTCTTAATTTACCACGTTTACATTACGTCACTTTCTTGTTTGGTTATCTGTCTGTCGTTCCGGGTGGAATTTAGTGGTTTCATTTTAATTTTGCATATAGCTCAAATTCAGATGATAATGCAAGAATAGGACAAAAAACGTGGTACCGTAACACCGTTTGCCATATTTGGAATGACTTCAAATCTAGTACCAATTTTCCAACAAAAATGTACTCTCAGTGTGGGTTTCAATGTTAAATGTGACATTATATTCTTCACAGATTTGGTATTTGTTAATGATTTAAAAATTCTAACAATAAATAGAAAAAATACTGAAAAATAGAAAATGGAAAAGTTAACCTTACTTGTGGCAAATTTGACATCAGTGTTTTTAATGAAAATAATAGTACTTGACTTCAAGAATGAAGGTAAGTTGACGTCATATAATAATACACAACACTTAGAGCTATGATTTGCTTCTTTAATTGTTTTACAAGTAACAAAGTTTACGCTAGTGGCAATGTTGCTCCCTCTTAAATTTTTCATACACAACTTATAATATTAGTCAGTGTTGTCAAAAATGCTTGACTACGTACTTAATTTTTTTAATTTAAATTTTGTCACAATAATTTCTTAGGCAAAAATATAAAATACTAGCTGACCAGGCAGACGCTGTTCTGCCCTTTCCGAACGACCATTTACTTTACCAAAAAAACTCCTGAAATTAGCAATAAAAAAATTGAGGGTCACTTATCGGGATAAAAATTATCCTATCTCTCAAGTTGGACCAAACTGCACACACTCTGCAAAATGTCATTGAAATCGGTTCTATCTGTTGAATATTTACGGCAACACGTGGTGGTTATACTACTAAATTGTAGCTTATATTAAACGTTTGTATTTTTTAACATAGCGCCATCTATTGAATATTTACTCAATCCAATCAACAGATATCGTCATCTGACAGAATCGTTTGAAGCTAACAGATAATTGTGACTGTCAAATAATAGACAAATAATTTTCAATAAAATAATATTGTATTGCGACTATAAATTGAGATGTAAGCTATCCTATCTTTTAAGTTGGACCAAACTGCACATTGACCAAAAATTTCATTAAAATCAGTTCAGTAGTTTAGGAGTCCATCGCGGACAAACAACGTGACACGTACTTTTTATATATAAAGATAACAAACAAAATACTTTCGTCTGAAATTAACAATCAAATTGGTGTAATAATAATCTCAAATCAATTACAGTATAGATCGAAATAAAGCTTGTCTCAATCATTTTTAACATGACTAATGAAAAACTAATTCTGTATTTTTTTAGTCGTCATCTTCATTTTATTACGATTCAGTAAAAATTAAATGTGACCTACCTAAACATCATTAAATAGATACTATTCTTTGGTTGCAAATTAATATCAATACACAAAGTTGAAGATATGAGAAATACTGAGTAGTAATAATATTGATAATACCCGACAACGCAGTAAAAATAATATGGATTTATTTTTACTTTTCCTTCACTTTTGATAAATATGAATCGATTGACAACTCATTTGGTAAAATTGGTCTAATAGGCTGCTATGGTGAAACAACTATATGAACCTACATGCGTAGAATGTCAAGTACAGAACCTTTTCTTTGCATCACCGAAATCAGGTAAAAATAAAGGTGAAAGTAACAACAATTGGTTGTAGCAAAACATGGGAAAATAATCGGCACATCGTAGCATCACTGGTATGGTAACTTTGCCAAATCAGTTTTTTAGATAAACGTTAAGACCACAATGATAAAAACAAAATATTACACTTCTGAACCATTAATATAACGTTATTACAAAGATGTAGATACCTACATTTAGTAATTTAAACAAAATCAGCAAAAGTTCTTAAGCACTGAACAATGAGGTTACGTCACCGGCACAATTCAGCGTTAAAATAAAATGCCAAAATGAACTCCCATGTTGCCACATCGAAAACAATACTGTCAATTAGTTATTAAATTTTCATACAAAAAATAACACATCTCGATAAACTTAACTTAGTCCATGTTGATCGCAATTTTATACCTGTACATCCTTGATGGCAAAGATAACTTCCGTTGGTAAAGTTGCCAGACTTGACTGTATATTAAAAAAAAACTTTTTAAAAAAATTATAAAATTATGTTGTTGTTTGAGTTCAGAGTATAACTGATTTTAAGTGGATGCCATGGCCTATAGACATCTACATTTATCATCGATTTAGAATCAAAACGTTGTCACCCCGAGGGCTTAGATGGAATGCCTCATAACTAGTAAGAAGAATCTCCGGTTCTCTACACTCACCATACGAAACACAGCAGAATTAATTTGCTGTTGTTATTCCGTTAGAGTGTGATCCTACGCCGGCGAGCCCACCAACTCTACAATAAAGACACGGGCACACACTACAGTTAATTTCCACCCTCGGTGCTGGCAATTAAATTGTTGAGTAATAACATTTTTGTTTATAATTTCTAAAATGCAATTTAAGATACACTTAATATTTATGTATTTGATGGATGGCAAAACAAGCATTAAAAATATCTCTAATTATCACACCTTTGATGTCCAAAATAGTGACAGTAAATAGTCTGGGGCGCTAAGAGTCTGTAGCGCAAGTCTCTGTTGAAAATGTATACATGATAATCAATTCATATAAAATAACAACATCACCTCTGCAAAACGTAAATGAATATAATTTTGCATTCATTTGTAACTATTTATGCATTTAAATTTTGTCGCTGCGACGAGCTGCATGAAGTTATAAATGAAAATGTATTCAAGCTTTATTTGTGAAGGTGTCTAAAACTTTAATGTCCTGGTATTATAATTATTGAATATATTTCAAGAAAACTTTTTTTAAATGGACGAAAATGTTAAGTCCTTCAATCTTTAATCATATTCTATAAAAAATATTACTGTACTGCGACATTAATGAATATTACAATAAATGAGAGATCAGCAGATTTCTGTAATAAAGACATGCTTGCTATTTAATTATCTAACCTATATTGTATACAATTAAGTTGTTGCTTGAAGTCGATTTCAAAACTTTGTGAAATTTATACAAGACTTTAAATAATAAAAGCTATTATCGTAGTTAAGTAATATTATGTGGAACTAACAATAATATAAGCAGGTAGTGACAAACATACATTACGCTTAGCCATACGTAAGATTTAGATAATAATTGTATAATATGTACATGTTGTTGTCATTCGTCATCGTAGTAGAGCCACGCGGCAGCTTTTGCTGTCGCATGGATGGGCCGGCTCGAACCGGGGTGGTACCACGACCTCACAGAATACCAGCGTGAAGTAGAGGTTTACCTCTGCGTTTCGCTTGGCGAGTGCAGGTGGCCGGAGGCCCTTTTTACTGGAAATGAGGCATTCCATCTTAGTCCTCACGGGTGACAACGCATCTGCATTTTGATTCGCAAACGAGGATAGATGTAGATGTCTATGGGCCGCAGCAACCACTTACCATCAGGTGGACTGTGTGCTCGTTTGTCACCCTTATTAATAATAATTTCTTTTTACTCCCTATTACAGTTAACTAAGAAAATTCGCCCAGTCACTGAACTGAGCAAATAATAGTGTCTCGGTTAATAAATTTTGTACTCTAAGAACACCTGCTGGCTTGTTAACGATGTAGCGGATAATGATTCCAAGAAGTTTCGTGGCTCCTATAGAGCTTTGGACATAAACTTTGCCATTTGCTTGTTGTATTGCGTAGTAGTCATTTTTTCATCTACCTCAAGCTGCAGAGCTTAACTAATTATTGACACAACTCGCATGACCTGCTTATCGACGGTAGCACCTAGTTTCAGGTCTTGTTGAATAAATCATCACAAAGTTCTAGCGGGAGTCTTCAATTCAGGCAAAATATTTTTTTATAGGGATATTGTTGAATTCTGGCTTTGACAGTGTTTATTTTCGTCTGATCCTAACAGCAAGGGGTCGCTCCGATCATTTATGGTCTTTGACAGGGTACTAATTTGTTGTACTTGTTGACAGTGCGATACATAAATATACGGTTTAGAAGTATCTTGAAATGAGGGACGGCTCCATACTCACTTTGTGCAAAGCAATAACTGCAGTTCTGTTTTCTATAACGTCGTAATATAATAATGTAATTTAATTATCACAGTGAAAAGTAATATAATGGTCGCAAATCGATCAGTTACTTACAAATTTAATGAATTCCAATTTAAAATTCTGAAAAAAAATACAGAACTTTTGAAATTGTAACATCATTAAGACTAATTAATGATTCCATTTGACTAGATTATTTGATTTCGCTCTCCCCTAGCACATATCATAGGTACTCATTGTAGTGTTTGCACAAATACACAAACATACATTTATATATAAGTCACAGTCTCGAGCGCACCGCGTCAGTTACACGAGAGCCTCGGGCGAGAGTGGACGTGTTTAGTTAAGTGCGTGCCGAGCCTGTGTTACACTACAGTGGTTAGAGAAGATAGCAGACAATACAAATGGCGACGAGGAAAAAGATAAGTACCTATTTAGCATAAAGATATAATCAAAAATAGGTTAGCAATGTGCAACTGTTAGCATTGCAATTGTAAATTAATTCCTAGAGTACCCGCGAAAAAAAAACTGTGGATTATGAATTATGATTTATTGTCTTAACCCTGTCATGATCATTTTAATAATTTATATAAATTATATGTTCGCATATGACCACGCTTATGGTGTGAAAAAAATTATTTTCTTTATGTCTTTAAGTGATTTATTATTATAATATTAAAGAATTTATAGATGATAATAGCCCCTGGAAGTGAGGTGATCGCTCCCAAGCTATTTCTAATTTGTTGTGTTGTTAATTTGTGTAACATACATGATTGTAAGCTGTTATTTAAAAAAAAAGTCCCGCTGGGTTTCTTGCTGGTTCTTCCCAGGACAGAGGTTTTTTTCGAACCAGTGGTAATTATACAAAGGAGTGACTTTCAATAAGTATTATTTATAATCTATATTGAATAAAAAAAAGTTTCTGTTTCTGTAGCAATGATAAAATAATGATTTTTTTTTAACATATGTCTATTAGCACAACTTTTATTTAAAAATATTTTGATGGAAAAATAGTAGATGTAACTAATCACTACTCTCGATTCGAACCGAAATACAATGTCGTTAGCTAAATTTTAGTGACATTTTACATGTAGGTATGATATTTATCGCCTTTAATGAAAATACTATTTTACCGCTTTCAGGGCATATATGTCTTACAAAAAATCGTGGACACTTCACGACTTCTGTAAATTGCATAGTAGGTAACTAGTAATACTGTAAATGCGCATTATACTCGTAGGTATTGAATTCACCCAAAGCATAAATGGCACAGCAATGGAAGTAGTCGGTATAACAAATAAACCGAAAGAGAAGGGCGAGTGTTTTGGAACATATTACTATCATGGAATTGAGTTTGGGTACCAAGATACCAACCATTAAATTGGTGTTGGGTACTAAGATACCATCATTAAATTGAGTTGGGTACTAAGATACCATCATTAAATTGAGTTGGGTACTAAGATACCATCATTAAATTGAGTTGGGTACTAAGATACCGTCATTAAATTGAGTTGGGTACTAAGATACCACCATTAAATTGGAAGTTGGGTATTAAGATACCACCATTAAATTGGAAGTTGGGTATTAAGATACCACCATTAAATTGGAAGTTGGGTATTAAGATACCACCATTAAATTGGCAGTTGGGTATTAAGATACCACCATTAAATTGGAAGTTGGGTATTAAGATACCACCATTAAATTGGAAGTTAGGTATTAAGATACCACCAATAAATTGGAAGTTGGGTATTAAGATACCACCATTAAATTGGAAGTTGGGTATTAAGATACCACCATTAAATTGGAAGTTGGGTATTAAGATACCACCATTAAATTGGAAGTTGGGTACTAAGTTACCACCATTAAATTAGACTTTGGGTACTAAGTTACCACCATTAAATTGGACTTTGGGTACTAAGTTACTACCATTAAATTGGACTTTGGGTACTAAGTTACCACCATTAAATTGGACTTTGGGTATTAAAATACCAGCATTAAATTGGAAATAAAAATATAAGTTTCAGTTTGCCCCTTAAATAATAATAATAATGATACCGTTATCAGTTTTAATGTGATAGCACATCTATGGCTATAAGGTGTGAAAAATGGAAAAGGTCTCTACTAATCTATCTGGACGCAGCTGAAGTTACATCAGCACTCAAGTAACGAGCTACGCTATTGTATTTTGGTGGCTCTGGGATACAAGAAATATTCTACAATTTACCGGTTGCCAATGTCGAATCATCAGAAACCGTTGATTCATTTAAAGTAGCCATAAAAAAAACTCTACGAGTATTTTCAACCTAAACGGAGCAAAGTTTATGAGCGGCATGTTTTCGATTGCTAAAACATGAAAAAGGAGAAAAATTTGGGAAGTTTTTGATAAGATTGCGTCAACAGGCCGAAAAGTGTGAATTCGAAAAGCAAGATGATCATCTCATAGATCAAATTGCGGAAAAGTGTAATTCGAAATTGCGCAAGAACCTTATATCTAACAAATCGTGGGAAGAGTTAAAAAGCAAAAAAGTATATGCTTTTAATCAAATGTAAAGACAAGCAAGACATTATTAGCATATAGTAGTAACTCTCCTTTGGCAATAGAGGGTGTATTTGAAACTATACTCGAAGTCGATGGACGAAAGGAACATACAACCATTTACGTGATTTCGGGGGGTACTAGAGACCTGTTGGGTAAGAACACAGCAGTCCGTCTAGGTGTCTTAAAACTTGGTATCAGGATAAATCAAGTGGAGAGTACCGATCCCCATTAAAGAGAAGGTTTCAATCAAAATTAAGGAATCACTAAACAGTGATATAATTGAAGAAGTGCAAGGACCGTCTAAATGGGTTTCACCAATGTTCCAATCATGAAAGAAAATGGTGAATTACGTTTGTCGAACGCCGCTATATTGCGAGAAAACCACCCCCTGCCTACTATGGACCATATTTGCCTAAAATGAAGAAAGCTAATTATTTTAACAAATTAGACATAAAAAAAGCCTTCCATCAAGTGGAAATTCACTCTGAATCCAGACACAACGACTTTTATAACCCCTAAAAGATTATATAGGTATAAAAGAATAATACTAGGAATTACCTGCGCTTCCGAGATTTTTCAGAAGATCATTGAAAGGATGCTGATAAACTGTGAAGGGGTCGTCAATTTTATTGATGATATCCTGGTATTCGGGAACAGTCAAGAAAAACATGACGCATGACTAAAGAAAATTCTACAGGTACTTAGTAAAAACAACGCCGTGCTGAATATCAATAAATGCATATATAAAACGCAGGATGTGAATTTTCTGGGACACAGGCTTACACATGAAGGAGTAAACCCTTCAACAAGTACGCTGAGAGCATTATGAAATTTAGGGTCCCAAAGACCATAGAAGAACTCCAAAGTTTTTTAGGACTCTTAAACTACATAAACAAATGGATACCTAACTTGGCCGCCACGACAGAACTTCTGAAGCACCTGCTAAGACAGAAGATGAGCGAAAGGAAGAGCTTGAAAAAACAATGGTCTGGGGAACAAGATAAAGCATTCCAAAAAACTCAAACGGATGCTCACGGAAATACAGATTTTAGGGTATTATGACGTCAGAGATGCAAGACAGGTGATAGCAGATGCTAGCCCTGTCGGACTTGGTGCTGTCCTTGTACAAAATGATACAAATGTCCCTAGAATTATTGCCTATGGTAATCGAACTTTGACAGACTGCGAGCGCAGGTATAGCCAAACGGAAAAAGAGGCACTAGCATTAATTTGCGGGGTCGAACATTAGTATTTTTTATTTGGAAGCTCTATTGATTTAGTCACTGACCAAAAGCCGCTAGAGATATTGTTTGGGTCTAAATCAAAACCATGTGCGAGGATTGAACGATGGGTACTGAGGCTACAGTCTTATTCATTCAAGGTTGTATACAAGCCAGGAAAACAAATATAGCTGATCCCTTGTCACGATTATGTAACTATCCTGATAACCCACCAAAAGGAAAAGACCAGCATGTGTACCACATAGTGGAAAATTCTAGACCAGTTGCTATATCAATGAGTACCATTGTAGCATATTCAGAAAAAGACCAAGAGATTTACAAAGTGAAAAAATGTGTCTATCAGAACGACTGGGACGATTCAATTAAGAGTTACAAATTTTTTGAAAACGAGTTGTTTCCACGATAGCATTCTACTTCGTGGAAATAAAATTGTAACACCACAGCAACTCTTCAAGAGTGTATTAGATGGGGCATATGAGGGTCATCCAGGTATCATAGCGATGAAGGGACGCTTGAGATCAAAGGTATGGTGGCCCCGTATCGATAAAGACGTAGAACAATTAGTAAAGGCCTGTAAAGTTTGTACGTTAGTGGGTTTGCCAAACCCACTTGCACCAATAAAGAGACGAGAGTTGCCTGCAGCTCCATGGATAGATGTCACAATGGATCTAATAGGACCATTGCCAAGTAATGAGTATCTGTTAGTAGTGGTCGACTACTATAGTCGATACAAAGAAGTAAAAAATTACAAAAACATCACAAGCTTACAGATTATTAAAATGGTAAAAGAAATGTTCAGTAGACTTGGTTATCCTATTTCTATCACCGCAGACAATGGCAAGCAGTTCGTTAGTGAAGAGTTTCGATCTTTCTTCAAAGAATATAACATTAAGTTATTTAGTACTGTACCATATTGGCCTCAAATGATCGGCGAAGTTGAAAGACAAAACAGAGATATTTTGAAACTCTTCGTATCAGCCAGATCGAGAGGAAGGATTTAAAAGAATATTTGTGGGAGTATCTTCTAATGTATAACAGCACCCCTCCTTACAGTTACCGGGAGGTTACCGTCTGAACTGTTTTTTTCAACGAAAAAGTAGGGATAAAATTCCATCAATAGGTGAAATAAATTACAGACAATCATTTAGATTCAGATATCAGGGATAGAGACAAAATACAAAAAAAATCTTGATAAGAAAGAGATGTAGTGTTTGCACAAATACACAAACATACATTTATATATAAGTCACAGTCTCGAGCGCACCGCGTCAGTTACACGAGAGCCTCGGGCGAGAGTGGACGTGTTTAGTTAAGTGCGTGCCGAGCCTGTGTTACACTACAGTGATTAGAGAAGATAGCAGACAATACACTCATGATCACCATCATAACAGCCTATCATTTTTTACGTGTTAGAGTCATGCTGAAGCTATATTGCTGATATAGTTGTAACACGAAAGTGTCGGCTCGACCGGGTAAGAACCATGCTTTCACAGAATACCAGCGTAAAATAGCAGCTAAACGCTGCTTTGTTTCGTATAGTGAGTGTAAAGAACCGGAGACCCGTTTTCACTGGAAACGAGGCATTCTATTTTAGTCCTCACGGGTGACAACGCATCTGCATTTTGATTCGTAATTGAGTATAGATATAGATGTCTATGGGCCACAGAAACTAATCTACTATCAGGTGGACTGTGTGCTCGTTTGTCACCCTTATTCTATAATAAAAATCAAAGTCCACTACTGAATTATGTTCAGCCTCCCACAAAGATTCCCGATTGATTTTTTTTTAATATTAAGCTTAACTCTTTTGATTTTTTTTGAATTAAAAACGGCTTGCTATTATTGCGTCGCCGTCGGAAAATTCTGCTAATTTAATTAATTAATATATTAAGTACTACTAAACTTAATTAATATATGTATATAATTAATATTATATTATAATTAAAAATTTAATAAACAAAATAAAACTTTGACTTAACATTATTACGTAACTTTATTAAAATGTTTTACTTTATAAAATTTTATACCTACGTATTTATTCAATATTTGGAACACTTACTTAAATTATCTGTATATTACTGTGTACCCACATAGGAGTGTATATATGTACTACAATGTCGTCATAGATAGAATCCATCGCCCCATTTTATTTATTTATTTATTTATTTACACACACACACACACACACACACACTTAACAACTATCCTTACAGGCCAAACAAACCCACTACAATAATGTCGCTAATCTACTTAAATATACTATGTCTTACAACTAACTTACATAACTAACTATGTGTAAAAGTACCTTAGCGATTTCACTCAGATTACTCGAAAATATGTCAAAAATTTATCTCGTGGGTGTTGTTTGTGGAAAAATCTTTGAATACCTTGTGGCCTCTTAAAGTTAAGTCCATCACGTAGATATAAAATATCCGGACCAATGGCAGACTACGGCTTCGAAGGGCCATGACGTTCAGTATTACGATTTCTAATTTGCCTTGGCAGGCGATTATGGCAAATTCTCCCTCCCATGGGAGTGCCTCATGTGCAGCAGTGAACCGTTTAAAAACTGACAGATAGAAGGAGAAGAAAATAGGTGTAGCGCATAGTTGTTAACTATATTCTGTGAGATGCATCGAAGGTCTGGCTGCTAAGCGGCTGGCGAGAAACTGGAAAACAGATACATCGGAGCTGTAGCTTTCAAATATTTTTAACTATTATAAGCCAGTGCTTGACTACTATCCCACCTGGTGGTAAGTGGTAATGCAGCCGGTGTTGGTGAAACGCACTGATTTAGCTTAGTAAAAGCCTATTCACTCTTGCCTTTAAAAACAACTACCTTTTTATAGGACGCAAAGATGGACGGTGCGGTGGAAAATTATTTGTCTATTGCGTCTGGTGATCCGATGCAAAACAGAGAGGGAGAAATTAAAGCACGCATTGCTGGTCAGTTCACGCCTGTGTTTGAGTTTAGTTTACATTTGAGATTGATACTATATCTACGTGTTAATATCACTAATGAGTCTCTTAGCACGCCTTTCTATTGAGTCCAGTTGCAGCACCTATCCAAATATGGCAGCAATACTACATGCACGAAATTCACCAAGGAGTAACCACTGCAGGGCATCTCTGAAAAATTATTCTTTGGCGGTATCGTGTCAAATTATTGCAAGAAAAGAGTTCTTTATTTAGACCTTCAGGTAATAATAAACAGACGCTGGAGACTACGTTTAAACACCTCACTTCTCACTCGTAGACAGATCTGAGAATATTTTCATTTTCATATAGTTAGAATGTTCTAGACATGATGGATAATTAATTGATGTAATTATGCGACCGAGAATGTTCGCTAAAATAATTTAATATTACCAAAAGTTACAAGATTTTATTTAAGTGAGAGACGTTAAATACTCTTATTATAAAAATCAAAAATACTTATTAACTGTGGCGTAGAAACCTGGTACGTTCTGTTGGGTCGGGATTTTAGAAATGTTTTAAAAATGGAGCTTGAGGAATGGAGCCCCTTTTATTAGATTCTGAATTACAATAATATTTAGGAAACAAGGGATGCCTGAACGCAACAGATGTTAGGTCTCGACTGATTATGGTCCAGATTATGGTAACCTCTAACGTGTTCATAAAGTCACTGACTAGAAATCTGTGTCACATTTTGGGTTCTAGACCACTCATGTGGTGTCTATTTACTACTACGCAATATTTCTGCAATAAATTATGCTAAAATAGAAAAGGGCATAACAGTTCGTAAAACTCACGGTACACTGTAAACACCCTGCTGGCACCAATGAAATTGTGAATTGCAATTTTGAGTGCTAACTGACCACGTGCTCTGTTGAGAAAGGAAACATCACGAGGAAACCTATGTCTGAAGAAGTAAACAATATTTCAAGGAGATGACGTGAAGTCCGCAAACACGTGCTGTAAGTGCGCGATGGACTAATTGCTGTAAAATCCCCTCAGAAATGAGAATTAGCTGATGCACAGCAGTGGGACACGTATAGGATGAACTTCACTTTCATTTTATCTGTCCCGTGTAAATAATTAATATTAAAAATATAAATATACATAACATAAAAATTATAATATAAAGAAATAGAAACTAATAAATACTCGTAAATAATTGGATAGACATTATATAAAATTAACTAAATACACAAATCACAATCGACAGGGAAAATGTTATTGTACTAGTACGATGCAGGAAATTTTCACAACTGACCAAGGTAACAATGTCAATAAAACAAAATTTAATATGAAATAAAGATATCTATGGTAACCTGTTTATTAAATCTACAAATGAGCGGTAATTTGCAAAATGTTTGTTGCCCGTCAAGATAAATTTATCGCAACGAAATTTTCGCTCCTTGATTTATTAATAATTTCGTTGTGGTCTTACTCGACTACCAATTTGTTAAGGATTTCGGTTAGCAATTAATTATAAAACGTTGTCCCGTGCCACTGTTCACAAGCTTTTCAATGAGTTTTAGCGTGTCGTAGCAATTTACCGATGACCAGAGAGTAGATATTCAAAACATGGATATCCCATAATTTAACTAACGATAAGAACATACGAAATGCAACAAGCATATGTTCGTTTAAGAGATTAATTGATGAACACCTTTTGAAACAAGAAGTTGTTTCATGATAAAAACTGATTCTTTATAAGATTCAATATATTATATTATATACAACACGTAACATAATCAACGCACATCCTGAAAGTAGTTTGTTCAGAATCGTTTACTGAATCGATTTCTATTATTTTTAATATAGGTATGTAATTTTTTTATCCCAAATATAATTAAAACTACGTAAATTACAGTCACATTAAACCTGTACAGTCAAAACAAACTGAAATGGACCGTAACCCAAGGCAATTTTAAAACTGCAGTTTTATTTCTATTAATAAAAATTCCGTTATTCAATACAAAATAAAAAAAAATGAACCTTATTTCAAGAACGTTAACGTCTTTACAAATACAGAGTTCGGAGAGCGCTCGGTCGCGCCAGCCTTGTGCCCTGTCCATTGACCTCAAAGATCAGCTGATTTTACGCCTTTTGGCTTTTTTTCTGTGGGGACGTATTAAATCATTAGTTTATTTTAATGAGACAACAAGTGCCTAGTACCTAAAAATAGGATAGTAAACGTTTTTAGAATAGTGAAAAATGACACTAAAGTGCTTTCTAAATTAAAATATCAATTAAAAAAACTGTCATTAAAATGTATTGACCAAGGTGGTGGACATTTTGAAAGTGTATTAAAAATACAACGTTGCATGAAAGTTAAGGCTATCAGTAAGTTAAGTATTTGATTTTTTAAATTATTGTAATCTTGATTCACATCTTTTAAACACGCAGTCTTTCAATTATGATGTCGTATCGTCTCTTATTTTTAGCAGTTCATTATTATTTACAATTACGATTCAAATGTTATGCAAATGCATAAAATTTTGTAATGAATATTGCCTATTGACATTGTTTCATAATCAATGAACAAAATTATTCAGAGGCGACAGTCCAAAGCCTAAAAAGTATGATGGAAAGATGCAATCAAATGTTTACTAGACTTAAATAAACAACTCGATGCTCGGAGTTCTGACATCGGTTAATGTTCATAAGTATGTATTTCTTTGACGTAAACAATCGTGTATTGTCGGCCTTTTTCCGCACTAATACCAACCTACATTTGTGTCAAGCGGCGGCGGCGCGGCGTTAACTCGTCTAGAACGCGAGTGAATACTTACTAGGCTAGCAAGACCCTCCATACCACCTATACCTACGCGTGCGACTTTGTGCGTTCGTGGATTTGTACTGTGACTACAACATTCTTCCGGAATTAGTATAACTAATTTAATAAATAATCAATGCATAAACATGTTTAACTAAAAATTCAGTGTATGTATTATGATTATAACATAATATACTAATTGGGGTGTCTGAGGATGTGCGTTAATTATGTTATATGTTGTATACAAATGGCAGACGTGCAGAAGCATCTTCCTGATAACAAATCAAAATAATAAAAAACTGCGATTGTCTACACCAAGCGTGGCAGCTACGGTAAAAACCTCCCCATGAAGGAGGTAGGAAGAACATAGGACGTTCAACAGTAGATTTTAACAGACTCTGCCGGATGAATCTTTCTGTCTGATGGATAATATGTATATAGTTCATGATATAAGTACAAAAATAGTAGGTATATGTATACTTATTTATGTATGTTGTGTGTTTATATATTAAAGAGGAAGAGATTAAAAAACTACTTTTACATGGGTATATATGGTGCTAAAAGAGTAAGGGGGAGGAGATAAATACAACTCTCTCCCCGCGGCGATCGCAATGTGCAGACGTGTTTATAAAAAACCTCTAGATAAACCCATTTTCGTAAGAAATATTAATAATTAATTTCTTATAAGTGTAGTAAAATAATAGGAATGCATAAATTTAAGGAGGTGAACTGCAACGCGCAAGCAAGAAGAACCCGCCTGTGACAAATATAAGTATATTTCCGTGAATCTCTTCATACACTGAACGTATAACAAAACACCAATTTCACAATCAAGCCCCCCAAGATGCGCCCAAGGCCATACCCTTTCCATCCTGCCTAGTTTGCGTGCACGCAAGCCACGACCCTCACATCGGGCGCCGGCCGTCGAAACATTTAGCCCTAAACACTTGTAATTTATTATGATGTCGGTGCTGCGCTCTTCACCCGTCGCACTAGCTCCACCAAGCACTAAAAAGCACTATAGTTCAGACCCAACCCTTAATGAGATTGGCAAAATAGATGAAAATATTTACTGCTATAGCATCACCAAGCGACAGAAATGTTTTTTTTTTATAGGATAAGGGTGACAAACGAGTACACAGTCCACCTGATGGTAAGTGGTGGCTGCGGCCCATAGACATCTACATCTATTAAAAATCAAAATGCAGATGCGTTGTTACCCGAGAGGATTAAGATGGAATGCCTTATTTCCAGTAAAAAGGGTCTCCGGTTCTCTACACTAACCATACTAGCGTAAAGCTGCTATTTTACGTTGGTATTCTGTGAGAGCCTTGGTCCTTGGTCCTTCCCCGGTCGAGCTGACCCATTCGTGCTACAACTATACTACTAATATAGCTGCAGCATGGCTCTACCACGTAAAAACAGTAACAGTAGTAACATTATTACGTATTCAATTATGTACACTAATAGCGGTGTGCCTATCCTTGATGTATTAGAATTCATGTGCATAATACATCTTAGAATGCGGTTGCACGGTAGTAGACTTGATATGTAATGGACACCGATTAATGGAATTAAAATGCAAATCAAACTATGCATTATTTTACACTGAGCAGACGGTGTAAGAGAATTTATCACTGCATGTCTTTCTGCTGGTGTTGTAAGAAACGATTGTGGGGAAAACCGGAAATATTTATAGCTTTTCATAGAAGTTGATGTCGTTAAGCAGCGTCAAAGTTGGATGACACTTATTACGGCCCATGTTAAATTACCTTTTTATTTTACTTGCCCACTTAACGCTAGGTATACTGTCAGCTCGCTTGCCACTCTAGTATTAAAATAGAAACACAATCATGATAGTTAATCAATGGTGAATTTGTGTGAATTGAAATTACACAAACTTAAACGTTTCCGTCGTTGTGTACTCTTTTTAAATGGTTGCCAAATGATACGTAATTACCTTTACCAGCTGCGTAGTGCTGTAACAATAAATGAAACTATTAATGAGTAAAACTTAAAAATGGTGCAATAAAATAAGCTGAAATATAATTCGTTAAAATTTGTTAAAATTATACGTGATTATTCGTAATTCTGTTTTACTATCAAGTTTAATATTAATTACAGTGATTGTCATAAAAGCTGATTGTTGTTATGATTGTTATATAACTATGTTTTGTTCTATATTTATAAGCGAAAGTGTCCTTTTGGTAAGATATGGACAGCAACATTTAAAGTCGTGTGTATGTTTCCGCCATTGGACCATTACGTGTTACATTGTGGTAGAGCCACGCTGCACTTATGTTATGATTAAAGCACCAATGGGTCGGCTCCCAGGAAAGGATCATGCTCTCATTAAATATCTGGAAACGAGACATTCCATCTTAGTCCTCAGAGGTGACAACGAATGTGCATTTAGATCTTTTATTTGAGGATAGAAGTAGATGCTACGGATAACAACATATCTAGTATAAGTGGTACAGCCATGCTGCAACTATATTAATAATATAGTTCTAGCACGAATGGGTCCGTTTGACCGAGGAAGGACCCCGCTTTCACAGAATACCAGCGTAAAATAGTAGCTTAATGCTGTTGTGTTTCGCATGGAAAGGGTTTATTTTATAGAAGAGGGGGCAAACGAGCGTGCGACTCACTTGATGGTTAGTGACTACCACCGCCCATGAACAACTGCAACACCAGGGAGGCAATTGCAGATGCGTTGCCGGCCTTTTTAAAAGGAGTACACTTATTTCTTGAAGGTCTCTAAGTCGTATCGGTCCGGAAAAATCGCTGATGGTAATAGATTCCACAAGGAAGTCGTGCGAGGAAGAAAACATCTTCTAAATCGCACAGTGGTGGACCGCCAATCATCCAGATGGTGTGGATGGTATCGGGAGTTCTGCCGCGATGTGCGTTCGTGAAATTTGGCGGCTGGGATTAATCCGAACAATTCCTCAGAGCACTCCCCATGGTAGATGCGAAAGAAAATGCAAAGGGATGCAACATCTCTTCGCAGTGCCAATGAATCGAGCCGATCGGAAAGGGCTCGGTCGTCGACGATTCGAACCGCTCTGCGCTGGATGCGGTCAAGTGGAAGGAGCGGGCACTAGGGAGACCCTGCCCAGAGGGTAGAGAACCGCAGACTCTTTTCCCTGGAAAAGAGGCATTCCATCTTAGTCCTCACGGCTGACAACGTATCTACATTTTAAGTTGCAAGCGAGGACAGAATTAGATGTCTATTGGCCACTGCAACCACTTACAATCAGGTGGACTGTGTGCTAGCTTGTCACCCTTATTCTATTAAAAAACTCTCTTACTTGTCATCTTTATCCTACAAAGAAAAGCTTTCTTGGAGGGGGTTTCAGGAGTATTAGTAATGTTAATAGCGCCGTTATTATCTTGTTTTATTTTTCATATTTTAAGTACGGGCCACAAAATATCAAGATTTTAAAATTATTTCACGGTCTTGTGCCAACCAAGAAGAGAATGTATATTAGCAACGTTCCAAGGATTCGGATAAATTCGAGGTGTTTTTTTTTAAATCTGAGACAGCGGTAACGTGCACGAGTTCGCCGTAGCATTTTTATATCTCTATTGTGCGAGCTTTCAGTAGGATGTTCTTACCAGCAAGAACTATTAAATCTAGATTTTTTAATTTAATTAATTGCAAATGCATTTAATTATATTTCTGATTTATTTATTATGCACATTAAAACAATGCATACCTCTGTGTGTTATATTTTTCTCTGAGTCGAACATACCGTGGCTAGAACAGTACCACAATTGTACGTTTATATTTAAAAAAATATAAAATTTATAAAAAGAAATAAGTGAACTGACAACCTGGTTAGCCAAGCAGGAAGTCGTTTCTTAGGGGGAGGCCTATTTTATGTTCAGCAGTGACTTGGGTGGAGTTGTATTGGATAATAATGATGAAAACGATGTTCTTAAAAGTTTGATTTTGTGAAATTCGACTAAGAGCGAAATAAATGAAAATCTATCACTTTCAATACCAATCGAGGCGTACGTGGTAGTGCCACACTGGAGCTTATTATGACTACAAAATGGGTCGACTCAACCGTGGTACGATCACTGTTAGTGGTCGAGGAGTGACGAGAACCGAGGAGCCTCTATTGGTATTCCATCGTAGACCTTAAGTAATTAGTGATCGGGTGCACTTATTGATCGTTTGTTAATAATATTGTTACCACAGGTGTGACTAATAAAATTCCGAAATGTATGCGTGGGACATTGGGACAAAAAATTGTATAAACAAAATTATTGTTAAGTGAAATTATGTTTAAAAAAAAGTCCCGCTGGGTTTCTTGCTGGTTCTTCCCAGGACTGAGGTATTTTCCGAACCAGTGGTAAATAAAAAATGACTTTCAATAAGTATTATGTAATAATCAATATTGAATAAAAAATTATTCTATTCTATTATTTTCTATTGGTCAGTACACAGCCACACGTGATCCATATGAATCCAGGAGCGTAGTTATCTATGTACTCTGACGATTAAGGCACGTTGTCATCAAAATTTAGAGTACATATTAAATAGTTAAAGCAGCATAAGTTTTTTTATTCGCAGTAAAATGTTCGTTCCATTGCGACCTTACAATATTTTCTTTATGTTGCGCCACGTTTTAAGATCTATCTTTGGGGTTATGGAACAACTTGGGCCTCTCCTGGCGCTCTTATCGCACATTTATTATGTTTGTTATGTGTGTTCTTTTTACTACAGGTTTTAAGCAAGTTTTACGATTTCTTTCATATATAGCATTTCCATGTTAATGAAAAAGGATAAAGAGGATTTAGGATTTTAAGTGAACGACAAACTAAGATTTGGGAAGATACGTAATATAGCTATATAAAAGTAAGGAGAATTAAAAACGTGGAAAGAATGGATGTCGACATCCAAAGGGTATCCCTATATATAACAGGCATTAAAACTAAACGGTTTGTTTCGTCATTCGCATTGTGTATAGCTAAATAATATATATTATAATTATTAGGTATAGCACTGGATTGGAATAATTTTCCAACGCCTGCCATGTTATCCGATTACAACGTGCGTGCCTTTAAGGCAAGAGTAAATAAGATTTTGTTAACTTAAGCTAGTTCGCTTTATCACCTTCGGCTACAAGTTCACTAAGAATCAGATTGCAGTTCAGTTCATTTCTTAATAAGACGCAATTAAAATTTTTAAGGTTGAGTATAAAGCAAGGTCAAAGTACTTACTTACTTACTTACTTACTTTACTTATCGTCACGCACAATCCCTGACGGGGTAGCCAGAGAGAACAGATCGCCAAGTGTCACGATCCTTACATACCTCTTTCGCTTCTTTCAGATTCATTATCTTGTTCATACATGCACGTCTAGGTATCCGAGTACTCTTGACCCTACCCTCTTCGAGCAGTTTGCTCACATGATCTTCGAAAGTTAGTCTCGGTCTACCTCGACACCTTTTAATATTAACTTTCGCGCTATATATTTTCTTCACCATTCGGTCTTCACTCATTCTCTCAACGTGCCCAAACCATCGAAGCACGCCCTTATCAATTTTTGTGATAAGGTCATCTTTCAAACCTGCCATATTGCGAATCTCTTCGTTTCGCTTCCGGTCGGCCATGGTAACGCCGCACATTTTACGAAGAGATCGCATCTCCACTGCATTCAACTTGCTTTTATGCTTCTTCTGGCATACTCAGGTTTCGCTGCCATATAACAAAGTCGGTACCAACACTGCGTTATGTATTGCAAGGCGTGCACTCTTCACTACGCCTTGCCTTTTGACTAACGCAGTCAGGGCACCATTGACTTTGTTCCCGGCAGCGACACGCCTGTCCACATCTAAATCACATCTTCCATCCCGGCTAAAAGCACTCCCCAAGTATACAATTTCATTTACCTGTTCTAGACATTCCTGATTTACCCATATTTCACACTTCGTTCTCTCTTCGTCCTTTTCAAATACCAGAACCTTAGTTTTATTAGTATTCAAGCGGAGACCTTTAATTTCACATTCCTCTTTCATACACGTGACTAATGCCTGCAGTTCTGCCTCTGATGGTGCAATAAGCACTGCATCATCAGCATACAGCAGACAATTTACTTTAATGTCACCCAATTTCACACCCAAACAGCTAGTTTTCAGCTTCTGTAAACAGCTGTCGAGATACAGTATAAACAGCCAGGAAGGCATGACACAACCCTGTTTTACGCCCGTTTGGACGCTAAACATGGGTGACAGGTCATTCCCTACCCGCACACAGGCTTTACAGTCACAGTAAAGTGACTGCACAGCCCTTAGCAATCGACCATCCACACCATACCCCGGCAACAGTTCCCACATTTTCTTCCTTACAACCTTATCAAATGCTTTCTCAAGATCCACAAAAGCACAGAAAATCCTCTGGTTAGCAGCCAGAAGCTTTTCCGTGATCATGCGGAGAGAAAACATTTGATCCGTGCATCCTCTTTCAGGTCTAAATCCGTATTGTGCCTCCCATAGAAATCTTTCCGATTTCTCTTGCATCCTACGTGTCAAAACCTTCGAGTAAACTTTACTTGCTAAACTGGACAAGCTGATCGCCCGATAGCACCCGCAGTCAAAATGTGAACCTTTACCTTTATATAAAGGCACAATGACTGCGGATTGCCAATCATCCGGGACATCCCCCGTCCGCCAGCACAAATTGCACAGCAGATGAAAGCTGTCCCAGACGCGAGGCCCACCATACTTGACCATTTCAGCAGTAACTCTGTCTAGTCCCGCAGCCTTACCACATTTCAAACTTCGAATCGCACGTTCAATCTCTTTCATACTGATGACCTCAGTGTCATCGAGGTCCAGGTCTGGCGTACCAGTCTCGGCGTCATCCCCGGATCCCTCACTAAGATCATAACACGCATACATTTCTCTATAAAATTCGCTCCATCGCTGCATGACGTCCGATTTGTCTGAGAGGACGTCATTAGTTCTCGAAAGCACTTTGTTCATTCTTAAGGCCGTCGCACCACTTCGGGTCCTTCCAACCTCTTTCCAGAAGATTTTGGAGTTCTCCTTAAAGTTGTGCGATAACCTTTCGTCCGCTTCCATTCTACACCTTTCACGCACTTCCTCAATCAATGCTTTCGTGTGAACTTTTTGCAGCTTATATCTTTCTTTCATCTTCTCTCTCATATCCTTATCATTACTAGAGACCAAGTAGTCTAACCATGCTTTCTTCTTCTTCTTTACAGCTTCTTTCACTTCATCATTCCACCATGCATCTCTTCTTTTACTACTGCCTCTTTTAATTGTTCCACACACTTCTTCCGCTGCACTTACCATTCCATCCCTAAGGTTCTGCCATGTTTTTTCCACACATTCATTTCTGCCATCGATGGTGTCAAGCTTTTCGGCTACCCTCGCATGATATTTGTCCCTAGTATCCGCTTCCTGAAGCTTCCAGCTTCGGATGCGACAGACCGACTGTGGTTCTGTTACTGCCGTCCGGTAGCGCCAACCCGCGAACAGACCCCTAAATCTAGTAATCACTAGATAGTGATCCGTTCCCAGGTCAGCACCCCTGAACACTCGCGTATTCATCACCTGTTTTCGCAGTCGGTCATCCACCAGGAACAAATCGATCATACTTCTCTCATTCTTTCTTTCTCTAGTATACATATGGATTTTCTTGTGATTAAACATAGTGTTTGTCACAAGAAGACCCTTTTCCTTGCATACCGCCAGTATAAGCTTACCAGCATCATTAACCCTTTTATCCCCAAACTTTCCAAGCACCGACTCGTACCCTGGTCGAGCGGTACCAACCCATCCATTAAAATCACCACATACAACAATTCTTTCGTTTCCCCTAGCCAAATCTAGAACTTCTCTTACATTCTCCCAAAACTCCTCCAGCTCAGCCCTGGACGACGAAGCTACCGGCGCATAAACAGCCAAAAGTAATAACTTCGTCAGTCCCAATTTAAAGCGAACCCAGAGAAGTCTTGAGTTCACAACTTTATATTCAGTCATAACATCGACCAACCGAGACGACAGCAGAACCTCCACTCCCTGGCGGGCGCTCTCGCTCTCCGGGACTCCGGACCATAGAGCTAACGCCCCGCCAGGGAGCTCTTCAGTACCACTGCCCTTCCGTTTGGTCTCCGACATACACACGACATCTAATTCTCTTTCTTTCATTATTTCGATCAACTCATTTGTCTTATCTCTCATGCCTCCTCTAACATTCCATGTGCTAATTCTGCACTCTGTCTTCCACCTTCCGCCGTGTCGGGCTGTGCGTGACGGGTGGCGGTCCCCATCGCCGCTTTGCGCGCTGCATTCCACACCAACGGGGACGAGCTGGTGTGCGTCGCCTTGGGGGGACGCCCTAACCCTCGTTGGCATGGGTGCGCAGCTAAGTAGAATTGCAGCCCTGAAAAGGGCTGGTAGGGGTCGCGACGAGCACGCTTCTACAGTGACCCCCTAAAGTCAAAGTAAAATTTAATTTTACTTAATTAAATCAAGTAATTTTTTCGTTGTTACTGGAAAGACACTGCTGCCCATTTGATTAGTATTCTTCCGTCATTTTTTACGTGTCGTAACACGGCATGATATATATATATATATATATATATATATATATATATATATATATATGGTAGTATATCTTCTTACACTGCCACAACACGGTAAGCCACTTCCCGCTTGCAAAGGGGAGGCAACTATGGCAAATATTTTTCAACAGTGGTAGAGCCATGCGGCAGCTTTTGCTGTCGCACGGATGGGCCGGCTCGAACCGGGGTGGTACCACGACCTCACAGAATACCGGCGTGAAGTAGAGGTTTACCTCTGCGTGTCGTTTGGTGAGTGCAGGTGGCCGGAGGCCCTTTTTACTTGAAATGAGGCATTCCATCTTAGTCCTCACGGGTGACAACGCATCTGCATTTTGATTCGCAAACGAGGATAGATGTAGATGTCTATGGGCCGCAGCAACCACTTACCATCAGGTGGACTGTGTGCTCGTTTGTCACCCTTATCCTATAAAAAAAATGAGGCAATCTATAAGAGAGGCCTATGTTCAGCATTGGACTTTAATAGGTTGTAACGGAAACGGTAAATCAAGTTTAAAACTAAAGACAAATATATCTAAGGATGACTCATTATCATTATAAGTGTTGTCATTTTTCAAATACTCAGGATAATATTTTCTCGACGGCTAGTTTAGTTCTCTTAAAACTACATTAATAAAATTGACAACAAATTATTATTGTGTGCTATTAGTAATGATTTTTTCAAAATTTGCTATATTATATAAGATATTCAATTAAATAATTTTGGCGCCTCCATCATTTTATCCACGAAAAACATATTCGCCCATATTAATCGAGATCGAGCTAGGCACATCCTTTTTTTTTTGTTATCTGATTGGCTATCAGTCACAATTAATCTCTTTAATCACGTAAAGAATACTCGTATTCTCACACACGTGTTATGTATTTCTGTATCATATTTAGTAAGATACACATATAACAGATTTACAACAATTAAAATATTTTATAATAATACTTAATTAGTGACCAAATATTCTCGACACTACACTTTTGTTCTCCTTAATTGTAACAAATCAGAGATACGACTAGATTCTATACGTGGACAGTTATAATAACTAAATGATTCTACGTATGTATGCTAATCTACTATTTGTCTGATGCCTTGAAGATTTCTGTGGAAAACTTATGTGTTCGTAATTTTTCTTCTCTTCATCCTAATTAGTCCGAAACAAGTCCACTGCGAGACTTAAGCCTCTTCTTTACTACCCACTTCAAAAAGGAAGAGTTATTCAATTCGACTGTATGTTTTTTATGTGTGTTTCCTCATCACTTTTTACTGGGTGAACTGATTTCGTTTATTCTTTTTTTTTGAAAGCTGGTACTTCTCGTATGATCCCATATGAATTTGATTATGGTCAGAACGAATAATTTTTGAGTTATTAACTTATATTGAAGTCGGCTGTACAAAATTTTTAATTTTAAATTATATTACCAGATAAATTAAGGAACTGAAAGGGAATATCATAATATTTTATATTTATTTAAAAAAGGCATTTTTTTTTAAATCAGTTAATAGTAAGTACAAGCGAGCAAATTTCATTGACAATACGTGGAGTTGTTGTAGTACTATGTGCAATGATATTGTAGTAAAAATATTACATGCAGGAAGTCGATGGATGCTGGTGGTCAGGACCGTGCTGTGTTGCATTCCTTGAGGGAGGCCTATGTTCAGCAGTGGACTTATGAATGACTGTA
This sequence comes from Parnassius glacialis, assembly GCA_033319125.1. Taxonomy (NCBI): domain Eukaryota; kingdom Metazoa; phylum Arthropoda; class Insecta; order Lepidoptera; family Papilionidae; genus Parnassius; species Parnassius glacialis. Next base: position 35,702,364 of record JAVANC010000028.1, on the reverse strand, counting down.
ATGATGATGATGAAAAATATTACAGTATTTTTGTACTGTGTCCATTTTCATTGATTTGTTTAAAATAAAACAAAAGCTAATTTTATACAATTAAATTAAAATTTTCCTGAGTTCACATATATAGAGTTGTTTTTCATAGAGTAGCCAAGTTTTAAACTTAACTTTTATTATATAAATAATGATATACCGTTATTGCAATTTTTGAAAATACGAGTAAATAAGGCTTCTACTTTTATCTGAAGTTATCCCAAATTGAATGTGACTTACAGGCAACAACGTTTTTGCCTACCAATCGACCCTTGCGAATGTGTGCGTGCGCAGTAAAATCAGTTAAAATAACGCATTACTGCCGTGCCGTGTAGTGGCAGTTAAGAATATGCACTACTCCATATGTTCCTGTGTGTGTCGTAAAAGGCGACAAATGAAACAGGCAGGAGATGGGCAGCAGAATCTTCCTGATAACAACAAAAGAACAATAAAAAAACTGCAGTTGCCAACCCGCTCGCCAAGCGTGGCAACTATGGCAAATGGGGGGTCAATGATAAGAGCAAAAAAGAGACGGCCCCCAGTCCCCGGTGGCCCCGCTATTCCTGGCTACGGTGGCGACCATGGTAACAGCAGGGAAGGGGATGCTAAGAATCTCCGGTGGAGGTTCGGTTGCCACCTACGACGACTCGACCTGGCAAGATTCAACGCACGCACCTTGAGGACTGACGAAAGATCGTGGAGCTGGAAGAAGAGATAAACAAGTTACGCTGGCATATTATAGGATTATCCGATGTCCGAAGAGAGGGGGAGGACACGGTAATCCTCGAATCCGGTAACTTGCTCTATCACCGGGAGGGCGATCATCTGTCCCAAGGAGGTGTCGGAGTTATCGTCCACAAGTCTCTCGTTAACAACGTTGTAAAGATTGAGAGTGTGTCAACGAGGGTTGCGTACCTTATACTCAGAATCACCAAACGGTATTCGCTTAAGGTCATACAGGTTTACGCACCAACCTCGGCACATCCCGATGAGGAGGTGGAGGAAATGTATGAGGATAGAGGATATAGAGCCATGCATTCCTCCAAAACCCGGTGTTAATGGGAGACTTCAATGCAAAACTAGGCACAAGAGTGAACGGTGAACGGCACTAGGCACTATATACCACTCTCGAAAATACGACACGTGTTTCGCCTCTACACGAGGCATCCTCAAATGAAAAACACTCTACGGAGGTTGGCCGCTAATTAGCGGCTTCTTAGTAGTGTGGTGGTGCTGGGGATTGTAGTACTGAGATTGACGGCGACGAGTATAGTGCGCACGATTGAGGGATGGTGGGAGGTCCCCTTAAAACTGGGCAGGACACATCATTTTCTTTCTTTCTTTACGTGGAATTAAGCAAATTAGTTTATAACAATCCATTATCTTGTAGGTAGTGACATAATCCAGTTGCTGTAGAAATCTTGGGATTTTTGATCAAAAAATGCGACAACTAATTTTGACTGTCCTCTCTTGATGTTAACCTAACACTACCCAAAGAATTCTGAAGAGACTGAAACAGGCGAAGATCTGACGGTGCAAGGTCAGAACTATATGGTGGATGCATAAACAATTCCCAACTAAGCTCTCTCAATTTTTGGCGATTGGCCAAAGATGTGTGTGGTCTGGCATTATCATAATAAAATACCAATCCTATTCTGTTGATCAACTCCGGCCGTTTTTTCTCAATTTCTTGCTTGAGTCTCATTAGTTGTTGGCAGTAGAGATCCGAATCAAAGTTTTTTCCGGCAGTAAAATAAACGATGCCCATCCAATCCTACCATATGCACAACATCACACCTTATTGCGTGTTAATACAGGTTTCACTACAGTATGTGGAGCTTGACTACCCTTTGACCAAGTTCTTGTCGTAGGTGATCCACTTTTCATCATCAGTGCTCACTCTTTTTTTTTCAAAATCTTTCGGTTTCATTACGTTTCATTAGAGAATTGCAAATTTTTTTCTGTGAGATTGGTTATTGGAGTGGAGTTTCTTGTGGTTTCTTTCAGTGAACTCATGTGGTACCCAAATATCGAGCTTTTTTGTGTAGCCAGACTTTTCCAAATGGGACAAAATTATTTTGTGGTCAATCGCCAATTGCTCGGCTATGTCGTAATTCTAATTTGCCGATCCTGCTCCACTTTTTCAAAAATGGTATCTACTTTATCTGTATGAGGGCGACCAGAGCGAGTTCTTCCATCCTTGACATCAAAATTCCCGCACTTAAAACGCTAGAACCAACTTTGTGCTACTCTACTGAAACTGCATTAGACCCATAAATGATAAAATATAAAATAAAAATGTCCCCTTTTTTGTAATAAAATTTATTTTTTTCGTTAGATTTACTCATTTTGACGGAGAGAAAAACAATTGAAAATTGGCAGGAAAGTGTTTTAAATTTTCATTTTTCTTAATGCACCACATGTATTGATATTAAAACCAGATAAACACAAACAGTACATCAAAGAGATTTTTCTACAATTGTATACAAACAAAATACGACGAAACTTTCCCTCGATATTATGTATGTAAGGTAAATAGTACCTACTGTATAATTTAAGCCCCTTTTCCAGTAATTACAATTATAATTTAGTGGTAAATACCTCATTGCCAAGAACGTATTGATAACGAGTATTTAAATGCGTCGCCGAGGGTACTTGGTGATAACACAAATGTTTCCGACTTTATGAGTTTCATTCAAATATTGTAACTTTTCATCATCATTATCATTACAGCCCATCATAAGTCCACTACTTTAAAAGGTCATCCCCAGGGAATGCCACAAAGCACGTTCCTGATCCGCCTTCTTCCATCAACTTCTTGCATCTCTTACCTGGTCCTCCCGCTATCATCATCAGGGGGCCAGTTCTTTTACCGGTATGAGGCTGCCACTCGAGAACCTTTCTTCCTTCGTTTTTTTACATTCTTATCGATTGGATCATCAAATGTACTGTATACTTAAAAATATTTTTATGTCATGAAACACCGTAACTACTTCTCTTGGTGATTCCATTGAATACGAAACTACAATAATTTTTATTTAAAATCAAAAGATTAGTCAGTAACCTCCTACTTCAGTCTGTTTTTATTCATTTACAAACATTCAGTGTTACTTTAATATAGCAGAAATTCGATTATGGAAATTTACCTTTTGCTTTATTTCTATATAATTTTGGTAGTTGATTGGCTTTAACAGTTGACTTATTAGTTAGTCAATAAATCATGCAGATCGAAGGCAAGGATTAGCTTTCTATATCACGGATGTTAATTAACAGTAGCAACATTTATAGGTGGTAGAGCCATGTTGCAGCTATATTAATTGTAGCATTGTAGTTATTACTTGTAACACGAATGGGTCAGCTCGACCGGGGAAGGACCACGCTATCACAATACCAGCGTAAAATAGCAGCTTAATGCTGCTGTGTTTCGTATGGTGAGTGTAGAGAACCGGAGACCCATTTTACTGGAAAAGAGGCATTCTATCTTAGTCCTCACGGCGGACAACGCATCTGTATTTTAATTCGCAAACGAAGATAGATGTAGACGTCTATGGGCCACAGCAACCACTTACCATCAGGTGGACTGTGTGCTCGTTTGTCACCCTTATTCTATAAAAAAAAAACATTACGTATACAATTATGTACACTAATAGAATTGTGACGGTTTACTTGATGTATAAGAATTCATGTGCATAATTCATCTAAGAATGCGGTTGCACGGTAGGAGCCTTCATATGTAATGGACAACGATTGATCGAATTAAAATGCAAATCAAACTGTTTTTGAATTTATCACTTTCTGTTTGTATAGCAATAAACGACTGTGAATACCCCGAAAATATTTATAAATTTTCATAAACGGCGGAGACGTTAACAACGTTATAGGCGAATGACATTTATGACGGCATTTGCCAAATTATCTTTTTACTTTACTTGCCCACTTACCGCTAGTTGGACTGTCAGCTCGCTTGCCACTCTAATATTATAATATAGGCAGAATTATGATAGTTAATTTATCAAAAACATCTCGCCTGTGGCATCGCTCTCGAGCGGTCGTGTCCAGGTAGTCCGCGCGCGCTAACGTCCCTACGTTAGCGCCCCCCCTTCCGCGCCCCGCGCTCCTCCTAGTATTGGAGTTATATAGCGCTGAAGCCCGGTAAGTGTTCTATCGCTAACTCTCAGTTCTTACCCCCCCGCCTTCGGTCGGGGAGGTCTGACTGACCGCTTATTAATATAGTAGTACACTAGTACTTTATAAGTTTATTAGTTTATTATAATTATTTGTGTATTATATATATCGTGTATAGTGTTTCTTAGAATACGTCACTTGCTCTTCAGAGCAAGACCCTGTTCTTCTGAGAACAGGGGACTGTTTCAGAATATAGAATATTGAACGTCCCGTACTTTTGAGTACGGTGAACCCACGCCCTTACGTATAGTTTTAAATAGTTGTTTAGTTTGAAATCTCTTAAAATGTCCACTCAGGACCTAAAATCGTCCCTGTTAGACGCCATCAACAGGATGGACGACCCGCAGGCGCTTGCCGCCGCCGTAGCCCTTCTGGCTTCTCCCGCCCGCCGTAAGGCAAACATCCCGCCGCCCGTGATAGCGGCCCACTTAGAGTTCCAGAACTCGTTTGCCCCGCTAGAGATTGATATAGAGTGCTCTCACTCCGACTCAGAGTCAACGTCATCAGTATCCGCCTCTCGGAAGAGGTCCACCACCAAATCCGGCACCAGGACATCGAAGTGCTCTGACTCCGATGACACCGGTGACTCAAGCACGTCATACACCACGGTGTCGTCAAAGCGCGCGGCGAAGCGCGCCGCGAAAAACTGTTCGCCAACCGCCGCAGCGGCCCGTGCCGCTCCCCCCACCCCCATAGCCCCGCCGCTGCCTCAGCCCCCGCAGCCCTAGCTGCCGCATTTGACATCCCAGCGCCGTCGAAACTGGCCACGCGTTGCGCTCCGCAACTAGCTAAAAACCAAGTCCCGCCCCCTGTCTTTTTGAGAGACAAGGCTGAATTCACCCGACTTAGCAAGATCTGCTACGACTCGGGTATTAAGTATGATCTTGCTACCAACTTGGGCGTAGCAATTAAAATCACACCGATTGACGATTTTCGCCGCCTCACTAGGCTTTTTACAAACGAACGTGTATCGTATCACACATACGCTCTTCCGGAAGAGCGTAAAGTCAGGGTCGTCATCCGAGGCGTCCCGTTTGAACTCTCCAACGAGGAGATCCTCGATGACCTTAAGTCACAAGGATTCCCCGTTGAAGCTGTTCATAAAATGCACAGCAGGACCGGGTTGAGATACCCGTTAATCTTAGTTATTTTAGCTAACGTTCCGGAGGCGAAAACCATCTTCCGGCAAGTACGCACGGTGTGCGGCTTGTCTGGAGTTAAGGTTGAGTCACCGCGTAGGCGCGGTTTCCCGGCGCAGTGCCACCGCTGCCAACTGTATAGTCACGCGGCGGCCAATTGCTCCGCCCCACCCAGGTGCGTTAAGTGCCTAGACCCGCATATCACCAAAGAGTGTCTCCGGCCTAAAGATGCCGTATCCTCGACCGCGTGCGTCCGGTGTCAACAGATAGTCCACCCGGCAAGCTACAGAGGATGCCCGTGCGCTCCTCGTCCTCGTATAATTAGACAGGTCCCACCGCCGGTAAATGACCGTTCATTACCGGCTTTATATATGTTAGGAAGCCCCGTCAGGGCGTATCTCAGCCGTCTCAGGGCTTTGCACGACACTTCAGGGTCCCCCGAGACCACCACAGGCACCTCTTAGGCCACCTCCGGGCTTCTCAAAGCCTACGCAGGCTCCAGTTTTTCCCTGGGGACCCAAAAAAGTCGATCCACCGCAGCTAACCTCTGCTCCGCAGCAGAAACAGCCGTCAATCGCCGATGACCTTAACACGGTTTACGCCGCGATAAGGAACATCAACGTCAACGAAATTTCGGTGTTAGCGAGTAAATTGCGCGCCGCTCGGTCCCCTCAGGACCGTCTTTTGGCTCTCCTAGAGCACAGTAATCTATTGCGTTCGTTGTAAGTTAACTTAATTAACTTAGCTTACAATGACAGATCCTTCTGCTCTGCCTATAAGTCACGGTCGTGTCAAGCCTAAAGGGCTATCGCTTATTTCATTCAACATTCGCGGATTGCGAAATAACCTCCCAGAGCTCAAGCTCTTCCCTAAAGATCGCGAAGCTGATTTTCTCCTCTTACAGGAAACCAATCTTAAATCCAAAGACAATAAAGGCTTATCCATTAAAAATTATTCTCTTCTTCGTAATGACAGGCCCGACCTCCGAGGCGGCGGCACGGCCATTTATTACAAGAAGACACTACATTGCTCTCTTATTGACATTCCGCAGCTTACCAATATGGAAGCTACGTTATGCAGGTTAGCTATGACGGGACATCAGTCTTTAGTCATAGCCTCCTGTTACATCCCCCCTGGAATCCTTCCCCTCAAAGATGATTTTGAGGCAATCTTATCTCTAAGTAATTCAGTCATTATGTTTGGAGATTTTAACTCTAAGCATACTGAATGGACATGCCGTACTATCACCCGTAGTGGCAGGATACTGCTTGATATAACGCAGTCTCTTGACATAACCATTCATAGTCCTCTCGGTGTAACTCACTATCCCGATGCCACCGATTACAACCCAGATGTACTAGATTTTGCGTTACTCAAAGGAGTTTCACTCAACCTCTGGTCAATTGAGACACTAGACGATATAGGATCTGATCACCGACCGGTCTCCCTTATTCTTGGCCATCAGCCACCCCCTATTATAACCACGAAAACCTTCACTAACTGGAAGGGTTTCAAGGACTCCCTAGCAAAAGCTATGGACTCACAGGATTCCCCTAACTACCTATCGTCGGACTTAGGCTTAAACAGTCCCGAAAAAATCGACACCGCGGTTGATTCACTTTCAACCCTAATAAAATCCTCCCTTAAGGAGAATGAAAGGGTCGTCCCGGTTGCTAATAATAGTGGGCTTCCCCTACATATTAGCAACATATTAAAAGCTAAAAAAGCTGCTTTCCGGAGAGCAGCTAAATATCCCACCCCCGAATATAGGCATACGGCTAATCGTCTTCAACGAAAACTCCGTTTACACCTTTCTGAATTTCGAGACCTCCAAAGGAGTGAACTCATGGAGAATATATCTATAACTAGACGCTATAACTTACACTCCCCCACTCTCCCGCCCCGACGGTACGGTTGCCTTCGAGGACGACGAAAAAGCTGAGTGCTTTGCAGACAGCATTGACGGACAATGCTCTCCTAGCTCTCAACCTGTCGACCCCTCACATATTCAGGAAGTGGAGGATGAGATCCGCCGCCGGAACTCACCCTCCACAACCTCTGACCCTATCACTGTGTCCAATGTTGAGATCTCATCCCTCATCAAAAGACTTAAGCCCAAAAAGGCTCCGGGCGCGGATGGCATATCCAATCAAGCCCTTAAATACTTTCCAGAGCAGGTGTTAACCCTCTTATCTATTATCTTTAACGCCTGCTTCAATATTAGTTACTTTCCCACTACTTGGAAAGAGGCCACTGTCATTGGTATTCCCAAGCCAGGCAAGCCTCTTAACTTCCCCTTCAGTCATCGTCCCATTAGCCTCCTCAAGGCTATAGGCAAGCTCTTTGAAAGAGTAATTCATAATCGAATGAGGCGTCATCTGTTTCCCACAGACGGTGACCCCCTTGTCATCCCACACCAATTTGGTTTCCGTGCGAAACACTCATGTCCCCAACAAGTACACCGCATTGTGGAATATATCCTCAGCGGTTTTTATCCACGTCGACAAAAGACAATCGCGGTCTTTTTCGACATTGCCAAAGCCTTCGACCGAGTCTGGCATGAAGACCTTATTTTCAAATTATATAGAATAGGATTCTCCGATCGTCTAGTACGTCTCGTGGCCTTTTACTTACAACATCGTACCTTTCGTTTTAGACACGAAGGCACGTTATCCTCTCAGCGCCCCATTAAAGCTGGTGTTCTTTAGGGATCAGTACTAGCTCCCCTCCTGTACATCTTGTACACCAACGACATTCCAATCCCGTCGAATGGTGTACAGCTCTCACTCTTCGCAGATGACACTGCTCTATACTGCAAAAGTCCTAGGCTATCTTCCGCAAGGAACAAGATCCAAAAGTCAGTCGATGACCTAGGAGATTGGTTCCAAAAATGGCGTATCGATGTGAACCCGGAGAAGAGCTCCGCAGTTCAATTTGATATTAAAAGACGCCGTAATAAAAACAAGAAAAATACTCCACCTATACGAATGTTAGGGACCCCTGTCCCCTGGCATATGTAAGCTAAATATTTAGGTGTCACCCTTGACTATAGGCTCACTTTCGAGCCTCATGTCAAAAGAGTAACACGTCTAGCTCGTTTTTATCTAGGTAGGCTTAACAGTATGTTAGGCCGACATAGTAAAATGTCATTAAGAAATAAGCGAACACTTTATAAGTTTTGTATACGACCGGTTATGTCATACGCGGCCCCTTTATTTGCACACGCTGACTCTAAAATTATTAACGAACTCCAAGTAGTTCATAACCTCTTCTGTCGTCGAGCTACGAACGCACCTTGGTACGTCCGTAATGCCGACCTTCATCGGGACTTAGAAATCCCAACAATCCAACAATTTATTAAAAAACTCTCTGAAAACTTCTTCAAAGTCTCAGAGTCGCATAATAACACATTAATTCGTGAGGCAGTTACTTATACAGCCCCACTCCCCACCCGCTATAGCGTCCGCAGACCGAGAAACTCTCTCTCGGACCCGCCTAATAAATTGTCAAACGACCTGAACTGCCTCCTGGCGGCTCAGGCCAATTCTAATTAAATTAAATTATTCAAAATTAATTTGCCTTCGTAGGCACTCCCTAACCGGCTTTTAGCCGCCTGCGCCCTCTTTTCCCAAAAGAGTGTCGCTTTAGATACGGCATAAGAAGCTTTAAACAGCTGGTTGCCAGTCCCCAAAGGCGGTTTCTAGGGGGTATCACTTAGGTTCCCCTAGTAGGCAGTGAGTCCCCCATAACCACGATAGACCGGCTATCGTGGTATGCGTAATGCATTTTCCGCCTCCCTCCGGGGCAGCCCTTTTCCAATTGTTTCGGGCGCTAAAAAAAAGTTAATTTATGGTACTTTTGTGTGAATTCAAATTACACAAACTTAAACGTTTCCGTCGCTGCGTGCTCTTCTTAAATCGTTGCCAAATGATACGTAATTACCTACAGCAGCTGCGCTGTGCTATAATAAATGAAACTGTTAGTGAGTAGAACTAATATAATAAAATGGTGCAATAAAAGTAAACTAAATACAGTTCATGCAATTTGTTAAAATTATATGAGATATTTGTAATTCTGTTTTGCCTTCAAGTTATATATTATACATTATTTACATTGATTGTCATTAAAGCTAACACAGTTTGTAAAAGTCCATATAAGGTATCACTGTTAGTTTTATTATTTTTTATTATTTATCAATTTTTATTCTATATTTATAAGCGAAAGCATCTTTTGACAGCGAATTTTAATGCTGTATATGTAGGAGAAGAGGTCGGCCATGCTGAATAAGAATTCGGAGATTACAATATAATATTTAGTTTTAATAATTATAAATCCCACGAGGTCACTTTTTAATTAATATTTTAAATAATTAATTTTAAATTACTCATCCGTGAGCGTCTAGGATAAGCTAGTTTGGTACAACCAGTGATTCGAGTCACGCCAGAGCACAGAACATATATAGCCCAGGGGCGCCAGAGCACAGAACATATATACTCCTAAAGGGGAAGAATAACGACTCCATACAAATTTTATGAGGAAATTTTTCCTTACCAACCAGCGCCATCTATGCAACGCCCACGAAAACTAGGCAGTAGAATCTAGGGCGGGAATTTCAAAACTGCATTTTACAGATACTTTATATTGCATTTTATGCACAAGTACAGTGCATTTCTTGATAGTTTCCTTTAAGATGGTCAATTGTTGCTCAGCAATAATTGACATCTGAACGGAATCACTATCGAGAAACACAGTGTACTTGTGCATAAAATGCTGAAAGGAATATTTATGGAACAGTCTTATAAAACAAACATTGGTATTAATTTTTTTTATTTAGCATGATATTGTTAATAATTTGTCAGACATTCATTTGGAAACTATGACTAACTATACATGAATAAATGTGTTTTTTTGATTATATATTCATTTGGGACAAAAGGTTTTCACAAGTTACAAGTATGTGTATGTAATGATAGTTAATTGGCTAATTTAAAACACATTCTTTTCCTCTTCTTAGATCTGATGTCGACGCGTTTATACCGTCAAACAGTTCATCCATATTTTATTAACCCTTTCAGACCTGGCGTGCACAATTGAGGACATAACATATTTTTTGAACTATTCCATTAAAATAAAATTTTACGTAAATAAAACCTACTGTTATCGCTTATGGACATTATAACCTACTAAAATCTATCACTACTAACGCTATCTCTGGCCACGTGTTTCTACTATTTTGACAGTTTTGACCAGTAGTTCGACGAACTTTGAGGTGTGTAGGTAAGTGATTTATTTTACTTTGAAATCTTGAGTTTTTACGTTAGTTATGCCTTGAAATAAATGTATATTGATAATTTATAGTGTATAAATACAGAAAAACATGGGTTACCTGCAAGTATTAAGAAATTTCTCCAATAAATCGTGATTATTAGCTATGTCCCCAGACGTGGACAAGCGGTTTTAACTACATATTTTATCGTAACGTATATAGGTTTCAACATTTGGATAAATTTTAGATTTTATTACTCATATTAGTAAGTTGTATTCATTCATTTCATGGTAAAGTAGTAATTTTAATATTCTACCATATTCTATTCTCTTTCTGATGATACCTACTCTTTGGATATATTCTCAAGGGATGCATTGAAGACGCTGCAAAATAGTCATCTGTCGGATTTGGAGCTGTCTTCGGATGACGAAAGTATAATCAGTACCAGTCATGGCTGAGATTAAAGATGTGTTTTGTTGGGTTCCGATGTAATAACTCAGAATCAAAGAGAGTTCATACCTATAATTGACTCCACTGACGAATATGGATATGGTAGCGAAGGTGTAGTTAGATCTATCTCCGATTTTTAGTCTGAGCTTGAAGAGTTAGGTAGAACAATCTGGTTCTCTGGAGGAGGAACAATCCACATCAAATATAGACTACCTTACACCTACAAAAAACATAAAATAGAGGCACACACAAATCGTAAACGAAATACCACCTATCGCAATTGATCCCATCGTGATAGAACCTCTGAATTATTATTATAAGTATGTTCCTATAGAGTTATTTTCTCAAAAGGCTGATATGACCAACTTATATGAAGTGCATTCTGGAAGAACCAGATTTCGGCCCACGACCAGTAAAGAAATGGAAGTCTTATTTGGCTTACGCATGGCTACAGAAGTATTTAATTATCCTGTTTTGCGAATGTGCTGTGAAATGAACGTTTGCGTTCCACTTTTTCCAGAAAATATCACAAGAGGCAGAGTTTTTGAACTTCGGAATAATTTACATTTTGTAGATAATTTGAACATGCTTGCAATTTTCAATGACGTATATTATAAAGTAAGACCCATATATGACGCAATTAGAAATCAATGCCTTCAACTACCGCTGGAAAAAGAACTATGCGTTGACAAACAAGTTACAGAACTTTCATCAAATTAAAGAAGTGGCCCTTGCGTATGATCTTTCATGCGTCTGATCTGGCATTCGTGAAGCCTTTTGAGACTACGACATAGATAACGACTTGTTTGGAATACCGAAAGCGAAAAAGCTCTCTCTTCTGCGTTTTTGCCGAAGACTGTCTGATGCTCTAATTTTGTGCAACAAAATGAATGTCGCGAAACGAGATCTTCCAAGCAGTAACATGTCGATCCCAACAATTACTCCAAGAAGACCAGGAGAAGTGTGCCCATCTACTGAAGGTCATTTTCCTGCCCACGATGATGGGTCTGGAACACGTTGCACATAGTGGGGTGCAAAGGAAACTCCCGCATCAAACGCGTGAAATATAAAGTGCACTTTTTGTTTTATAGTTTTTCATTCGTAACAAAGTTCCTAAGTTCCTAAAATTTACTGTTTTTGTTAGAAGATTCCGATATTGTTTCATACTTTTATATAAAAATATTATATCATTTACGTTTTTATCGCATTATCAAATACCTCATACATTATTTTTTACAATCACTTTAGCCGAATGTCCACATTTGAGCACATAAAGAAAATAGCTATTTTCTCAGTAATTATTTTACAAACCACTATTATTTTATTGTTTTCATACTAAATAAGGCGTATATTAATCGAAAAAAAAAATCAACAGTAACATACACTTCAAAACAAAAATTCAGGTCTAAAAGGGTTAAATTAGCCGTTGCCACTGTTTCAGTCGGCATGTCTTCTGAAAATTCACTATAAACAAATTAAATCAATATAAGTAAACACATTTTCTGGCTAGTTTTTTCAACCCAACATGTGAAATAAGGATTGAAAGTTTGTATGAGAATCTGGTGATTTTGAAGATTGAGTATCGAACATGAATAGTTAGATTATTTAATACAAATAAAGAAATAGGTGTTGTATTAACTGAGTCATAAATCATTGCACTTACAGACCTTACGGAACTGCCCTAGTGTAGTGTTATAGTAAAAAGGATTTGTTGATATATTTGATAACAGGTAATAAAGAGTAAGAGAAAAGTCAAGGATATAATACAGAATATTTTTTTAGTGCAAGCGGCATTCCTTTATTAAGGAGTTTCACATTCCTATGATCCTTATAATTTATGACTCATTTTGCATGTTTGTTATGGCCTGAGTATAGCTCTTGTGTGTAGCTGGTTATAACATTTCCTTAAATTTCATGTTAACAACAACATCATCATTTTGCTGCATAATATTGTGTCACACAACATAAAGTCTGTATTTCTCTGCAATGTAAATAGCTATAAATATGCTTTTCAAGTGTTAATTGTACTAACCTTATAGCATTGAACACCATGTACAGCTGTTCTGAACAACTTCTTCTCATTAAAGCATGTGCTTTCAAAATGTTTGCTGCAAAGCATCTTATGTTTTTTATGGAGTTCATCCTGGAATTTTGGTGAAGACCAGGCTTCGTTTGGAAAGCAATACTTTGCCCATAATTCACGGCTGGAAATTAAAAAATATTAAAATTAAACATATAATATTCTTAATTAATTTTTATCTAAATAACAATCTAAAATTTCTGTATTTCCTTTGATTGAAAGAGATGTATAGGATGTAATATTTAAGTACCTGATGATTTTTGGCAACGAAAGTTAGGACTTTATCAAAGTGTATCAAATACATTAGATATATTATGTTTATTTTGTGGCTATATCGTAGAATTAATCACTTAATGATGTGGTCAACCATTTCATGAACTGTTTCATGACAGGGCCAAATATGCAAAGCCATATCATGGCCATATCATTAAACGATGACGATATGGCCAGTTTTAGAACGTCACATCATGAAACGGGACAATTTCATGAAATAGTTGACTACATTATGAAGTGATCAATTCTACTATATGGCCATGAGCCACGACCCACGACATATACAACAATACAAATAACGTTAATCTGTGGTCGCTTGGAAGCTGCCTGATTAAACAATAAATATGGTATACATATCGCAGAGAATTTTTGAGCCAGGCTTCCGAAACCGATGCAGTGATGCTGGAATCTTTAGAAGGTGAAGATTCTAGTGTTTTCTTTTTGCGAACTCATTGCGAAAATTAAACATAAATTCAAACAAGTGTTATTGTCTCAACACCGAGTCTATATCTCACAAACACAAACTTAAGAGGATTGTGAAGCTGTAAATTTTCATACAAAAAGCGATAACGTTCCCCCCCCCCCCCCCCGTAAATATAGTCCAATTTCAATAATTTTTGGAAATGTAGATATGACAAAAAACTAGGCCCGTACGTTTTTATTTTAAAGAAATATTGTATACAATATAAGTTATTAGCATCTAAATATCTATATTTTTGACTTAAAAACTTCCTCCAGCGTTTTTATTTTTTTTTAATTAAACTAAACTGATTACTAAAAAAGTAAAACGTACAGGCCTAGATTAAAGTGTACTGAATCGAAAAAGACCAAAATTGTCTTATTTTGTAAAGTTTTAGGGGGGTAAAAACGTTATCGCTGGAAACAATATTTCAAAAAGAAAATGTAGGCAATTGCCTTCAAGACTTGCAACTCTCTCTATCGCACGATACGGGTCGGGTGGCAGGGGCATATTGTAGTGATGTTAGGGGTGGTGGGGTGTGAATACCAGTATTTTACGATTATGTTGTAAAAATAAAAGTTATATTTGTAAAATGAGCCGTGGTAGCTCAGATGGTTAGCGCTCGCTATAAGTTTCACAGTAGGTACGCAAGAAACCCGGGTTCGATCCCCGTCGGCACCAATGAAATTTGCAATTTTAAGTGCTGATTTACCACGTGCTCGGCTGTGAAGGAAAACATCGAGAGGAAACCTGCATGTCTGACAAATTAAAAAAAATATATTTCTAAGACATGTGAAATTCGCCAACACGCATTGGGGCAGCGCGACGAACCTTTTCTTGCCCTAAAACCCTCTCAGAAATGAGAGGAGGCCTGTGCCCAGCTGTGGGACATATATATAGGCTGTAACTTTTAGAGGTGTTATCGATATTATTATCGCCTAGGGAAGAGAAAATAATATCGATAACCTAGAAAGATGAAAAAGTTAATGTCTGTGATTATTCAGTGTTTATCGATTATTTAGTTATTAATTTAGTCTTTATTGAATAAGGAGATTAAATTAAAAATATTTCGAGTTCACAATAAAGTGGGTAGGCAAATAAATAAAAAGTAACAACTTGAAGAAATTATTATTGTTTATTATTACATATTACTTAATTACACTCTTTCTCGAACTGCCATTTCTCTAGGAACTCGAGGGTCAATAATTTCTGGTAATAAACATTAAAACTGAAATGAGTAAAGTCTTGGCTGCATTTTCGTTGCCCAAAAATGATCATGGTTTCTTAAATTAAGTACGAAAACATGAAAAAGTTGTGTCCATACTACAAAAAACAAAACTGCCTACCAGTGATATGTAGTTATCCCTGGACCTGATAATAGTAATCTTGGTTTCTTTTTTCTTTTTGTCCTTCTCGTATCAAATGAAATTTGATCTGTTTTTAGTTATGGCCTCCAAATGTATGCTACATTATTTTACTACATTATTATTAGAATCAGAAATAAGACATTTTCATTTAGAGAATCATGTCCAATAAACCCATCGGGAGTTGTCGACAGTCGAAGACGTGTGATGTATTATATATATATATATATATATATATATATATATATATAAACATGACTTATTATTATTGTATTCTTTTTGATTCTCTTTGTCAGATTCGATTCCTTCGCCAACTGAAGTACATCGTCGTTGCACTTTACTGTCTGGTATTTATTTGTCTATCTCGGAGTCACTGAAAAATAAATAGAAGCATAATAGTTTTTTACGGCTAACTAACGCGGGCGAAGTCGTGGGTGAAAAGCTAGTTTACCTATATAATTCGGTTCATCGTTTAAATTTCTGTGAGAGCGTAGTCGTTCCCCGGTCGAGCCTACCCACTCGTGCTACAACTATACTACTAATATAGCTGCAGCATGGCTATACCACGTATAGAAATTTTACTAATCAAATCTTTGTATCTCGAAAATTTTAGCATTTTCCTTGGAATCATCGGAATTCCACAGTAACAGTGGTATGAACAACTTCTTCTAACGGACTAATATTATTACTGAACAAGTGGTAAATAAAAAATTTTGTACAACCGATTTCAATAAAACTCAATTACAACATAATAATATATATGTAATGGATGAAATGATTTCCATAAAATTTGTATGAGACCAACTGTGAACAAGAAAAGAATAGGTAAGTATTCAAAATCGGTCCGGAGAAATCGGTGGACATATAACAACATATAAAAATAAAACAAATATACATACAGCCGAATATAGAACCCCCTCCGTTTTTGTAGTCAAATCAACATCAGCTATCCCATACTTTTATATTTTGTGGAATAAATTTCGGTCTATCTCCTACCAGTCAACCAATGTACTTATTCGTACAATAGTATGTAAGGTGGTAAGGTACGCGATCAAAGTAAGTATAATTTATTATAAGTAAGTACGCCTACTTACCTGTTGCCCGTCCATTCGATTTACGAAGCAAATTGCATATTTTTAGTTTTGTCTCTAATCTTTCTCTTCTATTCTAAAATGTATAAAATTATTTTAGTTGATTGAATGTAATACACATCTTATAATCACTCACATAGTATATAGGTAGATACTTACATAAAAAAATAACAGCCCACTTCTATAAGTTATATGTAGTAAGTCCCCACGTCTACATAGACTATGCAATATAATAAAATTGCAAAGTAACACAAACAAATTCATTATGTAACTTGTCGTAAATGTACGCAAATATAGGCTATGAATGAATGAACGCTCCTCCTGCTGGTATCGTAGTGTGCGTAAGAATTAGTGTATGTATTTGTGTTCTTCACGCCCGGAGCCCTTCGGGAGGCAGACCGTGCGTTATGAAACAGATAGTATTTTTGAAAATACCTACTTGCGTCGCGTATCGGCACTTCACAATCCTCTTAATTTCACCAAAACACAGCCACGGAGAAGCAAACTCAACTCAATGTTAACAATATATGGAGAATTAAATGGAACTAGTTTATTTATTACAAATAAACATAAGTACAAGATAAAATGATGCGCGAACGCCGGCAGACATTTTGGTAACTTAGTGTTACCACACATTATTTTATTATTATATTTTTTCTTATTGTGTATTAATCAATTGAATATGTTATATTTCTTAACAAAATATATTCTTTTTGGCATCAGAATAATAACAAACGTTATTTTTAAAGGTAACTTACTTTAAAAATTAATTAATAAGCTCATTGTTTTGGAGACTACGAAATTATATTTTAGGTGGAAACATTTTATAATTCATCTCTTTTACTCTGGTGTTGTTGTCTCTTTCTTGTTTCCTAGCCCACCTACATCTTGTTCGTAAAACAAAGTTGACACCCCCTGTGCCAGAGCCAAGACCATAGATAATATACTATATAGGGTATAGATGAGCCACTCTGACAAATTATTAGGTGACGAAAAGAGGGAAGTCACTTTAGCGCTCTTATAGATGGCTTTGGGATTATAAATTCCTGAAAATTACACTAGAGGGCGCTATTAACTAGATTCAGTATTATTTCGTACATATTTCAATAAAATTAAAAGGAAATGTATTTAATTTTAATTCCCGACAATTTGTATCAAACAAGTCTTTATTTAGTTTGTTTTTGATGAGCATGGTTTGAATTTATTCGTTTATTCTTAGAGAATTATTCTATATATATACCGCTGTATTTTAAAACTTCGATAGCATGATTTAGGCTTCGGTATAAATAATTAATACCAGCAGTGGCGCCATCTTGTAATAAAATGTGTAAAAATATTGGGTAAAATAGTACTTTAGCTGACTATGAGATGGCGCTAGTATCAACGTAAAAGCAAGCTGCTGAGGACTTTCATACCCCTGGCCAAGACTGCCCGCTCCATTGCTGCGCGGTCGTTTTATATCCGTTGCAAAACGAGTCGAGTGTGGCGCGGTGGGGGATATCGAGTGGTGCGGCGGGTGGCGTGATGGGTGCACGTGTTCTTTACAATTTTTGCTGTACCGGCGTACAACGACGCCGCCATCATGCCGTCACGGTCATGCTGACATGCGGTGTCCTCGTATGCAGCAACAGTATCACTATGGTTCTGAAACAATAAGCATCACTCAATTAGCCTGACAAAAATCATAAATATTTACACATTCAGCAATATTTTCTGAGTCCAGTCTATAATGACCCTGCAGATATCAATCAGCTCAGGTCCATTCTAAATCGATTCTTCAGGCAATTAGTATTGGACCGATTCCTTTGAAACCTGTAACCCTAATCAGTTTTGGACCGTCAGCGAGGCGGCGCAAAGCGCCGCTTCGCCGGCTGCAGTCCCGAGGCACTCCAACCTCTGCTTTCGGAGTGAGGCTCCTCGAGCTAGGCGGGGGGGGGGGGGGGGGGGGGGGCTCGATGCGATTCAAGGGCCCCTCAGAAGGAGGTACGAACCTTGGCTTGAATCACTATCGCATTTTTGTTAACGGGTCGCAAAAGTTAGAAACGCCCCGTATCACGGGTGTTAAACCTCGTGTACAGAACGTGTCTGTGACGACGCATTCGCCGGCGAATGCGGTGTGCCCTAGTGGTCTGTACTAGAGTAGTGTCTGTGTGTGTGTGAGTGTTTATGGTTACTAAACTAGTTCCCTCTCCTGTGGAGGGGAGGGGGGGGGGGGGGAGCGGGATCAACCTATTTCTAGAAGTAATCTCGTCGTCGGGATCAAGAAGAACGTTCTATGACGTCTCCTGTGGGGGGCAGCATCCCTCTCTGGGGAGTACGAGCCCGCCTCATTCACCAACGGATTTTTGTGTTTCTTTATCGAATTGAAGTATTTTAAGGATAATTCCTTAAGATACGACTGAATTGTGGGCATGTCGAGGTCGCGGTGAAGATCCGCGTTCCTCACATAATAATGAGCTCCTGTGACCTGACGCAGGAATTTATTTTGAATGATTTGAAGTTTTTGTAAACTTCTTTTAAGAACATGAGCAAAGGATACCCCGCGTATGTCATGATAGGACGTACGCAGGTTTTGTAGCTTTGTAGGTTTTGTAGACAGCTTACTGCTTTTGTTGATTAAGGCGTAAAGTCGATACACTACGAATTTAGCCTTATTCCTAACTGTTTTAATGTGCTGAGAGAGGCTCATTGCACAATCTAAGGTCACCCTCAGGTATTTCACCTCCCGAAACCATGGAATTGGGCTGTCGTAGAGGGAGATCGTACCGTTTTTATATTTTTTAATTTTAGCCATTAATCTGTTATAAGCAAACCTTCTGTTAAAACAGATGGCTTTGCTCTTATCTGGGTTCAGCTCAATTCTCCATTTTCTGCACCAATCGCCTAATGCGTTTGCTGCATCTTGGAGTCGACCGCAGATTCTAACCGGGTGGACATCTGAGGAATAGATGGTGGTGTCATCCGCGTATAGTGCGAGATGAGTACCTGGTATTTGGGGAATATCACTTGCATAAAGTGAGTAAAGGGTCGGGGATAGCACTAAGCCCTGGGGAACTCCTGCTCTGATGGGTCTGGAAGAGGAGAAGGTACCCTCCATGCGAAAACGAAAGGACCTATTTGCAAGAAAATCTTGAACGATTTTAATAAGTCTTAAGGGCACACCTATATGGATAAGTTTGAAGAATAGTGCATTGTGCCAGACTTTGTCGAAGGCCTTGGCCACATCGAAGAACAGTGCTCCTGTGTAAACAGCACGCTTGTTCGTCTTTGCGGTCTGATCTACAATGTGCTCCGTGAGGCGGTGCACCTGCTGAACACTTAATTGTTTGGCTCGAAAACAAACTGCTCGTTTGGAATTAGATTTTTACTTAGCACTGCATCAGACGGCTGAGGATGATGCGCTCATAAATTTTCCCCATGGCAATGAGGATACTTATGGGTCAATAACTAGATGTCCTATCTCTAGGTTTTTTCGGTTTGTAAATACTGATAACTATTGATTCATTCCACACTTCTGGAAAGGTGCAGGTGGACATTAAGATATTGAAAATCGCCACTAGGAGGCAAACTAGTCTAGGAGGAAAGGCTTTACAATTTTATTGTTAATGCCATCGGCACCTGGCGCTTTTCGGGTTTGGAGATTTTTGATGATAGTTTTCACCTCATCAAAAGTAACGGGCGGAAGCGGGTCATTTAACAGTGGTAGAGCCAAGCGGTAGCTTTTGCTGTCGCACGGATGGAACACCTCGAACCGGGGTGGTACCACGACCTCACAGAATACCAGCGTGAAGTAGAGGTTTACCTCTGGGTTGCCCCCCCCAGCTCCATCATCATCGTAGTGGAATTAAATAAAAGACTACCCCAGGAGGGTACCAGCACCCCTGGAGAATCCCTCGCTGAGCATCCACGACCAAACTACTCCACTCCTGGGCGGGGGTGCTCAGGCTGCCCCGCGTATTCTGGGGGGGGGGCAAAATTCCGCTCAAGACGAAACCTGCTCGGGGCAAGCGGAGTAAGGAGACAAAGGCAACCCCTGCCACGCTTACCGTGGATTTCTGCAATATCAGGGGACTTCATTCAAACCTTAACGCCGTCCACTACCATCTGGAGATAGCTAAGCCGGCCTTGCTCTTTCTAACCGAGACACAAGTGTCCTCTCCGGCTTATACTTCGTATCTCTCCTACCCGGGGTACAAATTAGAACACTCGTTTGTGCCCCGGGCTGGAGTTTGCGTGTATGTCAGAGAGGACATCTGTTTTCGACGCCTCGGCAGTCTTGAAAGTACGGACCTGTCCATCCTATGGCTGCGCGTAGACAACGACGACCATCCCCGCGTCTACGAGTGCCTCTACAGGTCCCATAGCGGTAGTGCTGACACTGACCGACTCATCGACCACGTCCAAATGGCTGCAGACTCCGTGCTACAACAGGTCCCATCCGCAGAGATCGTAATACTCGGTGATTTCAACGCCCACCACGCTGAATGGCTTGGTTCTCGTTTAACCGATCATGCGGGTAGATCTGTCTATGACTTTTCTTTGGCATATGGTCTAACACAACTGGTTACTTCGCCTACGCGGATCCCAGATATGGAAGACCATGTACCTTCCCTGTTGGACCTTCTGCTGACCTCTCATCCGGACGGATATCAGGTCTCCGTCGATGCCCCTCTGGGCTCTTCGGACCATTGTCTGATCTAGAGTACGGTGCCTCTCACGCTCCAATCGCAGCTGCGATCTACAGCTTGCCGCCGTGTTTGGCACTATAGGTCAGCTGATTGGGACGGGATGCGGTCTTTTTTTGCATCCTACCCTCGGCGGCGGGTTTGCTTCTCGCCGGAAGATACCAGCGTTGTTGCCGATTCTGTTGCTGATGTGGTACTTCAGGCTATGGAACTTTTTATTCCATTCTCTGTGGTCCCCGTCGGAGGCAGATCCCAGCCATGGTTTGATCGCTCCTGTAAAATAGCATCACGCTATAAGCAGGAGTGCTACCATGCCTGGGCTGACGCATCAACGTCTCGGGATGTAAACACCAGCGCACTTAAAAATAAGTATAATTCCGCCTCCAGGTCCTTCAAATGCGTCATTGCCGAGGCAAGGTCTGAGCATATCGGCAGAATTGGCGAGAAGCTAGTTCGCCTTCCTTCAGGAACCCGTGCATTCTGGTCTCTAGCCAATGCTGTCCAAAGGAACGTCTGTCAACCATCTCTTCCATCTCTGCACAGAGAGGACGACTCACTGGCCCATGCCGCAAAGGATAAAGCCGATCTGTTGAGCTCTTTTTTTTTCGTCCAACTCGACTCTAGATGACGGGGGGAACACACCGCCGACCATCCCGCGATGTGAGTGCTCCATGCCGGATGTGCGATTTACACAGCGCTCGGTCCGCAAAGCACTCTTCTCCCTGGACGTCAGCAAGTCGAGTGGGCCCGATGGAGTCCCTCCCATTGTGCTGAAGACGTGTGCTCCGGAGTTGGCACCGGTTTTAACGCATATTTTCCGGTACTTCTACTCCCAAGACGTAGTCCCGAACTCATGGAAGACAGCTTTGGTGCACCCGATCCCTAAAAAAGGTGACCGCTCAGACCCGTCCAACTACAGGCCTATCGCTATCACCTCCTTGTTATCCAAAGTAATGGAAGCAGTTATAAACTGCCAGCTCATGAGGTACCTTGAGAATCACCAGCTGATTAGTGACCGCCAGTACGGTTTTCGTCGGGGTCAATCAGCTGGTGATCTTCTAGTCTACTTAACTCATAGATGGGCGGTGGCAGTAGAGTCCAAGGGGGAGGCATTAGCCGTTAGTTTGGACGTAGCGAAGGCCTTTGATCGGGTCTGGCACAAAGCGCTCCTTTCGAAGCTTCCTGCCTATGGGCTTCCCGAGAAATTGTGCAAATGGATCACCAGTTTCCTTGCTGATCGGAGCATCAAGGTTGTAGTAGACGGTGCATGCTTTGATCTCAAGCCTATCAACGCTGGTATTCCACAAGGCTGCATGCTATCACCAACGCTGTTTCTCCTGCATATCAATGATATGTTGCTAACTGGTAGCATTCACTGCTACGCAGACGACAGCACTGGTGATGCCTTATATACCGGACGTGCCAATATTTCTCGGGAAAATTTCGCCGAGTACCGGGACAAACTTGTGTCTGAAGTCGAGTCTTTGCTTAAACAAAGTCTCGGATTGGGTCCGACTAAATCTAGTCTATTTCAATCCCCAGAAGACACAAGTTTGCGCGTTTACCGCTAAAAAGAACCCCTTTGTCGTATCTCCTCAGTTCCAAGGCACTCTCCTTGCTGCCGCAGCCAGTATCGGAATCCTTGGCGTCGACATATCAAATAGTGTGCAGTTTTATGGTCACTTGGAAGGGAAGGCCAAATTGGCCTCTAAAAAGCTTGGCGTGCTCAGCAGAGTGAGACAGTATTTCATGCCGGCACATCGCTTGCAACTTTACAAAGCGCAAGTTCGGCCCCACATGGAATACTGTTCTCATCTCTGGGCCGGGGCACCCCAGTGCCAGCTCCTTCCACTTGACCGCATCCAGCGCAGAGCGGTTCGAATCGTCGACGACCGAGTTCTTTCTGATCGGCTCGATACACTGGCACTGCGTAGAGATGTTGCGTCTCTTTGCGTATTTTCTCGCATCTATCACGGGGAGTGCTCTGAGGAATTGTTCGGACTAATTCCAGCCGCTCAATTTCACCATCGCACATCGCGACATAACTCGCGTTACCATCCATACCATCTGGATGATTGGCGGTCCACCACTGTGCGATTTAGAAGAAGTTTTCTCCCTCGCACGACTTCCTTGTAGAATCGATTATCACCAGCGAATTTTCCGGACCGATACGACTTAGGAACCTTCAAGAAAAGAGCTAACACCTTTCTTAAAGGTCGGCAACGCATTCCGCTGGTGTTGCGATTGTTCATGGGCGGCGATAGTCACTTACCATCAGGTGAGCCGCATGCTCGTTTGCCCACTATTCCATAAAAAAAAATCCGTTGGTGGTGTGGCGGACAGATTAGCCGCTTCCTCGTTCACCTTGTTCAGGTGGGCGGGGTCGATTGGCAGGGTGCTTGGGGAGCATTGGCTCTCGATGCTATAATTACCGGCTCCGTTATTGCACGGTCGTTTTATATCCGTTGCACCCATCCTTTCTTGGAGGGGTTGTCGGGAATATTAGTAAAGTTTATAGCACTACTCTTATCTTTTTAATTTTTCATATTTTAAGTACTGCCTGGATTTTAGCTACTAAATTTACTTAGCGATCTTGTATTTATATAAACAAAAACGTAAAATGTATATTAGCGAAATTCCCAGGATTCGGATTAATCCTTGATGTTCTTTTTTAATGTGCGAGCTATCATTACGATGTAATCACATATTAATTTAAAAAAATATAAAATTTACAAAAATAAATGAGTAAAGTGACTACCTGGTTAGCCAAGCAGGAAGTCGAAAGAAACAGATGGCTCAGGACCGTGTTTTGTAGATTCCTTGAGGCGATGGTTCATAAAGTTTCTTATTGTGGAATCCGACTAAGAGAGAAATAAATGAATATTCATCACCTTCAATACCGATCAAGGCATACGTGGTAGAGCTACACTGGAGCATATTATGGCTACAAAATGGGTTGGCTCTACCATGGAAGGACCACTGTTGCAGCATATTGCTTTTAGTACCGTATAGCGACGCGACGACGATTTATTAACGCATAGCGGGTCCATACTTAATACAAACAGCGAAATCCAGAGAAAACTGGCTCAATTTGGAGGAGGCCTTTACCTGCAGAGAGGTTCTTACAGAATAATTCCACTATTAATACTAACATATCAAAAATTATTTTTATTAACTTTTTATAATACTAACAAAACCAATTGACTATGAAAATTTTTAAACGAAAATTTCTGGAAGAAATAAAAGGCTTTTTCATTCTTATTTTATTTTATTATAGCGAGAGACGAAAACCGAAGACCCTCCGTACTAGCATTAGGTCTTAGTTCTCAGGTAATGCAACAAATTTGCATTTTAATGGCTAAAATAGATAGAGGATAGACGTAGTTATCTATGGGATAGAGAATCAACTCACCATCAGGTGGACTGAATGCTCGTTTGACAGTTTTACATAAATTAATGATATTGGTACCACAGATATAAATAATAGCATTCCGAAATGTACACGAGCAGTGTATCCTATGGGATACACTGCTCTTGTACATTCATACTAATAGAATGAAAAGACGCAGTTACGATGTGCGGTGTGCTGGGTTTCTAATGCATGAGCGTCGAAATCTATGTACTCTGACCAATAAGCCACGTTGTCATCAAAATTCAGAATAAATAATATAAAATACATAGCATAAGTTTTTTGTATTCGCACTAAAATGTACGTACCATTATAAGCTTACAATATTTTCTTTATGTTGCGCCACGTTTTATGACCTATATGTGGGATTATGGAACAACTAGGGTCTTTCCTGGCGGTCTTATCGCATTTATTATGTTTCTTATGTATGTTCTTTTTACTACAGGTAAAACAAAGCAAGTTTTACGATTTCATTCATATATGGCATTTCCTTGTTCATAAAACCAGGATAAGGGGGATTTAGAGTTTTAAGTGAACGACAAACTGAGATTAGGAAAAATACGTAATACAGTTACATCAAAATAAGGAGAATTAAAAATACGAAAATAAAAGAATGTCGACATCAACTAGGTATTATATAACAGGCATTATAACCCATTTATAACCCGGTTTGCTTTGTCATTCGCAATGCGTATAGCCAAAGAATATATATTATTGTTACGTATAGCACAGGAGTGGGATAATTTGCTAGCGTCTGTGTCATTTCATCCGACTCCAACGTGCGCGCCTTTTTAAAGCCGGAGTGAATAATATTTTGTTAAGCTCAGCTTGTTCACTTTAACACATTTGACTACAAGTTAACATAGAACCAGATAGAAGATCAGGTCATGTTCTCAATAGCAGTAAAAACGTAATAATTTTTTAAAGATTGCGTTCAAAAATTGACTTTTACTAAAGTACATCAAGTTTATTATTTTTTAGTTTAGTCGTTGTAGGGGGACGCTGCTGCCCATCTCCTGATTTATTTGCTTCTGTCACGTCTTACGACACCCACGGGGTGATATGGGGTACTAGATATTCTTACAGCGCTACTGCACGGTAAGCCACTACCCGCTTGCCAAGCGTGGCAACTATGGCAAATGTCCCCTATGCGGCAATCTATGGGGAGGCCTACGTTCAGCAGTGATCTTAATAGGCTGTAAAGTAAATAAAGTAAAGTTACAGCCTATATACGTCCCACTGCTGGGCACAGACCTCTCATTTCTGAGAGGGTTTTAAGTCAAGCAAGTGTCCGCTGCGCTGCCCCTTAGAAATATTTTTTTCTTATTCCTCAGACATGCAGGTTTTCTCACAATGTTTTCCTTCACCACCGAGCACGTGTAAATCAACATTGATCATTGCAATTAACAATTTCATTGGTGCCGGCGGGGATTGAACACGGTTTGCGCGCGTAGTGTAAAATTTACAGCGAGCGCTAACCATCTGAGCTACCACGGCTAATCAAGTTTTAATCTGAAGGGAAATATATTAAAGGCTGACTCATTATCATTATAAATGTTGTCATTTTTATATACTTTATCGTGAAGCGACAATTAAAAGAGAAGGAAAACCTAACCTACGATCAGCAAAACAACCAAATAGACCAAGACAATAATATATTTAAGTTTTTAAAAGAGTATTTACAATTTTATATATCAAAAATGGAGTATGAATGTGAGGATGGATGATGTGATTTACAAATTATTTTTTAAAAAAAAAAGGTAATAAAAAAAAGATTTATGTCGTAGCTGAGTCCGAAGATCCCAAGCGTGCTCTCAGCGCCTGGAACGAGCACGCACGGCGTAGGTGGGTAGGCGTGGGCGTCTCTAGGGGACGACCTCAGGTGAATGCGGCGATTGCAGGATCGGCGACTTCAGCCCAGACAGGAGCTTGCAGGAACCTCAGCGACTTCAGACAGCGCAGTGGCCTGCAGGATCCGGTGACTGCAGGCGGGACAGAGGTTTGTAGGTTCCGGTGATTTCGGGCGGAACAGAGGTCTGTAGGTTCCGGCGACTCCAGGTAGAGTAGAGACTTGTGGGATCTCGGCGACTTCAGGCAGAGCAACGTTTTGTAGGATCCGGCGACTTCAGGCAGAGCAACGGATCGTAGAGTCCAGTGGCTTCAGGCAGGATAGAGGCTTGCAGGATCCCGGGGCTGAGCGGCCCCGGGATAAGGCCTTTAGAAGATGCTTCCGATACGAGAACTGAAGCAAGACTCCATTTCTTCACCGATTGTTCGGCTTTTATATCTTTCTAGAGAGAACGGAAAAATTATTTAAATTAAAAGGAAATTTATTGTAAATGACCTAGAGCAAAAGAGTATTTATGTGAAAATATCGAGATAAAACATTATATCGGTGACGAATTTGAATAAAAATTGCCATGACAACGGTATAAATAGTAGTTGTCATAAAAACCAATTTTTGGTTTTTGGACTTTTATTAAGAAATTATTACATTTAAGTATGAATTGAGATATGATTCACATAGGAAAAACTTATGCACGGCTGCGTGCATGAAGCCTGAAATTGTAGAGTTACAGAGAATTCAATAAAATACCATAAAAGGTAAGACTTCATTGACAGCTATTTTAAAAGTGATAAATAGTGTGAAAATACGAAGTAAAATGATATGTTATTGTGTAAAAACGTTACAGGATCCTATAGAAATAAAGGTGATGCAAAATATAAATGCAGAAAATCAAAAACAGAATGAAAAAAATAGTATAAAGTGATGCAAAACATGAATGCAGAATATCAAAACAGAATGAAGAATTAGTGTACAATGAAATGTAAGTAGTATAACACTACATTTTCCCCCCGACCCTGGAAAATTTTTGACTCAGCAAAAATTTTGATATATACATTCTAAAATAAACCATAAAAACACAGCTTTGCAGAAACAGACATCACCAGTCAAAATCAGATATACTATCTCTTACATTCATCATCTGCATTCAGGTAAGGGTGGAGTTCACATTCAATGACTACCACTCTAAAAGTGTGTTTTCAAAACGACATTCAGGCTTATTTAAGGAGTAGTCAACCGCTCCTGTGTGGGAAAAAAAAAATTAGTCGAAGAAACACCACTCTTAGAAGTGTGTTTTCAAAAGGACATTCAGGCTTATTTAAGGAGTTGTCAACCGCTCCTAAGTGAAGATAAAAATTAAGGGAGTAGTCAGCTGCTCCCAAGTGAAGATAAAGGTAAAGAAATACCTCAAGTAAGCTTTAGTCGCTATGACTTAAGTAAAGATTAAGAACGGCCAGAGCGGTAGGGCTCAAAGCCAGAGATCAGCAACATCACCAACGAGATGTGTCTGATATAAAAATAAAAAGTGACGATTAACCAACGAAAGTTCGAGGTCCTAAAGTAAGATGTGTTGAAGAACACTGGATCATCAAACAAACAAACAAATTAAAAGAAATAAAAATAATAAGGTGAAAATGATGGTGATATTTATACATATATACAAATTAATAGTAAATAAAAGTTAAGAAAATTTATGATTTTACATCTTTAATGTGCCACTTGCCTCTAACTCCATTAGGGTCTTCAAGCACATAGACTAGTGGTGACAGTTTAGCTATCACTTTGCACTTGATGAACTTAGGGGCAAGTTTAGCATTAAAGTATGCGCCGGCATCGCTTAAAACATGGTTTTTACGCCAAACAGTGTCTCCCACATTGAATTCTTTAAAAGACCGACGAAGATCATAGCAAGCGCTATTTTTAGCGTGAGCTATGTGAAGTTTAGTTTGAACTTTGTGAAATATAGATGAGAGGAGACCAGCATTAGACGCGTAAATATCACGAGGCATAAATACCAATTCCTCGAGGTTCTGAGTTGGAGTATAGAAGGAACCACAAGGTATTGTTTCCCTACCAAAGACTAAAAAATTTGGAGTAAAACCAGTAGCTACATTTGTAGCGCTGTTCATTGCGTACTGAATCTTAGCAAGATGGTTGTCCCAGGATCTATGATCGTCTCCTACTAGAGATGCTAGAGCTGTAATAATTGTGCTATTAAACTTCTCCGTAGGATTAACCTGAGGACAATATAAAGCTGTGTGAAAAATACAAGGAACATTATAAGAATTTAAAAATGAGTGGAATTCTCGCGACT
The DNA here is from genome assembly GCA_033319125.1 of Parnassius glacialis. Taxonomy (NCBI): domain Eukaryota; kingdom Metazoa; phylum Arthropoda; class Insecta; order Lepidoptera; family Papilionidae; genus Parnassius; species Parnassius glacialis. Next base: position 35,673,775 of record JAVANC010000028.1, on the reverse strand, counting down.
GAAATTGAACAGCGTTGTCCATTATAATAGTTTGAGGAATGCCATGAACTAGAAAAACTGAATTTTCCAAAACATTAATAATATTAGCTGAAGTAGCACGTTTAAGGGGAAAAATCATAGTATATTTAGTAAAATTGCAGTTAATCACTAGAATATACTGATTTCGTCTTCGAGTCATTGGCAATGGACCCATAAGATCTAAGGATATAGTTTGAAAAGGTCTGGAGCAAAGTTTGGGTTTACCCATAAGACCATAGGGAGAATGATTAGGGTGTTTGTAGGTTAAGCAGGTTTCACAAGTCGAGATTAATTCAGCAATGTCCTTAAACATAACAGGCCAATAGTATTTTAATGATATTTTCTTGAATGTTTTGAAGATACCAAGATGGAGTTCTGAAGGGGAACCATGGTTAGCTTCAATAAGTGCCTGTCTATCTTGAGGTAGTGGAACTTCTTTCCAAATAAAGTCATCGTTTAGACGATCGGGAGAATGGATACAGCGGTAAAGTTTGTTATCCCTGATAGTGTAGTTGGGATATGCGTCTGGATTGTTGGAACATCCGAGAAAAATTTTGTTGTAGTGTTCAAGTCTACGATCAGGTGGTTCTTCAATCGTAATGGGATGTACGCCTTGAGGTGAAGTTTCTCGTGTATTAGGACGTTCTTGATTTTTATGTCTTGATAATAAATCTGGAACAACGTTATCCTTTCCTTTTTTATGTTTTATGACAAAGTTAAAGCATGATAAGCGTAAAGTCCAGCGAGCAAGTCTTCCTGATGGGTTTGATAAATTCTGAAACCATTTAAGCGCAGCATGATCAGTATATATTGTAAATTCTTTACCATTGTCTAGGTAACATCGCCAAACTATCGTGAAGCGACAATTAAAAGAGAAGGAAAACCTAACCTACGATCAGCAAAACAACCAAATAGACCAAGACAATAATATATTTAAGTTTTTAAAAGAGTATTTACAATTTTATATATCAAAAATGGAGTATGAATGTGAGGATGGATGATGTGATTTACAAATTATTTTTTTAAAAAAAAAAGGTAATAAAAAAAAGATTTATGTCGTAGCTGAGTCCGAAGATCCCAAGCGTGCTCTCAGCGCCTGGAACGAGCACGCACGGCGTAGGTGGGTAGGCGTGGGCGTCTCTAGGGGACGACCTCAGGTGAATGCGGCGATTGCAGGATCGGCGACTTCAGCCCAGACAGGAGCTTGCAGGAACCTCAGCGACTTCAGACAGCGCAGTGGCCTGCAGGATCCGGTGACTGCAGGCGAGACAGAGGTTTGTAGGTTCCGGTGATTTCGGGCGGAACAGAGGTCTGTAGGTTCCGGCGACTCCAGGTAGAGTAGAGACTTGTGGGATCTCGGCGACTTCAGGCAGAGCAACGTTTTGTAGGATCCGGCGACTTCAGGCAGAGCAACGGATCGTAGAGTCCAGTGGCTTCAGGCAGGATAGAGGCTTGCAGGATCCCGGGGCTGAGCGGCCCCGGGATAAGGCCTTTAGAAGATGCTTCCGATACGAGAACTGAAGCAAGACTCCATTTCTTCACCGATTGTTCGGCTTTTATATCTTTCTAGAGAGAACGGAAAAATTATTTAAATTAAAAGGAAATTTATTGTAAATGACCTAGAGCAAAAGAGTATTTATGTGAAAATATCGAGATAAAACATTATATCGGTGACGAATTTGAATAAAAATTGCCATGACAACGGTATAAATAGTAGTTGTCATAAAAACCAATTTTTGGTTTTTGGACTTTTATTAAGAAATTATTACATTTAAGTATGAATTGAGATATGATTCACATAGGAAAAACTTATGCACGGCTGCGTGCATGAAGCCTGAAATTGTAGAGTTACAGAGAATTCAATAAAATACCATAAAAGGTAAGACTTCATTGACAGCTATTTTAAAAGTGATAAATAGTGTGAAAATACGAAGTAAAATGATATGTTATTGTGTAAAAACGTTACAGGATCCTATAGAAATAAAGGTGATGCAAAATATAAATGCAGAAAATCAAAAACAGAATGAAAAAAATAGTATAAAGTGATGCAAAACATGAATGCAGAATATCAAAACAGAATGAAGAATTAGTGTACAATGAAATGTAAGTAGTATAACACTACAACTTAGCATTGTATTTTCTCGATAGAAAAATGCACAGTTACGCGACTGCGTATGCGTTTTGCGGCTGTTTTAGTTCAGTTAAAACTACTATTTAAAACTACATAAATAAAATCGACAACAAGTCATTATTGTGTGCTATCATTTATTAACTTATACATTTGGCGCATCCATCATTTTCTCAAAAATATGTTGTGTCATATCAATCGATATCGAGCAAGGGACATTCTTTTTTTCGCTATGTTTCGTCGACCACTGAATGGTCAGTCACAATTAATCTCTTTAATCACGTAAATAATACTTGCATTTGTACACAACTGTGATGTATTTCTATATCATATTTAATGATATATACATTATAAGAAAATTAAGTTAAAACATTTAACACATTTATTAATAAATTTTAATTAGTGACCAAATATTCTCGACACACTTCTTTTTCCTCTAAATTGTAACAAAACAGAGATACGACTAGATACTATACGTGGACAGTTATAATAAGTAAATGATTCTACGTATGTATGCAAATCTACTATTTGTCTTATGCCTTGAAGATTTCTGTGGAAAACTTATGTGTTCGTAAACTTTCTTGTCTTCATCTTCATCAGTTTGTACAAGTCCACTGCGAGACTTAAGCCTCTTCTTTTCTACCGACTTCAATAAGAGGAGGTACTCAATTCGATTGCACGTTTTTTTATGTTTGTTACTTCGTAACTTTTTTCTGGCTGAACCGATTTCGATGATTCTTTTTTATTTGAAAGGTAATGTTTTTCATGTGGTTTCATATAAATTTGATCAAGATCTAAAAATAGTTTTTGAGTCATTCTTAATTATTTATATTGAAGTTCGTTGTACAAAATTTTAAATTATATAGAAAGAATTTAAAACATTCGTCAGGTGAGTTAATAATCCTAGTATCATATATATTGCATCTTATCGTTTTTAATGTAATAGAGTCGTGCAGCAGCTATATTATAGTCGGCCGCAAAAAGGACAGTGCTCTCACTGTAAGTATATATAAGTAAGAAAAGTATCTAAATTTTATTCTCTTACGTTCTCGCATAACAAATATTCATGATTGTTCAATAAAAGTTCATAATTGACGTCTTATCTATTAAAAAAGATAAAAAAATATTTTACATAACTCTTTTATAAGCCATATAAAACATTACCTGAGTGTGCGGTGTGCGCTTTAATGGAGTTGACTTTCTACCAGCTTTACGAGCGACGTGTAATTTTACTTCATAATTTTGTGTTTTATTACGTACATCTAGAAACAAAGACGCCAGCGAGTCGCAATTCCACACATCTTGTAATATTATTTTTGCATATAAAATGTATAAAGTACGTATAGTACCACCATCTGGTTAGTGAGTGAGCGGAACGTTCGCTATATTTTATATTATATAAAACATCGGTCCGAGTACATAATATATTAAAATCCACTGTTTTTATTAGCAAAATTAAGTAACATAAATAGAATATTATAATGTCAGATACTAATTTAAAAAAGTAAGCGCAAGCGGGAAAATTTCACTAATAATACATGGGATGGTTGTAGTACTGTGTACAACCACAATCTAGAGTAAAAATATTAGAGTGGCTTTATACTGAATCTATTTAAGTCGAATATTACAACTAAATTAAAATAATTATGATTTCACATGTGTTAGGTAAACAGTACTATGTAATTTAAACCTCTTTTCTTGTAGTTATAATTTAGTAGTGTGTAACTGATAGTGTAGAAACTGTATTCAAATATGTCGCCGAAGATACTTGGTGATAACAAAAATCTGCCTGACTTTATGAATTTGAATCAAATAATTTACTGTTTCATCATCACTATCATTGCAACCTTCACAATTCCACTTCTTAACAAAGGTCCTGTTCCGCCGGCTTCCATCTACTTCTTGCATCTCTTACCAGGTCGTCTCTCTGTTTATTTAGGGAGGCCGCCCTACAGTTCGTTTACCGGTACGAGGTTGCCACTCGAGAAATCGCCTTCATTCGTTTTCTTACCTTCTTCCTCATTAAATCATCAAATATACTGTTTACATAAAAAAATACTGTGTCCTTATCATGATACTCGTACATCGAAGATCAACCAATGATCAAAATGACTTATATTTGACCTACGGTGCAGGTTTAACCTAGTTTAGAAACCATCGCACGCCTATCAATGTTATTGTTTTAAGTGTAAGCGTATATTCATTCTTGATCTCTATACATTGCATGTAGGTGTAAAGAAAATAAATAAATATTTACACAAATGCCTTATTATTCATTTTCGACCGTGGTCATGGGCGATGCACAGAATTCGTGACGTCAGAAATTATTTCATTAACATGATAGCTTTTGATTGTCTCTTAGGGGGGATTTTGCCATAGCTGCCGCGCTTAGTAGGTGGGTTAGCAATCGCAGATTTTTGTTATCAAAAAGATACAGCTGCGCATCTCCTGTTTCAGTTATCCTCTGTCGCCTCTTACGACACCCAAGGGACGATATTAGGTAGTAGATATTTTTACACCGCCATTTCATAGTTCAAATGTAACGAAACAATTAGAAAAATATTAATAAGTTTAAATTTAACGTGATATATATAAATTTTAATAAACTCCCAAAAACATCAAGGATAGAGATAATATAGAGATATTTAAGAAATTGCTATTGTGATGATAAAATGAATGGTTTTTTAGTACCTATAATTAATGTCCGTTTTATTGATTATATATTTTTATCTTTATGTTATAAGGAATTATGTAAGGGTTAATAAAACCAATATTTTATGTAATTTTTCATAAATATATTCATTATAATTGAGATTGTAATGCTATTAAATATTAAAATTAGTAATTGCAGGTGATCAAGATAACAAAATATTTGTTTTTTTTTTATAGTATAGGGGGCAAATGAGCTCATGAACAACTGCAACACCAGAGGAGTTGCAGATGCGTTGCCGGCCTTTTAAAAAAGAGTAGGCTCTTTTCTTCCCTAAGTCGTATCGGTCCGGAAAAATCGCTGGTAGTAATCGATTCCACAAGGAAGTTGTGCGAGAAAGAAAACTTTTTCTAAATCGCACCAGTGGTGGACCGCCAAAAAGAGAAACACAGTGTTACTTATCATAGCTTTTCCACTAAGTTTGTAACCTTTTACCTATGTTTAAAAATAAATTATTTTGATTTGATTTGATTTGATATTTCCTTTTATACTCAATAACTAAAATATTAGAAAAAATATTTTGAATACCTCATTGAGGATAATATTTTGGTACACGAACCGGTTGCATATTTCATTTTTCCATTATTAATAGTATCACAAAATAGTGGACCTTTTAAATAAAATTTGAGTCGGTCGGCTCGACAGGGTAAGTACAACGTTCCTACAAAATACCAATATTAAATTAAAGCAGCTTGTTGCTGCTATGTTTTGCATGGTAAGTGTAGGAAACCGGAGACCCTTTTTACTGGAAACAAGACATTCCATCTTCGTAGTATTCAGGGGTGATAATGCATCTGCATTTTGATTCTTAATCGAGGAGAGATTTGGAGGTCAATGAGCTACAGCATCCAATTATCATCAGATGGACTCTGTGCTCATTTTTAATCCTTATCCTAAAAAAAATATTTCACAAAAAATTATAATATTAATTAACTCCACAGAAAATAAAATATCATCACGTTATTTCTTTTATGACGTCAAGACTTATCACATAGAGGCTGTTAATTATCTGCAGCTTATAAGTGACTTAAAACTGTCTGCGCAAATAACGGAACAGGCAACAGGCTCAATTAATATTCGTGGTTTAGCGGCGTTCAGATATTATGAATCGAAATTTAAATATAGCTCTATATTGAAACCTTTAAATTTTATTTTTACACAAACACACACAACAGTACACAAAAAGTCTACAGCTGGACATAGTTTTTCCCCATAGATTGCCACAAAGTGTTATCAAATCGTTATTCCATCTAGTGAGGCTCACCCAACATTTTGCTTGCCAGTACGAGGCCATTCGAAAATCTTTTTGCCCATCAGCTATGTTCTAGGAGTTATATGGCCGGCCCATGGCCACTTCAGCGAACTGATCCTCATGACTAAGTCAATATTATTAAAAAGCAAACAACCCAACGTCTGATATGTACTAAAATATTATATAATAAAATAAATTTCAGGTAAATCATCATTTACAATTACTATTACCACTATCAATTGTGCCGACGGTGATCAAACCCGGCTTGCTCACGTACTGTGAAATTACAAGGAATAGATAACCCTGAGCTACCACGACAAATCAAAAGGTTCAAAGTTTTGTTTTATTTTATTTAATGCTTGATAATTATGGAAATATTTCCACAAGCGGTAAATGAAAATAGTTTAAAAACTGTACAAATCATAAAAGCGGTCGTATATTCTACGACGGTCGAGGATCTAAAATATTCGAGTGCAAATCGAGCTAAAACTTGATAAAAACAGAAAATAGTAACTTTACTCTTGTGTTGGGCACCTGCAATCAATTTCTAATAAATAGTAGAGAGTTTTACTGAGTAAAAGGCGCAGATATGAGTATCTAGGAGATGACTATATTGTTCCATTTGCAGTAGAGACTATCCGCGACTGGTTGCCACTGGTGACATTAAGGATGGTTCTTTTTTGATCCAAATCTAAATGTAGCCATTTAATGAGAAAAAAGACCCAGCGTTTTTGTTACTATACGGCGTTGAATAGGATGATAATTTTAACATTCTTTATTCTTACTACTTACACAGTAAATTTAAATTTTATGTAAGTAAATAAAGATTTTTTTTATTTTTTTAGCGTTAGTGCTTTTTGCAAAGCAGGTTTTAGTCCTATCATTGTGAATATTATCACCATCATCATAACTGTACATAAACCTCTTTTCTTCCACAAAACACGGTTCTGACCTGCATCCAACTACTTTCTGAATTTCTTACCAGGTCTCCACTTCATGTAGTGAATTATTTTCATCTTATTTTTTTCGCAGAATAGAACGAGTGCTAAAAATATTTTTATTAAACGAATTACATGAATGTAAACATTTGCACAACGTTACTGTGCAAAAGATGCACTGCTTATAACACAAATGGAAGTTTTATAACTTATGTTTTCCTGTAATAAAACGTAAAAAGTTTAAAAATAGAAATTCAGTCTCACAAGGTTGCTGGTTTGCCAGTGTTATGAAATATTCTTCCTGAACAATATTTTATGACTGCGAAAGAAGCTACTATAAGAATAGTTTTAAGGGAACGTTAAGGCGCTTTTTAACTGTTTATAAAAACTGAACATGTATGATCACATATACACAAGCGTGTACATGTGCACGCTAAAGTAATACAATAACCGTGTTTGCTAACCTACTTACTACGCTTGGTGTAGCAATAATGACAAATAAATCCATGTTACCATAAATAGTTGCCACGCTATGAGGCAATCTACAGTAACTGTAATTATTTAATGAATGAAAAATAAATAATTTTTGAATCATACATATTATAATATATAAAAATTGTATAATACGAGTATATATTTTCTTTAGAACAAATCATACTCCCGAATTACTATAGTTTGTCATTGACTTTATATAAGCGGAAACTACGTAAATGGACTATATATTAGGTTTTGTTTGACTTGAACACTTCTCGAAGGAATAAAAATTACATTATGATAAATAAATAAAAAAATTAAAGATACGTGGAATCCACTTAAACTATTGTGGCAGCTGTGGCTGACATGTACCCTAAAACCTTTTAAGAAATTAGAAGATGCCTTTACCTAACAGTGGGAAATATTTAGATTGTAAAAATATGCTACATTATAATTTCATAGACGTGATAGAACTAAGTTTCACATGAATTAGGACAGTATCACTAATGGATCGGCTCGAATTGAGAAGGATCACGCTGTAACATAACACCAGCGTACAATAGCATAATGCTGCTGTATTTCGTATGGTGAATAACTAAAACTCGATACCATTGTATTCATCATCATCATCATTACAGTCCATCAAAAGTCCACTGCTTAACATAGGCTTACCTATAGACGCCTAGAAGAGATATTTGCTACAGTTGCCAAGTTGGAAAAGGGTTTACGAACGCAGTTTTTTATTATTTTAGATTGTTATTAAAAGGCTCCCTCAAAATGCAACACAGTAGCGAGTACTATTGTAATCAGCAGACATAAATGAGAGTGTGGTGTCAACCTCTATGGTCTGCTAGGCAGATAATGTTAAGGATAAAGGATGCTACCAAGTAACAATACAGCAAATCTTTTGAAAACTATATTATCTTAGCTCTATTATCTTTTTTATGATCATTATTATCACATAAAACATTTTCTATTTCCTGAGTATTTGATAGTGTTTCTTCGTTATTGTGAGTATTTTCCATTATTACAATTGTGTCTTCTGGGGATTGTGTCTGTTCTCTGTTGTCATAATTGTTTTCCATTATCACACTATTATCTCCTGGGTTTTTATCTACAACATTAGTAATACTGCTCCTTTGGGACGAGGGAAGGCTGTCCAAGAATGTCAGGAGATCAGATCTTTTCTTTGCCGCTTCTCCGCTGGAACTACTACTTGGTTTTCCTCTACGTCAAATATAATAATCTCGTATATAACACCATCTCTTGGAGCAATCGGAATCTGCAAAAAAATATTTTATTTGTTACTTATAGCAAAGAATATATATAGTCATATCCTTAAACAAACTATCTTTTATTTTAATATATTACATTCATTATATATTTATTTTTTATTTCAGACACTTGGGCACAGGAGCCTTATTGTTCGCTTGTCTTTAATACCTCTGGCAAATCGCAATGTTCGAGCCCACATGAATCCTATACAAATACGGTAAAACATTGAAAAATTACTTCAATGGACCAGGGGCTATTGAGTGGCAACATAATTATGCGACACAACATTAGGGTGTTAGTAAATTAATAATATTAATGTGGCTAATTAATTAAGTATAACATTCTTACTGTAATATGAGATGAAAATAGATAATTAAAAACCTTTCTAACCTGTTTTATTTAAAATTTCTCCAATTTCACGCCACCAATTCTGTTTCAATTGAGTTTTTCTGTACGTTTTACTTTTTATATTATAAATAGCTTCATGGTTACGTACGAAATCTATTAAAATTTCGTCGTCCTCGCTGCTCCAAGAACTCATTTTGTTCGTCGTCTGGTCAAAACAATACAATATTTTATAAAAAAGGCTTCACCGCTATCGAGAAAAACCTTCAAGAACCATCCGACGCCGTCAAGACGGCCGTCATGCAAATGGCGGCACCGCTTTTTGACGTTGCTGTGTCAAATACCGCTCTCTAGGAAACCGCGCCATTTTGTTTACATAGACAACGTTCTAGTGACATCATTCACCGTTGTATTACGGCCGCTATATGACGGCACCGCTATCCTAGGAAACCAAAGCTTTAGCGACTACCCTCTTGCCAAACGTGGCAACTATGGAAAATACCACCCTATGAGGCAATCTATGGGGATGCCTATGTTCTAGAGTTGACTTTAATAAGCTGTAACGGAAACGGTAAATCAAGTTTTAAACTGAAGATAAATATATCTAAGGATGAGTCATCACCATTATATGTGTTGTAATTTTTTTAAATACTTATGTTTATATTTTATCGATAGAAAAATGCACAATTACGTGGCTGCGTATGCGTTTTGCGGCTGTTTTAGTTCATTTAAAACTATTATTTAAAACTACATTAATAAAATAGACAACGAATCATTATTTTGTACTATCACTAAAGATTTTTCAGAATTTGCTATAACATACATAATATTCAATTAAATAATTTTGGCGCATCCATCATTTTCTCCAAACACGTTCGCCCATATCAATCCATATCGAGCTAGGGACATTCTTTTTTTTCGCCCTGTTTCGCCAACCACTGAACGCTGATTGGCTATCAGTCACAATTAATCTCTTTAATCACGTAAAGAATACTAGCATTTTTGTGTATGTATTTCTGTATCATATTAAATGATTTCGTTATTAGAATATAACATTAAATTTAACTTTTTATTAATAAATTTTAATTAGTGACTAAATATTTTCGACACATTTTTTTTCCTTTTAATTGTAACAAAACAGAAATACGACTAGATATACTATACGTGGACAGTTATAATAATAGCCTTTTATTCCTAAACATAGGGCTACAAGAGGTCCCTAAGTTCGGTGTGCCTTTTGGCATAGGCCTCCTCCAATTCCTTCCAATGGTTCCTGTCCCTTGCTACTCTCAACCAGAATGGTCCCGCTGTCTGTTTCAAGTCGTCTTCCCATCTCCTGACTTGACGACCCCTGCCTCTTTTGCCGTCTCTTGGTTGCCAGAGAGTGACTTGCTTGCTCCATTTGTTAATGGGGTGGCGTAGCAAATGTCCAGCCCATCTCCATTTTTGGACGTCTATCCGGGTAAGAATGTCTGTGAGTTTTGTTCTTGTTCTAATGTCTACGTTCCTGACTCTGTCTTTGATTTTTAACCCTAGCATGCTTCTTTTCATGGCACGTTGGCATTTTGTTAGCCTTTCCTGGTCTATGGTGAAGTGTTGTTGACCAAGTTTCACAGCCGTAAGTAAGAACTGGTAGAATACAGGTCTCGAATGCTTTCTTTTTTATGTGATTGCCTAGATCCTTACTTTTCATTATTTCCTTCAGTGACCAATATTTTCTCCATCCTTGGGCTATTCGCCTGTTTATTTCCTTTGTCATTTCATCTGAAGGGGATATTATCTGTCCTAAGTAAATATATTCTTTGACATATTCGATCTTGTTGCCATCTACCATCACGTCTATTTCCCTTGAGTTTGACATTAATTTTGTTTTTCTGGCATTGATTTCCAGACCAACATCTCTACTTATATTTGCTAGGCTCTACATCATTTGTTCTATTGCTGCTGGATTCTCTTCAAGAAGCACCAGATCATCGGCAAATCTTAGATGGTTTAGGCGAGCTCCATTAATGTTCAGACCTAAGTGGTCCCAGTTTAGCTGTCTAAAGATGTGCTCGAGTACGGCGTTAAATAGTGCAGGGGAGAGAGTATCGCCTTGGCGTACGCCCTTTTTGATAGGAAATGGTTCTCCTGTTGATTCTAGTTTAATACTGGCCTTGCTAGATTTGTATATACTCTTAAGTATTTCTATATAGTTGCTCTGGACCCCTTGTTGTTCAAGGCTCCGCCATATGTATTGGTGCCTGAGGCTGTCGAATGCCTTTGAGTAATCTATAAACGCCAAGTAGATTTGTTTATTGTATTCGTTATACTTCTGTATCAACTGTTTTATTGTGTGAATGTGATCTATTGTGCTGAAGTCTTTTCTGAATCCTGCCTGCTCTACGGGTTGGCTTTCGTTGAGTGTTAATGATATTCTTTCTAGGATCACTTTAGCAAATACTTTATATATATTTGATATAAGAGAAATCGGCCTATAGTTCCCAATCTCTTCTCTATGGCCTTTTTTATGTAGTAGAACTATGTGACACTCGGTCCATTCTTCTGGAATTTGCCTTGTTTGTAAGATTTCATTGAAAAGTTTTGCCAGCACGGGACTGTATTCCTCTAAGGATCCCTTGAGTATTTCATTAGGTATCTTGTCCGGCCCTGGGGCTTTCTCGAGTTTTTGAGATTTTATTGCCTTGATTACCTCTGATGTAAGGATTTCTGGCACTTCATCTACTTTGTTTTCTTTTACTTCGTTTACTTCCGGAATTGTGGCCATCCCTGAATCGAATTTATCAGAGTACAATAGGCGGTAATAGTCCGTAGCTAGTTTCTGTATTGAGAGTCGATTAGTTGAATAAGATTCACGTTGCTTTAGTTTCGCTATCCATTCTTTCCCATGTTCGCTTAGTTGTTCCATAGCCTTTTTTGGTCCTCCTGTTCTTTTTATATTTTCTTCCAAAACTCTATTTCTTTTCTCTTTACGGTCTTTCCTCATATTCTCCTTAATTTCCTTGCTAAGGGTTGCAATTTTTTGCCGTCTTTCTTTGTCCTCTTTATTTGATATTAGTGTTCTTCTTTCGTCTAATAGTTCTAGTGTCTTTTTACTTAAATAGCTTTCTTTGCTTCTGGGTTTGCTGACTAGCATCTCTTTCAATTTGTTTTGTAATCTCCTGTATTTAATCCCAGTTTCTGCGTCGGAGGTAATAATTTCATTGAGTGATTCTGTTGTGCGGGAATTAGTGGAATGATTGCATTCTGATATTTGATACAGCTTATTATTGTTTACTAGGTTTTGCCTGGATATTTTGGGTTGGTTTTGGTTTAGGCAGCTTCTTACCATACGGTGGTCAGTGTTAAAGTTGAGGTTTTTAACTATGTTGGTATCTGTGAACGCTTTTGCTTTGTTAGTTATAATAAAGTCAATTTCAGTTTTGAATTTTGCACCTGGGGAGGACCACGTCCATTTGCTTTTAGTTTTTTTGCTAAAACATGAGTTCATTAAAATAAGGTTATTTTCCATCATGAATTCTACTAATTTCTGTCCATTTTGGCTTCTTTTGCCATGCCCAAACTTCCCAATTGAGGATTCTTCTCCAGTTTGCCTTTCTCCAACCTGTGCGTTAAAGTCGCCCATGATTATTATGTTGTTGTTGTAATGCGGTTTTATTGCTTCTGAGATACTCTCATAGAAATATTCTATTTCTGATTTCCCCGCTTGTTCTGTTGGGGCGTATATTTGAAAGATGGCCCAGCTTTTTTTGTACCCCGGAAATTTTAAATGAACTACAGCAATTCTGTCAGAAACTCCTTCAAATCCCATAATGTTCTTCTTCAGTTTAGACTTGATGAGGAAACCTACTCCTTTTTGTCCGGTGTGTTCTCCTTTGTGAAACATGATATAGTCGTTCCTCTCTTCTATCTCTTCTCCTGGCCTTCTCATCTCGCTGATGCCAATTATGTCCCATTTTATGTTAGATATGGCTATTTCTAGTTCTTTTAGGCTCTCTTCTGTTCTTAGTGTCCGAGTATTCAGTGTGCAGACATTTATATGTTCAGTGATCTTTTTACCTTGTTATATCTGTATTGTTTTCTTATTAAATATGTTTGCTTTAGGGTGTTTCGAAATATAATGTTTTGATTTAGATGGAGGGTGTTTGTCTTCTTCCCCCACGGTGACAAGCCGGCTTGGGGTGCAATTTATGAATGTTGTATTTGGTAATGTGGTTGTTAGGGTTGTTTGGATCCGGGTGTCGCTTATTAGTTTTTTGAGAGATTGGATAATGAAGCTGATCTCCCACGCTCTACATAGTTCAGTATATTTGGTCTGATAATATCCTTTGTCGCAGTTTTAGAGGGAGCGTTGTTCAAGGTGGTCAATGTACTTTCGGTACTACCTGCATTGACTTTCTTTTGTGATGGTATTTTCGGTGATCTTGAAGTCTCTCTTTTCCTTTTTTCTCTGTTGCTTTCGTGTGTTTTCCTTATTATCAGTTTGTCGTATTTTATGAAGGCTATATTCCCTTTTTTCATTTCCTCTTCAACTTGCAGCTGCAGTTGTTTACGTTTTTCTATTATTTCTTTAGGGTAATCCTCTTTGATATTTACACCTTTTTGCAGGTTAGATCTGTTTCGCAGAATCATATGTTTTTTCCATGTAGTTGTGTGTGAGACTACAACAGGGCGATTTTTATCTAGCTCTTTTTTACCGATTCTGTAAACATTATTAATTTCGAAGACTTCAAAATGTACTCCCATTTCTATTATAATGTCTTTTATGTAGTCTACTAGCTCTGGTTCTGTTCTTGCTTTTCCTTCCTCGATGCCAAAAAAGACAAGGTTATTTTTGCGCTTATCCTTATCAACGAATTTAAGTTTTAACTCTAGCTCGTTTATTTTATTTTTGAGTTGGGCGTTTTCTTCGGTGACCACTTTAAGCTTTTCGTCTAGTGCTGCCATGACATTTTGTGTTACTGAAGTTGTTATAAGTTTAGTTTGTTGGTCTAACTTTTCGTCTAATTTTGCCAATAGGATTTCCATACTTTTTTCCATCTTTGGTATTTTTTATATTGTTATGGCAACACTTGGTTCACTGTGGCAACACTTGTTTCTTTATGGCAACACTTGTTTTGCGGTGGCAACACTTGTTTTGCTATGGCAACACTTGTTTTGCTGTTTGTTATGTTGGTACTGTAGTTTCCACTCTATAGTCTATGTAAAATTTGCATCAGCTGACACTTGACGGTATTTTTGTAGGTTAGAATGATTACAATTACGGTTGATTAGTACTCGCAATTTAACACTTTTTCTGTAATTTTTTCACTGATCACGTATTTTGTACTTTGTTGTAGTCAATAGTTCGTATGACACACTTTGTTGGCACTTTTTTACACTGTTTATTTTTTATTTTTCGCGGAGCTCTGTGACGTGCGTATTGACTGATCGACGACCGGACAGTTATAATAACTTAATTATTCTACATATGTATGCTAATCTACTATTTGTCTGATGCCTTGAAGATTTCTGTGGAAAACTTGTGTTCGTAAACTTTCTTGTCTTCATCTTCATCAGTTTGAACAAGTCCACTGCGAGACTTAAGCCTCTACTTTTCTACCGACTTCAAAAAGGAGGAGGTACTCAATTTGACTGTATGTTTTTTTTGTGTGTTACTTCATAACTTTTTTCTGGGTGATTCGATTTCGATGATTCTTTTTTTATTTGAAAGCTAATGCTTTTCATGTGGTACCATACAAATTTGATCAAGGTCTGATCAACAGTTTTTGAGTCATTCTTAATAATTTATATTGAAGCCGATTGTAAAAATTTAAAATTATATATTATATAGCAAGAATTTAAAACATTCACCAGGTGAATTAATAATCCTTTTCATCACATGTCTTGCACTTTATCGTATTTAATGTAATAGAGCCACGTGGTAGCTATATTATAGTGACAGCAAGAGTGGGCGGCTCGGCCGCAAAATGACAGTGCTCTCACTGAGTATCAGTGTAATAAAAGTATCTAAATTTTATTCTCTTACGTTATCGCATAACAAATCCTCATGATTGTTCAATAAAAATTTATAATTGAGGTCTTTTTTATTAAAAAAGATAAAAAAATATATATTACATAACTCTTTTATAAGCCATAACAAACATTACCTGAGTGAGCGGCGTGCGCTTTAATGGCTTTGACTTTCTACTAGCTTGACGAGTGACGTGTAATTTTACTTCATCATTTTGGATTTTATTACGTACATCTAGAAACAAAGACGCCAGCGAGTCGCAATTACACACATCTTGTGATATTATTTTGCATATAAAATGTATAAAGTACGTATAGTACTACCACCTGGTTAGTGAGTAAGCGGAACGTTCGCTATATTTTATATTATATAAAACATCGGTCCGAGTACATAATATATTAAAATCCACTGTTTTTATTAGCAAAATTAAGTAACATAAATAGAATATTATAATGTCAGTGTCAGTAATATTATAAAGTAAGTGCAAGTGGGAAAATTTCACTAACAATACGTGGAATGGTTGTTGTACTGTGTACAATGACAATCTAGAGTAAAAAATATTACAGTGGCTTTGTACTGAATCTATTTAAATTTTAATATTTAATAATTAAACTTTGTACGAGTAAATTAAAATAATTATGATTTCACATGTGTTAATAAACCCTTTTTTTGTAATTATAATTTAGTGGTGAACTGATAGTGAAGAAATAGTTTTTTAATGTGTCGCTGAAGATACTTGGTGATAACACAAATCGTCCTGACTTTATATGAATTTCAATCAAATAATTTACTTTTTCATTATCATTATAATTACAGCCTTTCACAAGTCCAGTTCTTAACAAAGGTCATCCTCAAGGAATACTTTTCCGCCAGCTTCCATCTACTTCTTGCATCTCTTACCAAGTCGTCTCTCTGTCCATTTAGGCGTGCCGCCCTTTTTTTTTTTTTTTTTTTTTTGCGGATGGAAAATCATCTAATGACGCCTTTCGCTGTGGGTGGAGCGGAAGGGAGTGTCAGACTTTTACTGACTAAAAACCATCCGTGTTCCTTCAGTGCCCTTACGTTCCGGAGCCGCGGTATCTCTTTCGAACAGCCCGCAGCCCCGGCAGGCGTCGGCCCTTGCGGGCCCCTTCACGCTGCTGACAGCTCTTTGAGGCGCGCGTGGAACAAAACGCGCCGTCGACACGGCCTGTCGTCGTTAGACGGACGGACGGCGAGCTACCCATTGCTCGCCGTCCACAGGCCCGCGCCTACGGTGGCCGGGGGCCACGACGTAGCCCCCGACGCCCGGGGCGTCTCCCGCGGCGGCCGGGAAGGAAAGCTGTTGCTCTTTCCTTCTCCCGCTCCGCCACCTCCTTCGCTAGCATCACTGCTTCGCAGAAGGTGGTGACGGCATCCCATTCCGTCTCGCTCCGGACCATGGCTTCGACCAGGGCCGGACGCGAGAGGTCGCCGCCGCCTATCGCCGCTACGAGGACACGGCGGTGCTCCGCCCAAGCAGGGCACACCTCCACGGTGTGCTCCACCGTATCCTCCGGTCGATCCTCGCAGTGGGAGCACCCGGGCGTTTCCTCCCGCCCGATTCGGTGCAGGAACCTCCCGAACACACCGTGTCCGGTGAGGACCTGCGTCAGGCGGAAGGTGAGGACGCCGTGGCGTCTCTCAAGCCACTCCTCAAAGAGGGGTCTTATCGCCGCTATAGTGGCGTGCCCAGCACGGGGTTGCGACAGTCGCTCTCTCCATGTCGCCATGAGATCATGCCGGAAGTCTGTCCGCTGCGCGACAACTTGCCGCGGCAGCGGGGTTTCCCCCCGGCATAGTGCCTCCGCACGCCATTCGTGCAGGCGCGCAAGAACTATCGCCTCCAGATCCCATGGCGGCAATCCGGCAAGGAGGCTCGCCGCCTCGCGGGAGATCGTGCGGTAGCCGCGAACCATCTTTACGGCAACCACCCTTTGGGGCGCGTTTAGGTGGTGGACGGCAAGCCGCGCCAAACCACGCGCCCACACCGGGGCCCCGTAAAGGGCCATGGACCTCACGATCCCCGCGTAGAGCCTCCGGCAGGAGGCGTTTGGCCCCCCCAGGTTCGGCAGGAGCCGCCTGAAGGCAGCCCTGGTTCGTTCCAGTTTGGGAGCCAAACGTCGGAAGTGCTCAACGAAGTTCCATCGGCCGTCGAGGACGAGTCCTAGGTACTTCAACGTCGACTCGACGCCGATGGATACCCCTCCTACCATCACTGAGGATCCCGGTGGTGGCCTGTTCCGAGGACCATGGAAGTGCATGGCCTCGGACTTGTGCAGAGCCACCTCGAGACCCAGTTGCCGGATCCTCTCAACGACTATCGCAACCCCGCGTGTCATAGTTTCCGCCGCCGCCTCGTACGACCCCCCTTGTGCCAGTACCAGCGTGTCGTCAGCGTAGCAAACTACGCTGACGCCGGTAGGGAGGTCGGCGCGCAGCACCCAGTCGTAACCGATGTTCCACAGGGGCGGCCCCAGAATCGAACCCTGTGGGACACCGCACGACATCTCTCGCCGGTTCCACTCACCGTTGCGACCGGGGTAGATGACGGCCCTGTCCGTCAGATAGTCCCCGATTATACGACGGAGATAGGTCGGCACCCGGTGATACCGGAGTGCCTCCCTAATGCAGCTCCAGGGCATGGAGTTGAAGGCGTTGGCGATGTCGAGAGACACCGCCAAGACAACCCCCCCCTGGCCACTGCATCCCCCGTCGTGAGGGCTCTCACGCGCATGATGGCGTCCACCGTAGAGCGCCTCTTGCGGAAACCAAACTGGTGTTCCGCAAGATCCGGCCCCGTCCCCGCAAGGTGCTCGGCGAGGCGGTTTGCAATTACTCTTTCAAAGAGCTTGCCCACCTCGTCGAGCAGCACCACGGGCCGGTATGCGGACGGAGAGTCCACAGGGCGCCCCGGCTTCCAAATGAGGACCAGCTTCCCCGTCTTCCAACGAAGCGGGAATTGGCCTCTCTCCAAGCATGCGCTTAGGAGCCCCTCCAGTCGGGGCCCGAGAGCCTCCGAGGCCAGGACCCAGGCTTTGCCAGGCAAGCCATCGGGTCCTGGGGCGGTATTCCTGGCCTTGAGCCTACGTACCGCCACTCTTAGGTCTACCCCGGTCCCTTCCGGGATGTCGTCGTCGTCGTCCTGGTGGTCCGCTTCCGGCACCGCAGGTGGCGGAGCCATAGGCGGGGGCGGATGTTCCCCTCGCGCAGGGAACAGAGCGCTCACCACGTCCTCCACGAGCTGAGGCCGGAGACTCTGCGTCAGCGGGGGGGGGCCAGGTGCGGAGTTTATCCCGCACCATCTTGTAAGGGCGCCCCCACGGATCTCTGTCGAGAGTCTCCAGCATCTCCTCACGGGCCCGATCCCGGGCCCGCATGACAGCCTCCCGGAGGGCGGTCTTCGCCGCTCTGTATCCCTCGCTCCGCCTCAATGGCTGCCGCATTCGGTGGACGAATGCGGAGCCTGCGATGCCTGGCGTACAGGTGCCGCGCGGCGACACAAGCCTTGCGCAGACACGTCAGCTCACGCGACCACCAATACACCTGACGCCGGGCGCTTCCTGGCCGGACGCGGGGCATTGCCACGTCACATATCTCGGACATGGCCTCCTGGAACCACCCTGCCTCATCATTGACA
Organism: Parnassius glacialis; assembly: GCA_033319125.1. Lineage (NCBI taxonomy): Eukaryota > Metazoa > Arthropoda > Insecta > Lepidoptera > Papilionidae > Parnassius > Parnassius glacialis. The sequence goes on along the minus strand of JAVANC010000028.1, from coordinate 35,654,964 downwards.
TCGGCAGGCCTATCCGGTGATGACACCCAGGCCTGCACGATCGAGGCTTCCAGGAGGAGCTCCCGGTCCAGCTGCTTCAGCGCCCAACGCGGACCACTCGGGGCCTGTTGGACTGGCGCGCTCGAGGGCTGGGTGGAGACGTCAAACCGGATGTACCGGTGGTCGGAGTAGGTCTCCACCCCCTCCATGACTCGCCAGTCAATGGCACGCGGCGACAGAGCGGGGCTAGCGAACGAAATGTCCACCACCGACTCGCCCCGCATCCGCACACACGTGGGGACAGAACCCCAATTTAGGACGACCAGGCCTGTCTCCAGAGCCCAGTCTTCCACCATCCTACCCCGCACATCTGTACGACGAGAACCCCAAGCCAAGTTCTTGGCATTGAAGTCCCCGAGGACAAGTACGGGGAGGGGATAGCTTCCGACGACGACTGCTCTCAGCTCTGCAAGAGAGTTATGGAGCTCGGCGAGAGATCGGTTAGGAGAGAAGTACACCCCCACAACGACGAACTCCCCGAACCGTGCTGCTACGCACCCCTGACCCCTCCTGACACCTTCAAGGGTCGGGGTACCGGCGGCGGCCGAAGAAATGATGGCCACTGAGCCGTTAAGGTCCGCCACCCAGTCATCCCTAGGCCAGACAAAATACGGCTCAGCGACCACAGCGATGTTAATCGACCACTGCGCCATGCTCTGGAGCAACAGATCCTGAGCGCAGGCGCAGTGGTTGATATTCGCCTGGAGGAAGCTTAATGGGGCCGTTATAGGCATTCTATTTCAGCTTCCTCCACGGGGCGCCCCTCTGCGGGCGACGGTGTCGCGGCGGCAGCGGCGGCAACAGTGACAGCGGCGGCGGCGGCAGTTGCGGCTGCGGCGGTGGCCATAGAGGCGGTGGCGGCGGAGGAGGGCCCTCCCCTACCCGCGGCCTTGGCCTTGGCGGGTGGCACGCAGGCCCTGCTTCCGGCCCAGTGATCGGCCTTGACGTCATAAAAGAAATAACGTGGTGATATTTTATTTTTAGAGTTTAATTAATAGCATAATTTTTAGTGAAATATTTTTTTTTAGAATAAGGTTTACAAACGAACACAGAGTCCATCTGATGATAATTAGATGCTGTAGCTCTTTGACGTCCACATGTATCCTAGATTCAAAATAAAAATGCAGATGTGTTGTCACATCTAAAGTCTAAGATGGAATGTCTCGTTTCCAGTAAAAAGGGTCTCCGGTTTCCTACACATACAATGCCAAACATAGCAGCATTAAGCTGCTATTTTATATTGGTATTTTCTGGGAACGTTGTACTTACCCTGTCGAGCCGATTCGTTACAACCGACCCAAATTTTATTTAAGAGGTCCACTATTTTGTGATACTAATAATGTAAACAATTAGAGTAATACTATTTTTTTTATTGTGACAGATGTCTAACCGGTTTGTGCTACTGAGTACAACTTTTTACAGATAAATTTTTCTACTCTAAATTGTACCAAAATATTATCCTCAATGAGGTATTCTAAATATTTTTTCTAATAAATTAGTTACTGAGTATAAAAGGAAGTATCAAATCAAATCAAATCAAAATAATTTATTTTAAAGCATAGGTAAAAAGTTACAAATTCGTTGGAAAACTTTTGACAAGTAACACTATGCTTCTCCTTTTGGTGGTCCACCACATTGTGCTTTTTAGAAGAATTTTGCTTCCTCGCACAACTTCCTTGTGGAATCGATTTCCACCCAGCGATTTTTGCGAACCGATACGACTTAGGGACCTTCAAGAAAAAAGCCTACTTCTTTTTAAAAGGCCGGCAACGCATCTGCAATTCCTCAGGTGTTGCAGTTGTTCATGAGCTCGTTTGCCCCCTACCCTATAAATAAAATATGTTGTTATCATGATCACCTGCCATTACAAATAATAATATTTAATAGCATTACAATCTCAATTAGAATGAATGTTTAGGAAAAGTTACATAAAATATAGATTTTATTAACCTTAATTATATTATACCGGCGTGAAGTAGAAGCCCTGCTTCTGCGTTTCGTCTGGTGAGTGCAGGTGGCCGGAGGCCCCTCCTATCAACATGGTAGCGGAATTACACATTAGACTACCCCAGGAGGGTACCAGTACCCCTGGAGAATCCCTCGCTGAGCATCCACGACCATGTTATTCCAATCCTGAGCGTGGGTGCTCAGGTTGCCCCGCGTATTCTGGGGGGGGGGGGGGCAAAATACCGCTCAAAAACATAACTGCTCGGGGCAAACTGAGCAACAATACCAAGGCGACCCCTGCCACGCTATCCGTGAATTTCTGCAACATCAGGGGACTTCACTCTAACCTAAACGCCGTCCACTAATATCTTGAGACGGCGAAGCCGGCCTTGCTCTTCTTGACCGAGACGCAGGTGTCCTCTCCGGCTGATATTTCGTATTTCTCCTACCCGGGGTACAAATTGGAGCACTCCTTGTGCCTCGGGCTGGAGTTTGCGTGTATGTCAGAGAGGACATCTGTTCTCGACGCCTCGGCAGTCTTGAAGGTTCGGATCTGTCCATCCTTTGGCTACGCGTAGACAGCGACGACCATCCGCGCGTCGACGGGTGCCTCTATAGGTCCCATAGCGGTAATGCCGAAACAGACCGACTCATCGACCACGTCCAAATGGCTACAGATTCCTTGCTACAACAGGTCCCATCCGCAGAGATCGTGATCCTTGGTGATTTTAACGCCCACCATGCCGAATGGCTCGGTTCACGTTTAACCGATCATGCGGGGAGATCTGTTTATGACTTTGTCTTGGCATATGGTCTGACACAACTGGTTACTTCGCCTACGCGGATTCCAGATGTGGAGGATCATACACCTTCCCTGTTGGACCTTCTGCTGACCTCTCATCCGGACGGATATCAGGTTTCCGTCGATGCCCCTCTCGGCTCTTCGGACCACTGTCTGATCCGGAGTATGGTGCCACTCACGCTCCCTTCGCGGTTGCGTTCTGCAGGTTGCCGCCGTGTTTGGCATTATAGGTTGGCGGATTGGGACGGAATGCGGTCTTTCTTTGCATCCTACCCATGGGGGCGGGTTTGCTTCTCGCCGGATGATCCCAGCGCTGTTGCTGACTCTGTCACTGATGTGGTGCTACAGGGAATGGAACTATTTATTCCATCATCTGTGGTACCCATCGGAGGCAGATCTCAGCCTTGGTTTGGTCGCTCCTGTAAAACTGCATTACGCAGTAAGCAGGAGTGTTATCAAGCCTGGGCTGCGGCTTTGGCGACTCGGGATGTAAACACCAGCATACTTAAAAAGAAGTATAACTTCGCCTCCAGGTCCCTCAAAAGAGTTATTGCCAAGGCAAAGTCAGAGCACATAGGCAGAATTGACGAGAAACTAGTTCGCCTTCCTTCGGGAACCCGTGCATTCTGGTCTCTCGCCAAGGCTGTCCAAGGGAATTTCTGTAAGCCATCACTACCATCTCTGCACAGGGAGGACGACTCACTGGCCCATGACGCAAAAGACAAAGCCGACCTTTTAGGCTCCCTTTTTGCGTCCAACTCGACTCTTGGTTATGGGGGGAAAACACGCTCGGTTCGCAAAGCACTTCTCTCCCTGAACATCCAGAAGTCGAGTGGGCCTGACGGAATCCCCCCAATTGTGCTGAGGACGTGTGCTCCGGAGTTGGCACCGGTCCTAACGCGTCTTTTTCGGTACTTCTACTCCCAAGGCGTAGTCCCGAATTCATGGAAGACAGCGTTTGTCCACCCGATCCCTAAAAAAGTGACCGCTCAGACCCGTCCAACTATAGGCCTATCGCGAGCAAGGCCGGCTTCGCCGTCTCAAGATATTAGTGGACGGCGTTTAGGTTAGAGTGAAGTCCCCTGATGTTGCAGAAATTCACGGATAGCGTGGCAGGGGTCGCCTTGGTATTGTTGCTCAGTTTGCCCCGAGCAGTTATGTTTTTGAGCGGTATTTTGCCCCCCCCCCCCAGAATACGCGGGGCAACCTGAGCACCCACGCTCAGGATTGGAATAACATGGTCGTGGATGCTCAGCGAGGGATTCTCCAGGGGTACTGGTACCCTCCTGGGGTAGTCTAATGTGTAATTCCGCTACCATGTTGATAGGAGGGGCCTCCGGCCACCTGCACTCACCAGACGAAACGCAGAAGCAGGGCTTCTACTTCACGCCGGTATAATATAATTAAGGTTAATAAAATCTATATTTTATGTAACTTTTCCTAAACATTCATTCTAATTGAGATTGTAATGCTATTAAATATTATTATTTGTAATGGCAGGTGATCATGATAACAACATATTTTATTTATAGGGTAGGGGGCAAACGAGCTCATGAACAACTGCAACACCTGAGGAATTGCAGATGCGTTGCCGGCCTTTTAAAAAGAAGTAGGCTTTTTTCTTGAAGGTCCCTAAGTCGTATCGGTTCGCAAAAATCGCTGGGTGGAAATCGATTCCACAAGGAAGTTGTGCGAGGAAGCAAAATTCTTCTAAAAAGCACAATGTGGTGGACCACCAAAAGGAGAAGCATAGTGTTACTTGTCAAAAGTTTTCCAACGAATTTGTAACTTTTTACCTATGCTTTAAAATAAATTATTTTGATTTGATTTGATTTGATACTTCCTTTTATACTCAGTAACTAATTTATTAGAAAAAATATTTAGAATACCTCATTGAGGATAATATTTTGGTACAATTTAGAGTAGAAAAATTTATCTGTAAAAAGTTGTACTCAGTAGCACAAACCGGTTAGACATCTGTCACAATAAAAAAAATAGTATTACTCTAATTGTTTACATTATTAGTATCACAAAATAGTGGACCTCTTAAATAAAATTTGGGTCGGTTGTAACGAATCGGCTCGACAGGGTAAGTACAACGTTCCCAGAAAATACCAATATAAAATAGCAGCTTAATGCTGCTATGTTTGGCATTGTATGTGTAGGAAACCGGAGACCCTTTTTACTGGAAACGAGACATTCCATCTTAGACTTTAGATGTGACAACACATCTGCATTTTTATTTTGAATCTAGGATACATGTGGACATCAAAGAGCTACAGCATCTAATTATCATCAGATGGACTCTGTGTTCGTTTGTAAACCTTATTCTAAAAAAAAAATATTTCACTAAAAATTATGCTATTAATTAAACTCTAAAAATAAAATATCACCACGTTATTTCTTTTATGACGTCAAGGCTTATCTTTTAGAGGCTGTTAATTATCTGCAGCTTATAAGTGACTTAAAATTGTCTGCGCAAATAACGGAACAGGCAACAGGCTCAATTAATGTTCGTGGTGTAGCGGCGTTCAGATATTATGAATCTAAATTTAAATATAGCTATATTGAAACCTTTAAATTTTATTTCTACACAAACACACACAACAGTACACAAAAAGTCTACAGCTGGACATAGGTTTTCCCCATAGATTGCCACAAAGTGTTATCAAATCGTTATTCCATCTAGTGAGGCTCACCCAACATTTTGCTTGCCAGTACGAGGCCACTCGAAAATCTTTTTGCACATCAGCTATGTTCTAGGAGTTATAGGGCCGGCCCATGGCAACTTCAGCGAACTGATCCTCTTGATTAAGTCAATATTATTAAAAAGCAAACACCCCAACGTCTGATATTTTAACTAAAAATATAATATAATAAAATAAATTTCAGGTAAATCATCATTTACAATTACTATTAACACTTTCAATTGTGCCGGCGGTGATCGAACCCGGCTTGCTCACGTACTGTGAAGTTACAAGGAATAGATAACCCTGAGCTACCACGACAAATCAAAAGGTTCAAAGTTTTGTTTTATTTTATTTAATGTACCATCCTTGGTTCTTTTTTGATCCAAATCTAAATGTAGCCATTTAATGAGAAAAAAGACCCAGCGTTTTTGTTACTATACGGCGTTGAGTAGGATGATAATTTCAGCATTCTTAATTCTTCCTACTAACACAGTAAATTTATATTTTATGTAAATAAATAAAGATTTTTTTCTTTTTTTAGCGTTAGTGCTTTTTGCAAAGCAGGTTTTTGTCCTATCATTGTGAATATTATCACCATCATCATAACTGTACATAAACCTCATTCCTTCCACAAAACACGGTTCTGAACCACCTGCATACAACTACTTTCTGAATCTCTTACCAGGTCTTCACTTTATGTAGTGAATTATTTTCATCTTATTTTTTTCGCAGAATAGAACGAGTGCTAAAAATATTTTTATTAAACGAATTACATGAATGTAAACATTTGCACAACGTTACTGTGCGAAAGATGCACTGCTTATAACACAAATGGAAGTTTATAAAACGTAAAAAGTTTAAAAATAGAAATGCAGTCTCACAAGATTGCTGGTTTGCCAGTGTTATGAAATATTCTTCCTGAACAATATTTTATGATTGCTAAAGAAGCTACTATAAGAATAATTTTAAGGGAACGTTAAGGCGCTTTTTAACTGTTTAGAATCTCTTAAAAATAAATTCATTTTATAAAAACTGAACATGTATGATCACATATACACAAGCGTGTGCATGTGCACGCTAAAGTAATACAATAACCGTGGTTGCTAACCTACTTACTACGCTTGGTGTAGCAATAATGACAAATAAATCCATGTTACCATAAATAGTTGCCACGCTATGAGGCAATCTACAGTAACTGTTATTAATTAATTAATGAAAAATAAATAATTTTTGAATCATACATATTGTTACGGCCTGCAGCTGCTTATCCAGGAGTAGGATATTCCGAAGCCCATCAACGGAAGACCCTACAAGCAGATGCAGGTCAGGCCTCAACAAGTGGCCACTTGGAAAGTCCCTAATTACAATAAACTATAAGGGAGCGCGTTCTATCCTACTACAATTAAACAGGGAGAACATTTAAACCGAGCTTACTTACGTATATCCAAGACGACTGCTGTCTCAGGGTTCGGTCATGCCGCATGTGGTTGTAGGGTGCATGGGAAGTAAGGGTTGGTGATGTGTATCTGTGTGTGACTGGGTGTGGTAGACCTGATTAGATCGTTGCCGTCGGCAGCAGCTCGGACTTCAGCACGGCTCCAAATTGTGGTAATCTTCTGCGGAGCCGCCCACAGTCACTTTCTTCGTTCGTCACGAGGACTGTCCATTAACTTTATCGTACAATTAACTAACTTCCAGAAGCCACTAACTCTAATTTGTTATAAGGCGTAACACACAACACGAATACAATGTCGGTCTATACTAAATCCCGTTACTATAAGCAAAAAAGTAACACACCGCACGAAAACGAATGTCCGGGTCAAATTTCACTACCGTTTCGCGTGGCAACAATTATTTCTAGAATAGTAGTTAATATTGTCGAATGCACTTATACATGGATTCAGAGTTAAACACAACTAAGTCTCGGGAGAAGCTCTCAAACAAGGAATGCGCGTTACGAATCCTAGACAGTATATTCACTAGACGCGCCTGCACTATTCCGCATTCCCTAACAAAAATGACAGCGTGCTGTTGATAGCACTGCTTGCAAAAGATTCCCTTTTGCGCTCGCGCGCTCTCGCCACACACACCGCTCGACCAAACTTCAAAACCGGTATGGTACCGAGCCGTGCGCCCTCCGGCGTCAAATTTCGGAACCAGCGTTCGGGCGTGAACACACCCCCGTCCCGGACATAAGGATTTAGGTCCGCGAGCAAACCGGCAAGCGGGACAAGGTCGACACGGCACGTTGCAAGACCGAATCTACAAACAAAACTAGGCCACCTTAGGCACCTCATCAGATCTTGCAACCCTAACCACCGCCTCAAAAAATACTGCCCCAATGTGGTTAAGCCGGAGGGTTGTGCCTCCATTGGATACCCTTCCTGGACATCGCAGCACCTAAATAAGTCCTGTTACTGGACAGAAGTCCGACGACCTCTTTCAAACACCTATCTGTGCCCCTATGACTCGTTCCACAATCCGACCGAATCAGGTGAGCAAACGACGACGCGATACAAGCGGCCCAGCGTGGCCTCCTAAGCTTCAGTGCAGAGCGCACCCACAAATTCCACATGAAGGGCGTCTGTGGAGAAGCAAACGAAACGCACAGATAGTCCTTAGTATGAATCTGCAAACAAGTAGGCATAACCAAGCCATCCACCATATAATGATTTGCTCAAATGGTGCGGCAGCTGATTTCAGTCTGATAATCTACAACTAGCTAGCCCTTTAGACAAGTAGTCCTATGCTCATATTTCAACTAATTTTTCAAAAGCATCAATGTTCAACTACATAATTCATTCAAACAAATTAATCACCGATGCACATAGGTCAACTGACAAATTAAACAAAACGATAAACGTAAGGGACAGCCCTCCTTCTCATTTAAATATCTTAGACAGTGTTAACAAAATGTGAAACACAAGGAGGAATGACGCTTATTCCTTTCGGCACAAATGGGGTTATCCAATTTCCATTTTCTTTTTCACAAAGCAGAATGATTAAACACAATCACAAAACATATACACAAATATCCAAACAGCGCGTCATTCAATTTCGAATGAATTCAAATTTTCCTTTCAGCAAAACAGACACAATGTGCAAATATATTTACAAAAACTATGCACACGTATTTAAGGAGTATATTAAATTCAACCTTTTAATCACAACCGCTACAAATATTCGCGGAAAACCCAAAGCATTTTTAATTTTAATTTAAAGAATTTTTAACCAAGTGCTCGACCAAAACAAATCTAATACCCCTTGAGAGCGTGATTCAACGCTCCAGGGGGCCCTAATCTTCCCACCACCAAGTGGAGGCCACACCGCATGAACCCGAAACCAATAGAGCGCAAACCGCTAACAGTCGCCACTCGGGTTGTACTCTTTCACTGAGGCCGTCGGCAAGAGAACAGTTTGACAAGTGGACTGCTGACGGCTCAAGGCTCAGTGGAGGCGGCCGTGGTGGGAGCTAAGGCGGCAGCTAGCTAGGGCCGCCTTCATCAAATGGGTTACGGTGGTACACCAGTCGCGGCCACTCAGCTAACGGGAGTGAGAAGGGTCTAGCGGACTGATGAGTGGCCGTGAAGTTCCTCTCCACACGCTGAGGGGGGGTGATGACACCCCCGCCCCTGGGGGAATTACCCCCCAACTGGTCGGGGGAGGGACCTCATTCATACCTAGGGGCCTGGTACCTGGCCGGCAGGCGCCGAGAGTCGTCCGTCAGAGGGCGTGGATGAGCGCCCCCGCCCGTGGGGTTTGAGGGCCTGGCAGAGCCCCGAGAGGAGACGCCGTTCGCACCCAGGTACAAAACTGCATGGTGATTGCCCTGGCAATGCAGACAGGGCCGCCGGTGCGGACAGTCCCGCTGGAGGTGCCCTTCCAAACATGAGTAGCATCAGCGGCGCTCCTTGGCGATAGTTCGCCTCGCCGGAACCAGCTTACATATTAATTTCGGGCACGACGTTACCCGGTGATCAGATGCTCGACAATAGGAGCATGGGGGAGCCTCTCTGGCCGCTAGGCCACTGTAAGATGGTAAGGAGCGACGCCCTCCCGCGGGGGCTCCGATAGGCCTGGGGGGGTTGACGACAACTTGCCCGGCGGATTCCGCTTCTCACTGGGCACGGCTCGTAAGTCGTCAACGGTGCCCGCCGCGTTCTCAATCTGCCGGCACTGCTCCTCCAAAAACCGCAGCAGGTCATCGAAGGGCGGAAAATAGGAGGCCCCGTGCCCGCCGTACCTCTCCTCAAAATGTATTCGAAGGTCGAGAGGTAGACGGGACAGCACGATGCGGAGCAACAAAAAGGCCCATTTGCCCACTGGTAAATCCAGCCGCCTCAACGTATTACAGACCACCAAGACTTGATTCACCAGGTCAGTTCGTAGTCGGGCCCGGTCACTAAGCAGCGGGAGGCTTAGTAGCTGCTTGACATGTTCGTCCGCAATTCGCCGGACGTTGGGGTATCTTCTGGCTAGGAGGTCCCGAGCAGTCTGGTAAGCGTCGTTCGACAATCCCAAGTGACCGACGACGCCCAGGGTCTCCCACTCCAGTAAGGCCAGGAGGTACGCCATCTTCTGGCTCGGGGTCAAGTCACTCCGGGCGTCCACTAGGCTGTCGAAAAGACCAACGAAGGTCAGCCATTCGGAGAGGACCCCGGAGAACCTTGGCAGGTCCAGAGTTGGGAGTCGTCCCAACAGCTCTGGCTGAGGCTGCTTCCGAGAGGACTCGGGCAGGCCACTCATCCGAGCTTCACGCGCCTTCTCGGCATACCTGCTTTCAGCCTCGATCAACTCGTCCGTGAGCGAAAATGAACTGCTCGTAGTCCGCGAAGCAGGATTCCAGGACTCCCTTTTCCACATCGGAATCCTCGAGCTCAGCGTAAGCCTCCTCCTTTGCGGCCCTTCGAGCATCGACCTGCTCGAGCCGCTTCATCAAGTTATAGACCCTATCCGGTTGACCTATCAAAGCATGGGCGCTGGTGGCCCAGCGTAACTCAGTCCGCAGGCAACGGATTAGTAGCTTGGGCGATGGCATCACTACTAAATACAAATTACGTTGCGGCTCGAGCACAAATTACAAAAATAACAAGTAACAAATACACAAAAAAAAATTAACAGCTAACAAATACAGTTCCTATCAAATCGAGTTGAATAGAAATTACATCAATACGAATTACTACTTATTAAATTAAATACAAGTTAGCACAAAAGAAAAGACACAAATCAAATTAACAAATAACAAAATAAATACTAGTGCGGTCAAATCAAGTTAACTTCAAATTGCGCGAACACAAATTACTACTCATTAGTTCAAATACAAATTACAATACAAATAAAGATACACATCACGGTCTATCAACAAAAAATGTAAAAATTTTATTTTTACGTATTACGGACGGGCGTGATTGTAGACACAAAATTAAACCAATCAAACCAACGCTCCCTGCCACCCAAATTGTTTAATTTTTATCAAACACTACGGTTGGGATCGAACGGGGAATCGAACCCGGAACCACGCTCTGCTACCAGAATGTTACGGCCTGCAGCTGCCTATCCAGGAGTAGGATCTACCGGGGCCCATCAACGGAAGACCCTACAAGCAGATGCTGGTCGGGCCTCAACAAGTAGCCACGTGGAAAGTCTCTAATTATAATAAACTATAAGGGGGCGCGTTCTATCCTACTACAATTCAACAGGGAGAATAGTAAAACCGAGCTTACTTACCGCGTTACGAATCCTAAACAGTATATAAATAAATAAATATAAATATAAATAAACAAATAAAAATATACCACGCTTATATTATGCACATAACATCAAGTAAATAATCTTATCGTATGTAATATGTTATCCTCAGTCATCAACAAAAGCTAATAAATTATCTAACTTCTGATTTCTTTTTACTCCCTATTTAAGTTAACTACTGGGATTCGCCCAGTCACTGAACTGAGCAAATAATAGTGTCACGGTTAATAAATTTTGTATTCTATGAACACCTGCTGGCTTGTTAGACTATGTAGCGGGTAATGATTCCAAGAAGTTTCAAGTCTCCTTTTAAGTCGTGGGGACATAATATACTTTGTCATTTCGCTTGTTGTAGTGCGTAGTCATAATTTTTTCCACTCTCTTAAGCTGCAGCGACTAAATAATTTCTGACTCAACTCAAATGTCCTGTCAATCGGCGGTAAGCATCTAGATTCAGTACTTGTTGAATAATTCATGGACAGATTCCTAGCAGTAATCTTCAATTTAGGCGAAACATTTTTTTGTTTCCTTTTAGATTTCTCTTGAATTGTAGTTTTGACAATGTTGGTTTTTTGTCTGATCCTAACAGCAGGGGTAACAGGGGTCGTCCCGATCATTTATGGTCTTCGAGATTGGATGGGTTGGGTAGTTGTCCTTCTTCTTTTTTAAAAAACGTTACCCCACACTAGGATTTTCTCCTGTATCGTGGAGGCAGTTTACAAACATATATTGCACAAGGACAAACATCCAGACCCGGAACATTTATTTGTAGGCCGTACAAATACTTGTTCCGTGCGGGAAAAACCGCGGCCCCAAGCGTTGTAACTCATTGCTAAGCCACTACGCCACGGAGCCGTCCTACTTGTTGATAGTGCGATACATACATAAGCATACGACTGATTTATAAAGCAATAATTCCAATTCTGTTTTCTTCAACGTGCTTTTATATTATTTAATTTAATATGATTATTGTGAAAAATAATATGTGAAATGGTGGCAAAGTGATCAAAGTCTCTTAAATGCATTCCAAATTTGAAAACAGAATTCCATTCCAATTTCCAAAACAGAAATTCTAATATTATATATAGCCAGGCTACATTAATATGGATAATTTTGACTGGCACTTTTGATTTCGCTCTTCTCTAGAACTTATCACATTCCTGCTCATTGTCATTACAGCCCATCTAAGTCCTCTGCTGTACATAGGCCTCTACCAAAGATTCCCGATAGAAGTAGTTTTTTTTTATATCAAGCATAATTCGTTTGATTTTTCAACAATGCAATTTTAATATACTGTGTAAATTAAAAACAGCTTGCATTTACAGCATCGTCGTCTTCTGCAATTTGTAGTTCTAATTAAAACTAAACCTAACTATTAAATCAATAATTAATATTATATTATAATTAAGAAGTTATAAGTTAAGTTATAATCTGAATCTGAAAGAAGCGAAAGAGGTATGTAAGGATCGTGACACTTGGCGATCTGTTCTCTCTGGCTACCCCGTCAGGGATTGTGCGTGAAGATAAGTAAGTAAGTAAGTTATAAGCACATTGAAACTATGACTTATCGTTATTATTTAATAAAATTTTATGCTTTATTTACCTACGTATTTAATAAAGATTTGGATCACTTACTTAATTTATTTAATATAAAACTAGTATAATATAAGGACCGTGTAGTTGGATATACCCGCAAATACTACGACGGCGTAATAGAACCTATCGTCTCATTTTATCTCTTGGATGTTTTTTGTGGCAAATGCCTTAAAGCGCCAAACTTGTGGTCTGTAAAAGTTATTAATGTCAGATTACAGCTTCAAAGGGGCAAGTCCTCCTGTATTACGATTTCTAACTTGCCAAGTGCACGGTTAGGGAAAATTCTCCCTATTAAGGGAGTGGCTCGTGTAAACCGTTTAAGAACAGACAGAGATAGAAAGAGAAGTCGAAATGTGCAGCGCATATTCGTTTATTAATTTTGTAAGTTGCATCGAAGGTCTAACTGCTAATGGGCTAGCTAGAAACGAGTGACAGCCTCGTACCGGTAGGCGAAGTGTAGGGTGACCCCCCACGAGATGGAATGACGACCTGGTAAGACATGCAGGAAGTCGATGGATACAGGTGGCTCAGGACTATGCTTTGTGGCATTCCTTGGGGGAGGCCTATGTTCAGCAGTGGACTTATGAAAGGCTGTAATGTTGATGATGATGATGAAATTATAATTCGACCGAGAATACTAGCTAACATAATTTAATATTATTAAAAGTGACATGACATGATGTAACCGAGAGAAGTTAAATACACTTATAAAAATTAAAAATACTTACTAACTTTCGCGTAGAGATTTAGTACGATCTGTTAGGTCAAGGTTTCAGTAATGCTTTTTTAAAAACGAGCTTAAGGCATGGAACCCCTTTTATTAGATTACAAATTACATTAATATTTAGGAACACGAGGGATGCCCGAACGTGACAAATGTTAGGTCTGTAGTCTTGACTGACTGTGGTCCCGATGATGGGAAATTCTACTGTGTTCACAAACAATGACAAGAAAACTGTGTCACATTCTAGGTTCTAGACCATTCAAGTGGTACTTATTTATTATTAAGTAGTCTGTAATATTATATACTAGTAAAGGGTATACAGTTCGTAGAACTCACCGTTTATACGCTCGCTCTAAATTACCCGCTGGCACTTGCCACTATGCAATGTCAATTAACCACGTGCTCGGTCGAGAAGGGAAACACCACTAGGAAAGAAACTATCTGAGAAATTAGATATTATTTCGAGGAGATGATGTGAAGTCCACCAACACGCATTGTAAGAGCGCGGCGAACTAATTGCTGTAAAATGCTCTCAGAAATGAGAATTAGTTGAAGGGACTCATATAGGAAGTGTCTTCTTTACTTTTATCCGTCCCATGTAAATTAATAATATTAAAAATATAAATATGCAAAACACAAAATGTATAATATAAAGAAACAGACACCAATTAATAAATAATAGAAAAGACTTTATATAAAATTAACTAAACATAATCACAATCGACTAGGAAAATATCATTGTACTAGTACAATACTGGAAGTTTTCATAATTGACCAAGGTAACAATAGAGAATGCCATATAGCATTAAGTTCGCCTTTTGTATAAATATTTGGTGCAATAAAGAATAAAATAAATAAATAAAAAATGTCAATGAAAAAAAATATGAAATAAAGATATCTATGGTAACTTGAGCAGGTTTATTAAATCTAACAAATGAGCAGTAAATCGCAAATTGTTTGTTGCCCGTCTAGAAAATTTTATCGCAAGTAAATTTTCGCTCCTTGATTTATTCATAATTTCGTTGTGTTCTTACTCTACTACAAATTTATAAAGGATTTCGATTAGCAATTAATTATGAAACATTGTCCCGTGCCACTGTTTACAAGCAGTTCAATGAGTTTTTGCATGTCGTAGCAATTTACTGATGACCAGAGAGTAGATTTTCAAACCATGGTTATCCCATAATTTGGCTAATGATAAGAACATACGAAAAGCAACAAGTAAATGTTCGTTTTTTTATAGGATAAGGGTGACAAACGAGCACACAGTCCACCTGATGTTAAGTGGTTGCTGCGGCCCATAGACATCTACATCTATCCTCTATTACAAATCAAAATGTAGATGCGTTGTCACCCGTGAGGACTAAGATGGAATGCCTCATTTCCAGTAAAAAGGGCCTCCGGTCATCTGCACTCACCAAGCGAAATGGAGAGGTAAACCTCTACTTCATGCTGGTTTTCTGTGAGGTCGTGGTACCACCCCGGTTCGAGCCGGCCCATCCGTGCGACAGCAAAAGCTGCCACGTGGCTCTACCACTGTTAGAAGAAAGTTCGTTCAAGAGATTAATTCATGAACACCTTTTGAAACAAGACATTGTTTCACGATAAAAAAATATTAATTATAAGACTCGATGTAATATATTATATATACAAATGGGAGACGTGCAGCAGCATCTTCCTGATAACAACTCAAAATAATAAAAAACTGCGATTGTAAACACCAAGCGTGGCAGCTACGGTAAAAACCTCCACATGAAGGAGGTAGGAAGAAGAACATAGGACGTTCAACAGTGAACTCTTGTAGGCTCTAATGGATGTATGGACAATATGTATATAGTTCATGATATAAGTATATATATAATAGGTGTATATATACATACTTATGTATATTGTGTGTTTGTATGTTTCATTATCATCATCATCATTACAGCCCTTCACAAGTCCACTGCTGAACATAGGCCTCCCCCAAAGAATGCCACAAAGCACGGTCCTGCATTCATCGACTTCCTGCATGTCTTACCAGGTCGTCACTCCATCTCGTGGGGGGACGCCCTACACTTCGCCTACCGGTACGAGGCTGCCACTCGAGAACCTTTCTTCCCCATCGGTTGTCGGTTCTTCGAGCTATATGGCCGGCCCACTGCCACTTCAGCTTACTAATCCGTTGGGCTATGTCGGTTACTCTGGTTCTACTGCGGATATCCTCATTCCTAAATTTATCACGCAGTGAAACTCCGAGCATAGCCCTCTCCATAGCTCGCTGAGCGACCTTGAGCTTCCTCATACGGCCAGCAGTGAAGGACCACGTCTCAGTTCCGTAAGTCATCACTGGCAACACGCACTGGTTGTACAATTTTGTTTTAAGGTTTTGAGGTATTTCTGACGAGAAGATGTGTCGTAGCTTCCCGAACGCTGCCCAGCCGAGTTGAATCCGTCGATTGAACTCTCGGTCGAAGTTGGACTTACCTAGTCGGACTATTTGTCCCAGGTAAACATAATCGTCAACAACTTCGAGCTTAGTGCTCCCAACAACTATCGGCATAGGTGTGACATAGACATTAAACATAATCTTTGTTCTGTCCATGTTCATCTTAAGACCTATCCGTTGGGAGACACTATTGAGGTCATTGAGCATAGTGCTTAGTTCCTCCAGCGATTCTGCCATGAGGACTATATCGTCAGCAAATCGAAGGTGAGTGATGTACTCGCCATTGATGTTAATTCCGTATCCTTTTCAGTCCAGAAGCTTGAAAACGTCTTCCAATGCAGCGGTGAAGAGTTTCGGGGATATAACGTCACCCTGTCTTACACCTCTCTGCAATTGGATAGGTTTCGTACTCTGGTTCTGTACTCGGATAGCTATCGTAGCTCTACTGTACAAACACTTCAGCACTTCGATATACCGACAGTCAACTTGGCACCGCTGAAGGGACTGCAGCACCGCCCAAATTTCGACGGAATCAAAGGCTTTCTCATAGTCCACATACGCCAGACATAGTGGCAAATTGTACTCTTCGGACTTCTGTACAATTTGCCGTAGGGTATGTATGTGGTCTATGGTGCTAAAGCCCTTTCGGAAACCGGCTTGTTCGGGAGGCTGAAAGTCGTCAAGTCTGCGCGCGAGACGATTCGTAATGACTCTCGAAAACAGCACGTAGACGCGGCTCAGAAGGGAAATCGGTCTGTAGTTCTTCAAAAGAGCGTTGTCACCTTTCTTGAAGAACAAGACCACCGCACTTCTACTCCACGCCTCCGGTGTAATGCCACCATTGAGGACGGAATGAAAGAGCCTCTGAAGGACTTCAAGTACCGGTCTTCCACCCGCTTTCAGAAGCTCCGCTGTAATTCCATCCTCGCCTGGGGCCTTGCCATTTTTAAGGTCCTGGAGAGCCATTCTAATCTCGCTCAGACTGACGTCCGGGATATCTTCGGAATAGTGTCGAATAAGACTCGCTCTTGGATCGTTACTCACACTTGCGTGTGGCTCCAACGATGACGTGTACAGCTGCCCATAGAACCTCTTAATCTCACTCAAAATCTCAGGTGCCCCGGAAACGATGCTGCCACATTCGGTCTTCAGCTTTGACAGTTGGCTCTTTCTGGCAGACAGATCTCTGGCAAAGACTTTGGAGCCTTGGTTCCGCTCGATCGCTTCTTCAATACGAGCTGTATTGTAGTTGCGTAAGTCTCGCCGCATGCATTTAGAGATCTGTCTGTATGTTTAAGAGGAAGAAATTAAATAAAAATACATGGGTTAATGTGCTAAAAGAATAAAGGAGAGGAGCCAAATACAACTTTAATGATTTTAAACAGAACTGACGTAGGCACATTTCATAATATTCTATCCCAACAAAATGGTGACGATGCGAAAGTTCTGTTCCAATCCATGGCCCACGTAGTATAATAAGTATTAACTAACGTTATATCAGTAAGTGATGTATGTTAGGGTATGATGGGACTGACATACGCTAAGCGATAAATGTCCCTTAAAATATTGTAGAATAAAAAAAAACTCTAATGTTTGATTTGGCATCGTGAAAGGTGATAAACTTGAAGCTGGATCCTCTTTTAACAGAACAGAACAGAACAGAAACTTTTTTATTCAATATAGATTATAAATAATACTTATTGAAAGTCACTCTTTTGTTTGATTACCACTGGTTCGGAAAAAACCTCTGTCCTGGGAAGAACCAGCAAGAAACCCAGCGGGACTTTTTTTTTATAAATAACTACTACTAGCTTACAATCATGATGTTACACAAATTAACATCATAACAAATTAGAAATAGCTTGGTAGCGATCACCTCATTTCCAGGGGTTATCATCATCCATAAATTCCTTAATATTATAATAACCCTTTTTATACAAACTTAGTTTAATAAAGTTTTTGAACTTTGAGCAGGTCAAATTTTGTATATTTTCTGGAATTTTGTTGTAAAAGCGTATACATCGGCCCAAGAATGAATTACTGACTCGATGGAGTCGAGTAACTGGTACTACTAGTTTGTGTCTGTTCCTAGTATTTACAGAATGAATATCACTTATTTTTGTAAAACTACTTTTATGTTTGTGTACGTTTGTGTACATTTTCATAAATGTGTTGAGAGGCCAAAGTTAATACATTAATTTCCTTAAATTTTTGTCGCAGCGACTCTTTAGGCTTTAAATCATAAATTGCTCTTATGGCCCTCTTCTGTAAAACAAATATAATTTCAGTGTCAGCTGCGTGTCCCCATAGCAAAATACCATACGTCATTATGCTATGGAAATAACTAAAGTAAACTAGTCTAGCTTTTTCAACACTAGTTAGACTTCTAATCTTTTTTACAGCATATGCTGCAGAACTAAGTCTGCTTGCTAGTTTTGATATATGGGGGCTCCATTGAAGCTTCGCGTCTAGTGTGATTCCAAGAAAAATGGTGGTATCTACAAGACTCAGTTTCTCCCCATTTAAAATTACATTAGTATTTAATTGTTTGACATTCGGAGTCATGAATTTACCATACATTTTGTTTTCATCATCATCATCATTACAGCCCTTCACAAGTCCACTGCTGAACATAGGCCTCCCCCAAAGAATGCCACAAAGCACGGTCCTGAGCCACCTGCATCCATCGACTTCCTGCATGTCTTACCAGGTCGTCACTCCATCTCGTGGGGGGACGCCCTACACTTCGCCTACCGGTACGAGGCTGCCACTCGAGAACCTTTCTTCCCCATCGGTTGTCGGTTCTTCGAGCTATATGGCCGGCCCACTGCCACGTCAGCTTACTAATCCGTTGGGCTATGTCGGTAACTCTGGTTCTACTGCGGATATCCTCATTCCTAAGTTTATCACGCAGAGAAACTCCGAGCATTGCCCTCTCCATAGCTCGCTGAGCGACCTTGAGCTTCCTCATACGGCCAGCAGTGAAGGACCACGTCTCAGTTCCGTAAGTCATCACTGGCAACACGCACTGGTTGTACAATTTCGTTTTAAGGTTTTGAGGTATGTCTGACGAGAAGATGTGTCGTAGCTTCCCGAACGCTGCCCAGCCGAGTTGAATCCGTCGATTGACCTCTCGGTCGAAGTTGGACTAACCTAGTCGGACTATTTGTCCCAGGTAAACATACTCGTCAACAACTTCGAGCTTAGTGCTCCCAACAACTACCGGCATAGGTGTGACATGGACATTAAACATAATCTTTGTTCTGTCCATGTTCATCTTAAGACCTATCCGTTGGGAGACACTATTGAGGTCATTTAGCATAGTGCTTAGGTCCTCCAGCGATTCTGCCATAAGGACTATGTTTTTGGCAAATCGAAGGTGAGTGATGTACTCGCCATTGATGTTAATACCGTATCCTTTCCAGTCCAGAAGCTTGAAAACGTCTTCCAATGCAGCGGTGAAGAGTTTCGGGGATATAACATCACCCTGTCTTACACCTCTCTGCAATTGGATAGGTTTCGTACTCTGGTTCTGTACTCGGATAGCCATCGTAGCTCTACTGTACAAACACTTCAGCACTTCGATATACCGACAGTCAACTTGGCACCGCTGAAGGGACTGCAGCACCGCCCAAATTTCGACGGAATCAAAGGCTTTCTCATAGTCCACATAATCCAGACATAGTGGCAAATTGTACTCTTCGGACTTCTGTACAATTTGCCGTAGGGTATATATATGGTCTATGGTGCTAAAGCCCTTTCGGAAACCGGCTTGTTCGGGAGGCTGGAAGTCGTCAAGTCTTTGTGCGAGACGATTCGTAATTACTCTCGAAAACAGCACGTAGACGTGGCTCAGAAGGGAAATCAGTCTGTAGTTCTTCAAGAGAGCGTTGTCACCTTTCTTGAAGAACAAGACCACCGCACTTCTGCTCCACGCCTCCGGTGTAATGCCACCATGGAGGACGGAATTAAAGAGCTTCTGAAGGACTTCAAGTACCGGTCCTCCACCCGCTTTCAGAAGCTCCGCTGTTATTCATCATTGGGAGGTATTTGCCATAGTTGCCACGCTTGGCGAGCGGGTTGGCAACCGCAGTTTTTTTATTGTATTTTGTTTTAGTACCATTTAAATGCAAATTATTAACTTTGAACCAATTTACTAAGTTAGATATAGCATTATTTACTTTGTCATATTTTAGTAATTGTCGACTTAATTTGAAAATTAAAGAAGTGTCATCAACAAATAATACTATATCATGGTTATCCCCTACTATGTAAAACAAGCTTTATCACAATTGCACTATTCCTGACGAATATTCTGATATTTGAATACGGTAGGTATACGGTAAATATTCAGTCATCGGTCATACAGTCCTTATCTTGCGATTTTTTTTACTCCAAATATTTAAAGATTAACTTCAAACCCGTGAAAAAGACTCTTAAAGTAAAATGGACCAAAAGCTTCTCTTGACGATTCCATAGAATACGAAGCTGTGATAAAAACTACCTTTAAAAATAATAAAAATTTAGTCGGTAATTTCCTACTTCAGTCTGTTTTTATTTTTTACAAACTTTAAGTGTGACTTACATTTATCAGAAATCGGATTAAGAAAATTGAACTTTTGTTCTTATTTTCATGTTATTTCGGTTGTTGATTAATTTTAACAGTTGATTTATTAGATAGTCAATAAATCATGCAGATGAATTCAATGATTAGGTTTCTGTGTCACGGATGTAAATTAACAGTAGTAACATTATTACGTATTCAATTTTGTACACTAATAGCGTTCTATCTTATCATTGATGTATTAGAATTCATGTGCATAATTCATCTTAGAATGCGGGTGCACGGAAGGAGCCTTGATATGTAATGGACAACGAATAATGAAATTGAAATGCAAATCAAATTATGCATTATTTAAACCTGAGCAGACGATGTAAGAGAATTTATCAGTGCATCTCTTTCTACTAGTGTTGTAAAAAATGATTGTGGGGAACGCCGGAAATATGTATAGCTTTTCGTAGACGGCGGCGACGTTAAGCAGCGTCAATTAATTGCAAATTGCAAAATTACCTTTTTATTTTACTTGCTCACTTAGCGCTAGGTATACTAGCTTGCTTGCCACTCTAATATTAAAATAAAAGCACAATCATGATATTAGTCAATGGTACATTTGTGTGAATTGAAATTACACAAATTTAAACGTTTCCGTCGCTGCGTGTTCTTCTTAAATCGTTGCCAAATGATACGTAATTACCTACAGCAGCTGTGCAGTGCTATAACAATAAATGAAACTGTTAATGAGTCAAACTTTAAAATGGTGCAATAAAAGTAAGCTGAAATATAATTCGTGCAATTTGTTAAAATAATACGAGATTATTCGTAATTCTATTTTACCGTCAAGTTTAATATTAATTATACTGATTGTCATTAATTTTAACACAGTTTGCAAATATCTATTTATGGTATCACTGGCATTATTATAATTTTTTAATAATATTTCTATTTTGTTCTATATTTTTACACATAACACAATCTTGCATAGTAGAGCCATGCAGCAGCTGTGTTTGTAGCACGAATGGGTCGGCTCCCGGGGAAGAATCACGCTCTCAAAGAATAAATGCATTAATTAGCAGCTGAATACTTCTGTGTTTAATGTGTTGAGTGTAGACCGGAGATTCTTTTTACTAGAAATGAGACAATCATCCAACTTAGTTCTCAGGTGTGATAATTCAAGTGCATTTTGAATTTTATACGAGGATAGATGTAGATGCTTATGGGTCAAAGCATCCACTTACCACCAGGTGATCTACTCGTTTGTTAAGCTTATTCTATAAATAAAAGTTTTCTTCGAGGGTTGTCGGGAATGTTAGTAAAATTTATAGCACTGCTGTTATATTTTTAATTTTTCATATTTTAGGTACTGGCCGCATGATACTTAGTTTATAAAATTACTTAGCGGTCTTGTGATTATAACGAAAAAGACGACGAGTGCACATAAGCATATTAAGCAACATCCAAGGATTCGGTTAAATTCATGATGTTTTTTTAAATCTGAGACAATGGTAATGTTTTTCTTTTTGTGCGTACTTAAGCATGATTGAATCTATATTTTTAAATTTCATTCATTGCAAAGGCATTTAGCCTTTTCCTTCATTGCAAAGGCTAAATGCCTTTGCAATAATAGTTGTGATTTGTTTTAATAATTATGAAGTAAAACAAATTACTTTGTAGCGCTTTCTATCTACTTGATAAACTAATTTTCCAGTAATTATACTTCAATTATGATTAAACTTAACATTAAGTAGATACAGCTACTAGCAGAGTGACGCACTTGTAGACAGTGAACTCACGACTACACCACCACAAAAATTTTTTGCGCCCATAGCAAGGCTACCCTCCGTAAGCGGGGGAGGGAGGTGGTGAATGCTCATAGCATACCACACAGCCGGCTGCGTGGTTATGTGGGACTCACTAAGAGGTGCCTACCCACTAAACACCAACTTTGGGGACTGGTTTTGGCCTGTATGGCCTTTCTGCCGAATCAGAAGCGACCCCTTTAGAGAAAAGGGGGCGCAGGCGGCGAGTAGCCGCTGAGAGGTGCGCCTAACTAAGGCAAATTAAGAATAGGGGGAAGGTTCGGCCTGAGCCGCCAGGAGGTAGTCCAGGTAGGCCGAAATCTTGTTTGGGCGGTCCGAGAGAGAGTTTCTCGGCCTGCGGATGCGGATATCGAGGGGGAAGTGGGGCTGCATAGGAAGCTACCTCACGAATGAGATGATTAGAGTAAGATTCTGAGGCATTGAAGTAGTTCTCAGAGAGTAATTTTAGAAATTTTTGGATTGTGGGGAGCTCTAAGTCTCGATGGAGGTTGGCGTTACGGACGTACCAGAGTGCGTTCGTAGCCTGACGACAATAATAGTTTTGAACTAATTGAAGTTCGTTCAGGATTTTAGGCTTAGCGTGAGCAATAATGGGGGCCACTTCTGTCATAACTGGTCTTATACAGACCTTATATAGGGTTCGCTTGTTTCGGAGAGACATTGTACTGTGTCAGCTCAACATGCTGTTGAGCTTACCCAGGTAAAAGCGCGCGGTGCGAGTTACTCTCTTAACATGGGACTCGAAAGTGAGCCTCGTGTCAATGGTGACACCTAAATATTTGGCGGTCGTATGCCAATGGACAGGGGTCCCTAACATACGGATTGCCGGAATGGTAGCAGGGTGGCGTCGTTTATGTTCGAAGTAAAATGCGGAGTTCTTCTCCGGTTTTGCATCGATACGCCATTTTTGGAACCAAGCTCTTAAGTCACTAACTGGCTATAAAAGCTAGTGGAGATACCTTCACAATAGAGGGTAGTGTCGTCTGCAAAGAGGAAGAGCTGAACACCATTCAACGGGATGAGAATGTCTTTATTCTTTATTGTACACACTCTAAGTTCGTAACAATTATTAAATATTCAGATAAAATGTACAAAGGCGAGCTTAACCCTAATAAGAGTTCTCTTCCAGCAAACCTATTGGGAAGGAGAAATAGTTTTACATATAAAGCAAGTAGGTAGCAGCGTGCGTACTTAATATTTAACTTAACACTACTTAATAGAAATTGGCTAAAGTTACAGTTAACAATTAAAATATAAGTGTATGAAATATAATTATAATTTATTTTTTTATTTCTATTGATTTACATACATATATACTAATAAAGATAATAAACGTATACATATATACACACATATATATATATATATATATATATATATATATATATATATATATAATTATACATATAAATACATAACATATGTAAATATTTGCAATTCTAAGTTGATAGATAATATTTCTTTACTCTGCTCCGAAATGTATCAAGAGAAGAGCTAGCACGTATGTCATGTGGAAGTGAGTTCCATAGCTTGATCGCCATTACAGTAAAGGATCCACCACATCGGCTTGTGAAATGAGAAGGAGTTCTAAGAAGCAGCTGTTTAGTGGTCCGGCACTGAGTTTCTCGAGGTACAGGATACTCAAAATGCTCGCGGAGGTATGGAGGTGCAAGAGGATTAAAGAGTAGAAAGTAAAGAAATGATAACACATATAAATCTCGACGTCTACGGATAGGAAGCCATTTTAATTGAGCCCTGTACTCTGAGACATGATCAAACTTACGAAGACCAAAAATAAAACGTATACACAAATTCTGAACACGTTCCAGTTTGTTCAACAGCTCCTCTGAAGCATCCAAAAAACTAACATCAGCGTTGTCAATGAGAGGAAGAAGAAGTGCTTGAGCTAAGATTATCTTAGTTTTTTACGGTAAAAACATCTGGAGGCGCTTGAGAGATTGAAAATAATAGTTCACTTTTCTGCTAATCATATTAATGTGAGCAACCCAAGACAAATTATTATCAAAAATAACACCTAAGTTCTTAGCAGTATCTTTATATGGAATTTGAGTATTATCATACGTTACTGCAGGGATCTAATAAATTAAGCATATATGAGCTGCCGACAATTATTACTTGGGATTTAGCAGGATTAACAAGAAGACCAAACGATTTCGCCCAACTGCTTATGCTACTTAAGTCAGCATTCAGCTTATTAATAGCCTCATCTATAACTTAGACTTTGAAATGACGGTATAATTGCAAGTTGTCAGCATAGAGATGATAATGAGAGGAGAGAACAGTAGTGAGAGCATTGATAAAAATAGAGAAGAGAAGTGGGGAAAGAACACCACCCTGAGGAACACCCGCCGTAAGATCACACCACTCGGAGAAATCCTCCTCATGGCGGACACACTGCGAGCGACCCCTAAGGTAAGAATTAAGTCAAGAGATTACTGATGGTGAAATGATTAAGGACGAAAGAGTACCAAGAAGTATGTCATAATCAACGGAATTAAATGCTGCTGAAATCCAATAATGTTAGAACAGTGAGAAGTTTTTTGTACATGGCCCAGCGAATGTCATCAGATACTTTAATCAGAGCGCTGACTGTGCTATGGATTGAACGAAAACCAGACTGAAAAGGACACAGCAGGCTGTGAACAGTTAGGAAATTAGATAGTTGCCTCTGAACTATATTTTCTAGTACTTTAGATAAGATCGGAAGAATAGAAATAGGGCAGAATTGGGATAAAGATGTAGGATTAGAAGTTTTTGGAAGGGGAATGACGAATGCCTTTTTCCAGCAAATTGGAAAGGAGCTCGTCTCAAGCGAAGAAGATATAATGTGAATGATTATGGGGACAAGTTTATTAGTGATAGGTTTAATCATTTGCATACAAAGATTGTCATAGCCAATAGCTTTGGTGGAAATAGATAAAAGACATTTTTTTATTTCACCATCAGTAACTTTACTGAAATTAAAAGGAGAACACAGCGGCTTAGGAATATTGGAGAGAAGATTAAGTGTCGCTAATAGAGTCATCAATAGAAATCGGAGGCTCAGAAAAGTGCCGGTTGAGTGCAGTCAAATCAAACGAGATATTAGAATCATTATGTAATTTTCCTATACCCAGAGTTCTAAGAAATTTCCACATCTGAGCGGAATGAGAATTTTCAACCTCATCATAAATATATCTCCTCTTAGTATCACGACACATCTTACTACAGCGATTACGTAGTTTTTATATGTGAATAAATTTTCATCAGTAGGGTGCTTCTTATAACGCCTCTTAGCTTTATCTCTTTTGGACATTACTGCTTTTATAGACTCTGAAAGCCAGGGGGCTGGAAAGTGTTTAACCCTGACTCGCTTAATTGGTACATGTGTATAGAAAAGTTTTAAAATGAGGTGATTAAAAGTATAAACCTTATCATTAACATTTTCGGAATTTAGAACAGGGGACCAGTCAATATTATTTACATCATCTCTCAAACGCTCCAGGTTAATTGATTTAAAGCTTCTTAGGAATAAGAATTTCAATTTGCGCCTAGGAAGTTAAATTTTATAGGAGAGGAAGATAATATCGTGGTAAGAGAAAGACGCAGAGAGTTGACCATGCGAAACAACCCAGTCAGCATCAGATACAAGAATAAGGTCTAAAAGAGAAGGGGTACTATTAGGCGAATGGTGAGTAGCAGAAAGAAAAATATGTAAATTAAAAGATGACACCAGGGAGAGCAATTTTTTGCTACGGAAATCATTCTTTAACAGGCATGTGTTTAGTCACCTAAAATAATGGTATTATTATAAAGCGGAGTAAGATTTACAAGTTTTTCTTCCAGAGAAGAAAAATAATTTATATTGCGAAAGGGGGGATAATAGAACCCAAGCAAAGTCCTAGAATGATTAATAGTAATTTCAATAAATAAATGTTCAGCAAAATTTGAGTATGTATTGGGTGAATGATCAACTATTTTATAGGGAATGTCAGCTCTCAAATAGATTGCCACTCCACCATAACCTTTGCCGACCCTGTCATTGCGTACAAGTTGAAAACCAGGTAGACAATACTGTACCGACGGAAGTGCAGGCTTTAGAAAAGTTTCAGAAACCAGTATGGCATCAACATATTTAGAATCAAAGGTTGATAAAAGATCAGCGTAATGAGCATGAATGCTTTGAGCGATAATATGGACTATATTAAGATTTTTACTATAATTACAGAATACGGATACTAGTTGATCATGTAAATGAGTAGAATCATCGCTTAAGGCGTTTTTATAGGTCTTATCGGAAGAGCTAGAAGAAGAGCAAGAAACGTAACTATCATCAAACTCCAAAATATCACACATGCAACTAATCAAAACTATAACAGAATCTAAGCTACAACAAAATCAATAAAGATTAAATATATGTTTGTATAATGTATAATAAAATAAATATTATATAAGTCTGGATATAATACCTACAAAACAAATAATAATATGTTATGAAATATTATGAAACAGTAATTAAATTAAATTTAAAGTTAAATTGACAACAATTATGCACTTAACTAAACATTTCTTTCATACCTTCCCGAATGTCGTTGGTGTATATTAATTGTTGGTAATATAAAAGAGGGGCAAGCACGGAGCCCCGAGGAACACCGGCTTTGATATGACGCGGAGAAGAGAACGTATTTTCGTGTCTGAAACGAAAGGTACGATCCTTCAAGTACGAGGCTACGAGACGAACAAGACGATCAGGGAGGCCCATTTTATAAATTTTGAAGATTAGGCCTTCGTGCCAGAGTTTCTGAGTGTTTCACTCAGAAACCAAATTTGTGGGGGAACCACCATTAAGATAAAGCAGTTCCTTTTATAGTGTACAACGATGTTACCATTAACCACAAATGTTATTATTAAATCTCAAGTATATGTTCACCTAATAGTCATGTATGTATATAATTTATTATGTAGGTTTCAATGATTTAAAACCCATAAGTAACATTCGGCCATCCTGATTTAGTCACGTCCCGCGGCTTTCATTGTATTTTTTTTATAGGATAGGGTGACAAACGAGCACACAGTCCACCTGTTGGTAAGTGGTTGCTGTGGCCCATAGACTACTACATCTATCTTCGAATACGAATCAAAATGCAGATGCGTTGTCACCCGTGAGGACTAAGATGGAATGCCTCTTTTCCAGTAAAAAGGGTCTCCGGTTCTCTACACTCACCATACGAAACACAGCAGTGTTAAGCTGCTATTTTACGCTGGTTTTCTGTGAGAGCGTGGTCCTTCCCCGGTCGAGCCGACCCATTTGTGCTACAAATTTGCTACTAATATATCTACAATTTATTAAACAATTTTCTATGTATTAAACAATTTGCCTCTGAAAGGAGAGAATAAAAATTAAGCAGTAAATTGTGCTAGTTAGAAAAAAATAAACGTGTAGGCAAAATTAATTTTGTTTTAATCAGACCATGAACAGAGATTTAAAATATTAACATATCTAGTTGTTTATTTTAGTACATAACATATGGGCTTGTTTATTCGCCATTCCAGTTCCTTAACAATTATGGCTTTGATAACTTAGCTGTCCCTGTGATTTAACTATTATGGACTTGTTCACTTAGCTGTCCCTTACTTTAAACAGTTTGGACTTGTTCACTTAGCCATCCCTGGTTTTAATAGCCATGGACTTGTTCACGTAACTACCCCACGTTTTAATTATTATGGACTTGTTCACTTAGCTGTCCCTTGTCTTAATTATTATAGCCTTGTACACTTAGCTGTCCTTACTTTAAACTGTTGAGACTTGTTTACTTAGCTATCCCTTGTCTTAATTATTATGGACTTATACACTTAGCTGTCCTTTCTTTAAACTGTTTGGACTTTTTCACTGAGCGTCCCTTGTAATAATTGTTATGGACTTGTTCACTTAGCTGTCCCTTACTTTAAACTAGTTGGACTTGTTCACTTAGCCGTCCCTTGTTTTAATTGTTCTGGACTTGTTCACTCAGCTGTCTCTTGTTTTAATTGTTATGGACTTATTCACTTAGGCGTCCCTTGTTTTAATTATTATGGACTTGTTCACTTAGTTGTCCCTTACCTAAAACTGTTTAGACTAGTTCACTTAGTCGTCTCTTATTTTAATTGTTATAGACTTGTTCAATTAGCTGTCCCTTGCTTTAAACTGTTTGGACTTGTTCACTTAACCATCCCTTGTATTAATTGTTATGGACTTGTTCACTTAGTTGTCCCTTACTTAAAACTGTTTGGACATGTTCACTTAGCCGTCCCTTGTTTTAATTGTTCTGGACTTGTTCACTTGGCCGTCCCTTCTTTTAATTGTTATGGACTTGTTCACTTAGGCGTCCTTTGTTTTAATTATTATGGACTTGTTCAATTATCTGTCCCCCTACCTAAAACTGTTTGGACTTGTTCACTTAGCCATCCCTTGTTTTTATTGTAATGGACTTGTTCACTTAGTTGTCCCTTACTTAAAACTGTTTGGACATGTTGACTTAGCTGAACCGTGTTTAATTTTTATGGACTTATTCACTTAGCTATGCCTTACTTTAAACTGTTATGGACTTGTTCGCCCAGCTATCCCTTGTTTTAATGATTATGGACTTCTTCATTTAGCTAACTCTTTTTTAAGCTGTTATGGACTTATACACCTAGCTATCCCTTGTTTAAATTGTTTTTTTTTTTTATAGGATAAGGGTGACAAACACTGTACTGTTTGGTGACACGTAGCAGATTTTGGGAACGAGTTGACTGTGACCCGAGGTAATTTGAGTATTTTCCCTCCAGTAAAAGTTGCTTGATGTAAACGCGGACGTCCTAATACGTATAAAATTATTTGGTGTTTCACAATTGTTCTCTTTAGCATTAACTCTAAGTTAAGGTGGTAAATCTTGAATAATGCAGGAGATTACATGTTCACCATAAATGTTGCATTTTATGAGGAGTGATAACTAATCGTGATAATATTTATTCATCGTTTCATCGTCACTTTTTGACCTTGCCAGCATAATTTCTAGTCTGTCGTAAAAGTCGGTGGATCGAGGAAAAGCAGTTTCCTTCCACCTACACCAAATAAGCACATAATTGCCAAGGTCATTATATCACTTCCGAGCAGATCCTGTAAGACGTAGCTGCATTATAAATTGATGATCTTTGCAATTCCATCCGTATATATTACCCAACTGGTTAATTTTATGGAGCCATCCAGTAATGTTAATGGTTTGATTTTGATTGTCTGGATATAATTTGGGTACAACTTCCGCATCTGTCGGTGACACATGGCGCCTTTTAGTAAGGGTAGAAATTCGTTTTTTTTCAAAACAAAATTCGTTATCCTCGTCTTATTCCGAGCTTGAAATGTCGCAGTATCTTCGCTTATTTTTTCCAACACTCCAATACGGTCCAAACATAGAAACTAAAATAACACTTGTAGGTTTTAATAAGTATGAAGTAAAACAAATTACTTTGTAGCACTTTCTATCTACTTGATAAACTAATCAGAATAATTATACTTCACTTTGAAGTACATACAGCTACTAGCAGAGTGACGCACTTATAGACAGTGAACTCACGACTGAATCATCACTAAGATAAAACAGTTCCTTTTATATCGATTGAGTTTTTACGATGATTAAAAATCCATTGGTAACATTTTTATATAATGTGCATTAAATCAATGCGCACCTCATTAATCAATACACACCTTTGTCTGAGTCATACATCCCGTTGGATATAGAACAATACGCCTTTTATTTTATCAGAAGCATACCATTTGTAGATTTCAATTTAAAAAATTTAACATTTATAAAAATAAATATGTGTTGGTTAACCAAGCAGGAAGTCAAAAGAAACAGATGGCTCAGGGCCGTGTTTTGTAGCATTCCTTGTGGAGAGGTCTATTTTATGTTCAGCAGTGACTTGTATAGCCTGTACTGGTATCTCCATTATGGTGATAATAACGATATTCTTAAAAGGTGGTGTTCAGTAAAATGTTTTTATAATAAGCAAACCCGCCAGTAACGCAAGTATGCAAATATGTTCTGTGCATTTGAATGTCATCTCAGGATCACCTATAACAGGTGTCAATTGTAAGTAATAAAGCAATTAGTAGCAAATAAACGCCAGTGCAACCAACACAAAGTTTCTTTTTACTCCGCGCCTGCACACAAAAATAGACCCTAACGCTATCATTTTATGGTCCATCGACCCGAGATTACGGTCAGCGTCGAGAACATTATTTAAACAAAGGACCGTTCGGAGTGTTAAAAATACGAAAATAATAATTATTTGAACAGTGCAAGACAATTTATTTAAAAAGACAATATTAATTGAAAATTCAAAACACAATATTAATTAAATATAATTACAAAAACATAAGTAATAAAGTGTAAGTTGACGACATTAATTGCGGACACTTAAAGTTTAAGATAAATTAAATAAAGGTGTATTTTAGTGATCATCAATTGTTTTGGACATTTAACTTTAATTTTATATCAATATGGGGAACGTTGAGAAAATAATGGCGATACAAACGGACTATTACGAGAGGGTAGAAAGGGCGTACTCAAATTATAAAAAGTCTCCCAAAGAGAGGTTTACTACAGCTCATTTAGAAACCCGAATAGATACGTTAGAAAAATATTGGAAAGAATTTAAGAGTGGCCATGAGAAACTAATTACGGCAGTAACAAGAGAAGAAAGGACCATCAACAAGATTTTCGATAAATTCGAAGAACTGTATTATACCTACAAAGGTGAGATGAAAACAGTTTTGGTAAAATTACTGCCCGAACCTGTAAAGTGTAACCTGGAAATTAACCAATCAAGTGCGCCGAAAGGTAACGATGTAAAATTACCACGTGTTACCATACCAAAGTGTAGCGGTGACTACACAGAGTGGCGCTCCTTTAGTGATTTATTCTTAGCATTAATACACAAAAATGAAAATTTAGAAGATGTTCAAAGGTTACACTATCTGAAGAGTAATTTAAAGGGAGATGAAGATTATTATTACGTGAGTTTGCAATCACGGGTGTAAATTATGCCGTGGCATGGTCTGTTCTAAAAGAAAGGTATGACAATAAAAGATTTATAGCTCATTCAGTCTTTAAGAAATTTTTTGGTCAACGTGCACTTTTACACGAATCTTCATATGGCTTAAAGCAATTATTGGACACGTCAGTTGAATGTTTGAACGCTTTAAAGCATCTAGGTTTACCAACTAAACATTGGGATGCTATTATAAACTATATAATTACATAAAAGTTGGACGCTGAAACTCGTAAACAATGGGAAGAAACAACTGGTAAAGAAAGTTCGGATACCTTGTCTGATTTTGAAAGGTTAAAATCATTTTTACACTGTCGGTTTCGAACCCTGGAAATGGTTGAATCTGCAAACAAGTCGACTAAAATAATGAAACCTAAAACATTTCATACCACAACTACCGGCGAAATTCAATATGCATTTTGTAAAAAGCCTCATTATATTTTTAATTGTCAACAATTTTGCAAACTGCCAATCGAAGAAAGGTACAATTTTGTTCAGAAAACCAAACTTTGCTTCAACTGTCTTATACCTAATCGTAATATAGTTCAATGCAAACGACAAACAGCATGTCAAATATGTAAAAGAAAACATCACTCCTTTCTGCATCGAGAGAACATAAGCGCGGAGAAGAAAAATAATACATAAGAAACTATACATAACAACAGAGAAACTGAAGTATCAGCACACACATCTACGTATGATCATAAACAATCGTGTCAAACCATGTTGTTGGCCACAGCATTAGTAGATGTCATCGCACCTACAAGAAAATCGCACGTCTTCCATGCTTTAATCGACCAAGGTTCAGAGGCTTCATTCGTCACATCGAGGGTGGTCGATGTGTTGGGTTTAAAAAAATCAATGATCAACGGCGTGGTCTCTGGAGTTGGTGAGATGAACAATCTTTTAATTAATCACATGGTGGATTTAGTAGTAAGGTCTAGATATAATACTAATTTTTGTTTAGATGTTAAGGCATTTGTACTTAAATCTGTAACGCGTAGGTTACCTGCTAGGGAAGTACAAATTAGTAATTGGCCACAACTTAAAACCATGAATCTAGCTGATCCTTCTTATCATACACCGGGAAGAATAGATATTCTCCTCGGCGCAGATGTTTTTGGTAGAATAATTTTCTCAGGGTTATTAAAAGGGCCAGGCAATTTAATTGCACAAAATACTCACCTGGGTTGGATTCTTTCAGGAAATACAAAACAACCACATTCATCTGCTCGGAACTCACAATATATAACAAGTTTACACATAAGGCGAAATATCAAAGAAGATAATAGTCTGTTAAAAAAATTCTGGGAAATAGAAACTGAATTTTACACTAATAAGAGGTTATTAACAAAAGAAGAGGAGAAATGTGAAGAAATATATAAAAATACTACAACTCGAGACGAAACAGGAAGATATACTGTCTACTTACCCCTCAAACAAAGCGTAGAAGACAGAGTGACCTTAATTGGTGATACAAAGGAACAAGCGGTTAGACGATTTGAGCACCTGGAAAGAAAATTGGACAAAAATGAGGAATTAAAAAGGAATACACAAATGTGATACATGAATATTTAGAAATGGGACACATGAGAAAGGTTCAGAATGATAATAAAAATATAGCTACTTACCTTCCACATCACGCGATCATCAGAGCAGACAAGGCTACTACTAAACTTCGCGTTGTTTTCGACGCTTCAGCAAAGGGTTCAAATGGATGGTCGTTGAATGAGTCTATGATGATTGGACCTACCTTACAAACTGATCTTCGGCATTTAATCATTCGCTGGAGATCTTACAAATTTTACATTGTTGGAGATATTATTAAAATGTACCGTCAAGTAAATATGACACAACACCATACAAATTTACAACGCATTGTATGGAGGAATAATAGATCTGAAAAAATAGAAAGTTATGGCCTGCTAACCGTAACTTTTGGAACTGCAGCCGCACCATACTTAGTGGTAAGAACATTGCATCAATTAGCTGATGATGAAGTCAACAGATATTCAAGTGCAGCACCTGTAATAAAAAAATAATTTTACATGGATGACTTTATGTACGGAGATGAAGATTTGAGTAAATTAAAAAATATATGTTGTGAAATGAACCAATTATTGAAAGACGGTGGGTTTGAAATGCAAAAATGGTCAAGCAATTCTGAAGAAATTTTATTATATTTACAAAAGGAGAAGAAAGATATGGTTGACAGTGTTACTATTAAGTTGGACAAAGTAATGAAGATATTGGGTCTGACTTGGGATAGGAAGGATGAAGCATTTAAAATATCTGTCAACTTACCGAGAATACAATACCCTGTATCAAAGCGGTCCATACTATCAGATGTTGCCAGCCTTTTTGACCCCTTTGGATGGTTGTCGCCAGTAATCATCACAGCGAAAGTCATGATTCAGAAATTATGGTTGTGCAATCTCGAGTGGGATGCTGAACTTCCACATAATCTGGTTGACGAGTGGCTTCATTATAGGCGAGATTTGGTAAATTTACAAGGCATAAAAATACCACGATGGATGAAGATGACATCATACAGCAGGGAAGTACAGCTGCACGGCTTTGCAGATGCTTCTTCGATTGCGTATGCAGCTGTTGTTTATGCAAGAGTGATTGAAGTGGATGGTACAGTAAATGTTACCATAATAGCCTCAAAGACCAAGGTTGCACCTTTAAAACAACTGACAGTACCAAGGCTAGAACTGTGTGCTGCTGTTTTGCTAGCGAAGTTATTACACGACATTTCAGACATATTACAAATTCCTAAAGAAAAGGTATTTGCGTGGACAGACTCAATGGTCGTCTTATCTTGGTTGCAATCGCAACCTAATCGCTGGCAAGTGTTTGTCGGTAATAGGGTATCAGAAATACTTCAAGTAATCGATAACAACAGATGAAGACATGTTCAGTCAGTCAGTAACCCTGCTGATCTAGCTTCTAAAGGTGTCAAGGCTAGTGTTTTGACTCTTGAGGATATATGGTGGTCTCGGCCTGAGTGGTTGAAAGATAAACAAGTAAGCTTTAAGTCGTGTATCATTCCACAAACAAATTTAGAAATCAAGAAATCCCACCACAGAGCCTTGGAAGAAAGGCCTATCTGGGAGAGATTCTCTTCATTACCAAGAATGCTAAGAGTATTATCTAATTGCATAAGATTTTCAAAAATAAAAGAAATTAAGGAAAAGGAGAATTTCATTACTTTTGAAGAAATGAATGATGTAATGCAAAGATGTATCAAATATTTCCAGCGATTAATTTTTGAAGAAGAACTGGAAGGGTTAAAGCAAGAACGAAAGGTGAAAGTAAGAAGCTCTTTAATAAGTCTAACGCCAATGTTAGATAAAAATGGTTAAATAAGAGTTGGTGGACGCTTGGAATTGTCTAGTCTAACAGAGGACTCTAAACACCCCTTTATTATACCCAATAAGCAACATATTACTACATTAATTATAAGGGAAGGCCATCTTCGTACTTTTCATGGAGGAATCTTGCAGACCATGACGTTTATTCGCAGTAGATATTGGGTCATTTGTCTTAAATCAGCTGTAAATTATTTAATTCGTAATTGCACTACATGTGTTAAATTAAAGGCAAGAGTAAGACATCAACTAATGGGGCAGTTGCCTTCCGCAAGGGTTACACCACATCGGCCCTTTTTAAACACCGGTGTAGATTACGCTGGACCTGTACACATAAGAACTTCTAAAGGTCGCGGTCATCAATCTACAAAGGGGTACATCTGCCTTTTTGTATGCCTTTCGACACGAGCAGTACATTTGGAAGCCGTTACGGATCTCACCTCTCAAGCCTTTTTAGCAAGCTTCAGGCGATTTGTTGCTAGACAAGGTCACTGTGCGCACCTATGGAGCAAATTTCGTAGGTGCCGCAAGGGAACTGTAAATCACGTTCGAAAAGGGTAAGAGCAACGAGGTCAGATAACTTGCTCAAGGCTTAGCTAACGACGGAACAACTTGGCACTTCATTCCGCCTAAAGCGCGTAACTTCGGTGGTTTATGGGAAGCGTTAAATCAGTCAAAAAACATTTGACAAGAATAAATATGACCTCCAAGTTGACATATGAAGAATTTGCTACATTACTAGCTCAGATTGAAGCTTGTCTTAACTCAAGACCTATATGTCAAATGGATGATACACTTGGAACATTAACACCATTAACACCAGGACATTTTTAATAGGGGAACCTATTATAGGAGTTCCCGACGTCGAATACGAACATAAGAATATGAACCTACTCACACGCTGGCAAATGCTGCAAAAAATGACTCAAGATTTCTGGAAGCGTTGGAAATCGGAATACCTCAACACATTGCAGCAAAGACATAAATGGTAATATACTGTTAATGTTATACTGGAAGAGATCGCTGTTTTAGCGATAACGCCGCCTGTTGTACGAATGTCCCATTAAATAT
Source organism: Parnassius glacialis (assembly GCA_033319125.1). Lineage (NCBI taxonomy): Eukaryota > Metazoa > Arthropoda > Insecta > Lepidoptera > Papilionidae > Parnassius > Parnassius glacialis. The sequence goes on along the minus strand of JAVANC010000028.1, from coordinate 35,619,098 downwards.
ATAAATTTTGTTATATGTTCCTTGGTGTACAATAAAGTATATTTTACTTTACTTCTACTTGATGATGTCCAGATTTACACCCAGTCATCTATTGAGAATTTGCCGAATGCAATCGCTACATTAAATAAGGATCTAAATTTTATTCACGAGTGGAGTAAATCATATGGCCTAAATGTCATCATTATTGGTAGCCAGAGCTTTATCTCAAGAATTGACTGGTTCTCTGTACCACCTATCGTATTTGATGGAGTTGTTATCCCTTAATTTGACAATGTCAAAAATCTTGGTATTTATATTGATAATTCCTTAAATTGGATACGCCAACTGAATGAGGTAAGAAAACTTTTGTCGCTCTCTGTTCACTGCGTCGCCTTCGAACATTTCTTCCCATTCCTACAAAAATTATGCTCGCACAGTCTCTTCTCCTTCCGATTCTTGACTATGCTGACGCAAGCTATGTAGACATAACTGAGGACCAGCTAAATAAGCTTGAGAGACTTCAAAATACTAGTATTCGGTTCATATTTGGATTGCGCAAATTTGATCATATTTCCCAATTTCGCTCACGTCTCAAGTGGTCACCTATCCGACTTCGCCGGAACATGCATATACTTTCTATTCTGTACTGTGTTTTATTTCACCCTACTACTCCTCCCTATCTTAAGCAGAAGTTTAATTTTGTGGGGCTTCCGGGGGAACCTTTACGCTCTTCTAGAAAATTCATTTTAAGTGTACCAACTCACAATACATCATTTTTCAATAAATCTTTTACTGTCTAGTCTATTAAGCTCTGGAATGCCCTACCTTTGCGTATACGCAAGTCACAAACTATTGTTATATTTAAGCGATTACTTAAAGAGCATTACTTGTCTCAATCGTTCGAACACCGTTAGGATAGATTGTGTGATTATGTATTTATTGTATCTATCAGCTTTATATTATTGTTTGAGGAATTTTGTATATATATGTATATTGATATATATGTGTATGCGTATATTTATAAATATATATATACATATATATACATATATATATATATATATATATATATATATATATATATATATATATATATATATGTATATATGTATATGTGTATGTATATATTATATGTTTTACTTTATCTTTTATTACGTGTTAGTAATTTATATTATTTCATGTATTACGTAGTTATTTATATCTTTTTTTGCATTTTTTATTTGTATATTTATATTGCACCACCTACCACCTACCTATTCAATGTTTGTATTACTTTACACCTTTGGTTGCCTGGAAGAGATCGCTATGTAGCGATAAGGCCGCCAAATTGTACATATTATAATCTGATTTTTGTTATGACATTTGTATTTTTGTTAGTGGTGTACAATAAAAGTATATCCATTCATTCATTTTACTTTTACTGTTTCGCCTCCCAAATTGGTGATATTGTGGTGATAAAGGAAGATGATTTGCCACCAGCAAAATGGTTATTAGGAAAGGTTAAACAATTACATCCGGGTCCGGATAACCTGGTGCGTGTTATTTCTGTACAATGCAAGGGTAATAATGTTATTCAAAGACCGTTATCAAAATTAGTTATTCTGCCAAAAATATCAGATGTTACGCATTAAATGAATAAATGAAGGTGGCCAGTTACATATGCAACTTCCTGTGGCAAATTATATTATATTTTATATAGATTTGTAAGGTTGTAATTTTTGTTCTTTATTTGAAATTTATAAAATAGCATTGGCTCTAAGATTGTCATATAAGGTAGACACTATTTCAATTCATGTGTGCCACATACAACATATTGTTTTCTATATTTACACTGATACAGTCCACTAAAGGTAGCACATGGTTTCATGTAAGTTTTATTTTTGTTTAATGTAGATTTTAATTTATAATAAGATATAAAATTTATTGTTTTTTAATGTAAGTTTTAATATAATAGAAGGTATAACATATTTCCTATGTTTTACTTATGTAAGTTTCAATTTTGTTTTGTTTAATATGAGTTTTAATTTAACATAAGAGATAAAATTGTTCTTTGGTTTGTTCAATGACATAGTGAGAAAACAGTTGTTTTGGTGGGCGGAATGTTCAGTAAAATGTTTTTATAATAAGCAAACCCAAGTATAACGCAAGTATGCAAATATGTTCTGTCCATTTGAATGTCATCTCAGGGTCACCTATAACAGGTGTCAATTGTAAGTAAGAAAGCAATTAGTAGCAAATAAACGCCAGTGCAACCAACACATAGTTTCTTTTTACTCCGCGCCTGCACACAAAAATAGACCCTAACGCTATCAGGTGGTCTTTGTAAAATTTGGGAAAGAGCGAAATAAATATACGGTCTTTACCTGCATTATTTATTGAGTCATACGTGGTAGAGTCACACAGAAGCATATTGTGGCCACTAAATGGGTCAGCTCTATCGCGGAAGGACCACTGTTGTATCATATTGCTTTTAAGTACCGTATGACAAGAGACAAAAACCGAAGATCATCCGTACTGGCATTAGGTCTTCGTCCTCAGGTAATACAATATGTTTGCATTTTGATGCTTTATCGATAAGATAGACGAAGTTGTTTATGGAATTCAAAACCAACTCACCATCAGATGAACTGAATGCTCGTTTCAGCTCGTCGTCAGTTTTACTTCAATTAATAATATTAGTAGGACAGATGTGAATAATAGCATTCCGAAATATACACGAGTAGTGTGCCCTATAGGCTATGAGCCACTAGTTAGTACACAGTCACAGGACATGGCAGCGTACAGGCTTTTCATAGAATGAAATAAAGCGGTCACGATGTGCAGTGTGCTGAGTTTCTAATCCAGGAGCGTAGTCATCTATGCACTTTGACCACTAAGCCGCAATGTCATCAAAATTCAGAATAAATATTAAGTAGTTAAAGCAGCATAAGTTTTTTGTATTCACAGTTATATGTTCGTCCAATTACAAGCTTACAATATTTTCTTCATACTGCGCAACTTTTATGATCTATCTCTGGTGTTATGGAACAACTTGGGCCTCTCCTGGCGCTCTTATCGCACATTTATTATGTTTCTTATGTGCGTTCTTTTTACTACAGGTAAAACAAAGCAAGTTTTACGATTTAATACATATATGGCATTTCCTTGTTAATGAAACCAGGATAAAGAGGATTTAGGATTTTAAGTTAAGGACAAACTAAGATTAGGAAATATACGTAACACAACTCCATCATCATCATCATCATCATCATCATTACAGCCATTCACAAGTCCACTGCTGAACATAGACCTCCCCCAAGGAATGCCTCAAAACACGGTCCTGAGCCACCTACATCCATCGACTTCCTGTGTGTCTTACCAGGTCGTTACTCCATCTAGTGGGGGGATGCCCTACACTTCGTCCGCCAGTACGAGGGCGCCACTCGAGAACCTTTTTTCCCCATCGGTTGTCGGTTCTTCGAGCTTTATGGCCGGCCCATTGCCACTTCAGCTCAGCGGTCACTCTGGTTCTACTGCGGATATCCTCATTTTTAAGTTTATCATGCAGAGAAACTCCGCGCATAGCCCTCTCCAAAGCTCGCTGAGTACCTTGAGCTTCCACATCCGGCCAGCAGTGAAGGACCACGTCTCAGTTCCATAGGTCATCACTGGCAACACACAATGTGAGACTACAAGTCTCGTTTTCAAGTTTTGAGGTGTAGTGATGTATATATATATATTATATGTATATATATCAAATTGCATATTAAAAATATACATATATATTATTAAACATACATATATATTTATTATATTTATTTATGTTTTGATATATAGTCTATTAAAAGACAAATAAATCTAAGTAAGGATGGATCATTATCATTATAAGTGTTGTAATATTTCAAATTCTTAGGATTATATCCGCTCGATAGAAAACGTTTAGTTACCCCTGTTTTGCGGCTATTTTAGTTTTATTGAAATTACTATTTAAAATTATATTTATATAATCAACAACTAATTATTATTGTGTGCTGTCATTAAGTAGGTTTTCAAATAGTTCTAGCACATTTATTTCTTTATTACCTATTTGGTAACGGCAAATCTTAACCTAAAAATTAACATTAATATTTTTTAGGCTTCGTAACGTTTAAATCGTAAAAATGACTATATGACATTATTTTCTAAACTTACAGGAAGTTCTTCTACTATACATAAACTTTCACTATCAGGTTTTTAAATGTATGAAAAGTATTCTTTTAAATTAGTTAAGGAAAAATTAAGATTAACGGACTGGTCACAATTTTTGTCTATATTATTATGCCCAATATTGTTATATGAATCAATATGTTCTACATTCTCTAAGATTTATGAGAAAAGTAAAATTAAAATAACTTTAAAGAATAAAAGAATTAGTCAGCCTTGGGTCAATAAAGAACTATATGATAAATTATTAAAGCGTGATATGCTATTTTGGGATTGGAAAGTATCGCATAACAATATGAACAAAAGGTTAGAGTTTATTTCATTTAGGAATGAAGTGAAGTAAATAAATTGATTAATAGTGCTAAAAATAGGTATTGACTAAAGGAAATAAATAATTGTAATGGGAATTTTAGAAAAATATGGGATAATATCAATACGTGGATAGGACGGTCTAAGTCTAATCTAGATAGCGTTATCTTGAAATATCTCAGTAAAAGGGATAATACATACAATATATGTATCAAGAACCTTCACTAAAGAAATAGAATTTATAAAACATAGATATAGCATTAATTTCATAAATAAAAATAGTTATGTTAAATCGACTGAAGTATCTTTCAGATTTGTAAAATAAAACTCTATAAATTGTCAGAACTAAAGTCACCAGGGGTAGATAAAATTAGAGTTAAAGATTTGAAGTTTATAAAAAATGAAGTAAGTCCAATTTTAGCAAATTTCGCCAATTTGTGTTTAAAAAAAAGTATTTATCCAGATGAATTAAAAAATCCATAATAACACCTATATTTATAAACGTGGCAGTCATTATAAATACACAAATTGCAGGCCAATTGCTATTCTTCCAGTAATAAACAAAATTGTAGAAAAGGCAGTACAAAGGTAGTAGATACAAAGAGTGAATAGATACTTAGAGAAATTTGACATTATTTCCGATTGTCAACATGGATTTAGGAGAAGACGGAGTACAAGTACTGCGTTAACTAAGTTTTCTTCTTTCTAAGCCTAAAAATAATGGTAAACAGCTTTTCATAGCTATGTAGGAATGTTGAATTCGGGGCCCTGTTCCATAATTATCTATCAATACTATGGTGAGTGGGACAACTTGCGCTGAAGAACATATCGCTCTCGGTGTACCAACCTGTTCTGTGTACGGCCCCGTAGGGTACATTATACTGATGAATAGTGTGGTTAATGTAGTGTATCACTGTGATACCTACATGTACGCCGATGACATGAGCCTATTGTATGCTTCCAAAAATTTACATGAAGCTTATGATAAAATACAGGAAGACTTTGAGCGGATTACGCAATGGATACATGATAACGGCGTAATACTGAATTTGAAGAAAAGGAAGTGTATGCATATACATTCTCCATACAACAGGCCTGCTAAAAGTGTACGCTATGAAGAAATATGTATTATAGGGCATGACTATGAGTGCTTGCATAGGAGAAAATTATCATGTCAATATGCCAAAATATAATCTTTTAATAGTTACAAATATTTAGGACTGTTGGTAGATAGTAGTTTTAATTGGAAGTTAATCATTGAAGAAGTATGTTCAAAATTAAGGTCCACTTTAGGCAAATTCTATCAAATTTGAAAAGTAGGAAATAAACATGTCCTATTAGTAGTTTACTATGCATTAATTGAGTCTTTAATTAACTATGGTCTTATTGTGTATGACCGCACATTTAGTACCTATATAAAACAGGTGAAATGCCTACAAATACGGATTATAAAATGTTTAATGAATTCAAAACATACGAAAAGTTATAAAAAAGAATATGTAAAATTATTTCCCATGTGTAAAATTTTCCCTGTTGAAACACGGTTAAAATATTTAATAGCAATAGAACATTATTATACTGACGAATATAAGTGCTTATTATACACACAACACGCGTAAAGTAAGAGAAAAATCTTGAAGAGCCTAGTGCAAATACCTATTATGGACAGCGCTTGAATATATACATTGCATCCAGAATCTATAACAAAATAAAATGGTTAAGAGAAACGCCTCTAAATAAAAATAAATTAAGCAAAATCTTATTAAAATTCTCTCTAAAAAGGACATTATTAACAGAGCTATAACACATTACACATTGTTGCATACTTTTATTGATCGCTTTTTTGTGTTTGATTTATTTGATTTGTTTACTGCTTTTGTTGTTTATTTTTTATTTATTTTTTTATAATTTCTAAATAAAATGAAATTATTGTAGGTAACTTTCATGTATCTATCTTTTATTTTCTTTTTGTTTTTGTAATTAATTGTATTTGTATAGGTTTTTAAGAGCGTGTACTCGCCGACAAACTGATTACAGTTTGGCGAGAGAATAGTAAAATGTACTTACCTTTGTATGAATAAATAAATTGAAAAAAAAAACACCACTACAATAAAAGCAGAAGTGCAGGCCTCCTTAAGACTTGAAGTTAGGACTCATACTATTCGGAATTGCTTATTTCGGGCTGAACTACGAGCATGGCGAGCACCTCTGAATTCACGGCAACTTCAGCAGATTGCAGTGGGCTAGGCTCCGGCAAAATGAAGTTAAGGAGGAAAATATTTGGTAAAACTGCCTCTTCGTTGATGAATCGCGAATCAGTAAGTACTTATCCAGATAACCGACGTGTCCGTGTCTTGAGAAGACCTTGAGACTCTGAAAAGCAAAGAACTACCATTGGAACCTTTCAGCAACGTGGAAAATCGGTGTCCTTTTTGGGTGGAATTATGATTGGAGCCAGAACTCCTTTGACCCCGCATTGAGGCTCCATGACGGCAGATAGGTACAAAACAGTCGCTATAGATGTAATTGTCAGAACATTCCGAGTAAACCATGGGTCCCAATTCTTCCCGGTGGATGTTAATGCGCCCGCACATAGAGCGCAACGAGCCAATTCTGCTCTCCAAAAATACGATATCACAAGGTTAGATTGGCCTACTGGCTCGCCTGAAAAAACCTAATTGAGCACGCGTGGGATGCTCTTAAGTGAGCTGTTTGGAACAATCAGCCACCTTTCCAGATAGTGCTAGAGATCAGAAAATAATGGGACAGGTTACCGCAAGAAATACTGGATAATTTGATCCTCACCATGCTCAGGAGGATCTCGGCATGTGGTCGAGCCAGGCGTGGGGTTATATTGTATTAAATAAAAACCTTCAATTAATAAATTGTTATATTACTTTGATTAAAATCAAGTTTCTGTTACAATTACACGAGGATTGAATTAATCAATCTTTGTTGTTAAAAAATTAAACAGAGTTTATTTTTTTAATTTAGAACAATGTATTTTTATTTAAAAAAGATATAAAGTAAACATTCATCACAGATCAGCTTTTTCTAGTGATCAGTAACTTTTTTTGATGTGCCTAGAACTAGCTTTCTACTAAGACACGGAGCGTTGGCCCATATCCGGGCTGAACACCGTGCTCGGTGGGAGATCTCGTTTTTTTCCTTCCACGGCCAAAAGACCATATATTTTAAAGTTGATTTCTTATATTTTCGCGAACACCACATGTTTTAAAACGTAGTGTTACGGATTTTGTCGCGTATATTAACTTATTTTATATTCCCGACGTTTCGAGCACTTTACATCTCCCATGGTCACTGGGGGAGAAATGAAATCCCAACCCAAAAATACAACTGCAAGACTTCAAGATACTTTAAGTTCATACCGCGTAGATCGAAACTAAAATTAATAATTTAATATTAATTATTAATCTGGAGGTGCCGTGGTTAACTATCACACTGGGATGTCGAACACCTCAGTCCCTACGTGGGTGCTGTAAAGTGCTCGAAAATCGTTCACAGTAAAGTTAAACGAAGTATATCGTTAATTAATCACACTTCAACTGATGCCTTAATTAAATACCCCATATAGTATAGTACATACTTTGATCAGTATATATGTTTTTGACGTAGAGTCATTCGGGGTAACTGAGCGCAGTGGGTAAGTGAGCGCAGTGAGTGTATCTCCCGAACGGGGAACGGGGGGGAGGTTTTTGTTTAGGTCGGAAAGTGAGGCCAGAGTGCCCTGCTAGACGCGACTTGTTTCTGTGGCGGAGGTTGATGAATAACTTTTTTTTTCATAAAAAACAGTATATGGTGTATAAATTCGTAGTTTTTTGTTTAATGGATAACAATGTGTCATCGATGTTATCGATTTCACAACGGTAAGTTGTATTTTCTTTGAATAATAATATGTTTACGCTACATACAAAAAATCATGTTATATTTGTTTTCAATTTATTTAATGAGCTTTCATTTGCAATTTGGTGTCCTGGGGTAAGTGTGCGCGGGTAAGTGTGCGCATGCGTGCACATGCCCCTTCGGTGTTATTTTCGTTCGTATATTATTTTTATCAAAAAGTAGGGTTTATAACACTCTTTTATTTTATTTTTCAGTGTCTCATCACCATGCCGCGAAATTATATAAGAAAAAGATCCGAACTTGCATCGGTAACTGAAGAACAAAGCTAAAGCTAAAGCTCTAAAGCACTCATTGAGCATGAGCAAAAGAGCTCCTGCAAGTGCCATTGGTATTAGTGAGTCTTGTATTCGAAATCAACATAAGAAAGTTTTCTATGGCCTTGACCTCTACAACAGTTGAATACTTTTGTCCTCTATGTAAGCAAAAATATACAGAGCCAAATACTGAAGCATGGAGTCAGTGCATGTATTGCAAAGACTGGTGATATGAGGATGTCATCTGATAAGGATGCACTGCATAATATGAGACAGGTGTTTTTGTTTGTGATAGTTATATTGATGATTTATAAATTAATATTGTTTCTAATGCATTAGACAATCCTACCTAAAATATGTTGATCTCTAAATATTGGTAATTAAAAATTTCTATAATTTAATTTTAATTGTAATCCAAATGTTAAGTTTATTTTATTTTAAGAGAAAATTGTTATTTTTATGCGAAGACTGACAACTAATAAAAATATTTTCTAAGTGGCATTACAATAAAGAACCTTTATTCTTGAATATTGTGTATATTTTGAATAATCCAAGGAATGCGCTTACTTACCCCATACGCGTATACTTACCCCATACGGGTGCGCACAGTTACCCGCATTGTGGGTCAAGTGAGCGCATTCCGATTTTATGTAAATAAATGCTTACAGAAAAAAACCACCAAGTTTTCTATTCTTGTTCTTATTTTGATTTAAAGGCTACTAAATGTTTTATCTCAGAGCCGTCTTTCATATTCCTAACTCTTTATTTTATGCGTAGTGAACTAAAATTTACCAAAGTGCGCACACTTGACCCGAATGACTCTAATAGTAAAATTTCTGGATGGATTTTGATAATTAAGGTATCGTTTTATTCGTCTTAAAACCCAAGTGTTCTTAGATAGTTGTTTGAAAAAAATAAACAAAATGGCGGATTTTTGGCGCAAAATAGTGATAGGTACGTTAATTAAAAAAAATAACCAAGCCTATCAAGTAGTGTATCAAAATAAAGGAAATTAAAAGGGGATTACAAAAATATATTTAAGTATAAGTTATATATGTTTAAATTAAATTTGGAATAATAAATTGGTTTCAAAAGTTTTTAATTCTCGTGCTTTCATATGAAATTTAATTCATAAGAGTGTGTCGCGACACTAAAAAGTTAGACCTTTTTGTAGTCGCGTTTTTGATTTTTTTAATTATTTATTAATTGCAATAACTTGTAATGCTTTTTAAAAATGATTTATTCACGTAATGAACATGTTTTATTAATGCAAATATTAAATAAAAAATAATTTACTACTTTCTAATAATAATCATCAACTATAAAATTTGGTTTTCGTGATAAAACCATTGTTGAGGACAGCTAGAGACCCGCCGCCCCGTCGCCCCTTCGTACCCCGCTACCCCCCGCGCACCCCGCAAACCGGCGCTGATCCAGTGATGTCGGCGACCAATCAGCGCGCGTGTGGCTTCATTTATCGTCGCACGGCACTACTCACAGACTGAGACACCTTCTTGCGAGATATAAGAAGGGCGTCTCGGTCTGTGAGCTGTTCATTTCACTTCGGAAGCGGCACTCGAGAAGACTACAAAAGAAGACTCAAGACAACAGATCAAGACTCCACAACTGAAGACCTCTCTCTGTACATATTAGATAGTTTATTTTAATAGTGCCGAATATTGTAAATAGTGTAATACAGTATAGTAAAAAAGTACCATCTTTTCTTCAAGCAGTCCCCTAGTATAGCTAACCTCAGATCAGTCAATAAGTAATCAATCAAAAATAAATATACAGTCCACTTTTCATCCATTATATTCTTGGTCCATCGCCGCCGGATTCAAGCCAGAAGAAAGAAGCAAGAAGTAAGAAGAAACAAGAAAGAAGCCAATTATAGAAGAAAGAACATAATTTTAGAAGAAAGAACATAATTATAGAAGAGAGAAGATCATTATAGAAGATCTTCAAGGAAGAAAGAAGTTCGTCGACGAAGATCGTCGGTACTAATTTCTTTCCTGTTTCTTGTTACGGCTACGTCACATACGTCTATTGTCTGTTTCCAGATAATTTCTTGTTTCTTTAACCGCGTTTACGCGGCCAGGTGGTTGCTCCCTAACGGTGTCAAACTGTGACCATCTGGTAACGCCCTTGTGGCGGGAACGACATCCAATACGTGCGTCTTTTTGAAGACGATACGTACGTCTTTTAGAAGACGACCGGAGGTCGCAACGTGGGACAATGAGGAAGACACGAAGCCAGAAGGCACGGAACGAGGACGACACGCCGGTAGGAATGCGTATATTCGAAGAAGCACCCGCGTCCCCGTCCGATTATCTCGCGATGGCACAAGCGCCCTCCGCCGCGCCCGCGCCCCAGGCCCCGCTCGCGCCCGCATCTACGCCCGCGCCCGCGCCCCCGCCGCCGCGCCCCGCTATGTCCGTGTCTACGACCGATCGCTTGGGAGAGGTTAGCACATCCGCGCCGCGCACAAAGACACTCGCCGCGATTATTGAAGATCTTCCGTCTACAGAAACTAGTTCGATAGTACGTACCGTCGCGCCTGTAACAGACGTCGTACATAGGCCCGCACCTCGAGCTCCGTCGGTCCGCTCCGTTCGTTCAGCCCGGTCGACAGCTAGCGCGATAGCTAGGTTAAAACAAATTGAATATAACGCCGCGGAGGAACTAGCTGCAATTAGGAGGAAGCAATTGCAACTTGAAGAAGATCTTATTAAGAAGAAGTACGCTAGGGACTTTTCAAGCTTCTGGACTGGAAAGGATACGGTATCAACATCAATGGCGAGTACATCACTCACCTTCGATTTGCCGACGATATAGTCCTTATGGCAGAATCGCTGGAGGACCTAAGCACTATGCTCAATGACCTCAATAGTGTTTCCCAACGGATAGGTCTTAAGATGAACATGGACAAAACAAAGATCATGTTTAATGTCCATGTCACACCTATGCCGGTAGTTGTTGGAACACTAAGCTCGAAGTTGTTGACGAGTATGTTTACCTGGGACAAATAGTCCGACTAGGTAAGTCCAACTTCGACCGAGAGGTCAATCGACGGATTCAACTTGGTTGGGCAGCGTTCGGGAAATTACGGCACATCTTCTCGTCAGGTATACCTCAAAACTTGAAAACGAGACTGTACACCCAGTGCGTGTTGCCAGTGATGACATACGGAACTGAAACGTGGTCCTTCACTGCTGGCCGGATAAGGAAGCTCAAGGTCGCTCAGCGAGCTATGGAGAGGGCTATGCTCGGAGTTTCTCTGCGTGATAAACTCAGAAATGAGGATATCCGCAGTAGAACCAGAGTGACCGACATAGCCCAACGGATTAGTAAGCTGAAGTGGCAATGGACCGGCCATATAGCTCGAAGAACCGACAACCGATGGGGAAGAAAGGTTCTCGAGTGGCAGCCTCGTACCGGCAAGCGAAGTGTAGGGCGTCCCCCCACTAGATGGAGTGACGACCTGGTAAGATATGCAGGAAGTCGATGGATGCAGGTAGCTCAGGACCGTGCTTTGTGGTATTCTTTGGGGGAGGCCTATGTTCAGCAGTGGACTTGTGAAGGGCTGTAATGATGATGATGATGACGCTAGGGACGTCGCGCAACTGCAAGAAGAAACAGATAGGGAAAGTATTAACGAAGACGAGTTAGTTAAAAATAGGGTACGCGTTGATAGGTGGTTAGAGAACGTAAAGACTGTGCGGGGGGAGTCGCCTTGCCGCCCGTCTCAGCCCGCGCCCCGCATCGAGTTAGAGCAGACCCTACCGAACAGGGTAACCGGTTACGACCACAGTGAAGATGCCCAGGGGAGGACGGTAGCGAATGAGGTTCAACCACGTCGCGTAGAAACGATACAGAGGGATAGTGGAGTCGCCGTGGAAATGAACCAGGTGGATCGTCGCGTACGGGTTACGTCGCCGTCGCGCGTCCAACGCCGCACTCTATCGCCTACACATAGATCGCCACATCGCCACGCGGATCGTAGATCACCGTCGCCGTATAGGGATGTAGGTGTACATAGATCGCCATCGCCACATCGCCACGCGGATCGTAGATTATCGTCGCCGTGTCATAGGGATGTAGGTGTACATAGGACGCCAGCGCCACAGCGTAGGCTAGAGGGAGATAGGGATAGAGATAGGTCGCTTACTCCGCGAGGGAAAGAGAGGGGTATAGAGCGACTAGCGGAAGCTCTAGAGAATATGATTAGAGTCAGGCCCGCTGCCGCGAAGCAGACGCAGGACTTGCCTATTTTTAACGGTTCGGCCGCGGAATGGTTAGCCTTCAAAGCCGCGATGAAAGAATCCACGCGTTTATATGGATTCACAAATACGGAAAATATGGCAAGGTTAAGAAACTGTCTACGCGGTGAAGCTAGGGAGGTAGTATCGGCACTGCTGTTTACCGCGAAGGATCCAGCAGATATTATGCGAACATTAGAGCAGTGTTTCGGCCGCCCGGAAGTAATTATCGATCGAGCGTAAGAGGAACTGAAACGCCTTCCGCGCCCGGGTCAAACCGCTCAGGAATTGAACTCGTTCGCGATTAAGTTACAAAATATAGTATGTATTTTACAGAACGTCGACGGCAAAGGGTATTTACAAAATCCAATGCTGACTAGGGAAGTAACTAGTAAACTAAGCCCTCACTTACGGTCGCGTTGGTGCGATTATGCGGAGCACTACGGAAGTGCAGACGAACCGGACATCGTTACACTGTCTAGGTTCATGATGAGAGAGGCTGACCGTGCGTTCAGTCATGCCTATACCGTCCGTAGCGCCGACTAAGGAATCGCCCGTAGGACGAGAGGCGCCGCCGTCGAAACGAGTTGTATTAACACGCCGCGTAGAGAATAGGGCCCGCGACGTAAAGACATTCACCGCCCAGGAGGACACCGGTAGTGCCTCTTGTATGTGTTGCGGGGAAGAACACGTGATCGCCAAGCGCAAATGGGTGTGGACGACCGGTGGAATTGGGTAAAGGAAGAGGGGGTGTGTTTTCTCTGTTTGAATAGTAAACACCGACGGTTTAGATGTAAAGCCAAGAAATGCGGCGTCGACGGCTGCAACGCCCCCCACCATGCCCTCCTTCACACCCGCAAGACCCGCGCACCTGAGACATCGGCAAAACCGGATGAGACCGTGCTTGTCGCGTCTAACGTTGGTAGTAATGTGTCCGTATTATTGAAAGTGTGTCCCATTACGTTACGTGGACCACGCGGTAGGGAAATAGATACGTATGCGTTGCTTGACGAAGGCTCGACTATTTCGTTGATCGACGACGACTTAGCGCGCGAGCTAGGAGCGGAAGGACCGGTAAAGCCGCTGAATATTAGAGGAGTAAACAATAGTCAGCGCGAGGCCGATAGCAGGCTAGTTAACATAGGCATACGTGGCAAGACGCGCAGTGAGATGTATAGAATAAATGCGCGTACAGTAACAAATTTAAAGATAGGTTCGCAGTCGGTAAATAAAGAGTGTTTACGGTTGAAACACTTAAGCGACCTACCGAGCTCGGTTTGCTACGAGGACGCCAAACCGAGATTATTATTAGGCGCCGACAACTGGCATTTAATAATCACCCGTAATTTAAGGATAGGAAGTCGAAGGCAGCCCATAGCTGCACGTACGTTGCTAGGGTGGGCCATTCAGGGAACCGTACCGCGATCAACGTGTAGGGAAGACGGCGCGACTGTACTACACGTTGTAAGCGATAGCGGACGGTCAGATGAGGACGTCCAGGCGCTCGCCAGTCCGGGTAGGAAGATGTTACGACTGCCGAGACGCTACGCTCCCACGGGGGGAGCAATAGGGAACCCACCGCGCAACGATAAGCGTACACGCATCGCGACGGTAGGGACAGGCCTACGATCGAAACGGCCAAGGCGAAAGTCGCCCCGATAAAGGCGCAAAGCATACCGCGGTTAGAGTTGCAGGCGAATCTAATAGGCGCGCGACTCGCGGAATTCGTGCAAGGCGAGCACAGAGTGGTAGCCGATAGGGTAGTGTATTGGACAGACTCCACTACGGCGCTCCACTGGATACAGAACGATACGGCGCGTTACACCCCATACGTGGCTCATAGATTAGGGGAGATATCGGAGAAGACGTCACCCGAGCAATGGAGGTGGATACCGACCGCAGACAACATCGCGGATCAGGCAACGCGCATAAATTATACGTACAAGGAAGAGAGCGACAGATGGTTTACGGGACCGCCATTCCTGTACGAAGATGAAGATCGATGGCCTCGACGTCGGGAAGAGAAGGCAGGGGATGAAGATGACGAGCTGGAGGAAGTCGTGGCGCACCAGAGCGACACCAGGGACGCTCCATATCTGCCAGACATCGAGAGGTTCTCTTCTTACGAGAAATTGGTCAGCGCCACCGCTCGGATATTACAGTTCGTCGATGCCATGAGAGGAAAGGCGCACGGACTAACATTGGACCACATCCAGAGAGCAGAGCGGATGTGGATAGAGCGCAGTCAACAAGAGAGCTTTGCTGAAGACATCAGTCGACTGCAGCAAGGAAAGAACTTGGCAACCGGCAGCGCGTTAAGGAAGCTCGACCCCATATTCGAAGATGGCATACTGCGAGCTAGAGGACGGATCGACGCAGCCGACGTGGACAGCCAAATGAAGAGGCCCATCATACTGAACGGACGCCACCAATTTGTAAAGCTGCTTGTGGAGAAGGCGCATAAGGAAGCAAGCCACGCCAACAGGGAACGGGTAGTGAACGACCTACGCATGAGATATCACATACTTCGACTACGACCGACCGTAAGAGAAGCGGAGCGGAGATGTCTGCGGTGCAGGGTACGCAAGGCAACACCACGGCCAGCGGTTATCGGAGATCTACCACCTGAACGGTTAGGGGCATTCGCGCGACCATTCACCTACACCGGAATCGACTATTTCGGGCCTATAACGGTAACAATAGGACGTAGGCATGAAAAGCGGTGGATAGCGTTATTCACTTGTTTGACGACGCGCGCGGTACATCTAGAGATAGTTTATTCCCTAACGACGGACTCGGCGATATCGGCATTGCGGCGCATGGCGGCTAGGCGTGGGTGGCCACGGGCCATCTACTCTGACAACGGAACGAATTTCCATGGGGCGGACACCGAACTACGACGGGCAATGGAGGAGTGGGCACCCCTGCTGAAGGACTACGCGTTGACTCGGCGGACAGACTGGAAGTTCATCGCGCCGGGCGCGCCGAACCAGGGAGGCGTATGGGAGCGTCTCGTGCGCTCAGTGAAGACCGCGCTCGAAGCCACTCTACACCAGAAGAGCCCGCGGGAGGAGACGTTGGCGACGCTCCTCACAGAAGCAGAGAACACGGTGAACTCTCGACCGTTGACGCACGTACCGGTCGACATCGACGAGGAAGAGGCGCTGACACCCAACCACTTCCTGCTGCTAAGACCATCGAGCCTGCCAGTAACCGCACCGTGCACGCCCAGTGATCGTCGGGCGTGGAGGGCGGCGCAAGGACTTGCCGACGAGTACTGGAGGCGCTGGATGAGGGTGTTACGTCCGGCAGCTGCCCATCCCAGGAGTAGAATCCTTCGCGGCCCATAGACGAAGAAGCTACGGGCAGATGCTGGTCGGGCGTCCTCACGCCACGGGTTAAAAGTTTAATTACACTAAACAATCCGGGGGGAGCGTTACAAATATGGAACAGAGCTTACTTACCTCTATTCAAGGCGACTGGTCCCTCAGGATTCGGTCAGGTCTCGTGTGGATGTATTGTGCTAGAAAGTAAAGGTCAGTGATGTGTATTTGGGTGTGGCTGGTAGTGTTATTGACCTTATTTGACCGTTCCCCCTGCAGCAGTTCGGCCCTCAGCTCCTCTCCAAGCTAAGGTCGCCGACAACAGTCACTTTCTTCCTTTGTTACGATTGACTCGCGAAAATGAACACAGAACGTACGGGTCAACGGTCACCGTTATTTCTAGAATATTAACTACCGCACTAGTAACTAATACAGTCGAATCCACTTATACAGATTCTGCGTTAAACCTAAAGTCCCGGGTAAACTCTCAACACGCGCTACCATTCCCAGTGGTATATTTACTAGACGCGCCTAACATAAAATTAGATCTAAGAGCTCCCAAACAAAATGGACTGCCTTCTCTTTTGACGCGGAGAAGACATCTAATCTTTCGCTCTCGACTCCCACCGTTCAGTAAGCTCGGACGTTCAACACGCGCGAACGTCATCCCGTATCAGCCGAGCCGAGAGCCATCTAACGTCGATGCCTGACACCAACGCTTTTGCGTAAACAAACCCCCGTCCCGGACATAAGGATTTAGGTCCGCGAGCAAACCGGTCAGCGGGACAGGGTCGCGACGGCACGCAGGACGCACCCAATCAGATCTTGCAACCCTGACCAACGCCTCAAAATTACAGCCCCAACGTGGGCTAGCCGGAAAGTTGAACTGGATGCCCTTCCTGGTCATCGCAGCACATAAATAAGTCCTATTTCTAGACAGAAGTCAGACGACCTCCTTCAAACACCTATCTTCGCTCCTATGATTAGTTCCGCAACTCGACCGGATCAGGTCTGCAAACAGCGACGCGACACGAAGCGGCCCAGAGGGACCTTCAAGCTTCAGTGCAGAGAGCACCCCCAAATTCCCCATGAACGTCGTCTGTGGAGAGCTGAACGAAACGCACAGATGGTCCCTAGCAGGTGATCCTATGCTCATATTTCAACTAATTTTTCAAAAGCATCAATGTTCAATTACAGAATTAATTAAAACAAGTAATAACCGATGCACATAGGTCAACTTGGCAAAGTAAACAAAACAATAAACGTAAGGGACAGCCCTATTTCTTATTTCAAATAAATATCTTAGACAGTGCCAACAAAATCTAAACCAAAAGAGAATTGACTCCTATTTCCTTCGGCAACCACAGGGTTATCTAATTTCAACCTTCCTTATCACAAAGAAAAATGATTAAACACTATCACAAGCATTAAAAAAGGGCACACAATTTAATCTCAATTTTCCGTGCAACAATAAATGCAGTGATCAAATGTATTTACAAAAAATATGCAGCAGCATTTAAAGGAGTATTTTAAATTCAATTCTCTTAATCATAACCGCTACAATATGAATTTCGCGGAAAACCCAAAAGCATTTTAATTTAAATTTAAAGAATTTTTAACTAAGTGCTCGACCAAACCAAATCCAATACCCCTTGAGAGCGTGATTCAACTCTCCAGGGGGCCCTAATCTTCCCACCACCAAGTGGAGGCCACACCGCGTGAACCTGAGACTAACAGAGCGCAACCGCTAACAGTCGCCACTCGGGTTGTACGCCCTCACTGAGGCCGTCGGCAACAGAACAGCTTGACAAGTGGACTGTTGACGGCTTAAGGCTCAGTAGAGGCAGCCATGGTGGGAGCTAAGGCGGCAGCTAGCTAGGGCCGCCTCCATCAAATGGGGTACAGTGGTACACCAGTCGCGGCCACTCAGCTAACGGGAGTGAGAAGGGTCCAGCGGACTGATGAGTGGCCGTGAAGTTCCTCTCCGCACGCTGAGGGGGTGTGATGACACCCTCGCCCCTGGGGGAATTACCCCCCGACTGTTCGGGGGAGGGACCCCTTTCAATCCTAGGGGCCTGGTGGCTAGCCGGCGGGAGCCGAGCGTCGCCCGTCAAAGGGCATGGCGGAGCGCCCCCGCCCGTGGGGGTCGAGGGCCTGGCAGCGCCCCGAGAGGAGACGCCGTTCGCACCCAGGCACAGTACGGCATGGTGATTGCCCTGGCAATGCAGACAGGGCCGCCGGTGCGGACAGTCTCGCTGGAGGTGCCCTTCCAAACAGGAGTAGCACCAGCGGCGCTCCTTGGCGATAGTTCGCCTCGCCGGGGTCGGCTTACCTAATAATTTTGGGCAAGACGTTACCCGGTGATCAGATGCTCGACAATAGGAGCAGGGGGGGATTGACGACGACTTGCCCGGCGGATTTCGCCTCTCACTGGGCACGGCTCGTAAGTCGTCGACGGCGCCCGCCGCGTGCTCGATCTGTCGGCACTGCTCCTCCAAAAACCGCAGCAGGTCATAGAAGGGCGGAATATAGGAGGCCTCGTCCCCGCCGTACCTCTCCTCAAAATGCATTTGAAGGTCGAGAGGTAGACGGGACAGCACGATGCGGAGCAACAAGAAGGCCCATTCGCCCACTGGTAAATCCAGCCGCCTCAACATATTACAGGCCACCAAGACTGGATCGAACAGGTCCGGACGTAGTCTGGCCCGGTCACTCAGCAGCGGGAGGCTCAGAAGCTGCTTAACATGTTCGTCCGAAATTCGCCGGACGTTGGCGTATCTTCTGGCTAGGAGGTCCCGAGCAGTCTGGTAGGCGTCGTCCGATAAGCTCAAATGGCTGACAACGCCCAGGGCCTCCCCCTCCAGTGAGGCCAAGAGGTACGCCATCTTCTGGCTCGGAGTCAAGTCACTCCGGGCGTCCACTAGGCCGTCGAAAAGACCAACGAAGGTCAGCCACTCGGAAAGGACCCCGGAGAACTTTGGCAAGTCCAGAGTTGGGAGTCGTCCCAACAGCTCCGGCTGAGGCTGCTTCCGAACGGACTCGGGCAGGCCACTCGTCCGAGCTTCACGCGCCTCTTCGGCATACCTGCCTTCAGCCTCGATCAACTCGTCCGTGAGCCACAAGAACTGCTCGTAGTCTGCGAAGCAGGAGTCCAGGACTCCCTTTTCCACATCCGAATCCTCGAGCTCAGCGTAAGCCTCCTCCACTGCAGCCCTTCGAGCATCGACCTGCTCGAACCGCTTCATCAAATTATGGACCCTATCCGGTCGACCTATCAAAGCATGGGCGCTGGTGGCCCAGCGTAACTCAGTCCGCAGGCAACGGATTAGCATCTTGGGCGAGGACATCACTACTAAATACAAATTACGACGCCGCTCGAGCACAATTACAAAAATAACAAATAAAAAATACAAAAAAATTAACAGCTAACCAATGCAGTTCCTATCAAATCGAGTTGAATAGAAATTACACAAATAAGAACCGCTATTTATTAAATCAAACACAAGTTAGTACAAAAGAAAAGGCAAATCAAATTAACAATAACAAATACTAGTGCGATCAAATCAAGTTAAATTCAAATTACTTAAATACAAATTACCACTCTTTAGTTCAAATACAAATTACAATACGAAAGATACATAACGAAGATACACATCAACAAAAAATACCTTGCTCGGAAATCGACCCTTCGATAAGTAATACACTACAACCATCCGACAACGATAATTAACCGATTACGTAAAAATAACCATCTACCTACATGACGCAATCTCCCGCTTGCGCGCGAACCGGGCGTGGTTTTTCAAATTTACCCGCAAATAACAAAGCAAGCTAACAAAGAAAGGAATTTTATTATTACGTATATAATAAAAAAAAAATATTTTTACGTATTACGGACGGGCGTGATTGTAGACACAAAATTAAACCAATCAACCCAACGCTCCCTGCCACCAAAATTATTTAATTTTTATCAAATACTATGGTCGGTGGATCGACCGGGAATCGATCCCAGCACCGCGTTCTGCTACCAAATGTTACGGCCGGCAGCTGCCCATCCCAGGAGTAGAATCCTTCGCGGCCCATAGACGAAGAAGCTACGGGCAGATGCTGGTCGGGCGTCCTCACGCCACGGGTTAAAAGTTTAATTACACTAAACAATCCGGGGGGAGCGTTACAAATATGGAACAGAGCTTACTTACCTCTATTCAAGGCGACTGGTCCCTCAGGATTCGGTCAGGTCTCGTGTGGATGTATTGTGCTAGAAAGTAAAGGTCAGTGATGTGTATTTGGGTGTGGCTGGTAGTGTTATTGACCTTATTTGACCGTTCCCCCTGCAGCAGTTCGGCCCTCAGCTCCTCTCCAAGCTAAGGTCGCCGACAACAGTCACTTTCTTCCTTTGTTACGATTGACTCGCGAAAATGAACACAGAACGTACGGGTCAACGGTCACCGTTATTTCTAGAATATTAACTACCGCACTAGTAACTAATACAGTCGAATCCACTTATACAGATTCTGCGTTAAACCTAAAGTCCCGGGTAAACTCTCAACACGCGCTACCATTCCCAGTGGTATATTTACTATACGCGCCTAACATAAAATTAGATCTAAGAGCTCCCAAACAAAATGGACTGCCTTCTCTTTTGACGCGGAGAAGACATCTAATCTTTCGCTCTCGACTCCCACCGTTCAGTAAGCTCGGACGTTCAACACGCGCGAACGTCATCCCGTATCAGCCGAGCCGAGAGCCATCTAACGTCGATGCCTGACACCAACGCTTTTGCGTAAACAGAGGGAGTACCTGCCGACGCTGGTTGCGCGCGGGGACTCGCGGGATGTGCAGCAGCGACAGCTACAAGAAGGGGACCTCGTCGTGGTGGCAGACGGTAGCCTGCCAAGGAACGTGTGGCCGCGTGGAATTGTAACACGGAGCTTTCCCGGGCCAGACGGCGTGGTGCGCAACGTGGAGGTGTGGACCAGGGGCGGATTGCTGCGGCGGCCGGTCAGGAAGATCGCCGTCCTCCCGAAAGAAGATGAGGCTTGCGAGCTACGCCGGGGGAAGGATGTTGAGGACAGCTAGAGACCCGCCGCCCCGTCGCCCCTTCGTACCCCGCTACCCCCCGCGCACCCCGCACACCGGCGCTGATCCAGTGATGTCGGCGACCAATCAGCGCGCGTGTGGCTTCATTTATCGTCGCACGGCACTACTCACAGACTGAGACACCTTCTTGCAAGATATAAGAAGGGCGTCTCGGTCTGTGAGCTGTTTATTTCACTTCGGAAGCGGTACTCGAGAAGACTCCAAAGAAGACTCAAGACAACAGATCAAGACTCCACAACTGAAGACCTGTCTCTGTACATATTAGATAGTTTATTTTAATAGTGCCGAATATTGTAAATAGTGTAATACAGTATATTAAAAAAGTACCATCTTTTCTTCAAGCAGTCCCCTAGTATAGCTAACCTCAGATCAGTCAATAAGTAATCAATCAAAAATAAATATACAGTCCACTTTTCGTCCATTATAACCATGCTGCAGCTATTTTATGGTTGCAGCACGAATGGGCCGGCTCGACCGGAGAAAGACCACGCTCTCACAGAATACCAGCGTAAAAAAGCAGACCAATGCTGTTGTGTTTCATAATATGGTGAGTGTAGAGACCTAGAGGAAAGATGTAGATTGTAGATGTCTATGGGCCCCAATAGCCACTTACCATCAGGTAAGTAGATTTTATCTGACCCTGGCATATGTATGTATATTTTACATCAACAATTTTTTTAAATCCTGTCTTTTCTAAAAAAAAAACAAAATAAATCAAATTTAAACAAGTGATACAAAATGATATTACTTTAAATTTTGTTTTACATGAATAATTTGTTTAGGTATTTTTTATTCAAATAAGTTGTAATACTGTTAAAAATTATTTATTTATATATTGAACATACCTACAAAAGTTAATGATAATGATGATGAATGCAATAGTATCCAGTTTTCGTCACACACCATACGAAATACAGCACATAATACAATAAAAGTTACAGCCTATATACGTCCCACTGCTGGCCACAGGTCTCCTCTCAATTCTGGAAGCGTTTTAGAGCGAGCAAGTGTCCGCCGCGCTGCCCCAATGCGTGTTGACGGACTTCACATGTCTTTGAAATTATTTTTATTTCTATTATTATTATTATTTTGTTTTCTCATGATGTTTTTCTTCGCTGCGGAGCATGTGGTAAATTACTAGCACTTAAAATTGCAATTAACTATTTCATTGGTACTGGCGGGGATCGAACTCGGGTTGCGCGTACTGTGAAATTTACAACCAGCGCTAAGCCCTTGAGCTACCTCGACTCATAATACAATAATAACATGAAATTTAATTTTATATAACATTAGCCTAATGGTTTATTATGCGGACCGCGAACTCAAAGGTGACAATGAATGAAACGGGTCATTAGTCCCAGAAGCACTTGAAACTTAAGTACCTGTGGTGATCGAGCTTTGCTCGAAAAAAAATAACAGACCGGCAATAACACACCTAGATAAACTTGGATATTAAAACATTATTCTAAATACGAAATTTCATCCTCATCGGTTGAGGCGTACCCGTGGAACAATTCACATATTCACTTAAACACGTTAACGGCTCCGTGGCACAATGGATTAGCAATGAGTTGCAGCGCTGAAGTTCGCGGGTTCGAATCCCGCACGGAACAAGTATTTGTATGGCCTACAGATAACTGTTCCGGGTTTGGATGTTTGTCCTTGTGAAATTTATGTATGTAAAATGCCCCCACGATACAGGAGAATATCCTAGTGCGGAGGTAACGTTTTCGAAATAGAAATTAAAAAAAAATGCTCACTTAAATTATAATTTAATGAACTAAATAAAATCAATAACAATTAATCGACCGAGTTACACATCAAACAATAACATAATAATTAGTCATCGACATCCCTGACAGCTACATGACGTTAATGACGTCGTAACAATCGTTCATGGAGGTAGGTATTCGATTGTGTGGTTACGCAAGTGGCGAGCTTATCAGTTGACAGCTCTGATTATGACATGCTATGTAGTACACACTACACTTGAAATAATTGAAAATTTACAAGTACATAGCTTAAAACAGTAATTAAAAAACTAGACTACGCATAAACAGAAAATTTTAGATATCGTCACACTTCTATCCTTTCTATGAACGGACTTTTCTTTATTTTGTCTCGAAATGATAGCATAAAAATGTTATAATATATATTTGGAATTGACTCATTATTAGATTTTATTGATACGAATTTTGTTGTGATCTATTTAAAAATCCCCTTTCTTTTTATTTGCAGATGTATAATCAGTAAAACCCGCTTAAGACGGTTTTGAAGGGACACAGCCAAAATCGCGATTTAAGCGGAAAAGCATATTATGCGGTATAGGTAAAATAAAACATCATTTACAAATATTGTGTAGGTATTGAATTATAGGTATACATAAGTTGCTTGTCGCATTCGGAGGTAAGAAAACAAGAGTGATATTCTTTAGTTCAACATCTTTAGGGTGAGCGGGGCAGTTATCAATGAAGAGAATTATGCGTCTACATTTAATCTGGAACTGATCATCTAAAGCTATTAACCAGTTAATAAAACGAAGGCCAGTCACCCAGGCTCGAGATTGTGCATCATATTACAGGGAGCGATTTCACGTTTTTGAAGCAATGTGGATTTTATCAATGACTAGTGAACGTAACTTTTCCGACCCATCAGAATTTGCATAGGCCAGGATAGTGAGTCTCTCTTTACTTGCTTTGCCACCATGGCAAGTTTCTCCCTTGAAGACATACGATTTATCTAGCATCAATTTATAAAATAAACCAAATTCGTCTTCGTGAAAAATGTTTCGCGGTTCATAATTTTTTAATAATGCAGGAAATTGTGCTATTCATGTATCAACATCTTGTTTTGCCACTATCTCCGATTCCCCAGTGATTTGACGATACACAATGCCGTGACAAGTTTTAAAACGATCATTTGAAGTGGTAAAATCTGTGATTTATAAGCTTTCAGCAATTTTACGCGCTTTTTCGCCTAATATGGAGCCACTTATGGGCAGTTTTAAAGCTCGTGCTTGATGAAGCCATTTCACTAAAACTTTCTCTAATTAATCAAACTTCCTACCTTTTGCTTTTTTGTCTTCACACTTCCCAATCTGTATTTTTCGTTAATTTCTTGTCTATTCTTTAAAATGGTACTACTTTATAATGCAACTCGGCTCGACTCGGGTGTTGCACAGATGGCGTATTAGACGGGATGACGAATCGTACTAAGCGTGTTAAAAATGTATGAAAACATGTCTCAAGTTGCAGGGACTGACATAAAATGGCGTATTAAACGAGAAATCATATTAAACGTGATAGTATTAAGCGAGTTTTACTGTATATATATATCTCTCTCTCTCTTTATATATATATATATATATATATATATATATATATATATATATATATATATATATACATAGAAAGAGAGATATATACTGCACTACACATTCAGTATAGAGCAAATACAGTTCGACCAACCGTAATATGTACCAGACACAATCACACATTAGTGTAACGTGACGGACACAATTTACATGATAACACTAAAATATGCAAAGCAACAGCTACACTACTCCTCTCGATGTAACGCAGGGCAGCCTCTCAGCAACACGATCTTCCTTGCTTACACTAGTAGAACTACTACACGAATAGAACGACATCACTTGTCTTATATGGGCAGAATCTCAGAGTAGAAATAATGTTTAGCCCAACGGGCATAATAACGATATGAGACTTGTAGAATTACAGACTGTTCCCTATTAGTCGACTGCGCGATACTTTATACTGCTAAAACAAGTGGGAGATTACCATTCTACCTTCATTTGTTCTTATTTTCTTTTATTTTTTTACTCTCATTCCCTACAATATATATATATATGTATATATATATATATAAACAGCCTAAACCACTCCCAAAATTAAGACGAATCTATCGACACCTCGTATATTAAAATCCATCAAGCCATAGATATATATATAGTCGGTTAAAAATTAATTAAAATACTTTTAATTTATTTTTCTTTGTTATTTAAGCTTCATGTTTTACTGCTTTTTAAAAGTAAGTTATTCAGGCGCGACTTTAATCTAACTTTAATCAAATTTATTCGTACGGATTTCTTTAATGTTTTTGTTTCGATTTCAAATAGAATGGTTACTTAAAAAAATTGTAAAAATATTTACAATTTTTTTTAATAACAATTCTTCAGTATATAAAGAGTCCACTGCTATACATAGGCCTTCGCTGTGGATTGCCTCATAGCATAACAACTATATATGGTAACATGGTATTTTTGCCATTATTTGCTACACTTGGTAAGTGGGTTAACAACCACAGTTTTTTTTAAATGTTTTAGCGTGCACACACGCGCATTTGTTTGTATATGTCTGTATGTTCAATTTTTATAAAATGAATTTGAATGATTTGCGCAATAACTATATTTAAGTTGATTTACAGAGGTTCAACAAAGTTAAAAAGCACTACAAGGTTCCTATAGGGCCCGTTACGACGACACGCACCCGCTACGCGCATGCCACGCGTACGCAACGCGTGTCAGCACCCGCGTCTAACTCGCTTTAAAATTTGTTGCATATAATTTGAGTCTTATGACAAATCAATAAATCTGAAATTGCATTTGTCGACGTTCAACCGCATACGCCTCGCACACGCCACGCGCCCGTCTCGTTCCTACTCCGCGTCGGCCCCGCGCTCGCCCCGCACACGCTCTGCACCCGCCCCGCTACGCTCCACGCCCGCGCTTTTTATACAATTTCAGATTTGTTGATTTGTCATAAGACTCAAATTATGTGCAATAAATTTCAAAGCGAGTTAGACGCGTGGCGTAAGCGTGGCGTGCGCGTTGCGGGTGCGTGTCGTTGGAACGCGCTCTTAAAGTTATTCTTATAGTAGCATCTTTCTCAATCGTAAAATATTGTTCAGGAAGAATATTTCATAGTTGTGGCAAACCAGCAACGTTGTGAGACTGCACTTTGAAACTTTTTACGTTTTATTACGTACATTTCAAACTGCAGGAAAACATAAGTCATAAAACTGCCATTTGTGTTAAAAGCAGTGCATCTTTCGCGCACTAACGTTGTGCAAATGTTGAAATGTATCTAATTCGTTAAATAATAATATTTTTTGGACTCGTTCTATTCTACGAAAAAAAAATAAGATGGAGATAGTTTACGATATAAAGTGAAGACTTGTAATAGATATAGAAAGTCGATATTGCAGTTTAATTCCTAGCGCATATTTAATACCGGTTGATAAGCCGGTGCGACCAAGTGATTCCGGTGCGAAAGATGAGCCAGAGAAAATGCCAGACCAGAATTACTTTTCATGATGTGTTTAATGCATTATGAAACTTTGATGAAAAGTATTAGTCCACTCAGTAAGCAGGTATTTGAATGTTTGCCTAGCCTAGAAAAGGCCTATGATAGAGTGGTGAGAAATGAATTGTGGTCAGCACTGTCCATGAACGGTGTGAGCAGTATCCTCATACGAGCATTGCAATCTCTTTATTGGGATTCTAGTACTTGTGTAAGAATAAACGGGGCATACAAGGAATGGTTTAATATCGAAAAAGGTGTTAGACAGGGATGTGTAGCATCACCTTGGCTGTTTAATCTGCTGATGGACAATTGCTTGACAGATTTAAAAGAGAATGAAAGGGGTTTGAGAATGAATGAGTTACTCGTCAAACGTTTTCTCTATACTGATGACCAAGTACTACTTGCGTCTTCGGCCGAGGAGTTGCAGAAGATGGTAACTGCTATGAGTGAAACTTTTGTTAGAAAGGGAATGAAAATGAATTTAAAGAAGACGAAAGTGATGGTGTTTGAAAGAGATGAGGCAGTGACAGACTGCAATATCGTAATTGGAGATGAAAAAATTGAACAGGTGAAGGGTTTTGTGTATCTGGGTTCAAAGTTTACGAGAGATGGAAAGTGTGAGAGTGATATCGAAAGAAGAGTGAATGCAGAAAACATGGTGAATGGAGCTTTGCACTCCTTTATGAGCAGTCGGAAGGTGTCTAACAACGCTCGTTTGGCTGTGCATGAGGGGGTGTTGGTTCCGACACTCATGTACGGAAGTGAAAGTTGGGTATGGCAGAAGAAACTTGAAAGCAGAATAAATGCAGTTAAGATGAGAGCGTTAAGAAGTATAATAGGAGTTAAACTGAGTGACAGGATAAGAAATAGTGAGATAAGGAAACGTTGTGGTCTGAAAGAAGATGTAGTGACAAAAATTGAGAAAGGCATGTTGAGATGGTTTGGCCATATCGAGAGAATGAATGAAGAACGATTGACGAAAAAGGTGTATAACGTGAGTTTGAATGAAAGTGTTGGAAGGGGTAGACTTAGGCGGAGTTATCTAGACCAAATCAGGGACGTCTTGAAAAAAGGCAGGTCAAGAGTACCCTAAACCGTAGAGCATGTATGAAGGGAATAATGAAAGTGGACGAAGCGAAACAAGTATGTAAGGATCGTAGCAAGTGGAAAGAAGTGGTCTTTGCCTACCCCTACGGGAAAGAGGGCGTGATTATATTATATTTATTATATGTATAGCATACCTGGTACTGCGTATACAGGCAAGTCACGAAAAATTTGCCTTAATCAAAAATAATTTTTTCCTTAATCTTTATCGACTAAGCTGACGGATAGTCATTATTATTATTTAAATCAAACACTTTTTTGGCGAATTTTTTTGCGACTTACCTGTATGCGCAATACCAGGCGTACCCAGGTAGGCCAGGCAAACAGTCAAATACTGGTTTATTGCGTGGACTCATACTTTTCAACAAAGTTTTATGATATATTAAAAACTTCATGAAAAATGCGTCATGAGCTCTCGGACCTTACGGTGAGTTGAGATGAAGACAAGTTAGTCAGGGCTTGCTGGAAGTGAAGACGGCAAAAGATGATATTTGGCTTGGGAGCCAAGTGAATATTTTTAGGATGATGAGGACAAGCTTGATTGTTGGAGTTTCCAAAGGTTGCAGGTTGCGTTTTCACGTCCCGTCGGTTAGTCACTATATTAGTGTGGAACAAAAAGGTGAGATATTCCGCCGGGCAAGGTGTTTAGCCAGAGGAGCGGCCAACTCTGTGTGTGATAGGATGGAGCATGTTCTTCCTATACAGATTAGTTCAAAAACTTCGAAAGCGTGTTTTAATAGTTGTTTCGTTCAAGCTTGTGATGCGTAAACAGGCTGCTAAAAGAACGAAGACAACATGAAGTTTGAGGATTTACTTAGTACACAAAATATATAGAATATCCCGCAAAATACTAAGCCATTTTATCCTACCACTCGTTGGATGGCGAGAAAAGCAGCAAATAAATCTTTCTGTATAGCCGCGTTCGGCTAACTGACAGAATCTAGCCCGCACACTCCACAGCGACATTCCCTGTTAAAAATTGAACACTTCGGTTAAAAACGTTAACTTGAATATAAAGGCTAAATTTTTGAAATTTCATTTAAAATTTAAAGCTTTTAAAGAAAATAAATTTCTCATCTTTAATACGAGTTTAATGAAATTCTCCTAAGTAACGCCCAATTTCTTTGACGGACTCAAAGGAATAAGTAACATTTTTATTTTTATTTAACTTAGCTCTATTAATAACACTGAAAATTAAAGAAAGTCTCTTCCCTTCGGGTACTCTTAATATGATTTTACTACAGGGCTGCCATCAAACCTACTTGTTTTATGCCGCCGGCTTTGAAATTATATGAAATTAAAACTTATTATACAAACAATTTATTTAATGGAACAATAAAAGTAGTAAACAATATATTATATTATAAAGTGACTACAAAGTCTTGATTATAACACAACGGAATCTATGTTGAAACTCATAAGATATATTATAGGTTAAGGGCGACAAACGAGCACAGTCCACCTGATAGTAAGTGGTGGCTGTGACCTATAAACACCTACATCTATCTTTGATTACGAATCAAAATGCAGATGCGTTGTCACCCGTGAGGACTAAGATGGAATTCCTCGTATCCAGTAAAAAGGGGTCTCCGATTCTTTACACTCACCATACAAAACACAGCAGCGTTAAGCTGCTATTTTACGCTGGTATTCTGTGACAATGTGGTCCTTCCCCAGTCTAGCCACCCATTCGTGCTACAACTATACTACTAATATAGCTGCAGCATGGCTCTACCACGTATAAAATGGTAGGTAGACACGTTATGGGGCGGTACTTGCTTCGGTCTGTGGTATCTTGACGTTTGGGAACCAAATGAGTGATACCAGTAGTGAAGAGGCTTGGGAGCGACTTCCGCTCGAGAGCCTCTCTTAAAACTGTCGGGCGAGCACATCGTGACACCCCAAGATCCCCTTCAGCCAGGAGAGATGCAGTCCGTTGAGCCTCGGACTTTTCCAGTTTGGGGCTCTTCGGACCGCCTCAGCTAAGTCGTCCAGCGTTATGATGACAGAGTCCATGAGCGTAACATTCGCCAAAACTTTCGTCCAAGGGCCCTCACTGTGCTTTACGGGCTCTGACCACAGGCCGTGCCAGAATGCGACAATGTCAGCCTGATTCGGTGCTGGGTCCAGGCTACGTACCATTGGCCGCTCCAATGATTTATAGAGCCTCTTCTGATCACCCTGGAAGAGACGATTCTGGTTGAACTGTGTCGACCTCTCGGTATATCACTGAATCCGCTTCCCCCAAGTAGCGATTCTCTTCTTCTATCCGGCGGGGAAAAACTGATATTTGTCCCAGCAAACGTCATCCTGACGATACGCACAATTCTCGGCTTATTATTATAAAACAAATAAATAAAACTGTTAACAATTATTCTGTAAGCAGTATAA
Source organism: Parnassius glacialis (assembly GCA_033319125.1). Taxonomy (NCBI): domain Eukaryota; kingdom Metazoa; phylum Arthropoda; class Insecta; order Lepidoptera; family Papilionidae; genus Parnassius; species Parnassius glacialis. The sequence continues at coordinate 35,588,952 of JAVANC010000028.1, read as the reverse complement.
TTATATATAAGTATAATAATATAATTACATATATTTTTTACTTTTAATATCTATTTTTTCATATCTATACATACGACAGTGTGCCTTCCAAGTTCAAAAAAGAAAATAACGATGTACTGTTATCACATGAGTAAAGAAACCGTACCGTACAGAGGCAAAGCTTCATACAACCGCTCTATAATACGTACACTACTGCAAGGTGGAGGCACGTGTGTGCGTGAGCACCGGCGGCTCGTCATGTACAGATAGAAATTGCTTTAAACCGGGTTGGCCAGTGGTCATAAGTATTAAATTTTATCTTTTAAAGAATAATTCGTATCAAAAGTAAAATTACAAAAGTATAAATATGGTTTACTAATACCTACCTCTATTTAAATCTTAGCGAGGTTGCCTTATTTTTTTAATAAAATTAATAACTAGTTTAATTTATTAAACTCAAGTACACTGCGATCTCCTAATAATTATAAAAAACAGCTTTTCGATGCGATAGCTATCAAATTGAGTTTTTAGAAGAAATGCTAATATTCTTCAGGAACTCAACATTAATGAGATGTGGTAGGCGGAAAGACGTTAGAAACAGCATGAATTTCATTCATGGGTTTCGAGTGTGTATAAAATTTAAAAAAAAACCTCATAAAGAATCAAAATTAGAAGAAAATTAATTAGTTTATATTTACGAGACGTCTTAATCAAGATTGTCTCAAAAGCGAGCCTTATCGCGTACCTTGGTTTAATGATTGTGATGTCAGCAGAAATTTTGTTAAGTTAGCCTTAAGGCTTCGTTCTGGTCATACTCCATCAGCAAAGTTCGCTTTTTTAATGGAAAAAAAACCTTCACCGAATTGTGATGTATGCAACAAAATTGAAAATGTTTACCATTTGTTGATGGAGTGTGTCAAGAATGAAAAAGATAGACACGCTGTGTTGAAAGAATTTAACGCAAATGTTTTGGATGTCGATCTAGTGCAAATGGTTTTATCAAACCCCAAATCAAAGATGTCAATAGGGTTATTCCGGCTTGCTTCTAGGACGGAATAATTATCTTCTCTATCTAGTATAAGTTTCTTTTTAGGCTACTAATTTAACTAGTACTCTCAATTGTACATTTTTATTTTGTTATAGTGTTAGCAGTAATTAGTATAAGGTATTACGGATTAGTAAGCTGAAGTGGCAGTGGGCCGGCCATATAGCTCGAAGAACCGACAACCGATGGGGAAGAAAGGTTCTCGAGTGGCAGCCTCATACCGGTAGGCGAAGTGTAGGGCGTCCCCCCACGAGATGGAGTGACGACCTGGTAAGACATGCAGGAAGTCGATGGATGCATCCCAAAAAAATTAAAGATAAAAAAAGATTGTCTCAAAAATTTCTTTGACAAAGTCAGACAGGCGGGTGGTAATAGCCAGGAACCAAAATGATATAAATATATACAGAATGGGGCCACATATATGCAATAAATGAGACCACAAGAAATATGTTAAGGTGCAGGCGCTGCTGCCCCGTGATAAGCCGATTAGAGAGTCTTACTGACACTGGGTACTGGAAAAAATGTCTCAAGACCAACGTTTCCCAACAAATGTGTTTTGGACAGGTGAAAGCACGTTTACTCGAAACGGCATATGGAACCGACAATCCATGCGTTACTGGAGCCATTCGAATCCCCATTTATTTAGGGAATTAGCTCGTCAAAACCGATTTTCCATTAATGTTTGGTCATCATTCACGGAGATCAAATAATCGGCCCTATTTTTATTGAAGTAAACCTGAATGCACAGAAGTTCAATATTCTTAAACGCCCAATAACAGAATATTTAGAAGGATTGTCTGTGGCAGCTTACCAAAGAGTATGGTTCCAGTAAGATGGAGCTCCTCCACACTCCGTACTCCTCGCGAGAGAGCGGCTTAACACAATGTTTGGCGAACAATGGATAGGGCGCTATGGCCCTCGCAGGTGGCAAGCTCGATCGCCCGACCTCACTCTTCTAGACTTCTTTTTATAGGGCTTTATTAAAAATGAAGTGTACTCAAAGATCTCTGAAACCGAAGATGAACTGCGCAATCGTATTGTTGCCGGCTTTGACAAATTAAAAGCCCCAGCTCTGGATCCTGAACGAAATTTGTTGAGCAGGCTTCAGGACAACAGACTTTTATTTCGTCGCACATTGTCCAACAAACCATAGGCTGTGCCGACAATAACGCTGCCTGCCGCCAACCGCCATGCCACCCGCGTGCAACGTTGCCACTCTTCCTTCCATATAAAGCCCTTCATAAGTCCACTGCTGAACATAGGCCTCAAGGCCACAAGGAATGCCACAAAGCACGGTCCTGAGTCACCTGCATCCATCGACTTCCTGCATGTCTTACCAGGTCGTCACTCCATCTCGTGGGGGATCGGCCTACACTTCGCCTACCGGTACGAGGCTGCCACTGAAGAACCTTTCTTACCCATCGTTTGTCGGTTCTTCGAGCTAAATGGCCGGCCCACTGCCACTTCAGCTTACTAATCCGTTGGGCTATGTCGGTTACTCTGGTTCTACTGCGGATATCCTCATTCCTAAGTTTATCACGCAGAGAAACTCCGAGCATAGCCCTCTCCATAGCTTGCTGAGCGACCTTGAGCTTCCTCATACGGCCAGCAGTGAAGGACCACGTCTCAGATCTGTAAGTCATCACTGGCAACACGCACTGGTTGTACAATTTCGTTTTAAGGTGTTGAGGTATGTCTGGCGAGAAGATGTGTCGTATTTTCCTGAACGCTGCCCAGCCGAGTTGCGTCCGTCGATTGACCTCTCAGTCGAAGTTGGACTTACCTAGTCGGACTATTTGTCCCAGGTAAACATACTCGTCAACAACTTCGAGCTTAGTGCTCCCAACAACTACCGGCATAGGTGTGACATGGACATTAAACATAATCCTTGTTTTGTCCATGTTCATCTTAAGACATATTTTTTTTATAGGATAAGGGTGACAAACGAGCACACAGTCCACCTGATGGTAAGTGGCCGCTGCGGCCCATAAACATCTACATCTATCCTCGTTTGCGAATCAAAATTCAGATGCGTTGTCACCCGTGAGGACTAAGATGGAATGCCTCATTTCCAGTAAAAAGGGCCTCCGGCCACCTGCACTCACCAAGCGAAACGCAGAGGTAAACCTCTACTTCACGCTGGTATTCTGTAAGGTCGTGGTACCACCCCGGTTCGAGCCGGCCCATTCGTGCGACAGCAAAAGTCGCCGCGTGGCTCTACCACTGTTTTATATCCGTTGGGAGACACTATTGAGGTCATTGAGCATAGTGCTTAGGTCCTCCAGCGATTCTGTCATAAGGACTATATCGTCGGCAAATCGAAGGTGAGTGATGTACTCGCCATTGATGTTGATACCGTATCCTTTCCAGTCCAGAAGCTTGAAAACGTCTTCCAATGCAGCGGTGAAGAGTTTCTGGGATATAACGTCACCCTGTCTTACACCTCTCTACAATTGAATAGGTTTCGTACTCTGGTTCTGTACTTGGATAGCCATCGTAGCTCTACTGTACAAGCACTTCAGCACTTCGATATACTGGCACTCAACTTGGCACCGCTGAAGGGATTGCAGCACCGCCCAAATGTCGACGAAATTAAAGGCTTTCTCATAGTTCACATACGCCAGGCATAGTGGCAAATTGAACTCCTCGGACTTCTGTACAACTTGCCGAATGGTATGTATGTGGTCTATGGTGCTAAAGCCCTTTCGAAAACCGGCTTGTTCGGGAGGCTGGAAGTCGTCAAGTCTGCGTGCGAGACGATTCGAAATGACTCTCGAAAACAGCACGTAGACGCGGCTCAGAAGGAAAATCGGTCTGTAGTTCTTCAAGAGAGCATTGTCACCTTTCTTGAAGAAAAAGACCACCGCACTTCTGCTCCACGCCTCCGGTGTAATGCCACCATGGAGGACGGAATTAAAGAGCCCCTGAAGGACTTCCAGTACCGGTTTTCCACCCGCTTTCAGAAGCTCCGCTGTTATTCCATCCTCGCCTTGGGCCTTGCCGTTTTTAAGATGCTGGAGAGCCATTCTAATCTCGCTCAGACTGACGTCCGGGATATCTTCGGAACAGTGTCGGATAAGACTCGCTCTTGGATCGTTACTCACACTTGCGTGTGGCTCCAACGATGACGTGTACAGCATTTGGAGATCTGTCTGTTCAGTTGCCTGTATGCTGTCAAATCTGTTGAAGAATGTAGCTTCATCTCCCGTCTAACAGCCATGAGATTAAGAGTGTGATCGGAGAGTTTTTGTGTTCTTCTGCGGCGGGTCTTGCAGAACTTAGCTCCGGCCGCATGGACAGTTTCCACGAGCTTGTCATTCATATCGTCCACTTCATTGCAGTCTTCTAGGCACTGAAAACGGTTTTGTTTCTCGACTTCATTAGACGAGACCTCTCCAACTTAACGTTTAGATTCAGTGTGCCTCTAACCATTCAATGATCGCTACCAGTTCTCACCCTCGCGATCACGGAGACATCACTGAACAGTTGTGGTCTGATCGTCATAATGAAGTTAATCTCATTTTTTGTCGAACCGTCGGGGCTCGATCAGGTCCACTTCCTGTGGGGCCGTATCTGGAAGAAAGAGTTCATCATAAAGAGTCCCTTTTTCTCCATGAAGACGGCCAGCCCCTTGAGTTCCGTTGCCCTCTTCCAAATTTCCCTACTTTCAGCTCACTGTTCTCTCTTGTGCCTAGTTTTGCATTGAAGTCTATTAACTATATATACTATGAAGAAGTATATTAACACCGTATATTGAGTTTTGGAGGAATGCATGGCTCTAGAGATATCCTCATACATTTCCTCCACATCCTCATCGGGTTTTGCCGAGGATGGTGCGTAAACTTATATGACCTTCAGCGAATACCGTTTGGTATAAGGTACGCAACCCTCGTCGACACACTCCCGATCTTTACAACGTTGTGAACGAGAGACTTGTGGATGATAAATTCGACACCTCCTTGACACAGATGGTTGCCCTCCCGGTGATAGAGCAAGTTGCCGGATTCGAGGATTGCCGTGTCCTCCCCCTCTCTTCGGACTTCGGATAATCTTATAATATGCCAGCGTAACTTGTATATCTCTTCTTCCAGCTCCACGATCTTCTCGTCAGTCCTCAGGGCGCGTGCGTTGTACGTTGCCAGGTCGAGTCGTCTAAGGTGGCAACCGAACCGGTGATTCTTAGCACCCCCTGCCCCGCCGTTACCATGGTCGCCACCGTAGCCAGGAATAGCGGGGCCGCCGGAAACTGGGGGCCGTCTCCTTGTTACTCTCTTCATAGGGGGTATTTTCCATAGTTGCCACGCTTGGCGAGCGGGTTGGCAACCGCAGTTTTTTTATTGTAATTTTGGCTATTATCAGTAAGATGCTGCTGCCCCTATCCTGCCTGTTTCCCTTTGTCGCCTTTTACGACGCCCACGGGAAGATATGGGGTAGTGGATTGTATATATAATATATTGTATATATTAGTAGTAAAATATTTAAACGTGTGCAAAATTGTGTATTTGTTATGCAATTTAAAATAGCCACAATAAATTGTTGAAGTACAAAATTTATAAAAGTAAAATATTTAGAACACATAGTTTGTAAAAAGTATTATATCTTAAGTATATCTAATATAAAGCTGATAATCGTTTTGTTTATTTAATTTTGTCCTCCTGTGCCAACTCTACCAAAATAGGTAAATATTTAGACAGTTCCTTAGAAGCTTTTCCTCTGTACTCTGTCTCAGTTACTCATGTGCTATTAGTATACTTAGTCGGGTCATAAGTTCTGTCAAAACTTTGTTATTTAAAATTTTTGAATACTGGCTAGATGAACTTCGCCAATTTTATAAAATATAACGTTTGTGCTTGCCGAAAATAAAAAATACATTAATTTTCAAATATGAAATGGTCGAAGAAAGAAGACAGAGTAGCGGTTATCGCGTTGCACCGCTGTGGTTACGCACCAAAAGAGATTTTCAATATTCTACAAAAATTGAAAATAACCCTACGATTTGTTTATCGCACTATCAACCGACTCACTGAAGATTCAAGCTTCGAAGATCGTAAGTAAACCGGCCGACCTCATACAGTTAGGACACCAGCAACACCCGTTTATAGCAAACAAAATGATAAGGTGTTTGCCCACATCAGTGAAGAAGCCAGCACGGGTATTCCGAAGGTTCAACGAGGACAGTATCCTTTGTCACTCATGGTTTGGCTTGGAGTCTCATATTCAGGCTTAACTGAGGTGTTTTTCTGTGAAAAAGATGTAAAAACGAGTGCTAAGGTGTACCAAAATACCGTCCTAACAAACATAGTGGAACCTCTTTCTCAAACAATGTTCAAAAACAGACATTGGATATTCCAACAGGACTCTGCACCAGCTCATATGACACGAAGCATGCAAAACTGGTTGACCGCCCGTGGAATTGACTTTATCGGACATGAAGACTGGCCCTCTTCTAGTCCAGATTTAAACCCACTGGATTACAAGATATGGCAACATTTGGAGGAGAAAGTCTGCGCTAAACCTCATGAGAATTTGGATTCTCTCCGAGCATATTTGGCTAAAGCAGCGGCAGAAATAGTTATGAATGTGGTGCGTGCAGCAGCACGCACCACATTCATAACTATTTCTAACACATTCATAACTATTTGATGATTGGCCGCATCGATTAAGGCAAGTATTCAAAATAGGGGAGGGCATTTTGAATAATGTAAATAAAATTGTATTCTAAATTAAATTACATTTCATTTCATAAATAAATTCTATATAATTATCAAAAAGTGTATCATTATTTTTATAAAAAGTTTTTGACAGAACTTATGACCTGACTAAGTATATTATATTTATACCAAACATTTCGAGTACTTTGAACCCCTCATAAAAAAGTCTAATGACCCATATTCTTTTAATTTTGCATTGCTAAAATAAACAAAAATTCATTTATAAACCTAGTTTAGTTGTTGAATGATTACCTAAGGTCTAAAAAGTGGTATTGTATCATTCACTGACTCACACAGCAAAAACCTAGGCCGCATCTAGGTTACTAAGAAACTTGAAATTTAACTTGAAACTTTTTTAACAGTGGTAGAGCCACGCGGCAGCTTTTGCTGTCGCACGGATAGGCCGGCTCGAACCGGGCTGGTACCACGACCTCACAGAATACCAGCGTGAAGTAGAGGTTTACCTCTGCGTTTCGCTTGGTGAGTGCAGGTGGCCGGAGGCCCTTTTTACTGGAAATGAGGCATTCCATCTTAGTCCTCACGGGTGACAGCGCATCTGCATTTTGATTTGCAAACGAGGATAGATGTAGATGTCTATGGGCCACAGCAACCACTTACCATCAGGTGGACTGTGTGCTCGTTTGTCACCCTTATCCTATAAAAAAACCTTAATGGTATAAAATATAGCTAATAGTACAGAAAGAAACATTAAATTTGACATTATTGGAACAAATGAACTTCCCCGCTATGAAATCTGTCAAATATTATACCTCACTTTTAAGTGGCGCCACCCTGGTGGTAGAAAAAGTCGTGGATGCCCTCATTAAATAGATTAAACTTCAGGTGAGGTAGCAAAATATGGAATGAAGTCTATAATGTAAACTTGTTCTATAGTTCACACATAAGAGTAAAAAATAACTTTTGATGAAGAATTATTACTCATGCTTGCTAAGAATAACAACAAAACGATAATATATATAAAGAACTTAATATGCCTTAATTATTTTATATATTATATAAGCACTGATGGTAAGTGTTATCCTATAAAAAGAAAAATTGGCATCATAATAGATCATTTACAAAGGAAAATATTAAAACTAGTAATTTTTGATATTCTGTATCGAAAAAGTGTTAACCAAATTATTGGTGCGGTTAGTTTCAAACTAACTGTATGTGTTTTATGTAACTGTTTCACTGTACATAAAACTAACCACAGCAATAACTTTGTCGACATTTAATTCTCATAGCTTCAATTTTTTCTAAATGAGAAGCGATTGGAGCTTGGCGTCCGTTCAGATCTCCATTCTATAATCGGCAAAGGTGTGCTTTAAATTACAACTAACATAATATTTATTAATTCTGGCGGGGATAGAAACTGGATTGCCCACGTACTATGAAACTTACAGCCTACTTAACCCCTGAGCTACCGCGGCTCCAGTTAAATGTAGGTTAAAATTATAGATAAAAGTTAAGTGTTTAATAATGATTTATGTGTTTGAAAATGTATTAAACATCTTTCATTCACTGTTTATTTCCGACATAAAATAATCTTCAACTTTATTTCGGGACTTGAAACTTGGTAGAGAGCCAATACAATTTCATTTAAACTTTCCCTGCTTTAAGCTTCTGCTTACTAAGCTGAATTGCTTGGAAGTCGTGATAAGATCGTAGGAAAAACAGTTATAAAGTGAGACATAAAGACCGTTTTAATTAAGAGGAAAAATTATTAACGTTCTTGTCAGTGTAAGAAAAAGGTAATTTTATTATTTGATTCGAAATAACTTAATAACATCTGAAGCACAAATAATTTTTCTCACATTTTCCTGTTCCGGGCCACATTACGGATAATAAGAGGAAATAGAGAGCGTGTTTGAGTTCAGCGTGAGGGTCGTCTTTGCGTTTTATTAATTAGAAGCCCTTTAAAGCACTATTTAAAAAAAATATTTTCTGTGTAAATTTATTTAAACTTTTCCCAAAATATCTTTAAAAGTATCACTAAGAATATTGTGGAGATATATTAAAATATAGATAAAATGTATTAAAGTTATATTATGGTATAGTTACATCATATTAAAGTCCACTGCTGGACACAGGTCTCCCATAGATTGCCTCATAGGAGGGATTTTGTCATAGTGGAAACGCTTGGCGAGCTGGTTGTCATCCGCAGTTTCTAATTATTTTGAATTGTTATGTGGAAGATTTTGCTGCTCATCTCCTGTTTAGATTTCCCTATGTCACTTCTTTCGATATTCTTACATCGCCACTGCACGATAATCACTAAGAATATTCTGAAGAAAATCAGGTAAAGTATACTAAAGTTATGTTAAGGTACATATACTATGTTATTTTAATGCACTTCTTCATTTTTGTTTGGATAAATGTTTAAAAATGCTATCATCAATTGCAGAACAATGTATGTATCTATAGTTTTCTTCTGCTATTTGTTCTAGTTTATTGATGCATCTGTTAAAATTATACAAACAATATTGAAATGTCTGTTTGTAATATCAACATAACAGCTTCTTACTAAAAATGCAGATGAAAGTATATACGGTACTTATAACATTAAAATAATTTTAAAATTTTCTCTGTCTGTCAGTTTGTTCCGGCTAATCTCCGAAATGTCTGGACCGATTTTGAGGGGACTTTCACATGTTATTAAAAGTAAAACCCATGAAATCCAATTGTAATGAATTCCACGCGGGCGAAGTCACGGGAAAAAATATAAATAACAATTAAGAGTAGACAACATCATCGCGCAAATATTGGTCAGAAACACGTCGTCAAGTGTTGGAACAAACTTTTCTGTGAAGTAGAGTCGTTGTTAAATAACTTCTTTGATTGGGACCGATTTAATTAAGTTTCATTCAACTCGCGGAGACACAGCCTTACGATTTTGATAAGCTTGGAGACGATTGAAGAACCCTTGCCCTGGTAATGGTGTTTCCCATCACTAGCCTGTCTGCATATGTCGATAGTAGACGGCTTTGTGGCTTAGCAATGAGTTGCATCGATGAGGGCCGCCGGTTCAAATCTCCTCGGATCAAATATTTGTATTACCTACAAACAATTGTTCCGGGTCTGGATGTTTGTCCTTGTGAAATTTATGTACATATGAAAACTGTAAACCACGATACGTATTATGTGGTTCGGTAAAGAATAATTGAAACAGTAACAGAAACTTTTTTTCAATAGAGATTATAAATAATACTTCTTGAAAGTCACTCTTTTCTTTAATTTACCAATGGTTCGCATAAAAAATCTCTGTCCTGAAAAGAATCAACAAGAAACCCAACGGGAACTTAAAAGTATAACAACTTACAATCATAATACGTTACACAACTAACATCACAAATTAGAAATAGCTTGGTTGCGATCGCCTCACTCCCAGGGGTTATTACCATCCATAAACTAATATTATAATATTATTATAAAATAACCCCATTTATACAATCTTAGTTTAATAAAGTTTTTAAACTTTGAGAATGTCAAATTTTGAATATTTTCAGATATTTTCTTGTCAAAGCATATACATTTCTCCTAGAATTAATTACTGACTCGGTGAAGTAGAGTAACTGGTACTACTAGCTTGTGTCTGTTATCAGTATTTACAGAATGAATATCCCTTTTTTTTGGAGGACTACTATTATATTTGTGAACGTACATTAGATTTTCATGAATGTATTGAGAGGCCAAAGTTAATATATTAATTTTCTTAAATTTTTGTCTGAGCGAATCTTAAGGTTGAAACCATATATTGCTCTTATGGAACTCTTCTGTAAAACAAATACATATAATTTATGAATTAAAAAATAATTCAAACAACACACATTGATCATGAGCCGTGGTGATCCTGAATTTTATTTAATCCTGCTGATATCCAGGATACATAAAGTTATTAAATTGGTGTTGATACGAGTGCAAATTTTCAAAACTATCGGCGGTCTTTAAGTTGGTTAAAATTACATTAAAATATTCCGTTACATTGATAGATACATAATAAGTACATTGAATAAAATAATTCCTGTTTCCTGTTCATGTTCGTCATCTTCATCTCAGCTGAAGCCAAAATATGTGTTTTGTTTTTTATATTATAAACGAGCACACAGTCCACCTGACGGTAAGTGGTTGCTGCGGCCCATAGACATCTACATCTATCCTCTATTACAAATCAAAATACAGATGCGTGTCACTAAGATGGAATGCCTCATTTCCAGTAAGAAGTGCCTCCGGTCACCTGCACTCACCAAGCGAAACGCAGAGGTAAACCTCTACTTCACGCTGGTATTCTGTGAGGTCGTGGTACCACCCCGGTTCGAGCCGGCCCATCCGTGCGACAGCAAAAGCTGCCGCGTTGCTCTACCACTGTCAAACAAAATGGTGACAGAACAAATAAACTTGTGAGTTTTACTATTTCTCTGCTTATTACTTGCGAGTTGTTTATGATTTTTCAAAACACTATATCTTTGATCATATCATACTCTTCATTGGTTGGTATAGCAACGTAACTTTGTGGATGTATACAAGCGTAGGCATAATGTGGGTACAAGAGCACACTAGGCCTGCAGTATATGCCAGCGGAGGAGCCCTATATGCCGCCCAAGATTAAAATTAGCAAAGTAGTGTTTTATTAAATCTTATGTACAAAAGAAGTTCTAAATAATAAATAAAGTATCGTGTTTATTAGCCACAAAAAATTACCTACCTTATTTCGGTTTAAAACTTGGTAGACAGCCAAAACAATCTCATTTAAACTTTCCCGTCTTAAACTCAAAGTTATTTCATAATTTCGATAAAATCTTCAAACAAAATAATTTAATGTCGGCACGAATATTTAATTGTGATGAAGATATTTGCTTTTCTAGTTAATATCTTACTATGGTTTTTTTTTTCAATTTAAGTGGTTATCGAACTTACAGCCATTAATAGCAAAAAGCATCTGCAGCCTATACCTGCAGGATACCTGCAAACAACTTCAAACAAAGAATGTTACAGGTCACCTGCAACCAACTTTGGCTTACAGGTGGATAGGTTTATTTTAGTTATTTCTGCAACCAAATAGCAATGCTTGTACTGGTATATTCCGGTAAGGTCCCTACCTGTCCTTACAGCTAGTAGAATTGGTCTTTGGGGTATTTTATCTTAGTTTTCAGAGGTGGCAACGTATCTGTAACCTTTTTATTTGGTTAAAGTTGGTCGCAAGTTTCTTTAGACTAAATGGATCTGGTCAGTATTTTATAGACGCGCCTACACGGCCAATCTTGACGTACGACCGTCCTTGATCGTGTATCTTTATGAATTCCTGTAACAAACACTATTAATCACCACTACTTCCGCTTGTCTATCCTAACATGAATAGGTTTACTGTCCCTATATTTTGGCGACCACTGCGATACTTTGGCGATACGCGGCAATATGCTGGCTCGTAAATTAACCCGCTATTCGGACTAGGTCAAAATAACATTATTCAAAGCGCATTGCCAGGGTCTGTACACGGGCGGTCTGTAGATTGGGCATGCCAAAACAATCGTTAAACACCCTGCGACTCCAGTACAATACCGTTTTCAGGATGATGTCGTGATGATGATGGTGATGATGAGGATCACTTTCCCGCTTCTGTAGTGCCTGTGGCATATGTTTACACAGACCCGAACTGACGGTTTCCTTGCCGTAGTTCGAAAAAGTGGCGTCGCTGATGGGAAGGGTACGGAGAAGTAACAACAGCATTCTTTCTGAGAATGGTGGCAGATGATCCGCATTCGCCTATTGTGAGGCATTTGTTGCGAATGATGACTCTACAGTGTCTCTTATGTACATGACAAATTAGAATTTAAATTATTCTTATTTTATTTGATTTGTATTAATTTAGTTTAGTTTAATTTAATTTAATATAATATAATATAATTTAATTAATTTTATTTATTTATTATTTAATTTTTTAACACTTAGTTTTTTACGCTTTAATATAATATCTTTAATAGATCTTTTAATAGATAAGTCTGCTGTCGGCGTGGGACGCTGCGGGCAGATTATCTAATCTTACTGCCGACCAACATCTGATGTGTGATGCTTTAAAAAAATATGTTGTGATAACAAGTGATTAACTTTATAATTGATTGAGAGAGGTGCCTGAAAGCCAAACTTATTTCGATTAACTAACCTGAGTCTATTTGAGTGTTCAATGCTTACTTCATTTTATTTTGTGTTATGACTATGTCAACAGCCACATCGTAGCCATAGCTCAAAGAATGGGTGCGGTGCGCGTGTGGTGTTGGCAGAGGTCTAGTTTAGTCGTCGTTGGGATGTAACGTGGATAACTGAAAAAAAAGAGATGCTCGTAAAAAATAAAATGAAGTGTAGTACACATTTGTTGCGTAACGAAGCATTAAAAATTTTAGGGCTCTTGAACATCTTATTTTGTGATAATAAGTAAAGTTTCCTTTGAATTGATTTGGTTGAAGTAGAACTAAGTATTGAAGAAATTCTCGAAGGTATTTTCAAGCGTTCATACTCTTGGTCACTTGTTATTACTATATGGTCGCATTGCACGAATTGGTGCGTAGCTGTGACTGGTATTTACTTGTGAATTATTCAGGAGCGATGATAAAACATAAAAAGAAACTCCAAATGTTTAAATCTTAGCTTTCTTGCAGTCATTTTTGGTTAGTTCACAAACGAATTAACTTTGGGAATAATAAAATGGCCAAAAAAATATTGCAATCGAACGGTTAATTTTAAGAATTTTTAACCTCGCTGTCTAGGAAAGCCTATTTTAGCTGATGAAGCTCATTAACTATTACTTTTTTAATGATTATGAAAATTAAAAGTCAGAAAAATTCTTAGGGGCCATCAAGTCACCTGTTTAGAATTTAAAGTTAAGGATTTAAGTTTAGAATTTAAGTCATAATTCACCGAACGTAAATTTTTCACTTTACACCATTATTTTCATACTTTTTATCAAAGTTACGGAGCTGATTATTTTAAACATAAAAGTACAACTCATATAGATTTAGTTGCAAAAAAAAAGTAAACGAAAAAGCCTTCTACTCATTTTTTACATTTTTTCAGGTCGATCATTCTCAAAATTTCAGAAAAAAAATCATAACTTGAAAACAATAAAAAATCGCGGAACATACATGGGGGCGATTCGGGTACCCCAAGGGCTGCTCAATCGCTGGACTTTCGCAAGACGCTACTTTTTAGGCCATACTCTATAAAAAAAAATACAATTGAAGGTCCTCTTCTAAGGATATAGGACATAAAAAAATCTTCAACTTTATTTCGGGACTTGAAACTTGGTAGAGAGCCAATACAATTTCATTTAAACTTTCCCTGCTTTAAGCTTCTGCTTGCTAAGCTGAATTGCTTGGAAGTCGTGATAAGATCGTAGGAAAAACAGTTATAAAGTGAGACATAAAGACCGTTTTAATTAAGAGGAAAAATTATTAACGTTCTTGTCAGTGTAAGAAAAAGATAATTTTATTATTTGATTCGAAATAACTTAATAACATCTGAAGCACAAATAATTTTTCACACGTTTTCCTGTACCGGGCCACATTACGGATAATAAGAGGAAATAGAGAGCGTGTTTGAGTTCAGCGTGAGGGTCGTCTTTGCGTTTTATTAATTAGAAGCCCTTTAAAGCACTATTTAAAAAAATATTCTCTGTGTAAATTTATTTAAACTTTTCCCAAAATATCTTCAACAGTATCACTAAGAATATTATGGAGAAATATTAAAATATAAATAAAATGTATTAAAGTTATATTATGGTATAGTTATATCTTATTAAAGTCTGGCTGGACACAGGTCTCCCATAGATTGCCTCATAGGAGGGATTTTGTCATAGTGGAAACGCTTGGCGAGCTGGTTGTCAACCTCAGTTTCTAATTATTTTGAATTGTTATGTGGAAGATTTTGCTGCTCATCTCCTGTTTCGATTTCCCTATGTCACCTCTTATGATATTCTTACATCGCCACTGCACGATCATCACTAAGAATATTCTGAAGAAAATCGTGAATACAGGTAAGGTATACTAAAGTTATGTTAAGGTACATATACTATGTTATTTTAATACACTTCTTCATTTTTGTTTGGATAAATGTTTAAAAATGCTGTCATCAATTGCAGAACAATATATGTATCTATAGTTTTCTTCTGCTATTTGTTCTAGTTTATTGATGCATCTGTTAAAATTATGCAAATAAATAAGATTGAAATTTCTGTTTGTAATATCAACATTACAGCTTCTTACTAAATGCATATGAAAGTATATACAGTACTAATAACATTAAAATAATTTTAAAATTTTCTCTGTCTGTCAGTTTGTTCCGGCTAATCTCCGAAATGGCTGGACCGATTTTGAGGGGACTTTCACATGTTATTAAAAGTAAAACCCATGAAATCCAATTGTAATGAATTCCACGCGGGCGAAGTTGCGGGAAAAAATATAACAATTAAGAATAGACAACATCATCGCGCAAATATTGGTCAGAAACACGTCGTCAAGTGTTGGAACAAACTTTTCTCTGAAGTAGAGTCGTTGTTAAATAAATTCTTTGATTGGGACCGATTTAATTAAGTTTCATTCAACTCCCGGAAACACAGTCTTGCGCTTTTGATAAACTTGGAGACGATTGAAGAACCCTTGCCCTGGTAATGGTGTTTCCCATCACTAGCCTGTTTGCATCTGTCGATAGTAGACGGCTTTGTGGCTTTGGAATGAGTTGCATCGATGAGGGCCGCCGGTTCAAATCCTCTCGGATCAAAAAAGCAAAACTCTGTCCTGAAAAGAATCAACAAGAAACCCAACGGGACCTTAAAAGTATAACACCTTACAATAATAATACGTTACACAACTAACAACACAAATTAGAAATAGCTTGGTTGCGATCGCCTCACTCCCAGGGGTTATTACCATCCATAAATTATTATTATTATAATAACCCTTTTTATACAATCTTAGTTTAATAAAGTTTTTAAACTTTGAAAAGGTCAAATTTTGAATATTTTCTGATATTTTCTTGTCAAAGCGTATACATTTCTCCTAGAATTAATTACTGACTCGGTGAAGTAGAGTAACTGGTAGTTACTAGCTTATGTCTGTTACTAGTATTTACAGAATGAATATCCCTTTTTTTTGTAAGACTACTATTATATTTGTGTACGTACATTAGATTTTCATGAATGTATTGAGAGGCCAAAGTTTATATATTAATTTTCTTAAATTTTTGTCTGAGCGAATCTTAAGGTTTCAAACCATAGATTGCTCTTATGGAACTCTTCTGTAAAACAAATACATATAATTTATGAATTAAAAAATAATTCAAACAACACGCATTGATCATGAGCCGTGGTGATCCTGTATTTTATTTAATCCTGCTAATATCCAGGATACATAAAGTTATTAAATTGGTGTTGATACGAGTGCAAAAGACCATGCCCATATTAGTATGGAGCTGAAAGTCAGCAGTGCCATGAAATGCCCAAATTGCAGCTCTATGTCATATGATAACTTTTTAACAGTATTTATATGATAACTAGATTTAATGTCATATAAAGCACCGGTTCAAAAGATATTGGACATTAAACATGATAACTTCCTACAAATTTTTTATACAGTGAAAGAATGAGTGACAGTTATTTTAGTTTTTTGGAATGTTTTTGACTTGGAGCTAAGTTTTTTGAGCCATTACTTCATTACGTTTTTGCTTTAATTATATTTGTTTATTTGAAGCCTAGATATACTTATACATCATTATATATAGACATCATTTAGATCTTTTTTCAACTCGTTGATGATTCAAATGTAAAATAATAATCGCTATTGGAATCGATTACTTAGATCAATTGATGACCAAAAAAACAATTCCTTTTTCGAAGATTTTATTTATCATGCCCATTATTTAGCCCCTAACTAAACAAAGCCTAGGATTTTATAATTTAAGAGACTGTCAATGAGGGATAGGTGAACAAACAAATAGTCCCATAAATGGCGTTGGTAAAAAACTAGTCTGTCTCTGGCTTTTGATAACAAAAATAAATGATTAACTGGGCCATGTTTTTTTCATCTGATGACGTTTATTATAAAATCATATATTTATTTGGTTTTGTTGTAAAGCAGTATATTATTATTCGTATATTTAGTAATCACTTTTATGACTGATATCAATCATGTTGAGTTTACAATATACTTTATCTGGGTATTTCTGGAGCACAGATGGGCATTGTCTTTTTCAAAACTATCGGCGGTATTTAAGTTGGTGACAATTACATTAAAATATTCCGTTACATTGATAGATAGATAATAAGTACATTGAATAAAATAATTTCTGTTTCCTGTTCATGTTCGTCATCTTCATCTCAGCTGAAGCCAAAATATGTGTTGTGTTTTTTTATAGGATAAGGATGACAAACGAGTACACAGTCCACCTGATGGTAAGTGGTTGCAGCGGCCCATAGACATCTACATCTACCCTCTATTACAAATCAAAATACAGATGCGTGTCACTAAGATGGAATGCCTCATTTCCAGTAAAAAGGGCCTCCAGCCACCTGCACTCACCAAGCCAAACGCAAAGGTAAACCTTTACTTCACGCTGGTATTCTGTGAGGTCGTGGTACCAACCCGGTTCGAGCCGGCCCATCCGTGCGACAGCAAAAGCTGCCGCGTGGCTCTACCACTGTGAAACAAACTGGTGACAGAACAAATAAACTTGTGAGTTTTACTAAGTCTCTGCTTATTATTTGCGAGTCGTTTATGATTTTTCAAAACACTATACCTTTGATTATATCATACTCTTCATTGGTTGGTATAGCAAAGTAACTTTGTGGATGTATACAAGCGTAGGCATAATGTGGATACAAGAGCGCGGCACTAGGCCTGCAGTATACGCCAGCGGAGGAGCCCTATATGCCGCCCAAGATTAAAATTAGCAAAGTAGTGTTTTATAAAATCTTATGTACAAAGGAAATTGTAAGTAATAAATAAAGTATCTTGTTTATTAACCACAAAAAATCACCTACCTTATTTCGGTTTAAAACTTGGTAGACAGCCAAAACAATCTCATTTAAACTTTCCCGTCTTAAACTCAAAGTTATTTCATAATTTCGATAAAATCTTCAAACAAAATAATTTAATGTCGGCACAAATTTTTGATTGTGATGAAGATATTTGCTTTTCTAGTTAATATCTTACTATGGTTTTTTTTTCAATTTAAGTGGTTATCGAACTTACAGCCATTAATAGCAAAAAGCATCTGCAGCCTATACCTGCAGGATACCTGCAAACAACTTCAAACAAAGAATGTTACAGGTCACCTGCAACCAACTTTGGCTTACAGGTGGATAGGTTTATTTTAGTTATTTCTGCAACCATATAGCAATGCTTGTACTGGTATTTTCCGCTACAGACTACACTTCATCTTACAGCTAATAGAATTATAGGCTTTGAGGTATTTTAGCTTAGTTTTCAGAGGTGACAATGTATCTGTAACCTTTTTATTTGGTTAAAGTGCTTTAAAAAAATATGTTGTGATAACAAGTGATTAACTTTTTAATTGATTGAGAGAGGTGCCTGAAAGCCAAAGTTTTTTCGATTGACTAACCTGAGTCTATTTGGGTATTCAATGCTTACTTCATTTTATTTTGTGTTATGACTATATCAACAGCCATATCGTAGCCATAGCTCAAAGAATGGGTGCGGTGCGCGTGTGGTGTTGGCAGAGGTTTTTTTTATTTGGTTAAAGTTGGTCGGGAGTTTTTTTAGACTATATGGATCTGATCAGTATTTTATAGACGCGCCTATACGGCCAATCTTGACGTACGACCGTCCTTGGTCGTGTATCTTTATGAATTCCTGTAACAAACACTATTAATCACTACTACTTCCGCTTGTCTATCCTAACATGAATAGGTTTACTGTCCCTATATTTTGGCGACGACTGCAATACTTTGGCGATACGCGGCAATATGCTGGCTCGTAAATTAACCCGCTGTTTGGACCAGGTCAAAATAACATTATTCAAAGCGCATTGCCAGGGTCTGTACACGGGCGGTCTGTAGATTGGGCACGCCAAAACAATCGTTAAACACCCTGCGAGTCCCGTACAATACCGTTTTCAGGATGATGTTGGTACTTCCCCGCTTCTGTAGTGCCTGTGGCATATGTTTACACAGACCCGCACTGACGGTTTCCTTGCCGTAGTTCGAAAAAGTAGCGTTGCTGATGGGAAGGGTACGGAGAAGTAACAACAGCATTCTTTCTGAGAATGGTGGCAGATGATCCGCATTCGCCTATTGTGAGGCATTTGGTGCGAATGATGACTCTACAGTGTCTCTTATGTACATGACAAATTAGAATTTAAATTATTCTTATTTTATTTGATTTGTATTAAGGCTTTAACAAGCCTGAATGACCTTGACGAAACGGCTATCGCAGAGATTTTAGCCAAAGTCAACACCGTCTAGCGACTACGTTCTGTATTACTTATAAAAGTGCAAAGACTGCAGAGATGACAATTATAAAAGTGACATACTGCCTGTTATGCTTGCGCATCACTGAGAATTATGTCGTAGTTACGCATCTTCAATTACATTGTGCTGTAGCTTTGTCCGGTAGGCGTCACGAGCTATCGAGTGTTCAAGTTTCAAGTACGTAAGAGTTTTTGATTATATATGTTAAATCGTATTTATTTGTATCGTATTAGTAGATTTGGGTCAAAGTGTTCGCTGTAAATTTTTCCCGGGTTTGATCCCCGACAGCACGAATGCTATTTGTAATTGCAATTTTCGTCAACATGCATTGGGGCAGTTCGGCGGGCATTTCCTTGCCCTAAAACCTTCTCAGAAATAAAAAAAGAGTTCTGTGCCCAGTAGAGGGACTTGTATAGCCTTTTACTTTACTTTGTAGCAATATTTATATTATTTATATTATGTTATATTAGATACAGAAGGGTACCTTATGCTGACAAAAATATCACGTGGAGGCGACGAAATCGTAAAACATCTTTGTACCTAGATAAAACGTTCGAAAGATTGTCAATCATGTTATACGCCACATTTTCTATAGAGCGTAGAACATTGCAGATAGGGCAAAATAAAAAATAATCCAAAATATTATGGGAACTATTTATTAATAATATTTGTAGGTATTTATAATAAAAACAATGAACAAGCTGCAAGGTTCAACTAATAATGTTTCTTGTAAACACAATTGTAAAATTCCTGTTTTAATTTTTACCAATGGTTAATTGATGAAACGTAGTCAAGATCACTTCATATAAAATATATTTAATTAAAATTGACACATGCCCTATTTGGCTTTCTACTTACAACTCGGCGGAAATTTGAAAAGAAGATTTTGTCTTTTCACACATGTATTGTTTACAACTGGCGTGGTTTCGAAAAGCGTGATTAAGTGTCAGCGGTATATAATCAATTAAATACTGAATTTTTTGAAATTTTTCTTTGTTTATTTTTGTTATATCTTCTTAAAAACTGACGCCATCTCACTATTCTATTATTTTTTTTTGTAACGCATAAGGATAAGTTAGACTAAGTTAGATTAACTTGGATAAGTGTGTAAATTTTTTTTAATTTTATCACAAATTTTACCGCAATAAATTATTATCTTTTCTACAGTGATTCTCTCCTCTTAGTTTCGGCGTGACTGTAGGATGTTATACTGAGTCACTGTCAGTTACTAAGCGGCCGTAAATCATTATATGTATGTATAGACATAGATAATATATACATTTTCTTATTTTAATATTTATGTTTTTTTGAATTTTGATTGATTTTTTGAAACCTGGTAAAATTATTTTTTTTCATACCAATTGATGGGCCTGAGTATAATGCTAGTTATGCTCTTTGGCTGAAGTTATTTTCTATTTTATGCTCAATTGCAAACAAAACAATATTGAGTGCGCATTTCTAAAACAAAATTTTACCTCTTTTCCTTCTAATGGAGCTATTATTAGCACCTAACATGGCGGAATAGTTATTATTATCTATAAGACCATTTGCAAAAACAGTTTTTGTTAACAGTTATGAGTATAATATTTTATCAGCTGCTTTGTTTATAACGCCTTGAGCAACACTTTGCCGGTTTCTGTACAGAAAATGATGCTGGCTTTGAAAATATGGATGGCCGCTACAATTGAATATAATACCCGCCATGTTACACTTATTTACATAGAAACTTTAATTATGATTTATATGCATAAAATTCTAAATAGCACTTTTTACACAAGAAAGTAAACTTTTAGATCAGTCCATCTTGTTTTTCACTAATTAAGTGAAAAGTAAAACAAACCAATAGGTGCCGTGATTTAAAATTTTTTGCAACTTTTTATAGAAAAGCATGACCTTATCATAATATAATAGTCAATCATTTAGCCATGTGATAAAACTTTTAAGTGTGCCAGTCAAACATTAATGATGATATTCGGGTCATTATACTGGAAATAGTCTTTTAAATATTTTGTAGTACAATTGATAATCTTCAGTATGATTGACCGTGTATATGACTTTTATAAGTCTATGTTATTTTTGATGTAACAGATAAAAGCCCTTTCACATTTATTGTATTCTCGAATTAAATTAATCGAAATGAAAATAAGAATTTTGGCTCTTTATAACTGATCTTTAAATGTAAAACACTGACTTGAAATTATATAATTATCGGCATTTTTTTAATTCATTGAACTTTTTTAAGATTGTGTTGAAACTCTACTGGTAAAATAACAAATATATATATATTAGTTCTTGATGAAAATAAAGTATGCGCGTTACATCGCATCCCATCAAGAATTTCTAATGTAATTCTTGGTGTAATGCTAATACGTGATAAAAACTGTAAACAATAGAATAACAAAACAATGAAAATATTTGTAAATACTTGCTTTATAACCTAATAAATATTATTTGACCGTAATAAAATAAAACAAGTTAATCTTCAGCAGTAAAGTAAAAATAAATATTTTCGATTAGTTTTGCAATGCCTAACAGCCGGATCAGCGGGCGATTCTGATCAATCTAAAGATGCTAAATTTCAGCAAGCACTGTCAATCTCAATAGGAGTGACTGAAAAACGGTTCTTGATATAGAAGGGTAAATAAATTATTTAACCTATAAAGTAAAATCACTTTATTAAAAATGAAAATAGCCTAATAGCTTTATTAACATGAGATATATAATTGTACGAGTGCTTACAATACTTAACATTATTTTACTGAAATCTCCGAAAGTTTTTTTTTTTAATAGAATAAGGGTGACAAACGAGCACACTGTTCACCTGAGGGTAAGTGGTTGCTACGTTCCATAGACATCTACATCCATTCTCGATTACGTATCAAAATGTAGATGCGTTGTCACCCGTGAGGACTAAGATGTAATGCCTCGTTTCCAGTAAAAAGTTTATCCGGTTCTCTACATATACCATACGAAACACAGCAGGGTTAAACTGCTTTTTTACATGGTATTCCGTGAGAGTGTGGCCCTTCCCCTGTCGAGCCGACCCATTCGTGCTACAACTATACCTACTACTAATATAGCTGCAGCATGGCTCTACCACGTAAGAAAAAATTGACGTTGAAAATTTAAGTATTTTCAGAAGCAACTTTGCAATTATTTTCTATTGAGTGAATTTTTGTGGAATCGTGTTTTGCAAACCGCCACCTGAAATACGTACAGTGTTTTTTCGATAACGATGTGAAATTACAAAACGATCCCCATGCATATCAATGTGGCTCTATTCAGCCTCTTAATATGAACATACTTCGGCATTCAGAGATTTTAAAAGTTTTCATGCGTAGATAATGGAAGATATAATATTATATTACTGTCCCGTGTGAGGCAACCTTTATACTTATATACATATTCTCATCATATTTTTATGGTTGGTTAGAAAAATTATATCTAAATGCAAACTTTCACAGGGTAAATTTTTTTTTTACTAATTTTACCCAGCAAGTAGTAAAGCAACTACAATCCCATCGGTAAGTGGTTATGTAGCCTGTATATACATTACGTATGTGTAGTGGTAATGGTGAATTGCACTGACTTAACAAAAACCTATTCACTCTTGCCTTGTAGGTAAATATTATTTGCGACCTATTTGTGTGTGTGTGTGTGTGTGCACGTGTGTGTGCACGTGTGTGTGCGTATGTGCGCGCGCGTAAATTTTTACATTTTTTAGATGATAGTTTGTCTAACATAAAAAAAAAACCAAAACCCAAGAATGTCTTTATATAGTTATTTATATTTAGGGAAGCACCATTTATTTTGTTTATTTAAATTGTTTGATTTAATTTGATGTTTTAACAGTGTACCTAAATGTAAGTGTCTGTATCTATATTTCCCTCCCCAATAATATTTTACAAAGTCATACTCATAAAAACAGCGTTTTATTGTAATACATAATTATAAAATTCAGTATCAACTAATTAATAAAAATATGCAACAATAAAATTACATAGGTATTAAAAACTATCGAAATCTAAGTAACGAGAGCATGTTGGTCGTTCCACATCTAAATTATATAAAAATGCAATTTTTCAATTTCACTAATCAACGTCGCCGCGAAAATTTCTTCTTCTTTGGGCACTTTAAAAATTAATTTATTTAGCAAATAATATTTACAGTTACCAGTGTACAGATATTAACTAAATTAAGTATTTCTAGTCATAAAAATATTTATAATTGAGTATAAACTTTTAAAAAACTAATATATATTTGAACGAAGTTGCCCCAACACCGACGCGCGGTCCACCCTCAATGAAGTCCGAAAACGGACTGTGACAGGCTGACAGGGCGACGGAGCATGCGCGCTCGCGTAAATATATTCAATTTCAGGGAAAAATGATATATTCTCTTATAAAACGGGGAATAAAAATAAACTTTCAATTAAAAATATTGATATTTTTAAGAGCTTTTTTTTAGTGTAAGAACTATTTAAAAAGCTTGTGCCGTTTTAGAGAAATTTTGCAAAATATGACAAAGATAGGTACTCTTTGGGGATTTTTTTTCTAATAAGGGGTTGACAAAAATACAATTTTGTTCAATTAAAAACATTTACCAAATCCTCTTCTGTTACCCTGTATTTTTTCTTTGTGGATTAAATTAACAGTTATTGAGATTTTTTTACTTAAATATCCAAGATTTAGGCATTTCAACCACTGTTAAGGCCTTAATTTAGTTTAGTTTGATTTAATTTAATATAATATAATATAATTTAATTAATTTTATTTATTTATTATTTAATTTTTTAACACTTAGTTTTTTACGCTTTAATATAATATCTTTAATAGATCTTCTAATAGATAAGTCTGCTGTCGGCGTGGGACGCTGCGGGCAGATTATCTAACCTTACTGCCGACCAACATCTGATGCGTGATGCTTTAAAAAAATATGTTGTGATAACAAGTGATTAACTTTATAATTGATTGAGAGAGGTGCCTGAAAGCCAAACTTATTTCGATTGACTAACCTGAGTCTATTTGGGTGTTGGCTTACTTCATTTTATTTTGTGTTATGACTATGTCAACAGCCATATCGTAGCCATAGCTCAAAGAATGGGTGCGGTGCGCGTGTGGTGTTGGCAGAGGTCTTGTTTAGTCGTCGTTGAGATGTAACGTGGATAACTGAACAAAGAGATGCTCGTAAAAAATAAAATGAAGTGTAGTATACATTTGTTGCGTAACGAAGCATTAAAAGGTTTAGGGCTCTTGAACATTTTATTTTGTGATAATAAGTAAAGTTTCCTTTGAATTGATTTGGTTGAAGTAGAACTAAGTATTGAAGAAATTCTCGAAGGTATTTTCAAGCGTTCATACTCTTGGTCACTTGTTATTACTATATGGTCGCATTGCACGAATTGGTGCGTAGTTGTGACTGGTATTTACTTGTGAATTATTCAGGAGCGATGATAAAACATAAAAAGAAACTCCAAATGTTTAAATCTTAGCTTTCTTGCAGTCATTTTTGGTTAGTTCACAAACGAATTAACTTTGGAAATGATAAAATGGCCAAAAAATATGCTGCAATCAGATGGTTAATTTTAAGAATTTTTAACCTCGCTGTCTATGAAAGCCTTGTTTAGCTGAAGAAGCTCATTAACTATTACTTTTTTTAATTATTATGAAATTTGAAAGTCGGAAAAATTCTTAGGAACCATCAAGTCACCTGTTTAGATTTTAAAGTTAAAAATTTAAGTCATAATTCACCGAACGTAAATTTTTCAATTTACACTAATATTTTCATACTTTTCATCAAAGTTACGAAACTGATTATTTTAATCATAAAAGTACAACTCATATAGATTTAGTTGCAAAAAAAAAAAAGTAAACGAAAAAGCCTTCAAATCATTTTTTATATTTTTTTAAGTTGTTCATGTCAATAATTCTCAAAAATTCAGAAAAAAAAATAACTCGAAAACAATAAAAAATCGCGGAACCTACCTATCTCTGGACTTCCGCACGACACTACTTTTTAGGCCATCCTGTATAAAAAAATACAATTGAAGGTAGTCCTCTTCTAAGTAAGGATAATACGATTGTAGGCAACAATGTTGTTACAATATATCAAAAACATGCAAATAAGAGAGAATATCTTCATAGGTCAAATAGAGAGGATTTCTTTAAACTACACAGTTGGACACGGTCCTCTTACGTTGTGAGGACGGTTATTAACTGTAATCGCTAGACTTGGCAGATGGATTGACAGTCGCAGTAACTTCTGAATATTTGACGCTATTGTCCCTCGCTGTACCGCCAACTTTTGGCGGTCATAAGACTCTCCAATTCTCATAGTTGCGGCTTACGACATCCATTTGAAGAAATGGGGTCATGGACTAAAGCAGCCATCACGAGTATCCACATAAACAGGCAGTTTATGTGGATACCTTGGTCTAGTGTTGTTGGTCGAGATTCGATCCCGTCGGGTAAGTCACTTTTTGGGTTTTTCTGTCCAAAATTCTCAGTAGCAGCCTGGAGTCAGGAAGTTGGCGGTGTTTCACCCACTTGCCTAGGAAAGCTCGTAAAACCGTTGGTCCTGTGCCTGATCACTCTCCGGTCGTGTCTGATTACCGCCCTATCGGACTTGAGAGTCAGGGACTAGAGAGTGCACCTGTGCTGGCGCATACCTTTTTTTTCTGCCGTCTTGAAAAAGGAGACGGTACTCAATTCTACTGTATGTTTTTTATGTGTGTTACCTCATAGCTTTTTACTGGGCAAACCGATTTCGATGATTATTTTTTTATTTGAAAGCTGTTACTTCACGTGTGGTCCCATATGAAATGAATTTGATCAAGGTTAGATCAATAGTTCTGTGTTATTCTTAATAATATATAATGAAGTCGGCTGTACAAAATTTTTAATTTTTAATTATTATAGAATAAGGTTGACAAGCGACCACACAGTCCACCTGATGGTAAGTGGATGCTGTTGCCCATAGACATCTATCCTCGGTAGCGAATCAAAATGCAGATGCGTTGTCAGGCGTGAGAACTAAGATGGAATGCCACTTTTCCAGAAAAAGGATTACCGGTTTCATACACTCGCCATACGAAACAGCAGCATTAAGCTGCTATTTTACGCTGGTATTCTGTGAGAGCGTGGCCCTTACCCGGTCGAGCCGACCCATTCGTGCTACAACTATTCTACTAATATAGCTGCAGCGTGGCTCTACTAACTATGAACTGCCGTTACTCCCCATTAAAAGTCCACTGCTGCACACATGCCTACTAATTATGCCACTAAATTACTTTGTAGTGGGGAATTTCCCACGTTTGTCACGCTTGAGCGGGTTGGCAACTGCATTTTATTTTTATTTTTTGATGTTATTAGGACGACGCTGCTGCCCATTTCCTTGTTTGTTCCCCTTTGTCGCCTCTTACGACATTACGCGGGTTGATATAGGGTAGTGAATATTCTGACACCGCTACTACAAGGCTTGCGCATAAACTCGAGCGCAATAATTACGAACTACCGTGACTGAAATCGGTCTGGCGGACATTTTAATATAATATTATATATTCGCAGATATAACGTATATATTTTACAAATAATATACAATTTCTTTTATATGTTTTATTTGTTTCAACGAACATTATTTATCTTGCAGTAAACAGTTAAATCAAAGGGTCCACATCTTCGTTATTCGAAACACAATACGTTAAATCAGCGGGTGTCCGCGCGTTAACCTCCGGAGATTTATTTAACGGAATAATATTTCGCCACTACAAAATCTTCCGGACTTCGAAACAAATTTGCAATTCGTCTGTATGTCTGTGTGTCTATTTTACAATATGTCAAAATATATAGTCATATGGACACATTTAGTGCAACTAAAAGTTTCCCGTGAACTATTGTTATATTTAATATATAAGAATAATTTATGGATTTTAACAGTGGCAGAGCCACGTGGCAGCTTTTGCTGTCGCACGGATGGGCCGGCTCGAACCGGGGTGGTACCACGACCTCACAGAAAACCAGCGTGAAGTAGAGGTTTACTTCTGCGTTTCGCTTGGTGAGTGCAGGTGGCCGGAGGCCCTTTTTACTGGAAATGAGGCATTCCATCTTAGTCCTCACGGGTGACAACGCATCTACATTTTGATTTGTAATAGAGGATAGATGTAAATATCTATGGGCCGCAGCAACCACATACCATCAGGTGGACTGTGTGCTCGTTTGTCACCCTTATTCTATAAAAAAAAACTACTATAACTTATGATTCAGAAAGGAAGATAAATTTCTTCACTTTTGTAACATATTAACTCTCCCTACTATGAAATCTGTCATACATTTCAATTCATTCGTAAGTGCTGCCGCCCTAGTGGCAAAAAATGGAGATCGAAAGTGACAATGAGTGATTTTGATTATTCCTTTAATGAGGGCTAATAATATTCCGATCACCAGATGTTGCTAGTTGACACTCAGGTAAAGTTTTTTGTTACACAATGTCATGTAATAGAGTAGTTAGTTTTGAATAAAAGTTTATCAGTTTCTAGAGGACAATATTAATACACAAAACAATGCCTCAGTGGTGTTCTTTAATTTTTCCCATATTTTTAACTTTTTTAAAATTTTTCTACTTATATGAATATCTGTGGTTTTGTTAATTCTTTTTTCACAGAATACCAACGTAAAATAGCAGCTTTACGCTGTTGTGTTTCGTATGTTGAGTATAGAGAACCGGAGACCCTTTTTACTGGAAATGAGGCATTCCATCATAGTCCTCACGGGTGACAACACATCTGCATTTTGATTTTTAATAGAGGATAGATGTAGATGTCTATGGGCCGCACTTACCCTCAGGTGGACTGTGTGCTCGTTTGTCACCCTTATCCTATAAAAAAAACCTTAATGGTATAAAATATAGCTAATAGTACAGAAAGAAACACTAAATTTGACATTATTAGAACAAATGAACTTCCCCGCTATGAAATCTGTCAAATATTCACTCCTTACTTTTAAGTGGCGCCACCCTGGTGGTAGAAAAAGTCGTGGATGCCCTCATTAAATAGGTTGAACTTCAGGTGAGGTAGCAAAATATGGAATGAAGTCTTTAATGTAAACTTGTTCTATAGTTCACTCGTAAGAGTAAAAAATAACTTTTGATGAAGAATAATTACTAATGCTTGCTAAGAATAACAACAAAAACGATAAAATATATAAAGAACTTAATATGCCTTAATTATTTTATATATTATAAGCACTGATGGTAACTGGTGGTTACTGTGAACCATAGGTATATATATCTATCCTCAGATTAGGATTCGAAACAGATGCATTGTCAACCGTGAGGACTAAGATAGAATGCTTCATTTTCAGTAAATAGAGTGTTCGGTTCTCTGTTCTCACCTTACGAAACACAGCCGCATGAAGCTGTGATTTTAAGCTGGTATTTTGTGAGAGCGTGGTCCTTGTCCGGTCCAGTCGGCCTATTCGTGCTACAACCAAAATATAGCTGCAGCATGGCACTAATACGTATTGATGTTTAAGGACTTTTGCTTAACCTATTTTCTCACGTTACATTGCGCTGTTAAAAAGCATAGTGGCCAGTTGTTGTTTCCATGTTTTTCTGAATCGTACACAACACTGGCAAAAAGTATAACGTAAATGACTTATAAATTGAAGTATAGATTTATCCTTGCATTAATATATAAGTAAGTACATAATCATGATTAAAACCGTGGATACACTGTACGGTGGAATGAATGGCATACAATACGAAGTAATAAGGCGCCCTTAATTTCCCTGTGTATAACAGGGAAAGGGAACAATAGCTCCGTAAATTCCCTGGGCACCGACCTTAATATAATCATCCAACCTTGTATTTGTTTCTGACAGATAATTCTTAGTTTGTCACGTAGAATTACGGAAATAGAATGCGTATTGTGTTTAAGAATCGTTAATCGAAATATGTTGTGTAACAATGCTTGGCGATTTAGCGAAGTAGGATCTCACGTACCCGAAACAAAGAGAATAATATAGCCTTAAATTCTTGGACTTGGCATCTATAAGGTTCTGTAGTTAAAAGGGAAGGCGGGACCCTTACATGACCACTTTGTGGTCTGTCCATCTGTCCGTCCGTCGAGACTTGTTAATCTACCCGTTCCTGGGAAAATTAACACGTTGACCACCATGTCGGATAATTGTGACCGCAGGTAAATGTTAGATTTATTTTACGTAGCGTCGGAAAACTGACAAATTTTTGTAAGGTAGGTGAGGATAATATGGTCGCCTTAAGTTTTGCCGCCCTATAAAACCAAAACTAGAAGGAGGACTGAGACATATACACAATGTCGTATAGTATAACTAATATATTAAGAAAAAAATAGCAAACAAGCCTTTTCAATAATTAGGAACACTTCGAAAAATCAACATAAAAAAACTAACTACACTACCCAATACTAAAATCGACTAAAATATTTACTATAATATCAACTGTCAACATGGCGTCGATAAAGCGACGCCCTTATGACCCTTTATTATTTAAATGGCTGATAAAGAGCTATCGTATCACAAAGCCATCGAGCCATTGAGTTAGAAAAAAGTGACCATATTAACCGGAATATTACCCTCACGTAATCTATAATAAAACACTCATAAAATGCTCACTGGTATTTTAGAAAATGATAGGTGTAGACCATATAGAAATACGGTCCAATGGTGGACCCTAGGGGTGTAGCCATAACGTTTTTTCTCTATACATAACTCTCTGCCATGTTTTGCTCGGGGAAATCTGCGCACACAAAAACAATCGTCTGATACTATGAAACTCAAACATACCAATTAAAACAATAAAATAACAATTTCACACACACATAGATACATTATAACAGTATCATTCTGTGATAGCGACAACTTGGATATAAACTAGGATCAGTCACTCGACCGATCTGCATATAGTATGGGCGAGTGGCCTGTGTTGGTAAACAAATTTGAAACAACACGACCGTTAATTATAGTAACCTTTAAATTTAAATAGCGATTTGGTTAATATAAATGTGATTAAAAATTACATATATATGAAAGGCAACGTTATCTTTTTGTAAATTTGATGCGAAAGATCAATTTTCTGCCGACTTCCAAAAAGGAGACGGTACTCAATTCGAGTGTATGTTTTTTTTTTTTTTTTATGTGTGTTACCTCATAACTCTGTACTGGGCGAACCGATTTCGATGATTCTTTTTTTATATGAAAGCTGACAGTTCTCGTGTGGTCCCATATAAATTTGATCAAGGTCAGACCAATGGTTATTGAGTTATTCTTAAATAACCTATATTGAAATCGCTTATATTGAAGTCGGCTGTACAAAATTTTTAATTTTAAATTATTGTAGCAATAAAAGTTAACTATTCGGCATTTCTGTAAGACGTCGAAGCCGCGCAACTAAATATAGTCTAGTGAACAGTACGGCCTTAACTAGTTTTATTGTGCACAAGACCGCGAGGACTTATTACTTCGACAGAGGAGAATGCCTGCGTATGGCTACTCCCATCCGAACCGCCGGTGGTCGGTGCTGCTCTGTGGTTTAGATAAACATTAAAATTCAAATCGAAAATTGGTAATGTTGAATATTCAAACACACAAGACGCAAATGCGACTTTCCAGTTAAAATTGGTAGATGGTTACAACTTGTTTGTTCATTTGCATGCTGTTGGTTTAGTAAAAGTTTTTAGGTAGTTTTTTTCATAGCAGCCAAGACAAGTTCTTCGTAACTGAGAGCTGATATTAAAGTCCCGACGATCTTGGTGCTTCAGCTAATTCAGTCTAGGTTTCTTCGTTTGAATACATCAAACGGCTGACTAGAGCCCTTCGAAACTGCACGATGGAAAGTTTTTTAGTTGTTTAGTTTATACGTG
The DNA here is from genome assembly GCA_033319125.1 of Parnassius glacialis. Taxonomy (NCBI): domain Eukaryota; kingdom Metazoa; phylum Arthropoda; class Insecta; order Lepidoptera; family Papilionidae; genus Parnassius; species Parnassius glacialis. The sequence goes on along the minus strand of JAVANC010000028.1, from coordinate 35,557,849 downwards.
GTAAAGCGATGCTGCATCTACATTATGGTTGTAGCATGAATGGGTCGGCTCAGCCGGGGAAGGAACACGCTCTCACAGATTACCAGCGTAAAATAGCAGCTCAATGCTGCTGTGTTTTGTATGGTGATTTTAGAGAGCCGGAGACCCTTTTAACTAGAAACGAGGCATCCCAACTCTCAGGGGTAGTAGCTCATCTGTATTTTAATCCTGATGTAGATGTCTATGTACCACAGCATTCTATTACCATCAGGTGGACTGCGTGCTCGTTTGTTAGACTTATTCTATAAAAAAGTTCGTTGTGTTCGTATGAAACTAATGTATTGTATTTTGATTTTTTTTAAATTCTCTTTGTCAGCTAATGTGTTAATAAATATGATATGTGATAATAAAGGTCTAAACCTTAGTATCAGACATTAACACATCTAAAAGTTACGCCCTTATTTATGATACATATTTTGATACTCGCAAACTCATTCATTTGTGTCGTTCATCTCATGGCGGCTATTTATAAGCAGACGAAGTGTAGGGTGTACTACCCCCTACTAGATAGAGTAACGGCCTGGTAAAACATGCAGGAAGTCAATGAATTCAGGTGGCTCGGGACCGTACATTGTGGCGTTCCTTGGGAGAGGCCTATGTTCAGCAGTGGACTTGTTAAGGCGGTAATGATGATGATGATGAAACTCACTCATTAAAATTCATAAGGTAATTCCCGTTGAACCCTGAAATTTTATTAAAAGCAAGAGACCACGGCATAATTGAACCCAAAATAGTTAATTTGTAGTTATATCACATGAAAAAAATGTTTATTCCAAATATAATCTTACAATTGCAGTTGAAACATCGACCTTAATATAGACCAATGCATCGGCGAATATTTTTTTTCGTTGCAAAATTAAGTTTGTTCTTCAATCCGATTTACCTTTTCGTTAGAGCCTATTATAATACCAGCATAATGTAGCAGTTCTTTTTTAAAATATTCACAAAATCATATCGTTCCGTGGGTGTCGTAAGAGTCTGAAACAGGAGATGGGTGACAGCATGCTAATCACTCAAAATAATAAAAACTGCGATTTTCAACACTTGCCAAGCGTGGCAACTATAGCAAAATCCTACCTATGAAGTAACATGGGGAAGGCCTATGTTATTATGACTTTTATAGGCTGTAATGCATTATTATGGCTTTTAAAAACTGCAATGGATGGATGGATGAACAACAAAGGTATCCGCAGTTATTAGCTGTCAATTTACTCCGCATGCCATTAGAACGACTGCCACTCTTGAACCTTTCCTTCCCATTAATTCTTGATACGTCAAACTATATTGCCGACACATTGTCATTTTAGATTACTGATCCGGTGGGCTAGTTGGTATCTCTGGTTCTGCTGCGAATATCATCTGTACAGAATCTATCACGAAGAGAGACTCCAATTGCTTATATCTTTATTTTTGCTGTCCTATCGAGAGATTAGAATTGTATTTCCCTAAAAATAAAGCGAGCATAAGTATTCAATATTGCGATTATTCCAAACACAGAACACATACATCACAACAGCGGGTGTCCGCGCGTTAACCTTAGGTGATTTATAATACGAAATAATATTTCGCTTAAATAAATTCTACAGGACTCCCTGTTGATTTCTACTACCCGAACAAAATATTGTTTTATGGAACTAAAGATTTATAGGAAATACTAGTGATCCATCTCTTTTACGTACCGGTGATTTCTGGATCGACATTGCCACCTAATTGGTTCAAATATAGGAATTTCCATAAGTGCACCAAAAGAATTACATCAAATTCGGTCAAGCCGCTTAGGAGTAGAAGAGTTACAAATACAAGCACAAAAAATGTTTATGTATAATGTATTTTGTAGTAATAAAAACTCATAAATGATCTAAGTAAAGTTTTAATTTTTTTACAATTTTAACTTAAAATTGTTTTTGTTGTCACTTGGTTTAACTCCACTTCATGAATTAATTTTATCTAGATAAACTTGGAAAGTACAACATTTTCTAAATACAAAACAGGTTCTATCTGGAAAGTTTATTTATCATTTTATATATATTATATTATACTAGCTTTAAACCACGACTTCGTCCGCGTAGAACTAAAACAAAAATCCTGCACATAATGGTTTTTGGGCAATTAGATTCTTTCGTAGAACAGAGTTGATAAACGAGCATAAAGTCCACCTAATAGTGTGGCCCGTAGACATCTACATCTATCCTCGATTATAAAATAAAATGCAAATGCGTTGTCATCTCTGAGGACTAAGATGGAATGCCTCGTTTCTAGTAGAAAGTCTCCGGTACTCTACATTCACATACGAAACACTGCAAACAACCACAGTCTCACACACTTCTGTGAGAGCGTGGTTCTTCCCCGGTCGAGCCAACCCATTACTGCTACAATCTTATAATGGTTCTACCAGGTAAACACTCCTTCAATTCGTTTACCGGTACGAATCTGCCATTTGGGAATATTTTCGCTATCAGTATTTGACTGACCGACCACTTTGTATAAAATTTTATAATGCCACAACGCCACATCATGTAAGATCACCGGGGCCGACAACGGCGAGGAGTGTACTGCGAGTATCAATCAAAAATACCAAGCGTGGCCATTATAGTAAATTCTCCCAGCTATGAGTTAGACTTTGTCCAGTAATGGGCTGTTATGGTTTATGAATTTAAATGATAATGAAAATAAAATGAAAACTCTACTTTCGACGAAAGAAATTATAATTTCGTTTGATTTTATAAGTTAATGTTGATTTGAAATTATAAGTTTATGTTGATGACATGTTTTTTTTAAATGACAATTTCATGATGAGACGTCCGATGAAAAATGACGAAAAACTTTCCCAGGTATGCTTTTACTTGTCGTTTCATAAAAGCCATAAACTCCAAAAATGGTAAAGATACTACCCACCTGCAAATAATATCGAAGCGTGTTGTATACATTCAATCGATGCTATTCCGACTTCAGATTTACATAATCGCAATAAACAGCACACGAATTTGCACTGCCATTCGAAATGACTCAATCGCGGTGAAATGAAATCGTTTGTATCGAAATACAGAACACATTACCGCGTGATGGGCTTAAGTTATCGATAAAATTGCAATCAGTTGCCCTCTCATAATGGGTTCCATTCATATCGCATTGTAATCATTCGGAAAATTGATACGAGCTTATATTGATTTGAAGTCGAATAAGGGATAATATCATCATTTAGGCATATTCCTATATATATTCCTATAGTGGCATCCTAACAGATTTTTATTAATTAAGAATAATAAAAATCTGTTAATACAAAGCATTATACCATAACAATCTAATACTCGTAATATTTGTCACCAATATACTTGTAGTGTTATTTGATTGTCTTTTTTTAATCAACAATAGCCCCATGTTTGACTTATATCCCATCTAATGTTAACACACATACACATACACTCACGCTTGTCACCCAGAGGGGTAGGCAGAGACTACGGCCTTCCATTTGGCGCGATCCTGACACACCTCTCTCGCCTCCTTTACATCCATATATCTTAGCATACACGCTCGTCGGTTAAGGGTACTCCTAATCTGGACCATTTTCAATGTTTCGCCGATTTGGTCGATAAATCTTCGTCTAGGGCGTCCCTTCCCGACTCTGCCGTTCACTTCTGAAACACAAATTTGCTTTGTCACTCTTTCCTCGTTCATTCTTTCGACATGACCAAACCACTGAAACATTCCTTTTTTAATCCCGGTCACAACGTCATCTTGCAAACCACACTTTTCTCTTATCACACTATTTCACACCCTGTCATTCAGATTCAGCCCTAGCATACTACTACTCTGATGTTAAGTGATGATATATGTATCTTAGTCCTACACCTTCCGTAGCCTCCTCTGTCTACGTCACTTAGCAGTTATATTGACTATCGTAGTACTAGATGTCTTTCACCTTAGAAGCTGTTTCCCGTAGAAAGAATATGGTTATATTCCATATGTCGGAAGCCATAACATTTTTCTGATATTTTCGAAAGTGACCTCTTAAAACACTACTCGGTAGAGATGGTAAACCCATTGGCCTAAAATGCTTAGGTATTCATTCTTATCTTGAAAATTCCCGAATTGAAGTAAGGAGACTGACGCAAGCGAAAACCTAATCCCTCATTGTGGGCATCAAAATTGATAAAGCGAAACGTTTTGTTCGGGTCAGGGGCATGTCCATAATGAACATAATCCAACCGAATTCTGAGTCTGAGTGTAAGATCACCGGGGCCGACAACGGCGAGGAGTGTACTGCGAGTATCAATCAAAAATACCAAGCGTGGCCATTATAGTAAATTCTCCCAGCTATGAGTTAGACTTTGTCCAGTAATGGGCTGTTATGGTTTATGAATTTAAATGATAATGAAAATAAAATGAAAACTCTACTTTCGACGAAAGAAATTATAATTTCGTTTGATTTTATAAGTTAATGTTGATTTGAAATTATAAGTTTATGTTGATGACATGTTTTTTTTAAATGACAATTTCATGATGAGACGTCCGATGAAAAATGACGAAAAACTTTCCCAGGTATGCTTTTACTTGTCGTTTCATAAAAGCCATAAACTCCAAAAATGGTAAAGATACTACCCACCTGCAAATAATATCGAAGCGTGTTGTATACATTCAATCGATGCTATTCCGACTTCAGATTTACATAATCGCAATAAACAGCACACGAATTTGCACTGCCATTCGAAATGACTCAATCGCGGTGAAATGAAATCGTTTGTATCGAAATACAGAACACATTACCGCGTGATGGGCTTAAGTTATCGATAAAATTGCAATCAGTTGCCCTCTCATAATGGGTTCCATTCATATCGCATTGTAATCATTCGGAAAATTGATACGAGCTTATATTGATTTGAAGTCGAATAAGGGATAATATCATCATTTAGGCATATTCCTATATATATTCCTATAGTGGCATCCTAACAGATTTTTATTAATTAAGAATAATAAAAATCTGTTAATACAAAGCATTATACCATAACAATCTAATACTCGTAATATTTGTCACCAATATACTTGTAGTGTTATTTGATTGTCTTTTTTTAATCAACAATAGCCCCATGTTTGACTTATATCCCATCTAATGTTAACACACATACACATACACTCACGCTTGTCACCCAGAGGGGTAGGCAGAGACTACGGCCTTCCATTTGGCGCGATCCTGACACACCTCTCTCGCCTCCTTTACATCCATATATCTTAGCATACACGCTCGTCGGTTAAGGGTACTCCTAATCTGGACCATTTTCAATGTTTCGCCGATTTGGTCGATAAATCTTCGTCTAGGGCGTCCCTTCCCGACTCTGCCGTTCACTTCTGAAACACAAATTTGCTTTGTCACTCTTTCCTCGTTCATTCTTTCGACATGACCAAACCACTGAAACATTCCTTTTTTAATCCCGGTCACAACGTCATCTTGCAAACCACACTTTTCTCTTATCACACTATTTCACACCCTGTCATTCAGATTCAGCCCTAGCATACTACTACTCTGATGTTAAGTGATGATATATGTATCTTAGTCCTACACCTTCCGTAGCCTCCTCTGTCTACGTCACTTAGCAGTTATATTGACTATCGTAGTACTAGATGTCTTTCACCTTAGAAGCTGTTTCCCGTAGAAAGAATATGGTTATATTCCATATGTCGGAAGCCATAACATTTTTCTGATATTTTCGAAAGTGACCTCTTAAAACACTACTCGGTAGAGATGGTAAACCCATTGGCCTAAAATGCTTAGGTATTCATTCTTATCTTGAAAATTCCCGAATTGAAGTAAGGAGACTGACGCAAGCGAAAACCTAATCCCTCATTGTGGGCATCAAAATTGATAAAGCGAAACGTTTTGTTCGGGTCAGGGGCATGTCCATAATGAACATAATCCAACCGAATTCTGAGTCAGTTGGTTAACCTCTATTGTAAGTTGAAACTTGAAATAATAAATAATGAAATGTTAATTTTATCATCATTACGATGCCATTGTTATTAAAATCAAACAATGGCTACTTAAATACTCACTGCTTACTCATTAGGATGATAATGGTAAGTGGTTTATACAGAAATACGAAAATTTACGTACGTACATTGTGGATGAATGTTCTGCAACAAAATTTTTAAATTATTAGTATTATTTTGCGTAAAGCGTTTATTACATTATTCAATTTTTACAAAATCTAATTAGCAGTAGTTAGAACCGATAGGATCCGATTTAGTTAAAGTTGGAGGTCCCGACCGCTATACTTTCTGAATTGTCTAAAATTTAGGACAGTATAATCGGAACGTTACTATTTAGAACGACTAGTCGGCGCCCGCGCTTTGATCTAAGTGGATGTCTTGATTGCGCGTGCGACATTTGTTTGCGATGGCGAGTTGTAGTGTTTGCACAAATACACAAACATACATTTATATATAAAAGTCACAGTCTCGAGCGCACCGCGTCAGTTACACGAGAGCCTCGGGCGAGAGTGGACGTGTTTAGTTAAGTGCGTGCCGAGCCTGTGTTACACTACAGTGATTAGAGAAGATAGCAGACAATACAAGTGGCGACGAGGAAAAAGATAAGTACCTATTTAGCATAAAGATATAATCAAAAATAGGTTAGCAATGTGCAACTATTAGCATTGCAATTGTAAATTAATTCCTAGAGTACCCGCGGGAAAAAAAAAACTGTGGATTATGAATTATGATTTATTGTCTTAACCCTGTTATGATCATTTTAATAATTTATATAAATTATATGTTCGCATATGACCACGCTTATGGTGTGCAAAAATTTATTTTCTTTATGTCTTTAAGTTACTTATTATTATAACATTAAAGAATTTATAGATGATAATAGCCCCTGGAAGTGAGGTGGTCGCTCCCAAGCTATTTCTAATATGTTGTGTTGTTAATTTGTGTAACATACATGAATGTAAGCTGTTATTTAAAAAAAAAGTCCCGCTGGGTTTCTTGCTGGTTCTTCCCAGGACAGATTTTTTTTGAACCAGTGGTAATTATACAAAAGAGTGACTTTCAATAAGTATTATTTGTAATCTATATTGAATAAAAAAAGTTTCTGTTTCTGTAGCAATGATAAAATAATGATTTATTTTAACATATGTCTATTAGCACAACTTTTATTTAAAAATATTTTTGATGGAAAAATAGTAGATGTAACTAATCACTCCTCTCGATTCGAACCGAAATACAATGTCGTTAGCTAAATTTTAGTGGCATTTTACATGTAGGTGTGATATTTATCGCCTTTAATGAAAATACTATTTTACCGCTTTTAGGGCATATATGTCTTACAAAAAATCGTGGACACTTTACGACTTCTGTAAATTGCATAGTAGGTAACTAGTAATACTGTAAATGCACATTATAGGTATTGAATTCACCAACCACCACCAATAGCACAGCAATGGAAGTAGTCGGTATTACAAATAAACCGAAAGAGAAGGGCGAGTGTTTTGGAACATATTACTATCATGGAATTGAGTTTGGGTACCAAGATACCAACCATTAAATTGGTGTTGGGTACTAAGATACCATCATTAAATTGAGTTTGGGTACTAAGATACCATCATTAAATTGAGTTGGGTACTAAGATACCATCATTAAATTGAGTTTGGGTACTAAGATACCATCATTAAATTGAGTTGGGTACTAAGATACCATCATTAAATTGAATTGGGTACTAAAATACCATCATTAAATTGAATTGGGTACTAAGATACCATCATTAAATTGAGTTGGGTACTAAGATACCATCATTAAATTGAATTGGGTACTAAGATATCATCATTAAATTGAGTTGGGTATTAAGATACCACCATTAAATTGGAAGTTGGGTATTAAGGTACCACCATTAAATTGGAAGTTGGGTATTAAGATACCACCATTAAATTGGAAGTTGGGTATTAAAATACCACCATTAAATTGGAAGTTGGGTATTAAGATACCACCATTAAATTGGAAGTTGGGTATTAAGATACCACCATTAAATTGGAAGTTGGGTATTAAGATACCACCATTAAATTGGAAGTCGGGTATTAAGATACCACCATTAAATAGGAAGTTGGGTATTAAGATACCACCATTAAATTGGAAGTTGGGTATTAAGATACCACCATTAAATTGAACTTTGGGTACTAAGATAATACCATTAAATTGGACTTTGGGTACTAAGTTACTACCATTAAATTGGACTTTGGGTATTAAAATACCAGCATTAAATTGGAAATAAAAATATAAGAAACTGTTTCAGTTTGCCCCTAAAATAATAATAATAATAATACCGCTATCAGTTTTAATGTGATAGCACATCTCTGGCTATAAGGTGTGAAAAATGCAAAAGGTCTAATCTATCTGGACGCAGCTGAAGTTATATCAGCACTCAATAAACGAGCTATACTATTGCATTTTGGTGGCTCTGGGTTACAAAAAATATTCTACAATTTACCGTGTGCCAGTGTCGAGTCATCAGAAACCGTTGATGTATTTAAAGTAGCCATAAAAAAACTCTACGAGTATTTTCAACCTAAACGGAGCAAAGTTTATGAGCGGCATGTTTTTCGATTGCTAAAACAGGAAAAAGGAAAAAAATTTGAGAAGGTTTTTGATAAGATTGCGTCAACAGGCCGAAAAGTGTGCCTTCAAAAAGCAAGATGATCATCTCATAGATCAAATTACGGAAAAGTGTAATTCTTACAAAACGTGGGAAGAGTTAAAAAGCAAAAAGGTATATGTTTTTAATCAAATGTCTTAGACCATACAAGACAGTATTAGCATATAGTAGTAACTCTCCTTTGGCAATAGAGGGTTCATTTGAAACTATACTCGAAGTCGGTGGACGAAAGGAACATACAAGCATTTACGTGATTTCGGGGGGTACTAGAGACCTGTTGGGTAAGAACACAGCAGTCCGTCTAGGTGTCTTAAAACTTGGTATCGGAATAAATCAAGTGGAGAGTACGGATCCCCATTAAAGAGAAGGTTGCAATCAAAATTAAGGAATCACTAAACAGTGATATAATTGAAGAAGTTCAAGGCCCGTCTAAATGGGTTTCACCAATGTTCCAATCATGAAAGAAAATGGTGAATTACGTTTGTGCGTAGATATGAGATGTACGAACGCCGCTATATTGCGAGAAAACCACCCCCTGCCTACTATGGACCATATTTGCCTAAAATGAAGAAAGCTAAATATTTTAACAAATTAGACATAAAACAATGCCTTCCATCAAGCGGAAATTCACTCTGAATCGAGACACATAACGACTTTTATAACCCCCAAAAGATTATATAGATATAAAAGAATAATGCTTGGAATTACCTGTGCTTCCGAGATTTTTCAGAAGATCATTGAAAGGATGCTGATAAACTGTGAAGAGGTCGTCAATTTTATTGGTGATATCCTGGTATTCGGAAACAGTAAAGAAGAACATGGCGCATGACTAAAGAAAGTTCTACAGGTACTTAGTAAAAACAACGCCGTGCTGAATAGCAATAAATGCATATATAAAACGCAGGATGTGAATTTTCTGGGAGACAGGCTTACACATGAAGGAGTAAACCCTTCAACAAGTATGTTGAGAGCATTATGAAATTTAGGGTCCCAAAGACCATAGAAGAACTCCCAAAGTTTTTTAGGACTCTTAAACTACATAAACAAATGGATACCTAACTTGGCCGCCATGACAGAACTTCTGAAGCACCTGCTAAGACAGAAGATGAGCAAAAGGCAGAGCTTGGAAAAACAATGGTCTGGGGAACAAGATAAAGCATTCCAAAAAACTCAAACGGATGCTCACGGAAATACAGATTTTAGGGTATTATGACGTCAGAGATGCAAGACAGGTGATAGCAGAGGCTAGCCCTGTCGGACTTGGTGCTGTCCTTGTACAAAATGATACAAATGTCCTTAGAATTATTGCCTATGGTAATCGAACTTTGACAGACTGCAAGCGCAGGTATAGCCAAACGGAAAAAGAGGCACTAGCATTAGTTTGGGGGGTCGAACATTAATATTTTTTTATTTGGAAAGCCTTTTGATTTAGTCACTGACCACAAGCCGCTAGAGATATTGTTCGGGTCTAAGTCAAAACCATGTGCGAGGATTGAATGATGGGTACTGAGGCTACAGTCTTATTCATTCAAGGTTGTATACAAGCCAGGAAAACAAATATAGCTGATCCCTTGTCATGATCATGTAACTATCCTGATAACCCACCAAAAGGAAAAGACCAGCATGTGTACCAAATAGTGGAAAATTCTAGACCAGTTGCTATACCAATGAGTACCATTGTAGCATATTCAGAAAAAGACCAAGAGATTTACAAAGTGAAAAATGTGTCTATCAGAACGACTGGGACGATTCAATTAAGAGTTACAAATTTTTTGAAAACGAGTTGTTTCCACGATAGCATTCTACTTCGTGGAAATAAAATTGTAATACCACAGCAACTCTTCAAAAGTGTATTAGATGCTGCATAGGAGGGTCATCCAGGTATCGTAGCGATGAAGGGACGCTTGAGACAAAGGTATGGTGGCCCCGTATCGATAAAGACTTAGAACAATTAGTAAAGGCCTGTAAAGTTTGTACATTAGTGGGTTTGCCAAACCCACCTGCACCAATGAAGAGACGAGAGTTGCCTGCAGCTCCATGGATAAATGTCACAATGGATCTAATGGGACCATTGCCAAGTAATGAGTATCTGTTAGTAGTGGTCGACTACTATAGTCGATACAAAGAAGTAAAAAATTACAAAAACATCACAAGCTTACAGATTATTAAAATGGTAAAAGAAATGTTCAGTAGGCTTGGTTATCCTATTTCAATCACCGCAGACAATGGCAAGCAGTTCGTTAGTGAAGAGTTTCGATCTTTCTTTAAAGAATGTAACATTAAGTTATTTAGTACTGTACCATATTGGCCTCAAATGATCGGCGAAGTTGAAAGACAAAACAGAGATATTTTGAAACGTCTTCGTATCAGTCAGATCGAGACGAAGGATTTAAAAGAATGTTTGTGGGAGTATCTTCTAATGTATAACAGCACCCCTCCTTACAGTTACCGGGAGGTTGCCGTCTGAACTGTTTTTCAACGAAAAAGTAGGGATAAAATTCCATCAATAGGTGAAATAAATTACAGACAATCATTTAGATTCAGATATCAGGGATAGAGATAAAATACAAAAAAAAAATCTTGATAAGAAAGAGATGTAGTGTTTGCACAAATACACAAACATACATTTATATATAAAAGTCACAGTCTCGAGCGCACCGCGTCAGTTACACGAGAGCCTTGGGCGAGAGTGGACGTGTTTAGTTAAGTGCGTGCCGAGCCTGTGTTACACTACAGTGATTAGAGAAGATAGCAGACAATACACGAGTGAAGCGACAGAATTGAGCAGTGGTTCGTGTGGCAGCATGTCCACAGAAAAAGAGGTGTTATTACAAATTATAGACGTGTAGAGGGAAATGCCCTATTTGTAAAATAAAAATGATAAAAACTATTTAAACAAAGCAATGCGTGCAGAGGGCTTCAAGGTGTTGTTATATATTTACATATACAATGACAAGTATTCTTTATCCCAGCATTTTTTTTTAATATCCATTGTTCCCACCACGGCTAAGGCAAGTCCTATTTTCTGCTGTTTTGATAAATACGGCGCTATCGATCAAACGTGCAACCCCGTCGATACTTCTTTTACGAATGTGCTCTGTCACGATTTAGAATGATCACTAGCTTCCAACTTTGGTTCCTAATTAGATTTTCGAAAAGTTGAATATTGTAATAAACGCTTAAGGTTGTCGCGATAAAATTATCATTTGTTTTCATTTTAACATTCTGCCACACATTAAAATAATTAGACACAACTTTAGATCCAAGCTTGCTTTCGAGTTTTAAGCGTGTGGCGCGGCGCCACAAAAAGGAACCAAATTGAATAATTCCCCTCATCTAGGGTTTCAGCCCGTGAAAGTATACTGCCAGATATAGACCTCTTCAATGTAGGGAGGATTTACTTGGCAGGCGGATTAACCAGTCCTTTCATGTAGTCTTTGTTTGACCAGAGACGTCCTCCTTTCAACGAGAACAGGACCACTCCTCCTTCTCTATCTCAGGTCTCACACCTGAACACTAGACGTCTCTTTCTCTAAGTTCACCTGCTCAGCGGAATCCCCCGAGCCCGGTACGCCGAGAAAATGGCACTAGGAAAATCTAGTATTCGGAACCACCAGCCTTCCTAACCCCAGCGGTGGATCAGGTCTATGGCTTCGCCGCAAGGCGCGAAGTGTCCGGGAAGTGTCCTTACCTTCGAACGCGAGGGTAAGGAGAGCGGCGAATCGTAATACTGACGCTCTTCTCCACCCGCGGTCGCACCACCACTGCTATAGCGATGTGACACCATCAGAGTCGCGGAGGATAGGACGAGTTGAGATCACTATACGAATACATTCTTCTTCTCCAGTAACTCCACCACGGCTGTGGTGGGAAGGGGAAGAGGACACCCCTCCCGCTATAGTTCACCAACGCACTTCCGGAGTGGACTAGGCAAGCCCACTCAGATCTGTTACCTCGGCCCTGCCCTACACCTTGGGCCAGCGAAGTAGATTCCTCTTTGTTCACAGTGGGTGACCTAGCCATGGCTACTAAGCCCAAATCCCCGTCACGACAAGGGGGGAATCCGTTCGCCTTATTTTCTAACCTAACCTACAGTTTTTTTCTGAGGCTTCTTTGAAATATATTTTAATGAATTGAATTTGAAGATTTTATACGTAGTAGAGCCATGCTGCAGCTAAATTAGTAGTATAGTTGTAGCACGAATGGGTCGGCTCGACCGGGGAAGGACCACGCTCTCACAGAATATCAGCGTAAAGTAGCAGCTTAAGACTGCTGTGTTTCGAATGGTGAGTGTAGAGAACCGGAGACCTTTTTTACTGGAAAAGAGGCATTCCATCTTAGTCCTCACGGGTGACAACGCATCTGCATTTTGATTCGCAAACGAGGATAAATGTAGATGTCTATGGGACACAGCAACCACTTACCATCAGATGGACTGTGTGCTCGTTTGTCATCCTATCCTATAAAAAATATACATAGAAATTAACAAAAGAGAAAATAATTAGAGAAATATCCTTAACCTAGTGATGAAATATGTTTTAAAAATTACCTTATTAATATGACTTTTTTCAATCCCTCACATTAATTTTTTCTGTCTTTATACCGACTTTTCAATATGGATATTGTAGATATCTATAAGCACAATAACAGTTATATATATATATATATATATATATATATATATATATATATATATATATATATATATATATATATATATAGCTTCCAGCTTACAATTTTTTGAAAGATGTAAATAAAGTTACAGCCTATGTACATCCCACTCCTGGGCATAGGATTTTCATTTCTGTGAGCGTTTTACGGCAAGGAAGCGTCCACTGCGCTGCCCCAATGCATTTGGCGGACTTCACATGTCTTCGAACTATTCATTTAAATTTCTCAGACATGCAGCTCTCCACGATATTTTCCTTGACCGCCGAACACGTGGTAAATCAGCACTTAAAATTGCAATTAATAATTTTATTGGTGTCGATGGGAATCGAACCCGGCTTGCTCACGTACTGTGAAATTTACAGCGAGTCCCTGAGTTACCACGGCTCAAAAAGTGCACATACGTGGTCATTAAAACAAGAAGTCGTGTCAATTTTAAATTTAAAAAATTAATTGCAGTGAAATTCGTAATGACAGTAATTTTAAAGTCGTATACTCATTGATTTTCAGTAATGGTACACAAATTGAATAAGGGACAAACGAGTTCATTTCTCTGATGTTAAATTTCGTAACAATGTGTCGTGTTCATTTATTATGAGGTAATGAATGCATATAGCCCTGGGTAGGTTTTACGAGACCTATTTTTTTAAAATAAATTAATTTAAAATGCGTTTCTGTATTCAAAATGACGAATAATTTAAAATTAAATTTATGCTGGATTTTTTTGTTAAACACAGGGTATTCATGAACTTTTTAACGGAAGTTATTTAACTATTCAAGCTTTTGGAATTTTGTTCATACCAGAAAGTTCGCTCAGCGAGCTATGGAGAGGGCTATGCTGGGGGTTTCTCTGCGTGATAAAGTTAGAAATGAGGATAACCGCAATAGAACCAGAGTGGCTGACATAGCTCAACGAATTAGTAAACTGAAGTGGCAATGGGCCGGCCAAATAGCTAAAAGAACCGACTACCGATGGGGAAAAAAGTTTCTCGAGTGGCAGTCTCGTACCGGTAGGGGAAGTGTAACCACATAGAGGCGGCTCCTGACTAGATGGAGTGACGACCTGGTAAGACATGCAGAATGTCGATGGATGCAGGTGGCTCACGACCGTGCTTTATAGCATTTCTTGGGGGAGGCGTATGTTCAGCAGTGGAGGTGTGAAGGACTGTAATGATGATGATGATGATGATAGAAATCCCTCCATTAAAGTGGACGCATTTATATACTTGATTGCACGAGTACATAACACCCAAAATATTATATAACATTCAATTGCAAATAAAATTTAATCACTGTACTATCAGAATGCCTTTGTTGACAAATAAATTAAATCTATAAGAGATACCGAAAAGCGTCCTTCGATAATGAAAGCATATTATATGGCCATAAGTTTCTGTAAAACCAATTCTCTTATCCACCCGTTACAGCCTATTAAAGTCACTCCATCACACATAGGCCTCCCCTATATAATATATATAATAAGGGGGATATTTTCCATAGTTGTCAATCTTGGCAATCGGTTTGGCATCCACGGTTTTTTTTTAATTTTAGTCTTTATTAGGATGACGCTGCTGCCCGTCTTCTAATTGGTTTCACTCTGTCGCCTCTTATGACATCCATGTGATGATACGGTGTAGTGTATTTTTTACGCCCCCACTACACGGTTAACTTCTCCAACACTTTTATTCAACCACCCATCACAGCCTATCAATAGTCCATGGCTGAACATAAAACTCCCCCACAGGTTGCCTCATAGGAGGAATTTACGCCATAGTTATCACGACTGGCAGGCGGGTTTATCATCAATCCGTGAGAGTTTGCTGATAAATAAAGATTGGAGGATTCAGCCGTCACTGCTCTTGGCAGACAAATATATGAGCGAAGTATCTTACTGCTTAAACGTTGATGCCTATCGTATATCTGGTTCTTTTAACCGACTTCAAAAAGAAATAGGTTCTAAATTATATTGTTTTTGTTTTTTTTACATGTATGTTAGGCGTTTTTTATTATTTTAAAAATAAGAAGAGTGGTTCCATATAAAAAAATAAAGGATGAAGTTTCTAATTTTAACTTTAATATTTAAACGATATTCTAGTCGTTACCTGGTATCTAACCTTTAATAATAAGTAACAGCTGATTAGCTGAACTAAAAATAATAATCAAGTTTCCACATAATAGCTTCTGGGACTTTAATTCAGTGATTTCTGGAGTTATTATGTGGAAGTTCCGTGCGGAATTTGGCGTGACCCTCATCGCCGCAACTCATGGCTGAGCCACTGAGATAAGGAGCCGTCAAAAATTTGAAGTGTTCTTGTCACATTCTCTGACCACTAGACCTCATTGAATCTTAAAGTGTCAGAATAATAAAAATATGTCATAAGTCATAACCACAGTCAAACACGCGCATACTTGCGTTGAGCCAGTCGATGTTTGAATCGGGAAAAGGATCGATGAATTAACGCTAAAACATCACATACCTTAATGGAAATTGATTCGTATTCAACTGAGATAGAAGACCCCATTTTAGAAAATAATATTCATTTATAATAAACTCCCGAGTGATGCCAGGAACTTTATGAAGATACCTGGGCTAGATTACCGCCAGTCATTTGTCATAAAGATAAAGTGCTACGTGCTGTGAATTATCTGAAACAGTGTTCAAGTTTTTGAATAATTACATTCAAAAGTTTTAGTCTAAGAGATGCGATAAAAAAATATTCTTCAGTTGATCGTAAATTTGTGACTTTGATCAGGGACTGAACTTATGCGATATTACTACATTTACAGAAATCTAATACATTTCTATTGTAGCAGCAGTAAGCAGCAGTATATTCATCTTCCACACTTATTACCTCCCACGTCTGTATGTCAACCACATGCCATGGTAGAAAACTCCCTGCGGATCTCTCATGCGAAGGCAGGTACAATTTCAGTACAGTACAGATACAATTGTAAATCAGTTTCCTTAGATTCAGTAGACTGTTCAGATTACTAATGAGTCACAAGATATTCGCAAAACTTACTAAACAAATGTTTGAGCCTTGGATTTATTAAACATCACGTTCATGTGCCTATGCAACAGTGTCAAATATAAATTAAAATATTGTCGTTGTTTGCATATTCCATGACAAACTTTATTGACATCCTATGATGTATTGAGTAAAATATTGTAATTTCATTTCATTGATTTACAGCAAAGTAGTTTTTAATTTTATTTTATTTATTAAGTTATTATACAAACAAATGTACAAAGTTATTTAGCATTATCAAAAAAAGAGTATAGTATATGTACATTCTACATCGTATACCACAACATAGTATATTAAACAATAGTAACGAGTTTAAAAGAAAAGAATTCTTATCTCACACAAAAAAACCTTTTAACAGTATAAAGTAAATCTTGCACGAATTAAATATTAAATTTGTTATACTTGAAATTTATTCTTAATAAATTTTCATAGCAGAAATGTGAGCTTTTTAGATAAAGGTAGATAATGATAAAGGACTTAGTTTAACGGACAAGTAAGCTGAAGTGGCAATGTCGAAGCCATTTAGCTTGACTTAGCGACAATCGATAGGAAAGAAAGGTTCTCGAGTGGCATCCTCGTACCTGAAGGCAAGTGTAGAGGGGCTCCCCATTAGATGAAATGACGACCCTACAAGAGGTAAAGGAAGTGGATGGATGCAGGAAGATCAGGACCGTGCTTTGATGTATTCCTTGGGGGAGACCTATGTGGACTTATATAATGGATTTTTAAGGGTCTATAAAGGTGAAGAGCCTTGTTGCAGCATATTTTAGCTTGAAAACAATTGGGTAGATATAGGCTCAACTAAGGATGGACCACGCTCGCATAGAATATTAGAGTATATTAGCAGAATAATGCTGCTGTCTGTTGTATAGTTATTAATGAGAACCTGAGACCATATATAGTGGATTCTGATTACTCACAGAATCCACTTTCCATCTGGTGGAGTTATTTTGTCATAACCCTTCTGCAAAAAAGCCATTAAAGATCACAGCCTTTTTGACCTTTCCCATAGCCATCTCTTTCGCCACCAACACACGGCAACAACATTTAGTGTATATCATTTGATATTTTCATTTTTCTTTAATGTAGTATAATATATCATCATAATTCAAATAATTATCAATTATGATGATG
This sequence comes from Parnassius glacialis, assembly GCA_033319125.1. Lineage (NCBI taxonomy): Eukaryota > Metazoa > Arthropoda > Insecta > Lepidoptera > Papilionidae > Parnassius > Parnassius glacialis. The sequence continues at coordinate 35,540,341 of JAVANC010000028.1, read as the reverse complement.
ATGATGATGATCAAATAATAATAATAACCTTCATTATCATTACAGCTCTTCACAAGTCCACTGCTGAACATAGGCGGAACGCCTATGAACAGCAGTGGACTTGATTTACTTTTTTATTTAATCCATAATACATCATTATCATCATTACAGTCTTTCATAAGTCCACTGCTGAACATAGGCCTCCCCCAAGGAATACCACAAAGCATGGTCTTGAGCCACCTGCATCCATCGACTTCCTGCATGTCTTACCAGGTCGTCACTCCATCTAGTGGAGGGACGTTCTATACTTCGTTCATTGGTACAAGGCTGCCAATCAAGAAACTTTTTTACCCATCGATTGTCGGTTCTTAGAGCTATATGTCCGACCCATTGCCATTTCAGCTTACTAATCCGTTGGGCTATGCCGTTAACTCTGGTTCTACTGTGGATATCCTCATTTCTAAGTTTATCACTTAGAGAAATCCCGAGCATAGTCCTCTCCATAGCTCGATGGAGACTTCCTCATACGCCAGCAGTGAAGGACCACATTTCAGTTCCATAGGTAATCACTGGCAACGCGCTCTGGTTGTATAGTCTAGTTTTCAAGTTTTGAGGTATACCTGACGAGAAGATGTGCCATAATTTTCCGAACGCTGCCCAGCCAAGTTGAATCCGTCGATTGACCACTTGGTCAAAGTTGGAATTACCTAGTCTTATAATACCTAGGCCAATAATACTCGTAACGTTGTAAATTTTTATCGGAATAACAATGGTGCATATTAATTTTGTAAATGAACATCGTCTTATTCATAGAGAATGGCAACAAAGTTAAAAAGCTTCTAACAGAAAGCGTCTCTTTTGCAGCACGTCTAAAGCCGTCCTTCTCCGTCGCCATTTATGTGCATATGTGTTATTGTTATTTTGCTTGTATGTATATATATATATATATATATATATACATTGCATGCTCTCTATTAAAGCTCTATAAGCTGTGCGATACAAATGTTAGTAGCAAGGGTTTAAAGCGAATTTCACTCTGAGGGCTTAAATAAATAAAAAATCGCTCGCTTATTGACTTCACATTCACTCCGCATTAATTTTAATTTTCATCCGCATTTACTTCATAAAGTTTTACAGTGTAAATATAATATTTATTAATTCTTTCCCGGCTTTGTATATTTTACCATAAAAGAAACTTGATCTAATGTGAATATGAGTCATCTTAGTCCGAAAATATAGAGTTTGTTAATTACTACAGCGCCACTTATTAGATTATAGCAAAGTTAAAAACCATCGCTAAAATAAAAAAAAATTGCTTAAATATGATTACTAAAAGACGCACCAACGATTATATACCTAAAGATTATAATCCTACACTACTAAACAAAGGTCATTCTCAATTCTGAAGGTGTTAACACAAAAAATATTGCAATACTCAAAATCAGTATATTTTCTGAAAGCATAGCTACAGAGAAAATTTCGATTCCCACGTTTTCTTAAGTCAAATGTATGTGACTAGAAATACTAAGGTCGCTAGTAAAATTGCGAGCCCATTCTGTTTTTATTCTACGCTGGGAGCGAACAGTATTGAGCAAAGAAGTGCGTAACATAAACACTACTTAAAGATGAGATATAATTACATTAGTACTTACATATTATGAATTTCAAAATGTTCTCATTTATAAAATATATTTTATAGCATAATCAAACTTTTATGTTATGTAAATAAATAAAAACATCCTTGTAAAGAATGTTGTGTAAATAAAAACCACAAATTTCGTTTGAAAACACCTTTATAAAATGTGAACGTAGCCTATGAGATGGAGAGCAGTTCGGTTGTCTACCTGTTTGTCAAGATTTTAAACAACGATTGACGAAAAAAGTGTATAAGGCGAGTATGAATGAAAGTGTTGGAAGGGGTAGACCTAGGCGGACGTTTCAAGACCAAATCAGGGACGTCTTGAAAAAAGGCCAGGTCAAGAGTACCCTAAACCGTAGAGCATGTATTAAGGGAATAATGAAAGTGGACGAAGCGAAACAAGTATGTAAGGATTGTAGCAAGTGGAAAGAAGTGGTCTCTGCCTACCCCTACAGGAAAGAGGCGTGATTATATGTATGCCATCAAAAACATAACTTGTAAAAAAAGCCAAGTCTCGCAACTCAGTTCTTCTACCGTAAAAAGTTGTGATATCTATGTAATACCAAGTCGGTTAATTTATTCAGTCCATAGATTGATACATAGATTGACTTGGCAATCTCATGAAAACACAATATATCTCACAAGTAATACATATTATATTAAATTAGATTGTTTAGTGCGATTGCAAAGTCAATCTATGTATCAATCTATGGACTGAATAAATTAACCGACTTGGTATTACATAGATATCACAACTTTTTACGGTAGAAGAACTGAGTTGCGAGACTTGGCTTTTTTTACAAGTTATGTTTTTGATGGCATCTCATTTCTTTTTGTAGATAGTTATATCTAGGTAGCTATTTACACATTTTATTCCATTATACATATATAGGTGCACTGATTCATTCACTGCAAATGTAACTTTGTAATACTATATGTTTATATGGGATTACAAAGTTATTTATGCAGTTGGTGTATCTCGAAAGCTGGACCGAAATTTTAAAATATTTTAATTTTTCCTTGATTTATATATTAAACAATAATTGTATTCCAAATTTGAAGTTTCTATGTCTGCTAGAAGTGCCTCAGAGTTTTGATGATCGGTCAGTCAGTGAGTGACAAAATTAAGAAACTTTGACTAATTATAATTCTTAAACTACTTGTTCAAATTTAATGAAATTTGAAATATACTGAGTTTATACAATGCCTACTTGGTTTGTAAAAATTCAGGCACTTAGTTTTATCCATAACGAAGTTATAGGGTTTCGGAAATGGCCTGAACTGCTTCGAGAAAAGGATGGTACGGCCGTGCCGCTTTTTTGCTCGACTTGGCGGGGGCACTGCCGTGCCCCCAGATGTATGTAAAAAAACTTATACACCTTATTTTGTAAGCAAACACATGTTGTGATATAGGTCATAAAGTTTTGAGCTGAACAATGTTATCATGTCTAAAATTCATGAGATTATTCCGTTCCAAACTTAGGGCGATGGAAAAGAGATGTGGAAACCTTATAATCTATAAACTGTTAGCGACAGAAATTCGGCAGGGCCGTCACGTGGAACTTGAAAATCGTCAGAACGTGACCTGAATATAATTCTAATAGATATTTTAGAATAAAAGGTTACTTTCACTGTCTCTGTTGGCGACGCGTCTATAAAAATATTTCAATTTATTAGTTAACCGATTACGAATAACTTCTAAAATTAAATTATCAAGCAATAATTGTCTTATAAGAAAACGCTTAGTTAAATCTTAAAGAAATATCGAAATAATAATTTGTCGTTTTCTTAGTAATATTTTCTTAATAAATTCGTATAGGGAATTTTAAAGATATAAATCATGTTTCCGGGTTCAGTTCCCTGGTTGAATATACCTTTTCAATGTCATTTTCAATTTAAAGAAATATTAAAATAAAGTTAGAGACCCGGATTTGTTCCCCGGTCGAAATGACCACTTAGTGTATAAGTGGGATTAATGTAAAACAATGATGCATAGCATTGTCGTATATAAGTTGAGTACATTTTGTATGAAAAATAAAATGTCTATTTTCAATGTTTGACTCATAAAATATTTTCTTTGTGTTATCTGATAAGGACACGATAACTGATAAGAACTTTGATAACTGATAAGAGATTTTGTTGGATACGACTTTGCCGACAATTGGGTGCCGTGCAAAAATTGATTGTTCACCTTGTGTTCGTTGATGGCAGTATATGCTAAATTTGCAACCTGCTTTACCGATAATGAGAGTCGTGCAGAGAGTAGTTGTTCACCTAGTTGCAGATAAAAGCAGTGCGGTAATCTGCAGAATTAAAATTCTAAATAAGTGGAAATTTAAATGTTTGTAAATTTCAGCAATTTATGTAAAATTGACTTACAAAATGTTTCATGTTGACTGTATGAGCAAAATATGTGAATTCTGTGTTGTTTTCATGTTTAAATTCTCTTATCACAGTGAAATATTGATAGTATTGTATAAGAAATTTAAAAGTGTTTTAAATAGTAAAATGTGTATAAGCAATGTAAATTTAACTATTGTATTAGTTAAGATATTTGTATTTTCAAAAAAATAGAACATTGTTCCAACCTTATATGTATGTTAGATATTTAAGAATTCTAATTTAGTAAATATGTTGTAAAATAGGCATACTTTGTTGAATAAATAAAAGCTTTTTTGTGATATAAAAATGTAATGTATATCATAGTATAGATATTTTTTGTGCTATCTTAATAAATAAAATGTATAAATGTATGTCTTATACAAATAAAGATATTGGGCAAACCGTGGGAGAGCCATAGTACAAATTTGATGTAATTGAGTAGCGAAATCGTACAGAGGGCGCGGCTCTCTTTCGAGTAAAGCATTTTTACCATTAGACAGGTTTTCATACAAATCGTTCGGGATCAGCTACCAGTATAATATATATAATCAAGAAAGAAAAACATTTAGGGAAGTGATAGGGAAAGTAATTACTCTCTCACGGAGCGGTTCGAAGATAATTGCTGTTGTTTTATTCCCAAGGGATCCTTCACCTTCAAACATTACTACAGTCCACCTTGTGCCACTAACGTGGCACATATTGAAAAATTAAGGCGCCGGGACCGGGACGACCTCGGAAGACCCGTAATCCTCACCTGAACCTATTTTAAGAAAAGGAAGCGGCAGACACTCTCGTGTGATACTCCTTCACAGGGTTCACATACGCCTCGTTGCCTCCCGAACCCAACGTAGGTGTCATAGGAGATTCAGGATTAAGGAACCCGCTGTTGAACGCGCCGTGTTCCTTTTCAGTCTCTATTGTGTATTCCAGTCAAATAATATTTTTAAAAATGAATAAGTAGACACCTAATGATTAATATTTGTGTTAAATACCACACGGCTTAGAAAGTGCCTGAATACTGCGTTCCGCATTCAAAGTTCAAATCTAATCTAGAGGCAATTATTATAAACCACATTTCTGATTCGTGTTTTTCTATTAACTCTATCCTATATAGTGTCAACCATAGCGCCCCATCATGTTGAAATCAGACAAAATTTTATGAAAAAAAAACATGAATTAGTGAAACTATGAGATTTATTTAATGTAAAATAATACTAATAATACTATTAATAATAGACAGATAGATAGAATATTCTTTATTGCACTCAAATAAACAAACATTTAGTACAAAGGCGAACTTAAGGGGCTACTCCATGCGAACGACCTTGAGCGTTTGTGTGCCGGCCGCGCCAACTCCCTACAATATAGGATCGCGTAAAAAATAATATGTAAGACGCCACCTACCATAGTTTTGTATAACTCAATGCCACCTACTGCACGGACGTATTTTTCAACATCAATAAACTATTTTATGGAAATACACACAGCGTACAACGATAAATGTATTTTAATTTTTTTATTCGGTATATTAGTTGCATTATATTAGAATTATGTATTCTCATATATTATCTAATTATGAAATTTTATAATTAATTATATATTAAAAATGAAGCATTGAAAATTGTGAGTTTAAAAGATACCTACTCACTATAGGTAAATAGATAGATAGCTCGCCTTTTGTACAAATATTTGGTGCAATAAAGAATAAACAAATAAATAGGATGTTTCGCAGAGTGAGAGTAATATATAATGAGAGTCGTGGAGGCAGTTTACAAACATAAATTGCACAAGGACAAACATCCAGACCCGGAACGATTATTTGTAGGCCTTACAAATATTTGTTCCGTGCGGGATTCGAACCCGCGGCCCCCAGCGCAACAACTGATTGCTAAGCCGCTGCGCCACGGAGCCGTCGCCGGGTTATAGGTAAAGTGACCATACGTCCCGTTGTCCCCAAATAAAGCTCCGGGACACAAAATTGTCCCGTAACTCTTTGGATGGAAGTATTCAAAGCCAACAATCTTCAACATAATTTTTTTAATCGAATATATTTTATGTCTACCTGGTACAAATGCTCCGATAGAAAGAGTATTTTTTTTATTTTGAATAAATTGTGGACGTCTGAAAGAAACACTTACGGTTCCAGTTCTAAAGGCGATGTTGAAAGATAACAATAAAAAAAAAATTGAGCAGAATTTTATTCTTATTTAAAATCATCACCAACTTTATTAAAGCAAATTTAATCCTCTGACAAATGTAATTCATAATTTAAAAAAATGTTGCATTTAATAATTACCCATTTTTAAATGCAACATTATTTTTTAATTTATTGTATAAAGTTATAGTTTTTAGAGTATAAATAAACCCATGTCCTGTTTTGAGTTAAAAAATAAATGGTCAGCTTAGTCTTTTTAGTTAAATTTAGTTTTAAATTTTTTTAGTTTATAGTAAAAAGTAGGTATATTAGTACCTACTTACATACTTTTTACCGAATTATAAGTATAGAACACCTTATGTACTAAATTATTTTTTGAAAAAGAAGAAAAAACAAGCAATGAATAATATACTATATTTTAGCAAAAAATTATAACTTAGTAATACTAATTATAATTATAACTTAGAACATAAATGAAAAACTCATAACCGACCCAGGATTCGAACCCGGGTCCTCATGATCAGCAGTCGCACTACTACAACCACTAGACCAACGAGGCAGTACTACACCTGAGAAAATATTGTAGTTGGTTACTACGATTATTTTTAACTGTATACTATACTGATAATATTGAATTAGCCTTTTATAGTGTAAATTATAATATTTGTCGAAATGTTAATTATGGATTCGAACCTTACATGCTAATGGTGCTTCATTTTTTTATTTGCATTTACTTCAAAGAAAATACACGCAAAAAGCTTCATCGCGCAGTAAAAAACACAACAAATATATGTATAACTAATACGAAAAATTATACCCAAAACAAACAAATAATATTACCTATAAAATAACCTAATAAGTAATAATATTATCGACTGATAAGATCGTGAGCGTGTGCGCAGGCCGATGCGATGCTCTAACAAACGACACGGGCTCCACGTTCGAGAGCTCAACGCTCAATGATCCAGCAAGCCCGTGCGCAGTGAATACGCCCAGATTTTAAAATAATTTCTTAATAAAATCAAATTTTGGTCTTTTGAAAAAATTTTTACTATAGAAATGTTCATTAATAAATTGCCTATCCATTGGTGTAAATCGCAAAATAAAATAATACTTACTTTACGAGGAGATGCATGTTATCAATAATAATTTCACATTTATGTGGTTTCGTTGTAAGGCGATTATATTAATATTTATTCCTTTAAAAAAAAATTGGATACAGCACTTATGAAATCAAGATTATGTAGAAATATAATGTGTTTTTTATTTGTTGATATATCTTTTAAATAAAAAGTAGATAGCTCCTAAAAACCGCACAAATAACGACTAGCGCGACATTTTGCTCAACCCGCGCCTTAATGCCAAAAACGCATTCTCTGCCAGCTAACCTTTGGTAGTGTGGTGAGAGTAGTGGGTAGAGCCGCAACAGAGGGAAAAAAACGAACTTATTTCACATATTATTTAATAATATAATACAATATAATATAAATATGTTACTTTATACATATTTACACTTCATACACACACATATATACATTCCTATATATAAATGTATATATACATATAAACAAAAACACATATTATACCTACAAAATACATACAATCTAGTATAGGAAAATATAATATTATATAAACCAATAACATTAATCAAGTAATTTTAAATAATGTGCCTCAACCTAAACTAATACAACCTAAACTAACCAATAATACTAATATTCCCTTTAACCACTTCTGGTTAGTTTTAAATAAATACTTGTGTTAGAAGTGGTTTACAACAGTAGCCGAATGGAGAATTCGAACCCGCGACATAACTTATTTATTATTATCGCCAATTCGTTAAAATAATGAAGATCGCAAACTTACATACATACTGCATTTAAACATACGTGAATACATGCGAGAACGTTGTCTTTTTCCTGTTGCAGACACAGATATTTAATTTAACCAATCATTATTACCGTCTCTATTATTCATGATAATCAAAGCAAACTCACCACATTTTGATGCAATTGCAAAATGCGTTGAAATTGCTTTCATTATTTACTTTTGATTAAACAAAATTTGATTGATGTAAACGTTTCGTAGTCGTGTGAATTAGCCACGTAGTAGCAGGCTGCAGTAGGGGTCGGCTCGATCGGGTATGGTCGACGCTTATACGTATTAATAATATATTATATTACAATAATAAATAAATGTATACCGTAAATGATTTTGACTTAGGGAAGAAAACAAAGCAAAAGTTTATTTAACAGTGGTAGAGCCAGGCGGCAGCTTGTGCTGTCGCACGGATGGGCCGGCTCGAACCGGGGTGGTACCAAGACCTCACATAAAACCAGCGTGAAGTAGAGGTTTACCTCTGCGTTTCGCTTGGTGAGTGCAGGTGGCCGGAGGCCCTTTTTACTGGAAATGAGGCATTCCATCTTAGTCCTCACGGATGACAACGCATCTGCATTTTGATTCGCAAACGAGGATAGATATAGATGTCTATGGGCCGCAGCAACCACTTACCATCAGGTGGACTGTGTGCTCGTTTGTCACCCTTATCCTATAAAAAAAACATATACTTATCATTGGTATATTACATAAACATTTAAATAATGAATGAAATTATGAATAATCCATTAAATACATAGTTTGTTATAAATTAATTTTTTTATCATTATATCCCCTCACAAGAAACATTTCGTACGTGGTAAAGCCATGCTGCAGCTATATTAGTAGTTTAGTTGTAACACAAATGGGTCGGCTCTATCGGGGAAAGCCCACGCTCTCACAGAATACCAGCGCCAAATAGCAGCTTAATGCTGCTGGGTTTCGTATGGTGAGTGTAGAGAACCGGAGACTCATTTTACTGGAAACGAGGCATTCCATCTTAGTCCTCACGGGTGACGACGTATCTGCATTTTGATACTTTATTGAGGATAAATTTAGATGTCTATGGGTCACAACAACCACTTACCATCAGGTGGACTGTGTGCTCGTTTGTCAACCTGTCCTATAAAAAAAAAAGATAGCTACATTGAAAACTACACAGAATCGACTAAAGAGCAGCGGATCCGAATCCGCCATTATTCAGTAAGCTGTTGCTAGCACAATTATTTTTTCAGTTGTAATTATTTGGAATGTATCCCAAGAATACTACTAATATTAATAATATCACTAGTGGTCTTTTTAATAATTAATTGTAAGAAATGTAAAAAAAAATTTCTTACCTTGTTCCATTTTTTTTTTGGAAAATAATTTATATATAAACACTCACACCTGTCACCCAGAGGGGTAGGCAGATACTACGGACTTCCATTTGGGATTCTGACAAACCTCTCTCGCCTCCTTAAGATCCATATACCTACCTAAGCTTTCATGCTCGTGGACTATGGGTACTGTTAATTTGGACCATCTTCAATATATCGCCAATTTGGTCAATATACTATCGTCTAGAGCGTTCCTTGCCGACCCTTTACTTCTGCAAGATTTCATTGTTGTGGAATTTAGTGTTTGATTTTGAACATGAATTAAACTTGAAATTTTGAATATATATATATATATATATATATATATATATATATATAGCTCAATTCAATAAAACTACTTTTTTACGGATTTTACCGCGTTTAAATTCCCGACGATTCGAGTGCTTTACAGCAACCCATGGTAATTTTTTTAAGTAGGTATGTTGCATCCTTGCCATAATAAGTAACGAATAAACGGCCTTTTTTTTACGGGGGGAAATCCTCATGGACTACCTGGCGTGCCGGACTCTTACCGGCTAAAACCACCCCGTTGTCTCCTCGCACGTGCGCGTGGGGCCACGGGAATCCAAATTCTTCCGCAGCCCCACACTAGTGCTGGCCCGGTCAGTCCGGGCTTCGTCTCCTGCACGGGGTAGTAAGGTGTTCAACTACCCCGTGTATCGCCTCAGGGGCGCGCGCCGACACCCACGCGCGCCTCCGCCTCGGGTCCATCGAAAAGGGGTGGCGGGGGCTTCCCCAAGCCCCTCGCCCCTGGACCCATTCAGGGGGGCCGGAAAAGGGCGTTGTCCGCCCTTCTCCTGCGCCCGGTGCGCCTTCTGCGGCCGGGGAAGGGAGTCGAGATCTCCCTTTCCCGTTCCGCAGTTTCCTTCTGCGACATCACGTCCTCGCAGAAGGACACCACCGCGTCCCACGACTTTGCGCTACCGACCATCTTCCGCACTAAGGCCGGCAGCGACAGATCACCTCCTACTTTATTTTTGAGGACACGGCGCTGCTCCTCCCAAGCTACACACTCAGCGAGCGTGTGTTGCGTCGTGTCCTCCCCGCAATGGACGCAGTGGTGGCACCGAGCGTCCGGCTCCCTGTCTATACGGCACAGGTACTTGCCGAAGCAGCCATGCCCCGACAGCACCTGCGTCACCCTAAACGACAGGGAGCCGTGCCTTCTCCCGAGCCAGTCGTCGAGTACTGGCCGGATCGCCTCGACGGTAGCGAGGCCGGCTTTAGGGCGCAGAAGCCTTTGCCGCCATTCCGCCATCAAGACCTGACGGAGCTCCTCTCGGCGCAGCGCGATCTGCCGCTGCACCGGCCTCGAGCCCCGTGCCCGCTCTTCCTCGCGCCATCGATATAATGACGCGAGTACTTTTGCCTCTAGGTCCCAGGGCGGGGATCCGGCCAGGACGCAAGCCGCCTCGTAGGAAATCGTGCGATACCCGCGGACGACTCTGACGGCCATCGCACTCCAGGGTAGGGTGTTGAAGGCATTGGAGATGTCTAAAGACACCGCCAGCACCACCCCACCCCGAGACACTGTCTCCTCCGCCAGGGCCCTCACGTGCGTAATAGCGTCTATGGTGGAGCGTCCGCGACGAAAACCAAACTGGTTCTCGTGCAGGTCCGGCCCCTCTCTGCACAAGTGGCTGACGAGGCGATCTGCGATGATACGCTCAAAAAGTTTACCCGCCTGGTCGAGCAACACTATGGGCCGGTACGCGGAAGGTGAGTCCGCGGGGCGCCCCTCCTTCCTGAGCAGGACCAGCCTCCCCTCCTTCCACACACTGGGAAACTGACCCTGCTCGAGACATGCCGTGAAGAGCCCCCTCAACTGGGGCTCTAGCTCCTTCAGAGCCAGGACGAGAGCTCGACCAGGAACTCCGTCTGGTCCGGGCGCTGTGTTCTTAGCCCGGAGTCGCGACACGGCCGCTCTCGTCTCTGCTTGCGTTACCTCGGGGACTTCGGTGCTCTCTTCTTCTGGAGAGTCTGAGGCTGAGGGCGAAGCCACCGCCGGGGGAACGTGTCCCACTCGCTCAGGGAAGAGAGCCGATACCACCGCCTATAGCAACTGGGGTTGCATCGTTTGTGTTAGTGGAGGCGCCCAGGGACGCAACTTGCCCCGTACCCAACAGTAGGGGCGCCCCCACGGATCCCGATCTAGGGACCCCAGCAGCTCCTCCCTGGCACGCGACTTTGAGTCGCCAATGGCCAGCCACAGAGTCTCCTTAGACGCGCGGTACTCCTCATACAGTGCGTCCTCCTCGGCGGAATCCCGTCGACGCCGCCTCCGGTATCGGGTGTACCGGCGACGAGCCGCAACGCACGCTATGCGCAATTGCGCGATCTCGGCGGTCCACCAGTACACCTGGCGCTTTGCGGACCTGGGGCATGGACGCGTCGCAGATCTGCGTCATCGCCCCGCGAAACCATAGCGCCACCGCTTCGACGTCGACGGGGTCGTCCGTCGTCGACTCCCAGATCCAGGACTGGACTAAGGCTGCTTCCTCGAGTAGTTCCCTGTCGATGCGCTTAAGCGCCCAACGTGGGCCGTCGTTAATCGGGGTAGTTGGATGGCGGCCGCTCGCAGTCTGGGCAGAGACGTCGAACCGGATATACCGATGGTCCGACAGCGTCTCCACCTCTGCGGCGACACGCCAGTCGTGAACTCGGCTGGCGACAGAGGGGCTAGCAAACGAGACGTCTACTATCGACCTACCCCGCTGCCGCACACACGTGTATTCTGAACTCCGATTCAGGACGACCAGACCAGTCGTCACCGTCCACTCTTCTAGCACATCGCCCCGAGGGTCAGTGACCGGAGATCCCCACGCCGATGACTTGGCGTTGAGATCCCCGAGCACCAGAGCGGGACGAAGGTGATAGTGGCCTACGACGGCGCCCAACTCGACAAGGAAACTCTCAAAGTCGGCGAGACTCTTTTTGGGGGAGAAATACGCCCCTACAATAACGATGCCGCCCGAGACTGCAGCAACCCAGCCGCGGCCCCGAGACGGGTCGACCAGAGTCTCGCCAATCATTATTGGCGAGACTCTGGTCGACCCGTTTCTGGCCATTGCCACCAAACCGTCGGCGCATCCCAACCAGTTGTCACGGGCGGGAATGAAGTACGGTTCGGCGACCACAGCCACGTGAATCGACCACTGTGCCATGCTCTGGAGTAGGAGATCCTGAGCTCTGGCACAGTGGTTGATGTTGCCCTGGAGAAAATGGAATTGTGCCGTTACTGGCATTCCATTCCCTCGGCAACGGTCCTGGGCCGGGAGTCGGCCGCGGAGCTGCTAGCCTGCGGGGGCAGCGAGGTTAACCCGGCAGGCTTAGTGCTCCTCTTCTTTTCCTTTTTCTTGCTGGTAGGCGCCCCACAGGCCCCTCCGCCTACTCTGTGCTCCGCTGGCCTTCCCGCAGCAGAACAAAGGCTGTAGTTGAGCGCCGCGGTGCACAGGGCAGCCTTGTGGCCAGGCTGGCCGCAGCGATAACAGAGGTCACTACGGTCAACCTCGGCGGTGCACTTCGCCCGGACGTGCCCTTTTTCCAGGCACCGGAAGCACTGCAAAGCCCGGGGCTGTAGAAGCTTGGTCCTTGCCGCCACCCAGCCTACCAGCAATCTGCCGCTATCAGCGATCTTCTTCGCCGACGCCACAGGGCACCGAACCCAGACCGCGCCGAGTCCAGTGGCGTCGACGCGTATATCGCCAGCCCGCACCTTGTCCGGCGGACACTCTCCGCTTCTGGCAACGGCCGCCACCACCTCATCGGAGGTCACGGAATCGTCCAGGCCAGCAATCCGCACCTCTGCGGTTTTCATTGGTCTGGAGACCCGGACGTCCTCAGGGTTGAGGACTTCCCTCATCTTGGCGGCCAGTGCGTCCGCCTTTTCGGCACTGCTGCTCACAGTACCGGCCACCTCGAACAGCCGCGCACCCGTGGCAGCCTGCCTGAGGGTGACGGACTGAAGGCCAAGATCTGATAATTTGATCTTGGCCTTAGCCTCAGCGATGACCGACTGGTACGTCACGCCACGCTCCACAGCTCCGGGCTGCAACGTAATTGTCACAGCATTGGACCGCGGAACATGCACAGCCGGTCTCTTGCGACCGCCTTTGGTAGTCAGCCGCACAGGTAGAGGAGCCGTCTTTGCGGTTCCACCTGGGGCGCATGCAGCTGCTGCGGCCTTCTTCGCGGCTTTGCGGGCCTTTTTGCGGCCCACGACCTTTGCCCAGGTCTCACCCTTAGACCCGACAGTCGTGGGCTGCTCGCTCGAAGGAGCTCCCTCCGCGGGCTTTTTTTTACCCTCCGCGGGCTTCCCCTTTTGAGGCGCAAGTCTCGGCGACTCCTCAGTTCTCCGTGTGTCCGCCGCCAAAGGCGGACGGAGGATTTCCGCCGGGAGACGCCGTGAAATTGCCTCCAGCCGAGCGTTAACCATGCTCCCGCACTGGAGCATGCAGATCCGTACAATGCGCTCGACCTCTTCGTCGGTACGAGGGCTTACCGGTCGCGGTGCGGGAGTCGGGGCCACTACAGGTGCGGCATCGGTGGACGTGCGTCGCTGCTGCTCTTGGCTCAGCGCAGCGACTTACCGCCGGAGGTCCTCCAAGTCATTTCTGAGGCGGCTGTTTTCCTCCTGTAACTTTGCGACCTCGTCAGAGGCCGTCCTGTTGAGGAGGATGCCAACCGCCTCCCTAATATCCGCGGCAGCCTCCTTTATGCCACGGGTGAACGTGCCCTTCAGGCTGCCAGACTTAGTGGCAACCTTCAGGACTAAGTCCACCCCATCCAGAGCCAGCTGGCTCAAGGCCACCGCAGATGGCTCTCCCCCTTCCGCCGCAAGAGCAGCTCGTCGCTCGCGAGCACGTCGGGCCATTTCCGATACTTCGTCGGCCGCGACGGCCTTGCGCTGCTCCCTATTGGCGGCGTTGAGCTCCGCTTTTGAGCTCCCCAGCGAGGCACAGCTTTCACCGTCATCGCCAGGGTCCTCCGTAGTGAACCCCATATCACTTTCTGCTTCACTAGCCGCCAAGGTATTGGAGCACACGAACCGGCCGTGCTTATCCCTCGGCGGCTGCGAAGCACTCGCCCCTCTCGATGCCTGCCGACCCCTCCCCGAAGTCGGCAACTTGGGGGCCGGCAGGCCTTCCTCTTCTGAAGACCGGCATACTGGACGTTTCCAAGCGGAAGAAGTCCCACGCGACCGATTTTCACCGCTCCCAGTATCTGATCCAGCCTCTACTGTTTTTTTAGTTTTTAAATAATGTGATTTTTCCATTTTTATTCCCACGAGTGTGGAGGAAATAATAGTCCATCCGGGCAGCACCTCCTTTGCCCGGATAAGCCTATGCGTAACCCGTCAAGGGTGTCGGCCGGTACCCCGACGGGGGCAACGCTAACGACTGAACATTTACCCATCAGCCATGCAGCTCCTCACGGCGTGCCTCGCTTGAGCTTCGGGTAATTTTTTAAAGAGGTTATCATCCTCGCGACTCCAGGCGGTTAAACCAAGAGCCCTAGGCCCCTTAGGCGCCGCGAGACGTGATCCACGACGCGCCAGAGGGATTCCGAGGTTAGAACGGAGGCAGGGTCGATACGGGTTCTTCCCATGCCTACCCAGTGACCGGGTGAGGGAACACTAAGCCCATTCAGTTTCCTTTTTTACAGGGTGTGGTCCCTGAATATCCCGCAATTACGGGTTGCCCGGCGTCGGCAAAAGCCGAGTGCGCCTGGCACCTCACCGCGCATGTCGCATTCTCTGTTCCTCTCAACGGAGAGGATACGGGAAGCAACTATTAGGCCCACCATTATTCAGACAAGCCCTCAGCCAGCCAGTTTTGGTCCGCGAAGGTTTCCCGCTACCACCCATATCTGAGTGGCGTTCCCCTATCCGCCACCTGGGGACGCGCCCGATGGGAGCTCTGGCAACTCCACACGGGAACGAATAAACGGCCTAGATTAACAGTCCAACAAAATAAAGAAAAAACATTATTTATTTTATTTATTTCATAAGAAATCTATCAATATAAACAAGAACACAACAGGTAATTAGAACTTTAGTCAACGTAGAGACGATCGAAAACCGTGGAGAACTAGACACTAATATATAATAAATTCAAAAATAAATATTTTGAATTATTAAATAACCTTTTGGATTGGTATATTTATATAGGCCAATAAGACCGAGGAAACTGTAGGCATAAATTTTCTTGATTTTACTTGGGAAACAAAACGATTGTCTACTTCATTTCAACTTGGAACAGGGCCAGATCAAAGTTGTTTAAACTAGTCCCACAATAGTATTAGATAATTTTAATAAAATCTTGAAATATCATTATCTTATGCTCCAAATTTAAGTAATAGACGCCTTTTCGATCTAGTGTCCGTAAACGTGATTGGTAATCATGAGGAGGGTTCGGATCGGACCGGGTCGGGCCAAAAATTAATTATTGGGATTTTCCTGCAAGAAATTCTCACTAGTAGGGCGAAGTGTTTAAAAGCTAAGCACGTAAAGCCGTTGTTCCTGCACCTGATCTCTCTTTGGTCGTGTCGGATTGCTGTCACATGGGACTATGAGAGTGAAGGAATAAAGAGTGCGCCTGTGCTTGCTCATACACTAGGGCACTATGGACAGGATCCTGCGCAGATGGATAGTCACCAGTTAGGACTGGCCGCCGTGATCGAAATTCGGTCTGGAAGGCATTAATTGTTATTATATAAAAAATATATAAAATATTATGTAAAGTTGGTTGCAGGTGCCTGGTTCTTCCCATTACAGAGTTTTATTCCGAACCAGTTGTAAAGCTTAAATGACTTTCAATAGGTTTTCTTATAATTCTAATTGAATAAAAATATTCTATTCTATTCTATTATAGAATAGATATAAATATATAGATGAAACTTTTACTTTCCAAATAAAACATTAAATACTCCAATCATTTGAAGTTTTAAAGAAAATCTTTGTTTTCACTCCTTGATTAATAATTAATACGCAGATGCGCTGTCACCTTTGAAAACTAAAATGAAAGGAATGCGTCAATAAAAAGGTTTACAGCGCTCCTCATCAAACATGCATAACACAGCCCCATTATTCTGCTATTTTACTTTAGTATTTTCTGTGTGCGTGGTCCATCCCCGGTCTAGTCGACCGATGTTCCAGCTTGTTGCTGCTACGTGGCTCAATCACATAATCTCACGTGACCTCGAAACCTAGGCATTTTGTATTATTGTTTGAGGAATTTTGTAATTTATATTTGTATTTTTGGGCAGATATGTAAGTTTATATGTTGTATATTTATATTGCACCACCTACCAATGACCTTTTATTCCTTTTTATACCTTTGGTTGCCTGGAAGAGATCGTGATGTAGGGATAATTGTATATATAATCTGCTTTTTGTTATGACATTTGTATATTTGTTCGTGGTGTACAATAAAAGTATATTTATTCATTCTTTCATTCATACGTACATTCTTGTACTTACAAAAATCGGTCTCACGCAACAACTTTTGAATTTTAAAAAATCATTGTATTTCATAAACTGTTTCGTATTTTTATTGTAATACTTTTTTTCACAAATTTACTTTATAGTAACATTAGTCATGAAAATTATCTACCTATTTACTTTTCTCTTTAGATTTCTTTTCAAATATATATTAAGCTCGCTTTTGCGGAATCTACGACAGCTAGACCGCTGTGGTTTTGTTTGGTAGCAGAACAAATTCATAACATCCGAAGCTTCATTTTTCTCAACTAAAATGTTTAATTTTATAGAATTAAAACCGGATTTTACTTTGAATTGAATGTGGATAACTAAAATGTACAGCTCATTGATCATGTAGTAGTAGTCCTACACCTAGAAAAAAACGCGGATGCCAATCGTGGCAACTACGGAAAATATTTCCCTTTATGGGACAGCCCATGGAGGAGCCGTATGTTTAGCAGTGGACTTAGAGTACGATGAAATGAATGAATGAATGATGAAAATAAAGTGTTTTTTTATGATAATTATGACAAAAAGTCCACTGTCAGCCTTAAGCCTCTACTTGCTACGCACGTACGTACGTAAGTAGTATTTAGGGAACGTCTTTATCAGTTGTATTCTGATAGACTTGATTAATAATGGTGACATTCTACATTGAGAAAACATGGACTACAAAGTATTTAAAAAAGAAAACATTGGAATTACTTTACCAATACCTTGACATTTGTTTTTTACTTATTTATCCTCTGTTAGTCATTTTCTAGGTCTATGTTTCATTATGTTTTTACCGGTAGATATAAGATGTTACGCAAACAGCGATCCGTGAACAAACAAGTGAGGTGTAGTTAAAAGACAACGTTTGAAAAAAGTTGCAAAGCGCGCATAACAAATGAGAAGAACCTAATTTGAACCCCTTTTTCCATATACTTGAGCGTAACAAGTTCCTAAGCTAATAAAATAGGCTCCATTGCGGCTGGATGGCCCGGCATTAGTTTGCAGAATAAAGTCTATTTGCGCAGAAAATTCTCTGGTTCTAACACAGTTTTCTTCCCGTTTTATCATGTGTATTATAAGAGGTAATGTTGATTAGATTAATTAATAAATTCATTCATTTGGATCTTGTGGTTTTTGATAGATGACAGTAAGAACATCAGAAGGAAAAAAAATATTTTTCCTAAATACCAAGATACCGAAGACCCAAGCAAATACAGCCCCATAACGTGTCTACCCACTATATACACGACACTAACCGGAAGTGAAAGTCGAAACAAATACGCGAAATAAATATCTAGACCTGGCTTACGAGGTGACCGACATGTGGGGTATTCTGCCAACCGAAATTAATCCTGTGGTCGTTTCTGCGAACGAGCTAATCTCGATCAGCCTATCGGGTTATCTGTGGCGACCAGGGCTCCTTGACGGACCGATCCGGGCTTGAATGCAGATTCGCTTTCCCCCTAATCCTCGGCCGTTTCGTATCCCCTGCGAAGGGTTTCCATCTGGTTGGTGGTTTATTTATCTATTTTTATATATATTTTACAATATTTAATGTGTATTTATCATTTTATTTTATATATGTATATAACCCAACCCGATGAGAAAAATACATTTATGCCCCATAATAATAATAATAATAAAAAATGAAATGGCGTAGGGAAGTGACGACCCCACCGCCCGCTGACGTAACAGTTAAGTGACAAAACTGCTACGTCAGCGCAGTCAGTCAGCGCCTTGCCAAGAGGTGTGTGCGCCGTTCCTTAGCAGAATTGAGGGTGCAAAGGTCCGTCTGTACTTATGATCGCACCATGAAACGGTGCCGGGCCTGGGCGTCTCCCGTTAATTGACGCCCATTCAAAGGATGATGGACAATGAAAGAGTGCGCAAAGGGCCGCTGCCTGGAGGTCGCCAGGACCGCAGTCGTGGCGTCTGGAGCTAGCGCATGCGGGTCGCCAGCCAAGCGCAAAGGGCTGCAAGATCACCTAGTAGCCGCCCGCATCCATCATCCCCACCAGAGGGCTTGGCGTCGGCTGGGTCTTCTCGGAATTAGCAAGCGGCACTCGCCGCTGGTGGAACACGTCGCATGCCTTGGACATAAATGATGAACACAAACGCATTGCAAGCGTATTTTGGGGCAAAGGGGAAAGAAACTGGAATGTTAGCGTATAAGGCTTAGATGCATCGCTTTTACACGGAGCTGGAACCATCTGTTCATGTATCAGAGCAAAACCTGGCAGACCGAGTTCGGTACATCCTGCGCTCAAACATATTTGGTGACGACGAACTCGAACGACTACGACGTGAGACTGTTCCCTCATCGGATGAATGTAATGGCTAAGGATGCGGCACCACAAGTTGCAGAATAACCAGAACACGTGGATGCCGCCGTGAATGTTTCAGTTATGGCTGGTTCAGAAGATGATGGAAAAGTCACCCAGGAACTAGAACTAGATTAAATGAGGAGTACATTGGAAGAGGCTAGTTTGGAAACGCGCAGTACGCCTCTCGAAAATCGACCGCGACTTCCCCGCATACCCTTAAGCAAGCGGAATCGGGTTGTCATGAGGGCTCTTAACCCAATGCTGGTAACCTATTTGGAAGCCAGCCGGGACCTTTGAGAGACTGACTCAATTCTTTTTGGTGCCGCACTAGCAGTTTGCAGTATTAATGGTGCCAAAATTCCCACGGGTGGACGCGCTACTAGATACAGTAGCGCCATCCCTATAGAAGAAGGATTGAGGACCGCATCACAAAGGCAAAGGCCCTCATCGGCAGACTGATAAGCTTCAGGTCAGGCAATAATAGGCCGAGAATTGTGCGCACCGACAGGATGGCGTTTGATGGGACAAATAACAGTTTGTCCCAGCCGGATATAACGCAATAACTGACGGAGCGCATAGACGACCTGAAGCAGAGAATCGCTGCTTGGGGGAAGAGGATTCGGCGATATACCGAGAGGTCAATACGGTTCAACTAGAATCGTCTCTTCCAGAGTGATCAGAAGAGGCTCTATGAATCATTGGAGCGGCCAATGTTACGTGGAACGGGCCCAGCACCGAATCAGGCCGACACTTTCGCATTCTGCCGCAGCCTGTGGTCAGAGCTCGTAAATCACAGCGAGGGCCCTTGAACGGAAGTTGTGGCGAGTCAGTGTGCGAATGTTACGCCCATGGACCCCGTCATACTAACAACGGATGACGTAGCTGAGGCGGTCCGTAGGGCCCCGAACTGAAAAAGTCCAGGACTGACGGACTGCATCGCTACTGGCTCAATGTGTTTGTGGTGTGTCACGCTGTGCTCGCCCGACAGTTTCATGCGGCTCTCGACCAAAAGTCGCTTCCGAGCGTCTTCAGTACTGGGGTCACTCATTTGATTCCTTAAGGCCGGGATTCTACATACCCGACTAAATACCGCCCTATTACGTGTCTACCCCCCATATATAAGACACTGACATCCATTTTGAGTACGCGAATCATTCGCCACGTGAAGTTAAATCAGGTGATGCCGCGTGCTCAAGATGGATGCCGGGGCGGTGGTCGTGGAAACAAGAAATCACTCCTAATTGACGCAGTGATTGGCAAAGTGATTAAACGCAACCGTTGGAACTTCTCCGCCGCCTAAATAGACTATAGAAGGGCATTCGACTCGGTGCCCCATACATGGCTAAAGAGGATCCTCGAGCTGTACAAGGTTGACTGTACAATTAGAGACTTCCTCGGGCAGTGTATGGGGCAATAGAGTACAATCCTTTGTCATCTAGGCGAGCGGATGACGGACGCAGAAAGCCGCAAAAGGACTTATCCTTTTGCGGCTTTCTGCGTCCGTATCCGGGGTATCTTCCAGGGCAATTGTTTGAGCCCAATCTGGTTTTGCCTCTCTATGAATCCTCTCAGTAACTTACTAGAGGACTCCGGGAGGTAATTTCAGCTTCGGAAAGGAGGCACAAAAAAAACCCACCCTTTCTATATGGATGATCTAAAATTATTCGCCTCCAGTCGCTTCCATCTAATGGAATTGCTAAACAACACTTGTGATTTTAGTAATTCTATTAGAATGGAGCTGGGGACGGATAAGTGTGCGGTCCTCCATGTTGAAAGGAGAAGGGTTGCTAACTCTGAGGGCATAGACTTATCTATGCCCATCAACATAAGGACCCTTTCTGAGGCTGAAACATACCGATACCACAACATACCCATGTTACAGAACATCGGTGTAGATGAGGCAGGTATAAAGTAGTCAGTTTGCGATGTGTTTTATGCACGCTTGACCAAAGTGCTTAATAGCCTTTTGTCCGGTGTGAATAAACGCACGCATATAACGGTTGGATCATGCCTGTTCTCATGTATACCTTTGGCATACTCAGGTGGATTAAGACCAAACTGAACGCTCTAGACAGACAAGTTTGCACTATTATGACGTCCCACAGAATGCATCATCCGAGATCGTCGGTAATGAGGCTGTACTTGCTGCGGAGGCATGGTGGGCGCGGCTTTTTAAGCGCGCTTACCATACATAATCGCGAAGTATGCAGTCTCCGTAATTACTTTCTGACGAGAGCGGATGATTCATACTATAAGGAAGTTATTTCTTATGATCCTTTATCACCTCCCAACCCCTCTATCCTTAGCCAACGAGCAATGGCAAAACCCGACAGTACAGATCATTTCCGACCGGGAGATCGTATGGAAGGAGAAGGAGCTCCACGGGAGGTTCTACAAGGCTCTTCATGAGCCTTTCGTAGACACAGTCGCTTCCCTCCTTTGGCTACGTTTCGGTGACCTCTTTGGGGAAACCGAGGGTTTTGTCTTTGCAATACAGGATCAGGTTATTAATGGCAACGTAGACATCTGTCGAGATTGTCGACATCCCGGTGAGTCACTTAGGCCTCCAGTTGTTCAGCGCTTTCTTACTCTGAGTATTTGCACAGACATAACCTAGTAGCCAGGATTCTACCCCAGGAGCTCGCTCTAAAATACGGCCTCGTGGATTGGAAACTGCCATATTATAAGTACTTGCCGGAAGCCGTGCTCGAAAATGACCGTGCCAGGCTCTACTGGGACCGGGATATCATCACAGACAGGACCATTCTTGCGAATAAGCCTGATATTGTGCAGATGGACCGGGCACAATCCAGCATATTTTTGGTCGACATTACCATTCCTTATGACGAGAACCTCGTGAAAGCTGAAATAGATAAGCTGACAAAATATCTGGACCTGGCTCACGAGGTGACCGACATGTGGGGTGGTCTGCCGGCCGAAATTATTCCTGTGGTCGTTTCTGCGGACGGGTTAATCCCAGTCAGCCCCTCGGGTCATCTGAGGCGACTGGGACTCCGTGACGGACCGCTCCAAGCTCAAATACAGAAAGCGGTTTTTAACAGTGGTAGAGCCACGCGGCAGCTTTTGCTGTCACACGGATGGGCCGGCTCGAACCGGGGTGGTACCACGACCTCACAGAAAACCAGCGTGAAGTAGAGGTTCACCTCTGCGTTTCGCTTGGTGAGTGCAGGTGGCCGGAGGCCCTTTTTTCTGGAAATGAGGCGTTCCATCTTAGTCCTCACGGGTGACAACGCATCTACATTTTGAATTGTAATAGAGGATAGATGTAGATGTCTATGGGCCGCAGCAACCACCTACCATCAGGCGGACTGTGTGCTCGTTTGTCACCCTTATCCTATAAAAAAAAGCGGTGCTCCTCGATACCGCCCGCATCGTCAGCCGGTTTCTTTCCTTTTCCCCCTAACCCTCGGCCGTTTGGTCTCCCCTGCTGAGGGCTGTGTGTATTTTTTATGTATTTATTCTATTTTATTGATATTTATGTATGTTTACATCTATCGTTTACAATTACATATTTAAACAGCTCAACCAGATGAGAAAACTTTATGGAAAACCCAAAATAAATATAACTTTGTTGCACAAACAAACAAAAATAAAGGAATTGTGCATCTTAATAAGTTATACAATGGGCGACCTAATCGCTAAAAACAATTTCTTCCAGGCAAACTTTGAATGGACGGAAACTTAAAACAAAAGTAAAGGGTATCTACATTAAAAAAAAAAAACAATGAGGCACAAATATTTCTCACTCATACTTAAATAACTTATACTACTATATAATGTTTTTATAAAATTCAAAACTAGTGACGGGTGCACGTTTTTGCCAACGAATTGAACAAGTAAAACAGAGATATTTTATACGTAGTAGAACGGATTGGGGCATGCAGCAGCTATATTATGGTAGCACGAATGGGTCAGCTCGTCTGAGGAATGACCACTCTGTCACAGAATACCAGCGTAATATTTACCTACGTAATATCAGCTAAACGCTGCTGTGTTTCGTATGGTTAGTGTAGAGAACCAAAAATATTTTTATTGGAAACTACGCAGTCCATCTCAGTCCTTAGTGGTGGTAATGCATTTTGATTCGTAATCGAGGAAAGATTCAGATCAGCTGGAGTATGTGATCATTTATCACCCTTCTCCTACACAAAAAGAGAGAAAATAATATTTATAACGTGCCTATCTACCTGTACTGATGATTTGATAAATACAAAAACCGCCTGCGTTCAACTTTTAGCTGCTTCCCAATATTTTAAAAATTGACGACCTTCCTCCTTCCTTTTAAATTTAATGAATATCGCTTACTTAAATGAAATACTTATTTACCTGTTACTGTCGTCCGTCATTTAGTAAAAGAGAGAGAGAGAGAGAGAGAGAGAGAGAGATAGCACCTTTCAGCATTTTGTAAAATGAAGTAAATTTCGTAAAAAAAACCCATGAACTTTTAGGTTGGTGTTTGGTAAATTCTAAGAAAAGTTTCTGAGCAACTAACAAAACCGAATCCAACTGAAAAGAAAAACGTAACCAGCTCTTATCTACTTAAGTAAAAGATATTCCAATAAACGTTTGTCAGTTTAGATTTTCACTTTTACATAATGCTTTTATCTTTGAATTTAATTCTTGTAAAGAAAATCGATAGAGGTCAGCATAAAAGTAAGGGTAGATATCTTAGGGTTAAGTTATAGGGCAAATAGGTTCTGCCGAGTAAATCTGTTTAAGGTGTAGAACAGAAAGGGTAGGCGCGTTTGAGGTTCACTTTTTGTCAACAATTCTGTCGTTTTCTTTGAAAAAAAATATTCTGACTTATTTGGTTATACTTAATTTTAGTCGTTGTTTTGATCGTATTCCTTTTGTAATATAATGTGGTGATTGCTACCATGAATGAGGTGAACTAATGAGGTCATCACTATCATGATGTTGCTAAATGTTTTCAGAACAATTGTACGATTATTATATTGTAAATTAGGCTTTTGAAAAAGTACCGTTGGGTTTCTTGCTTATCGTTGTACCATTTACAACTATTACCAAGAGCAGCGCCGACAAATACCCTTTACGGCCATTTTGTATGCTTCACAACGTTCTCGTGTCGCTTTCCTAAAGATAAATGAAGTCACCCTTCATAGAGCTGTGACCACTGGACCATGCTGATTTCCATTTAAGCGTAAAACATATTTTGAAAGATATTTCGTTTAAGGTTGGGAAAGGCTTCACTGCTGTTACGATAATTTATTTTCTCACCAGAATCATTGTCACTGCAGCTTCAATTGTCTTCATGAGAATACAGTTCTACCCCAGACCGCTTCACAGTATGATTCTTACCAAAAAGCGTCTAACAATGTCGCGGCTTTTATTTATTTATTGTAAAAAAACTTAAATGTAACACCTCAAACTAAGGGTACATAGGTAGGACTTAATGCTATTTGGAATTCTCTGCCGGTCAACCCTAGGTGTTAAAGAAAATTGTTGGCTGGTGTAAAATTTCTAAATGTATAATAAACCGCTAAATAATATATAAATTAATGCATTATATATATACCTATATATATACATAGAAACAATATATCTACACGTAAATATACCATATAAATAAACTTATAAAAGTCAGATAAAAATTGCCTTCGAGTAATTTTATCGAAGAAGTACCTTGAATGAGATTTAATTTGATGCATTTGATGACTACATTCAGTTATTCTTTTACTGCATATGGACTATCTCTTAGTATGTAATAATGTAGACCGCACCAGAAACAATGCTGAGTAGTATACACCAATTGAAGAACAGCACTTCGAGTTCGAGCCGTTTGTTTATCGAACTCGGTCTGCTACATTTTGCTCTGTTACAGGAACAGATAGCTCCAGCTCAGCAAAAAAGCGCTGCATCCAAGCCCGATAGACCAACGTTCACGTTTCTTACTTTGTTCTTAAATACGCGTTTATCATTTTC
This sequence comes from Parnassius glacialis, assembly GCA_033319125.1. Classification (NCBI taxonomy): domain Eukaryota; kingdom Metazoa; phylum Arthropoda; class Insecta; order Lepidoptera; family Papilionidae; genus Parnassius; species Parnassius glacialis. Next base: position 35,515,173 of record JAVANC010000028.1, on the reverse strand, counting down.
ATGGAACTCATGTGACGTGATCCACCAGCGGCGGGTGCCGCTTGCTGAATTCGAAAATACCCAGCCAACACCAAGCCATCTAGTGAAGATGATGAATGCGGGGGTCTGCTAGGTGGTCTTGCAACCCCTGTGAGTCGATCCAGCACCAGCTACAGGCGTCCTGGCGACATCCTGGCAGCGGCCCTTTGCGCATTCTTTGGCTGACAATCATCCATGAAATGGACGTCACCCAACGGAAGATGCCCAGACCCGGCACCGTTTCATGGTACGGCCGTAAGCACAAACGAGCCTTTACACCTTCAATTCTAATGAGGCACGGCGCTCAGACCTTTTAGCAATGCGCTGATTGACTGCACCAACGTTGCAGTTTTGTCACTTAACTACTACGTCAACGGACGACAGATTCAACTCAGCTAGTCAGGTATACCTCAACACTTGAAAAAGTGATTGTACAATCAGTGCGTGTTGCGAGTGATGACTTATGGATCTGAGAGGTCCTTCACTGCTGGCCGTATGAGAATGCTCAAGGTCGCTCAGGGAGTTATTGATATAAGGATGAAATGAAAATATCCGCAGTAGAACTAGAGTAACTGACGTAACCCAACGGATTAGTAATCTGAAGTGGCAATGGGCCGGCCATATATGTAGCTTGAAGAACGAACAACCGATAGGGAATAAAGGTTCTCGAGTGACAGCCTCGGCGTTGTTACTACTGACGACTAAGATGGAACGCTTCCTTTCCAGTGTGAAGGGTTATCTACACTCACGACAAGAAACTGCGTTTTAACAGCTTCATTATCAGTACTAACCTGTTATTTCACGCTATTAATGTGTGAGAGCGTGATCCTTTCCCCAGTCAAGCCGACCCATTCTTGCTGCAAATATAATGTAGCTACAGTTTGGCTCTACCACGTCAATTTATCCAACATACTAATTGTTAAGGTTAAGGACCATAAACTCGAAAGGTCGTGAGCTCAAATCTGTCATTAAATTTTTTTTATCTTAACATTTTAAGCTTCCTTGGAGTGGTTAACGGCAAATTTTGTAATGGCAATAGTATTTAATACAATAATAATATTACTGAAAAGTTTGCAGTTATATTAAATAAAGAAAAACCGAATAACCTATTTTCTAACGAGTTGCGAAGTGGACAGTAAGTTAATAAAATTACTTGATATTTCTCTTCGCGCTAAAGCTAATTGGCTAAAAATAAAGTTAGTGGCGCTGCGTCAGTTTTTAGTATTTATGAAGTTGAAATTTCAGTTAAAATGTAGAAAGTACCAAATACTAAAATCAAAATGTTTATTAACTTGGCTTCATAACGAAGTATTTTTAACGAATAATAGTCCTTTAAATTGGTTAGTTAAAACACAATTTTCATAACATTGTTCTTTTTAACTTTACCGTTACAATTACAGCTTAATAAAAGTTCAATCCTGAAGATAGGTCTCACTCGTAGACTGCCACATAGACTCTTGGCAGGCAGGTTGGCAACCGTAGGTCTTTACTTTTAGTCGTATTTTAAAAAATTACCTACGATGGTGCCTTGTTTGTTTCCCTCTGTCATTTAGTCTAGGATCTCACAGAACGAAATGGTGTAGTGGATATTCTTACACCGCTACTGGTTTTGCTTCAAAAAACGATTTCTAAGTTTAAAGAAGTGTAACTGTGGCAAATATGGGGGCTTATTTAAATTAATTTAAGCTTTATCACTGGTCTGGAATAAAACCTCTGTCCTCGGAAGAATCAGCAATAAATCCAGTGGAAATATTTTTTAAACATTAATTTACAATATAATATTTTATACAAATAACTATAAACACATTAGAAATAGTATAGTAGCAATCACCTCTTCCCCAGGGGTTATTATTAATAAGTCATGGACTTTTTAGTATAATATCCCATACTTAAAAAAAAAATAGTGCGAGAACAGTCTTACAGCAATCGTCAACCCGCCTACCAAATGTGACGAATAAAACAGATCTTCCCTATAGCTGGAGAGACAAATTTGCAGCGGTGGACTTTTACAGGCTCCTGATAAAGAAGAAGATACATAGGTAACTTATAATATAAAAATGTAAGCTTTAGCTATATGATGGAGCAACAGAATTCATCGCTCTATTTCGTTAAGTCGGTGTCGTAAGAGGCGACTTTAAGGAATGTCAGAAGAATGGCTTCTGATGGCGGTTGATGGTGATGGTTGGAATGGTGGCGGTTTAACTATCTTGGTTTTGCTAGACGTCAAGTACCCGCATCGGAAACGGACAGCAGCATAAAATATTTGAGACGTCTGGTCGATCATCTATCCATTAGGTGTCAAATATAAAACGTCTCTACAAAGAGAGAGACTCATATCCAGCGGTGGACTTCTATGGGGTCACGAAGAAAAATAAACATTAGTCACACATAAAATATTATACAATCTGGCTAGGTTACCTCAAAGTCGGTAACAAGTTTGATATAATTAAGTAGGCTTCAACAAACTTTGCCTTTTAAGTCCAAGAATTCTGTTTGCCAAATAAGTCAACTATCAAAGTAAGTTCTGTTTCAACACTTGGTAATCTAAATTATTATGAGTATCAAGTTGTACAATTATACCACAAATCAATCTAAATTGGAGAAGTTATCAAAATTGAGACAATTAAATAGTCTGGACTGAATCGCATGATAGACATTATTAAATTTCACTTTGAACTAACTTCACACAAGTGTCATCGAATAAAATTTACACAATAATTTAATATTATTATTTCCACATATATTTTTTTTTTGTTAGTAGTAGTCTAGTAGTACCAGTTAATCGACTCCATCGAGTCGGGGCGATGTATACTATTTTACAACAAAATTCCAGAAAATATGCAAAATTTGACCTGTTCAAAGTTCAAAAACTTTATCAAACTAAGTTTGTAAAAAAGGGTTATTATATTATTAAAGAACTTATGGACGATAATAACCCCTAGAAATGAGGTGATCGCTACCATGCTATTTCTAATTTGTTGTGTTGTTAATTTGTGTAACACTGGAAGCTGTTTTTTAAAAAAAAGTCCCGCTGGGTTTCTTGCTGTTTCTTCCCAGTACAGAGGTTTTTTTTCCGAACGAGCGGTAATTAAACAAAAGAGTGACTTTCAATAAGTATTATTTATAATCTATATTGAATAAAAAGGTTTCTGATTCTGTTTTTAACTCCATATTACAATCAGCTAAGCCAGTATAGCAAACCTTGTTCCACCCCTTCTGGTAGGTGGCGATCGCTTCGCGATGTTATTGATATCTTAATTACAATCAACATCTTAGTTGAGATTGAGAAAAATTCTATCTTCTAGGTGGTAGGCCTCACTCTTACATACTTCTGCTGCCAAATGGCATTGCCTGCACTGCCGTGTTACGGTCTAAAGGGTATAGAGTGCCAGTTTATCAGGTATTCAATCATAGACCTCAACTATTTAAACACTTCTGTAGACTATTTCGTTTGAAGTAGTCGGCAGGTGTTATTGGACTGCAGTACCACTTACCAGATTAACTATAAGTTCATTTATCACTTGTTTTAAAAAGGCTTGTAACTGTATTATCATGTTTCTGTAATTTTTGTTTTAAAGACTCGTGTCAGACATAGTTATAGCGCACCGATAAAAATATTTAATAGAATAGTTTTATTGAGGCAGAGCTCAACAACATACGTGCGGCCGGCGAAAATGCATTGGCTGATTGTCTTACGAGAAATATAACTCAATACAAATTCTTTGTATTTTTATGCTCCACTTTATCTTATTTTCCTTAGCATTGTGGTTGGATAAATGAGCGTTTATTTAGATAAATAGAAAAGAAGATTCATATTGGCTATGATTGAAGTTGTTTTATTTTTACAAAGTGTGTTTTTATTCAAAACACTAATAAAAGTGCTTTGCCTTTAAAATACCGTCATTGATTTATTTATTTACTTAAGCTTTATTGAACCTCACATAAGGACAGGATCAAAAGGCGGACTTAATGCTAAAAGCATTCTCTGCCAGTCAAACTTAGGGACATTTATGGAATAACCTTAGGGACTCTCAACGAGAACAGAACCACTCCTCCTTCTCTATCTCAGGTAAAACGCACCTGGAAACTAGACGTCTCTTTCTCTAAGTTTACCTTCTCAGCGGACTCCCCCGAGCCCAGTACGCAGAGAAAAAGGTGCCAGGAAAATCGAGTATTCGGAACCACCAGCCTTCCTAAACCCAGCGTTGGATCTGATCTATGGCTTTACCGCAAAGCGCGAAGTGTCCTTACCTTCGATCGTGAGGGTAAGGACAGCGGCGAATCGTAATACTGACGTTCTTCTCCACCCGCGGACGCACGACCTCTGCTATAGCGATGCGACACCATCAGACTCGCGGAGGATAGGACGAGTTGAGATCACTATACGAACATTCCTTTATTTCCCAGTAACTCCACCACGGTTATGGTGGGAAGGTGAAGAGGACACTCCTCCCGCCATAGTCCACCAACGCACTTCTGGAGTGGACTAGCTAAGTCACTCAGATCTGTTACCTCGGCCCTGCTCTACACCTTGGGCCAGCAAAGTAGATTCCTATTTGTTCACCGTGGGTGACCTAGCCACGACCACTAAGCCCGTCACGACAAGGCGGGAATCCGTTCACCCTATTTGCTACCTAACCTACAGTTTTTTTTAAGTTTTTTTGAAAAATACTTAGAAATTAACAAAAGAGAAAAGAATTAGAGAAATATCCTTAACGTTGTGTATGAAATATGTTTTAAAAAATGACCTTATTAATATAATTTTTTTCAATCCCTCACATTAACTTTTTCTATCTTTATACCAACTTTCCAATATGGATATTGTAGATATATAGATATATTGAAAAGTTGGTATAAAAGCTATATATAACTGTTATTGTGCTTAAAGAAGCACAATAACAGTGATATATAACTTCCAGCTTACAATTTTTTTGAAAGATGTAAATAAAGTTACAGCCTATGTACGTACATAGGCTGTAACTTTATTGGATGAAAAGCCTATGCCCCGGAGTGGTACGTACTACTCCGGGGCATAGGCTTTTCATTTCTGTGAGCATTTTAGGGCAAGGAAGCGTCCACTGCGCTGCCCCAATGCATTTGGCGGACTTCACATGTCTTCGAAATATTTATTTTAATTTCTCAGACATGCAGCTCTCCACGATATTTTCTTTGACCGCCGAACACGTGGTAAATCAGCATTTAAAATTGCAATTAATAATTTTGTTGGTGCCGGTGGGAATCGAACCCGGGTTGCTCACGTACTATGAAATTTACAGCGAGTGCTTAGCCCCTCTAAGCACTCGCTGTTAGCACGTCTCAAAAAAGTGCACATGCGTGGTCATTAAAACGAAATGTTGTGTCAATTTTAAATTTAACAAATTAATTTCAGTAAAATTCGTAATGACAATAATTTTTAAGGTCGTATACTTATTGATTTTCAGTAATGGTACACAAATTGAATTCGGGACAAACGAGTTCATTTCTCTGATGTTAAATTTCGTAACAATGTGTCGTGTTCATTTATTATGAGGTAATGAATGCGTATAGCCCTGGGTAGGTTTTACGAGATTTATTTTTTTAAATAAATTAATTAAAATGCGTTTCTGTATTCAAAATTACAAAATAATTTATAATTATATATATATATATATATATATATATATATATATATATATATATATATATGTGTTTTTTTATCTGTCTCTACAACGAGAGAGACTCATATCCAGCGGTGGACTTCTATGGGGTCACGAAGAAAAATAAACATTAGTTACACATAAAATATTATACAATCTAGCTAGGTTACCTCAAAGTCGGTAACAAGTCTGATATAATTAAGTAGGCTTCAACAAACTTTGCCTTTTAAATCCAAGAATTCTGTTTGCCAAATAAGTCAACTATCAAAGTTAGTTCTGTTTCAACACTTGGTAATCTAAATTATTATGAGTATCAAGTTGAATAATTATACCACTGATCAATCTAAATTGGAGAAGTTATCAAAAGTGAGACAATTAAATAGTCTAGACTAAACCGCATGACAGACATTATTAAATTTCACTTTGAACTAATTTCACACACTTGTATCAATCTATGGACTGAATAAATTAACCGATTTGGTATTACATGGATCTCACAACTTTTTACGGTAGAAGAACTGAGTTGCGAGACTTGGCTTTTTTACAAGTTATGTTTTTGATGGCATTTGTAATTTACAACAAACGAAACGATTTTTGATTTTATTTAATAGATAACCTATAAATAAATATAAAAATAAAATTTATATATTATATCTTTATATTTAAAAATTACGTGTCACATTGTTTGTCCACAATGAACTCCTAAACAACTAAACTGATTGCAATAAAATTTTGCACACGGTGTGCAGTTTGGTCCAACTTGAGAGATAGGATAGTTTTTATCCCTATAAGTGACACTTAATATTTTTTATTATGAATTTAAGAATTTTTATAGGACACAGGGTCGTCGGAGAGGGCAGAACAACGTCTGCCTGGCCAGCTAGTGTATAATATATATATATATATATATATATATATATATATATATATATATATATATATATATATAATATAATATATGAACTATAGTCCCAAAAGTTATTCCATAAATGTCCCTAAGTATGACTGGCAGAGATTGCTTTTAGCATTAAGGCCACCTTTGGATCCTGTCCTTATGTGAGGTTCAATAAAGCTTAAGTAAATAAATAAATCAATGACGGTATTTTAAAGGCAAAGCACTTTTACTTGTGTTTTGAATAAAAACACACTTTGTACAAATAAAACAACTTCAATCATAGCCAATATGAATCTTCTTTTCTATTTATCTAAATAAACGCTCATTTATCCAAGCATTGTGGTTGAGGAATGGCTGAGGAAAATAAGATAAAGTGGAGCATAAAAATACAAAGAGTTTGTATTGAGTTATATTTCTCGTAAGACAATCAGCCAAGGCATTTTCGCCGGCCGCACGTATGTTGTTGAGCTCTGCCTCAATAAAACTCTTCTATTAAATATTTTTATCAAAGCGCTATAGCTATGTCTAACACGAGTCTTTAAAACACAAATTACAGAAACATGTTAATACAGTTACAAGCCTTTTTAAAACAAGTGATAAATGAACTTATAGTTAATCTGGTAAGTGGCTACTGCAGTCCAATGACACCTGCTGGCTACTTCAAACGAAATAGTCTACAGAAGTGTTGAAATCTTTGAGGTCTAAGATAGAATACCTGATAAACTGGCACTCTATACCCTTTAGACCGTAACACGGTAGTGCAGGCAATGTCATTTGGCAGCAGAAGTATTTAAGAGGAAGGCCTACCACCTAGAAGATAGAATTTTTCTCAATCCCAACGAAGATGTTGATTGTAATTAAGATATCAATAACATCGCGAAGCGATCGCCATCTACCAGAAGGAGTGGAACAAGGTTTGCTAGACTGGCTAGCTGATTGTAATATGGAGTTGAAAAACAGAAACAGAAACTTTTTTATTCAATATAGATTATAAATAATACTTATTGATGAGACAAAGGAAAACACGTCCGTACAGTTCAACCATTTATTGCGAGAGAGGGAGAGGTCACAAACTACCTTCCTTATGCTAACAATAAGCTTACTTTACATTACACCTCCACCCTTATTCTAAATGTACTTAAACTAATATAAAATAAAGCACATATCACTTAACTAACTTACAACTAATCAAAATCAAATCCATAACGTCGCGGGGCCCTACGAGTTCTAGGCGGGCTGGGGCGCTCCCTCGCCGGGCTCGGAGCCGCGGGCGCCGGCTGCGGGGCGGGCGGGGGGCGCGGGGACGCCGCGGCGGGCGCGGACCCGGCCGCGGCCTCTCTGCCACTCGAACTGGCCTCTTCCTCCACCACTGGAGAGGAGCCATTCGGATACACTAGATAGGAACGTGATAATGAACCTCTTCCTCCTTCTGAAACATCCCGGTCTTCCCCTTCCCTATCCGGCTCCCCCGATCGTGGTCTTATCTGGTCGACATGTCTATGAATAAAGACTTTATCAGCCCCTAGAATATTATAGTCCGTTTCTCCTAGTCTGGAGTGTACTTCTCCTTTTAACCATTTTACAACCGAGTTACGATAATCGCGGTACCATACGCGGTCTCCCGGCGCGAACTGCCGGCGACTGCCGCCCGCGGCGCGCGCCTGCCGCGCCTGCTCGCGCCGCACGCGGTGCCCAGCTCCGGCTTCAGACAGTCGAGGCGTGTGCGCAGTGAACGACCTTGTAATAATTTCGCGGGGCTCACACCGGTAGTACAGTGTTCGGTGTTACGATATACGAGTAGAAACCTATTAAGCGCGATATCGATATTCACACCCTGTACCAGTGCCTTTTTTATAACCCGCTTGCTCATTCTAACCGCATTCTCAGCTGCGCCATTCGAAGCCGGGTGATAGGGTGCTGAAAATATGTGTTCTATACCGTTATCCTTAAGAAATAACTGGAATTCCTGACTAGTAAATGGCGGACCGTTGTCACTCACTATCTGTCTTGGCAGACCGAATCTAGCCCACATTTCCCTTAATTTGCTTATTAAATTTTTTGCCAAAATGGAACTCATAGCAGTGACTTCGACCCATTTAGAATGAGTGTCCACGGTGACTAAGTAAGTAACGCCCCCTATCGGCCCTAAAAAATCGAGATGCAGTCGCGACCACGGGCGCTCTGGCCACAACCACGGGCGCGGCTCGTGTCGCTCCGGCGCGTCCGCCACGCGCGCGCACACCGAGCAGGCGCGGCACACGGCCTCCACCGCCTCGTCGATCCCCGGCCACCACACGTAGCTGCGAACGAACTGTTTCGTCTTGGTGATCCCCATGTGAGCCTCATGTAACTCTGCGAGAACTTTCTCCCTGCAACTAGAAGGTACCACTACTCTGTGACCCCACATGACGCACCCCAGTTCCTCGTATAACTCTTTTTGTCTGTGAAAGTATGGTTTGATATCTTTTATTTCGATATCTTGCGGCCAGCCGTCCCGTATATAACCGAGGACCCGTCCTAGTATCGCGTCCCTCGCGGTTTCCCGCTTTAAACTATTATTGTCTATTAATAAGGCCTCTGACGCGAAATGTAAATAAGTTTGTTCCGGAAATTCTCGATTTTCCTCCGACTCTTTATGGGTAGAAATCATTCGCGACAATGCATCCGCCACATTATCATTAGTTGAGACGTATTCGATATCGAAATCGTAAGCTGTTAATATTAAAGCCCATCTCTGTAATCTACTGGCCGTCATGCTAGGAATACCTTGGTGTGGACCGAATATTGTGACTAACGGTTTATGATCCGTCCGCAATGTAAACCGTCGCCCGTAAATATACTGGTGAAACTTTTTCACAGCAAATACAATAGCTAACGCCTCCTTTTGTATCTGACTGTAGTTGCATTCCGCGGCGGGTGAGCGCGCGCGACACACACATGACAGGGCGCTCGCGGCCGGCCGCGTCGCGCTGCGCCAGCACGGCGCCGAGCCCGCGCGCGCTGGCATCACACGTCACCACTAAAGGCGCGCCCGGCTCGTAGTGGCTCAGCGCGACCGCGTCACTCAAACGTCTCTTCACTACAGTGAAAGCCTGCTGTTCTAATTTACCCCATTTCCATGTCGAGTTTTTTTTTAGTAGTTCGTAAAGTGTCTGTAAAATGGTACTCAAATTGGTCACGAAACGGCTATAAAAATTGACCATTCCTAAAAATGACCGAAGTTCCGAAATATCTTTGGGTGGTGACATCAACAGAATCGATTCTATCTTGTCAGGATCGGGGTGGATTCCCTCTTTATTCATTACATAACCCAAATATTTCACTTTTTCTACAAAAAATTCACATTTTTCCCTTTTTAATTTAAGACCGTACTCTTTCAATTTATCTAGCACTTTACGTAAAGTATGTATATGGTTTTCGAAGCGTGTCCGAAGCGATCAAAACGTCATCCAAAAATACTACGACCCCCTCGATATCTTTTAACAAGTTAACCATTATTCTTTGAAAAATTCCCGGACTGGATGCTAAGCCGAAAACAAGTCTGTTATACATAAACAAACCGCGATGGGTGTTAATTACTGTGTACTTTTTGGTATCGTCAAGCTCGATCTGATTGTATGCCTGTGATAAGTCTATTTTGCTGAAAAATTTACTTCCCCCTAATTGCGACAATAAGTCGTCAATTTTAGGCACTGGGTACTTGTCGACACATAAGACACGATTGAGGGTTACCTTGTAATCCGCGCATATTCGAATAGCTCCATCCGATTTATTGACAATAACGAGAGGAGTCGCCCAGTCCGAGCACTCGACGGGCTCAATGACGCCCGCGCGCAGCATGGCGTCCAGCTCGGCGTCCACGCGCTCCCGCAGCGCGTAAGGCAGCGGCCGCGCGCGGCAGAACACCGGGGCCGCGTCCGCAAGCACCGCCAGCCGAGCTCGCCCACCCGTGAAGCGCCCCAGCCCGCCGTCGAACAACTCAGCATAGCTGGAATACAATTCATTTACTGCATAAGATACATTCATGGCTGATTCGTTTAACCTGTTTACATTAAATTTTGGTACGCTGATATCAAGTTCTGACAACCACTGTCTGCCTAATAAAGTAGTAGTACCGTTATTAATAACATATAAGTCTAAAACTTTGCTAGACCGCCCATATGTCACATTAACCTCGCAGTAACCTAATGGCTTTATTTTTGTTCCATCATAAAAGGTTAGTGCTAAATCACATGGTAATAATGGTAAATGATTAAATGTATCTTCATACGTGGTTTTACTAATACACGACAACGCCGAGCCAGTGTCTATTTCCATGTTTAAGTTATGTCCACTCACTAATAAACACAAACTCACCGGCTTGTACTGTGACAGCGACATTTGCATCACCGGTTCTTCCTCGGGTGCCTCGTGGTACTCACTCAATGTCGCCCCATCGTCTGCATTGACATAATTTGTTTTCGGTCTCTGATTATGTCCTCCGCGACCGCTGTTCCGGCTTTTCTTTCCAAAGCCCTGTACATTCGCCGCGTTTCCGTTGTAGGCGCCCGGCGCCACCGACTGGTTATTTGTGAAACACACGCGTCGTAAGTGGCCCATCACGCCACACTTGCTGCATATGTAGGTTCTGAACTTGCACTCGCTGGCAACATGGTCAATACCTCCGCAAGCTCCGCATAGCGAACCGCGCACCTCCGCGCGGCCTGCGCCGACGCCGCCGCCACCGCCTCCCGCCACTGCGCTGTGCCGGGTATGGCGGGCTCGCTGGGCGACGCGCATGGCGTTCAGCCCCCCGTATGCCCCGCCGCTGCCCTCGCCGCGCAGCTGACCCGCGGCCTGCGATGACGTCACCGCTGCGCCCGACTCCACGAGCGCCGCGTCCCGCTCCGCTGCCTCCAGCGATCCCGCTAAAATCACTGCCTTGTCATAGGACAATAATTTTTCTTCCGCGAATAATCTCTGCCGTATGACGTCACTTCGAAGTCCGCACACCAACTGATCCCGTAAATTGTCCTGTAGGACTGCACCGAATTCACAATGTCTAGATAGTTTCTTTAATGCCGCCACGTAATCACTGATCGATTCACTGTCTGTTTGTCTTCTTTGCCTAAAGCGATAACGTTCCGCCATCGGAGACGGTTTCGGTTGCAAATGATTACGTAATAGTACAACTGCATCCAAATACGTAAGTTCCGCGGGTTTCTTAGGACTCGCGAGGGTGGATAACAGTTCATACGCACTTTCACCCATAACCGCGATCAAGGTCGGCAATTTAATTTCGTCCTTCACTGAATTTGCCACAAAATACATTTCTAGCCGCTCCACGTAAGCAGTCCAGTTACCGGTTTTCACGTCACACTCACTAATCTTTCCGATCGACATTTTGCACGCTGATTGTTCGCAGTCTAAATTTTCCGTCTTTTCTATTTTCACGTATTTTTCGCCGATTTTCACCATTAAAATCCTCGTCGCCAGTGAGACAAAGGAAAACACGTCCGTACAGTTCAACCATTTATTGCGAGAGAGGGAGAGGTCACAAACTACCTTCCTTATGCTAACAATAAGCTTACCCTACATTACAATTGAAAGTCAGTCTATTGTTTAATTACCGCTCGTTCGGAAAAAAAAACCTCTGTGTGAAGAAACAGCAAGAAACCCAGCGGGACTTTATTTTAAATAACAGCTTCCAATCATGTATGTTACACAAATTTACAACACAACAAATTAGAAATAGCATGGTAGCGATCACCTCATTTCCAGGGGTTATTATCATCCATAAATTCTTTAATAATATAATAACCCTTTTTTACAAACTTAGTTTAATAAAGTTTTTGAACTTTGAACATGTCAAATTTTGTATATTTTCTGGAATTTTGTTGTAAAATCGTATACATCGCCCCGACTCGATGGAGTCGATTAACTGGTACTACTATACTATTACTAACAAAAAAAATATATGTGAAAATAATAATATTAAATTATTGTGTAAATTTTATTCGATGACACTTGTGTGAAGTTAGTTCAAAGTGAAATTTAATAATGTCTGTCATGCGGTTTAGTCTAGACTATTTAATTGTCTCACTTTTGATAACTTCTCCAATTTAGATTGATCAGTGGTATAATTATACAACTTGATACTCATAATAATTTAGATTACCAAGGGTTGAAACAGAACTAACTTTGATAGTTGACTTATTTGGCAAACAGAATTCTTGGATTTAAAAGGCAAAGTTTGTTGAAGCCTACTTAATTATATCAGACTTGTTACCGACTTTGAGGTAATTATTCAATTTGATTTATTCAATTTGAGGTAACCTATGTTCATTGTGGACAAACAATGTGACACGTAATTTTTATATATAAAGATATAATATATAAATTTAATTTGTATTTATTTATAGGTTATCTATTAAATAAAATCAAAAATCGTTTCGTTTGTTGTAAATTACAAATGCCATCAAAAACATAACTTGTAAAAAAGCCAAGTCTCGCAACTCAGTTCATCTACCGTAAAAAGTTGTGAGATACATGTAATACCAAATCGGTTAATTTATTCAGTCCATAGATTGATACGAGGGTGGATTGAAAAGTACTCGGCCTAACCAAGAAAATAAACACATACTAAATCAGTTATATTTTTATTTTTCTACATAATCACCATCAAGTTCAATACACTTTTGCCACCTCCCCTTCCAAGCATTTAGACCGTTGAAAAAAAATGATTCTTCCTTAGAGTCAAAATATGCGTCTACAGCTGCTTTGACCTCGTCGTTTGTCGAAAATCTTTGACCTCCCAAGTGCTTTTTTAGGTTAGGGAACAGAAAGAAGTCTGATGGTGCCAGATCAGGTGAATACGGCGGATGCGGTAACAGTTCAAAGCCACAGTTGTGAATTTCAGCCATTGACTGTACTGACGTGTTCACACGGGCGTTATCTTGATGAAACAGGACTTTTCTTCTGAGCATTCCTCGACGTTTTTCTTTTATTTCCTCTCGTTAACGACGTAGTAAGGTGCAGTAGTAATCAGAGTTTATAGTCTGACCCCTTTCAAGATAATCAATCATAATCACACCTTTCGAGTCCCAGAATACTGAAGCCATCACCTTATTTGCCGACAAAATCGACTTAGCCTTTTTAGGGGGTGGTGAACCAGGTCTTCTCCACTGTTTTGATTGTTGTTTTGTTTCCGGTGTACAGTAATGAACCCATGTTTCGTCTATAGTAACAAAACCATTCAAAAAATCATCTGCATCGGCTTCAAATAACTCCAAACAGTCGCGTGAAATAGTCAATTGCGTCCTTTTTTGTTCAACTGAAAGCAGTCGCGGAACCCACCTCGCAGACACCTTGTGGAAACCCAACTCGTTGACAATGATGTTTTGAGTTCGTTCATAAGAGATGCCTATAATCTCGGCTATCTCTCTAATTTTTAATCTGCGGTCTCCCATTATTAAATCAAGTACTTTTTTAATATTTTCGTCAGTAGTTGACGTCGAAGGCCTTCCAGAGCGGGGTTCATCTTTCACACTCTCTCTACCACGCTTAAATTCTGCTATCCATTTTTTGATGGATGAATATGACAGAGCACAATCGCCTAATGTACTGACCATGTCATCATGGATGGCTTTTGATGATAGCCCCTTCTTATGGAGGTACTTAATGACGGCACGCTGCTCGATTTGCTCCATTCGCGGAAATTATATCCGATTACTTTGTTAATAAATTTATAAAATCATAACTAATTATCGCACACGTTTCGAACTTCACACAATGAACTAGTCTGAACTGAACTAAATAATGTGGGTAGATTTGATTTTTAGAATTGAATGGATCTGTGTTAGGCCGAGTACTTTTCAATCCACCCTCGTACATAGATTGACTTGGCAATCGCATGAAAACACAATATATCTCACAAGTAATACATATTATATTAAATTAGATTGTTTAGTGCGATTGCCAAGTTAATCTTTGTATCAATCTATGGACTGAATAAATTAACCGACTTGGTATTACATGGATCTCACAACTTTTTACGGTAGAAGAACTGAGTTGCGAGACTTGGCTTTTTTACAAGTTATGTTTTTGATGGCATCTCATTTCTTTTTGTACATAGTTATATCTGGGTAGCTATTTACACCTATTATTCCATTATACATATATAATTTTTTTTTCTTTGTAATACTATATGTTTATATGGGATAAAGTTATTTATGTAGTTGGTGTATCTGGAAAACTGGACCAAAATTGTAAAATATTTTAATTTCTCCTTGATAAATATATTAAACAATAATAGTATTCCAAATTTGACGTTTCTATGTCTGCTAGAAGTGCCTCAGAGTTTTGATGACCGGTCAGTCAGTGAGTGACAAAATTAAGAAATTTTGACTAGTTATAATTCTTAAACTACTAGTTTAAATTTTATGAAATTTGAAATATACCGAGTCGATACAATGTCTACTTGTTTAGTAAAAATTCAGGCTTCTATTTTTATCCATAACGAAGTTATAGGGTTTCAGAAATAGCCTGAACTGCTTCGAGAAAAGGATGGTACGGCCGTGCAGCTTTTTTGCTATACTTGGCGGGGGCACTGCCGTGCCCCCAGATACGAGGAAATGCAACATTCCGAAATATAACGGTCGGAGTTCGATTCTCGTCAGTAACAACACCTATTGGCTGCAATTTTAAGCATCACGTGCGTAGCGCTAAGGAAAACATGTCGGAGAAAAAAAAATGAGAACATGCGAAGTCAATCCGAAGCAGGGCAGGGTGGTGGGTTCTTTTCTGCTCTAATAATCAAGGAGTTCTTTTTCCAGCATGGGATGTAAGTAGTTTGTTACTTTTCTTTCTTTTTATATATGAAGTAAAAGGCAAGAGAAATAATACTACATATTTAACAAATATTCTTTTGCAAAATACTCCTTGATAATATATTAAATAAAAGTGTTTAGTACAAACTGAAACACTTGAGTTCCATTTCTAATATGCCTAAAATAATTATTTAAGATTTCTTGAACCTCAGATAAGAACAGGATCAAAAGGCGGACTTAATGCTAAAAGCATTATCTGCCAGTCAAACTTAAGGCAATTTAAATTTATAAACTACGAAGGCGATTACAAATAACACACACACGAACACACACACGGACACACACACACACACACACACACACGCATATATATATATATATATAAGTAACTAAATATTAAAAGAAAATATAATATAACATACATAATATACCGATTAAACTAAAACAGAGATAACTACTATAATGATAACGGAGCTTAGAAGTTATGAAGCTAATTAAGAAAATGAACCCGGACATTAGGGTGGATTTAGTGCTCGACCGACGTAGTGCTGACATCGGTTGAGCGTAGCTATATCAATGAAAATTTATTAACTGCTACAGTGTAGCGCTGATAAAGTACTACGCGCGTACGGCTACGTCGCGCGTACGAAGACCTTCGGTCGAGCTCGTCGGTCTGACATACGTCAGTTGACTGATGCGCTGTGGCGGTACATGGGTGCGTTCAGTGTGACGCTGACAGAGCGACCGACTTTACGCGCGTATGCATTATCGCGAACAAAAATGAACATTGATACATGAACATTGTTCTCGCAATTTCGAATACAATTAACAGAATTCTCCTTTAATTGAACGGTCTACAGTTATTGGGTGCACATGACATCTTTTCCGTCTTTTATGCCGTAATCGTTTGCGTAAATAGTACGCACATATAGAGTTAACAAATGGATTCATTTTTCTTCATAATTATACACGTCTAATAAAGCTTGCCATCAGTTAAGCACTAAACGCTTGGCCTCGACCGACGGTCAGCACGTACCGTCAGCGCGTACGGTGCGTGCTGACCGTCGGTCGAGCACTAAATCCAGCCTTAGTCTTGATCGTTTGTTTGCAGATAGGTTGTCTTAATTTCCCACCTTAACGGGTTCGCGCCTTGTCGCGGCGGGGGGGCTTAGTAGCCGTGGCTTGGTCACCCGCGGTGAACAAAGAGAAACCCCTTGGCTGGCCCGTGGTGTAGGGCCGGCCCGAGGTGGCCACTCCGAGTGGGCTTGGCGAGCCCACTTCGGATGTGTGTCGGTACGCTGCGGTGAGAGGGGTGTCCTCTACCCCTACCGCTGCAGCCGAGGTGGAGTCCCGGAGTAAGAGGAGTGTTGGTATGGCGATGCGCCACTCACCCTATCCTCCGCGACTCTGACAGGGCTGCACCGTTGATCCGGTGGTAGTGAGGCCGCGGGGGGAAAGAATTGTCGGTATTGCGAGGCGCCACTCTCCCTACCCTCCGCGGCCGAAACGTGGTTGCCGGCGGAGCCAGAGACCAGATCCACCGTTGAAGTCAGGAAAGCGGATGCTACTAAGCGCTCGATTATCCTGGCTTCATGGCCTCCACGTATCAGAATCGGTGGGGTCCGGTACACAGGAGGAGTTGGAGGCCGTGCACGGGGTTGTGCTTTGTTATCCTGATGCGCCTTCCCTGAGAAGGAGATTAGGGAGAAGTGCTCCTCCCCTGAGAAGGGGCTGCCAAGGGATGGCCGGCGCTGGTGTGGCCGCGGATGTGTGCGAAAGCGTTCCTGTGGCCCTGCCAATATGCGGCGAAGGTGGAACACCATGGGGTTTTAGTCAGTGCAAGTCCGACATAACCCATCCTTGCACCTGCAAAGCGGGAAGGCGTAGGTATTTCCCCATGTAAAAAAATGTTGTCTTAACTTTTCAGGCAGGTCATTTTTGCACATTGTCAGTTCGTGTAAATTTTAACGAATACCTGACCCCCAGTCAGAGTTTGTGATTACACGGGTAGGTTAGGAGGAGTGAGCGTCCTTTTTTCTCTGAATCTAATACTAACGTGCAGCCCATTTGATGGTCAGTGGCTTTTTTTTTTTCATTTATTTATAACATTTTGATAGGTAAAAGGGTTACATCTATTTAACTTGCAAAAACCGTGAGGTTTGTCCGCAAGTTACAGTCTCACATATAATACAAGGTAATAAATAATACAATCATCTAATCTATGGCTGCTTACAAACATTGACAATAATATTAAATAAGTACTTGTAATTGGTATATCTAGTAATTGGTAGGTAATTGTATACATGTTTAAACTCATGAATTACGACCCAACGTTAATTGCAAATCACCGCGCTGACCGGGCCGTATTACCTTTTTTTTTTTTTTTGCGGATGGAAAATCATCTAATGACGCCTTTCGCTGTGGGTGGAGCGGAAAGGAGTGTCAGACTTTTACTGACTAAAAACCATCCGTGTTCCTTCAGTGCCCTTACGTTCCGGAGCCGCGGTATCTCTTTCGAACAGCCCGCAGCCCCGGCAGGGCCGTATTACCTGAGAACCGGTTTCGATGAGCCCACGAGTGTGGGCGAGACAATTAGATCGGTCTTAGAGAGCGCTCGGATTATTTAGCAGAAGCTGTATACAGGTTGCTGCAAAAAGTGTGAGTTGATATGGCTTTTTTTTAATTTATTATTATTTAAACTTTTTCATTGCTTATTTATTCATATTTTAGCATTTACATAGATATACAATTCACTCACCAAAATATAAACAAATATAATTGGTAAATCCAATTGAGCATACCTTAAGCGCATAAAAAAAAATACGTAAAAACATGATTATACGGAATTTTTAAAGTAGTTTAAATACATTTCGACAGCACTATCGGCTTCAACACCCTGGAAACCCATGAAAATGACACCCATCATGAAAAAATTGATAACCATTGCAGCTGCCACCTTGGATTTACATTTCGACAGCACTATCGGCTTCAACACCCGCGAAAACCATGAGAATGACACTCATGATGAATAAATTGATATCTATTGCAGCCGCCATCTTGGATTTACATTTCGACAACCCTATCGGCTTCAACTCTCTCGAAAACCATGAAAATGACACCCATGATGAAAAAATTTATACCTATTGCAGCCGCCATCTTGGATTTACATTTCGACAGCACTATCCCCTTCAACACCCTCGATAACCATGAAAATGACACCCATGATGAATAAATTGATATCTATTGCAGCCGCCATCTTGGATTTACATTTCGACAACCCTATCGGCTTCAACTCTCTCGAAAACCATGAAAATGACACCCATGATGAAAAAGTTTATACCTACTGCAGTCGCCATCTTGGATTTAGATTTCGACAGCACTATCCCCTTCAACACCCTCGATAACCATGAAAATGACACCCAAGATGAAAAAATTGATATCTATTGCAGCCGCCATCTTGGATTTACATTTCGACAGCACTATCGGCTTCAACACCCTCGAAAACCATGAAAATGACACCCATGATGAAAAAATTTATATCTATTGCAGCCGCCATCTTGGATTTATATTTCGACAGCACTATCGGCTTGAACACCCTCGAAAACCATGAAAATGAGACCCATGATAAAAAAATTGGTACATGCTTCAGCCGCCATCTTGGATTTACATTTCGACAGCACTATCGGCTTCAACACCCTCGAAACCCATGAAAATGACACCCATAATAAAAAAATGATACCCATTGCAGCCGCCATCTTTGATTTACATTTTGACAGCACTATTGGCTTCAACACCCGCGAAAACCATGAGAATGACACCCATGATGAAAAAAAAGATATCTATTGCAGCCGCCATCTTGGATTTACATTTCGACAACCCTATCGGCTTCAACTCTCTTGAAAACCAAGAAAATCACACCCATGATGAAAAAATTGATATCTATTGCAGCCGCCATCTTGGATTTACATTTCGACAGCACTATCGGCTTTAACACCCGCGAAAACCATGAGAATGACACCCATGATATAAAAAGATATCTATTGCAGCCGCCATCTTGGATTTACATTTCGACAACCCTAGCGGCTTCAACTCTCTCGATAACCATGAAAATGACACACAAGATGAAAAAATTGATATCTATTGCAGCCGTCACCTTGGATTTACATTTCGACAGCACTATCCGCTTCAACACCCGCGAAAACCATGAGAATGACACCCATGATGAAAAAAGATATCTATTGCAGCCGCCATCTTGGATTTACACTTCGACAACCCTATCGGCTTCAACTCTCTCGAAAACCATGAAAATGACACCCATGATGAAAAAATTGATATCTATTGCAGCCGCCATCTTGGATTTACATTTCGTCAGCACTATCGGCTTCAACACCTTCGAAAACCATGAAAATGACACCCATGATGAAAAAAAGATATCTATTGCAGCCGCCATCTTGGATTTACATTTCGACAGCACTATCGGCTTCAACACCCTCGAAAACCATGAAAATGACACCCATGATGAAAAAATTGATACCTATTGCGGCCGCTATCTTGGATTTATATTTCGACAACCCTATCGGTTTCAACACTCGAAAACCATGAAATGTCACCCATGACAAAAAAATTGATACTACTTACTTTTAGTACGTACTACTATTATTTATTCTGTGCTTTTAAAATATTGTAATAAAAAAATCTCTTATTATTATTGTAATCAGGTATTTAAGAAATTTGGATATACGAATATTGCGATCTTTTTGAGCCGCTGCAAACATCCGAAACAATGTCCACTCACGACGGCGACTGACCAGTATATAAAAAGATAAAAAGTACTCTGTGCGTCGAACTGAGTGAGTGAGTAAACTACTCTGTGGCTTTAGCTCCCTTTACAGAATTAATTTACATACAAGGCTACCAAATCAACGAAAATTTCGCCATTTTGGAGCCGAAAAAAATTAATTATAGCTAAACAAAACAAAATTACATTGCCATTTACATTCAGTGGCTTCCCACATGATAGATGAAGAGATTAAAAAATAGATTGAGTTAAACAATTTATATTTTCAAAAGTTAGAGTGTTTACAAGCCTTCCGGACTTTTAAATCCACACCACAAGCCACTAAAACCCCTTTTTTTATTTAAAAATAGCAATTAATCGATTTAAAAAAATTATTAATAAGTTCAACAATCATTTATCTTTCTAACAATGTGCTTTTTATATCATTTATATGTATAATATGATTGCTAGATACGATTTTATTCGATAAAACGTTGGAATCTTCATTTTTAGGCGATAGTAGAACATACCTTGCGCTTTCTTAAGCGCTTAAGGTATGCAATAAACATGTTTATTATTTAAATATATGAGAGAGATATGTGCATATACACCTGTGCATATGTACTTATGTGCCTATTATATGGTATATGTAAATTATATGTATAATATTTCATTTATGTAATCTACTCCCGTTGTAGCAGTTCATAAAAATATTTTTTGAATTTGTTTTTGTAGTTATCCTCATTGAAATCTGAGAGTATTGCAGGGGGGATTTGGTTCATAAAAGTAGGAATTAAATATCTATTTGTACGTTTTCCATAGTAGTTATGTATTTTGGATGTTACGAGTTTATTTTGTGTAATTTTTCTTGTAATAATTTTATGGTTAGTTTTAACTTGCACTTTTTTATTGTGAAATTGTTCTATTAGTATTAGCATCTGAAATTTCGTATGTACAGGTAAAACTTTACAATATTTAAATATTCCTTGAATATTGTTTTCACTGTATAATTTTATTTTTACTTTCTTAGGTATAATTATTTTCAATATTCTCATTTGTAGGTTATGTATTTTATTTAGGTAAGTTTTAAATGTTTTTCCATAGCTCGTAATGCCATATGAAATAATAGACTCAGCAAGAGCGTTATATTTTTTTTTTTTAATTTATTTATTAATGTATTTATGAAACAGTGGTGTTACTTAATTCTAAACTCGCCAAACTTTTACGTTTGATGGCGAGAGGCGCTCTTTTACAAAACAATGAACCACCTTATGTACTACTAATATTAGACACAATGATACACAATTATACAATATAATAATATATAAACCCATGACATCTTAATGTTATGTTAACTAAAAATCTTTATATACATCTAACTTTAATTATATGAATTATATATTATCTAGTACTTATATATTAGTATATTGTAATATTTTAATCTAATACAATGTACTCGTATATAGAGTTCTATTAACAATCCTGTATAATGTTTTTCATTTTTTTCTTAAGTGATCCTTTACTAATTTTTACTTTTTCTCTTAGTAGATCTATTTTGTTAAACACTTTAGCTACCAAATACTTAGATGTTCTCTTACCATAATAATTCGTTATTTTTGGTAGAATCAGTTTGTTTTCTCTAACCCTATGTGTGTTGTACTTATTTTTAACATTCACTTTATACTTCTCATTATAATAATATTCCAGACCTATCAAATATTCTACTTTTTTATCTATTGGTATTATATTACAAATGGAAAACAACTTATCATAGTCTTTGTTGCAATTATCTTTAACATTTTTACTAACTAAATACTTCATCAGTCTTATTTGTATGTCTTTGATATCTCTTAGATATGTAATAAAGGTTCGCCCGTATACAAGGAGTCCATAACTCATTAGCGAGTCAGCAAGTGCAAAATATACTATTTTTAACGTTTTTTTGTTCAATACATTTTTTAATTGGTAAAACTTACTTAACACAGATCTTAGCCTATTGCAAATGTCATTTATATGTATTCTCCAGTTAAAGTTCTTATCTATTGTTAGACCTAAATATTTGAATTTATCTACATAATCCAATCTTTTACAGATACAGTTAAATTTATTTCTATGCATACATTCGTATGTATGTCCTATCACTGTTAGATCTTCATTTTTTACACATTTAGCATTTCGATTATATGGCGAGTATATATGCATACATTTAGTTTTTTCAAGATTTAATATAATGCCATTGTCGTGTGCCCATTGGCTAATGTTTTCAAAATCACCTTGTATGCACTTTTGTACCTCAGTTATATCTTTGGACGCATAAACAAGACACATATCATCAGCATACATGAACACCTTACAGTTATGCACGACATTTGACACAGTATTCACATACATTATATACCCCACAGGGCCATACACCGATCCAGTAGGCACACCCGAATCGACATCCGCCTCTTTCCCAACCACTTGGGAGATAATTGTACTTATTTTTCTATTAGTGAGGTAGTTTTTAAACCAATTATTTGTGGGACCGCGTATTCCGCATTCGTCCATTGCCTGTAATAAGATCTCGTGGTCTAAAGTGTCAAACGCTTTTTTAAAGTCAATAAAAAGTACTATAACTTGTTTACCAGAATCTAGGCAGTCATTAATATAATCTGAAAATCCTATCAAAGCAGAGACCGTATTGCGCCCTCTCCGAAAACCATGCTGTGAGTCACACAGTATGTTATATTGTTCTAAGAACGCGCTAATCTGTCCTACAATAACTTTTTCGATTATTTTATCTATAACAGATAATATTGCAATGGGCCTATAATTACCATATTCTAAATGACTTCCTGATTTGTATATAGGACGTATAATTGCTTTTTTTAACTGGTCAGGATAAATACCATTAGATAAGCACATATTTATTAGTGAAGCTATAACAGGACTTATTTGTTTACTTAAATATATAATGTCTTTCGCCCGTATTCCATCTAAACCGGGTGCTTTCAGACAGGACAATGTCCTTATGACCTTTTCTACGTCTGACGGAGTCACCCTACTGTATCTATAGCTTACCTCGCTCGGTTTTACATATTTATTTCTATCTAAAAACTTCAAATTACATACATGTTTAATTCCCTTTATTTCATCCGTAAATGTTTTAGAGAAATTTGTACAAATCTGTTTTATACTATCTGTTTTTCCTAAATACCTTAAAATAATATCATATAAGCTAGTTTTGTTTCGTCCCAACCACATGTTTATATTTGTCCATATTTTCCTAAAATCTCCATTACAGTTTAAAATTTGTTCCTGTCTTTATTTATTTTTTGCCATATTAACTAATTTATTTACTTTATTTCTAAATTTTGTATAGACTAATCGCTTGTTCATATTCTTTGGATCCGTTTTCCAAACTCTAAATAAATAATCCCTTCTCAGTAACATTGTATATAAATATTTATCTATCCATGGATGTCTTATTACTTTTTTTCTATCTACCTTAAATTTAATTGTACTTTCCTCGTAAATATTATAAAATACACTACACATCGTCTGATACAATAATAATGGACAAGTTATTGTAATTAACTGGGCCCAATTATATTCATCCAGCTTTTGTTTAACAGTTTTGTCACTTAACACTTCAAGCATACTATTGTTATTTATATTGCCACACACACATTGATTTTCGTTTCGACTAACACATAAATTCAACATTAATCCTATTCCATGATGATCGGCGATGTGTGACTCAAGCACATAGGCGCAGGCGTCATGCTCGCTCCTTCCCGCTCGCACCCAGATATGATCCAAGCACGATGCCTCTAGCCGGCCCTCCGCGATCGCTTCGCGCGTTATCTCTGTGCTCGGTATCACACATAACAGACCGCATTCACACAGGGCGTTTTTGTATCTTGTTGTAGTAGGATTAACCGTGTCATTTAATATGTTTATATTGGTGTCCCCAATCACTATTACATTGTCAAATGCTGGTACGGATTTAACTAGTGTCTCTAATTGCTGGATAAATATCAGTTTATCATTGGTAGGTGGTCTATATATTGCGATTACATGTGTTTTAGTTTTCCCGTGCTTCAATTGCCCATGAAGTGTTTCCACTGCTTCTGTGTTTACCATTTTAGCTTCGAAATTCAATCCATTCTTAGCGTATATTAATATTCCTCCTCCTCTTCTCGTTTCTCTAGTATATACAAATGTATTATATCCCACTATTTGATACAATGGAAGTTCTTCCTTCTTAATATTTATTTCGCTTAAAATTAATATATCTATGTTATACTTATTTTTATCAAGTAGAATTAATAACTCGTTGAAGTGTTTCCGAAGAGATCTTATGTTCAGATGTAATATATGGGTATTCCATATATTTTGGGATAGGTCATTATTTAAAGCCATTATATCATAGTATCTTTTAAAATTAAAATTAAAATTACCGGAGAAACTATCTATACAATCGAATGTTGCTGTTGAATATCACGTCGTGTGTACTCGCCGCGTTATGTACACGTGTTTATTTACATTCATCGAACTTTTGCAAATCTTCCTCCGATCTAATGTTATAAATCTTTTTTTCTTCACTATTCTTTTTGACCAGGATACTACCATTTTGCACCCATATATATTGAAAACCTTTCGACTTGAGTTTATTTCTTACAGTCCAAAGAAGCTGTCGTTTGTATTTTGGTAAATCTTCGTTAATGTATATTCGCTTTTCACTGCCATTATCATAGATTTTATTATTCGTTATTTTGGTTTCTTTCTTTACAAGCATCCAGCTGTTGCGAGCAGATTTCGACCGAAGCGTGACCAACACAGTCTTCGGCTTTGCATCATCCGGTTTTATATGTCCTACCCTCTGTGCATCTTGAATTTCATTTGGGTCTAGATTTAGTTTCTCTGCCATTTTTTGGACTACTAATATAGTATTTTCGTTTTCATGTTTCTCTAATCCGTGAATTTCAAAGTTTTTCTCTTTATCTTTCATTTCCAACTCCTGTACCCGTTCTTCTAATGCCTTGTTACATTTCTCCAAATATACATTTTTTTGTTCTAATGCCTTAATTTTCTTTTGAGATTCTTCTTTAAAATCAAGTAATGTCTGATACATATCAGCATAGAACTCAACACCGTTGGTAAGTTCTTCTATTTTCTTCTCCACGCTATAAATCACCGCTAACTTTTTATTTACCTCAGCCAAAACGTAATCTCCAGACTCCTCACTAGGATTTAATGTGATTTTCGTATCATCTACGGACTGTTTAGGGCTGCTTTTATTTGTCTGGCAGTCGTCGCAGAGCATACTACTTAGGAACTTTTTATTTACACATTTTTTATGGTAAACATTTTCACATTCTCCCTTACATCTCACTACATCCTCTTTAGCCAAAGATAGAAACAGTTTGCATTTCTTACATTGCACCATTTTCACTTATGCTTAGTTAATTATTTACGAAATTGTTATTTGGTCACTGCTAACGCACTTAAATCGATACATTTTATATTTTAGTATTGCAAACTTTGCTAGCATAACCCGTAGCTTGTTACATACATACTCAACATGTTTACTCCAATGGAATCTTTCGTCCACAATCAGGCCTAGGTATTTATAATTGTTAACTTGTTCTAGAGGAGAACAATGACAGTTAATATTTAATTTCGTCGATCTATGAAGGCAGTCATGGTTGTGTGCGAGTATTTTTATTGGTCTTTCTTTTTTATTAGAGTGCGTTGAACGTACATGTATAATTTTAGTTTTCATTGTATTTAATACAAGTCCCGCATCATGTGACCACATACATAGGTTAGTAAAATCGAGTTGTAACATTTTTTGTGCTGTTGTAATGTCTTTATTAGCTATTACTAGGCAAGTATCGTCTGCATATTGATACACTGAACTATGTTTAATCATGTTCACCATGTCATTTACAAAGGCCAGATAGTGTAAAGGGCCAATGACCGATCCTTGGGCTGTTCCTGTAGTGACAGGTATGTCATCACTGTATTCATTTTCAATTCTCACCCGGTAGTTTCTACCTTTGAGGTAATCTTCACACCACCTGAGAAGAGGCCCACGAACGCCCGTATTATCTAGTTTTTTTATTAACAAATCGTGTTTAAGTGTATCGAAAGCCTTACTGAAGTCAATAAATAAAAGAATTACGTGTTGCTTGTTGTCTAAATAATTGTTAATTTCATCGGTAAATTTTTATAGTAAAGATGTAGTTGATTTATTTTTTTGAAAACCAAATTGAGTGCTGGACAAGATTTCATTCGATATATAATATTTTTGTATCTGATTACATATGTATTTTTCAACTATTTTATCTATCACAGGAAGTATTGTAATTGGCCTATAATTATCATAATCACAGTGCGACCCCTTTTTGTAGATGGGTCTTACTATTC
Organism: Parnassius glacialis; assembly: GCA_033319125.1. Lineage (NCBI taxonomy): Eukaryota > Metazoa > Arthropoda > Insecta > Lepidoptera > Papilionidae > Parnassius > Parnassius glacialis. The sequence goes on along the minus strand of JAVANC010000028.1, from coordinate 35,488,623 downwards.
CTACTTTTAATTCTGAGGGATAAATACCAGAATGAACACTGGTATTAATAAGCTTTGCAATTGCTGTTGAGATTTTTTCACATAAGGATTTTATGTCAACACAGCGAATCTGGTCCGCTCCGGGAGCTTTGTTTATGTTCAATTTCTGAATTATTTTATCTATGCTCTTGCTATCTGCTGCTTTAAACCGCATTGAACTATTTTGAGAAAACAGGTACGTTGCTTGATCTAAAAGTTTTTGATTACAGTTAGGTAGTATTCTTTCAACATTTTCTTCAAAACTTTTGCCAAAATTATTTGCCAATTGTTTAGCTGTTAATTTGTTTTTTTGAAATGCTTTTAATATTGCCGCGTCTAATGATTTGTTTACTCTGCCTGTTAGGGAATTAAGAATATTCCATAACTTTCTTGGGTTATTTTTGTTATTATTGATTTCGTGATAATAGTATTTGTTTCGTGATATTTCAATAAGTTTATTTGTTTTATTCCTAATTTTATTAAACTCTAGTCTTAATATTTTATTGCTTGTATCTTTTTTCCACTTTTTATATAGCAAGTCTCTTTTTTCGCAATAAATGTTTATCTTATTATTTATCCATCCTTCCTTATTTCTTTTGCTATTAAGGCTATTTTTTATAGTATATTTAGAATTATTGTAACAACTTTCAAAGCTACTCTGTATAAAGCTATATATCACTATCGGATACTGCATTTTATCAACTTTATTCCACTCAACGTTTTCAAGAAGTGATATTAAATTTTTGTTATTAATTAATTGTTTGAGTTTTGAATCATTCTGTACGCTGCGGTTAGCCTCAGTCCCGGCACACGATAGCACGCACATGCGGTGATCTGCCATTACTGTTCCAAGCGCAGCCGCGTAGATGTCTGACGTGCGCGATCTCGCGAATATATGGTCAATACAACTCCGCGTGATTTTTTCATTTCGAATCTCTATTCTTGTAAAATCCGATATCGCTCTCGTCAGACCACACTCGGCCACGCAGCTTAAATAGCAATCTCGTATGTTATTCTTCGATTTTAGGTCAATATTTATGTCTCCGATTAGGTACAAGTCACAGTGTTTGATTAAATTATTACATAGTAGTATTTTAAGTTCATTAATAAAAAGGTGCTTGCTTTCATTAGGTGGTTGATATAATGCGCAAATGTGAGTCGTATAGTGGTGGCAAGATTGGATATTTACAATTAATGATTCGCAGTGGTTTAGTTTTAAGTTGTTGACTACTTCGAAACTGTGGCAATTTTTAATGTACATAATAATACCACCACCACGTCGCTGCTCACGAAGCACACTGCACATTTCATAACCGTCTATACAAAAGAATTGAGAAATATTGCTACTTACCGAAATTCCTACTTCAGTTAGAATTATAACGTCTATTGCTATTGGTGATTGATTTATTGATTGCAGTAACGAGCTTAAGTTTTTGATAATTGATCTAATATAAATATGTACAATATTAAAAAGGGGAGTATTTTTAGGTAGATAGGTACTAAAATCAGACAAATTTGCTAAATCATAAAATTCAGTTACGCCCGAATTGGTGCCTAGTGCGTAAAAATATCTACTACCGACTTACATATTTCTCCGTCGCCATTTTGTCAATGTCACTAGAGTTTCGGATGACCATGGGCTTGTCGTTATCATTCCTACGAACTAGAATTCTGCCGCCCTGGAACCATATATATTTATAAGTATCCTTTAGTTTTAGTTTCGCTTGCCACAGAAGGGTTTTATTAGCACTGGATAGGGCACGTCGTATCATAACTTTTGATCTTGCTGTGACTGGATCTGGACAGGAAACGATGTCTTCTGCAAGTGTAGTTCCTTTTCTTGCTGCACGTATCCACTGGTCCACTTGTTCTTCCTGTTTTAAAGTTACCTGAATTACGCCCTCCTTTCCATTTTTCCCCTTCGATCTTTTCACTGCTATTATATCTCTTTTCTCAACATTTATCTTCGTAGCCAATGTATTCAATATAATTTCCGTGTTTTCGTCTTTCATTTCGGGCACTCCTGCTACTTCAAATGTACTATCAAGCTGTTTTTGCTCAAGATTTCCGATGTATTGTTCCATAGCGTCGATTTTTAGTTCTAGATGTTTATTTTGGTTCATTAAATAAGTGTTGTTGTTTTCCAGTTCTTTAATTTTTTCGGTAATCATTGCTAAGGTATCCATTATTCTATCCATTTTTTGACAGCAAGAGCTGAGCGCTTCGTTTACTGTACCGATTTCTTTCTTTACTGCTTTTTTGACCTCATATGATATGTCATTTATTAACTTTTTCATTGCGCTGGATCCGCTGTCATTTACCTGTGTCATTACTAGTTCTTCTGCATCTTCCTCTTCTTCTTCTTCTTCTAGTATAGCAAATGACTTGTGTCTTGGGGATTCGCGGCGACAATCTTCGCAGGTCCATTCCAGATTTTCAGTGTTGCGCAGTGCCGCTAATTGTTTAGATGTTAGGCCGGTGCAGGACTGGTTAGCATGCACAGTTTTTGAGCATTTATTGCATTCAAGAATAGCAGATTTCTTGGCTATTGGTTTGTCACAATGGTCACATTTAGGCATTTTTGCGTTGTTTTTTATTATAATTTTAAACTGGGGGTAGAAATAACAACTTTGAAAATAGAAATACAAATCAGCTGTTTCGTACAACGTCGCGAGCGAGACTGGAACAGTAGGCAACTTCAAAAAAAGAAAGCTACAGATGCGTTGTTACCTCAAATGGCTAAGACGAAATGTCTCTTGGCTTGTAATTATACGTAGTAAAGCCACACTGCATTTATGCTAGCTATATAAGGCTGCAGTGCGAATGGGTCGGAGCGACCGGGGTGGGGGCCACCATTTCATAGAACACCGGCGTACAAACAGTAGATTTATTCTGTTTCGTATGGTGAGTGCAGAAACCGGAGACATTTTTGACAGGTAACAAGGCATTATATCTTATGCCTCAGAGATAAAGACTGCATGTTGATTCTTAATCGATGATAGATGTAGATGTCTATGCATCCATTTAGTATCAGATGGACTATGTGCTCATTTGTCACTCTTATTATTTAAAATAGGCTCTCTATACCATTCAGGTCGCAGGATAGCAGAGCGGGCACTGCAATTTGACGGCAAAAATAGGTAGGAGCGTGGTACCTCTACTCAGACGGAATTTTAGGCAGAAAAGGAGTTCAACCACCTAGTAACTTTTTTTCACTTTTTGATTGTCATAAAGAATTGCCCCATCGTAAGTCTTTCATAATTCCGGAGGATGATGCCGATGATATTGATGAGAACCAACTGGCGGAATGCGGTTCGGCAGCGATGAGTAAACTACTTAGTGATATCTCAACTGAGGTAAAGAAAGCAGTGAAGAAGGAACTGGCTTCTGTGAACGAATCGCTAAGCTCGTGGTGTATTAAAATGAATACTATAAATTCTACACACCAGACATTCTAACGGAAAAAGTTAAAGACTTGGAGAAGAAAAACATGTACTGGACAAATCAAAATACCCACCTAGATTAAAAGTTAAATCAATGGAACAACAAATAAGAAATATGGATCAAAAACAGCTGGATAATGTACTGGAAATAACCGGAATTCCCGAAGGTAAGAACGAGAATTTAGAAGAACTTTCAAGTAAACTAGCCTCGAAGCTAAATAGAGAGAAACGTCAAGTGTCTATGGTGAAGAAACTGACTTGTTAGTGCGTACTTTATGTTAATAATATAATAATATTGCAAATTAAAAATGTTACAAGTTATCTCTTAAATAAAATCAGAAATCGTTTCATTTGTTGTTTATTACAAATACGTGGAAATGCAACATTTCGAAAAAGAATGGTCCGAGTTCGATTACCGTCAGCACCAACGACTGTTGGCTGCAATTTTAAACATCACGTGCGTAACGCTAAGCACAACATCATGTCTGTCAAAAAATGAAGACATGCGAAGTCAATCCAAAACAGGACAGTGCGTTGGGTTCTCTCGTGCTCTAATCATCAGAGTTTTTTTTCCATCATGGTATGTAAGTAGTTTGTTACGTTTCTTTCTTTTTCTTTATGAAAAAAAAGAGACGAGAATTAATACTATTATTTAACTAATTTTCCGTTGCAAAAGACTTCTTGATAATCTATTAAAGACAATTTACGCCTGACCCTTTGTGTTCTCCGACTTAAACATATTTAATTTTTAAACCTTCTGATATCACAGCTTTACAGAGAAACCGTTAAAGAGATTATATCTCAATGTACAAATTTTAAATATAAACAATGATGTTAATGGGGAAATGATTTTTTTAACTTATAGGTTTATATTGCTTAGATAAGCAGATTTTTTCTCCTAACAGATGCCTTGTCCACGAAACAGACACAATAGTTAAACAATTGAAATATTCATATATGATTCATGTTGCAGGGAAAGGAAATTTTATATTCATTTTACTACTCATAAATACATTGCTATGAACTGAAAACGCAAGAATATTCGCTACCCGATTTTTTCGTCCGTGTCGTAAGAGGCGACGAAGACAAAGAAAACGGAAGATGGGCCGCAGCATTTTAATGATAACAACAGAAACTAATAATTTTAGCTGACCAAGTGCGAGTCGGACTCACGCATTATGGGTTTCGTACCATCGTAAAACACGTTTCTAGTATAGGAGCCCCCTTTAATTTTTTATTTATTCTAATTTTGATTACTCGTTGTCATATCGGCAACAGAAATACATACTCTGTGAAAATTTCAACTTTCTGCCTGTTACAAATCTTGAAACACATCCCGCTGACAAACAGACGGGGTCGGACGAACGGACGCACAGCGGAGGTTTAGTAATAGTGTCCCGTTGGTTACCCTTTTGATAAAAAACCCTTAAAATTGCGTTTACGCAACAATATATAGGAGAGGCCTAAGTTCAGCATCGGACTTCCTTTAGAATGTAATGAAATACCTAATCAAAAGGTTACACTAGTAGAAAATAAATTTGTAAATTTGAAAATAATTACAGCCGACTTCAATATAAGCGACTTCAATATAGGTTATTTAAGAATAACTCAATAACCATTGGTTTGACATTGATCAAATTCATATGGGACCACACGAGAACTATCAGCTTTCATATAAAAAAAGAATCATCGAAATCGGTTCGCCCAGTACAAAGTTATGAGGTAACAAACATAAAAAAAAACATACACCTGAATTGAGTACCGTCTCCTTTTTGGAAGTCGGCAGAAAAGTCATCATCATCAACAACATCCAGTGAAAGTCTATTGATTCCCGATTTTCATGTTTTAGGTATGATTTAATTTATTCACCACGCTCGAAATTTCTGGATATTTTACGTGTGACGTTAACTTGGCGGTTGTACTGCAATATGTTGTAGTCGTGTAGCCCATATATTACAACATCCAAGGGAAGAATTGGGTTGTTAGTTAGTTCTCTTAAGTCATCATCTCACGGCTAAGGTAAAAAGTAAATCTACAACCAAATACGCTTTTCCGAGTAGGTTATGGAGCAATTGATTCTACATACAACTTTACATACAAATTTAGAATTTTGAGTTGTGCCTAGCAGTGGGAAGTATATGGACTCTGATTATGGGTCTCTGGATATGGTAAAAGACGATAGGTTATTAAAGCTTGGTAAGAAGTGGTTATTTAAGGATCAACCTGGAGAATAGAATTATTTTTAAAGTAAAATGTGCAATTATAAGGATTATTTCTATTATTGACACCACAATCGCTCACCGAACAAGTAACAATTTTGGAAAACAAATTACTCATTAAAAATAACCATTGTGATACTTTTAAAAATTATGAAATATCTATCCATAATTCTATGTATACCGACTTGGGACGACCTGTCAATCAAAATCAGTTACAGTCATGAGATTTATTATCCTTTTCTATTTCTCTATATTGCCATTTGGAATTAACTTCTCCATTGCACACTATGGCCGTCTATTACTATCTAAGTTTATGATTGAAGCTTACAACATGGCGCGTGTTCACAAGCTCTTAAGTCTTCTGTCCTTCAAGCTGTAAGAGCAATATAAGGTGTATTATATTGTTTAAATTAATTAATGTTGTTTTCGCTGTAATTAGAAGAAAATTGTTAGCAGCAAACCAAGGAAAAGCTTTACTTATAATTTTATTTTCTCTTTAATGTTACATAACATTTACAACTCCCATTATTGATGATGCTGATGTGTGCTATCCAGACTTAAACCAAAATCTTCTTCACAAGCTGGAGCATCATTTCTATATTTGGATATATATTTGGTCTCCGAAAATATGATCAGATCTCTCATTATCGTGATGGCTTAAAATGGCTCGCTATCTGACAAAGACGAAATTCTATAATTCTGCTTGTTTTTTTCTAAACTTTGACTATTCCAACTTCTCCCAAATATCTAAAAGAAAATTCCAGGATCTCTTTTCAACTCATGATAAGGTTTTCCGGTTATACACCGTAATCCTTGCCTGAAAACTTAGGAAGAGCGCTAAATAAGGACTGTTTTAAAAAGTTGGTTTATGACTTCTTTTTGAAACAACACGTAGCTTACGTTGGACGTTAGGAGTCATGATGATATATTTTGGTGTTTTTTTTATAGAATAGGGGGCAAACAAGCATGCGGCTCACCTGTTGGTAAGTGACTACCGCCGCCCATGAACAACCGCAACATCAGGGGAATTGCAGATGCGTTGCCGACCTTTTAGAAAGGTGCAAGCTCTTTTTTGGAAGGTTCCTAAGTCGTATCGGTCCGGAAAATTCGCTGGTAGTAATTGATTCCACAAGGATGTCGTGCGAGGGAGAAAACTTCTTCTAAATCGCACAGTGGTGGACTGCCAATCATCTAGATGGTATGGATGGTAACGCGAGTTTTGTCGCGATGTGCGATGGTGAAATTGAGCGGCTGGAATTAGTCCGAACAATTTCTCAGAGCACTCTCCGTGATAGATGCGATAAAATACGCAAAGAGGTGCAAGATCTCTACGCAGTGCCAGTGTATCGAGCCGATCAGAAAGAACTCGGTCGTCGACGATTCGAACCGCTCTGCGCTGGATGCGGTAAAGTGGAAAGAGCTGGCACTGGGGTACCCCGGCCCAGAGATGAGAACAGTATTCATTGTGGAGCCGAACTTGCGCTTTGTAAAGTTGCAAGCGATGTGCTGGCATGAAATACTGTCTCGCTCTGCTGAGCACGCCAAGCTTTTTAGAGGCCAATTTGGCCTTCCCTTCCAAGTGACCACGAAACTGCACACTATTCGATATGTCGACGCCAAGGATTCCAATACTGGCTAGGCAGTAAGGGGAGTGCCTTTAAACTGAGGAGATACGACAAAGGGGTTCTTTTTAGCGGTAAATGCGCAAACTTGTGTCTTCTGGGGATTGAACTGGACTAGATTTAGTCGGCCCCAATCCGAGACTTTGTTAAGCAAAGACTCGACTTCAGACACAAGTTTGTCCCGGTAATCGGCGACGTTTTCCCGAGAAATATTGGCACGACCGGCATATAAGGCATCACCAGTGCTATCGTCTGCATAGCAATGAATGTTACCAGTTAGCAACATATCATTGATATGCAGGAGAAACAGCTTTGATGATAGCAAGCAGCCTTGTGGAACACCAGCGTTGATAGGCTTGAAATCAGAGCATGCACCGTCTACTACGACCTTGATGCTCTGATCAGCAAGGAAACTGGTGATCCATTTACACAATTTCTCGGGAAGCCCATAGGAAGGAAGCTTCGAAAGAAGCGCTTTGTGCCAGACCCGATCAAAGGCCTTCGATACGTCCAAACTAATGGCTAATGCCTCCCCCTTGGACTCTACTGCCTCCGCCCATCTATGAGTTAAGTAGACTAGAAGATCACCAGCTGATCGACCCCGACGAAAACCATACTTGCGATCACTAATCAGCTGGTGATCCTCTAGGTACCTCATGAGCTGGCAGTTTATAATGGCTTCCATTATTTTGAAGAACAAGGAGGTGATGGCGATAGGCCTGTAGTTGGACGGGTCTGAGCGGTCGCCTTTTTTAGGGATCGAATGGACCAAAGCTCTCTTCCATGAATTCGGGACTACGCCTTTGGAGTAGGGTACCGCAAAAGACTCGTTTAAACTGGTGCCAACTCCGGAGCACACGTCTTCAGCACAATATGAGGGACTCCATCGGGCCCACTCGACTTGCTGACGTCAAGTTGGAAGAGGGCTTTGCGGACCGAGCGCTGTGTAAATCGCACATCCGGCATGGAGCACTCACATCGCGGTATGGTCGGCGGTGTGTTCCCCCCGTCATCTAAAGTCGAGTTGGACGCAAAAAGAGAGCTCAACAGATCGGCTTTCTCCTTTGCGGCATGGGCCAGTGAGTCGTCCTCTCTGTGCAGAGATGGAAGAGATGGCTGACATAAGTTCCCTTGGACAGCCTTGGCGAGAGACCAGAAAGCACGGGTTCCCGAAGGAAGGCGAACTAGCTTCTCGCCAATTCTGCCGATGTGCTCAGACCTTGCCTTGGCAATGACGCTTTTGAAGGACCTGGAGGCGGAATTATACTTCTTTTTAAGTGCGCTGGTGTTTACATCCCGAGACGTTGATGCGTTAGCCCAGGCCCGGTAGCACTCCTGCTTATAGCGTGATGCTATTTTACAGGAGCGTTCAAACCATGGCTGGGATCTGCCTCCGATGGGCACCACAGAGGATGGAATAAAAAGTTCCATACACTGAAGTACCACATCAGCAACAGAATCGGCAACAACTCTGGGATCTTCCAGCGAGAAGCAAACCCGCCTCCAAGTGCCAAATACGGCGGCAAGCTGTAGATCGCAACTGCGATTGGAGCGTGAGAGGCACCGTACTCCGGATCAGACAATGGTCCGAAGAGCCCATAGGGGCATCGACGGAGACCTGATATCCGTCCGGATGAGAGGTCAGCAGAAGGTCCAACAGGGAAGGTACATGGTCTTCCACATATGGGATCCGCGTAGGCGAAGTAACCAGTTGTGTTAGACCACATGCTAAAGCAAAGTAGTCAAGTTGCGGGAGCTGCCGAGAGCTTTTTTAAAACTAAATACAAACTACGTGTTCACAAAGAGAGATGTGAATTTATTCTGGCCATTGTCTTTTTACAATGCTTAATCCTATGCTTACAGGCTACTTAAATTACTACATACTCAACGTTTATGTATTTATGCTGATGGACGCTTTAGCTGTATTATGGGTGGTGCTGGTGTAACCATAACTCCTCCCTCCTCAACTGCAAAGTTATCGGCAAGATTTGGATTCCGATGATTTTGCATACAATGTAAGAGCTTAGAATTATATTTCCAAATTACAATAATAAGAATAATTAAATCTAATATAACATAGAGTAGTACAGTAGCTAAACTAACACTTTTCAGTTTGTACGAGAGATATTTTAGTTCGTCCAAATCAACTCGCTTTAAATTCACTGTTTTCTCCGCATTTGTAGGCTGCTCTATCAATTTGGGTAGAGTTAAAATTGGTGTCACCTTATATTGCAGTTTTCCTGAGAAGTATCGTTTCCGGTATAATTTAATATTGCCTAATTTTATCTCACAGTTTTCATCGATTTCCAAGAGGTAAGTGCCCTTTACAGCATTTCGTTGAGTTTCATCGCCACACGTTTTTGTAAGCACTATTTCATTTTGTGTAAATAGGATCCAGTTGATAGAACCAATAGACTGTATCTTAACACTTTCCAGCTCTACTATTGATAATTTACAAAGGCTTAGATTTGATGCGAAGTTCATAAGTTGTTCTATGCATGTGTTTTCAGGATACTGCACGATATCAATTTCCTCGCACAGGAACTGGTTTGATGCTATCTCCTGACATGGGCCATTTAGGGGTAAGTACGTGTGATCTTTCACCATGAGGTAAGGATATTTGGGAAAAATAACAGTTGTTCTATTATAGGTGGGATCAAACATAGGTAAGGCATACATTTTAAAATAAGTGTATGTAATATTATTAGTCAGAGGGATTTCCATGATGAATGTTATTTGGTTTTCTTTAACATAGGCCTTAACAGACATAGATCTTTCTAAATTAACTAAATTATTTTCAGTAATAGGATACAATAAACTATTTGTTTGAGATATAGATTCTAATATTACTAATAATTCAGTGGAATTAACAATGGCTTGGTGTAGAACGTGAAGTTTAGTAAATGCTAATACCGTTTCTATTTCGCTTAAAATTAAGTATATAGTTCTAAAATTATTGACAAACATGTTAAACATACTTAAAACATATGTGGAGTATATGCTGTTATCGTCTTTAGTAATTATATATTTTACAATTCTTTCTATACGTTTCATTCGTTCATCTATAATTTTCATATTTTCCTGTAGAGATCCAGTACTATTTATAAGAGAGTCAAGCATCTCCGAGATTATTGTTATTTTCTTATTAGTGTGCGTTTGCTGGGTCTTTAATTGAGATATGAGATTGTCGTATTTTATTGCATCATTGTGATCTAAGTTTCCTGTAAGCGTTTTGATAACAGAACCTAATAATGGATTAATAAGACCGCGCTTGAAACGTATCGAAGGTATGAGCTGTTTAAACTTTTCTACAGCTAAGTTACTTAAATAATTTACTTGTGTTTTCATATTTTGGAATTCATTTACGTATGGCTTATGGAAGTCTACTAAACTGCTAAATTCTTTATATTTGTTGATATTAAAATTTAAATCATCTTTTATGCTACTAAAGTCTAACTGCTTAACTATAACCCACTTATCTATTTCCTTGTATGCTTGTCCTTGCTTTACGGGTAACATGCCTGGGTTATGCTCAATCTTTAGAAGTTGAAGGCCTTGGGTCCGGATCATCAGATTCAGGTTCACGAAGATCGCCAACAACCTGTGGATGGCGTTTCACATTTTTGAGGTGCACTTTAGTTTTTCTTTTCCCTATCGTTACAGGTATTATGTTTCTTTCAATATTACCTTGCACTTTCGCCTTTTGATACCTAGGCTTATCCTTACTTTTCCTTATGTTAATATCTTTAATAAAAACCGTATCACCTTCTTTAAATTCAATTCCAGATTCCCCGATTTTCTTTTTCCTAACCTTTTCTTTATCTGTATGGACTTTTTCGGAAATATACCTATATAAGTATTTGGTTCGTCTCGCGTGGTCTTTAATGAGTTGCTGTGTATATGCCTTTTCAAAATCTACATCGAATATTTTACCAGAATCGGTATGACCAAATGCTACTTCAAAGGGTGTTAATCCTGTCGTTGAATGAATAGTATGATTATATGCCATGACTGAATATGTCATGACCGATGCAGCGTCTGTGCATTTGTGTTCATATTTTGCAAGTCTGTATATTTCAATTATAGTGGAATGAAATCTTTCGACAATGCCTGTCGAATTGGGGTTATTGGGAGTTGTGATATGAGTTTCTATTTTAAACATAGATAGGAGCTGACGCATAAGTTCGTTATTGAATTTAGTGCCTGGGTCAGATGATATTTTCTTAGAAATTCCGTACATAGAAAAATATTTAATTAATGCTCGCACTACTTCAGCGGTTTGTTGATTTGCAATCTCTAAGGCCTGCCCTAATTTGCTAAAAGCATCCACAACAGTTAAATAATACTTCTACTCAATAGTAAATAAATCTATAAATAGTTCCTGAAAAGGCGCATCCTGAGTGGATGTGAGTTGTAGTACAGGTTTTATTGGTTTCCTATCGTACTTCATTAATCTGCAAAGTTCACAAGCATTTATAACGGCAGCTACAGTGTCTTGCATATTTTCCCAATAATAATTTCTGCGTATTTTTATCATAGTTTCTTTCACACCGCGATGACATGTTTTTCCTTCATGGTGTTTGAGAATGACAGCTTTTTGTTCTTTTTCATCCTCCACATATACTACGCGTTGTGTACATTCAAAGAATTGTACTGCATCCTTCTTAAACAGTTCTATAATAACTTTTGCAAATAGTTTCCTATGCTCAGCGTTCTCGAAATAAATAAAGTATCGACTCTTAAATTTTATATATTCTTTTAAAAATTATTTAATTAATTCTTCGTTTTCTAGTGGGAGAAATACCTCTTGTACTTTTTGTTTTTCTCTAGATAAATTTCTGACTTGTAGTTTATTTTGGAACCAAGAAAATACTAGGATCTGATTTGGTTTGGTATCTATTGCCTCGTTCAAAATTGGGATTGCTGTTGACTCAGGTTCAATATCTGAGTGTATCGTGTCTGTTCTACTACTGTTAGTTACAGATGGTACAGGGTAATTTTCTTCGAACAATTCTATATGATCCGTCACACTCAAGTCTGAGTCTGAAATTATCACTGTCTCTGGTTGGGGCTTAGGTCTATATTTTTCAAGTTCTTTCAATTGGCGTATTACTTTTTGTATGTCATCGTCATCCACATTTACATCCATTGATGCGTCGTCTAATGCATTAAGTTTTATGCGAGACAAGGCATCAGCATTGGTATTTTGTTTCCCGTTTTTATAGACTATTGTAAAATCGTATTCTTGAAGACGCAAACGCCAGCATGTTAGTTTGCTGTTAGGCTCTTTAAGAGAATAGAGCCAAGCAAGGGGTCTATGATCTGTATAAATTTGAAATTTCTGTCCGTACAAGTAGGGCCTAAAATGCTTTACAGCCCAAATGATGGCTAAAAGTTCCCGCTCTATTGTGCTGTATCGCGACTCGGTATCACTAAGTGTGCGGCTGGCATATGCAATAGGCTTATCTGACCCTATTGGTCCTTGTGACAATACTGCACCAAGAGCTACATTCGAAGCGTCGGTAGTTAATATGTACGGTTTAGTTGAATCCGGGTATTGTAGTAGTGAAACACTGGTCAATATTTCTTTACATTTATGAAAAGCATCTATATAATTTTGTTCTATAATTATCTTATTCCTTTTTTTAAACACGACGTTAAGGGCTGCGTGATTTTTGCAAAGTCCTTTATAAATTTTCTATAGTATCCAATCAGCCCAAGGAAACTTTTGATTTCGGTGGTTGTCTTAGGAAGAGGATAATTTTGAATTACTTTAATTTTGTCATCGTTTGGTCGCAATCCGTCTTTAGTTATGGTGTGTCCAAGATATAAGACTTCTTTTCGGAAAAATTCAGATTTGTCTAATTGTATTTTCATGTTAGTCTGTCGAAGTCGGTCAAAAACTGTACGGAGTTTCTCCATGTGTTCTTGTAGATTAGCGGAAAAGATAATAACGTCGTCAAGGTACACAAGGCAATGGATTCCTTGCAAACCTCTTAAGACGTTATTCATAGCCCTTTGAAAGGTGGCGGGAGCTGTCTTTAATCCAAATGGCATCCTCAGGAACTCATAGTGTCCATTTTGGGTGCTGAAGGCAGTTTTCTGTCGGTCATCTTCATTAAGTTCAATTTGGTGATAGCCGCTGGCCAAGTCGAGTGTCGAAATGTATGTGCTCTTACCTAGCTTATCGAAAAGGTCTGCGATGTTTGGAAGAGGGTACTTATCATCAATTGTAATTTCATTTAGCCTTCTGTAATCTATGACCATTCTGTATTTAACTTCGCCCGAAGCATCAGCCTTTTTTGGAACAAGATGTACGGGAGAATTCCACGGGGAGAAAGATTCCTGAATTACATTATCTAATAGAAGTTTATCGACCTGCTTGTTTATCTCTGTTACTTGTACGGGGGCTAGTCTGTAAGGTTTTGTGAATATAGGGTCCTCGTTTTTAGTCCGGATGAAGTGCTTAACCTGATTACTAAAACTCAAAGGTATCTGTTCACAATAAAATATATCCTTGTATTCCTCACATAGTTTACGAATGCTATGTCTTTCCTCTTCATTCATATGGTTTAGTCGTAACTTGTTTAAATTTTCAAGCAATAACTGGTCCATTTCTAGATCAGAGTGATCTATAGAATTTACATACGATTTATCATCCACATATTCACAAATTTCAAAAGGTTTCTTAATAGATAGTTCCATTTGTTGATCTAACGTATTTTGTATAATTGTGGTGGCATAGCCATTCTCACATTTTACCAACGCAGAAGGCGTGCGCACTCCATCACAGAATCGGGTATAATTTAATATTCCTTCGCCATAAAACATGTTAGCAGGTAATTTTGCTCTAACTTCAGAACGAGGTGGAAGTATTACAACATGTTCTAAGCTATTGTGTATTATCGGTATTCTAGAAAAATTTGTAGTAAGTACTTGTTTCTTTAAATCTATCACAGCTTCCAACTGCTTTAATAAATCATTCCCAATTAACCCATCATAACGTGAATCGACATTATAAAGATAAAATTTATGTTCGTCATTACTTTGAAATATAGAAAATAGGGGAATTTTAATTACCTGATTGTGTTCGCTAGATGCATGAGTGCTTATAACCTTAAAGGGTTCATTTGTTATATAATTACGGTAGTATTGATGTGCTTTATCGGGGCTTATAAAAGAACGGGTGCTTCCTGTGTCTATCATAAAATTAGCATCTATTTCCGGTATGTATATGTATGGTAGTTTTAGATTTATGTTGCAATTCAATTCTATTATTTCGGGTGGTTTTCGGAGGCTTTTACTTGAAAATTTTCAGTCTGTGCCGATATGTCATTATCCTCTGAATCATTGTTTTCTTCGGCCTCTATTAGAGAATTTTCTTGTATAGATTCATCTTCGTAATAATTTTCGTATGGTTCCTCATACATGTAATTTTGAGGAAATTCGTAGGGATAGTATGATGGATAAATTTCTAATTCGTTTAGGCGGAAACCTGGTTGAAAAGGCTTTGGAGGGGCAGTTCTCATAGAAACATCAATATCATTAGAAATCGGCTTATTATGCACATTATTATTATTAGGATAATTAAAACGCTGAGAGTTACCAAACTGTTGTGGTAACATTGGTTGCATGGGGCTATAGCCCGGGGGTCTAAATCCAAAGTTTGGTCGGTATCCAAAATTAGGTCGGTATCCAAACTGAGGTGGGTGATATTGCTTAGGGAAACTCATTTGCTGTTGAGGTTTGTTTTGTGGTAACGGAATCCTCATTTGTCTACTATTGGGAATGCCAAACTTAAATTGATGTGGTGTTCCGAAATTCTGCCTAGGGGGTTGGTTTTGTGCTAACATTGGTCTAAAACCTGTAGGCTGTGTTGGCATTGCGAACTTAAACGATGGTTGTTGCACTAGTGTACTACTAGACTGTGGCTTAGACGTATGGCTAGACTGTAACATTTTACTACGCATCTGATATTGGTCATAGAAGTTTACTTCTTCTAGAACTATACTTAGTGCTTCTTCTAGTGTACTGGGTGTTTTCAACCTAACAATGCGCACCATATTTTCATTAAATCCAATTTGATTAACCTTCGATAATAGCACTGATTTAACGTATTGTATACGACCACAAAAATCTGTATAATTTTCATTTTGTTGTTTCTTTAAAGTTTCTAATTCTATGGCTAAACATTCCTCGCTACGTGGGTCGCCGAAGTAAGTTAAAAAGAATTCCTTGAATTCGACCCACGTCTCTATATATTCCCATTCACTGATAAGCGACGCAGCCTCGCCCGTAAGACGACTAGTAATTATTTGCATTATATATTCATTTTGCACATCGGATGATTTAAAGTTACTTATTATATATTCACATTTACGCAAAAATAAATTTAAATGGCGCTTATCGCCATTAAATGTTGGTATTATTTTAGTTAATTCGTTAGGAATAAGTTTGATTTCCGACATTTTTAATAATTTATTCACTGGTTCTACACAAAAATAAAAAAATAATATAAAATATTTATTATAACTCTACCAGTTCCACAAATGTTGTAAGGAAAATTCGAGTATAAGTAATAATCTACTAGGTATTAACGTGTCGAGTAATCTTTAAATTAACAAACACATGTAGACACAATAAGAACTTAATTAAATGTATAATACTTAATATAATATACTCTATAACTTTATTGAGTGATATGGGACTTATTATTATGTACGAATTACAATTAAATTAATATTATTTTAATTTTTATTTGAGTAATATTTATTACACTTAATACTTTATAAAATTTACGTAAGATTAGTATTTGAAACCCAAATAACAGTCAAAATGGAAAATGTCCAATTCCAAGTTTACTAAGGGATATGAAGGAGGTGAAGACTTGTACTCACCAGCCCGCAGTGTCCATCATCAGCTTCACGGCTCCTTATTCTCGACGAATTTGTTTTGGTTCGCTGGATCACCACGCTGTATGGATCGTCCGCCGATGCGTGAAAATGAGTAAAATTGTATACGCGATATTCACGAACGGTGGCACAGCTTTTCCGGTGATCCTACCAGCTGCGCCAGTCAAGTTGCGGGAGCTGCCGAGAGCTTTTTTAAAATTAAATACAAACTAAATACAAACTACGTGTTCATAGAGAGAGATGTGAATTTATTCTGGCCATTGTCTTTTTACAATGCTTAATCCTATGCTTACAGGCTACTTAAATTACTACATACTCAGCGTTTATGTATTTATGCTGATGGACGCTTTAGCTGTATTATGGGTGGTGCTGGTTTAACCATAACTAAGTCATAGACAGATCTACCCGCATAATCGGTGAAACGAGAACCAAGCCATTCAGCGTGGTGAGCGTTGAAATCACCGTATCACGATCTCTGCGGATGGCACCTGTTGTAGCACGGAGTCTGCAGCCATTTGGACGTGGTCGATGAGTCGGTCTATGTCGGCATTACCGCAATGGGACCTATAGAGGCACCCGTAGACGCGGGGATGGTCGTCGCTGTCTCTGCGCAGCCATAGGATGAACAGGTCCGTCCATTCAAGACTGCCGAGGCGTCTAAAACAGATGTCCTCTATGACATACACGCAAACTCCAGCCCGGGGCACAAAGGAGTGTTCTAATTTGTACCCCGGGTGGAAGAGATACGAAAAATCAGCCGGAGAGGACACCTGTGTCTCGGTTAGAAAGAGCAAGGCCGGCTTAGCTATCTCCTGATGGAAAATGAAATCCACGGTAAGCGTGGCAGGGGTTGCCTTTGTCTTCTTGCTCCGCTTGCCCCGAGCAGGTTTTGTTTTGAGCGGAATTTCGCCACCCCCCCCCCCAGAATACGCGGGGCAGCCTGAGCACCCACGCCCAGGAGTGGAGTAGTTTAGTCGTGGATGCTCAGCGAGGGGTTCTCCAGGGGTGCTGGTACCCTCCTGGGGTAGTCTTTTATTTCATTCCACTACCATGTTGATGGGGGGAGGGGGGGAATTGGGCCTCCGGCTACCTGCACTCACCAAGCGAAACGCAGAGGTAAACCTCTACTTCACGCTGGTATTCTGTGAGGTCGTGGTACCACCCCAGTTCGAGCTGGCACATCCGCGCGACAGCAAATGTTACCGCTTGGCTCTACCAATGTTTGATGTTTTAGTTTTTGCATTTTATTAAATATGTATATTAATATTATATGTAACTTATATATTATATCTATGTATTTAAATTTATGTATGTATTATGTCATACATTTCTCTTATTTATTAATATACACTATGGCTATTCTGTATATTATATGTATATCTTAATATGTATGTATGTATAATAATAGCATTTATTGACTGGGGGAGAAGGCCGATAGGCATTCAATCTGTCTTTTGTTACTCTTTTTATTGAATAACAAATAAATAAAAAAGAGCGGTTTATCATCAGCAGCTCATAAATATAAGTTAAAAATAATGGTCCCAGAATCGACCCTTGAGGAACACCCATTTGCATCTTTGAACCAGAAGAAAATACACCATATTATGCGTCACATACTATTCTGCATTCCAAACTAACTCCTTATAATAAAAGATATCCTACTAATATGTTCTATTCTATAATATTGGAGCAATGCCTAAAGTTGTATTAGTGTTTTAATCTGCCAACTTCGAATCAGCCAAAATTAAAAATAAATATTTGAATTTTTTCCAATATTATACAGTAAGTAATTTTAACAGTCAAAACTCACAAATTTTACTGGTAATTGTAGAAGCACCAGGTACGGGTGATTGCTTTTATGGAATAAATCTCAAAGGCGTACCCATTATGTACTTTATCTGGTTTACTTTAAATATCATAAATGCCAATTATTTTGATTATTTAAGTATAGACTAACCATCACTGTAGACTTTTGCAGAAAATGCCGGATAGTAAATTCTTGGAAACCTGCATACACCAAAGTTTAAGATGATTAATTCTGTTTCAGTTGCTATGGTCTAAGTGTCGGGAATTATCACACGTCTTCTTGTGGGATATACATCAACACTTGAAAAAGACATTGTACAATCAGTGCGTGTTGCCAGCAATGACTTATGGATCTAAAAGGTGGTTCTTCACTTCGAGGGGCAGCCGCGGCGTTGTCACTACTGAGGACTAAGATGGAATGCTTCATTTTTAGAAAAGAGGGTATGTGGTTATCTACACTCACGTTAAGAAACTGTGAATTAACAGTTTCATTATCAATGCTAAGCTGTTATTTTACGCTATTAATCGGTGACAGCGTGGTCCCTCCCCAGTCGAGCCGACCCATTCTTGCTGCAAACATAATGTAGCTACAGTTTGGCTCTACCACATCAATTTATCCAACATCCTAATGGACTGACAGACTGAATGACTGTAAACTCGAGAAGTCGTGAGCTCAAATCTGTCATTCGATTTTTTTTGTCTTGCCATTTTAAGCTTATTTGAAGTGGATAACGGAAAATTCTGTAATGGTAATAGTATCTAATACAATAATAATATTAGTGAAATGTTTGCTGTTATATTAAATATAGAAAAACCGAATAACCTATTTTCTAACGAGTTGCGAAGTGGACAGTAGTTAATAAAATTACTCGATATTTCTCTTCGCGCTGAAGCTAATTGGTTAATAATAAAGCTTGTGGCGCTACTTCAGTTTATAGTATTTTTGAAGTTTAAATTTCAGTTAGAATGTAGAAAGTACCAAATACTAAAATCGGAATATTTATTACCTTGGCTTCATAACGAAGTATTTTTAACGAATGATAGTCCTTTAAATTGGTTAGTAACAATTTACATAACATTGTACTTTTTAACATTACCGTAACCATTACAGCTAAATAAAAGCTCAATCCTGAATATAGGACTCACTCGTAGACTGCCACATAGATTGGGGATATTTACTGTAGTTGTCACGCTTGGCAGGCAGGTTGGCAACCGTAGTTCTTTACTTTTAATTGTTTTTAAAAACACACTGTTGCCCGTCTCTTGGATTGTTTCCCTCTTTCATTTATTTTATGATCCCACAGAACGATATGGCGTAGTGGATATTCTTACCCCGCCACTGGTTTTGCTTTAAAAAATGATGTCTAACTTTAAGGAGGCGTAACTATGGCAAATATGGGGACTTATTGAAAATAAAACGACTTATTAAAATTTAAGCTTTACCACTGGTCTGGAATAAATCGTCTGTCCTCAGTAGAATCAGCTATATATCCAGTGGAACTTTTTTAAAGCATTAATTTACAATATACTGTTTTATACAAATAACTATAAACACATTAGAAATAGTAGCGATCACCTCTTTCCCAGAGGTTGTTATTAATAGATCATGGAATCCTTAGTATAATAACCCACACTAAACAATTTTAGTATGAGAACAGTCGTACAGCAATCGTCAACCCGCCTACCATAAGTGACTAATAAGACAAATACAGCTAAAGAGACCTATTTGAAGCGATGTACTTTTACAGGCTGATAATAAAGAGGAGATGCATAGTTAACTTACAATAAAAAAAGTAAGCTTTAGTAGTGGAGCAACAAAATTCATCGCTCCATTTCGTAGAGTCGGTGTCGTAAGAGGTGACTTTAAGGAATGCAAGAAGAATGGCTTCTGATGGCGGTTGATGATGATGGTAGGGATGAATGATTGGATGGTGGCGGTTTAACTATCTTATTTTTGCTGGACGCAAGGTACTCGCATCGGAAGCGGACAGCAGCATAAAAGGTTTGAGAGGTCGATCATCTATCACCTAAGGGTCAGGTACAAAACGTCCCTACAACAAGAGAGACTCATATGCAGCGATGGACTTCTATGGGGTCACGAAGAAAAATAAACATTAGTAACACAAAATAATACACAATCTAGCTAGGATACATCAAATTCGGTAACATGTTTCATATAATTAAGCATGCTTCAACAAACTTTGCCCCTGAAGTCCAAGAATTCTGATTGCCAAATAAGTCAACTATCAAAGTTAGTTCTGTTTCAACACTTATTATGAGTATCAAGTTGTACAATTATACCACAAATCAATGTAAATTGGAGAAGTTATCAAAAGTGAGAGAATTAAATAGTCTATACTGAACCGCACGATAGACATTATTAAATTTCACCTTGAAATAACTTCACAAAATGTTATTGTCATCGAATGATATTTACAGAATAAGTTAATATTATTAATTTCACGTATGTTTTTTTTTAACTCCACATTACAATCAGCTAGCCAGTGTAGCAAACATTGTTGCACCCCTTCCAGTAGGTGGCGCGAAGTTTTTGATTCCTTAATTACCATCGACGTCTTCGTTCAGATTGATAAAAATTCTAACTGCTAGGTGGTAGGACACCCTCTTACATATTTCTGCTGCCAAATGGCATTGCCATTTGCAATGGAGTGCCAGTTTATCAGGTATTCAATCTTAGACCTCAACTATTTAAACACTTCTGTAGACTATTTCGTTTGAAGTAGCCGGCAGGTGTCATTGGACTGCAGTAGCCACTTACCAGATTAACTATAAGTTAATTTATCACTTGTTTTAAAAAGGCTTGTAACTGTTTTAACATGTTTCTGTAATTTTTGTTTTAAAGACTCGTGTTAGACATAGTTATAGCGCTTTGATAAAAATATTCAATAGAAGAGTTTTATTGAGGCAGAGCTCAACAACATACGTGCGGCCGGCGAAAATGCCTTGGCTGATTGTCTTATGAGAAATATAACTCAATACAAACTCTTTGTATTTTTATACTCCACTTTATCTTATTTTCTTCAGCCATTCCTCAACCACAATGTTTGGATAAATGAGCGTTTATTTAGATAAATAGAAAAGAAGATTCATATTGGCTATGATTGAAGTTGTTTTATTTATACAAAGTGTGTTTTTATTCAAAACACAAGTAAAAGTGCTTTGCCTTTAAATACCGTCATTCATTTATTTATTTACTTAAGCTTTATTGAACCTCACATAAGGTCAGGATCAAAAGGCGGACTTAATGCTAAAAGCAATCTCTGCCAGTATTGCAATCAGTTTAGTTGTTTAGGAGTTCATCGTGGACAAACAATGTGACACGTAATTTTTATATATAAGGATATATATAAATTTAATTTTTATTTATTTATAGGTCATCTATTAAATAAAACCAAAAATCGTTTCGTTTGTTGTTCATTACAAATACGAGGAAATGCAACATTCCGAAATATATCGGTCGGAGTTCGATTCCTGTCAGTAACAACAACTGTTGGCTGCAATTTTAAGCGTCACGTGAGTAGCGCTAAGGAAAAAATGTCTGAGAAAAAAAATGAGAACATGCGAAGTCAATCCGAAGCAGGGCAGTGTGGTGGGTTCTTTCCTGCTCTAATAATCAAGGAGTTTTTTTTCCAGCATGGGATGTAAGTAGTTTGTTACTTTCCTTTCTTTTTATTTATGAAGAAAAAGGCAAGAGAAATAATACTACATATTTAACAAATTTTCTTTTGCAAAATACTCCTTGATAATATATTAAATAAAAGTGTTTAGTACAAACTGAAACACTTGAAATTCATCTCTAACATGCCTAAAATAATTATTTAAGATTTCTTGAACCTCAGATAAGAACAGGATCAAAAGGCGGACTTAATGCTAAAAGCATTATCCGCCAGTCAAACTTAAGGCAATTTAAATTTATAAACTACGAAGGCGATTACAAATAACACACACACGAACACACACACAGACACACACACACACACACACACACACACACACACACACACACACACACACATATATATATATATATATATATATATATATATATATATATATATATATATATATATATATATATATATATGTATATGTAAATAAATATTAAAAGAAAATATAATATAACATACATAATATACCGATTAAACTAAAACAGAGATAACTACTATAATAATAACGGAGCTTAGAAGTTATGAAGCTAATTAAGAAAATGAACCCGGACATTAGGGTGGATTTAGTGCTCGACCGACGTAGTGCTGACATCGGTTGAACGTAGCTATATCAATGAAAACCTATTAACTGCTACAGTGCAGCGCTGATGAAGTAATACGCGCGTACGGCTACGTCGCGCGTACGAGGACCGTCGGTCGAGCTCGTCGATCTGACATACGTCGGTTGACTGACGCGCTGTGCCGGTACATGGGTGCGTTCAGTGTGACGCTGACAGAGCGACCGACTGTACGCGCGTCTGCATTATCGCGAAGAAAAATGAACATTGATACTGAACATTGTTCTTGCAATTTCGAATACAATTAACAGAATTCTCCTTTAATTGAACGGTTGACAATTATTGGGTGCACATGATATCTTTTTCGTATTTTATGCCGTAATCGTTTGCGTAAATAGTACGCACATATAGAGTTAACAAATGGATTCATTTTTCTTCATAATTATACACGTCTAATAAAGGTTGCCATCAGTTAAGCACTAAACGTTTGGCCTCGACCGACGATCAGAACGTACCGTCAGCGCGTACGGTGCGTGGTGACCGTCGGTCGAGCACTAAATCGAGCCTTAGTTTTGACCGTTTGTTTGCAGATAGGTTGTCTTAACTTCCCACCTTAACGGGTTCCCGCCTTGTCGTGGCGGGGAAGCTTAGTAGCCGTGGCTTGGTCACCCGCGGTGAACAAAGAAGAACCCTTTGGCTGGCCCGTGGTGTAGGGCTGGCCCGAGGTGGCCACTCCGAGTGGGCTTTGCGAGCCAACTTCGGAATGTGTGTCGGTAGGCTGCGGTGAGAGGGTTGTCCTCTCCCCCTACCGCTGCAGCCGAGGTGGAGTCGCGAAGTAATAGGAGTGTTGGTATGGCGATGCGCCACTCACCCTATCCTCCGTGACTCTGACGGGGCTGCACCGTTAATGCGGTGGTAGTGAGGCCGCGGGGGGAGAGAATAGTCGGTATTGCAAGGCGCCACTCTCCCTACCCTCCGCGGCCGAAACGTGGTTGGTGGCGGAGCCAGAGACCAGATCCACCGTTGAAGTCAGGAAAGCGGATGCTACTAAGCACTCGATTATCCTAGCCTCATGGCCTCCATGTATCGGAATCGCTGGGGTCCGGTACACAGGTGGAGTTGGAGGCCGTGGACGGGGTTGTGCCTTGTGTTCCTGATGCGCCTTGCCTGAGAAGGAGAATGGGGTGAAGTGGTCCTCCCCTTCAGAAGGGGCTGCCAAGGGGTGGCCGGCGCTGGTGTGGCCGCGGATGTGTGCGAAAGCGTTCCTGTGGCCCTGCCAATATGCGGCGAAGGTGGAACACCATGGGGTGTTAGTCAGTGCAAGTCCGACATAACCCATCCTTGCACCTGCAAAACGGGAAGGCGTAGGTATTTCCCCATGTAAAAAAATGTTGTCTTAACTTTTCAGGCAGGTCATTTTTGCACATTGTCAGTTCGTGTAAATTTTAACGAATACCCGACCCCCAGTCAGAGTTTGTGATTACACGGGTAGGTTAGGAGGAGTGAGCGTCCCTTTTCTTCTAAAACTGATACAAAAGTGCAGCCCATTAATTTGATGGTCAGTGGCTACTGTAGGCTGTACTGTAACTTCAAAAAAAGAAAGCTACAGATGCATTGTTACCTCAAAGGACTAAGACAAAATGTCTCTCGGCTTGTAATTATACGTAGTAAAGCCACTGTAGTAAACACACTGCAGCTATGCTAGCTATATAACGCTGCAGCGCGAATGGGTCCGAGCGACTGGGGTGGGGCCACCATTTCACAGGACACCGGCGTACAAACAGTAGATTTATTCTGTTTCGTATGGTGAGTGCAGAAACCGGAGACATTTTTGACTGGTAACAAGGCATTATATCTTATGCCTCAAAGATAACAACTGCATGTTGATTCTTAATCGATGATAGATGTAGATGTCTATGCATCCATTTAGTATCAGATGGACTATGTGCTCATTTGTCACTCTTATTATATAAAATAGGCTCTCTATACCATTCAGGTCGCAGGATAGCAAAGTGGGCACTGAAAAATAGGTAGGAGCGTGGTACCTCTACTCAGACGGAAAATTTAGGAAAAAAAGGAGTTCAACCACCTAGTAACTTTTTTCACTTTTTGATTGTCATAAAGAATCGCCCCATCGTAAGTCTTTCATAATTCCGGAGGATCATGACGATGATATTGATGAGAACCAACTGGGCGAATGCGGTTCGGCAGCGATGAGTGAACTATTTAGTGATGTCTCAACTGAGGTAAAGAAAGCAGTGAAGAAGGAACTGGCTTCTGTGAACGAATCGTTAAGCTCATGGTGTATTAAAATGAATACTATAATTACTACACTCCAGACATCCCAACGGAAAAAGTTAAAGACTTGGAGAAGAAAAACATGTACTTGACAAATCAAAATACCTACCTGGAAATAAAAGTTAATGCAATGGAACAACAAATAAGAAATATGGAACAAAAACAGCTGGATAATGTACTGGAAATAACCGGACGTCCCGAAGGTAAGAACGAGAACTTAGAAGAACTTTCAAGTAATTTAGCCTCGAAGGTAAATATAGAGAAACGTCATGTGTCTATGGTGAAGAGACTGACTTGTGAGTGCGTACTTTATAATACATTGCAAATTAAAAATGTTACAAGTTATCTATTAAATAAAATCAAAAATCGTTTCGTTTGTTGTTAATTACAAATATGAGGAAATGCAACATTTCAAAATAGAATGGTCCAAGTTCGATTACCGTCAGCACCAACGACTGTTGGCTGCAATTTCAAACATCACGTGCGTAACGCTAAGCACAACATCATGTCTGTCAAAAAAATTAAGACTTGCGAAGTTAATCCAAAACGGGGCAGTGTGAGAGCAGGAATAAACCCCCTCTTTCCTGCTCTAATCATCAAAGAGTTTTTTTTCAGCATGGGATGTAAGTAACTTTTCACTTTTCTTTCTTTTTTTATGAAGAAAAAGGGACGAGAAATAAAATTATTATTTAACTAATTTTCCGTTGCAAAAGACTCCTTGATAATCTATTAAAGACAATTTACGCCTGACCTATTGTGTTCTCCGACTTAAACAAATTAAATTTTTAAACCTTCTGATACCGCAGCTTTACAGAGAAACCGGTAAAGAGATTATATCTCAATGTACAAATTTGAAATATAAACAATGATGTTAATGGGGAATTATTTTTTTAACTTATAGGTTTATATTGCTTAGATAAACAGATTTTTTCTCCTAACAGATGCCTTGTCCGTGAAACAGACACAATAGTTAAACAATTGAAATATTCATATATGACTGATGTGGCAGGGAAAGGAAATTTTATATTCATTTTACTACTCATAAATACATTGCTGTGAACTGAAAGCGCAAGAATATTCGCTACCCCATTATTTCGTGCATGTCGTAAGAGGCGACGAAGAGAAATAAAACGGAAGATGGGCCGCAGCATTAACAGTCGTAGAGCCACGCGGCAGCTTTTGCTGTCGCTCGGATGGGCCGGCTCGAACCGGGGTGGTACCACGACCTCATAGAATACCAGCGTGAAGTAGAGGTTTACCTCTGCGTTTCGCTTGGTGAGTGCAGGTGGCCGGAGGCCCTTTTTACTGGAAATGAGGCATTCCATCTTAGTCCTCACGGGTGACAACGCATCTGCATTTTGATTCGCAAACGAGAATAGATGTAGATTTCTATGGGCCGCAGCAACCACTTACCATTAAGTGGACTGTGAGCTCGTTTGTCACCCTTATCCTATAAAGAAAAGCATTTTAATGATAATAACTGAAACTAATAATTTTAGCTGACCAAGTGCGTGTCGAACTCATGCATGAAGGGTTCCATACCATCGTAAAACACGTTTCTAGTATAGGAGCCCCCTTTAATTTTCAATTTATTCTAATTTTTATTCGTATTTATTTATATCGGCAACAGAAATACACATTCTGTGAAAATTTCAACTTTCTGCCTGTTACAAATCGTGAAATACAGCCCGCTGACAAACAGACTGGGTCGGACGGACGGACCCACAGCGGAAGTTTAGTAATAGTATCCCGTTGGTTACCCTTTTGATACAAAACCCTAAAAATTGCGTTTTCGCAGCAATATATAGGGAAGACCTAAGTTCAGCATCGGACTTACGTTAGAGTGTAATGAAATACCTAATGAAAAATATTACATTAGTAGAAAAGAAATTTGAAGTAAAAAGTCATCATCATCAACAACATCCAGTGAAAGTGCATTGATTGCTCGATTTTCCTGTTTTAGGTATGATTTAATTTATTCGCCACGCTCGGAATTTCTGGATATTTTACGTGTGACGTTAACTTGGCAGTTGTACTGCAATATGTTGTAGTCGTGTAGTCCATGTATTACAACATTCAAGGGAAAGGAAATGGGGTGTTAGTTAGTTCTCTTAAGTCATCATCTCAGGGCTAAAGTAAAAAGTAAAGCTACAACCAAATAATCTCATTTCTGAGTAGGTTATGGAGTAATTGATCCGCTGCCTGTCTGCTCGAGTGTTATTTGACGAACTTTACATACAAATCAGAATTGTGAGGTATCATGTGCCTAGCAGTGGGAAGTATATGTACTCTGCTTATGGGTCTCTGGATATGGTAAAAGACGATAGGATATTAAGGATTGGTAAGAAGCGGTTATTTAAGGATCACTCTGGAGAATAGAATTATTTTTAATGTGAAATTAAAGTGAAATGTGCAATCATGAGGATTATTTCTATTATTGACACCACAGTCGCTTACAAAACAAGTAACCATAGTAGGAAAACTAACTCATTAAAAATAAACATTATTATACTCTTAAAAATTAAAAATATCTAGAACCTTATTCCATGTGTACCGACTTGTGATGACCTGTCATTCATAATTAGTTACAGGGTCATGAGATTTACTATTTTTTTTCTAATTTTCTATATTCGCATTAGGAATTTTCTTCTCCCTTCCACACTATGGCCGCCCATTACTGTCTAAGTTTATGACTGAAGCTTATAAATAACTGTCAAGGAACATGGCGCGTATTCACAAGCTCTTAAGTCTTCTGTCCTGCAAGCCGTAAGCGCGTAATATAAAGTGTATTAAATTATTTAAATTTAATGCAATTTGTATTCGCTATAATTAGAAGAAAATTATTAGCAGCAAACCAAGGGAAACTTTACTTATAATTGTATTTTCTCTTTAATCTTCCATGACACTTATAATTTCCATTATTGATAATGCAGATGTCGGCTATCCAGATTTGGACCAAAATCTTCTTCACAAGCTAGAGCATCTTCTCGATAATTGTATTAGATATATATTCGGTGTCCGAAAATATGATCACATTACATCACATCATTATCGTGATCGCCTAAAATGGCTCAGTATCTGCCAAAGACGAAACTTTAATTCCGCTTGTTCTTTTCTCAATTTTGACTAATCCAACTTCTACGAAATATCTAAAGGATGAATTCCAGGATCTCTTTTCAACTACTGATAAGGTTCTTCGCTCCTCATCTAGTCATAAGATTAGCATTCCATCTCATTTCACTTTGGAACTCCTTGCCCGAAAACTTAAGAAGAGCGCTAAGTAAAGACTGTTTTATAAAGTTGGTACATGACTTCCTTATGAAGCAAAGCAATGTTGGAAGTTAAGAGTGATGATGATATATTTAGATGTTTTGGTTTTTGCATTTTATTATATATGTATTTTAATATTATATGTAACTTATATATTTATCAATGTATTTAAATTTATGTATTATGTATTATATCATACATTTCTTTTTCTTATTTATTAATATGGATATTTTGTATATTATATATATCCAAACGATTTCCTTAAAAGAAACGATATTCTACCATTATTTTCGATTCTATAATATTGGAGCAATGCTTAAAGTTGTATTTAGAGTTTTAATCTGCCAACTTTGAATATCAGCTAAAATTTAAAAAAAAAATAAGATTTTTCCAATATTATACAGTAAATAATTTGAACAGTCTAAACTTATAAATTTTACAGTAATTGTAGAAGCACCAGGTGAGGGTGATTGCTTGTATGGAATAAATCTCAAAGGTCTACCAATTATGTACTTAATAGCTGTCACTGTAGACTGTTGCATAAAATTCTGGATAGTAAGTTCTTGGAAACCTGCATACACCAACGTTCAGGATGATTATTTCAGCTCTCCAATAAAAAATAAAAAAAATATATTTCATTCGTTACAGGCTTCCTCACGATTTTTTATTTTACAGTTTTCTTGCGTATATTAGATAATATATCACCATATTTCGTGAGTGTTTGTTAATTACCACAATCAGCCCTTTTTGACAACCACGGGTAATAAAAAAT
Organism: Parnassius glacialis; assembly: GCA_033319125.1. Classification (NCBI taxonomy): domain Eukaryota; kingdom Metazoa; phylum Arthropoda; class Insecta; order Lepidoptera; family Papilionidae; genus Parnassius; species Parnassius glacialis. The sequence goes on along the minus strand of JAVANC010000028.1, from coordinate 35,460,017 downwards.
AGGGGATTCTTTTAAGTCATCACCATATGACCATACATATTTTAATGTTATAAAAATCATGTATTTAACCGATATTTATTAAATATATTTTATCTCGGTTGAATTGTTCGTAAAGTTAAGGCTGTACCAGCCTTATAAAGCCATTAAAGCCAACTGCCTTGTTTCTCTGTGGATTGCCGCAAACTTAGTGTTTGTTAACGATGTCTTGCTATTCGAGTATGATGTTTATAAGAACTAAACAGATTATAACATTCGTAATTTTAGCAAAAGTTATATCTGTTTAAGAAACTGTACCATTTAGGTGGGATATAAAATACTTCCTTCTCATAAAAAAAATCTGTGACCATTCGTATCTGTACTCTTATGCGAATAGATCGTAGCCAAAGTAGAGTACCTGTGAAATTCCAAGTGCCAGCACATACAAATACAAAAATATTGCGTTTTGGACTAATGTTGACACCAATTGAAATTCAAATCAAAAATCTACCGGATATATTATGGCCACTAGATTATAGGATCCTTCGATTTCAGCTTTCGGTAATAAAATGCTCGAGATTTTCAATAGTTGTTCTTTTACGGCATTCACGGTAGGAAATGTGATAAATTTTCCTAAACCGCATTCTTAATGTTTTGGTATTTCTTTCACTTCACTTTATTACTATTGATGTTTACCTGTATAACAGCCTACTGTGTATACTATAATCAGAAAATTATACCTCTTTTTGACTGTTGCTAATAAAATAACTTCCAAGACAAACAAGAAAATCTATTAACTAGTTAAAATCATTTTAATGTTTAAAGTGATATCGGATAAATTCAAAGCAAACGGACATACTTGCTGGATAAATCAGCAAGTCTCTTAGTATCAACGTATATATCATCTTAACTGCACTTTGATTTCAAGATGTAATAAATTTCAAGAATGCACACAGAAAACGACACACGATTTACTGCCGCACATTGCTGTTTTCTCAAATATTTATAACGCAATTCGCAACGTCGTCATTCGTCTACGTTGCGATTTATTTTAAAGCGAGGTCGAGCTCATTCGAATGCATCCAGCGCATTATACAATTTAAAAGGCATTATTTGATTGCATTAGAAAGATAAATTACAATTACTGAAATGAAGCAGAAAAAATAGTTATTTTATAATACGGAGAATATTTTTGGTATGTAATGTATTTATTAAAATACTAGCTGTGCCGGCGACTTCGTTCGTGTAGAATCAATACTTTTCTTAGGATAATTTATGATGATTTATTTGTACTTTTAAGTGTCGCGAAGATCTAGAAAAACACTAATCTGGTTGAAGACATTCGAATGGTCAGTTCAAAAGACAAACAAACGGACGAACAAATAGACGGGCCCACAAACGAACTAATTGACGGACCCACAATCGAACTAAGAAACGAAAAGGGAAAATTATACATCTTTTTTTATAAAATAAGGGTGGCAAACAAGCACACAGTCCACCTGATGGTAAGTGGTTGTTGTGGCCCATAGACATCTACATCTATCATCGTTTACGAATTAAAATGCAGATACGTTGTCAGCCGTGAAGACTAAGATAGAATGCCTCTGTTTCGGTAAAAAGGGTCTCCGATTCTCTACACTCACCATCCGAAACACAACAGCATTTTTGCGCTGGTATTCTGTGAGAGCGTGGTCTTTCCCAGATTGAGCCGACCCATTGGTGCTACAACTATACTATTAATATAACTGCAGCATGGCTATACTACGTAAGAAAACATCTGTATGTCAAATAATGTTGAAAATAAACAACAAAATTACCGCAATAACTTAACACTTTCACTGTCCGGTTTCCAGACACAATAGTAAGACAATAGCAGTGCCCTATATATAGTGCACGGGACGGCGAAAGGGTTAATACGTAATTTGACTTTCGACCTTTGAGAAACAGGTGTGATCTAGTCCAAAATCGGTTGGGTTTTCTATCAAGAACTTTGCAGTAGTAGCCCGGAGTCAAGGTTTTAGCGGTTTGAACGGCGGAAAGCACGTAAAGCCGTTGGTTCTACACCCGATCGCTATATTTTGTGACGGATTACCCTCCCATCGGACTATGAGAGGGAATATAAAGTGAACCTGTACTTGCGCAGACACTCCTGATCAATAATCCTATCCTGCGTCATTTAAGTATTATGTACTCCCTTAACACATACGTACCTATTATAGAAGATTATTAGATGCTCTTCACTGAAAGGTTTTTTTTTTATTTTATAGGAGAAGGGGCAAACGAGCATGCGGCTCACTTGATGGTTAGTGACTACCGCCACCCATGAACAACTGCAACATTAGGGAGGGAATTGCAGATGCGTTGCAGGCCTTTTAAAAAGGTGTACGCTCTTTTCTTGAAGGTCCCTAAGTCGTATCGGTCCGGAAAAATCGCTAATGGTAATCGATTCCACAAGGAAATCGTGCGAGGAAGAAAACATCTTCTAAATCGCACAGTGGTGGACCGCCAATCATCCAGATGGTGTGGATGGTATCGGGAGTTCTGCCGCGATATGCGTTCGTGAAATTTGGCGGCTAGGATTAATCCGAACAATTCCTCAGAGCACCCCCCCCCCCCATGGTAGATGCGAAAGAAAATGCAAAGGGATGCAACATTTCTTCGCAGTGCCAATGAATTGAACCGATCGGAAAAGGCTCGGCCGTCGACGATTCGAGCCGCTCTGCGCTGGATGCGGTCAAGTGGAAGGAGCTGGCACTGGGGAGCCCCTGCCCAAAGATGGGAACAGTATTCCATGTGAGGCCGAACCTGCGCCTTGTAAAGTTGCAGGCGGTGTGCCGGCATGAAATACTGTCCCGCTCTGCTGAGCACGCCAAGCTTTTTAGAGGCCAATTTAGCCTTCTCTTCCAAGTGACCACGAAACTGCACGTCACTCGATATGCCGACGCCGAGGATTCCGATACTGGCTGAGGCAACTAGGGGAGTGCCGAGAAACTGAGGAGATACGACAAAGGGCTTCTTTTTAGCGGTAAACGCGCAAACTTGTGTCTAAATAGGTTCGTACAAAATATCAATGTCAATATCCTTCATAAATAGCTTGTCTCCTTTGAGTTTGGCCGCCATAACCGTAGCTCGGCCTAAAGCGTTTGATGGGAATTGAAACAGTAAGAACATAAATTTTAAAGTATTCTGCGCTCAAATCACTTTACACTTAAATACTCAAAAAGAGTTACTTAATACTTAAAATATAAATATAACGCATTCAAAAACTTCATCATTACATCATAATTACCGCCCATCACATTTCCACTGCTGAACATAGGCCTCCCCCAAGGTATGCTAATAAGCACGGTCCTGAGCCACCTACATCCATCGATTTCCTGCATATCTTACCAGGTCGTCACTCCACGTAGTGGGAGAACGCCCTACACTTCGTCCGCCGTTATAAGGCCGCCACTTGAGAACCTTTTTTCCCCATCGGTTGTCGGTTCTTCGAGCTATATGGACGGCCCAATGCCACTTCAGCTTACTAATCCATTGGGCCATGTCGGTCACTCTGGTTCTACTGCGGATATCCTCATTTGTAAGTTATTGCTCCCAACATTTATTTCTAACTTTATCACACAGAGAAACTCCTCTCCAATTTAAAATGTTTATATTTGAAGAATATCATTATATAGCATTTAAGGAAGCACCACTTTTATTTTATTTACATATCTAGATTTCCCTTATCTATTAAGATCATACTCATAAAAACCACGTTTTATTGTTATACATAATTATAAAATTCATTATCACCTAATAATTAATAAAAATATGCAACAATAAAATTACTTAGGAATTAAAATTTATCGAAATCTAAGTAACGAGAGCATTGGTCGTTCCATATCTAAATTACACAAAAATTAATTTTTCACTTTCACTCAATCATTTTTCATTTTTCAATCAACGTCGCCGCAAAAATGTCTTCTTCTTTGGACACTTTAAAAATTTATTAGAAAACAAAATTTGCAATTACCAATGTTCAGATATTAACTAAATTAGGTATTTCTATTCATAAAAATATTTATAATTAAGTATAAACTCTTAAAAAACTAAAATATAATTGAAAGAAGTCGATCCAACACCGACGCGCGGTCCACCTTCGACGATGTTCGAAAACAGACTATGACTCCCGGGGGATTACTGGGCGACGGAGCAGGCACGCTCGCGCGAATATATTAAATTTAGGGGGAAAAATCATATTTTCTCGAGTAGAAAGAGGAATAAAAATAAAACTCTCAGTTAAAAATATTAATATTTTTAAGACCTTGTTTTTGGTGTAAAAACTAGTTAAAGAACTTGTGCCGTTTTAAATAAATTTTGCAAAATATGACAAAAATAGGTACTCTTTGGGGATGTTTTTAATAAGTGGTTGACAAAAATACAATTTTATTCAATTAAAAACATTTACTAAATTCTCTTCTGTCACCCTGTATTTTTTCTTTCCGGATTAAATGCACAGTCATTGTGCTTTTTTCCTTAAATATCCAAGAATTTAGGCATTTCACCTGTTCTTAGGGCCTTAAGGTAGCACCTCAAAGGCAGCGCAACGGACGATTGTTACTTCTATATTGTTTTCTAATAAATTTTTAAAGTGCCCAAAAAAGAAGAAATATTCGCGGCGATGTTGATTGAAAATTGGAAAATGATTGAGTGAAAGTGAAAAACTAAACAAAAAAAGAAAACCCTTTCGCCTATCTGAGGATGCCTATACTCATAATAATATTTCTCGGGAAAACGTCGCCGAGTACCGGGACAAACTTGTGTCTGAAGTCGAGTCTTTGCTTAACAAAGTCTCGGATTAAGGCCGACTAAATCTAGTTCAGTTCAATCCCCAGAAGACAAAAGTTTGCGCGTTTACCGCTAAAAAGAACCCCTTTGTCGTATCTCCTCAGTTTCAAGGCACTCCCCTTGCTGCTTAAGCCAGTATCGGAATCCTTGGCGTCGACATATAGAATAGTGTGCAGTTTTGTGGTCACTTGGAAGGGAAAACCAAATTGGCCTCTAAAAAGCTTGGCGTGCTCAGCAGAGCGAGACAGTATTTCATGCCGGCACATCGCTCGCAACTTTACAAAGCGCAAGTTCGGCCCCACATAGAATACTGTTCTCGCCGGGGCACCCCAGTGCCAGCTCCTTCCACTTGACCACATCCAGCGCAGAGCGGTTCGAATCGTCGACGACCGAGTTCTTTCTGATCGGCTCGATACACTGGCACTGCGTAGAGATGTTGCATCTCTTTGCGTATTTTATCGCATCTATCACGGGGAGTGCTCTGAGGAGTTGTTCGAACTAATTCCATCTGTTCAATTTCACCAACGCACATCGCGACAAAACTCGCGTTACCATCCATACCATCTGGATGATTGGCGGTCCACCACTGTGCGATTTAGAAGAAGTTTTCTCCCTCGCACGACTTTCTTGTGGAATCAATTACCACCAGCGAATTTTCCGGACCGATACGACTTAGGAACCTTCAAGAAAAGAGCTTACACCTTTCTAAAAGGTCGGCAACGCATCTGCAATTCCCCTGGTGTTGCGGTTGTTTCATTGGCGGCAGTAGTCACTTACCATCAGGTGCGCCGGATGCTCTTTTGCCCCCTATTCTATAAAAAAACTCACTATTTTTTAATTGAACTCTTTACTGTGTTTGTGTTTAAACAGATAAGTGTTATTAAACTAACTCTATATCAGAACGCATTTACAGTAAATATTTCCTAAAAAAGTTAAAATTCATATATGAGCTGTTTTGCCTATGAGTCATATAATGGGGAGCAATAAACAAGCCACTTTTTTGTATCGCCTTTGCTTTTTCGGATTGAAATAAGAAAATTACATTTATATATCTAATAGTAATGACATATTGTTAAAATACTACCTATTACCTACATGTGTCTTATATCATAAATCGCGTATAATAAAACGCGCGCGTAATGTAGTAGTAGTAAATGAATTAGTTGATTATCACACTAAAATTTGTAACAGTAACTCAATTCATAACAGTGGCAGAGCCACGCGGCAGCTTTTGTTGTCGCACGGATGGGCCGGCTCGAACCGGAGTGATACCACGACCTCATAGAATACCAGCGTGAAGTAGAGGTTTACCTCTGCGTTTCGCTTGGTGAGTGCTGCTGGCTGGAGGCCCTTTTTACTGGAAAAGAGGCATTCCATCTTAGTCCTCACGGGTGACAACGCATCTGCATTTTGATTCGCAAAGGAGGATAGATGTAGATGTCTATGGGCCGCAGCAACCACTTACCATCAGGTGGACTGTGTGCTCGTTTGTCACTCTTATCCTATAAAAAAAAACTACGATATTAAGATAGTAAAAATGATAGGAATGATATAAAACAACTCAAATTCGGATAATGTTGTTTTTCATTCTCGCGACAATATAAATTTTAAAACATTTTATAGCTGCTAAATGGATGGTTATGCCTACTGCCCAGCTCCTATTATAGACAGCAAGATGATAAATATTTATTCTCACGGCTAAATCCTTACGTAACATTTTAGTGAAATTTCTATCCCAATAAGGTCGAAGATGCTTGCTTGATGCGTGTCCAAATAGATAGACAGACAACGTTTCCAAAACAAAAATGCCATGCCCCGATTCAAATTTAAAAAAAAAGTCGATGTACATAAATCGTCGTGTTACTGTTTTATTTAGTAATAGATTGGATATCAGGTTTTAAAACATTAGCAGTATTACAGAAAGCATTTAATAAAAAACAAACATTACATATTTCCTTTTAAAATATTTAAAAAATATTGTACATCTTCTTTAAGAGCCTTTTACAATTCGCTGTTTAAGACTAGAGGCTTTTTCAAGCATGTTTCAACTTGCTTGCACATTTTGAATCATTAACACATATTATAATACTCAAAACGGGCGGGTTTGTGCGTGCATTTTGAATTAACGTACATGCACACGTAAAGTTGTTCAATATCACCTAAGACATCTGATGGCTGCAATTCGAATGACAGACCCATTCGTGCCGTTACAGGGAGCCAGTATAAAATATAATACTATTTTGTAACTGTATATATTGATATTGTTTACTGTTTTAGGTTATATATTTAAGTAACTACATATAATATATTAAATGTCAATTACTATAATTATAATGATTAGCGACAGACGGAGAGTCTGACACAGAATGTGATATACAAGGTCATTTTTAATTTTTACATTATTGCAAACAATTTTAGAGAGGTCACTCTTCACAGAATATAATAAATTTACGAAAAAACTACTTTTAAGGTTTTGTTGTCATGTCTTACTCCTTTTAAGTCTGTATTTTGTAGTACCTAAACAATGTCAGAATAAATCGTCAAATAAAATGCCTTATTTATTTTACACTTGATATCAGTATCAAACATTGTGTTGAAGTCATTAAACATAATTAAATGAGCAAATGACATTAAAAAAATCACAAATATTAAAATTTATAATAAGTAAGTATGACCGCCGGGCCGGTCGACGCCCGCGCACAGCTGATTGCATTGCGAGTGCCTACTAAACCATTATTCACTGTGCCTATTGCACCAGGGCGCCACTTTAAATGACTTTACATTAACTTTTCATATACTTCTTTATTTTGCATAAAACCATTTGATGAACTATTTGATTCTTTTATTAATTTCTTTAAGAATTAATAGACATTCTTTAATAGACATTTAGGTAGTTTTTTTACGAATACTGTTTGCTGGTAGCAACGCCTCAACGTCGCACATGCAGCGGCCCAAGGCCAAGCCAAAGTGTCATCGTCATCAAAGGCGCCGCCTGCCCTTTTCGGTTTGCAGCCATCGATTTGGTGATCGATTTTTGTAGCACGTGCAAATTAAATGAGTATTGTTAACTATTTTTTTATTTAATGTAAGTTGTATTTAAAAAATGGATGCAGGTTAAAATAATAACAAATATTACTATAAAATATTTATAATGATTAAATACAATATAACAGTAATTGAATAAAATAATTAAGGTATAATGGTTCAATAAAAATATTAAAATACAAATTTAAAAATTAGACTTACCTAGGTACTTGTCCACGGATGGCGGTGAGTATCGCGCACATAGCGATCAAAATAATCACCTCCACATTCTATGCATAGGTGACACCTAAAACTTAACTGTTCACCGACACGAGATAATACTTGATGATTCATTTGGATTTGATCGAATGCCCAAATTATTTTTTCTTTCAACATGTCGCAGGTTTCGAATGCGCGACCAGTATACACTAATGTCTTTACATGCCCCCACAAATAAAAATCCATTGGTGTGATATCTGGCGATCTGGGAGGCCATGCACAAGGCCCGTCACGACTGACCCAGCGAACAGGGTATTCTCTGTTTAAATAATCCTTAACTTGGCGAGCATAGTGCGCCGGCGCCCCGCCATGTTGGTAATACATATTGCGTAGAGATGCAAGTGGTATGTCCTCTAACAACTCTGGCAGCGTGTCGGCGAGAAAACTATGATAGCTTTCACCGTTTAATCTTTCTATGAAGACCGGGCCCAGTAACGTTGTATTAATAACGCCTGCCCACACATTGACACTAAACCGGTGTTGAAAGCTATGCGGTCTTGGTTCATGTGTATTTTCATAGCACCACAAGTGTTCATTGTGCGAATTAAATAGTCCTATTCTGCCAAATGTTGCTTCATCAGTCCATAAAATGTTAGCTCGTTCAGCAGCTAGTAACCAGGTACAAAATGTAACTCGCGCAGGTTAGTCAGCTTCGCTGAATTCATGAACACGATGCAAGTGAAAAGGGTACTTCCCTTCATTGTGTATGACACATTGAACTGTCGGGCTGCCTCATAAGTGCTCGCTGCTGGATTCTGTTCAAAAAACTGCAGTATGTCTTCCTCCTCACGTACTGTGCGCCGCGGTGGACGACCACGATCGATTGATACAGGGTGGAATTGCCCGTAATCTCGCAATCGCTGTGTAATACCTAGCATCGTAGCGTAGCTCGGTGCACGTGAGTTGGAAAATCGCCTTGAATATTCACGGCAGGCTTCAATACGTTATCATTGCAAATTGCTAAAATTCGCTCCATTTTGGTATACTCAACATTTGAGTATCCGTAACCCATCGTAACCACGTAACGTTCGCGATATTAATCTCACAACGGAAGGAGAAACGTCGCAGGCGCACCAAAGGCGACTGGCGACACAGGTACATAATTAGGTCAAGTTCAAATGAGCAAGCGCCGCCTCCTACACCCTTTTCACCCCTTCCCGCCACGCGCTTTATTTTGCTTTTTAGAACTATTGCCGTTTAGAAGGTCCAATTAAAATATTTTAATTTTTGTATGAAAATAAAAATTGAAGAAATATAATTTTTTTTCTTACAGATGTTGTTGTTATGATGTAAATAATATATTCCCAAAAGGTCTTCAGTAAATTAAAAATTACCCTGTATATGTCATTTTCAAATTTTCACTCGGAGTGATAATGATTATGGTATAATACGGAGCAAATACAAAGAGGACGTGTTGTAATTAGATTTCACTATGTAACAATGCGTGAAAATTATCGGGGTGAGGGGCTGTTAAGCCCCGCCCACTTAACTGTTTTCCATCTACTGATAAATAGTAAAACTACTCGCATCGTTCCATATCGATATTGCAATGTATCTTAGTTACCTTGTCGATAGACGGCAGCCTGTTCACAAAATGGTTATAAAACTATAAAAATAATATGTTGGCGATAAAAATTCTTTACGACTGAATGCAAAATTTAGTTCCTATGACAAAAAATGTCGCTATCTAGTTTCGAATATATTTAATTATATTTGAAAGCCAACGCAGAGATTATTCTAGGACTATTTTAATAAATTAGGTGTAAAATTACTTTTATACGTGGTAGAGCCATGCTGCAGCTATATTAGTAGTATAGTTTTAGAATAAATGGGTCGGCTCGACCGGGGAAGGACCACGCTTTGACAGAACAACAGCGTAAAATAGCAGCTTAACACTGCTGTGTTTCGTATGGTGAGTGTAGAGAACCGAAGACCATTTTACTGGAAAAGAGGCATTCCATCTTAGTCCTCACGGGTGACAACGCATCCGCATTTTGATTCGCAAACGAGGATAAATGTAAATATATATGAGTCACAGCAACCACTTACCTTATCCTAACTAAAGCCACGCCCCCTGTGATGACGTCAGGACCTAGTTAGAAACAGTCCACAGTTGCTTAGGCCGTCTCCTCTTTGTATTTTCGCCGTGTTTACCACACGGAGTCGAACGCCGTTGAATGTAAAAATTTAATGTAAATAATGTTACTCATCTCTATCAAACTTGTCTTAAATTTAACGTAATCGAATTTAACCTCCTTGTTGACTGTTTTGGCAGTTTGTTGTTTACACAGAACAAGCAGTTTTAACAGTGGTAGAGCCACGCGGCAGTTTTGGCTGTCGCACGGATGGGCCGGCTCGAACCGGGGTGGTACCACGACCTCACAGAATACCAGCGTGAAGTAGAGGTTTACCTCTGCGTTTCGCTTGGTGAGTGCAGGTGGCCAGAGGCCCTTTTTACTGGAAATGAGGCATTTCATCTTAGTCCTCACGGGTGACAACGTATCTGCATTTTGATTCGCAAAGGAGGATAGATGTAGATGTCTATGGGCCGCAGCAACCACTTACCATCAGGTGGACTGTGTGCTCGTTTGTCACCCTTATCCTATAAAAAAAAAATAAGCGCTGGCTTAAATTTACATTGCACACGAACAAACCAATTTCGATACCAACTGTCAATACTGAAATTATAATTTCAATATAAGTAGCTCCAGTAAGTGCAAAGTTGTGACGTAAAGCATCTTAAGGAAATCCGAACGTCCGAAAAATCAAAACTAAATGACATGTGAAGTTTGTCAACACAGCTTGGGGCAGCGAAGCATACTTTTACTTGCAATAAAATTCTCTTACGTAGAATTTAGCTTGTATTTCAAATAATATTATACTATATTTCAAATTTTGAAAATAAAATTTCAGAGCAAATATTAGCGTTGCCTATTTTTAATATTATAAAATAGAAATATATTTATTTAAAATGAATAACGAAATATAATGATTTCTTACTAACTACGACATCAGGACGTCAAACACGTCAGTCTTCCCCTGCTCTCCCCACCTCCCCCCCTAGACATAGATAATGGACTGAGCGTTAACATCATAAAGTGACCATTCTCTAGAAAGGTACAAAGTGTCTGTGCGGCCAACCTGTCCTTTCCTGCAAGCATGATCACTGGTCACTGGCTTGCAAGACGTGCAAGACGTGGACCAATCAGAAATCTATAAAAAGACAACTACTGGCCGCACATTCGCTTTGTCTCTCTCACACTTTTCGGTCTGTATTCACAGCACAACTGAATACGGAACGCACAATACATTCTGTCTATGTCTATATTATTAGATCTAGATAATTAATACCAGCGCTCACTTTTGAGGCAAATTAACTTGACTGAATGAGTAAATTATTTATTAATGGATGTAGAGATCTTTTAATAGTAAAATTCATCATCATGATCATTGCAGCCCTTCAGAAGTCTTCTGCTGAACTGAACCACCTGCACTCATCGACTTCCTGCATGTCTTACCAGGTTATTATTCCATCTAAGAGGGTATAATAGAAACATTCATTGATCATCTAATATATATATATATATATATATATATATATATATATATATAGGGTAAGCAGTATAATGATGGGCACTAAGCGGATTTCTACTTGTAAGTGGTTAATACTCGTAAACAAATTTGTTATATTTTTTATTGTTTTGTTGGACTTTAATTTAGATAGCCATAAATAAAATAACGCATTTGTGTTGTGCCAATTGCCTGTGCCAATGACTATACTATACTTTGTTTGACTACATAATCATTGGCATATATGTCAATCACTATACCTACTTTCGTTCTTTTGTCCAAAATCTATTCTTGAAACTGCCAATGACTTTATCCTTTGAGTAGTGCCAATGATTATGACTGACCTTTTTCATATTTTGAATTGATGAAGAATACCGCTATTAAGTGCGGGCGCTTTAGAAAAATAACTGGCGCACTAACATTAAACATTCCACTCGCGAATTCACAGTTCCCACTAAATAAGTACAAGTCGAAAAAACTAAGAAGCTGAAAAGCCGACCTGGTCCTGGCACAGTTTTCTATATCATAAAAATGTCAATGATGTGAGGTTTTTGAATAAATACCCCATACATACTAAACCGTTTTATAGAGGGAGAATAAAACGTCTATGAGGTGGATCATGCCTAATCGAAGACTTGCTTCACTGTTCTTTGGAGTAGATGGTAAAACCTATTATTTTCGCCCATAGAAAATGTGATCAGACGTTCAAAAGTTAGTGCCTAGAGAGAGGGTTATTTATTATCTTAAATACGGCGCAACTTTGCCCAAGTCTCACCAAAGATATGTGGCGTAAACCTGTCTTTGAATGACGGATAAACAATTTGACAATAAGGTTACTAAAACAGATGCGGGCTTATATTAGCAAGACTTTTACCGTATTGAAATAAATCTACATTATGAAATGGTTTTGAGACATGTGGGTTGTGCCCATTTAGTCCAGACAAAGTGGATTCAACAAAGTGTCCGATGCCCTCGCACAGAAAGCCACTTTAGATGATCACCGTTCCGTGCATATGAATTACCAAATATTTTAAGAATAACGACTAATAACGACTGAATGAGAAATACCTGTATCAAATTTGCCTTGTATCATTTCACTTAATAGTGGTTTATCAGTACCAAAGCGTATACTATTTGGTGGTTGTATACGCTTTGGGAAAAAGGAAAACATTCTTAATATTCAGATTAAAATAGCAAAGTGCCAATCATTGTCGGAGTACATTAGTACTGTTTACCCTATATATATATATATATATATATATATATATATATATATATATATATATATATATATATATATATATATATGTTTTCTCTTGTCTCTATATTGAGCACCACTGACACGTGCTGATTAAACATGCTTTGATGTATGTATAATTACAGTGTAGTGTGACGCGCTCATTTTTTTAAGAGTTTATCCTCTATCTCTTTTTTGTTGCTATCTGTACTTCTCATTATTTTTCAGGCTATTATATCTCAATTAACGAGGCAAAAGCTTCACTAACCTCTTTTCACTCCTCGTGGTTTAAGGGATTTTCATTGTAAACGAAACAAAATTTATTTCAACTCGTTCGCCAACGCAGTCTGGGTATGCCGCAGTTTTGTGTTGCATTTTTGCCTAAACTCAACCGACATTTCGTATATACATCTCTGGCCTAGGTTTTTTTATTATTGAAGTATGCTTGTTTGATATTAACAAAATGTTCGGAATCCATGTTTTCTCATAATTAAGCGACAAAGGGGCTGCAATTTATCTGATGTTATATTCGAGCGGCAGCTCATGGATACCTTCAACTAAGTACAAACAAAGTAGGCAAAAATGAGTCACCCATGAAACATTTTTTTTTTAAATAAATGTCAAAAAAGAGAACTTTTTTTCAGGACAGAGGAACCTCGTTTTAAAACGTGAGTAGATTAAAAAACATGTCGTTTGTCATATGAAACATTAATTTCTTACGTCTAAAAATATTGGAATGCCCTTTTTACTGGAAACAAGGCATTCCATCTTAGTCCTCACGGGTGACAACGCACCTGCATTTTGATTCGCAAACGAGGATAGATGTAGATGTCTATGGACCGCAGCAACCACTTACCATCTGGTGGACTGTGTGCTCGTTTGTCACCCTTATCCTATAAAAAAAAAATATATAGTTTTCGTGTAATTACATTTTTATTTCATTTCATTTCAATACATCATTGTCTATAACTGTACTGGATCTTCAAATTGTCAAACTACTTACCGGAGTATGATGTAGCAGAAGGACAAGATAAAGACAAAATTGTGCTCCTTATTGTGATATCCAGACAGAAGAGGAGCCCTTTATTACGACTCATTAGTTAATATTTCTTTTAGCCGATTTGCCTTTGTGTTTTAAACTTTTGCAAATTTGTAATCTTACAAGAATTTTCTTTTCCTGCATCCAATTTGTTTTATCGGATGCTGCTATCTACCCTCCAACTTAGCGAAGTGCTTCATTTAAATACCTGACTTAAATAGCCCGTAATTTGTCATTGCGATAAAATATTACGTGCAGGGAATTACCTAAACGGCGTCCATCGTCATGAGTAATAGCCGTTATATTTTCAACACTGGGTATTTTTATTGTTCTCTATGGTTACCATTTTAAGTCCGATTACAAAACTTAATAACACTCAATGTAGGGTTAAAATAATAATACTAATTTGAGAATAATTGCGTAAATTCCATGTTGCAATATTGGATATATGGCATCCTCGAACAGCTTTTTAAAATAGTGTAGGCGTAGTTCTGTTCACATTATTGATATGTAATGTAATGTAATGTAATCTATACATAGTAAAGATTACATTACAGAATCGATAGTAACTTTGTCTTGGTAATAGTGTAATAAAACAAAAACAGTTAATGCATATACAGGGTTATTTTCCAATAACCGGCCAAATTTGTAGAAGAGGTTCAGAATAGATAACATAAGCGAATGGTGAAAAAAAATAAACAAGAAAAAAGTGAAACATTTTATCCTTTTTACCCTCTATATACAAAATGTGTGGAAATGCATTATTAAGTGGCGAAGCTTGCGAAGACACTTATTGATTTCACGATGTCTGTCCGTCTGTCCGTCTGTCCCACGATTATCTCGAGAACGGTTTCGAATTTTCGAATTCTGTTTTCAGCAATCGATTACTGATCACCCAGGCATCTGAACTTCCTATTTTGAAACTGATTGCTCAACGGCAACCGTTAGAAACCGCTACAAAGCTGATTGCTTCGCCACTTTGCTATGCTGTTAGCTTGATTGGTTTATTTTAATAGCACACGCACACATTCATAAGGGAGTGTTGAGTTCCGAAGCAGCTGTCGGTGGCATTCGGCGCTCGTGCTCGGTTACAAATTTACGTATCTAATAGTTGTTTTGACTCGCTAAAACAAACCCGTATCCCCGGCTCCCCGCCCTTTCCCTTTCAATATACCGTGTCGTGAAGCGACAATAAAAAAAAAGAGAACCTAACCTAACAACAACGAAACAACAAAAATAGAACAAGAAAATAATATATTTAAAATTTAAAAAAGATATTTACAATTATATATAAAAAAATGAAGTATGATGATGGTGATGGGTGACGTGAACTACAATTAAATAGAAAATAAAGATAGATGAATATTGAAGCCGAGCCTGAAGGTCAAAGTGGCACACGCTGCGCTTGGAGTAGGAGTAGGCACACGCTGAGCTTGGAGTCTCGCAGCGCCTGGAGCAAGCACGCACAATGGCTAAAGATAGCTCGGGCACTAGTAGGTGGAGGCGCAGACGATGACTCCAGATGAAGGCAAAGGCTTGCAGGATCCCGGAGTAGTGCGGCCCCGTGCTTGGAGTAGGCTACGCCGACGACTTCAGGTGAAGACAGAGGCTTGCAGGATCCCGGAGCAGTGCGGCTCCGGGCTTGGAGTAGGCTACGTCGACGACTTTAGGTGAAGACAAAGGCTTGCAGGATCCCGGAGCAGTGCGGCCCCGTGCTTGGAGTAGGCTACGTCGACGACTTCAGGTGAAGACAGAGGCTTGCAGGATCCCGGAGCAGTGTGGCCCCGCGCTTAGAGTAGACTAGGCGACGACTTCAGGTAAAGACCGAGGCTTGCAGGATCCCGGGGCAGTGCGGCCCCGGGATAAGACCTTTAGGAGATGCTTCAAGTTTGGAAGCTGAATCAAGACTGTCTGTATTGACCGATGATTCGGCTTTTATACCTTTTTAGAGAGAACGGAAAATTATTTAAATTAAAAGCAAATTTTTGTAAATGGCCCAGAGCAAAAGAGTATTTATGTGGAAATATTGAAATAAAAACATCAGACCGGTAACGAATTTGAATAAAAACTGCCATGACAACCAAATAAATAACGATGTCAAAACAAGTCAATTTTTGGTTTTAGGCTCGTACTTAAGAAACGGCAAGATTTAAGTAAGAAATGAGATATTATTGATATAGGAAAAAAGGTAGCGCAACAGCGCGCACGAAACCCGAAATTGCAGAGTTACGGAGAACTAAATAAAAGATCAAAAAAAGGTAGACTCTATTGACACCGATTTAAAAAGCGTGAAAATACGAAGTGAAAATGACCTGTTATTGTGCTATTATGGTCCAAAAATGTTACAGGATCCTATGGAAATAAATGTGACGCAAAATATGAATGCAGAAAATCAAAAACAGATGGAAAAATAAATTTAAAACAGTGTAAAATGATATGTAAGTACCATAACACTACAACCGCTGGGTATGTTCACCTGGCCGGCCGACACCTGACAGCGTTGACTTGACCTTGACCACATTAAGAACGGAGTATCCTATTTTTAAATTTTCGTAGTTAGTATTACTTGTCACAGCTAGTACTATGTCTGGAAACTACTGAATTCTTCTGAATATCACCCATTTCATTACCAACGTGTGCAAGCAGTTAATAATAACGATGGTCTACCTTGAAAACATTTTTGTGAATGGTTGTTGTTAAAAATTGATAATACTAACATTTTGTGGACTGACGAAGCCCCATTTTTGCGTGTAGGGCTTTGTAATAGACGCAACGAACATTAGTGGGCAGTATTTGCATAATCTATAAAAGATAGTTATCATCAAATACAACTTAGTGTAAATGTTTGGGCCGGAATAAGTGTGGGCCCGTACTTCATTGAAAGACGATTAATGGGTGGTAATTATTTGAACATGTTACAAGGTGTTACTCAACATTTCCTGGACGATATACTACCTATAGTTTTACTGAATTTTTATTTCCAACACGTCGGTGCTCCACCTCAATATTCAAGTGCAGTGCGTGATTATTTGAACAGCGAATACGAAGATAGGAGGATTGGGTGTGGCGGCCATGGCCTGCAATGTCACCGGACCTTACACTACTAAACTTTTATTTATGGGGTGAAATAAAGACAAGTTTATGTCGAAGAGGCCTAAAGCTAAGACGACCTCCGCAACAAAATAATAGCTGCATTCACGGAAGTGAAAAGTACTAAGTCACATGTAGTTAATGTGAAAATAATTTAAGGAATTGCGCTCAACTGTGCATTGTGAGAAACGGACTCAATTTTGAACACCTATTAAATACCAGTATTATTTTTTTAATGATTGTATATTTAAGATGTAGATAGTTAATCGTTTGAAATTGTTTAATAGTTGTAAATACTTGATTCCATTTTTTAAATACGCCATAATAAAGATAGTTATCGGTTACATCTGTAATACAACAATATACAATTTCTGTCAGTTTTGAATTTGTGCCGGACGGGCGTAACTCTCCGGAGTAATTGTTGTCGAAGATACTCCGCGAGTCGCTCACGTTCTACACCTGTAGGTTCCGGAATCCTCCCTCTGCCGTCTTTCACTGCCGTCTCTGCGGTTGCTGCGGATAAACTGTGGACTGAGGTTCAAAATTAAAATGCACGATTATAAATTTAAATAGCAAGGGAGTGGCCAGCGGTTCGACTAATTAATTTGTCGCGAAATTTTACAACTATTATTTATTTATCACTATTATTCAAAACGGTTGGTCAACTACGGTTGTTCACTATAGGTTGGTCACTATATATTTTAAAATATTTAATTTAAATGAGCGGTAGTATAAAATATCTGTCCGGAGTAGTTGGTTCTTTAACACTATTGACTAGCAGCTATTAATCAACTAAAATTAGTTGAATTTAACACTTGTGTAACTGCGAATATCAGTTATCACTTTTTCCGTCTAGCTAACACTTTTCACTATATGTCACACCGAATTTTCAGTTGTGACCTTTTTCCGCTAGCTAACACTTTTTCACTATATGCCGCACCGAATTTTCAGTTACGACTTTTTTCCACTAGCTAACACTTTTTTACTATATGCAACACCGAATTTTCAGTTGCCACTTTTTTCGGCTAGCTAACACTTTCACTATTCACTATATATTTCTGCCAGTCACTGCAACTACTACCGGATACTACTGCTGGGCACTGGTAGTTCTTCCTACTACAATATTACAATGTTTCGCCCCCATAAGGTAGACTTCGGCTATACTCTAAAGGGAGCCGCTTGCCATTTCCCATTTGCCTCTTTATTTTCAAACATTTTTCTTTATGCAAATGGCACAAATTGCAACATTTTCTATATAATACTAATCTTAATTCTAACACGCTATACATCATTAAATAGACACTTTTGGTCTTCATTAGTACGTGATAAAGGATAATTAATATATTTACATTCAACAAAGTTATTAAGTAAAATGTCCTAAACTTTTACACTAAATGGGCATATTAATTCTTTAATTATCCTATAACTTTTGAATGGTGCTTAATTATACGAAATACTTCTTTATTATAATGATCTATACAACATATGCTAACTAAATATCATATTTACAACTCTTTCAGGACATAAAAATATTCACATTATTTTTTAGCATAAACTATTACGCAGTTAATTTAAATTTCCAGAAAGTTCTATAGCGCGGCGCGCTGTGATTGGTCGGTTTTTTCTTAAACAAAATAAAGTTGTTTATATTAACTATTGTCAAAACGACCCTTTATACAAACATATTGAGAGTTGTAAATACATGGTAAAACTATGTTAACACGTTATTTAATTGATTTTTTCCGTATTTTCACTTTTTAAACAAATTAATATTCTTTAATCACTTTTATGTTTAAAGTCATTTAGGTCGTCTCGAACAGAATTATTGAATATCTATATTGAACAGCGTACTCGCCGACGCGATGTACGTGTTGGTTGAGGTCGGCAATGCTCGGCACACTGCTAGACTTGTGTAAGTAATGCGATTGTTGCATTACGCGTCATATAACCCGACCGCGTACTGTAGCATTACACATGACTCGACCAAATCAAGCACGGCACATGACAGTCAAACATGACGCAGAGCAAGCGGCGGTCGGCTGGTTAAGAAATAAGTGAATTTACTTAGAACCGTAATGTTCATGTATTAAGGTTAATGTTTTTTAACAACGCGGTAGTGATCTTTAAATTAAGCATCTCGTACTTTATGACTTAATTGCCCAAATATTCACACGCTATTCAATTTTATGTTTTAATGATGCCGTTACGTCTCCTGCTTTCTATATCACTTTTTTGAATGTCGAAAGACAAAAAAACTATTACAATTAATATTTATTGGTTGTAGTTAAAAATGCTAATACCATGTAAATAAAAACAAAACCGTTAGATATTAAAAAAAACATAATGTAAAACAAATTAAAAAAAAACACAATCACTGTAAATAAAATCGATTTTTAAATATGCCAATATTCATAGTATTGGTCAATAATCAATATTGCAATCTATGTTTGTTGTCAGTCATAAGCCCGGAATGCCATTTTGATTGAATAGTTTAGTAGATTGGGACAAAGTGTGAAGAAAAATCGACTTTATGAATATTATAACAAAATCAAGTGTTCATTCCGGCGCAGCGAGTAGCGAGAGCATTGCGTTTGGCAATTGTCACATCACAACGCAAGCACACCTTCTACAACGCGAGCGTTTCATTTCAATAGCCATCCTGTGTATTATCATTTCGCGCCATGTTTGAAGTCATGATATAACGTAACATTCCTCGGTACGAAATCACTTTAAAGCGCAGTTTTGCGCATTTCTACACACTGCCTTGTCTTCGTAGCCGTCCGGACGACTCCGATTTTATTGTCCCCGCTAGTCCGCTTTAAATGCCTTCAACGCTAGATGCTACGCTCGCGCCGCCTAAGTAACCATTATTTATATCGCATAACCTATCATTGGCCTTCCAGCTCAACTATCTTTTCTACGACTAATTGTTTACATTTATCTTTGATTATATACATGTCTAGATGCCACATTGACCGTACCAAACGGCGCAAATAAAGTCTACTAAAATTGGTAGACTCGCTTCTCTCTTACGTCAGTGTCATTTTAATCACTTAAGGATAACGTGCTCACGAAAAATAATTAATTATGCCGGTTTGTGCTGTCAAATTGTATCGTAATTATGTGGGAAAACCGTATAATAACACCATGATCACTTTTCATCAGCAAGTTTTGTTATTTAACCGCTATTATATTAAGAAAACACGATATTTTAATTCGTTATTTTGTAGGTTTGTTTCATTAGCTGGTGTTGTCAGCTTATTACTAGGGAGATTTGGCGAAACTATGGGAGACAAAATACAATAAAAATATCATTACATCATCTTTTGATCAAGAGAACATTATTATTTTAAAATTTAATTATTTATTTGATCAGTACATGATAATTTACCTACAAAAAATAAAGGAAACCCGTGACGTTATGCACTACATAGTATTTTTGTTAGTTCTTTCTAATATTTTGGGTTTCAGATTTCCTTATTAAGCAAAGTATATAATCAAAGTCTCAGCCGTTTCGTCTACCCTGCCGAGGGTTCCCATCTGGTTGGGTTTTATTTATTAATTTTTGTATTTTATTTTATTGATATTTATGTATATAAAATTTTCATTTATATGTTTACAAAACAATAACTAAAATACATAAATACCAAAAGTAATATAAATACCAAAAAATGATTAGTTATTTATTCGCTAAACATGGTACCTACACAAAGATGACAAATAGTTGTACATAGTACACACACGAAAACGATTTAACATAATATATAAAATCACTATTTTTATAAGTGAGCAAGTTAAAATGTACATATATTGACTAATACTGATAATTAAAATGAAATTAAATTAAA
This sequence comes from Parnassius glacialis, assembly GCA_033319125.1. NCBI lineage: Eukaryota > Metazoa > Arthropoda > Insecta > Lepidoptera > Papilionidae > Parnassius > Parnassius glacialis. The sequence continues at coordinate 35,439,124 of JAVANC010000028.1, read as the reverse complement.
ATTACAATTCATCATTTTATTTTATAACTAGGCAAATCAAATAAGTATATATAGAAAAAAAATTAAAGTCAAATTAGTATGTACTTAATCTAATGGGAAATATTCAAGAGCTGGTATCACTCGGCTCGCCCCCGAGTGACGCAGCGCGCTTGTTAAACAATAGTAGTAACGCATACTTGTGTGCGTAATATGCACACAAGCGCTTCAAAACGGGCCGGTCGTTTTTGTTGCGATTGCAGCGCAACGCTCTATCTAGACATGTACATAATCAAAGACATTTATTCTCCACCTCTTTCCCTTGCTCTGTAGTCAAAACTTGCATTTCGAACTGTCTTTTGTGTTGGAGTAAAAATATTATTTAATTCGAGGTGTGTATAATTTCAAGTCGCAATTTTACTACCGGTTAGTGCAGTTGCTTCATAATGACGTGACGGCTCTAATGCCGAACCTACAGTATTTTTGTAGCGTAAGCATACCTACTGCGCAAAAATAAATCGAAATGGCGTGTCAAACTAAACGCTCCGAAACTGTCGTAATCCACGAGTTCCTGGCCTTTGTGCAACAAAAATTGGACGTCATGGACCAGGTGTCTCTGGAACAGGTACTGATGACAAGCTTCACCGAGGACGAGATCATCCAAGCCAAGAAGGTGTTAGCAGATTCAGCCGTGACCCAAATCCGTCTTATCACACGTCACAGGGATGGACGCGGTAAGAAAGACCTGCAAGACATCTTCAGGCTATTCAATGAGACCGACTCTGATGACATCCCAACTTTCGTCGCGCGTGATCTCAACAAGCTGCCTCCCGTGACGTTCGATCACGTAGACGTCACCAGATTGTTGAAAGACATCACCACGTTGAGAGCCGATGTTACCGACATCCGTTCCAAATTTGAGGAATCGGAACGAGCCGCAACAGAGCTGAGAAACCAAGTCAATATGTTGCACAATATAATTGCAACATCTGCAAATTCAACGCCGTCGCAGAATGTAAATACGACACGCGGTAACCGGAATAGTAGTCATATTTCACCGATGATTGCGACTCCGTCACGCGATACCGTCTGTCAGCGGGTTGATGACCGAGAAACTAGGGCGACCTCGGTCGTCATTGCATCACCACCTCAACCCTTGACTGAACCCATTGGTACTCCTCCGCCGAAGCCAACCTCAAAACAAGGGAAGACGTTTGCGGATGTTGCCCGAAAACCTTTACAACCGGCACCCTCTTGTGGTCGAAAGCGGAAGAATGTGGAAATAAAATCAGTTCCAGTGGTGACCCAAGACAAGATTGATAAGGACGGGTTTACCCTTGTTGACAAGAGACGTCGGTCGCGACCCGTCTGTAACCAGCGTGGGACCGCCAAGATAAACGCGAGTACAACTCTGCGTGCTGTGGAGCCAACTATACAACTCTACATCTCCCGTTTGGACAAAAGTACGTCGGGAGAAGACGTCCTGCGTTTCGTGGAAGAACGAAGCCGATGCCGCATTGAGGATCCGATCTCTTTACATTTGCAGCGTCTGGAGTCTAATAGGTCAACGAACTTCAAATCCTACGTACTCCAGGTTCCTGCAAAACATAAAGAGACATTCCTCGCTCCCGATTTCTGGCCCTCTGGGGTAGTGTTTCGCCGATACAGGGACGCGCCAAAGAAAAAAGTTCCCTAGATAGTGTTAAGTTATGTCTATATTTTATATATATTTTTAGGTTAAGGTTTATATTGCTATGGGCCAATGTTCTTAATTTTTAAGTCCTTGATGCCTGAAATAAAGTTATTGTATTGTATTGTATTGTATGGTATTGTATAATTTCCACTCGTCGTAAAATGTATTTTTTTTTTAATTTTATTTATTAGTACAGTTATAAGTTATCAACTAAAAAGTGAGCGTGTCATTAAGGAAGTAAATAGTAGGCAAAAACTCCGTGCATTGACCTCGTACACACACGAGCGCGCGTCGTTGTTGCCCATAAATCATATTCAATTTCGGATATTTTAAAATAAATGTAGAAACCTTATTTACGCGTACTTTCCAAAACTGCAATAAGTGTATATCAGTAATTATATTTTGGACTTAATTATTAAATTTGGCGGCTCTTTGAAAAATAACCCTGTATAAATGTCCGCCGCAATGAATTTCTGTGACTTCGGCAGTCAAGAAGCGCAAGCGATTCGCAGATTTTTTCTTCTATAAGGACTTAAGTAATTGCAGTCACGTTTTCATAAGAAATGATGCGGTTAAAAAACCTTTAACACCTACTTGCGATGGCCCCTACAGCGTCCTAAGTAGAAATAATAAGGTATTTAAGGAACAACTCCCTAATATACAATATTGACTTGCCATATTTCAATTGAAAGATTAAAACCAGCTTATACTTTACGTGGTAGAGCCATGCTGCAGCTATATTAGTAGTATAGTTGTAGCACGAATGGGTCGGCTCGACCGGGGAAGGACCACGCTCTCACAGAATACCAACGTCAAATAGCAGCTTAACGCTGCTGTGTTGCGTATAGTGAGTGTAGAGAACCGGAAACCCTTTTACTGGTAAAGAGGCATTCCATCTTAGTCCTCACGGGTGACAACGCATCTGCATTTTGATTCGCAAACGAGGATAAATGTAGATGTCTATGGGCCACAGCAACCACTTACCATCAGGTGGACTGTGTGCTCGTTTGTCACCCTATCATATAAAATATAAAATAAAATAAATATATAGTCGAGTCAGAAACTAATGATTTGAGTACAAATAATAATGAATGTCAGAATGCGAACACAAAAAGTAAGGTAGATAATAAGTTTGTTCCTTGTACCACACGGAGTGGCACAGAAGTAAAGCCACCTTTGCGTTTTTTTTAAACTAACGTGGTGTAGCTATGTGGCTGATGTATCATAGAGTCTTGTATAGGAAGGAAAATGATTAGACTGTTTACATTACTGGTTAAAGTCCATACATTTTATCGAACCCGAGACGCGTGTTCGCCTAGTCCACTCAAAAGGAGCTGAACTATTCAGTTGCAGACTGCCGTCCCGCCGGTGGCGGTGGTTATAGTATTTCATGAGAATTACATACACATTGACACGAGTGGCGCCTATGTGTGCTGTGTCACCAGCACCTACAGTTCGATCAGATAGGATTAAGCGCGGGATCTACGGCTTTACGAGATTTCCGGGGCAGAAATATAAAGTAACACCTCCCAACTTCCTGACTCTGGGCTACAACTAAATATTTCTTGACAATAATTTAAAATTAAAAATTTTGTACAGCCGACTTCAATATAAGCGACTTCAATATAGGTTATTTAAGAATAACTCAATACCCATTGGTCTGACCTTGATCACATTCATATGGGACCACACGAGAACTATCAGCTATCATATAAAAAAAGAATCATCGAAATCGGTTCGCCCAGTACAAAGTTATGAGGTAACACACATAAAAAAAACATACGCGTCGAATTGAGTACCGTCTCCTTTTTGGAAGTCGGCAGCAAACATACATTAATTAAGTTTTTGGCGTGGTCCGGGATCCAAACCTCAAACCACAGATCAACAGTCGCACATACGGCCACTAGTCTAACGAGGCATATTTATTTTTTATTTTATATAACTGACAACAACACAACCTTACAGTCCACCTGATGGCAAGCAGCCACTGCAGTTCACGGTCACCTGCAGCCAACTTTATGCGAAGAAGGCAGTATACAGATGCATTGTCACCCCCGAGAACTAAAATAGAATGCCTCATAGTCTCTAATTATACTGACTCTCTATACCCTTGTAGAACTTATTTCTTCGGAACACAGCGATGCAATCACTGCAATTTGGTAGCAGAAATTGTTATCTACCCACCCATCTACCTCTTTTCTTGGCAAAAAAGGTCGACACCTTTTCCATCTAGAGACATAAATTTTGCCATATATTAAAATTTCAGATATTATTCTTATTTATCTATTCTATTTAATGCTCATACTATTAAAGTTTTAGTAAAACCGGGCTTTAATATACCACTTTCAGAAATAAATAATAATCTAATTTCCCCGATAAGTAATTATAAAGCAAAGGTATTATTTTCTTGAATTATTGCGAGCGTTAATTTTTTGATTCTATCTTCCCCCGTAGGACAGTACGTATTAAAATAATTGTTATAGTCACGCATACAGAAATGTTCAATACAAAGCGCTAACAATTTCGACGGAGTGAAAGACGGATAAATTCCACGTATGTGAACTATTTGACAATTACCAGAAATTATTGCTTTAACAGAAACCCGAATAAATTGCTAATACATTTTGCCTAATTCTAGTATGCGAGCAAGCCGGGTTCGCCAGCAACAAATTTGTTAGTTGAAATTTTAAGTGCTGATTTACCTCGTGCTCCGTAGTAAGTAAAACAACTAGAGGAAACCTGCACGTCTAGAAATAAAATATTTTGAGGAGATGTAAAGCCCGCTACCAATCACAGCAGGAGTAGCGCGGCGGACTTATTTTGCTTCATGACCCTCACGCATTGTCGCTCTCACGAACGTACCGCATAACTAACAAGTTCTTTATTTAAAAAAATATACCACGTTTTTCATATTATTACATTGTCATTCGATTCCAAACGATATTTAAAATTTTAAGTTTCTAGCCTATCGGAAAATCAGTTTAAAATTAATTACTAAATTCGACCCGAACAGTAATATTTTATTTATTTATTTATTATATATATTTTATTTATTGGATCATGAAAATTGGGATTGCAATTTTAAATGCTGATTTTTCATGTGCTCGACTTTGAAGGAAAATATTTCAAGGACATAATATTATGTGGTCCGCCAAGCCTCGTTAAAGCAGCGTGACGGACTAATTGCTCCATATCTCTCTTAGAAATGAGAGGAGGCCAATGCCTAGCAGTAGGAAGTTTAAAAGTTGTAACTCTACTTTCCATTCTGCCTACAGCGTTGCACCTGAAAATCTATAAAAGTTTCTCCACTTGTTGCAAGATCAGAAGCTAATTAACAAATAAAATTTGAATAGTTATTTTAAAAAGGTTATTTTAAACTAAATACCACAAGCCGCTGGCATAATTCGACTAAATTAAATTCTCCGATTTTGTCGAATTCTGTTAGTGGTTTATTTTATTTATATTATTTTTATTTAATAACAATTACAATAGGCCTATTGCTATTATTCTTATTTGCTATTATATAATTTCATATTACATAAAAACATGCAGTAATTTATAATAAAAATAAGCACCAACAAAAGTGGACGCATTCAGCCAACGTATCAAACTAAATAGCTATCCTATAAATCATCACCGCGCTAATCACTCTGGGCCTTGTTGAAACCGCGAATGTGTATTTTAGCGTTGTTAACGAATTCATAATTGCCCTGCCGATAAGCAATGGAGAATGAATACGTTGGGACTTATTCGGTATAAATTCCACCTCACCCATTATTTCTTGGAAGAATGGTTCTCGAATGGTTGTCTCGTACTGGTAAACAAAGTGTAGGATAGCCATCCACTAGGTGTAGTGACGACCTAGGAAACGATTAGGATAGTGTGGCATTTTTTGCCAGAGGCCCTTGTTGAACATTGGGATTGTGATGAGTTGTAATGAACGATGATGAATGTAAACCATTGTAGTCCAGAGGCAAGATTTTTTTTTATAGGATAAGGGTGACAAACGAGCACACAGTCCACCTGATGGTAAGTGATTGCTGTGGCCCATAGACATCTACATCTATCCTCTATTACAAATCAAAATGTAGATGCGTTGTCACCCGTGAGGACTAAGATGGAATGCCTCATTTCCAGTAAAAAGGGCCTCCGGCCACCTGCACTCACCAAGCGAAACGCAGAGGTAAGCCTCTACTTCACGCTGGTTTTCTGTGAGGTCGTGGTACCACCCCGGTTCGAGCCGGCCCATCCGTGCGACAGCAAAAGCTGCCGCGTGGCTCTACCACTGTTTTGCATAAGGCATCTCCCCATATCTTAATAATACTTAATAAACGAACAAAATTAGGTTTGGTTCGAAACTCCGTAAAGAACAAATGTTTTGTATGGTCTTAAAATAATTGTTCAGATCTGATTGTTCCTCCGTTTGCAATTTATGTATATTAACCGCCTTCATGGTACAGAAAAACGCTCGGGCATACACGCATGCTTCGATTTTCTACCTTAAAACATACAATGACTCCAACGGCGTTACTTCAGGCAAAATTCTCCGCTTTTAAATTAATTGATAAAGTCTAAAACAACAGAAATGTACATAGCACGTTTCAAGGAGATTACGTCGCGCCGCAAGCGAGTTAAGAGCTTCAACTGCAACAATTAGTCTTAATCAAATGTTGGGAGTGGAGTTTCCCCGAGGTGTTATTAACAAATGCCAACTTTTACTCTAGTGCTCAAGGGGTTTTATACAACGGCAATAATTTTTCATTTAACTTCAAATTTTTTCCTTATTTTGTGTTACTGCGCGGGAAAATGGAAAAATATTTTTATTTTATTTTTCAATCTCCCTCCCACAAAAACTGACCTTCTCCATAAATTGTCTTAACGGGGGATATTTACCATAGCTGCCACGCGTGCTAAGCAAGTTGACAACCTCAGTTTTTTAGTTGTTATTAGGACGCTGCTGCCCATCTCCTGATTTATTTACCTCTATTGCCTCTTACGAAACACAGGGGATTTTATAGTTGGGGGGGGGGGGGGGGTATTTTTAGACCGCCACTACATAGTGATCTGATAGTAAATGGATGCTGTAGCCCATAAACATCTACATCTATCGCCCTTAAATACTAAGAAGGAATGCCTCGTTTGCAGTAAAAAGGGTCTACAGTTTTCTACACTCATCATACTAACTTACACAGCAGTATTAAGATGGTATTCGGTGAAAGTGTGGTCCTTCCTGTGTCGAGCTGGCCTCTTTTTACTGCAACCATAATATCACTACGGTATAATTATGTTCGCCTTCGCATTTTGCACTGGATCACATAACACCATTTATCCGTGGTTTCCCACACGCACCATACGAAATAAAGCAGAATGAAGCTGCTATTTTACGCTGGTATTGTGTGAGAGTGAGGTCATGCCCCAGTCAAGCCGACCAATTTTGTGCAACACCCGCAATAAAGTTGCATCGTGGCGCTACCACTTACGAATGGAAAGATATTTTTATTATTTTTAAAATTATCATCACAGAACTTAAGTTTTAGTGGAGGCTTATAGTTTAACGTGTGATATATTACCATCATTAACAACAGCCTTATTAAGTTCATTGCAGAAACTAGGCCTATTTTGATATTGCGGTAACAGGCATGCGTTACTAAGAATAGCCAGTTAATATCATTTAGAACCCATAATACTTATTTAAATTATAGTTTAAATAACTTAATAGTAAAAAACATTTTTAAAAATAAGCTTTTATTCAAATGCTCTAAAAAGATGAAAATAAACATTAAATTAAATAAAACCCATCAATTTATTACATTACACAATTTATTTTCTACAAGCTTGTCGCGAGATTTTTTTTATTTTATAGAAGCATTATTTTTTCTTAGCATTACCTACTTATGTCAATATGAAGTTACAAATTGTATTATTGTTTATGTAGACAGGTAAATCCCGCAACAAGTTTTTTTTATATTACACTAGCTGGTATCCGGCACGTTGCTGCCACAGAAAAAATATTTGTGGAAATATTGTTTTAAATTTGGAAGGGTTTATATTGTTTAATTAGGAATGATAATACATTCATTGAAATTGATTTTATTTATTTGCACAATGAATATCAAATGATGCTAAATAATGTGTCTGTCAGATCAGACCCCATGTCAGCGAGTGTTATAAAAATTAAGTTTAGTCTAATAGTAATAATACTTATACCATCTCTTCGAAAAGTTGAACGCGGACGTCATTTTATTCATATTCTTCTCAGCGAACCCTTTCATTTGATATCCAATTCATTAAGGTGAATAAAAAACATAGCCCGCCATTTTTGGGAGTCCACCATATTTATTTAGAGTGACGTCATTTTATTTTCGTATTCTTCTCAGCAAACCCTATAATTTGATATCCATAACATGGGGAGTCCGCAGAAAATAACGAGACCGCCATCTTGAGCCGTCCGCCATATTGTATTAAGTATGACTTTGGCTAAAAATATTTTATCAATTGTACGGTATTACTAAAAAAAATGTGGTTAAAGTTATGCTGATCATATAAAAAAAAAACAGAAATATAAGAGAAAAGCAAGAACAGCTTATACCTATAACGAGAAAAAATTTTTTTTTGAAAAAAAAAAGAGAAAAGAAGAACTAAAGCTACAGAATGATTTTAATAATACAAACACTTAAGTACTAATATCTTGAGGCACTACTTATGTTGAAGAACTGGTATGGGATTTGATTTTGTGAAGGTCATTCGAACTTCGTATAGCAAACACTGCTGAGTTATCTAATTCTCGAACAAGAATGGTGGCGTGTTTAACCCAAGTGTATTTAAAATTCTTTTGTTTACCTAAATCTGTCACGAAAAAGCATTTTGTTTTTTAATGTTTGTACCTATAAACATGTATGTCAAATTTCAGCTCAATCGGTTGAGGATAACTGCTATAAAATTCAATTGCAAGATTTCACCCTAACAAACATACATTGCAAATTAAATAAAAGTTTTTAAAACGGTTTTACAAAGCTAAAGAAACACGTTAAAGATAAAATTATTTTATTTCATCCCGGTGATCCTGATCAGGATACCTATTAAGATAAAGTTATTAAATTATAGTATTGTCATCTATCCTTCATACGGGTGCAAATTTTCAAGTCAATAGGCCGTCCGCAAGTTGGTGAAAATTACATTAAAAGTTAGTGTTAAAAATATTAAACTATTTTATACATTTTCATTTTATTTGACACTCATGTTGATTACTTATATCACTTTTGTGAAATACTGCTACGTCTCAGACAAATTAAACCTCAGCTTATCCCATATTTAGGTGGATTTGTTAAAAAAATACATTGCTCTCCTTACGAAATAAGTTTGATTTTTATGATTTGGATGAACACTACTTGTACTAATTTCATAATATTTATTTTAAATTTAAATCATTATACTGATTATAAAAACCAATTTGATGAAGCTGGAGTATTACCAAGTGACAACAATCACAGTATAAATTATCTATACATATAAATATAATTGATGTGTCCGTTTGTAATGTCAAAATAATAGTTTTCATACTACATACGTAACATAAGTAACGTATAATATGCATGTAGCATATTATACGTTACTTATAACAAAAACACAATTATTAAAATTTTTGACTGTTTGTCTGTGTCTGTTTGTTCCGGCTAATCTCCGAAATGGCTGAACTGATTTTTACGGGACTTTCGGTGATCAGCTATCAGCTATAAAATGAGTAACTTGGGCTACTATTATTTTAAATAAAGAATTGAGGTTTCACGCAAAAAATTAAAACCCTAAATTACACGCGGCCGAAGTCGCGGGGAACAACTAGTAATTAAATATGTTTAACATAAACTGTAGCGAGAGGAAATGTCACTTACCCGTCTATCCACAGAAGCAGCTGTATTAATTAACTACCCAACTTAAATCTTCCAATTCCCAAAACTTAATTTCAATTTACTACATTTCTCCGGCATCGAATTTAAAGATTATTTAACTAGCAGCATTTATTTTGGCAATGAAGTTTTATTCAAAAAACATTTTATAAAGGAATTTTGATTTTGAAAAACATTTGTAAATGTCCATATTTCTGAGAAGGTTATTAAGCAAGTAAGAGAAGGTACTGGCTGACCTTGACTACGACCGACTTTGACAAATTTTGAATAGTCTGAAGCTTATTACGTAGAAAATATTATAGTGTCACAAGTCAGTGAGCAAGCACAAAAGTATTCACTCGTCTGCATAACACTATCCAACGAGGAGGGTCAGGGGGCATTAGCCCCGGGCAGCAAATTTAAGGAGGCGGCATTGAAGGAAAAGAAAGTCAGCTTTCTGTCTATACTTTTTAAATGATGCCACTAAGACTTTCAAAAAATAGCTTGTACTTTATTGAGTTATAATAGACATAATCTGATCTCTCACCCATACACAAACACAAACATAAACACATTTTTGTCGTAATTTTCTTCTTGTGGCATCTTAATTAGTCACGCGGTTATCTTGTATTTACTTCTGACTGCTTACTGCTACAACATGAGTAAAGAAACCGACCAGAGGGAAAGCTACATACAAACGTCTTGCTACGGGTACACCCACGCATAGCGCAGCGATGTTTGCGTGAGCTCTCACCGACAGGTTCAGTGACGCTCCTTTGGGGTACAAACCGGTTTGCGCCGGCTCAGTCGGAGTGGGAATGAAAGGGGGTCACGCGCATTGAAATAAATAGACGAATAATATTTCGTGATTATAAAGATCAATAAACTTATAATTTTTTTTCAATTATAGTGAAGTTTAGAGATTGTGTACTATAAAATAAGACATTACAGATTTATATGTATTTTTATTAGATAATTAGTATTCGTATCAGCTAAATTCCTAAGTTGTACATATACATAGTACATTTTTATTTAGAATTTAATATTCGAGAGAAAATAATACAATAGCCAGACAGTGGTGCAGTTAGTGTTAGTGGTAGTATTGCTGGATATGGTGATGGTGGACGGTGGTGCTGCTCGTGCAGTATTGGTGGCGGTGGATGGTGGTGCTGATCGTGCTGGTAATGGTGTCAGTGATTGTGGTGGTGCTGGTAGTATCATTGTTAGTGGTGGTGCACAGTGGACCACCACTGGCACCACCACCACGACCAGCATCACCACCACAGCCCTTACTACTGCCACCATCATCCTGGTAGTAACATTGATGGTGATGGTGTATCAACACCACCGGCCCATTGCGTACCAGAGCGTAAAAGTATAGACAATAGTAGTATATATAATGAAGTTAAAAGGAAAACTATCACAGCTAAGTAGAAATAACAAGTTAACAAGTAAACGACTAACTTATAAAATACACTTTGATTAGTAAAAATTTCGTTACAACTCCATAGAAAATGACCTAAAACTAGCTGCATTAAAACTTTGTAATGTTATTGTAAACTGTAAAAAATTTACATTTTATGAAGAAAACGGTTTATAAGCATTACAACGAGTATATACGCTTTACTTACTTGCTGGATAGACAGGGAGGATCTTTTTTACTTACTTACTACTTTCACTTATTTTTAGTTGGTAGTTATTGTAGGGCTCATTCAAAGTATCCATACAGTCATAATATAGCTTCATACAGTTTCATTGATCACACTCTTGGTTTACGCGAGCGACCTCAGGATAATTTAGGGCGGTAGTGGTTTACGTGAAGGTTCGTTACAGTTATATATGTGTCGGAAATTCAACAGAGGATTCCAATCCTGATATATCGGATATACATCAGGATAACGTTAATTGTAAAAAATAATAAAAGTATGAGAATTACTCTCTGCCACCATTACTTAACCAGCAATAGCAAAATTATTAGCGCTTACCCAGCACTCCGCTACCATTACTTAACCGGCAATAACATGTCGTGAAGCGACAATTAAAAACAAAAGAACCTAACCTAACAAAAAGAACAAAAAAAAATTATTTAAAATTTTAAAAAGATATATTTACAATTTTATAAAAAAATGAAGTATGATGATGGTGATGGGTGACGTGAATTACAATTATTATTATTTCTTTTAAATAATAAAGATAGATGGATACTGAAGCGGAGCCTGAAAATCAAAGTGGCACACCGCACTTGGCGGTGGTGGCACGCAGCGCCTGGTCTAGGCACACGCAGCGCCTGGAGTAGGGACACGCAGCGCTTGGAGTAGGCACACGCAGCGCTTTGAGTAGGCACACGCAGCACCCAGAGTAGGCACACGCAGCGCTTGGAGTAGTCACACGCAGCGTCCAGAGTAGGCACACGTTGCGCCTGGAGTAGGCACACGCAGCGCTTGGAGTAGGCACACGCAGCGCCCAGAGTAGGCGCAGCGTGCCAACACCGCCAAGTGCGGTGTGCCACTTTGATTTTCAGGCTCCGCTTCAGTATCCATCTATCTTTATTATTTTCTAAAAAAAAAATAATTGTAATTCACGTCACCCATCACCATCATCATACTTCATTTTTTTTATAAAATTGTAAATATATCTTTTTAAAATTTTAAATAAATTATTTTTTTTGTTCTATTTGTTAGGTTAGGTTCTTTTGTTTTTAATTGTCGCTTCACGACATTTTGGCGCCCAACGTAAAAGTTTTCTTTCTCTCTTAATTTTTTTTTCTCTTTTCTTCACCTTTACTGCGCCTTGTCCATTTCCTTTTGATTTAATTGCTTTCTCTTTCGTTCTTAACTCTTTATTTATTCATCATTCATCTTCACTTACATTCATCACTTTTATATTTTTATTCTAGATAACTTAAAGAGGTACAATTTTTAATTAAATTTTTATTTCTTAAACTTATCTTTGCACTTAATTATAAAAATGAAAAGGGTTATTATTATTACCCTTCTTAAAACTTGAGCACTACAACAAGATTTTTTTCGGATGCTCCAACAACCCAGACGCATATCTCAACTACACTATCAGGGATAACAAACTTTACCGCTGCATCCATTCTCCCGATCGTCTAAACGATGACTTTATTTGGAAAGAAGTTCCACTACCTCAAGGTAGACATGCACTTATGGAAGCTAACCATGGTTCCCCTTCAGAACTCCATCTTGGTATCTTCAAGAAATTCAAGAAAATATCTTTAAAATACTATTGGCCTGGTATGTTTAAGGACATTGCCAAATTAATCTCGACTTGTGAAACCTGCTTAACCTACAAACACCCTAATCATTCTCCCTATTGTCTTATGGGTAAACCCAAACTTTGCTCCAGACCTTTTCAAACTATATCCTTAGATCTTATAGGTCCATTGCCTATGACTCGAAGACGAAATCAGTATATTCTAGTAATTAACTGCAATTTTACTAAATATACTATGATTTTTTCCCTTAAACGTGCTACTTCAGCTAATATTATTAATGTTTTGGAAAATTCAGTTTTTCTAATTCATGGCATTCCCCAAACTATTATAATGGACAACGCTGTTCAATTTCAGTCGCGAGAATTCCACTCATTTTTAAATTCTTATAATGTTCCTTGTATTTTTCACACAGCTTTATATTGTCCTCAGGTTAATCCTACGGAGAAGTTTAATAGTACAATTATTACAGCTATACAGCTCCTACTAGAGATGCTAGAGATTTAGCATCTCTAGTAGGACACGATCATAGATCCTGGGACAACCATCTTGCTAAGATTGAGTTCGCAATGAACAGCGCTACAAATGTAGCTACTGGTTTTACTCCAAACTTTTTAGTCTTTGGTAGGGAAACAATACCTTGTGGTTCCTTCTATACTCCAACTCAGAACCTCGAGGAATTGATATTTATGCCTCGTGATATTTACGCGTCTAATGCTGGTCTCCTCTCATCTATCTTTCACAAAGTTCAAACTAAACTTCACATAGGTCACGCTAAAAATAGCGCTCGCTATGTTCTTCGCCGGTCTTTTAAAGAATTTAATGTGGGAGACACTGTTTGGCGTAAAAACCATGTTTTAAGCAATGCCGGCGCATACTTTAATGCTAAACTTGCCCCTTAGTTCATCAACTGCAAAGTGATAGCTAAACTGTCACCACTAGTCTATGTGATTGAAGACCCTAATGGAGTTAGAGGCAAGTGGCACATCAAAGATGTAAAATCATAAATTTTCTTAACTTTTATTAACTGTTAATTTGTATATATGTATAAATATCACCATCATTTTCACCTTATTATTTTTATTTCTTTTAATTTGTTTGTTTGTTTGTTGATCCAGTGTTCTTCAACACATCTTGCTTTAGGACCTCGAATTTTGGTTGGATTAATCTTCACTTTTTATTTTTATTTCAGACACTTCTCGTTAGTGATGTTGCATAAGTCATAGCGACTAATGCTTGCTTAAGATTAAGTTCTTTATCTTCATCTTCACTTGGGAGCGGCTGACTACTCCCTTAATAATTTTTTTTTCCACGCAGGAGCGGATGACAACTCCTTAAATAAGCCTGAATGTCCTTTCAAAAACACACTTTTACTTACCTTACCTGACCTTACCTGAATGCAGATGATGAATGTAAGAGATAGTATATCTGATTTTGCCTGTTGATGCCTGTTTCTGCAAAGCTGTGTTTTTATGGTTTATTTTAGAATGTACATGTCAAATTTTTGCTGAGCCAAAAATTTTCCAGGGTCGGGGGAAAATGTAGTGTTATGCTACTTACATATCATTTTAAATCTATTTTTCCATTCTGTTTTTGATTTTCTGCATTCATATTTTGCATCACCTTTATTTCCATAGGATCCTGTAACGTTTTTAGACCATAAGAACACAATAACAAACCATTTTCACTTCGTATTTTCACGCTACCAGCACTTTTTAAATCGGTGTCAATGGAGTCTACCTTTTTCGATCTTTTATTTAGTTCTCCGTAACTCTGCAATTTCGGGTTTCGTACGCGCTGTTGCGCTACCTTTTTTCCTATATCAATATCTCATTTCTTAATTAATCTTACCGTTTCTCAATTACGAGCCTGAAACCAAAATTTGACATGTTTTGACATCGTTGTTTATCTGGTTGTCATGGCAATTTTTATTCAAATTCGTTACCGGTCTGATGTTTTTACATCAATACTTCCACAAAAATACTCCTTTCCTCTTGGCCATTTACAAAAAATTGCTTTTAATTTAAATAATTTCCCGTTCTCTCTAAAAAGATATAAAAGCCGAACAATCGGCCAATAAATAGAGTCTCGCTTCAGCTTTCAAACTGGAAGCATCTCCTAAAGGCCTTATCTCGGGGCCGCACTGCTCTGGGATCCTGCAAGCCTCTGCCTTCACCTGAAGTCGTCGCCTAGCCACGCCTGCGCCTCCACCTACTAGTGCCCGCGCTATCTTTAGCCGCTGTGCGTGCTTGCTCCAGGCGCTGAGAGCGCCTACTCAAGGCTCAGCGTGTGCCTACTCTGGGCGCTGCGTGTGCCTACTCCAAGCGCTGAGAGCGCCTAATCAAGGCTCACCGTGTCACTACTCTGGGCGCTGCGTGTGCCTACTCCAAGCGCTGCGTGTGCCTACTCCAGGCGCAGCGTGTGCCTAATCTGGATGCTGCGTGTGACTACTCCAAGCGCTACGTGTGCCTACTCTGGGCGCTGCGTGTGCCTACTCCAAGCGCTGCATGTGCCTACTCCAGGCGCAGCGTGTGCCTACTCTGAACGCTGCATGTGACTACTCCAAGCGCTGCGTGTGCCTACTCCAGGCGCTGCGTGTGCCTAGACCTGGCGCTGCGTGCCACCACCGCCAAGTGCGGTGTGCCACTTTGATTTTCAGGCTCCGCTTCAGTATCCATCTATCTTTATTATTTAAAAAAATAATAATAATTGTAATTCACGTCACCCATCACCATCATCATACTTCATTTTTTTTATTAAATTGTCAATATATCTTTTTAAAATTTTAAATAAATTATTTTTTTTGTTCTATTTGTTAGGTTAGGTTCTTTTGTTTTTAATTGTCGCTTCACGACAAACAATAATCAATAGCGCTTTACCAGCACTATAATATAATATAATGTCACTTAACCAGTGATCATAAAAATAACAGCGGTCTTACCCAGCATTCTGCCACTATTACTTAACCAGTAATAGCAAAATCATTAGCGCTTACTCAGCACTGCGCTACCATGACTTAACCAGCAATAACAAAAATAACAGCGCTTACCCAGCAACTGAAAATAAGCAAAACCACTTAAGCATTACATGTAATCACGGCTGCGCATACCCCAGTAACCTCCAGTAACTCATCTTTCCTTTATGCGAACCTCACATGGGAACGCCGAGTCTCTCCTGGTCTCCATGGTTTCCACTGAAACCCAACCTCCGCCAGAATTGACTGCTTACCGCGTACTCACGGACTACTAAGTTAGTAGACGCCGATTTCCACTGAGCTACGGCTACACGACAACCTCTGGTACGGTCCGCGAACCTCATGTAAACTTAAATACTCTCATTAAATGATAGTAAATTTTATGGATTTTATCGCATTTATTTTAACTTTTTAATTCCCGACGTTTTGGGTGCTTTATAGCACCCATGGTCACGGCGGGGACTGAGGTGTTTTACGTCCTAATGTCATAGCCCGGCTACCTTTTATTTTTCGGCTATTTTTGGTCGGATCTACGCAGAATGACCTTATAGTATCTTGAAGTATTGCAGTTGTATGCTTTGGTTGGGATTTAATTTTATTAATTACAGGATCCCAATCAGATGGTAGCACACATCCATCTTCTCTATTGAAATAAGGATATTTTTTAATTTCAATAGCCTCGCGAATCATCCTTGGTAGGAGTCGGTGTTCTTTTGCGAGGATTTGTGTCACGTTTTAAGGAGTAAACAGTTATTATTATAACTGGCTTTAAGGCATTCCATCGTAATCCTCATAAGCATTAATAGCTGTTTTTATTTGAAACTGGTTGCAGTTGTCCCTAGATTACGGTAGTCATTAAACATCGGTGGATTAATAAGTTTAGGTGTCGTTCTTTCTCCAATTATTTAATAAAAAATTAGAACACTAAAATTTGTGAAGGACAAACTGATAAAAGAATATACAGAAAAAGATAACAAACGATGACACATGAAAGATAACACAGTCTACTTGTTGGTAAATGGATGCAGGCGATAGACATCTTCATTCATCTTCGAGAATCCAAATGCAAATGTGTTTATTTGGTGAGAGCGTGGTCTTTCCCCGATCTTCCACGTATACAATAATAAATTTGTAAAATAACGTAATACTTATTGTATTGCATGGCAAGTAAGAGCTTTAACTGCAAAAATTAGTTTTAATAAATTGTTGCGGGTGCTGCTTCCCTCAGGCGTTATTAACGATTGCTGACTTCTACACCAGTGCTACTGGGTTTTAACAACAACAATAATTTTTCATTTAGCTTCTACTTTCCATAATTCTGTGAAAATTGGTAGCGTAGTTGCCTTTCCCTTATTGTTTACTCTTTAAGCATTTTGTTATCTTGTAGTATTTTGACAACACCTATAGGTTTACAATTATAATATGTTAATTTATTCACTACAGTCTATTAAAGTCCACTGATGAACATTGGCCTCCCCATAAATTAAATCATTATGTGGACATATGCCACAGCTCCCACGCTTGGCACGCCGGTCAACCGCAGATTTTTAGGTTATTTTTGTTATTAGGAAAATGCTGTTGTATATCTTCTGATTTGTCTTTTCTACGGTTTTTCTTCCTCACTCACTGTTCGATATTGAGTAATGGATATTTTTACACCCCCACCTTGGCATGTAATTAATTATACATTTAGAAAGGATGTTACGAACACAAAGTGATTATACCTACTGATAAAAGTAGTAATTATTTACTGTAATTGTGTAGGGCATAATTATGTAATACTAGGATTACATAATTATGCCCTATGTATATATATCTGCATGATCATGGAGCAGTAAAAAGTCGAGCATCGTACGATTTGAGCATAGAGGGACAGTGCTCTTTGAATAGTACTTTTAAAAAAATCATCTGTACTATAAACATGCGTTAAACGGTTTATACTTACCATTTTC
Source organism: Parnassius glacialis (assembly GCA_033319125.1). Lineage (NCBI taxonomy): Eukaryota > Metazoa > Arthropoda > Insecta > Lepidoptera > Papilionidae > Parnassius > Parnassius glacialis. The sequence goes on along the minus strand of JAVANC010000028.1, from coordinate 35,421,411 downwards.
TTTTTCAAATAAATCAAAGAGAGATAGCAATGTTATTAACTTAAGTTTCAAACACACTCCTTATCATTCTCATAAATAGCCTGTAAGCTATCTAATGTTGAGTACGGGTCTCTTACAACATGTTACAAAGGATTTGCCGTAATCGTCACGTTTGCTAGACAGATTATCGATTTATCGCGGCTTAATTCTTCGATACCTCGTCTTAACACCGACTTTACATGCTTTTAATAACGCCGAAATTACTTTATCCTTTTTAGTTTTTTGAGTTAGGTTTTTTTATAGAAAAGTGTGACACACGAACACACAGTGTTTGTTTGTTGTTTTCAGTGGTAGAGCAACGCGGCAGCTTTTGCTGTCGCACGGGTGGGCCGGCTCGAACCGGGGTAGTACCACGACCTCACAGAATACCAACGTGAAGTAGAGGTTTATCTCTGCGTTGCGCTTGGTGAGTGCAGGTCGCCGGAGGCCCTTTTTACTGGAAATGAGACATTCCATCTTAGTCCTCACGGGTGACAACGCATCTGCATTTTGATTTGTAATAGAGGATAGATGTAGATGTCTATGGGCAGCACCATCCACTTACCACCAGGTAGACTGTGTTTTTTTTGTAGGATAAGGGTGACAAACGAGCACACAGTCCACCTGATGGTAAGTGGTTGCTGCGGCCCATAGACATCTACATTTATCCTCGATTAATAATCAAAATGCAGATACGTTTTCACCCCTGAGAACTAAGATGAAATGCATTTTTTCCAGTAAAAAGGGTCTCCGGTTCTCTACACTCACCATACGACACACAGCAGTGTTAAGCTGCTATTTTATGCGTCATTTAATATATAATAATATTATACTGATTTTTTACTTCGGTGTTCTGTGAGACCGTGGTACTTTCTTTGTCGAGCCCACCCACTCATACTGCAATCATAACTCAGTGAGCAACCATATATAAAATAAATTCAAATGACGAGTTGTCAACCTTAATAATAATAATTTCTAAATTTTACTTCAAATTAATTGAATGTTTCTCCTTTCAAGCGAATTGTCAGTCTTACAAAGTAATAAATCTGGCAACGTTAATTGAATTGTCCAATGGACTTTCAAAACAAAACCGTCGATATAAAATTACTTGAAATGGATTGCCATTTGTCAATAGGCAATGTACCGCGTTTTATTATTTTCTATGAAATGTAACTAAAGATTTTCTTTATAAAAAATTAGCAAAGCTAATATTGAATAAAAATTAGGTATAGATGTTCAATATTAGATTTCTTACAACAACGCTATCGATACACTATGCACTGAATGTAGAAGATGGCTCTGTCTAGTAGACAGATCTCTAGCAAAGACTTTGGAGCCCCGAGTCCTGTTCGATCGCTTCTTCAATACGTGCTGTATTGAAGTTGCGTTAGTCCCCCCGCATGCTTTTGAAGATCTGTCTGTTCAGTTTCCTGCACGCTGTAAAATCTGCTGAAGACTACAGCTTCATTTCCTAACTAACAGCCATGAGATGAATATTGTGACCGCAGACTTTCTGTGTTCTTCTGCGGCGGGTCTAGCTGAACTTAGCTCCAACCGCATGGATAATTTCCACGAGCTTGTCATTCATATCCTCCACTGCATTTCAATCTTCTAGGCACTTGAAACTGTTTTGTAGCTCGAGCTGAAAGGTTTCGGGACTCTGGATTAGAGCACGAGGGGGTGGAGCGTTGACTTCATTAGACGAGACCTCTCCTACTTAAGATTTAAGTTCAGTGTGCCTCTAACCATTCGGTAATCTCTACCAGTTCTCTCCCTCACGATCACTGAGACATCACTAAACAGTTGCCGTCTGGTCGTCTTAATGAAGTCAATCTCATTTTTCGTCGAACCGTCGGGACTCGACCAGGTCCACTTCCTGTGGGGCCGCTTCTGGAAGAAAGAGGTCATCATAAATAGTCCCTCTTTTTCCGTGAAGTAGGCCAGATGCTGGCCTCTTGGGTTCCGTTGCCCTATTCTTAATTTCCCTACTTTCAGCTCACCGTTCTGTCTTGTGCCTATTTTTGCGTTGAAGTCTCCCATTAACACCGTATAGTGGGTTTTGGAGGAATGCATGGCTCTAGAGATATCCTCATACATTTATTCCACCTCCTCATCGAGGTGTGCTGAGGTTGTTGCGTAGGCCTGTATGACCTCAGCGAATACCGTTTGATGATTCTGAGTATAAGGTACGCAACCCTCATCGATACATTCCCAATCTTTACAACGTTGTTAACGAGAGACTTGTGGACGATAAATCCGACACGTTCTTGGTACAGATGCTCGGCCTCCCGGTGACAGAACTAGTTGCCGGATTCGAGGATTAACATGTCCTCCTCCTCTCTTCAGACCTCGAATAAACCTATAATATTCCAGCTCAACTTGTTTATCTCTTCTTCCAGCTCCAGGATTTTCTTGTCAGTCCTCCGGGTGCGTGCGTTATATTTTGCCAGGTCGAGTCGTCTTAGGTGGCAACCGAACCTCAATCGGAGATTCTTAGCACCCTCTGCCCCACCGTTACTATGGTCGCCACCGTAGCCAGGAATAGCGGGGCCGTCGGGGACTGGGGGCCTTTCTTTTAAACTTTTATCGTGGGTAGTATATTGCCGTAGTTACCACGCTTGGCAAGCGGGTTAGCAACCGCAGTTTTTTATTGTTGTTTTGCTGTTATCAGAAAGGTGCTGTATGTTGTCGTCTCATCACAACAACGGGAAGATATGGGATAGTGGGTATTCTTACCCACCACTACACGGGGAATATTAATTTATTTTATATTGCCACGTATAAAGCCCTAATACCCGGTGTTTACGCTTTAAAGCTTCATGTGTTTGATTTTTTAAGAGTTAAATTTCGTACTTTAAAAACATGTTTAAAAATTTATTATTTATAAGAAGAGTAGCAAAGGTATATGAAAACTAAAGACTAACTAGTGCGCGGGTTACTGCCGTAGCCATCTTATGTGGAATGCGGCGGTCGTCGTCTGCCCCTACGCTCTCTGCCGTCGCGTCGCCTCCTTGCGCCTCAACACCCCGACTTATTATTTGTTTAAATTAAAGATAATATTGTAAAGTTACTCAAAAAATAGATATTTAATTTAACCTAAAAGAAAATATTAGAGATATTATTACAGAAGTTTTACATTACTACTGATTGGTGAGTACAATAGATCGCGATGAACGTGTATCCGTCATTAAGTTATAAATAAAAAGATGCAATAAATAGTTAAGTTATCATTGAATAAAACTACTTTTATGGATTCTATCGCGTTTAATTAACTCATTTTTATTAATTCCCGACTTGAATTAATTTACTGGAATTAAACGGAGTACCTTCAGCTTTAATTACAAAGGCTGAAGGTACTCCGGGTTAACTCTAACTTTGGGACCTCAATCACCTCAGTCCGCCGTGACCATGGGTGCTGTAAAGCACCCGAAACGTCGGGAATTAATAAAAATAGGTTAACTAAACGCAATAGAATCCGTAAAAATAGTTTCATTTAATGTGTAGTGTTCGCGTTAATATAAATCATTAGTTAAGTTAACAATAAGATACCGACGAACGGGATTGGTCAGAAGTAAATTGTACAGTAGGGGAACACCAAGCATTCATCACTACAGGCTTAACAACTTTACAAGTTTGCGAGTATCGACTCTACACTTACAAACCCGTCTATTTAGACGGGTGGGTGAGCGTAGATCATATACATGCTAAAACATGTCGTAAACGAGAGGATTGGATGACGAAGCGGACAACGGTCCTTCACTAAATGATGTTGCAGGTATGAGCCGGCTCGAGCCGGGTTGGTACCACGACCTTACGGAATACCGACGTTAAGTGGAAGCTCTGCTTCTCTACTTCTGAGCGTGGGTGGTCAGGCTGCCCCGCGTATTCTGGGAAGGAGACGCAAAATTCTGCTCAAAACAATAACTGCTCGGGGCAAACTGAGCAACAAGACCAAGGTGACCCCTGCCACGCTATCCGTGAATTTCTGCAACATCAGGGGACTTTACTTTAACCTAAACGCCGTCCACTACCATCTCAAGACGGCAAAGCCGGCCGGCTTTGCCGTCGGCGTTGCTCTTTTTGACCGAGACGCAGTTGTCCTCTCCGGCTGATACTTCATATCTCTCCTATCCGAGGTTCCAATTGGTGCACTCCTTTGTGCCTCGGAATGGAGACGGAATGGAGACGTCAGAGGGGACATCTGTTCTCGACGCCTCGGCAGTCTTGAAGTTTCGGACCTGTCTATCCTTTTTCTAGGCGTAGACAGCCACGACCATCCGCTCGTCTACAGGTGCTCCTATAGGTTCCATAGCGGTAATGCGAAACAGACCGACACATCGACCACGTCCAAATGGCTACAGATTCCTTGCTAAAACATGTCCCATCTGCAGAGATCATGATCCTTGGCGGTTTTAACGCCCACCACGCCAAATGGCTCGCTTCACGTTTAACCGATCATGCGGGGAGATCTGTTTATGTCTTTGCCTTGGCATATGGTCTGACATAACTGGTTACTTTACCCACGCGGATTCGAGATGTCGGGATCATACATCTTCCCTGTTAGACCTTCTGCTGACCTCTCATCAGGATGAACATCAGGTTTCCGTCGATGTCCCTCGCGGCTCTTCGGACCATTGTCTGACCCGGAGTGTGGTGCCACTCACGCTTCCCTCGCGGTTTCGTCCTACGGGTTGCCACCGTCGTTTGGACCGTTACAGGTCAGCAGATTGGGACGGAATGCGGTCTATCTTTGCATCCTACCCATCGGGGCGGGTTTTCTTCTTGCCGGGTGATCCCAGCGCTGTCGCTGACTCTGTCACTGATGTGGTGATACAGGGAATGGAAGTTTTTATTCCATCATCTGGGTAGACAGATCTTATCCTTGGTTTGGTCGCTCCTGTAAGACTGCATTACGAAGTAAGCAGGAGTGTTATCAGGCCTGGGCTGGGCTAATTGTTTTCACATTTTTAAATCTTTATTTTTAATTTTTCTGTATTAGGAATATCTGTAACTTGGTTTATTCATATCTAATCTAATTATTATAAAATATAACTAATATTACGTCATTATCAGAATCATTTTCCTTAAAAATTAACTTCCACGCTATGATATAATTTCACCTCATTCCAAATTGGCTTTGTTTGTTTTGTTTTCCTTCTAATGTTTTAATCCTCGCACGACTACTTTGTGGAATCGTTTACCACCGGCGATTTTTCCGAACCGAGACGACTTAGGCACCTTCAAGAAACGAGCTTATACTCTTTTCTAAAAGGCTGGCAACGCACCTGCAATTCCCCTGGCGACATAGTTTCTTACGTAGTACGACGTAGACACTTTCTATCAAATACGGCGCATTATCGTTTGCCTACTATAAAAAAGTGGCACAGCCCTGGTGGCAGAACAAGTCGTGGCTCGGTACCATAGTTGATTATTTATGGTAGACCTATGTTCAAATTTGAACTTGTGAAGGGTTGTTATGATGTTGATAATAATGACGCCAATATCTTATATTTGTTTTACTACAAAATAATATTGTATATCACTGTACTTACCTATTTTATTATTTTCTGTTTCAATTGATTTCATAAAGATAGCGAACGTATACTTATCGTAAATATTACTTTGGCATTCTATAGTGTCTTCAGAGGTGACATCGCATGTACATTTTGATTCTTAAAAACTGCTCGTTGTCAATAGCTGTATTATGCTATAAGCTTATATTCTCAATACAAAGTAACAAGAAAGTTTAGAAGTTTTAGTTTAAGTACTCACGTACGTATACACAGAAATTTTATTACAAAACCGTTTTTGTGGGTGCTATCTTCTTGCCAATTTGTCAAACTGTGGTGTTCCGCGGTTCGTAAAATTTTTAAATGTCATCGTATTTTTGTTGTATTTAATTATTTTGGTGTTACATTAGTCTTATCCTTTTAGGAAAAAAAATTTGCTTTTAAAATGCATTCAAAATAAAAATAACTTAGAGTGGATTTTATGGCCAATAAACATCTACATCTATCATCGATTAAGAATCAAAATGCATATGCGTTATCACCCCTGAGGAATAAGATGGAATGCCTAACTACCGCTAAAAGGGGTCTGGTTCTCTACGCTTATCATGTAATATACAGAAGAATTATTCTGCTGTTTCATGCTCGTAGTCTAAAAGCGTGGTCCTACCCCGGTCGAGCCAACCCAACAGTGAAGTGATAATGTACAACTGCAGCATGGCTCTACCACGTAAAACGATATATAATGCTATAATTACTAAGATGTACTCGGACATGAATTCCATACTAAACTTTCTTTGATAAAAAACTGCTAATATTCTTGTACAAAATAATGTAAAACAGTGCCCCCCGTGTAGTGGCGGGTAAGAATACCCACTACGTCATATCTTCCCTTAGGGGTCGTAAGAGGGAAACAGAGACAGAAGATGGGCAGCAGCATCTTTCTTATAACAGCAAATTTGCAATAAAAAAACAGCGGTTGCCAACCCGCTCGCCAAGCGTGGTAACTATGGCAAATACCCCCCATAAAAAAAGTAACAAAAAAACGGCACCCAGTCCCCGGCGGCCCCGCTATTTCTGACTACGATGACGACCATGGTGACGGCGGGGCAGGGGGTGCTAAGAATCTCCGGTGGAGGTTCATTTGTTACCTAAGACGACTCGACCTGGCAACATACAAACCCTGAGGACTGATGAGAAGATTCTGGAGCCGGAACAAGAGATAGACAACTTGCGCTGGGATATTATAGGAGATCTGAGGTGCGAAGAGAGGCAGAGGACACTGCAGTCCCTTCAGCGTTACCATGTTGACTATCGGTATATCAAAGTACTGAAGTGTTTGTACAGTAGGGCTACAATGGCTATCCCAGTACAAAATCAGAGTACGGAACCTATCCAACTACAGAGAGGTGTAAGACGGGGTGACGTAATATCTCCGAAACTCTTCACCCCTGCATTAGAAGACGTTGTCAAGCAACTGGACTGGAAAAGATACGGTATTAACATCAATGACGAGTACATGACTCACCTTTGATTTGACCTAAGCACTATGATTAATGACCTCAATAGTGCCTCCCAACTGGTAGGTCTTAAGATGTACATGGACAAAACAAAAATCATGTTTTATGTCCATGTCACACCTATGCTGATAGTTGTTGGGAGCACTAGGCTCATAGATGTGGACGAATATATTTACCTGGGGTAAATAGTCCAACTAGGTAAGTCCAAATTCGACCGAGAGGTCTATCGACGGATTCAACTTGGCTGGGCAGCATTCGTGAAATTACGACACATTTTCTCGTCATGTATACCTCAAAACTTGAAAACGAGACTGTACAACCAGTGCCAGTGATAAATTATGAAACTGAGACGTGGTCCTTTACTGCTGGCCGGATGAGGAAGCTTAAGGTCGCTCAGCGAGCTATGGAGAGGGCTATGCTCGGGGTTTCTCTGCGTGATAAACTTAGGAATGAGGATATACGCAGTAGAACCACAGTGACCGACATAATCCAACAGATTAGTAAGCTGAAGAATGGACCAGCCATATAGCTCGAAGAACTGACAATCGATGAGGAAGAAAGCTTCTCGAGTGGCAGCCTCGTATCGGCAGGTGAAGTGTAGGGCGACCCCCACTAGATGTAGTGACGACCTGGTAAGACATGCAGGAAGTCGATAGATGCAGGTGGCTCAGGATCGTGCTTTGCGGTGTTCCTTGGGGGAGGCCTATGTCCAGTAGTGGACTTTTGAAGGGTTATAATGATGATGATGATGATTAAACAGTGCAATGTAAAAACAATTACTTACAAATTATTTAACACATTAGTATATAGCGCAGTATTTAGTGACCCGCAATAAGATGGGGTGACACCCCATGAAATTGCAGCCAGTTGGTGTATGCAAGTGACATAGGATCTTAGGCTTAGGCAATCTAAGAGGAGGAGTTTAGCAGTGTATTTGTAATAGACTGTAATGAATGAAATAAAAATATAGCGAGCTGAATAAAATACAAAGTAACATGAGAAACGTGCCGTATTTCACGACTTTAGACGATTTTATCGTGCCACGAGCGAGCTAAGAGCTTCAACTGCAGCAATTAGTTTTAATCAGAAGCTACGAGGAGTTTCCCTCGGGCGTTATTAACAAAAATGTTCACTCTAACGCTAACTTTTTCAAGGATAACAATTATGTAGTAGGTATTATCCTTATTTATATTTAAACTCAACCATGTAGTTGCGGTGTAAGGATACCCACTATCCCATATCGTCCAATGGTTGTCGTAAGAGGCGACAGAGGGAAACTAAAACGCAAGATGGACAGCAGCATCTTTCTGACAACAGCTATATAAAAATGAAAAAAAGGCCTATGTTCAGCGGTGGATTTTTATAGGTTGTAATAGAATAGATAGATATTAAAACTACAAATGTTAACTAATAGATTTTTACATTTAATTCCCTGACACTAATGAAAATTATAGTGTAATGCGTTCGATCGCCTAGTATAAAAGGCGCCGAGAGTACCCTCAATAGACGGATACGACATTCTTCAACCCCACAAATAATTTATAGTCGACATAAGTTTATGGCATAGTTAAGGGTCGGTCGGCAAATGACCAAGCTCTTCCAGAAAAGTGACATAAAAAACAAAATGTTTTATATGCTTCGCCCGCTTCATCACATCACACGAAATTGTTTTATAAAATAATGTACGAGTGCATAGACATATATGTGTATTTTCTTCGTCTCTTTTTTTTAATAAAATTTGTTTGAATTGTAATAAGCCATGTGTGTATTATGGCATAAATGTCTTTATGAATTGAATGAATGAAGAACGGGCAACCGAAGGTAAAAAAAGATTCTCAACTGGCAGTTGCGTATTAGTAATATGGATAAAGTAAATACCTGGTAAGAGATGCAGAAAGTGGATGGATGCAGGTGGCTCAGGACTGTACATTGTGGCATTCCTTATAAGGGGCCTAAGTTCAGCAGTAAACTTCTAATGGGATGTAATGATGATGATGATGTCTATACGCCTATATATTATGAGCGAAAAACCGAAAAGTCAATTGGTGGGTTACAATCATTACTTCGTTAAAGGTGATGAAGTCATCCTCGAAGAAAGAAATAATATTTTAATAGATTTATTATTGAAATAAAATTCTTCATTGAAATAATTTCTAGAAAAAAAAACCTTAAAACATTTACGGCAAACACAATTAAGCTTGCAGCTTTATCTTAATTGGTGGTACTAGCACGATTGTTTTAATTCCGCCAGGCGTAATTTTGTACACGAGAGTTCTATCTCAAAAATGATCACGGATTAAAATTTCGTGATCCTGCAGCTACAGCGCTAATTGAGATTAAATTTAAGGGACCCGGAGTTTCCCGACCAGTTACAATATTAATGCTACTACTTTGGTAAAGGTGCCGCTCGTTGCAAATATTCAGCAAAGTGCTTTTTTGTTAATGAAAATACGGTTTATGCATATATAAAAAAGTTAATACTACCTTATTTTTTAAAATATTATTTATGCGATACTTCGTTACGGCTATTTTGACTTTCTATGATTGATGCTGTGTCAGATAATTATTATTGTAAATGTTGAAACCTTAAATTCATTAAGCAAGCCAAATAAAGTTTTATCTCGAAAGCCTGTAAAACACATTGAACTCCTTCAGAACATGTTCTATTATATTACGCTAGTGCCAAAAATCTATCAAATTCAGTACTGGTAGAGCATTTAGGTTTCAACAATTTATTAAACAAACATTTCTGAAAAAGATGTTTCTGATCAAGACTACTTTAAATCTACCCCCACCCTGGCGATTTTCGTATGTATTATGCGAGTATACCTGCACTTATATCGTATACCATTGTTATTTGTGTTTTTCACTAAAGTAGATGAATTTAGTATTTTTTTAACTGGTAGGCGTTAATATCTTAAAAGATGGTGTTTTCTTCGCGAAAAACAAGGCCCGTAACCGAGGTCTGTATCCAAAAGTGAACTACATATAAAAGGCTAATAATTATGGTAATGAAGGTATTAATTGTATTTTTTTATAGAAGAGGGGGCAAACGAGCATGCGTCTTACCTGATGGTAAGTGACTACCGCCGCCCATGAACAACTGCAACACCAGGGGAACCAGGGGAATTGCAGATGCGTTGCCGGCCTTTTAAAAAGGAGTAGGCTATTTTCTTGAAGGTTCCTAAGTCGTATCGGTCCGGAAAAACCGCTGATGGTAATCGATTCCATAAGGAAGTTGTGTGAGGAAGATAACATCATCTAAATCACACAGTGGTGGACCGCAAATCATCCAGATGGTGTGGTTGGTATCGGAAGTTCTGCCGTAATGTGCGGTCGTGAAATTTGGCGGCTGGGATTAATCCGAACAATTCCTCAGAGCACTCCCCGTGGTAAATGCGAAAGAAAATTTAAAGGGATGCAACATCTCTTCGCTGTGCCAACGAATCGAGCCGATCGGAAAGGACTCCGTCGTCGACGATTCGAGCCGCTCTGCGCTGGATGCGATCAAGTGGAAGGAACTGGCACAGCGGAGATGGGAACAGTACCGTGTGAAGCCGAACGTGCGCCTTGTAAATTTGCAGGTGGTGTGCCGGCATGAAATACTGTCCCGCTCTGCTGAGCACGCCAAGATTTTTAGAGGCGAATTTGGCCTTCTCTTCCAAGAAACACACACACATTATTACAGTATTCCAAGCGGATTGACGATCGCTGTGAAAGAATTGACCTTTGACGCTGCTTTAGTTGCAAAATTTAAACAACTGCTGTAACGTTTAATATATTATTAATTTTTCCAATGACTGATTTTGCAATTGCTTATGTGACAACTGAAAAAAATGTTTATAAGAAATAAATTATAACCTGACTAAATTTAAAGGTTAAACAGTTAATGTATTAACAATTGTAATTGCGATTTTTATGTTGTATTTTATCCTATGAATAACTTTTATCTGATGATGGAAAAATCAGCCCCAATTCTTATGATTTGCCTTAACACAACTTTTGCACCCTCCTTGGCTCTTTTACTTTTATTTCGCGCTTATATTTGCCCCTTTGCCACATTAGTGTTGCAAGTATCATACATTAAAATTTCCAATGAAAGCATGCATTAAAAAAGGCAGCAGCTTTAAAAAAGCTAACATTTTTGTTTATTTAATTCGTACATTTATCGAAAAATTCACTATGTACCAAACACATATGTGAGCTTCGAACATAAACTGATAGGATATTTTATCTTGTCGTTAGAGCCATCTATCATGCTCTGGTTGACAAGCACGTATGCCTTGAGTAGTGGATGAGTTTGATAAATATCGGTGTCACTAGCAAGACCTTTAAGACGTTAAAGGAATATATTTCACGTAAAATAAAAATAATTTAAAACGCTAGTTTTAAATTCAAAAGTGTATGTGTTATCAGAATTGCATATAATAACAGGTCACTTACTGCGTTTTGCATCGTAGTAAAGTGAATTATTTCTCGAGAGGGAAGGACCACGCTCTAATTGAATACGAGCGTATAACAATCATCGTCAATAATAATAATTATATCTCATTTTAATTAGTCTCTTCTTTACGGTTGTAGTACGAATGTATCGACTCAGACGGGGAAGGACCACGCTCTCAAAGAATACCAGCGTAAAATAGCAGCTCAATGCTGCTGTGTTTTTTATGGTGAGTGTAGAGACACGGAGAACCTTTATACTGGAAACGAAGCGTTTCATATTAGTTCTCAGGGGTGAAAACGTATCTGCATTTTGATTTTACAGTACACCTAACTAGCCGGCTAAAACTAGGTGTAACCGCACTTCGGCTTTTAGCCGCAACAAAGCCCTTTCATTTGATACCCATATCATACCTGTAGATGTTGCTGTGGAAATGATAAATCGCTAGTTTGTAACGTCTGCCATATTGGATTTGAAATGGTATTAAAGTAATCGTGTATTGTGACGAGAACCAAACGTGTTTGACAAATTTCAGCCCGACAGCTTCAGTGGAATCGGATGAAATATTGATTGCAAAATTCCAGTACGTACAGCACATACAAGTGAAGTTAAATAAAAGCTTTTATTTAAAACATCTATATGTCATAATAATATTGCATTGACATATAAGACGTCCCCCATGTTAGATTTAGAATGACGTCACTTTACTTATAAATTGAGAGCTGGCGACGAATTTTGGAGGTCCTTTGGGCAAGTTGAAATTGTGAAAAAATATAATTTCGTCAATTGGCGAATCCAGTCCCGCGAGTCTGGCTGAGCGTTTGCGGTTATTTTTTTACTGCGCAGTATATAACAACCAACAAAACTAACTTCCCCTACTTTAATGTATGGTTGTGAAAGTTGGGTCTGGCAGAAGAAGCATGAGAGTAGAATAAATGCTGTAGAAATGCGGTCCTTAAGGAGTATGCTAGGGCTGAATCTAAGTGACAGGGTGAGAAATAGTGTGATAAGAGAAAAGTGTGGTTAGCAAGATGACGTTGTGACCAGGATTAAAAAAGGAATGCTTCGGTGGTTTGGTTATGTAGAAAGAATGAAAGAGGAAAGAGTGACAAAGCAAATTTATGTTGCAGAAGTGAACGGCATGGTCGGGAAGGGACGCCCTAGATGAAAGTTTATCGATCAAATCAGCGATACATTAAAAAATGGGCCAGATTAGAAGTACCCTTAACCGACGAGCGTGTATGCGTAGGTATATGGATGTGGAGGAAGCGAGAGAGGTGTGTCAGGATAGTGCCAAATGGAAGTCCGTAGTCTCTGCGTACCCCTCTGGGTGACAGGCGTGAGTGTTTATGTTATGTTAAAAAAATATTTTTGGAGAGGTCTGGTAATACTTTATAACCGACGAAAAACGTCTGGGATTATTTTTTTTTCAATAAATAAAAACTAAATTAAAAGATAAAAAGAAATCAAGTTGCCAAAAGAACATTTTTTTAGATTTTTTTTGCAAATGTTACTCGTATATACTGCGCAGTAACAAAATAACCGCAAACGGTCAGCCAGACTCGCGGGACTGGATTCGCCAATTGACGAAATTATATTTTATCACAATTTCAACTTGCCCAAAGGACCTTCGCAAAATTCGTCGCCAGCTCTCAGTGTATTATTGTATTTCGCTCATCAAACCCTTTCATTTGATGCCCATATAATAGGGGCTACTATGGAAATGATATATCGCCATTTTATGACGCCCACCACATTGGATTTGGAATAACATCACTTTACTTATTACGTTTCGCTTATGAAGCCCTTTCATTGGACACCCACATCATAGGGGTTGCTATGGAAATGATAAATCGTTATTTCATAACGTCCGCCACATTGCATTAAAAATGGCGGCATTTAAGTAATCGTGCATTGTCACAAGAACCAAACGTGTGTGCCAAATTTAAGCCCGATAGTTTCAGTGGAACTAAGTGAAATATTGATTGCATAATTTTGGGACATACATAAAAGTGAAGTTAAATAAAAGTTTTTATTTAAAAATAAATAAATATAAACAAACACTCAACCAGAAGTAAGTCCTTAGCACGGGAGACCAAACGGTCAAAAGTTACAGAGACAGGGAAAGAAATAGCCTGACAGTGTCGGCGGTATCGAGAAGCACCGCCTTTTGCATAAGATTCCAAACAGTCCGTCACGGATCCCAGTGGCTTCAGATGACCGACACGCTGCCCGGAGACTAGAGGAATAATATGGGTCGGACCACCACCACATATATCTCACCTCGTGAGCCAGGTCCAGATATTTTATTTTGGTTACAATAAAGTTATTATTATTATCTATACTTATAATAAATCTATAGAGAGGTCAATTCTGTACATGAAATATATTTCCAAAATAACTATCAGTGGGTGATTAGTGATCGATACTGATGCCAAAAATGCAAACAGTAAAATTTTTGTCTCTGTCTGTCTGTCTGTATGTTCGTTATAGAAACAAAAACTACTCGACGGATTTTAACAAAACTTAGTAAAATCATTCTTCATACTCCTGGGCAGGTTATAGTATACTTTTCATCACGCTACAATCAATAGGAGCAGAGCAGTGAAGGTAAAGGGTGTGAAGGAAACGGGAGAAATTACTACATTTTTTAAGCTTCCGTCGCGTGTGCAGCATTAATGGTTAAATATACACAGAAATCATGTACAACGGAAATGTTCTCCTTAAAATTATATAAAAAATATCCCACGACAACATATGTATCTTTTATGGTTGACTCACAATAATACGTGTAACTCCCGATAGCTTAGCAGTTCGGAGCTTTTTGATTATATTTGTCTACTCTTACGTTTATAACACTCTCACTCATCCCTAATTAAAAACAGTTAACACTATTATCTATTCAATAAAAAAGAATCATAGAAATCGGTATAGAAACACCAAAGTTGTGCATGAAATACGCTAATAAGCCATCGCGCGTGAATACTAAATCATGCTATAAGGATAATTTTTGTGTAACGGTCGCCGCGCTCGACGCGGCTCGCGGCGGGAGGTATAAAAAGACGGGGGGTCTGAGTGCGAGCTTCCTCTCACAAATTCAGGAAGTGGAGGATGAGGTCCGCCGCCGAAACTCACCCCCCACAACCTCTGACCCTATCACTGTGTCCAATGATGAGATCTCATCCCTCATCAAAGGACTTAAGCCCAAAAAGGCTCCGGGCGCAGATGGCATATCCAACCAAGCCCTTAAATACTTTCCAGAGCAGGTGTTAACCCTCTTATCTATTATCTTTAACGCCTGCTTCAATCTTAGTTACTTTTCCACTACTTGGAAAGAGGTAACTGTCATTGGTATTCCCAAGCCAGACAAGCCTCTCAACCTCCCCTCCGATCATCATCCCATTAGCCTCCTCAAGGCCATGGGCAAGCTCTTTGAAAGAGTAATTCAAAATCAAATGAGGCGCCATCTGTTTCCTACAGACGGTGACCCCCTTGTCATCCCACACCAATTTGGTTTCCGTGCGAAACACTCATGTCCACAACAAGTACACCGCATTGTGGAATATATCCTCAGCGGTTTTTATCCACGTCGACTAAAGACAATCGTGGTCTTTTTCGACATCGCCAAAGCCTTCGACCGAGTCTGGCATGAAGGCCTTATTTTCAAATTATATAGAATAGGACTCTCAGATCGTCTAGTACGTCTCGTGGCCTCTTACTTACAACATCGTACCTTTCGTTTTAGACACGAAGGCACATTATCCTCTCAGCGCCCCATTGAAGCTGGTGTTCCTCAGGGATCAGTACTAGCTCCCGTACTGTACATCTTATACACCAGCGACATTCCAATCCCGTCGAATGTTGTACAGCTCTCACTTTTCGCAGATGACACTGCTCTATACTGCAAAAGCCCTAGGCTATCTTCCGCAAGGAACAAGATCCAAAAGTCAGTCGATGACCTAGGAGATTGGCTCCAAAAATGGCGTATCGATGTGAACCCGGAGAAGAGCTCCGCAGTTCAATTCGATATTAAAAGACGTCGTAATAAAAAAAAGAAAAATACTCCACCTATACGAATGCTAGGGACCCCTGTCCCATGGCATATGTCAGCTAAATATTTAGGTGTCACCCTTGACTATAGGCTCACTTTCGAGCCTCATGTCAAAAGAGTAACACGTCTAGCTCGTTTTTATCTAGGTAGGCTTAACAGTATGTTAGGCAGACATAGTAAAATGTCATTAAGAAATAAGCGAACCCCCTTTATAAGGTTTGTATACGACCGGTAATGTCTTACGCGGCTGCTATATTTGCACACGCTAACGATAAAATTATTAACGAACTCCAAGTAGTTCAAAACCTATTCTGTCGTCGAGCTACGAACGCACCTTGGTACGTCCATAATGCCAACCTTCATCGGGACTTAGAAATCCCAACAGTCCAACAATTTCTTAAAAAACTCTCTGAAAACTTCTTCCAAGTATCGGAGTCGCATAACAACATATTAATTCGTGAGGCAGTTACTTATACAGCCCCACTCCCCTCCCGCTACAGCGTCCGCAGGCCGAGAAACACTCTTTCGGACCCGCCTAATAAATTGTCAAACGACCTGAACTGCCTCCTGGCGGTTCAGGCCAATTCTAATTAAATTAAAAATTATTTAAAATTAATATGCCTTCGAAGGCACTCCCTAAACGGCATTTAGCCGTCTGCGCCCTCTTTTCCCAAAAGAGGGTCGCTTTAGATACGGCATAAGAAGCTTTCAACAGCTGGTTGCCATTCCCCAAAGGCAGTTTTTAGGGGGTATCACTTAGGTTCCCCTTGTAGGCAGTGAGTCCCCCATAACCACGATAGACCGGCTATCGTGGTATGCGTAATGCTTTTTCTGCCTCCCTCTGTGGTAGCCCATTTCCAATTGCTTCGGGCGCAAAAAAAAAGAAGAGTGCGAGCTTCATACAATATTTGGCTGTTGATGCGAATAGACGTTCAGAGTGTTCGACCTTATTGACAGACAATAATTGATTTTAACAAACCGTGCTTATCAGCGCGACTTTTAGTCTACTCTTACGTTTAAAAATTTATTTTTAGATTTCTTTGTTTGTTATTTTATAAAATAGGTATTAGTTATTTTGGTAGTGTTTAAATATTTCTTAGTATTAGCTTAATTATAATTTTTTTTTATTTAGCTGTAGTTTTAAATAGGTACCTAGGTATCAAATAGGTTATTTCATTCTATTAGACGTAGTTTAGGTACCTATTTATATATTTTTAAGAATTTAATTTTGGATTTAAGGATTTATTTATGATCCGTTTTATTATTTAAGTAGGCATTTAGATTTTTTTAAGTTTATGGTACCTATAGTTAGGACCTCTAACTTAGATTATTTTGTTAGGTAACTGAATGCCGTCGATTAAAAATAAAATACACAATGCCACCTAAAAAACGATTATCTTTATCTCGAAATTCGAGAGAAGCTAAGAGAATGAAAAATGTGCGTTCTCAAGAATCGGCAGAGGAAAGAGCACATCGGTTAAACTCTATGAGAGTTAGTGCCTCAACTTCTCGAGCCAATGAAAGCTCTCCAGAAAGAGAGATGCGATTAGCAGCTGACAGAGCGAGACGAGCTACATCACGGGCGTCTCAAAGTTCTTTTCAACGAGAGCTAAGGCTTACCATTGACCGAGAACAACATGAGTTATCCCGAGAAGCTGAAACTGCTTCATAACGAGAATTGCGGCTCACAGTTGACCGCGAACGGCATACATTATCTCGCGAGTCCGAAACCTACACTGAGAGGGAATTACGTCTCACAGCTGACCGCGAACGGCATACAGTATCTCGCGAGTCCGAAACCTACACTGAGAGGGAGTTACGTCTCACAGCTGATCGCGAACGGCATGTATTATTCCGTGAGTCCAAAACCTTCACTGAGAGGGAATTACGTCTCACAGCTGATTGCGAACGGCATGTACTATCCCGTGATTCCGAAACCTACACTGAGAGGGAATTACGTCTCATAGCTGATCGCGAACGTCATATTTTATCTCGAGAATCTGAAACTTTTACTCAATATGAAGACCGTTTGACAAATGATAGGGTGCACCATAATATTATTCGATCTCTTGAAGATGAACAAGAGCATGAACAACGACTAGAGTCGGGACGCGAATATTACAATTCTTTGAGACAAGAACGATTAATAAGTTTGTCTAATGAAAGATTAAGAATTGAAAATATTCAGTTTCTTGAAACGGACGAACAGCGAGAGGCCCGTCTTACTGCAGACAGATTTCGACATAGTCTTAATGACTTAGATGTACACATAGAAGATCAATCTACAAATTCGGTGGCGTGGTCCGACAAATATAAAAGTGGGTTTGCTTATAACCTCACAAATGATTACAGATCATCTTCTGTAATAGGCGATATGAACGTAGTATGTTCTTTTTGTAATGCTTCAAAGTGGAGTAAGGAGTCGGCTGGTTTCTGTTGTTCTGGAGGTAAAATAAATTTGCCTTCGTTCGAAGATCCACCGAAACCTTTGAAGTCACTACTTTCAGGGGAAAATGTGCAATCTAAACAGTTCTTAGACAATATTCGCACTTATAATAGTGCGTTTCAAATGACATCCTTTGGTGCTCAACAAATCTCAGAAGGTCCTTTCATGCTTACTTTTAAGATACAAGGTCAGGTTAACCATTTGATAGGATCCCTTTTGCCTGAAGACCAACCTGAGTTTCTTCAAATATATTTTGTATCCGACTGCAACGAACAGTCGAATATAAGAAATCAATATTTCCCGAATTTAAATACTGAACTTATTTCACAACTTCAGAACATGTTGCATCTGGTTAATTCGTATGTATGCAGTTTTAAACCGGCATTAGAAGCTCTTCCTCAAGATGGTGATAACAATTATAAAATTGTTATAAATGCCGATAGGCGTCCAACTCAGAAACACCCTGGGCATTATAACGTTCCATCCACGAATGAAGTTTCTGTAGTATTGGTCGACCAGGAATGTGGTAGGCGTGATATCGTTATCCGTTCCAGAGACAATTGTTTGCAACGTATTTACGAAATCCACAGGGCTTACGGCAGTTTGCAATATCCTTTGATATACTCTCGAGGGGAAGATGGTTATAATTTCGCTTTATACCAAACTGATCCGGGTACAGGCGCACCTAATTATAATAAAAAGATGTCATGCCTTCAATTTTATTGTTACCACTTGCAAGTGAGACGGAATAGATTTGTATACTTTCAACGTTTTCGTGGCTTATTCAATCAGTTTATTGTTGACATGTACGCAAAAATTGAAACCGAAAGATTAGTTTATATACGATCTAATCAAAGGCAGCTTCGCGCTGAAGAATACGTGCACCTTTGCGACGCCATGCAGCAAGATAATGATACGGTGAATATGGGCCGTTTAGTTATTTTATCCTCTTCTTTTACTGGTGGTCCACGCTACATGCACGAACGTACTCAAGATGCTTTTTGTTACGTAAGAAAATATGGACGTCCCGACTTATTTATTACTGTAACTACCAATCCCAAGTGGGATGAAATTACTCGGGAGCTCATTGAGGGTCAAGCACCGCATGACCGCTATGATGTTATCGAAAGAGTTTTTCATTTAAAATTAAAATCAATGATAGATCTACTTACCAAAGATAACCTTTTTGGAGATGTATTGTGTTATATGTATAGTGTTGAGTGGCAAAAACGCGGCTTACCTCACGCACATATCCTGCTTTGGTTAAAAGATAAGGTTCGACCTAATGATGTAGACAGTTCAATCAGTGCTGAAATTCCAGATCTGATTGCAAATCCCGTGTTATATGACATTGTTAAAACTCATATGATACATGGTCCATGTGGTGCATTTAACGGGAATGCTCCTTGCATGCAAGACGGTCATTGCACTAAAAGATATCCAGAAGCATTAGTGGATGAAACTGTAACAGGACATGATGGATACCCATTATATTGTCGCCGTTCAAGAGACAATGGTGGTTTTACTGTTGAAAAGCGAGTGTCTGGACAACAGGTTACTTTAGATAATAGGTGGGTCATTCCAAAATCGCCTGTGATGTCTAGGGCATTTCAAACTCACATAAATGTTGAAATGTGTAATAGTGTAGAGTCAATAAAATATATTTGTAAGTATATTTACAAGAGCAGTGACCAAGCTACATTTGCGTTGAGAAATGAACATGATGAAGTTACTAGATTTCAGTCAGGCAGATATATCAGCTCTTCAGAAGCTGTGTGGCGGATCTTAAGTTTCAACATTTACGAACCTGTGACTCATCTGGATGTTCATCTTGAAGGCGGTCAACGTATATATTTCAACGCCGAAAATGTTACAGAACGATTAGAAAACCCTAGACAAACAACTTTATTAGCATTCTTTCGACTTTGCCAAACTGATGATTTTGCAAAATTTCTTTTGTATGGGGAAGTTCCATCGTATTATACCTACGATAAGCAACGAGGTGTCTTTAATCGTAGACGCCGTGGCAGGCCTGTAGATGGCGAGTCAAGTACTTATTTTCAAAGAACATGTTCTGAGTAGAGTGTATACCGTTCATCCTAACAACGCTGAGTGTTTCTATTTGCGATTATTATTATATACAGTGCGAGGACCAACATCATTTATAGATTTGAGAAAAGTAGACGATGTTGCTTATCCAACTTATCATGCAGCTTGCCAAGCGCGTCGTTTGCTTGAAAATGATCAGCATTGGGATGACGCTTTAGCAGAATCCTGTGTTAGTGATAATCCACGACGGTTACGCCATTTATTTGTAACATTACTCACATTTTGTAATTTGTCAGATGCTGTACAATTATGGGAAAAATATAAAGAAAAATTTGCAGAAGGCTTTCTTCGGAATATATCTCACAATGATGAAGGCGCAACTAATGATAATTTCCGTGATTTTGCCATAAATCTGTGCTTATTAGCTCTTCAGAAAGATTTAACAGCAGTAGGCGGTAAATTACGCTGTGAATATGGTTTGCCAACACCAACCTCAGTCGGAGAGGTAACCAATAGGGAATATTCTGCAGAGATTGGTTACAACTCAATGGAACTGCTGCCAACATTAGAAAACGGTGTCCCAATGATGACTGCAGAACAACGTTCGTCTATGATCGCGTGTGCGAGAGTGTTCAGAATAATTTGGGAACAATATGGTTTTAGATGCACCTGGAGGAACTGGGAAAACCTTTTTGACAAAATAATATTAGCTTATGTTCGAAATCAGCGTAAATTGCTCTTGCCGTGGCTTCATCAGGTATAGCTGCAACATTGCTACCAGGAGGTAAAACTGCTCACACTATGTTTAAAATACCAATTGATTTAGATCGCACGGAAAGTCCAACCTGTAGTATTTCAAGAAATAGCGACAAAGCTAAGGTATTACGTGAGTGTAATTTAATCATATGGGATGAATGTACGATGGCTCACCGAAAAGGAGTAGAAGCGGTAGACAGAACTTTAAGGGATATAAGACAAAATGATCGACCAATGGGCGGTATCATGGTTTTAATTTGTGGTGATTTCCGACAAGCCTTACCGGTAATACCACGGGAAACCCGAGCTGATGAGGTTAGGACTTGCCTAAAAGCTCTTATTTGTGGCGTGATATACAATCGGTACATTTGACAATAAACATACGAGTGAGAACTGGAGATAAGAGATGATCGTCAATTTTCTGATAAATTATTAAAGATTGGGGAAGGTATCTATCCACAATTACACCTAGGAAAACTTATTCTGACGCCTGAGTTATGTTGTATAGTGCAATCCCAACCACATCTTATATCGTCGGTTTACGGTGACGAAACAATTACATTAAATAGGGACAATTTTTGGCTATGCGAAAGATCCATTTTAACTCCTCGCAATGACCAGGCATCTGAGATTAATAACAAAATACTGTCGAATATACAGGGGGAAAGCAAAGTTTATAGTTCAATAAATAGAATGGTCGATGAACAAGAAGCCACTAATTACCCGATAGAATTTTTAAATTCTTTAAATATGCCCGGACTTTCTTCTCATGAAATTTGTTTAAAAATTGGCATTCCGATTATTCTACTCCGAAATTTAAGACCACCACAACTTTGCAATGGAAGTCGGCTAAAATTAACCCAGTTGCAACAAAATTCGTGGCTCAAATTTTAACAGGTTGCGGTGCAGGAGAAACCGTCTTTATTCCGAGAATTCCCATAATACCAAATAATTTTCCATTCCAATTTAAAAGAACGCAATTCCCAGTATCATTGTATTATGCAATGACAATTAATAAGCCTCAAGGGCAGACTTTTCGTGTTGCTGGAGTAGATCTCAGTGTCAGTTGTTTCTCGCATGGGCAGTTGTACGTCGCTCTTCCCGGGTTAGCAGTTCTAGAAATATTTATGTTCACGTGCCGGACGGGTCAACTTTCAACATAGTTTACCCGGAAGCTTTGCGCTGAAGTATTTTTGTTCTATAAGTACTTAAGTCTCATGTGAACGTGATCTAAACTTACTTACTTACTTACTTATCGTCACGCACAATCCCTGACGGGGTAGCCAGAGAGAACAGATCGCCAAGTGTCACGATCCTTACTTACCTCTTTCGCTTCTTTCAGATTCATTATCTTCTTCATACATGCACGTCTAGGTATCCGAGTACTCTTGACCCTCCCCTCTTCGAGCAATTTGCTCACATGGTCTTCGAAAGTTAGTCTCGGTCTACCTCGACACCTTTTAATATTAACTTTCGCGCTATATATTTTCTTCACCATTCGGTCTTCACTCATTCTCTCAACGTGCCCAAACCATCGAAGCACGCCCTTATCAATTTTTGTGATAAGGTCATCTTTCAAACCTGCCATATTGCGAATCTCTTCGTTTCGCTTTCGGTCAGCCATGGTGACGCCGCACATTTTACGAAGAGATCGCATCTCCACTGCATTCAACTTGCTTTTATGCTTCTTCTGGCATACCCAGGTTTCGCTGCCATATAACAAAGTCGTTATGTATTGCAAGGCGTGCACTCTTCACTACGCCTTGCCTTTTGACTAACGCAGTCAGGGCACCATTGACTTTGTTCCCGGCAGCGACACGCCTGTCCACATCTAAATCACATCTTCCATCCCGGCTTAAAGCACTCCCCAAGTATACAATTTCATTTACCTGTTCTAGACATTCCTGATTTACCCATATTTCACACTTCGTTCTCTCTTCGTCCCTTTCAAATACCAGAACCTTAGTTTTATTAGCATTCAAGCGGAGACCTTTAATTTCACATTCCTCTTTCATACACGTGACTAATGCCTGCAGTTCTGCCTCTGATGGTGCAATAAGCACTGCATCATCAGCATACAACAGACAATTTACTTTAATGTCACCCAATTTTGCACCCAAACAGCTATCTTTCAGCTTCTGTAAACAGCTGTCGAGATACAGTATGAACAGCCAGGAAGACATGACACAACCCTGTTTTACGCCCGTTTGGACGCTAAACATGGGTGACAGGTCATGCCCTACCCGCACACAAGCTTTACAGTCACAGTAAAGTGACTGCACAGCCCTTAGCAATCGACCATCCACACCATACCCCGGCAACAGTTCTCACATTTTCTTCCTTACAACCTTATCAAATGCTTTCTCAAGATCCACAAAAGCACAGAAAATCCTCTGGTTAGCAGCCAGAAGCTTTTCCGTGATCATGCGGAGAGAAAACATTTGATCCGTGCATCCTCTTCCAGAACTAAATCCGCATTGTCTCTCCCATAGAAATCTTTCCGATTTCTCTTGCATCCTACGTGTCAAAACCTTCGAGTAAACTTTACTTGCTAAACTGGTCAAGCTGATCGCCCGATAGCACCCGCAGTCAAAATGTGAACCTTTACCTTTATATAAAGGCACAATGACTGCGGATCGCCAATCATCCGGGACATCCCCCGTCCGCCAGCACAAATTGCACAGCAGATGAAAGCTGTCCCAGACGCGAGGCCCACCATACTTGACCATTTCAGCAGTAACTCTGTCTAGTCCCGAAGCCTTACCACATTTCAAACTTCGAATCGCACGTTCAATCTCTTTCATACTGATGATCTCAGTGTCATCGAGGTCCGGGTCTGGCGTACCAGTCTCGGCGTCATCCCCGGATCCCTCACTAAGATCATCACACGCATACATTTCTCTATAAAATTCGCTCCATCGCTGCATGACGTCCGATTTTTCTGTGAGGACGTCATTAGTTCTCGAAAGCACTTTGTTCATTCTTAAGGCCATCGCACCACTTCGGGTCCTTCCAACCTCTTTCCAGAAGAGTTTGGAGTTCTCCTTTAAGTTGTGCGACAACCTTTCGTCCGCTTCCATTCTACACCTTTCACGCACTTCCTCAATCAATGCTTTCGTGTGAACTTTCTGCAGCTTATATCTTTCTTTCATCTCCTCTCTTATATCCTTATCATTACTAGAGGCCAAGTAGTCTAACCATGCTTTCTTCTTCTTGTTTACAGCTTCTTTCACTTCATCATTCCACCATGCATCTCTTCTTTTACTACTGCCTCTTTTAATCGTTCCACACACTTCTTCCGCTGCACTTACCATTCCATCCCTAAGGTTCTGCCATGTTCTTTCAACACATTCTTTTCTGCCATCGATGTTGTCAAGCTTTTCGGCTACCCTCGCATGATATTTGTCCCTAGTATCCGCTTCCTGAAGCTTCCAGCTTCGG
This sequence comes from Parnassius glacialis, assembly GCA_033319125.1. Classification (NCBI taxonomy): domain Eukaryota; kingdom Metazoa; phylum Arthropoda; class Insecta; order Lepidoptera; family Papilionidae; genus Parnassius; species Parnassius glacialis. The sequence continues at coordinate 35,397,182 of JAVANC010000028.1, read as the reverse complement.
ATGCGACAGACCGACTGTGGTTCTGTTACTGTTCTGTTAACCCACGAACAGACCCCTAAATCTAGTAATCACTAGATAGTGATCCGTTCCCAGGTCAGCACCCCTGAACTCTCGCGTATCCATCACCTGTTTTCGCAGTCGGTCATCCACCAGGAACAAATCGATCATACTTCTCTCATTCTTACTTTCTCTAGTATACATATGGATTTTCTTGTTATTAAACATAGTGTTAGTCACAAGAAGACCCTTTTCCTTGCATACCGCCAGTATAAGCTTGCCAGCATCATTAACCCTTTTATCGCCAAACTTTCCAAGCACCGACTCGTACCCTGGTCGAGCGGTACCAACCCATCCATTCAAATCACCACATACAACAATTCTTTCGTTTCCCCTAGCCAAATCTAGAACTTCTCTTACATTCTCCCAAAACTCCTCCAGCTCAGCCCTGGACGACGAAGCTACCGGCGCATAAACAGCCAAAAGGAATAACTTCGTCAGTCCCAATTTAAAGCGAACCCAGAGAAGTCTTGAGTTCACAACCTTATATTCAGTCATAACATCGACCAACCGAGACGACAGCAGCACCCCCACTCCCTGGCGGGCGCTCTCGCTCTCCGGGACTCCGGACCATAGAGCTAACGCCCCGCCAGGGAGCTCTTCAGTACCACTGCCCTTCCGTTTGGTCTCCGACATACACACGACATCTAATTCTCTTTCTTTCATTATTTCAATCAACTCATTCGTCTTATCTCTCATGCCTCCTCTAACATTCCACGTGCCAACTCTGCACTCTGTCCTCCACCTTCCGCCGTGTCGGGCTGTGCGTGACGGGTGGCGGTCCCCATCGCCGCTTTGCGCGCTGCATTCCACACCAACGGGGACGAGCTGGTGTGCGTCGCCTTGGGGGGACGCCCTAACCCTCGTTGACATGGGTGCGCAGCTAAGTAGAATTGCAGCCCTGAAAAGGGCTGGCAGGGGTCGCGACGAGCACGCTTCTACAGTGACCCCCACAGTGATCTAAACAATATTAATAATATATTAACTTTATAACACACAAGGAGTTACACTCCATTCAGAGCCCAGCGACACTATAACATATATAGGAATGACGTCTTAGCAAAAGTTGTTTAGTCTGATGGGCACTTCCTGTTGACTTACAAAAATGAAAGATCTAGAACGTCTCGAATCGTGTCGCGAATCACGTTGTTTTCCCATCCCCGGGCTCTTAGAATTCAACATCAGACGTTTCAGATCTTCGATTTTGACGACCTCGTTGTCGCTTGCATAAGCAACAGGATCCGCGTATGAAGTCGCGGGCAGAAGCTAGTAGTAAAATATAAATAAAAGCTTTAAAAAACGGCATATTGCGTTATTATAGAAATTATATCACGTTCAGCTTTCCAGCTCATACCAGATTTTGCTCTCAGAATTTCATGAATGTCTCAAAGCAAAACATTTTTGTAGATCAAATTTATCACAAATATTTTATCTTTTACCTCTTTAAAATGCATTTGTTACGAAATAACTTTATAAACAGGCTGTTAAATTAAATTTTCTAGGAGCACGAGAGAATTTCATTATAGGGGAGGTCTTGTTATTTTACGTCGCCTGATGTCTCACCGTTGTTTAGTAAAATCTACGAAAAGCAATCCCTTATGAAATTATTATACAAAATGGAATGTTTGGAGTCATAAATCATCATCATCTTACATTAATTAAAACCTATTAAAAGTCTACTGCTGAACACAAGCCTCTCTCATAAATTACCTACTCATAAGGGTGATAGTTGCAAACAGAGATTTACATACTCTACTGCTGCCTGTTTTAAAGTCTTGAGAGTCAAATAATTGAAGATTTTAGTAGATATATTATGAAAATCGGCGGACATTATTTACTACGCTGGGAGTTCGTGATCCCTTAAAACTTCATTTTAACTTGCGTAGTTCATATAAGAACTTTAAACAACTATCTCAGAATACAAAGTCATAATTTTCTCCTCTTCAACTTAATCAGACCTAGAGATTTTTTTATATAACTGATGCAACAAAGGATAAGTTTCCAAATATTCTTAATCCAATAAATCAATTTGAATTTGCTTAATTTATTTCCATTATCCATTACAGCCTATAAAATTCCACTGATGAATATAGACCTCTCCCAAAGATTCCCTTTTACCATATTTGCCACGCTTGGCAGGCGGGTTGGCAACCGAATTTTTTCTATAATTTTGGGTTGTTGTCAAGAATATGCAGATAGAATAGGATTGACAGGAGTATTTACAGTTGATGATAAGGTGGTAAGTGGATTCGGTTGCTCATATATAACTTCATCTATCCTTCATTAAGAATCAAAACGTAGATGCCTTATTACCCATGACGTCTAATATAGAAGGCCTCGATATCAATAAAAGGGGTCTTCGGTTATCTACACTCACTATACGAAACACAGCAGCATTGAGCTGCCATTTCACGCTGCTTCCCAGCCATCCCATTCGTGCCGCAACCATATTACTGTTACGAGCTTGGGGTTCGAGACAATTAAAACCTGACGATTGAATTACCAAAATTGACACTTTAATTACAGAATACTAATTACAATTTAAAACCACACTAATAATAAAACATAATTATACTACTGATCACTTAAGTTCCCAGTTATTTCGCTTCGAAGTATTTGCTTGTATCGCCAATTCAATACTGCCTCGGTTGTGGTCTATACCGGCCTTATAGGCCTTAGATAGTTTCCAGAACCTTCTACTGTAGAAACATCTAGTATGTTCGAGTACATATCGGTCCCGAAATTTCTAGAAGGATCTTGACTCTCCTAGTTCTGCTACTCGATACTAGAGGGCGCTAGTGGTAACTAGTGTTGCCATGTACAAGACATTAATAGTGACACGCAACAATACTAAGTAAAAATGACGTGTTCGCGCATTAAATGGTAAAACAATACTGCTGAGTTTCGTATGGCGAGTGACTAGAAACCGTTTTACTAATAACGAGTCGTTCTTAATCCACAGGACAACGTATTTTGATACTAATTCATAATAAATTTCTTAGCGCCACAACATTCACTTACAATAAGGTGGACTGGTGATTGCTTTTTCATCGAACTTCTGAAACAATCTGTCACCTAATTCATTCTGTAGTCATAATATTGCTGGCAGCGTGACTCTACCACTTAAATTCTGTAATATAATTTGTTTGAGTATTTAATAATACATATATTTAAAATGGATATTATTCATCGGTAATGTTTTAAAAGACAGTATTTGTTGCATTTAAATTTTAATTTTAGAATTGATAAACACCTTGTTCTTAATTCTCAAACGCCACAAACAATGTCGTTGCGTAATAAATTTGAGAACCCTAATTGGATTGCCGGGAGAAGTTCAAAACAAAGTCATCAATTTAAAATTGATTTACAACCGGGTAACGCTTCACTTTTTGTTTTACATTTCAGTTCAAAAATTTCTAATTTCTTAGCTCTAGTCAACATCATCATAGCATGGGGGTGCATAAAAAAACATAGTCCGCTATCTTTGGGTGTCCATATATTGGATTTAGAGTAACGTTATTTTATCTTTGTATTCCTCTCAGCGAACCCTTTCATTTGATATCCATGGCATGAGGGTGCATAAAAAAACATAGTCCGCTACCTTTGGGTGTACACATATTGGATTTAGAGTAACGTTATTTTGCGTTTGTATTCTTCTCAGTGAACCCTTTCATTTGATATCCATAGCATGGGGGTGCATAAAGAAACATAGTCCGCTATCTTTGGGTGTACACATATTGGATTTAGAGTAACGTTATTTTACGTTTTTATTCTTCTCAGTGAACCCTTTCATTTGATATCCATAGCATGGGGGTGCATAAAAAACATAGTCCGCTATCTTTGGGTATCCATATATTGGATTTAGAGTGAGGTCATTTTATTTTCGTATTCTTCATATTATGGGAGTGCAAAGAAACTACTAGTTAGTTTCTTCACGAGGGGGACTGAGATGTTTGCCGTCGCGATGTCATAGTTAGCCTAACTACTTTCAGTTTTTGAATATTAATATTTGGTTCGATCTACGAAGAATGAGCTTACAGTATCTTGAAGTCTTGCAGTGGTATGCTTGGGTTTCGATTTATTTTTGCCAACTATACCCAAGCAGATGACAGCACCTATCCATATATTGAATATAATTCTCTTTTGAAATTTGGATGTTTTTTAATTTCAATAGCCTCGCGTATCATCCTTGGTAGAAATCGATTGTAGGAACCACAAATCCTTGTAAAAGAACACCACGGGAGTTTTCGTTTCAAGCGACAGTAGCCTAACAAGGCGTGGACCGCGAAATTAAAAGGTCGTGGGTTCGCATTCGCCATTCGACTACTGTCGCGAACCATTCCTTTTTTTTTACATGGAGAAATGCCTACACATACCCGCCTCGCGGGGTCAAGGACGGGTTTATGTCGGACTCGCACCTAATAAAACCCCATGGTGTTCCACCTTCGCCGCATATTGGCAGGGCCACGGGAACGCTTTCGCACACATTCGGGGCCCCACCAGCGCCGGTCGCCCCATAGCAGCCCCTTCTCGGGGAGGACTTCTCCTCCCCATTCTACTTTTCACGCAAGGCGCACCAGGAACACAAGGCACGCCCCACTACACGGCCTCCAACTCCACATCTGTATCGGACCCGATATATCCTGATCTGGTCTCTGGCTCCGCCGCTAACCAAGTTTCGGCCGCGGAGGGCAGGGGAAGCGGCGCCTCGCAATACCGACACACCTGGCCCCCCGTGGCCTCACCACCACCGCATCAACGGTGCGGCCCCGTCAGAGTCGCGGAGGATAGGGCGAGTGGCGCATCGCCATACCAACACTCCTCTTCCTTCGTGACTTCACCTCCCACTGACACACATTCGAAGTGGGCTCGTCAAGCTCACTCGGAGTGGCCACCGCGGGCTGGCCCTACACCACGGGCCAGCCAAGGGGTTCGTCTTTGTTCACCGCGGGTGACCAAGCCATGGCTACTAAGCTACTCCCCCCCACGACAAGGCGGGAACCCGTTTGGGGGAGAGAGGGTCGTGAATCACTCCTAACACAAGCATTTTGAGCTTACCAGAAGTGGTTAAAGGGAATTTTAGTATTGTAAACAGCATTATTAGTATTTAAAAAAGTTTTATTCAAGGGAACCGCATAGCATATATTATACCATAATATATCGTCACATGGGTGTCGATGAGGCGAGAAGAAAACTGGGTGATGATGGTGAGCACCTTCATAATAACAACTAGATAATAAAAGAAAATTGCGGTTGCAAGTCCGCCTGCCAAGCGAGGCAACTGTGATAAATATCCCCCTTATGCAATTAAATAAAATGCAATTTATGAGGAGACCTATCTTCAGCAGTGGAATTTGATAGGACGAATAAATGAATGAATGAATAGAAACACAAATTCCAAACACAAGCAGCACAATTCAATTTTAATGATCTAGTTCCGAATTGTATTATTTTAATTATTATCTCTCGTTTAATATTAAAAATTCAGCATTCTGTATAGCATGGACATTTTATATTTAAACATGTATGATGCGAAACTGTCAATAACACCCATGACGAGGGTACTCGATCACACTTAGATTAATAAACCCGCGTGGTCTGCCTCTTAATTTAATACATATTTAATTCCATCCATATCACTAGATAGTACCGTATATTATATGTAGATGTAGTATGTATATGTATACTACATCGACATATAATATACCGTACCTTATATTTTTAAATGAAAATATAACGATAAGATATAAAAGTTCTAAAATAAAGATATAGTTACAGCCTATATAAGTCCCACTGCTACCTGTACATGTCTCATCTTATTTCTGAGAGGATTTCTGCCTATAATATGATATAAATAAATAAATAATTACAATGAAGTAGAGTGCTTCCTAAATATTACTAGTCAATTTAGGTTATATATAATTTAAAATTATATTTCATATATTATATACTATATATTAAAAATGTTGTACAACCGACTTCAATATAAATTATTCAGAATAACTCATACTATTGGTCAGACCTTGATCAAATGTATATGGGACCACATGAGGAACATTAGCTTGCAAATATAAAAGATTCATCACAATCGATTCACCCAGAAAAAGGGTAAGAGGTAACACACATAAAAAACATACAGAAGAAATTAGTACCTCCACCTTTTGGAAGTCGGTATAAAATATCAAACTTTATTAAGAAAATTGTGTGTGTGTGTGTGTGTGTGTGTGCGTGTGTGTGTGTGTGTGTGTGTGTGCGTGTGTGTGTGTGCATGTGCGTGTGCGTGTGCGTGTGCGTGTGCATGTGTGTGTGCGTGTGCGCGTGCGTGTGCGTGTGCGTGTGCGTGTGCGTGTGCGTGTGCGTGTGCGTGTGCGTGTGCGTGCGTGCGTGCGTGCGTGTGCGTGTGCGTGTGAGTGTGCGTGCGTGCGTGCGTGCGTGCGTGCGTGCGTGCGTGCGTGCGTGCGTGCGTGCGTGCGTGCGTGCGTGCGTGCGTGCGTGCGTGCGTGCGTGCGTGCGTGCGTGCGTGCGTGCGTGCGTGCGTGCGTGCGTGCGTGCGTGCGTGCGTGCGTGCGTGCGTGCGTGCGTGCGTGCGTGCGTGCGTGCGTGCGTGCGTGCGTGCGTGCGTGCGTGCGTGCGTGCGTGCGTGCGTGCGTGCGTGCGTGCGTGCGTGCGGGCGTGCGTGCGTGCGTGCGTGCGTGCGTGCGTGCGTGCGTGCGTGCGTGCGTGCGTGCGTGCGTGCGTGCGTGCGTGCGTGCGTGCGTGCGTGAGTGCGTGCGTGCGTGCGTGCGTGCGTGTGTGTGTGTGTGTGTGTGTGTGAACGAAAATGAACTTTAAATCAAACCCATCAATTTATTACATTACACAAATTGTATGATACAAAAGCTTGTCGCGAAGCGATATAAAAGATAGGACAGAGGGAAACCTGTCGCCTCTTACGACATCCACGGGAAGATATGGGGTAGTGGGTATTTTTACCCGCCACTACACGGGGTCACATGAACAAGCATGACTATAAAAGATTTCCGCAACTGAAGCATTTTCCATAGCAATATTATTCACAGCAATTTAGCTATGAATAATATTTCTTAGAATTTTCTTAACTTAATAACTTCGATGAATAGAATTACCAGCAGGGAGCATGGAATTTCATTATCGAAACATTTTTATTGCTTATCGGAAACTTTTGCTTAATAATGTATTTTGACGTTATTTATGAATTTTAATCATAAATTCTTCACAGTTATTCATTAAAACACACTCTATGCAATGTTCATACTTGTATGACGTAAACTATAAAACACCAAAAAGTTTTCGTCGACAATTAATTTAGCCAGTTTTTAAATTAATAGTTATCTTTAATAAAACCGATTAAAAACCTACCTAAATTTTATCCTGGCCTTATTATACAATTCAAAGTAACACGTGAGCATACAGTATACCTGATAGGTAATTGGATGTTGTGACCTACAAGTATACAAATATATCTTCGATTAAGAATTAAAATGCAGATTCGCTGTCACCTCCAAGGACTTAATTTAAGATATGCCTTGTTACTAGTAAAATAGTCTCCAGTTCTCGTCTCTAACTCTTAATACGAAACACAGCAGCATAGTTGGCTATTTTGTCCTGGTATTCTGTTAGAGCGTGGTCCATTCCTGATTGAAAAGAAACATTCGTGTCAAGCTAATAAATGGTGAAATTATTTCGAATACGAACAAGATGAGAGATGAAAGAGAGAAAAAATTTCCTCATGATAAATCTAGAAGTCAGGTAGTGTGAATAATTGAACCCTCGACACCTGAAAGTATTATGTGAAAATTATTTTATTCTTTTAAGTTTTTTAGAATTGGCTTTTACTTTTTATTATAAAATATTTTTTTAACTTTCTTGAGTGGATTAAGGATTATCATCGGATACTGGTGCTGTAAGGATATCCACTACCCCATATCGCCCCATAAGAGGTGACAGAGGAAAAATTAAACAGGAGATGGGCAGCAGCATCTTCGCGCGTGGCATTCATGGCAAAATCCCCCATGCGGCAATCTATGAGGGAGTCCTATGACCAGTAGTGAACTTTTACAGACTGTAATGGATGAAAGGAAGTTTTATAATAAGATCAAATTTCGACTAAATAAATAGTTAGTATTCATTAGTAGTAAATAAAAGTAAATTTTACGATTACGCGTCAATTTATACTAAAAATGTGTTTATATTACCCAATATTTTAGTCTCATCGTTAATATTTATCGCAGCCCTCCACAATTCAGAGCATATGCGCCTGTCAATCGGAGTATGATAGATGATTCTAACGACGTTGTAAAATATCGTATTAGTTTATGTTTGAAGCTCCTACCATTTGTGTAACTTGATAACATTATTCTAATAGTATTGCAGTGATTTATAGCTTTACAACATTATGAAGATTTAATATTTCTGCTTAAGAAATAATATCTATTTCTCATATTAAACAGTTAGCAACCCTTATCTAGCACTAATAGTCGAAAACTGTTGACTATTGATTTTAGTAATATCAGACTAATTAATTTGGAGTATGTTCCGATGCACTCTGCGAGCATTACTCAGTGCTCTCACTGGTGAAATTTTTTTTCCATTATGGACAGCCAGAGAACAATATATGGCGTCATAAATCGCTGCCATTTTTGTACTGTGAGCACCCCAAGCAGCACACAAGCGTTATGAACATCAATATACCAGCCAATATAGAACTTATAGTTCTTTTAGATACAAAAAGAGATTGTACACTTATAAGAGTAGTTTATGAGTCATTATACAGCTCAAACTGTATAAAGTCTGTATTATGAGATCTAAGTAAGCTTAAGGTTCTTAATCAGAATATGAAAACTCTACTATACAACTTTAAATATTTAGTAACACTTTTATCATTAAAGCTGTATAGAAGCTGTTTTTTCCATGCTGTCACTTGCTTATTACAGCTTTAAGTGTTATAATAGTATCATTTAAATATTATTTCTGTACAATGGTGAATGTGAACTCCCTTCTAAAACTTATTCTTATGGCGTGAGAGTGATATAAAATTAAAAAAATAAATAACAGCTATAGTACAGATTAAGTCTGTATAAGTAATAGAATATCGCCATTTTGAATGCGTAATTACGTGTTTAATATATTGTGCTATAGTGAACAAATTAATTTGTTATCAATATGTGTAAAAAAAGAAAAAGATTTGGTGCAGTTAGAAAAAGGATTAAAAGGGAATATTTATATATTACAAATTATCAACGAAATAATAGTGATACTGAAGAATATACTTGAATAAATCAGACAAGCTACAGTCAAGCGTCAATCCCATCGACGGCTAACAAAGAGGGTTCCGTAACAAAAACATTAAACAGTGTTAATCATGATCACAGTTATGTCAAATGTAACTTAGTTTTCGGCACCTGATTATGATGATTTATCATTCAGCAGCACAAGTAGTTCAATGATGATAACAGCGAATTTTCAAAAAATCTATTTATTTTTCCAGCAAATAAAGAATTGGGCCACAGAAAGAAATATATCTAAAGTAGCTTTAAATAGTTTAGCTACAATTGCAAATTGTAGATTTTATTAGCTAGATATTAGCATCTAATCGCTTCTTTGGCCCCCTTAAAACGCTTATTGATTCCCACAAACTTGGTACAATTAAAATGCAATTTTTCCCTTTCTCTATATTTATATAGGCATATTTTCCTAAAAAGTAAATAAAAACCAGTATAAGATACACAACACAGTGAAATTACTTTACAATAAGTTAACTTATGTATCAAATAAAATAGCTAACTCTTTTGGTTTTGCCGTACCTACGTGACGTAATAGTATGACTAGAAAACGACATGCGCATGCGCTTGCCAGGAGTTACCTATCAATTAAACACAATAACAAAATAAACAGCATGCTGGCACTGGTACCGTACTGCTGAGCTAGATAAAATCTTCTGTCATAAAATGTACCTTCCTTAATATTGTTTGGCAAAGAAAGAGATAGCTTTAATTCTTTACTCCACTTTTTACCATTAGAAAGAAAAGATGTATAGGTAATCTTTATTTGCTAAAGGTATTCATATTTTTGGTTTGGTTTGTGAATTTAACTGAATCAAAGGGGTAGGAATTTATTGCCAATAAATAGAAACATTTCGATTAAATAGATGGTTTTAGGTTGGTACAAAAATGAAAAAAAATATTTTGTCAAGTAATTAACTTTGTCTATGTGGCTTTATATAGTCTCTGTCTTAAAAAAGAGAAAGAAGAAAGCACTTTTTTGTCCTTGTCCATAAGATAAAACAACAAAATTATTAAAACACGGTTACATCTTAATATATTATTATTTAAATGAGATAAAGTTAAGAAGGGATAAAAGTGTTGTTTCTAAGACAAAGGTTTTTCATCTTTTATACATATCTCTAAAGACAATTATCTGTAAAGTTTTAAAAATATATAGCGTTAGTAATTAAAATATTCTATTATACAGCTGATTAAAAACTAATGGCTTTATGATAGAATCCATGACATACATAGTATAGTTACTAAGACTATAAGACCCTCGAAATATCGTTTAGGCTGTTTAGCAAATTGTCGCCATTTTAGGACTCATAAAAACAAAATTTAAATTGTAAATTTAGGAATATGAGACATTAGTTTTAGCCTAAACCATTATTTTTAGTTTGACTAATGATCATTGTGCTCCAATATGCATTCATATTCACTAAATTAATTATTTTCTTACTCTAACCTATAAAATCTGGGGGCACGGCATGGCCCCCGCCAAGTCGAGCAAAAAAGCGGCACGGCCGTACCATCCTTTTCTCGAAGCAGTTCAGGCCATTTCCGAAACCCTATAACTTCGTTATGGATAAAACTAGAAGCCTTAGTTTTTATTAACCAAGTAGGCATTGTATAAACTCGGTATATTTCTAATTTCATTAAATTTGAACTAGTAGTTTAAGAATTTTAACTAGTCAAAGTTTCTTAATTTTGTCACTCACTGACTGACCGATCATCAAAACTCTGAGGCACTTCTAGCAGACATAGAAACTTCAAATTTGGAACACAAATATTGTTTAATATACAAATCAAAGAAGAATCAAAATATTTTACAATTTCGGCCCAGTTTTCGAGATACACCAACTGCATAAATAACTTCGTAATCCCATATAAACATATAGCATTATAAAGTTACATTTGCAGTGAATGAATCAGTGTACCTATATATTTATAATGGAATAATAGGTGTAAATAGCTACTTAGACATTACTATCTACAAAAATAAATGAGATGCCATCAAAAACGTAACTTGTAAAAAAGCCAAGTCTCGCAACTCAGTTCTTCTACTGTAAAAAGTTGTGAGATCCATGTAATTCCAAGTCGGTTAATTTATTCAGTCTATATATTGATACATAGATTCACTTGGCAATCGCACTAAACAATCTAAAAAAACTGAGTTGCGAGACTTGGCTTTTTTAAAAGTTATGTTTTTGATGGCATCAATATTTTCATACCATATTTAGTATTTTTCCATAAATTATTTCAATATTTTGCTGGCGCGGCAATTTTTTCATAGAAATCATATACAAGTTTACCATAAATCTAATTTTGCACTTTCTATTTACCAGTTATCACCGTCAAAACTCAACTCCAATCCAAGTAATATTAATATTTAATATAATCTTTCAATCACTTAATGTCGCCATCATTCAATAAAGTATATGAACAAACCTATTAAGTTATGTTTGTCATAAATTCATTAGAGATACCGTTGAAACACCAATTTAGAACGTTTATCTTTAAAAGATACTTATAAGATGGTATTTGTAGTGTAATAGTTTCCTTGTACACCAAATAAAAGCTATAATACAGCTATTATACAGCCCCATTTATGCTTGTACAGCTACTGTACAGCGCTACTAAAGCATAAAGCTGTATAATTTGTGCCAATTTTTTAGAATAGAAAAGAATAATTTTTTATTCAATATTGATTATATACATAATACTTATTGAAAGTAATTTTTTATTTACCACTGGTTCGGAAAATACCTCAGTCCTGGGAAGAACCAGCAAGAAACCCAGCGGGATTTTTTTTAAACATAATTTCACTTAACAATAATTTTGTTTATACAATTTATAAATGATATTTTCATAGAACCAGCATGGTGGCGATCACCCTATTCCCAGGGGTTATTTTCATTCATGTATTCCTTGATATTATAATAACCCGTTTTGTACAGTTTTCCTTAAATAAAACTTTAAACTTGTTTATTGACAAACTTTAAATATGTTCTGGGATTTTGTTGTAAAAGCGTATACATTACCCCATAAATGAATTACTGATTCTGTGGAGTCTAGTAACTGGCAGCTTATGTTTGTTCCTAGTATTTAAAGTATGCATATCCTTATTCTTATTAAAGCTATTTATGTTTTTATGCACATACATTTCATTTATTTATTTAGCTTTATTGTATCCCTTACATTTTTTTTTAATGTTTATATAATGTTATATATTTATTTAATGTTATCTATTACTCTTATTTTATTTGTTAGTAGTGTTAGTATGTCTTAATATGTAATTTTTGTTAATATTGTGTTAGTTGTAAGGGCCGCCTTTTGCGGTGAAAGCCTCCTCCAAAGCTAATGATCTGACATTAAATGTTGCAATGTAATATTTTTTGCAGTTTGGAGGGTGGTCGTCTACAACCCCCGCGGTGACGAGCCGTTCTGGGGGAGGTTTTATTATGTTTGTAGTATGTTTGTTTATTATGCACATACATTACATTCTCATAAATATATAGCGATGCAAAAGTTAATATGTTTATTTCTTTAAATTTTTCTCTGAGGGACTCTTCAAAATTAAGGTTACTAATCACCCGAACGGCTCTCTTTTGCAAAAAAAATATAGCTTCAATATCAGTCGCATTACCCCAATGCAAAATTCCATAAGACATTACGCTATGAAAGTAACTAAAATACACTAATCTAGCTGTCTCAACATCTGTGAGACTTCTAATCTTTCTTACAGCATATGCTGCAGAACTAAGTCTGCTTGCTAATTTAGATATATGAGGGCCCTCCTTGAAGTTTCGCGTCAATAGTAATACCAAGAAAAACAGTGGTATCCACAAGACTCAACTCCTCCCCATTTAACAGCACATTGGTTTTCGAATGTTTTACATTAGGTATTGTAAATTTAATACACTTTGTCTTATTGCCGTTGAAGAACATATTGTTGGCGTTAAACCAATGTACCAATTTCGATAGAGCATTATTTACATCGTCATAACTAATTAACTGTCATTTCAGTTTGAAAATCAAAGAGGTATCGTCAGCAAATAATACTATATCGTGATTGTCCCCTACAAGATAAGGTAAGTCATTAATATAGATTAAAAACAGGAATGGGCCAAGAATCGAGCCCTGAGGAACGCCCATTGATACTACCGATCCGGAGGAACCTTTACCATTAATCACTACTTTTTGAATTCTGTTACTTAAATATGAAGTAATAAGTCTAAGCGCTAAGTTTTTTACACCGTAATGTTGTAGTTTCCTGATTAATGTCTCATGATGAACACAATCGAAAGCCTTGGAAAGATCACAGAAAATACCTAAGGCATCTTGTGAATTCTCCCAGGCATTAAAAATATATTTCAGAAGCTCAACACCGGCGTCAGACGTCGAGCAACCCCTTGTAAAACCAAATTGGTTTTTATGAAGTAATTTAATTGTATTAAAAAAAGTTAACAATTGATCCAAAATTATTTTTTCAAAAATGTTACTGAGAGTTGGTAGTACAGAAATAGGTCTAAAATTAGCGGGGTCCAATGTACTACCAGATTTAAATAACGGTATTACTTTACTATATTTCATTAAATCAGGAAACACACCAGAATCGATACAAGTATTAAAAATAATAGCAAGATGATGATTATTTACTTATAAGAGCTGTATAAGCGCTTATAGAGCCTTTGTACAGCCAGTAAATGCAGCCTCTAGTATAAAAAGGAACTCCAATACAGCTCGTATACAGCTTGCATGCTGCTTGGGACTGGCACTTTCGTGGTAAGGTAGTCTCAGTATTTTTTCAGTGATCAAAAAACATAACAGCGCCTAGAGCTTTAACAGCTTCCATGAATCGTGGTTATTATTGTAAATTAATATTGTTATTAAAATAAACTCGGAAATTAAGTTTTAAAAGCAACAACATTCAAATAATAATGTTTGTTGTTGAACAGAAAATGTATACGTGATAAATATTTTCATTTGAAAACAGTGTTGAAATGGGGATGATAGTATATTGGACTAGTTTCCGTTTTAAACAGTAACCAGTATAGCAAATTAAATAGGAACGACTTCACAGTATACTGAATTGACGTCACACCTTACAGTGATCACAGTGTATATTGGAACATAGCCTAAATCTTAGTATTCTCTCTTATCTCCACAGTAGTGATGTGCAACTTGTCTCTTCTTATTTTTCTTAAAGCTTCCTTTATGTCTTTCATGTACTTGCTCTCCAATCGGGCTTTCTCTGCCTTGAACCGGAAATCGAATGTGTTAAAATTTATGAACATTCTTGTTACAATCGGTATATATTTTGGTTATGGTTTATAATATTAACTGTTATAAGAAAATTCATTATAATAATATTTATTTGTTGCGTCACGAAACATGCGATGCGTGCTATAAATACAGACGCATCCACATTCATACGTGGTAGAGTCATGCTGCAGTTATATATATATATATATATATATATATATATATATATATATATATATATATATAACTGCAGCATGACTCTATACGTCTATACTCATGACATATATATATATATACATATAGTTAGTGTAATAGTTAGTGGTATAGTTGTAGCACGAATGGGTCAGCTCGACCGGGAAGGACCACGCTCTCACAGAATACCAGCGTAAAATAGCAGCTTCACGCTGCTGTGTTTTGTAAGGTGAGTATAGAGTACTGGAGATCCCTTTTACTGGAAACGAGGCATTCTATCTTAGTCCTCACGGGTGACAACGCATCTGAATTTTGATTCTTTATTGAGGATAGATGTAGATGTCTATGTGTCACAACAACCACTTACCATCAGGTGGACTGTGTGGTCGTTTGTCACCTTATCCTATAAAAAAAATCACTTGTAATAATGTACCTATGTTCGATTTTCATCTAGTCATTACTTAATTGATCACGAACTACTATACGCAGCAAGGCTTCTATTTAAAGAGGACAAACCATCGGTTTTGGGTTCATGTGCTTTCAACTATACCTTTGTACTTCAGTTTCAAGTTAATCCCTTAGGTTTTGTCAGTTCTACTGCGATAATCCTCGCTATGGCTTAACACACAAACAAACTGGCATAGCTATTCTGTTTTATAGTTCGCTGAGCGACTATTAGTTCCCTCATAAGGCCAGCAATTACAATATACAAACAAGCAGAAAATTATTTGTATAATTATAAATAACTTTAGATATTTAAACAACATGTTTAGATATTTATTTTTATATAATTAATATCAAAATAAATTTCAAAAAGAAATACTAAAACAGAATAAATTTTCAAATGAAGAAATTTTTGGACTACTAATTATTCAAGATTCCTATTTAGGTTTATACTATAATATAGAGTAAGAAAGGATTTAGACAAAACAGGACACTTCTAGAATATTTACAATCTTAAATGTTTTAGCTATAAATTAAGCAAGATTAAAACATTAGGGAATAAAATCTGATAATGTGCGCGCTTAAGAATTGAGGAGAGTAAATACGACTTTATTCGAACAAAATATCATGAGATTTTGAATTTTTTGTGAAATATATAAAGGGTTAATTGTATTGTTTTCAAACATTGCTTTTTTGGATTGGATTAAAAAATTTGACTAAAGATGAAGTTCACACAGATTTGAAAGTTTTTGAGAGTGCATGAGTACCGAAAACTATTTTAATATTTTATTTTAACTATTTTAATTAACCATCTTAATTTTTTTATGCGATTCTTTTAAAATTTTCCTTTCCTGCTTATTTGTATATGCATGTTGGTTTATATCATAAAAAAAAGTTTTATTTTCTTTGATAAAATACAAATAAAAAATAACTCTTACATAATCCCATCGACAAAAGTCATAGTAACCGTATCCAAGAGCATTTAAAATCGATCGAGATCGACATTAAAACAATGTTATGTGGTAAATATCCTTTTTTCTAAAACGAATTATTCTTCCCTTTATCTTTTATGAGCTGTGGTACCACAGAGGTAAAGTATTCGCTATACAATACCAGCAGCCTTGCTTCGATCCCCGCCAGCACCAACAAAATGTTAATTGCAGCTTATAAGTAGTAACTTAGGCTATTTATATTTTAGAAAAAGAATTATGAACCCGCGCAAAAATTAAAAACCATGAAAGCCAATCGTAATAAATTCGCTGTTCGTAAAAAATTACTAGCTGTTCCCCGCGACTTCGTCGCGAACAGCTAGTAATTTTATTTTATTTTTTAATCGTTGGACATGTTTCTAAATCTGTTCATTTCATTAAATCCGTCATTGTTGGTTTTTGATCGCCATTTTAGATCCGCCATCTTGATTTTTTTTACCGCCACCAGTTGACCCTTGTCATTCCCTACAACATTTATTCGATCACCACCTACTATGGATAGTAACCTACAGAGATATACTAGATAGAACCTAGTAAACTTGCAGAGTTAAAATATTAAAACTGGTGTCTTGTTCTCCGCCATTTTGATTTTTTTTCACCATCGCTAGAATTTGCACAGGGTTTTAGGTGTAGGCCGATATTAGTTAAGAGGCGATCACGCTAAGTTTTACCGTTTAGTCGCGCAACAGTACACCATCTGCTCGAAAAGCTCAACGCGGACTTCTCAGCAAATACTTTCATTTGATATCCATATGAGGGGGGTGAAAAGAAAACATAGTCCGTCATCTTTGGGTGTCCAGCATGTTGGACTTAGAGGGAGGTAATTTTATTTCTGTATTCTTCTCAGAAATCTCTTTCATTAGATACACATATTATAAATAGGATAAAGGCGTTCATAGGCGGTCCGCCATATTTGATTTAGAATAACGTTATATAGCTAATCATGCATTGTCATCTGAACTAAACATGTTTGTATGAGAAATTTCAGCTCAATTGGTTGAGGATAACTGCTTTAAAATTCATTTGTAAGATTTGGCTCTAACAATCATAGAAACATTCGAAGTGAAATAAATTCTTTTAAATTAGTGTTTTTGTTTCTATAAATTAACCATCTTCAACTCTTTATTTGCAATTACAATTTTTGCTTATCTTAAGAAAGGTAACTTGGTTTATTTGACATGCCGTATGTCCGTTTACATTAAAATCATAGATACACTAAAAATACAGTCTACAGAAATAAACTGAAGATATAGAAATTCTATTATGAACACCTTGTTCCTTTTATTGTTAAAGAACATGGCGTTGGGGGACGCTCGACGTTCTAGCTTGAACCGCAATACGTTTCATGCCTCGACATATTGGTTTTACGATAATTTGTCAAGGTCTAATGTAAAAGATGAAATCTTTAAAATATTGTTAAAATTGCACTTCTGTTGCTTTATAAACATTGCTAATATATCAAAATATATTAATTGTACTATTAACTATACGTGGTAGAGCCATGCTGCAGTTATATTATGCTTGCAGCACCACTGGATTAGCTCGATCGGGGAAGGACCACGCTTTCACAGAGTACCGGCATAAAATAGCAGCTTAATGCTGCTGTGTTTCGTATGGTGAGTGTAGAGAACCGGAGGCCCTTTTTCTGAAAACGAGGCATTCCTTCCTAATCGCCAATGTCAACGCATCTGTATTTTGAATCTTAATCAAAGATAGATGTAGATGTCTATGGGCCACATAATCCTCTTATGATCAGCCCTCTTTTTCAATAGCTCGTGGTCTCTCATACAGTAGGAGGATTTAAAATAATCACTAAGCTGCTCAACATGCCGCAAGGTACTCCAGACACTTAGTATAAAAAATACTAGAAGTCTCGTATCTTTATCGCTGATCCCCGTCGTTTATCTTGGTATATCTGGTATATATGACAACTAACATCATTGCGAATTTACTACATTGACAACTGCCGTAGTCAAGTTCGTACAAACGGAAACTGCTGTTCAACTCTTATTAGTTACTAGTGACCCACTCCGGTTTCGCGTGGGTAGGATTAATTAATATGACGTTATTGAGATTTAAGATAAAAAAGAACTATTTCTACTATTCGCTTAAAAAACAAATTCACAATTTTCGTGTAAAATAGCCCAGATAACTTCTGGCATTGCGCTTTATATGTCCGTGAAGTTTTAAGGCAGTTATTTCAATATTACAGGCAGATAATTCAATTTTATTTATGTGTAAGTTATATTAAATTTACAAATCATTAACATTTTACGACTTGTTTCTTATACGTCAAAGTCAAATAACTTTAATTCACTTTAAACTTACTTAAAGCTATGGGTTTTCATTGTTTCTAAACATACCATCGGTTCCATAAGCGAGACTCCCTAAAGGAATCGGAAAGAAACTCTGAGGTCTTCAAGCTGGGTTGACGACGTAACGTTTCTGATTATTAAAAATAATCATTCCGTTACAGCTTATAAAAGTCCACTGCCGAACATAAGCCTCCTCCATAGATCACCTCAAAGTGAGGATCTTGTCATAGTTGCCAAGCTTGGAAGTTATTTTCTACCTGCTTCAAACAGGAGGAGGTACTCAATTCGACTGTATGTTTTTTTATGTGTGTTACTTCATAACTTCTTTCTGGGTGAACCGATTTCGATATTTTTTTTTGAAAGCTGGTGTTTTACATGTGGTCCCATATAAATTTAGTTAAGTTCTGACTAATAGTTTTTGAGTTATTCTTAATACTTCATTTTGAAGTCGGTTTGGAAATTTAATGCAGGATAATTATTATTATTATTATTTTGAGTTGTTATTGAGAAGATGCTGCTGCCCATCTCCTGTCTCAGTTTCCCTTTGTCTTCTCTTACACCACCCACGGGTTGATAGATTTTAAGATAAGATTTTAAATATATAAGTAATTAAAGAATTATCACTTATTTTTAATTATTTAAGTCATAGAAAGATTTTAAATATATAAGTAATAAAAGAATTATCACTTATTTTTAATTATTTAAGTCATAGAAATAATAATTTTTGAATATAATAACGTTCTCAATAAGTAGTTATTATTTATTGGTTTTATCTTCATTATCATTACTAACCCATATATACCACATGGGTGTCAATTTATTACTTTATGTATTTATGGGTTCTTATAAAGTCATCAGTATCATAATGAAAGAATAAAGAAGAAATAAATACTTTATTGCCCTATTATTGTTAGAGATATAAAACAGTCGTACAGTAAAATGTTTCTGAGGCAATGGTCCCTAAAGGATACGGAAAAATAATCTTATTCTTAGAAAAAAAGATCGGACAACAGAGGCTAGATCACAAATTGGATTGCGAATGCTTTTTTCGGACCTTATATATATGTTAATAAGGTAGGCTTGTTTAAAAAGTAAATTGGGTTTTTAGGATGTTTCCTTTTGGAATTCTGATACGGAGTTTTATAAATAAGGGCACAAATATATTTAAACATATAATTTAAAAAATACTTAAGAGTAAAAACGTAATGAATGTTTAATTAGAAACAAAAATAAAGATGACTTACGTTAAAAAATATAAAAATTTAATAAAAAAACTCCGGTTTAAAAGAACTAAAAAGTATAAAATAATTTCATATTCTGAAGTCAGTGCTGCGACATAGTGTATAATTGGAAAGTGTTTTTTTTCTTTTTGCTCCTTAAAGTGGTCTTTAACTTTTTATTAATGGTTATCTTTTAGCCTTTTGAGCGGAGTTATAAATATCACAATATCAGTATGGTCTAAATAGTTACATTAAAAATAATGTCATTCCCTATTTCGCCATACTTAAGGGTTAAATGTTTTACTAATTTATTAAGAAATATATTAGAACCACTGAAGTTTAACCTAACTGATAAAAAAGAATCACCAAAAGGTTAATTATTGACGAAAATATCGCGTACCAAACTTATATATAAAAAAAACATACAATCGAAGTGTGAACTTCGTTCTTTTTTAAGTCAGCTGAAAATTGGTATAATTACGACAGCGTATGAATTATTGTATAACAAGTGCATGCTTCGTTTGATCCAATCCATTCGTTCATCCGTAATTATATAGCAACGTGTATCTGCATCGCAAAATTCATGTTAGAAATGGATCGACTCGAAATGGGAAAGGACCAACTCGCACTGAATACCAGCATAATAATGTAGTGTTTAGCATGGTAATTGACGATAACCATAGATCATTTCCCAGGAAAGGTGAAATTTCAACTACTCAGGAGTGACAACACATTTGCATTTCGATTATTAATCAAGCTTAGATGTAGTATCTGTCGGTCACAGCATTCACTTATTTTCAGAAAGAGTGTGAGCTTCATTGTTGCCTATAATTTAAGAAAAATGTGTGCTACTGCGTGTTTTAGATGATTAAAATTAATTAGTAAAATCCTAGTTGGGTCAATGGAATTGTGATTTTGCCTTTATTTGTACTAAACTTATGAAATTATTGCATAAGCGTTACGTAAGGCACATGAGGAGTTTCCACATACTACACAATTATTGACAAACTTTGCTACCGAGGTTAACATCAAATAAGAAAATTAATTTTACATTTTTTACGATATTTTTATGTTATTTTTTTTCAATGTTTGTATCTGTGGCGTACGAGAAATGCTGGATGATTATTTTGTTTTAATTTCGGCTAAAGTAATCCTGCAAAGAATTGTATCTATTCCCACAACAAATGGTAATATAAACCCGCAGCGGTCTGCCGCAGTACAATACTATGCAAATTAAGTCCCTTTGACTTTGTACCAACAACATATGCTTTATATAAAAATGAAAACCTTATCGTTAGATTCTCTTGACTTCCTGATTTTAACAGTTATGATTTTAATTTGCCAATAGTGCAAGTTACTCGGCTCTCTAAAGGTAGTATTTATTTATTTAAAAGTTTATCAACAATATTGCAACATAATAATTATTTTATAATAAGTAATTATATCTATACTTATTTTATAATTTAGTCTAGAATCTCAAGATGTACAATGAAGTAATGTGCAATTCTAATTATAGATCAACACAGAGTTTTGCGTAGTCATATTATATTCACTTATCATGAACAAGTTCTTTGTATATTTAAAGTCATATACAGTGACAGTGGTTTTGGACAGTGGACAGTTTAACGTTTTTTAAAAAAACCTAAACTAAAACTAAAGTGTTGAAGGTACGGATCTGTCTATTCTATGGCTGCACGTAGACAACGACGACCATCCCTGCATCTACGGGTGCCTCTATAGGTCCTATAGCGGTAATGCCGACACAGACCGACTCATCGACCACGTCCAAATGGCTGCAAACTCCGTGCTAGAACAGGTCCCATCCGCAGAGATCGTAATACTCGGATCGTGGTTTTAACGCCCACCACGCTGAATGACTTGGTTCTCGTTTAAACGATCATGCGGGTAGATCTATCTATGACTTTGCCTTGGCATATGGTCTAACACAACTAATTACTTGACCTACGCGGATCCCAGATGTGGAGGATCATGTACCTTCCCTGTTGGAGCTTCTGCTGGCCTTTTATCCGGACGGATAACAGGTCTCCGTCGATGTCCCTCTGGGCTCTTCAGACTATTGTCTGATCCGGAGTACGGTGCCACTCACGCTCCAATCGCAGTTGCGATCTGCAGTTTGCCGTCGTGTTTGGCACTATAGGTCGACCGATTGGGACGGGATGCGGTCTTTTTATGCATCCTACCCTAGGTTGCGGGTTTGCTTCTCGCCGAAAGATCCCAGCGTTGTTCCTGATTCTGTTACTAATGTGGTACTTCAGGGTATGGAACTTTATATTCCATCTTCTGTGGTATCCGTCGGAGGCAGATCCCAGCCATGGTTTGGTCGCGCCTATAAAATAGCATCACGCTATAAGCAGGAGTGCTACCGGGCCTGGGCTAACGCATCAACGTCTCGGGATGTAAACAAGTAAGTATAATTCCGCCTCCAGGTCCTTCAAAAGCGTCATTGCCAAGGCAAAGTCTGAGCACATCGGCAAAATTGGTGAGAAGCTAGTTCGTCTTCCTTCGGGAATACCCGTGCGTTCTCGTCTATCGCCAAGGCTGTCCAAAGGAACTTCTGTCAGCCATCTCTTCCATCTCTGCACAGAGAGGACGACTGACTGGCCCATGCCACAAAGGAGAAAGCCGATCTGTTGAGCTCTCTCTTTGCGTCCAACTCGACTCTAGATGACGGGGGAAATACATCGCCGACAATCCCGCGGTGTGAGTGCTCCACGCCGGTTGTGCGGTTTACATAGCGCTCGGTTCGCGAATCACTCTTCTTCCTGGACGTCAGCACGTCGAGTGAGCCCAATGGAGTCCCTCCCATTGTGCTGAAGACGTGTGCTCCGGACAAGGGCGGATCCAGGGGGGGGGTCATGGGGGTCATGACCACCCTGAGCTGGTTCCAGGTTTTAGGTGGACCACTAATTGAACATAATGATTTTAATTATAGTATATTTTGTTACCATACAGATTTTATGTAACTGCATACCTTCAATATTTAATTAATTTGTTCGATGAAACAACAGATACATCACATATCTCACAGCTGAGCCTATCATTCCGATATTTGCATGATGGTATTATTAAGGAACATTTTGTGACTTTTTGTGATACCTACGATGCTCTTAGACGTGAAGACAACTATTCAGGTGACATAGAACCTCGATTGACAGGTGTAACATTGGCGAAAATCGTTTAAAGTCTGTGTACCAAATTTAACTTAGATTTATCTTGGTGTGTGGGTATTGGAACTGACAGCTGCTCGGTTATGGCATCAGATACAAAAGGTGCAGTGCAAGAATTGATGAAAATAGCCATTCATGCTAAACGTTGCCCGTGCAACAACTATGTGCTCAATAACTCATTGGCAAGATCATCCAAAGTAGTTTCCTGTCGCAATACATCTGGCACAATGAGAAAAGTTGTGGCATTTGCCAATGCATCCGCTAAGAGGCATGAAATTGTTAAAATAGAACTCGGAGCTGCCATGCAAGGTGTTTGTGAGACACGTTGGGTAGAGAGGGATGATGGGCATCTTCAATTTCAAGGAGACAACTTAGTCAAAATTTGTAGCGCTCTGGAGAAGATTTCTGCTTGGCAAGACAATAAAACTGTCAATGATGCGGATTTGTTGCTGCAAACATTGCGTAGTTCTGACTTTATTATATCCTCCATCTGTTTAAGTGATGTATTAGGTGGGTACTTCCCTAAATTATTTTATTTCTTATTGTTTGGCAAATGAACTTAGAGTATACTAAACCTACTTTAAAATTATGTTGTTGTCGTTTTGTTAATATTTTATGCTACGAGTATATACCGTTTATATTAAGTTATAAATTCTTAGTTTATGCACTACAGTCACAGTCACTTACTTTTTATTTTTCAGGTACTACTGTATCTTTAAGCAGAATACTGCAATCGAACTCAATTGATTTAAAAAAAGCTACGGACGCTATTAATGATATTTTAAGTGTTTTACAAAATAAAAGAGAAAATGTGGACGTAATCTACCGACAGCTTTTTGAAGAGGCTAAAGAAGTAGCTGAGCAGCTAGATGTAGAAATTAAATACCCCAGAATAGTATCAAAACAAATACATAGGGCCAATAACCAACCTGCTCAATCTGCTGAAGAGTATTTCCGCAGAGCTATATACATCCCTCTTCTAGATTCAATAATAAGTGATCTCCAGGATCGCCTGTCTCCTGATGTACTTAATTTATTTCAGCTAAGCGTTTTCATGCCAAAAAGCAAATATAGTAATGAAGACATTGAGACTGTGAAACAACTAGCTACCGACTATACATTATTACTAGATAATACTCCAGTTTCTGTCATTGTAAATGAATATCGGCTGAGGATGGTGAAGTGGCAGGCGTGGCAACGGAGCCAGGACATACCGCAGTCGATTTCTGATCTTATTTTAAATTGTGACATCGATATGTACCCTAATATAAGAAAATTTTTATGTATTATGGCTACATTACCTGTCAGTGTAGTGACAGCAGAAAGGTCTTTCTCTACGTTGCGCAGAATTAAATCGTGGCTAAGATCTTCAATGGTTGAAGATAGCCTAACCGGACTGGCACTTCTCCACGTTCATAAAAACGTACCCATTGACGTAAATGACGTAATAACGCGTTTCGGGAGAAGTCGTAAAAGAAAAATTGATTTTGTTATTTAAATATATGTATTTTGTCTGTTTCTATTTTCTATTTTGTTTGTTGGAAACCCTTGTCGTACCACCTCTTCACTTTTGCGGAGTTTTGCGTCATACCCCTTGACATACCTCTAGCTGTTATGATAAATCATTCACAACGGTTATGGAATATAAACAGGCTGCCTCATTCCGTGCGTGATAGTGCTTCTCTGGATGTCTTCAAGAAACGATGACAATATGTACGTATATAATATGTACAAGTTATTATGTGTTAAGTTTTTTAAGTGTAAAATTGACGGCTCCGTGGCGCAGTGGCTTAGCAATGAGTTGCTGCGCTGGGGGGCGCGGGTTCAAATCCCGCACGGAACAAGTATTTGTATGGCCTACAAATGATTGTTCCGGGTCTGGATGTTTGTCCTTCTGAAATTTGTTTTTAAACTGTTTGTTTGTAAACTGCCTCCACGATACAGGAGAAAATCCTAGTGTGGGGGTAACGTTTTTTTAAAAAAAAAGAATAAATATTTTTAAGTACAGTACTTACGTACATTAATAAAATACCTACTTTTTACTTGTATCTATTGTTATCAAAATTAAATTATAAGTTCTTGACTTGACCACGACTATGTGACCCCCTCCCGGCGCCAAAGCTGGATCCGCCCTTGGCTCCGGAGTTGGCACCGGTTTTAACGCGTCTTTTCCGGTACTCCTACTCCCAAGGCGTAGTCCCGAATTCATGGAAGACAGCTTTGGTCCACCCGATCCCTAAAAAGGCGATCGCTCAGTCCCGTCCAACAACAGGCCTATCGCCATCACCTACTTGTTTTACAAAATAATGGAACCCATTATAAACTACCAGCTCATGAGGTACTGAGGATCACCAGCTGGCACTACGGTCTTCGTCGGGGTGGATCAGCTGGTGATCTTCTGGTCTACCAGACTCATAGTTGAGCGGAGGCAGTAGAGTCCAAGGGGGAGGCATTGGCCGTTAGTTTGGACATGGCGAATACCTTCGATCGGGTCTGGCACAAAGCGCTTCTTTCGCAGCTTCCTTCCTATGGGCTTCCCGAGAAATTGTGCAAATGGATCACCAGTTTCCTTGTTGATCGGAGCATCAAGATCGTAGTAGACGGTGCATGCTCTGACTTCAAGCCTATCAACGCTGGTGTTCCACAAGGCTGCGTGCTATCCCCAACGCTGTTTCTCCTGCATATCAATGATATATTTCAAACTGGTAACATTCATTGCTATGCGGACGACAGCACTGGTGATGCCTTATATACCGGCCGTGCCAATATGTTTTGGGAAAACGTCGCCGAGTACCGGAACAAACTTGTGTCTTTGCTGAACAGTCTCAAAGACTAGTCAAACTAGACTTCTTTGACTAGACTAGTAATCTAGTCAAAGATTTAATCTAGGCCATTTCAATCCCCAGAAGACACAAGTTTGCGCGCTTACCGCTAAAAAGAACCCCTTTGTCGTATCTCCTAAGTTTCAAGGCACTCCCCTTGCTGCCTCAGCTAGCATCGGAATCCTCGGCGTCGACATATTGAATAGTGTGCAGTTTCGTGGTCACTTGGAAGGGAAGGCCAAATTGACCTTTAAAAAGCTTGGCGTGCTTAGCAGAGCGAGACAGTATTTCATGGCGGCACATCGCTTGCAACTTTACAAAGCGCAAGTCCGGCCTCACATGTAATACTGTTCTCATCTCTGGAGCGTAGGATGAAGAAGAGGGAGATGATGGCTGCTGTCGTTGCCATTTGGCAGGACCGGTGGGATTCAAGCCAAGATGGCAGGGATCTATACAAGTTTTTCCCGGACATTGCAGAGCGTCTAATCTTCAGGTGGGTCGAGCCCGATTATGCAGTATCGCAGATTCTTGTTGGTCACGGGTGTTTCAACGAGCGTCTCCTAAAATTCAACCTTAGGAACTCTGGCTTTTGCCCCTGCGGCTCAGCACTGGAGAGTCGTGACCATGCTCTCTGGGATTGCGATCTGTATATTGAAGAGAGGAACGCATTATTGGACAGCCTACAAAGAACAGAAATAGGACCAGTATACTTCCGGGACCTAGTGTGCTGCGAATCCAACTTTAAGGAGTTTAGGAGATTTACGCATGCATGGCATCACAAAAGGAAACAGTATGAGGACTGAAAATACGACCAGATATCTGCGAGCGCGAAGTGTCGTCGCTGTGGAGTCACGCCCCAGAAGGGGGAGAAGTGAAATGTAGAGAAAAGGGACGGAACAGAGAGATTTGTAGGGAGTCAAGTAAGCGCACGTGGGAAAGAGCCACGAGCAAGTACCGTGTGCGTCTCCCGTGATTCGGTCCGTATGCCGCAAGGCGGGAAGGACCATGGGATGGTGGAGGGAATGTTCTCATCTCTGGGCCGGGGCACCCCAGTGCCAGCTCCTTCCACTTGACCGCATCCAGCACAGATCAGTTCTCGTCTACGAGTTCTTTATGATCGGCTCGATACACTAGCACTGCGTAGGGTTGTTGCATCCCTTCGCATTTTCTATTGAATTAACCACGGGGAGTGCTCTGAGGAATTGTTCGGATTAATTCCAGCCGGAAAATTTCACAAACGCACATCGCGTCAAAATTCACGATACCATCCTCACCATCTGTATGCTTGGCGGTCCACGACTGTTTGTTTTACTGGGAGTTTTCTTCCAAGGCGGTGGGTTATGATGAGATTAGTCGACAAAGTAGTGGTAGGTTAAAACACATAGTGTAATACCCTCTTATTATTAAAAAAGGATCATACAATAAAATAAATGTACTTGAAAAAGTAATAATTAAATATTTACTTACCTAGTTATACATGAGATAGTTAAACTATGATATATTTTTATTTTTTCTAATATTATTCATAAACACAGTACAATTAACAACCATTATTAATAATACCACGTTTTTACATTAAAATATTCAAACTTATAACTAACAAAACAAACAACGTGCGTCGCACTGGTCCTGAGATTGTTGTCCACTGACTGTGTCACCGTAACCGTTTTCCATGCGTCGCGTAAGTGACAAGCGCCCAGTGGTCACGCACACATGCCCAAGTGTGTGTACTACAATTGATTCGCGCGATTGTATGAAGCTTTTTCTCTGTTCCGTTTATTTACTTATTTATTAAAATAAAATTGAGGGGGATTTATGGAAGGAATCTGTCGAAATTTTGTTCTTACAATTTGACAAATTGTTGATGGCGACGTTGTCATGTTGCACCGAAATTTACCTACTAATATTAGTTTGCAGGCGACATAAGAATTAGAGGCGGCAATCACAATCAAACTTGCAAGTAATTTTTAAAAGTTTTGACTTACTAAACATACGACGTACTTCATCGTAGAATGGATTAAAAATCGAAAGTCAATTAACATAAAGTAAAAGAGTTAGTTTTTCGATTAATTCTGATAGATGATATGATAGATCATAATTGCAATTGATTTTAACTATTAAATTATTCAGTAACTTTTCATTTCTATTTTCTTGTTTAAAATCAATAATAATGATGAAATAGTACTTATAATTGTGTGAGTACCCAATTAGGTAACTTTATTAATTTCAATATCATTTTTGTAGCAACGAACTGCTTGTTGCGTCAGGGTACAATTGATTGTCTAATTATATTAAAAATTACAGCTATAACTCCAAAATTTCATACGTAGATTAGTCGTAAGGATAACTAACTTATAAAATTATAGTTGGCAATGTCGTAACGGTTTAACGATCTATGGAAAAGATCAAAGTGCTTACCGCAAAGACGTTAGGATGCATGCACTTAGCGGTTGGCATTTGTGTTGGCGGGATTGGTTATTAATTTTAGTTTTTGAGAAAGTTCCGGGTTGACTATCACGTGCGCGTAAGCGACAGTTCAATCGCTTTGTTTATTAAATTCTTGTTGTTAGTACTTGTTATTACTAATTGTTATTATTCTTATTGTTACATTTTGTGTCTCTTTTTTTGTTTTAATAATGCCTAGCGCGTACGTTTATAGTGCTCGCTAATACGGCAACATGTTATTGTGCCTTGGAGGATCTCATAAGTCCACTGAAGAATTAGATCAGTAAGCTGTTTCATACCTAATTATTTTTTAAATAGCTTAGTACTGAACTGATAGCTAGGCACATAACTGAATACATCAGAATAATAAACATATCTACACGATGGATCCTTGTTAACATTTAATTAAAGTAATTTTATCATTAGCGGGGAATCGAATCAGGTATCTGGGGGCACGGCAGTGCCCCCGCCAAGTCGAGCAAAAAAGCGGCACGGCCGTACCATCCTTTTCTCGAAGCAGTTCAGGCCATTTCTGAAACCCGATAACTTCGTTATGGATAGAACTAGACGCCTGATTTTTTATTACCCAAGTAGACATTGTATAAACTCAGTATGTTTCAAATTTCATTAAATTTGAACTAGTGGTTTAAGAATTTTAACTAGTCAAAGTTTCTTAATTTTGTCACTCACTGACTGACCGATCATAAAACTCTGAGGCACTTCTAGCTGACATAGAAACTTCAAATTTGGAATACAATTATTGTTTAATATATAAATGAAGGAAAAATTAAAATATTTTACAATTTCGGTCCAGTTTTCGAGATACAACAACTGCATAAATAACTTTGTAATCCCATATAAACATATAGTATTACAAAGTTACATTTGCAGTGAATGAATCAGTGTACCTATATATGTACAATGGAATAATAGGTGTAAATAGCTACCTCGATATAACTATCTACAAAAAAAATGATATGCCATCAAAAACATAACTTGTAAAAAAAGCCAAGTCTCGCATTTCAGTTCTTCTACCGTAAAATGTTGTGAGATCCATGTAATACCAAATCGGTTAATTTATTCAGTCCATAGATTGATACATAGATTGATTTGGCAATCGCATGAAAACACAAAATAACTCACAAGTAATACATATTACATTAAATTAGATTGTTTAGTGCGATGGAATTTTTTTATTTATAATAAAGGTGACCAGCGAGCACACAGTCCACCTGATGGTAAGTGGTTACTGTGGCCCATCTGTGGTGTGTGACATCTACGTCTATTCTCGATTATGAATCAAGATGCAGATGCGTTGTTATCCATGAAGACTATGATGGAATACCTCGTTTCCAGTAAAAAAGGTCTCCGGTTCTCTACACTCACCATACGAAACACAGCAGCATTAAGCTACTATTTTACGCTGGTATTCTGTGAGCTCCCCTGAACGGGTTCCCGTCTTGTAGTGGCGGGGGGGCTTAGTAGTCGTGGCTTGGTCACCCACGGGGAACAAAGAGGAACCCCTTGGCTGGCCCGTGGTGTAGGGCCGGCCCGAGGTGGCCACTCCAAGTGGGCTTGGCGGGCCCATGTCGGATGTGTCGATGGGCTGTGGTGAGGTGAGGTGAGGTGAGAGGGGTTTCCACTCTCCTACAGTTACAGCCGAGGTAAAGTCGCGGAGGAATAGGAGTGTTTGTATGGTGATGCGCCACTCGTCCTATCCTCCACGACTCTGATGGGGCCGCACCGTTGATGCGGTGCTGGTGGGGCCGCGGGGGAAGAGGAGTATCGGTATTGCGAGGCGCCGCTCTCCCTACCCTCCGCGGCCGAAACTTGGTTAGCGGTGGAGCCAGAGACCAGATCCGCCACTTGGGTCAATAAAACGGACTCGGAAGGGTTCGATATGCAGATTGAGTTAGAGGCCATGGAGGGAGGCGTGCCTTGTGTTCCTTGTGCGCCTTGCCTGAGAAGGAAAATGGCGAGTTGGTCCTCCCCAAAAAGGGGCTGCCATGGGGGCTAGCGGCGCTGGTGGGGCCGTGAATGTGTGCGAAAGCATTCCCGTGGCCCTACAAATATGCGGCGAAGGTGGGACACCATGGGGTTTTAGTCAGTGCGAGTCCAACATAACCCGTCCTTGCCCCTTGTTGTGTTACAACTATAGAACTAAGATAGGTGCAACATGGCTCTACCATGAACAAATTTAATTAATTTTTTCATGAAAAAATTTGTGGTGAAGGTGGAACACTATGGAGTTTTAGTCGGTGCGAGTCCATTCTTGTCCTAACACGACGAGTACGCGAAGAAATTTCTTTAAAAAATTAGAGAATTCTGTGTTGACGCCATTATATCTGCTATGCAAGTAGTATCGCAATATGGTCTAAATTATAATTAGGTGGGTATTTTTCTTAAACAAATTCCTACTTTAAATATATGAACTCCTTAAAATACAAAATGAAAAAATGATTATGTAAAATGCTTTCATAAAATAAAATAAATACGCACATAAAATTTTACATATTACGAAATAACCCTTTAAAACCACCGCATTGGTACGAGCCAAGTGTGAATGGAAAATCATCAAGCAAAAGTAATTAAGAAACCAAGTCTAGACTTTATATTAAAATACATTTAATTCCATTTACACTTGATGAATTTAGAACAAAAGGTTATAAACTCTTCATTCAAAATTAAATATTTTAATTATAAATTTAGACTGAAATGGTGGAACACAAATAATTTTTATACCGATACTAGCTGGTCCCGGCGTATTGCTACCGCATAAGAAATAAATACCTATGTTGAGCAGTGGACTTTAATATGCTGTGACGGAATAAAAATGGGAACAAAGTTAGATGGCCGAAAATTGAACGTAATTTTTTCATGCAATAGTTTCACAAACTCAAGACGTCGTCACTGCTATGACGCGTCTATTTTCGGTTGAAACATATGTTATATACTGTAAAAAAATAAGTGAAAATATTCTGTATAAAAAACAGAATATTTTCAATTATTTTTTTAAAATTTTGATATTTTGCAAAGAAAGAAGTCACGTAGTTGATAATTTTTAAATAAAATATTTTACAAGAACGCTAGGGATTAACTCAAATATATCAAAATTAATGTCAATATTTAAGTGGAATGTTTATAATGAATCGATAGACTTGCCTACACAAAAAGAAGATGAATGAAAATCAATGCTGGATTTGCGTTCTTAAAACGTAATTTTATTTTGCCGGTTGTAAAACAGATTCCAGCTAGCCGCTTAACGCCCTGCCTGAGTATCCCTTTAGGGATATATACTCTTCGCGGTTGAGCATATTTGACCTGCTACAACAGATGACTCAGAGTTTTTGGCACCGATGGTCTCTAGAGTTCCTACATCTTTTGCAGCAGCGCGTTAAGTGGTCTAACAAAATGGATCCTCCTCGGGTTGGAGACCTCGTGTTGATTCCTTTACCCAACGCTTTGCCTTTGTATTGGCGCCGTGGGCGCATTGTAAGTTATCGTATGGATCTGATGGGGTGGCTAGGGTGGCCGAGCTTTTGATTGGAGATTCGGTCTTGCAACGTGCTGTCGCGACACTATCCCGTTTGCCAATTTACTGGCGGACATAAGTCCTTATGTCCGGGACGGTGTTTTTTTTATAGGATAAGGGTGACAAACGAGCACACAGTCCACCTGATGGTAAGTGGTTGCTGCGGCCCATAGACATCTACATCTATCCTCGGTTGCGTATCAAAATGCAGATGCGTTGCCACCCGTGAGAACCAAGATGGAATGCCTCATTTCCAGTAAAAAGGGCCTCCGGCCACCTGCACTCACCAAGCGAAACGCAGAGGTAAACCTCTACTTCACGCTGGTATTCCGTGAGGTCGTGGTACCACCCCGGTTTGAGCCGGCCCATCCGTGCGACAGAAAAAGCTGCCGCGTGGCTCTACCACTGTTTAGGCCAAATATTGGCATTTGAAATTTGCATTCAACACGCGCGTCCCGGCGTGTCCTGCCTATGGAATTTAAAGGTCACCGTCGGCCCCCTCTCCTGTGCGGGTCTCTCGGCCGAGGGCGAGAGCGCCTGACGCGTGGGCGAGGCACTTAGTTGGGTGCGGCCAGTGTCATTAATTGTGCGCGCACGCCGAGTCGATAAGACGGCCTGGAATTTTACGCACGCATTCCATTCGAGGGCGCTACTGCCGATATTAGGATGGGACAATTTGTGCGCGACGGACGGTATTGTTAGGAGTCTAGAAAAGAATTGTCGCGCGACGGCCGGGTCGCGTGCCTCCTATGGCATTGTCTTAATTTGTACGGTTCGTGGCAACGAAACTGATTTTTGAGTTTTGAGTGATTACCTGATATACGTCTGGAAAAATGAATTGTGCGCGATCGCCGGGTCGGGAAGTTAATATTGAATTGTTAGGTCGCATTTAAGACCGCCTCCTTTGTGTTGTCTAATCTCGTTCGTTTTGCGTGACAACGGGGCTTGCCTTATATAATTCTTGTTGTAATATTTTTGAGTGATTAACTTAACTTCGATTACCATTAAATTGCGTCGACAAGTTGCTTTGTGACATTTTAATATCGTGCGAAGGAATTTTGCTTTGTCGTGTGGACCGCTGAACTTTGTGACTCGAGAAGAGATCGCGTTCGTACTTGTGGTTATAATTTTGTGCTAAGTGAACCTGGGATATTGAACTTTGACCGACCGTTCTTAAGTTATGCAGCGGGTCACTTGTTTTAATTTCGATTAACGTTGATTTGGTTAAATTTGAAGTTAATTAAATGTACAATAAAGTTGATAAACTAATATAGTGAAATAAAAGCAGAAGGTTTCAATTGGTGAACGCCCCCTGGAGGGATCGCACATTTAGGAGAAAAGCAGCGCCTGTGGATCTGCTGTCCGAGCATATCGGTGAAGTCAGGTTACATTACTTTCGCACACTACCTACATGCACTTTACTTACCACCTGACTGATACCCTGTGGTCAACCCTAACTCCGGAATTCGGTAAGTTTGTGTTGCTTATTAGCTCTTCTATATAATAAGTCTCCAAAGGCCATTTGGGCCCCGCCCTCCGTTGCTCGTCGAGGTGGCTACTATTGGCCCTAGCCCAGTCGACTTTTGTCGGGGCAACTAAGGGCTTGAACAATTGATTTTTATGTATAAGATACATCATCATCATCATTATTACAGCCCTTCACAAGTCCACTGCTGACAATAGGCCTCCCCCAAGGAATGCCACAAAGCAAGGTCCTGAGCCACATGCATCCATCGACTTCCTGCATGTCTTACCAGGTCGTCACTGCATCTAGTGGGGGGTCGCCCTACACTTCGCCTACCAGTACGAGGCTGCCACTCGAGAACCTTTCTTCCCCATCGGTTGTCGGTTCTTCGAGCTATATGGCTGGCCTACTGCCACTTCAGCTTACTAATCCGTTAAGCTATGTCGTTTACTCTGGTTCTACTGCGGATATCCTCATTTCTAAGTTTATCACGCAGAGAAACTCCGAGCATAGTCCTCTCCATAGCTCGCTGAGCGACCTAGAGCTTCCTCATCCGGCCACCAGTGAAGGACCACGTCTCAGTACCATAGGTAATCACTGGCAACACGCACTGGTTGTACAGTCTTGTTTTCAAGTTTTGAGGTATACCTGACGAGAAGATGTGCCGTAATTTCCCGAACGCTGACCAACCGAGTTGAATCCGCCGATTGACCTTTCGTTGGAAGTTGGACCAGTTAGACTATTTGTCCAAGGTAAACATACACGTCAACGTCTTCTTAAGACCTATCCGTTGGGAAACACTATTGAGGTCATTGAGCATAGTGCTAAGGCCCTCCAACGATTCTGCCATTAGGACTATATCGTTGGCAAATCGAACGTCAATGATGTACTCGCCATTGATGTTGATACCGTATCTTTTCCAGTCCAGAAAGTTGAAAACGTCTTCCAATGCAGCGATGAAGAGTTTCGTGGATATCACGTCATGCTGTCTTTCACCTCTCTGCAATTAGATAGGTTTCGTACTCTGGTTCTGTACTCGGGGTTCTAGAAGAAAGAGTTTATCATAAAGAGTCCCTCTTTCTCCATGAAGTCGGCCAGCTGCTGGCCCCTTGGATTCCGTTGCCCTATTCCGAAATTCCCTACTTTCTGCTCACCGTTCTCTCTTGTGCCTAGTTTTGCGTTGAAGTCTCCCATTAACACCGTATAGTGGGTTTTGGAGGAATGCATGGCTCTAGAGATATCCTCATACATTTCCTCAACCTCCTCATCGGGGTGTGCCGAGGTTGGTGCGTAAACCTGTATGACCTTCAGCGAATACCGTTTGGTGATTCTTAGTATAAGGTACGCAACCCTCGTCGACACACTCCCAATCTTTACAACGTTGTTAACGAGAGACTTGTGGACGATAAATCCGACACCTCCTTGGGACAGATGGTCGCCTTCCCGGTGATAGAACAAATTACCGCATTCGAGGATTACTGTGTCCTCCCCTTTTTTCGGACTTCGGGTAATCCTATGACATTCCAGCGCAACTTGTCTATCTCTTCTTCCAGCTCCAGGATCTTCTCGTCAATCCTCAGAGTGCGTGCGTTATAAGTTGCCAGGTCGAGTCGTCATAGGTGGCAACCGAACCTCCACCGGAGATTCTTAGCACCCTCTGCCCCGCCGTTACCATGGTCGCCACCGTAGCCAGGAATAGCGGGGCTGCCGGAGACTGGGGGCCATCTCTTCGTTACTTTCATGGGGGGTATATTGCCATAGTTGCCACGCTTGGCGAGCGGGTTGGCAACCGCAGTTTTTTTATTGTTGTTTTGCTGTTATCAGAAAGATGCTGCTGCCCATCCTCTGCCTCAGTTTCCCTCTGTCGTCTTTTACGACACGCACGGGAATATATGGGGTAGTGAGTATTCTTACCCGCCACTACACGGGGAATGTATAAGATTAGGTGATAATAATTATGTAACACCTAAAGGAGACGGTCCAAAATTGTATGAAGCGTAGGCCTAGTTTTTTACTAGTATGGAAATAAATTGTAATAAAATATTAAACCACTTTTGATCATTCAAATCCATGAATTTGGCTTAATTTCAGTGCAATTAATATTTTATTCTCACCAATAAATGCAACACTAATGGCGTATTGATGTCGTATGCGGCGGTATGCTGCTCCTGTATTATAGTTTAAATAATAGTTTGAAGTGGATTTTGATATGTAAAAGTGGTGCGATTTTATGTATTAACTGTCTACGCATGTGAACTATTAGTGGAAACGGTGAAACAAGTGCTCTGATGGTGATGGATTCTCAAGATAAGCTGTTTGTTGCATAGGCGCCTTTAGATACCATCGCCAACTGTCAGCTGCCTGCTGGCTCAAGTTGCCGTCAAAATCTCCCAAGGGCTGCACAATGTGACGCATCAACATATTGTGAAGCAGTGAACTATGAAGGATAATTATAAAGTAATGTTTTCGACTGAAGGTCCTCGCAACCATAGTCATGAATAAATTATAAAAAAAAAAATTGATGTCGTTTTGATTTGACGTTAGCTGTCATCTCTCAAATATACTCTCGGGTAGAATCTACTAGTTAGTCTGTGATATACTCATACCACCTATAGGCTATCAGGTAGGTTTATTATGTAAACTAGCTAAAATGTCTCGAAACTAGTAGGAAAGTAGGACAAAAAAGTTGTATTTTTTGATCAAAATACGAATAAAGTGTATTATAGATTGTGTATGTGCTTTTTTGGTCTTAAAACAACTAACGTTCTTGTTGATATTTGCATATCATAAATGCAGTTCAGGCGAAAACAAATGTAAAAAGTATTACCTAATACCAGACAAGAAGATTGTTGAGATAAATCAACTGTGCCTACGCACAAAATTATTTCATTGCATTCATTCGTGTGTAATAATGCACACTTCACCTCAATTTAGTGCCAGATAGCTCAAAGCCGAGATTATATGTTAATAGAGGGTAACTCCGTTTCTCTACCCTAAAAAATCCACCCTGAGATACTACTTTATTGCACTAATCTTATAGAATATATTTACCTTATTTTACCTTAGAGTGGCTGTTTTAAGGTGGATAAACAGAATAATCCTGAATACTAATTTCTGTTCAGGTATATGTGTCTATCTGGGCTGCTGAAGTGCTAGGGTACAATCATAGATAATATAATTTCTTTGTTATAATATGGTACATTACAGTTGTTACAAAAGAAATGGCATCCTAAATATGCTGCCGTTTCCAGCGTACAAATATTTTCATATAACAGGTGCTCAGCGTGTAGTATGCCTTGAGCCTTGACAGACATTTGAAGCCTGGATAATGTCATAACAAAGGTTAACAGTCCTATGAATTATAGAAAGTGAAACATTAGGTCAATCATGTTTTGGATACTAAACAAATAAAACAGCTTAATTTTTTATTTTTTATTTATTTATCCTACTTCAAAATCCTCTCTTACTAAAATGCCATCCAGAATTGAGCCCGGTGCGATTATAGAATTTTGATACCGAGCCCTACACAAATACCAGACAACGATCATTATGTGGGCACAGCAACCCACTGTCTGTTGTCCAGAAGAGCAACTGCAATAATAACCTGCAATCATCTCATCCCAACTTGTCCCTTGTCTCGCCAACAGTATATAATATGTATATATGTAGCTCTGCCCGATTGATGGCGAGATGTTATACGGCCTCTAATTGAAACAGAGTCTTGTTGGGATGATATTAATTGGGTCACAACTTATCTGTTACCCAGTATTCGTTGACACCAAACATACAATATACTAATATTTGGCATTAGGGCGCTGGAGCTCATTTTCAAAATTTGTGCTGACAGATAATTCTTGTAATACGTTTGAAAACATTGTGGACATATTGGTGCATTTTCATCCATCTAGAACAAAACAATCTTATTTTAATAAACTATCTATATTGCAGAAGCACATTTTAAACAGTGTAACATGTTTTAACAGGTGAATTGAAAGATAATTACATCATATTAAGATTTTGCAGCCCTTATGAACTTATGTAGAAATTAATAATTATTAACAGACTACATATAGAAGCATGTCATTCAAATGCGTTTAATAGCTTAAGGAAACATCTTTCTTTCGTACATACCTGCTTACTGATTCAAAATGTAATTCTACAGAATACAGATGTCCGATATTAACGAAATCAAAATCTCACGTAAATCATTAAGTCCAAAAACAAAAGCAGAGTCAAACAAGTAGAGAGTAGAGTTCTGAACTACACAACCAAGCTCGAAATAAATAAAAATATCATTGACAGAAATGACATTTGACAAATAACCGTGTCTTTTTTACTTTTTTATGTCTGGAAGAGCCATCCTGTAAAACCATCAGAAACTTGGGATTGCATTTTTATTTTTTGCAAGTTATTTGTTTTGATTTATTCTGTCATTTTATTTTTAACAAAATCCTTGAATTTTTCTCTTTTTTACGGTATATTTTACATAGACTGGGCCAGAAATGGACCGTCTCCTTTTATAAATACCTGCAAATAAATA
Organism: Parnassius glacialis; assembly: GCA_033319125.1. Taxonomy (NCBI): domain Eukaryota; kingdom Metazoa; phylum Arthropoda; class Insecta; order Lepidoptera; family Papilionidae; genus Parnassius; species Parnassius glacialis. Next base: position 35,359,424 of record JAVANC010000028.1, on the reverse strand, counting down.
ACGGTGTCATTTCTTATGGCATTTTGATGGGGATATGTAAGTGCTATTTTAACTTACTCATATATATATATCGCAAAAGCGTGCAATAAGAGCCATTTAAAAAGTGATTCTATGGGTCACTGTAGAAGCTATTTAAAAGAATTAATATACTGGCACATTCATCTATGTATGTTTATGAGAACATTATTATACGCGTTCGTAAAGTTTGAACAACTCTGAAACGCATGAAGCATTCCTGACTTTGGATTAGCTAAACAAACTTTATCAAATCTATACAATAATATATAATACTATTACCATTACAGATTGTCAAAAGTTTTTTTTTCATAGGATAAGGGTGACAAAAGAACACACAGTCCACCTGATAGTAAGTGGTTGCTGTAGCCTATAGACATCTACATCTATCCGCGATGACGAATCAAAATGCAGACGCTTTGTCACCCGAGAGGACTAAGATGACGTTAGCATTAAAAAGGGTCTCCGGTTCTCTACACTCACCATAGGAAACACAGCAGTGTTAAGCTGCTATTTTACATTGGTCCATCCCCAGTCGAGCAGATCCATTCGTGCTACAACTATACAAGTAATTCAGTTTTAGCATGGCTCTACCACGTAAAATAGTCCACTGCTGAATACAGTCCTCGCCCACAGATTGTCTCATATGGGAAACACCTATTTTCCATAGTTGCCACGCTTGACAAACGGGTTGGCAACTGCAGTTTTTATTTATATCCAGCTGTTATCAGGAAGACGCTGGTGCCCATCTTCTGGTTCAGATTCCCTCTGTCGCCTCTTATAACATCCACCACATTCTTATACCACCACTACACTAACCTTTATATAGAAAAATTACGTGTCACATTGTTTGTCCGCGATGAACTCCTATACTGCTGAACTGATTTCAATAAATTTTGCACAGTGTGTGCAGTTTGGTCCAACTTGAGAGATAGGATAGTTTTTATCCCGATAAGTGACCCTTAATATTTTATTTTGCGACTTTTAAGATTTTTTGAAGGACAAATTGTCGTCGGAAAGGGCAGAACAACGTCTGCCTGGCCAGCTAGTATATAATTAAATATTTGATAATATAATTGAACTTCTAGAAGATTCCCTTTGAGAGATATATCACAATGAATAACTTGAAGCGAAGTCTATTGCAGGTAGTCGATGAATGATGGTAACTTTGAACTGTTCTTTGTGGCAAACTATGCCAAATTTTCAATTGTAACCTGTGATAGCTGTAATGAAGAAGTTATGAAAAGTTTGTAAAACAAACCTAACCAGAATTAATAAAAGTAATTTAAATATTTGAAATGCGAACTTCGGACTTATGCGGTATGCATTAAATAGTAGAGAACACCGAAAGCGAAATTAAGACTCAAGAGGGTCATTTTTGTGAAGTGTTCGACTTAGGTACTATATTGTTGCCATGCGATATAGTACTTAACCTTCATGTTAACGACGAGGTTCTCTTGATCAATTTTAAACATGGTATTAATGTTGAAATACAGTTAAAATATTTATATTGGCTATTTTACTTTTTTCTCTACTTTCTTAGTTTTAGTGTTTTTTCTTTATTTTCTTTTGTCGGCCTATTGTTTTGAAGCACTTAAGTATACTTAATAATTACAAGTGCCGTAATAAGTTAAAAATTATTATAAAAATCATAATAGAAAAAAATTGCGAAAAAGGAAAGTAGTGGCTTCAATGGTGGTTATATACAAGTAACCATACTCGTGGATCGGCTGTTTAGTCACGCGTATGCACGTCCCAATACATAGTAATTAGTAATATACAAAATAAAAAAGCAATCAATGTGTTTGTTTTTTATTCCTCAATCAAATCTCGAGGATAAATTCTGTGGACTTTTATATATTCCCCTAAACTTTTGACATAAAACTGATCAATAGTTCCACTAATTTTTTTTATATGCTCAACGCTCAAAAAAATTGTATGATTTCGTCATCATCGAACATCGTCGTCATCGATGTTTTTAAAATTGTATTTACTTATTATTCTTTAGTTTAGTCTGTCTTAATATTCTGATCACCAAACTATATTTATTAATTAAATAACCAAGCGATAGTAGCTTATTCGTTGAAATCGTTAACTTAAAGTTCTGCGTTTGAATTCGCCATTCTACTACGGTCGTAGAACACTCAACAAACACATATATGCTTACTTCGATTTATTAACAGGATTTAGCAATATTAAGTTGCCTAGATTTGTTTTGATATTATTCACACTCTATTATGGGTCGTCACTATATCCGCCAATACGGTTTTCGTCGGGGTCGCTCAGCTGGTGATCTTCTGGTCTACTTGACTCATAGATGGGCGGAGGCAGTAGGGTCCAAGGGGGAGGCATTGGCCGTTAGTTTGGACATTGCGAAGGCCTTAGATCGGGTTTGGCACAAAGCGCTTCTTTCGAAACTCCCTTCCTATGTTTCCTGTTTTTATCTAATAACTTCAATAGATAATATAGAGAAAAACCTACAACTTCTGCATAAACATTTCTTTTCTATCTGACATAATAAAGGTTCTAGGAAGCACGTAAACATAGTCAAATACGATATACGAGTTTAAAAAAGTAATTGGTTTTTATGCATAACTCGCTTAGTTTTTATGCTATCAATCTTTTTAAAAAACCATTTTGTAGGTTTTTCAAGGGCTATAGCCCAAAGATCCAATTCCAAACCAAGATCAAATTAGTTCAATACTTTTTCTGCCTTTATTTTTGTAAGGGTTTAAGCTGAAAGGGCTCGAACAAATTGTTTTTTATTATTTATTGACAAATGGTTTCAATAATATTAGATTGTACACCAGACACTTGTCTTACTGAGCAAATTAGTCTTGTTCTGAGGTATGTTGTCCTTAACACAACTTCAAAAAAGGTTGAAGTTAAGGAAAGTTTTATTACATTTAATCCAATATTGGATTGTACAGGGAAAGGGATATATACATTTGTGACAGAAATTTTGAAAAAATTAAATTTGGATATAAAAAATATTAGTGGACAAGGTTTTGATAATAGGAAAAACATGAAAGGACAGCATGTTGGGCTTCAAAAACGCATTCTTGATGCGAATCCGCGAGCCCTTTATGTGCCTTGTGCGGCTCATACTTTGAACTTAACAGTAAATGACGCTTCTAAAGTGTCAGATACTACAATAAACTTTTTTAATCTTGTGCAAGAGTAATATATTTTTTTTCGTCATCCACAAAAAAGTGGGATATTCTGAGAAAAATGTCCCTGGGTTAAGTTTAAAGCCTCTAAGTGAGACAAGATGGTCCAGCAGAATTGAATCAATAAAACCCCTTAAACTTTATTTAATTAGGGTTTGCGAAAGTCTTCTAGAAGTATCTGAAGATAATTCCTTTCACATTGATGCAAGCCCTAAAGCGAGTTCCCTCTTAACGTCTGTACAAAAATTTGGCATGACGTTTTATTTCACATAAATATTGTCAGCAAACAAATGCCAAGTGCTACAATTAATATTAAAGTATGCCAAACCTACCTAAAAGATTTAGTTGATCACTTCCAGCAATATAGATCTTACCAATTGTTTGAAGAAATTCTTATACAAGCGAAAGAAGTAGCACTCTCTCTCGACTTTCCACCGTTACCAACGGTCAGGAGGAAATTTAAACCAAAACTGTTTGACTATGAACACCGAGATGAGACCCCTCATGAGCCAAAAACTGCCTTTAAAATTACTTTTTTCTTAAAAATTATAAATGAAACATTAAGCTCTCTAAAAAACCGATTTGACTTATTAAATGAGTATGATAATATTTTCGGATTTTAGCGACATATTCAAATTAAATGACAGCGATATTTTAAAACATTGTTCTGTTCTTGAAGAACGACTGACAGATCAGGATAATAAGGATATAGACTCCAATGATTTGTTTAATGAAATTAAAGCGTTTAAGTTGTTTTAATTAATAGATGATACTGACCCCTTAAGTATTTTACAATATATATTTGAAAACAATTTAATCTCCATTTCACTAAGAATTCTTTTGATATTACCTGTATATGTAGCTTCTGGCGAGCGATCTTTATCAAAGTTAAAAAACATTAAAAATTATTTAAGATCGACAATGCTTCAAGAAAGATTGTCTGGGCTAGCGATATTAGCAATTGAACAAGAAATTTTTGATGGTATAAATTTAAGCACTGTAATTAATGAATTTACAGTAGCAAAGTCTCGAAAAATATCGCTGCTACAATAGCTATTGTGTATTTTTTTATTGTACCTAGCTATCATTTTTGATTTTATAACGAAGTTACCTAGATATTTTTTATCAGAAGTATCTGCATAGCATATTGCATATTTTTTAAATATCTAGGTATTAATAGAAAGTTGTACTTTTATACGTGGTAGAGGCATGCTGCAGCTATATTAATAGTATAGTTGTAGCACGAATGGGTCGGCTCGACCGGGGAAGGACAACGCTCTCACCAGCGTAAAATTGCAGTTTAACACTGCTGTGTTTGTTGCTTGTGAAAGTAGAGAACCGGAGACCCTTTTTACTAGAAAAGAGGCATTCCATCTTAGTCCTCACGGGTGACAATGCATCTGCATTTTGATTCGCAAACGAGGATAAATGTAGAAGTCTATGGGCCACAGCAACCACTTACCATCAGGTGGACTTTGCGCTCGTTTGTCACCCGATCCTATAAAAAAAAACTTATATATATGTAGACATTATGCAATATTTCTGTTATTTGTTCCTTAAAAATATGTGATTTTTAGTTTTGGGTTATTTTCTAGTATTTATAAACAACGTATCTGTACCCCATTAGTTAAATAAATGCTTTAAAATGGATGTGAACAAGAATTTATTTTAATTTATTTTATTATGATTTTATTCTCTTTGTTTCATTTTGATATTTTAGTCTATAAATAAATATGACTTCTGAAGTTCAGTTTCTTGCTTTATTTCAAGCAAATACCTACCTACCTACCTTCAAAAACAAAATAAAAAAACATGATCCAAAATGCCTTAAAATGCCTTAAAAGGGTTGCCAAAATCCGTTTTTGCACACAGGCGCCAGTAGCCCTTACGGGGGCCCTGGTCAAGGGCATCCACCTAATGAATTCTTCGAGGATAGATATAGTGCTTGTATAAAACAGTCAAATCATATAGATATATGTTATTAGATTGAAACAGTCATATATAATGCACCTCACATACCGGTATCGGAATTGACCTCATTACTCGTGAAGTCTGAGCAAAAACGATAATGAAACCGATTCAAATTACTGCCATAACTGATATCGTAGCGAATTCACTGATCGCAATAAACTGCCAAATTATTTTGATGAACACATTCAATTTATTGCACGAGTTGAACGGCGTCATCGAGGTCAACATGTTTGTCCGAGTCTCGATATGACTATAGTATTGTTAGTGAAAAATGTTTCCTTTGTACGTGGTAGGACGTGCTAAAAATTTACGTGTACGTCCAGAAAAGTAATTCTGTCCAGATTACCATTTTTTATGATATAGTATATATAAAAATCAAATGCTATCCTTTATAATAAAAACCGCTCGACCGATTTTGATGATGTTGAATGGGTCCTTAGATGGTTTAAATTTACATTTGGACCCGGTAGGCGGTGCTGTTGTTGACATCTAGAAATCACTCGTGTGCAAAGCCGGGCTAAATCGCTAGTTTTGAATAATAAAATTGCTTGTCATAATTTTTTTGTGGTATTTGTTTTAATATGAACTATGTTTGGTTTTAAGTGAAGGGCAAAGGGCAATATTCTAAAGCGTGACTAATCAAAAACTAAGCTTGAGTGATCTATGAAATTTTGGACAATTCAAGTGACGATTTTTGCAACCCCTGATTTCAGGTATGAGAACTATATTAAGTATAATACCTCTTACTGTTACCCATGCGCGTGTCAGTTAAAAGTAATAAAACCACATAATACCATTTAAAAAAAATCACATTTCATTTTTTTTATGATCGAGTTTTCTCAGATAAAATTATTTTATACGTTGGAACACTGATTCTGATAACGTAATTAACCAGAACCACAGGGTTTTTGTTATATAATATAATATATTTATTGTATTTTCTTAAGAAATTGTCTCAAAGAGAAATTCTGAGTATAGCTCTTTCCATCGCACTCTAAGTGAATTCGAGCTTACTCACACGGACAGCAGAAAAGGACCACATTTCGGTTGCGTTACTTTTAACATGGACTTTGGTGTTATTTTTCTCAGGAATATCAGTTAAGAAGATTTGTTGCGATTTCCCTAACGTAGCCCAGCTGAACTGGATTCTTTGGCTGACCTCTTAGTCAAAGTTGGGCTTATCTAATTGGACATTATGTCTCAGGTAAACATTTTCGTCAACAACTTTTTTTAATAGAATAGGAGGCAAACGAGCATGTGGCTCACCTAATGGTAAGTGACTACCGCCGCCCATGATCAATTGCAACACCAGGGGAATTGCAGGTGCGTTGACAGCCTATTAGAAAGAAGTAAACTCTTTTCTTGAAGGTCCCTAAGTCGTATCGGTCCGGAAAATTCGCCGGTGGTAAACGATTCCATAGAGGGGTTGTAGAGGAAAAAAACTCCTAATAAAATGTACAACTTCGAGCGTAGTGTTAAAAAAACTACCAGTATAAGTGTAAAATGGACATGACCTTGTTCTTTCAAGTAACCTAACTTCAAGGCCCTTTGTGTAGTGTTAAGGTCTTCAAGGGGTTTTGCTATAATGACAATATCGTCAGCAAATTGAAAGTGATTGATCGCCGTTGATATTAATAACTTATCTTTTCCAATCCAGTAGATTGAACATGATGTATGTCATAAAGTTGACTTTTCTGCAGTTAGATTGATTTCGAGCACTGATTTTGTACTTGCAATACGTATAGACCAATATTATATGTTATGGCTTACTAAATAGTCAAATGCGTTAGACTACTTTGAGTATTTTTTAAGGTTCAGAACAGGAAAATCTCAAAATGTTACGTAGAAAATTATGACATGAAAGATCTTACGTTATCGTAACGATTTATTTGCATACAAAGAACAACACGGGAAATCGACGAACCAGACGGGAGTAGCCAAACGCAGGCGTACCCTTCTGCAAAGTATAAGTCTACGTGATCCTATGCATACAACAAAAAGTAGTTGCAGCCGCACTGCTCACTAGACGAAGTCTTACTAATAATATTAGATAAAAGACTAGACTAGACGTAGACTAAATCGACGTCCTACAAAAATACTGAATTGCTTAGTTTTTTTTTGCTGTAAAAAGAGATCTGTTGCGTTAAATTTACTAAAAATGGCGTAACCTTTCATATATAACAAATTTTTAGTCATATTATTTCCATTTAATTATTTTTAAACTTAACAATATGATACTAACATACATACAATATGCGAATCGGCCGGCCGACTGATCCGTGTCTGTATTCGAGATGTCGCTGTCACCGAACGATAGTGTTATAATGTATCTATGTGTATGTGAAATTATTAGTTTATTGTTTTAATTGTTAAGTGTGAGATTCGCAGTAACATACCATTGCTTTTGTGTGCAAAGTTCTCCCCCCTAAAAGCTGATAGACAGTTTTGTATCGGGAAAAAAACGTTATGGCTACTCGCCTCTGGTCTGCCGGTGGCTCGTCATGCTCTAGTACCCATGTAAGCGTGTTAAATAATTTTGCTAGGTTAGATAGTTTAATTAGGAGGTAGGATTCCTTTTCTACCTAGGAGTCCATCCGGGTAGGCACCAACCTCTTACCTATTCCTGCGGCTAAGCATTAGTACATGCACTATTGTGTTTTGGCCTGATAATTACAGGCTGTGAGGCATTCCATTTTAGCCCTCAAAGGTGACAACGTATTTGTAGCCTTCTGTGTTTGAAGTTACGGTTTAGGTTTCAATGGGCTACAGAAGCCACCTACTATCGTGTGGGCTGTAAGCCCAGTTGTTATTTCAGTTATAGAAAAAAATACAAATGTTTATATATATAGTGATATTAAAATAATTTTTAATGAAATTAAATGCAGTAATTTTTAGTGACCCTAACTAGGAGAGAGAAAAAAGCTCTTTCGTGTTTTGTGAAGATTAAAGCGGGGAAAAAATGTGTAACTTTCGAAATACTTCTGCATGTCAAATTTATCTTGATGGATGATCCACAACATTATCATTGTCTAAAATATTATTTTCGTGTGTTGTCGAATGAGGCTGCAAGAACGTGAAATATATCTGGACTTCCAACACAATTTGTTATTAACATTGCGATAGAAAAGTTGATGATATTTTATTTTCTATTTTGAAGTACTCATATGACATTTACTATTATGGTAGTAGACAAGGGAAGTCGATGGATGCAGGTGGCTAAGGATTACGTTTTTTAGCGTTCGATTTTGTAACATTTTATATTAAATGATATTGCTGACTGTACAGATCAAAAGTTTGATTTACTGACGCAGTTGTCCATGGGTGGCGGTAGTCATTTACCTCCACTACCATGCTCGTTTGCCCTCTCTTTTATAAAAACAAATATACCATTTATTTGTCAAAACTTTTGCCTTGAATTCCTTCTTAAAAGAATAATATTGTCAGTTAGTATAGAATAAATCTAGCATCACCGAAATAGAATCATGGTAGCTTATGGAAACCTTGTTTGATCTCTGTCGACACACACAGATAAAGAAAAACATTTTTCGGAATAAATCACTATCGCCGAAAAATATTAAATAACTTGAGGATGTGTGGAGTCTGCTACCACGCATTTATTCAGAGCGGTGGACTTAACTTTTATGATATACTAACTAGTGATAAGTGACGATGCAGCCGAAAATGGCAAAACATACTCACTTAGTTAAACACAAGCTCAGACACTCTTGTATAAATGAACCTATAGTATAATCTGATGAAAAGACAAATATTGATAAATCGTTCCACTCCTTTGCTGTACGCACTTAGCAAAATGTTACACTTCAGGTGTTCACTTTACCTAGTTTTAAAATTGAAGGGGGAAAGTGTGCCGCATTCTGATGCGTTTTGATAGATCTAGAATCTTTTAAAATATCTCATATTTCTCAGATGTTTTGAAATACATATTATCTTAAGTAAATTATTTATTATTGCCATGTGATGACGGCGTCTTAATATATTTAAATTTCAAAAACGTTAAATAATGGAATATCCGTATACGATTAAGCAAATAAAATATGCCTTCAGCACTCACAATTTGTTTTATAACATAATGTAATGAGATAAGAGTTTATTGTGTTACAAGCTTCGCTCTCTAATAACGTTACCTTATGATTTATTTAAGGAACCACCATCGCAAGATGAATATTTCCAGCATAAAAGGCAAGTTTATCCACAAAACTTTTCACGAACTTTTGGAGGAACCTGTTACCGCAACTTATTATCTATTTAGAACTTAAAATTTCGCCTCATTATTTTCTTGAAATGCTTGTTTAAATATTGTTTTTCTTAAAGGAAAAACTTTAACTAAAGTTATCCCAATTTCTTATCAGTTAGTACTTAAAGCATTACGCTCACAAATCCTTATAAACCTACGAATTTATGCGTTGTCGGCCTTGAGTACTAAGATAGAACACGCTGTTAGCACTAAAAATATCTTCACATAACCGGAGATTCACCATACGAAACGCGGAAGCGTCATGCTTTTTTGCACCGGTATTCCATGATATTTTTCATGGTGCAGTTAAAATAATGCCCTCCAGACCGAATTTCGGTCAAGGCGGCCAGTATCAACAGATATTAGCAATCTGCACAGGACAGAATTATAGTTCCCAAGTGTATGCGCAAATACAGGTGCACTCTCCATTTTCTCACACTCATAGTCGGATGGGACGGTATTTCGACGCGACCGGAGATAGATCATGTGCAGGGCCGATTGTCTTAACGTGACTCGTGAAACACTGCCAACTTCCTGACTTCGGGATGCTACTGTGAATTTTTTGACAATTAAAATAATTTTTGTGCCAACCTGGAACTCGGACCTGGGACCTCATGATCAGCTGTCGTGCGAACAAGGCAGTCAATCATACCTGTAATCAAAATATAATTGCAGCTTGGCATTTCAAAAATATCTAATTTTAATTAAATTGTCAATCAATTATATAGGCAGGTGATTAAAAGTGAAAGGGATTGCGATTTTGTTAGAAAAACTTCCGATTTTATTAATTAAACAGCTAAGCCAGTGCGCTATACCCTACTTTTATGTAGAACCATGCTGCTGCTATATCATGCCTGCAGCACGATTTGTTCGGCTCGACCGGGGATGGACCACGCTCTCACAGATTACCAGCGTCAAATAGCAACTTAATGCTTCTCTGTTTCGTATGGTGAGTGTAGAGAACCAGAAACCCTTTTTATTTACACACACACTTAACAACTACTCTTACAGGTTAAACAAACCTACTACGATAGTATCGCTAATCTACCTATATATACTATGTATTTTATCCAACTTACATAACTAACTAATATATGTATGCCCATTAGCGAGTTTACTCAGGTTACTCGAAAATATATCAATCCTCTCGTGAACTTTGTTTTCTACAAGAATTGTTCAGACTAGAGGTGAGTTACTAAGCAAATTTAGTCCTGGCTACAGGCAGCGAGAGCAACGGCGAGCGGTGCCGCCTCGACATGGGTTCCACCTTTGGGTTGCACGTGGATCCGCGGAGCAGCTTCACCCCTTACGCAGCCAGGGCAAACACCCGTCTCACTCTAAGCTAGTAGTACCCGACCATCCCGAGCACGAACAATGTGAGGAAAAAAAAACAAAGGGTAAAACGGATATACCTCATAAATTTTAAAGTACATGTGCCTCATAAATTTGTTTTGAACACGTTCCAGCATAAAGCTGTATTTTTATTCGTGCGGAGACTATATAACAGCACCGTACTCCAAGTGACTCCTGACCAGAGCACCGTAAAGGACTTTCAGTATGGTAATATTTGTAAAGTCTCGTGACTGTCTCAGGACAAAGCCCAGGTTTCTATACGCCTTTTTACAACGTTTAACAATATGCTTGTGAAACAGAGATGAATTCCGAGATCACGTACCTGTGACACACGTGTCATTGGTGTCGCTTCGACCTTGTATATGAAATGCATTGGTTTACGCACACGGGCGAAACGCAACACTGAACATTTTTTGTGATTCGCTTCACCACTCTGTTTATGTCCTTCTGGAGACATTCACAATTAGATGTATCTCCAGCTGGTAACGAGGCATTCCATTTTAGTCCTCAGTGGTTAAACGCATCTGCATTTTAATTCTTAATCAGGAATAGATGTAGATGTCTATGGGCCGCAGCATCGACTTTCCATCAGATGGACTATGTGCTCGCTTGTCACCCTTATTTTATAAGAAAAAAGCTACCATCACGTGGATATAATAATTATATTCTTGTACTTATTCTTAATTCCCTTTTATCTATATTTTGTTCAACTTTGTCACATTTAGATTAAAATTGTGCTGTTTATGTTTTGATTTATGGAATTGTATATAATATATGATTAGTCAAGATTAATATTAAAATTATTTTCTGTAAGCCATTCGATTAGTATGTTAATAGTATTATTAATGTTACCTTCATGATTTTTTAAAGAGTCATTGTTTTTAGATTTATTAGATGTAACAATTATGGATATATCGTCAGAATATAAAGTACATTGATGTTTTGTTACTTCTATTATGTCATTAATATAAAGTGTAAATAGATTCGGTCCTAGTACACTTGCTTGTGGGACACCAGAGCTGCATTCTCTATATTCAAACGAAACAGAACTCATTTCATTAATAGGCATTTTATTAATGACCACTTTTTTTGACGCCTACTTAGATAAGACGTTATCCATGGTAATGGGGTCCTCTGATTCCGAGAGATTTCAGTTTGCTCATAAGATTTTTGTGTGCAACGAAATCAAATGCCTTTGATAAGTCAGTAAAGAGTAACGTAGTTAGATAATTTTTATTAAGGTTCGTCAATATTTTATTTATTAGGTTAAAGGTTGCTGAAGTCGTTTCATTTTCTCTCTGGAAGCCAAATTGTTCCTTTCTTATAATATTATATTAAGAGCAAAAACTCATAAGCCTTTTTAACATGTACTTTTCAAATAACTTTGATAGAATCGGTATTAATGTTATAGGGCGATAGTAAGCTGGATTTTTATCCCCCTTTTTGTACAGTGTTTTGACTAAAGATAGCTTTAACTTATCTGGAAATATACCTGCAGAAACGGACAAGTTTGTGAGATGTGTAAGGATATCGACTATTTCGGTGACCCACGTTTTTAATATATTAGTGGATATACTGTCATATCCTTCCGCTTTAGTGTTTTTGATTCATACGTTCCTTTTTTACTCCTATCACCGTCTTAGCTTGTAACATTGAGTTAATTTGGTGCAGTCCCCTCATGCTTAAATATTTCAGTATTAATTGAAACAGTGTCAGTCATGTTAATGAAATAATCATTTAAGACACTAGCTATATCGGCAGGATTTGTTACTGTTTCATTTTTAAAATTTAATTCTGTAATGTCGTCATCTATTTTTATATTCGTTATTTAATTTTTTTATCTCTGTTTATGTAATTTTACATTTGTTTTTACTTCAATTTATAATTTTAATGTTTGTTTTTCTTTGTGAGTTATTAATGCAATTTTTTAAAAATTTGGAGTAGGCCATGTTCGTTTCTTTATTTACTGATGTTTTATTATTGTAATATTTAAAGTGTAGGTATTTTTTGCAACTTCTTTTTAGACCGCGGCTTATCCATTTTCGTTTTTTTTAATAAATGTTGTTTATTTTGATTTTTATGTTCGGAAAACATAAATTATAAAATAAACAAAAAAAATAATAAATGTAATTTTTGGTCCCTTTATGGGAAAAATTAATAGCTCAGCTGTGTCATGATCAGATAAATGTAGTGGTAATAATCAAGTTGTAGCGTCTTTAATATTACTCAAAATATAATCCATGTACGATCCTTTACGAGTTGGACTATTTATGTGTATTTTTAATTGTAGTAGTTGCATAAATTTGATAAATGGCTACTAAATTTTCCTGGTCTTTTCTATACCGCCTATTGACTTCATGTAAAACTATGACTAATTTTTTTGGAAACAAGTTCGGGTCAGTGTTGGGAGTTCTGTAAACACAAATTATAAGTAACTTAAGTGACAGTATGGTAATGCCACAAGCTTCAAATGTCTTTTGCGTTGTGTGATTGTGTAAGAAGTATAATTTTTCATAAATTAATCCTTATTTGATTAAAATAAAGGTTCCGCCTATTTGATCTCTCAAAATCTGTGATTGTTGAATTTAGCTCGACTCTTTTAAAAGAAGACATTCTTAAAGGGGCTAAGTCATTTAACAAACGGAATCATAGTGAAAAATTATGCGCCAAGCACTTGGGGAACAAAAGAAATCCCGATAGTCCCATCTTTATCGCAGAGTATCTTACACCGAAGGCATCGAGATTATTCTTTTTGGCGAGAGACTTGAGAAGGTCCAAGAATTACAAATACTGTTGGACATCCTACGGTCGTGTATACGTGAGGAAGGACGACAACTCTCCTATCATACATATTACGAATGAGGCACTGATTCAAAAACTGATGAACAACTGACTAGCTTTCTTATTACTTTTACTAAAATGTTTTCTCTGTTTTTGTACCCTAAAGATGCTTGATGTGTACTTTGGTTTATTTTATAACCTTACTCATGCACTTTTAACTTGTTCTGAAATGTGTACGAACACTTATTTATTTTTTCAAATATTCTATACAACACTAAATTATGTCTTAACCAATCCCTATCATCTGATTTTACACTCAGTCCCTAAATATATAAAATATAATTTTCACATTATTTACTTATATAATGATTATTACTGCTACAAATTTAATCACACATTAATTACAATATTACACCGTCTGTTTATAAATTTAAATATAAATCGAAATCCTATGTACGAAATTATAAACGCGATACTATACCCATACTTCAACTTATTATTTAACGATATCGTCGGAAATAATTTTTCACTATTTTCACACTTTTCACAAAAACTGCGGATAATATGTTTAATTATTCTGCCTATTAATAATGGATAGCGAAGACCAATTATTGCATGAATTGGATTACATTAATAATGTAAATAGCTTTGCCTGTAATACAAATGAACTCCCCAATCTTTTACCTTCAGATAAACCAGCTTTTTCGATAATTACTCAGAACATCAGGAGTATAAACAAGAACTCCGATGATTTTTCAGTTAGCCTATCATTAGTTGAGGAACATATTGATATTTTAATATTGACTGAATGCCGATTAAATCCTGATATTCCATTACCAAATAGACCCGGGTATTACGTTTATAACACTGATAACAAAGTTACTCAAAACGATGGGGTCGTTGTCTACATAAATGACACTTTAGAACATAAAGTTAAAGAGATTTTTATAAATGATGCTACATGTCTGCAAGTTTGTTTAACTGACCTCATTATCTTGTGTATATATAGATCACCATCTAATTATAACATAGAAAGTTTTGTAAATTCTTTAGATCAATATCTTCAATCTAACAATTTAAGTAAAATCGTAATAATAACAGGTGACATCAACATTAATCTATTAGAGGGCCACCTAGATGCACGTAGTCACAAATATCTTGAGACAATGGCGCAACACGGTTTATTGCCTGGACATAGATTAAACACTAGAATCAACAGCTGTATAGATCACGTTTTCGCTAATCTTGATCCCAATAAGTACTCTGCTACGATAGCGGTCCTAGAAGCCACTACTACCGACCATTCCATGGTTCTTACTTATATCTACTCGAAAAGAGATTTTACTCACAGAAAATCAACAAAAGTATTTATTGATTACAAAAGTGCAGTAAATACCCTAAATGATAAAAATCTGGCTGAACTTATTAAAATAGAAGACCCAAACACTTTATCTGAAAAATTAATTGAAATAATTAACAAATCAATAGAAACTAATACAATAGTTATAGAAATCCCAAGTAATAAACGTATTATAAAACCCTGGATAACTCCGGGTTTGTTGAAATGCATAAAAAACAGAAATAGGCTTCAAAAACAATCACAACAAAATAAAGAAAACGAAACATTATCTTTATACAAACTATACTATATACAAACGATATCGTAATTTTTGTAACAATCTGTTGAAAAAACTTAAACGAAAATATGAACAAGATCTACTCCTTAAAGCTAAAAATAATAATAAATTACTTTGGAATACGTTAAAGAATATTACGCACCTCAATAATAAAAAGTCTAATAATCAAGAACTTAGACAGTTGGCTGATACACCAAATAACTCTGCAAATTTAATTAATAACCATTTCTTGAATGTTGGGAAAACGCTCGCAGAAGACATTATTACACATCATCTACCTCAAAGTAACTTCGAGTTACTTCCTTCCTCTCAACCCAATTCCATCGGATTTATTGAACCGGATACAAATGAAATTGAATCAATTATCACAAACCTTAAGTCTGATTCTGCCCCTGGCTGGGACAATATACCCACAAAATTTATTAAACTTGCCAAAACAGAACTTAGCCCTATTATTAATCATCTCTGTGTGCTATGTTTTAATAAAGGCGTGTTTCCTCAGTCATTAAAAAGGGCAATTATTCATCCTATATATAAAAGTGGGGCTAGAGATGACGTTAATAACTACAGACCTATTTCTGTTCTAACAGTGATTTCCAAAATTATAGAAAAAAATATTAATAAACGGCTTTTAAATTTTATAAACAAATATAACATTTTATCGGACGCTCAGTTTGGCTTTAGAGGAAAAAGGAGCACAGAAGATGCTATTTTAGCATTGACCGGCAATATTGTTAATATAATTGATGAAGTGAGAAAGCTCTGTGTATATTTCTAGACCTAAAAAAGGCGTTTGACACCGTCTCCATCCCCATTCTTATCAAGAAACTTGACAGAATTGGTGTTCGTGGTCAATTTCTTCTTCTCATATCCGACTATCTTTTAGGGAGAACTCAACAAGTCAAAATAGACGATAACTCATATAGTTCTAATGAGCTCTGCACACAATATGGCGTTCCACAGGGTAGTGTTCTTGGACCTACCCTGTTCCTAATATATATCAATGACCTTACTAAAACTAAATTACCAAACGGTAAAATCTTCTCTTATGCCGACGATACAGCGCTTCTTTTTTATGGTAAAAACTGGGATGAAGTCCACGAGTCAGCCTCCAAGGGCCTACACACTGTTATCAAATGGTTACATAGCAATCTCCTTACCTTAAATATTAGTAAAACAAACTATATAACATTTGCAATCAAAAATTCCACGCAACCCAATAATAATCTTCATCTTATCACCCATTCCTGTGAAAACCCTTACAGAGCGCCTAAATGTAACTGCCAGACCCTGCAAAAGGTTAGTCACAAAATACTTAGGGATATATCTCGACCAGCAACTAAATTGGCATAAACAAATTGACACTTGCACCCACAGAGTCAGAAAGCTATTGTGGTTGTTCAAATACATAAAAAATGTCGCCGACAGACAACTTATTACTTACATTTATACTGCTCTGGTACAATCCATCATACTATATTGCTTGCCAATATGGGGTGGTACCCACAAAACCAAAATGATTAAAATTGAGAGGGCTCAACGCTCACTCCTTAAAGTTATGACATTCAGGAAAATTACATCGGGGACTTCTGAACTATATCGGGACTGCAATGTTTTAACTGTTAGGCAACTTTACATATTAAAATGTATTCTTAAAATTCACAAAACTATTACCATAGATACAAAAATCTTAAGTAATCGTAATCCCTATTCTGTCAATTCCTAACCCACTGTTAAAACAAAATTTGCTCGTACAAATTTCAATTCGCAATCTCACTTATTGTATAATAAATTAAATGGGAAACTCAAGTTTTACAGCAAACATTACTTTGAGTGTAAAAAGTTGATTACTTCTTGGTTGAAACAGCTTGACTATGACAGTACTGAATCATTACTTTCACACAACACGTAACATACGTTTGTTCGTATGAATCTTCTTATATTACATTTATTATTTGTTTTATGTATAAATTGAAAAACACACACATACTCACTCACTCACTCACACACACACATACACACACACACACAAGCGCGCGCACACACACACACACACACACACACACACACACACACACACACACACACACACACACACCCACACACACACACACATACACACACAAACACACGCACTCACAGCTATTATAATTATTGTTACTTTTGTCTGTTGATTTATCTTTATGTAAAACAAGTCATATCTATCATGACTTACTGATTAAAGGAAGATCGGACTCATCCTACTACAGGTTTTTCAAACTTAAAAGGGTGAGATCCATATCTAACACTGTAAATGAGACTTGTGTTATGAATAAATATTTTTGTATTTTGTATTGTATTTTGTATCTCTACAGAAATATATATATGTTGATCTTTACAGAAAGTTGATGAAATAGTTCATATTGAGCAACATTTACAAATTTATTGTGATTGGACGTCAGGAATGTTTTAGACAAGCACAATACGTCTGGATTTGTATTTGAATCTCGCAATCCCTCCAGCGTGAGTTCCAGTAAGTTTTTCTTTCTAAATATGCTGGCTATATTCTAATGCATGATTATAAATGATTTATATATCAGAGACTTAAAAAGAACTATTGTTATTGTCTATAGGAAAGAAGTCAGTAATAAGATCTTTGGTTTTGGTTTTTTTCCTCGGTTTATGCGGCAATGCCAAATTTGGATTGAAGTTTAAAATAATAAGGAATTATTGTTCCTTTTCGATATATGTTTATGCCGCTTTTTTGTGTCATTCGAGTACTGTCAAATCCTATCTACATTTTTATTTCACGTCCATCAAGATAATTTTTTCGTAGTCATAAGAAAATTAATTGAATTACACATGTTAAAAATAGTTTCATTTGTACATGTCACAAAATGGCACCTTTTAAATTCATAACATATTTTTAGTATACTATTACTTAAAACATATAAAGGTATATTTAAATACATTTAACAAGAGTATGTTATTATTTTTAAAAGTAGTTAATAATTTTCGAAGTTGGGATATCAAATTTTTTATATCATAGTCATTTTCACCAATACATACTATGAGTTTGTCATTGCGCGTTAAATCAACGTTTTGACAGTTTTTTACAATATCTGTAGTCAGGGCATCAAGCTTCATATGAGATGTGACTGTATATTTTTCATACGACATATTTTCTCTTGTTGCCTCTAATAACACCCATGGGGTGATAGAAGGTATTTTAAATTATCTTATGCCGCCACTAAATGTATAACAATTTTTAGGGCGTTACTCACCGGCTACGGTCATCGGAGAGTTAAGATACTCGAGTATCAAAATAAAAGTATCCCAGGGCGCCTGTTGTTGGATGATTAGTAAATGAAAATTCAAAGATACATATTCAGACAAAAAGTAGTTTATTTCCTTCTAAATTTCATACGGATAGCTCCAAATATCAAGTTGTCACTTTAAAATACTCTAGGAACTGAGGTTTTGACTAACTTGGTGGATTACACAATATTACACGGTTTATGGTCAATCCCGCGAAGCAGTGAGGTAACAGATGTCCTCCAGGTGTACTCCGGTCGCGGTCTCCAGGCCGCCCAGTCCCAATATAGCCACCAGTTGAAGCTGCCTCGCCTCGTTCACATGGTTAAACTTGATATTGGACCATACTCAAAGTAAGGACTAAGGACCCCTATGACAAGACAAAAGAATCTATGAAATACCATGTACCGTTAATTGGAGCACATGTGCTTTTAAGAAGACAAAAACATTAAGTACTTACAATTTATGGGATGATGTGTTTCAACACATTAAACTGCCTGTAGACATTGTGTTTAAGGGGCCGTACGCCCAAGTACTCGTCACTTTAAATTCATGTTCCGGCATTTCGATTCAAAAATTATATATGTACGTGTCCGATCATTACAACGGCTCGCTCAAAAAGACTAGGCCTCCCTTGGGCTACGTGCCACCGTCGATCCGTGGTAGAATTTCGAACAAACACGAAAGGTCAATTGCATGCAATTAGCTAGCTCGATTCGTCAATATACGTTTCTAGTTACTTCGGACTAATGACGTTAGATAGCACACTGATGTCTGTTCATCCAATTTAATAATATAAATATGCTAAAATAATGTACACGAAAATTTTCGTGTTACAAATGCTGTCACATAATATACCTCATTATTTCGTGATATTAATTTTCATAAATCAGATAATATTTTAGCACTATCAAATAGGTAACGACTATAAGAAAGAAACATCTTCTTCAGATCACAATATTAAAACCAACCAGTAACTTTTCTGTTCAAAACATCATCTACCAAAACTTGTATAAAAGAAGGTAAGTGAAGTCTTAAAATATTGCTAAAATTGGGGCAACTTATGTTGTTTTATGAGTAAAGTTAAGATGATATACAAGTATTAAGAACAACACACGGCAAGAGGTATCCGTTGATGAATGTGCCAAGTTATCAGTGAAATTTATTACAAAATTTGGTGTAAACTAGCCATGATTTAGGCCGTTTTATCTTATTATACGTATAAATAACCATAACTAATATTCGTACAAACTACACAGCTACAGTTTGATAATGTGGTGGCACATTTAATAATATGATAGTGGTATTAAATTTTAAATTTTTTAAGCACACAAATAATAAAATATTTCATCAATTACATATTTGTTACTTAAATTTAATAATTCAAGTAAAAGTTAAACATAGTAGAGTTTAGTGCTCAGGGGTGATAACACAACTGTATTTTAATTCTTATCCAAGGATAGATGTAGACGTCAATGGGCCAAAGCATCCACTTACCATCACGTGGCTCGTTAGTCACCCTTATTTAAAAAAAGTTAAAACAGAACTAGAGAAAGACTAAAAGTATCTTGCAAGACTACGTAAGTCATACTCTTTAAAAGAATTAATTACAATTTGCAAAGAGTGTTACGAAACCAACTACATTTAACAAGCTGATTTTTTGAAAACATTTCCAATTAAAACTTTGTTCACTTCAACTAAGGCGTCTGTAAAAATGTTTCCAGCTTAAATTAGTATAGATGTGTTAATTAGTAAAGCAAAGACGGCAGGAAACATAGAGATTCACTTGAAATAAATTTGTAGTGTTGCAGCTTAAATAGTTGGTTGTTATATGATATGCTTTAATTTAGAAAATATTTTTTAATAAGCAAGTCCAAAATAACATAGCGGGAACATAAAATCTACTCTAGATATATATTTTTCTAAAGTGATTCATCTGTCGTGGGCAGTTATTTTTACTGTTGACCTGTTTAAAATAAGTAATATCTTTTAAGTACACTAATTAGGTTATATGTCAGAAATGAGATGAAAAGAAATATTAAATGAGATTAAATATACTTATTTAGTTGTTGTACGACATTAAAAAAATCGTTTGTCGATTTTCCAATTGGACTTTTTAAATCTACTACAGTTTTATAATAAGGTTTCTCTGATGGAAACGAAATGATGCAGGAATCTCTACAAGTATCCTCTATTTATGTGAAAAATAATAAAATTAATTTAATATATATATTTTTATATAAAAATAGACAACAATTAGATCTTGACGATTAAGTCGGAATGCTTTGTCACCAAAAATACAGTATGCGGTTCTTGTCACGAACAATACGAAATATTGCAGCATTACTACTGCTAGCTTACGTCAGTATTCTATGATTATATGGTCCTATGCTATGAGAAATTGACCCTAGGGGGGATTTTGCCATAGTTGCTTGCTTGGCAGGCGGGTTGGCAACCGCAGCAATTATAAGTTCTAATTGATATTAGGAAAGTGCTGCTGCCCATTTTCTGTTTCAGTTTGCTTGTGTCGCCTTTTACTACACCCACGAGCCAGTAGAGACGAGACGATAGTGTATTTTTTCTATAGGATAGGGTGACAAACGAACACACAGTCCACCTGATGGTAAGTAGTTGCTGTGACCTATAGACATCTACATTTATCCTCAATAAATAATCAAAATGCCGATGCGTCATCACCTGTGAGGACTTAACAGAAAAATCCAGTAAAATGGGTCTCCGGTTCTCTACACTCACCATACGAAACACAGCAGTTTTAAGCTGCCATTTTACGCTGGGATTCTGTGAGAGCGTGTTCCTTCCCCGGTCGAGCTGACCCACTCGTGCTAGAACTATACTACTAATATAGCTGCACCATGGCTCTACCACGTATGCGTATATACTTACTCTGCCACATCACAGTAATCTGTTTACAAAAAGTAATTTTTTTACTTTTAACATTTGTCATATAATTTTACCGTGATTCATCTTCTGCCTATAATTTGCTCTGGTTAGGAACCACCCTCTTATCTAATTCTGCCACCAAATACGTGCACTGCTGTTTTCCATTTTGAAATTAAATAATCAACAGTAAACACAAAAACAGTTAACCACTAAAACGGACTAAAGAGTATAATGCCCATTCAGCAATACATTGATAATGCTGAAGGGCTTTTTTCTCTTCACTCTTGTGTATTGACCAGATATTAAAAAGTGTATTGTAGGTGATTGTATTTTTTTACTTCATGTAATTCAGTACTTGACCATGATCCTACCTGGTGGTAAGTGGTGATGTAGCCTTGTAGTCTTGGCGTAACAAAAGCCCATTCACTGTTGCCTTGAAGACGTCCAGATAGTATTCGGACGGAAAGATAGACGCTGGCAAATTAATCCAGCTCTTTGCTGTACAAAAGTTTGCATTACAAAAGACGAAGCAAACCGCGTTTGGTTCCAATGCGTGGAATATCGACAACAAAGGGGTAAAGACCCGCCGATCGCTTGGTTGTCCGATGGTGGAAAGAAAACGGAGAAATTAAAGGGTGTAATTTCTGCGCACCCTCACCGAAATGCATCCTATACAATACCGAGCGGCTAGCTACTCTGCGCCTGTGCTCGAGGCTGACAAGATTGATTTCAACCAAATCAAGGTTACCAATGAGCTTTTTAGCAAGTCTTTCCACTGAGTCCAACGCTGCCAGGTAGTATTTTGCAGCAACAGCAAGTGCAAGAGCAAGTGATAGCAGTACTCCATACAAGACCGGATTTTCGCTTTGTATAAGGTAAGAAGCTGCCTCAGCGTGAAGTACCACCGCACTCTTGCAAGGACACCAAATTTACTTGCGACTGCTTTGGTATTGGATTCAATGAACCTTTCAATGAAATAGTTGAGATTTGGAGAAAATTCAACCCTTAACAACTGAAGGCGGTCAGTGTACTCCGAGGATACATTCCGTAATTTTATAAAAGTAATTAAACATTATTTTATTTTATTCTGTATTGCTACGTTAATTAAATGCAAAACAGAAGTGACAAACTAACTGGCAGTCCACCTGATAGTAAGTGGCTACTACAATCCATGGATTTCTGAACTTCAAGCAAAAAAATGGATATACTTTATTTGTCACCTTTGAGGACTAAGATGGAATGCCTCACAATCGAAAATTATACTTTTTTAGAATAAGGGTGGCAAACTTGCAAACAGTCCACATGATGGTATGAGGATGCTGTGGACACTAGACAACAATATTTATCCTCAATTAAGAATCAAAATGCAGCTGCGTTGTTAATCCTTAGGACTAAGATGGAATGCCTCGTTTCCAGTAAATAGGGTCTCCGGTTCTCTACACTCACCATACGAAACACAGCAGCATTAAGCTGCTAATTACGCTGGTATTCTGTGAGAACGTGAGCCTACTCCAGTCGAACCGACCGACTCTTGCTGCAACCATGATATACTGGCTCTCTATTCACTTCAGACCGGAGCACAACAGTAAAAGCAATGCTATTTGGCGGTATGAATGGTACCTTCACAGACGGCAGACGGCTCCTAGGCAGAAAAGTGTCCTACCACCTAGAAACAATTTTCACCACTCCATTAGTTAACTTGTAGTAGATGTTATAAACAGGTAATTAAATAAAGACTTAAGAAAAATCAACAGCAAACATGATATTTAAATGAATAAATATCAAATTGATTTCATTAAGCAAACTTGCAAATTATGTGCGATTTATCATAATAGACTCATTGGAGTTAAATTCTAAATTACGCTTAATCCCTTTACAATCTGTCCTGAATTTGTAGCTTTTCTAAAGTCGTTATCTCTAAAGCAGGGTACATTAATTAGGGGACCTAATGACGTTTATAATTTTAATTTTTAAGAACCGTTCGTTGCTGTGTAGTGGCGGTTAAGAATATCCACTACCCCATACCTTCCCGTGGGTGTCGTAAAAGGCGACAAAAGGAAACGGGCAGGAGATGGGCAGCAGCATCTTCCTAATAACAGCAAAAATACAATAAAAAAACTGTGGTTGCCAACCCGCTCGCCAAGCGTGGCAACTATCGCAAATACCCCCCTATGAATGTAACAAAGAGACGGCCCCCAATCCCCGGCGGCCCCGCTATTCCTGGCTACGGTGGTGACCATGGTAACGGCGGGGCAGGGGGTGCTTAGAATCTCCGGTGGAGGGTCGGTTGCCACCTGAGACGACTCGACCTGGCAACATACAATGCACGCACCCTGAGGACTGACGAGAAGATTGTGGAGCTGGAAGAAGAGAAAGACAAGTTACGCTGGCATATTATAGGATTATCCGAGGTCCGAAAAGAGGGGGAGGACACGGTAATCCTCGAATCCGGCAACTTGCTCTATCACCGGGAGGGCGACCATCTGTCCCAATGAGGTGTCGGATTTATCGTCTACAAGTCTCTCGTTAACAACGTTGTAAAGATTGAGAGTGTGTCGACGAGGGTTGCGTACTTTATACTCAGAATCACCAAACGGTATTCGCTGAATGTCATACAGGTTTACGCACCAACCTCGGCACACCCCGATGAGGAAGTAGAGGAAACATATCAGGATATCTCTAGAGCCATGCCTTCCTCCAAAACCCAATATACGGTGATAATGGGAGACTTCAATGCAAATTAGGCACAAGAGAGAACGGTGAGCTAAAAGTAGGGAAATTTGGAATAGGGCAACGGAACCCAAGGGGCTAGCAGCTGGCCGACTTCATGGAGAAAGACAGACTCTTTATGTTGAACTCATTCTTCCAGAAGCGGCCCCACAGGAAGTGGACCTGGTCGAGCCCCGACGCCTCGACAAAAATGAGATTGACTTTATTATGACGACCAGACAACAACTGTTCAGTGATGTCTCCGTGATCGCGAGGGTGAAAAATGGTAGCGATCAACGAACGGTTAGAAGCACACTGAACCTAAACGTTAAGTTGGAGAGGTCTCGTCTAATAAAGTCAACGCTCCGTCCCCATCGTGTTCTGTTTCAAAGTCCCGAAACCTTTCAGCTCGAGTAAAAAACCGTTTTCAGTGCCTAGAAGACTGAAATGAAGTGGATGATGTGAACGACAAGCTCGTGGAAACTGTCCATGCGGTCGGAGCTAAGTTCTGCAAGACCCGCCGCAGAAAAACACAAAAACTCTCCGATCACTTTCTTAATCTCGTGGCTGTTAGACGGGAGATGAAGCTACATTCTTCAAAAGATTTGACAGCATACAGGCAACTGAACAGACAGATCTCCAAATGCATGCGGCGGAACTTACGCAACTTCAATAAAGCTTGTATTGAAGAAGCGATCGAGTGGAACCAGGGCTCCAAAGTATTTGCTAGAGATCTGTCTGCCAGAAAGAGCCAACTGTCGAAGATGAAGACCAAATGTTGCAGCGGTTTTTTCGGGACACCTGAGATTTTGGGTGAAATTGAGAGGTTCTATGGGCAGCTGTACACGTCATCGTTGGAGCCACACGCAAGTGTGAGTAACGATCCAAGAGCGAGTCTTATCCGACACTATTCCGATGATATCCCGGACGTCAGTCTGAGCGAGATTAGAATGGCTTACCAGCATCTTAAAAACGGGAAAGCCCCAGGTGAGGGTGGAATTACAGCGGAGCTTCTGAAAGCGAGTGGAAAACCGGTACTTGAAGTCCTTTCGAAGCTCTTTAATTCCGTCCTTCATGCTGGCATTACACCGGAGGCGTGGAGCAGAAGTGCGGTGGACTTGTTCTTCAAGAAAGGTGACAACGCTCTCTTGAAGAACTACAGACCGATTTCCCTTCTGAGCCGCGTCTACGTGCTGTTTTCGAGAGTCATAACGAATCGTCTCGCGCGCAGACTTGACGACTTCCAGCCTCCTGAACAAGCCGGTTTCCGAAAGGGCTTTAGCACCATAGACCACATACATACCCTTCGGCAAGTTGTACAAAAGTCCGAGGAGTACAATTTGCCACTATTACTGGCGTATGTGGACTATGAGAAAGCCTTTGATTCCGTCGAAATTTGGGTGGTGCTGCAGTTCCTACAGCGGTGCCAAGTTAACTGTCGGCATATCGAAGTGCTGAAGTGCTTGTACAGTAGGGCTAAGATGGCTATCCGAGTACAGAGCCAGAGTACGAAACCTATCCAATTGCAGAGAGGTGTAAGACAGGGTGACGTTATATCCCCGAAACTCTTCACCGCTGCATTAGAAGACGTTTTTAAGCTTCTGGACTGGAAAGGATACGGTATTAACATCAATGGCGAGTACATCACTCACCTTCGTTTTTAGACGATATAGTCCTTATGGCAGAATCGCTGGAGGAACAAAGCACCATGCTCAATGATAAACAAGACAATAGTGTCTGCCAACGGATAGGTCTTAAGATGAACATGGACAAAACAAAGATCATGTTTAATGTCCATGTCACACCTATGCCGGTAGTTGTTGGGAGCACTAAGCTTGAAGTTCTTGACGAGTATGTTTACCTGGGACAAATAGTCCGACTAGCTAAGTCCAACTTCGACTGAGAGGTCAGTTCACGGATTCAACTCGGCTGGGCAGCGTTCGGGAAACTACGACACATCTTCTCATCAGACATACCTCAAAACCTTAAAACGAAATTGTACAACCAGTGCGTCTTGCCGGTGATGACTTACGGATCTGAGACGTGGTCCTTCACTGCTGGCCATATGAGGAAGCTCAAGGTCTTTCAGCGAGCTATGGAGAGGGCTATGCTCGGGGTTTCTCTGCGTGATAAACTTAGAAATGAGTATATCCGCAGTAGAATCAGAGTAACCGACATAGCCCAACGGATTAGTAAGCTGAAGTGGCAGTGGGCCGGCCATGTAGCTCGAAGAACCGACAACCGATGGGGAAGGAAGGTTCTCGAGTGGCAGCCTCGTACCAGTAGGCGAAGGGTAGGGCGACCCCCCACGAGATGGAGTGAAGACCTGGTAAGACATGCAGGAAGTCGATGGATGCAGATGGCTCAGGACCGTGTTTTGTGGCATTATTTGGGGGAGGCCTATGTTCAGCAGTGGACTTATGAAAGGCTTTTTTTTTACTTTTACTGACTAAAAACCATCCGTGTTCCTTCAGTGCCCTTACGTTCCGGAGCCGCGGTATCTCTTTCGAACAGCCCGCAGCCCCGGCAGGCGTCGGCCCTTGTTGGCCCCTTCACACTTATGAAAGGCTGTAATTATGATAATGATGATGTTCGTTACTAAACGAAGATCGTTGCTTCTAAAAACAATATAAAACGAAAGATACGATTAAGCTGGAAATCAAAATGGCAACTTTTATATGTATCGGCGTTACTGATCATTATTTTGCATTGGAAGGCAGCGGTTTCGAGTTTCGGGGATATAACATCACCCTGTCTTACACCTCTCTGCAATTGGATAGGTTTTGTACTCTGGTTCTGTACTCGGATAGCCATCGTAGCCCTACTGTACAAGCATTTCAGCACTTCGATATACCGACAGTCAACTTGGCACCGCTGAAGGGATTGCAACAACGCCCAAATTTCGACGGAATCAAAGGCTTTCTCATAGTCCACATACGCCAGACATAGTGGCAAATTGTACTCCTTGGACTTCTGTACAATTTGCCGAAGGGTATGTATGTGGTCTATGGTGCTAAAACCCTTTCGAAAACCGGCTTGTTCGGGAGGCTGGAAGTCGTCAAGTCTGCGCGCGAGACGATTCGTTATGACTCTCGAAAACAGCACGTAGACGCGGCTCAGAAGGAAAATCGGTCTGTAGTTCTTCAAGAGAGCGTTGTCACCTTTCTTGAAGAACAAGTCCGCCGCACTTCTGCTCCACGCCTCCGGTGTAATGCCACCATGAAGGACGGAATTAAAGAGCTTCGGAAGGACTTCAAGTACCGGTTTTCCACCCGCTTTCAGAAGCTCCGCTGTAATTCCATCCTCACCTGGGGCCTTGCCGTTTTTAAGGTGCTGGAGAGCCCTTCTAATCTCGCTCAGACTGACGTCCTGGATATCTTCGGATTAGTTGCGGATAAGACTGGCTCTTGGATCGTTACTCACACTTGCGTGTGGCTCCAACGATGGCTTGTACAGCTGCCCATAGAACCTCTCAATCTCACTCAAAATCTCAGGTGTCCCGGAAATGATGCTGCCACACTCGGTCTTCAGCTTTGACTGTTGGTTCTTTCTGGCAGACAGATATCTGGCAAAGAATTTGGAGCCTTGGTTCCGCTCGATCGCTTCTTTAATACAAGCTGTATTGAAGTTGCGTAAGTCCCGCCGCATGCATTTGGAAATCTGTCTGTTCAGTTGCCTGTATGTTGTCAAATCTGTTGAAGAATGCAGCTTCATCTCAAGTCTAACAGCCATGAGATTAAGAGTGTGATCGGAGAGTTTTTGTGTTCTTCTGCGGCGGGTCTTGCAGAACTTAGCTCCGACCGCATGGACGGTTTCCACGAGCTTGTCATTCATATCGTTCGCTTCATTGCAGTCTTCTAGGCACTGAAAACGGTTTTGTTACTCGAGCTGAAAGGTTTCGGGACTTTGGAACAGAGCATGAGGGGGACAGAGCGTTGACTTCATTAGACGAGACCTCTCCAACTTAACGTTTAGGTTCAGTATGCCTCTAACCATTACTGATAGAAATCGTCAATTTAATAAAAGTTTAATGTTGCTCTCTGTTTCTTATCAGTAAATGCCAATAGAAAGGGACAAGTATAGATATAATTATTACTTAATTTAAGTAAGCGATAATCAACGATTATGAAGTCCTATATTTCTAACTTAATCCAATATGCAAACTAGTGAGTAAAGTAAGTTATCTGTGGTTTTGTCTCTCGGGGTCTATTTCTGGCATTTAATTAAATATAAAACTGTGAGCTTAGAATTATTATTATGTCCGTGAGTGCAAGCTTATGTTAAAGGAGGGCATGTGTTTTTTTTTATAATGTCAGCGATTGGCAGTCGTGTTAGACGATCGTGTTATGGTAGAAAATATTGCTTCTAAAATTTTAAGTGGTAGAGAATTACTTTTTTGAAAATTCGAAAGCACTATTTTTACAAACTATTGAAGCAAGGCTACTTTCCCTCACCAGTTTGTAGCTAATGCGATGCTAGCTAAGTCGTGGGCAAGTGCCCTAAGTGAGTATGGGAAACGTTTAAATCTGAAAACTTTAGTCGTACAAATGCAAATATACAAGAATTAGACTTTAAAAAAAGTAATAGCCGACTTCAAGGAATAAAAAGAAATACAATGATTTTCCACTTTTTTAAGTCGATGCTAAGACATAGTGTAGAGAAGATTTAAGCCCCGACTTAAGAAGCTATAGTGTGAAAATTATTTTATTCCTTTTAGTTCTTTGAAATCTACTATTCCTTTTATTACAAGATAATATTTTCATCCCTTCGAATGGACTCAAGAATATCACAAGTTCGAGGTAACAACTTTAATGGCGTCTTAATAACTCGTACGTTAAACATTTTATCCGGTACTTGCTCACCCTTAGGGATGAAAGTTTTGTGAAGGACCACACCTGAAATATATCCATTTAATAAAAAAGGAATATTTATAATCAGCTCATAATTTATGAGGAAATCACGTAACATACAAAAAATTAACAAGTCGAATAGAAAACCGCCTTTTTTGAAGTCATCTAAAAGAAATATTTTGTTTGAACAAAGCTTACACGAGCGAAAATAAATGCGCTTGAAGGAACTTTAGAAACAGAAGTGAGTTACTTCGATGTAAAAAGCTTATTTATTTTGTTTTTTTCCTGTACAGTTGAGTAAGGTTGTACTGGATAAGCCTTCATCAATATAATACTATGAAATTTTAGGCGAGATGGGCTCTAGTTATACAAAACATTTGAAGAAACGAGCATGTTTTAGACATTTAATTATATCGAAAGCCTGAAATTTAGAATACTGGTCGAAAGAAAATATATCCCAGTAGTAGATATATATTCACCCCTGAAGGGATATATAATATTAGACTGTTAGTACTCTGCAATTGAAGCTGTTGTTTGTCTCTAATCTGGGTATATTACACGTTAGGTGAAAGTAAGATAAGTTACACCGCCAATTACTGACGCTACTACGAACGAACGAACGATTAAACGGGTTGATTGATTCACTTAAATCCTTACCATACTAAATGGTTTCATATTTAACGGTACAACAAATCATATTGTAAAATAATGTTTAAGAAAAAGAATCTTGCTGGATTTATTGCTGGTTCTTCCCAAGATAGAAGTCTTTTTCGAGCCAGTGGTAAAAGCATAATTGACTTTTAATAAGTATTAGATACTATAGGTTCATACTGCGTGGATCGGAATAAAAATTAATAATTTAAATCTGGACATCGAACACCTCGATCCTCCCCGTGACCATGTGTGCTGTAATGTGCTTGAAACGTCAGGAATATAAAAAAAATGTTAATATACGCGATAAAATCCGTAAAAACTAGTTTTATTTAAAAGTGTAGTGTTCACGTAAATATAAGAAATCATTAAGTATAAATGTAATTTATATTAATAAAAATAAATATATTTAAATAATTTTCTATTCTATTCTACTTCTTTCAGAAAAAGATAAAATTCTTTAAACACTGAATTAAAACAACGTAACAAGAACCGATAATAAAATTGAGGACTTTTAGATTTAAATATGGATAGCTTTTGACTTAACTAAGGAGTTCACCGACGACGGTGGTAGGCAGTCTGAAGTAGAGTCTCTGTTTAAGTCTCTGAAATCAGCAAAATTTAATCACTTTGTATTATTTTTAATGGGATAGTGTTTATATTAAATATAAGTATTGTTGGCAACGCGTTTAAAAAATTGTTTAACATTTTTCATTCCATAAAAAACAAATAAATTTGTGTTTTGATGTTATTGCTATTAAATTATATAAGGTACTTTGAATAAAGAGATAATCTAAGCTGTAGTAGTAAATATATAAATAAAAATAATAGATTCAATATAATGTCGAACGAAAGTTTGGGGATTGATTCCCCGGTCGAGAGTTAATTCCATGAAAGTTAGTTTATAGATCAATTTAGGAGAAGTGTTACATAGTAATTGGCCATGCAATACGAATAAGGGTGTTATGCTAAATTAGATACCTATTTTAGATGAAAATATATTTTTCTCTTGTGATAAGGGATAAGATTCATTATGACTTTTTTATAGAATTAGGGTGACAAACGAGCACACAGTTCACCTGATGATAAGTGGTTACGTGGCATAGACAACTACATCTATCCTCGATTACGAATCAAAATGCAGATGCGTTGTCACCCGTGAGGACTAAGATGGAACGTCTCGTTTCTAGTAAAAAGGGTCTCCGGTTCTCTACACTCACCATACGAAACACAGCAGCGTTATGCTGCTATTTTACACTGGTATTCTGTGCGAGTGTGGTGCTTCCCCGGTCGAGTCGACCCATTCGTACTACAACTATGACAGTAACATAGCTGCAGCATGCCTCTACCACGTAATAAATAATAAAAATAGCATATGTAAACAAATAATTTTTCATATTGATCAGAGATAGTTGTAAATTTGACAAAGAAAGCACTAGCCTCCTACTGATATCATAAGGGTCGTCTAGGAGTTGGTCGCTCATGTTGTATGGGATCTAAACCGTGTCTAAATAATGTAACAGTACTATAAAGATAAAAAATAAACTTTATTAATTTGTGAAAACTTCAGTAATATATTTAAAAATAACTAATAAATATTTCGGGTTTACCATATGTTAAATGAAACTAATTTTTACGGATTTTATCGCGTTTAATTTAACTTTTTAATTCCCTACGTTTCGTGTGCCTTATAGCACAGCACAGCACAGCAGGTCACGGGGGACTGAGGTGTTTGACGTCCCGATGTAATAGTTAGCCTACTACTGCTACCTTCAGTTTTTGAATATTAATTTTTGGTTGCACGCAGAATGAGCTTACAGTATCTTGAAGTCAGTGGTATACTTGAGTTTGGATTTAATTTAATTAATTGTGGGATTCCAAGCAGGTGGCAGCACCCATTCATTTTCTCTATTGAAATTAGGATGTTTTTTTTTAATTTCAATAGCCTCGCAAATCATCCTTGGTAGGAATCGGTGTTCTTTTGCGAGAATTTGTGATCTATCAAATCTAATGTAATGGCGGGGACATTTTCACACACTGCAGACTTCCCGGAACGTTGGTGCTTCAAGTCAGCTATATGTTCTTTCACGCGGGTTTTAATAGATCCTTTTGTTTGTCCCATGTCTTTATGTTTACTATATGTGTTAATAAGAACAGTGCTGTGATAAAACTGCCTAAATTCGTGCTTAAAAAAGTGAAATAATAATAGATTTATATAAGAGAATTAAAGTTTAATTAAAGTGTAAAATACCTTTAAATTGTGAATTAAACTATTCTATTAGTTAAGATATTCATGTTTATTAATAAATATTGTTATTTCAACCTTGTGTGTTAGATATTTAAGATTTATATCTTTGAAACTGTTCTGTAAAGAAGGTGCAATTTGTTGAATACCTTAATATGTTTTTATGTGATAAAGTTGTAATGTACATATTATATCATAATGATAAGACTTTGTATGTGTTTTTATAAAGAAAATTGTGTAACCATATGTTTTATAGAAATAAATATATAGAGTAAAATACAAGGGTGCAATGGTGAAAATCAATGTTAAGACATGCCGAAATGGCGCGCGGTGCGCGGTTCTCTTTCACGTATAGGATAGTAAACTGGTAATTTGGAAATTCGTTCGGTACCAGCTACCAGTTTTATAGTTTAAAGCAAGAAGGAAGAAGGCAATAGAAAAGTGATAAGAAAGTAGTAAAAGTTTCAACGTTGCACTCTTATGGGTTAATTACCAAGATAAAATCACTGTTTCATATCCTACTGCACCTTCCAAATAAGGTTAAGATACAATCGACCCGTAATCTTAGTCGTCTAACCTTTCTTTTAAGAGAGCAACAGACGTCCTTGTGTGACACTCCTTCACGGGGGGTGACGTCCACCTCGTTGTTCTCGAACCCAACGTGGTGTGATTTCAGTTTAGTGGGGTAGAACGTCTATGTCTGATTAACCCCTGCCTGCTGGACCCTTTCAGTTGAAAGATTGACGCCGAGCGACGGGCTGCACCCTTTCACGTATAATATTATATTTTTAATAAATAGTATAAAATATATTTTTATAAATAACCGAGTAGCTGCGGCGCAAGAGAGTTTGCCACTACATATCACTCGTTAAATGTTGTAAGTATCGAAAACTGAAAGAGAAGATAGACAACAGCATCATGTGACTCATCTACAGGTCCCATCCGCAGAGATTGTGATCCTTGGCGATTTTAACGCCCACCATGCCGAATGGCTAGGTTCACGTTTAACCGATCATGCGGGGAGATCTGTTTATGACTTTGCCTTGGCATATGGTCTGACACAACTGGTTACTTCGCCTACGCGGATTCCAGATGTGGAGGATCATACACCTTCCCTGTTGGACCTTCTGCTGACCTCTCATCCGGACGGATATCAGGTTTCCGTCGATGACCCTCTCGGCTCTTCGGACCATTGTCTGATCCGGAGTATGGTGCCACTCACGCTCCCTTCGCGGTTGCGTTCTGCAGGTTGCCGCCGTGTTTGGCATTACAGGTCGGCGGATTGGGACGGAATGCGGTCTTTCTTTGCATCATACCTATGGGGGCGGGTTTGCTTCTCGCCGGATGATCCCAGCGCTGTTGCTGACTCTGTCACTGATGTGGTGCTACAGGGAATGGAACTATTTATTCCATCATCTGTGGTACCCATCGGAGGCAGATCTCAGCCTTGGTTTGGTCGCTCCTGTAAAACTGCATTACGCAGTAAGCAGGAGTGTTATCAAGCCTGGGCTGCGGCTTCGGCGACTCGGGATGTAAACACCAGCACACTTAAAAAGAAGTATAAGCCTCCAGGTCCTTCAAAAGAGTTATTGCCAAGACAAAGTCAAAACACATAGGCAGAATTGGCGAGAAACTAGTTCGCCTTCCTTCGGGAACCCGTACATTCTGGTCTCTCGCCAAGGCTGTCCAAGGGAATTTCTGTAAGCCATCACTACCATCTCTGCACAGGGAGGACGACTCACTGTCCCAAGACGCAAAAGACAAAGCCGACCTTTTAGACTCCCTTTTTGCGTCCAACTCGAGTCTTGATGACGGGGGGAAAACACCGCCGACCATCCCGTTGTGTGAGTGCTCTATGCCGGATGTGCTGTTCTCACAGCGCTCGGTTCGCAAAGCACTTCTCTCCCTGGACATCCAGAAGTCGAGTGGGCCTAACGGAATCCCCCCAATTGTGCTGAAGATGTGTGCTCCGGAGTTGGCATCGGTCCTAACGCGTCTTTTCCGGTACTCCTACTCCCAAGGCATAGTCCCAAATTCATGGAAGACAGCTTTTGTCCACCCGACCCCTAAAAAAGGCGACCGCTCAGACCCGTCCAACTATAGGTGTTGCGGACAGCTAGAGACCCGCCGCCCCGTCGCCCCTTCTTACCCCGTTGCGCCCCGCACACCCCGCGCACCGGAGCCGAGCGACGACCAATGGGCGTGCAGCATCGTCGCGCGGCACTACTCACAGACTGAGACGCTCTCTTGCGGGATATAAGAAGGGCGTTTTGGTCTGTAAGGTGTTCATTTCTGAAGCGGCACTAGAGAAGACAACAAAGAAGACTCAAGACAAAAAATCAAGACTCCATATTGAAAACCTCTCTCTGTACATATTATCCTAGTTAATAGTGCCGATTATTGTAAATAGTTGAATACAGTATAGTTCTACAGTACCATCTTTTCTTCGAGCAGTCCCCTAGCATAGTTAACCTCAATATCAGATAGTCAATCAGTCAATACAGTCCACTAGCTACAGTAATAAATAAATACAGTCCACTTCGATCCCTTATATTCTTGGTCCTTCGAGCCGGATTCAAGCCAGATGATTCAAGCCAGAAGTAAGAAGAAACAAGAAAGACGGCAATTATAGAAGAAAGAACATAATTACAGAAGAGAGAAGATCATTACAGAAGATCTTCAAGCAAGAAAGAAGTTCGTCGACGAAGAGAGAAGATCTTCGGTACTAATTTCTTCCCTGTTTCTTATTAAGCCTAAGTCATATACGTCATATTGTCTGTTTCCAGACAATTTCTTGTTTCTTAAACCGCGTTTACGCGGCCAGGTGGTTGCTCCCTAACGGTGCCAAACTGTGACCATCTGTTAACGCCCTTGTGGCGGAAACGGCGTCCAATACGTGCGTCTTTTTGAAGACAATTGGATGTCGCAACGAGGGACGTCATGAGGAAAACACGAAGCCAGAAGACAGGGAACGACGACGAAACGCCGGTAGGAATGCGGATATTCGAAGAAGCACCCGCGTCCCCGTCCGATTATCTCGCGTTGGCACAAGCGCCCTCCGCCGCGCCCCAGGCCCCGCTCGCGCCCGCATCTACGCCCGCGCCCGCGCCCCCGCCGCCGCGCCCCGCTACGTCCGTGTCTACGACCGATCGTTTGGGAGAGGTTAGCACATCCGCGCCGCGCACAGAGACACTTGCCGCGATTATAGAAGATCTTCCGACTACAGAAACTAGTTCGATAGTACGTACCGTCGCGCCAGTAGCAGACGTACATAGACCCGCGCCCCGCGCCCCGTCGGTCCGTTCAGTTCGTTCATCCCGGTCAACAGTTAGCGCGATAGCAAAATTCAAGCAAATCGAATGTAATGCTGCGGAGGAACTAGCTGCAATTAGAAGAAAGCAATTGCAACTCGAAGAAGATCTTATCAAGAAGAAATACGCTAGGGACATCGCTCAACTGCAAGAAGAAACAGATAGGGAAAGTCTAAACGAAGACGATTTAGTTGAAAATAGGGTACGCGTTGATAGGTGGTTAGAGAACGTAGAGACTGTGCGGGGGGAGCCGCCCTACCGCTCGTCTCAGCCCGCGCCCCGCATCGAGATAGAGCAGGCCCTACCTAATAGGGAAACCGGTTACGACCACGCTGAAGATGCCCAGGGGAGGACGGTAGCGTATGATGTTCAACCACGTCGCGTAGAAACGATACAGAGGGTTAGTGGAGTCACCGTAGAAATGAACCAGGTGGATCGTCGTGTACGGGTTATGTCGCCGTCGCGCGTCCAACGCCGCACTCTATCGCCTATACATAGATCGCTACATCGCCACGCGGATCGTCGATCACCGTCGCCGTGTAGGGATGTAGGTATACATAGATCGCCATCGCCACATCGCCACGCGGATCGTAGATTATCGTCGCCGTGTCATAAGGATGTAGGTGTACATAAGACGCCAGCACCACAGCGTAGGCTAGAAGGAGATAGGAATAGTGATAGGTCGCTCACTCCGCGAAGGAAAGAGAGGGGTATAGATCGACTAACGGAAGCTCTAGAAAACATAATTAGAGTCAGGCCCGCCGCCGCGAAGCAGACGCAGGACTTGCCTATTTTAACGGTTCGGCCGCGGAATGGTTAGCTTTTAAAGCCGCGATGAAAGAATCCACGCGTTTATATGGATTCACAAATACGAAAAATATGGCAAGGTTAAGAAATTGTCTACGTGGTGAGGCTAGGGAAGTAGTATCGGCACTGCTGTTTACCGCAAAGGATCCGGGAGATATTATGCGAACATTGGAGCAGTGTTTCGGCCGCCCGAAAGTAATTATAGATCGTGCGTTAGAGGAACTGAAACGCCTTCCGCGCCCGGGTCAAACCGCTCAGGAATTAAATTCGTTCGCGATTAAGTTACAAAATATAGTGTGTATTTTGCAGAACGTCGACGGCAAAGGATATTTACAAAATCCGATGCTTACTAGGGAAGTCACTAGCAAACTTAGCCCTCACTTACGGTCGCGTTGGTGCAATTATGCGGAGCACTACGGAAGTGCGGACGAACCGGAAGTCGTCACGCTATCCCCGTTCATGATGAGAGAGGCTGACCGTGCGTTAATTCATGCCTATACGTCCGTAGCGCCGACTAAGGAATCGCCCGTAAGACGAGAGGCGCCGCCGTCGAAAAGGGTTATATTGACACGCCGCGTAGAGGATAGAGCCCGCGACGTAAAGACGTTCACCGCCGAGGAGGACATCGGTAGTGCCTCATGTATGTGTTGCGGGGGTGAACACGTAATCGCCAAATGTAGGAAGATAGCGCAAATGGGTTTGGACGACCGGTGGAAGTGGGTTAAGGAAGATGGGGTGTGTTTTAGGTGTTTAAATAGTAAACACCGACGATTTAGACGTAAAGCTAAGAAATGCGGCGTCGACGGCTGCAACGCCCCCCACCATGCCCTCCTTCACGTCCGCAAGACCCGCGCCCCTGAGACATCGGCAAAACCGGATGAGACTGTGCTCGTCGCGTCGAACGTTGGTAGTAGTGCGTCCGTGTTGTTGAAAGTGTGTCCCATTACCGTACGCGGACCGCGTGGTATGGAAATAGATACGTATGCGCTGCTTGACGAAGGCTCTACTATTTCGTTAATTGACGACGACTTAGCTCGCGAGTTAGGAGCGGAAGGACCGGTAAAGCCGCTCAATATTAGAGGCGTAAATAATAGTCAGCGCGAGGCCGATAGTAGGTTAGTTAACATAGGCATACGTGGCAAGACGCGCAGTGAGGTGTATAATATAAATGCGCGGACAGTAGCAAATTTAAAGATA
This sequence comes from Parnassius glacialis, assembly GCA_033319125.1. Classification (NCBI taxonomy): domain Eukaryota; kingdom Metazoa; phylum Arthropoda; class Insecta; order Lepidoptera; family Papilionidae; genus Parnassius; species Parnassius glacialis. The sequence goes on along the minus strand of JAVANC010000028.1, from coordinate 35,322,277 downwards.
GGTTTGCCATCTGTAAGTAGGGAGTGTTTACGTTTAAAACACTTACGCGACGTACCGAGTTCAGTTTGTTATAACGACGCAAAACCGAGATTATTATTAGGCGCCGACAACTGGCATTTAATAATCACCCGTAATTTAAGAATAGGACGTCGAAAGCAGCCCGTAGCTGCACGTACGTTGCTAGGGTGGGCCATTCAGGGAACCGTGCCGCGGTCAACGTGTAGGGAAGACGGCGAGACCGTACTACACGTCGTAAGCGCTAGCGGACGGTCAGATGAGGACATCCAGGCGCTCGCCAGTCCGGATAGGAAGAATTCACGACTGCCGAGACGTGACGCTCTCACGGGGGGAGTAATAGGGAACCAACCGCGCGACGATAAGGCATACACGCATTGCGACGGTAGGGACAGACCTACGATCATAATGGCCAAGGCGAAAGTCGCCCCGATGAAGGCACAAAGCATACCGCGTTTAGAGTTGCAGGCGAATTTGATAGGCGCGCGACTCGCGGAATTCGTGCAAGGCGAGCACAGAGTGGTAGCCGATAAGGTAGTGTATTGGACAGACTCCACTACGGCGCTCCACTGGATACAGAACGATACGGCGCGTTACACCCCATACGTGGCTCATAGGTTAGGGGAGATAGCAAAAAAGACGTCACCAGAGCAATGGAGGTGGATACCGACCGCAGAAAATATCGCAGACCAGGCGACGCGCGTAAATTACGTGAACAAGGAAGAGGGCGACCGATGGTTCACGGGACCGCCATTCCTGTACGAGGAAGAAGACAGATGGCCTCGCCGTCAGGAAGAGAAGGCAGAGAATGATGATGAAGAACTGGAGGAAGTCGTGGCGCATCAGAGCGACACCTAGGACGCTCCACACCTGCCAGACCTAATTTGAGAGAGATTAATCAGGGCCACTGCACGGATATTACAGTTCGTCGATGCCATACGAGGAAGGGCGCGCGGACTGACATTGCAGCACATCCAGAGAGCAGAGCGGATGTGGATAGAGCACAGTCAAAATGAAAGCTTCGCTGAAGACATCAGTCGACTTCAGCGGGGGAAGAACCTGGTAACCGGCAGCGCGCTAAGGAAACTCGAACCTATACTATAAAGTGGCGTACTACTCGCCAGGGGAAGAATCGACGCAGCCGACGAGGACAGCCAGATGAAGAGGCCCATCATTTTAAACGGTCGCTACCACTTTTTGAAGCTGCTTGTAGAAAAGGCGCATCAGGAAGCAAGCCACGCCAACAGGGAGAGGGTGTTCAACGACCTACGCACCAGATATCATATCCTCCGATTACGACCAACAGTGCGAGAAGTGGAGCGGAGATGTCTGCGATGCAGGGTACGCAAGGCGACACCACGGCCAGCGGTTAGAGGAGACCTACCACCTGAACGATTAAGGGCATTCGCGCGATTATTCACCTACACCGGAATCGATTATTTCGGGCCTATAACAGTGACTATAGGACGTCGGCATGAAAAACGGTGGGTTGCGTTATTCACCTGTTTAACGACGCGCGCGGTGCATTTAGAATTAGTGTACTCCCTTACGACGGACTCGGCGATATCGGCATTGCAGCACATGGCGGCTAGGCGTATGTGGCCACGGGTCATATACTCGGATAATGGGACGAACTTTCATGGGGCAAATACTGAGCTACAACGGGCAATGGAAGAGTGGGCACCACAGCTGCAGGACTACGCGCTGACTCGGCGGACAGATTGGAAATTCATCGCACCGGGCGCGCCGAAACAGGGAGTCGAAACATGGGAACGTCTCGTGCGCTCAGTGAAGACCGCACTGGAAGCCACTCTGCACCAGAAGAGCCCACGGGAGGAGACGTTAGCAACGCTCCTCACAGAAGCTGAGAACACAGTCAACTCTCGATCGTTGACGCACGTACCGAAGAGGCGCTGACACCCAACCATTTCCTGCTGTTGGGACCATCGAGCCTACCAGTCACCGCGCTGTGCACACCTAGTGATCGTCGGGCGTAGAGAGCGGTGCAAGGACTCGCCGATGAATATTGGAGGCGCTTGATTAAAGAGTACCTGCCGACGCTGGTTGCGCGCGGGGACTCTCGGGATGTTCAGCAGCGCCAGATCCAAGAAGAAGACCTCGTCGTGGTGGCAGATAGCAACATGCCACGGAACGTGTGGCCACGGGGAATCGTAACGAGGACCTTTCCCGGACCAGACGGCGCAGTGCGCAACGTGAAAGTGAGGACCAGGGGCGGAGTGCTGCGGCGGCCAGTCAGAAAGATCGCCGTCCTCCTGAGGGAAGCTTAGGTTCACAAGCTACGCCAGGAGGAGGATCTTGCGGACAGCTAGAGACCCGCCGCCCCGTCGCCCTTTCATACCCCGTTGCGACCCGCACACCCCGCGTACCGGAGCCGAGCGACGACCAATGGGCGTGCAGCATCGCCGCTTGGCACTACTCACAGACTGAGACGCTCTCTTGCGGTATATAAGAAGTGCGTTTTGGTCTGTGAGGTGTTCATTTATGAAGCGGCACTCGAGAAGACAACAAAAAAGACTCAAGACAGAAAATCAAGGCTCCACAATTGAAGACCTCTCTCTGTACACATCATCCTAGTTAATAGTGCCTATTATTGTAAATAGTTGAATACAGTATAGTTCAACAGTACCATCTTTTCTTCGAGCAGTTCCCTAGCATAGTTAACCTCAATATCAGTCAGTCAATTAGTCAATACAGTCCACTAGCTACAGTAATAAATAAATACAGTCCACTTCGATCCCTTATAATAGGCCTATCGCGATCACCTCCTTGTTCTCCAAAATAATGGAATCCACTATTAACTGCCAGCTCTTCCGGTACCTTGAAGATCACCAGCTGATTAGTGACCGCCAATACGGTTTTCGTCGGGGTCGATCAGCTGGTGATCTTCTGGTCTACCTGACCCATAGATGGGCGGAGGCAGTAGAGTCCAAGTGGGAGGCGTTGGCCGTTAGTCTGGACATTGCGAAGGCCTTCGATTGGGTTTGGCACAAAGCGCTTCTTTCGAAGCTCCCTTCCTATGGGCTTCCCGAGAAATTGTGCAATGGGATCACCAGCTTCCTTGCAGATCGGAGCATCAAGGTCGTTGTAGACGGTGCATGTTCTGACTACAAGCCTATTAACGCTGGTGTTCCACAAGGCTGTGTGCTATCACCAACGCTGTTTCTTCTGCATATCAATGATATGTTGGTAACTGGTAACATTCATTGCTATGCGAATGACAGCACTGGTGATGCTCTATACACCGGCCGTGCTAATATTTCTCGGGAAAACGTCGCCGAGTACTAGAACAAACTTGTGTCTGAAGTCGAATCTTTGCTGGACAAAGTCTCGGATTGGGGGCGACTAAATCTAGTCCAGTTTAATCTTCAGAAGACACAAGTTTGCGCGTTTACCGCTAAAAATAACCTCTTTGTCGTATCTCCTCAGTTTCAAGGCACTCCCCTTCCTGCCTTAGCCAATATCGGTATCCTCGGAGTCGACATATCGAGTGACGTGCAATTTCGTGGTCACTTTTTTTTATAGGATAAGGGTGACAAACGAGCACACAGTCCACCTGATGGTAAGTAGTTGCTGCGGCCCATAGACATCTACATCTATCCTCATTTGCGAATCAAAATGCAGATGCGTTGTCACCCGTGAGGACTAAGATGGAATGCCTCATTTCCAGTAAAAAACTTGGAAGAGAAGGCCAAATTGGCCTCTAAAAAGCTTGGCGTGCTCAGCAGAGCGGGACAGTATTTCATGCCGGCACACCGCCTGCAACTTTACAAGGCGCAGGTTCGGCCTCACATGGAATACTGTTCCCATCTCTGGGCAGGGGCTCCCCAGTGCCAGCTCCTTCCACTTGACCGCATCCAGTGCAGAGCGGCTCGATTCGTCGACGACCGAGCCCTTTCCGATCGGCTCGATTCATTGGCACTGCGAAGAGATGTTGCATCCCTTTGCATTTTCTTTCGCATCTACCATGGGGAGTGCTCTGAGGAATTGCTCGGATTAATCCCAGCCGCCACATTTCACGAACGCACATCGCGGCAGAACTCCCGATACCATCCACACCATCTGGATGATTGGCGGTCCACCACTGTGAGATTTAGAAGATATTTTCTTCCTCACACGACTTCCTTGTGGAACGATTACCATCAGCGATTTTTCTGGACCGTTACGACTTAGGGACCTACAAGAAAAGAGCGTACTCCTTTTTAAAAGCCCGGCAACGCATCTGCAATTCCCTCCCTGGTGTTGCAGTTGTTCATGGGCGGCGGTAGTCACTTAACATCAGGTGAGCTGCATGTTCGTTTGCCCCCTCTCCTATAAAAAAAACAAAAAGAAAAACCTAATAACATATCAAAATAATAAACAAAATGTAGTTCAAAGGCCGCCAGCCATGCGAGGTAACTATGGTATATGCAACCCCTCTATAAAGCAATCCACGGGGGAAACCTATGTTAAGGAGTTGACATTGATGGGTTCTAATGATGAATAAGCATAATAAGTAATGTGGTATAGTTGGCAGAAAATCAATTTAAAACGTCCAACTCAAAATTTACAGTCTGGTAACAGCAAACATTAGAATTTTGAGAATAATAGTAGGTATAACTTTGAAGATATAGAATGGAATTTATGTATAAATATAAATTATTTTATGTAATACTACCTGGCCAGACAGATATCTGCCTTTTTCGACAACCTTTTTTCTTTCTTTAAAAATCCTTAAAGTCGAAATAACATAGTTTGGAAAATCCAAAAGAGCACGCCTCATGAGCGTTTCATTTAAATTTGATGAAAAAAAATGTATTCCCGACTTTTAAAACATATTATTTACGTGTTTTAAATATGATGATCTATTATTTTAACAGGTATTGTCACTTATAGGGAAAAATTAATAATGTTTACCAAAATAAACCAATTACACAAATAAAACGCTTATACCCGATTACACAATAAAATCGATATAGACTGTATGGTACATTTGTCCTTTGTCTAACAAGGGCTTAAAAGCGCATTTAAATTTTTTAATAGCAATAAAACATTTTATTAACAAACTGCGCGTACTGGGTTATTGATGTGAAATAAAGAAACTATTTGATGTAATTCTGCAACTAATAAAAAAACTTGGTCTCGATACGTCAACTTTTTCAGTAGTTATCGTGACCAGATACAAAATCAACATCCAGACGTCCACGTAAATATTTCTTCAAACTGGTTTTATTTCAAGGTAGCAATAATAAATCATTTTAAGAAAATATAAGATGAATTAATTAGAGCGTTTTCTTGATATACGACTACTCATGTTATCGTATAAGTGCAATATAGTTATGATAGAGGCAAAATAAGAACATAAAATTGCTTAACATTTACGTGTCGAGAGTAGGGCACTACCTAATAACACCTCGCGTTATAGGTGCAATTTTTTAGGGTTGGGATCTCTCAAGTTGGACCAAATTGCACACAGTGTGCAAAACTTCATTGAAATCAGTCCTGTAATTTAGGAGTTTATCGCGGACAAACATTGAGACGCATAATTTTTATATAATTACAAAGATTTTTCTAGTTTCCAAAATACGTTAATGATTATTATGAAAGCCCATAAGACCACCACTAAAACACACAAATTATGCACCTAAACTACTATCCTTCGTCTTCCTGCATGTCTAAATGCTCCGTCACACTGTGCTCCTCGCGCTGCCCACCGCTCTGCTCTTCGCGCTGCCGCGATGTTGCCCTCTCTGCCCACACACTACTCTACTCGCGCAATTTATCGCGACGCTCCGCACTAGGTTGCTTGGGTTTGTAATACAGTGGATGTTGAAACTGTGGCAGCTTGCGCGCTATATGTATGTTTATTATAGCTAATTATATCAACATTATAAAATAGAAATAAACATCGTCATCCCCGTTCACTGATAACACAAAATCATCCATATTGCAAGAGATGTAAACGTACCTATTAGATTAGAAACCAAAAACAAAACAAAGCGTCTCCATCGCAGTATCATAATCCAATTACTATCCTAACAACAAAAATTTACACAAAAATTAATAAAAAAAACAATTGGTAAGCGCTTTTTCGCGGAAACGTTAATAAAAATATTAGTCGACGTAATTATGCACGCTACTGTGATGAAGTGTGTCGAGGACATAGTTTAGGCTAGCACTAGAAAAGAAAAGCAAAAAATTCGATTTCGGTGCGGCGGGGTGGGAAAGCGTGCGTCGCCTGCGCCGCCCGCTCGCCGACAAAGAGATGTCTCTTTCCTTCAATAGTATTGCTTATTCATTTTTATTTCACTGATGCGATGTTATGATCGTGACCCCGGCAAGGACCGCTGCGCGACAGTTGTCTAAGTACAGGTTGTTCTAGGATGCTATTTTTTTTAAATTTTAAATAAATCCGCAAATAATAACGTTTAAGGGAAATATAATTTTTTCATGAAACGGAAATGTGATAACGTATATTAAATTAAAATCACCATTGTAGCGCAACGTTGTATATAACGCGTAAACTTCAGAAATGACAATGCCCATTTGTGCCCCAGAAATGCCCAGATAAAGTATATTACAAGATTGCTCTAAAAAATAAAAACTAGAATTATGTTGTTAATTTTAAATCATATAAAGCACTGGACAAAATTTTTAAAAAAATAAGACGGTTTGTTGACATTGCAGTACGTATCATCGCTTCAATCATTAATTCATGCTTTATTTATTACGGTCTGGAATCATGTCCTTTGGCCCATGTAAAACTCAACATAATCGAATATTAATATACTGCTTTACAACAAAAGAAAACAAAAATATGATTTTATAATAAACGTCATCAGATGAAAAAAGCATGGCCCAGTTAAGCATTCATTTTTGTTATCAAAACCCAGAGACAGACTAGGTTTTCTACCAACGCCATTTATTTATTTGTTTGTTCACCTATCTCTCATTGACAGTCTCTTAAATTATGAAATCTTAGGCTTTGTTTAGTTAGGGGCTAAATAATGGGCATGATAAATAAAATCTTCCAAAAAGGAATCGTTTTTTTGTTGATCAATTGATCTAAGTAACCGATTCCAATATCGATTATTATTTTACATTTGAATCATCAACGAGTTGAAATAATGGCTCAAAAGGCTTAACTCCAAGTCAAAAACATTCCAAAAAACTAAAATGACTGTCATTCATTCTTTCACTGTATAAAAAACCAGTAGGAAGTTATCATGTTTAATGTCCAATATCTTTTGAACCGGTGCTTTATATGACATTAAATCTAGATATCATATAAATACTGTTAAAAAGTTATCATATGAGATAGAGCTGCAATTTGGGCATTGCATGGCATTGCTGACTTTTAGCTCCATACTAATATGGGCATGGTGATTTAGGCTTCGGTGCGTTTCGCTTGTGACGCGACGACAGCGCCGTAAGAAAAGTAATATTAGGGGCATATATACAAAGGCGTTAGATAGAATAATCATCATTATTATTGCAACCTATCATCAGTGAATATAAGTCCACTGCTGGGCATGCGTCTCTGTGTAGCAGGCGGATTGATAATCACGGTACCAGAAGTCTCGCAGTTTTGGGGCTGATTCCGTCAGCGATCTGGGTATTTTAATCCAGGCGGGGACGATACGGGTATTTTTTTCATAGGATAAGGGAGACAAACGAGCACACAGTCCACCTGATGGTAAGTGGTTGCTGCGGCCCATAGACATCTACATCTATCCTCGTTTGCCAATCAAAATGCAGATGCGTTATCACCCGTGAGGACTAAGATGGAATGCCTCATTTCCAGTACAAAGGGCCTCCGGCCACCTGCACTCACCAAGCGAAACGCAGAGGTAAACCTCTACTTCACGCTGGTATTCTGTGAGATCGTGGTACCACCCCGGTTTGAGCCGGCCCATCCGTGCGACAGCAAAAGCTGCCGCGTGGCTCTACCACTGTTCAAAACCAACATCTATCGAAAACTATAAGACCTTTTTGGCATTTATATATTATTATAGTCGCCTTTTACAACACATCCGAAATGGTGTGATATATACTCTTACGTCGTCACTACGACAGAATCAGGATCCGAAGATTATTCTTATCAAATGTTATAATTAACTTGCTTTTAAAGCCAGTGTAGATTTGTACAGTACTAGTTGAAATAAGTACGAGTAAGTATGTTATGGACAAATAGATACTTATTTATAAAATGCAGAACATATCGGACAGCTGGCCACACTGAAAAACCATCACAGCTTGGCTGACTCGTAGACCTATCCCTGAAAATCTAATAGATAATTTCATAATTTTAAAACTAACATTTTTATTAAAGATAGATAGTTTATATTCGAATGTTTTAATTAATAAACTATGTGTGTACCTTAAATTTTAAACAGAAGATATTAAATTTATCAAAAAGAAATTCAGTGACTGGGCAATAACAGGTTCTCGTATATACAGAAATATGAAAAAATATGATTTTATACATTAAAATACAGGTTTAACCGACGATAGTGATTTATGTAGAGTATGTTAAAAATTATTCCAAAACTTTTTAAAAAGATTGTGCGAAAGTTAAAGCTAACTTTATCGCAGAAAATATTAAATATTCTACTAAGATAATAAAAAAATACTTTGCGTATTATAAATCACTTTTACGATTTGTAATAATATACATAAGAATATAAGTTTTGCGATTTATCATATTAGGTAGAACTAAAGCTAGAAGTAAGAATTAAATATTGGGGCTAAATTTTAATAAAAGTCCAATGCTTAACATCGACCATCACCGTAAATTGCCTCATAACCGGAGGGGGGGGGGGGGCATAGTTGCCACGCACTGTGTTTTTATTGTTTTGGGTTGTTTGGTCGTTGGAAGATGGTGCTGCTCATCTCCTCTTTCAGTTTCCCTCTGTCGCCTTTTACGACCCTCACGGGACCGTATAGAGTAGTGGATGTTCTCATACCGCCACTACACGATAGTAAATATAATCACATTTTAAAACTACATAAACGCTTCAAGTAGATGCCGATTCACCTTCGCAGGAATTTATACCCTTTCGGTTTTGTATTGCATACTGTTCAATTCACACGTTACCTGAAAAACCGTCTTGAGTTTATTTCTTCCTGTCACGATCATCACTACGTTCCACTAACGATCTTTCGTATCGTACTCCGGCATATTCATCCCCCTTTTCTAATTTTCTGTTACAGCTGTACGCTTGTGAAACTCCTTGTATTTGCATATTGATATGCTCGGTCCATTTTTTCCATGGTAAACCTAATATTTCCTTCAAAAACGTAATATTACACATTTTTATTTTCCGTCATACTTCTCGACCTTTCTTGTATCTACCATACTTATCCTTAACTCTCCTAATCGTGTGTTTTTTTATCTTACTTAATTATAAGAGTATATACACCTCCCTTTTCACCATTCTTTATAAAAAAAACAGTTCTGTTTTTAAATATTGTTTGTAAGAAACGCTCCCAGAGCTATAAGATCACCTTCTTTATATGATATTTAATTGTTTTTTTTTATACAAATTAATACTGTAAAGAATATATTGATTGAATGATTAAATATAAATTAAAATTATCGTAAATGTTTGTTTTAAATTGGTAATAGAATTGCTAAATCAGTTAACGCATGAGCCGATGCATTTAAAAATGTAGTGTGTTATAATAGAGATAATCAGATTCTTATTTATAATAAAAGTTCCTACCCTACTTAGCGTAACATTGTTAGAGCATCTGCTACTATTTGTTTTTATCTAAACTTTATTCCCATATTTTTATTAATTCTGTTACATGAAAAGTTCTTCTAAGGCAGATGGGTAGGTATATTCGAGGAATGAATTCCCTCGAGTTTCCAATGCAAATTACGTTATCTGCTGCAATCCATAATAATGAAAGTGTTATCTTCCTGAATAGAATACGATATTGCATATGAATAATTTAGTTTGAAGGTACAGCAACGTTTTTATATATCATAAGAAAATATTAAAAGTAAAAAAAGTTACAGCCCATAAACGTTTCACAGTTGGCCGTTCTTTCATTTTTAAGAAACCTGAAGGGCAAGGAAATGTTGCCGGGCTGCATCAATACGTGTTGGTGACTTCACATATCTTTGAAATATTACTTTTTGGGGGTTCCGTACCCAAAGGGTAACCAACGGGAATCTATTACTAAGCCTCCGCTGTACGTCCGTCCGTCCGTCCGTCTGTCTGTTAGCGGGCTTTATCTTATGATCCGTAATAGGTAGACAGTTGAAATTTTCACAGAATGTGTATTTTATTGTCGCTTTAACAAAAAATAATGCAAATTAATATAACTAAAAAATTAAAAGGGCTCTGTATTGTCTGCTATCTTCTCTTATCACTGTAGTGTAACACAGCCTCGGCACGCACTTAACTAAACACGTCCACTCTCGCCCGAGGCTCTCGTGTAACTGACGCGGTGCGCTCGAGACTGTGACTTATATATAAATGTATGTTTGTGTATTTGTGCAAACACTTCATCTCTTTCTTATCCAGATTTTTTTTGTATTTTGTCTCTATCCCTGATATCTGAATCTAAATGATTGTCTGTAATTTATTTCACCTATTGATGGAATTTTATTCCTACTTTTTCGTTGAAAAAAACAGTTCAGACGGTAACCTCCCGGTAACTGTAAGGAGGGCTGCTGTTATACATTAGAAGATACTCCCACAAACATTCTTTTAAATCCTTCCTCTCGATCTGGCTGATACGAAGACGTTTCAAAATATCTCTGTTTTGTCTTTCAACTTCGCCGATCATTTGAGGCTAATATGGTACAGTACTAAATAACTTAATGTTATTTTCTTTGAAGAAAGATCGAAATTCTTCACTAACGAACTGCTTGCCATTGTCTGCGGTGATAGAAATGGGATAACCAAGTCTACTGAACATTTCTTTTACGATTTTAATAATCTGTAAGCTTGTGATGTTTTTGTTTTTTTTACTTCTTTGTATCGACTATAGTAGTCGACCACTACTAACAGATACTCATTACTTGGCAATGGTCCTATTAGATCCATTGTGACATCTATCCATGGAGCTGCAGGCAACTCTCGTCTCTTTATTGGTGCAGGTGGGTTTGGCAAACCCACTAACGTACAAACTTTTTTTTTGCCTTTACTAATTGTTCTACGTCTTTATCGATACGGGGCCACCATACCTTTGATCTCAAGCGTCCCTTCATCGCTACGATACCTGGATGACCCTCATATGCCGCATCTAATACACTCTTGAAGAGTTGCTGTGGTATTACAATTTTATTTCCACGAAGTAGAATGCTGTCGTGGAAACAACTCGTTTTCAAAAAATTTGTAACTCTTAATTGAATCGTCCCAGTCGTTCTGATAGACACCTTTTTTCACTTTGTAAATCTCTTGGTCTTTTTCTGAATATGCTACAATGGTACTCATTGGTATAGCAAATGGCCTAGAATTTTCCACTATGTGGTACACATGCTGGTCTTTTCCTTTTGGTGGGTTATCAGGATAGTTACATAATCGTGACAAGGGATCAGCTATATTTGTTTTCCTGGCTTGTATACAACCTTGAATGAATAAGACTGTAGCCTCAGTACCCATCGTTCAATCCTCGCACATGGTTTTGATTTAGACCCGAACAATATCTCTAGCGGCTTTTGGTCAGTGACTAAATCAATAGAGCTTCCAAATAAAAAAAAATATTAATGTTCGACCCCGTAAACTAATGCTAGTGCCTCTTTTTCCGTTTGGCTATACCTGCGCTCGCAGTCTGTCAAAGTTCGATTACCATAGGCAATAATTCTAGGGACATTTGTATCATTTTGTACAAGGACAGCACCAAGTCCGACAGGGCTAGCATCTGCTATCACCTGTCTTGCATCTCTGACGTCATAATACCCTAAAATCTGTATTTCCGTGAGCATCCGTTTGAATTTTTTGGAATGCTTTATCTTGTTCCCCAGACCATTGTTTTTCAAAGCTCTTCCTTTCGCTCATCTTCTGTCTTAGCAGGTGCTTCAGAAGTTCTGTCATTGCGGCCAAGTTAGGTATCCATTTGTTTATGTAGTTTAAGAGTCCTAAAAAACTTTGGAGTTCTTCTATGGTCTTTGGGACCCTAAATTTCATAATCCTCTCAGCGTACTTGTTAAAGGGTTTACTCCTTCATGTGTAAGCCTGTGTGCCAGAAAATTCACATCCTGCGTTTTATATATGCATTTATTGATATTCAGCACGGCGTTATTTTTACTATGTACCTGTAGAACTTTCTTTAGTCATGCGCCATGTTCTTCTTCACTGTTTCCGAATACCAGGATATCACCAATAAAATTGACGACCCCTTCACAGTTTATCAGCATCCTTTCAATGATCTTCTGAAAAATCTCGGAAGCACAGGTAATTCCAAGCATTATTCTTTTATATCTATATAATCTTTTGGGGGTTATAAAAGTCGTTATTTGTCTGGATTCAGAGTGAATTTCCGCTTGATGGAAGGCATTGTTTTATGTCTAATTTGTTAAAATATTTAGCTTTCTTCATTTTAGGCAAATATGGTCCATAGTAGGCAGGGGGTGGTTTTATCGCAATATAGCGGCGTTCGTACATCTCATATCTACGCACAAACGTAATTCACTATTTTCTTTTATGATTGGAACATTGGTGAAACCCATTTAGACGGGCCTTGCACTTCTTCAATTATATCACTGTTTAGTGATTCCTTAATTTTGATTGCAACCTTCTCTTTAATGGGGATCGGTACTCTCCACTTGATTTATCCCGATACCAAGTTTTAAGACACCTAGACGGACTGCTGTGTTCTTACGCAACAGGTCTCTAGTACCCCCCGAAATCACGTAAATGGTTGTATGTTCCTTTCGTCCATCGACTTCGAGTATAGTTTCAAATGCACCCTCTATTGCCTATATATATAATAATGTCTTGCTTGTCTTTACATTTGATTAAAAGCATATACTTTTTTGCTTTTTAACTCTTCCCACGTTTTGTTAGATATAAGGTTCTTGCGCAATTTCGAATTACACTTTTCCGCAATTTGATCTATGAGATGATCATCTTGCTTTTCGAATGCACACTTTTCGGCCTGTTGACGCAATCTTATCAAAAACTTCCCAAATTTCTCTCCTTTTTCATTTTTTAGCAATCGAAAACATGCCGCTCATAAACTTTGCTCCGTTTAGGTTGAAAATACTCGTAGAGTTTTTTTTATGGCTACTTTAAATGCATCAACGGTTTCTGATGATTCGACATTGGCAACCGGTAAATTGTAGAATATTTCTTGTATGCCAGAGCCACCAAAATACAATAGCGTAGCTCGTTACTTGAGTGCTGATGTAACTTCAGCTGCGTCCAGATAGATTAGTAGAGACCTTTTCCATTTTTCACACCTTATAGCCATAGATGTGCTATCACATTAAAACTGATAACGGTATCATTATTATTATTATTTTAGGGGCAAACTGAAACAGTTTCTTATATTTTTATTTCCAATTTAATGCTGGTATTTTAATACCCAAAGTCCAATTTAATGGTAGTAACTTAGTACCCAAAGTCCAATTTAATGGTGGTAACTTAGTACCCAAAGTCCAATTTAATGGTGATATCTTAATACCCAACTTCCAATTTAATGGTGGTATCTTAATGCCCAACTTCCAATTTAATGGTGGTATCTTAATACCCAACTTCCAATTTAATGGTGGTATCTTAGTACCCAACTTCCAATTCAATGGTGGTATCTTAATACCCAACTTCCAATTTAATGGTGGTATCTTACTACCCAACTTCCAATTTAATGGTGGTATCTTAATACCCAACTTCCAATTTAATGGTGGTATCTCAATACCCAACTTCCAATTTAATGGTGGTATCTTAATACCCAACTTCCAATTTAATGGTGGTATCTTAGTACCCAACTCAATTTAATGATGGTATCTTAGTACCCAACTCAATTTAATGATGGTATCTTAGTACCCAACTCAATTTAATGATGGTATCTTAGTACCCAACTCAATTTAATGATGGTATCTTAGTACCCAACTCAATTTAATGATGGTATCTTGGTACCCAAACTCAATTCCATGATAGTAATATGTTCCAAAACACTCGCCCTTCTCTTTCGGTTTATTTGTTATACCGACTACTTCCATTGCTGTGCCATTTAGGCTTTGGGTGAATTGAATACCTATAATGCGCATTTACAGTATTACTAGTTACCTACTATGCAATTTACAGAAGTCGTGAAGTGTCCACGATTTTTTGTAAGACATAAATGCCCTGAAAGCGGTAAAATAGTATTTTCATTAAAGGCGATAAATATCACACCTACATGTAAAATGTCACTAAAATTTAGCTAACGACATTGTATTTCGGTTCGAATCGAGAGTAGTGATTAGTTACATCTACTATTTTTCCATCAAAATATTTTTAAATAAAAGTTGTGCTAATAGACATATGTTAAAATAAATCATTATTTTATCATTGCTACAGAAACAGAAACTTTTTTTTATTCAATATAGATTATAAATAATACTTATTGAAAGTCACTCCCTTGTATAATTACCACTGGTTCGAAAAAAACCTCTGTCCTGGGAATAACCAGCAAGAAACCCAGCGGGACTTTTTTTTTTAAATAACAGCTTACAATCATGTATGTTACACAAATTAACAACACAACAAATTAGAAATCGCTTGGGAGCGATCACCTCACTTCCAGGGGCTATTATCATCTATAAATTCTTTAATATTATAATAATAAATAACTTAAAGACATAAAGAAAATAAATTTTTGCACACCATAAGCGTGGTCATATGCGAACATATAATTTATATAAATTATTAAAATGATCATAACAGGGTTAAGACAATAAATCATAATTCATAATCCACAGTTTTTTTTTTCCCCGCGGGTACTCTAGGAATTAATTTACAATTGCAATGCTAACCTACCTATTTTTGATTATATCTTTATGCTAAATAGGTACTTATCTTTTTCCTCGTCGCCATTTGTATTGTCTGCTATCTTCTCTAATCACTGTAGTGTAACACAGGCTCGGCACGCACTTAACTAAACACGTCCACTCTCGCCCGAGGCTCTCGTGTAACTGACGCGGTGCGCTCGAGACTGTGACTTATATATAAATGTATGTTTGTGTATTTGTGCAAACACTACAGGCTCCCCTATTAGAATTGTGTATTACGATGGAACGGAACCCTTCATGCGCGAGTCCGACTAGAACTTGGCCGGTTATTAATTTTACAGAAATGATGAAAAAATAATACATCATAGAAATGATATGTATGTCGCTGCCAACTAGCTTAATTAGTCTTTTAGTCAATTGCCTAATCTTTTTACTAAACGTGGCCGAATATTCAGCTGGTATGTCTAATATAACATTGCACCTATCATGTAATATCAGTGACAGTAGGTTATGGTGCGGCTGGGGTGGGCCACCCTAAATCCGCGTATATTTATACGATATATCACAGTGCGCACATTTAGGCACAGAACATAAACTACTACACTCATTAGATTTACCTATGTGCTATATTGTAAAAGGGCATGGCTGTTAACTGCAACATGCATTACCACGCATTTTGAAATTAAAAGATTAAAAGGACAGAATATTTGAGATTTTTTTAATTAAGTTTTCTTCACCATTTGCCTATATTAAGTAATTCAAAACTTTCTCTGCAAATTTGGCCGGTTATTGCAAAATAACCCTGTATAATTTTTACTGTTTATTTTAAATCATACCTCAACTTATTTCAATTAGGCCCAGAAATCACTGTCTCCTTTATACAGCACACATACGGCATCGTACCACCGTTTCTATCACTCACAAATACTTACCTTTACTCCGGTTTACAAGCTTCTTCTTCTTTTTTCGTAGAATCTCACAATCCATAGATATCCTTTCTTTTTTAAACTTTTGGGTATGAGAAACCCTACCTCATTCACACGGGATTAGAAACATGTTATCACATAAATATTATCATTATCATTACAGAATTTCTAAAATCCACTTCTGATACCTATCCCGATAGATTAGGATTCAGCTCTTTTCAGGAAGATGCTCAGTTTTTCTCTATCGACTCTTAGGATGCCCTCGAGATGACATAGGGTGGGGTGGATATATTTACACCGCCATTACACGGTTAAAATCAACTTAATCAAATCTCAATTATTAGTTATAATTTTTAAAAATGTCTATTGATTATAATATCAGCTTATGGTCGAATAATCGGACGCTTATTTACCTAAAATTTACATTTTTGAGCATTAAAGAAAGATTAATATGGACATGTCTTTTGAATCCCGCATGCGGGATTGTTTGAAAATTTGATTTGATTTGTCCCTCAGTGGTGGATATCGATACCAAAAAAGTTCCGTTGTCCCCCACTATTGATTTTGTTTTCATGGTAATTATATGAAAACATCAATTTTTAATTAAAATCAAATATAATTCTCAGTTTTTAACATAATATTAAGTTCGGTTTTATTATAATATTAGCTGTTCCCCGCGAATCGCCAGCGCGTGATTCATTACGATTGGATTTGATGGGTTTTAATTTTTTGCGTGTTACCCTAATGTAACCTAAGTTACTTCTTATAACACCAGCTATCTGCCGGTGAAAGTCTGGTCAAAATCGTTCCAGCTGTTTCGGAGATTAGCCGGAACAAACAGAGAGATAGACAGACAGACAGAGAGACAGACAAAAAATTTGAAAGTCGTATTTTTGTTATAAGTATTGTATATACTTTCATATGCATAAAGTATAAAGCTGTTATTTCGAATTAAAAACAGACATTTAAATTTTATTTATTTGTAAAGATAAAAAGATTCACGACATTGACATGTCTGCATCTGGTGATGCGAACACGACGCAAATACGTTTACATCGTCAACCTCAGAGTCTAAACAAGTAGAAGTTTTTTTACGAAGTACATTCATTGAATTCAAATAAATAATCAACATTTTCTCTAAATTATCAATTTATAAATTATTTCTCTTAACGTTTAAAATGCACTTAAATGTTAATTTGATTTAGAAATTCACCTTGTGAAAAACGTAAACTTTAGGTAAATGAACGCTCGCTTATCCGACCACTATACCACTTATAGAATATGGACCCATTTAATATCATACTATAGTAAGTTATCACACATTCAGAATTACATTTCATTAGAAGTTAGCGTAAGTTAAAGCCCCAAAAGTTAGTTACGTTATGAAGAAGGATAAAAGTATAAGAAGAAACTTTTACACTGAAGAAAGCTTTTTTATTTTGTGGTTGTAAATATTTTAAATGTGTAATACAAAATGAAAGGTACAATCAAGTGATTATATATTATATATATATATATATATATATATATATATATATATATATATGTTAAGATAAAATATAAAGTATTATTTTACTTAATATTGAGAAATATTATCTATAGTCGTTATCTTAAAACCTCATCTTTCGATTATGAGTATAAATCTTTAAAAATAACACCACTACTCTGGTCGCATTTCTACATTTTCTGCTATATGGATTTAATGTATTTATACAAGAGAAATTCCTACAAATATAGATAGTTCATTTATTTAAATTATTATTTTCTTTACCTCCCCACTGCTACGGCCACTCCAGAATGGATCTCTCCAATTTTACTATTGTTCGTTTCATTTTCGTCTTCCAAAAAATATCATCTTTTCAAATGCATTCAATACGTATAGGGTCACTTTCATTCACCCGAATTCCAAGGAGACATATTTTCAATTCTATCTGTATTATATGTACATGTTTTATCATATTTCAATGTTTTTTATTTTATTTGCCTCAATTGTATTAATTAGGCCTATTTTGTATTCTGTAATAGAACACTTAACCTCTACTAGCATGTCATCACCAATTAGTCAGGTGTAACTCCAGCTCAGGTTTTATTAATGAACAATCCACAAGGCTTATACTAAGGTACTTTTGCTGCTGTATCTGCTGCAGGGCCTGCTCAATACCATGGGCAATTGACACCACATGAGATTGTTCTTTTAGCTACAAATTCAAATTGTTTTTGTCTGGTGGAGAATATGGTGGATGTTGCATAAACTGAAACCAAGCAATTTGCATGGCAGCGCTTGCAACATCAGATCGATCGACATTATCATGATGAAAAAGCAAACTCAACGTTTATTCTGTAATTACTTGTCTAGTTTTTTTTATTAATGGTGCTTAATTATGTCCGGTTATTGTCTCTCCTCTTTTGCTTAAATAGTAGATCATTATTATACTGTTCGCATCCCAGATGACAGAGGCCATTAGTTTTCTAGGGGCCGCAGACACTTTAAATATCTTGGCTGGTGGGGAAGCCGGTCTTTTCTACACCTTGCTTTGGCTTTTCGTCTCCGGGCCAAAATGGTGTGCCCACGTTTCATCTACGGTCACAAAACAAGCACAACAGATCTACCTTCACAATTTCTTCGATATTTTTAATTTTTTCTTGCATAGCAGTCATTGTTGGTCGCCCGGAGCGAGTGTCTTCATTGCAGGCGGTTCTGTCACGTTTAAATTCAGCGCACCAGTTCGAGTTTCTCCATTTTGCATACGCCAAAAAACTCTCGCCAAAAGAGAATTTTTTTTAAAAAAGGGGATAGTTTTAATTTTCTTATTTTTGACCTTCGCTACTAACAAATTTAAGATTCGAAAAAAATAGAACGCATTTTTATAACTCATTGATGTGTTCTATTGCGATTTTCCAAAACTAGTACCTAGTAAATTATACAGGGTTATTGTTCAAAGACCAGCTAAATTTAATAATTAAGTTCATAATATAAATACTGATATACACTTTTTGCAGTTTTGAAAAATACGCGTAAATAAGGTTTCTACATTTATTTGAAAACATCCGAAATTGAATGTGATATATGGGCAACAACGACACGCGCTCTTGAGTCAGTACACACAGTTTTTAATTAATTGCTTTCTATAATACTACTTATCTTATAAAACACTTAATCCAATATTTTATTCAATCCATTACGAAAAATAGTCTTTGTACTTTGAAATAAATAGTCTTTTATACATCATGTCAGTAATTTTAATTTATCTTTCTAACTTAACATTCCCTAATTGGTTAAACTAAGACTTGAATATGTAATCCAAGAAATACTTTTAAATTGTATAATGCGATGGGTGCATTCGAATGAGCTCGAGCTCGCTGCAAAATAAATCGCAACGTAGACGAATGACGACGTTGGGAATTGCGTTATAAATATTTGAGAAAACAGCAATGTGCGGCAGTAAATCGTGTGTCGTTTTCTGTGTGCATTCTTGAAATTTACTACGTCTTTAAATCAAAGTGCAGTTAAGATGATTTAAGCGTTGATACTGAGAGAAGTGCTGATTATTCATTAAATTTTGCCGTTTGCTCCTTTATCACTTTAAATATTAAAATTATTTTAACTAGTTTATAGGTTTTCTGGTTTGGCTTGGAAGTTATTTCTATAGCCACAGTCAAAAAGAGATACAATTTATTGATTTTGGTTAATATGATAGGCTGCTTCAATAGTAATAAAGTATAATGAAAGATGTACCAAAATTTTTAGAATGCCGTATAGAAAAAATTATCACATTCCCTACCGTAAAGGTAATATAAGAACAACTACGGCAAATTTCGAATATTTTATTACCGAAAGCTGATATCGAAAGATCGTATGATTATGGCCATAATATATCCGGTAAATTTTAGATCTGAATGTCAATCGGTATCAACATAAGTCCAAATCGTAATTTTTTTGTATCTGTATATACTGGGACTTGGAATTTCAAAAGCGCTCCTGGTGGACTACGATTTGATCGCGTAAAAACAGATACGAATGGCTAAAGATAAGTTCTATAAGAAGGATGTATTTGATATCCCACCTAAATGGTATAGTTCTGTAAACAGACATAACTTTTGCATAAATTACGAATGTTATAATCTGTTTAGTTCTTATAAACATTACGAATATACTCGAATAGCAAGACATCGTTAACAAACCCTAAGTTTGCGGCAATCCACAGAGAAACAAGGCAGATGGCTTTAATGGCTTTATAACGCAATTACAGCTTTAACTTTACGAACAGTTCAACCAAGATAAAATATGTTCAATAAATATCGCTTAAATACGTGATTTTTATACCGGTAATAATTTCCATTTTCATTCTGTGGTTATTACAAAAGGCTAATTGTGGTAATTACCAAAAACATTTGGACGCGCCAGTAACTTGAGTTTTTCGATAAAGCTTTGTGGACTGTAATTTGGTACTACAACAGGCAGAGCAAGGAAAATGGATGAGAGTGGAATGCACGCACTAACCTTGGGACTGCCTCGCCTTTCTCCCGGGGCGTCTCAGCTAGCAGCAGGTCACACGTGGTCGGCGTACGCACTCCTAGATCTAGGGGTTCTTTAAGTTCTGGGATCACATACTCCTTTACTCTCGACTTATTGTAATCGCGGAAGGCGCGTCACAATTATTAAATTACAAGGACACAATGTCCGGTGATAAATTAATATTAAAGCGGGGTCGAAGGACTTAATGTCCTTCGTGCGGTAAGCGGTATTGTTCGAATGCAACTGTTTGCTATCGAGTGGCGCTGTGTCGCCCTCAACGGCTGTGCATGCAGATATAGAAAGGGTTAAGGAAGGGTTAAGACCCCTCGTCTTCTATTAGATGTGGGTATTAGATTTATAAATTAAATTGTTAACTGGTGTTACCAACAGTTTCTAAAGATGATTCAAATAAAATTTGTCACCATGCACTTGAGTAGTATAGACATGTACCACTCTCAGAAATGTAGGGATGCCTGTGATCAGCAGTAGTCTGTAAATGGACTGTAACTATATTTTATACCGATCCTGCCAAATATAAGTGTAGCTGTAAATGATGAATGTAAAAGAGTTAGTCATTTCCAGCATATATTGTGACGGGCTGATTTGAAGTTGATAATCTATATCTATACAACTATACATCTTCTTATCTCATCTTACAACTAAATAAAATTGAAATGTCTGTTTGTAACGTCAAAATTACAGCTATTTTCCTAAATGTATATGAAATTTTATACCCTACTTGTAACAAAAATACAATTTTTAAAATATTTGTGTTTTTCTCTGTCTGTTTGTTCCGGCTAATCTCCAAAAAATTTCCGTCAAAATCCGGCTGAACCGATTTTGACGGAACTTTCACTGGCAGATGGCTTATTTTAGAAGGAGTAACTTAGGGTACTTTAATTTTAGAAAAAAATATTAGAGTTCCACGCAGATAAATTAAAACCCTAAATTAAATGCGTACGAAGTCTTGGTGTAAGACAGGTAATGATGAGTATATCACTCACCTTCAATTTGCCGACGAGCACTATGTCACTGAGCACTATGCTCAATGACCTCAATAGTGTCTTCCAACGGATAGGTCTTAAGATAAAAATCAAATGTCATGTTTAATATCTATATCACACCTATGCCGGTAGTTGTTGGGAGCACTAAGCTCGAAGATGTTGATGAATATGTTTACCTGGGACAAATAGTTCGACTAGGTAAGTCCAACTTCGACCGAGAGGTCAATCGACGGATTCAACTCGGCTGGGCAGCGTTCGGGAGATTACGACACATCTACTCGTTAGACATACCTTTAAAACTAGATTATTTAACCAGTGCGTGTTGTCAGTGATGATCTTTCTAGGGCGTCCCCCTGCTAAATGAAGTGATGACCTGGTAAGACATGCAGGAATTCGATGGATGCAGGTGGCTCGGGACCGTGCTTTGTGGCGTTCCTTGGGGGCGGCCTATGTTCAGCAGTGGAATTGTGACGGACTTAAATGATGATAATAATGAAGTCTCGGAGAACAGCTAGTTATTATGCAAATCTACACCTACGGTTCTATTATTAATTAGACGGTGGCCTTATTGGGGAGCAATAACAATCATCCAGAAAGTAATTGATCGTATGCAGGTTTCCAAGAATCTATTTTCCAGCAATTTCTAAAACTATGTAGAGAGACAGTGGTATCATTTTAATAATAGAAAATAATTTACGTTTTAACCAATAATAAATATTAAGTATACATAATATATGGGTACGCCTTTGAGATTTAATCCATACAAGCAATCAGCCGCACCTGGCGCTCCTACGATAACCGTAAAATTTGTAAGTTTTGGCTGTTCAAATTACTTACTGTATAATATAAGAAAAATCTTAAATAATGTGTTTAATTTTGGCTATTCAAAGTTGGCAGATTAAGACACTACTATAACGTTAAGTATTGCTCGAACATTATAGAACAGAAAATAATGGTAGGATATCTTTTTTTAAAGAGTTCGTTTGGAATGCAGATTGGTATATGACATATAAAATTGCGTATTTTATTCTAGTTCAAAGATCCGAGTCCTCTAGGGTACTTTCTGGGACAATTTTATTCTTGAAAACGAGATTGTTCAAACAGTGAGTGTTGACAGTGATGACTTATGGAACTGAGACGTGGTCCTTCACTGCTGGCCATATGAGGAAGCTCAAAGTCGCTCAGCGAGCAATGGATATTAACTAATCTTTCTACATCAGAAATGGGATAAAGATTCCTGTTACCGTCAACATATAATCTTTGAATAGTGTGACGGTTATTACGATTGTGAAACATTACGATGCGACTCGCGTATCATATTATCGCTTTTTTTTGCGTTAAATGTCGTAATGAAATTTGCTGTTCTATTTACGACATTCACGTATCATTAAAGTGTAAAGTAAAAGTATAAAGTGAAACGTTTTAAGCTAAAAGTTAAATCTTTTTGTTTGATTTATATTAAAAGTAACCGCGGGTACTTTCATTGTTTCTTAACGTACCCAAATATGTTAACAAATTTCCAAAGAAATGCTGGAGGTACAGACGAGTTATAATTTTACAACCTGTGGAAATTTAACTTGCTCGAGTTATTTTTTATAATATTTTAAAGTTCAAAACGTATAGTGATGTAACTATTAATAAATGTTTAACGAGCTGTGAATTAAAAAAATAAGTAGCCTTTTTGTATTCTAACATGTTGATAAGTGTTACAGCTTACTCCGAATATTATGTAATCGACAAAGTTGGGGTTTGATGTCGAGAGGTTCGTAGAAGTCGCTACAATAATAATCAATGAGGAAGATGTCGTGACGGTTAATTGGACATAGTCAGGTGCGGCCGAGCCCTGCAACTGTGAGGTATGCAAACTTGGTGCCTAAGCCTGCAATGTTGAAATCTGGACAACTCGATGGTGCGAGTGCAGCGCGGTGTCTTGCTGGCCCTGGTGCGGCGCAGCGACTCACTGACAATGCGCTGGTGCGGCACAGCAGCTTACTGGCACTAGTGCGGCGCCACAGCTGGACAGATCCCTGGGGCTGGTGCGCCGAGACAGCTCGCTGGCGCTGGTGCGCCGAGACAGCTCGCTGGCGCTGGTGCGCCGAGACAGCTCGCTGGCGCTGGTGCGCGGAGACAGGTCACTGGCGCTGGTGCGTAGAAACAGCTCGCTGGCGCTGTTGCGCGGAGACAACTCACTGGCGCTGGTGCGCGGAGACAGCTCGCTGACGCTGGTGCGCGGAGTCAGCTCGCTGGCGCTGGTGCGCGGAGACAGCTCGCTAGCGCTGGTGCGCGGAGACAGCTCGCTGGCGCTGGTGCGCGGAGACAGCTTGCTGGCGCTGGTGCGCCGAGACAGCTCGCTGGCGCTGGTGCGCCGAGATAGCTCGCTGGCGCTGGTGCGCCGAGACAGCTTGCTGGCGCTGGTGCGCGGAGACAGCTTGCTGGCGCTGGTGCGCCGAGACAGCTCGCTGGCGCTGGTGCGCCGAGACAGCTTGCTGGCGCTGGTGCGCCGAGACAGCTTGCTGGTGCTAGTGCGCCAGGACAGCTCGCTGGCGTTGGTGCGCCGAGACAGCTCGCTGGCGCTGGTGCGCCGAGACAGCTCGCTGGCGCTGGTGCGCCGAGATAGCTCGCTGGCGCTGGTGCGCCGAGACAGCTTGCTGGCGCTAGTGCGCCGGGATAGCTCGCTGGCCTTGGTGCGCCGAGACAGCTCGCTGGCGTTGGTACGCCGAGACAGCTCGCTGGCGCTGGTGCGCCGTGACAGTTGACTGGAGTGCGTTTAGCTGGTTGGCCTGTGTCCTCAGTGTATAGTAAGATCTGTGCCATATGCGCAGTGTTCCTCTGAAAAAAATTGTGTTATTTAAGACGTGCGTTAAACTCTAGTAGGAAACGTATTCTAAAAATTTGATTTGGACGATGTTTTCAATTCTGTGAAAGTTTAGTCTTTATGAAATGTATTCAAGAGCTCACTCGTTCTCTGCTGTTGAATAACGGTGGTAAAGATTTGAAAACAAGAGTTTATCGTTTCATGGTCAGAAAGGGCCAAGACGGGAAAGTTACATAAATAATTAAGCCAGTATCGTTACTTTAGCCTATACACGAGGTGTCTGCTTGCCCCATGCTTTCTTTGAGGGTCAGTAGCTACACATGTATCAGAAATAGGTAGTAGTAATATAGAGATACGCTAACGTTGTGCCTCTTTCTCAAAAGTAGAAGGCGGACATGCTAACGTTGTGCTTCTGTCGCGTCTAGCTTAATTTACGCTAACGTCGTGCCTATGACTTAAGTAGATGTTAAGTTATGCTAACGGAGTGCCTATGACTTAATCGGTTATTATTTTATGCTAACGTCATGCCTATGATTTAATGAGTTATTATTTTTTTAAGGTTACGTCGCGTCGTGCGTGTGATTTAATCAGTTATTCTGTTGAGTTATGCGGACGCAGTGCCTATGACTTAAACAGTTATTTTTAACCGACTTCAAAAAGGAGGAGGTTCTGAATTCAACCGTTTTTTATGTATATTCCTCAGAACTTTTTCTAGGTGACCGATTTTGATGGTCCTATTTTACTTTGAAAACTGGTGCTTATGATGTGGTCTCATATAAATTTGATCAAGATCTAACCAGTAGTTTAAGAGTAACTCTTAACAATGCGTATTTATTAATAATTGGATTTTAACCAAACTTTTATTTTACTACTTGTGTTAAGTTATGCGAACGTAGGGCCTATGCCGTGTAGTGGCGGTATGCCGTGTAGTGGCGGTCAAGAATATCCACTACCCCATATCCTCCCGTGGGTGTCGTAAAAGGCGACAAAGGGAAACAGGCGGGAGATGGGCAGCAGCATCTTCCTGATAATAGCCAAAAGTACAATAAAAAAACTGCGGTTGCCAACCCGCTCGCCAAGCGTGGCAACTATGGCAAATACCCCCCAAATGACGAGAGTAACAAAGAGACGGCCCCCAGTCCCCGGCGGCCCCGCTATTCCTGGCTACGGTGGCGACCATGGTAACGGCGGGGCAGGGGGTGCTAAGAATCTCCGGTGGAGGTTCGGTTGCCACCTACGACGACTCGACCTGGCAACGTACAACGCACGCACCCTGAGGACTGACGAGAAGATCGTGGAGCTGGAAGAAGAGATAGACAAGTTGCGTTGGCATATTATAGGATTATCCGAAGTCCGAAGAGAGGGGGAGGACAAGGTAATCCTCGAATCCGGCAACTTGCTCTATCACCGGGAGGGCGACCATCTGTCCCAAGGAGGTGTCGGATTTATCGTCCACAAGTCTCTCGTTAACAACGTTGTAAAGATCGGGAGTGTGTCGACGAGGGTTGCGTACCTTATACTCAGAATCACCAAACGGTATTCGCTGAAGGTCATACAGGTTTACGCACCAACCTCGGCACACCCCGATGAGGAGGTGGAGAAAATGTATGAGGATATCTCTAGAGCCATGCATTCCTCCAAAACCCAATATACGGTGTTAATGGGAGACTTCAATGCAAAACTAGGCACAAGAGAGAACGGTGAGCTGAAAGTAGGGAAATTTGGAATAGGGCAACGGAACCCAAGGGGCCGGCAGCTGGCCGACTTCATGGAGAAAGAGGGACTCTTTATGATGAACTCTTTCTTCAAGAAGCGGCCCCACAGGAAGTGGACCTGGTCGAGCCCCGACGGTTCGACAAAAAATGAGATTGACTTCATTATGACGACCAGACGACAACTGTTCAGTGATGTCTCAGTGATCGCGAGGGTGAAAACCGGCAGCGATCACCGAATGGTTAGAGGCACACTGAACCTAAATGTTAAGTTGGAGAGGTCTCGTCTGATGAAGTCAACGCTCCGTCCCCCTCGTGCTCTAATCCAAAGTCCCGAAACCTTTCAGCTCGAGTTACAAAACCGTTTTCAGTGCCTAGAAAACTGCAATAAAGTGGGCGATATGAATGACAAGCTCGTGGAAACAGTCCGTGCGGTCGGAGCTAAGTTCTGCAAGAAGGGTACCAGCACCCCTGGAGAATCCCTCGCTGAGCATCCACAACCATGTTATTCCACTCCTGAGCGTGGGTGTTCAGGCTGCCCCGCGTATTCTTGGGGGGGGGGAGGGGCAAAATTCCGCTCAAAAACAAAACTGCTCGGGGCAAACTGAGCAACAAGACCTAAGTCTGAAAAAAATCTGTCATCTGCAAGCTATATTGGCGTGAACATGAATCACGCAAAAACATGTGAACCTATTTGGGTGGGACTTTCACTAGATTTCACTAGAGATAGCTGATGTTATAAGGAGTAACTTAAGCTACTTTTATTTTAGGGTTCCGCGCAAAAAATATCCACGCGGGAAAAGTCGTGGGGAACAGCTAGTAAAGTATATAGCAAAGATACGTAACCAGATCATAGAATCTAAAAACATTATAGAACATTTTCAATATTATCTATTGTAGAGGGAACAAAATTACAATAAAAAAAATGTTATAACAATTTATTCTTAGATAATTAAATTACTATTTTTCACCGTATTCGATCGCATCTATTTAGCCTGTCATAACACCAAGTACAATTTCAAAAACGACAATATTTCCCGATTTACCGATATCCGTAAAAACTATTTACATCCCTAGTAGTGTTGTTTTACATATTAATATTTCTTCATTTTTAATTCTAATAGTCACAAAATATACATAGTTTCAAGTTATTGATGAAAAGATATACCGCTTTTATTCAAATTTCCACATTTGGCACTTTTTCGGACATGTAATTATTGGAGAAATCGGCATTTTTTGGAGGAAATTGCTACCAGTATGTTGCAATTTGTTTCAAAAATACCGATTCAGCATTTTTTTCAACGTGTAATAGCCATGCAACAGCTATATTAATAGTAAAGTTATAGCACGAATTAGTGTCTCTGGGCCACAGCAATCAATTAGCATCTGGTGGACTGTGTGCTCGCTTGTCACACTTATCCTATAAAAAAACTACGCTTAACATAAAAATTGGGCAGCGACTGTGATTTCAAAAGAGACGTATTGATATTTATAGGTGTGAATTGACATGTCATTATTATATACACCGTGTAGTGGCGGTATATAATCACCAAGAATGGATTGGTGTAGCCAGGGTATTCGTGAAATTTGGCTTAAGCATTTTGGATTCATTTTTCGTTAACAGTCGGCCGTCCAAATCGCAACACGTGTATTAAGATCCATGTATAAAGATAATTTTTAGAAAAACTGAAATATTACCCCTAAAATTAATGAAATTATATACATAATTTTACCAGAATACCAGCGTATAAAAACAGCTTTATGCTACTTTATTTTGTATGATGGATTTAGAAAAGCGGATACCCGTTTTACTGATAACGTGGCATTTTATCTTAGTCCTCAAGGGTGACAATGCATCCACATATTAAATTCTTCGATGATAGATATTTTTTTTAAAACGTGACCCCCACACTAGGATTTTCTCCTGTGTCGTGGAGGCAGTTTAAAAACATAAATTGCATGAGGACAAACATTCAGACCCGGAACAATTATTTGTAGGCCATACAAATACTTGTTACGTGCGCGATTCGAACCCGCGGCCCCCAGCGCAACAGCTTTTTTTATAGGAGAGGGGGCAAACGAGCATGCGGCTCACCTGATGGTAAGTGACTGCTGCCGCCCATGAACAACTGAAACATCAGGGGAATTGCAGATGCGTTGCCGGCCTTTTAAAAAGGAGTAGGCTCTTTTCTTGAAGGTCCCTAAGTCGTATCGGTCCGGAAAAATCGCTGGTGGTAAACTATTCGAAAAGGAATTTGTGTGAGGAAGAAAACATCTTCTTAATCGCACAGTGGTGGACCGCCAATCATACAGATGGTGTGGATGGTATGGGGAGTTCTGCCGCGATGTGCGTTCGTTAAAATTTGGCGGCTGGGATTAATCCGAACAATTTCTCAGAGCACTCCCCGTGATAGATGTGATAAAATACGCAAAACGATGCAACATCTCTACGCAATGCCAGTGAGTCAAGCCGATCGGAAAGAACTCGGTCGTCGACGATTCGAACCGCTCTGCGCTGGATGCGGTTAAGTGGAAGGAGCTGGCACTGGGGAGCCCCAGCCCAGAGATGGGAACAGTATTACATGTGAGGCCGAACCTGCGCCTTGTAAAGTTTCAGGCGTTGTGCCGGCATAAAATACTGTCCCGCTCTGCTGAGCACGCCAAGCATTTTAGAGGCCAATTTGGCCTTCTCTTCCAAGTGACCACGAAACTGCACGTCACTCGATATGCCGACGCCGTGGATTCCGGTACTGGCTGAGGCAACAGGGGGAGTACCTTGAAAACTGAGGAGATACGACAAAGGGGTTCTTTTTAGCGGTAAACGCGCAAACTTGTGTTTTCTGAGGATTAAACTGGACTAGATTTAGTCGCCCCCAATCTGAGACTTTGTCCAGCAAAGACTCGACTTCAGACAAGTTTGTTCCGGTACTCGGCGACGTTTTCCCGAGAAATATTGGCACGGCCGGTATATAGAGCATCACCAGTGCTGTCATCCGCATAGCAATGAATGCTACCGGTTTGCAACGTATCATTGATATGCAGAAGAAACTGCGTTGGTGATAGCACGCTGCCTTGTGTAACACCAGCGTTAATAGTCTTGTAGTGAGAGCATGCACCGTCTACAACGACCTTGATGCTCAGATCTGTAAGAAAGCTGGTGATCCAATTGCACAATTTCTCGGGTCGCCCATAGGAAGGGAGCTTTGAAAGAAGCGCTTTGTGCCAAACCCGATCGAAGCACACAACTCTTTCTAAGCCACTGCACCATGGAGCCGTCAAGATATATAACGTTTATAATACGCTACCGCACACTAGGATTTTTTCTGTGTCGTGGAGGCAGTTTACAAACATAAATTGCACAAGAACATACACAGTCAGGTCATAAGTAATGTCACACAGTAAAAACTTTTCCTTTAGAATGCTGGCCACAAAAAAGTTTATTGAATTCGAATTTTGAATTTTTCATGAAAATAAAACTGTATACTTTTTAGAATTTTAGTCATTTTTAAATATGGAGTGGACGCTTAAAGAAGACCGTGTTGCAGTTATTGCGTTGCATCGTTGCGGTTACGCGCCAATTCAAATTTTTGACATACTGAAAAATTTGAATATAACCAAAAGATTTGTTTATCGCACCATCAAACGATACAATGAAGACTCTAGTGTAGATGACAGGTCAAAAAATGGTCGTACTCGGTCTGTTAGGACTCCAGCAGTGATAAAAGCTGTGAAGGCGCGAATTCAAAGAAATCCCAAACGTAAGCAGAAACTGTTGGCCCTTCAGATGGGGTTAAGCAGAACCACGGTGAAAAGGGTTGTTAAATGAAGACTTAGGGCTTCGGGCATATTGAAGAAAAACAGGACATCGTTTGAATGCTCGTCTAATGGACCTGAGACTGAAGAGATGTTACGCTTTGTTGAAGCGGTACGCGGGAAAAAAATATTAGGAAATTCTTTTTTCGGATGAAAAAATTTTTACCGTAGAAGAGAGCTACAAGAAACAAAATGATAAGGTGTATGCACACAGTAGTGAAAAAGCGAGCAACCGTATTCCGCGTGTCCAACGAGGTCATTTTCCATCCTCGCTCATGTTATGGTTGGGAGTTTCTTATTGGGGCTTAACAGAGGTACATTTTTGTGAGAAAGGTGTAAAAACGAATGCAGTTGTGTATAAAAATACAGTCCTGACGAACCTTGTGGAACCTGTTTCTCATACCATGTTCAATAACAGGCACTGGGTATTCCAACAAGATTTGGCGCCAGCTCATAGAGCGAAGAGCACACAAGACTGGCTGGCGGCGCGTGAAATCGACTTCATCCGGCACGAAAACTGGCCCTCCTCCAGTCCAGATTTGAATCCGTTAGATTACAAGATATGACAACACTTGGAGGAAAAAGCGTGCTCAAAGCCTCATCCCATTTTGGAGTCACTCAAGACATCTTTGATTAAGGCAGCCGCCGATATTGACATGGACATCGTTCGTGCTGCGATAGATGACTGGCCGCGCAGATTGAAGGCCTGTATTCAAAATCACGGAGGTCATTTTGAATAAACTTTAGTGTCATAAGAATCTATGTTTTGTTATGTTCATTTTGGTATATAAATGGTTACATAATGAATAAACTTGTTTCAATTTTTTTATATTAAACATGTGACAGAATTTATGATCTGAATAGGTACATATAATTGTTCCGGGTCTGGACCGGAACAATTATTTGTAGGCCATACAAATACTTGTTCCTTGCAGGGTTCTTACTCGCGGCCCCCAGCGTAACAACTCATTGCTAAGCCACTGCGCCACGGAGCCATCAAGATATATATAGATAGATTGACTGTGTGCTCGTATAAAACAGTCATATATATCCAACCTCACATACCAGTATCGTAATTGAACTCATTACTCGTGACCTCTGAGCAGAAACGATAATGAAACAGATTCACATTACTACTATCATTGATATCGTGGCGAATTCACTGATCGAAATACACTGCCAAATTATTCTGATGAACACATTCGATGTATTGCACGAGATGAACGACATCATCGAGGTCAACATGTTTGTCATGTAGGTGGTGTTGTTATCGAGATCCAGAAATCACCTGTGCGAAGCTGGTGTGCAACGCTAGTTTTGCATAGAATATAGAGAATATAATATAATAATATAAAGAAGAATAGAATCATTTTTATTCAATATTGATTACGTGTATTGAAAGTCATTTTAGTTTTAATTTTAGTTGCAACCGCACTGCTCAGTTGACTAAATCTAGTTGCGCGACTAAATCGACGTCCTACAAAAATGCCGAATTGTTTAGTTTTTGCTGCAAAAACAAATTAGTCGTGTCAAATTTGCAAAAAGATGGCGTCACCTTTCATATATTAGTAATTGTTAATCACATTATTGCTATTAACTTCTTTTGAAACTTAAAATAACGATAATAATGGTCGTAACGCTTGTCCTCATACAACATGCAAATCGGCCGAGCGACTAATCAGAGTCTGTATCCAAGATGTCCCTGTCACCGAGCGATACTGTTGTAATGTATCTCTATGTATATATGTATCTATTTGTGTGTGAAATTATTAGTTTATTGTTTTAATTATTATGTGTGAGTATTGTAGTAACAGACCATTGCTTTTGTGATAAAAGTTTACCCCCCGCAAAAGCTGAGAGTCAGTTTTGTATCGGGAAAAAACGTTACTACTCTCTGGTCTGCCGGTGGCCCGTGGTGCTCTATGTCTCCATATAAGAAACTGAATTAAATTCAGGAATAACAAAATTAGTACCCATGTAAGCGTGTTAAATAATTTTGCTAGGTGAGATAGTTTAAGTAGGTGGTATGATTCATTTACTGCCTAGGAGTCCGTCTGGGTAGGCACCATTCTCTTGCTTATTTCTGCTGCTTAACAGCAGTGCGTCTGGTCTGAAGGGATTGGAGAGCCAGTACAGTTACTGGCTGTGAAGCATTCTCTCTTAGCTCTCAGAAATGATAACGTATATGTAGCCTTCTTTGTTTCAAGTTAGTTTCAAATGTCCATTGGCTACAGGAGACACCTATCATCGGCTGTGCTGTAAATTCAGTTGTTATTTCAGTTATAGAAAAAAATACAAATGCTTTAATTGTGTGACATGAAAGTGAAAGTATGTTTTAAACAATAATGACATTAAAATAATAAAAAAAAATAAATGCAATAATTTCTAATGACACAAACACGAAGAGAAAAAAAAGCTCTTTCGTTTTTTGTGAAGATTAAAGCGGGAAGAAAATTTGTAACTTTGGAAATTCTTCTGCATGTCAAATTTATCTTGATGGATGATCTACAAAAGCGTCACTGTCTAAAATATTACTTTTGTGTTTTGTCAAATGAGGCTGCAAGAACATGGAAACTGTCTGAACTTACAGCACAATTTCCTATTAATATTTTGATGGAAAAGTTGACGATATTTTTTTTTCTAATTCGAAATACTTATATATCATTGGCTATTATGGAAGTAGATATAGGAATTAGATGGAATGCAGATGACTTAGGATAATACTTTGTAGTGTTCGCTTTTGTGACACTATATGTCAAAGTTGTTTCATTCAAACTTTTAATATGTTGCTTAAAAGTTTGAATAAAACTACTTTTACGGTTCTGTCACGTTTAGTTAACTTATTGTTATTACTATTATGCAATTCCCGATGATTCGGGTGCTTTACAGCACCCACGATCACGGAGGACTAAGGTAATTGACGTCCCGATGTCAGAGTTAACCCGGAGTACCTTCACCTTTTTTAATTATTAGTTTTGGTCCGATCTGCGCAGAATTAACTTACTGTGACTTGAAGTCTTGCAGTGGTATGCTTTGGTTTGGTTTCAAATTTATTAATTACATAATCCCAAGCAGCCCATACCTAGCCTCCCTCTCAATTGAAATTATGATGTTTTTTAATTTCAATAGCGTCGCTTATCTTTCCTGGCAGGAATCGATGATCTTTAGCGAGTATTTGTGGTTTATCAAATCTTATTCAATGGCAAGAGCCGTCTAGGAAATGATCACGAACTGCAGACTTCCCGGAACTTTGGACTTGGACTTTGGACTTTGAACTCTACCTGAGGGCCTGAACTATTGTAGGAAATTATTTAACAGCCCCCACCGCGTAGGTGCCTCGTGGGCCACACCTCCCGCATAGATAAGGTTTTACTGGTCACCACGCATACCACTCCTGGTATTTTTCTAGAGTTGCTTCTGATTCGAATCCCGCAAAATTTAATTTAATTAATTAGCTAGTGGCCCATTTAGAGACGTTACCACGACTATTATTTATTTTAATGTAGAAATCAGAACAGAGGCTTCCGTGCCTGAATTACTATTAATTTTTTAATCAATTCCATGAACTAAAAGATTTTGATAGCAAGCGATTTTACGTACCTAATATAGAAGATATTTTTAATACAAAATAATAGTGACCATGATGTAGTTCTTCGAATCTGTGTAAAAAAGAATTTAAAAGAGACCTTTGCCATAGAGAAATGCATTTTTATTGGCTTCTATTATCTAATAAAACACATTTTAGGTATCGCATTAAGAAATGTAATAATTAATAGACGCATTCGTTAATATACTAAAATTGGAGCTGCATTAAAATTGAAGTAATACTTTTGTCCCTGTCCATAAGCCTTACTTTTGCGGCTTTGTTAGAAACTTCTAATGAAGTGAGCTTCAAGTGAAAACTCAGTGCGTGCCTAATCAATGGAATGAAAGGTAAATAAAGATTATTTTTTTAACATTTGTTTTTTTAAATCTTTATATATAATAAGTTAAGTAAAATAAGTATATAAGTTTACGAATTTGCTTTCGCATATGGTTTGACAGATCTGGTCACTTCGCCTACCCGGATTCCAGATATGGAGGATCATACACCTTCCCTATTAGACAATCTGCTTACTTCTCATCCGGACGCCTACCACGTTTCCTTCGATGCCCCTATTGACTCTTCGTATCACTGCCTTATCCGGGTTACGGTGCCCATCACACGCTCATTGCAGACACGATCTGCAGGTTGCCGCCGTCAGGTCAGCGGATTGGGATGCTACCCATGGACTCAGATTTGTTTCTCGCCGGATGATCCCAACATCGTTGCTTATTCTGTCGCCGATGTGGTGTTTCAGGAGATGGAACTTTTCATACCTTCATCTGCTGCCTATCGGTGGTAGATCCCTGCCTTTGCAGAAGCAGTATTGTAACAAGGCCTGGGCTGACGCATCGCAGTCCTGGAATGCAAAAACTAGCACACTCAAATAGAAGTACAACTCTGCCTCCAGGTCCTACACAATAGTCCTTGCCAAGCCAAAGTAAGAGCATATCAGCAGCATTGGCGAGGAGCTAGTTCGACTTCCTTCGGTAAGTCATACATTCTGGTCCCTCGCAACCATTAGTATCTTTACCCAGGGAGGATGGTTCGCTGGCTCACGCCGCAAACAAGGAAGCCGATCTTTTAGGTTCTCTTTTTGCGTCCAACTCAACTCTCGTCAACATTCGAAAATCTCTTGGAAGGGAAAGCTAAATTGGCATCAATAAAACTTGGTGTGCTCAGTAGATCGAGACATCGGTATTTCATGCCGGCCCACCGCTTGCAGCTTTACAAAGCACAGGTTCAGCCACATATGGAATACTGTTCTCATCTTTGTGCCAGGGTTCCCCAGTATCAGCTCCTTCCACTTAATCGTATTCAACGAAGAGCGACCCGAATCGTCGACAATCAAGTTCTTTCCGATCGGCTTGATCTACTGACTTTGCGAACAGACCACATATATCACGGGCAGTGCTCGGAGGAATTGTTCGGATTAATTCCAGCTACTGAATTCCACCATAGTACTCAGCGACAGAACTCGAAATTCCATCCTCATCATCTTCATGGCTGGCGGTCCACTTCTGTGCGCTTAACACGGAATTTACGCACCTGCAATTCCTCTAGTGTTGTGGATGTTCATGGTTCAACTCTTCGCGCAGTAGACTCTTTATATATATATATATATATATATATATATATATATATATTTATAATATATATATATATATATATATATATATATATATATATATATATATATATATATATTCCATTAATCTTCTCTCAGAGAAAGGAGATTATGCCAGCAGTGAGAATAGCATCTCTCTATTGTAACCCCATCTGATATCTCAACATCTTAGTTGTCGTTACGATTACTCATGTGGTGACACCAAAAGAAATCTAGATTGTTATACATAAGAAACTAGCAGCGCAACAATATACATACTTCTATCTTGTAATAATTAACTATATTAGATAGCGCTACATCCTACGCAGATATAACATACATCAATTCAGCAATTGCAAAGATTATATTGAGGATATTTGCCAGAGAATTTACACTTGACAGGCGCATTTTGTATCCTTTTTAATTCTTATCAGGAAGATGATACTTCACTTCTACTATTTAGTTTTTTTTTATAGGATAAGGGTGACAAACGAACAAACAGTCGACCTGGTAGTAAGTGATTGCTGCGGCCCATAAACATCTACATCTATCCTCTATTACAAATCAAAATGTAGATGCGTTGTCACCCGTGAGGACTAAGATGGAATGCCTCATTTCCAGTAAAAAGGGCCTCCGGCCACCTGCACTCACCAAGCGTAACGCAGAGGTAAACCTCTACTACACGCTGGTTTTCTGTAAGGTCGTGGTACCACCCCGGTTCGAGCTGGCCCATCCGTGCGATAGCAAAAGCTGCCGCGTGGCTTTACCACTGTTATATATACTGTTTAGTTTCCCTCTATTTCCACTGTATAACGTCGCAGATATGTTATCATTTCGTAATGTTAATTTTCATAATTCGGAACGTATTTAAGGCACTATTAAAATAACCACTCTCAGGAGGAGACATCTCCTACAGATCACAATATCCCATCCAACGGGTAACTTTTCCTTCAACAACATCATCTTTCAAAACCAAAACCAAAAAAAAAGATAAATGTTGTCTTAAAATATTGTTAATATCAAGGCAACTTATGTTGTTTCATGCGTAAAGTTAAGATATTATACAAGTTTTAAGAACAGCAACCGACAAGAGGTATTCGTTGATGAATGAGCCAAGTTTTCAGTTAAATTTATTACGAAATTTCGTATAAACTAGCCACGACTGAGGCCGCTATTACATTATCATATTATGTATGTATAAATATGAAAACAACTGTGACAATGTGATTATAACATGTAATTTTGCACCTGTAATGTTGTACAAACTACACTGCTATAATTTGATAATGTAGTAGCACATTTGATAATACGACAGCAGTGTTAAGTGCTAAACTATTTAAGGCAAATATTTAATCACATATTTCGTAACTTAAATAAAATAAAAAAAGTATTATTTTAAACATGTCAAAGCCATACGTAGAGCAGTATGGGTGGTGCGGCTTGACTGGGGTAGGGCCACGCTCTCACAGAATACTAGCGTGAAACAGCAGTATAATACTACTGTGTTTCGCATAGCAATAGTCTCCTTTTTAAAAGTTTTTATTTAATTTAACTTGAAATGTTTGTTAATTAGGATCAAATCTTGCAACTGAATTATTTGAGTTTGGATGACCATGCATAGATAAGCTAAGTAACGTCGTACTAAATCCAATATGGCGGACGACTCAAGATAGCGGTCTAGTTATTTTCTATGGACTCCCATGATATGGGTATCAAATAAAAGGGTTCGTTAAATACAATACGAATAAAATGACATCCGCATTCAGCTCTTCGAGGAGATGGTGTTCTACTACCCGACTAAACGATAAGACTTAGCGGGGCCGTGTCTTAACTAATATCGGCCTATACCCTGGGCAAATACTAGCGGCGGTGAAAAAAATTCAAAACGACGGAAAACACAATGGCCGCCAGACCAACTTTAAAGAGTTATAACTCAGCAAAGGTTATAAGGACAGTTTGGTGGTGCTCGAACAAATGTTGTAGGGACAAATGCTGGTGATAAAAATAACAAGATGGTGATCTAAGTAAATAAAAAAACAAGCTTTTATTTAAATGCTCTGAAAGGAAGAAAATAAACATTAAATTAAATCAAACCAATCAATTTATTACATTATACTATTTATATAGTATAAAAGATTTACCTGTGTACATTAACAAGAATATAATATGTAAAAAAGTTACATATTATATTCTTGTTAATGTATACTGATATAAATAGACAATTCTAAGAAAAAAATAATGCTTTTATAAAACGGATAAATCTCGTGACAAGCTTATATCATATAAATTGTATAATGTAATAAATCGATGAGTTTGATATTATTTATATTTTATTTTCTTCTTTTCAGGGCAAATATGTTCTTTAGTATTAATTTAATACACTTAAGAAGGCATTCCATCTTAGTCCACAGGGGTGACAATTCATTTGCATTTTCAATTCTTATCCGAGGATAGATGTAGACG
This sequence comes from Parnassius glacialis, assembly GCA_033319125.1. Taxonomy (NCBI): domain Eukaryota; kingdom Metazoa; phylum Arthropoda; class Insecta; order Lepidoptera; family Papilionidae; genus Parnassius; species Parnassius glacialis. The sequence continues at coordinate 35,284,880 of JAVANC010000028.1, read as the reverse complement.
ACTAAGGGTCAACTTTTGACGAGTTGACGGCTCAGTGGCGCAGTGGCTTAGCAATGAGTTCGAGCGCTGGGGGCTGCGGGTTCGAATCCCGCACGGAACAAGTATTTGTATGGCCTACAAATAATTGTTCCGGGTCTGGATGTATGTCCTTGTGCAATTTATGTTTGTAAACTGCCTCCACGGTACAGGAGAAAATCCTAGTGTGGGGGTAACGTTTTTTACTATAAAAAAGCATCCCTCTATACCATCACAAGAATTGGGTGCTTGTTTGTCACACTTATTCTATAAAAAAAAGAACTACGGAAAGACTGAAAGTATCTTGCAAGACTACGTAAGTCATACTCTTAAAAAGAATTAATTACAATTTGCAACGAGTGTTACGAAACCAACTACATTTAACGAGCTGCTTTTTTGAAAACATTTCCAATTAAAACTTTGTTCACTTCAACTAAGGCGTCTGTAAAAATGTTTCCAGCTTACATTAGTAAAGATGTGTTAATTAGTAAGACAAAGACGGCAGGGAACATAGAGATCCACTTGAGATACATTTTTAGTTCAGCAGATGTAACTATTGATGGTTGGTTGTTATTTGAGATGCTTTAATTTAGAATATATTTACTAATTACTAAGTCTAAAAGATGGTAAAAACATTGAATCTACTCTAGACAAATCTTTTTCTAAAGTAACTCGTCAGTTTTTTTCACTGTTGACCTATTTAAAATGCTAATATAACTTTTTAGCGAGCACACTAATTTGGTTTTTCTGAATGAAATGAAATGAAAAGAAATATTAAATAAAATGAAATATTCTCATTTCGTCGATGTTAGAAATTAAAGAAATTCATTGGTCGATTTTCCAATTGAACTTTTTTAAATCTATTACCGTTTCGTAATAAGGTTTCTTTTGCGGAAGTGAAATGGCGCATGAAACTCTACAAGTATCCTCTATTTTGTAATTATTTCATATTAAAATTGAAAATTATAATCAAATATGTAAATATATATGTTGTTTTATATAAAAGTGGAAAATAATAGATCCCGATAACCAAAATGAAATGCTATGTTTATTTTTGGAAATAACTCCGGTTTTGGTAATAACGCTGGTATTCTGTGAGAGCGTATTCGTTCTTTGGTCGAGCCGACCCATTCATGTTACAACCATTATCGTGTTATAACCTGCATCATGACTCTAACTACGTATAAAAACTCATCATCAACCCTCACAGAGAGATGAGTTGGCATATCGCTAATCCTAATATCCTCGGATACATAAGATTATGATGCAATCATCGTCGAGTAATGTAGTGTAAGTAATGTAAATGTGAAAAAGCCTCAGAGCCAGTAATTCTGAACACATCAATAGGTATTAATATAAAAAAATAAATGTATGCATTTTGATTCGTAATCGCGGATAGATGTCGATGTCTATGGGCTTACCATTAGTTGAACTGTGTGCTCGTTTGTCACCTTATCCTCTAAAATAAAACAAATTTTCATCTAATTCTGCCGCCAACCAGCAGTACGTGCACTGCCGTGTTTCGTTTTGAAATGAAATAATCAACAGTAAACCCAAAAAATTTGGACCTCCAAATCGTGGTTAAATAGCTAAATTCCAACAGACGTTACTGAAAATAACTCTCGAGCTATATATTTTATATTTATTTATAATTGTAATTTAACATTATTTTATTTTATTCTGCAATGCTACGTTGATTTATGGAAAACTGAAGTGACAAATGAACTTGCAGTCCACCTGGTGGTAAGTGACTACTGCAATCCATGGACTTCTTAACTTCAAGCAAAAAAGGCTATATTTGTCACCTCTGAGGACTAAGATGGAATGCTTAACAGCCTAAAATTATACTGGCTATCTATATCCTTTAGACTGGAAGACAGCAGTAAAAGTACTGCTATTTGGCGACAAAATAGATAATAGAAGATTTAGTCCACCACCTAGAATCAATTTTCACCACCCCATAGGTTGACTTACAGAAAATGCTACACTTTGTATTATTCTATAACAGGAAATGAAATAAACACTAAATAAAAAATCAACGTCAAACATGATATTCAACAGGAATTGTATCAAATTCATTTCATTGAGCAAACTTGCAAATTATATGCGAGTTATCATAATAGACTTATTAGACTTCAATTTTAAATTACGCTTAATCTCCTTACAATCTGCCCTGAATTTGTAACTTTTCTAAAGTCGTTATCTCTAAAGCAGGGTACATTAATTAGGTAACCTAATGATGTTTTAAATTTTATTTTTGAAGGACTGTTCATAACGAAACGAAGCTCGTTATTTCTAAAAACAACATTAAATGAAAGATACGACTAAGCTGAAATTTAAAATGGCAACTGTTGATATGTTTTGGCGTTACTGATAGAAATCGTTATATTTGTAACTTGATCCAATATGCAAAGTAGTGAGTAAAGTAGGTCATCTTTGGTTTTGTCCTTCGGGTTCATTTCTTGCATTTGATTCAATATAGAGCTGTAAGCTTAGAATTATAATTATATTCGTAAATGCAAGTAGCTCAAAGGAGTGAAAGGAGTGACTTAGCTGTAGCTATTAACGCCACCAAACCAATGACCTAGCAATCATTTCAGAACGGAGCAGAAATTATGGTTTCAAAATTAACCAACTCAAGACACTATTAATTTTTATAGGTTATCCGTATATGCTTACATATTGCAATTTACTACAAGCAACCAAAATTGTATTTGATGGTAATATAATCCCGACTAGTGACACTGTCAAAAACTTGGTTATATACATCGATAAAACTTTATCTTGGGGTTCTCAGTTACAAGAAGTTAGTCGTAAAACTTTTGCAGCTGCTCATTCTTTTAAAAGAATACGAAACTTCTTACTAACTGCCACTAAGATTGCGCTTGCGCAAACTCTCCTGCTTCCAATCCTCAATTTTGCAGATGTCAGCTATCTTGATCTCACTGAAATTCAACTTGATAAACTTAAGCGACTTCAAAATTTTTGTATAAGATTCATAATTGGTTTGCGTTAAAATGATCATGTGTCAGATTTTCGTAACAGGCTCAAAAGGTTGCCGATTTGCCTTCGCCGGAATGCTCATATTCTCTGACTTCTTTATAATATTCTTTTTAATTCTTTCTATCCTTCTTACCTAAAAATCGGTTTCAATTTCTCCATGACTCACATTTGAGATATTTGAGATCATCAGAAAATTTGATATTAAAAATGCCAGATCACACTACCAAATTTTTGAATCAGATCAAAGGCAAACGAGCATGCGGCTCACCTGATGGTAAGGGACTACCGCCGCCCATGAACACCCGCAACACCAGGGGAATTGCAGATGCGTTGCCGGCCTTTTAGAAAGTTGTAAGCTCTTTTCTTGAAGGTTCCTAAGATCGTTCCGGAAAAATCGCTGATGGTAATCGATTCCACAAGAAAGTTGTGCGAGGAAGAAAATTTCTTCTAAATAGCACAGTGGTGGACTGCCAATCATACAGATGGTATGGATGGTAACACGAGTTTTGTCGCGATATGCGATGGTGAAATTGAGCGGCTGGAATTAGTCCGAACAATTCCTCAGAGCACTACCCGTGACAGATGCGATAAAAAACGCAAAGAGATGCAACATCTCTACGCAGTGCCAGTGTATCGAGCCGATCAGAAAGAACTCGGTCGTTGACGATTCAAACCGCTCTGCGCTGGATGCGGTCAAGTGGAAGGAGCTGGCACTGGGGTGCCCCGGCCCAGAGATGAGAACAGTATTCCATGTGGGGCCGAACTTGCGCTTTGTAAAGTTGCAAGCGATGTGCCGGCATGAAATACTGTCTCGCTCTGCTGAGCACGCCATGCTTTTTAGAGGCCAATTTGGCCTTCCCTTCCTTTTCGACGCCGAGGATTCCGAGACTTTGTTAAGCAAAGAGTCGACTTCAGACAAAAGTTTGTCCCGGTATTCGGCGACGTTTTCCCGAGAAATATTGGCACGGCCGGTATATAAGGCATCACCAGTGCTGTCGTCTGCATAGCAATGATTGCTACCAGTTAGCAACATATCATTGATATGCAGGAGAAACAGCTTTGGTGATAGCACGCAGCCTTGTCGAACACCAGCTTTGATAGACTTGAAATCAGAGCATGCACCGTCTACTGTGACCTTGATTCTCCAATCAGCAAGGAAACTGGTGATCCATTTGCACAATTTCTCGGGAAGCCCATAGAAAAGAAGTTTTGAAAGAAGCGCTTTGTGTCAGACCCGATCGAAGGCCTTCGCTATGTCCAAACTAACGGCCAATGTGTCCTCCTTGGACTCTACTGCCTCCACCCATCTATGAGTCAAATAGACTAGAAGATCACCAGCTGATCGACCCCGAAAAAAACCGTACTGGCGGTCACTAATCAGCTGGTGATCCTCAATGTACCTCATGAGCTAGAAATTAATCATATAGATGCGGCAATACCATCAGTATCTTGCAACGCTCTGAATATAATGCTCAAAAACTCAACTGGAAGTAGAAGTACACTTATTCCCGCAGGATAGAACTGTGAGTATGTAGACGTTAATTTGGGTAAACTAAAAATGTTGTACCTCTCTGGAGAGAGTTGGGGTCTTCAGCGGCATGTAGCTCGAGCGAATGCGAGAGCAAGTAACGCAGAAGCCCCAATTCACACCTACTAACATATTTTTACTACTAACATATTATATTCAGCAATTATAACCTATTAAAAATCCACAACTAAATATAGGCATCAACTAAAGATTTCCTTATATTGAGGATATTTGCCAGACTTGACAGGCGGGTATGCAGGCACATTGTGTATCCTTTTTGATTGTTATCAGCAAGATGATACTTCTCTTCTACTATTTAGTTTTTGTGTATAGGATAAGGGTGACAAAAGAGTACACAGACCACCTGGTGGTAAGTGGTTGCTGAGGCACATAGACATCTACATCTATCCTCTATTACAAATCAAAATAGAGATTGCGTTGCCACCCGTGAGGACTAAGATGGAATGCCTCATTTCCAGTAAAAAGGGCCTCCGGCCAACTGCATTCACCAAGCGTAACGCAGAGTTAAACCTCTACTTGACGCTGGTTTTCTGTAAGGTCGTGGTACCACCCCGATTCTGGCTGGCCCATCCGTGCGACAGCAAAAGCTGCCGCGTGGCTCTACCACTGTTATATATACTGTTTAGTTTCCCTCTGTTTCCACCGTATAACGTCACAGATATGTTATAATTTCGTTATGTTAATTTTCATAATTCGGAACGTGTTTAAGGCACTATTAAAATAACCACTGTCAGGAGGAGACATCTTCTAGAGATCACAATATCCCATCCAACGGGTAACTTTTCCTTCAACAACATCATCTTTCAAAACCAAAACCAAAAAAAAAGAAAATGTTGTCTTAAAATATTGTTAATATCAAGGCAACTTATGTTGTTTCATGCGTAAAGTTAAAATATTATACAAGTTTTAAGAACAGCAACCGACAAGAGGTATTCGTTGATGAATGAGCCAAGTTTTCAGCTAAATTTATTACGAAATTTCGTATAAACTAGCCACGACTGAGGCCGCTATTACATTATCATATTATGTATGTATAAATATGAAAACAACTGTGACAATGTGATTATAACATGTAATTTTGCACCTGTAATGTTGTACAAACTACACTGCTATAATTTGATAATGTAGTAGCACATTTGATAATACGACAGCAGTTTTAAGTGCTAAACTATTTAAGGCAAATATTTATCACATATTTGGTAACTTCAATAAAATAAAATAAGTAAAATTTAAACATGTCAGAGCCATACGTAGAGCAGTATGGATGGTTCGGCTTGACCGGTGTAGGGCGACGCTCTCACAGAATACTATTTTATAGGATAAGGGTGACAAACGAGCACACAGTCCACCTGATGGTAAGTGGTTGCTGTGGCCCATAGACATCTACATCTATCCTCGTTTGCGAATCAAAATGCAGATGCGTTGTCACCCGTGAGGACTAAGATGGAATGCCTCATTTCCAGTAAAAAGGGCCTCCAGCCACCTGCACTCACCAAGCGAAACGCAGAGGTAAACCTCTACTTCACGCTGGTATTCTGTGAGTTCGTGGTACCACCCAGGTTCGAGCCGGCTCATCCGTGCGACAGCAAAAGCTGCCGCGTTGCTCTACTACTGTTAAAAACTAGCGTGAAACATAATAATACTGCTGTGTTTCGCATAGCAATAGTCTCCTTTTTTAAAAGAAAATATTTTAATTTAACTTGAAATGTTTGTTAATTAGGATCAAATATTGCAACTGAATTATTTGAGTTTCGATGACCATGCATAGATAAGCTAAGTGACGTCGTACTAAATCTAATATGGCGGACGACTCAAAATAGCGGTCTAGTTATTTTCTATGGCCTCCCATGATATGGGTATGAAATGAAAGGGTTCGTTAAATAAAATACGAATAAAATGACGTCCGCATTCCGCTCTTCGAGGAGATGGTGTTCTACTACCCGACTAAACGATAAGACTTAGCGGGGCCGTGTCTTAACTAATATCGGCCTATACCCTGGGCAAATTCTAGCGGCGGTGAAAAAGATTCAAAACGACGGAAAACACAATGGCCGCCAGACCAACTTTAAGTTATAACTCAGCAAAGGTTATAAGGACAGTTTGGTGGTGCTCGAACAAATGTTGTAGGGACCCACAAGGGTCAACTGCTGGTGATAAAAATAACAAAATGGTGATCTAAGATGGCGAAAACCAACAATGGCGCATTAAATAAAAAACAAGCTTTTATTTAAATGCTCTGAAAGGAAGAAAATAAACATTAAATTAAATCAAACCCATCAATTTATTACATTATACAATTTATATGGTATAACAGATTTACCTGTGTACATTAACAAGAATATAATATGTAATCATGTTACATATTATATTCTTGTTAATGTATACTGACATAAACAGATAATTCTAAGAAAAAAATAATGCTTTTATAAAACGGATAAATCTCGTGACAAGCTTTTATATCATATAAATTGTATAATGTAATAAATCGATGAGTTTGATATTATTTAAATTTTATTTTCTTCTTTTTAGGACAATTCAATAAAAGCTTGTTTTTAAATATGTTCTTTAGTATTAATTTAATACACTTAAGAAGGCATTCCATCTTAGTCCACAGAGGTGACAATGCATTTGCATTTTCAATTCTTATCCGAGGATAGATGTAGACGACTAAGGGTCAACGTTTGACGAGTTGACGGCTCCGTGGCGGAGTGGCTTAGCAATGAGTTCCAGCGCTGGGGGCTGTGGGTTCGAATCCCGCACGGAACAAGTATTTGTATGGCCTACAAATAATTGTTCCGGGTCTGGATATATGTCCTTGTGCAATTTATGTTTGTAAACTGCTTCCACGATACAGGAGAAAATCCTGGGGTGGGGGTAACGTTTTTTACTATAAAAAAGCATCCACTACCGTCACAAGAATTGGGTACTTGTTTGTCACACTTATTCTATAAAAAAAGAACTAGGGAAAGACTGAAGGTATCTTGCAAGACTACGTATGTCATACTCTTTAAAATAATTAATTACAATTTGCAACGAGTGTTACGAAACCAACTACATTTAACGAGATGCTTTTTTGAAAACATTTCCAATTAAAACTTTATTCACTTCAAATAAGGCGTCTGTAAAAATGTTTCCAGCTTACATTAGTAAAGATGTGTTAATTAGTAAGACAAAGACGGCAGGGAACATAGAAATCCACTTGAGATTCATTTTTAGTTAAACAGATGTAACTATTGATGGTTGGTTGTTATTTGAGATGCTTTAATTTAGAATATATTTATTAATTACTAAGTCTGAAAGATGGCAAAAACATTGAATCTACTCTAGACAAATCTTTTTCTAAATTAACTCGTCAGTTTTTTTCACTGTTGACCTATATTTAAAATGCTAATATAACTTTTTATCGAACACACAAATTTGTTTTTTCTGAATGAAATGAAATGAAAAGAAATATTAAATAAAATGAAATATTCTCATTTCTTCGATGTTAGAAATTAAAGAAATTCATTGGTCGATTTTCCAATTAAACTTTTTTAAATCTATTACCGTTTCGTAATAAGGTTTCTCTTGCGGAAGTGAAATGGCGCATGAAACTCTACAAGTATCCTTTATTTTGTAATTATTTCATATTAAAATTGAAAATTATAATCAAATATGTAAATATATATGTTGTTTTATATAAAAGTGGAAAATAATAGATCCCGATAACCAAAATGAAATGCTTTGTTTATTTTTGGAAATAACTCCGGTTTTGGTATAAACGCTGGTATTCTGTGAGAACGTATTCGTTCGTTGGTCGAGCCAACCCATTCATGTTACAACTATTATCGTGTTATAACCTGCAGCATGACTCTAACCACGTATAAAAACTCATCATCAACCCTCACAGAGAGATGAGTTGGCATATCGCTAATCCTAGGATCCTCGGATACATAAGATTATGATGCAATCATCGTCGGGTAATGTAATGTAAGTAACGTAAATGTGAAAATTCCTCATAGCCAGTAATTCTGAACACATCAATAGGTATTAATAAAAAAAATAAATGTATGCATTTTGATTCGTAATCGCGGATAGGTTTCGATGTCTATAGGCTTACCATTAGTTGAACTGTGTGCTCGTTTGTCACCTTACCCTCTAAAATAAAACAAATTTTCATCTAATTCTGCGCCAACTAGCAGTACGTGCACTGCCGTGTTTCGTTCTGAAATGAAATAATCAACAGTAAACCCAAAATATGACATACGGAACTGAGACGTGGTCCTTCACTGCTGGCCGGATGAGGAAGCTCAAGGTTGCTCAGCGAGCTATGGAGAGGGCTATGCTCGGAGTTTCTCCGCGTGACAAACTCAGAAATGAGGATATCCGCAGTAGAACCAGAGTGACCGACATAGCCCAACGGACTAGTAAGCTGAAGTGGCAATGGGCCGGCCATATAGCTCGGAGAATCGACAACCGATGGGGAAGAAAGGTTCTCGAGTGGCAGCCTTGTACCGGCAGGCGAAGTGTAGGGCGTCCCCCCCACTAGATGGAGTTACGACATGGTAAGATATGCAGGAAGTTGATGGATGCAGGTGGCTCAGGATCTTGCTTTGTGGCATTCCTTGGGGTAGGTCTATGTTCAGCAATGGACTTGTGAAGGGCTGTAATGATGATGATGATGATGAAGAAACCCAAAAAATTTGAGCCTCCAAATCGTGGTTAAATAGCGTAGACTAACAGACGTGACTGAAAATAACTCTTGAGCTATATATTTTATGTTTATTTATAATTGTAATTTAATATTACTTTATTTTATTCTGTATTGCTACGTTGATTTATGGAAAACTGAAGTGACAAATGAACTTGCAGTCCACCTGATGGTAAGTGGCTACTGCAATCCATGGACTTCTTAACTTCAAGCAAAAAAAGGCTATATTTGTCACCTCTGAGGACTAAGATGGAATGCTTAACAGCCTAAAATTATACTGGCTATCTATATCCTTTAGACTGGAAGACAGCAGTAAAAGCACTGCTATTTGGCGACAAAATAGGTAATAGAAGATTTAGTCCACCACCTAGAATCAATTTTTACCACCCCATAGGTTGACTTGCAGAAAATGCTACACTTTTTATTATTCTGTAACAGGAAATGAAATAAAGACTAAATAAAAAATCAACGTCAAACAGGATATTCAACAGGATTAATATCAAATTCATTTCATTGAGCAAACTTGCAAATTATATGCGAGTTATCATAATAGACTTATTAGACTTCAATTTTAAATTACGCTTAATCCCCTTACAATCTGCCCTGTATTTGTAACTTTTCTAAAGTCGTTATCTCTAAAGCAGGGTACATTAATTAGGTAACCTAATGATGTTTTAAATTTTATTTTTGAAGGACTGTTCATCACTAAACGAAGCTCGTTATTTCTAAAACAACATTAAATGAAAGACGACTAAACTGAAATTTAAAATGGCAACTGTTGATATGTTTTGGCGTTACTGATAGAAATCGTCAATTTGATAAAAGTTTGAAGTTGCTCTCTCTCCCTCTCTCTCTCTCTCTCTTTCTCTCTCTCTCTCTCTCTCTCTCTCTCTTGTCACTAAATGCCAATAGGAAGGGTCAAGTACATAGGTAATTAATATTTCATTTAAGTAAGCGATAATCATCGATTATGTGTATGATTTATGATTAGAAATATACGGCTTTATATTTCTAACTTGATCCAATATGCAAGTCAGAGAGAGTGAGAGAGGTCATCTTTGGTTTTGTCCTTCGGGTTTATTTCTGGCATTTGATTTAATATAGAGCTGTAAGCTGTCGTGAAGCGACAATTAAAAAAAAAGAACCTAACCTAACAACAACGAAACAACGAAAATAGAACAAGAAAATAATATATTTAAAATTTTAAAAAGATACTGCATAGCAGTGTAGCCCCGCGCTTGGAGTAGACTAGGCGACGACTTCAGGTGAAGACCGAGGCTTGCAGGATCCCGGAGCAGTGTGGCCCCGTGCTTGGAGTAGACTAGGCGACGACTTCAGGTGAAGACCGAGCCTTGCAGGATCCCGGGGCAGTGCGGCCCCTGGATAAGGCCTTTAGGAGATGCTTCAAGTTTGGAAGCTGAAGCGAGACTCCATGTATTGACCGATCGTACGGCTTTTATACGTTTTTAGAGAGAACGGGAAATTATTTCAATTAAAAGCAAATTTTTGTAAATGGCCCAGAGGAAAAGAGTATTTATGTGGAAATATTGAAGTAAAAACATCAGACCGGTAACGAATTCGAATAAAAATTGCCATGACAACCAGATAAATAACGATGTCAAAACATGTCAAATTTTGGTTTTAGGCTCGTAATAAAGAAACGGCAAGATTTAAGTAAGAAATGAGATATTATTGACATAGGAAAAAAGGTAGCGCAACAGCGCGCACGAAACCCGAAATTGCAGAGTTACGGAGAACTAAATAAAAGATCGAAAAAGGTAGACTCCATTGACACCGATTTAAAAAGTGCTGGTAGCGTGAAAATACGAAGTGAAAATGATTTGTTATGGTCTAAAAACGTTACAGGATCCTATGGAAATAAAGGTGATGCAAAAATAAAAGCAAAAACAGAATGGAAAAATAGATGTAAAATGATATGTAAGTAGTATAACACTACAAAGCTTAGAATTATAATTATATCCGTAAAAGCAAGTAGCTCAAAGGAGTGAAAGGAGTGACTTAGCTGTAGCTATTAACGCCACCAAACCAATGACCTAGCAATCATTTCAGAACGGAGCAGAAATTATGGTTTCAAAATTAACCAACTCAAGACACTATTAATCCTTATAGGATTTTTTTTTTTTTTTATAGGATAAGGGTGACAAACGAGCACACAGTCCACCTGATGGTAAGTGGTTGCTGCGGCCCATAGACATCTACATCCATCCTCGCTTGCGAATCAAAATGCAGATGCGTTGTCACCCGTGAGGACTAAGATGGAATGCCTCATTTCCAGTAAAAAGGGCCTCCGGCCACCTACACTCACCAAGCGAAACGCAGAGGTAAACCCCTACTTCACGCTGGTATTCTGTGAGGTCGTGGTACCACCCCGGTTCGAGCCGGCCCATCCGTGCGACGGCAAAAGCTGCCGCGTGGCTCTACCACTGTTAAAAAATATGAGCGGATATCCGTATATGCTTACATATTGCAATTTACTACAAGCAACCAAAATTGTATTTGATGGTAATATAATCCCGACTAGTGACACTGTCAAAAACTTGGTTATATACATCGATAAAACTTTATCTTGGGGTTCTCAGTTACAAGAAGTTAGTCGTAAAACTTTTGCAGCTGCTCATTCTTTGAGAAGAATACGAAACTTCTTACTAACTGCCACTAAGATTGCGCTTGCGCAAACTCTCCTGCTTCCAATCCTCAATTTTGCAGATGTCAGCTATCTTGATCTCACTGAAATTCAACTTGATAAACTTAAGCGACTTCAAAATTTTTGTATAAGATTCATAATTGGTTTGCGTTAAAATGATCATGTGTCAGATTTTCGTAACAGGCTCAAAAGGTTGCCGATTTGCCTTCGCCGGAATGCTCATATTCTCTGAATTCTTTATAATATTCTTTTTAATTCTTTCTATCCTTCTTACCTAAAAATCGGTTTCAATTTCTCCATGACTCACATTTGAGATATTTGAGATCATCAGAAAATTTGATATTAAAAATGCCAGATCACACTACCAAATTTTTGAATCAGATCAAAGGCAAACGAGCATGCGGCTCACCTGATGGTAAGGGACTACCGCCGCCCATGAACACCCGCAACACCAGGGGAATTGCAGATGCGTTGCCGGCCTTTTAGAAAGTTGTAAGCTCTTTTCTATAAGGTTCCTAAGATCGTTCCGGAAAAATCGCTGGTGGTAATCGATTCCACAAGAAAGTTGTGCGAGGAAGAAAATTTCTTCTAAATAGCACAGTGGTGGACCGCCAATCATACAGATGGTATGGATGGTAACACGAGTTTTGTCGCGATATGCGATGGTGAAATTGAGCGGCTGGAATTAGTCCGAACAATTCCTCAGAGAACTACCCGTGACAGATGCGATAAAAAACGCAAAGAGATGCAACATCTCTACGCAGTGCCAGTGTATCGAGCCGATCAGAAAGAACTCGGTCGTTGACGATTCAAACCGCTCTGCGCTGGATGCGGTCAAGTGGAAGGAGCTGGCACTGGGGTGCCCCGGCCCAGAGATGAGAACAGTATTCCATGTGGGGCCGAACTTGCGCTTTGTAAAGTTGCAAGCGATGTGCCGGCATGAAATACTGTCTCGCTCTGCTGAGCACGCCATGCTTTTTAGAGGGCAATTTGGCCTTCCCTTCCTTTTCGACGCCGAGGATTCCGAGACTTTGTTAAGCAAAGAGTCGACTTCAGACAAAAGTTTGTCCCGCTACTCGGCGAGGTTTTCCCGAGAAATATTGGCACGGCCGGTATATAAGGCATCACCAGTGCTGTCGTCTGCATAGCAATGATTGCTACCAGTTAGCAACATATCATTGATATGCAGGAGAAACAGCTTTGGTGATAGCACGCAGCCTTGTCGAACACCAGCGTTGATAGACTTGAAATCAGAGCATGCACCGTCTACTGTGACCTTGATTCTCCAATCAGCAAGGAAACTGGTGATCCATTTGCACAATTTCTCTGGAAGCCCATAGAAAAGAAGTTTTGAAAGAAGCGCTTTGTGCCAGACTCGATCGAAGGCCTTCGCTATGTCCAAACTAACGGCCAATGCGTCCTCCTTGGACTCTACTGCCTCCACCCATCTATGAGTCAGATAGACTAGAAGATCACCAGCTGATCGACCCCGAAGAAAACCGTACTGGCGGTCACTAATCAGCTGGTGACCCTCAATGTACCTCATGAGCTAGAAATTAATCATATAGATGCGGCAATACCATCAGTATCTTGCAACGCTCTGAATATAATGCTCAATAACTCAACTGGAAGTAGAAGTACACTTATTCCCGCAGGATAGAACTGTGAGTATGTAGACGTTAATTTGGGTAAACTAAAAATGTTGTACCTCTCTGGAGAGAGTTGGGGTCTTCAGCGGCATGTAGCTCGAGCGAATGCGAGAGCAAGTAACGCAGAAGCCCCAATTCACACCTACTAACATATTTTTAACTACTAACATATTATATTCAGCAATTATAACCTATGAAAAATCCACAACTAAATATAGGCATCAACTAAAGATTTCCTTATATTGAGGATATTTGCCAGACTTGACAGGAGGGTATGCAGGCACATTGTGTATCCTTTTTGATTGTTATCAGCAAGATGATACTTCTCTTCTACTATTTAGTTTTTGTGTATAGGATAAGGGTGACAAAAGAGTACACAGACCACCTGGTGGTAAGTGGTTGCTGAGGCACATAGACATCTACATCTATCCTCTATTACAAATCAAAATAGAGATTGCGTTGCCACCCGTGAGGACTAAGATGGAATGCCTCATTTCCAGTAAAAAGGGCCTCCGGCCAACTGCATTCACCAAGCGTAACGCAGAGTTAAACCTCTACTTGACGCTGGTTTTCTGTAAGGTCGTGGTACCACCCCGGTTCTGGCTGGCCCATCCGTGCGACCGCAAAAGCTGCCGCGTGTCTCTACCACTGTTATATACACTGTTTAGTTTCCCTCTGTTTCCACCGTATAACGTCGCAGATATGTTATAATTTCGTTATGTTAATTTTCATAATTCGGAACGTGTTTAAGGCACTATTAAAATAACCACTGTCAGGAGGAGACATCTTCTAGAGATCACAATATCCCATCCAACGGGTAACTTTTCCTTCAACAACATCATCTTTCAAAACCAAAACCAAAAAAAAAGAAAATGTTGTCTTAAAATATTGTTAATATCAAGGCAACTTATGTTGTTTCATGCGTAAAGTTAAAATATTATACATGTTTTAAGAACCAACAAGAAGAAACCGACAAGAGGTATTCGTTGATGAATGAGCCAAGTTTTCAGTTAAATTTATTACGAAATTTCGTATAAACTAGCCACGACTGAGGCCGCTATTACATTATCATATTATGTATGTATAAATATGAAAACAACTGTGACAATGTGATTATAACATGTAATTTTGCACCTGTAATGTTGTACAAACTCCTCTCCTCTATTGAAATTAGAATGTCTTTTTTATTTCAATAGCCTCGCGTATCATCCTTTGCAGGAATCGGTGTTCTTTTGCAAGAATTTGTGATCTTTCAAATTTGATGTAATGATCTTGAATATGTTCACATACTGGAAACTTTCTTTCCAGAGCCTCGGTGCCTCACGTCAGCTATATGTTCTTTCACGCGGGTTTTAATAGATATTTTTGTTTGTCCTATGTAAGAGAGACTACATTCGCAATCAAACATGTACACTCCTGCATCTTGGAGAGGGATATTACACTTGATGGATGGTAAAAATTGACTAATCTTCTTCGGCGGCTTGAAGTATGTTTTAATGCAAGCTAGCTTCAAGATGTAGCCAACCATGTCTGTGACTTCTCTGATATATGGCAGTACAGCAGGAAATCGCTCAACTGTGGCCGGCTTCACTCGTTGTGCCATTTGATAATACGACAGCAGTGTTAAGTGCTAAACTATTTAAGGCAAATATTTATCACATATTTGGTAACTTCAATAAAATAAAATAAGTAAAATTTAAACATGTCAGAGCCATACGTAGAGCAGTATGGATGGTTCGGCTTGACCGGTGTAGGGCCACGCTCTCACAGAATACTATTTTATAGGATAAGGGTGACAACCGAGCACACAGTCCACCTGATGGTAAGTGGTTGCTGTGGCCCATAGACATCTACATCTATCCTCGTTTGCGAATCAAAATGCAGATGCGTTGTCACCCGTGAGGACTAAGATGGAATGCCTCATTTCCAGTAAAAAGGGCCTCCAGCCACCTGCACTCACCAAGCGAAACGCAGAGGTAAACCTCTACTTCACGCTGGTATTCTGTGAGTTCGTGGTACCACCCAGGTTCGAGCCGGCCCATCCGTGCGACAGCAAAAGCTGCCGCGTTGCTCTACTACTGTTAAAAACTAGCGTGAAACATAATAATACTGCTGTGTTTCGCATAGCAATAGTCTCCTTTTTTTAAAAGAAAATATTTTAATTTAACTTGAAATGTTTGTTAATTAGGATCAAATCTTGCAACTGAATTATTTGAGTTTCGATGACCATGCATAGATAAGCTAAGTGACGTCGTACTAAATCTAATATGGCGGACGACTCAAAATAGCGGTCTAGTTATTTTCTATGGCCTCCCATGATATGGGTATGAAATGAAAGGGTTCGTTAAATAAAATACGAATAAAATGACGTCCGCATTCCGCTCTTCGAGGAGATGGTGTTCTACTACCCGACTAAACGATAAGACTTAGCGGAGCCGTGTCTTAACTAATATCGGCCTATACCCTGGGCAAATTCTAGCGGCGGTGAAAAAGATTCAAAACGACGGAAAACACAATGGCCGCCAGACCAACTTTAAAGAGTTATAACTAAGCAAAGGTTATAAGGACAGTTTGGTGGTGCTCGAACAAATGTTGGAGGGACCCACAAGGGTCAACTGCTGGTGATAAAAATAACAAGATGGTGATCTAAGATGGCGAAATACAACAATGGCGCATTAAATAAAAAATAAGCTATTATTTTAATGCTCTGAAAGGAAGAAAATAAACATTAAATTAAATCAAACCCATCAATTCATTACATTATACAATTTATATGGTATAAAAGATTTACCTGTGTACAAGACATAACAACAAGAATATAATATGTAATCAAGTTACATATTATATTCTTGTTAATGTATACTGACATAAATAGATAATTCTAAGAAAAAAATAATGCTTTAATAAAACGGATAAATCTCGTGACAAGCTTTTATATCATATAAATTGTGTAATGTAATAAATCGATGAGTTTGATATTATTTAAATTTTATTTTCTTCTTTTTAGGGCAATTCAATAAAAGCTTGTTTATAAATATGTTCTTTAGTATTAATTTAATACACTTAAAAAGGCATTCCATGTTAGTCCACAGGGGTG
The DNA here is from genome assembly GCA_033319125.1 of Parnassius glacialis. Taxonomy (NCBI): domain Eukaryota; kingdom Metazoa; phylum Arthropoda; class Insecta; order Lepidoptera; family Papilionidae; genus Parnassius; species Parnassius glacialis. Next base: position 35,268,212 of record JAVANC010000028.1, on the reverse strand, counting down.
ACAATGCATTTGCATTTTCAATTCTTATCCGAGGATAGATGTAGACGACTAAGGGTCAACGTTTGACGAGTTGACGGCTCCGTGGCGGAGTGCCTTAGCAATGCTGGGGGCTGTGGGTTCGAATCCCGCACGGAACAAGTATTTGTATGGCCTACAAATAATTGTTCTGGGTCTGGATATATGTCCTTGTGCAATTTATGTTTGTAAACTGCTTCCACGATACAGGAGAAAATCCTGGGGTGGGGGTAACGTTTTTTACTATAAAAAAGCATCCACTACCGTCACAAGAATTGGGTACTTGTTTGTCACACTTATTCTATAAAAAAAGAACTAGGGAAAGACTGAAGGTATCTTGCAAGACTACGTATGTCATACTCTTTAAAAGAATTAATTACAATTTACAACGAGTGTTACGAAACCAACTACATTTAACGAGATGCTTTTTTTAAAACATTTCCAATTAAAACTTTGTTCACTTCAACTAAAGCGTCTGTAAAAATGTTTCCAGCTTACATTAGTAAAGATGTGTTAATTAGTAAGACAAAGACGGCAGGGAACATAGAAATCCACTTGAGATTCATTTTTAGTTTAACAGATGTAACTATTGATGGTTGGTTGTTATTTGAGGTGCTTTAATTTAGAATATATATATTAACTACTAAGTCTGAAAGATGGCAAAAACATTGAATCTACTCTAGATAAATCTTTTTCTAAAGTAACTCGTCAGTTTTTTCATTGTTGACCTATATTTAAAATGCTAATATAACTTTTTAGCGAGCACACTAATTTGGTTTTTCTGAATGAAATGAAATGAAAAGAAATATTAAATAAAATGAAATATTCTCATTTCGTCGATGTTAGAAATTAAAGAAATTCATTGGTCGATTTTCCAATTGAACTTTTTTAAATCTATTACCGTTTTGTAATAAGGTTTCTCTTGCGGAAGTGAAATGGCGCATGAAACTCTACAAGTATCCTCTATTTTGTAATTATTTCATATTAAAATTGAAAATTATATTCAAATATGTAAATATATATGTTGTTTTATATAAAAGTGGAAAATAATAGATCCCGATAACCAAAATGAAATGCTTTGTTTATTTTTGGAAATAACTCCGGTTTTGGTAATAACGCTGGTATTCTGTGAGAGCGTATTCGTTCTTTGGTCGAGCCGACCCATTCATGTTACAACTATTATCGTGTTATAACCTGCAGCATGACTCTAACTACGTATAAATACTCATCATCAACCCTCACAGAGAGATGAGTTGGCATATCGCTAATCCTAATATCCTCGGATACATAAGATTATGATGCAATCATCGTCGAGTAATGTAGTGTAAGTAATGTAAATGTGAAAAAGCCTCAGAGCCAGTAATTCTGAACACATCAATAGGTATTAATATAAAAAAATGTATGCATTTTGATTCGTAATCGCGGATAGACGTCGATGTGTATGGGCTTACCATTAGTTGAACTGTGTGCTCGTTTGTCACCTTATCCTCTAAAATAAAACAAATTTTCATCTAATTCTGCCGCCAACCAGCAGTACATGCACTGCCGTGTTTCGTTTTGAAATGAAATAATCAACAGTAAACCCAAAAAATTTGGACCTTTGGTTAAATAGCTAAATTCCAACAGACGTTACTGAAAATAACTCTCGAGCTATATATTTTATATTTATTTATAGTTGTAATTTAACATTATTTTATTTAATTCTGCATTGCTACGTTGATTTATGGAAAACTGAAGTGACAAATGAACTTGCAGTCCACCTGATGGTAAGTGACTACTGCAATCCATGGACTTCTTAACTTCAAGCAAAAAAGGCTATATTTGTCACCTCTGACGACTAAGATGGAATGCTTAACAGCCTAAAATTATACTGGCTATCTATATCCTTTAGACTGGAAGACAGCAGTAAAAGCACTGCTATTTGGCGACAAAATAGATAATAGAAGATTTAGTCCACCACCTAGAATCAATTTTCACCACCCCATAGGTTGACTTGCAGAAAATGCTACACTTTGTATTATTCTATAACAGGAAATGAAATAAACACTAAATAAAAAATCAACGTCAAACATGATATTCAACAGGAATTGTATCAAATTCATTTCATTGAGCAAACTTGCAAATTATACGCGAGTTATCATAATAGACTTATTAGACTTCAATTTTAAATTACGCTTAATCTCCTTAAAATCTGCCCTGTATTTGTAACTTTTCTAAAGTCGTTATCTCTAAAGCAGGGTACATTAATTAGGTAACCTAATGATGTTTTAAATTTTATTTTTGAAGGACTGTTCATAACGAAACGAAGCTCGTTATTTCTAAAAACAACATTAAATGAAAGATACGACTAAGCTGAAATTTAAAATGGCAACTGTTGATATGTTTTGGCGTTACTGATAGAAATCGTTATATCTGTAACTTGATCCAATATGCAAAGTAGTGAGTAAAGTAGGTCATCTTTGGTTTTGTCCTTCGGGTTCATTTCTTGCATTTGATTCAATATAGAGCTGTAAGCTTAGAATTATAATTATATCCGTAAATGCAAGTAGCTCAAAGGAGTGAAAGGAGTGACTTAGCTGTAGCTATTATCGCCACCAAACCAATGACCTAGCAATCATTTCAGAACGGAGCAGAAATTATGGTTTCAAAATTAACCAACTCAAGACACTATTAATTCTTATAGGTTATCCGTATATGCTTACATATTGCAATTTACTACAAGCAACCAAAATGTATTTGATGGTAATATAATCCCGACTAGTGACACTGTCAAAAACTTGGTTATATACATCGATAAAACTTTATCTCGGGGTTCTCAGTTACAGGAAGTTAGTCGTAAAACTTTTGCAGCTGCTCATTCTTTGAGAAGACTACGAAACTTCTTACTAACTGCCACTAAGATTGCGCTTGCGCAAACTCTCCTGCTTCCAATCCTCAATTTTGCAGATGTCAGCTATCTTGATCTCACTGAAATGCAACTTGATAAACTTAAGCGACTTCAAAATTTTTGTATAAGGTTCATAATTGGTTTACGTTAAAATGATCATGTGTCAGATTTTCGTAACAGGCTCAAAAGGTTGCCGATTCGCCTTCGCCGGAATGCTCATATTCTCTGACTTCTTTATAATATTCTTTTTAATTCTTTCTATCCTTCTTACCTAAAAATCGGTTTGAATTTCTCCATGACTCACATTTGTGATATTTGAGATCATCAGAAAATTTGATATTAAAAATGCCAGATCACACTACCAAATTTTTGAACAGATCATTCACTTTTGACGCGCTCAATCCCTACCGATTTTTAAGAAACATATACATGATTAATTTTTCAACTTTGATTCTATCTAATTTATTTGTATATAATTATTCTACCTTTATTTAGTTACAATATTTAATGTTTTTTTTATAGAAGAGGGTGCAAACGAGCATGCGGCTCACCTGTTGGTAAGTGACTACCGCCGCCCATGAACACCCGCAACACCAGGGGAATTGCAGATGCGTTGCCGGCCTTTTAGAAAGTTGTAAGCTCTTTTTTTGAAGGTTCCTAAGATCGGTTCGGAAAAATCGCTGGTGGTAATCGATTCCACAAGAAAGTTGTGCGAGGAAGAAAATATCTTCTAAATCGCACAGTGGTGGACCGCCAATCATACAGATGGTATGGATGGTAACACGAGTTTCGTCGCAATATGCGATGGTGAAATTGAGCGGCTGGAATCAGTCCGAACAATTCCTCAGAGCACTCCCCGTGATAGATGCGATAAAAAGCGCAAAGATATGCAACATTTCTACGCAGTGCCAGTGTATCGAGCCGATCAGAAAGAACTCGGTCGTCGACGATTCAAACCACTCTGCGCTGGATGCGGTCAAGTGGAAGGAGCTGGCACTGGGGTGCCCCGGCCCAGAGATGAGAACAGTATTCCATGTGGGGCCGAACTTGCGCTTTGTAAAGTTGCAAGCGATGTGCCGGCATGAAATACTGTCTCGATCTGCTGAGCACGCCATGCTTTTTAGAGGCCAATTTGGCCTTCCCTTCCTTTTCGACGCCGAGGATTCCGAGACTTTGTTAAGCAAAGAGTCGACTTCAGACACAAGTTTGTCCCAGTACTCGGCGAGGTTTTCCCGAGAAATATTGGCACGGCCGGTATATAAGGCATCACCAGTGCTGTCGTCTGCATAGCAATGAATGCTACCAGTTAGCAACATATCATTGATATGCAGGAGAAACAGCTTTGGTGATAGCACGCAGCCTTGTCGAATACCAGCGTTGATAGACTTGAAATCAGAGCATGCACCGTCTACTGTGACCTTGATTCTCCAATCAGCAAGGAAACTGTTGTTCCATTTGCACAATTTCTCGGGAAGCCCATAGAAAAGAAGTTTTGAAAGAAGCGCTTTGTGCCAGACCCGATCGAAGGCTTTCGCTATGTCCAAACTAACGGCCAATGCGTCCTCCTTGGACTCTACTGCCTCCGCCCATCTATGAGTCAGATAGACTAGAAAATCACCAGCTGATCGATCCCGACAAAAACCGTACTGGCGGTCACTAATCAGCTGGTGATCCTCAAGGTACCTCATGAGCTAGAAATTAATCATATAGATGCGGCAATACCATCAGTATCTCGCAAACGCTCTGAATATAATGCTCAATAACTCAACTGGAAGTGGAAGTACACTTATTCCCGCAGGATAGAACTGTGAGTATGTAGACGTTAATTTGGTTAAACTAAAAATATTGTACCTCTCTGGAGAGAATTGGGGTCTTCAGCGGCATGTAGTTCGAGCGAATGCGAGAGCAAGTGACGCAGAAGCCCCAATTCACACATACTAACATACATCAATTCAGCAATTATAACCTATGAAAAATCCACAACTAAATATAGGCATCAACTAGAGATTGCCTTATATTGAGGATATTTGCCAGACTTGACAGGCTGGTATGCAGGTACATTGTGTATCCTTTTTGATTGTTATTAGCAAGATGATATTTCTCTTCTACTATTTAGTTTTTGTGTATAGGATAAGGGTGGCCAACGAGTACACAGTCCACCTGGTAGTAAATGATTGCTGCGGCCCATAAACATCTACATCTATCCTCAATTACAAATCAAAATAAAGATGCGTTGTCACCCGTGAGGACTAAGATGGAATGCCTCATTTCCAGTAAAAAGGGCCTCCGGCCACCTGCACTCACCAAGCGAAACGCAGAGGTAAACCTCTACTTCACGCTGGTATTCTGTGAGGTCGTGGTACCACCCCGGTTCGAGCCGGCCCATCCGTGCGACAGCAAAAGCTGCCGCGTTGCTCTACTACTATTAAAAACTAGCGTGAAACATAATAATACTGCTGTGTTTAACATAGCAATAGTCTCCTTTAAAAAAATATTTTAATTTAACTTCAAATGTTTGTTAATTAGGATCAAATCTTGCAACTGAATGATTTGAGGTTCGATGACCATGCATAGATAAGCTAAGTGACGTCGTACTAAATCTAATATGGCGGACGACTCAAGATAGCGGTCTAGTTATTTTCTATGGATTCCCATGATATGGGTATCAAATGAAAGGGTTCGTTAAATAAAATACGAATAAAATGACGTTCGCATTCAGCTCTTCAAGGAGATGGTGTTCTACTACCCGACTAAACGATAAGACTTAGCGGGGCCGTGTCTTAACTAATATCGGCCTATACCCTGGGCAATTTCTAGCGGCGGTGGAAAAAATTCAAAACGACGGAAAACACAATGGCCGCCAGACCAACTTTAAAGAGTTATAACTCAGCAAAGGTTATAAGGACAGTTTGGTGGTGCTCGAACAAATGTTGTAGGGACCCACAAGGGTCAACTGCTGGTGATAAAAATAACAAGACGGTGATCTAAGATGGCGAAAACCAACAATGGCGCATTAAATAAAAAACGAACTATTATTTAAATGCTCTGAAAGGAAGAAAATAAACATTAAATTAAATCAAACCCATCAATTTATTACATTATATAATTTATATGGTATAAAAGATTTACCTGTGTACATTAACAAGAATATAATATGTAATCAAGTTACATATTATATTCTTGTTAATGTATACTGCCATAAAAAGATAATTCTAAGAAAAAAAATAATGCTATAATAAAACGGTTAAATCTCGTGACAAGCTTTTATATCATATAAATTGTATAATGTAATAAATCGATGAGTTTGATATTATTTAAATTTTAAGTCATACTCTTTAAAAGAATTAATTACAATTTAGAACGAGTGTTACGAAACCAACTACATTTAACGAGCTGCTTTTTTGAAAACATTTCCAATTAAAACTTTGTTCACTTTAACTAAGGCGTCAGTAAAAATGTTTCCAGCTTATATTAGTAAAGATGTGTTAATTAGTAAGACAAAGACGCCAGGGAACATAGAAATCCACTTGAGATTCATTTTTAGTTTAACAAATGTAACTATTGATGGTTGGTTGTTATTTGAGGTGCTTTAATTTAGAATATATATATTAACTACTAAGTCTGAAAGATGGCAAAAACATTGAATCTACTCTAGATAAATCTTTTTCTAAAGTAACTCGTCAGTTTTTTCATTGTTGACCTATATTTAAAATGCTAATATAACTTTTTAGCGAGCACACTAATTTGGTTTTTCTGAATGAAATGAAATGAAAAGAAATATTAAATAAAATGAAATATTCTCATTTCGTCGATGTTAGAAATTAAAGAAATTCATTGGTCGATTTTCCAATTGAACTTTTTTAAATCTATTACCGTTTTGTAATAAGGTTTCTCTTGCGGAAGTGAAATGGCGCATGAAACTCTACAAGTATCCTCTATTTTGTAATTATTTCATATTAAAATTGAAAATTATATTCAAATATGTAAATATATATGTTGTTTTATATAAAAGTGGAAAATAATAGATCCCGATAACCAAAATGAAATGCTTTGTTTATTTTTGGAAATAACTCCGGTTTTGGTATAAACGCTGGTATTCTGTGAGAGCGTATTCGTTCTTTGGTCGAGCCAACCCATTCATGTTACAACTATTATCGTGTTATAACCTGCAGCATGACTCTAACTACGTATAAATACTCATCATCAACCCTCACAGAGAGATGAGTTGGCATATCGCTAATCCTAATATCCTCGGATACATAAGATTATGATGCAATCATCGTCGAGTAATGTAGTGTAAGTAATGTAAATGTGAAAAAGCCTCAGAGCCAGTAATTCTGAACACATCAATAGGTATTAATATAAAAAAATGTATGCATTTTGATTCGTAATCGCGGATAGACGTCGATGTGTATGGGCTTACCATTAGTTGAACTGTGTGCTCGTTTGTCACCTTATCCTCTAAAATAAAACAAATTTTCATCTAATTCTGCCGCCAACCAGCAGTACATGCACTGCCGTGTTTCGTTTTGAAATGAAATAATCAACAGTAAACCCAAAAAATTTGGACCTTTGGTTAAATAGCTAAATTCTAACAGACGTTACTGAAAATAACTCTCGAGCTATATATTTTATATTTATTTATAGTTGTAATTTAACATTATTTTATTTAATTCTGCATTGCTACGTTGATTTATGGAAAACTGAAGTGACAAATGAACTTGCAGTCCACCTGATGGTAAGTGACTACTGCAATCCATGGACTTCTTAACTTCAAGCAAAAAAGGCTATATTTGTCACCTCTGACGACTAAGATGGAATGCTTAACAGCCTAAAATTATACTGGCTATCTATATCCTTTAGACTGGAAGACAGCAGTAAAAGCACTGCTATTTGGCGACAAAATAGATAATAGAAGATTTAGTCCACCACCTAGAATCAATTTTCACCACCCCATAGGTTGACTTGCAGAAAATGCTACACTTTGTATTATTCTATAACAGGAAATGAAATAAACACTAAATAAAAAATCAACGTCAAACATGATATTCAACAGGAATTGTATCAAATTCATTTCATTGAGCAAACTTGCAAATTATACGCGAGTTATCATAATAGACTTATTAGACTTCAATTTTAAATTACGCTTAATCTCCTTAAAATCTGCCCTGTATTTGTAACTTTTCTAAAGTCGTTATCTCTAAAGCAGGGTACATTAATTAGGTAACCTAATGATGTTTTAAATTTTATTTTTGAAGGACTGTTCATAACGAAACGAAGCTCGTTATTTCTAAAAACAACATTAAATGAAAGATACGACTAAGCTGAAATTTAAAATGGCAACTGTTGATATGTTTTGGCGTTACTGATAGAAATCGTTATATCTGTAACTTGATCCAATATGCAAAGTAGTGAGTAAAGTAGGTCATCTTTGGTTTTGTCCTTCGGGTTCATTTCTTGCATTTGATTCAATATAGAGCTGTAAGCTTAGAATTATAATTATATCCGTAAATGCAAGTAGCTCAAAGGAGTGAAAGGAGTGACTTAGCTGTAGCTATTAACGCCACCAAACCAATGACCTAGCAATCATTTCAGAACGGAGCAGAAATTATGGTTTCAAAATTAACCAACTCAAGACACTATTAATTCTTATAGGTTATCCGTATATGCTTACATATTGCAATTTACTACAAGCAACCAAAATGTATTTGATGGTAATATAATCCCGACTAGTGACACTGTCAAAAACTTGGTTATATACATCGATAAAACTTTATCTCGGGGTTCTCAGTTACAGGAAGTTAGTCGTAAAACTTTTGCAGCTGCTCATTCTTTGAGAAGACTACGAAACTTCTTACTAACTGCCACTAAGATTGCGCTTGCGCAAACTCTCCTGCTTCCAATCCTCAATTTTGCAGATGTCAGCTATCTTGATCTCACTGAAATGCAACTTGATAAACTTAAGCGACTTCAAAATTTTTGTATAAGGTTCATAATTGGTTTACGTTAAAATGATCATGTGTCAGATTTTCGTAACAGGCTCAAAAGGTTGCCGATTCGCCTTCGCCGGAATGCTCATATTCTCTGACTTCTTTATAATATTCTTTTTAATTCTTTCTATCCTTCTTACCTAAAAATCGGTTTGAATTTCTCCATGACTCACATTTGAGATATTTGAGATCATCAGAAAATTTGATATTAAAAATGCCAGATCACACTACCAAATTTTTGAACAGATCATTCACTTTTGACGCGCTCAATCCCTACCGATTTTTAAGAAACATATACATGATTAATTTTTCAACTTTGATTCTATCTAATTTATTTGTATATAATTATTCTACCTTTATTTAGTTACAATATTTAATGTTTTTTTTTTATAGAAGAGGGTGCAAACGAGCATGCGGCTCACCTGTTGGTAAGTGACTACCGCCGCCCATGAACACCCGCAACACCAGGGGAATTGCAGATGCGTTGCCGGCCTTTTAGAAAGTTGTAAGCTCTTTTTTTGAAGGTTCCTAAGATCGGTTCGGAAAAATCGCTGGTGGTAATCGATTCCACAAGAAAGTTGTGCGAGGAAGAAAATATCTTCTAAATCGCACAGTGGTGGACCGCCAATCATACAGATGGTATGGATGGTAACACGAGTTTCGTCGCAATATGCGATGGTGAAATTGAGCGGCTGGAATCAGTCCGAACAATTCCTCAGAGCACTCCCCGTGATAGATGCGATAAAAAACGCAAAGATATGCAACATTTCTACGCAGTGCCAGTGTATCGAGCCGATCAGAAAGAACTCGGTCGTCGACGATTCAAACCACTCTGCGCTGGATGCGGTCAAGTGGAAGGAGCTGGCACTGGGGTGCCCCGGCCCAGAGATGAGAACAGTATTCCATGTGGGGCCGAACTTGCGCTTTGTAAAGTTGCAAGCGATGTGCCGGCATGAAATACTGTCTCGATCTGCTGAGCACGCCATGCTTTTTAGAGGCCAATTTGGCCTTCCCTTCCTTTTCGACGCCGAGGATTCCGAGACTTTGTTAAGCAAAGAGTCGACTTCAGACACAAGTTTGTCCCAGTACTCGGCGAGGTTTTCCCGAGAAATATTGGCACGGCCGGTATATAAGGCATCACCAGTGCTGTCGTCTGCATAGCAATGAATGCTACCAGTTAGCAACATATCATTGATATGCAGGAGAAACAGCTTTGGTGATAGCACGCAGCCTTGTCGAATACCAGCGTTGATAGACTTGAAATCAGAGCATGCACCGTCTACTGTGACCTTGATTCTCCAATCAGCAAGGAAACTGTTGTTCCATTTGCACAATTTCTCGGGAAGCCCATAGAAAAGAAGTTTTGAAAGAAGCGCTTTGTGCCAGACCCGATCGAAGGCTTTCGCTATGTCCAAACTAACGGCCAATGCGTCCTCCTTGGACACTACTGCCTCCGCCCATCTATGAGTCAGATAGACTAGAAAATCACCAGCTGATCGATCCCGACAAAAACCGTACTGGCGGTCACTAATCAGCTGGTGATCCTCAAGGTACCTCATGAGCTAGAAATTAATCATATAGATGCGGCAATACCATCAGTATCTCGCAAACGCTCTGAATATAATGCTCAATAACTCAACTGGAAGTGGAAGTACACTTATTCCCGCAGGATAGAACTGTGAGTATGTAGACGTTAATTTGGTTAAACTAAAAATATTGTACCTCTCTGGAGAGAATTGGGGTCTTCAGCGGCATGTAGTTCGAGCGAATGCGAGAGCAAGTGACGCAGAAGCCCCAATTCACACATACTAACATACATCAATTCAGCAATTATAACCTATGAAAAATCCACAACTAAATATAGGCATCAACTAAAGATTGCCTTATATTGAGGATATTTGCCAGACTTGACAGGCTGGTATGCAGGTACATTGTGTATCCTTTTTGATTGTTATTAGCAAGATGATACTTCTCTTCTACTATTTAATTTTTGTGTATAGGATAAGGGTGGCAAACGAGTACACAGTCCACCTGGTAGTAAATGATTGCTGCGGCCCATAAACATCTACATCTATCCTCTATTACAAATCAAAATATAGATGCGTTGTCACCCGTGAGGACTAAGATGGAATGCCTCATTTCCAGTAAAAAGAGCCTCCGGCCAACTGCATTCACCAAGCGTAACGCAGATTTAAACCTATACTTGACGCTGGTTTTCTGTAAGGTCGTGTTACTACCCCGGTTCTGGCTGGCCAATCCATGCGACAGCAAAAGCTGCCGCGTGGCTGTACCACTGTTATATATACTGTTTAGTTTCCCTCTGTTTCCACCGTATAACGTCGCAGATATGTTATACTTTCGTTATGTTAATTTTCATAATTTGGAACCTGTTTAATGCACTATTAAAATACCCACTGTCAGGAAGAGACATCTTCTAAAGATCACAATATCCCATCCAACGGGTGATTTTTCCTTCAACAACATCATATTTCAAAACTTAAACCAAAAAAAAAGATAAATGTTGTCTTAAAATATTGTTAATATCAAGGCAACTTATGTTGTTTCATGCGTAAAGTTAAGATATTATACAAGTTTTAAGAACAGCAACCGACAAGAGGTATTCGTTGATGAATGAGCCAAGTTTTCAGTTAAATTTATTACGAAATTTCATATAAACTAGCCACGACTGAGGCCGCTATTACATTATCATATTATGTATGTATAAATATGAAAACAACTGTGACAATGTGATTATAACATGTAATTTTGCACCTATAATGTTGTATAAACTACACTGCTATAATTTGATAATGTAGTAGCACATTTGATAATATGACAGCAGTGTTAAGTGCTAAACTATTTAAGGCAAATATTTATGACATATTTCGTAACTTCAATAAAATTAAATAAGTAAAATTTAAACATGTCAGAGCCATACGTAGAGCAGTATGGATGGTTCGGCTTGACCGGTGTAGGGCCACGCTCTCACAGAATACTATTTTATAGGATAGGGGTGACAAACGAGCACACAGTCCACCTGATGGTAAGTGGTTGCTGTGGCCCATAGACATCTACATCTATCCTCGTTTGCGAAACAAAATGCAGATGCGTTGTCACCCGTGAGGACTAAGATGGAATGCCTCATTTCCAGTAAAAAGGGCCTCCGGCCACCTGCACTCACCAAGCGAAACGCAGAGGTAAACCTCTACTTTACGCTGGTATTCTGTGAGGTCGTGGTACCACCCCGGTTCGAGCCGGCCCATCCGTGCGACAGCAAAAGCTGCCGCGTTGCTCTACTACTATTAAAAACTAGCGTGAAACATAATAATACTGCTGTGTTTAACATAGCAATAGTCTCCTTTAAAAAATATTTTAATTTAACTTGAAATGTTTGTTAATTAGGATCAAATCTTGCAACTGAATGATTTGAGGTTCGATGACCATGTATAGATAAGCTAAGTGACGTCGTACTAAATCTAATATGGCGGACGACTCAAGATAGCGGTCTAGTTATTTTCTATGGATTCCCATGATATGGGTATCAAATGAAAGGGTTCGTTAAATAAAATACGAATAAAATGACGTTCGCATTCAGCTCTTCAAGGAGATGGTGTTCTACTACCCGACTAAACGATAAGACTTAGCGGGGCCGTGTCTTAACTAATATCGGCCTATACCCTGGGCAATTTCTAGCGGCGGTGGAAAAAATTCAAAACGACGGAAAACACAATGGCCGCCAGACCAACTTTAAAGAGTTATAACTCAGCAAAGGTTATAAGGACAGTTTGGTGGTGCTCGAACAAATGTTGTAGGGACCCACAAGGGTCAACTGCTGGTGATAAAAATAACAAGACGGTGATCTAAGATGGCGAAAACCAACAATGGCGCATTAAATAAAAAACGAACTATTATTTAAATGCTCTGAAAGGAAGAAAATAAACATTAAATTAAATCAAACCCATCAATTTATTACATTATATAATTTATATGGTATAAAAGATTTACCTGTGTACATTAACAAGAATATAATATGTAATCAAGTTACATATTATATTCTTGTTAATGTATACTGCCATAAAAAGATAATTCTAAGAAAAAAAATAATGCTATAATAAAACGGTTAAATCTCGTGACAAGCTTTTATATCATATAAATTGTATAATGTAATAAATCGATGAGTTTGATATTATTTAAATTTTAAGTCATACTCTTTAAAAGAATTAATTACAATTTAGAACGAGTGTTACGAAACCAACTACATTTAACGAGCTGCTTTTTTGAAAACATTTCCAATTAAAACTTTGTTCACTTTAACTAAGGCGTCAGTAAAAATGTTTCCAGCTTATATTAGTAAAGATGTGTTAATTAGTAAGACAAAGACGCCAGGGAACATAGAAATCCACTTGAGATTCATTTTTAGTTTAACAAATGTAACTATTGATGGTTGGTTGTTATTTGAGGTGCTTTAATTTAGAATATATATATTAACTACTAAGTCTGAAAGATGGCAAAAACATTGAATCTACTCTAGATAAATCTTTTTCTAAAGTAACTCGTCAGTTTTTTCATTGTTGACCTATATTTAAAATGCTAATATAACTTTTTAGCGAGCACACTAATTTGGTTTTTCTGAATGAAATGAAATGAAAAGAAATATTAAATAAAATGAAATATTCTCATTTCGTCGATGTTAGAAATTAAAGAAATTCATTGGTCGATTTTCCAATTGAACTTTTTTAAATCTATTACCGTTTTGTAATAAGGTTTCTCTTGCGGAAGTGAAATGGCGCATGAAACTCTACAAGTATCCTCTATTTTGTAATTATTTCATATTAAAATTGAAAATTATATTCAAATATGTAAATATATATGTTGTTTTATATAAAAGTGGAAAATAATAGATCCTGATAACCAAAATGAAATGCTTTGTTTATTTTTGGAAATAACTCCGGTTTTGTTAAAAACGCTGGTATTCTGTGAGAGCGTATTCGTTCTTTGGTCGAGCCGACCCATTCATGTTACAACCATTATCGTGTTATAACCTGCATCATGACTCTAACCACGTATAAAAACTCATCATCAACCCTCACAGAGAGATGAGTTGGCATATCGCTAATCCTAGGATCCTCGGATACATAAGATTATGATGCAATCATCGTCGGGTAATGTAATGTAAGTAACGTAAATGTGAAAATTCCTTATAGCCAGTAATTCTGAACATATCAATAGATAATAATAAAAAAATGTATGTATTTTGATTCGTAATCGCGGATAGATGTCGATGTCTATGGGCTTACCATTAGTTGAACTGTGTGCTCGTTTGTCACCTTATCCTCAAAAATAAAACAAATTCTTATCTAATTCTGCCGCCAACCAGCAGTACGTGCACTGCCGTGTTTCGTTCTGAAATGAAATATAATATAAATAATCAACAGTAAACCCAAAATATGACATACGGAACTGAGACGTGGTCCTTCACTGCTGGCCGGATGAGGAAGCTCAAGGTCGCTCAGCGAGCTATGGAGAGCGCTATGCTCGGAGTTTCTCTGCGTGATAAACTCAGAAATGAGGATATTCGCAGTAGAACCAGAGTGACCGACATAGCCCAACGGATTAGTAAGCTGAAGTGGCAATGGGCCGGCCATATAGCTCGGAGAATCGACAACCGATGGGGAAGAAAGGTTCTCGAGTGGCAGCCTCGTACCGGCAGGCGAAGTGTAGGGCGTCCCCCCACTAGATGGAGTGACGACATGGTAAGATATGCAGGAAGTTGATGGATGCAGGTGGCTCAGGACCTTGCTTTGTGGCATTCCTTGGGGTAGGTCTATGTTCAGCAATGGACTTGTGAAGGGCTGTAATGATGATGATGATGATAAAGAAACCCAAAAAATTGAGCCTCCAAATCGTGGTTAAATAGCGTAGACTAAAAGACGTGACTGAAAATAACTCTTGAGCTATATATTTTATGTTTATTTATAATTGTAATTTAATATTATTTTATTTTATTCTGTATTGCTACGTTGATTAATGGAAAACTGAAGTGACAAATGAACTTGCAGTCCACCTGATGGTAAGTGACTACTGCAATCCATGGACGTCTTAACTTCAAGCAAAAAAAGGCTATATTTGTCACCTCTGAAGACTAAGATGGAATGCTTTACAGCCTAAAATTATACTGGCTATCTATATCCTTTAGACTGGAAGACAGCAGTAAAAGCACTGCTATTTGGCGACAAAATAGATAATAGAAGATTTAGTCTACCACCTAGAATCAATTTTCACCACCCCATAGGTTGACTTGCAGAAAATGCTACACTATTCTATAACAGGAAATGAAATAAACACTAAATAAAAAATCAACGTCAAACATGATATTCATCAGGAATTGTATCAAATTCATTTCATTGAGCAAACTTGCAAATTATATGCGAGTTATCATAATAGACTTATTAGACTTCAATTTTAAATTACGCTTAATCTCCTTACAATCTGCCCTGAATTTGTAACTTTTCTAAAGTCGTTATCTCTAAAGCAGGATACATTAATTAGGTAACCTAATGATGTTTTAAATTTTATTTTTGAAGGACTGTTCATAACTAAACTAAGCTCGTCATTTCTAAAAACAACATTAAATGAAAGATACGACTAAGCTGAAATTTAAAATGGCAACTGTTGATATGTTTTGGCGTTACTGATAGAAATCGTTATATTTGTAACTTGATCCAATATGCAAAGTAGTGAGTAAAGTAGGTCATCTTTGTTTTTGTCCTTCGGGTTCATTTCTGGCATTTGATTCAATATAGAGCTGTAAGCTTAGAATTATAATTATATCCGTAAATGCAAGTAGCTCAAAGGAGTGAAAGGAGTGACTTATCTGTAGCTATTAACGCCACCAAACCAATGACCTAGCAATCATTTCAGAACGGAGCAGAAATTATGGTTTCAAAATTAACCAACTCAAGACACTATTAATTTTTATAGGTTATCCGTATATGCTTACATATTGCAATTTACTACAAGCAACCAAAATTGTATTTGATGGTAATATAATCCAGACTAGTGACACTGTCAAAAACTTGGTTCTATACATCGATAAAACTTTATCTTGGGGTTCTCAGTTACAAGAAGTTAGTCTTAAAACTTTTGCAGCTGCTCATTCTTTGAGAAGAATACGAAACTTATTACTAACTGCCACTAAGATTGCGCTTGCGCAAACTCTCCTGCTTCCAATCCTCAATTTTGCAGATGTCAGCTGTCTTGATCTCACTGAAATTCAACTTGATAAACTTAAGCCACTTCAAAATTTTTGTATAAGATTCATAACTGTTTTGCGTTAAAATTATCATGTGTCAGATTTTCGTAACAGGCTCAAAAGGTTGCAGATTTGCCTTCGCCGGAATGCTCATACTCTCTGACTTCTTTATAATATTCTTTTTAATTCTTTCTATCCTTCTTACATAAAAATCGGTTTGAATTTCTCCATGACTCACATTTGAGATATTTGAGATCATCAGAAAATTTGATATTAAAAATGCCAGATCACACTACCAAATTTTTGAATCAAATCAAAGGCAAACGAGCATCCGGCTCACCTGATGGTAAGTGACTACCGCCGCCCATGAACACCCGCAACGCCAGGGGAATTGCAGATGCGTTGCCGGCCTTTTAGAAAGTTGTAAGCTCTTTTCTTGAAGGTTCCTTAGATCGGTCCGGAAAAATGGCTGGTGGTAATCGATTCCACAAGAAAGTTGTGCGAGGAAGAAAATTTCTTCTAAATCGCACAGTGGTGGACCGCCAATCATACAGATGGTATGGATGGTAACACGAGTTTTGTCGCGATATGCGATGGTGAAACTAAGCGGCTGGATTTAGTCCAAACAATTCCTCAGAGCACTCCCCGTGATAGATGCGATAAAAAACGCAAAGAGATGCAACATCTCTACGCAGTGCCAGTGTATCGAGCCGATCAGAAAGAACTCGGTCGTTGACGATTCAAACCGCTCTGCGCTAGATGCGGTCAAGTGGAAGGAGCTGGCACTGGGGTGCCCCGGCCCAGAGATGAGAAAAGTATTCCATGTGGGGCCGAACTTGCGCTTTGTAAAGTTGCAAGCGATGTGCCGGCATGAAATACTGTCTCGCTCTGCTGAGCACGCCATGCTTTTTAGAGGCCAATTTGGCCTTCCCTTCCTTTCCGACGCCGAGGATTCCGAGACTTTATTAAGCAAAGAGTCGACTTCAGACACAATTTTGTCTCGGTACTCGGCGACGTTTTCCCGAGAAATATTGGCACGGCCGGTATATAAGGCATCACCAGTGCTGTCGTCTGCATTTCAATGAATGCTACCAGTTAGCAACATATCATTGATATGCAGGAGAAACAGCTTTGGTGATAGCACGCAGCCTTGTCGAACACCAGCGTTGATAGACTTGAAATCAGAGCATGCACCGTCTACTGTGACCTTGATTCTCCAATCAGCAAGGAAACTGGTGATCCATTTGCACAATTGCTCGGGAAGCCCATAGAAAAGAAGTTTTGAAAGAAGCGCTTTGTGCCAGACCCGATCGAAGGCCTTCGCTATGTCCAAACTAACGGCTAATGCGTCCTCCTTGGACTCTACTGCCTCCGCCCATCTATGAGTCAGATAGACTAGAAGATTACCAGCTGATCGACCTCGACAAAAACCGTACTGGCGGTCACTAATTAGCTGGTGATCCTCAAGGTACCTCATGAGCTAGAAATTAATCATATAGATGCGGCAATACCATCAGTATCTCGCAAACGCTCTGAATATAATGCTCAATAACTCAACTGGAAGTAGAAGTACACTTATTCCCGCAGGATAGAACTGTGAGTATGTAGACGTTAATTTGGGTAAACTAAAAATGTTGTACCTCTCTGGAGAGAGTTGGGGTCTTCAGCGGCATGTAGCTCGAGCGAATGCGAGAGCAAGTAACGCAGAAGCCCCAATTCACACCTACTAACATATTTTTACTACTAACATATTATATTCAGCAATTATAACCTATGAAAAATCCACAACTAAATATAGGCATCAACTAAAGATTTCCTTATATTGAGGATATTTGCCAGACTTGACAGGCGGGTATGCAGGCACATTGTGTATCCTTTTTGATTGTTATCAGCAAGATGATACTTCTCTTCTACTATTTAGTTTTTGTGTATAGGATAAGGGTGACAAAAGAGTACACAGACCACCTGGTGGTAAGTGGTTGCTGAGGCACATAGACATCTACATCTATCCTCTATTACAAATCAAAATAGAGATTGCGTTGCCACCCGTGAGGACTAAGATGGAATGCCTCATTTCCAGTAAAAAGGGCCTCCGGCCAACTGCATTCACCAAGCGTAACGCAGAGTTAAACCTCTACTTGACGCTGGTTTTCTGTAAGGTCGTGGTACCACCCCGATTCTGGCTGGCCCATCCGTGCGACAGCAAAAGCTGCCGCGTGGCTCTACCACTGTTATATAAACTGTTTAGTTTTCCTCTGTTTCCACCGTATAACGTCGCAGATATGTTATAATTTCGTTATGTTAATTTTCATAATTCGGAACGTGTTTAAGGCACTATGAAAATAACCACTGTCAGGAGGAGACATCTTCTAGAGATCACAATATCCCATCCAACGGGTAACTTTTCCTTCAACAACATCATCTTTCAAAACCAAAACCAAAAAAAAAGAAAATGTTGTCTTAAAATATTGTTAATATCAAGGCAACGTATGTTGTTTCATGCGTAAAGTTAAAATATTATACAAGTTTTAAGAACAGCAACCGACAAGAGGTATTCGTTGATGAATGAGCCAAGTTTTCAGCTAAATTTATTACGAAATTTCGTATAAACTAGCCACGACTGAGGCCGCTATTACATTATCATATTATGTATGTATAAATATGAAAACAACTGTGACAATGTGATTATAACATGTAATTTTGCACCTGTAATGTTGTACAAACTACACTGCTATAATTTGATAATGTAGTAGTACATTTGATAATACGACAGCAGTGTTAAGTGCTAAACTATTTAAGGCAAATATTTATCACATATTTGGTAACTTCAATAAAATAAAATAAGTAAAATTTAAACATGTCAGAGCCATACGTACAGCAGTATGGATGGTTCGGCTTGACCGGTGTAGGGCGACGCTCTCACAGAATACTATTTTATAGGATAAGGGTGACAAACGAGCACACAGTCCACCTGATGGTAAGTGGTTGCTGTGGCCCATAGACATCTACATCTATCCTCGTTTGCGAATCAAAATGCAGATGCGTTGTCACCCGTGAGGACTAAGATGGAATGCCTCATTACCAGTAAAAAGGGCCTCCAGCCACCTGCACTCACCAAGCGAAACGCAGAGGTAAACCTCTACTTCACGCTGGTATTCTGTGAGTTCGTGGTACCACCCAGGTTCGAGCCGGCCCATCCGTGCGACAGCAAAAGCTGCCGCGTTGCTCTACTACTGTTAAAAACTAGCGTGAAACATAATAATACTGCTGTGTTTCGCATAGCAATAGTCTCCTTTTTTAAAAGAAAATATTTTAATTTAACTTGAAATGTTTGTTAATTAGGATCGACTAAAAGCTTGTTTTTAAATATGTTCTTTAGTATTAATTTAATACACTTAAGAAGGCATTCCATCTTAGTCCACAGAGGTGACAATGCATTTGCATTTTCAATTCTTATCCGAGGATAGATGTAGACGACTAAGGGTCAACGTTTGACGAGTTGACGGCTCCGTGGCGGAGTGGCTTAGCAATGAGTTCCAGCGCTGGGGGCTGTGGGTTCGAATCCCGCACGGAACAAGTATTTGTATGGCCTACAAATAATTGTTCCGGGTCTGGATATATGTCCTTGTGCAATTTATGTTTGTAAACTGCTTCCACGATACAGGAGAAAATCCTGGGGTGGGGGTAACGTTTTTTACTATAAAAAAGCATCCACTACCGTCACAAGAATTGGGTACTTGTTTGTCACACTTATTCTATAAAAAAAGAACTAGGGAAAGACTGAAGGTATCTTGCAAGACTACGTATGTCATACTCTTTAAAATAATTAATTACAATTTGCAACGAGTGTTACGAAACCAACTACATTTAACGAGATGCTTTTTTGAAAACATTTCCAATTAAAACTTTGTTCACTTCAACTAAGGCGTCTGTAAAAATGTTTCCAGCTTACATTAGTAAAGATGTGTTAATTAGTAAGACAAAGACGGCAGGGAACATAGAAATCCACTTGAGATTCATTTTTAGTTTAACAGATGTAACTATTGATGGTTGGTTTTTATTTGAGATGCTTTAATTTAGAATATATTTATTAATTACTAAGTCTGAAAGATGGCAAAAACATTGAATCTACTCTAGACAAATCTTTTTCTAAATTAACTCGTCAGTTTTTTTCACTGTTGACCTATATTTAAAATGCTAATATAACTTTTTATCGAACACACTAATTTGTTTTTTCTGAATGAAATGAAATGAAAAGAAATATTAAATAAAATGAAATATTCTCATTTCTTCGATGTTAGAAATTAAAGAAATTCATTGGTCGATTTTACCAATTAAACTTTTTTAAATCTATTACCGTTTCGTAAGAAGGTTTCTCTTGCGGAAGTGAAATGGCGCATGAAACTCTACAAGTATCCTCTATTTTGTAATTATTTCATATTAAAATTGAAAATTATAATCAAATATGTAAATATATATGTTGTTTTATATAAAAGTGGAAAATAATAGATCCCGATAACCAAAATGAAATGCTTTGTTTATTTTTGGAAATAACTCCGGTTTTGGTATAAACGCTGGTATTCTGTGAGAACGTATTCGTTCTTTGGTCGAGCCAACCCATTCATGTTACAACCATTATCGTGTTATAACCTGCAGCATGTCTCTAACCACGTATAAAAACTCATCATCAACCCTCACAGAGAGATGAGTTGGCATATCGCTAATCCTAGGATCCTCGGATACATAAGATTATGATGCAATCATCGTCGAGTAATGTAATGTAAGTAACGTAAATGTGAAAATTCCTCATAGCCAGTAATTCTGAACACATCAATAGGTATTAATAAAAAAAATAAATGTATGCATTTTGATTCGTAATCGCGGATAGATGTCGATGTCTATGGGCTTACCATTAGTTGAACCGTGTGCTCGTTTGTCACCTTATCCTCTAAAATAAAACAAATTCTTATCTAATTCTGCCGCCAAGCAGCAGTACGTGCACTGCCGTGTTTCGTTTTGAAATGAAATAATCAACAGTAAACCCAAAAAATTTGAGCCTCCAAATCGTGGTTAAATAGCGTAGACTCCAACAGACGTTACTGAAACTAACTCTTGAGCTATATATTTTATATTTATTTATAATTGTAATTTAATATTATTTTATTTTATTCTGTATTGCTACGTTGATTTATGGAAAACTGAAGTGACAAATGAACTTGCAGTCCACCTGATGGTAAGTGACTACAGCAATCCATGGACTTCTTAACTTCAAGAAAAAAAAGGCTATATTTGTCACCTCTGAGGACTAAGATGGAATGCTTAACAGCCTAAAACTATACTAGCTATCTATATCCTTTAGACTGGAAGACAGCAGTAAAAGCACTGCTATTTGGCGACAAAATAGATAATAGAAGATTTAGTCCACCAACTAGAATCAATTTGCACTACCCCATAGGTTGACTTGTAGAAAATGCTACACTTTGTATTATTCTATAACAGGAAATGAAATAAAGACTAAATAAAAAATCAACGTCAAACATGATATTTAACAGAATTAATATCAAATTCATTTCATTAAGCAAACTTGCAAATTATATGCGAGTTATCATAATAGACTTATTAGACTTCAATTCTAAATTACGCTTAATCCCCTTACAATCTGCCCTGAACTTGTAACTTTTCTAAAGTCGTTATCTCTAAAGCAGGATACATTAATTAGGTAACCTAATGACGTTTTAAATTTTATTTTTGAAGGACCGTTCATCACTAAACGAAGCTCGTTATTTCTAAAAACAACATTAAATGAAAGATACGACTAAGCTGAAATTCAAAATGGCAACTGTTGATATGTTTGGCGTTACTGATAAAAATCGTTGCTCTCTCTCCCTTTCTCTCTCTCTCTCTCTCTCTCCTCTCTCTCTCTCTCTCTTGTCACTAAATGCCAATAGAAAGGATCAGGTACATAGATAATTAATATTTCATTTAAGTAAGCGATAATCAACGATTATGAGTATGATTTATGATTAGTAATATACGGCTGTATATTTCTAACTTGATCCAATATGCAAAGTAGTGAGTAAAGTAGGTCATCTTTGGTTTTGTCCTTCGGGTTTATTTCTGGCATTTGATTCAATATAGAGCTGTGAGCTTAGAATTATAATTATATCCGTAAATGCAAGTAGCTCAAAGGAGGACATGTGGTTGTTTTATAACATCAAAGATTGATAGTCGAGGCTCTGACGACTGAATAATTGTAGAAAAATACTTTTTTGAAAATTCTAAAGTACAATATTCACAAACAGGTAGGTAGTAACATTCGATACACTGATATCAGCTCTGATTTCACCATCCCTGGTAAGCACGTGGGCAAATGCCTAGCGAGTATAGGAAACGCTTAAATCTGAAGTCTTTGCTGGAAGAAACGTTAATGTTAAGTTAAAGTGTAAAAAAAAGTGTTAAATAAGAGCCGATTCAAGGAATTAAAAAGAAAAAAACATGTGTAAGTTTCGTGGAACACTCGGTTGGAACGAAGTTCCTTTGGTAGTATATTATTATTGATAAACGTATTATATAATTGATTAACAAATACAAATAAATCCCTTGTAAGCGCCTAATAAAATGAAGCGTCATTTAAAATAAAATAATATTTCTCTCCTGGCAATATAAGAAAAAGTGCTAGGGAGATAGATATCATTCAATCTCGCTTCCTCACTGCCGCCAAGGCCGTCTACACTACGTCAGAAGGGGTCGTGACGGAAAAATCTTAAACTATTTCTCGCCTAGCCCCCATCCGCCAAAATCATACCGTCCGATAAGGAACTTCGTTCCAAAACTTCGTTCCAATAAAATAATTTTCTGCTTTGTAAAGTCGATGTTACGGCATAGTGTAAATAATATTAAAGCCCTAACTTAAGAAGCAATTGTCTGAAAATTATTTTATTCTTTTTAGTTTTTTAAAATCAACTTTATCTTTAATTACAAGAAAATATTTTGATCCTTTCGAATGGACTAAAGAATATCACAAGCTCAAGGTAACAACTTCAATGTCGTCTTAATAACTCGTACGTTAAACATTTTATCCCGTATTTGCTCACCCTTAGGAATTAAAGTTTTGTGAAGGGCCACACCTAAAATATATATTTTTAATAAAGAAGGAATATTTAAAATTAGTTTATAATTTACGAGGAAATCGCGTATGTTACGTACGAAATATTAATAAGTCGAATAGAAAACCGCCTTTTTTGAAGTCATCTAAAAGAAAGTTTTTGTTAAAACAAAGCTTACACGAGCGAAATAAATGCAAGCTTGAAGAAACTTCAGAAACGAAAGTTACGTAGATGTAAAAAGATTATTTTTTTTTCCTGTACCGTCGAGTTATGTTGTACCAGATAAGCCTACTCAATTGAATATTTGAAAATTTAAGAGAAATGGGCTCTCGTAATACAAAACATTTGAAAAAACCAGCATGTTCAGACATTAAATTTAAAAAAGGGAAAGCCAACGATGGGGATGAGGATGATGTTGGTTTATAATTTGGTATTATTACCAATTATCATGTTCCCTCTGTTGAGGTTTTTTGAGCTATCTACTTGCCGTCCGAGTGGAGGTGTGCAAACCCCCGCTTCTGACTGCTTAGCTCGTGGTTGATATTCTGGTGAGAACCGCCTAGATACGCGGGTGTACGGTGTGTACACAGTGTGTGCTGGAACGGGTCATGCCCGTCTACGGGTGCGACGTGCCTTATCCGTTATCCTACTTGAGCTTGTAGTCTCAATGTTGGATGTGCCTGCGACTATTGGGTCGACGGGGTCGGATGAGAGCTGTGAGTTCCCTATTGTTGAAGCTGTTACTCGTCTCTTGTTTGAGTGTATTACACGTTTGGTGAAAATAAGATAAGTTATATCGGGATATTTCCAGTAGTCTTGCCAAGTAGTCTTTCTTGTAAGACTACTGGGAATTTTCTTTCGAGTAGTCTCTGGTAAGATTAATGGGAATTACCGAATGGGAACTCCCTAATATTCTTATTTGTAACGCTACTGGGAATCTTTTTGCCGTGTTGTAATATCCAGTAGTCTTACCATTTGGTACGTTTTTTTTTTTTGGTTTGGTTTTTACATGGCAAGGCTCGACTAAGCTAACTCTTTATGCCAACGATATTATACGTATATCATAAAGTCGCTAAACGCCACCCACAACCACAACGAGGGATACCTATATCCAACGGTAGACTTCTATGGACCAATTAAGATTTTGGCTTTGAACTTTATTATAATTTACGTTAATAAAAAATATGCGTAGTTTCTCTGCGTAACAGATTTCATACTTAAAATATCTGCAGTAGAACTTGGGTAACAAACACAGGTCAATGGATCTGTAGGCTGAAGTGGCAATGGACCAGCTACATAGCTCGCAGAACCAACTACCGATGAGCTTTCTTCTCCTTCGTTCTCGAGTAGCAGCCTCGTGCTGGTATTATAATATAATATGACGAAGTAAATAATGCTATATCTAAATTAGTAAATTGGTTCAATGTTAATTTTTTGCATTTAAATGGCACTAAAACGAAATGTATGAAATTTATGACTCCACATGTCAAACAATTAAATACTAATCTAATTTTAAATGGGGAGAAACTGAGTCTTGTAGATACCACTATTTTTCTTGGAATCACAATAGACACGAAGCTTCAATGGAGCCCCCATATATCAAAACTAGCAAGCAGACTTAGTTCTGCAGCATATGCCGTAAAAAAGATTAGAAGTCTAAGTAGTGTTGAAACAGCTAGATTAGTTTACTTTAGCTATTTCCATAGCATAATGTCGTATGGTATTTTGCTATGGGGACACGCAGCTGACACTGAAATTATATTTGTTTTACAGAAGAGGGCCATTAGAGCAATTTATGATTTAAGGCCTAAAGAGTCGCTGCGACAAAAATTTAAGGAAATTAATATATTAACTTTGGCCTCTCAATACATTTATGAAAATGTAATGTACGTACACAAAAATAAAAGTTGTTTTACAAAAATAAGTGATATTCATTCTGTAAATACTTGGAACAGACACAAGCTAGTAGTACCAGTTACTCGACTCCATCGAGTCAGTAATTCATTCTTGGGGCGATGTATACGCTTTTACAACAAAATTCCAGAAAATATACAAAATATGACCTGCTCAAAGTTCAAAAACTTTATTAAACTAAGTTTGTATAAAAAGGGTTATTATAGTATTAAAGAATTTATAGATGATAATAACCCCTGGAAATGAGGTGATCGCTACCATGCTATTTCTAATTTGTTGTGTTGTTAATTTGTGTAACATACATGATTGTAAGCTGTTATTTAAAAAAAAAAGCCCCGCTGGGTTTCTTGCTGATTCTTCCCAGGACAGAGATTTTTTTTCGAACCAGTGGTAATTATACAAAAGAGTGATTTTCAATAAGTATTATTTATAATCTATATTGATTAAAAAAGTTTCTGTTCTGTTCTGTTTCTGTGAATGAGATAGCAGCTTATAGCATAGCACTGCAGATTTTAAATGTATTGTGTGACAATATAAAATCTGCAGAAAAACTGTGAAGAATATATCCAGATTTGTGAAAGGAGATTCTTCACCAGGTCAACCTAGTCTATTGTAAATATTTGGTCTCGGGTTCGAATCCTGAGTCGGGACAAAAATCAGCTAATGGGTTTTTCTGTTTAAGAAATTCTAATTAGCCCTGAGTCGTCAAGCACGTACAGCTGTTGGTACTGAACCTGATATCTTCCTGGTCGTGTCAAATTACCATCCCTTAATGTTAATGTTAATGCTAAATGCATCATTACGACAAAAATAAAGTTAAGTAGTATGGTACTGACGAAAATATTCTACTGAACTTGTTGCCTCAGCCAGTATCCTCGGCGTCGACGCGAGTGATGTGCAGTTTTGTGGTCACTTGGAAGAGAAGGCCAAATTGGCCTCTAAAAACCTTGGCGTGCTCAGCAGAGCGGGACGGTATTCCATCCCGGTACAACGCCTGCAACTTTACAAGGCGCAGATTCGGCCTCACATGGAATACTGTACCCATCTCTGGGCTGGGGCTCCCCAGTGCCATCTCTTTCCACTTGAACGCATCCAGCACAGAGCGGCTCGAATCGTCGACGACCGAGTCCTTTCCGATTGGCTCGATTCATTGGCGTTGCGAAGAGATGTTGTATCCCTTTGCACTTTCTTCCGCATTTACCACGGAGAGCGCTCTAAGGAAATGTTCGGATTAACCCCAGCCGCCAAATTTCACGAATGCACATCGTGGCAGAACTATCGATACCATCCACATCTTCTGGATGATAGTGGTCCACCAATGTGCGATTTAGAAGATGTTTTCTTCCTCACACAATATCATTGTGGAGTCAATTACCACCAGCGATTTTCCGGACTGATACTACTTAGGGACCTTCAAGAAAAGAGCCTGCTCCTTTTTAAAAAGGCCGGCAAGGCACCTGCGATTCCTCTGGTTCGCCTGGTTTTGCCGTTGTTCATGGGCGGCGGTAGTCACTTGCCATCAGGTGAGCCGCATGCTCGTTTGCCCTCACTCCTATACGAAAAGGGTGACTTTCAATATGTATTATTTATATTCTTTACTGAATAAAAAAGTTTCTGTTGATGTTATTTGAAATTTGAATAATATTTTTTTAGGATATGTTGTAAAGTCCAACAATTTGCATAAGAGAACTCTTCGCGCAGTAGACTCTTTATTAGTTTTATATATATACCTAGTCAGGTCATAAATTCTGTCACATGTTTAATATAAAATAATTGAAACAAGTTTATTCATTATGTAACCATTTATATACCAAAATGAACTTAACAAAACATAGATTCTTATGACACTAATGTTTATTCAAAATGATCTCCGTGATTTTAATACAGGCCTTCAATCTGCGCAGCCAGTCTTCTATCGTAGCACGATCGAGGTCCATGTCAATATCGGTGGCTGCCTTAATCAAGGATGTCTTGAGTGACTCCAAATTGGGATGAGGCTTTGAGCACGCCTTTTCCTCCAAGTGTTGCCATATCTTGTAATCTAACGGATTCAAATCTGAACTGGAGGAGGGCCAGTCTTCGTGCCGGATGAAGTCGATTTCACGCGCCGCCAGCCAGTCTTGTGTGCTCTTCGCTCTATGAGCTGGCGCCGAATCTTAATGGAATACCCAGTACCTGTTATTGAACATGGTATGAGAAACAGGTTCCACAAGGTTCGTCAGGACTGTATTTTGATACACAACTGCATTCGTTTTTACACCTTTCTCCCAAAAATGTACCTCTGTTAAGCCCCAATAAGAAACTCCCAACCATACCATGAGCGAGGATGGAAAATGACCTCGTTGGACACGCGGAATACGGTTGCTCGCTTCTTCACTACTGTGTGCGTACACCTTATCGTTTTGTTTGTTGTAGCTCTCTTCTACGGTAAAAAGTTTTTCATTCGAAAAACGAATTTCCCGATATTTTTTACCCGCGTACCACTTCAACAAAGCGCGGCATCTCTTCAGTCTCAGGTCCATTAGACGAGCATTCAAATGATGTCCTGTTTTTCTTTGATATTCCTGAAGCCCTAAGTCTTCATTTAACACCCTTTTCACCGTGGTTCTGCTTAACCCCATCTGAAGGGCCAACAGTTTCTGCTTACGTTTGGGATTTGTTTGAATTCGCGCCTTCACAGCTTTTATCACAGCTGGAGTCCTAACAGCCCGAGGGCGACCATTTCTTGACCTGTCATCTACACTAGAGTCTTCATTGTATCGTTTGATGGTACGATAAACGAATCTTTTGGTTATATTAAATTTTTTCCGTATGTCAAAAATTTGAATTGGCGCGTAACCGCAACGATGCAACGCAATAACTGCAACACGGTCTTCTTTAAGCGTCCACTTCATATTTAAAAATGAGTAAATTCTAAAAAGTATACAGTTTTATTTTCATGAACAATTCGAAATTCGAATTCAATAAACTTTTTTGTGGCCAGGCTTCTAAAACAAAAGTTTTTACTGTGTGACAATACTTATGACCTGACTGTGTATATATATATATATATACTTTGCATTGATCTTCTCTCAGAGAAAGGGGATTATGCCAGCAGTGAGAATAGCATCTCTCTATTGTAACCCCATCTGATATCTCAACATCTTAGTTGTCATTACGATTTGACTTACGGTTTAAGGGAGGGACTCTCGTTGTGACACCAAAAGAAATCTAGATTGTTATACATAAGAAACTAGCAGCGCAACAATATACATACTTCTATCTTGTAATAATTAACGATATTAGATAGCGCTACATCCTACGCAGATATAACATACATCAATTCAGCAATTATAACCTATGAAAAATCCACTACTAAACATAGGCATCTAATAGGCATCATAGTAAGTGATTGCTGCGGCCCATAGACATCTACATCTATCCTTTATTACAAATCAAAATGCAGATGCGTTGTCACCCGTGAGTACTAAGATGGAATGCCTCATTTCCAGTAAAAAGGGCCTCCGGCCACCTGCAATCACCGAACGTAACGCAGAGGTAAACCTCTACTTCACGCTGGTTTTCTGTAAGTTCGTGGTACCACCCCGGTTCGACTTGGCCCATCCGTGCCACAGCAAAAGCTGCCGCATGGTTCTACCACTGTTATATATACTGTTTAGTTTCCCTCTGTTTCCACTGTATAACGTCGCAGATATGTTATCATTTCGTTATATTAATTTTCATAATTCGAAACGTATTTTAAGCACTATCAAATAACCACCGTCAGGAGGAGACATCTTCTACAGATCACAATATCCAAACCAACGGGTAACTTTTTCTTCAACAACATCATATACCAAAACTAAAACCAATAAAAGATAAATGTTGTCTTAAAATATTGTTAATATCGAGACAACTTATGTTGTTTCATGAGTAAAGTTAAGATATTATACAAGTTTTAAGAACAGTACACGACTAGAGAAATTCGTTGCTGAATGAGCCTAGTTTTCAGTTAAATTTATTACGAAATTTGGTATAAACTAGCCACGATTGAGGCCGCTATTACATTATCATATTATGTATGTATAAATAAGAAAAAAACTGTGACAGTGTGATTATAACATGTAATTTTGCACCTATAATGTACAAACTACACTTTGATAATGTAGTATCTAGCAGATTCGATAATATGATAGCAGTATTAAGTTCTAAACTATTTAAGAACACAAATAAAAAAAAATTAATTACATATTTCGTTACTTAAATAGAATAAATTAAGTAAAATTTTAAACATGTTAGAGCCATAAGTAGAGCAGTATGGATGGTTCGGCTTGACCGGTGAAGGGCCACGCTCTCACAGAATACTAGCGTGAAACATAATAATACTGCTGTGTTTCGCATGGCAATAGTCTCCTTTAAAAAAAAAAATTAATTTAACTTGAAATGTTTGTTAATTAGGATCAAATCTTGCAACTGAATTATTTGAGTTTCGGTGACCATGCATAGATAAGCTAAGTGACGTCGTACTAAATATAATATGGCGGACGACTCAAAAAAGCGGTCTAGTTATTTTCTATGGACACCATGATATGGGTATCAAATGAAAGGGTTCGTTAAATAAAATACGAATAAAATGTCGTCCGCATTCAGCTCTTCGAGGAGATGGTGTTCTACTACCCGACTAAACGATAAGACTTAGCGGAGCCGTGTCTTAACTAATATCGGCCTATACCCTGGGCAAATTCTAGCGGCGGTGAAAAAGATTCAAAACGACGGAAAACACAATGGCCGCCAGACCAACTTTAAAGAGTTATAACTCAGCAAAGGTTATAAGGACAGTTTGGTGGTGCTCGAACAAATGTTGTAGGGACCCACAAGGGTCAACTGCTGGTGATAAAAATAACAAGATGGTGATCTAAGATGGCGAAAATCAACAATGGCGCATTAAATAAAAAATAAGCTATTATTTTAATGCTCTGAAAGGAAGAATATAAACATTAAATTAAATCAAACCCATCAATTTATTACATTATACAATTTATATGGTATAAAAGATTTACCTGTGTACATTAACAAGAATATAATATGTAATCAAGTTACATATTATATTCTTGTTAATGTATACTGACATAAATAGATAATTCTAAGAAAAAAATAATGCTTTAATAAAACGGATAAATCTCGTGACAAGCTTTTATATCATATAAATTGTGTAATGTAATAAATCGATGAGTTTGATATTATTTAAATTTTATTTTCTTCTTTTTAGGGCAATTCAATAAAAGCTTGTTTATAAATATGTTCTTTAGTATTAATTTAATACACATAAGAAGGCATTCCATGTTAGTCCACAGGGGTGACAATGCATTTGCATTTTCAATTCTTATCCGAAGATAGATGTAGACGACTAAGACACAGTAAATATATAGTAGGAACAGTATGGAAACTTCCTACAAACGCTCGAAACGGCACACTCACACAAACATGCGCAACGACGAGACTTCTAAGCGCTCGTCGCGGTGCTCTCAGTAGCGAGTGTCGCCTCAAAAC
Organism: Parnassius glacialis; assembly: GCA_033319125.1. Classification (NCBI taxonomy): domain Eukaryota; kingdom Metazoa; phylum Arthropoda; class Insecta; order Lepidoptera; family Papilionidae; genus Parnassius; species Parnassius glacialis. The sequence goes on along the minus strand of JAVANC010000028.1, from coordinate 35,237,519 downwards.
GTATTGCGTAGTATACGGCTGTTTGAACTCGGCTTCATCAAAACCGGAGCTATCTTATTTTAAGCTTCCTGCTGATTTTGAAAGGTAAGAATGATTTTTATTGTCATTTTTATAATCGTTATCGAATTATAAGTCCATGTGATTGATCATAATGAATTCGTGAACTTATTTGTACATTCAGAATGCGGCGGTTTTGAGGCTATTTAAAGCTGATAGTGCAATAGTGGTAACAAAAAGTAAATCCAAGATGGCGGCTGCAATAGGTATCATTTTTTTCGTCGTGGTAGCCATTTTCAAGAGTGTCGAGGGTGTTGAAGCCGATAGTGCTGTCGAAATATAAATCCAAGATGGCGGCTGCAATAGGTATCAATTTTTTCGCCATGGGTGTCATTTTCATAGTTTTTGAGTATGTTGAAGCCGATAGAGCTGGTTGAAATGTAAATCCAAGATGTCGGGTGCAATAGGTATCAATTTTTTCGTCATGGGTGCATCGATCACTAATAAAAAAACATGGGTGTCATTATCGTGGTTTTCGAGGGTGTTGAAGCCGATAGTACTGTCGAAATATAAATCCAAGATGGCGGCTGCAATAGGTATCAATTTTTTCGTCATGGGTGTCATTTTCATTGTCTTTGAGTATGTTGAAGCCGATAGTGCTGTTGAAATGTAAATCCAAGATGGCGGCTGCAATAGGCATCAATTTTTCCGGTTAATCTCCGAAATGGCTGAACTGATTTTGACGGCACTTTCACTGGTAAATAGCTGATATCATAAGGAGTAACTTAGGCTACTTTTATTTTAGAAAAATATTTAGGGTTCCGCGCTAAAAAATAAAAACCCTAACACGCGAGCAAAATCGCAGGAAACAATTAGTGAAGAATAAAGGTGCGTTTTCGTCCCGTACGTTCCCACCGAAACTTTCAAAAGGTTACGCCGTAATGACAAAGTTAAAGATCTATAGTTCTACAAGTTGTTGTGTGTTAATATTAAATTGTTTTCCGTGTTTAAACTATCGTTTTTTGCTGAGATTACCTATTTCAATTGTAAGCTAGATATTTATATTCGATTGATTGATAAAAAAAAGCAATATCAAAACATTAAAAGTTACAACCCTATTGCTTCAATGGAGCGTAGGTAATTATATCCTCAACTAGGCTTAGTTTCCATACTGTTCATATTTATACTGTACTAAGGGTCAACGTTTGACGAGTTGACGGCTCCGTGGCGGAGTGGCTCAGCAATGAGTTCCAGCGCTGGGGGCTGCGGGTTCGAATCCCGCACGGAACAAGTATTTGTATGGCCTACAAATAATTGTTCCGGGTCTGGATGTATGTCCTTGTGCAATTTATGTTAGTAAACTGCTTCCACGATACAGGAGAAAATCCTGGGGTGGGGGTAACGTTTTTTACTATAAAAAAGCATCCACTACCATCACAAGAATTGGGTACTTGTTTGTCACACTTATTCTATAAAAAAAGAACTAGGGAAAGACTGAAAGTATCTTGCAAGACTACGTAAGTCATACTCTTTAAAAGAATTAATTACAATTTGGAACGAGTGTTACGAAACCAACTACATTTAACGAGCTGCTTTTTTGAAAACATTTCCAATTAAAACTTTGTTCACTTCAACTAAGGCGTCTGTAAAAATGTTTCCAGCTTACATTAGTAAAGATGTGTTAATTAGTAAGACAAAGACGGCAGGGAACATAGAAATCCACTTGAGATTCATTTTTAGTTAAACAGATGTAACTATTGATGGTTGGTTGTTATTTGAGATGCTTTAATTTAGAATATATGTATTAATTACTAAGTCTGAAAGATGGCAAAAACATTGAATCTACTCTAGATAAATCTTTTTCTAAAGTAACTCGTCAGTTTTTTTCACTGTTGACCTATATTTAAAATGCTAATATAACTTTTTAGCGAGCACACTAATTTGGTTTTTCTGAATGAAATGAAATGAAAAGAAATATTAAATAAAATGAAATATTCTCATTTCGTCGATGTTAGAAATTAAAGAAATTCATTGGTCGATTTTCCAATTGAACTTTTTTAAATCTATTACCGTTTCGTAATAAGGTTTCTTTTGCGGAAGTGAAATGGCGCATGAAACTCTACAAGTATCCTCTATTTTGTAATTATTTCATATTAAAATTGAAAATTATAATCAAATATGTAAATATATATGTTGTTTTATACAAAAGTGGAAAATAATAGATCCCGATAACCAAAATGAAATGCTTTGTTTATTTTTGGAAATAACTCCGGTTTTGGTATAAACGCTGGTATTCTGTGAGAACGTATTCGTTCTTTGGTCGAGCCAACCCATTCATATTACAACTATTATCGTGTTATAACCTGCAGCATGACTCTAACCACGTATAAAAACTCATCATCAACCCTCACAGAGAGATGAGTTGGCACATCGCTAATCCTAGGATCCTCGGATACATAAGATTATGATGCAATCATCGTCGAGTAATGTAATGTAAGTAATGTAAATGTGAAAATTCCTCATAGCCAGTAATTCTGAACACATCAATAGGTATTAATAAAAAAAAATAAATGTATGCATTTTGATTCGTAATCGCGGATAGATGTCGATGTCTATGGGCTTACCATTAGTTGAACTGTGTGCTCGTTTGTCACCTTATCCTCTAAAATAAAACAAATTCTTATCTAATTCTGCCGCCAAGCAGCAGTACGTGCACTGCCGTGTTTCGTTTTGAAATGAAATAATCAACAGTAAACCCAAAAAATTTAAGCCTCCAAATCGTGGTTAAATAGCGTAGACTCCAACATACGTTACTGAAAATAACTTTAGAGCTATATATTTTATATTTATTTATAATTGTAATTTAATATTATTTTATTTTATTCTGTATTGCTACGTTGATTTATGGAAAACTGAAGTGACAAATGAACTTGCAGTCCACCTGATGGTAAGTGACTACTGCAATCCATGGACTTCTTCACTTCAAGCAAAAAAAGGCTATATTTGTCACCTCTGAGGACTAAGATGCAATGCTTAACAGCCTGAAATTATACTGACTATATATATCCTTTAGACTGGAAGACAGCAGTAAAAGCACTGATATTTGGCGACAAAATAGATAATAGAAAATTTAGTCCACCACCTAGAATCAATTTTCACCACAGCTTAGGTTGACTTGCAGAAAATGCTACACTTTGTATTATTCTATAACTGGAAATGAAATAAAGACTAAATAAAAAATCAACGTCAAACATGATATTTAACAGAATTAATATCAAATTCATTTCATTAAGCAAACTTGCAAATTATATGCGAGATATCATAATAGACTTATTAGACTTCAATTCTAAATTACGCTTAATCCCCTTACAATCTGCCCTGAATTTGTAACTTTTCTAAAGTCGTTATCTCTAAAGCAGGGCACATTAATTAGGTAACCTAATGACGTTTTAAATTTTATTTTTGAAGGACCGTTCATCACTAAACGAAGCTCGTTATTTCTAAAAACAACATTAAATGAAAGATACGACTAAGCTGAAATTCAAAATGGCAACTGTTGATATGTTTTGGCGTTACTGATAAAAATCGTCGATTTAATAAAAGTTTAAACTTGCTCTCTCACTCTCTCTCTCTCTCTCTCTCTTGTCACTAAATGCCAATAGAAAGGATCAGGTACATAGATAATTAATATTTCATTTAAGTAAGCGATAATCAACGATTATGAGTATGATTTATAATTAGTAATATACGGCTGTATATTTCTAACTTGATCCAATATGCAAAGTAGTGAGTAAAGTAGGTCATCTTTGGTTTTGTCCTTCGGGTTTATTTCTGGCATTTGATTCAATATAGAGCTGTGAGCTTAGAATTATAATTATATCCGTAAATGCAATTAGCTCAAAGGAGGACATGTGATTGTTTTATAACATCAACGATTGATAGTCGAAGCTCTAACGACTGAATAATGGTAGAACAATACTTTTTTGAAAATTCTTAAGTACAAATATTCACAAACAGGTAGACAGTAACATACAATACACTGATATAAGCTCTGATTTCACCATCCCTGGTGGGCACGTGGGCAAGTGCCCAGCGGGTATAGAAAACGCTTAAATTTCAAGTCTTTATTGGAATATATTAAAATTAAAAAATTTGTACAGCCGACTTCAAAATACGTTATTAATAATAACTCGAATAACTCTAGAACTGTTGGTCTGACATTGATCAAATTAAATACTAGAAGTATCAGCTTTCATATAAAAAAAGAATCATTGAAATCGGTCCACCCAGTAAAAAGTTATGAGGTAACACACATAGAAAAAAAACATACGCGTCGAATTGAGTACCGTCTCCTTTTTGGAAGTCGGCAGATAAATGCTAATATATAAAAAAATCCGAAAGTTGACTTCAAGGAATTAAAAGGAAAACATGCGTGAGTTTCGTTGGAACACTGGGTTGGAACGAAGTTCCTTTCGTAGTATATTATTATTGATAAATGTATTATATACTGATTAACAAATACAAATAAATGAATTACAAGCGCCTATTAAAATGATGCCTCATTTAAAATAAAATAATATTTCTTTCATGTCAAGATAAGGAAAAGTTCGAGGGAGATAGATATTATTCAATCTCGCTTTCTCATAACCGTCAAGGCCGTCTACACTACGTCAGAAAGGGTCGTGACTGAAAAGTCTTACACTTCTTCTCTCCTAACCATCCGCCAAATTCGTACCGTCCGATAAGTAACTTCGTTCCAATAAAATAATTTTCTACTTTCTAAAGTCGATGTTACGGCATAGTGTGAAGAAGATGTTTTGTCAATGTCATATGACAATACATAAAAATATTAGCTCTCAAATTTATTTTGTTTAAAAACGTTAGAATTCAGTTTTATAAATTCTGTATCCTTCTTAACTATAATATAAATAATCCTACTTGCCTGTGAAAGTTTTAAACTTAATCTCATAACAATTACAACACCTTTATATTCTCACTTCACTACATTATGTACGCATCAGTCAAAACCACTATGTCCAACTTGATGGAAGTGTTTCACAAAAGGATGAATGCTTTTGAGGAAGAGTTACGGAAGGTGCCCTGTTGAAAAGCACTGAACAGTCTGACAACATGGAGATACGGTGCCTTAGGAAGATGTTGCTGCTCCATGGAATTCCAGAGGTAACAAAAGAAGACACCGCCTTAGCTGTTATCAAGGTTCTACACAATAATTTGAAGTAAAGTGACTGTTTTATTAATGATATAAAGCAGTGTTACAGAATGGGTAGACCTACAGTTCCTCACAAGCCTCGACCTATATTGGTTAAATTTTTGGACGTAGCGTTGCGAGATAAAATCTGGGACGAATAATCACAGCTTAAAGCTCTGGAATCACAGTGTCTGAATTTTTGACCAAGGTTCGACATCATGTTTTTGTAGCCACTCGTGAAAAATTCGGTATCTCTAACTGCTGGACGAAAGACAGTTATGTTTATGTGTTAAAGCCAAGTGGTTATCGACATCGCATTTTTTGTCTGAATGACTTAAGTAAAATAGACGACCAGGCCAGTCCAAAACTAGTGTCTGTTCTGAAAATTGCAACGGCGACGCCTAAGCGAAGTCAGATAGCTAAAAAGTAATCCCATTGGGATAATTGTATAGAATATGTTCGGTCTTTTATTTTTAACTTTCTTTTTGTCTAATTTTAACTACTATTCTAAAACTTCAATTAATTATTATATCACTAAATTTAATTATAATTAAGATACTATATGTGCAACGAACCGTGACGTAAAGTAGTAAAGTTTTTGTTTTTTTTTATTTGTTTTCTATTTTTCTTATGACATTTAATTTATAAACTTATATTAAAACGTTAAAAGTTAAACTTAACTGATATAGCACAGATTAAAGAGCATTAAATCACTAAGTTTTAGCACAGATTATACATTACACGGCCTAAGGATTATGATAACGTTTTGTTCCGGTTCGTTATAGTACATTATTCCTTACTGATTACTTGTATTTTTCTTTTTTTCACTTTTCTTTCTTTCTGTTTAAATGATTACTTGTTTGTATTTTATTTGTTCATGTTATTAGAGATAAAGTGTTGTAAGAAAATTTATACAAATTACAATGAAACACTCAACTGGCAGGTGGTCATGATTGTATAGTTTTTTCTTTTTTTAGTTGTTAGATTTGTAGGTAATTCAATTTTAATTAATTTATATATGTACATTCATTTTATTTACTTATTCATCCATATATAAATACGTGCATGTATTATTTATTGCAATGTCTTATTAAGATAACAGTAGTGATCTCGAAGGTTATTTAACTGCAGGGAGTGGTGATGACAGTTTCACTAGTTCTTTGTCCCTCTCTGAGATTGTCGTCTCGCATTTTTCTGATGTCTCGAAAAATTTCAATGTGGTTCATAAAAATTCCCAAAGCGTTCCAGCTCATTTCTCAAATATGCTGGCAACCTTTGACTAGAAGGACATTCACGCTATTCTTGTGTCTGAATCATGGCCCAAACCATGCCTTCCGTCAACTTCTTATTCACTACCCGGCTTCCAGCTTATAAGAAATGTTTGTGCTGTAGGTGGTGGTGGAGGAGTTGCTATATATCTTCGTGAATATATCCCTTTCTCTGTGATTCATATGTCAACACAGCCACCTCCGTATTATGCAGGCAAACATTTTTTGTAGAGGTGGAGCTGAATCATACCAAAGTCCTGCTCGGGGTATACTATTGTTCTTCTTCACTTATAAATTACTTTACTTCTTTCGAAAGTATTCTTGGAAATGTAACTTCCTTGAATTCTTATACAATTATTATGGGTGATTTTAATACCTGTCTCCCGAAACAAGATCCCCGTTCTGCCTCCCTTCAATCCATTGCAGATTCTACTAATCTCTTTATTCTGCCTCTAAAAGCAACGCATCATTTTCCTAATACTAGTCCATCACTTCTTTACCTAATTTTTGTGTTTTCCACTGAACTAGTCTCTAAACATTGCCAATGCTCAGCTGATGCGTTCTCTTATCATGATCTTATATTTATTTCTTATAAAATACATCCTCCTAAAATTAAGTCAAATTTCTTCTGCGACGCAATTTTGGTATTATGAATATTAATAGTCTTCGCGAAGATGCATCAAATATTGATTTGTCGCAACTTTTCAATACGGAATCGGTAGATGACAAGGTAGTATTGCTTACGGATACCTTAACTAGTCTCTACGATAAACATGCTTCAATTCGTGGTATCAAAATGAAACACCTTCCTTCACCGGGGTTAATGGAAGAAATTAAAATCTTATTAAATAAAAAAGCTGCAGTTAAGTCAAAATATAAATGCAAACCTACCGACATAAACTGGGAAAAATATGTTACTATCCGAAATCATTGTAATAAGTTGTGCAGGAATGCTCAACGCCATTATATCCATGAATCAATTCAGAATAATGATCCAGCTAAAGTTTCGAAATTTCTCAGAGCAATGGGGGTTGGAAAGTCACGTATTAATACATTACCTAAAGATTTACTAAATCGACACTTCTCATCTTCGCCGGACTTTAATGGGTCACTTAAATTAAATACATTAAATTACCTTTCAACACTTCCAACTCCTAACCATTTACCTTTTGTATTCAATCAATTCACTGCTTGTGATGTTCAGAACAGCATTTTGTCCATTACTTCCAACGCTATTAGCGACGACTGTATCAGCCGTACTATACTTACTTACTTACTTACTTACTTATCGTCACGCACAATCCCTGACGGGGTAGCCAGAGAGAACAGATCGCCAAGTGTCACGATCCTTACATACCTCTTTCGCTTCTTTCAGATTCATCATCTTCTTCATACATGCACGTCTAGGTATCCGAGTACTCTTGACCCTCCCCTCTTCGAGCAATTTGCTCACATGGTCTTCGAAAGTTAGTCTCGGTCTACCTCGACACCTTTTAATATTAACTTTCGCGCTATATATTTTCTTCACCATTCGGTCTTCACTTATTCGCTCAACGTGCCCAAACCATCGAAGCACGCCCTTATCAATTTTTGTGATAAGGTCATCTTTCAAACCTGCCATATTGCGAATCTCTTCGTTTCGCTTTCGGTCAGCCATGATGACGCCGCACATTTTACGAAGAGATCGCATCTCCACTGCATTCAACTTGCTTTTATGCTTCTTCTGGCATACCCAGGTTTCGCTGCCATATAACAAAGTCGGTACCAACACTGCGTTATGTATTGCAAGGCGTGCACTCCGTACTATGATCCATCCAATTCTTGATATAATCATTCCAATCCTATGTTATATCCTTAATTCCTCAATTTCTTGTAGTGTTTTCCTTTAACCTGGAAAGATGCTCAAATTATACCAATATCTAAATAATTTAATCCTACATCCTTCTCTGATTATCGCTCTATATCTATATTACCATTCATGTTCAAAGTTCTTGAAAGGATTGTGTCTAACAGCTTAACGCTTTACTTTGTAATAATCTCCTTTTAAATCCTTTACAATCTGGTTTTCGTCGGGGGCATAGCACTAGCTCAGGTTTAGTCAATATTACGGAAGATATCAGATATGGCATAGAGAACGGTAAGTTAACTGTACTAAATTTACTGGATTTTAGTAATGCATTTAATTCTATAGATTACGACATTCTACTGGGCATATTAAGCTCTCTTAATATATCTCCAACGGTGGTTGAAAGGTTTCGAAGTTACCTGTTTGGGTGCCGGCAACGCTTATGCACTGATTATACATTCTTATCATGGTGTAGCACCATTGCTGGTGTCCCACAGGGTGAAGTTTTATCACTTTTTCTTTTTCAATTTTTATTAACTCAATATCCACTAAGATAAATTCTTCCTATCACTTATATGCAGATGATTTTCAGATATATACACAAGCTACTCCTAGTGACTTAGCTGTAGCTATTAAGGCCACCAAACCAATGACCTAGCATTCATTTCAGAATGGAGCAGAAATTATGGTTTCAAAATTAACCAAATGAAGACACTATTAATTATTATAGGTTATCTGTATATGCTTACATAATTCAATTTACTACAAGCAACCAAAATTGTATTTGATGGTAATATAATCCCGACTAGTGACACTGTCAAAAACTTGGTTATATACATCGATAAAACTTTACCTTGGGGTTCTCAGTAACAGGAAGTTAGTCGTAAAATTTTTGCAGCTGCTCATTCTTTGAGAAGACTACAAAACTTTTTACTAACTGCCACTAAGATTGCGCTTGCGCAAACTCTCATGCTTCCAATCCTCGATTTTATAGATGTCAGCTATCTTGATCTCACTGAAATACAACTTAATAAACTTAAGCGACTTCAAAATTTTTGTATAAGATTCATATTTGGTTTGCGTAAATATGATCATGTGTCAGATTTTCGTAACAGGCTCAAAAGTTTGCCAATTCGCCTTCGCCGGAGTGCTCATATTCTCTGACTTCTTTATAATATTCTTTTTAATTGTTTCTATCCTTCTTACCTAAAAATCGGTTTGAATTCCTCCATGAAAAATGCCAGCTCACACTACCAAATTTTTGGAGAGATCATTCACAATACAAGCTAACCGATTATGGAATGACTTGCCGTTATCAGCAAGACGCGCTCAATACCTACCGGTTTTAAAGAAACATGTACATGATTACTTAGATAGAATTAAAGTTAAAAAAACTTTGATTCTATCTAGTTCATTTGTATATAATTATTCTACCTTTATTTAGTTACAATATTTATTTATTTTTTTATTGAAGAGGGGGCAAACGAGCAACGGGTAACCTGATGGTAAGTGACTACCACCGCGTACAAGCGATGTGCCGGCATAAAATACTGTCTCGCTCTGCTAAGCACGCCATGCTTTTTAGAGGCCAATTTGGCATTCTCTTCCAAGTGATCACTAAACTGCACACTATTCGATATGTCGACGCCGAGGATTCCGATGCTAGCTGAGGCAGCAAGGAGAGTGCCTTGAAACTGAGGCGATACGACAAAGGGGTTCTTTTTAGCGGTAAACGAGCAAACTTGTGTCTTCTGTGGATTGAACTGGACTAGGTTTAGTCGCCCGCAATCCGAGACTTTGTTAAGCAAAGATTTGACTTCAGACACAAGTTTGTACCGGTACTCGGCGAGGTTTTTCCGAGAAATATTGGCACGGCCGGTATATAAGGCATCACCAGTGCTGTCGTCCGCATAGCAATGAATGCTACCAGTTAGCAACATATCATTGATATGCATGAGAAACAGCGTTGATGATAACACAGCCTTGTGGAACACCAGAGTTGATAGGCTTGAAATCAGAGCATGCACCGTCTATATGACCTTTATTCTTCAATCAGGAAGGAAACTGTTGATCTATTTGCACAATTTCTCGGGAAGCCCATATGACGGAAGCTTCAAAAGAAGCGCTTTGTGCCAGACCCGATCAAAGGCCTTCGCTATGTCCAAACAAACGGCCAATCCCTCCCCCTTAGACTCTACTGCCTCCGCCCATTTATGAGTCAGATAGACTAGAAGATCACCAGCTGATTGACCCCGATGAAATCCGCACTGGTGGTCACTAATCAGCTGGCAGTTTATAATAGATTTCATTATTTTGGAGAACAAGGAGGTGATGGCGATAGGCCTGTAGTTGGACGGGTCTGAGCTGTCGCCTTTTTTTGGGATCGGGTGGACCAAAGCTGTCTTCCGTGAATTCGGAACTACGCCTTGAGAGTAGGAGTACCGGAAAAGACGCGTTAAAACCGGTGCCAACTCCGGAGCACACGTCTTCAGCACAATGGGAGGGACTCCATCGGGCCCACTCGACTTGCTGACGTCCAGGGAGAAGATTGCTTTGCGAACCAAGCGCTGTGTAAACCGCACATCCGGCATGGAGCACTCACATCGCGAGATGGTCCTCGTCATCTAGAATTGAGTTGGACGCAAAGAGAGAGCTCAACAGATCGGCTTTCTCCTTTGCGGCATGGGCCAGTGAGTCGTTCGCTCTGTGCAGAGATGAAAGAGATGGCTGACAAAAGTTCCCTTGGACAGCCTTGGCGAGAGACCAGAATACACGGGTTCCCGAAAGAAGGCGAACTAGCTTCTCGCCAATTCTGCCGATGTGCTCAGACCTTGCCTTGGCAATCACGCTTTTGAAGGACCTGGAGGCGGAATTATATTTCTTTTTAACTTCACTGGTGTTTATATCCCAAAACATTGATGCGTCAGCCCAGGCCCGGTAGGGCAAAGGCCAAAATAGCATCACTCCTTTTTCTAGCGTGATGCTATTTTACAGGAGCGACCAAACCATGGCTGGGATCTGCCTCCGATGGGCACCACAGATGATGGAATAAAAAGTTCCATACCCTGAAGTACCACATCAGCAACAGAATCGGCAACAATGCTGGGATCTTCCGGCGAGAAGCAAACCCGCCCCCAAGGGTAGGATTCAAAAACGACCGCATCCCGTCCTAATCGGCCGACCTATAGTGCCAAACACGGCGGCAAGCTGCAGATCGCAACTGCGATTGGAGCGTGAGTGGCACCGTACTCTGGATCAGACAATGGTCCGAAGAGCCCAGAGGGGCATCGGAGACCTGATATCCGTCCGGATGAGAGGTCAGCAGAGGAGAGGTCTTCCACATCTGGGATCCGCGTAGGCGAAGTAACCAGTTGTGTTAGACCATTTGCCAAAGCAAAGTCTTAGACAGATCTACCCGCATGATCAGTTAAACGAGAACCAAGCCATTCAGCATGGTGGGCGTTAAAATCACCGAGTATCACGATTTCTGCGGACGGGACCTGTTGTAGCTCGGAGTCTGCAGCCATTTGGACGTGGTCGATAAGTCGGTCTGTGTCGGCATTACCGCTATGGGAACTATAGAGGCACCCGTAGACGCGGGGATGGTCGTCGCTGTCTACTCGCAGCCATAGGATGGACAGGTCCGTACCTTCAAGACTGCCGAGGCGTCATAAATAGACGTAAACTCTCTGACGTATACGCAAACTCCAGCCCGGGGCACAAAGGAGTGTTCCAATTTGTACCCCGGGTAGGAGAGATATGAAGTATCAGCCGGAGAGGACACCTGAGTCTCGGTTAAAAAGAGAAAGGCTGGCTTCGCCGTCTCTAGATGGTAATGGACAGCGGTAAGGTTGGAATGAAGTCCCCTTATGTTGCAAAAATTCACGGATAGCGTGACAGGGGTCGCCTTTGTTGTATTGCACCGCTTGCTCCGAGCAGCATTAGTCGCGAGCCGAATTTTGCCCCCTCCCCCCCAGAATACGCAGGGCAGCCTGAGCACCCACGCTCAGGAGTGAAGTAGTTTGGTCGTGGATGCTCAGCGAGGGATTCTCCAAGAATGCTGTTACCCTCCTGGGGTAGTCTTTTGTTTAATTCCACTACCATGTTTAAGGGTTGGGGGGGGGGGGCGGTAATTGGGCCTCTGGCCACCTGCACTCACCAAGCGCAACGCAGAGGTAAACCTATACTTCTCGCTGGTATTCTGTGATTTCGTTGTACCACCCCGTTTCGAGCCGGCCCATCCGTGCGACAGCAAAAGCTTTTGTTTATATGTATAGCACATTTATGTTACATGTAATCGCTTTAAGGTATATATTTTTACTTTTATATTTATATTTATAAAAATATATATTTATATGTATATTTATACATATATATTAATAAGTATGTATGTATTTATTTTAATGATTTTTATATATTTACGCGAACACTACACATTTAAATAAAACTAATTTTACGGATTTTTTCGCGTATATTAACTTATTTTTATCTTCCCGACGTTTCGGGTGCTTTCCAGCACCCGTGGTCACGGGGGACTGAGGTGTTTGACGTCCTGCTGTCATAGTTAGCCCGGCTACCTTCAGTTTTTTAATATTAATTTTTGGTTCGATTTACGCAGAATGAGCTTACAGTATCTTGAGGTCTAGCAGTGGTATACTTGGGTTTGGATTTGATTTTATTAATTATGGGATCCCAAGCAGATGGCAGCACCCATCCATCTTCTCTATTGAAATTAGGATGTTTTTTAATTTCAATAGCCTCGCGAATCATACTAGGGAGGAATCGGTGTTCTTTTGCGAAGATTTGTGGTCTATCAAATCTAATGTAATGGCAGGGACGATCTTGAACATGTTCACAAACTGCAGACTTCCCGATACGTCGGTGCTTCACGTCAGCTATATGTTCTTTAACGCGGGTTTTTATAGATCTTTTTGTTTGTCCTATGTACGAGAGATCACATTCACAATCCAGCTTGTACACTCCTGCATCTTGTAGATGGATATGACACTTGACGGATGGTAAAAATTGACCAATCTTCTTCAGCGGCTTGAAGTATGTTTTAATGGAAGCTCGCTTCAAGATGTAGCCAACCTTGTCTGTGACTCCTCTGACATAGGGTAGTACAGCAGGCACACGCTCGAGTGTGGCTGGCTTCACTCGGTCACTGTGACGTAGGCCCGGGACCCGAAGCTTGTTGTCTTGCAGTACTTGTTTGACGTGCTAAAGCTCGGCGGCCAGATGTTTTCTGTCACAGATCCCTCGTACTCTCTGAAACAAAGATTTTCCCACGGTAGCTAACTGTGAAGGATGATGGTGCGAATCACCATTTAAATATCGGTTGGTATGGGTATTTTTTCTGTACATAGTATGACCAATAGTGTTATCAGGATTTCGGATGACTAAAACATCTAGGAAAGCTAAAGTATTGTTTGCCTCTAACTCCATTGTGAATTGTATTTTAGGGTTTATGGAATTAAGGTGGTTTAAAAATGCAGTTACTTTGTCAGATGGTAAAATTGTGAAAGTATCGTCTACGTACCGCTTGTAGAATCTTGGATTTACAGGAGCATTAAGAAGGTCTTTCTCCTCAAAGTCCTCCATGAATATGTCGGCGACTACGGGAGATACAGGTGAGCCCATTGCCACTCCGTCTACTTGCATGTAGAACTCTTCTTTCCACAATAAATAGCCAGATGTAAGGCAGTGTTTGAGTAATACTGCATATTCTGTGGGCATGTTGTTATCTTCTAGCTTTCTAGTAACAATTGAGATGCAGTCTTCAATAGGTAGGCATGTGAATAGTGACTGAACATCAAAACTGACCATTGTTTCATTGTCAGCGAGATGTAGGTCTTTTATCTCACTAACAAAATGGTATGAATCCTTTGTGTGTGCTCTGGTATGTCCTCTTAGTGGTGACAGTATTTTTGCCAAGTGTTGAGCCAACTTATAAGTTGGTGAATCGATCTGGCTTACTATAGGACGTAGTGGAGCGTTTGGTTTGTGTATTTTCGGTAACCCATACAATCTCGGTGGTTTGACACATGATGGTATTGTCGAGTTCACGTCGAGATCTAATTTTTCGGAGTATTTCTTTATTAAATCAGTAGTTGTTTTAAGTGTATTAGTTGTAGGGTCTATTTTGACCTTTTTGTATGTACTTACGTTCGATAAAAGTTGTTGTATTTTGGAATTATAATCTGACGTGTCCAATATTACCGTAGCATTTCCTTTATCCGCGCGGAGAATCGTGAGCTCTGGTCTGTTGCGTAAGTTGTACAACGCTTTAAATTCGTCTTTGGGGAGATTTAGTTTCGGCGCGGAACTTCGACGTAACAAGGACGAAATGTCTTGACGTATAGCCTCTAAATCCTATTTACCGATATTGTTCTTAAACTGACAGTTTTCTACGCTGCAGATAATTTCCTCGTACGGGATTTTCTGCGGCGTTATAGCAAAATTCAAGCCTTTCGACAATACTTTTATTGTAGGTTCGTCCAGTGTTTCTTTTGACAAATTATAGACCGTGCGTTGTTTATTGTTTGCGTCTGTGGTCAACGGTTGTTGCGTTTCGTTTCTACGTTGACATGGATGTTTGGCATTTGATTTGATAGTTAATTTTTGGTATTTTTCTATATGTTTGTCTTTGCATTCATTATATTTCGATATTTCGCGTTTGTTTAAAGTTTCAATGCAATTATTAAAATCAAATGTCGTTAAAACTGTCTTTAACCCACTGGACAAATTGTCTATGGTATTATTTATGATTTGTAAATCGAACCGTTTTTGCTGAATCACCGTTCGTAACAACTTTTTACTTGCCTGATTAAAGATCTTAGCGCTTCCTCGAATGTCCTTTTTAGTGGATATTTTGACACACGTAGGAATGAGATTGTGATCGCGGCACCTCTTCAAGAAAATCAATGATGTTAAATATCTTGCGCGCTTGGTCATGAGATCTTCTAATCGGCGAATTTTATTTGCAATTACCAGTCCATACTGGTTTACATAATGATTTCTTATATTTACGCGAACACTACACATTTAAATAAAACGTTTTTTAATTTCACGCGAGGCTATTGAAATTAAAAAACATCCTAATTTCAATAGAGAAGATGGATGGGTGCTGCCATCTGCTTGGGATCCCATAATTAATAAAATCAAATCTAAACCCAAGTATACCACTGCTAGACCTCAAGATACTGTAAGCTCATTCTGCGTAAATCGAACCAAAAATTAATATTAAAAAACTGAAGGTAGCCGGGCTAACTATGACAGCAGGACGTCAAACACCTCAGTCCCCCGTGACCACGGGTGCTGGAAAGCACCCGAAACGTCGGGAAGATAAAAATAAGTTAATATACGCGAAAAAATCCGTAAAATTAGTTTTATTTAAATGTATTTATTTTATCAATGTACTTATATACCATTCTATACTTCTATTTTATGGCTTCAATAAAAATATTGTTATTTTTGTCGTCAAACCACACACGGTTTTATACTTTTCTTGCAATCCTGTCCACCCAAAGTTTGTCTGGAAGAGATCGCTCTTAGCGATAAGACCGCCCATTGTTCCACATTTCTTTTTCTTATTTTTGTTAATATTTTTGTTATTTTTTTGGCGTACAATAAAGTGTTATCTATCTATCTATTTAAGCCCCGACTTAAGAAGCAATTGTCTGAAAATTATTTTATTATTTTTAGTTTTTTAAGATCAACTTTTCCTTTTATTACAAGATAATATTTTGATCCCTTCGAATGGGCTAAATAATATCACAAGCTCGAGTTAACAACTTCAATGTCGTCCCGTACTTGCTCACCCTTAGGAATGATAGTTTTGTGAAGGACCACACCTGAGATATATCCTTTTAATAAAGAAAGAATATTTAAAATCAGTTCATAATTTACGAGGAAATCGCGTAACATACAAAAAATTAACAAGTCGAATAGAAAACCGCCTTTTTTTAAGTCATCTAAAAGAAAGTTTTTGTTTGAACAAAGCTTACACGAGCGAAATAAATGCACGCTTGAAGAAACTTCAGAAACGAAAGTGAGTTACTTCGATGTAAAAAGATTATTTATTTCGTTTTTTTTTCATGTTCCGTCTAGTGATGTTGTACCGGATAAGCCTACTCAATTTAATATTTGAAAATTTAAGCGAGATGGGCTCTCATAATACAAAACATCGGAAGAAACCAGCATGTTCAGACATTAATTTTAACAAAAGGGAAAGGCAATGATGGGGATGAGGATGATGTTGATTTATAATTTGGTATTATTACCAATTATCATGTTCCCTCTGTTGAGGTTTTTTGAGCTATCTACTTGCCGTCCGAGTGGAGGTGTGCAAACCCCCGCTTCTGACTGCTTAGCTCTTGTCGGTTGATGTTCCGGTGAGAACCTCACAGGTACGCGAGTGTACGGTGTGTACGCAGTGTGTGCTGGAACAGGTCATACCCACCTACGGGTGCGAATGTGCCCCATCCGTTATCCTATTTGAGCTTGTAGTCACAATGTTGGATGTGCCTGTGACTATTGGGTCGACAGGGTCGAACGAGAGCTGTGAGTTCCCTATTGTTGAAGCTGTTACTCGTCTCTTGTTTGAGTATATTACACGTTTGGTGAAAATAAGATAAGTTATTTCGGGATATTCCCAGTAGTCTTACTTGTAAGACTACTGGGATTTTCTTCCGAGTATTACTGGTAAGGTTAATGGAAATTTCCGAATGGGAACTCCCGCCTAGTCTTATTTGTAACGCTACTGGGAATCTTTGTGGCGTGTTGTATATCCAGTAGTCTTACCAAATATTCTTATTAGTAAAACTACTGGGAATTTTTTAACCAAGTAGAATTACATCGCAAAAGAAAACTCACATTAGTCTTACTCTAAAAAATATATGGAATTTTGTTATCAGTCAGTTTAGTAGTTTATTTTAGGCATAGTACTAAACAAGCATAAACTTGCAAGAGGCAGTAGGACACTTTTAGTTTATACGAGTATTTTGTTCACATATACTACCCATAACACGCCACATTAAAGCATAGCACTGCAGATTTTAAATGCATTATGTGAGACTATAAAATCTGCAGAAAAACTGTAAAGAATATATCCAGATTTGTGAAAGGAGATTCTTCACCAGGTCAACCAAATATATTGTCAATATTTGGTCTCGGGTTCGAATCCTAGGTCGGGCCAAAATCGGCTAATTGGTTTTTCTGTTTAAGAAATTCTCATTAGCAGCCCTGAGTCTGAAAGCACGTACAGCTGTTGGTTCTGAACCTGATCTCTTTACGGTCATGTCGAATTACCATCCCAGCGGAGAATTAACCTGTGCATACATTCTGGCGTTATAATTTTGTCGTGCACAGATCTAGTCTCCGTTGGCACTGGCCACCGTGAACGAAATACGGTCTGAAGAACTATCCCACTGACTGTTTCATGATTGTGCTTGCCTAGTACTTTTTCTACTATTTATAAAGAACAAACATCAGCCAAATTAGGTAAAAAAACGTTATTGCTAAATGCATCATTATGACAAAAATAACATTAAATAGTTAGGTACTGACGAAAATACTCTACTGAACCACTGAGTTTTTTCTACCCTACTGGTCTTACAAGTCAGTTCTTCGTTTTTCTGTTTTACTAATAAAAATATTTCGTTTACATTATTTGGTTACTAGTAAGACTATTGAGAAGTTCCCATTAGTAAATTCCAATGTCTTATCAGTAAGGCTACTGCGAAGAAAATTCCCAGAAGTCTTACTAAAAGACTATTGGGAATACCCCGTTATATCACCGTCTATCGACGCTCTTACGACACTCAAGATTAAACGGGTTAAAAGATTCATTTAAAGCGATTTTTAGAAAAATTAAAAAAAATTAAGAGTACCACCCCAAATCATTCGGTGAGTGTCGTATGTGTAGAAAACTGAAAAGTAAAAAAAACAGCAGCATCATGTGATCCACCCAACATCTCAAAATAATAAAAAATTGCGGCTGAAATCCCGCCTGCCAAGCAAGGCAATTATGACATATGCAACCCCTATATGAAGGCAAACCCTATATGAAGCAATCTATGGGGGTAGCCTATGTTAAGGAGTTGACATTGATAGGTTCTAATGATGAAGAAAACTAATAAGTAATATGTTATGGTTGGCGGAAAATCAGTTTAAAACACCAAACTCAAAATGCACAGACTGGTAACGGCAAGCATAAGAATTTTGAGAATATCATTGGGTATTACTTTGAAGATAAAGGATAATAAATTAGTGCTTAATTAGTGCTGCACGCATACGCGAGAAAAAACCTAAATTTTAAAATTCAAAATTTTTGTATGATAATTTTTTTTTATTTACTAAATTAAAAAAGTTATTGATCCTATATTAAAAATTATAATGTTCCAATTGTATATTTGTAATTCAAGAAAAATTATTTTGAGTAATGAGTTATAGTTGGATATTATACTATATATTGTATATAATAATATATTATATTTTATTAATTTATATTGAATAGTTCAATAGACCATTAGATTTAAAACATTGTGTTGAGTCAAAAATAAACATTTTTTTTTAATTTCTTTATCCTTTACTTTAAATACCATGCATATTAAAAAAAATCCAAATCCTTTTTCGTATATGGACAGCATTAAGTAAGCCCTGAATTATGATCCTATATTAATAGGTGATAACCCACCTCGATGTCAATTTTGGATCACGTACTTTGCTGAATCTGTAAAAGTAGCAGTTTTCGGTATATGAAAGTAAAATTTTGTTTAGCACTTACTTCTTGCATTGCCTGCAGAAATAACTGAGCACTTAATTATTATCTTATATAATTAGGTGATAACCCACTTGGATATCGATGTTTCAACACATACTCTGCTAAAAATGTCAAAGTAGCAGTTTACGGAATATGAAAAATAAAATAGTGCTTTTTTCGCATATGCAGCACTAATTGTGCACTAATTTATTTTCTTATATCACTAGGTGGTAACCCACTTTGATGTCAAAGTCGCAGTTAACGGTATTTAAAAATAATCCTAAACCCTTTTTCGTATATGGACAGCACTAAATGAGCACTAAATTATTGATGCTTCGACGATATGTCACGACTCAAAGGTAAGTTTTGTATTACTTATTTATTATTGTATTTTATTTTTATTTTTATTGTGTAATATAGATTGTGTTGTTGTAGATCATTAATTTTAATTGTTTATTTTTATCTTTCAGATACATGACGCCACATATGTATTTCTGTTGATGCGCCTTTTAATAATAAAATAAATGATGAACGTTCTACGATACCTGAAGATATAGAAAAATACAAAAATGAATGAAAATATCTAAACGTTATGACTAAGACTCTATTTTATTTATTTATAGTTTTTGATAGTGTTAACCATTGTAGTATAGCATCTTAGTTAACCCCGCAGATCGTCTTTCGAGATTCCATGGAGATAAAATTTAAAACAGCCTATTTATTAAATATTAACTCCTTAATATTCTCTCAATTTCTATATAAAGTGCAAAAGCCATTGATTTAAGTGAGAATGTCGACGGTCAGGTATGAAGTGCGGTCTCGAAAGTATTGCCGTCAGCACAAAGTATACGTGAATATTTCAAAATTCAGAATTAAGGCAGGGTAAATTTTTATAGCTAGTTTGTAATAAACTTATATATTACCCGTTCTGCTATATAAGTTTATTGCAAAGTATCGATGTGCCACGGTTTCGTTTGGATAGGATCTATTAATGTTAATTAGGTTTAAGATAATCAAATATCATCATTTACTTTATCAAACTCTCGTATGTCACAAAAAAATGAACTTTTTTCGTATAATATGTAGATCCCTTCTGTCATTGCAATAATTAGAATTAAAATTTAAGGTATAATGTAAAAAAATAATGTTGTCTATATCAAATAAATTAATGTTATTATTATTGTTTATTATTATTGCATCTGTTTAAACTTTCATCTCAATGGGTTCTGAGATTTCAAAGATAAGCCCGGTCAGATAAACATACAATATTTTTGAAAGTGGTTATTCATTTCTTAATAGCAAGCAAATAACCCTCTGAGCTTAGTAGAAACCAGTTATTCCAATATTACAGTGCAGATACTTCAATTTTATTTATATATATAGATATAAATCTTCGTGTTTTTATATAGTTTATAAGATAATTAGTAATAATTTTTGAGAAGTGTAATGTAGTCCTGTTATGTCATAGGATACTATTTACTTTATATTATAAGTCCTGTACACTTTATATTGTTTATTTAATAAATTACTTTCTTATTTTTTTTATAGGAAAAGGGTGACAAACGAGCACACAGTCCACCTGATAGTAAGTGGTTGCTGCGGCCCATAGACATCTACATCTATCCTCTATTACAAATCAAAATGTAGATGCGTTGTCACCCGCGAGGACTAAGATGGAATGCCTCATTTCCAGTAAAATGGGCCCCCGGCCACCTGCACTCACCAAGCGAAACGCAGAGGTAAACTTCTACTTCACGCTGATATTCTGTGAGGTCGTGGTACCACCCCGGTTCGAGCCGGCCCATCCGTGCGGCAGCAAAAGATGCCGCGTGGCTCTACCACTGTTTAAAAGAAGAAGCCAAATGAATGTTATGTAATAGGATACTGTTTACTTTATTATAAATCATATTATTTACTTCCTTAGAAGCCACACTAATTCTATTGTAAATTTATATGCTAATGTTTATAGTTTGCCATAAGTTAAGCATAACACCAAGAACAGTGTTGTTCCTTTGTGTTTGCCCCCACCTCCTAGCTTCTTATACCATTTAAACCAAATCTTTCGATCCCTCAATACAATTCCATTACCAAGTTCTCTGTATCAACTACTATATTTTAAGTTAGTTTAAAAGTATTAAATAAATTTATTTTTAAAAGAGTTTTTGTCTCTGCCACATAACACATTTGGCACAGTCGGTAGGATCTTGCGTGATTCATTTGCTTAAATCGCTTAAAGAGGAAGTAAAAACGTACCAAATTCGACGGGACAACATCGCCCAATAAGAAGACAACGTACGGT
The DNA here is from genome assembly GCA_033319125.1 of Parnassius glacialis. NCBI lineage: Eukaryota > Metazoa > Arthropoda > Insecta > Lepidoptera > Papilionidae > Parnassius > Parnassius glacialis. The sequence goes on along the minus strand of JAVANC010000028.1, from coordinate 35,216,138 downwards.
AGCTATAGGCTTTTGAAGAACTTCGCCGAACCATGCAGCTCCATTTTATTGTTACGGTGGTAAGTGGCTAAACTTGTTTGTTCGAATTACTATTTTTCCATTTTTACCAAAATATTTTCCTACATCTACCACCTCATTCACATACATTTTTTGAAATATAATCGTACTATTCTATTGTATACTACTATATTATACTATTCAATTATATCAATTATTCATAGCGTATGTAAAACAATCTCAAAAGAACCCTAAAATGGCTTAGACATCACTACATTACTTAAATTAATTCCCTCATTCGACACAGACAATAACGACCAAGTGTACAGATTCGTTAGGTCATGCAATTATTCAGCTTTCGACTTAAGTTCAGCGGACCAGAAGTCAGTACTTTTAGTATACGCGTTAAACAATATCACTGGTTCGGGTGCGGCAGACTTTCACAGTAAAAAACATGCCTCATGTACCGACTTAAGAAATAATACAAATTAAAATTTATTTATTGCCCGAATGTAGTGCATAATGTTATGATGTTGTTATTTATTAATGAGACCTTGCATTTTACCATAATGATGGCGTGCAATATCTTTACAATATACAAAAAATATTATTATTACGTTTTAAAGAGATAGAATATTTAGAAAAAAAATTATGTAGTTATTTAAAAATATGTTAGCGTCAAGTTCTTAAATTACAATAAATACATGTCAAAAATTAGAAATAAGCCTATGAGTCGAACTCATCTACCGTTTACACACAACATGTACAATAAGGCTGGCTTTTCACTATGGGATATAATATATATTATATCCCGAAATATATATTATATCCCGCAATTGGCGTTCACACTGTGAGATATATCTTTTAACCAGTGTGCGTTCGCCATTGGTCATTGGATTACCCCCCTTTACCCCGTACACCGTTCTGCGGGGGCGCGGAACGGTGTGCGGGGTACAGGGGGCAAAATATAATATGAAAATATCGCTCGGTCGATCGAAAAAATATTTATAGCTAGAGATGTAATATATATTATAGCTAAGTGTAAACGGTTCCATATGAAATGTATGGTGAGCGATATTAATTTATATCTCGAGATGTAATATATATTATATTATATCCCGTAGTGAAAAGGGGGCTTAACGCAAACAACAGTTCGGCACGTCAACCTCACAAGGTCCACCTTACATATTCCAACAGCGTGGCGAAAATACACCACGTAAAATCCACTCTATCAAACAGGTGGGCGTGGTAGACCAAAGATACAACGAGGTTGACCATAATTTAAACGAATAAAGGGCTCTCGGCGGTGTGCCGCGAGTCCATGCCTCATATACATATTATTCCAATTATAAATGACACCTCTACTGTATCGACTGTATCCAGCCGACTTAACTGACAGGGTAACCAGCCCCAAATCGACAAGTCGGACATCACTGTTTCCTTTATACAAAATCCTAGGACTCAATCTCGCTCTTATACTAACTCCCCTGTATCCAATCGACTTAATCGACAGGGTAACCAGCCCCAAACTGACAAGTCGAATATCACTGTATCCACTGTATCCAATCGACTTCACCGACAGGGTAACCAACCCCAAACTAACAAGTGGAATATCACTTTATCCACTGTATCCAATCGACTTAACTGACAGGGTAACCAGCCCCAAACTGACAAGTCGAATATCACTGTATCCACTTTATCCAATTCACTTAACTGACAGGGTAACCAGGCCCAAACTGACAAATCGAATATCACTGAATCCACATACACGAATTCCTGTAAAACTTACCAATCCTAAAGTATCATACACATCCGTTGCAGCATCACGTATTCCCAACTCACATAAGATATCCTTGCAACCAATTAAAATTATACTATACAAAAATCTGGAAAAAAAACCAAATAGTGCATGCGAATCGCTTAAGACCATTGCATGACTTCATTCAATAATCATAATATTTTATTCTAAGAGTAGATCGTAATTATTCATTAATATTTAACTTTGAATTTATTTCAGGGTGGCTCGAAAAAGGTAGGCACAGCCTAATAAAACCTTTAGTTTAATTTAAAATCTTTTAAATCTTATAAATAACCCATACATTAATTTTACTATTTGTTTTTTTTAATTATTACTTTACATCATTTTATACAAAGTTTATCTATTTTCTAAGAGTTATTATATAACTAAGTTTAAAAGAAGTCAATACAATTAACTGGGTTTATTTTAATATTCAGATACTGCACAACTTTGGTTGATGTGGATACCCACATAAATACGATTCCTTCTAATTCTGGACTCTATTTCGAAAACAATGGTGAAATATTAATATCTGAAAATTATTGGAAATTTATCGCATATCGTAATCTTGAATCTTTATTCCTAGCTCGCAACTCTATCAAACGACTTATCAATAACTATCAATCTTTCATTACCACACATTCAAATTTACCTACCGTTATAACTACTACTTCATTCATAAAAACTAAACATAGACAGAATAGATTCTAGACGAATTTTAATGAAACATTACATAAAATCTCTTATGATGAATACGTTATTAATGAAGATATTAGAATAATAAATTTATACTTTACTGAGGTAATACACACAAACTTATATTTAATTTAACTATTCTTGAAGAAATATCCACCGTTTCAATATCGATGATGTCATTACAAGCATACTGTTCATTAAATCAAATGTAATACACCCTTCTATAATATCCACTATGCGCCTATACAAGAAATTACTGTCTCTTAATCCCGCTAGGCTCAAAAAAACTTAGTTGCCCCAAAAACATTACCTAATTTACACTAAATACTTGAATCTGCCACTATTACTTCCTATATTTATATGAATAAAATTATATATATCTTAGAATTCCCTTTAGTAAAATACGAAAATTTTACATTATATCATTTATGTTCTATCCCTATGCTACATGCTGAGTCTTCCTTATTTTCTACTATCCTTCCCGAACAAACATATTTTGCCATGAGTATCACTAGACAGCAATACGTCATCATGAGCTCACTGGACAAATGCAAAGACTTTACAACGGAATCCAAAGTCTGCAAGGATCTTCTCATCTACAACATCAACACCAGACCCATATGCGAAGTTGTCACCTTAACAACGACGAGTCAACAAGTTCCTGACTGACACTTTTCAAGCTCTTAGAAATAACAACTGGATCTACATACTTCAACGCAAGACTCCGTATAATTAAGAATGTAAAAGCAAAACGACTAACGGCCAAATCTCTGGAGCTGGTATCATCACTCTAGAATAAGGATGTAAAATGTATCCCGCGTTTGTTACACTCCTAGCTGAGGATACAAAATCGATTAACATCAGCCATCCTTTTATCTATGTGGATATTGAACACATTTGCATCCCAGATGAAATTAAGCTACAACAACTAGAACTTGCACCAATCCAGTTCAGCAACATTCAAGTCGACTCTCTTAACTCGGTTAGAAAACATATAAAAACTCACACAAAATTGCTTGAAGATAATAAACCTACATTCTTAGAAAAACATGTAACTAAATTTTCCGTATTAAGTACGATTACTGGCATCATTATGCTAACATATTTTATTTACTGTGCAAGTTTAAAAACTGAATCCCAAGAAGTCCCCATAAAAAGCAGTGCAGTATCATCAGCATATGAGAACACGAGACCACCGTCAATATTCATATTACAAAGCTATAGCGTTAATATTCATATAGGAAGGGCACAGGGAAAAAAGGAGCTCAATGACAATTTTACGTTTTTGGAATGAACTATACCATTTTACTTCGTTTTCTATGGCCAATCAGAGTACGTTATATTAAACATGATAAAAGGCCCTGCTTTTGAGTAAAGTGAATTGAAAAAAAATGTACTTTAGGATAAAACGCGCTCATTGCATTCTATACCGCGTAAAAAGGTGCCCATTGTCTATGAAACTACGATAGAACGGGCTGATCGCAGCGATTGTAACAGAAAACGCGCTCATAGTCGGCCATCTGTATTATTTTGTCATACAAATGACAGCTGCCAGATAAGCTTCCTTGCATAAATTTTACGACTCCTTTAGTGTACGTTAGGTTTTTAAAAGTTTTTGCTTATTTATCTCAAAATGGACAATAATACGTAGGACACTCAATAAGTTTCAAGATATACGAAAAGTATTTTAGATATTATTAATATTACATCTTGTAAAATAACAAGATGTAAAATATTCTCCATCATGCTCTATACAAAGTTTTTTTTTTATAGGATAGGGGTGACAAACGAGCACACAGTCCACCTGATGGTAAGTGGTTGCTGCGGCCCATAGACATCTACATCTATCCTCTATTACAAATCAAAATGTAGATGCGTTGTCACCCGTGAGGACTAAGATGGAATGCCTCATTTCCAGTAAAAAGGGCCTCCGGCCGCCTGCACTCACCAAGCGAAACGCAGAGGTAAACCTTTACTTCACGCTGGTATTCTGTGAGGTCGCGGTACCGCCCCGGTTTGATCCGGCCCATCCGTGCGACAGCAAAAGTTGCCGCGTGGCTCTACCACTGTTCAAAAAAAAGTTCCATTCGCCTAAGTCAGCTCTGAAAACACTTTTGTTAATCTTGATCTGACAGGTCGGAAATCGCTTCTTCGTAGGCAGCCACGGCTTCAACACCAGATTCCTCAATAAATGCTTTTGTTCTAAGGGAGGTATGTGAAGAGGCGTTATCGTGATGCAGCATGATTCCCCGAAGCCCGGTCTTTGGTCTTTTCTCCCGCGTAGCTTGAAAAGTTTTGGGTAATGCAACTGTAGTATACCATTCAGAGTTGACTGAACTACAATTTTCCAGCATTGACGTCGACAAATGTCCGCTCCGCGAAAAAAAACTAGTCACCATTTTTTTGCCGACGTTGCGAGGTCTTTGCAGTATTGTCAGTAACTGTCCTTCTGAGTAGACCTATACCGATGATTGCCTTTTATTTTCCGGATCATATTGATAGATCCATGTCTCGTCACCAGTAACGATTTCTAAAACACGCCTAATGCCCCGTTTTCAAAACATAGACGCATTTCATGGCACCAATCGACAGGAGTCTGTTTTTCGCTTTCGGAGAGCAAACAAGGGATCCATCGACAACAAAGCTTCCTCACTTCAAGATGTTGACGTAGGATGCTATGAATGCTGCCTGAACTAATGCCTACAATCTTGTCCGTATATGTGATTCGTGGGTCTTCTCGCACCAACATTTCAGTAGTTCATACATTTTCTGCCGTTACTGCTGTTTATAGGGCCCCGGTTCTTATTTCATCTTTAAAGTTAATTTTACCCGAATATATTCACTTACTCCACAAATAAATTTCATGCTAATTAACATGTATTTTATTTCATTAGTGTGTTTATGTAATAAGACATTGTTTATGATCACCAATTAATTTGTAAAATGTAAAAAGGAGATCATTGTGACAATGAGCACCTTCTTGCTTTTTACATTTGGGAGTTAGGTAATTAAATTACAACTATTGTTTATTTACCAACCCAATCTTTTAAAATAACAATATATTATGATAAATATACACTGTTCCTCTTTTATATGGGTACAACTCATATTCTAGTAGAGTTGTAAGTGTAGAAATTGAAATTTTAGGTTTAATTCTTTAATTACTCGAAACAATGAGAATGTTAATGAGCTCCTTCTTTTCCTGTGCCCTTCATATATAAGGAATAAAGTCGGGCCTAAAACGCTGCCTTGTGGAACGCCAAAGGAGATCCGTATGTCGTCACTTACGAAATCATCTACTTGAACTCTTTGGGTTCGACCAAACAGGTAGTCTCTTAACAAATTAAGTGATGTACCTCTTACGCGTGATTAGTAAACTTAAAGTTTTAAACTGAACAACACGACTCCTTTTTCATTTAACACATACCTACACCACATGGTGACCCTACCAGGCGCTGTGCTGCGATAACGCATGCTCACCGCCGCGGACTGTAAAATTATTTAATTTAAATAAAAAGTAATTTACTTAATTGACAATACCAGACAAGGCAAGAAAAATTTAATTTGAAATATATAAGAATAGCCCACAATATTACTTTATTAATATTTATTATTAATAAGAAGATAAAATTTTGAAGAAAGATATATTGAAAACATGAGAAAGAATCTTGAAGGGCATCCTCCAATTCTTCTTCTCTTTTTATCAGCTTACTGATATCTCTCTTTCTAGCAGCCAGATCTTGTCTTTTTAGCAGCCACTGCTGGATATGATGCTCTCCCGTTGTAGGGAGGATTGGCCGTAATCGTCACGCTTGGCAGGCGGATTAATGACCGCAGTACCAGAGGACTCACACACTCTTGACGCAAGTTTTCATCTGTCTGGGGATTTACGCGTGACGTAAGCGAGGTGGTTATATCGCCATTCCAAAGCTAAATTGCTGGTTTAAATAAAACCAGTTTTTACAGATTTTAGCGCGCATATTAACTTATTTTATATTCCCGGCCATTTATTGCCCTGTAGTGGCGGTTAAGAATATCCAATACTACATATCTTCCCGTGGGTGTCGTAAAAGGCGACAAAGGGAAACAGGCAGGAGATAGGCAGCAGTATCTTCCTGATAACAGCAAAATTAGAATACAAAACACTGCGGATGCCAACCCGCTTGCCAAATGTGGCAACTATGGCAAATATCCCCCAATGATGAGAGTAACAAAGAGACGGCCCCCAGTCCCCGGCGGCCAGGCTATTCCTGGCTACGGTGGCGACCATGGTAACGGCGGGGCAGGGGGTGCTAAGCATCTCCGGTGGAGGTTCGGTTGCCACCTAAGACGACTCGACCTGGCAACATACAACGCACACACCCTGAGGACTGGCGAGAAGATCGTGGAGCTGGAAGAAGAGATAGACAAGTTACGCTGGCATATTATAGGATTATCTGAGGTCCGAAGATAGGGGGAGGACACGGTTATCCTCCGTCTTATCCGTCCGAATCCTGCAACTTGTTCTATTACCGGGAGGGCGACTATATGTCCCAAGGAGGTGTCGGATTTATCGTCCACACAAGTCTCTCGTTAACAACGTTGTAAAGATCGGGAGTGTGTCGACGAGGGTTGCGTACCTTATACTCAGAATCACCAAACGGTATTCGCTGAAGGTCATACAGGTTTACGCACCAACCTCGGCACACCCCGATGAGGAGGTGGAGGAAATGTATGAGGATATCTCTAGAGCCATGCATTCCTCGAAAACCGAATATACGGTGTTGGTGGGAAACTTTAACGAAAAACTAGGCACAAGAGAGAACGGCGAGCTGAAAGTAGGGAAATTTGGAATAAGGCAACGGAAATCTAAGGGGCCAGCAGCTGGCCGAACTAATGGAGAAAGAGGGACTCTTTATGATGAACTCATTCTTCCAGAAGCGGCCCCACAGGAAGTGGACCTGGTCGAGCCCCGATGGTTCGACAAAAATGAGATTGACTTCATTATGACGAACAGACGACAACTGTTCAGTGATGTCTCCGTGATTGCCAGGGTGAAACTGGTAGCGATCACCGAATGATTAGAGGTACACTGAACTGAGAGATGTCGTCTAATTTAGTCAACGCTCCATCCCCCTCGTGCTCTGTTCCAAAGTCCCGAAACTTTTCAGCTCGAGCTACAAAACCATTTTCATTGCCAAGAAGACTGCAATGAAGTGGACGATATGAATGACAAGCTCGTGGAAACTGTCCACGCGTTCGGAGCTAAGTTCTGCACGACCCGCCGCAGAAGAACACAAAAACTCTCCGATCACACTCTTAATCTCATGGCTGATAGACGGGAGGTGAAGCTACATTCTTCAACAGATTTGACAGCATACATGCAACTGAACAGGCAGATCTCCAAATGCATGCGGCGGGACTTACGCAAATTCAATACAGCTTGCATTGAAGAAGTGATCGAGCGGAACTAAGGCTCTAAACTCTTTGCCAGAGATCTGTCTGCCAGAAAGAGCCAACTGTTAAAGCTTAAGACAGAGTGTGGTAGCGTGGTTTCCGGGACACCTGAGATTTTGAGTTAGATTGAGAGGTTCTATGGGCAGCTGTACACGTCATCGTTGGAGCCACACGCACGTGTAAATAACAATCTAAGAGCGAGTCTTATCCAACACTATTCCGAAGATATCCCGGACGTCAGTCTGAGCGAAATTAGATTGGCTCCCCAGCACCTTAAAAACGGCAAGTCCCCGAGCGAGGATGGAATTACAGCGGAGCTTTTGAAAGCAGGTGGAAAACCGGTACTTGAAGTCATTCAGAAGCTCTTTAATTCCGTCCTCCATGGTGGCACTACTTCGGAGACGTGAAACAGAAGTGCGGAGATCTTGTTCTTCAAAAAAAAGCGACAACGCTCTCTTGAAAAACTATAGACCGATTTCCCTTCTGAGTCGCGTCTAAGTTCTGTTTTCGAGAGTCATTACGAATCGTCTCGCACGCAGACTTGATGACTTCCAGCCTCTCAAACAAGCCGGTTTCCGAAAATAATTAAGTACCATAGATCACATATACACCCTTCGGCAAATTGTACAAAAGACATAGTACAATCTGCCACCATGCCTTGCGTATGTGGACTATCAGAAAGCCTTTGATTCCGTCGAAATTTGGGCGGTGCTGCAGTCCATTCAGCGGTGCCAAGTTAACTGTCGGTATATCGAAGTGCTGAAGTGTTTGTACAGTAGAGCTACGATGGCTATCCGAGTACAGAATCAGAGTACGAAACCTATCCAACTGCAGGGAGGTGTAAGACAGGGTGACGTTATATCCCCGAAACTCTTCATCGCTGCATTGGAAGACGTATTCAAGCTACTGAACTGAAAAGGAAGCAGTATTAACATAAATGGCGTGTACATCACTCACCTTCGATTTGCCGACGATATAGTCCTCATGGCAGAAGCGCTGGAGGACCTAAGCACTATGCTCAATGACCTCAATAGTGACTCTCAACGGATAGGTCTTAAGATGAACAAGGACATAACAAATATCATGTTTAACGTCCATGTCACACCTATGCCGGTAGTTGTTGGGAGCACTAAGCTCGAAGTTGTTGACGAGTATATTTACCTGGGACAAATAGTCCGACTAGGTAAGTCCAATTTCCACCGAGAAGTCAATCGAAGGATTTAACTCGGCTGGGCAGCGTTCGGGAATCTACGACACTTTACACTTTAGACATGCCTCAAAACCTTAAAACGGAATTGTACAACCAGTGCGTGTTGCCAGTGTTGACTTATGGAACTGAGACGTGGTCCTTTACTGCTGGCCGTATGAGGAAGCTCAAGGTCACTCAGCGAGCTATGGAGAGGGAGAGGGAGAGCTATGAAGAGAGAGAGCTATGTTCGGGGTTTTTCTGCGTGATAAACTTTGAAATGAGGATATCCGCAGTAGAACCAGAGTAATCGACATAGTCCAATTGATTAGTAAGGTGAAGTGGCGATGGGCCGCCTATATAGCTCGAATAACCGACATCCGAAGTGGAAAGAAGGTTCTCGAGTGGCAGCCTCAAACTGGTAGGCGAAGTGTGGGGCGACTAGATGGTGTGACAACCTGATAAGACATGCAGGAAGTCTATGAATGCATGTGACTCACGCAGTGCTTTGTGGCATTCCTTGGTGGACACCTATGTTCAGAAGTGGATTTATGAAAGGCTGTAATGATGAATGATGATATTTGAGCACTTTACAGCACCCATAGTCACGAGTTTTAATCTGAACGTAGCCGTAGTTAACTATGATATTGGGACGTCGAACACCTCGATCTACCCGTGATCATGGGTTGTTCAAAGTTCTAGAAACGTCGGGAATATAAAATAAGTTAATATACGCGAAAAAAGTCCGTAAAAACTAGTTTTATTTAAATGTGTAGTGTTCGCGTAAACAAAAAATCATTTGCTGGTTATTTCCAGGACAAAGGTATTTTCCCAACCAGTGGTAAATGAAAAAGGCCTTTCAATAAGTATTATGTAATAGTCTATATTGAATAAAAATAATTCTTCTTTTATAGTCTTTCTATTATAGTCTATTAAAAGCCACTATAAATTTCTGGCATATCTCCAATTTAACTCTTACAACATCCACGCGACGACATTGGATGAGAAAATTCCTTGTAATTATTTAATTACTGATAGTTAGTGATAGTATCAACTTGGTTTTTAGCATGGATCCTTTTAAAGTTTCAATTTATTATTTAACTAGCTGTTCCCCGCGACTTCACCCGCGTGTTATTTAGGTCTTTTTTTGCGCAGAATTCTAATTATTTTTCTGAAATAAACGTAGCATAAGTTACTCCTTATGATATCAGCTATCTGGCAGTGAAAGTCCCGTCAAAATCGATCTAGCCGTTTTGGTGATTTGCCGGAACAAACAGACAGACAGATAAAATTTTTAAAAATTATAGTTTTTTTATAAGTACCGTATATACTTTCATACGCATTTAGTAAAAAGCTGTATTTTGACATAACAAACAGACACTTCAAATTTATATATTTGTTTAGATGAAATTATCGAGGATAAAACAAAGTATAGAAAAATATTATCTTTATATATAAAAATTACGTGTCACATTGTTTGTCCGCGATGAACTCCTAAACTACTGAACAGATTTCAATGAAACTTTGTAAATGTGTATTACTTGCTCCAACTTGAAAGATAGGATAGTTTTTATATCCCGATAAATGGCCCTCAATATTTTTTTTATTTTTAAAGGACAAAGGGTTTTCACAAAATGGCAGGATAAGGTTTGCCTGGCCAGCTAGTAAATAGTATAATAAACAAGCAATATATTTAGATGAAAAAAATACTTTTATTATGAAGTATATTAAGTCTTATAAAAGAAACCATTGGAACTTATTATTACACCGTTGTAAGAAATGAAAATCATTTCTTACAACGGTGGTCATAAAATGAACGGAATTATTGCTTTGCGTGATACCTGCAGCTTAAAAGAAACCTATGAATAAATTTCCAAAGATCGTTTCAAGATTTTAGAGGAACCACAACTGTTCGAGCAGAAAAGATGTAATGAAAATTTCCACAATTTTTTTTTGTAATAGTTAACAAATAGAGGGTTAGGTAGATAATGCTAAAATAAAAAGAGTACAGATAGCATAGAATACATGCCCCTGATATAACATTTTTTCTTAGCCTTAAATAGAGTTATCATCATCATCATCATCATCATTACAACCTATCATCAACTTATACAAGACTATGTGGCAGGCGGACTGATAATTGCAGTACCAGAAGTCTCGCAGTTGTAATGCTGCTTCCCGTCGTTAGTTAGAGTATTTTAATCCGGGCGTAGACGAGGCGGTTAGGCCACCATTTATCAAAAGTCATAAGAGATTTTTGGCATTTTCATTATAGTTGCCTTTCACGACATACGAAACGGGATGATAGATACTTTTACGCGTCCATCACACGACTAAACCAGCATCCTAATATTATTCCTCTTATAATGTAATATAAGCTTGCTTTTGAAGCCAGTTTGGATTTGTACGTCAGAAATTGAAGGAAATACAAGTAGTCGAAACTTTTCAACATATGATGGGAAGATTCCAATGCTAGGAATAGTATCACTATTATATACTTCTTTCATTTCGAAGAAAGTAAAGGCAAAGAAATGTTGCCGTGCTGCTTCAATTCTCGATAGCGATTTCACATGTCTTTGAAATATTACTTTTTAATTTTTGAGACATGCAGAGATATGATGAGAAAATAATACAACGTAGAAATGATATGTATATTAAGTAGATATCAATGTGTAAATATTGTTTTTATTATTATATGTATACGAACTTGCTATGTTTTGATTTATAATGTGGTGGGGGACCGTAGTGGACTGTATGATTTTAACTAACTGTGTGACGACTGATGTTATGTAGGGTAAATTATACTAGGGACTGTTGAAGAAAAGATGGTACTGTAGACGATTATATATTCAAGCTATTTACAGCGGCTTTCACTAATTAACTATATATACAGAGGGGAATCTTCAATCTTCAATGGAGTATTCTTTTGGAGTATTCTTTCTTGCAGTTTTCTCTCTTGAGGTTTTCTCTCTTGAGGTCTTCTTTCTTGATGTAGTATCTTGTAGTGCCGCTGCCGAAATGAACCGCCGAAATGAACAGCTCACAGACCAAAACGCCCTTCTTATATTTCAAAAGAGAGTGTCTCGGCATGTGAGTGGTATTGTGAGGTGTGCCTCGCGCTGATTCGTCGACGGTATCACGTGATATTCGGGCGGTGTGCGGGGTGCGCGGGGCGCAACGGGGTATGAAGGGACGACGGGGCGGTGGCTCCCTTAGCCTTCCGTAACAAATGTGAAAGCTTAAAATTGACCTGTTTTATAAAGTTTTAAAATTTTTTGAATCTCAAGATGGTAAGTTTTTCAAACTTTAAAAACTAATTAAAATATCCTTTAAATAATTTTACCATGTACTCGTGGTTGAAGGAAAACATGTAGAAACCTACATGCCTGTGTAATAAAAATAATTCATATGTGAAAAGTGCATCAACACGCATTGTAGCACCTCAGCGGACTAATTGCTTTTTGACCCTCTCAGAAACGAGATTGTACCGTAAAATAGGATGAATAGACACAACTTTCAACTTCTACACAGTTTTTCTTACATATATTGTATATAAGCTGATAATAAAACACTTTAATATTGTGAGTCTTGTTGTAGTTTATCGAGTACTAAGGCTTCAAACTAGTAAAAACATGAAAATTCGTTGTATTTTAGTAAAAGTACCCGTCGCCATCAATCCCAGCACTACCATCCCTAGCACCACCAATGGTGCTGTATATATAGTGTACGGGTACAGTGCGCGCGATTGAGAGAGGGTGAGAGGTTCCCTTAAAACTGGGCAGGACACACCATTTTCTTTCTTTACGCGGAATTAAGCAAATGAATTTATAACCCCATTATAATGGATTTCCGCAAAGTAACGCCTGATACTATCAATTAACCAGACTGTGTCTATTTACACCGCGATTTCTATTAACCTCATTTTACGATACTGCATTTTTTTAGTATCGTTTATATCGACTGAAAACAATAGATATTTTATTTGAAAGCAATTACAATGCTAAATAAAATAAAAGTAATATGTAGTGCTGACTTAATTTAATAAAAATTCTGAACTTGTTTATTCATCATCGTCATCATTACAGCCCTTCACAAGTCCACTGCTGAACAAAGGGCTCCCCCCAAGGAATGCCACGAAGTACGGTCCTGAGCCACCTGCATCCATCGACTTCCTGCATATCTTACTAGGTCGTCACTCCATCTAGTGGGGGGACGCCCCACACTTCGTCCACCGGTACGAGGCCGCCACTCGAGAACCTTTTTTCCCCAACGGTTGTCGGATCTTCGAGCTATATGGCCAGCCCATTGCCACTTCAGCTTACTAATCCGTTGGGCTATGTCAGTCACTCTGGTTCTACTGCGGATATCCTCATTTCTAATTTTATCTCGCAGAGAAACTCCGAGCATAGCACTCTATGGTTCGCTGAGCGACCTTGAGCTTCTTCATCCGGCCAGCAGTGAAGGACCACGTTTCAGATCCGTAAGTCATCACTGGCAACACGCACTGGTTGTACGATTTCGTTTTAAGGTTTTGAGCCATGTCTAACGAGTTGTGTCGTAGTTTCCCGAACGCTGCCCAGCCGAGTTGAATCCGTCGAATTGACCTCTCAGTCGAAGTTGGACTTACCTAGTCGGACTATTTGTCCCAGGTAAACTTACTCGTCAACAACTTCGAGCTTAGTGCTCCCAACCACTACCGGCATAGGTGTGACATGGACATTAAACATGATCTTTGTTTTGTCCGTGTTCATCTTAAGACCTATCCGTTGGGAAACGCCAGTGCGGTCACCGAGCATAGTACTTAGGTCCTCCAGCGACTCTGCCATAAGAACTATATCGTCGGCAAATCGAAGGTGAGTGATGTACTCGCCATTGATGTTGATACCGTATCCTTTCCAGTCCAGAAGCTTGAAAACATCTTCCCAAGCAGCGGTGAAGAGTTTCGGGGATATAACGTCACCCTGTCTCACACCTCTCTGCAATTGGATAGGTTTGGTACTCTGGTTCTGTACTCGGATAGCCATCGTAGCCCTACTGTATAAGCACTTCAGTACTTCGATATACCGACAGTCAATTTGGGATCGTTGAAATGACTGCAGTACCGCCCAAAATTTCGACGGAATCAAAAGCTTCCTCATAGTCCACATACGCCAGACATAGTGGCAAATTGTACTCCCCGGACTTCTGTGCAATTTTCCGAAGGGTGTGTAATGGTCTATGGTACTAAAGCCTTTTCGGAAACCGGCTTGTTCGGGAGGCTGGAAGTCGTCAAGGCTGCGCGCGAGACGATTCGTAATGATTCTCGAAAACAGCAGGTAGACGCGGCTCTGAAGGGAAATCGGTCTGTAGTTCTTCAAGAGAGCGTTGCCACCTTTCTTGAAGAACAAGACCACCGCACTTCTGCTCCACGCCTCCAGTGTAATGCCACCATGGAGGACGGAATTAAAGATCTTCTGAAGGACTTCAAGTACCGGTTTTCCACCCGCTTTCAGAAGCTCTGCAGTAATTCCATCCTCGCCTGGATTCTTGCCGTTTTTAAAGTGCTGGAGAGCCATTCTAATTTTGCTCAAAATGACGTCCGGTATATCATCGGAATAGTGTCAGATAATACTCGTTCTTGGATTGTTACTCACACTAACGTGTTTCTCCAACGATGATGTGTACAGCTGCCCATAGGACCCCTCAATCTCACTCAAAATGATATTAAGAATGTGATCGGAGAGTTTTTGTGTTCTTCTTTTTTTTTTAAAAGGAGAGGGGGCAAATGAGCATGCGGCTCACCTGATGGTTAGTGACTACCGCCACCCATGAACAACCGCAACACCAGGGAGGGAATTGCAGATGCGTTGCCGGCCTTTTAAAAAGAGTACGCTCTTTTCTAGAAGGCACCGGAGCCTTATTCCGAATTTCTCCACTTTCAGCTCACCGTTCTCTCTTGTGCCTAGTTTTACGTTGAAGTCTCCCATTAACACCGAATAGTGGGTTTTGGAGGAATGCGTGGCTCTAGAGATATCCTCATACATTTCCTCCACCTCCTCATCGAGGTGTGCCGAGGTTGGTGCGTAAACCTGTATGACCTTCAGCGAATACCGTTTGGTGATTCTGAGTATAAAGTACGCAATCCTCGTTGACACACTCCCGATTTTTACAACGCTGTTAACGAGAGACTTGTGGACGATAAATCCGACACCTCCTTGGGAAAGATGGTCGTACTCCCGGTGATAGAACAAATTGCCGGATTCGAGGATTACCGTGTCCTCAACCTCTCTTCGGACCTGGGATAATCCTACGATATTCCAGCGCAACTTGTGCATCTCTTCTTCCAGCTCCAGCATCTTCTCGTCAATCCTCAGGGTGCGTGCGTTATAAGTTGCCAGGTCGAGTCGTCGTAGGTGGCAACCGAACCTCCACCGGAGATTCTTAGCACCCCCTGCCCCGCTTTTACCATGGTCACCACCGTAGCCAGGAATAACGGGGCCGCCGGGGACTGGGGGCCGTATATTAATGTAATTGCTCATGGGGGGTATATTGCCATAGTTGCCACGCTTGGGACGCGGGTTGGCAAGCGCAGCTTTTCATTGTTGGTTTGCTGTTATCAGAAAGATGCTGCTGCCCATCCTCTGCCTCAGTTTTCCTCTGTCGCCTCTTACGACACCCACGGGAAGATATGGGGTAGTAAGTATTCTTACCCGCCACTACACGGGGACTTGTTGAACTTGTTTATTCAAAAATACAAAAAACAAGAAAGAAAATTTAAGAAGTGCATGTGCAAAATTAATATTAAAAATGTAGTTATAATGATCAAATTAATAATTTAAATTTATCATTTTCCATCATTTTTAATTTAGAATGTGGTTGGGGTGATTTATAAAATTTTTAAATAGAAAATTTTAGATCCCAGCCCAGAAATAACTGTCTCTTTTATACAACACATATACGGCGGCGTATAGCACCCTTGCTATCGTTCACAAATACTTTCCTTTACTCAAGTTAACAAGCTATGTGGAATTTCGGATAATCTCGTAATCCATAGATATTCTTTGTTTTTTAAACTGTCGGATATGGGATACCCTCCCTCAATCACACTGGATTAAGACATTTTATCACATAAATATTACCATCACCATTACAGTATTTCAAAAATTCAATGCTATTCAATTCAATGAAAAAAAAATTAAAAAAGAAAAAAAGAAAATTCAATGAAAGATGCTGTTGCTCAGTTTTTCTCTAGTGACTCTAACGTCGCACGCGGGAAGACATCGGGGTGGTGGATATTCTTACACCGGCACTACACGTTTAAAAACAAAATAAATAAATCTAAATTATTAGTTATAGCTTTATGCTTCCATTTGATCATAATATCACTTATATAGTTTGGATTCATTTTATTTACCATACTATTTTAAGTTTTCTCACATTCCGAAGTACATTTCATTAGAAGTTTGCTTAAGTTAAAGCTCCAAAAGTTAGTTAAGAAGAAGGATAAAAGTATAAGAAGAAACTTTTACACTGACGAAAACTTTGTTCTTTTGTGGTTGTAAATATTTTAAGTGTGTAATACAAAATGAAAGTTACAATCAAGTGATTATATCTTTGGATACAATATTAAAGTTTTATTTTACTTTATACGTTTTAACCTGCCATAAATACCCTAATGTTTAATACATTAGGGTATTTGTAAGCATATAATCATGATTATAAATACTCTAAGATTACACCCGTATATTATCGGTCACAAATAAGGTGTGAGCTGTCGATTATGCATTGGCGTGTTGCTCAGCTTCGTAATCGGTCGCTTTGTTCTCGTCGCCTTTGACGCAAAGCGTCTTCGTTGAGATACCTAACTAATAATAATAATGTCCTCCAGACCGAATTTCGGCCACGGCGGCCTAGCCATCTAGGTAGACTAGCCATCGGCGCAGGACAGGATTATAGTGCCCAAGTGTATGCGCAAGCACAGGTGCACTCTCTATTCCCTCACTCTCATAGCCCGATGGGACGGTAAAACGACACGACCGGAGAGAGATTAGGTGAAGGACCAACGGCTTTACGTGCTTTCCGAGGTACGGGGTGAAACACCACCAACTTCCTGACTCCGGGCAGCTACTGAGAATTTCGTGATGGGAAAACTCAATAACTGTTTTTTTTTGGCCCAACCCGGGATTCGAACCCAGGACCTCATGATCAGTAGTCGCACTACTACAACCACTATACCAACGAGGCAGTTTACCTAATACCTGAGAGATACCTAACTCATGTAAGACGCCGAGTTAGTACAACTGAACTCGAATCTGTATTAGCACTCTAAGTCGTTACCTACTCCCCCCCGAATGGGTTCCCGTCTTGTCGTGGCGGGTGGGCTAAGTAGCCGTGGCTTGGCCACCCGCGGTGAACAAAGAGGAAGCCCTTGGTTGGCTCGTGGTGTAGGGCCGGCCCGAAGTGGCCACTCCGAGTGGGCTTGGCGAGCCCACTTCGGATGTGTGTCGGTAGGCTGTGGTGAGAGTAGTGTCCTCTCCCCCTACCGCTGTAGGTGAGGTGGAGTCGCGGAGGAAGAGGAGTGTTGTTATGGCGATGCGCCACTCGCCCTGTCCTCCGCGACTGTGATGGGGCCGCACCGTTGATGCGGTAGTGGTGGGGCCACGGTGGGATAGGAGTGTCGGTATTGCGAAGCGCCGCTCTCCCTACCCTCCGCGGCTGAAACTTAGTTGGCGTCGGAACCAGAGACCAGATCAGCCGCTGGTGTCGGGAAAGCGGGTGCTAATAGGCGCTCGATTTTCCTGACCCCATGGCCTCCGCGTTTCGAACTCGAGGGGGTCCGATACGCAGGTGGAGTTGGAGGCCGTAGAGGGGGCGTGCCTTGTGTTCCTGGTGCGCCTTGCCTGAGAAGAAGAATGGGAAGGAGAGGTCCTCTACCGAGAAGGGGCTGCCATGGGGCGGCTGGCGCTGGTTGGGCCGCGGATGTTTGCAAAAGGGTTCCCGTGGCTTTGACAATATGCGGCGAAGGTGGAACACAAGGTGGTTTTAGTCGGTGCGAATCCGATATAACCCGTCCTTGCACCCGCGAGGCAGGTATGCGTAGGCGTTTCGCCATGTAAAAAAAGGTCATTACCCACTTGGATAACATATATACCTATTAATGACGTATTAAAATATTAATATCCATACCAATGTTTCACCAGGTATGTGTGAAATTCTGTACATGTTGTATAATATTTCAAGGCCACAAACTTCATCTAAGCAAACTTAAGACGCCGTACTTTATTAACTGTTATAGGCATTTATCTCCTTTATATAGTGTGAACTGTCTAATATATCATGCCTATTAATAATTAAGTAAGACATGTTGTTTATTGTTTGGTGTTAATACTATTAGGAAACTTTAAATTGAAAAATAACATTTATAAACGTACTAAATTATGGTACGTTAAAATTATTAAATATTAAGAAATACTTCTTAATATTTCTTTAGCTAAAGTAATAAAATGGTTGTAACAAAAAATACAAAAGTTAAATTGGATGTGCTTAATTTATAGTTTTAAGTCTACCTAAATTATTAATTTCAACAGATTTTCTTTTAAATATTTTGTTCCATGTACATACATAAACACTCACGCTTGTCAGCCAGAGGGGTAGACAGAGACTAAGGACTTCCATTTGACATACCTCTCTCGCTTCTTCCACATCCATATACCTACGCATACACGCTGTTCAGTTGAAGGCACTCCTAATTTGACTCATTTTCAATGTATCGCCAATTTGGTCGATAAACTTTCGCCTAGGGCATCCCTTCCCAACTCTGCCGTTCACATCTGCAACATAAATTTGCTTTTTCACTCTTTCCTCATTCATTCTTTCTACATGACCAATCCACCGAAACATTCCTTGTCACAACATCATCTTGCAACTTGCAAACCACACTTTTCTCTTATCAAACAATTTCTCACGCTGTCTTTCAGATTCATCCCAAACATACTCCTTAATGACCGCATTTCTACAGCCTTTATTCTACTCTCGTGTTTATTCTGCCACACCCAACTTTAACTACTATTCATCAAAGTACTAACACAGCATTGTGAATTGCCAGACATGCCTTTTTGAACACATTCCGCCCCATTTACTCTATTTACTGCATTCACTCGTCGTTCTATATCCTTTTCATATCTACCATCCCTGCTAAATGCACATCCCAAATACACAAATTCATCTACTTGGTCGACCAACTCCCCTTCTCTACTTATTTCACATATCGTTTTACTTCCTTTCTTTAAAAACCATAACTTTCGTCTTACTTGCGTTCACTTTCGTTCCCTTTTCTTTTAATGACCTGTTCATTAATGTAACCATCATTTGCAACTCGGCCGCCGACGACGCAAGTATGACTTGATCATCGGTATACAAAAGGCATTTGACGGTTAACTCACTCATTCTTAACTTGCATTCTTCAACTTTCAAATTTTCCAAACAACTATCCATAAACAGGTTGAACAGCCAATGGGAAGCCACACAACCCCGTCTGACGCCTTTATGGATGCCAAACCAGTCCGAGCAGGCCCCGTTGATAAGCACTAGAGCACGCTGACACAAGCATTAGAGTCCCTATACAGAGACTTCGATGCCTTTATCAACCCAGCGCCCAACCCAAATGAGTTCAGTGTTTGCCATAACACATCCCTGTCCACTCTGTCATAAGCTTTTCCCAAGGCCACGAACGCACAAAATACTTTTTGGTTTTTGGCCGAAAACTTCTCCGCGACCATGAGCATGGAAAAGACCTGATCCGTACACCCCATTCCCTTTCTAAATCTCGCTTGCACATCCCAAATTTTTCCATCAGTTTGTTACATAACTATTTCAATTAGTACCTTAGCATACAGTTTTCCCACAATACTAAGAAGGCCGATACCACTGTAGTTTTTACAGTCCTGCTGCGATACTTTTCCTTTTTATATTGGGACTATCACGGCTTTGCACCAGTCTCCCGGTACCCGCTTAAGCTCCCAATATAAATTAAAAAGGTGTACAGCAGGTCTGCCACCACTCCTTCGCCAGCCCTTAGCATTTCGAGAGATACTCTATCATATCCGGCTGCTTTACCTGCTTTCATACTTTTTATTGCTTTCATTATTTCATCTATACTTATGTCTCCATGTATCTCCTGTTCTTTCGGAATTTCATCTCATCACTCATAAACACGCTATAAAAGTATTCCTTCCATCTTCTTAAACTCGAAACTTTGTCATTCAGAATACAATCATTCTGGTATCATATAGCATTCATTCTAGGCTGTTTTGAATGTCCCCTGGCAGATCTTACGAGTTCCTAGAACATTTTTATGTTTGCCTGGAAGTTGTCCGATATTATTCTATCATCTTTTCTTGCTTTTTCCTTTCAACTACTTCTTTTACTCTCTTATTTAGATGTCTAAAGACTGCCTTTTTCCTTTCAATATCATCATTCATACCGCTAGAATTACTAACCTTGGTTGCTAGTAAATATAGCCATGCTTTCTTCTTTGCTTCAACTTCATCATCCTACCATAATGTGTTATTTTTTCTTTCATTCGTTCTCTTACTTACACCACATACTTCAGTAGCTGCATCCACCAATCCTTTCTTGATATTATACCACACAGTCTTCAAGTCTAAATCATTTATACATAATTCAGCCAAACCACTTATATTTTCTCTCAGTCTATATTTGAACTTCTCTTTCACACCTTCATCTTGTAACCTCTCTGTTCTTATACGCTGTAACGCAGTAGTAGACACAGAAATGACCTATGCCACCAACATCTGAATAGACCATTAAATTTGGCATAAGACCAAGTAATGATCGGTCCCTACGTTGAACCCTCGTTAAACCCTTGTATCTACCACCGCGCTACGCATTCTTTCATTCACAATTATGAAATCTATCATGCTTCTATCATCACCTCTTTCCCATGTATACATGTGAATCTTCTTATGACGAAAGAAAGTGTTCTTCACAAAAGATTATTTTTCACACATACGTTGATGAGGTTTCACCATTCTCATTTATACTTTCCTCATCAAACGTTCCCAATATCCTTTCATAACCAAGCCTCTTCACCCTAACCCTTTCATTAAAATCTTCTTATATAATAATATTTTCATTACTCTTTCATTTCATAAGCACCATCCTTATCAACTCCCACAACTGCTCTCGGATATAACTGGGCTTAAACATGTCTGGGGCATATACCCCTAGAACAAACAACTTCCTTAAGCCTGCTTTCATTCGTATCCATAACAGTCTCGGGCATATACATGCGTACTCTTTCACACAATGACGCAATTTTTCTGAAAGGATGATACCGACTCCCTCTCGGTCTCGTCTACATCAGACCAGTACGCGGTATACATGCCATGTGTAGTGGCATCCTTTCCCTTCCATTTCGTTTCATTTACACATAACACGTCTATTTCTCTATCAGACATCATATCGAATACTTCATGCATCTTAACATTCATTGCTCCACATACATTCAACGTAGCCAGACGGGCTTCCGCAATCCACTTTTCCCCGAGAACGTGACAGGTGGTGAACCTTGCCGCCGGTTTTCCTCCCGGAGATTCTTTGCACCTTTGCCTCATTAAAGGGGTGCTGGGAACTCGAGGCCATTACGTAACTTTTTTGCCTCGTGGTGCGAAAGTAGGGGGTGGTAATTTTTTACGCCACTTACACACGGCGAGGAGCCGAGTCTGTTCTTTCGGCTTAGTCGCTTGTTTAGCACCACCCGGGGGACACGTGTAAGGTGGGTCTAGCATTAGGTGGTCGAAGCCTACGGACGCTAGCGACTCATCCACTTGTTACATGTAGTACTATTAAATGTAGTATTTATTGTATTTAAAATATTAGGTATATTACTAAGAATAATTAAGTGCAGACGTTTTTTTTAAATTCTTTGTTCAATTAATCTAATTAAATAAATAAAGTCATCGCTATTATTTTAATTCTATCTCAACGGCTTTGTCTTTTACTTCTAGTCCGGATTATTTCAATTGGAAATAAATAGCAGAATTTAAATTAATATTTATATAATTATATATTTAAACTTTTATCTCAAATACTTCTGTCTATTGATGAAAACGGCATCAAAATTTGTTGCGTAGTTTAATAGATCTAAGCGTACAGACGGCGAGAAACGGCTTTGTTTATACTAAATAGAGAAGGGGAAAATGTAAATTTAAATAATGGGCGATATAAACATTTATGTTTAGTACGTCGTGGCTAAGAAGTTACATTAAATATGTATAAACTGCAACCACTATAATATTTTTGCTTCTTTTAAAAATATCATAGACATAACATTGTATGTATGAAATATTTACAAAGTTGACTTTACATTTTAGTTAAAATCGAAACACCTTATGGGTGTGTATATACGAGTGTTCCAAAATTTTAAGAATTGATTTTGAAAAGTTAAACACATGTTAATAGGGATGCTATGACATAATGTAAAGAAGGATTAAAGGTTCGACTTAAAATATTTAATTCTTTTAAGTTCTTGGAGGTTGGCTGTTACTTTTTATTTAAAGTTTAATTTTTTGGCCTTTTGAAAGAAATGATGTACATCCCAAGCTCAAATTTCAATAAATAAAAAAAGAAACATTATACTCGGTTCATAATTAGCAAAGATATTATCGCTTAACAAACTTACAATAAACATAAATTCAGATTGAGATCCTTCTTATTTTTGAAAGAAAACTAAGCGTATAGTGAAAATTAGGTACTAATTCTTAGTTCCCTTTATTGAGTCTGTAGAAAATCTTTTAACATTATTTATATAAAATGTACAATGTTCCAATTCTCGCGATATAGTTAAGGCACTGGCTATGCTTGTTCGCGTTTGCTTCGCTGTGTTTGCTCTAATGACAATATTAAGTTATTCCTGTTTAATGCGTTTGAGTGCTTAGATTTTATAACACCATTTATATGAATTATACAATGATTACAACATGACGTATTAAATAAAAATCGTGGTATTGCCCTATTCTCCGTGGTATTTTGTAAAAGTCGCTTGGCTGTGATTCTTCGCGTTTCCTTCGTTGTGTTTGTTCTATGGCCCCACCAACTTATTCCTCTTTAGTGCGTTTGGAGGACATTTTATGACATTATGTTTTATAAAATAAAATCATATATGTTTACAATAATATGCTTCAAAAATTATTATAATATCCTAATCCTCGCGGTATAACGCCAAAGACACTGGCTGTGATTCTACGCGCCTTCTTCGCTGTGTTTGCTGGTTGTAAAACGAACATAATAATTGGCGAAAAATGAAGTATCCCTCCAATCACTAGCGACTACGACCAGTGGCGCTAACAGTTCCTATGTTAGCTTAATTGACAGCTAAATTGTATTTTAATTGATTGATAAATATTTTTAATAAGTTTGTATACCGATACATCGGTATTTGTGGTTTAATTTTTTAATTGAATACTTGGTTTCAATTAATATATATAAGCTCTAAGAAACAAAAATGAAATTAAGAGTTTGGATGGCAAAACGTATTCTCAGTTGAAAGTTCAGTGCAATATACTTTAAATCAAATATTTAAAGGTTCCATAATAAACCTGGCATAAAAAGTATCAATCCGATGTTTTGGGCTAAGACATGTCTGGGGCATATACCCATAGATCAAACAACTTCCTTAAGCCCAATTTCATTCGTATCCATAACAGTCTCGGGCATACACATGCATACTCTTTCACACAATGACGCATTCTTTCTGAAAGGATGATACGACTCCCTCTCGGTCTCGTCTACACCAGACCAGTACGCCGTATACATGCCATGTGTAGTGGCATCCTTTCCCTTCCATTTCGTTTCATTTTTACATAATATATTATATAATTATATATTTAAACTTTTATCTCAAATACTTCTGTCTATTGATGAAAACGGCATCAAAATATGTTGCGTAGTTTAATAGATCTAAGCGTACAGACGGCGAGAAACGGCTTTGTTTATACTATGTAGAGAAGGGGAAAATGTAAATTTAAATAATGGGCGATATAAACATTTATGTTTAGTACGTCGTGGCTAAGAAGTTACATTAAATATGTATAAACTGCAACCACTATAATATTTTTGCTTCTTTTAAAAATATCATAGACATAACATTGTATGTATGAAATTTTTACAAAGTTGACTTTACATTTTAGTTAAAATCGAAACACACCTTATGGGTGTGTATATACGAGTGTTCCACAATTTTAAGAATTGATTTTGAAAAGTTAAACACATGTTAATAGAGATGCTATGACATAATGTAAAGAAGGATTAAAGGTTCGACTTAAATATTTTATTCTTTTAAGTTCTTTGAGGTTGGCTGTTACTTTTTATTTAAAGTTAATTTTTTGTCCTTTTGAATGAAATGATGTACATCACAAGCTCAAATTTCAATAATTAAAAAAAGCGTATAGTGGAAATTAGGTACTAATTCTTAGTTCTATTTATTGAGTCTGTAGAAAATCTATTAACATTATTTATATAAAATGTACAATGTTCCAATTCTCGCGGTATAGTTAAGGCACTGGCTGTGCTTGTTCGCGTTTGCTTCGCTGTGTTTGCTCTAATGACAATATTAAGTTATTCCTGTTTAATGCGTTTGAGTGCTTACATTTTATAACAGTATTTATATTAATTATACAATGATTACAACATGACGTATTAAATAAAAATCATGGTATTGCCCTATTCTCCGCGGTATATCGTTAAAGTCGCTTGGCTGTGATTCTTCGCGTTTCCTTCGTTGTGTTTGTTCTATGGCACCACCAACTTATTCCTCTTTAGTGCATTTGGAGAACATTTTATGACATTATATTAATAAAATAAAAGCTTATATGTTTACAATAATATGCTTCAAAAATTATTATAATATCCTAATCCTCGCGGTATAACGCCAAAGACACTGGCTGTGATTCTACGCGCCTTCTTCGCTGTGTTTGCTGGTTGCAAAACGAAAATAATAATTGACGAAAAACGAACTATCCCTCCAATCACTAGTGACAACGTTCAGTGGCGATAAAAGTTCCTATGTTAGCTTAATTGACAGATAAACTGTAACTGTTTTAATTGATTGATAAATATTTTTAATAAGTTTGTATACCGATACATCGGTATTTGTGGTTTCATTTTTTAATTGAATACTTGGTTTCAATTAATATATATAAGCTCTTAGAAACAACAATGAAATTTAGAGTTTGGATGGCAAAACGTATTCTCAGTTGAAAGTTCAGTGCAATATACTTTAAATCAAATAATTAAAGGTTCCATAATAAACCTGGCCTAAAAAGTTTCAATCCGATGTTTTGACTAAATCTTCTGTAATAGGAAAACGTATATTAAAAATAGTTTTAATTTGACTAGAGTTGATGAAACAAAAAAAAATCGTAGAATTTTTATACTTATACCATCTTCATTTAAAATCAACCAAAGCCTATTAAATCTAAAATCTATGCCGAAGAACCGCAAGGTAAAACCCAGTTGCGTTTAAAACGAAACGTGTAACAATTACATTTAGCTGATTGCAGACCGCGATCCTGTATATTAATAAAGCCAGAAATTTAATGGACTCCATCCGCTTGCTTAGTAAAGTTAGGGTTATATCGTTCTTTGGCTGGTAGCGTATCTACGTATCTACGTACCTACGTACGTACGTATATCTACGTACGTACGTAGCGTAAGTATGCCGACTAGAGTGCAAAACAGAACGTAAATGGAAACCACATATTATACAAGACACCTTTAAAAATACAACTTTTTCATTATGTTATAACGTTATTATTAAAGATAATAAAAAAGTTACCTACTAATGTAATTTCTAATACTTTAACCTTTGATTATTAAAATAAAACAAATGAACTATTTGAGCCATTAAACTCTAATTTCAATTTGCTCATGACTTATTTTTAACTGGATAAATTTTATATAAGGATTGAAAAATCAGTCCTAAGTAAAATATTACAATTAAAGTCGTGTACAAGAAACAGTTAGAAATGTAAACAAAAGCGAAATCGAAAATTCGAATTTTATATTTATGTAGTTAGTAATTCTATATGTAAGATGTGCCGTGAGCGATGCTTAGTAAGATGTGTTGTCGCTAGTCGGGGTTTATAAAAAGTAAATAAATAGAATTTTAAATACTCATAACGCCATTTATTAGATGCTCAAGATATTCCGAGATACCACACGGCACTCTTTAAAATAATTTTAAAGAATCTAAAACTAATTAGGCATATTTCGAAAATAAAAAGGTTTGTATAATTTCTCTAACATTACTTAAATTTATAATATTACTTCGTAAGCGCTATCACCGAGTTATCATTATCTTTCGGATTATCATGCTCCTTACACGATAACTGTTGAGCATCGGCTTCTCCGAAGGTATGCATCACGATCCTGAACCATTTCTATCCGTCGACTTCCTGTATGACTTACCAGATCTTCAATTCATCCATGGACTGGCCTACTCTCCGCTTACTGGTACTATACTCCACTTCCAGTCCACCAGTACTGCCACTCGGGGATATAAATCTTTTATCAATTGTCAGTTATGATCTATATGGCTAACACATTGTCACTTCAAGCTTTAACTTACTGATCTTTTGGATATTCGAGTTTGGTCATCTCGATTGCTTTAGTTCTACTGCGAATATCTTCGTTAAGTATTCCTTGACGTGAAATATATCATAGCTTTTAAATAAGAAAGAAGTTCTATTATTCGTGAATTATAATTTATAGTCTCAAATTTGTAGCCTCCAATGTTTGCCTTGTTTGTAAATAACTCTGTAGAAACTTTGCCAAATCTGAAATTAAATTCAAAAGTTGGCAAATGTTACGACGGCAATCGATCTTCTCTGAATATCTTATTCCAAATCCACAAGTTTTTAAAAGCAATTTCAAGTATCTTATATCATTATACAAATTTGAATAGCAGGCAGGAATTTGTTGTAGGGAATGTGACGAAGATCTTTATAACATGGTAGATTAGAGTAAAATAATATGTTATATCTCTATCTCTAGGTAGCTACTGCTCTGTCACTGCATAATTATCCTGGCTTTTACATACGATTTGATAGACAGCACATTGACACCTACCAATTATATGTAAAGCTAATAAAATAAAAAGAAACTTCCAATTAAATGAAACTAATTTTATAGATTTTAACGCGTTTAAAAAGTTAGTAGTTTCATGTAATATTATGTAATGATCGACTAAATTTAAGAAATCATTATACATTACATCCATACAATATTATTGCTGATTCGTGCAAAAATTAATAAATTAATGTGTATAAAGTAATAAAATATTAATACCTATAAAATAATAACTGAATAAAAGTGAATATAAAATCGTCTTGTGTCTTAATAAAAACATGCCACAGAAGTGCTTACGTAACTTAATTATAATAAAGCTTTTAAAAAGTTACATCGCAAACATCCGCTCTATAAAATAAAATGATGTGTCTTACCTAGTATGAAGAACGACTCCCGGTGACCGTTAAGATCTTAACGGTCAGCCACTGCAGAATCTACATCACCTGAGGATGCTTCGATATCTTTTCTAGTGTAGTGGTGTTGGGAGTAGTGGTACTGGGATTAGTGGTGACGGGGATAGTGCACGCAATTTAAGCGAGGCGGGAGGTGCTCTTCATACTAGGTAAGATACATAATTTTATTTTATAGAGCGGATGTTTGCGATGTAACTTTTTAAAAGCTTTATTATAATTAAGTTACGTAAGCACTTCTGTGGCATGTTTTTATTAAGACACAAGACGATTTTATATTCACTTTTATTCAGTTATTATTTTATAGGTATTAATATTATTGCTGATTCGTGCAAAAATTAATAAATTAATGTGATAAATAAATTTACCATAGTTCATGCATGTTCATGCATTAGTTTTATCTTTTGTAGTTAAAATAACACTTTTTTTCTAAAGCAAACAAATTAGTCTAGATAAGTTAAATGTAACAAGAATTAATATTTACATCATAGACTTAGGATAGAAGTCTATGATTTACACAGTCAGTATAACAGGTCTACTAACCTTTTCTTATATCTAGAAATATGACATCTAATGTTATGCAATGAGCTTGTCTTAAAACAATAGAGAGCAACGTGCAATATATGAACAGGTACATAAAAATAAAACATAACAACATTGTAATAAAGATGAAAATAATAACTATCAGAAAATAAATTAGAAATTATCTTTAATTGTATTAACATAAATATGAAAATGATGAAATACATTAAAGTAAAAAATAAAATAATTAAGAGAGAGTTTAATAGTAATGTTCCTTATCAGAGTTAAACACGGTAAAAATTGAATGTGAAAAATGTTATCCCATTTTTTACATAATTAGAAAGTATGTATTTAAAAGGTGTGAGGAATGAAAGAAAGGAATGTTCAAAAGTGTGAATACGAATGATTGAGTTGCTAAATATTCTCAAACTCCTGGTATAGAATTCATTATGAGCGCAAATAATGCAAGTTAGTATTGGAAGTAGAGCATGCAAGTGTATAAAAGTAATTGATAGAGTCAAATAGATAATAACATGTTAGTAAAGAACACAATGAGGAATCAATAAAGAAGGAAATGAGATTTATGAAGAGAATAAAAATAAAACATAAGTTGACCTTGATAAACAAATAATGGACAGATACCTCCAACACTGTTATAGTATATAGTCCTCGAGCAGGTTATGTTTCCATGACTGGATGATAAAATCGGAAGTAACGGGTATAAGGGAACAATTCCTTCGGTACAAGTGATGTGAACAACTTTACTCATATTGATACTGTTGGGAACCAGAGAAGTCTTAAATATTGTTATCCTTAATAATGGTACATAGAGGTCATTTGTTTCATTGGATCATAGTGTGAACTTAGTTATCCTCTGTGACAATTGCTGGAGTCCTTTTAAAATGACTTAAACGTTGACCTCAAAGTTGTGCGCACTACCCAAAGTACAGTTTTACCTTGATATAGTATGATTAAAAAAGTTTATGTAGGTACCAATAAAATAAAATGAATGTAATATAATACACAAGTAAATGGGAGGCTCATGTGGATTAAAGTAAACGCATGATAAATATCATGAAATTAATATAATAAAAATGGCCAATCACGCCCATAGGTGAATTAAAACTCCGATTCCCTATATCTAATTAATAAATAAATATATAAGTGAATTAAATTAGGAAATTAAGTTAAGCTAGCTAAAGGTCAAAAAGAA
This sequence comes from Parnassius glacialis, assembly GCA_033319125.1. NCBI lineage: Eukaryota > Metazoa > Arthropoda > Insecta > Lepidoptera > Papilionidae > Parnassius > Parnassius glacialis. The sequence continues at coordinate 35,186,754 of JAVANC010000028.1, read as the reverse complement.
AAAATAATTAAGAAATGAAAGAAAGTATGTATATACAAGAATTATAAAACAAAATATACATATATTTTGTTTTGTTTGTATATATAATAAACATATATAACCTAAGCCCTAATAATTAAAAACAAAGAAAATAGTAGTAGTGGTAGTATGAAAATAAGTACAATGACATAAGAAAAATTCAAATCGTACAAGGACATGAGAAAATTAAAATGAGTTACATTCAAGGTAATAAGGGGATCCCCAAATCTATAAAGTGAGATAGGTAGTTATTTGCATTTCGTTAGTAGGATGCTATCCAAAGTGCTACCTACTAGTTACACATGTATTAAGTACCTATAAGATAGATCCACATAACTACACGTAATACCTAATATAATCCACGTGTTATAATCATATAGAAAATAATATATTTTATCCTTAATCGCAATAAGATACCTTATAGAGCTTAAATAATATTATGTAAATTATTATTTTAAGACATATTTAGCAATTAATATTAATAATTACGTTATAAAAGTGATGAATAGTTTTAAAAGCTTGTTTAGTATTTAATAGAATGATTAATTACTTAAAATTTAAAATTCAACATAATTCAAAAAAATAACGTAATAAGAGTACTTTTTAATATATATAAGAGTATTTTTTCATATTTACAATAACTCTTAATTTAACCATAAATTTCTCTTTTATGTTGTTTTTTTTTTTGTTTATGTAAAATTTGTGTAATTTTAAACTAAATTTGGTTTATATATTGCTTATTAAAATCAAGTCGAAACAGAATCGATTCGCTATTATTATAAGTTTCATAATGTAATATTTCTTTTTTCTTTTATTATAGACAACGAAACCAAAAATTATGTTATTATATATTAAAAATACTTATAGCAACCAATACAACATATTATGCTATACAAACGTATATGTGTGTAATAGCCTATTATTCTATAAATTTATATTTCAAATAAGACAAATATATTTCTCAGCAGTCATGAAATCTTAAATAACGTAATAATGCATTTTCGACTATTAATAATAATTAATATTTATAATAAATACTTGATAATGTATGTAAATGTATTATGACTCAATGCAATGTAACGATCTTAACTACGTAAATTAAAAAGTGTTTAATACCATAATTTTCAGATACATTTTAAGTGTATTCATAATAAAACATTTTGAAAGTTAGGTATAATCTTACGATGTAATCGAAAACTTTCCCATAAACGTACTTTGGAATTTAAAACAAAAGTGTCACAAATTGGTTACGCGGCTGGGATTGCAACTTGTACTTTGATCTGGCTGTTGTTACGATAATGAGAATGATTACATTCCGTAACATAGACTTCTTATTATGTTGCTGTTATTTTTTGCTTAAATTGAATGAACTCAACAAATTATAAGATTTAAAATATATTGGAATTATTATTTTAGAAAAGTATTTAAGGGATTTAAATATTTTAATTATGGATATATAATTATATTATGAGCCTCAATTCTTAAGAATATTATATATATTCTTAAATACATCTATAGTAAAGAATATACCTCTTCTTGCAAATGAAGTGTATAATTTTTATGACTAAGTTACGAGTACGTAACTACGAGTATTTTTATTAAGTGAAATTAGAATTATAGAAAGGACTGTATATATTGGCCATTTTCTCAATTATGTACACGCGAGCTGTGTATGTGAAAGAAAAGGCGCAATTATTTAATGAATATTATTATTAATAATAATTAATGCTATAAAGTAAAATGAAAAAATAAATTTATAAAGTTTATAAAAAGTGAAATAAATAAAAGTATCTTGAAATGTAAGAAAAATATAAGAATGAATATATAGATGAAAGACAATACTTTTTGTAAGTTTATAAAAAAAATTAATCATCCCCTTATTTATTATTTTTTTGTGTGCCCTGTAGCCTTCCATTCACCCCCGACAATATATATTATGATATTATTATTAAGTTTAGAATAGGAGAACAGTATAACTAAAGTTCTAATACCAACAACAATTCATTTAACACCCTTCCGACGTTGTAGATTCATGGAAGTAAATAATGCACATTGTATGTCATCTTAATTATTTAAACGAAAAAGAAAAGATAATAAAAACAGCTTCTAAAGACGAAATCAGTTTTGGATATAATCAGTTAAATGCATTACTTCAGTGTTCCAGTCAGGCGGGGATTAATCCAGTTTTATGTGGCATAGTAAAAACTTTCCTTTGTTCGTTGAATACAAGCGATGAACGTGGTTTAACAAAATTACAAATTGTGCTTCACTAAGCTTTTTGTTGTGATTCGTATATCGTAAGAAGAAATATTATAGTAATATCTAAATAATTTATTTCAGATAATACACAAGTTATTAAAAGCAAACAATCCAAACTAAATAAATATTTATTGAAATAATGAAACAAATTTACACCAAATAGTTAAGGCATTAAAAATTAATTAAAAACGATAATAATAACATTAAATGGAATTCATACAGTACCTCAGATTTCGACCGTCCACTTTATAAATAGCTTTGATAAGAGCATAGATATTCATAATTTTAATACTGGAAACAAACACAAGCTTGTGGAGCCTTTTGCTAGATCGTACAAAAATTTTTATTTATTTATGGGACAATGTATACGCTTTTACAACTAATTCCCAGAAAATGTACACTGTTTGTCAATCAACAAACTTAAAAGTTCATTGAAAAACTGTACAAGCAGAGTTTATATAATATAAAGGAATAAATGAATGAAGATAACTCCTAGGTATTAGGTGGTTGCTACTACGCTGGTTTTAATATATTTCATTTAAATTCTATTCCAAAGTCAACTGCAGAACATACTAAGCCTTCCTTCATAGGGGGGATTGAACCATAGTTTCCCCGCTTGGCATGAGGGTTGCCACCCACAGTTTTTTCAATTATTTTGAGTTTATATCAGTAAGATTCTACTGCACATCTCCTGTTTCTCTCTGTGTGGATAATCTCACACCGCCCCTACAAGGTTGACTAATTCTATAAAATTGTTGTATAATTTTATGTTTAAAAAAATCTCGCCAGGTTTCTTGCTGATTCTTTCCATTTAATATAAGTGGATGCTATGAATAATCAAAATGTAGATATGTTGTCACCCCTGCGAATTAAAATGGAATTCCTTGATTGCCGTAAAACGGCCTCTAGTTCCCAACACTCACCACACAAAATAAGCTACTATTTTACGCTGGTATTCTGTGAGAGCGTGGTCCTACCCCGGTTAAGCCGACCCTATCGTGTTACAACCATAATAAAGCTGCAGCGTAGCTCTACCATGTTAAAGCGTCTTATGTTTAAAAACGACAAAAAATTGAACTGTGCAAAAATATTATTTCAAAATTCAAGCTTTTCCATTTCTTGAAAGAGTCTATTTATTTTTTATTAACATCTTCAAAGTCAACACTGGCCGATAAGCATATCGAATATAACTAACTTGTGTCTAAATAATGAATGCTTTGCCATCTTTAGCTATGCAGTCCTTGTTAATTTAGTAATCTACGAAAGAGCCTCAAACTCTATTCAGACAGCTAGCACTTGATACAATTGTAAGACAGAAATAATAATCGCCTCTGGCTTTACTGTCTATTTGATGAATTCACATGCAAAACTGATGAAGGCATATTTTACTCGATATGACTCCTTTTAAAAATACAGAAATGAAATGTTTAACCCTCAAAGTAATTGCTTTTTGCTACAGTATTTTCTTTAACTTTATTTCTGTTTACATTCTTGTATGTCATAACATGTGTTTTTGGTTCATGTTGTGAAAAACATATTAAATATGTAGTCTATTGTAAGCTCCGTTTGCGACTCGAATAAATAAATATATGTCTGCATGTGGTAAGGGCGTAAGGGATATCACAGAATACCAGCGTAAAATAGCAAGTTAACACTGCTGTGTTTCGTATCGTGAGTGTAAAGAACCGGAGACCCTTTTTACTGGAAAAGATGCATTCCATCTTAGTCCTCACGGGTGACAACGCATCTGCATTTTAATTCTTTATCGATGATATATGTAGACGTCTATGGGTCACAACGACCACTTACTATCAGGTGGACTGTGTGCTCGTTTGTCACCCTTTCCTACAAAAAAGGGGGAACCTATCACCCCATTTCGTCCCGTGAGTGTCGCAAAAGACGTCTATGGGTAGTATCTCATGTGGTCCTCGGTATACGACGCTATACCAACTCTTTCACAATAGACGTAAATACCCAAACCGGCGAAAGAAAGTTGCGTCAAAATTGTAAGTAGCGCCTGCAAAGCGTGGCGGCGGTGACAAAATATTTCTACGGTGTGAGAAGCCAGTGTTCAAAAAGCAATGCTTATTTGGTAGGTACTGTAATTACCTACTCTTTTATTTACTTTTTATAGGAAAAGGATGACAGACGGGCACACAGTCCACCTGATGGTAAATGGCTGCTTTGGGCCATAGACATCTCGATGAATCATCAAAATGCAGATAAGTTGTAACCCGTGAAGACTAAGATGGAATGCCCCGTTTCCATTAGAAACGGTCTCCGGTTATTAACACTCATCATATAAAACACAGCAGTGTTAAGCTGCTACTTTACGCTGGTATTCTGTGAACGCGTGGTTCTTCCCCGCTTGAACGGACGCATTCGTGCTACAACTTCATTACAACTGGTTCTATCACGTAAAACTATTACTTAACGGACTGAAAAGGATAAATAGGCAAAAATTAATAAAAAAAATTGAAATTCATAATCAATTTTGTAAGTTTAAATCAGCAATGTTGACATTTTTCTAATTATAAAAAAAATATGTCACTAATCCCATAACTATACCATATGTGCAATAATAATAATTTATTACACATATTACTATACTGAGTACAATTCAATAACGACAAAAACGTCCTTAAATGTAACTTTATACTCAATTCTCGGTGTCTTCATTACACGTCGCTATTTTGCTTGCTGATATTACATGGCTCCGTCCACTTGGAACATAGCACTTGTCCTACTTTTATCGCAGACGTGTGATTAAATTCCGTACCTTATTACGTTTGCACACTTGTTATGCATCAAGTAGTCAATGTAAAGCGTTTCTAGAAGTGAAAAATAAATAGTGGAACCTTAAAGCAAATCAATTTTAAATAGCGAAACCTTATTTTATGTGTAAACATTGTCAATGACAGCAAAATCACATTAATTTATACTCTTCCTTTCTTTACTTTGCTTCTTCTCCCTTTTTATCATCAGCTAGACATGCTATTTACTCCACCGTACTGCTAAACACGGGTCTCTCTAGTTATAAGGAGGTTTCTCCCTTGGCAAGCGGATATATGACCGCAGTAACAGACGTCCCGCACTTTCGATAATTCTGCCTGCCGCTCCGCTACGCTAGCTGGATATTTTACGTCTGTTGTATGGTATGGTATCCCTTTGCGTTTTCTATTGAATTTACCACCGTGAGTGCTTTGAGGAATTGTTCCGATTAATTTCAGCCGCGAAATATCACCAACACACATCGCTACCATTAAAAATTACGAAAAACTTAAGTTACCATCCACATCATCTGGATGCTTGGTGGTCCACTACTCTGCCATTTACTAGGAGTTTCCTTCCTTGCACGACAACCGTTTACCACTAACGATTTATCGGGTCTGGAACAACTAAGGAACCTTCAAGAAACGCGCCTTCTTTTTAAAAAGCCGGTAACGCCTTGAAATTCCCCTGGTGTTGCAGTTATTCATGGGCGGTGGTCGACAATTACCCCCTCTTGTATAAAAAAATCTTGCAAATGAGATGGTAAGTGGCTGCTGCAGCCCATGGATGTCTATACCCACTTAAATTTTCAAGTTAATAAGGCTTGGCTCATTGGCTGTAATTGTACTGTCTGTATGTTAATATTGTTCAAACTATTTATCACAAGATAGTAAGACCTTTTCTGCCTAGAACTGAAGGAAGCATTTTCTGTCAAAAAAAGTAATAATAATGGTGCGTGTTGAATAAATATCTGTCTATCTGAAACCATTAGATTTTTCTTTATATCCCACAATACCCACGTTACCAAATGGGGTGAGAGAAACAACTTAAATAACAACAAATTAAATAGAAAAATGTTATTAAAGCAATAAACTTTGTGAATTTAGACTGACATATAAGCACTTCCCAGAATTTTATCTCTTGATTCATGTCGTTCTAGTTAGATTTCAATCTATTTTAATTTAAATAAAAGTGAAAACTGTGTGAAAATATTAAATAGTAACTTTAAATAATTATAATTAAAAGGAATCGTTGAAATGTGAGTTGGGGCGACGATGTGTGCCACGACGTAGCACTACATAGATTAAGAGCGTCTGGGAAATGTGGGAGAAGATAGCTAAAGCCTCGATTGTATCATATGATCATAGTTCTTTCGAATAAATGCAATACCCTTGCATGGAGCACTATGGGGATAGACACTTTGGTGATCCCTGAGAAGAGCTAAATATAGCCAAACATAGCTAGCGTTCTTGGAACTATATCGCAAAGAATAAATCATAATGTTGAAAATGGCGAAATTTGTTCTCAGCAGCCGATCCGTACGGAGATGACGATAGTATGCACAAATGTTCCCTCACTTTCATACTCCTATCGGTAATCCGACACGATCGGTGAGGGATAGCGGCAGGACTAAAGGCTTTATATAATTTTCGTTGAAACACCTACAACTTCTGGCCTGCTACTGAAAATTTTTAACAGAAAAACGATAACAGTTTTTGGTTCAAACCCGGATTCTAACTTCCTATCCCTCAAACTCACTTCGTGACCAACAATTGAGCTTACAACCATCAAACAAAAATAAACAAATTAATCAAATGATTATCGGTAATTTTAGATTTTAGTTTTCGTATCTAAGTGAAAACATAGACGACCGGGTTTATGGTAAGTAAAAAATACTACGACTCAAAAATTTATTATATATTCATTAAGAATCAAAACTCATTTACGATTCCACAAAGATGTCGTACGAGGAAGTAAAACTCCTAGTAAAACTCACAGTGGTGGACCGCCAAGCGTCCAATATGATGTATATAGAGGGTATCGTAGATTTCGTCACGATATGCGTTGGTGAAATTGAGCGGCTGGAATTAGTCCGAGTGTATTATGACATTCTGACAACCATTCTGTTGTAGTGCACTGTCCTAAGTAACGATTATATAAACATGGAAGCATAATGCAGTTATTTTATGCTGGTATTCTGTGCGAGTGTAGTCCTTCCCTGATCGAGTCCAGCCTTATTGCTACACAGAAATATATCTTTATATATAAATATGTGTTACATGGTTCGTCTGCAGTAAACTCCTAAACAAGTGAACTGATTTTAATGTAATTTTGAACACTGTGTGCAGTTTGGTCCAACTTGAGAGACAGGATAGCTTTTATCCGGATAAGTGACTCTTAATATTTTTCTATTGCAAAATTAAAGATTTGTTTGTAGGAAGAGTATTCGGAAAGATTAGAACAACGTCTTTTTGCCCTAGCTGGGCAGACAGAAGTAGTTTAAGTATAAAAGTTAATGAATTTTCATTAAAGTTCAAAGGCTTCTGTTGTTGTGTTTGTGTGGAATTACTCCAAATGATATTACAAAACCAGACCTATTGAGCAAAATCATTTTTTGATTTACTAGAATGGAATGAATGATTGAATCCTATGATATTTTTATCCTAAAACAATTTTATTTCTAAATAAAAGATATAGTTTATTGAGAAATATGACTTCTCTCGACTGTAATACTATGTTACAAATTGCTGTGTTATAATTTACTGTTTTATAAGAAGCTGCACGATGTTATAAGTTCGATCAGTTATTGAAAAAAACATCCAACAGTTTTATCTCATTCGGTATGAATGTCCAGATGTTAATACATCACTAGAACAACACTTTTAAACGTCGTAGAGCCATGCTGCAGCTATATTAGTAGTATAGTTGTAGCACGAATGGGTCGGCTCAACCGGGGAAGGACCACGCTCTCACAGAGTACCAGCGAAATATAGCAGCTTAGCACTGCTGTGTTTCGTATGGTGAGTGTAGAGAACCGGATACCCTTTTTACTGGAAAAGAGGCATTCCATCTTAGTCCTCACGGGTGACAATTATTTATTTGCAAACAAGGATGAATGTAGATGTCTATGGGCCACAGCAACCACTTACCATCAGGTGGACTGTGTGCTCGTTTGTCACTCTATCCTATAAAAAAAAGAACACACCATTACCACCACACCAACACCACCACCGCACTACAACCGCACCACCACCATCACGCTACAGTGTTTTTCGTTTTGTTTTAAAATGTATAACTTTGCGAACATTACATTCTAACAAGTGTAATTAAGCGGGTATTGTAGACAACGAACTTGCCAACAAACTCGCACGAGTACACAAAGAATACACAATTTCGATCCGATCCATTTTGTGGAATCTCAAAAAGCCTTGCCTGATTGACCCTTGAAACTCTTTATCACAATAAATAACTTAACATCTGATGTGATACACCAGGCTAAAAACATTCTAAAACCTTAATCGTAAATACTCTTCTGAGGCCCTAGAAGAAGAATAAACTGGGTATTTTGGCAACAGCCCTAACTGAACACAGTTGTCTAAAAAGCACATGTCCAACTGGAGACTAAGCATTTCAAGAATATGCCGATTCTGTTCCTTAACAGAAGAAACGCCTCTGGACATTCTGACTGATTGTGGACACTTATGCGCAAAGTAAACAATCATCTGGGAATCTACGTACTAAGCCGAGAAGCCTTAGTGAAGTGAAATTGCTCACAGCTCCTTCACTGCTTCAATTCATTATGATTTTGGGATTAGCAGTAAACTATAGCCATGGCAGCGATCATAATAGATCTTACTAGTCGCAGTGATACTGGTCTTTCTAGACCTGCATAGCTGCATGCACAGTAAAAAAAAGTTTAATTATGCTTATAAATATAAAACATAGTCTTTAATTAGTTGATTAGTCTGTATCACCACTTACCATCAGGTGGGGTAGTAGTCCAGACTGGGGACTCGTTGATGAGGAGATGGCGCACCTTTTCATTTACATAAAACGTCCTAATTTAGACTTTGAGTGTTATACAGGTTTTGCTTAGTATGGAGAAATCTGATACCATACAAGATATAGGAAAACTGCCCTCTACTTCCGCTGTCTCGATTATTTTCTTCCCATAAATTAAAAAAATAATACATGTAACATTAAAAAAAAGCATTATAAGTTAGTCAATCATATTTATTTTTACAAACAACTCACGCGTGACCAATAATTATCTATGCCAAAACTGGTTTCACATAAAAGGCCTAAAGATGCCTAAAATTTTCCTTGTGTCTGCTATGATTCCAGATTACCCCATACTGTGTCAGATAGCAAAAATGGACTGTCTGATAAGATAATTGAAATAGCCAAACTATCTCTTTTTTTTCGTAAAATTGGTATTTTATTCCATGAAACAAGCATTCTTATAATAATAAAGGGTAATTTGTAATAAGTTTAATATACCATGGACAGAGTTAAATATCGTGATCTTTAGTCAAGAAGTCATTACTATAATCTTTATTTTCTCTAGAAGAGAGTATTGTAGGAGGCACTAGACTTTAAACTCCTTGTTCAACCATTAACCAAAACATTTTTATAGGATAGGGTGACAAACGAGCATAGTTCTCCTGATGGTAAGTGGTTGCTGTGACCTATAGACATCTACATTTATACCGTACATACTAAGATGTAATGCCTCTTTTCCAGTAAAATCTCCGGTTCTCTACACTCACCATACGAAACACAGCATTGTCAAGCTGCCATTTTACACTGGTATTCTGTGAGAGCGCGGTCCTTCCCCGGTGGAGCCGACTCATTCGTGCTACAACTGTACTACTAATATAGCTGCAGCATATCTCTACCACGTATAAAATATATTTAGGTTACAATTACCATAATCACAATCTAACGAACTCAAAATAACATAATGCTATTTTAATCAATTCTATGATTTATTAAAACAATTTAAAAAATATTACATAATTTTTAGAACATTAAGTTAAATATGCATATAAATATTTCACAAGTAAACTTAAAATGCTTAAGTGAGAAGTTTATGACACTAGTTGATTAGTGAATTCGAACTCACGACTTAAATATGTTACCCTAACATTAACCATTGGGAATCCGTCGTTTAAAAATTAAATATTGGTAAGATGTTAATATAATTCTAAGATAATTTCAACTTCCGTCACTCAAGATAAATTATTCTTTGTTGCTACGACGGGGGAGCACATGTGCTTGTCAGACTGAATATGATGGATATACTTACCGGCAGATAAACGCAATAAAGAAAAAGAGAAAAATTTTAACGTAATCTAATTCTTAATATAATCTCAATTCTATTAATAGTTAAATATAAGCAAATTGCTGTTATTGTTAATTATTTTTGTTAATGATTTCATCATCATCATCATTATTATTGCAGCTCTTCATAAGTCCATCCCTAAAAATAAGCCTTCTCCAAGATATGCTACAAAACACACAGACCACCTGCATTTATTAACTTCCAGCGGGTTTTTTAAACAAAAACTCGCAATATAATATGTCAAACAATTTATTGCGAAAATATTTAGAAATATAAAGTATTAATAGGTCGTTACCCCATTTTTTGTGGGCCCGTACTACACTCCGATTACCGACACTAGGGATATATTCGAGATATACTCGCGAATCTTTCTTCCCCATTGTTTGTCAGTTCATCGAGCTTCAAAGTCTTTGCCACTGCAGAATACTTATTCGTTAAGCTACAGCCCTCTACGTAGCTCACTGAGCTCTCTGGGCATACATGGCAAGGCATAAATACATGGCAAGCAGTAAAGCATGACGCGGTTCCATAAGTCATCACTGATAAGACGCACTATTGTTTTAAGAACCTTAACTATATTAGACAAGAAGATCTGTCGTAATCCTATCGAACGCTGCCGAGGTCAAATTTGGACTAATCGAATACGATAATTTCGAAGACAAACGTATTAATTACACGAAACGTATTAATTACGAACATAAACGTATTAATTACTTATAAGAGATTGTAATTTTTCAGGTGAGCAGTTTAAATAAATTTTAAATTATAACCCGTTAATATGTAAAGCTGAGCAGTTTACCGTATCTTATACTTCTGTTATTAGTGGGGGTATTTATCTGTTATACAATTAATTTAAAAATAATTGTTCTCAAGCATAAAAAGTACTGGGAAATACTCAGTATTATGAAAAATTGCATTCATTTAATACTGTTGATCATTATTTTGTTATTCAGTAGTTCACTTAGTGCATTTGTGAATAGCATAAAATGATTTTCAATTGTTATAAAATTATTAGAAATAAATGAAATAAATATATGTATTTTTATAACATTCCATCTAAATTGTCATTTTTATAGGATCAGGGTGAAAAACGAGCACACAGTCCACCTGATGGTCAGTGGATGCTGCGGCCCATAGACATCTACATCTATCCTCTGTTACAGATCAAATGCAGATGCGTTTTCACCCGTGAGGACTAGGATGGAATGCCTCATTTCCAGTAAAAAGGGCCTCCGGCCACCTGCACTCATCAAGCGAAACGCAGAGATAAACCTCTACTTCACGCTGGTATTCTGTGAGGTCGTGGTACCACCCCGGTTCGAGCCGGCCCATCCATGCGACAGCAAAAGCTGCCGCATGGCTCTACCAATGTTAAGCAATAATACCTAGTTCATGTGAATTAGGTACCAATTTTAGGTTATAGGAATCAATTATCTATCATTATAAAACACTTAAAGTTTGTGTGAATTTCAATTCTCATAGATAAAGTGGCTTAATTGTCATTTCTATCATGGGTAGATAAGCGAATCTGATTCTTTTGTATCGTGTCTTACGTTTCTTATTACAAATGTACAGGTTTGGATTATACCGAAAGAGATGGAACTACGGCTTTTCGATAAATGTAGAAGATACAGCCTATTCATTTAGAATGTTTGCCATTATAAAGTGTAAATCACAAAATTTTGTATTTAGCACGTTTGTCATCTTGACCATCGATATATCGTCATATGTGGTACATTTTATACACAATGTTGTTTTTTTTATAGAATAAGGGGAGACAATCGAACACACAACCCAAAATCTAAATCTATCCTCGATTAAGAATCAAAATACAGATGCGTTGTCAGACCCCTGAGGACTAGGATGGAATGCCTCATTTCTGTTAAAAACGGTCTCCGGTTCTATACAATCAACATTCAATACACAAGAGCAATGAGCTGCTACGTTTCGCTGGTATTCTGTCAAAACGTGGTCCTTTCTTATCGAACCTACTACAATTTCCGCTACGACAATAATATAGCTACAGCATAGTTCTACCATGTAAGATAATACTAAAATCCTTTATTATATAATTTAATATTGTGGAGTTTTTTTTTAAGAATAAGGCATCACCGTGAAATACCACCGTGATTACTATCTTAGGATATTTAAATTTTAAAGGGCAAATAGAATCCTGTGTTGACGTAAGACACATTTTACTTTTAACCGACTTCAAAGAAGGGTAAAATTCTGAACTCAACTGTATGTTTTTTTTAAATAAAACTGAAGATACATAATATGAGTTTGATGAAAAGTGACTACCGCAATCCATGGGCACCTGCAGCCAACTCCGAAGAAGGGTACATACACGTTCGTTGTCACCTTATGGGACTATGACAGGATGCCTTACAGTCGGTAATTACTCTGGCTTTATATAAATACAACAGCAAAACAGCAGTACACTGCCATTAGGCCGCAGAAAGAGGTAAGAGGGTGGTACTAATCCAGACGGGTTCCTAGGTAGATAAATATGTTCCGCCACATAGAATTTTGTAACATCACATTTACGCGTTGAGCGCTGGTTTGATACAGGCATTGAGGTCCCTTTATAGGGACTCTAGTGCTTGTATCAGGATCAACGGGGTCTACTCGGACTGGTTTGGCATACATAAAGGTGTCAGACAGGGATGTGTAGCTTCCCCGTGGCTGTTTAACCTATATATGGACAGTTGTTTGCAAACTTTGAAAGTTGAAGAATGTGGATTGAGAATGGGTGAGTTAACCGTCAAATGCCTTTTGTACGCCGATGATCAAGTCATATTTGCATCGTCGGCGGTCGAATTGCAAATGATGGTTACTCTAATGAACTTGTCATTGAAAGAAAGGGGTATGAAAGTGAACGCAAGTAAGACGAAAGTGATGGTTTTTGAAAGAGAAGAGAGTAAAACGTTATGCGAAATAAGAATAGAAGGGGAGTTGATTGAGCAAGTGGATGAGTTTGTTTATTTGGGATGTTCATTTAGCAGGGATGGTAGATATGATAAGGATATAGAACGACGAGTGAATGCAGGAAATAGAGTGAATGGGGCTCTACACGCTATCATGAGGAGTCAGAATGTGTCAAATAAGGCACGTATGGCAATTCATAGTTCTGTGTTAGTCCCTACTCTAATGTATGGTAGTGAAAGTTGAGTCTGGCAGAAGAAGCATGAGAGTAGAATAAATGCTGTAGAAATGCGGTCCTTAATGAGTATGCTAGGGCTGAATCTAGATGACAGGGTGAGAAATAGTGTGATAAGAGAAAAGTGTGGTTTACAAGATGACGTTGTTACCAGGATTAAAAAAGGAATGCTTCGGTGGTTTGGTCATGTAGAAAGAATGAAAGAGGAAAGAGTGACGAAGCAAATTCATGTTGCAGAAGTGAACGGCAGGGTCGGGAAGGGACGCCCTAGACGAAAGTTTATCGACCAAGTACCCTTAATCGACGAGCGTGTATGCGTAGGTATATGGATGTGGAGGAAGCGAGAGAGGTGTGTCAGGATCTAGCCAAATGGAAGTCCGTAGTCTCTGCCTACCCCTCTGGGTGACAGGCGTGAGTGTTTATGTATGTATGTATGTATGTACATTTACGCGACGTCTTCGTCATTTATTACGAACTGATTTTAATTATTCTTTTTTTTTATTTAGTTAATCCTCCAGGATAGTGACGTGTAAACTTGAAGAAACATTTCACCCCTAAACATGGAAAAATAAAGGTTGAAGTTTTGAATGTAACTATTTAAACGATATTCGAGCTTGTGAAAGTCTAATTTTTTAACTCTAGATGCTTACTTTTATATCGAGTGTGTATTACAAGGTTTAGAATGATATTATATTTAACTTGATATGCTGCGAAAAACGTCCTCTAACTTTAGGGTGGTGTCTTTGGAACCTTATTCAGTAGTAGATATATTGTATCTGTACAGTAGTTAAAAAATAAACACCAACTAAAATAGGACAGTTATTGTAAAACGAATAAATTTCTCAATTAATCGCAGAAAATAAGCAAAAAGCAAGTATTGAAAATCTCCATAAATAATTGTTAACAATTTTTCATTCCCTATTTTCTTAAATATTGCAAGCAAATTATTTGCAAGCTAAAGAATTTTCTTTATCGGTGATTCTTTGCAATTTTGCAACCATGATATTTTTGAAAATGTCTTGTTAAATATTTTGTTATAAGGTTCTTTTCTAGAAATTGAAACCCTCTAAATGTATATCATATAAAGTAATTATCGCATGTAAACACTTATAAGACCATATTGCACGAGGCAGAGCCCTATTAGGTCAACCCGAACGGGGCTGCAAAATTCTGATGCGTTTCATATCATATGAACCGCAAACCCTTATTAATGTTAACAAGGTATCTCATTTCGATCCTCATGGGTGACAAAGCATACCTGACTACAAGTTAAGGCGTTTTTCAGCTAAGGTATTTAACTAGTTAATGTTGGTAAAAATTACCTCGCGTATATCCGCTCTATAAAATAAAATGATGTGTCTTATCTAGTTTGAAGAGCACGTTCCGCCCTCCCTCAATTGCGTGCACTATCCCCGTCACCACTAATCCCAGCACCACTACTCCCAACACCACTACACTAGGAAAGACACACCACTGACAACAATACGACTCGTATTTTGCCTCTACGCGAGGCATCTTCAGGTGATGTAGACTCTGCGGTGGCTGACCGCTAAGACCAACTTTAATATAATGGATTTCCGCAAAGTGACGCCTGATTCTATTAATTGTATTTAACTAGCATCGAAGTGAATGTGTTCTCACTTGTAAATAATAACCATCATCATCATTAGAGACTATCAAAAGTACATTACTGCACATTGACATCAACTATCAAGATTAATGATCAGAGTATATATATCTCGTATCATTAAGGCTTCATCTCGTCAGTGGTATAGCAAATTTTACATTAGACATATAAGAGTACAAGGTGCTATTCCGCTATCTGCTGGAAGCCATGAGAAATTTCTATCAATTCCCATAACAACTTATTCTCAGTTACCAATAATTGCATTTTTATGCACTCAATATGAGTAAAAAGTGACGGTAACATAACTATGTCCTGTAAGAGTGATCTAAAACTTTTTGAGCCAAGTTCATTTGCGTTTTACCTTTCTCAAAACTTTATAACCACTGTGAAGCATCATTACTTTGCTGTATTTCATGGGATGAATGTAAAGAACCGGAAACCCTTTTTACTCGTAACGAAGCATTCCATCTTAGTCCTCACTGGTACATATAAATTCTTAATCGAGAATATATGTTTACGGGCCACACCATCCGATTACCATCAGTTGGACTTTGTGCTCGCTTGTAACCTTTATTCAATAAAATAATAATTATAAATTTTGTACAACCCACTTCAATATCAATTGAGTACCTCCTCCTGTTTGAATTCGATAGAAAAATAAGTAACATTTTTTAATTCAAATTTATTTTTACAATGCCTAAGATTGTGCGATATCTGTATTATGAATTAAGTATTAAGTTTTCATCATTCCGAATCAGGTTTATACCAGTTTTATGTCACTTTAAGAATGCCTCATTCTGCGAAATTGTTTGTGAAGAGAACTAAAATGTTTCATTTTATTGCTTCGTTGAGCTTAACTTAATTACAAGACAAACTTGAAGTAAACACTAGCTCTTGGAAGCCTTTTAAATGGTTATAATTTTGCAATATTTTCAGATGCTATTTGCTAAATATAATACAAAAATATATATAAATACTGTCGTGAAGCGACAATTAAAAGAGAAAAAACCTAACCTAAGAACAGCAAAACAACAAAATAGACCAAGAAAATAATATATTATAATTTTTTAAAAGGTATTTACAATCTTATAAAAAAAATGAAATATGAAGGTGATGGATGAAATGAGATTACAATTAGGTTTAAAAAAAATAAAGGTTGGAGAATAAGACAATATAGTTTTATAGTGGAGCCTGGAGCCTCGCTGCTTTTGTAGAAGTAGGCACACGCAGAACTTGAGGTTTCTCAGCGGCGACGGCACGCAGCGCCTGGACTGGGCACACGCAGCGTCCGGAGCCGGCGCACGTAGCGCCTGGGGTAGGTGCGCTCAGTTCTTGGAGAAGTAGTCGCCGCGCCCAGAGGTAGCGCGGGCAGTAGGGACGCAGCGCCTGGAGCCAGCAGTCGAAGCGCGCCTGAAGGTAGCACGGGCAGTAGGCTGCACTCAGCGCCTGGATCAAGCAGTCGTAGCGCGCGGAGTAGTGTGGCACCGCACTTGAATTAGAATTCACCGACGACTTCACGTGTAGATGGAGGCTTGCAGGATCCCGGGGCAAAGCGGCCCCGGGATAAGGCCTTTAGTAGATGTTTCTCGTTTGAGAACCGAAGCGAGACTGTCCTGTATTCTCCAATTGTTTGGCTTTTATACCTTTTTAGAGAGAACGAGAAATTATTTAAATTAAAACGAAATTTATTGTAAATGACCTACAGCCAAAAAGTATTTATGTAGAAAGAACATCATACCAGAGACGAATTTAAATAAAAGTTACCATAACAACCACAAAAACAATGGTTTTCAAATTGAGGAATTTTTAGTTTTAGGACTGTTATTAAGAAACTATTACATTTAAGTAAGAAACGAGATAAAAATCACATAGGAAAAACTAATGCACAACAACGTACACTAAGCCTGAAATTGTAGAGTTACAGAGAATTCAATAAAAGACCAAAAAAAAGGTAAGACTTCGTTGACAGCTAGTTTAAAAGTACTAAATACTGTGAAAATACGCAGTAAAATGATATGTTATTGTGTAAAAACGTTACAGGATCCTATATAAATAAAGGTGATGCAAAATATAAATGCAGAGAATCAAAAACAGAATGAAAAAAATAGTATAAAGTGATGCAAAACATGAATGCAGAATATCAAAACAGAATGGAGAATTAGTGTACAATGAAATGTAAGTTGCATAACACTACAATACTTGGGTGTCAGATGCGCGATGGTAATAATGCACTGAAAGGTTAAGTGTTAATTTTTAACATCTTAATTGAATGTTTTTTCTTTATAGGATAAGGGTGACAAACGAGCACACAGTCCACCTGGTGGTAAGTGGTTGCTGTGGCCCATAGATATCTACATTCATCCTTGTTTGCAAATAAAAATGCAGATGCGTTGTCACCCGTGAGGACTAAGATGGAATGCCTTTTTTTTAGTAAAAAAGGCATCCGGTTCTCTTCACTCACCATACGAAACACAGCAGTGCTAATCTGCTATATTACGGTAGTATTCTGTGAGAGCGTGGTCGTTCCTCGGTTGAGCCGACCCATTCGTGCTACAACTATACTACTTATATAGCTGCAGCATGGCTCAATTTTTATTCATCAAATTTATTGTCTAATTTTTTTTAAATAAACACAAGGTAAAACAATATTTTTCACTTCTGTTATAAAAAAAATATAAGAGTAAAGTTTTGTCGTTCTAGACAAGTTCCGGACAGAAGTCCGGGCTTGAAGAAGAACACCAACACCACCACCGAACTACAACAGCAACACCACCATAAAACATAGTCTTTAATTAGTTGATTAGTCTTTATCACCACTTACCATCAGGTGGGGTAGTAGTCCAGACTGGGGACTCGTTGATGAGGAGATGGCGCACCTTTTCATTTACATAAAACGTCTTAATTTTGACTTTGAGTGTTATACAGGTTTTGCTTAGTATGGGGATATCTGAAACCATACAACATACAGGAAACTGCCTTCTATTTCCGCTGTCTCGATTATTTTCTTCCCATAAATTAAAAAAAATATTACATGAAACATTAAAAAATATCTTTATAAGTTATTCAATCATGTTAATTTTTACAAACAACTCACACGTGACAAAAAAGTGTCTATGCCAAAACTGTTTTCACATAAAAGGCCTAAAGGTGCCTAAGATTTTCCTTGTGTCTTCTATGATTCCGGATTACCCCATACTGTGTCAGATAGGAAAAATACACTGCCTGATAAGAAATGGATTAAAAGATTTTTTTAATTAAAATAGCCAAATTATCCCATTTCTTTCGTAATTTTTTTTATAGGATAAGGGTGACAAACGAGCACACAGTCCACCTGATGGTAAGTGGTTGCTGCGGCCCATAGACATCTACATCTATCCTCTGTTACAAATCAAAATGCAGAAACGTTTTCACCCGTGAGGACTAGGATGGAATGCCTCATTTCCGTTAAAAACGGTCTCCCGTTCTATACAATCAACATACAAAACACAAGAGCAATGAGCTGCTACGTTTCGCTGGTATTCTGTCAAAACGTGGTCCTTTCTGATCGAACCTACTACAATTTCCGCTACGACAATAACATAGCTGCAGCATGGTTCTACCATGTAAGGTAATACTATAATCCTTTATTATATAATTTAATATTGTGGAGTTTTTTGAAGAATAAGGCATCACACTTCTGCTCCACGCCTTTGGAGAAATACCACCGTGATTACTATCTTAGGATATTTAAATTTTAAAGGGAAAATAGAATCCTGTGTTGACGTAAGACACATTTTACTTTTAACCGACTTCAAAGAAGGGTAAAATTCGGAACTCAACTGTATGTTTTTTTTAAATAAAACTGAAAATACATAATATGAGTTTGATGAAAAGTGACTACCGCAATCCATGGGCACATGCAGCCAACTCCGAAGAAGGCTACATACACGTTCGTTGTCATCTTATGGGACTATGACAGGATGCCTTACAGTCGGTAATTACACTGGCTTTATATAAATACAACAGCAAAACAGCAGTACACTGCCATTAGGCCGCAGAAAGAGGTAAGAGGGTGGTACTAATCCAGACGGGCTCCTAGGTAGATAAATATGTTCCGCCACATAGAATTTTGTAACATGACATTTACGCGACGTCTTCGTCAATTATTACGAACCGATTTTAACTTTTCTTTTTTTTATTTAGTTAATCCTCCAGGGTAGTGACGTGTAAACTTGAAGAAACATTTCACCCCTAAACATGGAAAAATAAAGGTTGAAGTTTTGAATGTAACTATTTAAACGATATTCGAGCTTGTGATTGCCCTTGAAAAAAGTCTAATTTTTTAACCCTAGATGCTTACTTTTATATCGAGTGTGTATTGCAAGGTTTAGAATGATATATTTAACTTGATATGCTGCGAAAAACGTCCTCTAACTTTAGGGTGGTGTCTTTGGAACCTTATTCAGTAGTAGATATCAATATATCTACTAACTACTGTACAGATACAATTATCTGTACAGTAGTTAAAAAATAAACACCAACTAAAATAGGACAGTTATTGTAAAACGAATAAATTTCTCAATTAATCGCAGAAAATAAGCAAAAAGCAAGTATTGAAAATCTCCATAAATAATTGTTATCATTTTCTCATTCCCTATTTTCTTAAATATTGCAAGCAAATTATTTGCAAGCTAAAGAATTTTCTTTATCGGTGATTCTTTGCAATTTTGCAACCATGACATTTTTGAAAATGTCTTGTTAAATATTTTGTTATAAGGTTCTTTTCTAGAAATTGTAACCCTCTAAATATATATCATATAAAGTTATTATCGCATGTAAACACTTATAAGACCATATTGCACGAGGCAGAGCCCTATTAGGTCACCCCGAACGGGCCTGCAAAATTCTGATGCGTTTCATATCATATGAACCGCAAACCCTTATTAATGTTAACAAGGTGTCTCATTTCGATCCTCATGGGTGACAAAGCATACCTGACTACAAGATAAGGCGTTTTTCAGCTAAGGTATTTAACTAGTTAATGTTGGTAAAAATTACCTCGCGTATATCCGCTCTATAAAATAAAATGATGTGTCTTATCTAGTTTGAAGAGCACGTTCCGCCCTCCCTCAATTGCGTGCACTATCCCCGTCACCACTAATCCCAGCACCACTACTCCCAACACCACTACACTAGGAAAGACACACCACTGACAACAATACGACTCGTATTTTGCCTCTACGCGAGGCATCTTCAAGTGATGTAGACTCTGCGGTGGCTGACCGCTAAGACCAACTTTAATATAATGGATTTCCGCAAAGTAACGCCTGATACTATTAACTGTATTTAACTAGCATCGGATTGAATGTGTTCCCACTTGTAAATAATAATCATCACCATCATTACAGACTATCAACGGTACATTACTGCACATTGAGATCAACTATCAAGATTAATGATCAGAGTATATATATCTCGTATCTTTAAGGCTACATCTCGTCAGTGGTATAGCAAATTTTACATTAGACATATAAGAGTACAAGGTGCTATTCCGCTGTCTGCTGGAAGCCATGAGAAATTTCTATCAATTCCCATAGCCACTTATTCTCAGTTACCAGTAATTGCATTTTTATGCACTCAATATGAGTAAAAAGCGACAGTAACATAACAATGTCCTGTAAGAGTGATCTAAAACTTTATGAGCCAAGTGCATTTGCGTTTTACGTTTCTCAAAACTTTATAACCACTGTGGAGCATTATTACTTTGCTGTATTTCATGGGATGAATGTAGAGAACCGGAAACCCTTTTTACTCGTAACGAAGCATTCCACCTTATTCCTCACTGGTACATATAAATTCTTAATCGAGGATATATATTTACGGGCCACATCATCCACACTTTGTACTCGCTTGTTACCTTTATTCAACAAAATAATAATTATAAATTTTGTACAACCGACTTCAATATCAATTATTAAAATTAACTCAACAATTATTGATCAAACTTGATCATATGTATATGGGACCACAATGAAAGCACCAACATTCATATAAACATACAAAAAAAATACAGTCGAATTTTGTACCTCCTCCTGTTTGAATTCTATAGAAAAATAAGTAACATTTTTTTAATTCAAATTTATTTTTACAATGCCTAAGATTGTGCAATATCTGTTTTATAATTTGAGTGTTGTTTTCATCATTCCGAATCAGGTTTATACCAGTTTTATGTCACTTTAAGAATGCCTCATTCTGCGAAATTGTTTGTGAAGAGAACTAAAATGTTTCATTTTATTGCTTCATTCAGCTTAACTTAATTACAAGACAAACTTTAAGTAAACACTAGCTCTTGGAAGCCTTTTAAATGGTTATAATTTTGCAATATTTTCAGATGCTATTTGCTAAATATAATACAAAAATATATATAAATACTTGGGTGTCAGATGCGCGATGATAATAATGAACTGAAAGGTTAAGTGTTAATTTTTAACATCTTAATTGAATGTTTTTTCTTTATAGGATAAGGGTGACAAACGAGCACACAGTCCACCTGGTGGTAAGTGGTTGCTGTGGCCCATAGACATCTACATTCATCCTTGTTTGCAAATAAAAATGCAGATGCGTTGTCACCCGTGAGGACTAAGAAGGAATACCTTTTTTTCAGTAAAAAGGGTATCCGGTTCTCTACACTCACCATACGAATCACAGCAGTGCTAATCTGCTATATTACGGTAGTTTTCTGTGAGAGCGTGGTCGTTCCCGTGTTGAGCCGACCCATTCGTGCTACAACTATACTACTTATATAGCAGTATCATGGCTCTACCACGTATAAAGTCTTAAGTATTCTCATTTAGCTCAATTTTTATTCATCAAATTTATTGTCTAATTTTTTTTAAATAAACACAAGGTAAAACAATATTTTTCACTTCTGTTATAAAAAAAAATATTAGAGTAAAGTTTTGTCGTTCTAGACAAGTTCCGGACAGAAGTCCGGGCTTGAAGAAGAACACCAACACCACCACCGAACTACAACCGCAACACCACCATAAAACATAGTCTTTAATTAGTTGATTAGTCTTTATCACCACTTACCATCAGGTGGGGTAGTAGTCCAGACTGGGGACTCGTTGATGAGGAGATGGCGCACCTTTTCATTTACATAAAACGTCTTAATTTTGACTTTGAGTGTTATACAGGTTTTGCTTAGTATGGGGATATCTGAAACCATACAACATACAGGAAACTGCCTTCTATTTCCGCTGTCTCGATTATTTTCTTCCCATAAATTAAAAAAATATTACATGAAACATTAAAAAATATCTTTATAAGTTATTCAATCATGTTAATTTTTACAAACAACTCACACGTGACGAAAAAGGGTCTATGCCAAAACTGTTTTCACATAAAAGGCCTAAAGGTGCCTAAGATTTTCCTTGTGTCTTCTATGATTCCGGATTACCCCATACTGTGTCAGATAGGAAAAATACACTGCCTGATAAGAAATGGATTAAAAGATTTTTTAAATTAAAATAGCCAAATTATCCCATTTCTTTCGTAATTTTTTTTTATAGGATAAGGGTGACAAACGAGCACACAGTCCACCTGATGGTAAGTGGTTGCTGTGGCCCATACACATCTACATCTATCCTCTATTACAAATCAAAACGCAGATGCGTTATCACCCGTGAGGACTAAGATGGAATGCCTCATTTCCAGTAAAAAGGGTCTCCAGTTCTTTACACTCACCATACGAAACACAGCAGTGTCAAGCTGCCATTTTACGCTGGTATTCTGTGAGAGCGCGGTCCTTCCCCGGTGGAGCCGACTCATTCGTGCTACAACTGTACTACTAATATATCTCTACCACGTATAAATATATTTAGGTTACAATCACCATAATCACAATCTAACGAACTCAAAATAACATAATGCTATTTTAATCAATTCTATGATTTATTAAAACAATTTAAAAAATATTACATAATGTTTAGAACATTAAGTTAAATATTCATATAAATATTTCACAAGTAAACTTAAAATGCTTAAGTGAGAAGTTTATGACACTAGTCGAATAGTGAATTCGAACTCACGACTTAAATATGTTACCCTAACATTAACCATTGGGAATCCGTCGTTTAAAAATTAAATATTGGTAAGATGTTAATATAATTCTATGATAATTTCAACTTCCGTCACTCAAGATAAATTATTCTTTGTTGCTACGACGGGGGAGCACATGTGCTTGTCAGACTGAATATGATGGAAATACTTACCGGCAGATAAACGCAATAAAGAAAAAGAGAAAAATTTTAACGTACTCTAATTCTTAATCTAATCTCAATTCTTTTAATAGTTAATTATAAGCAAATTGCTGTTATTGTTAATTATTTTTGTTAATGTTTTCATCATCATCATCATTATTATTGCAGCTCTTTATTAGTCCATCCTTAAAAATAAGCCTTCCGCAAGAAATGCTACAAAACGCACTGACCACCTGCATTTATTAACTTCCAGCGGGATTTTTTTAACAAAAACTCGCAATATAATATGTTAAACAATTTATTGCGAAAATATTTAGAAATATATAGTATTAATAGGCCGTTACCCCATTTTTTGTGGGCCCGTACTACACTCCGCTTACCGACACTAGGGATATATTCGAGATATACTCGCGAATATTTCTTCCCCATTGTTTGTCAGTTCATCGAGCTACAAAGTCTTTGCCATTGCAGAATACTGATTCGTTAAGCTATTTGCGATACTCTGGTTCTCTCAGATATCTTCATTGCGGATTCTATCATGCAGAGAAACTCCGAACACAGCCCCTTACGTAGCTCACTAAGCTCTCTGGGCATACATGGCAAGGCATAAATACATGGCAAGCAGTAAAGCATGATGCGGTTCCATAAGTCATTACTGATAACACGCACTATCGTTTAAAGAACCTTAACTATATTAGACAAGAAGATCTGTCGTAATCCTACCGAACGCTGCCGAGGTCAAATTTGGACTAATCGAATACGATAATTTCGAAGACAAACGTATTAATTACACGAAACGTATTAATTACGAACATAAACGTATTAATTACTTATAAGAGATTGTACTTTTTCAGTTGAGCAGTTTAAATAAATTTTAAATTATAACCCGTTAATATGTAAAGCTGAGCAGTTTACCGTATCTTATACTTCTGTTATTAGTGGGGGTATTTATCTGTTATACAATTAATTTAAAAAATAATTGTTCTCAACCATAAAAAGTACTGGGAAATACTCAGTATTATGAAAAATTGCATTCATTTAATACTGTTGATCATTATTTTGTTATTCAGTAGTTCACTTAGTGCATTTGTGAATAGCATTCCATCTAAATTGTCATTTTTTTATAGGATCAGGGCGAAAAACGAGCACACAGTCCACCTGATGGTCAGTGGATGCTGCGGCCCATAGACATCTACATCTATCCTCTGTTACAGATCAAATGCAGATGCATTTTCACCCGTGAGGACTAGGATGGAATGCCTCATTTCCAGTAAAAATGGCCTCCGGCCACCTGCACTCATCAGGCGAAACGCAGAGATAAACCTCTACTTCACGCTGGTATTCTGTGAGGTCGTGGTACCACCCCGGTTCGAGCCGGCCCATCCATGCGACAGCAAAAGCTGCCGCCTGGCTCTACCACTGTTAAGCAATAATACCTAGTTCATGTGAATTAGGTACCAATTTTAGGTTATAGGAATCAATTATCTATCATTATAAAACACTTCAAGTTGTGTGAATTTCAATTCTCATAGATAAAGTGGCTTTATTGTCATTTCTATCATGGGTAGATAAGCGAATCTGATTCTTTTGTATCGTGTCTTATGTTTCTTATTACAAATTTACAGGTTTGGATTATACCGAAAGAGATGGAACTACGGCTTTTCGATAAATGTAGAACATACAGCCTATTCATTTAGAATGTTTGCCATTCTAAAGTGTAAATCACAAAATTTTGTATTTAGCACGTTTGTCATCTAGACCATCGATATATCGTCATATGTGGTACATTTTATACACAATGTTGTTTTTTTTATAGAATAAGGGGAGACAATCGAACACACAACCCTAAATCTAAATCTATCCTCGATTAAGAATCAAAATACAGATGCGTTGTCAGACCCCTGAGGACTAAGATGGAATGCCTCCTTTCCGTTAAAAATGGTCTCCGGTTCTATACAATCAACATACAAAACACAAGAGCAATGAGCTGCTACGTTTCACTGGTATTCTGTCAAAACGTGATCCTTTCTGATCGAACCTACTACAATTTCCGCTACGACAATAATATAGCTGCAGCATAGTTCTGCCATGTAAGATAATACTATAATCCTTTATTATATAATTTAATATTGTGGAGTTTTTTGAAGAATAAGGCATCACACTTCTGCTCCACGCCTTTGGAGAAATACCACCGTGATTACTATCTTAGGATATTTAAATTTTAAAGGGAAAATAGAATCCTGTGTTGACGTAAGACACATTTTATTTTCAACCGACTTCAAAGAAGGGTAAAATTCTGAACTCAACTGTATGTTTTTTTTAAAAATAAAACTGAAGATACATAATATGAGTTTGATGAAAAGTGACTACCGCAATCCATGGGCACCTGCACCGAAGAAGGCTACATACACGTTCGTTGTCATCTTATGGGACTATGACAGGATGCCTTACAGTCGGTAATTACACTGGCTTTATATAAATACAACAGCAAAACAGCAGTACACTGCCATTAGGCCGCAGAAAGAGGTAAGAGGGTGGTACTAATCCAGACGGGCTCCTAGGTAGAAAATATGTTCCGCCACATAGAATTTTGTAACATCACATTTACGCGACGTCTTCGTCAATTATTACGAACCGATTTTAACTTTTCTTTTTTTTATTTAGTTAATCCTCCAGGGTAGTGACGTGTAAACTTGAAGAAACATTTCACCCCTAAACATGGAAAAATAAAGGTTGAAGTTTTGAATGTAACTATTTAAACGATATTCGAGCTTGTGATTGCCCTTGAAAAAAGTCTAATTTTTTAACCCTAGATGCTTACTTTTATATCGAGTGTGTATTGCAAGGTTTAGAATGATATATTTAACTTGATATGCTGCAAAAAACGTCCTCTAAGTTTAGGGTGGTGTCTTTGGAACCTTATTCAGTAGTAGATATATTGTATCTGTACAGTAGTTAAAAAATAAACACCAACTAAAATAGGACAGTTATTGTAAAACGAATAAATTTCTCAATTAATCGCAGAAAATAAGCAAAAAGCAAGTATTGAAAATCTCCATAAATAATTGTTATCATTTTCTCATTCCCTATTTTCTTAAATATTGCAAGCAAATTATTTGCAAGCTAAAGAATTTTCTTTATCGGTGATTCTTTGCAATTTTGCAACCATGACATTTTTGAAAATGTCTTGTTAAATATTTTGTTTTAAGGTTCTTTTCTAGAAATTGTAACCCTCTAAATATATATCATATAAAGTTATTATCGCATGTAAACACTTATAAGACCATATTGCACGAGGCAGAGCCCTATTAGGTCAACCCGAACGGGGCTGCAAAATTCTGATGCGTTTCATATCATATGAACCGCAAACCCTTATTAATGTTAACAAGGTGTCTCATTTCGATCCTCATGGGTGACAAAGCATACCTGACTACAAGATAAGGCGTTTTTCAGCTAAGGTATTTAACTAGTTAATGTTGGTAAAAATTACCTCGCGTATATCCGCTCTATAAAATAAAATGATGTGTCTTATCTAGTTTGAAGAGCACGTTCCGCCCTCCCTCAATTGCGTGCACTATCCCCGTCACCACTAATCCCAGCACCACTACTCCCAACACCACTACACTAGGAAAGACACACCACTGACAACAATACGACTCGTATTTTGCCTCTACGCGAGGCATCTTCAGGTGATGTAGACTCTGCGGTGGCTGACCGCTAAGACCAACTTTAATATAATGGATTTCCGCAAAGTAACGCCTGATTCTATTAACTGTATTTAACTACATTCGGATTGAATGTGTTCCCACTTGTAAATAATAATCATCACCATCATTACAGACTATCAACGGTACATTACTGCACATTGAGATCAACTATCAAGATTAATGATCAGAGTATATATATCTCGTATCTTTAAGGCTACATCTCGTCAGTGGTATAGCAAATTTTACATTTGACATATAAGAGTACAAGGTGCTATTCCGCTGTCTGCTGGAAGCCATGAGAAATTTCTATCAATTCCCATAGCCACTTATTCTCAGTTACCAGTAATTGCATTTTTATGCACTCAATATGAGTAAAAAGCGACAGTAACATAACTATGTCCTGTAAGAGTGATCTAAAACTTTATGAGCCAAGTGCATTTGCGTTTTACGTTTCTCAAAACTTTATAACCACTGTGGAGCATTATTACTTTGCTGTATTTCATGGGATGAATGTAGAGAACCGGAAACCCTTTTTACTCGTAACGAAGCATTCCACCTTATTCCTCACTGGTACATATAAATTCTTAATCGAGGATATATATTTACGGGCCACATCATCCACACTTTGTACTCGCTTGTTACCTTTATTCAACAAAATAATAATTATAAATTTTGTACAACCGACTTCAATATCAATTATTAAAATTAACTCAACAATTATTGATCAAACTTGATCATATGTATATGGGACCACAATGAAAGCACCAACATTCATATAAACATACAAAAAAAATACAGTCGAATTTTGTACCTCCTCCTGTTTGAATTCTATAGAAAAATAAGTAACATTTTTTTAATTCAAATTTATTTTTACAATGCCTAAGATGGTGAAATATCTGTTTTTTTTTTTTTTTTTTTTTTTTAAATCTTTATTCATTATAGAGGGTTTGATCCATTAGATCATGTCACCCTCATAGGTACACAATCAAATACATATAATCAGATAATGATAAATTCACGTAAACAATAATAAAAAAAAATTATCTGTTCTTAATACCTAACAATACTAGTTTATAAAGTTTTCTAGCCTTATCCGACAATGGAAAAGCTAAAATACTATTATACAATCCAACACTATTTTTGTCAAAACCTAATAGTTTTCTATATGCTTCGTTCCGTTCACATTCCATCATAATATGAATAGTATCTTCCAGAACTCCACATTTAACACAATTTGGCGAATTCACTTTTCTCATCATAAACGCAAATTTGTTTAATGGAATATGTCCAGAACGAAGTCTCATTGCTGTAATAATTTCTTGCCTTCCCATACTGCATCCTTCAAACCAAAGGAAGCGGGAAAGATGTGGTTGTATCGTCTTGTACCAAATACCTTTTGACAGTGACCTTTCATCAAAGTATTCGGACCACTTTTCTGTACAGTTTTCTCGAACTTTAGATAAGAGTTCGGAGAAATAAGGAACACAATCGAAATTATCCCCATCACTTATCGCCTCTTTAGCAAGAACGTCTACCGCCTCATTTCCCTCTAAACCAATATGGGAAGGCACCCATTGTAAGACTATCTTTTTATGGCTCGATTTTAATGTTAAAATATTACTTAATATGTCGTAAGCCAATGGAAAACCGCGAGACAGTAAAGTACATCTTTTTAAATGTTGAAGGGCACTGCGAGAATCAGTTAATATCAACAATTTATCATAATTAAGTGACTTGACATAAGATAAGGCTTCCGCAATTGCAATGAGTTCCGCATGCATAACTGAAATTTCCTTACCTAAGCAGAGCTTAATGTATTCTTTGGTTTGAATGTCTAAAAATGCAGCACCCGTTCCTTCTTTATCTTTAGAACCATCGGTATATATTTTATAGTAATTTGTAAAGTTTTCAGTTAAATATTTTCGACATAAAGTTTGTAAGTAAAGGGGATTGTATTTATGTTTAGGTGCGTTAACAAATTCAATTTGAGGAATTATAGAATCAGATAAATCCAACTTGCTAATCCACGAATTGAGTGAAAACATTTCTAAGTAAGGACTTGAAAATATACGAGTTTCTTTAAATAATCTATGGGTTGTAACTAGCAGTGGGGTTTTCCTACGTCGCCAATAGAAGCTTTCTTTACGTTCATCAAGGATACTTAATAAATTTATAACAATATTTTCATCAATAGACTTACACTTTAACCAAAATTTACCTGCTAAATATCTTCTTCGAATAGACAATGGCTGTAAAAGCAGTTCCGATTCCATTACATGGATAGGAGTACTCTTGACAAACCCACCAATTATCCGCATACACTGATTTTGTATTATATCTAGTTTTGTTAAATGTGTTTTATGGCTATTATCAAATAAAAAGCTAGCATAATCCAATCTACTACGTATAATAGCTATATATAAGCGACGCAACTGAACTGGATGTACTCCCCACCCTGGTCCTATTAAAACTTTTAAAATATTTACAAACTTAAGGGCTTTCTCTTTTATTTCGTTTATGTGCTTGGCCCATCGAAGAGATCGATCTAACCATAACCCTAAGTATTTAATGCTTTCAACGATTTTAAGGCTGTTTTTGTTAACCGTTATATTTAAGTTTTCTCTTACGCGTCCATTCTTAAATATGCATACTTTACTTTTTGATGAAGATATTTCTAGTCCTAACTTGAAAAATAAACTATTAAGAGTATTCAGAGCTAATTGTATATCAATAACTCCGTAACTGATACTATCACAATTCTTATATATAACAAAATCATCCGCATATTGAGAGATATAAACGTTCTTCACGCTTTTACATATATTAAGAGTAGCTACATTAAACAAAAGAGGAGATAACGGATCTCCTTGGGCTAGACCTCGCCCTGTAAATCTACTGATACACACGTTATCCACATATATTTTAAGATGTCGTTCATTAAGGAAAATACTAAGATATTGACAAATTTTCGTTCCTACATTAAGTTGATCTAAGGTGTGCAGTAATGCATTTATGTCAACATTATTATACGCATTGTTCAAATCTAAGAAGCACCCTATCGTGGACTGACTCTCTGTAAAACCTATTTGTATCCTTGATACCAAACTACTAAGACTATCTAAGCAGGATCGTGTTCTCCTAAAACCGAACGTATTAGGAGAAAAGACTTTGTTTTTTTCCAGAAACCACTCTAGTCTCCCTTTAATAATTAAATGAAAGATTTTGCATAAGCAAGACATAAGTGATATCGGGCGCAAGGACGATACATCATTAATGTCTCTTCCTGGCTTTGGGATCGCTATAATACCAATATCTCTCCATTGTGATGGTACAAAACTGGTTTTGAGAAAAGCATTATACAGCTTGATTAAAATGCATTTGCCATTAAATGGAAGGTGTTTCAGCATTGAATATGCTATGCCATCGCATCCAGGAGATGTATCCTTTAATTTAATACATGTATCAAGCTCCTGAATTGAGACCTCTTCCTCTAGTAACATGTTACTAGAACTAAAACTAGCCGGTTCTGGTGAAGCAAAATCTGGCGTTAGACTGCGAAGAAGTATTTCCGCTTTTTCTCTATCTATATGGTGACTATTATGTGATCTAAAACCTTTCATCCATCTCATCTTTTGCCACATATCCCTAATAGTTGTTTTTTCATTTAAAGAATCACAAAACCTCTCCCAATTACGTAATTTAGCCTGACGAATTAACCTCTGTGTGTCTCTAATTTTGTCTTGGAGTATAGCTAAATTCTGTGGTGTTGAGTTACGTCTAAACCTGGCCAGTGCTTGTCTACGAATGGCTACCGACTTCGATATTTCTACATCCCAGTAAGGCTTAGGTACGAATTTAGACTCTGGGTTTTGATTTATTTTAATAAAAGGGATATGAATGTCAGCTGCTAAATTCAAATATTCTAAAAATATATTGTAACATTTTTGAAGGTCAGTTGTATATATTGGGAATTGGTGAAAAAGTTTTTCAAGAGTATTCCTGTATCCGTCCCAATTAGCTTTTTTAAAATTTCTTTTACGATCACACGCTAACCGCTTTTGACATAAAGCTGATATTTTAATCATAAGATGATCACTGCCTAAAGTCTCTCGAAGTACCTTCCAATTAAATTTATAGACAATATCAGACGTAATGAGCGATAAATCAGGAGATGACGCTTGTAAGACTCCATTTACAACTCTAATTCGAGTGCTTTCTCCATTATTTATTACAGCAAAGTTAGCATCTAAAAGAGCATCAAATATTTGTGAACCTCTGTTATCAGTCTTGTACGACCAGCTTGAGTGATGAGCGTTGAAATCTCCAATGATTAAGGTTTTACAACTAAATGTCGAAAATAATTCATCCCAATCCCTTTGGCAGGTACGCACCGACGATGGACAATAAATAGAAACAATATTTTCTAAATCCTGACAGTTAAAAATTTTAACGTAAATAGCTTCTATGCCATCATTACTTAATTGCAAATGTCCCCTAACCGTTTTAATAGATTTGTGTGCTAAAACAGCAACACCCCCATAAGAGTCATTTCTATCCTTACGGTAAATATTATAATCTTTAATTTTAATATAAGTTTCAGAATTTAACCATGTTTCGCTTAAGGCTACGATATGTATTTTTTCTTGAGTTAACAAAGGCTCTAAAGATATTAGTTTAGGCTTAACACTTTGAGCATTCCACTGTAAGATATTAAGGTTTACTGTATTACATTTAAGATTTTTATCCATTAAATAAGTTTAAAATAGTTTTCAACATTGGCCATTCCGAGATATTGTCTACAGTTACCAAAATTAACCACTCAACACCTAATTTTAACACTTTGTAAACTTTCTCTTGCAAACTAAAATTATTAAAAAATATTACTTCCTTTAACCTCACAAGTAGCTCACTAAAAGATATTTTACCAGAAGATTTGTTGTTATTTTCCTCACTATAGCTAGTATTAGGTTCAAATCTATTACTTCGTAATGACGTGTCACGCTCTGTATTTCTTTTCTCCTTTTTTGTTTGGTGTCGGCGGGACGAAGATACATTACTTTCACATTGACTAATATTATCTTCGTTATGCATAATAACATTGGCTGTCACTTCTGCAAAAGTAGGAACATTCTGGGTTGTAGCCGCTTCCCTCTTCGGTGTGCTATAATTATACATCTCCTGCTGGATGTTATTATGTCCTGTAAGTTGTATGTTCATTTCTCTATGTGGTGTGGGTGCAACATAGATTGTTAAAGCCCTCCTGTATGTGCAATTGAACTCGGCCATAAGTTCTCGCAACTTCCTTTCTTTAAGATAAGCAGGGCAAGTCCTAGCTAAAGCCATGTGAGCACCAGAGCAATTGATACATTTGAATGTTTTAGTATCACAATTCTCGTGTTCTCCCCCACACTTGGGGCAGATTGTTTTCTTTAATGGGCATAACTTGCGAATGTGACCCAATCTCCAACATTGTGAGCATTGTGTAACAGGATATACATAAGGCTGAACAATTATTTTCATATCGAAAATATATACGTATGAAGGTAGGGAAGACCCTTTGAAACAAAGCCGTATGGTTTCACTAGGACACCAACCTTCCTGTTTCGTGTTACTTCGTCGCTTAAGCCTTTTTACGGATATTAATTCTGTAGAATCTGGGCAAGATATATTTTTCATAATTTCTTCTTCAGATATTTCTAACTCTACGTCTCTTATAATTCCATAAGAATAGTTAACCTCCATTGCCTTTTGAATTCTCCATCCCATAGAAATAAATGTCGCACAGGTACTTAATTTCTTAACGCTTTCCTCGTTCGGCAATTGCAACCTTACTTTAAAAGGATTTAAATATTTAACTCGAATTATATCAGTTATTCCGTTTTCTTTGAATAACCGTGCCAAAGCAAATTGCTTGGGCAGTTTTTCAATGCATGTAATATATACCTCGATATCTGTTTCTCTACGCAAGTTCTCATCCTCGAGCAGTCGTTTTTTCTTCCCCTTTCCCTTCACAATACTCCACTCCTCCTCACTCTCCTCCGTTTCTCTGATTCTTTTTATAATCCTAGGCGTATTTATATCAATACTAGTGCGCTCTTCCACTTCTAATTCTGTAATATCGTCTTCGTTATATATAATATTATTGTTAAATTCTTCATTTTCGTCCGTCATTTTCGCTTATACTCGCAAGTACAACCGGGTAAGCCTGCGCGGAAGCAGGCCGCGCGGCCCTACCTTGTTTTATTTTGTTATTTAGAGGCCAATTCCGGCTAACAAATTTCAACAAAATGATTTTTTGATTTCAGACACAATACTCATTTATAAAGGAAAATATTTCTGCTGCGAATTCACGAAAATAAAAACACAAAACACAAAATATCTGTTTTATAATTTGAGTGTTAAGTTTTCATCATTCCGAATCAGGTTTATACCAGTTTTATGTCACTTTAAGAATGCCTCATTCTGCGAAATTGTTTGTGAAGAGAACTAAAATGTTTCATTTTATTGCTTCGTTCAGCTTAACTTAATTACAAGACAAACTTTAAGTAAACACTAGCTCTTGGAAGCCTTTTAAATGGTTATAATTTTGCAATATTTTCAGATGCTATTTGCTAAATATAATACAAAAATATATATAAATACTTGGGTGTCAGATGCGCGATGATAATAATGAACTGAAAGGTTAAGTGTTAATTTTTAACATCTTAATTGAATGTTTTTTCTTTATAGGATAAGGGTGACAAACGAGCACACAGTCCACCTGGTGGTAAGTGGTTGCTGTGGCCCATAGACATCTACATTCATCCTTGTTTGCAAATAAAAATGCAGATGCGTTGTCACCCGTGAGGACTAAGAAGGAATACCTTTTTTTCAGTAAAAAGGGTATCCGGTTCTCTACACTCACCATACGAAACACAGCAGTGCTAATCTGCTATATTACGGTAGTTTTCTGTGAGAGCGTGGTCGTTCCCCGGTTGAGCCGACCCATTCGTGCTACAACTATACTACTTATATAGCAGTATCATGGCTCTACCACGTATAAAGTCTTAAGTATTCTCATTTAGCTCAATTTTTATTCATCAAATTTATTGTCTAATTTTTTTTAAATAAACACAAGCTAAAATAATATTTTTCACTTCTGTTATAAAAAAATATTAGAGTAAAGTTTTGTCGTTCTAGACAAGTTCCGGACAGAAGTCCGGGCTTGAAGAAGAACACCAACACCACCACCGAACTACAACCGCAACACCACCATAAAACATAGTCTTTAATTAGTTGATTAGTCTTTATCACCACTTACCATCAGGTGGGGTAGTAGTCCAGACTGGGGACTCGTTGATGAGGAGATGGCGCACCTTTTCATTTACATAAAACGTCTTAATTTTGACTTTGAGTGTTATACAGGTTTTGCTTAGTATGGGGATATCTGAAACCATACAACATACAGGAAACTGCCTTCTATTTCCGCTGTCTCGAGTATTTTCTTCCCATAAATTAAAAAAATATTACATGAAACATTAAAAAATATCTTTATAAGTTATTCAATCATGTTAATTTTTACAAACAACTCACACGTGACGAAAAAGGGTCTATGCCAAAACTGTTTTCACATAAAAGGCCTAAAGGTGCCTAAGATTTTCCTTGTGTCTTCTATGATTCCGGATTACCCCATACTGTGTCAGATAGGAAAAATACACTGCCTGATAAGAAATGGATTAAAAGATTTTTTAAATTAAAATAGCCAAATTATCCCATTTCTTTCGTAATTTTTTTTATAGGATAAGGGTGACAAACGAGCACACAGTCCACCTGATGGTAAGTGGTTGCTGTGGCCCATACACATCTACATCTATCCTCTATTACAAATCAAAACGCAGATGCGTTATCACCCGTGAGGACTAAGATGGAATGCCTCATTTCCAGTAAAAAGGGTCTCCAGTTCTTTACACTCACCATACGAAACACAGCAGTGTCAAGCTGCCATTTTACGCTGGTATTCTGTGAGAGCGCGGTCCTTCCCCGGTGGAGACGACTCATTCGTGCTACAACTGTACTACTAATATAGCTGCAGCATATCTCTACCACGTATAAATATAATTAGGTTACAATCACCATAATCACAATCTAACGAACTCAAAATAACATAATGCTATTTTAATCAATTCTATGATTTAATAAAACAATTTAAAATATTTAACATAATGCTTAGAACATTAAGTTAAATATTCATATAAATATTTCACAAGTAAACTTAAAATGCTTAAGTGAGAAGTTTATGACACTAGTCGAATAGTGAATTCGAACTCACGACTTAAATATGTTACCCTAACATTAACCATTGGGAATCCGTCGTTTAAAAATTAAATATTGGTAAGATGTTAATATAATTCTAAGATAATTTTAACTTCCGTCACTCAAGATAAATTATTCTTTGTTGCTACGACGGGGGAGCACATGTGCTTGTCAGACTGAATATGATGGATATACTTACCGGCAGATAAACGCAATAAAGAAAAAGAGAAAAATTTTAACGTAATCTAATTCTTAATCTAATCTCAATTATTTTAATAGTTAAATATAAGCAAATTGCTGTTATTGTTAATTATTTTTGTTAATGTTTTCATCATCATCATCATTATTATTGCAGCTCTTCATAAGTCCATCCCTAAAAATAAGCCTTCCCCAAGAAATGCTACAAAACACACTGACCACCTGCATTTATCAACTTCCAGCGGGTTTTTTAAACAAAAACTCGCAATATAATATGTTAAACAATTTATTGCGAAAATATTTAGAAATATAAAGTATTAATAGGTCGTTACCCCATTTTTTGTGGGCCCGTACTACACTCCGCTTACCGACACTAGGGATATATTCGAGATATACTCGCGAATCTTTCTTCCCCATTGTTTGTCAGTTCATCGAGCTTCAAAGTCTTTGCCACTGCAGAATACTTATTCGTTAAGCTACAGCCCTCTACGTAGCTCACTGAGCTCTCTGGGCATACATGGCAAGGCATAAATAAATGCAAGCAGTAAAGCATGACGCGGTTCCATAAGTCATCACTGATTAGACGCACTATTGTTTTAAGAACCTTAACTATATTAGACAAGAAGATCTGTCGTAATCCTATCGAACGCTGCCGAGGTCAAATTTGGACTAATCGAATACGATAATTTCGAAGACAAACGTATTAATTACACGAAACGTATTAATTACGAACATAAACGTATTAATTACTTATAAGAGATTGTAATTTTTCAGGTGAGCAGTTTAAATAAATTTTAAATTATAACCCGTTAATATGTAAAGCTGAGCAGTTTACCGTATCTTATACTTCTGTTATTAGTGGGGGTATTTATCTGTTATACAATTAATTTAAAAAATAATTGTTCTCGACCATAAAAAGTACTGGGAAATACTCAGTATTATGAATTCTTATAACATTCCATATAAATTGTCATTTTTTTATAGGATCAGGGTGAAAAACGAGCACACAGTCCACCTGATGGTCAGTGGATGCTGCGGCCCATAGACATCTTACATCTATCCTCTGTTACAGATCAAATGCAGATGCGTTTTCACACGTGAGGGCTAGGATGGAATGCCTCATTTCCAGTAAAAAGGGCCTCCGGACACCTGCACTCATCAAGCGAAACGCAGAGGTAAACCTCTACTTCACGCTGGTATTCTGTGAGGTCGTGGTACCACCCCGGTTCGAGCCGGCCCATCCATGCGACAGCAAAAGCTGCCGCCGGGCTCTACCAATGTTAAGCAATAATACCTAGTTCATGTGAATTAGGTACCAATTTTAGGTTATAGGAATCAATTATCTATCATTATAAACACTTAAAGTTTGTGTGAATTTCAATTCTCATAGACAAAGTGGCTTAATTGTCATTTCTATCATGGGTAGATAAGCGAATCTGATTCTTTTGTATCGTGTCTTACGTTTCTTATTACAAATGTACAGGTTTGGATTATACCGAAAGAGATGGAAATACGGCTTTCCGATAAATGTAGAAGATACGGCCTATTCATTTAGAATGTTTGCCATTATAAAGTGTAAATCACAAAATTTTGTATTTAGCACGTTTGTCATCTAAACCATCGATATATCGTCATATGTGGTACATTTTATACACAATGTTGTTTCTTTTTATAGAATAAGGGGAGACAATCGAACACACAACCCTAAATCTAAATCTATTCTCGATTAAGAATCAAAATACAGATGCGTTGTCAGACCCCTGAGGACTAAGATGAAATGCCTCCGTTCCGTTAAAAATGGTCTCCGGTTCTATACAATCAACATACAAAACACAAGAGCAATGAGCTGCTACGTTTCACTGGTATTCTGTCAAAACGTGGTCCTTTCTGATCGAACCTACTACAATTTCCGCTACGACAATAACATAGCTGCAGCATAGTTCTACCATGTAAGATAATACTATAATCCTTTATTATATAATTTAATATTGTGGAGTTTTTTGAAGAATAAGGCATCACACTTCTGCTCCACGCCTTTGGAGAAATACCACCGTGATTACTATCTTAGGATATTTAAATTTTAAAGGGAAAATAGAATTCTGTGTTGACGTAAGACACATTTTACTTTTAACCGACTTCAAAGAAGGGTAAAATTCTGAACTCAACTGTATGTTTTTTTTTAAATAAAACTGAAGATACATAATATGAGTTTGATGAAAAGTGACTACCGCAATCCATGGGCACCTGCACCAAAGAAGGCTACATACACGTTCGTTGTCATCTTATGGGACTATGACAGGATGCCTTACAGTCGGTAATTACACTGGCTTTATATAAATACAACAGCAAAACAGCAGTACACTGCCATTAGGCCGCAGAAAGAGGTAAGAGGGTGGTACTAATCCAGACGGGCTCCTAGGTAGAAAATATGTTCTGCCACATAGAATTTTGTAACATCACATTTACGCGACGTCTTCGTCAATTATTACGAACCGATTTTAATTATTCTTTTTTTTTATTTAGTTAATCCTCCAGGGTAGTGACGTGTAAACTTGAAGAAACATTTCACCCCTAAACATGGAAAAATAAAGGTTGAAGTTTTGAATGTAACAATTTAAACTATATTCGAGGTTGTGATTTCCCTTGAAAGTCTAATTTTTTAACCCTAGATGCTTACTTTTATATCGAGTGTGTATTACAAGGTTTAGAATGATATTATATTTAACTTGATATGCTGCGAAAAACGTCCTCTAACTTTAGGGTGGTGTCTTTGGAACCTTATTCAGTAGTAGATATATTGTATCTGTACAGTTGTTAAAAAATAAACACCAACTAAAATAGGACAGTTATTGTAAAACGAATAAATTTCTCAATTAATCGCAGAAAATAAGCAAAAAGCAAGTATTGAAAATCTCCATAAATAATTGTTAACAATTTCTCATTTCCTATTTTCTTAAATATTGCAAGCAAATTATTTGCAAGCTAAAGAATTTTCTTTATCGGTGATTCTTTGCAATTTTGCAACCATGACATTTTTGAAAATGTCTTGTTAAATATTTTGTTATAAGGTTCTTTTCTAGAAATTGAAACCCTCTAAATGTATATCATATAAAGTAATTATCGCATGTAAACACTTATAAGACCATATTGCACGAGGCAGAGCCCTATTAGGTCAACCCGAACGGGGCTGCAAAATTCTGATGCGTTTCATATCATATGAACCGCAAACCCTTATTTATGTTAACAAGGTATCTCATTTCGATCCTCATGGGTGACAAAGCATACCTGACTACAAGTTAAGGCGTTTTTCAGCTAAGGCATTTAACTAGTTAATGTTGGTAAAAATTACCTCGCGTATATCCGCTCTATAAAATAAAACGATGTGTCTTATCTAGTTTGAAGAGCACGTTTCGCCCTCCCTCAATTGCGTGCACTATCCCCGTCACCACTTATCCCAGCACCACTACTCCCAACACCACTACACTAGGAATGACACACCACTGACAACAATACGACACGTGTTTTGCTTCTACACGAGACATCTTCAGGTGAAGTTTGTGATGGTAGGTTCGATATTTTTCGCTGCGACCGTGACTTAGCAACAACGGAAAAAAGGACGGGTGGCGGGGTAATGATCTGCACTCGGAGTGAACTATGCGCTACGCGTCGTAATGATTGGGATTGTAAAGGATTTGAATCATTATGTGTGAGTTTATCGGCACGTTTTCTCAATTCGAATTGTAACTTGAATATTATTTTAGTTTATATTCCACCAAATGATGACATATTACCTGATTGTATTTATGAATTCTGAAACAACTTTGAACGCTTTTACCTGTTGGCACCCTCTGACCATTATCTTATAGTAGGCGATTTTAACCTACCTTGTTTAAAATGGAGTTCCTCAGGATGGTCGACGATACATTCTGGTCGAGCTGATATCCAAAAAGCTGCTAGTGTTTTGGCCGAGGATTTATGTTTTTCTGATGATAAAAAAATATATCTGCGTGTACGCACTATCAAGGACTGTGAACTAATTCAAAATGACTTAAATACATTATACAATTACTATGCCGCTAATAAGATCACGGTAAATGTTGGTAAGTGTCAAAGTATTTCATTTACGCGGAAAACTAATCCCATAGTTTTTCAATATAATTTCAATGGTGTTGTAATCGAGAGGGCTACGGTGATGCGCGATCTAGGCGTATATTTTGACTCCCGCATGACAATGAACGAGCATATTGATGCTATCTGCAGTAAAGCTTTTCGTAATTTGGGATTTGTAACTAGAACTTGTCTTCCTTTCTCTAATTTGCAGAGCCTAAAAGTAGTATATTTCACATATGTTAGATCTATATTAGAGTATGCCTGTCAGATATGGTCACCATTTTATGCTAAACATGTTCATACTATCGAAAAGATTCAAAGTAAGTTCATTTCCCATTTAAATTATAAATTTAGACGTTCTGGCTCTTCATATCGAGATGATTGCAGATTTTACGGCCTGTTAATGCTTGAAGAAAGACGTACTCTGCTGGATATGGGACTTTTATTCGATATATTACACGGATGAATTGACTGCCCTGATTTATTGGCCTACATCAAATTTAACGTCCCAATGAAACGTACCAGACATACCAAAAACTCTTTGTTTTACATTCCCTTTCACTCGACCAATTATGGGAAAAACGGTGTTCTAACGCGTTTGGTAGCAACTTACGACAGAAAATTTAGCTCAATTGATCCTTTTAATAGTACTAAGAGTGGGTTCAAAAATAAAATTAACATGTTTCTATTCACTCCAGCTGAAAGTAATCAGTAAATTGTAATTAAATAGTACCTAAATTATTATTTGTTCCCTCGTTTAATACTGTTATTCTTTCATCATTAAAATGATTGTATACATGTATGTTGTATGTGTATGTATGTATATGTATATATGTATATATGTGTGTATGTGTATATATATGTGTGTATGTATGTATATATGTATATCTGTATGTGTATGTATAATATGTATTTAGGTATGTATGTGTGTGTATGTGTATATATATATTTATTCATATGTGTGTTTGTAAGTTTAATTATGTACGTCTTTTGTACGTGTATATATGTGTATGAGTATATGTATGTACATCATGAAAGTAATATTAATATTTCAATTCATTTGTTAATGCTTAGAATTAGTGCTTACCGAATTTGTTTTGTAGATTTACAGTGTTATGTTTGGTTATGTACTTTGTGGATAACTATTATTGGCTTTTTCGTGTTTAATAATTTAAGTAAAATGTTTAAGTATTAATAAGCTGTTGTTATCCTGAATAAAATAAAATATAATAAAAATTGAAGAAGAATAAACTGGGTATTTTGGCAACAGCCCTAACTGGACACAGTTGTCTAAAAAGCACATGTTCAACTGGAGACTAAGCATTTCAAGAATTTGCCGATTCTGTTCCTTAACAGAAGAAACGCCTCTGGACATTCTGACTGATTGTGGACACTTATGCGCAAAGTAAAAAATCATCTGGGAAACTACGTACTAAGCCGTGAAGCCTTAGTGAAATGAAATTGCTCACAGCTCCTTCACTGCTTCAATTCATTAAGATTTTGGGATTAGCAGTAAACTATAGCCATGGCAGCGATCACAATAGATCTTACTAGTCGCGGTGATACTGGTCTTTCTAGACCTGCATAGCTGCATGCACAGTAAAAA
Organism: Parnassius glacialis; assembly: GCA_033319125.1. NCBI lineage: Eukaryota > Metazoa > Arthropoda > Insecta > Lepidoptera > Papilionidae > Parnassius > Parnassius glacialis. The sequence continues at coordinate 35,145,421 of JAVANC010000028.1, read as the reverse complement.
AAAGTTTAATTATGCTTATAAATATAAAACATAGTCTTTAATTAGTTGATTAGTCTGTATCATCACTTACCATCAGGTGGGGTAGTAGTCCAGACTGGAGACTCGTTGATGAGGAGATGGCGCACCTTTTCATTTACATAAAACGTCCTAATTTAGACTTTGAGTATTATACAGGTTTTGCTTAGTATGGGGAAATCTGATACCATACAAGATATAGGAAAACTGCCCTCTACTTCCGCTGTCTCGATTATTTTCTTCCCATAAATTAAAAAAAAATACATGTAACATTAAAAAAAAGCATTATAAGTTAGTCAATCATATTTATTTTTACAAACAACTCACGCGTGACTAAAAGTTATCTATGCCAAAACTGGTTTCACATAAAAGGCCTAAAGATGCCTAAGATTTTCCTTGTGTCTGCTATGATTCCGGATTACCCCATACTGTGTCAGATAGGAAAAATACACGGTCTGATAAGATAATTGAAATAGCCAAACTATCTCTTTTTTTTTCGTAAAATTGGTATTTTATTCCATGAAACAAGCATTCTTATAATAATAAAGGGTAATTTGTAATAAGTTTAATATACCATGGACAGAGGTAAATATCGTGATCTTTAGTCAAGAAGTCATTACTACGAGTATAATCTTTATCTTCTCTAGAAGAGAGTATTGTAGGAGGCACTAGACTTTAGTCTCCTTGTTCAACCATTAACCAAAGCATTTTTATAGGATAGGGTGACAAACGAGCACAGTTCTCCTGATGGTAAGTGGTTGCTGTGACCTATAGACATCTACATTTATACCGTACATACTAAGATGTAATGCCTCTTTTCCAGTAAAATCTCCGGTTCTCTACACTCACCATACGAAACACAGCATTGTCAAGCTGCCATTTTACACTGGTATTCTGTGAGAGCGCAGTCCTTCCCCGGTGGAGCCGACTCATTCGTGCTACAACTGTACTACTAATATAGCTGCAGCATATCTCTACCACGTATAAAATATATTTAGGTTACAATCACCATAATCACAATCTAACGAACTCAAAATAACATAATGCTATTTTAATCAATTCTACGATTTATTAAAACAATTTAAAAAATATTACATAATGTTTAGAACATTAAGTTAAATATTCATATAAATATTTCACAAGTAAACTTAAAATGCTTAAGTGAGAAGTTTATGACACTAGTCGAATAGTGAATTCGAACTCACGACTTAAATATGTTACCTTAACATTAACCAATAGGAATCCGTCGTTTAAAAATTAAATATTGCTAAGATGTTAATATAATTCTAAGATAATTTCAACTTCCGTCACTCAAGATAAATTATTCTTTGTTGCTACGACGGGGGAGCACATGTGCTTGTCAGACTGAATATGATGGATATACTTACCGGCAGATAAACGCAATAAAGAAAAAGAGAAAAATTTTAACGTACTCTAATTCTTAATCTAATCTCAATTCTTTTAATAGTTAATTATAAGCAAATTGCTGTTATTGTTAATTATTTTTGTTAATGTTTTCATCATCATCATCATTATTATTGCAGCTCTTTATTAGTCCATCCTTAAAAATAAGCCTTCCGCAAGAAATGCTACAAAACACACTGACCACCTGAATTTATTAACTTCCAGCGGGTTTTTTTAAACAAAAACTCGCAATATAATATGTTAAACAATTTATTGCGAAAATATTTAGAAATATATAGTATTAATAGGCCGTTACCCCCATTTTTTGTGGGCCCGTACTACACTCCGCTTACCGACACTAGGGATATATTCGAGATATACTCGCGAATCTTTCTTCCCCATTGTTTGTCAGTTCATCGAGCTACATAGTCTTTGCCATTGCAGAATACTGATTCGTTAAGCTATTTGCGATACTCTGGTTCTCTCAGATATCTTCATTGCGGATTCTATCATGCAGAGAAACTCCGAACACAGCCCCCTACGTAGCTCACTAAGCTCTCTGGGCATACATGGCAAGGCATAAATACATGGCAAGCAGTAAAGCATGATGCGGTTCCATAAGTCATTACTGATAACACGCACTATCGTTTAAAGAACCTTAACTATATTAGACAAGAAGATCTGTCGTAATCCTACCGAACGCTGCCGAGGTCAAATTTGGACTAATCGAATACGATAATTTCGAAGACAAACGTATTAATTACACGAAACGTATTAATTACGAACATAAACGTATTAATTACTTATAATATAATAATAATAATAATAATTATATAATAAATATAGTAATAAATAGTTTTAGTCTATATTAATGTGTAACGACGGCTTGGGGTGTACGGTAAAACTCAAAAGAGTTTATGTTTACACCTTATTAATTGTTATACTTCTTACTGTTTATGAAATAAATAAAAAAAAATTATTTTCCAATAAAATTATTTATTTTCCAATAAGAGATTGTACTTTTTCAGGTGAGCAGTTTAAATAAATTTTAAATGATAACCCGTTAATATGTAAAGCTGAGCAGTTTACCGTATCTTATACTTCTGTTATTAGTGGGGGTATTTATCTGTTATACAATTAATTTAAAAAATTATTGTTCTCAACCATAAAAAGTACTAGGAAATACTCAGTATTATGAAAAATTGCATTCATTTAATACTGTTGATCATTATTTTGTTATTCAGTAGTTCACTTAGTGCATTTGTGTATATCATAAAATGATTTTCAATTGTTATATAATTATTAGAAATAAATGAAATAAATATATTTATTTTTATAACATTCCATCTAAATTGTCATTTTTTTATAGGATCAGGGTGAAAAACGAGCACACAGTCCACCTGATGGTCAGTGGATGCTGCGGCCCATAGACATCTACATCTATCCTCTGTTACAGATCAAATGCAGATGCATTTTCACCCGTGAGGACTAGGATGGAATGCCTCATTTCCAGTAAAAAGGGCCTCCGGCCACCTGCACTCATCAAGCGAAACGCAGAGATAAACCTCTACTTCACGCTGGTATTCTGTGAGGTCGTGGTACCACCCCGGTTCGAGCCGGCCCATCCATGCGACAGCAAAAGCTGCCGCCTGGCTCTACCACTGTTAAGCAATAATACCTAGTTCATGTGAATTAGGTACCAATTTTAGGTTATAGGAATCAATTATCTATCATTATAAAACACTTCAAGTTTGTGTGAATTTCAATTCTCATAGATAAAGTGGCTTTATTGTCATTTCTATCATGGATAGATAAGCGAATCTGATTCTTTTGTATCGGGTCTTACGTTTCTTATTACAAATGTACAGGTTTGGATTATACCGAAAGAGATGGAACTACGGCTTTTCGATAAATGTAGAAGATACAGCCTATTCATTTAGAATGTTTGCCATTATAAAGTGTAAATCACAAAATTTTGTATTTAGCACGTTTGTCATCTAGACCATCGATATATCGTCATATGTGGTACATTTTATATACAATGTTGTTTTTTTTTTATAGAATAAGGGGAGACAATCGAACACACAACCCTAAATCTAAATCTATCCTCGATTAAGAATCAAAATACAGATGCGTTGTCAGACCCCTGAGGACTAAGATGGAATGCCTCCTTTCCGTTAAAAATGGTCTCCGGTTCTATACAATCAACATACAAAACACAAGAGCAATGAGCTGCTACGTTTCACTGGTATTCTGTCAAAACGTGGTCCTTTCTGATCGAACCTACTACAATTTCCGCTACGACAATAATATAGCTGCAGCATAGTTCTACCATGTAAGATAATACTATAATCCTTTATTATATAATTTAATATTGTGGAGTTTTTTGAAGAATAAGGCATCACACTTCTGCTCCACGCCTTTGGAGAAATACCACCGTGATTACTATCTTAGGATATTTAAATTTTAAAGGGAAAATAGAATTCTGTGTTGACGTAAGACACATTTTACTTTTAACCGACTTCAAAGAAGGGTAAAATTCTGAACTCAACTGTATGTTTTTTTTAAATAAAACTGAAGATACATAATATGAGTTTGATGAAAAGTGACTACCGCAATCCATGGGCACCTGCACCGAAGAAGGCTACATACACGTTCGTTGTCATCTTATGGGACTATGACAGGATGCCTTACAGTCGGTAATTACACTGGCTTTATATAAATACAACAGCAAAACAGCAGTACACTGCCATTAGGCCGCAGAAAGAGGTAAGAGTGTGGTACTAATCCAGACGGGCTCCTAGGTAGAAAATATGTTCCGCCACATAGAATTTTGTAACATCACATTTACGCGACGTCTTCGTCAATTATTACGAAGCGATTTTAATTATTCTTTTTTTTTATTTAGTTAATCCTCCAGGGTAGTGACGTGTAAACTTGAAGAAACATTTCATCCCTAAACATGGAAAAATAAAGGTTGAAGTTTTGAATGTAACTATTTAAACGATATTTGAGCTTGTGATTGCCCTTGAAAGTCTAATTTTTTAACCCTAGATGCTTACTTTTATATCGAGTGTGTATTGCAAGGTTTAGAATGATATATTTAACTTGATATGCTGCGAAAAACGTCCTCTAACTTTAGGGTGGTGTCTTTGGAACCTTATTCAGTAGTAGATATATTGTATCTGTACAGTAGTTAAAAAATAAACACCAACTAAAATAGGACAGTTATTGTAAAACGAATAAATTTCTCAATTAATCGCAGAAAATAAGCAAAAAGCAAGTATTGAAAATCTCCATAAATACTTGTTAACAATTTCTTATTCCCTAGTTTCTTAAATATTGCAAGCAAATTATTTGCAAGCTGAAGAATTTTCTTTATCGGTGATTCTTTTAAATTTTGCAACCATGACATTTTTGAAAATGTCTTGTTAAATATTTTGTTATAAGGTTCTTTTCCAGACATTGTAACCCTCTAAATATATATCATATAAAGTAGTTATCGCATGTAAACACTTATAAGACCATATTACACGAAGCAGAGGCCTATTAGGTCAACCCGAACGGGGCTGCAAAATTCTGATGCGTTTCATATCATATGAACCGCACACCCTTATTAATGTTAACAAGGTATCTCATTTCGATCCTCATGGGTGACAAAGCATACCTGACTACAAGTTAAGGCGTTTTTCAGCTAAGGTATTTAACTAGTTAATGTTGGTAAAAATTACCTCGCGTATATCCGCTCTATAAAATAAAACGATGTGTCTTATCTAGTTTGAAGAGCACGTTTCGCCCTCCCTCAATTGCGTGCACTATCCCCGTCACCAATAATCCCAGCACCACTACACTAGGAAAGACACACCACTGACAACTATACGACTCGTGTTTTGCCTCTACGCGAGGCATCTTCAGGTGATGTAGACTCTGCGGTGGCTGACCGCTAAGACCAACTTTAATATAATGGATTTCCGCAAAGTAACGCCTGATTCTATTAATTGTATTTAACTAGCATCGGAGTGAATGTGTTCTCACTTGTAAATAATAATCATCATCATCATTAGAGACTATCAAAAGTACATTACTGCACATTGAGATCAACTATCAAGATTAATGATCAGAGTATATATATCTCGTATCTTTAAGGCTACATCTCGTCAGTGGTATAGCAAATTTTACATTAGACATATAAGAGTACAATGTGCTATTTCGCTATCTGCTGGAAGCCATGAGAAATTTCTATCAATTCCCATAACAACTTATTCTCAGTTACCAGTAATTGCATTTTTATGCACTCAATATGAATAAAAAGCGACGGTAAAATAACTATGTCCTGTAAGAGTGATCTAAAACTTTATGAGCCAAGTGCATTTGCGTTTTACGTTTCTCAAAACTTTATAACCACTGTGGAGCATTATTACTTTGCTGTATTTCACGGGATGAACGTAGAGAACCGGAAACCCTTTTACTCGTAACGAAGCATTCCATCTTAGTCCTCACTGGTACATATAAATTCTTAATCGAGGATATATGTTTACGGGCCACATCATCCACTTACCATCAGTTGGACTTTGTACTCGCTTGTAACCTTTATTCAATAAAATAATAATTATAAATTTTGTACAACCGACTTCAATATCAATTATTAAAATTAACTCAAAAATTATTGGTCAAAGTTGATCATATGTATATGGGACCACACTGAAAGCACCAGCATTCATATAAACATACAAAAAAAATACAGTCGAATTGAGTATCTCCTCCTGTTTGAATTCTATAGAAAAATAAGTAACATTTTTTAATTCAAATTTATTTTTACAATGCCTAAGATTGTGCGATATCTGTATTATGAATTGAGTGTTAAGTTTTGATCATTCCGAATCAGGTTTATACCAGTTTTATGTCACTTTAAGAGTGCCTCATTCTGCGAAATTGTTTGTGAAGAGAACTAAAATGTTTCATTTTATTGCTTCGTTCAGCTTAACTTAATTACAAGACAAACTTGAAGTAAACACTAGCTCTTGGAAGCCTTTTAAATGGTTATAATTTTGCAATATTTTCAGATGCTATTTGCTAAATATAATACAAAAACATATATAAATACTTGGGTGTCAGATGCGCGATGGTCATAATTAACTGAAAGGTTAAGTGTTAATTTTTAACATCTTAATTGAATGTTTTTTCTTTATAGGATAAGGGTGACAAACGAGCACACAGTCCACCTGGTGGTAAGTGGTTGCTGTGGCCCATAGACATCTACATCAAACAAAATGCAGACGCGTTGTCACCTGTGAGGACAAAGATGGAATGCCTCATTTCCAGTAAAAAGGGTCTCCGGTTCTCTACACTCACCATACGAAACACAGCAGCGTTAAGCTGCTATTAGACGCTGGTATTCTGTGAGAGCGTGGTCCTTCCCCGGTCGAGCCGACCCACTCGTGCTACAACTATACTACTGATATAGCAGAAGCATGGCTCTACCACGTATAAAGTCTTAAGTATTTTTATTTATCTTGTTGAATAGATTTACTAAAATTACTAGAGACTCGCCTTAACTTCGCCTGGGTAGTATCTATTCATTTGGCCTTCTTTACATTTAAGACAATCAAAGACCATTTGATACATACATTTTTCTTTTTTTTTTTCTTTTAGGTTAAAATATAATCTAGATAACTCCTAGCATGGCTCTCTATTTGTTTGTTAAGTTTCGTTACAATTGGTACAGCCATTCAGAAGATTAGCCCGGACTTCTGTCCGGAACTTGTCTAGAACGACAAAACTTTACTCTTATATTTTTTTTAGAACAGAAGTGAAAAATATTGTTTTACCTTGTGTTTATTTAAAAAAAGATTAGACAATAAATTTGATGAATTAAAATTAAGGGTTCAGACAGAGTGCCGTGAAATTGGTGTGACTCCGTTCTAAGCAACGCGTGGCTAGTTTTGTAACAATTACAAAGTCGGAAAATGGTTCTAGGCAAACATACTTGCCAACAGTTTCGAGCTTCCCAGTGAAATATTGCTAGTAACTTTAGACATGATATTCATAGTGCCATCATGTTCTTTACTTAACCTACCTGTTCGAAAAGACTAAATATTAAGCATAGTGTATAGTAGTGATTTTGACATAATGACAAATTACCGCAGGAAATCGATGAGTGGATACTATATCCTGTCTATAAAAACAAATTCAAGGACAGTGTTAACAGTTTTGGGAATATTGACTTACATCTTCCTAGAAATGACTTCTTTCCTCGGGTCCGTACTAAAATTACTGTACTGAATGTATTTTTAATCCTCGACGAAAACAGAGATATCGAGAGTATCTGTGCGTCTGTTTGTGGCATAATAGCTCCGGATGAACCATTGAGGATGTTTTTGTTTGAAAGGTGTCTTAATCGTGGTTGTACTTTGTTATATTTCAAGAAAATCTGTTCAGCCGTTTGAAGATCATCAGCTCTGTTTGTTTCGGAGATTATGATTTTTTTAAATTCTAGTTATTATCATTAGTGAACATTTGTAGTGTTTCGTCACTCAAAATCGCTGATAATTGCCCTAACAAAAATCGACTGACGACACCGCTACACCGTATATATACGTGGTTAATATATGTTTGTTTAAAATACAAATAAATGATTATTAAATTCGCCTTGGAAGCAAAAAAGTACAAAACCTTAAGCTAGGAAACCACACACTATTTTATCTTATACTAGAATCATTCATCATATTCAGTTTGACAAGCACATGTTTCCCCATAACAAGGACGCAGAGCATAATTTATCTTATCCGACAGCGGTTGAGATTGCCCCTTGATAGACAAAAATATCTTGACAAAATGAGAGATATAGCTTTTTATAGTATAAAGGTGACAAACGAGCACACAGTCCATCTGAAGGTAAGTGGTCGCTGTGGCCCATAGACATCTACATCTATCTTCGATTACGAATCAAAATGCAGATGCGTTGTCACCCGTGAGCACCTAGATGGAGTGCCTCTTTTCCAGTAAAAAGGGTCTCCGGTTCTCTACACTCACTATACGAAATATAGCAGCGTTAAGCTGCTTTTTTACGCTGGTATTCATTTGGCTGCTATTGGGTTCTTATTAGAATGTGATATTAATAATTACCGTATAGCTTATGCATATTACGTATGCTAATAGTGTGAATGAACATTTGTTAATAATTCGTATTTAGTAAATAAACAATTGTCGAATACTGGTTTGATGAAAAGATCGTATATAACTTTTTTTTTATGAGGCCGAATTCTGCTGGATATACACCGCTGCTCAATGATTCGCTCTGGGTGATATAAAACTTGCTTCCTTTTTTGACTTCAATGCTGCTAAACGTTTGGTACCAAATACAAGTTGCTTACTCACGGTCGCCATTTCGTGGATTTTGATTTGTTTATGTCATTTAAGAGAAATATTATAGAAGATTTTCATTTCCTTCTATAACAAAACATAACAATATATAAGCCAGATATCTCACGAATATTTCAATGTGGTTCCAAGGTTATCTCTGATTATTTGAAAGAGAAACACTTCGAATACAAAGGTAAATAGAATCGCTCTGAGGCGCTTAGAACTTTCTAAGAACTTGTTTATTCAACGTGGAAAGTTTGGTGTTTGTGTTTTTAGTTATTTATACTACAGCTGAATATACGATTCACATGTCATATTAAATAATAAAAACGATAAATACGTAACATGATGTCTGTTGTTGGATCATAATATATGAAGAAGATTTCAAGTAACTAAATATCTTGTTTTGTCTTCTAATTAAATTGGTCTTTAGCTTGTAGCGTACTTATTGTTTATTATACGTACATATACATATTGTTACGAGCTTGGGGTTCGAGACAATTTAAAACTGCCGATTAAATTACCAAAATTGACACTTTAATCACACAACACTAATTACAATCTAAAACCACACTAATAATAAAACACAATCACTTTAGTTCGCAGTTATTTCGCTTCGAAGTATTCTCTTGTATCGCCAATTTAATACTGCCCCGGTCGTGGTCTATACCGGCCTTATATAGGGCCTCAGATAGTTTCCAGAACCTTCTACTGTAGCGACATCTAGAATGTACGAGTACATATCGGTCCCGACATTTCTGGAATGATCTCGACTCTCCTAGTTCTGCTACTCGACACAAGAGGGCGCTAGTGTAACTAGTACAAGACATTAATAGTGGTGCGCAACACTGCCCCCTCCTAAGACATGCTCGTCCCGAGCATTGTTGGTCCCATAATAACGCGCCAGTTTATCCACATGGACAATCTTAGGAGTAGCTCTTCTAAAATCAGTCAGCACCCGCCAGTTTCCCTGCTGCTGCTGGACGGTGCTGTTAGCCACACTACCCTCTCGAGAGCGATCACCTTTTTCTACAGTTCGTTTAGGGCAGCTGGATCGAAGATGGCCCCTTTTCCCACAGCCGTAGCACCTAGGGCTATATCCTTTATTGCGGTCGTGAACTGTAGCTGATGAAACCTCCCTGGCGCGATGGGAACGATGATCCTGCCGCGCGGCCTCCACCTCCAGTGCATGGGCCAACGCGTCCTTAAGCGTCTCGTGGTGCCCGAGCCTCACAGCAGCTCTGACTTCAAGGTCGCGGATGCCGTCGATGAATGTTTGCACCAGGTTCCCTACAATGAGCGCAGGTACAGACTGGTATGCTTTCCGAACCAGCTTCTCCATTTCAAGGGCCCACTGCTGCAGGTTTTCGTTGCTGCGTTGCACGCGATCTTTGAGCTGCGCACGAAAGACGTGTTCCAGGTGAGCGTCGCCATATCTCGACTCCAATGCCTCAAGGAGCTGCTCGTAAGTCACTTCCTTACCGAGAGCTTCCAGAACAGATAAGGCCTGGTCACGCAGGCCTAGGGTGAGAGCAGTCATGGCCTGACTTTTATTCCAGCTGTTCGCCTTCATGACAGCCTCGAATTGGATTTTGTAGGCCGACCAGGAAGAAGTCCCGTCGAACGGCGGCACTTTGAATAATCCACCTAACGATTGTCTTGTAGCTACCACGGGGGCTGTAATTCCATCTTCATGTTTGAGGCCGTCCAGCGTTTTCTTCACGTCAGCCATCACGTTGTCAACCCGATTGTACACTTGGTCGATTCGGGTTTCAGCTACCGACAGGCAGTTGTCATATTGAGCAACCCTAACCTTTAACTCCTTTATCCCTTTCCCGAAGGTAGCGTAAAGGTCCTTCATGAGGAGCATCTGCTCTTCCTTATAACGTTGCAGCTGTTCTTCCAACCGACGGGTCTGTTCCTCCTGTTGGCGAGCCTGATCCTGCAGCATCATCATCAGAGCACCTAAGTCAGGTGCTGCAGATGCAGGTGCTGCCGACGGGCTGGCCTCCGTGGTCAGCAGCTGGCCCTCCGACGTTTGCGGCGTTGCATTACCAAATCGTCTCTGGTCCGTCTCCAGCTGGCGTTGACTTCGGGTACGGATACCCTCCATGACGTCCTTTGGTAAAATCGGCATGATTTGATCCCACTTCTGACACCAATTGTTACGAGCTTGGGGTTCGAGACAATTAAAAACTGCCGATTAAATTACCAAAATTGACACTAATCACACAACACTAATTACAATCTAAAACCACACTAACAATAAAACACAATCACTTTAGTTCGCAGTTATTTCGCTTCGAAGTATTCTCTTGTATCGCCAATTCAATACTGCCCCGGTCGTGGTCTGTACCGGCCTTATATAGGGCCTCAGATAGTTTCCAGAACCTTCTACTGTAGCGACATCTAGAATGTTCGAGTATATATCGGTCCCGACATTTCTGGAAGAATCTCGACTCTCCTAGTTTTGCTACTCGACACTAGAGGGCACTAGTATAACAAGTGTTGCCATGTACAAGACATTAATAGTGGCACGCAACAATATTATACACTTCTAATTTATTTTTTATATTATTACTAAATTATACTATATTGATATCAACTTACATATTTATTTGTATCTAACTATTTCATCATCATCATCATCATCATTACAGCCCTTCACAAGTCCACTGCTGAACATAGGCCTCCCCCAAGGAATGCCACAAAGCACGGTCCCGAGCCACCTGCATCCATCGACTTCCTGCATGTCTTACCAGGTCGTCACTCCATCTTGTGGGGGGACGCCCTGCACTTCGCCTACCGGTACGAGGCTGCCACTCGAGAACCTTTCTTCCCCATCGGTTGTCGGTTCTTCGAGCTATATGGCCGGCCCACTGCCACTTCAGCTTACTAATCCGTTGGGCTATGTCGGTTACTCTGGTTCTACTGCGGATATCCTCATTCCTAAGTTTATCACGCAGAGAAACTCCGAGCATAGCCCTCTCCATAGCTCGCTGAGCGACCTTGAGCTTCCTCATACGGCCAGCAGTGAAGGACCACGTCTCAGTTCCGTAAGTCATCACTGGCAACACGCACTGGTTGTACAATTTTGTTTTAAGGTTTTGAGGTATTTCTGACGAGAAGATGTGTCGTAGCTTCCCGAACGCTGCCCAGCCGAGTTGAATCCGTCGATTGACCTCTCGGTCGAAGTTGGACTTACCTAGTCGGACTATTTGTCCCAGGTAAACATACTCGTCAACAACTTCGAGCTTAGTGCTCCCAACAACTACTGGCATAGGTGTGACATGGACATTAAACATAATCTTTGTTTTGTCCATGTTCATCTTAAGACCTATCCGTTGGGAGACACTATTGAGGTCATTGAGCATAGTGCTTAGTTCCTCCAGCGATTCTGCCATGAGGACTATATCGTCGGCAAATCGAAGGTGAGTGATGTACTCGCCATTGATGTTAATTCCGTATCCTTTCCAGTCCAGAAGCTTGAAAACGTCTTCCAATGCAGCGGTGAAGAGTTTCGGGGATATAACATCACCCTGTCTTACACCTCTCTGCAATTGGATAGGTTTCGTACTCTGGTTCTGTACTCGGATAGCCATCGTAGCTCTATTGTACAAACACTTCAGCACTTCGATATACCGACAGTCAACTTGGCACCGCTTAAGGGACTGCAGCACCGCCCAAATTTCGACGGAATCAAAGGCTTTCTCATAGTCCACATACGCCAGACATAGTGGCAAATTGTACTCTTCGGACTTCTGTACAATTTGCCGTAGGGTATGTATGTGGTCTATGGTGCTAAAGCCCTTTCGGAAACCGGCTTGTTCGGGAGGCTGGAAGTCGTCAAGTCTGCGCGCGAGACGATTCGTAATGACTCTCGAAAACAGCACGTAGACGCGGCTCAGAAGGGAAATCGGTCTGTAGTTCTTCAAGAAAGCGTTGTCACCTTTCTTGAAGAACAAGACCACCGCAATTCTGCTCCACGCCTCCGGTGTAATGCCACCATGGAGGACGGAATTAAAGAGCTTCTGAAGGACTTCAAGTACCGGTCTTCCACCCGCTTTCAGAAGCTCCGCTGTAATTCTAACTATTTACAATCATATAATAACATAAGTAACATATAATGATTTCTTATATTTACGCGAACACTATACATTTAAATAAAACTAATTTTACGGATTTTATCGCGTATATTAACTTTTTTACATTCCCGACGTTTCAAGCACTTTACAGCACTCATGGTCACGGGGGGGACTAAGGTGTATGACGTCCCAATGTCATAGTTAACCACGGCTACCTCCAGATTAAAAAATTATTAGGGGGGACTAAGGTGTATGACGTCCCAATGTCAAAGTTAATGACCATGAGTGCTGTAAAGTGCTTGAAACGTCGGGAATGTAAAAAAGTTAATATACGCGATAAAATCCGTAAAATTAGTTTTATTTAAATAAGTAACATAGTTACAGAATGATCACAACACAAAAGAAATATTTAATAAAAGATTATTTACATTCGCCTTGTTGTATGAAATGGAAACGCGGTAAACAACGATACCGTTAGAACGAAGTTCAAGTTCCTTGCGCGGGCGCATTCAACGCCTCGGACCGCGTTTGCTTTGCCAGTCTGCTTACCGACCTCACACGCGAAGCCCATGTCGCCTGGCTAACGGTAGTGTCCCGTTGTTTTATCGCGAATACTAGCTTTTATAGTTTTGTTTTATAGTATCGCTTTCTACTCCTTCAATTTCATATAGCTATTAATTTGTATATTGTATCGTGTGGAACTATGTATAATTTGTGTAATTGTCTATAGTGAATAAATGTTAACTTTACTGTTTACGTTTGGACTTAATTAATTTTTACCAGACTGTGACCCATACACATTCTACCACTTACACCATCACGCTATAAGCTCAATGTTTATCTCTGGAATTTATTGCTACAATTAATACTAAAATCCTAATACAACTAATATAATACAGTGTGGTTAAGTTAGTAGAATATTAAAACTATATTTGCAGTGTAGTTTGACGTTAATGCTTCATCCTATTTTTAATCATACCTATAATATAGGTAATTTTTTCTTCGGTAGTATCTTCATTAATTCTTTCATTACAAACCACCAACAGTCAACTGCAGAACCTTTCCCTTAATTAACCTAGCAGGCAGGCGGTTTGCCAACGGCAGTTTGTTATTATTTTGATATGTTAACAGGAAAACACTGCTGTGCCATCTCCTTTTTCAGTTTCCTTCTGACGCTTCTCACGACATCTACGGGATAATATGGGATAGTGGAATCTCTTTTAGTGGAGAAATTGTGTTAACGCCAGGTGTAAAATAACAGTGTCAAGGACTCGAAACACATAGTTCTTCCAATCAGCTATTTCTACATCAGTGCGCTTTCAATTTCGCTTTCGTGTTCATTTTGCGTTTCAACTTTCAGTTCGTCTTGCGTCAAGCGCTGTGCGTAAACGCATGCAGCTTATCGTCTTTACCTGTGCGCTTCTCGCATGCGACTCGTCTATACCTCATGCGCCTCGATTGAATTTGGTTAGAGATGGACGCGGAACTAGTAGCTATCACTGCGACATATTTTGTGTTAAGTTCAGGGCAAAAACGCAAGTAAAGGAGAATCTGGATGAAAGATTATTTGAATAAAACGGAACAACACAATATTGAAAGATTTAGAGCTAAGCAATGACATTATTTTTTAAAAATACCACATGAATGACTAAAGCCACTTTCTAGAAGTTTTTGAAAATACTGGAGCCAAAAATTACGAAACATAACACTCATTTTTAACTTTGTTTTCCGCCATTTTGTTTACCAAAATGCACAAAATGTTGCATGCGTATCCACTGGCGACGGATCAGCGTTCGCTAGAGGCATGCGCTGGTGTCGAACTAGTTTTAGCGGATGCGCTATGGTTGCTCAGGCATGCGTTAGAGGAAGACGCAAGATCAACAGTAAAACGCACACACACACACGAGAAATTATCCTTCTATGAATAATTCTTATTTCCACTTATAACATATTTACTGGCGATGTTAAAAAAGAAGATGGAGTTAAAGAAAAATATTAGAAGCCCAATTCATAAATTGTTGATTGAAAATAAGAATTACTCAGCGAGTGTATTGGCTCTTTGGCTTTGTGGTCACCATTTTACCAGACTAGCACAGACAAACCTTTCAAGGAATACAGACTCTTTGAATGGCATATGTCCAGCAGTTAATCTGAGCAGGAACTTGTTGATGTTGTTCTGGAGACGATGATGAATATTAGCCATGGCTGATTAAATAAACTTTTTTCACTATTTTGCCTGAGTTTCTCGGTATGTTTGATTAATGGAAACAGGACAGGGACCCAAAAATTATTTTGCTCAAATAACGATGACGTTTAGTATGGTGATCAAACATTCTAGAATTGCAAAGATCTATTAATTATTATTCTATTTGAGAGGAAATTGTAAGCCTTACACAAAAAATGTTGCTATGCTCGTAAGTAGCGACAAATAAAAGTAAAAAAGTGTAGTACGTACGTAAGGTAACTTAGTACTAGGGAAATTAAACATTCTGCCGGGCAAGGTATTCATCCCGGGGCGCAATCAACGCTCTGTGACACGAAGAACAGCTTCGCACTAACACACGGACTCCGTGTATTAGTACAGAGCTGTTCTTCTGTTTTGTATACAGCGCAGTACTTGGAAACTTTGATAGTGATGGAGGCTTCAGCGTGTTTCGCTTGTGGGGTGATGACGGCGTCGCCATATATCTTCGATTCTGCCAAATCCAAAAATCTAAATATTTTCCTTACTTAATATGAAAAAGAAGAGCAACGATGCATATGAGATCTTATTTGACAGTTCAATTAACATAATTGTAATCTTTACGTTTAACGAAATCCTAATGCAGCATCTTGGAAAATATCCAATTACAAACTGTCAGTTCAAAAACCCATTTCGTGTCAAGTTTATCGAAATACACACGACCTTTATATGACGTTGAAGTCCTTTTTCGTATTTATATGGAAATTAATTCAATAACTTGACTCTTTGGACAGGACGCCGTCACATGCCTACGTCCATTTATGATGATAATTCATCTATGATATTTGGTTTACTTTATTTTTCTGAAATATATATTGATCAACCAGTAATATTTTCCCACTTTATTTATAAGCTTGGCCTAGATACCCTAGAATAATTTAGGAAAGTTAACGGTATTGTTTTCGGTAGTTGTTCGATTTCAATAAACTTGAAGAAATATGCGATTTTTCGAAACATGCTTACGGACTTCTTTTTTAAAGACAAAATTGTTGGGAACTTTTTCAATGTCAAGAGGGACGTCGTTTCAGAGTCTGAAGGCCGTGAGGGCAAAAAAGTGAGATAAGTAACCAGTACTGCGTCAAGGAGTATATGTACGGGGTAAAGGTTTATATGAAACAAAAACGGCATTAAAGATGATTTAACAACTTAATGAAAACATTAATAAAGATGCAACCGTACTATATAGGTTTATGATCAGCTGTTGCTATCCCTGATATTCTCAGAACAATATAACAAGTGTTTTATTTTGTACTAAAAACATTGCAATCCGATTCTTAGCTATGTTCAAAATTTCAAGTAGGTATCTAGCTCACCGGAAGTGCTCGAAATTTGAGTTTCAAGATTTGACCCGGACCGACAGACAGACAAACAAGAAAATGACTTAATAAAATAATTACAACACGTATAACATCAAATCGTAATTAATTATACACAAATCGATGTTTTAATTTTGATTTAAAGTCATTAATTGTAACTGCAACAAACCACGGCAACATTTTGGAATTAACGTTTCTGCCTGGCAGTTCAGCAAGCCGATGATGTGGCATACTTGCCTTGCATACTCGACTCGCGTGTCTCATTCTCAGAAATCGTATCGTTTCAATATGGTATTGACAAATAGAACAAAGGTCGTCAAATTCATTATTATACGTGGTACAGTCACGTTGCAGCTCTATTATTGTAGTAGCACGAATGGGTCGGTTCGACCGGGGTAGGACTACGCTCTCACAGAGCCGGAGACTCTTTTTACTGAAAACGAGGCTTTTCACTTTAGTCCTTAGGGGTGACAACGCATTTGTATTTTGATTTTAATCGAGAGTAAACTTAGATGTCTATGGACCACAGCATCCACTTACCATCAGGTGTGACTGTGTGCTCGTTTGTCACCCTTATTCTATTAAATTATATTAAAAGTATCATTTAGTCAAAAATAGTAATATCATTACTAAACTTGTCATAGAAAAATTCACTTCGTTTATAGACTTAGTTTATTTTAAAAATCTTGAACACTATGTTTTCCACTGTCGTTTTCCATCATCAACGACATTTATTTTAAGCATTTTGGATAGATTTTCCGTCATAAGTTGATCACAAGCGATGAGTCTGGAACTGCAATTTTCAATCTGCCTGCTAAACGTGGTGATTAAGGCTTATCGTACCAATGACGGAAGAGTCCCAAGTTAAGTAGTGGACTTTAACGTGCTGATAAGGAAGAATGAGAAGTTGATGAACCAGAGCCGAAGCTGTTAATTAGCAGCGTGCATAGAGTGTAGATAAGATTAGCATTTGATGAAAAGTTTGACATATTTCAGCTCATACTCTTTTAAAAAAATAAACACAAATTAATATAAAAAAATTCAATTAGAGTCTCGTAAGTCAAGTTAGTTGAGCTTTGTATATATGTTTTGCATGTTTTGTAAAAAAATCGTTACAACGTTTCAATTCATCGAATGGTTTAAAAAAAGATAGAACAATTCCATTCTCTACATTGTATAAAAAAATAAAACATATTTACTTGTTCAAAAAAAGTTTTTCACTCTAGCCTCCAGCGTTTTAATTTCGCTGAAACATTTCAAAAAATTACATAAAATTAAAAACAAACTTGTTTTTGGTAGAAAATCTTTTGTCTGTTGTTGCTTTGAAAACATTTTAGGGTTAAAGTTTTTACTTTTTGCATTAGAGCACAACTCTCGGTTAAATAAAAATTGATAGGGATTTGAAGAATTCAGATACACTAGCTACTACGGCAAGTGGATTATATGTCATGTAGATATTCTTTTAATATTCTTCACAGCCCATTAAAAGTCAAGTCCTGAACATAAACCTCTCCCAAAGATCTTCAAGAGTCTTATAGAGGGGATATTTGCCATAGTTGCCATGCTGGGAAGGCGGGTTAGCGTGGTTGCCAACCCACCTTCCCAGCATGGCAAGTCTTGTATTATTTTGAGTTGTTATCTATCAGAAAGATTCTGCTGCCCATTTCTTGGTTCATTTCCCTCTTTTTGGATTGAACTTAAGCGATACATTAACTCACAGCCCACTTGATTGTAAGTGGCTATTGAAGTCCAGGGAAATCTGCAGCCAACTTAAAACACTCACCTCTCTGCCTGTAATTATAATGCTCTGTATACCCTTTAGACCAGAACACGGGAATACAATAACTGCTATATGGCGGCAAAAATAGCTAAGAGCATGATAACTGTTAATACTGACTCCCAGACAAAGAAAGTCCTACCACATAGGAAAACTTCTACCTCAGACCCACGAGATGATATAGAATAGTGGATTCTCTTACGCCGCCCTTCCTCCTTCCGCTGAAATTCACTAAATAACAAATCCATTGTAATTCAATGCGGTTTAATATTTAGAAGTTTATCATTGTTTTCATTTATAATGATGCTTGTTGAAATTCGTCGGACGCAAACAGGAACTCGAATCAAATGTCTCGTTAAAAATAATGATACCTATATTAAATAACGAAAAAGGAATCAGATTTTAATAAAAATTCCAAATGTTTCATTGCCTTCTCTTGACATGTAGAAATGTATTATCCAACAAAAATTTTCATATATCAAAACTGGTGAAATATATCAATTACTGTACGGACGTCTTTTGTACCATATTTCTTGTGAATAAATTTGTTAATAATAATATAATTATTTATTTATTTATTTATATAATTTGCATATTAATTTCATTAGATCTATAACATTAATAAATTTATTAACAATCAACAAACGCTTAATGATGTCAATTGTTGTTTCTTTCGTACATCTTTCATAGTATTATCGTTTGGTAAGGTTCCGTACGATTCCGAACTTTTGCCGTTAACAAATAAGTGAAACGATTAAGAAAGTTTTCGAAGGTTTCGAGAGCTCGCAGCTTACAATCAATGACGATGATATATCAAGGGTTCAACTAACTTGAGGTATATATCACCATCTTACTTGTTATTTTTGTTTAAACTGATATCACTTGCATTAATACACAAAATCACAACACTTTTAAGTTTCAAAATACACTTTAAAGTGTATATAATTATTAAATTAATATTATTTATTTATTAAATAAATAATTAAATATAAAAATTTAAATTCAAAGCGATATTTATAACTGGTAAAACATGGTTGTGTAGTGGCGGTGTAAGAATATCCACTACCACATATCATCCCGTGGGTGTCGTAAGAGGTGCCAGAGGGAAAAAAATCAGGGGAGGGGCGTCTTCCTAGTAACGATTAAAAATAATAAACTCCGGTTGTCAAGCGTAATCCGCTTGGCATGCGTATCAAATATAGCAAATATCTTCTACTCTGTGATGCAATCTATGGGACCTATGTTCAGCAGTGGACTTTAATAGGCTGTAACTTTAACGATAAGACAAGATTGACAATCTGGTGGTGGAACCTTGTGATAAAATATTATTGTTAAATTTTGTTTGGAATTTTTTTACCTGTATCACTGGTTCGGAAAAAGCCTCTGTCCTAGGAAGAACCAGCAAGAAACCCAGCGAGACTTTTCTGGTTGTTATAGTTTGTATCTTGTAAGTTCATCTTTATTTGGTACTAGCTGTTCCCCGCGATTTCGCCCGCGTTACTATTGGATTTCAGGGGTTTTATCTTCCCCCTCGAACGGGTTCCCGCCTTGTCGTGGCGGGGGGGCTTAGTAGCCGTGGCTTGGTCACCCACGGTGAACAAAGAGGAACCCCTTGGCTGGCCCGTGGTGTAGGGCCGGCCCGAGGTGGCCACTCCGAGTGGGCTTGACGAGCCCACTTCGGATGTGTGTCGGTGGGCTGCTGCGAGAAGGGTGTCCTCCCCACCCCTTCCTCTGCAGCCGGGGTGGAGTCGCGGAGGAAGAGGAGTGTTGGTATGGCGATGCGCCACTCGCCCTATTCTCCGCGACTCAAACGGGGCCGCACCGTTGATGCGGTGGTGGTGGGGCTGCGGGGGGAGAGGAGTGCCGGTATTACGAGGCGCCGCTCTCCCTACCCTTCGCAGCCGAATTTTGGTTGGCGGCGGAGCCATAGACCAGATCCGCCGCTGGGGTCAGGAAGGCTGGTGCTCCTGAGTGCTAGTTTTTCCTGGCCCCATGGCCTTCGCGCATCGGACACGGGGGCGTCCGTTGCGCATGTGAAATTGGAGGCCGAGGAGGAGGGCGCGCCATGTGTTCTGGTGCGCTTTACCGGAGAAGGAGATGGGGGAGGAGTGTTCCTCTCCCGAGGAGGGGCCGCCATGGGGCGGCCAGCGCAGGTGGGGCCGCGGAAGTGTGCGAAAGCGTTCCCGTGGCCCTGCCTATATGCGACTAGGGTGGAACACCATGGGGTTTTAGTCGGTGCGAGTCCGACATAACCCGTCCTTGCCCCCGCGAGACGGGTATGCGTAGGCATTTCCCCATGTAAAAAAAAAGGGGTTTTATCTTTTTGCGCAGAACTCTATTTTTTTTTTTACTTAAATAAACGTAGCCTAAATTACATCTTATAACATCAGCTATCTGCCAGTTAAAATCCCGTCAAAATCGGTCCAGCCGTTTCGGATATTAGCCGGAACAAACAAACAGACAAACAAAAATTTTAATTTTTTTTTGTTATAAGTACCGTAAATACTTTCATATGCATATTATAGTAAAAAGCTGTTATTTTGACATTACAAACAGACACTTAAATTTTATTTATTTGTATAGATAATAAACGTGAGCTATTCTGTTGAAACATGAGTGATCTTGTAATTTCTGAACGACTTGACCGATTGAGATCATATTCACACAACGTATTTGTTTTTGGGACCGATATTTCTAAGCTATGCTTGGATACGATAGGTAACGCTGTTTTGATAACAGTCATTAACACATTCCTCATTTATGGACCACAATAAAACTTCAAAATCTGGACCCAATCGGTCGCGCTATGATTGAGTAATTAATATTTTTTTACGTTAAGAGAAGTCCGAAGAGATTTTGGCTTGAAATTCACAGATTGGCAGAACAACGTCTGCTGGACCAGCTAGTTTTGCATAATTTTATAGATATACGTGAATTATAAATTATTTTTCTAGCGATCCTGGATAATTATTGTTGTGTTGCGATTAAAACAATAAACTATGAAAATCTGTTTGACGGACGATAAATCAGCAGTCTACATTACGAATCATATTCTTTTCTTCTTATTAAATCGAGAAAAATATTTGATATTGACAATTTTATTAGCTTCTAGAAAAAAAAATGTTCGTTGTTATGGAGCAATTCTAAACAAAGATTTTTCTAAAAGCTTGTCTATACGGGCCATGTTTTCCGGAAATGCGTGGCTGCATACTGTGAACGACAAAATTGCTACCAATACCGATCATACTATGCAATATTTTAAGTATGGCCCGGCAATTTTAACCACATATTTTTGGTATGTCAAATCATCTTCATGTGTAGCCGGTTTGTGGCTTAACGATCGCCTCGCAATCGAAAATACTGCAATGTTTCTGGGCCAGATGGCGACTACACTTTTCATTATTAGTATTTTCGATTGCGATATATATTGTTGTTTCGTTTTACTGTATAATATGCACATTCCTTTCTCCCTTTTAATGCGACGTGAGGTACGCTGCACATTAGTTTCTGCGCGACTACACTTTTCATTATTAGTATTTTCGATTGCGATATATATTGTTTTTTCGTTTTACTGTATAATATGCGCATTCCTTTCTCCCTTTTAATGCGACGTAAGGTACGCTGCACATCAGTTTCTGCGCGACTACACTTTTCATTAGCTATTTCCATTCTATAAAAATGAAAATACAAAAAGTTGATCGTTTTTAGAACAGGTTGAATATATTTCCGAATTAAAAAAAGCTATAATCAGGTCTCTCATATCTGAAAGGTTTAGAGATATGTCCAATAGAAGGACCTATAAAAGATGGTTATATTAAAGATACTCATAATCTTTACACTCTTTTATAAAAGAATGTATACTGTATAGTTTTTCCTAATTTATAATAATTACTTTTATAAAAATTTAAGAGTATTATTTCGAAATAAGGAAAATAGGTGATAAAACACCCCGCGTTTTGCTCCAAGTAGTCTATACAAATAAATAAAATGAAGTGTCTGTTGGCAATATCAAAATTAAAGCTTTTTACACAATGCATATGAAAATATATACGGTACTTATAACAAAAATATAATTTTAAAAAATGTTGTCTGCTTGTCTGTTTGTCTGTCTGCCTGTTTGTTTCGCCTAATCTCCGAAACGGTTGGATTGATTTCGAAGGGACTTCCACTGCCAGATAGCTGATGTCATAAGGAGTATCTTAGGTGACTTTCCTTTAAGAAAAAGAATTAGGGTTCCTCGAAAAAATTAAAACCCTTAATTCCACGCGGGCGAAGTCGCGGGGAACAGCTAATTTATAATAAGAACATTGGGATTGATATACCTGCCACAAATCTTACATTTGTTTTCGAATGATGTTTCTTATATCTTTGTCTACAGTGAAGGATATACATACATACATACAAATATAAACTATAATTAATAATGCCTCATCAAGTGGACTGGATCTGCTTGTCTAGTGATGTGTCTAACTGGCTTTAAAATATCTTCTGTCTTTCTAGATGAATATACTACAAAATATTTCAAACACACTAAGTTTTAAAGTTGAATTAAGGAACTAAAAATAAAAGCTATTCTTGATAAATAACTACGTTTGAGATCCTGGTGTCTGGGTTTATGAAATTTACTTATATTTTTAAAAAAATGTCTTGAACAACTTTAACTATACCTACAGATATATACGAAAAATAGAAAAATAGTTTTTTTTTCTGTGCAAGATTTGCACAAAGAAATAATTCATTAGCGAAAAAGAAAAAATACTGCTTGGCGCTGGTTGTGGTTTTGTTAGCTCATATTTTACGTAGCCCATACTGAAAAGTTATAAATTAATTTCAATAGAGAAGATGGCTGACTTGGGATCCTATAATTAATAAAAAAAATACTTAATACTGTTGTGTTTCGCATGGTGAGTGTAGAGAACTGGAGACCCTTTTTATTGTAAAAGAGGCATTCCATCTTAGTCCTCACGGGTGGCAACGCATGTGCATTTTGATTCGCAAACGAGGATGATGCAGATGTCTATGGGCCACAGCAGCCACTTACAATCGGATGGACTATGTGCTGGCTTGTCACCCTTATCCAATTAAAAATTAAATTAAATCCCAACCCAATCATACAACTACAAGACTTCAAGATACTGTAAGTTAATACTGCGTAGATCGGTACAAAAATTAATTATTTTAATCTGGAGGTAGCCGTAGTTAGCTATGACATTGGGACGTAAAACACCTCAGTCCCCCTTGTGCCATGGGTGCTGTTAAGTGCTCGAAACGTTTAAGTTAATATACGCTATAAAATCCGTAAAACTAGTTTTATTCACTGAAATTGGTTGTTACAAAAATTACTGTGTAATATTTAACCTAAAATTAAAACCCCAACAAACTAAAATAGAGAAACTAGGAAACTATGGGAGATAAAGCACCTTTCACTGTGTTTCCCGTAATTTATAAAAGGAACAATAGAACCCATATACCTGTCACACACGCTTTAAGATTAATACCCGTACTTACGTTTGGTCTTGACACGTGTTCTTTAGACCGATGTATACGTAAAACAAAGGATTCACACAATTTGAATCTTGAGACAAGCTTTCTAGAATAAATATTTATTTTGTTTTGGAACACAATTTGCTAGTTTGTCTAAAGTTTGTACATATCATAGTCTGAACGGATATATAAGTACAGCCCGTTAAGTTAATTAAATAGGAGATGCTTCGTGCAAAATAGTACATACTTATATTTTAACTTTTACAATTTCGTTATTAATGTATACTAACTGCTTATATATAATACTGCTTCCATCAACGGTCGGTCGCGTTCTGCTCCTATTGGCGCAAACCATAAATGCACACCAATTCCGCCTCACGAGGCACCGAAACAGGTTTTTCGCCTCGGCGTAAACACATATTAAAAATATAGCAATTTTAGTAAAAAAGCAAGTTAACAGTGTTACAGCCACGTTGCAGCTTCTGCTGTTGCACGGATGGGCCTGGTCGAACCGGGGAAGTACCATGACCTCACAGAATACCAGCGTAATGTAGAGGCTTTGCTTCTGCGTTTCGCTTGTTAACTGCAGGTGGCTGGAAGCCCAACCCCCCCCCCCCCCCCATAATATGGTAACAGAATTTAAAAAGAAAAGACTACCACAGGAAGGTACCAGCACCCCTGGTAACGGAGAATTCCTCACTGAGAATACACGCCCAAGCTACTCTCTTATTCCTTAACGTGGGTGCCCAGGCTGCCATGCGTATTCTGGGGAGGGCAAATTCCCGCTCACTATTAACACTGCACGGGGCAAATAGCGCTAAAAGCGACCACCGTAGACTTCTGCAACATCAGGAGACTTCACTCGAACCTTAACGCCGTTCACTTCCATCTGAAGACGGCGAAGCCGGCCTTGCTCTTATTGACCGAGACGCAGGACGCTTTGTGCCCCGGCTGGAGTTTGCGTATACGTCAAAGAGGATATCTGTTCTCGACGCCTCGGCAGTTTTGAAGGTGCAGTCAATCCTTAGGCTGCGCGTTGACAACGACGACCACCCCCGCGTTTACGGGTGTCTATAAGTCCCATAGCGGTAATTCCGACACAGATCGACTCATCGAGCATATCCAAATGGCTACAGATTTCCTGCTACAACAGGTCTCATCCGTAGAGATCGTAATACTTGGCGATTTTAACGCCCACCACAGCGAATGGCTCGGTTAAAGTTTAACCTATCATGCGGAGAGATTTACTTATAAATTTGTCTTATCATATTGTCTGACACAACTGGTTACTTCGCGTACACGTATTTCAGATGTGTAGGATCATACACCTGCCCTGTTGGAAATTCTGCTGACTTCCCATCCGGATGGATATCGTAGACGCCCCTCTAGGCTCTTCGACCCTTGTCGGATCTGGAGTGTGGTGGCACTCACGCTCTCTTCGTGGTTGTCTGCACGCTGCCACCGTGTTTGGCATTACAGGTCAGCAGATTAAAACGGAATGCGGTCTTTCTTTGCATTCTACCCATGGGAACGGAATCGCTTCTCGCCCGATGATTCCAGGGCTGTTGCTGACTCTGTCACTGATCTGATACTACAGGGAATGGAACTATTTATTACATCATCTGTGGTACCTATCGGAGTCAGCTCAGCCTTGCTTTGGTCGCTCTTGTAAGACTGCATTACGCAGTGAGCAGAAGTGTTATCAGGCCTGGGCTGTAAACACCAGCATGCTTAATAAGAAGTATAATTTCGCCTCCAGGTCTTTCAAAAGAGTTATTAACAAGGTAAAGTATGAGCACAGTAGACGGCGCATGCTCCGATTACAAGCTTATTAACGCTGGTGTTACACAAATTTGCGTGCTATCACCAACGCTGTTTCTTATGCATATCAATGATATGTTTCAAACCTGTAACATTCTTTGCTATGCAGACGACAGCACTAGTGATGCTTTATACACCGGCCGTGCAAATATTTCTCAGAAAAACGTCGCCGAGTACCAGAACAAACTTGTGTCTGAAGTCGATTGGGGGCGAGTAAATCTAATCCAGTTCAATCCCAAGAAGTCACAACCCCTTTGTAGTATTACCTCAGTTTCAAGACACTCCCCTTGTTGCCTCAGTAAGTATCGGAATCCTCGGCGTCGACATATTAAATGACGTACAGTTTAGTGGTCACTTGGAAGAAAAGGCCACATTGGCCTCTAAAAAGCTTGGCGTACTCAGCAGTGTGGGACAATATTTCGTACCAGCACACCGCCTAAAACTTAGGAAGGCGCAGGTTTGGCCACACATGGAATAGTAATCCCATCTCTGGGACAGGGCTCCGCAGTGCCAGCTCCATCCATATGATTGCATCCAGCACAGAGCGGTTCGAATCGTCGGCGACCGAGCTCTTATCATCGGCTTGACTCACTGGCGCTGCAAAAGGATATTGCATCTCTTTGCGTATTCTATCGTATCTACCACGGGTAGTGCTCAGAGGAAATGTTCGGACTAATTCCAGCAACTTAATTTCATCATCGCACATCGTGACAAAACTCGAGATACCATCCGTACCATCAGGATGATTGGCGGTTCACTACTGTGGGAATAAGAATTTTTTTTCTTCCTCGCACAACTTCCTTGTGGAATCGAATAGCAATTTCTCCGAACCGATAAGACTTAGGGACCTTCAAGAAAACATCCTACTCTTTTTAAAAAGCCGGTTACATATCTGCAATTCCCTTGATGTTGCAGTTGTTCATAAGTGGCGGTAGTCACTTACCGTTATGTGAGCCGTATTCTCGTTTGCAGCCTCTCATAAAAAATACACCTAATAATAAATAGCCACTACAGTATATGGACACCTCTCCACTTAGCTTTAAGCGAAAGACGCCATAGATATATTATCTCTCCAAAGGACTATATTAAAGGAGGATCTACGATATTCGTACAACCCTCTAATAATACTGATTCTCTTCTTCCTTATTCTGGAATAGCACTAGGTGCAGTGATGCATGATGGCAGAAATAGATGAAGAAATGGATCAATCCAAACGGTCTTGTAGACAGAAAATGAGCCTTACAGGTGGTAAGACTTATGTGTAGGTAAGTAAAATAATCAGGCCTAATCAAAGAGAAAGAGTAAATGGAGTAAAATTGATATTTTGCAAATAATGCGTCTATCAACATTCAATTTGATATTCAATTAAATTTACATAATAAATATATATTTACCTCTGGGGTACGATTATCCTTAATCTTAATCTGTATTCCAAAAAACATGCGATACCGAGGCGTAAATGCGTATCCGAATAGTCGCATCCTTTGAAAAAATAAAGTCCGAAATATCTGTGATGCACCGCTTGCGTTCAGACGTTATAAGCCGGTATCGAAAATGCATGGAGGTACAAAGCGGACATATTTTATACGTGGTAGAGCCATGCTGCAGCTATATTTCTGGTATAGTTGTAACACGAATGGGTTGGCTCGACCAGGGAAGGAACACGCTCTCACAGAATACCAGCGTAAAATAGTAGCTTAATGCTGCTGTGTTTCGTATGGTGAGTGTAGAGAACCCGAGACCCTTTTTACTGGAAACCGAGGCATTCCATCTTAGTCCTCACGGGTGACAACGCATCTGCATTTTGATTCGTAATCGAGGACAAATGTAGATGTCTTTGGGCCACAGCAACCACTTACCATCAGGTGGACTGTGTGCTCGTTTGTCACCCTTATACTATAAAAAAAATATTGATCAACATCTTCGTGGTCGTCAAGTAGACAGAGCGACGAATTAGTGTTTGTGTATAATTACCACAATCGGCCGAAATACAATTTTAAAAGTGGTGATAATCGACCACTGAAGTGATAATGGCTAAGTGATGTGCCGAGGTCACGACCTTAGTGCAATTAGTGTAGGTAAGACTGTGACTAAGCAAGTAATCATAATGCCGAAAAGATAATCGTGGTAGCCCCAATTTAAACAGTCAGGCTTGTGCATTGATGGTGAAATTACACGAAAGAATCGAATTCGTGAACGTGAGTCACAAAATGGTCGGCCCCTTTTACCAGTGACACAAGTACGGGATCGTATCAGTGAAGTACTTAGAATTGGCAAACGCACCGTTGCCAAGACTGAAAAAGAACAAACCAGTAACAGATATCGATCAATTTGACGCAGATGCTGTTAGAAAGCATGTCCGCTGATATTTCACAACTGGCAAATATTCCGCTGCTGCGAAGTTGCAAGAAAATTTAGTAGATGCCGGCTTGTGCAATGGTAGTATAAAGTCATTGAGAACCATTTAAAAACGCATGGGTTTCAGACACAAAAAAAATTATAAACTCAAAATTAAATTAATAATAATAATTAAATTTTTTTTTAAGAGAAATGAAAAATATAACCAATTCGGACAACGTTATATTCGTTGAACGCTGAAACCTTGTTAAACATCAACCACACTTTGCCCCAGATTTGGACAGATGACACTGCAGCATCTTGCTCAAAGGTGCCCGTAGGAAAAGGTGGAGGCCTCACAATTTGCCATGCGGGATCCGCTGGAGGAGGATTTGTAGAAAATTGTTTATTGGCCTTCCAATCAAAGAGTACAAGTGAATACTACGAGGAAATGGATGCAGAAAAATTCTAAGAGTGGTTTATAACCCTTTAAAAAAGTATTTTTGCGTGAAACAATAACTATGGATAACACCCCGGCCAAAGCAGATTTAGTAACATGGCTGCAACATAAAGGAGTGGAAGTGGATATGAAAGTGTTGAAAGCAGAGCTAACACAATTAGTAAAGTGAAATTAGTCACGTAAACTTTTATTTGTACGTTAAGCAGAAGATCACGGCCATAAAGTTATAAGACTACCACCATATCATTGCCAATATAATGCTATTGAATTAATTTGGGTCCAAATCAAAGGCTAGTTCTTATATGGAATGTTCTAAATGCAAACAAATACTTAGACACACACGAGATGAAAATATCTTATGTTTTCTATGTAACACTACACAACACCAAGCCACATTTCACGGTGAAGTAGAGTGAAGATTTGCTGTAGGAAGCATGTGGCAATGTCACAAAGGATAATTAAACAAAATTGGTGGAGAAAACAAAGAAAATTATTAAGGATCACTTTGAAAGAGAAATTAATTTTGATTGCATTTTTGAAAATCAAATAATAAAGAATCTAAACAACGACCTCTCAACTAAAATGTGATTAAATAAATTTATTTTAAATTAGTTTCAACCATAAATTTATATAATTTTTCCTCTAGAAACAAGAGGTTACAATAAAAACGAACAAACTGATAAATGTGTTTTAAATTATCCGTTACTAATTTATTCTGGTATTAATCGAAATAAAACTCTAAATAATCGATATCGATTTTTCTTAAGAATCGAATTTGGTACGAACCGATTTTTTGGTTGACATGCCTAGTACAATAGTCTGACAGCTGTCAAAAGGTATTTCTTAGATTTGGTTGGGTATAACAGTCCACCTGATGGTTAGTGGTCACTGCAGTCCATGGACACATGCAACCAACATTAAACAAAGAATGCTACAGATAAGTTTTCATCTCTGAGGACTGATATGGAACGCCTGGCGACCTGTAATTATACTGACTCTGTATAATCTTCAGACCAAAACAGGAGTGAAAACACTGTTATTTGGCGGCAAAATTAGGTAAGAGGTTGGTACCCAGACGGAACTAGGCAGAAAAGGAGACCTACCACCTAGTATAAACAAATGTTATCCATATCCATAATTTTTTCACCTTACACAAGGGTAACAAAGATCGGACGCAATGTCTAAAGGATTTCTCTGAACGTATTTAAAAAAAAACATCTTTTGAGTGGCAAAACAGAAAAATGTTTCTAAACTTTGAGTAAAAAACGTATTAACGTGGTAGAGCCATGCTGCAGCTATATTAGTAGTATAGTTGTGGCATGATTGGGCCGACTCGACCGGGGAAGGATCACGCTCTCACAGAATACAAGCGTAAAATGGCAGCTTGGGACTGCTGTGTTTCGTATGGTGAGTGTAGAGAACCGGAGACCCATTTTATTGGAAAAGAGGCATTCCATCTAAGTCCTTATGGGTAGACGCATCTGCATTTTGATTCTTTATCAAGGATAAATGTAGAAGTCTATGGGTCACAGCAATCACTTACCATCAGGTGGACTGTGTGCTCGTTTGTCATCCTATCCTATAAAAATCTATCATATATACATTATTATATTTGACTTATTTCTTATATTTATTTATTTCTTTATTTGTTATATTTTGTTGTTTATTGTATTCACTTATTAATAACAAGCATATAAATATGAGCTATAGAATTACAAAAGAAAAATGGAGTGCTGCCTTAATTGTTTTACAAGTCTATTTAATTAATTGCTTTATTCCGTGTCGCTTATCGTAACCCATCTCGAATACACTACGGACCGATGTTGATAGAGTTATCTTTGTTGTTTTATTATATTGTATCGCCCACGTAATGTGTAGGATCCAGATCATTGTTTGTGGCTTTTGAATTTAATTTTTGGTAATATTTGGTGTGTAACTCCAAATATTGTTGTTACTCCTCAAATGGTTGTGTTCTAATTGTCCAGTGATCTCTAAAACTATATTCAAGATTCAAGCTCACTAAAGATGTTTGTCACAAACTAAAAAGTTTTAAAACGATGTAGAAATATCTATTTCGTTTCAATTTTTATAGTACTAAAATTATTTACTAGCAAAATTAAGCATCTCATCTCCCGACGAAGGTGGTATGATATGTATACTAATATAATAAAGCGGAAGAGTTTTTTTGTTTTCTTGTTTGTTTAAACGCGCTAATCTCTGGAACTACCAGTCCGATTTGAAAAACTCTTTTTGTATATTTTAGCTAAATTTATGTGGAATAGTATAGGCTATCTATAATTAAGCTTTATCACTCAGCTAGCCTTAAATATGGATATTTGTTAAGCAAGTCAGAAGAAAAAGCACTCCCGAAATGATTTATCCGCGTACGCTGGTGTTATCGTTAGGAATACGTAAATACTATGTTCTAGAAAAATATAGATCTTTACTCCGTCTAAAAAAAAGTCCGCAATACCATGTCTATTTCTTATACATAAGCCATAATTAGGTATTTTGTGACAAAAAATATTGAAAATTAAAAAGTGATATATGAGCGTTATTACTAGGCATGGCCTATTTATCCTTACGAACCAAAGTTACTTCATCATCAAAACAATTTTATGAAAATAAACTTTGTTCTTTATACCATGTTATTTGGACGCATAGTTTAAGAGATAATGTAAAATTAAAATAATTCAATACTTGGCTGGGCGCGCGAACGACGCATAAACCCTAGCCGCCCGGTGAGAACGTGGGGGGGGGGGGGAAAGACGCTCAACTGGGAGGGGGAGGGAAAGTGGATTAAACTTACCTTCACTCTACATCATACATAATATGCCGACAGATAAAAGTACTCCATTAATTATGCCAATTTTTCCATCCACTGCTATCAAATAAAATATTTAATTGCAATTATAAAATGCTTGGACTAGGTCATGTCGCGCACCTCCGATACATGATGAAGCGGGTGAAACCGCGGGGCACAGGTAGTCTTACATAATGACCAACTCGTTTGTGTAATGGTCCTAAGCGTGACTGTTGATTATATGGTCCTGGGTTGAAATTATATCCTGGATAAGATTGAGAGATTATTATGGACGCAAAGTGCAAATAACTACATTAAAAAATAACTAATATTACGTATCTTAATAGTAGTAGAGCCACGCGGCAGCTTTTGCTGTTGCACGGCTAGCTCAAAGCGGGGAGGTACCACGATCTCACAGAATACCAGCGTGAAGTAGAAGCTTCCGCATTGCAGCTAGTAAGTGTGGCCGGCCCACATCCCCCCCCCTCCCCCAATAATATGGTACCGGAATAAAATGAGATACTACTACCCCAAGAGTGTATCTCCCACGGTATCAGTGAATTTCTGCAACATCAGGGAACTTCACTCGAACCTAAACAACGTCCACTATCATCTGGAGACGGCGGAGCTAACCTTGCTCTTTCTGACCAAGACGCAGGTGTGCTCTCCGGCTGATACTTCGTATCTCTCCTACCCGGGGTATACATTGGAACATCCTTTGTGCCTCAGGCTGGAGTTTGCGTATACGTCAAAGAGGACATCTGTTCTCGACGCCTCGGCAGTCTTGAAGGTTCAACTGTCCATCCTATGGCTACGAATAGATGGCGACAACCGTCCGCGCATCTACAGGTGCCTCTATAGGTCCCGCAGCGGTAACGCCGACACAGATCGACTACGTCCAAATGGCTACAGATTCCTTGCTACGGCCGATACTAACCACAGAGATCATGATCCTTGGCGATTTCAAAACCCACACTTCACGAACATATATCCCGACAAAACTCACGATATTATCCACACCATCTGGGTGCTTGGCAGTCCACTACTATACGTTTTACTAGGAGTTTTCTTCCTCGTGGAATCGTTTACCATCGGCTAGTTTTGCGAACCGATACGATTTAGGGCCCTTCAAGAAAAGCGCTTACTCCTTTCTAAAACGCAATTTTCCTTGTGTTGCAGTTATTCATGGGCGGCGGTAGTCACTTACCATCAAATGAGCCGCATGCTCGTTTGCCCCCTCTTCTATAAAAAAACGTAACTTTACATTTTTACTTTACTTTTAAAAGCTAATTTCAAAGAAATAAGAATAGAAAAAATATTCATATTAAAGCTTCAGGCATAGTATATAGAAGGAGTACAGCGGAGACATCAGAAGCTTTTATGTGAAAGTATGATTTTATTCTTCTATATGTTTATATTTATATTTTATTGTTTTTAGTTCTTGAAGCCAGCTTCTACTTTTTGTTAAAAGTTTAATTTTTAAACCCTCACAGATTGTACTGGATCTTGTAGTGGTAGCGTACGAATATCCACTATCCCATATCGTCCCTTGGGTGTCGTAAGAGGCGACATAGGGAAACAAATCAGGAGATGGGCAGCTGCGTCTTCCTAATAACAATTTAAAATAAAACAAACTGCAGTTGCCAATACGCTGGCCAAGCATGGGAACTATGTAAATATCTCACCTATGAGGCAGTCTATGAGGGAGTCCTATATTCAGAATTGGATTTTAATAGGCTATATCGATGACGGTAAACTGAAATAAAGAATGTTGTTATCTTGTATATGATTTGTATTGTGTATGATTTTTTTTTCTTCAAATTTATATGGGATCACCCCTCCATAACGGAGCAACAGAACAAAACAGAGCGGAGTCCCCCCCCCCATGCCCGCGACGGCTGCGTAAATACCGGTCGGTTTCGCTTGCGTACCGGTACGTCCGCTTAGGAGTATCCGCCCAAAAGTATATTTGAAAATATAGTATATTAAATAAATACTAGCAATGCTAATCACATAACTAATATGCTTGTGGTTCACGAAAAGAGCTGATTTATCATTATCATGCATTGTTGGTCGGTGACAAAATACTTAGTAATAGAAATAATAACCCTGGTGATAATATAATGTTTAAAGTAGAAAAGTAAAGTTTTAATCTACGTCCAAATGCCTGGCACAGGGCTCTTCTCATTTTTCAACAATTTTACAGTACAGGGGGCCTACTACGAAGTGTTTATAAATCTTGGAAAGTTCCGAGCAGTTCAGTTAATGCTTTATTTGGTACTATGAACTACGCTTAGCTCAACTGTTTTAAACCCATGTAACGGCTTTGCTCACGGGTTAGCGTTGTCTCTGTCTTGTTTTGGCTAACCGTTCGAGTGAGAGGACGCTATACAAATGTTTAAGTTTATCTCTTTAATTTTAAGGTCGGTCTTAAAGTGAAACTCATATTCTTGTAGTTTTTTAATACTAAATAAATTAACAATTTATTAAATTATTACCACTTGAAATGAGTTGAATGAGAGAATATGCTTTTAAGATATTCAAACATAACAAAAACCTTTTTTGTTTCTACGAGTTTTATTTATTAATTTACGATGACGACGAATAACTAAAGTGGCTTTTTCAATATGTGTTTACAATTTGAGATGTGATTGATGGTGTAAAGTCACTTAAGTCGAGGCGAAATTTAGTTTGTGTGCTCTTTTTGAGAATTTATTATAATATGAGCTGTGTTTGTGTATCAAGTGGATAATAAATTAGTTACCAAGACCATTTAAAACCCTTAAAAAATATTACGGTACGTAATATTTTAATGGAATTGTGTGGTTTCGTTAAGATTTAAGGCGAAATGTGATTTCATTACTAAAGAAGCAATGGCTGAAGCACAACGTCGTCGTCGCGTAACATACTCTCAATTAGAAATCCTATGGGAGTTTTTAAATTCCAATAGGGATGTTGCAGTGGGCTTTAATAAAAGTGCACAAGCTCGAGAAACTTCCCGCCGCATGTGGGAGGAGGTAGCCCAAACCCTCAATTCATTTGGAGATGGTGCCGTTAAGGACGGAAAAGGCTGGTCTGCCGTAAGTATTATATGAGTAAATATTTATTTATTTCTTTTTTTTTAAAACGTTACTCCCACACTTGGATTTTCTCCTGTATTGTGGAGGCAGTTTACAAACACAAATTGCATAAGTACAAACATCCAGATCCGGAAAAATTATTTGTAGGCCATACAAATACTTGTTCCGTGCGGGTTTCGAACCCGCGCCCCCCAGCGCAGCACCTCATTGCTAAGCCACTGCGCCACGGAGCCGTCATTTATCATTGTAATTTTTTTTCTGTCTATGGACTGTTGAAGTTGACAACGCACATTATTTTTATGAATATTCAAAATAGCTTTCTTTTTTCAGTATTGGATTGATTACAAGGGGAAGCTGAAGAAGCGGTGTGCTACTATTAGATCTGCGCAATCTCGAACTGATGGAGAGCCATCTAATGTTCCACAGCTGTCGACTTTAGAAAATAAGTTTTTAAATATTGTAGGTGAAGATTTTTGTTTGGGCCTTCCTGGTATTCGTGTAAATCCATTTGAAGATTCAAATATTCATGTAAGTTTTTTCTTGTATGTCGTTAAACCATGGGGTGGCCTCAGTTTAAATTTTATTTGACTTAAGCTAAGATATCTATTTTTGCGATAACTTATTTAGATATTTGTAGATATATTGATTAAATTTTGTGCAATGTACAATACGAATTCCGCTACATGCGTTTTGTAGTGACAAAAGAATTTAATTCGTAATTATAATTCCTTCGTCACATTTTATATTATTTACAGGCGGCATCGACTTCAGATATGTCCCAAATACCTCTACAGGAGGTCCAACAGTCCTTGGAATAAGAAGTTGTTCCTAACCATTGAAATCATTGAAGGTGTTAATCTCAGGAGTTCACTGGTTCAAGAGCAGCAACAGCTAGAGACTGAAAGTGAACCACCAGTACTTGTAGACGTACATGCTCCTGAGCTTTGTAAATCTCATACTGCACCTACAAGTACTCCAGAGGCACATCCCACACAAGCGGTTTCTGTTGCACCAACTGAAGGTGAACAACAACAAAGAGACGACGCAATCGACGTGTGCGTTTTACTCAGGAAGAAGCAAGAAGAGCCTTGGTTGAGACGTCCCAATTGCGGGCTGAAACGGAGGCTCGTAATAGCCGCAATATTACGGAGTTTGTGCAAGTTCTTCATCGAATTCAAGATGTTTTGGAACTCATTCAGAAAAGGTTGGTTAGAAATATTTATGTTGTATATAAAATAAATTAAGGTAAGGGTAAATCAGCACTTAAAATTTCAATTAACAGTTTCACTGCTGACAGGGATCGAACCCAAATTGTTTGCATATTCTGAAATATTCGGCAAGCGCTTAGTCTCAGAGCTATTAAGGCTCTACAATTCTTAACTGATTTCTTAAATGGTTATAAATTTGCACTGTTTGATGATAATTATAAATAATTACGATAGCAAAATAAATGCGGGAATAAGTCTAAAATCTGCACATAGATATAAAAAAGTAGAAAGGGTTTTTAGTTAGTATAATATTAAAATTTTTGAAAATCCTAATTATATTAATATATTTATTTGTTGATTATAATTCATAAGTATGTAAAAGATGTGAAAAATTGCGTTAAAAATGTCTAAGGAGAATAAATTGTTCGAATAATTGCATAGATTATACGTAGGTCACTCAATAAGTTTTGATATATACAAAAAGTATTCTAGATACTATTAATATTTATTTTACATCTTTTCAAAATAATCCCCATAATGCTCTATACAGTTCCGTTCGCCTAAACCAACTCTGAAAACACTTTTGCCAGTTTTGATCTGACAGGTCGGAAATCGCTTCTTCATCGGCAGCCACGGCTTCTTCGACGCTTGAAAAAAACTTGCCTTTTAATTTTTCTTTCACTCTTGGGAACAAAAAGAAATCACAAGGAACTTCAAAAAAAGAAGGAGGGTTAATTCATCAAGTCACATGGAATACTGTTTCCATCTCTGGGCTGGGCCCCCCAGTGCCAACTCCTTCAATTTGATCGCATCCAGCGCAGAGCGGTTCGAATCGTCGGCGGCCGAGCTCTTTCCGATCATCTTGACTCATTGGTTCTGCAAAGAGATGTTGCATCTCTTTGCGTATTTTATCGCATCTACCACGGGGAGTGCCAGAGCACTGAGGAATCGTTCGGACTAATTTCAGCCGCTCAATTTCACCATCGCACATCGCGACAAAACTCGCGATACCATCCGTACTTTCGGGTTGATTAGCGGACCAACAGTGTGCGATTCACAAGAAGGTTTCTCCCTCGCAAAACTTCCTTGTGGAATAGATTACCACAAGCGAATTTTCCGGACCGATATTATTTAGGGACCTTCAAGAAAACAAGAAAAAAACCAACTCTTTTTTAAAAGGCCAGTAACACATCTGCAATTCCCCTGGTGTTGCAGTTGTTCATGGGCAGCGGTCCATCAGGTGAGCCGCATGATCGTTTGCCGCTATCCTATAAAAATATGTTTTTGTATGTATGTTACACGACATCTTCGTCAATTATGCACCGATTATAAGGATTATATATATAAATCCCATATAAATTAAAAAGGAGGATAAAATTTTAATGTGAAACTTTATCCTGGCAGTGGACTAAGCCTATCATGGTTATGGTCAACATGAGAGAAAACAGACATGTCGTAAAAATGTGCAATCATCAGTAAAAAGATTGATGTTTAATTTAAAGCTGAGCAAATATGATTTCAAGATATTCCAATGTAATGTTCGTTGCTTTTTATTTATCAATATTAAATGTGACAGCAAAGCACTCGAAACATCGTGTACATGAAAAATTAGTAAATTAAACGCGACATAATCCGTGAAAATTAATTTTTTTCAATAGAGATAACCTTTTGGTGATTCTATATTTTTTCATTGTCTTTTTAATGTCAATATTGAAATCAGAGTGCCAACGTTGTAATAAGAATAGGATAACTAACCGCCTAGTTTCACAAAGTCCGCCAGGAAATAGAGTAATACGAGATTTTATTAGCCTTCTGTCCACTACATTGAGCTCTTGTTATGACAAAGCTAGAACTTGCTTCCTTACAATATTTGTTACTTAGTTGCATTCTTTAAAGAATGTAAGAAATATTCATAAGATAAATTACAACTATAACAATTTTAAATGACAGTTGTATGAATGTAATGAATATTTATTTGATGAATAACTTTTATCTTCTAATCTATACAAATCAATAAAATTGCAGTATGGCAAAATAACAGCTTTTTACTCAATGAATATGAAAATTTATATGGTACTTATAACAAAAGAAAAAATTAAAAATTAATTGTCTATTTGTTCCAGCTAAACTCCGAAATGGCTTAACCGATTTTGAAGGGAGTTTTACTGGCAGTTAGTTGATGTTGATAAGAAGTAACTTAAGCTACTTTCATTTTGGAAAATAAATAAGGGTTCCGCGCAAAAAAAATTAAAACCCATAAAGCTGAGGCAACAAGGGGAGTGCCTTGAAACTGAGGAGATACGACAAAGGGAATCTTTTTAGCGGTAAACGCGCAAACTTGTGTCTTCTGGGGATTGAACTGGACTAGATTTAGTCGCCCCCAGTCTGAGACTTTGTTCAACAAAGTTTCGACTTCAGACACAAGTTTGTTCCGGTACTCGGCGACGTTTTCCCGAGAAATATTGGCACGGCCGGTGTATAAAGCATCACCAGTGCTGTCGTCTGCATAGCAATGAATGTTACTGGTTTGCAACATACGAGGGTGGATTGAAAAGTACTCGGCCTAACACAGATCCATTCAATTCTAAAAATCAAATCTACGCACATTATTTAGTTCAGTTCAGACTAGTTCATTGTGTGAAGTTCGAAACGTGTGCGATAATTAGTTGTGATTTTATAAATTTATTAACAAAGTAATCGGACATAATTTCCGTGAATGGAGCAAATCGAGCAGCGTGCCGTCATTAAGTACCTCCATAAGAAGGGGCTATCATCAAAAGCCATCCATGATGACATGGTCAGTACATAAGGCGATTGTGTTCTGTCATTTTCATCCGTCAAAAAATGGATAGCAGAATTTAAGCGTGGTAGAGAGAGTGTGAAAGATGAACCCCGCTCTGGAAGGCCTTCGACGTCAACTACTGACGAAAATATTAAAAAAGTACTTGATTTAATAATGGGAGACCGCAGATTAAAAATTAAAAAGACAGCCGAGATTATAGGCATCTCTCATGAACGAACTCAAAACATCATTGTCTACGAGTTGGGTTTCCACAAGGTGTTTGCGAGGTGGGTTCCGCGACTGCTTTCAGTTGAACAAAAAAGGACGCGATTGACTATTTCACGCGACTGTTTGGAGTTATTTGAAGCCGATGCAGATGATTTTTTGAATCGTTTTGTTACTATAGACGAAACATGGGTTCATTACTGTACACCGGAAACAAAACAACAATCAAAACAGTGGAGAAGACCTGGTTCACCACCCCCTAAAAAGGCTAAGTCGATTTTGCCGGCAAATAAGGTGATGGCTTCAGTATTCTGGGACTCGAAAGGTGTGATTATGATTGTTTATCTTGAAAGGGGTCAGACTATAAACTCTGATTACTACTGCACCTTACTACGTCGTTTACGAGAGGAAATAAAAGAAAAACGTCGAGGAATGCTCGGAAGAAAAGTCCTGTTTCATCAAGATAACGCCCGTGTTCACACGTCAGTACAGTCAATGGCTGAAATTCACAACTGTGGCTTTGAACTGTTACCGCATCCGCCGTATTCACCTGATCTGGCACCATCAGACTTCTTTCTGTTCCCTAACCTAAAAAAGCACTTGGGAGGTCAAAGATTTTCGACAAACGACGAGGTCAAAGCAGCTGTAGACGCGTATTTTGACTCTAAGGAAGAATAATTTTTTTTCAACGGTCTAAATGCTTGGAAGGGGAGGTGGCAAAAGTGTATTGAACTTGATGGTGATTATGTAGAAAAATAAAAATATAACTGATTTAGTATGTGTTTATTTTCTTGGTTAGGCCGAGTACTTTTCAATCCACCCTCGTATCATTGATATGCAGAAGAAACAGCGTTGGTGATAGCACGCAGCCTTGTGGAACACCAGCGTTAATGGGCTTGTAATCGGAGCATGCACCGTCTACTACGACCTTGATGCTCCGATCTACAAGAAAGCTGGTGATCCAATTGCACAATTTCTCAGGTAGCCCATAGGAAGGCAGCTTCGAAAGAAGCGCTTTATGCCAAACCCGATGGAAAGTCTTCGCTATGTCCAAACTAACGGCCAACGCCTCCCCCTTGGACTCCACTGCCTCCGTCCATCTATGGGTCAGGTAGACCAGAAGATCACCAGCTGAGCGACCTCGACGGGAACCGTACTGGCTGGCCAAAGTAAATTTTTAGGAGATGATACTTTATAAAGGCTTATATGTAAATGCATCATTAATAGTTGTGTTTACTACAATACTTATGTAATATTGTTTCTATTTTTTAACCGACGAAAAAACGGAGGTTCTCAAGTCGACGTGTATATTTTTTTTATGTTAGACCACGCATAACTTTTTACATAATGGACCGATTTTGATAATTTTTTTTGATTAGATGGGGAATACCCTAAGGGTGGTAAAATAGGGGTGATTTATTGTTTACTTACATATTCTAATGCTGAGTTGTGTATTATTACATTACATAATAATTACATTACATTACATTACAAAAAACCTCACGATGAATGAGCTTTAGACCTGTCAGTTTCTTGTGTGTGGTCTACACTCAGTCAGGTCATCTCAGTCTCTGCATTTCTGCTAAAGCTCGTTCATCCTGAGGTTTGTGTAATACCTTATTTGGCTCTAGATTTGATAAAGCAATACCCTCAAGTTCTTGTACTCTACTCAGTGCCACATATACCTGTGCCACATATATAGTGTTTGCCCTTCGGCAAATACTTTCTTTCCGAGATCGATTACAGCTTTATCAAGGGTCGTACCTTGTAATTTGTGAACCGTGACGGCTCAGCATAAAATTATCGGCAACATCCTGCGCTCAGAGTCGCCATAACCCTTCGTACTTTGAAAAGTTGCTACCACTTCACACAACCATAGCTATCTTTTAGTCTGCTTCTTATGCTTACAGTCTTTCCTGGCGATGAACTAAATTCTCCTGTTAACGTGTTAATCTAATTCTCTTTCTATTTGCTTCCCACCTTTTTTTTCTCATTATTACATTCTTCTAAATATCTCTTTCTCATTCGAGCAGCATTTTTGGAGGCCTACCCATGGTACCATGGATATTAAGCCTGTTTTTTTTTAAAAGTATTTATATTTTACAACAAATAATAGTAAAAGTAGGATTATATAACAGTTAATAGCTATAGTAAGGTAGGTAACTAATTTGAAAGTATTCAAAAATTAAGCATGTAGTAATTAGTAGATTATAGCCACGAAAAATTATAAAATAAAAACTTTTTAACAAAAAAATTAAACCGCCGAAAAAACTAAAAAGCAAAAACTAATAAACCTTTTTATTTAACCTTAATAACTAAGTTCTTAAACTAATTTAAGTATAACTAAGTATATATTTTTATAATTATTTTGAGTTTTTAATTAACCGTAATAACTAAGTTCTAAAACTAATGAAAGTATACCTAAGTAATTTCGAGTCGGTGCTAAACAATCAATGAACAAAGACCAGTAAATTACCTTAAATTTAAAGAAATAACCAAATCTAATTAACAATGCCGCGCATCACGCTTTACATAATTAATTAATTTGCTTGTTTGGCGCCGACTCAAAATTACTTAGGTATACATTAGTTTTAGAACTTAGTTATTAAGGTTAATTAAAAACTCAAAATAATTACAAAAATATATACTTAGGTATACTTAAATTAGTTTAAGAACTTAGTTATTAAGGTTAAATAAAAAGGTTTATTATTTTTTGCTTTTTAGTTTTTTCGGCGGTTTAATTTTTTTGTTAAAAAGTTTTTATTAAATATATTTTTATGTCCTTAACCTACGTGGACATGTTCTGTTACGATGTATTTTCTTTTCATCGATTGATAAATCAGAATTGTATCAGTCAAAAGATCAGATTTTAATCGAACTCCTTTTCTGTCAACGGGTCGTTCTGAGAAGGTACTACACTCTTACCTATTTACGCCGTCAAATACCAGTACCGGCACTTTATTCTGGTCTGAAGGATATAGACAGCCAGTGTACTTACATGGTGAGGCATACCATGTTAGCTGCCAGAGGTGACAACGCATTCCTAGCCTTCTTTGTTTGAAATAGGCTACAGAAGTCCACGGGCAGTAGACATCAGGTGAACTGCTAGTTCGTTTGTCACTTCAATTTTATAAAAAAAAATAGTAAGTATTTATAATTATTTAAATCGTCTAGCTTTGTTTACGCAAATATTTGTGGTTTGAAATATTATACTCGGGTCATACCAGATATTTGAATGAGCCTGGGGAACGTGGTCACCACCAACACTATTAATAATCACATACCATAGAAAAGTATGTCATATAACGAAAATGTGCTATATGTTCCTCCTATTTCCATTGGAAAACGCTTAGAAATACCCGCTTTGCGGGTTCAAGTACAGCTTACATCCATCTTGCACTGAATAAAATCCCATGATGTTTCCATGTAATGGCTACGGGAACACTTTTGTACACAGCAGTATTAGCACCAGATGTCCCTGTGAGATGATGTAATTACAAACGAAAAGTAAAATCTAAAACATAGGAAGCATTAATTTGATTTAGTTCACAGCGTCGTGCAAATTCGAAATCCTAATTTCGCTTTTGGCGCTCAAAATTGGACACACTATAAGATAGAAGTTTGAGAAGGTTTATGACAATAGTTTTTTTTTTCCATTAAAAAAATTGGTCAGTTATTTTCAACCGACTTCTTAAAGGGAGGAGGTTCTCAATTTAACTTTATTTTTTGTGTTTCACCTCAGAACTTTTTTCTAGGTGAATAGGATTTATGATTCTTTTTTTTATTTGAAAGGTGGTGCTTCTCATGTGGTGGTCTCATATAAATTTGATAAAGTCTGAACAGTGGTTTTTGAGTTATCCTTAATAATGTATTTGTAATGTAATTTGATTTCGACTACATTGATGATATTCTCATTTTATTTATATTGAAGTCGGTTGTACAATTTTTTTTTTTAATTTTGCGAATTATTTTACTCTGATTTACTTTAATAAAGTATCAAAATAACGTAAGTATTAATACTGGTAACTTAGACTTAATACGAAATATTTAAATTATTTTAATAATAATTTACTTGTTTACATTATAAAAGTAGTAAAATTATGTCATTAAGAGTAGGTATCTAAATTGTGTCAAAATCTATATTCCAACCTAATTTTGTTAATAAAATTAACTTAACGTATATACATTTGTGGAAAATGGGATCGGAACCAGCAATACAGGAAAGAGCGGAAATTAAAATCGTGTGTTCTTTATTAAGTAACAATAATTGCACTAAGCAATTATTTTTTTTTTATTTTTTTATTATAATAGATATTTATTTTCATAATACTTATTTTTATCTACAATACTAAAAACTACTTAAAAAAAACTAAAACTAGAAACTTAAATATCATACTACTGTTAAATATGTCCTACTCCCCGCGGTATCTTGCCAAGAACGCTGGCTGCGTTTCCGCTGAATGGCTATAATTAGGCTTTGAGCGAGAAAATAACCAGCCCTCTTATCACCAGCAGCAACGACCAGCCGCGGATGGAGTTCCTTTACGAACTTCACCGCACGTGGACCCCACGGACCGATAGTCTCTACAGCAAATGGCTCAAATATGTAGTCATCTCTCATAGACTCATATTTGCGCCACTTACTCAGTTCAGCTGCCTCTGATGCCGCCCGGGCTCTAAACGAGGTACCCCTGAGATGAGAGACCGCCAGAGTGTCTACGCAAGTAGCATCCCATACTAAGGCTTTACCTCTCTCCCAAGGGACCAATGTCATACCGTCGGGTCTCTTGCTATCGTCTCTAAATATTCCACAAGGCTCTAAAACCGAGGGAACATTTATAATGACAAGAGCCCTTCGGATGACATCGTTCAGAGAACTGTGTCGTGAAAATCTACCAGCGCTTTTCTTACACGAAAGTCCGTGGAGCCCAAACTTGTCGACGCTGCTACCACAGGGACACTGATGGGGTTGACAAATCGCCGCTGCTAGTCGGATTCCTACGGCAATGCGTAAGCTTTCCGCATCAAGTAATGTGCCAAGATTACTTGATGGTAAAGCGTGTAACCAATGACTAGATTCCTTAGTCGAAACAGCTAGAAGGCGTGCCTTATCTTGGTCACTATGGAGATTATGAAACAAATCCTTCTGCACGCCCTGTACCAACGGAATATCCCACTGTTTTTGTTGGTTAGCTTCCAGTGGAACATTTTCACCAGGACAGAGCGTTTGCCATGTCTGCCCTGCCTCCGCAGCAAAGCATAGGTCTACTTTATTATTTTAAATTATATTACATAAGTCACTGACACTATGTACGGAAGCAAGGAAAGCAGGCAATGCAACGCTAGAAAGATTTCTCACACCAATGCCACCAAATTTTATAGGTAAAGTAGCTAAAGTAGGTAAAGAGTCCAAG
This sequence comes from Parnassius glacialis, assembly GCA_033319125.1. Classification (NCBI taxonomy): domain Eukaryota; kingdom Metazoa; phylum Arthropoda; class Insecta; order Lepidoptera; family Papilionidae; genus Parnassius; species Parnassius glacialis. The sequence goes on along the minus strand of JAVANC010000028.1, from coordinate 35,101,606 downwards.
CTGTTGTATTTAAAGTTAAATTTAGAATTTTTTCTATAGCTATTTTAAGATTATTATCAATATCCATTAAAATATCCGAACATTTCCAGACTGGACTCGAGCGAAGTAAGTATGTAAATCTAGGTACAAGAAGACAATATTTTAAAATAGTAAGAGCTATGTGGGGTTTTAATTTATACAATTTATCAACGTGGTTTAAAAACTGATCAAATTTTGTTTTTAAAACAGGTTTAATACTATCGAAAAACAACGGAGCACCTAGCAGGTATAGTGATTCCGTACTGACAGTTTTTATTCCTGGACAAATATGATTAAAATTTTGAAATAAAGTGTCTCTATGAGAAGTAGATAAAATATTGGAAAAAAATATTTCACATTTATTGCTATTTGGTTCAAGACCAATATTTTTAAAATTTTGATAAATATGAGTAAGATCACTGAGGACGTCATCTGCTCTACCTCCCAGTGGACCGTCGTCTAGGTACCAGACATTCAGCTTGGATTTCAAATTTGAAATAATTGGTTGAATTCCCAAACTGAAAAGTGCTGGACCCAGTGGGTCACCCTGCTGAACACCGACAGCAGAATCAATAACATGGTTTTCGTAAAACAAGTTAGTATTTTGACTATAACATTGCCAAACGTAATGATAAATTTCGGGGGTATTATTAGCCACTTCTTTCAGCAAGGTTACCTTATCGATAGAGTTAAAAGCATTCCTTAGGCCAGCCTTCACAAGAACATCTGCATCAGAGTTTGTTAAAAATGTACGCACTGAATGTACCGCCGCCTCATAGCCACCTCTAGTGCCAAAACCTAGTTGAGTAGGCTGAAATTTGGTCTAAAGGTTAGAGATTATGTGCCTGCAAATAATTTTGAAGTTAAACATCGAAATGTGGAACCAACGGCAATAGGACGGATACCGTTATCCTTTTTTTTGAAGGCACACAATCTTGCCCCATATAAGAATGGAATGAAATTTGGATTAACATTACCAGAAAGCATAAAGTTACATAATTTTGTAATGTCTTTAAGAAGTACTCCGTCGGCGTCACCGGCAGAAGCGCTTACAAGATCTTTAAGATGTTGAGGCGTAATTCCGTCAATGCCGCCAGCAGAACCATTCGAAAATGACATAATTGCTTCTAAAGTGCCTTTTTCTGAAATTTGTAAAGGTTGCATAGAAGCCCTGGGAGGCAGCGGTAAAGTCTGAGGATGTATGACCGAAGGATGCTTTTGACGAAGGCTTTCAAGAGTTTCGACATTACGAGGAGCCAGGATGTCGTCTGAGAATAAAATACAGGATGCATTTTTTAAGTCGCCATCCATTACTTTCGACTTGAAACAATTTTGAATAGTGCATGACAATACTTTAGCAAGCTGCATCCTCGCACCTCTAGGAATTCTTTTAACCACTGGTACATTACGATAATAATTGTAAATTTGCTCCGAAAAAAGGGAAAAAATTGTGTCATTAGAGGAATTAGAGGCTAATAGAGTTAGGAATTTCTACGGCAGGCTGTGAAGCCGAAATACTTTTGCTATGGCATCGTTTAATATGTATATTTAATCCCCTTTTACCTTTAAATAGCCTACCGTCAGCACAATTTTGACACTGTAGGAAATCCGGCTGTGACTATAGCAGAGCAGAGATATTCATTAAAAAATCTAAACAGATCTCTACAACACTCAAAAGTCTTTATATTACATATTCATAGTAACTTGAAATGTGCTGTACTCCGCATCTTTTCCTAAAACAATTAATTACGGCCTAAATAAAAGCACTTTACTCTATAAATGAAATATTATCACATTAATTCCCTGGATTTATTCCATATTGATAAAAATTGTATGTAGTCGTTACGCTTTGACAGTTGTCAGCGGCGCAGCAGAAATATTTTCCTTTCTTAATTAGTATTATGTCTGAAATCAAAAAAAAATATTATTAAAACAACTCTCTTATATTTTGTGATCTTTTTGTTGAAATTTTTAAGCCAAAATTGGCCTCCAAATAACAAAATAAGATAAATATACGTAGCTTTTGACAGTGAAAAATTTTGACAACATTCAATTAATTTTAATTAATTACTAAGTTTTTTAATCAATTTTTATTTTTATTTTCATCAAAATGCTAAGCTTAGTTCGATGAATATTCAAAAAATCTATTGTTATATTTAGAAATTCTGTTATTAAAATTAATCTGCATATGTTTACAAATTTTTTAAGCTTTATAACTTTTATTTTATTTTTTAATGATTATATATATACATTAATATATACTGGCTTACCTAACCTTATGTAAATTTAGTTTATTTGAAAGGTAAGTTAGTTAGTAGTTACTAACATGAATTTGAAATAGTAATGATTAACTGGGAATACTTCCGAATGTCGACTGTGGATCCCCCTCCCCGACCCCCCAATAATACAGTTGCAGAATAAAATGAGATACTACTACCCCAGGAGGGAAGTAGTATCTCCCACGATATCCGTGAATTTCTGCAACATCAGGGGATTTCACTCGAACCTAAACAACGTCCACTACCATCTGGAGACCTTGGTCTTTCTGACCGAGACGCAGGTGTGCTCTCCGGCTGATACTTTGTACATCCTACCTGAGGTATAAATTGGAACACTTCTTTGTGCCCCGGGCTAGGGTTTGCGTATACGTCAAAGAGGATATCCGTTCTCGACGCCTCAGCAATCTCGAAGGTTCAAAACTGTCCATCCTTTACCTACGAGTAGACGGCGTCAACCGTCCGCGTATCTACAGGTGCCTCTATATGTCCCATAGCGGTAATGCCGACACAGACCGTCTACGACCAAATGGCTACAGATTCCTTGCTAGGGCAGATCCCAATCGCAGCGATCATGATCCTTGGCGATTTCAAAACCCACCATGCCGAATGGCTCAATATATGTTAAACAGATAATGCGAGGAAATCTGTCTATGACTTTGGCTGGACATATGGTTTAAAACTACTGGTTAATTCGCCTACGCGGATTCCAGATGTGGAGGATCATGCACCTTCCCTGTTGGACTTCTCATCCTGACGGAAAACAGGTCAAGTTCGGAGTGTGGTGCCACTCAAGCTAAGATCGCGTTTGCATTCTGCAGGCTGCCGCCGTGTTTGGCACTGTAGATCAGCCGTTTGGGATAGGATGTGGTCATTTTTTGTTCCTACCTTTGGACGCATGTTTGCTTCTCGCCGGACGATCCCAATGTTTTTGCTAATTCTGTCATTGATGTGGTGCTTCAGGGAATGAAAATTTCTTTTCCATTATCTCTGGTACCTATGAGAGGCAGAATTCAGCCATGGTTTTGGTCGTTCCTGCAAAATTGCTTTACGGCAAAAGCAAGACTGCTACCGGTCCTGGGCTGACGCATTGACGTCCCGAGACGTAAATACCAGTGCCCTTAAAAAGAAGTATAATTCCTCTTCACTGTCTTTCAAAAGAGTCATTGCCAAGTCAAAGTCGAAGCACATCGGCAGAATTGCTGAAAAACTAGTTCCCCTTCTTTCTGGATCATTTTTCTGTCCCGAAAAGGCTGTCCAAGGGAAGTTCTGTCAGATATCTCTTCAATCTCTGCATAAGAAGGACGACTCACTGGCCCATACCGCAAAGGAGAAAGCCGATCTGATAGGTTCTCTCTATGCATCCAACTCGACTCTCAATGACGGGGGGAACAAACTTTCCCACGGTATGAATAATCCATGCCGAATTTGTGGTTTACACGGCGCTCGGTTTGCAAAGCACTCATCTCCCTGGCGGTTAAACAAGTGGAGTGGACCTGAAGGAGTCCCTCCATTATGCTAAAGACGTGTGCTCCGGAGTTGGCACCGGTTGTAACGCGTCTTTGTCGGTACTTCTCATCCGTAGGCCTAGTCCCAAATTAATGGATGATAGCTTTGATCCATCCGATCATTCAAAAAGGCGACAGCTCAGACCCGTCTAACTACAGGCCCATCACCATCACCTCCTTGTTGCCCAAAATAATTTTCTTTTGATGTGTGTATGATTATGTTAGGCTTAGCACGCACTGCGATTAAACGCGAGTGGTTTAGGAATAGCTGTAAACGCAAGCCGCCGAAGAAGAGTAGTTAATTTTTACCATCCGTCAAGTGTAATATCCCTCTATAAGATGCAGGAGTGTACAAGCTTGATTGCGAATGTGGTCTCTCTTACATAACACAAACAAAAAGATCCATTAAAACCCGCGTGAAAGAATATCTAGCTGACGTGAAGCACCGACGCTCTGGGAAGTCTGCAGTCTGTGAACATGTTCTAGATCGTCCCCGCCCGCCTTACATCAGACTTGAAAGACCACAAATCCTCGCAAAAGAACACCGATTCCTACCTAGGATGACACGCGAGGTTATTGAAATTAAAAAAAACATCCTAATATATAATCAATAGAGAAGATGGATGGATGCTGCCATCTGCTTGGGATCCTATAATTAACAAAATTAAACCCAAACCCAAGCATACCACTGCAAGACTTCAAGATACTGGAAGTTCATTCTGCGTAAATCGAACCAAAAATTAATATTAAAAAACTGAAGGTAGCCGGGCTAACTGTGACATCGGGACGTCAAACTCCCCCCCCCCCCCCCCCCCCCCCGTGAACTGGGTCGCTGTAAAGCACTCGAAACGTTACTCATAAAATAAACACAATAAAATCCGTAAAAAAATGTATTCAATGTGTAGTGTTGGCGTAAATATAAGAAATCATTATGATTATTTTATCCTTTTTTATTCATCGAAGTCCGCACCAGCCAACACTTTTCTTCCTATCCTACGGTTGACTACCAGATAATGCCATAAATTATTAAATATGGAAATTGTAACACTTAAGGTAATTTAAAAAAAGATAAATTAATGATGTTGATTCCACTGCAATTAGTGAGTAATAATATGATGTCAATTCTACTTCGTAACCATGATTTCCAGTCGTACAATCTGTATTATATTTTTTTATTCAGAGCTGAACGTTGAACATTCTTTTGTTTTTGAACTACAGTGCTCTTCTTTTGCTCTTGGCCTCTGAAAAGGCAACAAACTCGGCTCCCAGGGCAAGCCGACTTTATCATGCTAATAGGCGCATTCTTTGCATTCGGACGCTATCTGTTGCTTTTCACCGACTGTGAAATTGGGTTGCCTCTTTATTAAAAAGAAAACTCTATTTAGTGTAGGCCAAAATATTACGATATTATTGTGTAGGGCTTAATAATTTTATTTAGTACTGTGGCAGTGTTTGTACAGTCCCCCTGGCCGTGATCAAAGAAACAAATCCGATTATATTGGTTATTTTTATTTTAACTCGCTAAGTAGCGATAGGCGCACACAGAAACCGGAAAGACGGTAGAAAACTTACTTAGATTTTATAAAAATATATTTTTTATGGAAATAAATATTATGAATGATGAATATTATTATTTTTATTTTTTCTCATTAAATAGCTGATAACATTGCTTAAAGTGTGATATTATATAACACTAAGGGGTGATTTTCCAATTATCTTAAAGAAATATTCGTTAGATAAATTACAACTCTAACAATTTTAAATGACAGTTGTATGAATAAAATAATTGTTTTAATTTTATATTCAATAAGGTTATGATTTATATAATGAATAACTTTTATCTTCTAATCTATACAAATCAATAAAATTGCAGTGTTGCAAAATAACAGTTTTTTACTCAATGAATATGAAAATATATACGGTACTTATAAAAAAAGAACAAATTAAAAATTAATTGTCTGTTTGTTCAGGCTAAACTTCGAAATGGCTTAACAAATTTAAAAGGGAGTTTTACTGGCAGTAAGCTGATGTTAATAAGAAGTAACTTAAGTTACTTTCATTGTGGAAAATAAATAAGGGTTCCGCGTAAAAAAAATTAAAACCATGCAATTCAGCCGTAATAATTTCCTAGCGGTCGACGTCGCGGGGAATTAGTTCATAAATACTACACGAGCAAAGACAGGCACAGTAAACAATATCATATCAAAAGCATTTCACTATCGCAGCTCATACAGAATAAAAAGTAATAATATTAAAGTATTCCCAGACAATCTTGACAGGGGTGTTATTAAATAAAAAAGCGCCGTAACGTCTTTTCGAGTGTTTTATGCTGTTTATTAACTATCAAACGCAAAAGCGTTTCCTATTGTATAGAAAAATCTTTACGATTTCGAATAAATTGTTTAAATTTATAAAATAAAACTCTTTTTTTTCTGATTCCTCCCGCAAATTTCCACTCTGGACGTGGACATGAGCCTCCCGCGTTAAAGCCACGCTTAGGAGGTGGACTGGGGATCGCAGTCCCTACCGAACGTCTAGCACATTGACTGCTACCTGACACCGGTATGGTTAACGTTATAGTTAACGGTAAACGGTTATACGGCGATCTATCGGAAATTTTCTAGAATTTTCCCGAAACATTCCCGTGGTCAACTCTTGCGACACCCATGGGATGTACACCACGACCACATGTATAAATAACAAAAATGTTTTTAAAAATACTTCTATTGTTACATCCTCGTGTAGGTCCGTATTTATGGCATTTCATTGTGTGGTACTCCGTGAAATTGTACGTTACTTGCTTTGCTTAATGTTGTCGAGGGCTACCATAATAGTCGGGACCAAACTTGCTTCACAACGTAGTGCGCGTTTGGCTCTGTCTCTGATTGAATCTAGCAAGAAGTATATGCCTTACATAGAATTAACGAACAGATGTTTGTCCATGAGCAATTTATGTATGAAAACGCCTGTACAATACAGGAGAAAATCATAGTGTGAATATAACGTTTTCTAAAACTAATATCGCATTGATTCACAAAACACACTAGTTTCTTTCCATCGCCCGTCTTTTGTAGGGGATAGGCACAGGGGGGAATAACGACACGGCGCTAAGTATTTCGAAGATACCGACTACCATACGATCGACAGGTGACAGTGATATGTGACAGTATAAAAACACCGTCTATATTTGCTACAAATGTCACGTCATTGTAAGTGCGTGTCGCCCTAAAAATATACGATACGGTAAATTGTTTGTATTGTGTCATTGGCCCTCTGAATCATCACAGTGTGACATTAGGTCATTTGATTAATCCCTGGAACACGTTTTAGTCACGCGTATTTAATATGTTACTAATATGAACCCACACAAATGTCTATACATTTTTTAAAGATATTATTATATATTTTTCTAATAATGATTTCTTATATTTACGCGAACACTACACATTGAATAAAACTACTTTTACGGATTTTATCGCGTTAAATTAGGTCAGACCCCGTGACCACGGTTGCTGGAAAGCAACCGAAATGTCGGGAATATAAAATAACCTAATTAAATGCGATAAAATCCGTAAAAGTAGTTTTATTCAATATATTTTTCTAGTTCACGTGCGGTGAATAATCCAGTCAATTTAGGTCTGAAATCAAAATCTTGACACTCAACTTTGCATTTTTGATATAATGTAGTATTTATTAATGATACAAATTCAATGTGTAAAAGTTTTCGTATCCAACACCCGGCAAGGTTTACAAAAAAATTGACAAAAGTGTTTTTTCGCAATTATTCGGAAACGGTAAAAGTTAGTCAAAAAAGTTCTATTAACAAAATATCGAGCTTAAAATTTTAAATAAAAAGGTTAAATGTTTTTTTCCTTCTTTCATATTAAACCGAGTTAAGGCGGTTTTAAATTTAAGGGATGAACGTAAATTTTTAAAAATCGTAGTAAGTAGAAAAATTAGCGATTTTTTTTAAATTGCTTAAAAAATCTAACCTAAAGGTTACATTTTAAATTAAAAATGAGATTTTGGTCAATGAAACTATGGTCAATTTTGATTTTCAGTCACTATTTACATGCTTACCTATTGAAGACTGCATCTCAATTTTAACCAGGAAGCTAGAAGAATACAACATGCCTACAGAATATGTAGTATTACTCAAACCCTGCCTTACATCTGGCTATCTATTGTGGAAGAAGGAGTTTTACAAGCAAGCAGATAGAGTGGCGATGGGCTCACCTGTATCTCCCATAGTCGCCGAGGACTTTGAGGAGAAAGCCCTTCTTACTGCTTCTGTAAATCCAAGATTCTACAAGCGGTACGTAGACGACACTTTTACAATTTTACCATCTGACAAAATAACTGCATTTTTAGACCACCTTAATTCCATAAACTCTAGAATACAATTCACGATGGAGTTAGAGGCAAACAATTCTTTAGCTTTCCTAGTTGATGTTTTAGTCATCCGAAATCCTGATAACACTATTGGTCACACTGTGTATAGAAAAAAGACCCATTCCAACCGATATTTAAATGGTGAATCGCACCATCCTCCATCACAGTTAGCTACCGTGGGAAAATCTTTGTTTCAGATAGCACGAGGGATCTGTGACAGAAAAGATCTGGCCGGCGAGCTTCAGCACGTCGAGCAAGTATTGCAAGACAACAAGCTTCGGGTCGCGCACCTACATCACAGTGACCGAGTGAAGCCGACCACAGTCGAGCGTGTGCCTGCTGTACTACCCTGTATCAGAGGAGTCACAGACAAAGTTGGCACCACACCTTGTAAGGTGCAATAGAAGCTCGCCCTCTTCTATGAAAAAACGTAACTTTACTTTTTTACTTTACTTTTAAAAGCTCATTTCAAAGAAATAAGAATAGTAAAAATATATTAAAGCTTCAGGCATAGTATATAGAAGGAGTACAGCGCAGACATCAGAAGCTTTTATGTGAAATTATGATTTTATTCTTTTATATCTTTATATTTATATTTATTGTTTTTAGTTCTTGAAGCCAGCTTCTACTTTTTGTTAAAAGTTTAATTTTTAAACCCTTACAGATTTTACTGGACCTTGTAGTGGTAGTGTACGAATATCCACTATCCTATATCGTCCCTTGGGTGTCGTAAGAGGCGACGTAGGGAAACAAATCAGGAGATGGGCAGCAGCGTCTTCCTAATAACAATTTAAAATAAAACAAACTGCAGTTGCCAATACGCTGGCCAAGCGTGGGAACTATGTAAATATCTCACCTATGAGGCAGTCTATGAGGGAGTCCTATATTCAGAATTAGATTTTAATAGGCTATATCGGTAACGGTAAACTGAACTCAACTGGACTAAGCTACGGAAAATCTTAAGATAACAACTAGAATGTTGTCTAAATACTTACATTTTCTCAACCGGGGTGGATTTTTTTTTCTTCAAATTTATATAGGATCACCCCTCCATAACGGAGCAACAGAACAAAACAGAGCGGAGTCCCCCCCCCCCCTGCCCGCGACGGCTGCGTAAATACCGGTCGGTTTCGCTTGCGTACCGGTACGTCCGCTTAGGAGTATCCGCCCACAAGTATATTTGAAAATATAGTATATTAAATAAATACTAGCAATGCTAATCACATAACTAATATGCTTGTGGTTCACGAAAAGAGCTGATTTATCATTATCGTGCATTGTTGGTCGGTGACAAAATACTTAGTAATAGAAATAATAACCCCGGTGATAATATAATGTTTAAAGTAGAAAAGTAAAGTTTAATCTACGTCCAAATGCCTGGCACAGGGCTCTTCTCATTTTTCAACAATTTTGCAGTACAGGTACTATTACACTATGCTACATATATGCGTGTTGCCTGATTTCATATATTCTTGAAATGTGTATACAGGTTTCATCATTACATTTTCTTTCACTGCTCGTCAAGTAGAAAATATCTGGACCTGGCTCACGAGGTGACCGACATGTGGGGTGGATTGCCGGCCGAAATTATTCCTGTGGTCGTTTCTGCGAACGGGTTAATCCCAGTCAGCCTCTCGGGTCATCTGAGGCGACTGGGACTCCGTGACGGACCGCTCCAAGCTCAAATGCAGAAGGCGGTGCTCCTCGATACCACCCGCATAGTCCGCCGGTGTCTTTCCCTTTCCCCCTAACCCTCGGCCGTTTGGTCTCCCCTGCCAAGGGCTTCCATCTGGTTGGGTTTTTATTTATTTATGTATTTTTTTATAGGATAGAATAGAATAGAATAGAATATTTTTTTATTCAATATAGATCACATGTGTAATACTTATTGAAAGTCATTTTTTACTTTACCACTGGTTCGAAAAAAAAACCTCTGTCCTGGGAAGAACCAGCAAGAAACCCAGCGGGACTTTTTTTTAAAGCAAATTTTACAATAATGGTTGTACTAACTATATAAGTACAAAATTTATTTTAGAAACAGCTTGGAAGCGATCACCTCATTCCCAGGGGTTATTATCAACCATGTATTCATTTATACTATAATAACCCTTTTTATACAGTTTCAACTTAACAAAACATTTAAACTTGCTAATGGAGAGAGCCTGTACACTTTCCGGGACCTTGTTGTAATAGCTTATACATTGCCCCAAGAATGAATTACTGACTCTGTGGAGTCGAGAAACTGGTATCACTAGCTTGTGTTTGTTCCTAGTGTTTACAGAATGCATATCACTTTTTTTACTAAAACTACCTTTGTTTTTGTGAACATACATTAAATTTTCGTAAATATACTGAGATAAGGGTGACAAACGAGCACACAGTCCACCTGATGGTAAGTGGTTGCTGCGGCCCATAGACATCTACATCTATCCTCGTTTGCGAATCAAAATGCAGATGCGTTGTCACCCGTGAGGACTAAGATGGAATGCCTCATTCCAGTAAAAAGGGCCTCCGGCCACCTGCACTCACCAAGCGAAACGCAGAGGTAAACCTCTACTTCACGCTGGTATTCTGTGAGGTCGTGGTACCACCCCGGTTCGAGCCGGCCCATCCGTGCGACAGCAAAAGCTGCCGCGTGGCTCTACCACTGTTAAAACGTATTTTTTATGTATTTATTTTATTTTGATGATATTTATGTATGTTTATCATTTTCATTTACAATTATATATTTATACAGCCCAACCAGATGAGAAAACTATAAAGATACCCCTAAAATAATAATAGTGTAGTGTAGTAGTAGTAGATAGTGCATAATAGTAACTATAATCCTGTCCTGCGAAGATAACTATTTTCTGTTGAGATAGTCGCCGTGCTCGAAATTCGGTCTGGAAGTTATTATTATGGTGCCGTCGGTATCGTACTCAGGTTAATCTTGTGTGTATAGTAAATATATAATATACGTGTGTGTGTTATCACGTAATATATACTTGATTTCTTATCGTAATATATATATATATATATATATATATATATATATATATATATATATATATATACACATACATATATATATATATATATATATATATATATATATGTATATATATATATTATTTTATCCTTTTTATTCATAGAAGTCTGCACCAGCCAACACTTTTCATCCTATCTTACGGTTGACTACTAGGTAATGCCATAAATTATTAAGTATGGAAATTGTAACACTTCAGGTAATTTAAAAAAAAGATAAATTAATGATGTCGATTCTACTGTATTTAGTGAGTAATAATATGATGTCAATTCTACTTCGTAAAGTTGCTTTGTAAAGGTCATACAGTCTTTATTATATTTTTTTATTCAAAGCTGAATGTTGAACATTCTTTTGTTTTTGAACTACAATGCTCTTCTTTTGCATTTGGCTTCTGAAAAGGCAATAAACTCGGCTCCGCAGGGCAAGTCGACTTTATCATGCTAATAGGCGCATTCTTTGCATTCGGACGCTATCTGTTGCTTTCCAACGACTGTGAAATTGGGTTGCCTCTTTATTAAAACGAAAACCCTATTTGGTGTAGGCCAAAATATTACGGTATTTTTGTGTAGGGCTTAATAATTTTATTTCGTATTGTGATGTGATAGTATTTATACAGTCCGCCTGACCGTTATCAAACAAACAAAGCCGATTAGCGATGGCATCCTAGAAGACTAAGATGAAATGCTAAGAAATTAATAATTATACTGGTTATTTTTACTTTAACTCACTAAGTAGCAATAGGTGCACACAGAAACCGGAAAGAAGGTAGAAAACTTATGTTAAACTTATATAATTATGGAAATAAATATTATGAATAATGAATATTATTATTTTTATTTAAAAACTATTTTTAATACTGTTTTTTTATTATTTGGATTCAGTGTGATTTCGTAATATTTTTTTTGTAATTAATATTAATTAAGATTGTTGTATATTATCATATACATGTTAGTGGCATTACATAGTATTATATATTATTTTTAACAACTTACAAAAACAGTACATTTATATGTCTTATTTCATTTTCACCAACCTGCCCTATACGACACACGCCAAATGAGCCATGTAGTCCTCACTAGGGATGCGCACCTCTCGCGGAAGAGCAGTGCAATTTTGCTCCCGCGCACATCAATGGTGTACTTCAGAAGCGAGGCAACCCGAGTAGCACCTTGAACACGTTATTATATTGTACTTGGAGGGTGTAGTGTGCTATTTAAGTTTATGTAGTTCACATGCTGCACGTGCAAATGATGTGCAGAAAGCTCTGGGTGATTTTAACTTTCCGTGAATAGCGTGCAAACCTGCAAGCCACCATTTCCTCTCTTAATTGCCACATCCTCCGTTCCCTCTCTATGACATTATCATACTCTAAATCGAAAGTCAACCTATCACTAAGATATTTAAAAATAAACAATAACAATTCTTAATATTTTTTATTATTTCCTGTATTAGATGGTAATGTATCGTATCGTTTGCTTTTATTCTCAAAGACCATGAATTTTTTACATCAAATGCTAAGCCATAAGAGAGCCTTTGCGGGTAGCAAACAGATACACTCAGACTGCGTCTGCTACTGAGTGACTACATTCGACATGGTGCTACTGAGTCACTCAGACACCCAGTCACTCAGTCACCCACGTAACTGTTTAACAACCGACTCAGATTCTGCTGAACTCACCTGTGAGTTCATTTACGTACAAGCTCAACCCCCAATATTTCACCCTGCACTCCAAAGCAATAGATATGCTCTAGATAATGTCCTTTCCGATTTTACATTATTAGCCTGATATTCATATCTATACAAGTATTTTTTATCTCTCAATTCATTAATATTTTCAAGAATATTTATGAATTGATATCACCACACATTGAATATGTATTTCATTTTAATATAAGAAATCACTAATACCACCACAATTAGGTGCACCAAAATTATCCTTAGTGGCCATATCTTCTTATACAGCAAAAATGAAAGTTAGTTCTGAACTGTAAATTTATTATATTTTAACTTGTTGTCACATTGACGCCTAAGGGATATTTTCTCTAAATAAATTGACTCTTTCATGAAGAGTCTTGATTATGTATCGAACAATATTCGATTCCCACGTTTTCTTCGTCACATTAGTAATGAACGAAATTGTTTTTCTCTCCACTGTTATAAAATTTCTCTTTTTCACAAAATTCTCAATTCTCTTCTTCTTTTTAATTATTCGAATTTGAAACTGCCTGTGTGTAACTTTTAACTAACTTCAAAGAAAAAGGGGAATGTCAATTCGAGTGCAGATTCGGTCTCACATGGAAAACTGTTCCCATGTCTGGGCTGGGCCCCCCAGTGCCAGATCCTTCAATTTGATCGCATCCAGCACAGAGCAGTTCGAATCGTCGGCGACTGAGCTCTTTCTGTTAAGCTTGACTCATTGGCACTGCGAAGAGATGTTGCATATATATGCGTATTTTATTGCATCCACCACGGGGAGTGCTCTGTGGAATCGCTCGGCTAATTCTACTTCCAGCTACTCAATTTCACCATCGCACATTGCGACAAAACTCACGATACCATCGTTACTATCTGGTTGATTGGTGGTCCACCAGTATGCGATTCAAGAAGTTTTCTCCCTCGCACAACTTCCTTGTAGAATCGACTACCTTCAGCGATTTTTCCGGACCGATACGATTTAGGGACCTTCAAGAAAAGGAGAAAAAAGCAAACTCTTTTTTAAAAGGCCAGTAACACATCTGCAATTCCCCAGGTGTTGCAGTTGTTCATGGGCAGCGGTAGTCAGTTACCATCAGGTGAGCCGTATGCTCGTTTATCTCTATCCTATAAAAAAATATGTTTTTTTAACTAAGTTACACGATATCTTCGTCAATTATGAACCGATTTTAAATATTCCTTCTTTTATTAAGATATGTTTATTTCAGGTGTAATCTCATATTAATCCCATATAAATTAAAAAGGAGGATAAAATTTTAATGCGAAACTTTATCCTGTCAGGGGGCTAAGTCTATAATGGTGATGGTCAGCATGAGAGAAAACAGACATGTCGTAAAAATGTGCAATCATCAATAAAAAGATTGATGCTTAATTTAAAACTGAGCAAATATGATTTCAAGTTACTCCAATACTGTAATGTTCGTTGCTTTTTATTTATCAATATTAAATGTGACAGCAAAGCACTCGAAACATCGTGTACATGAAAAATTAGTAAATTCAACGCGATATAATCCGTGAAAATTATTTTCTTTCAATAGAGATAACCTTTTGGTGATTCTATATTTTTCCATTGTCTTTTTAATGTTAATATTGAAAGCAGAGTGCCGACGTTGTAATAAGAATAGGATAACTAACCGCCTAGTTTCACAAAGTCCGCCAGGAAATGGAGTAATACGAGATTTTATTAGCTTTCTGTCCACTACGTTGAGCTCTTGTTATGATAAAGCTAGAACTTGCTTCCTTAGAATAGTTGTTACTTAGTTGCATTCTTTAAAGAATGTGCCCACAATGCAATGTTCGCAAAATGTTTCTCATAAAATAGCTGATAACATTGCTTAAAGTGTGATATAATATAACACTAAGGGTTGAATTTTCAAATATCTTAAAAGAAATATTCATAAGATAACTTACAAATTTAACAATTTTAAATGACAGTTGTGTGAATAAAATACTTTAATTGTTTCAATTTTATCTTCTAATCTATACAAATCAATAAAATTGCAGTGTGGCAAAATAACAGTTTTTTACTCAATGAATATAAAAATATATACGGTACTTACGAGTATAACAAAAGAACAAATTAAAAATTAATTGTCTATTTGTTCCGGCTAAACTCCGAAATGGCTTAACCGATTTTGAAGGGAGTTTTACTGGCAGTTAGCTGATGTTGTAAGAAGTAACTTAAGTTACTTTTATTTTAGAAAAATAAATAAGGGTTCCGCGCAAAATAAAACCAATGCAAATCAGCCGTAATAAATTCCTAGCGGTCGACGTCGTGGGGAATTAGTTCATAAATACTACACGAGCAAAGACAGGCACAGTAAACAATATCATATCAAAAGCATTTCACTCTCGCAGCTCATACAGAATAAAAAGTAATAATATTAAAGTATTCCCAGACAGTCTTGACAGGGGTGTAATTTAATAAAAAGCGCCGTAACGTCTTTTCGTGTGTTTTATGCTGTTTATTAACTATCAAACGCAAAAGCGTTTCCTATCGTATAGAAAAATCTTTTTGATTTCGACTAAATTGTTTAAATTTATAAAATAAATCTCTTTTTTTCTGATTCCTCCCGCAAATTTCCACTCTGGACGTGGACATGAGCCTCCCGCGTTAAAGCCACGCTTAGCAGGCGGACTGGGGATCGCAGTCCCTACCAAACGTCTAGCACATAGACTGCTACCTGACACCGGTATGGTTAACGTTATGGTTAACGGTAAACGGTTATACGGCGATCTATCGGAAATTTTCTAGAATTTTCCCGAAACTTTCCCGTGGTCAACTCTTGCGACACCCATGTGATGTACACCGGGACCACATGTATAAATAACAAAAATGTGTTTAAAAATACTTCTATTGTTACATCCTCGTGTAGGTCCGTATTTATGGCATTTCATTGTGTGGTACTCCGTGAAATTGTACGTTACTTGCTTTGCTTAATGTTGTCGAGGGCTACCATAATAGTTGGGACCAAACTTGCTTCACAACGTAGTGCACGTTTGGCTCTGGCGCTGATTGAATCTAACAAGAAGTATATGCCTTACAAAGAATTAACAAATAGATATTTGTCCATGAGCAATTTATGAATGAAAACGCCTATACAATACAGGAGAAAATCCTTGTGTGGATATAACGTTTTCTTAAACTAATATCGCATTGAATCACACAACACACGGGATTCTTTCCAACGCCCGTCTTTTGTAGGGGATAGGCACAGGAGGGAATAACGACGCGGCGCTAAGTATTTCGAAGATACCGACTACCGTACGATCGACAGGTGACAGTGATATGTGACAGTATAAAAACACCGTCTATATTTGCTACAAATGTCACGTCATTGTAAGTGCGTGTGGCGCTAAAAATATACGATAAGGTAAATTGTTTGTATTGAGTCATTGGCCCTCTGAATCATCACGGTGTGACATTAGGTCATTTATTTAATAGTAGATTAGTAGTTACTAATATGAACCCACACAAATGCCTATACATTTTTAAAGATATTATTATATATTTTTCTAGTTCACGTGCGGTGAAGTTCCTAAAGAAGTGTATCCGAGACTTGTCGTCGCCGCTGGTGATAGGAGGGCTAGGTTTATTCTCCTTTAAAAGCTAGGTGAATAATCCAGTTAATTTTGGTCTGAAATCAAAATGTTTACACTCAACTTTGCATTTTTGATATAATGTACTATTAATGATACAAAACCAATGTGTAAAAGTTTTCGTATCCGAAACTTTCGGCAAAGTTTTAAAAAAATTGACAAAATTGTTTTTTCGCAATTATTCGAAAACGGTAAAAGTTAGACAAAAAAGTTCTATTAACAATATGTAGAGCTTAAGATTTTACATAAAAAAGGTTAAATGTTTTTTTCCTTCTTTCATATTTAACCGAGTTAAGGCGGTTTTAAGTTTAAGGGATTAACGTAAATTTTAAAAAATCGTATAAAGAGTAGAAAAATAAGCGATTTTTTTAAATTGCTTAAAAAATCAAACCTAAAGGTTAGATTTTAAATTTAAAAATGAGATTTTGGTCAATGAAACTATGGTCATTTTTGATTTTCAGTCACTATTTACATGCTTACCTATTGAAGACTACAACTAACAACAACAACAACAACAACTAAAAGAAGAATACAACATGGCTACAGAATATACAGTATTACTCAAACACTGCCTTACATCTGGCTATCTATTGTGGAAGAAGGAGTTCTACAAGCAAGTAAATGGAGTGGCGATGGGCTCACCTATATCTCCCATAGTCGCCGACATATTCATGGAGGACTTAGAGGAGAAAGCCCTTCTTACTGCTCCTGTAAATCCAAGATTCCACAAGCGGTACGTAGACGACACTTTTACAATTTTACCATCTGACAAAGAAACTGCATTTTTAGACCACCTTAATTCCATAAACTCTAAAGTACAATTCACAATGGAGTTAGAGACAAACAATTCTTTAGCTTTCCTAGATGTTTTAGTCATCCGAAATCCTGATAACACTATTGGTCACACTGTGTATAGAAAAAAACACATACCAACCGATATTTAAATGGTGAATCGCACCATCATCCATCACAGTTAGCTACCGTGGGAAAATCTTTGTTTCAGAGAGCACGAGGGATCTGTGACAGAAAACATCTGGCTGCCGAGCTTCAGCACGTCGAGCAAGTATTGCAAGACAACAAGCTTCGGGTCCCGCGCCTACGTCACAGTGACCGAGTGAAGCCGACCACAGTCGAGCGTATGCCTGCTGTACTACCCTATGTCAGAGGAGTCGCAGACAAGGTTGGCTACATCTTGAAGCGAGCTTCTATTGAAACATACTTCAAGCCGCCGAAGAAGATTAGTCAATTTTTACCATCCGTCAAGTGTAATATCCCTCTACAAGATGCAGGAGTGTACAAGCTTGATTGCGAATGTGGTCTGTCTTACATAGGACAAACAAAAAGATCCATTAAAACCCGCGTGAAAGAATATATAGCTGACGTGAAGCACCGACGCTCTGGGAAGTCTGCAGTCTGTGAACTTAGAGTAATTACACATAGAGTGATAGTGTCATTCAAAATTCCGTTCAAAGTTGAAACAACAACACAATGAATGTGTGCATAAGCGGCCTGTAATTATGTTTGCCCACACGCACACAAGCAAATGAGTAATGTTTGCAAGTTAGTGGGAAAAATGTAATAATGAACATAGTCATAGAATTAATATTTAGGTTGCGTTTATAATTATTTATTAACTATTTGCAAAGAGAAAAATGTAACATTATTTATATTCGTTAACTTATGTAATATTTAAATTATTTATTTACGTAATATCTTGTGTTATATTCACAAATCTATTATGTTATTATATTATTTTGTTAGAAGTGGTATATTTATATAAATATCTGTTGTTTATCTTCAATAAAATCTTATATTATTTGTAAATATTAATTTTTATATAATACTCAATGGCCTTATTCTATGATATATAGAGAAGTGGATGAGATAGAAGAGGCAAATGCCTACGTCCATTTCATCCAGTTTTTCCAATCCAGCCCAACTTACACATAACAAGTGAATAGTTGTCAGATAATAATTTTAGCTGTCAGATATTTTTTCATTACTTATTCCGCATAAAGCATACACTGATCTCGGTTCTTGCTCTTCTCTTCTATGAATCTACGTGATATATTTAATTTAAATTGGTTTCAACGTAAAGGTTACAACATATAACTTTCACAGAATGGATATAATATTAGAAGGAATCACGAGACTTAGATTGCGGTCAGCTTCACGTGATTATTATTATTACTTTATTGGATATTATGTTTTGCATTAAAACAAAATAGGATTCGGAAGGAGATAAACTATTTAAATAAAACATAAAATTAAAAATGTTTATTAAATAATATAAAATAAAATATACTCAATTACTTAAAAAAATATCTCTTAATAACCATGACACTGCCACTGTTTTCTAAACAACTGCCGCTTTGATGACGCTATCCTCGAAATGTTATATTTCTTAGATTCATAAAAGAATCGAACTAAAAATATTAAATATATGTAAATTAGAATAAAAAAAACAATCATAGGCTATGTTAATTATCCTACAACACGTAACATAAAAAGTAAACACAACTGGACATTATCAAAACAAAATAAAATCAAAACATTTTTCTCATAGCAAATGGGAACCCTAATAATATATGGCAAATAGAAATACCTACTTATATGTGAATGAGACTATTGACAGTATGTATGTATTTTTTTCAATATCCATTTTTTATAATTATAATAATAAGAAAAAATAGGGTAAAATATTTTACTATGCCTAGCAACATTTTCATTACATTGGTGTCTGTCAAATTTATTATTATTTTCTTTTGATAAATGTTTTTTACAACAATATAAGATGCTAGACAGTAATTACCCGTGAAATAAGATTTTTACATTTTTTTCGTGATTATGTGATGAGTTGTGACACCCTTTCACAGTACAGTACGTCATTTTTTTGAAAAATTGTGCAAGCTGTTAACACGACTACGTGGACTCAAGTACTAACGCGCCAAAAGTCGTACTTAGCCTTTAAAGGCTAACTTGAAGTGGCTTCACTTTGCGTACGCCTACTGCGGTTCTAAGCCTAATACTTCTATGTCTGTGAACATGTTCAAGATCGTCCCCGCCATTGAATCAGATTTAATAGACCACAAATCCTCGCAAAAGAACACCGATTCCTACCTAGGATGATACGCGAGGCTATAGAAATTAAAAAACATCCGAATTTCAATAGATACGATGGATGGGTCCTGCCATCTGCTTGGGTTCCTATAATTAACAAAATTAAATCCAAACCCAAGCATACCACTGCAAGACTTCCAGATACTGTAAGTTCATTCTGCGTAAATCGAACCAAAAATTAATATTAAAAAACTGAAGGTAGCCGGGCTAACTGTGACATTGGGACGTCAAACATCTCAGTCCCCCCCGTGAACATGGGTTGCTGTAAAGTACTCGAAACGTCGGGAATAAAAATAGTAAAATAAACGCAATAAAATCCGTAAAAAAATTTATTCAATGTGTAGTGTTGGCGTAAATATAAGAAATCATTATGTTTATTTTATCCTTTTTTATTCATCGAAGTCCGCACCAGCCAACACTTTTCTTTCTATCCTATGGTTAACTACTAGATATGCCATAAATTATTAAATATGGAAATTGTAACACTTAAGGTAATTTAAAAAAAGATAAATTAATGATGTCGATTCCACTGTAATTAGTGAGTAATAATATGATGTCAATTCTACTTCGTAAGCATGTTTTCCAGTCGTACAATCTGTATTATATTTTTTTATTCAGAGCTGAATGTTGAACATTCTTTTGTTTTTGAACTACAATGCTCTTCTTTTGCTCTTGGCCTCTCAAAAGGCAACAAACTCGGCTCCGCAGGGCAAGCCGGCTTTATCATGCTAATAGGCGCATTCTTTGCATTCGGACGTTATCTGTTGCTTTCCACCGACTGTGAAATTGGGTTGCCTCTTTATTAAAACGAAAACTCTATTTAGTGTGGACCAAAATATTACGATATTATTGTGTCATCATCATCATCATTACAGCCCTTCACAAGTCCACTGCTGAACATAGGCCTCCCCCAAGCAATGCCACAAAGCACGGTCCCGAGCCACCTGCATCCATCGACTTCCTGCATGTCTTACCAGGTCGTCACTCCATCTTGTGGGGGAATATTATTATTATTATAATATTATTGTGTAGGGCTTAATAATTTTATTTAGTATTATAACAGTGTTTATACACTGCCCCTGGCTGTGATCAAAGAAACAAATCCGATTATACTGGTTATTTTTACTTTAACTCGCTAAGTAGCAATAGGTGCACACAGAATCCGGAAAGACGGCAGAAAACTTACATCGATTTTATAAAAATATATTTTTTATAAAAATAAATATTATGAATAATGAATATTATTATTTTGATAAAAAACCATATTTAATAACAATAATAATATATAAAAAAATTTGGTCGGTGCGATCGTGGAGGGACCACGCTCTCATAGAATACCAGCGTTAAATGGCAGCTTGACACAGCTATGTTTCGAATGGTGAGTGTAGAGAACCGGTGACCCATTTTACTGGAAAAGAGGCATTCCATCTTAGTCCTCACGGGTGACGACGCATCTGCATTATGATGCTTTATTGAGGATAAATGTGGATGTCTATGGGTCACAGCGGCCACTTACCATCAGGTGGAGTGTGATCTCGTTTTTCATCATATCCTATAAAAATAATTCAGTGTGATATAATAATATTTTATGATTGTTAGTATTACATATGTGGTATTACATAATATTATATATTATTATAACAATTAACAAAAACAGTACATTTATATGTGTAATTTCATTTTCACCAACCTGCCCTATATGATACACGCCAAATGATCCATGTAGTCCAGACAAGGGTTGCGCATCTCTTAAGCGCAGTGGCGGAAGAGCAGTGCGATTTTGCTCCTTCGCACAACACACCTGCACTTCAAAAGCGAGGCAACCCTAGTAGTAGTAGCAGTAGTAGCACCTTGAACGCGTTATTATTTTGTACTTGGAGGATGAAGTGGGCTATTTGAATTTATCTAGTCCACATGCTGCACGTGTAAATAATGTGCAGAATGCTATGGATGATTTGAACTTTCCGTGAATAGCGTGCATACCTGCAAGCCAACATGTCCGCTCTTAACTACCACGTCCTCCGTTCCCTCTCTATGACATCATCATACTTTAAAACGGAAGTTAACCTATTACTTAGATATTTTAAAATAGACATTAATATTTTTTTATTGTTTCCTGTATTAGATTGTAATGAATCGTTTCATTTCCTTTCAATCTCAAAGACCATGACTTTTTTACATTAAATGCTAAGCCATAAGAGAGCTTTCGCGGGCAGTAAACAGATACACTCAGACTGAGTGTATCTGCCGCTGAGTGACTACGTACGACATGGTGCTACTGAGTCACTCAGACACCCAGTCACTCAGTCATCCACGTAACTGTTTAACAACCGACTCAGATTCTGCTGAACTCACCTGTGAGGTCATTCACGTACAGGATCAACCTCCGATATTTCACCCCGCACTCCAAACCGGTCGATATGCTCTAAATAAGTTCTTATATTACTAGCCTGATTTCCACGTCCATACTTGAAAATATTTATGAATACTACCACACATTGATTATGCATTTCATCCTAATATAAGAAACCATTAATACCACCACAGTTAGGTGGACCAAAATTATCCCCTGTAGCCATATTTTCATCCAGAATCAATGAAAGTTACTTCTGAACTGAAAATTTATATTCCTTGTTGTCACCTTGACGCCTACTGGATATTATTTCTAAATAAATTGACTCTTTCCTGAGTAATACTGGTCATGTATCGAACAATAACCGATTCCAACGTTTTCTTCTGCACATTACTAATAAACGCAATTGTTTTTATCTCCACTGCTCAAAATTTCTCTCTCTCTCTGTGTCTCTCTCAAAATTCTCATTTCTCTTCTTCTTCTTAATTATTTAAATTAAAGCTGCCTGCGCATAACTTTAATTTTTAGCGAACTTCAAAAAAAGAACGAGGGTTAATTCATCAAGTTACATGGAATACTGTTCCCATCTCTGGGCTGGGCCCCCCAGTGCCAGCTCCTTCAATTTGATTGCATCCAGCGCAGAGTGGTTCGAATCGTCGGCAGCCGAGCTCTTTCCGTTCAGCTTGACTCACTGGTTCTGCAAAGAGATGTTGCATCTCTTTGCGTATTTTATCGCATCTACCACGGGGAGTGCTCTGAGGAATCGTTCGGACTAATTTCAGCCGCTCAATTTCACCATCGCACATCGCGACAAAACTCGCGATACCATCTGTACTTTCTAGTTGATTGGCGGTCCAACAGTGTGCGATTCACAAGAAGTTTTCTCCCTCGCACAACTTCCTTGTGGAATTGATTACCACAAGCGAATTTTCCGGACCGATACGATTTAGGGACCTTCAATAAAAGAAGAAAAAAGCCAACTATTTTTAAAAGGCCAGTAACACACCTGCAATTCCCCTGGTGTTGCAGTTGTTCATGGGCAGCAGTCCATCAGGTGAGCCTTATGCTCGTTTGCCGCTATCCTATAAAAATATATTTGTATGTATATTACACGACATCTTCGTCAATTATGAACCGATTTTAAGGATTATATATATAAATCCCATATAAATTAAAAAGGAGGATAAAATTTTAATGTGAAACTTTATCCTGGCGGTGGACTAAGCCTATCATGGTTATGGTCAACATGAGAGAAAACAGACATGTCTTAAAAATGTGCAATCATCAGTAAAAAGATTGATGCTTAATTCAAAGCTGAGCAAATATGATTTCAAGATATTCCAATACTGTAATGTTCATTGCTGTTTATTTATCAATATTAAATGTGACTGCAAAGCACTCGAAACATGTACACGAGTACATGAAAAATAAGTAAATAAAACGCCATATAATCCGTGAAAATTATTTTCTTCATAGAGATAACCTTTTGGTGATTCTATATTTGTTCATTGTCTTTTTAATGTCAATATTGAAAGCAGAGTGCCAACGTTGTAATAAGAATAGGATAACTAACCGCCGAGTTTCACAAAGTCCGCCAGGAAATGGAGTAATACGAGATTTTATTAGCTTTCTGTCCACTACATTGAGCTCTTGTTATGATAAAGCTAGAACTTGCTTCCTTAGAATATTTGTTACTTAGTTGCATTCTTTAAAGAATGTGCCCACAATGCAATGTTCGCAAAATGTTTCTCATAAAATAGCTGATAACATTGCTTAAAGTGTGATATATTATAACACTAAGGATTGATTTTTCAATTATATTAAAAGAAATATTCATAAGATAAATTACAACTTTAACAATTTTAAATGACAGTTGTATGAATAAAATACTTTAATTGTTTCAGTTTTATATTCAATAAGGTTATAATTTATTTGATGAATAACTTTTATCTTCTAATCTTTAAAAATAAATAAAATTTAAGTGTGGCAAAATAACAGTTTTTTACTCAATGAATATGAAAATATATGCGGTACTTATAACAAAAGAACAAATTAAAAAAATAATCGACTGTCTGTCTGTTTGTTCCGGCTAAACTCCAAAATGGCTTAACAAATTTTGAAGGGATTTTTACTGGCAGTTAGCTGATGTTGTAAGAAGTAACTTAAGTTACTTTTATTTTAGAAAAATAAATAAGGGTTCCGCGCAAAAACGTTAAAATCCATGTAATTCAGCCGTAATAAATTCCTAGCGGTCGACGTCGCGGGGAATTAGTTCATAAATACTACACGAGCAAAGACAGGCACAGTAAACAATATCATATCAAAAGCATTTCACTAACGCAGTTCATATAGTATAAAAAGTAATAATATTAAAGTATTCCCAGACAGTCTTGACAGGGGTGTTATTTAATAAAAATGCGCCGTAACGTCTTTTCATGTGTTTTCTGCTGTTTATTAACTATCAAACGCAAAAGCGTTTCCTATTGTATAGAAAAATCTTTATGATCTTAACTAGATTGTTTAAGTTTAGAAAATAAAACTCTTTTTTTTTCTTATTCCGCCCGCAAAAGTCCACTCTGGGCCTGGACATGAGCCTCCCGCGTTAAAAGCAATATTTGTCTTAATCACGATGCTTAGTAGGCGGATTGGGTTCGCAGTGCCTACCAAACGTCTAGCACATTGACTGCTACCTGACACCGGTTTGGTTATTTTAAATCCAGTGTTAACGGTAGACGGTTATACGGCCATCTATCGGAAATTTTCTAGAATTTTCCCGAAACATTCTCGTGGTCAACTCTTACGACACCCATGGTATAAAATGGGTTATACGCGCGACCACATGGCTAAATAACAAAAATGTGCTTAAAATACCTATATTGTTACATCCTCGTGTAGGTCTATATTTATGACATTTCATTGTGTGGTACTCCATGAAATTGTACGTTAATTGCTTCGCTTAATGTTGTCGAGGGCTATCATAATAGTCGGTACCAAACTTGCTTCACAACGTAGTGCGTGTACGGCTGCATAGTATAAAGAGAGTGGCCTCTCTTTATACTATGACGGCTGTGGCGCTGTTTGAATCAAGCAAGAAACAAGTAAGTATATGACTTAAAAGGATCAATGAATAGATGTTTGTCCATGAGCAATTTATGTATGAAAACGCCTATACAATACAGGAAAAAATCCTAGTGTGGATATAAAGTTTTCTAAAACTAATATCGCATTGATTCACACAACACACCAGATTCTTTCCAACGCCTGTATTTGGTTGGGAATAGGCAGAGCAGGGAATAACGACACGGCGCTAAGTATTCCGAAGATACCGACTACCATCCGATCGACAGGTGACAGTGATATGTGACAGTATAAAAACACCGTCTACATTTGCTACAAATGTCACGTCATTGTAAGTGCGTGTCGCGCTATAAATATAAGATACGTTAAATTGTTTGTATTGTCTCATTGGGCCTCTGAATCATCGCGGTGTGACATAGGTCATTTAATTAGTCCGTGGAAAGCGTGTTTGTCACGTGTATTTGATATGTTACTAATATGGACCCACACAAATGCCTTTACATTTTTTCAAAGATATTATTATATATTTTTCTAGTCCACGTGCGGTAAAGTTCCTAAAGAAGTGTATCCGAGACTTGTCGTCGCCGCTGGTAATAGGAAGGCTAGATTTACTCTCCTTTAAAAGCTAGGTCTAGCTATTCAGCGAGGAACGCAGCCAGCGTGCTTAGCATTATACCGTGGGGAGTACGACTGTAGGAAAACTTAAGTCCTTAGTTTTAGTTTTTTCTTTTTATGGTTATTAATATTGTAAATATATGTAAACGAATTATACTTAGAAAAGCTTGAATATTTGGGCGATATATCTACGTAAAAATCCATTAACCACAGTACATTATAGGCCCTGGATTCAATTTCTAGTCTTTGTAAATATTTTGTCCAGAAACATAAATTGCTCTTATAAAATTGCATTTGTATGGGAAAATTAAAATAAAATTTTATTACAAAACAAATAATTGAACAAAATCTTTGCGTAAATTATTAGATAGTTTGTTGATACCCATGCTGTAGAAGTCTGCACGAGAATCGATTAACTCTTTAAACGCATTTAACTGCTTCTTCAGAATTGAACTTTTTGGCCTTCAAATACCTACCTAGTTACCTAAACTTCGTAAAAAATGGAGCCTATTCGGGTAATATCTGGGAAATGAGGAAGGATCTCTAGCTTTAACTCTGCTAATTTTGCCAACATCCGCTGTGCAGCAAGTGGCGGACGTTGTCATGAAGAAGCAATTGCGAAGAGCAGTTAACTAACTCGCATTGTTTGAGTTCCAGCTTCAGTTAAGGTTAGGAGTTCTTGACACTAATGGTCAGCAGAACCTGTTACACCGGATGGCAGGAAGCTATACTAAAAAACAACAACAGTAGAATACTAAATAACAATAACAGTAGACTACCAAACTGCCACCATAAGCTTCTTCATTTTACCGATTTGTCGCAAATAATCTAATATTGTTGTGACACTACCCTCAAAAGACGATACTTCCTTAGCCGCAGCTTGCGGCGGATCCAGGCAGTATCGCCTTCAGTTCTTCATTATCAATCTTGTCCTGCGGGCGGCCACGAGGTTCATTTGTAAGGCCGTAATATCCGAACCAAACTGATTGACGTACAGTTCGTTTATTAGTAGTGCTAGATCTGTATTATACATCACTGATATTGAGTGCCATTGAGACGAATTGTTTCCACATTTGAACTCATATTGACTAGAAACCCAAATTTTCTTACTATATTATTTATTTTGATATCTAGCATCAGAGGCAGCTGAACTGTGTAAATGGCGCAAATATGAGTCTCTGAGAGATGACTACATATTTGTGCCATTAGCTGAGACTATGGGTCCTTGGGGTCCACGTGCGGTGAAGTTCCTAAAGGAACTCCATCCGCGGCTGGTCGTTGCTGCTGGTGATAAGGGGGCTGGTTCTTTTCTCGCTGAAAGCTGGCACGATACCGCGGGGAGTAGGACTATATGATAATTAAGTTTCTAGTTTTAGTTTTTTTTATTATTATTATAGTTTGTAATATTGTAGATTAGCATCATTATATATTGATAATAAATTTTCATTCAATTGTTAAAAATTATTTCAGTGTTGTATTTAAAAAGTAACTTTATAGCATTATATTATAATAAGTACTTTCAACTTTTTATTAATAAATTTTGATATCAATTTATTCCACTTCTGCGATTTGTATTAATTATCGCTCTTATGGTAATAATAACAGCTTTTCTTAGCATTTTACATCTTTTGTCAAAATTCGTTGCAAACCCTAAACAGTTTTTTTTTTGTTTTAAATAGCGGTTTTATAGTGTCTTGAGAACAGTTTAAATTCAAGTATTAATTTCTTTTGCGTAGATTGCCTCTTAGGGGATATTTGCCAAATTTGCAACGCTTGGCTGACGGATTTATTTCATACTGTTAGTAGGAAGACAGCGCTGGGCATTTATTGTTTAATTTTCTTCTGCCGTCTCTTACGCCGCCACTACGCAGCAACATTTTGAGGCATGGAATTACTAGATTAGGACACTTTATTAGGGCAGCCACGTATTCCTAATAACACCTAAAATCAAAAAAACTGCGGTTGCCAATCCATTTGCCAAGTTTGGCAACTATAGCAAATAATCACCCCTTGAGGCAATCTATGGAGTAAGCCTATGTTCAGCAGTGGAGTTTAGATAGGCTGTAACAATATATCGTCTTATGTGCGTGCTGCCAGTGATAATAATCGGATTTGAGACGTGATCCTTCACAGCAATCCGCATGAGAAATCTCAAGGTTACTCAGCTAGCAATGGAGAGGGCTATGCTTGTGTGATAGACCGCGTACTGAGGATATCCGCGGTAGAACCAGGGTAACCGACATAGTTCAACGGATCAGAATGCTGAAGTGACAATGGGCCAACCGTAATATACAATAATAATAATTTCTTTATTTTCTTAAAACATGGTATTTGTAGGTAGTACAGTAAAATAAAATCACATGTTTTGCTTATAATTAGCATGCAAATTTACGTTTATTATACATAAATTTCAGGTAACAGTTATTTCAGAAAGGGTCAAACACATTCATAAAATTCAATATCAACAAATAAATAATTATTAAAGCTTAATGTCAATCAATTCTTTAATGTCATACACTTTTAGTTCAATAAGCCACTTATAGTCTCGAATTAAATAAATTTATTTTGAGATTTTTGATGTCATTGGGGATTTTATTATGTACCTTAATATACATTGATAAACAACTTTTTCTGAATTTAGCAGATCTCGGAATGACGCTTGACCCTAATCTATCTGGATTTATTTTCAGTCGAGAGTTTATAACTCTGGCTTTCTGGACGAGCTCAGTATGACGTTTGACAAAGCAACCCTTTTCAAAAATGTACAGTGCTGGCAATAAAAGTAAGTCCAGGCTCCAAAAAGATGCTCTACAGGAATCGCCCGGTGGAATCCCACATATGGCTCTGATGCATTTTTGCGCTATAAATTCCCTTTGTCTCTAAGTACTATTGCCCCATATCATTATCCCATAACGTAGAATGGAGGCTACAAACGCGTGATAAGTGGTAAGTTAGTTACGCTCCTTGTTTTATAAAGAGCATAAACAAAACTGATGATACGCTTGTATTAGTCCTCAATGTGTAATCTCCAGTTTAGATCCAGGTCTATTGTTACACCTTAAACTTTTGTACGTGTGATTTCTTTAATCTTTTCGATATTGAGGTTAAAATATATAGCTTTTAACCAACAATTAACTATAACAAATAACAATTAACAATTAACTATATAACTTCACAGAATACCAACGTGAAGTAGAGGTTTACCTCTGCGTTTCGCTTGGTGAGTGCAGGTGGCCGGAGGCCCTTTTTACTGGAAATGAGGCATTCCATCTTAGTCCTCACGGGTGACAACGCATCTGCATTTTGATTCGCAAACGAGGATAGATGTAGATGTCTATGGGCCGCAGCAACCACTTAACATCAGGTGGACTATGTGCTCGTTTGTCACCCTTAAAAAAAAGCTTGATGTATCGACACAGATCGAACAGAATCTAATGGCAGCCTCGTAATTGTAAGCGAAGTATGAGACGGCCCGCCAACATGTTAAGAGACGCAGGCTGGTTAAGAGAAGGCCGTAATGATGATGACGATGATGACGGTAGCATTTTGTCATCAAGCAAATATTGAAAATGATAGGAAGACAATATAATATGCTAATTTCTTGACTGCAGCAACGTGGAGCAGAGTCATAGCCTCCTAAGAGTGGTTATTATAGTAAATGTTTACCACAGTAGGATTACCCTTGGCAATAAATGGACTGTCGTGGACAGATAAGGAAGACAATAAACTTTATAATAATAAAATTTTGTTGATAAATTAAAAATTCTGTTTAGTAATTAAAAAATTGTATTTTAAAGAACAAAAAGTTCGATTAATAAAATACATCAGTCAGGTTATGCCCTTTACAAAAATTTCTCGCGAGTTCCAATAAGCCGCAAAAAGAAAAATGTTCATAAAGAGAGGTATTGAGCAGATCCTATGAGAGCAATGCTATTAGATAATTAATTCTACCATAATCTGATATTGAATGCCATAGGATAATTACATTCGCCTTTTTTGGTGTTCCAAAAATCAAAAAAGAGATAACAAGGACAGAATATATAAAAAAAGAAAAGGTTTAAGCGCTTCGGTCATTTGTTTTTAAATTTGTTGAACATTCATTCATTCATTACAGACTCTCCACAGATTGCCTCATAGGATGGATATTTGCATTAGTTGCCACACTTGGCAGGCGAGTTGGCAACGGCAGTATTAATCCACCACCTCATTTCCTTACGTGTATGCCATAAGAAGGTAATATTACTGCTTCCGCTACATGGCGGTATATCTATCTCATTAACACCGGACGTAAAATATCCAGATCGGGGACGGGTGTCAAAGGTGCGATATATCTGGTACCTCTCTACAATGGAAAAAGCCAATATATACCAGTGGCCATTTGTGGCCTGATAATGGAGAAAAATTAACAAGAAGTTTTCTTTAATACAAATCTGATGATATAATGATAGCTTTCATTTGAAAATAGTGATGAACCATGATTTCAATAGC
The DNA here is from genome assembly GCA_033319125.1 of Parnassius glacialis. Classification (NCBI taxonomy): domain Eukaryota; kingdom Metazoa; phylum Arthropoda; class Insecta; order Lepidoptera; family Papilionidae; genus Parnassius; species Parnassius glacialis. The sequence goes on along the minus strand of JAVANC010000028.1, from coordinate 35,071,416 downwards.
CTCGTGAATCATTCTTGGAAGGAATCAGTGCGAGGCTATTGAAATCAAAAAAACATCCTAATTTCAATAGAGAATATGGCTGGGTGCTACCATCTGCTTGTGATCCTATAATTGATAAAACTAAATCCCAACCCAAGCATACAACTGCAAGACTTCAAGATACTGTAAGTTCATATTGCGTAGATCGGAACAATAATTAATAATTTTAATCTGGAGGTAGCCTTGGTAACTATGACATTGGGACTCCAAACACTTCACCACCACCCCCCCCCCCCCCGTTGCCATGGGTGCTGTAAAGTGCTGGAATCGAACGTTCGAACGGAAACGAACGAAATCCCTAAAAATAGTTTTATTCATAGGTATTAATCAATTTCATAAAACAAGAGAAATAGAAAAGAAAATTTTAACATTTAAAATTTATGTTTCACACTAGAATTAGCATGGGATTTTTTAAATTAACCGTATTTGTGGGGGGAAAAGGAAAGGAAATGTGTTATTTGTTGCTTGCATTTGTAATTATTTTGACTAATATATAAAATAATACAGAATGTTTATACAGAACAGAACAGAAACAGAAACTTTTTTATTCAATATAGATTATAAATAATGCTTATTGAAAGTCATTCTTTTGTATAATTACCACTGGTTCGAAAAAAAACCTCTGTCCTGGGAAGAACCAGCAAGAAACCCAGCGGGACTTTCTTTATTCTTTCTTATGATATGATGTTTCATACTTTATATTTAACAGGTTCATTTCATTCAAAAATAGTCAGCCCTCTAGTGTTGTATCCCCTTGCAGGGCAATACCTATCAATGTATGTATACCTGTCAGTAACGTACCATCTTAAATTTGTAATGTGACATGCAATAAACTATTTGAATTTGAATAACTGCCACTCTAATCCATAAATTTTCTAAATAATGCTTGTTGCGAAATCATAAGAAGTTAATCAAGCTAATAATACCATTTGTTTGCTCTAAATAGACTACCACATTTAACAAAAAGGCAACCCAATTTCACAGTCACTGGACGGCAACGGATAGCGTCTGAATGCAGAGTGTGCCTATTAGCATGATAAAGCTGGGTTACCTTGCCTTGGTAGACAAAATGAAAGGAAGAACAATGTAAATTCAAAAGCAAAACAACATTGACTATAAACGTAGCTTATATTAAAAGGCACTTAGAAAAAAGTAAAACCTGAGGATTTCTCATTTTTCAATTTTAAACTGGAAAACGGAGATATGAGTTATAAATTCTCTTAGTGTGGGTACAACCTGTAGACGATAGAGAAAGATGACATCGCGACTGTAAACTGTAACTTACTCCAACGTTTCCTTTCGCAGTGTATTGAATGACGTAAGTTACTGTGTTTTAAAAAGTTGTGGGCCAAAGTAAATTCTTAAGAGATGATACTTTATAAAGAATTATATTTAAATCCATAATTAATATTTGTGTTATGTAACCATAATACTTATATAATATTGTTTCTATTTTATGAATATATTTTTGTCTCCTTAACCTACGTGGGTATGTTCTGCTACGATGTATTTTCTTTTTCATCGATTGATAAACCAGAATAATATCAGTCAAAAGATCAAATTTTATTCGAACTCCTCTTTTGTCTAGGGGTCGTTCTGGGAAAGTACTCTTACCTATTTCTCCGTCAAATACCAGTACCTGCTTTTTGTTCTGCTCTGAAGGCTAGAGAGAGCCAGTACAAATACGTGGTGAGGCATACATCTTAGCCATCAGAGGTGACAACGCATCCGTAGCCTTCTTTGCTTAAAGTAGGCTACAGGCATTGAGTTATATGTACTACGTACTAGAGAAGCTATTCCAAACAAAAATTTTGCGCTACTCTATGTCTTCGCGCATGCGCGGTATAATAAAGTCACGCATGCGCGAAGACTTTAATTTAATATAAAATAAGATATTAATATAGGTAAAATAACTATTAAAATTTGATATAAAATACTCCTATTCTAATCTAAACGAACACATTTCTAAATAAAATGTAATAATAATTATCTTATGGAATTCACAAATCTTCAATTTACGCAATATTTAGTTTAATGTACGGATTGCAGTACAGTTCAGTTGAACAAAGTCTATGTTCGGAATGCGAAATCTAGTGCGTAGTACGTATATATCGATGACTACAGGAGTCCATGGGCTGTGGACTGCTAGTTCGTTTGTCATTTCAATTTAATTAAAAAAAATTAAAGTATTTATGATTACATTCCTAACCCTATTCTCCTCCACAGGCAAAGAGTGCCGAAGCACAAGGTACACTTCCCTACTTGGGCTTTATTTCCGCCTACGTTATGGCCCTCCTCTCCTAAATGGTGCCGTTCCCAACCCCAGCTGTAATTGATTCATTTCTCCACTACCAATCAAGTTTTGGCCACGAATAGTATTAGAGTATGGCACCGTTATCTCTAGACCAAGCGCCTTTTTATAAAAGATTTTTCTTCTTTTCTTTTCTCCCAAAAAACTTGAAATATTAACTTGATGATATTGAGATAAAATAAAGGATCCAAAATCTAATAGATTTTAGACAAATTGAAGTCGTACTTTAATCGTTTCTAATTTTAATGACTTATACTCGTTACATACTCACACAAAATTTACGAATTGTTCGAAAAAAGCTGGGAGCACGGCAGTGCCCCCGCCAATCGAGCAAAAAAGCGGCACGGCCGTACCATCCTTTTCTCGAAGCAGTTCAAGCCATTTTCGTGCCCCTATAACTTCGTTATGGATAAAACTAGAAGCCTGAATTTTCAGTAACCAATGCATTTTATAAACACGGTATATTAGACCAAACCAATAGTTTAAGAATTATAACCAGTCAAAGTTTCTTAATTTTGTCAATCACTGACTGACCGATCATCAAAACTCTAAGGCACTTCTAGCAGGCATAGAAATTTCTTAGTGTAATTTCGGTTCAGTTTTCTAGATACATCAACTGCATAAATAACTTTGTAATCCTATATGAAAATATAGGAATACAAAGTTACATTTGCAGTGAATGAATCAGTGTATACAGGTACACTGATTCAGATTTCAGATTGAATGTATTTTTTTTTATAGGAGAGGGGGCAAACGAGCATGCGGCTCACCTGATGGTAAGTGACTACCGCCGCCCATGAACAACTGCAACACCAGGGAGGGAATTGCAGATGCGTTGCCGTCCTTTTAAAAAGGAGTACGCTCTTTTCTTATAATGTAATGGAGTAATAGATGTAGATAGGTACCTAGATATAATTATGTTCAAAGGTAACTTGTAAGATGGTCAACGGAATGAAAAATCAAGAATGGGACATGTCTTATGAAGTTGTACCGAAATCCCACAAAGTATTAAGTAGACTAAATCCGTAGTTAGTATTCAAGAAGTAGATGGTACCGGAAAGGAAAAAAGTAGGACTATCTACAAAAAGAAATGAGAAGTAATAAATTAAATAAGATTGTTTAGTGCGATTACACTTGTCAATCGCATTGTGTTTTCATGCGATGGCCAAGTCAATCTATATATTTAAAACATAAAAGATTTTTAATATTGATATGGTCACTATAAAATGTTGTTCGGTTAGCTAATTACGTAATAACTTGAAACAAAAGGACCCTTAAGTAGGGACTGAATAAATTAACCGACTTAATATTACATGGATCTCACAACTTTTTACGATAGAAGAACTGAGTTGCGAGACTTGGTTTTTTTAGAAGTTTTGTTTTTGATGGCATTATCTATCTTCTTGAAGAATCGTTGTCACTACCACTAGCGATCGCGCGATACGTTTTTTTTAATCGACGTCCAGCTTTAAAGACCTTATAATATCACGTTAAAAATGATCATGATTTTAATGTTAATAATTTTTATATATGTTTTCCTATAGGTATATTATATGTGTTGTTAAAAAAGTCAGAAATAGGACTTCTTTTTAGTTTTGACCAATTAAAAAGACAATGTAATTGCAAACGAAAAGTAAAATCTATATAACCTAGGAAGCATTAATTTGATTTAGTTCACAGCGTCGTGCAAATTCTAAATCCTAATTTCTCAAAATTGGACAGAATATAAAATAGAATAGTTTGAGGATTTTTATGGCAATAATTTTTTCCCACTTAAAAAAATAGGTGAGTTATTTTCAACCGACTTCAAAAAAAGAGGAGGTTCTCAATTTGACTGTATTTTTTGTGTGTCACCTCAGAACTTTCTTCTAGGTAAACAGTTTATATGATTCTTTTTTATCTCAAAGGTGGTGCTTATCTTGTGGTGGTCCCATATAAATTTGATCAAGATCTGACCAGTAGTTTTTGAGTTATCCTTAATAATGTGTATTTGATTTCGACCACATTGATGATATTCTCATTTTATTTATATTGAAGTCGGTTGTACAATATTTTTAATTTTAACACTTGTATCAATCTGGTAACTTAGAACTGGTAACGAAATATATAAATTATTTTAATAATAATTTACTTGTTAACGTTATGTAAGTAGTAAAATTATGTCATTGAGTTAAGGATTCAAAATTATGTCAAAATCTAATAACGATTCATAAAGTTAGACGCTTCTAAGGTATATTCCAATCCATTTTGTCAATAAAATTACTTAACGTTGTTTACATTTGTGAAAAATTGGATCGGAAAGCAATACAGGAAAGAGCGGGAATTAAAATCGTGTGTTCTTTGTTAAGTAACGATAATTCCATAAAACAATTAGATGTAGATTTAGAATTTGTACAATGAAATAATGAGGGCATCCACGACTTTTTCTGCCACCAGGGCGGCGCCACTTTAGAGTGAGGTAAAATATTTGACAGATTTCATAGCGGGGACGATAATTTCTTAGGAAAATGTAATCTTTAAGGTTTCTTTCTGTATTATTAGTTATATTTTATATTCATTACATTAGAAATGAATAAACCAAACTATAAATATAACTAAAAGACAACTTTAAAAAAAAAAGAGTTATAATCTGAAAAAAATTAAAAATCAAACCACTGACGCATTGTGTTGTGTATTAATATAATACTCTAGATAATGATAAACTATTATTTAAAACTAATTTCTTGATTAACTGACACTGTGTAACAAAAAACTTTACCTCAGTCGCTACTAGCGACATCTGGTGAGTGGAAGATTATTAGCCCTCATTGTAATCTATTCGGCCAGCTCCCACACGCAGATAGTATTGAATTAAGATCCTAGTGTTTTAACTATTGATTGAGTTATACTAAGTAAAAAGTTTTTGATCAATTTTTTATTTTTATGTTCATCAAAATGCTAAGTTAATTTGATTTAAATAAAAAACATATTTATTTTATATTTAGAAATTATGTTATTATAATTTATCTGCATATTTTCACAAATTTTGTTAAGCTTTATAACTTTTAGTTTATTAGAACAGTTAGTCTTTCTTGACTATGTGTCATTACTTACATGTATTTAAACTAGTAAGGATAAATTGGGAATACTTCCGAATGTCGACTGTGGATTAGATGTAATCTATACGACAGGTTAAGCTAAATTGGTCTTAAAAAACAATTGCAGCACCGGTTTCAATCAAATGAGAAAGCGTCATCGTAAAATGCGATCCTTTGTGTTAAAAATTGGATAAATCAGATCTCAGCTAGAACTGTAATATCGTGAAGCTCAAAAATCAGGAGCTTTACATTAACCCTCCTAAGTGCTTTCATAGTTTTGATCCACATGTTATCCTTGTTCTTCTTCTTTTTACAAATTCATTGCTTTAGGCGTTTTCAAGCAATAACAAAGAAATAATGCAAAGCTTTAAAATATTTACCTATCACACCTAGAGAAAGATAGGTGTGGGTAGAGTCAATGCACTGCCACTGTCAAAGTCAATCCTCATCTTCTGTTAGTGGGATTTGAATCCAACGTATTTGAATGTAACAAATATACATATTTGGTATTAATTTTTTCCTCCTACATTGCTAATTTCTCCTGCATCGTGGATGCGTTTTACGTATATATTGCACAGAGAAAAATACAAACTCAAAACAACTATTGGTAGGCCGATATATAATAACTGTTTCGTTCAAGATTCTACCTACCGAGTCTACGATTGCTAGAGTTTCGTTCGTAAGCTACCGTGTACACGAAATCCGAGTAAAGTCGGCTCCCGTATAGTAGAAATACCATTTAATCAATATTATCGCCAATCTCTATAATCCAGTATTGTATAAAATACCAAGGTATTGTATAGAATAGGAAACTATTCCCTAGAATAACATTCAGGCAATGTATAAAATATTATTTATTTCATGCTATAATTAGGCATTCTCTACACGACGGAATGCTTAACCGGCAATGTTTTGAATAAGAGGCAACGAAATAGCGGGAGTGTAATTCACTGTTTGTCATAGGATACTAATTTATGAAAATGACGTCCCTAGTCAAGACATGACTTAACTTTACCTAACCTAACTTTTTTTTAACATGGGGAAATGCCTACACATACCCGCCTTGCGGGGGCAAGGACGGGTTATGTCGGACTCGCACCGACTAAAACCCCATGGTGTTCCACATTCGTCGCATATTAGCAGGGCCACGGGAACGCTTTCGCACACATCCGCGGCCCCACCTGCGCTGGCCGCCCCATGGCGGCCTCTCCTCGGGAGAGGACTACTCCTCCCCCATCTCCTACTCAGGTAAGGCGCACCAGAACACATGGCGCGCCCTCCTCCTCGGCCTCCAACTCCACCTGTGTATCGGACTTCCCCCGAGTCCGATACGCGGAGGCCATGGGGCCAGAAAAATTGAGCGCTTAGCAGCGCCCGCTTTCCCGACCCCAGCGGCGGATCTGGTCTCTGGCTCTAGGGAGAGCGGCGCCTCGCAATACGGACACTCCTTTCCCCCCGCAGCCCCACCATCACCTCATCAACGATGCGGCCCTTTCAGAGTCGCGAAGGATAGGGCGAGTGGCGCATCGCCATAGCTCCTCTTCCTCCGCGACTCCACCTCGGCTGCAACGGTATAGGGAGCGGACACCCCTCTCTTCGCAGCCCACCGACACACATCCGAAGTGGGCCCATCATCATCAAGCCCACTTGGAGTGGCCACCTCGGGCCGGCCCTACACCTCGGGCCAGCCAAAGGGTTCCTCTTTGTTCACCGCGATGACCAAGCCACGGCTAGTAAGCCCCCCCGCCACGACAAGGCGGGAACCCGTTCGGGAGGAAACCTAATCTAAAACCTAACCTAACCTAACCTTAATAAGTTTATTAGTAATGCTTAATATTATTTTAATTAATTAATAGACAGCATAAACAAATAAATGTTTTTTATGAATAATTGACATTTAATAAAACTATTTGCTTGCAATAATTCGTTTCTGTTACCTTTATATTAATATAATATATTTTTTTAAGGAATAAATATTAAAATAATCTCCTTACAACGAAACCACATAAATGTGAAATAATTATTGATAACATGCATCTCCTCGTAAAGTAAGTATTATTTTATTTTGCGATTTACACCAATGGATAGACAATTTATTAATGAAAATTTCTATCATAAATTTTTTTTCAAAAGACCAAAATTTTATTTTATTAAGAAATTATTTTAAAAACTGGGCGTATTCACTGCCCACGGGCTTGCTGGAGTCAGTGAGCGCTGAGCTCTTGAAGGTGAAACCCGTGTCGTTAGTCACAGCGTCGGCCAATGCACACGCTCACGTCATCTTATCAGTCGATAATATTATAATATTATTACTTATTAGGTGATTCATAGGTAGTATTATTTGTTTGTTTTGGGTATAATTTTTCGTATTAGTTATACATATATTTGTTGTGTTTTTTACTGCGCGATGAAGCTTTTTGCGTGTATTTTCTTTGAAGTAAATGCACATATAAAAATTAAGCACCATTAGCATGTAAGGTTTGGTTTAAATTGGGCGTTTAATTTGGTCTATGGTCGTCTAATAAGGCCCGGTCCGGTAAGTCGGCCTATAGGCGACTAATTCGGCCTGGGCGTCTAAGTTGGCCTATCTGCGGCATTGCGGGTTATTACTCGACTCTCTAATCGCTATAGAGAAGAGTTCTCTTGGAAGAGGTCACCCGTCCGGAGGCCATAATTAACATTCCGACAAATATTATAAGTAATTTACACTATAAAAAGCTAATTTAATATTATCAGTATAGTATACAGTTAAAATAATCCTAATACCTAACCACAATATCTTAGTAGGTATAGTAATTCGGTAAAAGGTAACTATGTAGGTATTATGATTAGATAACTAATACTACTTATCTAAATAGTTACCTACTTTTACTAAGTAAGTACTAATAACCCGGGCATCATTTAATTACAACCCAAAAACCCCTATAACTAAACTGACCATTTATTTTTTAACTCAAAATGGGACATGGATTTCTTTATACTCTAAAAAGTATAACTTTACACAATTAGTGTTCACTATAAAATTATATTCGGTATAGACGGTAATTATTAAATGCAACATATTTTTTTCAATTATTGATTACATTTGTCAGTGGATTAAATTTGCTTTAATAAAGTGGGTGATGATTATAAATAAGAATAAAATTCTGGGCGTTTTTTTTTTTGTTACCTTTGTTAACAACATCGCATTTAGAACTGGAACCGTAAGTGTTTTTTTCAGACGTCCACAATTTATTCAAAATAGAAAAATACTCTTTCTACTGGAACATTTGTACCAGGAAGACATAAAATATATTCGAATAAAAAAATTATGTTGAAGATTGTTGGCTTTGAATACTTCCATCCAACGAGTTACAGAACAATTTTGTGTCCCGGAGCTTTATTTGGGGACAATGGGACAGGTGACCTAGAAAAGGGACAGTCCCGTCAAAACGGGACGTATGGTCACTTTACCTATAACCCGACGACGGCTCCGTGGCGCAGTGGCTTAGCAATCAGTTGTTGCGCTGGGGGCCGCGGGTTCGAATCCCGCACGGAACAAGTATTTGTATGGCCTACAAATAATTGTTCCGGGTCTGGATGTTTGTCCTTGTGCAATTTATGTTTGTAAATTCTAGTGTGGGGGTGACGTTTTTTTAAAAATTTAAATTGAAATATTGAACTCTTATACTCCTTGTTCATTTTTGTATTACCTTTATTAAAGTTACCAATATGTATAAATAAATATAATTACGTATGTAGAAAAAAGCAGGCTAAGTGACAAGGTGCTCAGTTCAAAAATTAGCAGGTAGGTATGTTACTTTTCAATACGCGACACATAAAAATGAACAATAATCAAAAACACATCTGCGAAACATCATCATTTATTTATTTATTCTTTATTGCACCAAATATTTGTACAAAAGGCGAGCTATCTATCTATTTACCTATAGTGAGTAGGTATCTTTTAAACTCACAATTTTCAATGCTTTATTTTTAATATAATTATAATTAATTATAAAATTTCATAATTAGATAATATATGAGAATACATAATTCTAATATAATGCAACTAATATACCGAATAAAAAAATTAAAATACATTTATCGTTGTACGCTGTGTGTATTTCCATAAAATAGTTTATTGATGTTGAAAAAATAAGACTACGTTCGTACAGTAGGTGGCGTCTTACATATTTCTTACGCAATATTATGTAGCGAGTTGGCGCGGCAGACTAAATGCTCAAGGTCGTTCGCATGGAGTAGCCCCTTAAGATGAAAACAATATCTACTTTCCGATCATGACTCATTCTTTATCACATCGCGTTCAGATATCGATCGACAAAATTTTAAAAAGTAATTTCGTTTCCCGATTCTACTATCTAATATAGATAATAAAAATATGACATTCAATTATTTTTATTTTGAATTTCTAAAGCGTTTCTCTTCTATTATTTATTGGAGACAAGCTGTTCACCGCGACTTCGCCCGCGTGTTATTTGGGGTTTTATTTTTATGCGCGGAACCCTAATTATTTTTCTAAAATAAAAGTAGCCTAAGTTACTCCTTGTGACATCAGCTATCTGATAGTGAAAAATCCCGTCAAAATAGGTCGGAGATTAGCCGGAACAAACAGACCGACGGACGGACGGACAGACAGACAGACACAGACAAAAACTTTAAAAATTGTATTTTTGTTATTTGTACCGTATATACTTTTATATGCATTTTAATGCGCTTAGGGCATGCACATTTGGATTTACCAATCCAGGATCTACAACAAACTCTGCTGTCTCTTCCCAGATTTGAGGTCTTTGTCCACAAGCAATGACAAGCACAAAATAACAACATGGTTGCTCTATGCTTTTTTTTTCTTTTTTTATAGAATAGGGGCAAACGAGCATGCGGCTCACCCGATGGTAAGTGACTACCGCCGCCCATGAACAACCGCAACACCAGGGGAATTGCAGATGCGTTGCCGACCTTTTAGAAAGGTGTAAGCTCTTTTCTTGAAGGTTCCTAAGTCGTATCGGTCCGGAAAATTCGCTGGTGGTAATTGATTCCACAAGGAAGTCGTGCGAGGGAGAAAACTTCTTCTAAATCGCACAGTGGTAGACCGCCAATCATCCAGATGGTATGGATGGTAACGCGAGTTTTGTCGCGATGTGCGATGGTGAAATTGAGCGGCTGGAATTAGTCCGAACAATTCCTCAGAGCACTCCCCGTGATAAATGCGATAAAATACGCAAAGAGATGCAACATCTCTACGCAGTGCCAGTGTATCGAGCCGATCAGAAAGAACTCGGTCATCGACGATTCGAACCGCTCTGCGCTGGATGCGGTCAAGTGGAAGGAGCTGGCACTGGGGTGCCCCGGCCCAGAGATGAGAACAGTATTCCATGTGGGGCCGAACATGCGCTTTGTAAAGTTGCAAGCGATGTGCCGGCATGAAATACTGTCTCGCTCTGCTGAGCACGCCAAGCTTTTTAGAGGCCAATTTGGCCTTCCCTTCCAAGTGACCACGAAACTGCACACTATTCGATATGTCGACGCCAAGGATTCCGATACTGGCTGAGGCAGTAAAGGGAGTGCCTTGAAACTGAGGAGATACGACAAAGGGGTTCTTTTTAGCGGTAAACGCGCAAACTTGTGTCTTCTGGGGATTGAACTGGACTAGATTTAGTCGGCCCCAATCCGAGACTTTGTTAAACAAAGACTCGACTTCAGACACAAGTTTGTCCCGGTACTCGGCGACGTTTTCCCGAGAAATATTGGCACGGCCGGTATATAAGGCATCACCAGTGCTATCGTCCGCATAGCAATGAATGCTACCAGTTAGCAACATATCATTGATATGCAGGAGAAACAGCGTTGGTGATAGCACGCAGCCTTGTGGAACACCAGCGTTGATAGGCTTGAGATCAGAGCATGCACCGTCTACTACGACCTTGATGCTCCGATCAGCAAGGAAACTGGTGATCAATTTGCACAATTTCTAGGGAAGCCCATAGGAAGGAAGCTTCGAAAGAAGCGCTTTGTGCCAGACCCGATCAAAGGCCTTCGCTACGTCCAAACTAACGGCTAATGCCTCCCCCTTGGACTCTACTGCCTCCGCCCATCTATGAGTTAAGTAGACTAGAAGATCACCAGCTGATCGACCCCGACGAAAACCGTACTGGCGGTCACTAATCAGCTGATGATCCTCAAGGTACCTCATGAGCTGGCAGTTTATAATGGCTTCCATTATTTTGGAGAACAAGGAGGTGATGGCGATAGGCCTATAGTTGGACGGGTCTGAGCGGTCGCCTTTTTTAGGGAGCGGGTGCACCAAAGCTGTCTTCCATGAATTCGGGACTACGCCTTGGGAGTAGGAGTACCGGAAAAGACGCGTTAAAACCGGTGCCAACTCCGGAGCACACGTCTTCAGCACAATGGGAGAGACTCCATCGGGCCCACTCGACTTGCTGACGTTTAGGGAGAAGAGTGATTTGCGGACCGAGCGCTGTGTAAATCGTACATCCGGCATGGAGCACTCACATCGCGGGATGGTCGGCGGTGTGTTCCCCCCGTCATCTAGAGTCGAGTTGGACGCAAAAAGAGAGTTCAACAGATCGGCTTTCTCCTTTGCGGCATGGGCCAATGAGTCGTCCTCTCTGTGCAGAGATGGAAGAGATGGCTGACAGAAGTTCCCTTGGACAGCCTTGGCAAGAGACCAGAATGCACGGGTTCCCGAAGGAAGGCGAACTAGCTTCTCGCCAATTCTGCCGATGTGCTCAGACCTTGCCTTGGCAATGACGCTTTTGAAGGAACTGGAGGCGGAATTATACTTCTTTTTAAGTGCGCTGGTGTTTACATCCCGAGACGTTGATGCGTCAGCCCAGGCCTGGTAGCACTCCTGCTTATAGCGTGATGCTATTTTGCAGGAGCGACCAAACCATGGCTGGGATCTGCCTCCGATGGGCACCACAGAGGATGGAATAAAAAGTTCCATACCCTGAAGTACCACATCAGCAACAGATTCGGCAACAACGCTGGGATCTTCCGGCGAGAAGCAAACCCGCCCCCAAGGGTAGGATGCAAAAAAAGACCGCATCCCGTCCCAATCAGCTGACCTATAGTGCCAAACACGGCGGCAAGCTGTAGATCGCAACTGCGATTGGAGCGTGAGTGGCACCGTACTCCGGATCAGACAATGGTCCGAAGAGCCCAGAGGGGCATCGACGGAGACCTGATATCCGTCCGGATGAGAGGTCAGCAGAAGGTCCAACAGGGAAGGTACATGGTCTTCCACATCTGGGATCCGCGTAGGCGAAGTAACCAGTTGTGTTAGACCATATGCCAAAGCAAAGTCATAGACAGATCTACCCGCATGATCGGTTAAACGAGAACCAAACCATTCAGCGTGGTGGGCGTTGAAATCACCGAGTATCACGATCTCTGCGGATGGGACCTGTTAAAGCACGGAGTCTGCAGCCATTTAGACGTAGTCGATGAGTCGGTCTGTGTCGGCATTACTGCTATGGGACCTATAGAGGCACCCGTAGCCGCGGGGATGGTCGTCGCTGTCTACGCGCAGCCATAGGATGGACAGGTCTGTACCTTCAAGACTGCCGAGGCGTCGAAAACAGATGTCCTCTCTGACATACACGCAAACTTCAGCCCGGGGCACAAACGAGTGTTCTAATTTGTACCCCGGGTAGGAGAGATACGAAGTATCAGCCGGAGAGGACACCTGTGTCTTGGTTAGAAAGAGCAAGGCCGGCTTAGCTATCTCCAGATGGCAGTGGACGGCGCTAAGTTTTGAATGAAGTCCCCTGATATTGCAGAAATCCACGGTAAGCGTGGCAGGGGTTGCCTTTGTCTCCTTGCTCCGCTTGCCCCGAGCAGGTTTCGTCTTGAGCGGAATTTCGCCCCCCCCCCCCCCCCCGCCCGCCCAGAATACGCGGGGCAGCCTGAGCACCCATGCCCAGGAGTGGAGTAGTTTGGTCGTGGATGCTCAGCGAGGGATTCTCCAGGGATGCTTGTACCCTCCTGGGGTAGTCTTTTATTTAATTCCACTACCATGTTGATGGGGGGGGGGGGGGAATGGGGCCTCCGGCCACCTGCACTCACCAAGCGCAACGCAGAGGTAAACCTCTACTTCACGCTGGTATTCTGTGAGGTCGTGGTACCACCCCGGTTCGAGCTAGCCCATCCGTGCGACAGCAAAAGCTACCGCTTAGCTCTACCACTGTTAAACACTGCTTCTTATCAGAAAACGGAAAACATACTTTCTCTTCATAGCTGACCCCTAAATACGCACGCGTATACTTACAATCACTCACACACACATGCGCGAACACATACACGCACACACAAATACACACACGAATACATAAATACACACACACGCGCACGTAGGCGCGCGTGGGCGCGTATACACAATTTTTTTTTTCTTTTATGCATTAATTTATACTGAAATTTTAGCACTATTTTAACTTAACTGTATTATATACTTAATGTATTAATCGGTGTAAACGGAGTCAGTGAATGTTCTTAGTTGTACCAAGAACATTGATTTGCTAAATAAATATATATTATTATAATACGATAAGAAATCTCTACTGCTATTTATCATTTCACTTTCCAAACATTTTACTTTATTTTTAATTACATTTATCCCTCTTACAATTATTAAACAAAAAACATAAAATAAATACGAAACCATTTTAAAAACCTTTTTTGTATAATTTTTGAGCTTTCTAAACAATTTTAACATAAAATTCAATTAAGATTCGTTTTTACTTATAATTAAAGGTTCGTGAAACATTCCTAACTTATTATAGCCAAAATATTAGAATTTTATATTTTCGTATTTGAAAATAACAAACAAATAAAGGCAATATAATTGATATTTAAAAACGACAACTAAAACTACTTTGAGTCTGTTATGCTCCATGCCAGAATCCATTACCTAATTGCGTTCCGATTTGGAGTAAGAAGCGTATATAATGGGAAAAGCCAAAAAGCTTCGTGGCTTTTGATAGGTGGTATATACGACATGTATTCGTATATGCGACACATATACACACATATCGATATATGACAGAATAACCATCTTATTTACGCTACACTTAAGATACCTATAAAAACACCTACACCAGCGGCAGGCTACGGGTGTCAAAATTTAGAGAGATCAAGTACAGCGCCTGCCAAGCGTGATCATTAAAACAAATTCTCCCTTCAACGGAAAAGGTACATGTCTAACAGAGGACTTTTAGAAGCGGACGAAGAAGATAGAATGATAGCATAAAATAACATATTAACGCTGTCGTATTTCGTATTGTGAGTGTAAAGTACCGGCGACTCTTTTTACTGGAAACGAGGCATTCCATCTTAGTCTTCACGGGTGACAACGCATCTGCATTTTTATTCGCAATCGAGGATAGATGTACATGTCTATGGGCCATAGGGACCACTTACCATCAGTTGGACTGTGTGCTCGTTTGTCACCATTATTCTACATAAAAATAAGAAAAAAGATTTGAATCATGTAAATGCCCAGAATGGCGACGAAGAGCAACTTCAATGTTGCGAGAGATATAATACAGGGATCACCAAACAGTATGTCGTGGCTGCGATTAAGGAAAATTCCTCCTACAATAACAAATATAGCAATGGACATAGAGAAGCATACGATTAGTACATAAAAGAATACGATTACAAGAGATCGATTGGTTTCTAACTTGTCGTGAGTTATGGGCAACAAAAAAACGTCAATTCGTGATTGAAGACCATTTTAGTGCATATTAATGATCTTGTTTGCTATATGTGCGGGTTATGTTGGACACGCACCGAATAAAACCCCATGACGTTCTTCCACCTTGGCCGCATATTTGGCATGGCCATGGCAACGCTTTCGCTCACTCGGCTTCTATAGCCCTGGCCGCCCCTTTTCGAGAAAGGACAACTTCTTCATCAATCAACATCTTCTCAGATAAGGCACACCAGAACACTAGGCGAGTATTTCTCCATGACCTCCAATTCTACCTGTGTAGCTGTCTCCCTGCCCCCGCCCCCCGAATCCGAAACACAAAAGCAATTGGGCCTGAAAAATCGAGAACTTGGAAGCATTAGCATTCCTGACCGCATTGATCTTGTAAATGACTTCGCCGCCGCCAACCTCACAATTATGATACTCATTTTCCACGTGGTCTCACCACGCATCATCGGTGCTGCCCCGCCAAAGTCGCGGAAGATAGGGCGATGGGCGCTTTGCCAAACCAACCCTCTCCTTCCTCTGCTACTTCACCTCCGCTGCGGCGGAAAATGAGAGAGTAGGCCACAGTCCACCAACGCACCAAGCACCTCGTGCGAGCCAAGTAGGTTCCTCATTGTTCACCGTGGGTGACCAAGCCACGGCTACTAAGCCCAGCCACGACAAGACATTTCCTATAGCTCTCTCTTACCAAATGGGTTAATGGTTCCATTAAAGCTGCCATCAAACGGCAAATACTCCGAATTGAAGAACTGTATACTGTATATATTTGCTCTTGTAGAAAATTGGTAGTTACACTAATAGTTGTCACCATTTTAAATAATTAGATAGAATAATTATTAGACATTTTCAAAGCAATTAATAAAGAATATAAAAGCCATAAAACTATTAAGTTTTGTGATGTAATTTAATAATGTGGTGTCTATGTATTTTAAATATTCATTAATTACCATTTATTATATAAATTTTTCGATATCACAAAAAATACTACAACTTTTTTTAGATAAGGGCTATATCATTCTGACATTACACTCTATAGATTGCCTAGACCTAAATCATTCCTGACATTGCGGTGTCTCATCACAATTCTCTTTTTTCCTTTTTTTTAAACGTTAACTCCACACTAGGATTTTCTCCTGTATAGTGAAGGCAGTTTACAAACATAAATAGCACGGGGATAAAAATCCTAACCCGGAACAATTATTTGTAGGCCATACAAATACTCGTTCCGTGCGGGATGCGAACCCGCGGCCCCCAGCGCAACAACTCATTGCTAAGCCACTGCGCCACGCAGCCGTCGTTTTTTTGGTTCAGCATTTCCGAAGATTAGCCCAAACAGACAGGCAAGCAAAAAATTTTACAATTAGCTATTCATGTCATAGTGGCATGCAAATAGCCCACGGAGATCGACAAAAGGTAGATATTTTTTGAAATTACAGACAGACATTTTAATTTTATTTATATGTATAGATTAGAGACTAAAAAACCATATTACATATTAATTGTCGTATATTGTAATATACGACGTTTATTTATTTACCGTGTAGTGGCGGTGTAAGAAAATCCACTACTCCATATCATCCCATGAGTATCGTACAGAGGGAAACAAATCAGGAGATGTTCAATTGCGTCTTCCTAATAACGACTAAATATAAAAAACTGCGGTTGCCAACCCATTTGCCAAGTGTGCCAACTATAATTTAATAAAAAAATTTAACTAATATCTCCTCTATGAGGCAATCTATGGGAGAGACCTATGTTCAGCAGTGGACTTTAAAAGGCTGCGACGGTAACGGTAACATACGACGTTTTTAAAAAGTGTGTAAAACGTACATCGTCTTACTCAGTTCTCAATTGCGTTTCAACTTTGAAAGCGTTTTTAAAACTTTATTTTTTGTTAATAAAGTAATAATTTTTACAGCCTCCTTATTAGCTAAAATATCATGATTTTTTTTCCTCTTCACACAATAAGCCAATTTTAAGAATATTATTTTTGAGTTTCATTCCCATTATATACGAGTATGTCAGAGAATACCGCTTTCCAATGTACTATAGGGGTAAGACATTTATTTAAGATTTACTTAAAAAATAAATGCCTATTTTTTTTAGAAATAGAGAATAAGTATGTTTTTAGAAGGCATATGCGAAATAAAACCAACATAAGGGGAATGGAAGATTGCGTTTTATTAGTTTACTCGTTCGCCAACACAAATATTTGGCACTGGTTATCCACCAGTTCTTACGAACAACCGTTTAAGCAATTATGTTATATACGATAACACTATAACTTTTCCTTTGTACAATTGTAAGAGGATAGATTTTTTTATACGCAGAAAAATTGTTGTACATACGTTAAAAGTATTTTAGTTAGTACAACTTGGATCGAGGGACTTTATTGGTTTGTGTTTTCTTTTGTCATTTGTATAAAAACGCAAACAAATTTAATAAACCATATTTCCAATAAACGACAGAAGAGAAACGCTTTAGAAATTCAAGATAAAAATAATTGAATGTCACATTTTTCTTATCTACATTAGATAGTAGAATCGGGAAACGAAATTACTTTTTAAAATTTTGTCGATCGATATCTGAACGCGATGTGATAAAGAATAAGTCATGATCGGAAAGTAGATAGTGTTTCCATCTTAAATTTCGTTCTGTTTTCATATAAAACGTATTATGAAAGTGTAAATATACACTTTTACTTATTTTCATTTATAATAATATTTATTTATTTTACTAAATATACCGACGGACTCTGCCTTACGGTATCATCAACGTAATAAAAAAAGATTAAAGGTTACTTATATACCCTACCCATAACCACTCTTAGGTAGTAAATGACTAGGAATGTCTACGAGTCCGTCTTGGGAAGTAACTATACTTTAACCTGTTCCTGCCACTAAACAGCAGTACTTGCACAACTTTGTGGAAAGGAATCAGTGTTTGAAAATGACAACGCATCTGTAACCTTCTTTGTTAGAAGGTGGTGTCCACATAGTGCAGTAGGCACTTCCTGTCAGTGAGACAAGTATTTCGTATGTCACTTAATTTTATAAAAAAAGCAATACCACCAAGATAATTAGTTATAGGGTCATAATACATTCTACTCTACATAATAAATAAATTATAGGTTCTCGTGTGACAGTCTAATTCAGAGGTATGAAGTTTTTTTTTTTGCGCCCGAAGCAATTTGGAAATGGGCTACCACAGAGGGAGGCAGAAAATGCATTACGCATACCACGATGGCCGGTCCATCGTGGTTATGGGGGACCCACTGCCTACAAGGGGAACCAAAGTGATACCCCCTAAAAACTGCCTTTGGGGACTGGCAACCAGCTGTTGAAAGCTTCTTATGCCGTATCTAAAGCGACCCTCTTTTGGGAAAAGAGGGCGCAGACGGCTAAATGCCGTTTAGGGAGTGACTACGAAGGCATATTATTAATTTTAAATAATTTTTAATTTAACTAGAATTGGCCTGAGCCGCCAGGAGGCAGTTCAGGTCGTTTGACAACTTATTTGGCGGGTCCGAGAGAGTGTTTCTCGGCCTGCGGACGCTGTAGCGGGAGGGGAGTGGGGCTGTATAAGTAACTGCCTCACGAATTAATGTGTTGTTATGCGACTCCGATACTTTAAAGAAGTTTTCAGAGAGTTTTTTTAAGAAATTGCTGGATTGTTGGGATTTCTAAATCCCGGTGAAGGTCGGCATTACGGACGTACCAAGGTGCGTTCGTAGCTCGACGACAGAAAAGGTTTTGAACTACTTGGAGTTCGTTAATAATTTTATCGTTAGCGTGTGCAAAAATAGGCGCCGCGTAAGACATTACCGGTCGTATACAAACCTTATAAAGGGTTCGCTTATTTCTTAATGACATTTTACTATGTCTGCCTAACATACTGTTAAGCCTACCTAGATAGAAACGAGCTAGACGTGTCACTCTTTTGACATGAGGCTCAAACGTAAGCCTATAGTCAAGGGTGACACCTAAATATTTTGCTGACATTTGCCATGGGACAGGAGTCCCTAGCATTCGCATAGGTGGAGTATTTTTCTTGTTTTTATTACGGCGTCTTTTAATATCGAATTGAACTGCGGAGCTCTTCTCCGGGTTCACATCGATACGCCATTTTTGGAACCAATCTCCTAGGTCATCGACTGACTTTTGGATTTTGTTCCTTGCGGAAGATATTCTAGGACTTTTGAAGTATAGAGCAGTGTCATCTGCGAAGAGTGAGAGCTGTACACCATTCGACGGGATTGGAATGTCGTTGGTGTACAAGATGTACAGGAGGGGAGCTAGTACTGATCCCTGAGGAACACCAGCTTTAATGGGGCGCTGAGAGGATAACGTGCCTTCGTGTCTAAAACGAAAGGTACGATGTTGTAAGTAAGAGGCTACGAGACGTACTAGACGATCGGAGAGTCCTATCCTATATAATTTGTAAATAAGGCCTACATGCCAGACTCGGTCGAAGGTTTTGGCAATGTCGAAAAAGACCGCGATTGTCTTTAGTCGACGTGGATAAAAACCGCTGAGGATATATTCCACAATGCGGTGTACTTGCTGTGGACATGAATGTTTCGCGCGGAAACCAAATTGGTGTGGGATGACAAGGGGGTCACCGTCTGTGGGAAACAGATGGCGCCTCATTCGATTGAGAATGACTCTTTCAAAGAGTTTGCCCATGGCCTTTAGGAGGTTAATGGGACGATGATTTGAGGGGAGGTTAAGAGGCTTACCTGGTTTGGGAATACCAATGACAGTTGCCTCTTTCCAAGTAGTGGGAAAATAATTTAGATTGAAGCAGGCGTTAAAGATAATAGATAAGAGGGTTAACACCTGCTCTGGAAAGTGTTTAAGGGCTTGGTTGGATATGCCATCCGCGCCCGGAGACTTTTTGGGCTTAAGTCCTTTGATGAGGGATGAGATCTCATCATTGGACACAGTGATAGGGTCAGAGGTTGTGGGGGGTGAGTTCCGGCGGCGGACCTCATCCTCCACTTCCTGAATGTGTGAGGGGTCGACAGGTTGAGAGCTGCGAGAGCATTGTGAGGCAATGCTGTCTGCAAAGCACTCAGCCTTCTCGTCGTCCTCGAAGGCAACCGTACCGTCGGGGCGGGAGAGAGGGGGTGTGTGAGTTGTAGCGTCTATACGGAGGGCTCTAGCCATCTGATAGTACGCTGTATGGGAGGGAGATATATTCTCCATGAGTTCACTCCTTTGGAGGTCTCGAAATTCAGAAAGGTGTAAACGGAGTTTTCGTTGAAGACGATTAGCCGTATGCCTATATTCGGGGGTGGGATATTTAGCTGCTCTCCGGAAAGCAGCTTTTTTAGCTTTTAATATGTTGCTAATATATAGGGGAAGCCCATTAGTATTAGCAACCGGGACGACCCTTTCATTCTCCTTAAGGGAGGATTTAATTAGGGTTGAAAGTGATTCGACCGCGGTGTCGATTTTTAAGGGACTGTCTAATTCTAAATCCGGCGATAGGTAATTAGGGGAGTCCTGCGAGTCCATAGCTTTTGCTAGGGAGTCCTTGAAACCCTTCCAGTTAGTGAAGGTTTTCGTAGTTATAATAGGAGGTGGCTGATGGCCAAGAATAAGAGAGACCGGTCGGTGATCGGATCCCATATCGTCTAGTGTCTCAATAGACCTAAGGTTGAGTGAAACTCCTTTGAGTAACGCAAAATCTAGTACATCTGGGTTAAAATCGGTAGCATCGGGATAGTGCGTTGCACCCAGCGGACTGTAAACGGTTATGTCAAGAGACTGCGTTATATCACGCAGTATCCTACCACTACGGTTAATAGTACGGCATGTCCATTCAGTATGTTTAGAGTTAAAATCTCCAAACATAATGACTGAATTACTTAGAGATAAGATTGCCTCAAAATCATCTTTGAGGGGGAGGATTCCAGGGGGAATGTAACAGGAGGCTATGACTAATGACTGATGTCCCGTCATAGATAACCTGCATAACGTAGCTTCCATATTGGTAAGCTGCGGAGTATCTATAAGAGAGCAATGTAGTGTCTTCTTGTAATAAATGGCCGAGCCACCGCCTAATAATTGACATTTTATAAAACTATTTGCTTGCAATAATTCCTTTCTGTTACCTTTATTAGCAATTTTAGTCCAATGTGACTGTAGTTCAGTAATTAACAGTTGCAGAGCCACGCGGCTTTAGCTGTCGCACGGATGGGCCGGCTCGAACCGGGGTGGTACCACGACCTCACAGAAAACCAGCGTGAAGTAGAGGTTTACCTCTGCGTTTCGTTTGGTGAGTGCAGGTGGCCGGAGGCCCTTTTTACTGGGAATGAGGCATTCCATCTTAGTCCTCACGGGTGATAACGCATCTGCATTTTGATTCGTAATCGAGGATAGATGTAGATGTCTATGGGCCGCAACAACCACTTACCATCAGGTGGACTGTGTGCTCGTTTGTCACCCTTATCCTATAAAAAAAAGTTCTTAGTAAAATTGTTCTTAGTAAAATAGTTTAAGTTTTAAGTATTCCATACAATACCTAGGAAAGGTGATGAACGATAGAGGACATAAAATATTAAAATTATTAAGTACAAAATTAAAAAATAAACACCATTTTAGAGATGTTTATGTCGAGAATGGAGCGTATATGCCAAATTTCAAGTCAACCGGGCGTATAGGTTTGGAGATCTCGTGATGAGTTAGTGAGTCAGTGGTGTTTCGTTTATATATGTATATACGTATATGAAAACAGTACGGAATTTAAGGCGCAGTTTGAGCAAAATGTCGCGCTAGTCGTTATTTGAGCGGTGTTTAGGAGCTATCTACTTTTTATTTAAAAGATATATCAACTAATAAAAAACACATTATATTTCTACATAATCTTGTTTCCATAAGGGTCATATCCAATTTTTTTTAAGTAATAAATATTAAAATAATCTCCTTACAACGAAACCACATAAATGTGAAATAATTATTGATAACATGCATCTCCACGTAAAGTAAGCATTATTTTATTTTGCGATTTACACCAATGGATAGACAATTTATTAATGAAAATTTCTATCATAAATTTTTTTTCAAAAGACCAAAATTTTATTTTATTAAGAAATTATTTTAAAAACTGGGCGTATTCACTGCCCACGGGCTTGCTGGAGTCAGTGAGCGCTGAGCTCTTGAAGGTGAAACCCGTGTCGTTAGTCACAGCGTCGGCCAATGCACACGCTCACGTCATCTTATCAGTCGATAATATTATAATATTATTACTTATTAGGTGATTCATAGATAGTATTATTTGTTTGTTTTGGGTATAATTTTTCGTATTAGTTATACATATATTTGTTGTGTTTTTTACTGCGCGATGAAGCTTTTTGCGTGTATTTTCTTTGAAGTAAATGCACATATAAAAATTAAGCACCATTGGCATGTAAGGTTTGGTTTAAATTGGGCGTTTAATTTGGTCTATGGTCGTCTAATAAGGCCCGGTCCGGTAAGTCGGCCTATAGGCGACTAATTCGGCCTGGGCGTCTAAGTTGGCCTATCTGCGGCATTGCGGGTTATTACTCGACTCTCTAATCGCTATAGATAAGAGTTCTCTTGGAAGAGGTCGCCCGTCCGGAAGCCATAATTAACATTCCGACAAATATTATAAGTAAGACGACTAATTCGGCCTGGGCGTCTAAGTTGGACTATCAGCAGCATTGCCGGTTATTACTCGACTCTCTAATCGCTATAGAGAAGAGTTCTCTTGGAAGAGGTCGCCCGTCCGGAAGCCATAATTAACATTCCGACAAATATTATAAGTAATTTACACTATAAAAAGCTAATTTAATATTATCAGTATAGTATACAGTTAAAATAATCCTAATACCTAACCACAATATCTTAGTAGGTATAGTAATTTGGTAAAAGGTACATATGTAGGTATTATGATTAAATAAGAGGTACTTATCTAAATAGTTACCTACTTTTACTAAGTAAGTACTAATAACCCGGGCATCATTTAATTACAACCCAAAAACCCCTATAACTAAACTGACCATTTATTTTTTAACTCAAAATGGGACATGGATTTATTTATACTCTAAAAACTATAACTTTATACAATTAGTGTTCACTATAAAATTATATTCGGTATAGACGGTAATTATTAAATGCAACATACTTTTTTTAATTATTTATTACATTTGTCAGTGGATTAAATTTGCTTTAATAAAGTGGGTGATGATTATAAATAAGAATAAAATTCTGGGCAAGTTTTTTTATTGTTACCTTTGTTAACAACATCGCCTTTAGAACTGGAACCGTAAGTGTTTTTTTCAGACGTCCACAATTTATTCAAAATATAAAAATACTCTTTCTACTGGAACATTTGTACCAGGTAGACATAAAATATATTCGATTAAAAAAATTATGTTGAAGATTGTTGGCTTTGAATACTTCCATCCAACGAGTTACGGGACAATTTTGGGTCCCGGAGCTTTATTTAGGGACAATGGGACAGGTGACCTAGAAAAGGGACAGTCCAGTTCAAAACGGGACGTATGGTCATTTTACCTATAACCCGACGACGGTTCCGTGGCGCAGTGGCTTAGCAATCAGTTGTTGCGCTGGGGGCCGCGGATTTGAATCCCGCACGGAACAAGTATTTGTATGGCCTACAAATAATTGTTCAGGGTCTGGATGTTTGTCCTTGTGCAATTTATGTTTGTAAACGGCCTCCATGACACAGGAGAAAATTCTAGTGTGGGGTGACGTTTTTTTAAAAATTGAAATTGAAATATTGAACTCTTATACTCCTTGTTGATTTTTGTATTACATTTATTAAAGTTACCATTATGTATAAATAAATATAATTACGTATGTAGAAATAAGCAGGCTAAGTTACAAGGTGCTCAGTTCAAAAATTTGTAGGTAGGTATGTTACTTTTCAATACGTGACACATAAAAATTAACAATAATCAAACACACATCTGCAAAACATCATCATTTATTTATTTATTCTTTATTGCACCAAATATTTTTACAAAAGACGAGCTATCTATCTATTTACCTATAGTTAGTAGGTATCTTTTAAACTCACAATTTTCAATGCTTTATTTTTAATATAGTTATAATTAATTATAAAATTTCATAATTAGATAATATATGAGAATACATAATTCTAATATAATGCAACTAATATACCGAATAAAAAAATTAAAATACATTTATCGTTGTACGCTGTGTGTATTTCCATAAAATAGTTTATTGATGTTGAAAAAATAAGACTACGTTCGTACAGTATCTTACATATTTCTTACGCAATATATTGTAGCGAGTTGGCGCGGCAGACTAAATGCTCAAGGTCGTTCGCATGGAGTAGCCCCTTAAGATGAAAACAATATCTACTTTCCGATCATGACTTATTCTTTATCACATCGCGTTCAGATATCGATCGACAAAATTTTAAAAAGTAATTTCATTTCCCGATTCTACTATCTAATATAGATAATAAAAATGTGACATTCAATTATTTTTATCTTGAATTTCTAAAGCGCTTCTCTTCTGTTATTTATTGAAGACAAGCTGTTCACCGCGACTTCGCCCGCGTGTTATTTGGGGTTTTATTTTTTTGCGCGGAATCCTAATTATTTTTCTAAAATAAAAGTAGCCTAAGTTACTCCTTGTGACATCAGCTATCTGACAGTGAAAAATCCCGTCAAAATCGGTCGGAGATTATCCGGAACAAACAGACCGACGGACGGACGGACAGACAGACAGACACAGACAAAAATTTTTAAAAATTGTATTTTTGTTATTTGTACCGTATATACTTTCATATGCATTTTAATGCGCTTAGGGCATGCACATTTGGATTTACCAATCCAGGATCTACAACAAACTCTGCTGTCTCTTCCCAGATTTGAAATCTTTGTCCACAAGCAATGACAAGCACAAAATAACAACCTGGTTGCTCCATGCTTCTTATCAGGAAACGGAAAACATACTTGCTCTTCATAGCTGACCCCTAAATACGCACACGTATACTTACAATCACTCACACACACATGCGCGAACACACACACGCACATATAAATACACACACGAATACATAAATACACACACACTGTGGGCGCGCATACACAATTTTTTTTCATGCATTAATTTATACTGAAATTTTAGCACTATTTTAACTTAACTGTATTATATACTTAATGTATTAATCGGTGTAAACGGAGTCAGTGAATGTTCTTGGTTGTACCAAGAACATTGATTGGCTAAATAAATAAATATTATTATAATACGATAACAAATCTCTACTGCTATTTATCATTTCACTTTCCAAACATTTAACTTTATTTTTAATTACATTTATCTCTTACAATTATAAAACAACGACTCAAAACATAAAATAAATACGAAACCATTTTAAAAACCTTTTTCGTTTTCGATTCGTTTTTACTTATAATTAAAGGTTCGTGAAACATTCCTAACTTATTATAGCCAAAATATTAGAATTTTATATTTTTGTATTTGAAAATAACAAACAAATATAGGCAATATAATTGATACTTAAAATCGACAACTAAAACTACTTTGAGTCTGTTATGACGCCATGCCAGAATCTATCACCTAATTGCGTTCCGATTTGAAGTAAGAAGCGTATATTATGGGAAAAGCCAAAAAGCCTCGTGGCTTTTGATAGGTGGTATATACGACATGTATTCGTATATGCGACACATATACACACATATCGATATATGATAGAATAACCATCTCATTTACGCTACACTTAAGATACCTATAAAAACACCTACACCAGCGGCAGGCTACGGGTGTCAAAATTTAGAGAGATCAAGTACAGCGCCTGCCAAGCGTGATCATTAAAACAAATTCTCCCTTCAACGGAAAAGGTACATGTCTAAGCAGAAGACTTTTAGAAGCGGACGAAGAAGATAGAATAATAGCATAAAATAACATATTAACGCTGTTGTATTTCGTATTGCGAGTGTAAAGTACCGGCGACTCTTTTTACTGGAAACGAGGCATTCCATCTTAGTCTTCACGGGTGACAACGCATCTGCATTTTTATTCGCAATCGAGGATAGATGTACATGTCTATGGGCCATAGGAACCACTTACCATCAGGTGGACTGTGTGCTCGTTTGTCACCATTATTCTATATAAAAATAAGAAAAAAGATTTGAATCATGTAAATGCCCAGAATGGCGACGAAGAGCAACTTCAATGGTGCGAGAGATATAATACAGGGATCACCAAACAGTATGTCGTGGCTGCGATTAAGGAAAATTCTTCCTACAATAACAAATATAGCAATGGACATAGAGAAGCATACGATTAGTACATAAAAGAATACGATTACAAGAGATCGGTTTGTTTCTAACTTGTCGTGAGTTGTGGGCAACAAAATAACGTCAATTCGTGACTGAAGACCATTTTAGTGCATATTAATGATCTTGTTTGCTATATGTGCGGGTTATGTTGGACACGCACCGAATAAAACCCCATGACGTTCTTCCACCTTGGCCGCATATTTGGCATGGCCATGGCAACGCTTTCGCTCACTCGGCTTCTATAGCCCTGGCCGCCCCTTTTCGAGAAAGGACAACTTCTTCATCAATCAACATCTTCTCAGATAAGGCACACCAGAACACTAGGCGAGTATTTCTCCGTGACCTCCAATTCTACCTGTGTAGCTGTCTCCCCCGCCCCCGCCCCCCGAATCCGAAACACAAAAGCAATTGGGCCTGAAAAATCGAGAACTTGGAAGCATTAGCATTCCTGACCGCATTGATCTTGTAAATGACTTCGCCGCCGCCAACCTCACAATTATGATACTCATTTTCCACGTGGTCTCACCACGCATCATCGGTGCTGCCCCGCCAGAGTCGCGGAAGATAGGGCGAGGGGCGGTTTGCCAAACCAACCCTCTTTTTCCTCCGCTACTTCACCTCCGCTGCGGCGGAAAATGAGAGAGTAGGCCACAGTCCACCAACGCACCAAGCACCTCGTGCGAGCCAAGTAGGTTCCTCATTGTTCACCGTGGGTGACCAAGCCACGGCTACTAAGCCCAGCCACGACAAGACAGGTCCTATAGCTCTCTCTTACCAAATGGGTTAATGGTTCCATTAAAGCTGCCACCAAACGGCAAATACTCCGAATTGAAGAACATAATATACTGTATATATTAGCTCTTGTAGAAAATTGGTAATTACACTAATAGTTGTCGCCATTTTAAATAATTAGATAGAATAATTATTAAACATTTTCAAAGCAATTAATAAAGAATATAAAAGCCATAAAACTATTAAGTTTTGTGATGTAATTTAATAATGTGGTGTCTATGTATTTTAAATATTCATTAATTACCATTTATTATATAAATTTTTCGATATCACAAAAAATACTAGAACTTTTTTAGATAAGGGCTATATCATTCTGACATTCCACTCTATAGATTGCCTAGACCTAAATCATTCCTGACATTGCGGTGTCTCATCACAATTCTCTTTTTTCCTTTTTTTTAAAACGTTAACCCCACACTAGGATTTTCTCCTGTATAGTGAAGGCAGTTTACAAACATAAATAGCACGGGGATAAAAATCCAAACCCGGAACAATTATTTGTAGGCCATACAAATACTTCTTCCGTGCGGGATTCGAACCCGCGGCGCCCAGCGCAGCAACTCATTGCTAAGCCACTGCGCCACGCAGCCGTCGTTTCTTTGGTTCAGCATTTCCGAAGATTAGCCCAAACAGACAGGCAAGCAAAAAATTTTACAATTAGCTATTCATGTCATAGTGGCATGCAAATAGCCCACGGAGATCGACAAAAGGTAGATATTTTTTGAAATTACAGACAGACATTTTAATTTTATTTATATGTATAGATTAGAGACTAAAAAACCATATTACATATTAATTGTCGTATATTGTAATATACGACGTTTATTTATTTACCGTGTAGTGGCGGTGTAAGAAAATCCACTACTCCATATCATCCCATGAGTATCGTACAGAGGGAAACAAATCAGGAGATGTTTAATTGCGTCTTCCTAATAACGACTAAATATAAAAAACTGCGGTTGCCAACCCATTTGCCAAGTGTGCCAACTATAATTTAATAAAAAAAATTAACTAATATCTCCTCTATGAGGCAATCTATGGGAGAGACCTATGTTCAGCAGTGGACTTTAAAAGGCTGCGACGGTAACAGTAACATACGACGTTTTTAAAAAGTGTGTAAAACGTATATCGTCTTACTCAGTTCTCAATTGCGTTTCAACTTTGAAAGCGTTTTTAAAACTTTATTTTTTGTTAATAAAGTAATAATTTTTACAGCAGCATTTTAACTAAAATATTATGATTTTTTTTCCTCTTCACACAATAAGCCAATTTTAAGAATATTATTTTTGAGTTTCATTCCCATTATATACGAGTATGTCAGAGAATACCGCTTTCCAATGTACTATAGGGGTAAGACATTTATTTAAGATTTACTTAAAAAATAAATGCCTATTTCTTTTCGAAATAGAGAATAAGTATGTTTTTAGAAGGCATATGCGAAATAAAACCAACATAAAGGGAATGGAAGATTGCGTTTTATTAGTTTACTCGTTCGCCAACACAAATATTTGGCACTGGTTATCCACCAGTTCTTACGAACAACCGTTTAAGCAATTATGTTATATACGATAACACTATAACTTTTACTTTGTACAATTTAAGAGGATAGATTTTTTTATACGCAGAAAAATTGTTGTACATACGTTAAAAGTATTTTAGTTAGTACAACTTGGATCGAGGGACTTTATTGGTTTGTGTTTTCTTTTGTCATTTGTATAAAAACGCAAACAAATTTAATAAACCATATTTCCAATAAACGACAGAAGAGAAACGCTTTAGAAATTCAAGATAAAAATAATTGAATGTCACATTTTTCTTATCTACATTAGATAGTAGAATCGGGAAACGAAATTACTTTTTAAAATTTTGTCGATCGATATCTGAACGCGATGTGATAAAGAATAAGTCATGATCGGAAAGTAGATAGTGTTTCCATCTTAAATTCCGTTCTGTTTTCATATAAAACGTATTATGAAAGTGTAAATATACACTTTCACTTATTTTCATTTATAATATTTTTATTTATTTTACTAAATATACCGACGGACTCTGCCTTACGGTATCATCAACGTAATAAAAAAAGATTAAAGGTTACTTATATACCCTACCCATAACCACTCTTAGGTAGGAAATGACTAGGAATGTCTACGAGTCCTTCTTGGGAAGTAACTATACTTTAACCTGTTCCTGCCACTAAACAGCAGTACTTGCACAACTTTGTCCCACTTGAAGAATATAAGGAATCAGTGTTTGAAAATGTCAACGCATCTGTAACCTTCTTTGTTAGAAGGTGGTGTCCACATAGTGCAGTAGGCACTTCCCGTCAGTGAGACCAGTATTTCGTATGTCACTTAATTTTATAAAAAAAGCAATACCACCAAGATAATTAGTTATAGGGTCATAATACATTCTACTCTACATAATAAATAAATTATTGGTTCTCGTGTGACAGTCTAAATCTAAGGTATGAAGTCCACA
This sequence comes from Parnassius glacialis, assembly GCA_033319125.1. Lineage (NCBI taxonomy): Eukaryota > Metazoa > Arthropoda > Insecta > Lepidoptera > Papilionidae > Parnassius > Parnassius glacialis. The sequence goes on along the minus strand of JAVANC010000028.1, from coordinate 35,041,657 downwards.
ATCTGTAATTTTATTCTCTATCTCTCTCTTTCTCCCTCTCTCTCTTTCTCTCTCTCTCTCTTTATCTCTCTCTCTTTCTCCCTCTCTCTCTCTCTCTCTCTCTCTCTCTCTCTCTCTCTGGCCCTTCCAACCGGAGCACAGCCAGCAGTGAGTACACCTCTGTTTGGTGGCAGGAATGGAATAAAGCAAAGTATCAGCCAAAATGAAATCCTAAATATAAACGGAATCGTACCACTTAGTACGCGTATGTAAACATGACATAATATAACATAACATTATATAACATGACATAACATAACATAACATAACTATCACCCCTATCACCCAGAGGAGTAGGTGGAGACAACAAACTTCCATTTAACACAACGCTGACACATCATATCATGATATATCATCCAGAGTTAACCTTAATAGAAGAGAATAAGAATAGATACCTTAACATATATCTTAAGGCGCGGGTTGAGCAAAATGTCGCGCTAGTCGTTATTTGTGCGGTTTTTAGGAGCTATCTACTTTTTATTTAAAAGATATATCAACAAATAAAAAACACATTATATTTCTACATAATCTTGATTTCATAAGAGCTGTATCCAATTTTTTTTTAAAGGAATAAATATTAATATAATCTCCTTACAACGAAACCACATAAATGTGAAATTATTATTGATAACATGCATCTCCTCGTAAAGTAAGTATTATTTTATTTTGCGATTTACACCAACGGATAGGCAATTTATTAATGAACATTTCTATAGTAAAAATTTTTTCAAAAGACCAAAATTTGATTTTATTAAGAAATTATTTTAAAATCTGGGCGTATTCACTGCCCACGGGCTTGCTGGATCATTGAGCGTTGAGCTCTCGAACGTGGAGCCTGTGTCGTTCGTTAGAGCACACGCTCACGATCTTATCAGTCGATAATATTATTACTTATTAGGTTATTTTATAGGTAGTATTATTTGTTTGTTTTGGGTATAATTTTTCGTATTAGTTATACATATATTTGTTGTGTTTTTTACTGCGCGATGAAGCTTTTTGCGTGTATTTTCTTTGAAGTAAATGCAAATAAAAAAATGAAGCACCATTAGCATGTAAGGTTCGAATCCATAATTAACATTTCGACAAATATTATAATTTACACTATAAAAGGCTAATTCAATATTATCAGTATAGTATACAGTTAAAAATAATCGTAGTAACCAACTACAATATTTTCTCAGGTGTAGTACTGCCTCGTTGGTCTAGTGGTTGTAGTAGTTCGACTGCTGATCATGAGGTCCCGGGTTCGGATCCTGGGTCGGTTATGAGTTTTTCATTTATGTTCTAAGTTATAATTATAATTAGTATTACTAAGTTATAGTTTTTTGCTAAAACATAGTATATTATTCATTGCTTGTTTTTTCTTCTTTTTAAAAAAATAATTGAGTACATAAGGTGTTCTATACTTATAATTCGGTAAAAAGTATGTAAGTAGGTACTAATATACCTACTTTTTACTATAAACTAAAAATTTTTAAAACTAAATTTAACTAAAAAGACTAAGCCGACCATTTATTTTTTAACTCAAAACAGGACATGGGTTTATTTATACTCTAAAAAGTATAACTTTATACAATAAATTAAAAAATAATGTTGCATTTAAAAATAGGTAATTATTAAATGCAACATTTTTAAAAATTATGAATTACATTTGTCAGAGGATTAAATTTGCTTTAATAAAGTTGGTGATGATTTTAAATAAGAATAAAATTCTGCTCAATTTTTTTTTATTGTTATCTTTCAACATCGCCTTTAGAACTGGAACCGTAAGTGTTTCTTTCAGACGTCCACAATTTATTCAAAATAAAAAAAATACTCTTTCTATCGGAGCATTTGTACCAGGTAGACATAAAATATATTCGATTAAAAAAATTATGTTGAAGATTGTTGGCTTTGAATACTTCCATCCAAAGAGTTACGGGACAATTTTGTGTCCCGGAGCTTTATTTGGGGACAACGGGACGTATGGTCACTTTACCTATAACCCGGCGACGGCTCCGTGGCGCAGTGGCTTAGCAATCAGTTGTTGCGCTGGGGGCCGCGGGTTCGAATCCCGCACGGAACAAATATTTGTAAGGCCTACAAATAATCGTTCCGGGTCTGGATGTTTGTCCTTGTGCAATTTATGTTTGTAAACTGCCTCCACGACTCTCATTATATATTACTCTCACTCTGCGAAACATCCTATTTATTTGTTTATTCTTTATTGCACCAAATATTTGTACAAAAGGCGAGCTATCTATCTATTTACCTATAGTGAGTAGGTATCTTTTAAACTCACAATTTTCAATGCTTCATTTTTAATATATAATTAATTATAAAATTTCATAATTAGATAATATATGAGAATACATAATTCTAATATAATGCAACTAATATACCGAATAAAAAAATTAAAATACATTTATCGTTGTACGCTGTGTGTATTTCCATAAAATAGTTTATTGATGTTGAAAAATACGTCCGTACAGTAGGTGGCATTGAGTTATACAAAACTATGGTAGGTGGCGTCTTACATATTATTTTTTACGCGATCCTATATTGTAGGGAGTTGGCGCGGCCGGCACACAAACGCTCAAGGTCGTTCGCATGGAGTAGCCCCTTAATGACCGCATTTCTATAGAATTTGTTAATCAAATCCCTAACTTAACTTATAATAACATAGCGGTTACAGATTTGAGGGCTTACTTGGAATAAAATATTACTTTTAATAATTTATAATTAAAAATTTTGTACAGCCGACTTCAATATAAGTTATTTAAGAATAACTCAAAAACTATTGGTCTGACCTTGATCAAATTTATATCGGACCACACGAGTACTATCAGCTTTCATATAAAAAAAGAATCATCGAAATCGGTTCACCCAGTTCAAAGTTATGAGGTAACACACATAAAAAAAACATACAGTCGAATTGAGTACCGTCTCCTTTTTGGAAGTCGGCAGAAAAAAGATAATGAACAGTTCCAGAAGTGTGTTTGAAGCACTCCAAACTACAGTAATTGGCTTATACAAATATTTGCCTTACAATGAAAAAAATAGGATAATAAATTATAGGATAAGGGTGACAAATGAGCACATAGTCTACATGATGGTAAGTGGATGCTATAACCCACAGACATTTACATCTATCCTCGATTAAGAATCGAGATGTGAATGCTTTGACATCCCTGAGGACTAAGCTGGAATGCTCTTTTTCCAGTAAAAAGCACCCCCGATTCTTTACACTGACCATACGAAACACATATTTTCACAGTTATTTTATGTAAGTATTCCGTGAGAGCCTAGACCTTCCCCGGACGAGCCAACCTATTGGTGCTACAACCAAACACAACTGCGGCGTGCCTCTACCAAGTATGGAATTCTATTACAACTTTGATTTCGTTTTTTAATTTACAAAGAACACAGAAACTCTACATAGATCCTTTCGCCCCTTGACTTTTTTTTCTTTTTCAATAGTTTGATTTCTGTTGAGAGGTAAGTCCTTCTGAAACATATACTTTAAAGTATATTTACTCGAAAATTGCTGACGATTGACTGTTGTGTAAACGTCTCTTCCTCTTAAATATTATATTTCCTACACAACATTATCCTATTTAAATACTCTACCATCTATGTACGTTATATAAGTATTGATTAGTTACTAACGAACATGACGTTTAAATCCCTGATACTTATTGATTTACCGTCAATGAGATAGAAGAGCATTTGAGCGTCAAATGAAATTAATAAAATAAACATGGACCTATCAGCACACATCAAATTTTATTGTTTTTATATTCAATTTCTGACGGTATTTTATCTTTTTTGCTTTTAGTAATCTTTTAAGTACAACAAAACTGTAAGAGGACAATTTTAAAGCATTGTATATTTTCCTGAATTTTATTTAAAGTAACTAAGGTAGCTGAAGTACTAAAAGTACTACACTTGTGAAAGGCTATTATGATGATGGTGATAATGATACTATACTATCGATTTAGCTATGCCAAAGCAAAATTTTTCGGGACGTTGTCGATCTGTCTGACTGTAAGTTTGTCTATCTCTCTCTGTCTAAATGTGTATCACACGAAACCTTTGGATGGATGTAGGTGGGACGCTCAATTTCTTTTTCTTTAATTTTCATTATTGGTTAAGTAATTTTGTGAAACGTTCGCGTTAAGGTCATTCACGTACTCAGTCGATATTAATGATATAAAATCATATTTATGTATAAATATATCGATATTATTGGTATTTCAGTTGGAACCTGAAGCAATAGTCTGATTTATATAATTAAGTCCTAACTAATAAACTTTCAAACCGAGTAAACCAACTTACTCGGCTTGAAACCAATCGAAAAAATATATCACGGGCACAGCTAGTTACAAATATTGTTAATTATTTCTGGTATTTTATCGAAGATAAAATATGACACACAAAACTTAAAATTATATTTAAAAAATAAAACAGAAAATTTCCCTGATACTCAAAGAGTATGGAGAGTTTGGAGTCAAAGATCTTTACAGAGTAGAGTCTAAGTCAGCATAGGTCGAGCGCACTCGAACCGCGTATAAAGAGCAATACGTATACAAATGCTCGCCGCCCGATATCGGAAACCACTTTGCATTCCGACTACGCTTTATTTCCGATATCTGAATGCGCTTGATGCGCCCTCGAAAAAGGTTGCGGTAACAGTCACACACTAGTCTTATATCAAAAGAGAATCTCAGAAGTTATAAAATTGTTATTTTTTTAAATTTAAACAGATTGATGTCAGTAATGACTGAATAAAGATGTTGGCCATGTTTTTGTCAGGAAGGTCGCTAAGATTAAATAAAGATTATATAAGATTAGATAAAGAAGAACACACAAACATGCAGTGACGGGTTGATATTGCCTACTATATAAAATTTTAACCAAAAATAAGCAATAAAAAATTTTTTAAGCTGCAGTTATTTGTTTTTATTTAAATTTGTGTCTTTGTTTATCCGATAATTAGAAGTATAATTAATGAAATAAACGATATTTTTTTTCAAAGTATCTTTTACTGTACTGATAAATCAAAAAAATATCAAGTAAAAAAAATAATTTTGGGTTTCTTAACCAACCTTGAGTTTGAAACATGCATCAATTGTGAAAGCATCGGCAAGTCTTTATCTCCTAAATTTGGTCTCATGACATTAGCTACAAAAACTGTGGTTATTAATAAATTTTTAAGATTGGTGTAATCTAAATGGTGTTAATCTGTCGTACTAATCCGCTTAAATAAACACGGTCGCCATAGCTTTTTGGTCGTAGTTTGTCTTGATCCCGGAAGTGCTTACAACTAATGAGAGTAGATTTCGAAGGCACGCATTGAGTCTCCTTTCTCAGCAATCGTATTATTTCCACCCACTTTTTAAGGTGTGCTGCATCTTAAGGTTTCCCGCAAAATTATTAATATAAAATAGGTAATAAAATATAATTAATAGATATATAGATCTCTAAAATATTCTAAAATAAGAATAATTAATTCCTTTGTATAAAGGTTGAAACATAGCTTTTATTAAAATTTTCAAAATATTTAAAATCAGGGCTAACAAGTTAATTTATTCCATAAATTATATAGCCGTAGTAGTTTAATGTGGGAAAATTGCAAAGGCAGAAAAGTGGCAACATTGAACCTAAATTGCAATATTCGATTTTTTTTTTTGTGTTTTTTACGTTAATACGAAAACATAAACTAAAACTTACGTGTGGAAAGTGATTCCGCTTGAATAATTATGTTTTTGTGACCATGAATCGTATTCTTTCACTACGCATTTACCCATTTTTTTGTCGTGAATCGTTCGGCTCAACTCGGTCGGTGTCGCGTTGAACACTGAACCGAAGTTAGCTGGACATATGGCTGTGGCCATATGTGAAGTGGCAATGCTTTGGCGCGGCAATTACTTATCTAGTCTATACAAATAAATAAAATAGAAGTGTCTGTTTGTAATGTCAAAATACCAGAATTTTACTAGATGCATATGAAAGTATATACGGTACTTATACCAAAAACACGATTTTTAAATTTTTTGTCTGTCTGTCGGTCTGTCTGTCTGTCTGTCTGTCTGTTTGTTCCGGCTAATCTCCGAAACGACTGGACCGATTTCGACGGGACCTTCAGTGGTAGATATCTAATATTATAAGGAGTAACATAGGCTACTTTTATTTTAGAAAAGGAATTAGGGTTCCGCGCAATATAATTAAAACCCCAAATTTCACGAGGGCAAAGTCGCGGAGAACAGCTAGTGTAACATATAAGTCAATGCTTGAAACATTGCGTTGCATTACAACCATTGAGGACTAAGACGGAATACCCCAGCCTGTAATTATAATAGCTCCACCTGCATACCAGAACATACACTGCTGCTTTGCGGCAAAAATAGGTAAGAAGGTTGTACCAACCCAGATAGAATCCTAGGCAGGAAAGAAGACACACCACCGAGCAAATTATGCTTAATAAGTGTTTGTGTGTAATATCCAGTTTCATAGAGATAGTGATATTCCTTTTCTTTATCTTGTTTTATTGTCATAGATCGTAATAAGCGAGTACTTGATGGTTATAAAACTAATGTTACAACCAATATACGGAATCTTTTTACGTAATAGAGCCATGCTGCAGCTATATTAGTAGTATAGTTGTAGCACGAATGGGTCGGCTCGACCGGGGAAGGACCACGCTCTCACAGAATACCAGCGTAAAATAGCAGCTTGACACTGCTGTGTTTTGTATGGTGAGTGTAAAGAACCGGAGACCCTTTTTACTGGGAAAGAGGCATTCCATCTTAGTCCTCACGGATGACAACGCATCTGCATTGTGATTCGCAAACGAGGATAAATGTAGATGTCTATGGGCCACAGCAACCACTTACCATCGGGTGGACTGTGTGCTCGTTTGTCACCCTATCCTATATACCCACTAATCTAATTCCAATCCTCAGAGGGTTGTGAAACAGTAAGTCATCAAAAAGCTTTGTTTCTAATAAATGCTGATTTCCTTACGACGATTTCATTCACTATGGTTATCAAATTTAAGTTCACAATTTAGGTAATTGAATTTTTCAAGTTTACTCAATGCGAGCTCTTTAGTCTCAATTTTTTCAACCACCACCAAGGCTTTTTTTTTACGGAAGTGAAATTTTGGTCACGAATTTACATAGCAATATCCCTCCTATAGGGCGTTGGGCTAGCCACCCATAACTTCTTTCACAATTTTTCATCTATACCCATACTTTTTTGCTAAACTTGATCCGAAAAGCTGTTCTTTGGATTCTGCCAAGTCCCTGGACGATTACAAGTGGAACACCTTGTATGTACGTATGAGATAATCTATAGACAAGGCCTATGTTTAGCAGTGGACTTTTCGAAATAGGAAAATTATAGAATTAGGGTGACAAGCGAGCACATAGCCCACCTGATGGTAAATGAATGCTGTGCCCCATAGGCATCTACAACTTTCCTCGATCGAAAATCAAAATGCAGATGCGTTGTCACCCGTGAGGACTAAGATAGAATGCCTCATTACCAGTAAAAAAGGTTTTCTACACTCACTATATGAAACACAGCAGCAATGAGCTGCTATTTTACGCCGGTTTTCTGTGAGAGCGTGATTCTTCCCCGATTGAGCCGACCTATTCGTGCTATAAACATAAGACAGCTGCAGCATGGCTCTTAGCGGTTTGCTTCGTCGCTCGTAACGCGTACAGCAAGATGAGTGAATAATTTGCCAGGATTTTTTGTCTTGTCTTCCGATTACAATGTGGATGTCCCTAAGGAATAATTGTATAGGCGTTAAGCTAAGCCAATGCGTTTCGCCATCTTCGTCTACAACACCACTTACCATCAGCTTAGAAAACTTAGCCAACAAAGTGGAAAGATCACCTACTGTTTAAAGAATCGGAAACATTTCCATTCAAATAAATTGAAGGTAAAAATTTTAATACTCTTTTGTTAAATTATGCTGTTTATTATTAATTTTAATATAAAAAATTGAACAGTTTTCCCTTTAAAGTTTAAAATGTAAAAGTATTCTCCAAAAATTAGGACTGCACACATACTATGATTAAATTTGTTATTAGCAAAATGTTTCAGAAGCACCTGATATTTAAGAGCTCTCAAATTAATCACTCTGTGAACATTTAACATAAAGCGTTTGCTGATCCTCTTTTCATCTTACTAAGGAGTACTTATTTAAAAGTACTTGTTTTCTTTAATGTTAAAGCATTTTTAATAAACCAAATAAATGGTAAAGGAAATTATTTATAGATGTAATAGCGATGAGCTCCGGTTTCGCGCGGTTGATTTCTGGATAACGATACCTACTAAATGTACCACTATAGAAAGGAACCATGTAGGTAAATCCTTAAAAATTGTTCAAAAAACTATTTAAAATTGGATTAGCCGTTTAAGAGAGATCTCAGCTACATCCCCACATACTGAGTCCAACTATAGCTAAGAACCATCCAGGTGCTCCTTATACACCAGCCCTAGCCATAGTCAACTGTAACTTACTGCAAATAAAGATGGAAAGCCCCACAGCATGTAATTACTTGCTCCATAATCCAAATACTTGCTCGATATAGTCTTTAGATCAGAACACACTATACGATCTGCTTTTTGGAGACAGAAGGACGTAAGAGGGTTGTTACTTTCTAGTAATCAACAGTCTAGTAAAATGCCTCAGCCTGGATAGCATAACACAGGCTTATTATTATCATTTTCCTCAACTGTGACAACCCATAGTCTGTGGCTTTAATATTTGCAGGTGGCTAAGGACCTCAGTAGCCAATTACGGCAAGTATTGTTAACTTGTTTGTCCTCTGACATAAAAAATAAGAGGTCATGTTCAGTTAAAGTATCCTTATAATAAATCATTCTCGAACTTTTGACTATAAAAACAAAATACGCTATTTTTCTGTTTGCCGTTGGAAACTGAAGGGAAATTAATCATAACAAAGATGAAAAGGACTCTGTTATTCTCAAAGCGGAAAATAATGAAAGCAACTTAGAAGTTTTGATGTTCATAATAAACGCGAATTTATTGTTGTACGTCTTCAGTCCGAGAGCGTGGTCCTTGTTCTTTGTAAGCAGGACCAAACAATAAACTTTTTACTTTTCAGGTAAATAAGTGCTTGGTACGGGGCTTCACGTAGCAGGAACTAAGTGCCGATATTATTCTGTTCCTGTTTATTTTCAAACAATTTTTTTATATAAGAGTGGCGCAAACGAGCACGCGGCTCACATGATAGTAAGTGACTACGGCCGTCCATTAACAACTGCAACACCAGGGGAATTACTTGGGCGTTGCCGGCCTTTTTAAAAGAGTAGGCTCTGTTTTGAAGGTCTCTAGATAGTATCAGTCAGGAAAAATCGCTGGCGGTAGCCGATGTTAGGCCACAGGAAGATGCGCGAGGAAAGTTACTTCTGGTTAATCACACAGAGCTGGACCGCCAATCTTCCAGATGGTATGGATAGTATCGCTATGCGCGGTGGTGAAACTTAGCGACTTAAATTACCGCCGCTCTGCGTTGCGTACGGTAAAGTGGAAGGAGCTGGCAATTTAGACTTTCCTTCCAGGTGAGCACGGGAACTCCACGTCATTCTATATGTCGACGCTAAGAATGCAAATCCTGGCTGAGACAACAAAAAAAATTAATTAATTATATTATAAATTACCAGAAATTCAGGAAATACGACACAGAGGTATCTTATAGGTAAACTGCCAAACTTGTGCCATCTGTAGATTAAACTGGACTAGATTAAGTCGCCCCTAATCCGATACTATTATTGCAATAATGCTGTACTTAATTTATCGGGGATGTAAGGGAGAATGTGCCAAATTCGTATTTAAATTTCTACCTTGCCTGGGGTGCGATTGTGTACCTCTGGTCGAATAATTTGCCCGTGAGAATTACTCCGCAACTGTTACTAAATATTATATTTTGTAACAACGGCTTATAATCGATAATAATAACACAATACAACTAAAATAGCCTGCAATTTTGTTTCTTGGTATGTTGAATGTCATGGAAATTTAATTTTAGATTTCGAATGAAAGTCTCATTTGTGGTAATATTCTTTGCCTTATCCTAATAAATTTGAAGAACATATAATAGTTTTTGTTTGTTAAATTAATACTCGTAATGAACGCTATTCGTGGTCTGCGCTGGGAAAAGTTACAGATAACTTTATCAATAAAATTCATACCGCTTTTCTTACTTACTGAATAAAGTAATTCATTTGATTATTTTGTTTAAGAGAAATTAAATATAATTTTAGGAATGAATTAATATTGTACTTAATTTTGATCCGAAATTATGAAAACGAGAAATATTGAATAATTCGCCAACCGATCGCCATTGAAGTGATGAGTGATTATGGCATATACTAATTTCTGTTTGGTAGGGCTGCGGTATCCACTCTCCGTCACGTAAACTGTAATATTGTTTCTCACCATAATGATAAAAATCGCTATAAGTATATTAATGTAGAAAAAGTAAAAATCAAAACAACTCATCTACAACTATTTAGTTAATTATTTGTATTACAACTGTTAAAATATATAATCATTATCATCATTACATCCCATCATAAGTGCACAGTTGGACAAAGGCCTCCCTAAAGGAATGCCACAAAGAGCGATCTTGAGAAAGCTGCATCTATCCTACCTACCTATATCACCAGGCCTGTACTCCATCCAGTGGGGGGCCGTATAGTGCTAATCAAACACATAATGTACTGCAATTCTGTCAGCGTTAAAAAGTCTTTTAATGAAAATGTTTTTATATTTTAATAACATTGTAAAATATCAGTATAAATTTGTTTACTAATTCTCGAGGTAGATTTTTTAATGTTTATGGATCCTTGAAAGATACGTGGCCTTGTCATAAGGATAAATAGAACGAGAATAACTTTAGGTGACAGCAGTAAAAAGAAAACTATACTACTTTTGGTGTTTTATACCTCTTGTCTTCTTAAATTCAAAATAATGCTTCAAAATCTTCTTTTCATTTTGAATTTTGAAAATAAAACCAAGACAAGCATAATACAAATGGAACCGTCGTGTGATTTGTTCTGGGTATGCAATATGCAAGCAATTTTTCTTTAGACTCGTCTATTGCTGTTCAAGAACCGTGAAATTATTTTATACAGGTTAAACTGGAGTACCTCATTTTAATAGAAAATGGTTTTCAATCTGTGATACTATTGTTGGTCGAAGAATCCAACTTGGCCAGGAAGCGATCGTGAAAATATCTCGTCTAGTATCCTTCAAAATCAAAAATTATGACACGCTGCAGTGATGACATCTTTTTTAGAATAAGGGGGACAAACGAGCACACAGTCCACCTGATGGTAAGTGGACGCTTTGGCCCATATTCATCTACATTTATCCTCAATTAACAATCAAAATGCAGATGTGTGGTCACCACTGAGGAACCTTCCAGTAAAAAGGATCTCCAACTCCCTGCACTCACCATACGAAACACATTAGCAAACAGCATTAACCTACCATTTACGCTGGTATTCTGTGAGAGCTTGTCTAACCGACCCTTTTATGCTACAACTATAATATAGGTGCAGCGTATAAAACCGGACCTATAATGTTTTAGGTTAGGGTTTGAGTGAATGATGATAGTTAAGAATTTCTATAGAAGAGGGGGCAAACGACCATGCGGCTCACCCAATGATAAGTATTGACCGCCGGTCCATGAACAACTGGGAAAGTGCAGGTGGTTGCCGGTCTTTTAAAAATGATAAAGCTTTTTTTCTTGCGGGTCCCTAACTCATATCGTTCCGAAAAAAAGGCCGTTCACACAGCCCACCTAGGTAAGTATCCTCTCTGTATTTACTTATGTAATTTTTATGTATATTTGCCCACTTAATCTTATGTATGTCTATTATATTTTGAATGTATATATTAGTGTATTTTTTTAATTATGTATCAGTTTAGTTTATTTAGGTATTAGTATGTAAGTTTACTATAATATACACCACCTCCCACTGTCCAATAGAACAACTTTCTCCTAATCTTAAGGTTGTCTGTAAGAGATCGCTTATTAGCGATAAGACCGCCTAATTGTACCTACCTCTTAAGTTTTACTCCTTGTAATTTTTTCTTTTTTATCGTTTTTTGTGGTGTACCATAAAGTATAAATAATAATAATAATAATAATAATAATAGTAAGTGGATTGAGTGACCCATAAATACGTACTTTAATGCACATGCGTTGTCACACATAAGGACTAAAATGGAATATATCGCTACCAAAAGGGTTACATAAAAAATAAAACATACTACGGTACTAAAATAAAATCATGCTTAGTCTAAAATAATTTAGCTAAAGCCTTCAGGCCTGTTTGTTAAATTAGTTTGTTTGGATTATTTACAAAGTTGTTTTGATACGTGTCGAGTAACAAGCGCTCGACGAATAACAACATGGGCGTAACAAAGTGTCGTAAAAAAGTTGTTTTAAATTTGAACTTATTTTTTATTGTTTAGATCGAACAGTAATTCTGCGTGGATTGGGTCTATCGTTGTGACATCAGCAGTACGATTGCGTCAAGTTTTTTTTTTTTAATTAGCAATACTATTAACATTACAAAATTCCCTTTAATCACTACTGGTAAGCTTAGAATGCTGGTGTCAGGAGAGATTCACGACAGTAGTCAAATGTCGCATTCGAACCTTAGACCTTTGGAGATCACCATCTTAATAATAAATGCGATTAGGTTACTGTCGCTTAAACTCTAGTGGGGATTGTTTGGATTGTGACAGTGCTGCAACTCGCGCGTTCGATTTCCGAATAAAATATTTATTGTTATAACCTATAAAATAATTGAGGTATGAGTGAATATTCATGTACAATTTTTGTTTATAAAACGCCTGTACGAAACGGGAGATATTCTTAATACGTGTATGAGGATAATATTCCTTGACAGTATTAAAAATATATAATATTTAATAAAGAACAAGAAATGTTACATTTTCTCAAGTCGGTTGTACTTCGTAAGGAATTTAATATACCGAAACTTTATTAAGCAATCAAGTCTAGTCTAGACGTACTTAAAACGTTTGGTAGAATCGCTAGTTTCTTCTTAGTATAGTTATTGGAAACAAAACGTTCTCTTCAGTGCTCGATTATCTACTTCAAGGTTAATATTTAACATATAAAACTGAAAATGATTCTTATTAGAATGATTTTTGAAAGAACCTTACGACGACTACGACAAAATTAAAACAAAATTAAACAGATGTGACTAATAAGGATAAATAATTGTAAGTTTCCAAATTACAACCAAAGGGTTTTAGGAATGTAAAACAATGTAATATGTGTCGAGTAAATACTGATCCCAGAAAATCGTTTGCTTTTTTTATAGGATAGGAAGACAAACGAGCACACAGTTCACCTGATGGTAAGTGGTTGCTGTGACCCATAGATATCTACATTTATCCTCAATTAAGAATCAAAATGCAGATGCGTCGCCATCCGTGAGGACTAAGATTGAATGTCTCTTTTTCAGTAAAATGGGTGTCCGATTCTCTACACTCACCATACGAAACACAGCAGTATCTAGCTGCCATTTTACGCTGGTATTCTGTGAGAGCGTGGTCCTTCCCAGGTCGAGTCGACCCATTCGTGCTACAACTATAGTACTAATATAGCTGCAGCATGGCGCTACCAGGTAAAAATTGCTTGAATGAGTTTATCCAGATGCTTTTTCTATTTCACCAGGCCGTAAATGCTTACTACTAGCCATAAGCCTCTCCCTAAGATAAGACAATTTCATAAGTCTAGAGACACAAGCTAATTCATTCTTGGGGGAGAGGTATAATAAGCTTTTACAACAAAATCGCAGGAAATTAAAAAAAAATGATCTTCGCCAAGTTCAAAAACTTCACTAAACAAGGATTATAAAAAAAGGTTTATCATCATCATCATCATTACAGCCCATCACAAGTCCACTACTGAACATAGGCCTTCCCCAAGGAATGCGACAAAAAGTGTAATATAGTAATAAATAAAGGAATTTATGGATGATAATACCCCGTGGGTTGAGGTGGTTGCTAACAAGCTATTTCTAATTTGTTTTGTGTCGTCTAACATATTAAATGATTGTAAACTGTTCTTTTGCTAGTAGTAAATTCAACATTAGAGTGTGATTTTCAATAAATATTATTTATAATCCATATAGAATAAAAAAAGTTTATATTTCTATTTCTTGTATTTATTTATCAACGTTCTGAGTACTTTACTACTTGCGAATGCGTGTGTGATTATTTGTGTGTGTCATTATCTTTACACGTTCACTTAACGACCAACGCATAGAAAAGTAGCGTATGAGAAATTATCTAGCCTTGTCTCAGTAATGGGACAAGGACTATGAAACAACCAATACGCCCTGTGTGTAGGTGACCTTGTCAGCTCCAATTTTTGAATTACAAATATCTTCAAGACATTTTATTGCTCAAAACTAATGATTTCTTATTTACCATGTTTTCCTTTACCGCCGAACACGTGATAAAGTGACACGTGGAACGATACATGAATTGGTCGAAATTGAGAGAGTGATAGATCAATTTCCACCAATTTATGTACAATCATTATTATTATTATTATTACGTAAAATGAAATATCAAAGCACTTTTTTTAAGTATTTAATCCATACTAATATACTAATATTATATATATATATATATATATATATATATATATATATATATATATATACTTATTTTAACAGTGGCAGAGCCACGCGGCAGCTATTGCTGTCACACGGATGGGCCGGCTCGAACCGGGGTGGTACCACGACCTCACAGAAAACCAGCGTGAAGTAGAGGTTTACCTTTGCGTTTCGCTTGGTGAGTGCAGGTGGCCAGAGGCCCTTTTTACTGGAAATGAGGCATTCCATCTTAGTCCTCACGGGTGACAACGCATCTACATTTTGACTTGTAATTAAGGATAGATGTAGATGTCTATGGGCCGCAGCAACCACTTACCATCAGGTGGACTGTGTGCTCGTTTGTCACCCTTATCCTATAAAAAAAAAAATATATATATACATACTATTGTTACGCGCCACTATTAATGTCTTGTACATGGCAACACTAGTTACACTAGCGCCCTCTATTGTCGAGTAAAATAAAGTGTTGCGCGCCTTGTACGTGGCAACACTTGTTACACTAGCGCCCTCTAGTGTCGAGTAGCAGAACTAGGAGAGTCGAGATCCTTCCAGAAATGTCGGGACCGATTTGTACTCGAACATTCTAGATGTCGCTACAGTAGAAGGTTCTGGAAACTATCTGAGGCCCTATATAAGGCCGGTATAGACCACGACCGGGGCAGTATTGAATTGGCGATACAAGAGAATACTTCGAAGCGAAATAACTGCGAACTAAAGTTATTGTGTTTTATTATTACTGTGATTTTAAGTTGTAATTAGTGTTTTGTAATTAAATAGTCAATTTTGGTAATTCAATCGGCAGTTTGTAATTGTCTCGAACCCCAAGCTCGTAACAATTGGTGTCAGAAGTGGGATCAAATTATGCCGATTTTACCAAAGGACGACATGGAGGGAATCCGTACCCGAAGTCAACGCCAGCTGGAGACGGACCAGAGACGATTTGGTAATGCAGCGCCGCAAATGTCGGAGGGCCAGCTGCTGACCACGGAGGCCGGCCAGTCAGCAGCACCTGCATCTGCAGCACCTGACTTAGGTGCTCTGATGATGATGTTGCAGGATCAGGCTCGCCTACAGGAGGAACAGGCTCGCCGACAGGAGGAACAGGCCCGCCGACAGGAGGTACAGGCCCGTCGGTTGGAAGAACAGTTGCAGCGCGGTATGGAAGAGCAGATGCTCCTCAGCAAGGACCTTCACGCTACCTTCGGGAAAGAAATAAAGGAGGTGAAGGATAGGGTTGCTCAACATGACAACCGCCTGTCGGAAGCTGAAACCGAATCGACCAAGTGAACAATCGGGTTGACAACGTGATGGCTGATGTGAAGAAAACGCTGTATGAACTCAAACTTGGGGATGGAGTTACAGCTCCCGTGGTAGCTACAACACCTTCGCTACGTGGATTCAAAGTGCCGCCGTTCGACGGGACTTCTTCCTGGTCGGTCTACAAAATCCAATTCGAGGCTGTCATGAAGGCGAACGGCTGGAATAAAAGTCAGGCCATGACTGCTGTTACCCTAGGCCTGCGCGACCAGAACTTAACTGTTCTGGAAGCGCTCGGTAAGGAAGTGACTTACGAGCAGCTCCTTGAGGCATTGGAGGCGAGATACGGCGATGCTCACCTGGAACACGTATTTCATGCGCTGCTCAAAGATCGCGTGCAACGCAGTAACGAAAACCTGCAGCAATGGGCCCTTGAAGTAGAGAAGCTGGTTCGAAAAGCATACCAGTCTGTACCTGCGCTCATTGTAGGGAACCTGGTGCAGACATTCATCGACGGCATCCGCGACCTTGAAGTCAGAGCTGCTGTGAGGCTCGGGCACCACGAGACGCTTAAGGACGCCTTGACTCATGCACTGGAGGTGGAAGCCGTGCGGCAGGATCATCGTTTCCATCGCGTCAGGGAGGTTGCAGCAGCTACAGTTCGGGACCGCAATAACGGCTACAGCCCTAGGTGCTACGGCTGTGGGGAAAGGGGCCATCTTCGATCCAGCTGCCCTAAGCGAACTGTAGAAAGGGAAAGTGATCGATCTCGAGAGGGTAGTGTGGATAATAGCACCGCCCAGCAGCAGCAGGGAAACTGGCGGGTGCTGGCTGATGTTAAAAGAGGCCCAAGGATTTCGATCTCACAAACCCATGATGGGAACAACCTAATCATCAAGGGCGAGGTCAACGGAACAACGTGTAAACTGACCATAGACACTGGACTGGCCTCTCGCACGGTTGTCAGTTCCCAATTTATAAGTCGGTTCCTTGGGGACTCCACATACAACCGCGAACGCATTATTTTGGTGACAGCCACCGGCCAGCAAACGTCTGAGAAGATGAAAACACGGTATGACCGCAAAATGAACAACAAAGGGTTTGACGAAGGTTCACTAGTGTGGTTACTCAATCCAGCTTGCAGCAAAGGGAAATCTCCTAAGCTTCAAGCTAAATGGGACGAACCGTACCGGATTGTGACAAGGATCAATGATGTAACCAACCGGATACAGAAGGGTGCCAGAGGTACTCCTAAGATCGTCCATGTGGATCGACAGGCGCTTTATTATGTGGTCAATAATGCTCGGGACGAGCATGTCTTAGCAGGGGGCAGTGTTACGCGCCACTATTAATGTCTTGTACATGGCAACACTAGGTACACTAGCGCCCTCTATTGTCGAGTAAAAGAAAGTGTTGCGTGCCTTGTACATGGCAACAGTAGTTACACTAGCGCCCTCTAGTGTCGAGTAGCAGAACTAGGAGAGTCGAGATCCTTCCAGAAATGTCGGGACCGATATTTACTCGAACATTCTAGATGTCGCTACAGTAGAAGGTTCTGGAAACTATCTGAGGCCCTATATAAGGCCGGTATAGACCACGACCGGGGCAGTATTGAATTGGCGATACAAGAGAATACTTCGAAGCGAAATAACTGCGAACTAAAGTGATTGTGTTTTATTATTAGTGTGATTTTAAGTTATAATTAGTGTTGTGTAATTAAATAGTCAATTTTGGTAATTCAATCGGCAGTTTGTAATTGTCTCGAACCCCAAGCTCGTAACACTATTTTTTAATAATATTATAAATGCGAAAGTGTGTTTGTTTGTTTATTTGTTTTCCTTCTTTCACGTCGCAAAAGAGCGTCGGCATGGCATGATTTTTTGTATAGGGAAAGTTCGGTGGCTGTAGAGTGACATAGGTTACTTTTTTCCGCGGAAAAACATCTCATTCCCGTGGGAAATTAGAATATGTTGCAAAAGTTTGTCCTTCTTTCACGTCGCAACGGAGCGTCGGCATGGCATGAATTTTGGTATGGGGATAGTTCGGTGGCTGTAGAGTGACATGAGCTACTTTTTTCTGCGGAAAATATCTCATTCCCGTTGGAAAATCGAATATTTTGCGCAAGTTTGTCCTTCTTTCACGTCGCAACAGAGCATCAGCATGGCATAATTTTTGGTATGGGGATAGTTCGGTGGCTGTAGAGTGACATAGGCTTTTTTCAGCGGAGAAACGTATCATTCCCGTGGGAAAATCGAATATGTTGTAAAATTAAATTCAGCTAGGTGGCACCACCGTGATTCTACAAGACGGACGACGGTACGATGGACGAACACAGAAGGTCAGAATATCTGGATAATTATGTTTTTTACCAAAATTAGGATAAAAAATGTATGGATCTGTGTTTTTCCACGCAGGACCGGGAAGAGAGCGATAAAAAACATAAAATTCACCAGCTGATTTTCTTCAAACATTTTGGTGCATTTTAATTCACAGAATAGGCGATAACCTCGCAGACGATATTAAGTAATCCGTTGATGCTCTGCCTACCCCGCAAGGGTTACAGGAGTGATTATATGTATGGATCAGAAAAACACTATCACCACCTGTCACGCTTTCACCCTTAACTATTACTTAACTGTGGTAGAAACAGTTCTTAGTAAGCCTTATTAATAAGCCTTAGTAATATTTATTGAACGGAAATGAATACAGTACTTATATGTGGTTATGAATGAATCGGTATTACAATAAGAAAATTGTGCAAAATATAAGAAAAATATTTTTGAGAGTTCTTATTAACTAACGTATTCATAGTTTAAATTGATTCCGCTAGATGTCATTACTAGGTTTTTAAAACTTGGCAACGAAATGTTTCCTGACATGTACTTAACTCCCGCCGTTGAGCCGCGCGTCAACTAATAGTGCATACGGTACCAAAAACCTATACGCTTAAATTGTTTCTATTTCGTAGCTTATTCGACTACCTGCTTTTGATTTCGGTTGTTTGTTATTTGCTTTGTGATTTCGTTAATGTTGAATGGTTTATATTGGCTTTCATTTTCGGATTTGTGTATTTTCTTGGATCAGTTTTGTTGATTTGGTTGGTAATTCTTTATACATATTTAGACTCTGGCTTTGATTTTGGATTTTGTTTATTTAGAATCGTGAATTGGTTTACGTTGTTTTAGGTTTTTTAACAATATTTCAAAGGAATATTAATAGTATAGATAGTGTATACGGTACCTATACACTTACTTCTTTTTTCGTTGGCTATATTTATATTGACCACTGCTTTCGATTTCGGTTTGCTGCGATTTGTTTTGTGATTTGGTTTAAGTTAATTCGATTTTTTTTGGCTGTCGTTTTCGGATTTGTGTTGTGTCTTGAATCGGTTTTGTTGTTTTGATTTAAAAAAATATTTAAAAGGCATATTTATTCCTTTTACATATTATGGATTTGCTTTTAAAAAAATATTTAAAAAAAAATTAACAGTGGTAGAGCCACGCGGCAGCTTTTACTGTCGCACGGATGGGCCGGCTCGAACCGGGGTGGTACCACGACCTCACAGAAAATCAGCGTGAAGTAGATGTTTACCTCTGCATTTTGCTTGGTGAGTGCAGGTGGCCGGAGGCCCTTTTTGCTGGAAATGAGGCATTCTATCTTAGTCGTCACGGGTGACAACGCATCTACATTTTGATATGTAATAGAGGATAGATGTAGATGTCTATGGGCCGCAGCAACCACTTACCATCAGGTGGACTGAATGCTCGTTTGTCACCCTTATCCAATAAAAAAAAGGAAATTTAATTCCTTTTAGGTATTTTAACGTTTTTTTATAAATAGGTTTTTTGTTACTCCATAATGCCTCGCAAACGTAAGTCCAGCCTTTCAAGAGTATCTTCTCAAAGACAAGCAAAAAGATAAGCTTGATCGCTAGAATCTTTAGAAGATGCTGAACTGAGAATGCAAGAACAAGCAGAGCGTCAGGCTGCTTTTAGAGCATCTGAGACACCTTCTCAACGTCAGCAAAGGCGTCTTGAACAGACAGAGCGTCAGGCTGCTTTAAGAGCTTCCGAAACACCTTCTCAAAGTCAGGAAAGGCGTTTTGAACAGGCAGAGCGTCAAGCTACTTTAAAAGCTTCTGAAACACCTTCTCAAAGTCAGCGAAAGCCTCTTGAACAGGCAGAGCGTCAAGCTACTTTAAGAGCTACTGAAACACCTGCTCAAAGTCAGCAAAAGGCTTCTTGAACAGGCAGAGCGTCAAGCTACTTTAAGAGCTACTGAAACACCTGATCAAAGTCAGCAAAGGCGTCTTGAACAGGCAGAGCGTCAATCTACTTTAAGAGCTACTGAAACACGTGCTCAAAGTCAGCAAAGGCTATTCGAACAAGCGAAACGTCAGATCGCCTTAAGAGCCGCGGAAACACCTGATGAAACTCAACACAGACTCATTGAGCAAGCTGAACATCAATCTACTATAAGGGCATCTAAAACACCAGAACAGACACAGGCGCGAAAAGATGCAAATGCACAGCTCCAAACTGAACGTCGACAAAATTTTCAAAGAAACAATTAGTCGGTTTTTAATGACGCAGCATTCAATTATGATCCGTTGATTGATTATAAAAATCAAAGGTTAGTTGTTATCGGACTGATGGACAAGGAGTGTCGATTTTGCAGCGCTTTAAAATGTAAAGATAAGACCGCAGGCGTGTGCTGTTCCAATGGCAAAGTGTCTCTTCCGTTACTTGAGGAACCAGAAGAACCTTTGAAAACTCTCTTTTTATATGATGCTAATGAGTCACGGCGCTTTTTAAACAGGATCCGGCAATATAACTCATGCTTTCAAATGACGTCCTTAGGAGTTGACCGGGAAATACTCGTAATAATGCCGGGATTTTCTTCTACATTTACGTTGCAAGGGCAAATTTATCATAGAATAGGTCCACTTTTTTCAACTGAAAACGAACAGCATAAATTTTTACAAGTATATTTTATGGGTGACGAAGAAATTGAGGTAGACCGTCACTGCCAATTTATCCAGGGAGTTGAGAGAGACACAGTGTTCACAAAATTCAAAGATTCTTGCATGAACGTAACATTTTAGTCAAAACATTTAAAACTGCTTTAGAAAACCTACCTGAAGAGGATTATAAAGTCGTCATTCACGCAGATCGAATTCCTCGAGGAGAGTATGAAAGGCGCTACAATGCACCTTTGATAAACGAAATAGCAGCCGTAATTAGTGGTGATCAATTTTCTTCACGAGACATTGTCTTTCGAGCACGTTGCAAGGGGTAGCCGAAACACACAAGTCTTATGACGCTATGCAATACCCATTGATTTATTGCAAAGGACAAGAGGGTTATTATTTTCAAATTCCACTCATTAACTCGGTCACAAAGGAGCCAACTCCGATCAAAAAAGTATCATGTATGCATTTTTATGCGTATCATATGATGTTGCGAGAAAATGATTTTAACCTCTTAGCCCGGTGTAGACAATTATTTCATCAATTTTTGGTAGACATGTATGTGAAGGTAGAAAGTGAACGTCTCCGTTATATATCTTTAAATCAAAAAAAGCTGCGCGTTGAGAATTATATACATTTACAAGATGCAATTTCTAGCGACGCCAATGCAAACCCCAGAAATTTAGGTAAAATGGTAATTCTGCCCTCATCATTCGTTAAGAGTGCCCGCTATCTACTTGAGTACACACAAGACGCATTCGCTTATGTACGAACTTACGGAAGACCTGATCTTTTTGTTACTTTTACTTGCAATCCCACATGGAAAGAAATAACCGAGGAGCTAATGCCGGGTCAAAAATGTACTGCCAGACACGATTTAGTTGCTAGAGTATTTAGATTAAAAGTACAAAAATTACTGTATGTAATTAACAAAGGGAAAATTTTCGGAGAGGTGCAGTGCTTCATGTATTCAAGGAGGATTACCGCATGCCCAAATTCTAATATGGCTTAAAGAGAAGTTGCGGCCCAGCCAAATAGAACACATAATAAGCGCCGAGATTCCGGATCCTGAGCAAGATAAAGAATTGTATGATACCATCGTCCGAAATATGATTTACGGTCCATGGTGAGCACGAAATTCAATATCGCCATGTATGAAAGAAGGAAAATGTACAAAGAAATTCCCTAAACAGCTATTAAAAGAAACAATGGACAATGACAATGGCTACCCTTTATACAGACGCAGAGCTCCCGAAGATGGTGGCAGGAAAGTTACAATCAAATCTCGCTCTGGAGCGTTCGAAACCTTAGATAACAGCTGGATTGTCCCGTATTCGCCCATTCTATGTAAAATGTGTAATGCCCACATTAATGTAGAAGCATGTAGCTCTGTCCGCGCAATCAAGTATATCTTTAAGTATATAAATAAAGGAAGCGACCAAGCAATATTTTTATTCTCAGGAGTGAAGGTGAGGCAAATCCCGTTAATGAAGTACAGACCTTCCAAGCAGGGCGTTATGTCAGCAGTAACGAGGGAGCGTGGCGTCTCCTTGGCTTCCCTTTACACGAAAGGCACCCAACAGTTACTCACCTTGCTGTGCACTTAGAAAATGGAGGGCGTGTATATTTCACCGAAAGAAATTTCCAAGAAAGTATTGCATCACCGCCAAAAACTACACTAACAGCCTTCTTTCAACTTTGTCAAACCGACCCCTTTGCAAAAAAGTTGTTATATTCTGAAGTCCACCGCTATTATACTTGAAACACATCTAGGAAGGAGTGGAAATACCGTATTCAAGGCGCGCCTGTTGCGAATTGGCCCGGTGTAAAGTTATCAGATGCCCTTGGTCGTGTGTATTCCGTCCATGTAACTAATTTTGAATGTTTCTGTTTACGATTGCTGCTGCATCATATTCGGGGTCCTACAGGATATAAACACCTTAAAACTGTCAGCGGTCAGGAATGCGCAACTTATAGAGAAGCATGTGAAGCTCTGCATCTTTTAGAAAACGATAATCACTGGGATGAAACCATGGAGGAAGCTGTGCAGTGCCAGTCACCAGCTAAAATTAGGAATCTTTTTGCAACTCTCATATCATCTTGCGGGCTATCTAATGCACATGAATTGTGGGACAAATATAAAGAGTACATGGCGGAAGATATTTTGCGAAGGTTACAGCGGACACACGCGAACATGACATACAATGAACACATTTATAATGAAGCACTTGGAAAAATTGAAGATAAAGTAATGGCAATGGTAGGCAAAAAATTAAGCGACTTTGGAATGATAAGCCCTCAGCGAACAACCGAAAATGAACTAAGTGATGAAATTATACATGTAACAAACTACGATTTACCAGCTTTGCAGCAACAAATAGCCGAATTTGTACCCCGCTTGCTTCCCGAACAAAAACGAGTTTTTGACCAAGTATTAGGACAAATTGAATCTGGAAATGGTGCACTTTTCTTTTTAGATGCCCCTGGAGGAACTGGGAAAACATTTTTGTTAAATTTATTATTAGCGCAAGTACGGAAAGGTAAAAACATTGCAATGGCCGTAGCTTCCTCCGGTATAGCTGCCACGCTGCTAAGCGGGGGCCGCACTGCACATTCTGTTTTAAAACTCCCTCTAAATCTAGCCCAGGAAGAATCGCCGATCTGCAACTTTAGCAAAAATAGTGCACGAGGTATAATGCTACGACAATGCAAACTTTTAGTGTGGGATGAAAGTACAATGTCGCATAAAAAAGCTGTAGAAGGACTAAATCGAACGCTCCAGGATTTGCGCAGCAATACCGATGTAATGGGAGGAATGGTGTTTTTACTGGCTGGTGACTTTCGCCAAACTTTACCTGTCATTCAAAAGGACACACCTGCAGATGAAATTAAAGCATGCCTCAAGTCGTTAATTTTATGGAACAATGTGACAAAATTCAGTTTAACAACGAATATGAGAGTGTATTTGTATAATGATATCAATGCTGGAATCTATGCTGACACACTATTAAAAATTGGCGATGGGCGGTTGGAAACGGATGCTGAGGCCTGCGTTAAATTGACGAGAGATATTTGTCATTTAGTACAGAGTCATTTCGAATTAATTGCGAGCGTTTATTCAGATTTAACGAACAACATGCATGAAGACAAATGGTTATGTGAAAGGGCGATTCTTGCACCAAAAAATGAGAGCGTTAACAAAATAAATTCAGATATTAAGCGAAGTAGCAGGAGAAATAACAGAGTATTTGTCAGTAGACACAGTTATGGACACAGAACAGAGCACTTCATTTCCCGTAGAGTTTCTAAATTCTCTAGAGTTGTCAGGTGTGCCCTCACATAAGCTTCAATTAAAATTAGGCGTCCCAGTCATGCTAATGCGAAATTTAGATGCTCCTCGGTTATGTAACGGGACAACGCTGCGTGTGACACATCTTGGACGGAACATAATCGGTGCAACAATTTTGACAGGCGTAGGAAAAGGTGAAAATGTTATTTACAAATACAAATACAAATATAAATTCTGTATTTGCAAGAAACACAGTTGACAGGGTCTTAAGTTAAATCTAGTGTACATGTGTTGAGTCTGCTCGCAGACGTGCAAATATTTAGGTACATAATACAAAAAAAACTATCTAAAAGTGGATCACATAAATCATTGAACTAATTTTTCCATTCTAAATATTCTTTTAGGTTATAGAAACAATTTTCCAATAACCATTTTGTTAAATTATTTTTAAAAGAGACTCACTCTTTTTCTTTTAAATTCTTAGGTAATGTGTTATACAATAATATACTCATGTTATATACATTTCTCTTATACATATTTTTATGACAGGGAGGTTGATATATTAGGTCTGCATATTTACTTCTTAAACGCCTTGTTGTAGTATCTTGGCGGGTTTTGAAATACTTAGAGAATGATTTGATAAAAAGACAGGCTTCTTTGATTATATAAACAAGGTAATGGAAGAATATTATATTTTTTTAAATAAGGTTTACAACTATCTAAATACCAAATGTTGCTTAAGGCACGGATGCATCGTTTTTGAACTAAAAGTGCTCTTTCTACCTCAACAGAGTTACCCCAAAGCTAAATCCCATAACTAAGCACTGATGATACGTAGCCATGATACGCGGTGAGCGCATCCTCAACTGATATATTTTGCCTTACACTTTTTAAAGCAAAAGCGAATCGTTGAAGCTTTTTACAAACGATACCAATATGCTCCTTCCAGTTCAGATGTGTATCAATATTTACTCCTAAAAATTTATAGTTGTCTACTTCATCAATTTTGTTATTGTCGTATAGAATATTAAAGAGTTGTTTAGATGACCTGTATGACCTAAATTGCATAATCTTCGTTTTTTGTAGATTGACCCTTAAATCATGAGCCTCTAACCATTCTATGATATTTGTAAGTGCCGTATTTGCAAGCGAATCTAATGAATTATTACCATCACTTTTAACTATTATAGTAGTATCGTCTGCAAAAAGGATACATTTGTGTGAAGTGGCATCGGGGAGGTCATTAACATACAATAGAAATAATAAAGGACCGAGTATACTACCCTGTGGTACGCCAGTTTTTTTATGCAATAATTGAGAACAATGAGTTTCTTTAATTAAAATGTTATTTTGTTGTGTCATTTTTGTTATCTCTGTACCCTGTCTTCTACTTTTTAAATAACTTTGAAGCCATGCATACGCGTTCCCTATAATTCCGTATGATTCTAGTTTATGAAGGAGTTTATCATGATTTACAAAGTCAAAGGCGCAACTCACGTCAGGAAACAGTGACAGTACCGGGGTATTATTATTTATACATTCAGTTACATATTTTTTAAATTCAAAACAAGCAAGAGAAGTAGAACTACCTTTACGTAAGCCAAATTGTTCAGGTTGTAATATGCCACAAGAATTTATAAAATCATTAAATCTTTTAAGCATAGCTTTCTCAAATACTTTTGACAATACCGAAACCAAAGTGATAGGTCTATAGTTGCCTATATCTTGTTTATCTCCTTTTTTATGCAAAGGGTGAACTACAGATAATTTAAGATCATCTGGAAATACACCCTCTTCAAAAGATAAGTTAATAATATGAGCTAGGGGTATACATATATGAAAAGCACATAACTTTAATACTTTAGCAATGATACCATCATGCCCACAGGATTTACTATTTTTAGTGACATTTTGATATTGTTAATTTCGTTTTCATTGGTGGGTTTTAAATATATTGTATGGGAATTCCAATCAAGTTTTTTGTAAGTATTGTCAAGATTAGGCGTCAGTTTGGTGGTTTCATTGCTAAAATAATCATTAAAGGAGTTACAGATGTATTGGGGATCAGAAAGTGTAAAATTATTTATTGTAATCATATTGATATCATCACTATGCATCTTGTCAGAAACAGTTGAAGAAATGGCATTCCAAGTTGAACTACCTATATTTTTACTGTTTAATATTACTTTATGGTTATAAACTTTTTTTGCAGCATGGATACATTTTCTTAAAACTTTACTATATTTATGAAAATTCAGCCTATTAGTTGGTTTACTAGTTTTTGACAATCGATATTTTAAATATAATTGTCGTTTATTTTTACTTGATATCCTTAGACCTTTAGTGATCCATCTTAATTTACGAGGTCTATTATTTACTTTAATTTTAATAATAGGAAAACAGAGATCATAGAACATGCAGAATAGGTCGTAAAAACTTTTAAATGCTTCATTAAATTTATATGATTCCAAAACTTCAGAGAAAGTGAGGCTGGTAATACAATCATAGAACTTTTTCATATTAACATAACAAAACATAACATAAACACTCACGCCTGTCACCCAGAGGGGTAGGCAGAGACTATGGAATTCCATTTGGCACGATCCTGACACACCTCTCTCGCTTCCTCCACATCCATATACCTACGCATACACGCTCGTCGGTTAAAGGTACTCTTAATTTGGCCCATTTTCAATATATCGCCTATTTGGTCGATAAACTTTCGCCTAGGGCGACCCTTCCCGACTCTGCCATTCACCTCTGCAACATAAATTTGCTTTATCACTCTTTCCTCATTCATTCTTTCTACATGACCAAACCACCGAAGCATTCCTTTCTTAATCCTAGTCACAACATCATCTTGCAAACCACACATTTCTCTTATCACACTATTTCTCACCCTGTCATTCAGATTCAGCCCTAGCATACTACGTAATGACCGCATTTCTACAGCATTTATTCTACTCTCGTGCTTCTTCTGCCATACCCAACTTTCACTACCATACATTAAAGTAGGCACTAACACAGCACTGTGAATTGCCAAACGTGCCTTTTTGGACACATTCTGACTTTTCACAATAGAGTGTAGAGCCCCATTCAATCTATTTCCTGCATTCACTCGTCGTTCTATATCCTGATCATATCTATCATCCCTGCTAAACACACATCCCAAATACACAAACTCATCTACTTGCTCTACCAACTCCCCTTCTATTCTTATTTCACATATCGTTTTACTTTCTTCTCTTTCAAAAACCATAACTTTCGTCTTACTTGCGTTCATTTTCATTCCCTTTTCTTTTAATGTCCTGTTCATTAATGTAACCATCATTTGCAACTCGGCTGCCGACGACGCAGGTATGACTTGATCATCGGCGTACAAAAGGCATTTGACGGTTAACTCACCCATTCTTAACCCGCATTCTTCTGCTTTCAAATTTTCCAAACAACTGTCCATAAATAGGTTGAACAGCCACGGGGAAGCCACACAGCCCTGTCTGACACCTTTATGGATGCCAAACCAGTCCGAGTAGGCCCCGTTGATCCTGACACAAGCACTAGAGTCCCTATATAGAGACTTCAATGCCTGTATCAAGCCAGCGCTCAACCCAAATGAGTTCAGTGTTTGCCATAACACATCCCTGTCTACTCTGTCATAAGCCTTCTCCAAGTCTATGAACGCACAAAAAACTTTTTGGTTTTTGGCCAAAAACTTCTCCGCGATCATGCGCATGGAAAAGACCTGATCCGTACATCCCATTCCCTTTCTAAATCCCGCTTGCACATCCCAAATTTTTCCATCAGTTTCTTTCATAACTCTTTCAATTAGTACCTTAGCATACAGTTTTCCCACAATGCTAAGAAGGCTGATACCACGGTAGTTTTTACAGTCCTGCTGTTATCCTTTTCCCTTATATATTGGGACTATCACGGCTTTGCACCAGTCTCCCGGTACCCGCTTAAGTTCCCAACATAAATTAAACAAGGTGCACAGCAGGTCTGCCACCACTCCTTCTCCAGCCTTTAGCATTTCGAGAGATACTCTATCATAACCGGCTGCCTTACCTGCTTTCATACTTTTCATTGCTTTCATTATTTCATCTATACTTATATCTCTATCTATTTCCTCTTCTTCCGGAATTTCTATTTCATTTAATTCAAACGTCTCATCACTCATAAACACGCTTTCAAAGTATTCCTTCCATCTCCTTAAACTCAAAACTTCGTCATTCAAAATACAGCCATTCTGGTCTCGTATAGCATTCATTCTAGGCTGTTTTGAATGTCCCCTGGTAGTTCTTACGAGTTTTCAGAACATTTTAATGTTTGCCTGGAAGTTATCCGATATTCTTCTATCATTCATATCCGTTCTTTCTTGCTTTTTCCTTTCAACTACTTCTTTTACTCTCTTATTTAGGTGTCTAAAGACTGCCTTTTTCCTTTCAATATCATCATTCATACTGCTAGAATTACTAGCCTTGGTTGCTAGTAAATCTAGCCATGCTTTCTTCTTTGCTTCAACTTCCATCCGTACCTCATCATCCCACCATAACGTGTTAATTTTCCTTTCATTCGTTCTCTTACTTACACCACATACTTCGGTAGCTGCATCCACTAAACCTTTCTTGACATTATATCACACAGTCTCCAAGTCTAAATCATTCATACACAATTCAGCCATACCACTTATATTTTCTCTCAATCTATATTTGAACTTCTCTCTCACACCTTCATCTTGTAACCTCTCTGTTCTTATACGCTGTAAAGCAGTGGTAGACACAGATGTCCGATGCCTCCAACGTCTGAAAAGACCATTAATTCGGCATAAGACCAAGTAATGATCCGTCCCTACGTTAGAGCCCCGGTAAACCCTTGTATCTACCACCGCGCTCCTCATTCTTTCATCAACAATTATGAAATCTATCATACTTTTATCATCACCTCTTTCCCAGGTATACGTGTGAATCTTCTTATGACGAAAGAAAGTGTTCGTCACAAAAAGACTCTTTTCCACGCATACAGCGAGAAGGCTTTCACCATTCTCATTTATACTTTCATCACCAAACGTTCCCAATATCCTTTCATAACCAAGCCTCCTCACCCCAACCCTTCCATTAAAATCGCCTAATATCACAATATTTTCATTAACCTTGCATTTCATTAGCACCATCCTTACCAACTCCCAAAACTGCTCTCGGATATAAGTGGGCTTAGACATGTCTGGGGCGTAGACCCCTAAAACAAACAACTTCTTTAAGCCCACTTTCATTCGTATCCATAGCAGTCTCGGGCTTACACATTCATACTCTTTCACACAATGACCCATTCTTTCTGAAAGGATGATACCGACTCCCTGGCATGCCCGCTCGGTCTCGTCTACACCAGACCAGTACGCGGTATACATGCCATGTGTAGTAGCATCCTTTCCCTTCCGTTTCGTCTCATTTACACATAACACGTCTATTCCTCTATCATGCATCATATCGCATACTTCATCCATCTTATCATTCATTCCTCCACATACATTCAATGTAGCCAGACGGGCTTCCGCAATCCACTTTTCACCCCTCCGGGGGACAGAACGTGACGGGTGGCGAACCTCGTCGCCGGTTTTCCTCCCGGAGATTCTTCGCACCCCTGCCCCATTAAAGGGGCGCCGGGAACTCGGGGCCATTTCTTTAATTCTATGCCTCATGGTGCGAAAGTAGGGTGTGGTATTTTTTACGCCGCTACCACACGGCGAGGAGCCGAGTCAGTTCTTTCGGCTTTGTCGCTTGTTTAGCACCACCCGGGGGACACGTGTAGGGTGGGCCTAGGATTAGGTGGTCAAAGCCTACGGACGCGAGCGACTCATCCCCCAATTTTTTCATATTATCAACATTATAATCTCGTTTGTATTCAAACCAGGGTATCCCTATAATTCCCACAGATCTTCCTTTTCAATTTAAAAGGTTGCAGTTCCCTATTAAGCTCAGTTTTGCAATGACAATCAATAAAGCGCAAGGGCAAACGTTACAGGTAGCGGGGGTCAACTTAGAAAACCGTGCTTCTCTCATGGTCAGCTGTATGTAGCATGTTCGCATGTGTCAAATGCCCAGAATCTCCACATTCTTTCCCCGAATGGAAAAACATATAACATTGTACAAGTAACTGAACACTATTTTAAGAAAAGTAGCGTCTTAAAATAGTGTTCAGTTAGTTTTCTTCCAAAATTCCCACAATCAATTAATCAGAATTCCCACAGATCTTCCCTTTCAATTCAAAATTTCCTATTTAGCTCATTTTCTTTTCAATTCCAAATGCTGCACCTCTGACGGACCTATTAAGCTCAGTTTCCTTTCAACTCAAAAGTCTGCATCTCTGACGGATCTTTTATTTGTCTCAGTTTCCTTTCAATTCAGAAAACTGCATCTCTGACGAATCAATTTAGCTCAGTTGCTTTTCAAAAGTCTGCATCCCTGACGGAAAATTATGCCCAGTTTCCTTTAATTAAAAAAAATATCCCATTTCCATTTGGAATAAACAGGCTATTTTCATGCTTTCCTATACGCCGTGTTTCAAAACATTTAAATAGGCTGACGAATCAATTTTTCTCAGTTTCCTTTTAATGGCTGCGTCTCTGACAAATCTATAAAACTCAGTTTTCTTTCAATTCAAAAAGCAATGGATAGTTCATTTTCCAGTGACCATGCGGGCGAAGCCGCGGGTAACAGCTAGTTTTATTATAATAATGGATTAATGAAAGGTTATATCATTCGAAAGTACTCATTACTTATGTTACAATTTAAGTGTTCCCCTGAAAACGCTTTAAGTAATTAAACGAAAATTGGTTTACGTTCATGGCTGTATGAGCGATGATGCTTTGCTTTCTCTGTACAGGAAAATATTACATTTGATATGAGAAAAGTTTTGCAAAGAAAAAATACTAATCTTTAAAATACTTTGTTTTCACACAATTGTTTGGAATTAGACCACATGCGAAACTAGTTTTAATCAAATGGCTAAAAATAACTACGTTTGGACTGTCTACCAATTTCACACGCAACACTTTCCAAATTATTTTTTAGGAAAAACTCCAAAATTTTGCCTGTAGCCTACACTTGGGTCACATTTGGTTCTTTAGCAACAATATCAGTTAACAATATCTCTCTCTTAATTTCGTTACATTTCGGTAGAAGTGGAAAACATAATAGCTAACAACACGCCCGTTCCATGTTAGAACCATCTTTAATGAAAAAAGATGACCTCTCCGCTGCAAACGCTCCGTTCGTATAAAAAAGATAAATTTATAACCCTTTTATTTTTCATTTGCTTATCCGTGCTCAGGTAGCATTTCAGTTGTTGTTTAGTTGCTATGAAATCTAAAGTTAAAACGTGTTTTAGTATTTCTGTAGTTTAAATTTAACAAATTATGAACTGTAAATTTATGAAACAGAAACAGAAATCGAACCTTTTTTATTCCATATAGATTACAAATAATACTCATTGAAAGTCACTCTTTTGTTTAATTTAACACTGTCCTGGAACGAAACAGCAAGAAACCTAGCGGGACTTAAAAAATCAGTTTGCAGTCATATATATTACACAAATAAGGGATTATTATCATCCATAAATTATTTAATATTATAATAACCTTTTTAAAAATAAAGTTAATGAAGTTTGAGCAAGTCAAATTATCTATATTTTACGGGATTTTGTTGCAAAAGCGTACATTTGTCCAAAAATTAATTATGACTCGGTGGCGTCAAAGAACTGGTACAGCTAGCTTGAGTCTGCTCCTAGTATTTGCAAAATAAATGTCTTTTAATTTTGTTTAACTACTTTTATTTTTGGGTACGTACATTACATTTTCATAAATGTATTGAGAGGCCAAAGTTTATATATTAATTTCATGGAATTTTTGTCTGAGCGACTCTTTGTTTTTGAATCATAGATTGCTCTTATGAGACTCGTATGTAAAATAAATATAATTGATACTGATCAGTCGCGTATTCCTATTGCAAAATACCATATGACATTATACTATGGAAATAGCTAAAGTAAACTAGTGTAGCTATTTCAGCGCTGGTAAGATTTCTAATCATTTTTACAGCAAATCTAAGTAAAATATTTTTTTACGGCTGCAGGACTAAGTCTGCTTGCTTGTTTTGATATATGGGAGCCCCATTGAAGCTTCGCGTCTAATGTGATTTCAAGAAAAATAGTGGTACCGACAAGACTCAGATCCTCCCCATTCAAAATTACATTAGTATTTAAAATCGGTCAGGTCTAATGCACTACCAGATTTAAATAAAGGTATTACTTTACTGTTTCATGAAATCAGGAAACACACCAGGTTCGATAATAGTATTAAAAATAATAGCTAGTTGAGGTGCGATTACATAATATATTATAGACGCAATAACTTTAACAGAAATCTTCCACAGATCTGATGTTTACTTAATATCAATAGTTTTAAAATATTTTACAAAATATTTTTGGTGATACTTTATGAAATATAAAACTCTTTGTACAAGCATATGTATTTTGTTTGAGTAATTATTAGACGACGGTAGAAGAAGAATTCCGTGAATTAGTTTTTGAGATCGGAATATCACTAAAATATTACTCAAAAACCATTGCAACATCCTCATCTGATTTAGTTAATTTGTTGTTAGAACTTAACTGGTAGTTTGAATTGCGAGACTTGACCTTACTAGTTTCACTAATAATTATACTTGTCATTTTAATTTTACTAGAAATAGTCTTTTTGTTGCTTAAATGCAGAGACTTCGCTTTGAAGCACACTCTTTTAAATATTTTTGAATATTTTTTTATATATTCCCTAAATTTGACGATAAGATTATATGACCTTTCATGGTATACATATATTATCGTCATCATTATTAGCGTTTTTTACAGATACCATATCGAACGGCATGCACTTCAACTTTTTAACATGCTTTTATTAGCTTCATGTGTATTTATCTATGTAACGGAATCTTTTAGTTCACTGAAAGATTACATTTTTCACCAACTTGTAGAAGGCCGATTGACTTGAAAATTTGCACTCGTATTAAAAACTAATGACACTAAGATAATTTAATAACTTTATCCTATTATCTTGATGAGAATCACCAGGATGAAATAAAATATTTATCAGGATCATCACAGCTCATTATCAACACGAGTTTTTTGAGTTTTAATAAACACTTATAAATATTATGATTTACTTACTTGTCGTTTTTAATGAGTTGATTTCAATCAATTTTACAAAAAAAAAAGATTTTCATTATTCGTCACGCTTAACAGGCATGTGATGACTATACAGAAGGTTTATTACAGGTGGATTGTGCTAGGGGTCGTTTCCTGCCATTATTTTAAATACATAGTGTGTTTGTTTATTGTGTGCACGCCATGTTCGTCGGGCAACGCCAGTCACGCGTATACGCGTTCATCGTCACTCGCTGAGGAACGTGTCGTGCACGTGTCATGGCACCGAAAATCTACAGAACTGTCGCCAATAAGACTATGACACCGCAAGAACTATTCGCATTAATCAGCCAATCATGCTGAAGATCACCGCATCGCAGCTGTTAAAGTAAGGAGCACGCCGCGCCACCCCGCATACGAAGATCGAAGGTGAGCTCATTTGGTCTCGTGAACATGCAATTACCCGCTGGTCCTTCAAATTAATCTATTGAACTTGAATCAACCTCTACCGGGGGCCTGAGCTATCGTGGAAAATAATCTATATCAACCCCCATGGAATATTAAGGAATTTAATTTAAAGACCAATTTTAAAGTTAATATTTTTCGAGGAACCAAAATGTTTTATTAATTTTTTACTTTTTTAGTCTTTATTAGTTTTTTAGTCACTTGAAGGACCAAAATTATTTTTTATTAAATCTCGAAGGAACAAAGTGTTTTATTTTTATTTATTTAATTTAGTTAGACTCGAGGACCAAAATGATAGACAGATTTTTATTTTTATTTAATTTTTGAAGATAATTCTCGATGTACCATAATATTTTTTTAATTTTTAATTTAGACTCTTTTGTTTTTAATTACAAAATTTACAATTGTATTGTTTAATTATATATTTTTTCATTAAATAGCGCAGTATACCCCCCATAAGCAACGACATATGGCCTTCAGCCCCCGGCGGCCTCGCTAATCCCGGCTACGGTAGCGACCATGGTATCGGCGGGGCAGGGGGTGCTCAGAATCTCCGGTGGAAGTTCGGTTGCCACTTACGGCCACTCAAACTGGTAACATATAACACACGTACCCTAAGGACTAACATGAAGATCCTGGAGCTGGAAGAAGAGATAAACAAGTTGCGCTCGAATATTTTAGGATTATCCGAGGTCCCAAGAGAGAGAGAGGACAGGGTGATTCCCGAATCCGGCAACTTCTTCCATCACCGGGAGGGCGACCATCTGTCCCAGGGAGGTGTCGCATTTATCGTCCACAAGTCTCACGCATACAGGCATACAGGTTAACGCACCTACCTTGGACGATCCCGATGAGGAGGTAGAGGAAATGTATGAGGATATCTCTAGAGCCATGTATTCCTCCAAAACCCACTACACAGTGTTAGTGGTAGACTTCAACGCAAAACTAGGCACAAGACAGAACGGTGAGCTGAAAGTAGAGAAATTTGAAATAGGGCAACGGAACACATGGGCCAGCAGCTGGCCGACTTTATGGAGGAAGCGAAACTCTTTATGATGAGCTCTTTCTTCCAAAAGCGGCCCCACAGAATATGGATCTGCTCGAGCCCCGACTGTTGAACAAAAAATGAAATTGACTTCATTATGATGACCAGACGACGACTGTTCAGTTATGTCTCAGTGACCGTGAGAGTGAAAACCGGCAGCGATCACCAAATGGTGAGAGGAACACTGAACCTAAACGTTAAGTTAAGGTCACGTCTAATGAAATAACATTCCGTTCTCCTCGTGTTCTAATCGAAAGCCTTGAAAACTTTCAGCTCGAACTACAAAATCGTTTTCGTGCCTAGAAGATTGCAATGAAGTGGATAATGTGAATGACAAGCTTGTGAAAACTGGTCATGCGGTCGGCAATAAGTTCTGTAAGACCCGTCGCAGAAGAACACAAAAACTCTCCGATCACAATCTTGAATCTCATGGCTGTTAAATAGAAGATGAAGCTACAGTCTTAAGCACATTTGACAGCATATAGACAAATGAACAGACAGATCTCCAAATGCTTGCGGCGGAACTTCCGCAACTTCAATACAGCTTGTATTGAAGAAGCAGCGATCGAGCGGAACCAGGGCTCCAAATTCTTTGCCAGATATCTGTTTACCAGAGAGAGCTAACTGTCTAAGCTAAAGACCGAAAGTGGCAGCATCGTTTCCGATACACCTGCGATTTTAAGTGAGATTGATAGGTTCTATAGGCAGCTGCACACGTCATCGCAAGTGTGAGTAATGCTCCAAGAGCAAGTCTTATCCAACACTATTCCGATAATATCCCGGACGTCAGACTGAGCGAGATTAGAATGGCTCTCCAGCACCTTAAAAACGGTAAGTCCGCGGGCGAGTATGGAATTACATCGGAGCTTCTGAAAGCCGGTGGGAAACCGGTACTTAAATTCCTTCAAAAGATCTTTAATTCCATCCTCCACGGTGGCACCACTCCGGAAGTGTGGAGCGGAAATACGGTGGTCTTGTTTTTCAAGAAAGGCGACAATGCTCTCTTGAAAAACTCTAGACCGATGTCCCTTCCCAGCCGCGTCGGTGTAGGACAGGGTGAAGTAATATACCCGAAACTCTTCACTGCTGCCTTGAAAGACGTTTTCAAGCTACTGGACTGGATAGGATACAGTATTAACGTTAATATAAACGTACACTGATGAGTTACAGAGACACAGAGGTACAGAGATTACTCACCTTCGATTTGCCGACAATATAATCCTTATGGCAGAATCACTGGAGGACCTAAGCACTATGCTCAATGACCTCAATAGTGTTTCCCAACGGATAGGTCTTAAAATGAATATGGATAAAATAAAGATCATGTTTAACGTCCATGTCACACCTATGCCGGTAATTGCCAACAATTACCGGCATAGGTGTGACATCCCAAGAGCATTAAGTACGAAGTTGTTGACGAATATATTTAACTGGAACAAATAGTCCTACTAGGTAAGTCCAAATGCGACCGAGAGGTCAATCGACGGATTCAACTTGGCTGGGTAGCGTTCGATAGATTACGACACATATTTTCGTCAGGCGTACCTAAAACCTCAAAACCCTTTAAAACTAGATTGTTTAATCAGTGCCTGTTGCCGGTGATGACCTATGGATCTGAATCGTGATCTATCACTGCTGGCCATATTATGATGAAGCTCAAAGTCGCTCAGCGAGCTATGGAGAGGGCTATGCTCGGCGTTATGTTTCTTTATATTTACGCGAACATTTTGTCTCATATATTAACTAATTTTATATCCCCGACTTTCCGAGTACTTTTCGAGTAGTTTATTTAACACAAAGCTGATGTAAAGAATCGACGCTGCAGGAAGTCTGCAGTCTGTGAACACGTACAGGATCGCTCCCGTCACTATATTAGATTTGATAGACCACAAATCCTCATTAAAGATGAAATTTTCATTTGAATATTATCTATTGAAATCAAAAAACAGAAGAGAAGATAGCTGGGTGCTACGATCTGCTTGGATCCCATAAATAATAAAATTAAATTCCAACCCAAGCATACAACTGCAAGACTTCAAGATACTGTAAACTCATAGTGCGTAGATCGGAACAAAAATTAATAATGTTTAATCTGGAGGTAGCCGTGGTCACCTATGATATTGGGACGTCATACACCTCAGTCCCCCCCCCCCGTGACCATGAGTTCTGTAAAGTACTCGAAACATCAGGAATATAAAATAAGTTAATATACGCGATAAAATCCGTAAAATTAGTTTTATTAAATTTGCTCGGCGTTTCTCTGCGTGATAGACTTAAAAACGTGGATATTGCAGTAGAACCAGAGTGACTGACATACCTCAAAGGATAAGTAGGCTGAAGTGGCAATGGGCCGGCCATATAGTACGAAAAACTTACAACCGATGGGAAAGAAAGGTTCTTAAGTGGCAGCCTCGTACCGGCAGTGGAAGTGTACGGAGTCCCCCCACTAGATGGAGTGACGACCTAGTAAGACATACAGGAAGTCAATAGATACAGGTGATCGGGACCGTGCTATTTGGCATTCCTTAAGGGAGGCCTATGTTTATCAGTGGACTTGTGAAAGGCCGTAATAATGATTTCATCAGAAAATGACGATTTTTTTGTTACTTAATTTTTTCCGAAGGATCGAAGGACCAAAATGTTTTATTTTTTACTTTAATTTAAATTTTAAAAGAGGCTCGAAGTACCAGAATGTACAGTCAAATAATTGTTTGTTTAAATAGTAACTTTGTTACCCTTCGATAACTCGACTACCTGGCTGTACATGAATATGGTAGGATGGAGTATTAGACCCTACAGACCCTTACTAAATAAGTAAGGGATGTCTCCATCATGAGACCTGAGGTGACAGACGGACAGAGACAGAATGTCTGAGTTAGGTGATGAGGTTTTTTCACTGCCAATCAAAATGAAGCAGATTCAAAAGACTGATTAGAGGTTCTGACGGCTAAATATGTCTTGGCCGCAGTAAAAGAGAGGTCTTACCAGGAGTCTCGGTGGTGGTAACGTAGACGTTTTCCATCATTGAAAGAGGATTTTATTAACAAATCATAACAATTTATACAATTACACTGAGGTCAATACATTCAGTAATTTACGTCATTTTTAATATTATTCAGCAAAATTAATGTAATGGTGTACGTGAATGCTGGTAACGCGGTCACAGTGTTGCTGCATTGCAATGTTCAGAACTGAACAATTACTTCTAAAATCATTACATTTTTTCTGCCAAAATTGATTGTCACTCAATGTTTTAAAGAGTTATACCCTTCTTCAACATATGTAAATTTCATCGTTCAGATCTAAAAAAAATAATATCATAAATGTAAGTAAGTTTACTGTGTGGTGGCTCATATTGTTCCGTGAATGTCTTAAGAGGCAATAGAGGGAAACAAACCAGAAGATCGGCAGCAGCGTCTTCCTAATAATAAAAATAAACTGCGGTAGTAAGACCGCCAGCCAAGCGTGACAACTATGGTAAATATCCTCTGCTATGAGGAAATTTGTGGGTAAGAATGATCAACAGTAGTATTTTGAGAGGCAATAACGGTAACGGTAATGGTAAGTAAATTTTATTATCATCATAAATTATTATTTGTCTTCTTAGTATTCCTTGATTGTCATAAAAATCGCGAAGGAAGTACGCCAAAAAATCGCTTGAGTTTCGTTCATCTTTTTTTGAACATTTCAAGAATACTCGTAAATCAACAAACAATTTTTGTATGTTTACTTAAACGTACCTACCTACGTAAGTTTAAAAACAGCAATGGAAGAAAGATGCTTTCTCCAGTATACGCGAGATGGATTGTAAATATCGGCTGAACTATTGTATCAAGCTCTCCGGTAAGATCGAGAATCGAAATAAATCTTTTCCATTTGAGCGCCATCTGAATATATGGGAGTATTCTTCAATTTTCTTGGTACATGTACAATTCCAAATTATTTATTGAAGCATAGAAATAGTGCATTTTAGTGAGCGAAAAATGAGTACGATTCGGGAGACCAACACTTTTGTCACTTTCAACTTATTTTGTAGAAAGTGACAAACTACGCAATCTGAAATATGAAATAAGAATATAGAACGACTCCGTGGCGCAGTAGCTTGGAATTGAGTTGCAGCGCTGAGGGCCGCGGGCTTGAATCTTGCACGGAACAAGTATTTGTATGGACTACAAAATTGTTCCAGGTCTGGATATTTGTTCTAGAACAATGTATCTATGTAAATTATCTTCACGATGCAGGAAAAAAATCCTAGTGTTGATTTAACGTTTTTTTTAAAGAAGGTTCTACTTATATCATTATGCATCGAACGCTTAATATTATTTATTCGCAAGAAATAAATTTGAAACAAAAATTGACCACTAACATATAAAAGTATATACACACATAGATTCATCATCTTAACCCTTCCAGTACCGCGCCCACTATAACAAAAAACGGCTTTGTACCAAGGGCTTCTGACGTCATCTCGGCGTGCGGCACTTGTTTCAACATTTATGTTTTTCACGACTGTTCGTTTATGGTATAAGAAGCTTGAGTTAAAGTTCTTTAAAGCTGATAAGATTGTTAATAAGTAGAAACAATAACAATAACATTTGGATGTTTAATTAGTTTTGTACAGCTCTTTGTTTCTAAGGGATCTTGAAAAAGTGTATTTACTACCAATAAATTTGGTTTTATCAATGAAAAAGCGTAGGTTTATATTTTATTTTTATGTCTTCACAATCAATATAAAATAGTCTTCCTAAAATAAACCGAAATTATGCATGTAACCATTATAATAATTCTACTTTTTCACTCGCAAACATTTGCTAAAAATTCGTCAATAGACAGTTTGCGCGCGCTTTGTAACCTCATTTTCAAAACCTTTTTGTGAAAATATTATAGCGTCTTCCTTAATTTTTCTTATACAATCATATATATATAATATTTAGGAATAATATGTCTTTATGAATTTACATACGTGCAATAAACTATTTATAAAAAGGCTAAATATCTCAGCAGGTAGATCTTATTTGAAATCTTACCCGTTATAAATTGTTCGCGTAAAGGTGTTTTGTTTTTCCTTTTTTGTCAATTGAAACACAAAAATTTACTGCTGTTGTAACTAAAGTTATTCCAAAACATTATCTAGTAAAGATCATTAACATTTCTTACCAGTTTTTAAAAGAAAATCCAACAAAAATCACAAACACAAAAAGAAAACAATTACGCAACTAACAGCACCAACAACGCGAAAGTGAATGCCTATTATTTTTTATTTCGTCTATGTAACCGAGTGAGTTTAATACTTGAGAATACTTTTTAGTTTGTTCAGAATCGAATGAAATAGTGTTGAATTGAAAATATACTGTATTTTTATATCAATTAAGACGAAAATAGCAGCACGTAATGCGGACATGAATTCATGTCCACGGTACCTTAGGGGTTAATACCATAGAACAGTGTGAATATAGTGCCCATGGTACACTCTGTATGCGTCAAAACAATTGTAAGCGTTTTGTGTGTGTGTGTGCGAGAAGAATGGCAACGGCGACAGCAGTTATTGCCCATTGGTCTATCCGATGGTATATGAGTATGAGTATCAGTACAGTACGATTACCATCATCATTACAGCCCTTCACATGACCACTGCTGAACAAAAGCCTCCCCCAAGTAATGCCACAAAGCACGGTCCTGAGCCACCTGCATCCATCGACTTCACGCATGTCTTACAGGGTCGTCACTCCATCTACTGGAGGATCGTCCTACAATTCGCCTAGCGGTACGAGGCTCCTGCCACTCGGGAACCTTTTTTCCCCATTGGTTGTCGGCTCTTCGAACTATATGGCCGGCCCATTGCCACTTCAGCTTACTAATCCGTTGGGCTATGTCGATGACACTGGTTCAACTGCGGATATTCTCATTCCTATGTTTATCACGCAAAGAAACCCCGAGCATAACCCTCTCTATAGCTCGCTGAGCAACCTTAAGCTTCCTCATACGGCCAGCAGTGAAGGACCACGTCCCTGTTCCATAGGTCAACACTGGGGACAAAAGCACTGGTTGTACAGTCTCGTTTTCCAGTTTTGAGGTATACTTTAAATCTTACTCTATAACTAAACTCTTATACTACCCACTACCCCATATCTTCCCGTGGGTGTCGTAAGACGCGACAAAGGGAAACTGAGCAGAAAATGGACAGCAACATCTTTCTGATAACAGCAAAATAACAATAAAAACTGCACTTGTTATTCCACTCGTCAAGCGTGGCAACTATGGCAGTATACCCCCCATGAATGAATAAAGTATTAAGATAGTATTGAAAATAAAACAAGTGATTTTAGAAAAATTATTTTATTGAGGATACGGTGACAGTAACTTCTAAGATAGCATTCGACTCTAGAAATCTTGAAATAATATGTTAAATTTAGATTTTGGAAGATCGGACCCATTACAGTAACTTCCTACTGACCATGTTAACTAGATTTTTTTTGTTAGTGTCAAAAAATTAAAACCTATATACGTTGCGTTGCTAGGCACAAGCCTTCCCTCATTTCTGAGAGGGTTAGTGTCAAAACATATAAATAATTAAATGAAAGTAGTAATTACAGTTTTTATCACGTTATATTGACTTTTTCTATATTTCCGACGTTTTGAGTACTTTACAGTTTATAGCACACAAGGGAACTGAGGTGTTTGAATTCGCAATTTTATAGCAGCCACGGCTAACTTTAGTGTAAAACTATAAATCATTGTTTCCTTACCTTACACTACCTTGATGTCGTCATACAGTGGTATGTTTTGTGCTTTTAATTTTATTAATTATACCATCCCAAGCAGATTGTATAACCCAGCCATCTTCTTTATTGAAATTAGGATGTTTTGATTTCAATCGCACGAACTATCCTTGTAACGAATGGGTGAGCTTCTGCGAGGATTTGTTGTCTATCTAATCTGACTCAGACTCAGACTGAAAAATTCCCGGAGCGTAGATTCTTCGCGTAAACAAAGGAATCATTACGTATTTAAAAATTTAAATAAGGCTAGTATATTTTATTAAAATGAACCAATAGTTTTTTTTTGTAAATGAACGAAAACCTGAAATGTAATGTAAACGCACAACACTATCGGGTGACAAATGCTCCTCTGACGCCAGATTTATTTTTCACGTGGGCTAAGATTCTTCAACATCATCAAACACAGACATGGATGTATTATGAATAGAAGCTGGTTACGTTATTATAGTCTCACAATATAACGAGTTATACTTTGTATCGTCTGTGTTCCATTGTACCCGCAATACGTCTAGTATATTTTTGGCGTGCACTTAGGTAAAAAAATTATATTGTTGCGCAGCGTTTTGAGAATAGAGGCGTACATTCTTATTAATGTGGTATGTAAGTGTTAAAAAAAGTTTTTAGCATATAGTTAATTCAAGTATTCCAACCTTTAGAGGTAGCGCTGCATATAAGAATGCACCACATCATATCATACCACGGGTGACCTAAGAAGTGATAGAGGGAAATTAAACAGAAGATGGACCCTAATATCTTCCTAATAACAACTAAAATAATAAAAACTGCGGTTGCCAACCCGCTTGCCAAGATAAGCAACAATGGTAAAACCCCCCTATATGGAGTGCCAACTTGGTAAGACTCTGAAGAATCTGGCTATGAACCGTGCTTTATGGCATTCTTAAGAGTATGCCTATGTTAAACAGTTGACTTGTAAATAAATGTAATATATGATGACAATGACGCAGCACATGGACAGCCGTAGAAATGCGAACAATATCTGTACAAAGGGACGTTTAAGGCTGGGTGTTCCTGTTTTTGTCCGTTTAAAATTGGTTTTTGATAGCCAAATTATTACATTTAGAATCTGAAAAAAAATTTAGATATCTTTTTTCTCCTTACGTTGTATCCGGTCACTACATGATACGATACAATTTTCTCGATAGAAAAATAACCGAACTACGTTCGATTTGCGGTTTTTATTTACAAGGCAATTTTTTAAAGTTTGTTAAAAATTTACTTCGCGTACATCCGCTCGATACAAAAAATGATGCCTCTTACCTAGTTTGAAGAGCACCTCCCGCCCTCCCTGCATTGGGTGCACCATCCCCGCGTCCACTACTCCAACCACCACTACCCTAGGAAAGACACACCACCGACGATGATACGACACGTGTTTCGCCTCTACACGAGGCATCTTCAGACTCTGCGCTAGCTGACCACTAAGTGAGCGGCGAGCCTTTTTTTTGCGCCCAGAAGCAATTGTAAAGGGCTACCTCGATACGGCGAGGAAGTGGAGAATGCTTTACGCATACCACGACAGCCGTCTGTCCTGGTTATGTGGGACTCACTGTGACTACCTACTGGGGAACCTAAGTGATACCCACCAAACTCCACTTTAGGGACTGACAATTGGCCGATTAAACCGCTTTGTCGGATCGGAAGCGACCCTCTTTTGGGAGAAGAGGGCGCAAAGCGGCGGCGAGTCAGAAAACAACTGCTATTTATACAACTGGCCGACGCAACCGCTCCCCACTTAAGTAGGGAGTTGGTTCCTCGGTTCTCTACACTTACCTTACGAAACACAGCAGTTGAGTTTTTTTTATTCTACGC
Source organism: Parnassius glacialis (assembly GCA_033319125.1). Classification (NCBI taxonomy): domain Eukaryota; kingdom Metazoa; phylum Arthropoda; class Insecta; order Lepidoptera; family Papilionidae; genus Parnassius; species Parnassius glacialis. The sequence continues at coordinate 34,998,107 of JAVANC010000028.1, read as the reverse complement.
TGGTATTCTGTGAGAGCGTGGTTCTACCACGGTTGAACCATTCCATTCGTGCCAAAACCATAATATAGCTAAAGCGTAGCACTTCCTCATTACATAATAATATAAGGTAATGAAAAACAAATCAAGATTTGTAATATTTGGGAGTGAAATTGCGAATAAAATTGAATGTTTTTAATCGCAGTATACATTATGGAAATAGTTTGTTAGCAATATTATCCATAGAATTATGGAATAACACACTTCATTCCTTGAAACAGCTGACGCGTAACTGAGGGGACGGCAATATAGGGAAGCGTATCGCGCATCAAATCTCGGTCGGGATTACACTTTGGTGTGGGCCGTTTTCCTCCTTATGTCGTAAAACATCACTTTGTATTATGTGAATGTCACATTAACCCTTTTCAGGCATGATTTCATCGACCGTATATACCTTATTATTTTGGTAATATAAATTACTTTATTTTAATAAAATAAGTAAACAGATCTAACAATGTGCTGTTATTTCATCATCATCATCATCATTACAGCCTTTTATAAGTCCGCTGCTGAACATAGGCCTCCCCCAAGGAATGCCAAAAAGCACGGTCCTGAGCCACCTGCATCCATCGATTTCCTGCATGTCTTACCAGGTCGTCACTCCATCTCGTGGGGGGTCGCCCTACACTTCGCCTACCGGTACGAGGCTGCCACTCGAGAACCTTTCTTCCCCATCGGTTGTCGGTTCTTCGAGCTATATGGCCGGCCCACTGCCACTTCAGCTTACTAATCCGTGCTGTTATTTAGATTTCACATAACCAAAGACCATTTATTTTACCAATATATTATAATAATTACAGTCTAGATCACTCCTGGAATTGCTCTCCATCTGTTCGTAAAGTGTTGTTACGATCGGTTCAGCTATTTCGAAGATTATCCCGAACAGATAGAAACAAATAACCCTTTCAACTCAATAGACAGTTATCTCGATATTATAGAGAGACGCTTCAATTTTATTAAATGTGTGTGTATGTTTTTTTATATAGCATAAGGGTGACAAATGAGCACACAGTCCACCTGATGGTAAGTGGTTGCTGTGGCCCATAGACAACTATATCTATCCTGGACTACGAATCAAAAAGAAAATGCGTTGTTACCCATCAGGAATAAGATGGTATGACTCCTTTCCTGTGAAAAGGGTATCTGGTTCTCTACACTCACCATACGAAACACAACAGCGTTAAGCTGCTATTTTACGCTGGTATTCTGTGAGAGCGTGATCATTCCCCGGTCGAGCCGACCCATTCGTGCTACAACTATACTAATAATATAGCTGCAGCATGGCTCTACCACGTATAAAATACCATGTATAGATCACAATGTTCTTTTTGGATTACGGTTCTTTTTTCTACTTCATCGCCCGTTTAAGTACATTAATGGGAATGGTCCTCTCCTAATATAGGACCATATTAAACAGGCCTAGCAGGCGGATTGGTATAAGCAGTGCCAGACGTTTTCTACGTTTGACGCTGCATTCTGTCATCGATCTGGGTATTTTACGTCTGGCGTGTAGGCGGTAGTTATACCGCCTTCTGCCGGAAGATATTTGGCTTTATTTAAGTTTAAGTAGGAGATTAAGTAAATAAATCGAACCAGTATTATACGCAATAGAGCTATGCTGCAGTATATTATAGTTGTCACGAATGGGTTAGCTAGACCGGCGAAGGACCATGCTTTAACAAAATAACAACGTAAAATAGCAGCATTATGCTGATGTGTTTTGTATGTTCAGTATAAATGTAAATGTCTATAGATCACAGCAACTTACCATCAAGTGGACTGTTTGAACGTTTATCACTTCACAATCTTAAATTGTGTGATTGAATATAAAATAACTAAATGATCATGCAGTTGATCCGGGCAATATCTATAAAAATACAAAACCTAATGTTAGTATAAAATTTTAAATTCAAATATAACCCTCTACCTCTCGGAAAACAAAGTAATGTGGCCGCATACATGCAATTTTCCACTTTGCATCGCATATGGGAAATAACATTACTATACAATATGGAAGCACATTTTAAAGTTTAGTCGCGGAATATTTTGACTGTCTTTACGTTAAAACTACGGGTCGAAATTTTGTTTTTTTTTTTTATATATAGGAAAACACAACCGAGCACACAGTCCAGCTGATGGTAAGTGGTTGCTGCGGCCCATAGACATCTACATCTATCCTCGTTTGCGAATCAAAATGCAGATGCGTTGTCACCCGTGAGGACTAAGATGGAATGCCTCATTTCCAGTAAAAAAGGGCCTCCGGCCACCTGCACTCACCAAGCGAAACGCAGAGGTAAACCTCTACTTCACGCTGGTTTTCTGTGAGGTCGTGGTACCACCCCGGTTCGAGCCGGCCCATCCGTGTGACAGCAAAAATTGCCGCGTGGCTCTACCACTGTTAAAAGTTCACTGTTCTTTTTAAGGTTTTCCTAATGGATTCTTACATTTTGGCTACATGGTTCAAACAAATTTTACGAATATCATCGCATTTCATCTCAAATATTTTGTAAGCATTTCTTGCGTAGATCAGATCAAAAGTCAATTATTATAAGCAGAAAGTAGGCCGGGCATATTATAATAACATTGGGACGACAAACTAAAACCTTAGTTCGCAGAAGCGCGATATTGTCTAATAAATTAGATGATTAAATGCTAAACTTTCGTTATAAAGTTTTATTTAAGTTGCCTAAATTTTAAAAGCTTTCATATATTTAACTTATTCTGCAATGAGCATTATTTTCTGCTATTATAAATGTTGCTTTATACATAAGTTCGCGGGATAGAGGTCAAGGATAATAATATTCATCTCATAATTATGTTTCTTTCTCAATAAATTCTCCTTGGACCCTTATAAATTTTACATGTCTATTAAACAACATGCCGTCGTAAAATAATTATTCATTGTTAGGACTTCAATAACAATTTCGATGAGATGATAAAATTCTACGTTTGAGTATTGTATTTGACGATATTATAAAGAAAAGTGTGCGTTTGCAACCAATGGCGTCTGTTGTTCCTTTTTTTGTCTTTCTTCGTTTTCCTTTTTTAAGTATATACTTTAGCATGCAGTTTTTTCTCGGCCAGTATGTTTATACACCAAAAGTTCAATAATTAGTTTGAAGCCGTAAGCCATCCGTAAGCGTTAACATTCATCTTTCTATTAAAAATGGAAAGAAAGCATACTATTAACCTCATCATACTCGCGAATTTTTCTCCTGGAGCATTTGTTTTGTCTTTTAGGTGCTTAACTTTTGCTGTAGGTTTGAGTTTCGAAATGAAATGCTCATTCTTTGTACAAGCAGCCATCGCAATGTCGACGGCCGCGTTATGGTGTAGAAACGTTACGCATAATTATACTATACATACTTAATTTTAACTTCTTTTATCCCTCACGCTATCTGTAAACCGTGTTGCATTCTTACCTAACCAAATAACAACTATTAACTATTTTAACTACTATTACTAAGTATTCTCCTGCACTTTGTTCTCTTCTCTTGAACTTATCGATCTTATCTCATGTAGACATGTGAATCTAGGAGGCTATATGTGATTTTTTTCTACAATAAACCTCACCCACTCACATACAGGTGCGTTCTACTATTTGAAGCGCTTCTGGGACGGATGGTTGATATTACACGAGAAATCTGAATATACATTTAACAGATTAGTAGAGAAGAAGTATTGCCAATGCGAATGTATTTTATAATATAATATATCTAACATAGAAACAAATTATTCATATGATGCCAGTAGGCATATTCATCATTCACTCTAGTATCGAGTAGCAGAACTAGGAGTGTCAAAATCCTTCTAGCCATATCGGAACCGATATCTTCTCGAACATTCTAGATGTTTCTATAGTAGAATCTTCTGGAAACTACCTGAGGCCCTATATAAGTTTACAATAGTATAATTGTGTTTTATTATTAGTGTGGTTTAAGTTGTAATTAGAGCTCTGTAAGTGTCGATTTTGGTAATTTACTCGGCAGTTTTTAATTGTCTCGAACCCCAAGCTCGTAACAATACCATGGGTGATCTAAGAGGTGATAGAGGAAATGAAACAGGAGCTGGGCACTAATATCTTCCTGATAACTAAGTTAATAAAAACTACGGTTGCCAACCCGCTTGCCAAGATAAGCAACAATGGTAAAACCCCCTTATAAAGAGTGCCAACTTAGTAAGACATGCAGGAAGTAGATGGGTGCATCTGGCTACGGACTTACGGCTTATGAGGAGACCTATGTTAAACAGTGGACTTGTAAATAACTGTAATATATGATGATGATGACGCAGCACATATACATATATTATCCCATAGAAAAGGCATAGAAACGCGAACAATATCTGTACAAGGAGACGTTTAAGGCCGGGTGTTCCTGTTTTTGTCCGTTTGCAATTTTTTTTTATATGATAAAGGTGACAAACGAGCACACAGTCCACCTGATGGTAAGTGGTTGCTGCGGCCTATAGACATCTACATCTATCCTCTATTACAAATCAAAATGTAGATGTGTTGTCACCCGTGAGGACTAAGATGGAATGCCTAATTTCCAGTAAAAAGGGCGTCAGGCCACCTGCACTCACCAAGCGAAACGCAGAGGTAAACCTCTCAGGCTCCGCATTCGTCCACCGAATGCGGCAGCCATTGAGGCGGAGCTGTACGAGGGATACAGAGCGGCGAAGACCGCCCTCCGGGAGGCTATCATGCGGGCCCGGGATCGGGCCCGTGAGGAGATGCTGGAGACTCTTGACAGAGATCCGTGGGGGCGTCCTTACAAGATGGTGCGGGATAAACTCCGCACCTGGGCCCCCCCGCTGACGCAGAGTCTCCGGCCTCAGCTCGTGGAGGACGTGGTGAGCGCTCTGTTCCCTGCGCGAGGGGAACATCCGCCTCCGCCTATGGCTCCGCCACCTGCGGTGCCGGAAGCGGACCACCAGGACGACGACGACGACATCCCGGAAGGGACCGGGGTAGACCTGAGAGTGGCGGTACGTAGACTCAAGGCCAGGAATACCGCCCCAGGACCCGATGGCTTGCCTGGCAAAGCCTGGGTCCTGGCCTCGGAGGCTCTCGGGCCCCGACTGGAGGGGCTCCTAAGCGCATGCTTGGAGAGAGGCCAATTCCCGCTTCGTTGGAAGACTGGGAAGCTGGTCCTCATTTGGAAGCCGGGGCGCCCTGCGGACTCTCCGTCCGCATACCGGCCCGTGGTGCTGCTCGACGAGGTGGGCAAGCTCTTTGAAAGAGTCATTGCAAACCGCCTCGCCGAGCACCTTGCGGGGACGGGGCCGGATCTTGCGGAACACCAGTTTGGTTTCCGCAAGAGGCGCTCTACGGTGGACGCCATCATGCGCGTGAGAGCCCTCACGACGGGGGATGCAGTGGCCAGGGGGGGGGGGTTGTTTTGGCGGTGTCTCTCGACATCGCCAACGCCTTCAACTCCATGCCCTGGAGCTGCATTAGGGAGGCACTCCGGTATCACCGGGTGCCGACCTATCTCCGTCGTATAGTCGGGGACTATCTGACGGACAGGGCCGTCATCTACCCCGGTCGTAACGGTGAGTGGAACCGGCGAGAGATGTCGTGCGGTGTCCCACAGGGTTCGGTTCTGGGGCCGCCCCTGTGGAACATCGGTTACGACTGGGTGCTGCGCGCTGACCTCCCTACCGGCGTCAGCGTAGTTTGCTACGCTGACGACACGCTGGCACAGGGGGGGTTGTACGAGGCGGCGGCGGAAAATATGACACGCGGGGTTGCGATAGTCGTTGAGAGGATCCGGCAGCTGGGTCTTGAGGTGGCTCTGCACAAGTCCGAGGCCATGCACTTCCATGGTCCTCGGAACAGGCCACCACCGGGATCCTCAGTGATGGTAGGAGGGGTATTCGTCGGCGTCGAGTTGACATTGAAGTACCTAGGACTCGTCATCGACGGCCGATGGAACTTCGTTGAGCACTTCCGACGTTTGGCTCCCAAACTGGAACGGACCGGGGCTGCCTTCAGGCGGCTCCTGCCGAACCTTGGGGGGCCAAACGCCTCCTGCCGGAGGCTCTACGCGGGGATTGTGCGGTCCATGGCCCTTTACGGGGCCCCGGTGTGGGCGCGTGGTTTGGCGCGGCTTGCCGTCCACCACCTGAACGCGCCCCAAAGGGTGGTCGCCGTGAGAATGGTTCGCGGCTACCGCACGATCTCCCGCGAGGCGGCGTGCCTCCTTGCCGGATTGCCGCCATGGGATCTGGAGGCGATAGTCTTCGCGCGCCTGTACAAATGGCGCACGGAGGCACTATGCCGGGGGGAAACCCCGCTGCCGCGGCAAGTTGTCGTGCAGCGGACAGACTTCCGGCGTGATCTCATGGCGACATGGAGAGAGCGACTGTCGCAACCCCGTGCTGGGCACGCCACTATAGCGGCGATAAGACCCCTCTTTGAGGAGTGTCTTGAGAGACGCCACGGCGTCCTCACCTTCCGCCTGACGCTGGTCCTCACCGGACACGGTGTGTTCGGGAGGTTCCTGCACCGAATCGGGCGGGAGGAAACGCCCGGGTGCTCCCACTGCGAGGATCGACCGGAGGACACGGTGGAGCACACCGTGGAGGTGTGCCCTGCTTGGGCGGAGCACCGCCGTGTCCTCGTAGCGGCGATAGGCGGCGGCGACCTCTCGCGTCCGGCCCTGGTCGAAGCCATGGTCCGGAGCGAGACGGAATGGGATGCCGTCACCACCTTCTGCGAAGCAGTGATGCTAGCGAAGGAGGTGGCGGAGCGGGAGAAGGAGAGAGCAGCAGCTTTCCTTCCCGGCCGCCGCGGGAGTCGCCTCGGGCGTCGGGGGCTACGTCGTGGCCCCCGGCCACCGTAGGCGCGGGCCTGTGGATGGCGAGCAATGGGTAGCTCGCCGTCCGTCCGTCTAACGACGACAGACCGTGTCGACGGCGCGTTTTGTTCCACGCGCGCCTCAAAGAGCTGTCAGCATCGTGAAGGGGCCCGCAAGGGCCGACGCCTGCCGGGGCTGCGGGCTGTTCGAAAGAGATACCGCGGCTCCGGAACGTAAGGGCACTGAAGGAACACGGATGGTTTTTAGTCAGTAAAAGTCTGACACTCCCTGCCGCTCCACCCAGAGCGAAAGGCGTCATTTGATGATTTTCCATCCGCAAAAAAAAAAAAGAGGTAAACCTCTACTTCACGCTGGTTTTCTGTGAGGTCGTGGTACCACCCTGGTTCTAGCCAGCCCATCCGTGCGACAGCAAAAGCTGCCGCGTGGCTCTACCACTGTCAAAAAAGCAAATTGGTTTTTGATAGCCAAATTATTACATTTAGAATCTGAAAAAAATATTTCAGATACATTCATTCTCCTTACATTGTATCCGGTCATTACACGATACGATGCAATTTTCTCGATTGAAAAAATTACCGAACTACGTTCAATATGCAGTTTTTTTACAAGCCATATTTCATTTTAAACAAGTACAAATACTTATTTATTTCTATAAAAATATCAATTTATAGGTAATTCATTTTGGAATTAATTTTAACAAACCGTTTTTTTTCATTACATTTATTAAAAATTTATCAATGATTCAAGTTGTTCTTGACCCTCGCATCGCTTGCCAGTGGCCCGCGGGCCGTGGAAAGATCTGTGCCAAATTTTTGAGTGTGCACTTCTCTTCTGTTACGTAAATAATATTTAGAAAATGAAATAAATTGTAGATTACTATAGTTTTATGGAACTTACTAAGATTAAGCTTTTGTTTGTGTGTTTATTTCACATTGTGTAAATATTTGTTTATAACTTTTAAACAATATTTCTGTGATTATTTTGTAAAAATCACAATCATATACGCGGCCCGACTCGATCTTTGTGAAGAGCGGTTGTAAATTCCTAATAATCCTGGAACACCCAGCTTTAACAATATTTCATAATATTAAACCAAGTAATGCTTTGCAACGTCTTAGTCGTACGTTAGTACAAATAATTATTCTTTCAGATTTTTAGGGATGCCTCATAAGCGGGATAAGTTTGGAAAAGTTGCCACGCTTGGTAGACGGGCTGTTAACTGCGTTTTTTTGTTATTACGAAACCCTGTGGCATTATGTAGATATTTTACGCTAGTCCGTTAGAACGTGATCCTTCCCCAGTCGAGTTGATCTGTTCGTACCAGAAAAGACACAGCTGCAGTGTCAGCCTACTACGTGACGAAATCGTTGCAACGGTGTCATAATATGGCTTTCGATAGATGGTGATCTAACAATCTCTTTCACGCAAGGCGTAAAATACGCGTACTGGAGGTGGAGAGCTGCGATGAAATCGGAAGATTTCTGGTAGTTGAATTGATAGTTAAAACGGTCTTGCCTCCAACAGCACAAGCACCTATCCAACAATGGACTTTTATATGCTAGGGTCTTCACTAGGTGAAGAGTTTGCAAACATATTTCACAAAGTTTTACAAATAGTTTATTCTTTTCTTGAAATTTTAATATGTAGCACTATAATTAGGTGGATTCATTTTCTGCTTAGAAGCCCGCCTGGGCAGGTACCATCTTTTTACCTATTTCTGACACTTAATTACAGTTCTTGCATTGCTATGTTATAAGTATACAAAGACAGTATAATTACAGGTTGTGATGCATCCCATCTTAGTTCTTAGATATGACAACGCATGAGTAACCTTCTTGTTTAAAGTTGGCTGCAGGTGTCCATGGACTGCGGTAACTACTTACCGTCAGGTGGATTAAAAGTTCGTTTGTCAATTCAGTTTTATACAAAAATGTTGTTGCGTTTTGCCGGGTGAGTGATAGAACTGTTAATTTGTGGATTATCAGAGGCCTAGCCCTCAAGAGTGACAGCGCATCTGTTTTGCGGTTCTTAATCAAGAATGTATATTATATACCTTGGTGTCTAACAGATAAAGAGTACAGATTGTTTGTTTAATTGTCTTTAAAGTTGGACAAATTAACTTTGCCAATATCCGCCCAATAAAATAAAATGATGCGTCTTACCTAGTTTGAAGAGCACCTCCCGCCCTCCCTGAATTGCGTATGGTGCACGTCTCTACTACTCCAACCACCACTACCCTAGGAAAGACACACCACCGACGAAGATACGACACGTGTTTCGCCTCTACACGAGGCATCTTCTCGGTGCAGTAGACTCTGCGGTGGCTGACCGCTAAGTGAGCGGCGAGCCAAAAACAACTGCTATTTTAACAGCTCGCAGACGCAACCGCTCCCTACTTAAGTAGCGAGCGAACGCGTCATTTTCGTTTCTCCGGTTCTCTACATTTACCTTACGAAACGCAGCAGTTGAGCTTTTATTTTACGCTGTTATTCTGTGAGACCGTGGTCCTAGCATGGTCGTAACAACCTAGAACTCTATCTACAATCAAGTTTTGTAATATTTGGGAGCAAAATTCCGAACTAAATTGAATGTTTTTAATCGCAGTATACATTATGGAAATAGTTTGTTAGCAATATTATCCATAGAATTATGGAATAACACACTTCATTCCTTGAAACAGCTGACGCGTAACTGAGGGGACGGCAATATAGGGAAGCGTATCGCGCATCAAATCTCGGGATGACACTTTGGTGTGGGTCGTTTTCCTCCTTATGTCGTAAAACATCACTTTGTATTATGTGAATGTCACATTAACCCTTTTCAGGCATGATTTCATCGACCGTACATACGTTATTATTTTGGTAATATAAATTATTTTATTTTAATAAAATAAGTAAACAGGTCTAACAATGTGCTGTTATTTAGATTTCACATAATCAAAGACCATTTATTTTACCAATATATTATAATAATTATAGTCTAGATCACTCCTGGAATTGCTCTCCATCAGTTCGTAAAGTTATGTTACATTCGGTTCAACTATTTCGAAAATTAGCCCGAGCAGATAGACAGAGACAAATAACCCTTTCAACTCAATAGACAGTTATTTCGATATTATGGAGAGACGCTTTAATTTTATTAAATGTGTGTGTATGTTTTTTTATATAGCATAAGGGTGACAAATGAGCACACAGTCCACCTGATGGTAAGTGGTTGCTGTGGCCCATAGACATCTATATCTATCCTGGACTACGAATCAAAATGCAAATGCGTTGTCACCCATGACTACTAAGATGGAATGCCTTATTTCCAGTAAAAAGAGTCTCACCCAAACACAGCAGCGGATAGCTGCTATTTTACGCTCGTATTCTGTGAGAGCGTGGTCCTTCCCCGATCGAGCCGACCCATTCGTGCTACAACTATACTGCTAATGTAGCTGCAGCATGGCTCTACCACGTATAAAATACCGTGTATAGAACACAATGTTCTTTTTTGATTACGTTTCTTTTTTCTATTTCATCACCTGTAAAAGTACATTATTGGACATGATCCTCTCCTATTTAAGGACCACATTAAATAAGCCTAGCAGGTGGATTGGTATAAGCAGTGTTAGATGTTTCGTACGTTTGACGCTGCTTTCTGTCATCGATCTGGGTATTTTACGTTTGCCGTGTAGGCGGTAGTTATACCGCCTTCTGCTGGAAGATATTTGGCTTTATTTAAGTTTAAGTAGGATAATAAGTAAATAAATCAAACCAGTATTATACGCGGTAGAGCTATGCTGCAGTATATTATAGTTGTCACGAATGGCTTAGCTAGACCGGCGAAGGACCATGCTTTCACAAAAATATCAACGTAAAATAGCAGCATTATGCTGATGTGTTTTGTATGTTCAGAATAAATGTAAATGTTTATAGGTCACAGCAACTTACAATCAAGTGGACTGTTTGCACGTTTGTCACTTCACAATCTTAAATTGTGTGATTGAATATAAAATAACTAAATAGTCATGCAGTTGATCCGGGCAATATCTATAGAAATACAAAACGTAATGTTAGTATAAAATTTTAAATTCAAATATAACCCTCTACCTCTCGGAAAACAAAGTAATGTGGCCGCATACATGCAATTTTCCACTTTGCATCGCATATGGGAAATAACATTACTTTACAATATGGAAGCACATTTTAAAGTTTAATCGCGGAATATTTTGACTGTCTTTGCGGTAAAACTACGGGTCAAAAGTTTGTTCTTTTTTTATATAAGAAAACACAACCGAGCACACAGTCCACCTGATGGTAAGTGGTTGCTGCGGCCCATAGACATCTACATCTATCCTCGTTTGCGAATCAAAATGCAGATGCGTTGTCACCCGTGAGGACTAAGATGGAATGCCTCATTTCCAGTAAAAAGGGGTTCCGGCCACCTGCACTCACCAAGCGAAACGCAGAGGTAAATCTCTACTTCACGCTGGTTTTCTGTGAGGTCGTGGTACCACCCCGGTTCGAGCCGGCCCATCCGTGTGACAGCAAAAGCTGCCGCGTGGCTCTACCACTGTTAAAAGTTCACTGTTATTTTTAAGCTTTTCCTAATAGATTCTTATATTTTGGCTACATGGTTCAAACAAATTTTACGAATATCATCGCATTTAATCTCAAATATTTTGTAAGCACTTCTTGCGTAGATCAGATCAAAAGTCAATTATTATAAGCAGAAAGTAGGCCGGGCATATTATAATAACATTGGGACGACAAACTAAAACCTTAGTTTGCAGAAGCGCGATAATGTCTAATAAATTAGATAATTAAATGCTAAACTTTTGTTATAAAGTTTTTATTTAAGTTGCCTAAATTTTAAAAGCTTTCATATATTTAACTTATTCTGCAATGAGAATTATTTTCTGCTATTATAAATGATGATGAATGAATTATAAATGTTGCTTTATACTTAAGTTCGTGGGATAGAGGTCAAGGATAATAATATTCATCTCATAATTATGTTTCTTTCTCAATAAATTCCCCTTGGACCCTTATACATTTTACATGTCTATTAAACAACATGCCGTCGTAAAATAATTATTCATTGTTCTTCAATACTTACAAAGGACTTCAATAACAATTTCGATGAGATGATAAAATTCTACGTTTGAGTATTGTATTTGACGATATTATAAAGAAAAGTGTGCGTTTGCAACCAATGGCGTCTGTTGTTCCTTTTTTTGTCTTTCTTCGTTTTCCTTTTTTAAGTATATACTTTAGCATGCAGTTTTTTCTCGGCCAGTATGTTTATACACCAAAAGTTCAATAATTAGTTTGAAGCCGTAAGCCATCCGTAAGCGTCAACATTCATCTTTCTATTAAAAATGGAAAGAAAGCATACTATTAACCTCATCATACTCGCGAATTTTTCTCCTGGAGCATTTGTTTTGTCTTTTGGTGTTTAGCTTTTGCTGTAGGTTTGAGTTTCGAAATGAAATGCTCATTCTTTGTACAAGCAGCCATCGCAATGTCGACGGCCGCGTTATGGTGTAGAAACGTTACGCATAATTATACTATACATACTTAATTTTAACTTCTTTTATCCCTCACGCTATCTGTAAACCGTGTTGCATTGTTACCTAACCAAATGACAACTATTAACTATTTTAACTACTATTACTAAGTATTCTCCTGCACTTTGTTCTCTTCTCTTGAACTTATCGATCTTATCTTATGTAGACAAGTGAATCTAGGAGACTATATGTAATTTTTTTCTTCAATAAACCTCACCCACTCACATGCAGGTGCGTTCTACTATTTGAAGCGATTCTGGGACGGATGGTTGATATTACACGAAAAATCTAAATATACATTTAACAGATTAGTAGAGAAGAAGTATTGCCAATGCAAATGTATTTTATAATATAACTAGCTCGCCAGGCAGACGTTGTTCTGCCCTTTTCAACGACCCCTCCTATAAAAATCCTTGAAGTCGCAAAAAAAATATTTGAGGCTCATCTATCGGGTTAAAAACTATCCTATCTCTCAAGTTCGACCAAAATGCATACAATGTGCAAAAGGAGATGTATGAAATTGGGTTGTTGACATCGTTCGTAACAGTTATATAAAAATATGTAGGTAATATAAAGATAAATTATACGCATAAATAAATTGGTTTTATTTCTGTAGGCCTTAGGACAATCATAAAAACATTTTTTTTTAAACTGAAATAGAAAGCTAATGCTTTTGCTTTAGCAAAAACGAAACGTTTTTAAATATCTTTCTGTTCTGTCTATGGCAATAGATAATGAAGGCTATTTTTATAATAAAATAACTTTCCTTACCAAAAAAAATCATACTATTGAAACATTTACGCGAATCTGTAGTTATTAATATTGAATAAAATAATATATTTAGAAAACGATTGAATAGGCTATGTCAATAAAACAAAAAACATTTAAATATTATCCTACACGACTGAATAGGCTGTATGGGTATTTATCATTGCATATTCCAAAGGAGACTTAGCTTAGTAACTTCAAGTTTCAGCTTGTCATGCGGCATGCGCATTTGGCATTGTAGCTGTTTTTTTGGATAGATTTCGTGTTTTTACTTTTGTGGGTTTATTTAACTTGGCTCTTGGATTTTCTCTCGGATCACAGGACAGTAGTGTATTGTGCCCTTATAATGAAAATAATGTGATACTTGAGTTTCGAGAGGAATAGAACAGACAATGTACAGCCTCCGTTTGTTTTTTTAGATGATATTTTATTGATAATTGCAGAAAAAAGTTAAACAATTTGTTGAGTTTTATTTTACTTTATATAATAATAACTACAAAACTCCATTCTTTTGTGTTTTTTCAATTTATTCAAACAACCTATCACAAGAACGAGCGATTTTACTACATAACCTACAAATCATAAAACAAAATAAAAAAACCCCCCAGGCCCGGCAAAAATGGGGTGCGAAGTCAGAAGTCCTCCACGTGTGCTTGGTAGTTGCGGGTCCCTCTCGATACGTCTGGAGGGAAGAGCAGCTACTGGGCCGGTGCACCCTGGGCGCGGCAGTAATCTTCCTCGAGAAATGAGAAGAAATTTCTACTCCTTGGGGAAGGTTACTGCCGCGGCTAATTATTCTGACATGGGTGGGGTCCGTCCCGGACCAACGGCGCGTTCCACTGCGTGACCCTCTGATCAGCAGAGGGCATAGCAGAGGAGTGAGGGCGGGCTCGGTGTGCACTTACCCTGCCTCCGGGCAGACAGTGAAGGATTCATCCTTTGCTGTCACCGCCGGTCTCGTAATCCCAGTATCGAAGTGTCGTGGATCATGTCTCGCGGCTTTGATTGGGACCGAGGGTCTTGGCTTAACCGCCCGGACCGCGAGGGAGAAAACCTCTATAAAAAGTTACCCCGAATCTCAAGCGGCGACGCACCGCGAGGGGATGGATGGCTGACGGGGTTCTATGAACAAATCAGTCCATAGTGCGCTCCTCGCCAGGGTACCTGCAGACCCCCTGGCGAGTAATAAATCCTCTAAATCTGCTTACCTTGGTAAGGGGTCACTGCCAAGGTGGACCTTTAATTACTCCCATACTCGTGGGTACAAAAAATGGAACATGAAAAACAAAAAACCAAAACCGCCGGCAACGGCAACGTAGAGGAGAGGAGGAACGATGCGGGGACAGAGTCCGACGCCGCATCGAGCAGCGTGGGAGGCTCAGAGAGCTCCCGATGCGTGGAGCCTGGGACCGCGGAGACTAGTAAGTTCTTCTTCCGCAAGCGGTCCAGGCGGGATGGCGACCAGGGGTCGTCAGCCGGTGAAGAGGAGGCTTCGGCCCGGAAAATCCCCACCAACAGGCGGGGCGGGCTGAGAGGCAAGGAGAGGGGGCCCTCTGACAATCAGAGGGCCGAACAAGCGGCAAAGCATGCCGAGGAGGGGCGCCACCCGGGCGATACGGCTCGGGTATCAGGCGAAGAGACGGATGCGACTGGCGGCTCCGATGTGGAGCGTAAGGCCAGATTCGTAAAGGAGGTGGAGGCCGCGATCAAGGTCGTGGCCCACAAGCAAAAGGCCTCCTCAAAGTTAAAGGCCATTCCCGCGGCCTCCGCCTCCATCATGGCGGCTGCGGAGGCCAACTTTGTTGGGGCCGAGCCTAATGCAAACGAGGTAGCGGAGCTGCGGGCGGACGTGGCCCGCCTGACGTCCGCCATGGAGACTCTCCAGAAGGAGAACGAGAAGCTCCGCGCAGACCTGGCCAGTCTACGTGAGCCTGCCTCTCGCGCGGCGCCCCAGACGCAGCGCCCAAGCCAGCCCGTGCCGGTGGAGAACCAGGTTCTGAACCTGGTCCGGCAGGAGCTGGCTGCCTTCCAGCACCGGTTCTCCGTGCTGGAGGGTATCGTCCTGCGCCCCCCCCCTAGGGGCAAACAAGACGGCGGCGAGGCCGGCAACGGTCTCGTACGCGGCGGCCACAGCTGCCGCATCCAGGCCGGGGCCGTCCAGCCAGCCTTCGGGCGGGGCTGCAGTTGCCCCTCCTCCCCCTGAAAAGCCGGCTCCGGCAAAACCGGTACCGGCTGAACCGGCTCCGGCTAAGCCGGCAACGGGAAGGAGAGGCAAGGCGAAGGCAAAAAAGGGCAAAGCGGCAGCACAGGTGGTGGCTGCGCCAGTCCCAGTGCCTGCGGCGAATGTGCCAGCGCCAGCGGCAAGCCAGCTGCCGCCGCCGCCACCGCCCCCTCAGCTCCCTACACCTCCCGCGGCTGAAGCCGGTTGGCAGGTGGTCGGGGACAAAAATAAGGGGAAGAAGGCAGCCAAAAAGGCCAAAGAGCAGGAGCGGCAGCGCCAGTTCAGGGCGCGCAAGATCGCGGCTAGGCTCCGCGCCCCGAAGACCGCAGCTGTAGTGATTACACTACAGCCGGACGCGGAAAAGAAGGGCGTTACCTACCGCGATCTGCTCGCGAAGGCGAAAGAGGCGGCCGATCTCGGGGAGCTCGGGATCACCAAGGACCTCCGGCTCAAAGTCACCCAGACGGGGGCCCGTATGCTGGAGATCCCCGGGGAATCCAGTGGCGCGACCGCGGACGCTCTGGCTGCGAAGCTCAGAGCGTCCCTGGACGCGGACGAGGCCCGAGTGTCCAGGCCCGTCAGATGCGCAGACCTGCGCATCATGGGTCTGGACGACTCGGTATCGGAGGAGGAGTTGGTGGCCGCCGTCGCCAGGTCCGGGGGGTGCACTACTGACCAGGTCAGGTCAGGCGCCATACGCCCGGACCAACAGGGTATGCATGCCGCCACGGTGTGCTGCCCTGTTACGGCGGCCAAAACCATAGTGGAGGGCCGAAGGCTTCTGGTGGGCTGGGTCTCAGCGCAGGTTAAGCTGCTGGAGCCCAGACCTCTGAGGTGCTACCGCTGTCTCGTGGGGCACCACGTATCGGTGAAATGCGCCTCGGAGGTTGACCGCAGTGGCCTTTGCTTCCGCTGCTGTCAGCCCGGACACATATCGGCGACCTGCTGCGCCACGCCGCACTGTGATGCATGTGCGGCGGCCGGCAAGCCAGCCGATCACCGGGCCGGAAGCAAGGCCTGCGTGCCACCCGCCAAGGCCAAGGCCGCGGGTAGGGGAGGGCCCTCCGCCGCCACCGCCTCTGTGGCCACCGCCGCAGTCGCGACTGCCGCCGCCGCCGCTGTCACTGTCGCTGCCGCCGCCGCCGCGACACCGACGCGCGCAGAGAGGCGCCCCGTGGAGGAAGCTGAAATGGAATGCCTATAACGGCCCCATTAAGCTTCCTCCAGGCGAATATCAACCACTGCGCCTGCGCTCAGGATCTGTTGCTCCGGAGCATGGCGCAGTGGTCGATTAACATCGCTGTGGTCGCTGAGCCGTATTTTGTCTGGCCTAGGGAGGACTGGGTGGCGGACCTTAACGGCTCAGTGGCCATCATTTCTTCAGCCGCCGCCGGTACCCCGACCCTTGAAGGTGTCAGGAGGGGTCAGGGGTGCGTAGCAGCACGGTTCGGGGAGTTCGTAGTTGTGGGGGTGTACTTCTCCCCGAACCGATCTCTCGCCGAGTTTCACAACTCTCTTGCAGAGCTGAGAGCAGTCGTCGTCGGAAGTTATCCCCTCCCCGTACTTGTCCTCGGGGACTTCAATGCCAAGAACTTGGCTTGGGGTTCTCGTCGTACAGATGTGCGGGGTAGGATGGTGGAAGACTGGGCTCTGGAGACAGGCCTGGTCGTCCTAAATCGGGGTTCTGTCCCCACGTGTGTGCGGATGCGGGGCGAGTCGGTGGTGGACATTTCGTTCGCTAGCCCCGCTCTGTCGCCGCGTGCCATTGACTGGCGTGTCATGGAGGGGGTGGAGACCTACTCCGACCACCGGTACATCCGGTTTGACGTCTCCACCCAGCCCTCGAGCGCGCCAGTCCTACAGGCCCCGAGTGGTCCGCGTTGGGCGCTGAAGCAGCTGGACTGGGAGCTCCTCCTGGAAGCCTCGATCGTGCAGGCCTGGGTGTCATCACCGGACAGGCCTGCCGACGTCAATGATGAGGCAGGGTGGTTCCAGGAGGCCATGTCCGAGATATGTGACGTGGCAATGCCCCGCGTCCGGCCAGGAAGCGCCCGGCGTCAGGTGTATTGGTGGTCGCGTGAGCTGACGTCTCTGCGCGAGGCGTGTGTCGCCGCGCGGCACCTGTACGCCAGGCATCGCAGGCTCCGCATTCGTCCACCGAATGCGGCAGCCATTGAGGCGGAGCTGTACGAGGGATACAGAGCGGCGAAGACCGCCCTCCGGGAGGCTGTCCTGCGGGCCCGGGATCGGGCCCGTGAGGAGATGCTGGAGACTCTCGATAGAGATCCGTGGGGGCGCCCTTACAAGATGGTGCGGGATAAACTCCGCACCTGGGCCCCCCCGCTGACGCAGAGTCTCCGGCCTCAGCTCGTGGAGGATGTGGTGAGCGCTCTGTTCCCTGCGCGCGGGGAACATCCGCCCCCGCCTATGGCTCCGCCACCTGCGGTGCCGGAAGCGGACCACCAGGACGACGACGACGACATCCCGGAAGGGACCGGGGTAGACCTGAGAGTGGCGGTACGTAGGCTCAAGGCCAGGAATAC
The DNA here is from genome assembly GCA_033319125.1 of Parnassius glacialis. Lineage (NCBI taxonomy): Eukaryota > Metazoa > Arthropoda > Insecta > Lepidoptera > Papilionidae > Parnassius > Parnassius glacialis. Next base: position 34,980,164 of record JAVANC010000028.1, on the reverse strand, counting down.
CGCCCCAGGACCCGATGGCTTGCCTGGCAAAGCCTGGGTCCTGGCCTCGGAGGCTCTCGGGCCCCGACTGGAGGGGCTCCTAAGCGCATGCTTGGAGAGAGGCCAATTCCCGCTTCGTTGGAAGACGGGGAAGCTGGTCCTCATTCGGAAGCCGGGGCGCCCTGTGGACTCTCCGTCCGCATACCGGCCCGTGGTGCTGCTCGACGAGGTGGGCAAGCTCTTTGAAAGAGTCATTGCAAACCGCCTCGCCGAGCACCTTGCGGGGACGGGGCCGGATCTTGCGGAACACCAGTTTGGTTTCCGCAAGAGGCGCTCTACGGTGGACGCCATCATGCGCGTGAGAGCCCTCACGACGGGGGATGCAGTGGCCAGGGGGGGGGTTGTCTTGGCGGTGTCTCTCGACATCGCCAACGCCTTCAACTCCATGCCCTGGAGCTGCATTAGGGAGGCACTCCGGTATCACCGGGTGCCGACCTATCTCCGTCGTATAGTCGGGGACTATCTGACGGACAGGGCCGTCATCTACCCCGGTCGCAACGGTGAGTGGAACCGGCGAGAGATGTCGTGCGGTGTCCCACAGGGTTCGGTTCTGGGGCCGCCCCTGTGGAACATCGGTTACGACTGGGTGCTGCGCGCCGACCTCCCTACCGGCGTCAGCGTAGTTTGCTACGCTGACGACACGCTGGTACTGGCACAAGGGGGGTCGTACGAGGCGGCGGCGGAAACTATGACACGCGGGGTTGCGATAGTCGTTGAGAGGATCCGGCAACTGGGTCTCGAGGTGGCTCTGCACAAGTCCGAGGCCATGCACTTCCATGGTCCTCGGAACAGGCCACCACCGGGATCCTCAGTGATGGTAGGAGGGGTATCCATCGGCGTCGAGTCGACGTTGAAGCACCTAGGACTCGTCCTCGACGGCCGATGGAACTTCGTTGAGCACTTCCGACGTTTGGCTCCCAAACTGGAACGGACCGGGGCTGCCTTCAGGCGGCTCCTGCCGAACCTGGGGGGGCCAAACGCCTCCTGCCGGAGGCTCTACGCGGGGATCGTGAGGTCCATGGCCCTTTACGGGGCCCCGGTGTGGGCGCGTGGTTTGGCGCGGCTTGCCGTCCACCACCTAAACGCGCCCCAAAGGGTGGTTGCCGTAAAGATGGTTCGCGGCTACCGCACGATCTCCCGCGAGGCGGCGAGCCTCCTTGCCGGATTGCCGCCATGGGATCTGGAGGCGATAGTCCTCGCGCGCCTGCACGAATGGCGCGCGGAGGCACTATGCCGGGGGGAAACCCCGCTGCCGCGGCAAGTTGTCGCGCAGCGGACAGACTTCCGGCGTGATCTCATGGCGACATGGAGAGAGCGACTGTCGCAACCCCGTGCTGGGCACGCCACTATAGCGGCGATAAGACCCCTCTTTGAGGAGTGGCTTGAGAGACGCCACGGCGTCCTCACCTTCCGCCTGACGCAGGTCCTCACCGGACACGGTGTGTTCGGGAGGTTCCTGCACCGAATCGGGCGGGAGGAAACGCCCGGGTGCTCCCACTGCGAGGATCGACCGGAGGACACGGTGGAGCACACCGTGGAGGTGTGCCCTGCTTGGGCGGAGCACCGCCGTGTCCTCGTAGCGGCGATAGGCGGCGGCGACCTCTCGCGTCCGGCCCTGGTCGAAGCCATGGTCCGGAGCGAGACGGAATGGGATGCCGTCACCACCTTCTGCGAAGCAGTGATGCTAGCGAAGGAGGTGGCGGAGCGGGAGAAGGAAAGAGCAACAGCTTTCCTTCCCGGCCGCCGCGGGAGACGCCCCGGGCGTCGGGGGCTACGTCGTGGCCCCCGGCCACCGTAGGCGCGGGCCTGTGGACGGCGAGCAATGGGTAGCTCGCCGTCCGTCCGTCTAACGACGACAGGCCGTGTCGACGGCGCGTTTTGTTCCACGCGCGCCTCAAAGAGCTGTCAGCAGCGTGAAGGGGCCCGCAAGGGCCGACGCCTGCCGGGGCTGCGGGCTGTTCGAAAGAGATACCGCGGCTCCGGAACGTAAGGGCACTGAAGGAACACGGATGGTTTTTAGTCAGTAAAAGTCTGACACTCCCTTCCGCTCCACCCAGAGCGAAAGGCGTCATTTGATGATTTTCCATCCGCAAAAAAAAAAAAAAAAGGCCCGGCAAAAATATGAATTTTGGATATAAGTAGCAAATATTTAAATCTTCAAACTAACACATATTTTAAGTTTGTTCACGCCGGGCCCAAGCTTGTATGGAATCTAGTTCATCTCCTTTCAGTGAAATCAGTTTAGTAGTTTAGGAGTCCATCGCGGACAAACAACGTGACACGTACTTTTTATATATAAAGATATATCTACCATAGAAACAAATTATTCATATGATGCCAGAAGGCATATTCATGAAAAATTCGGGTCCAGAAATAGACTTTTTGTCCTCTCTGAAATCTAGTCACACTGTTCGTCATGAAGCTCGTAAGTTGTAGTAGTGAGTAACGAGCTACACATGTTTTTCTGCCCTGCACTGCACTTATATTCTGAGCATGATGGTGAGGCAATGATAAAGTATATGATGAATTCTTAGAGCCATATGTATATACGTAAGGCTTTACTTTAATCTTTTAAAATATGAACCTCCAATTTTAACTAGTAGTGGGAAAACTATCTTTTGTCTGTCTCTTTGGTCTTACCGACGTAAGTTCAACCGATTGTCCCGAGTCGGGACAAAATCAGGTTTTACTATCAAGAATTTCTCATTAGCCGCCCGGAATCAGTAAGTTGTCGTTATTTGACCCGCGTGTTTAAAAGCAATAGGTCCTGCGCCTGACTTCTCTACGGCCATATCGGAATTCTGTTCCATCGGACTAAGGTGAGAGAAAAGTGCGTATGCTTTTATACGCGGTAGAGCCATGCTGCAGCTATCATATAAAAAAAACACACACACTCATGCACTATAATCCTGTCTAGCAGAGACGCATAGTCGTCGTTAAGACTACCCGCTATGACCGAAATTATGTCTGCAAATTGTCACAAAAATGATATAACTCACAGCCTATAATTATATGGGCTCTTCAACCGTGCGAACCAAATGCACCAGTGGGTGAACTGCTGCTGAGTGGCAGAAATAATTAAGAGGGCAGTACTACACATACTGGCAGGAAGCAAGCTCTTTTCCCTTGATATTTTATTGTATAATAAATAAAAATTGCCGCTAATTTTAGAAAACAAAAGTGTTATTATAATGTATTATAAGCCAGTGCTTGACCACAATCCCACCTGGTGGTAAGTGATGAATCCCTGGATGGTAAATCATAGTAACATATGTATACTAATTTTTAGAACTTATAAAAGCTTTAACAGCGTGTACGTGGTAGAGTTATGCTGCAGCTATGTTAGTAGTATGGTTGTAGCACGAATGGGTTGACTCGACTCATAAAATACCAACGTAAAATAGCATCTTAACACTGGTGTGTTTCGTATGGCGAGTGTAGAGAACCGGAGACCCTTTTCACAGGAAAGGAGGCATACCATCATAGTCCTCATGGGTAACAATGCATTTGCATTTTGATTCGTAGTCCAGGATAGATATAGATGTCTATGGGCCACAGCAACCACTTACCATCAGGTGGACTGTGTGCTCATTTGTCACTCGATCCTATAAGAGAAATTTAACGTTCATATGTTAATTTAACGTACAAATATTGCATATTGGGTTAACTTACAATACATATTTTGACATTAGCTTTGGCTTGGAGCTTTAAATTTTTAGTGGATAACACATTTTTATTTACTGTAGCTTATCCATAAGGGTAACTATAATCTTTCGGAGTGTAGCTTAGTATTACGCCTTACTACAATTTGATACCATTTAAATAAATTCACTTATGTCATATAAATAAAACTATTGTAATAAAAATACGTCCGATTAAAGCACTGAATACAATTGGTGCCGGCGGAAATTGAACTCAGTTTGTACTATGAAAATTTAAGGCGAGTGCTTAATGTTTATCGTCAGAGCTAAAGGACTACTAAACACGATCTCGGCGGCGAAGGAAAATATCGCGGGGGAACCATGTCTGAGGAATAGAATAAATATTTCGAGGTTTGATCAGTTTCGCGGTCTTATTGCTGTAAAAATTACCATCGTCTGCTGTAACGGAAAACCTCTCAGTAACGGAAGGGCTGTGCATATCAGTGAAACAAGTAAAGGTTGTAAATATGACATTAATGAGTATAGCTGCAAGCCATCCTGGATTTTTCAATCAATTGTTGAAATTTTTACTGGGAGCATTTGTCTTTCCGAGTGTTAGTAGCGGAGCTAAAGCGATCGATGAACTGTGAAGTATCTGGCTTTAAGCATATGTCGGATGTAACGGATACCTTCATAGATTTCCCTACCATACTACAGCACCAACATATGATAGTAGCACTTAGATGATATGCCTAGGACATATCGGTTAGCGAGTATAAGTTTACCTCGGCCTCGGACGCTGTGAATCAATCTAAACGCCAATACAATAATCCTTTCCAAGTCCCACTTCTATCAATATAATGCTTTTACATAATTGAGACCTTCCACATATTTGCTCTATTTCATAGAGCTTACTATTATGTATTTTATATACGGTACTTCAAGTCATAACTCTGCTATCATAATGTTTACTGTCATAATTCGTGCAACACTACTTACTACATGATTATACATTGTGCAACAGTATTATAGTATTCAGGCACCCGACCACCCCATATATAAATAGGATATTGGGTATGTGTCTCCGGCAACTCCTCATATAAGCAATCATTATATGAACACCCTTCATTTACACAAGAACACGCTACATCATTATAAGTACACATTAACATAGAAGATTTTTGACCATTTTTCAATTATACTACAAATGCTATTTATCTTTGTTATTGCTATATTATCGACTTGTATTTCTATTATTTAATACATTTTGAATATTTAAAGAAGAGTTTTAATAAATTTAAAGATTTATAAAGCAATATTAGGCCTTCACTATACTATAAAACTTAAGGTTTGAAATTAATATATTTTAACTAAATGCTTAGTAATGCATTTAAATTGTTCAAAATATTATATCTATGATATTTTTAAACGATTTGATGTAGAAATTATTTATTATTTATTTTTAATAATAATATATCGTCACAATACGAAGAATATTATTTGTTTTGCGTTGTGCTTAGTTGCGAAACATCCGCAATAACAGTTTCCATTTTCCAATTCCATTTCATTTCTCACATTGCAATAACTCATAAAATAACCTACGTAAGAGTCCGCAGCTGGACATAGCCTTCTACCCGAAATCAATCCCGAAAGAAAATTAAAAAAGAGAATTGAATATATAATTAAAAGGTTCAAAATCTTTATATATAAAAATTACGTGTCACGTTGTTTGTTGATGGACTCCTAAACTACTGAACTGATTTCAATGAAATTTTGCACACTGTGTGCATTTTGGTCCAACTTGAGAGATAGGATAGTTTTTTTCCCGATAAATGACCCCCAAATTTTTTTTATTGCGTATTTAAGGATTTTTATAAAACGGGTCGTCGGAAAGGGCAGAACAACGTCTGCCTGGCGAGCTAGTATAAATTATAATTAAAAAGTTCAATATATAAATATATAATATCCCGAGAAAGTTTGATGCGTTCAACATGTCCCGGATTACTGAATTCTTCTTCATGGAGCATTTTGTGCATTATTCTGATGAATAAGACGGTTACGTGGAAGAGCCATACTTTTTTTTATAGGATTGGGTGACAAACGAGCACACTCTGATAGTAAGTGGTGGCTGTGGGCCACAGCAATCACTTACCATGTCTATACATCTACATCTATCCTCGTCTGCGAATCTAAATGCAGATGCATTGTCACCCGCGAGGACCAAGATGGAATGCCTCTTTTCCATTAAAAAGGGTCTCCGGTTCTCTACACTCATCATACGAAACACAGCAGTGTTAAACTGCTATTTGACACTGGTATTCTGTGAAAGCGTGGTCCTTCCCCGGTCGAGCCGACCCATTCGTGCTACAACTATACTACTAATATAGCAGAAGCATGGCTCTACCACGTGTATTTAGCGTTTCATATGGAGCCTGTAACTAAATCGATAAGTATTAAGGAGTTGCCCATATCGCTTTTCATGTGAAACATCTATTACCGCATCATGGCAGTAAAATCGACTCGTATGCCGTGACGGTAAACTGCATGACGCTGTCTTATTTCGTCATGTCCCCTCTACACCACTGCTCTCAACTCCCTTGTGTGCGTGCGCGTATATTATACACATCGTTTTCTTTTTTAAAATGATATTATTTTTATTTTACTTCATATTTCTTTATCGGTCTTGAATAGTTATAAATTCTACCATTAACTATGATATTTCACATCTGCTGACCAACTTTTTTCTTAAATATTTTCGAAACAGTTTTAAAGAAAGTTTGAAAATAACAAAAAATATAAACACATGCGTATTGGTGGAGGCCCACACTCACAACGGCGACTTTATAGAACAATATAAGTAAAAGAATTGTTAGCTTTCTAGCTCGCAAAAATGCCCTTGCTAACACTATAACCGTAATACTATTACGGAATGAGGCCCCAAAAAGGTGGACTGTTTTACGAGCTCTATTTGCGAAACATGATACGCCAAAATCCTATCCATGACGTTTATTTGAAGAAAAAAACTTGATATTAATTATAAACAAAAGGAATGGCTTAAACGCGTTATCGGAAGGAGGAGTCGCAAATTTTGAGATTATGCATGATTCGCGGCACTTACACAACATCATGCCCCAAACTTCTCTAGGCAGAGACTACCATTCGACTCCTAACATACTTCTCTCGCCCTCTTCACATATTTGGACATCCGCATACGTCTCTAAATTTATCTCAATCCAATTGGTCCAATTGGCCACTTTGGTCAATAAACATAAGGCGTCCCTAGCCGCCTCTGCTATATACACATATATTTACATAAAAACAAACTCTCACGCCGGTTACCCAGAGGTTACCCATAACCATTAGGCACGATCCTAACACACCTCTTTTTTTGCGCCCAAAGCAAGGGGCTACCCTCCGGGAAGCGGGGGAGGGAGATGGTGAATGCTCGTAGCATGCCACGCAGCCGGCTGCATGGTTATGTGGGACCCACTGTGAAGTGCCTACCCATTAAACACCACCTGTGGAACTGGCTTTGGCCTGTATGGCCTTTCTGAATCGAAAGCGACCCCCTTAGGGAAAGGGAGCGCAGGGACACACCTCTTTCGCTTCTTTGAAATATTCTTCGTTTTTTTTAATTGATATCATGGAAGTCCTGTCGCGGTCGCCAATTCTTGTTCAGAATAAAACAAGGGAGTAAATATATCTCAATCGATAAAATAAAGCTCCTTATTTTACAAGTATATTTCTGATACAATAATGACGGTAGGTATAATTCGGTTGCGTGCCCGTCAAGATATAAAAAATTTTGAACTTGTCGTAACGAACGTACAGTACTTATAATTTATATTTAAATTGCACCGGAAGTATAAACTACACCATTGTTATATACTAATTATCTATGGATTGTACAATTGTACATTATATATTATTTATATGGCCGATAATGTATGTATATTCGTATAATTGAAAGTTTATATTAACTGTCTGCGGCGCAAACAAACATATGTTGTAAATGTAAAATAATTCAAAATATTTTTTAGTCTCAACTTGTAGCTCTTGTTCACTTTGCACGCGTGCCTATACATAATCCAACCCTAGCAATAGCGCTTATATTATAAAAGCCCTCACTTAGCCTCGTAAAATATTGGAAACAACGCTTTATCGCTTCTGAATGGCCGGCGGACCTTTTGCCATTATTTTGTCGAAAACTTCTATAGCAATAATAAATATGAGCTTTGTAGAGCTGCATATAAAATGATTAGTATGAAATTAAATAAACTAAAGTAAATATTGTCCCGTTTGAGATTCCTGCAATTTTAAGTGCTTTGCGGTACCCATAGACTCGGCGTATTTTTAAAGCCCCATAGATGGCCTTATATTGGAGATATATGCCATAGTAACCCCGCTTGGCAAGCAAGTTGATAACCGCAGTTTTTAATTTTAAGTAGTTATTAGGAAGACGCTGCTGCCCATCTCCTGATTTGTTATTCTCTGTCGCCTCTTGCGACACCCACGGAATGATATTTGTATAAAATACTTAAAAAGACTGCCTCGTTAATCCAGTGTTTGTGAGCGTCAGCCTCGGAACTTCTATAAATATAAAATATTATTAATTATAACAGTAGTCATTCATGGAATTTACAATACCAGTGTACAAACACTTTTGTTGCCGCTGTTGACAAGAGGTCTGGATTTCTCTCGCTCAAAGTCTAAGTATAGGCCATACAGCGAGGAAACGCATCCTGCGTTATATCTTTACCAAGGGGAGTGGGACTAATGTGATAATTTTAGTTTTTTGCGGTTTTGCATGTTTTGACGACTTCGTGCCGCAGTGGCTTAGCAATGAGCTGTATGAAATACTCTTTCTCTCTCCACCCTTTTGTTGTTGACTTACCACGCATTCGAACCAAGCGGTTCGCTACGTCGTTCATCATGCGTACAGCAAAGGAGTGGAATAAGTTGCCAGCATCCATCCAATTACAGTGTGGGTGTCTTCAAGGTAAGAGTAAATAGGCTTTTGTTAAGTCAGTGTGCTTCACCATCTTAGACTACATCACCACTTACCATCAGGTGGGATCGTAGATAAGCGCTGGCTTAGTAGAATATTAAAAAAAAGTCATCATCATTACAGCCCTTCACTAGTCCACTGCTGAACATAGGCCTCCCCCAAGGAATACCACAAAGCACGGTCCTGAGCCACCTGCATCCATCGACTTCCTGCATATCTTACCAGGTAGTCACTCCATCTAGTGGAGGGACGCCCTACACTTCGCCTGCCGGTACGAGGCTGCCACTCGAGAACCTTTTTTCCCCATCGGTTGCCGGTTCTTCGCGCTATATGGCCGGCCCATTGCCACTTCAGCTTACTAATCCGTTGGGCTATGTCGGTCACTGTGGTTCTACTGCGGATATCCTCATTTCTAAGGTTATCACGCAGAGAAACTCCGAGCATAGCCCTCTCCATAGCTCGCTGAGTGACCTTGAGCTTCCTCATCCATATCCGTCAAAAAAGTATTCTTATAATATAATTGTTTTGGGTTTGGATAATTGTTCTTGCACAATGTTTCTATGTTATCTGCCTAAAAAACACAGGAGACAATCCCAGTGTAGAGTGAACGTTTTTCTTAAGAAAAAAAAATGAATCTATATTATAATTTCGGCGTAGCTCTACCACTGCTAGTGGGATGTAAAGTAACAGCGTGATACTACAGTGGCCTCCTCTCTTTCATTCTTAAGAGGGTTTTGACGCTCATTGTTTAACTTCAACCTCGATCACGTGATGGAGCAGCATTTAAATTGTAGTCAGTTTGCTCCTGTACTACAAAAACTTAAGGTGAAAGCACATTCCATTACTTGTCATGACTATCTTTTAGCAATTTTTTAAATATTGTAAATTGTTTAAAAGAAAAACAAGCCATTTTGTATATAATAATAACGAAATCAAATGTTTTTACATATAAAAAATACATCGCACCATGAACAACAAAATGAAGGCAGTTTCTACGCGAAGCGAAATATGTAAGAAGTGAATATAATTATATTTTAAAAACATCTAAAAACGTATGAGGCCTAAAACAATATTAGTACTGAGTATGAATTTGCAAAATGGACGTATAACCTTACAAATACATTCCTATGTATTTGTAAGGTTACTTTAAGACAAAATAAAATTTATAGTTATAACTAGTCCAAACATAAAAATGTTACATTTTATAAGTCTTTTTTGTACTTACTCTCTAATAAAATGTTTCTATTATAGGAAACTTCGATCGTTTTGCCTATCGCAAGTATTTTTTTTTATATTTACGCTAATACTACATTAAATGAAACTACTAACCATTTAATGGAGTTTATTTTATTTAATTTTTAAAAGCTAATAACGTGTCTAGTGCTTTACATCATGGATTCCGTAGTTTCTTTCGTGTAAAAATATTTCTTTTGTTAATTAAGAACTGTTAACTTCACTGACCTACCTGTGGTGAGTATGAATAAATCCAAGACATAAATCCAACTTAATATGTCAAACATTGGATCGATCGATCGATCGATCGAAATGATCTTAACTTTAAAATATTATTTATTCAAGAAATATATTTTTAATGAAGCTTTAAAAACACATACAATGTTTTATTATATTTTGATCAACGTTGCAGCGTTATTATGAAACAGATTGAGTCACGATTAGCTATTGAGCTAATATTGCCTCTAGCTAGAGCCTATTGCATTTGCATCGAAGCAAATAATAGCGGGCTTATTCCTGTAATGTGAAATTTTGAATGTTGTTATATTCTGAAATGCTTATTATTTTACCAGTATTTGGCATTAATATCGTTCAAAATGAAATGAATTTTAACGAGCACTTTTAAAATCCATGCTCAGAATGGGTAAATAAGGTTTTCGAGTGGCTGCTTTGTACCAGTAAGCGAAAGTGTGCGAAAGTGTAGGACGTCCCCAAATAGATGCAGAACATCAATTAATGTAGTTGGCTCAAGATCGTGCATGTGACGTTTTTGGGGAAGGTCTATGTTCAGCGGTGGACTTGTAATGAACTGTAATGATAATGATGATAATGATAATATTGACAATATAATATTATTCCAATCTAGTAAATAGCGTATTTCGAAGAGGTTGTTCGGAGAACGAAAAGTCACCCAGGCGGTTCCAGTGCAGGTTGATTTTCTTTCCTTTCGAGCACACATGTCAGCACTTAAAATTGTTATCAAAATTTTAATTGGTCCAACTGCTTTTTTATAGCATATTGGTGACAAACGAGCACACAATCCACGTGATGGTAAGTGGTTGCTGCGGCCCATAGTCATCTACATCAAATTAAATTATAAATCAAAATGCAGATGCGTTGTCACCCGTGAGGACTAAGATGGAATACCTCATTTCCAGTAAAAAGGGTTTACGGTTCTCTACACTCACCATACGAAACAAAGCAGCATTAAGTTGCTATTTTACGCTGGTATTCAGTGTGAGCGCGGTCATTCCCCGGTCGAGCCAACCCATTCATGCTACAACTATACTACTAATATAGTTGCAGCATGGCTCTACCACGTATTTTTACGTACTATAATATTTTAATATGGACATTCTCTTCCAGAATTAAGAAGAGGGTTGTGTCGTGGAAAGTAAACCTAGAGGCAGTCACTTTGCATGCTTTACTTTTGAATATTAAATATAATTTAACGTTTAACAAAAAGTCATAACAGACTTCAAGAGCTAACGACTAGTCTAGACTAGTCTAGTTACATTAAAATCTTCATTCCCTGTATTACTATCCTTTACCTTTAAGTATGAAAGTCATTTATTGTTTACACTATGTACTCTGGACGTAGAGTCAAACTCCTAATATTCACACGCACGTTTTTTTTTATAAAACCAGAATAATGAATCGGTTCAAAACTATATCATTATAAAAATTATAGTATCTTCTAATAGAATAAGGTAAATATTTAATGAGCTTTTATTACAAAAATGATATCAAAATTAAAAATTTAACATTATGACACATTTTTGTTTAAATTTACTAATGTTCAACTTCAAGCAATTTTTGGAGTGTATTGGAGTTTACTTACTCCTTAAGAATCGGTTTTCATACAAAATCCCGGAGTATGATAATTTATGGGGAGTAAAATCAAAAGTTACGTCACGCGTTACGTTATGTATTCATGTTTCCATGACTACGTAATGTAGTGCGCAACTTATCTTGCGCAGTGGAGACGGATTACTCTGGGCTGTAACTACTTTATATAAACTGTAATTACTTTATATAAACGAATAACAATTACTGTCAACCTACTGTCAACTTGCAGAGTTTTGTTATTAAATTTCATATACATATTACATATAAATACAGTTCGTAAGGAGGAAACTCCAATCGTGCGGCAGAGCTGACACACACACTGTTATGTTATGTAAATTTTTTACTTAAATCACATAAAATAATTAACTAAAAAACCAAGAATTTTTTCTCCTCTGTGGTCAATCCGATGCTGTCGGAGTCTTTTCCGGAACAAACATACCCGTTATAGAAATAATAGTTTTTGGCATCACATAAAGCTCATAACAAACATGAAAATATTTTCTAATTTTCAATTCAAAACAGCGTTTTGGAATACATATTCAAAGTAATAAATTACATTTCAAAACAAATCTCTTCACAAACAAATTCGAAGTGTTGTAAAAAGCGTACTTCATTAGCAATTTGATAAAGCAATTTTGCAGTTGGTGAAAAGCAATGGAGAGACGCCGGAAGAAAACGTGCGAGAATTACCATAACAAAAATCTTTCGCTATATAAGCCCGGAATTCCTTATCATTTTCCTAGGAGTATATTCCTAAAACCTCACTCTAATCATGAATTGCAGAAAATAGAAATTATTTTATTATTATTCTTTGAAATGAGGCAAATAGTGTTCTGAGTGCAGTGGCTAAGCAAGTATTTGTACAAACAATTGTATTGGGCCTGTGATTTTGTCCATGATCAATTTTCTTATGTAAAATATTTCCGTGGAGAAATTCTTCGTGTAGAAAATGCCTCATATATCCGTCTCGCGGGGGCAAGGATGGGTTATGTCGGACTCGTACCGACTAAAACCCCATGATATTCCACATTCGTCGCATAATGGCAGGGCCACGGGAACGCTTTCGCACACATCCGCAGCCCCACCAGCGCTGTCCGCCCCATGGCGGCCCCTCCTCAGGAGAGGGCTACTCCTCCCTCATCTCCTTCTCAGAACACATGACGCGCCCTCCTCCACGGCCTCCAACTTCACATGCGCAACTGACCCCCCGTGTCCGATGCGCGAAGGTCATGGGGCCAAGAAATACTAACAGTAAGAAGCACCAGCCTTCCTGACCCCAGTGGCGGATCTGGTCTATGACTCCGCCGCCAGCCAAGATTCAGATACGGAGAGTAGGGAGAACGGCGCCTCGCAATACCAATACTCCTCTCCACCCGCAGCCCCACCACCACCGCATCAATTAACGGTGCGACCCCGTCAAAGCCGTGGAGGATAGGGCGAGTGGCGCATCGCCAGACCAACACTCGTCTCCCTCCGCGACTCCAACTCGGTTGCAGCGGTAGGGAGAGGGTATACCTCTCGCCGCAGCCCACCGACACACATCCGAAGTGGGCTCGCCATCTCGGGCCAGCCCTACAACACGGGCTAGCCAAGGGGTTCCTCTTTGTTCACCGTGTGTGACCAAGCCACGGCTACTAAGCCCCCCCGCCACGACAAGGCGGGAACCCGTTCGGGGGGAGTTTGATATGCCTAGGGATCCATCTGTGTGGGTGCCACCCTCTTACCTATTTCTGAAAACAAATACACACCCTGTAATTATACTGGCTCTCTATAGATACCCTTTAGATCAGAACGTAGCAATGCAGTCACTGCTATTGGATGGCAGAAATATGTGGCACCTACATACATAGAAGGATTTCTAAGCAGAAAAGGAGTGTTACGACATAGTACAAATGTTCATAAGTGCTTTATAAATAAGCGAAAATGATAAGATATACATTATAAAATAGTATTTTATTTACCTTTGATACTCCTAAAGAGAAAATTGAATTTTAGACTAATCATTTTATGAACGGAATTAAATTATAAATGGAAAAATGTGAACGTTATTTATTCATTAGTCAAATATAAATGAATAAATACTTGAGTGTTTTTAAATATTGAGCTTTTTGTTTAAAAGGGTTCATTATCTCATGAAATAAAGGCTGAATGAAAGACACTCAGTCTTTTATGAGAAGCCGTAGTAGAATCTTTATTTTAAGAGAACAGTTCCATCCTTTATTAGAGCCTTGCGTCATTGTAAGTTACAGCTCAATTTTGTTAATATAAAGATATATGTATGTCTTCTTTCCAGCCGAAGTAAACATTTTAAAGATGCATTAATTTAACTGTTATTTATAGAGCCACGATGCTGCGTTGTATTATAGTTGCAGCAGGAATAGTTCGGTACAGCCGTGGAGAGACTACACTCTCACAGAGTACCAGCGTAAAATAGCAGCTCAATGCTGCTGTATTTCGTATGGTGAGTGTAAAACACCGGAGACATATTTATTCTACTAGAGACGAGGCAACCCGCCTAAGTGCTCAGGGATTGCAAACAATGCATTCTGCATTTAAATTCTGAATCGAGAACAGATAAAGATTTCTATGGGCCACAGCATCCACTCATCATCAGATGGACCGTGTGTGTGCTCATTTCTCAACCTTATTCTATAAAATCAATTTGAGAGTAGCATAGACAAAGGACGATTGTCTTAAAGTTCTTAGAATAAAACAAAGTATGAACAAGCCGATCGATACCATCCCCGCCAACACCACAAATATTTTTTTTCTATAAAAAGCCCCATTATTAAGTGACGAAGCTTGCGAAGTCACTTATTGATTTCACGATGTCTGTCCGTCTGTCCGTCTGTCCGTCCGTCTGTCCGTCTGTCCCACGATTATCTCGAGAACGGTTTCGAATTTTCAAATTCTGTTTTCAGCAATCGATTACTGATCACCCAGGCATCTGAACCTCCTATTTTGAATTTTTTTTTCCGTTAGAAACCGCTACAAAGCTGATTGCTTCGCCACTTTGCTATGCTATTAGCTTGCTAGGTTTATTATTGTTAATTGCAACTTTAAGTACTGAACTTAGTGTACACGATGAAGGGCAACAGTGTAAGGCGTGTAATGATGCAGGTATCAGATGAAGCTGTAAAAGAAAAAAAGGTTGACAGCACTAACATCATAGAATAAAGATGATGTATACAGGGTTATTTTTCAAAGAGTGGCCAAATTTTAAACTCAAGTTCAAATATATTAATAAAGATTTACCGTTATTGCAGTTTTTGAAAATACAACATTTTTAACAGTGGTAGAGCCACGCGGCAGCTTTTGCTGTCGTACGTATGGGCCGGCTCGAACCGGGGTGGTACCACGACCTCACAGAAAACCAGCGTGAAGTAGAGGTTTACCTCGGCGTTTCGCTTGGTGAGTGCAGGTGGCCGGAGGCCCTTTTTACTGGAAATGAGGCATTCCATCTTAGTCCTCACGGGTGACAACGCATCTACATTTTGATTTGTAATAGAGGATAGATGTAGATGTCTATGGGCCGCAGCAACCACTTTTTTTTTTTTTTTTTTTTTTTTTATAGTAGAGGGGGCAAACGAGCATGCGGCTCACCTGATGGTAAGTGACTACCGCCGCCCATGAACAACTGCAACACCAGGGAGGGAATTGCAGATGCGTTGCCGGCCTTTTAAAAAGGAGTACGCTCTTTTCTTGAAGGTCCCTAAGTCGTATCGGTCCGGAAAAATCGCTGATGGTAATCGATTCCACAAGGAAGTCGTGCGAGGAAGAAAACATCTTCTAAATCGCACAGTGGTGGACCGCCAATCATCCAGATGGTGTGGATGGTATCGGGAGTTCTGCCGCGATGTGCGTTCGTGAAATTTGGCGGCTGGGATTAATCCGAACAATTCCTCAGAGCACTCCCCATGGTAGATGCGAAAAAAAATGCAAAGAGATGCAACATCTCTTCGCAGCGCCAATGAGTCGAGCCGATCGGAAAGTACTCGGTCGTCGACGATTCGAGCCGCTCTGCGCTGGATGCGGTCAAGTGGAAGGAGCTGGCACTGGGGAGCCCCTGCCCAGAGATGGGAACAGTATTCCATGTGAGGCCGAACCTGCGCCTTGTAAAGTTGCAGGCGGTGTACCGGCATGAAATACTGTCCCGCTCTGCTGAGCACGCCAAGCTTTTTAGAGGCCAATTTGGCCTTCTCTTCCAAATGACCACGAAACTGCACGTCACTCGATATGTCGACGCCGAGGATTCCGATACTGGCTGAGGCAACCAGGGGAGTGCCTTGAAACTGAGGAGATACGACAAAGGGGTTCTTTTTAGCGGTAAACGCGCAAACTTGTGTCTTCTGAGGATTAAACTGGACTAGATTTAGTCGCCCCCAGTTCGAGACTTTGTCCAGCAAAGACTCGACTTCAGACACAAGTTTGTTCCGGTACTCGGAGACGTTTTCCCGAGAAATATTAGCACGGCCGGTGTATAGAGCATCACCAGTGCTGTCATCCGCATAGCAATGAATGTTACCAGTTAGCAACATATCATTGATATGCAGAAGAAACAGCGTTGGTGATAGCACACAGCCTTGTGGAACACCAGCGTTAATAGGCTTGTAGTCAGAACATGCACCGTCTACAACAACCTTGATGCTCCGATCTGCAAGGAAGCTGGTGATCCAATTGCACAATTTCTCGGGAAGCCCATAGGAAGGGAGCTTCGAGAGAAGCGCTTTGTGCCAAACCCGATCGAAGGCCTTCGCAATGTCCAGACTAACGGCCAACGCCTCCCCCTTGGACTCTACTGCCTCCGCCCATCTATGGGTCAGGTAGACCAGAAGATCACCAGCTGATCGACCCCCACGAAAACCGTATTGGCGGTCACTAATCAGCTGGTGATCCTCAAGGTACCGGATGAGCTGGCAGTTGATAATGGATTCCATTATTTTGGAGAACAAGGAGGTGATCGCGATAGGCCTATAGTTGGACGGGTCTGAGCGGTCGCCTTTTTTAGGGATCGGGTGGACAAAAGCTGTCTTCCATGAATTCGGGACTACGCCTTGGGAGTAGGAGTACCGAAAAAGACGCGTTAGGACCGGTGCCAACTCCGGAGCACACGTCCTCAGCACAATTGGGGGGATTCCGTCAGGCCCACTCGACTTCTGGATGTCCAGGGAGAGAAGTGCTTTGCGAACCGAGCGCTGTGAGAACAGCACATCCGGCATAGAGCACTCACACCGCGGGATGGTCGGTTACCATCAGGTGGACTGTGTGCTCGTTTGTCACCCTTATCCTATAAAAAAAAAATACAAATAAATGAGGCTTCTACTTTTATTTGATATCATCCCAAATTGAATTTGATTGATGGGCAACAACGTTTTTGCCTACCGATCGACCCTTAAAAATGTGTGTATGCGTAGTAAAATCACTTAAAATAATGCACCACGCATTAAGATATAACCAAACCTTCGTACATCCGCGGACCCACCAGCACCGCGGCCCAATGGCAGCCCCTCCTCGGGAGAGGACTTTTCTTCCCCTTTCTCCTTCTCAGGTAAGGCGCACCAGGAATACAATCCTCCGCGGCTGCTTATTCCACCTTAGTAACGGATAAAACACGAGTATTCGGAGGCACCAGTTTTCCTGGCCCCAGTGGTGGATCTGGTCTATGACCCAGCCGCGAAACAAATACCAATACCCGCTCTCCCTGTGGCCCCACCACCACCTCATCAACGGTGCGGCCTCCCAGAGTCGCGGAGGTTAGGGCGAGTAGTGCATCGCCATCCCAACACTCGTCTTCTACTACTAGGCTACTTAGCTCCCACGCCACATAAGGCGGGAATCCGTTCGGGATGTAAAAAATTGGTTTTAGTGAATAATAAACAGTTTTAATATTTATATGACGTTGTTTTAAAAAAGTTGTTATTAAATTAAAAAAAATTAACCAATAAATTCTAAGAAATATATTTCAATCGAACTTTCGGCAAGTTTCGCCATAAACCATTACTAAAGTCGAATGACTACATTATATAGCACTCTGTGATAGAACTTCTCAATTCAGGAACTGTCCGACAAACTATTGTATCGAATTTCGACGTCAGACTATGAACAGAAATCAAACGTTTCTACCACAATTCCTTCAAAACGAAGTTCGATTCCGATTCGATGTTTCCATAGTCTTCTAATATTGGAACTTTAGAACCTTCATCGTTGCGCAAATTGTGGTTTAAGAACTTTATTTCCTATAATTTAAAATTAAACATTTTGTACAACCGACTTCAATATAAATTATCAAGAATAACTCAAAAATTATTGGTCAGACTTTAATCATATTGGACCACATGAGAAGCACCAGCTTTTAAATAAAAAAAAAATTATCGAAATCGGTTTACCCAGTAAAAAGTTATGAGACGAAAATCATAAAAAAGAACATAAGTGGAATTGAGTACCGTCTCCTTTTTGAAGTCGGTAGAAAATAGTTTACAATCGATTACTAAGAAATATTAAAGAAAAACATAACAAATAAAGTGTAACTATTGTATTTATTAAGTGGCGAAGCTTGCGAAGACACTTATTGATTTCACGATGTCTGTCCGTCTGTCCGTCTGTCCGCCTGTCCATCTTTCCGTCTGTCCGTCTGTCCGTCCGTCTGTCCGTCTGTCCCACGATTATCTCGAGAACGGTTTCGAATTTTCAAATGCTGTTTTCAGCAATCGATTACTGATCACCCAGACATCTGAATCTCGTATTTTGAAACTGATTGCTCAACGGCAACCGTTAGAAACCGCTACAAAGCTGATTGCTTCGCCACTGTGCTATGCTGTTAGCTTGCTAGGTTTATTATGTTAAAAATATCCGTAGACTAAAGACTTAAGTATTAATTAAAAATATAAAATCTTGTTTTTTTTTAAACAATTTAATATATTTAACCTCTCAGGCCCCGACACTTTATAGGACAAACTTAGTCAGACTTCTTCTTAATAACTGGCTTTACGGCTCTGGGATCTAGCCCTTCTGAGTCTGAAGTTACAATATATTATAATAATTATCCTTCATAGTATACTGCTTCACAATATGTTGATGCGTCACATTGTGCAGCCCTTGGGAGATTTTGAAGGCAACTTGAGCCAGCAGACGGCTGACGGTTGGCGATGGTATCTCAAGGCGCCTAAGAAGACACCTTATTTTGAGAATCACATCACCAAGAGCACTTGTTTTACAGTTTCCACTAATAGTTCACATGCGCAGACACTTATTACACAAAATCGCACCACTTTTACATATCAAAGTCCACTTCAAACCATTATTAAGTGGCGAAGCTTGCTAAGTCACTTATTGATTTCACGATGTCTGTTCGTCTGTCCGTCTGTCCGTCTGTCCGTCCGTCTGTCCGTCTGTCCGTCTGTCCGTCTGTCCCATGATTATCTCGAGAACGGTTTCGAATTTTCAAATTCTGTTTTCAGCAATCGATTACTGATCACCCAGGCATCGGAACCTCCTATTTTGATTTTTTTTCCGTTAGAAACTGCTACAAAGCTGATTGCTTCGCCACTTTGCTATGCTGTTAGCTTGCTAGGTTTATTTGAACAATAATACAGGAGCAGCAAACCGCCGCCGGTCAATTTCCCGCCAAAAAACTCAACTTAGTCAGAACTATGGTTAAGCCAAAGAGTATAGTAGGTCAGGCCAAAGGCATTTTTTTTTAAATGATGGTAAATATAAGTTAGAGTCATTACTACGAGTATGTTCTTATCCAAAAATAAAAAAATTATCAACAATTAAAATATTGAATTATTTGTATGAAGGTTGTGGCGGCGCTGTCGTCGCGCCACATGCGAAACACATCGAAGCCTAAATCGCGCTTATAAAGTTCCTAAGTTAAAGTAGCATATACAGAATAGTTCCGAACTACCACTCGGAGCGTTGGCCGCTCCCCGGGCAAAACACCTTGCCCGGCGGGAGATCTCCCCTTTTCCTTCCACCCGCCACAGTTGTTGTACCTGTTGGGTATCTTCTGTAGCTGGAGTCAGATCAGAAAGTTGAACGTCTGCGATTGCGGCTTCTAGAACGGTCACGTGGTCTGGAACGTCTGCTCAATTGCATGGTAAGGTTCTTAACAGCTGCTTTTAGCTCCGCTATTTCATTCACCATAGACTGCGTACTGATACCAGGTGTCGATGTAGTACGTGAGGTTGTTGCGACTTGCAGTGTTGGAGATACTATATCATATACTCTGTCTGCTAGATAGGCTAAAACCTCCAATGAGCTAGTTGGTTGCGACACAATCAGCGTGTTGTTGGGAAGTCGGCTGCTCCATATGCTCTGTATAAAGTCCTCGGGTACCGAGGGACCTGCCAAGCTCTGCAGGTGTCGTAAGAATTGGGAAGGTTTCCGATTTCCCAATTCCTCGTGCATGAGTAACTGCTGAATCTTCCTTTCACGCGATGCTGACAAGCGTTTAATCAGTTCGTCTTTAAGTTTCCCGTATTTGTTACTAGAAGGCGGAGAAACCATAATATCTTTTACTTCTTTAGAATATTGAGGATCTAAATTACTCGTCACATAATAAAATTTTGTGGTATCCGATAATATGTTTGAAATTGTGAATTGACCCTCTATTTGCGCAAACCATAATTCAGGATCGTCCGGCCAAAATGGCGGTATACGTACGCTAACTCGATTAACGTCCGATGTAACGTCGACGTGCGATCTGTGCTTGCGCCTTGTACATTATGCTTGGTAACATTTTGTTCTGATGCCGTTTCTGGCGATTCACTACCACTACTCATTGTACCTGTAGCGTCTTCTGCAGGGGTCACCAGTTGTAGGTTAAAATGGCGTAAGGCGTCGTAGCTTCAGTGAAGAAAACAGTTTATATTTACGTTCACAGTCTTTTAATAGTCCACGACACAAAGCACACTACAGTAAAGAGTCGGAAGGGAAGCGAGCACAATAATAGTTACAAAGAATAGCACAAGCAAGAAAGTAAGAGATAGCATTAACAAATAAACTGTACGTGATTAGCCGCGGGCGCAAAGGTGTTACAGGGGTCTAGTCGCAGAGGCGATCAGCAGGTAACTATCGTGATACAACAGAATATGCGCGAGCGCCGCGGTTCAATCCCCGGCCGCTCTTGCGTTGACGTCTAGAAAAAGGTCGATCCACAATGGTCCCAATGTGTTAAATGCTTGTTCTCTAATGGTTACAGAATATATAATTAATTACGTTTACTGTAGGTGTTGTATGTGTTTATGTGTAAGTGTTACTGTGTTTCTGTGTGTATATATGAGGTGTGTGTAACAATGTGGTGGAATCCCCACAAAGGTCAAGTGAGCGCTAGAGTAACGACGATTGCAAGACGTTGTCGTTAAATGAAATGTTTTGAGAAATTATGAATTACCATGTAGTGGCGGTGTATGGATATTCACTGTTCCACTGTACACGTACGCGTAGTCCATTTTCTTTAGTTAAATCAGTGATAGGAGTAACGAAAAAAATGGTACGGTGGCGATGCGAAGGAACAACGTCATTTTGGAACTTACTGCCCCTGTGTTAACAGTAGAAACAAATGATTATCTATTTGATTTACAAGAAAAAAAATGGTTTAGTCTATGTGTTGAGATATTTGTATAGAAAATGTTGTCTCGAACACCACAAATTAGTGTGTGTTTGGTAAGTTAATCTGAACAAGATCTGAACAAACTATAAATATGGGAAAAGATTATTTTTTAGCCATTACAAGGATTTCAATAACGATAGTGTTCAATCGGCTTTTTTAATAATACTTCCTCACAATTTTATCGCATTTGTTGAATTGCTTGAGCAGAAATTTCGCGAATATTTTGACCTCGAAAAAAGCATGGCAAATATTGGTAGTTAAATCTTAAAAAGTGTGCAAGAGTTTATACTTGTTATGAAATAGAGAAAGCACTCGTCTTTATAATAGATTATTAAAAAAACTTTACATTAACGTTAGAATTTACCATTTACTTAAAAACCACAACAAATTTTTGAAGAACAATAATTATAAAAGTAAAATATTTAGAATATGTAGTTTGTAAAAATCTATATTATATTATGCTATCTATATATACTATCTATATTATACTATCGGTTCGTGGGGTCCACGTGCGGTGAAGTTCTTAAAGAAACTTCATCCGCGACTGGTCGTTGCTGCTGGTGATAAGAGGGCTGTTTCTTTTCTCGCTCAAAGACTAAGTATAGCCATTCAGCGGGGAAACGCAGCGAGCGTTCTTGGCACGATACCGCGGGGAGTAGGACTATATGATAATTAAGTTTCTAGTTTTATTTTTTTTTATTATTATAGTTTTTTTAAATATTATATCTTAGGTATCTTAACTATCTAGTAAAATGCTGATAAACGTTTTGTTTACTTAATTTTAATCTACTGCGCCAACCCTGCCAAAATAAGTAAAAAAATTTTGACAGCTCCTTAGAAGCTTTTAACAGTGGTAGAGCCACGTGGCAGCTTTTGCTGTCGCACGGATGGGCCGGCTCAATCCGGGGTGGTACCACGACCTCACAGAAAACCAGCGTGAAGTAGAGGTTTACTTCTGCGTTTCGCTTGGTGAGTGCAGGTGACCGGATGCCCTTTTTACTGGAAATGAGGCATTCCATCTTAGTCCTCACGGGTGACAACGCATCTACATTTTGATTTGTAATACAGGATAGATGTAGATGTCTATGGGCCACAGCAACCACTTACCATCAGGTGGACTGTGTGCTCGTTTGTCACCCTTATCCTATAAAAAAAAAAGCTTTGCCTCTGGTATTTTTTTTGAAGTTTATGGCCTGGTATCTAGACCTTTAGACCATTTGCCTCTGGTATAAGTCCGGAAAGTACAGATTAAGAACACCATAAAAAAGAAATAAAGAGAAATTTACATAAAACCTCTTTATTGTTAACGCAGGAGTAAATCTGTCTCAGTATAGCCCGTCATTACTCCACTGTCAATATAGGCCTCCCCAAGGATTAACACTAAACACATAGGCCTGGCCCTCATTCTATCCATTGGAGGGCCGCCCTAAAGTCCGCTTATCGTTTAAGGCTGCTACTCAGAACCTTTATTTTCTACCTAATGACGGTTCTTCTAGATTTTCACAATTTAGCTTATATTATAATGTGTTATAAATATTTTCTCAAATGTAAGTGCATAAATCAATTTAAAGTGTTAATTTACCACGTTCTCAGCGGTGAATGAAAACATCGTAAGAATACCTGCATGTATAAAAGATTCAAAAAACATGTTTCGAAAACATGTGAAGTCCGCCAACACGCATTGGCTGGACGCTTCTTTGCCTTAAAATCCTCCAGAAATGAGAAGAGCCATGTAACCATGAGTGAGACGTATATAGGCGGAAAAACAATTTTTTTTTCAACGCCTATTCGCTCATAAAATTATTCGAGTATGTTACTCATTATATAAAATCAATTTAAACATTCACCGCAAATTGGACAATAATATTTGATGGCAATTCACCTAAAAGCAAATTTTGACACATTAACAAAATGCAGAATTGAACAATGCTCGTTATTGAGGTTGGAAGTAATTACATAAGTGTTCGTTTGGAATTTAATATTTAGCTTTAGTCTCATTCTGTTAAAAATTAAAACGAAAAATATTTCTAAAGGCCACTAAAGTAAAGAATATGGTTGCAGCACGTTTGTGTCGGCTAGAACAAGGGATAAACGCATTGGTACAGAATTATTTGATTAATTCATTCGTTACAACATATCATAAGTCCACTGCAGAACATAGGCCTTCCCCATAGATTATCTCATAGGAGGCATATTTGCTATAGTTTAGCAAGGGAGTGTTGCATATTATAAATAGAAGAATTGCAGCATAACGCTACTGTATTGCGTTTGGTAAGTGATGAGAACCGAAAACCCTATAGGTAATGAGGCATTAATTTTACTTTTATGTTTTTTCTGCCACACCCAACTTTCACTACCATACATTATAGTAAACTAATACAACATTGTGCCTTTTTTGAGATATTCTGACTTTCAACAAATCCAACAATAGAGTAAAGAGCTCTAACCGTATATCCAGCATTCACTCTTCCTACTTTATATTGTTATGTCTTTCATCCCTGCTCATCAAACACACATCCTACATAAATGTACCCACTTTTTCAACCAACCCTTCTACTCTTATTGCACAATTTGTTTTACTTTCTTGTTTTTCAAAAACCACCACTTTCGATTTACTTGCCGTCCACTTTCTAAAACCACTTCAAAAAGGAGGAGGTTCTCAATTCGTCGGAAGTTTTTTTCTGTATGTTCACCGATTACTCGAAGACGCCTGAATTTGAAACATTATTTTTTTGTTTCAAAGGCTCCCATATAAATTTTGTTTCATACATCCCAATTGGTCCCATTTAAATTTGATCAAGGTTTGACAAGTAATTTTTGAGTTATTCTTAATAATTTATATTGAAGTCGGTTGTACAATTATTTTAATTTCACCACTTGCTAAAGATATGTTCATTAAGGTAACCATCATTTTCAACTTTCCCGACGACTTAACTTGTTAAATTTTCCAAACTTTTCAAACAAATGTCCATAAACATTATCAACAGTCTGACACCCTTATGGATGCCGAACCAGTACGTGTAGGGCGCGTTGATTCTAACACAAACACTAGTACCTATATGGAGATTTTTATGCACGTACCAGTCCAGCACTCAATCCAAATGAAGCCAGCGTTTGCCATAAAACAACCTAGTCAACTCCGGCATAGGCCTTTTAGAAAAGGCCTTGCCTCTAAAAGTGCATTGAACACTTTCTAGTTTTTGGCCAAACGCTTCGCTTAATCATGCGCAAAGACAAAACCCGGTGCGTACACCCCATCCCCTTTCTAAAAACAGCTTGCACGTCCTAAATAGACAGTATTTTTCATAACCCTTTCAATCAACACCTTACCGTCCAGTTTTCCGACAACGCATTTTCATATGTAGATATGTAAGACTAAAATTAAATAAAGCCACCGAATGAGGAAATAATTTTCATTCAATTACAGTGGCAAAGATATGGATCTTACAGGGAAAACACAAATGGATTTTATTTCGGTTACTGAGTATAACGCGATGTTATCACTTTTGCTTACCGTTGATTCCCGGAACAACATAAAAGAGGAAAGTAATGAAAGACATAATCCAATTGAATCTGTATCGCTTTACGGTTGACTTAATTATGTAATAGCTTTGACGAAGGTGTTGACGCAATATTTACTAACTCAATCACATGGTATTGTTTATTTTGAAAAAAAATATTAGTAACTGAGTTTTATGAGAGGGTAAATTACTAACTCTCACTCCGCACTTGCAAGTCTCGTAGATAATATACTGTTATATTTAGTTTAATTCATATTGAAAAAGCGTTTGATTGGAATTACTTGCTGATTTATCTCTGATGTATTATTTTGGCGAACCGGTGTAGGTAGTGACGTTCATAAGCAGCAGTTAAAATTGACCTTACCCGTAATTACTTCAAAACTCGCAGCTCGGGAAAACTTACATTAGCCTCACTTAAATATAATAACGTATACTTTGGAATATATGGTCCCTAAGCTAATTAACCAGCTACCATTATCTATAAAAACCGAACTGGCTCATAAGAATATAAAATTAAAATTAAAAATCTACTTCATAGAGTGCATCATTAATAATTCAAGTTAATCTACATACACTTGCCGGAACCCGTGCTCGAAAATGACCACGCCAGGCTCTACTGTGACCGGGCTATCATCACAGACAGGACTATTCGCGAATAAGCCTAATATTGTGACAATGGACCGGGCACAGTCAAAGATATTTTTGTCGACATTACCATTCCGTATGACGAGAACCTCGTGAAATCTGAAACAGATAAGCAGACAAACTATCTGGACCTGTCTCACGAGGTGACCGACATGTGGTGTGGTCTTGCCGTGAACGGGCTAATCCCGGTCAGTCTCTCAGATCATCTGAGGCGACTGGCACTCTGTGACGGACCGCTCTAGTCTCAAATGCAGAAGGCGGTGCTCCTTGATATCGCCCGCATCGTCGGACGGTTACTTTACGTTTCCCCCACACCCTCGGCCGTTCGATCTCCCCTGTCGAGGGCTTTCATATGGTTGGTATTTTTTTTATAGGATAAGGGTGACAAACGAGTGCGTGCTCGCACCTGATGGTAAGTGGTTGCTGCGGCCCATAGACATCTACATCTATCCTCGTTTGCGAATCAAAATGCAGATGCGTTGTCACCCGTGAGGACTAAGATGGAATGCCTCATTTCCAGTAAAAAGGGCCTCCGGCCACCTGCACTCACCAAGCGAAACGCAGAGGTAAACCTCTACTTCACGCTGGTATTCTGTGAGGTCGTGGTACCACCCCGGTTCGAGCCTGCCCATCCGTGCGACAGAAAAAGCTGCCGCCTGGCTCTACCACTGTTAAAAAATGTAATTTAACTGCTTTGTTTTATTTATTTATATAATTCTTATGTATTTATTTTATTTTATTGATATTTATTTATATTTATCATTTTCATTTATATATTTATACGGCCCAGCCAGATGACAAAATTAAATAAATTGATAAAAATATTTTGACTTAGATTTTGACATTGATAATTCTGATGACTGAGATGTAATGACCATACGAAATCTTTTACGTTGGAAATCTGTGAAAGTAATCCTTTCTCCGGCCCAGGAGACCAATTCATGTTTCATTCATAATATAGCTGCAGCGTGGATAAAATACTAAAAGTGCGGGCTTTAATGTCTTTCATGCAATAAAAAAAAACACGAACATTCATTAAAGTATCCTATAACTTGGCTACGATAATATAAGTATCGCGTGCAAAGGGTATTCAGAATATAAATTGACTGACCTTAAGTTAATGTGGCAGTTTGGGCTACTGGAACACTTACATCAAACGTGATTACGCAACATAAATTACGAATGTAATTTATCAAGTCATAAGTAATAACAACGGAAACCAACGGAAACTTTTAAGCGAATGTTGGTCGTTTTGCACGCTGCGTGAAACAAATTATTTATTTGTACAAATCGTGCCATATGGTGTGCTGATTGAAGAGAATCTATGGCGACTGCGATAAAAACCAGGAAAATGCATAAACTTAAATGAAGGCAGTATTAACATCAGTTTGTCTTTTAAAGGCTATTCCCACATAATATATATATATATATATATATATATATATATATATATATATATATATATATATATATATATATATATAATATTTATGATATTTATGATATATCATAAATATTAGGTAAGTTTCTTCGTATTTTATATATAAATTCAATAACGTTTCTGTTTCAAACTTTTATTACATTTAATTATAATATATATTATGTGCCACTTTTTTCGATAAATTGTTGCCATCTTGTGGATAGTGTCGTAGTTCCATTACTGTAGAAATCTTGGGATTTTTGACCAAAAACATGCGATATGTGGTTTTGACAGTCCTCTCTTGATGTTAAACACTACCCAAAGAATTCTAAAAAGACCGAAACAGGTGAAAATCTGAGGGTGCAATGTCAGGACTATATGGTGGATGCATTAATACTTCCCAACCAAGCTATCTCAATGTTTGCTAAGTGGCCAAAGATGCGTATGGTCTGGCGTTATCATGATTAAATACCACTCCTTTTTTTCCGGCCGTTTTTTCTCAATTTCTTGCTTGAGTCTCATTAGTTGTTGGCAGTAAAAATCCAAATCTATGAATCGCAAATGAGTACACGATTCATTAGGTTTCTTGCTATGAGATCGTGTAGTACCCAGATATCGAGCATTTTTGTATTGCCAGACTTAGTCAAATGGATAAAAACCGTTTTGTGGTCAATCCTCAATTCCTTGACTATATTGCTCCACCTCTTTAAAAATGGCATCGGTTTTATTCGTGTGACTGGAGCGAGATGCAACTTTCACATCAAAATTCCCGGACTGAAAACATTTGAACCAACTTTGTGCTATTCTTACTAACATTAGGTCCATAAACGTCACAATTTTTTTTGCAGATTGAGTCGCAATTTTACCTTTTTTGTAATAAAACTTTAGAATGTATCAAATTTCTTTGTTAGATTCACTCTGGCGGACAGAATACCAATCTAAAAACGGCGGGAAAGTGTTTTTTTTTTATTTTGTATTTTCTTTTTATTAATGTTCTCTGTGTATTGATATTAAAATCAGCCAGAAACAAACAGTACAATCAAAGAGACTTTTCTTAAAACAAAATACGAAGAAACTTTTTCTCCGACCTATCATACCTAGACCGGCATCGAAGAGGTCAATTAGGCATCTGCCACTGCGTTCCCTAATCTACCTGCTAAGCTTGGCAATCACCACCAAGTCTCTTTAGGAGAGGCCCAAGCAGTTAAAAAATCTGATACGGGCTAATAGAGAAGAAGATGATATTTGTTAAAGTGAATGCTGAAAAAAAATTTTTAATTTACACAAGCAAATATGTGTTTGTCGTCTAAACTTTGTGGCTTGTATTTGTATTCAGTATACATGTTCACGCTCTTACTTCATACCGCTAGACGAAAATCACCTATATAAAAATAATCATGGTAGAGCCATGCTGCAGCTATATTAGTAGTATAGTTATAGCACGAATGGGTTCGGTTCGACCGGGAAAGGACCACGCTCTCACAGAATACCAGCATAAAATAGCAGCTTAACACTGCTGTGTTTCGTATGGTGAAGGTAGAGAACAGGAGACCCTTTTTACTGGAAAAGAGGCATTCCAGCTTAGTCCTCACGGGTGTCAACGCATCTGCATTTTGATTCTTTATTGAGGATAGATGTAGACGTCTATGGGTCACAGCAACTACTTACCATCAGGTGGACTGTGTGCTCGTTTGTCGCCCTATCTTATTAAAAAATGTTTGTTTGTTCGTATGCTGCCATACCGTTCATCAGATTGCAGTAAAACTTTATCCACTCATTACGCAAAGGTACAATTAACTAAAAGTAGGTAGCGCGCGCATCATACCAAAAAAATTATTTGAATGTTATATATCATTCGATTTCAATGAATGTATTATGATTTCTAATAAAACAATATAACACTTCAAATTTAAAAAATATTTCCACATTTATTTCTTCTTAGGCAGCAACGCGCCAGGTAGTCGCTTGTCGTTTATAAAAATAACAAACGTGAAAATGTATTTATATAAAATGACTTGACAACAGAAAAAGTAATACTTTTTTATTTCACAAAACAAGGCATTCCACTTTGCATTTGAATATAGCAATTTCACAGCTGTTGAATAACAATATGCAGCTTCCGGAAGAAAAATAACTTGAATATCCTCATCATGACGCTCTATCAACCTGAGTATTACGCACTAGTCGCCTTTAATGTCTTTATTTTAGAGTTCAGTTTTCAAGGTTAAAAACATCGTTTTTTCATTAAGCCAAATCATTACGAATATAAGTAAACAAATGCCACATTCGTACATTTGTTTTCAATGAAAAAAAATAAAAAAAAGTTGTATCATTGTTTGATGATGAACCAGTTAGTTGGAGAGCTGTTAAACTGATTAATGTTTAAGTTATCATTTTATATTCTCTGACAGTCTGTTACAATTTCTCAACAATTGTATATATTGAGTCTTTTAAACCGAGTTCTAAAAACGCATAGTTTCTAATAGGACTAATATATTTTTTTTATGTTTGTTCTCCGATTTCTTGGAAACGACGGGGCCGATTTTATTAATTCTTCTTTTTTTAGATTGGCTTTAGATATGCTCCCACATAAATTTTAAGAATAAACTTTACCGGTGGAAACAACAATAAATGAAGTTATTAATTTAACTATCTGAACGACTGTGACATTCTAGTTGTGTTGATATCTTGAACTTGTGAAATTCCTTAATCCCCTCGAAAGGGAAAATAATAAATATATTTGAAAAATCAATACCAATTTAAAAAAATCCACATTAACTTCAGTATTTGGTTCGTTAACAATTTTTTGGTTGTCCTATATGTCTTAACACCGACTTCAGAAGGTAATAAGTGGAAATCATAATTTTTATTTTTCAAGTAAGTTTTACTTTTTTTAAAGTTTAACCCTTTCGCTGTCCCGTGCACTACATATAGGTCATTGCTATTGTCTTACTATTGTGTCTGAAAACGGGACAGTGAGTGTTAGTTATCTAATATTATATAATACAATATTGTATGTAAATTTAAACGTTACTATAAAGTTGCTACCACAAACGCAACGGATCTTTAACCCATTACTATACCATACCATACCCATACCATAACCCATCTTTGCATGATATGGTTGCCAACATTTTAAAACCAAATATAATATAGTATTTTCGAGTTACATATCCAGCACACATTAAATAAAGTAAACTACAAAATAATAAATGATGGTCTTGTTCATTATGGTCATGATCAAGAATATAGTCTTATAGATCACACTTACCATCATAATGAAATTAACGCTTACTCTTGCGTTATCTAACTCCGAACGAAAAATAAAAATATGTATATAGAATGCGGGGCTGCACGGGTTTTGTTATGCTAATAATATACTCGCTATTTTTCTTCCGGCAATTGCTATTCAGTAACTGTGAAATTGCAGTATTGGAATACTGAGCGGTGGGTGTCTCGTTTATATTAAGATAAGAAGGGTTAATCAACCAATAAAGATTTTCTTGGTTTCAACAATCCAGCCGACGGACAAAAATACGGTTCAACGATGCGGATCGAATGTAACCAAAATATATATAATTGTTCAGCGTTTTCTAAGATTAAAGTGGACTGTATGAGCGGTGATCGTAGTAACTAAAACAAAATGGCGAACGCGGCGTGTGAACTATAGGATTTTAATTTGTTGAATAGCACGAAGGGAGATGAGCTGCTGAGGAATAAGTAACGACAAATAAAACAGCTCATGAAAAAGGATGGACATTGCCTCGCATCTCGTATCGAAAATCATACGCACCAAGCGAACATCCAAAGATTAAATAATTTTTAAGACAACGATAATGACCGCGTGCGTTCTATACGATATTTCCTTCTAGCGAAGATCGATAAAACTAAAGTGTCCGTTCCTTTGCAGTTTGTGTCTAATACAAGTATTATAACTTCGACGGCAGTCGAGATGGCTCCCTCTTCATTGTTAATTGAGTATACAAAATCGTCCATATAGAGATATCTTTCAATTGCCTCCCTAGCTTTAGGGTAAGAGCCTTCATCAGCTGCGAGCTGCTTTACAGTCCTCAGTGCATGAAATAGGCTTGATTTTAAGCCAAAGCCAATGCGGTTAAATTCATTTAGAGACTCTTTTGGGCTAAAGCGATGTAAAATGGGCTAGAATCAATGATCACATTCACGAATTCCAATGTAAAAAAACATTTGGCGGGTATCAGAGAATAGTGCGATACGAAGCAAATGAAAAGGAGAGTGAGATTTTTGGGCCTGAAGTTAACTAATTGGTTTATACTTTAAAAAATTGGCTATATTTTTCTAAATAAAAATTTTTAAAATCTAGAATTCGAGAAAACAATAAAATAAGAAATAAACTATAAAATAGATTGTATTAATTAAATTGATTTTATATTGCATTTGCCTATATTACTTATTCTGAACTTTCTCTGCAAATTTGGCCGGTTGTTGCAAAATAACTCGGTATAGCCCTTTTTAGGTTTTCGGTAACGACATCGTCATAAGCTTTCTTTAATTTGCGCAAAGCAAGAAACAATAGAAACGTTTTTCTGCCACTTAACGCGAATCACCTATAGATAAAATATACCCTTTAAAGGGTTGAGATACGAAGTATCGACCATCGCGATCCCACGACACGGCACGAAATAAATTTCTTCGCATAATCTATCATCAGGGTTAAGTATGGGCGGAACGTCTTCTTCCTCAATATCCTGAAATTTGCGAACTTATAATTTGAGAGATTCAACGGCGGTGCAACAACAAGAAACTGCCGAATTATTATCAACGGCGGGAGCAGAACCAACTATAACATAACATAAAACGGTTTCAATGTGTAAGGTGCGATACTCGAGATTTTACCCTTAACTTTGTTATATAATAAGAGGTGAGGGAAAATAGATGCCCCAATGAGCATATCAATGTCTCCAGGGACAGCGTAAGTATCATCCGCTAAAGCCAAATAAATAAAATTTGTCATTACGGACGTTTCAACTGAAATACGAGTATGGGCAGACGCATAGCCACTTTGTCTACAACCAAAGAACTTTTTATACTTAAGTTAATACTGCAATCGAAGCGCGAGTAAAATTTTAAATTTATCAACCTTGAGCCGTTTTATTGAAGCCTCCAATACCCTTCACTACGGGATATGAATGTCTTTCTCAAAGTACAAGTCCACGCTGGCCATACGTACAATAAAACTAGATACGGCATCACTGCTTACTAGACTTAATCTAATTGCGCGGTCTAATCAACGTCCTACAAATATACCGAATTGTTCAGTATTTACCATTTACTGCAAAAAGAGATCTGTCACGAATTTACAATAATATGTGTGTTATTTTGGATTCGTTTACCAATACACTCCGCTCGCTCTTATACATGCAGATCGGTCGAGCGACTGATCTTAGTTGTCTTTATCCATGTGTCGCTGTAACCGAGCGATACTGTTATAATGTATCTATGTGTGTGTCAAATAGTTTATTGTTTTAATTGTCATGTGTGAGTATTCCTAGTGACAGACGATCATTTTCGTGTGCGCGATTTCCCCCGCATAAAATGACAGACAGTTTTGTATCGGTTAAAAATGCTATAGCTACTCCCCTCCAGTCCGCCGGTGGCCCGTGTTGCTCGGTGGTTTATATAAATCGAATACGGACAATGGTTGTGAGGAGACGGAGACGCGAATCATAATAGTTAATTTCATGAAACAAACAAAAGATTACACTACATCACTATTAAACCGTGTAAATTGCAGAAATTTAATAGTAAAGCCGTGCAAAACTTATATCGAATGAAAAGTGACTGTATATTTAACTTAAGAAAATAATAAACAAAATCAAACAGTTCAAACGCTAGCGGTCATACCGGACAAATCATCTGTGGGCCAATAATATCCAACAGTTCCGCTAATCTCTCTGCGGTCGCGTTGAATTACCGTCCCACCGGACTATGAGAGTGAGGAAATGGAAAGTGCATCTGTACTTGCGCATACAATTGGGCACTATACCTAATCCTGTCTTGCGCAATTGGCTAATCTCCGTTGAGACTGGCCGCCGTGACCGAAATGAGTCTGGAGGAGTGTAGAGAACCGGGAACTCTTTTTACTGAAAACGAGACATTGACAGTGATCAAATTCATTTTTTATAGAAGTAATGTGATAAACGCCTACAGTTCACCTGAGGGTATGTGAACGCAGGCCTATAGAAACCTACAATCATTCTCGATTAAGAATCAAAATGCAGATACGTTGTCACCCTTCAGGACTCAAATGGAATGCCCCGTTGATAGCAAGAGAGTCTCCGGTTATAGTCACTCATCATACGAAACACAGCAGCATTAACCTATTTTGTGGATAGTTTCCCCAAACAACGGAATAATTTAAAACTAACATTGCTAAGTCTCTGCGACGGGAATAAATTGTTTGTTTCACAAAAAATATATTGTAGTCTTCTTTTTGTTGTGTGATGTCTGCTTGTTAGGTGAAGCGCATTTGTTCAGCTGAGTAAACATTCAGATCAAACAGTTTTTAGGGTCCCCGTTTGTGATGGTTAACAACAACGTAAGTATCCGTAATTGATGAGATTTTCTTCAATTTGTTTTTGTTTTTTACAAATAACTTGTACGTGATATATGGTAACTAAATAATATTTATAATAATTTTAATATAATTTTTATATTAATTATGATATTAGTTAATATTATTATGGTTACTAAAATAATAAAAATATGCTCAGTGATATGGAATGCGGGTGTACTAGATCGTAGGACTCCATTTTTGGTAAGGCTACTCTGGGTTAGTCCACTTACCTGATGTCTATTAATTAGAAGTGGTATAAATTAGTTTAGTGTATTAGTCCAATGTATAGCTGCCATATATGGACTGGTGGTGAAAAATGCCTTGGACTCAATGAAAATGCGTGTTAAGAGGCTAGTTGGTAAACCAAATCTCGTAAAAGACAATCTCACCATCCTAGAACACTGGCGCAATATAGTAAGCCTTTCGGTTTTCTACAGGATTCATTTCGAAGAGTGTGCAAAGGAATTGTATAGCTTAATTTCTCTATTTCTCTTCCATAATTGGATAA
The DNA here is from genome assembly GCA_033319125.1 of Parnassius glacialis. Classification (NCBI taxonomy): domain Eukaryota; kingdom Metazoa; phylum Arthropoda; class Insecta; order Lepidoptera; family Papilionidae; genus Parnassius; species Parnassius glacialis. The sequence goes on along the minus strand of JAVANC010000028.1, from coordinate 34,946,093 downwards.
CTACATGCTCGGCCAGTCTCCACACTTTTGTAGACGGCTTACCACGCATTCGAACCAAACGGCTTGCTACATCGTTCGTCATGCATACGACATGCAACTAAAATAAAAATACTGCGGTTGCCAACCCGCGTTCCAAGTGTAGCAACTATGGCAAATATCCTGAATAATGAGGCAATCTGTGGGTATGCCTATATGCAGCAGTGGATATTAAATACGCTATACTGGTAAAGAAGAAGTAGATCGTTAGAGCCTAGTATGTTGATGTTATCGCTGCAATACATGCAAAAGTCAACAACGTTAGCAATGTTTGTTGGCTTTTACACCCCGACATTACTATTGATAAAGTTATCCTAACACATTATTCTCTTAGTTAATAGCTTCCTGTTCAATAAAGGATCAAAATATGTTTAATTTAGCTCTACGTAAGCTAGATAAGAATTCTAGATAACAAAATTGCTTGTACTTTGCCAACAGTACGATTTTATTAGACTGTAACAGCTTACGAAAAAGATTCGAGTCGAACAAACTCGAATCTTTTTCGAAATTTAAAATGTTCGTCTTTAAAACCGATTCTTATTTTACAATTAATGCTTTATTTTGTTTTTAATTACTCTTTAAAATAAATTATTTTTCTTTTATTAACAATGTACTTCAGTAGTAATCCCATATAAATTTTAAGAAAAAATTACACGTGTGGAAAAATAGGGGATGAAGTTTATAACGTAATTATTAAAGGACGACAGTTTCGTTGTTAACTTGTAATATTATTATTTATATTACTTTATTATTAATTATTAATCTATAATAACATAAAGGGTTCTAAATTGGTACGTGTAGATTTTCGCGGCCCGTGGTGGCCATTTTGTTTTGGTGAAATCTATCAAGTATTTTGTTTATTATTCAGTTACTTATGCCAAATCACCATGGTAAGTTACACGATTAATTAGCACGTTCAAATGATAAAACTTTATTATCAAAATGAGTGTTCGTTAGTGCAAAGTTGCCCGAAACGCGCCCATTTTATGATAGACGTGGTGGCCCTTCACAGTCTACTCTTCAACGTTTGATGGTCAAATTTGAAATGGCTGGTTCGGTAAACAATCAACCAACACTCGTAAGTTCAAGAAATGCACGATCGGCGGAGAACATCGTTACGGTTCGTGAAAGTGTACAGCAGAACCCGAGGCAGTCGATTCTTCGCCGTTCACAAGATCTCTGCATTTCGCAAACTTCAACTTAACGAATTATGCGTCGGGACTTAGGCCTATACCCGTACAAGATCTAACCGACCCAAAAACTTAAAGTTCATGACCATAGACGCCGTTTGTACGCTGTATTACGTACATGACCACTGGATTATAACCGACATCATCTCCCTCTCCCGCCGTAGTATACTTGCTACAACGATTGCGTAGCGGCGACTTCACTACGGAAGGACGACGACCGGTTTGTTATTTACTACGAACAAAAAAAGCCACATAACTTAAATATGGATTCACAACTATTAGATAAGACACAGTCGGAACCTTATTTATACACAGCAGATAAGGACTCCTCAAGCGGCTATATCACCACCCGTATGAAGACAAAACGGAGTAATGACTTTTCAGAATTTTGCGAGGAAATGATAGAACTTATTAATACCTGGGCAAAAAGACAAAACGAACAGTTGCAAAAGTTGTTTCGAATATTAAACAACATTCAAACAGCTAACAAGGGTATAGAAAACTCCATTTATTTTCTAACAGAGCAAAATGCCGAGTTCAAACATAAAATAGAACAGCTGGAGTTAGAAATAAAAGAGAAGAATAAACATATAGCAACTATTGAGGACCGGCTGGAGAATTTAATGAGAAACTCTCGAAAAAATTTCAATGAAATAAAAAATGTACCTATTGATTCGCAAACAACAAAAGAAGGGCTAATTGGCCTAGTGAATAACCTCACTAAAACTCTGAATTTAAACCTATCAAAAAACGATATCAAGGACATCTACAAGTCCAAAGGATCAACAGAAAGAAAAACAATATTTGTCGAACTCAATTCAACCATTTCCAAAGATGAAATCCTAAGGAGTGTCAAAGAATACTACGTGCGCAACAAATCTAATATGTTACCTGCTAAACACTTGGGCATTAACAAATGTGCAGATACCGATCTTCATTAGTGAAAATCTGACTACGATTGCATCTAGATTGTTCTTTCTCGCAAGAAACATCAAATAACCTAAAGGATATAAATTTAGTTGAACCTCATACGGACGTGTATTTCTGAGAAAAGATGAAAAATCTCCTATTATACAAGTTCACGGTGAATCTCAAATCCAGAAACTGATGAATGCGTGACTAGCCAACTATGTTACTGTGCTTTTAATTTTAATTGCTGATTCTACCATTTGTATTTCTCCGTTAAATGTGACTTTTCACAAAATAAATAAAGTTAGGTAATTTTATCTCATGCAGCCAATTAAAAAAATAATTTTTGAACGTCATCCAGTTCATTACTTTGTAAAAAAAAACTAAATCCATGTATTCTATAAAACATAGTATTCTACTGAAATTGTGGTACAATACATTTAATTGTAATTATTACTCTAAAATTTATCTTGCATCCAGTTTTAGTGTTTATGGAACATTATATGTGACTGGTCTAACTATTATAAACAATCGAAAAATACCATAATATTTTTCAAAACACTAAATATTATAGGTATAACCTTTCAACTACACCACTTGAATTATTTTCAAATGTGGATAAAACAATCATGAAATTATGCATTAATTAGACAAACTAACAAACATTAAGAGTTTCTCATGTTCCATAAATAGTTTGCATGACTACTTGCCGCCTCTGAAGTCATTATAATCTATAGCAAATCAAAATGTCAGAAGCATTTATAAGAATTCTGGTAATTTAAGTGCCAACCTAACTCTACTTCTGCAAAACATTGACATTATTGTAATTACCGAATGTAGGTAGGAAGCCCCAATATACCGATACCTGTTAGATCAGGTTACTTAGCCTATTGAATCAGATGAAAGTCACGATAAGTGACGGTGTTGCTGTTTATGTTAACAATTCCCTGGAATATAAAGTAAAAGAAATATCTATATTACGAGTAGAAGCATCTTGTCTTGAAGTTACCTTACCAGACTGCATTTTATTGTGTATATATAGATCTCAGTCCAATAAAAACATAGATAATTTCCTGAGCTCTCTAGATGCTCTTCTTAATGATGACAAATATGATAAAAATATTTTTATCATATTTGTCATCATTAAGAAGCCTGGATATAGATACAATACAAGAGTTAATAGTTGGATAGACTACGTTATTGCTAGCCCGGCTAAACTCTCAGCCTCAATAGCCTCGTAAGTACCTCGCAATAAAATACTATAAAAACCTTGGATTACACCCGGTATGCTAAAATGCATCAACAACAGAAACAAACTTCAAAAATAACTACAACTGCACTAAACAAACACAATTTTACAAATAACCTACAGAAGATATCGCAACTATTGCAACAAATTGCTTAAAAACTAAGACGACAATACGAAAGAGAACAATTACTTAAAACTATAAATAATACTATTCCGAAGATATCCCGGACGTCAGTCTGAGCGAGATTAGAATGGCTCTCCAGCATCTTAAAAACGGCAAGGACCCAGGCGAGGATGGAATTACAGCGGAGCTTCTGAAAGCGGGTGGAAAACCGGTACTTGAAGTCCGTCAGAGGCTCTATAATTCCATCCTCCATGGTGGTATTACACCGGAGGCGTGGAGCAAAAGTGCGGTGGTCTTGTTCTTCAAGAAAGGTGACAACGCTCTCTTGAAGAACTACAGACCGATTTCCCTTCTGAGCCGCGTCTACGTGCTGTTTTCGAGAGTCATTTCGAATCGTCTCGCGCGCAGACTTGACGACTTCCAGCCTCCCGAACAAGCCGGTTTCCGAAAGGGCTTTAGCACCGTAGACCACATACATACCCTTCGGCAAGTTGTACAGAAGTCCGAGGAGTACAATTTGCCACTATGTTTGGCGTATGTGGACTATGAGAAAGCCTTTGATTCCGTCGAAATTTGGGCGGTGCTGCAGTCCCTTCAGCGGTGCCAAGTTGTCTGTCGGTATATCGAAGTGCTGAAGTGCTTGTACAGTAGGGCTACGATGGCTATCCGAGTACAGAACCAGAGTACGAAACCTATCCAATTGCAGAGAGGTGTAAGACAGGGTGACGTTATATCCCCGAAACTCTTCACCGCTGCATTGGAAGACGTTTTCAAGCTTCTGGACTGGAAAGGATACGGTATTAACAGAAATGGCGAGTACATCACTCACCTTCGATTTGCCGACGATATAGTCCTTATGGCAGAATAGCTGGAGGATCTAAGCACTATGCTCAATGACCTCAATAGTGTCTCTCAACGGATAGGTCTTAAGATGAACATGGATAAAACGTTTAAAAGTTTAATTCCGTGTCACACCTATGCCGGTAGTTGTTGGGAGCACTAAGCTCGAAGTTGTTGACGAGTATGTTTACCTGGGACAAATAGTCCGACTAGGTAAGTCCAACTTCGACCGAGAGGTTAATCGACGGATTCAACTCAGCTGGGCAGCGTTCGGGAAACTACGCCACATCTTCTCGTCAGACATACCTCAAAACCTTAAAACGAAATTGTACAACCAGTGCGTGTTGCCAGTGATGACTTACGGTACGAAGCTCAAGGTCGCACAGCAAGCTATAGAAAGGGCTATGCTCGGATGCGTGATAAACTTAGAAATGAGGATATCCGCAGTAGAACCAGAGTAACCGATATAGTCCAACGGATTAGTAAGCTGAAGTGGCAGTAGGCCGGCCATATAACTCGAAGAACCGAGAACCGATGGGGAAGAAAGGTTCTTGAGTGGCAGCCTCGTACCGGTAGGTGAAGTGTAGGGCGACCGCCCACGAAATGGAGTGACGACCTGGTAAGACATGCAGGAAGTCGATGGATTCAGGTGGCTCAGGACCGTGCTTTGTGGCATTCCTTGGGGGAGGCCTATGTTCAGCAGTGGACTTATGAAAGGCTGTAATGATGATGATGATGAATGATAAATAATATCCCTATATATATAGAGTCGGAGAACTTAATTAACAGACATTTTAGTAATGTAAGCAAAACACTTGCTGAGGAAATATCACTGGCCTCGACCACAAACGACTACAAAGAATCACTCAACTTTTTTGCCGCTGTTACAAACTCGATTGGCATTGTTTAACCAGATTTTTCCGAGATTGAAATGATTGTTATGAATCTCAAGTCCAATTCTGCCTATGGTTGGTATAAAATACCCACAAGATTTATAAAAATGGCGAAATTAGAATTCATCCTTGTCCTTTGGCGAAACAGAGGCAGAACAAATTATATATTATTTGTTCTCCCTCTGTTTCGGCAAAGGAGTCTCTTCCCAGGTTTTCAAACATGCCACCATCCATCCTATCTATAAGAGTGGGGATAGAGACGACATAAATAATTACAGGCCTGTTTCAGTACTCAGTGCCCTTTCCAAAAAATTTAAAAACGAGTAAACAAACGTCTCATAAATTTTCTTAATAAATATGACATTATCTCTGCTTCTCAGTTTGACTTTCGGGAGAAGAAAAACACAGAAAATGCTGTTCTTTCTCCGAACGGCAAAATTTCCGATCTAAATTATAACAAAATGAAAACCCTTTATGTATTTTTAGACTTAAAAAAAGCTTTACACTGTCTCTATACCCACTCTTATAGAGAATGTGAATTGACTTGGAATACGTGGTCCTTTTCACACCCTTCTCACTGACTACCTTAATAATAGAGCCCAACAGGTAAAACTTGATGATCTCACTTACAGTTGAGTAGAGTCTACATTTCTATATGGTGTCCCACAAGGTAGCGTACTTGGCCTTACCTTGTTTCTTATCTACATTAATGACCTTAGTCTTATAAAAATTGAAAAGGGCACATCTATTTCCTATGCTGATGATACGGCCCTTCTCTTTCATGTGGAAAGCTGGCAGGATGGATATCACAAAGAGGAGAGAGGCCTGCAAATAGTAACCAAATGGTTAAAAAACAATCTATTACCTTTAAATATTAATAAAACTTGCTACATTACATTCTCTATTCTTAACTTTCTACAACCTCCTTCTAATCTACAGCTAACGGCCCACACTTGTTTCAAAAATCTCTTATCTGCGAGTGTAGCGCTTTAGAAAAGTTTTCTTCCTTTAAATTTTATTTATTTATTTACCATATTACAAAGCATTACAAAAAAAAATTACTAAAAAGTCGCATACAGAAAACCACTAAGGTTTGTGATGACGCGACCAGAGTCGACGTTACATTAAGTATATTTAATATAGTTTATAAAAAGGAAACATTACAGCCTAATTAAGACCTGAGCAAACGCATATACGCTGTTTTAAGTATTATTTTTTTTTATAAATTATTCAAAAAGTACAATTTAAGTTTTTTTAATGTTTTTTATATTTAAGTTATCGCGGAAATCTGGGGGTAGGTTGTTTATAAGTCGTGGAACAATGTAACTTGCCGTTCGTTCCCCGTACATATTGTTTGCATGGCTCGTCTGCAGCTTGCGGCTGTTTACGGCGCGCGTAAACACGGGATGCTTAATTTCTAATTTCAACTCTTCATTAAAAAAGTGTTTTTTTAAAAGTAAATATTTGACTTGTGTATGAACTGGTAGTATATTGCAGTGCTTAAAGAGCATACTATCGTCATCATGAAATTGACGTCGAATTTTGTCTGTTACAATGTTTTTAAGGATTCTTATCTGGAGGTTATATACTATGTTTAAATAAGTATTAAATGTACGACCATAGCTACCTAAACCATAATGTATATAAGATTCTGCCAGAGAGTTATATAACATCATCTTAACTGGGAACGGAATTCTGTTCTTCAGTATTATAATATTAGCTAAGAATTGTCTTAATTTGTTACAAACACCCTCGATGTGGTTATGCCAAGTAAACTTACTATCGATCTGCATTCCGAGATATGTCTGGGTATTGACGAGATCTATAGAGGGGCAACTGCAAGTGTTTTTACAAGTCGAGTGAAGGCAATTATGATTGTGAGCAACAATGTGCTTGGATAAAGTACACTTGATATAAGGAGACTTTATGTGTAACAGCTTGGTTTTAGAGGAGTTCAGAACCCATCCGGCATCATGACACCATTTTGCAAGCATATTAAAGTCAGATTGTAACAGGTCACATGCTATATCAGGGTCTTTATCGGCGACTAGCAAACATGTGTCATCAGCAAACTGGTAGCATAAACAGTGATTTATGTAAAAATGCATGTCGTTTACATATGATAGAAAATGGAGGGGGCCAAGCACAGATCCCTGTGCTGTGCCTTCAGTTACAGTCACTGGGTCGCTGTGTGTGTCATTTATTTTCACAGAGAATTTCCTATTTTTGAGATAATTTGTACACCATTTCAGAAGAGGTCCCCGTATTCCACAATTGTCCAACTTAGTGATGATTTTTTTATGATCAAGAGTGTCGAATGCCCGTGAAAAGTCAATAAATAGGACGAGTACATGGTTTTTGTTATTTAGATACTCGTTAATTTCATCTGTTAACTTCATCAAAAGATCATTTGAACCCTTCCCAGCTTGAAAACCAAACTGATTTTCATATATTACATCATGCGTATTGTAGAATTTATAAATTTGTTCACACACATACTTTTCTACAATTTTGTTTATTGAAGATAATAAGGTGATTGGTCGATAGTTCAGGAAATATCTTGGTATGTATATAGATCAGCAATAAATTTGGCTAAGACAAATTGAAAATTGTAAATCAAGAGTTAAAAAATTGATATGTTAAATATCTTAGACATGTTGCGGACAGACAACTTCTGATTCATATATATAAAACTTTAGTGCAGTCGATCATCAGTTACTGTTTGCGTATTTGGGGTGGAGCTCACAAAACGAAATTAGTTGAGCTTGAACGTGCTCAAAGATCGATCTTAAAAGTTATACTAATGAAAAAGTTACACACAGCACCAAAAGAGTATATGATGATTGAAATGTTCTTATCGTTAGACAGCTTTACATCTTACTATGTGTTCTTACTATGTGTGAATTTTTGACTCATAAAAACAATACTGCTGATGATAAAATTAATGCTAAATGAAATCCATACTGTGTTAATCGCAAAAAAATATCAAAAACCACTTTTGCACGAAATCAATATTTTTCAAAATCAATAACTTTATATAATAAAATAAAAAGAGTATTACACATTTATATTATGTCATTTCTGGAATGTAAAAGAACGTTAATTGCTTGGCTGAAGAAATTAGATTACCTTAAGACTGAAAATTTGTTATCACACCATAATGACTGAATTTTGACAAGATCAGATTTTGAGATTACATATGATTTAGTATAATTTACTTTTTGGATGTTACTCCGTGTCCGACTTCTAGAAATTGAAGAGAAATTTTAATAAACATGTAATAATTGTTACAAAATTGAAGAGCGCTTTATCCTAGGACAAGTTTATTTAAAACAAATGGATAAGGCTCACACACTCTGTAAAACATGTACTTTTACCAATAAAGTGTTTGTATTTGTATTTTGTTTATTCGCTGACTGGGCTTCGAATCGTTTGAACGAGAACTCCAATTTTTGCCAAAAAATCATCTTTAGCTACGAAGCGCATTTTGGATGAATTTGTTATTGTGTTAATAAGCAGAATTGCCGTATATGGTACGACACCAACCCACGTGAGGTTCACTAGGTAATAATGCATCCTCAAAAAGTTACCGATTGGTATGGATTTTGGGCCGGCGGCGTCGTTGGTCTATACTTTTTCGTAAATGACGCTGGTGAGGCGGTCACCGTAAACAGCGAGCGCTACAAAACAATGATATCCAATTTCTTTTTTCTTTTTTTTTATAGAATAGGGGGCAAACGAGCATGCGGCTCACCTGATGGTAAGTGACTACCGCCGCCCATGAACAACCGCAACACCAGGGGAATTGCAGATGCGTTGCTGGCCTTTTAGAAAGGTGTAAGCTCTTTTCTTAAAGGATCCTAAGTCGTATCCGTCCGGAAAATTCGGTGGTGGTAATTGATTCCACAAGGAAGTTGTGCGAGGGAGAAAACTTCTTCTAAATCGCACAGTGGTGGATCGCCAATCATCCAGATTGTATGGATGGTAACGCGAGTTTTGTCGCGATGTGCGATGGTGAAATTGAGCGGCCGGAATTAGTCCGAACAACTCCTAAGAGCACTCCCCGTAATAGATGCAATAAAATACGCAAAGAGATGCAACATCTCTACACAGTGCCAGTGTATCGAGCCGATCAGAAAAAACTCGGTCGTCGACGATTCGAACCACTCTGCGCTGGATGCGGTCAAGTGGAAGGAGCTGGTACTAGGGTGCCCCGGCCCAGAGATGAGAACAGTATTCCATGTAGGGCCGAACTTGCGCTTTGTAAAGTTGCAAGTGATGTGCCGGCATGAAATACTGTCTCGCTCTGCTGAGCACGCCAAGCTTTTTAGAGGCCAATTTGGCCTTCCCTTCCAAGTGACCACGAAAATGCACACTATTCGATATGTCGACGCCAAGGATTCCGATACTGGCTGAGGCAGCAAGGGGAATGCCTTGAAACTGAGGAAATATGACAAAGGGGTTCTTTAGTTTAGCGATAAACGCGCAAACTTGTGTCTTCTGGGGATTGAACTGGACTAGATTTAGTCGGCCCCAATCCGAGACTTTGTTAAGCAAACGACTTCAGACACAAGTTTGTCCCGGTCAGGGGGATGAAACTGCCATACAAATTTACAAGAATAAAAAATGCATTGAACGTTCTGCCCTCTAGTGAACTAGGTACATAAACTTGTAGGTTCGTTTTCTTCAGCGTTGTATAGATGGCATTAATTAGGCCAAAACCCCAGAATCCAAAGCCCAAAAAATTCTAAATCCATGGCAGTTTTGGTCTATGGTTATGGTTGACACATCACACTCGGTTGACAGTTCTTTCTAATAAATACGAATATACGATAATTCAGGAAACGAAAATATTTTGCAACTTTTCGTTCCTCTTCTGTTAAAATCATAATTTAGGCTTTATGGTTATTTACTAAATTTAACAATAAATGTGGTTGTTCACAGTTTATGCACCTATGTTAACATGCTGCTAAACGGAAAATTATTAACTACGAATTGGTGATTGTGAAAATGATAATGTGAAAACTCAAGCTATTAAATATTATAACATTCATAAAAGAAAATAAATACATAATTATTCATAAGTCTTTGATATTAATATTTTAAAAAATCTTCTGTGAAATAGGTTAAGTTTTATTAGTGTTAATGTTATCTGCAAAATTACCATTTGGTGATTTAAGATAATTATTGGAGATATCCAATAATTATCTGGTAGAATGCATTAACAGAAACATTGATAATAAAACTGCATAGTTCATAATTATCAATATACCTAGTCATTGACAAAATACGCCATCTAGTGGTAACCATGTCGTAACTACCGCAAGCCGCGTTGTACTAAAGAATACAGCGGCATCTAGCGCACACGGTACACTCATTCGGAAACTGAAATGAGAGTGGCGCATCTATTCCTGGTATATAGTATATTATCTATGGTCCCGGTACTCGGCGACGTTTTCCCGAGAAATATTGGCACGGCCGGTATATAAGGCATCACCAGTGTTGTCGTCTGCATAGCAATTAATGCTACCAGTTAGCAACATATAATTGATATTGTAACGACCCCTCCCCCCCGCCTCTTCTCTGTTCTCTTCTCTCTTCCATCTATATATCTATAACTTGTTTAGAATCTATATCTATAATATATATAAATATATCTAATTTACGTGCTCAGTATATCTTGATCTTTCTAAAGGTTTGAATATGATAGGCCGTTTAATAAATTTATGGCGTGATCGTCTTAGTTAGGACCCTTATTTACGTTGTGTTTGTATAGTAACTTATTTCTTTTAGGTGTATCTTGGAAAAGTTAATATTCACGAGAGCAATCGAAAGCTGTTGGTATACATACAGTCCCAGCAGACAGCACCACCCGCAAAATACAACTAACGCGTCACAATAACACGCCACTAAGACGTTAGTAGCCAAAACTCCACGTATCATAGCGCTATTGCACTAAGACATGGAGTTGAGTATGCTTGCTGCACCCAAAAGTACTACCAAACACACTCACCCCAATCTGAAAGACAGCCGACGTATCCCAACGCTATGCTTTAGGACGCCGCCCACAAACAGCAGGGGTGTGCGATGTCCACGGACAAGTCGTATTGCTACAACAAACCCGCTTACCACTGACACTAAGATGATATGTCTAGGACACATCGATTAACCATCAACGTATCATAGTAGCACGGTACCAAGACATCATTAGCCAAAACTCCACGTATCATAGCCCTATTGCACTAAGACATGAAGTTGAGTATGCTTGCTGCACTTAAAAGTACTACCAAACACACTCACCCTAATCCGAAAGATAGCCAACGTATCATAACGCTATGCGCTAAGACGCCGCCCACAAACGGTAGAGGTGTGCGATGTCCACGGGCAAGTCGTATTGCTACAACAAACCCGCTTACCACCGGCACCAAGACGATATGTCTAGGACACATCGGTTAGCGAGTCCAAGTTTACCTCGGTCTCGGAGGCTGCGAAGCAACCTACACGCCACTATAATAATCCTTTTCAAGTCCCATTTCTTTCAATATAATGCTTTTACATATTTGAGACCTTCCACATATTTGCTTTATTTCACAGACCATACTATTGTATGTCTTATTCATATAGAACTTCAAGTCATAACTCTGCTATCATAATGCTTATGCATCATAGCGACCTTCTATATTAATGCTTTGGTTCGTTAGACCTTACTATGATAAGTCCCTAATATAGGACTAGTCATTATGCAACCTTAGTACTAGCAGTCGATCAGCCGACCACCCCATATATATGTACAACCTTGGGTATGTGTCTCCGGCAACGCCCTAATATAAGGGAACATTACGAGAACACGTTTATCAACTTAGAAATTTTCCAATTATTACAAGAACTCTTTCATCAACTTAGAAAATTTTGATCCATTTTTTCTATTTTATTACAAATGTTATTTATCTTTATTATTGAAATATAATCGACTTTTATTTATATGATTTCATACATTTTGAATATTTTGAGCAGAGTTTTAATAAATTTAGAGATTTTAGAGACAATTTATGCGTTTACTAATATTATAATATTCAATATTCCAAATGAATATATTTGAACTTTATGCTAATTATTTGCATTTAATTGTTTAAAATATAATTTCTATGACATTTTAAATGAATGAATGATGAATTTAATTATTATTTATTAATAATAATTATGAGGCGTCACAATATGCAGGAGAAACAGCGTTGGTGATAGCACGCATCCTTGTGCAACACTAGCGTTGATAGGCTTGAAATCAGAGCATGCACCGTCTACTACGACCTTGATGCTCCGATCAGCAAGGAAACTGGTGATCCATTTGCACAGTTTCTCGGGAAGCCCATAGGAAGGAAGCTTCGAAAGAAGCGCTTTGTGCCAGACCCGATCGAAAGCCTCAACTATGTCCAAACTAACGGCCAATGCCTCCCCCTTGGACTCTACTGCCTCCGCCCATCTATGAGTTAAGTAGACTAGAAGATCACCAGCTGATCGACCCCGACGAAAACCATACTGGCGGTTACTAATCAGCTGGTGATCCTCAAGGTACCGCATGAGCTGGCAGTTTATAATGGATTCCATTATTTTGGAGAACAAGGAGGTGATGGCGATAGGCCTGTAATTGGACGGGTCTGAGCGGTCGCCTTTTTCAGGGTTCGGGTGGACCAAAGCTGTCTTCCATGAATTCGGGACTACGCCTTGGGAGTAGGAGTACCGGAAAAGACGAGTTAAAACCGGTGCCAACTCCGGAGCACACCTCTTCAGCACAATGGGAGGGACTCCATCGGGCCCACTCGACTTGCTGACGTCCAGGGAGAAGAGTGCTTTGCGAACCGAGCGCTGTGTAAATCGCACATCCGGCATGGAGCACTCACGTTGCGGGATGGTCAGCGGTGTGTTCCCCCTGTCATCTAGAGTCGAGTTGGACGCAAAAAGAGAGCCTCTCCTTTGCGGCATGGGCCAGTGAGTCGTCCTCTCCATGCAGAGATGGAAGAGATAGCTGATAGAAGTTCCCTTGGACAGCCTTGGCGAGAGACCAGAATGCACAGGTTCCCGAAGGAAGGCTAACTAGCTTCTCGCCAATTCTGCCGATGTGCTCAAACCTTGCCTTGGCAATGACGCTTTTGAAGGACCTGGAGGCGGAATTATATTTCTTTTAAAGTGCACTGGTGTTTATATCCCGAGACGTTGATGCGTCAGCCCAGGCCCGGTAGCACTCCTGCTTATAGCGTGATGCTATTTTACAGGAGCGACCAAACCATGGCTGGGATCTGCCTCCGATGGGCACCACAGAGGATGGAATAAAAAGTTCCATACCCTGAAGTACCACATCAGCAACAGAATCGGCAACAACGATGGGATCTTCCGGCGAGAAGCAAACCCTCCCAAGGGTAGGATGCAAAAAAAGACCGCATCCCGTCCCAATCAGCTGACGTATAGTGCCAAACGCGGCGGCAAACTGCAGATCGCAACTGCGATTGGAGCATGAGTGGCACCGTACTCCGGATCAGACAATGGTCCGAAGAGCCCATCGATGGAGACCTGACATCCGTCCGGATGAGAGGTCAGCAGATGGTCCAACAGTGAAGGTACATGGTCTTCTACATCTGGGATCCGCGTAGGCAAAGTAACCAGTTGTGTTAGACCATATGCCAATAGACAAAAGCCATAGACAGATCTACTCGCATGATCGGTTAAACAAGGCATTCAGCGTGGTGGGCGTCGAAATCACCGAGTATCACGATCTCTGCGGATGGGACCTGTTGTAGCACGGAGTCTGCAGCCATTTTGACGTGGTCGATGAGTCGGTCTGTGTCGGCATTACCGCTATGGGACCTATAGAGGCACCCGTAGACGCGGGGATGGTCGTCGCTGTCTACGCACAGCCATAGGATGGACAGGTCCGTACCTTCAAGACTGCCGAGGTGTCGAAAACAGATGTCCTCCCTGACGTATACGCAAACTCCAGCCCGGGGCACAAAGGAGTGTTCAAATTTGTACCCCGGGTAAGAGAGATATGAAGTATCAGCCGGAGAGGACACCTGAGTCTCGGTTAAAAAGAGCAAGGCCGGCTTCGCCGTCTCTAGATGGTAATGGACAGCGTTAAGGTTGGAATGAAGTCCCCTGATGTGGCAAAGATTCACGAATTCACGTTCTTATGACCCAAATTGAACCATATGAACCTAGACGTCATGTGATTCGGGCGGGATGGTGCTACATAGCGGACGCCACGATTGACATTTTCTATGTGCGATTTGTGGGTAGACTTATCCCTCGCAGGGAGATGTGAATTGGCCACCAAGGTCATGCGATTTGACCACGCTAGACTTTTTCTTGTGGAGTTTCTTGAAGTCTATGCAAGCAAACCACAATTGGTCGATGACCAAAAAGTGAACTTAACACAGGCCAAATCGCTCAAATTTAGCCGAGTCTACGCAGAAGAGTTATTGAAATTTGGACCACCCGGATCCATGCCACTGTAAGAAGCCGGAGCGGGCATTTGAACGATGTCATACTCCACAGTTAATGGCACACATGGGCCTTTCAAATAAAAAATAATTTTGTTAATATCTCACACACAGCTTGCTTTATTTCATTTCAACATCTACCCGCCCTTATTGAAAAACCCTTTACATAAGCTTTTTTTTATAGGATAATGGTGACAAACGAGCACACAGTCCACCTGATGGTAAGTGGTTGCTGCGGCCCATAGACATCTACATCTATCCTCTATTAGAAATCAAAATGTAGATGCGTTGTCACCCGTGAGGACTAAGATGGAATGCCCCATTTCCAGTAAAAAGGACCTCCGGCCACCTGCACTCACCAAGCGAAACGCAGAGATAAACTTCTACTTCACACTGGTTTTCTGTGAGGTTGTGGCACCACCCCGGTTCGAGCCGGCCCATCCGTGCGACAGCAAAAGCTACCGCGTGGCTCTACCACTGTTGGAAAACTTGTCATAAGTTTCTTTTCTTTCAACAAAATTTAAATCTTAGCTTAATTTTTTTTATAAAATAATTGTGATAATGTAAAGTGTACACGCCCCTAGCTGCCCGGACAAAAGTCGACCGTACAGTGGCCCATCAGCTGCAGATTCGACGGGCAACCAAGGGGGGGGGGGGGGGCTCAAATCGCCTAAGGATAATTAATATATAAGGGCTAGGTAATTAAAACGAACTTACCGGGTTTCGAATCGAGGACCGACCCCAAGGCGCGGTCAGGCGTTAAGTATGTGCTTGTAAGTTTGTGTTAGTAAGTGTGTATATGTGTAACCTGACGGCCCGATGTAATCGGACAGAAGATCCACAGGCGTTGCTGTTCTCCCAATGTGCGCTCCCTCCAGTGGAAGTTCACCAATTGAAAACCTCTGCCTTCATTTCACTATTTCAGTTTATCAACTTTATTGTACAGTATTTCAATCTATCTACTGTGATGATAAAAAAAAATGTTACGATTTACGTCATAATTGAGATGGGTCATGTTTCTCAACTTGGAAAAATATTGGAGGGTAGGAATTGGTTACGGACAGCGGAGGGCCGCAGTCGCGATCGCGAGAAGTGGTAATTTTTGTCAGACATTGGAAGTTTAATGCACAAAAGTTTACGTACATATTATAGCTGTGTATCAGTGAATTTTGTATTAATTAAATACACATTTTATTCGTGGAACATTAATTTTAGAGGTGCAACGGGGTAAGTGATTAATCGTATTTCTTATGTTGTAGTCTGAGTAACTTTGCGATAGTATTCTTAGATTATGCACTTATTTCAGTCTGTGGAAACGCCCATTAAGTTAATTGTGACCATACGCCTTCCTATATCTCTTGCAAAGAGTTATTAGAAAATCTACTTCGTCATAAAAACATGAGGACATAGAGAGATAATACTATATCCTAATTTGACTCGAAAAGTCAACGGCAGGCATAGCCTATCGGGATAGCGGCCAAACGCACTGTGCGACTTCTTCAAATTCACGGTTCAAACCTTCGGATAAAATATTGAAATTTATTTCTATAATTTTGTTTTTTCTTTTATTATTTATTAAGTTTGCATTTTTTTGTAATGATACTTTATTTATAAGTCTTGTTAACTAAAGTAAAATAACTAATGGTAAATTTTATGTTTTATTATATTTCATTTTATTTTTCTAGTTAATGCTTAGCTGTAGAATTAGTTAAAATTTTAGTGCTTACATATCTTAGAGTTAGGATAATTTGTAGTTTTTATGCTTTAAACTATTTAGTTAATTGTTTTGTAGTATTGAGTTGATGTAGGCTTTTATGTTGCAATTAAATAACTTACACCAACAATATCGCACATTTGTTTCTTATGTTGCCTGGACTCCGACCCCTAGGGCTTGAGTAAACACATGACAAATGGCGCCCACGGGTAAAGATCATTGAAACAATTGTGTGAATTGGTTAGTTATTACCTTATAATTTATATTATTGATTATTGTATCATATGATATCATTTTGTGTACTTACGTGTGGTCTAAGAAACATCTTGTTTACTTTCTCTAAAAAAAAAATCTTTCTTCTTAAAATATATAATATACATTTCATTTGAAATAAAATGGACAAGATTGATGCCCATGATTTATTGAAGGATGAACTTGAATTTGAGTTAGCTTGCCGTGGTATTCGGGGCTTAGAAACAGTAAAAGTTATGCGTAAAGTCCTTAAACAAATTTTTATAAGAGAGCGGGAAGGCGATTCCAGTATAAACGTAGTTGTCCCGTCTTGTTGTACGAAGGACGCCATGTCCCAGATTGAAATTTGTGAAAAAAAAATTGCAATTTCTAAAATCGGCCTTCGATGAAGATCCTGATGGTGATATAAAAAAACGGCTAGCTTCGCGCCTCTAACACTTGCTCAACCGGGTCAAACTAATCATCCCTAGTGAATCAGACATAGACCGTCATATAAAACTATGTAAGGATGTTCAAATATTTTACGGGACAGTAATTACAAAGGATATGAAGGATGAAGATAAAAGTGAGAGTGAAGCAGAGATTTCTAAAAAGGATAAAGAAATACTCCATCGTAGTCTTGGAGAAGAAGCGATAGATATACTCACACATATCGATTTACAGTCAAGACACAGAACGATAGAGCCAGAAACAAGTAACAGTTCAAAGGAGAGGAGTTTTCCTAAAATGCAAGACGGTCCTGAGAAAATATCATATCAATCTATTTTAGAAAATGAGTTAGGTTTTAGGAAACTTGTGCCAATTAAAGATTGGGGCGTTAAATTTTCCGGCAAGGGTGACGTAAGCGTTAATGCTTTCCTGGAAAGGATAGCTGAACTTAGGGAAGCACGTAATGCTAATACTAATGATTTATGGAGATATGCGGTGGATTTTTTTGAAGGTGAGGCGCTTATATAGTTTAGAGCTAACCGTGAGTATGTGAACAGTTGGGAGGAATTGGTAAACCTTCTTTTAGTTACCTTTCAGAGACCTTATTATCAGGACGAGTTATTAGAAGAAATAAAGAAGAGAACTCAAGGTAAAGGAGAAAAGATTGCTATCTATCTAGCTGTTATGCAGAATATGTTTAACAGACTTCCAGAGAAAATTAATGAAGAACAAAAACTTTCCATCTTATTGAAGAATATACAGCCATATTTTCAACTTGCAGTTTGCAGAGATCAGTTTAATACCGTATCAGAATTAACATCGGTGTTAAGAGTCTTAGAACGCACAAGAACTAACTGTGAAAATTTCCAAGAACCAACAAACACTAGTAATACTCTGGAGCCGGACCTAGCATATCAAGGACACCCTCTTGCGGAAGTTAATGAAGTGCCAAAAATAGCATCGACATTTAATGTAAGAAATTTTGGCCTACAAAATATAAAATGCTGGAATTGTCGTGTTGCTGGTCATATGTTTAAAAACTGCACGCTCCCTCGTCAAAGGCTATTTTGCTATAGATGTGGCAAATTTGGCCAAACGGTAAAAAATTGCACATGTTCGGGAAACGAAAAACAGGAGGTCATTACTCCTGCCAAATGACCTCCAAGACAGCTTCAGATTTTAAAGATGAAGAATGGCAGAACTGGTTAAAGGTTGTTTCTCGTTACTTTAAAACTGGCCAGTTATGCAATATCGTATCAAAAAGTAATGACAACCGTCATTACGCTCTTGTTAAGATTTTAAACAAATCTTTCTTGGGATTACTTGATTCAGGGGCCACATCTTCGGTGATTTCTAGAGACTTAAGTCGTAAGTTCATGGTTTTGGGATTCTCAATCCATGAAATACCTCAGTTGAGTATTTCCATGGCAGATGGAACATCCTACAATATAAAATCAGTAATTTATTTGCCAATACTGTTTATGAAACGGTATAAAGTGGTGAAGTTTTACATTATGGATAATATAAGACATGATCTCCTCTTCGGTATGAATTTTTTTGATCATTTTAATCTTACCATTGGATATACAGAAGATATCATCAAAAATGAAAATATCCAAAAATTATCGAATGGTGAATTAGCAATAATAAATATAAGCAATTCAGTTAAATCAAGACATGAGTTGACAGAGGATCAATCGAAAACCTTAGGTTTAGTGGTTGAAGATATAAAGTATTCTATAGGCGAAGGTATAGGAAGAACGAACTTGATAGAGCACCACATTGATACAGGAGAACACATGCCCGTTACTCAAAGGCAATATCCCTTTTCACCACATATCATGCAGGAATTAGAAAAGGAAGTGGATGAAATGTTGGCAAAAGACATAATTGAACCATCGTTTAGCTCGTGGCGTTCACCGGTTCTTTTAGTAAAAAAAGCATCAGGCTCTAATAGATTATGTTTAGATAGTAGACAACTAAACAAGACAACAAAGAGTGATTCCTATCCATTGCCAAGAGTTACGTCTATTTTGGACAGTTTAAAGAATGCTCAGTATCTATCAACTCTTGACTTAAAATCGGCATTTTGGCAAATACCATTAGAAACTACGAGTAAAGAAAAAACAGCATTTGGTTTGCCAGGTAAGGGTTTATTTCAATTCAAGGTTATGCCTTTCGGTCTTAAAAATGCAAGTCAAACGCAACAGAGGCTAATGGACAAGTTATTTCCACCAGAGCATGAGGGTAAAATCTTTGCATATTTGGATGACATTGTGGTATGTAGTAAGACTTTTGAAGATCACATTAATTCGTTGACTTTGGTTAAAAAGCAGTTACTCTCAGCAGGTCTCACAGTAAATTTTGAGAAGTGCCAGTTTGCCCGTCCTTCATTAAAGTACTTAGGCTATATTGTTGATAAGGAAGGTTTAAGAACAGACCCAGAAAAAGTTAGTGCCATTTTAAACTATCCAAGACCAAACACATATACAGAGTTAAAACGTTTTCTAGGACTGGCGAGTTGGTATCGACGTTTTGTGGAGAACTTTGCAATTGTTGCTGCTCCTTTACACGATCTTATTAAAGGCTTGAAAAAAGGTCAGAAAATTAAATGGGATGCAGAAGCCGAAAGTGCTTTCACTGATCTCAAAACATCATTAACTTCTACTCCGGTACTGAGCTGTCCTGACTTTAACTTAGAATTTATTATACAGTGCGATGCCTCAAATAAAGGTACGGGCGCTGTTTTATTTCAAACTCGTGATGGTATGGAGAGACCAGTTGCGTATTCTAGCCGAAAATTTTCAGAAAGAGAGACAAAGTACTCTACTTCCGAAAGAGAGTTACTAAGTGTGATTCACGCGGTTGAACAATTTAGGCCGTACATAGAAGGCACGCACTTTAAGGTCATAACTGATCATAGCGCCTTGCAATGGCTTTACAAGAATAAGGATCCACATGGAAGGTTGGCTAGATGGGCAATGAGGTTACAACAGTTTGATTTCGAGGTAATATATAGAAAAGGTAAACATAATATTGTACCGGATGCACTATCAAGAGCAATTCCAGATAAAGAAATAAATATTATAGATATTAAACCAGACGACAAAGATGACTGGTATAATTCAATTGAAAAAGAGATTACGGAGGGAAAAGGCAGAGATGATTGGATACTTAATCAAGGTATTTTGTGGAAATATTTGAAACTTAAACAATTTCCAGATGAAAAAGATTCTTGGAAGATAGCAATACCAGAAAAATTGAGAAGACAAATCCTAATAGAATGTCACGACAGTCCAACAGCAGGACATTTAGGAATTAAGAAATCCATAAATCGAACAAGACAACATTATTTCTGGCCATCCTTAATTAAAGATGTTAAAGATTACGTACGAAAATGTGAGACTTGCTCTAAACATAAACCTAGTCAACTGCCGCCAATTGGGGAAATGGGCAAACATAGAGAAGTAACAGAGCCTTTTCAAATAGTTTCCATGGATCTAATGGGCCCTTTTCCACGATCAAAGACTGGCAATACAATGTTACTTGTAGTTTCATGTTGGTTTAGCAAGTTTGTATTATTGTTTCCCTTGAGAAATGGTAAGACATCAACAATCGTTAGAATTATCGAAGAACAGATATTTCTCATATTTGGAGTACCAAGAACAGTGATATGTGATAATGGGAAACAGTTTATTTCATCACAGTTTAAAGAATTAATTACGAATTACAACTCTAAAATTTGGTATACGCCTTATTATCATCCTCAAGCCAATCCTACAGAACGAGTAAATAGAGTAATTGGTACTGCAATAGCGTCATATATCGAAGATAATCATAAAGATTGGGATAAATTTATACCTCATATAGGCCATGCCATTCGAACTGCTATACATGAAATAACTGGCAAAACTCCTTCATACTTGTTTTTTGGTAGAGAAACCTCCTTACAAAACAAAATTGATTTCGGGCCAGATAAAGATGATTATGTTAATATATATAGAAACTATTTTGAAAATAATTTAAGACTTAGAGAAGAAATATATAAAGACGTAAACAAGAGGCTGCGAGAGGCTTATGAAATTAATAGCAAAAATTATAATAAAAGAAGACGAATATGCAATTTCAATGTGGGAGAACTGGTTTGGAAGAAAACAAAACCACAATCATGTGCTAATAAAAACTTTATGGCTAAGTACGAAAAAGCTATTATTTCGGAGAAGGTGTCAGCCGATGTTTATATTTTGAAAAGTTTACGCGGCAAACTTTTGGGTACATGGCACGCTTCTGACCTAAAACGGGTAATTTGAAATCTAGCTGAATCCGGTTGGATTCCATTTGATGAGGGGGGATATGTGATGATAAAAAAAAATGTTACGATTTACGTCATAATTGAGATGGGTCATGTTTCTCAACTTGGAAAAATATTGGAGGGTAGGAATTGGTTACGGACAGCGGAGGGCCGCAGTCGCGATCGCGAGAAGTGGTAATTTTTGTCAGACATTGGAAGTTTAATGCACAAAAGTTTACGTACATATTATAGCTGTGTATCAGTGAATTTTGTATTAATTAAATACACATTTTATTCGTGGAACGTTAATTTTAGAGGTGCAACGGGGTAAGTGTTTAATAGTATTTCTTATGTTGTAGTCTGAGTAACTTTGCGATAGTATTCTTAGATTATGCACTTATTTCAGTCTGTGGAAACGCCCATTAAGTTAATTGTGACCATACGCCTTCCTATATCTCTTGCAAAGAGTTATTAGAAAATCTACTTCGTCATAAAAACATGAGGAGATAGAGAGATAATACTATATCCTAATTTGACTCGAAAAGTCATCGGCAGGCATAGCCTATCGGGATAACGGCCAAACGCACTGGGCGACTTCTTCAAATTCACGGTTCAAACCTTCGAATAAAATATTGAAATTTATTTTTATAATTTTGTTTTTTCTTTTATTATTTATTATGTTTGCATTTTTTTGTAATGATACTTTATTTATAAGTCTTGTTAACTAAAGTAAAATAACTAATGGTAAATTTTATGTTTTATTATATTTCATTTTATTTTTCTAGTTAATGCTTAGCTGTAGAATTAGTTAAAATTTTAGTGCTTACATATCTTAGAGTTAAGATAATTTGTAGTTTTTATGCTTTAAACTATTTAGTTAATTGTTTTGTAGTATTGAGTTGATGTAGGCTTTTATGTTGCAATTAAATAACTTACACCAACAATATCGCACATTTGTTTCTTATGTTGCCTGGACCCCGACCCCTAGGGCTTGAGTAAACACATGACACTACTTTATTGTACATTTAATTAACTTCAAACTCAACTAAATCCCCGTTAATCGTAATCAAATAAGTGACACACGGCACAACTAATGAACGGTCGATCAAAGTTCAACTTCCATTTTCACTTAGCAACAAATTACTTTTTGAAACCGAACGCGATCTTCTCTCGGGTCACAAAGTTCAGCGTTCCGCACGACAAGCTAAAATTCTTTCGTACTATATTAACAGGCCACACAAGCAAATTAAATATTGCAAATGCGCTTCAAAATGCAATCACTATACAAATTGACGTAAATTACTTGCAAACAAAGTCAAGTTAACCATTCACTCAACAAAATAGCCTCGTTATCACTTCAAACGCTCAAAACAGACAACTCCATTCGAGGCGGTCTTCAAGCGACCTCACGAGTCTAGCGTAAAAACCGGCGTCCGCGCAGACAATCTATTTTTCTAGACTCAACAAAACTCCTCGTCGTTGCATAAACTTGCTAACAAAAACCGACACTATTTAGAGGTTATACGGTACGCGACCACGCGGTTCCAATAACTGCACTGCATTGTTTCGACTTTCGACGCGCCACACCCAAAACCAACACCCGCCTCGCGCGAACGTCAAACCACTAGGAATGCACCGCGCCGAGTGCCCTCTAGTGTCAATTCTTAAAATTAGCGTTTGGCGCGAACATAAAGTGTTGTACTCACTTATAATTTAAGCACACATATAATATGTATAGCGTTATAACAAAATGTAGCTAAAATGTTTCATAAAATGTATTTATGTGATAAGTCCAAATAAAGAAATAAATCATAAAGAGTATATTTTACACCTAGATGAGAGATACGAGCTCTTTTATTGACGTACTTTTGGAACATTCGTAGATAGTGGACAGCGTCTTTTTGTAGGATAAGGGTGACAAACGAGCACACAGTCCACCTGATGGTAAGTGGTTGCTGTGGCCCATAGACATGTGAATCTAATCTCGATTACGAATCAAAATACAGATGCATAGTCACCCGTGAGGACTTGTGTTTAGCCTTTCACGCAGTTTCTCGTCCCGATCTAGATATAACATATCTGTTATAAATGACATGGTTAAATCACAACCTATCGGAGATACAGAGAACTTTCAGGCATTTCCCACAATTGCCTCTTACGACACCTCCAAAATGAAATGAGCAATTAATATCCTTACTAAACGATACTAGTATTGTGAACAGATTGGTTACCACGGATGCCTCGCCTCGACCATAATACGTTTAGTTCATTAAATTTACATCAAAATTGTTAAGAAAATAATTGTATCGTATTTAAATATTTTGTAAGATTTTTACGTAAACCTCTTGAAATCGTAAGTCTCGACAAGCACTTTCATTGTTTCTTTTGTTTCTCTTATTTTTCTACGTATTTCAATACTAATTAAATATCATGTTTAAGAAGAACTTTTTTTATACATTACAGTATTTATTTGCTCATTAAGAGTAAAAAAAAATGTATTAATACATTACGGTGCGTACGTACGTTATGTAACATGTTTCAGAAATATGGACACTGAATGTCATAAAACGTGTTATTTAACGTGACACAAATTTTATATAACTTATGTGTCCATGTTTACTCTTTATAGGATAAAAATAAGGTTCGCTCTACAAAAGAGGAGGGTGTTCCAGAGGTAAAAGAATTATTTTTAATGATATTTTTATTATTACAAGCTTTTACATTGTAATAATACTGCAGAACGACAAACGACAACGTCATGTAACGTTATAATATTGTATTGTTATTCTAATGTGTACAGTATTGTTATATGTTTTAATGTTGAAAAACAATGTAACATAATGTAGAAGTGTTATAAAACAAGTTACACAACATGTTACTTAATCTGCACGCACCCTTACAGTTCGTATTTTATAAATAAAATTTTACAGACATTCCAATTAAAACATTTAAGGTGCCTATCTAAATTGCTTTTTTGATAAAAATTATATTATCTATTAATAAAATCAATTTTGGTAATTTAACATATTGTATAAAGTAAGCATATATCACGAGTTCAACAGAAACTTTTAGATTAATGAAATTCTTTACATTCTAATAACATATATATGAAACATGTAATTTTAACTTTCTACTGACTTCAAAAAGGAGGAGGTACTCAATTCGACTGTAATAATATTTCTCATAAGTTTTTTCTAGGTGAACCGACTTCAATGATTCCTTTTTTCCACATAAATTTAATCAAGGTCTGACCAATAGTTTGTGAGTTATGTTTAAATTTTAATTTTATCACTTGTGTATTACAATCTTAATTATGACGAGCAAATTATCTTTAAGAATGATGAACTTATACCATTTAGTATTCATATTTATATATATAAACGGCTAATCGGATTTAGATGTAATTTTGACACACAAATAGATCGAGGTCCTGGATTAATTTATGAGATAAAAAGTACCTCCTCTGTTCCTGTTGCCAAAAAGGAGGATTTGTTGGCAAAAGATATACAGAGTATAACAATCAATCTTAAATTCATTAATTCGTTACAGCCTATCAACATACTGCTGAACATAAGCCTCTCCTACAGATGGCCTCATGGGTGAGATGATATTTGCCATAGCTACCACGCTCATATACCTTTTTAAAAATGCGTCTGGTATTATTGCCATACAAAATTTGATATTGATGAAGGCCTCACATAGGCAATGCTGCTGCCCGTCAGCAGTCTGTGGCATTATCAAGTAGGACTATATGATAATTAAGTTTCTAGTTTTAGTTTTTTTTATTATTATTATAGTTTTTAATATTGTATATAACTATGTAATAAGTTAATAATATTAATTAATTTATTATCGGTGTAATAGTAACAAGTACGAATGCACGTATTAAACTGGAAAATGTCTTAACGCCTCCACCTCCATTTTGTTTAGATAGAAACGCAATAGATTCTACCTCTGGAAGTTTAAGTGAAGGTTGGACAAAATGGCGCAATAGTTGTAATATATTTGCACAGCCTGCGAGATTGATAATAAAAATGTATCTATCCAAATAAATATATTACTACATGTGCTTGAGGAACAGTGTCGAGACATTTTAGACCCGTCTTCGGAAAAATACGCAACAGCTGAAGGTGTCTTAACAATGCTAGACCAACATTTTAAAACTACAAGAAACGTTTCTGTTGAGCTGCATTAGTTTTTCACACGAGATCAAAAACAAAATAAAACAATCGATCAATATGTATTTGAGTTGTGTAAATTGTCTCAGACATGTGAATTTGGTGAATTATGTGATAATCTAATAAAGGCTAAACTGATCTGTGGAGTGACTAGTGCTCTCTCGACTATTCGAGAAAGATTCTTAAGGGAGGACAATTTAACATTAAAAACTGTATTGGACATCTGTCATGCGGCGATAATTTCGAAGGATCACTCGGAAAATATTAGACGTGAAGAGTCAACTTACGAGGTCAGAAATTTGAATATAGATAGAGAGGACATACGGGCCATAGATAAAGTATCAAGCTCGTCACGGGATAAACAAGGGAATAAAACGTGTGATGATCGGGGTCGGGGCAACAAAAGTGTAGCACGCGGAGCTAGCGCGGGCCGCTGGCGGGGCGTGGCGCACGCCGTCGGCGCGAGCAGCTTTCGGAACGGACCAGCGCCACCACACCGTCAAGGTTTTTTGCATAATTATATACCGCTAAATAACAACAAGTGCATCAATTGCGTTGATAAAATTAATTTACGGGTCAGTTATAAAAATAATTAGTACATTTTGGAATTTATTGTAGTTGACATAGACTCTATTCCGATACTAGGCAAGTACGTATGTATAGAATTGGATGTGGTGGGGCGTGTCATATCTGCGCAAGAAAGTAAAAATAATGAACCATTATTTATTAAACATTATTTATTATGACGTATTTTAGGACTTATGATGTTTACCGGATAAATATACGATACTCTTAAATCAGAATAGTCTACCCGTAGTGCATGCTCCACGAAAGCTACCATTCGCCAGTTAGGGATGTGTTCAAAACGAAATTAGATGAAATGAAGTCACAGGAAATCATTACTGGGGTTGACGGCCAATCTGACTAGGTTAATAGCATAACTATAGTTAAAAAAGACAACGGCAATTTACGAATTAGTTAAGACCCTAAATAATTAAACAATGCCATTCGGAGAGAACAGTTTAGACTTCCAACTCGCGATAAAATTGTCTCAAAGTTATCGGGAGCAAAAATGTTTAGTACACTAGATGCTTCATCAGGATTCTGGTAGGCACAGTTAGATGACACTAGTGATTCTTATACGTTCAATATTTCTTTTGGTCGGTACACATTTTCGCGAATGCCACATGGAATCTGTTCGGCTTCAGAAGTGTTTCACAAAAAAATAATGAAAATTTTGATGATATTAAAGGAGTATGTATGTATATTGATGATTTATTGGTTTTCGGTTCCAACAAAGAAGAGCACGGCAGGAGACTAATAAAAGTTCTTGAACGATGTAGAAAAATTAATCTAAAATTGAACAAAAGCAAAAATGCCGGTTTGTTTTAAAGAAAATAAAATATTTCGGTCATAAAATAACTGAACAAGGATTATATCCCGACGATTCTCATATACTGCAATACTTAATATGACAAAACCTCAAAACAAAAAGGACATTGAAATATTATTAGATCTTGTAACTTACGTTTACGTTAAGGTACGTTTGGTCCAAACTTATCAAACAAAACACTCTTATTTAGAGAACTTTTACAAAAAAACACCGAGTGGCATTGGAATGAAAATCATAAAAAATGTTTAAAAGGACTGAAAACTTGTTTTTCCAGCACTCCTGTATTACAGTATTATAACTTAAATATTCCTATGACTATATCGGTAGATGCCAGTAAAAGTGGTTTAGGCGCGTGCTTAATGCAAAATGGTTTACCGATATGCTACGCGCCAAAAGCGTTAACTAAAGCTGAACAAGCATACAACTCTTTTGTCAAATTGTCAAATATGCTTATCATTTAGACGAAATAATCAAAAGCAAGACCTACAATCTCATGAAAAACCGGATAGACCGTGGGCCAAAATAGGAAAAAATTTATTTATTTCAAGTTAAAGACCAAAATTATTTGTTACTAATTGATTATTATAGCAAATTTTTGAATTAGTCGAATTGCAGTCAATTCACTCACTGTCTGTTATTTCATGTTTAAAAAAGTATTTTCTAGACAGACTGTACCCTACATAGTTGTGACTGATTGTGGTCCACAATTAACGTTGAGTGCTTTTAAACAGTTTTCATCAGAAAGGTATTTTACTCATACAACATCATCGCCACGTTACGCTCAATCAAACGGATAAGTTGAACGGACCGTTAAAACAAAAAATAACATTATTATGAAGTCTTTATATGTGGTAGAGCCATGCTGCAGCTATATTGGTAGTGCAGTTGTAGCACGAATGGGTCGGCTCGGCCGAGGAAGGACCACGCTCTCACAGAATACCATCGTAAAATAGCAGTTTAACACTGCTGTGTTTCGTATGTGAGTGTAGAAAACCGGAGACCTTTTTTACTGGAAAAGAGGCATTCCATCTTAATCCTCACGGCTGGCCACCCGCATTTGATTCGCAAACGAGGATAGATGTAGATGTCTACGGACCGCAGCAACCACTTACCATCAGGTGGACTGTATGCTCGTGCTGTCACACTTATCCTATAAAAAAAAGTCTGCCGCGGAACGGCATCTGTTCAGACTGGCGTTATTAAAATATTTAAATACTACTTAAGATGAAAACTTGCCTTCTCTTGCAGAATTATTACAGAGTAGAAAATTGAGAAGTATATTGCATATGTCTACAATTTTTTAAAACCTAAAGCACAAAAAATGTTTTAAGTAAATTAAAAGAAATACAACTAAAACAAAAGACCTATGATGATTGCAATGCAAAAAATATGCAAAACCTAAATGTCGGGCTGAATGTAAAAGTGTTACTAGACGTAAAGAAACGAAATTGGATATCCGGCACTATTACAAGGAAAATAAGAGACCGCTCATATGAAATTGAATTAGTTACTAGTAATAAAATAGTTAGAAATAGGAAACATATAATAAAAGATTCACCAAACAAACGTGACACTCCTAACTACAACTTTGAAAATGATGACGTTAATGCCAATGTATCTTACAACAACCAAAATATGTACTCAATGCATAGAGAAAATACAACTAATAATAATTCATAGTCATAGTCATAGTAATTTATTCCATTGATAACAAAATACATTGTGTTGGAAATTACAAGTTAATTCAATAAAATTTAAAAAATAACATTATCATTCATGCAATAGTCAATCAATTATCCACATCAAAATAATAAAATTACAATAATAGGAAATAATATAATTACAATAAAGACATATTATGTCAAAATATAAAATTACAATAAAGAAATTTGTCGAAATAATAAGATTACAAAAAGGAATATGTCAGTTTTTTAACTATATTTTATCATCAGTCATTTAGAATTTACAAACTCTTCTACACTACAAAAACTATTTTCCAGAAGATACGACCTCAATCTGTTTTTAAATTGGATCACATTTGTTATGCATTTTAAATAATTTGGCAATTTATTAAATAGTCTGACCGCTTGATATCTTGCACAATGTTTAATTATCTGTAGGTTAGGCTCTAATTTTGTTACTCGATCCGGCAGGACAGTGAAACCACCGAATAGATTTGGACATTCAACATAAATTGGTGCATCATGGTTCATCTTACAAAGTATGTGAAATAATTGGATGTATGCAAATTCAAATAATAACAAAAAATTGTAAGATTAAAATTTCTGATTAAAGATACTACTAAAGAAATAATGAACGAAATTATTAAAATAATATTTAAGAATATTTGTATAATATGAATCTTAATTAGTTCAATTTTATTTTTTAATCTTATTAAAGCAAAAGTTTAAGAAAATCAGTATTAGGAAATGGATTTGACTTATTGAAAATAGAATTCATTGATGTTTTTAAATAAAACTTCTCATGTTGATCTTGAAATTATATAATTAAATAATGCATGTTAATTTTAAATAAGTATGATTTAAAAGGTAAAAAATATATTATATAAAAAATAATGATTTTATCTTTTAAATATATGTAATTACTGTGTAGCTATGTCAGACATGTAAACCTGTGCGAAGGAAGCTATTTGTTTATTTGAAGGAGAAGGTCTATTCGTAGTTGTAAAATGAAAATAAAGGCAGTGCTTGCAAGGACACCTTGTTTGATTGACGTACACGCCACACATGACAATAAGGAAAATAATAAAATAAAGGAAAATATACCAACATAAAAGAAGCCCATAACGAAATACAAGAAAACATTTTAATTACATCAAAATGAAAATAATTTCCTCTCCAAAAGCTTTTCATTACAAATAACACAATTATAAAACTAAAAAGAAATAAAATTGAATTCAGATTTTTGAGTTAAGCCTTTATTCAATAGTTTTTTTTTTTTAATTTCTCTGATTTATAAAATAACAATTACTTCATTATTCGGATAGTGAATGATCATTCGAATGAATAAATAATTTTACTGGTGAAAACGTAGAAGAATGTCGAATGATCCTTATAGTATCATAATTCTCTTTGGCCTCTCAATACATTTATGAAAATGCAATGTACGTATACAAAAATAAAAGTAGTTTTACAAAAAAAAGTGATATTCATTCAGCAAATACTAGAAACAGACACAAGCTAGTAGTACCAGTTCCTCGACTCCACCGAGTCAGTAATTCATTTTTGGAGCAATGTACGACAAATGTACGCTTTTACAAAAAATCGCGGAAAATATATAAAATTTGACTTACAATAAAAAACCTATATTAAAAAAAGTTAGTATTAAAACGGTTACAATGATATTAAGGAATTTATGGATGATAATAATTATTTATTTGTGTGATATATATGACTATAAACTGTTATTTTTAAAAATAAGTCCCACTAGGTTTCTTGCTGGTTCTTTACAATACATACGTGGGGTGATCCAAAAGTAATGATAATCGGTTACTTCAGGTCCGCATAAAAATAAAAAAAAATATTTTTTACTTGCTTATATACTCACTAGGTCAGCCTAAAAAATCATATAAATAGATCACGATTTCCGGGAAATACATTCATTTGTATACGAACTGTCAAAGAGATAACATCAACATGGAGAAAAACGAAATTAGAGCTGTCATCAAGTACCTCTGTTTGAAAAAAATGTCTTCAAAAGACATATACAGTGACTTAGTGGAAACATTGGGGGACTCTGCTCCTCCATATTCTAGAGTTGCACGCTGGGCCAAGGAGTTTAAACTGGGCAGAACATCCACTGAAAATGAACATCGCGAAGGACGCCCATCCACGTCCCTCACTGAAGACAACGTGAAAAAGTCGAAGATGGTGTGTTGGTAGATCGAAAAGTGACTATCAGGCATGTAGCTGAGGTCACAGGGATTTCATATGGCAGCGTTTAAAGAATCCTTGCGAACGAGTTGCATATGAAAAAGGTCTCTGCGCGTTGGGTACTCAGAATGTTAACCGACGAGCAAAAGAAAAATCGAGTTGACATTTCGAGGGTCAATCTCGAAAAGTTCCAAGTAGATCAAGAAAATTTTTTGTTCCGTTTTGTGACTATGGACGAGACCTGGATCCACCATTTTGATCCTGAAACGAAACAAGAATCGATGACTTGGAAGCGAGCCTCCTCACCGACGCCAAAGAAATTCAAAGTTTCAAGTTCGGCGGAAAGGTTATGGCATCTGTTTTTTGGGACGCTCAAGGCATAATTATGGTGGAATATTTGGAAAAGGGAGCCACTATTACGGGCTCTTACTACGAAGACCAAATAAGAAGATTACGGGAGGCCATTACGGAAAAAAGACGCGGCAAACTGCGAGCTGGAGTGCTGTTTCACCAAGACAACGCACCGGCTCACAAAGCCGCAGTTGCGATGGCTGCCATTCAAGAAACGGGATTCGAACTGCTTGAACACCCTCCTTATTCGCCAGATCTAGCTCCTAGTGATTTCTACCTCTTTCCTCGGCTCAAGGAACGCGTCCGAGGCAAGAAATTCGAAGACGATAGTGAAGTAATGGACGCTGTTGAAGCGTTTTGGGAGGGTCAAGACAAAGAATTTTTTTCAAAGGGATCCTGGGTTTTGAAAAAAGATGGACTAAATGTATTGATTTGTTAGGAGACTATGTAGAAAAATAAATTATTATTTTAATTTTAATTACCGTGTTTTATTTTCATTATCATTACTTTTGGAACATCCCTCGTAGGTATTTTCCAAACCTGTGGTAAATTTAACAAAAGAGTAACTTTCAAAGAGTATTATTTGTAATCAATATTGAATAAAAAAGTTTCGGTTTCTGTTTATGTTTCATAAGATTATAATTTAGAATTTGTTAAATTTAAAACTACAAAAATACTAAAACACGTTTTAACTTTAGATTTCATATGCTATAAAATAGCAACTAAACAACAACTGAAACGCTACCTGAGCACGGATAAGCAAATGAAAAATAAAAGGGTTATAAATTTATCTTTTTTTATACAGACGGAGCATTTGCAGCGGAAAGGTCATCTTTGTTCATTAAATATGGTTCTAACATGGAAGGGGCGTGTTGTTAGGAATTATGTTTTCCATTTCTATTGAAATGTAACGAAATTAAGAGAGAGATATTGTGCACAGCTTATGTTGCTGAAGAACCAAATGTGACCCAAGTGTAGGCTACACTCAGAATTTTGGAGTTTTTCCTAAAAAATATTATGGGAAGTGTTGTATGTGAAATTTATGGGCAGTCAAATCGTAGTTTTCTTAGCCCTTTTGGTAAAACTAATTTCTTTTGTGGTTTAACTCCAAAGAATTGTATGAGAGCAAAGTATTTTAAAGCTAAGTTTTTTTTTGTAGGATAAGGGTGACAAACGAGCACACAGTCTACCTGATGGTAAGTGGTTGCTGCGGCCCATAGACATCTACATCTATCCTCGTTTGCGAATCAAAATGCAGATGCGTTGTCACCCGTGAGGACTAACATGGAATGCCTCATTTCCAGTAAAAAGGGCCTCCGGCCACCTGCACTCACCAAGCGAAACGCAGAGGTAAACCTCTACTTCACGCTGGTATTCTGTGAGGTCGTGGTACTACCCCGGTTCGAGCCGGCCCATCCGTGCGACAGCAAAAGCTGTCGCGTGGCTCTACCACTGTTGAAAGTAAGTATTTTAAGTATTTTTGTGGCAAAACTTTTTTTCATATATAAAAACAAATGTGATATTTTCCTGTACAGTGAAAGCAAAGCCTCGATGAGGCTCATACAGTCATAAACGTTAGTAATATTATGTTTTTAATTAATAGTTGAAGGCGTTTTCTAAAGAACACTTAACTTGTAATTTAAATAACGGGTACCATTCGAATGATATAATGTTTTATTATAAAAAAAGTAAATACTTTAAAAAGCTACTACGATGTTTCATTTTACGTATTGATAGTAATGATAGTACATAAATAAATGAAAATTGATCTCTCACAATTTCCATCTATTTACGAGTATGTATCGTTCCTCGTGTCACTTTGGCACGTGCTATGAAGGAAAATATAGTGAATAGTATAAAGATTTACTGATTATAGAGATAAAGATTAGTCTGAGCAATAAAATGTTTTGAGGATATTCCGAATTCAAAGACTAGGGTTGTCAAGGTCACACACACGCATACACACGCACAGGGCGTAAAGTTGCTTTATAGTCTTTGTCTCAGTAATGAGACAAGAACTATGAAGCCAACAATACTATAATTTTTTCAGCGTACTACTTTTCTAAACTTAGGTCGTATTCTAAAGTATAATTTCCATCCTATCTTGTAGAAAAATTACTACGGAAAAAAGTTTGATTGGCCATATAGTGACCGCGTAAAGAGATTTTGTCACCTGCATATGCAAGTAGTGAAATACTCAGAACATCTATTTATAGCGGCGTCATAGACGAGGCGAGGTACATTATTATGTTTAATTTGCCACTAGCATTAGAACAGTTTACAATCATTTAATATGTTACACAACACAAAACAAATTATAAATAGCAGTCACCTCATTATAACTTTTTATTTATTATCATTTATTTAATTTCAAGTATCTCATTACTACATTAACTTTTTAATAATTATAATTATTATTAATCTTTTTAACTTTTACTTAATGCTATATAATGCATTTGCCCAGCAGTCAATTAGTTGCTGGGTAAATGTATCCTACAACAAAATACCGTTAGGTCTGGCCCTAACCCTGCGCACCAGAGATGCAGCTCTTTTACGCATAGTTGCATAAAAACAATCTACATGAGCTTGAGCAAACATCGCTGATGCGCTATAACGACAGGACAGTTCCATCAGCACCTGGAACGCATTGTTATATTGGATCCGAAGGGCTGCATAGGCCCGATACCTGTAGTCCATAGGCTGCATGTGTAAAGAGATGTGCAAAACACTCTAAATAGAGTGAGTTTAACCTTCCTTGAGCATCGCGCGAACCTGCGAGCAATCATATTTGCTCGAACTGACAAAGCCCTACGTTCCCTTTCCATGTCAGTATTATCGTTGAGGTCGGACGTAACCATATTACCTAAATATTTAAAAGAGTCTACCCTAGTTAATGGTGCATTATTTAATTTAACGGGAGGCACATTACTCGTACGGTCCCGTCCGGTCTCAATGATCATATACCGACTTTTTTGTACATGTACTTCGGCCAATGTTCGGCCGCAAATGTGTCACAAACACAACAATTTTCTTAACCCACATACTGATGCACTCAACAGCACCACGTGGTCTGTATAAGTCAAGATGTTTACACATATTCCATCTGTATGACATCCGACATGCATACTACTAAGCGCCTCAATAAGTCCATTTATATAAAGAACCAAATGATAAGTATTTTATAAGACATTTCGTGTAAAATTTACTAAATACATACATACTAAATTATAATAATTATTGACATGTAAACTTGATTTGATATAATATAAATGTATGTTTTTAATTTAGGACTGCATAGAACTTAGAACTCTTTTTTTTTTAATTAATTAGTGATATCAATCTTATGTGTCTTATGAATTTATAATCTTGAATTTATCATAAAATTATAATTAAACATATTATTTTAATGGAATAATGTACATTTTATGAAATTATGTATTTGAATGCCACTGGCGAAATATGCTTGTACTATCTCTAATTATAATGTCTGTAACCATCATATTTCTGGCAAATAAATTATTATCATTATCTGGGTTATCTATAAAGTTTTCTCAACTGGTTAGGCTGTTTAAATATATAATTGTAAACGAAAGATAAAAATATACATAAATATCAATAAAATAAAATAAATACATAAATAAATAAAAACCCAACCAGATGGAAGCCCTCGGCAGGGGCCGAGTGTTAGGGGGAAAGGGTAAGAAACCGGCGGACGATGCAAGTGGTATCGAGGAGCACCGCCTTCTGCATTTGCCAGGTTCAGATATTTTTTCAGCTTATCTGTTTCGGCTTTCATGAGGTACGAACTGAAGCTTGTTAGTCTGCCGATTAGGGCTCTTGCCTTTGCGATGCGGTCCTGGTCCTCAATCCTTTTTCTCCAGTCTGGGATGGCGCTACTTTGTGTAGTAGCACGTCCAGCCGTGGGGAGCTTGGCGCCAATAATACGACATACTGACAGTGCGGCGCGAAAAAAGAATTGAGTCCGTATCGCAAAGGTCCCGGCTGGTTTCCAAATAGGTCAACAGCATTGGGTTTAGAGCCCTCACGACAGTCCCATTCCGCTGGCTTAGGGGTATACGGGGAAGACGCGGTCTATTCTCGAGAGGCGTACTGCGCGTTTCCCTAATCGCCTCTTCCAATATGCTCCTCATTTGCTCTTGTTCCTGGACGACTATTCCATTGTCGTCTGAGTCAACCACAAAGAGATCTACGGCGGCATCTACGTGTGCGGGTTGCTCTGCAACTCGTAGAGCCGCATCTCCTGTCGTAATACGTACTCCACCAACGGCGAGTGCCGGTTGCTGAGTCCGGGAGGACTCTATCGACACCAAGCCATCTGGCAATATAATAAGCCATATGCACAAACGGATCTTTGTACCCTCAATTTTGCCAAGGCACGGCACTCACACCTTTTGGTAGGGCGCTGACTGACTGCATCGACGTAGCAGTTTTGTCACTTAACTGTTACGTCAGCGGGCAATGGGGTCGTCAGTTCCCTGCGCCTATTTATTATTATTATTATGATTTAAGAGATTATTATTATTATTTACATTAAAGAGACTAGGTGAGCTTAGCCCACCCTGTCTCACTCCGCACTCTAACCGGAATGGTTCAGATAAAGCGTTTGCCCATTTAACGTAATTGACCTGTCCCCCATACCAATATTTTAAAATTTGTATCAGTTGACCTGGTACTTTAATGCCCTCTAATTTTTTTTCACAGTATATTGTAGGAGACCAAATCAAATGCCCTCGACAGGTGGAGGAAACACGCGTAGACAGGTGTTTTCATATCAACATAATATTTGACAGTGTACTTAAGGCAAAGTATTATACTTTCTGTGGACAGTACGGAACGAAATCCGAACTGATTGTCATGCAGTTTTAGATATTTATTATTTTTTTACGTGTTAGAGCCATGCTGTAGCTATATTAATAGTATAGTTGTAGCACGAATGGGTCGGCTCCACCACGCTCTCACAGAATACCAGCGTAAAATAGCAGTTTAACGCTGCTGTGTTTCGTATAGTGAGTATAGAGAACCAGAGGCCCTTTTCACTGGAAACGAGGCATTCCATCTGAGTCCTCACGGGTGACCATCATCTGTATTTTGATTTGTAATCGAGGATAGATGTAGATGTCTATGGGCCGCAGCAACCACTCACCATCAGGTGGACTGTGTGCTCGTTTGTCACCCTTATCTTATAAAAAAAATTGCATTTTAAGCACACTGTCCCATATCTTTGCTATGATGTTTGCCCAGGATATTGGTCTATAGTTACATTTGTTCGACAAGTCATCCGTTTTATTTTTCACCTCCGGTACTACTTTGGTCTTCATTATATCAGGAGGCAGATACGCATGCCTTATACATGTAGTGTAGAACATAGCCAGTACAATGTGTATATGTGGGCCAGCTTACTGTAGATGCTCAATAGTGAGACAATCATGACCTGGAGACTTACCCCTGGACATAGATTTTTTGATAGCCCCAATAAGAAAGTCCCAACCATACCACGAGCGAGGATGGAAAATGACCTCGTTGGACACGCGGAATACGGTGCTCGCTTCTTCACTACTGTGTGCATACACCTTATCATTTTGTTTGTTGTAGCTCTCTTCTAAGGTAAAAATTTTTTCACCTGAAAAAAGAATTTCCTGATTTTTTTTCCAGCATACAGCTTCAACAAAGCGCGGCATCTCTTCAGTCTCAGGTACATTAGACGAGCATTCAAACGATGTCCTGTTTTTCTTCGATATGCCTGAAGCCCTAAGTCTTCATTTAACACCCGTTTGACCGTGGTTCTGTTTAACCCCATCTGAAGGGCCAACAGTTTCTGCTTACGTTTGGGATTTCTTTGAATTCGCGCCTTCACAGCTTTTATCACTGCTGGAGTCCTAACAGACCGAGGGCGACCACTTCTTGACCTGTCATCTACACAAGAGTCTTCATTGTATCGTTTGATGGTACGATAAACGAATGTTTTGGTTATATTCAAAATTTTCAGTATGTCAAAAATTTGAATGGGCGCGTAACCGCAACGATGCAACGCAATAACTGCAACACGGTCTTCTTTAAGCGTCCACTCCATATTTAAAAATGAGTAAAATTCTAAAAAGTATACAGTTTTATTTTCATGAACAATTCGAAATTCGAATTCAATAAACTTTTTTGTGGCCAGCATTCTAAAAGAAAAGTTTTTACTGTGTGACAATACTTATGACCTGACTGTGTATATACCGGATGACAGGCCTAGAAAGTCAATATTTATACAATATCACTTTTGTTCATTACGTGGTCGAGACATGCTGCAGCTATATTTCTGGTATAGTTGTAACACGAATGGGTCGGTTCGACCGGGGAAGGACTACGCTCTCACAGAATACCAGCGTAAAATAGCAGCTTAATGTTGCTGTGTTTCGTATGGTGAGTGTAGAGAACCGGAGATCCTTTTTACTGGAAACGAGGCATTCCATCTTAGTCCTCACGGGTGAAAACGCATCTGAATTTTGATTCGTAATCGAGGATAAATGTAGATGTCTATGGGCCACAGCAACCACTTACCATCAGGTGGACTGTGTGCACGTTTGTCATCCTTATCCTATAAAAAAAAACTATACTCGTATTCTATAAGTTCGTTGAAAAACAGCGTATAAGCATTATCATCCATAAATTCCTTTATAATATACTAGCTGACCCGGCGAACTTCGTACCGCCTAACAGTTGCTTCTTTAATTTTTTATTTTTTTAATACTTGTTCCTCTATTTGGGACACCGGGTCAGCTAGTAAGATAAAAAAAGAAAAAAGAAAGTTGATAAGTCAACAATTACATTATGTCAAAAAATAAAAATTATAAAACACTTAAAATTCTTTTTTTCACTAAAAATCACAATGAAAGTTACAATTTCTGATTTCTTATTATGATATTTGATACCTACTTATTATATTTCATTTTATTTTTTTATTAAAGTTCAAATTGACTTTTAAGTATTATTTTGAATGGGAATATAGAAAAGTGTTGTTTTAAGACTTTTTCAGGCTATTTTTTAAATATTTCTCTCCGTAAGAACTATCTTCGTACTTCAAGGAATATTGTAAAAAAAGAATCATTTTTATATTATAGATTAACACTTTTTTGTCGCATTCCTTGGGAGAGGCCTATCTTCAGCAGTGGACTTGTGAAGAGATGTAATGATGAGAACGTTTTTTTTTCTGCCGACTTCCAAAAAGGAGGTACTCAATTCGAGTGTATGTTTTTTTTATGTGTGTTACCTCATAACTTTGTACTGGGCGAACCGATTTCGATGATTCTTTTTTTATATGAGAGCTGATAGTTCTCGTGTGGTCCCATATGAATTTGATCAAGGTCAGACCAATGGTTATTGAGTTATTCTTAAATAACCTATATTGAAGTCTCTTATATTGAAGTCGGCTGTACAAAATTTTTAATTTTAAATTATTTACAATTCTTGTTTAATAATTTTTTTTGGAACTTGGCGGATCTCCTTTGTGCATCGGGCTGGAGTTTGCGTGTATGTCAGAGAGGACATCTGTTCTCGACGCCTCGGCAGTCTTGAAGGTTCGGACCTGTCCATCCTTTGGCTACGCGTAGACAGCGACGACCATCCGCGCGTCTACGGGTGCCTCTATAGGTCCCATAGCGGTAATGCCGAAACAGACCGACTCATCGACCACGTCCAAATGGCTACAGATTCCTTGCTACAACAGGTCCCATCCGCAGAGATCGTGATCCTTGGCGATTTTAACGCCCACCATGCCGAATGGCTCGGTTCACGTTTAACCGATCATGCGGGGAGATCTGTTTATGACTTTGCCTTGGCATATGGTCTGACACAACTGGTTACCTCGCCTACGCGGATTCCAGATGTGAAGGATCATACACCTTCCCTGTTGGACCTTCTGCTGACCTCTCATCCGGACGGATATCAGGTTTCCGTCGAAGCCCCTCTCGGCTCTTCGGACCACTGTCTGATCCGGAGTATGGTGCCTCTCACGCTCCCTTCGCGGTTGCGTTCTGCAGGTTGCCGCCGTGTTTGGCATTACAGGTCGGCGGATTGGGACGGAATGCGGTCTTTCTTTGCATCCTACCCATGGGGGCGGGTTTGCTTCTCGCCGGATGATCCCAGCACTGTTGCTGACTCTGTCACTGATGTGGTGCTACAGGGAATGGAACTATTTATTCCATCATCTGTGGTACCCATCGGAGGCAGATCTCAGCCTTGGTTTGGTCGCTCCTGTAAGATTGCATTACGCAGTAAGCAGGAGTGTTATCAAGCCTGGGCTGCAGCTTCGGCGACTCGGGATGTAAACACCAGCATACTAAAAAAGAAGTATAACTTTGCCTCCAGGTCCTTCAAAAGAGTTATTGCCAAGGCAAAGTCAGAGCACATAGGCAGAATTGGCGAGAAACTAGTTCGCCTTCCTTCGGGAACCCGTGCATTCTGGTCTCTCGCCAAGGCTGTCCAAGGGAATTTCTGTAAGCCATCACTACCATCTCTGCACAGGGAGGACGACTCACTGGCCCATGACGCAAAGGACAAAGCCGACCTTTTAGGCTCCCTTTTTGCGTCCAACTCGACTCTTGATGACGGGGGGAAAACACCGCCGACCATCCCGCGGTGTGAGTGATCCATGCCGGATGTGCTGTTCTCACAGCGCTCGGTTCGCAAAGCACTTCTCTCCCTGGACATCCAGAAGTCGAGTGGGCCTGACGGAATCCCCCCAATTGTGCTGAGGACGTGTGCTCCGGAGTTGGCACCGGTCCTAACGCGTCTTTTCCGGTACTCCTACTCCCAAGGCGTAGTCCCGAATTCATGGAAGACAGCTTTTGTCCACCCGATCCCTAAAAAAGGCGACCGCTCAGACCCGTCCAACTATAGGCCTATCGCGATCACCTCCTTGTTCTCCAAAATAATGGAATCCATTATCAACTTCCAGCTCATCCGGTACCTTGAGGATCACCAGCTGATTAGTGACCGCCAATACGGTTTTCGTCGGGGTCGATCAGCTGGTGATCTTCTGGTCTACCTGACCCATAGATGGGCGGAGGCAGTAGAGTCCAAGGGGGAGGCGTTGGCCGTTAGTCTGGACATTGCGAAGGCCTTCGATCGGGTTTGGCACAAAGCGCTTCTTTCGAAGCTCCCTTCCTATGGGCTTCCCGAGAAATTGTGCAATTGGATCACCAGCTTCCTTGCAGATCGGAGCATCAAGGTCGTTGTAGACGGTGCATGTTCTGACTACAAGCCTATTAACGCTGGTGTTCCACAAGGCTGTGTGCTATCACCAACGCTGTTTCTTCTGCATATCAATGATATGTTGCTAACTGGTAACATTCATTGCTATGCGGATGACAGCACTGGTGATGCTTTATACACCGGCCGTGCTAATATTTCTCGGGAAAACGTCTCCGAGTACCGGAACAAACTTGTGTCTGAAGTCGAGTCTTTGCTGGACAAAGTCTCGAACTGGGGGCGACTAAATCTAGTCCAGTTTAATCCTCAGAAGACACAAGTTTGCGCGTTTACCGCTAAAAAGAACCCCTTTGTCGTATCTCCTCAGTTTCAAGGCACTCCCCTGGTTGCCGCAGCCAGTATCGGAATCCTCGGCGTCGACATATCGAGTGACGTGCAGTTTCGTGGTCACTTGGAAGAGAAGGCCAAATTGGCCTCTAAAAAGCTTGGCGTGCTCAGCAGAGCGGGACAGTATTTCATGCCGGCACACCGCCTGCAACTTTACAAGGCGCAGGTTCGGCCTCACATGGAATACTGTTCCCATCTCTGGGCAGGGGCTCCCCAGTGCCAGCTCCTTCCACTTGACCGCATCCAGCGCAGAGCGGCTCGAATCGTAGACGACCGAGTCCTTTCCGATCGGCTCGACTCATTGGCGCTGCGAAGAGATGTTGCATCTCTTTGCATTTTCTTTCGCATCTACCATGGGGAGTGCTCTGAGGAATTGTTCGGATTAATCCCAGCCGCCAAATTTCACGAACGCACATCGCGGCAGAACTCCCGATACCATCCACACCATCTGGATGATTGGCGGTCCACCACTGTGCGATTTAGAAGATGTTTTCTTCCTCGCACGACTTCCTTGTGGAATCAATTACCATCAGCGATTTTTCCGGACCGATACGACTTAGGGACCTTCAAGAAAAGAGCGTACTCCTTTTTAAAAGGCCGGCAACGCATCTGCAATTCCCTCCTTGGTGTTGCAGTTGTTCATGGGCGGCGGTAGTCACTTACCATCAGGTGAGCCGCATGCTCGTTTGCCCCCTCTCCTATAAAAAAAAAAATATCAATTTTTTTATATTTCCTGGGATTATGTTGTAAAAGCGTATACCTCGACCCAAGAATAAATTTCTAACTTTTTCTAAATTTCTAGTCCAGTAGCTTGTACTACTAGCTTGTATCTCTAGACTTATGAAATTGTCAGTACATATAGCTGCCTAGAGTAGGTATTATAAGAAATCCTCTATACTTAGGAAGAGACCTATGCCCAGCAGTAAGCTTTTACCGCCTGATGAAAAAGAAAAAATCTGGATAAATTCACTCAAACAAAGAATGTGGGTCTGAAATCTGGGATCAGTATTTACTCAGCACATGTTACATTATTTCTGCATTCATAAAACTCCTCAATTGTAACATTGAAACACAATTATTTATCGTTATTAGACACACCAGTCTAATTTTGTTTTAATTTTGTCGTGTTTGTAATTAGGTCCTTTCAAAAATGATCCTAGATAATCGAGCACTAAAGCGAACATTTATTTCCAATAACTATACTAACAAAAACTAGTGATTATGCCAAACGTTTTAAGTACGTCTAAACCAGATTTGATTGCTTAATAAAGTTTGAGTATATTAAATTCCTTACGAAGTACAAACGACTTGAGCAAATGTAACATTTCTTGTTCTTTATTAAATATCATATATTTTTAATATTGTCAAGGAATATTATCCTCATATTAACATTTTGTCCCCTTTCGTACAGGCGTTTTATAAACATAAATTGTACATGAATGTTCACTCATACCCGAAGCAATTATTTATGGTCATAAAAATAAATATTTCGTTTGGAATTCGAACGCGCGACTTGCAGCACAGTCGCCAAATGCTTAATCACTATGCTGCATATATTTTGGATTATGACAATATAAATGGCAGATACTATTGAGAAGTACTTCAGGTTCGAAATTCGAGGTCCATCCCAAAATCATTTATTGAGTTTCTTCTGTCAACAGATCCTTAGTAGACGGAACTTGGCGGTGTTTCAACCTCGTATCTTGAAAAGTGCTTGAAGTCTCTCCGGTCTTGTCGGATTACCGTTCTATTAGACCATATGTGTGAGGGAATAAAGAGTGCACTTGTGTTTGCGTTCACACGTGGACTAAAGCTAGTCTGCATTGAGACTGGCCGGTGTGATCAAAACTCCTCTCACTTGTAAATTTAAAAAAAATCTTGTGTAAAAAGTAGACAGGCGTATTGTAAACTTTTAAGGGCTGATGAAAATGAAAAACGAATTTTAAATGTTCATACTATTACAAAACATTGAATAAAATTAAATGTTACGTATTTTTGCGTGTTTAATTTAAGTTATTTTGAGTTGCTGAAGCTTCTAGTGTTGTCCGCACCTGTGGTCACGGGGGACTGAGGTGTTTAGAGTGAGGCAGTGCGGTTGTGTAACTTTCTTTGAAACCGTTGCTGGTGCCAATCACTCTGTAATTGCGTTAACATTTTTAGTCATGATAATCTAAGATCTTGAAATCTAAAATAAGTTAATTGAATCAAAACAATTCTCACCAGGGTTAAAGCGACAGTAATCTAATGGCAGGGGACGGCCGGTGAACTCAAAAAGTCTAAGGTTCGAATGCGTCATTCGACTACTGTCTTGACACAAGGTCAGGGGAGGGTCGTTTTAAGCTTACCAGTAGCGGTTAAAGGGAATATTTGTAATGTTAATAGCATTGCTTATATTAAAAAAACACAACGCAATCGTACTGCTGATATCATAATGATGGACCCAATCCACGCACAATTACTATTCGATCTAAACAATAAAAGAGAAGTTCAAATTTAAAATAACTTTTTTACGGCACATTGTTACGCCCATGTTGTTATTTGTCGAGCGCTTGTTACTCGTTACGCATCAAAACAACTTTGCAAATAATCCAAACAAATAGTTTGGAGTGCTGTGCCTGCAAATATAGAGTTAACAAGCGTGCCTGAAGGCTTTAGCTGATTTATTTTAGGCTTAACATGATTTTATTTTTGTACCGTTTTAGGCTTTATTTTTTCTGGTAGAGAGACATTCCATCGTAGACTTTAGGGGTGACAACGCATCTGTATTTTGTTTCATAACCGAAGATAAATGTATGAATTCATGGGCCACAAAATCCAGTTATCTAGGATTGTGTGCTCGTTTGTCAATATTAGTTCTATAAAAAAAAAGTTCCCAAAAATATTGTTATTTTTCCAACCGTTACTATCGTTACGTTATCCCAGCGACGATATTTTTTAAGTCCGCTGGATATAAACCCTTTTTATAAATGCGCCGGTTGGTTTAAATTACTTCAAAGATTTGCAATGGTAGTTTCATAAGAGACTGGCAATGCTCACCTTCAACAATCTACGTAATATTATACGTGGTCGAGCCATGCTGCAGCTATATTAAATTTATAGTTGTAGCACGAATGGCGGCTCGACCGAGGAAGGACCACGCTGTCACAGAATACCAACGTAAAAAAAATAGAAGCTTAATGCTGCTGTGTTTTGTATGGTGAGTGTAGAGCACCGGAGACCCTTTTTACTGGAAAAGATATATACCATCTTAGTCCTTCCGGCTGACAACGCATCTGTATTTTAGGATAGATGTAGATGTCTATGGGCCACAGCAACCACTTACCATCAGGTGGACTCTGTGCTCGCTTGTCACGCCTATCCTATAAAAAATCTAAATTTGATCTCAGCGTTTTAGATGGATAATTCTGATATCAGTTGGTAGCAGGGATTCATCCGCCCATATTCGTAATATGGGACATACATTGGCGGTGTGTGGTAATGGTGT
Organism: Parnassius glacialis; assembly: GCA_033319125.1. Lineage (NCBI taxonomy): Eukaryota > Metazoa > Arthropoda > Insecta > Lepidoptera > Papilionidae > Parnassius > Parnassius glacialis. The sequence goes on along the minus strand of JAVANC010000028.1, from coordinate 34,901,776 downwards.
AAAAATATCCATCACCTTATCTCTCTGTAGGTATCATAAAAACTTTTATAAATTCCATGAAGAATTCCAAGGGAATCAAGTGGCCTTCAATGGTCGCTGAAATAGAAAATATCTCCTTTTCAGGTATTTCAAACCAATTCTCTTTATTGACTTTTTCCATTGTAGAGAGAATGTCCCCCACTCCGCAGAGTACCGCACGCATATGAAGCTAACATCGAAAGAAAAAGTTGGCATGTTCACCACAATAGTAATGCTATGCACGTCCAATTATACATTTATTTCAGGCCATCAAAATTTCACTGCTAACTTTTGATGGACTGGAAGAAATAAACTTATACATAGGTTTCTTTAAAGAGCGAATATAAATTAGGGATGTTATTATGATATATAGAGTCACATGAAAAGGCTTTTAGAATAGAACAGAATCAATTTTATTCAATACTAGCTATTCCCCGTGACTTCACCCGCGTGAAATTTATTACGATTGGATTTCAAGGGTTTTAATTCTTTGCACGGAACCCTAAATATTTTTCTAAAATAAAAGAAGCTTAAGTTACTCATAATAAAATCAGCTATCTGTCTGTGAAAGTTCCGTCAAAATCGGTCCAGCCGTTTCGGAGACAGACAACCATACAAAAATTAAAAAAATGTTTTTGTTATAAGTACCGTTTATACTTTCATCATATGCATTTGATAAAAAGCTGTTATTTTGACATTACAAACAGACACTTCAATTTTATTTATTTGCATAGAGTATAAATAGTTACTGATGGTTCAGATAAAATCTCTGTCCTGGGAAGAACCAGTAAAAAACCCAGCGGGACTTTTCATTCCTATCGAATCGGATTCGTCTACCAGCAATAGTAACACAAGATAAGATCCATTTTCTATTAAAATGAGGTGTTTCTGTTTAGCGTGTATAAAACAAAATCACGGTTCTATAGCAATAGACGAGTTTAAAGAAATATCTTGCATATTTCATACACAGAACAAATCACACAACGTTCCTATTTCTGTTATAAGCATAACTTGGTTTAATTTCCATTTTAAAATGGAAAGATTTTGAAGAATTATTTTGAATTGAAGACAAAACACTGAAATTAGTATAGTTTTTTTAACTGCTGCCAAATGAACATGCCCTTATAATTTTGTTCTTTTTATGACTTATTTGTTTATAACAAATATTTGTAAAACCAAAAAATATTTTTATTAAAATAGTTTTTAGTGCTGACAGAATTGCAGTACAGTGTGTGTTTGGCTAGCATTATACGGCTTCCACTAGATGGAGTAAAAACCTGGTGATATAGTGATGCGAAAAGTCGACAGATGCAGGTGGCTCAAGACCGTTTTCTGTGGCGTTCTTTTGGGGAGGCCTTTGTCTAACTGTGGACTTATGATGGGATGTAAAAAATAAGATGAAGATGATTATGTTCTTAAAAGTTGTAATATAGATAATTAACTAAATATTTTTAGATAAGATATTTTGATTTTTACTTTTTATTAATTTCTTAAGAGCAATTTTTAACATTATGGTGGCAAAGAAGATTACAGTTCACGTGACGGAAAATGACAACTGCAGCTATAGTAACAATGACAACTATAGTAACAATCACTTCAACGAAGATGGGTTGGCGGATTACTATATATTTCTCGCTTCAATAATTTCAAACCAATATCAAGTACAAAATGAATACATTCCTAAAATTCATATTAAAATTCTGCAAAATAATCAAATGATTTACTTAATTCAGTTCTAAGAAAAGCGTTATGAATTTTATAGATAAAGTTTTCCCATCGCATACCGAGAATAGCGTTCATTCCGAGTACTAATTTAACAAACAAGAACTATTGTATGTTACTATATTCAGTTTCAAATAAGTATATTCTTCAAATTTAATAAGAAAAGGCAACGAACATTACCTACTATAAACGAGACTTTCATTCGAAATATAACATTATATTTCCTTAACATTCAACATACCAAGAAAAAATAAATTTGCAGCCTATTTACATTGTATGGTATTGTTACAGTCGATTATAAGCCGTTGTTATTTTTATATTAATATTTTATTTAAGGTAACAAAATACTATCATAATTAAATAACAGTTTGAATAACAATTGCAGAGTGATTTCCACCGGCGACGATTCCCATCGGCAAACGATTCCCACCCCCAGAGTTACATAATCGCACCACTGGCAAGGTTAACATTTAACGAAAAATTTAGGACATTCTCCCTTACATCCCTGATAAAATACAATATTCTTGCAATAATAGTTTCGGATTAGGGGGGAGTTAATATACTCCAGTTCATATTAAAGTTGGTAAAAATTACCTTGCGTACATCCGCTCGATAAAATAAATGATGTGTCTAACTTAGTTTGAAGAGCACCTCCTGCCCCTCCTTCTATTGCGTGCACTATCCCCGTCACCACTGATCCCAGCAACAGTACTCCCAACACCATTACACTTGGAAAGAAACACTACATACGACAATACGACACGTGTTTCGCCTCTACACCAGGCATCTTCAGGTAATGTAGACTATGCGGTTGATGACCGCCCGCAAAGTAACGCCTGATTCTATTAATTATCTAGTCCAGTTCTTTTATTCTTTTTTTTAAAACGTTACCCCCATACAAGGTTTTTCTCCTTTGTCGTGGAGGCAGTTTACAAACACAAATTGCACAATGACAAACATCCAGACCAGGAACAATTACAGTTTTTCATCCCAGCACACCGTTCGCGTCATTCGAGGCGCAAGTTCGGCCTCACTTGAAATACTGTTTTCATCTATGGGCCCGTGTACCCTAGTGCCAGTACGTAATGCGGCAGTAATTCCAGTCGCTAAATTTCACCACCGCACATCGCGATACTATACATACCATCTGTAAGAATGGCGGTTCATCTCTGTGTGATTAACCAGAAGTTACATTCCTCGCGCAACTTCCTGTGGCTAAACATCGGCTACCCCCGGCGATTTATCCTGACTGGTACTAATGAGTGACCTTCAAATAAAAGCCTACTCTCTTTAAAAGGCCGGCAACGCACAATTAATTCCCCTGGTGTTGCAGGTGTTAATGGGCGGCGGTAGTCACTTACTATCAGGTGAGCCGCATGCTCGTTTGCGCCCCTCTTATATAAAAAAATTGTTTGAAAATAAACAGGAACAGAATAATATCGGCACTTAGTTCCTGCTACGTGAAGCCCCGTACCAAGTACTTATTTACCTGAAAAGTAAAAAGTTTATTGTTTGGTCCTGCTTACAAAGAACAAGGACCACGCTCTCGGACTGAAGACGTACAACAATAAATTCGCGTTTATTATGAACATCAAAACTTCTAAGTTGCTTTCATTATTTTCCGCTTTGAGAATAACAGAGTTCTTTTCATCTTTTTTATGATTAATTTCACTTCAGTTTCCAACGGGCAAACAGAAAAATAGCGTATTTTGTTTTTATAGTCAAAAGTTCGGAGAATGATTTATTATAAGGATACTTTAACTGAACATGACCTCTTATTTTTTTATTTCAGAGAACAATAGCTAAAGGTACTTGTCGTAATTGACTACTGAGGACCATAGCCACTTGCAGCAATAAAAGCCACAGACTATGGGTTGTCACAGTTGAGGAAAATGATAATAATAATCCTGTGTTGTGCTATCCAGGCGGAGGCATTTTACTAGACTGTTTGTTACTAGACGGTAACCGCCCTCTTACCTACTTCTCTCTCCCAAAAGCAGTTCGTATACTGTGTTCTGGTCTAAAAGCTATATGGAGCAAGTATTTGGAATATTGAGCGAGTAATTACATCTTTGTCTTCGCAGGTGGCAACAACCTTCTTTATTTGTAATAAGTTACAGGTGACTATGTCTTGCAGGCTTTACCATTAGGTGGATTGTAAGTTTGTTTGTCACTTCAATTAATAAAAAATCACTAGCACGCAGATCTCGCTTGTAAATATTGCATGCTTTATGTTTAACACCTAACACTTGTGTCGTGTAGTGGCGGTTAAGAATATCCACTACCCCATATCTTTCCGTCGGTGTCGTAAAAGGCGACAAAGGGAAACAGGCAGGAGATAGGCAGCAGCATCTTCCTGATAACAACAAAATTATAATAAAAAACTGCGGTTGCCAACCCGCTTGCCAAGCGTGGCAGCTATGGTAAAACCCCCCAACGATGAGAGTAACAAATAGTTACGGCCCCCAGTCCCCGGCAGCCCGGCTATTCCTGGCTACGGTGGCGACTATGGTAACAGCGGGGCAGGGGGTGCTAAGAATCTCCCGTGGAGGTTTTTTTATAGGATGAGGGTGACAAACGAGCACTCAGTCCACCTGATGGTAAGTGGTTGCTGCGGCCCATAGACATCTACATCTATCCTCGTTTGCGAATCAAAATGCACATGCGTTGTCACCTGTGAGGACTAAAATGGAATGCCTCATTTCCAGTAAAAAGGGCCTCCGGCCACCTGCACTCACCAAGTGAAACGCAGAGGTAAACCTCTACTTCACGCTGGTTTTCTGTGAGGTCGTGGTCCCACCCCGGTTCAAGCCGGCCCATCCGTGCGACAGCAAAAGCTGCCGCGTGGCTCTACCACTGTTTAAGAGTTCGGTTGCCATCTACGACGACTCGAACTGGCAACTTATAACGCACGCACCCTGAGGACTGACGAGTAGATCCTGGAGCTGGAAGAAGAGATAGACAAGTTGCGTTGGAATATCATAGGATTATCCGAGGTCCTGAGAGAGCGGGAGAACACGATAACCCTCGAATCCGGCAACTTTTTCTATCACAGGGAGGGCGACCATCTGTCCCAAGGAGGTGTCGGATTTATCGTCCAAAAGTCTTTCGTTAACAACGTTATAAATATTGGGAGTGTGTCGACGAGGGTTGCGTACCTTATACTCAGAATCACCAAACGGTATTCGCTGAAGGTCATACAGGTTTACGCACCAACCTCAGCACACCCCGATGAGGAGGTAAAGGAAATGTATGAGGATATCTCTAGAGCCATGCATTCCTCCGAAACCCACTATACGGTGTTAATGGGAGACTTCAACGCAAAACTAGGCACAAGAGAAAACGGTGACTTGAAAGTAGGGAAATTCAGAATAGGGCAACGAAAGCCAAGGGGCCAGCAGCTGGCCGACTTCATGGAGCAAGAGGGACTCTTTATGATGAACTCTTTCTTCCAGAAGCGGTCCCACAGGAAGTGGACCTGGTCAAGCCCCGACGGTTCGACAAAAAATGAGATTGACTACATTATGGCGACCAGAAGACAACTGTTCAGTGATGTCTCAGTGATCGCGAGGGTGAAAATCGGCAGCGATCACCGAATGGTGAGGACACACTGAACCTAAACGTTAAGTTGGAGAGGTCACGTCTAATGACGTCAACTCTCCGTCCCCCTTGTGCTCTAATCCAAAGTCCCGAAACCTTTCAGCTCGAGCTACAAAACCGTTTCAGTGCCTAGAAGATTGCAATGCAGTGGACGATATGAATAACAAGCTCGTGGAAACTGTCCATGCGGTCGGAGCTAAGTTTTGCAAGACCCGCCGCAGAAGAACATTAAAACTCTCCGATCACACTCTTAATCTCATGGCTGTTAGACGGATATGAGGCTGCAGTCTTCGGTAGATTTGACAGCATACAGGCAACTGAACAGACAGATCTCCAAATGCATGCGGCGGGATTTACGCAATTTTAATACTGCTCGTATTGAAGAAGAGCGATCGATCGAGCGAAACCAGGGCTCCAAAGTCTTTGCTAGAGATCTGTCTGCCAGAAAGAGCCAACTGACGAAGCTAAAGACCGAGTGTGGCAGCGTCATTTCCGGGACACCTGAGATTTTGAGTGAGTTTAAGAGGTTCTAGGGCAGCTGTTCACATCATCGTTGGAGCCAGTAACGATCAAAGAGCGAGTCTTATCCGACATAATTCCGATGATATCCTGGACGTCAGTCTGAGCGAGATTAGAATGGCTCTCCAGCATCTCAAAAACGGCATGGCCCCAGGCGAGGATGGCATTACAACGGAGCTTCTGAAAGTGGGTGAAAAATCGGTACTTGAAGTCCTTCAGAAGCTCTTTAATTCCGTCCTCCATGGTGGCATTACACCGGAGGCATGGAGTAGAAGTGCGGTAGTCTTGTTCTTCAAGAAAGGCGACAACACTCTTGAATAACTATGAGTCCCTTTTGAGCCGCGTCTACTTGCTGTTTTCGAGAGTCATTACGAATCGTCTCGCGCGCAGACTTGACGACTTCCAGCCTCCCGAACAAGCCGGTTTCCGAAAAGGCTTTAGCACCATAGATCACATACATACCCTTCGGCAAATTGTACAGAAGTCCGAGGAGTACAATTTGCCACTATGTCTGGCGTATGTGGACTATGAGAAAGCCTTTGATTCCGTCAAATTTTGGGCGGTGCTGCAGTCCCTTCAGCGGTGCCAAGTTGACTGTCGGCATAACGAAGTGTTGAAGTGTTTATACAGTAGGGCTACGATGGCTATCCGAGTACAGAACCAGAGTACGAAATCTATCGAATTGCAGTGAGGTGTAAGACAGGGTGACGTCATATCCCCGAAACTCTTAACCGCTGCATTGGAAGACATTTTCAAGCTTCTGGACTGGAAAGAATGCGGTATCAACATCAATGGCGAGCACATCACTCACCTTCGATTTGCCGACGATATAGTCTGTATGGCAGGCAGAATCGCTGAAGGACCTAAGCACTATACTCAATGACCTCAATAGTGTTTCCCAACGGATAGGTCTTAAGATGAACATGGACAAAACGAAGATCATGTTTAACGTCCATGTCACACCTATGCCGGTAGTTGTTGGGAGCACTAAGCTCGAGGTTGTTGACGAGTATGTTTACCTGGGACAAATAGTCCGACTAGGTAAGTCCAACTTCGACCGACAGGTCAATCGACGGATTCAACTCGATTGGGCAGTGGTGACATATGGAACTAAGACGTGGTTCTTCACTGCTGGCCGGATAAGGAAGCTCAAGGTCGCTCAGCAAGCTATGGAGAGAGTTATGCTCGGAGTTTCTCTGCGTGATAAACTTAGAAATAAGGATATCCGCAGTAGAACCAGAGTGACCGAGATAGCCCAACGGATTAGTAAGCTGAAGTGACAATGGGCCGGCCATATAGCTCGAAGAACCGACAACCGATGGGGAAAAAAGGTTCTCGAGTGGCAGCCTTGTACCGGCAGGCGTCCCCCCACTAGATGGAGTGACGACCTAGTAAGATATGCAGGAAGTCGATGAATGCAAGTGGCTCAGGACCGTGCTTTGTGACATTCCTTGGTGGAGGCCTATGTTCAGCAGTGGACTTGTGAAGGGCTGTAATGATGATAATGATGACCTAACACTTTGCCTTGTTGGAAAGCGCATTTAAGAATTTGACTGTGGCGCTGCTAGCCGCGGTAATGATATATTTGAGAAAAAAGTATTTCTACTCTCACCTTACTCGAAACTTAATTGTTCTGGCCCATGTGCTATTTACGTATGTAAAATGTCTCCACGACACACAAGAGGTTTTTTTTTATCTGGATGATTTGTTTCCTATAAAACTGAAGTAACAAGGGAACTTGCAGTCCACCTATTTGTAAGTGGCTGCTGCACTCCATCGACATCTGATCCTAACTTCAAACAAAGGAGCCTACAAATGGGAGGTGGCTTACGATCGCAGAATCAGACATCTCGCACCTTAGGTGCTACTTTCCGTCACCGATGTATATATTGTACATCTGGGGTAAACGTGTTGGTTATATCACCATGTGTCGGAAGACTTCGGGTGTTTCCCTTTTACTACACCCAAAGGATGAAATGGGGCGATGGATTCCCTTAAGCCGTGATGGCAACTTCCTTCTTTTGTTCCAATCATATTACCTACAACGGGACTCAACCAATCTTAATGCTTGGCAGAGCATTTGGCGATCACAGTACCAGACGTCTCGCACCTTTGACGTTGCTTACAACAATTAAAGCCAAACTAACACGAATATGTACATTAAAAACAAAATTTTGTAATTGTATTGTATTGTATCAGTACCTGCCGAAGCTAAGAGTATTTAATATTTGTACAATGAATTATAACTATAAACAACATAAATATAATAATAATATAATATATAATAATAATAAAATAATAAATAACGCAAAAATTTGCAATATTTATTACCACAATAAAAACTAAAACTTTAAGCTAAAATTATCATACGATCCTACTTTCCGCGGTATAATGCCAAAAATGCAGTCTGCGTTTTTTTGCTGAATGGCAATACTTAGCTTAGAGCTATAAATTAACCAGCGTATCTTATCATTAAAATTTCGGTTAGCGTGTGTTCGTTATCGTTGTCCTTCATATCCTGAAATTTTTATGGGATACTTATGAGGTTACCTGGATGGTTCTAAGCTATAGTTGGTCTCAATAAGTGGGGCTGTTGTCGAGATCCCTCTTAAACGGCTTGATAAATTTTAAGGAAATCTGAATTAAAAAAATTCATTACCATTCCATTTTTTTAAAAAAACATGACCAACATCTTTATTCAGTCCATAAATCTGTCTAAATTTGGAAGAAATAACATATCTATTACTTCTTAAATTCTCTTTTGATATAAGACTAGTGTGTGACGGTTACCGCAACCTTTTTCGAGGGCGCATCAAGCGCATTCAGATATCGGAAATAAAGCGTAGTCGGAATGCAAAGTGGTTTCCGATATCGGGCGGCGAGCATTTGTATACGTATTGCTCTTTATACGCGGTTCGAGTGCGCTCGACCTATGCTGACTTAGACTGTACTCTGTAAAGATCTTTACTCCAAAGCTTATGAGTATCAGGGAAATTTTCTGTTTTATTTTTTAAATATAATTTAAATTTTTTCGTCATTAACAATATTTGCAACTAGCTGTGCCAGTGATCTCGTTCACATAGATTTTTTGTTTCGATTGATTTCAAACCGAGGAAGTAGGTTTACTCGGTTTCATGATAATAGTCAAATAGTAATAGTATCGATATATTTATAAATAAATATGATTTTATCATAAATATTGATTATGTGCATGAATGACACAAAATTTTAAACCAAGAATGAAACTTAAAGAAAAATAAAATGAACGTCCCACCTGATGCTGCTGCTACCAAAGGTTTTGTGTGATGCACGTTCACACAGAGAGAGACAGACAATTCCACAGTCAAAAAGACCGACAATGAACCAAAAAAAAAATTGCTTTGGCATAGCTATATCGATAGTATAGTATCATCATCACCATCGTCATTATAGCCTTTCATATGTATTATAGCATGGGCCTCCCCCAAGGAACGCCACAAAGCACGGTCCCGAGCCACCTGCATCCATTGACTTCCTGCATGTCTTACCAAGTCGTCACTCTATCTAGTGGGTAGATGCCCTACACTTCGCCTGCCGGTACGACGCTGCCACTCGAGAATCTTTCTCTCCAATCGGTGATCGGTTCTTCGGGCTATATGGCCGGCCTATTGCCACTTCAGCTTACTTATCCCTTGGGCTATGTCGGTTACTCTGGTTCTACTCCAAATATCCCCGTTTTTAAGTCTATCACGTAGAGAAACCCCGAGCATAGCCCTCTCCATAGCTCGCTAAGCATCCTCATATGGTCAGCATTGAATAACCACGTCTCAGATCCATAGGTCATCACTAGCATTACGCACTGGTTGTACAATCTAGTTTTATCTTAAATTTTATCTTAAACACCACGTAATTACTGCAAATTGACCCACATTCTTGATGGCGGTGACGTAACTCCAAATTTCATTCCAACGTAAACTCCACTAAATTTACCATACACAAGTGTAGTATAAATTCTGGTTCTTATTATTTTATATCCGGCGACGATCCAGGACCATGTTCGGGAGTTTACGGGAATTTTAAAATAAAGCAACTAAAATGGGTTTGGAAGATTGTATTGATCTTACAACAGCTGAGAGGGTAATAAAATATTGCAAAGACAAAAAACCTGTTTAAAATTAACGTTATGCACTGGAGTAATTACTACGAGTACGTTGTTTAACTCGTTGCTTAGAAAGAAGGCGCAGGCGCTTCAACAACACCTTCAAACAGAGAACGCTTCAGATGCATTGTCATTTTCAAACACTGACTGAATGATTATATTGGCTCCTTATATTCTTCAAGTTGGAACAAAGTTGTGCAAGTACTGCTGTTTAGTAGCAGCAGTAACAGGCAGGAACAGGTTAAAGTATAGTTACTTCCCAAGATGGACTCGTAGACATTCCCAGTCATTTCCTACCTAAGAGTGGTTCTGCGTAGGGTATATAAGGTACCGGTTAATTACTTATCTTTTTTATCACTTTGATGATACTGTAAGGCAGAGCCCGTCGATATATTTCGTAAAATAAATAAATATTATAAGTTAAAATAAGTAAAAGTGTCTATTTACACTTTCACAATACGTTTTATATAAAATCGAACGGAATTTAATATGGAAACATTACCTACTTTCCGATCATGACTTATTCTTTATCACATCGCGTTCAAATTTAAATTTTAAACAGTAATTTCGTTTCCCGATTCTACTAGATAGTATTATATATTAGATAATGTAGATAAGAAAAATGTTACATTCAATTATTTTTATCTGCAATTTCTAAAGCGTTTCTCTTCCGTCGTTTATTGGAAATATAGTTTATTAAATTTGTTTGCATTTTTATACAAATGACAACTGGAAACACAAACCAACAAAATCCTTCGATAATGGTTCTATTTTAACAATAAAAATACTTTTAAAGTACAATTTTTTTTCTGTGTATAGAAAAATATATCCTCTAACAATTGTACAAAGGAAAAGTTATAGTGTTATCGTATATAACATAATTGCTTAAACGATTGTTCGTAAGAACTGGTGGATAACCAGTGCCAAATATTTGTGTTGGCGAACGAATAACCTAATAAAACGCAATCTTCCATTCCCCTTATGTTTGTTTTATTTCACACATACCTTCCAAAAACATAGTACTTTTCTATTTCGAAAAGAAATAAGCATTTATAAACTAAATCTTAAATAAATATCTCACCCCTATGTAATGGAATTAAACTGAAAAATAATATTATTAAAATTGGCTTTTTGAATAAGGAGGCTTTAAAAATTATTTCTTTATTAAAAAAAAATAAAGGTTTAAAAACGCTTTCAACGTTGTAATGTAATTGGGAACTAAATAAGATGGTCTACGTTTTAATATTTTTTTTAAATCATCGTATGTTGCCATTACTGTTATAACCTATTAAAGACCACTACTGAACTTAAAGCCCCATAGATTGCCTCATAAAGGATGTATTTGCCATAGTTGCCACGCTTGACAAACGGGTTGGCATTCGCATTTTTTTTAAAGAAGAGGGGGCAAACGAGCATGCGGCGAATGGTAAGTGACTACCGCCGCCCATGAACGACCGCAACACCAGGGGAATTGCAGATGCGTTGCCGACCTCTTAGAAAGGTGTAAGCACTTTTCTTGAAGGTTCTTTTTAGCGGTAAACGCGCAAATTTGTTTCTTCTGGACTGGACTAGATTTAGTCGCGCCCAATCCGAGACTTTGTTCAGCAAAGACTCGACTTCAGACACAAGTTTGTCCCGGTACTCGGCGACGTTTTCCCGAGAAATATTGGCACGGGAGGTATATAAGGCATCACCAGTGATCTCGTCTGCATAGCAATGAATTTTACCAGTTTGCAACATATCATTGATATGCAGGAGAAACAGCGTTGGTGATAGCACGCAGCCTTGTAGAACACCAGCGTCGATAGGCATGAGATCAGAGCATGCACCGTCTACTATGACCTTGATGCTCCGATCAGCAAGGAAACTGGTGATCCATTGGCCCAATTTCTCGGGAAACCCATAGGAAGGAAGCTTCTAAAGAAGACCCGATCAAAGGCCTTCGCAATGTCTAAACTAACGGCCAATGCCTCCCCCTTGGACTCTACTGCCTCCGCCCATCTATAAATCAGGTAGACCAGAAGATCACTAGCTGATCGACCCCGACAAAAGCCGTACTGGCGGTCACTAATCTAAGTTTATAATGGATTCCATTATTTTGGAGAACAAGCAGGTGATGGCGATAGGCCTGTAGTTGGACGGGTCTAAGCGGTCGCCTTTTTTAGGGGTCGGGTGGACCAAAGCTATGCTTTGAAAATAGGAGTACCGGAAAAGACGCGTTAATACCAGTGCCAACTCCGGAACACACGTCTTCAGCACAATGGGACGGATTCCATCAGGCCCACTTGACTTTCTGACGTCCAGGGTAAATACGAGTCCCTTTTGAGCCGCGTCTACTTGCTGTTTTCGAGAGTCATTACGAATCGTCTCGCGCGCAGACTTGACGACTTCTAGCCTCCCGAAAAAGCCGGTTTCCGAAAAGGCTTTAGCACCATAGACCATAGACATAGCACATATACATACCCTTAGTCCGAGGAGTACAATTTGCCACTATGTCTAGCGTATGTGGACTATGAGAAAGCCTTTGATTCCGTCAAAATTTGGGCGGTGCTGCAGTCCCTTCAGCGGTGCCAAGTTGACTGTCGGCATAACGAAGTGTTGAAGTGTTTATACAGTATGGCTGCGATGGCTATCCGAGTACAGAACCAGAGTACGAAACCTATCGAATTGCAGAGAGGTGTAAGACAGGGTGACGTCATATCCCCGAAACTCTTCACCTTCATTTTCAAGCTTCTGGACTGGAAAGGATGCGGTATCAACATCAATGGCGAGTACATCACTCACCTTCGATTTTCCGACTATATAGTCAGGCAGATATGGCAGGCAGAATCGCCGAAGGACCTAAGCACTATGCTCAATGACCTCAATTGTGTTTCCCAACGGATAGGTCTTAAGATGAAGATGGACAAAACGAAGATCATGTTTAACGTCCATGTCACACCTATGCCGCTAGTTGTTGGGAGCACTAAGCTCGAGGTTGTTGACGAGTATGTTTACCTGGGACAAATAGTCCGACTAGGTAACTCCAACTTCGACCGAGAGGTCAATCGACGGATTCAACTCGATTGGGCAGTGGTGACATATGGAACTGAGACGTGGTTCTTCACTGCTGGCCGGATAAGGAAGCTCAAGGTCGCGAGCTATGGAGAGGGTTATGCTCGGAGTTTCTCTGCGTGATAAACTTAGAAATAAGGATATCCGCAATAGAACCAGAGTGACCGAGATAGCCCAACGGATTAGTAAGCTGAAGTGGCAATGGGCCGGCCATATAGCTCGAAGAACCGACAACCGATGGGGAAAAAAGGTTCTCGAGTGGCAGCCTTGTACCGGCAGGCGTCCCCCCACTAGATGGAGTGATGAGCTGGTAAGATATGCAGGAAGTCGATGAATGCAGGTGGCTCAGGACCGTGCTTTGTGACTTTCCTTGGTGGAGGCCTATGTTCAGCAGTGGACTTGTGAAGGGCTGTAATGATGATGATGATGACCTAACACCATGCCTTGTTGGAAAGCGCATTTAAGAATTTGACTGTGGCGCTGCTAGCCGCGGTAATGATAGATTTAAGAAAAAAGTATTTCTACTCTCACCTCACTCGAAACTTAATTATTGTTCTGGACGTTTAGCCACGTGCAATTTACGTATGTTAAATGTCTCCACGACACAGAAGAAGTTTTTTTTTTAATCTGGATGATTTTTTTTCCTATAAAACTAAAGTAACTGGCTACTTAATTGGCTACTGCACTCCATGGACACCTGAAGCTAACTTCAAACAAAGGAGCCTACAGATGGGAGATGGCTTACGATCGCAGAATCAGACATCTCGCACCTTAGGTGCTACTTTCCGTCACCGATGTATATATTGTACATCTGGGGTAAACGTGTTGGTTATATCACCATGTGTCGGAAAACTTCGGGTGTTTCCCTTTTACAACACCCAAAGGATGAAATGGGGCGATAGATTCCCTTAAGCCGTGATGGCAACTTCCTTCTTTTGTTCCAATCATATTGCCTACAACGGGACTCAACCAAACGTAATGCTTGGCAGAGCATTTGGCGATCACAGTACCAGACGTCTCGCATCTTTGACGTTGCTTACAACACTTAAAGCCAAACTAATACGAATATGTACATTAAAAACAAAATTTTGTTATTGTATTGTATTGTAGCAGTACCTGCCGAAGCTCTTAGTATTTAATATTTGTACAATGAATTACGTAAAAATTTACAATATTTATTATCACTAAAAAAAAATTGAAATCCTACTTTCCGCGGTATAATGCCAAGAAAGCAGTCTGCGTTTTTTTGCTGAATGGAAATACTTAGCTTAGAGCTATAAATTAACCAGGGTATCTTATCATTAAAATTTCGGTGAGCGTGTGTTCGTTATCGTTCTCCTTCATATCCTGAAATTTTTATGGGATACTTATGAGGTTACCTGGATGGTTCTAAGCTATAGTTGGTCTCAATAAGTGGGGCTGTTATCGAGATCCCTCTTAAACGGCTTGACAAATCTTAAGGAAATCTGAATTTTTAATATTCATTGCCATTCCATTTTTTTTTAAAAACATGACCAACATCTTTATTCAGTCCATCAATCTGTCTAAATTTGGAAGAAATAACATTTCTATTACTTCTTAAATTCTCTTTTGATATAAGACTAGTGTGTGACGGTTACCGCAACCTTTTTTGAGGGCGCATCAAGCGCATTCAGATATCGGAAATAAAGCGTAGTCGGAATGCAAAGTGGTTTCCGATATCGGGCGGCGAGCATTTGTATACGTATTGCTCTTTATAGGCGCTCGACCTATGCTGACTTAGACTGTACTCTGTAAAGATCTTTGACTCCAAAGCTTATGAGTAACAGGGAAATTTTCTGTTTTATTTTTTAAATATAATTTTAATTTTTTCGTCATAGTTTTTTGCAACTAGCTGTGCCAGTAATCTCGTTCACATAGAATTTTTGTTTCGATTGATTTCAAACCGAGGAAATAGGTTTACTCGGTTTGATGGTTTATTACTTTGGGACTAAATTTAATTTTATAAGTTACACTACTGTTTCCAGTTCCAACTCAAATCCTAACAGTATCGATATAATTATAAATAAATATGATTTCATCATAAATATTGATTGAGTGCATGAATGACACAAAATTTTAAACCAAGAATGAAACTTAAAGAAAAATAAAATGAACGTCCCACCTGCTGCTGCTGCTACCAAAGGTTTCGTGTGATGCACGTTCACACAGAGAGAGACAGACAAATCCACAGTCAAAAAGACCGACAATGTTCCAAAAAAAATTGCTTTGGCATAGCTATATCGATAGTATAGTATCATCATCACCATCGTCATAATAGCCTTTCATAAGTATTATAGTATACTTCAATTAAAATTCAAAAAAATATGCAATGCTTAGAAATGTCCTCTTACAGTTAGTGCTCTTCTATCCCATCGACGGTAAAACGATTAGTATCAGAGATTTAAACATCATGTTCGTTAGTAACTTGAGCGTTACCAACAAACATTATACATGGCGTATTCGAAGTGAAATGCGATACCTATAATTAACATACGTAGATAGTAGAGTATTTATATAGGCCAATCATGATCATCATCATCATTAAAGCCCTTCACAAGTCCACTACTTAACATGGGCCTCCCCCAAGGAACGCCACAAAGCACGGTCCCGAGCCACTTGCATCCATTGACTTCCTGCATGTCTTACCAAGTCGTCACTCTATCTAGTGGGTAGATGCCCTACACTTCGCCTGCCGGTACGACGCTGCCACTCGAGAATCTTTTTCTCCAATCGTTGATCGGTTCTTCGGGCTATATGGCCGGCCCATTGCCACTTCAGCTTACTTATGCCTTAGGCTATGTCGGTTACTCTGGTTCTACTGCAAATATCCCCGTTTTTAAGTCTATCACGTAGAGAAACCCCGAGCATAGCCCTCTCCATAGCTCGCTAAGCACCCTCATATGGTCAGCATTGAATAACCACGTCTCAGATCCATAGGTCATCACTAGCATTACGCACTGGTTGTACAATCTAGTTTTATCTTAAATTTTATCTTAAACACCACGTAATTACTGCAAATTGACCCACATTTTTGATGGCAGTGACGTAACTCCAAATTTCATTCCAACGTAAACTCCACTAAATTTACCATATACAAGTGTAATATAAATTCTGGTTATTATTATTTTATATCCGGCGACGATCCAGGACCATGTTCGGGAGTTTACGGGAATTTTAAAATAAAGCAACTTGAATGTGGTCTTGGACGATTGTATTGATCTTACAACAGCTGAGAGGGTAATAAAATATTGCAAAGACAAAAAACCTGTTTAAAATTAACGTTATGCACTGGAGTAATTACTACGAGTACGTTGTTTAACTCGTTGCTCAGAAAGAAGGCGCAGGCGCTTCAACACCACCTTCAAACAGAGAACGCTTCAGATGCATTGTCATTTTCAAACACTGATATTATACTGGCTCCTTATATTCTTCAAGTTGGAACAAAGTTACAGAACAAAGTACTGCTGTTTAGTAGCAGCAGTAACAGGCAAGAACAGGTTAAAGTATAGTTACTTCCCAAGACGGACTCGTAGACATTCCCAGTCATTTCCTACCTAAGAGTGGTTCTGCGTAGGGTATATAAGGTACCGGTTAATTACTTATCTTTTTTATTACTTTGATGATACTGTAAGGCAGAGCCCGTCCGTATATTTAGTAAAATAAATAAATATTATAAGTTAAAATAAGTAAAAGTGTCTATTTACACTTTCACAATACGTTTTATATAAAAACGAACGGAATTTAATATGGAAACATTACCTACTTTCCGATCATGACTTATTCTTTATCATATCGCGTTCAAATTTAAATTTTAAACAGTAATTTCGTTTCCCGATTCTACTAGATAGTATTATATATTTGATAATGTAGATAAGAAAAATGTTACATTCAATTATTTTTATCTTGAATTTCTAAAGCGTTTCTCTTCCGTCGTTTATTGGAAATATAGTTTATTAAATTTGTTTGCATTTTTATACAAATGACAACTGGAAACACAAACCAACAAAATCCTTCGATAATGGTTCTATTTTAAAAATAAAAATACTTTTAAAGTACAAATTTTTTTCTGTGTATAGAAAAATATATCCTTTAACAATTGTACAAAGGAAAAGTTATAGTGTTATCCGTATATAACATAATTGCCTAAACAGTTGGTCGTAAGAACTGGTGGATAACCAGTGCCAAATATTTGTGTTGGCGAACGAATAACCTAATAAAATGCAATCTTCCATTCCCCTTATGTTTGTTTTATTTCACACATGCCTTCCAAAAACATACTAATTTTCTATTTCGAAAAGAAATAAGCATTTATAAACTAAATCTTAAATAAATATCTCACCCCTATGTAATGGAATTAAACTCAAAAATAATATTATTAAAATTGGCTTTTCGAATAAGGAGGCTTTTAAAATTATTAATTTATTAAAAAAAAAATAAAGGTTTAAAAACGCTTTCAACGTTGTAATGTAATTGGGAACTAAATAAGACGGTCTACGTTTTAATATTACATGCCGAGCGCAAAGCGCGTGGGTATGTTCTACTAACGCCTAAAAATCAAAATTCCACCGTTTTGTCGCATGAAATCGTATCCAGCAATCCTATTATATATATAAATGATATAAAAAGCACATTGTTAGAAAGATAAATGATTGTTGAACATATTAATATTTTTTTAAAATCGATTAATTGCTATTTTTAAATAAAAAAAGGGGTTTTAGTGGCTTATGGTGTGGATTTATCATGTCCCTGTGGCTTGTAAACACTATAACTTTTGAAAATATCAATTGTTTAACTCAATCTATTTTTTAATCTCTTCATCTATCATGTGGGAAGCCACTGAATGTAAATGGCAGTGTAATTTTGTTTTGTTTAGCTATAATTAATTTTTTTCGGCTCCAAAATGGCGAACTTTTCGTTGATTTGTTAGCCTCGTATAAAATTATTTCTGTAAATGGGGAGCCACAGCCACAGAGTAGTTTACTTACTAACTCAGTTCGCCATCGCCACAGATTACTGTATATATCAGTTCGCCGCATTAGCTTGCTACATTTATATTTATCTATGGTTCGCCGTCAGTCGCCGTCGTGAGTGGACATTATTTCGGTTGTTTGCAGCGGCTCAAAAAGATCGCTGTACAAATACACAATATTCGAATAACCAAATTTCTTAAATACTTGATAATAATAATAATAAGAGATTTTTTTATTACAATATTTTAAAAGCACAGAATAAGTAATAGTAGTACGTACTAAAAGTAAGTAGTATCAATTTTTTTGTCATGGGTGAAATTTTCATGGTTTTCGAGGGTTTTGAAACCGAATAGGGTTGTCGAAATGTAAATCCAAGATGGCGGCTGCAATATATATCAATTTTTTCATCATGGGTGTCATTTTCATGGGCTTCGAGGGTGTTGAAGCCGATAGTGCTGTCGAAATGTAAATCCAAGATGGCGGCTAAAGTAGGTACCAAATTTTTTCATCATGGATATCATTTTAATGGTTTTCGAGGGTGTTGCAGCCGATAGTGCTTTTGAAATGTAAATCCAACATGGCGGCTGCAATAGATATCAATTTTATCATCATGGGTGTCATTTTCATGGTTTTCGAGGGTGCTGAAGCCGATAGTGCTGTCGAAATGTAAATCCAAGGTGGCGGCTGCAATAGGTATAAATTTTTTTATCATGGGTGTTTTTCATGGTTTTCGAGGGCGTTAAAGCCGATAATGCTGTCGAAATGTAAATCCAAGATGGCGGCTGAAGTTGGTACCAATTTTTTCATCATGGGTGTCATTTTCATGGTTTTCAAGGGTGTTGAAGCCGATAGTGCTGTCGAAATGTAAAGCCAAGATGGCGGCTGCAATAGATATCAATTTTTCATCATGGGTGTCATTTTCATGGTTTTCGAGGGTGCTGAAGCCGATAGCGCTGTGGAAATGTAAATCCAAGGTGGCGGCTGCAATAGGTATAAATTTTTTCATCATGGGTGTCATTTTCATGGGTTTCGAGGGTGTTGAAGCCGATAGTGCTGTCGAAATGTAAATCCAAGATGGCGGCTGAAGTAGGTACCAAATTTTTTCATCATGGATATCATTTTAATGGTTTTCGAGGGTGTTGCAGCCGATAGTGCTTTTGAAATGTAAATCCAACATGGCGGCTGCAATAGATATCAATTTTATCATCATGGGTGTCATTTTCATGGTTTTCGAGGGTGCTGAAGCCGATAGTGCTGTCGAAATGTAAATCCAAGGTGGCGGCTGCAATAGGTATAAATTTTTTATCATGGGTGTTTTTCATGGTTTTCGAGGGCGTTAAAGCCGATAATGCTGTCGAAATGTAAATCCAAGATGGCGGCTGAAGTTGGTACCAATTTTTTCATCATGGGTGTCATTTTCATGGTTTTCAAGGGTGTAGAAGCCGATAGTGCTGTCGAAATGTAAAGCCAAGATGGCGGCTGCAATAGATATCAATTTTTCATCATGGGTGTCATTTTCATGGTTTTCGAGGGTGCTGAAGCCGATAGCGCTGTGGAAATGTAAATCCAAGGTGGCGGCTGCAATAGGTATAAATTTTTTCATCATGGGTGTCATTTTCATGGGTTTCGAGGGTGTTGAAGCCGATAGTGCTGTCGAAATGTAAATCCAAGATGGCGGCTGAAGTAGGTATCAAGTTTTTCATCATGGGTGTCATTTTCATGGTTTTCGAGGGTGTTGAAGCCGATAGTGCTGTCGAAATGTATTTATACTACTTTAAAAAAAATCCGTATAATCATGCTATACGTTATTTTTAATGCGAAGGCATGTTCAATTGGATTTACCAATATATTTTTTTTAAATCATCGTATGTTGCCATTACGGTTATAACCTATTAAAGACCACTACTGAACTTATAGCCCCATAGATTGCCTCATAGAGGATGTATTTGCCATAGTTGCCACGCTTGACAAACGGGTTGGCATTCGCATTTTTTTTAAAGATGAGGTGGCAAACGAGCATCGGCGGATGGTAAGTGACTACCGCCGCCCATGAACAACCGCAACACCAGGGGAATTGCAGATGCGTTGCCGACCTCTTAAAAAGGTGTAAGCACTTTTCTTGAAGGTTCTTTTTAGCGGTAAACGCGCAAATTTGTTTCTTCTGGACTGGACTAGATTTAGTCGCGCCCAATCCGAGACTTTGTTCAGCAAAGACTCGACTTCAGACATAGTTAGTCCTGGTACTCGGCGACGTTTTCCCGAGAAATATTGGCACAGCCGGTATATAAGGCATCACCAGTGAGCTCGTCTGCATAGCAATGAATTTTACCAGTTTGCAACATATCATTGATATGCAGGAGAAACAGCGTTGGTGATAGCACGCAGCCTTGTAGAACACCAGCGTCGATAGGCATGAGATCAGAGCATGCACCGTCTACTATGACCTTGATGCTCCGATCAGCAAGGAAACTGGTGATCCATTGGCCCAATTTCTCGGGAAACCCATATGAAGGAAGCTTCTAAAGAAGACCCGATCAAAGGCCTTCGCAATGTCTAAACTAATGGCCAATGCCTCCCCCTTGGACTCTACTGCCTCCGCCCATCTATAAATCAGGTAGACCAGAAGATCACTAGCTGATCGACCCCGACAAAAGCCGTACTGGCGGTCACTAATCTAAGTTTATAATGGATTCCATTATTTTGGAGAACAAGCAGGTGATGGCGATAGGCCTGTAGTTGGACGGGTCTGAGCAGTCGCCTTTTTTAGGGGTCGGGTGGACCAAAGCTATGCTTTGGAAATAGGAGTACCGGAAAAGACGCGTTAATACCAGTGCCAACTCCGGAACACACGTCTTCAGCACAATGGGACGGATTCCATCAGGCCCACTCGACTTTCTGACGTCCAGGGAGAAGAGTGTTTTGCGAACCGAGCGCTGTGTAAACCGCACATCCGGCATGGAGCACTCACACCGCGGGATGATCGGCGGTGTGTTGCCCCCGTCATCTAGAGTCGAGTTGGACGCAAAGAGAGAGCCTAACAGATCAGCTTTTTCCTTTTTATTTTATTTGTTATTAGGAAGACCCTGCTGCTCATCTCCTGATTTGTTTCCCTCTATCGCCTCTTACGACACCCACGAGATGATATGGGGTAGTGGATATTCTTATACCGCCATTACACGATAAATATATTCATGTCGTATAACAATGCAGGAATCGATGTGAATTCTTTTTTAGTTACTAATTTATACATATAAATAAAACTGAAGTGTTTGTGTGGGCTATTTGCATGCTACTGTGACATGAATAGCTATTTGTAATAAAAATCCTGTCCGTCTGTCCGGGTTAATCTTCGGAAGGGTTGAACTTATTGTGATGAAACTTTACGGACAGATAGAGAATAATTCCAGGAATTAGGAAACAATTATAGTATTTTTTGTGATACAGAAAAATTGATAAAATAAATGGTCATTGATGATTATTTTAATAAATTTAAATGACGACACGTTAAAAGGCGAAACCGAATTGGGTCGATAATTTAAAAATATATGTAAATTATAGTTTTTATATACGTTATTAATTGCTTTGAAAATATTTAATAATTATTCTATGTAATTATTTATAGTGGTAACAATAGCGCTATTAGTGTATTTACCAATTATCTATATAAGCAAACATACACAATATATTATAGGTTTTTTCTATAGAGTAAGGGTGACAAATGAACACACAGTCCACCTGATGGAAGGTGGATGCTGAAGTCAATAGACATCTACATTAATCTGCGTTTAAGAACCAAAATGCACATTCCTTATCATCCCTGAAGACTAAGATGGTGGATGGACCCATTTTCAGGAACAAGTGGTAAATTTAAAATTTTGTACAAACGACTTCAACATGAATATAATTGATTGTTGATTTTTTAAAACACCTCTACCAATTTCGATAAAATTTAAATGGCATCACCTGGGAAGTGTACCCTTTGAAACAATAAAAGAATTTTTCGAATCGATTCAGGCGTCTTTAAGTAATCGGTAACACATAAAACACACTAAAAAAAGATTCCGATGAATTGTGAACCTCCTCCTTTTTTGGAGTCGTTTGAAAAGAGTCTCCGGTTCTTTACACGCAGCATACGAAACAGCAACAATAAACTGCTATTTTACGCTGGGCTTCTGTGATAGGTATGGTCTTACCCCGGTCGAGCTGATCTATTCGCGCTACAACCATAATATAGCTCCAGCGTAGCTATACCACGTAATAATGGTCTTCTGTTCGGAGTATTTGCCATTTGTTACCGGCTTAAGAGAATCCATTAATGCATTTCATTTCATGGGTTTCGTAAGAGGCTATAGGAATAGATGTTTTGGCGTGGCGATGTCTTAGTAGCCGTGAATTGGTCACTCACGGTGAAAAACATGGAACCTACCTGTCCGGCGCTTTGGTGAACTGTGCCCTCCTCTTCCCCTTCCCGCCGAAGCCGAGGTGAAGTAGCGGGGGAAGAGGAGTATTGGTGTGGAAATGCGCCCCTCGTCCTATTCTACACAACTCTGGCGGGGCCGCACAGGTAGAGGAGTGTCGCAATTGCGAGGTGCCGCGGCCGATACTTGGTTGGAGGCGAAGCCATTGACTCGGTCCACCGCTGGGGTCAAGAATGCTGGTGCTTCCGAATGCTCGATTTTCCTGGCCCCATGGCCTACGTGGTTCAGACTCGGGGGTGTGGAGGGCCATCCGCTATGCAGGTAGAATTAGTTGGCCTGGAGGAAAACGTGCCTAATGTTCTGGTGCACCTTATCTGAGAAGGAGAAGTTGTTCTCTCTCGAGGAGGGGCGGCCGGCACTGGTAGGGCCGCAGATGTGAGCGAAAGCGTTTTCGTGGCCCTGCCAAAACTGTCTGCACTTGCCATTGGTGAGAGTAGGCATTTCCCCATGTAAAAAGTGTAGAAATAGATATTATTGGGAAAGAGGGTAAAAAAGTGAAAAGAATATGAGCAAATGAAAGTGGAATGGTGGTCTTCCACTTATTTTGGCAGTATAAAGTGACTGAGAGGCGACAGTCTGTAGTTCTACGAGTCTCATGTTGTTATTATGCCCGTTGGGCTAAAACCATTACTTCTACACTGAGATTCTGCCCAAATAAGACAAGTGATGTGGTTCAAGGAAGGTCGTGTTGCTGAGAGGCTGCCCTGTGTACAATTGAGATGGGTAGTGATGCTGTTGGTCAGCATACTTTGGTGTTGTCATGTAATTGGGGTCCTGATAGTAAGCGGGGTTTGTTAACAAGTGATGTTCTTCTATTTAAATACTTTTCAGAGTAGTTTCAAACAACAGAAGTGAAATAGTTTCTAAAACGTGACGGCAGGTGCACCATTGCACGTGCGGCAGCGTCGGTGTAGCTAGACAGAATTCTTGTAAACAACACGTGAACAGCACACCTGCGCCATTGCACCTGCGGTGACGCCCGTTTTGCTTGTATAAAACGGACGGAGCGGCCGTCGTTAAAACAGTCTGGGCTCTGACGCGGAACGGTGCGCTTGTCGTATTCCGTTACTAGTTTATCCTTGACTCGTTGGATAATTAATTTGTGTAAACGAATTAATTATTATCTCTAACTACAAAATTTGTCTCTGTACTCTATACTTAACTAACCTTTCTACAATATAATATAAACATAATAAGTAAGTACCAAGGATTAGTATCCGCTTTTAGATATAAGTCGCAGTTCATTCCAGTAGCCGATTTGCATAAGCAAAAACGATAAAAATATCTAGATAATGCATAGTTGTATATTTTAAGCATTTTAAAGAAACTGTAACAGAACAATAAAATAAACAATAAACAAATCAACGTTCGTACTCATAAGTGGCTGATGATTTCAATATAATGTTATCGTCTTCCGGTCCTGGGTTCACAAGCTCGTCGCTTAATTATGTTTATTTTAATTTCCCAGAGAATTACAAAACCTTTTGTTACGAGTCGCTACCGGAAACACCCGAGTAATGCCGAGAGCGCCGGCGCCGCCCAGTCGCGGCGGGACATCGGGGTCACTTCACTTCGCATCGAGCGTCAGCGCGTGCAACTTGTCTTAAATACTGCAAAATATCAACTTAAATACTGCAAATATGAGTGATTAAATGTAGTGAAGCATTAAGTTTTAGTTTATTTTACAGTAGTGAAGCATTAAGTTATAGTTTGTTTTACATTCAGAAGTGGGATATACAATTAGAACTTAAAAGAAAACGAACAATACAAAATAGGGATAGAGTCCCCGTTATCGCCCACATATAGCCTTCGAGTAGTGTGATAGTTATTACCTTTGCGAAAGACTTCGCGTTAATGACTTTGTTTTTATTAAATGTCTAAATAAAATTTGCTGTCCTTTTTACGATATTGACGTACCATTAAAGTGTAAAGTGAAATGTTTTAAACCAAAAGTTAAATCTTTCTGTTCAATTAGCATTCAATTTATAATAAGGTACCCACAAGTAATTTTGTTATTCCTTAACGTAAAAAGGTCTAAAGAAATGTTGGAGGTATTTTAAGATGAGTTATAGTTTTGCATTTAGTGGAATCATAAACTATTCGAGTAATGTTATAATTTGATACATGAGGTGTGATTTACATGGGCTAGTTTTAAAGTTCAGTGTTTAAACGATGTAACGAAAAAAATGTTTAACTTTAACGTGCTATGAATTAAAAACACTGGGTATTAATTTTGTGTTCTAATGTGAAGATAAGTGTTACAGTTTACTCCGAGTATTATGTGTTCGACGGAATTGGGATTTAATGTTGAGGGTTTAGTGGAAAGCGTGGAGCTGTAGCGTTAGCTCTTGAGTGCAAGTATGCTGCCGGCTTATGACGCCGCGGACTGGTTAATTGCCGCTGTTACCGATCACTATTTGATACACGAGGAAAGTAAATTTATCTTAAGGTTAATTCTTTAATTAGTTGAGAGGAGTGCCGGAGAACCAAAGTATAACTGACGAAATTGAAGTGGAACAGGTTAGTTCTGACATTGAAGAGAATATTTGGGTTTACATGAGGATCGGACCGAACCAGGGGTTGTCGTGTGCCAGCTCGGTATATGGTGCCCCGGAAAGGCGATTGTGTCCTGAGAGTAGTGCTGCATTGTTTAAAAAAAAAAGAATCTTTTTAATGTTTTCTTTTATGTTACAGTAGCACGTGTGATATAATTACATGGTGAGTGTGCGCCTTGCTGGTCGAAACGGACTGGCGGGTCCAGCTGTAGCGTGGCCTGGTTTCAGCAGACGCGTATGCGTGTATACGCAGGCGCCATCCCGGAGCGCGTATGCTGTACATAGCGGTGCCTCGGAAGTCTTAAACTATGTATGCGCGGAAGTGTTATACTCTGTATTCGCGGACGTTGTGTCCTCTGAACATGTATTAGGGTCTGTCCTGCTTCATGTTTTAACGTGGTTCACGTGATTAACGTGGAATCTCGGAGGTTCAAGGAAGAGAATGTGTGAGATACTTCGTATGGAGATGTATCCACACTTGTGAAAGCAAAGTGCTTTATTATAATCTGCGATATGAGAGCGTCTTTCTGTTAGAGGGTCTCGTATGCGTGATGGATGAGAGGATATGCAACTGTGTATATTGTTTTGATAATTAACAACTTGTTTTACGCAGATCACGATGACGACAAACCCGACGATGCCTGTGAACTCTCAGGTGCTCCTGTTGATCCCGTTAACGCTTCGAGTGCGTGGTGCGGTGCGACAACTCGCTGGTGCGAGTGCGGCATGCCCTGTGCTGTGTTCTTTTTGCCACGCGCGCCAGCCACGCGCGCCAGCCACATGGTAGCTAAGCATGGCGTGTGCTGGTTTGTTTTAATAGCCACGTGCGCTTGCCTTATGCCTGCCGCAATGGCAAGCAGTGAGCGACGTGTTGATGTTTGCTGTGTAAGCAATCCCAGCGGTGTACTGATGAATACTGGATGATTTAATTACACGAGGAATGCCGTGTGAACCTATGCAATAAGCTTCGGCGGCGAAGCGAGTGGAAGATTGCGCCATTGCGAGACTACAGGCAAATAAATTGAAGGTGCGTAATTATTTTTACATATTTAATCTGTCTGTGGCTTCGAGCCTTCTGTCTGTATTCTGTCTGTGGCTTCGAGCCTTCTGTCTGTATTCTGTCTGTGGCTTCGAGCCTTCTGTCTGTATTACAAATTCTGTCTATTCTGTATAAGTCTGTTCTGTATAACTCTGTTCTGTATAAGTGCTATTCTGTATAAGTCTGTTATGTACAGGTCTGTTCTGTACAGATCTATTATGTGCGGACCTGTGCTATGCATGTCTGCTCTGTTCAGGTCTGTTTTGTGCAGGTCTATTCTGAGCAGGTCTGTTTTGTATAGGTCTGTTCTGCACCAGTTTCTGTCTGTTCCACATCTGTTTCTGCCTTTTGAGTGTATGCTGGAGTGTATTATTACCCTACTTTCGTAAAAGACATAATTTCTGTGCGAGTTTATACTTATTAACTTGGCTATTACACATTATTCCTTTTTACTGACACTGTAGTCAAACCGTGGTATCTCCAGGGCTGAACACTCGCCGTAGAATTCACGGTGCGTGAGCGACTCAATCGATCTGCAATCTCATATGCTGAGTGAGCTATGTGCTCGTTGATAAAAGAAGACATGTGTCTGCGATGGGGTGTGTGCGAGCTGTCGCGTTATTTATGGTGTATGTAATTAATAAAATACAGCACAATTCTGACTGCTCCTGAAGGGCCACTGTGTGTGCTGTTTCGCTTCTTTCACCTGGTTAAATGGCGGTTTTAATAGATTTTGCTTATTTGCTTCCACAAATGCCTGTCTTACTAAGATTCAAGGCTGCAAATTAATGCAAGGCGACTCTGTTCAATATATCCTCTAAGAGGCAGTCTGTGGGGGGGACCTAAGCGTAGCGGTAGATTTTGATAGAATGTAACGATACCGGTCTTGACGATCATTACAAGATTCGTAGTCTGAAGGAGATTAAAGAGTTTCGTAGCTGAGTCGTTGCGGCCGTACAAGGGTTCTGTCGGTAATGCAACAGATTCTGCTGGTAGTGGTGAAGAGGCGGTGGATGCGCCGTATCTGATTTGATCTGTTAGAAAGTTAATCCGTCATGAACTGTTGGTAATCGATGTGCATCGGTCATTTCAGCTGTAGCAAATATTCTGAACGTTATCTAATGCCTCTTCGTGAATACCTTATGGTATTCACTTTGCAGGATGGCCGATGTTACGAGTCGCTACCGGAAACACCCGAGTAATGCCGAGAGCGCCGGCGCCGCCCAGTCGCGGCGGGACATCGGGGTCACTTCACTTCGCATCGAGCGTCAGCGCGTGCAACTTGTCTTAAATACTGCAAAATATCAACTTAAATACTGCAAAAATGAGTGATTAAATGTAGTGAAGCATTAAGTTTTAGTTTATTTTACAGTAGTGAAGCATTAAGTTATAGTTTATTTTACACTTTATTAGATTAATAACATAACTTTTATAATAATAAATGATGATTAAATAATAAATGACGCCTTCCGCTTGTCGGCTTCCTACGAACCTAGGATTAATGTTATTAAATGTGTATAAACAATTGTTATTAGTTGTTACGGTCAGCAGCTGCTTATCCCAGGAGTAGGGTCCCCCGCGGGCCCATAGACGGAGAACCTACAAGCAGATGCTGGTCCGGCCTGCTACAGGCCAAGGGTGAAAAGTTTCTAATTACAATAAACGATCAGGGGGGAGCGTTGTATTCTATTAAACAGAGCTTACTTACCTCTATCCAAGGCGACTGGTCCCTCAGGATTCGGTCAGGTCGCGTGTGGATGTATAGTGCTAGGAAAGTAAGGGTCAGTGATGTGTATCTGGGTGTGGCTGGTAGTGTTATTGACCTTATTAGACCGTTACCATCTGCAGCAGTTCGGACCTCAGCACCTCTCCACCTCACGTCACTTTCTTCGTTAGTCACGATGAAGGTCCAGTAACTCTGTCGTACGATTAACTACCCTACAGAAGCCACTAACTCTCGTTTGTTATAACGCCTAACTCGCGAAATGAACACAGAACGTACGGATCAAAGGTCAAAGTTATTTCTAGAATATCAAATACCGCACTAGTAACTAATACAGTCGAATCCACTTATACAGATTCTGAATTAGACACTAAGTCCCGGGTGAAGCTAACAAAACAGAAATGCGCGTTACCTATGGTAAACTGTATATTACCTAGATGCGCGTGTCGTATTCCGCTTCCGACTTCCCAACAAAAGAACGCGTGCTATCTCTCGCCGCGATGAATTTGGACTCTCAATTTTTCTAGGGCGTTCTCGACTCCCACCGTTCAACACGCTCGGACGTTCAACACGCTCGGACGTTCAACACACACGAACTTCATCCCGTATCGCGCCGAGCCGAGTGCCATCTAACGTCGATGCTTGACATTAGCGCTTTTGCGCGAACATTAGTGTTTAGTCGTTGCAATATTGATTGACAGTTATTTTATAATTTATGATGCAATATTTGTAGTAATAAAAATATTAATGTTCATTATTAGGTTATTATTTAAATTGCATAAAAGGCCGCTGTGACGGATAGATCGGGCAGTTGTTTTGTAACCGCCAGCAAGTAAAGGAGTGAAGGGTAACTCTGTCAGTTTGTGAAGTGATTACAACGTATTTATATACCAAGTAAAAGTATCGTTTATATGCGGTTAGTCGTACCTAGTCTATCCATCATCCACAATAAGCTCCGTAAAGATCTTGAAGTAAAGAATAAAATATTTGGAAAACCCAAAAATGCACGCCTTAAGAACGTTTAATTTAATTTTGATGAAAAAAATAAAATAGTGACGATAATTTTTACAAGAAAAAAAAAACAGAATTTGATCGACTTTCACTAATAACGTTTAAACGGTGTTAAGTTCAATAACAAAATCAATAGGGATATTCGAGGATCGGCATCGTATTGGCAGAAATGTTGTTCTGAATTGATTACAATGGCTAGAACTTTAGGGCCTCCCGCATGGTTTTTAACATTTTCCTGCAATGATTTAAATTGACCAGACATGATAAAAGCCTTGCTAATCGCTGATGGACGTGAAATCTATGACGTCGATCGCCTGTCATGACACAGTGTGGCGGAGCGATTGAACCTAGTGCAAAAACATCCGGTAGTGTTAGCACGACAGTTCACTTAAAGAGAAATAAAGATTGCTTGGTTTTATTAAAGACTTTTGGTACCGAGTGTAGTTTCAAAACCGCGGTAGCCCACATCTACATTTTATGTTAGTCTGGTGTAGTAATGACGGGGAGTTCTCCACTTCAGAGGGAATTGCTGTAATTGAAAGGATGGTTTCATGTTCAATAACTCATAACATAAGGTTGTTACCTTATGCTGCGCAAATTAGTTGAGGATTTGCAGATTTATAAACACACTGTGACGTGCTAAAAAAACGCCATGCTGATGGTTGTTGATTTGATTTTCAAAAGCCAGCAAGTGTTAACACCGTTTGTCTTGGACCAAATGAAGCACATGCTAACAATGGACGATTCTGTTTATTTTATTGAAACGAACCTCAAATGAAAGCATAGTAAACAATTACATTTCAGTTCTTTTAAATCTATGGAAGTCACAGCTGTGCTGCCTACTACGTCGCAAAATATGCGAGTAAATGCGATGATGTGATGTAATTCGAGACGCTATTTCGAATGCTAAGAGACAAGGTGATGTTTGGAAACAATTGTTTTCTGTATCAATGACTATTTTAAATAAACTCTTGGTGAGTGCGCTCGAATGCGCATACAAATTATGCCATTTGCCATTGAAAATGTCGTCTCGAAAGACTGTTTTTGGAAATAATTGCAGGTCGGAGGAACGTTTTAGACTTCTGAGATTTGACAGTGATGAAACCAGTATTTATAATAACATTTTTGATCGTTATGTATTACGCCCAAACGAGCTGAAGAAACCGTCTCTATCACGACATGGTCAGAGGTCAATGGAGATGCGGAACTGAGAGACGAAAATATTAGTATTACCAGTGCGTTACTCGTATATCAGATTGCAGAACAATACGAGAATGAGTGTAAGAAATAGACCGGCAGCATTACGTACTTTTGTGAAGACATGGAAGAACGAGCTGTCATGTCAGATGAATTGTTCATAGGAAGCATTCGAGGATTAAATATCCAACAGAAGGATTTATTTCAGAAAGTTTCAATGCAATCGAAAACGATTTGCATCGACAAGAAAGTCAGCTGTTACTCTTTATCACGGGCATTGTTACGCACCAACAGTAGATATACTGCAGAAGCCTAAATTTGTTTAAGTTTGGTCGTTAACCAGGTTACCGATCGTCAAATTTTGGCGAAACGCTACATAGTATTTTCTTCCTTCCGATATAAAAAAAATATTATGACATACAAAAAAATTACATGTCGAAGACTCGGGAATGAAAGGCATAAATGGCGCTATATAAATTGGCTAGTCATATACGAAATTTCTATGGTCTCCTATGAGAACTAAAGAATAATTCACCTACGACTCCAAGAATACAAATACAACGAGAAGTTATTCGGTGGAGTCAACATTTTAGTATTTAGTGATATATTTCAGCTTCCTCCGATGAAAGGGGATTGCTGTTTTGTTCAGCCGTCATGGTTTTCAGTGGGGGTCAATTTGTAAATACGCGACAACGCAAAGATAGCGAATTCATCGTTTTCTGGAACAGCTTACGGGTTGGTAACTTGACGACGACTTAGCTGGAATTTCTATGCGAGCGGCGCCACGTGCCTTTAAATAATGTATTTGCGGATGACGTCGCTGTTCGTATTTTTCCCACAGTCAAGCAAGTCGACGATTACAACGAAAAATTAACAAGGAAAATGCAAAGCTGCACCGAACTTATTTAATCAACGCAGTGGATGAGTCACGTGAAGTAGCGACATATGGTAGAAAACCACCAGAGAGCGTAATTCCCAAAGACGTCAATTACTGTGGTGGTCTTATGCCATCGATAAGATTTGTAGTCAAATTTCGAGTGATGTTGAGACGCAACATCATGGTCTCTGAAGGGCTAGTGAACGGAGCTATGGGTATAATAAAAAAAATCAAATGGCCGGCCTTGAGGAGAAATCAACGGAGGATGGAGAGATACCAGAAGCCGTGTACGTTAAATTTGATGAAGAAACTATTGGTCGCAGGCTGAAAGATAGTAATGGTTGCATACCCATACCTCCATCGAGTACTACGTTTCAGGCAGTAAGGGGTTACGGAGATCTGGAGCGCGGTATGCTGCTAATATTAAGCTGGGTGTTTACAGTCCACATACTATAGGGTACGATCCTTGAAAGAGCTGTGATCGACCTTGGAAAGAAAAACTTTACAAAAGAGCAAATATATGTTGCACTAAGTCGTGTTAAAAATTTGGAAGCCATAACTTTATCAGATTTGGACGCCAACAAATTAATTAACAAATTATTAAATAAAGCAAACGATGACAGATCGTTGACCGAAATGACGAGTTTATGAAATCTGTCTTCCGACAATGAAGACCACACATAATACACCTCAAGTAGCACAATTGGAATGCGAGATATATCGTACAAATAATTTTTGGCTATAGTGTATCCCATGATAATTCCAAATATGGCTAGGATGCTATGTTTAATTCCAGAGTTCCTGTGCCTAATGGCTTCATCGTCAGATTAGAAATTGTGTTATAGAAATAATTTTGTTTTTAGCTTTTTAGTGTGTACCTTGTTGAGTTTTACAGTTGCACAATATCTTATACTATTAAATGCTATCAAAAACCGATTTGAAATTGTATTAACAATAGATGAAGGTACATGTGATTGTAGCAATCACATGTACTATCTTGCTTTGCTGTCATTTATTGAAGAGTTTCGTTATATTTCACCAAAGATATTCATCAGAACATCACCAAATTAAAATGGGACCACCTCGAAATACTACGATGCTCTTCCAAACGACCCTTAACCGATTTTCTTGTTGTTGTTCATTTTACATCGACAAGTAATAAATATAAATATAAAATGAGAACATCGTCAATGCAGTCGAAATCAATTAAATACGCATTATTAAGAATAACTCAAAATCTAATGATCAGATTTGGATCAAATTTATATGGGACCACATGTGAAGCACCAGCAGCAGCAAATAAAAAATGAATCATTGAAATCGGTTCACCCAGAAAAAAGTTATGGGGTAACACACATAAAACATGCAGTCGAATTGAGTACCGTCTCCTTCGACCTTGGAAAGAAAAACTTTACAAAAGAGCAAATGTATGTTGCACTAAATCGTGTTAAAAATTTGGAAGGCATAACTTTATCAGATTTGGACGCCAAAAAATTAATTAACAAATTATTAAATAAACCACACGATGACAGATCGTTGACCGAAATGACAAGGCTATGTAAATCTGTCTTCCGACAATGAAGACCACACATAATACACCTCAAGTAGCACAATTGGAATGCGAGATATATCGTTCAAGTTATTTTTGGCCATAGTTCATCTCGTGATAATTACAAATATGGCTAGAATGCTATGTTTTATTCGGGAGTTCCGGTACCTAATGGATTCATCAACAGATAAAAAGTTGTATTATAGAAATAATTTGTGTTTAGCTTTTTATTTTGTAGTACCTTGTTGAGTTTCACAGTTGCACAACATCTTATACTATTAAATACTATCAAAAACCGATTTGAAATTGTATTAACAATACATGACATTGTAGCGATCACATGTAAAATCTTGCTTTGCTGTCTTTTATTGAAGAGTTCCGTTGTATTTCACCGAAGTTCTTCATCAGAACATCACCAAATTAAAATGGGACCACCTCGAAATACTACGATCCTTTTCCAAACTACCCTTTATCGATTTTCTTGTTGTTGCCATTTCACATCGATAAGTAATAAATCTATACAAATACATAAAATTGAAGTGTCTGTTTGTAATGTCAAAATATTAGCTTTTTACTAAATGCATATGAAAGTATATACGGTACTTATAACAAAAACACAAATTTAAAAATTTTTGTCTGTCTGTCTGTCTGTCTGTTTGTTCCGGCTAATCTCCAAAACGGCTGGACCGATTTCGACGTGACTTTCACTGGCAGATAGCTGATGTTAGAAGAAGTAACTTAGGGTACTGATATTTTAGAAAAATAATTAGGGTTCCGTGCAAGATAATTAAAAAACGCTAGATTACTCGCGAGCGAAGTCGCGGGGAACAACTGGTACAAATATAAAATGAGAACATCGTCAATTCAATACAAAGTCAATTAAATACGCATTATTAAGGATAACTCAAAAACTACTGGTCAGACTTGGATCAATTTTATAAAGGGACCACATGAAAAGCTTTTAGATAAAAAAAACAATCATCGAAATTCACCCAGGAAATGGTTATGAGGTAAAACACATAAAAAAACATACAATCGAATTGAGTACAGCCTGCTTTTTGAAGTCGGTAGAAAAAGAACAAGGAAAACATGTGGATCAAAACTATGAAAGCACTTGTGACGCAACACTGCGATCTGTTTTTATCCAATCTTGAACACAAAGGATCGCTTTTTACGATGACGCTTTCTCATTTGATTAAAACCAGTGCCGTAATTGTGCAATAATACAGCCTTTGCAATTAAGCTTAACCTGTCATACAGATGACATCTAATCCATAGTCAACATTCGGAAGTGTCCCTAGTTTATATATTTATATTATATAATTTATATATAGTTATAACATGTGAGTGATGAAACATGGTCAAAAAGGACTTTAGAAAGACAGAAGAAGAAAGGTTTTAATAAACTACATTTACCTAAACTTAGGTAGGCCAAAGAAATGAAAGATAAAATAAAAATTGTATCGCATAGCAGTTTCTGAAAATAAGCAGATAAATTATAATTATGGAATTTCTTAACATATTACTAAACACTTTTATGAAAATAAAAAAAATGACCAAAAACTTTTTAGTAAAGCTCAACCAATAGCTAATAGACTAGGATCTACATTCAACCCTATTTGTACGTGACGGCTGCCCGATCTGGTTAATTCTAAAACTATATTTAGTTGTTTTCTTAATAGGAGATGGGGCAAACAAACATACGGATCATCTGATGGTAATGGTGGATCTTTTCTAGAAGGATTTTTTCTTGAAGGTTCTTTTTTTTCAAACTTGATGGAATCATCGTTACTTTAAAAAAAAAACATGATTTAAATTCCAGCTCTTTCGTGAATTGTTGGTTCCGATCCAATTTTACACGAATGTTAACAACGTTAGGTAATTTTAATAACAAAATTGGGTTGAAATAAACCTAAGACGCGTCTAATTTTGTGACAAGTTATTAGATTTTGACATAACTTTAAAGCCTAAGCTGAATATAATAATTTTACTATATTAATAATGTAAACAAGTAAATTATTATTAAAATTGTTTAAATATTTCGTAGTTAGTCTAAGTTAACTTCGTTACTTCGATACTCTTTAAAAGTTAACAAGAGTAATAAAATTACTCACCACAATTTATTTCCATAAACGTTCCCAAGCTTTTATCTTATAGTCTGTCCAATTTCGAGCGTTAAGAGCAAAATCAGGATTTCGGATATTGCAGAAAGTTTTGCGTAAAGCTGTGAACTCAAACGAATTCGGTTTCTAGGTTTTAAATTTTTCTTTTGCTTCGTAATTATATTCAAAAATAATTGGTAAAAATTGAAAACAAGTCCGACTTGTGACCTTTTTAAACAAATACATATAGTATTCCATCATTTAATCAAATCCTTTAGTCATAATTACAGCCCTTCACAAGTCCACTTCTGAACATAGGCCTCCCCCAAGGAATGCCACCAAAGCACGGTCCTGAGCAACCTGCATCGATCGACTTCCTGCATGTCTCACCAGGTCGTCACTCCATCTAGTGGGGGTTCGCCCTACACTTCGCCTACCGGTAAGAGGCTGCCACTCGAGAACCTTTCTTCCCCATCGGTTCTCGGTTCTTCGAGCTATATGGCCGGCCCACTGCCACTTCAGCTAACTAATCCGTTGGGCTATGTCGGTTACGCTGGTTCTACTGCGAATATACTTATTTCTAAGTTTATCACACAGAGACAGCATAGTCCTCCATAGCTCGCTGAACGAATTTGAGCTTCCTCATACGGCCAGCAGTGAAGGACCACGTCTCAGATCCGTAAGTCATCACTGGCAACACGCACTGGTTGTACAATTTAGTTTCCCGAACGTTACCCAGCCGAGTTCAATTCGTCGATTGACCTCTCGAACGAAGTTGGACTTACCTAGTCGGACTATTTGTCCCAGGTAAACATACTCGTCAACAACTTTGAGCTTAGTGCTCCAAACAACTATCGGCATTGGTGTGACATGGACATTAAACATGATCTTTGTTTTGTCCATGTTCATCTTAAGATCTATTCGTTGGGAGACACTATTGAGGTCATTGAGCATAGTGATTAGGTCCTCCAGCGATTCTGCCATAGAGTGATGTACTCGCCATTGATTTTAATACCGTATCCTTTCCAGTCCAGTAGCTTCAAAACGTCTTCCAATGCACCGGTGAAGAGTTTCTGGGATATAAAGTCACCCTGTCTTACACCTCTCTGCAATTGGATAGGTTTCGCACTCTGATTCTGTACTCGGAAAGCCATCGTAGCTCTACTGAATAAACACTTCAGCCTCTCGATATTCCGACAGTTAACTTGGCACCGCTGAAGGGACTGCAACGCCGCCCAAATTTTGACGAAACCAAAGGCTTTCACATAGTCCACATACGCAAGGCAAAGTGGCAGATTATACTCCTCTGTCTTCTCTACAATCCGCCGCAGGGTATGTATGTGGTCTATGGCACTAAAGCCCTTTCAGAAACTGGCTTGTTCGGGAGGCTGGAAGTCGTCAAGTCTGCATGCGAGACGATTCGTCATGAATCTCGAAAACAGGACGTAGACGCGGCTCAGAAGGGAAATTGGTCTGTAGTTCTTCAAGAGAACGTTGTCGCCTTTCTTCAAGAACAAGACCACCGCACTTCTGCTCCACGTCTCCGGAGTAGTGCCACCATGGAGGACGCAATTCAAGAGCTTCTGAAAGACTTCAAGTACCGGTTTTCCACCCGCTTTCAAAAGCTCCGCTGTAATTCCATCCTCGCCCGGGGGCTTGCCGTTTTTAAGGTGCTAGAGAGCCATTCTAATCTTGCTCAGACTGACGTCCGTGATATTTTCGGAATCGTGTTGGATAAGACTCGCTCTTGGATTTTTACTCACACTTGCGTGTGGCTCCAACTATGACTTATATAGCTGCCCATAGAACCGCTCAATCTCACTCAAAATCTCAGGTGTCCTGGAAACGATACTGCCACACTCGGTCTTTAGCTTTTGTCAAGTTGGCTCTTTCTGGCAGACAAATCTCTAGCAAAGAGTTTGGAGCCTTGATTCCGCTCGATCGCTTCTTCAATACAAGCTGTATTAAAGTTGCGCAAGTCCTGCCGCATGCATTTGGAGATCTGTCTGTTCAGTTGTCTGTATGCTGTCAAATCTATTGAAGAATGTAGATTCATCTCTCGTCTAACAGCCATGAGATTAGGAGTGTGATCGTAGAGTTTTTGTGTTCTTCTGCTGCGGGTCATGAAGAACTTAGTTCCGACCGCATGGACAGTTTCCACGAGCTTGTCATTCATATCGTCCACTTCATTGCAGTCTGCTAGGCACTGAAAACGGTTTTGTAACTCGAGCTGAAAGGTTTCGGGGCTTTGAAACAGAACACGACCTCTTCAACTTAACGTTTAGGTTCAGTGTGCCTCTCACCATTCGGTGATCGCTGCCGGTTTTCACCCTCGCGATCACTGAGACATCACTGAACAGTTGTCGTCTAGTCGTTATAATGAAGTCAATCTCATTTTTTATCGAACCGTCGGGGCTCGGCCAGGTCCACTTCCTGTGGGGCCGCTTCTGGAAGAAAGGGTTCATCATAAAGAGTCCCTCTTTCTACATGAAGTCGGCCAGCTGATGGCCCCTTGGGTTCCGTTGCCCTATTCCAAATTTCCCTACTTTCAGCTGACCGTTCTCTCTTGTGCCTAGTTTTGCATTGAAGTCTCCCATTAACACTGTATAGTCGGTTTTAGAGGAATGCATGGCTCTAGAGATAACCTCATACATTTCCTCCACCTCCTCATCGGGATGTGCCGAGGTTGGTGCGTAAACCTGTATGACCTTCAGCGAATACCGTTTGGTGATTATGAGTATAAGTTACGCAACTCTCGTCGACACACTCTCAATCATTATAACACTGTTAACGAGAGACTTGTGGACGATAAATCAGACACCTCCTTGGGACAGATGGTCGCACTCCCGGTTATAGAGCAAGCTGCCGGATTCGAGGATTACTGTGTCCTCCCCCTCTCTTCGGACCTCGGATAATCTTATAATATGCCAGCGTAACTTGTCTATCTCTTCTTCCAGCTCCACTATCTTCTCGTCAGTCCTCAGGGTGTGTGCGTTGTATGTTGCCAGGTCGAGCCGTCTTAGGTGGCAACCGAACCTCTACCGAAGATTCTTAGCACCCCCTGCCCCGCTGTTACCATGGTTGCAACCGTAACCAGGACTGGGGGCCGTCTCTTTGTTGCTCTAATCATTATTATGGTAATGTATTATGTATGTTAATATATTATGGCAAGCATGGTATTTGCCATACTTGCCACGCTTGGCGAGCGGGTTGGCAACCGCAATTGTTTTTATTGTACTTTTGCTGTTATCAGGAAGATGCTGCTGCCCATCTCCTGCCTGTTTTCCTTTGTCGCCTTTTACGACACCCACGGGAAGTTATGGGGTAGTGGATATTCTTGTAGTGGCACACGGCATCGTACTTACTTACTAATCCCTTAGTAAGTAAGTGTATTTATTTAAAATACCTTACATAAAAATTATTCACATAAAAATCACAAGTTCTAAAAGATGATAACTCATTCACATACGAATCTTGATTTTATTATTTGTTCAAAACGGAACGCGAGAGATAAAGCCTTGAAAGATACGTAATTTTTCGAAAAAAATCAGACATTTTTTCTCCCTCTCTAATATTTTTCAGGAACTAGGAACTGTTCCTGTACATAAGTATTTGCCAAAACAGAGATATATAATTTATGAAATGATTAAGCACTTTCTATTTAAAAATATATTTTTTATATAAAACTAAATTGAAAAGTGAACTAGCAGCTAACCTGATATCTGCAGCCCATGGATTCTTGCAGCCTACTTCTACTGTACTGTTACTCTGTGGCATAAGTAGATAAGAGTGTGGTACTGTCCCTGTACGACCCCTAGATAGAAAAGGAGTCCGATTAAAATCGGATCTTTTAACTGACTACACTCACATGTATCAATCGATGAAAAAGAAAATACATCGTAGCAGAACATGTCCACGTAGATTTATTAGATAAAAATATTAAAAAAACATAGAAACAACAATTTTTTATAAAAAAAAACTAGTGTGTTACTAATATTCCCTTAAACCACTTCTGGTAAGCTTAAAATGCTTGTGTTAGAATTGGTTCACGACAGTAGTCGAATGGCGGATTCGAACCCGCTACCTTTCGAGTTCGCAGTCCGCGCCCTGCCATGTAGCTACTGACGCTTAAACATTACATTATATAAGTATTGTTGTGAACACAATTATTAATGATGCATTTATTGAAAAAAATAAATATTATATTTTATAAAGAATCATCTCGTAAAAATTTACTTTGGCCCACAACTTTTCAAAACACGGTAACTGACGTCATTTAATACACTACGAAAGGAAGTTAAAGTAAGTTATAGTTTACAGTCGCGATGTCATCTTTCTCTATCGTCTACAGGTTGCACCCACACTAAGAGAATTTATACCTCATTTCTCCGTCTTCCAGTTTAATATTGAAAAATGTCAAAACCTCGGATTTTAGTTTTTTCTTTTGCTTTTTAGTTTAAGCTATGTTTATGTATAATGTTGTTTTGCTTTTGAACTTACATTGTTCTTCATCATGTCTTGTGAAAAAGTAAAATGCTCGGCGCCGCAAGGCAACCCAGCTTTATCATGCTAATAAGCACACTCTGCATTCAGACGCTATCCGTTGCCGTCCAGTGTCTGTGAAATTGGGTTGCTTTTTTGTTAAATGTGGTAGTCTATTTAGAGCAAACAAATGGTATTATTAGCTTGATTAACTTCTTATGATTTCGCAACA
Source organism: Parnassius glacialis (assembly GCA_033319125.1). Classification (NCBI taxonomy): domain Eukaryota; kingdom Metazoa; phylum Arthropoda; class Insecta; order Lepidoptera; family Papilionidae; genus Parnassius; species Parnassius glacialis. The sequence goes on along the minus strand of JAVANC010000028.1, from coordinate 34,862,489 downwards.
AGCATTATTTAGAAAATTTATGGATTAGAATGGCAATTATTCAAATTCAAATAGTTTATTGTATCTCACATTACAAATTTAAGATTACATTACCGATAGGTATACATACATTGATAGGTGTTGCCCTACAAGGGGATAGTAACACTAGAGGGCTAACAATCTTTGAATTATTTAACTGTTAAATATAAACTATGAAATATCATTATCATAAATATTCCATATTATTTTATATAAATTAGTCAAAATAATTAAAAATTTAATGTAGTCGAATTATTCTTTTTTCGTCATTATTTATCGTCAAAAATTTAATTTAAAGTATAATAACATTTAATAATTGGAAATTATTTTTAGATTAATAAGTAAATAGACAATTTTTGTTACAACGCTTGCTAGTTTTGTCAAAAAAAATATCACAATATATAAATAAAATGTATTTAATGTATATATGTCCACCGTGTAGTGGCGGGTAATGATACCCACTATCCCATATCTTACCGTAGGTGTCGTAAGAGACGGCAGAGGGAAACTGAGGCAGCAGCATCTTTTATTTTTCATTATCCGAGGATTGAAGAGAGGGGGAGGACATGGTAATCCTCGAATCCGGCAACTTTTTCTATCACCGTTGCGACCATCTGCCCCAAGGAGGTGTCAGAGTTATCATTCACAAGTCTCTCGTTAACAACGTTGTAAAGATTGAGAGTGTGTCGACGAGGGTTGCGTACCTTATTCTCAGAATCACCAAACAGTATTCGCTGAACATCATACAGGTTTAAGCACCAAACTGGGCACATCACTATGAGGAGGTGAAGGAAATGTATGAGGATATCTCTAGAGCCATGCATTCCTCCAAAACCCACTATACGGTGTTAATGGGAGCCTTCAACGCAAAACTAGGCACAAGAGAGAACGGTGAGCTGAAGGTAGGGAAATTTGGAATAGGGCAACGAAAGCCAAGGGGCCAGCAGCTGGCCGACTTCATGGAGAAAGTAGGACTCTTTATGATGAACTCTTTCTTCCAGAAGCGACCCCACACGAAGTGGACCTGACCGAGCCCCGACGGTTCGACAAAAATAAAATTGACTTCATTATGACGACCAGACAATAACTGTTCAGTGATGTGTCAGTGATCGCGAGGGTGAAAACCGGTACTGATCACCGAATGGTGAGAGGCACACTGAACCTAAACGTTAAGTTGGAGAGGTCTTGTCTAATGAAGTCAACGGTCCGTCCTCCTCGTGCTCTGATCCAAAATCCCGAAACCTTTCAGTTTGAGCTACAAAACCGGTTAATGTGCCTAGAAGATTGCAATGCAGTGATATGAATGACAAGCTCGTGAAAACTGTTCATGCGGTCGGGCTAAGTTCTGCAAAACCCGCCGTTGAAGAACACAGAAACTCTCCGATAACACTCTTTATCTCATGGCTGTCTCTCTAGCTCTTAATGGCATGGCAAGAAATGAAGCTGCAGTCCTCAGCAGATTTGACAGCGTACAGGCAACTGAACTCTGCAGTTGTCTGTACGCTGTCAAATCTGCTGATGCTGAAAATCTGAGAACTGATCTCCAAATGCATACGGCGGGACTTACGCAACTTCAATACAGCTTGTTTTGAAGCGATTGAGCGGAACAAGGGCGCCAAAGTCTTTGCTAGAGATCTTTCTGCCAGAAAGAGCAACTGTTAAAGCTGAAGGCCGAGTGTGGCAGCGTCGTTTCAGGGACACCTAAGATTGTGAGTGAGATTGAGAGGTTCTATGGGTAGCTGTACACATAATCGTTGGAGCCACACACGAGTGTGAATAACGATCCAAGAGCAAGTCTTATCCAACACTATTCCGTTGACTAGAACACTATTCCCTAGGCTAGAATGGAATTACAGCGGAGCTTCTGAAAGCGGGTGGAGAACCGGTACTTGAAGTCCTTCAGAAGCTATTTAATTTCGTCCTCCATGGTGGTACTTCACCGGAGACGTGGAGCAAAGTACGGTGGTCTTGTTCTTGAAGAAAGGCGACAACGCAGTTTTGAAGAACTACGGACCGATTTCCTACGTGCTGTTTTCGAGGGACATTACGAATCGCCTCGCATGCAGTCTCTACGACTTTCAGCCTTCTGAACAAGCCGGTTTCCGAAAAAGCTTTAGCACCATAGACCACATACACATCCATCCTCTATGTCTGGCGTATGTGAACTATGAGAAAACCTTTGATTCCGTCGAAATTTGGGCGATACTGCAGTCCCTTCAGCGGTGCTAAGTTGACTGTCGGTATATCGAAGTGTTTGTATAGTAGGACTACGATGGCTATCCGAGTACAGAACAGAGTAGTAGAGTACGAAACCTATCCAACTGCAGAGAGGTGTAAGACAGGGTGATATGTTATATCCCCGAAACTCTTCACCGCTACGTTAGAAGACGTTTTCAAGCTACAGAACTGGAAAGGATATGGTATTAGCATCAACGGCGAGTATACCTCTCACCTTCAATTTATCGACGATAAAGTCCATAACCGCAGGAGGACTTGTCAGGTATACCTCAAAACTTGGAAACGTAACTGTACAACCAGTGCGTGTTGCCAGTGATGACCTATGGAACTAAGACGTGGTCCTTCACTGCTGAACTCCTTCACTTAGAAATAAGGATATCCGTGGTAGAACCAGTGACCGACTGGCTAAGTCGATGGATTAGTAAGCTGAAGTGGCAATAGGCCCGCCATGTAGCTCGAAGAACCAACAACCGATGAGGCAAAATGGTTCACTAGTAGCGACCTCGTACCGGCGAACGAAGTGTAGGGCGTCCCTCCCACTAGATGGAGTAATGACCTGGTAAGACATGCAGGAAGTCGATGGATGCAGGTGGCTCAGAACCGTGCTTTGTGGTATTCCTTGGGAGAGGCCTATGTTCATCAGTAGACTTGTGAAGGGCTTTGATGATCATGATCACGATATATTATGTCACATTCAAAACTCATAACCGGTCAAAACTACTTTTGACTGCAAAAATTAGGCAAAATGCCCTTAGACAAAACAGTGGTAGAGCCACGCGGCAGCTTTTGCTGTCGCACGGATGGGCCGGCTCGAACTGGGGTGGTACCACGACCTTACAGAATACCAGCATGAAGTAGAGGTTTACCTCTGCGTTTCGCTTTCGCCGGAGGCTCTTTTTACTGGAAATGAGGCATTCCATCTTAGTCCTCACGGGTGACAACGCATCTACATTTTGAATTGTAATAGAGGATAGATGTAGATGTCTATGGGCCGCAGCAACCACTTACCATCAGGTGGACTGTATGCTCGTTTGTCACCCTTACCCTATAAAACGAAACAGTTTTGACTGGTTTTAATAAACGTTCTTAGTCAAAAGTGGTGTTATTTGAACAAAAAAAAACAGTTTTGACTGGTTTTAATAAACGTTCTTAGTCAAAAGTGGTGTTGTTTGATTTAAACTTCAGGCTATCGGACAAAACTCCCAATATCAGTAACAGTAGGTTAAGGTGTGGCTGGGGTGGCCCTTGCGCAACTATAAAGCTTCGTTTATTATAATGATATAAAATATAATATTGAAACAATTGAACTTTTTAATTTCAGAAATTCAAAAGTATTAGTCAATAAAAGTTTTGACTAACATTTTTGGTCTGCATGAATGAATGTTCAACTTAATAAACAAGTAACTAAAGCGCTCAAACCTTTTATATTTTTATATAATCTGTCTCTGTAATCTCTTTTGCCTCGAAGTTGATACTTGGAACACAAAAGAAGAATGCAATTATCCCATGGCATTCAATATCAGATTATGGTAGAATTAATTATCTAATAGCATTGCTCTCAAAGGATCGGCTTAAAACCTCTCTTTATGAACATTTTTCTTTTTGCGGCTCATTGGAACTCGCGAGAAATTTTTGTAAAGGGCACCTGGCTTACGTATTTTATTAATCGAACTTTGTTTTCTTTAAAATATTTTTTTAATTACTTAATATAGTTTTGAATTTATCAAGAAAAATGTATTATTACAAAGTACCTATTTTTTCTTCTTTAGCTGTCCACGACAGTGTAACAACTAAAATTATTAAATTTGTTTATCGTCTAAGAAAATTAACACAAATTCTCAAACAAAAAGCTGCACTTACTGCATTATCATACATTGGGGAGGCGCGGCTTTCGTATGCAGAAAAAAATGCCTCAGGGCAACCAGGGTGGCTTTCGATAGTCAGCGGAGCTGGTCTAGATTTTCGTCTGGGCGTCTTAGTCTAGTGGAACAAAAGGCACTCACATTCAACTGTCCTTGTCGAGCCGCTGCCGTTGCTTTCATTATTGGTGAAATCAGCACTGCCGAATGTCTATTCGTGCACTATAAACAAACTGGCACCCCAACAATTAACTTTCAAGCACATATATGAGATATTCATAAAATAGTTCAAACACATGGAGAGAGAGAGAGAGAGAGAGACAACTGAAATGTTGCAGACCTGTGTTTGCAAAATTAAGAATCCTAAATTTACTATCATTGTACATATGCCAAGCCCGCATATTTGTCAAAAGTAATTTACATTATTTTAACTCGCACATTGCTAAGCTTCCGAGGCATACAAAGAATAATGTTACTATTATAACGTTTCACATATCTAAGACAGCCTTTTCAACCTTCTCAAAAGTTTTTATGCTTTAAGACCAAAAATATATAATCAATTACCTGACAAATTAAATGAGAAATAAAATAATTTAAGAATAAATTATTACAATTATTGACCTCTCGGTAGAGAATAATTGTGTTCTGTGTTATTGACTGAAGAAATATGGTTTTACTCCTTAAAAGATTATTTTAGCTTCAAACTACATTCTAAATTAATTCACATTTGAAATATTTTCTTCAAAGAGTATATTAAAGTCACTACGTTTTGGCTATAAGCTAACATGTATTTTGACATAATATTAAAATTCCATTGTACTTATAACATTATTCTATTTTTATATTTATTTATTATGATTAGTTGTCAGTGTTTGTTTATTTGATTTAATGAATAATAAGATAATGATTTAAAATAATTATTTTAATAATATTGTAAGCCTTAATCTAGGCAGATTGTGGTGATACTTAATTATTAGTATAATATTAAATCTCTAAAACCTACAACTAGCACAATAAATGACTTATTCTATTCTATTCTATTCTATCCATTTATGGCCAAGGGTAATTCTACTGTGATAAAGATTTACTGTAATAAACACGCTTAGGAGGCTACGACTCTGTTCCCCGCTGCTGCGGTCAAGAAATTAGCATATTATCATTTTCAATAGTTGCTTCTGACAATAATATGCTACCGTTATCGTCGTCATCATCATTACAGCCCATTAGAAGACCACTGCCGAACACCTGCGTCCATCAACTTCTCTTAACCGGCCTCTCTCTTAACAGGGCGGCGGGCCATCTGACACCTCGCTCGTAATGGTAAGCGACACCTAGTGAGGTGTCACTTATCATTACGAGGCTGCCGCTCGAGAACCTTTCTTTTCAATCGGTTGGCGATTCTTCGAGCTATTATGGTCGGCCAATTGTCACTTCAACTCTCTGATCTATTGTGCTATGTTGGTTACCCTGGTTCTACTGTGGATATCTCAGTACGTGGTCTATCACGCAAGCATAGCCCTCTCCATAGCCTTGAGCTTTCTCATGCGGATTGCTGTGAAGGATCACGTCTAAAATCCGGTTGTCATCACTAGCAGCACGCACATACGACGATTTACTGTTACAGCCTATCTAACTTCCACTGCTGAACATGCCCTAATCATGGCCTCATGGGATAGTTATATGCCATAGTTGCCACGCTTGGCAGGCGGGTTGGCAACAGCAGTTTTTTGTTTTTAGTTGTTATTAAGAAGACATTGCTGCCCATCTTCTGTTTTGTTTCCCTTTGTCGCTTCTTACTACACCCGACGATATGGGTTAGGAGAAATTCTCATATCGCCACTACACGATCGTCGTAAGACGATATTATGAGGTGATAGAATATTTTACACCACCGCCAAGTGGCTGTATTATGTGCCTATTATATACAAACAGGATTCCAAATTGCTTTAATAGTTAAGAAATATTAATTATTCGTTACTCCATTGAAGCCTGATTCTACTAACTTTATGCTGATTCCGAGTAAACTCACTTTAAAATAACGTTTTCATTCCAAGAATAACATATCACTTTGCCAAATTGTATGGGATTAAGCAATCCTTGTGTTAGCTATTCGAACCACAATTAATGAGAATGAGAATGAATGGGCTGAATGGGCAGCTTAAGAGACGACGAGAATCGCTCGTACAGCAGACGTCTAGTTAAGGCGGCTACTCACATGCCAGCCGCAGGGGCAATCTGTACACCGATTGGGGCAATATCTGAACTGTCGTGTGTGACATGCCTGCCGTTCACTATGACAGTTAAAAGTATTCTGTGATGAGAGTGTACGTCTCGCTGGACGCACGCGTTGAGAATGGTGCCAGTTTTATCGAAATATCAATGAATCGGTATATATTATATTCTTGGCTCTTTTTTATATAGAATAAGGGTAACAAACGAGCACAGTTCACCTGATGGTAAGTGGACACTGTGGCCCATAGACACCCACATTTATCAATAAAACAACTAATTAATAATTACAACCATAATATAGTGCTGATAAGCTGCAGCATAGCTCTGCCACGCTAATTTTAGGCTTTCAAAAGACAATTAAATGTGACTAACTTCACTCGTCATAATTTAAAATAACCAATTTATTCTGTGATATAACTTAACTAACTAGTGCTTAGTGACTATAATTTAACTAGTGTTATAAATACCCAGGATAGTTTTATAATGATGACTTTTATTAAATTTAATTCCGCAAAGTAACGCCTGATTCTATTAATTATCTTAAATTTAATTACTAAAATTTGTATTATTATGTAATTATTTAGTTAATGACATTTTATTTATATTCCAAAAATTCTAATACTGCATCAGCAGATTTGCGACACCTTTGTAATGTTCTGGGGAGTTTTTGTGTATGTCAAATTTCGATATGTACAATGTCTTAAAAATGTATTTCTCTCTTCTCTCGGGTGTAATTCATGGAATGCACGTTATGCGATATTAATAGAGATTTTGGTATTGATGGCAATTTGATAGCCAGATAGTTTATTCCTAGTAATTACAAAGAAAGCAAACGTTCTCACATGAAATTCATAGTTTCGACAAAAATAAACTAAAGTAAGAGTAGGTGGCGGTGTAGTGATGAAAAATTCCCTCTATTTTGTATAGATAGTTAGGTACTCCTACTATTGGAATATTTTCTTTCCCATACTGGCCCTTATGATAAATTAGGTAGATATCAACTCGGTAACAAATCCCAGTAATGTTAGTTGTAAGTTACAACGTTCAAAAAACGTTCTTTCTGCGGTGCTACCGCAAAAAAAAAACAAAAAGGAGATAGTAGGTGAAGAAGCCACTCTTTATACACTTTTATCACCAGTGTTTAAATTTGACGTTCTTTATTGTACCCATTGTGACTTGTACTTACACGTGTGCTCCGAGCAAAAGTCCCAACGAACTGATTTAAATTGCCCCAATTGCGTTACACACGTGACCGCCGCAGCTACGATCTAGGGAGCAAAGAAGGTCTAGCGCCCTTGCCGCCCTGCCGCAGAGCCGACTTAGAAAATTGCCCCTGCTTGCATACACACATCACAATTAAGGAGGTAATTATAGACCATCATAAAGGGCAATAACAAACTAAGGCCCAAGAATGTGTTAATAATTTAGGTAAATATTTTGTTAAATTATTTGTTATGTAATAAAATTGAAATAAAATTTTCCTGATGTAAATGAACTTTTAAAGGAAAATATCGCATACAAACTGATTTAAAAATACTTTTTTTTTACAGAAGTGCTTCTATAAATAAAAGCGGCCAAGTGCGAGTCAGACTCGCCCATGAAGGGTTCCGTAGCAGCAAGTACCGTAATATAAAAGTTCTTGTAGTTCATTGTAACTTTTATCGATGTTTTAATAATAGTGTATTTTATTTTATTTTTATATTTGAGTTGATTGAATGAAAGGTAAATTGCGGTTTACGATTTATGATGTATTAAAAAAAAACTACTTACTAGATCTCGTTGAAACCAATTTTCACTGGTTTTGAGACCAGTTTTATCATTCTCTTATTTTAGAAGTTACAGGCATATTTTATCACTTTGGAAGTGTCTCTCGCGCAAACTATTCAGTTTAGAAAAAAAATATTTTTGAAACCTCAATATGATTTTTGAAGACCATAGATACCCCACCCCACACTTATGGATTTGATGAAAATAAAATCTTTTTGAGTTTCAGTTCTAATTATGGGGAATCCCCAAAATTTATTGTTTTTTTTTTCTATTTTTGTGTGAAAATCTTCATGCGGTTTACAGAATACATCTACATACCAAGTTTCAACAGCATAGTTCTTATAGTTTCGGAAAAAGTGGCTGTGACATACGGACGGACAGACGGACAGACAGACATGACGAATCCATAAGGGTTCAGTTCTTTGCCATTTGGCTACGGAACCCTAAAAAGGCTTACCAGATTATGTGTGGGCCCCCGCTCACAAAAAACTATAACACCAGGGGAATCGCAGGTTCGTTACCGGCCTCTTTAAAAAAGAGTAACCTCGTTTCTTGAAGGCTTATAAGTCGTATCCAGTCAAAGTCCTCCAGAAAAATCACCGGTGGTAAACAATTCTACAAAAAAAATCGTGCGAGGAAGAAAACTCCTTTTAAATCGTACAGTGGTGGACCGCCATCACATCCAGATGGTGTGACACATATGTGGGCAATTATGTTTTTGCATAAAATATTTACACCGATTAAAATTGAATCCAAGGCCAACAATTGTACTCTGGCCAATTGTTTTTTTTACTTAGGTATATAGCTCAATTATTTTATCTTTTCTAGGTATTCATCATCATCATTACAGCCCTTCACAAGTCCACTGCTGAACATGGGCCTCCCTCAAGGAATGCCACAAAGAACGGTCCTGAGCCGCCTTCATTCATCGATTTCCTGCATGTCTTACCAGATCGTCACTCCTTCCAGTGGGGGGCCCTACACTTCGCTTACCGGTACGAGACTGCCACTCCAGAACCTCTTTTCACCATCGGTTGTCGGTTCTTCGAGCTATATGGCTGGCCTGAGTATTATTCACATTTAAATATACTTACAATAATAGTGAACATGGTACAAATAAAAACTAAAACAAAACTAAGACTAAAAACTTAAGTCATCATACAGTCCTACTCTCCGATGTTTAATGCTAAGCACGCTGGCTATGTTCCCTAGCGGAAAGGCTATACTTAGCTTTGAGCGAGAATACATCTAGCTCTCCTATGACCCTACAATTCGCGAATACAGTTCTTTACGAACTTCACCTCATGTGAACCCCAAGTCAAGCTAATGAAAACTTGTTTATAAAACCATCAATTGCCAAGATTTATAAATTGATTTAAAAAATAAAAAATGAAAATAGTGTATAGGTATTTGTGTGGGTCCATATTAGTAACATATCGATGATCGTGACCATATCAGATATTAGTGCCAAAGACGTCTTGCACAGACTGATCACTAAATCTACTGTCACACCGTGATGATTCAGAGACAATACAAACAATTTACCGTATCGTACATTTATAGCGTGACATGCACTCACAACGACGTGACATTTGTAACAAATGTAGACGGTGTTTTTATACTGTCACATGTCACTGTCAGCTGTCGATTGGATGGTAGTCGGTATCTTCTAAATACTTAGCGCCGTATCGTTATTCCTCGCTCTGCCCATCTCCCGCGTAACACGGGCGATGGAAAGAATATCGGGTGCTGTGTGATATTAGTTTAAGAAAATATTATCCCCAAACTAGGATTTTCTCCTGTATTGTACAGGCGTTTTCATACATAAATTGCTCATAGACAAACATCAATTCAATAATTATTTGAAGGGCATATAAGCACTTTTAGCCTAACGCTAAGCCACTTCGTTACCAAGCCGTGAAGCACGTTTGGTCACGGCTATTATGGGTAGGGCTCGATTAAATTAAGCGTAGCAAGTAACGTTACATTTCATAGAGTGCCGCACAATGAAATTCAACAAATACCCACACTTAGATGTAACAAAAGTAGTATTTTTAAAACATATTTTTGTTATTTACTCATATGGTGACGGCGAAAGGGAATGAATTACTCCATTTCGTCCTTTGAGTGTCGTAAGAGTTGACCGCGGGAATGTTTCGGGAAAATTCCAGAAAGACTTAATGGCTTCCGATAGACGGTATAACTATCTCTCTGCCTCCTTAATTGTGACTACCTCGTGGGTCTAGTGGTTGTAGTAGTACGACTGTTGATCATGAGGTCCCGGGTTCGAATCCCGAGTCGGGCCCAAAAAAATTTGTTATTAAGTTTTTCCATCAAGAAATTCTCAGTAGCTGCCCGGAGTCAGGAAATTGGCGGTATCTCACCCCCGTGCCTCGGAAAATACGTAAAGCCGTTGGTCCTGCGCCTGATCCCTCTCCGGTCGTGTCGGTTTTCCGTCCCATCGGACTATGAGAGTGAGAGAATAGATAGTGCACCTGTGCTTGCGCATACACTTGGGCACTATATTTCTGTCCTGCGCCGATGGCTAATCTCCGTTGAGACTGGCCGCCGTGACCGAAATTCGATCTGGAGGACACTTTTTACTTTTTTACTTTTTATAACTATCTACAGTTAATGCTAGACTTAAAATATCCATACTGATGTTTGGTAGATACTGCAATCGCCAGCCCACCCGCCAAGCGTGGCGATTAAGGGAAATCATCCATTTAACGAGGCAGGTCCAGGATGTACATGTCCAGAGTGGACTATTACGAGATCATAAAAAAAATCTATAGAATAGGGAACACCTTAGCGTTTGATAGTTAATAAACAGCATAAAACACATGAAAAGACGTTACGGCGCATTTTTATTAAATTACACCCCTGTCAAGACTGTCTGGGAATACTTTAATATTATTACGTTTTATTCTATATTAGCAGCGATACTGAAATGTTTTTGGTATATTGTTTGCTATGCCTGTCTTTGCTCGTGTGATATATATGAAACATATAATAAACGAGTAACCGGTAAACGGATCCGATAAGTGCAGAAAATCGAAAAATCGGGTTTGGTAAGCGTAGGTTCGGTAAGCGTAATACCTCTGTCCTGGGAAGAACCAGCAAGAAAACCAGCGAGACTTTTTTTTCAAACATATTTCACATAACAATAATTTTATTTATACAACTTTTAAATTATTTTTAATAGAACCAGCATGGTGGCGATCACCTTATTCCCAGGGGTTATTTTCATTAATGTATTCCTTGATATTAATATAACCCTTTTGTACAGTTTTTCTTTAATAAAACTTTTAAACTTGTTTATTGATAAACTTTGAATATGTTCTGGGATTTTGTTGTAAAAGCGTTGCCCCTTAAATGAATTACTGATTCTGTGGAGTCTAGTAACTGGTATTATAAGCTTATGTTTGTTCCTAGTGTTTAAAGTATGCACATCCTTGCTCTTATTAAGGCTATTTATGTTTTTATGTACACACATTACATTTTCATAAATATATTGCGATGCTAAAGTTAATATGTTTATTTCTTTAAATTTTTGTCTGAGGGACTCTTTACAATTTAGGTTATAAATCGCCCGAACGGCTCTTTTTTGCAAAACAAATATAGCTTCAATATTAGTCGCATTACCCCAAAGCAAAATTCCATAAGACATTACGCCATGAAAGTAACTAAAATACACTAATCTAGCTGTCTCAACTTCTGTGAGACTTCTAATCTTTCTTACAGCATATGCTGCAGAACTAAGTCCGCTTGCTAATTTAGATATATGGGGGCCCCATTGAAGTTTCGCGTCAATAGTAATACCGAAAAAAATCGTGGTATCCACAAGACTCAACTTCTCCCCATTATGTATTGTAAATTTAATACACTTTGTCTTATTGCCGTTTAAGAGCATATTGTTGGCATTAAACCAATGTACTAATTTCGATAGAGCATTATTTACATCGTCATAATTAATTAACTGCCGTTTGAGTTTGAAAATTAAAGAGGTATCGTCAGCAAATAATACTATATCGTGATTGTCCCCTACAAGATAAGATAAGTCATTAATATAGACTAAAAACAGGAATGGGCCAAGAATCGAGCCCTGAGGAACGCTGTTTAAAGAGTTGGCTGTTTTAAATATGTAAATCCAATATCATCATTCAAAAGTTCACTACTGAACAAAAGCCTACCGCCCCAAAACTACCTGAGCCACTAAAAATCAATATAACAACGTTATTTCAACAAGATTCATCTTTTACCACCCGTTACAGCTACAGCTCTTTTTCATAAGACGGTTTCATCATACAGTCCTTCACAAATCCACTGCTGAACGTAGGCCTCCCCCAAGGGATGCCACAAAGCTCGGTCCTGAGTCACCTGCATCCATCGATGTCCTGAATGTTATATTATGTGGACTCCATCTAGTGGCGAGTCACCCTAGAACTTTTTTTTTCTCCAATAAGCTAAGACAGAAGATGGGCAGCAGCATCTTTCTGATAACAGCAAAATAACAATAAAAAAAACTGTGGTTGCCAACCCACTCGCCAAGCTTGGCAACTATGGCAATATATCCCCCATAAGACGGTTTAATAACATTAAAAAACTATTAAAATATTAGAATACAAAGTTTAGTCCTTCCTTATGGAGAGTGTAGAGAACCGCAGACCTGTTTTACTGGTAACAACGCATTTTATCTTAGTCCTCAGAGAGCATAGTTGTAGATAGAGTATTCTTGTAATGTTTCATCTCCAAATCTTTAAAATTCAACCGAATATCTGGTACCTGGACGACGGTACACTGGGATATAGAGCAGATGACGTTCTCAGTGATCTGACGTATATTTTTCGAAATTTTAAAAATATTGATCTTGAACCAAATAGCAATAAATGTGAAATATTTTTTTCTAATTATTTATATAGTTCTAACAGAGACATTTTAAATCAAAATTTTTATCATATTTCTCCAGGAATAAATACTGTCAGTACGGAATCGCCATACCTACTAAGTTTCCCGTTGTTTTTCGATAGTATTAAACCTGTTTTAAAAACAAAATCTTATCAGATATTAAACCACGTTTTTTTATAGGATAAGGGTGACAAACGAGCACACGGTCCACCTGACAGTAAGTGGTTGCTGTGGCCCATAGACATCTACATCTATCCACGATTACGAATCAAAATGCAGATGGGTTGTCAGCCGTGAGGACTAAGATGGAATGCCTCTTTTCCAGTAAAAAGGATCTCCCGTTCTCTACACTCACCATACGAAACACAGCAGCATTAAGCTGCTATTTTACGCTGGTATTCTGAGAGAGCGTGGTCCTTCCCCGGTCAAGCCGACCTATTCGTGCTACAACTATACCAGTAATATAGCTGCAGCATGGCTCTACCGCGTCAAATAGTTATAAATTGTATAAATTAAGCCCCCACATTGCTCTTACTATTTTAAAATATTGTCTCCTTGTATCTAGATTTACACACTTAATCCGCTCGAGTCCAGTCTGGAAATGTTCGGATATTTTAAAAGATATTGATAATAATCTTAAAATACATGTGGTCCCATATGAATTTGATCAAGGTCTGGCCAATAATTTTTGAGTTATCCTTAAAAATGTATATTGAAGTCAGTTTTTCTGAGTTGTACAAATTTTTTAATTTCAAATTATATTCGTAATTTGTAATTAATCCTATGAATATTTTTTTTAAATATATGAAAAATTAGCCCTGACTGTTATATCACACTTTAAACAATATTGTCAGCTATTTTATGAGACAAGGTTTTCAAAAATTGCATTGTGAGCTCATCCTTTAAAGAATGCAACTAAGTAACAACTATTCTAAGGAAGCAAGTTCTAGCTTTGTCATAACAAGCGCTCAACGTAGTGGACAGAAGGCTAATAAAATCTCGTATTACTCCATTTCCTGGCGGACTTTGTGAAACTCGACGGTTAGTTATCCCATTCTTATGGTAACGTTCGCACTATGCTTTCAAAATTGACATTAAAAAGACAATGAAAATATATAGAATCACTAAAAGTTTATCTCTATAGAATGAAAATAATTTTTACGGATTATATTACGTTTAATTTACTTATTTTTTATATGCACGATGTAGTAAATGCTTTCCTAGCACATTTAATATTGATAATTAAACAGCAACGAACATTACAGTATTGGAGTATCTTGAAATCATATTTGCTCAATTTTTTTTAAAGGATAATGGTGACAAACGATCACACAGTCCACCTGATGATAAGTGGTTGCTGTGGCCCATAGACACCTACATCTATCCTAGAATCAAAATGCAGATGCGTTGTCACCCGCGAGGACTAAGATGGAATGCCTCATTTCCAGTAAAAAGGGCCTCCGGCCACCTGCACTCACCAAGCGAAACGCAGAGGTAAACTTCTACTTCACGCTGGTATTCTGTGAGGTCGTGGTACCACCCCGGTTCGAGCCGGCCCATCCGTGCGACAGCAAAGGCTGCCGCGTGGCTCTACCACTGTTAAAATTAAGCATCAATCTTTTTACTGATAATAGCCAATTTATTACGACGCCTCTGTTTTTTTTTCTTATGTTCACCACCTTTACCATGATAGGCTTAGTTCACTGACAGGATAAAGTTTTACATTAATATTTGATCCTCTTTTTTAATATCTATGAGATTTATAAGCAATTCCCCTAAAATAAAATCTATTTTAAAAAAAGAATCCTTAAAATCGGTTCATAATTCAAGAAGATATCACGTAACATATATACTAAAAACAACCTCTATGAAATTGCCCCTAGTACTTTTGTAAAGTCGACTAAAAATTAAAGTTATGCGTAGGCAGTTTTAAATTTGAATAATGACTTATTCATAAGAAAAGAAGGAATTCAATACATCACAGTGTAGGAAATTTTGGTACAGTTGTGGTTGTAGCTGATAAGAAATTTGGAGCAGTGGAGAGAAACAATTGTGTTTATAACTAACGTGCAGAAGAAAACGTGGGAATTGAATATTGTTCGATACATAATCAATATTTCTCATGAAAGAATCAATTTATTTAGAAAAAATATCCAGTAGGCGTCAATGTGACAACAAGGTATATAACTTTTCAGTTCAGAACTAACTTTCATTGTTTCTGGATGAGAATATGGCTACTGGGGATAATTTTCTATCGCTTTATAGACTTAAGTGAAATAAAACTTCTATTTAATGTGTTAAACGCACCAGCAATTCCCCTGATATTACAGTTGTTCATGGACGGTGGCAGTCACTTACCATTAGGTGTCTTACATCCTCGTTTGCGCCGCTACTATAAAAAAAACCGGCCAAGTGCGAGTCGGACTCGCGCACCGAGGGTTCCGAATAAATCCGTAGGTATATAAGTTTAATATTATTTTCCCTTTTTTCAGGAAAAAGAGCAGTCAAAAGTGGACGTGGAAGTCTCCTGACCAAACAACCATGAATGAAATAGATTATATACTCACAAATTTTCCCAACCGATTCCAGAATGTGCATGTTTTAAATAATATTATGTTCCCATCAGACCACAGAATGGTTAGATCAAAAATATCTGTCAAATCAATGAAAAAGAGCCGTTTAAAATTCAAAACTCCTATTTGCACACTGAAAAAACCAAAGTGTAACGAATTATTACCTAGAAAAACTAGAGAAACACTTAAAATCTATACAACTGGAACAAACATACACGGTTCAAACCTTATACAATAATTTAGAAAACTGTCTATTAGAAAACATGAAAACTGACAAACAAGTAGAGAAACGGAAACTATACAATATTCTTATCGAGCAGAGATTAAGTCTTTTTAAACAACGCCACAAACTACAAAATCTCAAACATAAAAGCCGCGAAGACAAAATAAAACTCAGCTATATCTATAAAATAACAAACAAAAATATCAGGAAAGACTACAAGAGACATAGATTAAAGACAGTATAAGAGTATGTAATGACTAGTGGAAGCTGCAAACGTGCGTACAAAGAACTTCGCTCACACAAAACTTGGATACCCAACCTATTAGAAAACTCTAGTCCATCAAATAATAGAGAAAACATTCTCAAAATAGCAAAAAAGTTCTATCAAAACTTTTACGACCAAAAAGACCTTGGGAATTTTGAAACCATAAAATGCTACTCTCAAAATCAAACTAATATTGATTGGAACGATACCGAAATAGATAAAGAAATAAAGAGGCTAAAATCAGACAAGAGCCCAGGACCAGACGGTATCCCCAACGAGGCACTAAAGCTGGCAAGAACACTACTAACACCTGTGATAACCTATTTATTCAATATTATAAATAAAGAGCAGAGAATTCCCGAGCAATGGACTAAATCAAATATTGTATTACTCCATAAGAAAGGCGATCCAAAGGATATTGGAAATTATCGACCCATCAGCTTACTACCTAGTCTTTACAAACTTTTCTCACAGTGTATTTTAAGTCGAATATCTGCAAAAATTGACAGAAACCAACCGACAGAGCAAGCGGGTTTTCGAAGAGCATATTCAACTGTAGATCATATTCAAACTCTGGAGAACATAATTGAGAAATATAAGGAATTTCAAAAGCCTATCTATTTAGCATTTATATATTACCAAAAAGCATTTGACTCTATCTCACACATTTCAATATGGGAGGCGCTGAAGGCGAACAACATAGAAGACACCTATATATAATAAAAAAACGTCTATGAAAGAAGCACAAGTAGAATTATCCTGAAAACAAGCGGCCCAGATATAAAAATAAAAAGAGGCGTAAAACAAGGCGATCCTTTATAAGCTATTCATCGCCGTACTAGAAATTATATTCAAAAAACTTGCCCGGAAAAATGTTGGTATTATATATATATCGATAAATAAGAATTATATCAGCCATTTACGTTTCGCTGACGACATAGTTTTATTCTCAGAATCGAGTTCGCAATTAGAGCAAATGATACAAAATTTACAGACAGAAAGCGCTCGCGTAGGACTACAAATGAACCTGCAGAAAACTAAACTGATGACCAATTCTACAAAACCAACAATAAAGATAGGAAACGAAAAGCTTGAATATGTAGACACCTATATCTACCTTGGAAAACAAGTATCATTCCACCAGAATAATAACATAAAAGAAATAATTAGAATAATAAATATGTATTTCATGGAAAAAATACTGGGTTCACAAGAAAATAATGAAAGGAGACCTGCCGCTTTCTACGAAATAGAAAATAATGAATAGTTGCATCCTTCCCTGCCTAACGTATGGTTCATAAACTTGGACATATACAAAACAGGCGAAAGAAAAAATCAGAAAATGTCAAGCAGCTATGGAACGATCCATCCTAGGACTCCGAAGGAGAGATAAAGTACGCCACACCAAGATAAGAGAGAGAACAAAACAAATTGATTTCTTAAGCCACTCGATGAAATTGAAATGGAAATGGGCAGAACATCTAGCTAGAATAAAGGACGCTCGGTGGACGTGTTCTAGTATGGAAAGGGCCGAAGGGTAAAAGAAAACGAGGGAGGCCATGAAGAAGATGGATTGACGATATCAAAGATATAGCAGGAGATGATTGGCAAACAAAGGCGAAAGATAGAAAACAATAGTCAAAAATGGAGGAGGCCTTTACCCTGCAAAATAGGGGTTCTCATTAAATAACTGAAACTATTATATATTTTTTTAATTGAAATTTTTATATTTACTTATCAAATTGTAAATTAAAAAATAAATTTAAGCATATTAAACATTATAAATTACAAATTTAAATTAATTATAAAGCTAATAATGTGATTTTTTAATTTGTTATGATTTATTTATTATTGTTGCATGTAAACAAAAAATATTAATTGTAAAACTGGATGAAAAATGAGAAATAATAAAAGGCTTATTTATTTATCATTTATTATATCCTATAAAAAAAATTATTATTAAAAATATTTTTATTATATGATGTAACTAAAACTTTATGCTTTTCGCAATTTTTCCTTTATCTGTGCTATAATACGTTGCTTCGTACCAAATTTTAAGTTTCTGAGTTCACGGAAAGTACCCTGTAGATTTTGATTCCTTGCGAATGTCGAAAATTTGCGGCATAAACGGCTGTATCTTTTGATTGTGTTGGTTTAGAAGTTTGATTTTTTCACAGCTCTAAGGTACAGTAGACTTATTATTTGATATGAATTTCAGCTTGATACCTCCACGCGTTCCTGAGAAAAAGGGTCTTGACAGACTGACAGACAGACGGACCACAAAGTGATCCTATCAGGGTTCCGCTTTTTTCCTTTTGAGGTACGGAACCCTAAAAGTCGGACAAGAGTGAGAAGAACTCGCTCCTGATGATTCCATATAAGTTAATTATGTATGTATATAGTTCATCCATTCTACGAACTGAGATTCTCACCAAATTTCCTGTTTATGATATCGATATGTATATATATGCGCAAATCAGTTATAGTGTAGATTCACTAGTTAATCTACAGATTACCTGGCTGAATTCGTTAAAATGCGAAAAATTATTCAGTTCTCACTCTAACTAGTTAATCTGCAGTCTTATTTATTACAGTAACTTGGTAAACTAAAGCCGCGTACATTATAACATAATATGTAATATTGAAGGAATTGAACATTATAATTTCAAAAAATCAAAAAGACAAAAGATTTCATTCACATTCTTGGTCAAAACCACTTTTAATTACCCTAAACTTAAAAAATACGGCTGATCCTGCATGCCATCCCTGGAACTTCCCGCTATGTTCGATCTCAAATCGCTCGATAAATATTTTAACGAATTAATGGTTAACTCATTACATCAGAAACGAAAAATTTCGAAGCTATTAAAAAAAAACACTCATTTTGAAATTTTTCGACAACGATAACTTTCAAACGGATCAACTTATTTTGATATGATTGGTTGCAATCGATCGAATTTTAAGCACAATAATAAAATCTATTATAAAAACAATTAGACTATAAATTCAAAAGTTATCTAAAGAAAACTTTTTCGAAAATTTTTGATTTTTTTGTCATCAATTTCTGTTAAACGCACTAACCGATTTTGAAGCGGTACGCAGTAATCGACGTCATTTTTATGTTTAAGAGCTGATGAGATTTTATACAAACATACATACACACACACACATGCACGCACGCATGCACGTACGCATGCACGTACACACGCACGCACACACACGTACGAACGCACGCATGCCGTACGCTGGCGCACGCACAGGTGCACGCGCACACTCAAACGCACACGCACACTCACACGCACACTTACACGCACACTCACACGCACACGCACATGCACACGAACACGCACACACACAGGCGCACACACACGCACACCATAGTAGTAGTAGTAGCGTTAGTAGTAGACATGGGACGAGTACTCAGTTTGGATTCGGTACTCGGCGAATTCGGCCCTTTTTAGGGTTCGGCCGAGCACTGAGTATTAACGGCCGAGTACCGAGTACTCGGCCTTAATTATATTCCAGAGAAAAATAAAGACAATAAGCCAGTTTTTGTCATTATTATTACATTGGACACATTAAAACATCAGGAACATGAGAAGCAGCAGAAATATTTATAACATACATAAGAATCTATAATAGAAATTATTATTACTAATATTTAAAATTTAAGACAGGAAAATTGTGATGCAAAAACACGAGTTTTTTGGCCCTATTTGGGTCGAGTACTCGGCGAATCACTACTCGTTCCGTGTCTAGTTAGTAGTATAGTTGTAGCACGAATGGGTTGGCTAGAACGGGGAAGGACCACATTGTCACAGAATATCTGCGTAAAATAGCATGATTCGCGAGGCTATTGAAATCAAGAAACATCCTAATTTCAATAGAGAAGATGGCTGGGTGCTACCATCTGCTTGGGATCCCATAATTAATAAAATTAAATCCCAACCCAAGCATACAACTGCAAGACTTCATGATACTGTAAGTTCATACTGCGTGGATCGGAACAAAAAAATTAATAATTTTTAATCTGGAGGTAGCCGTGGTTAACTATGACATTGGGACGTCATACACCTTAGTCCCCCCCGTGACCATGGGTGCTGTAAAGTGCTCGAAACGTCGGGAATATAAAATAAGTTAATATACGCGATAAAATCCGTAAAATAGCAGCTTAATGCTGCTGTGTTTCGTATTGTGAATGTAGAGAACCGGAGACCTCTATTACTAGAAACGAGGCATTCCATCTTAGTCTTCACGGGTGTCAACGCATTTGCATTTTGATTCGTAGTCGAGGATAGATTTAGATGTCTATGGGCCACAGCAACTACTTACCATCAAGTGGACTGTGTGCTCGTTTGCAACTTTGCAACCCTTATCCTATAAAAAAAAAACACAAACACACACATTTCTTTTCATAGCGGGAACTTAAACTAGAAATAGTCCGACAGTAAAAGACAATAATCATTCATAAAATATAGTAATTAAAGTTATAACTTTGCGATACAATAATCTCTCTTTCTTTAGTGATTCAACGGTGTAGCATTCGTTAATTTGCAGATTAACTAGGTAAAGTACAGATATTTGCTACTTTAAGTAAAATTTCACGCATTAACGGATGGCACCCGATAATCTGTAGATTAATCTAGCTAATGCGCACATTAACGCATTCCGCGTTCTAACGGTAACATACAACGTGTCCCGAAACCCAACGTCAAGCAAGCACGGGGTCATTTCGGACCCGAAAAAAAAGGTCCATATCAGTTAGTACAGTAATAATGATGTAAAAATAAATAATTCAAGAAATCCTACACAAACTTGTTTTCCCTTTTTTAATAACCGTAACCGTTGCCAAATTAAAAGAAAGTACACTGCTGAACCTAAGCCTCCCCAATAGAATGCATTCAAGTATGGTATAGTCGCCACGCTTAAAACGCGGTTTGGCAACCGCAGATTTTATTTTAATTGTTATTAGGAAAACATGGCTGCCTATCTCCTGCCTTGTTTCCCTCAGTCGCTCTTATCACATGTACGGGATGGTATTGGGTAGTGGATATTCTTACACCAATAATTATAGGCAGTCAAAAATTGGTTAATCTTATAGATTTTTCTTCCCTACCTAGTATTATTTTTGATGGGACACCTGTGCCATATAGTGACACCGTTAAAAATCTAGGTGTTACTTTTGACAAATTTTTATCTTGGGCTCCACAGGTAGGCGAGGTAAGTAGGAGGGTGTTTGCGTCGGTCGGATCTCTCCGTCGATTAAGTAATTTTTTACCCATACCTACCAAAATTGCGCTTGCACAATCACTTCTTTTACCGATTCTCGATTATGCTGACACGTGTTATCTCAATTTAAATGAGGAGATGCTTAATAAACTTGAGCGCATTCAGAATCTATGCATACGGTTCATATTTGGACTTCGAAAATATGACCATGTCTCCGAATATCGCGAAAAACTCAAGTGGCTTCCGATCCGTCTTCGCAGGAATACTCACATTCTTTCTCTTTTATACTATATACTATTTAATCCCACTTCCCCTACTTACCTTAAAGAGCGGTTTGAGTTTCTTGGTGACACTCACTGTCACTCTCTTCGCTCTGATCAAAACCTCACCCTAAAAATTCCATCTCATAACACTTCCTTCTATTCTAAATCCTTTTCTGTTGAAGCTGTTAGACTTTGGAACTCCCTACCGCTGCACATTAGAAGTGCGCAGTCTATTGATAAGTTTAAAAAACTTGTCAAAGCGCACTTCTTTCCTCCTTAAATAGTCATTCCTCTAAAAAATAACTACCTACTCATTTTTCCTTACGTTTAGGCTTTGACTTCACTTGTTTAATCCTTTTTGCTCTCGTATATGTATGTATATATTTTTGTATTTAAAATGTATTTATTTATTATAGTATGTATGTATTTATGGATTATATTATATATGTCGTGTGTATTTTCTAACAACCTACGTACACCCTTACCCTTTCTCACAGGTCATTTTATCCTCTGTAACGTGGTTGCCTGGTAGAGATCGCTCCCAAGCGATAAGGCCGCCAATTGTACCTTTAAATAAATTATGTTCTTTTTTTTTCTCATATGTATTTTTGGTGTACAATAAAGTATATTTCATTCATTCATTCATTCACCAACAATACACAGTCTGTTAGTATTACTCATATAGTATAAAACCATTACTAAATAAGGTAATATTATATTAAACTAGCTATTCTCAGCGACTTCGCCCGCGTGGAATTTATTAACATTATTATGCCAGTGAAAGTCAGGTCAAAATCGGTACAACCGCTTTGGAGATGAGCCAGAACCAACAGACAGACAGACAGACAAAACTTTAAAAATTGATATATTTTTTGTTAAAGTGCCGTATATACTTTCGTATGCATTTAGTAAAAAGCTGTTATTTTGACAATACGAAACTTCAATTTTATTTTATTTTGTATAGATAATTTTAATAAATGAAGAACACCAAATTAGAAATTGAGATATTTTTACTTTTTGTGTTATTAGCGACTCGCCTTAGCTTCGCACGGAACCGATTCACCCGCGTAGCGTTGTAAATAAACAACTTAATCCAATATTTACACACTTACTAATATCTTAGTATTAAATATGTTGTGTGTACACATGTAACGTAATTAACGCACATCCTCAGACACCCCAATTAGTATATTATGTTATAATCATTATACATACACTGACTTCTTAGTTAAACATGTTTATGCATTGATTATTTATTAAATTAGTTATATTAATTCCGGAAGAATGTTGTGGTCACAGTACAAATCCACGACCGCACAAGGCACAAGTATGTAGGTATAGGTATGAGGGTCTATATATAGGGTTGCTATCCTAGTAGGTATTCGCTCGCGTTCGTGGCGAGTTAACGACGCCACCGCTTTACACAACTGTAGCTATAATATTAGTGCCGAAAAAAGCCGACAATACACGATTGTTTACGTTAAAGGAATCCTATGAACATTAACCGATGTCCGAACTCCGAGCATCGAGTTGTTTATTTAAGTCTAGTAAACATTTGATTGCATCTTTCCATCACACTTTTCAGGCTTTGGAATATCGCCTCTGAATAATTTTGTTTATTGATTATGATACAGTGGCAATAAGTTATATTCGTTACAAACTGTTATGCATTAGCATATCATTTTAATTGTAATTGTAAATAATAATAAACTGCTAAAAATAAGAGGCGATATGACAACATAATTCAAAGACGGCGTGTGTTAAAAGATGTGAATCAAGATATTTACAATAATTTAAAAAATCAAATACTTAACTTACCGATAGCCTAAACACTCATGCAACATTGTATTTTTAATACACTTTCAAAACATCCACCTTGTTCAATACATTTTAATGACCGTTTTCTTAATTGGTATTTTAATTTAGAAAGCACTTCAGTGGTCATTTTTCACTATGCCAAAAGCGTTCACTATCCTATTTTTTAGTTCCACGACACATGTTGTCTCACTAAAATAAACTAATGATTTAATACGTTACCACAAAAAAAAAGTCATGAGGCGTCAAATCATCTGATCTAGGAGGTCACTGAACAGGACTGCCGCGACCGATCCATCGCTCTCCGAACTCTGTACATTTGTGAAGACTTTAACATGCTTGAAATAAGCTTCATTTATTTTATTTCGTATGGAATGACGGAATTTGTATTAGTACAAATAAAACTGCACTTTTAAAAGTCTTATTGCCTTGAGTTCGGACCATTTCTCTTTGTTTTGACTGTACAGGTTTAGTGTGACTGTAATTAAAGTAGTTTTAATTATTTGTGGGATAAAAAATTACCTATATTAAAAATGATAGAAATCGATTCAGTAAACGATTCTGAACAAACTACTTTCAGGTTGTGCGTTAATTATGTTACATGTACTCTCTGTACATGTAACTCTGATATGTTTCCTAAAATGACATAAACGAATCAAAATCCACAAAATACGACGTACGACCGTTGCGACCGTGAGTAAGCAACTTTACTTTGGTGGACCTGTCCTCGTTTTGCAGGTGAATTGACGACTGCAGTACCAAACGTCTAGCACTATTGAATTAAAAATAACCGGACAAGTGCGTACCCGTACCATCCTAAAAACACGTTTCTAGTAGGGGAGCCCCTTTTCATATTTATTTTTCATTTTATTACAGCGACAGATATACACATTCTGTGAAAATTTCAACTGTAAACCCATTAAGGATCATGAGATACACCCCGCTGACAGACAGACAGACGGACAGCGGCTTAGTAATAGGGTTTTTTTTTTATATAGGATAAGGGTGACAAACGAGCACACAGTCCACCCGATGGCAAGTGGTTGCTGCGGCCCATAGACATCTACATCCATCCTCGTTTGCGAATCAAAATGCAGATGCGTTGTCACCCGTGAGCACTAAGATGGAATGCCTCATTTCCAGTAAAAAGGGCCTCCGGCCACCTGCACTCACCAAGCGAAACGCAGAGGTAAGCCTCTACTTCACGCTGGTATTCTGTGAGGTCGTGTTACCACCCCGGTTCGAGCCGGCCCATCCGTGCGACAGCAAAAGCTGCCGCGTGGCTCTACCACTGTTAGAAAGGGTCCCTTTGGTTACGGTACCCTAACAAAGCAAGTTTCATTTTACCCAGAGTGAGGGTGCCAGCGATTTCATCAAACCAGTATTCGACAATTGCTAATTAACTAAATAATAATTCTTAACAAATCTTCATTCATACTTAGCGCATGGCATACGTAATATGCATTAGGTATACGGTAATTATCAATATCACATTCTGATAAGAACCCAATAGCTATATCTCTCATTTTGTCAAGATACTTTTGTCAATCACGGGGCAATCTCAACCGCTGTCCAACAAGATAAATTATGCTCTGCGCCCCTGTAATGGGGAAACATGTGCTTGTCAAACTGAGTATGATGAATGATTCTAACATAAGATAAAATAGTGTATGGTTTCCTAGCTGAAGATTTTGTACTTTTTTATTCTTTGGTGTTTTTCTTTGCAAGTTAAATGTATATTCTGCTTGATAAATTGTTAAATATTTATACAGCGCGTCGGCAACGAAAGGCAATTTTCGTGAGGGCAACTATTAGCGATTTTAACACTTTCACTGTCCGGTTTTCAAACACAATAGTAAAACAATAGCAATGACCTATATGTAGTGCACGGGACAGCGAAAGGGTTAAGTGAAGAATCACAGTACAACTTGCAGATGACTGTCGCATGGTGACCAGCATGATAACAAGATGTTCGTTACAGTAGTGTAAGTATGGAACCACAGTAAAAAGAACATTCATTAAGAAAAATTTGTTGGTCAAAATTCCCAAAACTGTTTACAATTATCATTTATTTTCTTCTTATGGACAGGATATACACAGGAAAATATGATGGGATGATTATGCCAAAATTGCTGGAAGATACTATAGTAATACTTAGTTTTTCCTAAAGTAAAAGTCATTTAAAGAATATGAATAAGATGAATATCACGTCTTACACCCATGTTGCACCCAATATTTCATTGGGAAGCTCGAAACTGTTGACGAGAACTTTGGCCTGGGATCATACATCTGACTTGGTAAGTAAGAATTCATGCTACTTCACCAGCACGATGCGCTGTCTAAGCCTTTGATTATCGACAACTTGATATTCTTATTTATAAAATTGAGTTAGCTTTTTTGAATAAACACAAGGCCTATTTAAAAAGACAATACTAACCTGTGTTCTACAAAAATATTAGAGTAAAAGGACATTGCTAAAACTCGCCTAAGAACCATCATATATATAACAATTACCAAAGTTATTATTCTTAATTATGCATTAAATAACATTCATTAGATAGTAACGAACGAATTGTGAAATCAAAATAAAAAGAACTTTCTTGATTTTGAACTTTGTATCTATTTTTTAATACTAATGTGCTTCGTTTATGGCCTCCTGTGATTTGGCCAATCGCATAATACCTTCACTCACATATTTCAAAAGTTGCCATAAACTCAAATATATTACGAAAACGTTTATATTTTAAAATATATATCAGAATAGTGTATGCCACAAGGAACTGGGGTACAGTGAAATCATCTGTTTTCATTTAAAATAACAATACTATTGTACTCTCATTGGCAATTCAGCATTGTGCCAAGCAAAAAAAGTCAATAACATTGACAGAACAACATTGACACGTTAAAATAAAATAGATAGAGTTTTTTGGCGGGAACTTGATCGGCGGCGGTTTGCTGCTCCTGTATTATAGTTTAAATAATAGTTTGAAGTGGATTTTGATATGTATAAATTATAATTTAAAATTAAAAATTTTGTACAGCCGACTTCAATATAAGCGACATCAATATAGGTTATTTAAGAATAACTCAATAACCATTGGTCTGACCTTGATCAAATTCATATGGGACCACACGAGAACTATCAGCTTTTATATAAAAAAAGAATCATCGAAATCGGTTCGCCCAGTACAAAGTTATGAGGTAACACACATAACAAAAAAAAACATACACTCGAATTGAGTACCGTCTCCTTTTTGGAAGTCGGGAAAAAAGTTGTGCGATTTTATGTATTAACTGTCTACGCATATGAACTATTAGTGGAAACGGTGAAACAATTGCTCTGATGGTAATGGATTCTCAAGATAAGCTGTTTGTTTGCATAGGCGCCTTTAGATACCATCGCCAACTGTCAGCTGCCTGCTGGCTCAAGTTGCCGTCAAAATCTCCCAAGGGCTGCACAATGTGACGCATCAACATATTGTGAAGCAGTGAACTATGAAGGATATAATTAAAATTATTAAATATTTATTATTATTAATAATAATAATTTTTAATCTGGAGGTAGCCGTGGTTAACTATGACATTTGGATGTCATACACCTCAGTCCCCCCCCCCTTGACCATAGGTGCTGGAAAGTGCTCGAAACGTCGGGAATAAAAATAAGTTAAAATACGCGATAAAATCAGTAAAATTAGTTTTATTTAAATGTTTTCTTAGTTACCATTCAACGTAACGTTTTCACAGACTTCTTAAGTGGCGAAGCTTGCGAAGACACTTATTGATTTCACGATGTCTGTCCGTCTGTCCGTCTGTCCCACGATTATCTCGAGAACGGTTTCGAATTTTCAAATTCTGTTTTCAGCAATCGATTACTGATCACCCAGGCATCTGAACCTCCTATTTTGAAACTGATGGCTCAACGGCAACCGTTAGAAACCGCTACAAAGCTGATTGCTTCGCCACTTTGCTATGCTGTTAGCTTGCTTAATAAAAAACCTAGCAAACAATTATTTAATAGACAGATGGACAGACATCGTAAAATCAATAAGTGTCTTCGCAAGCTTTGCCACTTAATACGTGTCTTCGCAAGCTTCGCCACTTAATAATACTTGTTTCACTAAAAAGTGTTTTATTTATGTTTCCTTATATGTATTAATCATTTTTTTACTTATTATAAGCCAGTGCTTGACCAGCCGACTGACCCATATATGGGATATGATTTTCCAGATTTTCCGGAGGAGAATTTTTTTAAATATTTTTCCTGAGATATTAGGGCTATATTAAAACATATATAAAAATCACAACTTTATAGGATAAAAATAGTTTCAGACTTATCTGAGTTAAAATAAATTGAATTGTCTCAAACGAAAGCTATAGAATTACGTCAATCTACCTTAACAATTTATTCGATTTTTTTATCGTTTTCTTACGTAGCAGCCGTTGTTGGATGCCCGGAGCAAGTGACGTCATTGCAGACGGTTCTGGTGCATTTAAATTCAGCGCTTTCTTATGCCAATGTACAATAAGACTCAGCATTGTCTGCCAAAGTACGAGTAGTTTGCAGTTCTTCAAAAATACTTTTTGTAGAAATGTTTTATTTAATAACCGCACAAAGTTCGATTTTCTCCATTTTGCACAAGAATCAAAGTCCCGTTAATGCGAAATATGAAAAAAATGGGTTTAGTTTTTAATTTAGTTTTTTCTGGCCTTGGCTAACGAATAACGAATTTAAGATCCGAAATAAATCGTTGGTAAGTGTCCTTTTTCAAAAATGATAAATTAGAATACTTTAGACATCCAATTACGATGTTAAAAATTAACACTTAAAACCTTTCAGCTCATCGAAATACTCACACATCTGACACCCACGTAACAAATTTGTGGGAAACTTATAGAACTATATTTGCTAATCATCTGAAAATATTGCAAAATCGTAAACATTTAAACGGTTTCCAAGAGTTAGTATTCACTTCAAGTTTGTCTTATAATTAAGTAAAGTATAACGAAGCAATAAAATTAAACATTTTCGTTCTCTTCACAAACGATTTCGCTGCATGGGGCATTCTTAAAGTGACATAAAACTGGCACAAACCTGAATCGGGATGATTAAAACTTAAAATTCAATTCATAATACAGTTATCGCACATACATTGGCATTGTAAAAATACATTTGAATTTAAAAAAAATTGCTTATTTTTTATTTTACAGAATAAGGGTTACAAGTTTGCACACAGTTCACCTGATGGTAATATCTAACCTCAATTAAGAATTAAAATGCACCACTGATGACTAAGGGTGCTTACATAAAGAAACAGGTTTCCAGTACAGATAAGCGCAGCAGTCTTTCTTCGGGTGAAATGGGTTGCACATGCCAGCTACACCATCTTTTAACTAAGCGGTGTTCTATTTTATTTAATATATAGTTAAATGTTTCTCATGCCATCCTGGTATAATCACAAAATTTGTGTTCATCAAACTTTATGTCTTTTATAAATAAATGATAATATGACCCATATTGTTTTCTTTTCCTGTTAATATGACAGACACTAACTGTTCTTTTCTTTCTACATTTAAAATAAACACTTTCCAGAAGTAAAAAAATCGTTGTCCGACGAACTGGAGGCCATGGTTGTCAATAAGGCCAGGTTTACCTGTTTCTTTATGTAGGTTAACCCTGCACCGATCGGTACCGACCAGCACAGATTTGTCTGCACCGGAAACATGTTTCTTTATTTAAGCACCCTAAAATGGAATTCGACGTAACGAGTAAAAAGGGTCTCCGGTTTTCTACACTCACCACATGAAATACAGCAGAGTGGTAGCTTAGTTATAATGTTCCACAATGATAATAAATATTTAGGAAACGTAAAATGCTAATGAACTTGGCTTATAAAGTCTTAGACCGCTCTTTCAGATCATATCAAGTTACTGGAGGTTTTCAAATACAAATACAAATTCTTTATTTGCGTAAAGCACAGTTGACAGGATTTTCAGTTAAATATCTATAATGTACATGTGTTTAGTCTACTCGCAGACGTGCAAATATTTAGGTATATAAAACAAAAAACTATCTCTAAGTGGAGCACGTAAATCATTAAACTAACTTTTCCATTTTAAATATCTATAGAAACCATTTTCCAGTAACCATTTCGTTCAATTATTTTTGAAAGAGGCTCCTTCTTTTTTTTTAAACTATTAGGTAATCTTTAATATTAAGTGTATAAAAATGCAGATGCTGGTGACTAATAATAAGTGACTATGGAAGTTGACAGAAATTTGTCACGGTTTTCGACAGACAGTGGAATAATACCTGGTACTCCTGTATGCGAGTAACAAATGTAAAATACCCGTACCGGTGAAGAAGCCTTATAAATGCGAGACATTTGTACTACGACCGTGAATCTTGACCGTTGATCTTTATGTGGAAGGTCTATGTGCAGTAGCGCAATTTTAATAGGCTGTAATGAACCTGATAGTAGTTGAACACTGACTTAAAGACGCCTTAACATGTAGTCAGGCATGCTTTGTCACCCTTGTGGATCATGACGTGATTCCTCGTTTTCACAAGAAAAGGTTTGCGGTTGATATCGCTATATGAAACACTTTCAGCAATTTGCAGCCTCGGTTGAGCTGATCTTACAGGGCTCTGCCTCGTATAATGTTGTTTTAAAAGTGTTTACTTTGAATAATTATTTAGTATGATTTATATTAAGAGGGCTACAATTTCTAGAAAATAAATGTGTTTAAGATATTTTTAAATATATAACAAGACACATTTTCCAGGTTGTCAACGTCGCAAAATTGCAAAGAATATAAATAAAGGAAATTCTTCAGCTAGCAAATAATTTACTTGCAATATTTCAGAAAATAAGGAAACAGAAATTGTTAACAGTTATTGATTAACAGTTATTTTTTAGTGAGGTTTTCAATATTTGAATTTTTCTTACTTTCTGCGCTTTATTGAGAAATTTGTTCGTATTACAATTACTATCCTATTTTAGTGCATGGTTACTGTTTTGACTACTGGACAGGTACAATACAACTGTTGAATATAGTTCCAAAGTTACCATTATAAAGTTAAAGAACTTTGCTTGTACCACATATAGTTAAATTTTGTAATTCTTAACCTGGCCATTTGTAGCGCGACCCCTGCTAGATTATTGACGATGGTTGGAAGTCGATCGATGCATAGATGTGAATTGTGGCATTCCAGGCCTATTTTCAGCGATGAACTCAAGAAGGTTTGCAATAATAATCATTATTATCATCATCATGATCAATGATCATGATGATAACATTGTATTATAAAATAATTATAAAATAACAATAACAACAAGAGCTATTTTGATTATATAGAATGAACAATTAAAACAATTGAGATTTAATTAAGAATAAGATTACATCAGATTTTTTGGAACAAAGTTCCTTATCGGACGAAACGGATTTGGCGGATGGGAGATAGGCGACAAAAAGTGTAAGATTTTTCCGTCACGACCTCTTCTGACGTACCTACTACGTAGGTCACTCAATAAGTTTTGAGATATACAAACAGTATTCTAGGTACTATTAATATTTATTTTACATCTTTTCAAAATGTTCTCCATCATGCTCTATACAAAGTTCCTTTTGCCTAAACCAACTCTGAAAACACTTTTACCAGTCTTGATCTGACAGGTCGGAAATCGCTTCTTCGTTGGCAGCCAGGGGCTGCTTCGGCGCTTGAAATAAACTTGCCTTTTATTTTTTCTTTGACTCTTGGGAACAAAAAGAAATCACAAGGAGCTAAGTCAGGGCTGTAGGGTGGGTGACTTAGAGATTCAACACCAGATTCCTGAATAAATGCTTTTGTTCTAAGGGAAGTATGTGAAGAGGCGTTATCGTGATGCAGCATGATTCCCCGAAGCCCCGTCTTTGGTCTTTTCTCCCACACAGCTTGGAAAGCTTTGAGTAATACGACGTATTATACCATTCAGAGTTGACTGACCTACAATTGCCCAGTATTGACGTCGACAAATGTCCGCGCCGCGAAAAAAAACTAGCAAATATTTCATTGCCGACGTTGCGAGGTTTTTGCAGTTTTGTCGTAACTGTCCTTCTAAGCAGACGCATACCAATGATTGCCTTTTATTTTTCGGATCATATTGATAAATCCGTGTCTCGTCACCAGTAACGATTTCTGAAACACGCCTAGATGCCCCGTTTTCAAAATGTAGACGCATTTCATGCCACCAATCCAGACGAAGTCTGTTTTTCGCTTTCTTAGAGCAAACGAAGGATCCATCGACAACAAAGCTTCCTCACTTTAAGATTTTGATGTAGGATGGTATGAATGCTCCCCCAACTAATCTACAATCTTTTCGATGTCCGTATATGTGATTCGTGGGTTCTCTCGTACCAACATTTCAGTAGTCCATACATTTTCTGCCGTTACTGCTGTTTGCGGAGCCCCGGTTCTTTAGTCATTTTTAAGATTAATTTAACCCCTTTTGAATTCAGCAAACCGCCTAAAAATTGTTGCACGTGATGGAGCTGAGTCTTTTAATGCTGATTGTAGCCGTTGTAAAATTAATTGTTCGGTTAAACCAAATTTAAAATCATAATATATCATAGCGCGCAAATGTTCACGGTTAAGATCCATCCTTCATTTTGATAGACGTTAGTAATTCATTTTCATTACATTCTGAATTAAGAAATTTCGTGTTTAAGGAGATGTAAGCAATACTTTGAAAGAGTGTTTATGTGTGATGAGACGTTTGAATTAAATGAAATAGAAATTCCGAAAGAAGAGGAAATAGATAGAGACATAAGTATAGATGAAATATTGAAAGCAATGAAAAGTATGAAAGCAGGTAAACAAGCCAGATATGATAGAGAATCTCTCGAAATGCTAAGGGCTATATAAGGAATGGTGGCAGACCTGCAATAAACCTTGTTTAATTTATGTTGGGAAATTAAGCGGATACCGGGAGACTGGTGCAAAGCCGTAATAGTCCCAATATATAAAGGAAAAGAATCGCAGCAGGATTGTAAGGACTACCGTGGTATCAGCCTTCATAGCATTGTGGAAAACCTGTATGTTAAGGTACTAATTGAAAGAGTTATAAAAGAAACTGATGGAAAATTTTGGGATGCGCAAGCGGGTTTTAGAAAGAGAATGGGGTGTACGGATCAGGTATTTTCCATGCATAGGGTCGCGAAGAAGTTTTGGGCCAAAAACCGAAAAGCTTTTTGTGCGTTTGTGGACTTGTAAAAGGCTTATGACAGAGTGGGTTTAGCGCTGGGTTGATACAGACATTGAAGTCTCTGTATAGGGACCCTAGTGCTGGTATCAGGATCAATGGGACATATTCGAACTGGTTTGGCATCCATAAAGGTGTCAGACAGGGCTGCGTGGCTTCCCCGTGGCTGTTTAACCTATTTATGGACAGTTGTTTGGAAAATTTGAAAGTTAAAGAATGCGGGTTAAGAATGGGTGAGTTAACGTCAAATGCCTTTTTTACGCCGATGATCAAGTCATACTTGCGTCGTCGGCGGCCGAGTTGCAAATGATGGTTACATTAATGAACAGGACATTAAAAGAAAAGGGAATGAAAGTGAACGAAAGTAAGACGAAAGTTATGGTTTTTGAAAGAGAAGAAAGTAAAACGATATGTGAAATAAGAATAGAAGGGGAGTTGGTCGAGCAAGTAGATGAGTTTGTGTATTTGGGATGTGTGTTTAGCAGAGATGGTAGATATGATAAGGATATAGAACGACGAGTGAATGCAGGAAATAGAGTGAATGGGGCTCTACACCCTATTGTGAAAAGTCAGAATGTGTCCAAAAAGGCACGTATGGCAATTCACAATGCTATGTTAGTCCCTACTTTAATGTATGGTAGGGAAAGTTGGGTGTATCAGAAGAAGCACGAGAGTAGAATAAATGCTATAGAAATGCGATCATTAAGGAGAATGTTAGGGATGAATCTGAATGACAGGCTGAAAAATTGTTTGATAAGAAGAGAGTGTGGTTTGCAAGATGATGTTGTGACCAGGATTAAGAAAGTAATGCTTCGGTGGTTTATTATGTAGAAACATAACCAAACCACCGAAGCGAAGAATGAGGAAAGAGTGACAATACAAATTTATGTTGCAGAGGCGTACGGCAGAGTTGGGAAGGGACGCCCTAGGCGAAAGTTTATCAACCAAATTGGCGATATATTGAAAATGGGCGAAATTAAGAGTACCTTTAACCGACGAGCGTGTATCTACGCATACATCTCATCATGTATCTACGTATATGGATGTGGAGAAAGCGAGAGAGGTGTGTCAGGATCGTGCCAAAGGGAATCCCATAGTCTCTGCCTACCCCTCTGGGTGACAGGCGTGTATTTCAGGTTTATGTATGTTAATCAATAATATAATATATTATTGATTAACATACATTATATTTTATTTATTTTTTGTATATACTCTTGATTGCTCACAAAATACTACACAAAACCACAAATTTAAATTTATAAATGTATGTACAATTGGGTGGCCTTATCGCTAAATAGCGATCTCTTCCAGGCAAACGTTGGTGAAGGAGATAATTTTCATTTAAATATATAGAAGTGTGCATAAATAGTAAATAAACAAGTATATATTAATAGTACAAGATATATATAGCTGTAATCAAATACCTAATATTATATATATATATATATATATATAATTCGTCAAAATCGACAGTT
Source organism: Parnassius glacialis (assembly GCA_033319125.1). Taxonomy (NCBI): domain Eukaryota; kingdom Metazoa; phylum Arthropoda; class Insecta; order Lepidoptera; family Papilionidae; genus Parnassius; species Parnassius glacialis. The sequence continues at coordinate 34,828,385 of JAVANC010000028.1, read as the reverse complement.
ATAAAAGCGTTACTGAACTCCAGCAACGTAAGAATAGTGAGCTGCTTTTGTCCATACCCCAGAAAATATTATCTGTGAATTTAAGTAAAGCTGGAACCGTACTATTACCAAGTCTGAACTGAAAGGAATCAAGAAGGGAGTTTTTATTTAGATAGTGGTTAAATTGTGCAAAGACTAAACGCTCAAGGACTCAATACGTTTATCAATAATAATACTACGTAAGGAACTTCGTTCCAATCGCATTTTCCAAGACACTCACGCATATTTTCTCTGTTTCTTTATTGCATTTTATCTGCTGGTAAGTATATTCATCATATTCAGTCTGACAAGCACATGTGCTCCCTCATCGTAGCAACAAAGAATAATTTATCTTAAGTGACGGAAGTTAAAATTATCTCAGAATTATATTAACATCTTACCAATATTTAAATTTTAAACGACGGATTGCTATTGGTTAATGTTAACGTAACATAATATGTAGGTAACGAGTTTAAATTCGCTATTCGAATACTTTCATAACCTACTCACTGAAGCATTTTTAGATGAGTGTATTAAACATTGTTTTATTAGAGTACTATCATATATTACTATTACTATTTTTTTTTATATGATAAATGAGTGACAAACGAGCACACAGTCCACCTGATGGTAAGTGGTTGCTGCGGCCCATAGATATCTACATCTATCCTATCCTATATATATATATATATATATATATATATTAATATTAATATAAGGAAATACATCAGGATAGCATTAATTGTTAAAAATAACAAAAGTGTGAGAGCGGATGTTCAACTTGCTATCTTGCTAACGCTATTAGTCGTTATCAGTAAAAAGACAACGTAACGCACTATATATTCAGTATAGAGTAATTACAGTTCGACCAAACCATAACACTTTCCAGTCACATACCAGTGTAACGTGAGGTACGTAATTACATGATAAAACCAAAGTATGCAAACCAACAGCAACTCTCAGCAACGCCTGCTCTTCAAGAATTAATACAACGAACAGCATCACGACACTATATTAGCACTGGTAGAATGACTTCACTCGTGGAATGACTTAAGTGGAATCTCTCACGCTCTGCGCCTACACTGAACTTTATACTGCACAAACGCGTGAGGGGTTTCGATATGACGCTCCACTAAAGTGATGCAACCTCTCACTCACTCTTGATCCGATCTGTATTTTATAGACGTGCCTAGACGGTCAACCCTGACATACTATAAAAATACATGACATATATATATATATACGTGGTAGAGCCATGCTGCAGCTATATTATGGTTGTAGCACGAATGGGTCGGCTCGACCGGGAGAGGACCACGCTCTCACAGAATACCAGCGTAAAATAGCAGCTTAACGCTGCTGTGTTTCGTATGGTGAGTGTAAAGATCCGGAGACCCTTTTTACTGGAAACGAGGCATTTCATCTTAGTCCTCACGGGTGACAACGCTTCTGCATTTTGATTCGTAATCGAAGATAGATGTAGATGTCTATGGGCCACAGCAACACTTACCATCAGGTGGACTGTGTGCTCGTTTGTCACGCTATACTATAAAAAAATGACATGAATTGTGTAGTGGCGGTAAAAGAATATCCACTACCCCATATCCTCCCATGGGTGTCGTCAGAGGCGACAGAGGGAAACTGAAACAGGAGATGGGCAGCAGCATCTTCCCGATAACAATACAAAATAATAAAAACCTGAGGTTGCCAACACGCAAGCCAAGCGTAGCAACTATGACAAAATCCCCCGTATGAGGCAATCTATAGGGGAGGCCTATCTTTAGCAGTGGACTCTTATAGGTTGTAATGGATGAATGGACTAACTGCATAAATCATAGAATTTACTAAAATAGCATTAAATAAATAAAAATTATATGTTTGCTACAAAAAGACAATGTTAACATTTAAATAGACAGCTTAATAAATAGTTGTGACAAAGCGATCTGTGACTCCTGTTATTCTGACACAGCCTTTTATTTTTATATTTTTTTGAGTTCGTTAGGTTGTGATTATGGTGATTATAACCAAAATATGCTTTGGTTAATAGCTGAACTAGGAAACTAAAGTTTAGTGCCTAATATAATACTCTCTTCCAGAGCAAATCAAGATAAATAATGACTTCCCGATATCTTCCTTAAAGATCACGATATTTACCTCTATCTCTGGTAGATTACACTTACTACAAATTACCTTTTATTATTATAAGAATAATTGAAATCATGGAACCCAATACCAATTTATTTCCAAAAGAAATAATGGGATAATTTGGCTATTTTATTTAAAAAAAATTAAAAAGATGCATGAGTGTCGTGGAACACTCGGTTGGAACGACGTTCCTTTCGTAGTATATATATAAATAAATTAATAACTAGCGTTCATTAAAATGAAGCGTCATTTAAAATAATATTTCTTTCATGGCAAGACAAGAAAAAGTGCGAGGGAAATAGATATTATTCTATCTCGATCGCACTATAGAAAGGTGACGGAAAAATCTTACACGTTTTCTCGTCTAGCCCCTATCCATCAAATTCGTACCGTGCGATAAGGAACTTCGTTCCAAAAAAGCCTTTTAATCCGTTTCTTAGCAAACAGTAGTATATTTTTCTTATTTGACAGAGTATGGGGTAATCCGAAACCATAGCAGATACAAGAAAACTCTTAAACACCTTTAGGCCTTAATAATAATCGGGACAGTAGAAGTAAGACAGTTTTCCTATATCTTGTATGGTTTCAGATTTCCCCATACTAAGGAAAATAATAATAATTATTATTATTTCTATTTAATAATATTTTTTAAATTAAAACGTTTAATCAAAATGATATATAAAATGGTGTGTGTGCGTGTGTGTGTGCGTGTGCTTTATTACAATTCGATGAATATGTACCTAGACAGGAAGTGAGCGTTGCCTGTGAAGATCGAGTATAAAATTTCTAAAGTGTAAATAACAATAAAAGGCATATTGAATATACAGAATTGGGTCGCACATATATGCAATAAATGAAACTACAAGTAATACTAGTCCATAGAAGTGTAGAAAAATTAAATATTAAATGAAAACCCGTAAAATAAAAAAGTGAAATTTTCAAACAAAATAAATATTAAAATAAATTCAGTAAAAGTAAACACTCTGTTTAGACAACGTACCTTGACCCCTTGGAAGAGTGACAACGTTGCACGCGGGTGACATGGCAGTTGGCGCCAGGCAGCGTTATTGTCAGCACGGCCTATGGTACGTTGGACAATGTGCGACGAAATAAAAACTTACTCACTAAACTGTTTAGGTATTTTACCGCCACTTTTTTATTTCGCGATAATGGAACTGAACGAAATAAATATTATTGAATATAAGTAGCAAAATTTAATGAAACCCTAAATTTTAAAATTTTCAAAATGTCCGCCACGTTCTTGAATGCACAAGTTACATCGCCGCATAATGTTGTCCAGAAGCCTGCTCAAGAAATTTCGTTCAGGATCCAGAGCCAGGGCTTTTAATGTGTTAAAGGCGGCAACAATACGATTGCGCAGTTCATCTTCGGTTTCGGAGATCTTTGAGTACACTTCATTTTTAATAAAGCCCCATAAAAAGAAGTCTAGAGGAGTGAGGTCGGGCGATCGAGCTGGCCACCTGCGAGGGCCATAGCGCCCTATCCATTGTTTTCCGAACATGGTGTTAAGCGGCTCTCTCGCGACGAGTACGGAGTGTGGAGGAGCTCCATCTAACTGGAACCATACCCTCTGGTAAGCTGCCACAGACAATCCTTCTAAATATTCTGTTATTGGGCCGTTAAGAATATTGAGAAACTTCTGTGCATTCAGGTTTCCGTCAATAAAAATTGGGCCGATTATTTGATCTCCGTGAATGCCTGCCCAAACATTAATGGAAAATCGGTATTGATGAGCTGATTCCCGAAATAAATGGGGATTCGTATGGCTCCAGTAACGCATAGATTGTCGGTTCTATATGCCGTTTCGAGTAAACTTGCTTTCATCTGTCCAAAACACATTTGTTACGAAACGTTGGTCTTGAGACATTTTTTCCAGTACCCAGTGGCAGTAAGACTATCTAATCGGCTTATCACGGGGCAGCAGCGACAGCACTTTAACATATTTATAAGGACGTAGTTTGTTCCTTTTCAGCACTTGGTGTATTGTTTTATGCCTTACTCTAAACACACGCCCAGCTTGTCTAAGGCTGCAGGTTGGATTCCGATTGAAATCTTTTAAGACTCGTTGTTCGTACGAGGGTGGAAATTGACGCGGAGAAATTCCTTCATGAGTGTTGGGCAGTATGCGCTGATTTTCCCTGATTCTTTGGACAGCGCCTAGGATTGCCCGGACGCTAGTAGGGCAGACGCGAGTTGTGCCGTATTTCTCACGATAAGTACGCAGAGTAAACGCTGAATTTTGAAGACATTAGTCATACAATAAAACCATGTCTGTATACTCTGCCGCACTGTAAAAATGCTGTTGTCTTGGCATTTTCCGCTACCAAAACGTATACACAAAAGTTAAGAAGTGTAAATATCACAGTGAAAAAATAATATAAATAAACGTACTTAAAACACTATTTACACACAATTAACTAACAAGTGTCTATTTCACCGTAAACGAATTGTTTGACTAATTGGATTTATCTTACGATAATACGATAATTATCTTGCGATAAATAATTACGATGCGCGTAAGCAGCGAAACGCACCTGTATTCTGGAAGAATTGAGCGTGAACTGGAAGCGGAGCCAAACTTCCAAATTCCAAAATGGCGAAAACAATAAAAGTAATAAATAGGTCGGCCACAAGGTGCAATTATCGTTTATCGATACTTTTCTTTTTACACTTACTTACCTACTACATTTGATTACAAGTACCTAATTTTGATTTTTGATTTGATAACAATCGACAAGTTATTGCTTGTTAAAAAAAAGTTTATTTTTGTACAATTGAACTTACGAAACTACCGAATTGTGACTTCCTGGGAAACGGGTAAGTGTGTATGACTTTTTTAATTGGTTGATTTTATGGGTATTTTATCATTTTAAAATAATGTTTAATCTCTAAATCTACAAGAACACACTTAAACAAAAAAAAGCTTTAAAGTTTAGCTTTAAATATTTAGGTCGTAGTGTTTTTAGAATTATCATAACAACACGATAATTCTAAAAAAAACCGTACAACAAAAAAAAATGTTTAGCTTTAGGTGTTTAAAGCTAACATTTTTTTTGTTTATCGACTATTACTCCCTTTGAAAGATCGTCGATAACAGGTGTCCTACTCTACGACAAAGGCGCGCGCGCACTTGCGCTGTCGCCTTTGAAGAACGCCGCGTGCGTCTTGCCGCTTGTTTATAGACGTCGCAATAGTTTGCACTGCCTGGCAACGTCGCTTTTTAATGTTCAAGGATTCAAGTTCATTGCATCATTGACTTAGTGACCAAATTCTATAGAGAGTTCAAATTTGCTTAAAATTAAAACTCTACGTTTTGACCTATTTACTGGACCGATTACGTTCATTTTTTGTATTTCGTCAGAAAAGGCGATAACAAGTATGTGGTTTCATTTATTGCATATAAGTGGGACCCCATTCTGTATATAGCATGCAATTTGTTTTAAATTAAAGTACATACTAATCAAAATTATATATCGAGTAACGATAAAGTTATCACATTAAATGAAAAGACGTATCCGACATAAATTTCTTTAATCATACACAACTAAAAAAATATAAAATACAATTAATATTCTAGTCGCGGTAGCAGTAGGTTTTTTCGTTTCAATATTAAATAACATCATGTAAATGCATACAGTTATCACCTGATGGATACTAGAAGGTCAAAGACTCATGGCATTTGAAGACGAAGATACCTAGTTTAAGCGTTAAAAATCAAGCAAAAAATGTACTTACGGCTAACAATTTAAGGCATAATTGTATGCGCGAAATTAAAAACAAAGTAACCGCGCGCTGCGGGTGTGTGAAAACAAATTCATGCGAAAAATTTACCTAAAATATATAAAAATAAATTTGCCTAAAATGAGCGCTGTTGCCGCTTTTGCAGGTCACTTCAGGTCAGTAAGCTAATATTATCAAGAATGATTTATTTGTTGTCGATATTTTGCGCTATTTATTTTGTTTGACAAATGCATTTTTTATTTTCTTTTATTATTGTTTATTTTATTATTTTAACAGATATATCAACTTGTATTAACTGCAGTGCTATTTAACGTAATAACCTAAGCGCCACCGCGTGCGTCTCTCTCTCTCTGTGTGTGTGTGTGTGTGTGTGTGTGTGTGTGTGTGTGTGTGTGTGTGTGTTAGTTTGTTTCTATCTCACTATTCCGCTATTTCAGTAAATTCTCTGTTTCTTCGTAATCTAATCACATAAGCCAATCTGTTAACTTTTTTTACATTTATGTTTTGTTAGTTGAAAATTTGAGTGTTGTCTATTAATTTTATTGTATAACCTGCCTATTCTGTACCCATAAAACTTTTGGGCGAAAGTAGATTTTGCTTGTATCGTTTCGCATAACTCATAATTTCTTCACCTGGTTTGTATTAAATTAGGTGTGAAGACAGGGAAAGTGTGTTTTTTTTAATTTGTAGACAATATATATAATTTCCATACTGTAAGCACTTTAGCTTCCCTGAATAAACTGGTAGTTGAGAAAAATGTTGGCTTATAAAGTGCAACTTTTAGAATCAATCGTTGAGCTCTTTCCAATTCAAGCATGTGTGTTTTATTGGAACCTGCCCAAACAGGTTAATATAGATTGGCATAAAGATATATAAACAGTTTTTAACAAAGCCCGATTTGTGACATGTCTTAAGTTTATAAAAATGTAAGTAAGGTTTCTGACTTTTTGGGTTAAATTTTTTGTCTTATACAAATATATATAAAATACATTGATCGAGACGTTTTTATGCAAGTCAATAGGTGTGCCATCTCTTCTTCAAGAGTGGACTACTATCCCACCTGACGGTAAGTGGTGATGCAGACCAAGGCAATGTTTTATTATTTACAAGGCTAATTATACTTTTTTTACTGTGCAAGCAGCAATGCAGGTACAGAAAGACCAGTATCACTGCGAGTTGTAAGATCTATTGTGATCGCTGCCATGGCTATAGTTCTAAGCCCCATTTCTTAATGCATTGAAGGAGTTTCTTAGCTGTGAGGAATTTCACTTCTTCTGGGTAAAGTACGAAGTTTCCTAGATAAGTGTTACACAAGCAGTGGGAATGTCCAAGGACGTTTCTTTAATTAAGGAACAAAGTCGGTAAGTTTTTGAGTCACTTAGCCTCAGGTTGAACATGTGCTTTTTAGACAACTGTGTCCAGTTAGGGCTCTGGCCAGAATACGCAGTTTATTCTTACTCAATACCAGGGCTTCAGAAGCGTAATATATTTACGATCATAAGGTTTTAAAACGTTTTAAGCCTTATGTATCAGACCAGATTTTAAGTCATTTATTAATAGCTCTAAACAAAGTTATGTACTCTTTGTTTATGTGGGCAAGTTCATTGCCTACAATACGCGCTTAATTACACTTTATAGAATTGTTCGCCAACTTACACATATTAAAAGAAAAACAAGACTTTGTTGCGTGATGGTGATGGTGCGGTGGTAGTGTTGGTGTAGGTCTGGTGGTGTGTTCTAGCGGTGTATTAACATGAATATGAATATGAATATAAAGATATTTATACCGAATGAGATAAAACTGCTGGAAGTTTTTTCAATCACTACTCGTACTTATAACATCTTGTAGGTATAACAATCGAGAGGTCATATTACTCGATAAATTATAACTTTCATTTAGAACTAAAATTGTTTTCGGATAAAATATCATAGGAATCAATCATTCATTCATCATAAAATTAATTTCCTTAAATAAAGCTTGTTTTGTAATCTCATTTGGAGTAATCCCACGCTAAAAACACAACAACAAAAGCTTCTGAACTTTAATGAAAATGCATAATCTTTTATATTTATACTAACTGCCCAGGCAGACGTTGTTATGCCATTTCCGACAACCCTTCCTGTAAAAAATATTTATATTCGCAATAAAACAATATTGAGGGTTACTTATCCGGATAAAAACTATCCTATTCTCAAGTTGGACCAAACTGCACAAAGTGAGCAAAATTTAATTGAAATCAGTTCAGTAATTTAGGAGTTCATCGCGGACAAACAATGTGACACATAATTCATAAAGATATATTTATGACTGCTACACGGCTCGACTCGATCAGGGAAGGACCACGCTCGCACAGCATACCAGCAAAAAACATCTTCCATGTTTGAAGTGGTAATTTCATCAATGATCATCAGAATCAAAATCAGAAAGAATGATAACGTGTGGATGGATAAAGATGTACAAAGGGTTGTGCAAGAAAAGAAGAAAGCGTGGTTGGATTGGTTAGTAACAAAAGCTAACCAAAAAGTTCAAAAGGCAACGGATGACGAGATAAAGGAAGCAAGAACGAAGTATAAAAGATTGAAAACAGCAGCGAAAGAAATTGTGTCTAGAAAGAAAGAAGAACGAAAGGATGATTTCGATAGGAGGCTCACTGAAGATTTCCAGTCAAACATTAAGTTTTTCTGGAAAACCATCAAAACAGCCAGAGGAAAAACTTCTACCTCGGAGCTGAGTACAATCAGGAGTCAAGATGGAAGCATTATAAAAGGAGAAGAATGTGTGTTAAAGAGATGGAAAGAGTATTTTGAAAGTTTGTTTGAAAGAGAGGAAGTGCAGGTACAGCATCTGCTACCTTCCACGGAAAATGATATAAATGTTGATGAAAATGAGATAAGCATGGATGAAATAGTGAAAGCGTTAAAAAGTATGAGATTAGGTAAGGCTGCAGGGTATGACAGGATTACCGCCAAGATGCTGAGGGCTGGACAGAGCCTGGTGGCTAGTCAGCTGTACCGCCTTTTCAATCTGTGTTGGCGAAATGGGCAAGTACCGGGAGACTGGTGCAAAGCCGTAATCGTGCCATTGTATAAGGGAAAAGGGTCACGGCAGGACTGCATAAATTACCGTGGTATAAGCCTTCTCAGCGTCGTCGGTAAATTGTATGCAAAAGTGTTGATTGAAAGGGTTGTGAATGAAACAGACGAGAAAGTATGGGATGCACAAGCGGGATTTAGAAAGGGAATGGGATGTACGGATCAGGTCTTTTCCTTGCGGTGCATAGCCGAAAAGTGTTTGGCTAAAAACAAGAAAGTCTACTGCGCGTTCGTAGATCTAGAAAAGGCCTATGATAGAGTGGTGAGGAATGAATTGTGGTCAGCACTGTCCGTGAACGGTGTGAGCAGTATCCTCAACGAGCATTGCAATCTCTTTATAGGGATTCTAGTGCTTGTGTAAGGATAAACGGGGCATACACTGAATGGTTTAATATCGAAGAAGGTGTTAGACAGGAATGTGTAGCGTCACCGTGGCTGTTTAATCTGTTCATGGACAATTGTTTGACAGATTTAAAAGAGAATGAAAGTGGGTTGAGAATGAATGAGTTACTCGTCAAATGTTTTCTCTATGCTGATGACCAAGTATTACTTGCGTCTTCGGCCGAGGAGTTGCAGGAGATGGTAACTGCTATGAGTGGAGCTTTTGTTAGAAAGGGAATGAAGATGAATGTAAGGAAGACGAAAGTGATGGTGTTTGAAAAAGACGAGGCAGTGACAGACTGCAATATCGTGATTGAAGATGAACAAATTGAACAGGTGAAAGAGTTTGTGTATCTGGGGTCAAAGTTTACAAGAGATGGAAAGTGTGAGAGTGATATCGAAAGAAGAGTGAATGCAGGAAACATAGTGAATGGAGCTTTGCACTCCTTTATGAGCAATCGGAAGGTGTCTAACAAGGCTCGTTTGGCTGTGCATGAAGGGGTGTTGGTTCCGACACTCATGTACGGAAGTGAAAGTTGGGTATGGCAGAAGAAACATGAAAGCAGAATAAATGCAGTTGAGATGAGAGCATTAAGAAGTATGATAGGAGTTAAACTGAGTGACAGGATAAGAAATAGTGAGATAAGGAAACATTGTGGTCTGAAAGAAGATGTAGTGACAAAAATTGAGAAAGGTATGCTGAGATGGTTTGGTAATGTCGAGAGAATGAATGAAGAACGATTGACGAAAAAAGTGTATAAGGCGAGTGTGAATGAAAGTGTTGGAAGGGGTAGACCTAGGCGGACATTTCTAGACCAAATCAGGGACGTCTTGAAAAAAGGCCAGGTCAAGAGTACCCTAAACCGTACAGCATGTATGAAGGGAATAATGAAAGTGGACGAAGCGAAACAAGTATGTAAGGATCGTAGCAAGTGGAAAGAAGTGGTCTCTGCCTACCCCTACGGGAAAGAGGCGTGATTATATGTATGTATGTATGTATCATCGCGACCAAACTCACTATAACATTCACACTATCTGGATGCTTGGCGGTCCACCACTGTGCGTTTTACTAGAAGTTTTACTTCCTCGTACGACCTCTTTGTGGAATCGTAACTGAGTTTTGATTCCTAATGGATTCCTAATAAATTTATGACACATAGTATTTTTTTGTACTATATATCCGGTTGGCTATGTTTTCGCTTAGATTCAAAAATTAAAATCTAAAATAACTGATTATCATTATGATTTATTTATTGATTTGTATTTGATGGTTGTTAGCTAAACTGGTGGTCACCAGGTCACAGGTCTTCTGTAGCAGCCCAAAGTTATAGAGTTGTAGGTGTTTCAACCCCGTGGTTCAAAAATTACATAAGGTCTTTAGTCCTGCTGCTAATCTCTCACCGGTCGTGTCGGATAACTGTTCTATCGGACTATGAATGTGAGGAAACATTTGTGCATACTATAATTCCATCCTGCGCCGATGGGTCATCTCCGTACGGACTGGCTGCTGAGAACAAATTTCGCTCCTTTCGACACTATAACTTATTCCTTGCGATAACGTACCAAGAACGCTAGCTGCGTTCATATGCTGAATGGTTATATTTGTCTAGATTTACCTCTCACATTTCCCAAACGCTTTTAATCTACATAGTGCTACGTCGTAGCACTTTGTAAACATGAAAGCCTATGAAGACCAAGTGTACACATCGTCGCTCTAAGTCAGATTTCAACGACATTTGTCAAGCTTTCAATTTCAAGTTCCTTAAATTAAAAGATTTTCCTTAAATTACTATTCAATATTTTCATACAGTTTTATTAACAATAAAAATTATTGAAATCTAACTCGAAGGATATGCATTAAGAAAGTAAATTCCGACAATTGCTTACATGTGTTAAGGAAGAGGTCTTGATTCTAAAAGTATATGATTTTGATAATATTTTTCTATTTAAATTAAGTACCTAGTCTAATTCTCTCACTCTCACGTTACTCTCGTAACGTGGGTATTGTGTGGTATAAAGAAAAATCTAATGGTTTCAGGTCAGATCAGATCAGACCAACAGGCACCATTATTATTATTATTTTTTATAAAAGATGCCTCCTGCCCTTCTAGGCAGAAAAGGTCTTCATATCTAGTGATAAATAGTTTGAAGAATATTACCATACAGATGTATGTAGATATACAATTAGAGACAGTGAGACAAGCCTTCAAAGTATCCATGGTGCAGTAGCCACTTACCATCGCAGTAGCAAGTTTTTTTTTTACATAAGAGGGATTAATTGTTGACCGCCACCCATAAACACCTACACACCAATTACAGTTGCGTTGCCGGCCTTTTAAGAAGGAGTAAGCTCGTTTCTTGATGGTTCCTAAGTCGTATAGGTCCCTAAAAATTGTCGGTGATAAACGATTCCACAAAGTAGTCGTATGAGAAAGAAAACTCTTAGTAAATCGCACAGTAGTGGACCGCCAAGCATCCAGATGATGTGGATGTTAACGTAAATTTTGGTAGTTTTAAATGGTAGCAATGTGCGTTGGTAAAATTTCGCGGCTGCAATCAATCCGAACAATTCCTCATAGCACTTCCAGTAGTAAATGTGATAGAAAATGCAAAGGGATACCATACCATGCAATAGACGTAAAATATCCAGCTACCAACTGGCAACATTATTAAAAGTGAGAGAGGTCTGGCAATGCGATTATTAATCCGCCTGATAAAGAGAATCTCCATATAAGGGGATATGTCGGTTCCTAGCAGGGCAGTGGAGTAACTAGCACATCTAGCAGATGGAATAAGAAAGAAGAAAAAAAGAATAAAGAAGAAAAATAAATTAATGTTTTTTTATAGAATTAGGGTGACAAACGAGCACACAGTCCACCTGATGTTAAGCGGAGATAGAATGCCTTTTTTCCAGTAAAAAAGGTCTCCGTTTCTCTACACTCACCATACGAAACACAGCAGCTAATGCGTAAAATAGCAGCTTAATAGCTGCTATTTTACGCTGGTATTCTGTGAGAACGTGGTCCTTCCCCGGTCGAGCCGACCCATTCGTGCTACAACTATACTATTAATATAGCTGCAGCATAGCTCTACCACGTACAAAACAAACAAACAAATGTACGTACAAACAAACAAATGTAGTGTTGTTGTCATCGATACTGTTTACGCATTGAAAATCATTTACCTATTTAAAACTTATTAGCTTCTATTAAGCTTCCTTTTTTATTTTTTCTTGTTTATTTTTCATTCAATAAAAGCTTTACACTGACTACTTGATGGATAACAAGTGTGCAAATGTAATAAGGTACAGAATTTAATCACACGTCTGCGGTAATAGTAGGACAAGTGCTACGTTCCAAGTGGACGGAGCCACGTAACATCAGCGAGCAATATAGCGACGTCTAATGAAAACACCGAGAATTGAGTTTAAAGTGACATTTACGCACGTTTTGGCGTTATTTAAGTGTACTCATTATAGTTAAGGGATTAGTAACATATATTTTATAGTTAGAAAAATTACAACATTGCCGATTTTAGCTTACAAAATTGATTTTCAATTTCAATTTTTTTCCTTTATTTTCCTATCCTGTTTATCCTTTTCAGCCCGTTAAGTAACAGTTTTACGTGATTGAACCTATGCTGCAGCTATAAGTAATACAGTTGTAGCACGAATGGGTCGGTCCGACCGGGGTAGGGCCACGCTCTCACAGAATACCAGCGTAAAAGACCAGCTTAAATCTGCTGTTTCATATGATGAGCGTAAAGAACCGGAGACCGTTTTAATGGAAACGAACCATTTCATCTTAGTCTTCACGGGCGACAACGCATATGCATTTCGATTATTCATCGAGAATAGATGTAGATGTCTATGGGCAGCAGCAGCCACTTACCATCAGGTGGACTGTGTGCTCGTTTATCACCATTATCCTACAAAAAAAAACAAATGTCGAAGTAATTGCAGTACCTACCAATTAAGCAGTGATCTAATGAACACGGACTTCTCATATCGTAGAAATATTTTGTCACAATCGCCACGCTTGGCAGGTGCTACTTATAATTTTGACACAACTTCCTTTCGCCGGTCCGGATATTTACGTCTATCACGAAAGAGTTGGTATAACGTCGCATACCGAGGACCACATGAAATTTCAGTCATTCCCATAATCACGTCTTACCGGTTTATTTTTTATTACAGCCTATTAAAAGTCCACTGCGAAACATAGACTTCCCCCATAAATTGCGTTAGGGGGAGTTTGTCGCTTATATTACATTACTAGGGGGGAAAGACAGGAAATAAGACGTGATGGATGCTCTTAAATCGTCACCACTGGAAGCAGAAAGATGAATAAGATCTCTAAATATATGATGGTTATACTGTCGTTATACTATCTAATATATAAAGTTTCTATTTCTGACTGTCGATTATTACGACACAGAACGGGCGAGATAGGTTGATGGTATTTCTAAAGATCTGAAACATTAATAACGAAACATATTAGTTAAATTCTTTAAAATAGTATATCTTGAAATTCTCACCTATAATAAACCAGAGCTTGATTGCACTTCCACGTGATGGCAAGCCGTAATTAAGGCCTTAACAGTGGTTGAAATGCCTAAATCTTGGATATTTAAGTAAAAAACGTTTACGTGGTAGACCCATGCTGCAGCTATATTAGTAGTATAGTTGTAGCAGGAATGGGTCGGCTCGACCGGGAAAGGACCACGCCCTCACAGAATACCAACGTAAAATAGCAGCTTAATGGTGCTATGTTTCGTATGGTGTAGAGAACCGGAGACTCTTTTTACTGGAAAAGAGACATTCAATCTTAGTCCTCACGGGTGACAACGCATCTGCATCTTGAGTCTTTATTGAGGATAGATGTAGATGTCTATGGGTCTTCCACTTACCATCAGGTGGACTGTGTGATCGTTTGAAACCCTGTCCTATTAAAAAAAAATGTCAATAACTGTTTATTTAATCCACAAAGACAAAATACAGGGTAACAGAAGAGGATTTAGTAAATGTTTTTAATTGAACAAAATTGTATTTTTGTCAACCCCTTATTAGAAAAAAAATCCCCAAAAAGTACCTATCTTTGTCATATTTTGCAAAATTTCTCCAAAACGGCACAAGCTTTTTAAATAGTTCTTACACTAAAAAAAGGTCTTAAGAATATTAAAATTTTTAATTGAAAATTTTATTTTTATTCCACGTTTTATAAGAGAATATATCATTTTTCCCTGAAATTGAATATATTTACGCGAGCGCGCATGCTCCGTCGCCCATATATATATATATATATATATATATATATATATATATATATATATATATATATATATATATATATATATAAATTTCGGAAATACATCAGGATAGCATTAATTCTTAAAAATAAAAGTGTGAGAGCGGATGTTCAACTTGCTATCTTGATAACGCTATTAGTCGTTATCAGTAAAAAGACAACGTAACGCACTATATATTCAGTATAGAGTAATTACAGTTCGACTAAACCATAACACGTTCCAGTCACATACCAGTGTAACGTGAGGTACGTAACTACATGATAACACCAAAGTATGCAAACCAACAGCAACACTTATTATCTTAGTGTAACACAGGGCAACCTCTCAGCAACACCATCCTCCTTGCCTGCTCTAGAAGAATTAATACAACGAACAGAACCACGACACTATATTAGCACTGGTAGAATGACTCCACTCGTGGAATGACTTAAGTGGAATCTCTCACGCTCTGCACCTACACTGATCTTTATACTGCACAAACGAGTGAGGGGGGAGGGTTTCGATATGACGCTCCACTAAAGTGATGCAACCTCTCACTCACTCTCGATCCGATCTGTATTTTATAGACGTGCCTAGACGGTCAACCCTGACATACTATAAAAATATATGACATATATATACACGTGGTAGAGCCATGCCGCAGCTATATTATGGTTGTAGCACGAATGGGTCGGCTCGACCGGGAAAGGACCACGCTCTCACAGAATACCAGCAAAAACAACTGCATAATACCTCCATGTTTGAAGTGGTAATTTCATCAACGATCTTCGCGACAAAACTCACTATAACATTCACACTATCTGGATGCCTGGCGGTTCACCACTGTGCGTTTTACTTGAAGTTTTACTTCCTCGTACGACCTTTTTGTGGAATCGTAACTGAGTTTTGATTCCTAATGGATACCTAATAAATTTATGAGACATAGTATTTTTTTTACTATATATCCCGTTGGCTATATTTTCGCTTAGATACAAAAATTAAAATCTAAAATAACTGATTATCATTATGATTTATTTATTGATTTGTATTTGATGGTTGTTAGCTAAACTGGTGGTCACCAGGTCACAGGTCTTCTGTAGCAGCCCAAAGTTATAGAGTTGTAGGTGTTTCAACCCCGTGGTTCGAAAATTACATAAGGTCTTTAGTCCTGCTGCTAATCTCTCACCGGTCGTGTCGGATAACCGTTCTATCGGACTATGAATGTGAGGAAACATTTGTGCATACTATAATTCCATCTTGCGCCGATGGGTCATCTCCGTACGGACTGGCTGCTGAGAACAAATTTCGCTCCTTTCGACACTATAACTTATTCCTTGCGATAACGTACCAAGAACGCTAGCTGCGTTCATATGCTGAATGGTTATATTTGTCTAGATTTACCTCTCACATTTCCCAAACGCTTTTAATCTACATAGTGCTACGTCGTAGCACTTTGTAAACATGAAAGCCTATGAAGACCAAGTGTACACATCGTCGCTCTAAGTCAGATAGTCAGATTTCAATGACTATTGTCAAGCTTTCAATTTCAAGTTCCTTAAATTAAAAGATTTTCCTTAAATTACTATTCAATATTTTCATACAGTTTTATTAACAATAAAAATTATTGAAATCTAACTCGAAGGATATGCATTAAGAAAGTAAATTCCGACAATTGCTTACATGTGTTAAGGAAGAGGTCTTGATTCTAAAAGTATATGATTTTGATAATATTATTCTATTTAAATTAAGTACCTAGTCTAATTCTCTCACTCTCACGTTACTCTCGTAACGTGGGTATTATGTGGTATAAAGAAAAATCTAATGGTTTCAGGTCAGATCAGATCAGACCAACAGGCACCATTATTATTATTATTTTTTATAAAAGATGCCTCCTGCCCTTCTAGGCAGAAAAGGTCTTCATATCTAGTGATAAATAGTTTGAAGAATATTACCATACAGATGTATGTAGATATACAATTAGAGACAGTGAGACAAGCCTTCAAAGTATCCATGGTGCAGTAGCCACTTACCATCGCAGTAGCAAGTTTTTTTTTACATAAGAGGGATTAATTGTTGACCGCCGCCCATAAACACCTACACACCAATTACAGTTGCGTTGCCAGCCTTTTAAGAAGGAGTAAGCTCGTTTCTTGATGGTTCCTAAGTCGTATAGGTCCTTAAAAATTGTCGGTGATAAACGATTCCACAAAGTAGTCGTATGAGAAAGAAAACTCTTAGTAAATCGCACAGTAGTGGACCGCCAAGCATCCAGATGATGTGGATGTTAACGTAAATTTTGGTAGTTTTAAATGGTAGCAATGTGCGTTGGTAAAATTTCGCGGCTGCAATCAATCCGAACAATTCCTCATAGCACTTCCAGTAGTAAATGTGATAGAAAATGCAAAGGGATACCATACCATGCAATAGACGTAAAATATCCAGCTACCAACTGGCAACATTATTAAAAGTGAGAGAGGTCTGGCAATGCGATTATTAATCCGCCTGATAAAGAGAATCTCCATATAAGGGGATATGTCGGTTCCTAGCAGGGCAGTGGAGTAACTAGCACATCTAGCAGATGGAATAAGAAAGAAGAAAAAAAGAATAAAGAAGAAAAATAAATTAATGTTTTTTATAGAATTAGGGTGACAAACGAGCACACAGTCCACCTGATGTTAAGCGGAGATAGAATGCCTTTTTTCCAGTAAAAAAGGTCTCCGTTTCTCTACACTCACCATACGAAACACAGCAGCATTAAGCTGCTATTTTACGCTGGTATTCTGTGAGAACGTCGTCCTTCCCCGGTCGAGCCGACCCATTCGTGCTACAACTATACTATTAATATAGCTGCAGCATAGCTCTACCACGTACAAAACAAACAAATGTACGTACAAACAAACAAATGTAGTGTTGTTGTCATCGATACTGTTTACGCATTGAAAATCATTTACCTATTTAAAACTTATTAGCTTCTATTAAGCTTCCTTTTTTATTTTTTCTTGTTTATTTTTCATTCAATAAAAGCTTTACACTGACTACTTGATGGATAACAAGTGTGCAAATGTAATAAGGTACAGAATTTAATCACACGTCTGCGGTAATAGTAGGACAAGTGCTACGTTCCAAGTGGACGGAGCCACGTAACATCAGCGAGCAATATAGCGACGTCTAATGAAAACACCGAGAATTGAGTTTAAAGTGACATTTACGCACGTTTTGGCGTTATTTAAGTGTACTCATTATAGTTAAGGGATTAGTAACATATATTTTATAGTTAGAAAAATTACAACATTGCCGATTTTAGCTTACAAAATTGATTTTCAATTTCAATTTTTTTCCTTTATTTTCCTATCCTGTTTATCCTTTTCAGCCCGTTAAGTAACAGTTTTACGTGATTGAACCTATGCTGCAGCTATTAGTAATACAGTTCTAGCACGAATGGGTCGGTCCGACCGGGGTAGGGCCACGCTCTCACAGAATACCAGCGTAAAAGACCAGCTTAAATCTGCTGTTTCATATGATGAGCGTAAAGAACCGGAGACCGTTTTAATGGAAACGAACCATTTCATCTTAGTCTTCACGGGCGACAACGCATATGCATTTCGATTATTCATCGAGAATAGATGTAGATGTCTATGGGCAGCAGCAGCCACTTACCATCAGGTGGACTGTGTGCTCGTTTATCACCATTATCCTACAAAAAAAAACAAATGTCGAAGTAATTGCAGTACCTACCAATTAAGCAGTGATCTAATGAACACGGGCTTCTCACATCGTAGAAATATTTTGTCACAATCGCCACGTTTGGCAGCTGCTACTTATAATTTTGACGCAACTTCCTTTCGCCGGTCCGGGTATTTACGTCTATCACGAAAGAGTTGGTATAGCGTCGCATACCGAGGACCACATGAAATTTCAGTCATTCCCATAATCACGTCTTACTGATTTATTTTTTATTACAGCCTATTAAAAGTCCACTGCGAAACATAGACTTCCCCCATAAATTGCGTTAGGGGGAGTTTGTCGCTTATATTACATTACTAGGGGGGAAAGACAGGAAATAAGACGTGATGGATGCTCTTAAATCGTCACCACTGGAAGCAGAAAGATGAATAAGATCTCTAAATATATGATGGTTATACTGTCGTTATACTATCTAATATATAAAGTTTCTATTTCTGACTGTCGATTATTACGACACAGAACGGGCGAGATAGGTTGATGGTATTTCTAAAGATCTGAAACATTAATAACGAAACATATTAGTTAAATTCTTTAAAATAGTATATCTTGAAATTCTCACCTATAATAAACCAGAGCTTGATTGCACTTCCACGTGATGGCAAGCCGTAATTAAGGCCTTAACAGTGGTTGAAATGCCTAAATCGTGGATATTTAAGTAAAAAACGTTTACGTGGTAGAGCCATGCTGCAGCTATATTAGTAGTATAGTTGTAGCAGGAATGGGTCGGCTCGACCGGGAAAGGACCACGCTCTCACAGAATACCAACGTAAAATAGCAGCTTAACGGTGCTGTGTTTCGTATGGTGAGTGTAGAGAACCGGAGACTCTTTTTACTGGCAAAGAGGCATTCCATCTTAGTCCTCACGGGTGACAACGCATCTGCATCTTGATTCTTTATTGAGGATAGATGTAGATGCCTATGGGTCTTCCATTTACCATCAGGTGGACTGTGTGCTCGTTTGTAACCCTATCCTATTAAAAAAAATCTCAATTACTGTTTATTTAATCCACAAAGAAAAAATACAGGGTAACAGAAGAGGATTTAGTAAATGTTTTTAATTGAACAAAATTGTATTTTCGTCAACCCTATATTAGAAAAAAAACCCAAAGAGTACCTATCTTTGTCATATTTTGCAAAATTTCTCCAAAACGGCACAAGCTTTTTAAATAGTTCTTACACTAAAAAAAGGTCTTAAAAATATTAATATTTTTAATTGAGAATTTTATTTTTATTTCCCGTTTTATAAGAGAATATATCATTTTTCCCTGAAATTGAATATATTTACGCGAGCGCGCATGCTCCGTCGCCCTGTCGCAGTCCGTTTTCAGACATCGTCGAGGGTGGACCGCGCGTCGTGTTAGAGCGACTTCGTTCAAATATATATTAGTTTTTTAAAAGTTTATACTCAATTATAAATATTTTTATGACTGTAAATATTATTTTCTAAATAAATTAATTTTTAAAGGGCCCAAAGAAGAAGAAATTTTCGCAGCGACGTTGATTAGTGAAATTGAAAAATGCATTTTTATATAATTTAGATGTAGAACGACGAACATGCTCTCGTTACTTAGATTTCGATAGTTTTTAATTCCTATGTAATTTTATTGTTGCATATTTTTATTAATTCGTTGATACTGAATTTTATAATTATGTATTACAATTAAACGCTGTTTTATGAGTATGACTTTATAAAATATTATTGGGGAGGGAAATATAGATACAAATACTTATATTAACTTTTAACTTTACTAATTAAGGTACACTGTTATCAAACTAAATCAAACAATTTAAATAAATTAAAAAATTTGCTTCCCTAAGTATAAATAACTATTTAAAGACATTCTTGGGTTTATGGTTTTTTTTTTTTAATGTTAGACAAACTATCATCTAAAAAATGTAAAAATTTTAAATTGGAGAGGGGTTTCGCTACGGGATAAAGTTAGAAATGAAGATATTCGCAGTAGAACCAGAGTAACTGACATAACCCAACGGAATATTAAAGTGAAATGGCAATGGGCTAGCTATATATCTTGGAAAACCGATAAAAAATAGGAAGAAAGGTTCTCGAGTGGCAACCTCGTACAGGTTGGTACACACACACACACACACACACACACACACACACACACACACACACACACACACACAAATAGGTCGCAAATAATACTTACCTAGTACTATTAGGCAAGAGTGAATAAATTTTTGTTAAGTCAGTGCAAATCACCGTCTTAGGCTACATAACCACTTACCGATGGGATTGTAGTTGCTTTGCTACTTGCTGGGTAAAAATAGTAAAAAAAATTTACCCTGTGAAAGTTTGCATTTAGATATAATTTTTCTAACTAACCATAAAATATAATCATAATCATAATTTATTTGCAGAAAACATGGTACATTACAGGTTGGTAAATTATTTTAGACCAGCATGTTTTGTCATAATGATGACATACAAATATTTATCGAATACATAAATTACATTTTCACAACTAATATAATAAATAACATATTTTCAAATTATCATAAACATTCTATTACATTTAATTTAATTAAAATAATATAATCGTAATTACTTAATTCATTTTAATACCGATGCCTAAACCTAATCATAAAATTTAAATATTCTTTAACAGAGTAGAAGCATTGCTCCTCAAACCATTGTTTAACAATCCTGCGAAATAGTACTTTTGGGAGTGATTGAAACACTGTAGGCAGTGAATTGAAAATTTTTATACACATAGCTGAACAATTTTTCCTATAGAGGCTAGTTCTTGGAATTACACTATGAGTCAGTCTTTCAGTATGCCTCAAGTTCCTCTGTACAGTATCTCTTATCTTTGTGAACAAAAGTATATTATTTTTAACAAAACATATCAAATTTAAGATGTACATACATGGCAGCGTGAAAATGTGTAATTTTTTAAAGTACGGTTTACACGATGAATCTGGTGCCAAACCATGCATAGCTCGAATACATTTATTTTGGGCTGTAAAGGCCTTAACAGCATCTGTAGTACTGTTACGCCGTTTGGGGGGCGAGGCTACTCGAGCCCGTAGGAACTACTTGAAATCTGATACCCTACACGTGCCCCCCGGGTAGTGCTAAACGAGTAGCACCAATTCCGGTGGTAGGTTTCGGCCGCTGGCTTTTCGGTTACCACCCACCAACGCAAAGTCTTGCCGCCAAATTACTTTGTTGTGTTCCGGTATGATGCTTGGTGAAGCCATATGGAGAATGGGTCTGAACAGTAGGGTTGTGTATGTAAACCGGGTACGAAGCGTCAGTTGTTGCTGTGTCGGGTGCTTGGTCGTGGAGGGTAGCGGGATCCGAAGCACGGCGGTTACGGCGGTGTTTTATCTGCAATAATAATTTTCATCAAAAATAACATTACATAACATACCGTGTACATAACTTATAAAAGTCATATACACGGTCAATCATACTGAAGATTATCAATTGTACTAAAAAATATTTAAAAGATTCTTTCCAGTATAATGATCCGAATATCATCATTAATGCTGGCACACTTAAAAGTTTTACCACATGGCTAAATGATTGACTATTATATTATGATAAGGTCATGCTTTTCTATAAAAAGTTGCAAGAAATTTTAAATCACGGACCTATTGGTTTGTTTTACTTTTCACTTAATTAGTGAAAAACAAGATGGACTGATCTAACAGTTTACTTTCTTGTGTAAAAAGTGCTATTTAGAATTTTATGCATATGATAATTAAAGTTTCTATGTAAATAAATGTAACATAGCGGGTATTATATTCAATGGTAGCGGCCATCCATATTTGCAAATCCAGCATCATTCTCTGTACAGAAACCGGCAATATGTTGCTCAAGGCATTATAAACAAAGCAGCTGATAAAAATGTTACACTCATGACTGTTAATAAAAACTGTTTCTGCAAATGGTCTTATAGATAATAATAACTATTCCGCCGTGTTAAGTGCAGGAGCTATTATTAGAAGGAGAAGAGGTAAAATTTTGTTTTAGAGATGCGCAATCAATATTGTTTTGTCTGCAATTGAGCATAAAATAAAAAATAACTTCAGCCAACGAGCATAACTGGCATTATACTCAGGCCCATGAATTGGTACGAAAAAAATAATTTTACCAGGTTTCAACAAATCAATCAAAATTCAAAAAAACATAAATATTAAAATCAAAAAATGTATATATGTATGTCTATACATACATATAATGATTTATGGCCGCTTAGTAACTGACGGTGACTCAGTATAACATCCTACAGTCACGCCGAAACTAAGAGGAGAGAATCACTGTAGAAAAGGGTAATAATTTATTGCAGAAATTTTGTGATAAAATTAAAAAAATTACAAACTTATCCAAGTTAATCTAACTTAGTCTAACTTATCCTTATGCTTATAACAAATATAACAAATAATAAAATAGTGAGATGGCGTCAGTTTTTAAGAAGATATAACAAAAATAAACACATAAATAAACTTCAAATAAGTTCAGTATTTAATTGATTATATACCTACTGCTGACATTTAATCACGCTTTTTGAAACCACGCCAGTTATAAACAATACTTGTGTAAAAAATTGTGTACACAAGATAATTGAGAACAGACAAAATCTTCTTTTCAAATATCCGCCGAGTTGTAAGTAGAAGCCCAAATAGGTCATGTGTCAATTTTAATTAAATATATTTTATATGAAGTGATCTTGACTACATTTCATCAATTAACCATTGGTAAAAATTAAAACAGGAATTTTACAATTGTGTTTACAAGAAACCTTATTAGTTGAACCTTGCAGCTTATTCATAATTTTTATTATAAATACCTATAAATGTATATATTATTAATAAATATTTCCCATAATATTTTGTGTTATTTTTTATTTTGCCCTATCTGCAATGTTCTACGCTCTATAGAAAATGTGGGGTATGACATGACTGACAATCTCTCGAACGTTTTATGTAGGTACAAAGATGTTTTACGTTTTCGTCGCCTCCACATCATGATATTTTTGTCAGCATAAGTTACCTTTCTGTATCTGAAACGAATATGAATATTGCTACAAAGTAAAGTAATGGGCTATACAAATCCCTCTACTGGGCACAGGACTCTTTTTATTTCTGAGAGGGTTTTAGGACAAGGAAATGCCCGCCGCGCTGCCCCAATGCGTGTTGACAAAAATTGCAATTACAAATTTCTTTCGTGCTGTCGGGGATCAAACCCAGGAAAAATTTACAGCGAACGCTTTGACCCAGATCTACTAATACGACACAAATAAATACGATTTAACATATATAATAAAAAACTCTGACATACTTGAAACTTGAACACTTGATAGCTCGTGACGCCTACTGGACAAAGCTACAGCACAATGTAATTGAAGATGCGTAACCGCGACATAATTCTCAGTGATGCGCAAGCATAACAGGCAGTATGTCACTTATATAATTGTCATCTCTGCAGTCTATTAATCGTTGCACTTTTATAAATATTACAGAACGTAGTTGCTAGACGGTGTTGACGTCGGCTAAAATATCTGCAATCGCCGTTTCGTCAAGGTCATTCAAGCTAGTTAAAGCCTTAAATCATAGATGTCAAAGCGCACTACATAAGCGTACTTTTTCAAAAGTAACATTTTACCTGAATGGAAAAATCAGGCGGTAGCAAATTATTCAATTTCTTTGCTGTATGCATTATGAATGATGAAGCAAACTGAATGTGTAACGATCGAAATTAGAAGTGGAGACCCCGCTGATGTTGTCCGATGGTGGAAGAGGTAGGGGAGAATCAATTCATGTAAATCCCTAAATAAAATATTCGCAAGACCTTCCTAGTGTCCTTCATTAAACATTCTGTCTTTATGATTTTTATTCTTCTTCATCAGCAAGTAATAGTTCACTGCTGGATGGGGGATTTGGCATGATTGTCACGCTTTCCAGGCGAATTGACGATCGCTTTCTTCTCTTCTTTACTTCTAGACGTCTTTCTCCCTTGACAGTTCTTTTCTTCTGATTATTTAAGGTCTTTCGTAAACGGTAAGTGGTTATACATATATATTATGGGTCGGCTCAATCGGAGAAGGACCACGCTCTCACAGAATACCAGCGTAAAATGGCAGCTTGAGACTGCTGGGTTTCGAATGGTGAGTGCAGAGAAGCGGAGACTCATTTTACTGGAAAAGAGGCATTCCATCTTAGTCCTCACGGGTGACGACGCATCTGCATCTTAATTCTTTATTGAGGATAAATGTAGTTGTCTATGGGTCACAGCAAACACTTACCATCAGGTGGACTTTGTGCCCGTTTGTCACCCTATCCTATAAAAAATACAGTTTCAGCGAATTTAAGAAGCAGTAAGATCTTTCTAGAGATACACGTAGACGTCTTTTACGAAACTTACAACTGGTGTGATGGATTCTCTTACGCCGTCACCACGCGACAAATATTTATTTATTAATTTTATTCAGAATTTCAAAAGAAGTTTACAATAATGAATACATATATGTTATACAGTAGTCCAATAATTGTAACTCTAATAAGAACCTAAAATGCTACCACAGCATAACTCAAAAACAATATTATTATGACAGACATGAAAATAACAATAATAAAGTTGAAGAAAATATTGTAACAAAAATCAATTACTTTGAGGGTTCGACAGCACTGTTCAATATTTTTTTTGTATTTCGAAAGGGAGTCATATCTAGTATAATATGACAAGGCTATCAGTTTTGCTTGTGAATTCATTAAATAGACAGTGTGGCTACAGACGATCATTATTTCAGTCTTTCAATTGTGTCAAGTGCTATCTGTCTAAATAGAATTTGAGGTTCCTTCATAGATTACTAAGTAAACAAAAACTTTGTTAGCTTTCATGATTTAGACACAAGTTAGTTGTAATCAATAACCTTATCGGCCACTGATAAGATTTTGAAGATGTCAATATAAAATAAATAGTCTCTCTCAAGAAATGAAAAAGCATGAATGAATTTTGAAATAATATTTTCGAAATATTGTTGAATTTTATGTGGTAGTTAAACATATGACGCTTTAACGTGGTAGAACCATGCTGCAGCTATATTATGGTTGTAGTACGAATGGGTCGGCCCGACTGGGATAAAACACAGCTATCACAGAATACTAGATACTAGCGTAATAGCAGCTTGTTTTGTATGGTGAGAGTAGAGAACCGGAGACCCTTTTAACTGGAAACGAGGAATTCCATTTTAGTTCTCAGAGGTGACAACGCATCTGCATTTTGATTCCTAAAGGAGAATAAATGTAGATGTCTGTGGGCCATAGCACCCACTTACACTTATCATTACTTATTGAATATCAACTTCTTATTTACCACTAGTTCCGAAAATATATTTGTCCTAAGAAAAATCAATCAGCAAGTAACCCAGCGGGATTTTTGTAGTTATAAAATTTTAGAATAATTTTTTAGAATTATTCCACCGTGTAGTGGCGATGTAAGAATATCCACTACGCATAAATCGCCACGTGGGTGTCGTAAGAGACGGCAGAGGGAAACTGTAATAGGAGATGGGCAGCAGCATCTTACTGATAACAACTAAAAATAATAAAAAACTTCTTTTGCCAACCCGCATGATAAACGGGGCAACTATGACAAAATTATGTTTGTTCCCAGTAGTTTTAAACTATGAATATCTTTGTTCTTATCAAAGCTATTTATATAGTGGACGGTCGAAATCTGAGGTACTGGATATCAAATGCTGCATTTCTAATTTTTGCTTAGAAAAAAATAATGTTGTTAAAAACGTTTTAATTAATATTTAATGCTTTAATTATTTAGTGTTAATTTGTTTCATTATTTCAATAAATATTTATTTAGTTTGGATTGTTTGCTTTAAATAACTTGTGTATTATCTGAAATAAATTATTTCGATATTACTATAATATTTCTTCTTAAGATATACGAATCACAACAAAAGACTTAGTTAAGTACAATTTGTAATTTTGTTAAACCACGTTCATCGCTTGTATTCAACGAACAAAGGAAAGTTTTTAGTATGCCAAATAAAACTGGATTAATCCCCGCCTGACTGGAACGCTGAAGTAATGCATTTAACTGATTATATCCAAACCTGATTTCGTCTTTTGGAGCTGTTTTTATTATTTTTTTCTTTATCGTTTAAATAATTATGATGAGATACAATTGTATCTCAAAGTCACACTAAGTTTATTATTTACTTCCATCAATCTATTATTCAACCCGAAGGTTATGATACTTTCGAGAAGCGGTAACAAGAAATGCCAGAAATATCTCACGGCTTTTAAGATTTCATGGCATAACCATTTTATGCAGGTGTCAAATACCCAATATTTATATTAATTATTACAGCCCATCACAAGTCCACTGCTGAACATAATCAGATTGCGGCAGGTCGCAAGCCCTAAATCAAAGATCAAATTATGCTTTAAAAGCCAAATGACCAAAGGTACTTATATCACAGAAAATAAAGTCAAATGGCCAGCAGCACCAATATATCACAGAATATACAGCCAAATGGCTAATAGTACTAATATCACAGAAAATTCAACCAAATGGCTTATAGCACTAATATCACATAAAATTCAACCAAACGGCTTATAGCACTAATATCACAGAAACTACGAGAAAGTGGCCAATAGCACTAATATCGCAGAAAATTCAACCAAACGGCTTATAGCACTAATATTTTTTTTATAGGATAAAGGTGACAAACGAGCACACAGTCCACCTGATGGTAAGTGGTTGCTGCGGCCCATAGACATCTACATCTATCCTCGTTTGCGAATCAAAATGCAGATGCGTTGTCACCCGTGAGGACTAAGATGGAATGCCTCATTTCCAGTAAAAAGGGCCTCCGGCCACCTGCACTCACCAAGCGAAACGCAGAGGTAAACCTCTACTTCACGCTGGTATTCTGTGAGGTCGTGGTACCACCCCGGTTCGAGCCGGCCCATCCGTGCGACAGCAAAAGCTGCCGCGTGGCTCTACCACTGTTCGAAATATCACAGAAACTACGTGAAAATGGCCAATAGCACTAATATCACAGAATTTTTTTCCAAACGGCTTATAGCACTAATATCACAGAAACTACGTGAAAATGGCCAATAGCACTAATATCACAGAAACTACGTGAAAATGGCCAATAGCACTAATATCACAGAAAATACAGCAAAATGGCCAATAGCACTAATATCACAGAAATTTTTTCCAAATGGCTTATAGCACTAATATCACAGAAACTACGTGAAAATGGCCAATAGCACCAATATCACAGAAAATTCAACCAAACGGCTTATAGCACTAATATCACAGAAACTACGTGCAAATGGCCAATAGCACTAATATCACAGAAACTACGTGACAATGGCCAATAGCACTAATATCACAGAAATTTTTTCCAAACGGCTTATAGCACTAATATCACAGAAACTACGTGAAAATGGCCAATAGCACTAATATCACAGAAACTACGTGAAAATGGCCAATAGCACTAATATCACAGAAACTACGTGAAAATGGCCAATAGCACTAATATCACAAAAAATTTTTCCAAACGGCTTATAGCACTAATATCACAGAAACTACGTGAAAATAGCCAATAGCACTAATATCACAGAAAATTTTTCCAAACGGCTTATAGCACTAATATCACAGAAACTACGTGAAAATGGCCAATAGCACTAATATCACAGAAACTACGTGAAAATGGCCAATAGCACTAATATCACAGAAAATACAGCAAAATGGCCAATAGCACTAATATCACAGAAAATTTTTCCAAACGGCTTATAGCACTAATATCACAGAAACTACGTGAAAATGGCCAATAGCACTAATATCACAGAAAATTTTTCCAAATGGCTCATAGCACTAATATCACAGAAACTACGTGAAAATGGCCAATAGCACTAGTATCACAGAAAATACGTGAAAATGGCCAATAGCACTAGTATCACAGAAAATTCAGCCAAATGGTTAATAGCGTTAATATCATATATATGTATATATATATATATATATATATAATACCTAGCTATGTACGGCTAATATATATAATAGCCGTACATAGGCTTTCTAGTAAAGATATCCACAGAGTACGGTTTTATACAAGCATCCATCATCTACCTGCATGTTTCATTAGATTGTTACTCCATCTAGAGTCTGTCACTCGAGAACCATTCTCACAAATTGAAGTTCGGTTTTTCATACTTTGTGGTCGGCCCATCGCCACTTTAGCCTACTGACTCGCTTGGCTATGCCAGTTACTTTTATTATTCAGATATATTTGGTAGATATCAGTATTAATTCGCTGTCTATCAAATCTTATGTTATTGTCAGTACAATTCTGCAATAACAGTAGCTAACTAGAGATAGATATCTATATTACTCACATACCACATTACTTTACTCTACTCTATCATATTATTAAGATCTTCGACACGTTCAACATTTTCACGTCATATAGGCAGACATGTGCCTGCTATTCAAAATTGTATAATGATATATAAGATACTTGAAATTGTTTTAAAAAGTTATAAATTTGATATAAGATATTCAGATAAGATCGATTGCCGTCGTATTATTTGCCAACTTTTGAATTAAATTTCAGATTTGGCAAAATTTCTACAGAGTTATTTACAAACAATGCAAACATTGGAGGCTACAAAGAGGCTATAAATTATAATTCACGAATAAAATCTTCTTAAAAATCATCTTCTTAAAAAGTTATGATATATTTCACGTGAAAGAATACTTAAGGAAAATATTCGGAGTAGAAGTAAAGCATTCCAGGTGAACCAACTCGAATATCCCAAATATTAGTAAGTTGACATTTAAAATTACAGTTGTATGAATAAAATAATTCATTAGTTTCATTTTTATATTCAAACAGGTTAAATTTATCGACGGATATCTTTTATCAGACGATTAAAAAATTGTCCCTTTATAACAACATAAACATAACATAAACACTCACGCCTGTCACCCAGAGGGGTAGGCATAGACTTCCATTTGGCACGATCCTGACACACCTCTCTCGCTTCCTCCACATCCATATACCTACGCATACACGCTCGTCGGTTAAAGGTACTCTTAATTTGGCCCATTTTCAATATATCGCCAATTATTCGATAAACTTTCGCCTAGGGCGACCCTTCCCGACTCTGCCATTCACCTCTGCAACATAAATTTGCTTTGTCACTCTTTCCTCATTCATTCTTACTACATGACCTTCCCTTTATAACACAAATAATATGTATATAGAATAGCTTATGGAAATTACATTAGAGAGTCTTTAATCGCATTAAAAAGATAACGCCATAACATAATAAAAAACATCGATAAATGTAGTACGGATTACATATAACTAAATGATAAAAAACGTAATTTTAAAAGGTGTCTTGTATACTATACGCCTACTATTTACATTCTGTTTTGCACAACAATCGATAATAATCGAACAATTTTAGTAAACTAATTTAGTAACATATCAAAGCGTAATATTTTAATATAATCAAGAAGATAAGCTACCAGCAAATTATGAAATAACCTTAATTTTATAAGCAAGCGGATGGAGTCTATTAAATCTCTGACTTTATTAATCTGCAGGATCTCGTTCTGGAATCAACTAAATGTAATTTGTACACATTTTTTTTTTGAAAACTGGAGTTTAGCTTACGAATCGTCGGCATAGATTTTTAATGAAGATGGTAAAAGTATAAATTTCTACGAATTTCTTGTTTTGCCAACTGTAATCGAAGTAAAATTCTTTTCAAAGTACATTTTCCTCCTAAAGAAGATGCAGTTAAAAACAACAAATCGCAGCTTTTTAGGATTGGTTTATGATGAAACCCTAAAATAATTTGATTTAAAATAATTGCACAAAATATCCAACGGATAATACGTTTTCCCATCCAAACTCCAAATTCCATTGTTGTGTCAAAGAGATTATATATGTATATATTAATTGAAACCAAGTCTACCCGTGTAGTGGCGGTGTAAGAATATCCACTACCCCATATCATCCCGTGGCTGTCGCAAGAGGCGACAGAGGGAAACAAACCGGGAGAAGAGCAGCACCGTCTTCCTAATAACGACTAAAAAATAAAAAACTGCGGTTGCCAACCAACTTGCCAAGCATGGCAACTATGGCAAATATCACCCCTATGAAGCAATCTATAGGGGAGGCCTAAGTTCAGCAGTGGACTTTAATAGACTGTAACGGTAATGAAACCATAATTACCGATGAATCGGTATACAAAACTTGTTAAAATGATTTATCAGTTAATTAAAATACACTATGTACACATTTATATCAAATAGGTTTTAAACTTTTTTTATAGGAGAAAGGGCAAACTAGCATGCGGCTCACCTGATGGTAAGTGACTACCGCCGCCCATGAACTGCCGCAACACCAGGGGAATTGCACATGCGTTGCCGGCCTTTTAAAAAGGAGTAGGCTCTTTTCTTGAAGGCCCCTAAGTAGTATCGGTCCGGAAAAATCGCTGGTGGTAAACTATTCCACAAGGAAGTTGTGCGAGAGAGAAAACATCTTCTAAATCGCACGGTGGTGGACCGCCAATCATACAGATGGTGTGGATGGGATCGGGAGTTCCGCCGCGATGTGCATTCGTGACATTTGGCGGCTGGGATTAATCCGAACAATTCCTCAGAGCACTCCCCGTGGTAAATGCGAAATAAAATGCAAAGAGATGCAACATCTCTTCGCAGCGCCAATGAGTCGAGCCGATCGGAAAGGACTCGGTCGTCGACGATTCGAACCGCTCTGCGCTGGATGCGGTCAAGTGGAAGGAGATGGCACTGGGGAGCCCCAGCCCAGAGATGGGAACAGTATTCCATGTCAGGCCGAACCTGCGCCTTGTAAAGTTGCAGGTGTTGTGCTGACATAAAATACTGTCCCGCTCTGCTGAGCACGCCAAGTTTTTTAGAGGCGAATTTGGCCTTCTCTTCCGAGTGACCACGAAACTGCACGTTACTCGATATGTCGACGCCGAGGATTCCGATACTGGTTGAGGCAACAAGGGGAGTACCTTGAAACTGAGGATATACGACAAAGGGGTTCTTTTTAGTGGTAAACGCGCAAACTTGTGTCTTCTGAGGATTAAACTGGACTAGATTTAGTCGCCTCCAATCCGAGACTTTGTCCAGCAAACATTCGACTTCAGACACAAGTTTGTTCCGGTACTCGGAGGCGTTTTCCCGAGAAATATTAGCACGGCCGGTGTATAGAGCATCACCAGTGCTGTCATCCGCATAGCAATGAATATTACCAGTTAGCAACATATCATTGATATGCAGAAGAAACAGCGTTGGTGATAGCACACAGCCTTGTGGAACACTAGCATTAATAGCCTTGTAGTCAGAACATGCACCGTCTACAACGACCTTGATGCTCCGATCTGCAAGGAAGCTGGTGATCCAATTGCACAATTTCTCGGGAAGCCCATAGGAAGGGAGCTTCGAAAGAAGCGCTTTGTGCCAAACCCGATCGAAGGCCTTCGCAATGTCTAGACTAACGGCCAACGCCTCCCCCTTGGACTCTACTGCCTCCGCCCATCTATGGGTCAGGTAGACCAGAAGATCACCAGCTGATCGACCCCGACGAAAACCGTATTGGCGGTCACTAATCAGCTGGTGATCCTCAAGGTACCGGATGAGCTGGCATTTAATAATGGATTCCATTATTTTGGAGAACAAGGAGGTGATCGCGATAGGCCTATAGTTGGACGGGTCTGAGCGGTCGCCTTTTTTAGGGATCGGGTGGACACACCGGCGCTGATCACGTGATGTCGGCGACCAATCAGCGCGCGTGCGACTTCATTATCGTCGCACGGCACTACTCACAGACTGAGACACCTTCTTGCGAGATATAAGAAGGGCGTTTCGGTCTGTGAGCTGTTCATTTCACTTCGGAAGCGGTACTCGAGAAGACTCCAAAGAAGACTCAAGACAGCGAATCAAGACTCCAATTCAAGACCTCCCTCTGTACATTGTGTTAGATATAGTTATTCAGTGCCGAATCATTTGTAAATAGTAAATACAGTATAGTAAAACGTACCATCTTTTCTTCGAGCAGTCCCCTAGTATAGCTAACCTCAGATCAGTCATTAATCAATCAATAGCATAAATAAATATACAGTCCACTTTCATCCATTATAATCACAGTGCATCCCGAGAAATTTGACAGCCACATCTACAATTATATAATATAGTTTATATTACAGGCTGTAATGAAAATAATGATAATAATGATAAATCATCATCATTATTGTGGCTCTTCTCAAGTCCACTGCTGACCATAGCTACCGCGCTTGGTACACAGGTTAGTGACCTCAGTTGCTTATCGGTTAAGGGTAATCTTTACCACGCAAATTTTCAATATATCGCCTATTTGGTCTATAAAATTCGGCCTATGACATTCTTCCCGACTCTATTACTCACTTCTGCAGCATAACTTTACTTTGGCATTTTTTCCTTATTGATTCTTTCTACATGTCCAAACCACCAAAGCATTCGTTTCTTAATCCTGGTCACAACATCTTTTTACAAATCAGCCTTTTTTCTTATCCCACAATTTCACACTCAGAGTCACCCCTAACATATTCCTTAATGACAGCATTTCTACAGCATTCATTTGACTCGCACGCTTCTTCTTCCACTCAACTTTCACTAGGTACCGTACATTAATTAATTGCGATACCGATGCTGCCATATAACGGAAGCCTTTCTGACGTTTCTGATAGTTGCATCGTACGACTTGAAATATCTCAACGATTTTGATGAAACTTTGAATTTAAGTAGATAATATTCAATTAAAAGATGTCCTAAAGTCGAGCGAAGTTTGGGCACCCATGTACTTGTTGTTAAGTGCTTATTATAACGTAAAGAAATCCAATTATTCACTTTTGTTTCTTTCTCAAAATAATATCTGCTTGTTATTTCCAAATTAAGTAAGCCGCACTAGAAGTAAAAGACAAAGGAAGCCGTTGTGATAGAATAAAATAATAGAGATGACTTTATTTATTTAATCTAAAAAGAATTTTAAAAAATGTCTGTACTTAATTAGTATATATATATATATATATATATATATATATATACTATACTATATTTGTCTTGCATAGAATATATATATTATATGCAAGACAAATAAAACGATCATTTTTAAGGCGATGTCGTGCATGTACTCGTATTAATGCTGGTGGCAAACAGTTCGAATATTTGCTATAATGTTAATAACTTAATAAATTACACGTGAAACTGTTTGTACCATTTGTTTTGAAATATTAAACATTTTTCAAGAACTAATACTTTTATTACACCTGACCGTCATTTGGCCCCTGTTAAGAAATAATAGGCCCATATTTTTTTATAACTTGTTTTCCTAGAGTATTATACCATTTTGGAATGTTCGTTAGTTGCGTCAATTTTTAAAAAACTTGCCATACTAGTGTTCATACTTTTTTTTACACCACGATAAGTTAAATTTGGTTAAAAGTAAAAGTCTTCAAAAAATTTAGGGAATAAAATAAGTTTCATTAATTTTAGTTATAAAACAAGAGTTATTCTGGAGTTTTTAAGAATTGTGGTAGATAGCAGTACTATTCAGGTTGCTTATAAAAAAAAAGAAAAAATATTTAAAAAATTGTGGTCATGGTAGTGAAAAATATCATAAACGGTCTCAATTTCTGAAGAATATAATTTTTTTTATATAACTTAAAATATAATTGGGTTATATTTTTTTCTTTTTTTCCCCGATTAGTCCGGGGCAGGTCTATCCTCCGGTGTTGGCTTATCGTTGAATTTTGGGACACGTTGTATATATACTAACTGACCAGGCACTTATCGTGATAAAATCTATCCTATCTCTCAAGTTGGACCGAACTGCACAGAGTGTGCAAAATTTCATTGAAATCAGTTCAGCAGTTTAGGAGTTCATCGCGGACAAACAATGTGACACGTAATTTTTATATATAAAGATATATATATATATATATATATGTGTGTGTGTGTGTGTGTGTGTGTGTGTGTGTGTGTGTGTATGTGTGTGTGTGTGTGTGTGTGTGTGTGTGTGTGTGTGTGTGTGTGTG
This sequence comes from Parnassius glacialis, assembly GCA_033319125.1. Classification (NCBI taxonomy): domain Eukaryota; kingdom Metazoa; phylum Arthropoda; class Insecta; order Lepidoptera; family Papilionidae; genus Parnassius; species Parnassius glacialis. Next base: position 34,793,840 of record JAVANC010000028.1, on the reverse strand, counting down.
TGTATGTGTGTGTGTGTGTGTGTGTGTGTGTGTGTGTGTGTGTGTGTGTGTGTGTGTGTGTGTGTGTGTGTGTGTGTGTGTGTGTGTGTGTGTGTAATACAGCAAATTAAATTAAATTACACATTCAAATTCACTTTTAAATTTTTTGTTACGACCATTCAATTACTTTGGCGAAAGAAATATTTTACAAGCTGTAAGTAATTTTAGTGTACCATAATTTAGTAAGTTTATAAAATTTATTTTCTAATTTAAAGTTTCCTAATAACATCAACACCAAACAAGAAACAACATGTCTCACTTAATTATTTATAGGCATGATATATTAGACAGCTCACACTTTATAAAGGAGATATATGCCTGTAATAGTTAATAAAGTACGCCGTCTTAAGTTAACTTAAATGAAGTTTGTGGCCTTGAAATATTTTACAACACGTACAGAATTTCACACGTAGTAAAATAGTAGTAAAGATATTAAAAATTTTAACATCATTAATAGGTGCATACGTTATCCATACAGATGCGAGTTCAGTTGTACAAACTCAGCGTCCTACCTGAGTTATCTCAACAAACTTAACGAGAACAAAGTGACCAATCACAAAGCTAAGCGACAAGTCATGCGTAATTGGTAGCTCACATTAATTTTTAAACGGTAATATACGGTTGTAATATCTCATAGACTATTTTACTAGTGTAGTGTGTAGTGAGTGTTTAGGAACATCCACGACATTGGAACACACCCTATATTATCCCATGGGGTTCGTAAGAAGCGACAGGGGGATACAACCTAAGAGATAGCCAACAATATCTACCTAGAACAGCTAAAAATAAACAGACTGTTGTTGCCAACCGGCCTGCCAAGCATTTCAACTATAGTAAATAGAGCAATATAAGGCATTCTGTGGGGAAGGCCTATGTTCAGAAGTGGATTTTTGTTATACTGTAACGGCAACGGTATTTTGCAAGATAATTTGGATAATATTAGTCAAAATCTGACATTACAATGTCTCTGATTTTACCGTGTAGTGGCGATGTAAGTATATCCACTACCACATATCATCCCGTGGGTGTCGTAAGGCTCAATTTACATTGCCGCGGAACGAAATGAAAGCGAATTTTAGTTACGAAATTGTACATAGTAAAATGAGTTTTAATTGTGTAACGTGAAAATTAGATATGAGCCAAAACAGAAGCCGTGCGTCTTCCGGGGCAAGTGCCCGCGCAGTTTCCTCCATAAATCATGAATCGAAATATTTCTTTTCATTATTCTGATATTCTTCCTTTCCTCGTCATTTTCTTCTTCTGCCTGACGAATAAGCAATATAAAAACAATATCTAATCAACCATTCTTGTCAAATAAAATATCTACGTTAATTAATTGAAGGTCCGCTATAGCCCCGTGCTAGTCCGACATAACCCGTCCTTGCCCCCGCGAGGTGGGTATGCGTAGGCATTTCTCCATGTAAAGTAAAAAGTACACTTAAAGTTATGTCGAGACCATGCTCAACTTCTCCACCCACACTTACGCACACATAGTTTTTATTTTCTTTTTTTTATGAACGCGTAAAAGTCCACTGCTGCACGTACATATGTTAACCTAAAACCGTTTCGTTGGTTGCAATTGATTTTTGATGAATATGTATGGGTGAGTGGGGATTTTTACAATAAATTGAGCATAGTTTTGGCTTCGTTTTGGAGTCACTAAACGTATTATTGTACTGTAGGGCTGTCATTTAGTCAATTCAATGTTTCCACAGATATTCTGCTGCACTGAATCAATGATTATCTTATATAACTTTTTTACTTTAAATATTAGCTAGTGCTTGATAAGTAACCCCTTCCCACCTGATAGTGTGACGTGACGTAGCCGTAGAAGGCAAAACAAAGCCCATACACTCTTTACACCCAGACACTCACATTCATGAAAAAGAAAACGAAATGAATGGTTCAAGGTTGGTCGTGTTCGGTAAATAAAGAATAATTTTCAGGACGAAAAGCAGGTCTACCAAAGATTCAACAGCAGCTTCTTTTGAAACAATTTTCATTTAGGGAATGCATCTTCGTCGGTGTACAATTTCAGAGCGATCTTGTTTTTTTTTCTATTTTTTCTATAAAAACTTAACCCTGAAATGATTTTCTTCTGCATCACTGAGGCGTTTTTAATTTTCAAAATAACAATCTAATTCAAAATCTCTTCAAAAATTAAATAACAAAAAATGTGTTTACCGTTTTAACAAATTAAGACAATATTGTCCTTCAGTTAGCTCATAGGTAGCTTGAAATAAATCCACTTAGAATTCGACTTGTCTCTGGTTCACGGGCATCGTTAGTGAGATTGAAATTTGCCAAAAGGAAGCAATCAAATAAAAACACACCGTTTGTTTATTCGCGATGCATATTGCGTGCCGTCTGTGTAGCATTGGTGCCTCGACGGAACTCATATTCGGAAATAACGCGAATTTTCAATTTTTCCATGTTTACCAACGTAGCTTTATTGGCGAAAGAACATATTGCAGGAAAATAAACGAACAACTGATTTTTATTAGCAATGTCATAGTTCTAATAATATAATTTTGAATTTGGTATCCGAAATCAAATGCAAAATATTTTCAAACTAACAAGTTTGAAAAAAAAACAAAGTCATAAAATATATAATGACGTAATAAATGCATTAGAAGATGTAGTGGCGATGTAAGAATATTCACTATCCCATATCGTTTCGTTGGCTTAGTAAGAGTTGACAGAGGAGAAAAAGTATGAGATGGGCAGCAGCGTCTTCCTAATATTTTTTTCATAGAATAAGGGTGTCAAACGAGCACACAGTCCACCTGATGGTAAATGGTTGCTGTGACCCATAGACATCTACATCTATCTTAGTTTGAGAATTAAAATGCAGATGCGTTGTCAGCCGTAAGGACTAAGATAGAGTGCCTCTTTTGCTAGTAAAGTGGGTCTCCGGTTCTTTACACTCACCATACGAAACACAGCAGCATCAAACTGCTATTTGACGCTGGTATTTTGTGAGAGCGTGGTCCTACCGCGGTCGAGCCGACCCATTCGTGCTACAACTATACTATTAATATAGCTGCAGCATGGCTCTAAGTAAAAAAAAATTTAATAGCATAAATTATAATAGCAGAAAATAACGCTCAATGCAGAATTAAGTTAAAGATATTAAAGCTTTAAAACTTAAGCAACTTAAACATAAACTTTATAAGGGAATTTTAGAATTTAATTACGAGTATCTAATTGATTAGACATTATCGCGCTTCTGCGAACTAAGATTTTAGTTTGTCGTCCCAATGTTATTATAATACGCCAGGCTTTCTTTCTGCTTTTAACTATTAGCTTTTAATCTGATCTACGTAAGAAGCGCTTACAAAATATTTGAGATGAAACGGGATGATATTCGTAAAATTTGTTTAAATCAATGTATGTAGCTAAAATATAAGATTCTATTACGAAAACCTTAAAAAGAACACAATTTTAGCACAGCAATTGACCCGTGGTTTTACCGCAAAGACGGTCAAAATATTCCGCGACTAAACTTCAAAATGTGCTTCCATATTGTATAGTAATGTTATCGCCCGTATGCGATGCAAAGTGGAAAATTGCATGCATGCGGCCATAGTACTTTGTTTTTCGAGCGGTAGATGGTTATATTAGAATTTAAAATTTTGTACTAACAATACGTTTTATATTTTTATAGATATTACCCGGATCAAATGCATGCGGATTTAGTTATTTTATATTCAATCGCACAACTTAAGATTACAGAAACTTTGAAGCTATAAACCATAAGATCTTTCACTACTCTGGAAAGTAAATATGCTAAGGATGCTCAGTTTTTACAGAATAAGGGTGACAAACGTGCGACCAGTCCACCTGATGATAAATTGCTGTGGCCCATAGACATCTATCCTCGATTGAGACCAAAATGCAGATCCGTTGTCACCCCTCAGGAATAAGATGGAATGGCTCGGTCCCAGTGAAAAGGGTATCCAGTTATCTACACTCAACATACTACATACACATTTAATAAAATCGAAATAATTATTTCTTATATTTACGCGAACACTACACATTGAATAAAACTGATGAGGACGCTTCTTGCTGTCTCCTCAGTTAAGCGTCAGCTTTTTCATGGAATGAAAGGTGTTATTCCATAATTCTATGGACAATATTCCTAACAAACTATTTCCATAATGTCTACTGCGATTAACAAACATCATATTTTATTCGCAATTTCGCTCCCAAAGATTTCAGAACTTGATTAATATCTTTTTTATTACCCTGTATTATTATGTAACGCGGTATAGCTGCAGTTTCAGTACGAATGAATTGGTTCGACCGTGGTCCATGATCGTGAGGACCGACCGTGAGGACCACGATCTCACAGAAACCAGCGTAAAATAACAGGTGAATACTCGCGTTATGGTAAATGTTGAGCTTCTCTCTTTTAGCTGGTAACGAGGTATTCTACTTAGCTTTCAATGGTGGCAATACATATACATTCAGATTCTTAATCGAAGATAGATACAGGTGTCTATAGACCACAGCATCCACTCACCATCAGGTTGATTGTGTGCTCGCCCTTATCAAGTACACGTCTGAACATATGGCTCCCGTAAGGAAAACACGGTCTTGCACCATCCACATTCTGCATTACTTACCAAGTCGTCACACCAATGGTAATTGTACCGAGCATTGTCAAAATGGCAAAATCTCTTTCCTATCGGTTGTTAGTTCTTCAAGCTATATGGCCAGTCTTTCAAAACTCCAGTATGTTTGGTTATTTTTTACTGCATAATATGTAATATAATTATGAATTTTGTCACGTTGAGAAACTCCATGCATATCCGTCCTTTTATTATAAATTTGTTTTTTTTTTATATAAGTAAGGTTAACAAATAAATATACAATCTGTACTGCTTAGCTGTTAAAGACTAAAGTATATATAATACATATGCAATCTTGATTAAGAATCACAAAACAGATGCGTTGTAACACTTGTCAAACTACCAATTCGATCACTCACCCGGCAAAATACAACAACATTTTTTGTATAAAACTGAATTGACAAACGAACTTTCAATCCACCTGACGGTAAGTGGTTACTTCAGGCCGTGGACACCTGCAGCCAACTTCAAACAGAGAAGGCTAAACATGCGTTGTCACCTCTGAGAACTAAGATGGAATGCATCACAGTCTGTAACTATACTGACTCTGTATACTTATAACATAGCAATCATAGATTAATGACAAGTCATCGAGCGCGCGATGACTTGTCATTAATCTATGATAGCAATGTTGGTACGTACTATTTAGCGGCAGAAATTGGTAAAAGGGTAGTACCTACCCAGACGGAGTTCTTGGCAAAAAAGAAATCTACCTAATTATAATCCTATATATTTAAATTTTAACAATTTAATAAATAATTTTCCAAGCTTTAAAAAAATGTTTGCAAACCGAATGAAGCGTCAGTAGCCTAATGGCAGGGCGCGGACCGCGAACTCGAAAGGTCGTAGGTCCGAATCCGCCATTCGACTACTGTCGTGAACCACTTCTAACAGAAGACTACTGCTTTTTTAACAAATAAAACCTCTTCACCTAGTAGTCTTTACTACTAGCATATAAAGTCCATTGTTGGAGGAGTGCTTGTTTTTTTTTATAGGAAAAGGGTGACAAACGAGCACACAGTCCACCTAATGGTTAGTGGTGGCTGCGGCCCATAGACATCTACATCTATCCTCTATTACAAATCAAAATGTAGATGCGTTGTCACCCGTGAGGACTAAGATGGAATGCCTCATTTCCAGTAAAAAGGGCCTCCGGCCACCTGCACTCACCAAGCGAAACCCATAAGTAAACCTCTACTTCACGCTGGTATTCTGTGAGGTCGTGGTACCACCCCGGTTCGAGCCGGCCCATCCGCGCGACAGCAAAAGCTGCCGCGTGGCTCTACCACTGTTAAAAACTTGCTAACTAGCTTGTGCTGTTGCAGGTAAGACTTACCAAAATCACCTTGTTTGAACTACCAATTGAACTACCAGATATCTTCCGATTTCTTTTCTTTCCGCCTCCAGTGTCAATATTTTACATCTTGCGTAAACGAGATTGTAAACCGCCATTTCTTGGAAGTCATATTATGACACCGTCGCAACGCTTTTGCCACGTGGTAGGCCCACGGCCACGTAGCAGCTATGTCATTCCTAAGGTACGAGCGGATCGGCTCGACTGGGAAGGATAAAGTTTGTCGTGAAGCGACAATTAAAAAAAAAGAACCTAACCTAACAACAACGAAACAACAAAAATAGTACAAAAAAATAATATATTTAAAATTTTAAAAAGATATTTACAATTTTATATAAAAAAAATGAAGTATGATGATGGTGATGGATGACGTGAATTACAATTAAATAGAAAATAAAGATAGATGAATACTGAAGCGGAGCCTGAAGATCAAAATGGCACACCGCGCTTGGCGGTGGTGGCACGCAGCGCCTGGTCTAGACACACGCAGCGCCTGGAGTAGGCACACGTAGCGCTTAGAGTAGGCACACGCAGCGCCCAGAGTAGGCACACGCTGCGCCTGAAGTAGGCACACGATGCGCTTGGAGTAGGCACACTCAGCGCCCAAAGTAGGCACACGCTGCGCCTTGATTAGGCGCTCTCAGCGCCTGGAGTAAACGACGGCGACTGGAGTGAAGGCGTAGACGACGACTTCAGGTGAAGGCAAAGGCTTGCAGAATCCCGGAGCAGTGCGGCCCCGAGATAAGGCCTTTAATAGATGCTTCCCGTTTGAAAACTGAAGCGAGACTCCCTTTATTGGCCGATTGTTCGGCTTTTATACCTTTTTAGAGAGAACGGGAAATAATTTAAATTAAAAACAAATTTTTGTAAATGGCCAAGAGGAAAAGAGTATTTATGTGGAAGTATTGAAGTAAAAACATCAGACCGGTAACGAATTTGAATAAAAATTGCCATGACAACCAGATAAACAACGATGTCAAAACATGTCAATTTTTGGTTTCAGGCTCGTAATTGAGAAACGGCAAGATTTAAGTAAGAAATTAGATATTATTGATATAGGAAAAAAGGTAGCGCAACAGCGCGCACGAAACCGGAAATTGCAGAGTTACGGAGAACTAAATAAAAGATCAAAAAAGGTAGACTCCATCGATAGCGTGAAATTACGAAGTGAAAGTGATTTGTTATTGTGTTCTTATGGTCTAAAAACGTTACAGGATCCTATGGAAATAAAGGTGATGTGATAAGAAAATCGAAAACAGAATGGAAAAATAAATTTAAAACAGTGTGAAATGATATGTAAGTACCATAACACTACACGGAACGGCGTAAAATATCTGCATAATGCCACTGGGTTTCGTACCGTGAATATAGAGAAATATATTGGTAAATCCAATTGGGCATACCTTAAGCGCATTAAAAAAATTACGTATAACATGATTATACGGAATTTTCAAAGTAGTTTAAATACATTTCGACAGCACTATCGGCTTCAACATCCTCGAAAACCATGAAAATGACAGCCATGATGAAAAAATTGATACCTATTGCAGCCGCCATCTTGGATTTACATTTCGACAACACTATCGGCTTCAACAGCCTCGAAAACCATGAAAATGACACCCATGATGAAAAAATTGGTACCTAATTCAGCCACCACCTTGGATTTACATTTCGACAGCACTATCGGCTTCAGCGCCCTCGAAAACCATAAAAGTGACACCCATGATAAAAAATTGATACCTATTGCGGCCGCCATCTTGGATTTACATTTCGACAACCCTATCGGTTTCAACACCCTCGAAAACCATAAAAGTGACACCCATGTTAAAAAATTGATACCTATTGCGGCCGCCATCTTGGATTTACATTTCGACAACCCTATCGGTTTCAACACCCTCGAAAACCATGAAAATGTCACCCTCGACAAAAAAAAAATTATACTACTTACTTTACTACTATTACTACTACTATTATTTATTCTGTGCTTTTAAATATTGTAATAAAAAAATCTCTTATTATTATTATAATTAAGTATTTAAGAAATTTGGTTATTCGAATATTGTGTATTTGTACAGCGATCTTTTTGAGCCGCTACAAACAACCGAAACAATGTCCACTCACGAAGGCGACTGAAGCCAAACCACTGAACATATATACCCCTAAAGGGGCCAAAAGCCTAAAGCCAAACCAGTGGCATAACAGTCCATACTATAATTTTTCTTAGATGTATTATTATGTCATGAAAGTTTGTCCATGTTGCAGTAGATGTCGCTTTTTTAAATTTAGCCATGCTAGGCCAATTAAGAATCAAACAAATTAATGAATAGTTTAAAATACAATCGAACCTTGCTAACTTACTATTTTGTTACAAAACAAATTTGTAATTAAATTTTTAGTATAATTTATTTATTTTATATTATTCCCTATATATAATGTACTCTGTGAGCCAAACTAAACTACTCATTACTACTCTGTGGCTGTAGCTCCCCATTTACAGAAATAATTTATTTATACGAGGCTACCAAATCAAAAAATTAATTATTGTTTAATGAAAAAATTAATTATAGCTAAACAAAACAAAATTACACTGTCATTTACATTCAGTGGCTTCCCACATGATAGATGAAGAGATTAAAAAATAGATTGAGTTAAACAATTGATATTTTCAAAAGTTATTGTGTTTACAAGCCACAGGTACATGATAAATCCACACCATAAGCCACTAAAACCCTTTTTTTATTTAAAAATAGCAATTAATCGATTTAAAAAAATTATTAATAAGTTCAACAATCATTTATCTTTCTAACAATGTGCTTTTTATATCACTTATATGTATAATATGATTGCTAGATACGATTTTATTCGATAAAATGTTGGAATCTTAATTTTTAGGCGACAGTAGAACATACCTTGCGCTTTCGCTTAAGGTATGCAATAGAAACTCTTCATTTATAGATGCAAATATACATTCGGTCGTTCATCGCCCACGTTAGTTACTTGCCTAGAAAAAATGTGCTATGTAGTGGCGGCTTTACAAATTCCACTGGGTTGAATTTAGAATCGTTTGACAGGAATTTGGGGGAGTAAGGTTTTATATTTGGTAGAGGTTTGGTGCCCGATTATAACAATATCACTCGCATTAAATGTAATGCACCGTTTTCGAGAAAATAAAAAAAATCTTTTATAACCTTCAATGTGTAAAACATGGAAAAACGTATGCAATCTTAGTGTGAAAGCTAGAAGTCATACAGAATTTTGTGTAAGTGCAACAAGGACGTAATGCCATGTCAAAGACTAGTGTAACATTATTAAATTTCTATGGTATTTTTATATCTTCTGTGCATGTGCATTCCGTCGTTGGTTGCTCCTCTTGCGTGAATGTGTGCTCTCCAGTCTATTGTAGCTTTTATCGTGCTCAGAAACACTTGAGAACTCAGAAATCCTTACAGTTATGGTAGGAGACAACCCCACTGCCTTCTGCCAGATACGATAAATGTTATCAGTTTGAAGTTAGGTCTATGGGATTTTCTTCGTAACTTTTCTCAAGAACGGTGTATTACCTTTTGATGAAAGTTGTGTCGGGGGTTAGAAGACACTCCCCTTCTCCTCTTTTCTTCCATCCCCTGCCCCTACTCCTGCCAACCGACTCTAATTTTTAAAAAGGTTATAATAGATTTTTTTTCTCGAAAACTAATAGTCTTTTTCTTTTAATTCTTGTGGTATTGTTATAATTGGGGACCAAACCTCTACCAAATAAAACACCTTGTTCCCCCAATTCCTATCAAATGTTTCTCAGTTTTAACCAATCCACGACCCCATCTTATCATTCCGTTGGTGTCGTAAGAGGTGACAGAGGGAAATAAAACAGAAGATGGGCAGCAGCATGCTCTCAAAAAACAACTCAAAATAACAAAAAATGCAGTTAACGGTCTGTCTGCCAAGCGTAACACCCCTTCCAAACTTCTCCCACTTATGAGGCAATCTATGGGGGATCCTTAAAAATCTGAAAAAAATTATAATTTACTAATGTACGACTAAGACTAAGCAAAGCATTACATGTTTGAATATTATGAAATATTGTTCCTTTGTATAGGTATTGTTCGCATTTCTATGCCTTTTTTACTTTTTTGTGCGTGACGAACGTGCCCGCTATTCCTCGTACACTTTTTCTCACTTCACAATGCGTTATACATGACACGCTCTTTGTAAAGTTTTTATTCATCGCACCACGTTTATAAATACTCAAAAAATAAAGCTTTTTATCGCACCTCCAAAATATTGTTCTCTCCTTAATTATAGATTGGCTGGTAAGGAACGCCTTAAGGCGTTAAGTTCGCATTTGTACTTTTTGTGCAACTGTTTAAATAAATAAATAGTTACAGCTTTTTTATAGTATCAGGGTGACAAACGAACACACAGTCTACCTAATGGTAAGTGGATTCTGTGGCGCATAAACATCGTCCTTCAGGACTAAGATTGAAAGCCTCGTTTCCAGTAAAAGGGTCTTCGGTTCTCTACACTCACCCTACAAAACACAGCAGCATGAAGCTGCTAAAAATGCAGGTATTCTGTGAGAGCGTGGTTATGCCCCGGTCGAGCCGACCCATTCGTGCTACAACCATAATATAGCCACAGTTTGGCTCTACTACATCAAAAAATATACGTCCCGCTTAGGATATGATATCTAAGTGAATAGCTAGCCTCTCACTTTACACGCCACTTCTTGGAACAGGCCTATTCTCATTTCTGAGAGGGCTATAAAGAGTTTAAATATTTTATTCCTTAGATATGTATGTTTTCCTCACTATGTTTTCCCGCACGTTGAACATCGCCACAGCCTATCGACATTGTATGATCTGCAAAACAGCAATTTTGCAAGAGAGCTATTTAAATTTAAACAGAGGAATAAAACTATAAATGGCCCAGAATCATAAAACTTTAAATATATGTGATGCACTATATCCCCACGGGATTATATGGTATGTATCCTATCACGAAATAAGTTAATCAAACATAATAACTTGTATGTTCTTATAAGGCCGTGCAACAAAATACATTTTATACATAAGTACAGGTCAAAACTAAAGAAAATGTATTATGTGTACAATAGAACACAGAAGTTTCAAAGTATAGCTCGTTCCATTTTGAGACGATAATAACGTAACCAGCTTCTATTCATAATGTATCCACGTCTGTGTTTGCTGATGTGAACAAATTGTAGCCCATGTGAAAAATAAATCTGGCGTCAGAGAAAGCGTGGGGCTGATACGAAACATAATATGATAGTGTTGTGTGCGTGTGTGTATTGGCTTAAAATTTTAGGTACTTAATCATTAAAAAAATGATTGGTTAATTTAAATTTAAATTATATATATATATATATATATATATATATATATATATATATATATATATATATATGTTCACGACAAGAATCGACGCTCCGGGAAGTCTGAGAATACATACAAGATCGTCCTACCATTACATGAGATTTGATCGACCACAAATCCTCACAAAAGCACACCGATCCCTTACAAAGACGGTTCGTGAGATTATTGAAATCAAATCCTTCAATGGTGAAGGTGGCTGGGTTATAGCCCAGTTATATATAATTAAATCCCAAACTTAGCATACTGATGCAAGACTTCAAGATATTGTAAGTTAAGGAAACAAAATTTCATAATTTTAAACTGAAGAGGGCCGTGGCTAAATATAACTGGAACTACGAACACCTCAGTCCCCCAGTGACGATGGATGCTGTTAAATACTGGCAACGTTAGGACTATAAAATAAAATAAAAAAATCGCGATAAAATCTATAAAAACTGTAGTGTGTAGTTTCATTCAATTATTTGTTTTGTCACTAAAACACAAGTCAGTTAACATAGCCAGCAGGTAAGGCCAAATTTAAGCTTATCCTTTCAAGATATCTGGAGTCGGATGCTATTGTGGGAGTTACTTTCACCATGATTGCTTATATTTACGCGAACACTACACATTTAAATAAAACTAGTTTTTCGGATATACGCGATAAAATCCGAAAAACTAGTTTTATTTAAAAGTTATTTTCACCGTTTCTCCAATACAATTGAAGGCTACGTCTCGCAGTGGCTTAGCAATGAGCTGTTACGCGGGGGGGCGCGGGTTCGAATCCCGCACGTAACAAGTATTTGTATGGCCTACAAATATTTGTTCCGGGTCTGGACGTTTGTCCTCGTGCAGTCTATTTATATATCTAGTCTAGTTTGTAAACTGCCTCTACGATACGGGAGATAATCTTAGTGTGGGGGTAACGTTAAAAAATAAGAATTTCATTCGATGCACAACAATGTAAGTAGAATCTTATTTAGTTCATATCAAAATCGAACCAGCAGTTATTTTTTAAGAAAAAATTAACTACAAAAATTGCAAACTGAATTAATCTTAAAATTAATATTGATTACTTTTTACATAAGCTGTTTCTAAATATATTAGTAGTTATTATTTTATCCTTATAAGAAAAACGTTACCCTAGGATGTTTGCAGTAAGGTGGAGGCAGTTTACATAGATAAACACACAAATACTCATTCCGTGGGGAATGCAAACTCGCGACCTTTAGCGCCGCAACTCATTGGTAAGCCACTGCGGCACGGAGACATCTGGGGGCACGGTAGTGCCCCCGCCAACTCGAGCAAAAAAGCGGAACGGTCGTACCATTATTTTCTCGAAGCAGTTCAGGCCATTTTCGAACGCCTGTAACTTCGTTGTAATTAAAACTAGAAGCCTGAATTTTCAGTGACCAAGCAATCATTGTGTAAACTCGGTATATTTAAAAATCATTCAATTTGAACTAGTAGTTTCAGAATTATAACTAGTCAAAGTTTCTTAATTTTGTCACTCAATCACTGACTGACTGACTGACTCAAAACTTTAAGGCACTTCTAGCAGACATAGAAGGAAATTTGAAAAACAATTAATGTTTAGTATATTAATCAGGGAAAACTAAAATATTTTGCAATTTCGGTCCAGTTTTCTAGATACACTAACTGCATAAATAACTTATATTATATGGGATTACAAAGTTACATTTGCGTAAGTTGTAAATAAATAGATTGACTTGGCAAACGCACTAAACAATCTAGTTTAATATTATATGTATTACTTGAGAGATACATTGTGTTTTCATGCGATGGCCAAGTCAATCTATCTATTTAAAATATAAAAGATTTTTAATATTGATATGGACACTATAAGATGTTGTTAGGTTAGCTAATTACGTAATAACTTAAGACAGAAGGACCCTTAAGTAGGGACTGAATAAATTAACCGACTTGGTATTACATGGATCTAACAACTTTTTATGGTAGAACTGAGTTGCGAGACTTAGTTTCTTTTTACAAGTTATGTTTTTGATGGCATTATTTCTTTCTTATTTCATATTCCAGGTTGCATATTTTTGTTACTTTCTACTAGGAAGTTTATAGTGTGCGTCTCCCGAATCACACTCATTTTTCACCCACCTAAAAGCATTATTTGTGTGCTTCAATAAATAATTTGGATTTGTAAATATACCAAGAAAATTGAAGTAGACTCCCATATATTCAGATGGCGCTCAAATGAAAAAGATTTATTTCGATTCTCGATCTTACCGGTGAGCTTGATACAATAGTTTAGCCGATATTTGCAATCCATCTCGCGAATACTGAAGATAGCATATCTCTTCCATTGGTGTTTTTAAACTAACGTAGGTAAGTTTAAGTAAACACAAAAATTATGTTTGTTGGTATACGCTTATTCTTGCAATGTTCAAAAGAAGATGAACGAAAGTCGAACGATTTTAGCTTATTTCGCGATATTTATGACAGTTACGAATTGCTAAGGCAAAAGATAATAATTTATGACAGTAAAATTTTCTTACCGTTACCGTTACGGTTACCGTTACAGACCCTCATAAGACTACTGTAGAACATAGGCCTTTCCCATATATTGCCTCATAGGAGGGATATTTACCATAGTTTACACGCTCGCCTGATGGTTTGACTGCCGCAGCTTTTTTTTATGTATATAATGGGGGTGACAAACGAGCACACAGTCCACCTGATGGTAAGTGGATGATATGGCTCATAGACATTTACATTTATCTTCGATTAAGAATCAAAATGCAGATGCGTTGTAACCCCTGAGGACTAAGATGGAATGCCTCGCTTCCAGTAAAATAGGTCTCCGGTTCTCTACACTCACCATACGAAACACAGCAACGTTAAGCATTATTTTATTTTTTAGCTGTTAAAAGAAGACGCTGCTGCACATCTCCTGGTTTGTTTCCCTCGGTTGACTCTTACGTCACTCACGGGACAATAATATGAGCTAGTAGATTTTCTTACACCGCCACCACACAGTATTTATGACAATATTTTTTTTAGATTTGAATAGTGAAATTCACACATCTTGATGGACATGAACTCTTTAAAGAATTGAGTACGAATGTTTTTAGTTATTTAAATAAAAATATAATTTACAATATTTAAAACAATAAATAATTAAAATTATCATAGTCCTACTCGGAGCGTTAGGAAAAGGAGAAGAAGACATCTCCATAGATTTTTGGGCCCAGATGTTAACAAGATGAAAGTCGGACCATTTGAAAGCTTATATAAAAACAATTCGTACCTGAAAATCTGGTTGGATTTGTCAATCTAGGAGCTGAGTTTTTTTATGCATTATCTTCACTGTAACAGGTGATTTTTCACTGTAATAACACTGTAACAGATTATTTTTCACTATAATTACTTAAAGATATAAAAGCCGGATCAGTATAAAATCACCAAAGAAAAGCTGTGGTTATCTAGGAAACAAAATAGTGAAACGGTTAACGAAAATTAAAACAATTAATTTTAAAATAATATTAGAAATATCGATATGAGATCGATTACTTGAATTATTGTTGTTACTGTTTTTTGTTGGCATGTTGATATTTTGTATTTTTTCCTATTATTTTATAAATATGTTTTTTTATCTGCCTAGCTAACACAGATACATAATTAAAAATAGATATTAAAACGCTGGATTTATTCGAGAATCGATTATATTGCACTCGTTTCAAATCAAATCGAAAATTGGTCTTTTTCTTTTTTCTTTTAAGTGAACAGTTTTGAAGTTTGAACTGTCAAAACAAACTAATAGAAATTACTAGTGGTAGGTAGTGTACAGAAAAGAGAATTTCACAAGTGTATTCTTTATGGTAATCGATTTATTTCCATAAAATGTATATTTCTTTTTTCCTTATGCGAATTATTATATAATACTTTATTTCCAAATGAATATATCATATCAATATATCAGCTTTATCATTTAATTTTTCTGGATCCGAATAAATATAAAATCGATTGCATCAATACAATCGACTTTCTAACTAATTTATTATTTTATTGTTTTTACGAAATCTAGATTGTAAAATGAGCTAGTTTTTTGTATTTAACTTTAGAAAAATATAGCCGATTTTTTAAAGTCTAAACCAATTAGTTAACTTCAGGCCCAAAAATCCCATTCTCCTTTGTAAATTCCTACCCTGGAGAGTAGGCTGCATTTAATCGCTTTTTACTTTATTTAGACGCAAAAATGTACCAACCATCCAACCATCCTCTTGTCATTAGCGGCGATAAGTTTGTTAACTTTCCAATTTTCAAACTTTCCCAATGATTCTATTTCTTTTATAAGTCAACTGTTGGCATAGGTCATTTTAAGAATGCATCACTAGGCATGGATTTCATTATAAAAAATAGATACTTTTATTTAGCAGTGGCAGTACTAAGACCCTCACAATAGTAATTTCTTTATCACTAGCCGATAGAATTTGGATTCGATACTTTGGCTCAGAAAAACAATTAAAGAACACAGTGACGCGGAAACCATGCCCAACTTCTCGACCCACGCTAACGTACACATCTTCTTTTTCCTTTTTATGAACGCGTAAAAGTCTACTGCTGCACGCACACCTAAACCCGTGTGGTTGGTTGCAAATGATCAATATGTATCAATAAGTGCGGTTTTTACAACAAATGAAGCATGGTTTTGGCTTGATTTCTGCGTCACTAAACATATTATTCTACTGTAGAGTTGCCATTTAGTCAATTCAATGTTGCCACAGATATTTTGCTGCACTGATTCAATGATTATCTTTAAATCATTTTTACTTTAATTATCACCTAGTGCTTGATAAGTACACCGACGACGTGACGTGTGACATGACCTAGCCGAAGATGGCAAAACGCACTTACTTAATAAAAGCCCATACACCTTGAAGACCCTCACATTCACGAGAAAGAAAACAAAAATTAATGGTTCAAGGTTGGTCGTGTTCGGTGGATAAAGGATAATTTTCAGGAACAAAAGGAGGTCTACCATATATTAAACAGCAGTTTTCTTCTATTGAATCAATTTGCACTATAGTAATAGACCCTCGTCGGAACTCAACCTCATCGACGATCTGGTTTTATTTCTTTCTTTTTTTTCAACTTTCTCTTTCTCCTACATCGTTTTTGTAATGTTTCAAATAACAATCTAATTCCAAATCTCTTCGTTTGTTTGCCGGTTCCACAAATAAAATCAATTTTGTCTTTCAGTTAGCTCATAGGTAGTTTGGAATAATTCCACTTAGAATTCGACTTCCATCTCTGGTTCACAGGCATCGTTATTGAGATTGAAATTTGTAAAAAGGAAGCAATCAACTAAAAAGACACCGTTTGTTTATTCGTGGTGCATATTGCGTGTCGTCTGTGTAGCATTATTTTCAAAAGAAAATAAACGAACAACTGATGCTTAAAAGCAATTTCATAGCTCTAACGACATAATTTTGAATTTGATATCCGAAATAGAATGCAAGATATCGACTTTCAAAGAAGCGAGTTTAAAAAAGAACAATTTCATAAAATAACCGCACGGAGTGGCGCTGTAAGAATATTCACTGTCCCATATCGTCTCATTGGCTTCGTAAGAGGCGACAGAGGAGAAAAAATTATGAGATGGGTAGCAGCGTCTTCCTAATAATAGCCAGGAAATAAAAATACAACGGTTGCCAAAAAAAACAAAAAGAAATAACAAGCGTGGCAACTATGGGAACGTACCATGGTCAGCAATGACCTTTGATTGGCTATAATGAACAAAGTACTACATCACTGATGAATAAAGGTCTTACCACTCCAAGCAATCATCAGCTGGAAGGTATTATTTAATAGATTATTCCATTCCATCACGCTTAGAAGACGGATTAGTAGATAGCAGAGCCGATTTCGCACAAGTAAAGCAGCCGTTTTATTCATTTAATTTGATCTAAGTAATTCATATCCTTAAATTTATTTTAATCTAGCTGTTCCCCGCGAATTCGCTCGCGTGTTAGGGTTTTTATTTTTTTGCGCGGAACCCTAATTCTTTTTCTAAAATAAAAGTAGCCTAAGTTACTCTTTGTGACATCAACTATCTGCCAGTGAAAGTCCCGTCAAAATCGGTCCAGCCGTTTCGGAGATTAGCCGGAACAAACCGACAGACAGACAGACAATAAATTTTAAAAATTGTATTTTAGTTTTAAGTACCGTATTTACTTTCATATGCATTTAGTAAAAAGCTGTTATTTTGATATCATTACGAACAGACACTTCAATTTTATTTATTTTTATAGATAAAAATATGTTCTAGTTCGTAGGGAGTAACTACATTTTTATTATTTAAAATGATTATTTAACATGATATTGATAATGATAACATGATAACGACTGCTTGATATGAATGTTTGAAGTGCACTTGCTTAGTGTGCTTGGTGAATGCTTTCTTGTTTTGCTTGGTTTGCTTGGTGAATGTTTGGAGTGCTTGCTTGGTGTACTTGATGAATGCTTGCTTGGTTTGCTTGGTGAATGCTTGGAGTGCTTGCTTGGTGAATGCTTGATATTGTTACTGGTTCTCAGTGTATTTGTAGACTCAGTACACGTAGAGCGCCGTCTCAATTCGGCTGGTGAGACCCGCTGGTGGGAGGCCAACCGAACCGATCGCACTGCACTTGAGATCCACAAAACACTGATCAGTTTGGTCGAAGGACCAAAAAAAATGTAGGGAGTAACTACATTTTTATTGTTTAAAATGATAATTTAATATGATATTGATAATGATAGATAAAATGACTGCTTAATTTGAATGCTTGAATTGCACTCCTCGCCGAGTACAGGGCGTTAAAGTGCTGTGTTATTAAGACTGCTAAGTTAACAAATTAAATACATTTAGGTCATTGTGAAATATGTACGTTTCGCCGTACATAGTTTAAGGAACATATTTGCAGCACCATACAATACGAAGTTACCATTAATGCAGATTAGATTCTTCAAATAAAGTGTATGATTTTAAGGGCCTGAGAACGTATAAAACGGGGGAACTTTTAAATAACGACGAGCTTTTTATATTTTACGTTCCATATAGCAAATTAACTTTGATCAATATAATTTGCTATAAGATTAGTGAACTGAAACGAGTAACTACCTCTACTTCTTTAACCATCAGAGCTCCACTAGACTTAGACGTTAGTGCACTGGTTTAACGTTAATAATCTGCAGTTGAATGGAAATAAAACTAATTGTGTTAAACTTACAACAACGAATGTTAAAAATCTGAATACCAATGTGTTTTTAAATGGGGAGGAATTAAGCCCAGTTGTATCCACTGTTTTTCTTGGCATCACTGTCGACGCAAAGTTTCAATGGGGCCCCA
The DNA here is from genome assembly GCA_033319125.1 of Parnassius glacialis. Lineage (NCBI taxonomy): Eukaryota > Metazoa > Arthropoda > Insecta > Lepidoptera > Papilionidae > Parnassius > Parnassius glacialis. The sequence continues at coordinate 34,775,081 of JAVANC010000028.1, read as the reverse complement.
TATATCCAAATTAGCAAGCAGACTAAGTTCTGCAGCCTATTCTGTAAAAAAGATTAGAGGTCACACTAATGTCGAGACAGCTAGATTAGTTTATTTCAGTTATTTCAGTTTAGTTAGCAAATTAACTTTGATCAATATAATTTGCTATAAGATTAGTGAACTGAAACGAGTAACTACCTCTACTTCTTTAACCATCAGAGCTCCACTAGACTTTAATTGGAGAGCTCTTAAAGAAAATGAACACAAAGCTGTTATGTCGGGAGTTGGCTTAATAATTCAAACAATAACAGACAAAGAGGAGTCGGAGAACAGTTACCTACATTCTAAATTATACGGCTAAGTACTTTAGACATAATGCAAACACTATATATTATAGCTCTTATGTTCCTTCTTGCTCGCTTTATTGATATTTGTCCTAAGTCCAAAGTCCATAACCCTTTTACATTCCATGGATGTCGTACGAGGCGACAAAGGGAAAAAAGGAGACAGGCAGTACTATCTCTTTAATAAACTACATACCACGTGTTCCATCAGGTCGGCACTTCATGTAGTGGGGAAGGCAGGGGGGTCCCACATTGCGCTTCTCAAGAATCTTACTTAAGTCATCACTGGAAACACGCACTGGCTTTCAAGTTAAGACTAAGGAATGTCAGACGAACAGATTTGTCTCAGTGTCCACCCGAACGCAGATCTCCCGAGTTGGATTCGTCGGTCGACGTCTTAGTCGAAATTGGACTTACCTAATCGGGCGTTTTGTCTCAGATACACATATTCGTCAACAACTTCGAGTGTACTTTACTACACAATTGGCGGTATTTTCATCTTTAGACCTAGTCGTTAGGAAACACTATTGAGAACGTGAGGCATAATAATTCCTAACTCCAGGTTTTTTATAGGTGACAAGCGAGCACACAGTCCACCTGATAGTATGTGGATGCTGAGGCTCATAGACGTCTACATTTATCCACGATAAAGATTCATAATGAAAATGCGTTGGCACCGTAATCGTTTCCAGTAAAAAGGGTCTCCGGACTCACTACGTCACTCACAATACGAAACACATCAGCATTAAGCTGCTATTTTACACTGGTATTCTATGGGAGCATGGTACAACCCCGGTCGAACCGACCCATTCGTGCTACAACCATAATATAGCTGCAGCGTGGCTTCTGCCACCAGGGCGAAACCACTAGAGGTTATTTGACATATTTTATAGCGAGGGAGTTAATGTGTTCGAAAAATGTAAAAGTTATTGTTTCTTTCTGTACTATTAGCTATATTTTACATTAATAACATTAAAAATAAATAAACAAAACGACAGATATTCATAAAAGTAGAAAAATAAAAAAAAGGTAAAAAGTGCAAAAAATTAAAGAGCAAACCACTGACATTGTTTTGTGTATTAATATAATACTCTAGAAACAAACTTTTATTAAAAAACAACTTCTCAATTAAATTACATTGTGTAACAAAAAAAAAACTTTAAAAAAATTTAATTTTACGGATTTTATCGCGTATAACTTAATATACGCGATAAAATCCGTAAAATTAGTTTTATTTAAATGTGTAGTGTTCGCGTAAATATAAGAAATCATTAAAAAAACTTTACCTCAGTGTCAACTAGCGACATCTGGTGAGCAGAAAATTATTGGCCCTCATTCTGTAATAATGACATTCGTCGGATTCGTCGGCAAATCAAAGATCAGTGAAGTTTCACCGTTGAAGTTAATACCGTAATCTTTCCAGTCCAGTAGCTTGAGATAAAGCCACGAATAATTTCGGGGCTATAACGACACTCAGTTTTACACCCCTCAGTAGCAGCTTCAGCAATCTATAGTTAGACAGATTTCGTATTCTTGTTCTGTACTCGGATACATCAGACATCGTAGCGTAGCTTTGAACAGTTGTAGAGCCACGCGACAGCTTTTGCTGTCGCACGGATGGGCCGGCTCGAACTGGGGTGGTACCACGACCTCACAGAACACCAGCGTGAAGTAGAGGTTTACCTCTGCGTTTCGCTTGGTGAGTGCAGGTGGGCGGAGGCCCTTTTTAGTCTATCTTATCTTATCTTAGTCCTCACGGGTGACAACGCATCTGCATTTTGATTTGTAATAGAGGATAGATGTAGATGTCTATGGGCCGCAGCAATCACTTAACATCAAGTGAACTGTGTGCTCGTTTGTCACCCTTATCTTATAAAAAAAAAGCTCTGCAACCATTTCAAAACTTCGATATACCGACTGTCAACTTGGCACCGCTAAACGCACTGCCGAAATTTGGACTGAATCGAAAGCCTTCTCACTGTCCACATATGCCAGACATAGCGGAAGAGGCATCCCGGTTATGAGCAGTGTAGGTACCGAGTGCAACCAAGTCCTGAGTAATTTATCATCTCGCAAATTTCCAGCATGATCCCTCAGTGCTCATACACACAGCGTTTGGCTATGGCGCTACTGAGTCGGTCGAACTCTGCTCGGAAAAGGTGTTTTATGTTTTCTTCCGGGTCTGGATGTTTGCCTTCAGGATATACGCCCGCTACTGGGCGCAGGTCTTCTTTTATTTCTGAGAGAATTATGGAACAATAAGCCTACTGCACTGATCCAATGTGTATTGGTGAATTTCACGTAACTTCGAAATATTTTTTTCTCAGACTTGCAGGTTTCCTTTACCATCGTGCGCGTAATATGCATTTAAAATTGTAATGAACAATTTCATTGATATCGGTGGAAATTTTTAGCGAGCTCTTAGCTCCTGATCCAACGCGTCCGTGTGTAATTAAGTTTTTTTTGTTATTCATTTATTACTGTGTTTTAAAAGTTAGTTGACGGCTCCGTGGCGCAGTGGCTTAGTAATGAATTGCTGCGCTGGGGGCCGCGGGTTCGAATCCCGCACGGAACAAGTAATTGTATGGCCTACAAATAATTGTTCCAGATCTGGATGTTTGTCCTTATGCAATTTGTGTTTGTAAACTGCCTCTGCGATATAGGAGAAAATCCTAGTGTAGGGGTAACGTTTTTAAAAAAAATCCAGTTTTATTTTTATTTATTTCTTAATTAAATATCTAGTTTTTATATATTACCTATCTCTGACAAATATGCATTTTCTTTCTTTATTTTTTAACATATTTTACTTATTGCATGAAACTACTGTTACGGATTCTATCGCGTTTAATTATCTTATTTTTATTAATTCCCGACGTTTCGGGTGCTTTACAGCACCCATGGTCACGGGGATTGAGGTTATTGACGTCCCGATGTCAGAGTTAACCCGGAGTACCATCAGTTTTTTTTTTTAATAATAAATTTTCCCAGGATCATCAAGAGGATCATCAGGATCCCAAGCTGGCCTGCTTGGGAACCTGTAATTAATAAAATTAAAACTAAACCCGCATAGCATACCACTGCAAGACTTCAAGACACAGTAAGTTCATTCTGCGTAGATCGGACCAAAATAAAAGTAAGTTTATTAAACGCGATAGAATCCGTAAAATTAGTTTTATTCAATTTGTACTGTTCGCGTAAATATAAAAAATCATTATATTTTACTTAATCATAGTACAAATTATAAATAATACTTATTATATATAATATATAATATTATATTTTTACTTACTTAGTTTACTTAGTTAGTAGATTACTTAGTTATCATACAGTCCAACTCCCCGCGGTATCGTGCCAAGAACGCTGGCTGCGAATCCCCGCTGAATGACTATACTTAGCCTTTAAGCGAGAAAAGAACCAGCCCTCTTATCACCAGCAGCAACGACCAGCCGCCGATGGAGTGCGTTCACGTGCGGTGAAGTTCCTTTAGGAACTGCACCACACGTGGACCCCATGGACCGATAGTCTCTACAGCAAATGGCACAAATATGTAGTCATCTCTCAGAGACTCATATTTGCGCCACTCAGTTCAGCTGCCTCTGATGCCGTCCTAGCTCTAAACGAGTTACCCCTGAGATGAGAGGCCGCCAGAGTATCTGTTTTTTATTTATTTCTATATGCTATGAATACGACTTCAATTGGTCAAGTCGATCGGAAGTTATACGATCGCCTTTTTTTAGAGAATCGTCACCCCCACACTAGGATTTTCTCTTCTACTGCGGAGGCAGTACACATACATAAATTATACAAGGCCAAACATCCAGACCCGGAACAATTACTTGTAGGCTATACAAATACTTGTTCTGTGCGGGGTTAGAATCGGCGGCACTTAGCGCAATAACTCATCGCTAAGCCACTGCGCCACGGAGCCGTTATTATTCCCAATATTTAAATGAACATAAAAATTAACATGACATTACGTTAAAAGACTCTGCGTAGTAGACGTGCTAAAACAGCAGCATAACGCTGTGTTTCATATAGTGAGCGACGAGAGCTTCAGACCCTTTAATGGTAGCGAGACAGTTCTTTTTTGGTCCTTAGGCGTGACAACAGAGGTGCATCTGCACTTTGACTCTTAATCGAGGATAGATGTAGGTATAAATGGGCCACAGCATCCACTTACCATTATGTGCTCGTTTATCACCATAAGTTTATCATCAGTAGCCTAATGGCAGGGCGCGGACCGCGAACTCAAAAGGTCGTGGGTTCGATTCCGCCATTCGACTACTGTCGTGAACCACTTCTAACACAAGCATTTTAAGCTTACCAGAAGTGGTTAAAGGGAATATTAGTAATGTTTAATAAAGTTACTAGTATTTTAAAAAAAGAATAAAAAAAAACATAATTATCATTATTGACTTTCAAATGTCCACTGATGAACATAGGCCTCACACAAGGAATGCCACAAACTCGCCGCCGTTTCTTTTTGTCGTTGCTCATTGGATGTTATCGGCAGACAAGCTGGAAACTGCAGTTGTTTTTAGTTGATATTAGGAAGACGGTGCTGCGTATCTTCTCCTTTGTTTCCCTCTGTCGCCGCTCAGGACACCCACGGGACCATATGAGGTCACTACCTGTTTTAACAACGTCACTACACGGTGCGACATACCACCGTGGAACCATTAGTTCTGTACAAAAATATTATATTAACAGAGCAGAAACATGTAAGTACGATACCAAATTACGATGTGATATCATACGCAGCGCTATATTAGTTGTTTGTTGAAAATATTGGCTATTAAATTATATCAATATTGAACTCCATTTTGTGCAACATCTGTTGCCGAACTGAGGGAATGGCGAATGGAGAGAAGTGTGATGCCATCAATTGGTCGTAAAGTTTTAGTAAGTGTAGTTTTCCTGTTAGTGTCATAAACGGTATAAGTGAATCGTTAACTGCTGCTTGCGTTAAATACTACAGATTTGATAAATTTATTTTGGGAATTTTATTGCGTTTGATTTTAGTTATTACATTTCCGACGTTTCGAGTAATATTGAACAAATATTTTTATTGAAACAAGTGTTAAAATTAAAAAAAAATATACAACCGATTTCAATACAAGCTATTAAGGATAACTCAAAAACTACTAGTCAGACCTTGATCAAATTAATACGTGACCACTTGGGAAGTATACCCTTTGAAACAAAAATATAATTTTCCAAATCGACTCAGGCGGCTTCGAGTAATCGGTAAACATACATAAAAAAAGATTCCGACGAATTGAGAACCACCTCATTATTCAAGTCGGTTGAAAATAAAAAAGACAAGTAAGTAACTCCATCAGGTGTTTAATGGAAACTGGCTCGTATAGACATATCTTAAGAGGCAGTGAGCGGCAGACTTACGATATTTCAATAAGCTTCAACTTTTTTTCAGTTAATCCCCTATTACTGTTGTATGCTTATTCGACATTTATTTATTTCATAACTCGTAATTATTATTAATTACAATCAATATGAAACAATCGTATTTACTTTCAATTAATATAACTTTTTTTTAAATTGATCTAACGACTGTATAAGAGCGAGCGCTATTGTAGTACGCGTTTATGGACGCCCCAAAAGTTTGTTGTCTGCCTGGGTGATGCAACCACAATATATGCCTACCGTGAAAATTATACGTGACAAATAATATTATCATCAATATATGGACGTGGTTATGCAAAGAGGATCCAACCCGAGTTTGTGTCAAAAATGTTGACTTGAAGAATAATGTTTGTGGTCTATACTATTATGTGATGTAACAGTTTTAGCAAACGTAACAAAAATAAGAAGAAAAATTACAAACAGATAGAAACCATTCCGATAATTTGAGTTTATGATATTTGAAGTATGGATACTTCAAATATCATAAACTCAAATTAACTTATCGCGGGTTGGATCCTTTTTTGCATAACTACGTCCATATATAAATTGCAACTTTATTGAAATAACGTAAATTATTAATAAAAAATCGTACTTTTCAACCTGTTTGCCATGACCTTGAAACCGTCATAGGTGTCTGCCAATGTTATTTTTCGGTAACGTTTATTAAATATTTCAAGATGTCAAAGCGGCACACTTATTACTATCAGGTTTTTTTGGATCATTTTTTACACCTTTAACACCTGAGCGCCTTTTTTTTATAGGATAAGTGTGAAAAACGAGCACATAGTCCACCTGATGGTAAGTGGTTGCTGCGGCCCATAGACATCTACATCTAGCCTCTGTTACAGATCAAAATGCACATGCGTTTTCACCCGTGAGGACTAGGATGGAATGCCTCATTTCCAGAAAAAAGGGCCTCCGGCCACCTGCACTCACCAAGCGAAACGCAGAGGTAAACCTCTACTTCACGCTGGTATTCTGTGAGGTCGTGGTACCAGCCCGGTTCGAGCCGGTCCATCCATGCGACAGCAAAAGCTGCCGTCTGGCTCTACCACTGTAAGCCTCTATATCAACCACTGGTCAAACTAAAGAGTCCCCGTTTCATGTACCTCAAAAAAAAGTGAAGCTTATTGAAATACCGTAAGTCTGCCGCTCACTGGCTCTTAAGCTAACATTTACTACATCTAATTCGAATTAAATATTATGTATGAATTAAAATGAGTTTTTTTTTCTATCAAACAAATTTAATTTAGTTGTTGTTTTGTTTTTACATTACATAATAATAAACTGTATAATAATAATAATATAAATAAAGTAAAATTGTTATTCAGTACAACTCCTCGCGGTATAATGCCAAAAACGCGGGCTGCGATTACTTGACGAATAACGGGCTGTGTGACATCCCTTAGGGAAAAGAATATTCCCTACTGGACAATTAAGCGCCGTAGTAGCTCAGGGGCTGATATTTAACATTCAATTTCTCATTGTTACATTCGCCCACATCTTTGTGCTCGAATAATTGTTTCAGATTTGGATATTGGTATATGAAAAATTTATATTTGTAAAGTGTATAAGTATAATACAGAAGAAATTCCTAGTGTGGCAGTAACAAAGAGATATGGAGAGGTAAAAAGAGAAATGTATACATCTTATATATTACTTGCTTTCGCCCGCAATTGAGTCCGATTGAAGGCGGAAATAATATCTTTGTTGCTACAATCCAACACTGAATTACGTAAATATTACAAAATTTGTTAAGCCATACCCTGTGAAGAGACAATTACAGAATTACGCTTCATATCTAACCTACAGGAACCATGCATATTTACGGGATACAAAGTAACCTATCTCCGGCTCATAAATTATATCTAGGTATGCAAAAAATTATATAGTTCAGTTGCTTCGTTGCTACATGAAAGAAGTACAAACCAATAAACACACTTTCGCATTTATAATGTTATATGATAATGAATTTAAGTTTACTGGTTTTATTACGTATTTTAAAATATGCGATTAATATACGCGGTAAAATCCATAAAAATCTGTTTCATTTAAATGTGTAATGTGCGCGTAAACATAAGAAATCATTATAAGGAATTGTTATACAATATTAAGAATGTTGTTACGAAATATTATATGAAAATATATTTTAATGTTACTGCGTAACGCTTAGAGCGTCATATTTTTTTAGTAAGTTAATGCTCAACTCGAGATCCTTATATTCAGCACGCGTGCCGCCGAATAAACTAACCCTTGCGATATAAAAGGCCTGCGTCCTCAATAAATATTATTTCTCGGCTACGAGAAATAAAGAAAACAACACTCCTTCTTTAGAACGATCAAAACATAAAAGTTACTGATCTTATCTACTCGTATTAAAGTAATAGGATACGCTTAAAAGGTGCTTATACAAGTTTTTTTTTATAAACGCTTATATTTAAAAATGGGAAAAATAAAATTCACATTCCGCCTTTCGTTTCGTTGTCTTATAGATGATAATAATGGTGTGAAAACACGCGATAATCGGACTATCGCCGGCGCTCTAACTAGGCTTGGGTTAATTAATAAACATCTGTTTGCTTTAGGTGTCAAGGACCAGACTACTATAGGTGCTACAGACCAGATCCGTTGCTGGGGTCAAGAGGGTGGTACTTCGGAGTGCTCTACTTTCCTGAGCCAGTGGCCTCCGTGTACCAGTCTTGGGGTGGCCACTAGGCAGGCGGAGGAAAGTGCATCTAGTGTTCTGGTGCGTCTCACCTGAGAAGGAGAAGAGGAAGGAGTTGTCCTCTTTCTACGATAGATTACTATACGGCGTCCGGTACTGGTGGGGATGCGGATGTGTGCGAAAGCGTTCCCGTGGCCCTGCCAATATGCAGCGAAGGTAGAACATAATGGGGTTATAGTCAGTGCGAGTCCGACATAAACCGTCCTTGACCCCGCGAGGCGGGTGTGCATACGCATTTGACCATGTAAAAAAGTCACGGACTCTCTGTGCAGAGCCTACACGGAATGCGACGAGACGGTAGCTTACGTCGTCCTGGTGTGTCCTGCGGTCGCCTACTACAGGTCGAAGTACCTCGGCGCACTGGAGCCGCGCTTCGAGATCTTTGGCGACATCATAAAGTCTCAAAAAAAGTCATCTCAAATAGCATTATGCCCACACGCATAATACGCGCTTAACGAAACTCTAACACTATCTAACTAATACTCGATCTCTCTCTACACTAGTTGTACTGATTCTTCAAACCAATCATAATATATCCAGGTAAATAGCCATGAATTAATTAACATGACTGCAACCTCGTGTTGCTATGTCGGGTGTAACCCTTACACGAGGTATTGGGTGTTTGCAGTAACAGTGCATGCGAATTTGGGGTGATCTTTAAAAGAAGCAATATTTATACTGAATTCTATTTTCTACCAGGTATCTGAGCTATTTTTTAATTTGGACCATTTATTTCAAATTTTATTTCTGTACAATAAACTTTCCATACTGCCGTCCCTTCCTGCAGCCTTCCAATACAACAACAAAAAAGCTACAATACGGTGTAAAGAAAGCGGTCTGTACTCTTGCAACTAAAATGCGTGGAGCTTCGAGCACTGTTTATTAAAATTCTAACAAAACAAATATCCTACTGCGCTATTGTTTTGTTTAATAAAACTGCAACAGAAAGCGAACCCTTGATTCCAGTCACAAAGAAAATATTATCTATTTTTAGCTACGTAGAAAATATATGAATACGAAATATTCATTTTAAAATATTACTATATTTTAAAATAAATATTTCGTATTGTATTTTGGTGTATGGTAGCGAGACAAGAGACATCTATCCATTTCGTTCTGATATAATAGGGTGAAATAATAGGTGTGTTGGTAGCACAGATATCATGATCGCGTTAGAACAATAATGTTCTCCAGACCGTATTTCGGTCATGGCGGCCAGTCTCGACGGAGACTAGCCTTCTGAGCAGGACAGGATTACGGTAAACGAGTGTGTGCGCAAGCACAGCTGCGCTCTCTTTCCCTCACTCTCATAGTCCGATGAGGCAGCAATCTGACACGATCGGAGAGAGATCCGGCGCAAAACCAACAGCTTTACATGCTTTCCGAAACACAGTAGTGAAACTGCGTCAACTTTCTGACCTTTTTTTATAGAATAGGGTGACAAACGAGCAAACAGTCCACCTGATGGTAAGTGGTTGCTGTGGCCCATAGACATCTACACCTATCTCCGTTTGCGAATTAAAATGCAGATGCGTTGTCAGCCGTGAGGACTAAGATAGAATGCCTCTTTTCCAGTAAAAAGGGTCTCCGGTTCTCTACACTCACCATACGAAACACAGCAGCATTAAGCTGCTATTTTAAGCTGGTATTCTGTGAGAGCGTGGTCCTTCCCCGGTCGAGCCGACCCATTCGTGCTACAACTATACTATTAATATAGCTGCAGCATAGACCTTCCCCATAAATTGCCTCATAAAAGGGATATTTACCATAGTTGTCACGGTTGCCTGGCGGTTGGACTGCCGCAGCTTTTTTTTATATATACAATGGGGGTGACAAACGAGCACACAGTCCACTTACCATCAGGTGGACCTGATGGTAAGTGGATGATGTGGCTCATATAAATATACATTTATCTTCGATTAAGAATCAAAATGCAGATGCGTTGTCACCCCTGAGGACTAAAATAGAATGCCTCACTTCCAGTAAAATAGGTCTCCGGTTCTCTACACTCACCATACGAAACACAGCAACGTTAAGCATTATTTTATTTTTTAGCTGTTAAAAGAAGACGGTTGACTCTTACGTCACTCACGGGACAATAATATGAGCTAGTAGATTTTCTTACACCGCCACCACACAGTAAATTTACTTACATTTATGACAATATTTTTTTTTATATTTGAATAGTGAAATTCACACATCTTGAAGGACATAACTCTTTAAAGAATTGAGTACGAATCTTTTTACTTATTTACATAAAAATATAATTTACAATATTTAAAACAATAAATACCTAAAATTATCATAGTCCTACTCGGAGCGTTAGAAAAATTTGTAAATTCCTACCCTGGAGAGTAGGCTGCATTTAATCGCTAAATTACTTTAATTTTTTTTTACTTTATTTAGACGCAAAAATGTACCAACCATCCAACCATCCTCTTGTCATTAGCGGCGATAAGTTTGTTAACTTTCCCAATGATTCTATTTCTTTTATAAGTCAACTGTTGGCAATAGGTCATTTTAAGAATGCATCACTAGGCATGGATTTCATTATAAAAAATAGTTACTTTTATTTAGTAGTGCCAGTACTAAGACCCTCACAATAGCAATTTCTTTATCACTAGCCGATAGAATTTGGATTCGATATTTTGGCTCAGAAAAACAAATAAAGAACACAGTGACGAGGAAACCGTGCCCAACTTCTCGACCCACGCTAACGTACACATCTTCTTTTTCCTTTTTATGAACGCGTAAAAGTCTACTGCTGTAGGGACATATGCATACCTAAAACCGTATGGTTGGTTGCAAAAATGATCAATATGTATCGGTGAGTGCGGATTTTTACAATAAATGGAGCATGGTTTTGGCTTGATTTCTGCGTCACTAAACATATTATTCTACTGTAGGGCTGCCATTTAGTCAATTCAATGTTGCCACAGATATTCTGCTGCACTGGATCAATGATTATCTTTAAAACATTTTTACTTTAAATATCACCTAGTGCTTGATAAGTACACCCGATGACGTGACGTGTGACGTGACGTAGCCGAAGATGGCAAAACGCACTTACTTAATAAAAGCCCCTACACCTTGAAGACACTCACATTCACGAGAAAGAAAACAAAAATGAATGGTTCAAGGTTGGTCGTGTTCGGTGGATAAAGGATAATTTTCAGGAACAAAAGGAGGTCTACCATATATTAAACAGCAGTTTTCTTCTACTGAATCAATTTGCACTATAGTAATAGATCCTCGTCAGAACCCAACCTCATCGACGATCTAGTTTTATTTCTTTCTTTTTTTTAACTTTCTTTGAAACGTTACAAAAACGATGTAGGGGAACCTACATCGTTTTTGTAACGTTTCAAATAACAATCTAATTCCAAATCTCTTCGTTTGTTTGCCGGTTCCACAAATAAAATCAATTTTCTCTTTCAGTTAGCTCATAGGTAGTTTGGAATCAATCCACTTAGAACTCCACTTCCATCTCTAGTCTATAGGCATCGTTATTGAGACTGAAATTTGTCAAAAGGAAGCAATCAACTAAAAGACACCGTTTGTTTATTCGTGATGCATATTGCGTGTCGTCTGTGTAGCATTTTTTTCAAATTTTCCATCTTTGCACAAGTAGCAACTTCATAGCTTTAACGTCATAATTTTGAATTTGATATTCGAAATAGAATGCAAGATAACGACTTTCAAAGAAGCGAGTTTAAAAAAGAACAATTTCATAAAATAACAACACGTAGTGGCGCTGTAAGAATATTCACTATCACATATATTATTGGCTTCGTAAGAGGCGACAAAGGATATAAAATTATTAGATGGGCAGCAGCGTCTTTCTAATAATAGCCAGGAAATAAATAAAATAACGGTTGCCAAAAAAACAAAAAGAAATAACAAGCGTGGCAACTATGGGAACGTACTGTTACGAGCTTGGAGTTCGAGACAATTACAAACTGCCGATTGAATTACCAAAATTGACTATTTAATTACACAACACTACAACTTAAAATCACACTAATAATAAAACACAGTTCGCCGATATTTCGCTTCGAAGTATTCTCTTGTATCGCCAATTCAATACTGCCTCGGTCGTGGTCTATACCAGCCTTATATAGGGCCTCAGATAGTTTCCAGAACATTCTACTGTAGCGACATCCAGAATGTTCGAGTACATATCGGTCCCAAAATTTCTGGAAGGATCTTGACTCTCCTAGTTCTACTACTCGACACTAGAGGGCGCTAGTGTAACTAGTGTTGCCGTGTACAAGACATTAATAGTGGCGCGCAACATGGGCTTGCTGCCCATGTTGCGCATGTTGCGTGGCCTTTGATTGGCTATAATGTACAAAGTACTACATCACTGATGAATGAAGGTCTTACCACTCCAAGCAATCATCAGCTGGAAGGTGTTATTTAAAAGATTTTTCCATTCCTATCACGCTTAGAAGACGGATTAGTATATAGCAGAGCCGATTTCGCACAAGTTAAGCTGCCTTTTGATTCATTTAATTTGATTTAAGTAATTCATATCCTTAAATTTATTTCAAACTAGCTGTTTTCCGCGAATTCACTCGCGTGTTAGGGTTTTATTTTTTTGCGCGAAACCCTAATTCTTTTTCTAAAATAAAAGTAGCCTAAGTTACTCCTTATCACATCAGCTATCTGCCAGTGAAAGTCCCGTCAAAATCGGTCCAGCCGTTTCGGAGATTAGCCGGAACAAACCGACAGACAGACAGACAGACGGACGGACAGACAGACAGACAGACAAAATTTTTAAAATTGTATTTTAGTTTTAAGTACCGTATCTACTTTCATATGCATTTAGTAGAAAGCTGTTATTTTGACATCATTACAAACTGACACTTAAATTTTATTTTTATAGATAAACATATGTTCTAGTTTAAGGAACATATTTGCAGCACCATACAATACGATGTTACCATTAATGCAGATTAGATTGTTCAAATAAAGTGTATCATTGTAAGGCCTGAGAACGTATAAAACGGCAGAACTTTTAAATAACGACGAGCTTTTTATATTTTACGTTCCATATAGCAAATTAACTTTGATCAATATAATTTGCTATAAGATTAGTGAACTGAAACGAGTAACTACCTCTACTTCTTTAACCATCAGAGCTCCACTAGACTTTAATTGGAGAGCTCTTAAAGAAAATGAACACAAAGCTGTTATGTCGGGAGTTGGCTTAATAATTCAAACAATAACAGACAAAGAGGAGTCGGAGAACAGTTACCTACATTCTAAATTATACGGCTAAGTACTTTAGACATAATGCAAACACTGTATATTATAGCTCTTATGTTCCTTCTTGATCGCTTTTTTGATATTTGTCCTTAGTCCAAAGTCCATAACCCTTTTACATTCCATGGATGTCGTACGAGGCGACAAAGGGAAAAAAGGAGACAGGCAGTACTATCTCTTTAATAAACTACATACCACGTGTTCCATCAGGTCGGCACTTCATGTAGTGGGGAAGGCAGGGGGGTCCCACATTGCGCTTCTCAAGAATCTTACTTAAGTCATCACTGGAAACACGCACTGGCTTTCAAGTTAAGACTAAGGAATGTCGTACGAACAGATTTGTCTCAGTGTCCACCCGAACGCAGATCTCCCGAGTTGGATTCGTCGGTCGACCTCTTAGTCGAAGTTGGACTTACCTAATTGGGCGTTTTGTCTCAGATACACATATTCGTCAACAACTTCGAGTGTACTTTACTACACAATTTGCAGTATTTTCATCTTTAGACCTAGTCGTTAGGAAACACTATTGAGAACGTGAGGCATAATAATTTCTGACTCTAGGTTTTTTTTAATAGAATATGGGTGACAAGCGAGCACACAGTCCACCTGGTAGTATGTGGATGCTGAGGCTCATAGACATCTACATTTATCCTCGATAAAGATTCATAATGAAAATGCGTTGGCTCCGTAATCGTTTTCCAGTAAAAAGGGTCACCGATTCTACTCACTACGTCACTCACAATACGAAACACAGCAGCATTGAGCTGCTATTTTACACTGGTATTCTATGAGGGCATGGAAGTACTCAGGTCGAACCGACCCATTACTGTCACAACCATAATATAGCTGCAGCGTGGCTCTACAATAATTCTGCAATAATGACTATTTCGTCGGCAAATCGAACGCGAGTGAAGTTTCACCGTTGAAGTTAATACCGTATAGTTTCCAATCCAGTAGCTAGAGATAACGCCACGAAAAATTTCGGGGATATCACGACACTCAGTTTTACACCTCTCAGTAGATTTCGTACTCTTGTTCTGTACTCGGATAGACATCGTAGCGTAGTTATACGAGCATTTCAGAACTTCGATATACCGACTGTTATTGACATTTTGTTAAAAGGCTCTGCGTAGTGCAGCCCGCTGCAGCATATTATAGCTGCATAACGTAAAACAACAGCATAACGCTGATATGTTTCATATAGTGAGCGACGAGAGCTTCAGACCCTTTAATGGTAGCGAGACAGTTCATTTTTGTTCCTTAGGCGTGACAACAGAGGTGCATCTGCACTTTGACTGTTAATCGAGGATAGATGTAGGTGTAAATGGGCCACAGCATCCACTTACCATTATGTGCTCGTTTATCACTATAAGTTTATCATCAGTAGCCTAATGGCAGGGCGTGGACCGCGAACTCGAAAGGTCGTGGGTTCGATTCCGCCATTCGACTACTGTCGTGAACCACTTCTAACACAAGCATTTTAAGCTTACCAGAAGTGGTTAAAGGGATTATTAGTAATGTTTAATAAAATTACTTATATTTTAAAAAAAGAATTAAAAAAAACCATTATTATCATTATTGACTTTCAAATGTCCACTGATGAACATAGGCCTCACACAAGGAATGCCACAAACTCGCCGCCGTTTCTTTTTGTCGTTGCTCATTCGATGTTATCGGCAGACAAGCTGGAAACTGCAGTTGTTTTTAGTTGATATTAGGAAGACGGTGCTGCGCATCTTCTCCTTTGTTTCCCTCTGTCGCCGCTCAGGACACCCACGAGACCATATGAGGTCACTATCTATTTTAAAAATGTCACTACACGGTGGTATGTCGGTGGCACCATTAGTTCTGTACAAAAATATTATTAACAGAGCAGAAACATGTAAGTACGATACCAAATTACGATGTGATATCACACGCAGCGCTATATTAGTTGTTTGTTGAAAATATTGGCTATTAAATTATATCAATATTGAACTCCATTTTGTGCAAAATCTGTTGCCGAACTGAGGGAATGGCGAATGGAGAGAAGTGTGATGCCATCAAATGGTCGTAAAGTTTTAGTAAGTGTAGTTTTCCTGTTAGTGTCATAAACGGTATAAGTGAATCGTTAACTGCTGCAACTAGTTACTGGATTGTGTTTTATTTATATTTAATGAATTTTATTGCGTTTGATTTTAGTTATTACATTTCCGACGTTTCGAGTAATATTGAACAAATATTTTTATTGAAACAAGTGTTAAAATTAAAAAAAATTATACAACCGATTTCAATACAAACTATTAAGGATAACTCAAAAACTACTAGTCAGACCTTGATCAAATTAATATGTGACCACTTGGGAAGTATATGCTTTGAAACAAAAATATAATTTTCCAAATCGATTCAGGCGGCTTCGAGTAATCGGTAAACATACATTAAAAAAAATATTCCGACGAATTGAGAACCTCCTCATTATTCAAGTCGGTTGAAAATAAAAAAGACAAGTAAGTAACTCCATCAGGTGTTTAATGAAGGCTGGCTCGTATAGACATAGCTTAAGAGCCAGTGAGCGGCAGACTTACGATATTTCAATAAGCTTCACTTTTTTTTTAGTTAATCCCCTATTACTGTTGTATGCTTATTCGACATTTATTTATTTCATAACTCGTAATTATTTTTAATTGCAATCAATATGAAACGATCGTATTTACTTTCAATTAATGTAATATATTTTTTTTTTAAATTGATCTAACGACTGTATTAGAGCGAGCGCTATTGTAGTACGCGCTTATGGACGCCCCAGAAGTTTGTTGTCTGCCTGGGTGATGCAACCACAATATATATCTGCCGTGAAAAATATACATGTCAAATAATATTATCATCAATATATATAAATTGCAGCTTTATTGAAACAACGTAAATTATTAATAAAAAATTGTACTTTTCAACCTGTCTGCCATGACCTTGAAACCGTCATAGGTGTCTGCCAATGTTATTTTTCGGTAAAGTTTATTAAATATTTCAAGATGTCAAAGCGGCACACTTATTACTATCAGGTTTTTTTGGGTCATTTTTTTACACCTTTAACACCTGAGCTTCTCTATATCAACCACTAGTCAAACTAAAGAGTCCCCGTTTCATGTACCTCATGTATAGGGGATTAACAGAAAAAAAGTGAAGCTTATTGAAACACCGTAATTCTGACGCTCACTGGCTCTTAAGCTAACATTTACTACGTCTAATTCGAATTAAATATGTATTAATTAAAATGAGGCTTTTTGCTATCAAACAAATTTAATTTAGTTATTAACATTACATAATAATATACTGTATAATAATAATAATAATATAAATAAAGTAAAATTATTATTCAGTACAATTCCTCGCGGTATAATGCCAAAAACGCGGGCTGCGATTACTTGACGAATAACGGGCCGTGTGACATTCCTTAGGGAAAAGGTCTTGGTTCAGCAGTGGACTTGTGATTGTACCGATGATAAAGAAATTCAATAAAAACTCAATTAAAATTTTACAAACGATATTTTATAGATTTATGATCAGAAAAAAAAGCAAGCACTCCCAGTCTAAACAAGCACATCCAGCTAGTGAGTACTGTATATCTGTCTGTTGGTAAATGCTGTTACTCATATAAACTGTGTGTTACGTTTATAGGATAGATGAAGTCACAAATATTCACTTACTATTTGATTATAATGGATTGTATGTTTTCTAGTCACCCTTATGTACATGTATTAAATACTAGACTCTACCATTAGTTAGAGCACATTTTCTGTATTAATGTACTCATGAGTTGCATTAATTTAGCACTTTACATCATATATGTGAAAGAAATGGACGGTCTTATATAGCAGTATCTTCCATACAACCGTTCACAATTTTCAGCACTCAGCCCCTAGCGTACTTGTTTCATGACTTTACCTACTGCATTAAATATATATTATGAGCTAAATACACAAAACTGGATTGACGCGCATACATACATATACATTTAAATTTAGCCCATGAAAGAAAGAATATCTTTTGCAAATAAAAGTAACAATTTACTGTCCCACTATTGAGCACAGTCCCTATGTCAATTCTTTCAGTCTCTCTCAATTCTGGAAAGCATCAAAATGGAATATTTCCTACTGGACAATTAAGCGCCGTAGTAGCTCAGGGACTGATATTTAACATTCAATTTCCCATTGTTACATTCGCCCAGATCTTTGTGCTCGAATAATTGTTTCGGATTTTAATGTTGGTATATGAAAAATTTATATTTGTAAAGTGTTTCCATAATACAGAAGAAATTCCTAGTGTGGCAGTTAGAAAGAGATATGGAGAGGTAAAAAGAGAAATATATACATCTTATATATTAAGCTGGCTTTTCACTATGGGATATAATATATATTATATCCCGAGATATAAATTATATCCCACGATTGGCTTTCACACTGTGAGATATATCTTTTAACCAGTGTGCGTTAGTCACTGGATTACCCCCTGTACCCCGCACACCATTTCGCGGCGGTGCGGAAAGGTGTGCGGGGTATAGGGTGCGAAATATAATATGAAAATATCGCTCGGTCCATCGAAAAAATATTTACAGTTTGAGATGTATTTTATATTATAGCTCAGTGTAAACGGTTCCATTTAAAAGTATGGTGATCGATATTAATTTATATCTCAAGATGTAATATATGTATATTATATTATATCCCATAGTGAAAAGCGAACATTATTTGCTTTCGCTCGCAATTGAGTCCGATTGAAGTCGGAAATAATATTTTTGTTTCTACAATCCAACACTGAATTTCGTAATTTTTACAAAATTCGTTCAGTCATTGCCCATGAAGAGGTAATTACAGAATTACGCTTCATATCTCACCTACAGGAACCATGCATATTTACGGGATACAAAGTAACCTATCTCCGGATCATAAATTACATCTAGGTATGCAAAAAATTATATTGTTCAGTTGCTTCGTTGCTGCATGAAAGCAGTACAAACCAATAAACAAACACACTTTCGCATTTTATAATGTTCTATATGAATAAAATGAATTTAAGTTTTACGGGTTTTATCGGGTATGTTAACTTATTTTAAAATACGCAATAAAATCTATAAAAATCTGTTACATTTAAATGTGTAATGTGCGCGTAAACATAAGAAATCATTATAAGGAATTGTTATACAATATTAAGAATGTTGTTACGAAATATTATATGAAAATATATTTTAATGTTACTGCGTAACGCTTAGAGCGTCATATTTTTTTAGTAAGTTAATGCTCAACTCGAGATCCTTATATTCAGCACGCGTGCCGCCGAATAAACTAACCCTTGCGATATAAAAGGCCTGCGTCCTCAATAAATATTATTTCTCGGCTACGAGAAATAAAGAAAACAACACTCCTTCTTTAGAACGATCAAAACATAAAAGTTACTGATCTTATCTATTAAAGTAATAGGATACGCTTAAAAGGTGCTTATACAAGTTTTTTTTTTTAAAAACGCTTATATTTAAAAATGGGAAGAATAAAATTCACATTCCGCCTTTCGTTTCGTTGTCTTATAGATGATAATAATGGTGTGAAAACACGCAATAATCGGACTATCGCCGGCGCTCTAACTAGGCTTGGGTTAATTAATAAACATCTGTTTGCTCTAGGTGTCACGGACCAGACTACTATAGGTGCCACAGACCAGATCCGTTGCTGGGGTGAAGAGGGTGGTACTTCGGAGTGCTCTACTTTCCTGAGCCAGTGGCCTCCGCGTACCAGGCTTGGGGTGGCCACTAGGCAGGCGGAGGAAAGTGCATCTAGTGTTCTGGTGCGTCTCACCTGAGAAGGAGAAGAGGAAGGGGTTGTCCTCTCCCTGCGATAGGTTACTATAGGGCGTCCGGTGCTGATGAAGTTGCGAATGTGTACGAAAGCGTTCCCGTGGCCTTGGCAATATGCAGCAAAGGTAGAACATAATGGGGTTATAGTCGATGCGAGTCCGATATAAACCGTCCTTGCCCCCGCGAAGTGGGTGTGCGTACGCATTTCCCCATGTAAAAAAAGTCACGGACTCTCTGTGCAGAGCCTACATGGAATGTGACGAGACGGTAGCTTACGTCGTCCTGGTGTGTCCTGCGGTCGCCTACTACAGGGCGAAGTACCTCGGCGCACTGGAGCCGCGCTTCGAGATCTTTGGCGACATCATAAAGTCTCAGAAAAAGTCATCTCAAATACCATTATGCCCACACGCATAATACGCGCTTAACGAAACTCTAACACTATCTAACTAATACTCGATCTCTCTCTACACTAGTTGTACTGATTCTTCAAACCAATCATAATATATCCAGGTAAATAGCCATGAATTAATTAACATGACTGCAACCTCGTGTTGCTATGTCGGGTGTAACCCCATACCTCGTGTAAAGTGTTAGCAGTAACAGTGCATGCGAGTTTGGGGTGATCTTTAAAAGAAGCAATATTTATACTGAATTCTATTTTCTACGAGGTATCTAAGCTATTTTTTAATTTGGACCATTTATTTTAAATTTTATTTCTGAACAATAAACTTTCCATACTGCCGTCGCTTCCAGCAGCCTTCCAATACAACAACAATAAAGCTACAATACGGTGTAAAGAAAGCGGTCTGTACTCTTGCAACTAAAATGCGTGGCTTCGAGCACTGTTTATTAAAATTCTAACAAAACAAATATCCTACTGCGCTATTGTTTTGTTTAATAAAACTGCAACAGATAGCGAACCCTTGATTCCAGTCACAAAGAAAATATTATCTATTTTTAGCTACGTCGAAAATATATATATTCATTTTAAAATATTACTATATTTTAAAATAGATATTTCGTATTGTATTATTCATATTGTACGAGTATTTTGGTGTAAGGTAGCGAGACATTTTCTGCCTTAAAATTAAAAAGATGAATATTATATTTTTGATATGGGTTTATTTCTGTTAATTTATCTCAAGTAATTTTCCCCAAAGTTTAAAATACCTTTTTTTTAACGTGGTAGAGCCATGCTGCAGCTATATTAATTGTATAGTTGTAGCACGAATGGTCGACTCGACTTGTCGGGGAAGGATCACGCTCTCACAGAATACCAGCGTAAAATAGCAGCTTAACGCTGCTGTGTTTCGTTTGGTGAGTGTAGAGAACCGGAGACTCTTTTTACTGGAAACGAGGCATTCCATCTTAGTCCTCACGGCTGACAACGCATCTGCATTTAGATTCGCAAACGAAGATAGGTGTAGATGTCCTCGTTTGAGGTGTAGATGATGAAAAAATCTGGCGACGGCAAAAAAATTAATGAAAATTTTGAGCATCACAAGAAAAAAGTCAATTGGTGATGGATAAATCATGGAATGTAGTTCCCGAGGACAGTTTTCTTTGAAATTCATAGTATAGAAAAACTATTGACTACAAACATTGCAACTATACCATAGTACATGAAGTTTTGTAACTTTTCATTAAAAAAAAGCATCGCCGTACACAAATCTAATATACCAAAGAGGATCAATGTTTAACATTACCTACAACCAGACATTAGCCAGGTCAATATCGACAACAAATCATGCGTGGAATATCGACAACAAAAGTTTCATCCTTTTGTTGTCAAAATGCGTGGAATATCGAAACAAAAGGGTGTTTGAAAACAAACCCTTTGCTGTCGATATTCCACGCATTAGAACCAAACGGTTTGCTTCGTCTTTTGTAAGGCGTAGAGCAAAGGAGTGGAACAATTTTCCGGCATCTGCCTTACCGTCCGAATACAATCTGGGCCTCTTTAAGGCAAGATTGGATAGGCTTTTGTTACGCTAAGACAGCGCGATTTACCATCTAAGGCTGCATCACCACTTACCGCCAGGTGGGATTACTATACCGCCACTGGCTTACAATAAGGAAAAAAAAGATCAACTCAAGATTACATCAATGCTCCATTCAGGATCAGACAAGAGCCCGATAAAGGTTAAGTAGATCAGTTTTTTTTTTAGAAAGGGGGAAAGGGTGACTAACGAACATAAGTACACGTGATGGTAAGTAGATGCTGTGGCCCATAGACATCTACATCTGTCCTCTATTAAGAATCAAAATGCAAATACGTGGTCACCCTGAGGATTAAGAAGAATGCTTCGTTTCCTTTAAAAAAAAGGTCTCCGGTTCTCTACACTAACTATACAAAACACAACTTCATCAAGCTGCTATTTTACGCTAGTATTAAACTAAATCGAAGCAAATAAGAGGTCATGGCTAGATTTACCAGCCACAATAGCTGGTACTGGTAGTATGGTTGATGAAGTTGAAAGAAAAAAGACAGTCTTTAGACGTCTAAATAAGAGAGTAAAAGAAGTTGTTGTAAGGAAAAAGCAAGAAAGAACGGATTAGAATGATAGAAGAATATTACCGGCTCCGTGGCGTAGTGGCTTAGCAATGAGTTGCAACGCTTGGGGCCGCGGGTTCGAATCCCGCACGGAACGAGTATTTGTACGGTCTACAAATAATTGTTCCGGGTCTGGATGTTTGTCCTTGTGCAATATATGTTTGGAAACTGCCTCCACGATACAGGAGAAAATCCTAGTATGGGTGTAACGTTTTTTTTTTTAAATATCTGATAACTTTCAGGCAAATATTAAAAAGTTTTGGAAACTCGTAAGAACTGCCAGGGGAACTTCAAAACAGTCTGAAATTAATGCTATACAAGAGAATGGCTGTATTCTGATAGATGTACTTTCAAGTATAAAGAGATCGAAGGAATATTTTGAAACCGTGTTTATGCGGGAAAAAACATTTGAATTAAATGAAATAGAAATTCCGAAAATATAGGAAAGAGGTAGGGAGATAAGCATAGAAGAAATAATGAAAACAATAAAAAGCATGAAAGCAGGTAAAGCAGATCGATATAATAGAGTATCACTCGGAATGCCAAGAGCTGGATAGGGAGCGGTGAGGCAGGTCTGCTGTATACTTAATTTAAATATGTTGGGAACTGAAACAGATACCGGGAGACTGGTACGAAGTAGTTATAATCCCAATATATAAAGCAAAAGGGTCACATCAGGTCTGTAAACACTACAGTGGTATCAGTCTGCTTAGAATTGTATAAAAATTATATGCTAAGGTGTTAATTGATATATTCGCGGTGTGAAAGCTGGATTTAGAAAGGGAATGGGGTAAACGGATCAAGTTTTTTCAATGCGCGTGATAGCAGAGTTTTTAGCCATAAACCAGAATTTTGTTTTTTTTATAGGATAAGGGTGACAAACGAGCACACAGTCCACCTGATGGTAAGTGGTTGCTGCGGCCCATAGACATCTACATCTATCCTCTATTACAAATCAAAATGTAGATGCGTTGTCACCCGTGAGGACTAAGATGGAATGCCTCATTTCCAGTAAAAAGGGCCTCCGGCCACCTGCAGAACCACCTTGTGCTCGTGAACTTGGAAAGCGCTTATGACAGAATGGATAGGGATGTGTTATGGCAAACACTGAAATCATTTTGATTGAGCGCGGGGTAGATACAAGCATTAGTCTTTTTATAGGGACTCTAGTGCTCATATCAACGGGACCTACTCTGACTGGTTTTGCATCCATAAAGGTGTCAGACAGGGCTGTGTAACTTCCCCGTGGCTGTTCAACCTATTTATGGACTATGTTTGGAAACTTCGGAAATTGAAAAATTTGGGTTAAGAATGGGTAAGTTAACCGTGATAAACTTTTTGCATGCCGAGCAAGTCATATTTTTGTCGTCGGCGTATTTGCGTCTTCGGCGACGTATAGTAATTCACAATGCTGTTTTAGTAATAAGTATCTACCATAATGTATGGTAGTATAAGTTGGATGCGGCAGAAAAAGCACGAAAGTAGAATAAACGCTGTAGAAATGCAGTAGCTGAATCTGAATGACAGAGTGAGAAATTGTGTGACAAGAGCAAAGTTTGGTTTGCAAGATGATGTTTTGACCAGGATTAAAAAAGGAATACTTCAGTGGTTTGGTGATGTAGAAAAAACGAACGAGGAAAGAGTGACAAAGCAAATCTATGTCACAGAAGTGAACGGTAGAGTCGGTAAGGGACGCCCTTGAGTAAGTTTATCGACCAAATTGGCGATATATTGAATATGAGCCAGATCAAGAGTATTCTTAACCGACGAGCATGTGTATGCGTAGGTATATGGATGTTAAGGAGGCGAGAGAGGTGTGTCAAGATCGTGCCAAATGGAACTCCGTAGTCTCTGCCTACCTCACTGGGTGACAGGCGTGAGTTTTTGTGTATATATTCTATGAGAGCGTGGTCCTTCTATAGTATAGCTAACCCATTCGTACTAAAACCATAATATAACTGCAGCAAGTCTCTAAAACATAAAAAAAAAAACAGTTGAAAACAGACAAAAATCATTATACACGGAAACCAGGCTATACGTCAGTCCCACAGTCTTTTTGTCTGATCTCACGGACCGTGTAATTTTTAATCTAAAATATGTGACCACGGAGTCGGAGATCGTGTACAAAGGACGTTTCTTGTTAGACCTTTTCTTTGTTATCCTTTCATATTGAAAAGTAGGTCATGTAAATGTGCTTACTCATTGCTATGTACAACTTAGGGACAATGTTTTTGAATTTGCGGGTTTATTTAATTGCTTATATTTGTTACTTACAGGGTAAGAAGAGACCTGGCGACGCGGTGTACGAAAATCTATTATTCCTGTCTCGCCATTCAATTTTTAACTTAAATTTTTTGATGTGTAACAGCTTTCTCTCGTTTTTTCCAAAATCTGTAGGTGTGATTTCGTGGGGATGGAAAAAGGGGGGGGGGGGGGGACGGAAGTGTGTAACAGGAAGCCGGGGAAGCACGCTTTATTTGATTTGATCAATGAGCGCGCACGGTAAAGTGTGTTGTTATATAAACTAATTTAAAGGTGTAAATCACATTGATAAATGTATTTACTGTTGATAGTAAGTGTTTGAAAAAAGTGCAGATCATTTCTTTAGAATTATTCGGATAAATATTTCTTTTATAAATTTTAAGGTTCATTTCTGTCGCTGTTCTTTGATTTTGGTTAAAAAAATTGATTTTTTTTTTAGGATATAATGTTAATGTTGCTTATTACCAAGGTGAGATGTCAAATGTTACACTGTGCCTACTGTAAGGCTCGCTCGTTTTTTGGTTGGTTTCAATAAACAAGTTCTGTAGAAAATATGGAAATTAAAATGTAAAATAACGACTTTGCACAACGACACAGCAAATGTCAAATTTCGCGAAGACTGCTAAGACGACTAAGGGAATTCTTTAGATAGAAACAGGCACAGTTTTTTGCGCAGGACTTTCTTCGTGAAACGGATTAAAGATTAAGCCAGAGTTCAAAATATAAACCACTTTTTGTAATAAGGCAGACCACATCAACATATGTAACGTCCAAATAGATCACTTTCGTTTGCAAACTAAATTTTATAGTTCCTTAATTTAGTTAATAAAAATATCACTGTCAATGATCTTAACTCACTTAATCACAGAACACAATTGCTCTCTACAAAACGACAATGTTTCATCGGCGTATTGAATTAAGCCGTGTAGTGACCGTGTAAGAATATCTACTATACCTTATCGTACAATGGGTGTCGTAAGAGGCAACATAGGTAACTGAATCACAAAATACTTTTACTCCTAGCGGAGAACTGAATCAGCTGGGCAGTAGCATCTTCCTGATAACAACTTTTATTCATGGTAGAGCCATGCTGCAGCTATATTAGTAGTATAGTTGTAGCACGAGTGGGTCGGCTCGACCGGGGAAGGACCACGCTCTCATAGAATACCACCTTAAAATGGCAGCTTAACACTGCTGTGTTTCGTATGGTGAGTGTAGAGATCCGGAGACCCTTTTTACTGGAAAAGAGGCATTCCATCTTAGTCCTCACGGGTGACAACGCATCTGAGTTTTGATTCGCAAACGAGGATAGATGTAGATGTCTATGGGCCACAGCAATCACTTACCATCAGGCGGACTGAGTGCTCCTTTGTCACCCTAACCTAAAAAAAAACTCAAAACTATAAATACAGCGGTAGCCAACCCATTTGCCAAGCGTGGCAACTATGGCAAAGTCACCTCTGTGATAGGGGAGGCATATGTTCAGCATTGGACTTTCATAGGTTGTAATGGATAGATGAATGAATTGATATATTTCATAAATGATATACATATATGTAATTATATAAAACCATGTCATCTTAGAACACAACTTTATTTAGAATCGTAACGATATTAATTTACTAACTTTCTTTCTACTTTAACCTTAAAGAGCTTCGAGTTAATGAAGTTAGCATGTTGAATACCAAGAAGCAACCGCGACATGAAGTAAACCGCGACTCGCGTAAATTATACTGGTGTAAATAAATTTAGTAACTTTGGAGGATATTTTAGATTCCATCCATTATATAAATTAATTTCGATTTTAGCCTGCGGGTATAGTCCTTACCGCATTATAAGGAAATTAAATATACGATAAGGTTCTCCAGAACCTTTCAACCACAACGGCTGTTAGTTCTCGTGTAGCCAGTTAATTACCACTTTACTAATCCGTCAAATTTGATTACTTACTCTGGTACATCTATACTGTGGATGTTACAGTTTCGGATTCCGGTAAGCAAAGAATTAATTCTCTTGTTCATATGAATCAGTATAGGTTGAAATAAAAGATCACATTTGACACAGATCTCTTTTATTATAAATATTATTTGCACATAGAACATTTCATACAAAAATACGTTTCCAATTAAAAAGATTCCCATTAAAACAAAATATAAAACCGCAATACAGATGGATCGAAAACGCACAAATATAAATTAAAAATTTAGTATCAAGCTAAAATTCAATCAAAATGTCGAAGAAAAATAATATATATATGTAAATGAAAAACTTATTACACTTACCAAATCAGATGTCAAGAGTGTTTTATACTAAGTACATAAAATTATAAAAAAATCCGTAGAAAATAAGCCGCTAAACAAGCAACGAGATTTATTTGAAATTTAATTTCCACATAATTGACAAAATTTTAACCGGAATTAGCAAAATAACCCAACATTAGTGCCTTTCCGATTTTAAACAATTACAATTTAATAATATTAATTATTCGACAATATATTCAATTTATAAACAATTCAACAATCTAGCTAACTTTTATATACATTTGTGATGGTACATGGTAACACTTAAATTTCATAAGCTATTATTGAAAAATATATTGAAATAGATATGGGACTTAAACATGAAATTTTCCTTCACAATTATCGTAAGATCCAAATGGCGAAATTTTTAGATTTAAAATTGATATATTCTATAAAAATTACGCTACATTTTAGAGGAATCACATTAAATGATTCTATAAGAATGAGACAATGGTAATTCGCTAATAACAAAACAAATTAAAACCTTGGCTTCATCAGAAGCAGATGCGATAATTCAAGAGCAAAATGTAAGCCCGCTTCATCAAGTTCCGAAGCACAAAGGACAAAGTATGTCGAGACCGAATATAACAAAGCTTTTCTAGTTAAAAATTAAAATAAGGCATAAAATATTAAAACTAAAACGTATATTTGCCTATTCAAAATTATTTTATATTTCCTTTCGCTTGAAATCGTTGATTAATTGTACAGTTGTTTCTATGGTAACTTTTGGACCTTAATACTATATTATAATTAATTAAAATAGGTAGTATTTAACATTAAAATTGTGACAGAGTTTCAGTCAATTACGTAGAAGATCAAATCATGTCACATCAGCTCCTGCCTTCAACTATGGCCCTGAGTTTTTAATAACTTAATCTTCAAATGAATTTAAACATATTTCGTTTGTAAAAGATGAGAATAGTTAGGAAAAGCGAGAAACTGCATTTAATACTCATCCATACTGTAATATATTTGTTGCTGCTAATGAAAGCAGGTCAAGGATATATTCATAAAAGGTGAAGTCAATAATGGTCCATAAGATGCGTCGTTTAGATTTGTTTGACTCACTTTAAAATATTGAGCATAGTTTTGAGAGTGTTAATTAAAAATCTAAAAGTATTATCAGCAGCAAACTATTAAGTATGAACTCGTTTCTAAATGTATTCACTTGATGGTATCAAAATAGTATGTGAACACAAATAAAATTACATAAATTCGAATGGAAAGGAAAACACACAGTTTGACCAATTTAGAATGATAAAGCGTCCCAAAAAACCCAATTTTACCGCCTGACTTCTAAGTGCTTATATCACATATTTACGGCTTAAGGTTTCCCACCTTTTATTTATCAGAACATTTTGATCATATACTTAAAATTTATAACTATTTTGTTATATTACAGTTGGCTTACCAACATACAATATGGTAGTATGTTGTTATCATTTTATACACAATTATTACGGAGACTATAACACTTGATTTTATTTATGATAATGTACTAAACATTTCTTTAAAAGTAACTAGTCGTTTCTTTTTTAATTAGTAGAACGGTGTGCGGTATTTTGTCTGCCATCATGTTACACAATTTTGACATCGAGATATCAATTTAGAAAAGCGTAACGAGTGAATACACAATGATAACATCGAGCATTAAAGTCTCCTTAACAATACACAAAATACCGACAGTAACGAACTTTACAAAAAACCCAGCGACCTAAATATTGCAACGACTAAGTGGTCCTTCTTAAAAAATTCAATACCTTAGGAAAATTGCGACCGAATATCACTAAAAATTGAACTTAATACTACCAATCATCACCTCTGAGCACACTCACGAGCTTACGAAGCAACATTGTCCGTAATTGAATTCACGTCCGGTCGTATCAAAAATTGTGATCACCTACATATATCACGTTCAAATTGGTGATGCCTAGTATCGCGATCAGAGTAAACTTGCGTTGCTACAATGAAATATTTAACCCCAATCAATTCTATGTAAAAATACTGAGAGTCTAACAAAAGTGTAAAAAACTTTGCAACTTTAAAACAAATGTTATCACCAATTTGAACTGGTAACTTTGCCGTTATAAAGGTCGTCACTTACGTCTAGGATCACAGCGCGCGTTATGTGGAATGTTCGAGCAGCGGTTCTTGTTCACGTCCATGTTGGGTTTTAAGCTCGACGACTGGAAATATAGTGTTCGAAGCTAAAACTGTTACGTCTCCTTCATCGCTGCAGGCGAGCGGTGAATATAAGACGCCGCGCGTTGTCGTTTTTGGACGACGCGCACTACGTATCTGTGGGAGAAAATTCTAATGAAGTTAATTTAACAAAATAGTTATTACACATATAGCGAATGCCACAATGAGAATGCCACTTGGCATTAAATGTGGCTTGAGCTTAAGTCTGTCCGTAGCATAAGGTGTTCTTTGAGTATTGAACTCTTACTGTGAAATTATCTTGACTGTGAACGGCTTGAGTGGTGCACTAGAGGGTTAATTTTTTTTTAAAGAATAAGGCTGAAAAACGAGCACACAGTCCGCCTGATACTGTGGCCCATAGAAAACATCTATCCCTATCGTTGTTACCCCTGAAGACTGAGATGGAATGTCTCGTTTCATAATTTCTTCTAAAAGTTTATATTCGCAGATTCGCAGTTTAACTAACATCCTAGCCGTTCGATAGACAATTTGATTGAACCATCGCACTGAGACATATAGATTAGTATTTGTACTACGTAAAATAGACAACTGGCCAACAGTTATATTGCATTTTATATAATATATTTGTGCCTTAATGCGTTCCAATGCTTATATTATAAGAATCATTAGCTAGCGCGCGAATTTCAACTTACGAGCACAAATTTATATTTATATAGATAGGAAAATTATTTTATTTTTACTTTTACGTTTAATTATTTACGTTCTTAAGAAATCTAAATTAAATTATTATGTTCTATAATAGGGTCTACTGTATTTAAATTATTTCATTGTTAATATCTGTTGGATTGTATTTAAAATATTTAATTGTAAAAATATTATTTTAAGAGCCCTCTTACATTTCGGCGTTTCGCAAATTTAGGTATTTTACGCACCAAGCGGGTGGCAAGTTACGCGACCGATACTTTCTTTCATATCTATTCACTCGCTCGCACTATAATACTGTGAGTATGGCGATTAAACGATCTTGATCTTCCATAATACAAAGTTTTCTTAGGATGGACTTCAGTGGATGGAATATTTTTTGGTGTGTTATTTTAATGTTATCTTATTAATTTATTATTATATTATTATATAATTTATTATTTATTATTATATACCATTTTGATATATTATTCATTATTTATGAAATTTAGTGTCAAAATAAGTACACATAAATATTTTAATTGTTACGCTGTAATCGAATGTTAATAATCGATTATGTCTACTACCGGTAGAATAGTGGTATAAATAAATAAACGGTTGCAACCTGTTTTAATAAATATAACAACCAAATGTAACTAATATTTTTTAATCGGTACTTACAGTCAATTACTATATTTTTTATAAGAAAAATATTTGCTGCGACGGCATTGACCGAACTTTTCTCGATTCGATAATTTCAGGCAGTACACACTTTTCATAAAAAGCTTGTAACTTGGGTAACATATTGAAAATCTAAAATTGGTTGTATTTGTAAATTTTTAGTACTTTTACTGCATTAATCTGGGCCAATACATATTAAAAGTATTCAGACATTTTTATTTGCTAAATGAAGCTGGCCTTGGATTTGGTAAAACCAGTCATTATTTTGATTTAATGTTACACTTAAATTACTGAATTTATAACCTTTAACTTTTTTTTGTCGAAAGGCCGTATCAAAATCTATTCCGAAAGCTGAAATAGGATATTTAACTTCAATAAGACCGTTGCTGTATAAACCATTAGGTGAATCCCTCAAATAACAATGATCTAGGTCAATGAATAGACCACATTTTTCTATAATAATATTTTTTTGTTTGCTCAATTGTGCACATGCTGCAGACTCGTTGTCCCTACCATGTTTAATGGAAGAGACGTGATCTAAATTATAACTATATAAAATAGTTTTAAACCGATCGATCAAAAATTGCGGTCGTAGTTGACAATGTTCTAGTATGCAGGCAATCGACGCACACTACGATAGCAATCGACGAACACTACAGTAGTATCGAAACCATGCAGCGCCCGAAATAAACTGACGCAGGTCCACCCTCGGCAAGCGCTCGCGCGTTAATGATCTCAGATGGCCGGCGCAGTTAAATATATAGTACTTTTATTTAATTAATTATAATATAATAGTACCGATTTTAAAAGTAAAAATAATAGCATAGTTTAAGCAAATGTTGATGATTATTTTGGTATAAATTTTACGTCTAAGTGATGTAGAACTTCGGAAATATAGAGGCTTGCATCGAAGCTTTTTTGGTCCTTTTTTTGAATTATGTCGAATTTTTTTTCCTAGTGTGAAAAGCATATAACGAAAATGTATTCCATTATTATTAAAGTGTAGGATATTTGGGAGATAAAAATATTTTTTTGATGGTCGATATTCAATAGAATCTACAAATTAGAGCTCCCAAATCATGTCTTCGAGAGTTTTTGCCTAAACATGCATCGGGAGAATGATTATTACTGATTAAATAAATAAGTTATCTAAAATCCATTCCGAGCTTATTTGAGGAGAGAAAACGAACTATTTTTACCAAGTAATTGTTATTTCAAGAAATGAACGATAAACATAAAATTTCAACGAGGAAACCTTGTAATTTCGCGTTTTTTTGTAATACGCCTCTTAAACAAAATCGTTTGATAATAATCTTATAGACGAATCAGAATTGATTTAGACGTTCCGTCAATTCTATTTCTCCTTGACTTATATTAAACAGTACTTCAACGTCATTATTCAAGCTGTATTTCACAAAGCCGGCGACGACACAGCTCGAGTGTCAGATGGCAACAATAAAGGAGAAACAATAGTTTACAATTGCAAGGCGCTTTACGATATACACAAGGTCCTCTTATAGTAGGACGGGTAAGGAATGAAATGAAAACGGTACCTCGCTTCCCGCAATTGTCTAGCGAATTAGTACTAAAGCTAAACATTTTGAGAATCAATGAACGTCTAACCTCCAAGATGTCTCAGTATTTTGTTTATTTTATTAAATAAAAACAAAAACGATTTTCGAAAATGTAGTCTCTACATGACATTAAAAAACCGGCCAAGTGCGAGTCGGACTTGCGCACCGAGGGTTCCGAACAAATCCGTAGGTATATAAGTTTAAAATTATTAAAAATATTTTTATTATATGATGTTACTAAAACTTTATGCTTTTCGCAATTTTTCCTTTATCTGTGCTATAATACGTTGCTTCGTACCAAATTTCAAGATTCTGAGTTCACGGGAAGTACCCTGTAGGTTTTGATTCCCTTGCGAGTGTCGAAAATTCGCGTCATAAACGGCTGTATCTTTTGATTGCGTTGGCTTAGAAGTTTGATTTTTTCACAGCTTCAAGGGACAGTAGACTTGAGTATTTGATATGGATTTCAGCTTGATGCCTCTACGCGTTCCTGAGAAAAAGGGTCTTGACAGACAGACAGACAGACGGACAACAAAGTCATCCTATAAGGGTTCCGTTTTTTCCTTTAGAGGTACGGAACCCTAAAAAACAATAAGTCCAGGAGGAATCGGCGCATGAGTACCGAAAAATATTCCACCTCAATTTTTTTATGCGATCCTCTTCAAATTGTCCAACTGATGATATGAATGCATATTGCCTTGGGGAAAATCGGTGCCATATTGTTTAAACTGATTATTTTTTTCAATTGCAAGGAATTGTTATTTTCAAATTAAAATTTATATGATAAGTGGATGAAAAAGAACACATTTACCAGTTAGTTATAAGAAATTCTAAATGTAATGTTATATCAACTTTGGCCTAAAATCAACTAACCTGTAAAACAAAAAGCACGGCGAAGAACACGGTGGCGGCCGCCGCGCACACAGTCAGTGTGACGGCCGCCACACTGGGAGCGGGATGCTCGCTCTCCGCGGTGTGTAAGGCGCCCCACTCAGCTATACGTCGCTTGCCGGCGACAGAAGAGTTTATGCATTCGCCTGCGACAATTAATCTTATTGTACCTATTTTTTATAGTATGAAGATGACAAACTAGCACACAGTCCACCCGATGGTAAGTGGATGCCTTGACCCATAGACATCTACATTTATCCTAGATTAATAACCAAAATCCAGAAATATTGTTTTAGCGTCGTTCTTCTTCTTAATTGAGTTTTAATTGAATTTTGCGGATTGTTCTTACGTGCAAGGGCTAAGAGACTTTATAGTTCCCTCTTTTGTCCCGTAGGTATGACTGAGTAGTTCTAAGCACTTGAGAAAAATGAACTGAGCAACAAGCCGTAACAATAAATCTAAATTTAAAATGAAGTAAATTATGTGTTACAACTACAGTTTAACTTTTTAATATGACTTAATTACATTGTTCTAATACCAGGTAAATTTTTGCAAAAATAAATGATATTCCCTTGTCTATCAACACACAAGCGCAAAATAGCGCCAGCCTTTCGGTTTTTTACAGGATGCATTTCGGAGAGTGCGCGCAGGAATTGTATAATTTAATTCCTCCCTCTCCCTTCCATCATTCGACAACCAGACTTGACTTACCACGCATTCGAACCAAACGGTTTGCTACACCGTTTATCATGCGTACAGCAAAGGTGTAGAATAAGTTGCCAGCATCTGTGTTTTCATCCGAGTATAAGGTGAGTGTCTCCAAGGCAAAGAGTGAATAGGCTTTTGTTAAGTAAGTGCGCATCACCATCTTAGGCTACATCACCACTTACCATCAGGTGGGATTGTAGTTATGCGCTGGCTTAGAATAATATTTAAAAAAAATCTATCAAACTAAATCCTACCCTGCTTCGACCTTACCCCACAAGCAACGCCCTCAGCACGGTTTCGACGAGTGAGTACGCAGAGTGTACATCACTGACAACCAGGAGTGTACATAAATTTTTGATTTTCGAACCCAAATAATCAGGCAATAGCAAATTAGCTGGTAACTCTACCAGCGCTCATAAACGAAATATTTGAAGGATCAATCTTACCGTTATCCGGATTGCAGTGACAGCAATCGGGCGCAGTTGAATTAGCGGAAAACCCTCGCTCAGCGCAGCAAGGTACACATTGGTTGTTCAACCTGTGCAACAGAATTGGGCAACTATAAAAACAATAACACGCCATTTGGCTTTAACAGAATAAAAACGTCCTCTAACTTTAATAATGTCTTCCACACCGAATTTCTGCATAGGGTACTATATATCTGCACAGAACAGTACCCAAATGTATGCGTAAGCACAGGTGTATTCTCTATTTCCTCATTCTCAGAGACCCCTCAGCAATTCAATACGACCGAAGAGAGATAAGACGTGCTTTCCAACGGCTTTTCCAAGGCACGGGAATAAAACACCGCCAAATTCCTGACTCCGCTCTGCTACTGAGAATTTCTTTACACGAAAAACAATAACTGATTTTTTGGCCCGACCCGGGATTCGAACTGAGGACCTCATGATCAGCAGTCGCGTTCACGACCACTACACCAACGAGGTACTTGCTATAATAAGTTATCTAAGCTCCATGATGGTTTTCGGTCATCCATGAGAGTATTTTTCTTCGGTTTTTAAAACATTACACACACACACTAAAAATTACTCCTGCATCGTAGAGGTTTACATACACACATTAATTGCATATAGACAAACAGCCAAACCCGAAAAAAATAAAAAATCCGAAAAAGTTTATAGACTCCACAAATATTCGTTACGTGCGGGATTCGAACCCGCAGCGACGTAGCCAAATGCTTAGCTACGTTTTTATTTAATAAAAAATATACTATCTTTCTTATCCTTCAAACAGAGCTGTGGGTGGGTGCTTGCTGAGACAAATAAGGAGTTTAGGGTTATAAAATGAGCACCCTGCCTTGTGGTTGTAAGCGCAACTGGTGATCATACGGTCCCGGGTTGAAATTTTGGTTTAGACCAATAATCAGTTATTGGGTTTTCTGCCAAGAAATCGTCACTAGCAGCCCGAAGTTAGAAAGCCCGGTGTTTCACACCCGTGCCTCGGAAAGCACGTTGGTGCTGGGCCTGAACTCTTTTCGGTCGAGTCGGATTGCCATCGGACTATTTAAATGAAGAACTATTAACTATTAATTAAGAACTATTTATTTGAAGCGTCAGTAGCCTAATGGCAGGGCGCGGACCGCGAACTCGAAAGGACGTGGGTTCGAATCCGCCATGCGACTACTGTCGTGAACCACTTCTAACACAAGCATTTTAAGCTTACCAGAAGTGGCTAAAGGGAATATTAGTAAGGTTTAATAGCATTACTAGTATTTAAAAAAAATGAGGAAATAGAAAGTGCAGACACCCATGGACGTGTAATAATAATATAATGTTCTACGCAGAAGGCTAGTCTTTGTTGAGATTGGCTGCCGTGACCGAATCTCGGTCTGGAAGATATTAATAGCGTGGAAAAGTCATTTTTAAAAGATATTAAAAATAGCGATATAACAACTGGTGATGAAATATCTATAAAATACAAACCTGTCGAGTCGAAGCGGCCTAGAGCAGGCCGAACAGCTAAACCTCCCCGGTCCGGAACACGTGCGACACGTACTGTGACAACCGCGACATATTCCACTGCTCGCCTCGTAGTACTGAGAGCCGAGGCATTCCATACAAAGCCCGCCATCGAGCATGAAGCGTGGCGGACACGACTTGCAGTGCAACGGACCGGATCCGTCGCATTCCCGGCAGTAATGATGACAGCGGCGACAGCCGCCTACACTTTGGTAGAAGCCTGATTATGGAAATAGAAAAACAAATTAAGCTCATTTTCATTTTGGCTTCATCTTACAATGAAACTACAGTAAACAGTAATATATTACTAAAAATATGCACACGAAATGAAAATAGTAGAATGATTTCTATGTGTAATTATTCCTTATATTTTCGTGAAAGAATGAATGAATGACACTAATTTTACGGATTTTATCCCGTTTATTTTTTATTTTGATAACTCGTCGTTTTTAGTGCTTGGCAAAAACACTCATAGTTAATTCGAACTACCTTCAGCGTTTATTTATTAATTTTTGGTCCAATATATGTTTAGGTTTAGTTTTAATTTTATTAATAACAGGATCACAAGCAGGTGGTTGCACTCACTTCGAAAAAGCCTGCAATCTGAGATCATATTATAGACCACCTTCGCCATTACATCATATTTAATAGACCACAAATGCTCGCGAAAGAACAACAATACCTATCAAGGATGATACGTGAGGCTATTGACATTAATAACATCCTAATAGTAGAGAAGGAGTCTGGATATAATAAGTAAAATTAAACGTAATAATAGTTTTGTCCAATGTATAGTGTTCGCGTATATATAAGAAAACATTATAGTAGATCATTGAGTTATATGTACTACGTAATAACTCAATG
Source organism: Parnassius glacialis (assembly GCA_033319125.1). Taxonomy (NCBI): domain Eukaryota; kingdom Metazoa; phylum Arthropoda; class Insecta; order Lepidoptera; family Papilionidae; genus Parnassius; species Parnassius glacialis. The sequence goes on along the minus strand of JAVANC010000028.1, from coordinate 34,738,860 downwards.
TAGTAGATTACTTTTTTTACTTTCTTCTTTTGATCAGCCGAATGTTTTCGATGCATGTTTAATATTGTATCAATTCTTAATTTTGTAGTATGTATAGAGTTGAAGTGTACAAATAAATAAAACTAAAAATGCATAATTCATAATCATACATTATCGGTTAATCTGAAAAATGTTCCAATGTAAAACATAACAAGAATAATTTTGAAATAAGCGTAAAGTCGCAAGAATGGTTACCTTGCGGACATTCCGGATGACATTCGCCGGCGGCCAACCTCCAGCCAGAAGGACACGAGGCGCACTGATCCCGACGCGGCCCGATACACGTCCGACATGATAAGTAACACTTCGAACACGTGCCGCGGTCCGCGTAGTATCTGACGCAAAATATTTTTTTTAAATACGCAACATGGCAAGAAAATTAAGAAAGTTGCTGTAGCATGCATAACCCTGTTTTTCTCGTATGCTTAAAATGGTTGTAGCACGAATGGGTCGGCTCGACCGGAGAAGGCCAACGCTCTTACAGATTAGCAGCGTAAAATAGCAGCTTAATGCTACTGTGTTTCGTATGTTGAATATAGAGAATTGGAGACCCATTTTACTGGAAAGGAGGCATTCCATTTTAGTCCTCAGGGGTGACAACACTTCTGCCTTTTAATTCATGATGTCTACTGGACTGTGTGCTCTTTTTGTAACCTTTACTCTATATAAATATAAAAAACATAGTGTGATCAAAAACTATTATATTTTGCTAGTATATGTGTTAACTAAGGCTGATTGCCAGCCCAATGAAGTTCATTCTTCGCGATTTAAAAAAAAAGGGTAGCATAAGTTTCTTTTATCTATAAAAACTTAGGGATCACTCCAGCCAGACTTATGGATGGACATCGTAAGAGCGCTGAAAAAAACAGCGCACCGCAAAACAGCGGTTAATTTATGTGCAATCGGAATATCTCATATTAATTGTGTTGTTTATAAAGTTATATTTACACAGAAAAAAGCAGGTAATATTTTATGTTAGCAAACAATCACAAAGATAACTAACCAGGAAATGGGCTGTAGCATCTCCCTAATAATAACTAAAAAAAACACCGGTAGCCAAGTGCACACCTAGTACTACTCTTCGAAAAATTCCAGTGGCATTCACCAAAATACATCTTCAGGTCACTCTATCAAGTCCGGAGGTAAGGTCTCATCGTAACTAACAAAACGAGCCCAAACTCGGCACACCTATTTCTTAAATGTCGACAGTGCCCTAGGTTATCCTAGCACATCATTGCTATATTATATCTATTATAAATTAAAGCTCTTAATTTTTCAAATATTATAATTTATAATATAGTTTCATAATTGCAAAATAATTAGGATACGAGCACCATTAACAGGGGGGCATAAATGAAAAATGTGATGAGAGAGTAAGAGCGGTTTAGGAGTAATCAAATACGACGTTTTTTTTTTCGTTTAAAAACATCCGCGTGTGCCGCTTTTCTACCGACTTCAATAATTTAAAATTTTGTACAGCCGACTTCAATTTAAGTTATTAAGAATAACTCAAAAACTATTGGTCTGACCTTGATTTACAAAATTTTTAATTTTAAATTATTAACCTTGCGCCCCTAGGCACGTGCCTGTGCACCAATCGTGGCAACTACGGCAAAAATTCCCGCCATCTGTAAGGCAATCTATGGGGGATGCTTATTTTCAGCAGTTGACTTTGAATAGGCTGTCACGTTAAAGGTAATAAAACAGTCAATTGGGTCTGTTTTGTACAAGTTTTAGTGTAATCTATAAGTTGATACGTGGTAGAATGCTGCAGCTTTATTGTAGTTGTAGCACGAATGGTATGGTGAGTGTAGAGAACCGGAGACACTTTTCACTGTAAACGAGGCATTCCATCTTAGTCCTCAGGGATATCAACGCATCTGTATTGTGACTTTTAATCAAGGATAGATATAGATGTCTATGGGCCACAACAACCACTTATCATCAGGTGGACTGTGTGCTCGTTGGTAACTCTTATTTTATTAAAAATAATCTAAACTCACCCATCGGCACATGAGGTCCTGCAAGCGCCGGACTGGAGCCGTAACGAACCGGTACAAGCAGTACAGTTAAGTCTTGAAACGCATTCTGAACAACCGTGAATGCAACGCGTACATCTACCCGCGTCCAAGTAGAAACCTCGGCTGCATTCTGAGACGCACCTAAAATATATTTCAAGTATTATTATGAGTTAACAGATATAAAATCCGTCCAGTTATCGCATCTCATGGTTATCACCAAAAAGGCTGAAGATAATACCAGAATAGTTAACCGTCACAAACATTTTCTATTCATCGTCAGCCTGTAGATATCCACTAGGGTGAAGTGAAAAAGGTGTTTACTATAGCATATGGCATATGGTGTGATAGGCTCAATAAGCAAATACGAAAATATTTTTCATCTAGGTTTATATTTAAAAAGTGTCCCAAATAGAAGAAAGACTTGTCAATGTTCGTTAATGCAAAATTTTATTAGAAATCTTTGAAATTCTTCCTCCTTTGTTTCTGAACTCATCCAATCACTAATAATTGTTAGTTTTAACAGTTCGACCTTACAGTCTTAAATATATAAAAAATATTTGTTTCAGTCGCTACTAAGCGTTTGAAACATACAAAATTAACAATTGGAATAAAACCAATAAATTATTAGGGGTTATATACCTCTGAATGAGGCTGAAAAAAATTTACGAAATTGTTTCAAAATTCTTTCATGCTGGGGCACCTCAAAAAATTATAATACATAAAAGATATTTAACATACTTCATTCTCTCATCCATATGCAGCTTTTTACCACTATGCTATAACAATTTAACGAAAAAATCTCCATAAATTTTCACTGCACCCTAGGCCACAGCTCGACTTGGGAATTTCTCAGTGACTGACGATCGCAGTACAAGACGCCTTACACCTTGTACGCCGCTCCACGTCGCCGGTCTGGGTATATTAAGTATGGCGTATACGAGGTGGTATACCGCCATCTTAAGTGAGTCATACAATTTTTCGGCCGTTTTTCACAAGCGTCTTTTAAGACAATTACTATGGGACGAAACGGACTTACGGTGCAGAAATGGGATGATGAATTCTACGCCGCCAAGGCACTTATGCTAAATATTGCTAGCACTTAAATAGCTAGGGTATTAAATGGGGGTGGGTGCGATTCGGACTGTTCTCGCTAACAACTTGCCATGAATCACGGTTGAATCGCTGGCATTTATTGAAGAGTTCCGTTGTCTGTATCCGAAACTCATCATCTGATCTTTTACGAAATGATGATATACCTGATATATATGAAATATGACCATTTCGAAATAAACCTCTTTCGAAGAAAAAATTTTTTCAAATCAGTATATATACGAACATACATAAAAAAATATATAAACATCCGATGATTTCTCATATTTACGCAAACACTACACATTTAAATAAAACTAGTTTTTAAGGACTTTATCGCGTATACTAACTTAATTTATATTCCCGACGTTTCGAGCACTTGAAAAACAATAATAGAAAAATTAATGACATTTATCAGGAGGTAGCCGTGGTTAACTATGACATGGGTGCTGTAAAGTGTTCGAAACGTCGGGAATATAAAATAAGTTAATATACGCGATAAAATCCGTAAAAACTTGTTTTATCTAAATAAACTCCTCCTTTTTTAGGTCGGTTAAAAATACCGTAATAAGACAATCATTGATCGACATAAAATTGCTGACACTTACTTGTAGTTTTCCAGAAGATTCGGCGATGGACATGTTAAGCAATTGCTCTCGTCATCTCCGTAGCAGGAATCACACGCGCCGTGGCAGCGGTTACATTTAATGCCATCAGAGAATTCCCCTGTACTGCATCTCTCCGCACCAACGGGGACGCATTTACCTTTTTTGTTCAGTTCCCAATTCGCGTCGCATGACATGCATAGAGCGCTTATACAAGTTGAACAACCAACTGGACATCTAATAAAAAAACATAGAACTATAGTATCAGAATATATTAGAGAATATATTAATATTAGAATTTAATCAGTACAATACTTACTTCATACATTCCTTTCTTTTCTTATCAGCATAATAGCCAGAGGGACAAGCATTAACACATCTTCCTTCTAGCGCATAACTTGATGGATGACAAGTGATACATTGAGCGGCACCAGGACCTTCGCAAGTGTCACAAGAAGAATGACATTTGACACACGCGTAGTCATCAGTTTCAAAATACGAAGGCGGACAAGACGCCAAACACGTTCCGTTATGGAGAACTAAATGGTGTTCGCAGGACGTGCAAGCATCCGCTCTCTCCGAACACGTGGAACAGTGCGCAGCGCAAGGCCGGCAAACTGACGACTCACTATCCTCCCAATAGCCGTCAGGGCATTGTTGAAGGCATACAGCCAAATCTGCGACTAGTAAATGCGCTGGAGCACAAGTCAAACAAGAATCCTGTCCGGGACCTACACAGGTTTCGCAAGATTCATGACAAGGCCAACACACGGCACCTTGGTTAGCGAAACTACGTGGGGGGCAACGAGAGACGCAGGCATCGTCAAGGCGATAGTGCTTGCACGCTATACACTGGGTAGGTCCTTTTCCATAGCAGCCTTGGGAATCGCATTCGGGGTCACATTCATGCAGGACGCGTTTGTCATTGCTATCAGCGAGGACATTCTCCCCATGCGGTGACGGGACATTATGTCCATCGAGTTGGGCTATCGCTTTCTCTGGATCTGAACCGGCTGCGAATAAGCTGGGAAAGTTCTGGTAGTTGGCAAACGCGTCAGTATTGTAAAAAGAATCCCCAGCTGAATCATAGCCGTCAACGGCTGTGGGGAATGCGAAAGGAGGTGCGCCAGCTGATGGTCTTTTGCTTCGTAATCTTACTGGGTCAACTGAAGTACCGTAAAATATTAACTGCCACTTCTTAAGAATGCCGGGTTGGTTAACATGCCTATTTCCGGCATTTACGATATGCAAAGTCCATCTGCCTTCAGCATGTTCTCCCCAGAAGTGTACGCTTAAGAACGGCCAATCATCGAAATTGGAACTAACTACATCCCGGGGCCTTTCGAATAAAAGTGTCGAAGTTGTTCCCATTGGCGATGTTAGAAGTATTCGCAGATTTCCTCTAGGGAAAAATCTTAATGATATTTTACACTGAACATGTTCAAGGTACCGAACTTCGTTCACAGTTCCACTGCACCCATTTACATCCATATGAACACTTAATGTGTAACCATATGAAGATTCTATGGCTTTGTCTTCATTGATCTCTTGTGATTTACATATATGTTGTGGCGGTACCGAAACCCACTGTTCTGCTAGATTTACCATCTCAGTCGCATCCATCAAACCATATCCAAATTTATGACTAATTTTTCTCTTAACTCCATTAACAAGCCAGCCGGTTTCTCTCTCTAGCGGTTGTGGTCGTGAAGTAAGCACAACCAAGTATTGCATATCTCGCCAAGTCAAGTCTGGATTTGCCTCTAAAGCTAACGCACAAATACCAGCAGCCAAAGGAGCTGAAGCAGATGTACCCGTATGTTCCACTGTACATATATGATCGGGTCTCAATCGTCCATCCATATCTACTGTAGCTACACTTTTGTCATGTCCCGGTGTGCCGGAACTATATGTAGTTGCAAGAGTAGAAGAGCATTCCTCAAGGTACCAAGGTTTATATCCACCTTGCGTAGCGCTCGAAATTGATAACGTGAAAATACTGTTTGTATAGCCATCACAGTTACAAGAGTCTGTATGCCTTCCGCCGTTTCCTGATGCCCAAACAAATATACTGCCTTTTCCACGCCGACCGCTGGTAACACCGTAAATAAACGCCCTAAAAGAGAATTTTATAAATAAATAAAAGTGTAACTAAAGCATTACTTTGTACAAATTAATAAAATCTTACCGCCGAGCTAATGGTCCAGGACCGTCAACAGTCTTTCCATCGTCTTCTGGTCCCCATGATGCACTGTATATATCAATATGATCTGGGTTCAAACCCAAAGCTCTAGCTTCAACAGCATCATTTACAACGCCATCCAACATCCTTACTCCACCTATACTTGCATTGTAAGCTATACCAACACCACAATACTGATTATATGCTACTGCGGCAACTTCTCCGGCGCACCTAGTGCCGTGCTTATTATCTCCGTTGTCTTGTGGCATTGGGTCGTCATCATTACCGTTAATGTCTGTTGAGGCGTTGGGGTCCTATAAAGAACAATAATTAAATATCAGTAGGATGAGTAGTATATGGAAGAGATGTATGTACGATTTAAGTTCTATTTAGCAGTTGCACAAACGTATATTATTCAATGATATTATTTTATGTATCTATATTCGTTACAGTAGTTTTCTGGTATTTGTTTTAGTAATTTTATTTATAATGGCTATTTATTATATAGTCATATACAGTGTAAAATTGATTTTTTTTAAATGTGCGTACGAGTGTGGTAGTATTTCCCCGTTCAGAAAAGAGGCTACCACTAATAAATTACCTATTGCAAGTACATATTACAAATTATCGAACGTTAGAAAAATAAAGTCAATTATCACATTGTTCACTTTTTGTCTTACGTATAATCAATAATAAAACAAATATTTACTTACATAGTTTTGAGCAAGATCTGGATGATTTGTTTGGATTCCATCATCGAGAATAGACACGACGATTCCCTTTCCAGTATAACCTCTTTGCCATGCCGATGCTACATTCATGTCTAGCCCATCCTTAGCTCCTCCATTCTATAAAATATTTTCATTTCAGTAAAATAATTTTACTAATGGAAAGACCCGACAAGGAATCATCTAGTTATTTTCAAACATTTACGAGCTTTGAATTATTTTGATATACTTGACATAAAAGCCGTTTAACGTGTAGTGGCGGTGTAAGAATATCCACTACGCCATATCATCCCGTGGGTGTCGTAAGAGGCGACTGAGGGAAACAAATCAGAATATGGGCAGCAGCGTCTTCCTAGTAACGACTAAAATACTGCTACTGCCAATCCGCCTGACAAGCGTGCCAACTATTACAAATATCCCCCCCTATGAAGCAATCTATGGGAGAGGCAGCAGCAACGCAGTAGTTGCTAACGGAGTTACGACCTGTTAAAAAGGCATGAGCATGGAATAAGATAAATGTAAATGATTGAGGGCTATATAATACCGCTAGGCAGTAGGACTCCTATTCTGCATAAGAATCCGTCTGGGAAGATACCAATCTTTTTTTTATAGAACAAGGGTGACAAACGAGCCACCTGATGATAAGTGGTTGCTGTGGCCCATAGACAGATCTACATCTACTCTAAAATGCAGATGCGTTGCCAGCCGTGAGGACTAAGATAAAATGCTTCTTTTCCAGTAAAATGGGTCTACGGTTCTCTACACTCGCCATACGAAACACAGCAGCATTAAGCTGCTATTTTACGCTGGTTTTCTGTGAGAGCGTGGTCCTTCCCCGGGCGAGCCGACCCATTCGTGCTACAACTATACTATTAATATAGCTGCAGCGTGGCTCTACCACGTACAGAAATGAAAAAAAATCTCTTACCTACTGCCAATAGCACTGCATGCAATACTTTGTTCCGGTCTTAAGGTTATAGAGATCAGTTACACACACACAGACTATACATTCTATCTTAGCTCTCAGAGGTAACAACGCTTCCTCGTTTGAAGTTGGCTGTAGGCGTCCATGGACTGCAGAAGTTACTTACCATAAAGTAGTGGACGTTAAGTGCATTTGTCCCATCAATTTTAAATAAAAATATTGTAAGAGACGTCCTGATGAATATTATTTCTATATGATACACGGTGTTTCATGGCTGACTTTAGAACAGCCCATTCAATCCCAACATTCAATTGGTGAATAAGATGAGCCAAAATAATTATGATGTAACGCTTACCAAATACCACTGCTCCTTAAATAAAGGATCAGGAAAAAAGGGCGAGGGAGAGAGTGCCCGATGTCTGGTCCGATGTGAAGGCAACCGGCGGTTGAACTGCGCCCACAACGCGCTTTCTCGTTGCGTGTAATCACGCTTCACTCTCCGCCGTTCGCGCTGTTGTTGGAACCATCGAACCTAACACAGAAATAAGTTTATTTATTATACCCTCATTTCAAGTCATTATATTTATGGACTGTAAACTTATAAAGTAAAAGGGTATTATAATCCGATTCGATTACTTCCGCAAATCACTGCTAATAAGAATTTAAGCTTGTTTGGAATAGTTAAAGGGAGGGAATATTAGTAATGTTAGTATTTTTTTTATAATACACGAAACACTTTTAAAAGTTCTCTAACTCAGGAAAAGCTATAGATGAAATCAATACATCACGACTTAAAATCGATGCTTGATTTGAATTCCGTTTCTTACCTATATACTTTCACCACTGTCACCCTTCAACTATACACAACAAATTAATTATGTACTTTTGAATGATATTAAAAGTGTAAGTTTCAAACACTATGCATATAATATGCAACATATAAAAATAAAGCATGTATAAAATAAGTCTCCTAGCTTAAAATTTCTACAATTTACAATTTTATTTAAGGGTTTTAATTTGTGCACTCCGTGGTTATTTAGATTTAAGACTTGAATATGTATTTTCAACCTCTTTTTTTATAGGATAGGGTGACAAACGAGCACACAGTCCACCTGATGGTAAGTGGTTGCTGCGGCCCATAGACATCCACATCTATCCTCAATAAAGAATCAAAATGCAGACGCGTTGTCACACGTGAGGACTAAGATGGAATGCCTCTTTTCCAGTAAATAGGATCTCCGGTTCTCTACACTCACCATAAGAAATACAGCAGTTTTAAGCTGCTATTTTACGCTGGTATTCTATGAGAGCGTGGTCCTTCCCCGGTCGAGCCGACCCATTCGTGCTACAACTATACTACTAATATAGCTGCAGCATGGCTCTACCACGTACAATTTTTTTTTATTAATGTTGAAAGTCATTCCGGTTCAATATTTTTATTCAATTATTTTTGAAGTACTTGCTGGCATTCGATTAAACCGAGATTTGGTATATTTATGAAACTTCGATGACAATTCAATAATATGGTGCCACGGAACTAATGTGATAATGAACCTGGATGCTGGCCCTAGTAACACCAACAAACCAAATGTCATCAAAACAAAGTTTTTAGCTTTATACTATATTATTTTGTTACAAACATGTATTAACCTAACATTTGTATTAATATTAGTTAATATTTAAGTTAGCGATCCTAAAAATAAAATAATGTAATATTAAAAATACAAAACATTGATAAAATATTTAGGTGTAGAGCTCCCTTTAAGAAGACAATTTCAAAAGTCACTTCCAAAGAACTAAAAGTTATGCACATCCGAGAACATGCAATTCTTTATTTCCTTTATTTTAAACAAGTCGTCTCGCGTACAGCGTTCGGACAGCGCAATTTCACAGTCGCTGGAGAGCGACAGACGTCCGAGAGAAAAATTGCACGCGTATTAGATGTTTGAAATTGATGTTTATTTATTTATTGAAAAGTTACTTACTACGACATATTCTTTTAATAGTGTATATTTTACGACTGCGTATGACTTAGTGGTAATAATACTGATGATGATGATGCTAACATTGACCGATTTTCAAACAATGCAATAACTACACATATGGGTGGGGCTCACAAAATTTGTACCATAACGCTCTAGAAAGAGTAACACACAAATTCGTAAGCAAAACACTGGAAATTATGTGACACGCTAGAACTATGTAAAGGCAGGGCTATATTGTACCAAAACTTTTTAAATATCTTACCATATTTACGAGTAGAAATAATATTATTATAAATATTGGCATTAATTCTTAGTTGTTTTTGTTCTGACTCATACCCAAATGGAAATAAACATCACTCAAATTGTAACGTTTTATTAAACTTAAAGAGGAACTTTCTTTCCATATTAATGTTAGAAATTTTAAAGTTACATCAAAATAGGGAATATGACGTATTTCTTCGTTAAGACTAAGGTTATTTTTGGTGACCTCACTAGAAACTATATTGTTCTTGAGCACTTTTTTCAATATTTTTATTAGAGTTTTCAAGGGTTCTTCAAGGAAAATGTTTAGCAAATTTTCTTCTATAAAAATGTTAGCTCTATTGCATGGAGTACGTTTTTTTTGCTCATTGTTATAAATTGGTTACTGTGGTAACTTTTGTATGAAATCATTTTGTGTCGTATTAAATCAAGTAATAGTTTTTTTCTCTTTAAAGATCTTTGTAGTTTTTTTAGAGAATATTAAGATTTATTTGAGGTGCTTCTATGGCAACAGTCCTCTGTTGCCATAGAAGCACCCGATATAATTACATAATAAACACGTTTATTCACATTCAAGCAAAAATTTTACACCCGCTTTAGGGCTCTACCGCAGTCGGTTCAAGGCAATGTGAACTAAGCTTAATGCTATCCAGTGTGTTATGTAACACAACATAAAACACCAGACTGAACACGCGAGAAAATTCTTGTGTTTATATGATTTAAGTAGCAGTAAATTCAGAGAAGTTTTAGAAAGGAATCCTTAAGATACGACTTCAACAGGTATTTAGTATCATATGCTTCGTATAATGAAAGATAAACACATATAACTTGAATTTTTTTGTAGAATAAGGGTAACAAATGAGCGGAAAGTCCACCTCATTTACATAGACATTTATCCTCAATTAAGAATCAAAATGCAGATGCGCCGTAACCCCTGAGGACTGAGATGGAATGCCTCGTTTCCAGTAAAAAGGGTCTCCGGTTCTCTACACTCATTATACGAAATATAGCAGCACTAAGCTGCTATTTTACGCTGGTATTCTGTGAGAGCGTGGTCCTTCTCCGGTCGAGCAGACCCATTCGTGCTACAACGATAATATAGCTACAGATGGCACTAAAAATAAAATTACTAAAATGGCTGACAATAAAATTACATTTGACAGACGTTGTTATGAGGTGTTACCGCCCTACAAAACAAGTTCTTATTGCGATTAGCACTAAACTACGAATGTTACTGTGTAACACATTACTCGTAACGCACTAGAAAATTATGGGGCACACTTGTTTAAATTTGTGGTTCCGCAAGAAACTGTAAGATTTTGAGAGAATTTCTGACAAAATACTATAAATTAATTCCCATTCTAACAATGAAGGTTAAAAAAATAACAATAATAGCGTAATTAAGAAAAATAAAATTAAAACATTGTTAGCGGACAGCCCTGGGATTTTTAAATTTTGTATGGAGCAAAAAAAGATATATAAACTAAAATATTGCGTAAATTTAAGATTTGTGAATTCCATTTGCAACTATCTGTTTTTGATGTCTATAAAAAAGTTAGGGGTAAACAGATGGCCGCGATTTTTTTTCAAAGGTACATTTTTTTGAGCACCACCCATATAATAAGATAACGATGTATATACGTAGTTATCGTATAACGTATATATATCCGTGATACGATAGCTCTTCATCGGTCAATCAGAAAATAAAAGGTCAAAAGGGCGATGCTTTATCGAGGCCATTTTGACATTTTGCATACCTTAAGCGCTTAAGAAAGCGCAAGGTATGTTCTACTATCGCCTAAAAATTAAGATTCCAACGTTTTATCGAATAAAATCGTATCTAGCAATCATATTATACATATAAATGATATAAAAAGCACATTGTTAGAAAGATAAATGATTGTTGAACTTATTAATATTTTTTTAATCGATTAATTGCTATTTTTAAATAAAAAAAGGGGTTTTAGTGGCTTATGGTGTGGATTTATCAAGTCCGGAAGGCTTGTAAACACTAACTTTTGAAAATATCAATTGTTTAACTCAATCTATTTTTTAATCTCTTCATCTATCATGTGGGAAGCCACTGAATGTAAATGGCAATGTAATTTTGTTTTGTTTAGCTATAATTAATTTTTTTCGGCTCCAAAATGGCGAAATTTTCGTTGATTTGGTAGCCTTGTATGTAAATTAATTCTGTAAAGGGAGCTAAAGCCACAGAGTAGTTTACTCACTCACTCAGTTCGACGCACAGAGTACTTTTTATATACTGGTCAGTCGCCGTCGTGAGTGGACATTGTTTCGGATGTTTGCAGCGGCTCAAAAAGATCGCTGTACAAATACACAATATTCTAATATCCAAATTTCTTAAATACCTGATTATAATCATAATAAGAGATTTTTTTATTACAATATTTTAAAAGCACAAAATAAATAATAGTAGTACGTACTAAAAGTAAGTAGTATAAATTTTTTTGTCATGGGTGACATTTCATGGTTTTCGAGTGTTGAAACCGATAGGGTTGTCGAAATATAAATCCAAGATGGCGGCCGCAATAGGTATACATTTTTTCATCATGGGTGTCATTTTGTAACAGTGGTAGAGCCAGGCGGCAGCTCTTGCTGTCGCACGGATGGGCCGGCTCAAACCGGGGTGGTACCACGACCTCACAGAATACCAGCGTGAAGTAGAGGTTTACCTCTGCGTTTCGCTTGGTGAGTGCAGGTGGCCGGAGGCCCTTTTTACTGGAAATGAGGCATTCCATCCTAGTCCTCACGGGTGAAAACGCATCTGCATTTGATAGATGTAGATGTCTATGGGCCGCAGCAACCACTTACCATCAGGTGGACTATGTGCTCGTTTTTCACCCTTATCCTATAAAAAAAAAATTTTCATGGTTTTGAGGGTGTTGAAGCCGATAGTGCTGTCGAAATGTAAATCCAAGATGGCGGCTGAATTAGGTACCAATTTCTTCATCATGGGTGTCATTTTCATGGGTTTCGAGGGTGTTGAAGCCGATAGTGCTGTCGAAATGTAAATCCAAGATGGCGGCTGCAATAGATATCAATTTTTTCATCATGGGTGTCATTTTCATGGTTTTCGAGAGAGTTGAAGCCGATAGGGTTGTCGAAATGTAAATCCAAGATGGTGGCTGCAATAGATATCTTTTTTTTCATCATGGGTGTCATTCTCATGGTTTTCGCGGGTGTTGAAGCCGATAGTGCTGTCGAAATGTAAATCCAAGGTGGCGGCTGCAATGGGTATCATTTTTTTTATTATGGGTGTTATTTTCATGGGTTTCGAGGGTGTTGAAGCCGATAGTGCTGTCGAAATGTAAATCCAAGATGGCGGCTGCAATAGATATCAATTTTTTCATCATGGGTGTCATTTTCATGGTTTTCGAGGGTGTTGAAGCCGATAGTGCTGTCGAAATGTAAATCCAAGATGGCGGCTGCAATAGATATCAATTTTTTCATCTTGGGTGTCATTTTCATGGTTATCGAGGGTGTTGAAGGGGATAGTGCTGTCGAAATGTAAATCCAAGAAGGCGGCTGCAATAGGTATAAATTTTTTCATCATGGGTGTCATTTTCATGGTTTTCGAGAGAGTTGAAGCCGATAGGGTTGTCGAAATGTAAATCCAAGATGGCGGCTGCAATAGATATCAATTTATTCATCATGGGTGTAATTTTCATGGTTATCGAGGGTGTTGAAGGGGATAGTGCTGTCGAAATGTAAAACCAAGATGGCGGCTGCAATAGGTATAAATTTTTTCATCATGGGTGTCATTTTCATGGTTTTCGAGAGAGTTGAAGCCGATAGGGTTGTCGAAATGTAAATCCAAGATGGCGGCTGCAATAGATATCAATTTATTCATCATGGGTGTCATTCTCATGGTTTTCGCGGGTGTTGAAGCCGATAGTGCTGTCGAAATGTAAATCCAAGGCGGCAGCTGCAATGGTTATCAATTTTTTCATGATGGGTGTCATTTTCATGGGTTTCGAGGGTGTTGAAGCCTCGTCGAAGTACTTTAAAAATTCCGTATAATCATGTTATACGTATTTTTTTTATGCGCTTAAGGTTTGCTCAATTGGATTTACCAATTATATTTTTTTATTTAATTTTCTTAATATATTAGTTATAGTATACGACTTTGTGTTTTCGTCTCTATTCTCCTCATAGTTTATAGGGTAGCAAAGCTAAAGGTGACTATATTACCCTCACGTACCTTATTATTTCTATTTTCAACCTACTTACATCATACAATAATTTATCTCGCTTGCATACCATTTTAACCATTATATTTTATCTTTCTCTTTCGTACCAACATAATTACAATACTTTCATCACCTTTCACATTAACTGTTATTCCTTTTTAACTTTTATCCTTACATGTTCTTTGAAATTTACAAATTTTCACTCTATTTTTTAAAAAAAAACGTCTTTTTTCAATTACGACACTACCTAATACGGGCAATATAGAGTTAAAACAGTGTACAGTTAAGGATTTGCAACTCAATGACAAAGAAGTTTAACGGTCTTACCTCCGGTTCATCGTTTAGTTTGCGATGGTGTTCATGACTGGGCTCCGTGGAACGCTTATGAATCTCGTGATGTGAAAGCAAATAGTAGCCCTTGAGTGACCCAATCTGAAACAAATTGTAAATTATTATAAACATTTCCAAAAACTATTAGTTTATAAACTAGATCAGTTCATATCTATTATGCAAATAAATAATATTGAAGTGTCTGTAACAAATAACAAGGTTTTACTCAATGAATATGAACGTTTATACAGTTCTTATAACAATAGAACAATTTTTAAAATTTTTGTCTGCCTGTTATTTTTTTTCATAGGGATCATAGGGCTCACCTGATTGTATGTGACTACCACCACCCATGAACAAATGGAACACCAGGGGAATTGCAGGTGCGTTGCCGTTGGTAAACTATTTCCACGGAGAGGTCGTACGAGGAAGGAAACTCCTAGTAAACCGTACAGTGATGGACCGCCAATCGTCCATACGGTGTGGATCGTATCGGGAGTTTTGTCGCGATGTGCGTTCGTGAAATTCGGCCGCTGGGATTAATCCGAATAATTCCTCAGAGCACTCCCCGTGGTAAATGCGAAAGAAAATGCAAAAGGATGCAACATCTCTTCCGTTTTTGTTCCAGCTAATCCGATTTTGACGGGACTTTCACTGTCGGATAACTTATGCTATAAGGAGTAACTTAGGGTACTTTTATTTTAGAAAAACAATTAGGGTACCGCGCAAAAAAATTAAAACCCATGAAACTGTGAACAAAATCCGATCGAAATAGGGAAGTATAATAATATATTACTAAAAACGCGAACGCGAACGAAGTCGTAGGCACAGCTAGTTTCTAATAAATAACAAGCTCTCCTTTCTGTTTTCTTTTTTGTGTTTTCTCTCCACCACCTCAAGAAACATATTTTTTATATATATCTTATAAAAACGTTATTCCCAGATTAAATTTTTTTCCTATATGGTGAAGGTGCAAACACGGAACAATTATATATCGCACAAATACTTGTAGGAATTGAACCCACCACGGTCCGCAGCGCCACAGCTAATCGCTAAGCCACTGCGCCACGGAGCCTTTGCCATAATTTGCACACTGCTTAAACTTAGTATCGATTTTTTTTTTAAATTCCGTCGACAAACCGAATCGTAAAATCTTATTCAATAAACTTATACACAAAAGTGAATAGGGAAACAATTTCCAATTGATGAAGTTGTTACAACGAAAGTAAGTGATAATAAAATATCACAAAAGCGTCACGTCTCAATTCATCAGTCTTTAATCAAAAGTTATAGCGGAATAACTAAGGCGGGTAGGAATTATTGCCCAAATAAATGAGAACGAATCGATCACACTTCATCAACATTGAGTATTTCCGGGCTCGTAACTAAAGGGTGCTTAAGAAGGTCGGCCATTTAAATTTAATCTTTGCAGCGGCAATCCCTCAAAATTGAAACAGCATCGCTAGAGTCGCGCTGTTGTTAAATATTAAATAGTATAATTGAAAGTAATTAAATTCTATAGGATTTCTTCATCGACTGTTTGTTGAAATAGTTTAAAGATGCATCATGTTTTGCGTTGGTCACAATAACAGTTCCTAAGCTTTCTGATACATGCCTGTTGGCAACATATAAACGTACAGGCCGAAAGAAGTCGAATCGAATCGATTGAGATATTTTACTTGAGAGCGTAAAAAACAAAGAAAGTAAAGATATGTTACGGTGTAATTTTCTATTTATTTAAATATATTATATCAATTATCATTGTTTTTTTTATAAAACTAAACTGACAAACTAACTAACAGCCCAGGTAAATGGTTACGGTGGACCCTGAACACCTACAACTAACTTCAAATACAGATGGCTAGAAGAGATGCGTAGTCACCTCCGAGGACTAAGAAAGATGGAATAATGTCTCAAACCGTAGTTATACTGGCTATCTATCAAGCTCATTTGTTTGATGGCAGAAATAAATAACAGTGGTAGAGCCACGCGGCAGCTTTTGCTGTCACACGGATGGGCCGGCTCGAACCGGGGTGGTACCACGACCTCACAGAAAACCAGCGTGAAGTAGAGGTTTACCTCTGCGTTTCGCTTGGTGAGTGCAGGTGGCCGGAG
This sequence comes from Parnassius glacialis, assembly GCA_033319125.1. Taxonomy (NCBI): domain Eukaryota; kingdom Metazoa; phylum Arthropoda; class Insecta; order Lepidoptera; family Papilionidae; genus Parnassius; species Parnassius glacialis. The sequence goes on along the minus strand of JAVANC010000028.1, from coordinate 34,722,366 downwards.
GCCCTTTTTACTGGAAATGAGGCATTCCATCTTAGTCCTCACGGGTGACAACGCATCTACATTTTGATTTGTAATAGAGGATAGATGTAAATGTCTATGGGCCGCAGCAACCACTTACCATCAGGTGGACTGTGTGCTCGTTTGTCACCCTTATCCTATAAAAAAAAAAAAAAAAAAAGAGTGGTAACTACTCCGACGGACTCAAAAGTACGGACGGAAAAGTAGTTATTCGTTTGTGATTGCGTTCTTAATAGATAGGACCAAAAATAACTAGGTAGGTTATATAAGCTGAGAGTATGAGAATTCACCACTGTCCCACAGTGACCATTGCTTCTGCAGATAACTCAAAACGTCGGAAAAAAATACTAAGGTTTAAATTAAACTTGCCTCGCAACAAAATATATTTTTCACTTTTTTTCAATAACCTTTTACGAGTATGCAATAGCATACACGATACAATAGTTTTTAAGTTCAAATGTTTTCAACAGTTCATATCCTGAATAGAAGACAATGGCAATTTTTTTTGTATTTGCTCATCTCCTGCTTCAGTTTACTCTGTAGTATACATTCTGAAGCCGCCACGACACAGCGAAGCTCCCACCTACTATGAGACAATCTATGGGGCAGGCCTATATTCAGTGCAGGGCTTGGATGGGCTTTTATGAATGAATGAATGGATATCCGGAACATTTTTTATGATAAAGTCACATAATCTGTTGCCCGCAAAATTATGACAAATCGATTGTTTGTCAAAAAAACAACAACCAAAGTTTTGGCGAGAAGATTTTTGTAATCGTTTAGAATAATGATTTGAAATGGATTTTCATACGTAAAAGTAGCACGAATTTGTATACTAAATGGATGAGCTTGTGAACGATATAACAATTTCTTCGATGATAATACAAATCTCATGTCTTTTTTTCCGCTGAGACCTTACCTTGATATACTTTTTTTATAGGATAGGGTCACAAACGAGCACACAGTCCATCTGATGGTAAGTGGTTGCTGCGGCCCATAGACATCTGCATTTATCCTCAATAAAGTATCAAAATGCAGATGCGTCGTCACCCGTGAGGACTAAAATGGACTGCCTCTTTTCCAGTAAAATGGGTCTCCGGTTCTCTACACTCACCATACGAAACACAGCAGTGTCAAGCTGCTATTTTACGCTGGTGTTCTGTGAGAGCGTGGTCCTACCCCGGTCGAGCCGACTCATTCGTGCTACAACTATACTACTAATACAGCTGCAGCATGGCTCTACCACGTTCTAATACTAACGTCTAATACTATCGTCGTCAAATATCCGCTCGTTGTCGTCAAAATCTTCCAAAAACTTCGCAATATGACGCATATTGTTAAGAATTTTATGAACAACATACACTGGGCTAGGCTATACGGTATTGTATATTAAGTTATGTTCAAACTAGGTCAGACACATCATTTTACTTTATAACGCGAATCTTAGCTAACTCATTTTTAACATCTTTAATCTAAGACCTCTGCCTGTCTGTAAGTTGGTGAATCGATTTGGTTCACTATGGGACGTAGTGGAGCATTGGGCTTGTGTATTTTTGGTAAACTCCAACAAATTGGGTGGTTTGGCACACGTATGAATTATCGATTTTACGTCCAGATTTAATTTTCCTATTGTGTAAGAGAGAGTTCTACAAGCAAGTAGATGGTGTGGCGATGAACTCAACTGTATCTCCCATTGTCGTTGATATATTTATAGAAGACTATGACGAGAAAGCCCTGCTGACTTCTCCCGTAAATCCAAGATTTTATAAGTGATACGTAGATGACACTTTCACAATTCTACCTTTAGATAGAGTAACTGCATTTTTAAACCATCTTAACTCTATTAATTCGAATTCTTTAGCTTTTCTAGATGTGTTAGTAACTCGGAATCCTGATAACACCCTGAGCCACACTGTGTATAGACAAAAGACCTATACAGATAAATATTTATACGTGGTAGAGCCATGCTGCAGCTATATTATGGTTGTAGCACAAATGGGTCGGCTCGACCGGGGAAGGACCACGCTCTTACAGAATACCAGCGTAACATAGCAGCTTAACGCTGCTGTGTTTCGTATGATGAATGTAGAGACCCGGAGACCCTTTTTACTGGAAACGAGGCATTCCATCTTAGTCCTCACGGGTGATAATGAATCTGCATTTTGATTCGTAATCGAAGATAGATGTAGATGTCTATAGGCCACAGCAACCACTTACCATCAGGTGGACTGTGCTCGTTTGTCACCCTTATCCTATGAAAAAAAACGGTGATTCTCACCACCATCCTTCACAGTTAGGTACCGTGGGTAAATCTATGTTTCAGAGAGCACGAGGGATCTGTAACACGCCTGGCCGCCGAGCTCACGCGTCAAGCAAGATTTGCATGACAATAAGCTTCGTGTGCTTGCTTGCTGTACTGCCATATGCCAGAGGTGTTACTGACAAGATTGGCTACATCTTGAAGCGTGCTTCCATTAAAACATACTTTAAGTCACCGAAGAAGATTGGTCAGTTTTTACCATCAGTCAAGTGTAATGTCCCTCTGCAAGATGCACGAGCGTACAAGCTTGATTGTGAATGTGGTCTCTCTTACATAGTACAAACTAAAAGGTCAATAAAAACTCGCGTTAAGGTACAAATTGCTGATGTGAAGAATCGACGCTCCGGGCAGTCCGCAGTCTGAGAACAAGTACAGACTCACCCCCATCACTACATCAAATTTGATAGACCACAAATCCTCGCTAACGAACACCGATTCCTTCCAAGGATGATTCGCTAGGCTTTTGAAATCAAAAAACATCCAATTTCAATACAGAAGATGGCTGGGTGCTACCATCTGCTTGCGATCCTATAATTAATAAAATTAAATCCAAACCCAAGCATACAACAGCAATAATTCTATTATAAATAGAAGGTACTATAAATGCATATTGCGTAGATCGGAAAAAAATTTATAATTTTAATCTGGAGGTAGCCATGGTTAATGACATTGGGACGTCAAACACCACAGTCACCCCGTGACCATGGGGGCTGTAAAGTGCTCGAAACGGCGGGAATATAAAAAAGTTAATATACACGGTAGAATCCGTAAAACTAATTTTATTTAAATCTTTAATATTTAATGTACTTTCCTCCATATCCCGTTCGTTTTTTCCAACCTTTATATATACACAAACCATCCAAATCTTTTTAATATTACTCTAATTTTTGGCTCTGCTACAGTCGCACAAAAATCAGTTTTAATCAATCAGAAGAATTTACGTAAACATAAGAAATCTTTATAGTAGTCACACGCAATATAAAAAAACTGAGTGTTTTCATTGCTCACTCATAGCGAAAAACCAATATTTTTTGCGTTTTACAAATATTTACTTCGTCTTAAATAAAAAAACGTAGACCCGCAATTCAATGGGCACGTTGCCCTGGTACCACCCTGTCATGGAAGTCAAAATCTAAGTCTAAAAATAAATATTAGTCAACATTTTGAGAAGGACCGTGTTACCTTAGAACAGCTGTGACATCATTTCGCGTAGGACATTCTATTTATTCACAAAAATGTAATTTGAAAGTGAGGAAACTGATGTTCATTTAAAAGTAATGATTTTATTTTATAAAAGTAACGTAACAAACCTAGACAACCTCATGTTAAGTAGAAGCTGTGGCCCATAGACACCTGTAACTCCCTTCAATATAATTGGAAGGTAGATATAGGTAAGAAACTAATTCGGGCGGACTCACCTTCGAAAGGATTAATTAAAACTGTGATTAATTTAATAAATATTGGGAGCGACCTGATTCAATTTCCGGATGTTTAAGTATAAAGAATACATCATAAAGAAAATTAATATTTTAATAAAAAGAAAGTTTTATTCTTCTTTCTTAAAATGTTAAGATTATAATTCATTAAATTAAAATATAAAAAATTAAAACGTTAAAGTTACAGCCTACATAAGTCCCACTGCTGGGCACAGGCCTCCACTCATTTCGGAGAAGGTTTTAGGGCAAGGAAATGCCCGCCGCGCTGCCCCAATGCGTGTTGGCGAACTTCACATCTATTCGATTTTTTTTTCTTATTTCTCACACATGCAGGTTTCCTCACGATGCAGGTTCCTTCACCGCCGAGCAAGTGGTAAATCAGCACTTAAAATTGCAATTAACAATTTCATTGGTGCCGGCGGGGATAGAACCCGAGTTGCTTGCGTACTGTAAAATTTACAGCGAGCGCTACGCATCTGAGCTACCACGGCTCTAATTTAGAATTTTCTAATGAAGATATGTGAGATATGACGCTAAAAGACCGCAAAAGAGCAGAAGATATTAGATCTACTACAAAGGTCGAAGACATAATAAAAAAAATTAGACAGTTGAAATGGCGATGGACATGACACATGACAAGAGACAGCAGGATAAAAGGGACGAAAATCATAACGGAATGGCAAGCAATGGATGATATTATCAAGATTATTGGAGGGACAATCTGGTCAAGAAAGGCTAACAACAGAGAAGAATGGAAAAAGCTGGAAGAGGCCTGTGTGTCACAGGACACGCTGACTACTAAACTGGGATACACGATATTCTAGACTATTATTAAGTTAAAACAATCATCTACTATGTTAAAAAAATAATTTATATTGTTTAGTATCTGCAATTAAGGCTTAATAAAAAAAATTAAGATATATTTCAATAGCAGTAACAAATAAATACCAAATTTTTATATCAATTTTAGCCACAAACTTTACTCAATAAAACGCAAAATTTTGTGAGTATTATATGTGTGATTTATTAAAACCCCCATCCGGTTTAAATATACCCGGGGCGGGCGCACCCCAAACAATTTGAGTGGTGCTTTCAACGGCTCATGATAAGCCTGTGTGCACGCGACGCTTATCTGCGTAGCGATCTCTATGTATACGACCCTAAAAAATTAAATGCGAAGAAATCAAAACCAAACCAAAGTACGTCGGATATTACAGCAACTTAAGACGCCGACAACAGCTAATGAGTTGTATACTGTCGGATTACATAGAAAATATAGAGAAGCGAGATAACACGTTGCTTGTAACTTACCTATTACAAAACATAAAACAATTAATTACTTAAAACTAAGTTGAGTTGTGTGAGACTTCTCGTCTGGTGGGAGATCTTCGTTACTGTGGATGGAGTAAGCCATCCACACACACAAACCCTTCAGAGTAATAGAAAATAAAAATAAATTTGTAAAATCCAAAAGAACAAACCTCAAACGCTCACGTAATGTTTTGAATAATCTATTTACTTTTATTAAACATTAAACACGTATTTCATTTAAAGCAACAAAAAATTTATTCTTTATTAATTAACATGAATTTTTTTTTGACTGCTTGACACCGGTGATTCGTATTTTGTTACCGAAAAAATTTGTCAAATAATTAAACAAGGTAAAAAAATGTAATGAAATTCATAAGGCTTCCTAAGAATTCAAATCTTAAGCTAATAAAAAAATCAAAATAAGTTAAATTTTTCTAAAGATATCTTGTTCACATCCATACCGACCAACAGCCGTCCAAGTGAAATTATTTTTAATTTACTTTTTTTAATAATAATCAAAGTAAAAAATCTTATAACTACGTCAGAAGTATTAATTAAAATCTCCTGTTACTATTGGTGGACTTTTTAATTATATAAGTGCAATATAATGCCGGTGAAAGTGATTTAAGTTGAAAGAATCCCGATTTTTTGCTTGTTCGAAGTGCAAAAACAAAAATCTTCGGTATTCAAATATGATACGTTATTGTTATTAATTTTAGCCTCGTACTGGCAAACGAAGTATTGTACGTAGTGGGGTAGATGGAGTGACGACCTGGTAAGACATGTAGGAAGTCGATGGATCCAGGTGGCTCCGGACCGTGCTTTGTGGCATTCCTTGGGGGATGCCTATGTTCAGCAGTGGACTTGTGAAGGGCTGTAATGATGATGATGATTGATTTTATCAACTTGCTTATGTTGATGCTTAGTTATACAGATATTTTAGCTGGAAGGTCATTTTAAGAGGGTAGTTTACTATTTCTTCTTCATTTTCTTTCATTTCAACTTCATTCTTTTGTATAGAGAACATTTATCAAAAACCTATTTTGTAAACAATCTTAGATATTGAGATTGTTCAAGATTAACATACATATATTTTTTCAGCCAAAAATGGTTTCAAAATAGCCTATTTAGGTCTTTAAGATAGAAGAACAGTTTTAAGCCGACTATGATAAATGCTTACGGATGATCGTATATGATACATACAGCACGGGTGGTTTGATTCGACGGTGGGATTACGCTCATGCAGAAAATCACCGCATAATAACAACATAATACTGCTAGGTTTCATGTAGTGTAGCGACAAGAACCGGATACCCTTATTGTGACGGTAACGAGGCAATGAGTCTGTGTAATGTGCGAATGAAACAAAGTGGCCGACTTCGGTTCAATTGGGTGTCGGGTGGCCATGGGCTGTAAAGCTACTTACAACTTAAACTTGCAAAGCAACTAATACCTTGGTGTTTTAGTCAGTAAAGGAATAACTCCTCTGAAATCACAAAGAACAACTCTTGGTGAGGATAGTAATAAAAATTAATAAATATTAAAAGTTCCTATACTTAAAATATAGTTAATAAAATACAGATAAATTAATTTATGTTTTTGATGTCGGTTTTTACTTTTTTAAAGTAAAATTTTAGTACACACTAGCATAAGCTACTCGTACATGGGTATAAACCCACCGTAGAATAAATAACTGTGGAACTATCAGAGATATATAATTCATTCATTGAAATTAAATAATATAGGACTTTCAAATAACTTTTTCGATACGCGCGCCTCTAACTCACTCGCACTCTAACAGTGGTAGAGCCACGCGGCAGCTTTTGCTGTCGCACGGATGGGCCGGCTCGAACCGGGGTGGTACCACGACCTCACAGAATACCAGCGTGAAGTAGAGGTTTACCTCTGCGTTTCGCTTGGTGAGTGCAGGTGGCCGGAGGCCCTTTTTACTGGAAATGAGGCATTCAATCTTAGTCCTCACGGGTGACAACGCATCTGCATTTTGATCCGCAAACGAGGATAGATGTAGATGTCTATGGGCCGCAGCAACCACTTACCATCAGGTGGACTGTGTGCTCGTTTGTCACCCTTATCCTATAAAAAAAAAAAAAAAAGACCTACTAAGTTAACAAAGTTACTATACCTATAATCTTCGCGCAAGTGCAAGCAATTAGTTGACAAAGTGTTACCGCAATCTGAAAACGTTATGGCAGCGCATAAAATACGAATAAACAAAAAATAGTTTTTATATATTAGATTAGATATATATCCTTGCCCTAAAACCCTCTCAGAAATGAGAGGAGGCCTTGCCCAGCAGTGGAACGTAAATAGGCTGCAACTTTACTTTTTTTACTTTTTAGATTAGATATCAAAAATCCTGTACTAAATAATAAAATGCGTTGCCAATGCACATAAGACTTCAGAAGCAAATAAGATGTGTTGACACTAGTTTTATTGAATAAAACTGTTTTTTACGGATTTTATCGCGTTTAATTTATTATTTTTATTCCCGACGTTTCGAGTGCTTTTCAGCAACCCATGGTCACGGGGGGGACGCTAACGTAACAGCGTAACATACATACACATTCGAATTTATAACCTCCTTTTTTTAAAAACAGTTAAAAACTCACTAGCGAGCATTAAATCCTTATTCACCCTAAGAAAAATATTTTACTATTGCTTCTAATTCCGTGAATAAAACCGCCAACAACCGTTATAGTGTTCACGAGGGGTTTTTCGCGTGATGGGAACTAACACCTCTATTACCTTTATTGGGCTATAAAGTCACCGTTGCGAATGCGTGCCGAAACCTTTTATGCGTGTTTTTTTTACATTTTTGTTGTTACTTTTATGTGTGTTATTTTTTGTGACATGTAAGTAAGATTTACGTGAATTGCCATACATGTAACCTTTAAGACCTTAGTTATCGTATAAATATTTAGGTATATACGTACTGGGGACAAAAGTGGAGCGAAGTTTTTATATCAGGTCTTTACCTATAAAATTGCTGTTTTTTATAAAATAAGTTAATGTAATTTATTTTCTATATTTCTATTAATCAAAATAATCGACCGTGTAGTGGCGGGTAGGAATACCCACAACCCCATATCTTCCCTTGGGTGTCGTAAGAAGCGACAGAGGGAAACTAAGGCAGAAGATGGGCAGCAGCATCTTTCTCATAACAACAAAACAACAAAAAAAACTGCTGTTGCCAACCCTCTCGCCAAGCGTGGCAATTATGGCAATATACCCGCCCCCTATGACGAAAGTTACAAAAAGACGGCCCCCAGTCCCCGGCGGCCCCGCTATTCCCGGCTACGGTGGCGGCCATGGTAACGGCGGCGCAAGGGGTGCTAAGAATCTCCGGTGGAGGTTCGGTTGCCACCTAAGACGACTCGACCCGGCAACATATAACGCACGCACCGTGAGGACTGACGAGAAGATCCTGGAGCTCGAAGAAGAGATAGACAAGTTGCACTGGAATATTATAGGATTATCTGCAGTCCGTAGAGAGGGTGAGGACATGGTAATCCTCGAATCCGGCAATTTGTTCTATCACCACGAGGGCGACCATCAGTCCCAAGGAGATGTCGGATTTATCGTCCACAAGTCTCTCGTTAACAACGTTGTAAAGATTGAGAGTGTGTCGACGAGGATTTATACTCAGAACTTTATACTCAGAATCACCAAACGGTATTCGCTGAAGATCATACAGGTTTACGCACCAACCTCGACACATCCTGATGAGGAGGTGGAGGAAATGTATGAGGATATATCTAGAGCCATGCATTCCTCCAAAATCGAATATACGGTGTTAGTATGAGACTTCAACGCAAAACTAGGCATAAGAGAGAACGGTGAGCTGAAGGTAGGGAAATTTGGAATAGGGCAACGGAACCCAAGGGGCCAGCAGCTGGCCGACTTAAGGAGAAAGAGGGGCTCTTTATGATGAACTCTTTCTTCCAGAAGCGGCCCCACAGGAAGTTGACCTGGTCGAGCCCCGAAGGTTCGACAAAAAATGGGATTAAATTCATTATGACGACCAGACGACAACTGTTTAGTGATATCTAAGTGATCGCGAGAGTGAAAACCAGCAGCGATCACCGAATGGTTAGAGGCACCCTGAACCTTAACGTTAAATTGGAGAGGTCACGTCTAATGAAGTCAACGCTCCGTCCCCCTCGTGCTCTAATTCAAAGTCCCGAAACCTTTCAGCTCGAGCTACAAAACAGTTTTCAGTGCCTAGAAGATTACAGTAGACGATATGGAGGACAAGCTCGAGGAAACTGTCCAGGCGGTTAGAGCTAAGTTTAGCAAGACTCGTCGCAGAAAAACACAAAAACTCTTCGATGACACTCTTAATCTGTGGCTGTTAGACGGGAAATGAAGTTTTCAGTAGATTTGAAAGCATACAGGCAACTGAACTGGTTCTATGGGCAGCTGTACACATCATCGTTGGGGCCACACGCAAGTGTGAGTAACGATCCAAGAGCAAGTCTTATCTAACACTATTCCAATGATATTCCGGACGTCAGTCTGAGCAGGATTAGAATGGCTCTCCAGCACCTTAAAAAAGGCGAGGCCCCAAGCAAGGATGGAATTACAGCGGAGTTTCTGAAAACAGGTAGAAAACCGGTACTTGAAGTACTTCAGAAGCTTTTTAATTCCGACCTCCATAGTGGCACTACACCGGAGGCGTGGAGCAAAAGTGCGGTGGTCTTGTTCTTCAAGAAAAGCGACAACGCTCTTTTGAAGAACTACAGACCGATTTCCCTTCTGAGCCGCGTCTACGTGCTGTTTTCGAGTCATTACGATTCGTCTCGCACGTAGATTTGACGATTTCCAGCCTCCCGAATAAGCCCGTTTCCGAAAAGGGTTTAGCACCATCGACCACATACATAGCCTTCGGCAAATTGTACAGAATACCATAAAGTACAATCTGCCACTTTGTCTTGCGTATGTGGACTATGAGAAAGCCTTTGATTCCGTCGAAATTTGGGCGGTGCTGCAGTCCCTTCAGCGGTGCCAAGTGGATTGTCGGTATATTGTAGTGCTGAAGTGTTTGTACAGTAGAGCTACGATGACTATCAAAGTACATAATCAGAGTACGAAACCTATCCAACTGCAGAGAGGTAACGTAATATCCTTGAAACTCTTCATCGCTGCATTGGAAGACGTTTTCAAGCTTCTGGACTGGAGAGGATACGGTATCAACGTCAATGGCAAGTACACTACTCACCTTCGATTTGCCGGCGATATAGTCCTTATGGCAAAATCACTAGAGGACCTAAGCACTATGCTCAATGACCTCAATAGTGTCTACCGGCGGATAGGTCTTAAGATAAACATGGACAAAACAAAGATCATGTAAAACGTCCATGTTACACCTATGCCGGTAGTTGTTGGGAGCACTAAGCTCGAAGTTGTTGACGAGTAAAAAACTTGAAAACGAAACTGTACAACCAGTGCGTGTTGCCAGTGATGACCTATGGAACTGAGACGTGATCCTTCACTGCTGGCCGGATGAGGAAGCTCAAGATCGCTCAGCGAGCTATGGAGAGGGCTATGCTCGGAGTTTCTCTGCGTGATAAACTTAGAAATGAAGATATCCGCAGTAGAACCAGAGTGACCGACGTAGCCCAATGGATGGGTGCAGGTGGCTTAAGACTGTGCTTTGAAGCATTCCTTGGGGGAGGCCTATGTTCAGCAGTGGACTTGTGAAAGGCTGTAATGATGATGAAAATAATCACCCGTGCAATCGATGCATCTTTGCCAACGCAGTGGCCGTTTATTAATCTTCTTGAAGAAATCAGCTGGCCGGGAGGCAACATATTTCGAACCGGTTTCTCTTGTAACAGATGCTTTCTTTTGAATTGGACTTTTCGGTTTGCCGTGTTAAGTAAAACATAACTTTTAGGCGGCTAAATATATATAAAACTAGCTCGCCAGGCAGACGTTGTTCTGCCCTTTCCAACGACCCTTCTTATAAAAATCCTTAACTTCGCAATAAAAAAATTTGAGGGTCATTTAGCGGGATAAAAACTATCCTATCTCTCAAGTTGGACCAAAATGCACACAGTGTGCAATATTTCATTGAAATCGGTTCAGTAGTTTAGGAGTCCATTGCGGACAAACAACGTGACACGTAATTTTTATATATAAAGATTTACATAGAATGTGTAGCACTTGCAATGGTAAGTGTTGATGCAGCAGAAAATGGTAAAGCACACTACACAGCTTAACGAAAGCCTTCACTCTTGCTGAGAAAACACCCACATTATATTCGGAAAGGCAATATTTATTCTGTGCGGTGGATCCTAGAATCTGCTCAGAACGGGTGTTTCACGCCAAATACAGCCGTCGCATACCATCATAAAATAGCATCATAATGCTACTTTATATTATTTATATATTTCGTATTATAATTAACGGCAACCGGAGATGACTTTTACTAGCAACAAAACATTCCATCTTAGTTTTCATGGGTAACAAGGTATTCATTTTGATTCGTAATCGAAGATTACCTATATCTATAGGTAGCCATTCATTCTTACTCTGACTGGATAATGCACAATGCACATAGCTCCTTTTCGTTTATCACCATTAATTGTAAAAAAAATAACCTACAAAAAATATTTTGTGATGGTAACCCAGATATTAGTAAAACATTTTATTGCATACCTGTTTAGTAAACGGAACATGTTTCTGGCAATTCAGACGTTTACTGACTACTTATTCATTAGAAATGTACATATTCCACCAACACGTTTGAATGATTACATATTGGTAAAACAAATGCCAGCCGTTCCGTGCTCGCTGACCTGTGCTTGTATGCATCGAGATCAATGTTTGTCGATCCGATATGTAAATATAGCGTGCATTCGAAACATCAACAGAATCGAGTTTTTATTGCTGCGATCGCGGACTTCACTGTAATGGTAATGACGGTTTTTAGAGCCGACTGACCCAAAATAATGTTTCCATGTTTCATAGAAAAATATTTCTGGAAGTCATAGGTGCCGGGACCGTGATTTGCGGAAGTTATATGTGTTGTGTAAGGGCGGCGTAAGCAACACATTCAGTTAAAGAAGGCGAATAGAAATGGCGACTCATCAAGCCCTTACCGTCAACATGCACAGTACTAATAGTAAAAACCTGCTAATAACGGTTACGAGGGAGAATGTGTCAATCGGTAGAAAGTCGAATGTTGAAGAAATTATAATGATAGCCAAATAAACTAGATATAAACAATTTCATTTCTTTGACGTCTAAATTAACTGACCTTTATTTCAGGAAGATATCTTCCTCGTAATAAAACATAAAAGAAAATGGCTAATTTCTCTCGCAAAAATATACGAAAGAGGTAAAATTTACCGCAAGCGGTCTTAAAACAAAACGTTTATGGGTAATATTTTTGCAGTTTATTAACAGAGAACTGTAAGACTTAAGTAATACCTACTAACTCTTCACTTATAGTGTCAATAAATTACAAGCATTTTTCTCAATGCCAAAGGACAGTAAGCAATTTATTTAATAAACTATAATAATTTAATAACTTATTATACAATAATTTTAAAGTGGTAGAGCCATGCTATAGCTATATTATGGTTGTAGCACGAATGGCTCGACTCAAACAGGAAACTAACGCGTTCTCACAGAATAGCAGCGTAAAATAGCAGCTAAATGCTGCTATCTTACGTATGGTAAATTGTAAGAACCGGAAACCCTTTCTATTGGAAACGAGATATTCCATCTTAGTCCTCAGGCGTGAAAACCCATCTGAAATTTCTAACTCTATCTGCATTTTCAAAGCAACGACAACTATGTGTGACATTTGGTACGCCAAGCGTATCAATTAAGCCCCTCCTCCCTAAACCTTTCCTATAACTTCCAGGTAATCGTAACGTCCCGACTCATGTCTAGCAGTGAAATATAACGGGCTAAAAACATAAAAACACAGAGATTATTAGCTTGCTCAAGCATATTAGTTAAAATAGAATACAATGGAATAATATGCAGACAATATAATGGTTCTCCGAGCCAGTAACCAACTTCAAATAAACTAAAAGAATCCAATAACTACAGCATCATTCAATAATAAATGAGCACGTCACGCAATAATTCCCCATATCCAGCAAAGATATCACAATCGAACTCTTAACAAGTTCCGCTTTGATCTCTTGGTAACTTGGAATCTCTAAATAATCGAGTAACTCGCGCGATGCAACTTCCCAACATTTCTGCTACAGAGAACTAACGAACAAGTATCATATTGGACTTCGGAGTGGGTTTGCGAATCGAAATGAAACTTTTACACTCGATCGCCTTCTAGAAATATACAAGACTATTACGGTGGGATTTAATTGTTTTTATTTAACTGATTAAACGTAGGATAAAGTAAGGTGCATTAACTATTTTACATGAAATTTATTTACCGCATTCTTATATCATTAATATAAACATGTAATGTTATTTTGTAAATTAATGCTACGCGATATCTTCGATTGTAACCAGATTTTGATGATTCCATTTTTATTGTTTACAAATTTGGAGAATTTATTAATTTAAACAATATTAAAAAGTGCTGTTTAATCCTTCCACTCCTCATTATTTAAAAGACCGTTTCCAGTATCTTTCCCTTACCCATAATCGCTTACCCATAAACTTTACAAGGCGCAGTTTCAGCCTCACATGGAATACTGTTCCCATCTCTGGGCAGGGGCTCCCCAGTGCCAGCTCCTTCCACTTGACCGCATCCAGCGCAGAGCGGCTCGAATCGTCGACGACCGAGCCCTTTCCGATCGGCTCGATTCATTGGCACTGCGAAGAGATGTTGCATCCGTTTGCATTTTCTTTCGCATCTACCATGGGGAGTGCTCTGAGGAATTGTTCGGATTAATCCCAGCCGCCAAATTTCACGAACGCACATCGCGGCAGAACTCCCGAAACCATCCACACCATCTGGATGATTGGCGGTCCACCACTGTGCGATTTAGAAGATGTTTTCTTCCTCGCACGACTTCCTTGTGGAATCGATTACCATCAGCGATTTTTCCGGACCGATACGACTTAGGGACCTTCAAGAAAAGAGCGTACTCCTTTTTAAAAGGCCAGCAACGCATCTGCAATTCCCTCCCTGGTGTTGCAGTTGCTCATGGGCGGCGGTAATCACTTACCATCAGGTGAGCCGCCTACTCGTTTGCCCCTTCTACTATAAAAAAAAATCGGTTCCTTCGATCCTCTGTCAATTTTTCTCTCTCTACTCCTTCGCACTCTTCCTGCTTTTTTAAGAAATCCTTTACTGTAACTGCTGTACGTTTATGGAACTCTTTACCTCTCCACATTCGTCGTGCTCAATCTCTTCATTCTTTCAAAAGTCTTGTTAAATCGTATTACTTAGAACGCTATTAGATAAATTACTTTTCCTTTTTCGTACTCTTTTCATTTAATCTATTATATTATATCATACATAATCTTCACTTATCTTTATTTGTATGTATTTTCATATTATTTATTTTTATTTTGTACGTTGTTGTTTCTACACTAAGGTTGTCTGGAAGAGATCACTTTCATAGTGATAAGACCGCCTGTTGTAAATTTTTTACTTTAGATTTAACTGTATTCGTTTTGTTTTGTTTTTTGGTGTACAATAAAGAGTAAATAAATAATTAATAAATAAAAAACTATAATTAAAAAAACTAAAACTAGTAACTTAATTATCATACAGTCCTACTCCTCGTGGTATTGCACCAAGAACGCTGACTGCATTTCCCCGCTGAATGGCTATACTTAGCCTTTGAGCGAGAAATGAAACCAGCCCTCTTATCACCAGCAGCAACGACCAGTCGCGGATAGAGTTCCTTTAGGAACTTCACCGCATGTGGGCCCCACGGACCGATAGTCTCTATAGCACATGGATAACAAATTTCACCTTCTAAGGATGACAAAATAGAGGATGAAGTTTTTGATATTTGACTATAAAGACGACATTGTGATATAACCGACTAAAAACTAACTTACTTCTCACTAGGACGCGATAGAGTCATGAATTCTCCTACGCTGCAGTCACAAGGTGTTACAGTAACAAAAGAAATATTTTGTATCCAAATTAAAATAAATAAAGAAAATATTTATTTCGCTATACATATTAACAATGCCATATTGTTTATAATATTTTAAACGGAATTAAATTGTACTAGACGTTACAGAACGTGACGAAATGAGGTCGCACTCAGCATTTGGCGTGGTGAACCACAGCCGCTACCTAGAGTACTACAAACTATAGGTCTTATAGGTATAAAACTTGGCTAGAATATTCTTTTTGGCATGTTTAAAATTACTAAGGACGGATTTTATGAAATTCCACCTACAAAGGGCAGTGCCAGAGCGTTAAAAATAAAAAAAATAAAAACTTTTATTTATAGCTCCTTTTGTCTCATTGAAACTCGAAAATGGCTAGAAAGATTTTAATGAAAATTTTTGCATGTGTTTGAGTGGATTTCCTGAATGATCTAAACGATACACAATTAGACCCGTTATGTGGTGCTGTTTTCGAAATCCAGAAATCACCCGTGCGAAGTCGGGGCGGATTGCTAGTTTTAAATAAATGATAACAGTAAATAGTAAAACAACAAATGCGAAACTAGACTACACTCTACATAACTTATTTAATAGGGGAATACCTCAAATATTACCCCGACAGGTAATGAGACAACATTACCTGAGGGCACTTACTGACATTTATTTGTATATTAATACGGATATTTATTTATACAGTTTATAAGCATATATACACATTACATATATGTATATTTGTATTATTATATGTAAATATATGTTACATGTATATATATTTCAATATATGTTGTGTATGTATGTACTATGTATATATTATATTTTAATATATGTACACTTTATTTATGTATTATATTTCGCACCTGCCTACAATTGTCATTGGCACCCAGGGTTGACTGGCAGAGAATGCCATATGGCATTAATCCGCCCTATGTACCCTTTACCTTAAGATGTTACTTTTAAGTTATTTAAATAAAAAAAGAGGAGCAGCATCAAAGTTAAGAAACGTCTGCGTTCCTTGCATTGTCATTTGTCACTCCTGAATACTAAGATGGAATTTTTTGTTTCCAGTAAAAAGGGTATTCGGTTCTCTACATTCACCATACGAAACACACCAGCATTACGCTGTAAGAGGATACTCCTTTCCCGGTCGAGCCGACCCATTCGTGCTACAACCATAATATAGCTGCAACATATCACGTTTAAAAATACATATTTACAAGTTAATTTATCTTCCGCAAATAAAACATATAAACCTTATTTAAGCATGGAACCAAATCAAAAAATGATGCAACACGCAAACCGTGTGTGACAATCGAGTCGGATTGCCAGCGAACGCCAGAAGCTTACGCAGCGACAGACAAGCCAACAAAATGCATAATTGACTATTGTTCTCGACTGAGTGGGGATTCTCGCAATAACCTATAAAATATTTTATGTGTTTTTGTTGGTGTGTTATGTAACGACGTTAGTAATCCAATCACATAACATTTTTTTTTCTAATGTTGAATTTCATAAAATGGATTCGGATTCGAAATAACGGGTTTTGTTAGTTGTTTTAAAATTACAGCCTATACACACCCTACACGTGTCACACCTGGGCACAAACTTCCTCTCATTGCTGAAGGGGTTATAGGCAAAGTCCGCCGCGCTGCCTCAATGCGTATTGGCGAACTTCACATGTTTTCGGATTTTTTTAAAATTGCAATTAACAATTTTATTAGTGCCGGCATGGATCGAACCCGGGTTGTTCGCGTACTCGGAAATTTACAGCGAGCGCTTAGCCCCTAAGTTACCGCGGCTATTTATTGGTTATCTATTGGTTGGTTTGTGTAGTTAGCGGTTAGTTGTGAGCATAAAATGTTTAATTATATTATGTCATATGTGATATCATAATATGTTTATTTTAGGCGGTAAAGCCATGCTGCAGCTATGTTAGTAGTAGGTATAGTTGTAGCACGAATGGGTCGGCTCGACCGGGGAAGGACCACGCTCTCACAGAATACCATTGTAAAATAGCAGCTCAACTCTACCGTGTTTCGTACGGTGAGTGTAGAGAACCGGAGACCCTTTCTCCTGGAAACGAGGCATTACATCGTAGTCCTCACGAGTGACAACGCATCTGCATTTTGATTCGTAATCGAGAATAGATGTAGATGTCTATGAGCCGCAACAACCACTTACCATCAGGTGGACTGTGTGCTCGTTTGTCACCCTATCCTATAAAACAAATAGCTGGCCCGGCAGATGATGTTCTGCCTTTTCTGATAGTTAGCCCGATGGATTTTACTCTGTTTTTAGTTTTACAGTATAATTATTATATATACTAATAAGTCAACCGCAGCGCCACCAACTGGGCTGATTTTTATCTGCCGACTTCCAAAAAGGAGACGGTACTCAATTCGGGTGTATGTTTTTTTTTATGTGTGTTACCTCATAACTTTGTACTGGGCGAACCGATTTCGATGATTCTTTTTTTATATGAAAGCTGATAGTTCTCGTGTGGTCCCATATGAATTTGATCAAGGTCAGACCAATGGTTATTGAGTTATTCTTAAATAACCTATATTGAAGTCACTTATATTGAAGTCGGCTGTACAAAATTTTTAATTTTAAATTATTTTTTGGCACTAACCGCTGCCGCGCTAACAATATATTTTAAATATATATTATTTTTATTTTTACTTACAAGGCAGTGCTTAACCACAATCCCACTTGGTGGTAAGTGGCGATACAGCCTAAGATGGTAAATCGCACTGTCTTAGCATATCAAAAGCCTATTCACTCTTGCGTTGATAATGCCCAGATTGTATTCAGACGGAATGATAGACACCGGTAAATTATTCAACTCCTTTGCTGTAGATACGCATTACAAAAGACGAAGCAAACCGTTTGGTTCTAATGCGTGGTATATCGGAAAAATAAGGGGGTGAAGAACCGCCTGGTTTTCCGATCCTGGAAAGGAGAGTGAGGAATTAAAGTGTGTAATTTCTGCGCTCACTTACCGAAATGTATCCTATAGAATACCGAGGTTGTAACAGATATCCGTCATTTTGGTTGATAAATAGAATTTATTAATAATTCGACAACAGCGCCACCTTCCTGGGTCTAGCATAATAGTCGATCATTATTATACCTTCCGCATCCCAGAAGACAGAGGCCATTACTTTTCCAGTGAACCCAGACACCTTGAATCTCTTGGCCGGCGGGGAAGACGGTCTTTTCCACACCTTGCTTTGGTTTTTCGTCAAGGGGTCAAAACGGTGTACCCATGTTTCATCTACGGTTACGGTTACGAGTGCTAGAAGAACCTGGATCTTCTTCAATTATTGCTAAATTTAGCTTTGAAATGTCAACTCTTGCTTTCTTTTGGGCGTCTGTTAACAGAAGGAACCCAGCGCGCGGCCTCCTTCAAAAATTTTCAGGCGGAAGTATTTAATAACTGCACGAAGTTCGCATTTCTCCATACAATCAAATTCATGACAAATGTGAAATAATTAGGTATAGTTTTTAATTTAGTTTTTTCTGGCCTTGGCTAGTAATGAAATTAACTTTCTTTCTTCAAATTGAAATTCGAAGAAAATAAAACGTATTTCTATAACTCAATGATAAGTGTTCCGTTCTGAAAACTTATTGATCAACCTAGTAGTTTATTATACTGGATAGAGGCAGCCGATAACTGGAATTCGTTAAATATACAGGAGTCAGAGGAGTTTTGAATTATTCCTATAATACCATGACCGGCTTCAAAATAAATTAAAATGCTTAAAAATAAATGCTTCAAATAAAAACCCTAGGTACCCAGAATAGTAACCCGTGAAAATATAATGTTAATTTTATTGATAAATTTATAATATAATAATTAAATTTGATTAATTAATTATCATTATATTATTTAATTAAATTACCTCTATATATTTTCTTCTAATTATATTATTTTAATGGTTTTTCTTTGTTTTGCTCTGCTGCTGTTTTAAATGATTGTTTTGTCTTGCTGTTAGCATGTATCTTTTGAGCTATGTAGCGAAGCATTTGAATCTATTTCAATCAATATTAAATGTCAAATAAAGGCCGTGGTAGCTCAGACGGTTACCGCTCGCTGTAAGCTACACAGTACTCGAGCAACCCGGGTTCGATCCCCGCCGGCACCAATGAAATTGTTAATTGCAATTTTAAGTGCTGATATACCACGTGCTCGGCGGTGAAGGAAAACATCGTAAGGAAACCTGCATATCTGAGAAATAAGAAAAAAAATATTTCGAAGACATGTGAAGTTCGCCAACGCGAATTGTAGCAGCGCGGCGGACATTTCGTAGCCCTAAAACCCTCTCAGAAATGAAAGGAGGCCTGTGCCCAGCAGTGGGACGTAAATAGGCTGCAACTTTACTTTACTTTACTTTAATTGTCAAATAATAACTCGGTTCATACCATAATTTATAACATAGGTCTCTGCTTGCTACGTATTAATTTAACACTGTTAAGATACTTAATTAAGTAACAATGAAGTTTGACTCTGGACCTTTTCATTGTACTGTTATACAATTTACATAAATCGTAGCAAAAATAATCCATAAAGTGTTACATACAAGGTTGTTTTTGGAACAGTAAAACACAAGTTTTCACTTGAGAGAACGCTTATAAATGATTCCAACTTTATTAATACGCCTAGAAATCTAGACTGGACAAGTTGAAAATTGAATTAAGCCCGTAAACAAGTCGAAACTATTTAAGATAGTGCTAGGATTAATTAAAACTCGAAATTAATATAAGATTCGCAACTAATTTACAACTTGGCGCAACTTTGGCCTACGCTCGTAGTCCATGAGTGCTTCAAGCGAGTTGCCGCATATATGTATTTGATTTGTAACACAAGAGTTCGCCTACAATTAAACCACTTGTCAGTCACAACAGAAACAAAACAAACGCCTAGCATGTATACGGTTAGGATTAATCACACTACAAGACCATAGGTATAAAATATACATTGCTACAACAAGAAATATATTAATTGTATTTAAATTAAGAACTATAAAGCCGTGTTTACACTGAGGCAATCATGCAATATTGCGGCACACTAGTGCCACATGCTTCAAATACGCACGTTGTACACCGTGCGTCACGTAGAGCAACCTGCCGCAGATGCCACGACTTATATGAAGCCCAGTTCACTCCGGAGCAAAAACACGCGATATTGCTACAACATTTAAAAATATCGCATATTATGGTAACACTTAGTAAACCTTGCGTCACGTAGCAGACTATCGTGCCTTGTATCCGAACTAGATGGATTGAATGCATAATCTTGAGGCGTCAAGACAGGTTCAAGGTTATGTTCTGTCCATTTATTTTCTTTAAAAATAAAATGAATATTGAGACCACTTCATGACCAAGAGGTTGTGAAAAGGTGGAATGAAAAATTTTTATATTTTATAGAAGGAATCGTTGTTAAGCTATACGGACAAGTACTAAAACTAAACTAAGCTGCTGGTAAAGTTACTTGATGATTTTCATTTGCGAAAGTCTATCAAATAAATCAAAAATATTTCAACTGTTGTTTCGGCGTCGAATAGACAGCCGCCTGCGGCTTATGGCCAATGTTTCCATTTGTAGCAAACCACAAGACGACGCACGCCACAATATGTAAAATGCCACAATGTCGCATGTTGTTGCAACATTTTAAACTAGGCTTTAAAATGTTATGAATTTTAAGCGTTATTTTTCAGTGTGTTAAATACTTTTTTATTTGATGTAAATAATCTGCCGCAAATGTGCAAATCGCAAGATGGTGGCTTTTGTAAAATGCAACAAATTGCTACACGGCACTTCATACGAGGCACGTTGAGGCAAAATGTAGCCGCTGTGAAAACGGCTTACACACAATTGATTTAAAAACTGCGCGTTCGGCTGTGCACCACAATTTTCTCATTTTTCTACGAAGACGTGAAATATAATTATGTTTTCTTCTTGTGATCACTGTTTACTGTGGTTTTGATGCAGCTGATGCTCTCGACTGACGCCTCTTAAATGTAATTTAAAGAGTATAAAGAAAAATATGTTGCATTTGGAATTCTGCAGCCTACGAAAGAACACACAGCCTTTTTTGGAAAATCATCAGATCATCAGACCATCATCTAACTTAACTGCATATTGTGGAACAACAGACATTGCCTCGAAATTATTCCTTAACAAATAATGCCGCACCGTTGAACTAATAAATCAACTTCAGAAATACGAAACTTGTGTTTTTGTAAATACTCGTATCTTTAAGCTGCCACAAGATTTTTCTTATATAACATTGAATTCCTAAATCCACCCTAACGACCTCAATCTTCAAAACCTTATCTCACACCAACGATACACGGCACACTTACACATAATTAAATTAAGAATAGGTCCTATGAATGTCCTATGATATTGCCGTTCTGCAGTACTGGCCATTTCAAATCAAAATAACTTTTGTTTGGTTAAGAATTCTAATTTAAAATTAATTTTATTTTAAAAACACAATAACACAAAACATGGAATTCTTTATTCAAAATTAGTCATTTGTTTATTGATTAGCGTTATGTTTTCGTCGCATAAATTTGTTTCATCATCATGTATACGTTAAAAATTCGAGTAATTATGGAATATGAGTCCCGTCGTGGCAGTAACGCGGCAGAAGCGGTATGCAACATCAAGGACGTTTACGGAGCGAATACTAAAAACGAACGCACCATCTGCACATTGGTTTGCCCGCTTCCGTTCTGGAAATTTCCTGAAAAATGAACCCCGTGGTCGTCCGAAAACTTTGGTCGATAATGAAGTATTAAAGGCGATTGTGAAAGCCGATGATAGTCAATCTACTTCTGAATTAGCATCAGTTTTTAACGTTAGCGTTAAAACAATATTGACCCAGTTGCGTCAAATTGGTAAGGTAAAAATCTTAACAAATGGGTACCCAACGAACTCAATGATCGCCAGCACGAAGTACGCGTCAAGCCGTGCGTTGCACTGCTCCACAGACTTACAAACGAAAAAATTTTGAACCGCATTGTTACCTGCGACGAAAAATGAATTCTGTTTGACAATCGCAAGTGCTCAGCAAGTTGGTTGGATCCTGGTTCAGCACCTAAACAATGCCCTAAACGAAAACTTACCCCTATAAATGTGATGGTCACTTTTTGGTAGTCTAGCGCCGGTGTGATTCATCACAGATTTTATCAAATGGGATGAGCATTATTGCACTATGTACTGTGAAGAACTGAACATAATGATGGAGAAGCTCGCACGTCTCCAACCAGCTTTGGTCAATCCCTCGACTCCGCCGCTGCTCCACGACAAAGCGCGACCTCATTCTGCACAACAGACGGTCTCCAAGTTACTTGTAAGTTCTTGAGCTGGGGTTGGGAGCTCTCCATCATCCGCCGTGCCTTGCGACTACAGACTTCTACTTTTTCAAGAATTTAGATAATATTTGGCCGGAAAAAATTCAATACTCGAGAGGCTTTTGAAGTATTTGTTGCCTTCTGTCCAGCTTATTTCTTCAAGAAAGGCACCAATGAACTATTACTGCGTTGGTAAAGATGCAACGATTGTGTGGGTGATTACTTTGATTAATAGAAATAAAAAAACATAGAAAATAAATTACGGCACTTATTTCATACAAACAACAATTTCACAGGTAAATACCTAATTTTATCTCAGTAAATAAGCATCTGCAATAGTAATATTTGCGTTTATTAAGCATCATGCTAAACATGAAGTGTATAGGATCCCTAATGACGCTTCCTTAAAACTTTTAATTAATCGACCAAGTTTAGATCAAGCCGCAGGCACCCGTTCAGTAGCTTTCCAAATCATTGAGCATAACTCGCGGATTCTTAACAGAACTATGAACTAACCGACGAAGCTTCTACCTTTGATCTTTTCCTTTCCGTTACAAACTTTGCTCCAAGTTTTACAACAAACTGTTAAGGAAGTGTAAAATTATGTGAATGGAAGTGGAAATATCGTTCGATTTAATTATAAAGTAACGCAAGAGCGCTTCTACAATTCAATTAATAACAAAAAGTAAAAAATAATATTATGTTACAGTGTCCTTAATTAACAAATGAGTCATGAGTTTTAGTTGAGGTTATTGGTGGAGAAATTAGTTCATATTTAATGTCATCCATTTCTCCGTAAAAGACAATCAAGGCATATTTCTATGTTGGTATACTCTACTGAGCACTCTCATCTACAACTTCTGAGGCGATCGCTGCTTGATTCACAATTGTTTCCGTTTATTACCTCCCTACTGCCCGCTTTACCGGCTTTCACATATATTCGTTGTTTTCAACTGTTTTATCCTCGACGTTATATACGTTTGTAAATAAGTTTATATTTCGATTAATTCCATTTTTTTATTCTAATTTACTGCACGTAATCTACCTAACGTTTACTTATTTGGCTATTCAGATTTGGTATGTTCACGGCTAATGCTCTATCGGAATCCAAAAGAATAATTTAAAATTCCTCTCAGACTACCCCCAACGTCTCGAAAAAGCGACTGTCGGGTGTCTGTGTAACCGGTGTCGCTTATCACCCGCAAGCACAGAATTTTGTGATACAAGGCTCGCACTGTGGCGGTTTTTTTTTATTTTCGTTTAGCAATAATATCCAGCGGGACGCACTTTGTAATGAGTTTATAAACCCTGCCTTTTTTGTCAACTCTCACGGAACAGATTTTACAAGATAAATAAAAAATAAGAAGTTGAAAGCCAATCATGTAATAAAATGTATATTTTATTATTCAATTCATATAAAAGTAAAAAAGTAAAGTTGCAGCCTATTTACGTCCCACTGCTGGGCACAGGCCTCCTCTCATTTCTGAGAGGGTTTTAGGGCTAGGAAGTGTCCGCCGCGCTGCCCCAATGCGTGTTGGCGAACTTCACATGTCTTCGAAATATATTTTTTCTTACTTCTCAGACATGCAGGTTTCCTCACGATGTTTTCCTTCACCGCCGAGCACGTGGTAAATCAGCACTTAAAATTGCAATTAACAATTTCATTGGTGCCGGCGGGGATCGAACCCGGGTTGCTCGAGTACTGTGAAGATTACAGCGAGCGCTAACCATCTGAGCTACCACGGCTCAATTCATATAATATTATTTAAATGGTTGGATTCGTATAATTACTAAGTATATATTATATAGTCAGTACTTACGCAATAACTAAGACCAAGGACATAAATAAGGTCAAGTATATATTTTAAAGATAAAACGGAATAACAGAAGCTCCTTGTATCTTAATCCCACACACGTCGCATCGAGAGGACAAGACTCGGAAATTATTACCCAGTTGCCTTACAAATTATCCGGGTCCTCCGCGGACCGGTCGGGTAACTCGGTTACACGAATTCGAACCGGTTAATTTACAACGTACCCAGCAAATTAATATCTCTGATTTAGACCCTTGTCAGCGGGTACAACGGGCGGTAAGGTCCCAGAGGCGAGCAGGGGAGACTTTGTCTTGCCTTCGTCAGATGTGATAAATCCTATTATTGAGAGTTTGAGAGGGTGTTTAATACTTTTCGTATAAAGCATATATTTCGCGTAGTAACTGGAATGCCCGAATGTTTTAAGTCATTAGCTAAAATGCCTATTAAGTCGTCGGTACCTGGGTTTGAGTTCCCACAGAAACCAATGTTTGTAGAAAAAGTAAATATAAATGTTCTCTATATATATAGTGGATTTAAAGTGTCATATGCAGCCTCTTGTGTTTACATCAAGTGTAAGAAGGTGCACAAACAAATGTACATGCGTTTACAATAAAAATAAGGTTCTCTGATAGATCTCACGCAGTTGACAATTTCTAGCTACAAATCTGGTAGATAATAAACAAATGAACATCACTTGAAGGTGAGTGATGTACTCACCTTCAAGTGAGACAAGTACATTACTCACCTTCGATTCGCCGACGATATAGTCCTTATGGCAGAATCGCTGGAGGACCTAAGCACTATGCTCAATTTCCACAATAGTGTTTCCCAACGGATAGGTCTTAAGATGAACATGCACAAAACAAAGATCATGTTTAATGTCCATGTCACACCTATGCCGGTAGATGTTGGGGACACTAAGCTCGAAGTTTTTGACGAGTATGTTTAACTAGCACAAATAGTCCGACTAGGTAAGTCCAACTTCGACCGAGAGGTCAATCGACGGATTCAACTCGGTTGGGCAGCGTTCGGGAAATTACGGCACATCTTCTCGTCAGGTATACCTCAAAACTTGAAAACAAGACTGTACAACCAGTGCGTGTTGCCAGTGATGACCTATGGTACTGAGACGTGGTCCTTCACTGCTGGCCGGATGAGGAAGCTCAAGGTCGCTCAGCGATCTATGGAGAGGGCCATGCTCGGAGTTTCTCTGCGTGATAAACTTAGAAATGAGGATATCCGCAGTAGAACCAGAGTGACCGATATTTCCCAACGGATTAGTAAGCTGAAGTGGCAATGGGCCGGCCATATAGCTCGAAGAACCGACAACCGTTGGGGAAAAAAGGTTCTTGAGTGGCGGCCCCGTACCGGAGGACGAAGTCTAGGGCGTCCCCCCACTAGATGGAGTGACGACCTGGTAAGATATGCAAGAAGTCGATGGATGCAGGTGGCTCAGGAACGTGCTTTGTGGCATTCCTTGGGGGAGGCCTATGTTCAGCAGTGGACTTGTGAAGGACTGTAATGATAATGATGAACAAATTTATATATATATATAAACTAATTACATAATTTTAAATTTACGCAATCAGAGGTGACCCTGATTTTGCTAACACGGGAATGAGATCCCATAAAGCACTTGTTTTCAGGCGTAGGCAGTTTCAGGTATATGGATATCGTGTAGTGTGTATCGCTTGGTGGGTGACGAGAACCGGAGGTTAATCTGACTGGTAACGAGGTATTCAGACGTGACAACGCATCTTCATTTTGTTTGTTAATCGAGAATTACGACGAAATGTGGGGATTTAGTTAAAATATATAAAATAAAATTAACTATTATACTCTAGCGCTTGACTACTGTCCTACCTGATGTAAGTGGTGACGCAGCCAAATTTGATAAAGCGCATTTGATGCTGGATGTCATTATTCATTGCAGCCTATCAAACGTCGCTAAACATAGATAGATGTAATTTATATTTGCCGTAGTTGTCACGCTTGGTAGGCAGCTACTTATGCAGCCCCACTCCCCTCTCGCTATCGAGTCCGCAGGCCGAGAAACTCTCCCGCTAAACAAGATTTCGACCGACCTAAACTACCTCCTGGCGGCTCAGGCCGACTCTTCTTAATTTGCCTTAGTTAGGCTCCCCCTCAGCGGCTTGTCGCCGCCTGCGCCCCCTTTTCCCAAAAGAGGGTCGCTTCCGATTCGGCAGAAAGGCCTCTAGCCAATGCCAGTCTCACAGGTGGTGTTTAGTGGGTAGGCACTTAGGTTAGGTTAGGTTCGTCGTAGTGAGTCCCACATAACCACGACAGCCGGCTGTCGTGGTATGCTTAGAGCATTCACCACCTCCCTCTTGTTAACAGGGGTAGCCATCTTCAATTACTTCTGGTCGCAAAAAAGGATAATATGGTCACCTTAAGTTTTGCCGCTATATAAAACCAAAACTAGAAGGAGGACAGAGACAAAAACCCTAAGTCATATACTTACTATAACTAATATATTAAGAAAAAAATAGCAAAAAAAGCTTTGGCAATAATTTGGAACACTTCGAAAAATCATCTTAAAAACGAATAACGAAAAGTCAACTGTCAAAATGGCGTTGATAAAGCAGCGATCTTTTGACCTTTATTTTGATTAACTTGTGAAGAACTATCGTATCACAGAGCCATCTACACAAACAAAGCTGTAGTTTTCGAGTTATAAGAAAGTGGCCCATATTAGTTGAATGTACCATATTACCGTCACGTACTATATTTGCAGTTTTTTTTTATAGGATAAGGGTGACAAACGAGCACACAGTCCACCTGATGGTAAGTGGTTGCTGCGGTCCATAGACATCTACATCTATCCTCTATTACAAATCAAAATGTAGATGCGTTGTCACCCGTGAGGACTAAGATGGAATGCCTCATTTCCAGTAAAAAGGGCCTCCGGCCACCTGCATTTGCAGTTGTTTGTTATCATGAAGTTGCTACTGCCCATCTACTGTTTTAGTTTTCCTCTGCCACCTCTTACAACACCTACAGAATGATAAGGGAAGTTGATTCTCTTAAGCCGCCATTACACAGCGACCATTAGATGTACATACTCCGAGCTTATTATAATTCTTGCGTTATAGAAATTATATCACAATTTCGCAGGTCACTCCAATGCTATATGTTTTGTATCTATTTTGAAATTGGAACCGTAATATCACGAGCGATCGGGCAGCTATTCGAATCGTTTGTTAGTGTCAGGTAAAATGCGCCAGTGGACGTATAAAATAGAAAACTTTTAGGTCCATTGGTTTCGACAAGGACATTCAAAATCGAATTTACAGTATGCAAAAAATAGTAGACGTGGCGCCTAAAATCCATGCGTTGGAAAATAGCGCACCCTCTTATATGTAACTCATGCCACAGAATACGTAATAGCATTATAGTAGAAATCTTCTAATTTAATGCAGCAGGCGCCTCTACTGTAATTTTCGTAGATTTTATTACTTTTATCATATCAAATATAGCAAAAATGCTAAAATCCACTATAACACAATAGATGAGGTTCAGATATAGATTTAATGGGATTTAATAAATACGATCGAGACGATCTCTACTGTATATGGCCCATATGAGGAGGTAATCTTTGGCTGAGGTTTATGTTCAGCAGTGGGTTTTGATAGTTTGTAATGATGATGATGATAATATATTACCAACGTATCAATATCATTAAAAAATTTATAAGGCAAAATATAAAAAGTATAACCCTACTTTTTATATTTGTACCTGATTTCCTTTTATTGTATTCGTATTTTTTTTTTTGGTTTCAGTTTGAATGTCTTTACTCTGACTTAGATAGCTGTCTCGGGTTACTTTACAGTATCTGACAATATTATCATAAATGACAACAACAATTGATGTTTGTGAAAATACATAAAATTAATTATGGTTATTATGTACCTATTTTCCTTATATTTAAAGTTTGAATGTCATAACTCTGACTTGAATCTAAGTGCATCTTTACGGATGTTTTTAGTGTGCTACCATTGCTCTCTTATATACTTGGGTATTTTGTGGTCGTAAATAGAGAAATCAAAGTTATCCTTGAAATCTTTTAGCTTGAATTTCCCAACAACAGATTTTTTCTAGAAAAATACCATAGTATCATTTCAAATTAAAAAACATAATAAAGATAATTGTAGAGCATAATCCAAAAAATGCCGCTGGATTATTGATTATTAGAAACGTTGGTTTCATTTACAAAACATTTGAATTCCATAAATTACTGATTCCCTTTATAATTTGAAACCTGTGTTTTTCAACTCCCCTCGCTTCCAATATTTACGGATAGCCAATATACGGTTTATATAAAGGATTTAGTTTATGTTTTTTATGAACTCAAAAGTAATGTATCAAGCTGTTTAAACCAGTTAAAAATTTTAGAGATTTCTAATTCATTTCTGCACATTTTTTATAGAATGTGAGTGTCAAACAATTACACAGTCCACCTGATGTTAAATGGCTGCTGTGGTCCATAGACATCCACATTTTGATTATTAATCACCACAATGGTGATTAATAATTAAAATGCAGATGCGTTGTCACCCCTGACGACTAAGATGGAATGCCTCTTTTCCAGTAAAAAGGGTCTCCGGATCTCTACACTCACTTTAGAGCACTAAGCTGCTATTTTACGTTGGTATTCTGTGAAAACGTGGACCTACACCGAACGAGCCGATCTATTCGAGCTACAACAATAACATAGCTGCAGCGTATCTCTACCACGTAAACATATACGTTGAAGATACACTCTATAACAGTATTATGACTGCAAAATGAATGACTGTGGAAGGACCACACTCTCAGTGAATACTAGCGTAAAAAAGCAGCATAATCGAGCTGTTTTTGGGAGACGCTTTTTACTGGCGCTTTTATTTACTACTAATATATTTCTATCCTCAGGGATAGGGTGGTCGCCGTGAAAATGGTTCGCGGCTACCGCACGATCTCCCGCGAGGCGGCGTGCCTCCTTGCCGTATTGCCGCCATGGGATCTGGAGGCGATAGTCCTCGCGCGCCTGCACGAATGGCGCGCGGAGGCACTATGCCGGGGGGAAACCCCGCTGCCGCGGCAAGTTGTCGTGCAGCGGACAGACTTCCGGCATGATCTCATGGCGACATGGAGAGAGCGACTGTCGAAACCCCGTGCTGGGCACGCCACTATAGCGATAAGACCCCTCTTTGAGGAGTGGCTTGAGAGACGCCACGGCGTCCTCACCTTCCGCCTGACTCAGGTCCTCACCGGACACGGTGTGTTCGGGAGGTTCCTGCACCGAATCGGGCGGGAGGAAACGCCCGGGTGCTCCCACTGCGAGGATCGACCGGAGGACACGGTGGAGCACACCGTGGAGGTGTGCCCTGCTTGGGCGGAGCACCGCCGTGTCCTCGTAGCGGCGATAGGCGGCGGCGACCTCTCGCGTCCGGCCCTGGTCGAAGCCATGGTCCGGAGCGAGACGGAATGGGATGCCGTCACCGCCTTCTGCGAAGCAGTGATGCTAGTGAAAGAGGTGGCGGAGCGGGAGAAGGAGAGAGCAGCAGTTTTCCTTCCCGGCCGCCGCGGGAGACGCCCCGGGAGTCGGGGGCTACGTCGTGGCCCCCGGCCACCGTAGGCGCGGGCCTGTGGACGGCGAGCAATGGGTAACTCGCCGTTCGTCCGTCTAACGACGACAGGCCGTGTCGACGGCGCGTTTTGTTCCACGTGCGCCTCAAAGAGCTGTCAGCAGCGTGAAGGGGCCCGCAAGGGCCGACGCCTGCCGGGGCTGCGGGCTGTTCGAAAGAGATACCGCGGCTCCGGAACGTAAGGGCACTGAAGGAACACGGATGGTTTTTAGTCAGTAAAAGTCTGACACTCCCTTCCACTCCACCCAGAGCGAAAGGCGTCATTTGATGATTTTCCATTTGCAAAAACAAAAAATTATTCTTATTCGAGATTAGACGTCTTCATGTATCTAGGTTACCACCAGGTGCTCGTTTGTCACCTTTACTACTATCACAATAAACAATTCGATAAAAATAGAAGTTTTAATGCTATTACACAGAACAGACACGTATTCTACATTAGAAGTTAAATGAGTTCATCGACGGAACGATAAACGATAGATAACATTAATTATTACCACGGTCAAAATCTTACACTTTTTGTCGCCTAGCCCTCATCCGCCAAATCCATACCGCCCGATAAGGAACTTCGTTCCAATAATTCCGAGTAGTTTTACTAATAAGCTTATTTGGACTACTAGGAATAAAAGACGCCACGAAGATTACCAACAGTCTTACTAGTTAGACTATTGGGAAGTTTCCATTAGGATATTCCCATTAGCCTTACCAGTACTGCTACTGACTAATGGGAGTACCCCCTTCGTGACATTATAGTAGTCAATTACTTTGTCAAAGATGACAGAATTGTGATGTACGCCTCAATGTTTAATGATCCGAACAAGGAACCAAACATAAAAAAACTGAGTAACACAAACCACACACAAAAACAATACCGTCGTATTTAAAATGACAACGGAACAATAATTCTTTTAAAAATCCATCATCACATCCCTTCCCAACTTCACTAAAACACGCTCACAAAAGAGACAATAGAACTTAAGCACCTGCAGCAACTTTACGATGCTATCCGCACACGCACGCACACACAAACAAAAGACACATACAATACAATAAACATTATCATCAAAAGGTGAACATCCGACTGCAGCCAATTCGCATTCATGGTGCACATTCACTTTACCGAGCGAAATAACTGACGGTACGGGAGCGTAAAAATAAACCGCCGCTGGAACAACAGATATGCATGCAATTTTCTACTATACAGTACAGGCGATAGCATTACTCAACAATATTGAAGCGCAGTTTTAAAAGTTCGGTCACACAATTCTTCGAGCACCTTGCACATGCATAGATGAAGTACCGTGTCTACGTGACCAATGACTTAGAAGGAAAGGGAACGTTGCCTGCATATACAGTTGAGAATTTAAATTATTTCTTACTTTTTTCGTTTAACACTATATCTACAGAAATATTGGTACTATGCGATAGGTTTTTGAGTCCGGACCGCCCAAAAAAGATTGCTTAATTGTGTAAAATTGTCATGTAAGTAAATAATTTATGTACGGGGGTAAGGATATCGACTAAGTGAATCCGTATCATATCCGTACAAAATGAACTTCGCAATCTCCGCCTACTCCTCTGAGTAATAAGCGTGAAAGACTGACATAAAAAAATATTTTCTCAATAATACTTTAAGTCAGAGTTTGTATTATGTTACGTATGTGAGAATTTAGTTATGTTATGTGTGAACATACTAGAGTCTGTACACAAGAGCTGCATTCTTAAGTTCCTTTATCAACATTTTGCCATCGAATGACCCGATTTACGTTTGGATTTCATCTTTATGTTTTCCCTTTATAGTTTTAACGGCGAGGGGTCGGAATTCTTTACTTGTGCGAGTCTTGTCTGAACACTACAATTTGGGACTTTTCAAGGGAAGTGTGTAGCCGTTTTCAACGCTACCGTGTTTACCATCTAAGATCCTACCCTGGCAACACAAAACATCAGGTGAAATCTTAATCAAATGTTAATCTAGTAATCACACATGATAAACCCAGTAACGGAATGATGATTCGATACCAAGCATGTTATAGAGAATGACGTACATGATCACTTGATCATACATTTTATGGTTATAAATGTCCGCAGCTGGATCGCCATGTGGTAGAGCCCTACTGCAGCTATATTATAGTTGTAACACAAATGGGTCGGCTCGACGGTGAACGACCACGCTCTTGCAGAATACTAACGTAAAATAGCAGCTCAATTCTGCTGGAATGATTTACTGGAAACGAGGCATTCCATCTTAGTCCTCAGGAGTGGCAACGCAAGTGTATTTTGATTCTTATTCGAGGATAGATGTAGATGTCTATGGGCCACAGTATGCACTTACCATCAAGTGCACTATGAGCTCATTTGTCACCATTATTCTATTAAAAAAAAAACCTCATCGCATTATCAGGCGTCGCAGCTTTGATACAGCTGCCCGTCGCCAGTTTTAGTAGAGTACAAGGAAGAACCATCTCATAAGGGGCGAAAGTTGAAAAAAGTGTCCTACTATTTACTGAAAATAGAGGTTCCAAAACCTACAACAATAGCGCTGGCGTCTGAAAAACTACGATATGAAGATAACTGTTGTGAACGGAGTGAAGTCAGCTGAATTCAAATATTTAAAAAATTTCATGATTAAAGTAGTTAGTAAAATGCCAGTATACAAAATCTCAATTATTTACGTAGTACAAAACCAAGTGGATTGGTCGGTCCTAGTTTATTTGTCCACCTTATTCTAATTATTTTTTGGCGCGTTTTTTAAATTTATCCTATGTTACTGCAGCGCCGCCCTTATTGGACACGTTTTAGGGACGCTTTTCATATATAGAGATGGTCCTCCTTCTCTCTACACTCCATAGCCGGTTTGAATAATTTACGTCTGACCTAAACAAGGATGACTATAACGCCATCTATCGGAAGACATAATTATTTTCCCGGCATTTCACATAGTCGCCTCTTACATCAACCACGATGATGAATTATCTTACGCTGCCACAACACGATTATTTTATGATTAAAGACTTCTTTCATACAAATTATATTAGTATTTTAGGCGCAAAAGTGATAATGCGTAACGAAACCGTGAAAAACACACACTGTGAAATGCCATATAACCGCGACACGATGCAATGGACGGCGCGGTTTTTGCCAGCGGCATTTGAATGACGTGCGTCTAATGCGGCTTTTATTTGCGACGCGTTACATGTGTATGCGGTCGGAAACGAATTGAGCGCTACTGTACTTGCGATATTACTGCTGGAGATTTATGTCACGTTGATTTCCCTCGCAGCAAATTACATAAATATTCAGGTGACACACGCTATAAATATCGACTAACTATATTTAAATATTACAGCGCAAATTTACACGATCAAAAGCTTGTTCGTCCCTCACCTTACTGTGGTCAGTGGACTCCTTTTCTGCCGACTTCCAAAAAGGAGACGGTACTCAATTCGACTGTATGTTTTTTTTATGACTATACCTCATAACATTGTACTGGGTGAACCGATTTCGATGATTTCTTTTTTTATATGAAATCTGATAGTTTTTGTGTAGTCTCATATGAATTTGATCCAGGTCAGACCAATGTTTATTGAGTTATTCTTAAGTAACTTATATTGAAGTCGCTTATATTGAAGACGGCTGTACAAAATTTTTAATTTTAAATTATCTACACAGAAGTCGTCTGTGTAAGCACCCTCTTACCTATTTTTGCCACTAAATAGCAGTGCGTGCACTTCTTAAGAGTATGGGAAGTGTCAAAAAGATCTTTTAGATTCAAACAGATCAAAGTTATAAAGATACGCCATTCTTACGTTCAATACTGTGCACATAACTTTATTTCTGGAAGATGTTTGGCACAAGGAATGCCCTGTGTAATGCAAAATGGCGAACTTTAAATGTCCTAGAAATACTTTTAAATTTCTCAGAAATACACGTTCCCGTTTACTTTTCCTGCCGAGCACATGGCAATCAGTTTGTCAGTTATATTGCAATGAACAATTTACGTAGAATAAGTGAGAAAAGTAAGAAATGTTCTTGAGTGGCAGCTTAGTACAAGCTCAAGCAAGTTACGTTAAAAGTCTCGCTCACCCACGCTGATGCATTGTAGAGAACTAGAGATATAAACGCCGTACCTGAAACAATAAAATAAGCCTTTTTAGTCTTAAATTTATTTTTAAATATCATCATCATCATCATTACAGCGTAACAAAGTCGATTACTGTACTTGGGCCTTCCCTACATATTGCCTCATAAAAGGAACGTTTACCTTAGTAGCACTCTTGGCGTGTGAATTGCCAAATGCGGGTTTTTATTATTGGAATAAAGTTCCTTATCGGACGGTACGGGTTTGGCGGATGGGAAGTAGGCGACAAAAAGTGTAAGATTTTTTCGTCACTACCTCTTGTGGCCAGGGTTGGCAATGTTTAAAACGTTTGTTTAAAACAAGTGTTTAAAACACTGTTTAAAACACTGGAAAAAATACATACCTGTTTAAAACAAGTTTTAAAGCGTTTTGTTTTAAACATGTTTAAAACATATATAAAAAACGTTAAGTTTTACAACATTATAATTAATCCTATTTTTTTTCGTACTTTTTAAAACTTTTTATTGGCAACATTATAATTTTAAGGTATATTGTAAATTGTAATGGCAATTCTAGCTGGCGGCTGACGGGGATTACCCCAGCAGACTACAATGAGCGAACGAGTAAGGTATTTTTCTAGTCTGAGTAAATGGGAAAGGGATGAAGATAGTTCGCTCCGCTTGTACTGCGGTATATTTCTTATTGTCATTGTAGATTATTCAGTGAGACTATAATGACTAGTGAGTGATAGATAATTTGACTGAGTTTCGTTCGTTTAGTATTTATTTGTTTGATTTAAGTATTATCAGTCTGGAATACTCTGGATCTGCATTCTGCCTGCCTGCCCTTCCAAAAGAAAGAATGTCTACAGGATGAAAAAAGGATTCGCTTTGGCAGTACTTCACAGAACTGCCTGCATCTACAACAGGGGGTGGTGCAAGAACACTCAGGGTGAAGTGCAAGTATTGCGGGAAAGACTTGGTAGGGTAAAAAATGTTTTAAACATGTTTTAAACGTGTTTAAAACATGGTTAAAACATTTCAAATAAAACATTTATGAAAAATTGATTTAAAACGTGTTTTTTTTGTTTTTTGATTTAAACATGATGTTTTGTTCTTTTTAAAAAAAAACTGTTTTTTTTCCAACCCTGCTTGTGGCATAGTCATAGTATAGACGGCCTTGGCGGCGAAATAAGGAAGTGAGATGGAACAATATCCATCTCCCTCGCACTTTTTCTTATCTTGCCATGAAATAAATATTATTTTATTTCAAATGACGCTTCATTTTAATAGACGCTAGTAATTCATTTATTTGTATTTGTTAATCAATAATATAATACCTACGTTTATTAATAATAATACACTACGCAAGGAACTTCGTTCCAACCGAGTATTCCACGACAATCTGGCATTTTTTTTATTTATTAGGAAAATGTTAATCCCCATAATATTATGTCTAATTTCCCTGTGTCGCCCAAAGGGCAGTAGATATGGGGTTAGAGATATGTGGTAGTGGATTTCTTTATTCCGCCACTATACGGCGCAACATGTATAATATTCTGTAAGTGCAGGCACTTACAGAATATTATACATGTTGCGTGTATTGTAGTATCAGGATACTGATGGTGGTCGAGCTGGTTCATTATTTTTTTATAGGATAAGGCTGTCAAACGAGCACACAGTCCACCTGATGGTAAGTGGTTGCTGTAAGTCATAGACATCCACATCTATCCTCAATAAAGAATCACAATGCAGATGCGCTGTCACCCGTGAGTACTAAGGTGGAATGCCTCGTTTCCAGTAAAAAGGGTCTCCGGTTCTCTACACTCACCATACGAAACACAACAGTGTTAAGCTGCTATTTTATGCCGGTATTCTGTGAGAGCGTGATCATTCCCCGGTCGAGCCGACCCATTCGTGTTCAGCAGAGCGAGACAGTATTTCATGCCGGCACATCGCTTGCAACTTTACAAAGCGCAAGTTCGGCCCCACATGGAATACTGTTCTCATCTCTGGGCTGGGGCACCCCAGTGCCAGCTCCTTCCACTTGACCGCATCCAGCGCAGAGCGGTTCGAATCGTCGACGACCGAGTTCTTTCTGATCGGTTCGATACACTGGCACTGCGTAGAGATGATGCATCTCTTTGCGTATTTTATCGCATCTATCACGGGGAGTGCTCTGAGGAATTGTTCGGACTAATTCCAGCCGCTCAATTTCACCATCGCACATCGCGACAAAACTCGCGTTACCATCCATACCGTCTGGATGATTGGCGGTCCACCACTGTGCGATTTAGAAGAAGTTTTTTCCCTCGCACGACTTCCTTGTGGAATCAATTACCACCAGCGAATTTTCCGGACCGATACGACTTAGGAACCTTCAAGAAAAGAGCTTACACCTTTCTAAAAGGTCGGCAACGCATCTGCAATTCCCCTGGTGTTGCGGTGAGCCGCATGCTCGTTTGCCCCCTATTCTATAAAAAAAAACTATACTACTAATATAGCTGCAGCATGGCTCTACCACGTTCTTCATGCCACAGTGTGGTTGTATCATGATTTAAAAACATTGCGGTAGTTATAGCTTTGATCGACATCAAACCCTTTGCTCATTATCAAATTACAATAACTGCCGGCAAACATTGATAACGCGCGTTATCAGTGACTAAGACTCGATTCTTACTTTTATTCGTATTCGAAGATAAATAAGTTTGGTTAGATAGTACGTAGCTTTTTTCCTCTTTTTGCCTGGGTAGGTACCAAACTCTTACCTATTTTTAACCAGTACAATTACAGGTTGCGGGGCATTCTATCTCAGTCCTCAAAGATAGGGTTTCCAACCGTCCTGGTTTCCCAGGACATGTCCTAGTTTTTGTAGTGTCCTGGGATGTCTTGAATAGGTTTTAAGCAGCGTCCTGGGTTTTAAAACGGCCTGATAATGGCATGGCATTATCAAGGCGCTTTAAAAACCCGTTTAAAGCGCCTTGATAATGCCATGCCATTATCAAGGCCGTCATTGATATTAACGACAAAAAAGTATTTGACGAGATAGGCAGCGAACAGCGGAGCGAAGCGAAAACGAACCGATACTTGCATACATAGTACATACTCGTACATTCGCTACGTTTTCGGTTCGTTTCGGTTCGTAGTTATGTTTGACAAGGCCTTTACTGCGTACTGTTTTTAAACTGAATTGTCCTGGTTTTTCCAACTTCAAATCCTAGTTTCTTTTTTTAAATTTGGTGTTGGCAACCCTACTCAAAGGTGATAATGAACCATTTTTCACATCAATTTTATAAAAAATCAATTTACTAAGAAAAGATACAGAGGAACGTGCTGTAGGACACAAAAACAACAAGCTATTTGCGCATAAATTTTACTAGATCAGGCTTAAAAGAGCTTATGCGACTGAAGCAACCGTAACGAATATCACACGGAAACCGCAACATGACGCGAGTTTAATTTGCGACACGCGACAAATGTGTACACTCGTGAACAAATTGAGTGCGGTCGGAGGTAGGAACGACGTTGTGGCAGTTTAATGCAACGGTGGCTCGGTTAACAATGTATTTGTAAATTTAGAGCAATCAAAACGAGCGCATCAAATTACGCTTGTCGGATATAAAAGTTATACGGACATTATACAGCCTTTAAAGGTTCACCGTTTTACATAGAACCACCGTAAATTGCCTCATATTTGCCTTTGGTTTTGCCATAGTTGCCGCCATGGCAAGTAGGTTAGCAATCGTAGTTTTTTACAATTTTATGTTGTTATCAAGAAGATGCTGTTTTCTATCTCCTGTTTCTGTTTCCCACACGCGAGACGAAATGGGGTTAGTGAATATTCTTACACCACTACTACTAGTACATAGTCAGTGACATATTCTTTCATTTGTAAAGAGTCCCTCAGACAAAAATTTAAAGAAATAAACATATTAACTTTGGCATCGCAATATATTTATGAAAATCTAATGTATGTACATAAAAACATAAATAGCTTTAATAAGAATAAGGATGTGCATTCTTTAAACACTAGGAACAAACATAAGCTTGTAATACCAGTTACTAGACTCCACAGAATCAGTAATTCATTTATGGGGCAATGTATACGCTTTTACAACAAAATCCCAGAAAATATTCAAAGTTTATCAATAAACAAGTTTAAAAGTTTTATTAAAGAAAAACTGTACAAAAAGGGTTATTATAACATCAAGGAATACATGAATGAAAATAACCCCTGGGAATAAGGTGATCGCCACCATGCTGGTTCTATTAAAAATCATTTAAAAATTGTATAAATGAAATTATTGTTAAGTGGAATATGTTTGAAAAAAAAAAGTCCCGCTGGGTTTCTTGCTGGTTCTTCCCACGACAGAGGTATTTTCCGAACCAGTGGTAAATAAAAAATGACTTTCAATAAGAATTATGTAATAATCGATATTGAATAAAAAAATTATTCTATTCTATTCTAGTGTACTTAAATACCAACAAATTATATGGTACGTGACGGTAATATGGTCACCCGGTTAATATAGACATTTTCTTATAACTCAAAAACTACAGCTTTATTTGCATAGATGGCTTTGTGATACGATAGGTCCTCATCAGCCAATCAAATAAACCTAGCAAGCTAACAGCATAGCAAAGTGGCGAAGCAATCAGCTTTGTAGCGGTTTCTAACGGTTGCCGTTGAGCAATCAGTTTCAAAATAGGAGGTTCAGATGCCTGGGTGATCAGTAATCGATTGCTGAAAACAGAATTTGAAAATTCGAAACCGTTCTCGAGATAATCGTGGGACAGACGGACAGACGGACAGACATCGTGAAATCAATAAACCTAGCAAGCTAACAGCATAGCAAAGTGGCGAAGCAATCAGCTTTGTAGCAGTTTCTAACGGAAAAAAATCAAAATAGGAGGTTCAGATGCCTGGGTGATCAGTAATCGATTGCTGAAAACAGAATTTGAAAATTCGAAACCGTTCTCGAGGTAATCGTGGGACAGACGGACAGACGGACGGACAGACGGACAGACGGACAGACATCATGAAATCAATAAGTGACTTCGCAAGCTTCGCCTCTTAATAAGTGTCTTCACAAGCTTCGCCACTTAATAATAAAGTGTCAAAAAGGCGCTGCTTTATCGACGCCATTTTGACAGTTGAAATTATTGTAAATATTTAACTCGATTTTAGTATTGTATAGTAAAGTTACTTCTTTCTAAGTTGATTTTTCGAAGTGTTCGTAATTATTGTCAAAGCTTGTTTGCTATTTTTTTCTTAATATATTAGTTATAGTATACGGCTTTGTGTTTTTGTCTCTGTCCTCTTCCTAGTTTTAGTTTTATAGGGCGACAAAGCTTAATGTGACCATATTACCCTCACCTACCTAAATATTACATATTTACTATGTATGTAAGTATACCAAAAGGTTGCCAACCTTCCTTCCAAGTACCATGAAAAATATTCCCCATATGAGACAGACGGGTGAAGCCTTTGTTCAGCAGTGGACTTTTAATAGGATGTAACCGCAACAGTAAGTAGAACACTGAGGTATTTGAAAAAATAGCACACTACACTAATATGTAGCCGTTGACAGAAAGAACAATGACAGAAAAATAGATGACAAAAATTATTGCGTCTACACAAAACAAACAAAAAATATTTTTATATTAAGTTATTATTAGTAATAACTATACTATCAGTAATAGAATAGAATAATTTTTATTCAATATATATTACATGAGTAATTCTTATTGAAAGTCATTTTTTACTTTACCACTGGTGCGAAATAATAATTATAAAAGTGATATGGTTGAAAAGAAGTCTCTTACAAAGAACTTCCTACAATAATACATTATCTCAATCATTTCATTTAATGTTATGGCAACACTAGCTAAAACAAAATGTAAATGGTTTTTTTTACTGGCTTTACGGCTCTAGGTTCTAGCCCTTCTGAGAATGTCACTGTATGACCCAAAGGCCCTGGAGCCATGCCAGAAATATACATTTATAGTATGCAAATAAATAATATGGGAGATCTCAAAAATGACGAATGTACCATCTCGTTTACGCTAGATATCAAATACTCAGACCAGTAACGGGAGGCAGCTTCAAAGTTGCGATAGATCTGGTACTGAGATCGGGACTACGCCTGACAAACGCGGTGATAAAGGCACAACATGCCTCCAGGGGAAAATGCTCAAGTGCAGTAATAGACTTTCAAGATCTCATAAGGGGGTGTTCTCCTTTTTCTTGAAAAACGTGACGAAATGTTATGTCAAATATAACTTAATACATTAAGGCGAGGATTTCCAACGTTGAAAGGCTTTTAGCACTCCATTCCGCTGCATACATATTTGTCCAGCACGAAGTGAGCGTGCGACATTCGGAGGACAAAAACTCACTTTATTTGAAACGTTATTAGCTGGAAATAACCTAAATAAAAAATCTAATTTAATAACCGTGGCTTTCTTTCAAAAATGGTTATTGTTTAAAAAAAACAAACATCGAAGATCAAAGATTTTTCCGGCGGATAAAATTTAACTTCAAAAACATTTTAAAAATCGATGGGACAATAACGTATTTGAGTATTTCAAATATTATTATTTTTTCGATCATATTCTAAATGAAAAGCATTAATTCGCGAACGGTATAATCGTGTCTAAAATACGATATTTTATCCATCCTGGTCTTAAATAATATTACACATACTATATAAGCTAGTAATGACTGCCTCGTTGGTCTAGTGGTTGTAATAGTGCAACTGCTGATCATGAGGTCCCGAGTTCGAATCCCGGGTCGGGCCAAAAATCAGTTATTGGGTTTTTCCATCAAGAAATTCTCAGTATCTGCCCGGAGTCAGAAAGTTGGCGGTGTTTCACCCCCGTGCCTCGGAAAGCACGTTGGTCCTACGCCTGATCTCTCTCCGGTCGTGTCGGTTTACCGTCCCATCGGGCTATGAGAGTGAGGGAATAGAGAGTGCACCTGTGCTTGCGCATACACTTGGGCACTATAATCCTATCCTGCGCCGAAGGCTGTTCTCCGTTGAAACTGGCCGCCGTGGCCGAAATTCGGTCTGGAGGACATTATTATTATTAAGCTAGTAATACATCGTCACCGCAGAAACTTCTATTTAACTGTCTAATTTATTGACATGCAATTATTAGACCATTTCCATGTATTGTTATTACAGAGGATTTTCAATCCATAAATTAGTCCACAATCTACATTTATAGATCCTCCGGCCCTGTATCATCGGAAGCCAAAAGACTGCAATTGTACGTTAGTAAACTCCGCAGTTATCTCCAATCTATTATTCAACTAACAACGGGTATGAAAGCGCCTTGTTCAGTTTCTGTGAGGGTTCTCCAATTAATCTCTCCCGGAGCTCTATGGAACTGTATACACGTAGCTGTACAATACAATGTCACGTCTTAATAAACTGCTATCGAGTTAATAACAAGTCTTTTGTTGACTACGTAAGACAACAATAATAGACCATGTGGTGATTACGCAAGAGAACACCTCACTTAATTTCAACACGTGAATATAGTGTACGTTAACGTGATAAACAACGTGATTAATGAGACATTTTTACCGACTTCAAAAAAAGTAGATTCTATATTCGACGCTGATTGTTAGTTAGTTTAGTTAAGTTAGTTTAGTTGACCGTGACCGTTGACCGTGTAAGAATATCTATTAGCTAATACCATCTTACGTGTGAGGCAAGAGGCGACAGAGGAAAACAAACCAGGAGATGTGATTTAGGACGCTGCCAAACCAGCGCAG
Organism: Parnassius glacialis; assembly: GCA_033319125.1. Classification (NCBI taxonomy): domain Eukaryota; kingdom Metazoa; phylum Arthropoda; class Insecta; order Lepidoptera; family Papilionidae; genus Parnassius; species Parnassius glacialis. The sequence goes on along the minus strand of JAVANC010000028.1, from coordinate 34,680,518 downwards.
CAACTAGCAACTATGGCGGGTGTCCCCGCGTTGCTACGGGGGTTCAGCAGTGGACTTTTGACAGTGGCTGTAACGGTAATTGGTAAATCTGTCTAGACATCCGGCGAGGTAGATACCAACCGCTTAACTATCTCTGCCACCAAATATTGTGCTTACACTCCTGTCCAGTCTCAAGGATACAGAGAGTTAGTATATTACAGGCTGAAACATTCCATCTCAGTCTCCAGACGTGACAGCACATTTGTAGCTTTCTTTGCTTGAAGTTAGCTAAACGTGTCTATGGACTGCAGGAGCCTTTTACCATTATGTGGACTAAAGTCCTGTATGGCTTCTTGTCAGAAAACGATATAAATTATTTTGTGTGCTTAAGTAAAAACTATCTCATAAATTTGCCACGTTGCATAATATTGTCCTTAGATTAATCCTCCAAGATTGTTTAATTTATTTTTTGTTATTTGCTAGAATCATTTTCATTTAGTTATTTATGAGTAATAACAGAGCGACATAATCGCGTTTTGATGAAGCTCTTTAGATGAAGATAAAAAAAAATATAGTGGTCTAACGATATGCGAACTAACATTAAAAATTAGCATATTAAGAGATAGTCATTTTGTTTTTGTACGCGTTACTATGTTTAGTTTCCTTTGTTCTATTAAATAATTCTTATTTTTGTGAATTAATTAAAACCACTTCCTCGCCAAAATTGTCCAAAGATACAGTTTTGCAGCTAATTATTTGCGTATGATTTCCTGGCATCTTTCGAATAGAACGACAAATTCCGAAGTTTTCAACTAACCTATACATATTATTATTTATACTACATATATATTTTATACAAAAACGGTGACTAACGAACACACAGACAGCTGTTTTTTTTCTGCCGACTTCCAAAAAGATATGAAAGCTGATAGTTCTCGTGTGGTCCCATATGAATTTGATCAAGGTCAGACCAATAGTTTTTGAGTTATTCTTAATAACTTATATTGAAGTGGGCTGTACAAATTTTTTAATTTTTAATTATTATAGGATAGGGTGACATACGAGCACACAGTCCACCTGATGGTAAGTGGTTGCTGTGACCGTAGACATCTACATTTATCCTCAATAAAGAATCAAAATGTAGATGCGTCGTCACCCGTGACGACTAAGATGGAATGCCACTTTTCCAATAAAATGTGTTTCCGGTTCTCTACACTGACCATACGAAACACAGCAGTGTCAAGCTGCCATTTTACGCTGGTATTCTGTGAGAGTGTGGTCCTTCCCCGGTCGAGACGACCCATTCGTGCTACAACTATTATTTATTATTTATTATTCTCAATTAATTATCATAATGCAGATACTTTTCGCATTTACCACGGGTGCGCTCTGAGGAATTGTTCGGATTAACTGCAGCCGCCAAATTTCACCAATGCACATCGCGACAAAACTTCCCATAAAATCCACATCATCTGTTTGCTTTGTGGTCCATTAATTTGAGATTTACTATGATTTTTTTTCCTCGCACGACTACTTTGTGGAAACTTTTACCACTGCCGATTTTCCGGACCTATATGACTTAGGGACCTTCAAGAAACAAGCTTACTCCTTTCTAAAAGGCCGGCAAAGCACCTGCAATTCCCTTGGTGTTGCAGTTGTACATAAGCCGTAGTCGACACTTATCATCGGGTGAGTCACATGCTCATTTGTTCCCTCTCCCTATAGAAAAAACACTTTCTGAGGCCTTAGGTCTTAAATGAAATACCAATGCAAATAATGTATATACAAGAACAAAATTAATTCTCAATAACTTACTCATTCTTGAGCGAATATCCGGATATCCGGTAACGTATTTTATCACGCAGAAAATGCTATAGACCCCCTTAATAGTTGAATAATACACATTATTAAAATAATTATTATAATTGCAAGCAAACTATTACATATATAACGTCTTGTTAAACGGCCAGCCACAGAGGCGGCAGACAACATGTCAAGCAATTGACGTTATTCACTTTCACAGTCAGAGGCCACGAGAATGAAACGTTTCCAGGGGCGTATTCGGCGGAAGAGCTCTCGACATTAGCTGACGCGCCTATAAATAACTGGGACCGAACTGGAAATACAGGTACGAAATGGGACAAAGCTAAATTGACTGGAACGCAATAATCTTCCGTTTGAACGATATTTTGAGTGGATTAGACTAAAAAAAAAACCTTTTTATTAGTTATAAGTCAATTCTTGAATACAAATATTTGAAATTAAATGTAATGAAAATTAAATGTTCCTTTGTCAAACGTCATCGCGTTTAGAAGACTACCTTCGTTTCAAAATGAGGCTTTTCTGTCCGGAGAAGAAACGGTGAAATAAACTCGGCAAGTGTCCTCTTTTTTGTCATTTTATTTAAAGCCAATAATTTCATATTATTAATCAAAGTTGAAAAGAAACAAACCCATATCCATACCCACTCTCACTCATACTAGCACGATCTCCGCTTCTCTCACTCCCTCCATTACAACGAATCTACTGCGCGATGTATATAATAGTGTTAAAAGCAACAATTAACGCTCTCGCCATTTAAGATCAGCGGCGCGATTGTGTAACTCTGGTGCTGATTCGAATCCGAGGCCTGGAGCGCCATCGTCAAACGTTTAGCTACTGCGTTACCATACAATCAAATAACAGATATTTACGTCGCCGATGACGCATTGCTATAGTTATTACAATAGTATTGGAAACCAGATCTGATAAAACATATGAAAAAACAATTAAATTCAATCGCTTATTCAGATACAGTAAAATCGCACGGTGTACGCTTCTTTAAAAACTGACATAAATTTAAATAAAGGAAAATATGTCAACTATTGTGGTTCTTACAATCGCAGAGGCGACCTCCATCACATCTAACCGAGACACGAGATACAATTGAACAATAGGAAGTGAAAAGTTTGCTTACTATTCACGTTTATTGTTAAAAAAATAGCCAGGGTCAGACGAGCTAAGAGTTTTTGTTAAGAAAACCTGCACATTCTCAGCGAATAAAGCACGATGTCCACATAAATAAGAATGAAAGAAGATTTATACAGAATAAAAATAATAAAACAATTTTTATAACCTTATAAGTTGCGAGTCGAAAACTACACCTGCCTAGTTTATTTTCAAACAATATTTTCCTTCATCAATACATATTTAAGCGAATTTTTACAGTATGAATATATCAACTTTTTCTACATTTTTTAAACTCTCATGCACGTAGTGTTCGCTATTTATTGACGAACGAGATCTTGACAGTCAGACGAGTGATCATCAGCGTCATCAGTATTATACTATTGGCTCTGAGCTTACTGACCCGCCTGCTCATCGTGGCAAATACATTATGAAAAAAAACCTGTCCGATACGAAAGGGGCGACCTACGTTTTTCAATGATATTACCAGAAAAAGACGTTTTGGTATTGTTTTTTAATAAGGATTTTATCACAATTTTCCTAAAAAAAAAATAGCAACGTTTAAAAATCTAGCAACACCGTTGTCACCAACTGTGTTCTGTGAAATGTCGCACTCTAATTAAGAGTATAAAATATGTTAATGTGCCTGGTTAGAAGTGACATTCGAGAGATTAAACTCATAATATGAAGTGAAGCCGGGGGTCAGCAGAGGTCAAAGTAGGAGCCCGCGCCGCATGTATTTTCAAGTAAGTTTTCCCTTTTAATTAAATTTTATTTTAATTTGCGACGGATTTTTGTAATATTTATTTTTGAAAAGGATTACATGAACTGAATCATACCACGATAACTAAAAAGCACCCCTACGGGTCGGAGAGAGTTTTTTTACATATTATATATAAGTCACTCTTTCAAGTAATGTATGTCTACCGACACATTCTTGCAACGGTCCAGTGGACTTAAAAATACCGAAGAAGGAAAAAAGCAAGAAACACATGAGCACAACATTTTTTATGCATATTATTTTTCCTTGGCAATTTGTATACTACATAACAGAACGTATGAGACAATAAAACGTATACTAATTTATAGAAACCAGGCATAAAACGTAACTTAATTTCTAACGCAAGTCGATGATATTTTTAAGATCAGCAACGAAAAGAGCTTAGTTATAAATATTAAATAATCTCACAATTTAAAAAAAAACCGCTACAATTAACAATTAAATACACAAAAGAAGTCCAACAGCGAAATGTCATTTAGCTTTTAACAAGGCGAAAGGCACGAAGTGAGTCGTCCTCAAACGTAGTCACGTGGAAAGCTCTTCTCGCATTTTCTTGAGCGGGCGGATAACTAGACTTAGCAAAGTCAAGTCAACTCAGAAGGTGAATTATACGATGTGGAAAAAATCTACTTATTTTTTTCTTATTCTTTTTTTTTAAGAAGGCAGCAGCACCTAATGGTGAGTGACCATCGCTCATGAACTTCTTTTTCTGAAAACCAGAAGAATTTCAGGCGTGATCGACAACAATTCTATTAGTTTATGATTAAGGCCGTCATCTATCTTAATTAAAAAAAACACATAATACTGCGCCCCCTTTTCCCTAAAGCGGGTCGCTTCCGATTCGGTAGAAAGGCCACACAAGCCAATGCCAGTATCACAGGTGGTGTTTAGTGGGTAGGCACTTATGTTTCGCAATAAGTCCCACGTAACCACACAGTCGGCTGTCGTGGTATGCTTAGACTTAGAGCATTCATCACCCGCTTCCCGAAGGGTAGCCCCTTTCATTGCTTCTGGGCGCAAAAAAATCACATAATAAAATTGAGAAGTTCAGATAAAATACCTCGTAATTTTTTGTAACCTCTATGGTACCCATATCAGTTCAACATAATTTAATAGTTCAATAGTTCAGCAAGATCAAGCAATAGACAAAACTTACATAAGAATTTACTTCAAGTTCGAGAGTCGCGCACTTGGCGTTTGGCGCCTTTTTGATATGATAGCGATGAGACAGTTTTTCAACAAATAAATGGATCGTCCTTAGAAACATATTCTGACGTCTCCGATGCGCAGTGGCTTAACAACGAGTTACAGCGCTTGGGGATGCGGGTTCGAATCCCGAACGGAACAAGTATCTGTATGGCCTACAAATAATTGTTTCAGGTCTGGGTGGTTGTTCTTGTGCAATTTATGTTTGTATACTGCCTCCAACGGTAAAGGCGAAAAGCATACTGTGAGGGTAATGTTTTAAAAGAATAATACAACACAACTTACACGTGAAAATCTATGATAAATACTCTTATTTTTTAAATTTCGACAGTTAAAATTAAAACCCATGACAATGTACTGATTTGAAACAAGTAAACAAATTTAAAAATCGTAATAAAAGTTCTCATACGATAACAAGTAAAAGCTCACCGTTTAATTAATTATATTAATTAATTATAATCTTAGACTTGCGTTCAATTGCAAAACATTAAAAATATAGATTATAAATTACCAGAGGTAGTTTGAGTCTCTAGTTGCCAAATAATCAAACGGTATTTTAAGATGTCGTCAAGTCTCGTGGTGTTTCAGTCTTTTTGACTTAAAGTGATAGAGACAGCACGAGACCTAACGGCATCATAAAATTGAGCAGCGTTTAAGTATTTGGGAAAAAATATTTTTATGTAAAATATCTTAATACACACTAAAAATAGTTGTGTATTAATAATTCAAACATTACCCTATCATCATCAAGGCCATCCTACCTCTCACCTGGATTAACGTTATCCTAAATTTAATGAACATAAAAGACGTACCATAATTGACCAAAGCTTAGACTACACGTCACGAATGTTAAAATTACATGAAGTAAAATAAAATAAACAAGTAAAAAACCGTTACAGAGCGGTTTCTCATTTATTCTTTATGTCCCGCAGCCAAACGCTCGCATACGTTTTTCATGAGGGCAAGAAAAACAAGACGCTAGCGAATACATATTATATGTAAACGGACAGGTTCCTCTAAATTACTGCGTGAACAAAACAAACCACTAAACTGAAGCAGCAGCACAAACTGAAGAATTAATAATTCGAAATTAAGAATGACAACAAAGGTGCGGCGTTTTTAGCCGACTTCAAAAAAGGAGGGGTATATCAATTCGAGTGTATGTTCTTTTTTTGTACGAATGTTACTCGATGATCTTCGTCAATTGTGAATTGATTTTATAGATTCTTTTACATTTCAATAGGTTATACAAGGGTGGATTGAAAAGTACTCGGCCTAACACAGATCCATTCAATTCTAAAAATCAAATCTACCCACATTATTTAGTTCAGTTCAGACTAGTTCATTGTGTGAAGTTCGAAACGTGTGCGATAATTTGTTGTGATTTTATAAATTTATTAACAAAGTAATCGGACATAATTTCCGCGAATGGAGTAAATCGAGCAGCGTGCCGTCATTAAGTACCTCCATAAGAAGGGGCTATCATCAAAAGCCATCCATGATGACGGGGTCAGTACATTAGGCGATTGTGCATGACAGAGCATGATTCATCCGTCAAAAAATGGATAGCAGAATTTAAGCGTGGTAGAGAGAGTGTGAAAGATGAACCCCGCTCTGGAAGGCCTTCGACGTCAACTACTGACGAAAATATTAAAAAAGTACTTGATTTAATAATGGGAGACCGCAGATTAAAAATTAGAGAGATAGCCGAGATTATAGGCATCTCTTATGAACGAACTCAAAACATCATTGTCAACGAGTTGGGTTTCCACAAGGTGTCTGCGAGGTGGGTTCCGCGACTGCTTTCAGTTGAACAAAAAAGGACGCGATTGACTATTTCACGCGACTGTTTGGAGTTATTTGAAGCCGATGCAGATGATTTTTTGAATCGTTTTGTTACTATAGACGAAACATGGGTTCATTACTGTACACCGGAAACAAAACAACAATCAAAACAGTGGAGAAGACCTGGTTCACCACCCCCTAAAAAGGCTAAGTCGATTTTGTCGGCAAATAAGGTGATGGCTTCAGTATTCTGGGACTCGAAAGGTGTGATTATGACTGATTATCTTGAAAGGGGTCAGACTATAAACTCTGATTACTACTGCACCTTACTACGTCGTTTACGAGAGGAAATAAAAGAAAAACGTCGAGGAATGCTCAGAAGAAAAGTCCTGTTTCATCAAGATAACGCGCGTGTTCACACGTCAGTACAGTCAATGGCTGAAATTCACAACTGTGGCTTTGAACTGTTACCGCATCCGCCGTATTCACCTGATCTGGCACCATCAGACTTCTTTCTGTTCCCTAACCAAAAAAAGCACTTGGGAGGTCAAAGATTTTCGACAAACGACGAGGTCAAAGCAGCTGTAGACGCATATTTTGACTCTAAGGAAGAATTATTTTTTTTCAACGGTCTAAATGCTTGGAAGGGGAGGTGGCAAAAGTGTATTGAACTTGATGGTGATTATGTAGAAAAATAAAAATATAACTGATTTAGTATGTGTTTATTTTCTTGGTTAGGCCGAGTACTTTTCAATCCACCCTCGTACTACAGGGGTGGTTTCATATTTTTATTTATACCACCCCAAAAACAGGAGATGAATTTTTGATAAACATTGTTTCAATGTTGGACTAACAGATGATTTCAAGCGCCAACTGATATGTATAACTTGAAAGATTATTAGATTTAGTTTTTTTGTTGATGTATATAACCCATTAGATCTAATATATATTTCTAGTGTAGTGTTGAAATTAAATAAAAATCTTAATACATGAGCATTTAATATAATTTAGTATATAAGTAATGATTTTATACAAATTTTCTTGGTAAAAAACATTACAGTGAAATGTTTTTGTACGTAAACTTTAACTCAAAAAGGTCAAAAGAGTTAGCATTTTCCAAAGACATCTTTCATGAGAAGGGCTCTCGGCATAAGCCGCTGACTATGAACAGCTACAAAAGGCCGGATTTTCATTTAAAAATCTAGGTGAGGGATCCAACTCTGAAAATAATAAACCCTAGACGTCGGCTTTTGATATACAAATCTACTGACAATTAACTGGAATACATAAGTTGTTTTAATAGAGCCGTCAGTAATAACCCACAGAAGTGAAACTAGAAACAACCACGTTACAGTTTCCATACTGGCAATATGAAATCTCCAAATTTTAGTCCCAAAATGGCTAACTCAGTGTAGGACGAAATCACAATAATGGAGTGAAGGCCTAATGCGGCATGCGAAGAGACGATAGGTGTTATTGACTAAGGGCAGTGATTTGTGGCAATCTATGGGGGATGGCTCGAGTGCATGACATTAGCAATCAATTAGAAAAAAATTGTTGACAATTTATTTTAAAACAATTTATATAGAAAACCTTCTGGAATCTGAGCCTTTTTTTTCACTTTAGTCCTGATATTGCGCTATATTCAATAGCGCTAAATCTGCTTTCGCTAAATAGGTAAATATCATACAGGGAGCATATACTTACGTAAGTATGTAACTATATGTGAGGATTATTTTAATTTTATTAAAATAATCCTTACATGGTGGAACCACGCTGCTGCTGTAGTGTGATATGCTATGTTGCTTCTCATATGGGATATTTCGTATGGTGAGTGAGGAAAACTGGAAGCACTTTTTACTTGTAAGGGACCTTTTCTATCTTAGTTTTCAGAAGTGACAATCTGAATTTTGATCCTTAATCGATGTTAGATGTAGGTGCCACAATGTCACAGCAATCAGACGAAGTGTGTGATCGGTTATATACAACTCTTATTAGTTTTAAAAGTTGTCATATTTCGAACAATTATCATACAAAAACAAAGCCAACCAATGGTAAATCGTTTCATTTTTAATTAATCATGAAGATGTAATTACACTATTGTCATTACCTGAAATCTAAACTTGACTTCCTTGTGCCACAAATAATTCCAACATTTGTACAAACATACAAACTACATTTCAAGATTGTATTGTAATTCTAACACTGCACTTTTTATAAACGTTACTTTGAACACGGGTAGTTTAGTTATGAACGAGTACCTCTTTGTTATCGCACTAAGGTGCTAAGTGCGAGACAAAGCATGGCTCATATACAGCTGCGGGTATTTGCGGTTGAAAAAGAAGATCTGATCCTACTAAGAATCTGAAGTCAAATTCTTAATTTTACATTTTTAATTTCATAAAAAAAGAAACACTTGCTGCCAGTACTTACCATTAAGCACTTTCACCTTCGGAAAAAAACTGAGAGAGAGAGTAAATTGCAAAAAGAATTTTCTAATTTTTCCTGCTGAAGGTACTAGAAGAAAGACTGCACGAAATGCTTTATGCGGGTGCGCTCGTAATCAGAAGTTCCAGTTTCCAATTGCATTCTGTTTTAATATTCCATTTATCTTGACCTTACTTTATGTAATTTTATAGAGCGCAGATAGTGAAACCGTTTGCTAAATTTCCTTCCTTTAATGTTACCTAAAATTGTTAAATAATGATTTTTATTTTACCCAACTTCTAAAAAGGAATTATTATAAATTTAACTGTATTTTCTTTCTTTATACGCTAAATCAGTATGAAGTTATGTATGTATAAATGTAATTTATTGTTTTGTTAGGAATTTTGTATATATTCACGTAGTACTAGCGTAAAACAGCAGCTTAAGGAGACTTTTTTATTGGAAACGAGACATTCTACCGTAGTCCTCAGGGGTGCTACAACTTTACTACTAATATAGCTGCAGCATGGCTCTACCACGTATATAGCATGTCTTCGAATTTTTTTTCTCAGATATGCAAGTTTTCTTCCTTCACCGCCGAGCACGTGTAAATCAGCACTTAAAATTGCAAACAACAATTTCTTTGGGCCCAGCGGGGAACGAACTTTGGCTCCTCGCGTACTGTGAAATTTACAGCGAGCCCTAAAAGCCTCTGAGCTACCACGGCTCTACCCTAACTCTCTCAGAAGTGAGAGGAGGCCTGTGCCCAGAGTAGGACGTACCTATATAGGCTTTAACTTTAAAAACTTAACTTTAATTTTATAAGCATTTAACTCAAAAAATATGGTTTTCAATAAGGCATTAAATAAATTTAATACATGGCTATCTTTGCTCTAAGATCGCGGGTTCATTAATTATGCCTGTCCCCGATATCTTCCCCTCTCCTGTCGTTTACAACTTGCCAAAGCTTGATCCCTACAAAATCGACGGGACAAACTGAATAATTATTAACTGAAGATAAAGGGTCAAGAAGGACTTAGCAATTTCTGAACTAAACTAATTGCTCGAAAGCCGTTAGATGGTTTTATCCGTTGTTTACAACTATACGACCGTTGGCCTCATTGTTGTAGTACCGGGCTTCTACGCCGCATGTACAAAGTTTGAATCCCAGCCGGCACACTACTTGTTGGTCGTGTAGTGCGACAAATATGACTCGGAACAATTATTTGTAGGCCATACAAATACTTGTTTTTTTTTTTTATTGAATAAGGGTGACAAACGAACCCACAGTCCACCTGATGGTAAGTGGTTGCTGTGGCCCATGGACGTCTACATCTATCTTCGTTTGCAAATTAAAATGCAGATGCGTTGTCAGCCGTGAGGACTAAGATAGAATGCCTCTTTTCCAGTAAAATAGGTCTCCGGTTCTCTGCACTCACGATACGAAACACAGCATTAAGCTGTTATTTTACGCTGGTATTCTGTGAGAGCGTGATCCTTCCGCGGTTGAGCCGACACATTCGTGCTACAACTATACAATTAATATAGCTGCAGCATGGCTCTACCACGTACAAAAACGTACACGTTGCCCCGTGTGGGATTCGAACCAGCAGCCCTTAGCGCTGCAACTCATTGCTAATCCATTACGCCACGGAGCCGTCAGTGCCGATTCTCGACACACATCTGCTCCTCGATCATTTGCGGAGCGGAAGCAGACAATTCGTACGAGACTATGACTCCAACAAATTGTCAGCGTCAAATTCCGCTGCAAGACCTGGGCCGCTTTCGATGTAGGGAGGATTTGCCTTTATTGGCACGCTTGGCAATCGTATTGAAGATTTCAGTACCAAACGTTTCGCACCTATGAACCCGATCTTAGTATTTAACGTCTGGCATTAACGAGACGGCCAAGCCGCCACCTATTGGATTCCATTATATTTTCCTATTATTTCCGATAGTCGCCTCTTACAACTTCATCTTATAGAATTTACTTACACAGAACACCGTGGGTAATGGGTTCTCCTACGCCCCCACCGCACAGCAGCGCTTTATAATATTATGTTCAGTAGGCAGATCTACCTACGTATTGAAGTATAGTTAGCTCCTGCGAAGTTAAAAAATAATATTCCTTAGGTGTCGTAAGAGGCGACAAAGTTAAACAAATCAACAGGTGGGCAGCGTCTTCCCAATAACGACTAAAAATACAAAACTGCGTTTGCCAACCTGCTAGTTAGTAGTAAAATTAATTAGGAAATATATTATTTAACAAGCTGTGCTCCGCGACTTCGACCGCGTTGAAATTATTACGATTGAATTTTTATTGCTTTTGCGCGGAACCCTAATTGTTTTTCTAAAATAAAAGTAGCCTAACTTACTTCTTATAACATCAGTTAACTGCCCGTTTATAAAATTGTTTGTTTGTTATAAGTACCGTATACACTTTTATATGCATTTAGTAAAAAGCTATTAGTAAAATTTTGGCATTAGAAACAGACACTTCAATTTTATTTAGTTGTATAGATAGGCGGTTAATTAGGAAATAGCGTTAGTCGTTTCCTCGTTTCCAAATTTCTGAGCCCAAAGAAGTTATAATTATTAGATAGCCTACAACGCAAACAAAACCAAAAAACGACCTCTTCTAGAAAACAGTAACACAAATTATAAATCATTTTTGAGAGGGTTTTTGGAGCAAAGACGAGTTAACCGCCCTACCCCGATGCATGTCATCGCATTTCGCATGCCCTCGAAATAACGGGCACTTACATATTTAAGTGCAAATGTATTCAAACAATTTTCGTACAGAATGTTAATATCCCATGCAGTTACTAGAGATTATAGGTTAATTACACATTTTTTATATTTACAAAGTTATGTACAACTAGGTTGTTTTATTTCATTCTCTACAAGACATTTTTTTTAAATAGGATAAGGCTGCTATACGAGCACACAGTCCACCTGATGGTAAGTGGTTGCTGCTGCCCATAGACATCTACATCTATCCTCTATTACAAATCAAAATGCAGATGCGTTGTCACCCGTGAGGACTAAGATGGAATGTCTCATTTCCAGTAAAAAGGATCTCCGGTTTTCTACACTCACCATACGAAACACAGCAGCGTTAAGCTGCTATTTTACGCTAGTATTCTATGAGAGCGTGGTTCTTCCCCGGTCGAGCCGACCCATCTGTGCCATTCATCATTCATGAACAATTCACATCATACCCATTCTAATTTCACTCAGACTGACGTCCGAGATATCATCGGAATAGTGTCGGATAAGACTTGCTCTAGGATCGTTACTCACACTTGCGTGTGGCTCCAACGATGGCGTGTATAGCTGCCCGTGGAAACTCTCAATCTCAATGAAAATCTAAGGTGTCCCGGAAACAATGCTACCACATTCGGTCTTCAGTTTCGACTTTGAACACTTATTCAATACGAGCTGTATTGACATTGCTTAGGTCCCGCCGCATGCATTTGAAGATCAGCCTGTTCAGTTGCCTGTATGCTGTCAAATCTGCTGAAGACTGCAGCTTCATTTACCGTCTAACAGCCATGAGATTAAGAGTGTGATCGAAGGGCTTTTAGGTTCTTCTTCGAGGGGTCCATTCATATCGTCCACTGCATTGCAATCTTCTAGGTACTGAAAACGATTTCGTAACTCGAGCTGAAAGTCTTCGGGGCATTGGAGTGGAGCACGACGGGTACGGAGCGTTGACTTCATTAGAATTGAACTCTGTAACTTAAAGTTAAAAATCAGCGTGCGTCTCACCATTCGATGATAGCTGCTAATTTTCACCCTCGGGATCACTGAGACATCACTGAACACTGAACAGTTGCCGTCTAGTCGTCATAATAAGGTCAATCTCATTTTTTGTCGAACCGTCGGGGCTCGACCAGGTCCACTTCCTGTGGGGTCGCTTCTGGAAGAAAGAGTTCATTATAAAGATTCCTTCTTTCTTCATGAAGTCGGCCAGCTGCTGGCCCCTTAGGTTCCGTTGCCCAATCCCGAATCCCAATCCACTCACAATCTTGCTGTTAACTAGAGACTTTTGGACGATAAATCTGACACATCCTTGGGACAGATGGTCGCCCTCTCAGTGATCGAACAAGTTGCCGGATTCGAGGATTACCGTGTGCTCCCCCTCTCTTCAGACCTCAGATAAACCTATAATATCCCAGCGCAACTTGTCTATCTCTTCTTCCAGCCCCAGGATTTTCTCGTCAGTCCTCAGCGTGCGTGCGTTATATGTTGTCAGGTCTTAGGTGGCAACCGCCACCGGAGATTCTTTGCACCCCTGCTCTGCCGTTACCATGATCGCCAGCGTAGCCAGGAATAGCGGAACTGCCGGGGTCTGGGGGCCGTATCATTGTAGCTTTCGCCATGGGGCATTGCATGGGCTTGGCGAGCGGGTTGGAAAGCGCAGGTTTTAGAACGAAGTTCCTTATTGGACGGTACGAATTTGGCGGATGGGGGCTAGGCGAGAAAAATGTAAGATTTTTCCGTTACTACTCCTTTTGACGTGGTGTAGACGACCTTGGCGGCTATAAGGAAGCGAAATGGAATAATATCCATCTCCCTCGCACTTTTTCTTATCTTGCCATGAAAGAAATATTATTTTAAATCACGCTTCATTTTAATAGACGGTAGTAATCAATTTATTTGTATTTGTTAATCAATATTATAATACGTTTATCAATAATAATATACATGTTTTTTTTATAGTTATTTTTCTGTTATCAGAAAGACGCTGCTGACCATCTCCTGCCTCTTACGACACCCACGGAGAGATATTATGTGGTATTGAATTTTTTTATAACCGCAACTAGCCGGCCTACAATATTTCTTAAACCATACCTTTGGTTAATGTTGTCAAATGTTGTTGATAAATTGTTTGGTTAATAATGTCATATCTTAAATATCTCATAATTAAATTATTTTTATCACAGCATCATAGAATAAACGCGTTCGAATAGCGTGTTCGTTTAATTTACGCAAGCAATAATTGAATACCAACACATTAATTGCTCAACCACTAGCGGCCTACGTTAACATGCTATTTTCATGTTTTACATTTAAGTAAGTGCTCACTTCTTATCTATGGATGTGACGGAACATAAACAACCGGACTTAATTAGAAAGTGTTTTTATTGTTCCTTTATTTTAACGTTATTTTATAACGTTGTATATATATATATATATATATATATATATATATATATATATATATATATATATATATATATATATATATATATATATATATATATATATATATACTAGCTGACCAGGCAGACGTTGTTCTATCCTTTCCGAACGACCATTTGCTTTCCTAAAAAAAGTCCTGATTATTAGCAATAAAAAAATTGAGGATCACTTATCGGGATAAAAATTAACCTATCTCTCAAATTGGACCAAACTGCACACAGTCTGCAAATTTTTTTTGAAATCGGTTCTATCTGTTGAATACTTACAGCAACACGTGGTGGTTATACTACTAAATTGTAGCTTATATTAAACGTTTGTATTTTTAACATAGCGCCATCTATTAAATATTTACTCAATCCAGTCAACAGATATCGTCATCTGACAGAATCGTTTGGAGCTAACAGAAATTGTGACTGTCAAATAATAGACAAATAATTTTCAATAAAATAATATTGTATTGCGACTATAAATTGAGATGTAAGCTATCCTATCTTTTAAGTTGGACCAAACTGCACATTGACCAAAAATTTCATTGAAATCAGTTCAGTGGTTTAGGAGTCCATCGCGGACAAACAACGTGACACGTACTTTTTATATATAAAGAAGATATATATATATATATATATATATATATATATATATATATATATATATAAGGGTGACAAACGAGCACACAGTCCACCTGATGGTAAGTGGTTGCTGCGGCCTATAGACATCTACATCTATCCTCTATTACAAATCAAAATGTAGATGCGTTGTCACCCGTGAGGACTAAGATGTAATGCCTCATTTCCAGTAAAATGGGCCTCCGGCCACCTGCACTCACCAAGCGAAACGCAGAGGTAAACCTCTACTTCACGCTGGTTTTCTGTGAGGTCGTGGTACCACCCCGGTTCGAGCCGGCCCATCCGTGCGACAGCAAAAGCTGCCGCGTGTATGTATGTATATATACTAAGATTTTCTCCTGTATCGTAAAAGCAGAAGAACAAACATCCAGACCAGGAACTATTTTTTAGGCCATAGAAATACTTTTTCCGTGTGGGGTGCGAGCCTGCGGTCTTTAGACCGAAACAACTCAATTCTACGCTATTGCATCACGAAGCCGTCAAAGTAACACGATGATTAAAATTGCGATGAACAATATCAATGTCGCCGATGTGAATTGAACTTAGGTTGGTCATTTACTATGAAATGCTACGTGTTTTCTCTAAAAAGTTGTGATTTTTAACTTCTCATTTAGCTACTGTAATAAGTTTTACAT
Organism: Parnassius glacialis; assembly: GCA_033319125.1. Lineage (NCBI taxonomy): Eukaryota > Metazoa > Arthropoda > Insecta > Lepidoptera > Papilionidae > Parnassius > Parnassius glacialis. The sequence continues at coordinate 34,664,925 of JAVANC010000028.1, read as the reverse complement.
TCGAAGTTTCCAATTTTATTATATCTCCGCGTCCTGAGGCCCCTGAATGCTGTTTCTGTTGTAATGATTTCTTATATTTACGCGAACACTACACTTTGAATAAAACTAATTTTACAGATTTTAATTTACTTATTTTTAATTCTCGACGTTTCGGGCGGGCCCCTAGACGGGCCCCGTCATTACATCAGACTTGATAGACCAGAAATCCTTGTAAAAGAAATTCGATTCCTACCAAGGTCAGGCTATTGAAATTAAAAAACACATCCTAATTTCAATAGGGAAGGAGGCTTGGTAATACCATTATACTACCGGCGATAAAGTTCGAAAAATAGTTTTATTCAATGTTTCACTTAGGTTAGAATATACACTCAAAACTATTTAAAGGGGCTTCTACGGTTCGTGCGGCGTCCCATTTGAAGATGGGTTCGCATAGATCTCGATGAGATACGCAGAAAAGTAAGAATACAATTTTTCGATTTAAAATTACTTTTTTACACAGAAGAAGTGCTGGAAGTGCGGGAAGTGCAGCCCCTTCGCCTTTGCGTAGCAAATCGCAGGCACCCATGCTCACCTCCGCAGCTTTGGTTTATTGATGCTTCAAATCGTGGCGCCGTAAAAACCGTAGTCGTGTCTATTTAAATAAATGAACGCTACTTAGTAGCGACGTTACGTTATTGTTGTTCATGGAAGGCATTAGAAGTAAATGAAATATATCAACACAATAAATGAAGTTTGCAAACCAACTGCAAAACAGCAAAACACGTTGCGAAGTAGGGCAGCCTCGCTGCAAAATCACCTCTTGCACCTGATTGTACTAACAGAATTACCACGACGAACAGAATAACTACACACGGGTGGAATGGCCAAAGCAACAAGCTTCCGCAGTATTTTTCGAGTACTCGTGTGAAACACCAACGAGTGCGGGAATTTTAACGCTTATTAGTTTAGAAAACTAATAAGCGTTAAAATTCCCTCGTAACATTTGTTTTAAATATATAATTCGACAAAAACTCCAAAAAAATATAATTCGACATATGCAAGACAAAAAAAAATCACTAACGCACACATCGGTGAGGTGTTCGTTAGTGATTTTTTTTATCTTGCAAATGTCGAAAACAAATTTTATTTCACGAGTAATTAATTGCTTAGTGAATACCTGATTATATTTTCGCTGTCGATACGGTTGCTTAAAAAAAGAAACAAACTTACAATTCTTCATAAAATAGAATGTTAATAGTAAGTGTTAACAACATTTTATATAGGTACTTATGTATTAAATATAGTATTTTTTTTAAGAAAAACATATTATAGTCTGTTTCAAATTAACATTTTATTTTAAAAGGACTAAATAATATTTCATTAACGATACGGCTTCTTCTTTAAAAAAAAAAGAAAACTACGTAGAAATTACTTAGTCACAAAATAAGATAGTTGACAGTTATAACCCTAGTTATAGCTGTCAACTTCCCATTTTTCCAACTTTTTATATATCAAATATAGTATTATTGAGGCCGTTGCCAGCAAAAATATAGATGGCAATAATATAAAAAAAAATATTTAGTGTTTAAAATCGATGTTTTATATTATTAAAAGGAAATGTTGTTGCTACTTTTCTGACGACTTCCAAAAAGGAGACGGTACTCAATTCGAGTGTATGTTTTGTTTTTAATGTGTGTTACCTCATAACTTTGTACTGGGCGAACCGATATCGACGATTTTTTTTATATGAAAGCTGATAGTTTTCGTGTGGTCCCATATGAATTTGATCATGGTCAGACCAATGGTTATTGGGTTATTCTTAAATAACCTATAATGAAAGCGCTTATATTGAAGTCGGCTGTACAAAATTTTTAATTTTAAATTATAGCTGTTATTGATCAATTTTATAGAATTTTGAAATCTCCAAGCAGTGATACAGTAATATATTGTTATGAATGAGGGTAGAAAATAGAAAGAAAGTGAAGGTAAAACTATAAACTCTCACTCGTTCGAGTAAGATAACGTACGACGTAGGCAACTAGCTTGGATGAGTCATCAGTCCACCTGGTGATAGGTGGATGTTGTGGTCCATAGGCATCTAGATCCATGCTCAGTTAATAAATAAAAAGCAAATACGTTAACGACTTTACGTTATAAACATTGATTAAATACTGTAAGTATTTCATGAATGTTTATAACGTAAAGTTGTTACAGAGAAATATTCCTTTCTTTTAATAATTTTGAAAGTAATTTCTAACAGTATGTTATCAAGTCCAACATCATTGTATGTGTCCCGGGCGGGCATAACACGAATGAAATTACAAACAGCACGTCAATCTTCATAGAAGCAACGTCCCTCGGGCATGTTAGTGAGCTTACTTACTGAAATGGAATCGACGACACGACGAACGTTAAAGCTCTAATAGCTTATGCTTAATGCGCAATTAATTAAAACGCTCACAGAGGACCATGGATCTAATGAAATAAATTAACCCTTAGGTATGTTGTTCTAAAAATGTAATCATTTCTTAATGGACATAATTTAATACATGAATATATAACAATAATATAAAATATATAATAATAATAATTTACTTTAATAATTTAAAATTAAACATTTTGTACAGCCGACTTTAATATAAGTTATTAAAAATAACTCAAAAACTATTGGCTTGACCTTGATCAAATTCATATGGGACCACAAGAGAACTACTAACTTTCAAATAAAAAAAGAATTATCGAAATCGGTCCACCCAATAAAAAGTTATGAGGTAACACACAAAAAAATACAGTCGAGTTGAGTACCGTCTCCTTTTTGGAAGTTGGCAGAAAACAAACGAAATGAAAACATAAATGATTATTATGTAAATATGTTTTATTGAAAAAATCAGCTGTTAAATATTTTTTTACCTGTATACTTATAATGAACTGCGGTGCCACAAATATACATACAGACAGACACTCACACACATAGCGATCAAACTTATAACACCCCCCCCCCCCTCTTTTTGCGTCGGGGGTTAAAAACGAACCAGAGCAGCCGACATAGTCCAACGGTTTAGTAAGCTAATTTGACAATGCGCTAACCTTTTTTTTTATAGAATAAGGGTGACAAACGAGCACACAGTCCACCTGATGAAAAAGCTTATAGCTCAAATGAACGACAACCAATGGGGAAGAAAGGTTTACCGGAACGAGGTCGATCAGTGAGCAATGGAGTGGGATATGCTTGGAGTTTCTCTGCGTGATAGACTTCGTAATAAGGATGTCCACAGTATAATCAGAGTAACCGACATAGCGCAACCGGTCAAGTGGATATGGGCCGGCAATATACCTTGATAAAACAACTACCAATGGGTAAAAAGGTTCTCGAGTAGCAACCTCGTACCGGTAAGGGCAGTGTGGGGCGTCCCTCCCCTCATTAGATGGAGCGATGATCTGAACAGAGTTGTAAGAAGTTAATTTGCGCCGGTGGGCTGTAATGATGATGATGCTAATAATTAATTTTAGGTGACACATGCCGGATGGGGAAGCTCAAGATCACTCAGCGAGCTATGGAGAGGGCTATGCTCGGAGTTTCTTTGCGTGATAAACTAAGAAATAAGGATATCCGCAGTAGAACCAGAGTGACCGACATAGCCCAACGGATTAGTAAGCTGAAGTGGCAATGGGCCGGCCATATAGCTCGAAGAACCGATAACCGATGGGGAAGAAAGGTTCTCGAGTGGCGGCTTCGTAGCGGCGGACGAAGTGTAGGGCGTCCCCCCACTAGATGGAGTGACGACCTGGTAAGACATGCAGGAAGTCGATGGATGCAGGTGGCTCAGGACCGTGCTTTGTGGCATTCTTTGGGGGAGGCCTATGTTCAGCAGTGGACTTGTGAAGGGCTGTAATGATGATAATGTTTTTACTACAACAGCGACGCCACTGAAAGAAAGATCGGAAATAATTGAGAACATCAATTTTTAATAAATTACTCGTGAAATTAAAAACATACATACAAAAAAATTACCGCACGCATATTATCCGTTACACAATGAAGCACTAACATTGAGGCGATTGTTTTTACCACTATAGGTCTGGACTTCAATCTTGACTACAATCACATCTGATAGTAAGTGGTTAATGTAACCCGGAGATGGTAGAGCGCACTGACTTAGCTTGACAAAAGCCATTTACCATATTCCGTTGCCTTGATCGATACCTACATTGTAATGGGATGTAAAGAAAGATGCTGGTAAATTATTCCGCTCATTTGACGACTTTACGCATTGTGAACGACGAAGCAAATCGTTTGGTTCTAATGCGTGATACATGTCAATAACGAAGGGTTAGAGATGAGCCGGGCGTCTAGCGGTGGTTCGATAATGGACGGGAAGAGAGGATATAATATAAGATAGTTGACTTCTCGAAAGTATGACGTCATTACCATTTCTATAAAAAGTTTTGTTTTGATAGCTCATATAAAGTAGGTATTTCAATTGACATGAATCTCAACGACATTACTCTCTCGATAGTTTGTTTTTCTTCGTTGCTTAATTTTTTTACTTGCATGTGAAAACTTTTTTATTTAGAATTGTTTAATGAAATCGATCAACTAAATGCTAAAAAGTAGGACTTGTACAGACTACTTCAGAAGTTTTCTACACAATTTCCTTTTTATAATAAATAGGCTGCACTAAAAGTATCGGGAATGGAATATTTCCACTGTTCCTGTCATATTAAAGTATTTTTAATTGAAAACTCCTTGGTTTTAAAAATCGAATACCATTTATTTATTTAAAAAAGATTCTCGGTCTTGTCACAAGGTTTTGTTAAACTTGTTTAGTCGTTGAGAAAATGGAATTGACTCGCGAAAATTCAAGAGCATTGATTTATTGTGACTTTAGAAGTGGTTTAACACAAAAACAGTGTGTTGACCGGATGATTTCTGCATTTGGTAATGAAGTCCCATCAAAAACCACAATTTATCGCTGGTTTGCTGAATTTCAACGTGGACGTGTCAAGCTCAGTGATGATCCCCGTCAAGGTCGTCCAAAAACTGCAGTCACCCAAGAAACCGATGATGCTGTGCGTAAGCTGATTGAGGAAGATTGACATGTGACATACCGCGAAATTCAGGCAATCTTAGACATTGGCATGAGTCAAATACAAATAATCTTGCATGAACAATTAAGTGTAAAAAAGTTGTTTTCCCGATGGATACCGCATTCGCTCTGTGAAGAGCAAAAAGCGGCTCGCGTTACTTGGTGCGTCAGAACTCTCGAAAGATTCCACACAGGATCCTCAAATGCTGTATACAACATCGTATCAGGTGACGAATCCTGGATATACGCGTACAATCCCGAAACAAAAAACCAGTCACGAGTTTGGGTGTTCGAAAATGAGTTAAAGCCAACAAAAATTGTTCGTTCACAGAGTGTTGCAAAAAAAAATGATGGCCACGTTTGTCTCCAAAACCAGCCATGTTACGACTATTCCTCTTGAGGGACAAAGAACGGTTAATGCAGAATGGTATGCTAGCATTTGTTTGCCACAGATCGTTTCTGAACTCCGTAAAGAGAACTGCAACCGCCGCATCATCCTCCATCACGACAATGCGAGTTCTCACACCGTACACAGAACAAAAGAGTTTTTAGAGCAAGAAAACATAGAATTATTAGACCATCCGCCGTACAGCCCCGACCTAAGCCCTAATGATTTCTATACTTTCCCTAATATAAAGAATAAATTGCGTGGACAGAGATTTTCATCACCTGAAGAAGCTGTGGACGCCTACAAAACGGCCATTTTGGAGACCCCAACTTCCGAATGGAATGGTTGCTTCAATGATTGGCGGAGAATACTTTGAAAAGCAATAAATACATTTTTAAGAAGTAATGTTGTGTCACTTCCTTGATTCCCGAAATTTTCAGTGCCGCCGTAGCCACTTAACTTTATTTGTCACTTAAATTTAAAAAAAAATACACCTGATGTAAAACACCCCGAGCGGCGACGTCATTGTACCTATCGTGGACCTACGATTATGGCGAAAACTTCTTACTATGTGCGACCCACATCCATCATAATTTTACGAGCTGAGAAAGTATCGGATATTACTGCTCACCAATATACCCAGGACCATAAGTGGATCCCTCATCCCATTTCGTCCCATGTCTTAAAGGTTATTATGGCCAACAACAAAAAAATCGTATAGCTTTCGATAGATGGTGAAATAACGAGCTCTCGTTTACGCCAGACGTAAAATACCCAGCCCAGTGGTGGACAGCAGCGTCAACGGATCGTGACGTCTGGTACCGAGGTCGTCAACCCGCTTGTTAAGCATGACGAATGGCAAATCCCATTACAACGAGAGAGACTCGTGTCTCACGAAGCAAGAGAAAATCCTGTCGAACAGGTAAAATATAAAAAAATAAAGAAAATAATATTTCGTTTTATTTTTTATTTTAGTTTTTTTTTCTTTTTGTACCTGGCTAGAATCTTATGATGCACAAGTTATGTTGTTACCTGTAACAAAACAAAATAACATTATTGACAACGAGAAAATAATATTATGGAACATATTTTTATAAGTAAACCAGCTGTGCCACTGCAACGCATGCCTATGCGTAATTATTAGAAACATGCGCGGGCGGACGCACAAAAAACCACTAACGTTACGTCGTAATCGGATAAATGATAAAGGAACGTATACGAAACAAAGAAAGAAAGAATACAGTACTAAACATTGCGTTATTTTCTATGTATGTACTCTCCTCCACCCTGATATTACTGCAAATAACGCAAAGTGAATTGTGTTAAAACTGAAATTCTTCTATTGGAAAGCAGTGACTGTAAAGCTCACTTAGTATTTAGGGTATTGTTAAGAAAAAAACAAAGTGAATTTTGCCTTTTTCTTTTACTAAATATCAATGACAGCAACCACTAGATGGCACCATTCTCGCTATTTCTCTATTTTTACCTTCAAGCAGCAGTACTAGGTGCTCTATTTCGTTTCAAAAAGTACGAAAATTGAGAAATTGAGAAATTCGAAATTGAGGCATTAATTTCTTCATCCTTTGTTTGAAAGTTTGTTGCTGGTGTCCCTAGGCTGCAAAAGACACCAACATGTGGGCTGCTAGTGTGGTCGTCACTTATTTTTTACTAAATATAAAGAGTTAAAATTATATAACTCTCACCTGGTGGTAAACTGTTTCTAAGCAGGCGGTGATAATGTTCTACATGGTAAATCGCAATATCTAAGCGTAATCAAAGCCTATTCATTCTATTTTGAAGACAATCGAATAGTAATTATCACTTTTGTAACTATAAACGTTTCCAACATTCTCTTCCCCCGTCACTAACGAACCTGCCAAAACCGATCATTATTAAATTAAGGGACAAACTAAATAATTACAAAACGATGACGAAGGGTTTGAGAGGACTTATCAATTTTCAAACAACTCAACTCATAGAAAGTTATACAATGACCCTGGATACGGTGTAATTATATTCAATATTCGGGGTCCCTCGTGGTGATAGTGCACGCAATTAAGGGAGGGCGGAAGGTAATCTTTAAACTTGTTAAGACACATTACTTTTATTTTTAAACAGATATTAGCTAATTCATTCTTAATAATTTTAATATAAAACCTTACAGTGGCGGTTTAAGACTATCCACTACGTCATATCGTCCCTTGAGTGTTGTAAGACAGAGGGAAACTAAAACAGATGGGCAGCAGCATCTTCCTAGTAACAGCTCAAAATAATAATAAAAAAAACTGCGGTTGCCAATTTGCCTGCAAAGCGTGTATTACAGGAGTCGCAGGAAGAGTAATAATACGCTTGATTACTTATTGTTTACTTTACTAGTTCACAACACGAATAGTCCTTCAATAATTATTGCAATCGTTTTTATAATATCGCACAACGGTGGCAGCTTATACCTACTACCTATCAAAATTGAACTTAGCAACAGATTGAACGTATAAGTATTATACAACCCAAATACTTTTATAATATGAAAATAAGTAAAACATTGTTATAAATATTACTGTCGAGTGAATTAATTACGAATGTTTAGAAGATGAAATTACTTTTATAATATTCTTAGTAAATATCTGAAATTCTAAATTAGAAATAAACAGTAAATTATCAATGATAATTAATATGACAATACAGTGACTTTTAATCAATTTTATATTTGATAATTAAAAAATAATATTATAAAACAAAAACCATAATTATACAATTGTTATTTATAACTATTCATGATATAAATTATGTAACAATCACTGATAACACGTGTCAACTACTAAGAGGTAAAGGAAAGAAAAGGTAATCTATGGGAGAATCATATGCTCGGCAGTGGAGTTTTATAGGCTGTGATGGATGGATGGATCTTTAATACAATGGAATTTGACAAAGTAACGCCTTAATTGAACAATTTATTTTTAAAGTTCCATTCGTGGTTAAGCCAAGCTAGTGTGTTATGGCTGCAGCATGAACGGATGACTAAACTCGCATAGAATACCAGCGTGACATAAGTATAATGCTCCTGCATTTTGTATTGTGAGTGAAGACAACAGTAAACTCCCTTTACCGGTAACATGGCATTTCATACATATTTCATCTTCGCCGTCAGAGGTGATAACGCATCTGAATTTTGAAGCATAATTGAGGGTAGATTTAGGCGTTTTTTATCCAAAGCAATTACTATCAGGTGTCCGTGTGCTGTTTGTCACTCTTAATTCTATAAAACAAATAAAAAAGTGTTTAATTACAAACGCACTCAAAGGTTAAATCAAGTCCCTCAGGCAAGTTCATTTGTGCTCCCATTCAACCGATTACACTCTAATCCTTACCTGGTGTACGAGATTTACTAGTTGATGTGGGACTTACAACTTAAGCCTCTGTAATCTGTCGACTATATCTGATACGTAAGCAAATTAGAAATCACTTTCTATAGTGTCTATTTATCAAAGTGGATTTATCTAATCACTTTAGATGACTTATGGCCTATTTCAAGAGGAATTAATAAGTCTTCTCGAAGAGTCTATGGTTATTCCCTTTACGCTCGCGTGGCTTAGATAGCGTCAGCAGCGTAAACTACGCCATTAATCGCATTAGGTTCGATATTACCCGGCAACATTTGTGTAAAAAGCAGTAACATATTTTTCACGTTCGGGTTTGTAAATGAGATTCCTGCGCTATCTTTGAGACATTCTAGACTTATTTCAATCTTGTTTCATATTAACCCTTACGTCGAGAACGGTTTAAACTTACATGCAGAGACTTTATCGATTATTACTTCCTCAACTTTCGCCTAGAACCAGTAAACACGTTCCCTGTTTCTCGTCACTAATCTTACGAACTACAGCAGACTCATGCTTGACAAATGCCAGCGTAAAATAGCAATTTTATGGTGGCATTTTGAAAGAATACGTCGACGTCTCAGACATAGGGACATGGCAGTGAATCGCGGTCCTTTACTGCTGGCCGTATCATAAAGCTTAGAGTTGCTCAGCAAGGCTTGTGACCTATGCTTGGAGTATCTCTACATGAAAGATTCCGTAATTAAAATGTCTGCAGTAGAACCAAGGTAACCTATTTAGGTTATTAACCAAACGGATTCAGCGAGCCAACTAAGGCTAAGAATATAAGTCCTTTTACAACATTTTTAGCCGACTTTAAAAAAGTAGGAGATAATGAATTCGACTGTACTTTTTATGTGTGTTACCTTAGAACTTTTTTCTAAGTAAACCTATTTCGGTGATTCTTTTTCTAATTGAAAGCTGCTTCTCATGCGGTCCCATATAAAATAGATCAAGATATGACCAGTAGGTTTTGAGTTATGCTTAATAATGCGTATTTAATTGACTTCGACTATATTGATGATGTTCTCATTTTATTTATATTGAATTCGGTTGTACAAAATGTTTAATTTTACCACTTGTTTGCTATTATAAGCCAATATCAGTAATTCCAATCCTTCACTATAAGCATTATGAACGATGAAGCCAACCGTTTGGTTCGAATGCGTAGTTTTTCGACAACAAAGGGGTGGAGACCAGTCGAACGTCTAGTGGCCCAAAATGGAATGGTGAGGGAAGAATTAAGTCATGCAATTCCTGCACACATCCTCCGAAATGTATCATGTAAAATATCGAAACGCTAGCTAAAAACGGATTAGTAAGTGGAGTAAGTAAGTATAATTATGGTGAAACTGTAGTCCTTCACCGTTTAAGCCGTAACTTTTTTTATGAAAATATTGTACTTTCATAAAAAAAAAATCAACAGGACATCGCTCAACAATTGCGAAACGTTATGACTCTACAAAAATTCTCCCTATAGTTCCGTTCCACCACCTCCACGCCAAAAACATTTTTATTTAGCTAGCATGTAAACTATAATTGAAAGCTACCGACTGCAATTACATACAAAACACGAAGCACCCGGCTCGCGTGCGTACATGCTGCTTGCGTGCCGCCTAGACGGGAAAAACATACACACGAGGTATAATCATCCGTTCTTTGGTGCAATTATTACACTTCCCAGAAACTTTGAGGTTGCAGTACCTGATGACTGCATGAGTTTATGAGTTTCAATCTCCTATAAGGAGACAAGTATTGTGTATAAAGACAAATAGTTGAGTTTGCAGTCGCCATGATTTCATTATAAATAAAATTGAAGTGACAAGCGAACTAACAGTCTACCTAATTTATTTAATAGTCTGTAAGTTCGTTTGGCACTTCAGGTCAATAAAAAATACTGTGGAAGTGTTTGTGAGTGGAAATGAAAATGCTTTCTTGGTAATTTTCCCTCAGTAACTTTTATTTTACTAAGTAACTTTTATTATCCCTATCCATATACTATCTAGTATGTTAATCCAGACCATGTTTTTACGTGGTAGAGCATGCTGCAGCTATATTAGTAGTATAGTTGTAGCACGAATGGGTCGGCTCGACCGGGGAAGGACCACGCTCTCACAGAATACCAGCGTAAAATAGCAGTTTAACACTGCTGTGTTTCGTATGGTGAGTGTAGAGAACCGGAGACCCTTTTTGCTAGAAAAGAGGCATTCCAACTTAGTCCTCACGGGTGACAACGCATCTGCATTTTGATTCTTTATTGAGGATAGATGTGGATGTCTATGGGTCACAGCAACCACTTACCATCAGGTGAACTGTGTGCTTGTTTGTCACCCTATCCTATAAAAAAAACTATAATTATGACCCGAATGAGGTGTTCGATTTTCAATTTTATACCTACTGATTTTTCTTTTTGTTGGTTCGCTTTTTATATCACCCTGAAAAGTTTACCGCAAATAAAAATTATTTGCTCTGCACGTATTTGATGGTATTTTCCTGCAGGTCATAGATATGTTCTCCTCATTGTTATGAGTAGACGAATCTTACATAACCTTCATTTATTTTTATGTTATTAGAGATGATGTATATTGATTGACAGTCTAGCAAACGTATTGAATATACAAAAAGTAACTAGAATTTTGCTACGTTTTGCTTATTTCGTAATACTATGAAATCTTCTAATAAATTACTATAAAATCTTTGGATTAAAGTCACAGTTCTATGAGAAATCCAATTTCATTGCATATACAAAATATTTCAAGCATTTCAAGGCATAATTATGAAGCTAAAATTACGCGTAATTGCCCGTTTATACTTCGTCATTAAAACTTAACGTCCGAGTTCTTTTGGTTTACGACGGTCATAAACTTTTGCCTCAAATTAAAACTTTAATTTAAAATTTAAGCTTTGGGTAAAAGGAAATCAAAATTAAATGTTAGTTAGAAACTGCTTCTATATATACAACATCAAGTTATATTTTTTATTTTAAATTGTAATATCATAAAATACTTGTAGCCTTTAGACTACGTGATAGGACTTATTTTCTGTACAGGAATCTGTCTGGATACCAGCGTCTTACCTATCTCAGTCGACAAATAGCGGTGTCTGCCCCTTTGCGTTCCAGTCTCTGGGGTATTGGGAGCCAGTATATTTACAGCCTGTAAAGCATTCCATCAACTTCTCAAAGGTGACACTGGAAACGCTAAACTATTTTGTTTGAAGTTTACTGCAGGTATGGGCCACTTAACAGTATGTGGACTCTAGGTTCATTTTTCAGTTTAAAAAAAATCCTATATCTTCTTCCTCTTCCCATTTCTCCCTCTATTCCTATCTCTCTCTTTCGCTGCGGCAACTTCACTTTCAGCAACTGATCGAAAGTATCAATGCACCAGAGCAGCCATGTTATACATACGACCGATTGCGTCGTATGTATAACATTCTCCAGCATGAATCATTATCAAGCGCTCCGCCACCTAACGATTCTTATGTGACAAAGTTCAGTAAGTTCGATGAAGCCGCCGCTATGCGTGTTTAAAAATCGGCGAGTATTGCTCGCGCTGGCTTACGTATAACTCCTAAATAAATATAATTTTTATCATTTCTTTTTGCTTAAATTTATTTAGAATTTGGCCCGCATACCTATAATATTGTTAACATAGCTAAAGAAAATCGAGTTTGACACCTCTGCAGTCGAGGTAAAGATACAAATGGTTAAAATAATCTGATGTCATCATTTATTTAATACAGAGAAAAAAGTCTAAGGTCCGTATAAATAAAAATTAATACTTTGACAAACGTGACATAATGCGCATTTTGAAACATTATTTTCCTGAGGAAATGTTGTATTGTGTGACGTCTTATAAGGTGGTTGCGATAAATAAAAGGGAGAGAGTTAATATAAAAGAAGATTCTTGAACTTGAAGATTTGACGCATTCTTTCTAAACGTAGCCGACGTACATATAAACGAAAATACAGTGTCGGTCACAAGTACAATCTCAGGACATCATCAACAGCCTTTCTTACGATTTTCTTACTTACACGAAAGAACATAGTCTTTTTATATAATACATCAGATTACTTAAAAGATATTTGTTTTATACTCGCCGTGCCGGGTTGGCGAGTTAGTGAGGACAGAGCCGATTTAGTATTAATAAGAAGCATCACCAGTTGTTGCCGTCTATTGGAGGCGTAAGAACATAAGTGTCGTAAGAAGTGACAGAGATAAATGAAATGGGGGATCGGCAGCAGCATCTTCTAAATAACAACTCCAAATATCAAAAATCTGTGTTTCTGCCAAATCAGCAAAAATCTGCCAAACGTGGCAACTATGGAAAATATACCACATTTTAGACAATCTAATTTCTTTCTATTCTGTTCTATCACCAGTCTGCCAATTAGTCCGTTGGCCGAGCCTTATTCTTTGACCAATAAGGAACACTGCGAGCAATTAAAATTAGTTTTGAAGAAAAAAATGCCGCATTCCCTGTTACGTCCCCACAGTGATCTATAGACCCAAATACTAAACGAGCAGTGTACGGCAAATAAAAAAAAAAAATAAACCGAATTATTAGATATACTCAAAAGTATCGAACATTAATAACGACTGTCATCACTATTCCCTCGAATTTTCTAATCGAGCGTACACAACAACAATATCAATAGACCTCCGACGGTGTACTCAACAAAAAATACATCATCCATTCAAACGCAAACGCTCCACGAACATTACGACGCACATTTCCCTCACATTCTGTAAATATTCCCCTAGTCCCGACACGTCTTTATAATAAAAACATCATTCAGCCGACGCGGGCGATGGCTGTTGTATACGAAAAAAAAAATAACAAAAAATTAGACACGATATGTTTCTCATACATTTACTGTTTCCAGGTGTTACTAGGTCTTGGGTCAATTCTCCTATGTTATAATATATGTTGTATATATTTGAAAGGAACGAAGAGAGAACGAAATGTGAAATATGGGTAAATCAGGAATGTCTAGAACAGGTAAATGAAACTATATACTTGGAGAGTGTTTTTAGCCGGGATGGAAGATGTGATTTAGATGTGGACAGGCGTGTCGCTGCCGGGAACAAAGTCAATGGTGCCCAGATTGCGTTAGTTAAAAGGCAAGGCGTAGTGAAGAGTGCACGCCTTGCAATACATAACGCAGTGTTGGTACCGACTTTGTTATATGGCAGCGAAACCTGGGTATGCAAGTGAAGCATAAAACCAAGTTGAATGCAGTGGAGATGCGATCTCTTCGTAAAATGTGCCGCGTTACCATGGCGAACGAAAGCGAAACGAAGAGATTCGCAATATGACAGGTTTGAAAGATGACCTTATCACAAAAATTGATAGGGCGTGCTTCGATGGTTTGGGCACGTTGAGCGAATGAGTGAAGACCGAATGGTGAAGAAAATATATAGCGCGAAAGTTAATATTAAAAGGTGTCGAGGTAGACTGAGACTAACTTTCGAAGACCATGTGAGCAAATTGCTCGAAGAGGGGAGGGTCAAGAGTACTCGGATACCTAGACGTGCATTTTTTTTTTATAAGATAAGGGTGACAAACGAGCACACAGTCCACCTGATGGTAAGTGGTTGCTGCGGCCCATAGACATCTACATCTATCCTCTATTACAAATCAAAATGCAGATGCGTTGTCACCCGTGAGGACTAAGATGGAATGCCTCATTTCCAGTAGAAAGGGCCTCCGGCCACCTGCACTCACCAAGCGAAACGCAGAGGTAAACCTCTACTTCACGCTGGTATTTTGTGAGGTCGTGGTACCACCCCGGTTCAAGCCGGCCCATCCGTGCGACAGCAAAAGCTGCTGCGTGGCTCTACCACTGTTGAATGTATGAAGAAGTTAATGAATCTGAAAGAAGCGAAAGAGGTATGTAAGGATCGTGACACTTGGCGATCTGTTCTCTCTGGCTACCCCGTCAGGGATTGTGCGTGAAGATAAGTAAGTAAGTAAGTATATATTTGTAACAAAATAAAAGCGATTCGATGACGGCTCAGTATCGCAGTAGCTGAGGATTAGGCGGGAACGCTGCGGGGCTGCGGGTTCTACGTAAAAGCCTCCACGATAATCCGAACTGGAGGCTCCCCTCAGTGATGGGTATTTTTTATTAAAAAAGTGAACGAGTGTGAGGAGGATTTGTGCCCAGAAGGGTTCCGTATAAACTGTTTTCATTTTATTTTTTATTTAAAAACTTTATTGTTCTAACCAATAAAAAGGTTACAAAGGGAGGACTTAATGCCAGTTAGCATTCTCTGCCAGTCAACCCATGGCGTGGTGAGATATTAGTGGTAGGTGACTTAAGTAACTCAATATAATAAATTTATATTTTTATGTGATACAAGTGGTAACATTAAAAATCTAGTACCTATAACCGACTTCAATGTAAATAAAATGAGAACATCATCAATGTAGTCGAAGTCAATTAAATACGCATTATTAAGGATCAGAAAAACGACTTGTCAGATATTGATCAAATTGATATATATATATGGGATCACATGAGAAGCACCAACTCAAATAAAAAAAGAATCATCACACAAAAAAATACAGTCGGATTGAGAACCTCCTCCTTTTTTGAAGTCGGTTAAAACTTCTCATTGACGATTACGATAGAACGCTGTAGAACCATTTCCTTTACGCCAGACTTAAAATACCAATAATGGGGACAGGCAGCAGTGTTATGGATGTGAGACGTCTGGTGCTGCGATCGTCAATCCATTTGCTAAACATGAAGATTATGGCAAATGTTCTCTACAACGGGAGCTGCTCATCTCCAGCAGTGTAGTGGCAGAAGTATACGCGCAAACACGGATACACTAACCTCTCTCGATAATGAATGCGACATAATTGGACGGTCGCTAGGATGCAGCGTCAGAAGGTGCGGAGACGAAACAACATCACCAGACACGAAAGCCAACAAATTATGTTTTTGCACAAATGTTGGGTTATGCTGGGATTGAGCCCAAGACCTGCGGCGTAGTAGTCCAGTATTCTCTATACCAAGGACATGTTCGCTTCAAAACTAATGCTTACAATATTAATAAAGTATTATCTTTAAAATAATTAACAAGCGAGAATACGGTCCATTAAATTGTTAAGTGCATGCTGTGCCACTCAAGCACCTACATCTGTTCTCTATAAATAATCAAAATGCAGAGGAATTGTCACGCGTGGGCTCACATGGATTCGTCTTTACTAGAAAAGAAGTGTCCGGTTCACGTCACTCGCCAAAATTAATCTTTCACTTAGGTGAAGTAACTAACTGTAGCAACTCTGATTTGCTCACAATACACGAGTACGTACATATACAAAACGGGAGCAATAAAATACATCTCGTCGGGACACAGGTGTATCGGGCTGAGGAGAGGCGCAAAAAATCTCATTCCTTTACAACAAAAGGAAACCCGACGTCTCCGATAGGGTCGCCAATAAGTCTCTATAAACTCGGATGACAGGGAAATTTTAATGGAACCGTAATACAAAAGCTGTATACCAGTAGATACTAAAAAACTTATAGATGTATAGTTCTATTATATTAATTCAAATCTATTATATGAATTCTTTTTACAACCCTAAAATGTTACAAGATTGTTAAGGCTATTGTTACAGATTTTATCGCATTTAATTTTAACTTATAATTATTTTACTTTAATATCCGCGTAGATATAGATCATCATTAATTAATATTTTAATACATTTAGAGGATCATCCGCGTCATAATTACCAGCCTGTTACAAATGCGACTACTAAACCACCTACAAAGTATGGCGATCACAGCAAATCTTTCCTGCTTTCAGTTCTTGTCAATGAGAGTTGATAAAGAATGCAAAAAACAGCCAGTACTTATTACAAGTCCATAAAATGTACATAAATCATAATAAGTTAATATCAAAAATACAGATTTAAAGAAAAAATCATCCAAAAAAAATACTTTTATCAAATAAATGAAATGCTTAAACGATAATCGATTAGTACAAGCTTTTACAACATCGCCCCATCTTTTGCGGGTAAATCCCTCTTGTGCCGATAAATCTGGCGACACTACCCATAACTCAAGCCGGGGGCGGCCAGGTGGCGAGTTGAGATAAAGTACCGACGCTACGCTACATCCCGTGATTTAGATATGACCTTCTGAACGCAATCTGCATTAGTAACAACCCAGGGGGCCATTCCGGTACCGCCTTTATTTCTACTTGGCGTGTTCGTGTAATGATAATGACAGTATCGAGGTAATCGAATGTGTTCCGTAGGTAATAAAGCGGCGTTTCGAATGTTTCCAGTTACAAGACTTTTTATGACTATCGAATACGATTATCCAAATTGTAAGAGAAGGAATACCCCAAAGGTTAAGCGTTAGAGCCGTGGTAGTACAAAATTTAGGAAGGAAATATATAAAAATCACCTCAAAATTTCATAGTACACGAGTTCTCTGAGTTCGATCACGGTTTCTTTTAATTTACACGTGCTTATTAAGTGGCGAAGCTTGCGCAGACGCTTTTTGATTTCACGATGTCTGTCCGTCTGTCCGTCTGTCCGTCTGTCCCACGATTATCTTTTCAAATTCTGTTTTTAGCAATCGATTACTGATCACCCAGGCATCTGAACCTCATATTTTGAAACTGATTGCTCAACGGCAACCGTTAGAAACCGCCACAAAGCTGATTGCTTCGCCACTTTGCTATGCTGTTAGCTTGCTAGGTTTATTTATCCGGCAATACATTACGATCGACGATCGGTACATTACGAAAAATTTTCCATATCTGAAAAAACAATTTTTGATTTGAAGACAATTAATTTACTAGATGAAAGAGCGCCCTTTCTGCTTAGTACTCGGTCTCGGTAAGTACCACCTTCTCTCCTATTTCTGTTCCCAAATAGGTCTGAATTATATAGAGAGGATATAGTAATGTCTATATATGAAAATCAATTGCTGTCCGTTAGTCTAGCAAAATCTCGAAAATGGCTGCACCGATTTTGGTGATTTTTTGTGTTTGAGCGGGGTCCCTGGATGGTTTAGATTCATAATTGGACCCAGTAGATGGCGCTGTCGTCGATATCCATAAATGAACTTGGCCGATTTATATTTGGTACTTGAATAGAACTTTGTGGAATTATTTTTTAATCACTATCACTATCATCATTACAGCCCTTGTATAAGTCCACTACCGTACATAGGTCTCTTCAAGAAAACCTACAAAACACGGTTCTGAACCAATTGTATCTATTGATTTCCTGCATGTAACGAGGCTGCCACTCCAGAACCTTTCTTCCACATTGGTTGTCCGTACTTCAAAAGTTTATAGTTTAGACTTTTTTAATCATTGACCTTGATTTCTAAAATAAAAATAAATCTTCGAAAATTATTTTTCTCAGGTATCGTGGAGGTATTTAAGATACATAAACTACGCAAATGCCAACATCCAGACTTGGAAACATTATTTGTAAGTAGTATTGTACTTGTTCCTTGCTGAATTCAAACCCGCGGTTCAAAGCGTCGCAACTCTATGCGCTATCGGGCAGTCGGATAATTAGACAGACAGCGTGCAAAAACTGCAACAGGATTGTTGTGCAAAACAAAACTTTTGCATCTAATAATACAACGCCGTAATAATTTCCAACCCTGAGATTAATTCTTTCAAAGCAAAATATGGCTCACAAAAGTCTTGTAGCATATTTATCTTTAACAAACCTTATTCGACTTTCATTTAATTAGTGCTATAAACAATTTCTAAGCCAAGACTGTTGGCCAGCCGCCCGCATGCTAACGCAATTAGCTTCCAGTTTCCTTTTTTTGTTAGACTTGGTAAAAGGATTTTACTCTTTAACGTAGACTTTATTTACGTCGCAAGCGGATAGCGAATTGAATTGCGAATGGTTTGTTTTAATGCGAGGTCGTACACTTCTTATTCATCGTTTTCATCAACAGCCTTTTTACGTCAACGGCTGGTCATTGACCTATTTATTATTTATGAATATTACAATACATTTTGATGACCTATCGCGTTAAGTTCTTAGAGAGTTTTTTCTACTTTTGAAACAAACATTAAATAAAATTCTATGACAGGTATATACCAAAAATGTAAATGTGAAAGCAAAGGCTAAGTTCGGTCCAAACAATCATCGGAATTGAAGGTTTAACCGATTAAAGAGTTGAGGTCTGAACAGTTGCCAAGTTCAATAATAGTTTCTTAAATCATAGCAATGGGAATTTACAGCGTTCTTCAACTAATTTCCGCTGAAATAAGTATTTTTATGGACTACAAATAATTGTTCCGGGTCTGGAAATTTATCCTTGTGCAATTTATGTTTGTAAACTGCCTTCACGATACAGGAGAAAATTCTAGTGTGAAGGTTTGTTTACAAAAAAATAAATTTAAAAATAAATTTGTTGGTTATGTTTTTCGATATTTAATTTACAACTTGGCAAGTTTTAATAGTTAATAAATTACGTTTAATGTGATATTATCAAATATAAATTAAAGTACATTTTTAGTTGTTCTATTTTGTACTAAAATACAGTTAAATTGGAAAACTTGTCAAGTAACACATCAAGCCTTAGAAGAAGACTGTTCAGCTACAATTTTTTTTTTCATTTTTATTGTTCTTTAAAAAACGTTACCTACACACTAGGATTTTCTCCTGTATCGTGGAGGCAGTTTGCAAATACAAATTGCACAAGGACAAACATCCAGACCCGGGACAATTATTTGTAGGCCATACAAATACTTGTTCCGTGCGGGATTCGAACCCGCGGCCCCCAGGACAGCAACGGTGCCATCTTGCCTACCTTATATCTTGTCATATTGTATACCTTACAGGCTTATACAAGTCTCCTCTGTCATTTGTAACCGTATGGCAATCGTTCCTGAATTGACAAAATATATATAAATGTTAAATCTAGACTAGCTTATTAGCACCGTAAAGAAAAAGAGTTAAATAAGAATAAAGTAGATTTTAAGCTTGATGAACGAAAATCTTGGGAGAAGTTCTGTATTTGGACTTGTAACTGTAATGACGATGACAACTTTAATGAAATGAGTTTTATAATTTTATACAAGATTATAAATTTTAAATTTTTTAAGTCTTATTATAAAATAAGAATAGTAAAGGATGACCTTCTCAAAATTTGAAGGTCAGTGGGAGATTATAATATATAATGGAGTTCATTAAAGTGTGTTTTCCGTATCATGTCTGAACCGTATTTACGAGTACGTTCTTTCTCTATTTCATACACAAAAATATTTATGTTGGACATTTGAAGTGAATTAACAACAATTATGTATCTAATTGGTTTCGCTCGTGTATTATAAAATTTTCACACGGAACAAGTATTTGTATGGACTACAAAAAATTGTTCCTGGTCTCGATATTTCTTTCGTGCAATTTGTTTATAAACTGCCTCCACGATAAACGAGAAAATCCTAGCGTGGGGGTAACGATTAAAAAAAAGAAAGAAAATTAAAAGAAAATTTGTTTGATATGTTATCCGATATTAAATTTCAAACTTGGCATGTTTTTATAGTCAATAAATTTACATTTTAAATGTGATAATCTTCCAATATATAAAATTTAATTTATGTTTGTTCGTATTTTATGCGCTGCTATATATTTGACGCGCTGTTCGTATTTAATGTTCATCAGATTGCGCTAAAACTTTCTCAACTTATTGCTGGCACTTGCGCGAAGGTAACAGGCGTAGTACAAATAACGTACAGTAGGTGGCGTTCGTATCGTACAGAGAGTTTATTCAAAAGTTATATATAATTCAAATTCAATGAATGTATTATCATTTCTAAATGACGGCTCCGTGGCGCAGTGTCTTAGCAATGAGTTACTGCGCTGTGGGCTGCGGGTTCGAATCCCGTACGGAACATGTATTTGTATGACCTGTAAGTATTTTTTCCGGGTTTGGATGTTTGCTCTTGTGTCATTTATGTTTGTAAACTGCCTCCTAGATACAGTAGAAAATCCTAGAGTGGAGGATAAAGTTTAAAAAAATTTAAGCAAAACGACTCCTCCAAATCTAAAACGATATTTCCAGATTCCACAATTATTTTATCTGCGGGAGCAATGCGCCGGTTATCAGTTAGTCATCATCATCATCATCATCATCATTACAGCCCCTCACAAGTCCACTGCTGAACATAGGCCTTCCCCAAGGAATGCCACAAAGCACGGTCCTGAGCCACCTGCAGCCATCGACTTCCTGCATGTCTTACCAGGTCGTCAGTACCAGATAGTATTAAATATAAATTAAATAAAATTTAAGGCGACCTTGAGCTGGCACATCTCTTTTTAATTCAATAAACCGAAATAACAACGTATAACGTAACGTACATTAATCCATTACCTAGCAACATTATCTCACTCGCCCAGGGTGCAATAAGCGGTTACTATCCACTTCGGAGCCCGCACGAGGACGGCCGCGGTGTTGAAACAAGTTTTAATGGCCGACGGCACTTGCGCCACGAAGTTAGGTGGGCTTTAATTGTAGAGTTACCATGTATATGTACCTAAAAGGTGAGACTGTCTAATAAAACAAGTAAACAATTTTTGTTCTTTCTTCGACAAAGAGAGCACGAAGTATGAAGATTTATAATTTAACAAGCAGATTTATTATTCTCGATTAATATAAAAGTTTACATATTTAAAAAAAAAATAACAAACAGAACAAACAAACAAAGAGGTAATACGATAAAAGGTTCTAAGTGATATATTATTTAAAGGGAGCTTATAAAATACAAAAACATATATTTTCCAAAATAAAATTTACTCCAGCCAGTACTGTGCAGAATAAAGAAGGTATTTAGCTGCAATATTTCTGGCTTCATAGTTTGTATGACTTAATCAAGTAAGATATTATTATACTATGATAGTAAAGAGAATAAGCGACCTTAAAATTTCATTCTACGCAAGCAAACCAAGTTCGATTCTCGCCGGCACCAATGAAATTGTCTTTACCAACTAATTAAGAGCTGATTTATAACGAGCTCGGCAGTGAAGGAAAACATCGAGAGAAAACTTTCATGTCTGAAAAATTATAAGGGAATATGAAGTTCGCAAACACACATTTAAGGAGTGCGGATGGTCTACCGCACCATCCGCACTCTGTCCCCAAAACGTATGTAAGCTGTTACTGTTATGTTAATTATAGTAATATCATTTTCCAAAAACAACGGACACCCTAACTTAGTACCCGCATAGCGACTTTACTCCTGACCGAGCCCAAGTTTTATCGTCGAAATGTGGGCCGTAAACGTTCACATGGTAATGCTTAAAAGCGCCCATCGTAAAAACTTTGGATAAAAACTTCCTCCGCCGTCAATGAGACTCTATAAAACGGATACGAGCTCGTGTTATAAAACGCTCGAGTACCTATCTATTGGATGTTGAGGAGGCGGCATTTGATTGAACATCGATTTAATGGTTCAACGATATTAATAATACATAAAGGAATCAAATATAAAGATAATTATGTTTTACTTTTTACTAGTGATGCTACGAATACTACTTTTACGAATACGAATACGAATATCAAACCTACTATTCGGCGAATACGAATACAAATACGAATATCTCGCCATGGTAATAAAAAACTAATTTATTTGATGATTTTCTATTGTTCTAATAACTAAAATTTACAATAGGCAAATTTCTATTTAAAAAACATAAAATTTGTAGATTTTCTGGTTTTAGGCGATTTCTTTTTTCAGTTTGGATGTTCCCAGCCGTTGAAAAAAGTCTTTCCGAGGCGACTGTACATAGTATACAGTGAAAAATATTTTTGGGAGTACCCCGTCGTTGAGGCTAAAGGCCAAAACACACGTATTTTTTACGAGCCGACGACGCGCTTTATCCAAGTCCGCCAATAATTAGAGTTGCGTACAAAAATATTAGTTTTTAAATATTCGTGATCAGTATTCGCCGAATACGAATATTCGGTAAAAGTCTACTATTCGGTGAATACGAATATTCGTATTCGTATTCGTTGCATCACTACTTTTTACTATTCTATGCCAGATCTTAACTACAATGCCACCTGATGGTAAGTTTTCATGAAGCCTAAACCTAAGATGGTGAAGTGACTGTGACTGACTTAACAAAATCCTATTCACTCTTGTCTTGAATACATCCACATTGTTCTTATGACCTCAAGGCCTGTGAGATGACTACCCAGACCGGCGATCGCTGATCCGGCTGCCAACGTAGCGATTATTGCGAACCGTTTCTACATTAAAGTAGTCCCCTATCCAGCAACAGACTGTTATATACTGATGAAGAAGGAGAGGAACCAGTGTGTAAAGTATTACTATTTTTGTTAATATTTAAAAAATAAGCTTGCAAGATTATTTTTTATAGAAAAAGGATGACAAACGAGCACACAGTCCACCTGATGGTAAATGGATACTGTGGCCCACAGACATCTACATTTTTCTTCAATTAAGAATCAAAAAGCAGATGCGTTGTCAGTCCTAACGACTAAAACATAATGCCTTGTTTCCAGTTTCTCTACACTCACCACCAACACAACAATATTAAGCTGCTATTTTACGCTGGTATGCAAGATAAATAAAAACAATTCAAAATCGATCCCCATATTAGTAAGCGCACTTACGTAAATAGGGACGTGCAAAGCGAACAGGAATTTCTAGAAACATCGAAATCTCATCTTTGAAAGGACGTAACTTCGAAACAATGGGCACTAACCATCTAATCACACCGTCACTTATGAAGCGATACAAGTAACAATATCCCGTCAAGCCCATATACATTGAACGTACGCAAGATTATCTTAATGGCAACATCGACGAGTCCCAATTATGTATTCGTGAGGCACACTCGGTCCAAATGAGAGGGCAATCGGTGGTCGTGTAAACGCTATTGGAGAACGTGACAGCGAGGTTAATCGATTGCTTCGCAAAAAAAAAAACGCATTTCGTATGGTAATGAGAGGGAAGCAACTGTTAGGCATGTAATGAATTTAATGAACGTAAATACCTAATAATGAAAGGCATTGCGTATTTAGCTATCAACAAAGAACCTATTATGATGATTACTTTTTTATGAAATAAGTTAAAATTGCAGCGGTGGTCCATTCACTAAAATCATTCTTTATTGGGATATACTTCTTCAATACAACTTGTCTTTGCACCGACTTTGGAATTATAAATTATTTTTTTTAGTTGTTTGAAGCTGGCTTTTACTCTTTATTAAAAGTAAAAAAAAAATCTAAAGGGCGGTGGAAATTTAATTTCACTGTCTGAGGATACCAACGGCTTTGCTTTTAAGACGTTGCTCGAGGTACCGTTTATAATCGCTATGAATAATTAATGGCTTTAGACTTTAGTTAAGACAAATAAATAAGAAATTAAGTAAGCATGTGCTTTAATTTCAAATCTATCTAGATACGATTGATTAATATTTACGCGAGAGCAATTATTTTAAAAAAGTTGTTTTTGTTTAAAGAAGCAACAAAAAGATCGCCAAGCCACCACTGCTGGACTTCTATCGTGTTTGCGTGAGCGACTTAGTGATCGAGTGTTCATCCTTTCCGAGAGCTCTTGAATTGTTAAAAACGTAATAAGCACTGCGTTACATCGTGCTCGTTGTTGCAAGAAAACATCACAATATTTTTGAAATATTCTATAATTTTCTATACGAGCATGTATAAAGGTAGGTAATAATAGAGTTGTATTTGGAGGAATTATTATAAGAAACCTACATACATTCCATTACAGGTGTCATATACCATAATGTTTCACAGTAAGCCTTCAAGGATAACAGCGAATTCGTGGCTTTCTGTGTTTTAGTTAATAACAAATATTTATCGACAATAATGATCATTGTTGTAAAGACACTTTTTCAAGTTATTATATTTTTATTAGCTTGGTTTATCTAAAAAAACACACATATCCCTAGATCTTTTAATTCATTCATAACATATTATTCATACATTACAATCTTAAATGATAGAAATTCTTAGTAAGTCAATTACTTATATACATAATGTATAACATTCTTGTAGAAAGAGCCACACTACAAATACTTTACGGCAGATGTTCGAATTGATAACGGATAACTCGATGTCTCATCACAAACACATTAAATATGAGATCAGAGAATAACCAATCCATGAAACTATTTCTTTTAGAGACCCATTAACGCCCTCCTTCGTTATCTAAAGAGATAATCTAAGAAGGAACTTGGAAACTTTTCCTAAAAGCATTAAGACAATTGAAGGTCAATTTGAAAAACAATTGAAGTCACCGACGGAGACTCGGGATTTTATACATCAGACTCGTGCTGCAGGTATAATAGGATCGCAGCATGAATGTCTCGACCGGTGAAGGCGCTCTTATATATACCATCATAAAATAGCTGGTGGTATTCTCCGGGAGCGTGATCTGATGCTGCCGATGCTTTTTCTTATCCAATTTTCGTCCTCCTGGGTGACAACGCATTTGCAATTTGATTTTCGAGCGAGGATAAACGTAATATGTGTCTATGGACCACAGAGTCCGATTGCAATCACTTGAATTGGATGTTGATTGGAAAAAAACCAATTAAGGCGAACCTACGGAGAAAAACAAAGACAAAGGGCATTTGTAGCGCAAAAAAAATGCATCAGAGCCATATGTGGGATTCCACCGAGCGAGTCCTGTAGAGCATCTTTTTGGAACCTGGGCTTACTCCCGTTGCCAGCACTGTACATTTTTGAAATAAGTTGTTTTGTCAAAAGTCATACTGAGCTCTTCCAGAAAGCCAGAGATATAAACTCTAGATTGAAAAGAAATCCGGATAGATTAGTGTTAAGCGTCATTCCGAGATCTGCTAAATTCAGAAAAAGTTGTGTAGCAATGTGTGTTAAAATATATAATAAGATCCCCAATGACATCAAAAACCTCAAAATGAATTTATTTAAATCGAGACTATATAAATGGCTTATTGAACTAAAAGTGTACGACATTAAAGAATTTATAGACCTTAGGCTTTAATAATTATGGATTTGTTAATATTAATTTTATGAATGTATTTGACACTTTTTTTTTTAAATAAATGTAGCTAGAAATGTATATAACATAAACTTAAATTTGCATGCTAATTATAAGCAAAACATGTGTACTTATTTTACTGTACCACCTACAAATACCATGTTTTAAGCAAATAAAGAAATTATTATTATTATTATTATTATTAAAACATCGTGCACTGACATCAGTAAAATGCGATGACTTATTTATTAAGAAACAAAGCACTCAATGGATTGAAAGACGACTGTTTAAACGCAGAGTGAGGTTCCATTGTATTTATATCGCGATTAATTTGTATAGCTACCTACTGCTTAGGTAACAAATATTTTTTGCCTATTACCTATCTCTCTCTCATCTGATGGTAATTGGTGATGCAGTCAATGTAGACTACCTCAGTATTAACATAACAGATCATAAAATTTCAATCATAAATCTTATCTTTAAACTGGCTGTTCCTGTGGGGTTGTTATAAGCTAATTTGCTTATTTCCGCGTAGAGAAAGAAAACGATCTGTCCTGCCCAGTTTTAGAGGGAAATCCCGCCCTCCCTCAACTCCCGCCCTCCCTCAATCGCGCGTACTAAGCCAGGCGCCGTCAATCCCAGCACCACACTATCTGTGGTGGTGCTGGGGATGAAAATAAGCGAATTAGTTTATAACAACCCCATTATAATGGATTTCCGCAAAGTAACGCCTGATTCTATTAATTAGCTGTTCCTGTGTATTATTTCGATTGGATTTCATGGGTTTTAATTGTTTTGCGCGGAACCCTAAATCGTTTTCTAAAATAAAATTAGCCTAAGTTATTCCTTATAACATCAGCTATGTGAAAAACAAGTGAAAGTCCCGTCCAAATCGGTCCAGCCGTTTTGGAGATTATCCGGAACAAACACACAGACAGACAGACAATCCTGACAAATCCTCAAGACCTGGGGACAATAGGTGGCGCTGTAGTGCTGCGATATATTAATACACTTTATATTTACACTGTGTAAAAATTATGATATAAACGCGGATTAAAAACAGAGTGTAGAATTAAATGTAGAGTCAATTTTGAGTGGACGATTTTGTATTTGTTTAATCTTTCAGAGCGCATTATTCTCAGAAGGCCGTATCAATTTACTTGTTATGAAATAATAATATTAATATATAATTATAAGTAGCCATTACTACCTGTGGAATTTAGGAAATTCACAAAACAGGATGCTGCGTGTGAATTGTTATCTCTATAGATGACTTTAAAACCCATACCATGATACTGGATATCTTAAACTTAAAATCTAAATATATAACGTAGGGTGCATTGCAGACCTATTCAGACAAGTTACATCAGAAAAGCACAGCTACCTTTTAGTGAAACTAGTTTAACTGTTACCTGAACACTTCTAATTGATAATCGCTATCCATTCCGCTCAACAGCGTTGTCCCTACCTTATTCTATCAGCCGCTCATTCTTATTCCCAAAGGAGCGATGTAATTATTCAAGTGCGCAGCGGAGCGCATTACGTAAGTTTTAATGAAAGAATATACAGGTCCATTAGCAATGGAATATTCATTCTTCTGGACCGGCGCGTTTGAATGGTAGCATCTAGGAATATATAAATAGTAGATGAAAATTGAAATTGTAAATGAAAACTTGATAGGTTATGGAAAGTAATATTTTACTCGACTGAGCTCCTATAAAAAAGGAATCATCCATAATGACTTATATTTACGCAAACACTACACATTGAATAAAACTACTTTTACGAATTCTATCGCGTTTAATTAACTTATTTTTTTATTAATTCCCGACGTTTCGGGTGCTTTACAGTACCTATGGTCACGGGGGACTGAGGTGATTGACGTCCCGATGTCAGAGTTCACCCGGAGTACCTTCAGCTTTTTCAATTATTAATTTTGGTTCGATCTACGCAGAATGAACTTACTGTGTCTTGAAGTCTTGCAGTGGTATGCTTGGGTTTAGTTTTAATTTTATTAATTACAGGATCCCGAGCAGGTGGTAGTACCCAGACTCCCTCTCTATTGAAATTAGGATGTTTTTAGGGTTCCGTACCTCAAAAGGAAAAAACGGAACCCTTATAGGATGACTTTGTTGTCCGTCTGTCTGTCTGTCAAGGCCCTTTTTTTCAGGAATGCGTAGAGGTATCAAGCTGAAATTAATATCAAATATTCAAGTCTACTGTCCCTTGGAGCTGTGAAAAAATCAAACTTCTAAGCCAACGCAATCAAAAGATATAGCCGTTTATGCCGCAAATTTTCGACATTCGCAAGGGAATCAAAACCTACAGGGTACTTCCCGTGAACTCAGAATCTTGAAATTTGGTACGAAGAAACGTTTTATAGCACAGTTAAAAGAAAAATTGCGAAAAACATAAATTTTTAGTTACATCATATAATAAAAATATTTTTAGCTTATATAGCTACGGATTTGTTCGGAACCCTCGGTGCGCGAGTCCGAATCGCACTTAGCCGGTTTTTTTAATTTCAATAGCCTCACGTATCATCCTTGGCAAGAATCGATGTTCTTTCTCGAGAATTTGTGGTTTATCAAATCTAATGTAATGGCGGGGGCCGTCTAGGATATGATCACAAACTGCAAACACAAACACAGAAGCACACACTGGACACGATACACTGGACAGGCGAGTTGGTAAATGCAGAGTGTAACATTCTCGCTGATAATGTTGATCACATTCTATATTAAGAATTTATCTTTTGCATATTCGAATGGATCATTTGAGCACGGTATAGATTTTCATAGCGCAATAGCGCCATAGCGCCTACTTACATAGCACGCGCCGTGCGCTATGGAAAGATAGCACGCTATAATATGACGCTATGCGATTTATTAACCACCACTAGCATAGACGATATTCGGAGAAACAATTGAACACCATTATCATATACCAAAAGTTATTAAAAATTACAATAAGGTAATTAACAGACATATCAATTTATCATCTTTTTACAAGCAGTTGAAACTAAACTTCTCTAAGTAAAATAAATATATTATTTTTATAGTTTTGAATTATAAAATCTAGCTTGACTCTAAACAGAACAATGTTATGTCCGCCAACACGCACTTAGGCGACGCGGACTAAATGCTCCATAATGCACTTAGAAATGGGAGGAGGTGGGACAGTGCGACAGTGCTACATTTAAAACAAATTAATTTATTATATATATTAATTAATTTTGCTTCGATCTAACTATTATTCCATGGTATATGTCAGAAAAATTTCACGGAGTCCGATAAATTGCGATATCACCGATGTTAAATTCCCAGACCGCAGTCGATTTGACTGAGATCGATAATTCACCTACTAAGTATTTCGATTATGCTAATCACACAACTTAATTCAAGGTTCGAACCCAAATCCGTAATTGTCTCGTAACCTAAAATCCGTTGTTGTTTCTGTCAAGAAATCCTCAGTAGCAGTCAGGAAGTTGGCGGTGTTTCTTCACACCAGTGTTTTGGAAAGCATGTAAAGCCGTTGGTCCCGCACTTGATCTCTCTTTGACCGTGTCGGATTGCCGTCCAATCGGACTATGAAACAGAAACAGAAACAGAAACAGAAACTTTTTTATTCAATATAGATTATAAATAATGCTTATTGAAAGTCACTCCTTTGTATAATTACCACTGGTTCGAAAAAAAAAACCTCTGTCCTGGGAAGAACCAGCAAGAAACCCAGCGGGACTTTTTTTTTAAAAAATAACAGCTTACAATCACGTATGTTACACAAATTAACAACACAACAAATTAGAAATAGCTTGGTAGCGATCAACTCATTTCCAGGGGTTATTATCATCTATAAATTCTTTAATACTATAATAACCCTTTTTATACAAACTTAGTTTAATAAAGTTTTTGAACTTTGAGCAGGTCAAATTTTGTATATTTTCTGGAATTTTGTTGTAAAAGCGTATACATCGCCCCAAGAATGAATTACTGACTCGATGGAGTCGAGTAACCGGTACTACTAGCTTGTGTCTGTTCCTAGTATTTACAGAATGAATATCACTTATTTTTGTAAAACTACTTTTATTTTTGTCTACGTACATTACATTTTCATAAATGTATTGAGAGGCCAAAGTTAATATATTAATTTCCTTAAATTTTTGTCGCAGCGACTCTTTAGGCTTTAAATCATAAATTGCTCTTATGGCCCTCTTCTGTAAAACAAATATAATTTCAGTGTCAGCTGCGTGTCCCCATAGCAAAATACCATACGACATTATGCTATGGAAATAGCTAAAGTAAACTAGTCTAGCTGTTTCAACACTAGTTAGACTTCTAATCTTTTTTACGGCATATGCTGCAGAACTAAGTCTGCTTGCTAGTTTTGATATATGGGGGCTCCATTGAAGCTTCGCGTCTAGTGTGATTCCAAGAAAAATGGTGGTATCTACAAGACTCAGTTTCTCCCCATTTAAAATTACATTAGTATTTAATTGTTTGACATTTGGAGTCATGAATTTCATACATTTCGTTTTAGTGCCATTTAAATGCAAATTATTAACATTGAACCAATTTACTAATTTAGATATAGCATTATTTACTTCGTCATATTTTAGCAATTGTCGACTTAATTTGAAAATTAAAGAAGTGTCATCTGCAAATAATACTATATCATGGTTATCTGAGAGTGAGAGTGAGGAATTCGAGAGTGCACCTGTTCTTGCGCACACACTAGTGCACTATTATACTTTCCTCTATCTGACTAGTCCCCGTTCTAAATTCGTTATCGGAATTTGATCTGGGGGACTTAATACTTTTATATATTATATATTGGGGACAAAAAAGCACCATTTTTTTATTAGGCGATGCGCTCAATAATACCAGCAATATAGAAAGTGTATTTGAATGGTTGCATACCGATACCCACATTTCAATGTGCCGTCCGCAATTTTAACCACAGCGCAGGTAAATTTAAGATGGCCACCTGCTACCGCTCAGTTCAAATGTATTTACGTGCAGATATTCTGTGCGCTCTTCTGAAATTGGGAACAACTATTACGCAACTATTTTTGCGTCGTAAAACTTTACTATTTTTTTTTCATCAGAGCTACATTATCTAAGGTTTTTTTTTTATTAATTGCTAAATATCTACGTTGTGCTTTCGCCAGAACAACTGTTTAAAAATGTATGAAACAAAAATTGTATTGTAATATATCTAAAAATGAATACATGGTTGATATTAAGCCCTGGAAGAAGGGGTCGGTTCCATGCTGTTTTTAAAATAAATTCTGTAAATAGTTTGTACCCCTTTTCATATTGTATAATTTACTTTTAAAAAGTTTTGCCGCTGGGTTTCTTGCTGGTTCTTCCTAGGACATAGGTTTCTTTCTGAACCAGCGGTAAATGTAAAAAATAAATGAATAAGAATCACATGTAATCTATACTGAAGAATAAATATTCAATTCTTATTATATGCTTTATTTATAACACATGCTAAGTGAGCTTCAACGTAACTAATTGTTAAAATGACGGATGACAACGCCTCTGCATTTGTGACTGTTCATTTTTTTTAAACGAATACGATCAAAATGAAGGGGTGACAACGCATCTATATTTAATCAATGTTTATTTAAAAAGTTACAATAATGACAAATGCGAATTGGAAGCAATTACTTTTAAAATAAAAGACCCTAACAGTTAACTTATTTTATTAAAGTCATTTTGGTCCAGTGAGGCCCAACTAGAGCCGAATAAAACCCGCTCCTGCTTTTAAATAACACTGTTGGTTTCGAATGGACGTAGTTTTCGGAAAAGCGAAGAGGAATCCATTTGAATGTGAACGTAAATTTGAATCACTTTGGGAAATATGAGCGCGTATTTTAAAAATATTATAAAAAACTAACAATTTAAGAGAAAAAAACTTATTGGGTTTTTATAAACTATGTATATATAACTGTAAGGTATTTCTCATCGTAATCAATATTTTATCAAAGAATGAAAGATGCTTAAAAACTTTACTAACTAAAAATTGTGTAACTTATATGATAAAATATAAAACAATACGTAAATCACTCATCATACTCATCATCATTACAGCATCACCAATCCACTGCCGAACAAATGCCTCCTCCAAGGAACGCCCCAAAGCACGGTCCTGAGGGCAATCAATGGAGGAGAACTATGTTCAGCAGTGGACTTTTATAGCCTGCAATAGATAGATATGCAAGAGCTACATAGAACCATAATTCGATTTTTTTATAGGATAGGGTGACAAACGAGCACACAGTCCACCTGATGGTAAGTGGTTGCTGTGACCCATAAACATCTATATCTATCCTCAATAAAGAATCAAAATGCAGATGCATTGTCACCCGTGAGGACTAATATGGAATGCCTCTTTTCCAGTAAAAAGGATCTCCGGTTCTCTACACTCACCACACGAAACACCGCAATGTTAAGCTACTATTTTACGCTGGTATTCTGTGAGAGCGTGGACCTTCCCCGGTCGAGCCGACCAATTCCTGCTACAACTATACTACTAGTAAAGCTGCAGCATGGTTCTACCACTTATAAACAATTTTATTTTAAATCATTCTTCGTGTAATAAATTCGAAATATATAAGAAGAGGAGAGATTTTAATTCAATAAAGACCTTTTTCGTGCCACAGTAATTGATTGTTCAATTTATTCAGAGAATGCATTGTTCCAAGCATTATTTCAAACTTCCAAAAGATATTCCCACAAAAGACGCCAAAAACGTCACGCCTGTCAAATTCACACTTTTAACGCTAAATCGACGGGATCAGGCTACGTACATCTCGATGCTTAGGTGATTTTAACAAACTGGCGTTAAATAAACGACACCTTTTGAAGCTCTTACTTTTAATTTAAAATAAAGTTACATAAGCCAAGTTTTTATACAAGTAACACGTACAGCAATCAAACTAACACAGTCTGCGTGATAGAGTAATAATCAAACTTTAAAAAAAGTTAAAACCGGCGTCAAAGAACTAAAAAGAGCATAATCATCGAAATTGGTTGATAGGAATTGTTCGCCCATATGTCGTGAACCACTGCTATCTTAAAAAAATACTTATTATTTGAAGCTTACCACAGGAGTTGCCGCGATATTAGTTAAGTTTATACCATTGCTAGTTGTTTATTTAAAAAAAATATGTCGTGCAGGCGTTTGTGCAAAGTAAAGAGTTCAATGATTTTTCTCCTGGATCCCATCATCACATCTTGACTAAATTTATATTGGACCACCCCTGAGCTTCTCTTTTCTCTCTCGCCGTGCGTAACTGCTTAACCGTATTCAGTGAGAGCGTGGCCCTAATGTATGCGTACTGCAATCACACACGTTCATACTGCAGGAGCATGGTTCTACCACCTATATTTATACGATAGTGCCTGGGCGACAGAGCTTAACTCGTAGTCAGAAAAAATATCATCTCAGTGATGACTCCTATCAAGATAAATTTAGAAAGTAAAACATTATACAAATACAAAATTTCATCCTAAACGTTTGAGCCATTTCCAAGAAACAAATTACATAATATCATGTATCATTTTTATTTATATACAAGAAGTGCTAACTTCAAAATAAAAATAGGATTATATCACATTGTACATCAGTACAATGTGATATTAAATCGGTGTGTAATCACTTATTCCAGACAGCTTTATTTTATGGGGAAATGCCTAAATGCATACCCATCATGCGGGAGCAAAAACAGGTTATGTCGATTTAGTACAGACTAAAACCAGGTTTAGTTTTTATAATAGGTTCACAAAAGTAAAGTGATAAACGAACTTACCAGTTCACCTTTTTTTTTATAGGATAAGGGTGACAAACGAGCACACAGTCCACCTGATGGTAAGTGGTTGCTGCGGCCCATAGACATCTACATCTATCCTCTATTACAATTCAAAATGTAGATGCGTTGTCACCCGTGAGGACTAAGATGGAATGCCTCATTTCCAGTAAAAAAGGCCTCCGGCCACCTGCACTCACCAAGCGAAACGCAGAGGTAAGCCACTACTTCACGCTGGTATTCTGTGAGGTCGTGGTACCACCCCGGTTCGAGCCGCCATGAAAACACAATATATCTCACAAGTAATACATATAATATTAAATTAGATTGTTTAGTGCGATTGCCAAGTCAATCTATGTATCAATCTATGGACTGAATAAATTAACCGACTTGGTATTACATGGATCTCACAGCTTTTTACGGTAGAAGAACTGAGTTGCGAGACTTGGCTTTTTTTACAAGTTATGTTTTTGATGGCATTTTATTTACTGCTTAAAATCTATAATTTACATAACATTTAATGTAGGCAATAACTTATACAACAAAAATTATGAAACCAAGAATATTTAAAGGCAATCTATAAAAAATTGAAGTCCGCCATTAAAAAGCATCGTACCGCCTATTAACCAAATTGGATTTAAAAAAACCTTCAGAAGATAACAAGCAACTTCTCAAATTACATAGACGGCGCTCTTTTATTTTATTTTAGATATAATCTATTTAAATCGCCCGTTTACAGCGGCCAGGCTTCCCCGGGTGGCTGTCCCGAAAATGGCTTTGTCTCCTCCTAGTAAGGAGCAGAAGCACGGGGAATAAAATAAATGAATATCACATTATGAGGGCTAAAGTAAAAACAACTTCCTTAAGAACATAGACGTGAAATTAAATTGAGGAAATTTTCGTTTTTCTCGGCTATGTCGTAACAATATCAATTGTTTGAGAGCTCCGCAGGAACATAAATAGCTGCTACTTTTTCGTTTAACAAACGTTTTCAGTATACATTTTTAAAGAGAGATTAAGATAATCAGTGTTCTGAGTGCTGAGGTTACGAGATTTTGTATCCGAATTACCCGCTTACGCTGAGACGGTTGAAAAGTTTCTGAGGCGCACGGAAAGGATCTTAAAACAAATTCATTTATAATATTTTACGAAACATATTTTGCTTAGAGTTTTGTGATGAGATGCTTATAAAATAAACTGATTTAGACTTGAAAGGAACGATAAATATAATATATTATAATGGATATTAATGCAGGATTAAATTATATCCATCCATTACAGCCTATAAAAGCCCACTGCTGAACATAGACCTACCCTGTAGATTACTTCATAGGGGGATTTCGCAACCGCAGCTTTTTCATTATTACGTGGTAGAGCCATGCTGCAGCTATATTAGTAGTATAGTTGTAGCACGAATGGGTTGGCTCGACCGGGGAAGGACCACGCTCTCGCAGAATACCAGCGTAAAATAGCAGCTTAACACTGCTGTGTTTCGTATGATGAGTGTAGAGAACCGGAGACCCTTTTTGAGATTGAGGCATTCCATCTTAGTTCTCACGGGTAACAACGCATCTGCATTTTGATTTGCAATCGAGGATAAATGTAGATGTCTATGGGCCACAGCAACCACTCACCATCAGGTGGACTGTGTGCTCGTTTGTCACCTTATCCTATAAAAAAAGATTAGAGTTGTTATCAGGAAGATGCTGCTGCCCAACTCTTGTTTCAGTTTCCCGCTGTCGCCTCATTTGCCACCCACGGGACGATGCGGGGTATGTTTTTGTAGAATAAGGGTGAAAAACGAGCACAGTGCAACTGATGGTAAGCGGATGCTGTTGCTCATAGACAGCTACGAATACATCATCCTCGATTAAGAATCAAAATTCAGTTGCGTTATCACTTCTGAGGACTAAGATGGGATGTTTCATTTCCAGTAAAAAGGGTCTCCGGTTCACAAACATAGCAACACTGAGCTGTTATTTCACGCTGTTATTCTGTGAGAGCGTGGTCCTTCCCCGGTCGAGCCGACCTATTCGTGCTACAATATTAAAATGCTGCAGCGTGGCCATACCAGTGTAGTGGATATTCTTACACCTAACAGTGGTAGAGCCAGGCGGCAGCTTTTGCTGTCGCACGGATGGGCCGGCTCGAACCGGGGTGGTACCACGACCTCACAGAATACCAGCGTGAAGTAGAGGTATACCTCTACGTTTCGCTTGGTGAGTGGAGGTGGCTGGAGGCCCTTTTTACTGGAAATGAGGCATTCCATCCTAGTCCTCACGGGTGAAAACGCATCTGCATTTTGATCTGTAACAGAGGATAGATGTAGATGTCTATGGGCCGCAGCAACCACTTACCATCAGGTGGACTGTGTGCTCGTTTTTCACCCATATCCTATAAAAAAAAAAACCTAACACACGTTTTTTTTTATAATAATTTACAATGTGCTTCTTTAAAACTAACTAAAACTCTGTCGTTCTCTAAAACTTTCTACTGACTAACATTAGTGATTCTAAAACTTTATAAGTATTTAAGAAACGTGTAAAAGATAACTACTTTGCTCTTGCATTTTAAATAATATTTTGGTATCGTATTATTTACTATAATATAATTTTGTGCATAATATTTTTTAGACAAATGCATATAAGTTTATTAAAGTGGTAAACTCGATTTCTACATAGTACTCGTATAAAACAAAGTCGCTTCCCGCCGTCTGTACGATTAGATCTTATGAACTACGCAACGGGATTTTCGGTTTCGGTGCGGTTTTTATCAATAGACAAATTGATTCAAGAGGAAGGTTTATATTATGTATAATACGTTTATAATATGTCTAATATGTTTATATATCTGTGTATATGTGACTGATCTCCTCCTAAACGGCTGGACAGATTTAGATGAAATTTTGTGTGTGTGATTAAGTTGATTAGAGAATGGTTTAGATTCACAATTGGACCCGGTAGTCTGATATATCTTTAATGTTTGGAAAAAGTTAAGGACAGTCTTGGAGAACGCTGGCCTTAAACATTATAGATACGATTTTGAACTCATCAGCACGTCTAAAATCATTAATTGTAAATTTAAGTGCTGATTTACCACGTGTTAGGCGGTGTAAAAACTTCGTGAAGAAACGTAAAAAATCGACCGGGAGCGAAGACAAACGGAGACGATTTTCAGTGGTTACGAGGCAATCCATCTTAGTCCTCAGAGGTTATTGGTCATCCGCATTTTGTTATCTATCGAAGATAGATGAGGTGTCCATGGGTCACAGGATTCAATTACCATCAGATGAACTGTACTCATTTGCCACCCTTACTTCTATAAAATACTAGCTGACTCGGCGAACTTCGTACCGCCTAACAGTCGATTCTTTAATTTTTATTTTTTTTAATACTTATTCTGCTATTCGGGACACCGTCACTCAATTGTTTTGCCTTCCCGGAACCCCTCCACTAACACTTAAACTTTATGGTATGGTATTAAAGTTCAAATTGACTTTTAAGTATTATTACAAATCTTTTGCATGGGAATATAGAAAAGTGTTGTTTTTAGACTTTTTCTCTGCGTAAGAACCATCTTAGTACTTCAAGGAATATTATA
This sequence comes from Parnassius glacialis, assembly GCA_033319125.1. Taxonomy (NCBI): domain Eukaryota; kingdom Metazoa; phylum Arthropoda; class Insecta; order Lepidoptera; family Papilionidae; genus Parnassius; species Parnassius glacialis. Next base: position 34,627,660 of record JAVANC010000028.1, on the reverse strand, counting down.
AAAAAATAATTAGCGAAATCGGATCAACTGCTCTCGAGATTTGCGCTTAGCAACACATTCAGTGATTTATTTTTATATTATAAATATATAAAAAAGTCCTTATATATTGAAAAGCAGATAAGTAACAACACGAAACAGCGAACGTTATAGCAATATATTAAATTTGATATTTAAGTACTTAATATAATATATTTTGACGTCACCTTTACACTGAGACAACATTACAAACGTGATATGGAAACAACAGTATTAACCAGCACTAGATGTACTACTTAGCAAACAAAAACCTCATCATCGTAATATACAATTGTATTAAAACTACTACTGAAACCATTTATAATTAGCCGGGTATCATAAACCACCGTCACGTAACGGCTCCAGCGACTGACAATAACAGAGTGCGTACATTACTCGTGTAAGTACAAAATGGAAACTCCGGCTAAAATTTAACATTAACAAACGCAATGTACGCGAAAGTTTTACGACGGTGCAATTACGCCGACGGAATTGAACTATATAACATCGTGTTCATAACATTACGAGGGCCCGGTACGCGTAAATAAAAAGATACATTACGAGAATTTCATTATTACGTAGGGAGCGAGTCCGATATACCAATTATATGGCAATTCCTTCTCGCCTCGTGGCGTTTTATAGGTTAAAATGTATACAATGTACACACTGTATAACTGTCGGAAAATGAATTCTTACATAATAATAAAAATATCTGATATTACATATAAAGGACCGAAATTAGACTAAACTTAGAAAAACGTTGAAAACGGCGTAAGAAATCCACTACCATATATCATCTCCTGGATGTTGAAAGAAGCGACTAAAGGACCGGAGAGGGTCTCCGGTTCTCGATACTCACCATACGGAACACAACAGAATTACGCACCTATTTCACACTGACACACCAACGTGGGTTTTACCCGGTCAAGCCGACACATACGTGCTGCAGATTTAATACAGCGGGACTACCACGTAACTAATAGCAAAGTAATACTTTTTTTATATTTAGATATTTCTAGAAGTTTTATCAAATTTACAACTTAAGATTTAGAGTCAATAAAACGTTCCACTTATGTCTAAACTTAGGTTCGATCTCTCGGTCGAAGTTGGACTTACCTAGTCGGATATTTGCCCTAGGTAAATATACTCAACAACATCAAACGTATTGCTTCCAACTCCTACGGGCATAGATGGGGCATGGACGTTATACATGACCGTTGTCTTGTCCATGTTCATCTTAAAACCTATTCGTTTGGAGACACTTTCGAGTCTTTAAGCATTGCTGAGAACCTCCAGCGATTCTGCCATAACGACCATATTGTCAGCAAATCGGAAGTGAATGATGTACTCACTATTTATGTTGATACCGTATCCTTTTCAATCCAGTAGCTTGAAAACGTCTTGCAATGTAGCGTTAGCAACCTGTCTGTTATCTTTCTGCAATTGGATAGATATCGTAGTCTGGTTCTGTATTCAGATAGCCATCGAACCTTACTGTACAAACACTTCAACACTGAATGTATGTATTAGCTGCACGTAGTTAAATGTAAATACGTATTTACAACGTACAAAAAACGCTTATATATAAAAGAACATAAAATTTCTTCTTTATCTACTAACAAATTAATATACGTCAGTTGCAAACAACAATATATTAATAAGAACAAAAGAACAATAAACGCGTTCATATATCCATGTTATCAAATCATTCCATAACGCCATCTTTGTTATTAAGTCTTCTACCTGAATTTATTATTAAGTGAGGAATTTCCTCGCTCTATTCAGAATCAAGCGATGAGGGAAACAGGGTGAAAGGGAGGTGGGCCATGTACGTCTTGCCCTTTGCGCAAGTATATCTTTCATAATCAGAGAGAAAAAATGTCTGGCAGGACGGATTCATGAAATAAAGTCAAGAATGACACAGATAGCGACACTCAAAATTAAAAAATGAATGTAATATTTAAACATGGTGGCTATTCAGTAGATGTATATATCACGATATATTCGATCGAGTAATCATACATATATTTAATTCAACAAAATATAAAATTTTAATTACCATAAACTACGTTTTGTTGATATTATAAATAAATGAGTGTAGTAGTAGAGAAGCGTCAGTAGCCTAATGGCAGGGCGCGGACCGCGAACTCGAAAGGTCGTGGGTTCGAATCCGCCATTCGACTACTGTCGTGAACCACTTCTAACACAAGCATTTTAAACTTACCAGAAAAAGCTTAAAGGGAATATTAGTAGGGTTCAATAGCATTACTAGTATTTAAAAAAAAATAAAGCTTTCATTTTACTTATGGTTACGATAAATTAGTGTTACATCTTCTCTATATATAAAAATCAACTGCTGTCCGTTAGTCTCGCTAAAACTGAAAAACGGCTCGACCGATTTTGATGAAATTATTTGTGGGTTTGAATAGGTTTCGCTAGGTTTCGATTCACATTTGGAGCCGGTAGGTGGCGCCGTTGTAGAGATCCAGAAATCACTCGTGCAAAGCTAGAACGGATCGCTAGTCTTAAATATATTTTAGCTGTAGGTACCCCGCGACTTCGCCCGCGTGTAATTTAGTTTTAATTTTTTTGCGCGGAACCCTAAATCCTTTCCTAAAATAAAAGTAGCCTACGTTACTCCTTATAATATTAGCTATCTACCCGTGAAAGTCCCGTCGAAATCGGTCCAGCCGTTTCGGAGATTAGCCGGAACAAACAGACAGACAGACGGACAAAAAATTTAAAAATTTGTTTTTTTTGTTATAAGTACCGTGTATACTTTCATATGCATTTAGTAAAAGGCTGTTATTTTGACATTACAAACAGACACTTCAATTGTATTTATTGGTATAGATGTATTTATTAAAGTGTATAGTAATGTATACTGTAGATCGATAATTTCAAACTGCATCCAACTCTACATCCGATTTAATCACATAAGCGCATCGATCACTAATAAAAAACTAAATACACAAACCCATGCAAATGTTCTCTAAAAACTGTCGCCAATTGTTTTAACGTAATTCTAATTTAAATAAATATACATTAATGTAAATTAAACCTTAAATACATTGACTAAAGTTGTATTCATAAAACTAATACAAATTAAAAGCGCACCGAAATGCTCGAGTGGGCGCTCATTCGGTAAGGACATTTTTTGACACTGATTGTTTCTAGTTTTTTTTTTATTAGTGATCGCTGATCGATGCATAAGCGTTACAACGGACACGGCTATGTTAGGTCTGGCATGTGTCTTCATGTTTGCGCGTGCGCCAATGCCGATGTTCGAAAATTGTGTGGTTGGAATGTTCGTTTGGTTTTTTTTTATGATATTTTATGAATCATAAACATAAACTCATATTCCTATAACCTAGAGGAGTAGACAGAGACTATAGACTTCCATAGCGCAAGATCCTGACACACCTCTTTTGCTTCTCTCATATTCATATATCAAATACGCGTACGGCGGTTAGGGGTGACCTATATGTAGTCCACTGGACAGCGAAAGGGTTAACCTGTCCAATGAATGGCCATAAAATAATAAACTTCCATCTGCAGCATAAATTTGCTTAGTCACTCTTTCTTCATTCATTCTTACTACGTATCCAAGCTACTGTTGCATTACTTTCTTAATTCTGGTTATATCTCCTTGCAAAACTAATCTTTTCTCTTTCACACAATTACTCACCCTTTCATGCGAAGTAACCCCTTAAACAATGCTTAATAACCTCATTTCTACAGCTTTTAATCTAACATATAAAGATAAATATTTATTTTTTCGTATTTTATGCGCTGCCGTACCGTTCATCAGACAGATCGCGGTAAAACTTTATCAACATATTGCTTGCACATCCGCGAAGGTTATAGGCATTGTTGGATCCGGTAGGTAGCGCTGTTGTAGTATCCAGATATCATCCGTGCGAAGCCAGGGCAGATCTCTAGTATTTATATATATAAAAGTAGTAGTACAGAATCAAAAGAAGTTTGTGACAAATTAATTAAATCTCACACTCAGCCTAAGGATAGCTAAAGTTATGTATCTATCTAAATAGCTTAAGTAATATTTTAAGATATTTACACCTAAATTGCCTATTGTAGGACAGTTTTTGTTTTTATAAAAATTACCGCACATTAGGTATATCTCCTTTATTCCGGAGGTCATATACATAGAGACCCAAAATAGATAATTCTATTCCGTGAGGGTGTCGAACCTATGTCGCTGACGCATTTTAGCAATTATTGTTCACTTTTTATGTTATATCAATACACCATATTAACAAAACATAACTAATTGTCCATCATTCCACAACATGATTTTAGAGCTGCTAATTACCAAATGATTTAATGATTAAAAATATAAATTAATTTGTTTATTTAAATTCAAGAGAAGCAATATTTTAACGTCGGACCCGACATAATATTCAACTAGATCAAGTGCAGATTCGGCTCGACCTATCACGCCACATAACCAATACTTGTACAATTAAATTTTTAATACATTTGCAATTCGGAACGCGCCACCAAAGCAAACATATCAATGTCGGATGTTCTGAATATTCAACAGAGCGCCCGCCGCTGCAGCGTTGGAGTGCGTTCGGAATAAATACGGTTGAAAAGTGCTCGCGTTTTCTATGGTTATTTCGAACAGCTGTAGGGTTGCCGAAAACGGCTCACCAATCTATCCTCAAATTTTTTTTACAAACTGTACTATACCCTATATAGATCGTACGTAAACGAGACGGGCGGCTGGGGCAGCTAACAATTTCTAACCTTTTTTAGCTAACTTTTCGGCCCAAATTTTTACTGTTGGTTAAAACTTTATAGCACATATTTTATTTTCTTTAGAAAAAAACATGCGTGAGTATCGTGGAACACTCGGTTAGAGCGAAGTTCTTTTCGCAATATATTATCTATACTAATATAATAAAGCGGAAGAGTTTTTTTGTTTTTTTGTTTGTTTAAACGCGCTAATCTCTGGAACTACCAGTCCGATTTGAAAAATTCTTTTTGTATATTATAGCCAGATTCATGTGCAATAGTATAGGTAATCTAGCATTAAAATATATCACTCAGCTAGCCTTAAATATGGATATTTGTTAAGCAAGTCAGAAGAAAAAGCACTCCCGAAATGATTTATCCGCGTACGCTGGTGTCATCGTTAGGGATACGTAAATATAATGTTCTATAAAAATATAGACCTTTACTCCGTCTAAAAAAATCCGCGATACCATATGTCTATTTCTTATACGTAAGCCATAATTTGGTATTTTGTGATAAAAAATATTGAAAATTTAAAAGTGATTTAGCAGCGTTATTATTAGGCATGGCCTATTTATCCTTACGAACGAAAGTTACTTCATCATCAAGACAATTTTATGAAGATAAACTTTGTTCTTTATACCATGTTATTTGGACGCATAGTTTAACACGTTCACTGTCCGGTTTTAAAACACAATAGTAAGACAATAGCAATGACCTATATGTAGTGCACGGGACAGCGAAAGGGTTAAGAGATAATGTAAAATTAAAATAATTCAATACTTGGCTGGGCGCGCGAACGACGCTTAAACCCTAGCCGTTATAAAATGCTTGAAGTAGGTCATGTCGCGCACCTCGGACACGTGATGACGCGGGTGAAACCTCGGGGCACAGCTAGTTATTGATACACGTATTATATTATTGATTAACAAATACAAATAAGTGAATTACTAGCGTCTATTAAAATGAAGCGTCATTTAAAATAAAATATTTCTTTCATGGCAAGATAAGAAAAAAAACTGCGAGGGAGATGGATATTGTTCCATCTCGCTTCCTTATAGCCGCCAAGGCCGTCTACACTACGTCAGAAGGGGTCGTGACGGAAAAATGTTACACTTTTTCTCGCCTAGCCCCCATCCGCCAAATTCGTATCGTTCGATAAGGAACTTCGTTCCAAAAATCTTCTAAGCCACTTGCTTAAAGGTATAGGAAAATATCGAAACCTAAACGTCTGAGGAATAAAATATTACAGGGGCATGTGAAGTCCGCTATCACCACTATGTAGCAGTGCGACGGATTCATCGCTACATAACCGTCTCAAACACGAGAGGAAGCATGAGTGCAACTGTAGTGTCGAACATTTCTGGAGGCGATAGTCCTCGCGCGCCTGCACGAATGGCGCGCGGAGGCACTATGCCGGGGGGAAACCCCGCTGCCGCGGCAAGTTGTCGCGCAGCGGACAGACTTCCGGCGTGATCTCATGGCGACATGGAGAGAGCGACTGTCGCAACCCCGTGCTGGGCACGCCACTATAGCGGCGATAAGACCCCTCTTTGAGGAGTGGCTTGAGAGACGCCACGGCGTCCTCACCTTCCGCCTGACGCAGGTCCTCACCGGACACGGTGTGTTCGGGAGGTTCCTGCACCGAATCGGGCGGGAGGAAACGCCCGGGTGCTCCCACTGCGAGGATCGACCGGAGGACACGGTGGAGCACACCGTGGAGGTGTGCCCTGCTTGGGCGGAGCACCGCCGTGTCCTCGTAGCGGCGATAGGCGGCGGCGACCTCTCGCGTCCGGCCCTGGTCGAAGCCATGGTTCGGAGCGAGACGGAATGGGATGCCGTCACCACCTTCTGCGAAGCAGTGATGCTAGCGAAGGAGGTGGCGGAGCGGGAGAAGGAAAGAGCAACAGCTTTCCTTCCCGGCCGCCGCGGGAGACGCCCCAGGCGTCGGGGGCTACGTCGTGGCCCCCGGCCACCGTAGGCGCGGGCCTGTGGACGGCGAGCAATGGGTAGCTCGCCGTAAGTCCGTCTAACGACGACAGGCCGTGTCGACGGCGCGTTTTGTTCCACGCGCGCCTCAAAGAGCTGTCAGCAGCGTGAAGGGGCCCGCAAGGGCCGACGCCTGCCGGGGCTGCGGGCTGTTCGAAAGAGATACCGCGGCTCCGGAACGTAAGGGCACTGAAGGAACACGGATGGTTTTTAGTCAGTAAAAGTCTGACACTCCCTTCCGCTCCACCCAGAGCGAAAGGCGTTATTTGATGATTTTCCATCCGCAAAAAAAAAAAAAAAAAAAAAAAAAAAAAAAAAAAAAAAAAAGTGTCGAACATTCCCATTCCGTTGGTACAGTCTAAGTGTTGTTTTGTACCTCATTAAACAAACCCGTATTTAACGCGATGGCCCTTGGAAGAAAATACAAAACCACTCGATAGTGCGAATAACAGCTGTACCTGTGTATATGCTAAAACTGTTTTTATTTAAGAGATTGGATATTAGCTTATTTAAACGCTATGTTATGTAGTAAACAATAGTCCATATCTAAATAATATAAAGTTCGAAAATTCGCGCCACAATAGCGTAAATAGACGGTTCCATTAACTTTCTTCTTTCGACAGTTTACTATCTAGGAGGGATTTCGCCATAGCCAGCATGCTTGACAGGTGAGTTGGCAATCGATTTTTTTCTCATTAAAAGCAATCTCCGTAGGTACTACCACACGAATACGCATACGCATTGGCCGCTTCCCAGCAGAACAATTTGACCGGCGGGAGATTTCCCTTTTTCCTTCACGGTCCAAAGTTTCAAGTTCGAATAGTCATAGAATATGTAGAACCTTTGTACGAACTCACTATATGACTGTTTCTGTATCTTGTTGTGTGTACACAAATAAATAAATAAATAAATATACCCGACTCAAAAGTTTAGTTCTGCAATAACCTTAGTAAGTCTTATAGTATAAGTCCACGAATGTCCTTCTATCTTGTACGTCGTGAATGTTTCCGCATGCATAATTCGAAACATTTGGTCCATTTATACTATGTGTGAGATCTATTAAGATCATTGCAACAGCTAAAGTTTACCGCTAAGCCCTACACTTATAATGAATTGTGAAAGTTGCTTAGCTGCCAGAACCTTTACTCCGCTAGAGCTTAGCGAGTAATCCCTCAGATGGATGCTAAGTTTGCGCATTAGGGCCCCGTATTCGGTAAGAATGTGTAGATATGTTTCGTCCACTTAAGAAGACAATTCACACACTTAATTGCTGAATATCACAAGCGGTAAAATTAAAAATTTTGTACAACCGACTTCAATATAAATTATTAAGGATGACTCAAAAACTACTGGTCAGATCTTGATCAAATTTATATGGGACCACATGAGAAGTACCAGCTCTCAAATGAAAAAATAATCATCAAAATCGATTCACTTAGAAAAAAGTTATGAAGTAACACACATAAAAAAACATACAGTCGAATTGAACACCTCCTCCTTTTTGAAGTAGGTAAAATAGACAACAACTCTGTCCAATCAGGCTTCTGAGACGTTCATTTCATTTGTTCGAAGAATTTTCACATAGCTCTAATTGAGTTTCGCAATGCTTGAATAATGGTGTTTTGGACCACGCCCTTAGAGATTTTTTTTATAGCAAAGCGTTTTTTTATAGAATAAACCTAGCAAGCTAACAGCATAGCAAAGTGGCGAAGCAATCAGCTTTGTAGCGGTTTCTAATGGAAAAAAAATTCAAAGTAGGAGGTTCAGATGCCTGGATGATCAGTAATCGATTGCTGAAAACAGAATTTGAAAATTCGAAACCGTTCTCGAGATAATCGTGGGACAGACGGACAGACGGACGGACAGACGGACAGACATCGTGAAATCAATAAGTGACTTCGCAAGCTTCGCCACTTAATAAGAGTGTAACGAGTACATAGTTGATGAGAATCATACACGTCTACATCTATCCACGATTAAGAATCAAAATGCAAATTCGTTGTCACCCCTGAGGACTCGTATGGAATGCCTCGTTTCCAGTAAAAATAACCTCTGGTTCTCCACACTCACCATACGAAACACAGCAGCATTAAGCTTTTAATTACGCTGGTATTCTGTGAGAGCGTGGTCCTTCACCGGTCGAGCGGGGCATGAATGGAATTTCATGCCATATCTATATATATATATAATATAGCTGCGGCCTGTCTCTCACGCATAAAAGGGTTTGAAGAGTTCAAAGATTCCCTAAACATTACACTCTCTTCTCCTTAGGAGTACATTTCGTTAGGTTCAATCCTCTTACGTACTTATACCGTTAAGTAGCAAGCTGAAGAGTACAGTGAGCCAGTTTCATTACAGGCTTAGAAACCAGTAAGAAATAAGAGGATTGGTACCGCGATCTCCAATCCGTTTAGGAATAAGTTATTTTATTAGACAGAATTGGTACAGCCCTGCGCATCTAAGCTACAAAGTGCAAGTAGCATTCATATTATTGAATACAACGAGAGCAAACGTACAATTTGTATAATATCTAAATGTGACTGTAGAATATCATAATTATACAAATTTACACGTATAAAGACGAATATACGAATAAAGAAGATTTTGTCATTTTGTTGTATATAATCTGCGAGAAAATTAGAGTAGTATAGTAGGATAGTAACTGATAGGACTACACCTTAGCGTTTTATGGCTGAAGCATGAATGGATCGGTTCAATTGCGAAAGGACCACACTCACACATACATAGACGTGTTTGATATAGCATCAAACGTTGCCGAGTTTCGTATCCCATTCAACAATCCGCTGATTTTGCATTTTTAAAGGATTTTTAATGGTAGCAAGTCATCCACATAAGCCATCTTATTCCTCAGGGCCGAAAATACGCATGGACTCCAGTATTCACATAACATCACGTGAAATGTGTGCTCGCTTGTTATCCTTACCATGTATGAAAAAAATTACAATTAAAATAATTTTGTCTACAACAATTGTATGTGAATACCAGCATATCACTTCATAGTTTTTATAAGGGCGACAAAGGCCTCTTAACACAACCTCTGAGTGCTGGAGGCCATTAATGCCTGCATCTATTTTGCAATCGTAATAGTAACGTGTCAGAATATCCACTACCCCATATCATCCTGTGGGTGTCGTAAGAGGCGACAGAGGGAAACTAATCAGGAGATGGGCAGTAGCGTCTTCTTAACGACGACTAAAATTAAAAATAAACTTTGGGAAATAACCCCCCCTAAAAGGCAATCTGCAGGGAAGGATATGTCCAGCAGTGGAATTCAATAGGCTGTAACGGTAATGCCGCGCATCGTCACCCCCTAGATTCCGATTACGCTAGACAAAAATACGCAGGACAGACAGGATGTCAGTCAGTCGTCAGTTGCGGGACGTCTGATATTACGATCGCCAATATGTTTGTCAAGTGTGATGATTACGACAAATCCTCCCTGCAAGCAACGGTGGAGGCAGTCTAGCGGTGGACTTCTACGAGCTGATGAAAAAGGAGAAATAAACTCTAAAACGAAAAAAAGCAAAAACGTTTTTGACTCTATTAAAAATAGCATGTCCAAACTATTCTTCAAATTAGTCTCTACGAACCAATTAAAGTTTTTCCGTTGCCGTTAATCGTTATCTACCGACTTCAAAAAGGAGACGGTACTCAATTCGACTGTATGTTTTTTATGTGTGTTACCTCATAACTTTTTACTGGGTGAATCGATTTCGATGATTATTTTTTTACTTGAAAGCTGGTGCTTCACATGTAGTCCCATATGAAATTGATCAAGGTCTGACCAATAGTTTGTCAGTTATTCTTAATAGTTTATATCGAAGTCGGTTGTATAAAATATTTAATTTTCAATTATTTATTTTAGTATCATCAATATCACTGGAACTTTTAGTGCACTTTCTTTTTATGAAACAATTATAATACGAGGATCTAGAATAGTATGCATCCATCGAATTCCTACGCACGGAAAAGTATAGGTCTTACAATTTAATTTATAAAGTTTCTTTCTTTTTCCTTGTCGTGTTCTTCGTTTCGGTCGTGTCCGTATTTTAGTGCCTTTGTATCGCTGGTCACTATAGCCCTCCACTCTGTCCGGTCCTAGGCTTTTCGCATTGCGGTCGTAAGTGGAAAGGTCGTAAGGCCGAATGGTTTTTTGCCCCTCGCCTTGCTCGCATCTATCCAAGTTACTAGCTCTTGGTCTTTCTATCGATTGTTGATTCTTCGAGATCTATTGCTAGGTTAGCTTACAGATCCTTTGGACTATATAGATTAATTAAGTTAAACAGATATCCTTATAATGAGTTCTATTTTAAACAAGTTCCTTTCCATAGCTCGCTAGCTGGTTTTGGTTTTATATCACAGAATAGATAATAGTACATGTGTTTATACTGACGCTATATCTGCTTGAAGGATTCTTAAACTTATTTGATGAAATAGTACTATTATACGTGTATTATATCTTTACTCTTTTAATAAATTCTTAAATCTTTATTTTATTACATTTATACATTTACAATAAACAATAAAACATATTTTATGGCTTTATACAATAGTAATTTCGCACAAAAACAAGAAACATTTACAAAAACTAAAATCATCAATTACTTTGTCTGACACGTTACAGACATCGTTTCGTCTTCAACGAAGTGAGCGATTTGACAGAAGAAAAAAAACGACAAAATATTTTGATCCATCATTAGACATGGCTTGATTGTCCAAAAGAGGAGTCTAATAGTGCTTCTTTTGTAGCTTTTTAGTGAGTATATCGAGGTTAATGAACGTTTTTTGTTCAATGAGCCGCACGTTTAGGAATAGCCTTCTGTCGAGTTCGAAATGGGTGCCGTAATCTTGTTAATTTGTTACGCGCGTCAATGGACTGCGCTGATTACAGGCGACTTGTATTCGAATATATTTTTATTCTTATATAAATAAATAAATAAATAAAATTGAAGTGTCTGTTTGTAATGTCAAAATTACAGTTTTTTGTTAAATGCATATGAAAGTAAATACGGTACTTAGGACTAAAATACAATTTTTTAAATTTTGTCTGTCTGTCTCTTCCGGCTAATATCAGAAACGGCTGGACCGATTTTGACGGGATTTTCACTGGCAGATAGCAGCTGGCAGGAGTAACTGAGGCTACTTTTATTTTAGAAAAAGAATTAGGGTTCCGCGCAAAAACTTAAAAATCCTAACACGTGAGCGAAGTCGCGGAGAACAGCTAGTATGTATATATATTTATCAATATGCATCATTGAGGAGATATTTGCTATAGTTGCCACAATTTAGAAGGCGGGTTAGTAAATGCAGTTTTTTTTTAATTTTGAGTAGTTAATATATATAAGAAAGATGCTGCAAACCATCTCCTGGTTCAGTTATCCATCGTATCTAACGACGTCCACGGCATCATATGTGTAAGTGGATTCTCTTACGCCGTCCCTACACTACGATTAAACACTGTATATTATACATAATATAAATACAAAAAACATGCGTGAGTGTCGTGCAACACTCGATGGGAACGAAGTGGCTATTATTCCATCTCACATGCACTATAGAAAGGAGGTCAGTGACGGAAAAATCTTACACTTTTTCTCACCTAACCCTTTCCGTCAAATTCGTACCGTCCGATGAAGAACTTCGTTCAATTAGTATATTGAGAGGACAAAGTGAATATATTTATTTCTTTAAATTTTTCTCTAAAGAATTCCTTCGGACCTAGGTTATAAATTGCTCTTATGGCTCTCTTTTGCAAAACAAAGATAGTTTCAATGGCAGTCGCATTACCCCATAGTAAGATTCCATATGACATTATGCTATGGAAATAACTAAAATAAACTAATCTAGATGTTTCAACACATGTAAGACATCTAATCTTTTTTACAGCATATGCTGCAGAACTAAGTTTGCTAGGTAGTTTAGTTATATGAGGGCACCACTGAAGCTTCGCATCTACTGTAATATCGAGAAAAACAGCGGATTCAAGTATTCAAGTCAATCTGCAGCTATATAGCAGCATAGCTCTGCCACGTATGTTGTTAAACTGACTAAATTAGTGTATACAAATAAATAAAAATAATTTAAAATAAAGGAGAGGGGGAGGGGGCACAGATTTAGAGTGGGAATCTATCAAAGGGCAATATGCCGACTGTTTCACATTTACTAGGTGGTATAAGGGTCCGTCGGGGTAGCTACCACCCTCTTAACTATTTATGCCCCTAATAAGCTAAGCATGCGTGTTCCAGCCTGAAGTTTATAGAGGACCAGTATAATAACAGGCCATCAGGTATTCCATCTTAGTCCTCAGAGATTCTAACGCATCTGTAGTCTTCTTCCTTTGGAGTTGGATGCAGGTGTAAATGGAATGCGGCAGCCACTTACCTTCAGGTGGATTGTAAGTTCCTTATTCACCACAATTTAAAGGAACTGTAGGCTTAAAACTATCGAGATGCCAGCTAGCGTATAGTTAGAAAGCCACCTCAAATTAGTAGTGAACTTAAAAATATATTTTATCCCGTAGTAGTAACGGTTTGAACCCTAGAAACTTACTTTACGAAATGTTAAAAAATTATCCATCCATCCATTAAAGCCTATAAAAGTTCACTATTGTATATAGGCATCCCACTTAGATTACCTCATGGGGGGATTAGCCATAAATGCCACGCTTGGCAGGCGGTTTGATAACCACAGTTTTTTTTTTTTAATTTTCAGTTGTTATCAGGAAGATGCTGCTGCCCAGCGCCTGCCTTGTTTCCCTTTGACATCCACTGGAGGATATTGAGTAGTAGATACTCTTACACCTCCACTTGAGGGTCATAAGAATTTGTAACATGACATAATTATGTTAAGAAAAATTCCAAAAAAGAAGTATGTTTGCAAACGTACAATAATTTAAAATTAAAAATTTTGTACAGGCCACTTCAATATAAGTTATTAAGAATAACTCAAAAACTAAAAAAAAACACGAGTAGTACCAGCTTAAAAAAAAATCATCGAAAAAGGTTCACCCAGTAAAAAGTTATGAGATAACACACATAAAAAAACATACAGACGAATTGAGTACCGTCTCCTTTTTGGAATTCGGTAGATAAACTAAATATATTAACATTTAAGATCGCTTTTACAAGAGAAATTCCGACGATTCGAGTAGGTGTGCCACATAACTTTTTTCTTGACTACAAAGGTCTAGAGGCGGAAAGCCTCCTTTAGTACACAAAGGTCGTTTAGATTCGACAGTTCATGGTTTGTCCCTTGCGATTAGAGGTAATTTACTAGAGGTAAACGGTGACAAGCACATGAAAATGTTTGCTATTCCATTGTAAGTTGTTTATTGTGTATGTAGTATGCATATCGTGACCTTTACAGCCTATTAAAGTCCACTGCTGAACATAGGCCTCGCATAATATTTGCCATAGTTGCCACACTTGGCAAGCGGGTTGGCAACCGCAGTTTTTTATGTTTAGTGTTTATTAGGAAGACATACTGCCCATCTTCTGATTTGTTTCCTCTATCGCCTCTTACGACACCCACGGGATGATATGGGGTAGTGGATATTCATACACCGCCACTACACGGTATATGTAGTATGCATATGATTTAATAATTGAATCTTGAGACTTAACATGTGTTTCGTGAATTTGCGCGGATCTAGCTGTTAATATTCCGCGTGCTTGGCGATGACCTCTTGTCCTTCATCTCACACCAGAGCAAACACATCTTCTTATAGAAGCTCATGTCACGGTTGCCAAATGTTGTTTGGTTTTGTTCAAAGAAATTATAGGCTTAATAAGAATATAAAACTGCTTTAATAAACTTATTACAATTTTCAATGTTAGTGTAACAAACGAGCACACAGTCCACCTGATAGTAAATAGACGCAGTAGCCCTTAGATATGTATACATCTATTCTCGATTTAGATTCAAAATGCAGATGCGTTGTCACCCCTAACTAAGAAACTCACTTAGGAGCTTAGGACTAAGAAAGAATGCCTCTTTTCTAATAAAAGATTCTTACGAAAGACTTATTAAAAATTATTTTGAGTGGTTGTATAATTACAATTCAATTAGCTCGTTAAGTATTAATTAGGCATGAAATTATGTTTGTTCATCGACATACCTGATTTGCAATGTTGGGAAAGTACGTAATTATTGCCTCGATCACAAAGGAGTTACTGCCATTTCTTACACGAGGACAATTGAAGGGATTATTCAACAAGACGGCTCAGTGGCGCAGTGGCTTAGCAATGGGTTGTAGTGCTGGGGGCCGCGGGTTCGAATCCCGCACGGAACAAGTATTTCTATGAACTACAAATAATTGTTCCGGGTCTGGATGTTCGTCCTTGTGCAATTTATGTTTGTAAACTGATTCCACGATAAACTAATAACGTAAAAAAACATGCGAAAAGAAAAGGAAAAGAACTACGTATACAAAAAGGTACTTGAGATCTTTTCTCAATATCTTCTTATGAAGATGCATAAGACTTAAATAATTGTGTTTTATTTAATGAAGACCTAAGAAGAGAAGCATTTGCCTTAAATTCCTTAGTAAAACATATCTAGTGTCTTATTTCGATTACCACAATTTGAAAACATCGTGAGAAAACCAGCATAGGAGACTAAAAAAACATTGTGAAGTCTGCTCATATGCACTAATGAATGCGACGCAGCATATTTCACACGCATTTCACTTTCGACTTCATACAGTGAAAAAATAAAAATGTATTAATAACTCTTATTAATACTGTTATTTCGTTTTTCTTTTTGGGCACCAAGCCAACATCTTATGCTGTAAATATGAGCTTGAATACATCGGCACTAATCTACCCATAACTATGAAACGACGTCTAAACAAAACAAATAAGAGTTAATATGGCCTCAATCACAAGTCATTATATAATACGATCGCTAACAGATAACCAGCGAATAAGTATAATGGGAGTAAGTACAAATAAAAAACAAAATGAACAAAACTATGTTAAATAATAAGAAAATGTATAAAATGACACTGATTTAAAGTAACATTTTATTATATAGTTTCTTTTGATTTGTAGTCTTCGCGTAAATATAAGAAATCATTAAATGTAGATGTCTATGGGTCACAGCATCTACTTACCATCAGGTGGACTGTGTGCTCGTTTGTCAACCTTATTGTATAAAAAAAAATAGAACTCAAAACTTTGCCTTTTCCTATATGTTACATATCGTGATCGCGATTATTTATTCCGTGTGTATCGACACACGGAAAAAATAATCGCGATCACTTACGCCGCCACACGCCTATTAACAGTCAATAAATTATATCGACATGAAAAACTATAGTACTTTAAAATATGTTTTTATGGTGCCCAATAATTGCTCAGGCAAAGGTAACAGGGCAGATCTGACCGATAAGCGTGTGTTATATCTACTGTAATTAAAACGAGCGTCCGTTTTCAAGCCGCCAAGTGCAATTACAGCTTAATTCGACGTCGATTAGGTTTGTCACGTACACGTCAATTGACGCTGGACACGCGACGTTGGTTCTAACTCGGTTTTTTCATGTGAATAAAGCTTAAATAGTACTGCTATAAATTTTTGATTATACAAAAATAAAGAATATTTCTGAAACACTCATAATTAAAAATTTGCGTGACTCGATCATAATATAAAGCGACTTTGAAACACCTATTTCAATTGGCTAATAGACCTTTGTTTAAAAGAAAAAAATATTGAAAATACTAAAATTAAGAAAACGCAAACGTTGGATTTTTAAACGTGGTAGAGACACGCTGCAGCTGTATTATGGTTGTAGCAGGAATGTGTCGGCTCGACGGTGAAGGACCGAGCTCTAACCGAATACAAGCGTAGATGTGTATGGGCGACAATACCCACTTACCATAAGGTGGACTGTGTGCTAGTGACAAACTACTTTTTCAAACGACTTTTTCTACAAAGGAAATTCTCCTGTATCGTGGAGGCGGTTTACATACATCGGTTGTACAAACAGTTAGACCCGGAACAAATATTTGTAGGACATACGAGTACAAATACTTGTACCGTGCGCTTCGTCGTCATTCTGTAAGATAAGTATTTTTATTCGTGGTAGAACAACGCTTCAGCTTTATTATTATAAAAACAAGAATAGGTGAATTTGACTAAAGTAGCATATTACTAATATGTTTTGTACAATGAGTAACGAGAAATAAAGACCCTTTTTTATTGGTGAGAATGCCACCATTCCATCAATACAGAAATTACAATAAATCTGCACGTTGCATCTTAATCGGCGATAGATGTGCCCTTACCATGAAGGTGGACTATACGCTTGATTGTCATCATCGTCATCATCATTAGGGCCCTTCACAGGTTCACTTCCATACGTGGTAGAGCCATACTGTAACTATATTATGGTTGTAGCACGAATGGGTCGGCTCGACCGGGGAAGGACCACGCTCTCACAGAATACCAGCGTAAAATGGCAGCTTAAGCTGCTGTGTTTCGTATGGTGTGTGAAGAGAACCGGAGACCCTTTTTACTGGAAACGAGGCATTCTATCCTAGTCCTCACGGGTGACAACGCATCTGCATTTTAATTCGCAAACGAAGATAGATGTAGATGTCTATGGACCACAGCAACCACTTACCATCAGGTGGACCGTGTGCTCGTTTGTTACTCTTATACTATGAAAAAAAAACATAAGCCTCCCTCAAAGAATGCCACATAGGACGGTCCTGAGACACTTGCATCCATTGCCTTCCTACATGTCTTACCAGATCGACATTCCATCTAGTGGAGGGCCGCCCCACACTTCGCCTACTGGTACGAGACTGCTACTCTTGCTTCCCCATCGGTTGTCGGTTCTTCGAGCTATATGGCCGGCCCTTTGCCACTTTAGCTTACAAAAGCAATCAAATCAATGGGTTACCTTTCATAAAAAGTCATCATATTTCCTTTCATGAAAAGTCATCATATTTTACCGTTTTAAACCGTGCCAAAAGACCCCTATATGGTAATAATAGCCCAAGAAAATATCCCACAGTCCTAAATCGTTCCACATTGTGAAGCGGCACGTAATACATTAGGCTATACGAGGGTCGGTGTTCCGGCGCCGCCTTCAAAACCGTCCCCGTTTCCTTCCGACCGCGCCACGCGTCTGTTGCGGCTTTATTACGCACAACCATAACAAATTTACTGTCCACGAGTTTTTATCAAGCAGTTTACCAACCTGAATCCAAAGTTCGAATCTCAACCGAAGTAAGTATTTAACTCTGAATGTTGGTGAGGAGGTCGAGCAACTGAGTCGAGGAGCCAGATTTTTTTTTATAGGATAGGGTGACACACGAGCACACAGTCCACCTGATGGTAAGCGGTATCTGTGGCCCATAGACATCTACATTTATTCTCCTTTGCGGGTCAAAATGCAGATGCGTTGTCACCCGTGAGGACTAAGATGGAATGCCCCTTTTCCAGTAAAAAGGGTCTCGGCTTGCAATTGCCAGATCGCTCGCAGCTTGCAATTGTCATGGAAAATTTAAATTATTTCACGAACTATTTAATCTATAAATATATATAAATTGAAATAACTGAAGATTTTTGGAATAAAATAAGTAAAAAAACCTTGCGTGAGTGTCGTGGGACACTCTGTTGGAACGAAGTTCCTTTCGTAGTATCGTATTATTGATAAACGTATTATATTATTGATTAACAAATACAAATAAATGAATTACTAGCGTCTATTAAATTTAAGCGTCATTTACAATAAAATAATATTTCTTTCACGGCCAGATAAGAAAAAGTGCGAGGGAGATAGATATTATTCTATCTCGTTTCCTTATAGCTGACAAGGCCGGTCTACACTACGTCAGAAGGGGTCGTGACGGAAAAATCTTACACTTTTTGTCACCTAGTTCCCATCCGTCAATTTCGTACCGTGTGTTAAGGAAATTCGTTCCAAAAATGTGGATTGTTTTTCACACATCGAAAAATTTATAAAATAAATTGTCTTTGATGATTACCTTTTAAACCTAAAGTAAAAGTTTAATTTAGTTTTATTTAGTTTTAATTCAAAAAGATCATTAATAGATCCTACGTGACGTCAACTTTTCACGTAAGCTCGCAATTAATTGACTGAAATTTATTTAACGTATATTCAGCGCTAGCATTTTTATTTTACATTTTCAACGGCTCGTTGATGAAAAAAAGACTTTGAGGGGAAAATAGTATCTTAGAAATAAAATAAAAAACATAATTAAAGCATTAGGCTTTTCATCACGTGTTGGTGCGTTATAAAAATAATAAACTTGGTTTTATTTGAGCGACTCGCATGACCTTGACATGTCGACAGTTCTCAAAGCTTCTCTTTTGAGGTACGAAATATTGTAAAGAAAAGTTTGGGTCGGCTCGACCAGTTTAGGACCACTCTCTCACAGAATACCAGCGTAAATAGCACCTTAATGCTGCTGTGTTTCATATGGTGAGTGTAGAGAGCCGGAGACTCTTTTTACAGGAAACGAGGCATTCCGTCTCAGTCCTCAGGGTTGACAAGACTACACAAAGAAGGAAAGACACACCACCGTTGAAGATATGACACTCGTTTCTTCTCCAAACGAGGCAAGCTCAGGTGAAATAGACTCTGCGGTGACTGACTTACCGTGCTTCAAACTAGGTAAGACACATCATTTTATTTTACTAATTAATTTTGAACGTATAACGTAACGGATTTCCGCAAAGTGACGCCTGATTTTATTAATTATCTGAGAACTGATGATCTTACTTACAATTATTTATTATAACTTACTCGCTAAAGTATTATTTATGGCTACACCTGTCCCTTTCTATTATCATATATGGAACGGCGAGAGAAAATTTATGCATTTATTAAATTTACGTCGATTTTATGACTAAGGTCGTGAGTCGTAAAATTATTGAAGTAAAATATATAGCGTCAAATAATCTGAAATCGTAAATCTTTTGCAGTCAACTGAGAATAACGAAAAGGAATTGTTAATTTTATTTTCCAAATATTTTCTTCAAAATTCATCTTGAAATCGAAAAAGGCTGAATATACCTTCCAAACCATTGAAGGGGTAATATAGACCTTATTTCATTTATATAAGATCCACTCTTGTTTATTTCTGCCAACCTTCAGAAAGGTAAGGTCTAGTTTTTACCATCGAAATCTATAAGCAATAAAAAGCGTCTGTCGTTCAATTGTAATTGAAATGTATAAAATACGCGTCTAAAGCTAGCTTCTATCTACATTTTTATTCTTTGTAAAATATGCCTGGAATTTCGCTTCTGCTAATTTACATTATCTATACGAAAAACATTTATTCATTGGTTAGGGTACATGTTCAATAATTGTATCGTGGGTCCTCAATTGAAGCCCAATCTTTGTATAATAAATAATATTAAGGGCAATTAATAAAATCAAAATGCTAAATGATAGGTAGGTAGCGACAGACCGGAAATAGAGGAGGCCTAGAATCTATGTGTTTTGCACGAATGTTGACCCCAGACGCGATGCGAACCTAGAAACAGCAATGTGGTTCGCCAGGTACTCTGATCTCTAAGTCACACGAGCATCCCTTTAATATCAAATCGAAAATCGAGATCGAAATCCGTCACTAGAGAGCAACGTTTTAGGAAACGCAGCAGTGTTAAGCTGCTATTTTACGCTGGTATCCTATGAGAGCGTGGTCCTTTCCTGGTTGAGCCGACCCATTCAAGCTACAACCATAATGTAGCATAATGCAGCATGGCTCTACCACATTTATAAATATACTTTTAAGGAAGTAAAAATCGACTAAAAATAATAAAATAATTTTCAGATAACAGCTTGTGTAATCGGTGTTAGAAAATAGAGTGATGGATCCTGCTACACCGCTACCACATGATAAATATATTATATATTTACACGGTGATAGGACTCTCCTTTCACTTAGTAATTCGTCTGGCTACATACCACAATCTTACCTATTTTTGCCGCCAAATTTCAGTGTTTGTACCGTAGAGCCAGTATAATGGATTAAATGAAAGGCTGTGACGCATTTTGCCTTAGTCTCACAGGTGACAATGCATCTGCAGCCTTGTTGGTTTTAAGGTTGGCTGCATGTGTCCATGGACGACAGTAGGCGCCATCAGGTGTACAGTTAGTTAATTTGTCACTTTAGTTTTACTTTTAATTTAAAACTAGCTGTTCTCCGCGACTTCGCCCGCATGTATTTTAGGGTTTTAATTATATTGCGCGGAACCCTAATTCTTTTTCTAAAATATAAGTAGCCTAAGTTACTCCTTATAACATTGGCTATCTGCCAGTGAAAGTCCCGTTGAAATCGGCCCAGCCGTTTCGGAGATCGGAACAAACAGACAGACAGACAGACAGACCGACAGACAGACAAAAAATTAAAAAATTGTGTTTTTGTTATAAGTACCGTATATACTTTCATATGCATTTAGTGAAAAGCTGGTATTTTGACATTACAAACAGACACTTCAATTTTATTTATTTGTATAGATGTATAGATATAGATAATTCAAAGATATTTGTATAGATTACTACTTACCAAGAAATTATCAAAAGATCAGATAAAATATATCTGCTGGATCCGCAAGGCTAGTTTCACTACATACAGGTATGGTAGAGTCGAGAGAGAGACGCTACAGCTATATTATGATTGTAGCACGAATGGATCGGCTCGACCGGGGTAGGACCACGCTCTCACAAAATACCAGCGTAAAATTGCAGCTTAATACTGCTGTGTTTCATATGAAGAACCGAATACCCCCTGTACTGGAAACCAGGCATTCCATCTCAGTCCTCAGGCATGTCCGTTTTATTTCATAATTGAGGATACATGTAGATGTCTCTGAGCCCCAGCAACCACTTACCATCAGGTGGACTGTGTGCACGTTTGTCACCTTTATTCTATAAAAAAACAATGTAACCACACTACGAGTCGTGTCGTGTGCTTATTAGAGTTAGGGGCGTCTTTTGTCAGCGTCTATTTGTGGGTAGGTCCGTATAGCGCTCGCGTGATTCCGTTTTAGTAACTCGTAAACGTAAGCCCGCATCTGTCTGCTCACACGTAAAACACAATGAACAAATTATATTCAAAAGTTTATAAACTTTTGAGCGAGTATAATATGATTCAAAATCTTTCAAAGTATGCAACTACACGCAACAGTACATTCCACATGTTTATACGTAAAAGGATATACCTTGGCAATGTCATAACTATAATGATAATTATTTTAATATTTCGATTACCGGTATTTTTATGCTGGTTTATTGCACTAGATGCATATGCTTGAAATTACAAAGGCATTTTCAAGTAGTAGGACGGATTTTCCCAAATTTCACATATGAAAAATTATTCATGAAAATTTTCAAAACTTTTAAATAGGCTTTTATGTTTATGTATAAATGTAATGTAAATTTGTAAATCATTTATCGAATCTGAAATATTGTAGATGTTTTTAGAACCGATGACAAATACCTAGAAAAATGTCATATCTATGACCTCGTGTTCACTCACTATGATCATCACAACTCATGATGAATGATTATAGAATCACTCTCTTGCAAGTAAAAGCTTACAGGGATTTAGATACATCTCGTAGATTTTTCAAGAAACTATGTTTCTGAGATATTAGCAGTCCACAACATACACTCGCTGTGAATATGTTGCCTTCCATAGGAAGTAGTGATGTTAGGTACCGAATACATTTCTTTAAATACCGTAATCTCTAGTGGAAAAAAGTTGCTGAGTCCGAAACTATCTTTCAATAAGACAAAATTTGCTAAGTAAATTTAATAGTACTAAGTAAAAGTAATTGTAAATGAACGAGTGTGAAAATCGGATTTTGAGATGCCACTTCTTTTACTTTTATTTCTAACTTATAAAATATGCTCTGTTTCAAAATTTTCTGTTAGTTAAAAAGTGTTTCATCGTACACTATCGCCACACTTATTATAACGAGTAAATCAATACTTCTAAACAAACTGAATTGTTTCGTTTACTCTCCATTGTCAGCAAAACTTCAACAATTTTTAAATGTTATTTTTAAAATAAAATATTAAGTGACATGTGACAAATTAATGAATAACATTAGGTAATTCATGTAAATATTAATTAAGAGAAATATGAAGTGAATTACCTCCTAAACGCAATTTTCTCATCGGTGTTAAGCATGTTTATTACTTTAAAAATCATAATTATTATAAATTTAAATATAAGTTTATTATTGAAAATATTAAGTGTCAAAAACCTTTAGTTTCGTTTAAATGAAAGGGAAATAATCGTATTATAATGAAATCTTACTAATATCGGAATGTATTTAATTTAAAAATTAGCAGAGTCCAGTGTTGGGCGCTTCAGTTTCTCAAAACTTTCGTATCTGTCAGAATTCCACGCGAGCGTAAACGCAGACAAAAACTAATTAAAAATGAACGTGAATATTCTAATTCCCTGGTATTCAGCTTAATCAGCTTGACAGCAATAAAATGGCACCCGAGGCTATTATACAGCGCTTCCCACATAACACTTTGATGTTAACTCACACCACCGGGGGTGAAAAAGGATCCCTCACAAGCTCACAACTAAATAAACGTGCAAACATTTATTATACTAAATAATGCAAGATACCCGAATGGTGTTTGGCGGAGAAAAATATGAATATAAATCAGTAACCACGAGCACTGAGAGCAGTTCATAACAAAGCTTATTTTGTAAATGTTAATATTAATATTTAGTCATCATCATCGGCATCATTACTATAGATCTTTACAAATCCACAGCTGAACATAGGCCTCTTCCAAGGAACGCCAGAAAAACCTGAGCCAATTGCATCCATCGACTTTCGGCATGTTTTAACAGATCATTATTTTAGCTAGCGGGAGATCGCACTACAATTCGCTTACCCGTACGTAGCTGCTAATCGACTTTCTTGCCAAACTTTCTTCCCCGCAGGTTGTCAGTTCTTCGAGACACAGCACAGTTCAAAGTGAAATACAGCTTGCTTAATATACAAACTTAAAACATTTATGAATTGTGGTCGAACTTCGACCATAATTCACTAAAGACGGCCAATAGTAATTACTTATTTTACAACATGTTTTGATTTCAACAAGTAATGTCCAGTCCAGTAAATTTCAAACACAACAAAGTCAGCGGCTGCTATGCAGTTGTTACGACGTCGTCCATCACGCTGAGAACTTAATTGTCCGCCGCCGCACACACGCTCGCAGAGAAATTAGGTTAACTTTAACGCTACCAGTATTTACTTTTACTCCTTTACAACATTAATTATGTAAACATATTAGTTATTAGCTTAATTAAACTATTATTTTCCCATCTGCCGATGTGAGTGTTGTAGATGACGTATATAAATAATATTGCATAAAAAGAACATTTATGGTAAAGATACAAGATAATTTTCAGAATCGCGTTTATTATTTTAATCTCTACAGTAATATTTATTTAGTTATTTCGACAAACAATTTCATGACAATTTTTAAATTTAAGCCATCATCTAAATAATTGACGATTTATGAATTAGTGGCAATTTGGTACTGATAAGTGTCGAAAGGGCCCTCATTGGGTGGAGTGATGTTTATTAATTCATTATAAGCCAGTGCTTGACAACAATCCCTCCTGGTGGTGACGACAATCGCACTATCCTAGCATAACAAAAGCCTATTCACTCTTGCCTTGAAGACGCCCAGATTGTATTCGGACGGAAATAGTCGGAAATTTCCGGCAATTTATTGCATTACCGGCAAATTATTACACTCCTATGCTGTACACATTAGGAAAGACGAAGCGAACCGTTTGCTTGGAATGCGTGGAATATCAATAAGAAAGAGATGAATACCTGCCGACCGCCTGGTTGTCCAGTGGTGAAAAAGGGAGGGGTGAATTAAATCATTCCAAGTGCAGTGACGTCAAGACAACACACGCAAAAAAATTCGATGGACGCAGGTGGTTCCAGACCGCGCTTGAGAGGGTCTATAAAGATATGATGGGATTGGCATGTCATATTGACAAAAATCACAAAAAAATTAAAGAAAAAAAATTTATTTGTTTTCTAAAAACTTAATTAAAAAATATTTAGTGAAGAATGTGCACGAGCTCCTATTTGTTTAGTTAACGTGTTGTAACTTTTCACTTTGGTAGCACTGTGCAATACATTTAATTCTGCAACAGACAATTTAGTGACAAATATTTTTCACATTACGCCCCCATACACTTTTCAACTTCTATTTCTTCAATTGCTGCACATAAGCGTCTTCACTTGTTGAGAGATCTTGGCATTAACAGTAAATTAATTGAAACAGATTTTTTATTCCTATAATATTTGTATAGCTCTCATTTTGGAAAAGTTGTTCCGTTGAATATGTTGTTCTTTCCGGTAGACGGCACAATGAATTTGATTTCTTAATTACATTTACGACTATGACTAAGAAACTGTGACAGGTATGTTACTTATAATTAATGAATTACTGGAACAAGAGGCTGTACAAAATATGAAAATGTTGTAAATGAAAATTATTATATTATGTAAAGAGAAGAGCAAACCAATGGATGAATATGGCGAGCTTCCACTTTCATTAATTCGTGTTTTAGTACATCAAGTAATTTTTAAATCCAGAACTCCGAGTGACGGCGTAAATTAGGACTGAAATAAAATCTCTATTTGCTCCAAATTTATTCATGACTTTTTATAGCGTAACGAAGAACTTGTTAATAACTTGACCACGAGTATAGTGTGTCTATATTTATATTATACAGCTTGTTAATAACTTGACTAATGCGCTTCCTACCGGATCCTGGCACAAGTAAGAATCATCTCAAACTAAAATCAAAAGTAAATATCATCTCGACAAAAAATATTAGAACATGTGAATGACCTCAAACGGTTAAGTCATTCAGAACTTACGCGATCACTAACAAAACGCACTATTATATAAAGATTCCTTCATTAACAACGTTGTACATACTTGAAAATCCTCCTGTATCGAGGTGTTTTACATACCTATGTATATAAATTAAAATTGGACAAGTACCTAGAGCCGTTGTAGCTTAGGCACTAAGCGCTCGCTGTAAAATTCACAGTACGCGAGTTACCCGGGTTCGATCCCCGCCGGTACCAATAAAATTTTTAATTGCAATTTTAAGTCCTGGTTTACCACGTGCTCGGCGGTGAAGGAATACATCGTGAGGAAACCTGCATATCTAAAAAAATAAGATAAAAGTAACTACTAATCCCGTAACAGTCATCTAGGCACAAACGGAGCTTTACTTCCTTACGTAATCTAGTTAATTTAGACTTCAGAAACCCAAACTAATAAAAATTTATCAGATTCTGATCAATGACCGTAATCAAACTATTTACCACGTTTTTATCAACCCGCTTTCTTGTCTATTCGATACAAATTTTGCAACTGGTTTTAAACTGAGTTCTCGAAACTTTAAACATAGCTCGGAACTAGACGATAATGCAATATTAACTCACTTTTTTCTCTATTTGTTTCTTTGTTTGTCTGGTCAGTACAAATTTAGCACTCGATTTTAACTTTCCCAACAGTTAGAGATTTGTAACTTTAAACATCGCTCAGGACTAGAAACGTAGTAAAAATGGTTGCCATTTTGAATTAAAATTATTTAATACACTGATCGCTCAGTCATCATCAATGCCTCTATCGAGTTTAACACCAACCGACGCAAATTCACCGCTAATTATCTAATCCGATAAGTTAAACCAACAGTCGGAAATTATAACTCGCAAGCCGGGGGCTTTGTTTTGTTTCATTTAACGACTCGGACAGATGCCTTCGTCGAAGCGAAATCCAATTAACTATAACGAATTTAAGCTATTGACTTTAACAATTTCCTTTATCCATTGAACTGGAACTTTAAATCCCTCTCCAACAAAATATTTCATTTTATATTCATTTGCAAAAACTTTATAATATATAAAAAATTATGCGTGTAACCTTTACGCGCTGTTAAAGTCAAACTTATTATTATTAATAAATAATAAGATTAATTTCTGTTATTTATTAATTTTATTGTTATTCATTATTTATTATTTTTGAAAAATATTAATTTTAATAAAGTTATTTATGAAATCCTCGTCATCATTATTACAGTCCTTCACAAGTCCACTGTAGAACATAGATCTTCCCCAAGGAATGCCACAAAGTACAGTCCTAAGCCACCTACATCCATCGACTTCCTGCATGTCTTACCAAGTCGTCACTCCATCGAGTGAGGGGCCACCCTATATTTCACCTACCGGTACATGAAACACATATCAATAAAATAATATTTTGATCGGTATTGTATTAAGTATAAAAAAAAGAAATAGATGTATGTGTAAAAAACACAAATACTCATTGAAAAATAGTCTATCAGTGTCTTTATAAATGCGGAAACTGAGTAAACAGACTAAAGACATGACAGAACATTACTTCCGTTCGAAAAAATATGTAAGTTACTGAAAAAAAGTTTTACTTCGGTAATATAATATAGAGTTAAAAAAATTCAAATAACACGTGTCTAATATATACAGTCTGTCACCCGATAGAAATTAAAAAAAAAAACTCAAATAACACGCATCACTAGCTGTGATGATCCTATTAAGAATTCTAGGATTATGAAATAATTGTATTGTCATTGGTTTTTAATACATAATATATATTTATATTTTTATACGTGATAAAGCCACGCTGCAGCTATATCATGGTTGTAGCACGAATGAGTCGGATCGACCGTGGAAGGACCAAGCTCTCACTGAATACCAGCGTAAAATAGCAGCTTAATGTTGCTGTGTATGTATTCATATGGTGAGTGTAGGGAACCGGAATCCTTTTTTACTTGAAACGAGGCATTCCATCGTAGTTCTCAGAGGTGACAACGCATCTGCATTATGATTCTTAATCGAAGATATATGTAGATGTCAATGGGCCACATCATCCACTTACCATCAGGTGGACTGTGTGCTCCTCAACGCCATTCTATAAAAATAAAAAACATATGAAACTTGAATTAAAAATTCCATTACATTCATATTTACACACATACACACATAGGTCAAGCTAATAATAAAGCGTGTAAAAAAAATTAGATATTCTTATTTTTTTAATTGGATATGGTGACATACGAGCACACAGTCTACCTGATGATAAGTGGTTGCTGTGGCCCATAGACATCTACATCTATCCTCGCTTGCGAATCAAAATGCAGATGTGTTGTCACCCGTGTGGACTAAGATAAAATGCCTCTTTTCCAGTAAAATAGGTCTCCGGTTCTGTACACTCACCATACGAAACACAGCAGTTTTAAGTTGCTATTTTACGCTGGTATTCTGTGAGAGCGTGGTCCTTCCCCGGTCGAGCCGACCCATTCGTGCTACAACTGTACTACTAATATAGCTGCAGCACGGCTCTAACACGTTAAAATTTTATTGCAAATGTTATTACATAATCGTTCCATCTGGTACAGGTTGGGAAGATGGGATTTATTTATAACTAGCATGTACACGGCACGTTATAGCCTCAAAAAAAGGAATTGTGGAAATATTGTTTAAAATTTGGAAGAGTTATATTGTTCAATTAGGAATGGATAATACATTCATTGAAGTTGAATGATATAATATAATTTTTAAATAAATTTTTTCAATACGATACGCGCACCACCTACTGGAAACTAATTGTACTATGCCTATAACCTTCTCACAAGTGCAAGCAATAATTTGACAAAGTTTTAGCACAATCTGATGAACGGTCTCAAAATGATGCGCGTAAAATACGAACAAACAAATACTAATTTTTATATATTAGATTGTAGATGGTAGAGCCACGTTGCAGATGAATTATGATTACAGTATGAAATGGCCGGCTTGACTATGAAATGATCACTCCCATTATATTACTATTACAATACCAGTCTAAAAAAACATAACGTGTAAGAGATTCATACGGTGAGTGACGAGAACCAGAGACTCTTTTCATGCTAACGAGGCTAACTTAGTCCTCAGGGTGACAACGCATCTGCGTTCTGATTCTTAATCGAGTATAGATTTAGATGTTTATGGGTCGTATCATCCACTTACTATCAGGTGAACTATGTGCCCGTTAGTCACCGTAATTCTATAGGAAAACATCCGTCGCAGAAGTTAGAATTGTTGGCGTAGACGTGTCTTGAAGTGGACAGAGTAAAGAAGAGAATCTTGTGAATTTGTAACAAAGTTATTAACATTCTTTCCCAACCTTATGTAAGTAAATAAAACCTCATGAGCTTGAATAACGTTCCATATTGCACTCCAATAATTATAAATTACCATATTTTTTTTGTATTTACTAAAATTTATTAAAATGAGGGACACAATTCACTAAATTTCCGAAAATAACATAGCGTAAGCATAAGAGCAATGGAGCTTAGCACCCGTTCAGATCTCAACTCCATGATATGTTTCCGGTAAGTTATTATATTATCAAAACAATACCTCAATTTTATGGAACTAGCTGGCAACATTTTTTATTGATTATCGCTTTTAAAATTACTTGCGAGTTTTCGGACAACATAATTTATTTATTAGTAGTGGCGCTGAAAGATTATCAACTATACCATACCGTCCCGTGGATGTAATAAGAGGGAAACTGAAACGGAAGCAAAAACATTGGCAACAGGTTCTTCGTGATAACAACTCTAAATTTAAAAACTGCAGTTACCAACCCGCCTGCCAAGCTGGGCAACTAAGGCAACCCCTTCCTCGCTAAGAGGATCTTCTTAGAGATCTCCTCTTAGAAGATCTCCTTCTAAGAGATCTTCTAAGGGGATCTTCCGGAGTGGCCTATGTTCAGCAGTGAACCTTTAAAGGCTGTAATAGATAGATAAAATTTGGTAATAACGTAAAAATACACTATAGAGTAAAGAGGAGTCTTTTTATTTAGGAAAGAACTAAACTATGAATAAAACTTATTAAACCAGTTTTGTTTTATGTAGAGTACATATGCTTAAATATAAGAAATTATTGTAAGAAACAAACTACCCTAGAAACTTTTTCTTCTACTAAAATGGATAAAGCAATAGCGTAGAATAATGACACAGCCCTGACACGTTCTACGAAATTACGTAGCACGTATTACATTAGGGTCTACGCCTAACGATATTCCGGCACCGCCCAAAGGAAAGGTCCGCACTTCCTTCCGGCTGCTTCGTGCTTTTGTCGCGACTCACGCACGGAAAAATAGCGCTCACGTCTACACCGAACACAAAAACACGCATACACGACCTAGCATCTGTCTACTCATCTAGGGTTGTCTATTTTTCTGACCAAATATAGTATCGTCTATTGTGAAGCAATAGACCGGGAAAATAAACAAATATAATCTAATATATAAAAATTTATATATTTTATTTCGTATTTTATGCGCTGCCATACCGTTCATCAGATCGGGGTAAAACTTTATCAACTTTTTGCTTGCACTTGCGCGAAGGTTATAGTACATTTAACTTAAACTAGTTGGCGCGCGAATCGTACTGATAAATTTATTTGAAAGTTATATCATTCAAGTTTAATGAATTTATTATTATTCCTAATTACATAATATGACGCTTCCAAATTTAAAACGATATTTCCACAATTATTTCTCTAGAAAGTCTAGCGCTGAACGAAACGTGGAGGGGGCCCGCACAAATTGAATTGACGAATGCGACTGGAGAGACAATCAGTGCAAGTGATTGATACGCACGAGCCAATCAGCGTGACTTCTGTGCAAGAATGGTCACCGCTAAATTTTCGTGCCGCTACTTATACCAGCTAGTATAAAATAAAAAATGATACCCCACATTACGATTTTGTCCTGTATCGTGGAGGCGGTTTACATATATAAATTGGACTAGAACAAAAATCCAGACCCTGAACAATTATTTATAATCCATACAATTACTTGTTCCGCGCGGAATTTGAACCCATGACTCACAGGGCCGCAACTCAATGCTTGCCACTGCGCCACACAGCCGTGAAATTTAACAGTTTAATAAAATATAATGATTTCAAAAAATCTACACTCATTTTTAAATTACATACATTAAAGACCTTTTGAGTTCACTGCTGTAATGTGGGCTTTTCAAGCATGCAACAGCTCACATTTATCATAAGATATACGTTTTAATTCCCGGGAAACTAAGATAGGTATAAGTAGGCCTTTTATATAACAAATGTAGTTATTTTTTATTATATTATAATAGTAGTAAATACAGTAGGATACTATTTTCTACAGAAAGATAGTGGTATAAAAGGGGGATGTAAGAACTTTTCCGAAAGCTAGTGGTGCAATACGTTTAGGCATGACACTGTCCGATAAACTTTATCACTGCGAGGCGATCGTTTCTACGCTCGGCAACCCAAAATGGTGAGTATTAGACAAATGGCAAATATAAGGCATAACTGTAGTGACCACAAATAACTCACTAATATTTGCATACAGCTCAAGCATATATTTGTAACCAATTCTATTGTCTTATTTTATTTTTTCTTTCATTTTTGTAATTCAGATTTTTTTAATATTATTTTTTATTTAATGTCTATTTTTGTTGTTTTTTAATTTTTTAATTTTGTTTTATTTTGCTTTCTGTTTTTGTTATATGAGGCTTTTTGTGTTTGTTATATGAGGCTACATATTAATCACTGTTTTGTTACACCATCTATCATCCTCCTATGGTTCCACTGAAAACCAGCATTCACGAAGTTTATTAACTCCGTGAACTCATGCTGAGTGGAAACCTATTTGGTGCATGTACATTGTATTTCTTTTTATTGTAAATAATTTTTTGTAAACGATTTATTTATGTACCAAATATACTTTTCTTTCTTTCTTTCTAAATATTTTAATGTGTGCAGAATATTTGGTAAGTTCTTGAAAAGGCCTAAATATAGGAAGTAGTAAATAAATAAAACTGTTAAACAAAAAATAAAGAAAAAATAGTGCGGTTGGCAACCCTAACTTCGTTTCTTATTACAGAGTGCGAAGATTCTCACCAATCTGTTGCTAGGCATGTTATAGAATATATTCGGAAATATGTCACGATATTGGGCGCTGTTTCTTGAGCAGCTGGCAGAAAATACATAGATGAAGTCGAAATGAAATTCGTAGTTGGTCAATCAATCAACTTATTCTTTGTTGTAGTAGGTACCTAAATACATATATAGCAATATAAAAAATTTACAATCTTATTGTTCTGAAAGCGGTTTCTTTCAGATATGCCTTTACTAAATAAAAAACTTAAATGTGGAGCACAAAATTTAGACAGTCAACGATAGCTATTACAAACGTCAACGTACTAGAACTAAGTCAATCCAGCTTAGAATATTAAGTACTAACGTACATAGGGACCTATTTTATTCGTAACCAGGCATTCCATATTAAGGCTCGACAATCCGGGTATTTTGGATAGGTAGACGCATACACAAAAGGACTACCTTTTCGTACCCGACTTAATGTGTTTGGAAGTCGAGTCCACGATCGTCTGAGACACTAACTATTATGCCAAGCCATCGATAAAGGAATATTACAATACTCGATCTCCAATAGTTGGCGCCGTGTCGCATTGCTGCGTCAACGAGCGAAATACGACGCCAAGTAACATGACCGTTGGCTGCGGGTTTCGTCACTAATGGACCATTCTTAGAGTTTGCGTGACGTCAGCTACCCAACTAAAACAATATATTGAGTTAAGGAAAACCTAAAATATTATACAATGTATTAATTAGATACCTGAACTTTTGAAAAACTAAGGTTGAAAAACGAGCACACAGTCCGTCTGATGGTAAGGGGATACTGTGGCCCGTGCCTACACCTATAACTATCCTTGACTAAGAATCATAATGCAGATGCGTTCTCCACTAACATTTAAAGCCTCATTACTAGTATAAAGGGTCTATGGTTCTCTTTGATACTAGTTTGTGACTTGGGGATAAATACTAAATATTGCGAAACAAGTACAAGTATATCCAAATTACAAAAATTGAGTTAAATACCTGATGTTATTAGCTGTTATTTTACACTGGTATTATTTGCGAGCGTGGTTATTCCCCGGTTGCTCTATTATAGCTCTACAACGTGCATTCTTTGATTTCCTGAACGTATTATCAAGTCGTCACACATTTCTAATACTACTGCTACTAATACTAGGCAATAAGAATCCTTTTGTACGAAGCAGCTCGCCTGTATGGTTACCTATTTCTGCAGTCAACAACACAGCGACGAATGCACTACTTATATTTATGAGACAGGCTGTAGTTTTCACTATACGAACTTGCTCGATTACTGGCCGGGATATTATATCTTAAATCTCCCAACAATATTCCACGGCAAAAAACATCGCATTTGTAGGGTTATTTGTTTGAAGTTAATTGCAGGTAGCCACTGATCAATATGTATGAACAATGGCACATTCCTCCGTGGAGGTGATCTATGGGGAGGTGTTCAGCAGTGGACTTTTATAAGCTGCAATAGACATTATATAACGTACATATATGTATAATTTATTATAAGAACGTAATATATTATCATCATTATTATATATTAATGCTAGCTCGCCAGGCAGACGTTGTCCTGCCCTTTCCAACGACCCTTCTTATAAAAATCTTTAAATTCACAATAAAAATTTTGAGGCTCATTTATCGGGATAAAAACTATCCTATCTCTCAAGTTGGACCAAAATGCACACAGTGTGCAAAATTTCATTGAAATCAGTTCAGTAGTTTAGGAGTCCATCGCGGAGAAACAACGTGACACGTAATTCTTATATATAAAGATTTTAAATGTCGTATAAAATTCATATTTTCCTTTTAAGTAAAGACCTTAAAAGTCGATCGTTCGTCGACGTTTAATCATAAGGGACTTTTTGCAAAGTTGTCGTTTCACACTGTAATTATCCTGCAATCGCTGTTACAAAAAGCCGGTGCTGTTTCTTTATTGCCTTTTAATGGGCAGTTCCGGGCTTCGAGTAGGTGTAATAGATTTTTATCAAACTCGGCAGCGACAGAGTAAGCAACAAATAAGTGTCTGCTTTGAAAGTTTATTAGGATCTTATTATATCCTTTTTCTTTTAGATTTTACTGAAAATAGCAGGCTACTTTTCTTTCTTAATTTTTCACACGAATACTAGACGTTTAATAAAACTAATTTTACGGAATTTATCGCGTTTAATTTATTTATATTTACTCATTTTAATTCCCAACGTATCGGGTGCTTTGGACACCCCGTGATCATGAGTGCTATAAAGCACACAAAGCGTCAGAAATTAAAATAAGCAACATTAAGTTAAATTGAACGCAATAAAATACGTAAAATTAATTTTATCCTGCATCTAAAACAAAAAGCTAAATCAAACTGCCATTAGTACATCTTTTTTTTTAAATATATGTCAAATTAAATAAGTAGTGACTAATAAAAAGTTAAATATAAAGTTGGACATAATTTTCTAGATAACATTACAATTTCCTAAAACACGAGCTCAGACATAATATTCTTACAACTGAGCTGAAAATTGAATAAGAGATCGATAATATACCGGCGTAATGCAGGAAACCGTGTGAAAACGAATACGCGCGACTTGCGATCCCCAGCTGGGAATAACCGAATCGAATTGCAGATTTCATTTCGGAACGTTTCCTGCCACATTATCAGCCGCTCGCACGCTCCGAGTGAAACAAATGAACCGTACAAACAAGTAAAAAAATAGGGAGTACTACTCAATCCTGAAATGTTTATTTATAACGTCGCAGCCAGAACTGACGTGAGTGGATTTAAGTGATCGAGTGCCCGCCCGCAGTGTGTTTGTGGTGTAAGCGAATCTAACACCTCATTTTGTCCCATTGTGTCATGGGAGGTGACTTTCAGAAACGCGAAACGCTTTCGGATGGCCCGAGTTTGGAAAGGAGGAAGGTCGGGGAGCTTACTTCGTATGTGTGTTGGTGGGCTATGGCAATAGGATTGTCCTCTCTCCCTACCACCGCAGCCGAGAAAGAATCGCGGAGGAATAGGAGTGTCGTTGTATGGCGATGCGCCCCTGGCCCTATCCTCCGCTAAACTGGCGGGGCCGCAGAAGCGGTGCTGTAGGCCTACGGGTGAAAAGGAGTGTCGGTATAACGATGCACCGTTTTCCTTACCCTCCACGGCCGAAACTTGGTTGGCGGCGGAGCCATACACCAGATCCACCGTTGGGGTCAAAATAGCAAGATAACTCCCATTATATAATGTGATAGGCTCATGACTGTTATGAGTTACAGAAGAATTCACCTTTCTTAAGTCGTTATTAACCTTTTGTAAAAGGTACGAAATCCATAATCTTACATTCGTTTATTCGATTTATTTCTCTAATTAGAACACTCGGCTGCCACAACACAACTGCCTGACTCCAATATGACTCTAAATGTAAATGATATAGGGCTCTCGCTTACGAAATCAATCAGCTATAAAAACGTCGACCGCTACCGATAGCAGACAGAAAACGCTATAAAACACACGGCTTTTACATTACGTCTATATTCCAATCTGTCGTAAAATATCTTCGTATTGCCGATGTCGATCGCAACGATAGCGTTTTTCCCTCCCGATCTGTAGTACTGTTATTTTGTAATTTACAGTATCCGCTACAAACGAGAAACAAAATGGAACAAATAACATGATATAAATAAAACGGTCCGCATAACATAACACTTGTTTCGTAATGGAACATGGTTTTAAATATATATTGTTTTCGACTTTCTTGTTGATCTAGTAGTCGTAGACGCAACTACTGTACATATAATCTCAGGTAGGTAATTCTCAGGTTTTCTATTAAATTCTCAGTAGCAGCTCGGAGTCAGGATATTGAAGTAAAGTCGTTGGTCCTGCACCTGATATCTCTCCGGTCGTGTCGGTTTGCCGTGCCATCGGACTATTAGAGTGAGAGAATAGCGATTGCACTTGTGCTTACGCAAACACTCGGGCACTATAATCCTGTACCGAGTAGATAGCTAATATCCGTTGAGACTGGCCGTCGCGACTGAAATCTCAGTCTGGAGAACATATTTTACTATCTTTTTATTTCACCGTGTGGTGGCGGTGTAAGAAAATCCACAACCAAATTTCTTCTCGTAGCTATAGCTACAGAGAGGCTTCTATAGGAAATGCCATAAGATCTCATGGCTCCTGATATATGGTGGCATAAGCATTATTAGGTGAAAGTCAGTTGAAACAAAGTTGCTAGACGTCTGGTGTTGGTATCGTAAATCCACCTGCAAAGCGTGACGATTAAGAAAAACCCTTTTGAAAATTAATGGTTTATGTTTCTGCATAATGACATGACTTAGTAACAAACAAACCATTAATGCTTATATCGCCTTTAAAAAGAATGTAAGTAGAAAATTTCTTAAGTACTAGTAATTCATTCCAGAAAATTAATCGTCTAATTTTTACGAACGTCAAGCAAGCCATCTGTCACTTTGTACAAGTCAAAGCGGTTATCGATCACTCTCCGCTCCGAGAACTTAATTCGCGATACCGAACACCGGGTGCTCAGGGAAATTAACTCTCAACGTTATGTGTCCCAAAATCCTAATGTTCTATTATTTAATGAACTATATATTTTCACATTTTACTATTACATTAAATAATTGTATATATTTTTTTTATATTTTATAATTTTTTATTTTTTATACGTGGTAGAGCCATGCTGCAGCTATATTAGTAGTATAGTTGTAGCACGAATGGGTCGGCTCGACCGGGGAGGACCACGCTCTCACATAATACCAGCGTAAAACAGCAGCTTAACAGTGCTGTGTTTCGTATGGTGAGTGTAGAGAACCGGAGACCTTTTTTACTGGAAAAGAGGCATTCCATCTTTGTCCTCATGGGTGACAACGCATCTGCATTTTGATTCTTTATTGAGGATAGATTTAGATGTCTATGGGTCACAGCAACCACTTACCATCAGGTGGACTGTGTGCTCGTTTGTCACGCTATCCTATAAAAAAAATTAAGAATTATCGCTTCGCTTTACGGGTTCTGGTTACTTTTTTATAAATATCAACTATTAACCAATCGAGCACAAACTCTACCGGATGGTTTAAACGGCTCCGTGGCGCAGTGGCTTAGCAATGAGTTGTTGCGCTGGGGGCCGCGGGTTCGAATCCCGCACGGAACAAATATTTGTATGGCCTACAAATAATAATTGTTCCGGGTCTGGATGTTTGTTTTCGTGTACCTAATCAATGTTTGTAAACTGCCTCCACGATACAGGAAAATATCCTAGTGTGGGGTTAACTTTTTTTTAAATCAAAAAAAAAGTTATGGTACGGTGACACTTATATAGAGATATTCTTGTTTAAGAATGAAAACACAGATACGTAATCATCCCATTTATACAAAATGAATGTGCCGTTATCAGTAAAAAGGTTCGCTGATTCTAATATTTTACGCTAGTATTCTATGAGAATGTGGCTCTTCGCCGGTCGAGCCGAACCATTCTTTCTACAGCCATAAAGCTGCTGCATGGTGGTTATATGCAACATCTCCATATTTAAGTGTAGGGATGTATTTTAACTATTGCTGCACTGCATCCATAACATTTAAATTAATAAGCATTGAAATTATAGACGTGGAACTGATTAGATACTAAATAATTTTAAATTAAAAATTTTGTACAACCGAGTTTAATATAAATTATAAAGAATAACTCAAAAACTATTGGTCAGACCTTGATCCATTTTGATTCATATGAGAAGCAACAGATTTCAAATAAAAAAAGAATCATCGAAATCGGTTCACCCAAAAAAAAGTTATGAGGTAACACATAAAAACATACAGTCGAATTGAGTACTTCCTCCTTTTTTAAGTTGGTAGAAAAATGAATTTAGCGTTTATGGGATATGGGATAGCGGTTCATGCTCTTATGGGAATACTGAAGAAATGGTATTTAAAAATTTAAGTGGGTATTGTGATAACATCACCACGATCAAAAAAGGTCACAATATATATTGTTTGTTGTATTTGTCAGACTGCTACTTACACTTAATATCAAAGAAAAAAAAAATTAAACACTCACCTGTCCGTGATTAACGAAGCCATGCCTCCTCGCAATATCATCCACGTGCTTCTCGCCAGCCGGTACGTGCACCGCAAACTGGTTGTGGTACATCGCTTCCGGTGCGCCGGCGCAGACCTGAAGCACGCCCAGCAGCGCCAGCGCGCGCCATGATCCCACCATGTCAATAGCTGTACCGAGATAACCTCACAACCGCATCAGTCGCGAAACTCCTTTGCGCACCTCAGTTGCGCTTTGGCATCATGTACTTCAAACGCGAGTTGAGACTTTTATCATTGAGGTATCTGAAAAGAAAAATAAAAAACAATTAGTCAGTTTGTCTTAGGAAACCAAACAAAATACACTGAAGTTAGTTACAGCCTACATATGTACCACTGTCGGGCACAGGCCTTCTCTTATTTCTGCGCGGGCAAGGAAATGTCCGCCGCGCTATGCGTGTTACCGAACTTGTCTTCGAAATATTTTTGTTCTTATTTCTCAGACATGCAGATATTTTCATTCACCGCCGAGCACTCAGCAATTAAAATTGCAATTAACAATTTCTTTGGTATGGTTTGGTTCCGACGGGGATCGAACCCACATTGCTCGCGTACTGTGAAATGTACAACGAGCGTTAAGTCCCAGAGCTACTACGGCTCTACATTTTATGTGTAAACACATAAAAGCTAAGCTTAAACTTAAGGCCGTTTTGTAGTACGGTGTGTAGATATTAAAACGTTACCCTAATTCCCGCAATTGTTGAGCGGATTAGTACTAAAGCGGGGAGAATTTTAGACCAAAAAACGTAAAGTTGACTTTGAAAATGTCTTGATCTGTTCGATTTATTTTTTCATAAAATAAAAAGTAACTTATAAAATATGTCGTCAACATGACTTAAAAATAATAAGCTATTTTATAATTGCAAATACTTTTACCCGGTTTTTTTATAGAATCTCTAAAAGGTACACGTTTGAATAGGAATTTTGTCGTGACCTTTATTTTTTGAAGTGAAATCTTCTTTAGAATCGTTGTGATTTAAAACTCGAAACGAAAAAGCAACACTAAAAAGGGACAAACATATATATCTATATCATTTAGCCTGGGAGAGAATGAGATAGAATACAGTGTACAGTGTTTATTATAAATTTATATTAATTTTAAGTTTATAAACCCTACAATTATCCTACTCCCTGATACTCCACTTTCGTCTCATTCTCTCAAATTTTAGTTTTCTGAAGGAAACCTTCGACTTCTACCGCGTGTGAACTGCACACATGTGTTTTTTTTTATTTACGCCAGCACTATTTTATTTTATACTCCACTTCGAGTGCTTTGCAGCATCTGAGTCACGCGGGATAAAAGAAAAAAATATAGATGAAAATCAGATACAAGAACATAAATTCATATCATCATGATGAGCTTATCAACAGCCTACGGCTGAACATTGTTCTCCCTCTGTACTCTCTGAACGGCTGACCATTGCCACGTAGATAATTGCCATAGAATAAATATGATAAAATTAATTCATATCCTATAAAAATATCAAACAAAACCACAAATATAAATATAATGAAAACAAGAATATGTAATAGAAAAGATTAGTACTTAATAGCATAAAATATTTTTTAATAAAATAACAATTATGTATTTATAATCTATATTAGATTATATTTAATATATATTATATTTTACTTTTACTAATACTTCGAAAAAAAAAACGACGTGAGCGAGACTTTATTTAAAGCAACTTTATACTTGATTACATTATACAATGAAAATACGGCTCGTACAAATAAAACATTAAAATTAAATGTAATATTTTATTGCTGTACGCATATTTTAACGTTTGTGGTCGAGATTTATATTTTATTCATTGTGAAGGTTAACCTTAAAATTATAACCTATATTATATACTATTAACTTACTCGTAAAATCGACGTCAAATAAAGAAATCTCTCTCTAATTATTAATTATAATTAATACTTAAGTAAGCTCTAATTAATGATTATAATTAAGGCCGTTCACATCAAAGTATATTCGCCCTATTAAACGACCTCAAAAATATTTAAAAGCGATTACTGAAGCGTCGAAGAGGACAGTTAATTAAATCCTCATTTAAGATTTATCCACAGTCAAACAAAAAGTGGGCCGCCTGTTATTACATTGTAACAGGCGATATTTCACACGATGGGTTGCGTGCAGTCATTGTGATCGTGCCGTGTATGTGCGGCATCATATTTATACATAAATAACTAGGAAGTATGGTTAATTAATTAAACTAACCATGAATTTTCTAAGATCCGCGTAATATAATAAAATAATGTGTCTTACCTAGTTTGGAGAGCACCTCCCGTCCTCCCTCAATTGCGTGCACTATCCCCGTCACAACTAATCCCAGAACCACTTCTCCCAACAACACTAATAATGTCCTCCAGACCGAATTTCGGCCACGGCGGCCAGTCTCAACGAAGACTAGCCATCGGCGCAGGACAGGATTATAGTGCCAAGTGTATGCGCAATCACAGGTGTACTCTCTATTCCCTCACTCTCATAGCCCGATGGGACGGTAAACCGACACGACCGGAGAGAGATCAGGCGCAGGACCAACGGCTTTACGTGCTTTCCGAGGCACAGGGGTGAAACACCGACAACTTCGCAACTCTGGGCAGCTACTGAGAATTTCTTGATGGAAAAACTCAATAACTGATTTATTGGCCCGACCCGGGATTCGAACCCGGGACCTCATGATCAGCAGTCGCACTACTACAACCACTAGACCAACGAGGCAGTCAATAACACTAAGTCCAACATCACTACACAAAGAAGGAAAGACACAACACCGTCTATAATACGACAAGTGTTTTGCCTCTAAACGAGGTATCCTCAGATGAAATAAATTACGGTGGCTGACTTACAGCGCTTCATCAACTTACTACACGCAAGTGCAAGTGTACTAAGTGCACGCAAATGAGGTATGGCGGGAGGTGCCCTTAAAACTAGGTAAGACACATTATTTTATTTTATGACGCGGATACAAGCAAATTAAATTTAAAATCTTTAATATAATATATTTCCGCAAAGTAACGCCTGATTCTATTAATAAATGAAACTAACTGCCTTGTCGTGTAAAGCATTGGCGTAAGTTAATTCACTCACTTCACCCCACATTACGCGTAATGTTATTTTTCCGAGCATACAACCCAAAGAGCAAGAATCGCTTTCTTTCTCGTTTTCATTTCTCTCAAGTACATCATCTAGCTATTATATTCTGTACACTCCTTGAAGTCGAAGAAAGCTTCAGATACTTTTTTTATAGAATAAGTGTGACAAACGAGCACACAATCCACCAGTAATGGTAAGTGGATGCTGGGCTCATAGACATCTACATTCATCCTCGATTAAGAATCAAAATGCCTCGTTCCAAGTAAAAAGGGTCTCCGGTTCTCTACACTCACCATACGAAACACAGAAGCTTTAAGCTGCTATTTTATTATGTGAGAGCGTGATCCTACCCCGGTCGAGCCGACCCATTCGTGCTACAACCATAACATAGCTCAGCGTGGCTCTACCATCTCTAAAATATCTATACTATCCAAGCTTTGTTAAACGTGATTGAACATCCCGGGCGATTTTCCTGTAACTATTTAATACTCTTACAATGGTCAAAATCTCACCGTCTCGCAAAAACAAGCCTGGGTTACATTTGTGCAAAAATCACTTTTTCATTTGTATGAAACTCTACTCTGCGTGTTTGTGTGTTTTATTTAGTCTAACTTTGATTTATATTACATAATATTATTAATTTGTGATTTCAAATAATTATATTACAGTCGATGCATTATATACAGTTATGCAGGCTGTGATGTAAATAATGATAAACTTTCAAGCCGAACGGCCACCGCAAACTAAACTAGATTAGGTTATCTTAGCTCGCATAGCTGAGCCAGTTTATCATACATGTGCGTCCACCGCAAAATATGCCTGTTAAGCTAGGTAAAATAGCCAAACTAAGTCAAACTAACTAAGCTAAGTGCCTCTCATCCCCTTACCTTACCCCTTTGGCGACTTTTGCTGTGTTTTTTTGTTTTTCCATTTTTTTCCTATATTTATTTAGATCCCGACGACCTTTACCATCCCAGCTCTTTGTCAACAATAACCAAAACTTTATTGTTCATACACTTTTATAGAGATAAGTTTTGTAAACGTGTCTGCAATAAGTGTATATTTTGATTACGTAAAAAAAATAAAATAAAAGTAATGAAATTGTAGCCGTAAAGTTTTTCTCTTGCTTGCTTCAAATTGAATCGAGACTATACGTGATAAAAAGTATGTTTTACGTATACGTAAAAAGTAAAGTAGAAAAAAATATATGAAATAAATTCTGAAGAAAAAACTGTTTTATTATTTACCAATTCACAAAGTAAAGTAAGTCATGTGTAACGTCCATGTCACACCTATGCTGGTAGTTGTTGGGAGCACTAAGCTCGAAGTTTGTTGACGAGTATGTTTGCCTGGAACAAATAGTCCGACTAGGTAAGTCCAAATTAGATCAAAAGGTAAATCGACGGATTCAACTCGGCTGAGCAGCATTCGAGAGATTACGACACATCTTCTCGTCAGGCATAACTCGAAACTTCAAAACAAAATTTTTCAACCAGTGCGTGTTGCCAGTGATGACCTATGGATCTGAGACGTGGTTCTTCACTGCTGGCCGTATGAGGAAATTCAAGGTCGCTCGGCGAGCTATGGAGGGACTATGCTCGCGGTTTCTCTGCGTGATAAACATAAAAACGAGGATATCCGCAGTAGAACCGATGGGGAAGAAAGGTTCTCTAGTGGCAGCCTCGTACCGGCAGGCGAAGTGTAGGGTGTCCCCCCACTAGGTAGATGAACGACCTGGTAAGACATGCAGGAAGTCAATGGATGCAGGTGGCTTGGGACCGTGCCTTGTGGCATTCCTTAGGGGAGGCCTATGTTCAGCAGTGGACTTGTGAGGGGCTGTAAGGATGAAAGTAATATAGAATTTTTATATATAAAATCTTTATGTAGTTATATATTATGATTTTGTTCATCAAACAAATATTACAATGACATTTATAACAAATCAAATTTCTGATCTGTTACGAAATAAAAATATTGAACAAAAATGCTTGATGTTTAGTATTGAATGACGCATAATAAAAAAGCTTTTGGCTTAAAACTGGAATTGTACAACCAGAAGATTCAAATGTATATTATATTATAGGTATATTTATAAATTGAAACGAATGGCGGATTGAAAGTAAAACATTGAAAACGGTTTTTAAATTTTATTGTGCATATGTGTAGAAACGTTATTTGAACGATTGTTAGTTTTTATGTTTTCGAACGTATAGTTTTTGACAACAATCAACATTTTTATCAACAACAATAACAATGACAAACGTCAGCAAGAACTGTAATCATTTTCTAGATTTAAACTAGTTGCTTTTAAGTAAACATATTTAATTATTTAAATTTAATCAAAAGTCTACATTTTCTTAAGAGGCATAGCGGTTTAGTTTATTAACCGACTACAAAGAGGATGATTTAAGTGTTAGAGCCAGAGCTATATTATGGTTGTCGCATGAATGAGTCAGCTCGAATGGGGAAGGATCACGCTGTCGCAAAATACCAGCCTGAAATAGCAGATAATGCGAGAACCGGAGAACATTCTGCTGAAACGAGGCATTCTGCCTTAGTCATAGGGGTGACAACGCATTTTACATTTTGATTCTTAATCGAGGATAGATGTTTATGGGCCGCAGCATCCATTTACAATCAGATAGATTGTGCACTCTCTTGTCACCTTCATTCTATAAAAAATAAGATTGTCATTTCAGCAGTATTTTTAATGTTTACAACAAAATCTTCGACGTTAGTATCTAACGTCGAAGGTTTTTGTTGTAAACATTAAAAATACTATTATCAATAGATATAGCAGATTTGTTTCTCGATAGATCCGGCAAGATTCGATGGTATTTTCTATGGAACATTATTAGGTTTAGCTGCAAAAGGAAAGCAGCCGGTACTACTTTTCCTGATTATAAGTGGTAGAGCCATGCTGCAGCTATATTAGTAGTATAGTTGTAGCACGAATGGGTCGGCTCGACCGGGGAAGGACCACGCTGTCACAGAATACCAGCGTAAGATAGCAGCTTAACACTGCTGTGTTTCGTATGGTGAGTGTAGATAACGGGAGACCCTTTTTTACTGGAAAAGAGGTATTCCATCTTAGTCCTCACCGGTGACAACGCATCTGCATTTAGATTCGCAAACGAAGATAGATGTAGATGTCTATGGGCCACAGCAACCACTAACCATCAGGTGGACTGTGTGCTCGTTTGTCCCCTTGTCCGATAAAAAAAATTGTAGGTACTTTTTACATCATAAACATTTAAGAGGCAACATTTATCTTTCTTTGTTACCGTGTAGTGACTGTGTAATATCCACTACCGCATATCATCCTGTGGTAAAGAGAGGACAGAGGGAAATTGAAACAGGTGATGCGCATATTCCCGAAATGTAATTTTTTTAAATAAGCA
This sequence comes from Parnassius glacialis, assembly GCA_033319125.1. Classification (NCBI taxonomy): domain Eukaryota; kingdom Metazoa; phylum Arthropoda; class Insecta; order Lepidoptera; family Papilionidae; genus Parnassius; species Parnassius glacialis. The sequence goes on along the minus strand of JAVANC010000028.1, from coordinate 34,583,256 downwards.
CCTTAGCCAAGTCTTTTTCCCCCCCTGAGATGAATTGTCACGTAACGTCGCACAAAATGAAACTTTAGAATAGTGAATAAGGGGTTTCCATATGCACAGAAAATATGCGAAGAAGACTTCATGTGAGCAAAATTTTTTTTAAACGCTCACAATTATTATCTATATATTTTATATCAATCTAAAGAGCTATATTTAATTTAATCATCATTATCATCATCACTACAGCCACACTGCTAAACATAGGCCAAGGTGACGACCTGGTACAATATGCAGTAATACGATAGATGCAGGTGGCTAAGGACTGTGATGTGTAGCATTCCTTGGAGAAGGCCTAATTAAATTTAATGTTTCAATATAATCCGCTCTAAACCAAACACCTATTTCACCGTTTACGCATTAAACATTAACTACGGCCGAAACAATATAGCAGAACCATAGGTCGACTTTTTATATTACGGTATAAAATAAAATAGGTAGATTATGTATAGGTGCGTAGGTATACTGAAATGCCTTGCCCTTAATTTATAATCTCAAGAGTTAATTAAGTTAGGAAGTTGTAAAAGTAAGTTTAAGTGCGTAAGTGTAATCCATTCGGGAGACTGAGAGCGGCATCAATTTCGGCGGTGCGCGAAATCTGGTACTGCAATTAAAAATATGTCTTTTATTTATCAGGGACACTTGCATCCGGCCTCTAATAAACACAGTTAACATAGTTAACATGCGCTGTCACCTCTAAGAACTAATATAGAATGCCTCATAGCCTTTAATTACATTGGCTCTCTATATCCCTCAGACCGGAACATTCAATGCACGCACTAAATAATTTGGCGGCAGAAATTGTTAAGTTATATATAGTAAGAAGTCCTGCCACCTAGCAAAAGATAGATGATTAATACTAGTAGTGGAGTGCTATAATTATGCCGCGTATCGACTATTCGCTCCAAGAGGTCGAGCATTGGCGCGCGCTCCAGCCGCGCGAAATGGATACCGCCTTGGAACGCGCGCCAAATTGTTCGTTAGAATGCTCAAACATGGAGCGGGCCGCTCCATCTGGTGCCGATTTTTTATAGCGTATCCCTGCTATGTAGTTTAAGTTTTGGCACGCGCGCCATTTAGGACGATTGTTTTCATTATTCATGTACTCGTTGCGTTCCCAGCTATGGATAACCAAAGTTGCCGTAAATTAATACACTTATATAGTTTAAAAGATCCACTGTGGAATAGCAAACATGAAATAGCAAATATGAAAGCGTCAGCTGCTCGTACGCACGACCGACATTTACGTTGAACGGGCGAACACTCAAGCGGCTGCCGCGCGCGCCAGAAGCGCTTTATTGATACACTTCGAACATTTGGAGCGAGTTCCGCGGAACGCACTGATCGGCGCAATCATTCATGGCTCGCGCGCCAGGAGCGCGTAATCGATACGCAGCTTTATATAAACTTATTATTAGATTAGATTTGAGGGTTTAGAAATGCACATTTTCTCACGATGTGTTATGTCGCCGTCGCGCCCATGGTACATGAACGCTTATAATTGCAAGTTTTATAAAAATGTAGAATAAGGGTGACAAGCGAGCACACAACCAACTTGATAGTAAGTGGATGCTGTGGCCCATAGACATCTACATCTATCCTCGATTAAAAATGAAAATGCAGATGTGTCGTCACTCTTGAGGACTAAGATGGAATGTCTCGTATTCAGTAAAAAGGGTCTCCGATTCTCTACACTCACCTTACGAAACACAGCAGCATTTAGCTGCTATTTTACGCTAGCATTCTGCGAGAGCATCTTCAGAGTATCATCTCCGGTCAAGCCGGCACATTCGTGCTACAACCATAACATAAACAGTTGCAACATGGCTCTACCACGTAGAGCATTATTATATATCATTTATGATAGCGGAGGTCGATGTGTGTTTGAAAATGTACAAATCTAAAATGTTAATATATGAGAAATAATACCGTACATAAAACTTATTCGTTTCATTCTGCGATTCTCATCAGATGAGACCATCAAAAAGGAACTTGAAAACTTGATTCTGAACAGTGCTTCACTTTTAACCTATAGGAAATAATTTGAATGGAGTAAAAGGTCTTGTATTATATTTTATGATACAAATCAAATCATCAGTAAAATGCAAGAAAATAAGTAAGCGCTGACTCAACTTTGCGCTAACCAAAGGATATCATCAACCGTCATTATTATCGTTGACGTTGAAACCTAATGGGGACTTCAATCTAGCAACTGTGTTATCCTATAACAAATTTAAACATTAAAAAATGAAATTTTAAATTTAGTAAATCCATTTCATATTAATTTATTTATTGTAAAAATGGGATGTGTTTAACGTTTTATACTATTAGTGCAGTGCTTTATCTAGATAGGTATTAGTCGTGGTTTTTTAAAAGATTGGCTCGATTGAGAGTGACCCTATTCTAATAAAACACTAGAGTTTGCTCTAAGATACAAACCAGAGTAGTTAAAAAGCATTACAGCAATTATAAATAAATAAATTTTTTAATAAATAAAATATAATTTGAATACAAAACTTCAGTGTGGGATCGGGTTGAGAGAATCCATCATACTTCAGAAAATTTTGTAATAGATAAAATTATTATATTATATTAAAACAACTAACAAAGCCGGGACGAAAATATACACTGACAACAAGTACTTATAATGTAACGAAAACAAAAGCACTCGTAATGATTTGTTACAAACATTTAAATTAAGAACAGTTGAAAGACTTAATATAATTAAATTAACAAAACCGAGATGGCGTAGTTTAAGAAGCGCTCGAAGCTTTGTACTTCGATGAAACAAAGTTATAGGTAGAGGGCACACGGGCGTCAACAGAAATATCAACATTTGACGAATAAATAAATTTAATAGCATAAATCAACGTAGCTGTGAGCCGTTTTTGCTCAGGGGCTAAGTGCTCGCTATAAATTACCCAGTGCGCGTGCGACCCGGGTTCGATCACCGTCGGCACGTATGAAATCGTTAATTGTAATTTTATGTGCTGATTTACCACGAGCTTGGCGGTGAATGAAAATATCGTGAGGAAACCTGCATTTGATGTACGATACACGGTACGACAACACGCATTGGGGCAGCGCGGCATTTTCTAAATAACAAATTCTAAATAAAAAATAGGACGAGGCCTGTGCCAAGGCAGTGTGACATACGTGGGGCACACTGAAATGATCGGGAACAAGAAAAACCACACGCACGGTATAGCTAAATTTGTATATTATTGTTTTTCGAAGTATTCTCCGTTCAACTTAATGTACTTTTCCAATCCTTTCGTGCAAGCCAATCATTAAAACAGTGATTCCAGTATATAGTTGACGTTGACAAAATGGCTGATTTGTACGCTTCCACAGCCGCTTCGGGGTCTTCAAACCGTTGACCGCGTAATAAATCTTTCATTCTAGGGAATGTAAAGAAATTGTTTGGACTCAGGTCAGGACTGTGCGGAGGATGGCTCATCCGCTCAACGTTTTCCTGCTTCAATTATCATGGGAGCCCGCATTATCGTGATGTAAGATGATGCGACGTTTCGGGTTATTTTATGGAGTTCGGCTGTCATTTCTGGCAAACAAACCGTGATATACCATTCAGCGGTAACCGTTCTGCGTTCCTGTAAAGAAGTTGTAGCAACATGCCCCTTTTTCGAGACAAAAGTAGCGACTATTTTCTTTGACACGCTGTGGGAGCGAACGACTGTCGTTGGTTTGACCCCGTCTTCAAAGACCCAAACTGCTGACTGATGTTTTCTTTCAGGTTCGTATGAATAAATCCATGATTCGCCACCTGAGACGATATTATAAACGGCATTTGACTTCCCTCCGTTGAAGCGTTGCAGAGTATTCCGGCACCAATCTATACGAGCCGCCTTTTGCTCTTCGGACAAATTGTGGGGAACCCAGCGGGAAACTAGATTTCTTACACACAGCTCATTATGTAATATCGACTGAATTGCAGTCATTCCGATACATATAACAGCCCGAATCTGCTCGTATGTCACATGACGTTCATCTAATATAATAGTTCGCACAGCTGCGATGTTTTCAGGCGTGACCGCTGTTCTTGGTCGACCTGCAGAAGAAAAAGTACTGAGCGACACACGACCGCGTCGGAACTCGGCATACCAGAGATATATTGTCGTTTGACTCGGTGCTTCAACATCATAAATCGAAACAAGTTTGCTGAGACATTTATCTTGAGATAAGACGCAAATTGTGATAAATTATGGCACGGAAATGTTCACCTGTGAGCTCCATTTCTGTTAACGACGTGTCAACTTTAAACCAACATAGTTTTTGTTTTTAAACATTTTTTTAATTGTTTGAATGTCATTAAGATTCTAAGAGGCCAGTATTCAAATTTTAAAAAAGGTTTTATTGTAACTCAATCCGAAATATTCTATTCCCGATCATTTCAGTGTGCCCCTCCGTATACATGCTGTAACTTTACTACAATCAACGTAGACATTTTAAAATTGTAACGATGTATTGCAACATTAATTATGTAATGACATTCCATCTGCGTGAATGCCACCTGCAACTCTCAGAAATGAGAAGAGACCTGTGCCAAGGAGTGTGACGTATATATACTGTAACTTTAACTTTATGCCATCTGCATCCATTGATATGCAGGTGAGTCAGGACTATGTTTTATTGCATTACTTGTGTGTGCCTATGTTAAGCTGTGGACTTGTGAAGGGTTATAAAGGAAGGATGGATAATAATAAGACAGATCGGTAGCGCAGTGATTTAGAGTACGCCGCAAGTTCAATTCTGACACAGAATAAGTATATGTATCGCCTAACACTTATTGTGGTGGATCAGGCTGATTGTTCTTATGCACTTTATCCATTTTAAAAACGGGAAAAATCTTATTGTGGGGTAAACGTTATTTTTAAACTAATACTAATATAACTAAATAAGTTCGTAGTAAGCATTCATGATTTAAACATACCATACTGTGGTTCATAATCGTCCAAGTTTGGTTTCCGTTTAACTCTTAAAATATACTAATGGCCAAATTTTCAAACGCTACTCAATTTTAAGATGTTGTTAAGTCTCGTGATATCACAGTCACTTTGACTTAAAGTGAGAGAGACAGCATGAGAATTAACGGCATCTTGAAATTGAGCAGTGTTTAAATATTTGGGCATAACAGTTACATTTTGGCCACTGTCAAAATACGGATTATATATAAAAATTCCAAACTTGAAACATTTAGATGCTGACCGGAGACTAAGCGACTGATGGTATTTAATCGTATCAAACACATTTCCCAAATTTGTGTTTTCAAAATAAAGAGGCCGTAAAATCTTCTGTCCTCGTCGCGCATTTTAAATCATTATACGTTAGAAATACTTTAAAACAATTTCATATAAATTGTCAGCCCGAAATCCCTGTTACATCTGAGATTGCGGCGTTGAATATTAAAGACTTAATAACGACATATTTTTTTCACAAGAGAACTTGGCTCTCGTGATGAGTTTCATTTGAAAATTCATAACATCAAAAAAAGGTTTTACTAACCCTTTTAAAAAAGGTCAAATCTGCCTAAATATTTGCGGGAATGGTAAACCTGCTTATGAATAATTAATTTTAACCGACATGTAATGCCTGCTCGATTTTCACTAAAGTACATAGGTTATTTTTACTGATAACGACTAACGAGTCATTCTATCTTAGTCCTGAGTGACAAGGTATTTACAATTTGTTTCCCAATCGAGAATAAATAGGGTTTATGTAGAATAGTATATTCTCACTACCAGATGGACTATGCTCGGTTGTCACCCTTAATCAACAACAAAAAAAACGTAGTGTAGATCGCGACAAAACGCTAAGCAGCTGTTAGCATTTGATATGGTAAAGCGCACTGACATAACAAAAGCCTATTCTCTCTTGCCTAAATAGGCCACCATTTTATCCACCTATATATTTTAATTAGACTGCCCCAGAAGGAAAGTAATGTTTTTCGAGTGTATGTTTTTTTTTTAGATAAAATAAGGCAAACGAGCATGCAGCTTACCAGTTGGTAAGTGACTACCACCTCCCTTGAACAACTGCAACAACTTTTAGAAAACAGTAAGTCAGATAAATCGTATCGATCTGGAAAAATCGTTGGTGAAGAAAACTTTTAGTAAATCGCACAGTGGTTCCAATTATCTAAATTGTATGATTTATATCGAGAGTCTTGACGCGATTACCAGCAATACCATCTAGACGATTGCCTGGAATTAGTCCGAACAATTCCTCTGAGAACTCCCCGTGGTAGATGCGATTGAATACGTACATTTGTATGGCTATTTCTATGGCACGTTTTGTAGTCTAAGCGGTTTGATAGATATTAACATATGGGGTGCCATTACATTCTTCTTAATCGTAAAAGTGACATAAGGTATGATATTTGTATTAACTCATTGGGCTTGTTTATTACTTAAATACCAACGTTCTCCCGCACGCACTTTACGCGCACGTTTTCTGTGAGCTTCGGTCATCTATACATCCATCCATCACAACATATAAAAGTCCACTGCTGAACATAGCCTATCCCATAGATTGCCTCATGATTTTGCTATAACTGCCAACCTTGGCAACCACAGTTTTTTTAAATTCTCAATTATTATCAGGAAGATGCTGGTGCCTATCTCCTGTTTCACTTTCCCTCTGTCGCCTCTTACGACACCCACGGACGATCATGAGGTAGGGGGATATTCTTACACCGCCATTACACGCTCTTGGCTCTATATATAGCTTTAAACCTATTTTATTCCTAAACAAATTCCTCACATAAATAATTTACAAGCTCATTTTTTAACTGTCATAAACAGTAAACAAATAAGGACAGATATTATCAGCTTTATTTTCCATTCATTAAAATTAAGAGGCTGTAACGAAAAAAACATTTCATCGTCTTATTTAAATAAAACATAAAATATTATTTTTAGCATCAGCCTAATCTTTGTTAGTTTGACAAGAAAAATAGCGTTGACAAATGTAAGTATTTATTATGTACTGTACACTTGAACGCAAAAAAATTTTCTTCCATCTAAAGTTTCTTTTGTTTACTTAAATAATAAGTAAACATTGAATGAAACTAACAAAAGACTTTTATCTAGATTTTGATGGAGCTTTTCGTAAGAATTCACGTAAGTACTTTATACTGTGATAAAGCAAAAGATGGGAATAATAAAAATAAGCAAATTTATTTTTATTATTCCCGTCTATAGTATTCCGTCATATATAATATCTGTAAAAATTAGATCTGTTATAATTTCCATGTTATTCTTCAGCGGTTTCTTTCCATCTTTATATATTTGTTATGTAATAGGGCTCTTCTTTGCCTTATTAGATCCATCTGAGTATTTTAGAGAGCCCACCGAGAGAAATTTCTAGTCAGCAAATTAACCCTATACACCACTAAAGATATCTAAGTATTTTATTTATTTATTCAGAAAACCAACAGCTTTTAGCAAAATATCAAATCAGATTACCTTAACATAAGCCCTGCTATATGTTTCCCTATACTATCTGCGTAATTAAAACAAGAAAGAGCGACGCTTCATCCTCGGTACAAAAACGATTAACTAATGGATATACTGTATATATACTCTATATTTTTACTATATATATATATATATATATATATATATATATATATATATATATATATATATATATATATATATATATATATATATATATATACTTACTATGTATATATACCCTATATTTTTACTTCTTCAAGTGTGAAGGGAATCTTTATAAAACTTACTTTGGAACACTTCAATCTTCTTAACTTTTATAATTTTTTTTTCGAAATTGAACTATTAATGCAACTTTTATCGTTAAGAGTCCATACATGCACAGGATTTATTCTACCAATTGTAGGAGGGCACAAATTTTTGTTGGTATTTTATGTTGGCTTCCCAACCACCCTTTATCGTTTCCCGCATAGATGGTACTAAACCGCTATTATATAGTCGAATAGCCGCTACAAAGGTACTTCCGGCCGCTATAAATTTCGCACATGTTATATATATATATATATATATATATATATATATATATATATGTGTGTATATAATAAGGTGTTCGACGTCCCGACGTCATAGTTAGCCCGGCTACCTTCAGCTTTTGAATATAAATTTTCTGTCCGATCTACACAGAACGAGCTTACAATATAACCCGATATTTCAATGGTGAATCTCACCATCATACGCCACAGTTAGCTACCGTGGGAAAATATTTGTTTCAGAGAGCACAAGGGATAGAAAACATCTGGCCGCCAAGCTTCAGCACGTCAAGCGAATAAAGCAAGACAACAAGCTTCGGGTCCCGCACCTACTTCACAGTGAAAGAGTAAAGCCGGCCACTGTCAGCGTGTGCCTGCTGAACTACCATATATCAAAGGAGTCACAGACAAGATTTGCTACATCTTGAAGCGGACATCCATTAAAACATACTGCACGCCACCGAAGATCAGTAAATTTTTACTATCCATCAAGTATAATATTCCTCTACAAGATGCAGGAAGATGCAGTGTATAAAGCTTGATTGTGAATGTGGTCTCTCTTACATAGGCCAAACAAAAGACCTATAACAACCCGTGTGAAAGTACATACAGTTGACGTGAAGCATCAACGCTTCGAAAAGTTTGCAGTCTGTGAACATGTTCAAGATCGTCCCTGCCATCACGACTGATTTGATAGACCTTAAATCCTCGTAAAAGTATACCGAATCCTACCTAGGATAATTTGTGAGGCTATTGAAATTGAAAAAAAACATTCTAATTTCAATAGAAAAAACGGATGGGTGCCACCATGTACTTTGAGTTTATAACTAACAAAATTAAAACCAAAGCATGCCACTGCAAAACTCTTTCTGCATAGATCGGACCAAAAATTAGCCGATCTAACTATGAAATCGGGCGTCAAATAACACTCCCCGCCCCCCGTGACCATCTGGAATGTCAGGAATTAAAAGTTAAAATTAAACGAGATAAAAACCATAAAATTAGTTTCATTTAATAAAATTCCACAGTTATGCATTAACGCGCAATGCAGTGCCTTTGCTTTACATATAATGAGAACATATATGAGTTCTAACGTTACAGGTGTCATTTACCAAACATTAATATTAAATTCATCTCAAACTTTACCATAGCTCATCGTATAGCGGTATAAGTTCTGATTGTTACAAATGGAACACAAATTTAGAAGCACCGTAAACACATTTGCATACGACGCAAAATAAACCGCTACATTTGGGAATAAGTTATAAAAATCCAAGTCAAATCTCGAGACGATCCCGATAAACCACTAGGGCACCATATGGAACGACTGACCGTGATTATATAACAGAAATTTATGAAATTTTGTTCAGATATTTATCTAATGCTCAAAGAAAATGGATCCTTTGAGCGCAAGTTTTTTTTTTGTAATTTCTACATTCGGTAATATTCAAACAAGACAAACCAAAAACATGAATGATTTTGGGTACAAAAATTAATTTAATAAGAATTTCAATGTAATAATTTATTATACTCGTATTTACGCGAATACACAAAATTATAAATCTCTGCACAATGTATAAAACAATTTCAAATATTTATTTATTTCCATTTTAAAGAAACCTATTTCGTAGGGAATTTACCGTGTTTATATAAATTAATTTTACTAATGACGTTTCAAGTGTTTCGCAACGCCCACACGAAAAGTCCAGAACTAAAACAGAGCTAAAATATGGTTGATGAAATCCGTTAAAACTAGTTTCAGTCATCGATTATGTTACTCTGAAACTTTTCTAGCTATTGCTACTACAGCTTACTGATCCGTTAGACTTTTTGGATTGTATTGTTACGGCAATAAATCAAATTACAAAAGGCAGTTTTTATTTTTAAATTAATCAAAGATCTATAATATACAAGAGGTATTAAAAGGTCAAACAATTATAATTAAACTCACGTTGTTTAAAATTTTTCACGGTACATAAAATTTGATAAGGAAACCTGATACTCCAAGCAGTAACTGAAATGATATTTTGTTTAATTAGTAGCCTGGATAAATATCCATTAACAATAGATGCTTCACAGTACTATACATTACGGACGTCCCACAAAACTCAAAAAAAATAATAAAGAAAAATTCAATTGGAGCTGAGAAATTAGTGCCAAATAGTCTTCTTCCACTAACAATAAAATTGGCACCTGGCAACCTATTAAAGATTAATTTCTGAAACTGATTTTATTACAACATATATACAGCGATCACAGCTAATCCAGATTCTCAGTATAACTAATCCGATTTGAAGGATACAGAGAGCCAGCAATCTATTCTAGTCCTCAGAAACGACGTACGAATTACTATTAATTATTAGTAGTTGTACTTATTATTAGTAAGGTAGATGTCTACATTTTATAATCATAGGGTACAAATGATGCCTGTACACTGCCGGTATCACATAATACGTGTAAAATGTAAAAGGAATGATTCGATATTAGTCAAGATGTGGACAAAAATAACCGTTATCCACACTCGGCATACAAAATATGACGATATATTTGAAAGCAGCTCATTGAATACGTTGCCGGTGAAGTGAGTCACTCGCAAATTTCATTTGTAGATGGAATTCTTTATTCGCTGTATTCTAAAGATGTTTCGCGTTATGCGACACGACGTGACAATTTGTCCTGAGAAGGAGCGAGAATGGAATGTGTTGTGCTACGAATTTTCTTACCTATTTTTTTAATAAACATAATATTACTTCTACAGTAGCTCTATGGTACAAGTAGCTAGAAAAATAGTTGCAGTGCTTTTACGTTTAGTAGAAGATATTATATAAAATAATCAGATGGCTTAATTTTTGGAACTGGTGATAGATAGTTTTTTCGAAGTGTCGTCGATTTTTGATATGTAAAAATAATTCTAAATATAGCGATTTCATATTTTTAGAAAAGAAAGGTTCTCGGTGGCAGGTTTACGTCGACAAGCGCAGTGTTTACTCTCTAGATGTTAGTGACAACCAAAGAAGGAATGCAAGAAGTCGATGAACGCGGATAACTCTGGAGCCTGCTTTATAGCAGTCTATCGCGAATTTAAGACTAACTACACGAACTACAGTAATTAACAAAGCCCAACGGATCATTATTTTCAAGTGGCAAGGGGCCGGCTACGAAGCTCGAAGAACCGACTACGAATGAGGGGAAAAAAGGTCCTCGAGTGTCAGTCATATGTGTTAGCAAGCTGAGTATTGAGCGACTCTAGATAGTGTAACGACCAGGTAAGATATAAGCAAGTCGATGATGATATTTTTTTTAGAATAATAAAATATTTAAAACTTTATTATACTTATTATAGTTTTTAGTATTGTAGATAAAAATATTGTATCATATTATTTTTAGAATTAATAAACATATTTTATTGGAAAATTTAAAACTTTTCAACAAATATAAGACAACGAATAAATAAGACTTAGGTACATATGGCAGTGGCTAAAATTCGCAAATTCGAAACCTAAGCTGTATTAAGTTTGCAGTGTAATAACTTAGTGCGCAGGGAAGCAATCCAGAAGACTTGTTGGAGCATTACTTCGAACACAAGACACAAGGGAAACTTGTTTCTAACTACACTTGACGCTTTTGAAAGGCTAAGCTTTTAAGTGTTTGTGTTTAAATTCATTTATAATTTTGTTTGCTATTAATTAAAGGAGATATACAGGTGTAGACCCCATCTTTTTTTTATTTGTAGTAGTAAAGAACTTGTTTAAAGAGTTTAGTAAATTTTAATGATGCATTTGTCTTTGAACAAAGTTGAATCATTACAATAAATATACATTTCTTTACAGCCTATACTGCTGGACACAGGCCTCCCTCGTAGATTGCCTCAAAGGGACCATTTTGTGATAGTTGCCAGGCTTGGCAGGCTTGTTGCCAGCCGCAGTTTTTTCATGGGATAAGTAACCTGATGTTGAGCGGATGCTTTGGCTCATAGACATCTACATCTATCCTCTATTACGAATCATAACGCAGAATGCGTTAGTCACCCGTGAGGACTAAGATGGAATGCCGTGTTTTCAGTAATATTCCGGTTGACACAGGTAAACCTTCAGCGTGCAGCTTATACTTGTTGTGCCCGTGAGTTATACGAAAAATTAAATAGTAGAAAAAAGTAAATAGCATTCGAATTTAATTTACCAACTAATTCGATTTTACAAGCGACAGTAGGTTAATAGCAAGGTTCGGACTTCAAACTCAGATAGCAGTGTGTTCGAATTCGTTATTCGACTACCGTATGAACCACTCTTAAAACAAGCATTTTTAAGCCTGCTTAAAGTGGTTAAAAGGAAGTATTTGTAATGTTAAAAACGTTACAAGTATTATTTTCTTTAAAAAAACATTTTCACATCGTACAAGAAATACATTTGTACGCTATATAGCTATTAATGTATTAATACAAAAGAAAGATTAAAATAAGTACATGAAACGAGGTAAAAAACGCTTAACTTCTGGAGATAGAGCCCATTTAAAAGAAATAAAGAAACAAACCTTTATCATAACTCGCGCTATAAAATTAAATTACCTGCGAGTAGCAAGTAAAAATCATTACTGCTGATATAGCGCAGTGCTACTTCGTAGGTACTTCAAGAATAAGGTGAACCAACGTCTGCACTACTTATCGTTTGAGGTGCAATACTAATGAGTAAATGTAACCACCTGGTAGAGAAGCATCACTAAAACAACTTTAAATTGTTACGTATACGGTTTAAATTGCATTGCTCCGAAACATTCTACGTTACAGGGATAGTGCCGTCGCATTATCATATATGACAACATCCTCGACCAACCTCTCGTGTTTTATATTATGAAATTTTTGCATCCGAATATAACCTTTGAATCACTGCACAATAAAGTCTGAAATAACACGCTCTGAAAGAAAACAATGATATGCAATGCTGGCATAAATATTCGCCTGAGTTAAGCAAGATCCATGATGTTGAACTTTAAAGAGCTGTATCTAGAGGTAAACAATATACAGCATCGGAGAATATATCGCTTCGTTTATCGAAACGAGATCCAAAGATGAATCTAAAATTGGTTCCAAGTACTTTTGCTTTGTTAATAAAACATGAATTGAATTTTTCTAAAAAGGAAAATAAATACCTATTTTAAATTTTATACTTGCTACTATATTATGGTTGTAGGACGAATGGATCGGCTCGACCAGGGAAGGACCGCGCTCTCACAGAGTAAAACCACCAGCGTAAAACAGCACTCTAATGCTGCTGTGTTTCGTATCGTGAGTATTGAGATCCGGATACCCTTTTTACTGGAAACAAGGCATTTCATCTTAGTACTCAGGGGTGATAACGTATCTGGATTTTGATTCTTCATGGAGGATCAGGCCACCATCAGGTGGACTGTGTTCTCGTTTGTCACCCTTAATTTAAGAAAAGCCTAAAATATTTTAAAAAGCAGGAAATTATTATTGTAATCATTAACGGGTATAAAGGTCTCCTATTTGGTATTTTCTCTAGTCATTTGAATAGAAGAGGCCAAAAAGCTAAGACATTAATATAATTAATTCAACAAAAGCCGAAGACCTTCCAGCCTAATAGAAAGACAGGGAAGGCTTATTTTAAGTAGCACTCGGAGCTTTATTAACTTGACAGGCAAAGTGGCTTTGCTTTTAGGGGGAAGTAGTTAGTCGAATCGCTGCGATATCGATAATACCGTAACTATCGATAAAGGCATGTTGACGTCTTCAGTGTATTCAAATTAGCTGCCCCGTTTGTGTAGTGATTGTTAGCGAGACTGTTAGTAATAAGGTGTCGGGTTTGTAACCTGGATCGGACAAAAAAAAAACAGTTATTAAGTTTTTCTGTTAACTGAGTAGTAACCCAGAGTCAGAAAGTTAGCGATTTTCATCCCCATGCCTCGGAAAGCACTTAAAGCCGTTAATCCCGCGCCTGATCTTTTTTCGTTCGTGTCGGATTGCCGTCTCCTCGGACTGTGAGAGTGAGGGAATAGAGAGTGCACCTGTGATTACGTACACAATCGTCAACTATAATCCTATGTTGTGCAAATTGCTAGTCTTCGTTGAGACTGGCCGTCTGGACATTCATTCATTCCGACAAGGCCAGACTTGGAGGACATTGTTTTTTACTCAGATTGCGACCTGCATACACTGGCAAGAATATATTATATCATGAATGGTCATAAATAAAACAGCTCATTATTCACAAACACTCTTAAAATAAATAAACAATGCTACAAGTAAAATTTTTGTTTTACTTTGACGCTAAACAACTAATATTTTATGTACATACGTTTTCTGTCATATAACAAGTTTTTATTTAGTAATACTCCTGTGTCGTATCGTAATCTCGAATATAAATTTCACAAAGAAAGCAGTAACTATAATTTCAATTGAGTTTAAATAAATAAAGTACGTGGTAGAGCCATCCTGCAGCTGTATTAGTAGTATAGTTGTAGTGCGAATGGGTAGGCTCGACCGGGGAAGGACCACGCTCTCACAGAATACCAGCGTAAAATAGCAGCTTAAAACTGCTTTGTTTCGTATGGTGAGTGTAGAGAAACGGAGAACCTTTTTACTGGAAAACAGGCATTCCATCTTGGTCCTCACAGGTGACAACGCATCTGCATTTAGATTCGCAAACGAAGATAGATGTAGATGTCTATGGGCCATAGCAACTACTTGCCATCGGGTGGACTGTATGCTCGTTTGTCATCCTATGCTATTAAAAAAAATCAGCCTTTAAGTAAATTTCATTCCATTTCGTGCTATTAAAATTTAAATATATACTATAAATAGCATTTTTATCACACAGCCATACCGACAGAACATGAAATCCTTTACTGGATACCTTTGTTGGATACACAGCTGGAAAGTTATATTGAGTTGCACGATGCACAGTTTGGGTTTCGGTCTGAATTGTCTACTGAGAATGCTATCTTAGCCCTAAAGCACACTGTTGAATATTACACAAAGCGACGTACACCTGTATATGCATGTTTTTTAGATCTCTCCAGAGCTTTTGATCTCGTAAATTATGACATATTATGGGATAAGCTACGCCAGAAAAAGATTCCAGCTGAGCTTTTGAAGATTTTTCAGTACTGGTACAATAATCAGTATAACAATGTGAGATGGGCCGATAAGTTCTCTGAAAGGTACAGATTGCAATGTGGGGTCAGACAGGGAGGAATTACGTCACCAAAGCTTTTCAGCCTGTACATAAATGACCTAATCGTTGAACTCAGCAGCAAAAAAGTCGGATGTCGTATCGACAATGTAAGTTTTAACAACATAAGTTACGCAGATGATATGGTGTTGCTGAGTCCCACGGTTAAGGCCACCAGAGAACTCCTTAAGATATGTGAGAAGTATGCGTTAAACCATGGCTTGCGATACAATGGTAATAAAAGCAAATTCAGGGTGTTTAGGGCCGTTGGCTGTAAAAGCCCAGAAAATGTGCCTGCAATTAAATTGAATGACATTGAATTAAAACGCGTTGATAAATTTAAGTACCTAGGGCATTTTGTTACCGATGACCTAAGTGACAATGTTGACATTGAAAGGGAACGTAGGGCGCTGGCAGTCCGATGTAATATGTTGGCACGTAGGTTTGCGCGGTGTAGTGAACAAGTAAAGATAACACTATTTAAAGCGTACTGTCAAGTTTTGTACACGTGCAGCCTGTGGTCGAATTATTCACAGCGGACTGTCGACACCTTACGTGTCCAGTATAATAATGGCTTCAGGATCTTGTTGGGGTTACCCCGATTTTGCAGTGCAACAGGCATGTTTGCAAAGGCGCGTACAGATGACTATTACGCCCTTATAAGAAAGAAAACAGCCTCGTTGCTTGGCAGGGTACGGGCTAGCTCCAACTCCATCATGAAAATAATTGCTGAAAGATACGACTCATTCCTCCTTAAGCAATATTACCGCCTATGTTTAGTTAATAAGGCGCTTGTTTTTAAGAATTAGATTTAGGTACTAACATAGGTTATAAATTCCATATCTACTAACAAACTTATGGATCACTTGGTTATCTGAAATAAAATTATTATTATTATTATTATTATTTACTATCTCAACATACATTTAAGTTATAATATTATACACAATTAATATCCCACACATTTAAGTTATAGTTAAAAAAGTGTTAATATTAAAATGCAATTTGCATTTTAATATTAACAATTTTTTCACTTTTAAGCCAATTTAAAGGTAGTACGAATATCGATATATTTTCTGTAACCCATTCGTATCTCAACACTATCGCCCAGTCATTGTCAATATATTCCTTCAGGCGCCTAAATCTCGCCGCCGAACACCTCAATAATTAGTCAGTTATTCGCAGCATTCGAGTATCGTTGTATGAATAAAACATTAAGCCCGAAACACAAGTATAGTCGCACTTGCGCGATAACCAATTAACATTGAACTCTCGTAAATATTGTCAATCACGGGAACGAAAGTTCGATAGAAATGGTCAAGGATTCTGAGGTTGTACGTTCAGTTGGGATGGAGTAAACAGGCCCAATGCAAACAAACATAGACGGGCCAACCATGGCCTAGTATTAATGGGATTAATTATAATGCACAGGCTACTCTCGCGGCGTCGTTCATTTGTTAAAATAACAAACGATTACTTTGTTCTCTGCGCGGTTTTCTCCAGCTTAGACTAAGATACGTTTGTCGAAATACTATGCTAATATTTTTTTTTTTCTAATTTTACTTGATATCAAATCCTGCTTGAGGTTATGTGCATTTGATAGTTTCTTATATCTCAGAAATTGTCGCCGCTGTCGAAAATTGGCTAAAAGTTCATCATTCATACACAGGTACACATCAATACACAGGGTTATTTTGCAATAACCTGTCAAATTTGCAGAGAAGGTTTATAATAAATAGTATAAGCAAATGGTGAAGAAAAATTAATTTAGAAAAATCTTTATTTTATGGAACTTTAAATTCAAATTGTGTGGTAATGCATTATTTTAACTGATTTTACTGTGCACGCACACATTCTTAAGGCTCGATCGGTACGCAAAAACGTTGCTGCCCATAAATCACATTGAATTTGGGATAATTTTAAATAAAAGTAGAAGCCTTATTTACTCGTATTTTCAAAATCTGCACTAACGGTACATCATTATTTATATATTTGAACCTAAATGTAATATTTGGCTGCTCTAGAAAAATAACCCTGTGTATATGGTTGGCCTATATTATGAAAATAAAATTTACAGTTCGCGAGCCACAGCAGCGGTTCGATTCCCGCCGGCACCGCCACGACGCTACTCTGCACCGCCGGACACGCGGTCACACCATAAGGAAACCTGTATGTCTAAGAAATAAAATGATTCGAGCACATGTGTCCTAAGCAGCAAGGGGAAATAATCGCTTCATAATCTTCTCAAAAATGACACGAAGCTGCATGCAGATCAGCAGCGGGACGTATATAAGCTGTTATTACCACTACCACAAGAGTGTTTGTTCATAGCACTTTTTTTAATATTTTATCACATTGTACTTTTTTTAGGGTTCCGTAGCTAAATGGCAAAAACGGAACCCTTATGAATTCGTCATGTCTGTCTGTCTGTCTGTCCGTCCGTATGCCACAGCCACTTTTTTCCGAAACTATAAGAACTATGCTGTTGAAACTTGGTAAGTAGATGTATTCTGTGAACCGCATTAAGATATTCACACGAAAATAGAAAAAAAAAAAACAATAAATTTTGGGGGTTCCCCATACTTAGAACTGAAACTCAAAAACTTTTTTTCCATCAAACCCATACATATGGAGTATCTATGGATAGATCTTCAAAAATGTTATTGAGGTTTCTTATATAATTTTTTTCTAAACTGAATAGTTTGCGCGAGAGACACTTCCAAAGTGCTAAAATGTGCCCCCCCCCCCCCCCCCTGTAACTTCTAAAATAAGAGAATGATAAAACTAAATAAAATATATGATGTACATTTCCATGTGAACTTCCACCGAAAATTGGTTTGAAAGAGATCTAGTTAGTAGTTTTTTTAAACGTCATAAATCATAAATTATGTTACTTGCTGCCACGGAACGCTTCATGGGCGAGACCGACTCGTACTTGGCCGCTTATTTAACAAAACGTTGTTTCTGGCTGGTTGTTCTTTTATACACCTGATATATAATTGTTTCACTTTAATGGGAAAAAAAGGTTATAATGTATCTGTTAGTACTATTTGTGATTTTTAGTAATAAAATGAAATGAAAATTCTTTATTTTCCTACATAAGACATTAGTATTCTGTTTGACAAACGTCAACGAATTTTTTAATCAAATACCGTTCGTAAATTAGGTTACTCTTCAGATAAGAAACGGCGGGAGAAACTCCGCAGGTCACCTTTTTTGTTACTTTTTAAAGGTGAATGTCAAATTCAGTGAAAACAAAAATTAGTAGGAATAGACTATTAAATAAGCGAAGCTTGTTCTGTGTTGAGTTTGTCATAATTAAATCTTACAAGTCAAAAATATTACATTATTTACGCTTTAAATATCTTTGTTATAAGTGTAGCAAACTCTTGGGAAACTTGTTATACAGAAAATACAGCTGATATTTTAATTTATTACGATTATCAGTTCTATTAAACATAGGAATAACGAGAGTGCTAGCGTGAACCTCACGCAGACGTTACCCTGTAATAGATGTCGCAAAAACGGGTGTAAGTACCTATACATTAAAAAATAAATATATATCTTAATTTGTAAATATTTACATAAAAGCTGTTAGCCCTGTGATGGATATCGCGATGACTTATGGAAAGGCCTAAAAATGTCTTTATTATACCTGATCTTTCATTTCTTATTAATAACAAATACAAAATGCCCAGACTGACGAAAGGAAGCAGTTTCGAAGGTGCGAAACGCCTGGTACTGCGATAAGCGTAATGAAGACAAATAAGTTCCCTACTATGAGAGTAACCCATGTTCTACAATGGACTATTGGATCATGGGTGAATGGATTAGTGTTTATATGATGAGAAGAAAAGATACAAAATGAGCTTCTGCCTCAAACTATTTTAATAGCTTCACTATACTATAGTTCATCATTCACTCACACATTTTTTTTCAACATTACCTGTTTCTGATTAAGGCCAATTTATTTTCTTAATAGCTGGATGCTTTAAGACTTAATAATTTTTTAATTTAAAAAAGAATCCATTCACTACAATTATACAGCGAGCTCCGTCCATCAAAACAAAGGGAATTATTAAGATAGCTTATTATTCTGAGACACGCGGTAAGGCGTGCGGTTGACACAGCGTATTGTGCTACGTGTCAGCTACGGAATGCTACGAAGCTCTACGACTTATGTCTTTTACACCCACCGTCGCTTGGGTAACAAAAATTGTTTTTCGCTTGAATCATAAATAATGAGACCAGTGCCATATTTTCATTATGTTAGGTTCACAGACGTTTGTGTCATGTATTTCTCGAATAAATGAAACAAAGTAATGGGGTCGTTGACGTCTTATACATACGAGTCTAAGCTTCATATTATAAAGCCAGATCACATTTATTGCACCTAAACAAATGAAACCTGTCAAAAAGAAAAAATATATATATATATTAAATGCTTTCTCGAGCGTTATATTTCGTATAATCAAAGATAATAAATTGGTGTTAATAAATAATAAATTGCTCAATGAAAGTTAAATTAAATTAATAATTAATAATTATTAATTAATTAAATTACATAAAATATACACATTTTAAAATATAAAAATATTATTTTCTATGAAAATCGTCACATATTCTGTCAGGAATATAACATCACCATGTAGTGGCCTACCTACCACGTAACCTCACGGCTAAACAAAGATTAAATAGATATAGATTGCATCGTAGGGAAGGGGGGCGGGGGGGGGGGGCTTACATTAGCCATGCAATTGCCATCTTACAATTGCCCTGCTTGGCAGGCGGTTTGGCATCCGCGCTTTTTATTATTTTGAATTGTATCAGGAAAATGCTGCAGTGTCTGTGCAAATGTAATGTTAAGGAATAACAAGATAAAGCATTTATGTGTAGGTTTACCCTGCATAACATTTACACATCATGTCTTGACAGTAAACAACTATTCGAAGGGAATTCCTTCTCAGTGGTATGCGGTAAGCAAGTCAAGTGGCCCCCGAGGGCCAATACAATGGTCCTCGACCGCGCGGCCCCGTGCTCTAGGGCTGTTGATCATTCGCCGCAATCGAGCTGATCTTATCGGGCTCACGACATAGCAGGCCGTTTGTCGCTGCGATGTATCACGCTCTGCGGTAACTATGCTTATTTAAGACTTTAAATATGTTTTATTTTAATAAACTATCGGTCCGCACCGGCTTCGCTCTTTTTCCCAGAGTCGCCTTTCACGACATCCACGGGGCGAAATAGGGTGGTGGATTTTCTTACGCCGCCCCCATATGCCAATACTTATGTAAGTATTGGCGTGTGGTGGATATGGTTAACCCCTGAGAATCTGACTCTTAATTCTTAGTACGTGGAACTTTAAAGACTTAGTACGTGGAAACATTGAACACTATACATTGAAATCCCTAGCCTTTATAGCGTTAAATGCCAATTTAGTTAAATACGTATAACCACGCCTCTTTCCCGTAGGGGTAGGCAGAGACCACTTCTCTCCACTTGCTACGATCCTTACATACTTGTTTCGCTTCGTCCACTTCCATTATTCCCTTCATAAATGCTCTTCGATTTAGGATACCCTTGACCTGGCCTTTTTTCAAGACGTCCCCGATTTGATCTAAAAACGTCCGCCTAGGTCTACTCCTTCCAACACTTTCATTCACACTCGCCTTATACACCTTTTTCGTCAAACGTTCTTCATTCATTCTCACGACATGGCCAAACCACCTCAGCACACCTTTCTCAATTTTTGTCTCTACATCTTTTTTCTTTCTAAATTAAAATAAATTCTTTCAGATAAAACTAAAATCTGAAAAAATGTAGTTAAATATAAGTCCTAAATTTATATCACTAATAAACTACGTTTATATCGCCTAGGAGTTAATATTAAAAATATTTCGAACACATTTAAGAAATATTTCTGCTCGGTGGATAAATTACAGCATTAATATTTTATTACGTCCCTACCGAAAAAGTGTAATATTTTATGTTTCTGATTTTCATTCGTATTTTATATTAGCATTCAAATATCACTTACAGCTGACAACATTCCGCTGAGAAAACCCTTTCAAGTAAAATGTACTTCTGAATATTCTATAAGGCTAATAATAATATGTTTTTACAAAATGAATATTTAATTTTAATAAAATGATTTCTTATTTTTTTCACGCGAATACTTCACACTTAACGAAACTCTATACGTGGTAGAGCCATGCTGCAGTTATATTAATTGTATAGTTGTAGCATGAATGGGTCGGCTCGACCGGGGAAGGACCACGCTCTCGCAGAATACCAGCGTAAAATAGAAGCTAGTGCAGAGAACCGGAAACCCTTTTTACTGGAAAAGAGGCATTCCATCTTAGTGCTCACGGCTGACAACGCATCTGCATTTTGATTTGCAAACGGTTATAGAGGTCAATTACAGGTCCTTCACTGCTAGCCGTATGAGGAAGCTAAAGTTGCTCAGCGAGCTATGGAGAGGGCTATGCTCGGGGTTTCTCTGCGTGATGAACATAGAAATGAGGATATCCGCAGTAGAACCAGAATAATCGACATGTTGGGATTAGTAAGCTGAAGTGGCAGTGGGCCGGCCATATAGCTCGAAGAACCGACAACCGATGGGGAAGAAAGGTTCTCGAGTGGCAGCCTCGTACCGGTAGGCGAAGTGTAGGGCGATCCCTCACTAGATGGAGTGACGACCTGGTAAGTGTGACCTTTAACACCTGAGCGTCCCTACATCGACCGCCGGTCAAACTAAAGAGTGGGGACTCTTTCATGTACCTCAGGTACAGGGGATTAACTGAAAGAAACGTGAAACGTATTGAAATACCGTAAGTCTGCCGCTCACTGGCTCTTAAACGTATTTGTTAAGCTTCAAGTTAAAAGTATTTATTTTTTACCTCAATAATTATAAAATAAAACCGAAAACCTAAAACTTACGCATTATACATGAAGCAAGTTACAAACATACCAGCCAATTATTTATTCAATCAGTTATATATAAAATTAAATACAAAACAGTTAAACCATTATCGAAGTCATGTTTTTAGCTCTTGTAAAATGGGTAAGCCTTTGTTCAGTATCGTTCGTTTTTGAACGAAACGAGTTCAGCAGATCAAAGGAATGCCGGCGCTCGTCGCTGCCGATGCATTAGCATGAGCAATTGGAAGTTTCTATAGACGCCGATGAATTTGAATTGAACGCTCTAGTGGCGCAGATATGTCACCGTCTAATCACATACCTTCACTAGATTGGACGCAAATCAAGCGTATGTTTATACATTATACATAATACATAGCTTTATACCAATAATAAATTCGGGAATATACCGAAAACTTTTATGATCTTTTAGGACATTTTTATAATAGGAAACTTTTTAATATAAATAATTGTTATATGATATAACATAAACGATGTTTTTTAAATATGTAAATATAATATATATATACAGTCAGGTCATAAGTATTGTCACAGAGTAAAACTTTTCTTTTAGAATGCTGGCCACAAAAAAGTTTATTGCATTCGAATTTCGAATTGTTCATGAAAATAAAATTGTATACTTTTTAGAATTTTACTCATTTTCAAATATGGAGTGGACGCTTAAAGAAGACCGTGTTGCAGTTATTGCGTTGCATCGTTGCGGTTACGCGCCAATTCAAATTTTTGACATACTGACAAATTTGAATATAACCAAAAGATTCATTTATACTTACTTACTTACTTACTTATCTTCACGCACAATCCCTGACGGGGTAGCCAGAGAGAACAGATCGCCAAGTGTCACGATCCTTACATACCTCTTTCGCTTCTTTCAGATTCAGATTCAGTTTATCGTACCATCAAACGATACAATGAAGACTCTAGTGTAGATGACAGGTCAAGAAGTGGTCGCCCTCGGTCTGTTAGGACTCCAGCAGTGATAAAAGCTGTGAAGGCGCGAATTCAAAGAAATCCCAAACGTAAGCAGAAACTGTTGGCCCTTCAGATGGGGTTAAGCAGAACCACGATGAAAAGGGTGTTAAATGAAGACTTAGGGCTTCGGGCATATCGAAGAAAAACAGGACATCGTTTGAATGCTCGTCTAATGGACCTGAGACTGAAGAGATGCCGTGCTTTGTTGAAGCGGTACGCGGGAAAAAAATATCGGGAAATTCTTTTTTCGGATGAAAAATTTTTTACCGTAGAAGAGAGCTACAACAAACAAAATGATAAGGTGTACGCACACAGTAGTGAAGAAGCGAGCAACCGTATTCCGCGTGTCCAACGTGGTCATTTTCCATCCCCGCTCATGGTATGGTTGGGAGTTTCTTATTGGGGCTTAACAGAGGTACATTTTTGTGAGAAAGGTGTAAAAACGAATGCAGTTGTGTATCAAAATACAGTCCTGACGAACCTTGGTATTCCAACAAGATTCGGCGCCAGCTCATAGAGCGAAGAGTACACAAGACTGGCTAGCGGCGCGTGAAATCGACTTCATCCGGCACGAAAACTGGCCCTCCTCCAGTCCAGATTTGAATCCGTTAGATTACAAGAGTCTATGGCCCACAGCATTCACTTACCACCTGGTGAACTAGACTTATTTCTATAAAAATAAGTTACATAGACAAGGCGAGTAATCAATTAAAAACTATTTAGTAAATTTTTTTTATTATTAAATTATTAATTTAATAAAAAAAATCTTAAACCAATGCAATATACTTTGAAATCCCAACACCAAACCAAATCGGCTATAAACCCAACGCAATATTTTACCGATAGAAAGTTCCAATCTGATATCGCAAAAGAAACTTTTACGACGCTAAGCGTAAAGGACGACTGTTGTTCTAGAAAAGTGAGATTGAACCCGAGAATACATTCGACATGTTTGCTTAAGACTTGGGCGAGACTCTCAGACAGGTATAACAGTAAAAATGAAGATAAACAAGAAAACTTCGATTCTTTTAAAGTGTTTGTTTGGAGTGCAACGTACTGAAGGAAACTCGATTATACGAATAAAATACGCGGACACTTTGTGATGACACATATCAATAAGCAGTATGGCACTGTCTGGGATCTTTTTTGGCGCTCTTTTTAAATCACATTTAAATCAACAACTTTACAGTTCTGTTGTGCCATAACGACGCTCATCATGGTTGACGTCATGCAAGAAACAAGCAATTAGCGGTGTCTTCTTCCTAAAGCATATCTCGCACCTGTGGTATCAAATAATTTTTCGATCCGACAATATTTGCGACATTGGTTTTTTTCTGAAATTTCCCTATCTACTAGGTGACACTCAGAAGTGGGGGTGATGGATCTCGAAACCGCCATTCATAGGTGCAGTATAAAATTCAACGGAGGCGCTGTGCGAGAGATTCCATCGCAATCATTCTTTTAGTACAAAAAAGGAAAATCCTACCCTACCTACAGAGATAAAATGCAAAACACAAAAGGAGTGATATCACTTAACAATACGAGAGATAATTAAAAGTGAAATTACAGCCTGTATACGTCCCACTGGTAGGTACAGACTCCCTCTCATTTATGAGACAGTTGTAGTTTATTTTTGATAATTTTCAGTAGCCTGGAGAGACAAGGCAACCACTTGAATTTCGTCTGAATAGGTGTATTAAACACTTAATCTCCTATTTATCCTTTAGGAGTGGAATTTTTTGCAAATTTATATCAGACCACCCCTAAAGTATAACCTTTTAATTTAAAAAAAATCATTATAACCAGTTCATAATTTGAAGGGAGCCCACGAGCATGAAGCTTACCTAATGGTAAGTGACCACCGTCGCCCATGAACAACTGCAACACTTTTTAAAAAAGAGTAGGCTCTTTTCTTGAAGGTCCCTAAGTCGTATCGATCCAGAAAAATCGCTGGTGGTAGTCGATTCGTTAAGGAAATTGTGCGAGGGAAAAAACTTATATAACTGAAATACATAATCGTCACCATCATCATTATCATCACAGCCTATCAAAGTTCACTGCTGAACAAAGGCTTCCCCCATAGATTACCTCATAAGAGGATATTTGCCATAATTGTCACGTTTTGGCGGATTTAAATTTAAATTTGAATAACAGTAAATAATTTTGACGCGAGTTCCGTATCTCACGTGAACTACTACTATCTATCTACCTGTTTCAATGGTGCTCTGCGGGATATCCGTTCCCGGATTTACTTCAATCCGAACAAATGTTTATGCGGCTATGAATAATAATTTAAACATTACTGTCGTTCTCTTGCGCTATAAAATTATAATAAATCAAGATAAAGAATTTAATCTTATTTTAGGGGCGTTTTTTGTTTGTGTACTTCTTTTAACTTTATGGAATTAAAGGTGACAAACAAGCATTTAGTCCACGTGATGGTTAGTTGCATACAATGATCCATAGACATCTACATCTATCATCTAATAATAATTATAATGTGTGGCGGCGCTGTCGCCGCGCCACAAGCGAAACACATCGAAGCCTAAATCGCACTAACAAAGTTCCGAAGTTAAAGTAGCATATATAGAATAGCTCCGAACTACCAATCGGAGCGTTGGCCGCTCCCCGAGCAGAACACCTTGCCCGGCGGGAGATCTCCCCTTTTCCTTCCACCGCTACAAATGTACACATAATCACCGTCGGGGACTAGGGTGAAATGCCAAGTTACCAGTAGAAAGGGTAGTAGTAAGTAATAAAAATTAATATCTAATTGAAACTTATTTTAAAGTCTTCGAATTACGTAAAGGATAATAATGCATCAACAATACATTGTGCGAGTAATTGTGTACACGCGTACGACGTGAAACTTCTTTAGACATATCATTCTTCTTTAATTTTATATTTTACATAAGTAGGTCATATAATAGTATACTCATACTCATGTGATCCCGACGGTGAAACGTTATAAGAAAACGTGACTTTTTTTTTAATACTTTCACTTCAAAAATAAGAAAAAGTAATAAAAGTTCATCAAATTTCTTTCACGACATTTATTTTAAAAATAGTATAGTGACATACCGAGTTAATAAATTTAATCAACCGTACAGTGGCGGTGTGGGATTATCCACTACGTGTGACGTAAAGAGATGATTTTATCGCCATCTGTCGGAAGCCGTATTTCCTATAATCACTTCTCACTACATCAGTGGGACGAAATAGGGCGTTGGATTATCTTACACCGCCACCACAGAGTAAGTATATATGCTTGTGGCTGATAACTTGCGACAGATTTTGAATGTCATTTGTAAAAAAAAATATAAAATAATGTGAAGATAAAAGTAAATGTGTTACGTAATAAGTGTGTAAATAATAATAACTATGGTGAACTTTTCACAGATACAATTTCATCGTTCAAAAACCAAAGCATAAATACATTGTATCACACACTCATACAATAATAGAATAATACAAACCATGTTTACCGCGTATAATGTTATTTAAAGGCTTCAGATTAAGTAAATTACTATTCAATATAGATCCACAATTTATTATTATTATTTACTTGATTAAGCCATCTTTCCTTTTATCTTTATATTTTCTTAGTTTTCTAGTTCACTGTGTTATTTTTGGTTTATATTCGGTGGTTTGTGTCCTCGTATTAAGTAGCAAACCATTAGTAGATAACGGAGCCGGTTATACTATACTTATACGTATTTTTTTATAGGATAGGGTTACAAACGAGCACACAGTCCACCTGATGGTAAGTGGTTGCTGTTGCCCACAGACATCTATCCTTGTTTGTTAATCAAAATGCAGATGCGTTGTAACCCGTGAGAACTAAAATGGAATGCCACTTTTCCAGTAAAAAGGGTATCCGGTTCTCTACACTCACCATACGAAACACAGCACTGTTAAGCTGCTATTTTACGCTAGTATTCTGTGAGAGCGTGGTCCTTCCACGGTCGAGTCGACCCATTCGTGCTACAACTATACTACCTCTACCACGTATAAAATATACGTATAAAATACACGTAATAAATATACGTATGTATATTATTACGTGTATTTTACTACTCAAGAGAGAGAGAGAGAAAATATTGAAGGGCGAGATAAATAACGTTCATATTTCTTTGAAATATAATTAACTCTACCTCATAGTTGGAAAACGTCAATGGTATCTCAATCAATAAAAGTAAATGAAACTAATATAGACTGTAACTTTATATACAGTTTTAATAACGTCACCTCTATATCGGCTCTCAGTTTAATGTATGCGAAATCATGTAATAAAAGCGTCCGACGCGCTATGCTAGTAAATTCGAGAACAGTTGACGTTTATCCAAAGTTACACTAGTTACAGTGGCAGTGGCAGCAACTCGCAATATACCCGTGCCGGCGCCCATTTGTTCTAGTTCCGCGGGGACGAGCGCGCTAATGTAATGGAAAACTTTGCAAACATCGCTCCCGCGTCTTGGTCTAAGCTTATGCGATTCTACGACAGTATGCGCAAACATTTTAAATATTCCAACTTACAAAATATTTATCCAATCTTATATACGTAGAAGATTAATTATATATTATACTAGCAATGGTTCTTGTCCGTGTAGTGGCGGCGATGAATCCACTATCCTATATCATCGACGGCTCCTTGGCGCTGTAGCTTAGCAATGAGTTCCAGCGCTAAGGGCCGCAGGTTCGAATCCCGCACGGAACAAGTATTTGTATGGCCTACAAGTAATTGTTCTGGGTCTGGATGTTTGTGAAATTTATGTATGTAAGCTGCCCCCACGATACAAGGAAAATCCTAGTGTGGAGGTAACGTTTTTTAAACAAAAAAAAATCCAGCAGGTGTCGTAAGATACGATAGAGGGGAACGAATCAGGAGATGGGCGGCAGCGTTTTCTTAATAACTAAATAAATTAAACAAAGAAGAAGCTGCGGTTTCCATTGCACCTGCCCTTGAATTGTAAAAATGATATTTTTGTAATTTGAAATTCACATTGTTAGTGGAAATCGTACACTAAAAGTCATTAATATCGAGTGTTGTGTTGTCCTTCACAGTGAATTTCGACACGACAGCCAGACTTAACGAAGCAAGCACAGTTTCACTATCTATTACCCACTCTCATACTCCTATGGTATGGCAAAACGACGCGTCCGGAAAGAGATCAGGCACAGGACAAATGGCTTTGTGCTATCCGAGGCACGGGAGTGAAACACGGTCAACTATTAGACTCCGGGCTACTACTGCTGCTGCTAGGTCATTACATGATAGAAAAACCTATATAAACGGTGCAAGATGAAGTTGATATACGTAATTACATAAACTTCGCAAAAATAATTCGTTAGGAAAATATCAAACAATACTTTACGCAAAACATTGGCATTTGCATAATATTAAAAAAATCTACAATTCTTACATTTTATCTTAACGTATCAAAAGAGACCCTACTACATCTTCGCATTGAGCAATGTTCAAACTATCGTTAAAATTCACAAAACTGTTACCTTCCGAGTGTTAGAAATGTTTTCCGGCTACTTTGCTTGTGAGAGCTTACTTAAAACTTTGACGCTTCCCTTGAGATTTCCAAACTAATTTATAATTAATTATTGTCTACTCACTATATTCATTTTCGATCGCTTTTTTGTAAATTTTATTTACTTAAATTATACGTGTAACATAATGTGAATTTAAATTCTACATAAATATTTGTGGAAAGTAGCAGTAAGTAAGAATATTAATTGTGTATCACACCTGAGCAGAGGCTCTCATTTTGAGAGGACCATGGGGCAGTTAGTCCAATAAGCGGCTTCAGTGCGTTATTTTAAAATAAAATAAGTGTGACATACGAGTACACAGTCCACCTGATGATAAGTGCAAAATGCAGTTGCATTGTCACTCCTGAGGACTAAGATGGAATTGCCTTGTTACCAGCAGAAAGGGTATCCAATTCTCATCACTTACCATACGAAACAGCAGCATTATGCTGCTATTTAACGCCAGTATTCTGTGAGAGCGTGATCCTTCTCCGGTCAAGCCGATCCATTCTTGCTGCATCCGTAATTTAGCTGAAGCTAAATCAGCACATAAAAGTGCAAATTAATAATTTCATTTGGTGCCGGTGGTGATAGAACTCGAATTGCTAGAGTATGGTGACATATATAGAGAGCGCTAAGCATCTAAGTTACCATAGCTGAACTCAGGTAAAGATATGGTAAAACTTTTACACGAGCACAGCACGACAAAGTCTTATGAAACCCATTCCAGGATATTGAATAGCATGAGGACATGCAACCTAAAGTTACATTAAAGTTTAAGTAATTTTCGCTGTTCATGTCGTTCAATAAATATAGAGAAGTAATAACTTTTTAAGTAATTTTGGGTTTTTACTGAAACCTATTTCACGTGGATAAACTTCGTGGACTTAGAATAGTGTAATTTTTTATAGATTTTTCTTTAGGTATATTACAATGAAACCAAACTTTTTATATTATATATTCTTCTTAAGCACGTAACAGTCAAATGTTGGAGATGGGCCTTACTATAGGCAGTGTTTACCGTGATCATCACGCTTGATACACGAAGACAACAGTACCAGACATCTCGCCATTTACGTTGCTCCCCGTCAACAAACTGGAGATCACTTTACATCTGACATTATATGAAGAGATTTTATCGTCATCTATCGAAGACAAAAAGTTCTTTTTTTTTGAATTAAGGTGACAAAGCAAGCACGCAGTCCACCTGATGGTAAATAGATGCTGTGGCTCATAGATACCTATCTACATTTATCTTCAATTAATAATCAAAATGTGGATACGTTGTCTCCCCTGAGGACAACAAGATGGAATGCCTCGTTTCCAGTTAAAAGTATCTCCGCTTCTCTACACTCACCATACGAAACTCAGCAGCCTTAAGCTGCTATCTTACACTGGTACTCTGTGAGAGCGTGGTCCTAACCTCGTCGAGTCGATCCATTCGTACGACAATTAATATAGCTGCAACGTGGCTCTATCACGTATCAAAATTAAAATAAAATCTAACATAATTCCATAGTTGTCTGTGGAATAGATTATCTTGACTGCCACTATATAGTAGAAATTTGTTACCTATAATCTGTAGCTCTTCAAGATAGTCCTCTTCTGGGTCTTTTTTATATAAAGTTATTGTCTTATTCTTCTCCCTGATTATCAAACCTAAATAGTATGCCCGCATGTATGTAAAATTAAAAAAAATCTACTTTCGGAGACACGTGTACTGTAACAGTCTGTGAAACTACCCAACATCCTTATCATCTTCATATCAAGTTATCAAGGAAACGTGTACCTCGCTATGAGACATTTTAAGTAAAATGTGAACTATTTTACCGTCAGATAAATTCCTATGAATAACTCTTTTGATATTTATATATCACAACGATCCTTTTCTATTTCCTTTTTATTATTTATATCAGCGGAGCGCCGTACAAAAGGTCGTTATCAAAACGTGAACTATAAAAGAAAGACTTTTATAAAATGCCTCCACTGCTACAACAACGTGTACTATGGCTGCAATTTTATGAATAAGGTTGCGTCCATGAAACTTTCTTTAGAATACAAAACGTCAATTTAAATACTATTGGCTGAATATTCTGTTGCAGTACTCGGGGAAGTGATAACTAACTGATACTACCTCACTAATTTTGTGAAAACTTACGGAAGGTGACGGCTCCGTGGTGCAGTAGTTTAGCAATGAGTTCCAACGGTGGGGGCCGCGGGTTCGAATCTACAAATAATTGTTCCGGCTCTGGATGTTTATCCTTGTACAAGTATGTTTGTAAACTGCCATACACGATACAGGAGAACATGATGAATTTATCAAGATATGAATATTTATTGATATAAATTTTAATATTCAAGCTCACTTTTTCTGCGATTTCGGATAAAAATAAGTTTAAATTAAATTTTAATAAAAAATATACTAAAATCAAAAACTAAAATTAAATTAAATTAAATGATAGCTTCCGAAATCGGTGCTAAAACATAGTATTCTATCGAAGAATTAACGAAAGAGTAAAGCTCTAAACACCGTTACCGTTACAGCCTATTAAAACTCAGCAGTGGGTTACATACATAGGCCTCCCCTGAGATTGCCTCATAGGAGGATATTTTCCATAATTGCTGCGCTTGGCAAGTAGGTTGGCAACCGCAGTTTTTTTGTTATTCGGATGTCTTGCACCTTTGCCGCTGCTGCCCGGCGCCAGTCTGGGTGTTTTACTTCTGGCAGAAACGAGATTGTTGTCATCAGAAGCCATAAGATTTATCTGGCATTCCCTGTAGTCACCTCAAACGACTTTGGATGAAATGGGTAGACGGATTCTCTTTCTTTTACATGACAACAACCCAATAAACATATGGCAAGTCCTAACTTAGGATAGAATTGTATCTTGCAGTGGTCTGTTAACAGGGTCATGAAATGATAATCTATTGCAACCAAAGCTGCAACAACCGTTACCATATAGTGATGCAATCAAACGCCCAAACAGATGCACTTGACCTTTACCAACCCTTGCTTTGAATTTATCTTTTGAAAATTTATTAAAATAAATTTTAATATCCACGTTCACTTTCCCGCAATTTTAATAATTAAACTTTTTATAAAAATAAAACGAAAAAAGTAAAATAAAATCAAAAAGTAAAATAAAATTAAAAAAATGCGTGTGTAGTGGAACACTCGGTTGGAACGAAGTTCCTTTCGTAGTATACTATTATTGATAAACGTATATTATTGAATAACAAATACAAATAAATGAATTCTAGCGTCTATTAAAATGAAACGTCATTTAAAATAAAATAATATTTCTTTCATGGCAATATAAGAAAAAGTGCGTGGGAGATGGATATTCCATCTCGTTTCCTTATAGCCCTCAAGGCCGTCTACACTACGTCAAAATCGTGAATCAGAAAGTGACGGAAAAATCTTACACTTTCTCTCGCCTGGCCCCCATCCGCCAAATTCATACTGTTCGATGAGGAACTTCGTTCCAATAACTTTCACACGATAGCTTCGGAAGCCGGTGCTAAAACGATTATATCGACGAATTAACTAAAGAGTCTAAGATTATCATAAGTTCAAGGTATAGGGTATAGAGGTACTAGAGTCGTCTAAATAGGTACATCTAAATCTTCTTCCCCTACTTTGACTACCTTTAGGAAAATAACTTTTTTCTTTAAATTGAAATAGAACCATCCCTGAAGTATAAATTATTTAAAAAAAAAATACTATTTAAATCGTGTGTATATACGTAAAACACGGGTTGAATATAAAACCTTCTAGTTTTTTGAACTCGGTGAAAACTATGTGAAGAGCGTGCGGGGTCGCTTAGTGTGAACGCACCCCAAAGATACACGCCCCACCTAATTCTCACAACTCTCGCCTTATCCTAAGGCCTCAGTGAATAGGGAGCGGAGCGTATGGCCTCACAGCACGTTAAGCTTATATTTTGACCGGCCATCACTCACTACATTGATAAACAAATGCATTTGTTTATCATGCACGCTGAAAGCCCAGCCAACAAATCGCCCTCCGCGGAAAATTATTTTTATAGGATAGGGTGATAAACGAGCACACAGTACACCAGATGGTAAGTGGTTGCTGTGACCCATATTTTTTTTTATAGGATAATGGTGACAAACGAGCACACAGTCCACCTGATGGTAAGTGGTTGCTGCGGCCCATAGACATCTACATCTATCCTCTATTACAAATCAAAATGTAGATGCGTTGTCACCCGTGAGGACTAAGATGGAATGCCTCATTTCCAGTAAAAAAATAAAAATAAAGTACATCTACATCTATCCTCAATAAAGAAGCAAAACACAAATGCGTTTCCAGCCGTAAGGACTAAGATGGAATGCCTCTTTTCCAATAAAAAGGGTATCCGGTACCATACGAAATACGCACCATACGAAACACAGCTGTGATAAGCTGTTATTTTTCGCTGGTATTCTGTGAGAGCGTGGTCCTTCCCCGGTCGAGCAGACTCTTTCGTGCTACAACTATACTTCTAATATAGTTGCAGCATGGCTTTATCACATATAAACCTAAGGTAAGGCCTCAGTAAAGAGCGGGTGGCGGGGCGTGTGAATGGGCGTAGCAGAGCGTTTGTCACACATTTTAAGCGGTCGCTACTTGGGATACAGTCAGATAAGAGAGTGTGTGTGTTTTTTTAGAAAATAAATGGTGTCAAAGGAGCACACACTCCACCCGATGGTAAGTGGATGCTGTGGCCCATAGACATCTACATCTATCCTCGATTGAACATCAAAATGCAGAGGCGTTGTCACCCTTGAGAACTAAGATGGAATGCCTCGTTTCTAGTGAAAATAGTCTCCGGTTCTAGAAACGAAAACGACAAAACACAGTAGCATTAAAGCAATATTTCACGATGGTATTCAGTGAGAATGTCGTCTTTCTGCGGTCGTGTGTAGAACGGATAGGTCGGCCATAATATAGCTGCAGCGTCTCTATTCCACGTAAAAACATCCTACATCCAGGGTAAAACATCAGTGGACAGCTTGCAGCGTGGCATGCAGTGGAGCGTGCAGCGTGGCGTCATTACAAACGCCTTCATGCCACACGCTCCGCTAAATGCTTTCCACTCAGGCGCTAGGTTTAGTAGGTTAACAGTCGTAAATATTACTTAACCCTTAACATACTAATCTGGAACGTACCACAATCCAAAACTGATACAGTTCCCACGACCGGGAGCTCTAATTTATCTCCGTCCAACCGCACACTAAATAGTTCCAACCGAACCAAACGCTAAAGCGACTAACGGCTAATGTTATTTTGAGAACAACTATTAAACATATAAACTGCGAACGCCAGAAGCAACGTGTGAAATATAAACAAAACATAGTTACCAGTTTCGCGTGTGCGATCGTTGCTCGACGGTTGGGATGGGAGTTTGCTTCGTGGAATATCGAATGCGGGACAAAGCACAAAGATAAATTTATAACCTAAGCCAAATAATGCTATCTAAATTGCTTAATACGAATTCTACTAAGTAACTATTATTTTAAAGAAATTAAGAAATATATATTTTGTTTGCAACATACCAATTTGTTCACAAAAAATTGTTTTCATCTCACTAAAGCAATACAACAATAAAAAAGTTTTTTCCTATAACATTTTTGAACCAAAAAAGAATATACATATTTTATTATACAAAAACAAAGAAACGAATGTCAATGTAGTAATATCTATTTAAAAAATTGAAGACATACATACTAAAGTACATTTAGCCCCCGCCCTTATATAAGCATAAAGGGCGGGGGTTAGTCTACTCCTGATTCTCACATTTTTACATTATTAGTAGGACTAGATTAACACCTATTCTGCTCTCCTGTTCGGCAAGCAGTATGGCGAATGGCTCTGGGGGAGAGCACAGGTCGTGTTGATCCCCAGGGCAAGTCTTTGGAGTTCTTTCTTCACGTGGTTGCCGCCTGTTATATGGTCTGGTACAATAGGAAACGGACAGAACAGAAACACTCAGACGATCCACATTTTCTTTTGTTTTTATCCTACCCCTTTTTTCCTATCTTAACCCAATCCAAGGTGTTAAGCGTACCGTGCCGATGGATGCGCGGCTGGAGGGGAGTCCAGTCGCAAACGGTGCCTGCCTAGTGAAATGGAAACACTGATGCTACAAGCATCAACCCATATCCCAGGGTCATATAAGACTCTAGCCTCGACATCTTTCAGAGCCCTACGAAGGCCTTGTAATGAGGACTGGTGTACGGCTGCAAAGATAATAAGGCCAAGCCTGGTGCAGTGGGCTGTTGACTATTTAAAACCATATGAGACAAGTGGGGTTACGATGGGATAATGCCCATCTATCTACAGAGGGGTATCGATATCCTTCTTCCTTACCTAGTGAAAATCTTCAGAGCAAGTTTTGCATGGGGATATATTCCAGAACGATGGACCATTTTCAAAGTTCTATTTATACCTAAGGCTTGTAGAAAAGACTACGCCTTACCAAAGTCCTTTAGATCTATAAGCCTTTCTTCCTGTCTTCTTAAGACATTGGAAAAAAGTTATAGATAGATATATTAGGGATGAAACTCTAGCTACGAGATCTATACACTACACCAGCATGCTTACCGCAGAGGCGAATCTACGGAAACAGCCCTGATCAGTGTTATTGACAGGGTCGAAAAAGCGCTGGAGGATAAAGAAATAGCTCTTTGTGCCTTTCTAGACATTGGGGGCGCCTTCGACAGTAGCCCTACATCACTGCTGGTTGGAGGCCTGACATCTAAAAATGTTGACCCCACAACCATCAGGTGGATGAAGTCGATGCGCCCAAATGGAAAGGCAAAAATCGAGCTGTTCCAAACTTCGATTGAGGTTGCAACTACAAGAGGTTGTCCACAAGAAGGTGTTTTGCCAACCCTCCTTTGAACTCTTGCGGTTGACCAATTATTGTACAAGATAGCAGACCTTCGCATTGACACACTGAGTTATGCTGATATTAATAACTGCGAGGGGCTTTTGCCAAAGTACTTTATCATTAATCATACAAAGACCCCTAAACATCATAAACAACTGGTGCAGGGATAACAGTTTATCAGTTAATGCTGATAAAACAGTTATAATACCCTTTATCAAAAGGAGACGGTTGGACAAATTAGTTACACCAAAGCTTAATGGTAAAGAAGTACCATTCTCCACTGAAGTAACTTGGGCGTAACAATCGACCAAAAACTAACGTGGAACTCTCACCTTAGCAACGTATGTCATCAGGCTAAAATTGCGTTAGGTAGGTGCAGTCGCATGGTCGGGAACAACTGGGGCTTGCGTCTCTACAGCACTGCTGTCTACTGTCTCTACAGGCCGTACAGCAGTATAGTGAGACCGATTCTGAGCTACGCCTACAATGTCTGGTGTAATAAAGCAAACCAAAAGACGACTGCGGACAGACTAAATAGTCTACAAAGGACTGCCTGCTTAATGGCAACTGGAGCGATGCGATCATCGCCTGGAGCAGCTCTTAATGCACTTCTAGGCCTAAGGCCCCTTGATCTTTACTTAGACAAGGAGACGAGCGTTAATTTGTATAGCTTACCAAGCGGGTTGACAATCCATTATGTCAAATCTTCTCCACATTCATGAGTTATACAGGCTGATGATGATGATGATGATGATGATAATACTGTAGGCATTATTAAAAACCCAACTATTTAAATTTTGCTTCTAGTGTGTCAAAACCTTTCAAGAAATATATATAAGCTTTTTGCTAATTGTTAAAATCGACGTCTAAATAGCACGTATAGTCGACGTGGAAGCTCACGGGTTAAAATCGCTGTAAATTTCACAGTACAGTTCTATCCCCGCTGGCACCAATGAAATTGATAATTGCAATTTTATGTGCTCATTTACCACGTGCTCGGCGGTGAAGGAAAACATCGTGAGGAAACCTGCATGTCTAAGAAAAAAGAAATAAAAATATTTCGAGGACACGTGAAGCAGCGCGGCGAACACTTCCTTGCCCTAACCCTCTGACAAATGTGAGGAAGCCTATGCCCAGCTATGGGACGTATATAGGCTGTAACTTTATAGTTCTACTGAACAAAAACCTCTCTAAATGTATAAACTCTTTCTACTTACCATGACACCACTTAGCTCTAGCAAGGTGATTGGCAACGCAATAAGTATGTATAAATGTAATACCCGTACCGCAATACGCAGACATCACGTACCTAATTTCGTTTCGGAATTTGCCTTTCTTTGTCATGGTGTTACAGCATTGTCGGAGTTTTTGTATAGTTGTATACATTGCAGATAGACAAACATGATCAAAGATTTTAGGTCGTGTGTATAATACAGCCGTGATAGCTCAAGTGTTAAGCGCTCGCCGTAAATTTTACAGTACACGAGAAACTCGGGTTCAATACCCGTCGGTGAAATTATTGTTTGCATTTGCAAATGTTCATTTACCACGTACTCTCTCCACGTACTTTTTGCAGGTGGCCGGAGGCCCTTTTTACTGGAAATGAGGCATTCCATCTTAGTCCTCACGGGTGACAACGCATCTACATTTTGATTTGTAATAGAGGATAGATGTAGATGTCTATGGGCCGCAGCAACCACTTACCATCAGGTGAACTGTGTGCTCGTTTGTCACCCTTATCCTATAAAAAAAAACTCGACATTAAAGGAAAACAATGTGAGAAAACCTGTATGCCAGCCTGAGAAATTAAAAAAAAATGTGAGTGCACATGCACTCCGTTGAGACTGGCCTCAGTAACCGAAATTCTGGAGTCGCCTATATTCAACTGCATATAAAGAACCCCACAGTTGTCAATCCCTGAGGCTGTAATATAACGGCCCTGCAATTATACGGAACCCTTACCCTTTAAAATGGAACACAGCAGAGCCCAACTGCCTGGCTGACAATAATGACGATACAAGAGGCTCACCTACTGCGGCGACAGACTGCGATTCCCACGCTTACGTAACGTAAAGGAAATGAGAAAGTTATCGCAATCGGATCCTAGCCCGAGGGAGCTCTGTTACCCTAATACATATAAAATCCGAGCCTTTGCATAATTCAATTTCAGTAAGCGCTGTTGCTACCACGCTTTTAGCAATA
This sequence comes from Parnassius glacialis, assembly GCA_033319125.1. Classification (NCBI taxonomy): domain Eukaryota; kingdom Metazoa; phylum Arthropoda; class Insecta; order Lepidoptera; family Papilionidae; genus Parnassius; species Parnassius glacialis. The sequence continues at coordinate 34,545,475 of JAVANC010000028.1, read as the reverse complement.
TATTCTGGGATAAAGTTTATACCGGTAAAAGACTATATAAAATTTATTATGTTGTGTCGTACTATGTACGTATAAATATAAATTCTAGAAAAGGCTTCGAAGTGTTGAAGATGTTTAAGATGTTTTATACCTACCAAAGCTTATATTTTTAAATAAATTAAAAAAAACACCTGCACGCAGACCTACAGCAGGGCTAGCATGGGCAGAAGACAATTTTAATCCCGGGGAAAGGAGAAAATATTTATCCCCTCGCTTAGTTATATCCACCCTTCGAGCGAGGGACATAATATCCACAGTAGATAAAATGGGTGATAGACTTAAGATAGATTTTTTGTACGAATATACAGTAGATAAAATGGCTATCACCCATTTTATCTACTGTATATTCATACAATTAGTAATATATATACATACAAATAGTAACTTAAGACAGATTTTTTGTATGAATATAAACTTAACCATCCAATGAACTAGGGTAAAGTTGTCCCTTTCAAATGTCAAAAAAGCATAATCTTTTATCTTTCATTTGGCTCCATACGGACGGGGGATATATGTCTACTCGTTATGTCAAACGGGGATATACTTCTCCCCGTTGCCGTGCTTTGGCATAAGGGCAAGATAATTTTATCCCTTGTCAGTGGACATAATCGGTATGAAAGTACAAATTTAAAATTAATTAAGGGCAATTTATAGTACGGCTCCCGTAAAATCGTTAAGATTAAATGGTAACTCTATTCAAACGCGTGGAGAGAGCACTACGCGATTTATGTTCGGACACGTCGCCGCCAGAGATGCCATCGTCGCTCGGACTATCCGTCGCGCTCCCGTCGGTCGATTCCGTTACGCCGACGTCACGCCCGCGTCAGGTCCACGTTTCGCCGACAATTTCGCCAAATATTTACTGCGTCGTACAGAGCGGAACGTAAATCATTCGCCTACGTGTCCGAACCGCTTTCGCTTGACTGTAAACTTAATATACTGACTTTGCACTAAAGCTCCTGACTTTGAAATCATTGTTTAATATATATTTGCACGCATACTTCATAAATTACCCGACTAATTTCGCAAGTTATGTCAATGAATTACGGCCCATTGTTTGATAGTCGTACTCGTCTTCTACTGAATAATATGCACATGAATAACTATTTATGGCAAAGGAATACTCAGAATGTTACGGAACGGTACGTAAATTAATATAGACATTCCTTCATATTACCGCTTTATAATAAAGAAAAAACTATACAATGGTTCAATAGGATGGGTCTCCATTTAGATTAAATTTAAGACTCCAAGTTATACAATATTATATTTTTACTATTCGTCAACTAAGCATACGTTTACTACTGGCCTATAGGGTGAATAAATAGTACACAATAAATAGTACCCACTGCCTTCACCTTACAAATGATTTATTTATTTAAACTATTATGCACAAAAAAAAATAGCCTTAAGGCATTCTCTGCCAGTCAAGCATTAGGCTAAGCACAAATAAACATATGGAGGTAGTGCAGCAAAAATAAACTAATAATGAGAAAGAAGGTAACGAACTCCGAATTAACCAGAATATATATATATATATATATATATATATATATATATATATATATAATACAATAATACAGACACTAAAAGGAATATAAATTCTAAAAATATAAATTTTACATTTCCCTCCATTTATATTCTATACCTTTCAAATTTGCACATTTGTCTAGCAGATACCCCGACATTATTAAAATATTTTAAAGAAAAAATTTAATCCAATAAAGTATAATACTTAATTAATTAATTAAAGATAAGTTCTTCTTTTAATTTATCATACTATTATACTGTGTTAAATACGACTTAGCGGGCTTCACAATTACTCCAAGTAACTTTTACGCTTGACACGGTAAATGGTTCATCCCTTGTACTTTGTTTAAGAATGGAATATAACATTGCGGTATGCAACAAGCTATTGATTATATTTCAACCACATGGTTATTAACGTAGTAGAGGTCCATAATTATAGGTCGACGGGGAAAGGCCACGTTAATTCAAAGGCATTCAAAGGCACAGAATACCAGCGTGTAATAACTTTATGATAAGTATGTATGTAATATGTATTATAATGTAATATATCTGTTCAAATTGCTTTTTCGAACATATCATTAGTGTTAATTTTTTATACATCATAAAAATATTAATTGCACGTTAAATATATATAATTATTTATAACTTTATATAATTATTAAATTGTATTATGTAATAATTATTTAATATTTAATTACTAACTTATCTATATATTTTATACGACCGGCGAGAAAAACTTTTACGAAAAAAAATATTTTTACGCAAAACTTTTTGCGTAACCTGCGTTTTTCGTAAGGACACCGGTTTCGCTTATAATCTATTTTGAGAATACTATTATTAGTAAGTAAAAATTCTTCTCATTTTTACGAGCTAAACATAAATGTTGATTCATTGAAAATATATATCTGCGTCGAGAACATCTTTGCGCGAAGATTTTTTACCGAATGAATCGAAAGTTTGATAGACTTCAAATAACATTTACGGACAAAGGCAATCGTGCCGCTAGTAGGTATAACAAATTATTGCACGGTCGACTAACTTTGGGAGCTGAAGAAAACGTCTGTTACGAAAGGAAACGAGCTAACTGTGAATAAAAATTATTGAAGAGAATAGGCGAATTACATATGAATATATTCAGCAGATATTGCTGATTTGATCAAAAAGCATTCACGAAAACACAAACTCATTCGTAAGAGGAGGATAGTTTAACGTTGGATGCCGCAACCTCACCGTCGCTCGGAAGCAGGCCCGCGTGGAATGAAGCCGTGGCTTAATTACTTAGTTTGAAGCAGACTTGTCTCGGAGTGTTTACGACATTATTACAGGTAAAACGAAACGAAGCGCTAGTCGACGGTTTCGCTCTTTCAAGATGAAACAACCCCCACAAAAGTTAAGCGATTGAGAAACGTCAATGACAAATTGCATACCATTAAATGTTCACTGCTACTGCTGCGAACAACAAGCGAACGAATACGGAGATCTATGGTAATATATATCCACTTCACTATGACAACGCGACCGTGGCATGTGTGTGACCTATTTTTATTGGCAAAAATTGAAAAAAAAAACAGTTTTCATCACAGGAAGAGTTATCTAAGACGGACTGTAAAAAATGTTTCAAAAATTTGGTTCAGAACCATGGAACTTGGTTAAGATGCTGGTTTTTTTTTATAGGATAGGGTGACAAACGAGCATACAGTCCACCTGATGGTAAGTGGATGCTGTGACCCATAGTCATCTACATCTATCCTCAATAAAGAATAAAAAAGCAGATGCGTTGTCACCCGTGAGGACTAAGATGGAATGCGCCATTTCCAGTAAAAAGGGTTTCCGGTTCCCTACGCTCACCATACACATCAGTATTAAACTGCTATTTTACGCTGGTATTCTGTGAGAACATGGTCCTTCCCCAGTCCAGCCCACCATTCGTGCTACAACTGTACTACTAATATAACTGCAGCATGGCTCTACCACATATATATGGTGGATAATTCTTTAAAAAAGATTAAGCGATAAAAACTTTATCGATAAAACTATTTAGATTCACAAAATTTTCGAGTGGCGCACGCATACTATTGCATTTTATATACTTTTAAGTTATAAATTAACTTTCCCTTTGTAAAGGTTAGCACCTTAGTAAAAGTTTGTAGTCTTCAGATGTGACACCACATTCGCATTTTGATTCTTTATGCTCTTAAACTACACATGGATATTGCACAGTGCAAAACAAATACATTATAAAAACATACTATGTGACCTAACCTGAAAAGACCTTTTGAAATCACTGTAACAGTCACAAACATTCTCATCAAGCCCCTTTCTCGTCACATGTCAGTCCTCTTACCGAATATACTCGGCCCTACTCAAACAATTCTCAGACCTTGATAACAAAGCGCTTTAAAACGCACAGTCGACACTCAAGCGATTCACACCACCCCCCCCTAAGCACTACGTACAGGCTAATTCACAAACAGAAGCAACTAACAGGGGTGTTTCATCAACAAATTCGGGCGGCGGCTGCAACGCGGCGACCGTAAACAAACTGTGACTAGTAGCTTTGTGGACACAGCTTCGGCTCGGGCGTGACAAACAAGCCACGTCCGCACTTCCAACGGTCAATGTTGGCTCTATGACTCACCAAGTTGTTTAGTGTTGCTACGCACTGATAACGTGACAAACAACAGGCAATAACGAGAGCTAACAAAGCAACTATAATTTATTAAAAATTTTATAATATTACGAATGTTCTTTTTTTAAAAGAACGTTACCCCCACACTAGGATTTTCTCCTAGTGTGGGGAAGTTTACAAACATATATTGCAAAACGACAAACATCCAGACCCGGAACAATTATTTGTAGGCCGTACAAATACTTGTTCCGTGCGGGATTCGAACCCGCGGCCCCAAGCGTTGCAACTCATTGCTAAGCCACTACGCCAAGGAGCCGTCAATATTATTAGTTATAGGTAATATAATTAACGTCACATATTATGGAAATCGTAATGAAAATTGTTAATGAATTTCAGCAAAGTAACACATCATCATCATCATTACAGCCTTTCATAAGTCCACTGCTGAACATAGGCCCCCCCAAGGAATGCCACAAAGCACGGTCCTGAGCCACCTGCATACATAGACTTCATGCACGCCTTACCAGGTCGTCACTCCAACTCGTGGGGGGTCGCCCTACACTTCGCCTACCGGTACGAGGCTGCCACTCGAGAACCTTTCTTCCCCATCGGTTGTCGGTTCTTCGAGCTATATGGCCGGCCCATTGCCACTTCAGCTTACTAATCCGTTGGGCTATGTCGGTTACTCTGGTTCTACTGCGGATATCCTAATTTGTAAGTTTATCACGCAGAGAAACTCCGAGCATAGCCCTCTCCATAGCTCGCTGAGCGACCTTGAGCTTCCTCATACGGCCAGCTGTGAAGGACCACGTCTCAGTTCCGTAAGTCATCACTGGCAACACGCACTGGTTGTACAATTTCGTTTTAAGGTTTTGTCTGACAAGAAGATGTGTCGTAGCTTCCCGAACGCTGCCCAGCCGAGTTGAATCCGTCGATTGACCTCTCGGTCGAAGTTGGACTACCTAGTCGGACTATTTGTCCCAGGTAAACATACTCGTCAACAACTTCGAGCTTAGTGCTCCCGACAACTAACGGCTTAGGTGTGACATGGACATTAAACATAATCTTTTTAAGACCTATCCGTTGGGAGACACTATTAAGGTCATTGAGCATAGTGCTTAGGTCCTCCAGCGATTTAGCCATAAGGACTATATCGTCGGCAAATCGAAGGTGAGTGATGTACTCGCCATTGATGTTGATACCGTATCCTTTCCAGTCCAGAAGCTTGAAAACGTCTTCCAATGCAGCGGTGAAGAGTTTCGGGGATATGACGTCACCCTGTCTTATACCTCTATGCAATTGGATAGGTTTCGTACTCTGGTTCTGTACTCGGATAGCCACCGTAGCTCTACTGTACAAACACTTCAGCACTTCGATATACCGACAGTCAACTTGGCACCGCTGAAGGGACTGCAGCACCGCCCAAATTTCGACGGAATCAAAGGTTTTCTCATAATCCACATACGCCAGACATAGTGGAAAATTGTACTCTTCGGACTTCTGTACAATTTGCCGAAGAGTATGTATGTGGTCTATAGTGCTAAAGCCCTTTCGGAAACCGGCTTGTTCGGGAGGCTGGAAGTCGTCAAGTCTGCGCGCGAGACGATTCGTAATGACTCTCGAAAACAACACGTAGACGCGGCTCAGAAGGGAAGTCGGTCTGTAGTTCTTCAAGAGAACAATGTCACCTTTCTTGAAGAACAAGACCACCGCACTTCTGCTCGACGCCTCCGGTGTAATGCCACCATGGAGGACGGAATTAAAGAGCTTCTGAAGGACTTCAAGTACCGGTCTTCCACCCGCTTTCAGAAGCTCCGCTGTAATTCCATCCTCGCCTAGGGCCTTACCGTTTTTAAGGTGCTGGAGGCTAATCTCGCTCAGACTGACGTCCGGGATATCTTCGGAATAGTGTCGGATGAGACTCGCTCTTGGATCGTTACTCACACTTGCGTGTGGCTCCAACGATGACGTGTACAGCTGCCCATAGAACCTCTCAGTTTCACTCAAAATTTCAGGTGTCCCGGAAAAGATGCTGGCACATTCTGTCTTCAGCTTTGACAGTTGGCTCTTTCTGGCAGACAGATCTCTGGCAAAGACTTTGGAGCCTTGGTTCCGCTCGATCGCTTCTTCAATACGAGCTGTATTGAAGTTGCGTAAGTCCCCCCGCATGCATTTGGAGATCTGTCTGTTCAGATGCCTGTATGCTGTCAAGCCTGTTGAAGAATGTAGCTTCAACTCCCGTCTAACAGCCATGAGATTAAGAGTGTGATCGGAAAGATTTTGTATTCTTCTGCGGCGGGTCTTGCAGAACTTAGCTCCGACCGCATGGACAGTTTCCAAGAGCTTGTCATTCATATCGTCCACTTCATTGCAGTCTTCTAAGCACTGAAAACGGTTTTGTAACTCGAGCTGAAAGGTTTCGGGACTTTGGAACAGAGTACGAGGGGGACGGATCGTTGACTTCATTAGACGAGACCTCTCCAACTTAACGTTTAAGTTCAGTGTGCCTCTAACCATTCGGTGATCGCTACCAGTTTTCACCCTCGCGATCACGGAGACATCACTGAACAGTTGTCGTCAGGTCGTCATAATGAAGTCAATCTCATTCTTTGTCAAACCGTCGGGGCTCGACCAGGCCACTCCTGTGGGGCCGCTTCTGGAAGAAAGAGTTCATCATAAAGAGTCCCTCTTTCTCCATGAAGTCGGCCAGCTGCTGGCCCTTTGGGTTCCGTTGCCCTATTCCAAATTTCCCTATTTTCAGCGCACCGTTTTCTCTTGTGCCTAGTTTTGCATTGAAGTCTCCCATGAACACAGTATATTGGGTTTTGGAGGAATGCATGGCTCTAGAGATATCCTCATACATTTCCTCCACCTCCTCATCGGGGTGTGCCGAGGTTGGTGCGTAAACCTGTATGACCTTCAGTGAATACCGTTTGGTGATTCTGAGTATAAGGTACGCAACCCTCGTCGACACACTCCCGATCTTTACAACGTTGTTAACGAGAGACTTGTGGACGATAAATCCGACACCTCCTTGGGACAGATGGTCGCCCTCCCGGTGATAGAGCAAGTTGCCGGATTCGAGGATTACCGCGTCCTCCCCCTCTCTTCGGACTTCGGATAATCCTATAATATGCCAGCGCAACTTGTCTATCTTTTCTTCCAGCTCCACGATCTTCTCGTCAGTCCTCAGGGTACGTGCGTTGTACGTTTCCAGGTCAAGTCATCTAAGGTGGCAACCGAACCTCCACCGGAGATTCTTAGCACCCCCTGCCCCGCCGTTACATGGTCGCCACCGTAGCCAGGAATAGCGGGGCCGCCGGGGACTGGGGGCCGTCTGTTTGTTGCTTTAATCATTGGGGTGTATTTGCCATAGTTGCCACGCTTGGTGAGCGGTTTGGCAACCGCAGTTTTTTTATTGTAATTTTGGCTATTATCAGGAAGATGCTGCTGCCCATCGCCTGCCTGTTTCCCTTTGTCGCCTTTTACGACACCCACGGGAGGATATGGGGTAGTGGATATTCTTGACCGCCACTACACGGCAAAGTAACACCTAAACTAAAAATTACAAGGGTTGCTTTATGATAATAGAACAACTCTTAAAAAGGAAAAAGAACAGGTTTTATACTATAGATCCAAGGCCTCCTTTTATTTCTAAATCTGTCAAACGTACTGAAAAAGTATTATATTCTGTCCCTTACTAATTACCCTTTCGATTCTGGACGGCGACCAGTGCTCAGTAGTATATTATAAGTTGTTACTTTTTTAGTATTTTATATGATTACGTCCGAATTTGCCGTGCCATAAGCTGATTCGTAATATGACAAAATGCTATAAAATAGAGTTAATAGCTACAGCCATTATTTCCCTTTAACTCTATATATAATGCTTAGCCAGAACAGTGTTTGGGCAAATGTTTATGCAATAAAGCTTATAAACGATGCGGACATTTTGCATAAAGCCATAAACGGATGTACAAATATAGTAATGTAGGGGAAAGTCATATATTGAATATATATACAGTTTACTTCATACTGAAAAAAAATTCTATAAATTTTGTCTAACTTGATATTTTACAATATGTTACCGTTTCATAGTGAGGGTTTCATGAAAGTGAAGTAAACTATAGTTACACCCTATATAAGTCCCACTGGACAGAGGCCTGTGCCCAACCTCCTCTCATTTTTGAGAGGGTTTTATAGCAAGGAAATGTCCGCCACGCTTACGCTATATTTCGAATACTTCACATGTATTCGAAATATATTTTTATCTATTTCTCAGACATGCAGATTTCGTCACGATGTTTTCCTTCATCGCCGAGCACGTGGTAAATCAGCACTTAAAATTACAATTAATAATTTCATTGGTGCCGGCGGGGATGAAACCCGGGTTGCTTGCGTACTGTGAAATTTACTGCGAACGCTAAGCCCTTGAGCTATCACGACTTGCTGACCTAGCACGGCTCTCAAACTAATAAAAAATCGACAGGTGAAAATATGTTATTAACTTTTACTGTCTTGCGGATATTTTTATGGCCTTTAGATACGTAAATTTAAAAAGATTATAAAATTAAAATGGTAATAAGAATAACTTAGATGGTAATAAAAATTTCATACATGCTACATTGCAAACTTTTATGGCAGAATCGCTAAACAAACAAGGGCGAACACGCACCGAAGCGGTCGGTCGTCGTAGATCAACGGTCACGTCGTAAATAACGGTTCGAGAGCAGCGGCCATAGCTCATAACCTTAACGCTTATGTTATCTGTGGCAATAAACTGCCCGCAGTAGGGAATGTCGCCATTTGTCCGCACAAGTTTTATTAAAACTCAATAGCGAAGGTTTAACAACAAGGTATACTTAACCCACATATTCTTTGTCTTATGATTTTGCCATAGAATTATGTAAATAAGCATCAACACTATCCGGGAGGAATCGTAGATAAGCACTAGCTAAGTCCTCATAAAGAGTGAACTTTTACAAAAAAAAGTGTGTAGTTCACACGTTGCAGACGTGAAACCTTCAGAAAAGGAGACCGAGAAATATGAAACAACACAGCTAAAATACCTAATGCTTCTTGGACAAGAGTGGCGTTTACGTGGCGTAGAAAACAAACAATTCACGTAATTATAACGATAACTTAGATATTCGTCTAAAGTCTGGTGTTTATAAACTTGTGTTTGTTGTGACTAATGCCAAGCCGTTTACGTAGGTGAGACTGGTCGCAACTTCGAAATACGTTACGTTTTAGACATTGGTAGAGCCACGCGGCAGCTTTTGCTGTCGCACGGATGGGCCGGCTCGAACCGGGGTGGTACCACGACCTCACAGAATACCAGCGTGAAGTAGAGGTTCACCTCTGCGTTTCGCTTGGTGAGTGCAGGTGGCCGGAGGCCCTTTTTACTGGAAATGAGGCATTCCATCTTAGTCCTCACGGGTGACAACGCATCTGCATTTTGATTTTTAATAGAGTATAGATGTAGATGTCTATGGGCCGCAGCAGCCACTTACCATCAGGTGGACTGTGTGCTCGTTTGTCACCCTTATCCTATAAAAAAAAACGTTATAAAAAGCATTTAGCCGCGTACAGGAATTGTAATCCCGATAAATCACATTTTGCTAAACATCTCTTGGACACTGTGGACACAGCCTAGCCAATGACTTGACGGCGACGGGTACAGTTCGCACGATTGAGGGAGGGTGGGAGGTCGCCTTAAAACTGGGCAGGATACATTTTCTTTCTTTACGTGGAATTAAGCAAATAAGTTTATAATAATCCCATTTCAATTGATGTCCGTTAGTCTCGCAATACTCGAAAATGACTCGAACGATTTTGATGAATTTTTTGTGTGCGTTTGAGTGGGTCTCTGGATAGTTTAGATTCACCTTTGACCCAGTAGGTGATGCTGTTGTCGAGATCCAGAAATCACCCGTGCGAAACCGGGGCGGATCACTAGTTTTAAATGAATTTTATTCCTTATATCTCAAATTGGAAGCTTCTAATATATTCGTATTCATATATCGTATATTTTATAAATTTTACATCAAACAGCTTACATAAAGGTAAAATTTGCTATGTGAAATTACAAAAATCAATTTTACAAACAGTCTTAGAAATTCAAATTTAGATTTACCGACACTGATCAGCTAATTTTATGATCCGACAATTCAGCGACTTATTAATTCAGATACGTCGAAGCTTATAAGGATTTACTTAGCAGAGTTTACTTAATGAGGATTGCTTTGGTTAACAAATTTATTTGTAACAATATAAGCTTTGAATATACACAGTCAGGTCATAAGTATTGTCACACAGTTAAAACTTTTCTTTTAGATTGCTGGCCACAAAAAAGTTTATTGAATTCGAATTTCGAATTGTTCATGAAAATAAAACTGTATACTTTTTAGAATTTTACTCATTTTTAAATATGGAGTGGACGCTTAAAGAAGACCGTCTTGCAGTTATTGCGTTGCATCGTTGCGGTTACGCGCCAATTCAAATTTTTGACATACTGAAAAATTTTAATATAACCAAAAGATTCGTTTGTCGTACCATCAAACGATACAATGAAGACTCTAGTGTAGATAACAGGTCAAGAAGTGGTCGCCCTCGGTCTGTTAGGACTCCAGCAGTGATAAAAGCTGTGAAAGCGCAAATTCAAAGAAATCCCAAACGTAAGCAGAAACTATTGGCCCTTCAGATGGGGTTAAGCAGAACCACGGTGAAAACGGTGTTAAATGAAGACTTAGGGCTTCGGGCATATCGAAGAAAAACAGGACATCGTTTGAATGCTCGTCTAATGGACCTAAGGTTGAAGAGATGCCGCGCTTTGTTGAAGCGGTACGCGGGAAAAAAATATCGGGATATTCTTTTTTCGGATGAAAAAATTTTTACCGTAGAAGAGAGCTACAACAAACAAAATGATAAGGTGTACGCACACAGTAGTGAAGAAGCGAGCAACCGTATTCCGCGTGTCCAACGAGGTCATTTTCCATCCTCGCTCATGGTATGGTTGGGAGTTTCTTATTGGGGCTTAACAGAGGTACATTTTTGTGAGAAAAGCGTAAAAACGAATGCAGTTATGTATCAAAATACAGCCCTGACGAACCTTGTCGAACCTGTTTCTAATACCATGTTCAATAACAGGCACTGGGTATTCCAACAAGATTCGGCGCCAGCTCATAGAGCGAAGAGCACACAAGACTGGTTGGCGGCGCGTGAAATCGACTTCATCCGGCAAGAAGACTGGCCCTCCTCCAGTCCAGATTTGAATCCGTTAGATTACAAGATATGGCAACACTTGGAGGAAAAGGCGTGCTCAAAGCCTCATCCCAATTTGGAGTCACTCAAGACATCCGTGATTAAGGCAGCCGCCGATATTGACATGGACCTCGTTCTTATTGCGATAGACGATTGGCCGCGCAGATTGAAGGCTTGTATTGAAAATCATGGAGGTCAATTTGAATAAACTTTAGTGTCATAAGAATCTATGTTTTGTTAAGTTCATTTTGGTATATAAATGGTTAGATAATGAATAAACTTGTTTCAATTATTTTATATTAAACATGTGACAGAATTTATGACCTGACTAGGTATATATATATATATATATATATATATATATATATATATATATATATATATATATATATATATATATATATATATATATATACATATATATTGAAATGGAATTAAATATAGGTAATAATTTCTGTAATAAAATTAATTTTACGCATTTAATAGCGCTTAATTTTAAAATGATCTTCATTCCCAACGTAACAAGTGCTTTACAGCACCCATGACCACGTAGGGTCTTAGCCGTGGCTCGATCACCCATGGTAAACGAAAAGTAACACACATGACAGGTGTGAAGTGAGAGGCGGGTCCGAGTTGGCCACTCCAAGTGGGCTTTGCCAGCCCATTTCGGATGTGTGTTGATGGGCTGCGGCGAGAGAGTTGTCCTCGCTGCAGCCGACGTGGAGTCACGGGGGAAAAGGAGTGTCGGTATGGCGATGCGCCACTCGCCCTATTTTGCATGACTCTGGCAAGGCCGCACCGTTGAAGGGTAGAGGAGTGTCGGTATTGCAAGGCGCCGCTCTCTCCACCCTCGGCGGCCGAAACGTGGTTGGCAGCGGAGTTACAGACTAGATCCGCCGCTGGAATCAGAAGAGCTGGTGCTTGCGAGTGCTCAATTTTTCCGAGTGCGCATCGGGCTTGGAGGGGTCCGTTGCGCAGGTGGAGTCTGCCATACGGCGGCCGATTTGGTGGGGCCGCGAACGTGTGCGAAAGCGTTCTCGTGGCCCTGCCAATATAGAGCGAAGGTAGAACACCATGGGGTTTTAGACGGTGCGAGTCCGATATAACCCGTACTTGTCCCCGCGAGGTAGGTATCTAAAAAAAAGTATGTGGTGTTTAACGTCCTTAAGTCATAGTTGACTTTTTAAATATTCCTATTTGGGCCGATCTACGCAGAACGAGCTTACAGTATTTTGACGTCTTGCTTATGATATGATGATGATGATGATGATTATGAGATCTCAAGCACATTATGCTTTCTTAAATTTAAGCGAATACTACATATTTAACTAAACAATTTTATGGATTTTATCGCTTACAATTATATTTTTATTTTTTTTATTCAGTGTTTAGCAGATGGGAAGTAAAAATCAATATTTTATGTTCAAATATTTTTCTTTTAATTTCAATAGTCTCGTTAGTCACGGTAATGGCGGAACGATATTGAATATGTTCACACACTGTAGACTGGCCGGAACGTCGGTGTTTAACAGCAGCTATAAAAACGGCGTATACGAACAAATAGCTATAATTATGTACAAACCACTAAAATATGGTATTTCTAACGCCAAGCAGCAGTTCAGCTATTGTCGGTTTATAGGGTACAAAATCTCGTATAATTTGAAATTAGGAAATATCGGAAATGGGCCACGCTCGCACAGATTACCACCGTAAAATAGTAGTATAATAACTGCTGTATTGCATAGGTATTCTATATTAGTGCTCAGCGGTGACAAACTACCTGTTATGTATGATGGTACATAGTACTCTTGGTTTAATTTGGAAAAAACGTAAACGGGTACAGTTAAAAAGAGTTCGGCATACATGACTAACACTATTTTTAAAGAAAAGAGAAACGAGCACACAGTCTACTTGTTTTTTTGTAAGTGGTTGCGTGGCACATAGACATCTACATTTATCCTCGATTAAGAATCAAAATGCAGATGCGTTGTCACCCCTGAGGACTAAGATGGAATGCCTCATTTCCAGTAAAAAGGATCTCCCGTTCTCTACACTCACCATAAGAAACACAGCAGCATTAAGGCTACTACTAGGCTTCTTTACGCTGATATTCTGTGAAAACGTGCAGCTACATCAAGGCTCAACTTTTAATTTATATCTCAGTTCGACGTATCAAATACTGTCAATTCGTCAGCAAACTTGTTTTGCAGCCTAAATTATAACCACTAAACACGATGAAGATAATTCTCCTATACTATAGTTACGTAATATGAATTAAATGGATTAAATTGAAATGCGTCTTCTTTTGAGAGCAGTTTGTCTAAAGTTGTACTTAAAGAGAGCACGTTCGTCTGTTGGACAGGATGAAACACAGCGCGTTGGACGAAATAGAAAATTCTAAATGAGAAAAAATTGCGTTCACTTGTCGTACTCCAGCTGCGTAGGTAGTACGGGTAACGAAATTATTGTAGTAAAATGTTTCTTCTTCAGTTATGCACGTCGGATGAAATGCGCAAAGTTATAATTTACATTTATAATTTACCAAATAATAGCGTGGCGGTCCCCATACAATTAGAGCAGAGGTATCACTTTGGACACTAATATAGCAGCATGCTGTATTAATGCATGATCTTAAGATTAAGAGTATACGAGAGTACGCAAGCTTTATACAAGCGTTTCGCAACGCATACACATAAGCACGCGGTTCATCCATTTTGATGTTATGTACATAACTTAACAGCTTTAATAAAAAGAAACACACGCCTGACTACTAAGTAATAAAATCACATTAAGGAAATCCCCAGTAAAAGCTAATTTGCCGTAAAAGTATTCACGGCTCTGCAAACGTGGCGTGCTATTTTAGACAAAAATTTAATTACAACGTCTAAAATCTTCACAATGCATCTAAAAGCGACACAAACATGTTGTTAAAGCGCTGCCGGTGCACGTAGCAACTTTTTTGTATTCCGTCGCTACTTAGCAGAGGCGGCGGGCAGCGGGAGTCGTGTGTCACAGAGAGGAAAGTATTTCTCATTTGCTGGAGAGGGGAAAATAAGGAAAGTTGCGCGCGTCCTGTCCTCAATCTCCTTTGGCTGGTGGACAAAGGAATATTATTTCAATTACGCGACCCCGAGTCTACGCGTGACGTGTTGTTTTTGCCGTAATGTTTAATATTCTTAACTGGTTTATTTGACCAAAAAATAAAATTGTATAAAAATCATTACATCATTCATAGAAATAAAAATGTAAATGTTCGTTTGTTTGAGACTTTGATTCTCAAATCTACGAAATTTTACACCGATTGCTTTGAGATTTTGTCACAACGTTGCATTCGAATATGCTAATAACAGAGAGTGTATTGAATCTTAAAACTCGAATATTTAAACGGTTAAAAAAAATTACTTTAAAATAAATCAACACCACTTAGAGTTTTAGTTTATTTTAAAGTAACCTGCAGAAATTCTGTAAATGTAAAATAGAATTTGTGTCATTAACGTTCATCGATGACTAAACATCAATAAGGAAACTACTTCTGTATACGTACACAGCTGAGTGCGGACTTTTATTGCAGAGAGGATGTTATAAAATTATGAAAACAAGAAAGAATTCTCTGTACTGCCTGAATTGCATGCAAATTACAAACCCTAGACACATGTTTAATTTCTCAGACATGGGGGTTTCCTCATGATGTTTTGCTTCATAGCCGAGCGCGTGGTAAATCATCACTTAAAATTGCAATTAAAAATACATCAATGCCGACGGGGATTGTGCAAAAAGAAAAAAAATATTAATATTAGAAAACTAGCTGTTATCCGAGACTTCGCCCGCGTGTAATTTGGGGATTTAGTTTTTTCGCGAAACCCTAATTATTTTTCTAAAATTAAAGTAGCTTAAGTTACTCCTTATAACATTAGCTATCTGCCAGTGACAGTCCCATCAAAATCAGTCGGACAGACAGACAGACAAAAATTTTAAAATTGCGTTTTTATTATACATATGTACTGCATATATACTTTCATATTATACATTTAATAAAAAGCTGTTATTTTAACATTACAAGCCGATACTTCAATTTTATTTATTTGTATGTACTCGTATTAAATAAAATTCCATTTCTAAGCATAAGTATATACGCTGCAACATTTCAAACAACAAACACAGCTAACGTGAGGGATGGCGAACTTGTTTCGAACAAAAACAGTTTACGTTTGCTTCTGTAGTTACGTTGCGATACCGAGTTGCAATTTTACGACAAGCTTTCGTTTCATCAGTACAAGTAATGAATAGACGGTTGTTTTTGGTTTTTATTAATACTATTGTATTATTCTAAGCCAGCGCTTAACTACAAAACCACCTGATGGTAAGTGGTGATGTAGCCTAAGATGGTGAAGGGGAAGAAGACTGACTTAACAAAAGCTTATTCACTTTTATCTGAAGGCACCCATATTGTAATCGGATGGAAACACACCAGATGATGGCTACTTATTCCACTCAGTCTGGTTGTCCGATGGTGGAAGGGAGAGGGAAGAGTTAAATTATGCATATACTGCGCACACTCTCCGAAATGCATCCTGTAGAATACCAAAAGTTTGGCTACATTGCGCCTGTGTTCGATACTGAGGAGTTTCATTGAGTCCAAAGCTACAAACTATAAAGAAATCTATATTACATAGGCTGCACTAAAAGTATCGGGAATGGAATATTTCCACTGTTCCTGTCATATTAAAATATTTTTAATCGAAAACTCTTTGGTTTTAAAAATCGAATACCATTAATTTATTTAAAAAAAGATTCTCGGTCTTGTCACAAGGTTTTGTCAAACTTGTTTAGTCGTTGAGAATATGGAATTGACTCGAGAAAATTCAAGAGCGATTATTTATTATAACTTTCGAAGTGGTTTAACACAAAAACAGTGTGTTGACCGGATGATTTCTGCATTTGGTGATGAAGCCCAATCCAAAACCACAACTTATCGCTGGTTTGCTGAATTTCAACGTGGACGTGTCAAGCTCAGTGATGATCCCCGTCAAGGTCATCCAAAAACTGCAGTCACCCAAGAAAACGTTGATGCTGTGCGTAACCTGATTGAGGAAGATCGACATGTGACATACCGCGAAATTCAGGCAACTTTAGACATTGGCATGAGTCAAATACAAATAATCTTGCATGAAAAATTAGGTGTAAAAAGTTGTTTTCCCGATGGATACCGCATTCGCTCTGTGAAGAGCAAAAAGCGGCTAGCGTTACTTGGTGCGTCAGAACTCTCGAAAGATTCCACGCAGGATCCTCAAATGCTGTATACAACATCGTATCAGGTGACGAATCCTGGATATACGCGTACGAACCCGAAACAAAAAACCAGTCACGAGTTTGGGTGTTCGTAAATGAGTTAAAGCCAACAAAAATGGTGGCCACGTTTAACTCCAAAACCGGCCATGTTACGATTATTCCTCTTGAGGGACAAAAAACGGTTAATGCAGAATGGTATGCTAGCATTTGTTTGCTACAGGTCGTTTCTGAGCTCCGTAAAGAGAACTGCAACCGCCGCATCATCCTCCATCACGACAATGCGAGTTCTCACACCGCACACAGAACAAAAGAGTTTTTAGAGCAAGAAAACATAGAATTATTAGACCATCCGCCGTACAGCCCCGACCTAAGCCCTAATGATTTCTATACTTTCCCTAAAATAAAGAATAAATTGCGTGGACAGAGATTTTCATCACCTGAAGAAGCTGTGGACGCCTACAAAACGGCCATTTTGGAGACCCCAACTTCCGAATGGAATGGTTGCTTCAATGATTGGTTCCATCGTATGGAAAAATGTGGCAAATTTCGCGGAGAATACTTCGAAAAGCAATAAATACATTTTTAAATAGTAATGTTGTGTCACTTCCTTGATTCCCGAAATTTTCAGTGCCGTCCTCGTATTAACTTTGAACAAGTGTTAATTTACCGTGTGGCGGCAGCGTTAGAAAATCTAAAACTCCATTTCGTTCCGTGGATGTCGTAAAAAGCGACTATGATTGTAAGTTTGTAAGTAATGATAATCCAAACAGATTTTATAACTATCGCTAGATGACGTTATAACTATATACGTCAGACGTAAAACACCAAGACCAGAGACAGGAAGCAGCGGGAGCGGAACGTCTAGTACTGCCATCGTCAATCCACGTGGCTATAGTGACGATTATTTATTTTTTTTATAGGAGAGAGGGCAAACGAGCATGCGGCTCACCTGATGGTAAGTGACTACCGCCGCCCATGAACAACTGCAACACCAGGGGAATCGCAGATGCGTTGCCGGTCTTTTAAAAAGGAGTAGGCTCTTTTCTTGAAGGTCCCTAATTCGTATCGGTCCGGAAAAATCGCTGGTGGTAATCGATTATGTCAAATCATCTCTACAATGGTAGAGGAATATGTCCAACAGTGGACTTTTACGGGCTGATGAAGATAAAGAAATTTTTATGCCACTATATATAGACGATAACTCTCTATGGAAATGATTTCTCCATCACCGGCTTATATGATATTGAGTCGCCAATACTCGCCATCCAATCAACAGCCGGACACTGGAACTTGGGGACAATACGTACTACTGCGGTTATAGGTATATGGTTTATAGGATATAGGATGCGTTTGACCTTGCGGTTGACCGAATTGCGACTAGCCGTAATCGCAATCGCAACACTCCGATTGAGAAACGGTTGAATTGTACGGTCAGGACCATTTCGACTAGAATTATACGAAACAAGTTAAAACAAATTAAACGAAGAAAAAATAGAGAAAAAAGTATTGTGTGCATTTTTTGTAATTTACTTTTGTATTATTTGTAATTACACTTATTTTTGCATACAACCCCGACACATTGGCAGGTAGTCACAAAGTAAACGTGCGTTTAGCACCAGTGCAAATAATCACCGTGCGGCTATCCGGCAGTTGGGCCGCAGTTCTACGATCAACAGGAACGATTTGCCGGCAGCCGATTTAGTGCCTTTTCATTCGATCCGGTTGTCGGGTAGCTGGTGTCGGGTACCCAGCGGCGAAGTGTATGTAAATTACGCCGATACGTGTGAAAGATATCGTACATACCCATACACGTCACCGCCAGGTAGCCGGTGCCGGGTACCCGGCAACCGGGACGTATGAAAAGTCACTTACAGTGCGAATTTGTTTTTATAGGATAAGGGTGACAAACGAGCACACAGTCCACCTGATGGTAAGTGGTTGCTGCGGCCCATAGACATCTACATCTATCCTCTATTACAAATCAAAATGTAAATGCGTTGTCACCCGTGAGGACTAAGATGGAATGCCTCATTTCAAGTAAAAAGGGCCTCCGGCCACCTGCACTCACCAAGCGAAACGCAGAGGTAAACCTCTACTTCACGCTGGTATTCTGTGAGGTCGTGGTACCACCCCGGTTCGAGCCGGCCCATCCGTGCGACAGCAAAAGCTGCCGCGTGGCTATATCACTGTTTATTGTGCGAATAAGAATAAGTTTTTTTTTTATAGGAGAGGGGGCAAACGAGCATGACTGACTGGCTCACCTGATGGTAAGTGACTACCGCCGCCCATGAACAACCAGGGAGGGAATTGCAGATGCGTTGCCGGCCTTTTAAAAAGGAGTACGCTCTTTTCTTGAAGGTCCCTAAGTCGTATCGGTCCGGAAAAATCGCTGATGGTAATCGATTTCACAAGGAAGTCGTGCGAGGAAGAAAACATCTTCTAAATCGCACAGTGGTGGACCGCCAATCATCCAGATGGTGTGGATGGTATCGGGAGTTCTGCCGCGATGTGCGTTCATGAAATTTGGCGGCTGGGATTAATCCGAACAATTCCTCAGAGCACTCCCCATGGTAGATGCGAAAGAAAATGCAAAGGGATGCAACATCTCTTCGCAGTGCCAATGAATCGAGCCGATCGGAAAGGGCTCGGTCGTCGACGATTCGAGCCGCTCTGCGCTGGATGCGGTCAAGTGGAAGGAGCTGGCACTGGGGAGCCCCTGCCCAAAGATAGGAACAGTATTCCATGTGAGGCCGAACCTGCGCCTTGTAAAGTTGCAGGCGGTGTGCCGGCATGAAATACTGTCCCGCTCTGCTGAGCATGCCAAGCTTTTCAGAGGCCAATTTGGCCTTCTCTTCCAAGTGACCACGAAACTGCACGTCACTCGATATGTCGACACCGAGGATTCCGATACTGGCTGAGGCAACTAGGGGAGTGCCGTGAAACTGAGGAGATACGACAAAGAGGTTCTTTTTAGCGGTAAACACGCAAACTTGTGTCTTCTGAGGATTAAACTGGACTAGATTTAGTCGCCCCCAGTCCGAGACTTTGTCCAGCAAAGACTCGACTTCAGACACAAGTTTGTTCCAGTACTCGGAGGCGTTTTCCCGAGAAATATTAGCACGGCCGGTGTATAGAGCATCACCAGTGCTGTCATCCGCATAGCAATGAATATTACCAGTTAGCAACATATCACTGATATGCAGAAGAAACAGCGTTGATGATAGCACACAGCCTTGTGGAACACTAGCGTTAATAGCCTTGTAGTCAGAACATGCACCGTCTACAACGACATTGATGCTCCGATCTGCAAGGAAGCTGGTGATCCAATTGCACAATTTCTCGGGAAGCCCATAGGAAGGGAGCTTCGAAAGAAGCGCTTTGTGCCAAACCCGATCGAAGGCCTTCGCAATGTCTAGACTAATGGCCAACGCCTCCCCCTTGGACTCTACTGCCTCCGCCCATCTATGGGTCAGGTAGACCAGAAGATCACCAGCTGATCGACCCCGACGAAAACCGTATTGGCGGTCACTAATCAGCTGGTGATCCTCACGGTACCGGATGAGCTGGCAGTTAATAATGGATTCCATTATTTTGGAGAACAAGGAGGTGATCGCGATAGGCCTATAGTTGGACGGGTCTGAGCGGTCGCCTTTTTTAGGGATCGGGTGGACAAAAGCTGTCTTCCATGAATTCGGGACTACGTCTTGGGAGTAGGAGTACCGGAAAAGACGCGTTAGGAACGGTGCGAACTCCGGAGCACACGTCCTCAGCACAATTGGGGGGATTCCGTCAGGCCCACTCGACTTCTAGATGTCCAGGGAAAGAAGTGCTTTGCGAACTGAGCGCTGTGAGAACAGCACATCCGGCATGGAGCACTCACACCGCGGGATGGTCGGCGGTGTTTTCCCCCCGTCATCAAGAGTCGAGTTGGACGCAAAAAATGAGCCTAAAAGGTCGGCTTTGTCTTTTGCGTCTTGGGCCAGTGAGTATATTACGTATAGTACGTATGTGTCGTTACATATCTATGTACTTGAACATCACCCATAAACTACCTGCGCTATTTTGCATGAGCGTATACGCCGCAGAGTGATGATGAATCTCTCCGTTCCATAATTCGTGTTTCGTATATTTACTCCTGAACGATTTCACGTACTCTTGAATTTTGTCTTTAAATGTTCTTTGTAATTTCTGTAATTTCCCGCCCGGAACTTGTTCTCTATCTCAGTCTAGTGGTAACATTTAGTCCTTAGATGGAGCTAAAACAAAAGAAAGAAAAATAGAAACAGATTTTTGTACTGAAATAACACGAAATAAGTAGTAAGTAAAATTGACACCGACATTTATGTTAAGTCGATCGTAAAATACTATAATATGGCATAATAAATCCTTTATGGCAAAAATATTTAGTTTCCATTTCAAAACGAATTCGAGACGATTTGATTTTCAACATTTTAGCGGTGATAGCGGAAGTGAGCGTCCAACTAATAATAGAGACAGGACAATGTGACAAAATATATCGATGAAAATTCTATACCCAGGCCTACCATTAAATGTATTAATTATTACTTCTTAGACGTCTTTACGTCTTAAACACAAGCTTTATACTTCATAAAACAAAAATCGACGCTGCGTTAGTCTATCTACGTTTTTCTTCATAACTATAGAACTGGTATTGTTCCGGGTTTCACCATTGGGTATTTATGGTTCATTCGAGAGGCTTAAAAAGGCCCAATGAATAGGAAAAAAGTAACTAAAAATGAAGAAAATAAATATAATTTTATAAAGAATTTATTGTTTATCATTCATTTAGTCCTCGTAATAAAGAAAATCAATAAACTGCCAAAATGTTATGCCTATTTCAACAAAGTAGAATTATAATTAAGATAATTAATCCAATCCTCGACTATACTGACATTTGTTTCCTAACTATAACCTAGGAGTGACTTAACTAACTTGAGTGACTCAAAACTCTCTGTATGCGGTTCCTTTTGTAACTTATTATGACCATGTCTCGGAAGATCGCAATAAACTCAAGTAGCTCTCAATCACAACTTTCCATACGGTTCAAGGAAAACGTTCCCTCTAATGACAAACTTTGGAACTCCTAACCTTTGTCAACTAAACATGCTCAATCCTTAGATCCGATCAAGAAACAGCTTGGGGAAAATTATTTGTCTCTCTAACCTCTCTCTCTCTTTCTGTTTTCTTTTATGAACACTTATGTTATTAGTGTCTAATTTGATAACGTTAATATTTTTCTCCCTTTATTAAATTCCTGTTGGGTTGTTTAGAATACATTGTTCTGTCTTGCTACAGATAAGACCGCCTGTTGTTTTCTTTTATACCTGTATTTTTAAGCTAATATTTTCTTTGTGTACAATAAAGCGTATTGTACTATATTATATTACTAGCTGTACCCCGCGACATCGCCTGTGTGGAATTTACTACGATTTCATGGGTTTTAATTTTTTTTTACGCAGAACCCTAATTCTTTTTCTAAAATAAAAGTATCCTAAGTTACTCCTTATAACATCAGCTATCTGCCAGTGAATGTCCCGTCAAAATCGGTTCAGCTGTTTCGGAGATTAGTCGGAAAAAACAGACAGACAGGCGGACAAAAATTTAAAAAATTGTTGTTTTGTTATTAGTACCGTATATATTTTCATTTGCATTTATTAAAAAAAGCTGTTATATTAACATTACAATTAGACACTACAATTTTATTTATTTTTATTATAGAATGTATAGAATAGATATAATAATAAGATATTAAAACGATACACGGAATATAATAAAATAAATCTTTGTAATTTAAAATATTTCAAACATTCCCATCACTATAATTCCGGTTTTGCGGTTAAAAAGGTTATAAATTCCGCTCACAGCTCGCTCAGAATCGACGAGCCGTTTTCCAGACTCATTAAACGACAAAAGCATCATACGAAAAGTTTCCTCGCTCTACGACACTCAGTATCACACATTACACAAAGCTCATATTTACGCTGCATTAAACCAATGCTCGCTTTATTTAACTGAAGCTTCAATAACCGAGCGTTTCGAGCGTAATGAACACCGTTTTACAAATCACTTCATTTCTGCGCGGAGTGTTTCAAAGTTTACTAAAGCAGTGCTCGGCCCATTTCCAGTACTTTGGACTTCGTGACAGTGGAATGAGGCAAACAGAACTTTATGTAAAGCAAAAAAAAACTGAAATAATCCAAAAGATGTGTGTGTCGAAAGAAAAAAAAATATTTTGGTTTTATTTATACATGTTCAAAAGGAAATGTTTAGATAGAACCATAAAGTTTGGTGTAACTGTATGGTAAATTCAAACTAATGATTAAAATGTTTCACTGCTGGCTATAAATACATTAATACGAAAGCTCAAAGCCTAGGAAACTTATGGAGAGTTTCTGTGTTATAAAAACTGTAACGAAATTATCCAAAGTGAAACAAGAGTAGGATCAGTAATTCAAAGTGGCATTAGGGGCAATCATATACCTCGAAGAATCCACAACCAATGGCGATAAAGGTATTGGCAGCCTCATACCAGCAATAGCAGTATATAAGTCTCCGATAGATGGAGTGACGAACTAATGAGGTATGCAGCTTCACTTAAGAACTTTCAATTCAAGATTATAAACACGTTAAGACTAGGAGAGGTCTATTTTTTTTGCGTTAGCAGATGCAGAGTGATAAATGGTAAAGAGTGCCTATCTTTGTCGTGTGTACTACAAACGACGCGACGTCGCATAGGGTAATGTGCAAATTCGGAATGCCACAAGGTCACAACAGAAAATAAGCCTGGAGAAATTCCAACAGAAGGATTGAATTTCTCCAGGCATATCAGTGATCGATTTTGGAAAGAGCATGCGGGAATGAAGGCATCCACAACCTTTTCTGCCACCAGGGCGGCGCCAATAGAAAGTGAGGTATAATATTGGACAGATTTTATAGCGGGGAAGTTAATTTGGTCGGAAAATGTAAAAGTTATTGTTTCTCTCTGTATTATTAGCTATATTTTAAATTAATAACATTAAAAATAAATAAACCAAACCACAGAAAGAACAATGGTCAAATTTATATAGGAGCTGGACTTGACTTTTATTTTTCATGTCCCAAAACAAGCTATAGCTAGATTGGTTTGTTTTTATGTTGTAAACACCATCCTGTATAAAAATCATATCTAAATAGCCACAATTTTTTATAATAACGTCAACAATACTTTTGAGGTTAGCATGACATAATATGTAATCTTCTTCAGTGATATAAAATAAGAATTAGATTTGTATTATGATGTACAATTGTGTGTGATGGCTTATGTTAGTGTAATAAAATAAGTAGGTATGTAAATATGTACTATTATTGAAGAATTCCACTCGCGGATCTTAGAAATTACTCTGGTATCAAGCTCAAAAACGAGATGGCGGCGAAGTGTATCAATGCATATGTTACAATTAACACATAGCAATCGCAGGACTAGTTATCGTTGTTGTGTAGCTGTAGTCTGCATGATGTCTCTTACAAATAAGCAAGATGCAAAATCGGTGTCCAGAAATCAAAAACACAGAACAATCGTTACAAGTGGTAGTTATCAGTCCGTAAAACAATGCCGAGTTCAAAAAAACAGAAGGAAATCTAAAATAATACAGTACGTGTCACAATCCACAACGAATGAAGCAAATAAGATATATAGATATGTAGATGATTGCCGGGTGACAATCAATGTCGATCGATGACCACAGATTATGTAAGTTGACGATGACACATGATGTCCCGTTGTACGTAATTGAACAAAACGCTATGCAAAACTATGAAGCTACATAATCATTTTTATGACATGAATCCAGTACATAATAAATCAGTATAGTAGTTGATTTGATGCCTACATACTAATTGAATTAAATTACAATTAACAACTATTCAGAAAAATGTGAATAATTAGTCTTTGAATACAAAGTCCTTTCATATTTGAAATGAATCGTTATTAGGAGCGTTCTAGTGCGTTCAGAAACCATTATTTTAAATAATTTCGGAACAGTTACAAAAACAAAAATAAAAGGATAACTTTTTTTTGTGGCTACTTAGAGAGGTATTTTTTGTGTTTCTTAAGACCTTAAAAAATAAGAATATTTTTCATAAATATTTCATATAGTGACGCCATCGTTTCATCGTCTGGTACGATTTGGCCAACCTTCTTTATACAAGTAGAAAAATTAAAAAAAGTTAAAAATGTGCAAAAAAATTAAAGCGCAAACCACTGAAAAAACTTTACCTCAGTGTCAACTAGCGACATCTGCTGAGCAGAAAATTATTAGCCCTCATTAAAACTGAAGACGTATATGTACGTAACACAACCGGTAAACCTAATAGTTTGTATTGCACGAATACTAATTTCATCTGAGATATGAAGCCTGGTCCAAAAACTAAAGCAAATAGGTGCGTTTACGATTAAATAATGCGGTAGTCGTCACTTTTTTTTTATAAGAGTGTGCAAACGAAAATGCGGCTCACCTGATTGTGAACGACTACTACCGCCCATGAACAAGTGCAACACCAGGGGATGGCTAGTGCATTGCATACTTTTTTTAAAGTTTATAACAGTAAAATTTTGAAGCTAACTTCTAATTACAACTACTTTTATCGAATCCAGTTACAATAGCATGCTGCTGCATGCAAACTACTGTTGAGTTTAATCAATTCCGTACGAGTTTTGGTCGCAATTCGGCAAAAGTTATAACTAATAGTCGCCGAGGCACGGAGCAAATAAACTGCGAGTACGTAGGTAAAGTTACATGCTTGGCGCTGGCATCGTTACATAATTAGTGAGACTCGGTCATTCAGCCATATAGTTACTTAAATATTGGCGCTACGTGAAGCATTCCATCTTAGTCCTCAGAAATGATAACGCATCCGCATTTTGATTCTTAATCGAGGATAGATGTAGATGTCTATGGGCCACAGCGACCACTTACACTCAGGTGAACTATGTACTCGTTTGTCAACCCTATCTAATATACAAAAATTAATTTTTGTTTCTTCGTATTTTTTAACAGTGGTAGAGCCATGGGCAGAATTGCTGTCGCATGGATGGGCCGGCTCGAACCGGGGTGGTACCACGACCTCACAGAATACCAGCGTGAAGTAGAGGTTTACCTCTGCGTTTCGCTTGGTGAGTGCAGGTGGCCGGAGGCCCTTTTTACTGGAAATGAGGCATTCCATCTTAGTCCTCACGGGTGACAACGCATCTGCATTTTGATTCGCAAACGAGGATAAATGTAGATGTCTATGGGTCGCAGCAACCACTTACCATCAGGTGGACTGTGTGCTCGTTTGTCACGCTTATCCTATAAAAAAAAAATATGCGCTGGCATATCGTTCATCAGATTGCGCTAAAACTTTGTCAACTTTTTGATTACACTTGTGAGAAGGTTATAGGCATATTACAACTAACTTACAATAGGTGGCGTGAGTATCGTATCGACAAGTTTGGAAAGTTATACATCACTCGACTTCAATGAATGTATTATCATTCCTAATTAAACAACATAACTCTTCCTAATTTAAAGCGATATTTCAACAATTATTTTTTCTGTACCAACTAGTTTCTTATAAAAAATAAACTAGAAAATTAAAAAAACTGTTACCAACCCGCCAGCAAACCGTAAAAAGTATGGCAAATATTCCCTTTATGAGGCAATCTATGTGAAGACTTCAAGCAGTTTAATAGGCTGTAATGATGCTGCTGATTATGATGATTATTTCTATTATGACACTGTACTTTACTCATGTATACACAAACACTGACAAAATAGAGAAGATAAAACGAAGAAGGAAAAATATAATACAATATTCTCTAGGATATTTTGTTGCACATGTAAATACATTCTCATATAATATAAGTAAGCAAATAATTTCTATTTGTACCCGCTGGCAATAATCGAACCTTTGATATGCTTCGCCTTTGATATGTTTATGAGGATATCCCTCTTACAGCGATCGTGTTACGGGATACGATTCATACGATCCTTTCTTAAACACACTAGGATAATCGACTTTTATTTGATATAATATCATCCTTTAAATTTCTTTCCCATGTCTTTTTGAGTAAAATAACTTATGTGGTGATCCGATGACCCCGGGCACTACTCTATTATTTGAATATTACGTGACATAAATGACAGCCTGTGCCCAACAGTAGGGAGTTAATAAGTAAAGGTTCAGTCTACTACGTCCCACTCCTGGACACAGGTTTCCTCTCAGAAGGTTTTAAGGCTAGGAAAAGTCCACCGCGCTGTCCCAATGCATGTTGGTGGACTTCATATATCTTCGAAATATTTTTTAATGTCTAAGACATGCAGGTCTCCTAATGATGTTTTCCTTCACCACCGAGCACGTGTTAAATCAGTACTTAAAATTGCAATCAACAATTTCATAGGTGCCAGCGGGAATCGAACCTGGGTTACTCGCGTACTGCGAAATTTAAAGAGAGCGCTTAGTACCTGAACTACCACGGCTCACAGCAACAAATCTAATTACATAATTTTTACTTCACTATTATTATTTCAGAATTAGGTTTCATATTCTATTAGTAAAAATATATATTATTTGCGATTTTATCATTTATATTGTAGTTATGTTATTCATAGATAATCCGAGGATACTCGTTAGTAAAAAAAATATGCAATTTAATAAATTATTCAAAGGAAAAAGTGTCATCATAATTAATTTATAAAATTTTATAAAATTTAGGCAAAACTCAATATGGTATGAAGGAAAACATCATTAAGCTCAACGTGTCACTATAGGAAATCATGTCGCATTATGAACGTAGCAGGTAAACCAATTAAATCCAAAATATCTCTGTATATGTCACAAAGTTTGACATGTCGCACGACACCCATGAACGGGAGCGATTAAAACCCGCCGGTCTACGTAGAATTGAGGAATTTAAACTGGCCCAGATTGCGGACAGAAATGCCACGATAAAGGTCCGACTGAGTCGCGGTTTCCAAACGTCCGCTATTCCGTTTTAGTTCGTGTTCTTTCCGTATTTTCGTGAAATATAAATTTTACTGCAATAGTTACATGATTCTCATTTTTATACAGCCGTATTCAGTTTACGGCGTGTCAAAGACCTCTTAAAGTATGCAGAATATGCTGTAATTGCCACATACATTTGACAATAATTTAAAAAAATTAACGGAAAAAATATGATATTATGAGCAATGTTGGCTTTTGGAGGAAACCTGCATGTCTTTGGCTTTTATAATAAAGTCTCGATTTTTTGTATGGCTCTCATATCTACGAGGTGGAGGATTTCTTTCCTACCAATGAGTATGTATGTAGGTACCACTTTACTTATTTCAAAGTACCACTTCACAACCTTACTTGTTTCTGATTAGGTACTAATTTACCAATTTACTTATTTACCTCCTTACTTCTATTCTGAGTAGGTACCACTTTACCACCTTACTTATTAAAAGTAAAGTTGCAGCCTATTTACGTCCCACTGCTGGGCACAGGCCTCCTCTTATTTCTGAGAGGGTTTTAGGGTAAGGAAATGTCCACCGCGCTGCTCCAATGCGTGTTGGCGAACTTTACATGTCATCGAAATATTTTTTTTTATTTCTCAGACATGCAGGTTACCTCACGATGTTTTCCTTCACCGCCGAGCACGTGGTAAATCAGCACTTAAAATTGCAATTAACAATTTCATTGGTGCCGGCGGGGAGCGAACCCGGGTTGCTCGAGTACTGTGAAGCTTACAGCGAGCGCTAACCATCTGAGCTTACTTATTATTGCCGCCAAATAGCAGTGCGTGCAATGCTGTGGTCCCGTCTGAAGGGTAAAAGACAGCCAGTGTAATTACAGGCTGTGAGGTACCTACCATCTTAGTCCTCACAGGTGACAATGCATCTGAAGCTTTGTTTATTTGTAGTTGTTTGCAGTGTCCACGTGCTGTATTCGTGATATCACTTGACATTGTTTAACGATAATCACAAGTGTCCGTTCGGTCTAATGGTTGGTATATAAAGCATTTAAACACAAATAATTATTGCATACGCCATTTTGTTAAACATGTTGTTGAACATCTTTAATGTATTTTAATTCCGCAAAGTAACGCCTGATTCTCATAGTACGTCATTTTGATCAACGTCCTTTTAGAACTTTTGAGTACGTTTTAATAAGTCTAAAAATAATGCACATATCACTTCCGCTTCCACATCTACTAATATGTTTTAGAAGAATACATTTAGTGCACAAGTCGTAACAGCAAATAATGCGTTATCATAAGTATCTAGATGACTGAACATTTCTCGACGTTTGAAAAAAGTATTATTTACTCAGAATGGTAAAATCAAGATAAACTTGGAAAGTAAAAGATTATCTAAATACAAAATTTTAATTAAATCGTTGGAGCCGTTTCCAAGAAACCAATTATCATATATATATATATATTAGGAATTATTAATAAAGAAAACGCTGACTACTAAATTTAGACAAAAAATGTAATTAAAATATTTGTGATACGGTCAAACAGGCATATTCAATGAACATAATATTGAAAAACTTCACATTGTGTACCAAAATTCCAAGATAAAATTAGATTCAAGAAATAAATACATAACTATAAATAAATTATAAAACACTGAAAATTGTTTACCAAATAGATTGCATGTGTTTTTAAAAGACTTCGAATTATTTTCCATGCCAGAACAGGAACTTACCTGAAAATAAAAAAATACTACGATCAAGTAGGTTACTAGGTTAGAGACATAAAAAATGTTTTTCTTAATTTCCATATTATAAGAAATTCAGCGAACTCACACAGCATTTCCTGTAAAGTTATATAAGCCAGATTTTCAGCATCAAGTTAGGTTTAGGTTTGCAGCAGGAAGTACGGTTCCTAACTCTACTATACAATGTAAATGTACCCTATTTAGGGTCCGAATACTATAAATTCTATAAAATGTATAAGAGGCAAAACTACTATATTTTAATGAAGGTTAACTATGACGTGAGACTATTAATAAAGCTTCAAAGCAATAAAAATATCTTTTAAACTTTAAACATTATTTTTAAACATACATAATATTTTTATATTTCCCCATATATACTATATTTTGAAGGAAATGGCCTCGGAAATACTACACAGTCAGGTCATAAGTATTGTCACACAGTAAAAACTTTTCTTTTAGAATGCTTTTACTGTGTGACAATACTTGACTTGGAGGAAAAGGCGTGCTCAAAGCCTCATCCCAATTTGGAGTCACTCAAGACATCCTTGATTAAGGCAGCCGCCGATATTGACATGGACCTCGTCCGTGCTGTGATAGACGACTGGCCGCGCAGATTGAAGGCCTGTATTCAAAATCACGGAGGTCATTTTGAATAAACTTTAGTGTCATAAGAATCTATGTTTTGTTAAGTTCATTTTGGTATATAAATGGTTACATAATGAATAAACTTGTTTCGATTATTTTATATTAAACATGTGACAGAATTTATGACCTGACTAGGTATATTTGATATTTGTTTAATATCGTTGGCAACCCTAGCAGGAAGAGACGAAATGAAATATATAGTACGCACCATTTTAGATAAAGCATAAGTACTGTGAAAATTAAGAATGATTTTAGAAGCATAGCATACCAAATGAACATATTGAATCGTTTTTTAAAAAAAATCCTGGAGTTTTAAGAAAATTATTTTATCAATAAGACTCAAAAATCGTAATAATAATAAACCGTCGTAAGAATCTTGGACAAAAAAGAAAGACTTAACATCTGAAAAGAAAAATAACATCTAAAAATTACCAGCTCACAGAATACAAGCGTAAAATAGAAGGTTAATGCTGCTGTGTTTCGTATGGTGAGTGTAGACAACCGGAGACTCTTTTTACTGAAAAAGAGGCATTCCATCTTAGTCCTCACGGTTGACCACAGATCTGCATTTTGATTCGCAAACGAGGATAAATGTAGATATCTATGGGCCACAGCAACCACTCACCATCAGGCGGACTCTGTGCTTGCCTGTCACCCTTACCTAGATAAGGGTGACAAGCGAGCACATAGTCTAAGCCTACCAGAAATGCAGCGAAATAAATAATATTACCTATTTATGCGAAATGTTTTAAAGAATTAATTTTTATTCCCGTATTAAACCGGAACGTTATTTAGATAGGTAATTAAAACTTTGTATACGTTTTAAGCGTATAGAGAAAAGTCTCCGAAACGAGATAAAAGATTGTCCATTTTGAAAATTAAAAAGTAAAGTAAAGTAAACAGCCTATAAGCGTCCTACTGCTGGGCCTCCTCTCATTGCTGAGAGTTTTAGGGCAAGAAAATGGCGGACATTACGTGTCCTCGAAATATTTTTTTTTATTTCTCAAATATACTGCTTTCCTCAAGCCTCAAGAATAAAACTACATATTAAAACACTTTCATTGGGACATGTATATATTAGCTAATAATTAACTAGAGGTCTATTTGCCCTACTAAACGTCATAACTCAACCAATCAAAGTCCGTCCGTGTGTCTCAATTACAATGCATTGTTAATGCAATGTGTGTGGTGGCGTACCGGAGATTATCGCATTACACGGCTTGATGGAGTTTGATGCATTGCGCCTGTACATGGCTGACCGATGCATAGCAATAGGAAACAGCATGATAACACACTTAATGTATTTTAGATATTTAACCATATTATACCATTTTAGTCTACCACAAGTCCACTATTGAACATAGGCCTTACCACAGTTGCCACGCTTAGCAGACGGGTTGGCAACCGTAGTTTTTATAATTTTGAGTTGTTAGCAGGAAGATGCTGCTGTCCATCTTCTGTTTCAGTTTCCCTCTGTCCACGGGACGTAGGGTAATAGTCGATTTTCTTACACCGCCACGACACTGTTTTTAACTATATTCACTCGGTATCATTTATTAGAAACATTATATAGTTCTATAACTTTTTTGCGTAGTAGGGTTCGCGCTAAATAACAGCGGGACATAGCAGAAAATTGCCGCCGTGTTTTGTATGGTGAGTTGGTGAGAATGACAAGAGCCGAAGACACTTTTGACTGTTAACGAGGCTATTCCATCTCATTGCTCAGGATGACAGTAGAAAACTTAGGGTGCATCTGAGCCACAGCATCAACGACTCTTAACACAAATTAGTGTAACGTAGTAGTGGCACATTCATCCTCCTTCTTGAAGAAATCATTTTCCGTTACAGTTGTATGCTTGTGGAACTCCTTGCCTTTATACTCGTATATTCGATGTACACAATCCAATTTACCTTCAAAAACTTTTTTCCTTTCTTTTATTTATTTGTCTAATTAAATTTCAACTCTCGATTTCGGGTGCTTTGCAGCATCCATAGTCACGAGGGACGTCGTCGGAAATTGAAAATGAGTAAATTTAAATAGGATAAATCCGTAAAATTAGTTTTATTTAATGTGCAGTGTTCGCGTAAATCTAAAAAATCATTATTTGTTTAATTAATGTATACCACCATCCCTATTCCACTCGTTGTAAACAACGATTTATGAGATGGTGAACAAATATAAACTTACATCATAAGGTTAATTGTTAAAAATAATAATAAAATTAAATTTATTTCAAAAAAAACCCGCCGAGTTATTTGGTGGTTCTTCCCAGGACAGAGGATTTTTTCGAACCCGTGGTAAAGTAAAAAATGAATTTCAATAAGAATTACTTGTAATCAATATTGAATAAAAAATTACTCTATTCTATTCTAATAATAGTGTGAGAGCGGATGTTCAACTTGCTCTCCTGCTTACGCAAATAATCATTATCGGCAATAAAACACCGTACTGCACTATACATTCGGTATAGAACAATTACAGTTCGACCGTACCTTAACACTTTCACTGTCCGGTTTCCAGACACAATAGTAAGACAATAGCAGTGCCCTATATATAGTGCACGGGACAGCGAAAGGGTTAATATGTCCCCGTCACAATCACAAGGTAGTGTTGTAATATGAGGGACGTAATAACATGATATCAACAAAATATGCAAACTAACAGTAACACTACCCATCTCATTGCAGCACAGAGCAGTCTCTCAGCAACACTATTTTCTTTGCCTGCGCTAGAAGAATTACTACAATGGACAGAAACAGTACACTGTGCAGACTCGTAGAATAACTTAGGCGGAATCTTTAGCGCACGGCGTGTACAGTAATCTTTATACTGCACAAACGAGTGGGGGGTTTCTCGATATACCCTCAATTCTACCACGCCACCATCGATGTCACACTTAGCTAGAGTTATCAAACTTCTCGGTCACTCTCGATCCATTCGCTATTTTATAGACGCGCCGATATACCTATATTTTAGGCATACGCATACGTAGTTGGAAAACCCAGCACCGTGTGATGACCACGTAAGAGAATTCATCACCCCATTTCGTCCCGTTGGTGTACGTCTTACGAGTATGAGCAATAACAAAAAAAATCTTATGGCTATATATGGCGGCATATCTCGATTACCTACGTCACACGTTACATACTTAACCGGCGACGAGCTGTGGCGTCAGATTTGCTAGACGTCTAACAACACTTCGAGCGTCAATCAGGTTAATGGGGTTGTTATAAACTAATTTGCTTAATTCCACGTAAAGAAAGAAAATTATGTGTCCTGCCCAGTTTTAAGGGGGCCTACTTAAAACTGGACAGTGCACACCATTTTCTTGTTCTTTCTTTTCTAATTAGTTTATAAGAACCCAATTATAATGGATTTCCGCAAAGGAACGCCTGATTCTATTAATTGTCAATCAGGTTGCCAAACGTGATGGTTAAAGCAAATCCTTTCTATCACGTGAGAGGACCATGTCCAGTATTGGACTTTTACGGGCCAATGAAGAAGAAAATAAGTTAGAAACCAAGAAAGAGATCAGATCAGAGAACCTTGGTCCAACAAATGTCGCTCTGACATTAGTTTTGGGTGCACCATATCTTGACGTCGGGCAATTTTCACGTTCAAATTGGATTGTATCTAGCGATACGGGCCAGGAACACGCCACTGTGACACCTGTCGGGCTTTTACTGTAAATACCGTGGTATTAGCATAGGAAAGGACTATTTTAGGGTTCCTTACCTCAAAAGAAAAAAACGGAACCCTTATAGGATCACTTTGTTGTCCGTCTGTCTGTCTGTCTGTCTGTCTGTCTGTCTGTCAAGACCCTTTTTCTCAGGAACGCGTGGAGGTATGAAGCTGAAATTTATATGAATTACTCAAGTCTACTGTCCCTTGGAGCTGTGAAAAAATCACGCAATCAAAAGATACAGCCGTTTATGCCGCAAATTTTCGACATTCGCAAGGGAATCAGGGAATCAAAACCTACAGGGTACTTCACGTGAACTCAGAATCTTAAAATTTGGTACGAAGCAACATATTGTAGCATAGATAGAGGAAAAATTGCGAAAAGCATAAATTTTTAATTACATCATATAATAAAAATATTTTTAATAATTTTAAACTACGGATTTGTGCGGAACCCTCAGAGCGCGAGTCCAACTCGCACTTGGCCGGTTTTTTTAAATTATTTTTATCAACCCATAATGATTTACACCTGGAACTCGACCAGTCGCTATACTTGGCAGGTGGTATGGCGATTGAAGTACTAGATATCTCACGCCTTCCACACTGATCAACTGCACGATAATTATAAAGCCAACTATCGGAAATGATAAGATCTTTTTGGATTTTTGCATAATGGCCGCTGACTACGGTAGCTACTTACTGACCACTGACCATAAAACTACCTTCCTTATATTTAACCGAACACCACATGCTGGATAAAACTAATTTTTTTTCCTAATTTATCGCGTTTAATTTAGCATGTAGCACCCATGACCAGGTCGCTGAATCTCAAAAGGCGCTGCGAAGCTTTTGAAACGGAAATTAAAATGAGCGAAATTAAATGCGAAATAATTTTTATTTGAAATATAATATAATAAAATCATTACCCTATTTCCTCTCGAGTTGGCACCTAGCCACATTACGTGTAGTACGTGCGAGGCTAACCACAAATAGGTACTTGTAATAACAAATGCCTGCGAATTGATTTGGAGCACCATTATTAATTATAAATAAGGTCTTAATCTATACAAATAAATAAAATCGAAGTGTCTGTTTGTAATGTCAAAATTACAGCTTTTTACTAAATGCATATGAAAGTATATACGGTACTAATATCAAAAATACAATTTTTAAAGTTTTTGTCTGTCTGTCTGTCTGTCCGTCCGTCTGTCTGTCTGCTTATTCTGGCTAATCTCCGAAACGGCTGGACCGATTTTGACGGGATTTTCACTGGCAGATAGCTGATGTCACAAGGAGTAACTTCTACTTTTATGTTAGAAAAATAATTAGGGTACCGCGCAAAAAAATTAAAACCCCAAATAATACGCGGGCGAAATCGCGGGGAACAGCTAGTATAATATATATCACAAAGGATTGATAACAAAAAATCTTTATTAATTTAAACTATTAATAATAAGCTAAGTGTAGGACGGCCCCATTAGACAGAGTGAAGACATGGAAAGAACTGCACGAAGGCGAATGATCCGCGGGAAAAACCTATGTTCAACTGTGGGCTGTAATGATGAGGAAAAATATATTTATAAAACAAATATTCTACAACAACAACCTCGGTAATAATGATGATAAATTTCTTCGGATCCATTTTCAACTACGGTGACAACTTCCGAATAAACGGAAGCTATCCACAGTGCAGGAGTTTGAAGAAGATGAAGTGCAAATACAGAAACACGAACTGGTCCTTACCTATCTTTGTCCGATTAAAGTGCTTAAGCGATAAGGTCTGAGACTATAGATACACACTAAAATCTGACATCGACACACTGCTAAGAATACACGAAACACTACCAGATACGAAAAACAAGAATTGCGTAGAGATGTTGCATCTCTTTGCGTAAGTTCAAGCCGCTCAATTTCACCATCGCACATCGCGACAGAACTCGCGATACCATCCATACCATCTGGATGACTGGCGGTCCACCACTGTGCGATTTAGAAGAAGTTTTCTTCCTCGCACGACTTCTTTGTGGAATCGATTACCACCAGCGATCTTTCCGGACCGATACGACTTAGGAACCTTCAAGAAAAGAGCTTACACCGTTCTAAAAGGCCGGCAACGCATCTGCAATTCCCCTGGTGTTGCGGTTGTTCATGGGCGGCGGTAGTCACTTACCATCAGGTGAGCCGCATGCTCGTTTGCCCCCTCTTCTATAAAAAAAGTAATTCTGGGTTACAAATATCTCTAGCTGGAATTCTAAGGGACGCGATTATCAATTCTTCGGTAGAGAAATAACAAAAAATCTATTATTTTATTGTTGGTAACACCGTTATAACCTATCAAAAGTCCACTGCTATTAAAGACCCATAGATTCACTTCATAGCGGGATATTTGGCATAGTTGTGAAGCTTGACAGGAGAGTTGGCAGGTTGATTGGTTCCTTTAGTTGGTGTTAAGAGGACTACTCTACGATACCCATGGAAATATAGGGGGTAGTGGATATTCATCCACCGCCACCACACAGCCCTTATACGTTTAGTAATACTCTATATAGAAATTTGTCAATTTCTACGCTGTTAACATTCACTGAAATCTAGTTTTTCAAATACTTTACGCTATAAAATTCAACCAGTATCACAAACTTCAAACATTCCATATTTACACTGCATTGGTTTACAATGCTCGCTCTTCGCGGCAGATGTCTGAATTGCACGGTAGTAATGAAACCCCTTTATACATCATTTCATTCCATTGGAAAGCGATTCAAAGTAAACAAAGGCTTCACTCGTGCCTTTTCCAGTTCTTTGGACTTTCCATCAGTTCGGTGAAGTAAATATTTTGGTACAAACTAAAAACGAATGATGAAAAATTAAAAAATAAGCTATTACAGAAGGTGGTTGAATTAATATTTGAGGATTCTAATATATACTTTCTCACTGGCTAGTATAACATTGGAATGGAAAAAATATTAAAAGAAGAAAAAATAACAATCAATTACCATAGTATTTATAATAACTATTGACTATAATATATAGAATGAAATAGATAACGTCGATCGCAGAGAATTATGTTACCACTATTTATAATCTGTTTGTTTTTTTTTCACTATGGCACTTTAATGTCAGTGAAAATAATCCATTAATCCTTTTGTGTATTATATGCCTTAAAATCGATTAATAAGTCAGCAAAATATTATGACTATATGTCACAATATTTTGCTGACTTATTACCACCATTCAACAGACAATAAAGGCAAAGCTACAATAGACCATGGATGCGTTATTACAAGCTAAGAATGATATGACCTGTACCAGGAGGCGATCGTAGTATCAGATACCTTGGACGTTGATACCGTCATTTATCGCCGCCCATAAGGTCTTTTAACCGTTCGTATAGTTGTGTATTGCAATATACTCGGGCAAATTGGGCGGATTCTCTTAACCCGCCACCAAACGTCATAATTTATTCTTTTGTTTTTTACGACATGCGTGATGAATGACAAAGATGTTTTTTTTTTTATAGGATAAGGGTGACAAACGAGCACACAGTCCACCTGATGGTAAGTGGTTGCTGCGGCCCATAGACATCTACATCTATCCTCGTTTGCGAATCAAAATGCAGATGCGTTGTCACCCGTGAGGACTAAGATGGAATGCCTCATTTCCAGTAAAAAGGGCCTCCGGCCACCTGCATTCACCAAGCGAAACGCAGAGGTAAACCTCTACTTCACGCTGGTATTCTGTGAGGTCGTGGTACCATCCCGGTTCAAGCCGGCCCATCCGTGCGACAGCAAAAGCTGCCGCGTGGCTCTACCACTGTGTATGTTACACCATGCAAAATTATTTTGAAAGCGTGGCTAATATTCCAAGATTATAGATAATTTGATGATGATGATGATGATGATGATGATAATGATAACTTCCAACTTTACTTTCAGGCAAAGTTTTTTTCAATTAAATAATTTTAAAATATACTAATCGTCGTATGAAACGAAATATGAATAAAACTTGCAGTTCAAAGCGTATAAATTCCCGGTTTATACGAGCCCGTTCATAGATCATAGCCTGTCATGACGCTAGATGATAAAATTGCTTTTAGGTTTAAAAAAATGAACGAGCGTGTCCAGTCGAACCGCAAAACTTGAACATAACAGTAACGTACACACACACACACACACTGGAGGCAAACTTTTAATTGCGGCGCCAGTTACATAGTTATACTCCTGTGTGAAAATTTCAGTTACAGTTTAATGAATTCAGCGCTGTTAGTTTATGTTGGAATTTAGCAAAGTTATAACTAATTCATGTTCCAGCACAATGCAAATAAATAGTAAACGTAAAGTTACACGTTTGTTGTTTGCGTTCCCAAGAATTATGTTGTATATTTATATGGCTGACGATATTGATAGGGTTTTATAGTTATTCGAGTTATTTATTTTTAATTTATTTAAAAGCAAAGCACTTACCAGTATTATAGGTATAAACATAACTTACATTTTAAGCTTTTCACAGCTTCTATTTTATTCAGAACTAAAAATATTATTTTTGAAATTGTACACACGTTCCGTATTCTATATTAACACTCTGCTCTGGCACTAAGCGCTCGTTGTAAATTTCACATTAAATTTTAATTACAATTTTAAGTGCAGACGTACATAACTCGTCGGCG
Organism: Parnassius glacialis; assembly: GCA_033319125.1. Lineage (NCBI taxonomy): Eukaryota > Metazoa > Arthropoda > Insecta > Lepidoptera > Papilionidae > Parnassius > Parnassius glacialis. The sequence continues at coordinate 34,506,993 of JAVANC010000028.1, read as the reverse complement.
GTGAAGAATAACAGCGTGAGAAAGCCTGCGTGTCTAAACAATAAAAATATTTCGAAGACATCATGTACAGTCAGCAACACACACTGAAGCAGCGGGGCGGACAAATTACTCAACAATCCTTTCAGTAATTAAAGTTTTGCTATTATTAAACTTTTACTAAGGGCTATACCTTTTCCTTTTACTAATGACCATATAGTAATTGATCTATGTAAGCCTTAGTTGAGGAGTTAAGAATATTACGTTACAAAAATGGTTCACAATAATTATTTTGTGGTAAACTATTTTTTATATTTGCCAAATACTTGTATTTCGGAATAAATAACCAGTTTAAAAAAGCTAAATGTTGTAAATACCTGTTCTAAACGGTGATTCTGAAACTAGTTAAGCCGTTCCACTATCGGAAGTCCTGCAACGTTGATATATTTCGTTGGACGTTTCGCCTCTTGTCCAATGCAAAGTGATTCAATTTTAAAATGTCGGCCTGCACTAAGCCGAGGAATTCAAACTGTCTACGGTACGATAAGCTTCGCTGGGATCGATTCAGTTTCTAAATGCACATTTATTTCGTGCAATTTTATTTTTGATCCATATGCAATATCCGTGTTCTTTGGGCCGAATTCGAGGTAACCACTAAACATTAGGTAACAACTAGGTATTACATCGTTTTGTTATTTTCATATAATATTTGATTAGAATAATATGTTTAATATTTAGCAATACAATTTTATGATTTATATGTTATTCCATTACCTACTTTTCGATTGGAAATCTCCGTCAGTTATTACTCTATTAAAGATTTTTGCGCCATATTAACAAAAGTTTTGAAGGTGATTAATTAAAGATTTTTTTAATATAATTTTTTTTTTTTTCAAAAAAAAAAATGGGTACATTATATTATATTAGTGATCGTAGCCCCCTTTTAAGCTAATGAGCCTGTATCAGGGAGCAACGCTCTTCCATTAATTTAGGTCGTTTTAGAACTATGTACAGTTTAAAAATATTAAATTTTGGAGTTTGAAGTAGAACGTTTAAAAGATAACAATGAAAGAAATTATTCTATTATAGTTCCAATATAAAACTAATTTTAAATTATAAAATTTTATAAAAATATTTCTAATAAATGTAGTACTACATTTATCAGGTTCCTTTTTTACATTTCTTTAAACATTTTTTTTTAGCGCGCGCGTGTTTGTGTGTGTATGTGTGTGTGTGTGTGCGTGTGTGTGTGTGTGTGTGTGTGTGTATATATGTATGTATGTGTGTGTGTATGTATGTATGTATGTGTGCGTATGTATGTCAGTGTGTGTATGTGTTTTCATTACTATTTAATTTTAACTAGTAATGCCTCTAGATCATCATAGGTTTGATCTTCCAAGCATAACTGTAAGCACCTCTTACAGTCGCGATATGTTTTACTATATAAGTTTAGGCTTTTATTAATCATTTTGTAGAGGTAGGCTGAAAGTAATGTATAATAAATGAAAATAAAGTATGGAAACAAACGAGTACTACAAAGTTCATGTTATGGTAAGTAAATATTATTATTTTCCCATAGACAATCCATCGAATAAAGAATGCAGGTGCGTCCTCTACCCATAGAACTAAAACGAAATGCACCGGTCGGAAACCCTTTTTACTGGTAATTGGTACCTACCAAAAATAAATACATTTGATAAAAGCCGACTTCAAACAACTAAAAAGAAAATAATTACACATTCTGAAGTCGGTGCTTAGACATATGGTATTATAAGTCATCATCATCATTACAGCCCTTCACAAGTCCACTGCTGAACATAGGCCTCCCCCAAAGAATGCCACAAAGCACGGTCCTGAGCCACCTGCATCCATCGACTTCCTGCATGTCTTACCAGGTCGTCACTCCATCTTGTGGGGGGACGCCCTACACTTCGCCTACCGGTACGAGGCTGCCACTCGAGAACCTTTCTTCCCCATCGGTTGTCGGTTCTTCGAGCTATATGGCCGGCCCACTGCCACTTCAGCTTACTAATCCGTTGGGCTATGTCGGTTACTCTGGTTCTACTGCGGATATCCTCATTCCTAAGTTTATCACGCAGTGAAACTCCGAGCATAGCCCTCTCCATAGCTCGCTGAGCGACCTTGAGCTTCCTCATACGGCCAGCAGTGAAGGACCACGTCTCAGTTCCGTAAGTCATCACTGGCAACACGCACTTGTTGTACAATTTTGTTTTAAGGTTTTGAGGTATTTCAGACGAGAAGATGTCGTAGCTTCCCGAACGCTGCCCAGCCGAGTTGAATCCGTCGATTGACCTCTCGGTCGAAGTTGGACTTACCTAGTCGGACTATTTGTCCCAGGTAAACATACTCGTCAACAACTTCGAGCTTAGTGCTCCCAACAACTACCGGCATAGGTGTGACATGGACATTAAACATAATCTTTGTTTTGTCCATGTTCATCTTAAGACCTATCCGTTGGGAGACACTATTGAGGTCATTGAGCATAGTGCTTAGTTCCTCCAGCGATTCTGCCATGAGAACTATATCGTCGGCAAATCGAAGGTGAGTGATGTACTCGCCATTGATGTTAATTCCGTATCCTTTCCAGTCCAGAAGCTTGAAAACGTCTTCCAATGCAGCGGTGAAGAGTTTCGGGGATATAACGTCACCCTGTCTTACACCTCTCTGCAATTGGATAGGTTTCGTACTCTGGTTCTGTACTCGGATAGCCATCGTAGCTCTACTGTACAAACACTTCAGCACTACGATATACCGACAGTCAACTTGGCACCGCTGAAGGGACTGCAGCACCGCCCAAATTTCGACGGAATCAAAGGCTTTCTCATAGTCCACATACGCCAGACATAGTGGCAAATTGTACTCTTCGGACTTCTGTACAATTTGCCGTAGGGTATGTATGTGGTCTATGGTGCTAAAGCCGTTTCGGAAACCGGCTTGTTCGGGAGGCTGGAAGTCGTCAAGTCTGCGCGCGAGACGATTCGTAATGACTCTCGAAAACAGCACGTAGACGCGTTATAAGTATTTTATTGAAATGAATTTTTTTACGGAAGGGCTTTGAAATTTTTATCCGCAACCTTTTTGTGTGATGAAAAGTGGTGGGGGTAAAAAACTACGTACCGCGTCATTCAGGTCGATCATTCAAATCGCGAACGCATCAATTTTGGTTCGATAAAATTACTAGTTATAGAATGAAGTAGATGGCCCTATTAAAAAAATTTACATGGGAAGTAATTTTTGAAGCCAATCACAATACACAAATACACAACCTATTCTATTCAAAAGTCATTGATGAATAAACCTAGTAAGCTAACAGCATAGCAAAGTGGCGAAGCAATCAGCTTTGTAGCGGTTTCTAACGGTTGCCGTTGAGCAATCAGTTTCAAAATAGGAGGTTCAGATGCCTGGGTGATCAGTAATCGATTGCTGAAAACAGAATTTAAAAATTCGAAACCGTTCTCGAGATAATCGTGGGACAGACGGACAGACGGACGGACAGACGGACAGACGGACAGACGGACAGACGGTCAGACGGACAGACGAACAGACATCGTGAAATCAATAAGTGACTTCGCAAGCTTCGCCACTTAATAATTGAAATGTTTCCCTGTAACACAAAAGTTTCACTGTCCGTCTATCGTGTGTCTTCACAACACGCACTGTTTTTATTGTTTTGAATTTTTTGTTTTTTTTATATTATTGTGAAGATGCTGCTGCCCATCTCCTGTTTCAGTTTCTGTCTGCCGCCTCTGACGACACCCACGGAACGATACGGGGTAGCGGATATTCTTACAGCGCCACTACACGGTGCATTATACTGCTATCGAATTTCACGCTAACATTCTGTGCGAGATCGTCCTTTTCCGGTCGAGCCGACCCATTTGTGCCACATCCATAATACACTGTGACGTAATTCTACCACAATAAATCCATAACACTATGATAACAAAATAAAAATGTAACAATTTTATTGGCTTACAAAAACGCTATAAGTACAGTATTCACAGAAATTGTTTGAATAATATCTTCTTCTTCTTCTTTAGCCGGCAAAAATTAACTGTATGTTACAATCGATACGTTTGGCGGGGAGATTGTCGATCGGAGTACCAGATGACTCGCAATGTTGATGCTGTGCTTTGCACCAACTAGTGCAGTTGAAGTCCATATCCAATATGCATATCCAGTCCGAGGTATTTTATATCCGACTTAAACTAGATTGTTAAACGCAATCTATTGGAGACCGTGACAGTTTTCTAACATATTCCACAGTCGCCTAAATCGTAGAACGGGTTGGCGGATTCTCTTCCAGTACGAGTACACAAGCACTTGAATAATATAAGTACTTGCCATATGTGTAAATATAAAACAAATCAACATCCCGTGCATCTCAATCACACGTTGTGAATGTTAATGCATATTGTTTCGAGGGACACGCCGCAGATTGCCACATTATTCGGCTTCAATGGACTTCGACACGTTGTGATCTTGTGTTCGATGAGACAATGCAATATGAAACAGTTAATGCATAATGCATGTCAACATGTACTATGAATTAATTTCCACCTGTCGCGCATTAATGTGACGTGGGCGGTATCAAACGTGTAGGTCTCTTATTACAGACTACTATTACTGAGTCCTTGTTTGAAATCCTAGGGTAGCTTAGGTGATAAAAGATAAAATAGTGTCATGAGAGTACATAGCACACATCTTAACCAGAACACGATGAAACGCTTATGGAGTAAGATCGGAGGTGAGAAAGGTGAACATCTAGACGATCAATCTAAAAAGAGCGATTCGAGTCAAGGATTACCTTGTTGTTGATTGAAGCTTTACCCCTGATCGCTGAGGCGCACCATCTTCAATATATTACACTCAAAATCTCTGCTGGATAAGAAATTTTAAAAGTTTAATCTTATAAAGTTTATGACCTTATTAATACACGTACTTTGCGAGGTAAACTTTTTTTTTAGAAATAAGAGTGGCAAACAAGCCACAGTTTTTTAACAGTGGTAGAGCCACGCGGCAGCTTTTGCTGTCGCACGGATGGGCCGGATCGAACCGGGGTGGTACCACGACCTCACAGAATACCAGCGTGAAGTAGAGGTTTACCTCTGCGTTTCGCTTGGTGAGTGCAGGTGGCCGGAGGCCCTTTATACTAGAAATGAGGCATTCCATCTTAGTCCTCACGGGTGACAACGCATCTGCATTTTGATTCGCAAACGAGGATAGATGTAGATGTCTATGGGCCACAGCAACCACTTACCATCAGGTGGACTGTGTGCTCGTTTGTCACCCTTATCCTATAAAAAAAAGCACACATCTACTTATCATAAATGCACCTTTTTTATAGAATACGAGTGACAAACGAGCACACCAGTCCACCTGATGGTAGATGCTGTGGCCCATAGATATTTACATCTATCCTCGATTAAGAATCAAAATGAAAATGAGTTGCCACCCCTGAGGACTAAGATGGAATGCCTCGTTTCCAGTAAAAAGGATATCCCGTTATCTACACTCACCATGCGAAACATAGCAGCATTGAACTGCTATTTTACGCTAGTATTGTGAGAGCGTGGTCCTTCCCCAATCGAGCCGACCTATTCCTGCTACAACCACTTAAAGATAACTAAAATATGAAAAAAGGTAATGTAATGTAAAAAAAATGGTATGTGGACGCTGTGGCCCATAGACACCTACGTTTACATACCCTCTCTGATTCTCGTCACTCGCCATACGAAACAAAACATATAAAACGAACGTGTGTACGTATTCTATGCGAGCGTGGTCCTTCTCTGCTCTTAATGACTTATTAAGTAGCGAAGCTTGCGAAGACACTTATTGATTTCACGATGTCTGTCCGTCTGTCCGTCTGTCCGTCTGTCCGTCTGTCCGTCTGTCCCAAGATTATCTCCAGAACGGTTTCGAATTTTCAAATTCTGTTTTCAGCAATCGATTACTGATCACCCAGGCATCTGAAACTCCTATTTTGAAACTGATTGCTCAACGGCAACCGTTAGAAACCACTACAAAGCTGATTGCTTCGCCACTTTGCTATGCTGTTAGCTTGCTAGGTTTATTAGTTAACTGAAACTGATGGTTTGGTGACGCGAAAGAAATTCTATCAAACTGTTTCGTCCCGTGGGTTACATAAGAAGCGATTATGGAAAATGTCATATCATGACTTCCGGTCTGAAAGAAGATGTAGTGACAAAATTTGAGAAAGGTATGCTGAGATGGTTTGTGCCATGTCGAGAGAATGAATGAAGAACGATTGACGAAAAAAGTGTATAAGGCGAGTGTGAATGAAAGTGTTGGAAGGGGTAGACCTAGGCGGACTTTTCAAGACCAAATCAGGAACATCTTGAAAAAAGGCCAGGTCAAGAGCACCCTAAACCGTAGAGCATGTATGAAGAGAATAATGAAAGTGGACGAAGCGAAACAAGTATGTAAGGATCGTAGCAAGTGGAAAGAAGTGGTCTCTGCCTACCCCTACGGGAAAGAGGCGTGATTATATGTATGTATGTATGTATGACTTCCGATAGATGTCAGTTTATAACCATCTGGTTTGTGGCAATCGTAAAATAATCAAACTAATGATGGATAAAATCAGACTCAAAAGAGAATCAAAAATGTCTTGTTGATGACACAACAACATTTTTATACGTGTATGATGTATGTATATTATATCCTAATTATTAGTAGGTACAGTGTGTTCAATATTTGTTAAACCAAATAAAAACTGAAAAAAATACAAGATATTTCAAATAAAATGTTGTAAATTAAGAAATTATCAATATTGTGAAAAAAATATAATCCTGAAACCTGCGAACTTAATTTTGTAATTTTGCATCATCAAATTAGATAAATTGTGTAAAACAAATTCGAAAGTTATGTAAAGTCTACGGTCAAAACAATTTGTCAGTAAATTTAACCTTTGACGAATGGAGTTCAAAGCTTTATATTTGTGTTATCGTTAATTGAACTCAACCATTTCGATAATGAACATTCATTCCCTTTGACAAATTACAGAATGCGTAAAACTTTAAAATGCTTCCGTATTTTTAATTAAGTAAGAGTGAGAAACTTAACGTAATATTTCGATTAACAATTTCAGTGAAGTCGTAGGGGATGGATGTCGGTTCGCTTGCGTACTGTGAAATTTTAATTATAAATTGTTTATCCCCTGCGCTAAAGCGGCTCTTCAACACGTGGTCATGACCGACGGTTTGAAGATGTTTTGTTCTTGGCAAATCCTCGGCAGTGAATGCCGAGGATTTGCCAAGAACAAAACATCTTTTGACTTCCACATTGATGTAGATATCGTAAGCGCGATTCCTGACCATGAAATCCCGGGTCGGACCAAAATAAGTGATTGGTTTTTAGATCAAGAAATTCTCAGTAGCAACTGCTAGCAGCTGTCCTAATAGCAGCAATCTAGCGGTGTTTCGCCCCAGTGCCTCGGAAAGCACGTAAAGCCATTGGTCCTGTAGCGCGTTATCTTTCTCTGGTTGTGTCTGATCGCCGTTCCATCCAATTATGAAAGTGAGGGTGCAATATAATATTATTTTGCACCTGGGTTTACACACACACGTGTGCATTATAACCCTGTTCTACGCAATTAGCTAGTCTCCGTTAAGACTAGCCGCCGTGATCAAAATTCAGTGTGGAGGACGTAAAACATCGTCAGAAAATGTGCATATCTGAGAAATTAAATAATAAATATCGAGAATATGTATAGTCCGCTAACACGCATTGAGGCATCACTGCACCAAAAACTCATTTACAAATGATAGAGTTAATAATAGAGCTGTGTTGACTACTTTAGGTCATAGAGCATTAAATATAATTTAAAACGAGGAAGTAATTGTATTGGCTCACTATAACAAATACCTGGATAACAAGATTGTAACCAGACGGACTCCTCATTCCCGTCAGAAAGAATCCTACCTCTTAGTTGCGCACCTAGTACTTATGACCACAAATAAAACAAATACAAATACACAGCCACGTTACGCCGTTTGAAAGAAGCAATAAAAGAAAAGAGAAGAGGAAAGCTGACCAAGAGAGTGCTGTTTCTTCATGACAATGCACCAGTACACATGGCGCGGCTCTCCAAGGCTGCTATACGTCACTGCAGGTTTGATGATATTAACCACCCACCATTCAGCCCAGATCTAGCCCCTAGGGACTACATTTTATATTTCCAAACTTAAAAAAGACCTTTGGGGAAAGCGATTTGCTGACGATAATGAGCTCAAGTCCGCTGTAAATGATAATTTTCGGGCCAAGACAAAGAATATTTTTTCACAAGTAAATTGTATTGATGTTATGGGAGACTATGTTAAAAAGTAAAAAATATTTCATAAATTTATCTTTTTTCTAACATACTCAAACTGAGAATACATTGAACGCCCCTCGTAAATCAACATCTGTTATAATGCCCTTTTTCATTACAGCTGTTAATTTTCTTATTACAACCTATTAAACGTTTACTTTTGAACATAGGCCACCACATAGATTGCCATATGGGAAATATTTACCATAATTGCCAGGTGACAACCTGCATACACCTAGTACGCATGTTGCCACCCGGCCACTGCAGTGTTTATTACTATTATTGAGTTGTTTTGAGGAAGATGCTCCTACGAATATCCTGTTTCAGTTTCCCTCTGTTGTCTATTACATAACCTACGGGATGATATTATGTGGTAACTGATTATTTTATACCGCCGCTACACGGTAAGTATAGACACAATTTAAATTATAATTGATAGAACTGATAGTTGACAATACATTCCTACACAAAAGTCGAAACTATAAGTTAACTAACTTATCGACTTAGTCGACTAAAACTTCCGACGTAATTTGTTGCCTGCTGAAACATTGTGGACTTGCTACTTGTGTTAGTAAGTTATTGTAAGCTCGGTTGTTTACGTCCGTTTTCAACACTGAAGTGACTGAGTGACTGAAGTGAATGTAACGAAAAGTTTACTCCGTGCGACGCTGACTCTCTGTGGACATGGCAATGAAGTGAGACTAGCCAACGAGATAGCGTAATTAAATTCTCGAAAGTAAACCACTCGGAAATAAGGCTCTGGAAGCTAGACGCTTACTTGTTGGAAAATACTCTCGCAACTTCATATTTACTGTAGTATTTTCGTAACAAGTTAATTAATTAAAAATACTACAAATTAATTAAGCTTTAAATATCGACTAATTATAGATGTCACGGAACTTTATTTTTTTTTTTTACTTATTACAAGCCAGTGCTTGATCACGATTCCACTTAGTGGGAAGTTGTAATGAAACCCTAGATGTTAATTCACACTATCCTAGTGTAACAAAAACCTATTGCCTTGATGACGCCCACATTGTATAACTCTGTTCAAAAAGATCTGAGTTACTCTTACTCAATCCAAAGAGATCTGAATTACACTTAAAACGCGCCTGAAGAAGTTTTAGTATAAAAATATAACATAATCCGACATATATCTCATTCTATATAAGCAGGAGGCAATCATTTCTCGATTATATCCAAAGATAAACTCATGGGTCCTATCAATGACCCGCAGATAATCAATTCTCCATTAATAGTTCGCCGATACTGGCGAAGTATATCCCAAGCCATACCGACGTTCATCCGACGTGTGATTAATTTGTTGACGCAAGTCACGCCGGAGTACACTTTGCAGTGAACGACGGGCTTATCATAGATTAAGACTAAAACTAATTTATTGTAGACTAGCGATTCGCCCCGGCTTCACACGTGTGATTTCTGAATCTCGACAACAGCGTCACCTGCTGGGTCCAAATGTGAATCTAAACTATCTAGGTATCCATTCAAACACACACAAAAAGGTCATCAAAGTCAGTCAAACCGTTTTTTAGTTTTAGCGAGACTAACGGGAAAGCAATTGATTTTAATATATATATATATATATATATAGATTATAATATTAATAGGTTACAATGCCATTTAAATCTATATAGAATTGGTGTGGTACGATTTGGTCAGTAGTAGTATCCGTAGTTTGGTGGACCATATTAAGTTCGTTAATTTGAAAAAAAAAAACTACGCAATTCATTTTAATGTTTGTGTGTGTTTGTTTTTTTATTTTTTTGCAATTACGCTTCGGTTTAAAATGTTTGGAAGTTGGTATTATTATTCACTGTCGTAGAGATATCTTCGCAAAAAGTGAACGTAACATGAATTAAAAAGTAAACAATATTTTTATTCTCTAAATTTAATTATCTGTTCTTTTAGCAGTCCGAAGACACGTCACTGCTGCCTTTCATGGCAGTTTTCATTATCTATTCTTCTGGTCTTCGTAAAATACATCGAGAGCTTATTTTAAATTTCGTTAAAAATCTTATCTGATGGGAAAATAAAATAAATAGACCTAATTCTATTTGAAGATTACGCACGTGTAAATCGAGATTGTTGACGTGTTCAAATTCGTCCGAACAGTGCATAAAGTATTTCTATGGTTTTTTATGTGTGATTTAGCCCTCATCGTCGCCTGATAGGTGATAAATGACTCTCAAAGTCTATTTAAATATTACTGCATTTATTTCCATTTAGTTAAAACTACCTATTCGGTCCGAGGCGAGGGGCTAACTGCCGGTGCCGGCCCGGCGTCGTACCGTTACACAGTACAGTACTGTAATATTGCAACGTAAGCCCCTACACTACCCCCCCCCCCCGCACCGTTTAAAAAAAATAAAAACTATAAGCAAAAGACAATAAAAAAATATTACTAGTTACTTATAGTCAGCGCTCGCTGTAAGCTTCACAGTACTCGAGCAACCCGGGTTCGATCCCCGCCGGCACCAATGAAATGGTTAATTGCAATTTTAAGTGCTGATTTACCACGTGTTCGGCGGTGAAGGAAAACATCGTGGGGAAACCTGCATGTCTGAGAAATAAGAAAAAAATATTTCGAAAGACGTGAAGTTCGCCAACACGCATTAGGGCAGCGCGGTGAACAATTCCTTGCCCTAAAACCCTTTCAGAAATGAGAGACCTGTGCCGAGGAGTGAGACGCAAATAGGCTGCAACTTGACTTTACTTTACTTTTACTTATTTTAAGCGTTAGGTATAATTATAATATTATATCTAATGCTTTAACGCATTTCATAGTTCCTTTTGTAATGTATAGGTTTTGTTTTTACATTACATTGATATTGTTTTTGTGATTACATTGATAAATTCATGCGATAACAACAGTGTTACTTGAGAGCTATTAATTCAACTTGTTTATATTACATTGTGTTACTTGAATAAAGTACTTAGTCGGGTCATAAGTTCTAAAACCTTATTATTTAAAATGTTTGAATACTGGCTATGGTGTAATGTAACGTTTGCGCTTGCCGAAAATAAAAAAGACATTAATTTTCATTCATTTTCAAATATGAAGTGGTCGAAGAAAGAAGATAAGAGTAGCGGTTCTCGCGTTGCACCGCTGTGGTTATGTACCAAAAGAGTTTTTCAATATTCTACAAAAATTTAAAATAACCCAACGATTTGTTAACCGGACTATCAAACGATTCACTGAAGATCCAAGGCCAACCTCGTACAGTTAGGACACCCGCGGTCATCAAAGCAGTGAAGGCGCCAATCCAACGAAATCCTGTTTATAAACAAAAAATCTTAGCTCTTCAGATGGGACTAAGCAGAACCACGATCAATAGAATGATCAATGAAGACCTAGGACTACGAGCTTATCGTAAGAAGAACGGACATTTTTTGTACGAGCGTTTGAAAAAAATTAGGCTGGATAGATCCCGCGTTCCGCCGTAACAAAGCTGCCCTTGATAGGAAATACTTCCGGCCATCGTGCCCGCCTGTCGATGATTGTCAATAAATATCTAAACCCGTCTTCCGTTGTGGTTAATGGGCCCACAATGTCAACATAAATATGTTCGAATCGATTACAATCTGAAAAATCCTCTAATTCAGATTTCGTGTGACGAATGACTTTGCTACATTGGCATTGTAAACATGTCTTAGCCCATTGTCCTATATCTCGATTCTCGTAAGTAAGGTATTCTGTCATACTGAATAATAAACCTATTTGACAATTGTTTAGTTTAATTTGTCTTCACCTATTGTGACAACCCTACCAAAATAGGTAACAATTTTGCACGTTCTTAAGAAGCTTTGTCTCTGTTCCGTTTATCTATTCATGCTCATGTGGCTAAACTGTCAGCGTAAGTCCATGGAACGTTGCCACTCTCGCACAATTACGAGACTTAGAGCTTCGGAAGCGGCGTGGCCCGCTGCGGAATCTGCAGTTCAGAGCCGACTCTTCGCACAATGGACAGTTAATTAGGTCGGCTTTATTGCGTCGCATTTAAAGTACTATTGTTATACGGGGTTCGTTTCACTTTGTTAGAATGAAACAAAAAAGGGGTTAATTACGACACGCCTTTTCGAAGCCAAATGTAATTGTTGTTTAGTAAATTAATGAACGTTTTAAAAAGAGCGCTCCGAGTAAAATTAATAAGACGGATCTAGTCTGTGCTTTGTTTTTACTACGCAGGAGCCGACATTCGTATAAAATTATATTAAGAGCATTTTCTAGCAACACAGAATTACTGTTATACGTTATCGACGAAGAAAATATATTTCGAGGACATGTGAAGTCTTCCTGTAGTGGCGGTGTAAGAATATTCACTATCCCAAACCATCCCGTGGGTGTCGTAAGAGGCGACAGAGAAAAACAAATTAGGAGATGGGTAGCAGCGTCTTCCTAATGATGAGTAAAATAAAAAAGTGCGGTTGTTAACCCGCTTGCTAAGCGTGGCAATTATGACAAATATCTCCCCTCATGAGACAATTTATGGGGGAGGCCTATGTTCAGCAGTGGATTTTAATAGGCTGTAATGGTAATGTGGAGTCTACCAATACCAACAGAACATGCTCTGGAGTAGAGTGACAGACAAATTGCTCCTTAACGCCTACAAAAAATACACGTTCATCTAAGATGTATTTAGTGTTAAAAAAAGTTTATTTGTATGAGAAACAGGCCAGTCATAATTTATTCTGATTAAAGAATTATTTAAATAATGATTTCTTATATTTACGCAAAGACTACACATTAAATGAAACTAATTTTTACGGATTTTCCCGACGTTTCGTGGTCATGGGAGGGACTAAGGTGTTTGACGTCCCGATGTAGTTAGCCCGGCTACCTTCAGTTTTTGAATATTAATTTTTGGTCCGACCTACGCAGAATGAACTTATAGTATCTTGAAGTCTTGCAGTGGTATGCTTGGGTTTGGATTTAGATTTAGATTTAGTCGAAAACGTTAAAATAAACGCGAAAAAATCCGTAAAAATTAGTTTCAGAATTATTTAAAGGTAAACATACGAATTTTTCTATTTCCCTTCACATTTTTATGAGCCAAATTTAAATATTGTGTTTCATTGAAAAATAATTCAGCCCCGAGAACATTTTCGCGCGATGTTTTTATACGATTTCCAATGTCGCCTAATACTGGACGAAACGTTTGATAGACTTCAAATAGCCGTTTACCACCGGTATAATAAATTTCAGTACGGTCGACTAACTTTGAGAGGTGATAAAAGAAGTGGTCGCCTTTTGACGGCTGTTACGGAAGAAAACGTATTGGCAGTAAAATAATATATAATTAAAGTGAATAGACGAGTAACGTATGAAGTGGTTCAGCATATATTATGTTATTCAACAAATACATATACGGTATGTATAATATACAACATCTTTCCGTCATCTTCCATGTTATTTCACGCGGATATTATGAAAGGGGCGTTGGATGCCGCTCGACCTCACCAATACGATGAGCCGCGAGAAATAGCATTTAGGAAATTATTACAGGGTATGAATCTTGGATTTAACAATATGATCCAGAAACGAAGCACAAGACGGTAGTTCGGCTTTCAAATGGACCAAAGCCTATCAAAGGGAAGCGTTCGAGAATCACAGATAACGTTTTGATTGTTAGTTTTTGCACTCTGACAGAAACAATTCCTTTACTAAATCGAAGTAGCATCAATCATCAATGAGGTATATACCGGAATATAATGATGTATATATTTAGAGGTGAATAGTATATCACCAAATGCTTACCAGACATTTTTACTACTGTAAACAACAAGCGACAGAACACGGAGCTCGACTGGCTTCACAATGAAAACGCGCCTGAAAACTAGGCACTTTCTGGACACGGATTAAGCTTTTAACACCGGTTAAGCTTTTTTTTATAGTATAGGGTGACAAACGAGCACATAGTCCACCTGATGGTAAGTGGCTGCTGTGGCCCATAGACATCTACATTTATCCTCGTTTGCGAATCAAAATGCAGATGCGTTGTCACCCGTGAGGACTAAGATAGAATGCCTCGTTTCCAGTAAAAAGGGTCTCCGGTTCTCTACACTCACCATACAAAACACAGCAGTATTAAGCTGCTATTTGACGCTGGTATTCTGTGAGAGCGTTATCCTTCCCCGGTCGAGCCGACCCATTCGTGCTACAACTATGCTACTAATATAGCTGCAGCATGGCTCTACCACGTGAATAAAAGCTTTCGGGTCACCCTCCTAAGTTCTGATTCGTCACAGTGTGGCGTCTTTTTATTCCCTAAATTAAAGAATCAGATGAATAGTGTACATTTTTCATATCCGGATGATGCGCCAGCAGCGTTTGAGCAGTAAGTAGAAAAGGTGTCTAAATCGGACTGTAATAATTTAAAATATTTTTTTTTACAACCGACTTCAATATAAATCATTAAGAATAACTCAAAAACTATTGGTCAGACCTTTATGATGATGAATTTATGTGGGACCACGTGTGAAGCACTAGCTTTCAAATAAAAAAAGAATCATCGAAATTGGTTCACCCAGTAAAAAGTTACGAGACATAAAAAATCATACAGACCTTAAAAAATATAAGCAATTTTTAATGTAATTACTACTCTACCTCTATTATTTTGAAAACCCAATCAAATTAACGATGTACTTCAAATCTTCGCAACGAATTGCTACGATATGGCAATGAAAGTTAATTGTGTCATTGGCAAAACGTCTCAGATATCATAAAAGTTTTACGGTCGGTACAACAACCAGACAAGGTCGTGAAGGAAAATAGACGCCGTAAAACTATTTAAGTAAGGTCTAAACTAATTACAGTAGCTTTCTACGCGCCAGGAATTCATTTGTTAGAATTCTCCATCATATTTCATTAAAAAAAAAACTCTAAATATTTTTTCGCAAGCTTAAATTGTTAAGTGGATGGTAGTTACAGCACATATGATTGTTGTAAGGAGCGCTTGTCGCACGCGATCAAAGCCGCGGAAAAAAACTAGTATAATAAATGGAGGAAAAACCTGCGAAGTTTCTTCTGACCTTTCTTCTCTGGTCGGCGGAACCTCGTTTTTAAACACTAGCGGTTTTAAAAAATAATGTTTGACAAGCAAAAGTTTAAGTGTTTAATGTGTCTTTGGTTCGAATGCCAGCGGAGCCAACATTCGTACAAAAACTTGTGATTGTTACAGTGCATTCTTATCAACCTCCAATTTTATCAAGTGAGCTGTGGTACTATCTACGCAATACCTTCTGCTTATTAGGAAAGCGTACCGAGAATATTAGATACATTGCTAAAATCGGCCATAAAAACAAAAATATTTTTTATTTGGCGTGACTTGTTAGGAGCCAAAGTAGCGAAAAATTTATTAATACGCTGCATAAGTTGCATACTCCGGGGACGGCATTTCCGAAGTTGTTAATTGCTATAGTATATACGGGTAAAACACTAAGTCAATACTAAAAGAATTCATCGTGCGAAATATGTCTGAGAAATAAATAAAACTAATTTTACGAAATATATCGCGTTCATTTTTAACTTAATTATCCAGCGACCATGATCGCGGGATAGTTTTATTCAACGTATAGTATTCGAGCAAAACAAATTAATATACACGAACACTCACGCCTGTCGCCCAGAGGGGTAGGCAGAGACTACGGACTTCCATTTGGCGCGATCCTGACACACCTCTCTCGCCTCCTTTACATCCATATATCTACGCATACACGCTCGTCGGTTAAGGGTACTCCTCATCTGGCCCATTTTTAATGTATCGCCGATTTCTTCTTCCGTCGTACTTCGTCTAGGGCGTCCCTTCCCGACCCTGCCGTTCACTTCTGCAACATAAATTTGCTTTGTCACTCTTTCCTCGTTCATTCTTTCTACATGACCAAACCACCGAAGCATTCCTTTTTTAATCCTGGTCACAACGTCATCTTGCAAACCACACTTTTCTCTTATCACACTATTTCTCACCCTGTCATTTAGATTCAGTTCTAGCATACTCCTTATTGACCGCATTTCCACAACCTATATTCTACTCTCATGCCTCTTCTGCCAGACCCAACTTTCACTACCATACATTAAAGTAGGGACTAACACAGCATTATAAATTGCCATACGTGCCTTATTTGACACATTCTGACTCCTCATAATAGCAATAGAAATTATTATGTAAAACATTTAGACGATGAGATGTTCGTTGACTCACATTACAGCAGAGTAGTAACTCCATAGTTCTATTACCTTTTCAGCAAGGAGAAGCCTTGAGCGCTATGCTCTACAGGCCGTGCTTATAAGCTGATAATTAATGCTAGAATGAAGCTAATTTATTTTTTGAAATTAAATTTATATAATAAACAAAGAGAACACAAGTCTAACTCGGGACAGAAGAATATACGTAGGAAAAGTTGGGATATATTACGTACTGGTCACGATATTTTCTATTCTCCTTATCACAATATATATATATTTTTTAATTTTGTTCTGGCAAAACCTAAGTAAAGTTCCAAATGACATCGTGAAACATCAAATTTCATGGAAAGAATCAGGATGAATCTTGTAAAATTCTAATATTGATCGACAACGCATTAGTATGCGATAGCCGAGCGAGATGGCGACAGCCTATATGAGATATGAGACGATGTGTCTCTGAAAATGAAAACCTTGATGCATTGATTTCGCACTTAATTGGTACATATGACCGAGCTTTAAACAGAATCGATGGACGAACCATTAGCATTTTACGTCGCATGGCCGTTGACAGCAATATGTTTGAATTGCCAGACTCCAAATTAATTCGGAGTAGGGCAAGAATGTCGTGAGGATCTATAGACAAAAATACATTTAGGCATTCCAAATTCTCAGCCTCGGCACTATCAACACTAAATCATATTTTTTTATAGGATAGGGTGACAAATGAGCACACAGTCCACCTGATGGTAAGTGGTTACTGTGGCTCATATGGCTTCTTTATTGAGGATACATCTACATCTATCCTCAATAAAGAATCAAAATGCAGATGCGTTTTCAACCGTGAGGACTAAGATGGAATGCCTTTTTTCCAGTACAAAGGTCCTCCGGTTCTCTACACTCACCACACGAAACACAGCAGTGTTAAGCTGCTATTTTACACTGGTATTCTATGAGAGCGTGGTCCCTCGCCGGTCGAGTCGACCCATACGTACAACTAATTAGTAATATAGTTGCACAATGAGTCTACCACGTATGAAATTATATAGAAAGTGATTTATAGAATTATACAGAAAGTGGGCCTATGTTCAGCAGTGGACTTGTGAAGGGCTATAATGATGATGATGATGATAGAAAGTGGATGTTGTGACCACTATTTCGTCACTCCCGCAATTGTCGACTAAATTATTACTAAATCAGGAAGAATTAAAAAAAAACTACGTACGTCAAACCTCGAAGAGGTCTCGGCGGGCACAGGCCGGGGCTGACGATAGCAAGAGGTTAAACTGTTCAATTATTTTTTCCATGAGATAAAAATTAAAAAGGCATTCATAAAATGCGTTCTCAACATGGCCTAAAAATAATAAGCCTTTTCATTTGATATAACATACACGATTTGATTTAGGAACCACGTACTTAAACTTCTTAAAGTGTACTTAACACGTTTAAAAAGGATTTTAAAATGTTTTCTTTATAATTTTTAATTTTATTTTAGAGCACTAATTACCATGCATTTACAAAATTGACCCAAGTACAAAATGTTAAAAAGTACTGCAACATCGTCTTAAGACTCAAAATTACATTTATTATCATTAATAATCAAAATGCCGTTGTGTTGTTATCTTTAAGGACTAAAATAGAATACCTCGTTACGGTTAAGATAAAAAGGTCTCCGGTTCTTATCACTCACCATACAAAAGTATTTTGGATGGTGACAATCTCGAACATCACATACAAGTAGAGCTAAATTATTCGCGCTTCAACCACGAAAAATGACGTACAAGTAAATATGTATTTAATATATTTAAAGAGAATATTACACAAAAAACAAGTTAAGATTACCTGATGAATAAGGCATATTTAATAAATTTTAAGTGGAAACTTTTCTTAAAACAATTTAAGATTACTTAATAAATAGTCTAACTTTAAACAAGTTAAGATTACCTAATTAAGTGGTCAGTGGTCGAGCGCCAACACTTGAAGGCAGTCAGCGAGCGTAATTGCAGAGGACAAGTTAATTGTAAGACCTGTACCTAATCAGAGCTTCGGAAGCTCACGGGACGCAACGCAAAATTGGATACTCGCCAGAAGATCTCTAATTCTAATTCTAAAGCGTCCGCCATCAAAATTATAAATAAACAATTTTAAATTTTGGTTTTAAATAAACATTGGCGTACGCGAATTCTAAAAAAAAATTTTAAATAAGAAAATCGTAGCAATACTTTGGGTGGGTGCGTGCGTGTCATTTTACTTCCTCCGTCCACCTAGCTGTATTATTATTAATATTTTGGGATGTTTCTAATATCTCTGATATGGACCTCATTTGTTATCCGAAATAAAGATTTATTATTATTATTTTACATGGCTTACTCGTGAATAATATATATATAGGTATATATATATATATATATATATATATATATATATATATATGTGTGTGTGTATGTATATTATGTTTTAAAATTATGATCTATGGAACTATAATGTATATTCTTAATAAAGGATATTAATAATATACATAGTGACCAAACCAAGTTCTAAAATACACCTTACAGTAAGTAAGGTAAGGTAAGGTTTCATTTTGTCACTAAGGTGTATTTTTTAAAATAAAAATGAAATGATAAACGATCTCACAGGCCACGCGATGGTAAGTGGCGTATAACTTGGCGACAACGCAGCTGCAACTGAATCGTACATTGAAACATTTATGACGCTAAGCGGATATAAGCAAAGTAATTTCTACCAACTTTAATACAATGGGTTTCTATAAAGTAACAGCTGATACTATTGATCACCATCACGACTATGCGTTAATTCTTCATCTAACAGGTACACAAAAACAAGCGCAGTCGCTGTTAGAAACACAGGGAGATCAGTGAGGATCGCAATGGATCATCTACACAATGTGCGGTTAATTAGGTCGGCTTTGACGCTTTGACGAACTTTCCGCTCAACGCGGGCTCTATGTGACTTCGCTTAAACGAAACAAAAATACGACTAAATCCGTTCAACGTTTCTGAAATAGTAAATCAAAGGAAGCGCAGGGTACTTTATGTTTATCTTCATTTTCAACGTAATTAAAAGTGCTCGGAAATACCGTGTCAAAGTTGGCGAGGTCGAACAGAACAGACGCAAACCACATTTAGGCAAAAGATCCAAATGTGTGCACAATTGGACGGTTCCTACGGGTTTGGAGCTGCATTTTTGCTTTGCAAATTGGATCACTTTTTCAATTGAGGCGGCTTTTCAATTCCCGGTTCGATTCACTGCTACGGGAGCGGCAGTAAAAATAGCCCTAGCTTACAGACAGCGTGGCGCCAACGCTTCGAGCGTCATTTCTAAAAATAAAGTTACGGCTTTGTTCGGGTTTGCAGGTCATATTTTGCTAACAAGATCATAACAACTATACTCATATCAACAAACATATGGTAATAAACACTTAAAACGCGATGAAAAATTTCTTTATTGGCGACGGGGATTGAACCTGGGTTGCTCGCGTACTGTGAAATTAACGGAGTGCTTTACCCCTAAATTACAACGGCTCACGGTTATTCAATGTGTAACGTCCATAAAATTTCATTTCCGCTACGCACCCTTACATTACAACGTTAGAATAACAAATGCTCGAATCCTACCTTTGAACCGTTTCTAAAAGAGGAAGTGAATTCTCTGAATTTTTGCGGCTACTCTACGCAAATTTCGCGAAAACGTTTGATAGCTCTGGAACATTCCTACAAAAGACATTTGTTAACAAAACAAAAAGCCTAAACGCAAAGTGAAGCCACAGGTAGTCACAATTTTTTGAATTTCATAGCTTCCTTTGAGCTTGCCTTATTAATGCTTGAGTAAAACAAAGCATTTCTTAATTAGCTCCAAATAACAGATAATAACAGAGGCAGGCAGTATCGAGGTAAGTCCCGATTTTCGAAATCATCGACACTAGATATGTATTTTCATGGAGGATGTTTATTGACTGCTTATGATATTATTGAATTTGATATTATTATTGTAAAACCATGTAATGGCGGTGTCCCGTGGGTGTCGTAAGAGGCGACCGAGAAAAACCAATCAGGAGCTGGGCAGCAGCGTCTTAATGATAACGACTAAAAATAAAAAAACAGCGGTTGCCAACCCGCTTGTCAAGCGTGACAACTATGGTAAATATCCCCCCTATGAGGCGGCCTATGTCCATATGTTCAGCAATGAACTTTAATAGGCTGTAACTCTAACAGTATGATATTATTATAACATTAATAATAATAATTTCCTCCAGACCGAATCTCAGTCACGGCGGAAACTAGCCATTGGCACAGGATAGTATTATAATGTCCAAGAGTATACGTAGGCACAGGTGCACTCTCTATTCCCTCACTCTCATAGTCCGATGGCACGGTAAACCGACAGGACCGGAGAGAGATCAGGCACAGGACCAACGTCTTTACGTGCTTTCCGAGGCACGGGGGTGAGTCACCGCCAACTTCCAGACTCCGGGCAGCTACTGGCAACTTCTTGATGAAAAAGCTCAATAACTGATTTTTGGGCCAAAGCAGGATTCAACCCCGGGACCTCATGATTACTATTACAACCCACTCGCACTACACAACCACGAGACCAACGACGACATTAAGATTAATACTATTATAATATTATATCACACAAATACATAGTCAAAAAAGGAAATATAAAGTTAATGTATTATTTACAACGTAACAATAATCTTCCACTTTCCAAATGAGGGTTTTTTATGTTGATTGGTTATGGTCATGTTATCTGTCAGTCAGTCTCACTCACTTCACTCGGAAGGTTGCATTTTAAATAAAAATTATAATATATTGTTATTAACGCTATGAGATATTTTGATTAGCATATTATAACCTTTGCTGAAAACTAAGAGACCAGCATTATCTTTGTAACTTTATAAGAAGTGTGTTAATATGTACTATGTCAATATCGGGTATTGCTATTGTTGGGTAACAAACACTACGCTAGTTACTTTCTTTCGGTTATTCAGTACAATACGAGTACCTTTTGCAAGATAATATATCGTTTTTTTTATTTAAAAAAAATATAACGATTGTTATCTTCAAGTTTGTATGTTGATCAAATCATATGGTATAGAATACATCAAAGTAAGTATAGTAAGATTAATCTTAGTGTAGATCTTATCTTTAAGTGTCATTTAATATATAATAACAATAATAAAACTCTATCACGACGTCTGTCTGAACACGCATCACGCAAAAACCTATGAACCGATTTGGATGGGACTTGCATGGACAGATAGCTGATGTTATAAGGAGTAACTTAGGCTAAGTTTATTTTAGGGTTGCGCGTAAAAATTCCACGCGGGCGAACTCGCTGGGAACAGCTAGTCTAAAATAACAATACAAGTGTGTTTAGCGCCACTAGCTTCAATTCACTTTTTAATTCCTCCACTCTTAGCATATCCATTGTTTGGTTTATCAGTTCCTAATCTATTTCATATAGATTATAACAAATATTAAAAACGCTTGGGAGGAGGGTTGGTAACCACATTTTTTTATTTTCTAGTTGTTATAAAAAAGACGCTTCTGCCCGCCTCCTGTTTCAGTTACCCTGTGTCGCCTCATACTACAGTTTCGGGACAATATAGCGGTAGGGGATATTCTTCGCGATCTGCTCGCGAAGGCGAAAGAGGCGGTGGATCTCGGGGAGCTCGGGATCACCGGGGGCCTCCGGCTCAAAGTCACCCAGACGGGGGCCCGTATGCTGGAGATCCCCGGGGACTCCAGTGGCTCGACCGCGGACGCTCTGGCTGCGAAGCTCAGAGCGTCCCTGGACGCGGACGAGGCCCGAGTGTCCAGGCCCGTCAGATGCGCAGACCTGCGCATCATGGGTCTGGACGACTCGGTATCGGAGGAGGAGTTGGTGGCCGCCGTCGCCAGGTCCGGGGGGTGCACTACTGACCAGGTCAGGTCAGGCGCTATACGCCCGGACCAACAGGGTATGCATGCCGCCACGGTGTGCTGCCCTGTTACGGCCGCCAAAGCCATAGTGGAGGGCCGAAGGCTTCTGGTGGGCTGGGTCTCAGCGCAGGTTAAGCTGCTGGAGCCCAGACCTCTGAGGTGCTACCGCTGTCTCGTGGGACATCACGTGTCAGTGAAATGCGCCTCGGAGGTTGACCGCAGTGGCCTTTGCTTCCGCTGCTGTCAGCCCGGACACAAATCGGCGACCTGCTGCGCCACGCCGCACTGTGATGCATGTGCGGCGACCGGCAAGCCAGCCGATCACTGGGCCGGAAGCAGGGCCTGCGTGCCACCCGCCAAGGCCAAGGCCGCGGGTAGGGGAGGGCCCTCCTCCGCCGCCACCGCCTCTATGGCCACCGCCGCAGCCGCAACTGCCGCCGCCGCCGCTGTCACTGTTGCCGCCGCCGCCGCCGCGACACCGACGCCCGCAGAGGGGCGCCCCGTGGAGGAAGCTGAAATGGAATGCCTATAACGGCCCCATTAAGCTTCCTCCAGGCGAATATCAACCACTGCGCCTGCGCTCAGGATCTGTTGCTCCAGAGCATGGCGCAGTGGTCGATTAACATCGCTGTGGTCGCTGAGCCGTATTTTGTCTGGCCTAGGGATGACTGGGTGGCGGACCTTAACGGCTCAGTGGCCATCATTTCTTCGGCCGCCGCCGGTACCCCCGACCCTTGAAGGTGTCAGGAGGGGTCAGGGGTGCGTAGCAGCACGGTTCGGGGAGTTCGTCGTTGTGGGGGTGTACTTCTCCCCGAACCGATCTCTCGCCGAGCTCCTTAACTCTCTTGCAGAGCTGAGAGCAGTCGTCGTCGGAAGCTATCCCCTCCCCGTACTTGTCCTCGGGGACTTCAATGCCAAGAACTTGGCTTGGGGTTCTCGTCGTACAGATGTGCGGGGTAGGATGGTGGAAGACTGGGCTCTGGAGACAGGCCTGGTCGTCCTAAATCGGGGTTCTGTCCCCACGTGTGTGCGGATGCGGGGCGAGTCGGTGGTGGACATTTCGTTCGCTAGCCCCGCTCTGTCGCCGCGTGCCATTGACTGGCGAGTCATGGAGGGGGTGGAGACCTACTCCGACCACCGGTACATCCGGTTTGACGTCTCCACCCAGCCCTCGAGCGCGCCAGTCCAACAGGCCCCGAGTGGTCCGCGTTGGGCGCTGAAGCAGCTGGACCGGGAGCTCCTCCTGGAAGCCTCGATCGTGCAGGCCTGGGTGTCATCACCGGATAGGCCTGCCGACGTCAATGATGAGGCAGGGTGGTTCCAGGAGGCCATGTCCGAGATATGTGACGTGGCAATGCCCCGCGTCCGGCCAGGAAGCGCCCGGCGTCAGGTGTATTGGTGGTCGCGTGAGCTGACGTGTCTGCGCGAGGCTTGTGTCGCCGCGCGGCACCTGTACGCCAGGCATCGCAGGCTCCGCATTCGTCCACCGAATGCGGCAGCCATTGAGGCGGAGCTGTACGAGGGATACAGAGCGGCGAAGACCGCCCTCCGGGAGGCTGTCATGCGGGCCCGAGATCGGGCCCGTGAGGAGATGCTGGAGACTCTCGACAGAGATCCGTGGGGGCGCCCTTACAAGATGGTGCGGGATAAACTCCGCACCTGGGCCCCCCCGCTGACGCAGAGTCTCCGGCCTCAGCTCGTGGAGGACGTGGTGAGCGCTCTGTTCCCTGCGCGAGGGGAACATCCGCCCCCGCCTATGGCTCCGCCACCTGCGGTGCCGGAAGCGGACCACCAGGACGACGACGACGACATCCCGGAAGGGACCGGGGTAGACCTGAGAGTGGCGGTACGTAGGCTCAAGGCCAGGAATACCGCCCCAGTACCCGATGGCTTGCCTGGCAAAGCCTGGGTCCTGGCCTCGGAGGCTCTCGGGCCCCGACTGGAGGGGCTCCTAAGCGCATGCTTGGAGAGAGGCCAATTCCCGCTTCGTTGGAAGACGGGGAAGCTGGTCCTCATTTGGAAGCCGGGGCGCCCTACGGACTC
This sequence comes from Parnassius glacialis, assembly GCA_033319125.1. NCBI lineage: Eukaryota > Metazoa > Arthropoda > Insecta > Lepidoptera > Papilionidae > Parnassius > Parnassius glacialis. Next base: position 34,482,473 of record JAVANC010000028.1, on the reverse strand, counting down.
TCCGTCCGCATACCGGCCCGTGGTGCTGCTCGACGAGGTGGGCAAGCTCTTTGAAAGAGTCATTGCAAACCGCCTCGCCGAGCACCTTGCGGGGACGGGGCCGGATCTTGCGGAACACCAGTTTGGTTTCCGCAAGAGGCGCTCTACGGTGGACGCCATCATGCGCGTGAGAGCCCTCACGACGGGGGATGCAGTGGCCAGGGGGGGGGGGGGGGGTTGTTTTGGCGGCGTCTCTCGACATCGCCAACGCCTTCAACTCCATGCCCTGGAGCTGCATTAGGGAGGCACTCCGGTATCACCGGGTGCCGACCTATCGCCGTCGTATAGTCGGGGACTATCTGACGGACAGGGCCGTCATCTACCCCGGTCGCAACGGTGAGTGGAACCGGCGAGAGATGTCGTGCGGTGTCCCACAGGGTTCGGTTCTGGGGCCGCCCCTGTGGAACATCGGTTACGACTGGGTGCTGCGCGCCGACCTCCCTACCGGCGTCAGCGTAGTTTTCTACGCTGACAACACGCTGGTACTGGCACAGGGGGGGTCGTACGAGGCGGCGGCGGAAAATATGACACGCGGGGTTGCGATAGTCGTTGAGAGGATCCGGCAGCTGGGTCTTGAGGTGGCTCTGCACAAGTCCGAGGCCATGCACTTCCATGGTCCTCGGAACAGGCCACCACCGGGATCCTCAGTGATGGTAGGAGGGGTATCCGTCGGCGTCGAGTTGACGTTGAAGTACCTAGGACTCGTCCTCGACGGCCGATGGAACTTCGTTGAGCACTTCCGACGTTTGGCTCCCAAACTGGAACGGACCGGGGCTGCCTTCAGGCGGCTCCTGCCGAACCTGGGGGGGGCCAAACGCCTCCTGCCGGAGGCTCTACGCGGGGATTGTGCGGTCCATGGCCCTTTCCGGGGCCCCGGTGTGGGCGCGTGGTTTGGCGCGGCTTGCCGTCCACCACCTGAACGCGCCCCAAAGGGTTGTCGCCGTGAGAATGGTTCGCGGCTACCGCACGATCTCCCGCGAGGCGGCGTGCCTCCTTGCCGGATTGCCGCCATGGGATCTGGAGGCGATAGTCCTCGCGCGCCTGCACGAATGGCGCCCGGAGGCACTATGCCGGGGGGAAACTCCGCTGCCGCGGCAAGTTGTCGTGCAGCGGACAGACTTCCGGCGTGATCTCATGGCGACATGGAGAGAGCGACTGTCGCAACCCCGTGCTGGGCACGCCACTATAGCGGCGATAAGACCCCTCTTTGAGGAGTGGCTTGAGAGACGCCACGGCGTCCTCACCTTCCGCCTGACGCAGGTCCTCACCGGACACGGTGTGTTCGGGAGGTTCCTGCACCGAATCGGGCGGGAGGAAACGCCCGGGTGCTCCCACTGCGAGGATCGACCGGAGGACACGGTGGAGCACACCGTGGAGGTGTGCCCTGCTTGGGCGGAGCACCGCCGTGTCCTCGTAGCGGCGATAGGCGGCGGCGACCTCTCGCGTCCGGCCCTGGTCGAAGCCATGGTCCGGAGCGAGACGGAATGGGATGCCGTCACCACCTTCTGCGAAGCAGTGATGCTAGCGAAGGAGGTGGCGGAGCGGGAGAAGGAGAGAGCAGCAGCTTTCCTTCCCGGCCGCCGCGGGAGACGCCCCGGGCGTCGGGGGCTACGTCGTGGCCCCCGGCCACCGTAGGCGCGGGCCTGTGGATGGCGAGCAATGGGTAGCTCGCCGTCCGTCCGTCTAACGACGACAGGCCGTGTCGACGGCGCGTTTTGTTCCACGCGCGCCTCAAAGAGCTGTCAGCATCGTGAAGGGGCCCGCAAGGGCCGACGCCTGCCGGGGCTGCGGGCTGTTCGAAAGAGATACCGCGGCTCCGGAACGTAAGGGCACTGAAGGAACACGGATGATTTTTAGTCAGTAAAAGTCTGACACTCCCTTCCGCTCCACCCAGAGCGAAAGGCGTCATTTGATGATTTTCCATCCGCAAAAAAAAAAAAAAAAAAAGGGGATATTCTTACACCGTCAGTAATAGATATCGCGTACAATACATAAAAAAACACCATACAGTTCAATTAACATCCTTCCTCTTTTGAAGTCCACTAAAAACCCTTCAAGAACTAAAATACATTTGTAAAGTTTTTTTCAATAGCGTGTGGACTCGTGTACACACTTGTGTTTTTATACGTGTATCCAACTTTCAACTATGTTATGGTTGTAGCAAGAATGGGTGGCTCGGCCGGTGAAGGACCACGCTCTCACAGAATACCAGCGTCAAATAGCAGCTTAATGCTGCTATGTTTCGTATGGTAATTGTTGAGAACCGGAGTCCCGTTTTCTGTGAAATGAGGCATTCCATCTTAGTGCTCAGGGTTGGCTACGCATCTGCATTTGATTCTTAATCGAGGATAAATGTAGATGTTTATGGGCTACAGCATCCACATACCAGCAGGTGGAATGTGTGTTCGTTTGTCATCCTTATTCTATAAAAAATAAATAGAAATACTTTGATGTTTATTATATCTACACAATAAGAGTCTAGAGGTATAGTAATTAATGTCCCCAGAAGTAAATCTTGAAATCTCTAAGGCAGAGCGTTCCATTGCAAATAAGGGGACTCAACAAAGATAAATTCGGACAGGGTCCCGCGCAACGTGTGAAGAATGTCCTTTTAGGTGAGAAGTTTTAACGAGACAACTTTAAGGCGCGAATAACCGCCGGCGACTTTTAATTATGGCCGCCGGCGTCAGCCTTTTCGTACTTTTAAAGTATTCTATACGTACATTATAATACAATAGTAACATATAGCAATTTATTTTTTGTTAATCTATCATCATTATTATCATCCACGCACAAACGCCACGGGCCTCAGGGAGGGTATGTCGTAATCACTGCTTTTAGCAAACGTTAAGTACTGAGTACAGTCGAATTCTTGAAATGGATACGCACGTATAATTGGGGAATAGTCCCTAGAATCAATCTGTAGAGTTTGTGTTTGGCATTTGGTTGTATTTTAGGCATCAATCAGTTATCCGGGTCCCTTTCGTCAATCACCATATTGCACCAAGTGCAGGTGTAGTATACACTAGAAGAAAACGTTGGCATTTTTCTTCTTATACAAGTATAAACCGGTATAAACAGTGTGATTATTTCGTCCTTTGTCTAAAAGGCCATCATTTCTTGTTTTATGTGTTCACCTTGGTCTTCTTATGACATATAAGGGGAAAGGTAGATGATGAATTCTGTTAAGGGATTAAATACAATTCTTTTCAGTCGTGCAAGCAAAATACTATTTTGTGATGATAAGTGACTCTGGTTCAAAGATGCTTTAATCTATTCTCGGTTTAGAATCGAAACAAAGACATTTCAACCCTGAGGTAGGAAGAAATTCTAAAATTCTTAGTCACTGATGATTTTAAGCAATTTATAAAATGACAACGAAATATAAAACTTTATTTTCGACGAAATAAATTGCAATTTTGTTCGTCAAACATCTAATCAAATTTAAATGAGGCATTCCATCTTAGTCCTCACGGGTGAAAACGCATCTGCATCTGTAACAGAGGATAGATGTAGATGTCTATGGGCCGCAGCAACCACTTACCATCAGGTGGACTGTGTGCTCGTTTTTCACCCTTATCTTATTTAAAAAAAAACATGTATTTTTCCTCGCTAGTATAGGCCAGTATTCGGCACGAACGTGCTCCTTTTCTAGTCGAGCTTACCCTTTTACAGCCTGAACACAGCTGCTGTGTAAACCTACAACGCAACATTTGCAATATTTTAATAAGTTTTTTTTAATATAGTCTATGGGTGACAAACGCGCACACAGTCCACCTGATGGTGAGTGGATGCTGACGCCCATAGACATCGACATTTATCCTCGATTAAGAATCAAAATTCAGATGCGTTGTCACCTTTGAGTACTAAGATGGAATGTCTCGTTTCCAGTAAAAAAGGTTAAAACAATTCTAATTCTTTAGAACCGAGACTGTGCTAGGACGAATTTTTAGACTTTAGGCATTATGAAATTATGTTTGTGTTTGCTATTAAACATAAAACCCAAAAAATATCCATTAAGCAAACAGATTTCCCTCAACGATGAAAAACAAGGGCGCTTAATATGATAGTAAATAAATAATTTGTTCGCTCGGGCCATATATCTGGCGGCCTTTATCGCCCGCGCTCCGCACATAAATCGAATGCAGTTATTAGGAAAAGCAAAAATTCGGACAGAGGAAAATCGCGAAAATATTAACAAATTGTGGCGTGTTTGGTGACACAAAAAATAAGAAACGTAAGTTTATGTCAAGAACAATAATAGCATACAAAAAGACGATATACTTGGCTAATTTCGACCATGGCATATTCGATATATTTTCGGAAGTGCAAAAAGAGTTAAATAAATACGGGCAAACCCAGAGACACTCATTAGTTTTAACTATTATATTCATATTTTTACTACTAACCCATAAACCACGAAGCACTTATGCGACAAGATTGAAGATAGCTTAGGATGCAGTGGCATAGACTCGGGGGATTGTCCAACATAACATAACGTAATCCGACAACAATCTTTTTTTTTATAGGAGAGGGGGCAAACGAGCATGCGGCTCAACTGATGGTGAGTGACTGCCGCCGCTCATGGACAACTGCAACACCAGGGGAATTGCAGGTGCGTTGCCGACCTTTTAAAAAGGGGTAAGCACTTTTCTTGAAGGTTTCTAAGTCATATCGGTCCGGAAAAATCGCCGGTGGTAAACTAACAATCTATGGATTCGCACAAAATATCAACTCTGGCTTGGCTCGAACATAGAACACTGACTATTGTATGTTCTCTGGTAGTAGCAAATTCAGGCTGGCTGTCCTGGCTGTCCCTCAGACTTTAAATGTGTTTTATATTAGTTCGAATGATACGAATCGACGAAACCGTTTCAAATACTTTTATGGCTTGTTTATGAATAAGGAGAATTAATAAAAAAATATGTTTACTGCACCCTTTTTCTCTCAATAATAATATTTTATAAAGTAAAAAACGGTGGTCAACGGCCAATGGTGATGGTGACATAAGCATGTTTTTTATATCAAGTAAATTATTTTGTAATTGTTAGTAGGTACATACTGTGTTCAATGTTTGTTAATTCAAGTAAAATAAAATAAAACTATGAATACAATATATTTTAAAAGTTGTAGTAATCAATAAAGTGGGTGTGTAAGAAGTGCTTAATACTAATACGTACCACGTATTTAGGATTTTCATTGCGATTTCTTTAATAGATATACTTTACTTTTGCCAACTTACCTGAAACAAAAAAATAATGTTATCTTACTTAACATATTATTAAAGAATATAATATTGTATAACACTTAAAAAAATATTAATATTTTTAAATAATCATAATGAGCATAATAATATCACACCACACACCGAACTACCAAAATGATTTTTAAATAACAAAAAAAACATTTAATAAAAAGTTTTGAATTGAAAGTATTAAAAAGGATAAAATACTTAACTTCACATTTTCTAGTCGGTGCAAAGACAAAGTGTATAGAAGAATTAAATCCTCGAGTTTAATGCGATTTTTTTTAATTTTATGAAGTCGGCTATTATTAATTAATTTTTTTACACTTTTGAGAGGAGTAAGAAATACCTATCACAATCTCAGTGTCGTCTAAAATGCTGCAATAAAAACTTAATCCCCTGAATCAATTCAATTTTCCTCAAAATGTATATGGGATCACCTTTAAATTATAACCTATTCAATAATAAAAAAAAATATCATCAAGGTAGATTCATTGACGAAGTTTTCGCAAAACATACACAAAAACATACAGTCGAATTGTAATCCTCCCGTTTTTTAACTTTGGTAAAAATAAACTTTTACAAGAATTTATCATGTTTTTTTTTATTATGCATTTACGCGAACACTACATATTTAAATAAAACTAATTTTACGGATTTTATCGCGTATATTAAGTTATTTTATATCCCCGACGTTTCTAGCACTTTCTTTTAAAAGTTAACCCCGGCTTCCTCCAAATTAAAATTTTTAATCTGGAGGTAGCCGTGGTTAACTATGACATTGGGACGTCATACACCTCAGTCTCCCCCCGTGACCATGGGTGCTGTAAAGTGCTCGAAACGTCGGGCATATAAAATAAGTTACTATACGCGATAAAATCCGTAAAACTAGTTTTATTTAAATGCTTTATATATTTCTTAGCTGGACACGGCCCTTTCCCACAGTAGGAACTTGGTCAAATCGCCACCCTCAGCAGGCAAATTGTAATAATGCTTTTATAATGTTTAACTAACAAACCAGCAAATATTGCACCTTATTTTAAACTAGCTGATACTCTCTCGCTTCGCTGGGCGCACGATAATATTTTACTGCAGAACCTATTAATTTTTTTTTGAAAGGACTATCGTAAAATCTGTTCTTGGTGAGCGTCTACATTGCGTATATACATATTAAGGTGCTACTCCAACGAATGAACCCCTTTGACTACAAACCACAGACCCTGAGTGCTAAGATGAAATTGTCTTTTAACATTTCCAGTACGCGAACTACTGTTAAGCGGACGAAATTAGTTTTACCACCAATCAAAAGAATGTGAATACTTGACATTCCTCCTCGGGATGTTAGCTGAATCTTGTCTATTATAGCCAACATGATGTGTTCGAACCATAGACAAGAGCTTAAATGCTCGTAGTCAAACGCACGTAAAATAATTGATTGGTCAAAAATTTTGATGTATACACAAGTCAGCAATCACGGCAATAGAACTTCAATTTAATTCAATTTAACGTCTGTGCAATATTCTAAATTTGAAATTTTCCATTAAGCGCTAATATATACAAGGCTATCTATTTTACATCGGGGGAATTAAGCACAGTAGTCTTCACAAGTATTTTTGCTACTTAAATTAGGTGATTGAAAATTACTATCAGATCATACTATTGAATACCTTTTCAAGCAAATTTTAACCATTACATTTACATTGAATTTAAAAATATTGATAACGAAGTTATCAGAATCGAAATAAAATGAGCAATGACAAGGAAATATGTCGACGTCGAATCAAAGCTGTATCCCTTTTTTGCCTTTTCATTGGAGGTGTTGATTACCGCTCCATCGCGATACGGCGACATAACGAGCAGCCCTGTAACAATTCCCGACGTCATGTAAATAACCGACCGATTGAATCGGCGGACCACGAACACGCGGACAAGATTGATGATGGGAAAAATGTAATATTTATGGGTGTCGGTCTATCAGCGGATGGCACGCGAGTGGCTGAGCGCGGGACGCGGCCGCGGCTATTACCTCGAACCTCGTTCCCAACACGTTCATTATCATTCGTCATTGTCACGCTCGTCACCTCGGTCATTACGCGTAATAACAATGGCGTTTGTGTCGTGCGACTGCGTCCCATATGATTAGCTACTAAAATTAGATTTCATTGATGGCAGCGCTTTAAACTAACCTCGGTCATTTTTAAACTTTACCTATAGTGATTGATAGATAATACATTACCATTATTTTAATTACAATTTAATTACAATTACATTATTTTATAACGTGGTAGAGCCATGTTGCAGCTATATTAGTAGTATAGTTGTTGCGCGAATGGGTCGGCTCGACCGGGGAAGGACCACGCTCTCACAGAATACCAGTGTAAAATAGCAGCTTAATGCTGCTGTGTTTTGTATGGTGAATGTAGAGAACCGGAGACCCTTTTTACTGGAAAAGAGGCATTCCATCTTAGTCCTCACGGGTGACAACGCATCTGCATTATGATTCTTTATTGAGGATAGATGTGGATGTCTATGGGTCACAACAACCACTTACCATCAGGTGGACTGTGTGCTCATTTGTCACCCTATCCTATAAAAAGAAAACAGGAATGGACTAAACTAGAAACGACCAGATAAAAGTAAGTTCAGACTTTTTCTTTCTTCTTAGTTCTCTATGTAACCAACATAATTTTTTATTTTGGAACAACTAATTAAGAAAATGGTTGATTACCAGCATAGCATAGCATACTAGGTAGAGCCACGCGGCAGCTTTTGCTGTCGCACGGATGGGCCGGCTCGAACCGGGGTGGTACCACGACCTCACAGAATACCAGCGTGAAGTAGAGGTTTATTTCTGCGTTTCGCTTGGTGAGTGCAGGTGGCCGGAGGCCCTTTTTACAGGTAATGAGGGATTCCATCTTAGTCCTCACGGGTGACAAAGCATCTGCATTTTGATTTGTAATAGAGGATAGATGTAGATGTCTATGGGCCACAGCAACCACTTACCATCAGGTGGACTGTGTGCTCGTTTGTCACCCTTTACTTATAAAAAAAATACGTGTTCGAGCCACACTGAATTATGGCAACAGTACAAATGAGTCGGGAATGCTGTATTCCGTATGGTGAATGTAGAGAATCGGATACATTTATTATTGGTAGCGAGCTATTACATCTTAGTTCTTACCCATATGCACTTTGCCATATTCATTCATCATTTACCTATTAAAAGTCCACTGTCAAACAAAGGCCTCCCCTATAGACAATCTATCTACAGATAGCCTCATAAAGAGATATTTGCTTCAATTACCAACCCTTTACCACCGCCATTAACTAATTAATTAATGGCGAACGAGTTGGCAACCGCCGATAATTTATCATTAAAGAGTTGATGCTGCTGTCTACCCCCTGTTTCAGTTTCCTTTTGTCCCTTCTTACTACACGTTTTATATAATGATATTTAATTTACCTACAAAATAAAAATACAATAACACATAGAATTTCATTTTTATAAGTATACATTCGTATTTCATCACAACCTTTACAAGACCAGTGCTAAACGAAAGGTCATGCAAGGAATAATACAAAGCATGTTCACGTGCCACCTTATTATAATGCTAAAATTTAAGCATCGATCCATTATCGCCGGTTGAATTTTTCACAAATGCCACATTAGGCAAACACATCTTGAAAGGGTTGCGTTCTCATAACCCTGAGCAGGCGGTAGAGTTGGAACCCTCTCACTGTTAAGACTTGTCCGATACCCAGCTAATATGATTTAGGTTTAGCTTTTCGCCATGTCAACAAAACCACGTCCACAAAGCCCTGGTGTTGCAGTTGTTCATGGGCGGCGGTAGTCACTTACCATCCGGTGAGCCGCATGCTCGTTTGCCCCATCTTATATTAAAAAAAACAGGGATATAACACGTGAGTGAGGTTGGTAATAATTTTAACTATTTAAAAAAACAAGTTACAGTGTGTATACATCCAACTACTGGGTTAAGGCCTTCCCGTGTTTTTGTGAGGCTTATGTAGTAATTTTCTCACAATTTTTTTTCGACAATGATCCCCGCAAGTACAAATAAAATGTGCTCGATGGTGAAGGAAAACATGAGAAGACAGTCATGAAGTCCACCTACACAAATTGGAGAAGAACGGTAGACTTATATGAAAGTAGAAGTTATGCCTTTATTGCATTGTAAACAATAATTCAAACATATTTCTCCAATGTTTATTGCGCCGCTAACGGAATAACAACAAAACCTATGAAAATTTACTGGATATGTACTTGTAGCGCTGAACCGATAGACATAATACAAATAAATGATATCGTCGTATATCATACGATCCACTGCAGCGCACTAGCCGCCTCGTAGGAAAGATTTATTGACATACACCAAGGCGAACTGCTTCAGAACACGTTAACAACTACAATCGCCTTAATATCGTCGCACTCGATACCGCCTCGTTGTTTCAACGCCATGATTGTTATTAGGACGAGGATTCACGGTATCATAATTTAAAACATCTGTGGATATACGTACATACAAGATTAACAGTAAATGAACAATGTTTTTTTTATGTTTATACCTATCTCGTTTTCTTATTCAACGATATTCAACGATTCAAAAAAATATCTTTATTTCACAACACAGTGGTTTATAATTGTAAACAGATGTTGTATCAACCTATTAAGTAAAAATTCGATTCTGACTTTCTGCTCATGGAATAATGAGGCGCGACTATAAGAAATGCTTAAATGTTTACTGTATATCCTGGCATCCGATAGATGGCGGTATTGTCATTCTATAAACGGGATCCTTGTGTAAAATAACTAGATCCCCGCAATAGAAGCAGCGTTAAAGGTACGAGACGTCTGGTACTGAGATAGTCAATCCACGTACCAATGACGATTCAGACAAATCGTCCCTGCAACATGAAAGGGCCATGTTCAGCCGTGAACTTCTACGGGCTGTTGGTTGTAGGTATCCATGAGCTGCAGAAGCCACTTGTTTTATAGGATAACTGTGACAAACGAGCACACAGTCCACCTGATGGTAAGTGGTTGTTGTGATCCATAGACATCTACATCTATCTTCGTTTGCGAATTAAAATGCAGATGCGTTGTCAGCCGTGAGGACTAAGATAGAATGCCTCTTTTCCAGTAAAATGGGTCGCCGGTTCTCTACACTCACCATACGAAACACAGCAGTGTTAAGCTGCTATTTTACGCTGGTATTCTGTGAAAGCGTGGTCCTTCCCCGGTCGAGCCGACCCATCCGTGTTACAACTATACTACTAATATAGCTGCAGCATGGCTCTACCACGTAACGATGTAACGTCCACTTATTATAAGATGGACTATTCATTCATTCATTCATTACAGCCTTATAATACCCACTGCTGAACATAGGCATCCCTTGCCTAATAAGAAGGATATTTGTCTTAGTTGTCTCGCTTAGCCGGCGGGTTAGCAACTGTAGTTTTATATTTTCTAGTTGATATTAAAAAGACGCTGTTGACCCTCTCCAGGTCGACAGAGGGAAACACTATTTGTCGCCTTTAACGACATCCACGAAACGATATGGGGTGTGTATGTTCTTACACCGCCACTACACTCCCAGGTGAACTGTCAGCTCGTTTGTTACTCTAAGAATTTAATAAAAATAACTGTGCTATAACATTAACACCAATTCCTGACCTAACAGACCAAATATTCTTTGTTTACCCTCACACTAATAACGACAGGTACCTGCATTAGAAAAGGAATGAAAAGGAAGGACATAATAATTAAATTTCACTCCAAAAGTAAACTATGCTAAACATTAACGCAAATACTACGCGCGATTACGCAAGGCATCTCCAAGATCTCACCTGGCGCATATCAGTCAACCGGTACAAGTCTTCGGCTACATTACTTAACAATATTACATTACGGGCAGATTAATCACACGTGAACAGCTGAGCTGAGCTAAAGTTTTAATTGGAAAACTCCACCAGCGTTCGGCATGCATGTAGTTGGTGTAAACGCGTAGCCCAGAGTAAATGCGCCGCGAAGATTGCGTTGATTAAATCCCTACCTCGTCTGTTTTACTAATCTTTTAAGATAAACATATTTAAGAGCGTTTTCAGTCTTACGCGGCAAGTGCGGACGTGAATTTCATCCAGACTTATGACCGCTTTTTCTATAAATACGCAACACAAAATAGATTCTGGACCAGCTGTGTACGTGCGGAATCCGCGCGCGTATCCAGATAAGGCCGTAAACATCCTTATGAGTTACGAACGCGAACCTACGAACCCTATTTAAAATTTATTTCAGTGTCATGAATCCCCAGGTACGCCGACAATTCCCATCTCCTTCTTACTTTATATGTCTATAAAAAAAATCTAAATTGTTTAGTGTAGTTATTTTAAATATTTTACTCGAAAGCCATAAACTTCTTTTCTTTTTTTTTAATGAAAAATATAACAATATCGTCGTCGAGTAAAAACGTTTTTTTTTTTTTATAGGATAAGGGTGACAAACGAGCACACAGTCCACCTGATGGTAAGTGGTTGCTGCGGCCCATAGACATCTACATCTATCCTCGTTTGCGAATCAAAATGCAGATGCGTTGTCACCCGTGAGGACTAAGATGGAATGCCTCATTTCCAGTAAAAAGGGCCTCCGGCCACCTGCACTCACCAAGCGAAACGCAGAGGTAAACCTCTACTTCACGCTGGTATTCTGTGAGGTCGTGGTACCACCCCGGTTCGAGCCGGCCCATCCGTGCGACACCAAAATCTGCCGCGTGGCTCTACCACTGTTAAATACGTACTCGAATATTAATCCATACTTGCAATTTCAAGCATGCATAATATATTATATTTATATATATATATATGTGTGTGTGTGTGTGTGTGTGTGTATGAAATCATTAGTGACAATATTATTCGTACGATAAATGATAATGCGGCACAAATTTGATTTCGCGAGGCGGAAGCGTCGTATTAATGTCGCGTCGCGTCATATAATGAAGAATGACTTCTTCATTCTTTCGTTAATTACACTAATTTACAATATAAAAATAAAATTATTTCCTTCCAGTGGATTTCATATTATTTTATTTAGTTGCAGTAACTACGTAAAAATATATATATATATATATTTTTACTTTTATGACGTCAAAAACTTAAGTTATTACCACATTTTACTTTCAGGTTAACCACAAGTTGCTTCTGAATTCATTCTAAAATTTTGATGCAGTGTAGTGTCCAGTGAAATAAATATTTGTATTTAAAATGTCAAAAAAGATGTGTAAAGTACAGTCAGAACGTTTTGTTACGTTCGTGGTGAACTTATATCTAAGAAAGGATATCCCATAAAGGAATCAGTCAAAAAAGCATATTTTTATTATTTTAAAATATCAGATTCTCACCAGGAGAAAACGTGGGTTCCCCACGTATTTTGTGAAAGATGTAGAAGAACGCTAAGCTCCTGGATCGCAGGTGTAAGCATGTGTAAGCAGGTGGCCATGATATGTAGGGAACCATAACAAACCACGAAAATGATTATTACTTTTTTCTTACAAATACATTTGGTTTTAACCACAAGAACAAAGATAAAATTATGTATGGAAATGTTCCTTCACTTACTAAACCCGTGTACAGTTCAGACAATTAGGAAATTCCAGAAACTACTGGTTGTTCCAGCGAAACAGTGATGACCGACACGGAATTTAAAGAAGTTCAAATTCAAAGTCAAAGTTCAGGTGAATTGTTTCATGTTGATGAAGAACCACACGTGATAACTCAAGACCGAATTGAAGAATTTAGTCAGAGATTTACAACTATCTAAGTCCAAAGCTGAATTACTAAGTTCACAGCAGTAGCAATGGAGGTTACTTGCTCCCAATACAAGAGATACTATGTATCGTAAACCAAGTGAACAAACAGTCTTTCGGGTACTGAAAGGTCTGCTTGAAATTCCTTACGACTTGTTATCCAAGGATTCTTAAGCAACAAAAAAATTGAAAATTACCGAGAGCTAGTTGCTGATTTATTAATCTTGAACGAATAGGTGTTAACATATCTCTGAAAATTAATTTCCTTTACACGCACCTCGATTTCTGCTCTGAAAAGCTTGGACAAGTTAGCCACGAACACGGAGAGCGTTTTCACCGGAATCTTACATTTTTTCAGCAAAATCATAAAGCATACTGGGACGAAGCTATATTAGGTAACTATTACTGGTCTATAATAAGAGACACAGATAAAAATAAATACAAAAAAAATCGAGGGCAACTCATTTTTTTTTTAATATTTTTGTAAGAATTTCTTTGTAAATAAAAAAATAAATACTTTGGAAACGTGACGTGTTGGATTATTTTCGTATTGTTTTTTCAACTTATTATTGTTAAGCAAAAATACTTTTCATTTCAAGGACAGAAACCATGTAAACTAATGTTATAAAATGTAGTTCTACATTTTTTCCGCATCATGTTTATATTATGTAATTGTGTTCAAAGCAATATTATATTTACGTTTTTATTTTATAACAGCAACAAATATAATTGATTTTTTTCACTGCATTTAAGGCAAAAGGCTGCGTTTCCACCAGGATTGTGCGAGCTAGCTCTATCTACAGGTTTAAGGTAATTCATTTAACTAGTCTCGCTCAACGCAACTCTGGTAGAAAAGAGCTTAACGGAGCAAGGTTTTTATAGACACAAACCTAGCAAGAGATGTTTGCGAGAGACGCAAGCAAGGGAGGTGGGCGAGGAATGTGTGCGAAAGTTATGTAACTGCGAGGTGGTTGCATATACATATATACAGCACCCCGCTTGCCTGCCCCGGACTCTAACACACCGCTCCCCACTAACTTAGGCATTGCTAATGTCTAACTCTTGATTGGCTTTAACGCGTTTTAGCACTTAGAGCTAAATGGAACTCCGCTGGAAGTTACAATGTTTACGTGGCACACAATGCGGCGACATTACTGCAGTGTTGGACAGTCGAAAAGACCTTCGCTCAATCAGCTCAGATTAAAACGGTGATGAAGAAGAAAAAGAATGAATAAATAAATTATAATTATAGTTATCATAATATATATCCCGAAAGCATTTTGCTGGGACATTGTTTAGAGTTTCATACGCGTAAACACATTCTACGTCACATAATTCAAGGAACGGGGAAATAAGATAATGTGTGTTAGTTAATTTGAACAAGCGTCCTTAATGAACACTTACATCTTGGCGCCAACGCTTTTGAGTCAAGCAATAATTAATTTCCGTCAAAACGGCATCAGATATTTGCTGTCAGAATTGATTCCTCAAAAGATTTGACTAATTACTTGAAAATCCCTATACTGAACTTTCTCTCTTTGGCAGTTATTTTAATTAATACTTTGAGAATCAGGCGTAACTATAAACTACTATTATTTATTATTAGGGGATAGGCCTAACTCCGAGTGGAAAGATCTTATCTTTCCTCCTCGACCCGTAATAGCAAATAGCTGTACGTGAACATACATAATACACAAACACCCACGCCTTTCATCCAGAGGGGTAGGCAGAGACTACGGACTTCCATTTGGCACGATCCTGACACACCTCTCTCGCCTCCTTTACATCCATACTCGTATATCTACGCATACGCGCTCGTCGGTTAAGGGTACTGCTAACTTAGCCCTTTTTCAATATATCGCCAATTTGATCGAAAAACCTTCGTCTAGGGCGTCCCTTCCCGTCTTTGCCGTTCACTTCTGCAACATTAATTTGCTTTGTCACTCTTTTCTCGTTCATTCTTTCTACATGACCAAACCACCGACGCAATGTTTTCTTAATCCTGGTCACAACGTCATCTTGCAAACCACACTCTTCTCTTATCACACAATTTCTCACCCTGTCATTCAGATTCAGGCCTAGCAAACTCCTTAATGACCGCATTTCTACAGCATTTATTCTGCTCTCGTGCTTTTTCAACCAGATCCAACTTTCACTACCATACGAGTACTTTAAGTAGGGACTAACACAGCATTATGGAATGCCATATGTGCCGTTTTTGACAAATTCTGACTTTCATAATAGCGTGTAGAGCCCCATTTACTCTATTTCCTGTGTTTACTCGTCGTTCTATATGCTTATCATATCTACCATCCCTGCTAAATACATATCCCAAAAATACAAACTCATCCACGTGTTCAATAATCTCCCCTTCTATTCTTAACGTGAACATCTACCGTTGTTTTAGTAATTTGCCTTATTCCTCACCCTTGTATATCAGGCGCCTCGCACCTCTGACAGTGTGCCTCACCACAGCTTTAAAAGGTCTTAAATTTAAGGTCTGACATGCAAGGCTTTTTTCACAATATATCCGAGGCTATAAATTAAAAGACCGGCAACGCACGTGCAACTACTCGTTGTGTTGCGGTTAATCATTTACGATGGTGTCAATTAACATCAAGGTTTAACGCATGCTCGTTTTCCCTTCTTCTATAAAATATAAATATATTGAATAAAACTACTTTTACGGATTCTATCGCGTTTAATTGACTTGTTTTTTTATTATTATTAATTCCTGGTGTTTCGGGTACTTTACTACTTTACTGCTGTAAAGTACCCGAAACGCCGGTCAAATCAATAATAAAAAAAAAAACAAGTTAATTAAACGCGATAGAATCGGTAAAAGTAGTTTTTTTCAATGTGTAGTGTTCGCGTAAATATAAGAAATCATTATATAAATATATGGTTTTCCTATATGTGTGTTCGGGTCGTATTTAGTAATAGATTTTATACTAACTTCCCGATGAGCTACGAATTGAAATTTCGAACATAGCTCAGAATTGGATGACAATGTAGGAATATGGAAAAAACGTAGTATAGTAAAAAATATCCCTTGTTAGGATTCGGATAAGCGCGGATAGACTGCGTGATAATATATGGTGACAGGAGATCGTAACGGCGTCACGTAGTGTGACTTTGACGAATATCTCAACAGGCACATCTTTCAAAGGCCGCAAGCAGTTCTAATCCTGCCAACATGATGTTGGAGGACACCCCACAAATTAAGTTCATCATCATCATCATTACACAAGTTTTTTCCCCATCGGTTATCGGTTCTTCGAGCTATATGGCCGGCCCATTGTTACTTCAGCTTACTAATCCGTATGTTATATATATATATTCGGAACAGAAATATACAGAGCGCATTGGAGTTCTCGATTCGCAATATATTTACTGCTTTGACAATGATACATTTTAATGTACCTTGCTAAATTCAACAGTTTTTCTATCTCAAACGTTTTTTTCTCGAGCGTTTCACGTAGAGGAGTCAAATTTGGCGGTTTCAAAACGCTACTACGTTTATACAGAAGTGAGACATAAACATTTTTTTGTTTAAAGCACAATTTAAAAACGTTATAATTCTTAATTTATTTTTAATATTATTTTTATTTTAATGAAAGTTTTTCGAATAAGCCTCTTAAAATTCCTGTCTCCATCGTAACTTTTAAGGTAAAGCTAAATACTCTAAAATATATATGAATGAAGGCTGATGTCACGGAACGCCGACGTAGCGAAGCATATAGCCTACTAGGCCGATTTTTTATTTAAATAAGTACATACATATATTCAATTAAAGTACCATTAGACCTAGCAATAGATTAAGAAATGAGACAAGCAGAAGAATTTTATAACGAGTTAGAGAATTTGCTTATAGGACTTCCGGAATTGAAACTGCCTATAATTTTTTTTAGAAAAATGTCGTGACTTAACCCAAAATCCACACTGTGCCGTTTACTAAAAAAAAACGCCTGTATTCTTTTTTTTATATAGGAGAGGGGGCAAACGAGCATGCGGCTCACCTGATGGTAAGTGACTACCGCCGCCCATGAACAACTGCAACACCAGGGAGGGAATTGCAGATGCGTTGCCGGCCTTTTGAAAAGGAGTACGCTCTATTCTTGAAGGTCCCTAAGTCGTATCGGTCCGGAAAAATCGCTGAAGGTAATCGACTCCACAAGGAAGTCGTGCGAGGAAGAAAACATATCCTAAATCGCACAGTGGTGGACCGCCAATCATCCAGATGGTGTGGATGGTATCGAGGGTTCTGGCGCGATGTGCGTTCGTGAAATTTGGCTGCTGGGATTAATCCGAACAATTCCTCAGAGCACTCCCCATGGTAGATGCGAAAGAAAATGCAAAGGGATGCAACATCTCTTCGCAGTGCCAATGAATCGAGCCGATCGGAAAGGACTCGGTCGTCGATGATTCGAGCCGCTCTGCGCTGGATTCGGTCAAGTGGAAGGAGCTGGCACTGGGGAGCCCCTGCCCAGAGATGGGAACAGTATTCCATGTGAGGCAGAACCTGCGCCTTGTAAAGTTGCAGACGGTGTGCCGGCATGAAATACTGTCCCGCTCTGCTGAGCACGCCAAGTTTTTTAGAGGCCAATTTGGCCTTCTCTTCCAAGTGACCACGAAACTGCACGTCACTCGATATATCGACGCCGAGGATTCCGATACTGGCATTTTCATATTCTTGCATCAATCGATATTTGCGACCTTATTCATAAAAAATTACGTGAATTTAAGAAAAATGCTTAAAGCTGTTCTCTCTCCCTTTTCTGTAAATGATAATAGAAAGGTATATCAAAGAGATAATTAATATTTAATTTCAGTAAGCGATAATACGATTTTGTGTAAGCTGCATCTCATGAAATGAAACAGTATGAACAGTGATAACAACTCAAAGTAGTGAAAAACTGCTAAACACTTCATAAACTGTAATGATGTTAGAATGATAACTGCATCCAATATCTTGATGCGATATTTGAACAGTTATTTCTCTATGACCGTGTCAATTCGGTATTTACACATTTCAAATTATTATAAATTGCAGTGTGACGGGGCATAAGAGACTCTACAACTCCATCACTAGCTCCATCCTGTTTTCCAAACGTTGATTTACAAATTTATAATAACCTATTCATTCGTGATAATTATAGTAGCATATTCGAGTTCACTGCTGTACATAGTGTCCGTACAAAAATACAGGACCAAACCACCCACATCTACCAATTCTATGCGTATTTCTCAAAGTATAACTTAGTTCTCAAAGTAAGTAAATCCCGTGTAGTGGCGAGTAAGAATACCCCATATCTTACCGTGGGTGTCTTAAGAGGCGACAGAGGGAAACTGACGGCAGAAGATGGGCAGCAGCACCTTTCTGATAAATGCAAAACACCAATTAAAAAAACTGCTGTTGCCAACCCGTTCGCCAAGCGTGACAACTATGGCAAATATCCCCCCATGAAATCAAAGTTACGAAGCGACGGCCCCTACTCCCCGGCGGCCCCGCTATTCCTGGCTACGGTGGCGACCATGGTAACGGCGGGGCAGGGGGAGCAAAGAATCGCCGGTGGTTGTTCCGAACGAACCGAAGAAAGGCGCGAAATTTGCCTTTTCACATAAAATCGATCCTGAAATCGGTTGTCCAATAGATCGTTGCTGCAGAAACCACGTAAAAACGGCATTCTCAAGCTCAATATGAATGAAGATCAGTTAAAATAATGTATTACTACGTATTTTGAATTTAAGAGAGTAATGACAGAATGTTTGAGATTTTTCAATTAATTTTTCTTCACCATTTGCTTATATTACTTATACTGAACCTTCTCTGCAAATTTGGCCGGTAATTGAAAAATAACCCTGTATATCTTCACAGTCACAATAACATCAAACACGCTAAGCGAGTAACCTCGTTACTGAATTTTGGTACAAGAATAAATTGAAGTAGAATGGGCGTGCTGCTTGTCGTGCTTCATTTGTCATACCAAATTGGCTAAAGCTATTTACGTAACAAGCAATTAGGTGCGATATTGACACACGAAAATGAGAAAATTATAATAGATGTCTCGGCTTACCCTTAACTAGTAAAATTTCAGTAAAAAAATATGCAACGCGCTAAGAATATCTTTACGAGTATATCCTGCGTCAGAAGCATTATCGATTCTCTAAATATCAAGAGAGAAAAAAAAAGGAAAGCTCAAAACAAGAATAAATAAGTTTTTCTTTCTCTGTCTCTCTCTCTCTCTCTCTCTCTCTCTCTGTTTTCTCTTTCTCTTCATTTTTTCAATATTGCATAGCATTATTTTTACCATCAAAATTTTATAACACGTATTCTGAGTTGGAATTTATAAGTAAATCAAGAAGTTAAGTAAAATAAACTTAGTGTAATCAAATGTAAGGTAAACCGTGTAGTGGCGGTGTAAGAATATATACACTACCCCATATCTATCATGGGTGTCGTAAGAGGCGACAGAGGGAAATTAAACTAGTAGATGGGCAGCAGCATCTTCCTGATAACAATTCAAAATAGTAAATGACTGCGGTTGCCAACCCGCTTGCCAAGCGTGGCAACTATGGCAAATTTCATCTTCCCTATGAGGTAATCTATAGGAGGGGCCTATGTTCAGCAGTAGACTATCATAGGACGTAATGGAATGGAACCAAAAGTAAAGAACGATAAAAATAACTTATTTTCTTTTTTTTATTACAATCTCCATATTAAAAGAGATCTGAACGTAACGTGAACGTAACTCAAGCAATGATTAAAATAAAATACTTAAAACGATCTAAAAATACTTAGCATACACATTTCTTTCACTGTTTGGACAATCATACACAGACAGTCTAACCTTGTTTACCCGTGCTAACAAGCGTAAGACCTACATATATATAGAAGTTATATACTCAAGGTGTTGTCGACTCTGTCGTTAATGAACATGTAATTACTTCTCCTACGATTGCTACCCTACTCGTAGGCCTTATTCTGGTTTAATTGACAAATTTTATCCTGATTTTAAAAATGTGACAAAAATGGCTTCTGTTCAGTAACAAAATATTATTCAAATATTATAAATGATACTCTATTAGTACAGTGATTATATTTTCTAAAAAAAAAACTACATGGTGAAAGAGGAAATACGTCAGATTGGACTTTAAAAGGGAATATGCAGCTTTTTCTTAAAACACTGACCTCAGCTACAAATAGCTCATGGTGCTGATCGATCAACGCGACTCTGATCACAGAGCAAGGGTATGTGTGCTTTGCACTCATAAAACCGCCTGCTCTGAAAATGCACCGAAAATATTTGAAAGATGTCACATCCTTGGAAAGGCATTGCAGATCTGAAGATAGTTTTAGGTGTAACAATTTTGGGGACAGTTATTCCGTAATTTTTTAATTCTTATATAACTTACAGGAAGAGATGGAGCCAGATTCTCTTGTGATATAGCCGAAATATCACTAAAACATATGTATTAAGGCATCATCACTGCAGTCCACTGACGGACTGATGGTCATTTAAGGGTGTAGTATCCCTTACAACTACTATAAAACAAGGTCCTGAACCAGCTGCATACATCGGTTCTAGGAATCGCCGAGTCACAGTCAATCTTCCATGTAATAGTGACTAAACCTAAAACTTATTTAAACCTATCACGTTGTCTAATTAAAAAAAAAAATAACCATTCAATAAAAACTAAATACTTAAATGTATCCATTAGGTTATAAAGACTTCAGAATTAACATAAAACTGTAATTGTTTGATGATTTAAAGAGACAATTTAGAGCTATTTTCTATTTGTCAACCAATGCCAATATCTCAGTACTACCATTCATACGTTTAAATTAGAATTAAAATACGATATCGCGGTATCGAAATTCGTTCCCTGAATAAGTATTTTCATTTACAATTTAATATTAATACACTGTCGCGTAGTTGTACAACATGCCAACGTATCGAGATATCTAATTAATATATAACAAGTGACGAGTAATTGGAACCGACGCGATGGCTGGGTAACGACGAAAGTCACGCCTCATGTCGCTAGACTGAAACACTTGAAGTTGGCGCTAGCGCTCATGTGTGAAATTTAGGTTGCCAGTTCACCTGCAGAATATTGTGCAGTAAATTTAAAGCAAAAAAAAACCTTCGACTAAAAGGCAACCAGTATTAAAGACTAAAAATTGTGTATTGAAGATAAGTATAGTATTTTAACATGATAATCTGTTTTATATAATATTCCTTTAAAATAAGCAGGCAGATGGAATGCCTCTTTTCCAGTAAAAAGGGTCTCTCTTACATTCACCATACGAAACACATCAGCATAAAGCTGCTATTTTACGCTGATATTCTGTGAGAGCGTGGTCCTTACCCGGTGGTGCCGACCCATTCGTGCCACAATTATACAATTAATATAGCTGGAGCATGGCTCTACCACGTTTAAAATTCGCGCTAGTGCAAGCAATAAGTTGAACATTTTTAGCCCAATCAAATGAAGGGCATAGCAGCGCATAAAATACGAACAAAAAAATATCTTTATATATTAGATTTAAAGGACTACATATTATAGATATAGCCGCCAATTTGCAATAGAACAAAACAGCGAAACTCCTATTATCCATAATCCCCTCCGAAATTATAAGAGATATGTATCCAACTGTAAAACGTACTTATTATGTAGGCTGTTACTCAACATTTCTAAATATTTCTAGGATGAATGAGTTTATTCATGAACAAAGACGGCTTCGTGGCGCAGTGCTGTCCACACGATACAGGAAAAAGTCCTAGTGTGGAGGTAACTTTTTTAAATTTGGATATTCTAGATAAGTATTGGAGAATTTTACATAACTATAAACAATTTTCTATATAAAAATTAATGTTTCTGTATCCCGTATTTGTTCTTCGACCGTTTATCTAATTACGATGAAACTTTACTGAGTTGTGATTTGTTGTAGTTTTATAATAATATAATGATTAGTTACGCTAGCTTTTATTTATTTATAATTTACAATTTATTGTGTTAAATTATATGAAAAAGCGTACTAAATGCCTAAAGCATCACACCATCCCAGCATCATAACAGTGGTAGAGCCACGCGGCAGCTTTTGCTGTCGTACGGATGGGCCGGCTCGAACCGGGGTGGTACCACGACCTCACAGAAAACCAGCGTGAAGTAGAGGTTTACCTCTGCGTTTCGCTTGGTAAGTGCAGGTGGCCGGAGGCCCTTTTTACTGGAAATGAGGCATTCCATCTTAGTCCTCACGGGTGACAACGCATCTATATTTTGATTTGTAATAGAGGATAGATGTAGATGTCTATGGGCCGCAGCAACCACTTACCATCAGGTGGACTGTGTGCTCGTTTATCACCCTTATCCTATAAAAAAAAAACAACTCATACCAGTATTATTACAGGCATTTCATCTTAGTGCTCATTAGTGACAACGTATCTGTGAACTTTTTTTATTCAACCTACCAAATAGACCATTTCAACCAACGTGCAAGGGCTAAGGCTACAGAAGTTACTGCCAGCGAAGGGTTAACTTATTTGTCAGTGTAATATCATAAAAAAAAATATTTTCAAAATATACATTGCTGTCATTGACAGCGTCAAGCGTGCGCCTTGCCTTAAGCTACGTATACGTGTTCGAGGACGAAATTTGCAGTGACTTCAGTTCTAATTTCGATATGTACCAATGAATACGAGACTAATAACTAAAATTAACAAACTGCTTCAAACCGCGATATGTATGCGATGTGTAATTAATGTCGTTAATTTATGCTTGATTGATGTGGAAATTTCAGCGCATAACGTACATTGAATATATGTACACTAAACGTACGGTGTTATTAAATTAAGAATTTGTATACGCAGATAAATAATCATAAAGTATAATCATAAATATAGCACGCGGCCAGCTTCGGCAAGTTTCGATTTTGTAAAGCGTCGTCAGTCACTGTCATTCACATCCCTATGATGTTTTGTCGCTGACTTCAACGTAGTTACTTCAATATAGTTTTAATTTTTTTATTTACAAAGCAAGTAATGGTATCGCAACTCTAACTAGGACTAGGCTGAGATTCTCAGATACCTCAAATTTTGCATCTTTTCTACCGACTCCAAAAAGGAGACGGTACTCAATTCGACTGCATGTTCTTTTTTTTCTTCTTCTTCTACCGACTTCAGAAGTGAGACGGTACTCAATTCAATTGTAAAGACTTTTTTTTTTATGTATGTTACCTCATAACTTTTATCTGGGTGAACTGATTTCAATGATTCTTTTTTTGTTTGAAAGCTTGTGCTTTTCATGTGATCCCATATAAATTTGATCAAAGTCTGTTCAATAGTTTAAGAGTTATTCTTAATAATTTATATTGAAGTCGGTTGTATAAAATTTTAAATTATACTAAGCAATTATAGACACCATATTCATTTATTTCTATAAAAAAAAAACACCATCGGCGTTATATCGGAACAGAGATGACGCTCGAAAAAGATCTTTACGACTGATAATATATATCCATGTATAATATTCTAGGTCAAAGTATGTATATTAACTTACTTGGTATGTAGAACATTTTAACCCACCCCACAATTAAGTACACGTACATGCTATATATTAAAATACATTAAGACGTCGTAATTTTAGTAGATATAAACTCATTTTAAAGCGAAAAATTCTTTAAGTAACGAGTAGACCCCAGAATATTTCTGATTACCGCGTCTTGGGTTCAAACATCTTCTATCACGGCGAACATTCTTAACGGAGCAACGGATACTATTTAACTGCCTAGATCAGAACTGTAGTGTAGGAGTATGCGCCAGCACAGGTACACTCTCCGTCATAGTCGGATGGGACGGCAATACGACTCAAGCGGAGAGAGATAAAGCGCAGGACCGGCTTTACGTGTTTAAGCACTGCCAATTTTCTGACATCGGAATACTACTGAGGATTTCTTGCCAGAAAACCGCAATAACATTTGGGTTGACCCGAACGAGTTGAATTGGAAACTTGAGTTAGGCAGCTAATGTCTAAATTCGCGAAGACTGTGGCGCCGCGGCTACGAAACTTCTTTCGTTAAAAGGACTCTTCTTAAACCATAGATCACGTTTTGTAATAAGGCGTCATGGGTCTCGTTTCGTAGTAAAAAGGATTTGTGATAGTAGACACGCCTGCCAGGATGAGCGGCGTTAGTAGTAGCAGACGTGTCACACAGACACATATTTCATCTGAAAGGGATGTTTATACGGCCTTTTATCGGCGGCTATGTAATCTTTGTAATTTTACAATAGCTGTCTCTTACAATATCCACGGGACTATTAGGATTCTCTCACGCCGCCACTATACGTCAAAATTATTCTGAAGATATTGATATCATAGAGTGCCTAATGTAAAAACAAACACAATCGCACTTGTGCGATAAGGAGAAAGCTTTGATGTAGCGCCAAATGTACAACAAAAATCGAAAAGCAATTATATGTTTGTACAAATATTTACTTTCCTTGATATTCGAACTGACGATCCGCAAGTCAGCACACAGCCACACAGCAATTTTCGAGAGAGCACAACATACTTATATAATTAATCCTACATTATTGATATACACACATGTAATAATGTAAATTGTTTACCCGGAAACGGCCCTAATGATTTGGATGCAATGTTTTATTTAGATGTTTTACTGGCCAATTTTGTCTAGATAGGTTTCATCGCTGAGTATTTTTTCTAACGCCGAACAAAGCTCAGTCGCCCTGGTGCTATAAAGATAATTTGTCATAATATTCCGAACTCGAATAAATCTCTCATAAAAAATTTGAATACTAGCAATGCAATATTAGTAGTAAACACTCTCGTCAACCACTCCAACTAAGTTGACATTGCAGTTGATCACAAAACTAGTCAAGTTTTAGTTTTCACGTTAGAAGTTTTTTTTTAGTTTATTGCCTTCGGATACGATAGAATTAGATTGGAACTAGTAGCTTCCATTTCTTAAATTACACCTTAATTACGTGGAATATTCTATTTCTCCCTCAATAATAGATTCAGCTGGCTGCTCATCTTTAATTAATTGTGCTTAAGTGCGAACTAGAGTTCGCTCGCCGTACAGTCTACCCGGCGAGTTGAAAACTTAGGATTTACCTTTTATTTGATAGCTCGACTAACGAATACTTGATATTGTACCATTTGTTTCAATTAGTAAACAGCGATAGAAAGTTTAAAAGTATTTAAAAAGTTAGAATTTGAGGATTAATCACCTCAAGATTTGACAGTACGTTTATTTTTATATCTATCCTACAATAAATTTATACGTATGCTTTCTTGATATATTTTCTACCGACTTCAAAAAGGAGACGGTACTCAATTCGACTGTATGTTTCTTTTTCTTTTCTTTTTTTTATGTGTGTTACCTCATAACTTTTTTCTGGCCGAACCGATTTCGATGATTCTTTTTTTTATTTGAAAAGCTGGTGCTTCTCATGTGGTTCTTTATAAATTTAATCAAGGTCTGTCCAATAGTTTAAGAGTTATTCTTAATAATTTACATTGAAGTCGGTTGTATAAATTTTTTAATTATACTAAGCCATTATTGAAACCGTCGGTGTTCTATCGGAACAGAAATGACGCTCTAAAAAGATCTTTATGACTGATAATCTATATCGATATTCTAGGTCTAGGTATGTATATTAACTTACTTGGAGTGTAGAACATTTTAACCCACCCCACAATTAAGTACACGTACATGCTATATATTATAATTTAAAATTAAAAATGTCGACTTCAATATAAATTATTAAGAATAACTCAAAAACTATTAGTCTGACCTTGATCATATTCATATGGGACCTCATTTAAATTATTTAATCAATAAACGCGAAAAGCGTGCACACAATCCAACTGATGGTAAGGGGATAATATGACCTAAAGACATTTTGTCACCTCTGAGGACTAAGATCGAATGCCTTATTTGCCACGCATGCAAGATGGACACTTCATATTGCATGCGTGACTCACGCACAACAGTCTGAAAAGGGCAACAGCTCCTGAATTTTACTGACTAATAATACGAATAGTAATAATTTCAAAAGTTTTCTCGACTATACAAACCGGGCATTGGTCGTGGCAAAATAGTCAGCGTAAATAGAAAATGGACGTAATGTACAGTAGGCGGCCAATAAATATATAAATAATTCAAGCAAGTCGCGAAGTACTAAGCACTTTGTAATAACTTTTCGGATATAGAATAGATTTATTACAATAGGATTGAAACACGTAACGCGAACTCGTAATGTACGAAACTATACAACGCCGGCTATAAAACAAGATAAACAGGAAAATCATACATTGCGAACGGTTGGTCTATAAATAAAATTATCCGCAACACAATAACGTCATTAGCATTCCGACTCGAAGCCGTTCGGGATCCGCTAGCATTTGGGATTTAATGCACACGACACCACCGCGACACGATGCGGAGATGACATTATATAATTTTTGAACTAAGCAGAAATTTCTTATTCAGTCTACGAAAATTTAATAAGATTTAACTAACCACTCACTCAATATCATCATATACATACACATAGTAGAGCCAGGCTTCAGTGTAGGTCGACCGGGGAAGGACTAAAAAAGGACTAAAGTCCGCACAGAATGCTTACGTAAAATAGCAGCATAACACTGCTATTTATTTTTATACCGCGGAGATAAAGCATAATATTTTTTATCTAATCTATAAAAAAAAACGTTACCTTCACATTAGGACTTTCTCCTGTATCGTGGGGGCAGTTTACATACATAAATTGCACAAGGACAAACATCCAGACCCGGAACAATTATTTGTAGGCCATACAAATACTTGTTCCGCGCGGGATTTGAACCCGCGGCCCTTAGCGCAGCAACTCATTGCTAAGCCATTGCACCACGGAGCCGTCAATATTATTATTCCAATATTATTCCAGTTATTACCAATAACACAGCAGGTTAATAACTGGAACCGGAAACTATTTTAATGGTAAAGAGGCATTCAATCTTCGTCCTTTGGGGTTGCAATGCATCTGTATTTTGATTCTTGATCGAGGGTAGACGTAGGTGTCTACTAGGCTTGCCAACCGTCCCGGAAAATCCGGGACGTTCCGCTTCTGGATCAAATTTGCGCCGTCCCGCCGTGGCCCCATGCGGGACGTCTTTCGTCACGAAAATCAGTGATTATATGATATTGGTATCTACCTCGTACCAAATCCACTAATTTGTTACACAATATTAAAATTTCTTAACACGTATTTATCATTTATTCGTGAGGAGCGATCGGTGTTCGTTCACCACGTCGATCTCCGTTCGTGCGATATATGGCTACGCTGTTCAGTATTATAGGTATTTGGTGTTTTTGGGTTGGGCTTCTTTTAACAGCTTTTTCCTAAACAATTTGTATGTGATGTGTTGTGTCCCGCTCCCGCGTAATATATCCAAGTCCCGGATGTCGAGCTGGGTAATCCCGGAAATGCCTTTTTTGAAGTTGGCAAGCCTATGTCACAGAATCCACCTAACATCAGGGTGTCTGTGAGTTCATTTGTCAACCTTACTTCTGTAAATGATTAGTATTCGTCCCTTCATCTAAGAGCGGCTGCGTGAGTACAACAATTGATTTTTTTTCTTCACCATTGGTATGGGTTTTTCCAACTAAGTAATCTGTCTATTATCGTCACTGCAGCTTCAATATTTTTGAGAATTGTTGCTTTAGAAGTTATCGTAACAAAAGAGCCGTACCTACCTACCATAAAAATTAATAATCTCGTCACTCACCATACGAAACACAGCAGCATAATGCTGGTATTTTACACTGGTATTCTGTGCAAGCGTGATCCTTACCAGGTCAAGCCGACGCATACGTGCTGCATGCAGCCATACGCTGGCAGTGTTGCTCACGGAGATAAATTACTTCGAGCTTCCATATTCATACGTTCAGCAATGAAGAATCACTACTTATTGACTTCAAATATCTTGTAATACAGGATAAACCCTAATTTGTACCCCCATCACCCTGTAATATTCATTGATTTATTTCATTATTGATTATTATATAGACACAAAAGCATGATATAAATCTCGTCACGGAATCGTGTCGTAATCGGCGAATACAAGAGGACTGTCTCAGCAGGAACCGGGAATTACATAAATTCCGATTTGCCGGCAAAGCCAACTCCGTCGCATCGGATTCTGTGCCTTGATCGACGACCATACGGGTATGAATACGCATGAAGATCTAATGGGATATCGTACGTTATATCTTAATGAGATACATATAATAGAGAACATTAGTTTGGGAGCTTCGCTGTCTTGTGCCTAGCTCGTGGCCCTATGACAGTGTTAGTGATTTGGCAAAGTTCCGCGCCTTTATAAATGTTCGACTGCTTTTATTCAAAGCGTAAGAAAGCCAAGTTACAACTAGATTGTGAAGTTCCGGATTCATGTCTAATGAATTTTCATAGAATACGTGATAAGAACCGAAAGCCCAATGGAAAATTAATCTTAATCCTCAGTTTAACGGGTAGAAATTACCTTGTCTCATATTCTTTATCAGCTTAAATATCAGCAATAAAACTGCTGCGTTTTTATCTTCACACTAAAACAACCGTATTCTTCACAAATATCAGTCATCGTTAGGAGATTATGTGCGCTGTTCTCTCATTTCATCCTAACAACATATACAACATATTATACTGGACATTCTAACAACATTTTATATGCAATATATATAACAGTATATTATACTACTATATTAAGGAGGTATGTATGGCGTAAACCGTAATCGCCACGATTCTGAGATAGATTGGCGATCGTAATACCTGGGCACCATATTCTCTTCTGCCTTTTTTTCTTAAGAATGTATTTTTTATTTATTATTAAATAATATACAGTAATGTTTTATAATAATGAGATGCCTCTAAATACAATTGTTTATCGCGACACTGTTTTCGTCACTCGCTAAAATCGATCTCACTTTTGCATGAGTGCAGGAAACCACAAAGTTATAATTATCTATGTTTATGAAAATAGTTATTAGAATATTAAGGAATTTATCGATGATAATAACAAAAATAAAAATAAGGTAATCGCTACCGAGCTATTTCTAATTCGCTTTGAGATGATTGTAACCTGTTATTTGTTTCAAAAAAAAACTGACAGAAGTATTTTCCGAACTAGTGGTTAATCAAACAAAAGAATGACTTTCAATAAGTATTATTTATAATCAATATTGAATACAGTTAAAAAAAATATTAGAAAACTGGAAAATTATTCAAAGATTTTGTATTTTCTTAAGGTATCATCACACGAAACGCTGATTAACTTTTGTCGCACATTTTTAAAGACTTTTACTTTTTAACTAACAGACGAGCACAAGGTTTTCTAACTAAACAAAACTCAGTGAATTGCAAGCGTTGCACAATTAGTAACCCGTGTAATGGAGAGTAACTGGATGGCGGTTTTGCCGTTGCTCTTCCCCCGGGACATAAACAAAAGCGAAATACTTTTGTTAAAATTCCACGTTAAATATTATCAACCGAACGCTAAATGCTTCAAAAACCACCAACGTTATTATGATTCAATAAATTATTCAATCAAATTTGCAAATTACACCGAAACATATTTACATATGCAAATAAATTAAACTGATTCCCTTTAAAAGATATAGTGTTATTTATTTTGTACATTAAACTATCATAAAATAATATAATAATTAAATATTATATTTTAATAAATAATATTAAGGTTATTGTTTTACAATTAAAATAATATTGGGATATTATTTTATTTATAATACTATATTATAAACACGAAAACCTTTTTGATCAGAAGCTATAACAGTTTTCCTTATTGTGGAATCTTATTCTGTCATCACCTGCCAATGGTTGTAATTATGCTCATTCCTACAAGCTGTAGAGTAGGTCCATGTTCAACTGTTAACTATTCAACAAGTTGCTGCTACTTTAAGGTTAGGCTACGTATACAATATACATGTGTGATTTCAGAAGTTAATACCTCATAAACTTAAGCTAAGTAGAAATACGAAAAATGCTACATCACGCACACACATCGTGAGTAGCGACAGCTGTCCTCAAAATGATTACAGCAAAAAGCGAAGAAAGGTTTGGTCATTAAGAAACATTTTATACTAATTGCTGGACGTTGGCTATTATAATCACACTAATGACCTACTGCTCAAACGCTACTCAAGTTTTTTTTTTATAGGATAAGGGTGACAAACGAGCACACAGTCCACCTGATGGTAAGTGGTTGCTGCGGCCCATAGACATCTACCTCTATCCTCGTTTACGAATCAAAATGCAGATGCGTTGTCACCCGTCAGGACTAAGATGGAATGCCTCATTTCCAGTAAAAAGGGCCTCCGGCCACCTGCACTCACCAAGCGAAACGCAGAGGTAAACCTCTACTTCACGCTGGTTTTCTGTGAGGTCGTGGTACCACCCCGGTTCGAGCCGGCCCATCCGTGCGACAGCAAAAGCTGCCGCCTGGCTCTACCACTGTTAAAAAGTTTACGATATCGTTAAGTTTCGTGGTGTCGCAGTCATTTTGACTCATGGCCAAATATTCAAATCAATTTTAAGACGTTATTAAGTCTCGTGGTGTCACAGTCACTAAAACGACAGAGACACCACAAAAATTAACGGCATCTTAAAACGTTTCAGTATTTGGCCATTAAAGTGATAGAGACTGCACTAGCCTAAATGGCATCTTAAAATTGAGTTGCGTTTGATTATATGGGCTTTACAGAACAAAATGCAACACTCTTATCTGATATTTTAACGACGCCCTACATAGAGCATAGGCCTATTAAACTACTTACTTATACGTATTTATTGATCGCCAATTAAAGCAGCATATATGGTAAGTAAACTTCACTTCAAATGGATTACGAAGACTGACGGTTGCGATTACGTAACGCCTTCGACGTGGAATTCCATTTAGAATAAACTAAAAGTCGTCTAAACATAAAAAGTAGAGCAACGAGAACACGAGAAAAATAATATTAACGGTAATTAAGTAAGTTTCATAAGTCGTTGAGCCACACTGCAGCAATATTATGGTACGTGGTAGCACGAATGGGTCGCCGCGACCGGTGAAGGAACACGCACTCACAGAATACCAGCGAAAAATAGCAGCTTAATTTTGCTGTGATTCGTATGATCGTATGTTGGTCGCTCACTTTAAGGCGAAAATTTCCTACGCTAAAAGGCTTTTGGAGCTCATGCAAATTTGTCCAACACGAAGTATGCGTGAACGACATTCGGTAGACAAAAAGTTACTTTATTTGACATTTTGCTTATTATCAGGAAATTAAGGATTTGAATAAAAAAGTAGCCAAATTTTTTATATAGGATAAGGTGGTCACAGCAACTACTTACCATCAGGTGGACATCTACATCTATTCTCAATAAAGAATCAAAATGCGATTGTGTTAACCCGTGACGACTAAGATGGAATGCCTCTTTTCCAGTAAAATGGGTCGCCGGTTCTCTACACTCACCATACGAAACACAGCAGTGTTAAGCTGCTATTTTACGCCGGTATTCTGTGAGAGCGTGGTCCTTCCGCGTTCGAGCCAACTATACCAGAAATATAGCTGCAGCGTAGCTCTACCACGTAATATATATATATATATATATATATATATATATATATATATATATATATATATAAGAATCTAATACATGTTATTGTATGTATGCCTTTCAAGTATCGAAAAATAGTATATGGTTATCGCTTAAAAAAACGCGAAGTTTTTGTCGGCGATTAATCATGATTTTTTGAACTCGATTAATATAAAATATCTTAAAAATTTATTCAATACAGAATTTAATTGAGTATTTAACGTATGCTCATATTTTTCCAAACATATAATATTTCAAAAAGTATCAATTCTCAAACGTCAATATCGTGGCGAACTTTACGATATTTTGTCCAAATAGCCCTAATATAGGTAAGACAGACACACCATTTTATTTTTTACTCAGATTTTAGCTAACTAGTTTCCCATCTTTAACTTTTTAAACACTCTTAATGAAAAAATGCCTATGCACTGCATTGGAACGATTGAAGTTACGATGTAAAAAAACTTTCACACGCGATGCAATATTCAATCAAACCGAGCAGTTTTGTGTTGTTTTTCAGTTCGATATGACAAATTGAATGTGACATGTTTTCGTGTTGCATTCGATGAAACTATAGTTTTCCAAGAATCGAAATAGATTTAGTTCAAAGTGGCAAAAAGTGACTGTTAGATTAAAAATTGTTGGTACTTACGATTTTGTATTGTGGGTAGAAAGCAAAATAAAATATATTAACCACCCTACAAACTAGTTATTAAACAACCTACCCATCCTATAGTCTACAAAAATCTAACACGTTCATGACCCATTGGTACTTCGGCAAATACAAAGTGCAGAAGAGAGTTTTGTTAATAATTAATTATTCATGACATCACACAATCACACACATGACAATTTGACATCATGACAATTTAGTATTTATAAATAAATTGTTTGTCAAATGATAGTAGGAAAATAATTGGAAAAAAGAAGAAAGAAGGAAGAAAGGTTCTCGAGCGGCAAACTTGTAACGGTAAACGTCGTTTAGGGCGGCTTCCTTTTAGATATAATGACGACCTGGTAAGAGATGCAGGAAGTCGATGGATTTTAACGGCTAAGGATGTGCTTTGTGGCATTTCTTGCGGGAGGCGTATAGTTAACTTATGGATGGGCTCTAATGATAATGACGAATATGATGAAATAACAAAATACGTTAAAGATGTGAATAAACCAATACACAATTTAAATGTTGACAAAGCGAAAACTTTCAAATTAATTTCTCTCCACAGTTCAACCTATTTAAGTCTCCTCAACACGAACAAGAAGTAGCTTCTTCCCGTCATTATTAAAGGTAGATAAACCAAGAAAAAATTTACAATCGCTCGTTAAAAGCCGTTCATAGACAAAGAAAAACCTTCAGAGCCGTTAGCGGCACAACCGCACGGCAACGAGGTCGGCCCATTGTTCTTGACCCCGGCCCGTTGCAACACCACTGATAGTTACCAATCAGTTAACAGTACCGCTACAGTGCCTGCTGTTGTCAGGCGCTTTGCTATTGAAGCTTCGTTTATATCTTGGTAATAAGTTGTTGTTTAACAACAACTTATAACCAAGATATAAACGAAATAGCAACTGAGAAAGAAAAATAAAATCTATATCTATCTATACAAATAAATAAAATTGAAGTCTCTGTTTGTAATGTTAAAATACCAGCTTTTTACTAAATGCAAAATGAAAGTATATACGGTACTTATAACAAAAACACAATTTTTAAAATGTTTGTCTGTCTGTCTGTCTGTCGGTCTGTCTGTCTGTCTGTCTGTTTGTTCCGGCTAATCTCCGAAACGGCTGGACCGATTTCAACGAGACTTTCACTGACAGATAGCTGATGTTATAAGGAGTAACTTAGGCTACTTATATTTAAGAAAAAGAATTAGGGTTCCGCGCAACATAATTAAAACCCTAAATTACACGCGAGCGAAGTCGCGGAGAACAGCTAGTGTATATATAAATATAATTCTTCTAAGCGTGTGTTAGTCACTGAACTTGTTCTAAACGGCTGGACAGATGTTGATGAAAATTTGTGTGTGTGTTTGATTGAGTCCCTGGGTGGTTTATATTAACAAAATTAGACCCGTTAGGCACTGTTATTGAGATTCAGAAACCACCCATACGAAGCCGGGGTGATTTGCTAGTAGGATATGATATTAGACAAACTATTGCCGTGTAGTGACAGCGTGGGAGAATCCATCAACCCAAATGTGAAAAACGATGTATGGACAATCAAACCGCTTGCCAAGTGTGACGACGAAAAATAAAGAGTATTGGTATTTGCTAATAAACAAACTATGACCTTGATAAATTATAGCCTTTTTTATAAATTGAAAAAAACTAGCAATGCTAAAAACATTGCTAATATTAAAAGAATCAGGCGTTACTTTGCGAATCCATTAAATTATGTTTCCTAGTGTAGTGGTGGTGGGAGTAGTGGTGCTGGGATTAGTGGTGACGGGGATAGTGCACGCAATTGAGGGAGGGCGAGAGGTGCTCTTCAAACTAGGTGAGACACATCATTTAATTTTATCGAGCGGTGTAAGCGAGGTAATTTTTGCCAAATTTAATATTACTAATATTCCATTTAGCCACACCTGGCAAGCTTAAAAAGGTTGTGTTAGGAGTGATTCACATGAATAGTGGAATGGCGGATTCGACCCCGCAAAACTAGTATTGAGTAAGATTCCATACTGAATTATCTCGAAATGCCAAACTCGATTGCACGCGGTGCACCTAGCAGCTAGAGAGACGAAGCTTTCGCGACCGAATAATAGCGGAAAATACATGCAAAAACGCTAAACCCAAAATTGTGAATTTAGGGAAACATCCTCTGCAATCGCCAACCGGCTTATCCAGTGTGATCAAAATGGCCAAATTGTTCGAGTAATAGATGCCCGTTAGCGTATTCTTTAAAATCCGATGCCCAGCAGTTAAACTTAAATTTTCAATGATGAGATTTGCATACAATTCAAGAAATATTATTACCCGAAACCCTACAAGAAGAAGAGTAATATTTAAGTGTAATTAATTGAATTTTATTACAACGAAATGTTCAATCCTGATAATTTAAATATACATTATAAATTTATAATTAAATATAAATTATAAATTATTATCTACAATACTAAAAACTATAATAATAATTTAAAAAAAAAAACTAAAACTAGAAACTTAAATATCATATAGTCCTACTCCCCGCGGTATCGTGCCAAGAACGCTGGCTGCGTTTCCCCGCTGAATGGCTATATAGCCTTTGAGCGAGGAAAGAACCAGCCCTCTTATCACCAGCAGCAACGACCAGCCGCGGATGGAGTTCCTTTAGGAACTTCACCGCACGTGGACCCCACGGACCGATAGTCTCTACAGCAAATGGCACAAATATGTAGTCATCTCTCAGAGACTGATATTTGCGCCACTTACCCAGTTCAGCTGCCTCTGATGCCGCCCCGGCTCTAAACGAGGTACCCCTGAGATGAGAGACCGCCAGAGTGTTTACGCAAGTAGCATCCCACACTAGGGCTTTACCTCTCTCCCAAGGAACCAATGTCATACCGTCGGGTCTCCTGCCATCGTCTCTAAATATTCCACAAGGCTCTAAAACCGAGGGAACATTTACAGAGACAAGAGCCCTTCGGATGACATCGTTCAAAGAACTGTGTCGTGAAAATCTACCAGCGCTTTTCTTACATGAAAGTCCATTATTAATTGAATGTATTTATGTATGTCTTTTGGCACGCTCTGTAGCTTAAGTGACTTGACGGATTTTAACATAATATGAGGTGTGAATTTCGTGTTAATTGTGGGAGTGACATATGCTACAATTTTTTTTTCTGTCTAGTAAAAATTTTTACGCAATCGGGTTTTTAATACGCATATTTAGTAATACTTCGCAGAAAAATCCCAAACAATCTTTTTTATTAGCGCGTTAGCAGCGAAACCCGTTACGCGAAATTCGGTGAATCGCATACATAGATCTCGTTCCAATAACAGCTAAGCATATTTACACGGGAGAGGCAAAGAACGATTGACTTGCTCGTCAATATTTAAACAGAGGATCGGAAAGGATAAATTGACGTTAGTAGATATATAGATAGATAATATATATATACGTATAACTGCAGATATATTTTGTATGAAACGTGCTAAAACATTTAATAGAATTGGTTATCGTCATATACTACACATACTTTGCGTTCCTTTTATTATTTTATCGTTACACGTGGTAGAGCCACGTTGTCACTATATTATGGTTGTAGCACCAATGGGTCGGCTCGACCGAGTGAGGACTACACTCTCACAACATACCAGCATAAAATATCAGCTTAATGCTGCTGTTTCGTATGGTGACCGTAGAAGCCCTTTTTATTACATTTCTTCTTAGTGTTCAGGTTCAACACACATCCGCATTTTAATTTTTAACCAAGTATAGATGTAGATGTCTATGGCCCACAGCGTCCGCTTACCATCAGGACTGTGTGCTCGCTTGTCACTATTATTCTATAATAAAATCACTTAAAAGATTTCGTTAAAGTTTTATATCCGTTCACATACAAGGCTCACTTAATGTTTAGATTATCTTTGAATTTTAATTAAAACCAAGAGAGGGGACTCATGTCACAGAGTGACTTAGTTTTGGTTCCTGTTTACCACAACAAATAAAACACCATAGACTTGTAAGTTATAAATGTTAGGAAAGTGTGTACCAGAAACAAAAAAAAATATTTATATTTTTTATTTTTCTGAGGGCGTTGGACGACGACGAACAGGGAATGAATGAAAATTCCTCTTGGTAGCGAAAATGTGAAATGTGTCTTCGGCAACGCGGACTCGAATCCAGCACGGAATAAGTATTTGTATGGAGTACAAAAAATTCTTCTTTTCTGGATGTTCGTCAATGAGCTATTTTTGTATGTAATCCTCCACGAGATACAAGACAAATCTAGTATGGTGGTAATGTTTTCACTTTTCAATAAGGGATAAAAGACGTGGAGCAGGGACATCTACATCTATCATCGGTTAAGAATCAAAATGTAGATGCGTTGTCGCCTAAAGACTACGATAGACTGCTGCGTTTTCGGTTAAAAGGGTCTACACTCACCATACGAAACAACAGCATTAAGCTGCTACTTTAGTTATTATGAGGAAGATGCTGTTGCCCATCCGCTGGTCTGTTTTTCTCTGTCGCCTCTTACGACACCCACGGGACAATATGGGGTAGTGAATATTCTTACACAACCACTACGCGGAACTCCTTTCTACCACGTATACATAGATATACTTTAACTGTTTAAAGTTTGTTTTTAATTTTTATTAAGTTTATTTTTACCAAAAATACATTAGGTACTTATGATATGTTATATCTTCTATCTATGTATTATATACTTGTTTGCTCCTTATTAACTATAAAATTATTATACGATAAAAACTAAAACGACAAAATTATTATTTCAAGAACCAACACCCAAAAAACCGAACCGAAAGATATTCGGTAACTCCGTGATAAAATTGTTGTTTTCTACCGAAATCAAAAAGGAGGTGGTACTCAATTCGACCGTATGTTGTTTTTTATGTGTGTTACCTCATAACTTTTTTCTACGTTAACCGATTTTGATGATTCTTTTTGACGTGACAACGTCTTATAAATCGATGACGCTGGCTGCCGGCACGAAAAAACATGACTCATGCGGCGTTACCTAGGCGTTCCATTTAAAATGCAAGCGAGAGCGCGGAACGAGCGACTGTGCGAGCGAATGTGGTGTCAATTGTTTATAGCAACGATAATTGCGGCGGTAAAGGTAATGATTCTTTCGATATTAAATATTTCTTATGACGTTGTCACGTTCAACTATCGTCAGTAAACCGACTTTACAGACAACCGATTTTTTTTTTATTTGAAAGCTGGTGCTTCTCATATGGTCCCATATAAATTTGTTCACATAGTTTTTGAATTATTCTTAATAATTTATATAGAAGTCGGTTGTACAAAATTTTTAATTTTTCATTATATGTATTTTTAATCATGTTCTCATCATTATAGTCCATCACAAGTCTACTGTTGAACATTGCTCTCCATCAAGGAATCCAAAAATACAGTCCTGAGCCACCTACATTCATTGAATTCTCGTATCTCCTACAAGGCGGTCACTTCATCTTGTGGGAGGCCGCCCTACACTCCACTTATCAGTGGATGGTTAAATTTAATCGTTTCATTTAAATAAAATTTATTCATTCATTTTGCCCCATATCGACGTGCTAATATATCTTTAAACCATAACAGCAATCTCTATGTACCACTCGGTCGGCATGGCATGCAATTATCTCGCTAGTCGATCGAACCAAGTCTGTGACTACACTTGAATATGTATAGAAATGCATAGGTGACCTAAATCTACGCTAGAAGGCGTGCCGATCATTTATTCAGAGCTGTGTTTGCTAATGTGTGCTTGGTGCTTGGATTATCTTAGGTTGCTAACGTGATGTGATATTATTGATGTCATCCTCAGTGATCAGGGTAATGAAGATAGTGCCGAATTTAAATTATAGTTGGAAGACGAAAGACAAAGGGAAGGTGGTGCAGTCTTTATTTAGATTTCCACCGGTGTGTTTTCACTGATATTGATACGAACAATTTTTACAATTTTCTGGCGGTGAAGAAAAATATCGTTAAATAGCATAACTAATTGTAATATTGTGTACTTTAGGGTGGATTAGTGTTAAGTCGTCGTAGAGTGCAAATGGTATGTTGTTCCTTCTTTCTCTCTCATATTAAACCGCTAAACCGAACAAACTAGTATTATTTTGCTTCGTGGACAAATATTATATGTTGGTGTTCAACACTACAATGAAGAATTAAAAAAATATTTGAACCGCATGTGAAGTCTCTCAAACTCATAATGAGCGATGCAACTGTTTTATTTCCCACACAGGAAAGTTTTCTTGTGCAAGCAGTAAGACGGTTACTTTAATTTTAACTTTCATTGAATGATAGCTCAGGGGCTAAGGCGCGCTGGCCGATACTCGAGCTACCCGAATTCGATCCCCACCGGCACCCATTGTGAAATAGTTAATTGCAATTTTAAGTGCCGATTTACCATGTGCTAGTCGGTAAAAGAAAACAAGATGAGGAAACCTGCTTGTCTGTCCTGTCTTGTGAAGTCCGAAAATGCACAATGGAGTAGCGCGGCGGATAAGTTGATATTATAACAGATGAATTATTAATTGATATTAAAGGTTACAATAGGGCGTTTTAGGATATGAACAAGTTATATCTTTACTTTTAAACTCTGTACAATATTATCACATCAACAGTATTTTTAAGTCTACTTCAGAACAAAGACCTAGCCAAAACTACTCGTACTGAAAACGCATTTCTTCAAAGAATTGCACATAAAACCACGGTAGGTAGGTTGGTAGGTGAGCGCAGAAAGAGTAACTACAAACAATACGTCGCCATAGTCCCATCCGTCAGCTACCAACGAAAGCCAGGTAAGGTATGAAAAAAGATCAGACATTCACCCTCCCTAAAAAATCTTAAATAATATGATAATAAGAATTTAAATAGGAGAAAAGTCCACTGCTGAACACAGGCCTCCCCATAGATTGCCTCATAGGCATGCGCTTGGCAGATGGGTTAGCAACGATAGTATTTATCCAAAAACTCAAATAAGACCAGTAATCAGAAACATGCTGCTGCCCATCTCCTGCTTCAGTTTCCCTATGCCGCTTCATATGACACACACGGGACATACAAATATATGTTATCGGACCTAAAATGATCCAATCGATATCAGACAGAAAGTACCAAGTGTTGCTGAACTGAACTGAATATAAATTTATAAATCTCTCAGTGAAAAAGAGTGCGAGGATCCTAACTCAGTTACGTTAGCAGTCTTAGACTAGTTTAGTTTCAAATAGTACGTGTACGGGATAGGAACACTGTTTGAATAAGAAAGGATCAGTTCGCGAAACTTCTAAAAAAGACGAAGAGATTTCTTTTGTGTTTCTGCGATAATTTCACAAATAAAAGGAGAGTTCTGTAAGTATCCTATAAAGGTAGAGGAATTTCTCAATACTTTACTATGGTATAATGTTGTTTACAGGCTTAAGTAAATATAAATTTGAGCGTTTATATTAAAATGTAATTTCTTACTAATAGCTAGATAGCTTTTGATAAGTACTGGTCTTTTTAATGTATTAGAAGACATTAAACGGAATGTCGAAAATGTACTCATTTTCCTTGCTGTGTGTACAGGAGTATCGGAATATCGTCCGCATGCTCTACAAGATAAGCCACTGGTAGTTAGCATTAAAAGTTATAGGTACAGCCTAAAACTATATAATGTATTAGTGGTATAAAGTACCATATGCCTAAGATCTATTTTCTCTGATTATAGAAAATTTATAATTTTTTTCATTCATTACAGCTCTTCACAATTTCAGCAGTGTTTTTTTTTGTTTTTATATTTTTTTATGTTTTTCAATGTTCAGAAGTCTGTACAATCTTGCCAACTAATTCCAGCCGAAATTAAAATCTGCATAAGCGACAAACTTTCTACTCTACAATTATGTCAATGCGTTTCATTGACATTTATTTTTCATCAAAGTTCAGTAGAGTTTACATGGTACCTATTTTCAGAGCCGTCTCCATGCAATGGCCTTGTGCCAAAAAATAAATACATTTAAATGTATTTTTTTATATATTATTATGATACTTATTTATGATAAATTTTTAGGCGATATAATGGAAATGGGCCTGATTAGGAATACCCTTAGCCGACGAGCGTGTATGCGTAGATTGATGTAGAGATATGGATGTAAAGTAGGAGGCGAGAGAGGTGTGTCAGGATCGTGTCAAATGGAAGTCCGTAGTCTCTGCCTACCCCTCTGGGTGACAGGCGTGCTTGTTTATATATATATATATATATATATATATATATATATATATATTCAGTAGCTTTTCGCGGGGCTTTGCTCGCGTGCACTTCGCTCTACCGTCTCCGATCATTAGTGCTTTATGCCAAAAAAACGCAAAACGAATCGCTTATGAGATCACCTTGTTGCTTGTCAAAGTGTCTGTCTCTGAGAAACGTGCTTCTCAGCGACTTTAATTTAACGTAGTTACAATTTGCAGTTGCCCAAACATGGACATGAGATTTAAATTTGGAATTTTGGA
Organism: Parnassius glacialis; assembly: GCA_033319125.1. Lineage (NCBI taxonomy): Eukaryota > Metazoa > Arthropoda > Insecta > Lepidoptera > Papilionidae > Parnassius > Parnassius glacialis. Next base: position 34,441,538 of record JAVANC010000028.1, on the reverse strand, counting down.
CGTAAGGGATTAGTTTCGTGGAGTAAAATGGGAGTTTATTCCGATCTGTCCCCAGGCGTTTGTCTCTCCCTACAAACGGGGGCAGATCGAACTTTTAGTTTGATTTGTCCCCCAAGATTTACTTTGGAACTTTGGAGAAGTTAGAACTGACCTCAAAGATTGTATATTTTCTTTTAATCGGAAAAATTCTAAGTATCTATATCTATAAACACTCACGCCTGTCACCCAGAGGGGTAGGCAGAGACTATGGACTTCCATTTGGCATGATCCTGACAGACCTCTCTCGCTTCCTCCACATCCATATACCTACGCATACACGCTCGTCGGTTAAAGGTACACTTGATTTGGCCCATTTTCAACATATCGCCAATTTGGTCGATAAACTTTCGCCTATGGCGACCCTTTCCGACTCTGCCGTTCACCTCTGCAACATAAATTTGCTTTGTCACTCTTTCCTCATTCATTCTTTCCACATGACCAAACCACCGAAGCATTCCTTTCTTAATCCTGGTCACAACATCATCTTGCAAACCAGACTCTTCTCTTATTAAACAATTTCTCACTCTGTCATTCAGATTCATCCCTAACATACTCCTTAAGGATCGCATTTCTACAGCATTTATTCTACTCTCGTGCTTCTTCTGCCACACCCAACTTTCACTACCATACATTAAAGTAGGCACTAACACAGCATTGTGAATTGCCATACGTGCCTTTTTGGACACATTCTGACTTTTCACAATAGAGTGTAAAGCCCCATTCACTCTATTTCCTGCATTCACTCGTCGTTCTATATCCTTATCATATCTACCATCCCTGCTAAACACACATCCCAAATACACAAACTCATCTACTTGCTCTACCAACTCCCCTTCTATTCTTATTTCACTATTACTTTAAATTCTAAGTACATATCATATTTATTAAATGTAACGTTTAATATTTCAAAAATATGTTCGTATATAAGGTATCGAAAAAAGTTATGGATTACAAAATAATAGTCTTTATTTTTTGTTTCATTTATTTAGCATTTTTATCTACCATTTAAATTGGAGCCCCCACGCCGTATTTCTAATGTAGTGATTATTGGTAATAAGATGAAATTATATTTGCAAGGAATAATTTTTAAACTCAATTTATTTTTAGAAAATAACGTGGGTTTTCATTGCCTTTGTTAAGCAAAGGCGTAATGTTTACTGATAACATTTCATCTATATCTACATACATATATACATATAATCACGCCTCTTTCCCGTAGGGGTAGGCAGAGACCACTTCTTTCCACTTGCTACGATCCTTACATACTTGTTTCGCTTCGTCCACTTTCATTATTCCCTTCATGCATGCTCTACGGTTTAGGGTACTCTTGACCTGGCCTTTTTTCAAGACGTCCCTGATTTGGTCTAGAAATTTCCGCCTAGGTCTACCCCTTCCAACACTTTCATTCACACTCGCCTTATACACTTTTTTCGTCAATCGTTCTTCATTCATTCTCTCGACATGACCAAACCATCTCAGCATACCTTTCTCAATTTTTGTCACTACATCTTCTTTCATCACTCAATTTTTGTCACTACATCACATCTATATCTCACACTGAAAAATACAGTCTCTTTACTTTTTCGCGTTTCAAGTCGGTTCGAACCCGGCTATGACAAGCGCCTTTTAAAAATGTAAACATATTACTATTATTCAAATTAAAATAAACTTGCCTTAAACAATATTTTCACGGTTTTAAAGGTTACGGATTTTTTTTCAGTCTGTTCGTTTGCGTTTACTGGTGTGTGCAATGGCAGAGGATTGGGCACAAAAACCTGAAACCAACATAGTCATAACTCATAATAATCACACAACATTATCTTCTCTTTTAGAAATACAGCTCAACAGTATGGTGTCTGTTATTGTACTGCAAATTATTAGAATTTATGATGATATTGAGAATTTCGATATAATTCTAAGTAGATCAATTAATACTAATTAAATTTATAGTTCAGTATTTAAAAAATATACTCAAAATCATATTTAATATCGCATTTTTTTAATTTTTAAACGTTACTGCGTTTTAAATAGTGCAGGTCAAGTTTTTTAAAGCAATTCATACAGTTAAAAAGCGTTTGTAAATTTATTAGGCATCTATATATGTATTTAGCTATTAAAATAAATTAATTATATTATTAATATACCCGAGAAGAATATATTATCACCTTTGCATTTTATAATAAATGGCGCTGTTTTAAATAACGAACACGTTGATCGTCGGCGTAGCGCTTTATTTATTAAAAATGGTGTGTTTACTCTGCATTTGAAAATAAATAATTTTCTTAATTAATTGTATTATTAATGTACCTAAGAAAAATATATTATCACATTTGCATTTTATAATAGATGGCGCTGTTTTAAATAACGAACACGTTGATCGTCGGCGTAGCGCTTTATTTATTAAAAATGGTGTGTTTACTCTGCATTTGAAAATAAATAATTTTCTTAATTAATGGTATTATTAATGTACCTAAGAAAAATATATTATCACATTTGAATTTTATAATAAATGGCGCTGTTTTAAATAACGAACACGTTGATCGTCGGCGTAGCGCTTTATTTATTAAAAATGGTGTGTTTACTCTGCATTTGAAAATAAATAATTTTCTTAATTAATGGTATTATTAATGTACCTAAGAAAAATATATTATCACATTTGAATTTTATAATAAATGGCGCTGTTTTAAATAACGAACACGTTGATCGTCGGCGTAGCGCTTTATTTATTAAAAATGGTGTGTTTACTCTGCATTTGAAAATAAATAATTTTCTTAATTAATGGTATTATTAATGTACCTAAGAAAAATATATTATCACATTTGAATTTTATAATAAATGGCGCTGTTTTAAATAACGAACACGTTGATCGTCGGCGTAGCGCTTTATTTATTAAAAATGGTGTGTTTACTCTGCATTTGAAAATAAATAATTTTCTTAATTAATTGTATTATTAATGTACCTAAGAAAAATATATTATCACATTTGCATTTTATAATAAATGGCGCTGTTTTAAATAACGAACACGTTGATCGTCGGCGTAGCGCTTTATTTATTAAAAATGGTGTGTTTACTCTGCATTTGAAAATAAATAATTTTCTTAATTAATGGTATTATTAATGTACCTAAGAAAAATATATTATCACATTTGAATTTTATAATAAATGGCGCTGTTTTAAATAACGAACACGTTGATCGTCGGCGTAGCGCTTTATTTATTAAAAATGGTGTGTTTACTCTGCATTTGAAAATAAATAATTTTCTTAATTAATTGTATTATTAATGTACCTAAGAAAAATATATTATCACATTTGCATTTTATAATAAATGGCGCTGTTTTAAATAACGAACACGTTGATCGTCGGCGTAGCGCTTTATTTATTAAAAATGGTGTGTTTACTCTGCATTTGAAAATAAATAATTTTCTTAATTAATGGTATTATTAATGTACCTAAGAAAAATATATTATCACATTTGAATTTTATAATAAATGGCGCTGTTTTAAATAACGAACACGTTGATCGTCGGCGTAGCGCTTTATTTATTAAAAATGGTGTGTTTACTCTGCATTTGAAAATAAATAATTTTCTTAATTAATTGTATTATTAATATACCTAAGAAAAATATATTATCACATTTGAATTTTATAATAAATGGCGCTGTTTTAAATAACGAACACGTTGATCGTCGGCGTAGCGCTTTATTTATTAAAAATGGTGTGTTTACTCTGCATTTGAAAATAAATAATTTTCTCATTGTATATATAAATAAATTTTACAATATAAGTGTTCTTCGTTATCAGTAGCAGCTATTATTGTTTAAATTTAACTTTTAATGAAGTAAAAAAACTCCTTTTTATGTTTTATAATCGAATATACAATAGCCTATTTTTCCCAGGGTGACTAAGCTTTAAATAAGGACTAGTTTTCAAGAAAAAACGTTCAGTAGTTTTGCATGAATCGTGATCAAGTTAAAATTAAAATATCAGAAATTTTTCTTTCCTTTTTTTTTCTTGACACTGAAGTACCGGCTCATTCGGAACGTTAGTCTTAGGCTACTATATTTATATATATTTCACTATGTAATACCAGATAAAACAAGCGTTTCTAAATATCGGCTCAAAATAGCAATAAAAATATATTCTGAATCTTATGTTACGGTAATACGAGTACAAAAGCAAAGTAAAATGTTAAATAAAAATAGCCCTCTTGAAAAAGAATAAGTCATAACTGAATTGACGTTCAGTTTGATTGAACAGTACTGTAAACGACACAGTTGTCGTTCAAATTGAAAAAAGAAATAAACGAAACGAACCAAATAAACCGTCTGAAACACACAGAGCTCATAACCTGTGACTGATTGAACGACGCATTTGGCCAGAGGGAGTAGTGCAGCATTCGAACGCAAGTTGCATTGCAATTTTATCCGTTGACTGAGCATCCAATTTCTTAATGCAATTGTATCCAATTGGAAATGCAATTAGTAGAGTACAACATGCAACTCGAGTGTTTAATACAAATGTGTAGTTTAACTAAGTTTAACTGTTATCGGTAGACAAGCAGTTTGAAATTTAATAAGACGGAGCAGGTGTCACGTAAACATGGAACATCTTTCCATGAATATTCATGCAGAGAGTATGTTAATATTATGTTAATGAGGTCGCACATGACGAAGAAATATGTGTAATTGAATAGTTGTGACCCGAAGGGAATGAATTCATACACGGACATAGCAAATTTAATTGTTACTGGTGATATTTAACTGATACATTTCTAAAATTAATCGACTGTATCTATGCTATGTATTCTTCGTTTAGTGACAACAACCCTTCTAACTTCTAAATTGTAATTTGAACATAGGACAGAAGATTTAATGAAAAGGGCGCTGACTTCTGTGCTTATTGAATACAGCTGTTCTTGAGGACAGCATTCAAGCTTGGTTTAGCTAGCTCAGCTAAGAAGTATTAAGTAATATGTAATTTTTTAAAAGGTTAACAAACTGTTGTTACATCAAAACACCAAACTGAAAACAAAATGAACTAAGGAAATTAATTAACAACATTTTGTTTTTTAGAACAAAAAAATTCAACTTCAATTTTAACATTAATCTCATTTTTCTTAAATATTCTAACAAATGTCTAAAGTTGTCTACAGTGTCGCTATAACAGTGTTATATAAAAAGATGTGGTTTGGTCAGTTTTTTTATGACAATGTGTGGCAAAAGAACTTAACATATTTTCTTAAACATTATCACAATCACTATAACCCATCACAATTTCACTGCTGAACAGTAGACCCTCCTTATAGATTGCCGCATAGCATGATCCTAAACCATCTACTTCCGTCGCCGATCGCGTGTTTCCTGAAATCGTCACTCCATCTATAGCAACGTCAAACACTACGTTTGCTAGTACGATGTTGCCACTCGAGGACTTTTTTTCCAATCTACTACATAAAAGCGCCACTTCTTGCTTGTATAAAGTATTACATACAAATATAAAATACCATCGTGTATAATTTTTTTTATACCAGACTGGCCAAAGCTGGCACGGATTTTCTCTCAATTCTAAAAGGGTTTTCCGCCGTGCTATCCCGTTTTAATTTCTTCACCATGCAGATGTTTTAATTCATCACCAAGCACGTAAAATTTCAATCAACATCAGTACCAAGGGGATAAAACTCAAGTTGCTCATGTAACATGGAATATAGGTCGAGCGCTGATCTATATTTTTTTTACTTTACCTTTTTTCGAAGTGCACACTTCTTTGGCAGCGTTGTGATGAAATGAAACGAAAAATCGACACTAAAGAAAAACAAATATATAAATATATAGGAGAGAATGAGATAGAATCTATACTAATATAATAAAGCGAAAGAGGTTTTTTGTTTGTTTTAACACGCTTATCTCCGATACTACCAGTCCGATTTAATAAATTCTTTTTTTATATGATAGCCAGGTTATCAAGCATCACCTCCCAGCTAGCCTTAAATATTTGTTAGGCAAGTCGGAAGAAAGAGCGCTCCCGAACTGCTTAATCCGCGTGCGCTGGCGTAATGGTTAGTGAGTGATACGTAAAAATACTATGTTACACAAAAATATAGATCTTTCCTCCATCTAAAAAAATTCCGGGGTACCATAGTACTATTTCTTATACATAAGTCACAATAAGATATATTGTCACAACAAATATTAAAATTTTAAAAGTTATTTATGAGCTAATATTAGGCATAGCATAATAATCCTTATGAACGAAAGTTTTTTCATAATCAATATTTTTTTTAAGATTAACTTTGCTCTTAATAGAATGTTATTTGGACGCGTAATTTAAAAGATAATGAAAAATTAAATTAATTCAAGACTCGGCTTGACGCATGAACGACGCCTAGCCACCCGATGATAACCGAAAGAGAATAAGTGAGGTGTCATGTCGCGCGGGTTCAGGGCGTGATACAGCATAGGTAAAGTGTTTCCTATTATTTCGGTCTCCTTTGTGTGCGGTGCATTAAAAATGGCTATAGTATAAGTTTTAAAATAAAGAATTTAAAAATTACAAATTTATTAAAAAATAAATAAAATTTATTATAATGATTTCTTATATTTACGCGAACACTACACATTTAAATAAAACTAATTTTAAAGATTTTATCGCGTATATTAACTTATTTTACATTCCCGACGTTTCAAGCACTTTACAGCACCCATGGTCACGGGGGGGGGGGGGGGGGGGTACTGAGGTGTATGATGTCCCAATGTCATAGTTAACCACGGCTACCTCCAGATTAAAAATTATTAATTTTTGATCCGATCTACGCAGTATGAACTTACAGTATCATGAAGTCTTGCAGTTTTATGCTTAGGTTGGGATTTAATTTTATTAATTATGGGATCCCAAGCAGATGGTAGCACCCAGACATCTTCTCTATTAAAATTAGGATGTTTCTTTATTTCAATAGCCTCGCGAGTCATCCTTGGAAGGAATCGGTGTTCTTTAGCGAGGATTTGTGGTCTATCAAATCTAATGTAGTGACGGGGGCGATCCTGTACGTGTTCACAGACTGCAGACTTCCCGGAACGTCTATTCTTCACATAAGCTATGTGTTCTTTAACACGGGTTTTTATAGATCTTTTAGTTTGTCCTATATAAGAGAGACCACATTCACAATCAAGCTTATACACTCCTGCATCTTGCAGAGGAATATTACACTTGACTGATGGTAAAAACTGACTAATCTTCTTCGGCGGCTTGAAATATTTTTTAATGGAAGCCTGCTTCAAGATGTAGCCAATCTTGTCAGTGACACCTCTGACATATGGCAGTACAGCAGGCACTCGCTCGACTGTGGCCGGCTTCACTCGTTCACTGTGACGTAGGCGCGGGACCTGAAGCTTATTGTCGTGCAAAACTTGCTTGACGTGTTGGAGCTCGGCGGCCAGGTGTTTACTGTCATAGATCCCTCGTGCTCTCTGAAACAAAGATTTGCCCACGGTAGCTAACTGTGAAGGATGGTGGTGAGAATCACCATTTAAATATCTATCTGTATGGGTCTTTTTTCTATACACAGTGTGGCTCAAGGTGTTATCAGGATTCCGAATTACTAACACATCTAGAAAAGCTAAAGAATCGTCTGCCTCTAACTCCATTGTGAACTGAATTTTAGAATTTAAGGAGTTAAGATGGTCTAGAAATGCAGTTACTTTATCTAAAGGGAGAATTGTGAAAGTGTCGTCTACGTACCGCTTGTAGAATCTTGGATTTACGGGAGAAGTACGCAGGGCTTTCTCCTCAAAGTCCTCCATGAATATATCGGCAACAATGGGAGATACAGGTGAGCCCATCGCCACTCCATCTACTTGCTTGTAGAACTCCTCCTTCCACAATAGGTAGCCAGATCTAAGGCAGTGTCTAAGTAATACTGCATATTCTACGGGCATGTTGTTTTGCTCTAGCCTTCTAGTAACAATCGAGATGCAGTCTTCAACAGGTAAGCATGTGAACAGAGACTTCACATCAAAACTGACCATAGTTTCATTGTCTGCCAGATGTAGGTTTTTAATCTCGCTGAAAAAATGGTAGGAATCCTTTGTGTGTGCTTTTGTATGTCCCCTGAGCGGTGAGAGTATATTCGCTAAGTGTTGAGCCAATTTGTAAGTTGGTGAATCGATTTGGCTCACTATAGGACGTAGTGGAGCATTGGGCTTGTGTATTTTTGGTAACCCATACAATGTTGGTGGTTTGGCACAAGTAGGTATTATCGATTTTACGTCTAGATTTAATCTTTCGGAGTGTTTCTTTATGAGATCACTAGTTGTTTTGAGTGTGTTATTTGTTGGGTCATTTTTAACCTTTTTATAAGTACTTGCATCCGACAAAAGTTCTTGTATTTTAGAATTATAATCCGACGTATCCATGACTACCGTGGCATTTCCCTTATCTGCGCGGAGAATCGTGAGTTCTCGTTTATTGCGTAGGTTATTCAACGCTTTAAATTCGTCTTTAGGTAGATTCGGTTTTGGCGCTGAGCTTCGACGTAACATAGACGAAATGTCTTGACGTATCGCTTCCAAATCTTCCTTTCGCATATTGTTTTTAAATAAACAGTCCTCGACACTGCAGATAATTTCTTCGTACGGTAATTTTTTAGGTGTTAAAGCAAAATTAAGGCCTTTCGATAATACTCTAATTGTTGCATCATCCAGAGTTTGTTTTGAGAGATTATAGACCGCGCTTAATCCATAGATTAAGAACGCGGATCATAATCCGCGTTCGTAGTCAATGGTTGCGTTTCGTTCTCACGTTGACTCAGATGTTTGACATTTAATTTGGTCGTCAATTTTTGATATTTTACAATATGTTTGTTTTTGCATTCGTTATATTTATTAATTTCTCGTTCATTTAACGTTTCGATGCAAACATTATAATCAAATGTCGTTAAAACTGCCTTTAACTCACTGAATGATGTGTCTATGGAATTGTTTATGGTATGTAGATCGGAGCGTTTTTGTTGGATTACCGTTCGTAACAACTTTTTACTTGCCTGATTTAAGATCTTAGCGCTTCCTCGAATGTCCTATTTAGTGGATATTTTGACACACGTAGGAATGATATTATTATCGCGACATCTCTTCAAAAATCGTAGATCGGATCAAAAATTAATAATTTTTAATCTGGAGGTAGCCGTGGTTAACTATGACATTGGGACATCATACACCTCAGTCCCCCCCGTGACCATGGGTGCTGTAAAGTGCTTGAAACGTCGGGAATGTAAAATAAGTTAATATACGCGATAAAATCCGTAAAATTAGTTTTATTTACAAATTAATTATATCAAATAAAATTAATTATATTAAATAAAATTATTATATCCAAACCATTCCTAACAATCTACGATTTAATATCTTATCATTTTTATTAAATTAGTCTATTTTACGGACCACGTTAAGAGTTAATAAATTTTTGTTTACTTGTTGGATAAAATAATTTTACCTATAGAATTCACTTTATAGTCAAAATCATTTTATCGAACAAAAATTTATTGACTGTAGTAGACGTCTTTCGTTAATATTATTTTGATTTAATACACTAAAATTTAGGCTCTACATGTCTAAAAACAAGGATTGTAACATTTATTTGCTATAAAATTAAAATTTTATGTTATATTTTATGGCGCATTGCAAATTATCAAATTAAATAAATCATTTGCTGTGAATTTTTTTTTGTTTTATATTTCATTTTATTTGAAGCTTTCACTTCTACCGCGTGTGAAGTGCACACATGCTTTTTAAATAAACATTGCTAATATTCCCTTTCACCACACCTGGTACACCTGTACCTGGACAGTAGTCGAATGGCGGTTTCGAGCCCACGTCCTTTTGAGTTCTAGGTCCGCACCCTGCCATTAGACTCATGTCTCTTTCATGTATATATGTATAAAATTTCTATTAAGTTCAGTGGTTATTTGCATGCTATTAAGAGATATTTTTTTTTTAATTTTGTCTGTTCGGACTAAACTTAAGAATTGTGAACCGATGGTGATGAAAGTTTACGAACAGGTAAAGAGCAATACCAGGAGGAATCTAGGCTATTATTAATCCGAATATCTTCAAGATTGGTTTTTTGAAAAATACGAAAAATTTATAAGCTAATATTGGATTATCATAAATCTAAATAACGCCACATTAATAGTACCTATCCACGCGAAGCCGGGCGGGATTTTAGTCTTAAATATTATATATTTAATATTAAGAAAACCAAGGTGAATAAATAAATAAAAAGAGTGAATAACATAAATATCAAGGATCACAGATAAGATCAAACGAATTTAGAACGTGATCAAGCTTGTAGGTCACGTCACGGAACACCTACGGAACTGAGGTGGAGGTCGAGATGTCGACTTTAGGTTAAACCGTGACGAATTAAATTGAACGAGGTTACTGCCGTAATACAACAGCTACGATTCGTACTTTCAAGTATTTTAAAGACACAAGAGATTGAAATGATAAAAGAGCGGTATATGAGGAATGTTTTATATCACCTTGAGCATAACATGATGGACACGGTCACAACATAAAATACAAAAACAACAAACAAGATTAAAATGTAAATTACCATTTTCAACTACATGATCTACGCGTAGCAGCGGTGTTAAAAATTCCACTAGCCAATATCGCCCAGTGAGTAACGTAAGAGGTGACAGAGGGAAACAAACCAGATATGCAGCAGGTTTTTCCTTATGACAAAAATAGAAAACTGCGGTTACCAACCGGCATGATAAGTGTGGATTTTGTAGCAAATATGAGTCAATCTTTTTTGAGGCCTATGTTTAGTAGTACGGTAGCCTAAGCCATGAGTGGAGAGCGTTTTTCGGAGCGTGCGGTGTAGCGTCGCGTTCGGTAATGCTTTATTTTAGGCGAACGCTAGTTAGTATCCTGACAGGAGGCCGCTAAAAATTAACGCCGAAAGCATCGCTGCAAGGTTAAATACTACGCTCAATTACAGCGAGCATTCAGACGGTACTCGGTAAGGTGGAAAACGTTCGACAGGCCGAGCGGCGTACCGGTGTGTACAAAACCCCTTATTTCTTTCTTATTTGACGTAACATTTCTTTAAAATGAAACTGAAACATACGGGTACCAGGTCCGACAAATGAGCCATAACGAAAAGGTCAATATCGTGTCGCCTTAATATTTTTTTTTATAGTATAGGGTGACAAACGAGCACACAGTCCACCTGATGGTAAGTGGCTGCTGTGGCTCATAGACATCTACATTTATCCTCGTTTGCGAATCAAAATACAGATGCGTTGCCACCCGTGAAGACTAAGATAGAATGCCTCGTTTCCAGTAAAAAGGGTCTCCGGTTCTCTACACTCACCATACGAAACACAGCAGTGTTAAGCTGTTATTTGACGTTGGTATTCTGTGAGAGCGTGGTCCTTCCCCGGTCGAGCCGACCCATTTGTGCTACAACTATACTACTAATAAAGCTGCAGCATGGCTCTACCACGTAAAAACCACGTACCACGTAATTATTACAAAACCGTTGGTCTTAGAGATCTAAGTGAAATGTCATTATTTAACTATTACGACCTTGACTTTGCATCAGGGCCGCGAGGGTTGGCGTGGAAGGAGCTACGCGCAGATTGACCAAAACTGGCGCTCTTTCTCCTTTCTAACAATGAAAGCGACTCGCTGGCATGTGCGCCGACACAGCCCCAACCGATTACTTTTTAAACGACCGCCACACAGAACACAAGTTTAACAGCATACGTTTTTCAAGCACGAAGCCAGCCCGGCCCCCTGCACGCCTGTCATTCAGTTTTTACACAAGTTTACGTCCGGCATAAGTGTGACAGATATTTCACAGACATTTGACGTCCCCGAACACGTATGGGGCAACATGTTGGACTCTTTTATGTTGCAATAAACTCTCAGAAATGAGCCTGTGTCACACTGTGGGATTTATATTGGCTGTTACTTCTTTTCTCTTTTACCCGTAATACATTATAACTACGTCACAAAGTAACAAAGTGTAAGTGGATCGCTTTTTTTTTATATAGGATAAGGGTGACAAACGAGCACACAGTCCACCTGATGGTAAGTGGTTGCTGCGGCCCATAGACATCTACATCTCTATTACAAATCAAAATGCAGATGCGTTGTCACTCGTGAGGACTAAGATGGAATGCCTCATTTCCAGTAAAAAGAGCCTCCGGCCACCTGCACTCACCAAGCGAAATGCAGAGGTAAACCTCTACTTTACGCTGGTTTTCTGTGAGGTCGTGGTACCACCCCGGTTCGAGCCGACCCATCCGTGCGACAGCAAAAGCTGCCGCGTGGCTCTACCACTATTGTTTGATTGTGCTTGTGAAAGCGATATGCTTTGAAATGTGTTTGTCAGTTCCCAAGCTCAGCGATAGTGCTGTTTCCAACTGCGATGATACTAGCAGATATTAGAATGTTACATCAACACAAAATTAAACGGAAACAAAAATAAAAATATACCGATAAAGAAAAGGCTATACTTAGGTCATTATTACGTTTCTTCCAATTAACACAGCCTCTTGTACGGAGTACACTTACCTGGAAATAGATAAAAAGAACTTCGATTAAATTGCATCTTAAAGAATATAGCGACGTAATAAATTGTACATTTTTATTTATATAATTTCCGCATCACAGCTTTTGAAGTCTGTACTATAAGGTAGTGTGTCGAAGAACTGAAGCCGCGACTACAGAAGCTGTTATGTGGAAACTATTTTATTCTTTTTAGTATTTAAAATAGAATAGAATCATTTTAATTCAATACAGTTTACAGTACATAATACTTATTGAGTCATTTTTTACTTTTACCAAAAAAACCTCAGTCCTGGGAAGAACCAGCAAGAAACCCAGCGGGACTTTTTAAAAAAAAACACAATTTACAATATAATATTTTATACAATTGTTATGAAAAGATTTAAAAACAGCATGGCAGGTGATTACTGCCATGCTGTTTCTAAATGTAAAAAAAAACCCTGGGAATGAGGACCACCTCATTCCCAGGGGTTTTATCAGTCATGTACTCTTTATTAGTATAATAACCCTTATATATAACCTAATATAATAACCTAACCCTAGACAATTTTTGGATATTAAATAATTTAAACATTTTGATAGAAAAGTTCTGCATATTTTCTAAGGGCTTTGTTGTAAAAACATATACATTGCCCCATGATCGAATTACTGAACCTTTGGAGTCGAGTAACTGGTATAACTAATTTGTGCTTGTTGTTAGTATTTACAGAATACTAATATTTGAAATCGTTGTTTCACTTTTTATTTAAAAAAAATTCCACTTTTGAGGGGATTAAGAAATATCCCAAGTTCAAGTTTTTTTATTTTTTTTATTTATTTATTATACATCCACTTATTACTATCATTACAGGATTGCCCTAATACGATAGATAAGTCATACTTTTGTTATGTTAGACATAATAAGTTTATAAACTAAAACATATATAGAACAAGGTAGCCTTTGTGAACTCGTTCAGAGAACATCCGAATAAATCATTTCCCTCAGCCACCGCATTGAGTGTACGTAATGCGCGGGTGATTGGCGCTTCACGTAATAGGTTGGTTTTCACGCGCGGTAGGTCCAGCAGTCGCACTCGTCACCGCCGTTCGGCACTTCGATCTGGCACGCATAACTTCATCTCCTGCAGGATAGCTGGATTGTTACCTACACCCCGTAACACCTTAAACAAGTATGTGGCCAGCGATACTTCCCTTCTTACTTCTAGTTTACTGTATCCAACCATACCGAGAACAAACAAAGTAGGACAACAATAATTCATTTTATACATTAAACACTTCATACCCTTTGTATCCACTCAACAGGTTTTTATAGTATAAGAGTTACAAGCGATCTCATAGCCCACATGTTGATAAGTGGATGTTGTGGTCCATAGACATCTACATCTATCCTCGATTAAGAATCGAAATGCAGATGTGTTGTCACCCCTGAGGACTAAGATGGAATGCCTCGTATCTAGTAAAAAGGGTCTCCGGTTCTCTACACTCGCCATACGAAACACGGCAGCGTTAAGCTGGTATTCTGTGAGAGTGTGGTTATTTCCCGGTCGAGCCGACCCATTCGTGCTTCAACTATAATATAACTGCAGCATGGCTCTAATACGTACAACAGGTGAAATATTTTCTTCTAATTCATATGACGTCTAAGGAATATGCTATTCAATAAAAAAGAATGATTGAAATCAGTTCATCTGTTTCCCAGAAATCAGTGAACACACTTAAAAAAAAAACGTCGTATAAACATCACATCACACAAACAGAACATCCTCGTTTATCGAAGTTAGTTTATGAAATCGAAATGTGGTCTTCTTGAGAAATAAATAATCTTAAACCGCATAAAAGTAAAAAGTAAAGTTGCAGCCTATTTACGTCCCACTTCTGCGCACAGGCCTCCTCTCATTTCTGAGAGGGTTTTAGGGCAAGTAATTGTCCACCGCGCTGCCCTAATGCGTGTTGGCGAACTTCACATGTCTTCGATAATATTTTTTTTTCTTATTTCTCAGACATGCAGGTTTCCTCACTATGTTTTCCTTCACCGGCGAGCACGTGGTAAATCAGCACTTAAAATTGCAATTAACAATTTCATTGGTGCCGGCGGCGATCGAACCCGCGTTGCTCGAGTACGGCTAGCTCGTAATCGTATATTTGGATCTAACTTAACGTTCTTTTTCAAAAAAGTACTTAATCTATTTTCTGTGATGGTGGTGCTGTTAGTCTATACGGCTCTTACAGCTTCATACAACAATTTAAAAAGGGAAAGGCAATGAAGATGAGAATGATGATGATGATGAACGTTTATGATTTGGTATCGTTAACAATCATCATGTCCCCTCTGTTGAAGTTTTTTAAGCTATCTAACCGCTGTCCGAGTCGGGGTGTACGGACCCCGCCTCTGACTGCTTAGCAAAGTTCATAGGAACGAACGAAAGAATGAACGAAATGATGATGCCCTGGTGACTGATTTTGATCATGGCGCCAAGAAAGCTATTAGGATTAAGGCAGCGCTACAAGTTTAAATAGTACAGAACAAATTAGTCTTTCTTCGACATACCTTTTATATTACGCGATCGAGTTAAGTTATAACTGTGGCAAATATCCCCCTTCGTTTTATTAACCAACCCTATCACTATTCCTATATTACATTTATATGGACGGGAACGGGTGTGTTCAATTACGGTTCCAATATGAGCCATTCTCCTTGTCCTTCTTTTTAGTATTTTCTTATAAATGTAATACACTAAATTCGTATGTTCGCTGGCCGGAATAGACATATTTTATTTCAAAGAGAAAAGAACTTTATTTGGGTATAGCGTTGTGTATTTTTTATTTTTTAAAACCTTATAGATCTATCATAACTTGACATGCATGAAAATGCATGCACGTCTAGTAATAACTGTCATGATAACTATGTAAATAAACCTAAAAGTTAAAAATATTTTTATACGTAGATATTTTTTGTATGTTATAAGTAAACATTATGCAAAATGCCTCTGCTTAAGTGTTTCTAAATAACTTGTTCTTTACCTACCTTAAAGTATCATTCATCGGTTACTTCCATCGTTTCAACATTTATTACACAATAAAGTTTTTTTTAAATAAAAAGATAAATTGTGAAAGCACACAAACATTTGAAGGAGCAAACCTATGAAGGCTTATTTTTTTATTGGAAAGATTTCTTCCGGAATGTAACCAAAAGATACAACAGTAAAACTTTCGGTTTTATACCAAGTACTCTGTGAATATACAGCATGTTGTAAAGAATTAGTTGCAGTGCTGCGCCCAATAACAACGCTAGGTACGTTACTTATAATGAATGGGATGTTTCCAAACGGGCCAGCTCTTTGTACATTACTTCAAAAAACTAAGATAAATACATCAAATTCGAGAACAATGCATATAATTAGTATAAATAAATACTTCAGTGGTTTAAAATCATTGATTAATTAATCAATTATGTTAGTCAACTTTTAAAATAGAGTCTTACCAATTTATTTTAAACATGAAAACGATGAACATAGAATGAAATGAAGTGAACTATTGGCTGTGAAGTGCCACAAGTGTATGTAACCATTGACTCATAATATTATATCAACGTCATTGGTCAAATGACATATTACCGCCTTAATCTTTTTTTTAAATTGTGTATTGTGTATTCTAAGGCCCTTCTTAATAAACATTACTCAACAACGAACTCAAGTGCGTAATCATTTGATACGCGCTGATATCAGCCTTCTCAAGGTCGTTGCTAATTAATAAACACATAAAACAGTATCTCAAAACGCTGTACTTAGGAATACTGTTCTGTGACTTGCACTTAAGTGCACTTGAGAGTCCAGTTTCGTGAATTAATCAGTGTGGCACTCAGCTGATAACGTAAACCTAAACCGCATTTTGAGATATGTTTATTAATAAGATCATAACCTCAAGATTATACTCAAGTGCGTGTGCTTGAGCTGAGTAACGTTTATTAATACGTGCCTAAGTGTAGTTGTGTTGTTTTGAATCAGCAAACAAAGCTACATTATAAAAATGGATAACTAAAAGATCGTTCTATGTGTGATTAAATAAAAAATAGTGGCAAATAAAAAAATATTTTTAATAATTATTATGTAATAATCAATATTGAATAAAAAATCAGTCTATTGTATTAATTGCCTATATTTAAATTTAGTGTACAAATACCAAATTACCCTTACCCTGAGTACCCTTAACCGACGACTCTTAACATACGTAGCTACTTAGATGTCAAAGAATCGAGAGGTGTGTCAGGGTCGTGCCAAATGGAAGTCCTTAGTCTCTGCCTACTCCTCTGGGTAAAATGTATGAGACTTTATGTATGCAGACGCTATAAATTTTGAAACACCTCATTTATAGTTTCCTCAAAAGTTTGTCAGATAGAAATGTTAACTATTCGAATAATAATGATCTTATCAAGCCAGTTTATGTAAAGTCCTTTCCTTTCCCAACTCTCGCGTACTTATTCAAGACACGGGTCGTGCGGTAACTGACAGCGCTCTAATTATTTACATTATTAACTATATAGTATAATTACGTGGTAGAGCCGCGCTGCAACTATATTAGTAGTATAGTTGTCTCTCACAAAATACCCGCGTAAAATAGCAGCTTAACATAGCTGTGTTTCGTATGGTGAGTGTAGAGAAACGGAGACCCATTTTACTGGAAAAGGTGCTTTCCATCCTAGTCCTCACGGGTGACGACGCATCTGCATTTTGATTCTTTATTGAGGATAAATGTAGATGTCTATGGGTCACAGCAACCACTTACCATCAGGTGGGCTTTTTGCTCGTTTTTTCACCCTATCCTATAAACAAATTATAGATACGAGGGTATGAATATCCACTACCCCATATCGTCCCTTGGGCAAATGAGAGAAATTGAAACTGAAGATGGGCAGCAGCATATTCCTGGTGTCAACTCAAAATAATAATAAAAACTTGTCAAGTCTGGCAACCTTTGTTTCGCAGGGGACTTTTATAGACAGTAATAGATGATGATAGATATTTTTTGACGTTAAGTGAACACAATACATTGTAATGCTAACTCGGGCTCAGTGGTGAGCATAAATGCCTAATGAGTGGAAAGCCCTGCGTTCGCATATCGGCCATTGAAAATCCAATATGCCCTAATAAAATATCGATATACTATGCGCGCAAGATAAGAATTGGCTTGGCCTTACTTACAACATCACTCTCATGACGTCAATCTTCATTTATCCCGCTCCCTCGAGATAGCGAGTCGGGTGTGCTTTACTGTCGATTAACTGTCATGACGCTATTTACCAACGTCAGATCGTATTCATCATTCATAAGTTTAATTTGGAAAAAAACACGTAATATCTTACAGATATTAAAAATGAACTAGCTGAGATCCGCGTAATAATTATTAACATATAGTGTAATGGATTTCCGCAAAGTCACGCCTGATTCTATTAATCAAAGAAATATCTATTTATTGCGCCTATAAAGAGTCGTGGAGTCTCAGGATTTGGGCGCACTTTCCTTAAACTGGTACGCAGCAACCCGAGTTCATCACCGTCGGAAATAGTTAAATTTTTATACAATTAAATGCGAATATAACAATTGAATTTATTAACATGTTAGTTAAATTGGTAATGTTATAAAAATATTTCATGGACATGTTCATCATCATCATTACAGCCCTTCACAAGTCCACTGCTGAACATAGGCCTCCCCCAAAGAATGCCACAAAGCACGGTCCTGAGCCACCTGCATCCATCGACTTCCTGCATGTCTTACCAGGTCGTCACTCCATCTCGTGGGGGGACGCCCTACACTTCGCCTACCGGTACGAGGCTGCCACTCGAGAACCTTTCTTCCCCATCGGTTGTCGGTTCTTCGAGCTATATGGCCGGCCCACTGTCACTTCAGCTTACTAATCCGTTGGGCTATGTCGGTTACTCTGGTTCTACTGCGGATAACCTCATTCCTAAGTTTATCACGCAGAGAAACTCCGAGCATAGCCCTCTCCATAGCTCGCTGAGCGACCTTGAGCTTCCTCATACATTAAATTACAAAAATGTACAATGAGGCAGCGCGGCGAAATTTTTTATCCTATATTTACATAGCCCCCGAAAAACGTACGTAAACATACGAGGTCAGTGTATAAGCAGCATTAGTATATAGGCAATTTCGTATTTATATGCAAGCGAATATCGCCGAGGTAAGTAGTTTCTGCTGATGTTTTAATTTACCGATAAAGTGTAATTTCACAGTGGCCGCATATAGATTTCAACCATACAACACAACAATCAAAAACCGAAGTCGATTAACTTCTTTCTTTAAAGCAAACTGTTAACAGATTTAGGTACTTTGTGTATTGAAAACTACGCTGTGAAAGTTACGTTTTTAGGTTTCAGCCAATATACATACGCCCCACAACTGGGCGCAGACCTCTTATTTCTGCGCTGTATTGTAAGCCAATTTATTTGTTTAAAATAATGTTATCCCCACATTAGGATTTTCTCATGTATCGTGGAAGCAGTTTACACACATAAATTGCTCTAGGACAGATCTAAGATTTAAGATCCAAAACAATAATTTGTAGGACATACAAATACTTTTTTAGTTGTGCGGGATTTCAACCTAAACGCTTACTCACTGCGCTACAGAGCCGTCATTATTGCAATAAAGACGGCTAGTAGCAACCATCCTCAACAAAGATGCGGATCGAACTGCCTACTAATGTCTAACAATGACGTTCGTTAGTGACATAATTTACGTATATGTGCGTTGTGTTATTGAAAACCAAAGACCCCAGAAAGTATACGGTCCGCCCTTGAAAGCCTAACAATACGGAGATAATTTTTTGGTAATATTTGAGATGATGCTGCTTTAGAAAAAGTCCAAATTATCCTCCTGATGTAGGCTCTGACTGATAACATAGCTATACAATATATAAAAAACCCTGTCCGATCCGTAAAGGTGGTTTAGGCATCGTGATATGAGTTTGTTCATGTAATCCTTTTCAGAGAATAAATAAAATAAAAAATTCCGGGTGAAATAAACGGAATGGAAATTAAATGAGAAAACTTATAGGTACATTGCGTTACATGCGGTGCGGACAGCCATCGGTTGTTGCAAAAATTTGTGCAAATTGTAGTAAAAAAAGACGTATTCTAAATACAAAAATATTCTTATATAATAATAAAATAATGTTTTAATTTTTTTTTTGGTAATGTCATTGCGATATTTATGTGCGCTTTTCAGATCGAAAGGGATGTTTTTACATGTTGTATATAAGTGTGTAATAGTCATCATCAGCACGCAGAAATCCAATGCTGGATATTGACCTCTCCCGTTGAACATTGATGGTCCTCTCTAACCTTTGACGCTGCGACACGTCTGATGTAAATGAAATGTTATCTATCGGAAGGCATAAGATTTTTCCGGTGTTTTCTAGCTATAGTCGTCTGTTACGACACCCACGGGACGAAATAGAGTGATGTATTCCTTTACGCCGTTCTTCATCATCATTATCGTTAGAGCCCATCACAAGGCTGAACATAGACCTCCCACAAAGAACGCCAAAAGACACGGTCCTGGGCGACCTGCATGCATCGACTACCTACACGTCTTACCAGGTCGTCACTCCATCTGATGAGAGGAGGGCGGTCTACACTTCGCTTACCCGTACGAGGTCACGATAACCTTTCTTCCCCATCGGTAGCGTTAAATAAGTTTGTTAAACACGGCAATAATAAATAGACCGGCGGAGAGCAAAGTAAAAACGTGCGAGATATCTGGCAGTACTATTGTCGATTTGAATGCCAAATAACAAATACATCGTGTTATGATAGGCAAATAAGTGTTATCTACAATCTATACCATATAAATCAGTCGCCTTACAGTTGCTACGGAAAACTGTATCAGTGAATTTGATGATAAGTTAAGTCTAAAATGTAAATTTGTATTCCAAAGAAAAAGCACAAACTTAGGCAATATGGGGCGTGAACCGTGGCTTTACTTGGCGCCCGATCCCTTTCCGTATCTGCGACGATGCGCTCCGAGAACGTTTTAACGTTAACAAAGCTGTTTCCGATCGATTAAACCCGTTGAATACACACGAGTAACGGACTACGTTTACGTATTCCCAATATACGACTTCCAGTACTCGGGTAATGCAAACTAAAATTTGGAACTAACTTCTAAAAGGACTTTGGAATGAAAAGTAATTATCACTAGGAATTGAAATTAAATACTAATTATATTTTAAGGTTCTTTTCTGCCGACTTCAAAAAGGAGGCGGTACTCAATTCGACTGTATGTTTTTTTTATGTGTATTAGTTTATAACTTTTAATGGGTAAACCAATTTCGATGATTTATTTTTTATTAGAAAGCTGGTACTTCACATGTGGTCCCATATGAATTTGATCAAGGCAGACCAATAGTTTTTTAGTTATTCTTAATAATTTATATTGAAGTCGGTTGTACAAATTTTTTTTACAAATTATCTATAATATAGATAGTTTAGAAAAAACGTAGAGATCATTTTCTATATTTATTTTAAAAAAATTAACAAAATCAAAAACATGAAACTACGCATATTAAAACAGTGCGATCTACCATCTAGTGCTTCGTCACCATTTACCACGGGATGGTGGGATTTTTCAGTTAAGCACTGGCTTATAATAAGTTAAAAAATATAAGCAACTGACACATGAGACACATTATATTAAAATTCTACACAAAATTTTTAAGCAAATAAATATGGTAAAATGTTTTCTATGGACGGCTTATGTCCAAAACTGGACATGGGCTTCATCTAAAGACTGCCATAACACAAGGCACCGAGTCACCCAATTGTCATTTATCAATTCGTTATTTAAGCCCATCAAAAGTCCACTGCTGAACATTGGCCTCCCATACAGATTGCCTCATAGAGTGGGTATTTGTCATTGCTGCCAGGCTTAATATGACAACCGTAGTTTTTTATTATTTTGACTTAAAGAGACTTTTTCATATTTTGAAAAGCGATACTAGTTCGAATTTAAATAGCTAATCCACATTACGTACAAATGTTGGAAAACAGGTGGAATACTATTCAAGCCCTGGCTAATAATGGTTAAGAAAAATAACCGGCGAAGTGCGAGTCGGACACGCAAATGAAGGGTTCCGTACCATCGTAATACACGTTTCTAGTAGGGGAGCCCCTTTTCATTTTTAATTTATTTAATTTGTTGTTATAGCGCCAACAGAAATACACATTCTGTGAAAATTCCAGCCGTCTACGTATTACGGATCATGAGATACAGCCCGCTGACATACAGACGGACGGAAGGACAGCGGAGGCTTACTAATAGGGTCCCGTTGGATACCCTTTGGGTACGGAACATTAAAAACATATTCAATTAATCAAACATCATCATTAATGAACTATAAATAGGCTAAAAACGTGTTTGATATAGAAGCCTACGATACACTCCCGCCTACGCAGGATGTACAATAATACTCGCACATTTAAATCGGAAAGTCAGTCTCAATAACCAAAGGCATAAGTGAATTACTATAATACACATCCACGTGTAGTACAGAGCTATTTAAATACATGTAAATGCACCATCCATGAAAAATCGTGTTAAGCAAACTGTCCATTATCCTCTTACGCAAAAGAGAAACAGCTTTTTAAGAATAAAAGCCACAAATCCATACGCTCGTCCCTCATGACACAACACGATTCCTTTGAAAGCCTTATAAGACGCGGCAATATCTTATTCAGATGGGTATGTGTACATGTATACAAGTAACGCTACACTGCACTAATGCACTCGTGGACGGGAGGGGCGAGTGCTCTTTGACCGCCCGTAGCGAGCCGGCGGAGGCGTTATGACGTGACGTGTGTAAGTACAAAGGAAACGCCAATGCGGGTTTCTTTAATGCTAAAATATATTAGAGCGAGAACATACTTGAGAACAACTTGCTAAAGAATAGCACTCTTACTCAGGAACTGCAAAGTACATATATTTCTAAACGAATGCAACATACGGTTTATGTGTGTTTGTTGGCATTTGGTCTGACTACATCACTTTTAATTATGAGTAAGACATTTCGTCTCTTACCATACTTTTTAGGTATTTTTTAACAAAGTTTTAAAGGAAAAATATTTCAATAAATAAATAAATCATAAAACAATGTAAATTATTATAGTTATCATTCACGGGCCTATAACAGTTTATATTTACTATTTTTTTTTTCTTTATTACAAAGTAGATAATATTAAGTTGTATAGTTTAAAAATATTTTATTTATTTGCTTTTTGATATAATGTTTATGTTTAGATATAATGTTTTTTTACTTATTTTTAATTTATGGAGTGGTTGTACCTACCACAGCTTCTCAAATCATCCAGGGTTAACTGGTAGAGAATGCCACAAGGCATTAAGTCCGCCCTTTATATCCCTTATTATAAGGTAGATGTAAAGAAGAATAAATAAATAAATAAATAAATAAACAGTCCACTTCTGGACCCCCACTGTTTGACAGGCAGGTTGGCGATCGAAGAATCAGAGAACTAGCACTTTTAACGCACATCAAATAGGAATCGTTAAACCGCCATCTGTCAAATAAGATGTGATTTTTCTTACATTCCCGATTATTGCTTCTTATGACACCGACGGGACTAGTTGGTTATTGGCTTTTCTTAAGTTTCCACTGTACAGCGACGATTCTCATTGGTTCATTTATTAGATACCAAAATACGATAAACAAAAATTTATACAGTTCAATATGAATGTGTTCAAAAACAGTATGTATAGTCAATTTTAAGAAAAACCAATAATAATAATAGCCTTGTAGACCATCTCTTATTAAAAAAATCAATTATTAATATGGTCCATAATTCTTGACACTTATCCTTCTCTAATCGGGCAGACCTATTCCGGCAGAGTTGCTGTGCTTTACCATGGATGTTTCTGAATTTGTTAAAGTTCGAAGATTCGTTTGAATGCTATTATTAGCTAGCGGCCATATAAACAGGGGAGATTCCATCTTCTCGTTACTATTTATCTCCATATCCGATCTCAGATCAACAAAAAAAGATAGGCAGAACACTACGTACTTTTCAAGTGACGCCGTAGCCTTATTGTAATAACACGCGCATATATGCACATATCCAACCAACATCATAGTTTTAGGTACATATTATGTGTGCGTCCCGGAGTAAACTTAAACAGACTGATAAAGAAAGATGAAGAATGTACTCATACGAAGTGTTCTACCTATCTTTCTTTGTTGATCTGAGATCGGATATGTGATCTTGAGTATTCGAAGCGAAGAAATTATGAAACTATTAAGTTCATACTGCGTAGATCGGAACAAAAATTAATAATTTTTAATCTGGAGGTAGCCGTGGTTAACTATGACATTGGGACGTAATACTCCTCAGTCCCCCCCCCCCCCCGTGACCATGGGTACTGTAAAGTGCTTGAAACGTCGGGAATGTAAAATAAGTTAATATACGCGATAAAATCCGTAAAATTAGTTTTATTTAAAGTATTACATAATTTAATGTTGTCAATCATACGTATGCACCAACCACATTAATGATTGTAAAAACCAAGTAGCAACTCATTATTTTATGCAATCCTTTACAGCATCGTTATACAAGGCTTGCAAACATATAGAAACAGATCAACAACCCTTCAACAATTTAAAAATTGTAAAATTGCACAATCAATACAATTAGTCGGATCTCTGAATAACACTGTACGCTAGTGAACAAGCCAATTACAGAAGCGACACCTGCCGGTGACTGGCTACGATCTACTAATTAATTGGCATCGACGCGCTTAGCAACGGGCGGTCCATTGTCAGGGAAATGCTTTTGTTAACCGAATGCATTTCCTCTTGCAGCCTACAGATGCTAACAGCGTGCTTGACCTATAAAAGCCGTGTTTATTGCTTGCTAGGCAAAGCGCACGGCGCCGCGTCGTTTGAACTCCAAATAAGTTTTGTTTTCGATTCAGTTTGCCGAGTAATTAATGACATTGCATGAATTCAACAAATTATTTTTCCACTTGAGCAACGTTAACGTTGACATATACCGATTTAACAAAATCTCATACAACCTAAAATATGCCCAATCAACGACGTCTTAATAGCGAAGCTCGTCTTATATATTAAACAAAATGCCCTGCAAAAGAATCATCCAAGGATTTGTCGTGTTATCCTTACCGTTACAACCTACCAAAAGTCGCCCCAATATATCCTCCGCCTCACATAGTTGCCATATTTGGCAGGCAGGATGACAACAATATTTTCGGAACAAAGTTCTTTATCGGACGGTACGGATTTGGCGGATGGGGACTAGGCAACAAAAAGTGTAAGATTTTTCCGTCACGAGTCAAGACCCCTCCTGAGGTAGTGTAGACGGCCTTGGCGGCTATAAGGAAGCAAAATGGAATAATATCCATCGTCCTCGCACTTATTCTCATCTTGCCATGAAGGAAATATAATTTTCTTTTAAATGACACTACATTTTAATAGACGCTAGTAATCCATTCATTTGTATGTATTTGTTAATCAATTATATAATACGTTTATCAATAATAATATACCACGAAAGGAACTTCGTTTGAACAGAGTGTTCCACGACCCTCACACATGTTTTTTTTAGTCGTCATTAGAAAGACGCTGCTGCCTGTCTCCTGGTTTGTTTACCTTTGTCGCCCCGTACGCCACCCAAAACATTACACTGCACTACAGTGAATGATTCATCATGTCGTCTTAGTTCGATGTTTTATAAAGAAAGCGCAGCTATCATACACAATAAATTAAATGTTATAATACTGTAACGCATTTTAACTTAGTTCTCAGTGAAAAGGCGCATCTATCGAGTTATTTATTTGAAGTTGAAAGCGAATATCCATTGGCTACAGCGTCCACAACACCAACACAAATCCGAATAATTGCGAGCATCTGTCTTTTCATCTGATTACAATGTGAGTGTCTTTAAGGCAAAAGTGAACAGGCTTTTGTTTTTTGCGCTTTACCTACCGTCTTCAACTCCATCACCATGCACTGACAAAAAAAATGTGCGAGATATTAATCCGCGGCCCGAAGCGCCGTAGCTAACTCGGCTACAGCGTTAACGACTCGTTATTTTATTGACTACTAGCTGTTCCCCGCGACTTCGCCCGCGTGGAGTTTCTTTTGCGGGACCCTAAAATAAAAGCAGCTGAAGTTACTGCTTACAACATCAGCTATCTGCCAGTGTGTATAAATATTGACATTAATATTTATACGATACTAACGTCACTCAATTGTTTTTCCTTCCCGGAACCCCTCCCCTAACACTTAAACTTTATAGTATGGTAATAAAGTTCAAATTTACTTTTAAGTATTATTAGGAATATTTTGTATGGGAACATAGAAAAGTGTTGTATTTAGACTTTTTCAGGCATTATTTTAAATTTTTCTCTCCGTAAGAACCATCTTCGTACTTCAAGGAATATTATAAAAAAAAAGAATTAGCGATATCGGTGCAGCTACTCTCGAGATTTGCGCTTAGCAACACATTCAGCGATTCATTTTTATATTATAGATGAAATTACAAATATAAACTGAATAGTGTCGTGTATCCTTACACGACACTATTCAGTTTATATTAACCAGTCACCAACCTACGTCGATAATATAAAGTAATTCAAATTCATTTATGCGTTTGCTCAATTTCAGGAAAATACATCCAAACAAATAAAATGGTATCTCTTCTGTGCTGCTATTTTACGGTGGTACATAAATACCTTGAGCGGACCCATTCGTGTCTGCGCCCCCTTTTCCCTAAAGGGGGTAGCTTCCGATTCGGCAGAAAGGCCATACAGGCAAAAGCCAATCCCACAGGTGGTGTTTAGTGGGTAGGCACTCCTTAGTAAGTCCCACATAACCACGCAGCCGGCTGTTTGGTATGCTATGAGCATTCACCACCTCTCTCCCCCGCTTCCGGAGGGTAGCCGCAAAAAAAAATAACCATTCGTGTCACAGCCGCAATACACAACAGTGTTGCTCCAAAAAGTAATATTTTTTTTTCTTTGAATACTATCTTCAATTTTATTCTACTATTTCAATCCTATCTGATCATAAAAGTAAGCGACATATAAAAGTTTTCGATACAAAAGAGTCCTTCACCAGTTTTCTTAAACTTATATCAGTTCGCGGGGACTTCGTATTCATATACGAAGTCCCCGCGTAAAAGGTTATAAAGAAACTAACGTATATTTTTTTTAAAACCTCTAACCCATCAGAATACTAATAGCATTATAACTACAAACGGACGTTTCAATTTTATTTATTCACACTAATTGTTCCAATTTTGTTGTTGTACGGAACGAAACTGCTACTACTATTGCTTTCGTATTCATACAATATAAGCAAAATTAAGCTTTATGCTTTGTCATCTAAAGCTTTTTATTGAGTTGGCTGAACTGCATCATTCCCATTGCAATTACTGTATATTTTAGATATTGTACTGCAATACTATAAATGTGAATCAAAAATGTTAACAAGCATAGAGTTACGATATGTAAAATTTAAGTAGGTAATATTTTGATATGATGAAATATTTGATGTGATTTTGAAAAATAAGAGCTAACTTTGTGATGACAGCTTAAGGTGATTCATCACCCTGTGTCATCCCGCAAGTGTTATAGATGGCGAATGTGAAATATGCGAGGAAGATAGTATGACCTCAGTTCCATAAGAGTAACAATGACGGGCCTGTATCCAGTCCTGGGACCTATATTGGCCGTAACATTACCTTTTTCCATACAATCATCTATTACAGTCTATAAAAGTGTTTACACGTGGTAGAACCATGCTGCAGTTATATCAGTAGTATAGTTGTAGCACGAATGGGTTGGCTCGACCGGGGAAAGACCACGCTCTCACAGAATACCAGCGTAAAATTGCAGCTTAACGCTGCTGTGTTTCGTATGGTGAGTGGTAAGAACCGGAGACCCTTTTTACTGGAAACGAGGCATTCTATCTTAGTCCTCACGGGTGACAACGGATCTGCATTTTGTTTCGTAGTTGAGGATGAATGTAGATATCTATAGGTCACATCATTACAGCCTTTCATAAGGCCACTGCTGAAGATAGGCCTCCCCCAAGGAATGCCACAAAGCACGGTCCTGAGCCACCTGCATCCATCGACTTCCTGCATGTCATACCAGGTCGTGGCTCCATCTCGTGGGGGTCACCCTACACCTCGCCTACCGGTACGAGGCTGCCACTCAAGAACCTTTCTTCCCCATCGGTTGTCGGTTCTTCGAGCTATATGGCGGGCCCACTGCCACTTCAGCTTACTAATCCGTTGGGCTATGTCGGTTACTCTGGTTCTACTGCGGAGATACTCATTTTTAAGTTTATCATGCAGAGAACCCTGAGCATAGCCCTCTCCATAGCTCGCTGAGCGACCTTGAGCTTCCTCATACGGCCAGCAGTGAAGGACCACGTCTCAGATCCGTAAGTCATCACTGGCAACACGCACTGGTTATACAAATTCGTTTTAAGGTTTTGAGGTATGTCTGACGAGAAGATGTGTCGTAGTTTCCCGAACGCCCAGCCGAGTTGAATCCGTCGATTGACCTCTCGGTGGAAGTTGGACTTACCTAGTCAGACTATTTGTCCCATGTAAACATACTCGTCAACAACTTCGAGGTTAGTGCTCCCAACAACTACCGGCATAGATGCGACATGGACATTAAAGATGATCTTTGTTTTGTCCATGTTCATCCTAAGACCTATTCGTCGGGAGACACTATTAAGATCATTGAGCATGGTGCTTAGGTCCTTCAGCGATTCTGCCATAAGGACTATATCGTCGGCAAATCAAAGGTGAGTGATGTACTCGCCATTGATGTTAATACCGTATCCTTTCCAATCCAGAAGCTTGAAAACGTCTTGCAGCGGTGAAGTTTCGGGGATATAATCACCTTGTCTTTACACCTCTCTGCAATTGGATAGGTTTCGTTCTCTGGTTCTGTATTCGGATAGCCATCGTAGCTTGTCGTGAAGCGACAATTAAAAGAGAAAGAACCTAACCTAAGAACAGCAAAACAAATAATATATTTAAGATTCAAAAATATTTACAATTTTATATAACAAAAAATGGAGTATGAATATGAGGATGGATGATGCGATTTACAGATTATTTTAAAAAAAGTAATAAAAAAAAGAGGTTAGTGCCGAAGCTGAGTCGGAAGATCCAAGGTGTGCTCTCAGCGCCTGGAACGAGCACGCACGGCGTAGGTGAGAAGGCGTGGGCGTCTCTAGGCGGCGACCTCCGGTGAATGTGGTAATTGCGGGATCCGGCGATTTCAGGCCAGACAGGGGCTTGCAGGATCCTCGGCGGCTTCAGACATCACAGAAGCCTGCAGGATCTGGTGACTGCAGGCGGGACAGAGGTTTGCAGGTTCCGGTGACTTCAGGCGGAACCGAGGTTTGCAGGTTCCGGCGACTCCAGGTAGAACAGAGACTTGTAGGAACCCGGCGACTTCAGGCAGAGCAACGGTTTGTAGAGTCCAGCGACTTCAGATAGAGCAGAGGTTCGTAGAGTCCAGTGGCTTCAGGTAGGACAGAGGCTTGCAGGATCCCGGGGCAGAGCGGCCCCGGGATAAGGCCTTTAGAAGATGCTTCCAATTCGAGAACTGAAGCAAGACTGAATTTCTTCACCGATTGTTCGGCTTTTATATCTTTCTAGAGAGAACGGAAAAATTATTTAAATTAAACGCAAATTTTTTGTAAATGGTCAAGAGGAAAGAGTATTTATGTGGAATTATCGAAATAGAAACAACAGACCGGTAGCAAATTTGAATATAATTTCCATACTTACTTACTTATCTTCACGCACAATCCCTGACGGGGTAGCCAGAGAGAACAGATCGCCAAGTGTCACGATCCTTACATACCTCTTTCGCTTCTTTCAGATTCATAATCTTCTTCATACATGCACGTCTAGGTATCCGAGTACTCTTGACCCTCCCCTCTTCGAGCAGTTTGCTCACATGGTCTTCGAAAGTTAGTCTCGGTCTACCTCGACACCTTTTAATATTAACTTTCGCGCTATATATTTTCTTCACCATTCGGTCTTCACTCATTCGCTCAACGTGCCCAAACCATCGAAGCACGCCCTTATCAATTTTTGTGATAAGGTCATCTTTCAAACCTGCCATATTGCGAATCTCTTCGTTTCGCTTTCGGTCGGCCATGGTAACGCCGCACATTTTACGAAGAGATCGCATCTCCACTGCATTCAACTTGCTTTTATGCTTCTTCTGGCATACCCAGGTTTCGCTGCCATATAACAAAGTCGGTACCAACACTGCGTTATGTATTGCAAGGCGTGCACTCTTCACTACGCCTTGCCTTTTGACTAACGCAGTCAGGGCACCATTGACTTTGTTCCCGGCAGCGACACGCCTGTCCACATCTAAATCACATCTTCCATCCCGGCTAAAAGCACTCCCCAAGTATACAATTTCATTTACCTGTTCTAGACATTCCTGATTTACCCATATTTCACACTTCGTTCTCTCTTCGTCCCTTTCAAATACCAGAACCTTAGTTTTATTGGCATTCAAACGGAGACCTTTAATTTCACATTCCTCTTTCATACACGTGACTAATGCCCGCAGTTCTGCCTCTGATGGTGCAATAAGCACTGCATCATCGCCTGGGGCCTTGCCGTTTTTAAGGTGCTGGAGAGCCATTCTAATCTCGCTCAGACCGACGTCCGGGATATCTTTTATCTTTTTCTTTGTGCTCGTTTGTCACCCTTATCCTAAAAAAAATCCACCGTTTAACATAGGCTTCACCCAATGATTATTTTCATTTTATATAGGTAGTTATACTTTATTATTTTATAGAGTAAGAGTGACAAAAATGTACACATTTGATGTGACGTGGATATTGTGGGAATCAAAAAGCGTTGTTATCTCTGAAAACTAAGATAGAATGCCTCGTTATCAGTAAAAAGGATCTTCGGTTCTGTACACTCATCATACAAAACACAGCAGTATTAAGCTGATATTTTATGCTGGTATTGTGTGAGAGCGTATTCCTTCCCTGGATATATATACTCGTAATAAGGAGGTTTTATTTCATTTGGGAGGATAGTTGCTTTGCTATGCTTGAGTTGGCAACGCATCTATACAATAGCCACTATACGGCGTACTATTTTCAGTTTCAAATAAATGAACAACCTATTTACGTCTTACAACTGGGATTTCATAGATAATATTCCATTGAAAATTAAAAAGACGACTAATCGTTTTTAAAGAATCTATTGAAAGCAGAACGTGCTACGCTTAGAGAGTTTTAATGAATACGGTTTTAAGAGGCATCGCTCGACGCGATATCGTCGAGACGTAACGGCGTCAGGGTTGTCAACTGTCACGTGTAGAATAGCGAAATATTGCCTTTAATAAAATAAAGGTGCTAATTTATAAAATAAACGTGTTTCAGTGACTTGTAATTAAAATATTTTACAAGGTTTACTTAACGTGTACAATCTATATTTTCTCATATTGTACAGAGGTACAGAGTCTTACCTTATTGCAACTTTTATTATGAGTCAAATAAGTCCACACCTGGATATAGACTTTTCACGTTGCAGTAAAGATTTGCTTTATTCGTGACATTAGAGAGGCGAATTAAAGACATCACGCACCTTTATTGCCGTCAAATTAGACCGTTAGATGACGGTGTAGTTACACCGTCGTCAGTCTAATTACACCGTCATCTATCACAAATCATAAGATCTTTATGGTATTTTCCATAGTAGCTTGTTAGGAAACCCACGTGACGAAATGTGACGATAGATCCTTTTACGCGGACATCTCGCGGTTAAAATTCATAATTTTTTTGCAGTCTATTAAAGTTCGGTTTTGACTTTAAGCCTCAATTCAGATTGCCTCAAAAGACCATATTAGCCATAGTTGCTTCACTTGGCATGGGGGTTGACATCCGCAGTTTTTATTTTCTGGCAGATTCTTCCCAATAATAAATTAGAAAGACTCTGCTGCTCATCTTCTGGTTTCCCTCTGTCGCCTTTTACGTTACCCATGGGACGATATGGGGTAGTGGATATTGTTATACCACCACCACTTAAATACACAAATATTATTCCTAAATATTTCTATAATTCCCTATCATCCAGACATCCAACTGTTTTATGAGACCATTTTGCCAACCCTAATCATCGCCGAAGAAACTAATTGAAAACGTGATACGAACAACCTGAATGAGCCGCGTTCGTTTGAAATACGAGATATTGATTTCGGTGTAATATCCGAACGCCCCTTTGAAATAAAACGTTACCATCCGAGCGTTTCGTCTTTAACGTTAATGGTGACGTGACCGCTTCCCTCGCTTAATATTCGACTTATGGCGCGTTCACACTTAAGCGAATATAGTGGAACGAGTTCGTTCAACTGAGTTGAACGCTTGTAAATCTTAATTTCAGTATTATTATTAGATTATTCATTTTGTAATATACCGTCAAAATTATAATCCTACGCCTAATCTCACTCCGGTCATGTCCTGCGCCTGGTCCATATTCGGTCGTGTCGGATTACCTTACCACCGGACTATAAGAATAAGTGAAATAAAAAGCTGCACGTCGTGCACTATAATCCTGTCCTACGCAGATGGCTAGTGACTGTTGAGACTGGACGCCATGACCGAAATTCGACCTGTAGGATATTAAAAGCTAAGTTTATTCTTTAAAACAAACATTCACGCCTTTTCATGTACGTCTTTACATAGAAATCATTCGACCTTGATTTTCAATTTTCATGCCATAAGGAGTTTGATAATTGTTAAGGGTAATAGCAATAAGGAATAAATAAATAAATAAAGTAGAATATAATTTTTACTTCAAAGGACTCATCCAAAACAGTGTTCACACGGTAGATGTGCTGTAAAAAGATTAGTACTCGTAGTACGAACAAGTCGCTGAAATGTGAACGCGCCATTACATACGGCGCACGTACAGCTCTCTATTGATGGAGTGGAGTCAAACGTAATATCCTTTTTAATAACTGAGTTATTGTAGTTCACAGTCCATGGACTACAATATTATAGACTGAAAATGATATATCTCTTTTCTTTATTTATCACTAGCGACCTGTCCCGGTTTTGTCTGGGTAGGATCTAATAATGTGACGTTATTTAAATTTAAGATAATCATTAAAAAAAACTCCCAAGTCGTTTAAATTAAACATGGCCAAGATCACTCCCGGCATTATTCTCTATCTATTCGTGAAGTTTTGTTATACTCGAGTTAGCCAAACAGTGGTAGAGCCACGCGGCAGCTTTTGCTGTCGCATGGATGGGCCGGCTCGAACCGGGGTGGTACCAAGACCTCACAGAATACCAGCGTGAAGTAGAGGTTTACCTCTGCGTTTCGCTTGGTGAGTGCAGGTGGCCGGAGGCCCTTTTTACTGGAAATGAGGCATTCCATCTTAGTCCTCACGGGTGACAACGCATCTGCATTTTGATGTCTATGGGCCGCAGCAACCACTTGGAATGTCTCGTTTCCAGTAAATTCTCTACACTCACCATACAAAACGCAGCAGCGTTAAGCTGCTTTTTACGCTGGTATTCTGTGAGAGCGTGGTCCTTCCCCGAACGAGCCAACCCATTGTGCTGCAACTATACCAGTGATATAGCTGCAGCGTGGCTCTACCACGTATGATAAAGTAGAATGTCGTCTTAATAGTTACATTAAAAACTTCATCCCCTAATTTCATATCTTTAGGGGTAGCATTTTTTCTACAAATTAATATGGGACCACCCCCGAAGTAAAACCTAGTTATTAAGAAAAAGGAGACATTAAAATAGGTTTACTATCACAGATATAAAAAAAACATACTGTCGAATTGACAACCTTCTCTTTACTTTTTCTGAAGCCAAGCAGACCTTTTTTACCAAATAAATGTGTCAAAAGAGGACATAATATATAGGCTGTGACTTTATTTATTCCGCCATCTGTCGAATACCATAAGCTTTTCTGGACATTTTTTAACGAAAGAAAAGGGGTAATGTATTTCAAAAAAAGACCACACGGCATAAATTTAAATAAACGCGCAGACATTTACGCGTCCTTACTTCTGTCCGAAGGAAGGGGCAATCGATAGTATTGAAGATTGGTATATGGCATTGGAAATAAACTCTCTCTCTCTCTCTCTCTCTCTATATATATATATATATATATATATATATATATATATATATATATATATATATAATTAGAGATTCGAACTTAAACCCCGAAATCGGTAAACAGGTACACTCGCCACTAAGCTACGCTTTCGTTAAATCGTAAAAAAATTCTATTTCGCTTATTCTTCTCAGAATAAGTGAAAAGAAAATCTAGAACATTCAGGCTTCAAAACCGGACGCTAATTAATCCCGCCTAATGTTGTAATAAACCCAGCGACAGAGGCGTCTTTGTCCTTAATACAGTCTCTCTTTACAGTTTACGTGTGCATTAGCGGAATGGTCATTTGGCCTCGTGCCACCGTTTTACTTACGGAACGCTTCCGAAAAGCTTCACTTTGGCAAAGGATTCATTAACATACGACATCCGGGCTAATTCCTGCCATCTCTTTTCATCTCCAGCTAAACTTAATGGGAGACGTTCTAGGTTTGGAATATAGTGCGTCGCATATAATGCCCGGTTAGAAAATATGTTGTCGTACAGATTGGGGGCGTCTAAAATACATACAGAGAATATTCTAGTATATATTTTTACTAGGATTTATGTTAAAGTTTTGTTGTAGAGTTGCAACGTAAAAACACGTAACGTAAACAACGTAAAAAAAACTCGCCTAATTTCATCCCGTGGGTATACTATTATTTATTCAGTGGTGTTGTAAGAGGCGACAATGGATAATACCAACAAGACATCAATGCCTTCGATAGGTGAATGTAATCCACGTAAGCACATGTGTACGGTGGCAGGGGGAGTCCATCGTGGATCTTACGTGGGCAACTCCTCCTGCAATGCAAATGCTGTCGGGCTGGCGAGTGGCGGAGGAGGTGGTCACTTTGTCTGACCACCGCCACATCGTATTCGATGTTGCACTTCGACAGCCCGACAGTAACCCCAGTCGCCGAGATAGCAGCCCACCGCGGCGTTGGTGTCTCAAGCGGCTCGATCGAGATAAGCTCGAAGCCGCCGCCACCGTCGCGTCCTGGCCAGAAAACGCCGAAGAGGTTCAGTCTGATCCTGAAGTGGAAGCGAACTGGTTTCGGGGTACGATGGCGCAAATTTGCGACCTGTCGATGCCCAGAACCAGTCGCCCCAAGCGTAAAGCAGTGTACTGGTGGTCAGCAGAAATCGCACGGCTCCGTGCAATCTGCTTGCGGTGTCGGCGCCAGTACACTAGAGCCCGAAGAAGAAGACGGCGAGCTCCGCCTGAGGAGATAGCCAGACTCTACGGGGCATACCGAGCGGCTACAAAGGCGTTGCAAATCGCCATTACCAACGCCAGGTCTCGGTCCTGGAAAGAGCTTCTGGAGGGACTCAATAAAGATCCCTGGGGGCGCCCATACAGGATAGTGCTGGGTAAGCTCCGGCCCTGGTCGCCCCCTTTGACGGAGACTCTCGATCCGGATCTTCTGGAAAGGGTAATCGGCACGCTCTTTCCAGAGGACCGGTCAAGTCCCGAAGGTCACCCGCCGTCTTCATGGGAGTGGCAAGACCAGATGGGGGTGACGGTCGAGGAGCTGGACCGAGCCGTCAGCCGCTTAAAAGTCCGGAACACAGCACCGGGGCCCGACGGAATCCCGGGCCGGGCGCTAGTGCTGAGTCTGGCTGCCCTGGGAAACAGGCTGAGGCAGCTGTTTACCAGCTGTCTGCGGTATGCCAAGTTCCCCACAGCCTGGAAAGAGGCAAGGCTGGTCCTCTTGAAGAAGGAAGGCAGAGCCGCAGATTCTCCCTCTGCGTACCGCCCCATATGCCTGCTGGACGAGATTGGCAAATTGTTCGAGAGGATAGTTGCTACTCGCCTCAGCGGGCATCTGTTGCGCGTTGGTCCCGATTTGTCTGACAGCCAGTTTGGGTTCCGACGGGAGCGTTCCACAATAGATGCGATTATGCGCGTCCGCTCCCTGTCGGAACAAACAGTATCACAGGGTGGCGTGGCGTTGGCGATAAGTCTTGATATCGTCAACGCCTTTAACTCTCTACCCTGGGATGCAATCAGGAGGGCACTGGCACATCATCAAGTGCCCCCCTGCCTGCAAGGTATTATTGGGGACTACCTGCGCGACAGGTACATTCTGTACATGGGGAAAGATGGTAGAAAAATTCGGAGGGAGATCAGACGTGGGGTTCCACAGGGCTCGGTGCTGGGTCCATTACTGTGGAACCTCGCGTACGATGCGGTTCTGCGAGTCGACCTTCCCGCTGGCGTAAATATCGTGTGCTATGCCGACGACACCTTGGTGATCGCCAGCGGGATAACTTTCGAGAGGGCCAAGGAGCTCGCCGAACTTGGGGTGGAAGTCGTCGTCGCCAAAATCCACGAGTTGGGTTTAGAAATAGCGCCTCACAAGACCGAGGCACTATGGTTCCATAAATTACCACGGGGCAGGGAACCACCCGACTCGTGCGTCCGCGTGGGTGGGTCCGAAGTCAGAGTGGGGAGGTACATGAAGTACCTAGGCCTCCTCCTTGACAGTCGCTGGGGCTTCGAAGAACATTTCGAGCGCCTAGTCCCCCGGATCGAAAGGGTGGCGGGTGCAATGCATAGACTGCTGCCCAATCTAGGGGGACCGACGGAGGAAGTACGTCGCCTCTATGCGGGAGTTATACGGTCCGTAGCTCTGTATGGAGCGCCTGTATGGGCAAAAAGGCTGGCCATCCGACGCTGTAGAACTAAAATTTACAGTGTCCAGCGGAGGATGGCCATACGGATCGTACGAGGATACCGCACTATATCCTTTGAGGCGGCGACAATCCTGGCTCGCTTTCCACCACTAGATATACTGGCAGAGATGGATGCGAGGGTGTATGACCGAATCCGTGCCCTCCGCCAGAGCGGTGGTAGTGAGCCAGAAGAGGCGCTCGAATCAATTAAACGGCAGGAACGACAAAACGCCCTGGCGACATGGCGCACTCGACTCGAGGAGCGCTATGAACACAAACGCGTCATCGGAGCAATCCTGCCGGTCTTCGAAGCCTGGATGCAACGACGAGCAGGAAGACTCACCTACAGACTTACACAGATAATTACCGGGCATGGGTGCTTCGGTGATTATCTGTGTAAGATCGGACGCGAGGCGACGGCGAACTGCTTCCACTGTGGTGGACGGGACCAGGACTCCGCTTCCCATACGGTCGGAGTATGCCCAGCGTGGGAACGGGAGCGGACAATTCTGGTGAACCGCATTGGACGGAACCTCTCCCTGCCAGCAATCGTGTCGGCGATGCTGAGCGGGGACTCGGCGTGGAGGGCCGTAGCCACCTTCTGTGAATCTGTTATGATTCAGAAGGAGGCTTCTGAGCGGGATCGGGAGAGGGCGGATCCCGCGCGGAGACGACGTCGCCAAGGCGTTCGTCACGGCCCTCCTCTTGAAAACGGTGTTCCCCTACCAGAAACGGGGCCTCCGGGGTTACAGACGTTCGGGGCGGGGGCCTCGAACGTCTAGTAATGTAACCCCCGAGGAGGACGATGACTCGGAAGTGGTCTCGAGACATCGTGATAGCACTGCGAGGGTGCTGGGGGCAGCAATTACTGTCCCCGGGACGTGCTATAAGCGTAGCAAAGCGATGGAGGGGCCCCGGTTGCGTTCCGAACGGAGATCCCGGGACCCCTCGTATACGCTGATGGTGACCACCGTGGGGTTTTAGCCGGTATGAGTCCGGCATAACCTTTTCGTTGCCCCCGCAGCGGAAGGTATCCATGAGGATTTCCCCACGTAAAATAAAAAAAAAAAAAAAAAAAAAAAAAAAGGTGAATGTAATCCAATTCGTACGTCATCAACAGCCACTAGTGCATGGAGTTCTCAGATGTGAAATAAAGACTAAAGAGAAGCGTCAAATTACAGTGTAGTGACGGTGTAAGAATATCCACTATGCCATATCATCCCCTGGATGTCGTAAGAGGAGATAGAGGGAAACAAATCATTAGATGGACTGCAGCGTCTTCCTAATAACGAATAAAAAAAACTGCGGTTGCCAACCCACTTGCTAAGCGTGGCTACTATGGAAAATATCCCCTCTATAAGGCAATCTATGGGTGAGCCCTATGCTCAGCAGTGGACTTTACAAGGCTGTAACGGTAACCGAAGCGTCGAAGGTGTGAGAAGTCTAGGTACTAGGACCGCTTATCCGGGTACCAAGCGTGCAAATTCTCCCAACGATAGTCCCATGTCCAGCAGTAGGCTTTTGCGAGCTGACGAAAAAGAAAATGATGATGATAGAGTAAAATGCTTCAACCTAAAAAATATTACTATATTTTGTATATTTTTTTTTTACGTGGTAGAGCCATGCTGCAGCTATATTAGTAGTATAATTGTAGCACGAATGGGTCGGCTCGACCGGGGAAGGACCACGCTCTCACAGAATACCAGCGTAAAATAGCAGCTGCTGTGTTTCGTATGGTGAGTGTAGAGCACCGGAGACCCTTTTTACTGGAAAAGGGGCATTCCATCTTAGTCCTCACGGGTGACAACGCATCTGCATTTTGATTCGCAAACGAGGATAAATGTAGATGTCTATGGGCCACAACAACCACTTACCATCAGGTGGACTGTGTGCTCGTTTGTCAACCTATCCTATAAAAAAAATACACTATATAATGACATATTATTAATCTGTTTGCTAAGTATTATCGAAAGAATGTTAATAGCGAAAATTACTCCAAAAATATATCGTACAATTTAGCTTCCTTTAGAACAAATAAATCTAGTTTAGCCGGCATTCGAACCGACAACTGACTGATTCAGGTAGGCTGATATCTAAATGGTCGTTTTGCCGGCAGACAAAAACTCGCTAATGAGTCCATCCTGAGCGAGAGCTCCATTGATCTCGAGTCTTTTGTCTGGCAATTTTTTTTCTTCTTTCCGCACTTCTCAAGACGTACAGTCGCCAATCGAGCCACGGATGCCGATAAAACGACGAAAGTTAAGAAAATGAAATAAAATAAATTAAGAGTCAATGTCAATTTCATTTGAAGTTAGGAGGCTTCGTTTGAAATTAGATAATGCAATAAACGAATTTAAAATATTTAATTAATTTAATTTCTGCTTTTTGTGTTCTTTGCGAAAACTAAAATTATTATGACAATAAACATTTTATATATAGCAAAACTAAAAGTTATCGAATATTAAAAGATTGTGGGGTTACATTACAGGTTACTACCACGGAGTACGTCTGAGATGTACCACCCCATTTACTGCTACTTCATCCGATAAGTGATAAGTTAAAATGCCTCGTGAAGATCAAGGCAGCAAACAAACTCAGATAATATTTTATCGGATTCGTTTCGGAGACATTCAAAGTAAATTGCTATTAACTACATATTAACCATGCTTAGAGCCTTGGCAGCTCAGATGGTTAACACTCGTTGTAAATTTCACAGTAAGCGAGCAACCCGGGTTCGATCCCCGCCAGCACCAATGAAATTGTTAATTGCAATTTTAAGTGCTGATTTACCACGTGCTCGACGGTGAAGGAAAACATCGCGAGGAAACCTGCATGTCTGACAAATAAGAAACAAAAATCGAAGACATGTGAAATTCGCCAACATGTATTGGGGCAGCGTGGCTGACATTTCCTTGCCCTATAACTTTCTCAGAAATGAAGAGAGGCCAGTGCCCAGCAGTGGGACGTATACAGACTGTAACTTTAACTCTTTAACATGCTTATTCAGGCACGGTAATCGTATAGTTCCATTTGCATTAAGCAGCGTTTTTATAGAAGATGGAGCAAACGAGCATGGGCCTCATCTGATGGTATAATATGTCGACCGCCGCTCACGGACAACTTAACAGGGAAATTGCAGATGCGTTGCTGGACTTTTAAAAGAAGTAATGCGAAGAAGCGATGGTAAACGATTCCACAAATTAGTCGTGCGAGGAAGAAAACTGGAAATTTAATTGGTGATGGTTAATCCAGCGATCCTGAATCCCTATATTTTAAATTTAGCAGTTATACTTCAGTTCTATTAGTTCGGATTCGATTTGTATTTCCTTTCTTTCCAAAGAGAATACAAAGTAATGTGCTCGAGGAGCACTTGGCAGGCGCCCACAAGAGTCTGAACAAAAACACCGTCCCGATTAAACTTGATGAACGGGCCTCGAGAAATAACAACCGAACTGTACCACTAACGATCCCGAAGCGGCGCGGTCGCATTTTTCATATTTCGTGTTTTATAGTCGCGCTAGATAAGTTTTTTGGGCGTTTGACACGTACGGGCGCCTGATATATCGTCCCCAGACGTAGTGCTTCTATCGACTGAGTGCTTTCTGATTGTGTTCCTTACTAATGCTGAAAACTTCAATGTATTTTAAAGAAATTATAATTCTCTCTTACTTTAAATTCAAAAGAAATATCATCAGAAAATCAAAGATAATTATTCCTTTCGGGCCTCTATTGGATTTGTTAGTCGTCACGCTTGACTGTCCGATTAAGGATTGCTGTATTAGATGTATTTACCGGGAAGTAGAGGACTCCTGAGAGGAAGTCCGGGCGAAGAGGATATCTCTGAGGCCCAATGCCCAAGAAGAGCAAAATACCCTTTTATGACGCAGTTCTAGGTATTATTCGTCTACAGTAAACGAGGTTTTTCGGTAATCTATTAGGGAGTATAAGAATTCTCTGCATTTCACCCAAAATAGGGTAATGCGATAAATGTATTCTCTTACGCCGCTACCACAAGTCCAGGTAGGTTCGTTATACATATTATTTAAAATAAAAGGGACCTTTTGTGTCTTTTGAGAAATGGCGCGAAAATCCTCATCGACCATATATAGTATTTGGCTGTGGAAGGAAAAGGGGAGATCTCCCGCCGGGCAAGGTGTTCTGCCCGGGGAGGGGCCAATGCTCCGTGTTTTGTTTCGGAGATGTTCTAAATATTGAGCTGTAACTTCGGAATTTTGTTAGCGCGATTTAGGCTTCGATGTATTTTTCGCTTGTGGCAACGTTCCTAGTATTATTTGCATAAGTAGTGCAAAATAACCGTACACTAGGAAACATTTGGCGGTCACTTGTCGTCGATCGATTTATGTGGCACCTGCTTACTACAGACAAAAAATATCCCGTTGCGAATTTCATTTCTAGTTGCATCAAGCATGACAAAAAAGATAAAACTTTCTTTACAGTCAGACTAATAACAAACATTTTTCTATAGATAATTATTTATAAAAAAAATTGCCTCAAAACCTAGGTTACACAGTGCCGAAGGGTTTTCTACCACCGATTACTAGAAAAACAGTTCCCTATTACCTCTTTTATAAGAATCTGTAATTTAAATAGATTTTCCGTCAATAATCTTGTACCATACACACACTTACATTTGAAGATCGCATTTGCAAAATAACTGGTATATTCCCCTGTTACCTACCCTTATTACTTAGGTGCAGGATAAAATGTTAAATGAAAACATTTATTTATCGACGGTAGGGGCACTAAAGAACGGCAAATGGACGACGGGGAGGGAAACCGCAAACGCGAAACTCGCGCTCTGAATATTTTTCTCCCCGACATAAACTCCCTAATGAGGTTGGTGGAATAATTGTTGCAACACTAGGAAGGTACGGACTACGTCGGATTAATTAAAACCGGCGCCGCAGTGGAGGGCCGCGGTCAGAGGGAAATGTTACGTAAATAATGAAACAAGAACCAACTGAAAGCGAAATATATTAAAATATAAAAGAGAAGCGTCCAAAACTTTCGGATCCCCCTTTCATAACTTTTTCGAGGAACCTTTTTTCACCCGACATTATTTCATTCGGCCTCATTTGACTGAAAGAAAGTCCGTGTAGAGTGAGCGTATTGTGCCGTCTCCATTTAAAATATGTATAGAGTTATTACCTACCCTTTCCCGGGGATATACGGCTATGAATAATACAATGCTCAAGTTACTTTTGTAACTTTTAACGCGTGTATTCCGGCGCACACTTCAAGTATTGTTTGACAGGTTTCAGAACTTTGATCCAGAGAGAGTTAAACACGAACTGTCTTTTTTGTAGTTAGTTGTAGTACCTATGTTAGGGGTGACTCTAAATAATAGGGTAAGAAATCGTGTGATAAGTGAAAAGTGTGGTTCGCAAGATGTTGTGACCAAGATTTAGAAAATGTTTGGACATGAAGTAAGAAAACATGGGGAAGGAGTGAATTTTGCAAGGCAAATTTATGTTGCAGAAGAAAATGACAGAATCGGCAAGGGAAGGCCTAGGCAGAACATTATCGACTAAATTGGCGATATAATATTAAAAATGGGCCAAATTGAGAGTATACTTAATCGACGAGCATATAACTGCGAATATATGAAGGTAAAAGATACGATAAAGGTATATCAAGATAGAGCCAAATAGAAGACCATAGTCTCTATCTACCCCCTAGGTAACAGGCGCGAGATTTATATATGTATGTATTTAATATTTGCTTTCCATTGTCCAGAGAAGAGTGTGTTTAAGAGGATATGTTATTAAAAATCATTAAGATATAACTTTTATAGTACCTGCATAAAAAGAGGTTGCAACAGCTGCCCGGATTTCACTGGAACCGACTTATTTTAGGCCCAACAAAGTTTCACATAATGTGTTTATTGAGCACACGGGTAAGAGTTCCCAAATTTCGAGCGAAGCGAACAAAGCACAAATGATAAGCATAGATTTCTTTAGAACAAATCCGCTAGAAAATTTGACATTTAGCCGAGAGCATTCGAGCAATCAAAATCACATTAATGTAGCTGTCGCTTCTAATTCACCAATTCTTTTAGTTGTGTCAAGAGTAACTACAGTTGCCTTGAGAGGCGCAGAGGGAGAATCCATCACGTTTAGTCTCGCATTACAGTAACGAGCGGAGGGCGGACGATTTCACCCGACCCTCCTGTGCCAAATAGGCGCTTTATTAGGGAAAATGGGAGGCCGCCAGAAACTTTACATACTCGAGGTCTCACCTGTCAGCGGTGTAGCAGTAACCTGTCTCATCATCCATCCCTGTCGACATTCTATTATTTAGGCTGTTTGCCAATTTAAAAAGAAAAAACTTATATATAATTTTTTACTATCATACAAGTCAAATCGTAGTTTACTTTTGTTTTCTTGCTAGGAATTTCTCCTACATTGTGGAATCATTTTACTTTATATACTTTTTTTTATTTTTTATTACGTACTACGGATGACAAATGAGTACAAAGTCTACCTAAAAGTAAGAGGACGCTAAGGCCCATAGACACCTATCTATAGTATCTTGGCTTCATTCCGTCATAGCATTTTACACTATCGGTTAATTTTCGTATACGTGTACATAAAAATAAAATATAAAAATGTATTACGTGATTTACTTAAGAACAAATGTTCTAAAATATTTTCTGTATATAAAACGGCAGAACTGTCCAAAACATATCCTTAATGAACGAAAATCTATATAAAGCGCCGTCTTAATACCCAAAGTGAGTCGATAGAGAGTTAATTTATATAGCTTCCTGTCAATTGATCCCGTTAATGTCCCGCCCCTAGTTCCTAGCTGACGCGTTGAAGGCGTTGCGAGCGCTAAGCGGTTTTCTTATTTCCGTTAAGCTCTTTAAAGACATCGCTACAGAACCTATTAGCTGCTGAACTCAAACAGCGGTAATTAAAACTGCAGTCTGGATATTTCTCGTTGCGCTTTATACAATTCTATGTAACTGTCTTATTGGTCTAGTTGTAAACGCGGCTGCTGGCCATGAGGTCCCGGGTTCGAATTCCGAGTCAAAATCAATTATTGGGTTTTTATGTAAGAAATTATCAATAGCAGCGCGGTCACATTAATTTTTTTTTAGTTAATTAATTTGACGGTGTTTCACTCGTGTACTTCGGAAAGCACGTAAAGCCTGCGCCTGATCTCTCTTCGGTGTGTCGGCTTGCTTGAGCCATCGGACTATTAAGATAGAGTAAGGGAATAGAGAGTGCACATGTGCTTGCGCATACAATCGTGTACTATAATCCTGTGACCGAAATTCGGTCTGGAGGACGTTATAGTTCCATGTATCTAAAGTGCATAGTATTTAAAAAAAAATTTAAGGACTTTGTAATTTAAAATCATCAATCGAAATCTCGTAAACTGGACGTGGAGCTCTCCCAAAATCAACAGATTGTTACACAACAAATGTTGACTGGAATTCAAAGAAATCATTACGTTTATATTAGATCGTACCTGTTTCTATTACCACAAAAAATGCAAGAGCACTCTCTCTCAATCGATGCTTTCGACACTAACAAATTGAGACGGACGACGGATTCACTCAGTCTATTCCAAAATCTATACAAACAAATAAAATTTAAGAGTCTGTTTGTAATGTCAAAATAACAGCTATTTTACTAACTGAATATGAAAGTATTTACGATATCTATAACAAAAACACAAAGTTTTAAAATGTTTGTTCCGGTTAATCATCAAAATGACTAGACCGATTTTGTCGAGACATTTACTGGCAGATAGCTGATGTTATAAGGACTAACTTAGGCTACTTTTATTTTAGAAAAAGTATTAGGTTTCCGCGCAAACAAAAAAAAATCTAAATTACGCTTGGAACAGCTAGTTAAAAATAAAAACCAGCCAAAAGCGAGTCAGGCCTCGTGATTAGCTATGACCAATTAACTTTTTCGAGAAGAATATATGTTTCCAATATTGATTGTATAGAAACAGTATGGTACAAAATATACAGAATTTTTCTAGTTTAGTTTTTGAACATCCAAAAGTGCATCATCATAATCATGAGCGTTTCATTTAATATTGATGAAAAAAAAATTGTATTCCTGACTTTAAAAATGTATTTTACGTGTTTTAAATTTAGCGCACTGTTATTTTAGCAGGTAGTGTCAGTGCCTAAAGGGAAAAAATAATAATGTTTACCAAAATCGATTATACAAACTATAAAATCGA
Source organism: Parnassius glacialis (assembly GCA_033319125.1). Taxonomy (NCBI): domain Eukaryota; kingdom Metazoa; phylum Arthropoda; class Insecta; order Lepidoptera; family Papilionidae; genus Parnassius; species Parnassius glacialis. The sequence continues at coordinate 34,396,795 of JAVANC010000028.1, read as the reverse complement.
TACAAGCTGTATAGCTGGGCTAAAAGAATTTGAAAGCGCCTTTAAATTTATAATAGCAATACAGCTTATAAAAATTTAAAATCATTTTATCAAACTACGCGAACTAGGCTATTGATATGAAATAAAGAACCAGTTAATGTAATTCTAAAACTAATAAAGAAAACCGGTCTCGATGCGTCAATTTTTTCGGGAGTTATCGTGACCACAAACAAAATAAAAGAAGAAACCCCACATGCTAGAATGTTGTATCCAAACTCCTGAAATATAGTTCGATTGAATTACTATTTCAATATTCGATTTACGGTCAACATTCTTAACCGAATATCGAAAATTTGGTTTCTAACTCATTCAGTCTACGAGCGAGAGATCCTTGACATAAAGACAAACAGACGAATAGACAGGCAGTCAGACCGTAGAATCACCTTAATAGGGTCCCACCTGTTTTACCCTTTGGGTCGTCATCGTCGTTACATGAATAGCACACTGCTGAACATAGCCTGCCCCCACAGATTGCCTAATATCCTGATCAGGATCAACAGGATAAAATAAAATTATTTTATCTTTTGTGTGTTTCTTTAGCTTTCTTAAACTATAATTTCTTTTTTTCATTCTTTGAAGTCAAATTTTATTTCTTATTAAAAATTATGTAACATGACTTTCCATTTTAGTTCTATGGGGTGACAACGCGTCGGCATTTTTATTCTGAACTAAGTCTAGATGTGATGGTTTAGCAATGCGTTGCTGCGCTGGGGGGCGCGGGTTCGAATCCCGCACGGAACAAGTATTTGTATGGCCTACATATAATTGTTCCGGGTCTGGATGTTTGTCTTTGTGCAATTTGTGTTTGTAAACTGCCTCCACGATACAGGAGAAAATCCTAGTGTGGGGTTACGTTTTTAAAAAAAAAAAAAAATAAAAAGAAAATAAAAGGTAGGTCTATGTGTATAAGTCGTACGTTACGTATTGGTTTTGTTTAGTGTTTACGCCGTCACTATACGACTTTCTAAAGTACTAAAAGGCAATTATTAAACAAAAGACAAATTTTAATTACGTTTAATAAATAAAAGACAAAAATAATCATAATGCATCTCGCAAAATGAACAAAAATGCTTAAATGATTTATATTGCAACTTAATTAATAAAATTCATAAAGTTAATTAAAAAACAATAAAATTCAATTGAAGCTAAGCAATTTGTAAGTTAAATAGTAAAAATAAAATAATTTATTTTCTTCAGACATATTGTGTTTATTTTTCTAAACAAACTAGGGATAATTTAAAAATACAGATGGCACTCCGCAGCTGGTGCAGATTGGAAGGCAGTATAACTAACTGTAAATCAATTAATGAACAAAACCGAACCAAATTCACCTTTATAACCATAAAACATGGCTCGAAATTGCTTGAACGAATAAACATATAAATACTTTTACTTTTCAAAATTCCAGAGCACTTTCGATTTATAGTCCTTTCACTTTAAAAAGCGAATTACAAATCAGTCGAGGGATCAGCGTCCTCGGGTTCAATGTCCTTGACAGCACTCGACTTAATTCTCAGTACGTGTAATGAGCTTTATGGTCTCTTAAGCTTTACGTTACAAACCCTTACAAGTTAGATATATAATAATAAATATACCTTATTGCTTTAGCTCCGTTACAATGTTCAGACAGATCTAGTGTATTTATGGCTAGAAATATACGACGTAACTGAAAAAAATTATTTCAGACATTTCCTATTTTTATAATACACAACAAATCGTACTCCCCACACATTTAAAAAAATATTTAGAAGAACGCAACAATGTATAATTAGTTACCACGCTTGGCAAGCGGGTGGGCAACAGCAGTTTTATTTTTAGTCGTTATTAGGAAGACGCTGCTGCTCATCTCCTGATTTGTTTCCCTCTGTCGCCCCTTACGACACCCACGGGATGATATGTGGTAGTGGATATTTTTACACCGGCACTACTCGGCAAACCAGTGAGCGCAACTGTATTAAATTTTAAGGAAAGGAAATTGAGTGCAACTGTATTGAATTTTTATCGTGGTAGAGCCATGCTGCAGCTATATTAGTAGTATAGTTGTAGCACGAATGGGTCGGCTCGATCGGGGAAGGACCACGCTCTCACAGAATACCAGCGTAAAATAGCAGCTTAACGCTGCTGTGTTTCGTATGGTGAGTGTAGAGAACCGGAGACCTTTTTTACTGGAAAAGAGGCGTTCCATCTTAGTCCTCAGGGGTGACAGCGCATCTGCATTTTGATTCTTTATAGAGAATAGATGTAGATGTCTATGGGCCACAGCATTAACTTACCATTAGGTGGACTGTGTGTTCATTTGTCATCTTATTCTACTAAAAAAAAGAGTAGTTTAAAAATCGCGCTTCTTGAATTACCGTGCCGCAACACTCTTGTCTGTGATCGATAAAGCTAGTGTTAAATTTTTTCATAGGTACAGCCATATTAACAAGCCTATTAACGTACTATAGCAGAGCTTAGACCTCCTCTCACTATTATAAAGGCGAGTTCGAATTTTGTAAGTTTATGTTTAAGTGGAGTGTAATCTCCGGAATCACTGCACCTATTTGACAAATTCTTTCACCGTTTGAAAGGTACATTATTTCAGACGGACATAGGCTATAATATTGTACATGTATATATTAATACTTATATTATAGCTTAAAGTTATGATATGATATGATATCGTCAAATTAGTCGCAAAAAGAAGAGACTCTTAAGAGCTTCCATGGCGTGGTTCTAATGATAAATCACAATAACCATTTTTGTATAAAAACTCTCGCGTGGTAGGTGAGGAAATGCGGAAAATATATTATTTTCAAAATCTCAGAAAAAAATGTGATAATTGGTCAACCTGGACAAAGCCGGAGCTGGCCGCTAGTATGTAATGAATAGCACATTATATGTTTCATTGCCTGCGACTATATTATTCGTTGTTAGTATTGATCGCTTATAAAAATAGGTCACATTACGTTCTATGATGTTTAAATAACCGCTAATTGCTTACGGAAAACAACCGGCCAAAGTCCTTCATTAACCGATAATATTCACCAAACTATACAATTTAAATGTAAATAATAATTCATTTAATGTGGAACAGTGTAATATGATCGCACTTAGTAATTTATAGTATTTGACACAACAATAACGACGCAATTATTCAGAATTTATACGCCAATAAAGTCCGAGATGCGCACAGATAAGAACTTACATTACATACGAGTGAATTCGATCGGACATCGTAGCTGTGCCAGAGACAAAACTAATTGTGAAAACGTGCACAAAAACTAAGAAGTGACAAACAAATTTCAAATAATTTTACGTGGTAGAGCCATGCTGCAGCTATATTATGGTTTTAGCACGAATGGGTCGGCTCGACCGGGATAAAATAGCAGCTCAATGCTGCTGTATTTCGTATGGTGAGTGTAGAGAACCCAAGACCCTTTTTACTGGAAACAAGGTATTCCATCTTAGTCTTCAGGGGTGACAACGCATCTGCAATTTGATTCCTAATCGAGGATAGATGTAGATGATTATGGGCCACAGCAACCACTTACCATCAGGTGGACTGTGTGCTCGTTTGTCACCCTTAACCTATAGAAAACATTAATTTTATATATTAGATATATATGTGTATTACATCTGTGTTGTATTTACGCACTCTTACGACACTTCTTTCAACCGTAATAATGTCAGCTAAGAGGATCATCATCATTAATCAAATGTACTTATTAATATTCATTATTAGGTGATATATTAAATTCAGCTAATACAATATTATCTCTTAGTCGAAATTAAGAATATATATAGATCTCTTATGCCACTACTGGTAATCTCCTAAAGCCGGCGCTAGATACGGCTTTAAATATTTGAACACATGTTTGAAGCTATGTGTGTTACATAACTTTGAATCAATGTTCAAATAAGTGCACAGAGAAATGTTAATTTGCCAAGCGGTTTCAGTTTTTTAGCCCATATCAAAGCGTTCAAAGTCGACAGTGTTCAAATGTTTGCGTAGTATGGCACATTTGCGCAAAGTTCAGATGCGCGTTGTCGAGCGGGACGGTTGTGCGCAATACATTTTAAAATAATAAGTACCCAATCATAAAGATAGTAAAAAACAATCGAATGAATGTGATTTGTATAGTCAGCTTTTATCTGAAAAGTTAAAACCCTTGGATAAAGATGACAGACTAGTATTTATGAATGAAATAAATAATCTTGTATTTAAATATTTTATTGTATTATTTTCGCACATGTAATAAATAATGACATGCACTTAAATAGTACAGGCACACTGCATCCACAAAATCATTATCCATCTTGTTTGTCGTTTATCAACGTTCTGTGGAGATATGCATTTGCAAAGCATGTCTGGCAGGTTGCGCAAATAAGTGTTCAAACAAATGTGCAAAGTCCTTCAAATAAGTGTTGAAATATTGTTGCTATATCTGACACCGGCTTAAGAAAAAGCACTAATGAACAGTCCCTAACAACATATATTAATAACGAGTAGCAAAACAGTTTCGTTCGGTCAAAAGACATAAATAATAAGATAATAAATATATTACATAATAAAGAGACGAGACACGAGCCGCATGCGATAATTAATCACTGTAATTAGTTGCCGAGTTAACTGGAGTTGTAGGCCGAGGCAAGGACGGTCGCTCGCATTCGCAAAATAATAAAATACGAGTCGCTATCTACGTCGAAAATGAAACAACATTATAACAGTATAATATATACATTTGAATGTATTATTTACTAGCTGTGCCCGACATTCTTTGCAATACATTTTTTTTGTCAGAGAATTTCGCGGACGTGCGCACAACAATTCACCGAAGTTTCATTATCAATTATCCATTTATATCTATTGTCTATCAAAGTCCACTGCTGAACATAGCCCTCCCGATAGGTTGTCTCATAACATTCCGCATATTTTGCATAGTTGCAATAGTTGGGTTTACAACCGCAATTTTTATATTTGTTCTTTACCTATGAAATTGCAGTTTTTTTTATGAAATTAGTTAACGTAACTGTCTGTCTTATTACAAAAAGTGATTGATAGATCGTTTCTGGTTTAAATTATAATTTAAATTATAATAAAAGGCTTTCTAACTTAAGAAGTCCCTTAGTAGCGGCGCCACAGTCTTCCGCAAAATTTCACCATTTGCTGCCAAATTCCATACTTTACATTTTAGTTCACGTATTTCCCCAGGACATCTTTCGTGAAACAGATTGTAGTTCAAAGCTGGAACTACTACTAACGCAAGGTCGTCGAGCAGGATTTCTTTTATTGATTTGTATTTTGAAACTTAATTCTCATCATTAAAAGTTTTATTTCTATTGCAACTAAGATTATTTTAGGACCTTTTGAACATTGTTTGTGATTCGAAAACCGAATTTATTATTAAGTAATTAGAGTTCACATTTGTATGAATTACAATAATTTGAAATTCTTCCTGCTTCTCGATCACGCCATACTTTTTGTAAACTACTTTTTGTAATAAGGAAGCAAAATCATTATACACATATAAAATATTTCTTGCAAAATTAGAGTGTAAGGGGATCACCTACCCGGCTGCGGGCTGTTCGAAAGAGATACCGCGGCTCCGGAACGTAAGGGCACTGAAGGAACACGGATGGTTTTTAGTCAGTAAAAGTCTGACACTCCCTTACGCTCCACCCAGAGCGAAAGGCGTCATTAGATGATTTTCCATCCTGCCGAACGCTCTCCACTCTGGCCTTTAAGTGTGGAAACTGAGAGACGAGGTTGGAGCTGGTTTTGGTGTTTGTCGTGCATGAGAAACATACGCTATTCTATTAAAGAGTACAACACTTAGATATTTTTTATAAAACTGGAGTAACACAAGTTGTAAAATTAAAAAATTTGTACAACCGACTTCAATATAAATAAAATGAGAACATCATCAATGTAGTCGAAGTATAAATACGCATTATTAAGGATTACTCAAAAACCACTGGTCAGATATTGATAAAATTTATATATGGAACCACACGTACAGTACCACCTTTCAAATAAAAAAGAACCATCAAAATCAGTTCACCTAGAAATAAGTTCTGAGGTAACACACATAAATAATACAGTCGAACTGAGAACCTCCCCCTTTTTTTTGAAGTCGGTTGAAAAACAAACTAACAGTCCACTTGATGGTAAGTAGCTACTGCAGTCCGTAGGCGCCTGCACCAACTTCAATCGAAGAAAGCTACAGGTGCGTCGTCACTTCTCGAGGACTAACATGGAATACCTTCAGATCGGAACAAAGTAGAGCAAGCACTGCTATGTGGCGGCAGAAATATATAAGAAGGTGGTAACCACCAAGACGGACTCTTAACCAGAAAAGAACGGACTCTCAGTCACAGTGACGACCGCTGAATTGTAAGCCGAAGAGATCTTAAGCCACAAGTATCGCCGCTCTCCACTCAGACCTTGGACTTAGGCTAAACCATTGCCGGAACTAAAACTTAATATCAGCGTCAGAACAAAGAAATAATGTAAAACCCCACAAAAGGGAAAGTCGAAAAACTTCCACCGGAAATAGTGTAACCTAATTATTCTCACAGTGTCGTAACTTACATCTCACACCGGCAGATTTATTCTTCACAAGTCGGCAGTCAGTCGCGGATGCTGCTTCCATGCCACTCACGTAGCGAACTTGGCGCGTTATGTCATGAAATTTTATATTGTACGAGGCCGGTATCGTGCCGCACGACTCGTACTTAGTACTGGTTAATTAAAGGTAACTTCAATTAGTTTATTTAGAATCTAAATAATGACTTCATTAAGACAATTATAGTGAAAGGCGAAAATTATTTAAATTAGAAATAAACGACGTCTAAGTGACAACAGCAATCAGCAATTTTGGAAAGTGTCGTGGCGGTGTAAGAATACCCACTATCCCATATCATCCCGTGGGTGTAAAAGCGGATAGAGGGAAACTAAAACGGATATGGGCAGCAACATCTTCCTCACAACAGCTGAATAAAAAAATCTGCAGTTGCCAACCCGCATGCCAAGCGTGGCAACTATGGCAAAACTCCCTTATGAGGCAATCTATGGGGGAGACCTATGTTCAGCAGTGGACTTTTATAGGCTGTAATAAACAGACCACAAGCAATCATTAACGGTAGTTCATTTATGAAAAAAAAAGATGGACTTAAGGCGAAGTTATAAAAGCCAACTACGATCGGAAAACAACATTAAGACAATCGCTTGATCCACAACGTATAAAGCAAATAGAATTACAGAATTACGGAGAAGAAGAAGAATCACAGACAGATTAAAATAATAAAATTTTGAGCTTTAACATTATATAAACATACATATAAACAAATACAAACAAAGTTATTACTATATCGTGTCTTGGCCATTACATGAAAAATCTTAGGCATTCTGATTACTTCTCATTCGCTCGAATAATCCGACTCCAACGGACTAATTACATTTGTCCCGTACTCATGCATAAGTAATGTAATTAGATTTAAAAATGTACTTACAAGAAATCACTGCATAATGCGATAGTAAAATTAAATAAATTACTTTTGTAAACGTGTATTGCTAGTTAAAAAATCTGTAACGGTAGACAAAGTATGGTTTTTAATTCTAAATTAAGATTGACATAACACACGAGCGACGGTAATCAGGTGATATCTGTAAGCTCGTTTGCCTCCTATTCAATAAAAAATGCTTACTCTCGCACTGGTAATGCTGTATCCCGTCACGCATGTCAGTGTGGTACGCGTGTTCGTGTGGTAGGCGTATTCGTGTGGTGGGCGTGTGCGCGCGGCTGATCTGTATGCTCGTTTGCCTCCCATTCAATAAAAAATGCTTACTCTCGCACTGGTAATGCTGTATCCCGTCACGCATGTCAGTGTGGTACGCGTGTTCGTGTGGTAGGCGTATTCGTGTGGTGGGCGTGTGCGCGCGTCTGATCTGTATGCTCGTTTGCCTCCCATTCAATAAAAAATGCTTACTCTCGCACTGGTAATGCTGTATCCCGTCACGCATGTCAGTGTGGTACGCGTGTTCGTGTGGTAGGCGTATTCGTGTGGTGGGCCTGTGCGCGCGGCTGATCTGTATGCTCGTTTGCCTCCCATTCAATAAAAAATGCTTACTCTCGCACTGGTAATGCTGTATCCCGTCACGCATGTCAGTGTGGTACGCGTGTTCGTGTGGTAGGCGTATTCGTGTGGTGGGCGTGTGCGCGCGGGTGATCTGTATGCTCGTTTGCCTCCTATTCAATAAAAAATGCTTACTCTCGCACTGGTAATGCTGTATCCCGGCACGAGTGTTCGTGTGATACGCGTGTTCGTGTGGTACGCAATTTCGTGTGGTACGTGTGTTCGTGTGGTGGGCGTGTGCGTGTGCGAGTGTGCACGTGTGTGCGTGTGTGAATGGGTGGGTGCGTGCGTGCGTGCGTGCGTGTGTGTTGTGTGTGTGTTTTTAATAAATTCAAAATTTATGGAAAATGACTATTCACACTAATACTTATGTTGTTTTAGTGTCAAAAAAGAAAAACTATCAACTACAACTACAATCTGGACCCGATAGCTGGCGCTAAGGTACGGTCATTTTTTAAAGTTATAATATAAAATTACACTAAAATTCCAAAGTGAATTTAGAGTTAAACTCGTCGTTCCATCTAGGCAGAACAACGTTCGCTGGGCTAGCTAGTTAAATATAACTTTCTAAATTACAGTCATCAAGTTTCCACCTACGCTCTAGTACATATACCTAAATGTCCAATGTTTGAAACCTTGGACAGGACACGTTTGGTCCATTATCGCTACATTTCCGTCGCCGGTTAATTAGGACTGAATCCCGAAGTGAAATAGAAGTTATAACGGTAGCACTCAATCATCAATTTGAATTCCATAATGCTCGATTATCATATCGAAGAACAAATTTTATGAATCGCGTTTAATTTTAACTTTTTAATTCCCGACGTTTCGGTTCATTCAAGTTAGTTTCTAGAGGTATCGACATCGTTTATTTATTTTTTTATTAAGTGGCGAAGCTTGCGAAGACACTTATTGATTTCACGATGTCTGTCCGTCTGTCCGTCTGTCCCACGATTATCTCGAGAACGGTTTCGAATTTTCAAATTCTGTTTTCAGCAATCGATTACTGATCACCCAGGCATCTGAACCTCCTATTTTGAAACTGATTGCTCAACGGCAACCGTTAGAAACCGCTACAAAGCTGATTGCTTCGCCACTTTGGTATGCTGTCAGCTTGCTAGGTTTATTATAGCTGCAATCCCATCTAGCGGCAAAATGGTCATGAAGCCAAATCATGGTGATGAGTCACCAAAATTAAACGATTGCGATTTACCTTAGATGGTAAAATGATGGTTTAATTTTAAAACGCGTTTCATCAGGTTGTTAACTACGCTGCAGATAAATCTACTCATCGTTATACTGGCAAAATGAACCGTGGGAGAACAGGCGACCCCGTTTGCGCTATACAAGGAGGTCGTGATGAAAAACAATGCGGTGTCAATTTACGGCTCCTACACGCGATTAAATGACGCATGCGGAGCCCGACACGCCGGAACCTGCGACGCCTATTCACACTAGCCGAATGGATAATGGACATCTGAGCGGGCCTGTTAAATCGATAGAAAATATGGAGTAGATTTTAAACATCGTCCTACTGATCTATTTACGTAATGAACGGGTTGTCTGAAACAATAAAATTCATTAAATATTCCTTTTCAATATATTAAAAAGTTTATATAAGATTTGATTTATTTATATATCTGTAGCCTTTTTTGTTGTAAATCAGCTGCAGGTGTCCATGGACTCTAGAAAGCACTTACCATCAGGTAGCCTGTAATTTGGTTGATCGCTTCATTGTTATGAAAAGAAAATCTATGTCCATTTCTGTTTACGCCATCCAGTTCAATCATTTTAGCTGAAAAATTGGAAAAATTAATGGAGTACTTTTATATATCGGCATATGTACGTTATAGAGCGAATTCAAATTTTATCCAATCTCCCTCCCCCTCCCGGGTGTGCGTCACCCCACCCCCTTCCCCTCCCCCGCGCCCAAGAAAGTGTCCCGAAGCGCGGTTTTTTCCAGTTTTAAAGAAAACCGTACAAAGTACATGGAAAACGTGTTAGTATGTAATAATATACATAAAAGTACTACATTAATTTTGCCAGTTATTCCAGAAGTTTCTATCTAGAATACTTGAACTGCATGGTAGCTTGTGTATTTTGTAGCTTAAAATTTGAGTACAAGTCACGGCACGTAAGTCTAGCGGTGACTGTTATTGCGTATAAGGGGCGCTGATTGACTTATTACGCATAAGTCACGCTGATTGGCTCGTGCGTATCATTCGCACGCGCTGATTGGCTCTCCAGTCGCATGCGTGCAATTCAATTCGTGCGCGTGGGGACGCGGAGGGGTCCACGTTTCGTTCAGCGCTAGACTTACGTGCCGCGACTTGTACATCAATTTATCAACGAGGATACCTCCGGATTTTTTTTACAGTTTTTGCTCGGTTAGCAAAACCTCATTTTGAAACGGTAGTCATTTCGATAAAAATATTCTTTGACAAACAATTTTTTTTTACGACGAACATTTCACTTCAATCTACTAAAACAAGAAGAAATGGCATAATTAAAAAAATGCAACGCAAAGCTAAGCGACTGCCGTGCTTCCTAATTAGACAGGAGTTGCGATAAAAACGGAATAACTCATCGCCTGTTTCAGGTTTCCATCTCATCCCCATTCCATTCCTGCTCGGGGCCGGACGATTTTCACAGCACGCCGCCTGCCATCAATCAAGTTTAGTCTCGCATTAACGTAATGACCGTTGGCCCGGGCGGATGTCGCCTTATTTCTGCGTTTTTTTTCCGCCAGCGTTTCCTCCGAGGCAATTTGGTACACGATACTTTGGCACGAGCCTTTCCGCGCTGATGGAAATCTATGAACGATAACCGTCCCGTGTCTCCATTTTTATTATTTTCAGTAAACACATCCCTCCGCCGTGTTATCAATCTTGTCGGAAAACGTTTCGTAAGTAAGTGGCAAAAATACCATTACGCTGCCCTTACATTGTAAGATTAAGCAAGGTCAAATAAATCACATTAAACTCCAAAGAAAGCGTTTTGTATTTTGCCACGCGATTAGGGACCGTAAAGAAGAGAAACGGCTCTTAAGTTTTGATAAAGTAACACTAGAGCCATTCATTATTAATCTCAATCTTGCAAAGTACAAGGTATCGAATATTTTATGCTCTGCAAATTATTAAACTTGTAATATAGGGCATTTTATCTGGTTTTCTGTCAGTAAATGTATATATTTGCCGTTTCTTTTTTTGATTTTTAAAACTGAGGGTAAATAAGGTTAACTATAAATATTTAATTTATTACAGTAGAATCCTCATCGGCAGATATAATTTTCGCATTATTTTCGCAATTCTTTCTAACAGTTATTTTTTGTACATAAATTTTCTGTTTATATTTAATTATTTCAATTTAATTGACAGCTTTCCAGGACCGAATACGAGATGTAGAATAGGGTACATTTTGACCCTATTCTACGTCTACGTCTAACATGACAAACATACAAAAAGAAGATGGATATGCTTTTACGCAATCTTAGGCCAGGATGTAAACTGACAAAAGTTGTGTGAATAATATCTGATAAATCATCACTGAAATTTTGCAGATTTTCCTAATCTGAAAGCAGAATGGTACGAGATTTAGAAATAGGGAGACTTTTTCACAACTTATACTATATGATTTCTTAGAAGTATATTAACGCGAATACTACGCAAAACTAATTTTACGGATTTTATTGCATTTAATATTAACTTCCTTAACTCCCGACGTTTCGGGCACTACAAAACCCATGGTCATGAAGGTAATGAGGGAAGTACACTTAAAACTATATTAGAAGTACGTAGAACGAACAATGGGAAATAAAACGCACAAAACGAGTGATCCGATCCAGTATGGAAGAAAGCAATAAGAGCTGTCAGTGTTGTCAGTTGTCGCTATCAGCTGTCACTACAGCGATAAAAACACAACTATTATAGTGGATCGATTTGTAATGGTAAATCAATTTTAAGATTTCTCCCTAATAAATAGATTTATTTCAGTACTGTTCAATAAATATATATAATAATGGATAATGGATTTATTAAATTAAATTAAAAAATTATTAAAAATCTATAAAAAGCTTTTATTTCAAATCAATTTAATCTAAACAAATAAATAAAATTGAAGTGTCTGTTTGTAATGTCAAAATTACAGCGTTTTAGTAGTATTAGTAAAAAGTATAAACGGTACTTATAACAAAAACACACTTTAAAATTTTTGTCTGTTTGTTTGTTTCGGCTAATCTTCGAAACGGCTGGACCGATTTTAACGGGACTTTCACTGGCACATAGCTGATGTCACAAGGAGTAACTCAGGCTACTTTTATTTAGTAGAAAAATAATAAGGGTTCCGCTCAAAAAATTAAAACCCTAAATTACACGCGGGTGAAGTCGCGGGGAACAGCTAGTCGTTTAAATAAAACTAGTTTGTAAGGATTTTATCGCGTATATTAACTTATTTTCTATCTCTAAATCTTCGCTCGAACGTGGGGAATATAAAGTAAAATCCGTAAAAACTAGATTTAATTTAAACTAGCGATCCACCCCAGCTTCGCACGGTTGATTTCTGGATCTTGACTGCAACTACGCTACCTACCGGATCCAATGAGGGCTAATAATCTTCCACTCGCCAGATGTCGCTAGTTGTGACTGAGGTTAAAGTTTTTTGTAACATAGTGTCAGTTTATTGAGAAATTCGTTTTAAATGATAGTTTATCATTATCTAGAATATTATATTATTACACAACATAATGTGTCAGAGGTTTGATTTTTTAATTTTTTGCACTTTTTAACTCTGTTTAAAAAAATCGGCTTTTAGTTATATTTTATAGTTTAGTTTATTCATTTCTAATGTAATTAATATAAAATATAATACAGAATACTAATAATATAGAAAGAAACCTTAAATATTACATTTTCTTAAGAAATTATCATCCCCGCTATGAAATCTGTCAAATATTTCACCTCACTGTAAAGTGGCGCCGCCCTGGTGGCAGAAAAAGTCGTGGATGCCCTCATTGTGAACTCTAATTAACTTAATCACACACACACAAAACTTCATCAAAATCGGTCCGGCCGTTTAGGAGTACAGTCATATGGTACGTACATACACACGGACAGAAGAATTATATAAAACACAGGTAATATTATACACATAAACCTTCCTCTTGAATCACTCTGTCTATAGATGAAAACCGCATCAAATTCCGTTCTACGCGTACAGACGGCGGAAAGCGACTTTGTTTTATACAATGTAGAGTCATCACTTTAATCGATTATCGATTTTACTAATGGTCAAACTTACTTTTTAGGATTGTTATATAACAAATTGTGAATTGAATTGGCTTGACTTTGAAATTTTTAAATATAAAAATATATCCCAATTTTAAACCATACCTACTAAAAGTTATTATAATTAAGCTCAGAAATTTCCGTCTCTTTTATCAGGAAGCATTCACCAAGCCATTTTACGACAGATTCAGCTTGAAAAGTTTTATTTTTTAAACATTCCGTTTTCTTTTATGCTGCTACAAAAACGTACGCAAACAGCTAAATCCGGGCTATATATTCAGACTTGATAAGAAAATTGGGTGTGAGCGTGCGCTTCTTGCGAGGAATTTTAAATTCAACAAAATATTCATGCATGCACAATTAAACGAAAAACGAAAAAGCATCGTACAAAGAACTTACATTAAAGCTGAAGATTTTATCACCCGAACAAACTTTTTTTTTAATTATAACAAGTGACAAGCGAGCAAACAGACCACCTCATGGTAATTGTAAACCATGAACGCTTACAACCAAATCCAAACAGATAAGGCCACAGATGTTAGAGAGTGACAGACCTCATAGATTTATTCACCTCTTCACATATGACGTGGTTTACTTATACGTAATATTAGCTAGCTATAAATGGGTTTCAATTATAATTAACATTTCGTATAAATACAGATTATATAATTTGTATGCGTGAAATGTAATAAATCCTTTATTCGTTAGATCACTGCATTAAGTTTTTAAAAACAATCTACTCGTTTTTTTTTACTTAATGAAAGTAGAAGTACCTGATGGTAAATGGATACTGCCGCCTGTAAAGTTAGACATCTACATCTATCCTCCAATAAGGGTCAAAACTTAGACGTGTTATCAATCCTGAAGAATAAGATAGAATGCCTCGTTTCCAGTAAAAAAGGTCTCCGGTTCCCTACACTCAAAATACGAAACGCAGCAGCGTAATACGGCAACTTTATGGGAGAGCATGATCCTCCCCGGTAAAATAAAATCATCGTTTTAAAATCAATAAGCACCGATGTAAATCACACACACATACATACGTCTGCGCCCTATAACATTATTTGCCTTAGCCGCCGGAGCGTAATCCATTTCGCGTTAGTTTTGATTCATGATCCACTGGCGTGATTACCGCGAACAAATACATTCGTTAAAGCCGAATAATCCGTAATTAATGCTCGTGTGTTTGCGTGCGTGACTAATCTATAACCGTCGTGCTGCAGCAAATCGAAACTAATTTGACGTTTGTTTTGAAATGTTTGGTTTATTTTGTCACGCGGTGATCTATGACCGCAATCAAACATGGTATCCAGAAACTATGACTATTTTTTCCGCATCTAATTAAGTTACCGATTGCGCAAATTACATCCTTATATTAAACAGCGTGCACATAGAGACACTGATTGTTTAAAATCCGATCGTAACGAAGAATATTTACATTTGACAGTAGCAGTACAACATGAGGAAACTTTCATGTCTGAGAAATTCCAAACTATAGTTCTAGTACATGTGAAGTCCGCAAACACGCATTAGAAGAAATATCGTAGTATCAAGCCGCTTTAAGGCGTGGCCACATTAACCAATTTCTTTTAGTTTGATCAACAATAATGATTCGCTCCCAAAACTATTTTGACAGACTTTGTTCTCAGTTTCCATTTAACTATGTCAATTTTAAGCATTTACTTCAGAGTTAATTTGTCTATTACACTCTCAATCTATGCATACGTTAATACCACAGAACAGCTTATAAAATTAAACTCATCAATATAATTACAACGCTGCTTGAGTGCTCAGGGCAGTTTAGATCGCCGCAAGATTGGGGTCAACACGTTAATTTTAGTATATATAGTCGGCTTCTTCTTTATGAGGCCATAAAAGTCAATTACTGGACATGAGCCTCTCCCATTGTAGAGACGTTTGCCTGAGGTTTGTCGACACGCTTGGCAGGCTAATCCTGTAACTGTCTCGAGTCTTTTTTACGAAGCTTTATTAGACTTAACACATTCACACCCTGTTTATTACACAGCTGGACATAGGTCCTGCACTAAATGCGACTATACAAAATAAGGCTGTACACACATTACTTTATAAAATAAACATTGAAAAAAATATTAAATATAAAAAATAATTTAATTTTTGAGAAATAAGTATATTATATGTGTTTTTCCTTCTATCAAAGTTCACCGCTGACCATGGGTCTTTCGATAGATGCCTCACGAGGCAGATATTTGCAATAGTTGCCACGCATGGCAGGCGGGTTGGTAACCGCAGTTTTAATTTGCTAGATGTCATTAGGATTTAATTTTTTTCCTAGAACAGAAGAAAGGCGACGAAATGTAAGACAAGATATCACTGATTTTACATTAATTTTTCAAGATTTCGTCAGTATAAAACACTCTTCTGCTTTTCACTGGCGCTCATCAGATTTCCTCACCTCCACACAAGTCAGAGCTCGAGTAGCATTCCAATCGCATATTTCTCTTATTCCGTCCGTTTCCCCGTTTCCTTGCCAGGCGGCGCACGCTTTACCGTCGCGTCGTCGCGAAACGTGCCATTTGCGCAATCGAATTTCATACATATTTATGTACGCGTGTGTTTTGTTTCCATGTTTATAAACCAGCCAAAAGAGAATAGAGAGATAGAGACAGTAGTAGTATAGTAGACCTCGAATTTTGTCAGTCATATCATAGGTCTTCCCTATAATTTTTTTTTTACTTTCTGTTCTATGCATATAACAGGTAAAAGTGTGTCATTCACTAAAAATATATGTAGTACGTACGAACTGTGACTTTTTTAAAAATGGTCAACATACACAATATATTATCATCATTATCAATACAGCGCCATTACTTTACAGCCTTCACAAGTCCACTGCTGAACATAGGCCTCCCCCAAGGAATGCCACAAAGCACGGTCCTGAGCCACATGCATCCATCGACTTCCTGCAAGTCCTACCAGGCCGTCACTTCATCTAGTGAGGAGTCGCTCTACAATTCGCCTACCGGTACGAGGCTGCCACGCGAGAACCCTTTTTTCCCATCGTTTGTCGGTTCTTCGAACTATATGGCCGGTCCATTGCAACTTCAGCTTACTAATCCGTTGAGCTATGTCGGTTACTATGGATGCACTGCGGATATCCTCATTTCTAAGTGTATCACGCCAAGAAACCCCGAGCATAGGCCTTTTCATAGCGCATCCATATATACTACTGTCTTTTCCTAGCAGATTTTTTAAATTTACATATTGAAAGTAAATGATGATTCAATTCTTCCTATTGCATACCTTAAGCGAAAGCGCAAGGTAATGTTCTACTATCGCCTAAAAATTAAAATTCCAACATTTTATCGAATAAAATCGTATCTAGCAATCATATTATACATATAAATGATATAAAAAGCACATTGTTAGAAAGATAAATGATTTTTGAACCTATTAATAATTTTTTTAAATCGATTAATTGCTATTTTTAAATAAAAAAAGGGTTTTAGTGGCTTATGGTGTGGATTTATCATGTCCCTGTGGCTTGTAAACACTATAACTTTTGAAAATATCAATTGTTTAACTCAATCTATTTTTTAATCTCTTCATCTATCATGTGGGAAGCCACTGAATGTAAATGGCAGTGTAATTTTGTTTTGTTTAGCTATAATTAATTTTATCCGGCTCCAAAATGGCGAAATTTTCGTTGATTTCGTTGCCTCGTATATAAATTGTTTCTGTAAATGGGGATCTACAGCCACAGAGTAGTTTAGTTCACAGAGTACCTTTGTATTAAGTTTAGTTCGGCTTCAGTCGCCGTCGTGAGTGGACATTGTTTCGGTTGTTTTCAGCGGCTCAAAAAGATCGCTGTACAAATACACAATTTTCGAATAACCAAATTTCTTAAATGCTTGATTATAATAATAGTAAGAGATTTTTAACAGTGGTAGAGCCAGGCGGGAGCTTTTGCTGTCGCATGGATGGGCCGGCTCGAACCGGGGTGGTACCACGACCTCACAGAATACCAGCGTGAAGTAGAGGTTTACCTCTGCGTTTCACTTGGTGAGTGCAGGTGGCCGGAGGCCCTTTTTACTGGAAATGAGGCATTCCATCTTAGTCCTCACGGGTGAAAACGCATCTGCATTTTGATCTGTAGCGGGGGATGGATGTAGATGTCTATGGGCCGCAGCAACCACTTACCATCAGGTGGACTGTGTGCTCGTTTTTCACCCTTATCCTATAAAAAAAAAGAAAAAAAAAGAGATTTTTTTATTACAATATTTAAAAGCACAGAATAAATAATAGTAGTACGTACTAAAAGTAAGTAGTATATTTTTTTTTTGTCATGGGTGACATTTTCATGCTTTTCGAGGGTGTCGAAACCGATAGGGTTGTCGAAATGTAAATCCAAGATAGCGGCCGCAATAGGTATCAATTTTTTCATCATGGGTGTCATTTTCATGGTTTTCGAGGGTGCTGAAGCCGATAGTGCTGTCGAAATGTAACTCCAAGGTGGAGGCTGCAATAGGTATAAATTTTTTCATCATAGGTGTCATTTTCATGGTTTTCGAGGGTGTTGAAGCTGATAGTGCTGTCGAAATGTAAATCCAAGATGGCGGCTGAATTAGGTACCAATTTATTCATCATGGGTGTCATTTTCATGGTTTTCGAGGGTGTTGAAGCCGATAGTGCTGTCAAAATGTAAATCCAAGATGGCGGCTGCAAAATATATCAATTCTTTCATCTTGGGTGTCATTTTCATGGTTTTCGAGGGTGTTGAAACCGATAGTGCTGTCGAAATGTAAATCCAAGATGGCTGCTGCAATAGGTATCAATTTTTTCATCATGGGTGTCATTTTCATGGTTTTCGAGAGAGTTGAAGCCAATAGGGTTGTCGAAATGTAAATCCAAGGTGGCGGCTGCAATGGGTATCAATTTTTTCATCATGGGTGTCATTTTCATGGGTATCGAGGGTGTTGAAGCCGATAGTGCTGTCGAAATGTAAATCCAAGATGGCGGCTGAAGTAGGTACCAATTTTTTCATCATGGGTGTCATTTTCATGGTTTTAGAGGGTGCTGAAGCCGATAGTGCTATCGAAATGTAAATCCAAGATGGCGGCTGCAATAGATATAAATTTTTTCATCATTGGTGTCATTTTCATGGGTTTCGGGGGTGCTGATGCCGATAGTGCTGTCGATATGTAAATCCAAGGTGGCGGCTGCAATAGATATCAAAGTTTTCATCTTGGGTGTCATTTTCATGGTTTTCGAGGGTGTTGAATCCGATAGTGCTGTCGAAATGTAAATCCAAGATGGCGGCTGCAATAGGTATCAATTTTTTCATCATGAGTGTCATTTTCATGGTTTTCAAGAGTGTTGAAGCCGATAGTGCTGTCGAAATGTAAATCCAAGATGGCGGCTGCAATAGGTATCAATTTATTCATCATGGGTGTCATTTTCATGGTTGTCGAGGGTGTTGAAGCCGATAGTGCTGTCGAAATGTATTTAAACTACTTTAATAATTCCGTATAATCATGTTATACGTAATTTTTTTAATGAGCTTAAGGTATGCCCAATTGGATTTACCAATATATTTATTACTAATATCTATTTTATGTGCAAGTGCACATAAAAAAAACAAGTGCAGTATTTAAACAAACATTATGTATAAATTGTTATCAAAGACTGTATAGTTGCTAAAAGATTATATAGTTACCAAAGCGTTGGTAGTTATTTCAAAGTAAGACTTGACGGAACCACTCTTAAGAACAAAATTGTACATAAAAGTTGTTGCGTGAGCCGAGAATAAATATGGAATACTGCAATACACAGCTATTATAATATTGTTAAGTAACTACTATTGCTGACTGCGAACTGAGAGCCGGTTGTTTCGTATCTGCCGTTGAACTTCCAATTCCATTATTTAAGTACCAGAGCGGACAGATAAAATTCTAATACAATTAATTGTGTTATGAAAAAATTCAGTGTCCTAATCACATTATTTTATGATTGGTATGCGGTAAGGGGTTAAAAGCGGTAAATTTGATAACTGTTACCAATAATTATTATTTATTCGATGTTATAGGCATATAAAAAATAAGGCATCCAGACAACAAGCTCAAAACCAGTACCACTCGTTTTTTATTTAATGCCACATACAGGTTCAAATATATTTTATAGGATAGAACAAAAAAAAATTCCCATATAGATTACGAATAATTCTTATTGAAAGTTATTTTTTACCTTTAGCACTGATTCGAAAAATACCTCTGTCCTGGGAAGAACCAGCAAGAAAACCAACGGGAGTTTTTTATTTTATATTTTATTGTATTTATACATTTATGTATAAATACAATACAACAAGAACGCAGGTTGTACAAACTACACTTTACTTGTAAATAACACCTTAAAAGCGACCACCTCATTCTCGGGGGTTATTAACAATTATATTCATCAATACTAAAATAATCCTTTTTATACCGTTACCGTTACAGCCTATTACATAAAGTCCACTGCTGAACATAGGCCTCTCCCATAGATTGCCTCATAGGGGGATATTAACCATGGTTGCCACGCTGGTACGACTTTCCATTGACTGCCGTCGAGTTGGGGGTTGATACGTATTTTTACAGAAAAGTTACACTATTATAAGCACACACACAAAGTTACAACATGCGGAAGCGCGTAATTTTTGAGAAAAAAGTTATTGAAAATCAATTATTCTTGCATTGTTTATGTCTAATCCTACAATAAAACTGACGCCATTTTTATTGTTATTGTCAGTAGGGATGTCAATTCTTTCCGAAAAAGACCGATTTTTTAAATAGATTTGAATTGTAAGCTGATATATCGATTCCCAAAAAATCGATTTCTAAAATATCTATATGTTTTCATGTTTGCATTTATAATGTTAATATAAATCCATTTTATGAGAAAAAAATCCCCTTCATCATAAAATATAGGGGGACTGATTCAGAAGGATTTCTGTATCTATTTTACGTCTCCGGCGCTGCGGGAAGAGCAGCCTCTACGTCTTAGCGTAACAAATCGTAGGCATCGGACGAGCCGGAGTGGCTGAGGCTGGTCGCCGAAGGCGACCAACAAGCCGAAGCTGCGTAGGCGATGCCTACGATTTGTTACAGCAGGCGGAGGCTGCTCCCCCTACGCGCCTCCGGCTCTTTAAAACCACTCTAGGGGTAGGACAGACTCGTACCAGGTGGAGTTGGGGTCAATCAATTCGGTTCTTTGACATAACCTATTTTATTTGTTATCTGCCCTAATTGGTACTGTTAAAATAAAACAAATTTCAATAAGAGATCATTTATTATGGTATCTTTCTTGTTTTTCATAAAATGGAATTATATTTATGAAAAACATTTATGCAAACATAAAAAATATAGATATTTTAAAAAATCGATTTTTGTGAATCGATACATCAGCTTACAATTTGAATCGATTTAAAAATTGACCTTTTTCGGAAAGAATCGACATCCCTACTGACGACAATGACATTACAAAATGGCGTCAGTTTTATGGTAGTATCAGATATAAACAATGCAAGAATAATTGATTTTTAATAACTTTTTTCTCAAAAATTACGCGTTTCCGCGTGTTGTAACTTTGTATGTGTGCTTATAATAGTGTAACTTTTCTGTAAAAATACGTATCAACCCCCAACTCAACGGGAGTCAATGGAAAGCTAAGCCGCCACGCTTGACAAGCGGGTTGGCAACCGCTGTTTTTTTATTTGTATTCGTTATTAGGGCGACGCTGCTGCCCATCTCCTTACTTGTTTCCCTCTGTCCCCTCTTACGACACCCATGAGTTGATATGGGATAGAGCATTTTTTTTACCACAAGGGTGACAAAGGAGCACACAGGCCACCTGATGGTAAGTGGTTGCTGCGGCCCATGGACATCTACATATATCCTCGATTACAAATCAAAATGCAGATGCGTTGTCACCCGTGAGAACTAAGATGTAATGCCTCATATCTAGCATACGAAACACAGCAGCGTTAAGCTCCTATTTTACGCTGGTATTCTGTGAGAGCGTGGTCCTACCCCGGTCGAGCCGACCCAACCGTGCTACAACTATACTATTAATATAGCTGCAGCATGGCTCTACCACGTAAATAGTGTATATTCATACACCGCCACTACAAATTGAATATGTATATAGTGTTATTAATATCACAGAATAAAGTACTATTTAATTCACAGTTTTTTTTTCGGCATTTTGACGTTCGCAACAAATCTGTTTTCCACGTGTAAGATATCTACGCATCTAATAGACGAATATAGAATCAAGTCAAAACTTATGAATTTATTTTCATTTGGCATACTTGTGCTAGGATCCTTGACTTCAAAGATTAGTTTGGCATTATAAATAAAATTTGTACCACAGAAATGAAAAACAATAAAAACATCTTAAAACAAAACTTAGACAGTCTAGATTCTGTGATGTTAATGCTGTTAGCCTATGCGGCTCTTACAACTTTATCGGACTCAGGGTGCAACTCGATTCTAGTGCACCGATGCGGGCGCGACGTTGCACTAAAACCATTTACTTTGTTTTTTTGCTTTACCATGAAGTAATCTAGGCACATTACTTGATGGGGAAAGCTTGCGCATTGCCGTAGGAATCCGACTAGGAGCGGCGATTTGTCAACCCCATCAGTGCCCCTGTGGTAGCAGCGTCGACAAGTTTGGACTCCACGGACTTTCATGTAATAGAAGTCCTGGTAGGTTTTCACGACACAGTTTTTTGAACGATGTCATCCGAAGGGCTCTTGTCTTTATAAATGTTCCCTCGGTTTTAGAGCCTTGTGGAATATTTAGAGACGATGGCAGTAGACCCGACGGTATGACATTGCTCCCTTGGGAGAGAGGTAAAGCCTTAGTGTGGGATGCTATTTGCGTAGACACTCTGGCGGCCTCTCATCGCAGGGGTACCTCGTTTAGAGCCGGGACGGCATCAGAGGCAGCTGAATTGAGTAAGTGGCGCATATATGAATCTCTGAGAGATGACTACATATTTGTGCCAATTGCTGTAAAGATTATCGGTCCGTGGGGTCCACGTGCGGTGTAGTTTCTAAAGGAACTCCATCCGCGGCTGGTCATTACTGCTGGCAATAAGAGGACTGGTTCTTTTCTCGCTTAAAGGCTAAGTATAGCCATTCAGCGGGAAAACACAGCCAGCTTTCTTGGCACAATAACGCGGGGAGTAGGACTATATGACAGGACTATATGAACAGGAAGTGACGGCACGGCATATCACGGTGTGGCAAGGCATACTTTGGCATACCGAAGGATCCTGTGGCATCCTGCGGCATCCCACGTGATCTTGTGGCAATCCGCGTCGTGACAAAAGCAGCCGCGTTCGAACGCTAACTCAGTTAAGCATTGTCCTGTTACACATCTTTAACACACACGCCCACATATTGTCCACATATCTTTAACAACCTAAAGTAACCTATGCGTTTCACGCGATGTAGCGGCGTGTCTCAGCATCCAATGGAATGCCGTGACGTGCCGCAGCATCCCAAGGAATGTCGTGACGTGCCGCGGCATCCCATAGAATGCCGTGACGTGCAGCAGCAGGCCGCGGTGTCACGCGAGATTTTTGGTCTATTCGTGTTGAAATTAAGGAATGTCAGTGCTAAGCTGTTAAAATAAGGTCGAAAATATTTTTTAAACGAAAAAAATCCTTTGACCACGCCGTTCCATGCCGTGCAGTCTGTAAGTGCAGGCCCTAGGGGTGACAAACGAGCACGCAGACGATCTGCCTGATGGTGTGTAGACGCTGTGGCCCGTAGACGTTGATCGTAAGTGGCTAATGCAGCCCATAGACATGCATCTAACTTCAAATAATGAAGGCAACAGATGCGTTCACCTCTGAGGACTAAGATGGAACGCCTCACAGCTCGTAATTACACGAGAGGGTGGTACCTACCCAGATGGACCCCTAGACAGATAAGGAACCCTACTACCCAGTTAAATGTTCTACTTATTAGGCAATCTATGTGGTGGCTTTGTTCAGCAGTAAAGTCTACTGGTAGGCTGTAATGAAAGAATGAATGAATGTTTATTTCTAATTTACATTACAAAGCGAGAGAATGTGCGGTGGAAACACTTACACGAGATAAAATAAATCTCTTAGCAAAACCTTCAACCTTTAGTCTTTAACCTTTCACCTACCCCAGTAAATTTAAATCTCGCTTGCCAACAAATCCAGTTTGTGGTAGCCGTTTTGAAATTTTATGGCTATTGCAAATTTCGCTCCAAAATCTGGTTACTGTTTCATTAAAATACAATATTAATGAATATGTGACTCGGTTAGAATAGAATCCGTTTTTCGAGTTTTGAGTTTAGCTATCGTAATAGGCAACACGCATCGATAGTTTTTTTTTAAATATAAACAGGAGGCAAACAAATGTGCGGCCACTGCCACCCATGAATATCATCGTATATGCAGAAATATATCCAAAATGCAGAAGAAAAACGAGCACACAGTCCACTTGATGGTAAATGGAGACTGTGACCCATAGACTTCGACATCTATCCTGGAATTGGAATCAAAATGCATATATACGTACAAATACCCCTTAGGAATAAGATGAAATCGTTTCCAGTAAAGAAGCTCTCCGGTTGTCTACACTGATCATGCTTCACAGTACAATTAAGCTGCTATTTTACCGGGCGATGCTACAACCATAATATAGCTGCAACAAAACCTACTACGTAAAAAAATTGTTGATTAACTAATTAATACGATAAAAATTTTAAAAATATGGTAACTCAATCTGCAAGCCAGTATGCTATACGCTGAATATTTACCCCAATTCAACTCCAAAGCGATCAATTTAGTAACAGCCTTTAGGCACAGAATGCTAAATAGTACAAGGTACTTTAAGTTCAAATTCATAATTACTATAACTGCAATAAACAAGTAAATAGCCGCGTAAAATTATTAAACAGGTAACGAGCTAAAAGACCATTTTGAACAAATGAATATAAGTGACGGCTTCGTGGCGCAGTGACTTAGCAATGAGTTGCAGCGCTGAGGGCCGCGAGTTCTAATCCGGCACGGAACAAGTTATTGTATGGCCTACAAAAAACTAGGAGTTGCAGCACTGCGAGTTGCGGGATCGTATAACGTAAAGTATTTCAATGACCTAAAATAATTAAAACTGGGGGCGACTAAATCTAGTCCAGTTTAATCCTCAGAAGACACAAGTTTGCGCGTTTACCGCTAAAAAGAACCCCTTTGTCGTATCTCCTCAGTTTCAAGGCACTCCCCTAGTTGCCTCAGCCAGTATCGGAATCCTAGGCGTCGACATATCGAGTGACGTGCAGTTTCGTGGTCACTTGAAAGAGAAGGCCAAATTGGCCGCTAAAAAGCTTGGCGTGCTCAGCAGAGCGGGACAGTATTTCATGCCGGCACACCGCCTGCAACTTTACAAGGCGCAGGTTCGGCCTCACATGGAATACTGTTCTCATCTCTGGGCAGGGGCTCCCCAGTGCCAGCTCCTTCCACTTGACCGCATCCAGCGCAGAGCGGCTCGAATCGTCGACGACCGAGCCCTTTCCGATCGGCTCGATTCATTGGCACTGCGAAGAGATGTTGCATCCCTTTGCATTTTCTTTCGCATCAACCATGGGGAGTGCTCTGAGGAATTGTTCGGATTAATCCCAGCCGCCAAATTTCACGAACGCACATCGCAGCAGAACTCCCGATACCATCCACACCATCTGGATGATTGGCGGTCCACCACTGTGCGATTTAGAAAATGTTTTCTTCCTCGCACGACTTCCTTGTGGAATCGATTACCATCAGCGATTTTTCCGGACCGATACGATTTAGAGACCTTCAAGAAAAGAGCGTACTCCTTTTTAAAAGGCCGGCAACGCATCTGCAATTCCCTCCCTGGTGTTGCAGTTGTTCATGAGCGGCGGTAGTCACTTAGCATCAGGTGATCCGCATGCTCGTTTGCCCCTTCTCCTATAAAAAAAAAATATACCGTGTTTGGACATATTATTTCCTTGTGAAGTTTATGTATGTAAACTGTCCCTACGATACGGGAGAAAATCCTATTGTGGAGGTTACGTTTAAAAAAAATAAGAAAGAAAGAAAGAATAAATATTCATCACATTAAATATCATAAAGGTTCTTTGGGGTCATTCATTTTGGTGGTCAGTAGTTTATTTGTTTGTTTGTTCTTTATGTTGTTACCTTTAACCTAATGTTAACAATAGGCGCATTGAATTTCTGATTAATTTAGCTTTCGACTTCAAGGAGCTAAAAAGAATAAAATAATTCCCTCAATATAGCTTCTGAAGTCAGTAAGATATTGTGTAGCTTCTTCTTGTAGACGTTTAAGAAAGGTAGTGAAAGGGATTATTACGTGGTAAAGCAATGCTGCAGCTATATTGTGGTTGCAGTACTCGACCGGGGTAAGACCATGTTCTCACAGAATACCAGCGAAAAATAGAAGCATAGCGTAAAATAAAATAGAGAACCGGAGACCCTTTTTACTGGAAACGAGGCATTCCATCTCAATCCTTAGGGGTGACAACGCATCTGCATTTTGATTCTTAATTGAGGATAAATGTAAATGTGAGTGCTCGTTTGTCACCCTTATTCTATAAAAAAGGAGCCCAACCGCAAAGTAACTAATATTAACTCAACAAAGCACAATTGTGTGTAAACAAAAGGAATGGTCCAATTCTCGTATTCCACTCTCGAAGTGCAGCATCACGTCCATTCGCGATACGTCAGTTGGCAAAGAGTGACGTTACACAAGACACTTGGCTCTGGAAACTCGTTCGCCGCTGACACGTTTTCGGAAAGCGGGACACGAGCCGGTTATGTAAAACACAATGTGTCCCCGTTCTTAAATGGCGATTGGCGGGCGAATGTAGTGTGACTTTAGAGCGAATGTAACACAAATATCGATCTCGTTATGGTGCTCGATTAACCGAATTCCGAATGTATCCTATCTAATTATAGCAGAGTAACGGATTAAAAGTATTCGACCACAAAGTTCAGGCCTTTCGAAAGAATGGATTCGACACATATTTATTCGATTTTTAGGGAAGTTCTTTCCTCTGCATTATTTTTAACTCCCAGCTTTAAAAAAAATTGTTAGTTATAATTAAAGTTGGCAATTTCTATATATATTGTGTGTAATATATTATATATTTTTTTATAGGATAAAGGTGACAAACGAGCACACAGTCCACCTGATGGTAAGTGGTTGCTGCGGCCCATAGACATCTACATCTATCCTCGTTTGCGAATCAAAATGCAGATGCGTTGTCACCCGTGAGGACTAAGATGGAATGCCTCATTACCAGTAAAAAGGGCCTCCGGCCACCTGCACTCACCAAGCGAAACGCAGAGGTAAACCTCTACTTCACGCTGGTATTCTGTGAGGTCGTGGTACCACCCCGTTTCAAGCCGGCCCATCCGTGCGACAGTAAAAGCTGCCGCGTGGCTCTACCACTGTGTTAGAGCCACGCTGCAGCTATATTATGGTTGTAGCACCAATGGGTCGGCTCGACCGGGGAAGGACCACGCTCTCACAGAATACCAGCGTAAAATAGCAGCATAACACTGCTGTATTTCGTATGGTGAGTGTAGAGAACTGGAGACTCTTTTTTACTGGTAACGAAGCATTCCATTTTAACCCTCACGGATGACAACGCATCTGCATTTTGATTCGTAATCGAGGATAGATGTAGATGTCTATGGGCCACAGCAACCACTTACCATCAGGTGGACTGTGTGCTCGTTTGTCACCTTAATTCTATAAAAAACTGTCTTTAAACTGTGGTAATAGTCGTAATAAGTATATTCAAATAACATGGTTCCTTTTTAAGAGATAAGCAAATTGCTAAGAATTATCTGTGGTGAAAGGAGTGTTGATGCAAAACGTACTTCAGAGCGCTTTCCGCTCTATTTAGTCAAATCATACATCAAGACTACATTATATACGTATTTCATATAACTGTTTGTACTCAGTATTCAATTTTATATAATATAAAATTATTTTTTTTTATAATTTATATTTCTGTTGTACTTTGGTTTTATCACAGAGCAATTTTCTCCGAGCATCCGATTTAAAAAATGATAAAAGGATATTTTTTTCAAAGTAATTATTATTTAAGAAAAACATGCATGAGTGTCGTGGAACACTCGGTTGGAACGAAGTTCCTCTCGTAGTTCGTATCATATTATTATTGATAAACGTATTATATTATTGATTTACAAATACAAATAAATTAATTACTAGCGTCTATTACAATGAAGCGTCATTAATATAAAATAATAATAATAAAATAATATTTCTTTCATAGCAAGATAGGAAAAAATGTGAAGAAGATGGATATTATTCTATATCACTTCCTAATAGCCGCCAAGGTTGTCTACACTACGTTAGAAGGGGTAGTGATGGAAAAATCTTACACTTTTTCTCGCCTAGCCCCATCCGCCAAATTCGTACTGTCCGATAAGGAACTTCGTTCCAAAAACATAATTTTATCCATATACTTGGCAATATTTTTTATTTTGTCCTTAACAAAAAAGAAGTGTGTAGAAAAGTATTTTTTGTGATGTGTTTATCACACGAAGACTGTTGTTGTCTCGTGGCATTGTAAAATTATAAAAAAAATGTTAAATTATATGAACTAATTAACTAAAAAATAAATAATATTAAATAGCTTGATCTATTATCTGAACGCAAAGTTTTGCAAGCACCTCCAATATAATCTATATTTAAATTTAACAAAAAATGCACAACCACTACAAATAAATGTTACTACATAATTTTGCAGTTAGGACAGAAAATATGTTTTCCAGGAAAGTCTATCCAAAATCCGAATCTGCTTTCAAGTCAAAATATCAGGGACTATTTTTCATTGTTAAATGTAACCAAAAGCGCCTGATATAGTACAAAGTCAAGCGTAGTGTTTCCCGCGTTTTGTGCTCGCGCTAATTCTGACGGATTTATAGCAGAGTACTGCAGCAGTGTTGCCACCCGTAAACGACGAACAATAAACTTTTTCAAAAAAAAAAATATATATCTTGTTAACTATCAAACACGTGAAATATTGTACGCCGCGTATTGATTTAATTGTGAGCCATAATAAATTTCCAACTTCTGATTGACAATCAACTAAAATGCTCGTGGAATAGGTTTTTATTCATGTACCTACACTTCTGGACGTGGAAAAAAAAAATTGATTTAATTTTTTAACTTCGACAAAAAGCATTATTTAGTTGATAAATTTTTTTTAATATTAATATTTTCTCTTTACAGCTAGCTATCAAAATAAAGTTACGTTGCCGAATTTTTTCATAGTATTATTTTACATAGTATTTAGCTATTTTTTGAAGTTTAATTTTGTTTCAGTTGAATTTCATAGAGCATTTTTACTACTAGGGAGTAGATCTCCTACTCTGCTTAGGATGCAGTCACCTATATCCACCACCAATCAGCAGTGTGTGTCCAGTCCTATGTTGTTATGATTGTTAGGCGGACTGCCGATCGTAGTATAAAGCCGCGTCTCCACCAAAGTTTTGTTACCAAATGTTGTGTTGCCAACACGTGTTGGTGACAAATGTTTCTGTAATCACCTAGTGTTGGCAACAAAACTTGAAACAATGTCGGGAACCGTGTTTCCATTTTCGGCGGCAACATCAAAGGAATACGCTTGTTGCAAACTTTTGTCGGCAACATCGGAAACAAATGATGGTATCTTTTGTTGAGTTGTAAACAGTTGGAAACATAAATGTTGTCACCATTTTTGGTGGATACGCAGCTTAATGCTCCTATAATACGACCAGCAGACAGTGGTGGTACCGCCATCTATCGGAGGTCATAAGATTTTTCTGGCATTTCTTTAATCACATTTTACTTATTGAAAAGAGGTGGTGGATTTTACACACATGGTGGACAGCACATGGCGACAACTATTAAAGTCCATTTATTATCAAGAGTTTAATACTCATTAGAGACTATCTAGCCTGGCTTTCAATTTTAAAGATAAAGTAAATCACGATTTTCGAATGCCAGCCTCGTAACGGTAACGATCCAATGAGACAGGCGGGAAATAGATGTAGACAGATGGTTCAGGACCGTACTTTGTGGCAGTCCTTGGTTGGAGGCTTATGTTCAGCCATGGACTTTTAAGAGGCTCTATGATGATGATGGTGAAGAGTAAAATCGTTAAAAAAATGTTGTAACAGAATTGTCTACGGAGTGGCGAAACTACGTACTGGCGGTTTTACGTAGTGGTAGAGCCACGCGGCAGCTTTTGCTGTCGCACGGATGGGCCGGCTCGAACCGGGGTGGTACCACGACCTCACAGAATACCAGCGTGAAGTAGAGGTTTACCTCTGCGTTTCGCTTGGTGAGTGCAGGTGGCCGGAGGCCCTTTTTACTGGAAATGAGGCATTCCATCTTAGTCCTCACGGGTGACAACGCATCTGCATTTTGATTCGCAAAAGAGGATAGATGTAGATGTCTATGGGCCGCAGCAACCACTTACCATCAGGTGGACTGTGTGCTCGTTTGTCACCCTTATTCTATATAAAAAAAAACTAACGACTATATATTTAAATACGCACACTTTCTTTGTGTTGATGTCACTGCAGTTGCGTAGAGATTCCACCTTTCCCGTCAAATTATAACATATATGTAGCTAGTACAGTAGATGTCGTGTGTTCCGCTTGTTCACAGATTTGTTTGTTAAATTTTCGGTAGGGTTATCATAACTTAGTTTCAGTAGTTGCTAGTGAGACTGTAGCTTTGAAACGTGTAGTGAAATTGGTAGTTTCGTTTGTTCCGAGTTAGTTTGTTTGATCTGTTATGTTGTTTAAAATGGGGACGCTGCTCTTATTTCTTGTCGTGAAATATGCCACTAACAAACGTGTGACATCATACTAAACTGTACAATGCGCGCAATATGATAGACATAAGATTGGATTTTCTTCTCTTCTCTCTACTTTCTAACTTCAGTCTCTAAGCGACAACAGTTTAGAAACGTGTATAACACCATAATGACCATGGCGCTATTTTAAGATTAATTTTTAAAGGAAAATACAATGAAATTCGGTCAATATAGGTTTTCTTTTATTTTTGCATATCCTACACAAAGTAAGAAATTGAAATTTTCAATTTGACAGTCGTATTCTTATCATGCGCGTAAGTTTTCTCTACATAGTATAAAATAAAGTGGCTTCCCGGAGTGATGTTTTAAACTACTCCACGAAATTTGATGAAATGTTTTTGTGTGTGTTTCGAGGGATCCCTAGACGGTTAAGATTCACATTTGGACGCGTTAGGTGGCGCTGCGTCGAAATCCCGAAAGCGTCCGTGTGAAGCCGAAGCGGATCGCTATTAACTTATAATATGCGAAGTTCGTTTTTTTGTTAATCATGTTATCTAATTAGACAGTGATTCCCAACCAGTGGTCCGCAAGAGCTTAAATATGGTTCGCGAAAGATTTAAATATTTTACCTACCTATTCGTTTTAAAGAACACATTTAATATTTTCTCGTCACGCTGGCAGTGCAACACCACGCGTCACGTTAGTAAGTACATACTAGCTTTTACAATAAATACTCAAACAATTCTAACAATAAATGCTTCTTTTCAGTTTATTATATAATTATGTTACAATTCGTGATTATAATTTTTTTTGTTAGATTTACAGTTTTTTCAGTCAGCTTGTGGTTGCTAACAAAGAAAAAAACGAAGTGGTCCCTGGTCAAAAATAGGTTGGGAAACTCTGAATTAGATGGTTAAAAAATTATGAACTTCCGTAACGTCTATTTCTCCTCTTCGTTTATTACAATAGAACGTGTTCCCATTTTGTGTTGTTATTTCTAAATATCATTTTTTTACGTAAATCTAAAGTATCTACAAAAATATAATAACTATGGATTTGATTAATAAACAAAAATATATCGTTAAACTTACAATTAATCTAACTACTGACTTTAATTTTCATTATATATATATATATATATATATATATATATATATATATTAATGGAATAGATTCCATTACAGCCTATAAACGTCCACTGCTGAACACAAAGTGCCCTATAAACTGCATCATGGTAGGTAGATAGGTGCCACGCTTGACAGGCGAGCTGGTAACCGCAGTTTTTTCATGATTTTGAGCTTTTATCAGGAAGATGCTGCAGTCTATCTCCTGTTTTAGTTTCCCTTTGTCGCCTCTTATGACTCCCACCGGATGATATGGGGAAGTGCATGTTACCTCGCCACTACATGGTTACTTAATACATTTATTCATATAAATTTTCTTTATTTTTGCCTCATGGTGCAAAACAGGGAGTAGTAAATTTTACGACGATACCTCACGACGAAGAGCTGAGTCTGTTGTTTTGGATTTGTCAGCTTCGTCGCTCGTATAGGACCACCAGGGGGACGAAGTCAAAGTTGAAGCATACGGACGCGAGCGACCCATCCCCCCTGCGTCAGGATCGTGCCAAATGGAGAACTCTGGGTGACAGGCGTGTTTATGAATGTAAGTTATATAATTAAATAAAATTTTCTATTAAAATTTCAATCATAATTTGCATCGGCGTAGCTTTTAAAATCAAAGCAAAGTGATTTATAAAAATTTATTTTAATATCCTCTTCAAAAGTTTAAGCCGGTCCGCACCGCGTACTAATCAATGGCGGCTTGAAGGCTTTACGACGAAAAAAAAATCGTAAAAATATAAAACAAAATGCTGAATGCAAAACGTATTTGGCTCTCCCAATAAGCCCTCTGCATAATTCAAAAGACCGAATGGATTTCGGAGGCTTCGAGCCGAATTTAATTTAACCAGTAATTCAACCGTGACGAGAGATATCCATCGAAAAAACGTATCCATTAGTTAATCTGGTTATAAACAAAACAGGTGAGGGCACGCGAGAGAGATGAAATAGCCTGTCTAAATTGAATTAAAACGAAAGCATTTAACGTCTACAACAAAATGAATAACGTACAGCTAAATCATAGGCATCATTTTTGCCTGTGTGCAGGCATAAATGATGCTTTGACCTAGCTGTATTCCAATATAAGGAAAATAGGTAAAAATAAAAAAATTAAATGACAAAAATATTTCTGGTATAATAAATGAATGAATTAAATATACCTACTTCATTATAGACTAGAAAAACAAAAAAATGAAATAAAAAAAAACAACAAAAAACATAAGACAGAAAGAACAAAAAAACATGCGTGAGGGTCGTGGAACATTCGGTTGGAACGAAGTTCCTTTCGTAGTATATTATTATTGATAAACGTATTATATTATTGATTATCAAATACAAATTAATGAATTACTAGCGTCTATTCAAATGAAGCGTCATTTAAAATAATATTTCTTTCATGGCAAAATAGGAAAAAGTGCGAGGAAGATGAATATTATTCCACCTTCCTCGCTCTATAGAAAGATGGTCGTGACCATAGATATAATAATAGAATTATTATTCTCTATTTAATATTTCTATGGTCGTGACGGAAAAATCTTACACTTTTTCTCGCCTAACTCTCATCCGTCAAATTCGAACCGTACGATAAGGAACTTCGTTCCAAAAATTATTTAAAGGTACAATTGGCGACCTTATCGCTTAAAAGCGATCGCTACCAGATATAATGACATGTGAGAAAGGTAAGGGTGTACGTAAGTTGTTATAAAATATACAGGAGATAGATATAATTATATACTCGATAACATAATCATCATCATCATCATTACAGCCCTTCACAAGTCCACTGTTGAACATAGTCCTCCCCAAGGAATGCCACAAATCACGGTCCTGAGCCACCTGCATCCATCGACTTCCTGCATATCTTACCAGGTCGTCACTCCATCTAGTGGGGGGACGCCCTACACTTCGTCCGCCGGTACGAGGCCGCCACTCGAGAACCATTTTTCCCCATCGGTTGTCGGTTCTTCGAGCTATATGGCCGGCCCATTGCTACTTCAGCATACTAATCCGTTGGGCTATGTCGATCACTCTGGTTCTACTGCGGATATTCTCATTTCTAAGTTTATCACGCAAAGATAGCTCTCTCCATAGCTCGCTGAGCGCCCTTGAGCTTCCTCATCCGGCCAGCAGTGAAGGACCACACTCAGTTCCATATGTCATCACTGGCAATACGCACTGCTTGTACAGTCTCGTTTTCAAGTTTTGAGGTATACCTGACGAGAAGATGTGCCGTAATTTCTCGAACACTGCCCAGCCGAGTTGAATCCGTCGATTGACCTCTCGGTCGAAGTTGCACTTACCTAGTCGGACTATTTTTCCCAGGTAAACATACTCGTCAACAACTTCGAGCTTAGTGCTCCGAACAACTACCGGCATAGGTGTGACATGGACATTAAACATGATCTTTGTTTTGTCCATGTTCATCTTAAGATCTATCCGTTGGGAAACACTATTGAGGTCATTGAGCATAGTGTTTAGGTCCTCCAGCGTTTCTACCATCTCGTCGGCAAATCGAAGGCAGCTTGAAAACGTCTTCCAATGCAGCGGTGAAGAATTTCGGGGATATAACGTCACCCTGTCTTACATCTCTCTGCAATTGGATAGGTTTCGTACTCTGGTTCTGTACTCGGATAGCCATCATAGCCCTACTGTACAAACACTTCAGCACTTCGATATACCGCCAGTCAATTGGACATCGCTGAATGGACTGCAGCACCGCCCAAATTTCGACGGAATCAAAGGCTTTCTAGACTCAGGACTATGGTCCACATACGCCAGACATAGTGGCAAATTGTACTCCTCGGACTTCTGTACAATTTGCCGAAGGGTATGTATGTGGTTTATGGTGCTAAAGCCCTTTCGGAAACCGGCTTGTTCGGGAGGCTGGAAGCCGTCAAGTCTGCGCGCGACACGATTCGTAATGACTCTCGAAAACAGCACGTAGACGCGGCTCAAAAGGGAAATCGGTCTGTAGTTCTTCAAGAGAGCATTGTCACCTTTCTTGAAGAACAAGACCACCGCACTTCTGCTCCACGCCTCCGGTATAATGCCACCATGGAGGACGGAATTAAAGAGCTTCTGAAGGACTTCAAGTACCGGTTTTCCACCCGCTTTCAGAAGCTCTGCTGTAATTCCATCCTCGCCTGGGGCCTTGCCGTTTTTAAGGTGCTGGAGAGCCATTCTAATCTCGCTCAGACTGACGTCCGGGATATCATCGGAATAGTGTCGGGATAAGACTCGCTCTTGGATCGTTACTCACACTTACGTGTGGCTCCAACGATGATGTGTACAGCTGCTCATAGAACCTCTCAATCTCACTCACAATCTCAGGTGTCCCGGAAACGACGCTGCCACACTCGGTCTTCAGCTTCGACAGTTGGCTCTTTCTGGCAGACAGATCTCTAGCAAAGACTTTGGAGCCCTAGTTCCGCTCAATCGCTTCTTCAATACGAGCAGTATTAAAGTTGCGTAAGTGCAGCCGTGTGCATTTGCAGATCTGTCTGTTCAGTTGCCTGTATGCCGTCAAATCTACTGAAGACTACAGCTTCATATCCCGTCTAACAGCCATGAGATTAAGAGTATGATCGGAGTTTTTGTGTTCTTCTGCGGCGGGTCTTGCATAACTTAGCTCCGACCGCATGGACAGTTTCCACGAGCTTGTCATTCATATCGTCCACTATATTGCAATCTTCTAGGCACTGAAAACTGTTTCGTAGCTCGAGCTGAAAGGTTTCGGGATTTTGAAAACCTTTCAGCTCGAAAAGCAAGTAAGTGAAATAAAAGCCTTAACGTAATGAAAAATAAGTAGTAATTTTAAAAGGACGATGTCAAGGAGAGATTGAGAAATTACTATTTAAGAAGGAAAGAAGTCAGAAGGAATATAAGTCAAGAGTAAGAAAGGATTTAAAAACATGCCACTGAATTGTCCTGTTGCATGGTATATTGGCACAGAAAATATACGATTAATTAATAATCGAAAAACAATTTAAAGCTCAAGCACGACCGGAAAGTAGCGCAACACTGTTATTTTATACGGTTCACCGTATGACCGTACCGTGTCAACACTTTTTACAAGAACAATCCATACCAGACTTCACTCGTGACAGCTCACTTGCATTCTAATATAAGAAATCAATTATCATCACGTGGACCTTGTGCTCGTTCATCAAATTTAAATTTTAAGAAAGAATAGGCACACATCTTTCGAAGGGTTAAAATTATTATATCACAATGTCGCAGAAGTACCGCATCGCAATCTCTATAGTATAGTTATAAGAAGACCGATTTGTAGTAGAAATTTTCCGTGTAATCCCGCCTGACTAACGTGGTGAATGGGCAAATAAGGGCTAATATTTTTACGCTCACAAGATGTCCCTAGTTAGGATTAAGATGAACTTATTTGTTACGCAGATTGTCACACAGTGTCATCATCATTGATAGATAACTTCCAACATTAGGAGGAAATTGAATGTTATTTCTTTATCGAATTCTGTTTCTATGGTGCACAAGGATAACATCAGTTATTATTACTATAATGAGATTTATTATTTCACTACAAACAATAACCCAGATGCTACAATACAGAAAACTACATAAAAAACGAATAAGCTATATAATCACTCGTTTTACGTAATTAGCTTATATCGATGCACTAAATCGATTTCACATAACTTTATGCATGATTGCGTTAGTCCAGCTACGTTTTTTAGCCAAACAAGAGAGGCGCAAGCTTTACTTAAAAGAATAAAACCGTAATTGCTATTGTTTTGAGCTTTCATTCTTGAATCGACTATCGTTGAACCGGACAGTTCAAGGTTATAATGTTACCAAAGCCTGCCTATGAATGTATTACGTCATACTAACAGGGAATCAGAAGGCGCGGGTTAGCGAAATTACGATTCTCAAGTTTCTTTTATAGAATAAGGTGACAAACAAGTACACAGTTCACATGATGATAAGTCGATGCTAAGGACATCTATATCTATTCTTGAATAAAAATCAAAATGTAGATGCGTTGTCACCCCTAAGGACTTAGATGGAATAACTCGTTATGAGTAAAAACGGTCTCCTGTTCTGCACACTCACCATACGAAATACAGTAGCTGCTATTTTGTAGATGCTATATATATATATATATATATATATATATATATATATATATAGTAGATGCTATTTTAAGCAAGTATTCTGTGAGAGCGTGGTTCTTCACTGGTGGAGTCGACACATTCGTGCTACTACAACCATACCTAATATAACTTCTGCATTACCACGTCTAATATAAAAACATTTTTTTATATTAAGTAGGATTGTAGGCTTATAGGTAAATAAAAGCAAAAACGAATTGATTCATTTATATTGGACAATGTGAACGTCACTAGAATGGTTCCAGCGAGCGTTGCGAAACGTTACAAACGAGCTAACATGCAGAAATCGACGCGATACAATTTCGCAATTTCGAAAGTTGCCACGGAATTGTTATCCCTTACGCGGTGGGTATTAAACGCCTAGAATCAATATTGTATTTCCATTATGGCCACTATCTGTATTACGTAATTGGCAATTAATCTGTCCGATCGTATTTAAATCCTTAAAAGTAATATTTAGCAAAAGAATTCTTAATAGTTATTCCACCCGTCTTCTTGTTCTTCACCTATTTGGTCTCTTTCCTTGCAGGAAGAACAAATTTTAGTTGTCACGCTTGGCGGGCATAATGACGAACGCAATACCAGAGGTCTCGCACCAATGACGCAGCTGCTTGTAGCCGGTCTGGGTTATATGCGTCTGACGTAACCAAAATGGTTATACCACCCATCTATCAAAATCAACAAGATGTTTCTGGTATATACCCTAGCCGACTAATACGACGCCAACAAAACAAAATGGGGTGCTAGATTCATTTAAGCCGTCAAAACACAAGACAAGTTACGAGAGTTATTTAAGTTACTTAATATATTTAAAAAAGTTTACTGTCTTAATATATACTATATTATGTTTAAACGATTATTTTGCATAAGTAAGAAATATAATGTAATTTCAAATTCCGTACAAAAAAATGAATCAAATCGAATAGTTTGTATTACATGCTTTCGCCATTATAACCTCGAGCTGGCAAGAGTGGTTATAAAAATGTAGCTTTATTAAAAAAAAAACGCCTTCAAAATCTTTAAAAAAATTTATATCCACATAATAGCGTCTGGAGTCGTTACTAAGACATGTATCGAAGAATTACGTGCAGTGCCCCGGCTTTTTGAGCTTCACAGTGTTTTTTTTTATAGGATAGTGTAACAAACGAGCACACAGTCTATCTGATGGTAAGTGGTTTCTGTGACCCATAGACATCTACACCTATCCTCAATAAAGAATAAAAATGCAGATGCGTTGTCACCCGTGAGGACTAAGATGGAATGCCTCTTTTCCAGTGAAGAGGGTCTCCGGTTCTCTACAATCACCATACGAAACACAGCAGTGTTAAGCTGCTATTTTACGCTGGTATTCTGTGAGAGCGTGGTCTTTCCCCGGTCGAGCCGACCCATTCGTGCTACAACTATACTATTAATATAGCTGCAGCATGGTTTTACCACGTATATAAATTCAAATTTGTTTTATGGAATATAACACGTTCAAGGTAACAACTAGAATGTCGTTTAAAGAGGGATATTAAAATATTTATACCCTATTTTACTACACACAGAAATAGATTTGTTTTTATTCATATGAGGCCATCCCTCATACAAAATCGTTTTATAAAAAAAAACAATAATTTAATTTCGCCCAACCATTTCGGAGAAATCGATGAACATACATAAAAAAAAACATACGCGTCGAATATAGAACCTCCTCAAAAATGTAACATCACTCGAATGGGCTATTTCTTTTTCAAATCTTATATTTACGATCTGTACATCGTAAATTAATGCCTTTCCGTTTTGCTAGCTGGCGATAAGTAATATTTTTGAACATTCATTGAATAGAGTGCGTTTAATTGGGAGAGTAGCTCAATTAAAGCTAGATTAAAAGATCATTAGTTTTTCGACCACTTTTTTTCTATATGATATTTGTTTATACCTCAGGCCAATAAAGAAAGAAAGGCGTTGCGTACACTTCATAGGACGCAAAAGCCAAGGCAAAACCATGCTCAACTTATTGTAAGAACACGCATTCATGTACACATATGCATACGAAATCATTTGTAACCAACATGGTTTTAGGTGCATGCGTATGACTCTATCAGTAAACTTTGTCGAGCTAATAAAGAAAGAAAGATGTGTGCGTGAATGCGTGTCAAGAAGTTGTGCATGGTTAACGGCATCACTTCAAAAATGTACAAAGCGCAGGGATGAAAAAAGTCATGATTTTTTTTATTTTTTTTTTGTATATTTGGAAATTCACGAGTTGGTAACACTTTTTGACATAGTAGGATTAAAAGTTTATGAATACACTAGCTGTTCCTCGCGACTTCGCCCGCGTGGCAGTTTTAGTTTTTTTGCGCTGAACCCTAATTCTTTTTCTAAAATAAAAGTAGCCTAAGTTACTCAGTGAATGTCCCGTCAAAATTGGTTCAGCCGTTTCAGAGATTAGCCGGAACAAACAGACAGACAAAAATTTTAAAAATTGTGTTTTTGTTCGTTACATTACAAACAGACATTTCAATTTTATTTATTTGTATAGATATATGTATGAGACTGATTAAGAGTAAAATAATTAATACTCTATTAATTACAGTTCATATATTAAGGGTGAATTTCTAAAAAAAAATTGATTTTACTAAGTTTATGAGACTGACAGACCTCATCGCTACGTCTTTGTTGATTTTCCAAAGTTTATGAGACTATTGTCGTAGAATAATTAGAATAACATAAAACAACAAAAGATTTTACCTTATTTTAAGCCAGTTTTATTTCATTTTCTGCTTATTACATTAATTTATACATGTTGATTTAAACCAATTGATTTTATAAATCAAAATCAAGCGATTTACATTGTGATTTAAATCAGTCTGATTTAAATCAGCCAACCCTGACAAATGCGACGTCTGTTTCTTTGTTGGCCTGAAGATATTATTAACAAATTCCAGATTATTTTTATTTTCTTATCAACAATAATTGATACCTGTCTTGTTAGGTACATTTTTATAGAAGTAAGGTTATCAAACAAGCGATAAGATGAAAGTTGTGTATAGTAAATGTGGCCCATAGACACCTACTACCATCAAAACACAGATGCACAGATATCACACACCATTTGAAACACAGCAATATTTGCTACTTCCATTCGTACTGCAGCCGTAATAAGGCTAGTCGCATTAAGGGCATTAGAAACTCTTCCTCAAGATGGTGATAACAATTATAAAATTGTTATAAATGCCGATAGGCGTCCAACTCAGGAACACCCTGGGCGTTATAACGTTCCATCCACGAATGAAGTTGCTATAGTATTGGTCGACCAGGAATGTGGTAGGCGTGATATCGTTATCCGTTCCAGAGACAATCGTTTGCAACGTATTTACGAAACCCACAGGGATTACGACAGTTTGCAATATCCTTTGATATACTCTCGAGGGGAAGATGGTTATAATTTCGCTTTATACCAAACTACAACACACCAACACACAACACACCGCGTACAGGCCCACCTAATTATAATAAAAAGATGTCATGCCTTCAATTTTATTGTTACTACCTGCAAGTGAGATGGGATAGATTTGTATACTTACAACGTTTTCGTGGCTTATTCAATCAGTTTATTGTTGACATGTACGCAAAAATTAAAACCGAAAGATTAGTTTATATACGATCTAATCAAAGGCAGCTGCGCGCTGAAGAATACGTGCACCTTCGCGACGCCGTGCAGCAAGATAATGATACGGTGAATATGGGCCGTTATGCAACGAGGTGTCTTTAATCGTAGACGCCGTGGCAGGCCTGTAAATGGCGAGTCAGGTATTTTCAAAGAACATGTTCTTGGTAGAGTGTATACCGTTCATTCTAACAACGCTGAGTGTTTCTATTTGCGATTATTATTACATACAGTGCGAGGACCAACATCATTTATAGATTTGAGAAAAGTATTTATCCAACTTATCATGCAGCTTGCCAAGCGCGTCGTTTGCTTGAAAATGATCAGCATTGGGATGACGCTTTAGCAGAATCCTGTGTTAGTGATAATCCACGCAGGTTTCGCCATTTATTTGTAACATTACTCACATTTTGTAATTTGTCAGATGCTGTACAATTATGGGAAAAATATAAAGAAAAATTTGCAGAAGGCTTTCTTCGGAATATATCTCACAATGATGAAGGCGCAACTAATAATAATTTCCGTGATCTTGCCATAAATCTGTGCTTATTAGCTCTTCAGGAAGATTTAACAGCAGTAGGCGGTAAATCACTCTGTGAATATGGTTTGCCAACACCAATCTCAGTCGGAGAGGTTACCAATAGGGAATATTCTGCAGAGATTGGTTACAACTCAATGGAACTGCTGGCAACATTAGAAAACGGTGTCCCAATGATGACTGCAGAACAACGTTCAGTCTATGATCGCGTGTGCGAGAGTGTTCAGAATAATTTGGGAACAATATGGTTTTTAGATGGAGGAACTGGGAAAACCTTTTTGACTAAATTAATATTAGCTTATGTTCGAAATCAGCGTAAAATTGCTCTTGCCGTGGCTTCATCAGGTATAGCTGCAACATTGCTACCAGGAGGTAAAACTGCTCACACTATGTTTAAAATACCAATTGATTTAAAAAAGTCCAACCTGTAGTATTTCAAGAAATAGCGACAAAGCTAATGTATTACGTGAGTGTAATTTAATCATATGGGATGTATGTACGATGGCCCACCGAAAAGGAGTAGAAGCGGTAGACAGAACTTTAAGGGATATAAGACAAAATGATCGACCAATGGGCGGTATCACGGTTTTATTTTGTGGTGATTTCCGACAAACCTTACAGGTAATACCACGGGGAACCCGAGCTGATGAGGTT
Source organism: Parnassius glacialis (assembly GCA_033319125.1). Taxonomy (NCBI): domain Eukaryota; kingdom Metazoa; phylum Arthropoda; class Insecta; order Lepidoptera; family Papilionidae; genus Parnassius; species Parnassius glacialis. The sequence goes on along the minus strand of JAVANC010000028.1, from coordinate 34,355,373 downwards.
AGAGCTTGCCTACAAAGCTCTTATTTATGGCGTGATATACAATCGGTACATTTGACTATAAACATGCAAGTGAGAACTGGAGATAACCCGGATGATCGTCAATTTTCTGATAAATTATTAAAGATTGGGGAAGGTACCTATCCACAACTACACCAAGGAAAACTTATTCTGACGCCTGAGTTATGTTGTATAGTGCAATCCCAACCACATCTTATATCGTCGGTTTACGGTGACGTAACAATTATATTAAATAGGGACAATTTTTGGCTATGCGAAAGATCCATTTTAACTCCTCGCAATGACCAGGCATCTGAAATTAATAACAAAATACTGTCGAATATACAGGGGGAAAGCAAAGTTTATAATTCAATAAATAGAATGGTCGATGAACAAGAAGCCACTAATTACCCGATAGAATTTTTAAATTCTTTAAATATGCCCGGACTTCCTTCTCATGAAATTCTCATAATACCAAATAATTTTCCATTCCAATTTAAAAGAACGCAATTCCACGTATCATTATGTTATGCAATGACAATTAATAAGGCTCAAGGGCAGACTATTCGTGTTGCTGGAGTAGATCTCGGTGTCAGTTGTTTCTCGCATGGTCAGTTGTACGTCGCTCTTTCCGGGGTTAGCAGTTCTAGAAATCTTTATGTTCACGTGCCGGATTGGTCAACTTTCAACATAGTTTACCCGGAAGCTTTGCGCTGAAGTATTTTTGTTCTATAAGTACTTAAGCCTCATGTGAACGTGATCTAAACAATATTACCAATATATTAACTTAATAACACACAAGGAGTTACACTCCATCCAAAGCCCAGCGACACTAAAACATATATAGGAATGACGTCTTAGCAAAAGTTGTTTAGTCTGATGGGCATTTCCTGTTGACTTACAAAAATGAAAGATCTAGAATGTCTCGAATCGTCTCGCGAATCACGTTGTTTTCCCGTCCCCTGGCTCTTAGAATTCAACATCAGACGTTTCAGATCTTCGATTTTGACGACCCTGTTGTCGCTGGCATAGCAACAGGATCTGCGTACGAAGTCGCGGGCAGAAGCTAGTCTATAATAATATTAATACGAGAACAAGCATTAAATCGATTGCAATTCTGCCAACATTCGCGCTGTATTTCCTTTTGGTTAAATCCACTCCCATTCATTTCAAGCTTTGATCGTTTTAAACGCAATCCTAGATGAAAAATCGAGTGTATTTGTTCGCTGCTGTCACAGCACGCGGAGCGAGACTGCGGTCCGTTTGACGTAAACCGATCGCCGAGTCGCGCGGGAAATCTAAAGGGTTTACTGGTATTTGTGCGGTATAGTTAACTTGTAACGTCCAGAAGTTGCCTTTGCGTCATATGGCCCATTCAAACACTTTAATGTATTGAAGAAAACTGATAAAACTGCTTATGAAATACCCCTCTTCTGAGCCCAGACATTACTTTGTCAAAAGGAGACGGAGGGAGCTAAGAATATTAAAGAATCCTCTACGATGGTTCTATTTTTATTGACATTCTTCACATGTGCTCGAAATATATTTTCTGGAACACAGTGATTTTTTATAGAATAAGTGTAACAAACGAGCACACACTGTTGTGTTGCTGTGGCCCATAGATATCTACATCTATCCTCGATTAAGAATCAAATCCCTGAAGACTAAGATAGTATACCAAGTTTCCATTAAAAAGAGACCTCTGGTTCTCTACAAACACTATACGAAACAAAGCAGCCTTGAGCTGCTATTTCTCGCTGGTATTCTATATGAGCGTGGTTCTACCACCTCTCTCTCCCTCCTGTCTCTCCCTTCTGTCTAGTTGTACGATTCGTGGACTGTACTGAACCATAATATAGCCGCAGCATGATTGTAACACGCATGACTTCTTCGCAATGTTAATCTTTGCCACCGAGCATCCCTTAAGCCAACATGCTAAATTTCAATTAACCATTTCATTGGCACTGTCATATTATGAAGTGAACTAATATCAGGAGTACCATAACTTCATTGTTATCTTTTATGAAACGAAGTTTTAACAATCGTAACCCAGAAACAGGCGTGCTTAATAATGCATGAATCACTGAACTAGCTAACTGTAATGATATAGAGTCGCAAACTACGTCCTAATAATCTTATCTCTTCTCTTCCCCGGTCGAGCCAAACCATGGCATTGCCACGTAATAAAATGTGTAATTGCATTTTATGTTTTAAGTTTGTTAAAGGTACTATAAAAATAAATGTAAACAAACTTTATAACTTTCTGTATGTAGATATAACACGAATATTAATTTCAATATAAAGCAAGAGAGCTTATCTTTCAAAGCTACCAGAATTTTGAGGAATTTAAGGTACCTAAGGGTGTTCCAATTAGATGTCTCTTTTGGGTAATAGTCGGTTAAGGAGCGTTTGAAACGGAATACGCTTCGGACCCGACACCCGACTCAACAATGACGTCGAGCAAAAGGACCCTTAACAAGGTGTCAGCTACCTGAAGTTATTGTGATACGGGACGATATATTCACGTCCCAATAAACCGAACGTATTACCCCGAAGGTTCAAAGGGTCCATGTTATATGAAGGTATCTAATTCGAAGCCCGCTGTCGGTATTATGTAAGTTGGGTTGCAAGGAAGGATGGATTGGCTTTCCAACGAAGTGGATTAATTTAAGACAAATATCTCTGTGTTATTAACAACAGAGTGATCGATATTCGTGTGAAATTATGTCGTTTCTGCTCACATTTAACTGTAATATCCTTTCATATTCAAAGACTTACTTTGTCAGGTACTAGGTAATGCAAAATTTGTCTTTTGTTTCAGTGAGAAAACGAATGAATTGCTATCTAGCATTACTCTCTCACAATTGTATAGATAAAGCAAAATCGCTCATCTGCGTCTGTCTGTGTATTCGCTTAGAACTTTAAGGCCACTTGATTGATTTTGTTGCAGTTTAACTATCGCATAAAGAATTTCTCGAAACAGATTTTCGCACAGCATATTTTAAGTAATTTCAGAGAAGATAACAAACCGGGGAAAACAACCGTTCGAGGACGTGCTTGTGTACGAGTCAGTGTGAGTTGCCATTTTACTCATAAAAGTATTAACTATTACATAGCTCTAGAATACGGTAACTAGTCGCTATTAAGCGTTTGATTGTCAAGAGATTGTTATAATATAATGAAAAAAATTGGAGTCTTTTAGTAATACGCAGCTTACCGTCATCATCATGAGGGTTGATCTCCTCACAAGTACACTGCCGACCACAGGCCTCCCTCGTGGTTTGCTACTACATGTTCCTCCGTCACCTGAATACACTAACTGAGTTAACAAACACTTTAACTGCCAACTATATTGCTGTTCAAGAACGTTTCTTTATCATTTTCAATTTTCTGGTTCTTTGTACGCTATTAATGAAAAACAATTATTTGTATCCCACTGTACCAATTTAGACCATAAACTTGAACATTTTATTATATTCGAAGATTCTTGGATTCCCTTTAATACCCGATGATAAATATTGTCATTTCATTTTAGGATTCTGTTAACGTATATAACGTTAAATTGCAACTGTTGGAAGAAATATACTCTACTTATTAAAGGTCTTGCCACTCAAAAGTTCTCCCAAAGTATGAGCCAATTTCGAATAAAAATATTAGACTTTTACTTTATCTTAAAAACAAATGCTGAATTGCGTCATATTTAAATGATGACCGAGGACTCAAGCAAGCAAATAAATTAATAGTATTAAATTATACGAAAAAAACCTTTCAAAATACTATAAAGATTTCATTTAAGGTATTAATAGGCTCACTGAACCTTAATAAGCACGATTATCAAAGAAAGCAACGGAAACACTTCCAACGTTGGCATTCATACTGCATTAACGTTAAATGCCGACACTTAACCCCAGTGAAAGTGAACGGCACTTGAATCTCGATACCCCCCAATGCGTAACTCCATAAATAAAACGGTGCGCAGCCCGGGAAGGCGAATGGTTACCGCAATCAACTTATAAATACGAGCACAGATGTTGGAAACCAAAACTAATGAAGCCGAGTGCTTCTTGTATAGCTCATTTTCTTAATGGAATGGTACATTTCATCGCTAATCGACGATTCGAATCTCGCAAGAGCGATACGTTTGCGAGTGTAATTGCACGCTGTGCTGTTACTTGAAAATGATTTATAATTATCTAGATTTTTAACTATCAAATTATAAATTGTGTTTATTCTTATAATTAATTCAAGATAATTTTTACATGTCTGTAATGTACCATCCTCAATCTTAATGCCCAGTATACATTACTATGGTCATGGACACCGGCCTATTTTAAAAAAAGAAAGTTTTTTCTTCTTTCTTCCTTATAATCGTCGTAATTTTATACGCGGTAGAGCCATGCTGCAGCTATATTAGTGATATAGTTGTAGCATGAATGGGTCGGCTCGACCACGGTCTCACAGAATACCAGCGTAAAATAGCAGCTTATTTCTGTTGTATTTCTATTGGTAAGTGTAGAGGGTTTCCGCCCTTTTTACTGGAAAAGAGGCATTCCATCTTAGTCCTCACGGCTAACAACGCATTTGCATTTTATTCGCAAACAATTGTAGTTGTTGATGTCTGTGGACCACAGTAACCACTTACCATCAGATGGACTATGTACTCGTTTGTCACCCTTACCATTAAAAAAATCGACTAATATTGTTTCTATAGTCAAATCCGAAGTAACTAAAGTGTGATCTTCTTTCATACTTTAGTGATTTACATAAAAGCGCCATCAACGTTAATGCTATGTATTTTTAGAATGTTTTGTTTTGTGAAAATTTGTGAATATTTTTGAATACCATTACCATTGAAGAGACAAACGAGCTAACAGTCCACATGATGGTGAGTTACTACTGCGACCTATCGGTATTAGTAATCAACTCCAAATTGTCGCACCTGAGGATTAAGATCGACTGCCTCACCGGTTAACCATCCTCCTCACACCTAATAGGCAGACCCCTAAGCACAAAGAGGAGTCCTATTAAACATATATACTAGCCGTTCCCCGCGAATTTGTCCGCGTGGAATTTATTACAGTTGGATTTCATGTGTTTTGATATTTACTCCTTATAACATCAGCTCTCTGTATGTGAAAGTCCTATTAAAATCAGTCCAGCCATTTTGGAGGTTAGAACAAACAGACAGAGAGTCGTAAATTTAAAGAATTATATACTTTTAGTAAAAATATGTTATTTAGATATTACAAACAGACTCTTCAATTTTATTTATTTATATGTATAGATTAGCAAATACTACTCATCAACATACTCCTAGATATCGACAACCGACGGGGAAGAAAGATTCCCGACTGTCAGAGTGGTGCTGGCAAGAACAATGTAGGGAGTCAATATATGATAAGTGATGAAGAATAATTGATAGCCAATTGTTAAAAAAAAGTATTAAATGCTATTAACAAATGAATCTATAGCTTTTATGCTATATAAAAATGATGACAGGCGTGCAAACCGATAATTTAATTGCAAACGGTCTCTGTAATTTAGAGTTGTCGTTTGCAGATTGTGTGATTCATCATTGTACAAACGACGTCGTCCGTTTGCAAGTGACTGCTGGTTTGTAAAACGCCGAAGGCAAATTGTAAAGTGTGTCGTAGTTCAATCGTTAAATTGGGTAGATCGTGAACTAGCCTTGGCATTTCAAGATACGCCGCCATTTTATGATTTGGCCGACATTTTATTCCTCATATCACTTTGTGCCAAAATTTTATATCATACTAGCTGTTCCCTGCGACTTAGCCCGCGTGTAATTAAGGGTTTTATATATTTTGCACGGAACCCTAATTCTTTTTCTAAAATAAAAGTAGCCTTAGTTACTCCTTATAATATCAGCTATCTGTTGGTGAAAGTCCCGAAAAATCGGTCCAGCCATTACGGAGATTAGCCGCAACAAACATACAGACAGACAAAAATTTTAAAAATTGTGTTTTTGTTATAAGTACCGTATACACTTTCATATGCACTTAGTCAAAAGCTGTTATTTTGATATTTCAAACAAATACTTCAATTTTAGTTATTTATATAGATAATAAATCACAGAAAACCCACGAAGGTTTTCGCAGGTCGGCAAAATTTATTATTAACGGACGACGCCTTTTGTAAATGCACAAGTTTTGGAATTTGCCTGCGATTGAGCCATTACTACCTAAATTGTTTTTGATAACGCGCATTCGAATAGACAAATATTTTAGTTGAATGGAAAGCATATTGCAAAAGGAAAACATAAAAAAATCGTGAAAAATATTTTGTTTAATTTTTTACGCAGTGGTTTTAATATTAACTACACTATTATTCGTAATGATAAAAATAGTAAAATTAATAAACTAAGACCTGAGTGAAAATAAATAAAAAGTGCGAGTCGCACTCGCGCATAAAGGGTTCCGTATCATCGTAAAACATGTATCTAGTAGGAGAGCCCCCTCTAATTTTTTATTTATTCTTATTATTCGTTGTTATAGCGGCAACCGGTAGTTGTTGGGAGCAATAAGCTCGAAGTTGTTGACGAGTATGTTTACCTGGGACAAATAGTTCGACTAGGTAAGTCCAACTTGACCGAGAGGTCAATCGCTGGATTCAACTCGGTTGGGCAGCGTTCGGGAAATTACGGCACATCTTCTCGTCAGGTTAGTCAGGGGGGGGGGGGGGGGGAGGTCCCCAATCAAGACAAAACTACTCTGGGCAAGCTGAGCAACAAGGCCAAGGCGAACACTGCCATGTGACTTTCTGCAACATCAGGGGACTTCCCTGAACCTAAACGTTGTCCACTATCATCTCGAGACGGCGAAGCTGGCCTTGCCCTTTCTGACCGAGACGCAGGTGTCTTCTCCGGCTGATCCTCCGTATCATTCCTACCCGGGGTACAAATTGGAACACTCCTTGTGCCTCGGGCTCGAGTTTGCGTATACATCAGAGAGAACATCTGTTCTCGACGCTTCGGCAGTCTTGAAGGACCTGTCCATCCTTTGGCTACGCGTAGACAGCGACGACCATCCGCATGTTTACGGGTGCCTCTATAGATCCCATAGCGGTAATGCCGAAACAAACCAATTCATCGACCACGTCCAAATGGCTACAAATACCTTGCTACAGCAGATCCTATCCGCAGAGGTTGTGATACTCAGCGACTGTAACGCCCATCACGCCAAATGGCTCGGTTCATGTTTAACCGATCATGCGGAGAGATCTGTTAATGATTTTGCCTTCGCATAGGGTCTGACACAACTGGTAACTTCGAATACTCGGATTCCAGATGTGAAAGATCATATACCTTCTCTGTTGCACCTTCTGCTGACCTCTCATTCAGATAGATATCAGGTCTCCATCCACTACCCTCTTCGCTTCTCAGATCATTGTCGAGTCCGGAGTGTGGTGCCACTCACACTAACATTGCGATTGCATTCTGCAGGTTGGCTAAAAAGGCGACCGCTCAGACCCGTCTAGCTATGTCTATCGCCATCACCTTGTTCTCTAAAATAATGGAATCCATTATAAACTGCCAGCTCATGCGGTATCTTGAGGATCACCATCTGATTAGTGACCGCCAATACGGTTTTCGTCGGGGTCGGTCTGCTGGTGATCTTCTGGTCTATCTGACTCATAGATGGGCGGAGGCACAAGAGTCCAAGGGGAGGCATTGGCCGTTACTTTGGACATTGCGAAGGCCTTTCGATCGGGTTTGGCACAAAGCTCTTCTTTCGAAGCTCCCTTTCTATGGGCTTCCCGAGAAATTGTACAAATGAATCGCCAGCTTTCTTGCAGATCGGAGCATCTCCTCAGTTTCAAGGCACTCCCCTTGTAGCCTCAGCCAGTATTAGAATCCTCGGCGTCGACATATCGAGTGACGTGCAAGCTTCGTGATCACTTGTAAGAGAAGGCCAAATTGGCGGCTAAAACGCTTTGCGTGCTCAGCAGAGCGGGATAGTATTTCATGCCGGCACACCGCCTACAACTTCACAAGGCGCAGGGTCGGCCTCACATGGAATACTGTTCCCATCACTGGGCTGGGGTTCCCAGGGCTTTATTAAAAATATATAGCTGTTTTTGGTACAAACAATATGGTTTTCTTTAAGTTTTTTTTTTTGAGAAATCCCTCCCTGATAAAACAATATCTAAGGCCTATGGCCAGCCACGCCGCGCCGCCGGGAAGCTGCCGCCGCCGAGACAATTTTCAGGCCACGCCGCCGCCGTGGAACTGGCCTTCGGCGCTCATATCTACGTCAGGTATACCTCAAAACTTGAAAACGAGACTGTACAACCAGTGCGTGTTGCCAGTGATAACCTATGGAACTTAGACGTGGACCTTCACTACTGGCCGGATGAGGAAGCTCAAGGTCGTTCAGCGAGCTATGGAGAGGGCTATGCTTGGAGTTTCTCTGCGTGATAAACTTAGAAATGAGGATATCCGCAGTAGAACCAGAGTGACCGACATAGCCCAACGGATTAGTAAGCTGAAGTGGCAATGGGCCGGCCATATAGCTCAAAGAACCGGCAACCGATAGGGAAAGAAGGTTTTCGAGTGGCGGCCTCGTCCCGGCAAATGAAGTGTAGGGCGTCCCCCCACTAGATGGAATGACGACCTGGTAAGATATACAGGAAGTCGATGGATGCAGGTGACTCAGGACCGTGCTTTGTGGCATTCCCTGGGAGAGGCCTATGTTCAGCAGTGGACTTGTGAATGGCTGTAATGTAACGTAAACGTAATGATGATGATGATAGCGGCAACAGAAATACACATTCTGTGAAGATTTCAACTGTCTACCTATTACGGATCATGAGATACTGTCCACTGACAGACAGACAAACGGACAGCGGAGGCTTAGGAATAGGGTCCCGTTAGTTACCCTTTGTGTACGGAACCCTAAAAAGATACGTCTTGCCCAGTTACATTACCTAGTAACTATGTTTAATATATTGAATTTCCGCATAGTAACACCCGATTCTATTAATTCACTATTTCTGTTGTTCGTGTTAAAATTTGTTTAGTCATCTCTTACATGGAATTCGAAGCAATTGCATTATTTTCTCACGGCACGTGTATGTAGCTAAATTCGTTCATTTAACGAAAGGTAAATTGGAAGACTAGTCAACAATTTAACTCCAAACCAACGCGGTTTACCAGCTGGTTGGTTGTTTGTATGGCAAACATTTTCCGCAACACTTATTATAGACACATTAGAGGCAAATTACGACGATCACAAACGTCCCAACGTGCACCGCAATTATAAACGCATTAAGATGTGTCATAGCATAGTAGGGGAAATAATATAATGCAACACTGTTTAAATTCTTAGCAATATGTATAACAATGCCGTCCTTGTAATGATTAACTTGCAATTGTTCTATTTTAGGACGGGCACGCAAGTCAATTATTAGGAAAAAACGCTCGAAGTCAAAGAGATAAAAAAAATATCGTATTTACTCGACCTCAAAAGAATTTAAAGCAGATGTTTTAAGAAGAACTGGAGATCCAATGAGAGTACAGAAGTCTATGGGCTAGGTGTTCAACCTGTAAGATTCGCTCGGAAACTTTGCTTGTGCAACTTAGAGCTCGACTTTGTTTTGTCCATATACTTCATTGTGGTGCTAGGAATGGATATTCGCTTAAATTGTTAATTAATATTGTAAAATGTAATAAGTGTAAAATAGGTTTATAATACAAGTTTTGTTTTGAGTGTATTTATTTAGTTGAATTTTACTTCTGGCCGATAATAGTAGTAATAGTAGGGTTTAGTTTTTACTTAAATATTAGGTTATACTCTGAACTATAAACACCAGAACAAAAAAGATACACCTCGTCTACAACATACAGTCAAAACATTTAAGGGCAGGCAGGCAATAAGCCCCGGGGGTCGGACGTGCTTGTGTAAATTGAATTAACTCCCTGCGGCGACGTCACCTGAATCATACCGACAGCGGTGAGCAGGATAATAGCTTTCAGCATACATTTTGTAAGAGAGATCGACCTTTAATGGAAGTGATAAAAACGCTACATTACAAAACACTCGACAGCCTTATTCGTTCGTTGGCGACCAATAAACAATCGTTTATTTCTAGTCGAAAATAATATCATTCAAACCAATTATCAGTCAATCATTATTAACTTGCGTAAGTGGTGATGGTGATAACATCGTACCTAAAATAATTTCATACTTATATTAATAGACAGTAAAAAAAAGTAACGATACAAATTTCAAATAAGAACATTCTGTATTAACAAGTAAGATATTATATACATCATGTTCGCGTTAATATCTAGAAATAAACATTCAAGCACGATTACAAAGAAAAAAGTAACTCTTTTCTTTGGCAGTATAAGTTTATGTCACGTGCGAAATTGCCGAAACACAAAAGAGTTCTGGATCGACAGCACAATGGACGACACTCGCGGCACAAAAATTCTTAGACAGTACAGTATACGTTGTTCATTTAAGTGCTACGCGGACAATGTAACAAAAGCGGAACGAGTAAAGCTGAATGATCACAGAAAGAAAATTTCAAAAGAGCTCCAAAATAAAAATTTAAACGGACAAAGCAGTTTAAAATAACGATCGTAAAATAAAGACTATCGCCGTTTTTTATAATACAGGTTAAAAAATATTCTTTAATAATTTAGTAACATCATAACATGTATTACATACCATTATAGTGCCGTGCATTGGCGGCGTAATAGAATCAACTGCCCTATATTATCCCGTGGGTGTCGTAAGAGGCGACAGAGGGAAATGAATCAGGAGGTGGGCAGCAGCATATTCCTAATAACAAATAAAATAAATAAAAATAATAAAAAACTGTGCTTGACAACGATTGATCGTGATGAAAAATCGCAAAAAAATATTCTGTAATATTACTATAGTACAATTAACTTACAGTAGATGGCGCGTGATAGGTTCGATACCTAATAATTTATTTGAAAGTTATGTATCATTCAACTTCAATGAATGTATAATACATTCGTAATTAAAAAACATAACCTCCTCTAAATTTAAAACTGTATTTCCACAATTATTTCTTCTCAACGCGCCGGGTAGTATAATATAAAATTAAATCATTCATACAAAATAATCCTGCATAGAAAAGATCGTCGAGTACCTCAACATAATTTAATATAAGCCTATATATTATACAGGGTTAAAGCATATATGCAAATACACACAAAAATCCCGTGTCGCGATGTTCGTTCATGCTGATCTCCGAAACCGCTCCACCGATTTTAATTAAATTTTGTAAATGTGTATCGCTTGCTCCAATTTGACAGATGGATAGTTTTTATCCCGATATTTGATCCTCAATATTTTTTATTTAATTTTTATTGCGCATTAGTTTTATACGGCGATATAGCTTAAAGTGACCATATTACCCTCACGTACCTAATATTATATATACTTATTAATTTTTCAATTGGGTGTGAATGCGCAAATTCGAAACTACGAGCAATAGTGATAATTGTTCAAAGGATACATTCTGATGCCCTCATTTACATGATTACTAAATTGCCTATTTCTTTGCGCCTGCTGTATGAGAGAGTGTACGACTCGTCTGTTCTGCATCTAGTCGCATTCACATAATTTTAAACAAGATTTTTCTAACTCCCTTCGTAATCCGACTTAGTTTCATTCAGTGGTGATATACGTATTATATATGTAAGTGTTATATATGTAACTCAGTGGTATATATGTAACTCTGTGGAGAATTGTGAATGGCGTAAATGTATCAGTATCAATTATAAGTCGATACCTTTTTTTACATAATGTTTAATTTTAGACTAGAAGTTTTATCATAATGAAAATCATAAATTAGTTGCGGAGTGATTCTCAGGTCGATCCATATCAGGATACACAATGCGAACTAATCATTTCGTCCACCCGGTTTGATGAATCGAACGAGTTCGCTCGACTTTATCGAATAACGACCTCGGGTCAAATAGTCGGCGGAGTAGCTCAATTTACCTCAGAAAAATAACCCTTTCGCCCTTTTAGGCTGTTTTTACGATATTCAACGTAACGAAGTATAGTGTTACATTCCTTTTCAACGTTATAAGTCGATCAAAACATTTGCAAAACAGTTTAAACAGATTAAAGATTGTGAAATAACTAGATTAGTTATATTATTTAATCGAATAAGGAAGTCAAGAGTTATAAAAAGTAGACCGACATCTTGAGCAACGTTTGAGTGTTAAAGTAAGATTTAACGTAAACTGATGTGGATGATTGGCTAGTATTCTATTGTTTATGTACAGAAATAATTCAACAAAATCTTTACTTTTCATTTAAGCGTCATTAAATCAATGTTTCTACGTGGTAGAGCCAAGCTGCAGTTATATACTGTAACTGGCTGTAGCACGAATGGTCGGCTCAACTGGGGAAGGACCACGCTCTCACAGAATACCAGCGTAAAATAGCAGATTAATGCAGCTTACCGTGCTTTGTGGCATTCCTTGGCGGAGGCCTATTTTCAGCAGTGGACTTATGAAAGGCTGTAATGATGATGATGATACTATAAAATATATAAACAAATAAAAATAAATCATATCATACAATAATAACATAATGTTATAATTGTAAATAAAGAATTATGTACAAACTCAAAACATTTTGTTCCGACAGACGCTCGGAATCAATCGCGCCCAATAAAACCTCAGTGATCACGTGCTATAGAGTAAAACTTCAAGTCCAGCGAGCTAGATTGCGAGCTTTCGCCCTTCAGAAGTCGTTCAAACCGTCAAGGCGGTCTTTGCTACTTTTTCAACAGAGCTAGCCGACTCCTATTTTATTGTAGCTCTAACGCGACATTGATGGCCGCACTTATTGCCTTCGTGCGCCTTTCCAACCTCACCCTAAGTCCGGAATTACGCGCAACGAAATTGAACTCGTTGACACCGCTTGTCGATTTCTCGTAATAAAACCGACGTTGTTCAACAAATTTCATCTATACTGGTCGTACGTACCTGTAACAAGAAACAAAATATATTAGATTAGAAATAAATATTTAGATTAGATTGTGTTTTTATTACTTTTCGTATTAAATTGAAGACATTATCCAAATTGACTAATTTAATCGCTTAAATTTACTATTAGTTGTACAAATTTATAAAAACCAAATTAAACAAGAACACTGACATTCAAGAAACATACTTAAGAAATAAATATACCTTAACTACAGTAGTTATTATTACACATGTAAATCTACACTCTTAGGAACATATTAGAGTAATAATTTAGGTATCTACCATAGATATGCCGTTTAAATCTTAACCGAAACAAATCTTTTTCCAACACAAATCTTGCCTGTGTTATAATCTGCCTCTCTAATCTTTTCTTTGAGTTATAATGTAGCATCATTAGACCTCTAATGCCTGTATGTTTGTTTGTATATTCAAGAAGCCATTCCCAGCGTTACGAATCGTTATAATTAACACAAAATACGTGTTAAAACTGTTTTCAGCTAAACACACTTTAATAAAAATTTACTTTTAAACTTACGTTGACTTAATACACAAACAAACGTAGAAAGGTATTTATCAAAAGTATTAAAAAAGAGTATAGTATACGTAAATTCAACACCGTATACCAAATATTAGTACCATAAGTAAGGAGTTGAAGAGAAAAGAGTTACTATCACAAAAAAAACTAGTAGAGAGTATAAACGAATATTGCACGATTTATTCCTACAATATTCGTTTATACTCTACATTAAATTTGTTATACTTGTAACTCATTGATAATATATATTTAAAGTACAAATGTGAGGCACTAAAAATATCAATATCGTTATATGATTGCACTATGCATCTTAGTGGTTATAATGTCTCAAAAGTGTTCGTTCTATATCACCAAAAGTTACATAAGATCAGTTTCACGTACACTTTAATTAATTTAAATTTATTCTATTAGTTCAACCTCATTGAATTAAATCAGATCTTTCGGCAAAGTGAACGTTTTTGAAATAAAGGAATTCTAACGTTAGTGAGAGTGCTTGCGTGTACAAATACATACAAATGATTGTTGCAACCTGCAGAACCGTAGTAAAACGCTTAGTCTACCGAGACATATATTCGTAGTATAGGAATCTATTCCCGCATAAAGCAAGTATTACTTTTGTTACGTGGTTGTACCCTGCTATCTTTTTTTTATAGCAGAGGGGGCAAACGAGCATGCGGCTCACCTGATGGTAAGTGACTACCGCCGCCCATGAACAACCGCAACACCTAGGGAATTGCAGATGCGTTGCCGGCCTTTTACAAAGGTGTAAGCAGCTCTTTTCTAGAAGGTTCCTAAGTCGTATCGGTCCGGAAAAATCGTGAGCATTTTGGCTTCAGCTGTAGCAAGAACGATCCACAACGATCTACCACGATTGCATATGATAATACTTATTATGAATTACTTAATATGAAACAGTAGCACAATGGTACTGTGTTTCGTACTATTATGACTGATGAGAACCGAAACCAGATAGCCTGAGAGCTGGCGACGAATTTCGGGAAGGTCCTTTGGGCAAGTCGAAATTGTGAAAAAATATAATTTCTTCAATTGGCGAATCCAGTCCCGCGAGTCTGGCAAAGCGTTTGCGGTTATTTTGTTACTGCGCAGTATATAACATTTGCGAAAAAAAATCCAAAAAAATGTTCTTTTGGCAACTTGATTTCTTTTTATATTTTAATTTAGTTTTTATATAATTCAAAAACAATAATCCCAGACGTTTTTGTCGGTTATAAAGTATTACCAGACCTCTCCAAAAATATTTTTTTTTTTTAGTTCCCAATTGATTGACTGTGCATAACAGTCAATCAATGTAACTTTTTCAATGTCATTTACTTATAAAAAAAAATCTAATTAATAAGACTGCATTAGGATGGCAATAGTACAATTATACATATGTCAAAATTATATAAGTGACACAGTTTTATTATTCAGAATCGATTACAGGTGCCAAAACGTCTTAGAGGCCAGCCGCAGGCTAGCAAAATGCAGAGCGATACCCCAAACAATAGACCAACAACCTGCTAACTCTCTGTGATTGTCCCTCGGGGCTCGGGGATACCTTTTTTTTCTTTTACCAGTAAACAACTTCAACAGAGGATTAATAACTAATCTTATTCCTAAAATTTAAATTTAGTAAAGCCAACCCACCACCAGCCTCAGATAATAATTTATAGAATAAATTACAAAATACCTTTGTTCAGCAGTGGACTCAATATTTTGATTTGTTGCTAATAATTTCAAAGGGATTTTAAAATAATCCACAGTTGACATATTTTCTGTCCCATAGAGTTGAATGCAGTGGCAACGTCTCGCCACTTTCACCTGCTAATCGTCGCCGGACTGATAGTTAAACTTGATATATATACATACGAGTATATCAAGTTTAATGATGTTTGTTAAGCCTTAGGTGATTTTTTGTAGAACTAAATTGGTGTGCACTTTATTAAAAATTATATTTTACAATTGCTTAATCGAAATTTTACAGAGAAGTGACAGTGTAAGAATATCCACTGCCTCATCTCGTCCTGTGGGTATGTAGTATGAGGCGACAGAGAGAAATAAACCAATAGAGGTGGAAGACGGTTGCCGACCGACTTGCTAAGTGTTGCAGCTATGGTAAAGTATCCCCCTATGAGGCAATCTATAGAGGAAGCCTATATTCAGCAAAGGACTTTATAAATGCGCTGTAATGGTAACAGAAACCGATTTTTTATTAGCTTTAAAACCAATCGAACAGCGACTGCAAGTGCAGACATCGCCTAATCCTAACGCGTCCCGTATTCAAATGTCTGGTGTAAATAGGCGGACGTCCGAAGCTCGCTACAACCACGGAGTTGACGAGTTTAATCGAAAAATAAACGGACCATAAATATCGCAGCGGACGGGGACGCCTAGTCGGACCCTCGCTTATATCCGAACGTTACAGTTTAACTCCGGTTTTACTGCGCGCTGTTTAAAACAAATATGTTTGCTACACGACAGAATAAACGAATACCTATGTTTTTAATCAGTATTTTTAAACAAAAAAGTTCTAATTTAACGGCTTTAACGTAACTTTGTTTACCCGTGCACAATAACGTTTGGTTTATGTTAAATAAATATATGTTCTCTGCCGTTTTGCAAAATGTAAATTTAAAGTTAATTTCACATATTTTAATTTTATTTTTTTTGTAAGTGAATATGGCGCTCATGAATTGCTTTATGTGAAAAGGCAATTGGAATTTTATAAAAATGTTAATGTTTTAAACTCATATATTATTATCTATATACATTTATTATTATTTTATTATTTATTTTATTTATTATTTTTATTATTTTATTTTATTTATTTATTATTATTATTATTATGTATGTATACTAGTCAGACTTTTTTCTGCACTTTTCGACGAACCTTCATATAAAAAAAATTTAAATTCGTAATATAAAATATTGAGTGTCACTTATCAGGATAAAAACTATCCTATCTCTCAAGTTGGACCAAACTGCCCACAGTGTCCACAAATTTCATTGAAATCATTTCAGTGGTTTAGGAGTTCATCGCGGACAAATATTGTGACACATAATTTTTATATATAAAGATTAATACATGAGCCATGGTTGCTCAGGGACGAAGCGCTCGCTGTAAATTTCATAAAACACAAGCCAAATTCGATTTCCGCCGGTACTACTGTACATGTTAATTGCAATTTTAAGGGGTGATTTACCACTTTCTAGGCGGTAAAGGCCATTTTGAGGAAACCCTATATGTCTTAGAAATGAAATTCACCAATACGCACTGGAGCAGAGCAGCGAAACTAAATTCAGTAACTGCTTCATAACCTTTTCAGAAATAAGAGATCAGTCCCCAGCAGTAGGTCGTATTAGATTCATTAAATTCAACATAAAAATACATATAACCCATATCGAACATTACAACTATACCTACAAAGGTTTGTACTTAAAGTAGTTAGCGGTTTTTATTTTTATTTTGTTTTCTTTGGATCGAATATCTCCTTGTTATTTTAAAAAGATACGCAATTCTATTTTGTCATTTTGTCATTTATTTAGTAAAATTATGTAATTCGCTTACCAGTGAACATACACTTGTTAACTTTGTCAGCAATATTTCTTTTAATTTTTATGTTTATATTACATATGTGGTAGAGCCATCCTGCAGCTATATTAGTAGTATAGTTGTAGCACGAATGAGTCAGCTTGACCGGAGAAGGACCATGTTCTCACAGAATACCAGCTTAAAATAGCAACTTAATACTGCTGTGTTTCGTATAGTGAGTGTAGAGATCCGGAGACCCTTTTTACTGTAAAAAAGGCATTCGATCTTAGTCCTCACGGGTGAGAACGAATCTGCATTTTGATTCTTTATTGAGGATAGATGTCGATGTCTATGGGTCAAGGCAACCACTTACCATCAAGTGAACTGTGTGCTAGTTTGTCACCCTAGCCTATAAAAAAAATTACGCAACTTAGAGAGTCATGATAACTTCTCATTCTTTAGCGGGTAAAAATCCACTGATAGATTACCTCTACCGTTATAGAGAGGATTTTCCATTCTAACCCACTGCTAGCTGGCCATATTAGCATAGCAAATTTTCTAGTTTCTCCCATAGTTTACTCTCACGACAACCACGGGATGAAATGGAACGGTCGATTCTCACGACGGTTGTGCTACCATATGATGTGTATGGCTTAATAGCTGAGCAGCCTTAGATAACGTAGAGAACGTTCTTCCGGCGTTATTGTAACATAAAGGAAGAAGGCTTACTTCGGGTACTGCTATATTAGGACAAGTTAAGACCTGTGATTGCTCCTTCTAGCATTTAAAATTTGACACCGTGGCCATTAAAACAAAATAAAAAAAATCATAAGTTCAGTTGAGATACTGGCCACAAGGTAAAACAAAATCTGATCAAAAAAAAAGAAAGAAAAAAAAATCAAGAACAAAAGCAGGCATCACCCAGTTATCTCAATTACTGGTTTTTGTAGACGACCGAAATAAATATGCCGAGAACTTTGTCTAACTAAAATTTAATAATAGTTGTAGGCTTTCACATGCTAAGTCAAGCTAATATTAATATAATTAAAATATACGACAATTCGGCTTTGTTGTTCCCTTTTCAAGGCTTCGGAAAGCCTCAAGGGTAACTAACTTGGAACGGAGCTTAATTGAAGTAGAAGTAGGGCGGTGTTTAAAATAAATTATACTATTTAATCCCACTCGAATCCCTTTTAAATCCCTAATGTAATTGATCCCATGTTTTATTCCGGAAAATAGTAATATTTATAAATTATTTACTTATCTTGGTTTATTGAAAAGCACACGCGAACAACTTTTTGATCAATAATTTAAAAGTAAATTTACAGACCATATATACGTCCCACAACTGGGCACAGGCCTCTACTCATTTCTAAGGTTTCAAGGAAAAGAAAGTGTTCACCACGCTGCCCCAATGTATTTTAACGAACTTAACATGTCTTCGAAATATTTTTTAATATTAGTAATATATGTAAAAGTTACAGCATATATACGTCCCACTGCTGGGCACAGGACTCCTCTCGTTTTGTGTATTAAATCCTTTTATGTTTTCTTTTCTTTTTTAATAATTTTAACATTTTATCTACACATATTGTTTACTTACATATCTAGCGGTAATAATTGCTTAAACTCAAAAGTCAAATTGTTCTCTTGATATTTGGGTTACTTATTACCATTTTGAAACAAAGACTAACGGATGTCGACGTTTATAATATTAATACGTATTGCAAAACTCAAAAAGGCATCAGGCTTATTCATAAGTGTTAGCACTTAATATTAATGTGCTTTTGAACATACGTTATTAGTATGTATATAAATAATAAATGCGATTGAATGAACGCGAGACGCATGACTTTCACAGATCAACAATAAAGACTGTTGATGTGTCAAGGTTATTTTACGTGGTAGAGCCACGCTGCAGCTATATTAATAGTATAGATGTAGCACGAATGGATCGGCTCGAACGGGGAAGGACCCCGCTCTCACAGAATACCAGCGTAAAATAGCAGCTTAATGCTGCTGTGTTTCGTATGGTGAGTGTAGAGATCCGGAGACCCTTTTTACTGGAAACGAAGTATTCCATCTTAGTCCTCACGGGTGACAACGCATCTGCATTTTGATTCGTAATCGAGGATAGATGTAGATGTCTATGGGTCACAGCAACTACTTACCATCAGGTGGACTGTGTGCTCGTTTGTCACCCTAATGCTATAAAAAAGGCGGTAATCAAACTAATTAAAACTTAAATATCATCGTATGTAAGCATTATTATATATTTTAATTGCAATTTGAAGTGTCAATTTACCACGTTCTCGGCGACCTGGAAAACCTGCATATCTAAGAAGTTTCCCAGTTGAGGTCATCCCACGTTGGAATCGCAGCGAGCACTTTTTTGGGCAAAAACTCTCTGCGGCCTGTGACCAGTAGTAACATGTATGTAAGCTGCTACTTTTTTACTTTTCATGGGGCAGTATATTTTTATATAGAGTATTGATGGTTGCAATGTGGTAGCGGCGCAAGTGGTTATCACTCCATTTCGTTCCGTGTATGTAGTAAGAGACGACTATGGGAATCCCCAGAAAGATCTCATGGGTTCTGATAGATGGCGGAATAACCATCACGGTATAAGCATCAACGTAAAATATCTGGACCTGCGGCGGGGAGCAGCGCTGCGCTGGTAGATACCGCAATCGATAATAGCACACGGGAGAGGAACATGAATAGCAGTGGACTTTTACGGGATGAGATGATGATGGGTGTTGCAAAGCAGTCGACAAGTCCAAAATATAAAATTATAACTTTTATAAATAGACGGGTTAAAAAATCTGCATACACATATACATTAAAAAGTTAAAGCTACACTGCCCCAATGCGTGTTGACGAACTTCACAGGTTTTCGAAAAACAACTTTTTTCTTATTTCTTAGACATACAGGTTCCCTCACCACCGAGCACGTAGTAAATCAGCATTGCATTTCATTGCATTTAACAATTTCATTGGTGATGTCGGGGATCGAACCCGGGTTGCTCGCGTACTGTCAAATTTATAGCGAGCGCTTAGCTCCTGAGCTATTACGTAACCATTATCTGAAAACAATGATCTAAACGTTTTAACAACCAATCAATCATAAGTGTATTTCACAAGTACTAACATCAGTTCAGATACAAATCTAGGTCCGATGAATGAATAGAATAGAATAGAATAGAATAATTTTTTATTCAATATTGATTATTACATAATTCTTATTGAAAGTCATTTTTTATTTACCACTGGTTCGGAAAATACCTCTGTCCTGGGAAGAACCAGCAAGAAACCCAGCGGGACTTTTTTTTTTCAAACATATTTCACTTAACAATAATTTCATTTATAAATTTTTAAATGATTTTTAATAGAACCAGCATGGTGGCGATCACCTTATTCTTACCTTATTATGAGCAGGCAAGTATACGCTATAACAAAGCCACGCTTTCATCAACATGTCAACATATTTTATAACAAATCCACATTTAACTGAACGCCCAAATAATATAAACCGAAAATAGTTCGACTGTTTTATCCTTTAATTTAGTAAATGTTACGGTCAGGTTGTGAATTTCCATGGATTTCAACGTATATTTTTATTTATTTAACTTCATATACCCTGAAGCAGTCCACTAGTACACACAGTATCTACCAGTTTACTTTAGAGTAGTACACAGATAAAATAAATAGGTAGGTGTAAAAAAAATTAAAGAATGTATGTAATAACCAAACGGCATACTGGTATACACGACAATATCCAATGCAATTGATATCAATAAATAGCTTAGAGAGTAGGTACGTAGAGCAATGCACCATGACAGACTCATTCGGTAAACAAGAGCGTCCATGGAGGGCGACGCGTCGCATCTCCCGCTACAATATTTGGTACAATGCTCGGGCGCCTCGCCAGACCGCAGTGCCAACCTGCACCGCAGCACTAATGATAATGGGATCCAACTGCCGTTCTCACCTAATTTGGCGGGGGAGGTCAAAAAAAGTATACACGAACATAACGCACGGATGTTGTATCTAACAACATTTTTATAAATATTAAAACAGTTTCTTTAAAATAATTCATAGAATCAGACGTTCATTCAATGAGGCTTCCCACATAGATTGAATCGTGAGTAATTTTTTGGCATAGTTGCCACGCTTGGCAGGCGGGTTGGCAACCGCAGTTATTTTATTATTGTGAGTTGTTATAGATCCTACAGCCCATGTCCTGTTTCATTTCTTTGTATCGTTTACAACACCTACTAACAATGGGATAGTGTATTATCTTGAGAATCATGTGAATCAAAATTAATAAAGTATTCAGGGTCAACGTAGGAAATGAAACTAATTTAATCTTAAAAGGAAACAATCCATTAAATTCGTTTTATTGAAGCTGAATACCGTTACTGTTACATTCTATTAAAGACCACTGCTAAATAGAGGCCTTCCCCATAGGGATTGGCGCTGACTCTGCTGCCCATCTCCTGATTTGTTTCCTTGTATCGGCTCTTACGACACCCACGGAATGGTTGATATGGGATGGTTGATATTCTTACACAGCCCGCTACACGGTTGACGATGAAGGTGGATATTATCTAATTAATTTTTAAACCTTTAAGACAATTTGTCATTTAGCTTGTTCGTTTTTCAGAAACAATTGTAAGACAATAACTATGATCATATTTTGGTGGATTTTGTTTTCTCGTATATGATGTTACGCAACTCTCGTTGGATACAATACCAAATGGAATAAATCGAAACTTCTTTTTTTATAATTATCACACATAGCTTAATTTATTGGTTGTTTCGCTTTAATCTAAACCATTTTTTATTAACTTAGATTTAGTTTCATTTTTAAATCATGACTTTAAATAATGTTTACCTATTAGTAATTAGCAATGAGTATAATACGAGTACTGTATATTATACGCTTCAATTTGTAAATTAATTTGTAACATTTACAGGTAGGCTTTTGAGTAAATAAATAAATAAACGGAACCTTTCGTAAATTCACTTATACGTGGGGCTCCCCCAGAGGCACTGTTGCAAACACGACTGAGCCAGCCGCATTTATAAATTTCTAATTCGATTTACGACAATTCACTCTACCCAGTGGGGGCTAACGACATATCAAGCAAAAAACTATTAACTAACACTTGCCCCTCATGTTATGGGTGTATAATGGTAAACAAAGAACCAGACAATACGTGAGACGTGTATAGTGTATACATTGCGGACTTGGGATATCCCACATTTAAAGGCTCTTTTAGCTTTCAAACCGAAACACGTTATTGATCTGATTAAGAGAATATTTTTCATATAAATAATGATTTCAAACGGGAACACTTCTCACCTGATAGCAAGAGGATGCTGTGGTCCTACGTATATAGACCTATATCTTTTTTTTTATAGGATAAGGGTGACAAACGAACACACAGTCCACCTGATGGTAAGTGGTTGCTGCGGCCCATAGACATCTACATCTATCCTCGTTTGCGAATCAAAATGCAGATGCGTTGTCACCCGTGAGGACTAAGATGGAATGCCTCATTTCCAGTAAAAAGGGCCTCCGGCCACCTGCACTCACCAAGCGAAACGCAGAGGTAAACCTCTACTTCACGCTGGTATTCTGTGAGGTCGTGGTACCACCCCGGTTCGAGCCGGCCCATCCGTGCGACAGCAAAAGCTGCCGCGTGGCTCTACCACTGTTAGAAATGCAGATGCCTTGTCACACATGAAGGCTAATATGGCATACCTTCTTACAATACTCCTTATTTACGTGCTAGATGCTGCAGCTATATTATAATTGTATCACGAATGGGTCGGCTCGACCGGTGTGGGACCACGCTCTCACAGAATACCAGCGTAAAATAGCAGCTTAAAGCTGTTATGTTTCGAATGATGAGTTTGAGAACCGGAGACACCTTTTACTAAGAGACGCGGCTTTCCATCTTAGTCCTCAGGGGTGACAACGCATCTGCATTTTGATTTATAATCGAGGTTAAATGTAGATGTCTATGGACCAGAGCATCCTCTTACCATTAGATGGACTATGCTCGTTTGTCACCCTTATTCTATAAAAAAATATTTAAAAAATAAATAGGGTCTCCGGTTGTCTTCAATAGCCATAGAAAGCAGTAGCATTATTCTGTGCGAAAGTGTTCCGTCTCTGGTCGAGCCGAGCCATTCGTGCTGCAGCCCATATCCAGGTGTTAGATGAAGTCCATCGTCCATTATTTTTGAAAGTAATTAACAACAACAAATAATTCTATATAATATTTTATTAACGACTTTTTTATTGCTAGTTTATAACTTGTTTTAATATTTAATCGATTTTTAACGGTTACAGCATGCGACTGTTTAAATTATGAAATACCTACTTCTCACTTAAGCAACGTCAGGCGATAGAATTCAATGTCTCGTAAAATTGCTTATCAAAATAACGCATATCTATACACAATTTACAATCGGCGATAAAATAGCTTTTAACTTTTTACAAACAAACGTTCCGCGTGCGAGAAAATTACGCAACACTAATCTAGCATCGTGAAACAGTATTGTAAATTTTCATAAATCAACTTGTGTATAATCGGCAGAAAGCTATATTGTAATAAGTATACCGCTCTTCTAGAGCACGCAATCTGCAGCTTAAACTATTTGTGGCTTATATTATCTTTAGAATAAGAGTATAATCACATTCCCAATGCCATGGTTGTTACTTTCATGCACATGATGTGTAGGGAGGGTAAGTCCTTTCATACTTGCTACTTACTTACTTATCGTCACGCACAATCCCTGACGGGGTAGCCAGAGAGAACAGATCGCCAAGTGTCACGATCCTTACATACCTCTTTCGCTTCTTTCAGATTCATCATCTTCTTCATACATGCACGTCTAGGTATCCGAGTACTCTTGACCCTCCCCTCTTCGAGCAATTTGCTCACATGGTCTTCGAAAGTTAGTCTCGGTCTACCTCGACACCTTTTAATATTAACTTTCGCGCTATATATTTTCTTCACCATTCGGTCTTCACTCATTCGCTCAACGTGCCCAAACCATCGAAGCACGCCCTTATCAATTTTTGTGATAAGGTCATCTTTCAAACCTGCCATATTGCGAATCTCTTCGTTTCGCTTTCGGTCAGCCATGGTGACGCCGCACATTTTACGAAGAGATCGCATCTCTACTGCATTCAACTTGCTTTTATGCTTCTTCTGGCATACCCAGGTTTCGCTGCCATATAACAAAGTCGGTACCAACACTGCGTTATGTATTGCAAGGCGTGCACTCTTCACTACGCCTTGCCTTTTGACTAGCGCAGTCAGGGCACCATTGACTTTGTTCCCGGCAGCGACACGCCTGTCCACATCTAAATCACATCTTCCATCCCGGCTAAAAGCACTCCCCAAGTATACAATTTCATTTACCTGTTCTAGACTTTCCTGATTTACCCTTATTTCACACTTCGTTCTCTCTTCGTCCCTTTCAAATACCAGAACCTTAGTTTTATTAGCATTCAAGCGGAGACCTTTAATTTCACATTCCTCTTTCATACACGTGACTAATGCCTGCAGTTCTGCCTCTGATGGTGCAATAAGCACTGCATCATCAGCATACAGCAGACAATTTACTTTAATGTCACCCAATTTCACACCCAAACAGCTATCTTTCAGTTTCTGTAAACAGCTGTCGAGATACAGTATGAACAGCCAGGAAGACATGACACAACCCTGTTTTACGCCCGTTTGGACGCTAAACATGGGGACAGGTCATGTCCTACCCGCACACAGGCTTTACAGTCACAGTAAAGTGACTGCACAGCCCTTAGCAATCGACCATCCACACCATACCCCGGCAACAGTTCCCACATTTTCTTCCTTACAACCTTATCAAATCCTTTCATCTTTCGGCTTATTGAATAAAAAGGGATGATGGAATCATTTATGCCGTCATTGCTAATGAAGCAAAAAAAATGCCTGGAACTATATTGACTGTTAGTAATATACATCTAGACCAATCAACGTAGACGACGTTAAACTAAATCAAAGATTCAACCAAGAACACGAATGTGACAATGGTGCCAAATTCTGCTTCGCCCGAACGTCGTTTGTACCGAACTTTTAACATTTATGTTTTTAACCTTTTATGTTTTCTTGGGAGATCTTTCATTTTATTAAAACTTATTAAATGACCTTCACGGTTTTCCTTTTGTTTTCGCTTCACTGTTCTGTATTTTTATATATCAATATAATCAAAGTGTCTATGTATGATTTCTATCTTGTTGTAAATGTTATCTTACTGTCCGGGCTAACCTTCGGAATGGCTGAACAAAATGAAAATGGCTGATTGTAATAAAACTTCACGAACACATAGAGAGCAATGCCGAAATTGATATAGGCTTTGTTATATTCGAAAAACTTAGATTTTTGTAAAAAAAAAAATAATAAAATAATAGTCTTTGATGAGATGACAAATGAAAAAGTTTACTAATATTGGAAAATTAGAAATTTACAGAAATTAACAGTAACAAGCTCATAGTCCACCCGATGGTAAGCAAGTGCAAGTTGTGATCTTTGAGAAAGGAGTGTTTGCCAGCTCGATTAGATTCATTCGTGGTAATAAATTAAAAATACAGCTGCAACGTGCTACCACGTAAATTACACTATATTACTTCAAGTCGAGTAACACCAAATAGGGCCCTTAAATAATTCTATACAGGCAGTCAACTGGGTAAAACCGCAGGCAAGAGCTATTGGAAAACAAATGACCCCTAGCACTAACGGAATTAGCAATTCAATAAAGTGAACACACGCAAAGTAAGCGAATGGTAATCGGGCGCGAGCCGGACCATTCTAAGTGATTTTCCCATCGATTAAGCCTGGCGGGTCGCAATTGCATGGAATATTATATATTCACCAGCGGCAGTGTGGGTAGCTAGCGACAACAGTCGGAAACGAAATTAGCACGCTGTATATTTATGGGCCATTGGATTAACATTTTAATTAGACTTTACCTCCGGCAGTACAATTAGCTATTTCCTTTTTGGCGTACATAGCTGAGAAATCGGAAGGACTTGGTATGAAATATACAAAATAATAATCATTTATAACAGCTCGCTGAGTTTCTAGCTGATTCTCCCTAGGACAGGTCCATTTTCAAAACCAGTGATAAACTAAAAATATACGAATAACTTTTTAGAAAACAATCTTACATCATCATTACTACTAGTAATGTGCTAACTGACATTCATTACTGGGAAAAAAGTAACTTTCCAGATACTTTATTGGATATCTATAGTTATATCTTTAATAAGGAATCTCTTATTTTATTACATTTATGTAGTATGTAGAGGCAAATATGAAAAAATTAAATCTTACCGTGACTTGACGATATCAAAATAAAAAGAAGAAGAAAACAATAATGCAGTTAAATGAAAGGACTCGTGATTCAAAATTAATTTAAAATTAAAAATTTTGTACCTTGTTTGACTTCAATATAAGTTATTAAGAATAACTCAAAACTATTGTTCTGACCTTGATCAAATTTATATGGGACCACAAGAGAAGTACCAGCTTTAAAATAAGAAAAGAATCGTCGAAATCGGTTCACCCTGTAAAAATTTATGAGGTAAAACACATAAAAAAACATGCAGTCGAATTTAGTACTGTCTCCTTTTTGGAAGTCGGCAGAAAAATGTTCCTGTCGACATTAACAGATTTTCATTGTCACTCCTGAGGACTAAGTTGGAATGCCTCGTTTCCAATAAAAAGGGTCTCCGGATCTCTAATCTCACCTCATGAAACACAGCAGCATTAAGCTGCTACTTTACGCAGCTTATCGCTCTGTGTCAGTCTCTGTCTTCCCCGGTCGAGTCGACCCATTCGTGTTACAACCATAAATCCATAATATAACTGCAGCTTGGCTCTAACACGTTAACTCCGTATCCCTGAACACTGAATTTGTACCATCTCCCTCCTGATGTTACGTAATACGCAATAAAATATGAAATGCACGTCACGGTCGGCTTTTAGGTAACCTATGCGGAAAGAAAGTGGTAACATTTAAAAGGGCATCCGGTTCTTATCACTCTCAATACGAAACACTATTATATGCTGCTATTTCAGACTTTTTAATAGAAGATAGATGTAGATGTCTATGGGCCGCAACAACCACTTACCATCAGGTGGACTGTGTGCTCGTTTGTCACATTTATCCTGTAAAAAAAATGTACCATGCCTCCCATACTATAGACACAGAAATAAAAAGGAAAAGAGAGTACTTAGAGCACAAAAAAGAACTTAAAAATATATACTGGCGATATACGACGATTTATATATTTTTAAATAAATTTAAAAAAATAAATACTTACGTAAAACGTTCAAAATAATGTGAACGGTTATAAGCTGTCATGGTTATTATAAAGGTGTGTCGTGCTTCAAAATGAACCAACCGTTAACAGTGTTACAACAATGTGACTGAGAATTGTGAGTTCGTAGCTAGAATTAGATCCCAGAACCCGCGACGTTATCTTCTAATTCACATTGTTTTATCATGTTCGTGACTTCGTTTTAAGAAACTCACAGGACAAAAAGATTTTCTGCTTCCCAGAAAAGCCCGAAGCTAACAAACATTGCAAAAACCGACTCATGCTGTAAATATTCTTTTTATGAATAATGAACAACTTATTTGACATTCCACGCGCGAAAGTGAAACCGTATCAAGTTCTTTTCAAAAAAAAAGTCAATAAAGATTCACTTTCACTTGGGTCGGTTTTTGTACTTTCTTAAAAAAACAACATTATATCTGATATCTGATCAGATCTTAAAATCCTTTTTACGGAAATATGTTTCGCATATTTTTAATTAAATGCTTTCACATTATAATTCTACAGCAAATGGCACAAAATATATGTAGTCATCTCTCAGAGATTCTTATATTATATTTTATTTGAAGTGAAGTTCCTAAAGGATCTCCATCCGCGATTAGTCGTTATATGAGTGGTGATAAGAGGGCTGGTTCTTTTCTCGCTCAAAGGCTAAGTATAGCCATTCAGCGGGGAAGCGCAGCCAGCGTTCTTGGGATGATACCGCGGGGAGGAGGTTTTTAATATTGTGTATAATAAAATATTGTACATTATGTTATGTAACTAAGTGTAATAACTTTATAATGTAACGATTAAAATTCATTAATTTATTTTATAAAGTTTTTATATTCCTTATTATTTTGTTTCTTAGCTATTAATTGAATAAAATTTTCAATTAAAATAAAGTATCAAATATAAGAGCATATAATATGATAATGTATTACACATTCAATATTAATCCAACCATCCATTGCAGCCTATAAAAGTCCACAGATGAACATATTGCCATAGTTTTCACGCTTGGCAGGCGGGTTGGCAGCCGCAGATTTTATAATTTTGAATTGTTACCAAGAAAATGCTGCTACCATTTCCTGTTTCAGTTTCCCTCTGTCTCCTGATCCACTGGCCTATATAGCTTCTTAAAAAACTACATTATATCTTATATCACAGCAGATTTTAAAATCCTTTTCACGCTCGTGGATGTCGCTTCCAAATTAGCGTAGTGGATATTCTTACACAGTCACTACATGGTTAATATAATTAAAATGTAATATATGTTATATGTAATATGTAATGGTAGTATTATATTATAATGTACATAAATAAAAAATAAGCTTATGAAATCTTCTTTTTCGTAGAACGTAAGCTCTTCTAGAGCGGAATACAAGGTTTAAACCGGGGTTGGACGCTTGCCTTAAAGTTTTATGGGTGTCGAGCAAACTGGGTTCGATTTAATGACTTTATAAACGTTGTTCAGTGGTGAAGGGAAGTGTTGTATGTAAACCAGCATATCAAAGAATTAAACAAATCGAAGAAATGTGAAGTCTGTCTATTCGCACTTGTGCATTTAGGTGGAGTATGTGTGTGAATATAATGAAATAATTATACATAAAATAATATAATAGTGTGTGGCGGCGGTTACTTTGTTTTACGTTTGAATACGTTGATATTTTTACACTTCGATCACATATCAATAAGTACTAATAATTATCATTATGTTACCAAATTTTACGATAGCGGGATGGAAAATTTTTATAGGAGCACGCTGTAGTTGCGGGTAACCCATACATTTACATTTAGTATAATGGCCGTCTTCACTGACAGCTCTGCTCTATCAGACACTCGTAATTGGCAGGCACTCGACGCCTTTTGCGATCAAATTGTCCCTGGGGCCCGTCTCCGTCCATTTAATCTGAAATCGCTCTTTGATACACGTAACGTTACTGAGAAACGTTGAAGTCAATACGATGCGAATACTTAATCAAAGACCGCATAGCCAATACCAAATACCGATAATATTAAGTTTATGACATGAGTTATTAGGGATTCCCTCTTGCATTATCTTATCTGTTCGCTATTGTAAAAGCAACTCACATTTAATGTATTGGATAAACAGAGACGATTTAAAGACCTCACTTTATATTATACTAGCTGATACTCGCGACTTCGTCCCCGTTGTTTGATATATTAACAGTTTTAGAGATACATATATATATATATATATATATATATATATATATATATATATATATCGTGTACTGTGTAGTGGCTGTGTAAGAATGCCCGTATAGTCGAATGAATTTCGTCCCGTGGGTGTAAGAGGCGACGGAGGGAAATCGAGACCGGAGATGGACAGCAGCGTCTTCCTGATAACGGCTAAAAATAAATAAAACATCAATCGTATATATATATATATATAGATATAGATATATATATACGATTGTAAGAAAACGAACTATATGAAAATTTGTTATTTCACCGTGAAAAATGAACTGAGAAAACTATAGAAAACTACGGGGGGCAATTGCTCAAGGTACAAATGAACACCATCAGGTCGCTCGCGCAAATAATGCGCGGCTGACCCTAGCTTTATCGTGAGGCAGAGGTAGAAGAGACTTACCCTCTTCTACGCATACGCGCTACACCGCTTGCCCCACTTCTCTGCGACAAGAAAACAAACATCACTGAATACGTAGTACTTATAAAAATCATTGTTTCTTAAAACTTTAATAACTTTATATTAAATGAAGATGTCGCAATATTTTTTTTTAGATAAGGAGCCAAGTGCCTAAAAAGTAAAACCTAATAGAAATCTATCCAGTAGCATTTCCGTCATGCGCGCACAACTGCAAACATCTATCGTTATATTAATATAGATTAAAGATTAATGTTGGTACGAAATATGAGACGATGAAAGAAATAGAACGTTAAATTGATGATACATTGATGTACAGTATGAGCGAGCAAAAACAAGAGAGAATGAGGCCTAGACGATTATAGACAAATAAAACAGTAATTACTTTACTTTTTCCTATAAATTTTTACTTTTACTTTTATAATTTATTACTCTACGCTCTATGTATTAGATTGACCGAAGGTAAAGACGTAAGGGTGTTACAATGCCTATCGATCGATCGTCAATCGATGCCATTGATCGACGTTGATCGATGTCGATCGATTGGTGTGATAGCTTTAGCTGATCGGCGGATAGTGGTCTATAAAACGTTGTTAATCGATCGACGTCGATTAACAAATAATATGGTTGTGATGTGGTTGTGGATTCATCATCAATATCTTTCAAAATGTACTCAGAAGAGGTCGCGTTATTGTTGGCTGACGCTCTTGCTCGTATTATTATTACAGAAACGTAAACACATACTATGTATGCGACTGTTTTATAAGGCCAGACATTGCTTAAATTCATCTAGAGTCTAGAATACATTTTAAATAGCGGTCGGTGTAGCTGGGCAGGTTCTCAAATAATCAAGCAGCTCGATCGACGTCGACTAATCTATTCTACCATCGATCGTTGGCATCGATCGATCGGTGGGGTAGAAACTATCGATCGACATCGACTAATCCAATTGACGATCTATCAATTGGCGTGGTACGCCCTAAGACGTACCATTACGATGGGTATTACTGAGCAAATTGTTTTATTTTGTTTAACATACTTAATATTAAAAATTTAAATAAAATGAGTCAGAACGACGTTTATTTAAAGACCCATTCCCATCTTAATTTTAGCAAGTGGAAGTCTTTACATATGGCTCTGAAATAATATATGTTACTGTAATCACAGAATAAATAATAGTCGTAATCAAGTGCTTGGTAACCGATTGATTTGTGATCGCAATACCAATTAGCATCTCACACGCTATCCCTTGAACTAATCTCATGTATTACTTCTTTGATATTTTTATATTGCTCCCACTTTATTTTTTATTATTATTGTTACTTATATATACTTCGTCAAAAAATATAGGACTTTTGTTTATCAATAAATCTCATTCGTTCAATCATCCATTAGAAAGATTCATAGCAGTACTTTAAATACACTTAACCGCTTCATTGAGAAACGTTAAAACGCAGTCAACCTTTATGTTAAAAAAGGAGCCCGGCGAAGATCTGTCGACAGGAATAAAGGGAATTTTCATAAAACCAGTCGGAGTGGAGACGCGAGGCGGGCTGAGAGCGGCCCACAATAGCTAACCGCAGTATAATTGCTATCTACGTCTACGGTAGAGTGCGCCGGCATAATGCAATTACGTCCCATTGATGCGCGTGTTACCGAACTCCATTGCACATTGATCCAAATCGTCCGACCTTAAAATTATACAGGGTATATGGAACAATAATTTGAATTTGCTTACTTTTTCTAGGACCACTACATGGAAAGCTAAGATTATTACATACAAAATCAAATTTAAAAGTATCATCTGTATCTAAAAAAGAATCCTCTATATCTTCTATGTTAAAATTAATAGTCTCACGGATGATTAACACCAGCCAAGTTCAATCATTCCCGCGAGGATTGTAGAGCAAAGAAAACCGCCGCCACGTTTAATTGGGTGCATTTCTTATTCGTTTATAGGTAATAGTATGTCTAGTTTCCCAAACATGGGGGATGTATGCAGAGATGCGAGATTGCACCTATACCAGAACTTTGAATTTAAATATTGTAAGATATAATCTAAAACTAAAACAATTATTATGTTTTTTATAGGATAGGGTGACAAACAAGAACATGGTCCATCTGATGGTAGGTGGTTGCTGTGACCCATAGACGTCTACATCTATCCTCAATACCCTTAGCTATTAGCCTTGTCACCCGTGAAGACTAAGATGGAATGCCTCTTTTCCAGTAAAAAAGGTCTCCGGTTCTCTACACTCACCACACGAAACACAGCAGTATCAAGCTGCTATTTTACGCTGGTATTCTGTGAGAGCGTGGTCCTACCCCGGTCGAGCCGACCCAACCGTGCTACAACTATACTACTAATATAGCTGCAGCATGGCTCTACCACGTATAAATCTTTATAGACATTAGCCAAACATGTTTTTAGTGTGACTGGAAAACTTTCTTATTATAATTTATATTAGACGTCTAAAGTAGGTGATGCGTGTAGACACGTATAACAAATCTTTGACAAAGAATGCGATAGATGCGATGTCACTCCTGAAGACTAAGGTGAAATGCCTCACAGTCTACAATTATGCAGTCTTTAACCTTAAACCTTCAAACTTGAACACTGTGTAAGCTGTTTAGTGGTATAGTTACTCTAAGTTTTGACTTAGGTTGTTGTTAGCCGTGCACATACACATTGTGTTAGTGTGCGTAGGCTGCGGGCACTCGGGAGTAGCGCTATAGCAGTATATACGAGATTGTTTCCAACCTAGTTGTAGTAACCTAGCCTGCACCCCCTTTTTCCTAAAGGGGCTCGCTTCCGATTCGGCAGAAAGGTCATACAGGCCAAAGCCAGTCAGTCCCAGAGGTGGTGTTTAGTGGGTAGGCACTTCTTAAAAGTGAATAACCATAACCACGCAGTCGGCTGCCATGGTATGCTATGAGCATTCACCACCTACCTCTCCCGCTTCCGGAGGGTAGCCTTGCTTTGGGCGCAAAAAAAACCTAGTTGTAGTTAGTAGCCCTAGGTAGAAAAATAAACCCGAAGTAATTTGGGCAATAAAAGCTTCCAAATACTACCTTAGTGCAAATGCCATGTCACGAGGACAGTCTTTTAACACTAAAAGGCCATAAAAAGTTTATTCGTAAAGCTATTATACCTCATAGCAATTTTACAGAATTTTTTATTACTTTTATTGCACCTTTACGATACATAAAAGTACGACATTACTACTTATATTCAACCTAAATACCCTATAAATTATATTTAACATCGTTTCTGCAACATAGGTTCGAAAATTTGTTGAGAAACTGTCGGGTGTTAGCACACGTGTTTTAAATACTAAACAATTGATTAAAGAGAAATGCTATGAAACCCTATGACTTTATTCATTTTAATAGATTTAATTTTATTAAACATAAAAACTAAGCATTAAAATTTGTTAAAAAATATTGTCTTACTATATTGATATAATTTATGTCGCAAGTAAAAATTTGTGCTTTATTAGAAATTATTTTAATTTGACAAGTTTTCAGCGCCATTGTGTATTTGTGTATTAACGAACGAATCTTTGTCTTTTTCTTTTATTTTTAACTTAACTAGCGAACAAATCTGATCGAATAAACGACAAATAAATTAAAGTGCACCATTAAAAATTCCCTATCTGGAATATAGTACAAAAATGTCCATTAACAAGGTCAAAGTGTCATAACAATAACCGTTAAAAGTTTGAAAAGAATTACACGATACAATACACGGTACAAGTATGGTACTAAATTGTATGTACGGAACCACAATAACATATCATTAAATTGCGATGTAACTGCGCCCAAACCCGAAAGAATGAACGTTTACTTAATTGTTAAAAAAAAACTAATTAGTGTTTCTGAAAACATTCTCTTGATTGCTATAATACGCTTTTGCTATTGGGTAGTCATATTATGAAATCGAAAATCTTTTAATTTAAAAAAAAAACCTAAATACCGCTCAATATTCACTGAGTGCAACGTAACTTTTCAATGACGATAAGACAAACATAAAAAAAAATAGATAAAAGTTTCAAAATAATATTGACCAACGACAAGAAAAGTCGGAAAGCGTAACATAAAATTCTATACTTTTATGTTTTAATTATGGAGTGTAGAGTAGAAGGAGAACCATCTTATAAGGTGCGAAAGTTGAAAAAGTGTCCCACTATATACTGAAAATAGAGGTTCCAAAACCTACCACAATAGCGCTGGCGTCTGAAAAACTACGATATGAGTATAGCTGTTGTAGACGGAGTGAAGTCAGCTGAATTTAAATATTAAAAAAAAAAATCATGACTAGAGTAGTTAATAAAATGCCAGTATACAAAACCTCAACTATTTACGTAGTGCAAAACCAAGCGGATTGGTCGGTCTTTGTTTATTTCTCTATCTTATTTTAATTAATTTTGGCGCTTTTTTTAAATTTATCCTATGCTACTGCAGCGCCACCCTTATTGGACGCGTTTTTAAGGACATTTTTCATATATAGAGATGGTCCTCCTTCTACTCTACACTTCATAGTTTTAATGAGAGGCTTATGTGACTGTTGTTATATTAATTTTTGGTTGCCGCCATTATTGATTTCTTTCCTTATACGAATACTACATAATATTCAATAATTTATCATTTAAGTTTTCGTGTATTTACAAACATCTACAAGTTTAACTTTATTTAAAGTAAATAAATCCAAATTGCATGTCAAGACTCACAGCATAACTTAGTTGTGTTAGATCGTTTTATCTTATGAGTGAAGTTTTGTACTTTCTTTAGACAATTAATTTTTTTCAAGTACAAACCCAATAAAACCAAAACAAAAAAAAATTAATATTAAAAGACTGAAGGTAGTCTGAATTAACTATTACAACCGGACGTCAACTTCAGTTCAGTCCCACGCGACTATGGGTGCTATAAAGCGCACGAAACATCGGTAAAGAAAGATAACTTAAAATTAAACGCCATAGAAACCGTAAAATTAGTTTTACTAAATGCCACCATTAAGTTAATCGGCTTTTTATTTCTTAAAGGTTTTTGTTCTCTAATTAAAAATTTTAATTTTTTTTTTAAATTTACATTATTTCCCATATATTTTATGAAACCACGTTATATTAAAACATTCTTCAATATATCTTCACCCTATCAAATTTTATATGATTAGCAAGATGTCAAGATGCATTTGACACATGAAAAAATTGAAAAGTAGAAAAAAATCAAATGTATTTTAAATTTACTTTGCTCTTATTAAGTAATAAATCCTGTCAGATAAACGTTCTCCATTTCAATACACATAACAATTATTATTTTACAAATGCATACCTATCTATAAAATATGTGGCACCCTGGTTAGTACTTTCACAGATGGTGATCCTTGTTATGACGTTCGTATTAGACTCTAGAGAGGACGTCGATTTTCAACACATGCATTTATTTCCAAACTGCACGTCGCGTCGTTCCGAATATGAAGTGCACAAATCGTTTGCTATTTACTCCTAGAGTGAGTTGCGGAATGGGTCCCACATCGACGATAGCGTATTTTTCGTACACCAATACAAAGATTTACTTATTGGTAAAAAATTTAACTTCAAATAAGACTTTTAATAAAAAGCAAAGGCAGACTTCAAAGAACAAAAAATTATAAATATAACAATTTCCGCTTAATAGCTTCAGAAGTCGGTGCACAGACATAGTGCATTTAAGTTCAGCAGTGAACTTGCAAAGGGCTGTAATCATGATGATGATTTTTTTTGCGCCCAGAAGCAATTGGAAAGGGCTACCTCGATACGGCGAGGAAGTGGAGAATGCTTTACGCATACCACGACAGCCGGTCTGTCCTGGTTATGTGGGACTGACTGTGACTAACCTACTGGGGAACCTAAATGATACCCACTAAACTCCACTTTGGGGACTGACAATTGGCCGATTAAGCCGCTTTGTCGGATCGGAAGATGGAAGTATACCATCTCGTATATTATAGATGTATATTAACCTAAAATGTATATTAACTGGTTACAACAAATAATTTAAAATTAAAAATGTTGTGCAGCCGACTTCAATATAAGTTATTAAGAATAACTCAACAACTATTGGCCAGACCTTGATCAAATTCATATTCATATGGGACCACACGAGAAGTACCAGCTTTCAAATAAAAAAAGAATCATCGATATCGGTTCTCCCAGTAAAAAGTTATGAGGTAACACAAATAAAAAATAAAAAAAAACATACAGTTGAATTTAGTACCGTCTCCTTTTTGGAAGTCGGCAGAAAACAGTGTCAAAGGTACAAGTATATGGTACTGCGAGTACGAACACGTCTGACAAGCGTGGTGCTTATGACCACAATACCAGAGACCTATGTCCAGCATTGAAAGGTGTCAGGATAAAAAAGAAAAGGTAATTAATTTTGATGGAAACACGCACTGAGATAGCGCGACGGATATTTGCGTGCCCTATACCTAACCCTCTCAGAAATGAGAGGTCTGTGCCCAGCAATGGGACGTATGTAGGCTGTAACTTTCATTGTTTAACTTTAGAATATCTTTTATATTATAATAACTGTTGCTTATATTGTACTTTTCTACAAAAACATTTGTACATAGATGATAAGTACGTATATTACAGTGAACTGAAGCTTTACAGATAAAAAATACACAATTCTACGGGATAATATAAATGAAGTCATTCGTTCGGCAAATTCCTAAAAAGTGGCCCCCAATTACGCGGACCGTAAGCGAATTAGGTTGAAACGTCCCTTTTTTGAAGGTTAAAAATTGGGGACAGACGAAACGAGGTGGAGTTACCATACGACAATAACATTGTGGATTAATCTTGAAATAAATGACGATCTTATTCTTAGTCTCATTGTTAAATACAAATGAAATGGTTGTGTTGCTCAATTATAATTCGCTAAAGTGAAGAAATTTGATGCGAATGTATTCAGAAATAATGAAATGAGGTTACTAAATTATTAATTCCTATTTCACATATAGTTTTAATAATTTCTTACTTGCGTTCACTTAAATTTCCCTTTCATTTAATGATGCATTCATTAACATAAACATCAACATAGTAACAACGAGGCAAAAATCACTTACAACAATAGGCATTTGACGACTAACCCACACATTATTAACCCAAATATTTCGACTTTCAAAATTTACAAACAGCTTTCTATAAATAGATTGAACATCAACGGGGAAGCTACAGTACTGTCTGACAAATTTATGAATGACAAACCAGTCAGTGTATGCCGCGTTTATCCTGAAACAAGCACTAGAAACCGTATAGATTTTAATTCCTGTATCAGCCCAGCGCTCCATCCAAATGTAGCCATCGCTTACCATAAACTATTCCTGTCTACTCTGTCATATGGTTAATCTTAAAAGTACACAGAAAACTTTCTGGTTTTCGGCCAAAAACTTCTGTTTAATTTGCGTACAAAAACCAGATCCGTAGACCTAATTCCCTTCCAATCCTAAGCATTTGTAAAATTACCAATATATTCAGCTATATTACCTGCTTTCATGATTTTCATTATTTTATTCATAATTATCTCGCTACTAACTTTCTTTTCTTTTAGATGTTAGTTATGTATAGCTTAACTTTTAATCAAATGTATAAATAATTTTAATAACTAGTAAGACTACTGGGAATACCCTGAATTTTTTGTGATTCCAAATATTTATTTTCCAATAGTCTGTGGAGTGTACGTAAAGGCAAAAAAGCGTGTACATATTTTATATTTTGTATATTAGATATATGTGAAATACAGCTTGCTTAATATACAAACTGAAAAATATTATGGTTACAGGCAGACTTCGACCACATGGCGACCATTAGCATTTATAAAATCCATATCGTAGAATACAAGAAGTCCTGATATTTAGTATGCTTCTGGTTATCCTACGCGAGGACAATAGACGCCTTAGCATTTTCCGAGTGTCGGGATGAGACTTTGACAAATGAGACGCTTGTACCGGCGACATTGAGGCAGGTGATCCGAATGACCATTTACTGTGCCCTAGTGAGTGGCTGGAGTAGAGCTTGAAATAAACTTAAAACGATTTATCGGCGGAAAGTATCTTCGAGGGGATTAATTTTGCGCCCATAATGACTTTGAGTGATTGAACTTTCCATAGAAAGGTATAAAGCTTTAGTTAACTATGATGCAAAAAGAATTATTGAGCACTGTAAGAAGTTTAAAGGTATGTATATATAAAAAACATGCGTGAGTGTCGTGTAACACTTGCTTGTAACGAAGTTCCTTTCGTAGTACATTATTATTCATAAAAGTATTATATTTTTGAATCACAAATACAAATTAATGATTTTTTTTATAGGATAGGATGACAAACGAGCACACAGTCCACCTGATGGTAAATGGTTGCTGTGGCCCATAGACATCTACATCAATCCCCGTTTGTGAATCAAAATGCTGATGCGTTGTCACCCGTGAAGACTAAGATGGAATGCCTTTTTTCCAATAAAAAGGGTCTCCGGTTCTCTACACTGACCATACGAAACACAGCAGTATCAAGTTGCCATTTTACGCTGGTATTCTGTGAGAGCGTGGTCCTTCCCCGGTCGAGCCGACTCATTCGTGCTACAACTACACAATTAATATAGCTATAGCATGGCTCTACCACGTTAAAGGTAGCAAGAAAACGCTGATGCATGTTAAGATGTCAGCAATACCTATTTGTTTTTCGGATATTTCGAAGTACCTACGACTTGTTAATAAGGAATAATATAACAAAATATGGCGCTGTGGACTCTTCCCTCCCCCAAAACTTTAACAGTAATGAGAAAAAGCCTGTGTACAACTGTGGGGCGTATAAAGGATGCTACAACCTTAAAGCAACTTATGGTGGAAATTATATAAATATCCAATGATAAGCGTGAAAATGATAGGCGTGGAGGACAATAGCACGCTCCTCTTTTAAAGTGTTCTGAGCGGCTTAAAATGTATACCAAACGGGAAGCTAAGCCAAACACTCTCTACTAAGGCCTTAGTTACAATAACGCTCACAGTAACAATAAGTTGTGATCCGCTCTAGATATATCTTTCATTTAGATAGTAGAAAGCTGAGGTAGTGCTGGCCCCTCTGAACAATTATAGCTTTATTATTTTTAAGATAAATCCAAAAAAAAACAGAATTAAAACCCGAGTACTGTAATTAATTTTGAACATAACACAACCTGCCTTGAACAACAGTTTCGCCATATTAATAATTCACGAGCGATTCATGTTTGCGAAACGCACGCGCGCGCTACCAGTGAAAGTGGACTTAACTCGTCCGGCAACACGTCGTTCCGCCCGTCACATAACCGGTCGGATGGCACATAACATCTTTACATACAGGTAACCGTTCATTGACATTGAAATAGAAAGGAAGCAATTAATATGATCTTGAACAGAAATACCCAATTCAGCAAATTAAAAATATCTAGAACTCGATCGGCAAACCTGCTGCCAGGCGTAGTACTTCTAGCGAAACCTTATACGTGGTAGAGCCACATTACCGCTGTATTATGGTTGTAGTACGAATGGGAAATCGGCCGGGGAAGAACCACGCTCTCACAGAATACCATCCTAAAATAGAAGTTAATGCTGCTGTGTTAAATATGGTTAGTGTGGAGAACCGAATACCTCTTTTACTGAAAACTAGGCATTCCATCTTAATTCTCAGAAGTAACAACGTACCTGCATTTTTAATCTTACCACAGGATAAATGTAGATTTCTATGGGCCTTATGGAAGAAGCTTAAACCTACTTGACGTCAATTAAAGTCACAGTAAATTTCACGACTGGGCACTTACCACCTCTATTTTCTGAAACGATTACGGTGTAATTAGTCCGTCACACTGCTCTAGTACATGCCCCTCTCCCTCTTCATCTTATTTCGCAAGTAGCGTAAAAAATACTTAAGTCTTCGACAGTCCATTTAACTTCAAAATGAATACAGCAATGTAATGTATTTTTATATACTTATCCCTACCCTTGGGAAGTATGTGTTTGTGGATTATCTCGAATATTCTCAAAAGTTTCAATGCTAAAGGGTTCGTTATATTTTAACCGAAAGTATTCAGTTTCTTCTTTTTTTCAGATTTATACTTGCATAATATAAAAAGTTAAGGCGAGAAGTGGGAGAGTGTATGCGTCATTAAGATCCTTGATATTTCGAACGAAAAGTAAGCTACATGTATATTAAATATAACTGTAAGCTATATTAAGAGCGTTAGCAGAAACCTCCCACAAAGGAAGACTTTGTAAATCACCCGAAACGTCGAAAAATAAAATAAGTAAAAATAAGTCCAATTAAACGCGATGAAATCCGTGAAATTGGTTTTAT
The DNA here is from genome assembly GCA_033319125.1 of Parnassius glacialis. Taxonomy (NCBI): domain Eukaryota; kingdom Metazoa; phylum Arthropoda; class Insecta; order Lepidoptera; family Papilionidae; genus Parnassius; species Parnassius glacialis. The sequence continues at coordinate 34,314,927 of JAVANC010000028.1, read as the reverse complement.
TTAATGTAGAGTATTCGTGTAAGTATAAAAACATTATATGAGAAATTTCATAATATTACATTGCTGACCTACTTGCTATCTCGGCAACATTCCTCACATATAGGAGCGTTGTAAAGAGCGAACTACAGCTAGTAGTGAAGTATTCAAGGGTCCGAAGTCGGCTGCTGGCTGATAATTGATAAAGTTCAACATTTAATGTGGGACGCGGGCGGCGTGGCAAATATTGGTAAAACTCTCTGACAGCGCTTCAATGCAAAGTTAAACGAGTTTAATGGCACGTTCTTCGCATAACTAGGACTACCCGGCGGGTCCCTTACATTATGGACGTAGAAATATATTTTTATATTACTTATTTTTTAGAAGAATTACATCATCATATACATACAGTTTCAGCAGGCAGGCAGGCAGACTTTCATACATAAAATAAGTTGAGAACGAATTATAGCGTCTATATATCAAAAATATCTTAAAATGTTAAGCGTCAGTCCCCTAATAACTCTGTCAAAGAATTTTGTCCTGAAAAGGCGTCAAAAAAAAAACATATTTAGATTTGAACCTTTTTAGGTTATGTCTTGTCACTTGGAAAAAATCATGCGTCCTGTGGTTGTTTGATGTCAGCTTAATACATTCTGAACATAATGTACCTACCTACCTCGTACATAATTGAGAGTTTTTAGATTATTGTATCTCGATTATAATATATTTGCATACTATAAATGTATATTTCTGGCATGACTCCAGGGCCTTTGTGTCATACAATGACATTCTCAGAAGGGCTAGAACCCAGAGCCGTAAAGCCAGTAAAAAACCCCAGTGACATTTTGTTTTAGCTAGTGTTGCCATAACATTAAATGGAATTGTTACATAGTACTACTAGTTACTATGATTGAGATAATGTATTATTGTAGATATAGATCATCAAAGATCATTTACTTCATAAATTTTTCGATTTCTCAAAAAAATCTTGCAAGTTTTTGTGGATAAAATATAGCCTAGATCACTGCTAGCATTTCTCTCTTTCTGTTCGTGAAGTTTCATTATAATAGGTTAGCCATTTTGAAGATTAGCCCGGACAGACAGATAAAAATTAAAAAACATGTATAATATGATTGCTAGATACGATTTAATGCGACAAAACGTGGGAATCTTAATTTTTAAGCCCTAGAAGAACATACGTGCGCGCTTTGCGCTTACGGCGTGCAAACTTGATATTTATGTTAAGGCTGTTATTTCGATATTACAGACAGACCCTTCAACTTTTTTTATACGTATAATATGTACAGATATAGGTAACTAATATGTGTGTGTATAGTGGCGGTGTAAAAATATTCACTATCCCTTATCGTCTCGTGACGTAAGAGGCGACAGAGGAAAAATGAAACAAAATATGGGCAGCATCTTCCTGATAACAACAACTCAAAATATTAATATTATACTGCGGTTGCCAACCCGCTTGCCAAGCGTGACAACTACGGCAAACACCTTCTGTGAGGGAAGCCTATGTTCAGCAATGGACTTTTATAGGCTGGAATGGACTCTGAACCAACAGTTCACCTGATGGTAAGTGACTTTATTTCCATGTAGAGCTTGAACCCCCTGCCTAATAAAACTCGCCTGCAAAACAGCCTGCCCTATTTCGAGAGTATGGGTAACACATTAAAGAGACAGTCGTACTGTTGATGAATTCTTAACAAATGGTAAAATTAAAAATATTGTACAACCGACTTTAATATAAACTAGCTGTTATCCGCGACTTCGCCCGCGTGTAATTTAGGATTTTAATAATGTTGTGCGGAACCCTAATTCTTTTTCTAAAATATAAGTAGCCTAAGTTACTCCATATAACATCAGCTATCTGCCAATGAAAGTCCCGCTGAAATCGGTCCAGTCGTTTCGGAGATCAGCCGGAACAAACAGACAGACAGACAGACAGACAGACCGACAGACAGAAACATTTTTAAAATTGTGTTTTTGTTATAAGTACCGTATATACTTTCATATACATTTATTAAAAAGCTGGTATTTTAACATTACAAACAAACACTTTTATTTGATTTATTTGTATAGATTATTGAGGATAATTGAAAAATACTCAAATTTATATGGGACTACATCATAAGCACCAACTTTCAAATAAAAAAAGAATCATCAAAATCGACTCACCTAGAAAAAAGTTATGAGGTAATAATTATAAAAAATTACAGTCGAATTGAGTACCTCCTCCTTTTTGAAGTCGGTCGGACATCGATCTTAAACAGAACAAACGCTCAAGCAATCTACGGACGAAACTATCCGTAGATAGACTTAACAGCGTGGCAACCCTACAATTTGCTGATTAAACAGTAACTACAGACTGCACTGACCGACGCCGTGCGGAGTCGACACTGAAGCGTAAAATCCAAATCTCAACGGAACAGTCCTTTGAAACAGCTCTATGGCTTCTCCATTTTGTATCGGCTACGATAATTAACTTGCCCACCTCCAACACCGATCGTTTATTACATTATACATTTTATACTTGTAATGTTGTTTGTTTTTCAGCAACCTCTCAATTCTCTTCTCAATTTCCGTTTTTATTTATTTAGGTTTTATTGTTATCATATTATTTCCAATTACACTTACAAAAACCATACTTAATATCATTTGGGATTTAATCACAGTCAACACACAACGTCGACAAATATAATGGTACGGTTTTAATCCGTAGAGGAATATTTTAGAACAATATTAATAATTTTAAATATTTTTTTTTTAAATAAATTTTAGGTACTCATAACATGTTATAATTTGATCAATATGTTTGTATATAAAATTACGGTGTGCGTGTATTCGTGATTCTTCTAACACGGCTACAACGATTTTGATGTAATTTATACTTATGAGGTCACCTGTATGGTTCTTTACTATAGTAGGACAAGGTAGATGGCGCTTCATATCTTTTCAGGTTTCGCTACCAACTGATACCAAAAACCTTCAAAAAATTTCCATAACTTAAAAATTCAGTGATGGAGTTATGTTGACGTCTGTGCGCGATCACTAAATAACGCATACGCGGCGATTCCGTCGACTTTTCTTTGAAGTGGCATGTCCGGGTCTGGAGTGAATATTTTTTTATTAATAAAAATGTTTCCATAAATTAACAAGGAAATCAACAAGGAATCAGTAACAGATTAGGAACGAGTCTCACCGGATACTATCCATCTGCACAGGATAGCTCGTGCACTACGAGTATGTGATTAAGCACAATTACACAATCTATTCCCACACTGATGGGAGAGCAATCCGATACGACCGAAGAGAAATCGGACGCAGGAACAATGACCTTTCGTAGTTTCCGAAGCAGTGCCAACTTACTGACTCCGTTACTGAGAATTTCTTGCCAGAAAAAGCAGTAACTGATTTTGACACGGCCCGGGATTCGAACCCGAGACCACATGATGAGCAGTCACATTAACGACCACTAGAATAAAGGGAAAGACAAAGACATATATCGTATATTCAAAGTACATATACACAGCCTTATCGATGAACTAGGTACTCGGCTGTTATAGTACAATTTTATTGGTTTAGGATTGTTAATTTCATTGTTCGAGGTTGATAAGTTATATTGAGTTTGTCGGAAAAAAGTGTGTGTTATTTGATTTGTCCAAAACTAATAACAGAAGCATAGAAGGGATTGCACAAAAAAAAACAGCGCGGTTTATCTCGGGGCTCGAACGGCGCCAGTTAACCGCTATAATTGTTATTGTTCTTAGAAAATAGCCAGTTGTTTGTTGTTATTAACAATTATTCGTAATGTTTCCTCGTTTTATTTTATTGGTGTATGGATACCAGTTATTGTTATGTGATTTCGATGAATTTGGGGGAGTTCCGTTTAATAAAACCGCCGCATGAGCACATAGCAATATACGAGTTTTTCCCTTTAGGTACATTGTTTGCAAAGTTATTAAAACAAAAAACGTCCATTATTTCCTAACCGCTTACGGGGAATGAATATTATAAACGTCTACATAATGATTTCTTATATTTACGATACGAATAAAACTACTTTTACAGATTTTATCGCGTTTAATTTACTTATTTTTATTAATTCGCGACGTTTCGGGTGCTTTATGGCACCCATGGTCACGGGTGACTGAGGTGATTGACGTCCCGATGTCAGAGTTAACCGGGAGTCACCGTTTAAATATCGGTTTGTGTGGGTCTTTTTTCTATACACAGTGTGACCTATGGTATTGTTAAGATTTCGAATGACTAACACATCTAGGAAAACTAAAGAATTATTTGCCTCTAACTCCATAGTAAATTGAATTATAGAGTTTATGGAATTAAGATGTTCTAAAAATGCAGTTACTTTGTCTGAAGATAAAATTGTGAAAGTATCGTCTACGTACCGCTTGTAGAACCCTGGAATTACTGGTGCAGTAAGCAGGGCTTTCTCCTCAAAGTCCTCCATGACAAATTTGGCGACAATGGGAGATACCGGTGAGCCCATCGCAACACCATCTACTTGCTTGTAAAACTCTTCCTTCCACAATAGATAGCCAGATGTAAGGCAATACCTGAGTAATACTGCATATTCTGCTGGCATGTTGTTATCCTCTAGTTTCCTAGTTACAATTGAGATGTAGTCTTCAACAGGTAGGCATGTAAATAAAGACTGAACATCAAACCTGACCATAGTTTCATTGTCAGTAAGTTGAATCCCACCATCATCCTTCACAGTTAGCTACCGTGGGCAAATCTTTGTTAGAGAGAGCACGAGGGATCTGTGATAACAAACACCTGGCCGCCGCTTCAGCACGTCAAGCAGGTTCTGCACGACAACCAGCTTCAGGTCCCGCGCCTACTTCACAGTGACCGAGTGAAGCCGGCCACAGTCGAGCGTGTGCCTGCTGTACTACCATATGTCAGGGGTGTCATATACAAGATTGGCTATATCTTGAAGCGAGCCTCTATTAGAACATTCTTTAAGCCGCCGAAGAAGATTAGTCAGTTCTTACCTTCCGTCAAGTGCAATATTGCTCTACAAGATGCAGGAATGTACAAGCTTGATTGTGAATGTGGTCTCTCATATATAGGGCAAATCACAATTAACAAAACAAACGATCAATAAAAACCCGCGTAAAAGAACACATAGCTGACATGAAGCACCAACGTTCCGGGAAGTCTGCAGTTTGTAATCATATCCTAGACGGCCCCCGCCAATACATTAGATTTGATAAACCATAAATTCTCGCGAAAGAACATCGATTGCTGCCAAGGATGATACGTGAGGCTATTGAAATAAAAAAACAACCTAATTTCAATAGAGAGGGAGGCACCTGCTTGGGATCCTGTAATTAATAAAATTAAAACTAAACCCAAGCATACCACTGCAAGACTTCAAGACACAGTAAGTTCATTCTGCGTAGATCGGACCAAAATTAATAATTAATAAGCTGAAGATACTCCGGGTTAACTCTGACATCGGGACGTCGGAGACACCTCAGTACCCCGTGACCATGGGTGCTGTAAAGCACCCGAAACGTCTGGAATTAATAAAAATAAGTAAATTAAACGCGATAAAATCCGTAAAAGTAGTTTTATTCAATTCTAAAGGTCGTTCCAATACATTATTCAATATTGTACTTGTCAATGGAATCCGCTGAGTTATAAAAAGTGTGTGTAAATAGTTTTTTTTAAACGAAACCTATTTAGAATATTTGTGATTTGAAACACGATGAAACGAAAAAGCGAAACTAAAAAGAGACAAACATACACATTCATAGGATTTAGCCTGCGAGAGAAAGAGATAGAATACAGTATGCAGTGTTGCTTATTACCTCGGTCTCAATAAATTAATAATGAAAAATGAATTAATAATATTTTTTAATAATACAAAATAAATAAGGTTTCACTTCTACCGTGTGTGAACTGCACATATGTTTTTTTTCTGCCGACTTCCAAAAAGAAGACGACGGTACTCAATTCGACTGTATGTTTTTTTAATGTGTGTTACCTCAGAACTCTTTACTGGGTGAACCGATTTCGATAAAAATACTTTTAGAATAAAATATCTGAAAAAATTATCTGACATAAAGTTAAAAAAAAGTTTTTACGGAAACTTAAAGGTCTATAAAATCTATTGAGGAAGGACGGAATTAGGGTAGAAATATATTATAATAATATTAAACTTTACATATACAAATTATTAATAATTGATAAACTATTTTTGATGATGTTTAAGATGTAAATGACATTGTAACATGGCATCAAAAAGAAAAGCTCGGGAGTCTGAGTTTCCAGGTTTATCTCTGTTGTATTGTCTTCTGATGGGGTGTATTCAAAGATTTTTACGTTTTTTTTTATAGGATAAGATAGAAGATAAGGGTGACAAACGAGCACACAGTCCACCTGATGGTAAGTGCTTGCTGCGGCCCATAGACATCTACATCTATCCTCTATTAGAAATCAAAATGTAGATGCGTTGTCACCCGTGAGGACTAAGATGGAATGCCTCATTTCCAGTAAAAAGGGCCTCCGGCCACCTGCACTCACCAAGCGAAACGAAGAGGTAAACCTCTACTTCACGCTGGTTTTCTGTGAGGTCGTGGTACCACCCCGGTTCGAGCCGGCCCATCCGTGCGACAGCAAAAGCTGCTGCCTGGCTCTACCACTGTTAAAAAACGTTTATAAGAGCTCTGAACAAGCATAAATAGAATAAAAAACCGGCCAAGTGCGAGTCGGACTCGCGCATCGAGGGTTCCGAACAAATCCGTAGGTATATGAGTTTAAAATTATTAAAAATATTTATATTATATGATGTAACTAAAAATTTATGCTTTTCGGAATTTTTCCTTTATCTGTGCTATAATACGTTGCTTCGTGCCAAATTTTAAGATTCTCAGTTCACGGGAAGTAGGTTTTGACTTTTGATTCCCTTGCGAATATCGAAAATTTGCGGCATAAACGGCTGTATCTTTTGATTGCGTTGGCTTAGAAGTTTGATTTTTTCACAGCCCCAAGGGACAGTAGACTTGAGTATTTGATATAAATTTCAGCTTGATACCTCTTCGCGTTCCTGAGAAAAAGGGTCTTGACAGACAGACAGACAGACAGACAGACGGACAACAAAGTGATACTATAAGGGTTCCATTTTTTCCTTTTGAGGTACGGAACCCTAAAAATGAAGTCTGATTTTTAAGTCCGTAATAATACAATGTTTAACACATAACTCTCGCACGGCCCGAACATAAAGCATGGTAAGGCGGGCAACCATTGTCAAAATTGCTGATTTGCTGGCGGATTAAAACAGTTTGTCTCCAATGATACCCACGGAAGGAGAAAGGACGGTCTATTAAGAGGCGTTTTGCTTATTGTTATATTCAAATTTGCCATTTTGCGCTTTTTTATAAATTGGATCACATCCCTCCCATATAACGTGTATTTAAAGCTTCAACTAAAAATATATACCTATACTACTAGCTGGCCAGGCAGACGTTGTTCTGCCCTCTCCGACGACCCTGTGTCGTATTACGTGTTCCTACCATGTACCCTGTTCGTAATAAAAAATATTGAGGGTTACTTATAGGGATAAAAACTATCCTATCTCTCAAGTTGGACCAAACTACACACAGTGTTCAAAATTTCATTGCAATCAGTTTAATAGTTTAGGAGTTCATCGCGGACAAACAATGTGACACGTAATTTTTATATATGAAGATTATACACGGACATATATTATTTTGATAGTATTTCTGACAACCGATTGAAAAAAATTGAAAACGAAATGAATAATCAATGGAATATATTTAAATGATGATACAATATGTTAAAAACAAATAAGACAGTCCAACGACCGTAACATTTTTGGCAAAATGTAAAAAAAAATATAATATTATTTCTGAGGTTTGTTTCAAGTTCACCATCGAGTATTATGAAGCAAATCAGCGCCTCAAATTACAATATGGTTCTCAAACCAAATTTCACGAACGCACATCGCGGCGAAACTCCCGATACCATCCACACCATCTGGATGCTTGACGGTCCACCACTGTAGGTTTACTAGGAGTATTCTTCCTCGTACGACTTCCTTCTGGAATAGTTTACCACCGGCGAATTTTCCGAACTTAGGGACCTTCAAGAAAAGAGCTTACTCTTTTGTAAAAGGCCGGCAACGGACTTGCAATGAGGGCCAATAATCTTCCACTCACCAGGTGTCGCTAGTTGTAAGTGAGATAAAGTTTTTTGTTACACAGTGTCAGTTAATTGAGAAATTAGTTTTCAATAATATAGTTTATCCGTTTTGCCGTATAGTTTTGCCGTGTAGTGGCGGTTAAGAATATCCACTACCCCATATCTTCCCGTGGGTGTCGTAAAAGGCGACAAAGGAAAACAGGCAGGAGATTTGCGGCAGCATCTTCCTGATAACAGCAAAATTACAATAAAAAAAGTGCGGTTGCCAACCCGCTCGCCAAGCGTGGCAACTATGGCAAATACCCCCCTATGAGGGTAACAAAGAGTCAGCCCCCAGTCCCCGGCGGCCCCGCTATTCCTGGCTACGATGGCGACCATGGTAACGGCGGGGCAAGGGGCTCTAAGAATCTCCTGTGGAGGTTCGGTTGCCACCTACGACGACTGGACCTGGCAACATACAACGCACGCACCCTGAGGACTGACGAGAAGATCGTGGAGCTGGAAGAAAAGATAGACAAGTTGCGCTGGCATATTATAGGATTATCCGAAGTCCGAAGAGAGGGGGAGGACACGGTAATCCTCGAATCCGGCAACTTGCTCTATCACCGGGAGGGCGACCATCTGTCCCAAGGAGGTGTCGGATTTATCGTCCACAAGTTTCTCGTTAACAACGTGGTAAAGATTAAGAGTGTGTCGACGAGGGTTGCGTACCTTATACTCAGAATCACCAAAGAGTATTCGCTGAAGGTCATACAGGTTTACGCACCAACCTCGGCACATCCCGATGAGGAGGTGGAGGAAATGTATGAGGATATCTCTAAAGCCATGCATTCCTCCAAAACCCACTATACAGTGTTAATGGGAGACTTCAATGCAAAAACTAGACACAAGAGAGAACAGTGAGCTAAAAGTAGGGAAATTTGGAATAGGACAACGGAACCCAAGGGGCCAGCAGCTGGCCGACTTCATGGAAAAAGAGGGACTCTTTATGATGAACTCTTTCTTCCAGAAGCGGCCGAAATGGACCTGGTCGAGCCCCGACGGTTCCACAAAAAATGAGATTGACTTTATTATGACGACCAGACGACAACTGTTCAGTGATGTCTTTGTGATCACGAGGGTGAAAACTGGTAGCGATCACCGAATGGTTAGAGGCACACTGAATACCTAAACGTTAAGTTGGAGAGGTCTCGTCTAATGAAGTCAACGCTCCGTCCCCCTCGTGCTCTGTTCCTAAGTTCTGAAACCTTTCAGCTCGAATTACAATACCGTTTTCAGTGCCTAGAAGACTGCAATGAAGTGGACGATATGAATGACAAGCTCGTGGAAACTGTCCATGCGGTCGGAGCTAAGTTCTGCAAGACCCGCCGCAGAAGAACACAAAAACTCTCCGATCACACTCTTAATCTCATGGCTGTTAGACGGGAGATGAAGCTACATTCAAGAGATTTGACAGCATACAGGCATCTTAACAGACAGATCTCCAAATACACGCGACGGGACTTACGCAACTTCAATACAGCTTATATTGAAGAAGCAATCGAGCGAAACCAAGGCTCCAAAGTCTTTGCCAGAGATCTGCTAAAAAAGCCAACTGTCGAAGCTGAAGACCGAGTGTGGCAGCATCGTTTCCAGGACACCTGAGGTTTTGAGTGAGATTGAGAGGTTCTATGGCCAGCTATACACGTCATCGTTGGAGCCACACGCGAGTGAGTAACGATCCAAGAGCGAGTCTTATCCGACACTATTCCGAAGATATCCCGGACGTCAGTCTGAGCGAGATTAGAATGGCTCTCCAGCACCTTAAAAACGCTAAGTCCCCGGGCGAGGATGGAATTACAGCGGAGCTTTTGAAAGCGGGTGGAAAACCGGTACTTGAAGTCCTTCAGAAGCTCTTTAATTCCGTCCTCCATGGTGGCCTACTCCGGAGGCGTGGAGCAGAAGTGCGGCGGTCTTGTTCTTCAAGAAAGGCGATAACGCTCTCTTGAAGAGCTACAGACCGATTTCCCTTCTGAGCCGCGTCTACGTGCTGTTTTCGAGAGTCATTACGAATCATCTCGCACGCAGACTTGACGACTTCCAGCCTCCCGAACAAGCCGGTTTCTGAAAAGGCTTTAGTACCATAGACCACATACATACCCTGCGGCAGATTGTACAGAAGACATAGGCATATATAATCTGCCACTTTGCCTTGCGTATGTGGACCATGAGAAAGCCTTTGAATCCGTCGAAATTCGGGCGGTGCTGCAGTCCCCTCAGCGGTGCCAAGTTGACTGTCGGTATATCGAAGTGCTGAAGTGTTTGTACAGTAGAGCTACGATGGCTATCCGAGTACAGAATCAGAGTACGAAACCTATCCAATTGCAGAGAGGTGTAAGACAGGGTGACGTTAAGTCCCCGAAACTCTTCACCGCTGCATTGGAAGACGTTTTCAAGCTACTGCCTTCGATTTGCCAACGATATAGTCCTTATGGCAGAATCGCTGAAGGACCTAAGCACTATGCTCAATGACCTCAATAGTGTCTCCCAACGGATAAGTCTTAAGATGAACATGGACAAAACAAAGATCATGTCTAACGTCCATGTCACACCTATGCCGGTAGTTGTTGGGAGCACTAAGCTCGAAGTTGTTGACGAGTACCTGGGACAAATAGTCCGACTAGGTAAGTCCAACTTCGACCGAGAGGTCAATCGACGGATTCAACGCGGCTGGACAGCGTTCGGGAAACTACGACACATCTTCTCGTTAGACGTATCTCAAAATCTGAAAACGAAATTGTACAACCAGTGCGTGTTGCCAGTGATGACTTACGGATCTGAGACGTGGGCCTTCACTGCTGGCCGTATGAGGAAGTTCAAGGTCGCTCAGCGAGCTATGGAGAGGGCTATGCTCGGAGTTTCTCTGCGTGATAAACTTAGAAATGAGTATATCCGCAGTAGAACCAGAGTAACCGACATAGCCCAACGGATTAGTAAGCTGAAGTGGCAGTGGGCCGGCCATATAGCTCGAAGAACCGAGAACCGATGGGGAAGAAAGGTTCTCGAAGAAGGTGGTAGGTGAAGTGTAGGACGACCCCCCACTAGATGGAGTGACGACCTGGTAAGACATGCAGGAAGTCGATGGATGCAGGTGGCTCAGGACCGTGATTTGTGGCATTCCTTGGGGGAGGTCTATGTTCAGCAGTGGACTTATGAAAGGCTGTAATGATGATGATGATGATGATGAATAGTTTATCATTATTAAGAGTACTATATTAATACACAACACAATGCGTCAGTGGTTTGATTTTTTGTTTTTTGCACATTAAAACTCTTTTAATCTTTTCTAGTTTTAGTTATATTTATAGTTTGGTTTATTAATTTATAATCTAATTAATATAAAATATAACTAATAATACGGAGAGAAACATTAAAGTTTACATTTTCCTCAGAAATTATCGTCCCCACTATGATATCTGTCAAATGTTTTACCTCTGTCAAATTTACCTCATAGTAAAGTGGCACCGCCCTGGTGGCAGAAAGTCGGGGATGCCCTCATTCCCCTGGTGTTGCAGTTGTTCAAGGGCAACGGTAGTCACTTAACATCAGATGAGCCGTATATGCTCGTTTGCCTCTATCCTATAAAATTTATTTTATTTTATTTATAGATTTTTTTAAGTTCGTTCTGCCCTAAACTATTGTTGTTATATATTGGTATTAGAATTATACTATTTCTTCTATTTCACTGTCTACACGCACGCGACCTTGCGACGTCACTCGGTTGTCACGCCCCAGTTAGTACACGCGAGCGTTGCGTTGTCACGTGCTGCGTACACTTAGCCCGCTCGTACGTGACTAAGATGCAGGTGGGCGGATTCAAAATTTTTTTCATGTTGAGTTTTCGCTATGTCCCATGACTTAAGATAGTTGGTACCTGCCCAGGATAACTTTATTTTACATTATGTATAGCTATTGAGGTAGCTTAGTAGTTTTTAACACTCGTAAACATAAAAAGTTGGGGTGAGGAGATAAATGAAGTAGTTAAAATAATTTTAAAGCCATTATAATACAGCGTTTTATGATGTCCCATACCCAGGCTTTGGAAATAAATACCGTTTTTCTTGGTTTTTTTACTCATAAGGAATACAACTAGCACATAGCATTTTAAACATAAGATTATCATTTAACCAAAAACTATAGCAGTATTAATCATAAGGTCTGCGAATTTAAATAATATATTGTTAAAGTGTAGGTCGATAATCTGACCATGGTGGAAAACTCCATTCCGAAACCAAGATTTGTTACGTAGAAAAACTAAAATAAACTACCAATTCGGTTTTTATTATATCGGTAGCAACACATATTTACAACGAAATAGCAACCGTCGTTTTGTTTTACGTCATTCCAGCGCTATGAATGTTGGAGTAGTGAGTGTCAGGCGATTGCATTTTAAAAGTTCCACGATCCGAAACCAAAATTAATGGTACGTTAAACTTGTTTTAATTGTACTATTATTTTAAAAGAATATAGATATATTAATAAAACCAATTTTCAAATTTACAAATCAGAACAGTTAGTAGAATTGTGATGAATCTTTCATATGTTGTGCAAGTGTTGATACCGTTACCTCCACTCCGAAACTTTATTGACGGTTTCGTAGAAGCGGAACAAAACATGTAACGGAATGGAAACATAAAGCTTGGTTTACATACCTGCAGTAATTAATATATTTAATTTATATATAAGTACCTATTATTTGTTTATAATCTACTCAAACCGCTTTAAATAATTTCATATTTGACTTTTGACGGAGCAATGAGTTGCTGCACTGGTGGGCGCGGTTTCAAATCCCGCACGGAACAAGTATTTGTATGGCCTACAAATAATTGTTCCGGGTCTAGATGTTTGTCCTTGTGCAATTTGTGTTTGTAAACTGCCTCTACGATACAGGAGAAAATCCTAGTGTGGGAGAAACTTTTTTTTTTTTTAAATTGTTGGCTTGTTAAGGGAGGTTTATATTTTTGACGAATACAACGTTTGGAATAGATTTTCGCGCCATTGAAGTATAACGTTCACAAATAAAAATAATAACCAGCCAAGTGCAAGTCGGACTCACGCATGAAGGGTTCCGTACCATCCTAAATCAGGTTTCTAGTAGGGGGAGTCCCTTTTAATTTATTTTTATTATTTGTTGTTATAGCGGCAACAGAAATACACATTCTATGAAAATTTCGATTGTCTACGTATTACGTATCATGAGATACAGCCCGCTGACAGACAGACGGACGGACGGACTTAGTAATAGGGTCCCCTTAGGTTAGGTAGGTTACCCTTTGGGTACGGAACCCCAAAAACTATATTTATACATTAAAATCGATGTCAGATATTATTTTTTGCTATTATCTTATTTCTTAACCACGTGATCCTTATCGGTTTTTTGCTGACTCGATTACGGCGAGCTACAACGTAATCAAACACTCACGTGTTGTGGCACTGATTCTATTTTTTAAACTTTTTGATGTTCTTGAACACTTTGAGGGTATTAAAATAAATATAAAAAGCACGCTTCATTTATAAATTAAATTTAGAAACATTTAACTATAATCACGCAAATAGAAATCATTATCATCTTTAATTAAATAGACTTATTACAAACTATGTGTAATTAAAGATTTCCCGATCGTTGTGAGTGGAATTGTAGGAAGTGTGAAGTGTGTGAAACGTAAAAAAAAATGGGTGCATTTTTTCTTCCTACATGTAAACTATTCTTTACAGTTCCACTCCGAAAGTTTACTATTCCCTTCGGTGACTGTCCTATTTTTGTTGATTACTTAATTTTACGTGTATTACTTTATTTACGTGGAGAGACATTTTATTTTGTTATTTTTAAGAAGACTATTTTTTTTTGTTTATTTTAAAATAATAATAATTGTATTTTTTCGAAAGGCATCGTATTTTTTTCGATAAAAATAGTGTGACAGCTGGTCAAATAGTAACGTAATGGAAATAAAGACAGACATAATTAAAATCTGTTACTTTTATTTATTAAAATTTTGTACTATTTTATACAAATACAGTTCTTAAGACACATTAAAAACTGCTAACATAAAACAATAATAGTTTGATAAGGTAAAACCACCATGCTTATTTGGTAACGGAATGGAGCGTTATTCATTGTCTGGCCGGATAAATACTAATAAAAGATTACTAAAAAGCAAATTATGAACTCAAAAATCTTCATATCATTTAGTGAAATATATAATGAATCGATCCTTTGCAAAAATTATAATGGATTCAAATAAAAAATAAAATACTGTTATTTTTCATCACTGTCACATTTTTGTGAAACCGCCCAGGTACGGTTGACAAAATCATTAGACAGCACCGGATATGTATGTGAACCCTTAATAAAAGTGAAAAATGCTCTATAAATGAAATGTGTATAAATGTTCTAATTCACTGGAAGTACTTATTAACGACAAACAATCATTATAGTTATCATCATACTGACCCTACTGGTTTTGCAGGAACATAAACATGGTTTAGAACTCCAGACAGATGTCGCTAGGTGAATTGCTAACCGACTTCAAAAAGGAGGAGGTTCTCAATTCAAGTGTATGTTTTTTTTGTATGTATGTTACGCGATAACTTCGCAGATTGTTAACCAATTTTGATGAATCTTTTTTTATTAAATAGCTTATTCTTTATGGGTGGTCCCGTATAAATTTGGAGAAAAAAGTCCATCCCTAAGTCGGTTTTTACTTATTGTTAAAAGTTATAATTATTCGCTTATTGGTTTCTAACATCTAGAATAAAGTAACCTAACTTTTAGTATTCTTATTTATTCATATTCATGAATAACTTTTCATGTTCGGTTCCGCTCTAATAGCCTTCACGATATAAAAGCAAAACAACGTTATTAATAAGACAAAATAAAAAAATTGTTCCTTCAACTGAATATATTCGACTACTTATGGCACCCCTATTGAGCTTTGCAGCTAAGAATAAATACATAGCCTTACCACATTTCCGTTCAAAAATATTTGATATCCTCTAAAGAATTCAAAAAACATGAACCATGGTGTTTCATATCAATTTTTAAGCACTTCAATATAGGAAAACAAAACAGTGGCAACCCTAATGTTAAAAGAGTCTAATTCGTTGCACACGGTGTTTAAAACGTCAGCCGTCGTCACTTCGCGATGCAATTTTGTTTACTTTAACGCTGCTACGTGAATTTTTCACTCGCTGACGGAGCAATTTGAATATTTATAATTACAACATGTATTTGCATGGCGACATAATTAAAACTACTCTCAGCGCATTTCGAAGTACCTACACGAACGCGCACTAACACATACACACACACATATAATATCATAAATCAGTTAAGGTTCACACAGAAAACATTTAGTATATATATATTATGAATTCCGGATATGAAACCCTAACATTTTGTTAGTTATAAAGAGGTTGAAAATGAAATTATAGGTCCGGCTTAGCTAACCTTCAATACCTGTTCGTTAAACTACTGTAGTGATATAGATTATCGATAATTGAAACAATCAATTACTAATATTTTATGTATTTAAAATTTTATGCACAAAAATAATATCGTACATATTATGGCGGACTTAATGATTCAAGACATTCTCTCCCAGTCAAGCATTAGGCTAAGCAGAAATAGACACATGGGAGGTAGTGCAGCAAAAATAAACTAATAGAAGGTAACGAAGTTCGAATAAACCAGAATATATATTATATATAAGGTATTCTATACATATATATTCACACTTGAACTGCTTTACTAAAATGTTCACGAACTTTGTTTTTAAAAAGACTCTTGTTGGAATATTTTTTAACGTCAAGAGTTATTTGGTATAGATAGCCGCAAGAGCGAAAGAGTGGGAGATATAACCAGTACGGTGTAAAGGCGTAAGCAACTGCAGATTATCCGAAGAACGGAGAAAACAATTATGAGTATCTTCTAGGTACAGAAATTTAAATTTCAAGGGAGCACAAGGATCGTTCAGGATAGTGAAAAGAGTGCAGAGCTACTCCCTTCCCCGTTCGAACCGACCCTTTCGCGTGTCCGCCATAACACAACTGCAGTGTGGCTCTATCACGGAAAATCATCTCTCTTCCTAGGAAACAACAATGCATTTAAAACAAACAAATAGCATTCATAAATTAAACATTAATAAATTTACGTCGGCATAAAACTGTTTAAAAACATGAATGTCATAAAACAACCTCGATAATTACCTTCGAAAGTAAACAGCGGGGTGGATTTTAAACGTAATGCAACCATTCATTACACGGCAAAATATTTATGATTCAATTTATTAGCGCACCGATAAAAGCTTTATGGAAGCCGGGGTCAGCGGGTGGGAAATTTATTCCAGTACGCGCTTGCAGTGATCCCGGGTCCGCACACGTTCCCGACGACCGCCGATAGATGCCGCGGTCGGCGTGCAGGCAAGATAAGCCACAATTCGCATGTTAAAAAATTCAGATGTAAAAATAATGTTTGCAACACTATTCTGTAGAAATGATTACAATTTGACTTATGTTCAATGATGATATTGATGGAGTAATGATTCCTAAAAATTGTCGCTTATACAGAATATGAGGTCGACGTCAACCTTGGCGAAGTGTTTTAAATGTAAATGTACCTAGTTACAATTCGAAGTTGCGAACCGTGCAGGTTATTTCTTCTGTAGCTTCTTTCTTTTGTAGCAGTCCACTGCTTGATGTAACCTTTTGCTGTAGTAGCGAGGTTTTACCATATTAACATTGCTGGACCGGAAGATTCACGACCGCATTATTAGACTTCTGTGTATTTTACATTTGGTATTTAGGAGATGTGGCATTCCTTGGGGGAGGCCTATGTTCAGCAGTGGATTTGTGAAGGGCTATAATGATGATGACGATGATGATGATGATTTACGAGATGTTTATGCCACCTTCTGGAGATCATAAGACTTTTCTGTTCCTTTTCCTTAAAACAGTTTTATGACAAGGAAATATCCGCCGCGCTGCCCCAATGCATGTTTGTGATCTCCACATGTCTTCAAAATATTTTTTTCTTATTTCTCATACATTTATATTTCCTTACGATATTTTCTTTCACCGCCGAGTACGTGGTAAATCAGCACTTAAAACTGCAAGTAACAATTTCATTAGCGCCAGCGGGGATCGAACCCGGGTTGTTCGCATACTGTGATATTTACAGCGAGCGCTTAGCCCTTCAGCTACCACGGCTCAACTCAAGCAAACCCTTTAGAAACGAGAGGAAGCCTACGCTCAGCAGTGGGACGTATATGTATAGGCTGTAACTTTGAGACATTATACAATTTCTACTGTCACGTCTGTGATAAAAGTAAGTCAATGAAGGTAATCAGATGGTGACAGAGATATTGGTTTAAAAGCCAGTGAGCGGCAGACTTACGGTATTTCAATAAGCTTCACGTTTACTTCAGTTAATCCCCTATACCTGAGGTACATGAAATCGGGATTGTTTAGTTTGACCGGCGGTCGATATAGATTATTACGCGCTTATGGACGCCACTGAAGTTCGTTGTCTGCCTGGGTGATAGAACCTCGATATATGTGTGCCATGCAAAGTAGTAGTAGTTTCAAAATGTCCATATAATAAATATAGTCAGTGAATGAAATTATATTCCGTATTTATTATCCGGATGCTCGTGTCAAATCGATTGCCATTGCCGTGGTATTGAAATTGTTAGTTGTAATGTTATGCACTTAATTTGCCGCGTAGTCGTAGAAGTAGTAAGTAGTTTCTTTATTCCGGTCATTAATATTACAGAAATTATATATATATATATATAAAAGAAGTATGCAATGGGCGGTCTTATTACTGACAGCAATTTCTTCCAGACATGAATGGATGGACAGGATTGCACGAATATGACAAGGGTAGGGCAAATGCCCTGTCCTTGTCTTCTGTCTGTCTTGTGTTTTTTTTTCTCTATCACACCTAAATAGGTAAAAATAAAAAGTTAAAATTTAAAGTGCGAGGTAATGATTCTTAACTAGTTTTTTAAATACCGATAGGGATGGTGCGCGTGGTGGGTTGGTGCGAATTTTACGAATATCATGAAATATTTATTATATTTTATTTTTTTATTACTGATACTCATACTATTTATTATATAATACTTGTTGTCATATCTTGCTTTGCTGTGCGCATTAGTTACATATGTCTACAGATACCTTATATGTTATGACCAGTAGTAGGTAAGTTAGTGTGTAAGATAGTTTAGTCTAGTATTATGTACTCACATCGTCACAGTAGTTAACTTGTAAGTTAGAATATAAAAGTAATATAGGAAAGTCTTCGTCTCCTTCCACTTCAACCCTCCCTAAGCTGTCGCAAACGTAAGGTCACTCTATTGGATTATAAACCAGTTATAATGATATTTGTTACTGTAACTGCGTGATGTATTGTCTTTAATCTGTTTGTGTGCCTTATTAATAAAATAAATAAATAAAGATTAAAATTATGATGGGGAACAAGGTCGAAGGTACACCCACAATACGGAGTGACTCACCCACGATAGGGAGTTTGTCCCTTTAGAATTACGAGACCTGTGTTCAGCAAGGGGACATTTATAGATCGCTAATTTTAAGTTTTCCTATATACTCTTAAGAGGTTTTTTTATATAGGAGAAGGGGCAAACGAGCAAACAACTCGCCTGATGGTAAGTGACTACCGCCGCTCAAGAACAACTGCAACACCAAGGGAATTGCAGGTGCGTTGCCGGCCTTTTAAAAAGGAGTAAGCTATTTTCTTGAAGGTCCCTAAGTCGTATCGGTTCGGGAAAATGTGCGTTCGTAAAATTTGGCGGCTGGGATTAATCCGAACAATTCCTCAGAGCACTCCCCGTGGTAAATGCGAAAGAAAATGCAAAGGGATGCAATATCTCTTCGCAGCGTCAGTGAATCTAGCCGCTCGGAAAGAATTCGGTGGTCGACGATTCGAGCCGCTCTGCGATGAATGCGGTCAAGTGGAAGGAGATGGCACTGGGGAGCCCCGGCCCAGAGTTGGGAACAGTATTCTATGTGAGGCCGAACCTGTGCCTTGTAAAGTAGCAGGCGGTGTGCCGGCATGAAATACTATCCCGCTCTGCTGAGCACGCCAACCATACTACTGCCTCCGCCCATCTATGAGTCAGGTAGACCAGAAGATCACCAGCTGATCGACCCCGACTAAAACCGTCCTAGCGATCACTAATCAGCTGGTGATCCTCAAGGTACCTCATGAGCTGGCAGTTTATAATGTATTCCATTATTTTGGAGAACAAGGAGGTGATGGCGATATGCCTGTAGTTGGACGGGTCTGAGCGTTTGCCTTTTTTAGGGATCGGATGGACAAAAGCCGTCTTCCATAATTTCGGGACTACGCTTTCTCCTTTGCGGCATGGGCCAGGGAGTCGTCTTCCCTGTGCAGAGATGGAAGGATGTCTGACAGAATTTCCCATGGACAGTTCT
Source organism: Parnassius glacialis (assembly GCA_033319125.1). NCBI lineage: Eukaryota > Metazoa > Arthropoda > Insecta > Lepidoptera > Papilionidae > Parnassius > Parnassius glacialis. The sequence goes on along the minus strand of JAVANC010000028.1, from coordinate 34,295,256 downwards.
GGCGATAGACCAGAATGCACGGGTTCCCGAAGGAATGCGAACTAGTTTCTCGTCAATTTTGCCTATGTGCTCTGACTTTGCCTTGGCAATGACTCTTTTGAAGGACCTGGAGACGGAATTATACTTCTTTTTAAGGGCGCTAGTGTTTACATCCCGAGACGTTGATGCGTCAGCCCAGGCCCGATAGCACTCCTGCTTGTAGAGTAATGCTATTTTACAGGAGCGAGTAAACCATGGCTGAGATCTGTCTCCGATGGGCACCACAGAGGAAGGAGTAAAAAGTTTCATACCCTGAAGTACTACATCAGCAAAAGAATTAGCATCAACGTTGGGATCGTCCGGTGAGAAGCAAACCCGCCTGCAAGGGTAGGATGCAAAGAAAGATCGCATCCCATCCCAATCGGCCGACCTATATTGCCAAACACGGCGGCAGCCTGTAGAAAGCAAGCGCGACTGCAGCGTGACTGGCACCACACTCCGGACTAGACAATGGTCCGTGAGGCCAAGAGGGGCGTCGACAGAGACCTGACATCTGTCCAGATGAGATGTTAGCAGAAGGTCCAACAGGGAAGATGCATGATCCTCCATATCTGGAATCCGCGTAGGCGTAGTAAGCAGTTGTGTCAGACCATATGCCAAGGCAAAATCATGAACATTATAACAGTGGTAGAGCCACGCGGCAGCTTTTGCTGTCGCACGGATGGGCCGGCTCGAACCGGGGTGGTACCACGACCTCACAGAATACCAGCGTGAAGTAGAGGTTTACCTCTGCGCTTCGCTTGGTGAGTGCAGGTGGCCGGAGGCCCTTTTTACTGGTTATGAGGCATTCCATCTTAGTCCTCACGGGTGACAACGCATCTGCATTTTGATTCACAAACGAGGATAGATGTAGATGTCTATGGGCCGCAGCAACCACTTACCATCAGGTGGACTGTGTGCTCGTTTGTCACCCTTGTCCTATAAAAAAAAAATTAACAGATCTCCCCGCATGATCGGTTAAACGTGAACCGATCCATTCGGCGTGGTGGGCGTTAAAATCGCCAAGGGTCACGATCTCTGCGGATGGGACCTGTTGTAGCAAGGAATCTGTAGTGACGTGGTCGATGAGTCGGTCTGTTTCGACATTACCGCTATGGGACCTATAGAGGCATCCGTAGACGCGCGGATGGTCGTCGCTGTCTACGCGTAGCCAAAGGATGGACAGGTCTGAAGCTTCAAGACTGCCGAGGCGTCAAGAACAGATTTCCTTTCTGACGTACACGCAAACTCCAGCCCGGGTCACAAAGGACTGTTCTAATTTGTACCCCGGGTAGGAGAGGTATGAAGTATCAGCCGGAGAGAACACCTGCGTCTCGGTCAGAAAGAGCAAGTCCGGCTTCGCCGTCTCGAGATGGTAGTGGACGGCATTTAGGTTCGAGTGAAGCCATAATGTTGCAGAAATTCACGGATAGCATGGCAGGGGTCAGCTTGGTCTTATGCGTCCCCCAGAATACGCGAGGCGGCCTGAGCACCCTCAACACTCAAGAGTGGAGTAGCTTTGTCATGGATGCTCAGCGAGGGATTCTCCAGGGGTGCTGGTACCCTCCTGGGGTAGTCTTTTATTTAATTCCGCTACCATGTTTATGGGGGGCGGGGGGGGGGGGGGGTAATTGGGCCTCCGGCTACGTGCACTCACCAGACGAAACGCAGAAGCAGGGTACTTCAAAAAGCTGCCGTGTGTCTCTGCCACCGTTAATGTGTCTCTTGTATGGATTCTAGTAATTCGTAAATGTTGTCATTACTCATTAATTTCATACATATACTCGCTCGTTCGCTTCTCCCGACTCGTATGAATGGGGCATCGATTAACGAAGCCGATGGTAAGATTAAGCGTTGCAAGGTCTAACGTCGTTCTTGACACGTATGCCCAGCGAATTGGAACAGAATCGTTGACAATTGCAATTGGCTGAGAGTATTATTACATTGTTAAGACATCATCACGTGTTGATATTGTGACAAATTGTTCCGTGTCGTACTTCTATGTGTATCGTGCCAAGTGCATTTAAATGATCACGAAATATTTTCGGTGCATATTTAAATATTCGCTATTTTGGAAAAAGACAAAAAATGCTGTTATTTGGTTCAGGACAGTAGTCACATAGCAAATTCGAACCCACGTCTTTTTGAGTATCGGAGTTCGTAATCTTAGGCCTTATGTATAAGGCTACTGTCTCTAGGCTGTTGTGAACGAACACGGAATATTTAACAAATTATATTGGAATAATTTGCCTACGTCTGCCTTTCCGACCGATTACAATCTGGATCACTTCAAGGAAAAATAGAAAAGACTTAAGTTACGCAAAGATAGTGAGTTACCATCTAGGGCTTCATCACCGCTTAACACCAGGTGGAATTATAGTCAAGCAATGAATTATACTTACAGTAATTATAATTATTAAGTTAAAATAAGAGCAAATGCGTGTCTTGAATTCAATTACAGCAGAAAATGTCTGATCGTGTATGTACCAGAAAATTTCACAGTCACCATGGTCGAAAATTGTAATGGAAAAGGAACTGTCTACCCGACGTTAATTTAATGTAATGTAATTAATTAAGTGGCTAATGCAGAAGAGCTCCTGGTCGAGGGTCTGGTCTATTTTACGAGTACATCTGGCATATAATAATACCGACATCTATCGGAAGCCATGAGATAATGCGCATACTTCCTATATTCTTACAACACCTCAAGAAGGTGATGAGGTGAAGGATTATCTGACGTGGCCACAACACGTCAAACTGATTTCTATAATTTATCATCATCATCATAATAACAGCCCTTCACTTATCCACTGCTGATCATAAGCTTTCCCTAAGGAATGCTACAAACAAAGTACTGTCTTACCAGGTCGTCACTCGATCTAGTGAAAGGCTACCTTTAACCTCACTTGCAGGGAAAAGACTACCACTCGAAAATGTTTTTTCCCTTCGTTTTCTGCTTGTATGTTTCTATAAATAGCACTAAATTATAATTCATTAGGGCATCACCAATGCAAACATAACAAAAATTACGCGCCAGTTTTTCCGCCGCCAATTATTACACATGCAAAGTAAATAGCCAATATGAAACCATATATTGAGTCAGAGAAATTAACGATCGATTATAATTGGTAAAACAATGGAAATATACCGCAGTGCAACCGCAGAGGTATAATTGCATTCATTAAAGGAAATAAAACAGCGATTTACTCAACTCTAACGAATTATCCGAAACTGCGCTGCAAACAAGCATGTGGCTACAAAATAGGGTTGGCAATTTAAAAAAATCTACTATATAAAAAAGGAAATATTAAGAAAGGAAAGCATGAATAAGGAAAGACGAATCAAATTTATTTTCCAGAAGTGAGAGGTATTAGAGATAGAGACGGCAAGTGAAGGGAAGTGAAGAAGATGGAAGTTTTTCCAACGAAATTTTCAGTATATTGAATATGGGCCAAATTGAGAGTACTCTTGACCGACATAATATATGCGTAGATATATGGTAGTGAATGAGGCGCCAAATGGAAATCCGTAGTCGCTGCCATCCAATTTGGATGACACGCGTAACAGTTTAAGTATGCATAAAAATTATTATCTGTTTGTTTGATTGTTTGTTCGTCTTAAATGCGTTCCTATACCATTCTTCCGATTACGATGAAACTTTGGTGACTAGTTGTGTGCGTGGGTAATTTTTGGTAGTTTGTTCGTCTTCTATGCGTACCTATTACCATTCGTCCGGTCACCATAAAACTTTGATGAGTAACAAATAATAAAGGACATTGCAATGCATGCTGGGTACAGATTCAATACTATTATATTTAAATTAACATTAAAAATAAAATTTTATACCCACCTACCCAAAGGCGTGCCACAAAGCACGGTCCTGAGCAATGTGCATCCATCGACCCACCGACACCCTCTGGGTGACAGGCGTGAGTACATAAACATGTATGTTTATGTATTATATATATATATATATATATATATATACCTTTTAATTTGCTTAACACAATAATGACGACCGCATAGTAAAATCGTCAGTTAATCTGTGTCTATTTTCTGAGCTCGAATCCGGGTTACAAACATGCAAGGAATAATAAATAGTGGAAAATTTATTGTTGGTTTTCGGGACTGGTTGAATTATTGTCCTCGTGTCTCTGACACATGCACCGCACCTGCTAAAAGTACCGATGTTTTAATGGTTACTGCCTCCTTGGTCCTAGTGGTTGTAAGCGCATATACAGAGCTAAGTTAAAGTAAGTAATTGAGAAACAAGGAGTGAGGCAAAATAATTATTTCAATTTTTCTGACAAGAATTTTTTGTAGCAGGTTGGAGTCAGCAACATGGCAGTGTTTTATCCCCGTTGTGTTAAGACATACCAAATGCAGTATAATTGTCCCATACACAAAGGAATAATGTAAGAGAGGTACAACATTTTGACATGATTTTTTTTTATGGAATGTGGGTGACGAGCATATAGTCCACCTGACGGTAAGTGGACTCACTATACGAAACACAGCAACATTAAGCTTTTATCTTACGCTGGTATTCTGTGAGAGCACGGTCCTTCCCCGGTCGAGCCAACCCATTAGTGCTCCAACAATAATATAGCTGCAGCGTGGCTCTACCACGTAGAGATAAACGATAAACCAGAATAATAAGAGAGAACGTACTCGAAATACAGGTAAGAAAGTGCAATATTAAAAAAATAAAACACACACTAACTAACCTACTGGAAGCGACTCACCGCGCACAATTGTACCAATCGCATTAATTTACTAACACAGCAGACCAGTAATGCACCTACTGGCAAAATTCCAACTCTACCCTACCCTGACCGACGCCGACTCAATTCCCTGCGGAATATCCCCACGACCGGCAAAGGACTAATGACACGAAAACTTTGTACATACGTTTCAATGTTAGTTTAACATGTTTTGCATAAAATAAAACATCGTAATAAACAATGACACTAAAATAAAACGAAGTGATTATTTTGTAGTTTCGTAGGTACTTATATTTTTTTAAAGTGCTTGTGAAATAGAAAAATATATTAATAAACGAGCCAATTTCGTAATATAGCTGGGATATCTAGTTCAAGGTAGATTTAAATTAATTTTTTTTTTCATTTTCACTTTGATTCAAAGTAATTTTATTTCGGTGGTATGTATATGATCTATTTGTTTGTTGATTTCAAAATATTTTGTCACCCCTAAGGACTAAAATGGAGTTCTCGTTAATCACCACACCACCAAACACAGCAGCATTAAGTTGGTAGTGTACACTGGTATTCTGTGAACTTGTTCTTTCCCCTGTCGAGCCGGTCCATCCGTGCCAAAGACAATACAGGGGCAACACTTTCCCGAACGTCAGTCTGAGCGAGAACAGCTCTCCAGCAGCTTATAAAGTGCAAGGGCTCGGATGAGTATAGAATTACAGCGAAGCGTATGAACCAGTACTTAAAGCCCATGATAAGCTGTACAATTTTTACGCATTAGGTTATAAACCTGTAGTGGTTGTATGTATGTTGAAATGCATAAATAAAAATAAATAAATAATTTCGTCCTCCATGGTAGCGCATGGTAGCGAAAAATCCTTAAATTTAGTTACATTTTAATGATTAGTATTCGCATAAATAAAAAAAAATATTTAAAATATTTTACTTTATTTCGAAAACATTTTCATAGATTCAATTACAACGGTCAAAATATTTAACAAAAATGACCCCTCCGTCTATCCCCGATTAGGAATACTAGGAGCACAGAATGCACAAATAGTGCTACATACGAGTACTAGGGAGTATGGATAAAGATTTTTTTATCTTATGAATCTCCGGATGTAAATGGATACAGGTGGCTTTGCATTAATCAGTAGTTTAGATAATATTCAAAAGTTTATTTGTGATCGATTCAGTTCGGCTTGGATTTGGATGCGTTTTTGGTTTGATATTAAGACTAAAATATAGTAGGAAAGAATTTGCCGAAATAGCAATGACGGTAGCAGTCGAATTGGCTATCACAGTGCCAGATGCTTCGCACAACAGACGCTCCTTTCTGCCAACAGTTAACATGTTTTAAGTAAGGTAGTTATAACGATGATTATTCCGTCATCCGTTCCTAAAAGACAGGAAAGCAAACACTTTTAATCGCAAAGAATAAGAAAATTTCAAAAGAATTCCAACCACATTAGGTGCGCTCTCAAATGTAAGACTCGAAACTTATTCTAGTTTTACGTTTCAGTTTCCAACACGTAATTGAAACCCTGGCAACGTTTCAAAATTTAATATTTCTCATACAAATGAACCCGACGCCGTCAGGCGCTTATACTGTGTTAGAAAACTTGCCGACTCACCGAGCTACATTCGACAAAGCAGAAACGCGAAGAAGCGACAAAAATATATCGGCAAAAGTGCAACAAAATGTTATCGAAATGCCAGTATCGATATAGCTAGATGTGGACGCCAAGTTTCAGCCAAGCATTTCATGATGATAAGTAACTGAAAAATTTCAAAATAAAACTATAAAAATAAGTGATATGAAATGATAACCCTTTTACTTGTATCGAGGCACTTCGTCTTGGCCCTCAGTGGTCACTCTTAATCCTTTATCGAGAATAGTTGTAGGTGTCTATGGGGCACATCATTCACTAATTATTAGGTGAATAATGCTCCTTTGTTATTTTTACTACTGAAGAGAATTCGAATGAAGTGTAGGGAAAACACTTCTAAAGTCATAGTGGTAGAGCCTTGCTGGAGCGTACTATATAGGTGCACCTCAAATGGGTCATCTCAACCGAGGAAGAACCACGCTCACACAAAATACCAATATGATTGTAGCAGCGTAATACTGCACTATTTCGTATGATTAGTGAGATATATACAATTAATATGTTATTATTATAGTGTAGTCTTAAGAGAAGCATTAGGCTCTACTAAAGAATGAACGAACACAAGCCTTGCATAAACGTTTTGATGATCTATCATTTGAAAATGAAAAATGTAAAAAACTTTATTTCACAGTTACCACCTTTACAAATAATTTAACAGTGGTTCTCACACTAGGCTCGCAGACCTGTATCGTGACCATTTGACAAAAATGTTAACGTGGACCCATAAACGTCCGGTATAACCCTTTTGCTACACGCACAACAATTTTTCAAGAAGAGAAACAAAACGTTAGTTAGAGAAAATATTATAAATTTATAATTGGTTTCATGTCGTCATTCATTTTTTGATGGCATCGTTTCGCTCTATTTGCATAAAGCAGTAAACATCATGTAAATTACACCGAATGCTTGAATTAACCTCACTATAAAACAGCGAACAACGCTACATAGGCAACAATTTACTCGCAAACGACGGAGAGCGCCACCCAAGAGCGTAATAACAATCAATGAACATTTAATTTCCATCCGCAAAGTAATTAAATGGCCAACATCACGTAGTAGATTTAACGAGCTCCATAAAGCCGTTGGTAATTGTTTCCATAATAATATAGAGCACAAGCAATAACTTAACCATTATTAACTGAATCCACAATACTAGCACAGACTTGTCCAATCCTGATAATTAAAATTTTCTTAACTTATTAAGCCGTAACAGTTCACAAATGGACATGGGTATTTCGCATATTGTATAAGACTTCTTTTACAAGTGAATTAGACATTACAATTCCAGACATCTCGGATCATTAGCGCTTTTTTATTCGCCGCCTTCGGAGGCCTCAAACCGACAAATCCTCGAAACTAAAATGAAAAGCGTCTAGTACTTCAGTTTCACTAATCGGCTTGCAAAGCCTCTCTGAGCATGACTAATCCCCATTAATATACCTAACACCTATAATGATGAGAAAAGTTTACAGATCAATCCATGTCTATTCTGTTGAAAGAGCCAATGACCACTACAGGAAATGTAGTATGCAGAGATACTTTTATATTTGCGTTCAGAGATTATAAACTGCCATTGTTTGATTGGAATTACTTAAATCAATTTGGAGTCCAAAACTCTTAAATAACATCTTTATAAACATAAAACTGAACAAATAATCTGTACATGACAGCTTTTTAGTATGATTAAGAATTTAAATGGAGCTTACACACAGCTTGCGTGCTACTTTAATCTTCTCCGTCATATATAGCTATCAGCCACACCCAGCATTATGAAATGAGTTCCATTCATTACCCATAAACTATTGGATAAAACTAACATAATGGTGTTGAGGCAAATTGCTTCCGACTTGGAGCACGCAACCCGACCACGCGAGCTTTTAACCCTCATAACATATTAACTAATATAACGTCTTACGAAGCGATAGATATTTCAGAAAATTTGAACGATAAGTTTCATGATAAAAATTAAGAATTCATTATAATTTGATTTTTGTTATTTTAAAGCATTGATTACAAAGCTAAAAGACGGTAATAATCTATTGTTTAAATTTCTTTAACTTTTTTCGAAAAGATTTCAAAATTTCTACATTAAAGATTTTAAGATAAATATTACGGATTCGTCAAAATATTGTTTTTGGTAATTATTGAATCATAGGTACAAAACTCAATAGACAATAAATAATCGATTGTTTAATTTTTTTTTTATCTTATTAGTTTTGAGACCGTTCTCTACGACCATTACAAGTCTTTATGTATCGTGGAGGCACCTTTTGCATAAATATTATAAGCCATACAGCGGGCATGCAAATACTGTTTCCGTCGGATAAAAGGGGTAGGTACTAGAAAGAGATAAAATAGAAGTGTGGATGGAAGCTGTAACCCTACTCGTTTGAACAAAATTAAATTCGTTGCAGTCGCTGTGCTGGTCAACTTCGTCAGTCATTAATTCAGTTATCGTTTTTTGTTTACTCAGCCAGAACAAGCAAAGAAAATGTTTCTACGGTAAAGCTGAACAGAATATATAGTGGTGAGCAATGTTACTGTTGGTTTCCATTAATCTTTTTTGGTGTTATCTAAAATGACATCCATCACGTTAGCGTATTGTGACTGACAATTATTACTGTATGGGCAAATTGTAATTGCTGCACTAAATGTGTAGTGCGTTACGCTGTTTTCTTGATTAATGACGCAATTGCGTAAACAAGTTGAACAGCTCCTTCACACTATATAATTTTTTACAATAACCTATTAACGTGTTTCTTAAAGCAGCCGCGAATCAGCGGTACAGCCGAATATATATTTTATAAAAAATGAGATTTATAAATAATTTTTTCACTACTTTCATTGCGTTCATTACTCTTGTCATAGTGTCTAAGACAGAAAAAAAAATTAAATAGAAATTTCATAAATAACTATATTTACATATAATTCAGCGGCCGGACATAGATTTTGTATGCGTAGATTTTGAAAATGTTGTTACCACTCTGCTGACGAGTTTCAGATGTCAAGAATCACCAGTCAGTTTGAATGAAATTTCACGCTAACCGCTCTTCAACGGAATCCATAAGACACCACTTACTTCAAAACACTTAATTAAGTAAATATGCATGAATCGATTTCATCAATACCGAGGTTAATGGAACCATTAAACCGCCATGACTAATTAACATCAAATGCCGAGAACTAATTTTTAACGCTACTGACATTTGTCGCGTCCGTCAAGAACATTTGGTATTTGCTAAATAAAAATTTAAGAAAATTTATACATTATTATAGCTTTTCAATAAGTAAATGAAATTTGTGTATAAACGTAAGAAGTTTAAAATAATAACTGATATTCAATCTGTAAATACTAGGAAGAGATACAAGCGATTAACTCTGTACTCGACTAACTCATCTAATAGTAGCAGTTATTCGACTCTAGTCAGAATTTATTCTTGTATCAAAGTGTACGCTTACGCTTACGCATACGCATACGCTTTTAAAACAAAATTCCAGAAAATATATATCATATATATAATATATATCATACAACTATTTTAGCTTATCAATAAATAGATGGAGTGACGACCTTGTAAAAGATGCAGGAAGTCGATAGATGCAGGTGGCTCAAAACTACGCTTTGTGGCATTCCTTGGGGGAGGCTTATGTTCAACAGTGGACTTGTGATAGGCTGTAATAACAATGATGATGATTCTTTAGGGCGATCCCATGTAAATTTTACGAAAAACGGAGTTCATCACGCAAAAGCTGCATGCATTTTGGACTTAATATCATCAGTTGTCACAGAGACATCCGTTTAAAAACGTAGAAAACCTAGATAAATCTGTGTGTAGTATTGTAAAGTGGCCCCCTACTAGATGGAGTGACGGTCAGGTAAGATAAGCAGGAAGTCAATAAATACAGAGGGTCTATATTTAGCAGTGAACTTGGTATAATTGTAAGAGGCACTGATACTTATTAATTCAAGCATCAACCGCAGCCTGAATGCGGTAGGCATGAAAATAAAGTAATAAAAGTATTCACAGCTCAACGATAAACAATTCACTTATATAGATAATTCAATCTACCGAAAGAACACCGAACAAAAAATACCTTCCTTCAATCTACTTCATATTGATTCATGATTAATTAGGTCAGGTAAAGCGCAAAGAAAGTAATTTAAAGGAACGACGCTATCGCCATTATTAATTTCCTCAGTATAAAGGTATAAATAAAAGTGATACGTGACAACGCATCAAACAAAGCGCTTCAAAGCGCTCCTTTCGTATCGGTAAATCACTTCTTAATTAGTTTCAGGATTAGATTCCGTCCGTCTTCGGACACTTTAAGACGTAGTAAAAACAGAAATGGCGCTTGTTTTTCGCTAAGAGAAAATATTTAGACGGGAAGGTTTTTCTTGATCCAGTTACTCTCACGTGAGATTAAACGAAGTTAAACGAGCCAAGTAAACAAATAGGAGCTGAAAGAAAAAACGCTACGATAAATTTGAATGAGGAAATTCTTTTTCCTTCGTTATTGGGAGGTTCTATACGGAAGTAAATGCTGTTCGACGAACGATTGATTTACGTCATTTATTTCGAGACGAACATTTGAAAAAAGAAAGTATTACATATTATACATCCTTCAAAAAAATGTATTCTTGCTCTTAAATATGCGATTGCAAATTAACTTGAAAGATCAATGTAGGAAATCAATGCGATCTAAATGTGCTGCTTGAAATTACAAATTACTTCTCAAGTGAAAGTAATTTGTAATTTGAAGCAGCAGCTACAACCAGAAATAGGCATGAGTGGATAGTCTTCGATACACCAACGTAGAACTATATAATCAATTCAGCTGCCTGCTTTAAAACACTGGTTTGCACGATAATACAGCGAATTCAACTGTGGAAATGTTGCATCCAGCCTTATGATGTACTCCCAAATAATGTAGTTAAACAAAATCCTCATTCAACACCAATGAATTTGTATTACTCCTCAGGTGTTACATCGCATTTGCATTTTGATCATTAATCGATTATTGATAGGTGTATAGACACCTATCAAGCCACAGCTTTATCTTACCATCAGGTATTAAGTGAATGCCGAGTAGGTGGTAATAATCTCGTTTCTTATCCTTAATAATTAGTTGGATAGAAATTATTTATATAGATTAATATCATAGTTTTATATTTTTCGTTTAATATTTAAGATAACAAAAAATATATGAAATAAAAAAGGAAAACCTCAAAGAAAACAGAAATGCGGAAAAGAAACAGGAACCGATTTTAAAATCAATTGAAATGAAATAGTCTCAACAAAATCCGTTTCTAACCATGCAGCCATCTATTGCTCTGTATACGATTGCAATAACCAACCAGTTGGCCCGTTAGTGGCAATGAACGAGGCCTGCAAGGGCAGCGACGGCAAACAAGCAGGCGCTCCCAAGACGCCCGCAACGCAATTCGGAGACGCAATATCAGACGCCCGAAGGCGCACTGCTAGCGAGGCCAATTGTTTAATAGCGCAACTTGTGCGATGCACACCCGCCGGCGAGTGAACTTTAACCACGCCTGATAGGACCTACTCGGTTCGCTTAAGATGTGTTCATACATCATACATACGTCTTAGATAATAGTCATTTTTAAATTAATTTTATATAGGCTAAGTATCCGTTACTGTTTGAGTTATTTTTAAGCAGCAAGCTCTTCGTACACTGTATATATATATCAATCAATCAATCAATCTTTATTTGCCAACCAAGTGTACATAAATGGTCTTATAATAATAAAAATTTGTCTCAACTTAGTAGCCTTTTTCAGGCATTGCAAATTTGAGAAAGAGAGATAAAATAAGTTATTAAATATAAACATTATAGAGTAAAAACATTAGATAATTAATTAATAATATAGTACATAATTTAACAGTATTAAATCGTGCAAAATATTAAGGCATTTATGACATTTTATATCAACACAATATTTATTCTTCTATTGATATCTAATACTGTCCATAATAATTTTTGTGTATGAAAACCGCTTTTTCCTTTTTTTATGTATTTATGTTGACTTAATGTTTAGGTATATTAGTTCTGTTATTTGCGTAAAAGATATGTAATTTGTTATTCGTGTTTTGCTTCAATGTATTCTTTAACTGAATAGAAACATTTTTCTGTTAAGATTGTTTTTAGTTTATTAATGAAAAGTGTAATCTTATTTTCAGTTTTTATGTGGTAATTTATTGTATATTTTTACAGCCATGTAGTATGGGCTCTGGTTTAGCATTTTAATTCTTGATGGTGGTAGGTATAGTCTGTCTCTGTGGCGTGTGTTTATATTGTGATTGTCTTCTACTTACATTGTACATATGTATGTAATATGTTAGAAACTGCAATTTAAGTTCTATCCTACGTTAAACATATAACATTATAGTAGGTAAAGTATAACTAGATGTCAATTCTAAAAAAATATAATATTTAGTTTCAGAGCTTTATATAAATTTATTTGAATTGACGGTTGAATTGTCGGACGGAACGGACCAAGCGTTTCTTTGCAACTGTGAAACCTGTGTCGATTATTTTAGAGTGAAACTTAAGGCTTAAACTTAATTATTCTAGGTTTGTTCGTATGTAATTAATGTTTTGCAAAACAGCCCCTACTACATTGGAGTACAAGCACAGTGGACCATTATTAGTATCACTCTAAATCTACAAAGAATTAATTCTAGCAATTAAATGTAGACTGGATAAAAAAGAAGAAGAAAAGTCCAAATTATAACCCAAGAGGCTTTTATCATCAAATTAACCGTGTTTTATATTACTCGTGAAGCTTCACTGTTCCTCGATACGAAACCCAACAGGCGTATTAGTAAATATTTACAACAACAGCAGAAAACTAGTGATACTATTTGTACCGGACATACATTAATGTGAACACGGCCTATCATCAGCCGGCATTTCGGCGCACTACACACTACGCTCTCACGTGTAATTAGGACGCCTCTGAGTTCCACATTACACGGTGAATTGAGCCTAATGCTCCTGAGACCCAAAACAGCATCTCGATTAATGCTGGATCAGAAGGAGCTCAGAGGCGTTGGAACGTTAACTGCGTTCGTTATCCGTTTTCCGTGTATGCGAGAATTTTGCCTTTAGCATGTTCAGAGTAACAGTAATTCGATTTTTCCACTTTTGATACAGACGTAGAGCGGAGTTAAAAGGTGGTTCACACCTTTCTGTTCTATTCACACCACAACACTTTTAATTTTAAATCAATATGTACTTAATGTGTACTACGTAGGTAGCTTTACATCTATGTTTTAAATTGTCGGATATGATCTAAAGAACGCAAACACAGCCACAGCCACACAGAGTTGGCTCGAAGTGTGGGCCGGACTTAAAATCAGTGTCGTGATTAAAGTTAACGCTGAATCACGCCCATTTCGCGGTTTCATCAGGTTTCATGCTACAGCACAGTTTCTTTAAAAAATTATAATTAACTTTTTTTATCAAAGTCATTCAGTCCGTGACCTTGATCACGAACAGACTGATGCGAAACTGATAGAAAGACGCGAGACATTACAGGGTTTATCAAGTGTTGACACTGCCGAAAATTATCAAGATATTTATAAATCCGTCAGTTTGGTCCATAGTCTATCAGACAGTCAATCAGATCAGTACTTCGTCAGTCTGACCAGACTGATGGACTGAACGAATTCCAAGCTGAATCTGTAACCTACGTCAAAGGTGTGTTTAAGTGGATTTTTGTTAATTTTCTTTTATTACTTCTAGATGTGTTCTGTATCATGTGCGTAAACCACAAAAGGTATTTCTAAGTAGTTTTCGGTACGGTTCAAACATGTGTTGCTAGCCCATACGCCGATTAAAAAAAAAACTATCATTACAAGAATATTCTACCAATCGTAACTGAATACGCTTAATATAACAAAACTATTTTCTTATATTTAAATACGTTTAGAATATCCATTCTAAGTAAGGGAAACTGATTGACATTGTTGAAGAAAATATAATTTTTATAGGAGTTAAAATACAATATATCCTTTCTGTCCTAAAAATACGATCAACTAGGATTTCATGATATTTTTTTTTTAATAAAAGAGGGGGAAACTAGCATGCGGGTCACCTGATGGTTAGTGACTACCGCCGCCCATGAACAACCGCAACACCAGGGGAATTGCAAGTGCGTTGCCGACCTTTTAGTAAAGAAGAAAATAGTAAGTATCTACAATATATAGGCGTTTTAAAAACCAAGTAACAATTATAAAAAAGAGACGATTTCAACGAACTCATTTAGCTAAACGTCTTGCGAACTAAAGAAAATTAATTCTATCCAGCAAGCAGAAACCGGAACGAGATTGTTCCCATGATTCCTTTTCTTGACTGGACTTATTTAATCATTTAGTTAAATCAACAATTTCCGTAATGCTCAATGTTTAACACTAGAAATTATATATATATATATATATATATATATATATATATATATATATATATATATATATATATTTCCCTACACATTTTGAATTAATTAGATCTTATGATAAGCCTCATTTTAAAATTATTACTTATCACTATGCATAGAAAAAGGCGATTCCTTGAACGTATAGTTTATTTCGTAATTCAATTAGTAGCTGTACTCCGAGTTGAAGGGCCGACACGGCGTGGCCACTCTGAGCTCTGAGTGAGCATCGCGATCTCATTACGGACGCATGTTGATGGACTGCGGCGGAAAGGGGGTCTCCAAAGAGAGGGAAGGAGGGCTGCCAAGAGGCGGCTAACCTGTCATTGTCTACTTGAGGAGAGTATTCTTAAGCATCTCATTCTCATCAATATAATAATTAGTAGTTAATAGAATCAGGCATTACTTTGCGGAAGTCTATTATATTAAAGTTGGTAAAAAATAATTCGTCTACATCCGCTCGATATTATTCATCAATATAATAACAATTAAGGAGATTATTTCATATGTAATACTTATTAATTTAAGTGCTCGTTAAAATAGCGGTAAAAAATTTGTTACGACAATTATTCATAATTCACGATTGCAAAAGCCATAACAGAAATGCAATAAAAATTAAACAAGTTCGAGTAATATGACATTTTTAAATGTCTACATTAAAACCTAGAACGTTACTTTTCATGCATAAAAACATTTCGTAAAAATTCAAAACTGAGAAATTACAGGGAGTATACAAACAGCAATTAGTAAGATAGTTTTTAAGTGGCCACTAGGCGCGGCCTATTTACAATAGTAGACTTAGACAGGGTTTCAATTAAATTTTGACATCTCGGCAGCGCACTGTAGGGCTTGCGGGTTCTAACCCAGCAAGTTGAAGTATTTGTATGGCCTATAAATAACTTTTTCCAGTCTGGGTGTTTGCCAACGGGCAATTTATACACACACAGACACACATACACAGGAGAAAATTATTTTATGGTAATAACATTTTTCTTAAAAGAAAAAGAAAATAGAAAATAATAAAGTACTGGTGGAGGAGGAGCGCTGTGGCTTTTCTCCAAATGTGAACCCAAATGTGACCCCGGCACACTGTGAATCCTGCTCACGGGCGAGACTCAGGCGTCAAAATGATAGCAAAAATTCCAACCACACATGAATCTTAAAGACCAGCATAAGGAGCAACATTTCCAGTGCCAAAGTATCTAAACAATAAGCTCACTCTGCTGACGCTTTTTCTTATAAAACTGAAGGTTGATTTAAAAATAATTTACAATCCACCAAATCGTAGATGCCTACTGCATGATGAACAGTTGCAACCAACTTAATTCAAAGAATACTACAGATAATACCTCTGAGGACTAAAACAACTTGAAACTGTATAACGAGCTCTATACAACCTTCAGACCGAAACATATTAGCAGCAGTGCACGCACTGCTACTCCCCGGAACCTAAAAGTTAGAATAGAGAGTCATTAGAACATGTGTAAAATTTAAAGTTACGCCCTGTTAACACATATAGTCAGAGCGACAAATTAACTACCATACACAGAAACAGACTCCAGTGCTTCAGGCAGTAAATTATTGCTACAGGTACACTATTTTCTAGTGATATCAGAATATTATTATTCGCATATATATTTCTGTTTAATAATCATTTTTATTTTACCACAAATATGATAAAACAAACACAAGTTTCATTCTTATAAAAACTATTCCAATGCCGTACGTATAAAAGACATAATATTGCGTCTTCTTTACGAACGCGAGTAGGAACATTAAAGAAAATAAACAATCTCGAACTGGGAACCAAGAACAATAAACAACACAACCATATACACCATACACCATATAAAACTATTGTGTGTAGTCTATAAAATAAACTCATTCTTAACTCAAACTCGTATTAATATTTTTTTTAGTTAATCATTCATATGTTATATCCTATGTACATTTTCAATAGTAAAGCGTTTCAACAGCGAAATATTAAAAAAAAAAACGATCTGATAATGTTCGTTAAATATAATCGAAAATAAAATCACATTTTCGCATTGACGTTCTTCAACCTTAACATAACAACAGAAACAACAAAGCAAGCATTTTTAATAAGAACTTAGACAAGATAAACCAAGAAGTCAATAAGTTGTATCATTTATGAGCCTCAATAATTACATGAAAAATTAAAACCAAATGAAATGAGTGACTATGAGTGCAACTGCAGAAAAAAGTCAGATAAAAGACAAATCACAAATTCAAACAATTTATCGATTTTTCACGATTAGTTTCTATTATGTTACTTCGAGGTCTAAGAATAGAAAATAGAAAATTGTAATTTAACGTGTTGAGGCAGAAAACAAAAAAGATAAAAGAAGTGAAGATAGAACTCGAAACCCTCACTCGTTTCAGCAGTACTACAAAGTTCGACGCATACGACGTGTTAGATGATACTGCCAAACATAGCTGCCAAAGTTATTCAGTTATCTCGTTTTCGATATTCTTTTTTTATGAAGCAACAGTACAAGTGTTACATCGTGATTATCAGCGCTGTTGTTAGCTTTTGTTTGTAAACTAACAACAGCGCTGATAATCATATTAATAATAATAAATAATACGTTTATTTCGGTAATCTTGTCAATCTCTTAACAACATAATACTGAGACTTCCCAGACTTATACTCTATTCCAATTACGAAGTCCCTTTTGACACTTCTTAGAACGTAACTCTTCACGTTTCGCATAATTTGAAATAATAATCATTTTTGTTCATGGTCGTAAATCATCATTTAAAAATACACAATCAATCTAAATCATTATACAATTAATTCACACACACACAATCAACATATTGTTTTTAGACATCGTGCTCAAAATAATTAAAACTTTAAAAGATAATAATATTTTACTGCCGTTTTGCGTTTACGTTCTATAGTTTTATTTTTACTTTTTTACATAGTGACGTGACTAAAAGAATCGTATAAAATCGATTATAGACAGATTCTTTTCGCGAGTGAAAATCTGTCAACACTGCGTCCACCTCGTGATCACGACCGCCATTTTCTTTGTCTCTTCAGTACGAGTGCAGAAGCCTTGTATACGATACGCGTGTTCAGTTTAGTTGATTTTGTGTTGTGTTTTTATTTCGTTCTTGTTATTGTAGTTATAACTAATTGATAATTCTTTCGTTGTTATTAAGTTTTGACTGTTATTTGATTTGGTTTTTTTTTCTGTATTTATAAACACTATGGCCGAAACTGAGACCACTAAAAGAACAGTGATGCGCACTCAAGCGCGAGAGTTTGTAGTACGCCTACAAGATTACTTTGAAAGAGAGTATCAGAATGGTGGTCAATTGTTGCCACTTTCACAAGTGACTAACCGAGTAAGTGCAACTCTTGGTATTAGTCGAAAAACTGTTTCCCGAATAAGTAAGGAAAAACATGGTAAAGATTTAATGGAAGATAACCAAATTAAAATCGCCACTTAAGAAAAAATTTAGAAGATCGATAGTTACAAATATCGACAATTTTGATAACGGCGCCATTAGAAACCATATCTATGGCTACTATAGTAGGAACGAATTACCGACTCTCGATAAATTGTCAAATACTTTACGAGAATCTGGAATGTTTCACGGCAGTAGAACTTCTTTCTGGAGGGTTTTAAAAATTGTTGGCTTTTCTTATAAAAAATGTGATAAAAGGCGGATTTTGATGGAACGTAGAGATATAGCTTTAGCCAGATTTAACTTTCTAAGATCAGCAAAGTCCATTGCAGTTTGGAATAATGTTATATTTCTAGATGAGACTTGGCTAAACGCTAATCATACAGTTGGCAAGATATGGACAGACGACACTCCTCACTCCTCCACAAAAGTACCTAGTGGCAAAGGCGAACGCTTAATTATTTGTCATGCGGGTTCCATGAAGGGATTTGTTCCGAACTGCCTCTTGGCGTTTAAATCTAAGAAAACTGTGGAATACCACGAAGAGATGAATTTTGTTAAATTTAAGGAATGGTTTTGTACCTTATTTGACCAACTTGAATGAGCCATCGACAATCATTATGGATAATGCACCGTATCATTCAGTACAAATAAGTAAGCCTCCAACTTGTAGCAGCAAACAAGCCGATATTGTGAAATGGCTGAATGACAATAATATTGTTGCTGACATGTCCATGTTAAAAGTTGAGCTGCTGCATTTGGTTGCTATAAATAAGCCAGCTAGACCAAAATACGTATTGGACTAAGTGGCTAAGGAAGCCGGACACAATGTAATGCGCCTTCCCACCTACCATTGTCAATACAATGCCATAGATTTGGCGCATGGCATGGCGTGATTTGGGCGCAAATTAAAGGCAAGAATTTAAACAAATCTTTTTTATAGTTTATTTTTACCTATTTTAACATTTTATCTGTTGCTATATTAACACGCAAACCTTTATTTTAGGTTATGCGGCTCGTAAAAATACCAGCCCACCGTTTACTGCAAACAAAATGCTGTCATTGTTGCAAGAAGCTTGTGATAGTGTTCCTGCCGCGAATTGGGAAAGTGTGGTTTTACGAACAAAACATTTGATTTTCGCTGATTGGGACAGAGACATACATATCGATGCCGTCAAAGATAACCAAATTATAATAAATACAGGGGATTCTACAGACGATGATGAGGGTGATGACGACGATGCCGACCATGAAATATCGATTTCGGCTAGTGATGATGAATATGTTCCATCTTGATAAAATATCATGTAATATTATCTAATTAAAATTAAAAAACAGTTTTATAAATTTTAATTTGATGCTAATCCTTTTTCTGTCAATACGATTTTAATTTGTTCGTTATAGTAATCGAAGATCAATATCGTCAAGTATCGACGATAGCGGTACTTTACTGGTACTTGATTATTGACATCTGTCAAATGGGACTTCGTAATTGGAATAGAGTATAATATATGATGATGATGATGAATAATAAATATGATAATCATATTTATTATATTACATCTGCGAGTGTGACCAACACGTATGACGGAATTGTAATCGCGCTACGCTGAATGTGTAATTCGTTACGCTGTTTTATTGTTGTTAATGATTAATTGCGTTACGAGAAAACAATTTGAATAGAAGCATTCACATTTTAATATTATTAACAATAACATTTTAAAAGTAAGTTACATAATGATTTACTATATTTACGCGAACACTATACATTTAAACGAAACTAAGTTTACAGATTTTTTCGAGTACCTATATTAACTTATTTTAAACTCCCGATATTTCGAGTACTGTACAGCACCCACGGTCACAGGGGGAACTAAGGTATTCGACGTCCCAATGTCATAGGTAACCACGGCTACCTTTAGTTTAAAATATAAGTTAATATACGCCATAAAATCCGTAAAACTTAGTTTGATTTAAAAGTAAATTATTTTATTAAACTGATATATTCATTAATACTGTCGAAATTATTTAATAATGAATCAAGCGGCGTGCAAAATTTACATTTTATAAAATATTTATAAAGTACGCTCCACTGCATCTTGGCGGCGCATTTCATGCCCGATAATTTCAAGGCACATGACCCGTTCACAGCCGCGTATGCTCACGACACAACGTCAATGCAAACAAGGGGACCGTCTGAATAGCACTGAGCGCATAATCAACCTGACTGTAAAGCCGCATGCACAGCTTTATATGCTAACTTCTCTTTAGTCCTAATCACAATTAACAGAAACAGAAACTCACCTCAATTCCAGGGGTGATTATCATCCATAAATTTCTTAATATTATAATAACCCTTTTTATACAAACTTAGTTTAATAAAGTTTTTGAACTTTGAGCAGGTCAAATTTTGTATATTTTCTGGGATTTTGTTGTAAAAGCATATACGCCCCAAGAATGAAATACTGACTCGGTAGAGTCGAGTAACTATTACTACAAGCTTATGTCTGTTCCTGGTATTTACAGAATGAATATCACTTATTTTTGTATAACTACCTTTATTTTTGTGTACGTACATCACATTTTCATAAATGTATTGAGAGGCCAAAGTTAATACATTAATTTCCTTAAATTTTTGTCGGAGCGACTCTTTAGGTTTTAAATCATAGATTGCTCTTATGGCCCTCTTCTGTAAAACAAATATAATTTCAGTGTCAGCTGCGTGTCCCCATAGCAAAATACCATACGACATTATTCTATGGAAATAGCTAAAGTAAACAAGTCTCGCTGTTTCCACACTGGTAAGATTTCTAATCTTATTTACAGCATATTTCTATGTGGTAGAATCATGCTGCAGCTATATTAGTAGTATAGTTGTAGCACGAATGGGTCGGCTCGACCGGGGAAGGACCACGCTCTCACAGAATACCAGCGTGAAATAACAGCTTAACACTGCTGTGTTTCGTATGGTGAGTATACAGAACCGGAGACCTTTTTAACTGCAAAACAGGCATTCCATCTTAGTCCTCACGGATGACGACGCATCTGCATTTTGATTCTTTATTGAGGATTGATGTGGATAACAATGGGTCACAGCAACGACTTACCATCAGGTGGACTGTGTGCTCGTTTGTTACCCTATCATATAAAAAAATATGCTGCAGAACTAAGTCTGCTTGCTAATTTTGATATATTTTTTATAGTTATTCCAAGAAAAATGATGGTATCGACAAGGCTCATTTCCTCCCCATTTAAAATTACATTATTATTTAATTATTTGACATTTGGAGTCATGAATTTCATAGATTTCGTTTTAGTGCCATTTAAATGCAAGTTATTAACATTAAACCAATTTACTAATTTAGATATAGCATTTATTTACTTCGTCATATTTTACTAATTGTCGTTTTAATTTGAAATTTAATGAAGTGTCATCAGCAAATTATACTGTATTATGGTTATCCACTAATATGTTAGGTAAGTCATTAATTTATACAAGAATTGCCGAGAATTGAACCTAGAGGCACGCTCATTTGTACCATCGACCCGGAAGAGTTCATACTATTAATGACAACTTTTTCGTTCTATTACTTAAATATAAAACAATTAATTTAAGAGCATTACCTCTTACGCGGTAGTTTTGTAGTTTCCTAATTAATGTTCCATGGTGAACCCAACCGAAGGATTTGGATAGGTCACAGAATATACCCAAAGCATCCTGTGAATTCTCCCATGCATTGAAAATATATTTAATCAGCTCAACACCAGCATCAGTTGTCGAGCGACCCCTTGTGAAAGTGAATTGATTTTTATGAATATATTATTTACATTAAAAAATTTAACATATGAACAAGAATAATTTTTTGAAAGTGTTGGCAGTACAGAAATTGGTCTAAAATTGGCGGGGTCTAATCAAGTCGTCACTCCATCTAGTGGAAGGGAAGTCGCCCGACACTGTGCTTGCTAATACAAGGCTGCCACTCGGAAACCTTCCTTTCTCATCGACGGCCGATTCTTCTAGTTACATGGCCACGGTCCATTGCCACTTCATCTTGCTGAACCTCTAGACTATGTATGTCAGTTACTATAATTCTCCTACGGTAAATATACGAGTACAATAGGCATCTATTGGAAAATTCTAAAAAGGACATATTCAGACATATTCATTCACCCAAGAAAAAGAGTTAAAAAGCTAAGAAAGATGACGTATGATCATAATTTCTATAGCTTTCAGTACACAAGGAAACTTAAAGATAGATCTGATGTAAATGGTGGACAGGTTCGTAAATGCACTCAGTTATTTTGAAATAAATTGATATTGAATATATTGACATTTTAGAATCTGTTATCACCTTTATTTGGTAATATGGAAAAATTTGCTTGCTGCATTTCGTTGCTAAACCTGTCTTTCAAAATGAGATTTTCGGGTGGCAGCCTTGTACCGGTAAACGAAGTGTAAGGCGGCCCTCACTAGATGGAGTGACGACCTGGTAAGATTAGGCAGGATCCTCATAATCGTGCTTTGTGGCATTCCTTGGGGGAGGCGTATGTTCGGAAGTGAAATTGAAGCGGCAGTGTGAGGGATACGTAGAAGAGCCATGTTGCAGCTATATTATGGTTCTAACACGAATGGGTCGCCTCGACCGGGGAAGGACCGCGCTCTCACAGACCACAAATCCACTTACCATAAGGTAGACTGTGTGCTCGTTTGTACCAGGGTTGGAAAAAAAACAGTTTTTTTTTAAAAGAACAAAACATCATGTTTAAATCAAAAAACAAAAAAAAAACACGTTTTAAATCAATTTTTCATAAATGTTTTATTTGAATTGTTTTAAACATGTTTTAAACACGTTTAAAACATGTTTAAAACATTTTTTACACTACAGTCTCACTTTCACTAGTCATTACAGTCTCACTGAATAATCTACAATGACAATAAGAAACATACCGCAGTACAATACAAGCGGACCGAACTATCTTCATCCCTTTCCCATTTACTCAGAGTAGAAAAATACCTCTTTCGTTCGCTCATTGTAGTCTGCTGGGGTAATCCCCGTCAGCCGCCAGCTAGAATTGCCATCACAATTTACAATATACCTTAAATTTATAATGTTGCCAACAAAAAGTTTTAAAAAGTACGAAAAAAAATAGTTAGGATTAATTATAATGTTGTAAAACTTAACGTTTTTTATATATGTTTTAAACGTGTTTAAAACAAAATGTTTTAAAACGTGTTTTAAACAGGTATGTATTTTTCCAGTGTTTTAAACAGTGTTTTAAACACTTGCTTTAAACAAACGTTTTAAACATTGCCAATCCTGGTTTGTACCCTTATTCTATAAAAAAAACATTTTCCCATGTTATAAGGAGAGCTGAACGATCCTCACGCTTACGCTGCTACACATCAAGATTTGATAAATGGATTACTAATAAGCAAAATAGCCGATGAACAGTCTTTTAGTGTAATATTTTTAAGTCTTCTAATGTAATATCTTAAAGTTTTCTGGTGCGCTCTTTATGTCAGCACTTCCGTTAGTCGCCCTATTCATATGATGGTCTCACAGATTCTACTGTGACGTTATTGTTTATAATGTGAGCATTATATTAAGGAACCGTATGTGCAATATAAACTCAAACAAATCTTCGCACTACAAAGAATCCGTATTATCTTCCCTTCTCGTGCAGTTACTACATAAATTGATTTGAATGTTTAAATTACTTAATGTCTTAATGATTTCTTATATTTACGCGAATGCTACACATGGTGTACAACAAATTTTACGGATTTTATCGCGTTTAATTTTAACTTTTTTAATTCCCGACGTTTCTTAATGTCTTTATGGTGATAGTAATTTTAATTTCTTATTAAACATTAATAAACGTCACTTCGAATATAAGAGTGCTTATAGGAACTCCAATGTTTAATGGAATAAACCACTTTCACAACTTTCATCGCCCGTACTTGATATCGCCAGTTGGTGGCGAAATAAGACAATACCACATCTTATCTAGATCCATGTGTGTAGAAACAATCACTTTGGGCAATACCAAGTTGGTTTAACGGTCTCTCACAGTCAGTAGTATATCCCAATACAATTATATATATGCCGAATATAAAAGATCCATATCGTCAGTAGTCACGAACTACCGCATTAAAAAAAATATGTTTCAACTTTATTAACTTAAGTTTGCCACTTAAAATCAGGGCCAGGACGACACATTTAGCATATCCTTTTAGACCATTTCGCATAAAACAAGTCTTTAAGGTTAGCTATTCGCTTTTTTGTTTATTTTGTACCTATCTGCATTTTTGTCATAACGATTTATTTTTCATTGTAACTGTATAATAAAGTGTAGGTATAAGCTTAGCTCATAATGTTTTATTATTTTGAGATTCTAATATCAATTTGTTAAGAAATGGGGCCAAATAAATATCTCTCTTTCTTGCTTTCTAAAATAAAGAATTAAGATATAATAACTTATATGTGCCTATATACATATACTATAGAATAGAATATAATGATTTTTTATTGAATAATGATTATTACATAATACTTATTCTTAAAAGTCATAATAAAAATAACTACGAATAGTCAGGACCTTAGCAGGAAATCTGGATAGAAAAATCGATCTGAGCAACATATTTTAAACACTTGTGTGTGTGTGTGTAGAGAACCGTAGACCCTTTTTACTGGAAACGAGGCATTACAACTTAGTACTCACGGGCGACAACGCATCTGCATTTTGATTCTTAATCGAGGATATATGTAAATATCTAAAGGCCAGAGTATCCACTTACCATTAAGTGGGCTGTGTGCGCGATATGTACAATATAGACATCTATATCTAAAATGTTTTGTCACCCTTATTCTATAAAAAAAATCTCATAGTAATCGATATTTTAGTCTCTTCAGTAAGTATGAATAGCACCAAAAATATAAAAGTTATAGAGGGCCCAGTTCCGTACAACCTAAACTCGTGGTAATTTACTTTATTTTTATTATTATATATAGCCTTTGCCGATAAAAGTACGTTCGATAAAAGAACGTTATACATTCCTGTAGATAGTACTATGATTTTAGAAAATGCTATGGAGTAATCGTATAAACGATTCCAGATATTCAAGGGATCCTTGTTGGTTATGCAAAATGATAAGCGTGAAGGTCAAATAGCTTTTGAATTACGCGGCTTCCAGAGTGGTTCGAAATGTTTCATGTAAAAATGCACACTGCCAGTGCGACGCCCTTTTCTTTTTGAACCTTGTCCGCTTGACACTGCCGTATGTCTGAGTAGGCTTCTGTAAATTTCGGCTACATGATCACCATCAAGTGGAATAGCAGTCATGCACTAGCTTATAATAGATTTAAAAAAAAATTACACAAAACAATATATTTCAGTGTTCATGAGTCGATGTGCACGCGGACTAGGACCAGAGCACGGAGCGCTGTCGACGTCGGCCGCACACTTCCGCCGCCACCCGTCGCCGACGGAGACGTATCACGATTCACGACGTATTCAACTAGAAACCTTTACATTTATCGTCGCTGTTACTAGCAAGACTTCGAGCATCGAGCAGACCCTTTTTAAACTATTCGGATATATTTATGTAGGAAATAATTTATACATACTTGTACATCTTAGTGCAGTCGATAGTGCTACGGTTAATGAAAGTAGAAACAAGTAATTGGCTTGGTTGTTGCTAATCTTGCAGATCATAAATCATACCATAAAAGGAGGCCGTATGAAGCTCAAGGCCGCACAGCGAACTATTGAGTGCTATGCTCGGAGTTTCTGTGCGTGATAGATTTAGAAATGAGTATATACGCAATAGAACCAGAGTATCTGACATAACACAACAGATCAGTAAGCTGAAGTGGCAATGTGTTGGCCATATAGCTCTAATCACCGACAACCGGTGGGGAAGAAAGATTTTGAGTGCCAGTATCATACCGGTAAGATAGTTGAAATTTCGACCTGTTAAGAGATGCAGGAAGTCGAAAGTTGCAGGGGGGTGGGGGCGCTTTTCAAATTCAAATTCTAGCCGACACTATTATAAGTTCTATTCATAACTTTCAAGCCTTAATAATTACCGCGTCTCGTATTACTACTACCAAGAGTTTATAGCTTAAGCAACATGGATAGATTAGGGGTAATTAAATATTGAACATGTGTAATAACTAATAATACATTGTAGAAAATACGAATCTATCATCATCATCATCATCGTAAAATCTTATTTTTATCATATTTGACAAAGATTCAGAACTAAGGATATCGATATATGTAGATATCATTTTGTACTACATGTTCCTCGCGACTTCGCCTGCGTGGAATTTATTGCGATTGGATTTCATGGGCTTTATTTTTTTTGCGCAGAACCCTAATTCTTTTCCTAATATAAAAGTAGCCTAAGTTACTCCTTATAACATCAGCTATCTGCCAGTGAAAGTCCCATCCAAATCGGATAACAGGTTTTTGCGTGATGCGTATTCAGACAGATGTCTTGTTAGTTTTAGTATAGATAGATATAATTTAATTCTAAAACTGCCAGTTTAATATATCTTCTAAGTACACCCAAAATAAGTAGAACTTACATCAAATTGACATTAAAGCGCTGCAAATCGTTTATTAATAGATATTTTTATTTATTCTCCCGTTATCGAAAATACTTCAAGGCAAAGTTCACAAACTATAACATTTAAATATGAGTGATCGACGTAAAATACTACTATAATAATAAATTCAAATCCGCACACAATGGAACTCGATGTTGCCAAAGACAACAATTGCAAGCAATTCATTTAATATTTTCAGAACAATTGTTTACCGATCCTGTATACGGTTCTGTAAATAAAAATATAAACACGATGCTGCACATGTAAAAAATACACAAACTCAACCGCTGAATAAAGATTTGCAACCCCGAGGAAATTCAGATGATTGAAAAAAAACATATATAGCCGTTCGTTCGGAATTAAAAATGTATGGCAAATATATAAAACTCTCAACGGATACGTATTGGAGTGTTGCAGCTGTCGAAAAAAAAAGGATGTACCTATTTCAATCGCGGATCCGACTAGCCTCGATTTGAGCCGCTGTGTAGGAGGGATATACACGCGGGGATATATCCCCTTTATACGTCCATGTTTGATCAGAAACATTGTTCAAGCTCAAATCTAGAAAAAACCACTCTCAATAATCAATCGCGTGCACTACGGGATGTTTATACATTTTACTGCATATTTTTCAAGTAACTGTTCAAAATAGATGTAGCGAAAAACTGCTTTGTTGTGTATTTTTTTTTTAATAATACTGGAGTGTAGAACGAATACGTACTACGTGGCTACGTGCCCGGTTCTACGTGGCTATTGCAGTCCTGTATTGAGCACCTGTAGCCAAATTCAAACAAAGAAGGCTAAAGATGCGTTGTCACCTGTGAAGACTACGATGAAATTCCTCGCAGCGTATAATTGTACTGACTCTCTACACACTTCAGACAGGAGCACAACCGTGCAAGCAATGCCATTCCGCGGCAGAAATAGGTAAAGAGTTTGGAACCTACCTTGATGGACTCTTAGACAGAAAAGGAGTTCTTCTATTTAGTCAATTGTGTAATACTAATGTTTCCGATTTCCTTGGGCGAATTTTTTTTAGACTAAAATTTTCGCTCGTTTATCGATAATATTGCTCATAACGTAATTATGAATAATTTAAATAAAAAAAAACCCGAAACAAAAAATGCTAATTTTCTTTTTATAGGATAAGGGTGAAAAACGAGCACACAGTCCACCTGATGGTAAGTGGTTGCTGTGGCCCATAGACATCTACATCTATTCTCTGTTACAGATCAAAATGCAGATGCGTTTTCACCCGTGAGGACCAGGATGTAATGCCTCATTTCCAGTAAAAAGGGCCTCCGGCCACCTGCACTCACCAAGCGAAACGCAGAGGTAAACCTCTACTTCACGCTGGTATTCTGTCAGGTCGTGGTACCACACCGGTTCGAGCCGGTCTATCTATGCGACAGCAAAAGCTGCCGCCTGGCTCTACCACTGTTAACTTCTTCAAACGGCTAAAAAGATTTCATTGAATCATAACTAAGAACACTCGATCAATTCAACATTCTAACAAAAAAAACTAAATCTAAATCGGTCCGTCCGTTTGGGAGCTACGATGTCCTAGACAACACACACAGGTAGGTACATCACGTTAACGACTTAGAATAGGTGTTATTATTCTAAGGTTAATGATTTAACACCCCTCTTTTTCGTCGGGGGTTATAAATCAAAAATTTACTGTATACTTAATCAAAAACATACATCAAAGCAAGTTATAAGTTGTGTTTAAAAGAGAAATATAAAAAAAATGCTTATCACCAATCAATTTGAATGTATTTCTACTCTAAATCGAGTAAAACTTAACTGTATTGCAACATTGAATGAATTTGAGAACAAAATATCGATGAACGTTTTGTTTACGCCTTTTGAGATAATATCTTATTACCCAGCGAGTTACAAGTCTTAAAAAGAATTAAGTCACAAGCACGGTTCTGAAACGCGAATAACTAGGAAACGTTCGCTTGGTTGCAGTCAAAGGAGAAGCCAAGCTTCGTCGTCGACACTGTCAAACACATGCTTCCGCAAGCCTTTTCATTGATACTGTTGTTGCGACCGTACCCGTACGCTGTACACACTGGTGTTACTTCTTGTTACTGACATAGGATTAGCTTTTTATTTAGAATTTAGAAATTATAATTTTTTATTTAGAAATTAATTAATCTTATAAGTTAGTAAAATAAGTTAATCCACAGTCTGTAGACAGTCAAATACTGACCAAGTCTTTCTATATTTAGACCAAATAATATACACCTGTATATTAATGATTAATTAATATGTATTTATTTATTACTGTATCTAAACTGTTTGCAGGTGGATGTGCATTCAACGAACAATTCAAATAAAAGTTTGCAATGCAATTGGAGTTGGAAATCTGAGAGAATTATACTGCCAACAGTCGGAATAAGCATTTCGACAGTCACTTATTTTCACAGCTTTTCCCCTAGGTACTCGTATCATATACGGCACCCGCAAGCGGACACCGGACACATTATTTTACGTCGCCACTATAATGTATAATGTACCTTATAACGAAATATTTTTCTTGAATAAGGTCTATAGTGCTTTGAATGTTTACTGCTCTAAAAATTACTCAAGTATAACATTTTTGACGAAAATACTATAACATATAATACATAAACTCTCATGCCTGTCACACAGAATGGTGAGTAGAAACTATGGACTTCCATTTGGCACGATCCTGACACCTCTCTCGAATCTTTAACATCCATATACATACATACATATACTCTTATTTACCCCAGCCATATATAAAATACAGATACAAATATAATTGCTCAACATAGAAAATGTTATTCGTAATTCCTATTTTAAATGTGAGACGAGCATTCAGCACGATCGAAAGGTCACAAGGCAAGCGAGTCTCACTATGAATGTCAATTGAGAGCCTACATGTTTCATAACATTTCAATAGAATAGAGCATCGATGAAATAGACAACGTTGTATTTATTGCCTGTTGTTGTCATACATTGACCCGCAAGACAATGGTTGTTTTAAATCGTGCTGCGTGTCTCACGCCTTCCTTCTCACCTAGTATGTGTAAACATACAATACATTTAGATAAGTACTTCAAACTTGCCTTATTAAATTAAAATCGAATAAGCCAGAAGTCCTGTTTTGTACTACGGAAAAGGAGCATCACGTACCTGGAACAAAAGTAAATATTTCTTATTAATTATTGTTAAATTTTATTCTGTTATAATTATGTATTACGTTTTATTACTAAGCGTGTAGTGGCGGTGTAAGAATGTCCACTAGCCCCTGTCGCCTACCCTATATCATCCCGTGGGTTTCTTAAGAGGTGACAGAGGGAATCAAACCAGGAGATGAGCATCAGCGACCCAATAACAACTAGAGCTTAAAAAAACTTCCGATCACGAACACGCTTGCCAAGTGTTGCAACTATATCAAATATCCCCCTCAAGGGGCAATATACGGGGAGGCCTACGTTAAGCAGTGAAATGAATGAATAAATGCAAATATATTATTACTATGGTTGAAGTGCTCGCCGTTTATTCCGTACTACGAAAGTAACCCCGAGTTTGATTCTCGCCAGCACCAATAAAATTTTAAATGTTAATTTATTTACTACGTGGTCGGGGGTTAACGAAAGCATCGTGAAAATAGCTGCATGTCTTAGAAATAAAATTTTATAAATAATTTACAGTGGTAGAGCCACGCGGCAGCTTTTGCTGTCGCACGGATGGGCCGGCTCGAACCGGGGTGGTACCACGACCTCACAGAATACCAGCGTGAAGTAGAGGTTTACCTCTACGTTTCGCTTGGTGAGTGCAGGTGGCCGGAGGCCCTTTTTACTGGAAATGAGGCATTCCATCTTAGTCCTCACGGGTGACAACGCATCTGCATTTTGATTCGCAAACGATGATAGATGTAGATGTCTATGGGCCGCAGCAACCACTTACCATCAGGTGGGCTGTGTGCTCGTTTGTCACCCTTATCTTATAAAAAAAAATTATAAGTCGTACTAACTGTTGTACAAAATATCTAACAATGGCCTGTGCCCGGCAGGGGGAAATATAGACTGTATATATATTTATTCCGCAGATGACGCTAAAATGTCGCCTTGTCCGCCTTGTGAAACGTCAGGACAACAAACATAACAGGGCCAGACATCAGGCTGACTATTTGACGTCTTCAAAATATAGCAATGAGTCAACTAAAATCAGAATCTAATGCGGCAAACGTCTTTATAGTGCACCCATAGTGGGAAGTAAATCATAAAGATAAAGCGGGAACACAATAATGACACAACAGAATGGCCCGCTTGTGTCCGTACTCACTTACTTCCCTCGCCTACACACGCAACATGTCCTCACATACACACACATACAACGTTATTGGTGGCAATTTGACAATTTTATCGCGTCATAAAACCAGGCAAGCGGCAAGTATGGCGCACGTTAATTGCGGGATTCGCTAAATGCGTAAAATTATTTAATATTCATTCGCTCCCACACCGGGGACTATCAAATCCGAACACTCAATTGCATTGAAGCGCTCGTGTCTTTTAATTATAAATGAGTTAGATAACAATTCACAACGATGTGGTAAATTACATTTATAATTCGAAAATAGCCCGTCTCTAGAGTAACGGTGTACTACCAAACAATTTCAAGAGCGACAAATTTGGAGTTCCATTGCTTTGAGTTGAATTATTTTAATGGATTTTTCTATTGGCAAGGTAAAGGATGTTCTTCGTTAGTAATGATGCTGTTATTTTTTTTTAATTAGGACTTTAAATTCTGTATTCTTCCTAATATTTCATTTACATCATAAAAACTTTTTCAAATCACATTTTATTAAAAAACTTGTGGAACTAATGGTGTTTATTATTAAAAACTATTGACAAAATGTTTTGAAGTAATAATGTTTAATTCATTGTTGATGATATTAGCCTATATTATATAGTAGTGGCATGCTATGAAATCTGTGACACACATTTCGCTTTGTGGTTTTTATAATTTTAGATGTAGCTATTTTACTAGTACCACAGGCCACGATACGAACAACGCGTCATGAATTTTAGGAAATGGTTGTGTTTGTTTTTTTCTGAATATGGGTTTTCGGTTTTTGCGTTAACCAGGATAAGGAATATTCCGTCATACAGATGTGAGTAAAGCACGGCCATGTTTATTATCAGAAAGATGTTGCAGCCCATATCTTGTTAAATTTCCCTCTGTCGCTTTTCACCACCGGATGATAAAGGATAGTGGATTTATTTACGTCTCTATTACACGGCGTCTATCTTTATAAGTAAATATGCGCACACTAAATGTATGGTACAGTCGCAAGAGTTTTCAACGAGATTTCAAAAAAGGAGGAGGTATTCAATTCGACGGTATGTTTTTTGAAGTGAAAACTTCTTTAGCGGCGTTGTGCACTTTTTATGTAATGGGTAAAAAATGTTAAACTCGCTTCAGGACACGTGACCTGATCGAAAATTCGTAAGACGGACGGAGAGTAGACAGCCGGCACTTGCGCGAACGTTCGTGTGTGTGATTTTTCTGAGATAAACTTTTTAATGTATTATAAATTGTCATGTTTGTGTACGATAGCGCAATAAATAAATATTGTATAAATGATAGTACTTTTATACTGATAATTAAAGCAATTTGTGCAAAATTATTCCCCTAACCATTCCAAAATATCAAAAATGCACAACGTTAATATTCAAGTGTTCACTTCTGCCGGCACTCCCGGAGTGCAACCCGTCGTTTTTTTAAGTGTGTTACCTTATAACTTTGTTCTACGTGAACCGATTTCGATGATTTTTTTTTATTTGAAAGCAGATGCTTCTCATATAGTCCCATATAAATTTGATCAAGGTCTGGCCAATAGTTTTTGAGTTATCCTTAATAATATATATTGATGACGGTTGTACCAAATTTTTTATTTTAAATTATGTTCTTAAGTCAACAGTGCAGATAATGTTGGCACTTGTATAAATACTTTTATACGTGTTAGGGCCACGTTGCAACGTTTTATGGAATCAGCACGCATGGGTCGGCTCGACCCAAGAATGCCTGTTTACACAGAATTTTTTTTCATTCTTTACAGCCTATCGAAGGCCTCCCCATAAATTGCGTTATCAGGGGGTACTTGCCATAGTTTCCACGTGTAGCAGGCAGGTTGGCATCCACAGTCTCTTATTTTTTATTTGTTATTAGAAAGATCCTACTGCCCATTTCTTGGTTTGTTTCCCATTATCGTATCTTGCGACACCTACAAGACGACATGGGACCGTGGATATTATTATTCCGCCACTATACGGTGACCTACGCAGAATGCGAGCGTGAAATAGTAGGATATTTTACTATGTGCAATGTGCTTAACGTCGAGAAACAGAGATCCTTTTTACTAGTATAACGAGGCATGTCATCTCAGTCCTCAGAGTTGACAACATATCTGAATTTTAGTTTTTGTACGAGGATAGACGTGGGCCGCGGCATCCATTAACCATAAGGTACTATGTACTTATCGGGGCGTCTATAAAATACCCGGTTGGATCGAGGTGCAATGGAGGGTATATCGAGAAACTCTCACTTGTTTGTGCAGTATAAAGTTCACTGCAGGTGCCGTGCGCGGGAGAGTTCGCTTAAGTCATTCAACGAGTGTGGTCATTCTACTAGTGCTAAGATAATGTACCGTGGTTCTGTGCGTTGTTGGAATTCTTCTAGTGTAGGCAAGGCGGATTGGTGTTGCTGAGAGGCTGCCCTGTGTTACATTGAGATAAGTAGTGTTGCTGTTCGTTTACATATTTTGGTGTTATCATGTAATTACGTACTTCACATTACGCTGGTGTGTGATTGTGGCGGAGATGTGTTACGGTGTGGTCGAACTGTAATTTCACTATACTGAATGTATAGTGCGTTACGTTGTCTTATTACCGATAATGATCATTTGCGTAAGCAAGAGAGCAAGTTGAACATCCGCTCTCACACTTTTATTATTTTTAACAATTAACGCTATCTAGATGTATTTCCGAGATCAAAATTGGGATCTTCTATTTGAATTTTCTGACATCTTCCGACATACTCGTTTGTCACCCTTACTTTTATAAAGTGGTAAAATTAAAAAAGTTGTACAGCCGATTTCTATATAAATTACTAAGGGTCACTCCAAAACTACTGGTACTGGTACTGAGAAGCGTAAGCTTTCAAATAAAACAAGAGTCATCAAAATCGGTTCACCAAGAAAAAACAATGATGAACAAACTGAGATAACACACATAAAAATACAGTCGAATTGAGTACTTTCTCCTTTATGAAGTCGGTTAAAAAAACACTCAACTTACGACGACGATTTAATAACAACAAGATCACAATCTCGTACAGTGTAGATAAATATCATATACTCAACTCATAGTAAAATAAAAGTTAGGTCCAAAAATTTTTAACGCAAACAAACAAACTGTTCACGCAGACACGATACAATATAAAAGATTGCATTGGAGTTTATTATGGATATTGGCGCTAAAGCTCTAAATATTGAAACTAGGTTTACACGAGCACAAAGGGAGCCTAACGATATTGTGTAACGACTTTTAAAATCCAATATTCATTAACGCAAAGCCGGATCACAGCAACGTATGGATGTCGTTTGTTTTATGTACTGCCACCATCAATTTAGGTATTTACCGGATTCGTCCAATTGGATAAGTACAGTGTCATTACGAGAGTTCTTTTTTTTGTTTCTATTTATAAACCTTTGCATTTTTGGATTCTATGTGGTTATATTGCAATAATGTTTCATATCTCTTAAAAATCCGACACATGATTTTATAATATAAAATGATAACTGTCTAGGCTCACTACGCAGAATTATAGAGGGAAAAATATAAGCGTTTTGGAAACTAAGATCAAGTATTATTTAACGTATAAAATATAATTAAAAATAGTACAAGTTCGTTCTGATCGTAATGATCACAGCCCATTTGATGTAAAGCGGTTATTCAGACACATACATCTACCCTCTCATTGAAAGTATTTCACTTCTATTAATATTTTTTAAATTGATTTTCTTGTTTAAGTAATTTTTTTGCCAAAAAACCAATGCAACCTTTTATCGACCTACGCGAAACAAAGCTTAAATCCCCGGACTTTACCAGTCGTAACCAACGCTTCATTTGTGGCACATGCTGGGTAAAATTTTTAGATCTTTTTGATCTTTTAGTGTATTTTACTTTTACTTGTTTTATAGGTTATCATTACAATTATTCAAAATGCCACTTTAGGTTTTAACAAGTTGGGAATTTTCGCATCACTTCACTACACCTTTCTTACCTTGTTACCTGTTGATAACAAATAACACATTACTGCGAACGTATCAAAACAGCCTGTCCTACTTCTGGCTTGTAATAATGGCATATCTACACATACAACGTTAGCGTGAGATGTAATTCGCAACACAGGGGCTCTATTCCGTAACACTTAAGCTCTTTTGCAACTAGTATTCCGCGCCCGGGCGTCCCCGATGTACGCCTTTGTCTTTGCTGCATCAACGATCGATGATCGGATAAAATTTAAACGTGTAACATTACACCGCCATTTTAGTTATTGTTTAACAGCAGCACAATGTTTTATGAAAACAAAGCATGTTCCTGTCGTTCAATAAAGATGAAATGTCTTTTTTACTGATAGCGTAAAATATAAGAGGGCGCCTTAAAAGTTGACAGACATTAAAAAAATGTCACGATCTTCGACAGATGGCGAATTAATCATTTCAAAAATTGCCGGCCCTGAAAGTGGACCTAAAACTGTCCTCCGTCATCGACGATATTTTTACCATTAAAATCCCAATACCGAATATTCATCTATATAACTCCTTACACCTTTGTGTTTATAATCGATAAAATAGATCCAGCATAGAAAGAACATGTTGGATTTTACAAAATAAGAATCAAATTCTTATCATCTCATCCTTAGGTCTTCTTGTGGGGCTAACAAATTCTTTCCCAAAAGTCAACCTCCGCTTACGTCTCAAAGTAGTTCTATCGAGTCGTATTTCATCTACTCGTAAAGACCTGCTCAACGTGGCGATAATATTCTAATGTTCTAATACATTAAAAAATGTTCGTATTTCTTGCGCTGCCATACCGTTCATAAGATTGCGCTAAAACTTTGTCAACTTATTGCTTGCACTTGCGCGAAGGTTATATGCATAGTACAATTAAATTACAGTAGGTGGCGCACGTATTGTACAGACAAATTTATTTGAAAGTTATATATCATCATCATTATCATTCCTAATTAAACAATATAATTTTCACAAGTTTAAAATTATATTTCCACAATTATTTCTTCCGCAGCAGCAACGCGCCAGGTACCAGCCTACCAGCTAGTCCAAAATAAAAAAAATGTTTAAAATTAAAATCATTTTATTCATTTTATATACCTCGAACAAACTTTTAGCTAATTATAGTTCTTACCTATTTAAAATATCGATATAACTTAATGATAAATTTAGGAACAGAAATAAAGCACTCACTAATTATTTACGTATAAATTGACGATCAACCACTCACCAATATGAATATTATAATATTACACGATACGAGATTTTATTTTACTGAATATATAGAACACACATAAATAGGTCCCCGCACACACAAACATAAATAAGTTTCTACGAACAATCTGTGCACTGAGGCTCAACACAAACCACTGTCTGAAACCTATCACCAAAGAAGCCCCTTCGTTTTTGAAATGTTTTACAATGCTCGAAAATAATTATATTATTCATTATTGTTCCTTTCAATTAATCATGTAAATATTGACGTCCACATAAAGGAAATAAGAGCGAATTAAAACAATCAATAACATAATAAAACTATTATTATTTCATATTGTTTTTCCGCAAAGTCTTTATAAACATTACTCAATACACGTGTACAAATAGGGACTAGAAGTGAAACTGAAGTTCGCGTAAAGTAAGGAAACCGTTCAAAATTCCCGTATCCCATCCATTTCGGAGGGAGTACCATTTATTTCGTTCGCTTATTTGAAAGTATCTCCAGGATCCTCGGTTACGACCGAGTGCGTTCCCTAAATAAGCTCAATTTTATCCAAACAATGTTTCTTTTCAATTTAACAAATTAAAAGGCACTCTACGAAACTAAGTCGAATGTTCCATGGATAAGGCGTGCTTAAGCTCAGTGAATTTCCACAAAATATTTTACATACGTCGGCTCGTCCTGCTTCTATGTAAAGTCATAATGAGTGAATACTGTAAACTTTTTAAATACATACTATGAGTAATTAAAATTATCTGTGTGTGTGTTATCTGTGATCAATTATTTTTAAAACGAAATATGTAAAAAATTATCTGTGATTATATTTCATAGGTGTGTATAGTGAATATATATACCATACATATATTTCAAAAATTCAAAGGTCAAAATCATAGCAAGGCCAGTCGAACGTTGTCTCAATTAGTTTGCTACAGAAACTATTTTGTAAGCCATTTATTTGTATATTATAAACTACGTAAACGTTACGGAAAACGAAACTTTATTGACATATCAAAACCAGACAATATAAGGGTAAGATACGAATCCCAGCCAGAAACAGTGGGTGTAAAAAAACGTTTTTTTTTTAACCTGAATGTTTTCCGATTACTACTGCATTTACTACTATTCATCTAAATTTATATATTTAGGACTCCTAAACCGTTCAGTGGGTATATTAGGAATAGCTTAATTTACCTGACGGACGCGTCTCACATTTGTTCCGTGATTTCGCCACCCCAGGTTATCAAACATAGTTGTTATCTCGATTTTAATTTAAACGATTGTCTGCAATGTATCTGTCAAACAAAATCTAGGTATAATCTGTGGTGATTTCACCTGTATTGAAGAAAGAAAACGTAGCGTTTGGGTGAAGCAATGGCTGAAAAACGGCCGACAAAGCCCTTTGAATCTACTCAAGAATATTTCAATCCATGGAACAGTAGATTTGTTCAATTTATTAAGAATAAATGACACAGCCTTTGAATACATGAATTAAACGTAATACATTTTTATATAGCAAGCGTTAGCGCGTCCTATGGTAACAAAGGTGCGATCTGATGGGCACACACTATGCACACACGCAGAGTTGGCGCTCGGATCTGTGGGCCCCATGCTCGATCCGTTGGTTCTGGCCACGGGCAGCGGACAAGCATTAGGCAGGTGAATATGCGCATAAACCTCGCCATATCTTTAAACAATCAGCTCAGCGAGCTATAGAAAGGACTATACTCGGAGTTTCTCTGCATGATAGACTTAGATATGAGGATATCCGCAGTAGAACCAGAGTGACCGACATAGCCCAACGGATTAGTAAGCTAAAGTGAGATTTAGCTCGAAGAACCAACAACCGATGGGGAAGAAAGGTTCTCAAGTGGCAACCTCGTATCGGTAAGCGATGTGTAGGGAGGGTCCCCACTAGATGACGTGACGACTTGGTAAGATTTGCAGAAAGTCGATGGATGCAGATGGCTCAGGACCGTGCTTTGTGACATTCCTTGTGCGAGGCCTATGTTTACCATTGGAAATGTGGCTGTAATGATGATGAAATAACACCGCCTATAATTGTGGACACTATTTGGATTGTTCGTGATTAAATATGTTACAAGCTTACAACATTAACATTAAATCCTAACTAATATCACGTATTACTGAACGCGACGCGGAAGCCAGCGCCTGTCGCTTAAACCGGAACAGTTTTAATAAACCTCATCAAAGGCAAACGAGGAATTAATATAATTTTCCACGAGACAAGGCAACTTACATTAAATATTCCCGTACCCAGTGTTCCCGCCAACAGCGTTTAATTTGTATTTATTTTCAAAGCGAAGCTTTTTTTTTCGTTACATTACCCTCGCGCGATATTACGCACTATTAATTAAAAAAAGTCAAATGCCATTGTGCACTCATACGTTAACAGGCGGTTCGTATGTTGTAATACACCTGCATTCGACATGAGATTCGGTCCGCCATTAATTAAGTTAAAACGGCGTAATATGAGCGGATCAGGTTTTTAAACTTTATACCGTATAAAACATTAAAATATAAATAATTTTAGTAATACATAAGTGGATATTTTTGTACGTAAGAAC
Source organism: Parnassius glacialis (assembly GCA_033319125.1). Lineage (NCBI taxonomy): Eukaryota > Metazoa > Arthropoda > Insecta > Lepidoptera > Papilionidae > Parnassius > Parnassius glacialis. Next base: position 34,256,203 of record JAVANC010000028.1, on the reverse strand, counting down.
TATGTTTTGCACAATATAATATATTATGTAAAGTATGTTGCGGAAAAACGGTTAATGATCTTTGACCGCACTGTCGAGATAACCAACCTTTTTGCCATTTTGCCACTTTAATTTTGATTTGTTTCACCTACTGTCAAATCGGTACCTACTTTTCGTATGATTAAAACATTATGGAGATATAAAAGAGCAAGATCCCAGAGCCACAAGACGTCACTTATTTTCCGACGAACGAAATGTGTATGATTGATTACTAACACTAATCAATATGTACTATGTACTATGACCGCGTGCCTACCTGCTGGCTTGGTCAGAAGCTATTTTTCAGATATCAGGATAATCAAGGTACGTAAAACGATTACTCACTTTAAGTTAATTCTCCCAACTCATTTTTACGTAAATGTTAGATAATATCGATAAAAGTCTGTCATCTGTTCAATATATTCTGGTTTATTCGAACTTCGTTACCTTTTTTCTCATTATTAGTTTAATTTTGCTGCACTACCTCCATATGTCTATTTCTGCTTAGCCTAATGCATTACTGGGAGAGAATACCTTAAGGCATTAAGTCCGTCATATGCGCGATATTATTTTTTGTGCATAAAAGTTTAAATAAATAAATATACCCATATGAGGCAATATATAAAGGAATCTACTGCTTAACATAGCACTAGACTTTTGACAGTCTGTCACGGTAATTCTTGTACAGACGAGTTTTTTTTTTATTTGAATTGAGTCGATAGCTACACTAGGTGGCACTTTTCAGGCGGCAGCCCATATAAGTGGTCTATTTTCTTGTTCTACTAAAAATCATATACATTAAAAATTACATCTATATACGCCCCAATGTGCCCAACAGGCCCCCTCTCATTTTTTAGTGTTTTAGGGCAAGGAAATGACCGCCGCGCTGCCTTAATGCGTATTGGCGGATTTCACGCCTTCGAAATATTTTTTTTCTCAGACATTCTGGTTTTCTTACGATGTTTTCCTTCACCGCCGAGAACGTGATAAACATACATAAATAATTGAATTATTGTGTTTCCATAAGACTTAATCTGGTACCTTATAAATATAATAGATAGACTTGTCAGGAAATAGAATAATATTACATAATTCATAGACATATTATTTCACCACAATTTTATATTAATATTATAGCAAGACATTTCGCACCTTTATTCATAAACTGAATTAACTCAAAATTTACGTTTTTTGAGTTTTCAACATAAAACGAATTAACTTCGTCAGGAGAATAGGTACAGTCCAACAGCCGACTCGATACGCCAAAAATGACAGAGTGAAATGATCGTCGTTCTCTTTTTGATTAACCATCGCGAACAAGTCGATACCAGTAAAGTGAGCGAGTTCAGTAATGCGCCGGCGTTGTTCCAGTAAAGACCTTAAAATAGTGTAAAGAAAGTGATATAAACCAGAATAATTCGCTATTTTAGTATCAGGTTATTATTTTATATGCTTTATTTTATTCAAAAACTGCATCTATTCAGACTTATTTCATTTTATTACAAAAGAGAATGTAATTTTTATTGGCAACAATATGACTTAATTTAGTTTTGTATAAATTATATGGTATCAAATACGATATCATTTCGAATTAATGCAGTTTAATAATAAAATGTGGAAACAAAACTTGAGTAATTAAGTTTTATTTCAGCTTTGTGTTATAAATTACCAGAAACGTAGTTATTTTTATATTTATTACAGTTTACTATGAAATTTATTAGATTCGACTTTCGTTCTCTTTGTAGTTATTTCACTGTTTTACTAAATGGCGAATGTAATATCGGCTACTAAAATATTGTTTTGGTAGAATTTCTTCGAGAGCTCGAAAGATTTTAGGATTGATTGTAGAAATTACCATGCAAGATAATAAAAATACTATAGTAGATTATAATTTAATAGATATTAACTACAACAATAGCAATAAGAATTTCAATCACGAGGTGAGTAATTTTAATTATAAAAATCCTTCTCAATGGAAACAAAATAAAATTAAATGGATGCGTAATTAGAGAAAATCATATGTATCGTAGTCAAAAACTCAGAAGGGTGTTTCTGCTCGATGTCTCAAAGAATCTAGCACGGATAAATCCAGGCTTAAATGTTCTACAAAGATAAATATAGAAGAAAGATACAAACTATTCGAGACTTTTGGATTTAGGTGATTTAGTAAAACAAAGAGCGTATATAAAGGCGAGTATGATTGATGTTCAACCTCGTTACAAATATACGAATGCTGAAAGACCCAGGTACAACAACAAATCATTTCATTTTAAAATCGACAGTAAAATGATCAGAGTTTGTAAAACTTTTTAAAAAGCAACTTTGGATATCTCAGATTGCATGATACTGTACGAAATAAAATTAATGAAAATGATTTTTCATGTAATGGTTTGAGAGGAACACATCAACACCATAAGAAAATTGATTCCGAAGTATGAGCTGCGATCATAAAAAACATTAATTCTATCCCGAAGGTTGAATATCGTTACTTACGAGCTTCTACAATGAAAGAATTTATAGAAGGCAACAACAATATTAAAGATTTATACAATGATTTTGAAGTAGACCAAGAAAAACAGAATAATACAGCATGTACAGATAACTTACTATAAAATATTTAAAAATTAATTTAATCTGTCATTTGATCAACCGAAAAAGGATCAATGTGATCTATGTAATTCTTATTCTAATTTTAATGAAAAAAAAAGATGGAGAGAAATACTTAAAACATATAGAAGAGAAGGATTATAGTAGGGTCGAGAAGGTTAATGATCGCAAAAAAGTAGATAAAAATATGAGAGTAGCGGTGTCTAATTTAGAGGCAGTGTTGCCCAAAAGGTAAAAGTTCCTCCTTTTTTTTTATAGGAGAGGGTGCAAACGTGCATGCGGCTCACCTGATGGTAAGTGACTACCGCCGCCCATGAACAACCGCAAAACCAGGGGAATTGCAAATGCGTTGCCGGCCTTTTAAAAAGGAGTACGCTCTTTTCTTGAAGGTCCCTAATTCGTATCGGTCCGTAGAAATCGCAGGTGGTAAACTATTCCACAAGGAAGTTGTGCGAGGAAGAAAACATCTTCTAAATCGCACAGTAGTGGACCGCCAATCATCCAGATGGTGTGGAAAGTATCGGGAGGTCTGCCGCGATGTGCGTTCGTGAAATTTGGCGGCTGAGATTAATCCGAACAATTCCTCAGAGCACTCCCCGAGGTAAATGCGAAAGAAAATGCAAAGAGACGCAACATGTCTTCGTTGTGCCAATGAGTCGAGCCGATCGGAAAGGACTCGGTCGTCGACGATTCGAGCCGCTCTGCGCTGGATGCGGTCAAGTGGAAGGAGCTGGCACTGGGGAGCCCCAGCCCAGAGATGGGAACAGTATTCCATGTGAGGCCGAACCTGCGCCTTGTAAAGTTGCAGGCGTTGTGCCGGCATGAAATACTGTCCCGCTCTGCTGAGCACGCCAAGCTTTTTAGAGGCCAATTTGGCCTTCTCTTCCAAGTGACCACGAAACTGCACGTGACTCGATATTCGACGCCGAGGATTCCGTTACTGGCTGAGGCAATAAGGGAAGTGCCTTGAAACTGAGGAGATACGACAAAGGGGTTATTTTTAGCGATAAACGTGCAAATTTGTGTCTTGTGAGGATTAAACTGGACTAGATTTAGTCGCCCCCAATCCGAGACTTTGTCCAGCAATGATTTGACTTCAGACACAAGTTTTACTATAATTCTTAACTCAATTGCTATAATTTAACCCTAACTGAATTAACGCCGAAGGATTCTAAAGTAGAAACAGAGAGTGATGCTAAACGTGGTGCGGTTGAGATCGGATCTTGTGCATATCTGAAAGCTATAAGCGACAAAGATGGTGATAAAAAAGAAGTGATTTTCTACTTCGACAATTGCTGCGGACAGAATTAAAATAAATATATAACATCTCTTTATTTATATTCTGTGCAAAAATCAAACATTACGAGCATTACGCATAAATTTTGATCAGGGGCCACACGCAAAATGGTGCTGATAGTGTGCATAGCCTCATTGAGAAAGAAATTAAGAAAAACTTAAAATCGGGCCTAATATATACACCCAACCAGTACATTGCTGTGATTGAGAATGCCAAAAAGTCTCAACCTCCACTAATTGTGCATGAGATGTATTATCAATCATTTTATGATTTGAAAATGTTACAAGAAGAGTGGGGATACAATTATACAATAAATACAGATGGACAAAATGTTAATTGAAATTAAATAAAAGTCTTAAAAATAACTAAAAGAAACCCTACCTTATTTTTCTACAAGACATCATACAAGGATAAAGACTACAAGGAGGTTAATGTTAGAAATAAAAGGAAGAAAATGAAACTAACGACTGAAATAACACTTCAAGGTGCCTATTTTAATAAACAATAAATAAGTGAAAACAAGAAGAAAGATTTAAGGGAGCTAATTTCAAAAGCATTAATTCCTTCTTTTATGCAGGGTTTTATAACAATATACTTTAAGTATAATATTATTTATACATTAAGTTTTAAAACCAGATCTCATTATTTTTGATTTTTTAGTGTGATATGAAAACCAAAACAATTAATGTTTAGTTATGAATATTATTTTGTTAACTTATGAAGATTTGGGAAAATTTTAGTTTTGTTTTGTTTTTAATAACATGAATATCTTTGAAGTTTAATAAGAAGTTTTTACTTAATAATTGTATTACCAACTATACTTTGAAGTACGTATACACAGAAGTATTTAAGTAGGTACCTACACCGAAGTATTTGAACTCTTTACTAAGACATTGTTAAGTAGTGTTACTAAAATAATGTTATCTTTTTAAATAATTAAAACATGTAAACAAAAATATTTCCTTAATCTATTAAAAATAATATCTACCCGTGAAATTTATATGAATTAAAATCAAGAAAGTAATCATTAGGAATATTTCGTCGACAATTCATGCCTATAATATCCCAATACTGCAAATAATCTAAATATTTCACATACTAACAAGATAATTTTAATAGAAAACTGTAATATTTTCAGTAACTCCGCTTGCATCTAAATTATTCGATTACATATTTTAGCAAAAAGTGAAATAAGTAGGAACTTTTTTTTAAATACTACTATAGAGTGTATTCTTGACAAAAATATAATAATTTTCTACTTCATTCTAATACTTTGTTAATTAAGCTATACATATCTATTTTTGTAACTGACCAAAGCCATCTATTATTTTTTATATAATTTTTTGAAGTCGTCGATCTCAACATGTCAAACTTTAAATGCGATTTCCCACAAAATTGAAATTTTGTGTTAGTGCAGTTTATGAATAAAGGTGCGATTTATTTACTAACAAGATCGGTCGGATTACGTTGGATTAAATAAGTGACGACCCCTACGGCCGCACGGTCGAGTAAACCAACTGGCCGTAAGACGCCTGGTGGTAATTGAATGAACAGAGCCGATGGCTTTACTTGACATAATTAAGTTGTAACCTTAATCCGGTCAAAGGTATCAAACATTATTTATATGTTGATACCAAATTATTTTCGTTCTATCTTAATACCAAATTTGATTACCACTATCCGGAACAAAAAGTATAGTAAGTCTTACTTCAACACTCAGCTTCTTTCAGACTTAAAATTTCAATTAGCAATACTCTAGACTCCTCTCGTATTATGAATTTTAAAAGCGAGCGCTTTTTTTATACTACAATAATTTAAGGGTACATTTAGCGCTTAGCGTATGTCAGTCCCATCATACCCTAACACACATCACTTACACATATAACGTTAGTTAATACTTATTATACTACGTCATGGATTCGAACAGAACTTTCGCATCGTCGCCATTTGGTTGGGCTAAAATATTATGAAATGTGCCTAAGTCAGTTCTGTTCACGTTCAAGATACTTATTAAATTACTTCTAACAGACTAAAATCGAACACATTCCATCAATATATGGTGTAGGTCTTCTATAACTCCACAATCTTCACAAAGCGAGCGCTTATGCCCTAAGCTACCACGGGATTATGCTGATTATTATTAACAAATCAATATTCATTGATCTTATTTAAATAAATACGATCATTAAAAAAATATTTCGCGAACTTAACTACCACGTATCGGCGGGGTAAAAGAATACACTACTCCATATCATCACGTGGTTGTCGTACTCGGCGACAGATAGATATTAAACAGGAGATGGGTAGCAGCATCTTTCTGACACAACATAAAATAATAAAAACTACGGAGGTCAATGCAAGTGAATTAGCAACCGTATAGTTATCACACTTGACAGGTACCAAGCGTGACAGCTATAACTTCAACTATGGACTTTTCATAGGCTGTAATGATAATGTTAATAGCACTTAACCAGTTCCAATTTGTCAGAGATAGTGGGTAGGAAATAAAAAGAGATAAAAAATGAGGGTAGAACTAGAAACCCCCACTCGTTTGAGTAATACAAAGTTTGACGTAGGATACGTGTTAGGTAGGTGATTCCGTAAAATTTAGAAACCAGTTATCTCGTTTGTTGTGGTTTTGTTCGTGTGAAGCTGATCGGTGTTACATCGTAATAAGCAGTGAGAACACGTATTACGCTATGGCTATGGTCGAATTATAACTGCGCTACGCGGAACGTGAACTTTGTTACGCTGTTTTACTGCTGTCAATAATTAATTCCCTAAGCAAGAGAGCGAATTGTCATTCCCTCTCGCACTATTTCTAACAATAACCTCTTAGCTTGCTTCCAACAACTTTTTAATAGAAGAATTTACAGTAACAAATATACCAGTACGCTCCAAAAAAGATTTAATTTATGATACTTTAAAATATTTACTTAAAATGTATACTATTATTATATACATTTTAAGTATATATAGACCACAAATGTAGAAAAATTTAAAAAAGCAAAACGAATTTAGCAAATTCCGTTAACAAGATAACAATTTCAACACAGACAGAAGAAAATTAATACAAACAAAGCGACTAACAAGTAATTCAGATGTTCTTGATATTGATATGACAATGACTAAGTATCGTATCGTAGCGTAAAGCCAATATTTGTAAACTATACAGATGCACATAGGGTTTTTTTATGAAAGAGGAGGCAAGTGATCATAGACGTCCATGAACATCTGCAACACCAGGGGATTCGCAGGTACGTTGCCGGAGGTCTTTTAGAACGGAGTAAGTAGGCTCTTAAATAATAGGTATAATCATAATAATCATGGATTTCTTGCAAAAGCTGTCCATAATCACCACGCTGGGCGAGATGAGGGAAGCAAAAAAAAATACGAGGAGCGCATTATTAAGTGGCGAAGCTTGCGAAGTCACTTATTGATTTCACGATATCTGTCCGTCTGTCCGTCTGTCCGTCTGTACGTCTGTCCGTCCGTCCGTCCGTCTGTCCGTCTGTCCCACGATTATCTCGAGAACGGTTTGGAATTGTCAAATTCTGTTTTCAGCAATCGATTACTGATCACCCAGGCATCTGAACCTCCTATTTTGAATTTTTTTTTCCGTTAGAAACCGCTACAAAGCTGATTGCTTCGCCACTTTGCTATGCTGTTAGCTTGCTAGGTTTATTGGATAATGATTCGAGATTTTCGGGTGGATATTCCGCCATGATTTTTTTTATTCACACGAACACTACACATTGAATCATTATCATCATTATTACAGCCCTTCACAAGTCCACTTCTGAACATAGGCCTCCCCCAAGGGAGCCCGAGCCACCTGCATCCATCAACTTCCTGTATGTCTTACCAGGTCGTCACTTCATCTAGTGGTGGGTCGCCCTACACTTCGCCTACTGGTACGAACCTGCCACTCGAGAAGTTTTTTTCATCTCATCAGTAGTCGGTTCTTCGAGCTATATGGCCGGCCCATTGCCATTTCAGCTTACTTATCCGAACATTACATAAGGTTAATTAATTATTAAAATTATCTAATATTAGTTAAACAAGTACATGTGTCAATCCAAATCATAAAAGTCAAAAAAATCTATCTATCATCGAACTAGTCAGTTTTTCTATATAAGTAAGGGCGGCAAACGAGAATGCAGTTTACCGGATTCATACAGATTGTTGCCCATAGGCACATACAACCTACATTTGGATCCAAAATATAGATGCGTTATCTCCTCCATCGGTACTAAAACGGAAAGCCGCATTTCTATTGAAAACGTCTCCGGTTCTTGTCAATTATTAAGAATAGAATTTTGTGAGAGAATGGCTCTTCCCCTATCGAACCCGTGACTATAAAGTAACAAATAAATGAATTTACCAATTAATTTATATAACACATAGGTACTTAGAAAATGAAATGCAAATCTAGGTTTAACCCTTTAACAGTTTGTGACCAAGTATGTACGTAAGGTTTCCTGTTAGTGTTACACTGTTCACAAGAGGAAAATAAATTGAATTCCATGAAAGTATTTTGTATATTTACATTTTGTAGTACTATTTATGACTTCAAACAACAAGACAACATATCATATTTATAAATATGAAGTAATTATTAAGTCAATTTCAGATAAGTGTTCTCATATGCGTGGGCTAAAACAGACTCCAGCTTCAAAGTTACCCCCGTACATACATAATATACTGCGTCTCCGTAAACAATGCTTTTCGACAAGCCCATCCGAAATCAGATAACGAGTGTGTAGACCAATTACCCAGTTAATTATTGAGCGCGACGATTTCCGAGCGGCGTACCCCGTCAACCGAAGCCGTAACGTTACGCCTCCATTATTGTCATTTCGCGAGTTTATTAAAAGCGCTCGACGCCGAGAGACGGCGCTAATTAATCGGCGACTAATTAGGCGCGAAATGGGCACGCGAGTGGCGTGAAGCATTCACGTCGTTGTTAAACAGGCGTATTTGGATCGCACGTGTTCAGAACTCATTTTCCTCAGTGACGTGCTTATTTATGGTGAAACGGCGCATTAAAAAAGGCGAAAAATGCTTAACGCATTTAAACTTGGAATGCTTCTTTAATTTTGTAATATTTCAACATATACCAAGTCACAGAATAAAATTTATTTTACGGATTTTATCACATTGGTTTTAACTAAACTAAATTAAATAAAAGGCGATAGAATCTGTAAAAGTAGTTTTATTCAATGTGCAGTGCTTTATTAAATATAATAAATCATTATAAAAGTAAAAAAATATCAAATAAATCGTCATTTTTAGCCCGTTAGCAGTCCACTGCTCCTACCACAATAATCATAACATTTTGTATATGGATTGGCGAATGCAGTACTAGATGTCTAGCAACTTCGCTGCTTCCCGTAGCCAATATGAGTATCTTATACATACATACATACATATAATCACGCCTCTTTCCCGTAGGGGTAGGCAGAGACCACTTCTTTCCACTTGCTACGATCCTTACATACTTGTTTCGCTTCGTCCACTTTCATTTTTCTCTTCATACATGCTCTACGGTTTAGGGTACTCTTAGTTACGTTACGTTTAGTATCTTATGTCTGGTATAATTACGAAATGCCTATATTATACCGCTATTTAACAAAAACAACAAGATTTGCCGGTATTTCTCCTAAACCACCTATTACGTAACCCGCGGAATGAAATACAGGGATGAACTGTTTTATACCGCTACTACATGGCGTATCAAAAATATGTTTCAAGGAAAACATAATTAAAACAAAAGCAAAATAATTTAAAAGTAACTTTATTCGAAGATACAACGCAGTACATATTACATACAAGACGATTGTTATAAATTAGAATACCTATTGTTTGAAAACATAATATTGCATTGCAGAAGCAAAGTTGTCATCGACTCAGCTTTATACAACTACCAGCACAGTACAGCAATGTCATTTGAACTCTCTTATTGTTTAAAAAGTTCCAAATACAATATCAAATATTAATTTCGATTTATTCTAATTTTGCATTCCGATAATTAGTGATTTTAGATATAATAATAATAATGTCCTCCAGAACGAATTTCGGTCACGGCGGCGGCCAGTCTCAACGGAGACTAGCCATCGGCGCAGGACAGAATTATAGTGCCCAAGTGTATGCGCAAGCACAATTGCACTCTCTATTCCCTCACTTTCAAAGTCCGATGGGACGGTAAACCGATACGACCGGAGAGAGATCAGGCGCAGGACCAACGGCTTTACGTACTTTCCGAGGCACGGGGGTGTGATACCGCCAACTTCCTGACTCCAAGCAGCTACTGAGAATTTCTTAATGGAAAAACTCAATAACTGATTTTTTGGCCCGACCCGGGATTCGAACCCGAGACCTCATGATCAGCAGTCGCACTACTACAACCACTAGACCAACGAGGCAGTCATTTTAGATATATCTGCTATATCTAAATATATCTAGGTAGTTATGACAGATAAACAGTCACTTTTAGTAAATAGGACGTTCTAATTACCATCGCTCCAGTTTCACGCACACTGCTTAGATAACACGGCGTTAACAGGCGCGGTTACGTCAAATATTACAGGTTAGATTAGGGTTGCCACCCGTACTATAAATATAATATATATTATCGAATATAAAAAATGCAACAGTTGAATTAGGAATGAAAATATACTATTTTTCGTACTTTATTATGTTTCTATAATATATACTTAGTACAATTGACTGAATACTATATTTCTGTCAATTGTACTATATATTATAGAAAAATAATAAAGTACGAAAAATAGTATATTTTCATTCCTAATTCAACTGTCACATTTTTTTATATATTTTAACTGGGACTAGAAGTCTGGAACGCACCCGCAACGCAGCATGGACAATTTCAAAACGAAACGCATTCACGGCAACAAAATGTCAACTGTCAATAATTTGTCGATGAATGCCACCCGATTTTTCTATAAGTGTTTATTTTCTGCTGTAAAAATAAGAAAAAAAAACAACAAAAGTGATGATGGTTTTTGCACGCCTCCCAATAAAAGAAAGAATTAATTGTTAATTTATTTTAATATGATTCTAAATTACTCAAATTCCTATACTTATTTTAAATTATCATTGATGGTCAAAGCGAAGAGCAATAACGGATATACATGTTTATGAAAAACACATATTGATTGAAAATAAATATGTATTTTTTTCTTCTGTATTTCTCAAAAGTACAATATTTTTGCATGTTTTTTTGGAAAAATTCTATATTTGTCCAAAAAAAAGTGGCAACCCTAGATTAAATAATAATTTTGCCGCTAAACGCCAACTGTATACAATATATTATACTGACGAGTAAAGCCATCATATTATAAATCCAATATATTTCAAAATATCGAACATACTCAGCTACGAAATACATCCAAGGAATAATGATTTAGTAGCGATCGTCTAATTTAAAACTGCACGCGCCTCCCTTGCAATTTTTGATAGATTTTATACCTTTAATCATATCAAATACAGTAGGAGTGCTATAAAATTTACTAAAACAATAAAAAAGAGCGGAGATTTATGATACCTTATACGGTAAATGTGACAAAATCTTTAAAATAAAACTATTTTTACAGATTTTATCGTGTCCGTTAACTTATTTTATATTGACGACAATTCAAGCACTTTACAACACATGGGTGTTGGGGTCACGGAGGTAAGTGAGGTGTTCGTCGTCCTAATGTATATCCATAGTTCACCACGGTTACTTTCAAAATATTTTTTTTTTGTGTGCTCGAAACTTCAGGATTATAAAAGTTAATATACCCGATAAAATCAGAAAAAAACTGTTTTATTTAAATGTGTAGTGTTCGCGTAAACATAAGAAATCTTTCCAAATGCAAGTAAAGCGTGTGCAGTTTTAAATTAGACGATCTCGACACTATTAGTGATTTATCTTCGTTAGAACCCATAACACCGCGTCTCGAGTATAGTTTTATAATTTTTAAAAGTGATTTACATAACTAATCTTTTCCAAATAGGTACCAACTACCAACCACATCTTCACTCTGTTGTACCCTGCTATTAAACGAACAACACTGCAGATCAAAACAAAACATTAAAAGGTAAATACCTACATATTATATGTACATAGTATCATGGCGGTACTCCCCGAGGGCGTAAGCAGAGTCCAAAGAACAGCGAGCTACTTGAACCACATATAGCCAAAAAAGTATACAATATACATATGTAATATGGAATATGTATATGTACAATATGTAATATGATTAATTATAAACGTAATTTGTCATTTGCTACTCTTATTCTGTTTTTCTTTCTTTTTTTATAGCATTGCTATAGTTATAGAGCATTGCTAATCATATTAAACTTTCAAGTTTACTAGGATTAGCAATGCTCTATAACAGGGTTTCACGATGTGACATCTGTTAGCATAATATCCATAATGCTAATAGATGTAACGCTTACTTATTGAATGCATAAGTATATACATTACAAAATGCACAACCTAAATAACATGGTGATGCAAAGTACATTGTTTTACTCTCACTCGCTTACTGTCCATCTGCCTCTGAGTGTAGATATTTTTAAAGAAAATTTTTTTGGGAAGTCCTGTACATGTAGCAATGAATTCATAAGGCAGCCAATGAAAAGAAAATCTTTTGAGGAAGTGGACGTTTCTTAGACAAGAAACACAACAGACAATACATATACGGAACATCCTGTTTCACCTACAAATATTTAAAATAAAAAATGAAATTAATGTAAGTGTAAATATAATGCATAATGCAGACTTTTTTCATATATATTGGAGTAAAGTTCAAAAACTTTATTAAACAAAGTTTGTATAAAAAGGGTTATTATAATATTAAGGAATTTATGGATGATAATAACCCCTGGGAATTAGGTAAGCGATACCAAGCTATTTCTAATTTGTTTTGTGTGATTAATTCTGTAACATACATGATTGTAAGCTATTATTCAAAAAAAAAGTCGCGCTGGGTTTCTTGCTCTGGTTCTTCCTAGGACAAAGGTTTTTTTCGAACCAGTGGTAATCAAACAAAAGAGTGACTTCCATTAAGTATAATTTATAATATATATTGAATAAAAAAAGTTTCTGTTCCTGTTTCTGTTTCTAAGATACGGCAAGATCAAGGTACTTTTGCAGCGCTCTCGAGTTATTCTTATTCAGCGATCGTTAACACTTAACGACGTACCTAATATTCCGATCCAACTAACGATGCAGTAAAACGGGGAAAGTGTCTTTCATTTGTATGCGGAGGACAGAGCGACGGCGTCATAAACTAAAGGCGCCCGCTGCATCGTAAGCGTCACCTTGGGAGGTGGGAATTGTAATATTAGACACGTTGCGGGATCGCGGGTTACACTGAGCACCGGGACACATAGCGACGGGAATGGGAATGCGCTTTAAGTATTAATGTCTATTTACATTTGTGCGCATTGCAATAGAGATATTATGTATAGGTGATTCTGCAAATTCTCTTATATCATTTCTACTTAGATTTAATTGACAGTAGCCTAATGGTTAAGGGTATCAACCGCGGACTTAAAAATCATGGGTTCCAATCCGCTATTTAACTACTGTCCTGAGCCACACCTAACACAAGAATTTTAAGCTAACTTGGAATTCTTGTTCAAGAAAATTTAACCTTTAAACTGACAGTATCTAATATTTTTGCAGCAAATTCGAATATTTGAATCAACGTAAGGAAATATTGACGAAAGTGTAAAAAAAGAAAGAACAGCACTACATCACGATCACTTCAAAAGAAATAAATGTAGAAAAAGGTCCTGTTCGAGCGCGAAGAGGACGGGGTATTTGTGACAAAAAACACGCATTTTTATTATTCGAGATACGAAAGGCGGTCACTTGAATTATTTGTGGCACAAGATCCTAACCAGCACGATTTGCCAAACGATATTTATGCAAACCTGGTAAGGACTACAACACGCCGAACGCTCTCTATTGAAGTCTTAGGCTAAGAGATAACAACAGTTATAGGAAGAACCACTATTCGTAGAAGTATTAAAGATATTAAATCTCGTTTTATCATACGACTGAACATAGGTCTCCAGTAATAACTGCCGTAGAATATGGTCCTAATCCACTTGCATTCATTAACCAGGGAGTCGATGGAGTTATGCCTCATCAAGGCATAACCCACTGAGAGAGATGCGTCCTACACTGCTCTTGCGGATCTACAGCCACTTACGCAGTTCCTTATATTTTGTCTTTCAAACACGACAAAAAAGCAACAATTTTCATTTTTAAAATTGCTGAAAGAAGTTCTCATGGCACTCGTCCACTCATTATAAAATGTTTTAAAATCTCATCACGCACAAAGGATGGAAAACTGAAATTAATTTTTAATAGCTTTTGGGTCTACAAAATTCACCTCCACGTTTTCATTTTGGTACAATAACACATAAAACATGAGATTATAACCACAATACAAAGACATTACAAAGTGAAGAAGTTAATAAAACGTGTGTTATTCATGAAAAGCGAGGAAAACAACACGTATGGGTTTATTTTACTCGTTTTGCGGACTTTTACAGCGCGATATTCCTTATGTTACGCGAACTCATAGAATGGGCAATAAAAGTATACGTTGTAAAACGTGATAATGACGACCGCCGGCATCAAAAGACAAACGTATTCTACGGGGACAACACGTGAGCTTTTTTATTTTCGCAACGACGGAATGAATTTCATAACAATATTATAAAACATCTCAAAACTGGGGACTATTCACAATTTGAGACTCTTATTAAGCATTTAGGGTTACCCTCAAATGTTTCTTCAAATGTAAATTAAGTTGTAAGGTCTATACATAAGACTAATAAAAATTCGTCACATAACATTTTCGTTATACAAATTCATTTCAGTTAATCATTACAAAGCGCGTATTTGTTTGTATTAATTCTGCATTAATGTTTAATTGAATCTACTACTGTAACTTCATACTACTAACTTTGCTTTCTTTTTATTAGTATTTCTAGATTTTAAGTTAAAAAATATTTAAAAAAAAACGTGAAACACTCAAAAATATCAGAAAATTGCACAACAATCAAAAAGATAGATATTGAACTCGTAGCTATGTATCTTATAAAGTTAATAAATTATGAAAATCGTTACATATTTTGTTCGTGATAGCGTAGAACTTCACTTTGTACATCAATCAGAGATAGTGAAAATAATGGAATCAATAAATAAATGCCGTGCCTTGCTTAAAAAAATTAAAGGGCTTCTACTTCTTCATCGCCAAAGAGCCTCTACACCTTTAAATCGCACCCGATTTACAATTTGAAACAGGCGAGTTAAAAAAAATAAACCTACTTTTTATAGAAACCCAGTACAAATCAAAACTAGTAATTATATAACAATACAAAAACATTCCGCACAGATTTCACAGTGTCAGTTTATTTGCTTTTCCCAAAAGCAAATAAACTGAAGCAGAGCCTGATCTAGTCAAAAGCGGAAATGAAAAGAAAAACCAACAAAGCCACGCTTGAAATATGTTATGCTTTGTAAATGCGTTTCATGAAAAAAATAATTAAAACGTCTAAAATTACTTTTGGACTGAGAGTTAAACAAGAATGTTTTGCTATCTATGTGGTCGTAAATAGAATTTGAAAGCTGTAGAAAAATTTATTTATATTTTAATACATACAATAATTTGTACAGATACTTTTAATTACAGTATAAGGGTAATTTACCCGTTTTCACAGATTATTTTGGCCTCTAGCGATTACTATTTGATAATGAATCCGCATGCCGAACGTCATGTTCAGAAGTGGACTTTTACAGGCTAACACACTGTTGATTGTGAAATTTCTATCCAACCACTACGAACTGCGTAAAACGTTAATGCAGAGAGGAGTCGACATTCAGAGATTTTAGTTAATAAACAATAGTAGGCAAATTGAGGTTTGTTACAGCAAATTTAATAATTTCGTCTATAAATACGGATAAGCGGTGGTTGCGAAGATTTATAAAGATTTAATTTAGGTTTCGCCATCGTAATTTCATTCTGTCCGCTTAACTAAAATATATATACCCAATCGAAATAAAGCTCTGTTTTAGAAAAAGAAATAATTAAAAATTACTATAATACTTTCTCCATATATTAAAACTATGAAATAGAATAAAAATATGAAGGTTGTATTAGGAGTATCTACAATCGTACCGCATCACTGGCGGTAACTCAAGCTTAAGATATATTCGAAATCATTTCTAGTAAGACAAAAACACCTCTTAAACAAGTACCTACAACTAAATACTGCAAGAAAATTTTAATTAGTAAACAAAAAAACATGCGTGAGTGTCGTGGAACACTCGGTTGGAACGAAGTTCCTTTCGGAGTATATAATTGATAAACGTATTATATTATTGATTAACAAATACAAATAAATGAATTACTAGCGTCTATTAAAATGAAGCGTCATGAAGATGGATATTATTCTATCTCGCTTCCTTATAGCCGCCAAGGCCGTCTATACTACGTTAGAAGGGGTAGTGATGGAAAAATCTTACACTTTTTCTCGCCTAGCCCCTATCCGCCAAATCCGTACCGTCCGATAAGGAACTTCGTTCCAAAAATTGTGTGTGTCAGCTCCGACGCGTGACTGAAGTTTACTCTTGAAAAACGATTGTTTTAAAATATATATATTAGGCAAAGTACGTAAATGAACACATATATTTATTTATATTGATTTCATAAAATATATTAATATAAATCATACAAGACATTACTCATTTCGCGCAATGAAAGGTGCGAGTATAACGCGCAGAGAAAAACCATAACAGCTTTACTTTTTGTGAACGCTTGATTTTACTTTCTTACATGGTAGAGCCATGATGCAGCTATTTTAGGGTTGCAGCACGAATGAGTCGGCTCGACCGAGGTAGGACCACGCTGTCACAAAATACCAGCGTAAAATAGCAGCTCAATGCTGCTGTTTCGTATGGAACCGGAGACCCTTTTTACTGGAAACCAGGCATTCCATCTCGGGCCTCAGGGGTGACAACGCATCTGCATTTTAATTCTTAATTCATCTATTTTCCATACCGTGCGCTACATGAAACGATTGTTAAGGAGTAAACTACAATTAACTCCAAAAAAGTTATGTTATTGACCAAGGTTAGCTCACACACATAAAAATAGGCCAACGGAAACACTGTAACCTTGTGACAAATACATACGTGACGAAACTCGCGATTCAACTCGTTCGTCGTCGTTGATTTCACTTAAACTTTATAAAGTGTCGAGTTTACAACAAATGGAAAAGTTGATTCCCCTCCTACTTCAAAACTCATGTGAAGATGTACAATCGAAAGAAAAATTTAAACAACTATTTTATAATAGACTTTTCTTCTTTGTCACTCGCGTTGCAAAGAGAAGGATTTACGTTTCGCAGAAGATTTGACGGCAATCATAAGCATTATTTGGCACCCACGGAAGATCAGCGTCGAAGTAATTTGTTAATACCAAGACTATGCTGAGTTGGGTACATTTTCTACCGACTTCAAAAAGGAGACGGTACTCAATTCGACTGTATGTTTTTTTATGTGTGTTACCTCACAACTTTGTTCTGGGTGAATCGATTTCGATGATTCTTTTTTTATTAGAAAGCTGGTGCTTCTCATGTGGTCTCATATAATATTATCAAGGTCTGACCAATAGTTTTTGAGTTATTCTTAATAATTTATATTGAAGTCAGTTGTAAAAAAAAAAAAAAAAATTATTAGTAACCATTTATCAAGTTTATAATATGTTATTATTTTAAGCACACTGCTAAATGTGTTACTAAAGAAACTTATTTTCTTTCTTTCTTCTTTCAAGTATAATTTCGCGCGCCTATGACTCAGCTTCCCGTTATTGGTCCGGATTATTGACAGCTGGTACAATTAAATTAAGACTGGTAATTTCATCATATGACCACATACAATAGGTTCCATGATTAATGAAGAGCAGCTTCAAAAGCGTGAGACCAGCGATACTTTAATTACAAGCACATGACGGACAATCTTCCCTAAAGTCCAAAACCCCATATCCAAACCCCAACATGGAATAACCTGATGAAACATGCAGGTAGGTGATGAATGCAAGTGTCTCACTCAGGACCATGCTTTGTGGCAATCTATAGCGAGATCTATGTTCAGCAGTAAATTTGTGATAAGCTATGATAATGATGATGAATAAAACTATTTCCGACATGCATTAAACTATAGAATAATAATTTAAAAAAATACTTAGCTTAGTAACAAGAGATAAACATAGATAAAATAATATTATTTAATGTTATATGAGCAGATAGAGAAACGCCTATTTAACGCCGGCAGTGTGTACTACAAAAGGAAAAATAACTGTGGTACAAAAAAAACATTACCCGAAGGTTCTAATATTACAAAACTGGCAATGTTATACATATATAAGTCAAATGAAAGAAATAAAGAAAAGGAAAATATGAAACGAAAAACGATATCCAAGACGATACGGTTCATAGTTATATGAACATTTATTTAGTTTATTGAAAACATAAGAAGGCGGCGAGAGAAAAGTACGATATCCGATCTCCCTTTGTAGAGCCAGAATAACTATTGGTGGCGGTTGACTAGATATTGCCAGTCATAAACAGTCGGTTGTAGCGTTATTGAAAATTGTTACTACCAACTTATTTAAGCTGAACAAACTTAGTACGTATACATTTTTGAATGAATATATTCTCAATTTTCGTCACACGTTATTTATTATGACTTTATCTGCGCAAACTACTTTTTCCAATTTTCGCAGTTAGTCCGTTCAAATAGACTCAAAAAGAAAAATTTTAAATGACATTTTCTGTGGTTGTAAAAAAGTTTTCTAGAGACAACCTTATCTTAGTCTACCCAAATTCAGAATATCAGCGGGGCTCTTATGAGTAAACTTATTACTTTGAGCCGTCTTAGAAACTTTCTCCCTTTAAGACTATCCTATGTTTACATTATTGGTTATACTGATATGTGTTATCCTGATTTTAAGGTAGTTCTATGTAAGCTAGAACGTCTCGTAAACTGTATCCGTTCTATCTTTCGTTTTCGCAAGTTTGATCTCGTGTCCTAATTTGGCTGTCAGCTGTGATGGTGATGGCTTCCTATTCTTCAAGGAAGACACGTAAGAACACTTTCACAGATTTTCTATTTTATTAGAGAACCACTATCCAGATTATTTTAAGCTTCTGTACAGCACTCAAAACATACAGAGTCGGAGACTCTTGCTCTCTCTATTCCTCTTTACTGTTCTAGTCTATATTTTAATCGTTTGCTGTCCAAAACGCGAGCTTCTAAGATGACCTGGTGCCTGAAACTTTAAAGACAACCTTCTACAAACAAACATTTAATTTAATGTTCGGGCACATTTTCTAAAAATGGCTTGTAATTGCTAAGCTCAGTCATCATTACAGTTCACTCTATCTTCGTTTAATAAGTATAATATGTATCTTACATTATATGTACTTGTATAATATTTCTATTACATGCAGAGTCTGTCAACACGCCCTGTAGCAGAGCAACGGACATCTCGCTCTTTTACCCTCTCACAAATGAGAGGAATCCTGTGCCTAGCGATGGGACGTAGAAAGGCTGCAGTTTTATTTAAAGCAAAGACTAAAATTGTGATTTGTGTGATTGGATATTGTACCAGCCACATATATTTCAAAAACATATGTATAATGCACAATATAGCGTGTAATAAATGATATATCTAATTATACAACCAAGATAATCGATGTATTCGAATCTGGTAATGCACACAGATTGATTCAATTTAACCCAGTCACTAACTCAAGGACCAACTAAACAAGTTTCCGAAAGTTAGATAAGATGGATCGACAGAGAGGGGTAGCACATTTGCTATGAACGGCAGAGGTCAAGACTGACGCAGCAAAATGAAATTTATGTCCTAATCGTATCGATTCAAGTGAGTTATCGAGAGAATAAATAGATAACATGTTATAGTCATCTTAAATATGTTTAATCATAGCTCAAGTCTTTCGATTTCTAAAAATATTTTTGAATAACTTAGTATTATAAATAAGTTAAAATTATTATTCGTGTTTTTTTATATATATAGAATAAAGGTGACAAACGAGCACACAGTCCACCTGATGGTAAGTGTATGCTGTGGCTCATAGACATCTACATTTATCCTCAATTAAGAATGCAAATGCAGATGCGTTGTCACCCCTGAGGACTGAGATGGAATGCCTCGTTTCCAGTAAGTAGGGTCTCCAGTTCTCTATACTCACCATTGCAGTGTTAAGCCGCTATTTTACGCTGGTATTCTGTGAGAGCGTGGTCCTACCCTGGACGAGCCGACCCATTCGTGCTGCAACCACGATATAGTTGCAGCATGGCTGCCACGGAAATATAATGTGTAAAATAATTGAAACCAGCAGAAGACACATAAAATTCCTTAGATTTATCTCGGGTGATTTTATCTTTTAAATGTATATTACGAGGGCGACACTAAAAGTTTTTAGAACTGGCCACTTGTAAACAACATAATAAAAAAATAAGTTCAAATTTTGAAAATAGAACTTTTTGCCAATATTATTGTGTATGTATTTTATTAATTTGTCATTTGTTTACGATTTGGCGGTAAATTGAAAATTGTCTATGTTACGTCAGCATGAATTTAACGCGAGAAAAGTTTCGTACCATGATTTTTGATGACTTTCGATGTCATTTAAGTCAAAAAGAAAATTATGATAGATTTCGTTTGGCCTCGTTTACAACTGGTTTAATGAGTTTAAACGTGGTCGCACTAATCTCACCGATGATCTGTGTGAGGGACGGCCTTCTACGGCGACGACTGAAGATAACATGAGTGTTGTGCGGTATATGATAGAGACTGACAAAAGAGACTTATCAGCAGATTCGGACAAGCTTAGGCATCGGTATGAGTCAAGTGCACAAAATCCTTCATGAACATTTAGCGGTCAAGAAGCTTTGTGCCCGGTAGATACCTCATAATTTGACAGAGGCCCAAAAACTCTATCGTGTTAATTGGTGTCGTGAAATGGTTCAAAAATTTAACGGAGGTGACTCAAATACTATGTTCGACATACTTACAAATGACGAAAGCTGGATTTATTGTTATGATCCTGAAACTAAGAGACAGTCTGCTGTGTGGGTGTTTCCTTCCGAGGAGTTGCCAACTAAAGTGAAAAGAGGTCGAAGCGTGGGAAAACAGACGGTGGTCTCGTTTTTCGGAAGGATAGGTCATTACGCAACAATTCGTTTAGAGGATCGAAAAACAGTTACTGCAGAGTGATACACTAAAAATTGTTTACCACTTGTCATAGAAAAAGTTCGGGAGAAACGACCTCGCAGTAGGATCCTCCTTCACCACGACAACGCCTCGTCGCATACCGCCGAGCAAAGAATCGACTACTTGGCGACGTCAGACGTGGAATTACTGGGTCACCCGCCCTATAGCCCCGACCTCGTACCTTGCGATTTTTATTTATTTCCGAAAACAAAATAAAAACTTCGAGGAAAACGTTTTACGGACGCCGCAGTGGCTGCGTTTCAAAATGCCGTCGAAGAGTCCCGTAAGGACGAGTGGGCAAAGTGCTTTTCTCAGTGGTTCTATCGGATACAGCGATGTATTGATGTAAATGGACACTACTGTGAATAGAAATAATAAAACTAATACCTTGCTAGTTTGTTCAGTTTTTGATTTTTTAAGAACTTTCAGTGTCACTCTCGTAAGTAATCGTTTTTGACCAATACGTATATATACAATATAACTGCTTCAAAAAAAACTTCTATCCTGGGAGGGAAGAACCAGCAAGAAATCCAGTTTTAAAAAAAAGGCAAACGGCACTTTAAAAAAAAAGAAAAACAGCTTAGAATCATGTACGTTACACAATTAACAACACAAAACAAATTAGAAATAGCCTGGTAGCGATCACCTCACTCCCAGGGGTTATTATCATCCTTAATATTATAATAACCCTTTTTATACAAACTTAGTTTTTGAACTTTAAGCAGGTCAAATTTTGTACGTTTTCTGGGATTTTGTCGTAAAAGCGTATAACATCGCCCTAAGAATGAATTACTGACTCGGTGGAATCGAGTAATCGGTACTACTAACTTGTGTCTGTTCCTAGTACGAGTTTTTACATTATGAATATCACTTATTTTTGTAAAACTACTTTTATTTTTGTGAACGTACATTGCATTTTTATAAATGTATTAAGAAGCCAAAATTAATATATTAATTTCCTTTAAATTTTAGCCGGAGTGACTCTTTAGGTTTTAAATCATAGATTGGTCTTGTGACCCTCTTCTGTAAAACAAATATGATTTCAGTGTCAGTCGCCTGTCTATTCTAATAATAATAATGTCCTTCAGACCGAATTTCGGTCACGGCTAGTCTCAACGGAGACTAACCATCGGCGAAGGACAGGATTATAATGCCCAAGTGTATGCGCAAGCACAGGTGCACTCTCTATTCCCTTACTCTCAGTCCGATAGGACGGTAAACCGACACGACCGGAGAGAGATCAGGCGCAGAACCAACGGCTTTACGTGCTTTCCGAGGCACAGGGGTGAGACACCGCCAACTTCCTGACTCCCGGCAGCTACTGAAAATTCCTTGATGTAAAAATTCAATAAATATTTTTTTGCCCGACTCGGGATTCGAATCCGGGAACTCATGATCAACATTCGCACTACTACAACCACTAGACCACGAGGCAGCCAACACTAATATTGAAACATTGAATACAAAATTGTCTCTACATATTTTTTAAGGTAACTAGGTGAATTAATGTTTGATTTTCTTCCAATCGGCTCAATCAATTATAAATAGCTAACGTGTACGGCAACATTCCACTATCTGGTATTAGAACATATTTTTTGCAGGAGCTTATAAATATGTAAGAAACGGTGGCCTCGCCCCACCGCACCGGTCCGCAGCAACTGTTTTTCCCCCTTACGATTTACAACCGTTAAAATGGCAAACAAAACACCGGGAGCTTATTTACACAGCGCCTAAAGGAAATCCGTACGTACGGACAAACTGAAAGGCACAAACATAAATCACTAACGTTGAGCTGTTATTATGTTTTTTAATCGCAGAAAACAGGCCAACTTTCACTCTTAAAGCGATTTATATGAAATTAGAATCCAAAGCCACAAATCATATGTCTAACTTGGAGCGTAAACAACAAGAAGGCGTTCGCACGCTATGAAGGCGTTTTCGCAAAAACAAAAAACAGTTCTGCAAAGCTGCCTAGAGAAACTTTATCGTAATGTTGACCTGACAACTTAGGGAGTTGTTTAATCCGACAATTCGCTGTAAAGTCACAAGTATAACAAAACAAGGCGAACGTATTCCCCGGGACGAAGAGAAGGCAAGCTGCGGGATCGCTATAATGTTGAATTTATTATCGGCTCTTCGCTGCGCTCCAGTTTGCGAGGCCATCCCACCTGATAACTCGTACGTGTTTCGGTGGAAATAATAACAGTAAACGAACGCTTATATCAAGTAACTACACGAGCCAATTTCAATGCAATTTCGGTAGTGCGGTTTGGTGTAAAAATCGGTTTATTTTTTAGAATAAACAGGAAGAATATGTAAATTCCAGTCATAATTTTCTACGATCTTCTAACAAACGTTTTCCCGAGTGTTTATGTGTAGCTATGAACTTTTACGAATTGAATAGAAGATAATCGATTTATAGTGTTCGATTGCAGCGTTTTTATGAAAATTTGGGTCAAACAGTTTTTAATTTAGCCTGTATTTTCCATGACTATTTTAATTTTTTTTCCTTTTTTTTTACTGTCGAACAGTTTTTAATTTAGCCTGTACTTCCCATGACTATTTTAACTTTGTTTTTCCTTTTTTTTACTAACCACTGGGCCTCACCTAAAGTAGGTATTTGCCATGATCTTTACACTTGACAGACGTACTGACGATAGCAGTACGTCTTGCACCTCTGACGTTGCTCCACGTCGCCCGTTTGAGTTTTTCAAATTATGGTATATATTTGAGATGATTATACTGCTATTTATCGAAGACCATGAGATTTTTGACGCAGAACCTATAGTAATACACTTGCACTGGAGTACATTGAGAATATATGAGATGATTAATTATAGGAAAATAACTACACGAATTAATCTATAATTCAATTAATTCACCTTTATTTGACCTACCATCAATTATAAGAAACTCAATATTTTATTATTCTTTAATAAATAAACTTTAATTAATATTAAATGTTACCTTTTTTGATTCCCGACATTTCGGGCACTTAACAGCACCCATGATGGTCACGAAGGGGTAACAAAGGCGTTTAACTTCCAGGTGTTTAGCGATGGCTAACTTCAAGTATTAAATATTAATGTTTGATCCGATCTACCAGAACGAGCTTACAGTATCTCGACTCTAGAAGAAATAAGAATCCTCCAAATTCTAGAGGTTTATTCATATTACCTCACTTAATTATCCTTGTGTAGAATGCGCCATATAATGTTGCAAACCGAAGGGTCTTTCGCCCAGAATTGAAACAAAAAAGTATACTAAGTCCAAACCCATGACATAATCTAATCTATTGAAATTTGAATTGAATCCTTTCAGTCCTTTATACACGATTGAACAAAAACGACGACTAACATTGTTAGGTAAATGTACAATGCCATCAAAAACATAACTTGTAAAAAGCCAAGTCCCGCAACTCAGTTCTTCTACCGTAAAAAGTTGTGAGATCCGTGTAATACCAAATCGGTTAATTTATTCAGTTCCTACTTAAGGGTCCTTCTGTCTTAGTTAATAATAAGTTTAAAATAATAAGTTTTTAAAAATAAGTTATTACATAATTAGCTATCCTAACAACATCTTATAGTGACAACAACATCAATACTAAAAACCTTTTATATTTTAAATAAATAGATTGACTTGGCCATCGCATGAAAACACAATGTATCTCTCAAGTAATACAT
Organism: Parnassius glacialis; assembly: GCA_033319125.1. Taxonomy (NCBI): domain Eukaryota; kingdom Metazoa; phylum Arthropoda; class Insecta; order Lepidoptera; family Papilionidae; genus Parnassius; species Parnassius glacialis. The sequence goes on along the minus strand of JAVANC010000028.1, from coordinate 34,231,265 downwards.
ATTATATTAAATTAGATTGTTTAGTGCGATTGCCAAATCAATTTGGTTGGTTCCTAAAAATTCAGGCTTCTAGTTTTATCCACAACGAAGTTATAGGGTTTCGAAAATGGCCTGAACTGCTTCGAGAAAATGATGGTACAGCTGTGCCACTTTTTTGCTCGACCTGGCGAGGGCACTGCTGCCCCCAGATTATTTTTAACCAGATTTCTAACTCCTATTGCCAGGGAATCCGTCTGGATAGGTAGGTACCACCCTCTTGTGCGAGCAGTTATGCAGGTCTACAGAGAGAGAGAGACCAGTATCATTGCGACCTAAACGATCTATTGTGATCGCTTATATGTCTATAGTTTACTGCTAAGCCATACGTCTACAATGAATAGAAGGAGTTGCTTAGCTGTGAGCACTTTCATTTATTCTGGGCGGGGTACATAGTCTCCCAGATGAGTACTACGTTTGCTCATTAAGGGTCTGCTATCAGTTAGGATGTGTAAAGACGTTTCTTCCTTTAGGGATCAAAACCGTCACATCCTTGAGTTGCTTAGACCCAGGATGGACATGTGCCAAGTGCTTGCACTGCAGTGTTCAGGTCTGAAGGGTATTGTGCCAGTATAATTACAAGTTTGGGCTTTTTATACGTGGTAGAGCAGCTATATTGGAAGTATAGTTGTAGCACGAATGGGTCGGCCCGGGAAGGTCGGACCGGGGAAGGATCACGCTCTCACAGAATACCAGCGTAAAATGGCAGCACGACTCTGCTGTGTTTCGTATGGTAAGTGTAGAGAACTGGAGACACTTCTTACTGGAAAAGAGGCATTCCATCTTAGTCTTCACGAGTGACAACGCATCTGCATTTTTTGAGGATAGATGTGGATGTCTATGGGTACACAGCAACCGCTTACCATCAGGTGGACTGTGTGCTAATTTGTCACCCTATCCTATAAAAAAAAGCTGTGACACATTCCATCTTAGTCCTTAATGTGTAGCCTTCTTTGTTTGAAATGGGCTGCAGGTGTGTATTGACTACGGTAGCTACTTACCATCTGATGAACTGTAAGGTCGGTTTTTTTTTATAGAAGAGGGGGCAACAAACCAGCACGCGGCTCACCTGATGGTAAGTGACTACTGCCGTCCATGAACAACCGCAACACCAGGGGAATTGCAGATGCGTTGCCGGCTTTATAAAAATGTGTAAGCTCTTTTCTTGAAGGTTCCTAAGTCGTATCGTTGTCACTTTGGTTTTATAAAAACACATTCTTATTGTAAGGATTCATACCCCGAGAAAAATAATCTCCTTCAAACTTTCTTGTCACTTCTTCTAGCAGTAGGATTGGTTAACGTCTTTAACTATCAAATATGTTTTATAGCGAATATGGTGAGGGTAAATTTTGAGTTAATCATTGAAACAAAAAGTTACGGGCAGAAACAACCGTGCCTAAAAACAAAGTTAGGACGTTAAACAAAGGCGCAAATCAAAAACTCATGATATATGCCTACATAGCATAAAAAAGTATTCGGTATACAAGCATAGTTTTTATCGTCGAATAGCAGCCAGATGTATTTGAACCGATTGGTAAAATGCCAGTAGAAACTGAGATCGATGATATGTACGCATTCCCTGGAAATTTAACGTAGTTTTTTTTTTATTTAGTTAAATAAGTAATTCAAAAGACGTTATAATATAATATGTAGATATAGAAGCCATGGTAGCTCAGGGAATAGAATAGAATAGAATAGAATAGAATAGAATAGAATAATTTTTTATTCAATATCGATTATTACATAATTCTTATTGAAAGTCATTTTCTATTTACCACTGGTTCGGAAAATACCTCAGTACTGGGAAGAACCAGCCAGAAACCCAGCGGGACTTTTTTTTTTCAAACATATTTCATTTAACAATAATTTCATTTATACAATTTTTAAATGATTTTTAATAGAACCAGCATGGTGGCGATCACCTTATTCACCTTATTCCCAGGGGTTATTTTCATTCATGTATTCCTTGATATTATAATAACCCTTTTTGTACAGTTTTTCTTTAATAAAACTTTTAAACTTGTTTATTGATAAACTTTGAATATGTTCTGGGATTTTGTTGTAAAAGCGTATACATTGCCCCATAAATGAATTACTGATTCTGTGGAGTCTAGTAACTGGTATTACAAGCTTATGTTTGTTCCTAGTGTTTAAAGAATGCACATCCTTATTCTTATTAAAGCTATTTATGTTTTTATGTACATACATTAGATTTTCATAAATATATTGCGATGCCAAAGTTAATATGTTTATTTCTTTAAATTTTTGTCTGAGGGACTCTTTACAATTTAGGTTATAAATCGCCCGAACGGCTCTCTTTTGCAAAACAAATATAGCTTCAATATCAGTCGCATTACCCCATAGCAAAATTCCATAAGACATTACGCTATGAAAGTAACTAAAATACACTAATCTAGCTGTCTCAACATCTGTGAGACTTCTAATCTTTCTTACAGCATATGCTGCAGAACTAAGTCTGCTTGCTAATTTAGATATATGGGGGCCCCATTGAAGTTTCGCGTCAATAGTAATACCGAGAAAAACAGTGGTATCCACAAGACTCAACTCCTCCCCATTTAATAGCACATTGGTATTCGAATGTTTTACATTAGGTATTGTGAATTTAATACACTTAGTCTTATTGCCGTTTAAGAGCATATTGTTGGCGTTAAACCAATGTACTAATTTCGATAGAGCATTATTTACATCGTCATAATTAATTAACTGCCGTTTGAGTTTGAAAATTAAAGAGGTATCGTCAGCAAATAATACTATATCGTGATTGTCCCCTACAAGATAAGGTAAGTCATTAATATAGATTAAAAACAGGAATGGGCCAAGAATCGAGCCCTGAGGAACGCCCATTGATACTACCGATCCGGAGGAACCTTTACCATTTATCAAGACTTTTTGAGTTCTGTTACTTAAATATGAAGTAATAAGTCTAAGCGCCAAATTTTTTACACCGTAATGTTGTAGTTTCCTGATTAATGTTTCATGATGAACACAATCAAAAGCCTTGGAAAGATCACAGAAAACACCTAAGGCATCCTGTGAATTCTCCCAGGCATTAAAAATATATTTCATAAGCTCAACACCGGCGTCAGACGTCGAGCGACCCCTTGTAAATCCAAATTGGTTTTTATGAAGTAATTTATTTGTATTAAAAAAAATTAACAATTGATTCAAAATTATTTTTTCAAAAATTTTACTAAGAGTTGGTAGTACAGAAATAGGTCTAAAATTAGCGGGGTCCAATGTACTACCAGATTTAAATAAAGGTATTACTTTACTATACTTCATTAAATCAGGAAACACACCAGAATCGATACAAGTATTAAAAATAATAGCAAGATGAGGTGCAATTAAATCTATTATGGACGCAATAACTGTCACGGAAATCCCCCACAAATCTGCGGTTTTCTTTACATCAATGGTTTTAAAGTATTTTACAATATCTTGCGGTAATACTTTTTCGAATCTAAATTCTTTTAAACAGATATTAACATTCTGTTTGAGTAATGACTCGGCGACAGTTGGAGAAGTATTCAAAGACTCTGTTGTCAAAATAGGAATATCAGTGAAATATTTCTCAAACACCGCTGCGACTTCTTGATTTGATTTAGTCAATTCATATCAACAGCTTGCCTTATATTTCATAGCACACGAGCAGGGACGTGAACAAGTGGTAAAATTAAAAATTTTGTACAAACGACTTCAATATAAATAAAATTAGAACATCAATTAAATTAGATACGCAGAAAGTCAATTAAATACGCATTATTAAGGATAACTCAAAAACTACTGGTTAAATCTTGATCACATTCATATTGGACCACATGAGAAGCTGCTGAAGCTACTGGGAGCCGTGGTAGGTTAGATGGTTAGCGCTCGCTGTAAGTTTTACAGTACGCGAGCAACCCGGGTTCGATCCCCGCTGGCACCAATGAAATTGTTAATTGTTATTTAAGTGCTGATTTACCACGTGCTTGGCGGTGAAGGAAGACATCGTGAGGAAACCTGCATGTCTGAGAAATAAAAAAAATATATCTCGAAGCCGTGTGAAGTTCGCCAACACGCATTAGGGCAGGGCCGCCGACGTTTCCTTGCCCTAAAACCCTCTCAGAAATGAGAGGAGGCTTGTGTCCAGCAATAGGACGTATATAAGCTGCAACTTTACTTTTTTTACAAGAGAAGCACCAGCTTTCAAATAAAAAAAGTATCATAAAAATCGGTTTGCCTAGAAAAAATTTATGAGGTAACACACATAGAAAGACCTTCTCCTTTTTTGAAGACGCTTAAAAAAGGAGAACAAAACGTGAAAAGTGTATAAAAAAGTGGGGAATGATTTGACAGCATCTGTCTTTACTTGCTATTACAATGTGGTTGTGTTCAAGACAATAGTAAATGGGTTTTGTTCAGCTAAGTGCATTTTGCCAGGTTCGGCTGCATCACCGCTTACGGTAGTTATAAATGGTGCTGCAAACAAATCTTAGGTATACGTATTATTTACATGAAACTTCTACGTCATATAATTTATATTCGCTGTTACAGATAAAGATAGAGATATTTATTTTGTAAAACATGAGTAAAAATATAAAGGTGTTAAAAAACTTAAAATGAGCTACATGATTTGCCATTTATGGCGTACAAAAATTATAATTCATATTTTATTAATTATACAAGATAAAGACTAACCCTACGGACCTAATTCTAGATGTGCAACAATTTCAATGGCATCACCTAAGATTATATTAGAGAAATGTCACAATTCAATATTTAGCTTAAAACAAATCAATCATTTAAGAAATCAGGCAAGCTGTAATAACATTTGGCTATCAGATATTTTTAAGATGTAGCTCAAAAAGTGTAGTAGGCAATTGTTTGATGGTTTTGGGGATTTTATTATACATTAGCTGTTACGTGTTTCAAAACATGACAAGTTTCCCAGTTTGAAATTAGATATTTAGTATTATAAAATTGTAAATAAGCTGTGCACGTTGATCATCATTGCACATGAACATAGTTGCTGTATATAAAAGTGTTAATAAAAACTATAATAAGTCTTAAACTATAAAATAAATTAATATATGTTGTGAACGTCGACCGATACCCAGCTCAATGTATTGGATAAAAGCTACATGCAGGAGCTTTCCTTCGTAATGAGTTAGAGACTCCTTGGTCATTAAGCCACGCAATCTTTTGTAAGGGTTCCTTTTATTATTATTGGACTCAGATTTTCTTCGACTACAAAGGAAAAATATATTTATCTATTTATTTTCATTGCCCGGTAGTGACAATGTAAGAATATTCACTACCCCATATCATCCCGTGTGCGTGTCGTAAGAGGCGACAAAGGAAAACAAATCAGGGAATGGGCAGCAGGGTCTTCGACTAAAAATAAATATCTGCCAACCTGCTTGCCAAGCGTGGCAACTATGGCAAATATTTTTTATATTATAGTAAGCCATGTAGCCTAAGATGGTGAAGCGCACTGACTTAACAAAAGCCTATGCACTCTTGCCTTGAAGACACTCATTGTGTGTCGATCGATCGAGATCGAATGGAAAGATAGATGCTGGCAACTTATTACACCCCTTTGCTGTACGCATTACAAACGATGTAGCAAACCGTTTGGTTCGAATTGTGGTCAACAATTCTGGTTGTCCGATGGTGGTAGGGAGAGGGAGAAATTAAATTATGCAATCCCTGCGTACACTCCGAAATGTATCCTGTAGAAAACCGAAAGACTGGCGGCTACTTTCCGTCTGTGATCGAAGCTGCTAAGACTGATTTTAACCATGGCAAATAATCCACATATCAACCAATCTATTGGGGAGGCCTATGTGCAGCCGTGGACTTTAATAGGCTGTAGTGGTATTTTGATATAACGATTTTATTTAAAAAAAAAGGAACAAATCCTGTAGCACTATAACGTCCATTGCTAAATACAGGCTTCTTACCATTCAGGAAAATTAAGTTAAAATTAGCCTAATTAGCGTGCGTAACTCTCAGCGGTTGCATTGAACAAAACAGTACCTAACACCTTGCCTATTATGTAATAGGCAAGGTGTTAGGTACGTATGTACGCATCATAGATATAATAATAGAAGGAGATATGCCCGGTAGTTGAAAATGTATAGGAACCCGGTGTCTCCAGTTGGTCCCTACCACCCGCCTACTATTACACTTGCAGATCAGTAAAAGCAATAGATACGCAGTCGCGCACACACCCGCATTTTATAAATCAGAACGTACTACACAATCAATTATAAACCGTATCCCTACAGAAACAGCGTGCATTTACCATGCACTGTACTACTTACTCACACAAAAATATCAGTCGCTATCGTTGTGCTGTGCATTTTAAAAACAAAAGCCATTTATTTTACATATACATTAGTGATTGACTAAATTGGAAAGTTATCGATTCTCTTCCATTTATACTAAAATTGCACTAAAATTGAAAATAACATAAATAAAAAACGATATGCACAGGAAATTATATAATAAAAATAAACAATATGTAGCTAAACGTTAATTATTAAGTACCCAACCAACTTAACAAATACAATAAAAAAATCCGGTTATGTTGGTTTAGATTGTCATAGCGTATTGAAAAAGTAGGTATTTTGGCATATGGTACTAGTTTTTGTAGGGAACCAGTTTGGTGGCCTTCCTGTGGCATCAGTTCATTTCTTTTTTAAATTAGGATCTTTTGGGAAGCTGAAAATGTACGATAATAATTTATTTATCATTTACATATATCCTACGCAATTTCTTAAGCTCACCATATACCTGGCAAGCCTTTGTTAAAAAACCCCTGGTTGGTTAAGATTTTGTTAAATATATGAAAACAAACACACACTCATGCATAACAAATAAATAGCCAGGAGAATTATGTTGACTTATTTTTAGCAAAAGTCACTATTATAATATTATCTGAATTCTGAACCATGCCAATTAGGTATAGTAACGCATTCGAAGCTTTTGAAAACATAAAAGTATGGAATTAACACGAAGATAAGGCATAATATACTATAATTCAACCCAAAACACTTCACCGATGATTAACCTAATTATTTAAGCAACTTAATTAATGATCTCTAGTTACGAATTCAGTGTAGTAAACGGTGAAAATAATCACAATAATTAAATACCATTATGTCACATCAGCCTTCCCACCGGGCTGAAACGGTTAACAAATTGAAAGAAAAAGAATAAACTATAATAGCAATTCGCCAATCGACATTGTTGTCGATAGCATACCTTAGTGGATCTGCGCAAGCACAACACTAACTCATCGCAAGATACAGTGGCCGTACTACACGATGCATCCCCATAAATAAAGTATCGTTTGGTCATATTTACATTGCTTTTTCAGTCGCTTTGCGATATACATAAGTAGTGGTTAAGGAGCAATGTATTTACTACAAAATAGTACCGTTGCAGTGATATTTGAAAACAAAAATAACGCATTAAGAGCAAAAAATATTTTACGATTTGTTGTTTTTCATGATTTTAAAGATAAAGATAGTAAAATACTTGTTCTTACATATGGTAAGTGATTCCATGATCTACAAAGATTTTGTTTTGGCTTCGGTTTTTACAAGAAACCACTGAATAACACGGCATTCTGATATTGTTTCACGATTACGGTTGAAAGTATACTAAAACGCAAAGACGGCCGTTTCAATAGAACCTGAGCATTTTGATCATATCGTGCGGACACAGACACGCCCCCTTGCCACTTCTCCTCTATTTAATATTTCTATGGTACGCATATATGAAACATTACGCATATGTGTGAAATATTTATATGTGTTAGAGACACGCTGTAGCTTTATGCTTTATGAGGGGTGCACCATGAATGGGTCAACTCGACCGGGAAGATCGACAATACCAGCGTGAAATAGCAGCATCACTCACCATCATCACTGTGTTTCTTATGGTGAGTGATGAGAACCGGAGACCCGTTCTACTAATAACAAGGCATTCTATCTTAGCCCACATTTATATTTTGATTTTAAATTAATGAATAATGTTGGAGTCTATAGGCCACAACAACCGCTTACAATCAAATGGACTGTAGGCTCGTTTGTCATCTTACTCTTAGAAACAATTTAGATCCCAACCAGTAAAAAAAAAGTTGAAGGTGTAGGAAAACATTGTGAGGAAACCTGCATACCTGAGAAATTAAAAATAAACTTCGTAGGCATATGAAGTCCGCGAACAAGCAATGGGCCGTCCAAAACTCTGTCAGTAATGTGAAGAGGACTCTCTTCGTATTTTAAAGATGTTTTTGCTGTTTTACAGCTTTTAAGACTCATCAAACTAACTACTAAAATGTAAAAAAACTCAACTAAGTCAAAACAAGTCAAACTAAACAAACTGGCAGGGCATATTTCAAAATCTTATACTTTTTTATTTTTTTACTGATATTACTACAATCCTATATGATGGTAAGTGTTGATGAAGCTCTAAATGGTGAACGCGGTTACTTTTTGATTTTGTTTACATATATTACTATAATCCTATATTGTTGGTAAGTGTTGGTGAAGCCCTAAACGCACTGTCTTAGTGTGACCAAAGCCTATTTATTGCTTGGAAGAAACCCAGATTGTAGCTGGGTGGTAACACAGACGCCAGCAAATTATTCCACTCATTTGCTGTTGCACGTGTTACAAATGCCGAAGCAAACCCTACGGTTCTAATGCGTGGAATATCGCGTCGCTGTCATACTTTTAAAAATAATTAAGAAGAAATGCGGGTGGTCTTTTCTCCACACAAACGCTCTCGAATGTTTTCTTTCTGGTTTATGACCTTATAGCAATTAATTTTACAGTAAAATAAATATCAACCTCTTCTATGTCCCTATATTTTTCTTTTTGATGATACATTATCTTTATAAGTACAAGAACCCTTACAAAATGCTCAACATTGCCTATTTAGACCGCTTTCAATAGAGGCTTAGTGTTCAAAGTTGATAACTAATACTGAAAAAAGAAAAACATATGGACACAGTTTATATTCTTCTTATACAGTTTATGAAATATCTTTTAAATTGGTCCAACATTGGAGGAGGAAATGGTAGAGCTAAAACTCGAATTATGCCTTTTGTAATATTGGAAAATATGTAGTATATCCCCCACGCCAATATACTACACTTTTTACTTAGGCTATTTAGTCGGATCTGCAGTTGTCCTTATCAGACGCCGAGCGCTCACAGAGTGACAGCGATAGTTTCTTCAACTACCTGGTTTCCAAGTCTCTCGGCCCGCATTTCCTCTTAAGCCTCTATTGCTACATAAAAATATATAAATACATATAAATACACAATCAACTCTTTATTTGAAATAGGTATGATTCGTTTGTACTCAACATCGTCCAACGAACTCTGAAAACTTTAAAGTTCGTTGACCATGTCCATTATAATGTATCACAAAATTGAACACATTCGGAGCCAGTGGAGCTCAGCTATTAGCGACATAATATATTATCGCAATGTAAATCAGTGGGAATGATACGCAAATCACTCTCGTAATTGTTTTGTTCGCAATTTGGCCCCCAGATGGCAATGAAGTCAGGATCGAGCGTACTAGATAAGTGTTTATAGGGGTAATTAGTGCCGAACGAAATACGCTCTATCGAGGTCGACGTAAACCTGCTAACGGTTGCGAATTATTGAGATACGATCGCGCTTAGGATCGCGTTGATGAGGAGTCGCAACTTGATGTGTAGAAGATTGGCACAGATTGTTAGATTAAAAGCTTCATATTTATAATTTTAGATCAAATAATATTTGAATGACTGCCTCATGTGTGTTGCACGTAAGCACGACTGCTGATCATGTAGTCCCGCTTTCGAATCCTTGGGTGGGCCAAAATTAATTATTGGATTTTTCTGTTCAGAAATCGGCAGCAGCCCGGAGTCAGAAAGTAGGCGGTTTCTCACCCCGTAGCTTTAGAATTTAGATACGCGTCAGATTACCGTCCCATCAGACTATGAAAGTGAAGGTTTAAGAGTGAACCTGTACTTTGCGCGCACATTCGTGCACTATAATCCTGTCTTGCGAAGAGGGATAGTCTTCGGTGAGACTGGCAACCGTAAACGAAATTCGGTCTGGAAGACATCATTTTCTACCGACTTCAAAAAGGAGCCGGTACTCAATTCGACTGTAAGTTTTTTTTATGTGTGTTACCTCATAACTTTTTACTTGGTGAACAGATTTCGACGATTCCTTTTTAATTTGAAAGCTGGTGCTTCCCTTGTGGTCCCATATAATTTTGATCAAGGTCTGACCAATAGTTTTTGAGTTATTCTTATTAATTTATATTGAAGTCGGTTGTAGAAAATTTTTAATTTTAAATTGTATTGTTTGGTTACTCCTGTCGAGTGACATGCGTCATCCCGTTTTGTATTAGGTATGATTATGAAAATATTTTTTATTTCTTTTTTGAACCATAGCAGCTCAAGGGCTTGTTGTTCACTTTTCATTTCAATGTAGGTGTGCAACCCGAATTCGACTACTGAAATCAAACACAACTAACTACTCGGAGCTGAAGAGAAGCACCATGAAGAAAACTGAAATTAAAATATGTCCAGTATTCTCATTCTCTCTCAGTCTCAGTATTCTATTCAGTCGCAAGTATATTTACAAGCTGCGAGGCATTCTATCTTAAGCCTCGAGGGCGACGTCGCATTAAGACCTTTATTGTTTGAAGTTGCACGCTGTAGAAATCGGCTAGAAGAACTTACAAACGAACTTACTTTAACAAAAAAATAACGATATGAACTATTAGTGACCAATTTTTACTGAAGTACCTATTTAACAAAAACTTAATTAAAACCATGTCACAGTCAATACTATACAAAAAGTCGCGCCAATTTATATAAATCGGATCTCTTTAAAACTCGTCAGTATTACCACACAAATCGTGTTATTTTAATTAAAATATTTCACTATTTTAATTGATCTTACACTATCTACGTATAGAATACTATATTTACTTTCACTATCTGACCTAGCTTTTTTCTTATGTTTTAGAACATAAAAAAGTGAAAGTAAAAACCACGCGTAATGAAAGTAAAATAAAAAAAGTAATAGATTAATTATGTTATAAGATATAGTAGGTATTTGGTGTACAGCTATGAAGATAATTTGTTAAATAACTACTAAATTAACAAAAGTTAATTAACAGAAAACATGCATTTTTGGAACATAACTTAAAATACAACATTGTTTGAATTTTTCTTTAAGAATAGTTTTAAGAACCTTCTCACTAGAATTTTATCTTGGAGGTTTTAATACACTATTTGCACATGGATAAACAGTCAGACCCGGAACTACCACAACATACAAAATACATATTATAATTATTATTCCATGAGCGATTTGAGTCCGCAACCAGCAGTACCGCAGATAAACGCTTAGCTACTGTCTGTGCTACCGTGCCGTACAGCGTTAAGATGTTTTATCTAGCTATACTACCTTTGAATTAAACTTAGAAGAAGCAAAAAACGAAAGAAAAACATATTCCATAAAGAATAAACAGTATCTATTTAATATCTTTCACAAGATACTCTATCACCTCTTATGAGAGAAAACGAAAACCAATGTTCGTTACGTACAAATCCTATTTTCTGAACAGCCATTCATGTATTAGTAAAACCCATTCAATCAAAGTTTGTTCGAAGTTCGAGCACGGACAAAGGCGACCATTAATAGATATTATAACTAAAACAAAGTTACAACTTCAGCTCTTTTTATAATTACTTAACGTAATTCACGTTCCACGCTAGCTAACTTACACTACTTTTGTATTTCGATTATTATCAACACATATTTAAGGTTTACTGCCAATAATGTTTATACGTGGTAGAGTCATGTTGCAGCTATATTATTAGTATATTTGTATCAATTGTGTAGAATGGGTCGGCTCGACCGGGGAAGGACCACGCTCGCACAGAATAAAAGCGTGAAATAGCAGCTTAATGCTGCTGTGTTTCGTATGGTGAGTGTAAACGGCCGGAGAACTTATTTACTGGAAGCGAGGCATTCCATCTTAGTCCTTACGGATGACAACGCATCTGCATTTTGATTCATATTAGAGGATAGATGTCTATGGGCCACAGCAACCACTTACCATCAGGTAGACTGTGTGCTCGTTTGTTACACTTATCTTATATAAAAAAAATGGTTTAATAATAATGTTATACTATTCTCTCCCCATGTAAAGAACCTTGGTATGAATGTTGATAGTTGCTTAACATGGAACAAACATATACAGGAATTGAGTCGAAAAACTACTGTAACTTTGCGACCTCTATATCGATTAAAAAACTTTCTATCCACCAAAACTAATATCTTACTTGTCCACTCATTTATTCTACCGATTACTGATTACGTCGATGTGTGTAGCTCATACACATACCTGTCTCAACATCATCTTATTACATTGGATCGTCTGTTTAACAACTGCATCAGATACATTTATCGTATTCGTAAATATGACTAACCTTCTTACTCAGCTAAATTGGCTGCCTATCCATCAGCGCAGATATGTTAGAATACTCTGCACCCTTTTCTCAATTCTGAACGATCGATGTACTCCCGACTATCTGAAATCCAAATTTCAATACCTGGGAGATTCTCATAATTGTTCTCTGCGTGCGTTTCGTGGGTCAACTAAGGGAATCATCATCTTATATACTAGATGTAAATATGCCTAAGTTTAAGGGAATAATGTCATAAATTAGAAACATCTGGTCACTGCAATTGCCAATCCTTTTGCCAAGCGTAACGTCTCACTACTATAAGGAAAGCCTATGCATAGTAATGCTTCGTTTACGAAATATACGGTTCGTATGGTAAGTTTATATAACCGGAGACCCTTTTTACTGGTAACGAAGCATTTCATATTAATCCCTCAGCGAGACAATGTATTTGCATTTTAAATCTTAATGAGGGTAGGTTTAGGTATCTTTTTGTTTTAGGTATCTTTAGGCCACTGCTTTCTTTTAGGATCAGGTGGACTGTGTGCTCGTTTGTCACACTTATGCTGTAACACGATATTTCCGAGAGTAGTTAACTAATTTAGCAGATTGTTATCTGTGATTTTTAACTGTGGTAGAATATACTACCACAGTTATCTAATACAAATATAAACTAAATCCGATGACAAATTAAATCGATTTATATTTTTTTATGTGATCCAATTATTTTATGAAACACTATAATTATGTATATACTTGTTAAATAGTAAGTTTTTAACGAAATGATTACGTTGATTTTAATAGGCAACTGGTCTGCGATGTCCGTTCACTATTTGTAGTTAGCCGACCGGTTCGAGTTACGTCCTAGTTTAGCGCAATATACTGCACGAGCCGAACCTTGGACGGTAAAAGTACCGAACGTTCTTTAAATATCGTTTAGTCAACAAATTTAGATTTTTCTAGAAATAAATTCCTTGTTTTTTGAGTAATTACTTACTGAACATTACATTTTTCTCAGGGTTCTGTGTTTATATTATCAAGAAGGAAGGATGGAAAACTGAGAACAAGCCTTGGCGTTATTAGCTAACATAAAATTAAGAAGTAAATTACTCTAAGTACTGCAGCAATTAAACATCAGACGATGGCACGACCATTCCAAAGAATTTTATCTCTCACTTTCATAGTGTACTTAATATTCCATTAAGCGTACTGGATATCTTAATAAAAAAAAACATGAACCGTTTACCCTGGCAATAGACAACCAAGTTATTTATATGTATAAACTAAACAGCAAACTAATATCCCAAAAGAGACAATTACCCTTAAAACATCCCAATAATCATCGGTATAAATAGTTTAGGTCTAATAATTTTTGATATAATATTTCCTTTCTTTTTTTAGGGTTCCGTACCCAACGGGACCCTATTACTAAGCCTCCGCTGTCCGTCCGTCTGTCTGTCGGTGGGCTGTATCTGGTAATCCGTAATAGGTAGACAGTTAAAATTAAAAAATAATAAAAATAAATCAAGAATTATACGGAGCCCCCCCCCCCCCCCCACTAGAAACGTGTGTCATGGTACCGATTCGCACTTTGCCGGTTTTTTTGTAGATATTTCCTTAAATTAATCAAGACGAAAAATTGGGTTCGGCGTTAGAACCAAACCGCCAAGTTATAATTTATCCCAGACTCTTTCTCGCACAGCTTGCATGATCTCAATTCACTACGCCATTTCAATGCTATTGGTGCACTTCACGCATTTTTAAAAATGCCTATATCTTTTAGTAGTTTAATAAATACTAATATATTTGTAAGTTTTGCAGCACAAACATTCACAATTATTATGACAATTATGAAGTTTATGGCCTCAAGCCGGGGAAAAACCCCGGTTGTTTCACAACATATTTGGAACTTTAAATCACAAAACCTATTATAAAGTCCTACTAGTACCTGTGTTCACAAACTCTACACATATAACTCTAAACATATAACTTGAAACAGTATTTTACATCAAACACCAAAACACAATTACATAAAAATAACTACGTCATCAATCAGCCTTTCATCAATCACGTCCAATGGCACCAGAAGGCAAAACTTAATGTGCTTTCATGTAACTAACGACAGCCTTTAAATGGCAGCCTGCCACGCTGGAAAATCTAAATAGGGCATAATTATCCTCATTTAAACGGAAACAGGGAAAGTTTCACGTTTACCCCCAAATACAACCGCTCACGAACTAAAATTAAGGAGAGTATCAATTTACTACGCGACGTGTAGGCTAACCATCTATCACGATTTTTTAAGCGAAAACTTCTTTAGAATCGTTGTGATCTGAAACTCGATGAAACGAAAGGGAGTCAAATATATACATCTATCGGATTTAGCCTGCGAGAGAATGAGATAAAATACAGTATCTCCTATTATCTTGGCCTTCTTTTCTGAAGGTTTCACTTCTATCGCGTGTAACCTGCACACATGTTTTTTTAAACAACTAAAGTAAATAAAATTTGCAGTTCACCTGATGGTAAGTAGCTATGCAGTCTACGAACACCTGCAGTCAACTTTAAACAAGGCTACAGATGCGTTTCCACCTCTGATGACTAATGCCTCACATTGCTTGTAATTTTACTGGCTATCAACCCTTCAGATCGAAACACAGCAGTGCAATCACTGCTATTTCGCAACAGAAATAGATATTAGGACGACCTACTGTGACGGCGTTTTAGGCAGAAAAGAATTACTACCATCTTTTTTACCTAGTTCTTCGAAAACATATGTATTAAGAAATATAATCGTCACTGCTGAATCACAGTTAAAAAACAATTATATTCCCGTAAAATATAAACAAGCAACGAATCAAAAAAAAACTTAATAAAATATCAAAAATACATCTAAGCGTTCGACAGCGGCGCTACAAGGCCGCTGCTGGTTCGAATCCTGCAAGGAATAACTGTTTGTCTGGCCTACAAATTGTTTTTGGTATAGATTTTTGTCCATATGCTGTAAATGTATGTAAAACTTCTCCACAATACAAAAGAAAATTTTAAGTTTCTCAAAATTTTATGCGTAGCAGAGTCATACTGCAGCTATAAAATTGTAGCACAAATGTAACGATTCGACCGGAGAAAGACCACTCTCTCACAGAATACCAGCGTAAAATAGAAGCTTAACGTGAAATGACAGCTTAATGCTGTAGTGTTTCGTATGGTGATTGTAGAGAACCGAAGACACTTTTTACTGGAAACGAGGCATTCTATCTTGTAGTCCTCAGGGGTGATAACGCATCTGCATTTTGATTCTCAATCGAGAATAAATGTTTATGTCTATGGGCCACAGCATCGACTTATCTGGACTGTGCGTTCGTTTATCACACATATATTTCTACAACTTTTTTATAAAACCTAAAATATTACTAAAACGGTTAAAAATCCCCCTTCAAAGTTTTTGTACAACGGTAAAACTTTCTAATTTGAAAAGGATGTATTCGTGTAGTAGTGGACTACCCTCTGTCGCCGATTACGACACCTACGGGATGAATGAGATAAATTTATTTTGTATGTGTACACGCAGCAAAACAAATTTGAAGAAAATAATTTAAATAAAATATTCTATAAAGTCAAAACCTCTACTATTGATAAAACTACTAGCTGACCAAGCAGACGTTCTGCCCTTTTCGACGATCCTTCATATAAAAAATCCTTAAATTCATAATAAAAAAATAATGAGTGTCACTTATCAGGGTAAAATCTCTCAAGTTTGACCAAACTGCACAGTATGCAAATTTCATTGAAATCAGTTCAGTAGTTTAGGAGTTCATCGCGGACAATCAACGTGACACGTAATTTTTATATATAAAGATTTAGTAAATAAGAAACAACTTCGTGATATATATAATATATAATACTATTTTCTTCGCGTCCTGGTTTCAATGCAACAATTATGGCAGCACTAATAACACCAGAAACGTGCTCATAATGAACAGAAACGAGGTCACGAAACTGTCTACTTTTACTCGCCAAACTGCAGTATCGAACTGAATGTTTTCAAGGCTATTGTAATACACAAATAAAAAATCTGTCTGTTTATCCGTATAACTTCTTTTAACTATTTTATTCTGTGGCATTAACCTAAACCGATATGTATATGCAATTTTTATCTATGTTAACGCAATCACAACATGATCATAGCTGCTGTGAACAAAAATATAAGGCCCTTCCTAGGACGTGGGTTTTTTCCGAACCAGTGGTAAATTAAACAAAAAAGTGACTTTCAATAAGTATTATTTATAATCTATCTCTATATATAAAAATCAATTGCTCTCCGTTGCTCTCGCTAAAACTCGAAAACGGCTCCAGCGATTTTGATGAAATTATTTGTATGTTTGAGTGAATCCCTAGATGGCCTGGTAGATGGCGCTGTTGTCGAGATCCAGAAATCGCCCGTGCGAAGCCGGACCAGATCGCTAGTATAGAATATAAAAGTTTGTAGTGCCCTGTAGCCTCCCTGTCACCCCCGACAATATATATTATGATATTAGTATAAGTGTAGAATAAGAGAACAGTGTAATTAAAGTTTTGAACAGAGAAACACGTCTACTTTTTCATTCAACACTTTCCGAAATTACAAGTTTCTGTTTCTGTGTCTGTACGTAATACTTCGACCAAGGCTGGACGTTATGTCTAATCCGGCTGCTATTATAACTGTAGATTGTCACAATATAAGAGGTGCGTTACAGTTAAGTGTGAAGAGGACGATGATGATAAATGATGAACGATTTATATATATATATATATATATATATATATATGTGTGTGTGTGTGTGTGTGTGTGTGTGTGTGTGTGTGTGTGTGTGTGTGTGTGTGTGTGTGTGTGTGTGTGTGTGTGTGTGTGTGTGTGTGTGTGTGTGTGTGTGTGTGTGTGTGTGTTATATTTATTTGATTTAAAAAAGCTTTTAACCCAAAGCGAAATTCGAAAAATAAATAAAACAGAATTTCAAAAGCAGAAAACTTTCACCAACACTATACTAAATAAAAGAAAAAAATCAAAAATATTTTCATACAGAACCGCAGCACGACACGACGCGAGCTTAATCCACTTCGCAGAGAGCTCGTGTTGATTTATGCGATAGTAAAACTTTGTCTTCAAATCGCGTGACCCTCGGCTTTACCTAATTGCTTTATTGCATTCATAAAACGAGCGAATATCGAAGAATAAATTTAATCGACTGTTTTATTCTTGAAATTTTGCTTTAAAATTCGAACTACTACGCTAAAAGCATCTCAAAACTTAATTCAGTGGAAAGTTCAAACACGACGTCGAGCAAAAAATTATTTAATAAATTCGGAGCCCGATCCGTGCTATCGAAATTACTTACAGTATTTAAAATTACCTACTTTAATCAACTCATAATTTCAAAAGCTCCAATAAAAATATATATATAATTTTACTAGGTGGTCCTTTTCTGTTAATTTACTGAATTCGGTTTACTATTTTAGTCGCCAAGCAAAACTTGCTACGATAATTGTTAATTGTTTACGACGTTATTTAACTCTCTGTTATTAACTCTCTCTACGGTGTCAATTGTAGTGTGGTGAACCTGAAAAATTTACAAAGCCTAAAGCAAAACCTTGTTTATTTTTGGATATAATCCTACAGCAATCATCACGTAGTTAAAGGTCTCTGAAAACAAAATACAATACCACAAAGTACCGAAGCGCAGAAAAAATCCTCATAAACAGTCTACAAACCTGACAGCGCGGCAATACTTAGCGTCAACTTCATAATAGACCGGGTGCTAAGTGTTTCTGGAAATTTCTCAACAAGTTTTTCAACTCGCGAATACTATCTTCTTAAGTAACAAAGCAATTTTCATTGCACCGTCCGTTGGGGGAGATTTTGAGAACCGAATCGTACATTTGCGGTGCAACTCATTATTATCTCTTTTGAAACTTAATAAATCATATGTATATATATATATATACATAAAAATTTTTTTTTTAATAAATCATTGGCAAAAGACAACGAGAAGTATGGGAAGAAATATAAACAGATATGACTTCCCATGTGAAAGTTTTTGTAAGTAGTCTGATTTTCACATTTTCCGAATTCCAATAAACCCGAAGTTCCTCATAGTATGATTCAACTGTTTTTTAGAATACCTAGACGCTATATTAAACGCCAGATTAAACTCCCATTAAAACCGATTCTGTAGTTATTTTAAAGATAAAAAAACGAATTTACAATTATTAGTTACCAAATGGGTAGTTGAGAATATTGGTTCTTAATCTCGTCATAGCTAGCATATTGCTAAAAACTGCTAAAAATTTATACATAGTGTTTTTCCACAGACAAATTCTCCTAGGTTAATTATTTCATCTGCCACATATTGCAGCCGCACAAAACACATAGACCTGGTGAAAATATTTTTTGCTTAAATAAGCCTTAGCAAAGTTGACACAGATCCGATATGCATGTGCAGAGGGCCGGACCTGAACGAGAACCAGTTTGGTTTACGTCGCGGGCGCTCCACCATAGACGCTATTACGCGCGTGAGGGCCCTGTCGGAGGAGACAGTGTCCCGGGGTGGGATGGTGCTGGCGGTGTCTTTAGACATCTCCAACGCCTTCAACACCCTACCCTGGAGTTGTATCCGGGAGACGTTGAATTACCATCGCGTGCCTCCCTACCTCCGCCGCACAATAGGGGCTTACCTTGAGGAGAGATGCGTTATGTATCGGGGACGTGACGGCGCAGGTCGGCGCGTCATGTCGTGCAGTGTTCCGCAGGGATCGGTCTTGGGACCGCTTCTGTGGAACATCGGCTACGACTGGGTGTTGAGAGGTGAACTCCCGTCGGGCGCCGACTTGACGTGTTATGCGGACGACACGCTCGTCACTGCCCGGGGGAGCTCGCACAGGGAAGCAGCGTTGGTTGCCTAAGCTGCGGTGTCACAAGTGGTGAACCGCATCCGGCACCTGGGCCTGAAGGTGGCCCTAAACAAGTCGAAGGCCATGGTGTTCTATGGCCCACGACGCGCGCCGCCGCCGGGATCACACATCGTAGTAAGTGGGGCCCGGATATCAGTCGAGTTCACCATGAAGTATCTGGGATTGGTGCTCGACAGCCGATGGGAATTCGGACCCCACTTCCGGCGGCTGGCGCCCAAGCTGATGGGTGCAGCGGGCGCGCTATCAACGCTGCTTCCCAACTTGGGGGGCCCGAGCGCCGCCTGTATGCGGTTGTACGTGGAAATCGTGCGGTCCATGGCCCTGTATGGGGCCCCTGTGTGGGCGATGGACATGACGGCCAGCACTCTCGCCATTCTGCGCAAACCGCAGAGGGCGATGGCCGTCAGAGTCGTCCGCGGGCATCGCACGATTTCCTACGAGGCGGCTTGCGTCCTGGCCGGATCCCCGCCCTGGGACCTAGAGGCGAAAGTACTCGCGTCATTATATCGATGGCGCGAGAAAGAGCGGGCACAGGGCTCGAGGCCGGTGCAGCGGCAGATCGCGCTGCACCGAGAAGAGCTCCGTCAGGTCTTGGTGGCGGAATGGCGGCAAAGGCTTCTGCGCCCTACCGCCGGCCTCGCTACCGTCGAGGCGATCCGGCCAGTACTCGACGACTGGCTCGGGAGAAGGCACGGCTCCCTGTCGTTTAGAGTGACGCAGGTGCTGTCGGGGCATGGCTGCTTCGGCAAGTACCTGTGCCGCATAGACAGGGAGCCGGACGCTCGGTGCCACCACTGCGTCCATTGCGGGGAGGACACGGCGCAACACACGCTCGCTGAGTGTGTAGCTTGGGAGGAGCAGCGCCGTGTCCTCAAAAATAAAGTAGGAGGCGATCTGTCGCTGCCGGCCTTAGTGCGGAAGATGGTCGGTAGCGCAGAGTCGTGGGACGCGGTGGTGTCCTTCTGCGAAGACGTGATATCGCAAAAGGAAACTGCGGAACGGGAAAGGGAGATCTCAACTCCCTTCCTCGGCCGCAGAAGGCGCACCGGGCGCAGGAGAAGGGCGGACAACGCCCTTTTCCGGCCCCCCTGAATGGGTCCAGGGGCGAGGGACTTGGGGAAGCCCCCGCCACCCCTTTTCGATGGACCCGAGGCGGAGGCGCGCGTGGGTGTCGGCGCGCGCCCCTGAGGCGATACACGGGGTAGTTGAACACCTCACTACCCCGCGCAGGAGACGAGGGCCGGACTGACCGGGCCAGCACTAGTGTAGGGCTGCGGAAGAATTTGGATTCCCGTGGCCCCACGCGCACGTGCGAGGAGATACCGGGGTGGTTTTAGCCGGTAAGAGTCCGGCACGCCCCTCCGCCTTTCCCCAGGCGGAGGTAGTCCATGAGGATTCCCCCCGTAAAAAAAAAAAAAAAAGATCCGATATGCAGTTAGGAAGTTGGTACGTGATCTACGTAACTGTTCGTTTTCCGCAATCCATGAAACTTTCGTCTACTTACAATAAAATACATATCTGCTTATTAAATCATGTATAAGTTATCAGTCGACGGGTAATCAAAAATTTAGCAAACGCCTGAAGTATTTTCACGGTTTCAGACGGGTTGGCGGTCGCAGTTTTATGTTTTAAGAAAATGTTTCAACAAATGAGGAAAATAAACTGAACGGGATAAAGGGCCTAGTAAAGAGTAGATATATGAAGGTTATAGTAGGATACCTCTGACCCGGAAGTAGTGGGTGGAGTCAACGGAAACTCGGGTAACTTAGGGAGGATTTGTCCTTAATCTTCACGCTTGGCTTGATTATTGACATAGCGTCAATAACCAAGCCCGTTGCCCGTTTGAGTACTTTGCGTCTGGCGTAACCTAGATGATTTTGTCGGAAGCCATAAGATTAGCATTTTCCATAGTCACCTCTTACGTCTCCCATGGGACGAAAAGGAGTGATGAATTCTCTTACACCGTCACCTCAGGGCATCGTATATCACGTATTCTTTACGTTGTAGTGATGCTACAGCTATATTATGGTTGTAGCACGAATTGATCAGCTCGACCGGGGAAGGACCACGCTCTCACAGAACACCAGCGTAAAATAACAGCCTAATGCTGCCGTTTTGTATGGTGAGTGTAGAGAACCAAAGAAGCTTTTTACTGGATTCCATCTTAGTCCTCACGGGTGACATACAACGTATCTGCATTTTGATTTTTAATCGGGGATAAAAGTTAATGTCTATGTGTCTCAGTATCCACTTACCATCAGGTAAACTGTTTTTATAGGATTTTTTTAATAGGACTCGATTGCCAATAAAAGGGGTCTCCGGTTCTCGTGTAGAGAACCAACTCACCCATAAGACACACAGCAGCGTTATGCTGCTATTTTACGCTGGTATTCTGTGAGAGCGTAGTCCTTCCCCGGTCGAGCCGACCCCTTCCTGCTACAACAATACTACTAATATAACTGCAGCATGGCTCTACCACATGTATGCTGGTTTGTCGCTCTTATTCCATTAAAACAATCATGACATTACAAATCTGCTATTTTTTCAAATTACATATGACCACATAAAAACGCGATGGAAGCCGTGCCCGGCGTACAAATTTAAGTCTTAACTCTGTCTCGACTTAATTAATTACGTTTCGTGTTATTCAACGCAAAAATAGACCGGCGCAGATGCTGCAGAGTGTATTTACGTGATGAATGTATAATTTGAGTAACGCAACTAAATTTTGAAACTACTACACGGAATATGAACACGGATGTGTTCAATGGAGGTGCTTACTTATTTGTATTTCAGAGTGGTTTCGTGACTTGTGACCATGAACAAATATAGTGATTTGAGGAACAGACAACTAAGGTCGACATCGAGGTAGTGAATATTATATGTTACGATAATGTTATTGTAAATAATAAAATTAAGATTAGCCGGCCAGAATTAAGTTCACTTTTGAGCGCAGGCTAATTACATTTAAGGACTATTATCGGTACAATTTGAACGGTTTAGCACCGTATATTAATTTCAGTACAAGTTTTTCTAACCAAATACTTTCTATACTAATTTAACCATTTTTCCATTTCGGTGCCGAAATAGGATGAGTGTCGGGTGTGAGGAGGGGCGGAGGTAGCGTTGTGGGAAAGCGTTAAATAAACAGTACGTTGTAGATATAATGTTGTTAGTGAAAGTATTTTATTTTATCAAAAAAATAAGCCTTTGTTCGTCGATAAAAATCGAAAAAAAACAAATCAGAATCACTTTACTCGACTGGCCCAGAATGAGCGTACTTAATGTTTTGCGAATGTAGTATGTTTTATGTAAATAAAACATATTATTATGTACATATGTTTTTTTGAAAGTCTTTTTTTTTATTTACTACTGGTTCGCAAAATACTTCTGTCCTGGGAAGAACCAGCAAGAAAACCAGCGGGACTATTTTTTAAACATATTTCACTTTACAATAATTTTGTTTGAATAATTTTTAAATGAATTTTAATAGAACCAGCATGGTGGCGATCACCTCATTCCCAGAGGTTATTTTCATTTATGAATTCTTCGATATTATAATAACGATTTTTGTACAATTTTTCTTTAATAAAACATTTAAACATGTTTATTGACAAATTTTGTACATTTTCTGGGAATTTGTAGTAAAAGCATATACATATCCCAAATGAATTACTAATTCTGTGGAGTTAAGTAACTGGTATTACAACCTTATGTTTGTTCCTAATGTTTAAAGTATGAATATCTTTATTCTTATCAAAGCTATTTTCATTAATTTGAATCATTTTAGAATCGTGTTCCATTCCATTACAGCCTATAAAAAGTTCATTATGTTCAGCACATGATCCCCCTCCACCCATTAGATTGCCGCATAGAGGGGATTTCGCCATACTTGCATTACTTGGAAGATGGTCGGCGAACGCAATTTCTTATTACTTTTTGTTGATTTTTATTATTATTTTGTGAAACATGGTGCTGCCCATCTCCTGTTTAAGTTTCCCTACGTTACGTCTTATGACAGCCACGGGACAATATAGGGTATATAATCTGTTCGCTTAGATAGATATAGATAGTTCGCTTTTGTGTCGTGCCGTCTTGACACATGTCGCATATAGTCGAAGGCGCCGCAGCGACATCAAAAGTTGCCGCGTGCGGCGTACACCCGCAGAAGAATTTGGCATTTTAAAAAGGAGCGCCGTAGTGAAAGGTTCTTTGCTACCTAGCTAGTGTTATTCATATACTATTTTATTCGAATATAAAACGTTTATTTGATAAACACTATAAAAAATGATAAAATAAAAGCAAAATAATAAGTGCGCCTCCGAGTGTACCGACACTATCTTAGTGAACTGACTATAGTGGATTTTTTTACACTGTCACTACACGATTAATCAGAAACGTGTAGGAACATAAATATATTATTATCACACTCTATTTTATTTAAAAAAAAGAGTTCAGGTTATTGATATGTTCCAAGTCAAAGTCAAAAATATTTTATTCAATTTAAATGTTATTCAAATATACGGAACATTAAAAAACAATAATAAAAAAAACTAAAGCAAAAAACTTAAATTATCATCCTGTCTTGTATAAAGGTATTATTATGAATATAATCATTTTAAAAAAATAAGACACCTTAAAGAGAAGAACTGCTGTCACTTCAGTTTTCTATGTTCTCATAGAATACCAGCGTAAAATAGCAGCTTAATGCTGCTGTGTTTCGTATAATGAGTGTAGTGAACCGGAGACACTTTTTACTGAAAACGAGGCATTCCATCTTAGTCCTCAGGGGTGACAACGCATCTGCATTTTGCTTTTTAATTTAGGATAAGTTTAGATGTTTATGGGCCACAGCATCCATTTACAATTAGGTGGACTGTGTGCTTGTTTGTTACCCTTATTCTATATCCTATCCTACAAAAAAAGCAAAAGTAAAATTTCGTTACCGAAATTGTATACCGGTACCTTAGCCGGTACTTTTCTGGTGCGCTATTAGCCCCATCTTCAGTACAACATCCGTTGGGAAGCGAAGGTAGTGGTCCTTAGATATTTACATCTATCATTGATTAAGAATCAAATTGCAGGTGCATTATTGCTGCTGGGGACTTATATGGAATGCTTCGTTACCAGTTAAAAGGGTATCCGATTCTCTACAATCACCATGCAAACATAGGATAATCATTCTGCTATTTTACGCTGGTACTTTGTGAGTGTAGTCTTCCCCAATCGAGCTCCAGCCACAGTCTGCACACAATTCTAACAACTAACTCTTCCAAACCTGTGCAACTATAAACTATATGGATATAATAAAACTCTACTTTTTCTTCTGTCCCTAATTTCCTGTCCCAAACAAAAAAAAATAAGCAATACCCAATAAACAGTAACATATAAAGCGCGAAAATAGGTCCGACGTCCGTCCGGAAACGTCTAGAAAAATGCCGGCGCGCACAAATAACTTTTATGGGGCAATTTGCAACGAAGTTGTGTCATCAGAAAAACCAGTAAATCGACGAAGGGAAACGTAAAACGGCTGGCGATTACGGTCCAAGAGACAATAAAGTGCGAATATGACGTCTTGACGGTAAACACATCGTCATGACCACCTAGATATGTACTTGGGAATGAAATGGACGAATGAATTGTACGAGGTAACATACCGTCCAACGACCGTACTTTAAAAGCTACCTTGTCAGCATAAAAGGTAACTGCCACTTAAGCAAGTACTGAACAAACACGAGATGGGTTTAAAAAATTCTTAGGGCGCTGTCCGTTCTAAAAAGGGATATTTAAAAGTAAATTGTTTTCTAAGCCGTAGCCCACAAATAAAAAAATGACATTTTCAAAACCTTTAGCAACCACCTAAATGCTTTATGAACACATAACTTAATTGAACATATCTACTAAGTACGAGTAAATTCGATAAAAATTGCAAACACGCCACTAAATTCAAGTTTTTTCAAGGCAGTTTTTCTCTTCAACTTAAATATGAGTTAGGTATATCTATATTATCAAATGTTGAACTTTAAAGTTTATTTATTTAACGTTTACTTGCGGTTCTTATCGCTTAGTGAAACTTAATCTTTATTTGTGATTTAGATTGACAAACCAGTTTCACTTATAATATTCACTATAAAACTGACCGGTTTCAAATCTGTAAAAAAAAATTGACGCGGTAAACCCGCGCTGCGTTTTGACAAGATCAAGTCAAGTAGCTATGCTGCTATAACGAGCTATGATGATGATAACGATATAAAAATAATAACTCCTTCACGAATACATCATCAAAATATCTAGACACTTTTTCCTTACGCCAATACAACAGCGAAACACTTCTGAATTTATAAGAAATCTCTTTTATATATTTTAGAAGTTGGTCCCACTAAACAATCCGCATACACATGTAATAAGCCATCACAAAGTTTTAATATCGAGTTCATACAGCCAAAGAACGCTCCCCAAAGAACATGACGGGCAGTTTGTTCAACTCCACTGCCCGCATTCAGTTGAAAAGTTTCAATGAAAATAGTTTCAGTTGGCTTTTAAGTTGTCATGCTCCGGGGAGCGAGCCTTGCGGTCATCTGTCTCGAAATAAGATAAGTTATTTCATCGCATACGAAATTGATGGGCTGTTTGTGAAAGTTTTTATTTGTAATGCCTGCCGACGATCGGTATTCGTTGGAACAAAGTTTTCACAACAAAACACTCGCGTCTTGCGCAACTTTGTGAAATCTTAATAAATGTAGCATTATTATGTTCTTTATCATTCTGCTTTATCGGTCCGTGCAAGTAAATTGTTGGACATGGTCCATGGCCCAAGGTCGAAGATTTGCCTTAATTGTCACACCTGGCCCGCAGATAAAAGATCGCCTATAAAAGCTTCATTATATTCCAATAATACCTCATAATTTTAAGTTTTAGGTTTAGAAATGCACAGTTATTCCTTGCAAACACGTACGAACGCACGCACTCTCACACACACCACAAATAAGAATTTACATTGTATTTGGTTCGAACCATAGATTTCTTCTTTTTAATATTTCCTAAAGTACCTATCTGTTATTTCATCTGTCTAACTTTTATGTATAAGTGTTTATTGTTTTAATATGTTTATTTTCTAAAACAACATGTTTTAGAAGAGCAAGTTATTTTTGCTACAAGTACTTATTCACTTACTGCAAGATCTCAACATATATTATCATTTATGTGATTAACCATGAGGAGTTATAAAATAAATATAAATTATCCGTAATTACATAATACAAAGAAAAAGGTACCGGCATACTAAGTAAGGTCGGTTTATTTCAAAATGCAGGTAATAATTTTTAAAAAGTATTTAAAAAACCTTGATTGTTGACAGACAAAATTATCGGTTAATTATTTAGAGTTAAGAGTTAAGTTGGCAGCGCAAGGTCACACGTTCACTGCCGTCTACAAATTACACAATTATTAACATCCGCCTTTAAAACCTAACTACTAAGATACAAGAGTACGACGTAAACCTAGTTAGTACTTAGGACCTATTATGTAAGATATAAATTTATGTTTACATATGTATCGAAGTATAAAAGATATTCAGTAAACAATTACAATTAAGTATTCAAAGTAACCGTCATCAACTATTTAATCTCTATGACTGATGAACGCAATGCAATGTCTCAATGGGGAATTCAACCACTGCTAGCTCAGAAGATTTCTTGAGATTTAATGTCTTCCACAATTTGTAGTCCAACTTGTTTAGATCTTGGCTAGGTTAAGGTCAGTCTTCGGTTCTAATGAAGTCCAGAAGTTTGAAGGTGTAAGTTATTCGTGTCTTGCGATCAGGAGCAGAATCTTACTGGAAATTCCTCGGTACATTGTTGAAAGTATGATGTGTGATCTCTATGAATCTGCACTACACGTCAATCAAAACTCATATTCTTACAGAAATATGGCTTAAATTCTCAAGTGGCTGAATACCACGTTGAAAAGTTTACATGTTTTAAAGCAATTATTATTTATTTATACCGAAAACTTATTTATTATTTATAAAGATTAAAAGCGGAGGCACCTTTAATCGAAGAAGAAGTTTTATCGATTCGTAAAAATATCTTTCCTCTTTCTATTATGTAAGATAAAGACGATGTATTGAAGTTGGGCCAAATTAAGAGTACGCTTAACTGACGAGCCATGTATGCGTAAGTATATATAGACGTGAAGAAGGAGTCAGAGGTGTGTCTGGAAGGTGCCAAATGGAACTCCACAGTCTCTGCCTACCCCTCTGGGTGACAAGCGTAAGTGTTTATGACTTAGGGCTATATAGTCCATTTCAAAGAAAGAAACTCCCAATTATTCCAAATAAAACATGTATATTTCTATCTCGTTTTAACACCGATGTAGTTCGCCGATTAGTAGTCCGCAGGCCGAGAAACTCTCTCTCGGACTCGCCAAACAAGCTGTCAACCGACCTGAACTGCCTCCTGGCGGCTCAGGCCGACTTTTCTTAAATTTGCCTCAGTAGGCTCCCCCTCAGCGGCTCGTCGCCGCCTGCGCTTCCTTTTCCCAAAAGAGGGTCGCTTCCGATCGGCTGAAAGGACTCATAAGCCAATGCCAGTCTCACAGGTGGTATTTAGTGGGTAGACACTTAGGGTGGTTAGGTTAAGTTAGTCGCAGTGAGTCCCAAATAACCACGACAGCCGGCTGTCGTGGTATGCTTAGAGCATTCACCACCTCCCTCTCGTCTACGGGGGTAACGCTTTTCAATTGCTTCTGGACGCCAAAAAATGACGTGATATTTTTACGGCATGCTTGTTTTTGAGAAATATGTTAATTTTACAAATTGATCGTAAAGCCTACAAGAAGGGTCACATACCCGCAGTACAGTCTCAAAGAGAAGGCATCATTAGAAAAAGGCAAAATTATAATATGTAATGGCTTATCGTCCTATTACTATTATTATATTTATTATTAAGGTAGATAATACCTTAAGTGAGTACATACTGTATTAGATATTAGTCATGTAATTATAACAATAGTTATCTATTTTACCCACATATATTATTTCTTAGAAGTTATAATAAAAGTAAAAGTGGCAGTAAGGTCACAAAGAAAAAATAGAAAGTACACACAATCGAATTGGGGGCATACCTTGTTTTAAATTTCGCCACAAGAAGGCTGAATTTTAAACACCCGATGAGATTAGAGAGCATCATCATTATCATCGAATTTGTATTAACAGCTTCCAATCTCGTCGTTCAGATCTTAAACATTTCCAAAATTACGGACAAGAAGCGGTCGTTTATATGTTAATACAAATATTGTTATAATCTTAGGCAACTCCTAGGGTTCATTGAACGAAAATATAATGTTAAAATTTTCCTCATTCAGCACAGCTAAGCGACTAGCAGATAAAGAAATCGTTAACCTGATTTCAGGTTCTCCCCGTATATTTTCTCGTCTGCAATATAAAAAAGCTTATAAAAACGTTACACGGCTTCGTTGTAAAGAAATAAATATCATAAAATAGTTTCGTAGTCGAAACACCTTTTGCTTTGAAAATAAAATTATAAAAAAATTATATTCCGTTCGGTCTTCTACATCGCCGCATTGAAATTCTGTAGTCTGTACATTTATGAGTATTTCAAAGCACTGGAAGTACAAAATATAATTTACATAGCATAGAATATCGCAAACTACACACTATATTGTACGTGGATTAATTTTCAGCTTTTGCTATGGTCCAGTTCTTGACCTGGTACGATATTTTTTCATTTTTCGTTTGTCACACTTATTCTTATATTATAGAATAAGGGTGACCCTTATTCTATATTAAAAAAATCACTACGCCATATCGTCACATAAGGTGTCGTAAGAGGCGACAGAAGGAAATAAACCAGGAGATTGGCAGCAGCGTCTTCCGATACCAACCCGCCTAATAAGCGTGGCAACTACGGCAAATGTGGCAATCTATGGGGGAGGCCTATGTTCATCAGTAGACTTTTGATAGATTGTAACGGTAACGGTATACTCGTAATTAACCTTAAAATAGAAATCGCGTGTTTCTGATACACGCGGTTATGTATCAGAAATTGCTATTTACAAAAAGCCAATATTTCCACGAAAATCAGACCTACTGAAATAGTTTCCTACTGGGAATCCAAATACATTAATAAAAATCAAATGTTTCGTGCCACGAAACAACATCAAATTTAAAAAGGTTTAAAGAAATAAAATGAAACATTTATCCGTTGCTATAAACACTTATTTTGGTAGGTATGTTAAGCTGGAATGGTCATTTGGGCAAAACCACTTAAATGTTTGCTAAATATTTAGTGCTCATTTAGTGCTAATTTAGTGCTGCAAATTTAAATTTCACGCCAAAATAGCTTGATCAAAAATTACAAATCTGCTAGCTTTTAATTAAGCTAGCAGTGTTCTACCTGTTAAAACAATAACCGCTTAATACAGCACCAAATAGAAGCATCAATAATTTAGTGCTCATTTAGTGCTGCCGATATACGCAAAAACAAATATTGGGAAAATATATATTTTTTTTTAATATCATAAATTCTGCTACCTTGACATTTTTAGCAGAGTATGTAATAAAAAAATTCACATCAGAATGGGCTATCAGCTAATGATATCAGATAATAAATTAGTGCTTATTTAGTGCTGTCGATATACGAAAAAGGATTTGAGAAATTATTATTCTTAAATACCGTAAACTGCTACTTTGACATCTTTAGCAGAGTATGTGATGAAACATTGACATCCAAGTGAGTTATCACCTAATGATATGAGATAATCAATTAGTGCTCATTTAGCGCTGTCGATATACGCACGGAATATAAAAATTTATATTCCGTGGATATACGAAAAAGGATTTGAGAAATTATTATTTTTAAATACCGTTAACTACTACTTTGAGACCTTTAGCAGAGTATGTGATGAAAAAATTGACATCCAAGTGAATTATCACCTAATGATATGAGATAATTAATTTGTGCTCATTTAGTGCTGTCGATATACGAAAAAGGATTATGAAAATTATTATTTTTAAATACCGTTAACTGCTACTTTGACATTTTTAGAGTATGTGATAAAACATTTCATCCAATTGGATTATCACCTAATGATATAAGATAATTAATTAATGCTCATTTAGTGCTGTCGATATACGAAAAAGGATTATGAAAATTATTATTTTTAAATACCGTTAACTGCTACTTTGACATTTTTAGAGTATGTGATAAAACATTGACATCCAATTGGATTATCACCTAATGATATAAGATAATTAATTAATGCTCATTTAGTGCTGTAAAATAATAATTTCTCAAATGTCAATGTTTCATCACATACTCTGCTAAAGATGTCAAAGTGGCAGTTTACGGTATTTAAGAATAGTAATTTCTCAAATCCATTTTCGTATATCGACAGCACTAAATGAGCACTAATTTATTATCTTATATCATTAGCTGATAGCCCATTCTGATGTGAATTTTTTTATTACATATAAAGATGTCAAGGTAGCAGAATTTATGATATTAAAAAAATATATATTTTCCCAATATTTGTTTTTGCGTATATCGGCAGCACTAAATGAGCACTAAATTATTGATGCTTCTATTTGGTGCTGTATTAAGCGGTTATCGTTTTAGTAGGTAGAACACTGCTAGCTTAATTAAAAGCTAGCAGTTTTATAATTTTTGATCAAGCTATTTTGGCGTGAAATTTAAATTTGCAGCACTAAATTAGCACTAAATGAGCACTAAATATTTAGCAAAAATTTAAGTGATTTTGCCCAAATGACCATTCCAGCTTAACAGACCTTATTTTGGTA
This sequence comes from Parnassius glacialis, assembly GCA_033319125.1. Classification (NCBI taxonomy): domain Eukaryota; kingdom Metazoa; phylum Arthropoda; class Insecta; order Lepidoptera; family Papilionidae; genus Parnassius; species Parnassius glacialis. The sequence continues at coordinate 34,199,968 of JAVANC010000028.1, read as the reverse complement.
CTTGTTTTAAAATCATCGTGTTGTATGTTTTTTTTTAAATACTATTAGTAATATATGAGTAATGTATAACGTAATATTAATAGCGTTACTATGTTATTAACATTACTTCTTCTTTTTACTCCCTTTAACTAATTCTGGTAAGCTTAAAATTAAAATGTTTGTTAAGAGTGGTTCACGACAGTAATCGAATGGCGGATTCGACACCACGACCTTTTTTGAGCAGGCGGTGCGCATCCTGCCATTTAGCTACTGTCACTTACATATCTATGAGGTTTTTGTCTGTCATTTAGTTCTTTAAACCGATAACTCTTCCCGTCTTCGTGTATAGCGGCCGCCTACTAGATGGTGTAACTTCATGAGGTATTCATGAAATCGAAAATTGTAGATAGCTCGGGATCGTTCTTTGTGTCATTATTCGGGGGGGGGGGGGGGGGGGAGGGTCAATGTACAGCTATTTACCAGCGATGAACTTTTTATAGATGGCTATGTGAAACTCTGAAAATATTAGCGTCTTACTTCCTTTTACGGAACGTGTAATGTAGTATTTTCACCGACTCAATGTTCACGACAATACATATACATGTAGCCCGTAATTAGTGACCGGTCTTCATGACTCAACATTTTATTATGTAATGGTTCTAGTGACCGACTGACCTGTTTCTTACTGCATTAACATTTTTATATAAGGAATAATGACGAACGGGCTCATATCAATGTAGCACACATTTGTATTAATAGTGTTGTGGATTTGTGAACTGTTGTGGGTGGTAAGTGGTCACCGCTGTAGACTCATACATTCATTCTCGACTAAAAGGTGTGTTGTTATCGTTGAACACTCGAATGAAAACGCTACTCACCTTATACAGTTAATTGTATTACTTCCTAATTCTCACGAAACGAATCCGAAAATACACCCATTATGTAGCAAATAAATTGAGCCGTGGTTACTCAGGGTCGAACTACTCGCCGTAAATTTCACTATACACGAGCAACCCAAGTTCAATCCCCGCTGGCAGCAAATAAATTGTAAATTGCAATTTAAGTGCACATTTAGTACTAATTACTCTAGTGTGGGTACTATAATATTTATGTATTATTTTTATTGTTATTTCATGTATGCTGTTAAAAGTGACAAACAAGCTTATAGTCTACCTGATATTAATGAACTATTATAGCCTGTACTCACCACACACATATTACCAACTTCAAATTTAAAAAGCTACTAAGTTGTGATCCTTGAGGATTAAGATGGAATGCTTCAAACTGGAACACATACCTACTCTTACTTATTCACGGCGTAGTAGGTAAGGGGGTTGTAAGTACCAAGACGTACTCCTACGGACGGAAAAAAGGCGGCTTTCCAGCTAGACAAATTTAATTTATACGAGTATATTATAAAATAATTACATAATGCTCGTGTGTTTCGTGTGGTGAGTGTAGAGAACCGGAGACCCGTTTTAACTTACGAAGCATTCCATCTTAGTCGTCAGGGGTGGTAACGCATATTTAGATTCTTAATCGAGGATAGATGTAGTCTATAGCCACAATATCCATTAATTGCAGTAGACAACATATTTGCATTTAATTTTTTTAAATTGTTAACCGCGGATAGATGATTGTGTCTATGCATCAAAGCACAGCATCCACTTATCGTCAGGCAGACTGCGTGCTCGTTTGCCTTGTAGGTATATATAAATATACATTGTTAGTCATATAATAACTAAATATAATGTCATTGTTGAAGGTTGTCCTCGTGGCACTGTCTAAACTCCTATCTGTAAATTTACGATACATTGACTGATAATAGCGAGTAAGTTTATTTTTGTTGGCCAAAAAAGTTTCAATCCAAATATTTTCCGGGGAAATTCAAGTTTTATAAGAAATAAGTCACACAGGTATTTATTTCTTATAACTCTTGAACAAAAGTCAAAGTAACTTTGCCAAGTTATATTCACGAACGAAGTTGCTAAGAAGTTGTATGACAATCGCGGGACATGTCGGAACTACGGAAGACTCATCGAAGTCCACTCGTGCCTAACATGTCGAATCATTGATTTGGTTTGAAAGTTAAAGGTGTCAGCGCGTTGAACCATCGTAAAATATATATTTTACAATGCATTTATTATGTTAATATTGATTTATATCGTCTAGCCGTATATAGCTCGAAGAACCGACAACCGATGGGGAAGCAAGTTTCTCGAGTGGTAGCCTCGTATCGGCAGGCGAAGTGTGGGGCGGCCCTCCACTAGATGAAGCGCCGACCTGGTAAGATATGCAGTAAGTCGACGAATGCACGTGGCTCGGGACCGTGATTTGTGGCATTCTTTGGGGGAGGCCTATGTTCAGCACTGGACTTGTGAAGAGTTGTTATCATGACGATGATGATGATTTATGTGCTTACAGTTTCTCAAACGTCAATTTAACTTCGACTATAACTGGTCATCTACGCATAGTTATGGCGATTTTGCAAGTGTCAAAAGCAGGAAAAGCCCGGAATATATATAAATTTAAGCTAACTGTAAAAAAAAAAACAAAACAAGAAGCAGCAAGACGTGTTAATACTTTTGTTGCTGTCACTGCAATCGCTTCCTATAAGAGAAGTTCATGGACCTCAGTAAACTGTTTATGGGTAAGCGATGATTCTCGACTGCCAGTAATGTTGAAATATATCAGTATTCGGTATTGTATCATACAATTTGAAACACTGAGATTAGGTTAATCTCTACTTCATAATAAATTTCACAAGATTCTGAAAATTGTAGAAACATGATATTAAAATAAATCTTCACATTATCTAAAAGCATTACGAACGCAAACGTTTCTTTAAATTCGTGTTTCACACTATTAGAAAGGCACCTTAATACAAGCACTAACCTGTTTTAGCTCGTTTAACACGTGATACATTCTCGTTCTCGCGTCACGATGACGCCACCGAGTTTTATCTGTAAAGTTAAGCTATACGGATGCAGTGGAGCGAGAACAACGGTACTTTTGCTCGATTCCACCCACATAACACATTTTCGAGCCGATTATGGCACATGCTAACGTAAAAATGACCTTACGCGAACCAGGAATGCTGTACAATACAAATATACATAAACGGAAAATAATGCAATGTAACATTTTACTTTCTATTTTTGCTTTTTATTTTTGTTTTTTTATTTTATTCATTTATTGCCGTATTTTGTGATAATGAATACTGTGACACCGACATGTCCTAAAAAGAATCCAAACTCTGAGTACATGACATGAAATCTTATAGATTGTTGAAATCCTATAGCTTTTAAAAGAATGTGGCATAATTGCATCGTTTGGCAAGTCGGCTGGCGATTGCAAAACAAATCAACCCGTATACATTTTACATAATAAATAAATAAGGTTCATTATTTTTTTTAATAAAATGCCTTGCATTATTTAATTACTACGTTTTAACGGTTGTCCTAAATACACAGTTGTTAAAAAATTACTCTCAAAATTATTTAGAGACAAGGAATATTGCCCAGTAAAGACCTTACGTTATAAAATATTCAAAGTAGAGAATGACCTATTCAAGCTAGTTGCCTGCGCTGAACTTTACATTGCCAAACTGAGTGAGCTTCCAGTTCAGGGTAGAACAGTTAGTTGTATTTTATTTTATTTTCTACCCTTATTCATAACATCGTTTTAATTTACAACCAAAACTGCTTAAATGCCATTGAACGCTTTATTCACAAACAGAACTTTCAGATGTCCCATTAAAATAACTTCTGAATGTAATTATTAATTATATAATTGAGTAAATCGCTTTATATTAACCGATATTTAAATGCTATCTAATTACTCACTTGCATAAAAGCGTAAAGTTAGACACCAAAAGCTTTACATTATTTAATTACCAAAGCAAGGCACCATTTACTACTACAATTTACAAATGTTAATTATATACGTCATTAACAAATCAAAACCCGTACACACACACACACTCACATGCATACATACGTAATTCTAAGTGACACAACACAATGGAATAAATGCGACCCGTTCTAATTAAGGGCGACAATAGAATGCTTTAATTATTACATACGGCACAGTTTTTTTTTTTTTCATTAATGATGCAAGTCCGACCCGATTCCTCTGCATAAGAGTTTCTTATAAAAGATTCTCTTATGTTGACGTACTTTTACAAGTTACTTTGCTATTGCATAAATTTATTTATTTAACAATTTAAGTACACACAGTAATGTTTCAATGAAAAATAAAAATATATTTTGTACAAAGGCACTGCTTATTTCATATTGAAAATGTAAATATGGCAAAATATCAAATAATAATATGTTGGTATGTATTTGAACTAATATTTACATATAAAGGGACGTCCGTTAATTAAGTAACGCTTGTAGTGGGGCGAGGTGGTCGAGTGGAATCTCACCCAATCTCACGTAGGGGAGATGGGTTTTGGCAAATCACGTCAAAAGTCACGTATATTTTTTACCACAATAAACAGTGTAATTATGCGAGAAAAGCGCATGGACTGAATTAGAATGAATATTCTTTTACGAAGTTTAGTAGTACCTATTTACTTAAGTATTTTATTGTTCGACTTTCTCATTGTGATTATAGATTACGTTCTTAGTAGTCATAAATACTAGTCTTAACTAGTCTTAAACAGGAATAATTGAGCAAATTATGTATTTGCATTTGTATGCAATGAATAACAACATGTAAACGTAAAAAATATACATTTTGAAAAATCTCACGTGAGATTTGTGGGTTGGAGCCAAATATCACCACATCTCACCAGGGGGAGACGAAAAATCGCAAAAAAATCTCGAATAGAAAAAATATGTACTGAGTCCGTGTCGGAAGGCGCGCCTATGTTCCGTCGCGCATTGCTTAAGGAGAAGAACGGGGGCGAGAGATGTCCTTCCGCTGGCGCTGGCGGGCCACAGTTTTCCTACGAAAGCATTCTCGTGTCTCTTGATTTGCAACCAAGGTGATACATAACCTGTCCTTGCACACTACGACGTGTACCACCATTTCCCCATGAAACAAAAAGTATTTACCATAATTGTCACGCTTGACAAGTGAATTGGCGGGAGCAGTACTCTTTTTCCTCCTCAACTCATCCTCATACCTTTGAGCTATTTCCTAACTTTGAGCGTTCAGCGTTATGCAATACTATCCTCCGCCAAAGGATGAAATAAGGTATTGGATTTAATAAAAAACATATTCCATATCACAACATACTCATATAAGCCTAGTACAATTTAGCATTTAAAGTGCAGGTTTACACTGTCATACTGGCCATTAATTCATACTCAAATTCACAAATCTAAAATTCACAAGCCCGTAACTGATAGCAGGACTTATTTCCAAATGAGCTACCTATTACGTATTCGCTATCGAGATTAATATCACTTAAACCAAATGGATTATTGCTTTTCGGGAACCAGCCCTAAGTGATTACAAAAATATATGTCGATGGTTAAAATCATATGAAAATTGTTTTAAGCCTTTCGCTTTTCCCTGTTAGTTTTCGTAACTGGCGACTATCGCAAATGCCTAATAAAAAAAACTATTTTAAGGATTCCGATCTCATATTAGAAAAATGTAATTGATAAAAAGACCGACAAAAGTAAGCAGGACACAGTTGCAAGACGTGTGCTTCTGCACTATACTGGCAGGCGTTTCGACAGAACAAACTGAAACGCCTGCCATTGGTCATAGCTAGCTAGGATGATGATTACGCCAAATAGTCATGTACATTAGAGGACTGTTATGAGCTGATGATGAAGAGGAAGTCTCGATAGTAAAACCACCGTTTCATGGTCACCGTAGACTTCTGCCATCGCTCCTCTTATAGTGCGTGGCGCATCGGCCACTTCGGTCAAATAACAGAAAGCTCCTTGGCACACTAGACTAGATGAATAAATAATGAAATAATTACTTGAAGTTTTTAGCATCTAAGTGACGTAACCGTATTTAATGGTGATAAAGTTGTATAATATTATAACGTAGTGATTAAATACTTTTTGGGCAATATTTAAAGTCACTCACAAATTTGATTCTAGAATTCGTAAGGAAGCAGCATCACAATTCACAGTTGTGAGTCATATTTTCCACGGGACAGCGTTAAAAAAAACAGACAAGTTTAAACCTGAAACTAATTACAAACTACTTTTTTTAATAAGATGAATAGTATGTGAGATAATGTAAGGGTAATAAAAAGAATAAATAGCAAGAAGTTAAACAATTATCCTTTGTCTTTTAAAAACCTATGGGAATAATAATATCAATAGAAGTTTAATAAAAGCGCTATGAACTCAATAAAAATTATTCCCATAACAATTATATTTTTATAAGTTCATTAATTTCATATATAAAAATGAAATATGTACATAATTAAATAATTTAAAAAAAATGTTTATTTGTCTTTTATTCATTCCAATAACACTCATCAGATTACGGTGAAATTGTTAATGAATTGATGTATGGTGTCCATAGACGTTTCTGAAAAAAATATTTGTTTTTTTTTTATAGAATAAGGGTGACGCCAAGCGAGCACACAGTGCACCTGATGATAAGTGGGTGCTGCGACCCAATCTGATATACCATCTATCTTCGATTATATATCATCGTCGATTAGAATCAAAATGCAGATGCGTTCTACCCTAAAAGGTAAGATGGAATGGCTTGTTACCAGTAAAATGGGTCTCCTATTCTCTACACTCACCAGCATTATTCTGATGTTTCAAGCTGGTATTCTTAGAGAGCGTGCAGCGTGACTCTACCATGTCCATGTTTGTTCATCTTCTATGCATTCCTAAATCATATATTCAATTACGACGGAACTTCGGTGAGTTGTTGAAAAATGAAGTTTTTTGACAAAAAAGAGGCCTTGTAACGCACAGTCTTTGGATAGTTTGTGTAATATAAATGCAAAAACTATATGAACTGGGGAACGTAAAAGATTCATTCAAGAAAAGAACACACTACAAATACCTGTCAAAGGTCCAATCAATCTGATGCAGTTCACGCCTCAGTTGGATGCCTCTCCCACCCAAATGATGACGCATTCTGAGGAATGCCTCAGTGACCATATCATCACTGCTAGCCTTTTTAATGTTAAGCTATACCACCTTAACTTATAGACGTTAATTAGCAAATTTACCCATAGAGTGTCGACGGGAACTCGGACGTCGACGAATTGTGGCTCCTGTATTAGCATTTAAATAATTGTTTGAAGTGAATTTTGATAGTGTTGCAATTTTACGTATTAAATGTCTACGCATGTGAGCTATTAGTGAAAACTATTCTAAAAACTTTATTGGTGATATAAATCTCAAGCTTTTTATTCGGTCTGGCGGCTTGAGATACTATATTTTCTTCAACTGTCCGCTGGGTCAAGATGTCGTCAAAATCACCCAATAACTTTGTAATGTAACGCATCAGCATATTATGAAGAATTTTGTGAACAAAAGTCACATCAGTCTAGGTTGAACTTTTAATATTTCGATTGAAGGTTTTTGTAATATAAAGGTCATGTACTAAATTTAATAAAAGATTAACCCAAAGTGTACAGTCTGGTTTGTAAGCACAAAGCCCATACCATCATGCTGGTAATACTGTCACCAGTTTTAGATGTAGTAGTTCTAGGTGGCCTTTTTTGCTATCAGAAAATCGCCAATGCGTCTTCTGTCGAAGAGCAGGACAGCTGTAGTTGGCATTTGAAAACAAATTCGCACGTTCCTCATTACATCCCTTAGAAGTAACACTAATAGAAAGTCTCTTAAGATCACAAAACTTAATGGTACTCGAAAAGTAAGTGTTAAAAAATCTTTTCAGTAAGAAGAAGTCAGAGTTAAAATTACATAGAGAAATTACGAAAATTAAATATAAAAAATATCAGTAGTATTTTGTATTAATATTAATAGCTCTTTTGTAAGTAAATATAGAAGAAATAATTGAGTGCAATGCAGTAGTAGCATTTAGCAGCGGGATTGCGGAGTTGCGGAACCGCGGCGCTGGTTTGAATCCCGCACGGAACATGCATCTAAGGTACTATTATTTATTCTGTGGTATGGCCTACAAACTATTTCTGCAGGACTGGATATTTTATTCTAGATAGTGTACAACTACTGTGTATTAGAAATAATAAAAAAGGAACACTGCAAATTTCCTGACACCGGGCTGCTAATGAAAAAAACGAAATAAATGGTTTTGGCCCAACCCAGAATTCGAAACGGGAACCTCGTGATTAGCAATCACGCTACTAATCACTACACCAACGAGGCAGTCTCCGTTTTAGAGAATTAGAGAATTTCCTATTAAAACCACACATGGCAGGCGAATTGGCAACCACAATATCAAATCTTAAGCACCGTTAATGCTGCTATGTTCACTAATCTGGGTTTAAGCCCCCACTCTCATCTAACCGCAGTTAAGATCATTCTAGCTTTTTCCATAGCCGCCCCTTACAAATCCCAAGGGACAATATGGGCGATTGTTTCTCTTACAGTGCCACCACACACCATATAAAAAAAAATTATTAGGCAATTCAAGTAAAGTTAATTTTTGTTTTTGTAAGTACTTAAATCAAAATAAAAATTTCAATATCCAATAATCTTTGTAAAGTTTACTTATATCTTTCCTTTAAAAGATTCTGTCTTAAATCTAAAAAAAAACGTGTGTGTGTACGTATGTACGCACGTAGAAAGTTGTACTTCTTTAGCGCAACAAAACAAAAATAACTACCTTAAATATAGTGATCAGTTCCCACGAAAACTTGAGAGACTGTTACCCAATGAAGTTGTCGCTTTGAGGTGTACGTGTGCGCGCGCATCGTAAAAAATTCACTCTCATAATTTTTCCCAAACGCCCCAAAAAAGTATAACTTCAAAAAGTTAAATCGATATAACTAACACAAACTTGGCATACATGTGACATGAGGAACATACATAAATAGTTTACAATAAAAAAGAATCATTCATTTTTTAAACACAAGTATACTTGGTGTTAAATGACATGTTTAACAAAGTGAAAGTGTTGGTCATTGTTGGTATTATTTTGCAATGACCTCAATACTTTACTTGATAAACTACACATTGTACGGGTATTTGATGTAAACCACTGCGCATATCAAATGTGGATATCATATTATTGTGTGTTAGCATATTGTATGTACTGTTATGAAATAACATTTGAAAGGCAACAGAGTAACTGGACCCACCACATCCTCTTCTCTCCATCTTGTGGTTATCATAAGCGTGAACTTAGAGAAATACCAGGATAATGTAGTACCTAACTATCAAGGCAGGATAAACATCTGTAATATGTATGTAATACAAGGTGTCTCAAAAGTAAGTTCACATTTGCTTATCTTATTACGCGAAAGCAACTATTCTGAGGGGCGCGGGGGGTATGTCAGTCGGTAGTCTGGCTCTTGGGAATTTAGTCGCTATGGAGCGTTTCTCTGGTGCGGACCGTGCGTTGTGCGTACGTGAGTTTTACAAAAACGGTAATTCGGCGACTGTAGCGCGTAGAAAATTCTGCAGTATTCGACATATTCGTCACTTAAATGATGCGCCTAGCACTCGTCTCATTGCAAAATGGGTTGAGAAGTTTGAAGAGACTGGGTCAACTCTGGAGAAACCAAAATCTGGGCGACCAAGAACATCAAGAACAGCCGAAAACGTGGACAGTGTTACTGAGTCTATTCGAGATGATCCAAACCTCTCGATTCGGAAGCGTGCTGTTGCTTTAAATGTGCACAGATCTTCATTATGCCGCATTTTACACAAAGATTTAAAGCTGCACCCGTACAAAATTCAGTTAGTGCAAGAACTGAAGCCTCAAGATGCTGGTCAGAGGCTTGCCTTTGTAAATCAGATGATTGAGCGCTTTCCAACGTTCACCAACATCTTGTTTTCCGATGAAGCCCATTTTCACCTGAATGGGCATGTAAACAAGCAAAATTGTCGTTACTGGAGTGCAACCAACCCAAAACAAAAACATCAGAAACCGCTACATTCACCCAAAGTCACCGTATGGGCAGCGATGTCGGCGCGAGGAATTATCGGCCCTTACTTTTTTGAAGATGGAAGCGGACGCACACTCACAGTGAATTCAGAGCGTTATGTGGAGATGTTAGACGAGTTTTTCGTACCCCAACTGCAAAACTTTCCTGGTTACAACCAAAGAACATGGTTCCAGCAGGATGGAGCAACTTCACACACGTCCAACAGATCTCTGCCTCGAGTTCGAGAAATTTTTCCGAACAAATTAATCTCCTGGCGAGGTGACATAAATTGGCCTCCACGGAGTCCCGATTTAACGCCTATGGATTTTTTCCTGTGGGGTTATGTCAAATCAAAAGTTTACGCTAATAAACCGACTTCCCTGGCACAATTAAAAGAAAATATCCGTCATGAAATGGCAGCCATCACGGAGACTACCTGCCGAGCTGTCATAGGCAATTTTAGTGCCCGACTAAATGAATGCCGAGAGCGCAACGGTTTACATTTGGACAATGTTATTTTTAAAAAATAAATTCCCAAACAGTGTACTTCAATATAAAATAACAATTTTTTCAATAAAGCTAAGACTTTTCTTTTAAAAAAAGATTTAAATGTGAACTTTCTTTTGAGACACCCAGTATATTTACAATTTTATTTCAATCTTGGATCAATAAAAAAATGTGGACATAGCACTATAAAGTGGATCTGAACCTAATTTTTTATATGGAGTTTGAATTGAGAAAGTCGCGGTACGTAAGTCTAGCGCTGAACGAAACGTGGACTGGACGCGCACGAATTGAATTGCACGAATGAGACTGGGAAGCCAATCAGCGCGTGCGAACGATACACACGAGCCAACGAGCGCGACTTATGCTCAATAAGCCAATCAGCGCGACTTATGTTCAATAAGCCATTCAGCACGACTTATGCGTAATAACGGTCACCGCTAAACTTTCGTGCCACTACTTATACTTGTAATCTGCACAGTATTGAAAAAAACATGTTAAAGGTATTTTACCGACTCCACATTTTTATGTGCACATATAAAATGTGGACTAACTGCACAGACTGATAGAATGTGAATGTACATCTGAAGATTTTTAAGTACATTCACAATTATTTTTAATAAACAGGAAACAACTTGTGATAATTGGAAACAACATTGGATGGCCATCGGCAACCCCATAGATTACCTCTTAAGGGATAATATAAAATCATAAGGGATAATCCATACATCCATCCATAACAGCCTGTAAGTCATATATCTCCTCTATAGATTGCCTTTTCGGGAAGAATTTTGCCATTGTTACCACGCTTGGCATGCTGGTTGGCAACTGCAGTTTTGTTTTATTTTGAATTGTTATCGTGAGAATGCTGCTACCCATCTTCTGTTTCAGTTACCCTCCGTCGCCTCATACAACACCTACGGGAATGTCATGAAACGCCACATGGTATAAGAGAATAAATTGCCTAATCACCCTTTTGAGGTCTTTTCGTTTTCTGTAGATGGCAGTATAACCATATTGTATTTAATGAACTCAGGTGTAAAATATTGAGGTTGGTGAGAGAAAGCAATAACAACGAGAGACATTTGTTACCAAAATCCTCAATCCTTTTGCCAAGCATATCAATAATGGTAAATCTTTGCTAGAATAGGACACTGTGTATATTTATAGTTTGGTAATATATAAAAATAGCATTTACTACTTTTGATGTGAAGTGCAAAGAAGTCCACACAAAACGAGTGTCTGATGCATGTTTACACAAGCACGATAAAATGATGACTGACAGACTGACGCATTGCCTAAAAATGGAAATTCTATAATTACTTAGCAACACTTTATCTGCAGATCAAATACAACTCAAAATATCTCAACAAGAAATATGATATCTGTGATTATAAAAAAATGTCAAATGACAAGGTCTGGATGGCTCTAAATGTAAAAAATATATTGCCTAAAATAACTTCTTTATTCAATTAAATAAGATATATAAATAAGATATATTTAGTTAATGAATAATAATTCATAAGTAATATTTAAAATTATAAATACATTAACCAGGTAAAAAAAATTTAAACTAATTAATATAAATATTTCTTATCTGACAGACAAATGTTTATTAATAGTGTAATTTTATTATAATTTATGAATCTAGGGTTAAATTAAATAAGTACTGTGCTTAACTTTCTGTCTTTCATTTCCAAAGTAGGTCATGTATTAAGAATGGATATACACATTGGGAAACCCATTTTGCCTGCAAAATTTCGAAAGGAAATCTACCGTAAGTGTGTGACGGGTTCTTGATTTTATATGGACTTGCTATATTCGGAATTCCAAAACAGTTGCCCGAAATGAAATTCCGTATGTATGTGGCTAGCCTAACACAACAGTTAATAATTAAGTGAAGAAAAACATGAACGTATTGCTTGTAAACATTTCATTTTATTCAACATATTTTTGGCATTACCAGGTGAAAAACACAAATATTAACTTCTTCTAATATAATATATGAAAGCATGTTAGGGAATAAATAATATTATATTTATGTATGGAAACATAACCATAGCAATTTATTGATCATTCATATAAAAACAATAAACAAGAATCAGCTATTGTTATATTTGATGTTTACATGTTGTGATTTAACTAAGAGATGAGAATTTATTGTTTTTACATTGAGACTGTGGTGGGTATTCATACTTTTATAATGAATTCTTATATTTATGCTAACACTACTACACATTTCAATAAAACTGGTTTTTATGGTTTTTATAACATATATTAACTTATTTTATATTCTCAGTGTTTCGAGCACTTTACAGCACCTATGGTCAATGGGAGGACTGGGATGTTTGATGATGTCATCATAGTTAACCACGGCTACCTCCAGATTAAAATTATTAATTTTTGGTTTTGGTTTTTACATTTGTTTTTAACTGTTTCAAAGACTAGGTAGAGATAACAACCACACTGAAGGTTGAATAACTACGATTTCACTTTGCAAATTCACTTTCAAGTTTAAAAACTCACAAGTAATACTTCATACAGAAACTTTATAATCGGAGAAATAAAATCATAAAACCGTACATTCCATATACTTAACAGAAATCAAAAAAATCACGTATGAAAATACTACTTAGCGTTATCCAAGCGATATTTCCTCGATATCAAGAGCAAACAACTTTCGCCGCGCAGTGTTCTGGGCCGGCGCGTAAGGACCTGGCGCACACGCCGCGCCAAATTTGCAAAACGCCATACCTAATTGCTAACATTATAAAAATGCGCCACGTATAATTATTATTTTTTTCATTTTGTCATACATAATCTACAAAATTGCAACTCTGAACATGCAATCACCTTGCATCAATGAAGGCAAATAGTTACAAAATTATTATAAAACAACTAATAATTCATACTTCAAAGAATGTTTTTTACTGTTCAAAGGATGTACAAAAAAAGGAAATACTCACCGATATGTTTATCGTACGAATCCCAAACAATATAAAAACTGTCACTCACACGTTAGACACAAACACTTGATTTATTCACCTCTTGACATCTGACATGGTTTAAAGAAATCAATAAAAAACACAATTATATTTCACCAATATCGTAGAAGTAAAAGTGTTAGAATAAAAACAATACGATATAACAAAAGTTGTGCAAAACGATCGCAAAATAACGATACAAAACGTAAACAGCTGCCTACTTTGACAGAACCGTCCAGTAAACTGACATCTGACAATTGGAATTGTTACTACCAACTGCAAAACTACTTTCGACTTCCTCTTGCCAATATAATATTTATAAAAATTTTAGGAGCGAAACCATAGATAGACTTACTCCATGCGCTAGTAGGTACTTATTATTGTCTAGTCCTTCTACGAGGGAGATGTAGTGAAACGAGTTATAAAATCACAAACATATTGATATATAAACATATCTATGTATATAATTGGTGATGGATGATTGGATGAATTTTTTTTATTATTATTTTTATTTAACAAGCTTAAATGTAACACGTTATAGTTAAGAGTCCAATGTGATAATTCACTTTTCCAACGGCAAATCTGTGACCAAGGTTCTATGGAACATTAAAATTATTAAGAGATTAATTAGAATGCAAAATATTTTTATTACATTTTCGAGATATCCTGTTTAAAAAGTCTTTGAAAATGTATCCCAGCACCAAAGATTTGATTTTGGCTTCAGGCACAGTTGAAAAAACGAGAAGATTCTAAGTGTGATGATTCATCATCATTACAGCCCTTCACAAGTCCACTGCTGAACATAGGCCTCACCCAAGGAATGCCACAAAGCACGGTCCTGAGCAACCTGCATCCATCGACTTCCTGGATATCTTACCAGGTCGTCACTCCATCTAGTGGGGGGACGCCCTACACTTCTTTCGCCGGTACGAGGCCGCCACTCGAGAACCTTTTTTCCGCAACGGTTGTCGGTTCTTCGAGCTATATGGCCGGCCCATTGCCACTTCAGCTTACTAATCCGTTGGGCTATGTCGGTCACTCTGGTTCTACTGCGGATATCCTCATTTCTAAGTTTATCACGCAGAGAAACTCCGAGCATAGCCCTCTCCATAGCTCGCTGAGCTACCTTGAGTTTCCTCATACGGCCAGCAGTGAAGGTCCACGTCTCAGATCCGTAAGTCATCACTGGCAACACGCACTGGTTGTACAATTTCGTTTTAAGGTTTTGAGGTATACCTGACGAGAAGATGTGCCGTCATTTCCCGAACGCTGCCCAACCGTGTTGAATCCGTCGATTGACCTCTCGGTCGAAGTTGGAATTACCTAGTCGGACTATTTGTCCCAGGTAAACATACTCGTCAACAACTTCGAGCTTAGTGCTCCCAACAACTACCGGCATAGGTGTGACATGGACATTAAACATGATCTTTGTTTTGTCCATGTTCATCTTAAGACCTATCTGTTGGGAAACACTATTGAGGTCATTGAGCATAGTGCTTAGGTCCTCCAGCGATTCTGCCATAAGAACTATATCGTCGGCAAATCGAAGGTGAGTGATGTACTCGCCATTGATGTTAATACCGTATCCTTTCCAGTCCAGAAGCTTGAAAATATCTTCCAATGCTTCCAATGCCGCTGTAATTCCATCCTCGCCTGGGGCCTTGCCGTTTTTAAGGTGCTGAAGAGCCATTCTAATCTCGATCAGACTGACGTCTGGGATATCATCGGAATAGCGTCGGATAAGACTCGCTCTTGGATCGTTACTAATACTTACGTATGGCTCCAACGATGATGTGTACAGCTGCCCATAGAACCTCTCAATCTGACTCAAAATCTCAGGTGTCCTGGAAACGACGCTGCCACACTCGGTCTTCAGCTTCGACAGTTGGCTCTTTCTGGCAGACAGATCTCTAGCAAAGAATTTAGAGCCCTGGTTCCGCTCGATCGCTTCTTTGATACGAGCAGTATTAAAGTTGCGTAAGTCCCGCCGCATGCATTTGGAAATCTGTCTGTTCAGTTGCCTGTATGCTGTCAAACCTACTGAAGACTGCAGCTTCATATCCCGTCTAACAGCCATGAGATTAAGAGTGTGATCGGAGAGTTTTTGTGTTCTTCTGCGGCAGGTCTTGCAAAACTTAGCTCCGACCGCATGGACAGTTTCCACGAGCTTGTCATTCATATCGTCCACTACATTGCAATCTTCTAGGCACTGAAAACGGTTTTGTAGCTCGAGATGAAAGGTTTCAATACTTTGGATTAGAGCACGAGGGGGACGGAGCGTTGACTTCATTAGACGTGACCTCTCCAACCGTGCCTCTCACCATTCGGTGATCGCTGCCGGTTTTCACCCTCGCAATCACTGAGACTTTTTTTATACTAAATTTGTTATACTTATAGGGTGGTTCTGTGGCGGCGTTGTCAATGAGCCACAATTGAAAAATATCGAAACCAAAATCACCCTATCAATATTCCGAAGTACTGTGGTATATATAGAATAGCTCTGAACTACCACGTGAAGTTTCCGATGACCAAAATATTGCCGGATAGTCACACTCCAATACTACACAACCACCTAGTGTCACAACACTGTTAGGACAACAACGGATGGAACGCAAGTGGGCGCGCCACACACTTCTTCACACCACGTACACTACCGTACACTCGCGTTCCTGGGCGGTTCACACTGCCCAGAACATCGAACGATACAAGTTAGCCGTCAGAGTCGGGGCCTACCATCCCCTGTTCGGACGGCCGTTAGATAACTCATCTATGTTACGTTAATGTGATCACTGAGCTGAACACAATATTATCCCACTCCCCAAGATCATCGATTTTAGTTCAATTTTTTTATAGAATTAGGGTGACAAACGAGCACACAGTCCACCTGATGGTAAGTGGTTGCTGTGACCCATAGACATCTACATTTATCCTCAATTAAGAATGTAAATGCAGATGCGTTGTCACCCCTGAGGACTGAGATGGAATGCCTCGTTTCCAGTAAGTAGGGTCTCCAGTTCTCTATACTCACCATTAGAAACACACATCTATCTTCGCTTGCGAATTAAAATGCAAATGCGTTGTCAGCCGTGAGGACTAAAATAAAACAATACGAAACACAGCAGCATTAAGCTACCGCGGGTACTGCGTGGTCCTTCCCCGGTCGAGCCGACCCATTCGTGCTACAACTATACTATTCATATAGCTGCAGCATGACTCTACCACGTATAAAATGATGAAGCTACGATAAAGCTGTAAGAGCCGCATAGGTTAACAGCATTAACATCAGAGAAACTAGACTACCACGTGGAGTGATGGCCAATCCCCGAGCTGAACACTTTGCCCGGTAGGAGGTCTCTTCTTTTCTATGCCTTCGCACAAGTTCCATGTAAATAAATAAAAAAATCTACATCCTAGGATGGAAAAATATGGGATGAAATTTTTAATATTGCTATTTAGGTGACAGGTTTATTTCAAGTGAGCCGCATGCTCGTTTGCTCTCTCTTATGTTATTTATTTATTTTATTTTTATACAAGAGACGCGTCTTTTTTTAAGTTAATTTTTACTTGTGAGTGAGTGGATAGTAACAAACATATTGTTTATTTATTTTATTTTTATACGTTTGTTATTATGCACCTCGAACTTGCATAGTCCACTCAAAAGTAAAAATTAACTTAAAAAAAGGAAATTCGTTGGAGTACGTAGTTTTTGTAGTCGGTTCATATTTTAATTGAAATAAGTTTTCAAATACAACAATCCCCAAATTCGAGTATAAATATTAAAGTTTGTTAGGTATTTTACCTAATTACCTAGTTAAATATTCGTGGCTCACAAATATTTATGGCTATCGTCAATCAAGTATCAACCCTCAAACAATATTTACAACACTCGATGTGTTAATGGGTAGTTCGAGCACATAGAGCTTCTACTACTTCCCTTCGGTCTGCCAGTGGCCCGTGTTGCTCTGTGTTCGAGCAGGTGTAATATCGATAATATTATTTTTATTCATATATGGAACGAAATTATCAATTTAGAATCGATTCGGTCAAAATGGAACCAAACCATGTCCAAGGATATAAACGACAGCCGAATCTTGCTCAGGAAATAAACAGGAATAAATCCTTGATTATTACAAATGAAAAAACAAATGAAATGATTTCACGCGTTGTAATGGTATGTTATCTTATTCGAAATGGAAAATATCCATTTCATGCTACGGTGATCGAGATCTATGTCCCCGCAATTATTAAATAGATAAACGGAAGTCTTACTAACCGAACAGAGCATTTCTTAGGGAATCGAAAATTTGGCTCTGGCAACGTGGCAACTTTTATTAGTCAATTAGTATTGGCCTAAAGTCTAGATACCAGACCATAAACTCCAAAAAAAATTGTCAATTAGTATTATTCACAGAACACTGCGCTAGCACTATGGAGTGTAGAGTAGAAGGAGGACCATCTCTATACATGAAAAGTGTCCCTAAAAAAGTGTCCAATAAGGGTGACGCTGCAGTAGAATAGGATATATTTAAAAAAAAGCGCCAAAATTAATTAGAATAAGATGGAGAAATAAACAAGAACCAACCAATCCGCTTGGTTTTGTACTACGTAAATAGTTGAGATTTTGTATACTGGCATTTTACTAATTACTCTAATTATGAAATTTTTTAAATGTCTGAATTCAGCTGACTTCACTCCGTTCACAACAGCTATCTTCATATCGTAGTTTTTCAGATGCCAGCGCTATTGTGGTAGGTTTTGGAATCTCTATTTTCAGTAAATAGTAGGACACTTTTTCAACTTTCGCACCTTATAAGATGGTTCTCCTTCTACTCTACACTCCATAGCTAGCACTATAGCACTTCTTAGCTTCTTACTAGCACAGAGTACTTTTTTATACTAGTTTGTGCAGAACACACAAACATTAACAGTGGTAGAGCCACGCGGCAGCGTTTGCTGTCGCACGGATGGGCCGGCTCGAACCGGGGTGGACCACGACCTCACAGAAAACCAGCGTGAAGTAGAGGTTTACCTCTGCGTTTCGCTTGGTGAGTGCAGGTGGCCGGAGGCCCTTTTTACTGGAAATGAGGCATTCCATCTTAGTCCTCACGGGTGACAACGCATCTACATTTTGATTTGTAATAGAGGATAGACGTAGATGTCTATGGGCCGCAGGAACCACTTACCATCAGGTGGGCTGTGTGCTCGTTTGTCACCCTTATTCTATAAAAAAAAAAAAACACAATTACTCTTTATCAAGAGGTATTATCTAATATTTATGCTGGCAGCCCAGTCACACTGTCACCACATCGTCATCGCTGCAATCTGTCATTTATTGTGTCGGTAGCTTGTATTTATTGAGTTTTATGCAAAAAATATTGTGAAAAGCGTTTTCATTACAGCATATAAAACTTAATTTTACTAAAGTGGCGTAGTCAAATTAAAACCAATGTCGAAATTTGAAGATAATCTCTTTAGTGATCCAACCATAGACAATCCTTTTGCTGTAAGTAGTGCTGTAGGATGTTGAAATTTGTTATCATGAATTTCTCTTTTGATTTCTTTTCTTTATTTTAGGATCCATCTGTTCAGCAAGTAGCTAGAAGCACTACAAATGCAACTCGTGGATTGGATGATTATAACCCTTTTGAAGCACAGCAAAATGCAAATCAACCTACGGTATACCATAATATAGTCAATAATTATAAATTTAATACGCATATTTAGTAGTCTGATGAATAAGTGTTCACCTTAATTTATAGAATCTATTAAATGTACATAAAATTTTCTAGATACGTTATGTATAACATATACTGTGTAATAATATTGATATCAGCAATTATAATGTTTATTTTCTTATCTTTACATGCTAGGGGCAATGTTTGCATTTATAGATAGGTATATTGCTAATGACTTATATACCTACATGTGGCTGTATTTCTATAGTATCACTGTCATCATTACAGCCTATCAAAGTCCACCGCTAAACATAGACCTCCCCATAGATATTTCTATAATATATTGTAATATTATTAATCATAATCATGCTTATTAAAATGGTCCAACAATAAAGTCAAGAAAGTGATAGTTTCTGATTATTATCAGAATATATATAATTATTATACCATTGTTGTAAATGGTCTTTTACTTGATTTCTCATTAACATCTCAAAATTAGTAAAGAGCAAATTTAAAAGAAAGTTAATATTTTGGATTGAAGAAGGAAATGATGTACTTCTGATACCTCATGAGCTATTGGCACACCCACCTTATTAATTTATTTTATTATAAGGGACAACAGCAGCCTTCACAGCCGGCAATCATGCAGGCAGTATCTCCACCAATTGGCGGAGGATACACAAGGCCTGCACAACCACAGACATCACAAGCTCCACCACCCAATTTCACAACTGCCGACTTTCAAGTAAGTGTATAAATTTTTTACTTTATACCAACACCAATATAATTTTTTACATATTGACAAGGAAGTACCAATACAGAATGCAGCAATCTTATGTTTGTGGATATGTAGGGAAAGGCAATTTATTGAAAATTGAAAAAAGCAATTTTTTTACCATTGGAAAATACTTACGTATACCTGATGTATTATGTTGGGCTTGCACATACTATCATCCCATGGTGTCCCAGCTTTGCCATATATTTGCAGTGCCAAAAACGCAGCATATTTGGCTAAAAATTTTGTCCTAAAAATCTAACTATTATTTAATAAAAAAACTAGCATTTCTCTTTCTGCTCAAATCAAAAGATGAGGTCCATCATGCATTGTTTAATGGGGTATACAATCTTAGTTTGGAAAATTTGATGCTCAATAGATAAGAGGTATTGATGCTTCACTGGTGATATTTAGTTAAAACTAACAAAATAATTTAATTCATCATATAATACAATACAGCTTACTATATAATTGATACATACGAGGGTGGATTGAAAAGTACTCGGCCTAACCAAGAAAATAAACACTAAATCAGTTATATTTTTATTTTTCTACATAATCACCATCAAGTTCAATACACTTTTGCCACCTCCCCTTCCAAGCATTTAGACCGTTGAAAAAAAATGATTCTTCCTTAGAGTCAAAATATGCGTCTACAGCTGCTTTGACCTCGTCGTTTGTCGAAAATCTTTGACCTCCCAAGTGCTTTTTTAGGTTAGGGAACAGAAAGAAGTCTGATGGTGCCAGATCAGGTGAATACGGCGGATGCGGTAACAGTTCAAAGCCACAGTTGTGAATTTCAGCCATTGACTGTACTGACGTGTGAACACGGGTGTTATCTTGATGAAACAGGACTTTTCTTCTGAGCATTCCTTGACGTTTTTCTTTTATTTCCTCTCGTAAACGACGTAGTAAGGTGCAGTAGTAATCAGAGTTTATAGTCTGACCCCTTTCAAGATAATCAATCATAATCACACCTTTCGAGTCCCAGAATACTGAAGCCATCACCTTATTTGCCGACAAAATCGACTTAGCCTTTTTAGGGGGTGGTGAACCAGGTCTTCTCCACTGTTTTGATTGTTGTTTTGTTTCCGGTGTACAGTAATGAACCCATGTTTCGTCTATAGTAACAAAATGATTCAAAAAATCATCTGCATCGGCTTCAAATAACTCCAAACATTCGCGTGAAATAGTCAATCGCGTCCTTTTTTGTTCAACTGAAAGCAGTCGCGGAACCCACCTCGCAGACACCTTGTGGAAACCCAACTCGTTGACAATGATGTTTTGAGTTCGTTCATAAGAGATGCCTATAATCTCGGCTATCTCTCTAATTTTTTATCTGCGGTCTCCCATTATTAAATCAAGTACTTTTTTAATATTTTCGTCAGTAGTTGACGTCGAAGGCCTTCCAGAGCGGGGTTCATCTTTCACACTCTCTCTACCACGCTTAAATTCTGCTATCCATTTTTTGACGGATGAATATGACAGAGCACAATCGCCTAATGTACTGACCATGTCATCATGGATGGCTTTTGATGATAGCCCCTTCTTATGGAGGTACTTAATGACGGCACGCTGCTCGATTTGCTCCATCCGCGGAAATTATGTCCGATTACTTTGTTAATAAATTTATAAAATCACAACTAATTATCGCACACGTTTCGAACTTCACACAATGAACTAGTCTGAACTGAACTAAATAATGTGGGTAGATTTGATTTTTAGAATTGAATGGATCTGTGTTAGGCCGAGTACTTTTCAATCCACCTTCGTACAATAATATCCTGTAAATAATTGATAACCTTGCATCCGTTGGTACATGGTATGCTATATATCCTATGGTATGGTATGGAGCATGGTAGCATAGATCTGAAAACATATATTTTTTTTACTATAGAAAGGTTTTAAAAATTCTGCACATTCAAATAAACCAATTAATCATCTTCATTTGTAATAATTGCAACCAAAAGAGTATTGGTTACTCTGGTTGTGAATTTTTAGATAATACCAAAACCACCAATAACTCAATGCTTTATTTACGTCTTACTAAAATTATAACTAAAAATAGCTTTATTAGACTTGTAACAGTTCACTTCATACTAATTTACTTCCTTAGTTCATGTGTAAATAAAGCATGAAATCTTATGATAGAAAACATAACCTTACATAATTGTAGTGACTCATTGATAAATGCATGCTATTAATTCACTTTTTGCTTCTCCCCACCTGTACCTGCACAAAAGGAGTTAAAGGTAAACATTTTCTGTTTCAGTTTGTTTACAAAAGTAGTGTCACAATTCAATCTTACATGTTAGTGTATAGTTATTGTTATAAAAAAATATTTATATAATTTTATTTTCTGTTCTTTTTTGCATTTAGTTTTAAAACTGATAAGATTTGGTTTTTACTATAAATTCCTTTGTATTATAATTGACTTTGTAATGTATGGTAGCAGTATGGTACTATGTGTACTTTGTTTTAGCAACTATCCTCACCTATTAGTCCTTAATTAAAAATTATCTTCTTCATCACCATCCAGTAAAAATCCCTGCTGGGCATGGACGTCTCCCGTTGATAGTTTTGCTTTAATTACCATGTCTGGAAGAGTATAAGATGTTTTTGACCTTTAATTCTGTTCCTGCGCCGAACAGGGATTTTTAATATCTGACGTAAATGTATGGACTAACTGTTATACCACCAACCATTTATAAGCCTGAGATTTGTCTGGTATTTCACAGTCACAACACAATACTTATGAAATTGGATGTATGATGGTGCCATAAGAATCTGTCATTTTTATGCCACCATTGCTCAGCCCAATAATTTATCTCTTGTATATGTATAGTACAAAAGTAACCAAAACGTCCAAAAGGACATACTAGGGAAGTAAAGACCTTTGTGTCTGATCTCCAGCGTTTATAAGGTTTTGTCCAAGATCATCCTAGAATGAGTAAGCACTATTTTGAATAAAAACCAACTGTACACAAGCTGGCTTTAGGTAAAATTTCACAAAGAACGAACATACCGAATGACACCTCATGGATACACTGATGGTGACTTCTGTGAGTTTAGCTGATAGCGCCCACTGTCCATAAGGATTTCCCCACAAAAAGAGGTCCTAATTGGAGAAGATAATTAATAGATGTTAAAATTAACTAGCTAAAATCTGTGTGAAAAATAAAAATTATGTGTCTTACCTAGTTTTCAAGAGCACAACACTAGGAAAGAAAAGACACACCAATAAGTCTTAATGGTAAGCCATTGCAGTCCATTTCTCCGGATAATGCCTCGTTTAGAGGCAATACACGTATCGTTTTATCACCATTGGTGGTGGTGTTGGGATTGGTGGTAACGGTGATAGTGTATGCAATTGAGGGCGGGAGGTGCTTTTATTTTTCTCGGGGATCTCCACAAACTAATACTTAAAACTTATCTTTTTGTTTAACCCTTTCGCAGTCCCATGCACTACATATAGGTCATTGCTATTGTCCGAAAACTAGACAGTGTAAGTGTTAATTTACATTTAACACAATTTACAGTAGATATTTAGTTTTGTAGGTTGGTTTTAGTGATTAGTTTTTTTATTGTTATAAATATTGTATATTGTGTAACTAACCTAGAATTAGAATTGAAAAAATAAACCATTTTCATAATTTACAAACAACCACTTTCATTAAGTTAGAAGGAATCGTCATTCGTTTGTAAAAAGAGAAGCTCTGATTTTCCAACTACCAGTACCTATACTTTGCTTACGAATATGTACTTGCTTATTGTTAGAGATAATTGAATTTTTGTGATAAACTTGTACAAGTTGTTGTTCAAAAGTATTTAAGTTGTACAACAATAAGAACAAAATGTTCTTATTCTTTTTCTATTTAATAATACTATTTATACAATAATGACATTATTATGTAAATATATTTCAACCCAAATGATTATGTCCATATGCTCGGAGAAAGGAGATAAAATAATGGATTTGATTTGAATTTATTTGTGAATATTTTTCTCACTTATTTCTATCATTGATAATATCTTAAAGGATTTTGTGAAACTGAATAGGTACTTCAGACATTTATCGTCTTACTACAAAACATAGTCTCGGATTTAAACTCTGCGGACATTTGTTATACATTTTACTACGCATATTTTCCACGAGACTTCTTTAATTAAACAATCTCTATTTTAAACCTTTTTAATAAGCACAAACTACGTTTTGTAATAAGGCGGATTTTGTAAAATGTTGCCACTTTCTGGTAAATATATGTAATGTACACATACAGATTTGACCCATATTTTGACCCATCGCTTTAGTTAATTGATGAATGAGATTTCAATTAAATTGTTTTTCTCCTAATATTGATTATTAATTATTGATTCGATCGCAATTAACAAAGTATAAATATGTTTATCAAATTTGCTTGAAAAGACATGTTTCAACTTGTTGTCACAACAGTTGACTCATTGTTTTGTTTCTGTCAAAATTATATGGCATCATATTATCATTATGAGAACGCTAAGTTTTTGTATTTAAGAAATTTTATTTTTATTAATTAGAGGCAATATTTTAAATTTATTTAACATAGTATATTTAAAAATTTTGCTAAATAACTATGTAGTTCATTCCCAAGATCTTAAGTCCTTTTTTTCCCATAAGTTTGTTAATTACATGTAGGCTTCAAAAAAATTATAAGAAAAACATTAAGTATTAATAATTATCAATTGTTTTAAAAAACATATGCTTTTAGCATTGAAAGCTATCTACTTCGTTTTTAAAATTTGGTTTAGATCCATGTGAAATCTTGCCCTTAAACATACGCCAGGATTCGTTAAAAGTGATGTGCACAAATTGCTCTTATTATTTTATCACAAAACGCTACTTACAGTTTCTTATAAAACCTAATTGCAAAATTACAAGAGCGTGGGTTTCGCTCACCGCATGCGCTGCGCTGCAAATAGAAAGTAGTCATATTGCTGATTTAATATGCATGCATGATAGACAGAGGTTACACGCTCGTTCTGCAGAACTCCGTTACCGCCCGTCAATTCATCATTCAGCCATCAGTCTATACGTGATCAAGGTCACAGACTGAACTAACGCCAAACTTAACGTGTAACCTCCGTAATAGTTTTACAATCACGCTTAAGCAGGCTGAATATAATTTGTTCTCAGTACCCAGTAGCAGTTTAATATTTGCTATAAAATACAATTTATGTGTTAGTTATCAACGATGCCAATCCATAATGAAACAAAAATCAATGCGTCTGAATTACCAGATTTAAATGGATATGGAACATGTGTAATGGAACTTGATTTGCAGAAGCGGCAGGAGGAACTAGAACGTAAGGCTGAAGAGTTGGCACGACGCGAGGCCGAACTCCGAGCAGGTTCCGCAGGTCGTAGGAACAATTGGCCACCGTTGCCTGCCTTCTGTCCAGTGCAACCGTGCTTCTATCAGGATATAAACGTGGACATTCCGCTAGAGTTCCAAAGAATCGTGCGTCACTTATACCATTTGTGGATGTGTGAGTGATTTTTTTGTTTCCAAATTTTAGTTAAGAATAAGTTATTAGGTATGTAGTACTCATAGGTAGGTTATATTTTGTTTTGAAATCCGGGCGTGCCAAAAAAATCATTTATTGAGTTTTTATGTCAAGAAATTTTCATCACATCTGAGTTAGAAATTTGGCGGTATTTCATCTCCGTGTCCTCGGAAAGCACGTAAAGCCTTTAGCACTGTACCTGATCTCCAGTCGGGTGTGCTTGCTGTCCCATCGGACTATGCGAGTAAGGGAATAGAGAGTGCAACTGTGCTAGCGCTCTCTCGAGCACGATAATTGTGTTCTGCGTAGATGGCTAGTCTCCTTTGAGACTGGCTGCCGTGATCGAAATTCTGTCTGGAGGACATTATTTATCTGCTCTTCGACTCGTCGTCTAGCTTGACGAATTACTCTTTTCAACTTAAGTTTATTTTATTTTACGTTGATACTGTAGCGACCACAAATATACGAGTACAGGAAGTTACATCAGTCTGAGAGATGAAAGGTTGCTAAAAAACGCTCACTGCCTCCCACGCGTTATTGCAAGAGTATTAACGATTTGACAAAACTTTAAAATATTTAAATTAAGTTTACGAGATAGGACAATGGACATAATATAAATTATCAAATGTTATTTCCTATGGGTAATATACATATTATTATAGCATTATGTAAATTTTAAAAGTTATGCTACAACTTCACCAAGTGTGACATCTAGGACAAATATCGTGGCGTGTCAAATATTATGAGGCAATCAATGGGGCGGGGGTGTATGTTCAGCAGTAGATTTTGACAGGCTTTAATAATGATGATCATTACATTGTTACAATTGTATGGTGGCTGAGTTCCATAGGTAAATACTTAATTTGTATGACAAGTATTTTTAGATGCTGAGATGGTTTGGCCATGTCGAGAGAATGCATGAAGAACGATTGACGAAAAAAGTGTATAAGGCGAGTGTGAATGAAAGTGTTGGAAGGGGTAGACCTAGGCGGACGTTTTAAGACCAAATCAGGGACATCTTGAATAAAGGCCAGGTCAAGAGTACCCTAAACCGTTGAGCATGTATGAAGGGAATAATGAGAGTGGACGAAGCGAAACAAGTATGTAAGGATAGTAGCAAGTGGAAAGAAGTGGTCTCTGCCTACCCCTACGGGAAAGAGGCGTGGTTATATGTATGTTTGAGTATTTTTAGTTGATTTACGTGATTAATCCTAGTGCTTCTAACATGCTCACTTTGTAGATTTATTTTTTATTTAGATTTATTCACAGATTAGAAATTGTAATACTAATTTCCCCATCAGCACGAAAATGTATCTAATATATAAAAAATATATTTATTTGTTCGTATTTTATACGCTGCTGTACCGTTCATCAGATTGCGGTAAAACTTCAGTTATTGCCTAGTTATAACTTCACTTGTCAGCTTATTGCTTGCAGCATTGCAGCAGCACGAAAGCTATAGGCATAGTACAATTAACTTACACTAGATGGTGCGCTTCTCGTACCAGCAATTTATTTTAAAAGTTATATCATTTAATTTCAATTATTGTATTATCATTTCTAATTAAATAATATAACTCTTCCAAATTTAAAACGATATTTCCACAATCACTACTTCTGCGGCAGGAAATCGCCGGATACCAGCTAGTAATTTATAATAAATAAACATCAAATTCATATCGCCATCAACTTGCATAGTTCCATTTCTGTCCGCCAGGGGCGCTTGTCATATTGCATATAATTTTAGTCCATAACGATACGGAAAACGTTAGTATAGAAAACTTGAGTTGCACTCATCTGACTGACTGCAGACAGGGTATTTTCAACTGTATATAAGATGATAACACCGCTATAAATCAACGAGATCTTCCGAGCACTTCCCTAAGGCCGTTTCTTTATTGATCGTTACCGCAACGTCCGCTTTGTAGTCTCACTGATGTTGATACCAATTACACTGCTCGATATGTTGACATTAGTCGGTGCAGTATGCCATATGTTTCGACGTGTGTATCAATTCTTGTCAAGGTAAAGTCGAGGCTGTGATTTATTACCTAAATTTGAGATTACACACAAGGTATTTTTACAAATATCTTGCGACAAATGACAATATTACACAAAATATCCCCGCGACTCTTCAACGCTGCATTGGAAAACGTTTTCAAGCTACTGGATTGTAAAAAGTGCGGTACCAACATAATTGCAAGGATATTACTCACCTTTTTTATAATAACAGTGATAAACGAGCACACAGTCCACCTGATGGCAAGTGAATGCTGTGGCCCATAGACATCTACATTTATCCTTGATAAAAAATGTCACCCCTGAGTTCCAGCAAAAAGGGGCTCCGGTTGTCTTCACTCGCCATACGAAACACAGCAGCATTAAGTTGCTATTTACGCTGGTGCTGTGAGCGTGGCCCTTCCCCGGTCGAGCCGGCCCATTTGTGCTACAACTATACTACTAATATAGCTGCAGCATGGCTCTACTACGTTTGAACGGCGACCTGATTTGCTGACAATATACTGATATGCCATGCGTATTTTGCATTGTTGTCCGACGAATTCAGAAAGTCGTCCGTACAATACACACGGATCACATCATACACGTTCGGCCTCACATGGAATACTGTTCCCATCTCTGGGCAGGGGCTCCCCAGTGCCAGCTCCTTCCACTTGACCGCATCCAGCGCAGAGCGGCTCGAATCGTCGACGACCGAGTTCTTTCCGATCGGCTCGACTCATTGGCGCTGCGAAGAGACGTTGCATCTCTTTGCATTTTCTTTCGCATCTACCATGGGGAGTGCTCTGAGGAATTGTTCGGATTAATCCCAGCCGCCAAATTTCACGAACGCACATCGCGGCAGAACTCCCGATACCATCCACACCATCTGGATGATTGGCGGTCCACCACTGTGCGATTTAGAAGATGTTTTCTTCCTCGCACGACTTCCTTGTGGAATCGATTACCATCAGCGATTTTTCCGGACCGATACGACTTAGGGACCTTCAAGAAAAGAGCGTACTCCTTTTTAAAAGGCCGGCAACGCATCTGCAATTTCCTCCCTGGTGTTGCAGTTGTTCATGGGCGGCGGTAGTCACTTACCATCAGGTGAGCCGCATGCTCGTTTGCCCCCTCTACTATAAAAAAAAAAAAAAAAAAAAAAACACAATAAGTCATAAAATTTTCGTTTTCATTTTCAGTTCACTCCCTGGTGTTGGCATTGAACATAATCGGTGCGATGTCGCTAATGTTCGCCGGCGAGGGTTTCACGATATTCGGCCTGTCGATACTTTACTTCTTGCTACTGACACCGTTCAGCTTTATATGTTGGTACCGACCAATATACAAGGCGTTCAGGAGTGATTCCTCCTTCAACTTTATGGTCTTCTTCTTCATTTTCCTGTTCCAAATCATCATTACAACGGTGCAATCGATTGGTTTCACTGGAGGAGGTTCTTGGTAATTTTATAATTCATAATACATACTTTTCTTATTTAATATTTTTATATATTTAAGGGTTACAAACTAATACACAGTTCTCCTTATGGTAAATGGATGCAGTGGCCCATAGACATCTATATGTCTATCCTTGATTAAGATTCAAAATGCAGATGCGTTATCACCCCTGAGGACTAAGATGCAATGCTTCGTTACGATTAGGGTCTCAGGCTCTCATCATTCACCATACAATACATAGCAGCAATATGTTGCTATTTCACACATATTCTGAGTGTAAGCCTTCTCCGCCTAATAGAGCTGAAGCGTGACTACCGTATTTAAATGTAAAACTGTAAAAATAATTCAAGATATTTCACAAGTCCTAACTTGTTTGTTAAGTAAGATTTACGCTATACAGTGTTAGCCGACGATTAAAACACAACAAGAGCTTAAAAATCAACACGTGTTTTGGTTTAAATCAAATATTCGTACCAGGACCTGCGGGAGGCAGGTATTCTTACAACATCATCATAGGAGGAGGAGGATCATTTCAAGTATGTTGTATAGTTCGTGAACAATTCCATTAAAATCGCATGATGTCATCTGTACTCCCGGCTATAAAGTACCTGAATTACTAAGTACAAGACGACTTTAACAAAAACAATTTACATAAAGCGAAATTCTGAGGCATGGTAGCATAGGGCTTTAGCGCTCGCTGTGAATTTCACAGTACACGAGCAAAACGGGTACAATCCCCGCCGACAGCCGGCACTAATTAAATAGTTGATTGCAGTTTGAAGTACAAAAAACAATGGGAAAACCAACCTGCATGTTTTAGAAATAAATAAAATATATTTTTAAGACATGTGAAGTCCAGCCAACACATGTTAGGGCAGCGTGGCGGGTTCGCTTGAGTTCTATAATTTTTTAAAGTAAATGCTTACCCCCCTGATCTCGCATGGCTTCTACAATTGAATTTGTTCTAATTCCAGTGGCCTGATCACCAGTATCTCAGCATTCAAGTTAAACATTGGCGTTGGAATCATCACTCTCCTGGTGACTATCGGATTTATCACTTCAGTGGTGGCTGACGTCATGTTAATGGCAAAGGTAATTTACTTATAAGCAAAGTATACAATAATTTAAAAACAATATTTTAAACATCCTACTTTCCAAATACTATGTAACATAAGCCAATATTTATATTAACTACTCTCGGATGTCGTGAACAGGCCCACCTACCGGGTTCAATTGTGAATCTAAACCATCCAGAGACCCACTCAAACGTACACAAAAAGTTTCATCCGAATCGGTCGAGCCAGTTTCGAGTTTTAGTGAGACTAACGAACAGCAATTTATTTTTATATATACAGGATATGGCGTAATGAATGGATAATACGGTACCTGCGGGTAGAGGACGTTGTGGCGGTTCAGCAAAATATGTTTCATGTTTAGTAAAAGTCCCTCGGTTTTCGAGATAATCCGACATTTTCGAAAATTCAAAAATATTACATCCTTTGCCACTCTCTTTCGTCGCAAGACTCCAAATGAAGGAAGTTTTTCAATCTATTTTTTGGATAGTATTCCTGGATAGAAGCGCTATCGAATGTAAATTATGATTTTAGGGGCGCAAGCATAGTTTTTTTTTTAAACAAACTCAAATTTCATGATTTGCTTATTTTTTATCCTAAGTTTAACCTAACGTGGTGTAAAAAAACATGGTCACCTGAGTGCCAAATTAAGAAAAACATGCCTGTTTCATTGATATTCCGAAATGGTATAAGTCACTGTATTTCTAGCATTTAATACAAAATAAATTCCTATTACAATGAGTTAAAGGCCTAGTTTAATGTAAACCTTGTTTTTAACAAATTGTTTGGAACAACAGCCTGCATAGCCCATTGAATTTGCAGAAACGAGCCCACTGCCAGGTAGGGAATATAATTCTTGGAATAGATCGGTTACTTACACTATATAGCGACAATAAACCGACGGTACATCTAGCCTGCTCTAATACACGCTCTACAGTCTACACCTTCTAATGAATGATCGCTTTATTCTGCTTGCATGTCTGATTTCAGTAATTTTTTGTGCAGCCATTTACACACGCTCCCGTAGCTAGTCCACTGAGGTAATAGGATCTTTGTAGACGAAGGTCTACAAAGATCCTATTACCTCAGGAGATGCCTCAAAGAGATCACCTCAGGAGATGCCTCAAAGAGAAGTCTTTGAGGCATCTCCAGTAAAGAAGTCGAGTGGGTTAAGGTCCGGTGATCGTGAAGGCCACAAAATTGTCCCTAATCGCCCGGTCCATCTTCTGGGATACATTTCGTCGAGATAGTCTCGAACGCTATGGGCGTAATGGGCGGGGCAACCATCGTGCTGCAGCCACATTCTTCTTGAATATAAATAGATTGAAAAACTTCCTTCATTTGGAGTCTTGCGACGAAAGAGAGTGGCAAAGGCTGTATTTTTTTTGAATATTCGAAAATGTCGAATTATCTCGAAAACCGAGGGACTTTTACTAAACATGAGACATATTTTTCTGAACCGTCACAACGTCCTCTATCCGCAGGTACCATATTATACATTCATTACGCCACAACCTGTAGAGATAAGTTATTTACTTACTTAATATATATACAATATTATCAACAACCGTCTTATCATGTCATCACATGGGTGTTGTAAGGCTTTAAAGTCTAGAAATATCTAATTGCGTCCAATAGATAAAGGTTTACCATCTCGTATAATACAATGGCAACACGAAGCAGCATCAAAAGGAGAATCTAGTGGATTACACTTGATGGCTATTAAAGTTAATCTTTTCATACAATGGGATCGGTATTTCTCGCTGCTGCACATTCATTTGTTTATTTATATAATCCTTAATAATCCTTTCAAAACAGTACAGGATCAAAAGGCGGACTTAACGCTAAAAGCATTCTCTGCCAGTGAACCTTACATAGAACATAAAAAAAATATTTTAAAAAGTTAACATTAACATACGTTTATATCTAAATAATAACTAAGAATGATATAATGGTAATATATTACATAGAATACATACACATATAAACATATACACATACAAATATATATATAATATAAGATACATGATATACAAATTAAACGGATAGAGATAACTGTAATTATATTTGAGCTTACCAGATTTAAAATATTTTTAGAACATAAATTCGATCATTTGACATTCAAGGGTGATGAAGAGGTTCATAGGATACGGGCTAGAAATGGCCATTGATTATCACGTTCCCCATTTTGGAAAGTGTTGTTCTATTGATATCGAAATTACGTTTTCAGGTGCATCGCATCTACAGATCGACCGGGGCGTCTCTAGCGAAAGCGCAGGCTGAGTTCACGACGGAGATTCTTCGCAACCAGCACGTTCAGACGGCCGCTTCCAACGCAGCCGCAGCTGCGGTTAACGCTCAGATCGCGAACGCCAACCGATATTAAACGGATACATACACTTATAGTGTAAGAAAGGTCCATTTTGACAACCTTATTTATGAAGTGAACCTTCTTTATCGATGTAGTGGAAAAGTTTACTATGGAATTTTAAAAACTAGCCACGTTTTCTTGTAACTTTTTTTTTTGCTTGAGCCTTTTTTTTTAACCTACTTATGTAAAATATATAATAAAAAAGGAATGATATATCATAAAGAAGTATCACTTCGTACGTGTGTACACAATTACAATTTTTTTTATAGGATAGGGTGACAATCCAGCATACAGTTCACCTGATGGCAAGTGGTTGCTGTGACCCATAGACATCCATCCACATCTATCCTCAATAAAGAATCAAAATACAGATGCGTTGTCACCTGTGAGGACTAAGATGGAATGCCTCTTTTCCAGTAAAAAGGTTCTCTGGTTCTCTACACTCACCATACGAAACACAGCAGTGTAAAGCTGCTATTTTACGCTGGTATTCTGTGAGAGCGAGGTCCATCCCCGATAAAGCCGACCCATGCGTGCTACAACTGTACTACTAATATAGCTGCAGCATGGCTCTACCACGTAAAAAAATTGTTATTAACACATAAACAAAATTATATAAATAGGTTTGTGGTTCAAACCAACAAAGAGAGAAAAACGGATGCAAAAATCAAGCCAAAACTATGCTCAACTTATTGTGAGAACGTACTCTCACATACACATATGCAACAAATATAATTTCCAAATAACGGTTTAATGTGTGTGTGTGTCCAACATTTATAGGCTGATAAAGAAAAAAGATGTGTGCGTGAATGTGTGTGTTAACCGTGTAGTGGCTGTGATGCGGCCCCCTATGATGCAATCTATGAGGGAGGCCTATGTTCAGCAGTGGGCTTTTATAGGCTGTAATGGAGATGAATGGCGTGAGTGTGTCTCAAAAATCTTTTGCGATAATTGATAACGCTCTGCTTATTTTTCTTTTTTGGTTCGAGGTTTAAAGGAACTTAATTATTATTGTAGTTTAAATTACCTTGTTATAAAATAAATTCAAGAAAAGTACTACCTATGATTACTTATTATTATTAATTATAATATTACTAGTGTTAAATCACTTCTATGCATTGCTACTTACCAAAATAAATGCATTTAAATAATATTGCGTGAAAAACAATGTCCTGATCCACTTACTATCGTGTTATTGTTACAGGTGCAAATGGATGATTAAGCAGCATTTACTATGCACTTGGGGAAAGTACATAATGCAACTAATATATTGATTGAAATAATTTAATTGAAGTGTTCTTTTAAAATTTAAATCATATTGGTGTATATTTTACTGTAATGTTATTGTATTTATCAACAGTATCTACATACATAATGTGAGTACTGCAACTCGATGTTTTTATCTTATTCAATGGAAGTTATATTATTGTTGCTTAAAATAGTCTTTAAATTGTGTTTTAGTTGCAATTTATAGTTATTACATTATAATGTTGACATATCTTGATTGTACTCTATCTGCCATCGCTTTATATTTCTTTAATCTTTCAAAATTACACACAATTAATTTGATCCCACTATGTGTGTGATTTTGAAATAAAATTAGGAATTAGATTTATTTCTAACGGCCAAAATGTTGTATGGCTGTGTTGTATCCTTTATTATAACATGTTAAATTATTTATGACACTATTTAGTATTTTATTTAGAGACTGGATAAGATACTTTAATAATTAACAGCTAATATATAGAAATATGTATTATATACCTTCTAATTTTCTAAAAATGTTGTTGTAATGATTTGCGCAATAATTATTCAATTAAGTTAATATATAACTCTATTCAAAGATAGAAATTTATCAGTTTGCTCGTCAATGTTTTTTCCTAGTCTGGCAACTGAATCAATCATTTGGAATGGAAGGTTCCATTCCAAATGATTGATTTTCAAAATGCCGTGCTCGACAGAAAACGATTCCTGAACTGATGTGGCATTCGCTACAAGGCTTTCAGCCAAAAACTAGACAAAATGCCGTTACACATTATATATTAATTCTATATATAAAAATCAATTGCTGTACGTTAGTCTCGCTAAAACTCGCAAACGGCTCGTCGTAACAATTTTGGTGAAATTTTTTGTGTGCGTTCGAGTAGGTCCCTGTATGGTGTTTTTGTCGAGATCGAAAAATCACCCGTGCGAAGCCTGGGTGGATAGCAAGTTAAAATATAAATATGTTCAAAAAATACTTTACAATAATATTATGTTGATGCGTTTCATTTCTATATAAGTCACTCAATTTATTTTGATGACAGTTCAACCAAGCATAGCAAATCGATGACGATAGTATCAAAAAATACGACGCCTTTCTATTTAATCTTTTACATACTATATTAGTTGATTGCTAGTTAGTCATAGCTATGTTAAAATCATGCGAGCTTACTATGGATGCTTTAAATTGTATGCCTTTAAAACAAATCCGGTGATTTCATTCATTTAATGAAAAATCTTTAATATATAAGAATATTTAGAATTATATATTATGATTTGCGGGGTCTCAATACCATGCTGCTGAAAAATGAGTTTTTTTTTTATAATAAATCATACGCGTATTTTTGCATGGAATTTTTTCTTCTGTCATGTTTTGTTGCCAATTCGGTTTTTTCCATGGACATTCCAAAATTGATCAAGAAATGTAAATAAAATAGTATCCTTTCGATGTGTGAGTGTAGGTTGTGGAAAGTAGTGTGAAGTCAATGTTTTAATTCCTTCACTCTGTATGTTGGTCGGACCATTTACTTAATTTTTATGGTAGTAAATATGCGTGTTCCCTCTTGCCCTGCCAAAAGACCCCTCTAGATGCACAAGACTTCACAACTTAGTGTTTGTAACATTGTAAGCTTAAGAATTGAAATGTATTTGTCAACAGGACTAGTCATTGGACTCTTCAGTTTTGTAAAAAAAAAATTAAAGGCTACTTTTAAATTAATATTTATCAAATATCACACTGCCTAAATTAAGGCGAACTCATACATATATTTATTGTCTATGTATCTGGGCCTAGCATAATGTAAATTATTAACAGACCGTCCTTACCCAGATAAATGGTAAGCGAAGGGAAGTAGTTTTATCTAAAATGTTTTGTAACGATTAAGTCATGTTATAAACTTATGATTAATATTAAATATAGTTTCAGATGTTTTTGTTTTATTTGGTTACATTTGCAATAACATCTGCTACATACATACATAAACACGTCTGTCACACCCAGAGGGGTAGAGGCAATATCCCGCTATGGGGCAATATATGGGGAAGGTTAGCTTATAGGATAAGGGTAGCAAGCAAGCACACAGTCCACCTGATGGTAAGTGGTTGCTGGACCACCATAGACATCTACACAATGAGATTTAAATATATAGGTATTACTACTATTTAAATGTCTGCGTCTACATCGATCCTCGTTTGAGAATCAAAATGCAGATGCGTTGTCAGCCGTGAGGACTATGATGGAATGCCCCTTTTCCAGTAAAAAGTGTACATTTAAAGTCTAGATTTTTTTTAAAATTACACAATTCCATTACATTTATGCATACAGGTCAAGCTCATAAAAACATGTTAAAATCAGTTGCCTAGATAGACCTCGGAGATATTTTGGTTTATAATATATGGTTGAAACCTTTCGAAATAAGTAAATAATCCAATTTAATTGAAAGCAATAAAATGCAACGATAGAATACAAAGACTTTATTGTTTACAAAAATTACATTTATAACAATGACAATATTAAGTAACCTACACAGATTATACTCACATAAACACATGTAAAATGCAATTTGATTCACATTTCTTTACTTTTCAACAAAGTATTAGATAAAAATTTAATTACCCGGTTCAGTGGACGGCACGCCAGGCGTGCCATCGATTACTTTTGTGTGTGGCATATGACACACGAGTCGTGTTTTTTTTTAAATTGTTATAACTCGCTCAAATTGCTTTTTTGGAAAATTTATCCAGAACAAAATATTCAGTATTTTGCAAGTAGTTCATGCCTGCGGCTTCGTTTCTGTATATTTTGAAAAATTGAAATTTTTAGGGGTTAACAATCTTTTTTTAACTTGTACATGGTACTCTTTTTACTTTGTGGGTTTTCAATCATGTTGTGGAAAAATAGTCTAATAAGTAACAAATAATAGCACTCATTGTGATCGCTCACAAACTAGTTGTAAATAAATTTCTGGAAAACAAGTGTCCTGTTAAAAAAACAATGCGTTTGTCTCTTTTGCTTAAAATGGTTGAAGTGTCAACTTATTACTATAATTTGGCCGAATGGACCTACGAAGTACCATGTGCTCTTGTGATATGGTATAAAGTTTATTTTTGCTTGAAACAGTTCGAAACCGTTCTTGCATAAAAAAAGTTCGCTAATAAATAGTCTTTTCTCAATCCGCCGCCGTATAGCGCCGGCGCTTTTTTCCTTTTTGAAAACACTTGTTTTGCTATTCTTACTAATTAGACGTTTTCAGATCGAATTTACTTTTACATTTGTACAACATTAAATAATATTTAACATTGTAAATATCAATGAATGATATACCTTTTTTTTTTTCAAATTAAGGTTCTTCAATGTTTGATATTTACAAATGTTATTATTAGGTGAAAATTTAATTTAATAAAAACCAAGGTTTCCAGGGTGATTTAGCTGTACCTACTTATATAAATGATTTTTTTATAACAACAAAAAACTGTACAAAAGGTTTGTAATCTCTTCATAAAAGTCACTTTCTCTCAATTTCAAAGAAAACGCGTAAATAACACGTAGTTACCCACTAAAAACAAGTATCCTTCCATTTGTAACTTATGTTTGATGTCAAATAAATTTGATTAGGTCTAAACAAGTAAAAAAAGCATAAAAAAGAACATTACTTTTACACATGGCGGATGGCATAATAGGCGTGTCATTTTTGTCTGTGGCGCTCGCCCCTGGTGGTCACGCCCGGCGTTTCATGAAATATTTGTTCGCCGCCACAGCTAAAAGTTGTCGAAAATTGGTGCCGCAACGAATCGGTTAACTTAGGATCCTAGATTTGTACAACAAATTATGAGTAAAAGCAGAAGCAAATTCAAAAGAGAAAATAAAAAGGTAGGGGGAGGCGGGGCAGTTTGATGCAAGGGGCGGATTGATTCACCTAACATATATCCAGACGCGGTCCGAAGGGGTGGGTCACAGGGTACTTGACCCCTCCCCCCCACAAATCGTACACGTCTAATTGAACAATCTTCTAAAAAAAATATTGACAGACTCTTCGCGAAATATCAAGGAAATGAGGAATATTTTCGGAGGAATGTTTATATTCCACTGATAGAGCAAATTGATTGACCTACAGGACCGACTTTCTACGGATACAATGAACCTGTCCGGATTAGGCATTTTTATTCCGAAATCTGTGTATACAGAAGATCTTCTTAAGGTGAAGAAAGTATCAGAACGTTATTCCCATTTCTTGAGTTTTCTGCTGCCACTCTCATTACAGAGTATCATAAAGACTGCTGAAAATTCTGGCATTTCTTCCTATAAGCGGTGCAACATCAGAGAGATCATTTTCTACGCTAAGGCGTGTAACAACTTGGTTAAGAGTAAACATGTTAGAAGAGAGGCTGAGTTAGAAGAGAGTTTAGCTCTTTTCAATATTTATCCAGAGATAGCCCCAGACGTCTCAAATATTATCACCTGATTTGCCAATAAAAATAGAAGACTTTTATTTGTTTTATAATGTGTATGGCAATAAAATTGTGTATGGCGCAACAAAGTCTATTTGACTCGACATATTTTATTATTAATGACCCCTCCAAAATTTCAGGCTGCGATCGCACCTGCATATATTCTAATCCAGCGGTCCTCAACCCTGGGGTCGCGAAAGATATTTATGGGGTCGCCAAAAAAGTCAAAAAGGTCCTGTATTTATCGAATTTTATCAAGGTTTATGCATAAAATATAACCTCTCTTTACATACACAATTACACAATGTCCTTAAAACGGAGAGAATCGAAAATAATTACGACTGTACGACCTGTCCAGTCCCGCCGGTCACAACCTCACCGCTCCCGCGCCCGCGTCCCCACCCCGATCGCTCTTTCTTCGTTCAGTCCAAAGAGTATAATAAGTATATACAGGAAGTGGTTGTTGTGTTCAGTGGTTCAGTCTGTCTGTCCAGTCAGTTCTATCCGCACGTGCGTACTCATCACCGCTTTGTCGATTGCAAATACATACTAAATTGATGTCAAAACACGGAAGATTACTTCTGTAGAATGTTTTTTTAGAAGATTAGTGTTTTCGTGGATAACCACGCACACGGTAAGTAACTGTGCACTCATACTTAGAAAATAAAGTGAGGCGTCATCGCAGCGCGGCCATGTTGGACGCGTGGGTTCAATAACAAAACCAGCGCGAAATATTTTTTACGCTTCACTTATGTATTTTAGGGTTCCGTTTGAGAAACAAGGAACCCTTATAGTTTCGTCAAGTCATGTTTGTCATTCATACAAACACTATGAAAAACAAAGTTACAACTAACATCCAGTCATATCATTACTTGCTACCACGGAACCCTTCATGGGCGAGTCCGACTCGCACTTGGCCACTTTTTTTGCTTGTCTATTTGTGCTTCGTTGAAAATAAATTTGAAGTAAATCCTGTTACCACGCGAGCATATGACGAAAAATCTAATATTAATCGTTTGGAACACATTTTTTATTTATTAATACGTATTTATTATTGCAGTTAACAATGGATAAGTGGCTAATAAAACGCACATCTACAGATGCAGGTGGCGGAAGTCCTAATAACGCATCACAAATCAAAAGAATTAAACACGTAGTTCTTGACAGCAGTGTCGCCTCAGATTCTACAATGACAACTACTGTTACGAGTAATATAAGTCGTGAGACCAATGCCCCACTTCCAAGTACTAGTAGTGTTATTACTATCGATGAAAGCAGAGAAACATCCAGTTCCACTACTATAACTATTAGTCATAACAGCGATGATTGTAGTTCAACAGCCACATCTACCTTACACATCGATACAGAGATCACGCTTCAACTTCAACCAAACAAGCAACAGCTACATCGGAGACAACTGGGAAGCGTCAACGCATCTTTAAAGAATCGTACATCCAGTTTGGTTTTAAATGTACAGTGTTGAATTTAGAACAACGTCCACAGTGCGTTGTTTGTTCGGAGGTTTTGGCAAAAGAGAGCATGAAGCCGGCCAAACTGAAAAGGCACCTAGAAACTAAGCATCCACAGTTAAAAAATAAAGATGAATCTTATTTTAAACGACTTGCCACCAAACTAAAGTCACAGCAGGTTGATTTTCAAAAATACAGAACAGTTAACCAAAAAGCCTTACAAGCATCTTTCGAGGTTTCCTTTTTGATTGCCAAAACTAAAAAACCTCACAACATTGGCGAGACGCTCATTTTGCCAGCTGCAATGAAAATGGTTTCGATCATGCAAGGAGAAAAGTATGCTAATTTACTGAAAACAATTCCACTATCAAGTGACACTGTTCATCGTCGTATCAATCTACTTGCTGATGATATCAAAATACAACTTATAGATCACGTGAAAGGGAGTACCTATTATGCTATTCAGCTGGATGAAAGCACTGATGTAGCTAATGTAGCTCAACTTCTGATATTTATCCGATACCGATATGAAAACGACATATGCGAAGATTTGTTATTTTGTCAGGGATTAGAAGGAAGAACAACCGGTGAAGCAATTTTTAATGCAGTTAATACCTTTTTTGAACTCCATGACATAAAGTGGGAATATTGTGTATCTGTGTGTACAGACGGCGCAGCTGCATTGACCGGCTCCAAAACAGGATTCAAAGCAAAAGTAACTGAGATTGCACCTCACGTAGGCTTTGTTCACTGTATGATTCACCGTGAAGCCCTTGCAGCAAAACATTTGCAACCATATGTAAATAAAGTGTTGGAACAAGTCGTAACAATAATAAATTTTATTAAAGCTCGCGCATTAAACAGTCGCCTTTTCAAAATAATGTGTCGTGAAATGGGATCAGAATACGAAAATCTACTGTTACATACAGGGCCGACCCTACCATAGGGCGAACGGAGCGGCCGCTCCAGGCGCCAAGTCTCAGGAGGCGCCTTAGTCAATATTTTTATAATAGCATAGCTACCTACATTTTAGAAAAATACTTTTAGCTTATTTAGGTAACAATTTTGCATGCTCCTTAGAAGCTTAGTCTCTGTTCCGTTTCTTTGCTCAAGTGCTTAAGTTCATTGATTGAAATTTTCTCGCTTTTCAATATTTTGGTTTCGAACGTGTGGCTAGTCAGTATATATGCGTATGGTCTTATTTGTTGAGACGAGCGCGGCATTCTTCAGCGCTTTTTTGTATTTTTTACAAACTCAACAAAAAGATGGAAAGTTATTTCAAAACATGTGAAGAACTTAACTTTAAAGAAGGTGTGTCGAACAAGATGCGATCGTAGTCGCATCAGTACGCCGAAGTAAATAGTGCCTTGAAAGACGAGTATCGTCACAACTGATCCCGCGGCAAGTTTGGAAGCTAAATCACTTGAAGCCAATTTTAAGAAGTTCCATTTTTGATCTCTTTAGTCATTTGGTACAACGTTTTATTCCACGTTAATCTTGTCAGCACATGCATGCAAGCAGAGTGCATAGATTTATCAGATGCTACAAAACTGATGCACAAAAAAGAATTTACCTAGAGACGAAGTATTAACAAAGGCTCTCATTGCAGCTAAAGATACAGCTCAAAAAGCTGAAATAAACTCGGAGTTTGAAAGAATCCGCGAACGAAAAAAGAAAAAAATGTTCTAATAGCCCAGGAGGAATCGGCGCATGAGTACCAAAACTATTCCACCTCAATTTTTTATGCGATTCTCTTCAAGTTGTCCTGCTGATGATATAAATGCATGTTGCCATGTGGCAACTCAGTGCCATATTGTTTAAACCGATTTCTTTTCAATTGCAAGGAATTGTTATTTTTAAACTGGTAAATTTTTTTTATTCTTTGATAAAATGCAAATAAAAAAGTACCGTGACTTTTTACGATATACTTAACATTTTTGGAGTTATGAATTTTTAAAGGTTTGAAAAATCCCAAATTCAGATATATGACTCTATAGTATATATAAAGAAAAAAATATAAATATATTCCGGATCCAGAAATGTTATTCAGAACAAATGTTTTCTATCGTATGTGAGACACCGCCATAAAAAATAGAGACATGCTTTACACGACTTCTTACAATTAATGAGACTTGGCGTTTATAGAATAGTATAGAGTTTCCTCTATGTTTTGAATAAGACCGATCAAAATTTTAAGAAAGTATGCTCAAAGTTGGAGGAAAAATGAACGCATGATCTTAATCGCGATATTTCGAGATTGGAGCTTTCAAGAGAAATGATGTATTTGAAAAAGTTTTTACATATCAATAAAGGTCACCCGAAAGCAGTCAGCCCTTAGCTCAGCTCTTAGTATTAAATAATTGGTTACCTAATATTAGGTCTTTACCTATGAAATTGCCGTTTTTTATGAAATAAGTTAACGTAAGTATTTTTCTATATTTTTTATTTCTATTAATCAAAGTTATCACCCATGTAATCGATGCATCTTTGCTAATGCAGTAGCAGTTTATTGATGCCCTACTTGAAAAAATCAGCTGGACGGGGGAGGCAACAAATTCTTCAAAGGTATTTTGTACTGCCTCTCGGGTATTGAATTTTATTCCCGCCAAAAAGTTATTTAAATTCTGGAAAAAGTAGAAGTCTGTAGGCGCAAGGTCTGGTGAGTATGGCGGATGACGGGAGCTTCCAACCCCGCTCTTGTAACTTCGAGACCGTCTGTTGTGCAGTATGAAGTCGCGCGTTGCCGTACAGGAGCAGTGGGGACGAGCAATTGTCCAAAGCTGGTTGGAGACGTATGAGCTTCACCATCATTATGTTCAGTTATTCACAGTACACATCTGCAGTAATGCTCATCCTGTTTGCAGTGCCTGATTTGGAGTTCTGACAGCCCTAAGCTAACTAAGAATATGGCCTGTTCTCTCTGTGGCTGCCCAGCTAGAATATATTTACGAGATTTTTATATTTTACTAGCTTTCCACCCCGTGGTTTCACCCACATTTAATAAAATTTTCCTAATAGTAAGTGTCGACCATCGCCCATAAATAACTGCAACACCAGGGAAATTACAGGTGCGTTGCTGATCTTTTTAAAAGGAGTACGCTCGTTGTTTGAAGGTCTCTAAGTCGTATCGGTCTGGAAAACATCGCCAGTGGTAGATAATCCCACAGTCTTGCGAGGAAGAAAACTTCTAGTAATTTGAACAGTTATGGTGTACCGCCAAGCATCCAGATGGTGTGGTTGCTACGTGATATTTAGCAGCTGGAATAAATCAAGACAATTTATCTAAGTACTGAAAATGTAATTGTATGCAACATTTTTTCGCAGCGCCAGTGAATTGAGCCGATCAGAAAGAACTCGGTGGTCAACGATTCGAGCCACTCTGCTGGATGCGGTCAAAAGGAAGTAGCTGGCACTGGGTTGCCCCGGTCCAGAAATGAAAACAGTACTCCCTGTGAGACTAAACTTGCGCCTTGTAAAGTTGCAAACGGTTGCCGGCAGAATATACTGTCCCGCTCTGCTGAGCACGCCAAGCTTTTTAGAGGCCTATTTAGCCTTCCCTACCAAGTGACCGCAAACTGTACGTCATTAGATATGTCGATGCCGATGATTCCGATGCCGGCTGAGATTGAGAAGTTGAGGAGATACGACAAAGGGATTATTTTTAGTGGTAACTTAGCAAACCTATGGCTTCTGAAGTTTAAACTAGACTAGAGTCGTCCCCAATCCGAAATTTTGTTTATAAACACTGGAATTCAGCCACAAGTTTGTTCCGATAGTAGATGGCGTGTCCCGAAAAATATTAGCACGGCCGGTGTAAAATTCATCACCAGTGTTACAACAAGTAACAGCAACATATAATTGATATGCAGAAACAGTGTAGAGTCAGGTAAATTAGAAGATAAGAACTAGAACCAGCTGCTTATTGACCGCATTGGCGTCTAGCAGTTTATAATGGATTCAATTACTTTGGAGAAGAAGGAGGCGATGGCGATAAGCCTGTAGTTGGGCGGGTCTGATCGGTCAACTTTTTAGGGATCGGGTGCACTAAATCTGGCTTCTATTCGTTCAGGATTAACCTAACCTAAGGAGTAGGAGTACCGGAAAATACGCGTTATAACCGTTGCTTACTCCAGAGCACTATAGGCTACTATGCTAACTTAGCGACTAGCCTCTGCAGAGTCTACTTCACCTGAGGATGCCTCGTGTAGAGGCGAAACACGTGTCGTATTTTCGAGAGTGGTGTGTCGTGCCTAGTGTGCTGGTGCTGGGAGTGGTAGTGCTGGGATTAACGGCGACGGGTATAGTGCGCACGATTGAGGGAGGGTGGGAGGTCCCCTTAAAACTGGACAGGACACATCATTTTCTTTCTTTACACGGAATTAAATAAATTAGTTTATAACAACCTCATTAGAATGGATTTCCGCAAAGTAACGCCTGATTCTATCAACTGTTACATTAATTAGTAAACGTATAAGTATAACGTACTCGTATAAGTACCAGTTCTAAAGTTGATTATGCTTATTGATCTCATTAATGAATGTTGACTTAATTTTGTTTTATTGTTAATTGTTGTTATGATTTATTTAAATAAATGTATAGATGTAATATTCCTTTTTAATTTTGTTTTTTCATTCTACTTCAACGGTTCCTATAGATACCGTAAGGAGTGCAGTGCCTAAAATACCACGAGGATGGCTGTTTTCAATCAACAAATTAGACATAGACTTAAGATTTTGTCGAGATCTTCCCAGTTGCATGCTTGCATATGCACGTACAACTGGTATATATTAGGGGCAAGCAAAGGGGGCGCCAAAATTGGATCTCGCTCCATCCTAAAACTTGCCTCGGGACGGCACTGGTTACATACGGAGGTCAGGTGGTTATCGCGAGGAAAAACACTCAGACGTGTATTTGATCTCAAAGATGAAATCAGAATATCCCTTTATGGAGACATGTTGTACTTCTGCAACATACCATTCAAATAGACGTAAAAAT
Organism: Parnassius glacialis; assembly: GCA_033319125.1. NCBI lineage: Eukaryota > Metazoa > Arthropoda > Insecta > Lepidoptera > Papilionidae > Parnassius > Parnassius glacialis. The sequence goes on along the minus strand of JAVANC010000028.1, from coordinate 34,155,419 downwards.
ATAGCAAATACCGATAGAACGACTTTACTCGGTGTTGTACATCGGCAACAAAGCATTCTAACGAATTAGTAACAAACGAGCTTACTAGACGGCGACACTTGTATTTGTATTTCATTGAAGTGACGAACGAGTACAAACCTGTTTCGCTCTCTTTGAATTCGTTTACGAAAAATATTTTTTTGGTGAAATAGTGATATTTGGCTGTTGAAATTGGTATGAGTAAAAGGTAAGAGGATGTATTTCAATAATCAATAATATTTTTACTAGAAAAAACATTTTTTTATTATTTCTTAGACAGATTTTGTTTTGTTGCAAATATGCAACATTGCGCGTTGTGGTATATGTTTATTACCGTTTTTTTTAAATTTGGGTGTTTCTTTACAGGTTCAAAATGAGTCATAAATTGCATACTTTGACTACTCAGGACCTGGAATATATACTGGGAGAATGTGAAGATAGCGAAGATGGCCTTGACTTTTCTGACGACGACTGACGAATGAGCATGCAAGTTCTGATGAGGACCCAGAGGTACCACCTGACTTGGAAAATGAAGCTCAATCTACCAGCACCCTAGTAACAACATTAGTAGATGTTGTACTCAGATCATTAGTACTGCAATGGATCGAAGTCTGGCCTCCGCTTCTACTAGTGCTAGTTCTGCAGCAGCTCCAAGGATATCTAATCGTGTGCCTAGGACTAATATCACGTGGAAAACGAAAACCCTGAACGTAAATGAAGACCTACGACCAAGAAAACGTTCTTGGATCTGAGAAGTTACCCCCAGAAATACTTTGCTTAGATACTCCATTTGAGGTATTTTCGTATCTGTTTACTGAAGAAATTATCAATTTTATAAGAGACCAGACTAATTTATACTCTGTTCAGAAAGATGCTAATAAACCAGTAAATGCTACTAGTCAAGAAATACGTCAATTCATTGGAATCGTATATTACATGTCAATATATACGATTCCTATATTTCAATATTTAATTCAAATAAGGTGATCGCCACCATGCTGGTTCTATTAAAAATCATTTAAAAATTGTATAAATGAAATTATTGTTAAGTGAAATATGTTTGAAAAAAAAAGTCCCGCTGGGTTTCTTGCTGGTTCTTCCCAGGACAGAGGTATTTTCCGAACCAGTGGTAAATAAAAAATTACTTTCAATAAGAATTATGTAATAATCGATATTGAATAAAAATTATTCTATTCTATTCTAAATAGTTCGTATGCCAAATGTAAAAATGTATTGGTCTCAAAACATTAGATTTGCTCCGGTACAAGAGACAATGCCGTCGAAACGATTCGAATTACTTAGACAGTTATTACACTTCAACGACAATAGTAAAATGCTTCCATATGACCATGTTGATTCTGATCGTTTATATAAGATCCGGCCATTGATAGAGGCTCTCAACCAGAATTTCAAAAAAGTTCCATTTGAAGCGCATTTATCTGTAGATGAACAAATGTGTTCAACAAAAGCTCGAAGTGTGTTGAAACAATATTTACCAGACAAACCCCATAAATGGGGATTCAAACTGTTTGTTATATGTGGAGTATCTGGGTATGGGTACAAATTTGAAGTATATAGTGGACAGGAAAACAGATGCGCGGCCAACGAGCCTGACTTAGGGGCATCATCTAATGTGGTAGTCCGCCTTGTCCGTGAAGTGCCTATCAATCAGAACTACCGGCTGTTTTTCGATAATTACTACACCTCGATCCCTCTTATTGAATACTTGTCTAGTCGCGGCATTTTGGCTTTAGGGACTATAAGAAAAAACCGTATTTCAAACTGCAAGCAGCCAGATGAAAAAAAAAATTAAAAAAAGAACCGCGTGGTACGTCAATAGAACAGGTTGGTAACTGCAATGGAGTTGACGTAGCTGTGGTTGCTTGGAGAGATAACAAAATCGTCACTCTAGCATCCAATTTTGCTGGAAAGCACCCAACATCTGTAGTAAGAAGGTGGGACAAGTCGAGAAAACAATACATTTCTGTTGAACGTCCTTTGGTCGTCGCAGAATATAATCGACATATGGGTGGTGTTGACCTTTTAGACTGTGTCATGGGCCACTACAAAATTAAACTCCGTAGTAAACGCTGGTATCTTCGAATTTTTTATCATTTTTTAGATATGTCTATGTGTAATTCATGGCTTTTATATCGAAGAATAAATGCAGAAAAGGGTAGTATCAGTAAAACCCTCAATTCTGCTGAATTCAGAGTAGCCATAGCAGAAACGTTATGGAAATATAAGACAATCAACCGTAAAAAGCGAGGAAGTGATGTTGAATGTCTCATTCAAAATAGAAAGAAGAAAGGTCCGGCTCAACACGTTCCTCCGAAAGATGTGAGGTTGGACCAATACGGGCACTGGCCAGTTTGGCTGGACAAACGAATAAGGTGCAAATTTCCAGACTGCAAGGGGTTTACACAAACAAGCTGCGAAAAATGTGGTATTAGTTTATGTTATAATAATCAAAATAACTGCTTTAAAAAATTTCATATTTCCTAACTTTAAGTTTTTTTTGCACACTTGATGTAATAATGCATTTCTGCAACAGATAGTTTTTTTGGAATAATAAATACTTAATTTTTAATAACTTTTTTTTAATTATTATTTCCGTTAATTCTATTTACCACCTAGTATTTATATCGTAAAACTAACAAATTTAACGACCTTGCACCATAAAGGGATATTTCTACTTGAACGGGAACCAAAGCTAGCGGAATATTTTTTGAATGAAAATTGGTTGGCATCAGTTGGCTATCTTTCGGATATTTTTGAAAAACTTAACGATTTAAATCAATCGTTGCAAGGGAAGAGTACAAATGTATTGATTGTAGCTAACAAAATAAAAGCTTTTTGTAGAAAAATAAGTTTGTGGATAGACGAAATCAGTGCTGAAAACTACGAGATGTTTGCATGTTTGGAAAAATTTTCTGAAGAAAACAATATAAAGCTCGAAGAAGAAATTAAAACCAAAATCATCTCTCTTACAAAGCAATAAGGACCGTGGCCGAGCTCACTTGACTACTCTAGAGCCATCTATTATCTATCTACGGAAGCGGTTGCGATGTATATCGATATGAAAATTTGACGCGCTAAATACATCGTTCTTTATTTAATACATTTCCATAGATGTCGCTACATGGTACCGCTAAGTAAGATTGACGAAGTCATTGGGCTCTAGCCATCTTACAAACCTTAAGCAAGACTTGGAAATAAGATTCCCAGATACGTCACACGGCGACCAATGGATAATTAATCCATTCACTTGTGATCTTAACACTGTGAAGATGAACTTAAAAGAAAAGGAGCAGCTGATCGATTTAATGTCCGATGAAAGCCTTCGATCTATTTTCAAAACCACGGATCTATCCAAGTTCTGGATAATGACGGGAAAGGAGTATCCACTGTTATTCAAAACATCTCTGCTGAAATTGCTGCCATTCGCATCTACATACCTTTGCGAGACAGCTTTCTCCACATTAACTGCTATAAAAACAAAATATCGCTCCAGACTTAACGTAGAACCTGATTTGAGGGTGTCTGTTTCTGATAATATATCACCAAGAATTAATATACTGACTGCAAGTGTGCAAGCACAAGGTTCACATTAGATTGTAAGGTTACGTATATGTACCTTCTTTTTTAAATAAAATATTAAAATTATTGCTTGTCTCATTTAATGCCATCATAAATATTACTCGTATGTTAAATGCATATTTTCTAGTTTGCTCTAATATTATTTTCCAAAATAAATAAACTCTTCAATATAAATAATTTACGAAATAAAAACAGCTAACTTCGTTCGTCGTTCGTCCTGAACCAACCTTTGCACTTGTTAACTTAGTGATTTTTTTTCTGGGGTCGCTCATAACTCTTAAACAGTGCGTGTGTAGGCGGTGGTTCTTCAGTCGCGTTGCGATCACAGAGTACCTTTGTATAAACCGAAAGTTGCGATCGCGAAAAGGAAACAGGTTTATGCTGTTTGTCCTCATCGCGTACGCAGAAAAATGACGCCAAGACAGTGGTTGGTCGAGTTTATAGAATTATATAGAAATGAACCATGCTTATGGCAGAATAAAAGTAAGGAATACCAGGACCGGGAAAGAAAATCAACAGTTTACAAGGTACTATTAGAAAAAATGAAAGAAATTGACTCTATAGCAACTATAGATAGTTAAAAGTAAAATTAACACATTGCGTTGCACATTCAAAAAAGAAGTTTTGAATGTCAAATCGTCATAAACATCAGGATCTAGTACGGATGATATTTATATACCAAAGTTATGGTATTACGATTTGCTACAATTTCGCACTGACCAAGAAGTATCACGATCCTCAAGATCAAATATTTCCAAAGATGATGAAGAAACGAATGACGTGAGTAAATACGTACTATTATTGTTTATTTTATAATTTAGTTTATTGACATTAGACTATTATGTAAACATTAACGAATAAAATTATCCTGCCATGGAACTTGTCCTTCATTCACGAAATAGTTCATAATCATAGTCTTCCCTTGTTTTATTAGCTGCATTTGTTATATTTCCTTGGTGTCTTGTCTAAATCTATCATGTCCGAACCTGCCGAAGTCATTACCTGTATAATTGTTCCGTTGTCAAAAATTGCCCTATCAAGAATTTCAGGACTGTAACTGGCTTGGTTTGTATCAGTTAAGTAATTTGTGGAGCACAACATGCCATTACAACGGAATCAATATTTTTTTGGTTCGATGTTTATTTCTGTGTGAAATATTCGGAACCGAGACACTAAAATCCCAAAAACGTTCTCAACAATTCTCCTGACTTTTGATACTCGATAATTGTATTTTTTTTCTCATAAGTGTTAAGATCTGCTTGTCTAAATGGTTTGATCGTGTCTGTTCGCAATGGAAACACATCATCAGCAACCCATACGCAACATCTGTTGCTATTTTTGACTAGTTCGGCGGCTGGGATGTTTATTTCACTGTCCTGGAGTTTTTCAAAACTAGTGTTTCGTAATACTCCACCATCTGAAATTGTTCCCTTTAAGCCAAAATCACACAAAACGAACTTGTGTCGAGCATCTACAACCATTCTATGTCGGTTTTTATAATTTTCCAATCTTGTTCCGTTTTGAGAAACCGAAAATAAAACATTAAAATATTATTAATTGTGTATGTATTATTGCTACAGAATGAAGATCTAGACTCTAGACCGGGTTCATCTTTGGCTTCAAACCAATCTGAATCTGATACAGGAAATTCAGCATCATCGTCAGCTCCACCTCATCGTCCGAGATCGACAAAGGAATCTTAATCAAACTTTAACCAATGACGTTTTATTAACTGTCCAAGATCATTTCAAACGTCCCGTACAGCGGGATAATCGTTTTGAATTTTTTGGGAAATACGTGGCAATGAAGTTGCGTGACCTTGCTAAAGAACAGCGCATTTTAGCCGAAGGCATTATAAACGAAGCTCTATTCTTAGCTGAAATGGATAGATGGACTATTGGCCACAAAATATCGGATCGAGCACCAATACAACAAATAAATTCAAACACTGCAGAATCACAGAGCATACTTCAGCCATACCTTTTAGACAGCAATCAGGAGCGGTACAAATTTCAATCCCTGAAATGTCTATTCCTTTACGAAAAGTAAACACTGCGGCTTCATTTATCTCAGTACATGCAAATGAATCGTAGGCCTCTAAACCGCACTCAGTTTAATTTTTTAAGTTGTCTCTTGTAATTTTCTTAATAACAAATAATAAAAGCAATTATAAAATGTTCCAAGTTTTCTTACCTTTAAATAATCTGGGCAAAGTACTTTGAATAAAGCCTCACATGTGGCTGGTATTATGCTGCTGGGGGCTTGAGGTGAAATAATTGTGGAAAATTTTAAATCTTCATAGCTCCGTCCTGTTGCTAGAAATCGTAACATTGCTGTTAATATCTCATGTGGCGAAATAGCGTTTCTCATAACTGTATCCTTTCTTCTAATGAGTGAAGACACTAGAGAAAGTAGATCTGGGGGCACGGTAGTGCCCCCGCCAAGTCGAGCAAAAAGCGGCACGGCCGTACCATCCTTTTCTCGAAGCAGTTCAGGCCATTTCCGAAACTCTATAACTTCGTTATGGATAAAACTAGAAGCCTGAATTTTTTACTAACCAAGTAGGCATTGTATAAACACGGTATATTTAAAATTTCATTGAATTTGAACCATTACTTTAAGAATTATAACTAGTCAAAGTTTCTTAACTTTGTCACTCACTGACTGACCGATCATCAAAACTCTAAGGCAATTCTAGCAGACATAGAAACTTCAAATTTGGAATACAATTATTGTTTAGCATGTAAATTGAGGAAAAATTATAATATTTTACAATTTCGGTCCAGTTTTCGAGATACACCAACTACATAAATAACTTTGTAATCCCATATAAACATATAGTATTACAAAGTTACATTTGCAGTGAATGAATCAGTGTACCTATATATGTATAATGGAATAATAGGTGTAAATAGCTACCTAGATATAACTATCTACAAAAAGAAATGAGATGCCATCAAAAACATAACTTGTATAAAAAGCCAAGTCTCGCAACTCAGTTCTTCTACCGTAAAAAGTTGTGAGATCCAATCCATGTAATACCAAGTCGGTTAATTTATTCAGTCCATAGATTGATAAATAGATTGACTTGGCAATCGCACTAAACAATCTAATTTAATATAATATGTATTACTTGTGAGATATATATTGTGTTTTCATGCGATTGCCAAGTCAATCTATTTATCAATCTATGGACTGAATAAATTAACCGACTTGGTATTACATGGATCTCACAACTTTTTACGGTAGAAGAACTGAGTTGCGAGACTTGGCTTTTTATACAAGTTATGTTTTTGATGACAAGCACGGCTATAGCGTCGTCGTCGGCTGATGACATCTTGAGTTGAAAATGGTGTTTGTGGTCAAAGAGAACAGTCTGATAAGTATAACATCGAAGCTGCAACATTGAAACATCGTATCGAGTAATTTCAAAAATCATTTGAAGATAATCAAGCATCATCTTCTAAAGTTATCTATAATAGAACTGTATCTAAATACACTGTTGCCCAAATATTCTCGAAACAAGAAGAGAAGATTCTTACAGAATATTTGTTAAACTGTAGCAAAATTCACTATGGGTTTTCCTTACAGCAACTTTTGGTTTTGACCTATCAATTTGACGAATACGAATACTCAGGCTGCAAATATCCAAAATCATAGAAGAAAAATAAATGTAAGACTGGTCAAGAGGATTTAGAATGAGGTACCAGGAGCTTAATCTCAGAAAACACAAGCGCAGCACAAAGTTTTACATTTAAATTTAATAGAACAGCAGTAAATGACTAATGCTACGGTACCTACACATTTGCTTCTGACCGTATCATGAACCTTGACGAAACTGGAGTCACTACTGTTTTATCTACACCTAAAGTTCTGGCTGCAATGCCTCCGAGGCAAGTAGAACAAATTTTGTCGGCTGAAAGTCGTACCTACCTCAGAAAGAAACCAAGATCTTGCGTTTTTGTTTTTTCGAATATAGAAGACCAAAATAGCGATGCAATTTTACATCTGCCTTAATTAAATTTTTCAAAAGACATGACGAACATCATCTCACTAAACTGTTTTAGTAAGTTTAAGTGATTTTAAGGTGCAGTAGATAAATTCAAAATGTGTTTGTTGTTACGTTTGACAAGACATTTATATATTGATCTGATTTTTTTTGTTATCAAATGAAAACGAAAAGAAACGAAAGCTTTTTTGTATTTAGTTATAGAAAGTTTCTATGAAGAAGATATATAGTTAAAATGACGTGTTAGACTAAAAAATATGATTTATTCATAAAACATTAAAGACTGATTGTGATTTCTAAACAATTAAAGTATTTAAATAAAACTAATTTTACGGATTTTATCGCGTATATTAATTTATTTTTATCTTCCCGACGTTTCGTCGACGTGAAGACTGCATCTCAATTGTTACTAGATAGCTAGAAGATAACAACATGCCCACAGAATATGCAGTATTACTCAAACACTGCCTTACATCTGGCTATTTATTGTGGAAAGAAGAGTTCTACATGCATGTAGACGGAGTGGCAATGAGCTCACCTGTATCTCCCGTAGTCGCCGACATATTCATGGAGGACTTTGAGGAGAAAGCCCTTCTTACTGCTCCTGTAAATCCAAGATTCTACAAGCGGTACGTAGACGATACTTTCACAATTTTACCATCTGACAAAGTAACTGCATTTTTAAACCACCTTAATTCCATAAACCCTAAAATACAATTCACAATGGAGTTAGAGGCAAACAATACTTTAGCTTTCCTAGATGTTTTAGTCATCCGAAATCCTGATAACACTATTGGTCATACTGTGTACAGAAAAAATACCCATACCAACCGATATTTAAATGGTGATTCGCACCATCATCCTTCACAGTTAGCTACCGTGGGAAAATCTTTGTTTCAGAGAGCACGAGGGATCTGTGACAGAAAACATCTGGCCGCCGAGCTTCAGCACGTCGAGCAAGTACTGCAAGACAACAAGCTTCGGGTCCCGCGCCTACGTCACAGTGACCGAGTGAAACCAGCCACAGTCGAGCGTGTGCCTGCTGTACTACCCTATGTCAGAGGAGTCACAGACAAGGTTGGCTACATCTTGAAGCGAGCTTCCATTAAAACATACTTCAAGCCGCTGAAGAAGATTGGTCAATTTTTACCATCCGTCAAGTGTCATATCCCTCTACAAGATGCAGGAGTGTACAAACTGGATTGTGAATGTGGTCTCTCGTACATAGAACAAACAAAAAGATCTATAAAAACCCGCGATAAAGAACATATAGCTGACGTGAAGCACCGACGTATCGGGAAGTCTGCAGTTTGTGAACATGTTCAAGATCGTCCCCGCCATTACATTAGATTTGATAGACCACAAATCCTCGCAAAAGAACACCGATTCCTCCCAAGGATGATTCGCGAGGCTATTGAAATTAAAAACATCCTAATTTCAATAGAGAAGATGGATGGGTGCTGCCATCTGCTTGGGATCCCATAATTAATAAAATCAAATCCAAACCCAAGTATACCACTGCTAGACCTCAAGATACTGTAAGCTCATTCTGCGTAAATCGAACCAAAAATTAATATTAAAAAACTGAAGGTAGCCGGACTAACTATGACAGCAGGACGTCAAACACCTCAGTTCCCCGTGACCACGGGTGCTGGAAAGCACCCGAAACGTCGGGAAGATAAAAATAAATTAATATACGCGATAAAATCCGTAAAATTAGTTTTATTTAAATGTGTAGTGTTCGCGTAAATATAAGAAATCATTAATTAAAGTATTATTAGCATACTAGTCTTTCAAGTTAATACCATTTCCATACAAATTTTAATTAGTTTCAAAGTGCCCCAAGCAGTGTATCTAGGTGCCCGTAGATACAAATCTCTTTTTTTACTAAAAGCTTTATAATTTTTTCATAAATTAATTAGACAGCTTCTTTTGATTACTTTTATAATATTTATAAATGTAGATGCAGAAAACATAACAAATATTTTTAACATTATTTATGTACAAGTAACTGAAATTTTATGCATCAATCTGCCCCACTTCTCCCTAACGCTTGATTCCTGAGGTTACATTACGGCCTAGTTTAACTTGAGAAGAAATTGTAACAAAAACAACCGTCGTGTGGATCAACATTTACATGTACCGTAATTGTTTTATCACTGCCACAAAACTCGATAATTTTCAAACTCACATAAGCGCCATGCACACTTGCACAAAGTATTGAACGCCGCACTGTGTAGAGTTTCTTCAACTGCGCATATGCGTTCATAGCACCACACGAAATATTTATTGAACGCGCAAGAGCGTTTGCCGCACAGGGTTAGTGATCTATTTAATTGGCATTTGCATGAATTACGCTAAATATTCAGCAGGTAATGTGTTAATCATGAAGTGTTGTTTAGTGAAGTGCTAACTCAACTAGGTTTCAGGCTTTCTGAAGACATTGTTACTCTCAGAGAATTTTGTCGGAGATTCACACTTGATGCTAAACAAAGGTGGAAGACAACCGTTCGGAATAGTGATAAATTTCGGAAAGAATACGAACATTGGCTAGAGGCTAATGTAGACGTGCATACTATCCTTCAACTACGCCAAGAAGAGTCATCTAGAGAAGTTTTTACAACTGCAAATCCTTCAACTTCATTCTCAGTTGCAATGATGACAAAAATATCTAGAAAACCTTTCAAAGATCTAGGAACAAAGCAAAAAAAAGAGAAGGTCTAGCAAACACAGGCGAAGACCCAATCGGATTGCTGCGTTCAGCTGCAAAATTTAACAAAATGATAAAAACCCCTTTCGTTAGCTTTTACGCCAGAAAAAGCAATGGGCCTGATGCTTTCTTTAAAATTAAGTAAGTGGCAATACATCACTTTGCAGAAAACTACAATGCGGAGTGTTGAAGACATGTATCAGTGTTACTACACGATCCAACAGGCAAAGTTGCAGTTTTATCCGCCGAAACCAGCAGTAACTGTAACAGATTCGTCAGCCAAGATAACGCTTCAAGCATTGCTTATAATAATTCTTGACATTTTGTCAAAAAATATTATAGATAAGCAGTTGACTCTTCTATCGAAATAGAGATTTCATGAAGCTTCTAGTACAAAGCCGATATAACCAGAAAATGGAATGGGACAATGATAACTCCAGTAACTTTATGACCTCTTTGGTGCCTTTTAAACTGACTGTCGATGACGCGGACGGAGATATTACTTTTTGTAGGAAACCGAAACTCAATTGAACTTTATATTGTCGTCCAGTGCACTTCAGTTTTGTGAAGGAAAGCAAAGCATTGGAGATCGGGACGAAAAAGGGATGAAAAAATTGCAGCTCTAACCCCCACCAAGTGTGATACAAATTTTAAAATTGAAATTGAATTAGTTGAAGATATGATATAAGAACTCACTGAGTAAACAATGATTTAATTTTATTGCGTTTCTTATATAATAAAAAAGGAATAACTATTTCTTTATTCCTTCTTTCCAAATGTTCCAAAAAAAATTAGTTTTGCTTTGGTAGGTTGGTTTAAAATTTGCACCAAGAGGCAACCCTATTTTAATAAATTTAATAGGGGCTACACACGATCACTTTTAACTGTCAGTTTTGACTGATCAGTTTTAACTGATAGCGAAAACTGACGTCCTTTGTACCCACACACGTTCAGTTTTAACTGTTCTCTTTGACCACAAACAACATTACCATCTCAAGATGTCATCAGCCGACGACGACCCTTGAGCCGTGCTTGGTTTATTAATAATTTTAAAAAATAGAAATAAAAAAATATACGCAAAGAGTGGTGTAGAGTGGTTAAAAAAAGGAAAATTTATTCCCATGTTCATTTATTAACCGAACTAAAAATTGTTTCGAAGGATTGGAACAACTATCTCAGAATGAGTGAAGAATTATACCTCAATCTACTCTCTCTAGTGTCTCCACTTTCTCGTTCATAGTATTCCTTACTTTTATTCTGCTATTAGCAAGGTTCACTTCTATTTATTTTTTTAAATACTAGTAATGTTATTATACATTACTAATATTCCTTTTAACCACTTGTGTTAGAAGTGGTTCACGACAGTACTTGAATGGCGGATTCGAACCCACGACCTTTGGAGTTCACGGTCCGCGCCCTGCCATTAGGCTACTGACGCTTCCTTCTATAAACTCGGCCAACCACAGTCTTTGCGTCATTTTTCTGCGTATGCGAAGAGGACAAACATGTACAGATCAGTTTCTTTTTCATGATTGCAGCACGACTGAAGAAACACACGGACAGTTTTAACTTGTCAAGTCCGTCATTTCAGTTAAAAAATATGTATCAAGAATATATCATCAGTTTTAACTGATAATAAAAAAACTGAGAGTTTTCATCGTACACACGCTCACTTTTCACTGTCAGTTAAAACTGATCAGTCAAAACTGACAGTTAAAAGTGATCGTGTGTAGCCCCTGTAACTGGTTTTTCAAAAATAGTCAAATCCTGACAGCTACTTGTCAAAATTGGTCTAATTCAGTTCGTTTCCATTCACAAGCATTCATATCTACATATTTGTCCGAGTTTTCTCTATAAATACCAGCAATACCTTCAGTTTTATTGAATAGTTATAATCTAGAATCACAATGAGGGCTAATAATCTTCCACTCACAAGATGTCACTAGTTGTAACTGAGGTAAAGTTTTTTGTTACACAGTGTCAGTTAATTGAGAAATTAGTTTTAAATAAATAGTTTATCATTATCTAAAATATTATATTAATACACAACACAATGCGTCAGTGGTTTGATTTTTAATTTTTTTCACTTTATAATTCTTTTTAAAAAAAATCGGCTTATAGTTATATTTTATAGTTTGGTTTATTCATTTCTAATGTAATTAATATAAAATATAACTAATAATACAGAAACAAACTTTAAAGATTAGATTTTCCTAAGAAATTATATGAAATATGTCAAATATTTTACCTCACTGTAAAGTGGCGCCGCCCTGGTGTCAGAAAAAGTCGTGGATACCCTCATTAAACTACTTTCTATTTAATTTTTTTTAATCTTAACTATTCTTACTTTTTTTACTTTCGTTATTATCCTAAAAAGAATACGAATGACAGTACACAAAAGTTGTCATAACTCAATTGATCAAAAAGTGGATTTGACCACTTTTGAAAATTACCTCCTGAATTGTTGTATTGGCTTTTATCTTAAAGTAACAGCCCACAAGCTTCACTCTAATGGCTTTTCCAAATGTTATTGACATTTTTGCTGTATGTGAAATTGGTTATATGACTTCATTACAACATTACAATTACAAATATTCCCAAAATAAGTTCTAATCCCTATACTTTTTGCACCAATCTTTAGGTGTTTCTATAGCTCTTAATATATGTTTGTAAAAAAATGCTGTATTTTAAACTATTTTATCTGTTAAAAACTTACAACTTAATGTAGATCCAAATTCTTTGCCCACAATTTACATAAATGACAGTCACAGAACTAAATATAAATTGTAATATAGCATAAGTAATTGAGTGGTGTGGAGGCACTATGGTACTTTAAGAATGTAGACACTATGACACAGTCGGTGTGAAGACACTATCACACGGTTGGTGTGAAAATTCTATGACGTGGTTTGTGTAGACACTATGACCAGGTCGACGTGAAGACACTTTCATGCGGTTGATGTGAAGACACTATGATGCGGTCGGTGTTTAAACACTATGACGCGATCGATGTGAAGACCCTGACGCGGTCGGTGTGTAGGCACTATAACGCGGTCGGTGTGGAGACACTATCACGCGGTCGACACGTAGACACTATGAGGCAACAGTTATGGTAGGCACTATGTTGGATGGTGTGTTCAGGCGCAGGCACTAGGGCTGCGGCGCGTTGGCGTGCGCGTGTGCGCCGAGGCGCGCGGGGTCCTGGCTGGGGTAGTGCAGGCCGGGCGGCGCGGCCGCGGCCCAGCCCCAGCCCGGCCCCGTGTAGTGCTGCAGGTTGAAGAAGTCGTTCGGCCGGCTCGGCGGCGGCGGCATCTGAACATAATTGAACGTTATTTCAATTTCTTTTTATAGAATAAGGTTGACAAACAAGCGCACAGTCCACCTAATGATGAACACCTACACTTTCATTGTCACCCATGAGGACTAGATAGAGTGCCCCGTTTCCAGTAAAAAGGTTCTCCGGTTGTCTATACACACCATACGAAACACAGTAACATTAAGCTACTATTTTACACTGGTTTCCTGTGAGAGTGTGGTCCTACCCTTGTCGAGCAGACCCATTTGTGCTTTAACCATAATATAGCTGCATATTTATTTCTTTGGTACAATCTGTGGCCTAAACATGGATTAGATTTATCTTTGTAGTGGAAGTGACATAGGGTATAAAAAAAAATCGGTTTTTACTAAACTGTTCTACGCAGTTGGGTTTCTAAATTAATGTTTTAATCATTGGACTTCTTCAATGCTACTATTAACATTATTTTAGCCTTACAAAAAAAAAACCTAATTTCTTCTTTAGGATTAGTTAACATACAATATTACAATAACTATATATTACGTAAAATTACATAATAACAATCACATACCTGCGGTGGGAATGGATGTAGGAAGGCGGGTGGTGGAGGTGGCAAAGTTCCAGGCAACCCAGGCACGGGCTCCAATACTGGCTCTGTTTCATTCTTCTCATTTGCGCCTTGGCGACCTGGTATCAATATTTAAACTGTTTTTAATTTCTGTAACATTCTACTTATTATATCACACAGCACACTGTTGTAAGATTTTCATTACCAACGTGTTTATAATCTACCAGTTGGTAGTGCCTACTGCAGCCTATGGACATGTTCAACTACAGTATGGAGTGTAGAGTAGAAGGAGGACCATCTCTATATATGAAAAGTGTCCCTAAAAACGTGTCCAATAAGGGTGGCGCTGCAGTAGCATAGGATAAATTAAAAAAAAAGAGCACCAAAAGTAATTAGAATAAGAAATAAACAAAGGCCGACCAATCCGCTTGGTTTTGTACTACGTAAATAGTTGAGATTTTGTATACTGGCATTTTACTAACTACTCTAGTCATGAAATTTTTTAAATACAGTAAAACCCACTTAAGACGATTTTGAAGGGACCCAGCCAAAATCGCGACTTAAGCGGGAAAGTGTATTATACAGGATAGGAAAAATAAAACATCATTTACAAATATTGTGTAAGTATTGAATTATAGGTATACGTATTTATAAATTTGTTAGAAAGGTATAATGTTGTGCATATGTATATGTATTTAAATACGTTACATCATAGTTAATTATTATTTATAATGACATTACTCAAAATAATCACTTATTTTGGTTTGTGAAAAAGATTTTGATGCATTATTAATGACAAGGCTTTTAATATAATTTAACTTTTGCAGTGCGTCTTCACTTTTTCCGAAAGAAGATACATAGCGCCTTAAATCGTTTACTGCTGATAATTGCTCTGTGTTTGACAAAATCAGAATTGACTCTCCTTCATCTTCATTGTCATCACTTAGGGCCTCTTTTTGGGTGTTATTCACATCTTGAATAAGGTTTTCGATCGAACAGGTTTCGTAGGGTGCAACATTGTCATCAATGGAGGGATATCCAGAAAAACCCTGCAGTATCGCGGGTTCTTCTTCGTTATTTCGGAAACCTGCTTTCTTGAAACAATTTTGTATGGTTTCAGGCTTAATTGCTTGCCATGCCGCTGCAATGTTTAGGATCGCGCATTGCACAGTCAAGGGTCGTTTGCTGTCAGGGGTCTTCCATTTCCTTAAGATAGCGATGTATCAATCGTGTTCTGTAGCCATGTTTAAGGACTTTTATAATGCCATGATCTATCGAGGGATATCCAGAAAAACCCTGCAGTATCGCGCGTTCTTCTTCCAACACGACATCAGCTTCGTTATTTCGGAAACCTGCTTTCTTGAAACAATTTTGTATGGTTTCAGGCTTAATTGCTTGCCATGCCACTGCAATGTTTAGGATCGCGCATTGCACAGTCAAGGGTCGTTTGCTGTCAGGGGTCTTCCATTTCCTTAAGATAGCGATGTATCAATCGTGTTCTGTAGCCATGTTTAAGGACTTTTATAATGCTCTGATCTATCGGTTGCAACTTGCTTGTTGCATTCGGACGAAGATTTTTCGCATTTCAATTCGCAAGAAAACAAGCTTGATGTTCTTTAGTTCAACATCTTTAGGGTGAAAATTTAGAGTTATCAATGAAGAGAATTATGCGTCTACATTTAATCTGGAAGTGGTCATCTAAAGCTTTTAACCAGTTAATAAAACATAGGCCAGTCATCCAAGCTCGAGATTGTGCATCATATGTTACAGAGAGCGATATCACGTTTTTGAAGCAACGTGGATTTTTCGCCTTACCAATCACTAGCAAACGTAACTTTTCCGACCCAGATGGCGTATTAGACGGGATGACGAATCGTATTAAGCGTGTTAAAAATGTATGAAAACATGCCTCAAATTGCAGGGACTGACATAAAATGGCGTATTAAATGAGAAATCGTATTAAACGTGATCGTATTAAGCAAGTTTTACTGTATTTGAATTCAGCTGATTTCACTCCGTTTACAACAGCTATCTTCATATCGTAGTTTTTCAGACGCCAGCGCTATTGTGGTAGGTTTTGGAACCTCTATTTTCAGTATACAGTAGGACACTTTTTCAACTTTCGCCCCTTATAAGATGGTTCTCCTTGTACTCTACACTCCATAAACTACAGATACCATTTTTCAAGCTAAAACTTGATAAAACACAGTAATGAAAAGTAAAAGCCATCACCAATTTCGTCCTGTCGAGGTAACTTGACAAAACCAATTACTTATATCTGTAATCTGACTTTTAGTACTGGACACTTCCCTAATCTGTTAAAGAAAGCAGTGGTATGTCTGATCCACAAAGGAGGCAGTAAAAATTCACCACATAATTATAGGCATATTGTGCTACATCTACATTATCGAAAATAATTGAAAAACTTATGAAAAAAAAGACTCGTTAATTACTTGAAAAGAAAGAAATGTCTAGAAGACAACCAATATGAATTTCGATCAAATAGATTAGCAGAAGATGTGGTATTAAAATTACCATCCCTCGTTACAGAATACTTAATAGATAAAGACCGGAAAAGCATTGTGGTGTTTCTCGAAAAAAACCTTAGATATAGTCTCCCATCCTATCCTATTACAGACTAGAAAATGTTGGTATCAGAGGAACTGTGTTTAAAGTGGTTTTCAGACTATCACGTCAAAGGTCACAACAGACTATAATAGAAAATTATATGAGCACCAAAGCTGTCTGTACTTATGGAGTACTACAAGGCAGTACATTCGCCCCTGCTCTCTTTAATATTTATTTAAATTAACTATGCAAAATTAAACTTCATAAAGGGGAGCTAATAATGTTTGAAGACAACACGATTTTACTTTTTCAGGATTCTTCATGGAAGTATACATGTATACATTATATAATTTATTATTATTATTAATAACTATGGGATATGTCAGGAAGATTGTATGGCTTTTGACATATTGTGAAAAATCTCATTTAAACTCTGCAAAATGTAAAATGGTAACAAGAAGCAGAGGGTGGTAACTATGACTAGAGATGGGAGAGTAAGCATATTATTTTTAATTGCATTTCTGGTTAAATGCATAGCTCCTTTTTTCTAATAAAAAAATGTACGCACCATGTGTGCAAATGAGACATGTCGTTTTAATATAGTGATTATGATGATTTGCATTAAAGATTTTACTGAATAACTTTGAAGTTATGTTATTTTGGGGTACTGAAATAAATTGTCATCTTTGCCAATATTGTTTACTATACTATTATAAAGAGGAAAGATTTTATTGTTTGTTTGAATTGAATAGGCTCCAAAACTACTGGACCGATTTGAACAATTCTTTGACCATTAGAATCCTACATTATCTCTGATGAACATAGGCTATATAATATGTTTAAAAAAGTTTGAAAACTTCGTTAATGTAACCCAAGGTGTGAAATAAATACCAAAAAGAATCCTTATATTGTGTACGCTGCGGAAACTATTGATTAGAGCAAAGTAATGTACTTCGGTTTTATAGAGGATATCAATATATACAAAAAAATCTGCGATACCATATGTTTAACTATTACAGTTATGTCACAATAACTACTTTTTCATGTTAAAATGTGAAATAGTAATGCCGGTACAAACTAAGCCACATTATTCGTATCAGTACCTGTATGGTGCATAACCACCAATTACGTTAACCATGTAATTTTAGTAACATATTTCACTTTTTAAATCTTTGTTCATTCAGCAACCGTCCGTTGTGATGTCTCTCTCGAAGTTCGCATGTCGCAAGGCGCAGACGCGTGATATACGCGGGTGAAACCGCGGAGCACAGCTAGTTTAATATATATTCAAATCTTTTATAGTCATCCTTTAAAATATATTATTGTTTAATTGAAATACATAAAGACATTTTAAAATAAACATAATTTTCAATAGTTTTTAAATCAATGAAGATAAAACAATCTGTTTCCCAAGTGTGGGCACTAAGCCGACTCCTCCCTAAAATGGGGGAAACCCATGTCCACAGTCAACTTAAACAGACTGAAAAAAGAAATAAAATATACGACCTGACCATGTGTTTGAAAAGGTGGTAGTGGTCACTGTGTGTGACTTACCTACTAATAACACTTCTGAAAACCTTTCATTGTCAGTAGCGTTATTTGAAATTTGCAAGCAAATAATATTTCTATTGCTATATTACCTTGAGACTTGCCCCACTTGATAGTGAGTCTTTTCCCTCCAATGACCAATCTGTTGAAAGTCTTTTCAGCAGCATGTTCAGCTGCACTCCTTGTTGTGTACTGCACAAATGCACACTGAGCTCTTGGCACAAGGGTCAAACATCTGGAACATTTATTAATTTACAGTTAAAAAAAGAATAGAATAATTTTTAACCATAATAGAAGGTTACAAGTTATACATATTGAAATTTATGCTTAAACTTATACTTTTACCACTGGTTCGAAAAAAAATCATTGGCCTAGTAAGAACCTGCAAGCAACCTAGTGGAACACTTTTTTATAATAACAATTTATAATGTGTTCTACATTTACAATTAAAAAATAAAACATCATGTTAATATCAGTCTTGTATTATTTAAAATTATAATAACTTTTTTGTATACATCTTCCTTCCTATTATGTTATTTTATGTTTGTAATAGATAAACCTTGCATAATTTTTTTCAGACACATTATTATAAAAGCATATTATACATTATTCCATGAAGAAATAACTGACTCTTTGAAGTGGATTAATTGGTATTACTAACATGTGTTTGTTTCTAGTAATTACAAAATGTTTCACTATTATTAATAAAACTATGTTTGTTCTATTAATATATACATACAATTTCTGTAAATCTACTGAGAGCCCAAAGTTAATATACTCGTTTTTTTTAAATTCATGTCATTGATAATATGGTTAAGGTAATTCCTTATAACAAAATGAATACTACACTTAACAACGTTGGAATTAAAATACTATTAATATAAAATATAATTAATATATGTATATGTGAGCTTAAAAATGTTTTATTTTTTTATATTTATTTCTTAATATTCATTCTCTATATTAGCATGCATATGTAACTCCTATAACAGTATCCTGAATTTGTTTTCTTGCAAAAATGGGGAACTAATACTAGTATGTAAATTTTGTAATAAGTAAATAAATGATTATTTAATAATGCAGATTTCTTAACATTTTCTTTCACCAGTGAGCATATGGAAAATCAGCACAAAAGCAAAGTAGTAAAATTTAAATAATGTCATCATCATCATCATTACAGCCCTTCACAAGTCCACTGCTGAACATAGGCCTCCCTCAAGGAATGCCACAAAGCACGGTCCTGAGCGATCTGCATCCATCGACTTCCTGCATATCTTACCAGGTCGTCACTCCATCTAGTTGGGGGATGCCCTACAATTCGCCTGCCGGTATGAGGCTGCCACTCGAGAACCTTTTTTCCCCATCGGTTTTCGGTTCTTCAAGCTATATGGCCGGCCCATTGCCACTTCAGCTTACTAATCCGTTGGGCTATGTCGGTCACTCTGGTTCTACTGCGGATATTCTCATTTTTAAGTTTATCACGCAGAGAAACTCCGAGCATAGCCCTCTCCATAGCTCGCTGAGCGACCTTGAGCTTCCCTATCCGGCCAGCAGTGAAGGACCATGTCTCAGTTCCATATGTCATTACTGGCAACACACACTGGTTGTACAGTCTCGTTGGATAAAATTTCCAATATGGACCATCGATTTAAATGCCCATATTTTTTTTGTAGATAGTACTCACTAAAAGAAAGCGTTTTGCAAAGTTTCAATGTGCGGAAACGCGTACTTTTTGAGAAAAAAATTATTGTAAATCAATTATTTTTGCAATATTTATGTCAATTACTACGGTAAAACTGACACTATTTTGTATAGTCTTTGTCATCGTCAGTAGGGATGTCGATTCTTTCCGAAAAAGATCGATTCGAATCGTAAGCTGATGTATCGATTCACAAAAAAATCTATTTCTAAAATATCAATATTTTTTCATGTTTGCATTTATAATGTAAATATAAATACATTTTATGAAAAACCAGAAAGATACCATAGTAAATAATCTCTTATTGAAATTTGTTTTATTTTAATTAATTTATTTTTACTAGGGCAGTAACAAATAAAATAGGTTAGGTTCACCTTATGTCAAAGAATCGAATTGATTGACCCCGACTCCACCTGGTACGAGTCTGTCCTACCCCTAGAGTGGTTATAAAGAGCCGGAGGCGCGTAGGGGGAGCAGCCTCCGCCTGCTGTAACAAATCGTAGGCATCGGACGAGCCGGAGCGGCTGAGGCTGGTCGCGGAAGGCGACCAACAAGCCGAAGCTGCGGAGGCGAGGAGGGATGCCTGCGATTTGCTACGCTAAGGCGTAGAGGCTGCTCTTCCCGCAGCGCCGGAGACGTAGCAGTCTCAAAATAGATACAGAAATCCTTCTGAATCAGTCCCCCTATATTTTATGATGAAGGGGATTTTTTTTCTCATAAAATGGATATATATTTACATTATAAATGCAAACATGAAAAAAATATAGATATTTTAGAAATCGATTTTTTGAGAATCAATACATCAGCTTACAATTCGAATCTATTTAAAAAATCGATCTTTTTCGGAAAGAATCGACATCCCTACTGACAATAACAATAAAAATGGCGTCAATTTTATTGTAGGATTAGACATAAACAATGCAAGAATAATTGATTTTCAATAACTTTTTTCTCAAAAATTATGCGCTTCCGCATGTTGTAACTTTGTGTGTGTGCTTATAATACTGTAACTTTTCTGTAAAAGTACGTATGAACCGCCAACTCGACGGAATTGCAGCAATTGTAAGTCGTACCATTGACATAAATTTGCAAAAATAACTGATTTTCAATCATTTTTTTCTCAATAAGTACGCATTTCCGCACATTGAAACTTTGCAAAACGCTTTCTTTTAGTGAGTACTATCTACAAAAAAAATATGGGCATTTAAATCGATGGTCCATATTGGAAATTTTAACTGTCTCGTTTTCAAGTTTTGAGGTATACCTGACGAGAAATAGGTAAACCTAATGTATAAATATATTAATTTGTTATCTTGAATACAATAAAATTTAAGAGGATGATGCTATTTTTTTTTCTCTATATATGCACCTCACCTATACTACACATGGTATTATAGACAGATGAAGTTCTGATGATTGACTAATAGTGGAAAATGATACTTAAAATGCATACTGGTGAGCATGAAACCAACAAAAACAAATAAAGGTGTGCTCAATTTCCTCCCCCAAAAAAAAAGGTTACTTAAGGTTACTAGAGTAGGTTAGGGGCATGGAAAAATCCCCTAGTTCTATTTGCATACAAAATAAGCAAGGCATTACTGCTTGAACTATAGAATTAAAATACCTTATCTCCCCATATTGGTAGAAATGTCCCTTGAGTTCATCCTCGGTGATATTTTCAGGCAAGTTGCCAATGTAAAGTGTTGTAACTGTCCGATCTTCTGGTGGTGGCAAAGCTGGCATGGCCGCCGCTCTACGCATCAACTTCTCAGCTACAGGATCATTTACACCATAATATCTAGAAAAAATATTAAGTGTTACATCATAATGTAAACTGATTTTGTTTGTTAATTTAATTGTGAAGGCATAATAGACATGAAATGGCTTACTGGTACGAATGTTCAAAAAAAATTTAAGTTCTCAAACTCATACCTGTCTTTTATGTTTTGATCAGCCAATGGATCATCAGGGTCCGTTGGTTTTTCATGCCTATATGGGCACTCTTCCCCTCTTCTGCATTCCCCTTTCACCCAAAATGAACAAACATGCGGTCTATTTCTTTTATAATAAGGTGCAGTTCTTGCCAAGCGCAATAACAGGTCAGAAGCACCTTTAGATTTTAAAGCAGAGTTACTGGGCTGGGTTGGATCAACCTTTGACATTTGACTATCTAAATTTTGAATATAATACTCTTTGTTGACTTCATTACGTGGTAGATCATCTTGAATCTTCAGAGCAGCATCTCTAACTTGAATAGGTAACCCATATTCCAAATCCAAAAGGCATGTTTGACAAACATTTTTTAATTTAGAACATGTCTGACATATCTCTGTTTTCTTGAAACGCATTCTCGAACCAGGGCACCAGCGGAAGACAGTGAATGGACGACAACAAATTTTACACTCTTTGCCATATTTTTCTTTGGTCTGAAACAAAATTATGATTTGTTCATTGTAGTCACTAAATAAATATTATTTATTTTGATATAAATATTCCCTACATAAACACTTATAAAGCTTCCTTACCATACGAATATAGGGGTTATCACCGAGACATGTCTGACATAAAATTGGAAAGTCCTGTAACGAAAATCAATAAAATTAAATTAAAATCACTGAAATATACATAAAACATTAATGTTCAAACATATACAACTTACGGAGTCTTCCCAATTCTGTCGATTGTAAGTATTAGTTGATTTTGACACAGCCATTTTACGTAAATTATCAAGCAACAAAACGTTAAAATTGGCGTGGCGTTAAGTTCTAAACATAATTTAATTTCTTAAATAAATTTCTTGTGTGGTTTTAAATGCTTTAGCAACGTCAACTAAATAAACTGTATTCAAAGCAAAAAGATTAAACTTGGGCGATTAATAATAACTTGGGCGATTAATAAAAATTAGGACTTTCGGTTTACACAAAGGTACTCTGTGATTAGGACAATAGGTTCAGTGTTGCCACCTTGCAGAAAAATTTATCACTAGTTATGGTCTGAAATTTCACCAGATTTAGGGATATTTTTACTTAAAAAAATCCCTAGAATGAGGGCATCCACGACTTTTTCTGCCACCAGGGCGGCGCCACTTTCGAGTGAGGTAAAATATTTGACAGATTTCATAGCGGGGACGATAATTTCTTAGGAAAATGTAATCTTTAAGGTTACTTTCTGTGTTATAAGTTATATTTTATATTAATTACATTAGAAATGAATAAACCAAACTATAAATATAACTAAAAGACGACTTTAAAAAAAAAAGAGTTATAATGTGCAAAAAATTAAAAATCAAACCACTGACGCATTGTGTTATATATTAATATAATACTCTTGACAATGATAAACTATTATTTAAAACTAATTTCTCAATTAAATGACACTGTGTAACAAAAAACTTTACCTCAGTCGCTAGTAGCGACATCTGGTGAGTGGAAGATTATTAGCCCTCATTCACCAAATTATATAAAATCAAATCACGTGGTATGTAATAAAAATACTATTTTAATTGTGGAAATAATTACAATAAGAACAGCATATAAAATCGAGACGGCCTCCTGGTCACAGTTTCTTCAACGGATAGCCAACGAGTATCACAAGATCGCAATATTTTTAAAGCATTCTCAGCACAACTTACTGTCTCATATATATCTTTGTACTCTTCACAGCGTATGGGTGAATGTGAGGACTAATTCTAAGTTTCTATAATGAGAAACTCTATTTTTCGCGGTAACGTTTACTCTGACACATGTGAAACAGTGTTAATAAGTGCATGAGTGGCTAACACATCTGACTAGAATTTAATTAGGTACGCGTACGCCATTATTGATTCCAGTCATGACAGAGGCATCTACCCCGATTCCAATTAGGATTTTTTTATTAGGAGACCTACTTACATTTCAATATTCATATATCAACATTTCAGTATTCAGCACTCACTGAAACCAACTTTACATACGTATTAGGTCCTCATTAATAGTCGGGAAAACTCCAAGGTAGGCTTAGCATAACTAAACAAAGATGTCTAATTACGTTTTTATTATGTGAGAAAAGGATAATGCTATATTGATATAAACTGGGGAATTTACCGACAGGTAAAGAGGGTTACTAATAGGTATCTTCTAATTTCTTCTAGATTTGATAAATATCACTAAAAGTGATCAAATAATTTTTTAGTGATTTTCTTTTTCAGAATATCACTATCTATCTCCAAAAATTCACTAAATCTAGTGACAAAATCACTAAAGTGGCAACACTGAATAGGTTACTACCAAATAGGCTTGGGCAAAATATATCGATATATCGAAATGTTATTTAATAAAAATATCGATATATATCGTAGATATTTAAAATCGCGATATATCGATATTTATTTTATGGGTCTGCATTGATGACGTAAACATGGGCGTTTTTAGTTTTTAGCTGCAACGGTTACATAACCGATATTTAGTTTTCATATCGTTATTGAAAACTGTGTTCAAATATCAATATCAGTAATAATGGTTTGCTACTGAATGCACAAATGACAACCGAAACATAACCGCAAACTGTAGAATCAGGGCAATATTTATTTTACGAATTACTTAGATTATTTTACTTTAGAAGTCAGAGGTTCTAATATTATCTTAGATGTAATATTTAGTCATGTATGTTAATATAGTTATAATTTCCGTAAATTATTCATTGTTATGCAGTAATAAATTATACCATTATTGTTACAGCCTTAATATTTTATTATTAATGTATAATATACCCCATATAATCCGGTGGGTGTCGTAAAAGATGACAGAGGGAAACAAATCAGGAGATGGGAAGTAGCGTCTTCCTAATAACGACTAAAAATAAAAAAAACTGCGGTTGCCAACACGCTTGCCAAGCGTGGCAACTATGGTAAATATCCACCCTTGATGCAATCTATGGGGATATAATATGTATATATATATATATATATATATATATATATGCTACGGCCAGCAGCTGCCTATCCCAGGAGTAGGGTCCCCCGCGGGCCCATAGACGGAGAACCTAAAAGCAGATGCTGGTCGGGCCTGCTACAGGCCAAAGGAGAAAAATTTCTAATTAAAATAAATAATTAGGGGGGAGCATTACATTCTAATAAAGGGAGCTTACTTACCTCTATCCAAGGCGACTGGTCCCTCAGGATTCGGTCAGGTCGCGTGTGGATGTATAGTGCTAGGAAAGTAAGGGTCAGTGATGTGTATCTGGGTGTGGCTGGTAGTGTTATCGACCTTATTAGACCGTTACCATCTGCAGCAGTTCGGACCTCAGCACCTCTCCACCTCACGTTACTTTCTTCGTTAGTCACGATGAAGGTCCAGTAACTCTGTCGTACGATTAATTACCCTACAGAAGCCATTAACTCTCGTTTGTTATAACGCCTAACTCGCGAAATGAACACAGAACGTACGGATCAAAGGTCGCAGTTATTTTTAAAATATCAAATACCGCACTAGTAACTAATACAGTCGAATCCACTTATACAGATTCTGAATTAGACACTAAGTCCCGGGTGAAGCTAACAAAACAGGAATGCGCGTTACGTATGATAAACCGTATATTTCCTAGATGCGCGTGTCGTATTCCGCTTCCGACTTCCCGACAAAAGAACGCGTGCTATCTCTCGCCGCGATGAATTTGGACTCTTAATTTTTCTAGGGTGTTCTCAACACCCACCGTTCAACACGCTCGGACGTTCAATACGCACGTACTTCATTCCGTATCGCGCCGAGCCGAGTGCCATCTAACGTCGATACTTGACATTAGCGCTTTTGCGCGAACAATATATATATATATATATATATATATATATATATATATATATATATATATATATATATATATAATATAACGTAATTAATGCACATCTGTAGATACCCAAATTAGTATATTATGTTATAATCATAATACATACACTGGCTTTTTAGTGAAAAATGTTTATGCATTGATTATTTATTAAATTAGTTATAATAATTCCGAAAGAATATTGTGGTCACCAAATCCACGGACGCAGAAAGTCGCACACGTAGGTATAGGTCATATGAGGGTCTTGCTAGCCTAGTAGGTATTCGCTCGCGTTCGAGACGAGTTAACGTCGCGCCGCCGCCGCTTGACACAACTGTAGGTAGGTATTAGTGCAGAAAAAAGCATACAATACACGATTGTTTACGTCAAAGAAATACCTACCTATGAACATTAAGCGATGTCAGAACTTCGAGCATCGAATTCTTTATCAGACAGACACACATAGTGGTAAAACTTATATTACCCCACTTTTTGCGTCGGGCATTAATAAATAACCAATAAAAATCATCATCATCATTATCATTACAACCCTTCACAAGTCCACTACTGAACATAGGCCTCCCCCAAGGAATGCCACAAAGCACGTTCCCGAACCACCTGCATCCATCGACTTCCTGCATGTCTTACCAGGTCGTCACTCCACCTTGTGGGGGGACGCCCTACACTTCGCCTACCGGTACGAGGCTGCCACTCGAGCACCTTTCTTCCCCATCGGTTGTCGGTTCTTCGAGCTATATGGCCGGCGCACTGCCACTTCAGCTTACTAATCCGTTGGGCTATGTCGGTTACTCTGGTTCTACTGCGGATATCCTCATTCCTAAGTTTATCACGCAGAGAAACTCCGAGCATAGCCCTCTCCATAGCTCGCTGAGCGACCTTGAGCTTCCTTATACGGTCAGCAGTGAAGGACCACGTCTCAGTTCCGTAAGTTATCACTGGCAACACGCACTGGTTGTACAATTTTGTTTTAAGGTTTTGAGGTATTTCTGACGAGAAGATGTGTCGTAGCTTCCCGAACGCTGCCCAGCTGAGTTGAATCCGTCGATTGACCTCGCGGTCGAAGTTGGACTTACCTAGTTGGACTATTTGTCCCAGGTAAACATACTCGTCAACAATTTCGAGCTTAGTGCTCCCAACAACTACCGGCATAGGTGTGACATGGACATTAAACATAATCTTTGTTTTGTCCATGTTCATCTTGAGATCTATCCGTTGGGAGACACTATTGAGGTCACTGAGCATAGTGCTTAGTTCCTCCAGCGATTCTGCCATGAGGACTATATCGTCGGCAAATCGAAGATGAGTGATGTACTCGCCATTGATGTTAATTAGGTATCCTTTCCAGTCCAGAAGCTTGAAAACGTCTTCCAATGCAGCGGTGAAGAGTTTCGGGGATATAACGTCACCCTGTCTTACACCTCTCTGCAATTAGATAGGTTTCGTACTCTGGTTCTGTACTCGGATAGCCATCGTAGCTCTACTGTACAAACACTTCAGCACTTCGATATACCGACAGGCACTTCGATATACCGACAGTCAACTTGGCACCGCTGAAGGGACTGCAGCACCGCCCAAATTTCGACGGAATCAAAGGCTTTCTCATAGTCCACATACGCCAGACATAGTGGCAAATTGTACTCTTCGGACTTCTGTACAATTTGCCGTAGGGTATGTATGTGGTCTATGGTGATAAAGCCCTTTCGGAAACCGGCTTGTTCGGGAGGCTGGAAGTCGTCAAGGCTGCGCGCGAGACGATTCGTAATGACTCTCGAAAACAGCACGTAGACGCGGCTCAGAAGGGAAATCGGTCTGTAGTTCTTCAAGAGAGCGTTGTCACCTTTCTTGAAGAACAAGACCACCGTACTTCTGCTCCACGCCTCCGGTGTAATGCCACCATGGAGGACGGAATTAAAGAGCTTCTGAAGGACTTCAAGTACTGGTCTTCCACCCGCTTTCAGAAGCTCCGCTGTAATTCCATCCTCGCCTGGGGCCTTGCCGTTTTTAAGGTGCTGGAGAGCCATTCTAATCTCGCTCAGACTGACGTCCGGGATATCTTCGGAATAGTTTCGAATAAGACTCGCTCTTGGATCGTTACTCACACTTGCGTGTGGCTCCAACGATGACGTGTACAGCTGCCCATAGAACCTCTCAATCTCACTCAAAATCTCAGGTGCCCTGGAAACGATGCTGCCACATTCGGTCTTCAGCTTTGACAGTTGGCTCTTTCTGGCAGACAGATCTCTGGCAAAGACTTTGGAGCCTTGGTTCCGCTCGATCGCTTCTTCAATACGAGCTGTATTGAAGTTGCGTAAGTCTCGCCACATGCATTTGGAGATCTGTCTGTTCAGTTGCCTGTATGCTGTCAAATCTGTTGAAGAATGTAGCCTCATCTCCCGTCTAACAGCCATGAGATTAAGAGTGTGATCGGAGAGTTTTTGTGTTCTTCTGCCGCGGGTCTTGCAGAACTTAGCTCCGACCGCATGGACAGTTTCCACGAGCTTGTCATTCATATCGTCCACTTCATTGCAGTCTTCTAGGCACTGAAAACGGTTTTGTAACTCGAGCTGAAAGGTTTCGGGACTTTGGATTAGAGCACGAGGGGGACGGAGCGTTGACTTCATCAGACGAGACCTCTCCAACTTAACATTTAGGTTCAGTGTGCCTCTAACCATTCGGTGATCGCTGCCGGTTTTTACCCTCGCGATCACTGAAACATCACTGAACAGTTGTCGTCTGGTCGTCATAATGAAGTCAATCTCATTTTTTGTCGAACCGTCGGGGCTCGACCAGGTCCACTTCCTGTGAGGCCGCTTCTTGAAGAAAGAGTTCATCATAAAGAGTCCCTCTTTCTCCATGAAGTCGGCCAGCTGCTGGCCCCTTGGGTTCCGTTGCCCTATTCCAAATTTCCCTACTTTCAGCTCACCGTTCTCTCTTGTGCCTAGTTTTGCATTGAAGTCTCCCATTAACACCGTATATTGGGTTTTGGAGGAATGCATGGCTCTAGAGATATCCTCATACATTTCCTCCACCTCCTCATCGGGGTGTGCCGAGGTTGGTGGGTAAACCTGTATGACCTTCAGCGAATACCGTTTGGTGATTCTGAGTATAAGGTACGCAACCCTCGTCGACACACTCCCGATCTTTACAACGTTGTTAACGAGAGACTTGTGGACGATAAATCCGACACCTCCTTGGGACAGATGGTCGCATTCCCGGTGATAGAGCAAGTTGCCGGATTCGAGGATTACCGTGTCCTCCCCCTCTTTTCGGACTTCGGATAATCCTATAATATGCCAGCGCAACTTGTCTATCTCTTCTTCCAGCTCCACGATCTTCTCGTCAGTCCTTAGGGTGCGTGCGTTGTACGTTGCCAGATCGAGTCGTAGGTGGCAACCGAACCTCCACCGGAGATTTTTAGCACCCCTGCCCCGCCGTTACCATGGTCGCCACCGTAGCCAGGAATAGCGGGGCCGCCGGGTACTGGGGGCCGTCTGTGTGTTGTTTTGATCATTGGGGGGTATTTGCCATAGTTGCCACGCTTGGCGAGCGGGTTGGTAACCGCAGTTTTTTTATTGTAATTTTGGCTATTATCAGGAAGATGCTGCTGCCCATCTCCCGCCTGTTTCCCTTTGTCGCCTTTTACGACACCCACGGGAGGATATGGGGTAGTGGATATTCTTGACCGGCCACTACACGGGAAATAAACCAATAAAAATGTTGAGTAAAAATTTGCGACCTACAAGTTGATCAGCACTGATTTTTAAATGTTTTAATTAAAAAAAAAACTGTAAATGAATAAACTAAAGCGAGCACTGGATAAAATTAATCAAAAATAGGTAAGTATCTGTTTTAGTATAACAATAGAACAATAGGTACCTATTTGCCTAGTTAGAAAACTGATCATTACGTAAATAACTAGGTAGTAGGACTTACCCACATCTGTTATATAGTATATGGGTAAATATTGACATTTTCTGTAAGTTTAAACTAACATAAAATAATCATTGACAACCTCGAGATATAAATAAATAAATATTGACATTTTCTGTAAATTTAAACTAACATAAAATAATCATCGACAACCTCGAGATATGGATTACGAATGTACCTGGTATTTTTTATCGCCACCCATATGAGGTAAGTATTAAATGAAACAAACAAACTTTCAGTTAGGTTTAAGTTTCATAGAGATAATATAGATAGAGTAGGGAAGCCAGCCGCAAATGTGACTTCTCGTTAGAAAGAGAGAGAAGATCAAGATTGCTATCTGTCTCTCTCTAACGACGCATGTTGTCAAGCTAACCTAACATGACAAAATAATACCGCGCATGCGCTCTGTTGTTGTTAGAGAAGGACAGACAGCAACTCTCATCTTCTTTCTCTTTCTAACAGCGCGTCAGTTCCACTTGCAGAAAAGCATACGGCTTCTCCACTCTATCTATATTATCTCTATGTTAAGTTTGTACAAATATCTACATAGATACCTTTTACAAACCTTCTTCCATTCTAGCAGTACATATTTTACTTTAGTGTAATCGGATTTAGAGGATAATATTATTTCTTTGAAATACAAGCACAAACACTATAAGTAATAGGAATACAAAGACGATCGAAAGAAAATGAAACGAGACCTGCGGCATGAAATACTGTCCCGATCTGCTGAGTACGCCAAGCTTTTTAGAGGCCAATTTTGCCTTCTCTTCCAAGTGATCACGAAACTGCACGTCATTTGATATGTCGACGCCAAGGGTTCTGATACTAACTGAGACAACAAGGGGAGTGCCTTGAAACTGAGGTAATACGATAAAGGGGTTGTGACTTCTGGGGATTGAACTAGACTAGATTTAGTCACCCCTAATCCGAGACTTTGTTCACCAATAACTCTACTTCAGACACAAGTTTCTTCTGGTACTCGGGGACGGTTTCCTGAAAAATATTTGCACGGCCGGTGTATAGAGCATCACCAGTGCTGTCATCCGCATAGCAATTAATGTAACTAGTTTCCTTAGTGCTTTTAATGTTATTGATACGCAGAAGAAATAACGTTGGTGATAGCACGCAGCCTTGAGGAACACCAGCATTAATAGGCTTGAAATCGGAGCATGCACCATCTACTACGACCTTGATGCTTCGATCTGCAATAAAGCTGATGATCTAATTGCACAATTCCTCGGGAAGCGCATAGGAAGGGAGCTTTGAAAGAAGCGCTTTGTGCTAAACCCAATGGAAAGCATTCGCTATGTCCAAACTAACGGCCACCCCCTTTGACTGTAGGACTTTACTGCCTCCGTCCATCTATGCGTCAGGTAGACGGAAGATCACCAGCTGATCGACACCGATGAAAAATTTGTTGGCAGTCACTAATCAGCAGGTGATCCTCAAGGTACCACATGAGCTTGCATTTTATAATGGACTTCATTATTTTGGACTACAAGGAGGTGATGGCGAGAGGCCTGTAGTTAGACGGGTCTGATCTGTCGCCTTTTTGAAGGATCGGGTGGATCAAAGCTATCTTCCATGAATTCGGGACTACGTCTAGGGATGAGAAGTACCGGAAAAGGCGCATAAGAACCAATGCCAACTCGGTAGCACATGCCCTCAGCACAATGGAGGGACTCCCTCAAGCCCACTCCATTTGTTTACCGCCAGGGAGATGAGTGCTTTGTGAACCGAGCGCCGTGTAAACCAACCATCCGGCATATATCACTCATACCGCGGTAAGGTCGGCGGTGTGTTCCCCCCGTCGCAGTTGAGTTAGACGCATAGAGAGAGCCTAGTAGATCGGCTTTCTCCTTTGCGGCATGGGCCAGTGAGTCATCCTCCCTATGCAGAGGTTGGAGAGATGTCTGACATAAGTTCCCTTGGACAGCCTTTTCGGGACCAAAATGATCCCAAAAGAAGGGAAACTAGTTTCTCAGCAATTCTGCCGATGTGCTCTGATTTTGTCTTGGCAATGACTCTTTTGAAGGACCTGGAGGCAGAATTATACTTCTTTTTAAGGGCACTGGTATTTACATTTTGGGACGTCAATGCGTCAGCCCAGGCTCGGTAACACTCTTGCTTTTGGCGTGAAGCAATTTTGCAGGAATGACGAAACCATGGCTGAATTCTGCCTCTCATAGGTACCAGAGATAATGGAATAAAAAGTTTCATTCTCCGGAGCACCACATCAGCGACAGAATTAGCAAAAATGTTGGGATCTTCCGGCGAGAAGCAAACCTGTCCCCAAGGGTAGAATCTAAAAAAGTGGCCAAGTGCGAGTCGGACTCGCCCATGAAGGGTTCCGTAGCAGCAAGTAACATAATTTACGATTTATGACGTTTAAAAAAAACTACTTACTAGATCTCGTTCAAACCAATTTTCGGCGGAAGTTTACATGGTAGTGTACATCATATATTTTTTTTAGTTTTATCATTCTCTTATTGTAGAAGTTACAGGGGGGGGGGGGGAAACACATTTTACCACTTTGGAAGTGTCTCTCGTGCAAACTATTCAGTTTAGAAAAAAATGATATAAAAAACCTCAATATCATTTTTGAAGACCTATCCATAGATACCCCACATGAATGGGTTTGATGGAAAAAAGTTTTTGAGTTTCAGTTCTAAGTACGGGGAACCCCCAAAATTTATTGTGTTTTTTTTTTATTTTTGTGTGAAAATCTTAATGCGGTTCACAGAATACATCTACTTAACAAGTTTCAACAGCATAGTTGTTATAGTTTCGGAAAAAAGTGGCTGTGACATACGGACGAACAGACAGACAGACATAACGAAACTATAAGGGTTCCGTTTTTTTCCATTTGGCTACGGAACCGTAAAAAGACCGCATCCTATCCCAATCAGCTGATCTATAGTGCCAAACACGGCGGCAGCCTGCAGAATGCAACCTCGATGTTAGCGTGAGTGGCACCACACTACGAACTAGACAATGATCCCAGGAGCCAAGAGGGGTGTTGATGGAGACCTGATATCCGTCCGGATGAGAGGTCCAATAGGGAAGGTGCATGATCTATCACATCTGAAATCCGTGTAGGCGAAGTAACTAGTTGTTTCAGACCATATGCCCAGGCAAAGTCTTAGACAGATCTCCTCGCATGATCGGTTAAACGTAAATTGACCCATTCGGTATGGTGGGTTTTGAAATCGCCAAGGATCATGATCTCTGCGGTTGGGATGTGCCGTAGCAAGGAATCTGTAGCCAACTGGATGTAGTCGGTATGTGTCGGCATTACCATTATGGGAACTATAGAGGCACTTGTAGATGCACGGACGGTTGTCGCCGTCTACTCGTAGCCAAATGATGGACAGTTTTGAACCTTCAAGACTGCCGAGGCGTCGAGAACAGATGCCCTCTTTGACGTATACGCAAACTCCAGCCCGAGGCACAAAGGAGTGTTCCAATTTATACCCCGGGTAGGGGAGATACGAAATATCAGCCGGAGAGCACACCTGCGTCTCGGTCAGAAAGAGCAAAGTTAGCTTCGCCGTCTTCAGATGGTAGTGGGCGTTTAGGTTCGAGTGAAGTCCCCTGATGTTGCAGAAATTCACGGATACCGTTGGAGAAAAGAGCCTACTCCTTTTTAAAAGGCCGGCAACGCATCTGCAATTCCACTACCACTATTAAGATACGTAATATTAGTTATTTCTTAAATGTAATTATTTGCACTTTGCCGCCATAATAATCTCTCAATCTTATCCAGGATATAATTTCAACCCAGGACCATATAATCAACAATCACGCTTAGGATCATGACACAAACGAGGTGGTCATTATATAAGATATCATATCACCTTCGTCGGGAGATATTTTGTACGATGCAATATAATACTTAATTTTATTATTATTATTATTATTATATTAACAGACAGGCAGTTGAGACAACTGATATTGCCTGTATCCTGTTTTTGTCCACTAGTTATTCTTTTTGCAGTTCAGAAAGTGATTATCTAATCTATTCTTGAATTGGTTCACGTTTTGAGCTGAGACTACGTTCTCTGGAAACTTATTCCACTCGGTGACTACACGGTTACAAATGAAGTGCTTGTGAGGGTTGCTGTTTGAAAAGCTGGTACATAACTTAAGATGATAGCCCCTGAGGTGAGAGTTTTCATTACGAATAAACAATTTCTTAAACTCCTCAATGTCGTAATGCCCATTTAAGATCTTAAAGGTCTCAATTAAATCTCCTCGGTCCCTGCGGCTTTTTAATGTTGTAAGTTTTAAAACTTTCAAACGTTCTTCATAAGACTGCTGTTTCAATAGCCGTGGTACTTTAGTGAAGCTACGCTGTACTTTTTCCAAAGCTTCAATGTCCTTGATAAAGTATGGATTCCAGACTTGAAATGCGTATTCTAATATTGGCCTGATAAATGTTTTGTGGATCTTAAGCATCATTTCCGGTGTTAGGACAGCGAAAGCTTTTCTCACGAGGTAGATTATTCCCTTAGCTTTCTTAACAATTGTTGATATATGCTCTTCCCACTTCAAGTCTTCTGCAATTTTGACTCCTAAATCTGTTTGTATTTTAACATCTGTAAGTGACGCGCCGCTCATTTTATAGGTAAGACGAGGGTTACGTTTTCCTATGTGTAATACTGTACATTTTGAAGCATTGAGATTTATAAGCCATTCCTTGGACCAAATAGTTATTTTATTTAGATCATCCTGAATGCGGTCATAGTCTATTAGTGGATTTGCAAATATTTTAGTATCATCTGCAAATATGCTGACATTACACTGTAGGCAAAGGGGAAGATCAAAAGTATAAATAATGTACAATACAGGGCCTAGAACGGAACCCTGTGGCACTCCACTATATATATATATATATCTATGTGATCAGACTTCGTTTCACCAATTCTTACTTGTAGAGTTCTTCCACGCAAAAAATACTCGATCCAAGCCAGTAGTTTTCCACGTATTCCTACGCATTCCAGTTTCTGGAGGAGTCTTCTCGTAGGGACTTTATCGAAGGCCTTTTCGTAGTCAAGATAAATTACGTCAATAGGCTCTCTCTCATTAAAGTGTTTGGTCCATGATGATAGGCATAATAATAAATTGGAAATCGTGGAACGATGTGGACAAAAACCATGTTACTGTTTAGGGATAACTTTGTGGTTGGAGAGGAAGTTTCTAATATGCTTGACTATAATTTTCTCCATAACCTTGCAGACCACACTGGTCAGACTGATGGGCCTGTAATTGGTTGGTTCCAGTTTGCTACCTTTTTTAAATATGGGTGTCACTAATGCTGTTTTCCATAAGTCCGGTAAGGTGCTTGTCTCGTACGATGTTTGCATTATTGCCGTTAAATAGTGAGATAGGTTGCATTTCTTCAATATAGTTACTGGTATATCGTCTGGTCCCGGAGATGAATCTGTTTTCATTTCTGAAATGACTCGGTTGACTTGGTCTGGCGTGAACAGAATTTCTTCAACAGAATCCTCTACTCGAAGTGTCGGGTCTAATGTAGGCAGTTGGTCATGTGGTTCTGTTTGGAAAACACTCGCGAATTGGTCCGCAAATACCCTGGCAATTTCGTGAGGTTGAGTCACAGTTTGTCCTTGCTTGTTTAGCAAAATAGTAGGAATGCTTACTTTTGATGTTACTTGTTGTCTTATATAGGAGTAAAACTTTTTTGGTCCTGCCTGCAGTATTTCTTGTTCGTAGCTTGTTCGGGCTTTTCTATTTTCATTTAGTAATTGGTTGTTCGTGCTTCTGTAGTCTCTATAATGTTGTTCTAGTCCAGTCAGCACATATCTATCCCATAAGGCTATTTTGTTCTTGATGAGGTTTTTAGTTTTGTTTCTAACCCAGGGCTTGTTTGTATTATTTAGACAGATATCCAACCGTGGTACGTACAAATTTATAGCTTCCATCAGTGCTCCATGAAGGGAGTTAAATTGTGATTTAACACACCTTTTGTCAGCCATATTTTCGGATAACATTGATGACAATTTAGTGTTTATTTTGTCGTAATCGGCTTTGTTAAAATTTAGTCTGGTTTTATGTTGCGTTTGTTGGTTCTGCGTTTGCAACTCTATAGTAGCCAATAAGCAGGTATGATCGCTTTTACCAATTGGGGCCTGGTGATCGATACTGGCTATAAGTGAGTCCTCATTTGTTAATACTAGATCCAAATATGAAGGTTGATTTCCTTGACGATACCTAGTGTGTCTATCTACTAACTGTTGGAGGTTACTGTTTCTGTACCATTGTATGAAGTTATTTTCTATTGGTGTAAGATATCCGCTATCTTCTAGTGGCCACTTCACTCCACCATAATTGAAGTCACCCATTATTACCACAGTGTCAGACTTGGCTACATGATGAAGCTGATTGAGTAAGCTGTTATCTTGGTCTATTGTAGAGTCATGTCCTCTATATAGTCCACATAGTAAGAACTTTTTATTTCCGATTTTAACGTCAAGCCATAAACATTCGGAAGTTTCATATTTCTTGTTGTAAGTGGTATTATGTTTTATTGCCAAGACGTCAATTTCTTTTGAGGCATATATTCCGACTCCTCCACTACGTTTGCCTATCCTGTCATCTCGGTATAAGTCATATCCAGGTATTTTTATCATTGAGTCCGGTATATTTGGCTTGAGCTGATTTAATTTTGCTAGGAAATAATTTTAATACTATAAAAATCAGAATAAAAAATATATTTTTACATCGTTTTAAAACTTTTTAGTTTGTGACAAACATCTTTAGCTTGAATCTTGAATAGAGTTTCAGAGATATCTGGACAATTAGAACACAACCATTTGAGGAGTAACAACAAACCTCGTAACTCAAACTATAAATTTAAAATTAACAATGAATTGACTAAATCAAATCAAGAAGTCGCAGCGGTGTTTGAGAAATATTTCACTGATATTCCTATCTTGACAACAGAGTCGTTGAACACTTCTCCAACTGTCGCCGTGTCATTACTCAAACAGAATGTTAATACCTGTTTAAAAGAATTTAGATTTGAAAAAGTATTACCCCAAGATTTTGTAAAATACTTCAAAACCATTGCTGTAAAGAAAACCGCAGATTTGTGGGGGATTTCCGTTACAGTAATTGCGTCCATAATAGATTTAATTGCACCTCGTCTTGCTATTATTTGTAATACTTTTATCGATTCTGGTGTGTTTCCTGATTTATGAAGTATAGTAAAGTAATACCTTTATTTAAATCTGGTAATACACTGGACCTCGCTAATTTTAGACCTATATCTGAACTTACCAACTGTCAGTAAAATTTTTGAAAAAATAATTTTGGATCAATTGTTAACTTTTTTAACACAAGTAAATTACTTCATAAAAACCAATTTGGTATTACAAGGGGTCGCTCGACGTCTGACACCGGTGTTGAGCTTATGAAATATATTTTTAATGCCCGGGAGAATTCACAAGATGCTTTAGGTATTTTCTGTGATCTTTCCAAGGCTTTCGATTGTGTTCATTATGAGACATTAATCAGGAAACTACAACATTATGGTGTAAAAAATTTGGCGCTTAGACTTATTACTTCATATTTAAGTAACAAAACTAAAAAAGTCGTGATCAATGGTAAAGGTTCCTCCGGATCGGTAGTATCAATGGGCGTTCCTCAGGGCACGGTTCTTGGCCCGTTCCTGTTTTTAATCTATATTAATGACTTAACTTATCTTGTAGGGGACAATAAGGATATAGATATTTGCTGACGATACCTCTTTAATTTTCAAACTCAAACAGCAGTTAATTAATTACGACGATGTAAATATTGCTCTATCGACATTAGTACATTGGTTTAAAGCCAAAAATATGCTCTTAAACGGCAATAAGACAAAGTGTATTAAATTTACCTATTGTATACCATTCGAATACCAATGTGCCTTTAAATGGGGAGGAGTTAAGTCTTGTGGATACCACTGTTTTTCTTGTTATTACTATTAACGCGAAACTTCAATGGGGCCCCCATATATCTAAATAAGCAAGCAGATTTAGTTCTGCAGCATATGATGTAAAGATTAGAAGTCTCACAGATGTTGAGACAGTTAGATAAGTGTATTTTAGTTACTTTCATAGCGTAATTTCTTATGGAATTTTGCTATGGGGTAATGCGACTGATATTGAAGCTATATTTGTTTTGCAAAAGAGAGCTGGCCAGGTCAAGAGTACCCTAAGCCGTAGAGCATGTATGAAGGGAATAATGAAAGTGGACGAAGCGAAACAAGTATGTAAGGATCGTAGCAAGTGGAAGAAGTGGTCTCTGCCTACCCCTACGGGAAAGAGGCGTGATTATATGTATGTATGTATGTATGTATATCGTTCAAGTTTGCGTTTTACATAAACGTTTTGTACAATACGTTGGTTAGTTGGTTACACAA
This sequence comes from Parnassius glacialis, assembly GCA_033319125.1. Taxonomy (NCBI): domain Eukaryota; kingdom Metazoa; phylum Arthropoda; class Insecta; order Lepidoptera; family Papilionidae; genus Parnassius; species Parnassius glacialis. Next base: position 34,117,226 of record JAVANC010000028.1, on the reverse strand, counting down.
ATCAAACTAATAAGAAGTGCTAGCTCATTGGTTATGTACTTAGGTTTATCGATATGATATTATGATATTTTGATAACATAATGTTAATTGTTACGTTTTGATCACAGAGTACATTTTATAAACTGGAATCTGGAAGTTTTAATATATATCACAGAGTACATTATATATAGGAGAATATATATCTATCTCATGCCTAATTTGACGTTGACGTTTTGAATTTTATTTACAAGTAAAATAAAATAGCATTTGTTAATTTATTAACATTTAACACTTTCTTCAAATAGATAGCCAAGTAAAAAATAGTAAATAGTTATAAGTGCGTAATCGTAATGTCTATTACAACTCTGGTACGCATGTAAATTCCAAATCTAAGTATCAATGCTATACCGGTTGCATTTGCATTGTTTTCATGCCTTAATGTTTTTGTTTTAGTATTATTTACAGTTAAAAAAGGAAAATGCTCATGAAGATTCAATCTGGTGTTGCGCTTGGAGCCGCATAGGTAGTGAAAAAAGAAAAGAAGAAGACAATAACGAACAAATTGAGTTCGTACATAACCTAATTTTACTTTAATTTTGACCTATTTTAACATAATTTATGCTGGTGTTAAACAGAATAGTGTTTCTTTTATAGGAGAGGGTTCAAACCAGCATACGGCTCACCTGATGGTAAGTGACTACCGCCGCCCTTGAACAACTGCAACACCAGGGAACCAGGGAAATGTCAGGTAGCGTTGCCGGCCTTTTAGAAAAGAGTAAGCTCTTTTCTTGAAGGTCGGTGAAAAATTGCCGATGGTAAACTATTTCACAGAGAGATTGTACGAGGTGAAAAAACTCCAGATGGTATGGGTGGTATCTGGAGTTTTGCCGCGATGTGCGTTCGTGAAATTTGGCGGCTGGGATTAATAATAACAATTTCTTAGTGTGCGTGATTATTTTATAAAATACAGACTTAAAATGTAGTAAACGCATTTTAAGTTTGTATTTTGTAATTTATATAATTTAAGTTTATGTCTATAGAAGTGGGAATAATTACTTCAAACTTACAACGCATTTAAATATTATGGCGCATCTCCACCAAAGTTTTGTTGTCAACACAACATTTGCCAATACATTTTGCCAACAAATGTTTCTGTCAACAAGCGTCTCCACCAAGGGAACAAATGTCGGCAACAAGTGTATTCCTTTGATGTTGCCGCCGAACATCGAAACAAGTTTTGTTGCCAAATGTTGTGTTGACAACAAAACTTTGGTGGAGATGCGCCATTACACTTACATTATAAGCACGCATGCAAAGCTATTTTAAGCTAACATTTCGTTTAAATCGTTTTTTCTGTTGAGTTAAGGACTAAATATAAAAGTGAGTGCATTTTAATAAAAATACACACATAACAATACTATTTGTTGAAAAAAGCATGTGCTTTTAAACTGATCTGTTTGTGATTTCGGGTGACATTGTAAAGAATATATATGTGGTATATAATAATATAGCTGCAGCATGGCTCTGCTGCAGCTATGTTATAGTTATAGCACAAATAGGTCAGCCCAATGGGGCAGGACCATGCTCTCACAGAATATCTGAAGTGTTTCGTATGGTAGTGTAGAGAACTGACCCCCTTTACTGGAAATGAGGCATTCCATTGCATATAATCAAAATGCAGATGTGTTGTCACCCCTGAGGACTTCTTAGTCCTCAGGGGTGACAATGCATCTGCATTTTGATTCTTAATTGAGAATAGATGTAGATGTCTATGGGCTACAACATCTACTTACCATCAGGTGGGCTGTGTGCTTACCATTATTCTATAAAAAATGTGAATTTTTGACCACTAGACCATTTGACTAGACTATACTAGTTATGTTCTAGTGTAGTATTCTATACTACTACACTAGAAAATTTATCATTATGTTTTATTATAAACTTGTTTACAACTTCAAAGATTTAGTTGATATTTTGTTCTTAACATTGTTTCTCCTTATTTGCCTCGTTTCATATTTTAATTCATATTTTTGTCATGTTGGTAAAAAGTTTAATTTATTTATTTAATATCTAGTTGTACAAAGTGTAAAGTAAAGAGATTATGTTACAGAAAGTAACACTTTTTTTTTTTTACATGGTGAAATGCGCCTCGCGGGGGCAAGGACGGGTTATGTCGGACTTGCACCGACTAAAACCCCATGGTGTTCCACCCTAGTCGCATATTGGCAGGGCCACGGGAACGCTTTCGCACACTTCCGCGGCCCCACCTGCGCTGGCTGCCCCATGGCGGCCCCTCCTCGGGAGAGGAAAACTCCTCCCCCATCTCCTTCTCCGGTAAGGCGCACCAGAACACATGGCGCGCCCTCCTCCTCGGCCTCCAATTTCACATGCGCAACGGACGCCCCCGTGTCCGATGCGCGAAGGCCATGGGGCCAGGAAAAAACTAGCACTCAGGAGCACCAGCCTTCCTGACCCCAGCGGCGGATCTGGTCTATGGCTCCGCCGCCAACCAAAATTCGGCTGCGGAGGGTAGGGAGAGCGGCGCCTCGCAATACTGGCACTCCTCTCCCCCCGCAGCCCCACCACCACCGCATCAACGGTGCGGCCCCGTTTGAGTCGCGGAGGATAGGGCGAGTGGCGCATCGCCATACCAACACTCCTCTTCCTCCGCGACTCCACCCCGGCTGCAGGTGGGGAGGACACCCCTCTCGCAGCAGCCCACCGACACACATCCGAAGTGGGCTCGTCAAGCCCACTCGGAGTGGCCACCTCGGGCCGGCCCTACACCACGGGCCAGCCAAGGGGTTCCTCTTTGTTCACCGTGGGTGACCAAGCCACGGCTACTAAGCCCCCCCGCCACGACAAGGCGGGAACCCGTTCGGGGGGGAGAAAGTAACACTAAAGTGCAAAAGATGTTGTTCTTTAGAGACATGAAAATTTTCTTATCTATCATTGACTATTTCTGAGAAACTGTAGATGGTATAATGAAGAAAATCATGTATTTTGTATTGTATTGGTGGTACATATATTAACAGTACTTTTGAATATTATACAAATTTTTATTTAACCATCTTAGGTATTGCTGCACTCGACAGCCACATTCAAAACAACATAACCCATATTTTCATTTACTCTCAAAATTTGAAGAAAATAATGAAATATAATACAATAATTAATAATACAAAAGTCTCTTCATTATTTTGTTTAATCATTTCAGAGACTCCAACCCTCAAGAGATTCATGAGAATTACATAATTACGGGAGGGTTGGATGACGTTATTAAAGTATGGCAGTTGGAAGATGGAAAGCTGGAAATCAAGCACCAACTTGAAGGACACTCACTCGGTGTAATCTCTGTTGCTGTCAGCCCTGATGGTAAAAGTAAGTTAAGTGTAGTAAAATTATTTGTATATTTCTATTTATGTGCATCATGTTATCATATATCACCAATGTGATTTAGTTTTGTCTTATTTCCATCATCAGTAATTGTATAATTGTAGATTAGTACAAACATATAGTAAGCACACAATTATGTTATTCGGTAAAACAAGTGCTTCAGTTGCTCAGAATTCATTTTAACTAATAATAATGTCTTCCAGACCGAATTTTAGTGACGGCTACCAATCTTAATGTAGACTAGCCATATACAAAGGATTTTTTAATGTGCATTACCTCATAACTTTTTTCTGGTTGAACCAATTTCGATGATACTTTTTTTATTTAAAAGCTGGTGCTTCTCCTGTGGTCTCATATAAATTTGATCAACGTCTGACCAATAGTTTTTGAGTCTTTCTTAATAATTTATATTGAAGTCAGTTGTACAAAATGTTTAATTTTAAATTATCAATTTACAGCTCTAGCCAGTAGTTCCCAAGATTCTTCATTAATACTGTGGGATATTGCTAGCGGAGAGAAGTTAAAAACAATGGAAGCAGGACCCACAGATGTATGGACATTAGATTTCTCACCAGATGGCAAACATGTTATATCAGGAAGTAATGCTGGCAAGATATTAATATTTAGTGTTGAAAGTGGTAAACAGGAGCAGGTTTTAGATACAAGAGGAAAATTCACACTTAGTGTGGCATATGTAAGTGTAAACTACGTATTTAGCTTTAGTATGTTGTATATTATGTTTTTATTATGACAAACAGTGAGACAAAATTTTATGACTTTATATACTGCCTCTGAATGAAACTTCATTGTTTGTTTAGATTGAAAACGTACACACCTTTTGGTTATAACTTGTTTTTAAACAAATGTTATGAACATAATATTTTTCTTTTATTATATTTAAATTTTAGCAAAGTAATTTTGTAGCATTATATTGGTTGTTGTAAAGTGCCATGTAGTGGCGGAGTGTGCCATGTAGTGGCGGTGTAAGAATATTCACTGCTTCCCAAGGGTGTAACTATGGCAAAAATTCCACCTATGGCTGGAATGATTGATTGATTGGCTTGATTTGTTTCTTCTTGAAATTAATATGTATAAACCTGCTTTTATTTTGATATCAGAGACCCATTTACATTCTTTAATTGATGACAGTCTTATAAATATAAACGGATATACGCTCTTTCGGTTGGACAGAAGAGAAAGAAATGGTGGAAGAGTAGCAATGTATGTTACACATGACATTAACAATGCACATGTTATGTTAAGAGTGAATAAATTGTATTGTAATCCTTTGGTTGATGCATTGTTTTTAGATAAATGTTATGGATATTTATATTTAATTTTAGCTTGTGTTTATCGTCCTCCCTCAAATGTCGTAAAATGTACTGATAAAATATTATTTAACACTATAGAAAAGGCAGCTTCAAAGCAGACAGTAATTATTGTAGGTGATTTCAACTTACCAAATATAAAATACATTCTGCCCATCGGAAAGGGTGATCATTTGGTCATACTGGCTTCTATGTAGATAATTAATATCAATAATAAAGTGGCTAAAACGGAAAACATTTTTAAGTTTTATAAATCTGACTGTAACAAAATTAACAAATATAATAAAACCAAGTAGATGAAATGTGCTATCTTTTAAAAATCAAATCCTTATCAATTGAAAATTGTGTAAAAAATCAGAGAAAATAAATAAATCAAATAAGAAACCATGGATCAATAAGGAAATTTTGGATTTAATAAAACTGGAAAACATTAATGAATGGAATGAAAAGAATTTTGGAATATACTTAATATTAATTAAACAGGAGATTGATACCCAAATTATAGAAATGTCAACCATAAGATTATTTAATTGTCAAAGTATAGAAGAGCTTATTTTGAATCATATGTTATAGATTCTGGACCAAAAGCTTTTTATGGAAACATTAGAAGACAACCTAACTTTAAAGGAACCATTCCTAACTTGCTTAAAAATAAGTCACAAAAACTTGTAAATAAACCACAAATAATCGCGGAGCTATTTGCAGATCACTTCGTTAACAGCTATGTAAGAGAACCAGAGAAACCAATTCCCTCCATAAATATGCCAAAAGTAATAAACTCAATTGATGACGTAAAATTTACAGCCGAGATAGTTCATAAGACCTTGTTAACATTTGATGATGCTATTGCTACTGGTCCTGATGGAATACCATTAATATTACTAAAGCGATGCTCACCATTTCTTGCCGAATATATATCAAGCATTATGAACAAATCCATGGATGAGGGACGCTTACCCACTGACTGGAAAAAAGCTACAGTCGTACCTATATACACAAAAGAATAGATTTAAGATTTAAGAAATAATTACAGACCAATAAGCTTGATAACTATCCCCTGCAAAACCATGGAAAAGATCATAACTGAAAGATTAAGGAAATTTATATTATAGGAACAACTGATTTTAGATAAACAACACAGATTTGTACCAAGGCGATCAATCATTACTAATATGTTACAATGTGTTAATGAGTGGGTCACAAATCATGACGATGGATTTCCCACAGATGTGACTTATATCTTGACTATGAAAAAGCTTTTGACCGTGTACCATTGTGGTGAGTTATACATATACAAACTAAATCACTTCGGTATACGCGGGAATTTGTTGGCCTGGATCAGTGATTTTCTGTCAGAACATTCTGCGTACGAGTTGGGAATAGCATGTCTAAACCTAGAGAAGTATTCAGTGGATTTCCACAGGGATCTGTTCTCAGACCATTGATATTTATCCTATATTTATCAGATTTGAAAAACACGTTACAGCTGCCATTCTCATTATTTGCCGACGACACAAATTTTTTTGGGAATCCTATTACACTACATCAAATTATACAAGCGGATCTTAATTCCATCTGCGCTTGAACTTATTGACTCCTAACACTGAACGCAGACAAGTGTATGTATTCTACATATAGGGAAAAATAATCCACGAAATATTTATTATCTAGGTGATCACCCATTGTCTTCTGTAGAATCACAAAAAGACCTAGGCATTATAATAACCAATGCCTTAAATGGGAAACTCATATCATTAACATAGTTAAAGTTACAGCCTATATACGTCCCACTGCTGGGCACAGGCCTCCTATCATTTTTGAGAGGGTTTTAGGGCAAGTAAGTGTCCGCCGCGCTGCCCCAATGCGTGTTGGCGAACTTCACATGTCTTCGAAATATACTATTTCTGAAACGTGCAGGTTTCCTCACGATGTTTTCCTTCACCGCCGAGGACGTGGTAAATCAGCACTTAAAATTGCAATTAACAATTTCATTGGTGCCGGCGGAAATCGATCTCGGGTTGCTCGCGTACTGTGAAATTTAGAGCGAGCGTTATTATTATTAACTATCTGTAACTATATTATTAACTATCTGAGCTACCACGTCTCTTAACATAGTAAAAAAGGCAAACTCTATGTATTTGATTCGAAAAAGCTTTATGTGTCTCACTCCTAGAACATTTATAAAGATCTACCAAACATACTTAAGACCTTTGCTGTAGTTTGCATATGTGATATGGGACCCGTATTTTCATAAAGATAAAATACTACTGGAAAATGTTCAGAGGAAAGCTACCAAAATGGTAAAACAACTGTGAAACATGACATATGAGCAGCGAATGAAAAAGTTTTACCTAACAACACTAGAGTGCCGTAGACAGAGAAGTACCCTTATTGAAACATACAAAATACTGACAGGATATTACAATGTACCTATTCTGCAAAATTTGTACTTACTAAATAGCAACAAACACCTGAGAGGACATCAACTCAAACTCTGCCATAGGGCTGCCAAATGGAATCCTATGAAGAATTTTATTACAAATTGTGTTGTCAACAACTGGAATAAGCTACGGCAAAATGTTATTGATGCTCCAACATTGAACGCCTTCAAGAACAGATTGGATAAAATCTCCAAAAATTAAGATGCACACGTATTAGCTTTTTAGCTGCTAGTGAATTTATGAGGCCTATGTTCAACAGTGGACTTTAATAGGCTGTAACGGTGTTAAAGTTTCTATTATCTTATCATGGTCATTGGAGGACTGAGGTGTTTTAAAACTTTTAAACTTCGGAAATTAAAAATAGCTTCAATGCGAGCGATATAATCCCTAAAATTGGTATTATACAGTACTAGCTGCACGCGCCCCGTTTAATAGCTTTAAAGTTTGCTATCTTTCTGTTACGGCCGGCAGCTGCCTATCCCAGGAGTAGAATCCTTCGCGGCCCATAGACGAAGAAGCTACAGGCAGATGATGGTCGGGCGTCCTCACGCCACGGGTTAAAAGTCTAATTACACTAAATAATCCGGGGGGAGCGTTACAATTGTTGAACAGAGCTTACTTACCTCTATTCAAGGCGACTGGTCCCTCAGGATTCGGTCAGGTCTCGTGTGGGTGTATTGTGCTAGAAAGTAAAGGTCAGTGATGTGTATTTGGGTGTGGCTGGTAGTGTTATTGACCTTATTTGACCGTTCCCCCTGCAGCAGTTCGGCCCTCAGCTCCTCTCTAAGCTAAGGTCGCCTTCCGCAGTCACTTTCTTCCTTTGTTACGATTGACTCGCGAAAATGAACACAGAACGTACGGGTCAAAGGTCACCGTTATTTCTAGAATATTAACTACCGCACTAGTAACTAATACAGTCGAATCCACTTATACAGATTCTGCGTTAAACCTAAAGTCCCGGGTAAACTCTCAACACGCGCCACCATTCCCAGTGGTATATTTACTATACGCGCCTATCATAAAATTAAGAGCTCCCGACCAAAAAACGGACTGCCTTCTCCTTCGACGCGAAGAAGACATCTAATCTTTCGCTCTCGACTCCCACCGTTCAGTCAACTCGGACGTTCAACACACACAAACGTCATTCCGTATCGACCGAGCCGAGTGCCATCTAACGTCGATGCCTGACACTAACGCTTTTGCGTGAACAAACCCCCGTCCCGGACATAAGGATTTAGGTCCGCGAGCAAACCGGTCAGCGGGACAGGGTCGCGACGGCAAGTTGCAAGATCGAATCTACAACCAAACTAGGCCACCTTACGCACCCAATCAGATCTTGCAACACTAACCAACGCCCCAAAATTGCAGCCCTTACGTGGGCTAGCCGGAGAGTTGAACTGGATGCCCTTCCTGGACATCGCAGCACATAAATAAGTCCTATTCCTAGACAGAAGTCAGACGACCTCCTTCAAACACCTATCTGCGCTCCTATGATTAGTTCCGCAATTCGACCGGATCAGGTCTGCAAACAGCGACGCGACACGAAGCGGCCCAGAGGGACCTTCAAGCTTCAGTGCAGAGAGCACCCCCAAATTCCCCATGAACGTCGTCTGTGGAGAGCTGAACGAAACGCACAGATGGTCCCTAGCAGGTGATCCTATGCTCATATTTCAACTAATTTTTCAAAAGCATCAATGTTCAATTACAGAATTAATTAAAACAAGTAATCACCGATGCACATAGGTCAACTGTGTCAAATGGCAAAGTAAACAAAACAATAAACGTAAGGGACAGCCCTATCTCTTATTTCAAATAAATATCTTAGACAGTGCCAACAAAATCTAAACCAAAAGAGAATTGACTCCTATTTCCTTCGGTAACCACAGGGTTATCTAATTTCAATCTTCCTTATCACAAAGCAAAATGATTAAACACTATCACAAACATATACATAATTTTCAAAATAGAGCGCCATTCAAATTTCAAATGAATTCAAACTTCCCTTCAGCACAGGCGCGACAATCAAATACAATTACAAGCATACGCCCAAGCATTCAAAAAGGGCACACAATTTAATCTCCATTTTCCGTGCAACAACAAACGCAGTGATCAAATGTATTTACAAAACATATGCAGCAGCATTTAAAGGAGTATTTTAAATTCAATTCTCTTAATCATAACCGCTACAATATGAATTTCGCGGAAAACCCACAAGCATTTTAATTTAAATTTAAAGAATTTTTAACTAAGTGCTCGACCAAACCAAATCCAATACCCCTTGAGAGCGTGATTCAACTCTCCAGGGGGCCCTAATCTTCCCACCACCAAGTGGAGGCCACACCGCGTGAACCTGAGACTAACAGAGCGCAACCGCTAACAGTCGCCACTCGGATTGTACGCCCTCACTGAGGCCGTCGGCAACAGAACAGCTTGACAAGTGGACTGTTGACGGCTTAAGGCTCAGTAGAGGCAGCCATGGTGGGAGCTAAGGCGGCAGCTAGCTAGGGCCGCCTCCATCAAATGGGGTACAGTGGTACACCAGTCGCGGCCACTCAGCTAACGGGAGTGGGAAGGGTCCAGCGGACCGATGAGTGGCCGTGCAGTTCCTCTTCGCACGCTGAGGGGGGGTGATGACACCCCCGCCCCTGGGGGAATTACCCCCCGACTGGTCGGGGGAGGGACCCCTTTCAAACCTAGGGGCCTGGTGGCTAGCCGGCGGGCGCCGAGCGTCGCCCGTCAGAGGGAGTGGCGGAGCGCCCCCGCCCGTGGGGGTCGAGGGCCTGGCAGTGCCCCGAGAGGAGACGCCGTTTGCACCCAGGCACAGTACGGCATGGTGATTGCCCTGGCAATGCAGACAGAGCCGCTGGTGCGGACAGTCTCGCTGAAGGTGCCCTTCCAAACAGGAGTAGCACCAGCGGCGCTCCTTGACGATAGTTCGCCTCGCCGGAACCGGCTTACTTAATAATTTTGGGCAAGACGTTACCCGGTGATCAGATGCTCGACAATAGGAGCAGGGGGGGGTTGACGACGACTTGCCCGGCGGATTTCGCCTCTCACTGGGCACGGCTCGTAAGTCGTCGACGGCGCCCGCCGCGTGCTCGATCTGTCGGCACTGCTCCTCCAAAAACCGCAGCAGGTCATAGAAGGGCGGAATATAGGAGGCCTCGTCCCCGCCGTACCTCTCCTCAAAATGCATTTGAAGGTCGAGAGGTAGACGGGACAGCACGATGCGGAGCAACAAGAAGGCCCATTCGCCCACTGGTAAATCCAGCCGCCTCAACATATTACAGGCCACCAAGACTGGATCCAACAGGTCCGGACGTAGTCTGGCCCGGTCACTCAGCAGCGGGAGGCTCAGAAGCTGCTTAACATGTTCGTCCGCAATTCGCCGGACGTTGGCGTATCTTCTGGCTAGGAGGTCCCGAGCAGTCTGGTAGGCGTCGTCCGACAAGCTCAAATGGCTGACAACGCCCAGGGCCTCCCCCTCCAGTGAGGCCAAGAGGTACGCCATCTTCTGGCTCGGAGTCAAGTCACTCCGGGCGTCCACTAGGCCGTCGAAAAGACCAACGAAGGTCAGCCACTCGGAAAGGACCCCGGAGAACTTTGGCAAGTCCAGAGTTGGGAGTCGTCCCAACAGCTCCGGCTGAGGCTGCTTCCGAACGGACTCGGGCAGGCCACTCGTACGAGCTTCACGCGCCTCTTCGGCATACCTGCCTTCAGCCTCGATCAACTCGTCCGTGAGCCACAAGAACTGCTCGTAGTCTGCGAAGCAGGAGTCCAGGACTCCCTTTTCCACATCCGAATCCTCGAGCTCAGCGTAAGCCTCCTCCACTGCAGCCCTTCGAGCATCGACCTGCTCGAACCGCTTCATCAAATTATGGACCCTATCCGGTCGACCTATCAAAGCATGGGCGCTGGTGGCCCAGCGTAACTCAGTCCGCAGGCAACGGATTAGCATCTTGGGCGAGGACATCACTACTAAATACAAATTACGACGCCGCTCGAGCACAATTACAAAAATAACAAATAAAAAATACAAAAAAATTAACAGCTAACCAATGCAGTTCCTGTCAAATCGAGTTGAATAGAAATTACACAAATAAGAACCGCTATTTATTAAATCAAACACAAGTTAGTACAAAAGAAAAGGCAAATCAAATTAACAATAACAAATACTAGTGCGATCAAATCAAGTTAAATTCAAATTACGTAAATACAAATTACCACTCTTTAGTTCAAATACAAATTACAATACGAAAGATACATAACGAAGATACACATCAACAAAAAATGCCTTGCTCGGAAATCGACCCTTCGATAAGTAACACACTACAACCATCCGACAACGATAATTAACCGATTACGTAAAAATAACCATCTACCTACATGACGCAATCTCCCGCTTGCGCGCTAAACCGGGCGTGGCTTTTCAAATTTACCCGCAAACAACAAAGCAAGCTAACAAAGAAAGGAATTTTATTATTACGTATATAATAAAAAAAAATATTTTTACGTATTACGGACGGGCGTGATTGTAGACACAAAATTAAACCAATCAACCCAACGCTCCCTGCCACCAAAATTATTTAATTTTTATCAAATACTATGGTCGATGGATCGACCGGGAATCGATCCCAGCACCGCGTTCTGCTACCAAATGTTACGGCCGGCAGCTGCCTTTCCCAGGAGTAGAATCCTTCGCGGCCCATAGACGAAGAAGCTACAGGCAGATGCTGGTCGGGCGTCCTCACGCCACGGGTTAAAAGTCTAATTACACTAAATAATCCGGGGGGAGCGTTACAATTGTTGAACAGAGCTTACTTACCTCTATTCAAGGCGACTGGTCCCTCAGGATTCGGTCAGGTCTCGTGTGGGTGTATTGTGCTAGAAAGTAAAGGTCAGTGATGTGTATTTGGGTGTGGCTGGTAGTGTTATTGACCTTATTTGACCGTTCCCCCTGCAGCAGTTCGGCCCTCAGCTCCTCTCTAAGCTAAGGTCGCCTTCCGCAGTCACTTTCTTCCTTTGTTACGATTGACTCGCGAAAATGAACACAGAACGTACGGGTCAAAGGTCACCGTTATTTCTAGAATATTAACTACCGCACTAGTAACTAATACAGTCGAATCCACTTATACAGATTCTGCGTTAAACCTAAAGTCCCGGGTAAACTCTCAACACGCGCCACCATTCCCAGTGGTATATTTACTATACGCGCCTATCATAAAATTAAGAGCTCCCGACCAAAAAACGGACTGCCTTCTCCTTCGACGCGAAGAAGACATCTAATCTTTCGCTCTCGACTCCCACCGTTCAGTCAACTCGGACGTTCAACACACACAAACGTCATTCCGTATCCACCGAGCCGAGTGCCATCTAACGTCGATGCCTGACACTAACGCTTTTGCGTGAACACTTTCTTTTTTTAAAATTTCTTTAAAATCATGCATGGCAAACATCAAAGCAGACAAACTTTCGTATTTATCAATATTATATTGTATGGTATTATAAGGAGTAAGTTCATCTTAAATATCCGATTTTGAGATATTTACGAGGGGTGATCCAAAAGTAATGATAATCGGTTACTTCAGGTCCGCATAAAAATCCAAAAAAAAAATATTTTTTGCTTGCTTATATACTCACTAGGTCAGCCTAAAAAATCATATAAATAGATCACGATTTCCGGGAGATACATTCATTTGAATACGAACTGTCAAAGAGATAACATCAACATGGAGAAAAACGAAATTAGAGCTGTCATCAAGTACCTCTGTTTGAAAAAAATGTCTTCAAAAGACCTACACAGTGACTTAGTGGAAAGATTGGGGGACTCTGCTCCTCCATATTCTACAGTTGCACGCTGGGCCAAGGAGTTTAAACTGGGCAGAACATCCACTGAAGATGAACATCGCGAAGGACGCCCATCCACGTCCCTCACTGAAGACAACATGAAAAAAGTCGAAGATGTTGTGTTGGCAGATCGAAGAGTGACCATCAGGCATGTAGCTGAGGTCACAGGGATCTCATATGGCAGCGTTCAAAGAATCCTTGTGAACGAGTTGCATATGAAAAAGGTCTCTGCGCGTTGGGTACCCAGAATGTTAACCGACGAGCAAAAGAAAAATCGAGTTGACATTTCGAGGGTCAATCTCGAAAAGTTCCAAGCAGATCAAGAAAATTTTTTGTTCCGTTTTGTGACTATGGACGAGACCTGGATCCACCATTTTGATCCTGAAACGAAACAACAATCGATGACTTGGAAGCGAGCCTCCTCACCGACGCCAAAGAAATTCATAGTTTCAAGTTCGGCGGGAAAGGTTATGGCATCTGTTTTTTGAGACGCTCAAGGCATAATTATGGTGGAATATTTGGAAAAGGGAGCCACTATTACGGGCTCTTACTACGCAGACCAAATTAGAAGATTACGGGAGGCCATTAAGGAAAAAAGACGCGGCAAACTGCGAGCTGGAGTGCTGTTTCACCAAGACAACGCCCCGGCTAACAAAGCCGCAGTTGCGATGGCTGCCATTCAAGAAACGGGATTCGAACTGCTCGAACACCCTCCCTATTCGTCAGATCTCGCTCCTACTGATTTCTACCTCTTTCCTCGGCTCAAGGAACGCCTCCGAGGCAAGAAATTCGAAGACGATAGCGAAGTAATGGCCGCTGTTGAAGCGTTTTGGGAGGGTCAAGGCAAAGAATTTTTTTCAAAGGGAATCCTGGGTTTAGAAAAAAGATGGACTAAATGTATTGATTTGTTAGGAGACTATGTAGAAAAATAAATTATTATTTTAACTTTAATTACCGTGTTTTATTTTCATTATCATTACTTTTGGATCACAATGTACAAATTATTAAAATTGTTTCAGAGTCCTGATGGAAAGTATATTGCGAGCGGAGCTTTAGATGGAATAATAAATATATTTGATGTTGCTCAAGGGAAGCTTGTACATACTCTAGAGGGCCATGCAATGCCTATCCGTAGTCTTTGCTTCTCACCTGATTCACAATTACTTCTAACTGCATCTGATGATGGACAGATGAAACTGTATGATGTGTAAGTTGTTGTAATTTTGTAATTAGCAAGTCATTCAAATTTTTTATAGAATGCGAAGTTTAACCACTGAAAATCAATTTAAAGTTGACTTCCTCTGGTCTATTGTTCGTAAAAGCGATTGATGATGTTGAGATCCCAGGTTCGAATGAGGTCATGGCGTCAAAGTCAGTTATCGGGTTTTTTGACAAGAAATTCAGCCGTTGGTCCTGCGCGTGATCTCTCTCCGGTTCGCTCGGATTATTGTCCCATCGAAATATGAGAGTGAAAGAATAGACAATGCATCTGTACTTGCGCATACGCTCGGCGCTCTATAACACTGTCCTGCCCAGATCACTACACTCGAAATTCGGTCTATAGGACATTTATATTAACTTTAAGTCATGTGACACTTTCTGAAGCTAACTTCTTGTTTACGGTTTTACCAATTAGCTTACATTATCAACCCTTAAACAATGTTTTTAAGCTAGCTTTGATAAGCGACTACGAAGTTTTTTGGCGCATTTTTGTTTTATGAGAGCGCCAAAGCGCCCTTACGCAAATGAGAAATGGCTTAACACTTTTATATGATTTTTAGTTGTAGAAAATCGCAAATTTTATTTGTTTAATATGTTTGTAATGTTTGTGTATTAGAAAGTAATTGTATTTTTCAGAGTACACGCCAACTTAGCGGCGACTTTATCTGGTCATGCATCATGGGTGCTTTCAGTGGCATTTTCACCAGATGGCAAGCGATTTGTCTCCGGAAGTTCAGACCGTACAGTCCGAGTTTGGGATTTAGATAGTATGCAATGCCAAAATGTATTTAAGGAGCACAATGATCAGGTAATCAAGATGTTAAAGTTTGTGCATTATGTATAAGATAATAATAATAATAATAATAATAACGTTTATTTCTCACCACAAACAAAGTTACATTTAGAGTTAAAAGTAGCATATAAGTAGTACAAAACAACTTTGCCCGTGGATCGCTGGTGCCTATGGTGGGTAAGATACCCGTATTACAGGACACCAGGTCTCCACCTCTACGAGGAATGCTATTATATCTAAAACATTAACACATAAAGTTTAACTCTATTTCTTTATTTGTCATAAATGGTTGAAATAATTGGTTATAGTTAAGAAAACTTAGAAAAGTGTGTGCGCGCGGGTGTGTGTGTGTGTGTGTGTGTGTGTGTGTGTGTGTGTGTGTGAGAGAGAGAGAGAGAGAGAGTGTGTGTGTATGTATGTATGTAGGTGTATGTGTATATTACACGACAACCTCTAAAAGACTTTCTGTTTTTGTATAGGTTTGCTTAAGGAGCCACTTGATACAATATACATATATAATACAATGATTTATTGGCTGATATTTATGTTATGTGACATTTTTGTAATTCTTGTTTTGTTTCAGGTTTGGGGTGTTAAATTCAATGCAGAAAGTAACAAAATAGTGTCCGTATCAGAAGACAAGAGTATAAATATTTATGACTGCCCCTTATAGTAGCTTTAATTGATAAATATATATATAGTAATATTTATATTTTAATCTTTTATTTATTGTATCATTTTATAATCCTTAACAAAGAATGCATATAGGCATTCGCAAGACCTAGGTGTACAAATCATTTGAAGCCGATATTTATATCTAACTGTTATCCTTAAACCCCACACTCGTCGAGTGGCATGGGAAGTAGCGAGAAAAGAAGGCAGAGACGTAATGTGACCACAATACTCGTCATGCCACACGTCATGCTCCTCGTCATGCCATCGCTCTCTTTTGTCGGTTTTTTGGGCGCGAGTCAAAGGACTGGCAATATGAGCGCGAGTGGCTGGCCACATACTCGCGCAAACGCAATCCGAATTGAGCGCTCGTTACCATCATACCACCATCGCCGTTGGCGAGAACGACAGCGTATATTTCTTTTTGTCATTGATATAATTAGCTACACTAAACATGCGTATAGGGTGCATGCTGCCACAGTTGCATTAAACATTGTGTTGCAAACGCGAGCGACCTAGTGCGGAGCGTCGCGCTTAATTGCGTGAGTAGAGCAGTGTTTGGGCAGAGGACAACATCGCGGCAGCGCGAGGATCATAGTGTGGTTGAGCCATAATAGATATAACTTAAAAAGTATAACACATAGTTATTACTGTCTAATAAGGGCGACGAATATAACATTTTTTTTGTTGGGGGTTGAGATATCCTCAGATCTGAACTTCGGGCGGTTCATTGAGTCTTAAGGCCAAAGCAGCTGCAAGGAATCTAGGAGTCCTTGCAAAGGTACGGCGATACTTCACGCCGGGACAGCTACTTACTTTATATAAAGCGCAAGTCCGGTCGTACATGGAGTATTGCTGCCATATATGAGCTGGTGCTGCAAAATGCCACCTAGCAGCTTTGGAATCAATGGAGAGGTGTGCTAAGAGGCCTATTGGTGACCCAAATTTGGTTAAAACCAATCTTACCAACCTCGAACACAGGCGCCAAGTAGCCAGCCATTCGGTTTTCTACCGGATGCATTTCGGAGAATGTGCGCAGAAATTACATAATTTAATTACTGCCTCTCCCTTTCACCATCACACTACCAAACGTTCGGCCAGTCTCCACCCTTTCGTTGTTGACTTACAACGCATTCGAACCAAACGGTTTGCTACATCGTTTGTGATGCGTACAGCAAAGGAGTAGAATAAGTTACCAGCATCTGTCTTTCCATTCGATTACAGTGTGGGTGTCTTCAAGGCAAGAGTGAACAGGCTTTTGTAAAGTCAGTGCGCATCACCATCTTAGGCTACATCACCACTTACCATCGGGTGGGATTGTAGTTAAGCGCTGGCTTAGTATAATAAAAAAAAACTTACTCCATTAAATTCTAGGGATGAACTTTATCTTGCTGCAATATGCTATGATCATCGTCTGTTTCAGGAATTCATCGTATTAAGGAACTTTTACTAAATTGCGTTATTACTGCAAAATTTTAATATCGCTGCCATTTGCTTTTTAACCGACTTCAAAGAGGAGGAAGTACTCAATTCTACTGTATCCAATTTTTTATGTGTTACCACATAACTTTTTGATGGCTGTCAGATGATCTGAAAAGGCTAATTTTGAAGAAGAATGCCGCATTGTCAAAGCTTAATAGGAATAAAACATGAAAACGCCACGATGGAAATACGCCAAAATCAGGAATCGCTGCAACACATTATGTAGAGATGCACTATGACACCATATTCGTACATCAATCGAGAATGCTGACTCATCTAGGGCGTGGAAGTTTCTTAAAACAGTTGGAGTTCGTATAACATCCCTAAATGCTTCTCCTAGTGTTGATGTTGAACTATTAAATCAACATTTTTCTAATCCTTCTAACTCTTTTGATAGTGAACATAAACTGCAAACACTTCTTCGTTCTCTTTCTGTAACTCCGACTCCTAATTATCCTCCGTTCGTTTTTAGTCAGTTTACTGTATGTGATGTTAAGAAGATCATATTATCCATCTTCTCAAATGCTGTCGGCAGCGACAACATTAGCCGTAATATGATTGTTCCTCTCCTTGATGTTATCACTCCCATTATCACTCATTTACTTAATGCATGTGTCTCTTCATCTAAATTCCCTCAAGCCTGGAAGAGTGCTCATGTTATACCCCTTCCGAAGAGATCTAATCCCGTTAACCTCTCTGATTTTCGTTCCATCTCGATCTTACCTTTCCTTTCTAAAGTCCTTGAAAAACTAATGTGTCAACAGCTGACCCTTTTAATAAGCACAATTTATTTAATTCTTTACAATCCGGTTTCCATCCTGGTCATAGTACGGCTGCTGCGTTAATCAAAGTTATTGATGACATACGGTGGGGTATGGATGATAAATAACTCACAGTCATGACCTTGCTGGATTTAAGTAATGCGTTCAATACTTTGATTTACTGTTGAGTCTGTTGTGTTCCCTTAACATATCTCCACCAGTAATTAACTGGTTTCAAAGTTATCTCTGTGGCCGTCGGCAGTGTATTCGTGTCAATGAAACTCACTCATCTTGGTGTGATACGAGTATTATTGCAGACGTGCCGCAGGGCGGCGTGTTGTCACATTTACTCTTTTCCATTTTCATTAATTCAATCACTCATAAAATATCTTCTCTCTACCACATGTATGCGGATGATGTCCAGATTTACACCCAGTCAACTCTTGAGAATTTGCCGAATGCAATCGCTACATTGAATAACAATCTAAATATTATTCAAGATTGGAGTAAATCATATAGCCTAAATGTCAATCCTAAAAAGTCTCAGGCTATCATTATTGGTAGCCACAGCTTTATCTCAAGAATTAACTGGTTCACCGTACCGCCTATCGTATTCGATGGAGTTGTAATCCCTTACTTTGACAATGTCAAAAACCTTGGTATTTAAGTTGATAATTCCTTAAATTGGATATGCCAACTGAAGGAGGTAGTAAGGAAACCTTTGTCGCTCTTTGGTCACTGCGTCGCCTTCGATCATTTCTTCCCATTCCTACAAAAATTATGTTCGCACAGTCTCTGCTCCTTCCGATTCTCGACTATGCTGAAGCTATGTAGACTTAACTGAGGACCAGTTAAATAAGCTCGAGAGACTTCAAAATACTAGTATTCGTTTAAATAAAACTAATTTTACGGATTTCATCGCGTATATTAACTTATTTTATTTTATACTAGCTTTTTACCCGCGTCTTCGCTCGCGTGCGCTTGAATTTAGGAGCATCATTAAATACTGTTCCGTGCCAAATTTAGAAAAATTCGATCACTTTTAGAGTCACCTCGGTGGCTATGTCTCTATGTCTGTCAAAGATTTTTTTTCATTATAAAATACTACTAGACGTAGATGATTGGTAACATGCTACAGAAACACTGAATATATATGTGTAGAAACTCCTACTATTTTTTTTTATATCGGGCGTGTCTTCCGATTCCGATGTATCCATAAGAAAGGTAAATAGTCCTAAAATCAAAATGTATTATTATTATTTACATTTTACTCTTTACATTTATTCATAGTTAAAAGTTAATTTAGTTTTAACAAAGTATTATAATGTTCATTTGAGACATTTTATTCATATCATTGTTCTTATTTAATATTGATTGGCACCATAAAATAGATGAAGATAAATTTTTTTTTTACTTCGAGTAGACTTGAAAATTTCATAAATACAGTTCTATAATAATGAATACTACACATGGATTAAAACTAATGTTACGGGTTTTTTACACATCTTGGATGAAAGTTCCGAGTAAAAGAACATATCGTTGGTGTGAAGCACCGAAGCTCCAGGAAGTCTAAAGTATATCCACATGTTTAGTATTGTCCCAACCATTAAAACGGATCTGATAGACAACAAATCCTTGCAACAGACCACCGAATCCTACCAATGATGATTCGCGAGGCTATTGAAATTAAAAATATCCTAATTTTAATAGGGAAGATGACTGAGTGCTACCATCTGCTAAGGACCCCATAATTAATAAAATAAAGTTCAAACTACTATTGCATTTATTCTATTTTATTTTAACTATGACATCAGTTCGTCAAACATCTCAGTTCTCCCGCCACTCCCGTGACCATGGATGCTGTAAAGTGTCCAAAACATTGGGAATTTAAAAAGTTAAAATTAAACGCGATAAAATCCTTAAGATTAGTTTTATTCCTAGTAAATATTATTCACAGTGAACGTGAGGATCACTACACTCATGAATGGGAGTAGAAAAATGTTCGCCCTGTTGTGGCGGTGAAAGAAAAGCCACCACCTCATATCGCCCCATCGTAAGAGGCGACATAGGAAAACAAACTGAACATGGGATGGGCTGCATCATCTTCTTGACAACAGATCAAAATAATAATAGCTGCGGTTGCCAACCCGCATTTTTACTTTTACCCACATCTTTGCAAGCCTTAATATTTACTGTAGAGTGAAAACTAAAAGTAACATACTCGAAAACACGAATAAAATAAAAACAGCATATCGACTGTGAACTGGCAACCGGTCCTATCTCAATTTTTTGAAGATTTCACTTTTTGATGCAATTTTACACTATTTCATACTCCGCAACGCTGCAATAAATCCCATCTCATATACGTTAAAATTTGGCGCCAGAATCGAGTTCATTCAACTTGTACTAACTTCGACGCGCAGTGA
The DNA here is from genome assembly GCA_033319125.1 of Parnassius glacialis. Lineage (NCBI taxonomy): Eukaryota > Metazoa > Arthropoda > Insecta > Lepidoptera > Papilionidae > Parnassius > Parnassius glacialis. Next base: position 34,096,880 of record JAVANC010000028.1, on the reverse strand, counting down.
ATGCGAGCATTTAATACTATCTCGCCAAAAGTGTACGGACATGAACGCGATTTCGCGCGCTCTTGAAACAAATAACTGTTTTATGTGAATTTATAAGGTTTCTGTGCCATAAGTTATTAGTTAACATTGTTGGGGACTTCAAGTAGCTGAAATGGTATGTTTTCATTGTAAACTATTCAGTAATATTTAATATTTCTACCTTAATAATCTATAAATCGAGATAGTACATTATGCATCGACGTTAAAAGTTTTAGCAGATTGGAATGACTGAGAGATAGTACTTTGTACTATTCAATTAGGGATAACATCAACCAAAAATACCTTTCGCTAGATTTACCTTTATATAGGTATACGACGAATTACATGCTTTTAAGATGCACAATTCCGCTATAAGTAGGCATCTAACAAAGTTTTATGATATTAATGTATTATTTGAGTGCCATTAGCATGAACTGCTTGCCCTTTAAAAGGCCGCATCGTATAGGCTTGAGGGATAAGAATTGCAGAATGTGGTTATTACTACCTACCTGCCCCTTAACTAACTAACCACTTGTTTGGTTGGGTTTATTATAGCGTAAACAATTATGGAAAGCATTTGTAATTTCAAACGATTTATCCGTCTTGATATACGCTGCTCTAATACCATTTTAGCTACTACTTTTACCTATACCTACTTTTTCAGGAATATAATAAGTTGAGACGTGGTAAGCGCTTGGTACAGGAAGTACTTAATGACGATAAAAATAAAGAAAATGCTAAGGTATGTGATATCTGTATTATAATAAAAGTTATTAAAAAATAAACGAAAGTCACGAAGTGACGAAAATAATGTGTTAGTACGTAACTAAATCTGCTGAGGTATTGGCTTATTTTATATCTAATAGGTTTACTTTTGTACATTTTAGGATATCAACACAGGTTTTGAAGATACGAATATGTCTAGCCAGAAAAATACAGTACCTTTTACCATGTCTAACCAGCAAAAAACAGTCCCTTTAATTGTACTTACGGGAGACACCTGTTATACTGAGGACATACATTTTAACCCAAATATGGACACTATGTTTGATTCTCTACCTGCAGATTATTTATCTCCACGGTTCGTTCCTTCGCCATCCTACCAGTCAGCCATACTCGATTTTCAACATAACATAGATGATGGTTACATAAACGACGAAGCCTGTTTAGATAAACCAAACATGTCACTCAGCCCGCTACCATCCACGTCCCCAAATTTTCCTTCAAACATGTCATTAAGTTCGTCTCCAAATACGCCACTGAACGCACTTCGAAACACTCTACCATCAAGCGAAGAATCTCCCGATACACCATCAATTTTAGCGACAAATGATGTCGTAGAAAATAGTGCAGGTCAAGTAGGAGAAAACGTGCAAGGAAAATTTTCAGAGAATGACCCCAATAATTATAATATGAGTGAAGGAAGGAAAAGGAGAAAGAAAGCTGAGCCGGCTAAGTGGAAGAGAAACATTAATAAAAAACTGCGAATGGAAGGAAAAGCTTACTTAGGTTTTAGAAAAGTTGGAAAAACTGTTGTACAAGACACACCAAGAGAAGAACGAATAATGAAGCCAACATGTTCTAGTAATGTTTGTTTAAAGTCTAAAAAACGTCATTGCTCATTATTTACGGAAGAACAGAGGAAAACGATTTACGATCGATTTTGGAGTTTGACTTGGGGAGAACGCAAAGCATTTGTGTGTGGATCGGTTTCTAGAATTCCAACGAAAGCTAATACTACTGACAGTGTTTCTCGACGCAACTATAGCCTTAAATATAGTTTGAATAATGGACAAGAGAGCTATCAGGTTTGTCGAGAAATGTTTATAAATACGGTTGGTATTGGGTATAGAATGGTTCAAGCATGGGTAAGTGGGAGCTCGCATGGAATACCTATGACTTCAATAGATAAAAATACCATACCAAATAGTAATCTTTTATCACAAATTGAGTGTCTAAATAACTTTTTCGATAATCTTCCAAAAATGCCGTCCCATTACAATAGACAGAATTCAACAAAACTCTATCTAGAACCCGTTTTTCAAACAATACAAGAGGTTTATAAATTATACGAGTTGACGTGTACTCAGGTATTGCAACCAGCCTTCAGCCGCAAAAAATTTAGTGAAGTTATGGTTGAAAAAAATATTTCATTATTTAATGTAAAAAAAGATAAATGCAACTTATGCACCGGTTATGAAACTAAAAATGTACAAGAAGAAGTTTGGAAGGAGCATACAGCGAAGAAAGAGATTGCTAGAATGGAAAAATGCGAGGACATAAAGAAAGCTATTGAGGGAAAAATTATTTTAATAGAAGCAGATTTTCAAGCTGTAAAGCTAGCTCCATTTACCCACGCTAATGCTTTTTATTACAAAACAAAGCTAGCTTGTCATAACTCGACAATTTACGATGTTGTAAAAAAGCAAGCTACATGTTATTGGTTTTCAGAGGATCAAAACAATCAACTAGTTGCATCAACATTCGTATCATGCTTGATTGATTATTTAGAAAAAAAATGTCTCACTTCTGATAAAAAACCAGTTGTAATATTTTCTGATGGATGTACAGCACAAAACCGTAACAATATAATGGCAAATGCATTGCTCAATTTTAGTATGCTTCATGGAGTCTTCATTTATCAGAAATACCTCGAAGTCGGTCACACGCAAATGGAAGTAGACTCCGTACATGCTTGTATCGAAAGAAAATTAAAAAATAAGGAAATAAAACTACCAAGTGATTACGTATCTACGACCAGAGAAGCACGAAAAAATCCATCACCGTACGAGGCTATTGAGCTGACTTACGACTTTTTTAAAGACTACACGAAACCTTTAAGATACAATAGCATAAGACCTGGTCGAACAAAAAATGATCCAATGGTCACAGACATCAAAGTCATAATGTATGATCCTTCAGGACTAATCAGGGTGAAACTTAATTTTACCAAAGATTGGGTGGACTTACCTCATAGACCAAAGAGATTCAATCCAGTGAACTGTTACCCACCCTTATTTACATCAAGATGCCGTATTCCTAAAACGAAGTGGTTGCACCTCCAAGAATTGAAAGCTGTCATTCCTCAGGATTGTCATAACTTTTATGATAATTTGCCTTATCAGGAATAGTTTGATCCCAAAGAGAACAAGAATCAGTTTCTTGCCTAGTGTTGGCCTAGTTATAATTATTTTTGTAGATTCTTTAATTTTGTTAAATATTGTTTTTTTTTTAATATAAATTAGTGATTGTATACAATAAGATTAATTTAGATGGGCCAGTGAAAAAGATATCTGAAGCTTTCCTTGATTTACTCTAAGAAATGATGACCTCTAAAATTGGGAATAAAAAGTTTAAAAAACTGTGTTAATGACTGACCCACCTAGACTAATGGCTTTATAGACTTGCCCACCTAATAATGTTCCTATAATGTCGGAAATATAAAGACTATTATGAATAACAATTATATTGTAAGTTAATAACTTAATTTCATTATATAGAATATTGAGTTAATAATGTCCTATTGTTATTATTTTATTTTGATTTTGAAGATAGGCCTTATTGTTTTAAGCAAAATATCCTATGTTCGTTCTTTAGTTGATTTATAATGTCCTATCTCGTTTTTATATTAGAAGGAAGCATATATTGCTACTTTTGTTTTTAATAACATGTGCAATAAAAATATTCAAAAACTACGTATTTTTATTTAATATACCAGATGCTATACAAATGATGCAAACAAGTTTTTTCTACGTCCTGTAAAGTTGTCAAAATTGAGATAGTACTAGTTGCCAGTTCACAGTCGATATATTGCCCCATGAAAAGTATAAAAGTAGCAGCTTACATGCATACTAATGGGCACAGGCCACAGAGTTTTTGGCCAAAATTGTTCGCTGCGCTGATTCCAACGCGGGATGAATGTAATATTAATGATTCAATTATTTACATCGTATATTATTGTATTATTTCATTTTATCAATGACTTTTTTTTTTACATGGGGAAATGCCTACGCATACCCGCCTTGCGGGGGCAAGGACGGGTTATGTCGGACTCGCACCGACTAAAACCCCATGGTGTTCCACCCTAGTCGCATATTGGCAGGGCCACGGGAACGCTTTCGCACACTTCCGCGGCCCCACCTGCGCTGGCCGCCCCATGGCGGCCCCTCCTCGGGAGAGGAACACTCCTCCCCCATCTCCTTCTCCGGTAAGGCGCACCAGAACACATGGCGCGCCCTCCTCCTCGGCCTCCAATTTCACATGCGCAACGGACGCCCCCGTGTCCGATGCGCGAAGGCCATAGGGCCAGGAAAAACTAGCACTCAGGAGCACCAACCTTCCTGACCCCAGCGGCGGATCTGGTCTATGGCTCCGCCGCCAACCAAAATTCGGCTGCGGAGGGTAGGGAGAGCGGCGCCTCGCAATACCGGCACTCCTCTCCCCCCGCAGCCCCACCACCACCGCATCAACGGTGCGGCCCCGTTTGAGTCGCGGAGGATAGGGCGAGTGGCGCATCGCCATACCAACACTCCTCTTCCTCCGCGACTCCACCCCGGCTGCAGAGGTAGGGGTGGGGAGGACACCCCTCTCGCAGCAGCCCACCGACACATCCGAAGTGGGCTCGTCAAGCCCACTCGGAGTGGCCACCTCGGGCCGGCCCTACACCACGGGCCAGCCAAAGGGTTCCTCTTTGTTCACCGTGGGTGACCAAGCCACGGCTACTAAGCCCCCCCGCCACGACAAAACGGGAACCCGTTCGGGGGGGTTTTATCAATGACTTGCCATTTTAGTTTATTTAGAAGTAAGTAGGTGGCGCTAATATTATGTGAAATAAGGAAATAAATTATTTTAACAGTGGTAGAGCCAGGCGGCAGCTTTTGCTGTCGCATGGATGGGCCGGTTCGAACCGGAGTGGTACCACGACCTCACAGAATACCAGCGTGAAGTAGAGGTTTACCTATGCGTTTCGCTTGGTGATTGCAGGTGGCCGGAGGCTCTTTTTACTGGAAATGACGCATTCCATCTTAGTCCTCACGGGTGAAAACGCATCTGCATTTTGATCTGTAACAGAGTATAGATGTAGATGTCTATGGGCCGCAGCAACCACTTACCATCAGGTGGACTGTGTGCTCGTTTTTCACCCTTATCCTATAAAAAAAAAAGCCAAAACCATACCATCTAGTAATATAAGCAATAGAAGCGAACATTTCTTTATTATACCAATAAGGGATAAAGTGAAGTCAATTCTCTTAAAAGTTCTGTTTCTGTTAAACAATACGCTATCAGCGCCGCTAGTGGTGAAAAACGATTTAATGATATCGTCATAAGACCATATTATGAAATAGCAACGTTGTGTTTAGTTATTACTATTTTCAAACGATTTCTATTCATTGATTTGTTCAAGCTATATCATGACATGGTCAACAAATAGTGTTAAATATCACGAAATGACCACACCATTTCACGAAACGATAGACTACTTTATGATATATGATCAATTCTACGATCTGGCCACGACATACATAAAAATCTCTTGAATAAAACTATAATGATAATGAAAATTTTGCAACAATTGCAGACATACCAGTTTTAATCACTTTACATATATATCAGTAATTGAAATAAGTATCTTAAGAATTTTCATATTTATGATAGACGTCACTATTATCTATTGAACTTATTACACTTTTAAAATAAAATAACAAAAATACTAAAAAAACGTTTAAACGTTTTTTAATAATTTTAAAAATCTAATCATTTAATCATATAAATGTAAGTTATTTATATTATTTCATTTATTAGGCAACTGAAGGCAAAATATACTAGGTACTTTTCCATTTGATGATAGTGGCGCTGTTTTGAATACCAAATCGGTGTAGTTTCAAATAATTTTACCAAGATCATAACTATATTTTAAACTTTATTTACAAATATGGTATTTATTTGAAAAACACCCGTCATTCCGCCTATAACTTGTAGTGTTATGCAACTTACATTTCATTGTACACTAATTCTCCATTCTGCTTTGATTTTCTGCATTCATGTTTTGCATCACTTTATACTATTTTTTTTTTATTCTGTTTTTGATTCTTTGCATTTATATTTTGCATCACCTTTATTTATATAGGATCCTGTAACGTTTTTACACAATAACATATCATTTTACTGCGTATTTTCACACTATTTATTACTTTTAAACTAGCTGTCAACGAAGTCTTACCTTTTTTTTGGTCTTTTATTGAATTCTCTGTAACTCTACAATTTCAGGCTTAGTGTACGTTGTCGTGCATTAGTTTTTCCTATGTGATTTTTATCTCGTTTCTTACTTAAATGTAATAGTTTCTTAATAACAGTCCTAAAACTAAAAATTCCTCAATTTGACAACCATTGTTTTTGTGGTTGTTATGGTAACTTTTATTTAAATTCGTCTCTGGTATGATGTTCTTTCTACATAAATACTTTTTGGCTGTAGGTCATTTACAATAAATTTCGTTTTAATTTAAATAATTTCTCGTTCTCTCTAAAAAGGTATAAAAGCCAAACAATTGGAGAATACAGGACAGTCTCGCTTCGGTTCTCAAACGAGAAACATCTACTAAAGGCCTTATCCCGGGGCCGCTTTGCCCCGGGATCCTGCAAGCCTCCATCTACACGTGAAGTCGTCGGTGAATTCTAATTCAAGTGCGGGGCCACACTACTCCGCGCACTACGACTGCTTGATCCAGGCGCTGAGTGCAGCCTACTGCCCGCGCTACCTTCAGGCGCGCTTCGACTGCTGGTTCCAGGCGCTGCGTCCCTACTGCCCGCGCTACCTCTGGGCGCGGCGACTACTTCTCCAAGAACTGAGCGCACCTACCCCAGGCGCTACGTGCGCCGGCTCCGGACGCTGCGTGTGCCCAGTCCAGGCGCTGCGTGCCGTCGCCGCTGAGAAACCTCAAGCTCTCGTGTGCCTACTTCTACAAAAGCAGCGAGGCTCCAGGCTCCACTATAAGACTATATTGTCCTATTCTCCAACCTTTATTTTTTTTAAACCTAATTGTAATCTCATTTCATCCATCATCTTCATATTTCATTTTTTTTAATATAAAATTGTAAATACTTTTCTAAAACTTTAAATAATTATTTTCTTGGTCTATTTTGTTGTTTTGCTGTTCTTAGGTTAGGTTCTTTCTCTTTTAATTGTCGCTTCACGACAGTTTGGCGCCCAACGTAAAAGTCCTCTTTCTCTCTTAATTCTTCACCTTTACTGCGCCTTGTCTATTCTCTTTTGATTTAATTGCTTTCCCTTTCGTTCTTAACTCATTATTTATCATTCATTTACACAACCTTTTCATCCTTCAAAATTCTAAAACAAAACTTCTTCTAGTTTTTCAACTTATCTGGATTATATTTAGGCCTACATATAACACTTCATTTACATTCATCACTCTAAGTTACATTCATCACTCTAATATTTTTATTCTAGGTAACATAAAGAGGTACAATTTTTAATTTTTATTTCTTAAACTTAACTTTACACTTTGCACTTTATATAAATTTGTTTTTGAAAGCTGAAGTGAAACGAACCATAACTTTTCTAAACATTTATTAACTTTTAGTTTGTATATATGTATAAATATCACCACTTTCACCTTATTATTTCTATACATTTATTAACTGTTAATTTGTTTATATGTATAAATACTTTTCTAAACATTTATTAACTGCTAATTTGTATATTTGTATATATGTATAAACCTTCACCTGGGAGCAACTGACTACTCCCTTAATTTTCTTCATCTTTATCTTCACTTAGGAGCGGCTAACTACTCCCTTAATTTTCTTCACCTTTATCTTCACTTGGGAGCAGCTGACTACTCCCTTAATGTTCTTTATCTTTATCTTCACTTAGGAGCGGATGACAACTCCTTAAATAAGCCTGAATGTCCAATCGAAAACACACTTTTAGAGTGGTTTCTCTTCGACTAATTTATTTTTTTCCACGCAGGAGCGGATGACTACTCCTTAAATAAGCCTTAATGTCGTTTTGAAAACACACTTTTAGAGTGGTAGTCATTGAATGTGAACTCCACCCTTACCTGAATGCAGATGATGAATGTAAGAGATAGTATATGTGATTTTGCCTGTTGATGTCTGTTTCTGCAAAGCTGTGTTTTTATGGTTTATTTTAGAATGTACATGTCAAAATTTTTGCTGAGTCAAAAATTTTCCAGGGTCGGGGGGAAAATGTAGTGTTATGCAACTTACATTTCATTGTACACTAATTCTCCATTCTGCTTTGATTTTCTGCATTCATGTTTTGCATCACTTTATACTATTTTTTTCATTCTGTTTTTGATTCTTTGCATTTATATTTTGCATCACTTTTATTTATATAGGATCCTGTAACGTTTTTACACAATAACATATCATTTTACTGCGTATTTTCACACTATTTATTACTTTTAAACTAGCTGTCAACGAAGTCTTACCTTTTTTTTGGTCTTTTATTGAATTCTCTGTAACTCTACAATTTCAGGCTTAGTGTACGTTGTCGTGCATTAGTTTTTCCTATGTGATTTTTATCTCGTTTCTTACTTAAATGTAATAGTTTCTTAATAACAGTCCTAAAACTAAAAATTCCTCAATTTGACAACCATTGTTTTTGTGGTTGTTATGGTAACTTTTATTTAAATTCGTCTCTGGTATGATGTTCTTTCTACATAAATACTTTTTGGCTGTAGGTCATTTACAATAAATTTCGTTTTAATTTAAATAATTTCTCGTTCTCTCTAAAAAGGTATAAAAGCCAAACAATTGGAGAATACAGGACAGTCTCGCTTCGGTTCTCAAACGAGAAACATCTACTAAAGGCCTTATCCCGGGGCCGCTTTGCCCCGGGATCCTGCAAGCCTCCATCTACACGTGAAGTCGTCGGTGAATTCTAATTCAAGTGCGGGGCCACACTACTCCGCGCACTACGACTGCTTGATCCAGGCGCTGAGTGCAGCCTACTGCCCGCGCTACCTTCAGGCGCGCTTCGACTGCTGGCTCCAGGCGCTGCGTCCCTACTGCCCGCGCTACCTCTGGGCGCGGCGACTACTTCTCCAAGAACTGAGCGCACCTACCCCAGGCGCTACGTGCGCCGGCTCCGGACGCTGCGTGTGCCCAGTCCAGGCGCTGCGTGCCGTCGCCGCTGAGAAACCTCAAGCTCTCGTGTGCCTACTTCTACAAAAGCAGCGAGGCTCCAGGCTCCACTATAAGACTATATTGTCCTATTCTCCAACCTTTATTTTTTTTAAACCTAATTGTAATCTCATTTCATCCATCATCTTCATATTTCATTTTTTTTAATATAAAATTGTAAATACTTTTCTAAAACTTTAAATATATTATTTTCTTGGTCTATTTTGTTGTTTTGCTGTTCTTAGGTTAGGTTCTTTCTCTTTTAATTGTCGCTTCACGACAGTTTGGCGCCCAACGTAAAAGTCCTCTTTCTCTCTTAATTCTTCACCTTTACTGCGCCTTGTCTATTCTCTTTTGATTTAATTGCTTTCCCTTTCGTTCTTAACTCATTATTTATCATTCATTTACACAACCTTTTCATCCTTCAAAATTCTAAAACAAAACTTCTTCTAGTTTTTCAACTTATCTGGATTATATTTAGGCCTACATATAACACTTCATTTACATTCATCACTCTAAGTTACATTCATCACTCTAATATTTTTATTCTAGGTAACATAAAGAGGTACAATTTTTAATTTTTATTTCTTAAACTTAACTTTACACTTTGCACTTTATATAAATTTGTTTTTGAAAGCTGAAGTGAAACGAACCATAACTTTTCTAAACATTTATTAACTTTTAGTTTGTATATATGTATAAATATCACCACTTTCACCTTATTATTTCTATACATTTATTAACTGTTAATTTGTATATATGTATAAATACTTTTCTAAACATTTATTAACTGCTAATTTGTATATTTGTATATATGTATAAACCTTCACCTGGGAGCAACTGACTACTCCCTTAATTTTCTTCATCTTTATCTTCACTTAGGAGCGGCTAACTACTCCCTTAATTTTCTTCACCTTTATCTTCACTTGGGAGCAGCTGACTACTCCCTTAATGTTCTTTATCTTTATCTTCACTTAGGAGCGGATGACAACTCCTTAAATAAGCCTGAATGTCCAATCGAAAACACACTTTTAGAGTGGTTTCTCTTCGACTAATTTATTTTTTTTCCACGCAGGAGCGGATGACTACTCCTTAAATAAGCCTTAATGTCGTTTTGAAAACACACTTTTAGAGTGGTAGTCATTGAATGTGAACTCCACCCTTACCTGAATGCAGATGATGAATGTAAGAGATAGTATATGTGATTTTGCCTGTTGATGTCTGTTTCTGCAAAGCTGTGTTTTTATGGTTTATTTTAGAATGTACATGTCAAAATTTTTGCTGAGTCAAAAATTTTCCAGGGTCGGGGGGAAAATGTAATGTTATGCAACTTACATTTCATTGTACACTAATTCTCCATTCTGCTTTGATTTTCTGCATTCATGTTTTGCATCACTTTATACTATTTTTTTTTTATTCTGTTTTTGATTCTTTGCATTTATATTTTGCATCACCTTTATTTATATAGGATCCTGTAACGTTTTTACACAATAACATATCATTTTACTGCGTATTTTCACACTATTTATTACTTTTAAACTAGCTGTCAACGAAGTCTTACCTTTTTTTTGGTCTTTTATTGAATTCTCTGTAACTCTACAATTTCAGGCTTAGTGTACGTTGTCGTGCATTAGTTTTTCCTATGTGATTTTTATCTCGTTTCTTACTTAAATGTAATAGTTTCTTAATAACAGTCCTAAAACTAAAAATTCCTCAATTTGACAACCATTGTTTTTGTGGTTGTTATGGTAACTTTTATTTAAATTCGTCTCTGGTATGATGTTCTTTCTACATAAATACTTTTTGGCTGTAGGTCATTTACAATAAATTTCGTTTTAATTTAAATAATTTCTCGTTCTCTCTAAAAAGGTGTAAAAGCCAAACAATTGGAGAATACAGGACAGTCTCGCTTCGGTTCTCAAACGAGAAACATCTACTAAAGGCCTTATCCCGGGGCCGCTTTGCCCCGGGATCCTGCAAGCCTCCATCTACACGTGAAGTCGTCGGTGAATTCTAATTCAAGTGCGGGGCCACACTACTCCGCGCACTACGACTGCTTGATCCAGGCGCTGAGTGCAGCCTACTGCCCGCGCTACCTTCAGGCGCGCTTCGACTGCTGGCTCCAGGCGCTGCGTCCCTACTGCCCGCGCTACCTCTGGGCGCGGCGACTACTTCTCCAAGAACTGAGCGCACCTACCCCAGGCGCTACGTGCGCCGGCTCCGGACGCTGCGTGTGCCCAGTCCAGGCGCTGCGTGCCGTCGCCGCTGAGAAACCTCAAGCTCTCGTGTGCCTACTTCTACAAAAGCAGCGAGGCTCCAGGCTCCACTATAAGACTATATTGTCCTATTCTCCAACCTTTATTTTTTTTAAACCTAATTGTAATCTCATTTCATCCATCATCTTCATATTTCATTTTTTTTAATATAAAATTGTAAATACTTTTCTAAAACTTTAAATATATTATTTTCTTGGTCTATTTTGTTGTTTTGCTGTTCTTAGGTTAGGTTCTTTCTCTTTTAATTGTCGCTTCACGACAGTTTGGCGCCCAACGTAAAAGTCCTCTTTCTCTCTTAATTCTTCACCTTTACTGCGCCTTGTCTATTCTCTTTTGATTTAATTGCTTTCCCTTTCGTTCTTAACTCATTATTTATCATTCATTTACACAACCTTTTCATCCTTCAAAATTCTAAAACAAAACTTCTTCTAGTTTTTCAACTTATCTGGATTATATTTAGGCCTACATATAACACTTCATTTACATTCATCACTCTAAGTTACATTCATCACTCTAATATTTTTATTCTAGGTAACATAAAGAGGTACAATTTTTAATTTTTATTTCTTAAACTTAACTTTACACTTTATATAAATTTGTTTTTAATGAATATATTATTTTCTTGGTCTATTTTGTTGTTTTGCTGTTCTTAGGTTAGGTTCTTTCTCTTTTAATTGTCGCTTCACGACAGTTTGGCGCCCAACGTAAAAGTCCTCTTTCTCTCTTAATTCTTCACCTTTACTGCGCCTTGTCTATTCTCTTTTGATTTAATTGCTTTCCCTTTCGTTCTTAACTCATTATTTATCATTCATTTACACAACCTTTTCATCCTTCAAAATTCTAAAACAAAACTTCTTCTAGTTTTTCAACTTATCTGGATTATATTTAGGCCTACATATAACACTTCATTTACATTCATCACTCTAAGTTACATTCATCACTCTAATATTTTTATTCTAGGTAACATAAAGAGGTACAATTTTTAATTTTTATTTCTTAAACTTAACTTTACACTTTATATAAATTTGTTTTTAATGAATATATTATTTTCTTGGTCTATTTTGTTGTTTTGCTGTTCTTAGGTTAGGTTCTTTCTCTTTTAATTGTCGCTTCACGACAAACTACGATATAATAAAAAATTAACATCTAAAGGAAATAAAATACTTAACCTTCCTTTTTTGAAGTTCCGTAATCGGATAAAAAGGAGCCTACAAGTTGCTCTGGGTTACTTACTACCTACATACAAAATTTCATGTAAATCGGTTCAGTAGTTTTTGCGTGAATCCGGAATACACAGAGAGACAGACAGACAGAAAGACAGACAGACAGACAGACAAAAATTCTTAAAACCACTAATTTGGCTTCAGAACCCTTTATTTAGTCCCCTGGACTTGTTTTTTCAAGAATATATTAGAATTACAGACACGACTTTTCTACAGATTTATTATTTATTATATTATATATTATTATATTAATATATGTATAGATGCCCGACGTTTCGGGTTCTGTCCAGCATTCGTGGTCACGGGTAAAAAGTACTCTGTGGTCACGGGGGACTGAGGTGTTTGACGTCCTGATGTCATAGTAAGCCCGGCTACCTTCAGTTTTTTAATATTAATTTTTGGTTCGATTTACGCAGAATGAGCTTACAGTATCTTGAGGTCTAGCAGTGGTATACTTGGGTTTGGATTTAATTTTATTAATTATGGGATCCCAAGCAGATGGCAGCACTCATCCATATTCTCTATTGAAATTCGGTTTAAAGACATTTATTTCTCTTGTTCGAGACGGCCAAAAAGACTTTAAAAAGTACTTTAAACGAAAAAGTGATTAAAGAATATTGATTTGTTTAAAAAGTAAAAATACGGAAAAAATCTATTAAATAACGTGTTAATATAGTTTTACCATGTATTTACAACTCTCAATATGTTTGTATAGAAGGTCGGTTTAATAATAGCTAATATAAACAACTTTATTTTGTTTAAGAAAAACCGACCAATCACAGCGCGCCGCGCTATAGAACTTTCTGGAAATTTAAATTAACTGCGTAATAGTTTATGCAAAAAATTAATGAGAATATTTTTATATCCGAAAAGAGTTGTAAATATGATATTTAGTTAGCATATGTTGAATAGATCATTATAATAAAGAAATATTTCGTATAATTAAGCACGATTTAAAAGTTATAGGATAATTAAAGAATTAATATGCCCAATTAGTGTAAAAGTTTAAGACATTTTACTTAATAACTTTGTTAAATGTAAATATATTAATTATCCTTTATCACGTACTAATGAAGACCAAAAGTGTCTATTTAATGATGTATAGCATGTTAAAATTAAGATTAGTATTATATAGAAAATGTTGCAATTTGTGCCATTTGCATAAAGAAAAATGTTTGAAAATAAAGAGGCAAATGGGAAATGGCAAGCGGCTCACTATAGAGTATAGCCGAAGTCTACCTTATGGGGGCGAAACATTGTAATATTGTAGTAGGAAGAACTACCAGTGCCCAGCAGTAGTATCCGGTAGTAGTTGCAGTGACTAGCAGAAATATATAGTGAAAGTGTTTAGCTAGCCGAAAAAAGTGGCAACTGAAAATTCGGCGTTGCATATAGTAAAAAAGTGTTAGCTAGCGGAAAAAGGTCGTAACTGAAAATTCGGTGCGGCATATAGTGAAAGTGTTAGCTAGCGGAAAAAGGTCACAACTGAAAATTCGGTGTGGCATATAGTGAAAAGTGTTAGCTAGACGGAAAAAGTGATAACTGATATTCGCAGTTACACAAGTGTTAAATTCAACTAATTTTAGTTGATTAATAGCTGCTAGTCAGTAGTGTTAAAGAACCAACTACTCCGGACAGATATTTTTATACTACCGCTCATTTAAATTAAATATTTTAAAATATATAGTGAACAACCTATAGTGAACAACCATAGTTGACCAACCGTTTTGAATAATAGTGATAAATATAAATAGTTGTAAAATCTCGCGACAAATTAATTAGTCGAACCGCTGGCCACTCCCTTGCTATTTAAATTTATAATCGTGCATTTTAATTTTGAACCTCAGTCCACAGTTTATCCGCAGCAACCGCAGAGACGGCAGTGAAAGACGGCAGTGGGAGGATTCCGGAACCTACAGGTGTAGGACGTGAGCGACTCGCGGAGTATCTTCGACAACATTTACTCCGAAGAGTTACGCCCGTCCGGCACATTTTATGGTCCTTCGAGCCGGATACTTCCGATTGAACTGCCGGCTGGACCATTTTATGGTCCTTTGAGCCGAATCATCCGTATACACCGGACCACATTTGCTGGTCATTCGAACGGGATTCGTCAATCCGTTAGTATTTCGGAACCGGGTACATAGTCACTACCGTTTTAAAGTTGCTGAATTTTCAGAATCAAGATGCCGATCACGCGTTCGCAAGGAAGGGGAACCATGGCGTGGACTGTCGGTCTGGATGATGGACCGTCGGATAATACCGACACCGTCCGCCACCAGATGCCACCACGCTCACCATCCACAACAGAAGGCGCTGAGGCGCCAGCTTGCCCCCGCGATGGGGGGGGTACTCCTGCCTGTGCCAGCCGTCGTTAAAGCCGGTACACCGAAGCAGAGAGAACAGATAGTTTGCCCCCGCGATGGGGGGGTACTCCTGCCAGTGCCAGCCGCCGTTAAAGCTGGTACACCGAAGCAGAGGGAACAGATAGAAGGCAACGATGACATTCGCTGTGCATCACCGCCAACAGCCCGGGTATATTCCCGCGCCGAAGAGCCACTAAGGGGCCACGCCGACAGAAGTACAAGGTCAAAAAAGACCATCCGGCCCAATAAAAAAGTTTTGAAGGCTCGTGAGGAAGTGCTGAGAATAAAATTGGAACTCGCACAGATCTCATTACAGATGGCTGAAGAAGATGATGAATCGGACGACTATGATGAGGATGGTCACTCCAAAAGTGAGTATGTCCGATCTTGGCTCGAAAATTCTGTAGCCAAGCAAAAGCCAACGCAAGGCGCAACCACCGGTGGGGAGGCCCCACTTAATAAAAACATCACAAAGCCACCCCCGGAGGTTGTCGACCTCAGTGAGCCGCCGATGAAGCTCACAAACAAGGATTCGAAGGTTGATGAACAAAGGGAGCTCCTACCTGTTGTATCAGAGCTCACCTACCAGGATCCCAATGCAGAAAATATACCGAAGAGTCCCATACCTCAGAAGATTTGCCAGGACTCCAAGGTTGATGAAGACAGGGGGCTCCTACCAATTGTATCAGAGTCCACCTACCAGGATCCCTATCCGGAAGAAGCAACCAAGAATCCCATAACGAAAAGGCCTAACCAGGCACCTGTCAGCAACGAAGACAGGGAGCTCCGACCGTTCATATCGGAGCTCACGTCCGCTATAGCCGCACTCGCTGACAAACCAAAACCAGAGAGTGCATCGTCGAATACTTTCGCAGCATCAAAAGCGATAATGACGCTGCCGAGCTTTAGCGGAGCACATACCGAATGGCTTTCGTTCCGTGCCATTTATGAAACAACCCGAGGCTACTTCAATGACATAGAAAATACTGCAAGACTACGAAGAAGTCTACAAGGAAGAGCCTTGGAAACAGTCAGTTCAGAACTCATCGGGCATGCTAAACCAGATGAGATTATGCGAGAACTGGAGCTACAATTCGGGCGTCCAGATTCAATCGCGCAAGCCGAAACCGAAAAATTACGGGGATTACCACGCTGTACAGAGGCACCCAGAGATATTTGTACATTCGCGAGCAAAGTGAGGGGAAGCGTCGTCACTCTTCGAGCACTCAAACGAGACCATTACCTCGTTAACGCAGAGCTGCTACGACACCTCACAGACAAACTGCCAAACTCTATACGCGCGCAGTGGTATAGAATTTATACAGAAAAGTACGACTCGAGACCAGACCTCGGTTCCTTTAGTGAATTTATAACCGAGCAAGCTCGCTTCTGCAGTGCATTTGCGCCTCCTGAAATCATAAACGGAGCGCAAAATAATCGTCCAGTACATAGGACGCACACGGCTACCACTAAGCCATCTCCGAAATGCAGTGTGTGCGAAAAAGAGGGTCATTACGGATCCGACTGCAACAAGTTTAAAGAAGCAGATATTGATAAAAGATGGCAACTCGCCAAGCAAAGGAATTTATGTTTCCGGTGTCTACGTTATAAAAGTCAGACACACAGATGCAAAACCACAAAGTGTGGAATAAAAGGATGCAACGCGACACACAATCAACTTCTTCATCATAATAAAAAAGAGAAGACAGAGGTCACACTAAAAGAACCTCAAGAAACAGTTGCAAACTCATTCGCTGTATCAAAGCATCAAGCTTACTTGAAGATAATTCCAGTTCGAGTAATTGGACCGGCGGGAGCGATAAACACACACGCTCTGCTGGATGATGGGTCGACAGTCTCATTAATGGATCAAGAGATTGCCAATCAAATTGGAGCTACAGGGCGGTTGGACCCATTCAAGATCACAACTATCGGGAACACTACCCTCGATTCGCCGGACTCCCAAAGAGTCAAAGTGTCACTGAAGAGTCTCCATAGAAAAAGGGTGCCGTTCAGAGCACGCACGGTCGCCAGCCTAAACTTGGGGCCGCAGACTGTACGTGCAACAGACATAGAAAAATGTAAGCATTTGAAAGACTTAAAGAATCAATTGATATATGATTCAGGCAACCCCAGGATCCTGATAGGACAAAACAACTGGAGACTCTTAATAGCCACTAAAGTCCGCAGAGGTCCACCGCACCAGCCAATCGCCTCGCTCACAGAACTGGGATGGGTGCTACACGGGGCACACACAAAAGCCCCACATCAGCGCATCTACACGGCCAATGAGCTGTACTCGAGCGAGGAGAACACAGATGACCAACTCCGCGAATATTTCGCGCCAGAATCTCTCGTAGTTAACCCGAGAAGATCAGACTCCGGTCCAGAGAAGAAAGCTGAAGAAATACTAAATAGCAGCACCCGTCAGTTGGAAGACGAGCATATAGAAAAAGAGCTTCTCTGGACAAAGAAAGATGTCACGATGCCTGTCAACGATAAAACGACAGTTAAGAGGTCTACACCCTCGTCCTCCGTACCTACAAGCGAGGAAAGATCGTTGACAATTAAAGAAAAGTATAGAGCTCCACTATACAGAGAAGCCATTCCCGATCCGACGAAATTTTCGAAATGGGAACGCTTAGTGCGAGCTACGGCCAGAGTGCTTCAATTCATAACACTCTGCCGCAAAACCACCGACAGGACCTTTTACAAAAGGACGAAAAGAAATAGAGAGGAAGACCCCGACTGGAGGAGATTGAAATGTAATCCGCGACGTCTCGCGCAGCCTCCCAGTCAGGTGAAAAATAAAGATGTAAACAAATACATCACACTGGAGGCCGAATATATAAGAAAGGCCGAAAAGCTCCTGATACATGTCATCCAGGAAGACTCCTTCACACAAGAGATAGCCGATCTCCGTAACGATAAGAGGGTCGCCCATGATAGCCGCCTACGACCGCTTCAAATACAATTGAAAGACGGGATCATTGCGCTACGAAGTCGCATAGCCGCTGTAAAAGGAGTCTCTGAAGATATGAAAGGACCGGCTATATTGGATGGTGATCATCACATCACCCAATTGTACATTGATTGGACGCATCGTAGCCTGCATCATTGCGGGACCGAACCTACCATCAACGAGGTTCGACAGCATTACTGGGTAATCAGACTAAGACCCACTACTAAAAGAATAGTAAGCCAATGCGTTCAGTGCCGCATAAGAAAGGCACAACCATCCATGCCAGCCACCGGTGATCATCCCAGCACGCGTCTCGCACATCACCAGAGACCGTTCACGTTCACCGGCCTGGATTATTTTGGGCCACTCTCCGTAACAGTGGGACGTCAGCATCAGAAGAGATACGTGGCTCTCTTCACCTGCCTTACATCACGAGCTGTACATTTGGAAATTGTGGCAGATCTCAGCGCAGACTCTGCCATACTGGCATTAAGAAGATTTGCAGCGCGCCGAGGATGTCCCACCGAGATTTACTCTGACAACGGCACCAATATGCACGGTGCCGACAAGGAGCTTCGAGAGGCTTTCCGAGAAGAAGCCAGCCGACGAGGCATAGTATGGCGATTTATAACCCCCTCCGCGCCTTTTATGGGAGGGGTGTGGGAACGTCTTGTTCGATGCGTGAAGACGGCACTATACACCGTCCTTCATGAGAGACATCCGCACGAAGATGTCTTGACCACGCTGCTCTGCGAGGTGGAGTACACAGTAAACAGCAGACCATTGACTCACATCTCAGTGGACAGCAAAGACAACGAGTCCATCACTCCAAATCACTTCCTATTGGGAGGATCTGCGAGACTGCCAACACCTGGAGTTTTTAGTGAAAAGGATGCGAACAGCAAAAAACACTGGCGACGCTCCCAGATACTCGCTGACATGTTCTGGCAGCGTTGGGTCAAAGAATATCTGCCGGAACTTCAAAACCGGCGGGAGGCCCATGGTCAAGGCCCCGATCTCCAGGTGGGCGATCCAGTCCTCATAGCCGACAGCCAGTTACCTCGTAACACCTGGCCACGAGGAAGGATTGAAAACATTTACCCCGGTGCGGACGGACAGATCCGCACTGTGGAGGTACGCACAGCAAACGGACTAATCAAGAGGCCAACCAGGAAACTCGTGCCGCTGCCGAAGTAGAGGCAACGTCTCTCACCGAAATTTATGCAGCGACGCTGCGACGAGTCTTCGCGACGCTGCACGGCGGGAGAAATGTTCGAGACGGCCAAAAATACTTTAAACGAAAAAGTGATTAAAGAATATTGATTTGTTTAAAAAGTAAAAATACGGAAAAAATCTATTAAATAACGTGTTAATATAGTTTTACCATGTATTTACAACTCTCAATATGTTTGTATAGAAGGTCGGTTTAATAATAGCTAATATAAACAACTTTATTTTGTTTAAGAAAAACCGACCAATCACAGCGCGCCGCGCTATAGAACTTTCTGGAAATTTAAATTAACTGCGTAATAGTTTATGCAAAAAATTAATGAGAATATTTTTATATCCGAAAAGAGTTGTAAATATGATATTTAGTTAGCATATGTTGAATAGATCATTATAATAAAGAAATATTTCGTATAATTAAGCACGATTTAAAAGTTATAGGATAATTAAAGAATTAATATGCCCAATTAGTGTAAAAGTTTAGGACATTTTACTTAATAACTTTGTTAAATGTAAATATATTAATTATCCTTTATCACGTACTAATGAAGACCAAAAGTGTCTATTTAATGATGTATAGCATGTTAAAATTAAGATTAGTATTATATAGAAAATGTTGCAATTTGTGCCATTTGCATAAAGAAAAATGTTTCAAAATAAAGAGGCAAATGGGAAATGGCAAGCGGCTCACTATAGAGTATAGCCGAAGTCTACCTTATGGGGGCGAAACATTGTAATATTGTAGTAGGAAGAACTACCAGTGCCCAGCAGTAGTATCCGGTAGTAGTTGCAGTGACTAGCAGAAATATATAGTGAAAGTGTTTAGCTAGCCGAAAAAAGTGGCAACTGAAAATTCGGTGTTGCATATAGTAAAAAAGTGTTACCTAGCGGAAAAAGGTCGTAACTGAAAATTCGGTGCGGCATATAGTGAAAAAGTGTTAGCTAGCGGAAAAAGGTCACAACTGAAAATTCGGTGTGGCATATAGTGAAAAGTGTTAGCTAGACGGAAAAAGTGATAACTGATATTCGCAGTTACACAAGTGTTAAATTCAACTAATTTTAGTTGATTAATAGCTGCTAGTCAGTAGTGTTAAAGAACCAACTACTCCGGACAGATATTTTTATACTACCGCTCATTTAAATTAAATATTTTAAAATATATAGTGAACAACCATAGTTGACCAACCGTTTTGAATAATAGTGATAAATATAAATAGTTGTAAAATCTCGCGACAAATTAATTAGTCGAACCGCTGGCCACTCCCTTGCTATTTAAATTTATAATCGTGCATTTTAATTTTGAACCTCAGTCCACAGTTTATCCGCAGCAACCGCAGAGACGGCAGTGAAAGACGGCAGTGGGAGGATTCCGGAACCTACAGGTGTAGGACGTGAGCGACTCGCGGAGTATCTTCGACAACATTTACTCCGAAGAGTTACGCCCGTCCGGCACATCTCTTAAAGAATACATTGTTCACTTTTACAGAGATTAAGTATACATACAAAATAATATTACCAGTATTTACACGGTAGCATGCATTATATAATTCTATTATATTTTATTCCTTCTATATCCTTAATTAATTAGTTACACTTTTATTTTACTTAATTCTAACATAATTCTGTTATTTATTCTTATATATCCTTAATTAATTTGTTACACTTTTTCTTACTTAATGCAAACATATGTATGTATTATGTCGTAATGTTTTAAAAAAAATTAATATTGTATCAATACAATACTCATATGTTCAAAATTGAAGATAGGCAGTTATACAATTTTATCTACAACATACTTAGAGTATTAAGGGGCTACTCCATGCGAACGACCTTGAGCGTTTGTGTGCCGGCCGCGCCAACTCCCTACAATATAGGATCGCGTAAGAAATAATATGTAAGACGCCACCTACCATAGTTTTGTATAACTCAATGCCACCTACTGTACGGACGTAGTATTTTTTCAACATCAATAAACTATTTTATGGAAATACACACAGCGTACAACGATAAATGTATTTTAATTTTTTTATTCGGTATATTAGTTGCATTATATTAGAATTATGTATTCTCATATATTATCTAATTATGAAATTTTATAATTAATTATATATTAAAAATGAAGCATTGAAAATTGTGAGTTTAAAAGATACCTACTCACTATAGGTAAATAGATAGATAGCTCGCCTTTTGTACAAATATTTGGTGCAATAAAGAATAAACAAATAAATAGGATGTTTCGCAGAGTGAGAGTAATATAGAATGAGAGTCGTGGAAGCAGTTTACAAACATAAATTGCACAAGGACAAACATCCAGACCCGGAACGATTATTTGTAGGCCTTACAAATATTTGTTCCGTGCGGGATTCGAACCCGCGGCCCCCAGCGCAACAACTGATTGCTAAGCCACTGCGCCACGGAGCCGTCGCTGGGTTATAGGTAAGGTGACCATACGTCCCGTTTTGAACGGGACTGTCCCTTTTCTCGGTCACCTGTCCCATTGTCCCCAAATAAAGCTCCGGGACACAAAATTGTCCCGTAACTCGTTGGATGGAAGTATTCAAAGCCAACAATCTTCAACATAATTTTTTTAATCGAATATATTTTATGTCTACCTGGTAAAAATGCTCCGATAGAAAGAGTATTTTTTTATTTTGAATAAATTGTGGACGTCTGAAAGAAACACTTACGGTTCCAGTTCTAAAGGCGATGTTGAAAGATAACAATAAAAAAAAATTGAGCAGAATTTTATTCTTATTTAAAATCATCACCAACTTTATTAAAGCAAATTTAATCCACTGACAAATGTAATTCATAATTAAAAAAAATGTTGCATTGAATAATTACCTATTTTTAAATGCAACATTATTTTTTAATTTATTGTATAAAGTTATAGTTTTTAGAGTATAAATAAACCCATGTCCTGTTTTGAGTTAAAAAATAAATGGTCAGCTTAGTCTTTTTAGTTAAATTTAGTTTTAATTTTTTTTAGTTTATAGTAAAAAGTAGGTATATTAGTACCTACTTAGATACTTTTTACCGAATTATAAGTATAGAACACCTTATGTACTCAATTATTTTTTGAAAAAGAAGAAAAAACAAGCAATAAATAATCTACTATATTTTAGCAAAAAACTATAACTTAGTAATACTAATTATAACTTAGAACATAAATGAAAAACTCATAACTGACTTTTTGGCCCGACCCAGGATTCGAACCCGGGACCTCATGATCAGCAGTCGCACTACTACAACCACTAGACCAACGAGGCAGTACTATACCTGATAAGATGTTGTAGTTGGTTATTACGATTATTTTTAACTGTATACTATACTGATAATATTGAATTAGCCTTTTATAGTGTAAATTATAATATTTGTCGAAATGTTAATTATGGATTCGAACCTTACATGCTTCATTTTTTTATTTGCATTTACTTCAAAGAAAATACACGCAAAAAGATTCATCGCGCAGTAAAACCACAACAAATATATGTATAACTAATACGAAAAATTATACCCAAAACAAACAAATAATACTACCTATAAAATAACCTAATAAGTAATAATATTATCGACTGATAAGACGTGAGCGTGTGCGCAGGCCGATGCTCTGACGAACGACACGGGCTCCACGTTCGAGAGCTCAACGCTCAATGATCCAGCAAGCCCGTGGGCAGTGAATACGCCCAGATTTTAAAAGAATTTCTTAATAAAATCAAATTTTGGTCTTTTGAAAAAAAATTTACAATATAAATGTTCATTAATAAATTGCATATCCATTGGTGTAAATCGCAAAATAAAATAATACTTACTTTACGAGGAGATGCATGTTATCAATAATAATTTCACATTTATGTGGTTTCGTTGTAAGGAGATTATATTAATATTTATTCCTTTAAAAAAAAATTGGATACAGCTCTTATGAAATCAAGATTATGTAGAAATATAATGTGTTTTTTATTTGTTGATATATCTTTTAAATAAAAAGTAGATAGCTCCTAAAAACCGCATAAATAACGACTAGCGCGACATTTTGCTCAACCCGCGCCTTAAACTAACAGGAGACGACATTGGAGAGCGTTCCCCGCTGTCAAAAGTACAAGAGCGCGGATCATTCCCGTTATATAAAACTAGTTGCGCCGCGTATGGCATCAGTTAACAAGTAGTCGTAATTGTGAGTTGACCTCCAGAAAAATTGCCGAGTTGCAGTGTTTTCTTGTAAAAAAAGATCACAGACCTCAAATTTACAAAAAGACGACGTTACCTTTCATCTTTAAGTATTTATTTTGATTTCAATAATTAATATAAGCATTAAATCACGAAAATTCTGATTAATATAGCTGAGCAGGGTGTGTTGCCAACTTAAAGTATTAATACTATAGTAAGGACTTTTGCACCACTAGGACATAATTAAATTTTGCTTAATTGTAGACAAATGTCGTTTCTCTTTGTTCTTATTACACAAGACAAAATCGTGTTATTGAATAGTCTTAAATTCATTAATATTATTGTGATCTATTTGCAAAACTATATTATTTCAAACAACATTAATAATCTTTAATTGTTTTTAACGAAATGAAAACATCAATTTAAATTGTTTTATTGTATATAAAACATTTTAAATAGATATTTTTATTTCATTATGTTACGTTATGAAACAAAAAGAAGGGTAATTTCGAGTATATAAAATGGTATCATCAAGGCAATAATAGTGATGTTCACTGTAATCTTTAGTGTCGATGTTTTTATTTGTCTATAATTAATACCTTGATATATAATACCAAGGTGTTATTTAAAATTCTTTTTTGTACAATGTTTAAAAAAGATCTTTGGTTTTACAGTTTTCCAAAAGATCTTTACAGGCGCCAAGTTTGGATAAAAGCATGTGGCAATCATATAACCTGGGTATCTAAACGAACAAGCACTATTTGGTCCTAGCATTTTGACCAATCGGTTTTCGTAATCCAATCAAATAATAAAAGGAAACTAAATGAAACTGCTGTACAAACTTTGAAATTTTTGGAAGTAAGTTTATTATTTTGCTACAGGTTTATTTTACACTAGCTGTTCTCCGCGACTTCGCCCGCGTGTAATTTAGGGTTTTAACTATGTTGCGCGGAACCCTACTTATTTTTCTAAGATACAAGTAGCCTAAGTTACTCGTTATAACATCAGCTATCTGCCAGTGAAAGCCCCGTTGAAATCGGTTCAGCCGTTTCGGAGATTAGCCGGAACAAACAGACAGACAGACAAAAAGTTTTTGTCATAAGTACCGTATATTCAAAGAAGAATATTAAATATAATATTTAGAAATTACAAACAGACACTTCGATTTTATTTATTTGTAAAGATATAGATTATGAAGGATAAAATTTAAAACATGTAACAAATCGAAATGGAAGGTTTAGTGAATGATATTTATTCATTTTAAAATGTTATTTACAAGTATATTGTCTTAGATGGTGTCAACCAAATTGTTGTTTTCAGATGAGACACGAATTATTAGCGCTTAAATAAATAAATAAGGACAAACAAATAATATCAGTGTTATATTTATAATCTATTATTATTAAATATATACAGAGTACTACACTTTTGTACTGTAGAACACAAAATATTACCGCTTTTTACGACGACATTAATTATTTTTCAATCCTAAGTAAAATGACGAAAAAAAGTATGTTTGGTTTAGCGTAAACTTCTCCTCTAACGTTGATTGAAATAATGAAAGAAAGAGAATTAGATGTCGTGTGTATGTCGGAGACCAAACGGAAGGGCAGTGGTACTGAAGAGCTCCCTGGCGGGGCGTTAGCTCTATGGTCCGGAGTCCCGGAGAGCAAGAGCGCCCGCCAGGGAGTGGGGGTGCTGCTGTCGTCTCGGTTGGTCGATGTTATGACTGAATATAAGGTTGTGAACTCAAGACTTCGCTGGGTTCGCTTTAAATTGGGACTGACGAAGTTATTCCTTTTGGCTGTTTATGCGCCGGTAGCTTAGTAGTCCAGGGCTGAGCTGGAGGAGTTTTGGGAGAATGTAAGAGAAGTTCTAGATTTGGCTAGCGGAAACGAAAGAATTGTTGTGTGTGGTGATTTGAATGGATGGGTTGGTAACGCTCGACCAGGGTACGAGTCGGTGCTTGGAAAGTTTGGGGATAAAAGGGTTAATGATGCTGGCAAGCTTATACTGACGGTATGCAAGGAAAAGGGTCTTCTTGTGACAAACACTATGTTTAATCACAAGAAAATCCATATGTATACTAGAGAAAGAAAGAATGAGAGAAGTATGATCGATTTGTTTCTGGTGGATGACCGACTGCGAAAACAGGTGATGGATACGCGAGTGTTCAGGGGTGCTGACCTGGGAACGGATCACTATCTAGTGGTTACTAGATTTAGGGGTCTGTTCGCGGGTTGGCGCTACCGGACGGCAGTGACAGAACCACAGTCGGTCTGTCGCATCCGAAGCTGGAAGCTTCAGGAAGCGGATACTAGGGACAAATATCATGCGAGGGTAGCCGAAAAGCTTGACACCGTCGATGGCAGAAATGAATGTGTGGAAAGAACATGGCAGAACCTTAGGAATGGAATGGTAAGTGCAGCGGAAGAAGTGGGTGGAACAATAAAAAGAGGCAGTAGTAAAAGAAGAGATGCATGGTGGAATGATGAAGTGAAAGAAGCTGTAGAGAAGAAGAAGAAAGCATGGTTAGACTACTTGGCCTCTAGTAATGATAAGGATATGAGAGAGAAGATGAAAGAAAGATATAAGCTGCAGAAAGTTCACACGAAAGCATTGATTGAGGAAGTGCGTGAAAGGTGTAGAATTGAAGCGGACGAAAGGTTGTCGCACAACTTTAAGAAGAACTCCAAACTCTTCTGGAAAGAGGTTGGAAGGACCCGAAGTGGTGCGACGGCCTTAAGAATGAACAAAGTTCTTTCGGGAACTAATGACGTCCTCACAGAAAAATCGGACGTCATGTAGCGATGGAGCGAATTTTATAGAGAAATGTATGCGTGTGATGATCTTAGTGAGGGATCCGGGGATGACGCCGTGACTGGTACGCCAGACCCGGACCTCGATGACACTGAGGTCATCAGTATGAAAGAGATTGAACGTGCGATTCGAAGTTTAAAATGTGGTAAGGCTGCGGGACTAGACAGAGTTACTGCTGAAATGGTCAAGTATGGTGGGCCTCGCGTCTGGGACGGCTTTTATCTGCTGTGCAATTTGTGATGGCGGACAGGGGATGTCCCGGATGATTGGCGATCCGCAGTCATTGTGCCTTTATATAAAGGTAAAGGTTCACATTTTGACTGCGGGTGCTATCGGGCGATCAGCTTGACCAGTTTAGCAAGTAACGTTTACTCGAAGGTTTTGACATGTAGGATGCAAGAGAAATCGGAAAGATTTCTATGGGAGGCACAATGCGGATTTAGATCTGGAAGAGGATGCACGGATCAAATGTTTTCTCTACGCATGATCACGGAAAAGCTTCTGGCTGCTAACCAGAAGATTTTCTGTGCTTTTGTGGATCTTGAGAAAGCATTTGATAAGGTTGTAAGGAAGAAAATGTGGGAACTGTTGCCGGGGTACGGTGTGGATGGTCGATTGCTAAGGGCGGTGCAGTCACTTTACTGTGACTGTAAAGCCTGTGTGCGGGTAGGGCATGACCTGTCACCCATGTTTAGCGTCCAAACGGGCGTAAAACAGGGTTGTGTCATGTACTCCTGGCTGTTCATACTGTGTCTCGACAGCTGTTTACAGAAGCTGAAAGATAGCTGTTTGGGTGTGAAATTGGGTGACATAAAAGTAAATTGTCTGCTGTATGCTGATGATGCAGTCAGTGCCGGCCCGAGGCAAGATTTAGGATGGAGCGAGATCCAATTTTGGCGCCCCCCTTGCTTGCCCCTAATATATACCAGTTTTACGTGCACATGCAAGCATGCAACTGGGAAGATCTCGACAAAATCTTAAGTCTATGTCTAATTTGTTGATTGAAAACAGCCATGCTCGTGGCATTTTAGGCACTGCACTCCTTACGGTATCTATAGGAACCGTTGATGTAGAATGAAAAAACAAAATTAAAAAGGAATTTTATATTTATACACTTATTATATATATTTATTGTACATTTACGAGTATTTAAATAAATCATAACAACTATTGACAATAAAACAAAATTAAGTCAACATTCATTAATGAGAACAATAAGCATAATCAACTTTAGAACTGGTACCTACTTATACGTTATACTTATAAGTTTACTAATTAATGTAACAGTGCTTATTAAAAACAAGCTCTTCAGGTTTAGCCTACTGGCTCCTAATAATAATATAATTAACCCATTGAATGTCGGAAAAAATAAAACAATAGCATATCAATAGCAATTAGGACACCTGTATGTCCTTAAAACACTGAATGGGTTAACAAATTTTGAACCACCTTGTTATATGCGACGAAAAATAGATTCTGTTTGACAATCGTAAGTACTCAGCGAGTTGCTTGGATCCTGATTCAGCGCCTAAATAATGCCCTAAGCGAAAACTTACACCTAGAAAAGTGATGGTCACTGTTTGTTAGTCTAGCGCCGGTATGATTTATCACAGCTTCTTACCAAACAGGCAGGGCCTGATTTATCTAGGCTAACCAGGCTAGAGCCTAGGACTGAAGGTTCGAGGGGGTGCTGCGCTTGCCTTTGCAAGCACACACTTATGTTCAGAATAAAATTTCATATAATATTATCAATAAATGATAGAGTAAGTGCCTCAAATATTTTACTTATTGCTCATTCTTCATTTTTGGTATAAAACAAATAAGCAGATTTTAAAAATAAGACTGAAATTATGATACAAAGATATAAACTGTTCAAGCTCTCTTCTCTACCTCTAATTTTATTAAGGTGTTTTGCCAAGGCTGTCCATGACAACTTATGTCAGCCATGTGTTCCATCTCTGCACAGGAAGAACGACTCACTGGCCCGTGCCGTAAAGGAGACAATCGCTCTTTTAAGTTCTCTTTTTGAGTCCAACTCAACTCTCGATGATTGGGGATACACACCGCCGAACATTCCGCGGTGTGATTGTTCCATGCTGGATGTGCGGTTTACACAGGGTTCAGTGTGAAAAGCATTCCTCTCCCTGGACTTCAACAAGTCGAGTGGGCCTGATGGAGTCTCTCCTATTGTGCTGAAGAGGAATGCTCTGGAGTAAGCAACGGTTATAACGCGTCTTTTCCGGTACTCCTACTCCTTAGGTTAGATTAATCCTGAAATAATAGAAGCCAGATTTAGTGCACCCGATCCCTAATAAGTCGACCGATCAGATCCGTCCAACTACAGGCTTATCGCTATCACCTCCTTCTTTTCCAAAGTAATTGAATACATTACAAACTGCTAGACGCCAATGCGGTCAATAATCAGCTGTTTCTAGTTCTTATCTTCTAATTTACCTGACTCTACACTGTTTCTGCATATCAATTATATGTTGCTACAATGGTAATGAATTTTACACCGGTAACACTGGTAATGAATTTTACACCGGCCGTGCTAATATTTTTCGGGACACGTCATCTACTATCGGAACAAACTTGTGGCTGAATTCCAGTCTTGATAAACAAAATCTCGGATTGGGGACGACTCTAGTCCAGTATAAACTTCAGAAGCCACAGGTTTGCTAAGTTACGACTAAAAAGAAACCCTTTGTCGTATCTCCTTAACTTCTCAATCTCAGCCGGCATCGAATGACGTACAGTTTGCGGTCACTTGGTAGGGAAGGCTAAATAGGCCTCTAAAAAGCTTAGCGTGCTCAGCAGAGTGGAACATTATATTCTGCCGGCAACCGTTTGCAACTTTACAAGGCGCAAGTTTAGTCTCACAGGGAGTACTGTTTTTATTTCTGGACCGGGGCAACCCAGTGCCAGCTACTTCCTTATGACCGCATCCAGCAGAGTGGCTCGAATCGTTGACCACCGAGTTCTTTCTGATCGGCTCAATTCACTGGCGCTGCGAAGAAATGTTGCATACCATTGCATTTTCTATCGCATTTTCTACGGGGAGTACTTCGATAAATTGTCTGGATTTATTCCAGCTGCTAAATACCACGTACCAACCACACCATCTGGATGCTTGGCGGTACACCATAAATGTGAAAATTACTAGAAGTTTTCTTCCTCGCAAGACTGTGGAATCATCTACCACTGGCGATGTTTTCCGTACCGATACGACTTAGAGACCTTCAAGCAACGAGTGTATTCCTTTTAAAAAGATCAGCAACGCAACAGCAATTTCCCTGGTGTTGCAGTTATTTATGGGCGATGGTCGACACTTACTATCAGGAATGTGGGTGAAACCACGGGGTGAAAAGCTAGTAAAATATAAAAATCTCGTAAATATATTCTGGCTGGGCAGGCACAAAGAGAACAGGCCAAATTCTTAGTTAGCTTAGGGCTGTCAGAACTCCAAATCAGGCACTGCAAACAGGATGAGCAATACTGCAGATGTGTACTGTGAATAACTGAACATAATGATGGAGAAGCTCATACGTCTTCAACCAGCTTTGGCCAATCGCTCGTCTCCACTGCTCCTGTACGGCAACGCGCGACTTCATACTGCACAACAGATGGTCTTGAAGTTACAAGAGCTGGGTTGGAATCCAGCTGATTTTTTCAAGGATGGCATCAATAAATTGCTACTGCATTAGCAAAGATGCATCGATTGCATGGGTGATAACTTTGATTAATAGAAATAAAAAATATAGAAAAATACTTACGTTAACTTATTTCATAAAAAACGGCAATTTCATAGGTAAAGACTTAATATTAGATAACGTATCTTGCCAATTATTTAATACTAAGAGCTGACGGACTGCTTTCGGGTGACTTTTATAGATATGTAAAAACTTTCAAATACATCATTTCTCTTGAAAGCTCCAATCCCGAAATATCGCGATTAAGATCATGCGTTCATTTTTCCTCCAACTTTGAGCATACTTTCTTAAAATTTTGATCGGTCTTATTCAAATCATAGAGGAAACTCTCTATTCTATTCTATAAACGCCAAGTCTCATTAATTGTAAAAAGTCGTGTAAAGCATGTCTCTATTTTTATGGCGGTGTCTAACATAGGATAGAAAACATTTTTGTTCTGAATAACATTTCTGGACCCGGAATATATTAATATTTTTTTCTTTATTTATATAGAGTCAAATATATCTGAATTTGGGATTTTTCAAACCTTTAAAAATTCATAACTCCAAAAATGTTAAGTTTATCGTAAAAAGTCACGGTACTTTTTTATTTGCATTTTATCAAAGAACAGAAAAAAATTGACCAGTTTAAAAATAACAATTCCTTGCAATTGAAAAAAAATCGGTTTAAATGATATGGCACTGAGTTGCACTATTTACTTCGGCGTACTGATGCAACTAAGATCGCATCTTGTTCGACACACCTTCTTTAAAGTTAAGCTCTTCACACGTTTTGAAATAACTTCCCATCTTTTTGTTGAGTTTGTAAAAAATACAAAAAGACGCTGAAGAATGCCGCGCTCGTCTCAACAAATAAGACCATACGCATATATACTGACTAGCCACACGTTTGAAACCAAAATATTGAAAAGCGAGGAAATTTCCATCAATAAACTCAGGCACATGAGTAAAGAAACAGAACAGAGACTAAGCTTCTAAGGAGCGTGCAAAATTCTTACCTAAATAAGCTAAAAGATTGTATTTTTCTGAAATGTAGGTAGCTATGCTATTATAAAAAATTTGACTAAGGCGCCTCCTGGGACTTGGCGCCTGGAGCGGCCGCTCCGTTCGCCCTATGGTAGGGCCGGCCCTGGATGCAGTGCTTATTGCACCATCAGAGGCAGAACTGCAGGCATTAGTCACGTGTATGAAAGAGGAATGTGAAATTAAAGGTCTCCGTTTGAATGCTAATAAAACTAAGGTTCTGGTATTTGAAAGGGACGAAGAGAGAACGAAGTGTGAAATATGGGTAAATCAGGAATGTCTAGAACAGGTAAATGAAATTGTATACTTGGGGAGTGCTTTTAGCCGGGATGGAAGATGTGATTTAGATGTGGACAGGCGTGTCGCTGCCGGGAAAAAAGTCAATGGTGCCCTGACTGCGTTAGTCAAAAGGCAAGGCGTAGTGAAGAGTGCACGCCTTGCAATACATAACGCAGTGTTGGTACCGACTTTGTTATATCGCAGCGAAACCTGGGTATGCCAGAAGAAGCATAAAAGTAAGTTGAATGCAGTGGAGATGCGATCTCTTCGTAAAATGTGCGGCGTTACCATGGCCGAACGGAAGCGAAACGAAGAGATTCGCAATATGGCAGGTTTGAAAGATGACCTTATCACAAAAATTAATAAGGGCGTGCTTCGATGGTTTGGGCACGTTGAGCGAATGAGTGAAGACCGAATGGTGAAGAAAATATATAGCGTGAAAGTTAATATTAAAAGGTGTCGAGGTAGACCGAGACTAACTTTCGATAACCATGTTGAGCAAACTGCTCGAAGAGGGGAGGGTACTCGGATACCTAGACGTGCATGTATGAAGAAGATAATAAAGCGAAAGAGGTATGTAAGGATCGTGACACTTGGCGATCTGTTCTCTCTGGCTACCCCGTCAGGGATTGTGCGTGAAGATAAGTTAAGTTAAGTAAACTTCGGCCAAGAGATAGCAAATGTTTATTTTTTTTTAATTGCTTCATTCCGTTGCTGCGTAAAGGAAGGACAAAAACAAATGAACAAAAAATCACACTTTCACATTTATGATATTATATTAGTATGGAGAATGATAGATAAACTTTTAAAACCGGTTTACAATCGGCTTTTTGAGGGTGAAACTATACACTCCAGCTCTCTTTCTTGCTCTAGTAAATAACGTTTCTGAGTGACTAATAAAGATTTTTATTGACATAAGATCTCGTCCGAGGCTGCCAGATTTGAAGTTTGTTTTTGTTTCTAAGGTTATGTGTAATACATTGTTCGCGCCAAACGCTAATGTTAAGAATCGACGACAGAGGGCGCTCGGCTTGGTGCGATACCGGTTTGACATTCGGTCGAGCGGTGTGGTAGTGGCAAGAGAGCGCGGGTCGCGAGCGAAAAAAGGAGTCGTTTGCAGGCAGTGCCAAAGACAGCACGCTGTGAATTTTGTTCGGGAACTCGGAATAGTGCACGCGTCTAGGAAATATACTGTCTAGGATACGTAACGCGCATTCCTTGCTTGAGAGCTTCTCCCGGAACTTAATTGTGTCTAACTCAGAATCTGTATATAAGTGTATTCGACAATATTAGCTCCTACTGCGGCATTTGATATTCTAGAAATAATTGTTGCCACGCGAAACGGTAGTGAACTTTGATCCGGACATTCGCGTTCGTACGATATGTTACGTTTCTGCTTATAGTAACGGGATTTCGTATAGACCGACATTCTGTATTCGTGTTGGGTGTTATGCTTTATAACAAATTAGAGTTAGTGGCTTCTGGAAGTTAGTTAATTGTACGATAAAGTTAATGGACTGTCCTCGTGACGAACGAAGAAAGTGACTGTGGACTACTCCGCGGAAGATTACCACAATTTGGAGCGGTGCTGAAGTCCGAGTTGCTGCTGACGTCAACGGTCTAATAAGGTCTATCACAATCAGTCACACACAGATACACATCACTGCCCCTTACTTCCCTTGCACCATACAACCACATGCGACCTGACCGAAACCTGAGGGACCAGTCGCCTTGGATATAGGTAAGTAAGCTCTGTTTAATATTCTCCCTGTTGAATTGCAGTAGGATAGAACGCTCCCCCTT
The DNA here is from genome assembly GCA_033319125.1 of Parnassius glacialis. Taxonomy (NCBI): domain Eukaryota; kingdom Metazoa; phylum Arthropoda; class Insecta; order Lepidoptera; family Papilionidae; genus Parnassius; species Parnassius glacialis. The sequence continues at coordinate 34,063,842 of JAVANC010000028.1, read as the reverse complement.
ATTGTTTATTGTAATTAGAAACTTTCCACTTGGCTTTAGGAGGCCCGACCTGCATCTGCTTGTAGGGTCTTCCGTTAATGGGCCCCGGAGGACCCTACTATTGAATAAGCAGCTGCACGCCGTAAAATACACTTTGGTGTGAATGTTATTGTTGAATGTATGTTTTTAGATATTATTTTTTTAATAGTAAGGCATGTGTTATCTGTATATAATTGATTAATGTTTAAAAATTTAGTTTTTCTGTAAAGCTCCTTAGTTGGGGTTAGGTAGTTGTAATGAAATAGTGTTTTTATTAGTTTACTTTGCGCTCGTTGTAACTTACTTATGTGCGTTTGTGCGGCTGAACCCCATATCTCTATAAGGTATTCCAGGTGTGGCTTGGCTAGGGCGTTATAAAAAGTAGTTTTGATTTTGTATGGAATACAGTTTAATACCTTTCGTAATCCTCCCGTAAGTGATGCTAATTTTGATGTTATTTTGTCTGTATGAGAGTCCCATGTCAGTTTGTCATCTAATAATAGACCTAGGTACTTTTCTCTTTTAGATTTTTTAAGAGAAATATTATTAATCTTAAGTGGTGTGTAGGTAGGTATTTTTTTATTCTTAGCACAGAAAATCATAAATGATGTTTTGTTCACATTAATTGTGAAAAGATTGTATGAAAACCACTCATTTAATATATCCAAATTCTTTTGTGCTTGTGATATAACTTCATGAATTGAATGTGCAAAGTAAAAAAGACAAGTGTCATCTGGGTAGAGTAATAAATGACCTGATAGGTAATTGATAGAATCAGGCGTTACTTTGCGGAAATCCATTATAATGGGGTTGTTATAAGGTGAAGTAGACTCTGCGGAGGCTGGCCGCTAAATCTTAGCTTAGCGGCCAGCCTCCGCAGAGTCTACTTCACCTGAGGATGCCTCGTGTAGAGGCGAAACACGTGTCGTATTTTCGAGAGTGGTGTGTCCTGCCTAGTGTGGTGGGTCTGAGAATGGTAGTGCTGGGATTGACGGCGACGGGTATAGTGCGCGCGATTGAGGGAGGGTGGGAGGCCCCCTTAAAGCTGGGCAGGACACATAATTTTCTTTCATTACGCGGAATTAAGCAAATTAATTTATAACAACCCCATGACCTGATAGGTTCAAATTTACTATGTTGTTTATGTATGTAAGAAATAACAAAGGGCCTAATATTGAGCCTTGTAGAATGCCACAGGTAATTTGTTGAGGGTCACTTTTATAGTTAGATATTTGTACAATCTGTTGGCGGTTAGCGAGATAAGAGGCCAATATTTCTAGTACTGTACCTGTTATTCCTATATTATTTAGCTTTTGTAATAGTTTTCAGTGGCTTACCGTATCAAAAGCCTTTTTTAAGTCTATGAATATTCCTAAACACACATGTTTTCGATCAATGTTTGTTTTTATTTTTGTTACTACATCAAATGCTGCTGATAATGTGTTAGCTTTTGATCTAAAACCATATTGTTCAATGAAAAAGTTTTTAGCGTAATAATACTCGTTAAGTCTTTTATATATTACTTTTTCAAACACTTTGGAAATAACGGGGAGCACCGATATGGGTCTGTAATTAATAGGATCAGTTTTTGGTCCGAATTTATGAATTGGGCTGACTTTCGCAATTTTTAGGCTGTCAGGAAATGAACCATTTGATAGGCATTTATTAATGCAATTTGTAAGATCAATGGCAATTAAATTTTTAATGCATTTAAGGGCCTTTGGACTTATTCCATCGATACCCGTGCTTGTATCGTTATTAATATTATTAATAATTTTTAACACTTCTTTGACACTACAAGGTTCTAATTAACTTAAAGTTATATTATGTTGGTAAGTATCTGTATACATTAAGGTATGAACTGAGCTTGTATGGTATTTTATTTGCTAATTCTGTACCAATCGTCAAAAAATAGTTATTAAAAGTTTGACAAACCTTACATCCATCAGTTAAAATACCGGAGAGTGTGGAGAGCTTAGGCACAGCACAACCATTCTTAATTTTGTTTACAGATAACGTATTGATCAGGTCCCATATCTTTTTAGGTTTATTTTTACATTTAGTGAATTTATTACAGTAATATACTTCTCTAGATTCTCTAGTCATTTTACTCACCCTTTTTTTTCTAAATTATACCTATTTAATATGTCTTCATTTTTACTATCTTTTTTAAGCTATTCCAATAAATATTGCGTCTTTCTATACCTTCGATTATGCTTTTGTTAATCCAGTCCTTCTGTGGTAAGTTTAGTATTTTAGTTTTTTTTTTTATTTTATTTTGTTCAATTTGTTCCATTATGTAGTTTTCAAGATAGTTGTAGTCACAGTTCTTATTTATATGCTAGGTTTCTGTGCATCTTTTTATCAGGCCATTGTAGTCCAGGGCAGTATAACGGACCCGTTGCAGCGTTTCTGGCTTATATATACATACTTCCACATATATTTGTTTATGGTCAGATAAGGACGATTCAAGGATAGAGAGTGAAAACATATTATTGTTTAAATCTGTACATACGTCGTCTAATATAGTATGGGTTGTAGCTGTCTCACGTGTGCAGTATTCCTTCCCCACTTTGTTTAATATTTCGTAACCAAATTCATCTATTGTTCTCAAGTAGTTAACGATATTGTTATTTAAGTATGTTTTTTTTTAATTTCAATAGCCTCGTGAATCATCCTTGGTAGGAATCAGTGTTCTTTTGCGAGGATTTGTGGTCTATGAAATCTAATGTAATGGCGCGGACGATCTTGAACATGTTCACAAACTGCAGACTTCCCGATACGTTGGTGCTTCACGTCAGCTATATTATGTTCTTTAACGCGGGCTTTTATAGATCTTTTTGTTTGACCTATGTACGAAAGACCACATTTACAATCCAGCTTGTACTGCATCTTGTAGAGGGATATGACACTTGACGGACAATTGGACAAATAGTCCGATTAGGTAAGTCCAACTTCGACCGAGAGGTCAATCGACGGATTCAACTCGGCTGGGCAGCGTTCAGGAGATTGCGACACATCATCTCGCTAGACATACCTCAAAACTAGATTGTTCAACCAGTGCATGTTGCCAGTGATGACCTATGGAATCGAGACGTAGTCTTTCACTGCTGGCCGTATGAGGAAGCTCAAAGTTGCTCAGCGAACTATGGAGAGGGCTATGCTCGGCGTTTCTCTGCGTGATAGACTTAAAAACGAGAATATCCGCAGTAGAACCAGAGTAACCGACATAGCCCGAAGAATTAGTATGCTGAAGTGGCAATGGGCCGGCCATAGAAGCAGCTCGAAGAACCGACAACCGATGGGAAAGAAAGGTTCTCGAGTGGCAGCCTCGTACCGGCAGGCGAAGTGTAGGGCGTCTCCCCGCTAGATTGATTGACGACCTGATAAGACATGCAGGAAGTCAATGGATGCAGGTGGCTCGAGACCGTGCTTTGTGGCATTCCTTGGGGGAGGCCTTAGAGTATTAAACTAACAGGAGACGCCATGCGCATAAAGTTCCAAACAAAAAAGTCTGTCACTTCTAGCGGGAGGCGAGGTAACGCACACTAAGCAAATCGTAAACATTGGGCCACGTCGTTACGCACGCACACAGCATAATATGAGCACACGATTAAGCAAAACGCACACAATCTTGAAAATCTCTCATAAATGTCTCATCGTTACAGTGTGTGGCGGCGCTGTCGTCGCGCCACAAGCGAAACACATCGAACCCTAAATCGCGCTTACAAAGTTCCGAAGTTAAAGCAGCATATATATAATAGCTCCGAACTACCAATCGGAGCGTCGCAGAACCCGGGCAGAACACCTTGCCCGGCGGGAGATCTCCCCTTTTCCTTCCACTCGCCTAACAGTGCATAAGCCATAAACAACTAGTGCGAGGGCCTTGTCGATATGGATATGTTGTTGAAATTTTATGCAAGTTACATTAGCAAATTAAATAAAATAAAAATGAACAAATGTTTAATGTGTAATATTACATTCAAAGTAAATTTAAAAAAAATACATAAGGTATAAAATAATAATACAAAATTAACAAAATTAAAACAAATTGAAAAAGTATTATATTATATTTTAACTGGTTTTTAAAGTGCATAAGTTTGGTATATATGTGACGAATACACTTTTTGGGATCACTCTTTTTTTGCGAGGTAGCTAATTCTAGTGCTTGCATATTTTTCAATCACCAAGTTTGGCAGTTCAATGTTATGTGGAACGTAATCATTACAAAATAATGTTCCTGTATGCTTAAAAATATATAATACGCCTAGTCTATGAAATATTTTTACCATTTTTTATTGTCATGATCAACCGAAAAGGTTATCTGTATAGGGGTTTTAAACGGTCTAATTTTACAGATTTTACCCAACCTATAGAGTTAAACCGTTTTAAGACTTAGGGTTGAACTACATCTGGCAGCACGGAATCGCACTTTCCTGTGCTTCTATCCTTTTTGGTCACTCAGAAACGGTACTAGAGCAAAAAAGAGAGCGGGAGTGTATAGTTTCACCCTCAAAAAGCCGATTGTAAACCGGTTTCAAAAGTTTATCTATCATTCTTGACAATCCATACTAATATAATATTATAAATTTGAAAGTGTGATTTTTTTTTGTTTATTTGTTTTTGTCCTTCCTTTACGCAGCAACGGAATGGAACAATTAAAAAAAATTAAACATTTGCTATCTCTTGGCCGAAGTTTACGCTTAACCAAACATACTTTTTTTCGTCATTTTACTTTTTTTTTAGGATAAGGGTAATAACGAGCACACAGTCCACCTGATGGTAAGTAATTACTGCGGCCCATAGACATCTACATGTATCCTCGTTTGCGAATCAAAATGCAGATGCGTTGTCACCCGTGTGGACTAAGATAGAATGCCCTATTTCCAGTAAAAAGGGCCTCCGGCCACCTGCACTCACCAAGCGAAACGCAGAAGTAAACCTCTACTTCACGCTGGTATTCTGTGAGGTCGTGGTACTACCCCGGTTCGAGCTGGCCCATCCATGCGACAGCAATTCTGCCGCGTGGCTCTACCACTGTTAAGAAATAGGATAAAAATTAGGATTGAAAAATAATTAATGTCGTCGTAAAAAGCGGTAATATTTTGTGTTCTACAGTACAAAAGTGTAGTACTCTGTATATATTTAATAATAATAGATTATAAATATGACACTGAGATTATTTGTTTGTCCTTATTTATTTATTTAAGCGCTAATAATTCGTGTCTCATCTGAAAACAACAATTTGGTTGACACCATGTAAGACGATATACTTGTATATAACATTTTAAAATGAATATATATCATTCACTAAACCTTCCATTTCGATTTGTTACATGTTTTAAATTTTATCCTTCATAATGTAAAATAAACCTGTATAAACTTACTTCCAATAATTTCAAAGTCGGTACAGCAGTTTCATTTAGTTTTCTTTTATTATTTGATTGGATTACGAAAACCGATTGGTCAAAATGCTAGGAACAAATAGTGCTTGTTCGTTTAGGTACCCAGGTTATATGATTGCCACATGCTTTTATCCAAACTTGGCGCCTGTAGAGGTCTTTTGGAAAACTGTAAAACCAAAGATATTTTTTAAACATTGTACAAAAAAGAATTTTAAATAACACCTTGGTATTATATATCAAGGTATTAATTATTATAGTCATATAAAAACATCGACACTAAAGATAACAGTGAACATCACAGTTATTGCCTTGATGATACCATTTTATATACTTGAAATTACCCTTCTTTTCGTTTCATAACGTAACATAATGAAATGAAAATATCTATTTAAAATGTTTTATATACAATAAAACAATTTAAATTGAAATTTTCATTTCGTTAAAAACAATTAAAGATTATTAATGTTGTTTGAAATAATATAGTTTTGCAAATAGATCACAATAATATTAATGAATTTAAGACTATTCAATAACACGATTTTGTCTTGTGTAATAAGAACAAAGAGAAACGGCATTTGTCTACAATTAAGCAAAATTTAATTATGTCCTAGTGGTGCAAAAGTCCTTACTATAGTATTAATACTTTAAGTTGACAACACACCCTGCTCAGCTATATTAATCAGAATTTTCGTAATTTAATGCTTATATTAATTATTGAAATCAAAATAAATACTTAAAGATGAAAGGTAACGTCGTCTTTTTGTAAATTTGAGGTCTGTGATCTTTTTTTACAAGAAAACACACTGCAACTCGGCATTTTTCTAGAGGTCAACTCACACTTACGACTACTTGTTAACTGATGCCGTACGCGGCGCAACTAGTTTTATATAACGGGAATGACCCGCGCTCTCGTACTTTTGACAGCGGGGAACGCTCTCCAATGTCGTCTCCTGTTAGTTTAATACTCTAAGGGGGAGGCCCACGGAAGTATAGACAAAGTACATGTATTTCCATGGGGAGGCCTATGTTCAGCAGTGGACTTGTGAAGGGCTGTAATTGTGATAATGATGATGATTACACTCTAAAAAATTACAAAATTTCTAGGAGCTTATTTCTTGCGCGCTGACTTTTACCGACCTTTCATTCAAAATCTGTCATGAGATTTGGTATCCTTTCTATGTTGAATTTTTGCCATAAGGAATTTTCTTCTCCCTTGCACACTATGTCGGTCTATTCGCCAGTATATTGTAAGTCTATGGTAAAGAGTAATTATTGTATTCTGTTCCTTGCCTATGAATCACTAATCACAAGGTTTAGAAGGGCTAGAACCCGGAGCCATAAAGCCAGTTAAGAAATCACAATGACAATGACAACTTGACATCTGACGTTTTACCAAAGCGTTTTACACTCAAATCAAAATCTGTTTACTTTTATTTGAAAGGGACATTATATTTTAAATATTTTTTTTTTCTTATCTTTTGGGTAGTCTAGCATATTTTTTTATCTAATAAGTCCTAATCTACCTTACTCTAACACTACCTTCAATTAAAAAAAAGAACAATAAAATGCCTGCTGAGGCTGTAGTAAGTCCTTGCTTTGAAGTTTATTTATATAGTACCAATAAAATATAATATTATTTAATTATTACATGATTCTTCCAGTATTCTTTACTTATAAAAAAGGAAAATGCCCATGAGGATCCTATTTATAGTTGTGTGTGGACGCGAGCAAATATTTCTGGTGATCCAAAGTAAGTTAAGGTTTATCAGCCATGTAAATATATATTTCACTCCGTTTTCATTAAATAATGTTCAACTTTTTCTCTGCGTTTAAGTTAAAATAAATATTATTTAATAAAGTCACTAGGTATATAAACATTTTACAAAATTTATTAATGTAATATGGTAGATACTGATAACCTGTCGAATAACGTTGAATGTTATTACATTATATAATTATATGTATAACATATAATTACCATTTAATATATGGATAAAATTTCCAATATGGACCATCGATTTAAATGCCCATATTTTTTTTGTAGATAGTACTCACTAAAAGAAAGCGTTTTGCAAAGTTTCAATATGTGGAAACACGTACTTTTTGAGAAAAAAATATTGAAAATCAATTATTTTTGCAAATTTATGTCAATTCCTATGGTAAAACTGACACTATTTTATATTGTTATTGTCATCGTCGGTAGGGATGTCGATTCTTTCCGAAAAAGACCGATTTTATAAATCGATTCAAATCGTAAGTTGATTCACAAAAAAATCGATTTCTAAAATTTCGATATTTTGAATCGTATTATGAATCATTAAAAAAGAAATAAGGAATTACAAAACTTTTTAATAGTTTAGTTTTTGAACACAAAATATTAAATTTGTTTTTTTAAAACTTTTTAAAGATCTAAGACAATTCATTTAATGTTTCACAATATAAAAATAAAAATTAAATTTGCAGGCAACATACATCTCCCTTGGCACAGGCCTCCTGTCAGACTTCACAATGCATTCTCGTAACACCAGAAAAGAGCAAAGCCATGAACACTGGGCTGGATTTCCCTACATACAAGAAAGAGTGCCATAATATACAGGGTTATTTTACAATGAGAAGCCAATTTTAAACTTAAGTTCAAATATATAAGTAATGATACACCATTATTGCAGTTTTTGAAAATACAAGTAAATTATCCCGAATTGTATGTGATTTATGGGCAACTACGTTTTGCCTACCGATCGACCCTTACGAATTTAACGCAGTTTGAATTTAAAAGATAAAAAGGACAGAATGGTTGAGATTTTTTTTAAATTAATTTTTCTTCACCATTTGCCTATGCCATCGCCATGAACCTTCTCTGCAAATTTGGCCGGTTCTTGCAAAATAACCCCGTATATTATAAATTTGGGTCATTTTTTACTTATTTATAACGAAGTCCTATTAATTTTCAGTGTTCTCAATAAATGTTATGAAATGTGTCCCTTTCTAACAGATATAATATGTAAAATGTTGTTTTAAAGCGATTATAATTAATTGATCGTGGATTCAAATATTAGGGTGTCCCCTGGACACCAACTTTGCCAACTGGTTGTCAAGTTTTTCATTTCAAAGTAGCTGTTCCCCGCGATTTCGCCCGCGTGTAATTTATTACGATTGGATTTCATGGTTTTTTTTTGTGCGGAATCTTAATTATTTCTGATATAAAAATAGTTAAGTTACTCCTTATAACATTAGCTATCTACCAGTGAAAATCCCGTCAAAGTCGATCCAGCCATTCCGGAGATTAGCCAGAACAAACCAACAGACAGACAAAAATTTTAAAAATTGTGTTTTTGTTATGGGTACCTTATGTGGGCTACATATGTATTTAGTAAAAAGTTGTTATTTTGACATTACAAACAGACACTTCAATTTTATTTATTTGTATAGATAAAGTTACCTTGATAAAATAAATTATTATGAGAAATTAAAAAATAATTCAAGGATAAGGTCCGCGGTCACACTATCCTCTCCTAAAATCCCTGTCAGTATAGAGAGGAGGCCTGCGCATAATGGAAAGACATATCTAGGTTATTATGTTTGTGTGCGAAGCTTTTTTGTGGCTACTGTAGCCCATAGACATCTACATCTATCTTCGTTTTCGAATTAAAATGCAGATGCGTTGTCAGCCGTGAGGACTAAGATAGAACGCCTCTTTTCCAGTAAAATGGGTCTCCGGTTCTCTACACTCACCATATAAAAAGCAGCAGCATTAAGTTGCTATTTTACGCTGGTGTTCTGTGAGAGCGTGGTCCTTCCCCGGTCGAGCCGACCCATTCGTACTACAACTATACTATTAATATAGCTGCAGGATGGCTCTACCACGTAAAAATCTATACCAAACTTTTACGTGGTAGAGCCTTTTTGCTATTATTACTTATGATGATTATATTTAAGGTTCATTCATATGAGTATTATTTTTCTTAATTTCAGAGGCCCCATGAAAGATTTTATAGTAACAGGAGGACTGGACAGCCTGGTAAAAGTATGGCAACTAGAAAACAACAAACTTGAGATTTTTCATGTTCTGAAAGGACACTCTATGGCTGTTGTGTCTGTTGCAGCGAGCCCCGACGGACACAGTAGGTATAAAGTATAAAATTAATAAATGAATATTGTTTAATCATATCTCAAAATTGTAATGTAAAGACAGATCAACAAAGAAAGATAAGTAGACGAACACCATGTTCATTTCAAGTGCCGCCGAAACCATGCATTCTTCTTTCTTTCTTTAACAGCACGTAAACCGTTGTTGCACATATATGCTGCTAAAGGCATGTGGTTGATTGTAAATGATTTTAAACGAATATGTTTGCGTGAGTTGTTCATACAAAAGTTAAACGTGGCGTTGGCTTGATTTCGGCGTTTCTTAACATGTATGTACTGCACCGTCTCTTTCTTTGTTGGTATGACATTTATAATACGGTATAAGTTGATCATGGATCTACTGTAGAAAGGTAGAGTAATTATAATGGCCGCGCTTGGCACGCCGATTGGCCATCTCAGTAGGTATGAGACGTCTCGCAACTTTGTTGTTGTCGGTCTGGATATTTTATATTTATGTGGTTAGAATTTCTATTACCAACTGGCTAAAGTAATGAGCTTATGATCGACGCTTACAACGCGGCACTTCAGCATAGTACCGATTGATGAATGGAAATCAAATACAAAAAAATTACGTGTTAGAGCCACGTTGCAACTCTATTATGGTTGTCGCACGATTGGGTTGGCTCGACTGGGGTAGGATCATGCTCTCACAGAATATCAGCGTAAAACAGCAACTTAATGCTGCTGTCTTTCGTATGGTGAGTGTAGATAACCGGAGACCCTTTTTACTGGAAACGAGGCATTCCATCTTGGTCCTCAGGGGTGACAACACATCTACATTTGGATTCTTAATTGAGAATAAATGTAGATGTCTATAAGCCACAGCATCCGCTTACCATCAGGTGGACTGTGTGCTCGTTTGTCACCCTATTCTATAAAAAATACTCTAGATTTAGATTATTTAATAAGGATCAAGGGTTAATTCAGTGTTGAGACACGGGGACTATTACAATACGAGAGCTGCACTAAAAGTATCGGGAATGGAATATTTCCATTGTTCCTGTCATATTAAAATATTTTTAATTGAAAAGTCCTCGGTTTTAAAAATCGAATACCATTTATTTATTTAAAAAAAGATTCTCGGTCTTGTCACAAGGTTTTGTCAAACTTGTTTAGTCGTTGAGAAAATGGAATTGACTCGAGAAAATTCAAGAGCGATGATTTATTATGACTTTCGAAGTGGTTTAACACAAAAACAGTGTGTTGACCGGATGATTTCTGCATTTGGTGATGAAGCCCCATCCAAAACCACAATTTATCGCTAGTTTGCTGAATTTCAACGCGGACGTGTCAAGCTCAGTGATGATCCCCGTCAAGGTCGTCCAAAAACTGCAGTCACCCAAGAAAATGTTGATGCTGTGCGTAAGCTGATTGAGGAAGATCGACATGTGACATACCGCGAAATTCAGGCAACTTTAGACATTGGCATGAGTCAAATACAAATAACCTTGCATGAACAATTAGGTGTAAAAAAGTTGTTTTCCCGATGGATACCGCATTCGCTCTGTGAAGAGCAAAAAGCAGCTCGCGTTACTTGGTGCGTCAGAACTCTCGAAAGATTCCACGCAGGATCCTCAAATGCTGTATATCAACATCGTATCAGGTGACGAATCCTGGATATACGCGTACAAACCCGAAACAAAAAACCAGTCACGAGTTTGGGTGTTCGAAAATGAGTTAAAGCCAATAAAAATTGTTCGTTCACGGAGTGATGCAAAAAAAATGGTGGTCACGTTTGTCTCCAAAACCGGCCATGTTACGACTATTCCTCTTGAGGGACAAAGAACGGTTAATGCAGAATGGTATGCTAGCATTTCTTTGCCACAGGTCGTTTCTGAACTCCGTAAAGAGAACTGCAACCGCCGCATCATCCTCTATCACGACAATGCGAGTTCTCACACCGCACACAGAACATAAGAGTTTTTAGAGCAAGAAAACATAGAATTATTAGACTATCCGCCGTACAGCCCCGACCTAAGCCCTAATGATTTCTATACTTTCCCTAAAATAAAGAATAAATTGCGTGGACAGAGATTTTCATCACCTGAAGAAGCTGTGGACGCCTACAAAACGGCCATTTTGGAGACCCCAACTTCCGAATGGAATGGTTGCTTCAAAGATCGGTTCCATCGTATGGAAAAATGTGTCAAATTTCGCGGAGAATACTTCGAAAAGCAATAAATACATTTTTAAATAGTAATGTTGTGTCACTTCCATGATTCTCGAAATTTTCAGTGCCGCCCTCGTACAACCTGATCTGATAACTTTGTCTTTTTCTACAAATGTTGATTTGGGAAACCCCCGAATAATTTATGTATAATTATTGTTATTATTACAGCTCTAGCAACCACTTCGTTGGACTCAACTCTAGTCATATGGGATCTGGTGTCCGGTAACAAGGTGTACGAAATACAAAGTGGCCCAACAGATATATGGAATGTAGCATTTTCTCCTGATGGCACACAAGTTGTCTCTGGTAGTCATACGGGCAAAGTCATTATTTACGGTATAGAAAAGGGTACAGTGGATAGAGTGCTAGATACAAGGGGAAAATTTGCCGTTTGCGTGGCTTGGGTGAGTAATCGATTTTATTTTTAAATTATTAAAGAAAGCAGGGCGCTTTAAATTTTTAAATATCACATTATGATCCGATTGTAATTGTGAGTTATGATGAGAGTTTTAGACTCAATTAAAAGATGTGCTAAGAGGCTTATTGGTGACCCGAATTTGGTTAAAACCAATCTTTCCATTCTCGAACACAGGCGCAAAGTAGCCAGCCTTTCGGTTTTCTACAGGATGCATTTTTTTTATAGGATAAGGGTGACAAACGGGCACACAGTCCACCTGATGGTAAGTGGTTGATGCGGCCCATAGACATCTACATCTATCCTCTATTACAAATCAAAATGTAGATGCGTTGTCACCCGTGAGGACTAGGATGGAATGCCTCATTTCCAGTAAAAAGGGCCTCCGGCCACCTGCACTCACCAAGCGAAACGCAGAGGTAAACCTCTACTTCACGCTGGTTTTCTGTGAGGTCGTGGTACCACCCCGGTTCGAGCCGGCCCATCCGTGCGACAGCAAAAGCTGCCGCGTGGCTCTACCACTGTAAAAAAAAAGCATATCGGAGAGTGTGCGCAAGAATTGCATAATTTAATTCCTCCCCCTCCCTTCCACCATCGGAACACCAGACGTTCGGCCAGTCTCCACTCTTTCGTTGTTGACTTACCACTCATTCAAACCAAACGGTTTGCTACATCGTTCATCATGCGTACAGCAAAGGAGTGGAATAAGTTGTCAGCATCTGTGTTTCCATCCGATTACAATGTGTGTGTTTTCAAGGCAAGAGTGAATAGGCTTTTGTTAAGTCAGTGCGCTTCACCATCTTAGGCTACATCACCACTTACCACCAGGTGGGATCGAAGTCACGCGTTGGGTTAGAATAATATAAAAAAAGAGTAAGAGATTTATGACAGTTTTTTTAATCACTAACCTGCATGTTTTGTGACATGCTGAACAACGAACGAGGCTCTGGCAAGCGACACGTCTGCCTTGTTGATCTAGTGGTTGTGAGTGCCTCTAATCATGAGGTCCCAGGTCCGAATCCTGAGTTGGGCTAAAATCAGTTTTTAAGTTTTCTATCAAGTAATTCTCGGTAACAGCCCTGAGTCAGGAAGTTGGCTGTGTTTCACTTCCGTGCCTCGGAAAGTAGGTAGCCGTTGGTTCTGCGTCAGACCTCTCTCCTGTCGTGTTGGATTGCCGTCCTAATAGACTACGAGAGTGAGGGAATAGTGACTGCACGCGTGTGCCTACACACACACCCGTTCATTATAATCCTGTCATGAGTAGATGTCATATGTCACATGTCTAGTCTCTGTTGAGTGGTATCATTATTATGGTGGTATATAAATTAAAAAAATATTTTTAGTCTTTAAATTATTCTCTAATAATTATATTGTTAAAGTATTTTTTTGGAATAATAGAAGTCTAATTTTAACTTAAAATGTAATATCGATCAAGTTTTAAGATGTAATGTAGTAATTTATTAGCGATTGTGTCAACTACTAGATTTTCACCATTGTACCAACATTTACAGTGTGGAAACGGCGCGTATATATGCAGTGGGGCGGTGGATGGCACGATTTGTATTTTCGATGTGGCGCAAGGAAAGTTGATACATACCGTGGAGGCACACACACAGACAGTGAGGAGCGTCGCCTTCTCAAGGAATTCACATTTACTCGTGACAGCTTCTAACGATGGCTTTGTAAAGGTTTATAATGCGTAAGTATTACATTTTTTTGTATGTTCTTTGAGGATAATAGAATAGAATAATTTTAATTCAATATAACGAATAGAGTCCTACAGACGATTAGCAGCAGAGTGGATTCTAACCTGCTTGCAAGTTCCATAAGCCGACAAGCCAGAAGTTTACCTTCTGTATCAAGTTTTGTCTATACAAATCTATATTTCATTCAGTTTTTACCAACCTAGCATGTAAGAAAAATTGTACCAATACTAACATATATGGACCTGAGTCTGAATATAAATGATTTAGATTTAGAGACAAATTTAAAGAAATAAACATATTACCTTTGGCATCGCAATATATTTATGAGAATGTAACATATGTGCATAAAAACATAAATAGCTTTAATAAGAATAAGGATGTGCATACTTTAAAGACTAGGAACAAATATAAGCTTGTAATGCCAGTTACTAGACTCCACAGCATCAGTAATTCATTTATGGGGCAATGTGTACACTTTTACAATAAAATCCCAGAACATATTCAAAGTCAGTCAATAAACAAGTTTAAAAGTTTTATTACAAAAAAACTGTACAAAAAGGGTTATTATAATATCAAGGAATACATGAATGAAAATAACCCCTGGGAATAAGGTGATCGCCACCATGCTGGTTCTATGAAAAATCATTTCAAATTGAATAAACGAAATTATTGTTAAGTGAAATATGTTAGAAAAAAAAGTCCCGCTGGGTTTCTTGCTGGTTCTTCCCAGGACTGGGGTGTTTTCCGAACCAGTGGTAAATATAAAATGACTTTCAATAAGTATTATGTAATAATCAATATTTAATAAAAAATATTCTATTCTATTCTATTAATAATAATAATAACCTAGTAGCCAGAAACCTACATCAAGAGCTCGCTCTGAAATACGGTCTCGTGGACCGGAAATTGCCTTATTACAAGTACTTGCCAGCAGCCGTGTTCGAAAATGACCGCGCCAAGCTCTACTGGGACCGGGCCATCATTACAGACAGGACTATTCTTGCGAATAAGCCTGATATTGTGCTGATGGACCGGGCACAGTCAAGTATATTTTTGGTCGACATTACCATTCTGTATGACGAAAACTTCGTGAAAGCCGAAACAGACAAGCGAACAAAATATCTGGACCTGGCTCACGAGGTGACCGACATGTGGGGTGGCCTGCCGATCGAAATTATACCTGTAGTCGTTTTTGCGAACGGGCTAATCCTAGTCAGCCTCTCGGGTCATCTGAGGCGACTGGGACTCCGTGACGGACCGCTCCGGGCTAGAATGCAGAAGGTGGTGCTCCTGGATACCGCCCGCATCGTCCGTCGGTTGTCTCTCCCCTAACCCACGGCCGTATGGTCACCCCTGCCGAGGGCTTCTATTTGGTTGGCTTTTTATTTATTTACGTGCGTTATTTACGTTATGTATTTATTTCACTATATTAATATATTTATATTTTTGTATATTTGTCACTTCCATTTATATATTTGTGCAGCCCAGCCAGACGAGAAAACTATTTAAATACCCACCATAATAATAATAATATAGACTTCATATATATAGTATTCATAATACTTATTGAATGTAATTTTTTTTATTTACCTTTGGTTCGGAAAATGCCTTTAATATGAATAAACGGCTTTCTAAGAGTGATTTTTTAATAGAATGGATGTTACAAAACGTAGACATCACTGCTCCACAAAATGATCCTAGCTCCAAGTAATTTAAAATTAAAAATTTTGTACAACCGACTTCAATATAAGTTATTAACAATAACTCAAAAACTATTGGTCAGACCTTGATCAAATTTATATGGGACCACATGTGAAGCACCAGCTTTCAAATAAAAAAAAAGAATCATCGAAATCGGTTCACCCAGTAAAAAGTTATGAGGTAACACACATAAAAAAACATACAGTCGAATTGAGTACCGGCTCCTTTTTGAAGTCTGTAGAAAATGATCCACCGCGAATTGAGCATCGCTAAGTGGCGGTAGGCTTATCAATTACGCTGCGGATAAGTTTAGTTCGAATATCGTCACTATCGTAATATTGATTAGTTTTCATTGCACCTTACTTACATAAAACGTTTCTGGGGACGACTGACGACCTAATGGTGTCATATAATAAATATTGTAACTTACATAATGTATGACAATTGAAACGTAAAACAATCGGTGAATAAGGTCAATTTTTGACTGTGCGTCCCTAGTCGTAATAATAATCGTCTCGTTGCCTCGCATGCCTCTCGTCGCGTAGAGGTTCAACACGAGAGCACAACATGTACACACTCGTATCACTTGAACGCCGGATGCCCACTGCGATGGACGTAGAAGAAACTGTTGCTGTGTTTTGCTTTTCCTATTTTTTATTATAATTTTTTACATATTTCCAATAAAAAGAAAATTAATAAGCCACGATGGATGGTTTCTATTCACTGTAATAGCACCATGTAAGTCCCTATATTGTATTTAACAATATTGAACAACATTTTTTTGATAATTTTTATAATTATCAGAAAACGAACGAGTGTGTACAGGCGCGCTCTCGTTTTCATCGCGAGACTCACGAGACCCTTTGACTCGAGCGCGAAAAATCGACACGCTTCCGAGAGCGAACGAGGGTCGCGAGACGCGACGCGACGCGACGAGGACACCATGTACACACTCGTACTCGGCCTGTCTTGTGGTGTCTCGACGAGCGTGTACAGCCGCCATTAGTGTTAGTGATGGAGATTCCCACATTGGATCTCTATCACTGATTAACTAACAGACATTAACTAACCTTTAAAGTAATATTTCATGTATTGCACTCACTGCGCTTTCATCTATCCTTAATTAAGAATCAAAATGCAGGAATCTTGTCACCCCTGAAGACTAAGACAGAATGAGTCGCTATATTAGTTCAGTTCAGTCAGGGTCTCCCGTTTTCGTCATTCACCATATGAAACAGCAGTATCATGTACAAAGACTTCTAGCTATACTGCTAGACGGGCTCTGCGGCCTTAATACATTGTGCACTAAGTTACGGTCAATTCTCCGTAACTCCTTTAGTCTGCTGCGAGCGGGTGAGAAGACTAATTTATTTTGTAAACCGTTGACATTGTTTTCGAAAACGGTTTAAGAAAACGTTGTCGTTTTTTATGATTAGAAGTTTATTTTAGTTAAGTATGTGATTTTATTTCGTTTCGTAAAACAGTAACTGTTGTAAATGAAAATATAATTGCGTGGCATATTTACCGTGACAGTAAATGGCCGCTATAGTATCATACATAGAAGACTGGTAATATTTTTTTATTTAATTTAAATAAAAAAAAATGTATTTTACGATTTTTTTTAATAGGGCGAGTGCTAATCTTTTGAGTTCGCTGAACCTGAAGTCGTGGGTTTTGAGCGCCGCTTTCTCGAACGTCGACAATCGGATCGCGGCCGCTACAGCCGATGGCTCCGTGCACGTTTTGCTTGAAGATCTGAAGACATTGAAAAGCTTCAAGGAGCATTCCAATACGGTATGTATCTATTTGCTTGGTTGCAATTCTAGTTTTAGGCAAAATTCTGCTGTTATTTCTTGTACGTGTCTTAGAAAAAAATAATGATTATATTGTTTGTGTGTAATCTTTCAAATGTCCACTGCTGAACATAGGCCTCCCACCAGGAATGCCACAAAACACGTTTCTGAGCCTACAGTATCTATCTACTACCTGCATGTTTTACCAGGTGTTTAGCTATTCCATCTAAGTGAGATGGGGAGGGGGGGGGGGGGGCACTAAACTCTGTAAAACTGCTATTGAGATTATGTCTCCTTCTAATCTAATTGTTTTAAAATACCTATCTGAAAACCCTTATTCGAGTGTCGAAATAGTGTCATAATATAGGGCAAATATAGATGCCCTATATTATGACATTATTTCATATTTTTCATAAATGTATTAAATACACTTTTATATCTATATTTGCCAAAAAATTTATTTTATTTTCTTATCTTAATATTATACCACTGTCCCAAAATTCAACGTTAAGCGGGCATCAGGGAGTATATAAATTGATGATACCCAGAGGAAAAAAATCTAAACTTTGTTTTAAGTTATAATAACGGTTTTAAAGTACTTTAAAATTTGACACGATATACAATATTTTTACGTACTATGAATTAGACATGGAACGAGTAGGGATTTGCCGAGTACTCGGCCACCGGGTACTCGGCCTAGATTGGGCCGAGTACTCGCGGCATGCGGTTATTTCCCTTACAAACTAGACCCAAATAGGGCCGAAAAACTAGCGTTTCTGCATCACAATCTTCCTCTCTTAAATTTTAAATATTAGTAATAATAATTTCTATTATAGATTCTTATGTAAGTTCAAAATATTTCTGCTGCTTCTCATGTTCCTGATGTTTTAATGTGTCTAATATAATAATAATGATAAAAAACTAGCTTTTTGTCTGTTTTTCTCTGGGATATATTTAAGGCCGAGTACTCGGTACTCGGCCGTTAATACTCGGTGCTCGGCCGAACTCTAAAAAAAGGCCGAATCCGCCGAGTACCGAATCCAAACCGAGTACTCGTCCCATATCTACTATGAATACACATTTACAAATATCACTGTTATTTTTTTTTGTATTAGCAAACTAAGTAGCATAGCTGTTCATCCCAGTTCCAAATAAAACGAAAATATCTGAAGATTTGTAAAAAATTAAATTACTTTAATTTGCATAGTAATTAAATGACTTTAATTTAACTTTTTTCTTGCAATTTTAGAACATTTTAACTTTTAATCTACTTTCATTCGTCACGGTATAAAAAAATGTATCAACATTACTAACATTACTTAACATGACAAGTTATTTTAAAAGTTAGCACAACTAATCAATATTCTTAAATGGTATAATACTCTAGGGACACTAAACACAAAAAAATTCTCATATTTTTTCTAAACAAGAACCAAATAATTATTGAATATGTCGGAAATAGCGGGAATACATCAGGAAAGGTTCATTGTTAAAAATAGTAGTGTGAGAGCGGATGTTCAACTTGTACATCGAAAGAGTACTTTTACATTTCTATCTAATTTGGTCAAAAACTCGGTGGGAGATACTGTAACACATTACAGCGGTACTATTACTTGTCGATATTTATTGTACAATTTCAGAATCATTCTATACATGGTCGGATTAAAGATGATTATGTTGTCAATGTAATTGAGTAGTCTTCTTTTTAATGACGTGTTATTGCGTAAAAGTATAATAACCATTAAGAATGACTAAAAAATGTATTACGTAGTCGAAGTGATAGACAGCGACTTTTTATGAGAAATATTTTAGTGTATTATCGTTTCGGGGACAAACCAGGAATTTGTTCGATTTGCCAACCGTTGATAGATGCGGTTAACACCGAAAATCTGTGTTTCCGAATCCCAGAAATACCTCATCAAAACTGTTGTTCCAGGTGTGGAGTGTCCAGTTCAACGCGCCAAGTAACAAGTTGCTATCAGTTTCCAAAGACAAAAGCATCAATATTTATGAATGTCCGATACCTCCTAAGCCTGCCAAAAAGTGAATTGTATTTAATATGTTAAATAAAAGATGCTTATTATTTGTTGTTTGAAATTATTGTCCCAAGTCATGAAAATAAATAAATTAAATGGGAAATCTTTTTAAATGCTATATTATCTTTATTTCACGAAGTGTTCTCAATAGGAATAGTATGTCTTAACAGATCTTGATTAGTAAAAGCAGCATCATCTGTACTGTAAAGACATTACTTACATTTTTAAGGATCTAAGCACTCATAACGGCGAGCTTCTTCTGAGGATAGTATTTGAAATGGAGTAGAAGGTGGTAGGGAGAATTCGCGTTATTTTATAAAGCATGATGTTTTTATGTCATTAGTGAGATTTAAAATAGATGAAATAGTTATAATCTGGGGCATTCTGTAAACAACGTATCTGCGGTTATCCTTATTACTGTTACGAGCTTGGGGTTCGAGACAATTAAAAACTGCCGATTGAATTACCAAAATTGACACTTTAATTACGGAACACTAATTACAACTTAAAAACACACTAATAGTAAAACACAATTGTACTACTGATCACTTTAGTTCGCAGTTATATCACTTCGAAGTAATCGCAATTCAATATATAGGGTATACCGGCATTATATAGGGCCTCAGATAGTTTCCAGAACCTTCTACTGTAGAAACATCTAGTATGTTCGAGTACATATCGGTCCCGAAATTTCTGGAAGGATCTTGACTCTCCTAGTTCTCCTAATCGATACCAGAGGGCGCTGGTGGTAACTAGTGTTGCCATGTACAAGACATTAATAGTGGCGCGCAACAATATTTATAGGGTAATCTTAAGAATCTAACTGGAACGCCCGTTTTGGTTTGCAGGTAGTCTGAATTCAATCTACGCAGCTACCACTGAAATTGGGGAACGTGCTTTAAAGTTATTTTTTTTGAGTGCAGATTTACAGAGAAGGAAATATCATGAGGAAAACTGTGTGTTATAGTGATTAAAATATTTCGACGACACGTAAAAGTTCGTCAACACACATTGGAACAGCGCGGCAGACTTTTTCGTTTAAATCGGCTTGAGAAATAAGTAGTGGCCTGTTGTTAGCTGTAGATGCATATTATTTAGGTATTCAGTTTTAATATTAAAAATTAAAAGTCTAAATTAACGTAACGGTAATCAAAAAGTCTGCATTATACAGTTTTTAGGAGTTTTTTTTAAAAAAATTGAAGTCATAAATGAATTTGTAGTCCACCTCATGGTACGTGGCTATTGTAGCACATTGAACCTGCAACAAACTTCAAACAAAGAAGAATACAGATGCATTGTTAACCCTGAGAATTCACAGCTTCACAACCACTAATTTTACTGGTTCAATATTCCCTTTAGATCTTTACTTGTAAGGGAAGGCTAAACTGGCATCAAAAAAAACTTGGTGTGCTCAGTAGATCGAGACGGTATTTCATACCAGCCCAGTTCCACCTTTATGAAGCGCAGGTTGGGCCTCACATGGAATACTGTTCTAATCTCCGTGCTGGAGCACCCCGGTGTCAGACCGTTCCACTTGACCGTATTCAACGGAGAGCGGCCCGAATCGTCTACGACCAAGGTCTTTCCGATCGGCTTGATTCACTAGCCTTGCGAAGAGACGCTGAATCTTTGTGCATCTTCTGCCGCATATACCACGGGGAGAGCTTAGAAGAATTGTTCGGATTAATTCCAGCATTCGACCATCGTATACTACGGTAGAACTCGAAATTCTATCCTTATCATCTCGATAGCTTGCAGTCCACTACCGTGCCATTTACTCAGAATTTTCTGCCTCGCGTGGAGGGCCATACTGTGGAATTTACTATCGCCAGCGGTTTTATCCGACCGACATGACCTAGGGAGGGACCTTCAATAAAAGAGCCTACTCCTTTTAAAAGGCCGACAATGCACCTGCAATTCCCAAATCATAGGCGACGGTGATCACTTACCATCAGGTGAGCCGTATGCTTTGCATAAAAAAATTTAACAGATCAGTGCAAGTACTGCTGCGTGGCGGTAGAAACAGGTAAGAGAGTGATACCTATCCAGATGGACTTCTAAGCAGAAAGGAAGTCCTACCGCTTAGTAAAAATGGTAGGTGGAAGCTGTGGCCCATAAACAACTGCCTACATTTATCCTCAAATTTTTTCGTGAGTTTTTTTTAAAGAAAATGACATAGAGCCAATATATTATGGCACGAATGCGTGGTCCGTCCCCGGTTTTGACGGTCGATATTGACGTTCATATGATTCACTGAAGTGATGTGTCAATATCAGATAAATATCTGTTCTAGTAGAATAGAATAGAATGTTTTTTATTCAATATATATTTAATTACATAGTACTTATTGAAAGTAATTTTTGTATTTGCCACTGGTTTGGAAAAATATCTCTGTCCTGGGAAGACAACCAGCAAAAAAACCCAGTGAGTTTTTAAAAGAACTAATTTCACTTTACCATAATTTTGTACAATTTTTAAATTAATTTTAACAGAACTAGCATGATGGCGATTTTATCATTGCCAAAGGTTATTTTCATTCATGTGTTTCTTGATATTATAAGAGCCCTTTTTGTACAATTCTTAAGCGACTTCAAAAAAAGGGAGGAGATACTCAATACGACTGCATTTTTTTTATGTGTTACCTTAGAACCTGTTGAACTGATTTTGATGATTTTTTTTTTCATTTGAAAGCTGGCGCTTCTCATGTGGTCCCATATAAATTTGATCAAGATCTGAATAGTAGTTTTTGAATTATCCTTAATAATGCTTATTTAATTGACTTTGCCTATATTGATGATGTTCTCATTTTATTTTGAAGTCGGTTGTGCAAATTTTTTTAATTTACCACTTGTTCTTTAGTAAAAAATTTAAACTCGTTTATTGATTATAAATTTAAAAGATAAACAAGACGAAATGTTTTGCATTTTTTTTAATTAATTTTTCTTCGCCATTTGCTAGATTTATTCTGAAATCTGAACCTTCTCTACAAATTTGGCAGGTTATTGCAAAATAACCCTGTGTGTACAATTAATATGTAAAACGCCTCCACGATAATACTTCTGCTACTATGTTTTTTTTTAAATTTTGTTCAATATGGATTACACAAATACCTATTAAAAGTCATTTAAGCTTTACTACTGGTTAGGGTAAAACCTCTGTCCTGGGAAGGACCTGCAAAAAACTCAGCGGGATTTTTTTAATAAAATTAATTTACAATATATTATTTTATACAATTAGTATGAAAACATTTCGAAACAGCATGGTAGCGATCATCTCATTTCCAGGTGTTATTATCAATCATGTACTGTATTTTAGATTAATAGGTAACCCTTACTAAACAATTTTTGGTTAATCAAATTTTTAAATTTTTTGATAGATAGCCTGCATATTTTCTGCTATTATATCTATTACAGCACATCTGAAGTTCACTGCTGAACATAGGCTTACATTGGTAGTGTATGGAGACTGCCATAAAGTACGGCCCTGAGCCAAATATGCCTTATATGAAAGTTCCTTCTTAAAAAGTCGATTTCAAATTACTATAAAAAGAATATAATAGTATTACATTCAGAAGTCGGTGCTAAGATATAAAAAAAAAATAATTAGAAACAATAGAATTAAAACCACAACGTCAGATCGAGAAATTATTTTATTCTTTAAACTTCTTTGAAGTCAGCTTGGATTTTTTTGTTCAAAGTTATTGTTTGTGCCCTTTTGAGTGGAATAAGGAATATCATAATTTCAATGTTACCTTTTTTTATAGGATAGGTTGTCAAACGAGCACACAGTCCACCTGATGGTAAGTGGTTGCTGTGACTCATAGACATTTATCCTCAATAAAGAATCAAAATGCAGATGCGTCGTCACCCGTGAGGATAAGATGGAATGCCCCTTTTCCACTATATATACGAAACAGCAGTTGCCAACAAGCTGCCATTTACGCTGGTATTCTGTGAGAGCGCGGTCCCTCCCCGGTCGAGCCGACCTATTCGTGCTACGAGGGTGGATTGAAAAGTACTCGGCCTAACACAGATCCATTCAATTCTAAAAATCAGATCTACCCACATTATTTAGTTCAGTTCAGACTAGTTCATTGTGTGAAGTTCGAAACGTGTGCGATAATTAGTTGTGATTTTATAAATTTATTAACAAAGTAATCGGACACAGTTTTCGCGAATGGAGCAAATCGAGCAGCGTGCCGTCATTAAGTACCTCCATAAGAAGGGGCTATCATCAAAAGCCATCCATGATGACATGGTCAGTACATTAGGCGATTGTGCTCTGTCATATTCATCCGTCAAAAATGCATAGCAGAATTTAAGCGTGGTAAAGGTGTGAAAGATGAACCCCGCTCTGGAAGGCCTTCGACGTCAACTACTGACGAAAATATTAAAAAAGTACTTGATTTAATAATGGGAGACCGCAGAATAAAAATTAGAGAGATAGCCGAGATTATAGGCATCTCTTATGAACGAACTCAAAACATCATTATCAACGAGTTGGGTTTCCACAAGGTGTCTGCGAGGTGGGTTCCGCGACTGCTTTCAGTTGAACAAAAAAGGACGCGATTGACTATTTCACGCGACTGTTTGGAATTATTTGAAGCCGATGCAGATGATTTTTTGAATCGTTTTGTTACTATAGACGAAACATGGGTTCATTACTGTACACCGGAAACAAAACAACAATCAAAAAATGGAGAAGACCTGGTTCACCACCCCCTAAAAAGGCTAAGTCGATTTTGTCGGCAAATAAGGTGATGGCTTCAGTATTGTGGGACTCGAAAGGTGTGATTATGATTGATTATCTTGAAAGGGGTCAGACTATAAACTCTGATTACTACTGCACCTTACTACGTCGTTTACGAGAGGAAATAAAAGAAAAACGTCGAGGAATGCTCAGAAGAAAAGTCCTGTTTCATCAAGATAACGCCCGTGTTCACACGTCAGTACAGTCAATGGCTGAAATTCACAACTGTGGCTTTGAACTGTTACCGCATCCGCCGTATTCACCTGATCTGGCACCATCAGATTGCTTTCTGTTCCCTAACCTAAAAAGCACTTGGGAGGTCAAAGATTTTCGACAAACGACGAGGTCAAAGCAGCTGTAGACGCATATTTTGACTCTAAGGAAGAATCATTTTTTTTAACGGTCTAAATGCTTGGAAGGGGAGGTGGCAAAAGTGTATTGAACTTGATGGTGATTATGTAGAAAAATAAAAATATAACTGATTTAGTATGTGTTTATTTTCTTGGTTAGGCCGAGTACTTTTCAATCCACCCTCGTATAACTATACTACTGTGGCGGCGTTAATTTCTGAACGCACCACTTCAATTAAACACTGTAATGTAGATCTGGTAACATTGAGAGAGAGACATTATTATGACGCAAAATCTGTAGACATATACGAGGTCTCTCAGTGTTTTCCACTCAATTCTTTGTTTTTGCATGCCGAGCGCAAAGCGCGTGGGTATGTTCTACTAACGCCTAAAAATCAAAATTCCACCGTTTTGTCGCATGAAATCGTATCCAGCAATCATATTACACATATAAAGATATAAAAAGCACATTGTTAGAAAGATAAATGGTTGTTGAACTTATTAATATTTTTTTTAAATCGATAAATTGCCATTTTTAAATAAAAAAAGTGGTTTTATTGGCTTATGGTGTGGATTTATCATGTCCCCAAGGCTTGTAAACACTATAACTTTTGTAAATATCAATTGTTTAACTCAATCTATTTATTAATCTCTTCATCTATCATGTGGGAAGCCACTGAATGTAAATGGCAGTGTAATTTTGTTTTGTTTAGCTATAATTAATTTTTTTCGGCTCGAAAATGGCGAAATGTTCGTTGATTTGGTAGCCTCGTATAGAATTATTTCTGTAAATGGGGAGCTGCAGCCACAGAGTAGTTTACTCACTAACTCAGTTGGCCATCGCCATAGATTACTGTATATATCAGTTCGCCGCATTAGCTCGCTACATTTATATTTATCTATGGTTCGCCGTCAGTCGCCGTCGTGAGTGAACATTATTTCGGTTGTTTGCAGCGGCTCAAAAAGATCGCTGTACAAATACACAATATTCGAATAACCAAATTTCTTAAATACTTGATTATAATAATAATAACAGATTTTTTTATTACAATATTTTAAAAGCACAGAATAAATAATAGTAGTACGTACTAAAAGTAAGTATGTAGTATCAATTTTTTTGTCATGGGTGAAATTTTCATGGTTTTCGAGGGTGTTGAAACCGATAGGGTTGTCGAAATGTAAATCCAAGATGGCGGCCGCAATATGTATAAATTTGTTCAATATGGGTGTCATTTTCATGGTTTTCGAGGGTGCTGAAGCCAATAGTGTTGTCGAAATGTAAATCCAAGGTGGCGGCTGCAATAGGTATAATTTTTTTCATCATGGGTGTCTTTTTCATGGTTTTCGAGAATGTTGAAGCCGACAGTGCTGTCGAAATGTAAATCCAAGATGGCGGCTGAAATAGATATCAATTTTTTCGTCTTGGGTGTAATTTTCATGTTTTTCGAGGGTGTTAAAGCCGATAGTGCTATCGAAATGTAAATCTAAGGTGGCGGCTGCAAGGGGTATCAATTTTTTCATCATGGGTGTCATTTTCATGGGTTTCGAGGGTGTTGAAGCCGATAGTGCTGTCGAAATATAAATCCAAGATGGCGGCTGAAGTAGGTACCAATTTTTTCGTCTTGGGTGTAATTTTCATGGTTTTCGAGAATGTTGAAGCCGACAGTGCTGTCGAAATGTAAATCCAAGATGGCGGCTGAAATAGATATCAATTTTTTCGTCTTGGGTGTAATTTTCATGTTTTTCGAGGGTGTTAAAGCCGATAGTGCTGTTGAAATGTAAATCCAAGATGGTGGCTGCAATATATATCATTTTTTTCATCATGGGTGTATTTTTCATGGGCTTCGAGGGTGTTGAAGCCGATAGTGCTGTCGAAATGTAAATCCAAGATGGCGGCTGCAGTAGGTACCAAATTTTTTCATCATGGATATCATTTTCATGGTTTTCGAGGGTGTTGCAGCCGATAGTGCTGTCGAAATGTAAATTCAACATGGCGGCTGCAATAGATATCAATTTTTTCATCATGGGTGTCATTTTCATGGTTTTCAAGGGTGCTGAAGCCGATAGTGCTGTCGAAATGTAAACCCAAGATGGCGGCTGAAGTAGGTACCAAATTTTTCATCATGGATATCATTTTCATGGTTTTCGAGGGTGTTGAAGCCGATAGTGCTGTCGAAATGTAAATCCAAGATGGCGGCTGAAGTAGGTACCAATTTTTTCATCATGGGTGTCATTTTCATGGTTTTCAAGGGTGTTGAAGCCGATAGTGCTGTAGAAATGTAAAGCCAAGATGGCGGCTGCAATAGGTATACATTTTTTCATCATGGGTGTCATTTTCATGGGTTTCGAGGGTGTTGAAGCCGATAGTGCTGTCGAAATGTATTTAAACTACTTTAAAAAAAAATCCGTTTAATCATGCTATACGTTATTTTTAATGCGAAGGCATGCTCAATTGGATTTACCAATATATTATAGTTTAATATTCCCTTAAGCTTGTAACGTGTGAGATGTTTAGTGTAACTGAGTGATAATAAACCATTATTATTTTACGCATAGACTTTTATTGGAGTGAAGATTAAAAGTACTAAGTAGTACGCATACTACTACATTGGTGACGGCCTCTTGAACTGAGTGCATCGCAACCGCAAAGGAGTACATTAACGGTGTTAACGTAATTTTTGGAACGAGCTTCAGTGAACATTTTCAGTAAGCAGTGTAGTATCACATAAAAACACAAGATTATAATTTAATAATTTGTTGTCATCGCCATTACAAGCCGCAGAATTGCATCGATCCGATTGGCTTATCGTGGGCTTATCGTCGAAGCGGGAAATTCAAATCTGGACTTCACTTCGACATACATTGCTGCGTGTCATCGGGGATTCGACGTACATTGCTGCTCCTGCGTAATAAGTTTACATTGCGGCATGTTGAAAAAACATATAGACTTACATTGCTGTTTTCGGTAATTCATTGCGTTTTTGTTTTTTTTATACAAAAAATAATAATCTTCGTGTCGATCTTATCATTAATTCTAAATATTTCACGTTAATTTTAATCTTAAATAAGATAATATATTACACATATAAATATATAAATAATTAAAATTAATTAAGTTCTTACAAAAATTGTTTTTGATAGATAATTTTTTTTTCTGCGTATTATGTGTAATTTTACATAATTATTGCCATTGCACTGGGTTGACTGAATTTTTTTTTTGTAATAGTGTTCAGGTCTCTGTTTTACACATATCAACTGTATTTTATTTTTTTTGTATTGCCATTTTGTGATTTTATATTTAGATCAAGGGTGTCTATTGTTCTATTCCTATCGTTTATGTATGTAGTCACAAAAACTGAACATCACTCTTCCACACAGCTTAGCTCCATTAATTTCTTTAAGTAACATTAACTCACTACACAATTATCAGACATTACCATGACAGATAAAGCTGAACCTTCACCGACTGCCGATCCTAATATTGCTCAACAGATGTTTTTTTTAAGACAGAGCTAGAGAGACTCGCTACAGTACTACATTCCACGCAACAGGAGAATACTCTTCTTCATGCACAAATCGAAGGTAAGCCTCTAAGAACAGAGGATACTCCCATAAACGGACTTTCCCCTCAAGTTTGTAAAGCCTTGTGGTTCGCACACATTGAAACCCAATTTCGTGTAGCGGGAATCACAGGGGACCAGACCATGTATGACCATGTCATTGGTCAACTGGATTTTAGGATTACAGCTGAAATTGAGGACATCGTTACAAATCCACCTAGGACTAACAAGTATGAACACCTAAAAACGGAAATCATACGTCGTTATCACAATCTGAAGAAGAACGTGTTCGACAGCTTCTGAACGATGAGGAATTGGGCGATCGTAAGCCATCCCAATTCTTAAGACACTTACGTTCTCTAGCTGGGAGCACACTCACGGAGGAGAGCATTTTGCGTCAACTTTTCATGCGCCGCCTGCCACAACATCTTCAGGCAATCCTTGCTGCAAGTGCTGACCCACTTGATGATATTGCAATTCGAGCGGACAAAATTCTCGAAGTAGCTCCTAGCCTTGCATCATCTTCGAGCCCGTTCGTACATGCAACTTCTGCATCTTCTTCAGGTCCTACATTTGACCTATGTGCCCTTGCTGCTCAACTGCGGTACAACAGCTGTCTGCAACAGTTGCAGCGCTTACTCGGACTCGAGAAAAGCAGCGTAGTCGAAGTCGAAGCAAGTCAAGGAACCGCACACGATCTGATGGTAAGTTATGCTGGTACCATTGGACGTTTAAAGAAAAGGCAAGCAAGTGCGTTAGTCCTTGTTCATGGCAAGCGGAAAACTGCCAAGCCAGTCAGTAGCGACGGCAACTGATTGTGCTAAACCAGGCCGTCGCTTGTTTTTAACGGACAAAACCAGCAAGGTCAGGTTTTTAATAGACACAGGTTCTGACCTATGCTGCTATCCTCGTAGGTTGCTCGGTGGTCGAGCGTCTCTTACCAAGTATCAACTCAGTGCAGCCAACGGCAGCACCATCAAGACATATGGTAGTGTATCGCTAAAACTTAACTTTGGGTTGCGGCGAGATTTCCACTGGCAATTCGTAGTGGCGGACGTCAGCACTCCCATTATAGGTTCGAATTTTCTTGCGCATTACCATCTGCTGCCCGACTGCCGCAATAAAAACGTTCTGGATGGAATAACCGGCCTTTCTGTTTCTGCATCCCTTGCCACTACGGAACAGGTTAGCGTAAAAACAATTACAGTCGATGCGGAATCACGGTTCAATAAAATTCTCGCCGAATTTCCATGTATAACACGGCCTCCAGGACTTCACAGAGACATTAAACATTCGACGGTACATTACATTAAAACGACAGATGGCCCACCAGTGTCATGTCGGCCACGTCGCCTCGCACCGCATAAGCTGGTGATTGCTAAACGTGAGTTCGATGAGATGCTTGGTAATGGCACCGCAAGACCAACCAAAAGTCCGTGGGCTTCTCCACTGCAATTGGTGCCCAAGAAGGATCTGGTTTCTTGGCGACCATGCGGTGATTATCGTTGTTTAAATGCGCGAACCATCCCAGACCGCTATCCGTTGCGTCATATCGGGGATTTTAGTAATAACATCGCTGGATCTACTGTTTTCAGTACGCTTGATCTGATAATAGCTTACCAACAGATACCAGTCAACGACGAAGATGTATGTAAAACGGCAATCACAACTCCTTTTGGATTTTTTGAATTCCCGTATATGACTTTCGGATTGCGCAATGCGGGACAAACGTTCCAACGCTTTATGGATGAGGTTTTGCGGGATTTGGATTTTTGTTTTCCGTATATCGATGATATACTCATATTTTCCCGCAATGAATAAGAACACGCTTGTCATCTTCGCATTCTCTTTCAGAGGCTAGCCGATTACGGCATCGTCGTAAATCCTGCTAAGTGCGTACTGGGAGTAGACAGCGTCATCTTTTTAGGATACCGCGTTTCTAAAGACGGTATAAGTCCTCCGCCTGAACGGATAGCCGCATTACAGGAGTACCCTCCCCCTAAGACAGTGCAGGGTCTTCGTAGGTTCCTGGGTATGATCAATTATTACAGACGATGTTTACCACGTGCGGCTGAGTTGCAAGCGCCGTTGATAAACATATTAACTGATACAAAACTCAAGGGAGCAAAACCGGTACCTTGGACGCCAGAGTTGGAGTGTGCCTTTAATGCTTGTAAGGAAAGTTTCAAAGCAACTCTACTCGCATATCCACAGCCTGATGCCTCCTTAGGTCTGTTCACAGACGCATCAAGTGTCCAGGTAGGTGCTTGTCTGCAGCAACGTGTAGGTAATGAATGGCAACCCCTTGCTTTTCTTAGTAAAAAGTTAACTGCTCGTCAATCAACCTGGCCTGCATATTATAGAGAACTTTTAGCCATATACGAATCCGTGCAACACTTCAGACATATTTTGGAAGTGCAACAATGTACCATTTTTACAGATCACAAGCCTCTTCTTTACGCTTTTACTCAGCGTCGGGAGAAACTACCTCCGGTACAGTTAAATCAACTTACCTTCATTTCGCAGTTCACGACTGATATTTCACATATTAAAGGTGTGGATAACATTGTGGCTGACACTATGTCGCGAATTGAGGCAATTTCGCTGGAGGATGACTTCGCCGACCTAGCTTTGTCGCAAAAAGACGATGAGGAACTTCAAAAACTTATTAGTGACGGCACTTCTCTTAAACTAGAGAAGGTTTTGTTGCCTGGGACTGATGTCACAATATTTTGTGACACTTCCACGGGTCAGCCACGTCCTTTCCTTACCGCTCCTTTCCGTTGGAAATACTTTGATAAACTCCACAATTTGAGTCATCTAGGTCTCCGTGCAACATCTCGTCTTCTCACAAAAAGGTTTGTTTGGCCTTCTATCCAGAAGGATGTTCGCGATTGGACTAAGACGTGTCTCTCATGCCAACGTAATAAGGTCACCAGGCACGTGGTCTCTCCTTTAGCTAATTTCGCTGCACCTGCTGGCCGCTTCAGGCACGTTCATGTTGATATTGTAGGTCCTCTTCCCGTCTGCGAAGGCTATCGCTATCTTTTGACGGCTGTAGATCGATTCACACGATTCGCCTGAAGCGTGGCCAATGCGCGGTATCACCGCCGAGGAGACGGCTGACACTTTGATGACTGGCTGGATATCGAGATTTGGTGTCCCTTCCCATATCACTACAGATCAGGGTCGCCAGTTTGAGTCCGATTTATTTCGCAAACTTATGACACTTTTAGGCACTAAAAAGCTACGAACGAATAGTTATCACCCGTGTGCGAATGGTATGGTCGAACGCCTGCATAGGCAGCTTAAGGCTTCCCTGATGTGTCGCAACGAGCCCTGGATCAAAGCATTACCTGCTGTACTTCTTGGCATGCGTGCTGTGTTAAAAGAGGATCTCAAGGCTTCAGCAGCCGAACTTGTATACGGAGATCCCTTACATCTCCCTGGAGAGATGATCGTTCCTTCGTCAGTTTCACAAGTATCTGATCCATTTGATTTTGTCTCACGGCTTAGAATTATGATGTCAGACTTGAGACCTGTACCTGCATCTCAACATTGTAAAAGAAAAGTTTTCCTGTTTAATGACCTTTCCACCACTTCACACGTGTTCTTGCGAGCAGACCACGTGAAGCCGCCATTGGAATCACCTTACTCAGGACCATTCCAGGTTGTCAGTCAATCAGATAAGACTGTCACTATCGTCGTGGGAAACAAGGAAGTCGTCGTGAGCATTGATCGCGTTAAACCCGCATTCATCCTCGCACACACTCCACAATTTACACAATCTCAAAATCCTGATACATTTTTACCCTCTTCAGTTACGAATCAGTTACCTTCACACACACAAAATCCTCTCACTCAAAACACAAGTAATTCTGACCATGACTCTTTAGCCCCATCACCCAAATACACCACACGCTCAGGTAGACGGGTTAAATTCGCTCGTCCTTTCGATCTTTGATCGATTACCTCTCTCCGTGGGGGGGGTGATGTGGCGGCGTTAATTTCTGAACGCACCACTTCAATTAAACACTGTAATGTAGATCTGGCAACATTGAGAGAGAGACATTATTATGACGCAAAATCTGTAGACATATACGAGGTCTCTCAGTGTTTTCGACTCAATTCTTTGTTTTAGTTTAATATTCCCTTAAGATTGTAACGTGTGAGATGTTTAGTGTAACTGAGTGATAATAAACCATTATTATTTTACGCATAGACTTTTATTGGAGTGAAGATTAAAAGTACTAAGTAGTACCCATACTACTACACTACTAATATAGCTGCAGCATGGCTCTACCAAATAGTTACATACATTAAAACTTTATCCCCTATTTCGCCACCTCTGGGGCTGGATATTTTCTCATATCGCGTATAATAAACATACCTACTATACAGTGAATTGTAAAGCTTCTTTTTTAAAGTCTGTTGAACAAAAAAAGTGTTCTTTGTGTTTTCAAAAGGCTTATGACATATTGTATTGCTGATATAGAAGACGAATATAGACAAAAATAGTCATCACATGGAACTTATAGGAAATAATTATTTTTAATTTAATTTGATTGTATAATTTTACTCTGTGAATAATGTTTACCTACAAGAAACGTGTTATGAAATTGTTGAAACATCGCTCAATAAATCACGCTACGCTGCATAAGCCGATAGTACGTGGTACCTGCTCTGCTCCCTTCGGTAAGCCGGTGCCGTCAGAGGGTTCTTGATTAATTTTCGGCGGTAAGAGGATTCGTCTATGGCCGTCTGTTACGGATATTCTAGCATCCACGCAGGTAATCCTATGATATTTGAAAACATGGATACATTGTATCGTCAATTATGAAACTGAAGCATACAAGTTCTTTGACTTCAATATAAATAAAATTAGAACATCATCAATGTAGTCGAAGTCAATTAAATAAGATTACTCAAAAACTACTGGTCAGATCTTGATATGGGAGCACATGTCAAGCACCAGTTTTCAAATAAAAAAAGAATCATTGAAATATGTTCACCCAGAAAAGTTATGACGTAGCACACATAAAAAAAGAGAAAAAAACATACAATCGAATTGAGTACTGTTTCCTTTTTGAAGTTGGTAGAAAAAAACAGTCGAATTAAGAACCTCCTCCTTTTTTTGAAGTCGGTCGATAGCATAAATAAATTTAGAATGTCGAAAAAATAGGCACTATACTAAGGAATACGATACAGAAGAATCGAATTTGGTTTTTCATTTAAAAAATATTGTTAAACATTCTAATGATAATCTAATGTCAGTAAGTTATCAAAGTAAGTCATCAGAAGTTTTCGACAGTGAAGCCCCAAGCACTAGCTCAAGGTGACTAGAACGCAGTCTCAATAGCGAAGATATCGCGTAAGATACCATGATACAAAAATACAGTCGGATTGATATTATTTTTGAAGTCCTTTAAAAAAGGTTAATAAATATATTTCAGTATAGTTCAATAGTTCTTGGCCTCCATATATTGAATTTATTAACTTCCCCTCTTATGCAGTACTTTGTTAAAGTTGGAAAAGTTTTAATTTTCTAAGATCTTAGCGGTCAGCCACCGCAGAGTACTATCTACTACACCTGAGGATGCCTCTTGTAGAGGCGAAACACTTGTCGTATTATCGACGGTGGTGTGTTTTTCCTAGGCCCGTATTAATAAACGTTACTCAACGACAAACTCAAGTGCGTAATCATTTGATACGCCCTCATTACGATATCAGCATCTCAAGATCGTTGCTAATTAATAAACACATAAAAACAGTATCTCAAAACGCTGTATTTAGGAATACTGTTCTGTGACTTACACTCAAGTACACACACTTGATAGTCGAGTTTCGTTTATTAATCAGTGTGGCACTCAGCTGATATCGTAAACCTAAACCGCATCTTGAGATATGTTTCTTAATAAGATCATAACCTCAATATTGTACTCAAGTGCGTGTACTTAAGCTGAGTAACGTTTATTAATATGGGCCCTAATGTAGTTTTGGTGGGAATAGTGGTGCTGGAATTAGTGGTAATGGGGATAGTGCACGCGATTGAGGGAGGGAGGTGCTCTTTAAACTAGGTAGGACACATCATTTTATTTTAATGAGGGGATATTTTCAAAGTAAATTTTTCCAACTTTTATATAATGGATTTCCGCAAAGTAATGCTTGATTCTATTAATTATCTACTTTGTGTCTTAGCTCCTAGTCTACTCTTGCCTGAAGTAACGCTCAAGCAATAAAATCGGAGATGATTAGGATGCAGTGTTCTAGAAGCAAGTCGGGCTTAAAGGAGTACGGATTATTCCAGTTTAGTAGACAAATTGCGGTCTCTGACAGAGATTCGTTCCCAGGGTACACAGCGGAGAAGATAGACTACTGCGGTTCTAGTTCCAAATTATCAGTGACGTCAACACAAATTAGCTATAACAGACACTTGACATTATTTCAGTAGAACCAGAGTGACCGACACAGCCCAAGGGATTAATAAGCTGAAGTAGCAATGGGCCGGCCATATAGCTCGAAGACACGGTGGAGAAAAAAGGTTCTCGAGTGGCAGCTTCGTAGCGATAGGCGAAGTGTAGCCACTTCTCACTAGATGGAGTGATGACCTGGTAAGACAGGTCAGTAGTATAGTTGTAGCACGAAGGGGTCGGATCGATGGGGGAAGGACCACGCTCTCACAGAATACCAGCGTAAAATAGCAGCTTAACGCCGCTGTGTTTCGTATGGTGAGTGTAGAGAACTAGATACACTTTTTACTGGAAACAATGCATTCCATCTTACTCCTCACGGGTGACAACGCATCTGCATTTTGATTCGTAATCGAGGATAGATGTAGATGTCTATGGGCCACAGCAACCACTTATCGTCAGGTGGACTGTGTGTTCGTTTGTCACCCTTATCCTATAAAAAATGATTTTAGTAGACGAAACCGAAAGAATTTCATAAATACAAAATTTGTTAAAATGAACTAAGAGAAAATTTGCGTGGTAATATTATTATATTGCTACTTATTATCTGGTTACTTAATTGCTTAACACACTATGTACTAAATTACTTATAATATTTCAATGTTAACACACAAGATATTGCACCTATATAATTCATCTTTTGAAATAAAAAGTGAGATCTCGATGCCAGTGACCTTTATATTTGGAATCTGGTTTCTACTTTTTAAAACTAAATTCATGTAGCATGTCGAATTTCGATCAGCCTTGTCTTGCCTTTTTTGTATTGATTAATGTAATTTAAGTAGGTAACTATTTAAAGGTGAAATGTTTTTGAAAAAATGCGTAACGTTATATAAATAATTATCTGCACTTATTTCATAACCGGCTTCGCTGCGGGCGGGGGGTTTGGTACCTAGCAAATATGTGTATAGTCTTCTCTTTAATCATCAGATTGTAAAAGCACACTGCTGGGCTCTGTAAAGGCCTCTTTTTTTGCTATAATACCTACGTTAGGATTGGCGATTGCAGGACGGTTTGTGATTTTATCATTCATTTGTCGAAGGCCATGAGATCATTCTAGAAATTCCCATTATTAACTCTAACAACACCTACTGGTGGAAATGGAGTGGATTCTCTATTGCAGCTACCACAAAGCACGGTTAAGGATTTTTACAAGTATTTGCATAACCTACAAATAATTGTTTCGGGGCTGATGTTTGTGCAATTTGTTAAATGCTTTTTAAAAAATACAATTCAAATAAAAATGTAGCGACGTTAAACCACCGATTTTGATAAAACCTGTTTAAGAACCAGTGCTAGAAAGTCTGCTTCTAAATAAAAAAAACTGCACCCAAATCGGTTCACCCGTTTAAAGAGCTACGGTGCCACAGACAGACAGACACACATAGCGGTCACTTATAACACCCCTCTTTTTTCGTCGGAGGTTAACATCCATCATAACGTATTTTATTCAATGTGTAGTGTCAGTGCCGGCCTGAGGCATGTTTTAGGATGGAACGAGACCCAATTATGGCGCCCCCCTTGCTTGCCCCTAATATATACCAGTTGTACGTGCACATGCAACCATGCAAGCATGAAACTGGGAAGATCTCGACAACACCTTAAATCTATGTCTAATTTGTCGATTGAAAACAGCGATGCTCGTAGTATTTTAGGCACTGCACTCCTTACCGTATCTATAGGAACTGTTGATGTAGAATGAAAAAACAAAATTAAGTCAATATTCATTAATGAGATCAATAAGCATATTCAACTTTAGAACTGGTAGTTATACGTTATGTTATATGTTTACTAATTCATGTAACAATGCTTATTAACAAACTCTTCAGGTTTAGCCTACTGGCTCCTAATAATAATATAATTAACCCATTGAATGTCGGAAAAATTAAAACAATAGCATAACAATAGCAATTAGGACACCTGTATATCCTTAAAACTCTCAATGGGTTAATAATAAACTATTTAAATGGAGAATTTTTTTTTTATTAAATCGCTGTGTTACGCACTTTTACATTTACCAATTTTTATATGACCTCCTCATACGATAATGTTCTGAGCTATATCATTTTCAATTGACAGCAAGGCTAGATCAGAAAGCTTATCTTCTGCGAGAGTCGACCTCAGCTATGTTTTACTTAGCTTAAGCTTGCCAAAACTGCGTTCATCTTTGGCCACCGTAATCGGAATAGTTACAAAAATTCCGAGAGCTGTCCAAATAATAGGTCTTTACCTATGAAATTGCCGTTCTGCAGTACTGGCCATTTCAAATCAAAATAATTTTTGTTTGCCGAAGAATTCTAATTTCAAATTACTTTTCTTTTAAAAACATGGAATCGTTGTTTCAAAATTAGTTATTTGTTTACTGATAACCGTTATGTTTTTTATCTTTTTCGTCATCATGGATACGTTAAAAATTCGAATAATTATACCTAGTCAGGTCATAAATTCTGTCACATGTTTAATATAAAATAATTGAAACAAGTTTATTCATTATGTAACCATTTATATACCAAAATGAACTTAACAAAACATAGATTCTTATGACACTAAAGTTTATTCAAAATGACCTCCGTGATTTTGAATACAGGCCTTCAATCTTCGCGGCCAGTCGTCTATCGCAGCACGAACGAGGTCCATGTCAATATCGGCGGCTGCCTTAATCAAGGATGTCTTGAGTGACTCCAAATTGGGATGAGGCTTTGAGCACGCCTTTTCCTCCAAGTGTTGCCATATTTTGTAATCTAACGGATTCAAATCTGGACTGGAGGAGGGCCAGTCTTCGTGCCGGATGAAGTCGATTTCACGCGCCGCCAGCCAGTCTTGTGTGCTCTTCGCTCTATGAGCTGGCGCCAAATCTTGTTGGAATACCCAGTGCCTGTTATTGAACATGGTATGAGAAACAGGTTCCACAAGGTTCGTCAGGACTGTATCTTGATACACAACTGCATTCGTTTTTACACCTTTCTCACAAAAATGTACCTCTGTTAAGCCCCAATAAGAAACTCCCAACCATACCATGAGCGAGGATGGAAAATGACCTCGTTGGACACGCGGAATACGGTTGCTCGCTTCTTCACTACTGTGTGTGTACACCTTATCATTTTGTTTGTTGTAGCTCTCTTCTACGGTAAAAAATTTTTCATCCGAAAAAAGAATTTCCCGATATTTTTTTTCCGCATACCACTTCAACAAAGCGCGGTATCTCTTCAGTCTCAGGTCCATTAGACGAGCATTCAAACGATGTCCTGTTTTTCTTCGATATGCCCGAAGCCCTAAGTCTTCATTTAACACCCTTTTCACCGTGGTTCTGCTTAACCCCATCTGAAGGGCCAACAGTTTCTGCTTACGTTTGGGATTTTTTTGAATTCGCGCCTTCACAGCTTTTATCACTGCTATCCTAACAGACCGAGGACGACCACTTCTTGACCTGTCATCTACACTAGAGTCTTCATTGTATCGTTTGATGGTATGATAAACGAATCTTTTGGTTATATTCAAATTTTTCAGTATGTCAAAAATTTGAATTGGCGCGTAACCGCAACGATGCAACGCAATAACTGCAACACGGTCTTCTTTAAGCGTCCACTCCATATTTAAAAATGAGTAAAATTCTAAAAAGTATACAGTTTTATTTTCATGAACGATTCGAAATTCGAATTCAATCAACTTTTTTGTGGCCAGCATTCTAAAAGAAAAGTTTTTACTGTTGACAATACTTATGACCTGACTAGGTAGAAAATGAGTACCGTCGTGGCAGCAACGCGGCACAAGCGGCACACAACATCATCGACGTTTACGGAGCCAATACTACAAACTAACGCACAGCCTGTGCGTTACCTGTGCGTGTGTGGTTTGCCCGCTTCCGTTCTGGAAATTTCGACCTGAAAAATAAACTCCGTGATCGACCGAAAACTTTGTTCAAATTAAAGGACAATGACGAATTAAAGGTGATTCTGGAAGCTGATGATACTCAATGTACGGTTGAATTCGCAGCAGCTTTCCACGTTAGCATCAAAACAATATTGGTCCATTTGCGTCAAATTGGCAAGGTAAAAAAGCTTAACATATGGGCGCCCCACGAACTTAATAATCGCCAGCTCGAAGTACGCATTGAGACGTGCTTTTGTACTGCTTCACAGGCACACAAACGAAGGAATTTTGAACCGCATTGTTATATGCAATGAAAAATGGATTCTGTTTGACAATCGTAAGTACTCAGCAAGTTGATTGGATCCTGATTAAGCAACTAAATAACGTCCTAAGCGAAAACTTACCCCGAGAAAAGTGATGGTCACTGTTTGTTGGTCTAGCGCCGGTGTGATTCATCATAGCTTCTTACCAATCAGGATGAGCATTACTGCAGATATGTACTGTGAACAAGTGAACACAATTATGGAGAAGCTCACACCTTTCCTGCGCTCTAGCTTTGGTCAATCGCTCGTCCCCGCTGTCCTGTACGGCAACGCGCGACTTCATACTGCACAACAGACGGTCTCCAAGTTCCAACAGCTGGGTCTCGGTCTGGTGAAGAGCTCACGTCATCCGCCATACTCAACAGACCTTGCGCCTACAGACTTCTACTTTTTGCAGAATTTAAATAACTTTTTGGCGGGAATAAAATTCAATACCCGAGAAGCAGTACAAAATACCTTTGAAGAATTTGTTGCCTCCCTCGTCCAGCTGATTTTTTCAAGAAGGGCATTAATAAACTGCTACTGCGTTAGCAAAGATGCATCGATTGCATTGATGATTACTTTGATTAATATAAATAAAAAATATTGAAAAATACTTACGTTAACTTATTTCTAAAAAAACGGCAATTTCATAGGTAAAGACCTAATTTTAGGTAACGTATCTTGCCACTTATTTAATACTAAGAACTAAAAGATTGCTTTCGGGTGACCTTTATCGATATGTAAAAACTTTTTCAAACACATCATTTCTCTTGAAAGCTCCAATTCCGAAATATCGCGATTAAGATCATGCGTTCATTTTTCCTCCAACTTTGAGCATACTTTCTTAAAATTTTCATCGGT
The DNA here is from genome assembly GCA_033319125.1 of Parnassius glacialis. Taxonomy (NCBI): domain Eukaryota; kingdom Metazoa; phylum Arthropoda; class Insecta; order Lepidoptera; family Papilionidae; genus Parnassius; species Parnassius glacialis. The sequence continues at coordinate 34,024,287 of JAVANC010000028.1, read as the reverse complement.
CTTATTCAAATCATAGAGGAAACTCTCTATATTATTCTATTTTATAAACGCCAAGTCTCATTATATATATATATATATATATATATATATATATATATATATTATATATAGGATAAGGGTGACAAACGAGAGTTATCCTATATATAAAAAAGTTGTCTAAAGCATGTCTCTATTTAAGTTTATGGCGGTGTTTTACCTTGGATAGAAAACATTTGTTCTGAATAACATTTCTGGATCCTGAATATATTTATATTTTATTCTTTTTCTTTATATATTTAGAGTCAAAAGTATCTGAATTTGGGATTTCTCAAACCTTTAAAAATTCATAACTTCGAAAATGTTAACCTTATCGTAAAAAGTCATGGGACTTTTTTATTTGTATTTTATCCAGTTTGAAAATAACAATTCGTCTCAATTGAAAAAAAAATCGGTTTGAACAATATGGCAACGAGTTGCCCCATGGAAACATGCATTTATATCATCAGCAGGACAACTTAAAGAGAGTCGCATGTAAACATTGAGGTGGAATAGTTTTGGTACTCATGCGCCGATTCCTCCTGGGCTTTTAGAACATTTTCTTTTTTTTCGTTCGCGGATACTTTCAAACTCCGAATTTATTCCAGCTTTTTCAGCTGTATCTTTAGCTGCAATGAAAGCCTTTGTTAATCCTTCGTCTCAAGGTATATTCTTTTTTGTGCATCAGTTTTTTTTAGCATCTGATAAATATACGCGCTCTGCTTGCATGCATGTGCTGACAAGATTAACGTGGAATAAAAAGTCGTACCAAATGAATAAAGACAGCAAAAACTCGAACTTCTTAAAATTGGCTGCAAGTGATTTAGCTTCCAAACTTGCCACGGGATCAGTTGTGTCAATACTCTTTTTCCAAGGCACTTTTTACTTCGGCGTACTGATGCCGCACCGCTTGCAAGCTGTTGACTCTACTTTCGCATCTTGTTTGACACACCTTCTTTAAAGTTAAGCTCTTCACATGTTTTGAAATAACTTCCCATCTTTTTGTTGAAATTGTAAAAAATACAAATAAGCGCTGAAGAATGCCGCGCTCATCTCAACAAATAAGGCCATACGCATATACACCAACTAGCCACACGTTCGAAAGTAAAATATTGAAAAGTGAGGAAATTTTCATCAATAAACTCAGGCACATGAGCAAAGAAACGGAACAGAGACTAAGCTTCTAAGGAGCGTGCAAAACTGTTATCTAAATAAGCTAAAAGGTTGTATTTTTCTATTATGTAGGTAGCTATGCTATTATAAAATTTGACTAAGGCGCCTCCTGGGACTTGGCGCCTGGAGCGGCCGCTCCGTTCGCCCTATGGTAGGGCCGACCTTGTGTAGTGTTCGCGTAAATATAAGAAATCATTATTAAAAAGATTATTAAGTGGCGAAGCTTGCGAAGTCACTTATTGATTTCACGATGTCTGTCCGTCTGTCTGTCTGTCCGTCCGTCTGTCCGTCTGTCCGTATGTCCGTCTGTCTCACGATTATCTCGAGAACGGTTTCGAATTTTCAAATTCTGTTTTCAGCAATCGATTACTGATCACCCAGGCATCTGAACCTCCTATTTTGAAACTGATTGCTCAACGGCAACCGTTAGAAACCGCTACAAAGCTGATTGCTTCGCCACTTTGCTATGCTGTTAGCTTGCTAGGTTTATTCTTAATTATTTACCTATGTTGTAGAATGTAGACATTAGCCTCAGTTTTTTATTAGTGATCGATGTAGTTAAGTCACAGATTAAATAATGTTACTACGTAAGTTGTTGTGTCGACACTCAAATTAGTTACGATGCTCTCAATTTTAAAGTATATTTGTGCAAGATCACAATTCTTATTGTTTTGGTCTGGGTATATTGTTATCATGTTTTGGTATTACAGCTTTTGCTCTCTGCAAGAGGTAGGAATCGTTTTCTACCTAAGTGTCCGTCGGAGTTGTTATTACCTTCTATTCTAACCTATTCCTGCCGACAAATAGTATAGTGAATAGATTGTGTTCCGATTTGAGCGTTTTGACAACGCACCTGTAATTTTCCTTGCTATTTTCCTTAGAGTAGTTACATATAAACGTATGAATTACTCTGAGTTATTTTCTCAGCAACTTTTTGTTATTTTGTTAGTTATATCGGTATCTGTAGTCTAAGCATCATATTAGTCTGTGTTGTAGTCTTAGGCCCGTATTAATAAACGTTACTCAGCTATGGAGAGGGCTATGCTCGGGGTTTCTCTGCTTGATAAACTTAGAAGTGAGGATATCCGCAGTTGAACCAGAGTAACCGATATAGCCCAACGGATTAGTAAGCTGAAGTGGCAGAGGGCCAGCCATATAGCTCGAAGAACCGACAACCAATGGGGAAGAAAGGTTCTCGAGTGGCAGCCTCGTACCGGTAGGCAAAGTGTAGGGCGACCGCCCACTAGATGGAGTGACGACCTGGTAAGACATGCAGGAAGTCGATGGATGCAGGTGGCTCATTCCTTGGGGGAGGCCTATATTCAGCAGTGGACTTGTAAAAGGCTGTAATGATGATGATGATGATGACTCAGCTCAAGTATACACACTTGAGTACAAGATGCAGCTTAGGTTTACGATATCAGCTGAGTGACGCACTGATTAATAAATGAAACCCGCCTCTGAAGTGTGTGTAAGTCCGTGACTTGAGATCGTGATTTTTGACATGGAGATGGAAAATATTTTAAGAGAAATTAATGAGGGCATATTAAATGCACTTGAGTTCGTCGTTGAGTAACGTTTATTAATGCGAGCCTTAGGCCTTTATACACATATAATATATATATATATATATAAATTACGTGTCACGTGGTTTGTCCGCGATGAACTCCTAAGCTACTGAACTGATATATATATAACTATAAACATATAAAACTAGTAGTGGTAGTATTATCTATGGTTAGTTGTTTAAATGATTACAGAGGTAGATGTTACTATAAAATTATTTAATGCTTTATTATATATATATTTATATGTTTATGTGTGTGTGTATAGTTTGAGTGTCTCAATAATTAAAGCCTCAAGAACTTCCCAAAAATGAACGTACATCTTAAGGCGCTGGATCAGCTTCATGTACCGCAGCATATCTTCATATTACACGCCGAATGAACGATTCTTAGGCCCGTATTAATAAACGTTACTCAGTTCAAGTACACGCACATGAGTACAATCTTGAGCTATCAGCCGAGTGTTACACTGATTAATAAACGAAACTCGACTCTTAAGTGATGTGTGCTTGAGATGCTAAAATCTGAGTGCGGGCAGCCCGTGACTTACGATCGTGATTGTTGACATGAAGATTGAAAATATTTTAAGAGAAATTAATTATTCCGACGAAATTGATTACAATGACGATATTTTACGGCTTTCGCGATATTGTTTACCAAAAAAAGAGATATTTTTTATGTACGAGCAGCTATGCAGGTCTAAAGAGACCAGTATCACTGCGACCTAAGATATCTATTGTGATCGCTGCTATGTCTACACAGTTCACTGCTAAGCCTCAATGAATAGAAGGAGTTGCTTCGCTGTGAGTAATTTCACTTCTTCTGGGCGAAGTATGTAGTTTCCCAGATGAGTGCTGCGTTTGTGAATTAAGGGTCCGCAATTTGTCAGGATATGTAAAGGCGTTTCCTCCTCTAGGGCGCGGCACATTCTTGGGTTGCTTAGTCCCAGGATGGACATGTGCTTTTTAAGATAACAGTGTCCAGTCTTACCAGAATGCGTAATTTATTTTTACCTAATCCCAGGGCTTCCGAAGCGAATTTACGATCGAAAGCCCGGATTAATGTTTTAAGCCTGGTATATCAGACCAGATCTTAAGTGATTTGTTGTGGTTAAAAGTTTCCAGGGTCAATCGGGCGAGGCTTTTTGAGATTCCACAAAATGGCTCGGGTCCAAATTGTGTAATGTTTGAACCCTCCCGTGCGAGCTTGTCGGCACTTTCATTGCCTACAATACCCGCATGACCCGGAACCTATCTTAAAACTACCTTGTTATTACCTCCCAAGGCGTTTAGCCAGTTGACGCAGTCTCCAACTAGCTTCGAGTTCACCAAGTTTGATCTCAGCGCTAGCAGTGCTGCTTGACTATCAGAGTTAATATAGATTATATGGTTAACGTAGTGTTTTTACAGATTGATTTCCGCACAGTGAAGTATGGCGAAAATTTCTGCCTGGAAGATAGAAGTGAAACCCAAATTCATACTAAGCTTGAATTTTTTTTTGCGTTGCGGTGGGGCGAGGTTACTATAACAAAAGAATCCTATTTGATGATTGGTGCGCAGCGGCGATTATAGGGCGTTAGTTGTGCGTTCACCTTTAGATATTTACTTTTTACTTGAACCTAATATTAAAACTAAGACGTTTTAATATTAGGTTCAAGTTAATCGTTAAAGTTAATCGTAAAAATTAATAAAATAATATTTATAGGTCGATGTATCTTTTTATTGATCTGGCGCGGTGTCGTCAAACAAAACATGGCATCATATAATGGAAAGCATTTTACAAAATATTTATCAGTAGCAAATCAATTGGTATCGGCTTAATTTGTGGGGAATTATGCGGCGAGCCCCGCCGGGAAATCAACTTTACATTCAATTTCCCGCCACTGCACTGATAAAAAGCAATCTCTTTCAATTTTTACCTGTGAAGAGAGAATAAACGCATTGCCAAGTTGAAATGGTTTTGAAATAGGTGCGAGCATTTTTTTCTGCAAATTTCGCCTTTGTTTTGATTTTAGTTAGAATTTTTTTTGTTTCTCTTGTTTATGGTTTTTGAGTATGTGTTATTTTAATCATGCATGCATATTTTCATATTTCAAATTAATAAATTAGGCCAGTTGGCCTTTATTAGCATTATTTTTATTATGAAACACATATTGATTTCAAATTGGGAATTAAGGTCCATTTAAACATGTCAAAAATTATTTAGCTAACGTTAAAGTTAACGTGGTTATCTTAGGGTTGCACTATCCTTTTGCAACACTACGAAATTAGAAAGCTAATTAAGAAAACTTCATCTATGATCAACTTCATGATTGATATGAATTAAGAAACTTTGTTTTTTTTTTCATTCTAGTGGTTATCAAACAAAGAATTTTGTTAGAATTTAGTTCTAATAATAGTGAGTGTTACGTGTAATCAATTTTGAATAAAAATTATTCCATTCTATTCTAATCTAGTAGATATAGGGTAGAATAATATGTTCGGCTTATTGTAAAGCCGCGGCTTACATATTGCGGGTAGTCGGAGGTATCGTTGTCGTAATCACGGCGCTGCCACTAGCTCGATTCAATGAGATGAAATCACCATGCGGCCTATGAATAATTCAAGTGCGGTCCAAAACCCCACCCTGCCCCCTTTCACACCCACCGCTGGACATTGACATAAAGTTGAAAATATATAGCACGACGAAGTTTTGTTATCGATGTGTCAGATCTGTCTGCAGTGATGTTTTGTTTGATTGTGTCTTTAAATCTCGCACATAAAACCGTACGGTTATATATATATATATATATATATATATATATATATATATAAGAGATTTCCACCTACATATGTACTGACCCATCACGATATCTGTGGAACCATAAGGCCTAGATACTTGAAATTTGGTAGGAGTATTCCTTACGCCGAGTAGGGGTCAGCTGAGACCGGATTTTATGAAATTCCACTCGCAAGCGGGATGCGGGGGCGTTAATTATAAAAAAAACAGATTTTCAAACTATAACTCTTATAGGTATGATTCTTTTATGTATATATGTATATGTATATATATATATATATATATATATATATATATATATATATAATATATACATATACATACAAATAAATAAATAAATAAATATATATATATATATATATATATATATATATATATATATATATATATATATATATATATAGTTATATATATATGATTCTTTTTTTTATTTGACAGCTGGTCACATGTGGTCCCATATAAATTTTATTAAGGTCTGACCAATAGTTTTTGAGTTATTCTTAATAATATATATTGAAGTCGTTGTACAAAATTTTTAATTTTAAATTATTACATATTTCCTTCCTGTTAATTCATTCATTCATTTGTATATCAAATAGCCAATCAAAAGTTTACTGCTAAACATAGACCTCTCTAATAGATTGCCTTGTAGATGGAATATTTGCCATACTTGTCACGCTTAACGTGCGGGTTTTTAACCGCAGGTTTTTATTATTTTAACTAATGTCAGGAAAATGCTGCTGCCCGATTCCTTATCGCCTCTTACGACACTATGGGATGAAATGAGGTAATGGAAGATGAGTCTATCGACACTTCGACTTTAAAACTTCCTTCAGCACTGTTTTCGTTAATGAGGGCTAATAATCTTCCACTCACCAGATGTCGCTACTAGCGACTGAGGTAAAGTTTTTTGTTACACAGTGTCATTTAATTGAGAAATTAGTTTTAAATAATAGTTTATCATTGTCTAGAGTATTATATTAATATATTTTACAATGCGTCAGTGGTTTGATTTTTAATTTTTTGCACATTATAACTCTGTTTTTTTTAAAAGTCGTCTTTTAGTTATATTTATAGTTTGGTTTATTCATTTCCAATGTAATTAATATAAAATATAACTAATAATACAGAAAGAAACCTTAAAGATTACATTTTCCTAAGAAATTATCGTCCCCGCTATAAAATCTGTCAAATATTTTACCTCACTCGAAAGTAGCGCCGCCCTGGTGGCAAAAAAAGTCGTGGATGCCCTCATTCCTCCCTCACAGTTCAAGCAATACTCCGCGTGGAATGCAATAATTTATAAAGTAATGTTACAGCCTATAGACGTCTCACACCTGGACACAGGCCTCCTCTAATTTCTGAGAGGGGTTTAAGGCAATAACTGCCTGTTGGTGAACTTCACTTATCTTAGAATTACTTTTTTTTAAATTTTACGGACATACAGGTCCCCTTGCTACGTTTTTTTTCACCGGCGAGCACGTGGTATATAAATATATTTCGTATAATAATTTATATAAATGAGGTGTGTCGCCTCTGTGTAAGAGCATAATAATTCTTATACTTATACAATATACCTTTTTGACAGTGAACAAACCCGGGTAATTTTATATTTTGAAAGTACATTTTTCTTTCGAACTTATCTCATACGGATACAAGAAGTTTAGAATGATTACTTCTTTAGCTATGGATGTATAGTGAAGACACTATAGCATGCCATGCGCAGTTGACAATATATTTTAGTAATATGACGTCGTAGCGGTCGTGATTGGACAGAATACTACGGAAAATAAGAAGCATATCGTACTTATAGGTACATAGATTTGAGGATATCCGCAGTAGTACCAGAGTAACGTATAGAATTTACAATGGGTTTTCTTGGCTATCACTAGCTCTGCGGCAATATGAAAAACTCTTAAGCAGTTGAAAACGCAGGACTACATCCTAAGCTATCATTACATAGTTTTATGTACATTTTTTGTATCGTTTTTAAATGATAAACAATGAGAAAATTTCAATAAATAATTTATTAGTTACTTCGTACCAATAAATAGATCAACTTCAACAATTATATGTAACAGTTACTCTACAGTCTAGTGATGGTAGGAGATAGCCGGAGAGGAGAAGGTAACTTGGGTAAGAGGAGAGGAGTAGGCGACCTTGGCTACGGGGGCAGTATAGGCGACCTTGGCGACGGGGGAGTATGTGAACTTTGGCGCTGCGTATGCAACGGGGGCTGAAGCATAAGCGATCTTGGCGGGCGCTGCAGAGGGGTGTCCTTCATAACGAACTATGGCGTTGAAACCGTGCTCCTTGTCGGCAGTGTAGTCTACAATGCGGTGTACACCATCGGGCTGTACCAAGGAGTAAGAGCCCTGAAGGGCATCTCCAGCGCGGGCTTCATGTTGTTGTTTGATGTCGCCGCTGTGCTCGTCGTGGACGGAGTATTGGAATTCGTAGTGTGCGGGCGCCTCGGGTTCAGCGTAAGCCACTTTGGCAAGTGGGACGACCGGTAGGGCGGTGGCTGCGACGGCCAGAGAGATGAGAACGAAGAACTGAAATGAACATTCACAGATTATAAATAAGTATCATTGTTATATTAAGACTTTGACTGCTTTGTTGATCTAGTGGCCGTAAACGCGCTGATCATGATGTCTCGGGTTGGAATTATTGGTTGGGTCTAAAAAATTATAAGTTAGAGTTTTCTGTTTAGCAATTCTCAGTAGTAGCCCGGAGTCAGGAATATGGTGGTGTTTCACACCCGTGTCTAGGAAACCACGTAAAGCCGTTGGTTCTGCGCCAGATCTCTCTCCGGTCGTGTAAGTTTACCACCCCATCGGACTATGATAGTGAGGGAATAGAGAGAGCACTTTTGCTTGCGCATACAGTCAGGGACTGTAATGTAATCCTGTCCTGCGCAGATGGCTACCATCAGTTGAGTCTGGCCGCCGTGACCGATATTCGGTCTGGAGGACATTATAATTTATTATTATATCAAGTCGAAATAATAATAAAAATAAAAATTAATAATAATAATCTTACTAATTTCTGAGAGGTTTTTTAAAGGAAGGAAAAGAGTCGAGCTGTCTTTATACGTGTTAACTGACTTTACATGTTCTCGATTTTTTATTAATAAGTCAGACATACAAGTTTACCCATAATGTCATCGTAGAACATTCAGTTATCAGCATTTAAAATTACATTAGTGCTGGCGGGGATCGAATTCGGCTGGTTTGCGTAAGTGAAATGTTAACGTAAGTGCTCATCTCGTGATCTATCAGGGCACTTTAATATGTAAGGTATTTGTAGGGATAGAAGAAAAAATATTATTTTGTCACGGATGAAAGCTATCTAGATAAACTTGGAAAGTAAAACATTACCTAAATACAAAACTTCATCCAGATTGCTATAGTCGTTTCCGAGAAACCAATGACAAAAGTATATATTTTTATAGAATTAGGGTGACAAACGAGCACACAGTCCAGCTGATGGTAAATGGATGCTGTGGCCCATAGACATCTACATTTATGCTCGATTAAGAATCAAAATGCAGATGCGTTGTCACCACTGAGGACTAAGACGGAATGCCTCGTATCCAGTAAAAAGGGTCTCCGGTTCTCTACACTCACCATATGAAATACAGCAGCATTGAGCTGCTATTTCATGGTCTGTGCCGTCGGCTTGACCTGTGAGATTACATCCTTCAATTTATCCCTTGTTACATACGTGTCATAGCTCCCCGTGCCGTCTAGCCGCGCTCTATACTCGCTCCCCGTACCTCCAGGGGTGCGCGGGCGGTGAGAACGCGGTGTTCGTTAGGGATGGGCAAAGGGAAAAAATATATCGATATATATCGAATCTATATTTTTAAACAGTATCGATATATATCGCGTGATAAATATCGATACATCGATATATCGTCATCATTTGAATGATGTAAAGATAAGGTCAAAAAATTTTCTCTACTAACGGTTGGACAACGAAAAAAACGATACAACATTTTAAAATATATCGAAATTGATACGAATTCGATACTCTAAAATAAATATCGATATGTCGATATATCGCTATCTAAAATATCGACGATATATATCGATATATTTTTAAAAAAATATCGATATTTCGATATATCGATATTTTTTACCCATGCCTAGTGTTCGTCAGTACGCTTTCAATTGACCCACGATGCACGCGTGTCACTTTGCTGCGCAAATTAACGACGAGTGTTCGTTCGAGATCATAATACTTATTAACTTTGTGATCGACAGTGTTGTGTTTGTTTACGGATTGACTTTATATCATGGTAAGTTAATCACATATTCGTAAGTGCTTGTATTATTTTATTTACTTATGTTCACTTTTATTCTAGTTTTTATCTGATTAATATTGTATATGTCCTACACACAGACTATACAATGTTTTTATATGATTTTAGTAATCGTATTATTGTTTGACTCACTCTCCTCGTTCGAGGATTAAGTTATGTCATATACCCAATTCCTAATCTGCGTGCCACACAGCCCAGATTTGCGATCTGCTTATCCTAATCAAGCGAATCCTACGATCTGATCTAGTAAGCTTGTAGATATAACCTTACAACCCGTAACTATTTAAGGCTCAAATATCTGGGCCGTACGGGCCGAAACTACGAGCCGTACGGGTCAAAATTACGAGCCGTACGGGTCAATTTGGTGAGCCGTACGGGTCAATCTAGTGGGCCGTACGGGTCAATCTGGTGGGCCGTACGGGTCAATCTGTTGGGCAGTACGGGCCGATTTCACGAACCGTACGGGTCAAACTCACAGGCCACACGATTAAATTCTGTGAGCCATGCGGGCCAAACTTGCGAGCCGTAAGGGTCAAACTTTTGAGCCATACGAATCAATATTATAAACGAACTATACTTATCAATACTTACTGAATTATATGGCCAATTTTTATTTTGTCACGAAGGCTTAAGCTAACGGAATAATATTCTAAAGTATCGTTGTTTACTTGTTTTAGGCGGCATCCTCTGCAGAGATGCGCACGCTCGAGTCTCTACTCGGCTGGGAAGCAAATGACCCCGAGGATAATATTATCTTGAAGAGGATAATAAAACTAGTTGATGGTCATTTACCATTGGGTTGGAATGATTGGAAAATTAGAGTCCTTGATAAGGAAGACTTATTGGGAAACGAATTTGATCCCCAAATTCTTAACAAAATTAGATTTGCCATTTCTACTGTTGGACTCGCCAGAGCTTTTTCTCCTGAGTGCACATCGCTAAAGGAGAAAACTTATAGAGATATAAAATTAAAACTTTTGGAATGGCCACTGTGTGTGGGCCTTATTATACATCCAATGTCTCTGGCTGCAAGAGTACGAGGTTCAGCAGTCCAGAATGAACTGATAATAGCCTCAATCTCCGACATGAGACCACTCCTCAAAAGCAGAGACGATGCAAATAGGGAACTGGCAGCGCAATCTGAACAATCTGAGGATGAAATATCAGTTAATTCTACAAGAACTTCATCTAGTAGGTCCAAAAAGCCAAGTCGACTGGACAAATTGGAGCAAGGCCAGCGTAAATTGGAAAATATGCTGGAACAATTTATTAAGAGCTTTCAACCAGAAGATCACTCGTATTCGGGCTCGGAGAAGGTCTCAACTTCCCCAGAGCCATCAGAAGATGAGGAAAATGCCCCTCAGCTTTCAGTGTCATCACCAAAGCCTTGGGAACCTCCAACATCTTTAGTAGATGAAGACTTCGACTGGACCCCTACTACAAGACAACAAGAACCTCTGGTACCGACTCCGAGCCAGCACATTGCCACACAGGGTACTGAGTGTCAACGCTTAGGCTATATAACATTTAGTCAGATTCGATATGCTGAGGTTCAGAAGAAATTGCATGCTAGCCCGGTCTTCGGTCCTTTAAAGGTCAACCCTATCCTCACGACCTATGGACCCCCTTCCAATCAAGATCAATTGGTTCGAATGGACTACACTCTGGGCACAATTTCCCATGGTCTTCTGCTTCAACGGGAGGCACTAACTAACACGCTGAAAGATCTAGCTATCAAACACCCAGCTATGAAACAAGACTTGAAAAATATCTTATCGACGGATACACCTTTCAAATCTCTTTCGGATGATCTGCTTCAGTACGTGTGCGGGAGAAGAGCAGAGATTATCGAACAAAGAAGGAATGGGCTCCTTCCAAAAGAATAATATCAAGCAGCTCTTCTTGGTGCAATTCCCCCGTCAACCACCCATCTTTTCTGCGAAACACGGCTAGCAGAACTACTAAAACAGCCACCTCACCAAACGTTTTTTCGCATCCCCTATAGAAAACCCTTGCAACCTAAAAACTACAATGCAACACCATCCGCACGTCAAACTAGACCAACTTATAAAGTCTCAAAAACGTCGAAATCATTCAACCGACCTCGAAAATCAAATACCACTAAAACGTACGAAACTTTCAAGCGTCTGTTCGGCACCAGAAATAAAGATCAAAGCCAACCCTCTCCCCGCGGCAAGTCTTCTAAGAATCATACCTCAAAAAGACATAGGAATGAATGACGTTTTCAGCGGGGGGCGACTCTTGCAATTTGTAGAGGTCTGGAAGAGAGAGGGCGCGCCACTAAGCATCTTACAAATAATAAAAGGTTACACTATCCCCTTTGTCAAAAAGCCCCCGCTAATGCCTTTTCACCCGAAGATACTTACAAAATTCGAAACAAAAAATTTAGATTCAGAGATCCGGACCCTAATAAAGCAAAAGGTAATAGAAAATTCCTCGATTCAGACAGGTTTCTTGTCAACTATGTTTCCAGTTCCAAAACACAACGGCAAAGTACGACCGATAATCAATCTGAAGGGCCTAAACAGATACCTTACCCCGAAGAAATTCCGGTTGTTAAACCACTTCAAAGTACCTCATTTCTTACGAAAAGGAGATTTTCTCATTAAAATAGACATTTCTCAGGCATACTTTCACATCCCAATAACCAATCGTCATCGAAGATTCCTGTCAATAGTTCACCAAAACAAGGTTCTACAATTTACATGCCTACCGTTCGGTCTATCAACGGCACCTCTAACCTTCGCAAGAGTGTCAAATTGGATAGCATCACGCTTAAGACAGATGAACATAAGAGTTATTGTGTACCTCGACGACTTCTTGCTTGCCAACCAAGATCCAATGAAAGTGCAAAACGACGCCAAAATGACAGTACAGTTTCTTGTCAAACTAGGTTGGATAATCAATATGGACAAATCTCTACAGACCCCGTCCCAGCGAATCGAGTATCTAGGAATAGAATGGGACACAATCCGCAATTCAAAAGCACTCCCGAAAAAGAAAATATCTTCCCTGAGAAAAGATCTCAACAAGATTCTAACAAGTCAAAGATGGAGTTGGCAGTCCGCAAAAAGCCTGCTAGGAAAACTAAACTTTGCTTCCTTTGTAATACCCTTGGGAAGACTTCACTCCAGGGAGTTACAAAGAGCAGCCAACATTTTACCAGAAGGGTTAGCCCGGAAGAAGTTTCCCACTCCAAGAAAAGCATTCCAACAATGCCAGTGGTGGACTCAAAATCTGGAAGAGAAAGACACTCTTTTCAGATCCTCCGAAATCATTTTCATTACATCAGATGCCTCAGACAAAGGATGGGGAGCGCAGATAAACGAGAAGCACATCAGCGGTATCTGGGATATTTGCCAATCTCAGTGGCATATCAACAAGAAAGAACTATTTGCAGTAATTCTAGCAATTCGTTCCGAGAAAGATTCAATAAAAAACAAAAGAGTTGTCATACAGTCAGACAATCGAACCGTAATAGCATACATAAAAAATCAGGGTGGAACAAGATCGCCACAGCTGATAGAGCTGGTCTCTCAGGTGCTGATAATGGCCAAGAGGTTGCATGCGGAAATCTGCCCCCAATATATACCGGGGATATACAACGACGTGGCCGACAGCCTGTCTCGGCAGATGCATCTATCAGACTGGCATCTATCAACGAAAATTTGCAGTCGCATTTTTCAGAAGTGGGGCATTCCCGACGTGGACCTGTTTGCATCGAGAAATTCAAAAGTAGTCCCAGTTTATGTATCTCGGGATGCAAAGGACAAAGAAGCTTTATTTATAGATGCTTTCAGCAAGAGATGGGTGTTCAAGTTAGCATGGATTTTTCCACCTCCGTCCTTAATTCCTCGAGTGCTAGCTCATCTGAATCAAGCCAAAGGTACATACATTCTGATCGTTCCACGCTGGGAAAGGGTATTTTGGAGGTCGGATCTACGATCACGTGCGATAGATCACCCGTTTCAAATTCGAAACCTCCACCATCACCTGAAAGATCTAACACCTCAAACAAATTTAACGAAAGCCCGAAACCTGTGTTTGGAGGCTTGGAAGGTACGGGGTGGTCGATTTTAACAAAGGACTGGTCAGAAGAAGACTGTCACCTAATACAAAAAGCATGGCGTGATTCGTCGCTTAAAACATATCGAGCACCATGGAAAACATGGGTAGAAAGTTGTCAACTTCGTGGTCTCAACCCCAACAAGCCGGATGCAGCCTCAGTAGCACAGCACTTAAGTTTCCTATACAGAGTAAAGAAGTTATCACCTAGCACTATAAAACTACATAAATCTGTCATTGCTACCTTTGCTGACCCAGTCAATAGGGATTCTATTACAGACAGCTCGGTAGTTAAACAAATTATCAAGGCCATTGAATTATCAAAGCCACCTACACTTAACAAGCAAATTTGGGATGTTAAGCTACTGATTAAATGGCTAGAGAACATTCAAATACAGGAAGATAGTATTTTTCAAGTATCGCGACATCTGGCTCTATTATTATTGCTGGCATCTGGGAGAAGGATCCACGACCTCACTTTACTTAATATTGATGAAAATAGCATGGCAATAGATGAGTCTTCTGTTACATTTTGGCCGGAATTTGGGTCAAAAACCGATAACCGTGCACACAGACAATCTGCTTGGAAGCTTTTACAAGTCCCAATCGAGAAACTTGATCCAGTCCGATGGGTAAAGGTTCATCTTGCCGCTTCAGATTCGAGAAGAAACGCGGGCGGAAGAAAGATAAACTCTTTGTTTATTACCTCTAGAGGTCGAGTAGCAGCTGCATCTAAAGCAGTTATAGCTGGATGGATAAAAACTGCTTTTTCAGAATTACACATTAATTTTTCACCGGGTAGCATTAGGTCCGCTGTTGCTTCTTCTAGAAAGAAGAATGACGTCCCAATAGATATAATATTAAGAAATGGTAACTGGAAAAGCGAAAGAAATGTAGTGAGACATTATTTTAAAGATATAATCAGTATTCCTTCCAAAGATGATTCTAATGACTTAAGTTTTGTCAATACTAGCTTTACTACTGTATGATAAATTTTGTTTAATTAAAATTACTTACTGGTGTGATTGATAGTTCGGTTGATTTTTATATTTTGCTAATAAACACTAAGTTTTTTCTTTATGTTTATTTTAAAATACAAGTACTTACAAATATTTTATCCTCTTATTCACATTTGAAACTTAACACTAAATAAATATTTTTCACAGTATGCTATCCCCGTGTCGTCAGAATCCAAAGATTTCTCACAGGTCAAGCCGACGGCACAGACCATGAAATAGCAAACGTTTTTCCCCCGAAGGGATAAAAACGATATATTTCATGTCTTGCCTAGGCTTGACCAGGTAAGCCCTTGACGACTCTAATATCAAGGTACTGACGAACACCGCGTTCTCACCGCCCGCGCACCCCTGGAGGTACGGGGAGCGAGTATAGAGCGCGGCTAGACGGCACGGGGAGCTATGACACGTATGTAACAAGGGATAAATTGAAGGATGTAATCTCACAGGTCAAGCCTAGGCAAGACATGAAATATATCGTTTTTATCCCTTCGGGGGAAAAACGTTTGCTATTTTACGCTGGTATTCTGTGAGAGCGTGGTCCTACCCCAGTCGAGCCGATCCATTCATGCTACAACCATAATATTGCTGCAGTGTGGCTTAGTGGTCAGTGGGAAGAATGGTTCACATAAATCATTATATCTAAAAATGACGTGTCACATTGTTTGTCCGCGATGAACTCCTAAACTACTGAACTGATTTCAATGAAATTTTTCACACTCTGAGCACTTCGGTCCAACTTGAGAGATAGGATTGTTTCTATCTTGATAAGTGACACTCAATGTTTTTTATTACGAATTTAAGCATTTTTTATATGAAGGGTCGTCAAAAAGGGCAGAACAACGTATGCCTGGCCAGCTAGTATTACATAAAAGAATACTTGTATTCAAATAGTAAGCACTTGTTATACAAACGTTAAAGTGAAAGTCATATTTAGAACGCATACTTTGTTTCTTCATTAGTCTTTACATAGTTTACTTTAGAATGTGGGCTTCTCCAATAGTATGGAAGATTTGGGGTAAACATTATGCCTGGCAGGTGATCGGGTGTTTGTAGAAAATAGACGTAGGTAAAAACAATCAAAGTGTTTTTAAGAAAATTATAGCATTTAAAGCAACTTAAAATATATACAAAGTTTAAAAATACCTTGGCTGCCATTGTTGTAACTTGAATTGTTGAAGTTGAACTGTATATTGTTTTGCGACCTGCGACACTTTTTATACTGTATCTGCGGCGTGAATTTTGCGCCTGGGTGACATACAAATTGCCGCAGGCAGTGGGTCATAATTAAATGGATACAGTGCACCAAGAGGTGAAGGTCGAACCCAACACCGCATTACTTCGGAGCCAGTAGATTGACATGATACGATTTCGGAAATGAGACATTTATGACATATTTGAAACATGACGTTGGCGTCGCGTATAAGCCAGAGAAATTGGCTAATATTGTACTAAATCGTAGATTGTATGTTCGAAACATAGCTTGAAGTAAACATTTTAAAAGAAATACTAAATGTTGTGGTATATTTGTGTTTGAGTTTCTGTCGTATTATGTATTGGACATGCAGATTTTAACTATCGACTGCGATTATGGTTTTTTTCTAGAATATGGGGAATAAGTGAGCATAATCCCCACTGGATACTAGTATGTGACTAGTAAGTGTACGCTGTAGCCTATAGAAATCTACATGTAACCTCGATTAAGAATCAAAATGCAGATGCGTTGTTACCCCTGAGTGCTAAGATGTAATGTATCGTTTCTAGTAAAAATAGTCTTCAGTTCTCTACACTCATCATACGAAACACAGCAGCGTTGAGCTACTGTTTAACGTTGGCATTCTGTGAGAGTGTGGCCCTTCCCCGGTCTAGCCGACTCATTCGCGCTAAACCTAAAACTATAATAATATAACTCCAAGACGGCTCTACACGTATAAAATTGTGTTGCGTGTGAGCGATTTCACTAATTTCTGCTTATACTACAATAAATATCCTATTATCATCATCATCATTACAGCCCTTCACAAGTCCACTGCTGAACATAGGCCTCCCCAAGGAATGCCACAAAACACGGTCCTGAGCCACCTGCATCCATCGACTTCCTGCATGTCGTACCAGATCATCACTCCATCTAGTGGGGGACGCCCTCCACTTCGCCTACCGGTACGAACGGTACGACGGTTGTCGGTTCTTCGAGCTATATGACCGGCCCATTGCCACTTCAGCTTAATAATCCGTTGGGCTATGTCGGTCACTCTGGTTCTACTGCGGATGTCCTTATTTCTAAGTATATCACGCAGAGAAACTCTGAGCATAGCCCTCTCCATAGCTTAATGAGCAACCTTGAGCTTCCTCATCCGTCCAGCAGTGAAGGACCACGTCTCAGTTCCATAGGTCATCACTAGCAACACGCACTGGTTGTACAGTCTCGGTTTCAAGTTTTGAAGTATACCTGACGAGAAGATCCCATTTTGTTGGAAGCATATCCTCAAGGTATTGCCTCAAATTCTTATAAGACTGTGACTGATGACTTTCAAAAACTGTTGGGTCCTACTATTATCATTGTGCGAATTGTCAATCGGCACTATAACGTGGTGAACGCGGCGGTGTCATTTTGCTCCGCGAATTTAATAATTTTTTTCTTTATGTTAAGAACGTTTAAAATACTGAAACAAGTGATAATTAAGTGAACTTTAAATTTAACGTTGTGCAGAGTATTGTGTTTTAATCTTAAAATACCTATAAACTTTAAAATTGAAAGTAATTGTTAACGAATAATTAACCTACTGCCGCGCCGTTATAAACTGTGACTTATAATTTTGTTAATGTACCCGACGCGACGGTAGTGAATCTTTCCCGTGTCGATTGGAAAAAAAACTGTTGTGAAAAAAAACGACTTTGTTGCTGTGGCTTTTGGTTCGGGCATTTATTGCTGTGCCAAAATATAATTTATTTATCACGACAAGTATAACTAAAATTATATTAAAAAATGGATCAAGATTTAATTGAATGGGGTTGTTGTTCTTTAGGGTTTGAAGATAATATTTATAAGCTTTGCAACACATGTAACAAGGCATATCATCTTAAATGTCTAACCAATGATGACGATAATTTGAAAGCGATAAAACATGCTACTGACTGGATCGGTCCATGTTGCATTAGACCTCTCCACGCGACTGGCAATAAGGATAACACACCAGTAAAATGTGACCCTAATATTACAGTACGAGCCTCCAAAAGACAGGCATTGTCATCCCCCCCGGAAGTCGAAGGCCCTGTAACACGTACAGAGGTGCGTAACATTATGGAGGAAATTATTCAAAAGCATATATCAGACCTTATGGTTCAGATGACCAAAAACGTGCGTTCCATTCTAGATACTGAACTTAAAACATTTCGGGAAGAAATTTGTGACATGAAGCAGAAAATGGATGATATGAATAGAAAATGTGAAGATATTCAAAATAAAAATACTAAGTCTCTGGAAGATACTAAGAGTCTGATTGAAACAAATGCCAAATTGCAGAGTACTGTAAAATATCTTGAGACACGCATGAACAACCTTGAGCAGAACGCCCGCAGCAGCAACGTCGAAATTCAATGCTTGCCAGAGAAGAAGTCAGAAAATCTTTTCACGGTGTTCAACAACATTTGCAGTATAGTAAAGTGTGACATCAAAACTGAACAGATAAATCGAATAACAAGAATTGCCAAACTGAATCCGAATAATGATCGTCCTCGTTCAGTGATAGTTGAATTTAATAACACTAGAGTACGAGATAGCTTCTTAGCAGCCACAATCAAATTTAATAAAGCTAACCCGGATAACAAGTTGAACTCTAGTCACCTTGGTTTTAATGGTCTTAAGACTCCGGTATACGTAACAGAGCACTTGTCAGCTGCAAATAAGGAATTGCATTCGGCGGCGAGGAAGACCGCAAAAGAAAAAGGGTTTAAATTTGTTTGGGTGAGAGGTGGACGTATATTTCTAAGAAAAAGTGAAAATTCAGGCTTTATTCTAATAAAAAATTTTGATTCATTGTCAAAACTAGAGTAATTCGCTAATTGTTTCTATTAGTTAATATAAAGTTAAAATATAATGTCATCTACTAATATTAATTCGTTTGTAATTTATTACCAGAATATTAGAGGTCTTAGGACCAAAACACAAACATTTTATCGTAAGTTAGCAACTAGTGACTATGATATAATAGTCTTAACAGAGACGTGGTTAAACAGCAGTGTATTGAGCTCCGAACTATTTGATAACCGTTACACAGTATTCAGAAGGGATAGAGAAACGTCAGGGTTTCATGGTGGCAAGGATGGAGGTGGGGTTCTGGTTGCGGTCAAAAAAAGCTTATCTTCTGACTGTATAAATGAATGGAATAGTGCATGTGAAGATCTTTGGATTGTGATAAATCTGCCTTTTTCAGTAGTTAAAAAGATCGCAGTTTGCGCCGTTTACCTCCCGCCACCAATTCAACGTAGCATGTTAGAACATTTTGTTAATAACTGTAATGCGGTTCTTGAGAATTTTGACGGAAATCTGTGTATTATTGGCGACTTTAATATGAGTAATATAGATTGGACGCAGGTTAATCACAACTCAAGCTACTGTACCACCAGTCTTTGTCAAACATTAATAGATTTTACTTTTGTTAATAATCTAAAACAAATTAACTGTATAATTAACTCTAGAGATAAAATATTGGATCTAGTTCTTACAGATATTGATAACTGTACTGTGTCTTCTGCTTATGATGTTTTATCCAACATCGATCCACAACATCCACCTATATGCACTTATATCGCATCTGATGAAATAGAAAAACTAACGCCTAATATGAGTGTTCTTAAGTATAATTTTTATAAGGCTGATTACGAGGCAATAAATAAGTATCTTTTTAGTTTGGATTGGGACTCAATCTTCTCCCTATGCACTGACGTGAATAGGATGTTAGAAATATTTTATGATACTATAAATGAAGTCATTAAAAAATTTGTTCCAATTAAAAATGTTAATTGCCTTAAACATCACCCCCCATGGTTTAATAAAGTGCTGATTGCAAGACTAAAGGAAAAAAATAAAATTCGGCTTAAGTATAAAAAATATAGTAACCCTTTAGACGAAATTGAACTACAAATTTTAAGTCAAAGATGCGATAAGTTAGCTAAAGAGTGTTATAATAATTATATTGTTAACATAGAGAAAACGATTAGGCAAAATTCAAAATACTTTTGGTCATCTATCAAAAGCAAACGTGGAGGGTCTAGTGCCTATCCCAGGTCTGTCACAGATGGTATTACTATAGCAAACAATGGCCAAAGCATTTGTGAATTGTTTGCTGCAACTTATTCAAGGGTCTATGGTGATAATCCACAAGAAGGACCCCATTCTGAATTTGAAAGTCTTAGAATCATTGATAATGGGAGTTCATGTTTTTCCAGTCTTACCGTTGATCTCAATGTTATTGTTAAGAAACTCAAAACTTTGGATATTACCAAAGGTACTGGTGCCGATGGATTAGCGCCAATATTTCTTAAAAATTGTGCTGATAGTTTAGCTTTTCCTTTGTGTAAAATTATAAATGAGTCATTTATTACTGGAGTGTTCCCAGATCTGTGGAAGCTTGCAAAGGTAGTACCAGTCTTTAAATCAGGGGATATTAGTATTGTTTCGAATTATCGGCCAATCTCGATACTTTCTACATTAGCCAAGCTTCTTGAATCAATCGTTTGTCCTTATATTCAAACCTATTTCCGACAATTTATGACTGACTCTCAGCATGGTTTCGTGAAAAATAGATCAACTTTAACTAATCTTGTAACTTTTGTCGAAGATCTTGTAGATGCCATTGACAATAGAAATCAAGTTGATGTTATCTATACCGATTTTAGCAAGGCATTCGACAAAGTTTCACATTCAATTTTGCTAAGAAAATTAAGCTCCTATGGATTCACAGGAAAGATTTGGGATTGGTTTAAGTCCTATTTAAGTAACCGTTCCTTCTATGTAGTCTTGGATGGGTTTAACTCTGATACTTACGATATAACATCTGGTGTGCCGCAAGGATCACATCTTGGGCCCATACTTTTTAACATCTTTATTAACGATATAACTGATAGTTTTATTTACTCTAAACCTTATCTTTATGCAGACGATTTAAAGATTTCTCGTAAAATTGTTGATGATTCCGATGTAGTACTATTGCAATCTGATTTAAATAGGCTGTCACACTGGTGTAAAAATAACTCAATGAACCTAAATGTAAATAAATGTTTCCATATTAAATTTTGTCGAAATCGTAACTTTATAAGCTCGCATTATATAATAGATGATTCTACTTTAAGTGAAGTAGATACTGTTTTAGACTTAGGGGTAGTGTTTGACCGCAAATTGACATTTATTCCACATTATGATCATATTGTCAAGAAAGCATCGAAAATGTTAGGATTTATTATTAGAAACGGTAAAAAATTTCGCAGTTATCAAACAAAAAAAATATTATATAATGCCTTTATTCGTAGCACTCTTGAGTATTGTAGCGTAGTATGGAGACCGCACTATGCTACCCATTATTTGCGGCTAGAAAGGATACAGAAGAGATTTCTTTGGCACCTGGCGTACTCTTCTGGAATGGGACGAAGGGGCTTCTCTTACTCTTACTCCCACAGGCTAAAACATTTTAACATGGACTCTCTTGAAAAACGCAGAGCTATTATCGACCTAACTTTTATTTTCAAAATTTTAAGAAGTCAAATAGACTGTCCCCAACTTCTAAGTTACTTTAAATTTAGGGTGCCCAGGACACTTCCGCGAGCTCCCATTCTTCCACTTGCCCCACCATTTCGTAGGACTGTGCTTGGTAACAACTCTCCTGTAGCTAGGTTAAGTAAACTTTATAATGGGGTCAGTAGCCGGACAGATATAAATTTTGTTTCCTCGTACAAGTTTCGCAAGTACTTGTTAGACACAATTTCAAATTAAGTTATTTTTATTTTGTATGTTTATTACACATAATATCTAAATCACTGGTTGTTTTGTTGTTCTGTTTTAAAATGTTTTAATTAAATTTTTTTTTTCTTAACATAATATGTAAATTAACACTTTAATTATGGTTTAGCGGTGTTTACCTGTAAGTAATTGTGCAATTAGTATAAGACTTTATTATACATTTAGATTTAGTATGTTAAATTGTAACAATTGTAGGTAGACCTTTTTTAAATAAATAAAAATAAATAAATAAAGATGTGCCGTAATTTTCCGAACGCTGCCCAACCGAGTTGAATCCGTCGATTAACCTCTTGGTCGAAGTTGGACTTACCTAGTCGGACTATTTGTCCCAAGTAAACACAGTCGTCAACTACTTCGAGCTTAGTGCTTCAAACAACTACCGGTATAGGTGTGACATGGACATTAAACATAATCTTTGTTTTGTCCATGTTCATCTTAAGACCTATCCGTTGGGAGACACTATTGAGCTCATGGAGCATAGTTCTTAGGTCCTCCAGCGATTCTGCCATAAGAACTATATTGTTGGCAAATCGAAGGTGAGTGATGTACTCGCTATTAATGTTAATACCGTATCTTTTCCAGTCCAGTAGCTAGAAAACATCTTGCAATACAGTGGTGAAGAGTTTCGGGGATATAACGTCGCCCTGTCTTACACCTCTCTGCAGATGGATAGGTTTCGTACTCTGGTTCTGTACTCGGATAGCCATCGTAGCCATACTGTACAAACACTTCAGCACTTCGAAATACCGATAGTCAACTTGGCACCGCTGAAGGGACTGTAGCACTGCCCAAATTTCGACGGAATCAAAGGCTTTCTCATAGTCCACATACGCAAGGCAAAGTGGCAGATTGTACTCTTCTGTCTTCTGTACAATTTGCTGAAGGGTGTGCATATGGTCCATGGTACTAACGCCTTTTCGGAAACCAGCTTGTTCGGGAGGCTGGAAGTCGTCGAGTCTGCGTGCGAGTCGATTCGTAATGACTCTCGAAAACAGCACGTAGACGCGGCTCAGAAGGGAAATCGGTCTGTAGTTCTTCAAGAGAGCGTTATGGCCTTTCTTGAAGAACAAAACCACCGCACTTCTGCTCCACGCCTCCGGAGTTGTACCACCATGCAGGACGGAATTAAAGAACTTCTGAAGAACTTCAAGTACCTGTTTTTCACCCGCTTTCAGAAACTTCGCTGTGATTTCATCCTCACCCAGGCACTTGCCGTTTTAAGGTGCTGTAGAGCCATTCTAATCTCGCTCAGACTGACGTCCGGAATATCTTCGCAATAGTGTCGGATAAGACTCGCTCTTGGATCGTTACTCACACTTGCGTGGGGCTCCAACGATGACATGTACAGCTGCCCATAGAACCTCACTCAAAATCTCAGGTGTCCCGGAAACGATGCTGCCACACTTGGTCTTCAGCTTTGACAGTTGGCTCTTTCTGGCAGACAGATCTCTGGCAAAGACTTTGAAGTCTTGGTTCCGCTCGATCGCTTCTTCAATACAAGCTGTATTAAAGTTACGTAAGTCCTGCCGCATGCATTTGGAGATCTGTTTGTTCAGTTGCCTGTATGCTGTCAAATCTGTTGAAAACTGCAGCTTCATTTCCCGTCTAACAGCCAGGAGATTAAGAGTGTGATCGGGCAGCGTTTGTGTTCTTCTGCGGCGGGTCTTGCAGAACTTATCTCCGACCGCATGGATAATTTCCACGACCTTATCATTTATAACATCCACTTCATTGCAGTCTTCCAGGCGCTGAGAACGGTTTTGTAACTCAAGCTGAAAGGTTTTGGGGCTTTGGACTAGAGCACGAGGGGGACGGGGCGTTGACTTCATTAGACGAGACCTCTCCAACTTAACGTTTAGGTTCAGTGTGCCTCTAACCATTCGGTGAACGCTACCAGTTTTCACCCTCGCGATCACTGAGACATCACTGAATAGTTGTCGTCTGGTCGTCATAATGAAGTCAATCTCATTTTTTGTCGAACCCTCGGGGCTCGACCAGGTCCACTTCCTGTGGGGCTGCTTCTGATAGAAAAAGTTCATCATTAAGAGTCCCTCTTTCTCCATGAAGTCGGCTAGCTGCTGGCTCCTTGGCTTCCGTTGCCCTATTCCAAATTTCCCTACTTTCAGCTCACCGTTCTCTCTAGTTTCTAGTTTTGTATTGAAGTCTCCTTTTACCACCGTATAGTGGATTTTGGAGGAATGCATGGCTCTAGAGATATCCTCATACATTTCCTCCACCTCCTCATCGGGGTGTGTCGATGTTGGTACGTAAGCCTGTATGACCTTCAACGAATACCGTTTGGTGATTCTGAGTATAAGGTACGCAACCCTCGACGACACACTCCCAATCTTTACAACGTTGTTAACGAGAGACTTGTGGACGATAAATCCGACACCTCCATGGGACAGGTGGTCGCCCTCCCGGTGACAGAACAAGTTACCGGATTTGAGGATTACCGTGTCCTCCCCCTCTCTTCGGACCTCGGATAATCCTATAATATTCCAGCGCAACTTATCTATCTCTTCTTCTAGCTCCAGGATCTTCACGTCAGTCCTCAGGGTGCGTGCGTTATAAGTGACCAGGTCGAGTCGTCGTAGGTAGCAACCGAACCTCCACCGGAGATTCTTAGCATCCCCTGCCTCGCCGTTATCATGGTCGCCACCGTACTCACCGTAGCAAGGAAGAGCGGGGCCGCCGGGGACTGGGGGCCGTTTATTAATGTCATTGCTCATAAGCGGTATATTGCCATAGTTGCCACGCTTGGCGAGCTAGTTGGCAACCGCAGCTTTTTTATTAGGATATTGTTGTTATCAGGAAGATGCTGATGCCCTTCTCCTGCCTGTTTCCCACTGTCGCCTTTTACGACACCCACGGGAAGATATGGGGTAGTGAGTATTCTTAACCGCCACTACACGGCTAAAATATCCTATTAATCCATTATTAATTCATTAATTTTAACCTATCAACGTCCACTGCTTAACATAGGTCTCCCCATAATTTGCCTCATAAAATAATATTTTCCATATTTGCCACGTTTGACTGTAGGGCAATCACAGTTATTTATTTTCTAGTTGCCATTAGAAGGACGCTGCTGCCATTCTCCTGGTTTGTTCATATCTTACGACCCTTTGTCGCTTCCTGCGACACCCACGAGACGATATGGGGGGTAGTGAACATTTTTACACTAGACGGTTAATATACATTCGCAAATATATTGGTAGAACATATTGGCGGACTTTACATGCCCACAAATGTTTTCTTCACCGCTAAGTACATTAAATCAGTATTTAAAATTGCAATTTACGATTTCATTGATGCCGCAAGGGTTCGAACCCGGCTTGCGCGCATGCTGTGGGATTAACTGCGAGTGCTTAGCGATCGAGATACCGCGGCTTTGTATAATCTTCTTCACAGTTGATGGCGACATTGAAGGAGAATAGCAGAACGTGATACGAATAACGAACCTGATCTTCACAAGTAAAAGGCGTGAGTAGAGACTGTTTGGCGAGACACGTTCGGCACTCATTTTTAGCGGACTTTAAAAAGGAGGGTGATCTCAATTTTCCACTATCCTTTACAGCCTATAAAATTCCATTGCTTAACATACGTCTCCTCCATAGATTACCTCATAGGGGTACTTTTTCCATAGTTGCCTCAATTGTCAGGCGGGTTAGCAACA
This sequence comes from Parnassius glacialis, assembly GCA_033319125.1. Taxonomy (NCBI): domain Eukaryota; kingdom Metazoa; phylum Arthropoda; class Insecta; order Lepidoptera; family Papilionidae; genus Parnassius; species Parnassius glacialis. Next base: position 33,998,633 of record JAVANC010000028.1, on the reverse strand, counting down.
GCAGTTTTGGTTATTATTTTGAGTTATTATTAGAAAGATGCTGCTGCCAATCTCCTGTTTCATTTTCTCTATGTCGCCTCTTACGACCCCCACGGGACGATATGGGGTAGTAGATATTCTTACACCGCCACAACACGGTTGTCCCATTTTAATGATTATTATGTATATTTTACAATTTTATTATAAATAATGAGATAAAATACCAGCCCTAAGGGCATATGTAAATGGGGGGGGGGGGGAGGTTAAGTTATATATACCTGAAACGAACTCCGAACAAAGAACTTTACAGCAGCTTCGTCCTCCCTAAAATCGCAGATGCATCATAACCTGTGATTATGATCTGGGGGCACGGCAGGGCCCCCGCCAAGTCGAGCCAAAAAGCGGCACGGCCGTACCATCCTTTTTTGGAAGCAGTTCAGGCCATTTTCGAAACCCTATAATTTCGTTGTGAATAAAACTAGAAGCCTGAATTTTCACTAACCAAGTAGACATTGTAATAAACTCGGCATATTTCCAATTTTATTAAATTTGAACTAGTAGTTTATGAATTATAACTAGTCAAAATTTCTTAATTATGTCACTCACTGACTGACCGATCATCAAAACTCTAAGGCACTTCTAGCAGACATAGAAGCTTCAAACTGGGAATACAATTATTGTTTAATATATAAATCAAGGAAAAATTAATATATTTTGCAATTTCGGTCCAGTTTTCGAGATACATCAACTGCATTAATAACTTTGTAATCTCATATAAATATATAGGATTACAAAGTTACATTTGCAGTGAATGAATCAGTGTACCTATATATGTATAATATAATGGAATAATAGGTGTAGATAGAAACCTAGATATAACTATCCACAAAAAGAAATGAGATGCCATCAAAAACATAACTTGTAAAAAAAGCCAAGTCTCGCAACTCAGTTCTTCCGTAAAAAGTTGTGAGATCCATGTAATACCCAAGTCGGTTAATTTATTCAATCCCTACTTAAGGGTCCTTCTGTCTTAAGTTATTACGTAATTAGCTAACCTAACAACATCTTATAGTGACCACATCAATACTAAAAAAAAATTATATTTTAAATAAATAGATTGACTTGGCCATCGCATGAAATTAAATTAACCGACTTAATATTACATGGATCTCACATCTTTTTAGGGTAGAACTGAGTTGCGAGACTTGGCTTTTTTTTACAAGTTATGTTTTTGATGGCATAATAATAGACCTCTAAAAAGAAGCATGTAGTGTTATGCTACTTACATTTCATTGTACACTATTTTTCCATTCTGTTTTGATTTTCTGCATTCATATATTGCATCACTTTTCACGCTATTCAGTTATGCAACTTACATATCATTTTACATTATTTTTCCATTCTGTTTTTGATTTTGTGCATTTATATTTTGTATCACCTTTATTTCCATAGGATCCTGTAACGTTTTTACACAATAACAAATCATTATCACTTCGTATTTTCACGCTATTAGCATCTCTTAAAACGCTGTCAAAGGAGTCTTACCTTTTTCTATCTTTTATTGAGTTTTCCGCAACTCTGCAATTTCGGGCTTCGTGCGCGCTGGCGCGCTACTTTTTTTCCTATATCAATAATATTTTATTTCTTACATAAAACTTGTAGTTTCTTAATAACAGTCCTAAAACCAAAAATTTTATATTTGACAACCATTATTTATATGGTTATTATGGTAACTTTTATTCAAATTCGTCACTAGTGTGATGTTCTTAATTTAATATTTTCACATAAATACTCTATGGCTCTAGGTCATTTACAATAAATTTCCTTTTATTTTAAATAATTTCTCGTTCTCTCTGAAAAGGTATAAAAGCCGAACAATTGGAGAATACAAGAAAAGTCTCGCTTCAGTTCTCAAAGGAGAAACATCTATTAAAGGCCTTATCCCGGGGCCGCATTGCCCCGGGATCCTGCAGGCCAGTCGTCGGCTGATGTTGAGAAGATCCTCAGCTCTGTGGGTGTTGAGGCACTGAATCCGAGATACTGAAGAAGGTCATCTCGGAACTCAATGGCAAGAGTGAAGAACTGATCGCGCAGGGTCGTGAGAAGTTGTCGACCATGCCCGTCGGTGGAGCAGCGCCCGTGGCCGCGGTCGCCGCTGCTGCAGCGCCGGCAGCTGAGAAGAAGAAGGAAGAGAGAGTCCAAGAAGGAAGAATCTGAGTCTGACGATGAAGTTATGGGCTTCGGTCTCTTCGACTAAAGCTTGCTTAAATTAATTTTTTTTCTCTTTTCTTCACCTTTACAGCGCCTTGTCCATTCCCTTTTGATTTAATTGCTTTCTCTTTCGTTCTTAACTCATTCATCATTCATTTTTTTTCATATAAAATTGTTTTTGAAAGATGAAGCGAGACGAATCATAAATTTTCTAAACATTTATTAACTGTTAATTTGTATATATGTATAAATATAACTGTTAATTTGTATATATGTATAAATATCACCATCATTTTCACCTTATTATTTTTATTTCTTTTAATTTGTTTGTTTGTTTGGCGTTCCAGTGTTTTTCAACGTCATAGCGACTAATGCTTGCTTAAGATTAATTTCTTTATCTTTACCTTCACTGGGGAGCGGCTAACTACTCCCTTAATTTTCTTTATCTTTATCTTCACTTGGGAGCAGCTGACTACTCCCTTAATTTTTTTATCTCCACGCAGGAGCGGTTGACAACTCCTTAAATAAGCCTGAATGTCCTTTCGAAAACACACTTATAGAGTGGTGTTTCTTCGACTAATTTTTTTTCCACGCAGGAGCGGTTGACAACTCCTTAAATAAGCCTGAATGTCCTTTCGAAAACACACTTTTAGAGTGGTGTCTCTTCGACTAATTTATTTTTTTTCCACGCAGGAGCGGTTGACTACTCCTTAAATAAGCCTTAATGTCGTTTCGAAACACACACTTTTAGAGTGGTAGTCATTGAATGTGAACTACACCCTTACCTGAATGCAGATGATGAATGTAAGAGATAGTATATCTGATTTTGCCTGTTGATGTCTGTTTCTGCAAAGCTGTGTTTTTATTGTTTTATTTTAGAATGTACATGTCAAAATTTTTGCTGAGTCAAAAATTTTCCAGGGTCGGGGGGAAAATGTAGTGTTATGCTACTTACATTTCATTGTACACTATTTTTCCATTCTGTTTTGATTTTCTGCATTCATATATTGCATCACTTTTCACGCTATTCAGTTATGCAACTTACATACCATTTTACATTATTTTTCCATTCTGTTTTTGATTTTCTGCATTTATATTTTGTATCACCTTTATTTCCATAGGATCCTGTAACGTTTTTACACAATAACAAATCATTTTCACTTCGTATTTTCACGCTATCAGCATCTCTTAAAACGCTGTCAAAGGAGTCTTACCTTTTTCTATCTTTTATTGAGTTTTCCGTAACTCTGCAATTTCGGGCTTCGTGCGCGCTGCCGCGCTACTTTTTTTCCTATATCAATAATATTTTATTTCTTACATAAAACTTGTAGTTTCTTAATAACAGTCCCAAAACCAAACATTTTATATTTGACAACCATTATTTATATGGTTGTTATGGTAACTTTTATTCAAATTCGTCACTAGTGTGATGTTCTTAATTTAATATTTTCACATAAATACTCTATGGCTCTAGGTCATTTACAATAAATTTCCTTTTAATTTAAATAATTTCTCGTTCTCTCTGAAAAGGTATAAAAGCCGAACAATTGGAGAATACAAGAAAAGTCTCGCTTCAGTTCTCAAAGGAGAAACATCTACTAAAGGCATTATCCCGGGGCCGCATTGCCCCGGGATCCTGCAAGCCTCCATCTACACGTGAAGTCGTCGGCGAAGTCTACTTCAAGCGCGGGGCCACACTACTCCGGGCGCTACGACTGTTTGCTCCAGGCGCTGAGTGCACCTACAGCCGCGCTACCTTCGGGCGCTACGACTGCTTGCTCCAGGCGCCGAGTGCACCTACTGCCTGCGCTACCTTTGGGCGCTGCGACTGCTTGCTCCAAGTGCTGAGCGCACCTACCCCAGGCGCTACGTGCGCCGGCTCCGGACGCTGCGTGTGCCCAGTCCAGGCGCTGCGTGCCGTCGCCGCTAAGAAACCTCAAGCTCCGCGTGTGCCTACTTCTACAAAAGCAGCGTGTCACTTCAACCTTTAGGCTCCACTATAATACCATATTCTCCTATTCTCCTACCTTTATTTTTTTTTAAATCTAATTGTAATCTCACATCATCCATCATCATCATATTTCATTTTTTTTATAAAATTGTGAATACCTTTCTAAAACTTTAAATATATTATTTTATTGGTCTACTTTTGTTGTTTTGTTGTTCTTAGGTTAGGTTCTTTTTCTTTTTAATTGTCGCTTTACGACAAGCCATAACCCTTTATTGTACTAATATAAAGTGAAATATAAATAATGATATAAAGCGCTCTTCAAACTAACACTATCACGGTGACATGGTGATTTAGCAGTAGAAGTATCTAATTTTTTTCCCTTTTCTACCGACTTCAAAATGGAGACGGTACCTAATTCGACTGATGTTTTTTTCATTTGTTTTACCTCATAACTGTTTTACTGGATGAACCGATTTCGATGATTCTTTTTTTATTTGACAGCTGGCCACATGTGGTCCCATATACATTTTGTTAAGGTCTGACCAATAGTTTTTGAGTTATTCTTAATAATATACATTGAAGTCGGTTGTACAAAATTTTTAATTTTAAATTATTACATATTTCCTTCCTGTTAATTCATTCATTCATTTGTATATCAAATAGCATATCAAAAGTCCACTGCTAAACATAGACCTCTCTAATATATTGCCTTGTAGATGAAATATTTGCCATACTTGTCACGCTTAACGTGCGGGTTTTTAACCGCAGTTTTTAACTATTTTTACTATTGTCAGGAAAATGCTGCTGCCCGATTCCTGTTATTTTATTGTTATTCCTTATCGCCTCTTACGACACTATGGGATGAAATGAGATAATGGAAGATGAGTCTATCAACACTTCGACTTTAAAACTTCCTTCAGCACTGTTTTCGTTAATTCCTCCCTCACAGTTCAAGCAATACTCCGCGTGGAATGCAATAATTTATAAAGTAATGTTACAGCCTATAGACGTCTCACACCTGGACACAGGCCTCCTCTAATTTCTGAGAGGGGTTTAAGGCAATAACTGCCTGTTGGTGGACTTCAATTATCTTATAAGTATGGTTTTTTTTTAATTTTACGGACATACAGGTCTCCTTGCTACGTTTTTCTTCACCGGCGAGCACTTGGTATATAAATATATTTCGTATAATAATTTATATAAATGAGGTGTGTACTTCTCTGTGTAAGAGCATTATAATTCTTATATTTATACAATATACTTTTTGACAGTGAACAAACCCGGGTAATTTTATATTTTGAAAGTACATTTTTCTTTCGAACTTATCTCATACGGATACAAGAAGTTTAGAATGATTACTTCTTTAGCTATGGATGTATAGTGAAGACACTATAGCATGCCATGCGCATTGACAATATATTTTAGTAATATGACATCGTAGTGGTCGTGATTGGACGGAATACTACGGAAAGTAGGAAGCATATCATACTTATAGGTACATAGAAATGAGGATATGCGCAGTAGTACCAGAGTAACGTATAGAATTTACAATGGGTTTTCTTTGCTAGTGATAGCAAAGAAAACCCATTGTAGCTCTGCGACAATATGAAAAACTCTTAAGCAGTTGAAAATGCAGGACTACGTCCTAAGCTATCATTATAATACAAAAATAAAAATATACTATAACTATATTATAGTTTTATGTACATTTTTCGATTAAGCAAGGCCTAAGAAAAAATCTTAAAATTGACTGGAGGATTTGTTAAGTAATAACACTACACTGTATAACACATACAGACATATGCATTTTGTATTTAGGCAATAAAATCGATTCGTTATTTTTAAACGGAGTGATTTTTTATATAGTTTTTAAATGATGAACAATGATAAAATGTCAATAAATAATTTATTAGTTACTTCGTACTAATACATAAGTCAACTTCAACAATTATATATAACAGTTATTCTACAGTCTAGTGATGGTAGGAGATAGCCGGAGAGGAGAAGGTAACTTGGGTAAGAGGAGAGGAGTAGGCGACCTTGGCTACGGGGGCGGCATAGGCGACCTTGGCGACGGGGGCGTATGCGATCTTTGGCGCTGCGTATGCAACGGGGGCTGAAGCATAAGCGATCTTGGCGGGCGCTGCAGAGGGGTGTCCTTCATAACGAACTATGGCGTTGAAACCGTGCTCCTCGTCGGCAGTGTAGTCTACAATGCGGTGTACACCATCGGGCTGTACCAAGGAGTAAGAGCCCTGAAGGGCATCTCCAGCGCGGGCTTCATGTTGTTGTTTGATGTCGCTGCTGTGTTCGTCGTGGACGGAGTATTGGAATTCGTAGTGTGCGGGCGCCTCGGGTTCAGCGTAAGCCACTTTGGCAAGTGGGACGACCGGTAGGGCGGTGGCTGCGACGGCCAGAGAGATGAGAACGAAGAACTGAAATGAACATTCACAGAGTATAAATAAGTATCATTGTTATATTAAGACTTTGACTGCTTTGTTGATCTAGTGGCCGTAAACGCAACTGCTGATCATGATGTCTCGGGTTGGAATTATTGGTTGGGTCTAAAAAATTATAAGTTAGAGTTTTCTGTCACGTAATTCTTAGTAGTAGCCCGGAGTCAGGAATATGGTGGTGTTTCACACCCGTGTCTAGGAAACCACGTAGAGCCGTTGGTTCTGCGCCAGATCTCTCTTCGGTCGTGTAAGTTTACCACCCCATCGGACTATGATAGTGAGGGAATAGAGAGAGCACTTGTGTTTGCGCATACACTCAGGAACTGTAATCCTGTCCTGTGCAGATGGCGACCCTCCGATGAGACTGGCCGCCGTGACCGATATTCGGTCTGGACCGGTCTGGAGGACATTATAATTTATTATTATATCAATTCGAAATAATAATAAAAATAACAATTAATAATAATAATGTTACTTATTTCTGAGAGGTTTTTTATAGCAAGGAAAAGACAGTCGAGCTCGAGCTGTCTTTATACGTGTTAACTGACTTTACATGTTCTCAATTTTTTATTAATAAGTCAGACATACAAGTTTACCCATAATGTCATCGTAGAACACTCATTTATCAGCATTTAAAATTACATTAGTGCTGGCGGGGATCGAATTCGGCTGGTTTACGTAAGTGAAATGTTAACATAAGTGCTCATCTCGTGATCTGTCAGGGCTCTTTAATATGTAGGGGTACTTTTAGGGATAGAAGACAAAATATTATTTTGTCAGGGATGAAAGCTATCTAGATAAACTTGGAAAGTAAAACATTACCTAAATACAAAATTTCATCCACATTGCTATAGTCGTTTCCGAGAAACCAATGACAAAAGTATATATTTTTATAGAATTAGGGTGACAAACGAGCACACAGTCCAGCTGATGGTAAATGGATGCTGTGGCCCATAGACATCTACATGTATGCTCGATTAAGAATCAAAATGCAGATGCGTTGTCACCCCTGACGACTAAGACGGAATGCCTCGTATCCAGTAAAAAGGGTCTCTGGTTCTCTACACTCACCATACGAAATACAGCAGCACTGAGCTGCTATTTTACGCTGGTATTCTGTGAGAGCGTGGTCCTACCCCGGTGAAGCCGATCCATTCAATCTACAACCATAATATAGCTGCAGTGTGGCTTAGTGGTCAGTGGGAAGAATGGCTCACATAAATCTTTATATATAAAAATTACGTGTCACATTGTTTGTCCGCGATGAACTCCTAAACTACTGAATTGATTTCAATGAAATTTTAATGAAAACACACTCTGTGTAGTTCGGTCCAACTTGAGAGATAGGATTGTTTTTATCTTGATAAGTGACACTCAATATTTTTTATTACTAATTTAAGCATTTTTTATATGAAGGGTCGTCAAAAAGGGCAGAACAACGTATGCCTGGCCAGCTAGTATTATATAAAAAATACCTGTATTCAAATAGTAAGCACTTGTTATACAAACGTTAAAGTAAAAGTCATATTTAGAACGCATACTTTGTTTCTTCATTAGCCTTTACATAGTTTACTTTAGAATGTGGGCTTCTCCAATAGTAGGGAAGATTTTTGGTAAACATTACGCCTGGCAGGTGATCGGGTGTTCGTAGAAAATAGACGTAGGTACAAAAACAATCAGTGTGTTCTAAGAGAATTATAGCATTTAAAGCAACTTAAAATGTATTCAAAGTTTAATAATACCTTGGCTGCCATTGTTGTAACTTGAATTGTTGAAGTTGAACTGTATATTGTTTTGCGACCTGCGACAATTTTTATACTGTATCTGCGGCGTGTATTTTGCGCCTGGGTGACATACAAATTGCCGCGGGCTGTGGGTCATAATTAAATGGATACAGTGCACCAAGAGGTGAAGGTCGAACCCAACACCGCATTACTTCGGAGCCAGTAGATTGACATGATACGATTTCGGAAATGAGACATTTATGACATATTTGAAACATGACGTTGGCGTCGCGTATAAGCCAGAGAAATTGGCTAATGTTGTACTAAATTGTATGTTCGAAACATTAGCTTGAAGTAAACATTTTAAAAGAAATACTAAATGTTGTGGTATATTTGTGTTTGAGTTTCTGTCGTATTATGTATTGGACATGCAGATTTTAACTATCGACTGCGATTATGTTTTTTTCTAGAATCTGGGGGACAAGTGAGCATAATCCCCACTCGATACTAGTACGTGACTAGTAAGTGGACGATGTAGCCTATAGAAATCTACATAGTCTATCCTCGATTAAGAATCAAAATGCAGATGCGTTGTTACCCCTGAGTGCTAAGATGTAATGTATCGTTTCTAGTAAAAATGGTCTTCAGTTCTCTACACTCATCATACGAAACACAGCAGCATTGAGCTACTATTTAACGTTGGCATTCTGTGAGAGCGTGGTCCTTCCCCGGTCTAGCCGACCCATTCGCGCTAAACCTAAAACTATAATAATATAGCTCCAAGACGGCTCTACACGTATAAAATTGTGTTGTGTGTGAGCGATTACACTCATTTCTGCTTATACTACAATAAATATCCTATTATCATCATCATCATTACAGCCCTCCACAAGTCCACTGCTGAACATAGGCCTCCCCAAGGAATGCCACAAAACACGGTCCTGAGCCACCTGCATCCATCGACTTCCTGCATGTCGTACCAGATCATCACTCCATCTAGTGGGGGACGCCCTCCACTTCGCCTACCGGTACGAACGGTACGACGGTTGTCGGTTCTTCGAGCTATATGGCCGGCCAATTGCCACTTCAGCTTACTAATCCGTTGGGCTATGTCGATCACTCTGGTTGTACTGCGGATATCCTTATTTCTAAGTATATCACGCAGAGAAACTCTGAGCACAACCCTCTACATAGCTTGCTGAGCAACCTTGAGCTTCCTCATCCGGCCAGCAGTGAAGGACCACGTCTCAGTTCCATAGGTCATCACTAGCAACACGCACTGGTTGTACAGTGTGGTTTTCAAGTTTTGAGGTATAGCTGACGAGAAGATGTGCCGTAATTTTCCGAACGCTGCCCAACCGAGTTGAATCCGTCGATTGACCTCTCGGTCGAAGTTGGACTTACCTAGTCGGACTATTTGTCCCAAGTAAACACAGTCGTCAACAACTTCGAGCTTAGTGCTTCCAACAACTACCGGCATAGGTGTGACATGGACATTAAACATAATCTTTGTTTTGTCCATGTTCATCTTAAGACCTATCCGTTGGGAGACACTATTGAGGTCATGGAGCATAGTTCTTAGGTCCTCCAGCGATTCTGCCATAAGGACTATATCGTTGGCAAATCGAAGGTGAGTGATGTACTCGCTATTGATGTTAATACCATATCTTTTCAAGTCCAGTAGCTTGAAAACATCTTCCAATGCAGCGGTGAAGAGTTTCGGGGATATAACGTCGCCCTGTCTTACACCTCTCTGCAGATGGATAGGTTTCGTACTCTGGTTCTGTACTCGGATAGCCATCGTAGCCCTACTGTACAAACACTTCAGCACTTCGATATACCGATAGTCAACTTGACACCGCTGAAGGGACTGTAGCACCGCCCAAATTTCGACGGAATCAAAGGCTTTCTCATAGTCCACATACGCAAAGCAAAGTGGCAGATTGTACTCTTCTGTCTTCTGTACAATTTGCTGAAGGGTGTGTATATGGTCCATGGTACTAACGCCTTTTCGGAAACCAGCTTGTTCGGAAGGCTGGAAGTCGTCGAGTCTGCGTGCGAGTCGATTCGTAATGACTCTCGAAAACAGTACGTAGACGCGGCTCAGAAGGGAAGTCGGTCTGTAGTTCTTCAAGAAAGCGTTATGGCCTTTCTTGAAGAACAAAACCACCGCACTTCTGCTCCACGCTTCCGGAGTTGTACCACCATGCATGACGGAATTAAAGAACTTCTGAAGAACTTCAAGTACCTGTTTTTCACCCGCTTTCAGAAACTCCGCTGTGATTTCATCCTCACCCAGGGACTTGCCGTTTAAAGGTGCTGTAGAGCCATTCTAATCTCGCCCAGACTGACGTCCGGAATATCTTCGGAATAGTGTCGGATAAGACTCGCTCTTGGATCGTTACTCACACTTGCGTGGGGCTCCAACGATGACGTGTACAGCTGCCCATAGAACCTCTCAATCTCACTCAAAATCTCAGGTGTCCCGGAAACGATGCTGCCACACTCGGTCTTCAGCTTTGACAGTTGGCTCTTTCTGGCAGACAGATCTCTGGCAAAGACTTTGAAGCCTTGGTTCCGCTCGATCGCTTCTTCAATACAAGCTGTATTGAAGTTACTTAAGTCCTGCCGCATGCATTTGGAGATCTGTTTGTTCAGTTGCCTGCATGCTGTCAAATCTGTTGAAAACTGCAGCTTCATTTCCCGTCTAACAGCCAGGAAATTAAGAGTGTGATCGGGCAGCGTTTGTGTTCTTCTGCGGCGGGTCTTGCAGAACTTATCTCCGACCGCATGGACAGTTTCCACGACCTTATCATTTATATGGTCCACTTCATTGCAGTCTTCCAGGCGCTGAAAACGGTTTTGTAACTCAAGCTGAAAGGTTTTGGGGCTTTGGACTAGAGCACCAGGGGGACGGGGCGTTGACTTCGTTAGACGAGACCTCTCCAACTTAACGTTTAGGTTCAGTGTGCCTCTAACCATTCGGTGATCGCTACCAGTTTTCACCCTCGCGATCATTGAGACATCACTGAATAGTTGTCGTCTGGTCGTCATAATGAAGTCAATCTCATTTTTTGTCGAACCCTCGGGGCTCGACCAGGTCCACTTCCTGTGGGGCTGCTTCTGATAGAAAGAGTTCATCATAAAGAGTCCCTCTTTCTCCATGAAGTCGGCTAGCTGCTGGCTCCTTGGCTTCTGTTGCCCTGTTCCAAATTTCCCTACTTTCAGCTCACCGTTCTCTCTAGTTTCTAGTTTTGCATTGAAGTCTCCTTTTACCACCGTATAGTGGATTTTGGAGGAATGCATGGCTCTAGAGATATCCTCATACATTTCCTCCACCTCCTCATCGGGGTGTGTCAATGTTGGTACGTAAGCCTGTATGACCTTCAACGAATACCGTTTGGTGATTCTGAGTATAAGGTACGCAACCCTCGACGACACACTCCCAATCTTTACAACGTTGTTAACGAGAGACTTGTGGACGATAAATCCGACACCTCCATGGGACAGATGGTCGCCCTCCCGGTGACAGAACAAGTTACCGGATTTGCGGAGTACCGTGTCCTCCCCCTCTCTTCGGACCTCGGATAATCCTATAATATTCCAGCGCAACTTGTCTATCTCTTCTTCTAGCTCCAGGATCTTCTCGTCAGTCATCAGGGTGCGTGCGTTATAAGTTACCAGGTCGAGTCGTCGTAGGTAGCAACCGAACCTCCACCGGAGATTCTTAGCATCCCCTGCCTCGCCGTTGTCATGGTCGCCACCGTACTCACCGTAGCCAGGAATAGCGGGGCCGCCGGGGACTGGGGGTCGTTTATTAATGTCATTGCTCATGGGGGGATCTTGCCATAGTTGCCACGCTTGGCGAGCTGATTGGTAACCGCAGTTTTTTTTATTAGGATATTGTTGTTATCAGGAAGATGCTGATGCCCTTCTCCTGCTTGTTTCCCACTGTCGCCTTTTACGACACCCACGGGAAGATATGGGGTAGTGAGTATTCTTAACCGCCACTACACGGCTAAAATATCCTATTAATCCATTATTAATTCATTAATTTTAACTTTCGACGTCCACTGCTTAACATAGGTCTCCCCATAATTTGCCTCATAAAAGAATATTTTCCATATTTGCCACGTTTGACTGTAGGGCAATCACAGTTATTTATTTTCTAGTTGCCATTAGAAAGACGCTATTGTCATTCTCCTGGTTTGTTCATTTCCTACGACCCTTTGTCGCTTCCTGCGACACCCACGAGACGATATGGGGGGGGGGGGGGGGGGGTAGTGAACATTTTTACACTACACGGTTAATATACATTCGCAAATATATTGGTAGAACATATATGCGGACTTTACATGCCCACAAATGTTTTTTTCACCGCTAAGTACAGTAAATCAGTATTTAAAATTGCAATTTACGATTTCATTGATGCCGTAAGGGTTCGAATCCGGCTTGCGCGCGATTGATTGATTGATTTGTATAATCTTCTTCACAGTTGATGGCGACAGTGAAGGAGAATAGCAGAACGTCATACGAATAACGAACCTGATCTTCACATGTAGAAGGCGTGAGTAGGAACTGTTTGGCGAGGCACGTTCGGCACTCATTTTTAGCGGACTTTAAAAAGGAGGATGATCTCAATTTCCCACTATCCTTTAAAGCCTATAAAATTTCATTGCTGAACATACGTCTCCTCCATAGATTACTTTATAGGGGTACTTTTTCCATAGTTGCCTCAATTGTCAGGCGGGTTGGCAACAGCAGTTTTGGTTATTATTTTGAGTTATTATTAGAAAGATGCTGCTGCCAATCTCCTGTTTCATTTTCTCTCTTTCGCCTCTTACGACCCCCATGGGACGATATGGGGTAGTGGGATATTCTTACACCGCCGCTACACGGTTGTCCCATTTTAATGATTATTATGTATATTTTACAATTTTATTATAAATTATGAGATAAAATACCAGCCCTAAGGGCATATGTAAATGAGGGGGGGGGGGAGGTTAAGTTATATATACCTGAAACGAACTCCGAACAAAGAACTTTCCAGCAGCTTCGTACTCCCTAAAATCGCAGATGCATCATAACCTGTGATTATGATCTGGGGGCACGGCAGGGCCCCGCCAAGTCGAGCCAAAAAGCGGCACGGCCGTACCATCCTTTTCTGGAAGCTGTTCAGGCCATTTTCGAAACCCCTTTAATTTCGTTGTGGATAAAACTAGAAGCCTGAATTTTCACTAATCAAGTAGACATTGTATAAACACGGCATATTTCAAATTTTATTAAATTTGAACTAGTAGTTTATGAATTATAACTAGTCAAAATTTCTTAATTTTGTCACTCACTGACTGACCGATCATCAAAACTCTAAGGCACTTCTAGCAGATATAGAAGCTTCAAACTGGGAATACAATTATTGTTTAATATATAAATCAAGGGAAAGTTAAAATATTTTGCAATTTCGGTCCAGTTTTCGAGATACACCAACTGCATAAATAACTTTGTAACCTCATATAAATATATAGGATTACAAAGTTACATTTGCAGTGAATGAATCAGTGTACCTATATGTGTATAATATAATGGAATAATAGGTGTAGATAGAAACCTAGATATAACTATCCACAAAAAGAAATGAGATGCCATCAAAAACATAACTTGTAAAAAAAGCCAAGTCTCGCAACTCAGTTCTTCCGTAAAAAGTTGTGAGATCTATGTAATACCCAAGTCGGTTAATTTATTCAGTCCCTACTTAAGGGTCCTTCTGTCTTAAGTTATTACGTAATTAGCTAACCTAACAACATCTTATAGTGACCACATCAATACTAAACATCTTTTATATTTTAAATAAATAAATAGACTTGGCAATCGCACTAAACAATCTAATTTAATATAATATGTATTACTTGAGAGATACGTTGTGTTTTCATGCGATGGCCAAGTCAATCTATTTATTTAAAATATAATTTTTTTTTAGTATTGATGTGGTCACTATAAGATGTTGTTAGGTTAGCTAATTACGTAATAACTTAAGACAGAAGGACCCTTAAGTAGGGACTGATTAAATTAACCGACTTAATATTACATGGATCTCACATCTTTTTACGGTAGAACTGAGTTGCGAGACTTGGCTTTTTTTACAAGTTATGTTTTTGATGGCATAATAATAGACATCTAAAAAGAAGCCATAACCCTTTAGTGTACTAATATAAAGTGTAATATAAATAATGATATAAAGCGCTCTTCAAACTAACACTGTCACGGTGACATGGTGATTTAGCAGTAGAAGTATCTAATTTTTTTCCCTTTTCTACCGACTTCAAAATGGAGACGGTACCCAATTCGACTGTATGTTTTTTTTCATTTGTTTTACCTCATAACTGTTTTACTGGGTGAACCGATTTCGATGATTCTTTTTTTATTTGACAGCTGGTCACATGTGGTCCCATATAAATTTTATTAAGGTCTGACCAATAGTGTTTGAGTTATTCTTAATAATATATATTGAAGTCGGTTGTACAAAATTTTTAATTTTAAATTATTACATATTTCCTTCCTGTTAATTCATTCATTCATTTGTATATCAAATAGCCAATCAAAAGTTTACTGCTAAACATAGACCTCTCTAATAGATTGCCTTGTAGATGGAATATTTGCCATACTTGTCACGCTTAACGTGCGGGTTTTTAACCGCAGGTTTTTATTATTTTAACTAATGTCAGGAAAATGCTGCTGCCCGATTCCTTATCGCCTCTTACGACACTATGGGATGAAATGAGGTAATGGAAGATGAGTCTATCGACACTTCGACTTTAAAACTTCCTTCAGCACTGTTTTCGTTAATTCCTCCCTCACAGTTCAAGCAATACTCCGCGTGGAATGCAATAATTTATAAAGTAATGTTACAGCCTATAGACGTCTCACACCTGGACACAGGCCTCCTCTAATTTCTGAGAGGGGTTTAAGGTAATAACTGCCTGTTGGTGGACTTCACTTATCTTATAAGTATGTTTTTTTTAAATTTTACGGACATACAGGTCTCCTTGCTACGTTTTTCTTCACCGGCGGGCACTTGGTATATAAATATATTTCGTATAATAATTGATATAAATGAGGTGTGTACTTCTCTGTGTAAGAGCATAATAATTCTTATATTTGTACAATATACTTTTTGACAGTGAACAAACCCGGGTAATTTTATATTTTGAAAGTACATTTTTCTTTCGAACTTATCTCATACGGATACAAGAAGTTTAGAATGATTACTTCTTTAGCTATGGATGTATAGTGAAGACACTATAGCATGCCATGCGCAGTTGACAATATATTTTAGTAATATGACGTCGTAGTAGTCGTGATTGGACGGAATACTACGGAAAATAGGAAGCATATCATACTTATAGGTACATAGAAATGAGGATATACGCAGTAGTACCAGAGTAACGTATAGAATTTTTTTGCTATCACTAGCAAAGAAAACCCATTGTAGCTCTGCGACAATATGAAAAACTCTTAAGCAATTGAAAATGCAGGACTACGTCCTAAGCTATCATTATAATACAAAAATAAAAATATACTATAACTTTATTATAGTTTTATGTACATTTTTCGATTAAGCAAGACCTAAGAAAAAATATTAAAATTGACTGGAGGATTCCTTAAGTAATAACGCGTATAACACATACAGACATATGCATTTTGTATTTAGGTAATAAAATCGATTCGTTATTTTTAAACGGAGTGATTTTTTATATAGTTTTTAAATGATGAACAATGATAAAATGTCAATAAATAATTTATTAGTTACTTCGTACTAATACATAAGTCAACTTCAACAATTATATATAACAGTTATTCTACAGTCTAGTGATGGTAGGAGATAGCCGGAGAGGAGAAGGTAACTTGGGTAAGAGGAGAGGAGTAGGCGAGCTTGGCTACGGGGGCAGCATAGGCGACCTTGGCGACGGGGGTGTATGCGAACTTTGGCGCTGCGTATGCAACGGGGGCTGAAGCATAAGCGATCTTGGCGGGCGCTGCAGAGGGGTGTCCTTCATAACGAACTATGGCGTTGAAACCGTGCTCCTCGTCGGCAGTGTAGTCTACAATGCGGTGTACACCATCGGGCTGTACCAAGGAGTAAGAGCCCTGAAGGGCATCTCCAGCGCGGGCTTCATGTTGTTGTTTGATGTCGCCGCTGTGCTCGTCGTGGACGGAGTATTGGAATTCGTAGTGTGCGGGCGCCTCGGGTTCAGCGTAAGCCACTTTGGCAAGTGGGACGACCGGTAGGGCGGTGGCTGCGACGGCCAGAGAGATGAGAACGAAGAACTGAAATGAACATTCACAGAGTATAAATAA
This sequence comes from Parnassius glacialis, assembly GCA_033319125.1. Taxonomy (NCBI): domain Eukaryota; kingdom Metazoa; phylum Arthropoda; class Insecta; order Lepidoptera; family Papilionidae; genus Parnassius; species Parnassius glacialis. The sequence goes on along the minus strand of JAVANC010000028.1, from coordinate 33,981,957 downwards.
GTATCATTGTTATATTAAGACTTTGACTGCTTTGTTGATCTAGTGGCCGTAAACGCAACTGCTGATCATGATGTCTCGGGTTGGAATTATTGGTTGGGTCTAAAAAATTATAAGTTAGAGTTTTCTGTCACGTAATTCTCAGTAATAGCCCGGAGTCAAGAATATGGTGGTGTTTCACCCCCGTGTCTAGGAAACCACGTAAAGCCGTTGGTCCTGCGCCTGATCTCTCTCAGGTCGTGTAAGTTTACCACCCCATCGGACTATGATAGTGAGGGAATAGAGAGAGCACTTGTGCTTGCGCATACACTCAGGAACTGTAATCCTGTCCTGTGCAGATGGCGACCCTCCGATGAGACTGGCCGCCGTGACCGATATTCGGTCTGGACCGGTCTGGAGGACATTATAATTTATTATTATATCAAGTCGAAATAATAATGAAAATAAAAATTAATAATAATAATGTTACTAATTTCTGAGAGGTTTTTTATAGGAAGGAAAAGACAGTCGAGCTCGAGCTGTCTTTATACGTGTTAACTGACTTTACATGTTCTCAATTTTTTATTAATAAGTCAGACATACAAGTTTACCCATAATGTCATCGTAGAACACTCATTTATCAGCATTTAAAATTACATTAGTGCTAGCGGGGATCGAATTCGGCTGGTTTACGTAAGTGAAATGTTAACGTAAGTGCTCATCTCGTGATCTGTCAGGGCTCTTTAATATGTAGGGGTACTTTTAGGGATAGAACACAAAATATTATTTTGTCAGGGATGAAAGATATCTAGATAAACTTGGAAAGTAAAACATTACCTAAATACAAAATTTCATCCAGATTGCTATAGTCGTTTCCGAGAAACCAATGACAAAAGTATATATTTTATAGAATTAGGGTGACAAACGAGCACACAGTCCAGCTGATGGTAAGTGGATGCTGTGCCCCATAGACATTTACATGTATGCTCGATTAAGAATCAAAATGCAGATGCGTTGTCACCCCTGAGGACTAAGACGGAATGCCTCGTTTCCAGTAAAAAGGGTCTCCGGTTCTCTACACTCACCATACGAAATACAGCAGCATTGAGCTGCTATTTTACGCTGGTATTCTGTGAGAGCGTAGTCCTACCCCGGTGAAGCCGATCCATTCATGCTACAACCATAATATAGCTGCAGTGTGGCTTAGTGGTTAGTGGGAAGAATGGCTCACATAAATCTTTATATATAAAAATTACGTGTCACATTGTTTGTCCGCGATGAACTCCTAAACTACTGAATTGATTTCAATGAAATTTGAATGAAAACACACTCTGTGTAGTTCGGTCCAACTTGACAGATAGGATTTTTTTTATCTTGATAAGTGACACTCAATATTTTTTATTACTAATTTAAGCATTTTTTATATGAAGGGTCGTCAAAAAGGGCAGAACAACGTATGCCTGGCCAGCTAGTATTATATAAAAAATACCTGTATTCGAATAGTAAGCACTTGTAATACAAACGTAAAAGTAAAAATCATATTTAGAACGCATACTTTGTTTCTTCATTAGCCTTTACATAGTTTACTTTAGAATGTGGGCTTCTCCAATAATAGGGAAGATTTGGGGTAAACATTACGCCTGGCAGGTGATCGGGTGTTCGTAGAAAATAGACGTAGGTACAAAAACAATCAAGTGTTTTTAAGAAAATTATAGCATTTAAAGCAACTTAAAATGTATACAAAGTTTAATAATACCTTGGCTGCCATTGTTGTAACTTGAATTGTTGAAGTTGAACTATATTGTTTTGCGACCTGCGATACTTTTTATACTGTATCTGCGGCGTGTATTTTGCGCCTGGGTGACATACAAATTGCCGCGGGCTGTGGGTCATAATTAAACGGATACAATGCACCAAGAGGTGAAGGTCGAACCCAACACCGCATTACTTCGGAGCCAGTCGATTGACATAATACGATTTCGGGAATGAGACATTTATGACATATTTGAAACATGACGTTGGTGTCGCGTATGAGTCAGAGAAACTGGTTACTGTTGTACTGAATCGTAGATTGTATGTTTGATACATAGCTGAAGTAAAAATTTTTGAAGAAATACTAATTATTGTGGGTATATCTGTGTTTGAGTTTCTGACGTACTATGTATTGGACAGTGCAGATTTTAACTATCGACTGCGATTATGTTTTTTTCTAGAATATGGGGGACAAGTGAGCACGGTTTCCACTAGATAGGTACTAGTACTTGACTAGTAAGTGGACACTGTGCCCTATACAAATCTACATCTATCCTCGATTAATAATCAAAATGCAGTCGCGTCGTTACTCCTGAGTGCTAAGATGGAATGTCTCGTTTCCAGTAAAAAAGGTCTTCGGTTCTCTACACTCACCATATGAAACACGGCAGCATTGAGCTGCTGGTTAACGCTGGCATTCTGTGAGAGCGTGGTCCTTTCCCGGTCTAGCCGACCCATTCGCGCTAAACCTAAAACTATAATAATATAGCTCCAAGACGGCTCTACACGTATAAAATTGTGTTGCGTGTTAGCGATTACACTCATTTCTGCTTATACTACAGTAGATATCCTATTAATCCATTATTAATTCATTAATCATAGCCTATCAAAGTCCACTGCTTGACATAGGTCTCCCCATAATTTGCCTCCTAACAGAATCTTTTCCATAGTTGTCACGTTTGACTGTAGGGCAATCACAGTTTTTTTATTCTCTAGTTGCCATTAGAAAGACGCTCCTGCCATTCTTCTGGTTTATTTACCCCGTACGACTCTCTGTCGCTTCCTACGACACTCACGGGACGATATGGGGGGTAGTCAACATTTTTACTTCACTACACGGTTAATATACATTCGCAAATATACGAGCTACGAATCCGCCACGCTGCTACAGAACTTTACATGCCTATTAATGTTTTCTTCACCGCTAAGTACAATAAATCAGCATTTAAAATTGCAATTTTCGATTTTATTGATGCCGTAAGGGCTTCCGCGCATGTAGCGACTGAAATACCACGGCTTTGTATAATCTTCTTCACAGTTGATGGCGAAGTGAAGGAGAATAACAGAACGTTACACGAATAACGTACCTGATCGTCACATGTAGGCGTGAGTAGAGACTGTTTGGCGAGACACGTTCGGCACTCATTTTTAGCGAACTTAAAAATTTGGAGAATCTCAATTTTCCATTATCCATTGCAGCCTATAAAATTCCACTGACCATAGGCCTCCTCCATAGATTAACCTCATAGGGGTAATTTTTCCATATTTTTATTGAGGCTACAATTGTCGGGCGGGTTGGCAACAGCAGTTTTGTTTATTATTTTCAGTTATTATTAGAAAGAAGCTGCTGCCAATCTCCTGTTTCAATTTACCTTCGCCTCTTACGACCCCCACGGGACGATATGGGGTAGTGGGATATTCTTACACCGCCGCTACACGGTTGTCCCATTTTATGATTTATAGTTATTTATTTTATTTTATTATATTACGTATATTTTACAATTTTATTATAAATTATGAGATAAAATTCCAGCCCTAAGGGAATATGTAAATGGGGGGGGGGGGGGTGAAGTTATATATACCTGAAATGAACTGCGAGCAAAGAACTTTACAGCAGCTTCGTCATCCCTAAAATCGCAGATACATGTGACCTGTGATTATAATAATAATAGATCTCTAAAAAGAAGCCATAGCCCCCTATTGTACTAATATAAAGTGTAATATAAATAATGATATAAAGCGCTCTTCAAACTAATACTATCACGGTGACATGGTGATTTAGCAGTAGAAGTATCTAATTTTTTTCCCTTTTCTACCGACTTCAAAATGGAGACGGTACCCAATTCGACTGTATGCTTTTTTCATTTGTTTTACCTTATAACTGTTTTACTGGGTGAACCGAATTCGATGATTATTTTTTTAATTGAAAGCTGGCCACATGTGGCCCCATATAAATTTTATTAATGTCTGACCAACAGTTTTTGAGTTATTCTTAATATTTTATATTGAAGTCGGTTGTACAAAATTTTTAATTTTAAAGTACTATTTCCTTTCTGTTGGTACATGCATTCATTTATTCATTACAGCTTATCAAAAGTCCACTGCTAAACATAGGCCTCTTTAATAATTGTCTTATAAGTTGAATATTTGCCATACTTGGCACGCTTGGCGTGCGGGTTTTTAACCGCAGTTTTTTTATTATTTTAACTATTGTCATTAAAATGCTGCTGCCCGATTCCTGTTACAGTTTCCCTTTATCGTCTCTTACGACACTATGGGATGAAATGGGGTAATGGAAGATGAATCTATCGACACTTCGACTTTTTTCTTTAACAACAGAACTGTTTTCTTTAATTCTTCCCTCACAGTTCAAGCAATACTTACTCCACGTGGAACGTAATAATTTATAAAGTAACTAGCTGACCCGACAAACGTTGTTTTGCCATATGTACATTATTTCTAATAAATCTTTTTTTGTTTAAAAAATCGCGCGTTTTTAAAAACAGGGTTGATCGTACAAGGGTGAAAATTTGAAATTTTATGTATTTTTAATACTAAATCATAATAAAATGAAAATAAAAAATTTTGTCAAAAAAATAAAAAAAGTATATTTAGGGGTGGGTCACTCTTGTCATTAAAGGGCTTGAAAAACAGATGTTGGCCGATTCTCAGACCTACCCGATATGCACACAAAATTTCATACAAATCGGTGCAGCCGTTTCGGAGGAGTTTGGTAACAAACACCGCGACACGAGAATTTTATATATTAGATGTTACAGCCTATAGTCTCACACCTGGGCACGGGACTCCTCTAATTTCTGAGAGAGGTTTAGGGCAATAACTGCATGTCGGTGGACTTCACTTATCTTAGAAGTATAGTTTTTTCAATTATACGGACATGCAGGTTTCCTTGCTACATTTTTCTTCACCTGCCAGCACGTGGTATATAAATATATTTCGTATTAATAATTTATATAAATGAGGTGTGTATTTCTCTGTGTAAGAGCGTTCTCTTCTAAAATTAATATCACAATTACATTATTGTAGTTGACAGTTTTCGAAAATATTTGGCAGTTGTTACCGTGGTTCAATTAAGCCAGGAGGTAGTAATTATTTATAAACATTTATTTAAAGGTGAAATCAACGATTACCAATAATGCGCTCGAGTTACGCTGCGGCTGACCTTAACTTGGTTAACGTACATACATATGTGTGAAATTCGGAAACTGGTTCCGAGAATTATCTGTCCGGTGCAGGGTCAGCTATTCTAAGATATTTTACCAAATGAAAGTTTTATTTTATCATTCTTGGTGCACAGTTTTGTATTACGTTGTACTTTTTACTTTTTCTATGGGCATCCATTACCATCAGGTGGACTATATGCTGGTTTGCCTCCCTTACTAGGAATTTATTCTGTATCGTAGAGGCGTATTAAATAAATAATTTTCAGATACAGACAAGGAACAATTATTATGTAAGCCTTAGAAATAGTTGTTCTAATTCAAGCTCGTAGCCCGCGGCATCGCAGCTAAATGCTCAACTTCCACGGTACCGAGTGGTCAGGTTTAGTAATATAACTATATATTACTATCATATATTATGTTTCCAGACCACTTTAGATTGAGCTCAAAATGTTTCGCTTTGTCATTGATCATGTTATAGTAATTTAAAGGTTCGACAGACCTCAATTTTTGGCGGGAAGATAATCAAGTTTCTTGGCCGCAAAGCCCTTGACCGGTATTCGCCGAGTGTTGTCAATGGGTTAAATTGTAGCCCGCTACAGATATTACAAACCGGATGACTAATGGAATTTTTATGTATAGGTACTTTCTTACAATTTGTTTGCACTGTCAGACGTTGCCAGATTTAACAAATTCATGCTCTAAATAATACAAGTTTTTTTAAAACTTATTATTAGCTGGTGATTGACTACTATCCTAATTGGTCAGTGCGTGCTGCTTCTGGCGGCATATGAATTTGAGGTGTAGACAATTCTACACTGCTGGCTGAACGAGGAAGGTCATGATCGAGACCTCAAGCTTTAGAGAAGATTATGCTCGAAGTGTCTCTGCGTGTTGACTTAGAAATGAGGTTATCCGCAGTAGAACCAGAGTAACTAACATATTCCAACGGACCGAGTCGGAATATGTCACGAACTCAATTTTTACGTGGTAGAGCCATGCTGCAGCTATATTACTGGTATAGTTGTAGCACGAATGGGTCGGCGGCTCAACCGGGGAAGAACCACGTTGTCACAGAATACCAGCGTAAAATAACAGCTTAAAGCTGCTGTGTTTCGTATGTTGAGTGTAGAGAACCGAAGACCCTTTTTACTGTAAACGAGGCATTCCATCTTAGTCCTCACGGATGACATCGCATCTGCATTATGATTCGTAATCGAGGATAGATGTAGATGTCTATGGGCCACAGCAACCACTTGCCATCAGGTAGAATGTGTGATCGTTTGTCACCCTTATTCTACAAAAAAAAATTGAATTTGAGGTGTAGACAATACCGCACTGCTGGCTGAATGAGGAAGGGCAAGGTCGCCGAGCGCACCTCAAGCTATGGAGAATGCATACCACTGCAAGACTTCAAGTCACAGTAAGTTCATTCTGTGTAGATCGTACCAAAACTAATAATTCAAAAAGCTGAAGGTACTCCGGGTTAAATCTGACATCGGGACGTCAATCATTTCAGTCCCCCGTGATCACGGGTGCTGTAAAGCACCCGAAACGTCGGGAATTAATAAAAAATAAGTTAATTAAACGCGATAGAATCCGTAAAAGTACTATTAATGCTTTTAACAGTGTTAATATTCCCGTTAATCACTCTAAGTAGTTTAAAATTTAATTTATAAATTTTAAGTTTATTTATTTATTTTTACTTTAATTAAAAAGTAATTATAAACAACACTTATTCTTTTCGCTCGCAAAAGGAGTAAGTACCTAAGGAGTACGATCGGTTCAACCAAACCGAAGAATAGCCAGGACAGACAGACGAAAATTTAATAATGTTTACTCGTGTCTCAATGGTATGCAATAACTGCCTTTTATTGAACTGAGTAGGTTCCTCAGCTCAATAAAAGGCAGTTATTTCGATATTACAGACAGACACATCAATTTTATTTGTATGTATAGATACACGAACTCTAAAATATATATTTGACTTATAATTTTCAGGCGGATATGAACCCGATTTATTTGTATTCATGTACTAAGCGGACTAGTTCTTCGTTTTCCACACTTTCATTGTTTGAATACGTCTGAAACTGTGACTTCCACTTGTAACAAGTAATTTTATTCAACATTTTTTTCATCTTTGTAACTGATTCTTAATGAGGTCTGTAAATAATTGATATGATTGATCTAAGCTCTTAATATATAATGTTTATATATCTACGTAGTTCTAAAATGACTGTATCATCAAAACATGCGAAAATTCCAAGTTGTTTTTTTAAAAATATCAATTAGCATCTTTTTATTCAATGGAGAAAGAATTTTAAATAATTTATTCAATGGAGAATTGTTGATAACCCCTGTTTACATTTCTAGCAATCTACTGATTGTCGAATGAAGCATAATAGAGGCCAGTCTCCTGGTATTCTACAGATAATATTTAAAAGAGTTCTTGATTATGCTGATGTCTGTTATTTGGATGCGACTGAGGAGCAATTAAACAAACTTGAGCGGTTGCAAAACTTATGTATTCGTTATATTTTCGGGCTAAAAAAGTATGACCACGTCTCCTCCTATCGCAAATAGCTCAAGTGGCTCCCAATCCGACTTCGCAGGAATACTCGAATCCTTTGCCTCCTCTTTAACATACTATACAATCCAACATCACCACCCTATCTACGTGATCGATTCCACTTTGCGCACTCCCCCGATGCAGCTTGCAGATCACATTTAAAAACCCTCCTTAATTTCCCTTCCTCTAGAACTAAGTCCTATTCTCACTCTTTTACAGTACATGCAGTTAGGTTATGGAATTCTCTTCCTGCTGCAATTCGAGAGGCTCAAACAGTGTCCGTGTTCAAAAGGCGAGTCAAAGGGCACTATCTTTCTTTGTCGTCCCAATGATTATATATATAATATTATTATATTTATATATGTAATATATATATATATATATATATATATATGTGTGTGTGTGTGTGTGTGTGTGTGTGTGTGAGTGTGTATGTGTGTATATGTATTTATAGTGGTATTTAGTTATATGTATGTTTACATGGATATTTGTTTTTATTGTCTTTACTTTTTGTTAAGTATATTAATATTATAAAATTTTATTATGAGAGTGCACACTAGATCAGCTTCTCTTTTAATTTGTCCAGTATCAGGCCTGCTGGAAGAAATTTCAATATGAAATAAGCAGTGCCTTTGTACAAAATATCTTTTTTTTTTCTTCATTGTAACATTTTTCTGTGTGTACATAAATTGTTAAATAAATAAATAAGAGTAGGGCCGGAACTACATGATTGATCATGGGGAATTAATTGGGTTTAATAATGTAATTCCTGTTCCCCCTTTACATCGTTGAACAGATCGACGCAAGGCTTCCATCCCTTCGTTTTGTTGTTCATTATAAAACGAAAAAAAAATCTTAAAGAATTAACATATAACATAACATGGAATTCCATTTGGCACGATCCTGACACACCTCTCTCGCTTCCTCCACATCCATATACCTACGCATACACGCTCGTCGGTTAAAGGTACTCTTAATTTGGCCCATTCTCAATATATCGCCTATTTGGTCGATAAACTTTCGCCTAGGGCGACCCTTCCCGACTCTGCCATTCACCTCTGCAACATAAATTTGCTTTGTCACTCTTTCCTCATTCATTCTTTCTACATGACCAAACCACCGAAATTAAAGAATTAAATAGGCTTTAATTAAGCTAGTGCATTCAAAATTTTCTACCTCAATAAACATGGTCTTGCAGTATAGTGGCAACAAAAGATCGAGCCAGATTTTTTTAAATGTTACTATTTTAATCAAATATTTATAAAATAGACGAAAGTCCATTTTCGGATTTACTTAATGTCAGTGTTATTTTTTTATAGAATAAGGGTGACAAACGAATACACAGTCCACCTGATGGTAAGTAGATGCTGCGGCCCATAGCAATCTTCATTTATCTTCGATTAAGAATAAAAATGCAGAATGCTTTGTCACCTGTGAGGACAGAAATGGAATGCCTCGTAAAAGTAAAAAGGATCTCCGGTTCTCTACGCTTACCAGAAACATAGCAGCAATAAACTGCTATTTCGCGCTTGTATTCTGTAAGAGCGCGATCCTACCCCGATATAGCCGATAGCTCCAGCGTGGCTCTACCACGTATAATAAATATAAATTACTTATGGCAGTAATGCAACGATTTTGACACATGTTAGATTAAAACTTGGCGGTACTCCATGAGAAACTGGTTTAACGAGACACTTCTGTATATTTATCGTTACATAGTCATTGATCTAATTTTGGTTGACATTACAAAATTGGTACATTACGTAAATCATACATACTTATTACTTACTAAGTGGTGTCAACTGGACGTTGTTATGCAAAAAGGATCAGCATCACATACCTTAGGGGTTTCAATTTCATCTTTATATATAAAAATTACGTGTCACGTTGTTTGTCCGCGATGAACTCCTAAACTACTGAATTGATTTCAATTAAATTTGCACACTCTGTGCAGTTTAGTCCAACTTGAGAGATAGAATAGTTTTTATCCTGATAAGTGACACCGAATATTTTTTTATTACGAATTTAAGGATTTTTTATATGAAGGGTATACTACATAATAGATATAGTTGGCAAAAATAATCCAATCCACAAAAAGCTTATTTTTCTTTTAAGTTTGACTTTAAGGTTGAAAGTTGTCATTGCAGTTTTTATTTTTGTTCTCTGTAACTGGTATTATATATATACAAATCTAAAGAATCCACAAAAATGGATTATTTTTACTTAACTATATTTAACATAGGCTGTCACCAAAGAATATTAAAATGTTGACCAACAAATAATTACTACTTATTTTTGTGTGATTTTAAATGTTTTTTTTTTCAATAGCCTGTTGAGTGTATGTTAATAACAAACTTAAATGTTTTATGAATTACGATCGAGTTTTGACCACTAATCTATTTTATTAAGCAGCTATTCAGTCTATATCGTGATCTATATTGACGACTCCGTGGCGCAGTTGCTTAGCAATGAGTTGCAGCGCTAAGGGCCGCGGGTTCGAATCCCGCAGTTATTTGTAGGTCATACAAGAATTTGTATGACCTACAAATAACTGTTCCACCACGATACAGGAGAAAATCCTAGTTAATCCTAGGTAACGTGTTTTTGTAAAATAAATAAATATTTCCAATATCAATAAAATTACAATAATATAAAAGTAATAATAAATGTCATCATCATTAATGTTTAATATCCATCACATCAGTCGCCCATAAGCTGCTGAAAATAGGCCCGCCCTACATGTTACCTAGGTGGATTGAAAAGTACTCGGCCTAACACAGATCCATTCAATTCTAAAAATCAAATCTACCCACATTATTTAGTTCAGTTCAGACTTGTTCATTGTGTGAAGTTCGAAACGTGTGCGATAATTAGTTGTGATTTTATAAATTTATTAACAAAGTAATCGGACATAATTTCCGCGAATGGAGCAAATCGAGCAGCGTGCCGTCATTAAGTACCTCCATAAGAAGGGGCTATCATCAAAAGCCATCCATGATGACATGGTCAGTACATTAGGCGATTGTGCTCTGTCATATTCATCCGTCAAAAAATGGATAGCAGAATTGAAGCGTGGTAGAGAGAGTGTGAAAGATGAACCCCGCTCTGGAAGGCCTTCGACGTCAACTACTGACGAAAATATTAAAAAAGTACTTGATTTAATAATGGGAGACCGCAGATTAAAAATTAGAGAGATAGCCGAGATTATAGGCATCTCTTATGAACGAACTCAAAACATCATTGTCAACGAGTTGGGTTTCCACAAGGTGTCTGCGAGGTGGGTTCCGCGACTGCTTTCAGTTGAACAAAAAAGGACGCGATTGACTATTTCACGCGACTGTTTGGAGTTATTTGAAGCCGATGCAGATGATTTTTTGAATCGTTTTGTTACTACAGACGAAACATGGGTTCATTACTGTACACCGGAAACAAAACAACAATCAAAACAGTGGAGAAGACCTGGTTCACCACCCCCTAAAAAGGCTAAGTCGATTTTGTCGGCAAATAAGGTGATGGCTTCAGTATTCTGGGACTCGAAAGGTGTGATTATGATTGATTATCTTGAAAGGGGTCAGACTATAAACTCTAATTACTACTGCACCTTACTTCGTCGTTTACGAGAGGAAATAAAAGAAAAACGTCGAGGAATGCTCAGAAGAAAAGTCCTGTTTCATCAAGATAACGCCCGTGTTCACACGTCAGTACAGTCAATGGCTGAAATTCACAACTGTGGCTTTGAACTGTTACCGCATCCGCCGTATTCACCTGATCTGGCACCATCAGACTTCTTTCTGTTCTCTAACCTAAAAAAGCACTTGGGAGGTCAAAGATTTTCGACAAACGACGAGGTCAAAGCAGCTGTAGACGCATATTTTGACTCTAAGGAAGAATCATTTTTTTTCAACGGTCTAAATGCTTGGAAGGGGATGTGGCAAAAGTGTATTGAACTTGATGGTGATTATGTATAAAAATAAAAATATAACTGATTTACTATGTGTTTATTTTCTTGGTTAGGCCGAGTACTTTTCAATCCACCCTCGTACCATAACGTAAGCCCTCGAGACACTGTATCCATAGTGTTTTCATTCCATTTGTTTGCAGTCGCCGTACATTTTAAATACCAAGAAGAACAAAAAACACATAAAGATTTATATTATAAAAATATGTAGATCCAATAATACTACTTATCTACGAGTATATTTTAGGTTTTTTTTTTATAGGGTAATGGTGACAAACGAGCACACAGTCCACCTGATGGTAAGTGGTTGCTGCGGCCCATAGACATCTACATCTATCCTCTATTACAAATGAAAATGTAGATGCGTTGTCACCCGTGAGGACTAAGATGGAATGCCTCATTTCCAGTAAAAAGGGCCTCCGGCTACCTGCACTCACCAAGCGAAACGCAGAGGTAAACCTCTACTTCACGCTGGTTTTCTGTGAGGTCGTGGTACCACCCCGGTTCGAGCCGGCCCATCCGTGCGACAGCAAAAGTTGTGTTGAGGTAACAAATATGCTAGGGACTTTATTTAAAAACCTTTTCCCCACATTAGCATTTTCTCCTGTATTGTCGGGGTAATTTACACACTCAATTGCCCAAGGACAAACGTACAGACCCGGAACAATTATTTGTAGGCCATACAAATAGGTACTTGTTCCGTGCGGAATTCGAACCCGCCGCGGCCCCAACCGCCGTAACTCATTACAAAACAACTGATCCACGGAGCCATCCTAATATATAAATGCTATACACCTTGTTTATTAGGACACAATTATATTATTGTAAAATACATTAGCAACGTACAGACAGATAAACGCATGAATAATGTTAATATTAATTACGAGAATGTTACGCATTCAAATTATACAATTTTTTTTCAGTTTCACCTACATATCTTGTAATTGCAATTAATAATGAACGAAATTGACCGGTTATATCAGTGAATAAAATAAAGATTAAACTTAGAACTAACAAGGTGAAATCTAGATCTGTCTGTACAAGTCTTTATATTACAAATAAATTATTAAATTATAATATAATGATTTTGATACTTGTTATAGAAAATTAAAATAATGAGTGAAGTACCGAGTAGTGTCATATTTAATAACTTTTGACTGCCTGGATCTAATGGTGTTTTATCTTCGAATCAGAAAGCACTTAAACCGTAAAGTCGTTGTTTCTTCGCTTTGTCTCTCTCTGGTAGTGTAGTACCTATTGTCGTTCAATCGGAGGAAAAACTTATTAATATTAAAGTTACAGCCTATATACGTCCCATTGCTGGGCACAGGCCTTCCCTTATTTCTGAGAGGGTTTTAGGGCAAGGAAGTGTCCGCCGCGCTGCCCCAATGCGTGTTGGCGAACTTCACACGTCTTCGAAAATATTTTTTTTTTCTCAGACATGCAGGTTTCCTCACGATGTTTTCTTACTACTTACTACGATGTTTTAGTAATATTAATAAAAATATAATTATTTAATTCTGTAAATTTCTTGTTTTTATTTTTATTTTCAATTATTTTTGTTTTATTAATAAAATACATATCACTGAAATTATTATTATTAGCAGGTATTGAAATGCCTAAAATAGAATAGTAATAAATTTATGTAATTGTGAAATTGTAATATTTTAATATGTGCAGTAAGTCGCTGCCATTATAAATGCAGAAACGGACTATAAATTTTACTGAAATTTACTTCCGTCCGAAAAACTTACAATATAAGATACCTCAGTTCCATCTAAACAAATTTTACTTCAATGATGATGAATTCCTTACCACAGATTTATACACGAGCCAGGTAGCATGGCTCTATCAGCACAGATTACTTAATAGTTGCTATCACAGGTAATTAACGCAGTAGCAATTATGGCTACAGTAAATTGAGTTATATGTGCTACGTACTAGAGAATTCCAAACAAAAATTGGGCGCTACTCTATGTCTTCGCGCATGCGCGGGAGATAGCAGAGTCGCATATGCGCGAAGACTTTAATATAATATAAAATAAGATATTAATATAAAATAAATAGAAGAATTTAATATAAAATACTCTTATTTTAATCTAAACAAAAATATCTCTAAATAAAATTAAATAATAATTATAGTATAGAATTCACAAATCTTCAATTTACGCAATATTTAGTTTAGTGTACGGATTGCCGTACAGTTCAGTTGGACATAGTCAATGTTCGGAATGCGAAATCTAGTGCGTAGTACATATATATCGATGCTACAGTACGAATTGATCGGCCCGTCTAGGAAAGGACTCTGCTTACACAGAATACCAGCATAAAATAGGAGTACCTGTATTACTGCTGCGTTTCGTTTCTCTGTCATTTAAATGCGTCTGTGATTTGATTCATAATTTAATGTTAACATTTTGTCCTAGATTTTGATAGACATCTACATTTATCTTCGTTTGCGAATCAAAATGCAGATGCGTTGCCACCCGTGAGGACTAAGATGGAATGCCTCGTTTCCAGTAAAAAGGGTCTCCGGTTCTCTACACTCATCATATGAAACAGCAGTGTTAAGCTGCTATTTGACGCTGGTATTCTGTGAGAGCGTGGTCCTTCCCCGGTCGAGCCGACCCATTCGTGCTACAACTATACTACTAATATAGCTGCAGCATGGCTCTACTACGTACAACAAGACAATTAATATATAAAGGAGTAATTAACGTGTAACCTACATCAATGCGCACAAAATAATATTATAGGGTTACTCTTATTTTGTTTCACAAATTTTATTACAGATTTTGTATCATTTAATCAGAATAAAATCTTGAATTGAAATTAAAAAGTATCAAAACCCGTCCATCGCTGTGTAAACGTATCGTTTATTTTATTTGACCGCTCTTAAGAGATTGTGTCGTCGATAACATCATTGGTTTTTTTTTTTATAATGGCATCGTGACCCGCGCTACTGATTGTTACACTGATACTGTTTACAATTAAATTAGGTGTTGTAAAAGATATGATTTCTTGATTTAGATGTTGATGATAGTTATCAAAAAATGACATGTGGTGGCTATGCAAAATAATTTTCAACACACTTTCATGTATATAGAAGTAGGGAATAGTCTAGTAATAGTGCCGTCATAATATTATTAATGTTTTAGACATGCGAGTTTTCTTAAGGCGTCCATCACTCCCTGGAACGCGATAAAGAAAGCGACTGAAAATTTAATGCCATCAAAAACATAACTTGTAAAAATAACCAAGTCTCGCAACTCAGTTCTACCATAAAAAGTTGTTAGATCCATGTAATACCAAGTCGGTTAATTTATTCAGCCCCTACTTAAGGGTCCCTCTCTCTTAAGTTATTACGTAATTATCTAATCTAACAACATCTTATAGTGACAATATAAATATTAAAAATCTTTTATGTTTTAAATAAATAGATTGACTTGGCAATGGCATAAAAACACAATGTATCTCTCAAGTAATACATGTTATATTAAATTAGACTGTTTAGTGCGATTGCCAAGTCAATTTATTTATTTAAAACATAAAAGAATTTTAATATTGATATGGTCACTATAAGATGTTGTTCCCGGCGGATTAACGCCGGGATTGAACTCTGATTGCTTACAGTACAATATAAATTTAGGCGAATTTAAAGTTATTTTCATATTACATGATCTTGAAATTATAATAATTTGTTTGTTTCACACATTAACGTGGATGTTGTAAGAGGGGACTATAGTAAATTCATGTGGGTAATCGACATCATTGTTAATATATTAGTAAATTTTTTATACGAGTAGAATAAGGGTGACAAGGGAGCACACAGTCCACCTGATGGTAAGTGGTTTCTGTGGCCCATAGACATCTACATCTATCCTCGTTTGCGAATCAAAATGCAGATGCGTTGTCACCCGTGAGGACTAAGATGGAATGCCTCATTTCCAGTAAAAAGGGCCTGTGCCCAAAAGTGGGTCGTATAATATATACTTTAACTTTATCTACATACAAATAGTTGTCCCGTGCGGTCCTACCCTGGTCGAGTCGACCCATTTGTGCTACAACTATACTTCTATATATTATAGCTGCAGAATGACTCTATCACGTATCAAATTAATGTTAATACATTAAATAATTGTATTTTTAGGGTTCCGTACCTCAAAAGGAAAAACCGGAACCCTTATAGGATCACTTTTAGAGATGCGCAAAACAGTGCGTTTTAAAGTGATGTAATATGACATTACACTTCGTACAGAGGAATGTTACTTTATACCATGAATCCAAACATGACGCGAAATGACACTACACAGGATGGCTATTGTAATGAAATGCTCGCGTTGTAGAAGATATGCTTGTGTTGTGATGTGACAATTGCCAAACGCAATGCCTTCGCTAATCGATGCGCCGGAATGAATACTTGATTTTGTTATCATATTCATAGAGTCGATTTTTCTTCACACTTTATCCCAATCTACTGAACTATTCAATCAAAATGGCATTCCGGGCTTATGACTGACAATAAACATAGATTGCAATATTGATTATTGACCAATACTATGAATATTGGCATATTTAAAAATCGATTTTATTTACAGTGATTGTGGTTCTTTTTTAATTTGTTTTACATAATGTTTCTTTTAATACCTAACGGTTTTGTTTTAATTTACATGGTATTAGCATTTTTTAACTACTACTAATAAATAATAATTGTAATAGTTTTTTTTGTCTTTAAACATTCAAGTAATAGATATAGAAAGCACGAGACGTAACGGAATCATAAAGACATAATTTTGAATAGCGTTTGAATATTTGGGCAATAAAGTCATAAAGTACGAGATGCATAATTTAAACTGAACCTTAATACATGAATAATACGATTTTAAGTCTAAATTCACTTATTTCTAAATTCATTTATTTCTTAACCAACCAACCGCCGCTTGTTTCTTCTCGCTTATGGCGCGTCTCCACCAAAGTTTTGTTGTCAACACAACATTTGCCAACACGTTTTGCCAACAAATGTTTCTGTCAACAAGCGTCTCCACCGAGGGAACAAATGTCGGCAACAAGCGTATTCCTTTCATGTTGCCACCGAAAATCGAAACAAGTTTTGTTGCCAAATGTTGTGTTGACAACAAAACTTTGGTGGAGACGCGACTTTACACACAGCGAAAATTAACGAGATAATATGGACACCGAAGAAAGCGCAGCACGTCATGTTTGAGTGTCATGTGCCATGTTTGATTTGGTCGAGTCATGTGTAATGCTACAGTACGCGGTCGGGTTATATGACGCGTAATGCAACAATCGCATTACTTACACAAGTCTAATCACTTTGTTGTCCGTCTGTCTGTCTGTCTGTCAAGACCCTTTTTCTCAGGAACGCGTAGAGGTATCAAGCTGAAATTCATATCAAATACTCAAGTCTACTGTCCCTTGGTGCTGTGAAAAAATTCAAACTTCTAAATCAACGCAATCAAAAGATACAGCCGTTTATGCTGCAAATATTATGCTGCAAGGGAATCAAAACCTACATGGTACTTCCCGTGAACTCAGAATCTTAAAATTTGGTACGAAGCAACGTATTTAGCATAGATAAAGGAAAAATTGCGAAAAACATAAATTTTTAGTTACATGATATAATAAAAACATTTTTAATAATTTTAACCTACGGATTTGTTCGGAACCCTCGGTGCGCGAGTCCGACTCGCACTTGGCCGGTTTTTTTTAATACTTTCTCTGAACTAATTTAACTTTAATTAGATTCTATTATTTATAATACATAACGATGTTTCTTTGATTATCAAAAGCTATGACGTCATTTACGTACTGTTCTTTTATAACATTCTGACAGGTCATATAAAGTATTTCAATTAACATAAGTATCCACCACTCCACTAGTGCTATGGCTTATGGTATGCCAAGCTCACGTACTTTCAAACTGGAGGGTCAATTAAATATTGTTACCAATATGACAAATAGGCTATTAGGTACCTGTTGGCCATGAATAAATTATATAATCTTGATCCAGTTTTTGACCCACGCACCCATACACATGTGTTGCGATGGGCAATGCATACGCAACACTATAGACAGTTAAGTATAAAAACCTCAGTACGCTAGTACGGCTATAGCATTAACACACAACAACTAAATCAAACAACATGGCAGCTAAGGTGAGTGTGGTTCACTTATTAATTAAAGAGCTCTGAATACAGAAGAGAACAAAACGAAAAAGGGTTTCCGTTTTTGTTAAATTTAAAATCATTAGTATTAGTCTATAAAAAGTCCGCATCTGGTTGTTAGCATTTCTTTTGAGTAAAAAAAAAACAAATCTGCACGCCTCGAACGCTCATGTAATGTTTTGAATAATTAATTTACTTTTATTAATTACGTTTAAATATCTTGATGACCTTTGATGACCTTTGTTTAAATATCTTGATACGCTCAGACCAAATAAAAAAGTACCGGTGCGGTGATTCGTATTTAGTTACCGAAAAAAATTGTAAAAGAAGTAATGAAATAAAAAAAATCAATTAATGAATGGGACGGTTTACAATAGTGAAATTCAAAGGGCTTTTTAAGGATTAAAATTTAAGGCTTATAAAAATCAAAGTAATAAGTTTAGTTTTTCGAAATTTTGTTCACACCAACCAACTGACGTCCAAGTCAAATTATTTTCAATTAATTGCTTAGAAGTGGACTATAAAACGGCTGCAATGATGATGATGATTAAATCTGCCAATATACTTTACCTACTTAGTCCAAAATTTCAACGGAATTTAAAAAATACAAATAATGTTAGTAGGTAATACGATTTCTGAACTTAACGTAAGTTAAGTTATAATTGTGTATACTTTCATAGAGAAATGACAGGCTATATATATTTCAAACAGATCCGATGATAACTGAAGTCTGTTTACATTTTTTAATAATCTAACTGAATATGTATGCAAGGAATGTAATACATGCGTATTCAACTATCGGCTCTACTTTATAAAAATTTGTTAATATTTTTTCAAAACATTTTATTTCTGTAAGGTGTATGGAGTTCGTAGTAGGCATTGTATTTTTTCTTTGCGATGAACATGAAATTGGGACATACGTAGTAAGGCTAGTAGAGCTTATTTTGTATGTAAAAGTAGAATTATTTGATTCTGTGATTTAATGTAAAATGTAATGATGATCAAATTTTTCTTACATTTAGAAATTTATAAATAAAATAAAATGATAAATTTTATAAACTATAATAATAGGGCACTATATTTTCCCTGTCAACAATTACTTTGAGCGCCGCGCCGCCGCAGAATTACTTTAGTACGTTGTGGGCTTGATCCTCTACTCTGGATCCCTCTGATCTTGTTTTATTAAAAGGTGTTATACTTGTCATGAAAAGAGAAAAAAGTACGTGCCTCTGTTGTAGCTGTAAAACTTTGATTTAGATATTCTAATTTCAAACATACTAAATAGTTTTAAAATTATTTTCAAATAATATAATAATATTAAATTAAGAATAATATTTGCAAATAACATGCTTTCTATATAATTTTTCAAACTATTTTGGTATAACTTCTAGAATATAATAGTAACATAATAAATGTGATTCGCTTCAAATAACTATCATTAAGATTAAGAAACAGTATCTAGCAAGTGAGTCGAACCTGTATTGTTGCTGGGATCGTTAAAGTTGTTGTTTCAATGATAAATAAATCGCTCATCCATCCATCCATTCATCCATTGCAGCCCATAAAATTTCACTGCGGAACATAGGCTCCCATAGATTGCCTCAAAGGGGGGATTTCGCCGTAGTTGTCACGCCTGGCAGGCGGGTTAGCAATCGCAGTTTTTTATTACTTTGAGTGGTTATCAGGAAGATGCTGCTGCACACCACCTGTTTCAATTTCCCTCTGTCGTCTCTTACGAAACCCACGGGATGATATGAGGTAGTGGATATTCTTACACCGCCACTACACTGTCATATTAATTAGGAAAAGAACTCAACAAAAAAGTATAGTGATGACTAAGATAGATAATGAATCTGCTGAGTGATGGGGACGGAAAAAAGTTGCCGCCGAGAAACAATTATATTAAGGTCTGTGGTTTTTGAAAATAGTGAACAATCTAATCGAAATAATAAAACAAAATTACTGGCAATTTAATATCCCGCGAAGTTAGATAACTGTTCGTATAATCCAAGATATCTTTTTTTTGTTAAATCGGAGGTTCAAGATAATTAATACTAACAAGTTTTTATAGGTTATAAATTAAATTTATTGACTCATAAGTTCGTACAGTGTTGACATTAACAGACGTCAACACTGTACAAACTTATATGTCTTAGTAACCTTACATATTATAATATGGATAAATTACAGGAAGTATGATAAGGAAGTATCAGACAACAAAAGTGTTAAAAGTTTAAATTTTTAAAAATGTCAAAACTATTTCAGACTTTGGTGTTCCTCTGCGCGGTGGCAGCGGCCACAGCGATCGCCGTTCCTGTGTATCCCTCCAACAAGGTCACATATGCCCCAACTTCTTTTAATTATGCTGCGGCACCTGTTGGCAAGGTCACCTACACCCAGGCACCAGTTGCCTACGCTGCAGCACCCATTGGCAAAGTAGCCTACGCAGAAGAAGATACACCTGCCAATTACGAATTCAGCTACTCCGTTCACGACACCCAAAGCGGCGACATCAAGCAGCAACATGAACAACGTGCCGGCGATTCCCTCCAAGGCTCTTACTCCCTGGTACAGCCTGATGGCGTCCACCGTATTGTGGAATACACCTCTGACCACGAGCATGGCTTCAACGCTGTTGTGCGTTACGAAGGTCAACCTATTGAAGCTCCCGCCAAGGTCGCCTACGCTGCACCTGTCGCCAACGTCGCTTATGCCGCTCCAGTGGCCAAGATCGCCTATGCTCAGGCCCCAGTTACCAAGTACGCTTACGCACCTGCTCAAGTCAACTACGCAGCAGCTCCTGTAACCAGGGTAGCATATGCCCAAGCTCCGGTTAATTACGCTGCCGCGCCCGCAAAGTTTGCGTACTCTGCGCCCGCAAAGTTTGCCTACTCTGCTCCCGTTGGCCAGGTCTCCTTCTCATCCCCAGCCTACTCTTACAATCACTAAGCGTTTTTGTTGATTATTGTAAAACTATTTATTATGTTTAATACAAAACTTAGTCATCTTTACCCGTTGTTTTTTTTTTGTTCTTCATCGCCTGGGGAAAATATCGAACAAGGAGGCGTCAAACGGCTATCCGATATCAAAACGCTGCAAACGAAGTTAAGAGGAGCGTGCGGGTAGTGCCGGGGAATCAATTGCATTACGTAGCATTATGACGCGATGAGCTCCGTTAACACTACACGTCCGCACCCCTGCGGGCCCTCTCCGACGCATTACTCTTGACACCTATTCATTCGGATAGTTTGTTCAAACTTCTGACCAATATAACTTAATATAACAAGTACGGTGCTCCCCTCAATCGTCAGTAAAACTAAAGGAAGCGGGGGGCGGGGAGTTTCCATAAAGCTGGTACCAACTAGCATCGTAAAACATGGGTTGATACGTGCCAACGTCTATTTTAATGATTGCAGGCAAATATAAATTGACAGGTCCGATGTTAAAAGTGGTTGTTAGGACAAAGCCCCCGTCTGTGCAATATGTGACGTGAATATTTTATTTCTGGTTACTACAGTAGGAGGTCTATCGGACAAGATATCAAAGAGATGCACCGACGTATGACAATAGCTAACAAAATCGATTGGCCTTCTGAGTAATGGTTTAAATTTTTGTTGTCTCTCTTACAAAGCAATAAGGACCGTGGCCGAGCTCACTTGACTACTCTAGCGCCATCTATTATCTATCTACGGAAGCGGTTGCGATGTATATCGATATGAAAATTTGACGCGCTAAATACATCGTTCTTTATTTAATACATTTCCATAGATGTCGCTACATGGTACCGCTAAGTAAGATTGACGAAGTCATTGGGCTCTAGTGTAAATACATTTCCATGTTACACAAGCTGTAAAATAAAAAATAATATAAATAAAATGACAACATCACCAATGCAGTCGAAGTCAATTAAATACGCATTATTAAGGATAAGTCAAAAACTACCGGTCAGATCTTAATGATTTCTTATATTTACGCGAACACTACACATTGACTGCAAGACATCAAGACACAGTAAGTTCATTATGCGTAGATCGGACTATAATTAATAATTAAAAAAGCTGAAGGTACTCCGGGCTAACTCTGACATCGGGACGTGGATCACCTCAGTTCCTCGTGACCATGGGTGCTGTAAAGTACGCGAAATGTCAGGAATCAATACAAAACAAGATAATCAAACGCGATAAAAATTCGTAAAAGTAGTTTTATTCAATGGTCAGATCTTGATCAAATTTATATGGTACCACATGATAAGCGCCAGCTTTCAAATAAATAAAAAAAGAATCATCAAAATCGATTCACCTAGAAAAAAGATCTGAGGTAACACATAAAAAACAGTCGAATTGTGAACTTCCTCTGGTAAATAAAAAAATGACTTTCAATAAGTTTTTTTTTATAGGATAAGGGTGACAAACGAGCACACAGTCCACCTGATGGTAAGTGGCTGCTGCGGCCCATAGACATCTACATCTATCCTCGTTTGCGAATCAAAATGCAGATACGTTGCCACCCGTGAGCACTAAGATGGAATGCCTCATTTCCAGTAAAAAGGGCCTCCGGCCACCTGCACTCACCAAGCGAAACGCAGAGGTAAACCTCTACTTCACGCTGGTATTCTGTGAGGTCGTGGTACCACTCCGGTTCGAGCCGGCCCATCCGTGCGACAGCAAAAGCTGCCGCGTGGCTCTACCACTGTAAGAAGTATTACGTAATAATTATTATTGAATAAAAAAACATTCTATTCTATTCTATTCTATTCCTCCTTTTTTGAAGTCGGTTAATAAAATAATATTTTGCTTTTAAGATTATTTTTAGAGAAAAAAGATCAAATTTCTTAATTGTATTCATATAATTATGTAAAATATTTTACGTCCTATAGGGCTAGCATGGGCAGCAGGGCTAGCATGGGCAGGAGACAATTTTATCCCCGGGGAAAGGAGAAAATGTTTATCCCCTCGCTTCGTTTTATCCACCCTTCGAGCATGGGCACACCGGTGGATATAATATCCAAAGTAGATAAAATGGGAGATAAACTTAGACTTAGATAGATTTTTTATATGAATATAAACTTAAACCTACGTTCAATGGACTAGGATTAAATTGTCCCTTTCAAATGTCAAAAAAGCATAATGTTTTACCTTTCATTTGGCTCCATGCTACGGACGGCAGATATATGTCTACTCGTTACGTCAAACGGGGATATACTTCTCCCCGTTGCCGTGCTTCGGCATAGGGACAAGATAATTTTATCTCTTGTCAGTGGATATAATCAGGGAATAATTTTTTTATCTCCAGCCCATGCTAGCCGTGCTAGTCATTATTTTATGTGTGGTAGAGCTATGCTACAGTGACTAGACCGGAGGAAGAACCGCGGTCCCATAGAATATCACTGTAAGGATTACAATAAATCTGCATTCTTATTCTTAATCAAGGACAAGGATAGGTGTGGGTGTCTATTTGCCATAGCTTGATTTTTTTATGGCATAATGTCGACATACGAGCACACAGTCCACCTGATGGCAAGTGGATGCTGTGGCCCGTAGATATCTATATCATATCTACATATCTACATCACCCCAAAGGACTAAGATAAAATGCCTTGCTTCCAGTAAAAAGGGTATCTGGTTTACACTACCATACTTAACAAAGCTGCTAAGCTGGTATTCTGTGTGAGCGTTGTTCTACCCCGGTCGAACCACGTATAAAAATTATTATCGAACTTTTTAATTTTGGAAAACTTTGAATTTTTTTTTGGAGTTTATGGCCTGGTATCTAGACCTTTAGGCCAAGTCTTGAGTATTATTATTCGGTTTATTATAATTTCCCGAAGCCATGTCTTTATGTATTATTATCCTTCATAGTTCACTGCTTCACAATATGTTGATGCGTCACATTGTGCAGCCCTTGGGAGATTTTGACGGCAACTTGAGCCAGCAGGCAGCTGACAGTTGGCGATCGTATCTAAAGGCGCCTATGCAAACAGCTTATCTTGAGAATCCATTACCATCAGATCACTTGTTTCACCGTTTCCACTAATAGTTCACATGCGTAGACAGTTAATACATAAAATCGCACCACTTTTACATATCAAAATCCACTTCAAACTATTATTTAAACTATAATACAGGAGCAGCAAACGGCCGCCGATCAAGTTCCCGCTAAAACTCTTTGAATTTTCTTCTACTGTGGATAGGGTTGCCACCTTGTTTTGGACGAATATAGTATTTTTCCCCAAAAATATGCAGGAAATTCAAGTAAAAAAAAGTACACATTTATTTTTAATCTTTATCTTTTTCCATATATATTTTTTACTGCTCTTCGCTTTGTGTTAATGATCTTTTACACTTAAAATATTTTAGATATTTTATTTTCATGCTACAGCTATGTAATACTATGGATAAAAATATATAAAACGCAAAATTTAAAAAATGAGAACTCGAGGTAGATTTAATTTTTATTATCTAATAATAACTACATCAATCTTAAAGATTAATCTTTGCCATGATAAGTATCATTTGTTGTTCCACAATCTATAGGAGGTATTTTTCAACAGACAACCAAAATGTTTATAATACATATTTAATATTATGTATGTAACATAAAATGTGCATTTATATTTAAAAAGAACAGACAGAGAGAAATCCATTGAATACCGGCGTAAAATAACAGCTTAACCCTGCTGTGTTTTGTATGGTGAGTGTAGAGAACCGCAGACCCTTTTTAATAGAAACGAGGCATTCCATCTTAGTCCTCAAGGGTGTTGTTAGCATCTGCATTTTCATTCCTAATAGAGGACAAATGTCTATGGGCTACAGCACCCACTTATCATTAGGTCGACTGAGTGCTCATTTGTCACCCTTATTCTATAAAAAGAGGAGATAAATTTCCGTACATGCCGTACGGAAAAACAGTTTGTCTTGGCAATGTTAGTTTTTTACTAGTTCCTCTTGTTTCTTTCTTAAGTAGTAGATATTAGAAAATAATGAGTGAATTATTATAAATAATTACCCGGCTGCACGGATCTAATGGATGAGATGCATAATATGTTTCATATTCCAGTTATAATCTTTATATATAAAAAGTACGTGTCACGTTGTTTGTCCGCGATGGACTCCTAAACTACTGAACTGATTTCAATAAAATTTTTGGTCAATGTGCAGTTTGGTCCAACGTAAAAGATAGGATATCTTACATCTCAATTTATAGTCGCAATACAATATTATTTTATTGAAAATTATTTGTCTATTATTTGACAGTCACAATTATCTGTTATTAGCTCCAAACGATTCTGTCAGATGACGATATCTGTTGACTGGATTGAGTAAATATTTAATAGATGGCGCTATGTTAAAAATACAAACGTTTAATATAAGCTACAATTTAGTAGTATAACCACCACGTGTTGCTGTAAGTATTCAACAGATAGAACCGATTTCAAAAAAAATTTGCAGACTGTGTGCAGTTTGGTCCAACTTGAGAGATAGGATAGTTTTAATCCCGATAAGTGACCCTCAATTTTTTTATTGCTAATTTCAGGAGTTTTTTTTTTGGGAAAGCAAATGGTTATTCGGAAAGGGCAGAACAACGTCTGCCTGGTCAGCTAGTAATATATAAAAATAAATAAAATTTGGAAAATCCTAAAGTGCATACCTCGAACGTGACGGTTTACAATAGTGAAATTCAAAAGGCTTCTTAAGGATTAAAATCTAAAGCTAATAAAAAAATCAAACTGAAAAGTTCAGTTTTGCAAAAGATATCTTTATTCACATCCATACCGACCAACGGACGTCCAAGTGAAATTATGTTCAATTAACTTTTTTTTAATAATAATCGAAATAAATAACCTTATAACTGCGTCAGAAGTATTAATAGAAATCTCCTCTTGTTATTGGTGTACTTTTTTATTATATAAGTGCAATATAATGCTGGTGGAATTGATTTGAGTGGATCGTGATTTTTTGATATGGTGATAATAAAGCACTACATCTTCGCTTCACGTTCGATTTGTGCAAAATTACTCGTAATCTCCACCATAGTCATAACTACGTGTAGATACTACTATACTACATCATTATAATATATATTACTAATAATATATTATGGTTGTCTAAACAAAGCGGAATAAAGTATTCTCTGAGTGAATATATGATGCGCGCAAATGTTTAGTTAAAGTTTTTCAATCTGCCCACAAAGGGTTGCCCCGTGTTAATCCGGCTATTATCGGATAGTGAATTGTTAATTCCCTCCTTCCTCCTCTCAACGCGGCGCTGTTAGTACCTACATATTACACCGAATGTTGCCAGTGCATATCATATCGAAATAGTGTTGTTATCAAGTGAAGTATAGGGTTATAATAATTGTTTATGGCAGTAAAATTGTACGCAGAGGATGATAAAATTTTCTCTATTTTTTTTTTCACTTACGAGTATGTTGTTTAAAAACAAAATATTTTGATAAATAAATACTTGTTTGTCTTTTTGTGTTCATATTTATTATTAAAGTTGATTTGTAAAGTTGTATTGTTAGATGTTTGTGTGATTTTGTACTCTTTGTTAATTACGCCATAATTATACAATACAATAACTTTATTTCAGGCATCAAGGACTTAAAAATTAAGAACATTGGTCCATAGCAATATATACCTTAACCTAAAATATATATAAAATATAGACATAACTTAACACTATTTAGGGAACTTTTTTCTTTGGCGCGTCCCTGTATCGGCAAAACACTACCCCAGAGGGTCAGAAATCGGGAGCGAGGAATGTCTCTTTATGTTTTGCAGGAACCTGGAGTACGTAGGATTTGAAGTTCGTTGACCTATTAGACTCTAGACGCTGCAAATGTAAAGAGATCGGATCCTCAATGCGGCATCGGCTTCGTTCTTCCACGAAGCGCAGGACGTCTTCTCCCGACGTACTTTTGTCCAAACGGGAGATGTAGAGTTGTATGGTTGGCTCCACAGCACGCAGAGTTGTAGGTACTCGCGTTTATCTTGGCGGTCCCACGCTGGTTACAGACGGGTCGCGACCGACGTCTCTTCTCAAGAAGAGTAAAACCGTCCTTATCAATCTTGTCTTGGGTCCCCACTGGAACTGATTTTATTTCCACATTCTTCCGCTTTCGACCACAAGAGGGTGCCGGTTGTAAAGATTTTCGGGCAACATCCGCAAACGTCTTCCCTTGTTTTGAGGTTGGCTTCGGCGGAGGAGTACCAATGGGTTCAGTCAAGGGTTGAGGTGGTGATGCAATGACGACCGAGGTCGCCCTAGTTTCTCGGTCATCAACCCGCTGACAGACGGTATCGCGTGACGGAGTCGCAATCATCGGTGATTATAATTAATTATAATTTTTATTCTTATATTTTGAGATATTTATTTTGATTTACCGAATTAGCACTTACCGGGAATTAATTATTATTGACGGGAAGGACCTAAGCATATTTCGCTTAAATAGAGGGCTTTGTGCTTTCTCTCCAATTTTAATGTTATTAGCTTTGTAGAACACATAGCTTGTATAAGTATTATTTGATAAAAAGGAAATGCTTAAAATTTCTAAGTGATATTTTAGCCGTCAAAAAAGAAATAGGTTCCCAATTCGACTGTATTCTTTATGCATGTTACGCGCTATCTTCGCACAGTGTGAACTGAATTTGATGATGACTGCTCCGTGACGCAGTTGCTTAGCATTGAGTTGCAGCGCAAGGGCCCCGAATCCGACTACCGCACGGAACAAGTATTTGTATGGCCTACAAATAATTGTTCCGGGTCTGGATGTTTGTCCTTGCGAAATTTATGTAAGGTAGGTAACGTTTTTTAATAACAAGAAAAACATATTAGTTATTAAATAGGCTGTAAAAGTTATTCCACTTAAATTTAAAGTAAAAATTCGAACCCATAGGGTGGAAAAATAAAGAGTGAAATTTTTAATGTTACTATATCTAGACGATACTTTAGTTGTTACACTAAGCTTGTGATATTTTGATCCACTCAAAATGATTCAAAATTAAACTTATAATGTTACTAACCATAACTAAACTAGGACTAGACTAAAATAATTAACACAAAATAGAATTTGAAGTCGGTGCTTAAATTCTTCGATACACTATGTCTGAGCACCGACTTCAAAAGCTGTTCATACATTTTTAGGGTTCCGTACCCGAAGGGTAACCAACGGGACCCTATTACTAAGCCTCCGCTGTCCGTCCGTCCGTCTGTCAGTAGGCTGTATCTTATTATTCGGAATAAGTAGACAGTTGAAATTTTCATAGAATGTGTATTTATGTTGCCGTTACTACAACATAATATAATAGAAATAAAATAAATTAAAAATTAAAACGCTCTCCCATACTAGAAAAGTGTTTTACGATGGTACGGAATTCTTCATGCGCGAGTCCGACTCGCACTTGGCCAGCTTTTTTTTTAATTTATTACATGCTATCAAAAGTCCATTGATGAACATAGACAACGGGCCAGTAAAAACGTTAGAAGTAAGAAGTAGTCAGAAGAAATTTGATGTACGCGATTCAAAAAACATAAATTCTATACTTGCTTGCTATACTCACTATAAGTTTTCCCTTCCACCTAAAATATTAGTGTTTATTACAGAATTATATATTATATAGTGAGAGTAATATGGTTACCTAAAGCTTCGCCGCCGTACAAAACTATAATTTAAAATTAAAAATTTTGTACAGCCGACTTCAATATAAGTTATTTTAGAATAACTCAATAACCATTGGTCTGACCTTGATCAAATTTATATGGGACCACACGAGAACTATCAGCTTTCATATAAAAAAAGAATCATCGAAATCGGTTCCCCCAGTACAAAGTTATGAGGTAACACACATAAAAAAAAACATACACTCGAATTGAGTACCGTCTCCTTTTTGGAAGTCGGCAGAAAACTAGGAGGAGTAACACAAAAACACAAAGTCGTATACTATTACTGATATTTTAAGAAAATAATTTAAAATTAAAAATTTTGTACAGCCGACTTCAATATAAGCGACTTCAATATAGGTTATTTAGGAATAACTCAATAACCATTAGTCTGACCTTGATCAAATTCATATGGGACCACACGAGAACTATCAGCTTTCATATAAAAAAAGAATCATCGAAAGCGGTTCGCCCAGTACAAAGTTATGAGGTAACACACATAAAAAAAAAACATACTCTCGTCGTCGTACATAATAACGTCTCCTTTTTGGAAGTCGGCAGAAAATAGCAAAGAAGCTTTGGAAATAATTAGGAACACTTCGAAAAATCCACTTAAAAAAACCTAACGACACTACACAATACAAAAATCGACTAAAATATTTACTATAATGTCAACTGTCAAAATGGTGTCGATAAAGCAACGTCCTTTTGACCCTTTAGACCCTTTTGACCCTTTGTAGAGATACAGCCTAGGTAGGTAGATATTTGAAGTATTTAAAAAATATTTACATATTTTCAAATGGTTCTTTATCTCCCACACGATGATCTAGAAAAATATTTCATTTTTTGTCCTCCCATAACTTACTATTATCTGTTTGGGCAGTTGCATATTACTAATTACAGCTGCAGAACGGTTCCACTACGTAAATTTGCAATTATTTCTTACACACGGTCTGTCAATCTTTCAGTCATTTATTTAAAGTCTTAGTCTTAGTCTAAAGGTTAAGAACACTGCTATGCACAAATATGGTCAAAATTTGATCTTCTAGACTGGGCATAAAAACTAGGTACTCCGACCAACGTAAGTGTTGTATATTGTTGGTTGTCTTTATGACTCTGACATGGTTCACTTTCCACTGCCTATAACTAGACATTCGCAAAACCTTACCGGAGATTGTGATATCCTATCACATTTGCCAAAAACATAATATGATGAATGATGATGATGATGACTTTGAAATTTCACAAGTGTGTTATCCATCACATAGTGATATTCATTACTCAGGTAATTATTTATTTATTTCAGAAAGAGCAAACAAATTACAACGAAAATTGTAACAAATTAACTTATAGGTAGAGTTAGTAAATAAGTGTTAAAATAAAAAATGTACAACCGACTTCAATATAAATAACACGTACTTGGTCAAATTAAAAATTTTGTACAATCAACTTAAATATAAATAAAATGAGAACATCATCGATGTAGTGGAAGTCAATTAAATACGAATTATTAAGGATGACTCAAAAAATACTGTTCCGATCTTGATCATATTTAGGACCACATGAGAAGCACCAGTTTCGAAATAAAAAAGAATCATCAAAATCAGTTACCTTTAAAAAGTTCCGAGGTAACACACAGAAAAAATGCAGTTGAATTGAGAACCTCCTCCATTTTAAAAATTACATTAGAACACTACAAAAACAAAAGAATAATTCAAACAATCGTGGGATAGATCCATACAACTACATAATATACACTGTTATGCTGCTGTGTGCACCCCACGAATAATGATCAACGAATAAATATTATGTGATGTAATGTAATAAGATCGAGTGATATGACACTTTGATATCATGCGCATTACTTACCTTCACGTAACTTATTGAGGTCTCGGTATATTAGAACGCGAGAGAGCGCTATTAATGGCACATGTCCGATTTTTGGTATATATTCGATGTTGCCGAAATTCAGACCAGAAGTATGCAGCCTTCAAACAAAGAAAATTACAAATGCATTGCCACTTTTGAGGACTAAAATGGAATGTCTCACAGCCTCTAATAAAATTGGTTTTCTATATTTTTCAAACAGGAACACAGCAGTCCAGACACTGCTATTAGGCGGTACAAACAGGTAAGAATGTGGTACCTGCCCAGACGGAGCGTGGTTTTTTTATAGCATAAGGGTGAGAAGAGAACACTCAGCCCACCTGATGGTTAGTGAACACTGTGGCCCCAATGGGCCACAGTTCGTTGGCTGATGTCAATACATCTACATCTATCCTTGATTAAGAATCAAAATTAAGTTGCGTTGCTACCCCTGAGGACTAAGATGGAATGCCTCGTATCCAGTAAAAAGGGTCTTCGGTTCTCTACACTCACCCTACGAAACATAGCAAGCATCATTAAACCCCTATTTTACGCCGGTATTCTGTAGAGCTGACCCATTCATGCTACAACCATAATATAGCTACTGGCTCTACCACGTAATATATTTATAGTAAGTAAGTAAGTAAGATCATGCTAATATTTTGATAGTTATAACGCGATTCGCTCACGCTTGAACAAAACTATAATAAAATTGTTCATATCGATGATGGAAGCCACAACAGTTTCAACATTTTTTTCAAATGAATCGATACCCGGAAACAATCTGCAGACGACACAATGCGGAATGCGCGATTGTCTCGCGCACGTGCCGGGGTGTGTGCCGGCCCTTATTTAAAAATGTTCGCTCGCATGGCGAATCCGTAACAATTGTAATTAGCCCTGCTATCAGGATTAGCTGGTTTATTGTTATGTCTAATCTTGATTCGGAACAAAATACTGAGTAATCAACGAACATATTATGAAATGAAAGTAAATATGGAATATTTACGCATACTCCAAATAATAAAGCCTCGATCGGGAACAAAGTGCGAAATATGGAGTAAATTGAGCGATCATACTAAACCCTCGTCTACTTCCTTACTAATCCAGTAAAGGCTGTTCGAATCATATCTGTAAATATGATGTCTAATAGAGCCTCTAGCTCGGGGAAAATCCTTTTACAAGTGGCATAACCTCTTTCTAACCGACTTCAAAAAGGAGGAGGTACTCAATTCAACTCTATTTTTTTTAAGTGTGGAATAATATTTATTGAGTTATCTTTAATAATTTATATGGAAGTGGGTTGTACAAAATTTTTAATTTTACCACTTGTCTTATATCTTTCATTTTCTTAATTGACATGGTAAATGAACATACCATCCACCTTATGGTACTAAGTGTGAACAAAGGATACCCCAGAGGACTAAAACGGAATGCCTATGCCAGAACATAGCAATGTAAGCACTGTTATTTTACGTCAGAAATAGGTAAGAATAAGTTAGTAATTTCGTGGTACCTACCTTAACGAAATTCTAGGTTTAGTACCTACCTAGGATTTTTTTTATAGGATAAGGGTGACAAACGAGCACACAGTCCACCTGATGGTAAGTGGTTGCTGCGGCCCATAGACATCTACATCTATCCCCGTTTACGAATCAAAATGCAGATGCGTTGTCACCCGTGAGGACTAAGATGGAATGCCTCAAAAAAAATCAAAAGATTTACTTTACCTATTTAAGAAAGGCAAAGAATTACTTCCTCGGGCCACTCCTGAATATATAAAAATATTAATTTAGATCAAAAATATTTAGAGAAATAAAATACTCGTTGTAACAGTCTGAGTATCTGAAACAATTTTCTGCTAAAACAACAATGTTATAACAAGAATGTATTGGCTCGAGGACCTCGATCCTAAAGAATGCAAGCGTTTTTAAGGGCATTTATATTTAAATTAAGCACTTGCGATCCGCCCCGGCTCTGCACGGATGATTTCCGCATCTCAACAACAACGCCACCTACCGCATCCAAATATGAATCTAAACCATCTAGGGACCATCATCATCATCATTACAGCCCTTCACAAGTCCAGTCCTGAACATAGGCCTCCCCCAAGGAATGCCACAAAGCGTGCCACCTGCATCCATCAACTTCCCGCATATGTAACCAGGTCGTCACTCCATCTAGTAGGGGGATGCCTTACACTTCGCTTACCGGTACGAGGCCGCCACTCGAGAACCTTCTTTCCCCATCGGTTGTCGGTTCTTTGAGCTATACGGACGGTCCATTGCCACTTTAGCTTACCAATCCTTTGAGCTATGTCGGTCACTCTAGTTCTAATGCTGATATCTTCATTTCTAATTTTATCGCGCAGAGAAACCCCGAGCATAGCCGTCTCCATAGCTTGCTGAGCGACCTTGAGCGTCCTCACGCGGCCATTAATTGCTTAGAACTCGTAAATTATTATCAACCTATTAACAGAGAGTTATTAAGTAGCGAAGCTTGCGAAGACACTTATTGATTTCACGATGTCTGTCCGTCTGTCTGTCCCACGATTATCTCGAGAACGGTTTCGAATTTTCAAATTCTGTTTTCAGCAATCGATTACTGATCACCCACTTCTATATTGAAACTGATTGCTCAAAAAAAAAACTGATTGCTTCGCCACTTTGCTATGCTGTTAGCTTGCTAGGTTTATTGAAATTAGAGCTGGCGTATTAACAGAGAATTATTGAAATTAGAATCTTAAAACAAAACTATTCACCAGCCTTAACTTTCTAAGTCTATGGCCATTTCTAGTCGGTTAAATATTTTTCTATCTTTCAGTAGGTACGTGTAAACAGTAAAGACTTATAGAGAAATATGCTCCTTCATTGAAACCTTATGAGAGTGCTCAAAGTCACTTGGCGAGTTATGATGAGGGTTATGCTCGGGGTTTGTCTGTGTAATCTCTACATATAAATAAAATTGAAGTGACTGTCTGTAATATTGAAATTACTGCCTTAATTTGCATGCCAAATTAAAATTTTTGTGCGTCTGTCTGTCCGGGCTAATCTGTTGTAATGAAACTTCGAGAACAAAGAAAAAGCAAGCCAAGAGTGATATAGGTTACATTTAACCGAAAAACTTGGAGATATTTTTTTTAAGAAAATAATAACTAATAGTATAATAACTAATAACTAATAGATTATAATGGTATTTGATGATTATCTCAAAGCTAAATAACGCAACATTAACAGATCTACCAAAGCGAAGCCGGGGCGATCGCTAGTAAAAAATAACAACGAGAACAATAAGAGTAACTGATATGGTTCTACGAATCAGTAGGCTGCAGAGGCATATAGATCGTCGAGAGGCTTGCCTCGTTTTGTACTCAACTAGAGCCCAATGACTTCGTCAATCTTACTTAGCGGTACCATGTAGCGACATCTATGGAAATGTATTAAATAAAGAACGATGTATTTAGCGCGTCAAATTTTCATATCGATATACATCGCAACCGCTTCCGTAGATAGATAATAGATGGCGCTAGAGTAGTCAAGTGAGCTCGGCCACGGTCCTTATTGCTTTGTAAGAGAGATGCAAAGTGAAATGTTTTGCGACCCCCAACTAGATGTAATATGGATCTGAAAACTGCGGGAAGTCAATGGATACCTACATGTGGCTCAGGTGTTTGCAATTGTATGATCAGCAACAAATTGCGATACACTGTAATAATATTGATGGTGATAAATTTCGAAAAATGCACAATATAATGCTATACATAGGTAAATTTACCATTATCTGTATAAAACAGAATTTAATTTAAATATTTGCAGAATTCTACACGCAGCCATTTCAATCAGTGCCGAAGCTAAGTATATACGAAACAGTTTAAAAACACTGTCTATCTATAAAGGCGAGTTTCGGTTGAGGTATTCCCGTATTCCCTACTGTCGCTTTGACTGCAGGGAGCTGTGTTGTAGTGTGAGGTGGGAGGTGGGAGGGAGTGGGAGGTAAGACTGTGACGGAAACAATTAGGCGGTGCGCAGGCGCGCGAGCTTCCTGCCCCACTCTAATTGGCGTATCTTTGCTCGCTCGATGTATTCCTATTATATTTGAGAGGCGTACTGTCGTAACGATGCTATTGAATTATTTGTTAAATGTTTACGCTTTATGTCTTTATTTTTGTGCTCGGGTTGATTTGATGTTCAAATGATTAAAGTTTTACGTATAGATTTGTAGTATCTGTGAATATTAAACGACTTATGTATCTGTAATCTTGTGAGAGTTTTATGGTTTTTTACATACATATATTTATGAGGATAAATTGTAGATGTATTGTGTTAGGTGAAAAACAGTCTACTTGTGAGTTGTAAAATGCTTTGTAGAAGCCAATTTTGCATAAAATTATTTGACTTAATTAGGCGGACAAACAAGTACATAGATGAAATGTCCCGCTACCAGTAAAAATCTGGTTCTCTACACTTATTATATGAAATTTGCTATTTCACGTTGGTATTCTGTGTGAGTGTGGTCCTTCCCCGGCCGAGCCGACCTATTCGTGTTACAATCATGGTTCTACCACGTAAAACATTCTGTTTTCAATTTTTTTTTATATTTGAAAACATTTATTCACTACTAGCTGTTCCCCACGACTTCGCCCGCGTGGAATTTAGGGTTTTAATTTTTTTTTTTGCGCGAAACCCTAATTATATTTGTAAAATTAAAGTAGCTTAAGTTACTCCTTATAATATCAGCTATCTGCCAGTGAAAGTCCCATCAAAATCGGTTCAGCCATTTCAGAGATTAGCCGGAACAAACAGACAGACAGAATATTTTTTGTTATATGTTGCCTATATACTTTCATATGCATTTAGTAAAAAGCTGAGATTCTGACATTACAAATAATTTTATTTATTTGTATAGATTTATATACGGTAGAATACATAAAATACATTTTAAATCTATATATTTACGACTAAAGATACAATTTAATTATATATAATATGTTTATATGGTTAATATTGCCCAATCCCATTCACGGGTGTCCTAGAAGTTAGCGGTTCCTATTAAAGAGCACCAGAAAAGTTTACCATCTTATAAATTAATGACGTAATATTTTTAACTGTAGCCAACAAGATTTTCAGTCAGAAGAATATTTGATACAGAAAGAAATATAAGAAAGAACTCACTAAATTTTATATAAGGAGTAAATTAAGTTAGATTCCCGCCGGCAACACAGATATGGTTGTTTGATATTTTAAGTGCTGATTTACTTCGTGCTCAGCAGTAAAGGAAAATCGCCATGTTTGGAAAATAAAAAAACTATTTTAAGTACCTTCCTACATGTGAAGTTTCAATATGAACTGGGTCAGCGCGTCAGGCTTCTCGCTGCTTCAAAACTCACTCAGACCAGTTGAGGTCGAGGCGTGTGCCCAGCAGTGAGAGTGATGTAGACTGTTTCTTTTTCATCAAATTCATTGTGGTCAAGTACTGGCTTACAATAATTAAAAAACCTTTAGAATATGCCTGCCACATGCGAAGTTCCTGCAAGGTTTTTAATGACGATTCACTTGGTAAGGGCGGTGATGATTGTCCCAATGCATCTTTTTCATTTTTTTATTGATTTATTCATCACAGCATATCAAAAGTCCACAGTCGAAATGACTTTTGACTATAATATAATATATAAGATATAATATATAAGATATATAAGTCTATAAGTCGAAATAATTTTGAATATATATATATATATATATAAGGAGCTAATAATCTATAAATTGTCTCATAGGTGGGATATTTGCCATGGTTGCTATGCCTCAAAAATAGAGGTGGTATTAACTTGTACGAAAAATATTACAAACGCCAAAACAAAGACAGTTTACGTCCAAATTGTCTACGCAATACAACCCTTCATTAGCAAAGCTAATGATTCGCTAAACACGACGTTGCCGTCCCCTCACCACGTATTCCCTCGACATCTGCTTTGTTCCAAACCGAAATCTACTTATTCATATCGTATTGCTAATTTTGAGATTAGGCGGCGCGTTCCGTCGGTTATTAAATTATCAATTCCGTTTGTGGGGACCGTTCTGTCCCTTGGGTCTTTAAATCGTACATCACCATGACGACTTTATTTTTATTTAAAGAAATGTCGAAGATTTTATTTACTATTTTAAATAATATTTTTTATTGGATAAGGGTGATAAACGAGCACACAGTCCACCTGATGGTAAGTGGTTGCTGCGGCCCATAGACATCTACATCTATCCTCGATTACAAATCAAAATGTAGATGCGTTGTCACCCGTGAGGACTAAGATGGAATGCCTTGTTTCCAGTAAAAAGGGTCTCCGGTTCTCTACACTCACCATAGGAAACACAGCAGCGTTAAGCTGTTATTTTACGCTGGTATTCTGTGAGAGCGTGGTCCTTCCCCGGTCGAGCCGACCCATAAATACCTATAAATATTGAGATTAAATTTTTAATTCTGTCATATCATGTTGATAGCACGCGTAATGTGATCATTACAATGATGATTTTATTTTATTTCCATTGCTTAAAGTATTTTAAATGTCGTATATACGTATGACGAATAAGTTATGGATTGTAATGATGAATTGGAGTATAATTTAAAATAGTGCAAAGTAAAATTAAAGCAATAATCCATATATCATATACCTCGGCTGGATACAAGTTACCTCTTTTTTCTTAAAGAGTGTCGGAGCAGGATAGATATCGCCGCGATGATGTTATGTCGGACGGAAGGTTGTATTAGGCATAATATTTTCTTTTACAGAATGATAGTGTAAACTTCTTTAGGCACGTTAGGCAATTTTTGGATGGGGAATTAGCACTGAACTTGTGTGACCATCACGCCCAGATAGATAAATAAATTTGATGAAAGTAATATTGAAAATCCAATTGATAAAACTTTATAAAATTGAAAGGTATTTATAAATTTGTTTGTATTATATAGATTATAATCATTCTTTTTTATGTAAAACAGCGCAATAAATTAAAATTTGATTACTATATTAATACGTTGAAAAAAATAATTTTTAACCAGATGAACCCACCAACTCATATATGATTTATTTAAAGCAAGTTGCATTTGGAAGATTTAGTCGTAAACTGTTAATTGACGTGACAAGTAACGTAGTGAATTAATTAATTTATCGTTATTTTTAGTGAAGTAGGAATTGGAAATTTAAAGCATGTCCTCAAAAAGGTATGTTTATATTGCAAAATAGTTATAATTATTAAAATACAGAAGTCTAAATAAAAATAGGCAATATCTAATATGGTCTTTATTGCAAATAAAATAATAAAATTGGAGTTTTTTTGTCACTTTTATTTGGCCGCAAATTCCATGAGCACATGCATGGACCGTTCCAACAATCATAATTAATCATTAATCACATTGGCAGTTTTGAGTAAATTAATTTGTTTTTGTTATTAGAGATCAAAACCTTTATCGTTACACGAAATTTTTAACGAATTAAAGAATGGTGAAGATCCGGTCCCAGAATGTATAAGATTTGAGCTACCAGATGATGCAAATGCTGATGTTGCAGATGAAGATTCAGGAGGAGAGGATAATATTGCAATATACAACTTACCTGGTTCCATCTTACGTGCACCTGCAGAAGTTAATAATGACAATCTGACTAGTTTGAATCGGAAAGTGAAGATGATACTCTTTTGGCTAGTTTACAATAGAGATATCGCATTGAACAGCCAACTCAACAGTAATCAACAACATCTACCATACTGGATGATACTCTAATTAGCCCTACATCTGTGTAAAATAAAAAGTACCAATGGAGGAATCGATATAGATTAAACGAGTTTCCTAGTTTCCAACATCTGGAAGGTCCCAAAAACGATTTACGTTCTCTACTAAACTCTTTGAGCAATTATTCAATGACGTCATTATTAACTTACATGTGGAATATACGAATCTGTACGCTTCGCAAAAAAATAAACCAGGCAATGTAACTACGAGGGAGATGAAATGCTTCATTGAAATACTACTTTGTAGTGGATACGTATCCCTTGCCAAGACGCCGTATGTCAATACACATTCCCAATGTAAAACTCGTCTGATTGTGAATTTTCTCTTGTGAATCGATCACTATCTTGTTACAGATTTACATACATCATGAACCATTTGCACTGTTGTGACATGGTTGTGACCATAAGTTTAGTAGTTGTGACAACTCCTTGATTCAGGCACAAAGGGCAAAATTCACTAAAATGTGGCTGTTACTTATTTTGCTAAACTCTGTTTTGCAAGAAAACGCACCTGTTGAGGGAGATGCACAGTATCAACGAGGTTATGATTCCTTACTACGACGGTCACAGTTCATCAGACAGACAGATCATCAGAGGTAAGCCAATTCAATGGGTTTATACGTATTGGGTTGATGCTACACGCCTAGGATATGTAATTTGGTTTGATCCTTATCAAGGCCAGTCCGCACAAATACCATTTATTTACAAGCAATTTGGATTAGGCGGTAGTGTAATATTACAGTACGCAAATATTCTTCAAAGAATGTACCAAATATTTTTTTCTTTTCTTTGATAATTATTCCTCTTTTACATGAACTGAAAAACAGAAACTTAAAGACGACTGGCAGAGTTTGTGATAATCGTATCTCAAAGTATCCATTGCCATCCAACCAGCATTTTAAGAAAACCATGGTAACTCTGCTTACAAAGCAAGTTTGGAGGAACAGATACTTGTTTGCAAGTGGAATGACAACAGTGTTGTTACTGTTACCTCTAGTACAGAGTCTTTTGAGTCATTACAAAGAACAAGCGGGTTCTCGCAACATCTAAAAACATATATGCTGGTTGACCAACCTTACATTGTCAAAATATACAGTGAAAACATGGGAGGCGTTAATCGATTCGATCAAAATATAGGCCTGTACAGAACCTGCATCAGAGACAAAAAATAGTACTTTCCTTTATTTTGTCATAGTAGTAGTGGAGAATTTGATCACCTCAGTTTTCGTAGGTCTGTTACTAGAGCTTTATTAGAAACTTATAAAAGGCGTGAAAAATGTGGACCTTGTCCTGTACCAAAAGGCCACCTTGAATATTCAAGATACGATCAACTGGGCCACCTAGTAAACTATGTAAGCAAAATTTTAAAATGTAAGAAAAACTGCCATTCTATTTCCGTGAAATGTAACATACACTTACATCCCAAAACCTATGCTACACCAGTGCGCTTTCAATTTCGCTTTCATGTTCATTTTGCATTTCAACTTTCAGTTCGTCTTGCGTCAACCGCTGTGCCATAAGACGCATGCAGCTTATTGTCTATACCCGTGCGCTTGTCGCATGCAACTCGTCTATACCTCACGTGACTCGGTTAGGTTTGGTTAGAGATGGACGCGGCACTAGAAGCTAACAGTGTGGCATAATTTGTGTTCAGTGCAGGGAAAAAACGCAAGAAAAGGAGAATCTAGATGAAAGATTATTTGAAGAGACAGAACAACACAATATTGAAAGATTTAGAGCTAAACAATGACACTTTTTTTTAAATTTTCACGCGAATAACTAAAACCACTTTCTACAAGCTTTTGAAAATAGTAGAGCCAAAAATTACGAAACATAACACTCCTAATGTTTTAACTTTGTCTTCCGCCATTTTGGTTACTAAAATGCAAGAAATGTTGCATGTGAACCCACCGGTGACGGATCAGCGTTCGCTAGAAGCATGTGCTATGTTTTCTCAGGTATGCGTTAGAGGAAGACACAAGATGAACAGTAAGCGCACAGGTGTAGACATAGCTAATTAATGTTTTCTTAATTACCATTCAAATTAAAGTTTTCACAGACTTATATTATTATTACAACATAATACTTTTGTTTGACTAAAAAGTGTTTTATTTATGTTTCCTTATATTAATCAAAGCTTGTAAAGTTAAGTCGACCGACCCATATATGGGATATGATTTTGTAACTTTTCTGTAGGTGAATTTATTTTTAAATATTTTTCCTGAGACATTGGGGCTATATTATAATAAAATCACAACTTTCTAGGATAAAAATGGTTTCAGGCTCGAGATAAAAAATACTTCCTATATTTTTTTTCTTAACAACCCAAAAATAATGCTTACAAGTTTGTGAAGCTAAGTAGTTTACACTTCCGACTTGCAGTCCTACGACTGACAGTTTTTTTTTTTATATACTAGTAAATATTTTTCATCTCGAACGTATCAACTAGATGCGTAAAGCCTAAAATCGGGCTAAGTGGCGTGCCTAGGGAAGATGCCTATGTCCAGCAGTGCACCGACCGCAGACTACCGCAGTGATGATGATGATTATGATAATTGTGATGATGGTGGTCACAACATCATTATTTATTAATTAATTATTACAACTCCTCGCTAATCTACAGCTGAATAAAGGCCTCCACCAAAGAATTCAGCATCCTGACTGACTTCCTGCATCTCTTACCAGATCGTCACTCCATCTAGTAGGGGGAGGGGTGCACTACTATCTCTACACTTCGCACACCTGTACGATGCTATCCCTTACGAACATTTTTTCTTTTTTCCATTATATTCATTACATTACAGTTATTGAAGTGGTGGAATAAAATTTTATGTTAACCTGCGTTTTATAACATCTAAGAAATTATCCATTAGTTCATTGACTAACTAGGACGAAAGCTTAATTAGTTTTATTAATCAGTGAACATTCGGAGCTAAATTTAGGCAAGGACCTTCTTTGACAGATTTAATTAAGATTCCGAACGTAAACAAAGATGTTTGTACTTGTAAACCGTATTATACGCTGAGTTACTTTACGAGTATAGCTTGCTAAAGATAATTTTGTGGCAACAATTAAAATAATTTTATCTAGGTGTTCCAAATGGTAAGGCTTAATATTTTTTACTGCCCACGTTGCAGCAGTCTGCTTGTAAGCTCAGACGTATAGGATCCCCATTGAAGCTCCAGGTCAACAATCATTCCAATAAAGAGGAGTGAAATCAACGAGACCATTTAAAATAAACTGTTTTATGGCTGCAGTACGAAGTCGTCTCGACCGGGGCAGGACCACGCGCACATAGAATACAGGCGTAAAGTAGCACTGTAAATAAAACACACACAAGCTGCTGTGTTTCGTATGCTGCGGCGTGACGAGGTCAGGAGTCTCTTTTTATAGATGAGGCATTTCATAATCATTAGAGATAAATATGCACCCGTGTTTTAATTTTTATACGCGGATAAACTGCGTGCTCTTTGTCACCATTACTTCGATAAAGAGCCAGTTAAAATTTCATTGTAGTCATCTTTTTTTTAACTTATTATAAGCCAGCGCTTGACCACAATCTCACTGGTAAGTGGTGATGCAGCCCTAAATGGTAAATCGCACTGTCTTAGCGTAACAAAAACCTATTCACTCTTGCCTTGAAGACGCCCAGATTGTAGTCGGACGGAAAGATAGACGCCGGTAAATTACTCCACTCCTTTGCTGTACGCATTACAAAAGACGAAGCAAACCTTTTGGTTCTAATGTGTGGATTATCGACAACAAAGGGGTGAAGGTCCGCCGATCGCCTTTTAAAAGTCCATAGCGGAACTTCGGTTTCCTTCATAAATATCCACATGTACATATTAGCTCGTAGCCTTAGTTGGCACGATTGGCAAACGTCTTAGCAACCATAGTTTTATATTATTTTGAGGTTAAAAATGCTATAGTTCCGGCGAGTTTCCAGACCATAGTATACACTCCTCCTGCCTCCGTACGCAATCCATCTATCTTCATATTCACTATTTAAGTTATCGCCCACTGCACTTGAATAATTTGATTATCTGACAATCGTTCTTCGATTGGTAGGTTAATTACGACACGTACGTTAATTTCTTGCCGCGGTAAAGGTTCACTTTAGTATCTTTGCACATCACGTAAATTTTCATTGCTTAAATTGTAAAAAAAAGTAAAGTTGCAGCCAGGCACAGGCCTCCTGTCATTTCTGAGAGGGTTTTAGGGCAAGGAAATATCCGCCGCGCAGCCCCAATGCGTGTTGGCGAACTTCACATGTCTTTGAAATATATTTTTTTCTTATTTCTCAGACATGTAGGTTTCCTCACGATGTTTTCCTTCACCGCCGAGCACGTGGTAAATCAGCACTTAAAATTTCAATTAACAATTTCATTGGTGCCGGCGGGGATCGAACCTGGGTTGCTCGCTTACTGTGAAGCTTACAGCGAGCGCTAACCATCTGAGCTACCACGGCTCTTAAAATTGTAATATTACACAATTTTATTACTAGAGAGTAGGACTCTCTTGTTTTATTTCATCCTATCGTTAGTTAGGAATCACTCCTTCAGCACCGTTACCTATGTTTGAAGGGTAAAGAGAGTGAGTATACACAACAACAATCAACATCAACAATAACAATCAACAGTATACAGGCCATGAGGCATTCCATCTTTATTTAATACATCAGTATCAAAGTTTAAATCCGCTCTCTTTCAATGTTTGGCTTGTGAATAATCTAGTTACCCATCATTGAAAATGATGCAGCACTCAATTTGGTAATTGAATCTGAATTGAATCTGGCAGTGTTATAATAATCAGATTTTTAATATAGGTTTTTCTTCTCTATTTTCCTTAATTGGACACCAAATGTTAACTAGTTACCTTATCTTAGAACTTAGTGTATTAATAAATAAATTAATTTATAATGTCCTTTAGTCCTAAAAGTGGCTCAATAAGTTTAAAATATTGTAAAAGTTTAGTTAAAGGCACTATAGGTTTTTAGTTATATTAATATTTATCTATGTTACTATCTTTATACATGACTGTTTGTTGCCTTAAATAAATAAAAAAAAAAAATCTTAGTCCTAAGAGATTACAAGCATCTTATTTGAAGTTGGTTGCAGGTGTTCATACGCTGCAATAGTCACTTAAAATAAGGTTGACTGTACGTTCGTTTTTCACTTTAATTTTATAAAAAAAAAACCATCACACATAGTATGATATGGTGTAGTAAATTCTCTTACTCCACTACATGACCACCACCTTATTAACAAGTATTTATGTAAGAAATGCTTCAAATCACAACGTTGGGGTACGCAAAGCCAAGCGCACATCAGGAGTGAATTGTCGTTGCGCTTTCATGTGCGTAACATCAATAAAACCCTTACTAATTCGCGAGCGTTTAGCTCATAATGACTTTAATGGTGTCGACAATGGATCAGTGGAGCGTCGAGGAGCCACTCAATTATGTGGCATTCAGGATCGCTGCTGTTTGCACTGGTGCTCGGTCGAGTGTACTCGCGAGGGCTCTCATTGGCTAACCGCCCTCCCTGGGAGGGTCGGGGATTGGGGCTGCTCCCTCGCTTAGTTCGTTGAGGCTTTGTGGACGGACCTAGGCTTACAGTTCTTACGGTTTCAGACATTCCGTTAAATTTTATTCTTTAATGGTATAA
This sequence comes from Parnassius glacialis, assembly GCA_033319125.1. Lineage (NCBI taxonomy): Eukaryota > Metazoa > Arthropoda > Insecta > Lepidoptera > Papilionidae > Parnassius > Parnassius glacialis. Next base: position 33,938,088 of record JAVANC010000028.1, on the reverse strand, counting down.
AGTTTAGACGTTTGAAATTGACATACAGATAATATAACAAGGACCTATTACTTCTTACAATAATTTAATTTTTTTAAGCCAACGAGATGTGTGTTAAAGTTATATACTCTTTATGTATAAAAAATATTACTTTTTAAATTAAGTGAAAATAACACATCATCAAATACAATCGCATATCTATACTTAAAAATAAAATTGAAGTGTCCTGTCTGTAATATCGAAGTAACTGCCTTCTATTAAGCTCAGGGTTTATTTGCATGTTATTAAGACATGAATAACTTTTTTAAACCGATTGTAAAAAAAGATTGGATAAGAGATCTAAACTATAAAAAGTAAAGTAAACTTACAGCCTATATACGTCCTACTGCTGGGCACAGGTCTCCTCTCATTTCTGAGAGGGTTTTAGGGCAAGGACATGTCCGCCGCGCTGCCCCAATGCGTGTTGGTGAGCTTCACATATCATCGAATTTTTTTTCTTATTTTTCAGATACGCAGGTTTCCTCACGATGTTTTCCTTCACCACCGAGCACGTGGTAAATCAGCATTTTCATCAGAAATTATTTTTAAAGGTTGATACGGTTTTGGATGATTATCTCATAAGCTATGAGATACGTAACAATATATTTTGCAACAAAACTATGGACTACTAACAATTTAAGGATATATATATTTTTTAAATTAACTATATGTTTTTTAATACTTTTTTTTACGTGAAAATAATAGATCTTATTTTTTTATTAAGATCCTTTTCCTATATCGCACATGGTTCTCAAGATTGCAAGAAACTGAAATTAAAGTAGTTTTTTCGATAATTGAAATTACCCAATTGTGCAATTCAGGTTTGTCGCCTGTCGGCATCGATAAAATTGTTAGATAATTACAATTTCACTGTTTATTTGATACGTGCTGGGTGGTTAAGGAAAACATCATGAATAAACCTGCATGGGTAATCTGCTGAGGCGCTGCTGCTAATACCGACACTCCTTTTGCGAGAAAGGGAAGATGGATCTCATAGCCTGCCATAGATATAATTTTTAAACGACTTCAAAAAGGAGGGGGTACTCAATTTTTTTTAAGTGTGTTATCTCATAACTTTTTTCTAGGTGAACCGATTTTGATGATTCTTTTTTTTATTTGAAAGCTGGTGTTTCTCTTGTGGTCCAATATAAATTTGATCAAGGTTTGACCAGTAGTTTTTGAGTTATCCTTAATAATTTATATTGAAGTCGGATGTAATTTTTTTTTAATTTTATCACTTGTTAGTAATTTGTATTGTCTTGTGGTGATGGCAGCGTAAGAAAATCTATCACCCCGTGTATGTAGTGAGGGATGACTCTGGGCAATTCCAGAAAGACCTTATATACCTTTCGATAGATGGCGGTATAACCATTTCTATATGCCAGGTCTAAAATACTCAGGTCGGCGACGGTTAACCTCATCAAAGGTGCTAGTCACCTGGTACTGCGACCGACAATCCACCTGCCGCTGTCCAAAGCGTGGTGATTAAGGCAAATTCTCCCTACAACAGGGAAGGCGCAAGTCCAGCAATGGACTTTTACGTGTTGATAAAGAATAACATATTGTTGTATATCAGCATTATCATCATCAGTACATTACCTTTTTTATAGGATAAGGGTGACAAACGAGCACACGGTCCACCTGATGGTAAGTAGTTGCTGCAGCCCATAAACATCTACATCTATCCTCTATTACAAATCAAAATGCAGATGCGTTGTCACCCGTCCTGAAACACCTTCCACATCCTTCAAATTCCTGCATCTCTTACTAGGTCGTCACTCCATCTATCCATCATACCGTATACAACATGTAACAAAAACCCTGTGGTTCCCGTTAAGGGCATTATCAGAGTCAGTATTCAAACGTAAAAAAATAACTTCTTTTTCAAAAAACTGGAATATTAAAAAAATATTTTAATTTAAAAAATATTAGCGATTTGTATATGGTTTTATTACCTCTGCATTATCCGGAGAGTAAGAGGATTGTGAAAGACCCCCTTCACACACATACAATTTGCAAATTATATTTTTATTAAGATTAAAATTATTTTTTATTCAAATTATTATTTTTTATTAAATAATTATTTTTTATTAAAAATAAAATTGAAAAAAGTTATTTATTTAGGTTTGAATACTGACTCTGATAACGCACTTAATGGGTACCACAGGTATTTTGTAACATGCTGTATGTCTAACGTAAAATACGAAATAAAATACTGATGGTAAGTGGTTGCTGCGGCTCATAGACATGTAAATCTATCCTCTATTAAAAATCAAAATGCAGATGCGTTGTCACCCGTGAGGACTAAGATGGAGTACCTCATTTCCAGTAAAAAGGGTCTAGATTCTTAATTACTTCTATCAAGCTGTAGTTTATTAAGTCGAGTTATTTAAGACAAATCCATACTAAACCATCTATGTCGCAGAGCGCGACGAAGCGCATCTCATCGACCCCACGTACCCGCATTTAATGTTATTATTTGGCAACATTTACTAAATAATTTGCTCGTTAAACGTCGGCAGATACGCGCCCCCTGTCGTAACTATCGTATTGTGCTCCCGCGCCTCCCCCGGGACCTAACAAGCTCAACCAATGCGACTCCAACATTAATTACTGCTGCGTCTTTAGCAATATTTGTAGCCAACATGCTCTTTTGTGAGCGATACGAAATTAATAAAGCAGTGTTATTGTGTGGGCGGATTAGAAAACTATCGGTCGCGCGCTCAATGAAGCCTTATACGTTTGGATTTGATGAGTTTTCTGTAAGCTCGCGTCGAGGGAGATTATTTTTGTGGCTGAGTTTTTGTTGTGTAAGGGCATTGAACCAGGATATTGATAACTTTGAATGAAAAGGTAACGGAAATTTGCAAGAATAGTCCGGATGTTTCATTTATTTTCAACTTTAAAATAGATAAAACGTAAAATAACGTCTGATTGAATGTTGATTATTTCGAATTACTTTCGGTTGACATAGCTGTTACTTAAACTAGATTATTCAACATGAGATATGTGCATTTGATTAGCTGCATAAAAGTCTATTCATCTGCTTTATCGTCAGAATGAAATATATTTACATTCAAATTATACAAACAGCATGCTAGGTATACACCTAGCATGCTTTTTGTCGTCGCTGTTATTTAGGTAGTCATTAATAAATAACTAAAACTTGGTAACAATATCGTTTTATCTAAAATCAGATTTTATTATTTAATATTCAAATAAAATGTTTGACCACAAGAAAATATGACGTTGTTACCCCTTTACAACTTCTGTACAAAAGTTACATTTTGCCATTTGCTTCAATTGACATGAATGTCTACGACCCAATTATAATCATTGCTTTGTGGCTAGCTGGCTAGCTTTAAATCATTTTGACTGTCATTTTTAAATTGCTGTAAAGAACATAGCTTTATACCATCTTTACCGTTCCACCACTCCCTGAAGTCTTTCTTTGCTGGCGTGATCCTTGATTTCCTTCGATTTAAAACATCGCAGAGATCGCAAAGCGGATGGTGATTTTCAATTGTATATACGTTCCTCCATTTGAAATATTTTTCATAATCCGTGAAGCTGTACAGTGACCTTTGGACTTCTGCTGCGATATCACTGGGATTTGTTTCGTAAGCGTCGATATAAGAATGCGGTGGTAGAAATCTGTACATTAAATGAAACGTGTTTACATAGATTAAGAAAATAAACAAAGTATATTTATAATAATTTAACATTTTGGGTTCTCTACTTTTTATTAAACATCAGTATCATCATCATCATCATTATTACAGCCCTTCAGAAGTGCACTGCTGAACATAGGGCTTCCTCAAAGAATATCACAAAACGGTCCTGAACCACCTGCATCCATTGACTTCCTGCATATCTTTCCAGGTCGTAACGGTCATCTAGTGGGGGACGCTCTATTAGATTCGTGTCATCAACAATATGCATATGTTTTGCGGACATATACATGGGCAAAATATTTAAAACTTACCTGCTATAATTAGCACCACCATAAATTATTGGAACCATGTAATTGTCGTAAGCATATAATAATTTCTTTGTCACATAGTCCTCAGCGAAATAATTTTCAAATATTATGTAAAAGTAATAATATCTTCTTAATATACTATTACAATCGCTGTACCCACATCCAGAGCAATTGTGCGTATCAATTTTTAGGGAATATCGTGAAAGATTGTTTTCTAGTTTAGTGAGGTACGTTCTTTTCCAACTGTCATAATTACTATTACAATTCATGTACGCGACTGCTCTCAGTTTGCGTCGCATAATTGACTGTATGTCAGTATTAACAGAGTTCGGACTCACGTCCCATACAGGTGCAAGGCTTGGAGCTACAATATGTCCAGTAAAATTTCGTACCACAAAATGTTTCCATACGATGTCGGAGTTAAGGCGATACGTAAATGTCAGATTGAAAAAGTTATCATAGTATTTATCACACGCGATTTTATTATGCGGTGGTAAGGTCGATGCAAAGATACGTAGAGCTCTTGATCCGTTATGTGGTTTGTAACTTGAACCTAAGAACGATTCAGTGAACAGTAGCGCATCAAAATTTGAGTAATCTTCCCCGAAATAATGTCTATCTTTAGTTATTATACAATTTTTTACAGAGCAACGATCGAATAAATTCTTTTGTGTATCCAAATTCTTGTCCCAATTAAGAATATATATCATTTTATCGCGCAAAGGTTTGATCAAACGCTTGTCGTGTTTTAATACGATAATAGTGCTGACATCGTCCAAGACTGCTAATGTTTTGCAAACAAGCCACACATGAAATCCCATGGTAAGAAATACTAAAAATAACAAAAATATCACATTGAGGACGGAAAATTTGCTGATTTTGAGAGATTTGGTACTGAAAATATTATGCATATTGTAACCTATAATTTTAAAATTTACTCGTAAAACTACAACTGACGTGTGTTATGAATTATATAATCATAAATCAAAGAAAATCTACTTCGTTTATGGTCAGTATCGTTGAACGTGGTTGAACCATAGACTTAGAATAATATATACGCCAGTATATTCTACGTCTATGGTTTGAACGTATATAAAACGTCTTATACACGGTCTTATACTCCCGTATATTAGGGACCCCTGTCCCCTGGCGTACGACCGCCAAATACTTAGGTGTCACCCTTGACACGAGGCTTACTTTCGAGCCCCATGTTAAGAGACTAACTCGAACCACGCGCTTTTACCTGGGTAGGCTCAACAGCATGCTGGGCCGACACAGCAAAATATCTCTCCGATACAAGCAAACCCTATATAAGGTCTGTTATACGACCACTTATGACTTACGCGGCCCCCATTTTTGCTCACGCTAAGCCTAAAATCCTAAACGAACTTCAATTAGTTATCTTGACCTCCATCGAGACTTAGAGCTCCCCACAATTCAACAATTTCTAAAATCACTCTCTGAGAACTTCTTCATAGCCTCAGAGTCTTACCCAAATCATCTCATTCGTGAAGCAGCTTCCTATGCATCCCCACTTCCCTCTCGCTATCGAGTTCGCAGGCCGAGAAACTCTCTCTCGGACCCGCCAAACAAGCTTTCGACCGACCTGGACTGCCTCCTAGCAGCTCAGGCCGAATCTTCTCCCTATTCTTAATTTGCATTAATTAGGTCCGCCTCTCAGCAGCTACTCGCCGCCTACGCCCCCTTTCCCTAAAGGGGATCCAAAGCCAATGCCAAAGCCAATCCCACAAGTGGTGTTTAGTGGGTAGGCACTTCATAGTGAGTCCCACATAACCACGCAGCCGGCTGCGTGGTTATGTGCTACGAGCATTCACCACCTCCCTCCCCCGCTTCCCGGAGGGTAGCGGAGTCCGCTAGCGCCGCCGCCCCCATGCCTTTGTGTGCACTAGCGCCGCCGCCGTCGAGCGGTGTGATAGCTGACCGAGCACCCGTCCCCATATGGAAATTCCTCAGTCAGTTCAGACGAGGAATAAAACGTACAGTCCCGCGTCAGCTAGCGCCGCCGCCCCAGTGCGGTTGTGTTAGCTGTCCACGCTCACCGTCCCCGTACAGTGAGTGCCTTCCCGTCTCCGCTAGCGCCGCCGCCCCCGTGCGGTTGCGTTAGCTGTCCGCGCTCACCGTCCCCGTACGGTGAGTGCATTCTCGCTCATGCGACTCCCACTTCATCACACCTCTAGCACCGCTGCCTCCGTCCGGATGGTTGGATGGTCTCCGTACAGTTGTGCTCCGCGCCCCCCTTCTCTAAGGGGGCTCGCTTCCGATGCGGCAAAGAGACCATGCAGGCCAAAGCCAGTCCCACAGGTGGTGTTTAGTGGGTAGGCACTTCATAGTGAGTCCCACAAAACCACGCAGCCGTCTGCGTGGTATGCTATGAGCATTTACCACCTCCCTCCCCCACTCACGGAGGGTAGTCTTATACATCAATAATTACGTACGTCAAGCTTATGCATTTTCGTTTTGTGTCGTGCGTCGTGCATGACCTTGGCGGGACGTACAGCAAAATAGATCGTGTATAAGACGTTTAAGAACTGTTTGTGCCTTGATTTGTCATATTACAGCAGACCATAGGAATAAGAAAGACAGCACGATTAATCTCAGATGAACAATATATAAACATGCATATGTTTGTATATGGTACTAGCTCTACCCAGCTAGTCCTACCTAATAAATAAAATTTGATTATAAACAAACACATACAAGTACTGTTTGCAGTTTTCGTACATTTTATGTATTATTTTAACATTGGGAAAATAAACTTTTGGAACTGGTCGAAATGTATTTTTTTTTAAAAGAAGAACTTCAGAACGAATCACTAAATTGGTTTCCTTCATCGAAAGATATACTCTTTCAGGGTTATTTTTCAAAAAGTAGCTAAAATTTAAACTTAAGTTCAAATATATAAATAATGAAATAATGATACCGTTATTACAGTTGTTGAAAATTCGTGTAAATAAGGCTTCTACTTTTATTTGAAATAATCTGAAATTGAATGTGATTTATGGATAACAACATTTTTGCTTACGACCCTTACGAATGAATTTATTTCTATGTGTGTGCTTCTACACTCTACAAACTAAAGTGCAATATTATTATATTAAATAATTCAATGTGATGTATCAGTGTCTCTGTTCTCTATCTTAACCATTTATGAGCAACGAACTCAGAGAGACACTCTCTTTTTGAAGAAATATTATATAAATTATATTTAACAAAAAAATACACTGTGCCAGCTGCGTTTACTACCCTGCTCTGTGTTTTAGAAGTTTATGTCTTCCGATGCCATGAGTTCGTTTCACATATTTGTAAGATATTTGTAGGTTGATACTTTATCCAGTTTAATCACTACGTTATAGTCGGCCAGTAAGGAAAGATCTCTTTCAGATTGTCGAAAGCAGCGTATATGGTTTGTTATAACTATTTACAGAATCTTTTCCCAAATAAAACAACGTATTTGTGGCTTAACAATTACTACAGGAATAATAAACACTCGCAACCGGATACGAGAAGATCGGAAAAGATTTAGCCAAGCTCTATTCTGACGCGTGGGAGTGAAGTGTTCGAACTATTAAGACGCCCATTGTGTCTCATAGGTGGGCAATACATTCACTTAGACATAATGAAACGCATTTAGAAGACCTAACAATGGCCTTTAACGCGCCACTAATCCGAGATTAAGATCGGTATCTGGTTCAGGACACGATAAACACTTGAAGTGTAAACACAATTTAACTTTCTTGAATAGGGTGACTACATAGTTAAAATAATATAAACAATCCCAAGATGTTTTTTTTTATAGGATAAGGATGAAAAACGAGCAAACAGTCCACCTGATGGTAAGTGGTTGCTGCGGCCCATAGACATCTACATCTATCCTCTATTACAATTCAAAATGTAGATGCGTTGCCACCCGTGAGGACTAAGATGGAATGCCTCATTTCCTGTAAAAAGGGCCTCCGGCCACCTGCACTCACCAAGCGAAACGCAGAGGTGAACCTCTACTTCACGATGGTTTTCTGTGAGGTCGTGTTACCACCCCGGTTCGAGCCGGCCCATCCGTGCGACAGCAAAAGCTGCCGCGTGGCTCTACCACTGTTAAAAACCACTGGTTACGAAAATACGTATAACTTTTAAATATGTATGCAAAATTGCAGTAATCTATATATCATCTCGGAAAAGTCTACAGCTAAACTATCTCTAACGTAGAGAGAATTTATAAATCTACACGCTTGACAAACGTGACTTTCAACTGATAGTGGTGCCATCTCAAATCAGTTTCAAAGAAACGAGACGTCGAATACTGCAATAGCTAATCTGCTATTCAAGCTGTAGGTATAATGGAAACTACACACTATAGGAAGGCCCATGTCCAATAGTGAGCTCTTTACTGAAAAAAAAATAAAAACAGGTATCGGCAATATACTACCGAGTTTCAGAAATTGTCAAATGTGCTGTTGGCTCTATCATTTCATTTAAAATTCAAAGATCTATTATAATCAGGTATTTGAAAGTTGCTCGTTACGAGTACATCATTAACGTTGTTAACATTAATTAATATTATATAATAATTAATATTATGATTAATTAAAATATGGATCAAATGTTAATATATTTATATTCCCACATATAAAAGCCTTTTTAAGTAGTTAACGTACTTCTTTACTTGGTAGAGCCATGCTGCAGTTATATTAGTGGCATAGTTGTAGCACGAATGGGTCGGCTCGACCGATGAAGGACCACGCTCTCACAGAATACCAGCGTAAAATGGCAGCTTAACACTGCTGTGTTTCTTATGGTGAGTGTAGAGAACCGAAGACCCTTTTTACTGGAAAAGAGGCATTCCATCTTAGTCCTCACGGGTGACAACGCATCTGCATTTTGATTCGCAAACGAGGATAAATGTAGATGTCTATGGGCCGCAGCAACCACTTACCATCAGGTGGACTGTAAGCTCGTTTGTCACCCTATCCTATATAAAAAAAAACTTAACGTAATTTTAAAATTGAGTAGCGTTTGACTATTTGGCCATATACGTATCAAAAACTGATAAAAATAATGATATATACTTATTTTAAAGACAACACAAAGCGGACAATCTTCTTACACAATTCAAACATGGTAAATCTACTTCCAAACCGTTAGTTTCGAGTGGCGAAAAAAATACTGACCGTCGTGACTGGACGTCATCGCGTCCGAGTCTTGACGGCATTGTGTTGAAAATATGTACAGTTATTGTTGGCAAAATATAAAGCATTGTGGTGTTAAGGCTCGCAAGGAAAAAGCGACAATGGTGTTATAATTGAATTAAGTGTGCTCACATCGAGACCATGTCCGTTCTTGGAACGTGAGGTCGCGATTTTGCTTCTACTTTTGTATATTATATTTTGAAGGAGGGTTGCAGCTGGATTATACTTCCTTGGCGTGTTTAATTACATTCTATTGATTTTATTTCCCTGGTATAATTGTGTCGTAAAATAATCCATTCCAATCGAACCATTTTCTTTTTATTTGTTACAATTCAAGATCATATTGGGTTTATAATCCCAGTACAAAGCATAACTAACAGTCTACAAATGTCTTATTTCTCGGTATGGGCCTTCTTTTACTTTTTAAAGATGGCCGCAACGAAAACTAAAGCTTTTTCGTGAACTATTAAATTATAGATAAATTTAATTTAGGCGGCATGCCTCCAAATTTTCAAAGCGCGTATTATCGTTATAGTGTAAGTATTTTTAAAAAAGCTCCAGACTGTACTTATTAATAAGATTGTAAAATTATAGGCACCTCGATGGTTTCCAGAACAATGTCCGGTTAAAAATCTATTTTCAATAGGACATTGTTTGGGAAATAATTAAAAAGTATAAAAACTTAATTTTTATGTAAAAACATAAATTTTAAAGAGGATAAAAGTGTACAATTTTATGTATCCTGCCCGCTATTTTATCATTGCAATTCACTCCTATTATTTCACTCTTATTTTTTAGGGTTACGTACCTCAAAAGGAAAAAACGGAACCCTTGTAGGATCACTTTGTTGTCCGTCTGTCTGTCTGTCAGGACCCTTTTTCTCAGGAACGCGTAGAGGTATCAAGCTGAAATTCATATCAAATACTCAAGTCTACTGTTCCTTAGAGCTGTGAAAAAATCAAACTTCTAAGCCAACGCAATCAAAAGATACAGCCGTTTATGCCGCAAATTTACGACATTCGCGAGGGAATCAAAACCTACAGGGTACTACCCGTGAACTCAGAATCTTGAAATTTGGTACGAAGTAACGTTTTATAGAACAAATAAAGGAAAAATTGCGAAAAGTATATATTTTTAGTTACATCATATAATAAAAATATTTTTAATCATTTTAAACTTCTATACCTACGGATTTGTTCGGAACCCTCGGTGCGCGAGTCCGACTCGCACTTGGCCAGTTTTTTTATATCAAAAAAATTGTCTAAAATCATCCGCTTTCCCATACCGTCCCATGGATGTCGTAATAACTAAGGGAAACTGAAACAGGGAAAAATCTAAATTAAAAGAAACTGCGTGTCAACCGAAACCGAAAACCGAAACCGAAACCGCCCGTCAAGCGTGGTAACTATGACAAAATCCCCTTTATAAGGCAGTGTATGGAGGAGGCCAATGTTCAGCTGTACACTTTTATAGGCTGTAATTAATGAATGGCGTCTCAAGTTATAATAGGCATGGGCTACTATTACCTGTTATTATTTCTGTACTTTCCTTTCCGTTAAAGACAATGAGCATGTCATACATCATACATATATAAACAAGGTTTTGTTAATTAGAGGAAATTTCATGAAAATTTACTCACACATTGCATCAATGAAGTACAAACCCTTTAATATAGTTTATTGCCGCATTATTCATTTAAATCACGCCACCAAATGTCTCTACAATACATTTCTGTATATATATACAATTTTTGGGCAAACAATTAATACATAAAATATAAAAACTGAATAAAGACGAAATGTACGACGAGTTAGTTTTCAAAATGAAAATGATTGAAAAATAGAACATGGATAATAATTTTCAGCTGCTCCAAATACACATCTTTATCTCCAGCTCTACGAACTATTTGGTAATAATGTATATTTATATGTTTTTCTTTCTGCTTTTTTTCCTTTTGTGGTAATACTATCCCTACAATTAGAGAAATCTGACTGCATTTATATTTTTGCAATTACAAAAGAAGGAATAAATTGTGCTCTTCACTCCATTGTGGGAGGTCAGAATTTATCAAAAAAGGCACATGATATGACATTCTACAATGCTGTTTTAGTCCTTACCTTAACGTATTTCAATGAAGTGTGATAAGAGAAAAATGTGGTTTGCAAGAAGATGTTGTGACCAGAATTAAGAAAGAAATTAATAAACACTTTGGCGGTTTCTTTATGTCATCATCATCATCATCATCATTACAGCCCTTAAAAATTTCATTGCTGAAAATAGGCCTCCCCCAAGGAATGCCCCAAAGCACGATCCTGAGCCACCTGCATCCATCGACTTCCTGCATGTCTTACCAGGTCGTCACTCCATCTAGTGGGGAGACGCCCTACACTTCGTCCGCCGGTACGATGCCGCCACTCGAGAACCTCTTTTCCCCATCGGTTGTCGGTTTGTTTATGTAGAAAAAATAAATGACTAAATAGTGACAAAGCAAATTTATGTGTAGAAGTGAATGACAGAGTTGGCAAGGGACGCCCTAGACAGAAGTCTATCGACCAATTTGAATATGGGACAATTTAAGAGTACCTAAACTGAGATTCTATGTGTACTCTCTGTCTGCCCCTCTAGGAAACAGGCGTGAGTGGGTATGTGCAATAATATTTTAAAATTATTCTATGTCCTCAAACAATCCTCGTATATCGGATACAGGCGTCTTAATTATTCGGACATCCGTCCAAGTTGATGTTAACGTTATAAAATTTCTATCGCTTTTTTTTTTTACTTTAACGCAAAAGCTTTCGCACAATACGTTCCCAAGGGTTGAACGGTAAGCTGTTTAAATATTTATGAACTATTTACGTATTGACAAAACAAAATGGTTGACAATAGGGTTTGTCTATTGTTCGGCTGTTCGCGATGTTAAATCTCACTTGTGAACAATTTAATGACCACTCGACTGTTTCCGCGATTCAAGGTAGAAAAGAGAAAGGTCGTGAGTGACATTTTGATGTGTTCAAATTTTGCATTTATGGCATGCATTTAGAGAACATTTTATTAAACAGTTAAGCTATTTGGTAAACTGCACACTGTTATTGAATTAAATCGTTTCATTGTTGTAATTTAGGATCTATTTGCGTTCATAGTTCGAATGTTATTTTAGATAGGTACAATAATCTAAACAAATAAATAAAATTGAAGTGTCTATTTGTAATGCTCAAATTACAGCTTTTTACTATATGCATATGAAATTACATACGGTACTTATAACATAAACACAATTTTAAAAAATTTTGTCTGTCTGTCTTTCTGTCTGTTTGTCTGTCTGTCTGTTTGTTCCGTCTAACATTCGATTTTGACAGGACTTTCACTGGTAGATAGCTGATGTTATAAGGAGTAACTTAGGCTACTTTGATTTTAGAAAAAGACTTAGGGTTCCGCGCAAAAGAATTAAAACCCATGAAATCCAATCGTAACAAATTACATGCGGGCGAAGTCGCGGGGAACAGCTGGTTGTTAATATAAAACATAAGTACTTACTTATTTAAGTAACTTATAATCAGGAAATGGTACAGAATATTGTAAAATTCATATTCATCATCAACATCTCAGCTCACCAAAAGTCCACTGCCGTAGAAGATAGGCTTCCAATATAGATTGCTTCATGAGGGATAGTTGCTATTGGTGCCACGTTTAGCAGGTGGTTAGGCAACAGCATTAATTTATTTTCTAGATGTTATAAGAAAGACTTTGCTGTCCAACTCCTGGTTTGTTTCCCTCTGTCGCCTTTTACGACGCCCACCGTATGATATAGGGTAGTTGATATTCTTGCACCGTCAGTACGCGATTTTTATCTGTTCCCTACGACTACACCCGCGTGTTATTTAGGGTTTTATTTTTTTGCGTGGAACCCTAATTCTTTTTCAAAAATAAAAGTCGCCTAAGTTACTCCTTATGACACCAGGTACCTGCTAGTGAAAGTCCCATCAAAATCGGTCTAGCCGTTTCGGAGATTAGCCGGAACAAACAGACAGACAGAGGAAAATTTTAAAAATTGTGTTTTTGTTAAAATTACCTTATATACTTTCATATGCATTTAGTAAAAACCTGCTATTTTGACATTACAAACACACTTTAATTTTATTTATTTGTATAGATTAAATCAAAAAAATAATAATTGGAGATTAGTTGAATTATAATACTATATTATATATGTATTATAACGGTATATCGCTGCTAGTGGCGGTGAAAGGATATCTACTGCATCATTATATTGTCCATATATATAAGATCCATGAGAGTCATCAATTCAATTTGCAGGCATCTGCACGACATGTGGGCAAGTATTTCTTTACCACACCAACGGAATACGATGATTATACTCTTTTTAGTACTTTGAAGATTTTTACTTTTTTTTAATTTTTATTATAACTTAGATTAGATTCTACTTCTACTTATTTTTCTTCACCAGTCTATCCCTCAATGTCTATGAGAACTCCTTGTGGGAAAGACTTGATACTTCGTATTCATTCGGATAATAGTTTCGATAGCAAGATATTAAAATTAAATATACACTCATATAATCCATACAATTCTCGACTCCACAGAGTCAGTAATTCATTCTTGGGGCAATGTATACGCTATTACAACAAGGTCCCGGAAAGTGTACAGGCTCTCTCTATTACCAAGTTTAAATGTTTTGTTAAGCTGAAACTGTATAAAAAGGGTTATTATAGTATAAATGAATACATGGTTGATAATAACCCCTGGAAATGAGGTGGTCGCTTCCAAGCAATTTCTAAAATAAATTTTGTAAATAGTTTGTAATCATTTATATTGTAAAATTTATTTTAAAAAAGTCCCGCTGGGTTTCTTGCTGGTTCTTCCCAGGGCAGAGATTTTTTTCGAACCAGTGGTAAAGTAAAAAATGACTTTCAATAAGAATGTATATTGTATATTAATAATGTATATTACACACGTAATGTATATTGAATAAAAAAATATTCTATTCTATTCTATTCATTTTGAAGCCATGACAGGTAGGTACTAAGCGCTTACTGGAAAGTTCACAGCACGACGAAAGACCTGAGTTCGATTCCCGCCAGCATCAATGAAGTTATTAATTGAATTTTTAGTATAATTTTCGTTATCCTTCAGAAACATGTGAAGTTAGACAACACGCACTGAAGCAAAGTAATGGACTAATGCTCCATAACTCGGTCTGAAATGAGAGAAGCCCTGTAACCATTAGTCGGATATATTATGGGTACAAGGTTATTTTTCAAAGAGCAGCCAAATTTTAAAACTAACTTAAAATATATAAATAATTATATACCGTTGCAGCATTTTTTGAAAATACGAGTAAATAGGGCTTCTATTTTTATTTCAAATTATCCCAAATTGAATATGATTTATGGGCAACAACGTTTTTGCCTACCGATCAACCCTTACGAATGTTTGGAAGCGCAGTAAAATTAGCTAAAATAATGCTTTTTACCACGCATTTTGAATTTAAACAATAAAAAGTACAGATTTACTGATTTTTTTAAATTAAATTATCGTTACCATTTGCCTATATTAGGTACTTATTTTAAACCTTCTCTGCAAAGGCCGGTTATTGCAAAACAACCCTGTATATGTACTATAAAGGTGTAGGTAACTTTAATTTTATACAGTTCACGCTATTATTGAATACAACTAACTTTATTTTTTATTATTTTTAATTGTTTCGGGTACTTTACAGCAAACGTCGGAAACTAAAAACAATTCAAATTAAACGTAATAAAATACGTAAAATTTGTGTTATTCAATGTTTAGTATTCGTGTATATATAAGAAATCATCATGCTATAAAAATTTAAAAATTTCATAACATTAAAATGAACACAGAGATCTCCAATACAAAAACACTTAGATTGCAAAAAGGCGGCTCAAATTTAAGTGTACTCGTGGGTGCAGGAAATGCGGTGGCGACGTGCTTCAGTGCACCAACAATGCACAATAGGCGCCAACACTACTGAGAGAACGAAATCTGTCACCACATGGCATGTAATCCACTTAGCCGAAGCACAATCTTCGCGCATGAATACCGCGGCCATATTGTAGTGTTTCGTGTGCATTAGGCCGCCTAATGTGATTACAAAAGTCGCATACGTTAGTTATGTTCAATATTCTATTATTAAATGTTATTTTGTATAAGCTATTTTGTTACATATGTGTGAAGGAATAATAATAATAAATAATGGACAGATTATGGAAAAAGAAACGGAGACCAATTTTTGCAGTAATTTTAGAGTATCGGCTGTGTACTCATTGATCTCTTTGATGATGCTCAGCGTGGTGAGTATGGCACCTATCTCTAGTAGGTACTATAGCATCTACTTCATATTGACTGGCATATTCTTGAAGTGGCCTCAACCCAGTGCCACACTTAAAATACAAGTTGATATGAAAATAATAAGAGTATTATTTAATTAGCAACTATGTCGATATAGCATATTCCTTTGAAATCAACTTCAAACTGTTGTGTTTCGAATGATGAGTGTAGACCGGAAGATCGGTAACGGAGACCGTTTTTAATTTAAACGAGGCGTTCTATCTTAGACCTCAGGGATGACAACACATCTTCATTTTGATTCGTAATCGAGGATAGATGTAGATGTCAATTGGCCACATCATCCAGTTGCCATCAGGTGGACTGTGTGCTCGTTTGTCACTCTTATTCAATAAAAATGTAATTAATTTATTTCTTCCCGTTTTTTTACAATATATTGAGATCCACATTTACAACCATGAACTCTGAGAAAGTTTGTGTTATTTAAATGAAAAAACGCCTAAAGAGTATATCGATTCTCGTACCTACAGCAGGTTTCTATGTATAGGGCATCAACAAACTGCACATAAAATGACAAGAATGTGTTAATAGCTTAACTTAATATGTTGATTAATTTAATTATTTTTTCGAAACATTTTTATTTCGGTTTTCCCATACACAACCGTAACTTCATAGGTAAACACAAAGAAATAGTATTTTTATTTAAATATATGAGTCTTACAGATTTTTTGCGTTGTCGACATCAATGCGCTTATAATAATTATAAAAACTATGTCCCTTCTTAGTAAAGTTTCTTAAATCTTTTTCTAATCACCTGGTAAAGCCACACTGCAGCCGTATTATGGGTGTAGCACCAATGAGTCCGCTCGACCGGGGAAGGACTACGCTCTCACAGAATACCATCACAAAATATCAGCATAAAGCTGCTGTATTTCGTATTGTGAGTATAGTAGTTCGTATTCAGGGCCCATTTTACTCGTAATGAGGTCTTCCGTCTTTGTCGTCAGGATGACACCACATGTGCATTTTGATTTTTAATCAAGTATAGTGTGGGTGTCTATGGGCCACTGCGTTTATAAAAAAAATCTTAACTTCTTTCTCTAACAGCCTTATAAATCCATTACTGGTTACAGGCTTTTCATATTATTAACAACTATTCTCAGATTTCTCCTTACAGATAGCTCCGTTAGAAATATTAGATTTTATGTTTCGCAGATCGTTACAAATAGTTTTTTATTTTATTTAAAGTTCTTAACTTTGCTAATATTAACACAAGGAAGATATTTCTCTCAAATGCTGAACACAGGCTTCCCCCATAGATTGCCTCATAGAAAGGATTTTGCCATAGATATTTATTACGATTGGCAGGTAGGCAACCACAGCTTTTTATAAATTTGAGTTGTTTTTAGGAAGATGCTGTTTTCTGTTTCAAATTCCCTTTGCCAATTCTTCTTACTTGTAAAGGAAATCCAAGGGGTCCATGTATATTCTTACACAACCATTAAGGTACAATTCCGTTGCCGACCGCAAGCAGTAGCAGCAGGCGAGGTGTCGTCGCGACACTACTGGTTTCTATGTAGTTCTATGAAATACCTTCCGTAGCTAACGACACGTCGTTTGCCGCTGCGGGCCGAGCGGCAGACGACACTGTCGCCCGATCGCAGATCAGTAGTGCTGCCAACGCCCGAGCAACAACACCTTGAATTTTTTCAAAACATGAGTATCACCGATTCCGACAAAGAGAAACTGATAAACCAGGTGGCCCAATATGCCGCGCTGTACGATGCCTCTCACAATAATTATTGAAACAGTGTGATAAAAAATACTATTTGGAAAAATATAAGAAAGGAGTTAAATAAAAGCGGTAAGTACCTATTTTGTTAACATAAACAGAGAAACCACAGAACACTCGTAACAGACTCCAGTCTGTGTCCAGTGTTCCAACACGGGTTGCTGCCGCCTGCAGTCGGGTTCGGAATAATGACTGCAGCGACATGAGACATGACGCCACGAGCCACGACATGTCGCGGCGACACGTCGCCTGCTGCTGCTGCCTGCAGTCGGCTACGGAATTGTACCTTTACTTGGTTACATGATATAACTTATAGATTTTTACTTAACATAATAATATCTCTATCTAATATCTATCCATAAAAGTCTGTCGTTATTAACGAGATTAAGTTTATGTGTGCGAGAACGAAACAGAAAAAAACTCTTGATGTTGCAACGATTGTATCTCAAATATATCTTAAATCTACACTTACTAAATAAAGAGACCTCCTAAAAAATATTTATTGTGTTTACACAAATACGTAGGTGGTAACCCGAGTTAAGCAACACTTAGCAATTCAAAACATTAAGCATGGGGATAAGGGACCCGTCTTTGTACTCACTTGGTAAGTAAAAAAAGCTTAATAATATTATTGGGTTCTAATTTCGTTTGTTAATCGTAGCTGTATAAAAGTGTCAACGAATCAGAATGGAGGTAGCAAATTATATTGAATTACGGCTAGGGGTGCCAGGATTTCGAAGTTTTAAGGATTCCCCTAGTTTATTCCCGACGAGAGTTAAAATATATTATAACATATTTGCCAGTGGTTTGTTAGTTTGTTACGTCTTTATATAGAGTCCACCGCGCTCCTTAATGCGTGTAGGTGGACTAGACATGTACTCGAAATGTTATATAATTTCTTAAACATGCAGGTCCTTTAAATGTATTTCATCTCCTAGCACGGGTAAAACCACCACTATTTTTACTTGTGAGAAACTAGTTTACCAGCGTTATATGATTTTTTTACAGCAAGCGCTTACCTGAGCAACCATTGTTCTTCGAATCTTAATATTATTATTATTATTTTATGTATATAAGCTATAAATGTATATCTAATGACACATGACGTAATAAAATTGTTAAAAGTATTGAATATTTCAAATTTTTCTCCAAATGACCACCTCAGCCTGCCAACAGATACTTGAGAACTTGAAAAGAACGTGAAATCTGTCCAAAACCCAACAGTTAATAATAGATAAAAAATAATAACATACAAAGTGCAGTTTCAGACTTAAAAAGAATAAAAAATAAGATAAAATGTGCATAATTATATTTTATAATTTAATTTAATTTACGTAACTTAGGCAACCACTCTTAAAACCTTTGTTTACTTGGTGGTATAAGAAGCCATTAAAATATGTTTTACGCATTTTTACAAAAGTTCCTGCTTTAGTACCAACACTTTCATTTTTTTTTATTATCTATTTTTTATTTATCTTATTTAAAAAGGCTTTTATTCTACAAGGATATGTCAGCCTTATCGTAACCTAGCTTGTTCCTGTTTCACAAATGCTATTTGGAAAGGGGCAATCAATGTGGTAAAAATATGGAACTCACTGATTTTGCTACCGCTGAGTGTGGCTCCGCAAGTATACTCAAAAACCAACCCGTTTCACACAAATTGATACTAAATTTTTGTACCAGATTCTCCCTTTCCCTTTGATATTTGACACATTCTGCTAGCATATGTTGGACATCTTCTATAACATGACAAATATCGCAATTGGGCGAGTCTGCTTTTTTCATTAAAAATACAAATTTTTTATTGGGGTAGTGCCCAGAACGTAACCTATGAATAACAATTATAACTTAACTATAACTATAACTATACTAAAACTTTCATTAATTAAAAAAAATATATACAAAATTTATAACAAAAATTTACTTGTTTAGTATTTACTTGTTTAGATATTATCTACTAAGTAAATAAAAAATAAATTAAACTATTTTGTCCCGTAATAAACGACTTCATAATGGTAGCCCTGATCACAGATAGTGAATAGAATGAGACGCTTAAAATTTAGTTGAAGAAAAAATGGAATCGTCCTAATAAAATAAGGATAGTTATTCAAGTGTCGCAATGGTTTTGTTACAGTTTTCGAAATCACACTTTTTTGCTGCAATCGAAAATATAATAAAAGAATTTATGTCTTTTTAATTGGCCATGTGGCTTTCGAGTAGTCATTATGGAAGATCTACTATTCTTGTTGTGGACTTCTCGGACATTTTTGTTATTGTTAAGTAGAAGTTAGAAATTCCATATTTCTTACTACGAAAGCAACCCGGGTTAGATCTCTGCTAGCAAAAATAAATTTGTTATTTGATATTTTTGTTTGTTTTAAGTCATTCGACGTCCACGTACTGGAGCTATCCTTCGACAATTATTTAGGTTGTAACTTTGTTTCAAAAGTGTGATTCATCATCATATGGGATTACTAAAGTATAATTGATGTATCAAAAATAATGGGAAACTACAGAATTTCATTCCAGTTTTTACAATTTCCCAGCAATGATCCTGCACATAGTTTTCGACTTTATGATGGGTATCGAGGAGTTTTATAGGATGTGCCAATGTTTTTAAAGTTCTGTACCCAAAGGGTAGCTAACGGGACCCATTACTAAGCGTCCACTGTCCGTCTGTCCGTTCGTCACTCTGTAAATCCGTCCGTCCATCTGTCTGTCAGCGGGCTGTATCTCATGATTCGCAATAACAGTTAAAATTTTCACAGAGTGTGTATTTCTGTTGTCACTATAGCAACATTTAATAAAAATGAAAATAAATGAGAAATTAAAGGGGACGCCCCTACTCACGTATTTTACGATGGTACGGAACCCTTCAAGCACAAGTCTGATTCGTACTTGACCGGTTTTATTAATGTCAATTAAACCTGCACGTGTTGTATGACGGACGATTGACTGATTTCCATCCTATAATTTGACAGGTTGGTATCAACGAGGCTTCTGCATTTGCGAATCCCGCTCAGAGCAAATATTTGTATGACCTACGAATACAAATAAGTGTCTCCCTTAATTGCACCATCACCGTCACCATTAATTCCAACACCACATTCCCAACAGCACTACACTAATAAATTCACATCACCGTCAGCCATCGCATCATTTTTATTTTTTACGCGGAGCTCAGCTAATTAATTTTTAACATTTTAAATATGATGGATTTCCGCAAAGTAACGCCTGATTCCATAAATTTTCCTCAATGGTGTTACATTTAAATAGTATTATTCTATTAAATCCATTTTATTACAGCCTATTAAAGTCCCCTCGTGAATATAGGCCTCTCCTACATATTGCTTCATAGGGGGCATTTTGTCAAAGTTACCACGCTTGGCAAGCTTGTAGGCAACCGCAGTTTTTTTATTATTTTGAATTGTTAACAGGAAAATGCTGCTCCCCATCTCCTGTTTTAATCTCTCTCTGTCGACTTATACATCTGCCACGGGATGATAGAGGGGTAGTAGATATTCTGACACCGCCACTACACGGCAATAGATATTATTAGTAGGTACCTATTATTAAACTATATGTATTGTTATATATCCTTGTGCATAACTTCTGGTCTCCCTGGTC
Source organism: Parnassius glacialis (assembly GCA_033319125.1). Taxonomy (NCBI): domain Eukaryota; kingdom Metazoa; phylum Arthropoda; class Insecta; order Lepidoptera; family Papilionidae; genus Parnassius; species Parnassius glacialis. The sequence continues at coordinate 33,917,138 of JAVANC010000028.1, read as the reverse complement.
TGGTCTGGCTGGTAATATATGAGTAGCTTTTAACTTTTTTAATTTTTTTTTATAACTGAAGTTTTTTTGAAGTAACAAAAGAAGTCCACCATGCAAAACTTCACAAAGATCAATGGTGGTGTAACCTGTCCGTTCTTGCGACTGACAGTACAATTATCGTTTGCGATACGTCTGGTACTGTAATCGCCAATGCGCCTACCAAGGATTAAAGCGAATCCTCTCAATGTGAGAGGCCTATATACAGCAGTTGATTTTTATGTGGATCGACATATGTGTACTACGCACTATATGGACAACACGCAAAATGTTCTGTTGGTTGAAATATTTAAGCACGTCCTATTTCGTGTACGATTTTTAAAATATCGTAAGATCGTGATCGTGACGCAACAAAAATATTTTTTCCTAAAAATGTGTAATTAATTTCGGATGTTTAACAGCATTATTAAATATTATTTTCAAGCAATAAAACACCTTCAAAATATTGTATTTTTGTGTTAACGGTTGCCTATCGACAGTGAAATCTCAGACGGGAGAGTGCTCCCTCCCCAGATGACTTCGTAGTAATTAGTCCCCTCGACTCGCCCATTGGCTTCCCACCTCTTTCGAAACAAGAGCAACCTCAGAAAAATAAATAAAAAGATTGTGCGAACAAGTTTTACTGTCTTCTATGTACCTACCATAAAAAATGTTTTATTCATTAAATTTAAACAATATATACATTAACTTAAAAATACTTGCACATACAAACGTTTTACGTTGGAAACGGGGGAATCAACTTCTTTTTTGAAGTCGGTTAGTGAAAGAAATTTTTTATAATAGATATCAACTTTACCAGCAACTATGCAAGAAGTCGAAATGATCCATTAAAACCTACAATCTCAAAAGGCATCTATGTTACCACCGGTATTGTCTACGTTGTATTTAAAAATTACCTTGCTTGTAGGCATAATATATCACGAAAGTTACGAAATTATAGCAAGAAATATTTAGAAGCCTGCAACTGCCGGAGTCTGCAATTCATAGAGGGAGGAGGATTATCTTCAAATAAGCGTATTACATCCCGTCCAACCGCCGTGCTTTGTTAACCAAATATGAGTTCTTTTACTATAATATGAAATGTAGTGTGTAATAACAATATTCTGTTGCTGTTTCAATATCAAATATATAATCAGAAACTTTGTGGTAAATTTTATTACTTTATTTTTAAATGAAATAAATGTTATACTACAAATACAATAAGAAATATTAGAAATTAAACAAACATGATTGGTTATATTTTCTATTCATTTTATTATTAGTAGCATAAAAAAAATGGAAATTAGTCTAAAATGAGACTTCGTATAGTTTTTGCTTACACTATACTCTGAGTGACGTGATAATTGTTGTTGCCCTTGAGGAAGATGACTACGCCTGCCGTAATACTGTGCAAACTAGTACGGAGGGTAGAACATTAACTTTTCTGTAACAATATTATCATAACTCGCAATTTATATTTGTTCACCTCATTTAAATTTGGATTTGTATTAGCTCTTCACTTAAATATGTAACGTTTAGTGAGGTGCTAAGATCTGTCTTTGCTTTATTATAAGATGTTATTTGTAACTTGTTTTAACAATGGTAGAGCCACGCGGCAGCTTTTGCTGTCGCACGGATGGGCCGGCTCGAACCGGGGTGGTACCATGACCTCACAGAATACCAGAGTGAAGTAGAGGTTTACCTCTGCGTTTCGCTTGGTGAGTGCAGGTGGCCGGAGGCCCTTTTTACTGGAAATGAGGCATTCCATCTTAGTCCTCATGGGTGACAACACATCTGCATTTTGATTTGTAATAGAGGATAGATGTAGATGTCTATGGGCCGTAGCAACCACTTACCATCTCAGGTGGACTGTGTGCTCGTTTGTCACCCTTATCCTATAAAAAAATAAAAATAAAAAACTATTGGTAAATCCAATTGAGCATGCCTTCGTACTAAAAAAATTACGTAAAGCATGATTATACGGATTTTTTTTCAAGTAGTTTAAATACACACAAGTTTTCACTAATAAACTTGTTATACTTCCAATTTTCCGATAATTTTATGTCAAACTTCAATTTGAAAAAGTTTGGAAAATCCAAAGTGCACGACTCATAATGCTCATATGATCATCATATCATCATTCATTTCACTCCAAAAAGTCCAAGACGTATTCAAGTATAAATATTACATCCTACTTACTTTTAGTACGTACTACTATTATTTATTATGTGCTTTTAAAATATTGTAATAAAAATCTCTGATTATTATAATAATCAAGTATGTATGAGTTTTTCGAATATTTTGTATTTATTTGTACAGCGATCTTTTTGAGCCGCTGCAAACAACCAATACAGTATTCACTCATAATGGCGGTTGACGCCGAACTAAGCGAGTAAGGCACAGGCAGTCTTTATTTACTGAAATAAATTCTAACACAAGGCTGCAAAAACACCGAAAATTTCGATATTTAGCAGCCGAAAAAAAATTATTATAACTAATTGCTTCCCACATGATAGATGAAGAGTTTTAAAAATAGTTTGAGTTGAACAATTGATATTTTCAAAAGTTATCGTGCTTACAAAGCCATACGGATTTAATAAATCCACACCATAAGCCACTAAAACCCCTTTTTTTATGTAAATAATTTAAAATTAAAAATTTTGTACAGCCGACTTCAATATAGGTTATTTGAGAATAACTCAATAACCATTGGTCTGACCTTGATCAAATTCATATGGGACCACACGAGAACTATCAGCTTTCATATAAAAAAAGAATCATCGAAATCGGTTCGCCCAGTACAAAGTTATGAGGTAACACACATAAAAAAAAAAAAAAAAAAACATACACTCGAATTGAGTACCGTCTCCTTTTTGGAAGTCGGCAGAAAAAAGCAATTAATCTATTAACAAAAAATATTAATAAGTTCAACAATCATTTATCTTTCTGACAATGTGCTTTTTATATCATTTATATGTATAATATGATTGCTAAATACGATTTCATGCGACAAAACGTTGGAATCTTGATTTTTAGGCGCTAGTAGAACATAGCTATGCGCTTTGCGCTCGGCATGCAATAAAATTTTTAAATGATCATAAAATATATACAAATATTTGTGGTCTAGTAAGGGTATAAATGGTATCATAGCATCTGGTATATCTTCATCTTCTTCTTCTTCTTCATTGGCCGTATTGTAGAGTCATAGGATATAAGGTACAGTATGATGGAGACAGTGATGGATTTATAATGAGGCACATTAGGTACTGGCCTAGGGTATCCTCGCAGGGAGGGCATCGGATACTAAACGTCTGATAAAAAATTATATGTTTTATTACGTAAAATAACCGGCCAAATCTTTTAGCGAAGCCTTTTAATTTATATTAAGTTTTATTATTTGTTGTTATAGCGGCAACAGAAATACACATTCTGTGAAAATTGCAACTGTCTACCTATTACGAATCATGAGATACAGCCCACTGACAGACAGACGGACGGACGGACAGTGGAGTCTTAGTAATAGAGTCCCGTTGGTTACCCTTTGGGTACGGAAAAAGGGCTCTTCTATTAGAAAAATGTATTAAGATGATACGGAACCCTTCATGCGAGAGTCTGACTCGTAATTGACTGGTTAATTCATATTTCGTACTGCACGCATTTTCATTTATAACTATGCAAATTGACAGTTAAAAGGAAATAGTATCTCAAGTTTTGTATAACATGCTTTAAAATATAATATAATTATCAATATATTTTAACATTGCCTTTTCTCCGAACAAGAATTACTAATGTGCTATTTGGGCAAAATTTACTATATAGCTAAAACTTTATTCATTATGATTAAAGGATGCTCCAGGCATGCAATAATTACTGATCAGATGACCTTTTAAACAGTTATTTAATATCATGCCCAAATTTTTGCCTAATTTATAACAATACAAAACAACTTTATTATTTTTAATATTTAAATAACTTTTTAAGTTTATATTCTTTGTCATGGCACGGTCATAGAGTGTAGGTGAAAATAATAAGTCCTTACTGTTTATATTATTATTTACACATATTGTCCCCGATGAACCTGGTATGGAGCGCTGATACTCACTCTGATGTTTTATTAAAGGAGTCAAAGTGCTCCTTATTATATTTACTTGACTTTACCAGACACTTAAACACTACTAAATGCAACAATCAAGTTCAAATTATGTTATGTAGGTTTAATGATTACAATATAAAAATAAAAATTTTACGAAATAATCAAAGACCATTTATTTTATAATTTTTTGTTTTTTCAAAAAAGTCTCCAAAATTTTCGGATATGATATATATAGCCAAGATCACTCAAGATCCTCCAAATATCTGTTCGTGAAGTTTTATTGCAATCGGTTCAGCCATTCCCAAGATTAGACTATATTGTAGAGCCAAGGTACCATTCCGTAGCCGACCGCAGACAGCAACAGCAGGCGACGTGTCGTCGCGTCGTGTCGCGACGACACGTCGCTGCAGTCATGATTACGAACCCGACTGCAAGCGGCAGCAGCACGTGTTCCAATCTGTTGCGAAAGTTCTGTGGGTACTCTACTGTAATCTATATGTAAACAAAATAGGTACTATATATATATATATATATATATATATATATATATATATATATATATATATATATATATATACCTATTTATCGCTTTTATTTAACTCCTTTCTTATATTTTTTCAAAAATTTTCGACACGGAAGGTTTAACCAATAGTTTTTCAGTTATCCTCAATAATTTATACTGAAGTCGGTTGTACAATATATTTAATTTTTCCAATTGTTTTACTTACGGCGTAAACTATAGTTTGTTGAATCTCGAAAAAAAAAAATAAAGAAATTTTATTTATGCATTCTACAATTTCGTTGTGAAAAGCAGTCTCTGGACAAAGTGTGATTAAAAGTTGTCCTTCCTAAAACATAAACAAATTCCGTTACCGCGTAACAGCGAAGCGTCCCGACGCCGCGCCGTCGGCGGCCATTTACATAAAATTATCGACGCCGCCCCCGGCTTCCCGCTAATACCTCCTTTGTGACGGCAAAATATTTTGTGAACAGTTTTCCCACACAAAGTTTGTCATTCAATATACAGCCGCCGTCTAGCTTTGAGTGGGGAGAAAAAAGTAATATATTTATATACGGTTATAGCGCTGTATAAATAAGAATCTCCCAACTTTGTAAACTTCTTGCCAAATTTTTATTTTCTGCAAAATATTATTTTATATCTATTTACGTACTAGCTTTTACTTCGTTCGCGTGTGTGTGTACTTATGTAGGTACAAACGTAAGAAGTTATACTTCTTTAGCGTAACAAAACAAAAATAACTATAATAAAACATGTTTTAGAGATTAATATATATTTGAACCAAAAATATAGTTATCAATTGTCACGAAAACTTTACAGTTGACAAACAATTACCAACTGAAGTTGTCGCTTTTATGTGTCGGTGTGCTCGCGCATCGTAAAAAAATCACTTTCATCATTTTTCTCAAACGCGTCAAAAGAGGTATAGCTTTAAAAACATGTGACTTTTTGCCCAGCATTGGAGCATATTATAGGCTATTTTTATAGACGTAAGGCTAGCTAACGAGCACAGTCTGCCTGATAATATTTGGCTACTGCATCCTATAGATAGGTTTTTTATAGAATAAAGGTTACAAACGAGCACACAGTCGAACTGATGGTCAAGTGGCAAACCATTCAACTACCTCCAACAGCGTGCCGTTTAGCGGAATTACTGGGGCCACGAGCACAACTGTTTTCTTAATGTTTATATAGACATAGCAAACTGAGAACAGGCCCGAGCGAATTGATCTACCGTTAACTGAAGATCACGCTCAGGCTTAGCAAGAAGGAAATTTGATGGTAAGTGGATACTCTGGTCCATAGACATCTACATCTATCCTTGATTACGAATCAAAATGCTGATGCGTTGTCACCCGTGTGGACTAAGATGGAATGCCTTGTTTCCAGTAGAAAGGGTCTCAGGTTCTCTACACTCACCATACGTACAACACAGCAGCGTTAAGCTGCTATTTTACACTGATATTCTGTGAGAATTAGGTGGTATTCAGGAAATACCTGACAACCGATACTTAAACCTTTTGTCTTTCTGACTAGAATTCATCGGGTACACCAGTGGGTGGCAACATCCCAGACTATTCATTAATAATTAAGAATTATGAAAAAAGGGGTAGTTTGCCATATTAACAGTATTAAAAAACATGCTACAAAAAATTCGTCGCATCTTGTGGGAAATGTAGGTTTATACCAAACTTCCATTCTCCTAGCGTAATAATTACTGCTGAATCCATTCGATTGTAAAAGCTTTTGTACGGGCAATAAGACGTTGGTGCAAGTTGATGGTAACACATATTTTAATCACTAGTGGACTTTTGTTACAAGATTCAAGTGACTAACAAATTTATTGACCACCTGAAGGAAAGTGGTTACAGCAGCCTATAGACATCTGCAACCAATTTTAAACTACCGCCGCCCATAAACAACTGAGACACCAAGGAAATTGCAGGTGCGTTGTCAGCTTTTTTAATTAAGGAAAGGCTCTTGTTTGGAAGGTCCTTAAGTCGTATCAGTCCGGAAAAATCGCTGGTGGTATCCGATATATAGATCTATGATAAACATTATATATTTGCTAGGTATGCTAAATTTAATTTTTTTTTTATAGGATAAGGGTGACAAACGAGCACACAGTCCACCTGATGGTAAGTGGTTGCTGCGGCCCATAGACATCTACATCTATCCTCGTTTGCGAATCAAAATGCAGATGCGTTGTCACCCGTGAGAACTAAGATGGAATGCCTCATTTCCAGTAAAAAGGGCCTCCAGCCACCTGCACTCACCAAGCGAAACGCAGAGGTAAACCTCTACTTCACGCTGGTATTCTGTGAGGTCGTGGTACCACCCCGGTTCGAGCCGGCCCATCCGTGCGGCAGCAAAAGCTGCCGCGTGGCTCTACCACTGTTAACTGTAAAAATTATACAAAATTAATTGCAATTTCATAATTATATTAAAGAGGAAATTTTATATAGAATTCACATTATCTTTGGATTCAATTGGTTGAAATACTCTGATTGACCTTGTCGGTAATGGTACAGACATTGTCGTGAATCTTATTTGGACCAATATTGGTGCAAATTAATAGTTTACGGGTTAAGATATATTGTATATATTCGTCTGTTTCTGTAACAGATGCGACATCCAAGCAAAACTTCATCATACGCATAAGCCATAAATGTACCTAGGTACTAGTTATCGTTTCTACGTAGAGCACGTGCTAGCACTTTTTAACCGCATAACGCACACAAGAGTTTTATTACAGACTGAAATACAAATGGAACTCTTGAATTAGATATTAGATGTTAATAAAATACTTATGAGATATTTAAAAAGAATAGCAAGATACCCTCTAGTATCTTGTAATTCTGTTGGACTGATGGACTTACGATCAATTACTTTTTCACACATTTTTAAACACATTGGTTCTACGTACTTAGATAGGCTTTAAGTTAGTACTTAAAGGCTTTCCTTTTTGGGTACAATATGTAATTGGTGACAACATTGTCACCTCTTACGATAAAAGCCTATCAAAAGTCCACTGCTGAACATAGGCCTCTCTTATAGATTGCCACAACCGCGTTTTTTTTTTTTGTTATTTCATTACTATCCCGGAGATGCTACGGCCGATAATACTGTTTTAGTTTCCGTCTATCAGTTCTCGTGACACTTACAGAATGATATTTTATGTACTTATACCATCTACTACAAGTCAAAATAGTTATAAATTAGAGTGCTCTCAGTGTTCATAAATTTAGAGTATTCACAAGTCCACTAAACATAAGCGTTCCCTAAAGAATGTCACAAAACACGATCCTAGGCCATATGTAACAAATATTCACCAATTCAAAAATCTAAATAGAACTACTCATGTACTTTTATAAAATGACTTTCATTTTAATGTTCGTGTCTAGAAAGATCAAGAAAATCGACAACAAAAATTACATATTTTGTAAATGTATTTTAGCTTATCTAATTATTTTCATAAATTGATCTTAAAAGATAAAGTTATTGCCTATATACGCCCCACAGCTGGGCGCAGGTCTCATTTTATTGCTTAGAGTGTTTTCACGTATTGGCGAACTTTACATGCATTCGAAATATTTCTTTATTTTATTTCTCCGCCGAGAACATAGTAGGTACTATGGATAATGGGTTAACAAAAACAAAACATGACGACATAAATAGATAGATACCAATTTTTCAATTTATGATAAACGACATTTTAATGTCATATCTACTAGTCATACGTCGAAGAATTAAAGATTATTCAATTAATTTCATCGTCTCATTTTGTAAACAGAAACTAAGCAAATGCAAAACGCAAGAGCTACCTTTCTACTACCCCAAAATATAAACAAAATAATCCACGCTAAGCAATTCCAGTTGCATAAACAATACGAAACGAGAAACAATCGGTGGTACGAATGTCGCTGCTTGTGCATACATACAAGCGATCAACCAAGAGTGGTGCAAAGGGACAAAGAGCTCAGGGTCGCTGGGCGTGGCGCCACGCCTCCGTTCTTGGCTCGGGCGATATCAACAATGGGCAAGGCCAGGTAGGAATACATCAATCTGCATGATTTCTGTGAACGAACACAGAACGTGCTAGGACTGCGACTCCCTACAGATTGCGTTCACCCATATTATTTTAGGCAACTTAAAATAAAATAAACGCCCAACATTTTTAGTTATTAAAACAAAAAAGTAGTTTCAATTAATATTTAAAGTGTTGTAAAACGCTTTGATATACTTTTTAAAACGCTAGTAATAGGGAACATTTAACTATAATTTTTACTAGATATTGTTAATTAGGAATAATTTATTTAGTAATAGTTTACACATATAATATGTATTTAGTTAATTATTATTATTAATGTTAGTGGATTGTTATTTTAAAACGTACTATGTTAAAATTATCTATAGCTAGATAAATGTTTTCGATACATATAAATAAAATTGAAATGTTTGCCTGTAATATCAAAATAACTACCTTTTATTGAGCTGATGGGATTATTTGCATGCTATTAAGACTGACAACTGACATGAATTAACATTTTCGAATTTATTATCTATCTGTTTGTCTGTCCGGGCTAATCTTCGGTATGGCCAGGCCAGGCCAGTAGCGATCTAGGTTATATTTTATTTGAAAACTTGGAGCTTTTATATTATATGAAAAATGAATTAAAAAATCACCTTCGACGATTATCTTAAATCTAAAATCGCCACGTTAATCTAAATATCCACATGATCTAAACCGAAATTTAGATTACGTTAGAGCTGTGTAGATATCTATTTTTTTGTGTTTATGTATTTTATATGAATTTAAGTAATTGTAATACTCGTAATTTAATTTAAATGACATATTTTTTTATGTATCTAATTAATATAAATTTGACATTATTACTTTTATTTAACTAGCTGTTCTCCGTGACTTCGCCCGCGTGTTATTTGGGGTATTAATTTTTTTTGCGCGGTACCCTAATTCTTTTTCTAAAATAAAATTAGCCTAAGTTACTCCTTCTGACATCAGTTACCTGCCAGTGAGAATCCCGTCAAAATCGGTTCATCCGTTTCGGAGATTAGCCGGAACAAACAGACAGACAGACAGACAAAAACTTTAAAAATTGTATTTTTTTATTAGTACCGTACATACTTTCATATGCATTTAGTAAAAAGTAGTAATTTTGACATTACAAACAGATACTTCAATTTTATTTATTTGTATAGATAAAGGAACTCCATCCGCGGCTGGTCGTTGCTACTGGTGATAAGAGGGCTGGTTCTTTTCTCGCTCAAAGGCTAAGTATGGCATATTCAGTGGGGAAACGCAGCCAGGGTTCTTGGCACGATACTTTATTTATATTTATATTTTATATATGATAATTTTCTAGTTTTAGTTTTTTTTTTATTATCACTATAGTTTTTAATATTGTATATAATAAAATATTGTATATATTTTAATTTCGATGTGTAATTATGACGTCTAATAGGAACTAGTTCCGAAATAAATGATTTTTAATTTTAATTAATAGATTAATTCCTGGTTAAAACGGGGCGGGTAGCAAATTCAACATAAACGTTTACGTGTTTACGTATTTACCTACCCAGTCGAGCCGACCCATTCATGCTACAACTACAATAGATATAGCTACAGCATGGCTCTACCACGTATAAAGATATGCAACTAACTTAAAACAAGGAATGCCATAGACGCGTTGTCACGACCGAAGACTAAGATGGAATGCCCAGCAGATTGTAATTATACTGATTATCTATAGTACTCTTCAAACCAGAACACTGCAGTTAACGTACTGTTCCTTGGTGATAGAAATCGGCAAGACGGCAAGCGGCAAACGGACCCGTAAGCAGAAAAGACGTTCTACCCTCTAGTGTTTTTGAATTTTATAGACTGGCGCTAGAGATCAACATAACCAGCGCGAGAGTGTCATCAGATCTGTTCTCACTATTCACCACGCTCGTACAAAAGAACATCAACGAAAAATAGCGGCATACAGCGGCCGTGTTCCGTATGGTGCGTGACCAGAACCGAAGACCCTTTTATTGGTAATGACGCATTAAATTTTAGTCCTACTCCTCTGCGGTCACAACGCATTCCGAGATAAGACAATACTCGACAGTATTAAAAATAAAAAAATTAGTATTTTTATTGTAGGTGTTAATAGTTTATGTCATCAAAAACATAACTTGTAAAAAAAGCCAAGTCTCGCAACTCAGTTCTTCTACCGTAAAAGTTGTGAGATCCATGTAATACCAAGTCGGTTAATTTATTCAGTCCATAGATTGATACATAGATTAACTTGGCAATCGCACTAAACAATCTAATTTAATATAATATGTATTACTTGTGAGATATATTGTGTTTTCATGCGATTGCCAAGTCAATCTATGTATTAATCTATGGACTGAATAAATTAACCGACTTGGTTGCGAGACTTGGCTTTTTTACAAGTTATGTTTTTGATGGCATCTAATTTCTTTTTGTAGATAGTTATATCTAGGTAGCTATTTACACCTTTTATTCCATTATACACCTATATAGGTGCACTGATTCATTCACTGCAAATGTAACTTTGTAACACCATATATTTATATGGGATTACAAAGTTATTTATGCAGTTGGTGTATCTCAAAAACTGAATCGAAATTTTAAAATATTTTAATTTTTCCTTAATATATAAATATTAAACAATAATTTTATTCCAAATTTGAAGTTTCTATGTCTGCTAGAAGTGCCTCAGAGTTTTGATGATCGGTCAGTCAGTGAGTGACAAAATTAAAAAACTTTGACTAGTTATAATTCTTAAACTACTGGTTCAAATTTACAGTTTCAACGGAGACGAGCCATCTGGGTAAGACAGGATCATAGTGCCCGAATGACTCTATACGAAAGCACTGGTGCACTCTTATTTCCTCACTTTCATAGTCCGATCGAATTGAATCCGTCACGACCGGAGAGATATCAGGCACTTGCTTAATGTGCTTTCCGAGGCAGGAGTTAAAATACCGCAAACTTCCTGACTCCGTACTGCTACTAAGAATCTCTGGACAGAAAAAGCAACTTTATCTGATCTCGGATTCGAATCCACACGACCGGCAGTTATGCTTAGATACAACCCTAAACCAACTAGGAGACACCGACGTAATCCTCCCGCAATATGTCTGACTTGCATTTATTTTTTTATTTTATTTTAATGCGTTAATTGAAATTACAAATATTAATAGAAGTTGAAAGTCAAGATATAATTGTAGAAAGTGATCATTATTAATATGAGCTACGTAGTACGTAGACAATCTACGTTATGCTACGATCGGACAAATATTTCCCTTAATTCGGTATGCCCGCGAACTTCGCTGTATCCGTATCGGGTATAAAGCTAAGCGAGAATTGGAGACAGTCAACAAAATGGCGCATTTAAATGGGCGTCTATGCATTGTCGGGCATCGGGCGTAGATATCTCTCGCTGGCCTTGTCGCACTTACATCCAAACCTCTTTATTTTCTATCCCCATTCACCATTTGAACAATGCTCTAAAAGAAAATCGAAGTAAGTAACTATGAACTTTAATATAATGGATTAAGATTCCAAATCATAAAATATAGTTTTAAAAGAAAATATTACCATGAACGAATGACGCGACATATGAAACTGTTACACATTATTTCGTCCTTATCCTTCACACGAGGGAGAGAGATATTTTTATCGCAACGTCTCTCTCTCACCTCCTGAGAAGTAATGTGTTATTGCTTGTTGTGATATCTCCAAAATAACAGGGAAGTACTCGCTACGAAGTTGTCATTTGTAACGGTTTTGCTTTGTATGGACAACAAAAAAGTTATACTTTATTTAAAATGTTCTTTTTAATGGAATTTATGAATTTAATATGACAATATTAGTCAAAAATTAATAGCTTTTGTATAAAAAAATCTCCAAATGCTTAAATATTAAATATTAAATTTAATTTATGTAACGCTTTTGTATATTATAAAGTTTGTATTAAGACAACGCGACTAATTCTCGCCCAGGTGTAGGAAACATAACAGGCTCTTTAATTTTACTTTATATTTTCATATTAATGCCACAAAATGTATATAAGTAAAGTTAAAAATATGAATCAAAGGTAATACTTGTTTAGAACAATATTTAGGCAAATTATTTTTTGTAACTTATGTGAGGTAGGTACTTAAATCGTATTTTTTTTTCTGCAAACTCAATTTTGAATTATGTATTTTGTGCCGAAAATAGCATACAAGGAATGTTCGAATAATCATTTCTCATTTTCCTTATATCTTATTAATAACAAATTTTTAAGAAGTTAATTTATATATACGAGTACATACTGTAAGTAGATAAACAAACTATTAATATCTAACTTACTCTATCTACATTGTTAATTTGGTTTTTGAAAAAGAGTTACATACATTTTTAAACTAAGTGAGAGACGTAAGATATTTTTAAATAATGGAAGAAGCTTTATATAATAAATATAGTTTATTTTCTTTAAATACCTTTCAATGGGCCCGTAAATTTTATTCTTTTTTGTTAAATAGCCACACTATTTAGCACAAATATCGATGTAATAAAATATATGAAGAATTGAAATTTAGAATGTATAAAGTATGAAATATAAAAATTAATCTAGTGTTATGTTATAGGTTCTATGTTATGTTATAGGTTCTATTATTGTGTTATATACTATTTACTTTATATTATAAGTCCTCTATACTCCTATATTGTTATTCTTATATTACTTATTTACTTTAAAACTAAATTACATTGTTTACCTAGAAACCAAACTAATTAGATTGTAATATTTAAATACTAATGTTTACTGTTCCAAAGTTGACCATTCTTAATTGTATCTTAGAATAAGTTAACTGTAAACACAAACAAGCATAATGTTATTCCCTTATCTTTACCTCTACCTCCTAGCTTCCCGCGATCCTACACTATTTAAACCAAGTCCTTCGATCCCACAAAAAAATTCTATTTCCAAACTCTCTGACTCAACTTCTATATTTTAAGTTAGTTTATATTATAGTTAAATAAATTAAATAAATTTATTTTTAAAAGAGTTTTTATCTCTGCCACATAACACTAGTTTCTATAAAATCTAATGTTATTTTATTAATTAAAACAAATAAATCATTGGCCTGTCGGTACTTACGCCTCAAGGCAGGGCGCTTCGCGAAGCTGCTGGAGGGGGGCGTCGCTAAACAAAAACACGTACACAACGAGCGGGCGCGGTGATTGGCTGCCGGTGACCTGCCCCCGGCGAGAGGCGCCCGGCCGTCCGTGGAGCGCACTGTGCGCCGCGACCTCCGCTCGGCAACATGTGCAGCGGAGCCGAAGGCGGCCCCTGGCCTCTGCCGAAAGACGCACCGTCCGTCACCGCCGCCGCGCTCGACCACTATCGCCTCCAACTTTACAATTACGCTGTCGCTGAACGTCTTCGACTCTACCCGCCAGCACCATGCTACGCTCCCTACGCGCCTCGCCTCGCGCTCTCTATGTCGCTGCTCCAGCAACGTGCGCTACAACCAGAGGAACCGAAGCCACAACATAGCTACATCGGTCTGATCGCCATGGCGATACTGAGTTCGCCGGAACGCAAACTGGTTCTCTCCGACATATACCAACACATTCTGGACAACTACCCGTATTTCCGTACGCGAGGACCCGGCTGGCGCAACTCAATCCGGCACAATTTATCACTGAACGACTGTTTTGTGAAAGCTGGTCGATCAGCTAACGGAAAAGGTCACTATTGGGCTATTCACCCAGCTAATGTAGAAGACTTTCGGAAGGGTGACTTTAGACGACGCAAAGCGCAGAGAAAAGTGAGAAAGCATATGGGACTGGCTGTTGATGATGACGGTGAAGATTCACCGTCACCCCCGCCTCAATCTCCTCCGCCAACTGCCCTTCCATTGCCATTTTGGGGTACTGGGAGGCTTCCTGGTGGGGGAACGGCCCGTAAGAGGCAATTCGACGTCGCGTCACTTTTGGCACCCGATGAGGCGCCTGAGAAACGTCGACGAGATAGTAGTGGAGAAGAAGAAGCAGAAGAGGATATTGATGTTGTAGCGAGTGATCAAGAGGAGCGGGTTGACGAGGAGACACGCACTCCTCTAACACCGGCCGCGCATTATCCGCTGTTGGGAGGTTGGTGGCCGGCTTTGGATCCTGCATTATTGCATCAACTTCGCCGCCATGCTGTTCACGGTCAAGGAATCCCCAACTCACCACAAGGTTCCGTCAGCCCAATCGATCAACAACGTCCCCCTGATACTTAGACAGTGATGTTTGAACGTTACGCTTAAAGCGATGTACAAAATGTGAATATTCAGTATTATTTCCTGGTGTTAAGACTTAACTTTGAGTGAGACCGCTCGCATACTTCTGTCTACGAACAAAGCTGCATAATATACAATTTAAATTAAATCTACGCGCGTTGAAGTCTTTTCCAAGCGAACACTATACTTTTCTTCTCCGCTATGGACGTGTAAGTTATTATACATATAAACCGTACTTAATAAGTGCTACCCTTAAACTGGTGATCTTAGTCATTGTGTACTTAACGTGACTTAATTATTACTGAAGTCTGAAAACGACCAAGTGACTGTAGATATAATCCTAGGTCTATTTGTATATATTGTGAAAGGTGTCTACTTATAGTTGTTATGATGCGTAAACATAATGTTGTTTATTTACTAGAGGAGCATTTAATTAAATATTATAATACAACAACACTATAAATCTCCGAATAAATAGAAAGTATTACATAAAAGCTATCTTTTATTATTACTAATTCACCAAACACCTTAAAAACAATTACAAGCAATACATAATTATATTAATTGTGTAATTAGTATGTACTGTGAATTATTGCTATCAGAATATTTTATGCAAAACTTATAGAATGTCGATATATTAAATCCTGTTTTATTATTTTAATTAAAAATATTTTAGTGTAAGAGAGTCAATAGGTCCATCTCGTAGAATAATAGTAAGAGTATGACAAAAGGGACAAAAATAATCTTGATGTTGGCAACAAATAGCTGAAAACATACTACGTGTTGATCTTAACAACTAATGCAACTGGCCGTAAATAAGAGAAAACACGTTAAGTAGCGTTTTAAGCAAAATTTAAAAGGTATGTAAAAATATAATTGAAAAGATTATGTACTTAAAAATTTTAATCAACTAAAGCAAAGGAATTAACATTTAATTATTAACTTTTGGACTAATTTACTCACTGATGAGTGATTCAAATCAAAATATTAATAATGATGCAAATATTAAAAAATGACCTGCGGCGGTTCATTTATTTTTATGAGAATTTGTTATGACTTACCTACACAAATTAATCGTAATGACCCGTTTAATTATTTATGATTACAATTTGAAACAACTTCATTAATAAGATAAATTAAGGTAAAAACTAAACTTTTCTCATATTAATAATATTCGATGATCATAAGCTGATAAGATCCTAGTGAAAATACGAGGTAACAGAAGTCAGGAAGGAACACACTAAATAAAAATTTATCGACTAAATTGGCAATATGTTGAATATGGGCCAGATTAAGAGTATCGTTAACTGACGAGCATGTATGCGTTGGTATGAATGTAAAGGAGGCGAGAGAGGTGTGTCAGGATCGTGCCAAATGGAAGTCCATAGTCTCTGCCTACCCCTCTGGGTGACAGGCGTGAGTGTTTATGTTTTTATGTTTATGAGTGATGTGTATGTGATGTAGTACTTAAGTCTACCCCTGATTTATGTAATGTATGTACTATGTTTATGTAGTTAGAAAATTATCGTTTTGTCATCGGTTCCTAAGACCTATGCAAAATTTCAAATTATTCAGGCGCAAGAGAGTGAGTGAAAACTTAATTACTAAATTCCAATAAATTAATACCTACATACTTACAGGTCAAGATAATAATAATATTAGATTTTAAGAAAACTTAAACTGCTGCAAAAATTCTAATGTTAATATCATGATAACGTTGATATAATGTCATGGAATAAATAAAGTTTGTTTTAGAGATCATTTAAAAAGCACACACTGAAAATTGCAGATTGTGATACTGAGTTAATGAGTATAAAAATATATATCTAAAAATCCTAACAACACCTGCACGCAGTTTACCCTATTCATGACTGGCTCAGGTTCTGAGGACTGAACAATAGCAATAAATCCATTCAATTACACCAAACTCATATCGTAGACTAGCGGTAGTGTCAATGCAGGGTTATCAACTAACTCTGAGCTCACAAACAAGCTTGTTAGTATTAGAAAAATATTTCAAGTAATCTATTATCGTATTCTTTCCGTATGAGGAAGCTCAAGGTCGCTCAGCGAGCTATGGAGAGGGCTATGCTCGGAGTTTCTCTGCGTGATAAACTTAGGAATAAGGATATCCGCAGTAGAACCAGAGTAACCGACATAGCCCAACGGATTAGTAAGCTGAAGTGGCAGTGGGCCGGCCATATAGCTCGAAGAACCGACAACCGATGGGGAAGAAAGGTTCTCGAGTGGCAGCCTCGTACCGGTAGGCGAAGTGTAGGGCGTCCCCCCACAAGATGGAGTGACGACCTGGTAAGACATGCAGGAAGTCGATGGATGCAGGTGGCTCGGGACCGTGCTTTGTGGCATTCCTTGGGGGAGGCCTATGTTCAGCAGTGGACTTGTGAAGGGCTGTAATGATGATGATTCTTTAAATGGACCGTATTTACCAGCTTTTATTTATATAGAAGTGAACAAATATTAGTAGAGGGCTATGCTCGCGCTTTCTCCGCGTGATAAACTTAGAAAATTCGCAGTAAAACTAGAGTGATTGACATAGCCTAACGGATTAGTAAGCTGAAGTGGCAATGGCCCGGCTATATAGCTCGAAGAACCGACAAGTGAACCGGGAAAAAGGTTCTGCCTCGTACGGAGTGACGACCTGGTAAAACTTGTAGGAAGTCGATGGAGGCAGGCTCAGGACCGTGCTTTGCGGCGTTCCTTGGGGGAGGCCTGTGCTCAGCAGTGGACTTGTAAAGGGCTGTAATGATGATGACGATGATGGTGAATTAATACACGCTGTAAAAGTTGAAAAGAAAAAATAATAAAAATAAATAATAGTATTATTATTTTATTTCAACTTCAATAATATACAATTGGGTTTGGTATATATTTACATGAAACTACTGTGAAAGTATGTCTCGGTCTATCTCGGGTCGGGAAATAAAATGTTAGCTCCATGGGTCAATTAACTTCGGATATATCATGTTGTACATAGACAATACAGTCAAATCGATTGCCTTCTTCTTTTTTACCACGGTTTAAAAATGGATTGAATTTTCTCCTTTCAAGAAATTATTATTATTATTAGGAATTATTCCTAAATTTATATTCTTCTTTCTTCCTTTTTATCGGTCGTTTAAATATCTTTGGACATAGGCGTCTTCCCAGTGTGATTTTTACCTTAATCGCCGGAAAGACTGTCGATCGCAATGCCAGACATCTTGCACCTCTGAAGATGCTAGGCGTCTCCGGTCTGAGTATTAGCTAAAATTATTAAATATAATTTATAAATA
This sequence comes from Parnassius glacialis, assembly GCA_033319125.1. Lineage (NCBI taxonomy): Eukaryota > Metazoa > Arthropoda > Insecta > Lepidoptera > Papilionidae > Parnassius > Parnassius glacialis. Next base: position 33,898,909 of record JAVANC010000028.1, on the reverse strand, counting down.
CCAAGTGCGTAGTGGTAAAACAATTTTTTAATAATTAAAATATTTGGACATTGGTATTAAATGCACGTTTCTCTCAACAACGTAAGATTTAAAAATATGATACAAATATCTTTTTGCGTTAATGTTATTTTTACTACGGATAACGAACGAATTAAAAAAAATACTTGCAAAAATATAACCTTTGTAATTAAAATAATAAGCGACCAGACGCAGGACTTTTAGTGTGCCCCATGTAATAATATAAATAAACAACTAGTCTAATAAATAATGACTTTTACCTCGTGAAAAGATATTCAACTCAACTTAGTTACAAAAAATTCTAATCTTCATAACATTTTTACGACTTAAAAATAACAATTGTTATAATAATGAAGCTTTTACTTTCCCACGCACTTCGCTATTGTATTTAACTCTTTATGTAATTACCACACTAGTCTGCTTAAAACTAATGTGTTCCTGATATTTTAAAAGTGTAGTTCATTATGGTTTAGCTCACTTAAAATGGGCTTATGTTAAGCATATTTTTCGAAGAAATCCCAAAAAAGAAAGATTATATAAAATAATTAACTAAAAATTTCACATACACATAGTACATTGCTGTAAAAGGACTATTTTTTTTACCTTATTGGTAAAAAGTTTCCATTACACTTCGACGCTATTTAAATAGCTTGATACTTATGATAGTGATAAGGAATTAGTAAGATAACAGATTTGGCATCGTACCTGAATTTTTAAAAAAAATTTTTTGTTACATTTAGTTCTGTGTGACATGACAAATATTAGTACATAACTCTCATGCGTTGAAATGTATACATTATCACAGGTCTGCAATAATAATCTGTTCAATTATAATAATTAATCATACAATTCCAAATTCAAATATATTATATATATATATATATATATATATATATATATATATATATATATATATATATATGTATGTATATATAATATATATATTATATATATTCACCATAAGAAACAAAACAGCATTAACCCTTTCCTTGTCCCATGAATCTTATATGAACATTTCAATTGTTTAACTATTGTGCCTGTTTCGCGGATAGGGAAACTGTTAAGCTGCTATTTTACACTGGTATTCCGTAAAAGCGTGGTCCTCTCCGGTCGGTCCGACCCATTTGTGCACAACAGAAACTGAAACTTTTTTTATTCAATATAGATTAAAAATAATACTTATTGAAGTATTTGGAAGTAAAGACTTTAGAAATGAGTTGGGGGGTGACTCAAACTTTAGGCCTAGTCAGTTTGAATATTGATCCTCATGTAGAGGATGTCATGGGGTCATAGTTGAATACGGGCAATAAGTTCTCCTTACACTCCTGGGGGGTCAAAATGGTCAAAAGTTATTCTTATTTCTGCTATAACTCCCCCTCCTTCGGAAGTTCTTACACAGTCTTTACTTCCCGCATCCCACTAGTTGAAAGTCACACTTTTGTTTAATTACCACTGCTTTGAAAAAAACCTTTGTCCTGGGAAGACCCAGCAAGAAACCCAGCGGGACTTTTTTTTAATAACAGCTTACAACCATAACATAACTACAGCATGACTATGATAAAAGAGTAAAAAAGATATCGATATCGAGAACAAAAAAAGATAGACAGTGTTAAAAGAATTTAACCGCAAATGTTTAAAATGTCGATCTAAGGCAAAAAGTTTTATCAAACCTAAAATCGAGGATCTCAAGAAAGTTATTCGGGTAATTTTAATCTTGTATAGTGTTAGTAGTTATTCGTTTATGGTATAATGGGATTGATATGACTTTTCGTCAAAAATCCATAGTAAAAGTTTATCATGATATAGATAGCATGCAATATTTATTCCGCGTAAGTAGGTATTGTATGGCCGAAATAAAATGTTACGATACGGAGCCGCTAAATTAAATTTTTTTTTAATGTAATTTATTTACACAACATAATATACAATATTTTATTATATACAATATTAAAACCTATAATTAAAAAAAAACTGAAACTAGTAACTTAATTATCGTACAGTCCTATTCCCCGCGGTATTGAGCCAAGAACGCTGGCTGCGTTTCCCCGCTTTGCTTAATTCAGATTTGTTAGATATCATGGTTCGTAATTTTATAACTTTCTTTTTTTATTCATTCAATAATGTAATGTGATAATTCCTTAATTATTAGAAAATAGCTTTATTTGTACTTCTACAGACATTTTTGCATGAAAGTTTTCATTAAATTACATTATTTGATCGGTTTAAAAAAAGATATGTTGATTTTAAAAGGGCCCTGTTTTTTTTTTATAAGATAAGGGTGACAAACGAGCACACAGTCCACCCGATGGTAAGTGGTTGCTGCGGCCCATAGACATCTACATCTATCCTCTATTACAAATCAAAATGCAGATGCGTTGTCACCCGTGAGGACTAAGATGGAATGCCTCATTTCCAGTAAAAACGGCCTCCGGCCACCTGCACTCACCAAGCGAAACGCAGAGGTAAACTTCTACTTCACGCTGGTATTCTGTGAGGTCGTGGTACCACCCCGGTTCGAGCCGGCCCATCTGTGCGACAGCAAAAGCTGCCGCGTGGCTCTACCACTGTTACTTGATTGCATTACAGCCTATTAAAGTGTATTAGGTACTGAGCTGAGAGATATATGCTATAGTTGCCACGCTTGGCAGGTTAGTTGGCAGCCGCAGTTTTTTGCCATTTTAAGTTGTTATCACTTATCAACCAGATGCTGTTGTCAACCTCTTATTTCATTTCCCTCTGTCGTCTGTTATTACTTCCACGGGATAATATGGGGTAGTTGATTCTCCTACGGCGCCATTAGGTACACGGTAACTGTTAATGTTACTGAAAACTTTAAACTTTTATGCATTTGTTTTTTATTTATCAGCACAACAATACACAATATCCACCGTAAGAATTTCAATAAAAGAGAGAGGTAAAACCCTAGTGTGGAATGCTACTTGCGTAGACACTTTGGCAGCCTTTCATTTCAAGAGTACCTCGTTTGGAGCCGGGGTGGCACCAGAAGCAGCTGAACTAAGTAAGTCGCGCAACTATGAGTTTCTGATAGATGACTACATATTTGTGCAATTTGCTGTAGAGATTATCGGACCGTCGGGTCTACGTGCGGTGAAGATCCTAAAGGAACTCTATCTATTAAGACTAAGTATAGCCATTCAGCGGGGAAACGCAGCAACTAAACAGTAACATAGTTTTTTTATAGCAGAGTGGGCAAACGAACATGCGTCTCACCTGATGCTAAGTGACTACCGCCGCCCATGAACAACTGCATCACCAGGGGAATCGCAGATGCGTTGTCGGCTTTTTAAAAAGGATTAGGCTCTTTTCTTGAAGGTCTCTAAGTCATATCGGTCCGGAAAAATCGTTTAAAAGTTTTTTAATATTATATTTTTTTCAATATCATGTAAATAAATGTTTAAATTTAAATAACAATAATATCTTGCAGACCGAATTTTGATCACGGCGATCAGTCTCAATAAAGGCCTCTATCTGCGCAGGACATGATTGTAAGTCACGAGTGTGCAAAGATGCACTCTCTATTCCCTCACTCTCATAGTGCGATGTAACGAAAATCGGATACGACGAAGAGAGATCAGTCACAGGATCAATGGCTTTGCATGCTTTCTGAGGCACAGAGTTGAAACACCGCCAACTTCCTTACTCCAGTCTGCTACAGAAAATTCCTCCACTGAAATCTAATAACTGATTTAGCGACTCGAACCCGGGACTTCATGATCAGTAGACACGTTTACTTACCACTAACGAGGCAGTCATACGTACATGTTATGTATACGAATGTCAATTATTTAATGTACGCATTTAGCGCATATTGATCATTTAAACATTTTCCCTTAGACAATTGCGATAGCATTTATTATGTAGACACAGTTACCGCAAGACATGTTGATTAGTATTGATACGGCCATTTAGGCTTCAAATCAGCCATATTGTTAAGCGTACCATTTGCATTGACAAATTATCTATGAAATGTCGATTTGGTGTGATCGATATCTTTCGCGTGCCGCTAATTAATACAAGGTACCCAAATAAACCCAATCAACTAAAATACCGTGTAGTTTCGGTGTAAGAATATCCACTATCCTATATCATCTCGTGGGTGTCATAGGAGGTGACAAAGGGAAATAAATCAGGAGATGGGCAGCAGCGTCTTCCTAATAACGATTTAAAATAAAAAATGCAGTTGTGCTGTAACGGTAACCCAGATAAAACTAATAAAACTCGAATTAAAAGCTTCTTCTTGTAGGTTCTTCTGTATATATTTTTCATATTGTATGATCAACCAGTCTTCGGTAGTTTGCTGAGAACTATGAGGTGCGAGAAGAACAGCAACGAACACAAACAATTATTTAGTCATACGACACACACACACACACACACACACACACACACACACACACACACACACACACACACACACACACACACACACACACACACACAAACAAACACTCAAGCATGTCACTCAGAGGGGTAGGCAGAGACTACGGATGTTGTCTCTGCCTACCCCACTTCCATTTGGCGCGATCCTGGCACACCTCTCTAGCCTCCTTTACGCATCCACGCTCATCGGTTAAGGGTACTCCTAATCTGGCCCATTTTCAATGTATCGCAGATTTATTCGATAAACCTCCCTTTACCTTTGGTTGTTAAACGTTATACAATATTTATAATAAACTAGGTGGTACCCGGCGTGTTGCTGCCAAAGAAGAAATAATTGTGAAAATGTTGTTTTAAATTTCGAAGAGTTATATTGTTCAACCCTTTAACGCACATTTTAACTTTTTTTGGATTTCTCAAATTTTGTTATACATATATTATATTATGTGCCGTAAATCATGGTGACATATTTTAGAAAAAAAAACAAAAATCATGTGGCCAGTAAACCGGCCATTGAACGTTCTGCGCCACTAACCATCACTGTAAAATCATTGGCCAGTAAAGTGGACACTAACGAAATCTATATTATTTTTGTGAAGGGATATGAAAAAAGACTTTATTATGAATTACCTAGTCAGCCTTTAATAACAGAACATAATATTATACTTACTTAACACAGAATAATCAGATAAATACGAACAAAAAAAAATTTTATATATTAGATACACATAAATATAAGAATATAAATTAAAATGTACAATAATTGTAATTAAATGTAACATACATAACTATCGACTCTTTCGGGAGTCCAAATTTTTACATCAACTCACGCTCAGATTATAGAATGAGACTCCACCTTTAGAATTCAGACATTCTAGATTTTGATGCGGTTTTTGTCCGTAGTTAAGTGAACTTTCTTTGTGTTACATATTTAGATAACTAATAACGATATCAACTTCAATCAATTTTAATTGTAAATGGGCAATGAAAACCTTAAGTTTTCTACACAATTGATTCAGTAGTTTCTTTATAATCGATCGCAGAATTAAAAATAAAGATGAAGTGGACACTAAGAGAAGATCGAATCACAGCCGTTTTTATATATCGTAGGTAAATGATCATTATTACTTCAGATATAATTTTGTATTGTTCTTCTATTAACCTTCGAAATAAAAGCATAGATGTCATAGGTGTTAGCAACCAAAATTGTAAGAATTTCCGTTTACGCAAATAATAAAAAATACAAACAATGGTCCCTAGATAACATGCATTCATAAGCCCTCAAATCCGCCGACACCTGATAAAGCGGAATATTTCCATGAGCCTGGCTGATTACATCATCGATGAGTGCACAAAACATTTTAGTATGAAAACGTGCGGTTTGTCTCTCACGCTTCTTCTTTTATTGAATTAGGCGATCGAGCGATTAACATGAACTAACCAAAAGAAATTATTTTTAGAAAATTATATTACGTTTGTATTGAATATTGATACGATTGTAATGGCTCGTGGTGATGGTACATTTATATCGACCAAATTTATCGTAATTTAGAAGCTCTATATATTACCCTTATGTGGGTAAGCTAAACACTGAACATAAATATGTAATGCGCGTTTGTCCTCAAATACCGACGCCGTAGAGCCGTCCGAACGGTTATTGCTTCAGAACATACTGAATATTGGATGAAATATCACACATTCCAACTCTTATATTAAAACATTGCTATTATATTAAATTTCAGTTTCAAAGAAGAAGGCATGATACGTAATTTTTTTTATAGGATAGGGTGATAAACGAGCACACAGTCCCCCTAATGGTAAGTGGATGCTGTGGCCCATATGCATCTACATTTATCCTATAACAATCACAATTCGGATGCGTTGTCACCCCAGAGGACTAAGATGGAATGCCTCGTTTCCAGTATAAATGGTCTACGGTTCTCTACACTCGCCATGCAAACAAAGCAGCGTGAAGTTGCTATTTTATGCTGGTATTTTGTAAGTGTGGTCCTTTCCCGGTCGAGCCGACCCATTCGTGCTACAACTATACCAGTAATATAGCTGCAGCATGGCTCTACCACGTATAATAAATAATAAATATAAAATAATATTAATTATAAATAATATTTATTATAAAATAATATTTTTTTATAAAAGGAGTAAATCAATTACGCTTTATTAATATATTGTTTATTTAAATATTGTTTGTTGCACCTATTGTTAATTTCTTCAAAATTAAAAGAGGCATTTAAAATCTATTCAACTACTCGTATTATTGATAGTAAACGTTACTTAGTTACCCAAATGCCTGATCTGTTATCAAGGGTTATAGGGAAACAAAGGCATTAGCGAGGTAATCTGCTGACTGCGAACAGGTTGTATATATCCCACGCAGTAAAGGAAGGGCCCAATGCGTCAACTTCCTGGGTATTACAACTAAAGAGACAGTGTTACAAAAACATGACAAGTTTAAGCCGGGATTATCTGTAGATGTAATCTTTGAACCATAGTTCTACGAGCAATTTTGTTGGTCTTGTTTTTTTTTCTAACGAATATTTAATATAGTGCGAATTTTGTAGAACATGAGCGTTCTGACATCTTTCCCTAAAGAGTTTAGTTTTATAGGTGGTTTAGCTTCTTTTCTTCCTTAGTAATTGTGTAGGTTGATATCATCCTTCTCATAGCCGAAATGCCGTGTATAGTAATAGAACACGTCTATCATCTGCAGCGAGAAGGCTACCGGTGATTCCGAGTTCTTGTTAGTTTATTCTTGTTCGTTCGTTTCTGGTTCGTTTCTGGCCTCTAGGCAGTTGAGCGGTGAATTCAAGGATTACGTTACGCAAGGTGATGGAAGGAATATAATTCCCATATTACTTGCTAGAAGAAATAGGGGAAGGTAATGTTCTTTTCAAGAAGTCGTCAAGAGCGACTGCCGCTAGTGAAGTAGTGGATGTGTGCAGTAACGTTGATGTGGCCCTGTTTGTATGCGGCGAAGATGAAACACCTTGGGAGTTTTTTTTATTTTTTTTTATAGAGTAATGGAGAAAAACGAGTACACATTCCATCTGATGGTAAGTAGATGTTATGGTCCATAAACATCTACATTTTTCCTCGATTAAAAATCAAAATGAAGATAAATCAGCACTTAAAATTGCAATTAACAATTTCATTGGTGGCGGTGGCGATTGAACCCGGGTTACTAGCGTAAGTACTGTGAAATTTACAACGAGTGCTTAGCAACTGAGCTACCACGGACTTTTTAAACTGTAATATTATTTAATCTATACATCTATACAAATAAATAAAATCGAAGTGTCTGTTCGTAATGTCAAAATTACAGCTTTTTACTAAATACATATGAAAGTATATACGGTAGTAATAACAAAAATACAATTTTTAAAGTTTTTGTCTGTCTGTCTGTCTGTCGGTCTGTCTGTTTGTTCCGGCTAATCTCCGAAAGGGCTGGACCGATTTCAACGGGACTTTCACTGGCAGATAACTGATGTTATAAGGAGTAACTTAGACTACATATATTTTAGAAAAATAATTAGGGTTCCGCGCAACATAATTAAAACCCTAAATTACCGCGGGCAAAGTCGCGGGGAACAGCTAGTTAGGCATAAAACGTAACGTATCTACATACTAAATAGAAATCAAGAGATATTTTCTCGAGCAGGAAAACAGCAAGCGTCGGGCTCAATTAATCGAATGAGCGCAGCGTTCCGAACTGACGTGGGGTTCGTGAGCGCATGTAAATGCGCCCTAATAGACCCCGCAGCCTTAGCGGTCCCCTAGCCGGCCGCCTGCTGTCAGACGACGCGGCTAACGAGTGCGTGTAGACTGCGCATTATGATTGTTTCCAATTAAATCAACAAATACACGTGTAAAGGTGTTACTTCAAATGCTAAATTATGACGTTCGGTCCAGTGGCTTGTATATTGTAAACTAGGGAACCGTATTGAAGAATGTTAAACTTAAGTAAATGTAATGCAAATGATTTTAACGCTATATAAAGTTAGACATTGCCGTTTTTAATTCACCGTGTAGTGGCGATGTAAAAATATTCACTACCCCATGTCGTCCTAGGGATGTCGTGAGAGGTGACAGAGGGAATTAAACCAAGAGATGGATAGCAGCGTCTTCCTAATTACAACTAATAGAGGCATTACGAGTAAAAGCTGAAGAGGAGGCTGCATTTTCGCTTTACCTAACAATACTTAGTAAACGTTATTTTGTGCAGATACGTCTCGTCTGTCTTAAATGACCAGAATATCTCGATATACCTATAAAAATCAATTACTGTCCGTTTGTCTTGCTAAAACTCGAAACTAACTCGACCGCTTCTGATGAATTTTTTTGTGTGTGTTTGAGTGTCAGGTCTCTGGATGGTATAGGCCCACAATTAGACAAGGTGAAGATTAGAATTAGAATAGGTGGAGCTGTTGTCGATATCCAGAAATCACGCGTGCGAATCCAGGGCGTATCGTTAGTTTGAAATATAAATTTCGTATCAAGGCGACTCCTTTAAACGCCACGTTTATTCAGGGGACAATTCTACTCTTCATATGGTCCTCTATCAAAGTGGCTTCCTATACGTACAATTCTTTTATGCTATTAAACCTTGGAAATTATCGTCGGTCCCTTTTTATTGTTCGTTCTCGTTCTTACGAGGCATTCTTAGTCGTCAGGGATGATAACGCATTCTGCATTTTGATTCTTAATCTGGGATAAAAATGTATATGTATGTCTCACGGCATCCACTTACCGTCAGGTGGACTGTATACTCCTTTCTCACCCTTATTCTAAAAAAAAGCCAACTGAGATACGTGCAATAATCAATAATCACTAAGGTATCTATCGTTCAAAAGTTGCGTTAGAACTGTGAAACTACTATTATAATATTACAGTTTTGACAAAGTTCTTTTTATAGATACCAACACCGCTTTTTTCTTCTACTTTGTAATCGGAAATGAGGTTTTTATATAAATAAGTAGTTAATTTAATAGTTTAGGTAAGTAAACACACTACAACACTGAAATTCTCTATCACATTCACGATTTAAAAATATGCAGTGTTTTTTCTTGTTTTTTTTTAAGAATAATCAAATATAACAAACAGGTAATAGAGAATTTTTCTTAAAATATGTGACAACAAAAATACTTTCAATTGTAAGGTTAGCTTGCTTATGTATAGTATATAGTATATATATTTTGTTTCTTAGACACTTGTCCCTTATCTAAAAAAAATATTGCGATATCTTCATTTAATATAAGGTTATTAAAGTTTTAAGAAACATAGGTTTTTGTAAGCTCTACGTGTTCAGTGTAGTGTGTTGCTGGTTTGGACATAATATATCATCTGCTAGTTTAGACATAGCAATTTTTTACTGTGAGGGGGAGATTTAGGATTGAGTATCAATAACACATGCAACTCTACATCACCTTGATGGTTGACAAAGAATTTTCGACCAAGCTCGACTACATTATCGGTTTAAGTGTCGCCAGTGTTTTTCGGACTTGGTGACTTTCAAGAGAAGAGCCTACTTTTTCTATCAGGCAATCTTCTTCCACTTGCAACGCATCTGCATTTCCTCCGGTGCTGTAGATGTTCATAGGACACGGTAATCACTTATCATCAGGTAAGCCATGTGCTCTTTTCTATTGTCTTACTTAAAAAGTGTTTTAAATGTTTGGTGTCATCTTTTAATTTACAAAGAAAATAATGTCATATTTATTTCAAACTAGCTTGGTACCCGGCGCGTTGCTACTGCAGAAAAAATATTTGTGGAAATATCGTTTTAAATTTGGATACGAATGATTCATTGAAATTGAATGACATATTATGACTTTCAGATAAATTAATATTATGTCGGAACGACACGTGCGCCACATACTGTAATTTAATTGTATTATGCCTTATAACCTTCGCGCAAGTGCAAGCAATATGGTGACAAAGTTTTACCTCAATGTGATGAACGGTATGGCAGCGCATAAAATAAGAAGAAACAAAAATTATTTTTTATGTATTATTAGAAATAATTTGAAGACGTAGATATAAATACTAATTTATATCTACGTCTACACATTTGCTATTAGTAAAACGTAAAATGGTCGCTGATCGGACAAAGAAAACAGGATAAAAGGATCCATTAGGCACGCATTGAGGTGTGAGGTTGACCGGGACGCGCACTCTTTAGGGCCTCGGATAAAACGAGCACTGCCTGCAGTCGAATCTAAACGCGGCCAATTCCACCAAGTCAACAATGGCTGACTTTTAGCCCAACAATGAGAGACCGAATGAAGCAAATTACCGCTTTTTTGGCGTCAGAAAGTGTTCATCCTGCCGATAGCCATTGTTGAATGGTTTGCGACTCGAAACAAATGTTAACAATAAACATTGAAAAGAAAAGTGTAGTATTTTGCGTGATGTGCACAAGAATAAAGGGCGAAATGGTAATAGGTGTTAATGCGGCGGAATCACCGCGCTTTCTGAATGGCACAGCGCTGCGGGCGTCTCCCTGCCGCGTTTGCTTACGGAATATTTTTATAACAAATCATCGAGTCGATAATCGACAGCGTTGTGTTTATTGTTTGAAATTTTAACGAACTGTTTTCGCTTGAGTTCTTGTTTACTTTGAGAATTCTGTCGTTGTTTCTATTATTACTGTAATATATTTTTATAACATTTAAATGAAAAAACATAAGCTGCAATCATCTTAACTTAACTAGTTAATAAGTTCATTGCTGGGTACGCCTTTTCAAGCTGCAGAATATAAAGGCAGCCAATGTTGAAAGATTTCATAGTTCAGGCTTGTGAGTGCAGGGTATTCTCTTTACTAGTAATGCTGTATGAAGAGCAATATTTCTAGTCTTAGTCTGTGGAATTTGGGTTTGATATTTTTGAATGGATATTTGCATGGGCGTATCATAATTTTTATTTGTTAGTCGCAGAATTCCTTATCAGAGTGCATTGCGAGCAATTTTTTTTATAGAATAGGGTGACAAACGAGCACACAGTCCACCTGATGGTAAGTGGTTGCTGTGACCCACAGACATCTACATTTATCCTCCATAAAGAATCAAAATGCAGATGCGTCGTCACCCGTGAGGACTATGATGGAATGCGTTTTTTCCAGTAAAAAGGGTCACCGGTTCTCTACACTCACCATACGAAACACAGCAATGTCAAGCTGCCATTTTAAGCTGATATTCTGTGAAAGCATGGTCCTTCTCCGGTCGAGCCGACCCATTCGTGCTACAACTATACTACTAATATAGCTGCAGTATGGCTCTACCACGTATAAGGGCAATAATTGATCACATAATATTCGAAAACATAAATTAATGTTCACAGTCTGTACGTGTTTTAATGAAATATTATGTTTCGATGTTCGAGATACAAGCAGCAAGTAGATCTTATAAGCAGGAAACTACAAATAAAAAACATGAGAAAAAAATATTCAATACCCTTCACTTAGTTCCTAAGGGTCGATTTTTCATTCGTCAGGTAAAAGTTATCCATCACATAAATTTTAATCCGACTGCATAGAAAACATTTAACAATGAAACTATTTTATAGATACATCCGTATTTCTCAATTTGTTTATGTTGCATTTAATTATATGAATAACCTACATCTAATAATTAAAGTCGGTCCTAAATAATGTCATATTTAAGGTTAATGTTGATATCATTGTACTCATATATCATTGTGTCATGAAATAAACAGATCTCAAAAAAGAAATTAAAAAACCTTATGCCACTACTTAACAAACTAAACCTATTATTTTAATTTATGAATAATACTCGGCAGTATCAGTAGTCATGTTTGAGCTGTAGATTTCTAACAACTTCTTCCACAATCCCCATTCTTCTACAAACTTTACCATGAATGCTTTCCTACTTTCTCCACTATGATGTTTTGCCAGCTTTTCTTAGATATTTCTCTTTTCTCTTTTTCTACTTTATGTAGATTTATTATAGTCTATATACGATTCTTTTGTAAACAAGGGCGGTTTTTTCTGAAAAATTAAGTGTATTTCAATAACGTATTTATAAAAAAGGGGAAATAAGTATAAGTTTTCTGTTATCTTCAAAAGGATATGGTAACTCTATTATTGTAGTGTTTTAATAGTGTTGACGGAGTTGGTCTGGTGGTTTTGTTTTTTTGTTTGTATATTTTTGGATATGCAGGTACCCAAACTCGTGACTATTGAGTACTTAAAATTAACAATCAATAATCGCCGTAGTGCCGGTACGGGAAATCAAATCTTCTAGTGCGGTGGTTAAATTTTGCATTAGTTTTCTCTTTATAACATTTACTATATCATCAACGTTAAATGTAACTTTATACTTTATAATAGGCAAGAATAATTACGCAATATAGTCGGTCAACACTCGACTAAAGTAGAATGGGGCCATACTATTCCGCCAGTCCAAACACCAGCAAAACAAACAGGTTCAAGTGGGAGACCGCCCAGGGATTCGCACTTCAGGGTGACGCGTTCAAGGAAATCGGGCATATGATACGGGTATGTACTTATATTAGGTCAATGTATTTATTTTGGCAATAAAAGGTGTGATTTCTAAGTAGGTGTACAATTTTTTTTTAATTTAGTGTTCTACAATGAGCCTTATTTTACGGCCTTACTTATAATTGTGGACTAGGTATTGTTTACTTCATTAAGTAATAATTATCTCTATACCTGTCTCTTTGTATTGTTACTAAGTAAAGAGAAAGAGAAAGAGAGAGAGCAACTTTAGGATTTTTTTAAAAATTGATGACGATTTTTATGAATAAGGCTGCTTGTTTCTTTATACGTGGTGCATAGCCATTATTGGGTTGATAATGTTTCATTATCAACCCAATAATGGCTATGCACCACGTATAGGTGAGGTTAGTACTTGTAGAAAGGGTTGCCAACCATATTATCTATTCCCCCCGTACACATTTTAACTTGGTTACGTGGTAGCCATGCTGCAGCTATATTATGGTTACAGCACGAATGGTTACGTTCGACCGGAGAAGGACCACGCTCTCACAGCAATAGCGGCTGAATGCTGCTGTGTTTCGTATGGTGAGTATAGAAAACTGGAGAACATTTTTACTGGAACGAGGCATTCCATCTCAGTCCTCAGGGATGTCAACGTGTCTGCCTTTTGATCCTTAATCAGGGATAAATGTAGATGTCTATGAGCCACAGCATCAACTTACCGTCAGGTGAACTGTTTTCGTTTGTGTGTGTGAGCCTTATTCTATAAAAAATACAAATAATATATTTTTGATCCAAATTATATGTACAATAATTTTAGAACAATATTCCATACTTCACGGGATGCCATAAAGTGCGTTGTCAAATACCAATGGCGGCCGGTCAAGCGTGAGCCGCATTGAAAACCGGTGGTCTGAAAACATTTAATTGTGATGGTGTGGAGACGAGGGTAGTCAACACATGCCGAAAAGTATGGGGGTGACGGTCCTGATTGACAAATTGTTTTGACATCATGAGTGATATACATGGTTTTTTTTTTATTAAAAATGGGCGCACTCTGGATCTCCATCTGGCTCGGGTGAAATAAGCAGAGGTCTTTTCCCAGATGTACTTAAATTTGTTGTAACTTAAATTATTTTTATTCAGATCTAGAATATCAAAAGAATGTGAAACTAATACGTATAGCTCATTTTGTTAATCCGCGCCATTATGCGTGGGTTGCATATTGATGATATTATATTAAAATAAACAAACCGAACAGTCTACAGCGCATCCGTTAGAAACTCTCTCGTATAATATCGATCGTTATATAAAGCTTGAGCGTGTTTAACAAAATAACATTGTTGTTATAGAGCCGAGAGGTTATTTTTTGTTATGTCCACTCGGAGTTCCGTTGTTATTCAAACACTCATGAAACGCAATCAGTTGAGTTATGGCATGATTTATTCAATATGAGGTAGATGAATCTTATCTTAAGTTTTGTCGTGTAATGTCGGCGTAAGATAATCCACTACCCCAAATCATCTCGTGGATTCCGTAATAGGCGACAGGAGGAAATGAAATAGAACAAGGGCAGCAGCACCTTCTCCTGAAAAAAAAAAACCTGCCAATCAAGCCGCTTGCCAAGCGCGGTGACTATGACAAATATACTTGGGTAGGTCTCACATGAAGTAAAAAAATCATCTGAAGGGTAGGTATATGAAATATCCTATATGAGACAGTCCGTGGTATAGACAAATTTTTAGCAGTGGACTTTCATAAACTTATGAATGAATGATTTTTTTATAGAATAAGGGCGACAAACAAGCACAAAGTCGATCTGATGGTAAGTGGCCCCATAGACATTTACATTTATCCTCGATTAAGTATCAAAATGCAGATGCGATGTCACACCTGAGGACTAAGATGGAATGCGTCATTTCCAGTAAAAACGATCTCCGGTTCTCTACACTCACCATACGACGAAACACAGTAGCATTAAGCTGCTATTATACGCTGCTATTCTGTGAGAGCGTGGTCCTACCCCGGTCTAGCTGACCCATTCGTGTTACAATCATAATATAGCTGCAGCGTGGGTCTACCACGCTTAAATTAAGTATTAAATATCATGATTCCTTGAATTTAGTTTTATTGTAGCCGTGTGCTGGCGAAGAAGAAAATTCATAATCCGTATTTCGGTCCGTGGTGTTTGTAAGAGGTTACTGGGAGTGGGACTTACATAATACTAAAAAGACCGCGTACTTCCGGCGTATTATAGTTGTAAACACAGAGCATACGAACAAGAAAGCAAAACAATTAGTAAAAATTGTTCTCTACATTCATAATATGAAACGCAGCAGCATGAAACTGCTATTTGACGTTGGTATTGCTTGAGACCTCCACCAGGACGAGCACCTCGCTCTTTCGCTGGTCGAGCAGACCCTTACATGATACAACTATAACGTACGTAGGTTGCAGCTCGGCTCTACCGCGCGCGTATAACGCGTATTCTCGTCGGTCGTCTCTTTTTTCAGTAAATAACAATAGAAAGTGACAGTGACATTTTATAATTAATTTAAAACGATTATCGTCAATACTTGACAACCTAAAATATGACTTTTTCTGATAGATGGCGTTACACAACATCTTGTTCACGCCCTATCTGAAATACACATATCGACGACGAAGAACACCGTCAAAAGTGCGAGATGTCTGGTAACTGTTATCGCAATCCACCTATCAAAAGATTATATCTAATCTTTAAATAAAATCGGGAGAGATACAACAGTGAACTTTTAGGAGCTGGTGATTTTATTTATAGGAGAGGCGGCAAACGAACATGCGGCTCACTTGATTGTAAGTAACTACCGTCGCCCATGAACAACTGCAACACTAGGGGAACCAGGGGAATTGCAGATGCGTTGCCGGCCTTTTAAAAAGGAGTAGGCTCTTTTCTTGAAGGTGCCTAAGTCGTAACGGTCCGGAAAAATCGCTGATGGTAATCGATTCCACAAGGAAATCGTGCGAGGAAGAAAACATCTTCTAAATCGCACAGTGGTGGACCGCCAATCATCCAGATGGTGTGGGTGGTATCGGGAGTTCTGCTGCGATGTGCGTTCTTGAAATTTGGCGGCTGGGATTAAACCGAACAATTCCTCAGAGCACTCCCCGTGATAGATGCGAAAGAAAATGCAAAGGGATGCAACATCTCTTCGCAGTGCCAATGAATCGAACCGATCGGAAAGGACTCAGTCGTTGACGATTCGAGCCGCTCTGCGCTGGATGCGGTCAAGTGGAAGGAGCTGGCACTGGGGAGCCCCAACCCAGAGATGGGAACAGTATTCCATGTGAGGCCGAAACTGCGCCTTGTAAAGTTGCAGGCGGTGTGCCGGCTTGAAATACTGTCCTGCTCTGCTGAGCACGCCAAGCTTTTTAGAGGCCAATTTGGCCTTCTCTTCCAAGTGACCACGAAACTGCAAGTCACTCGATATGTCGACTCCGAGGATTCCGATACTACCGATGCAAGAAGGGGAGTGCCTTGAAACTGAGGAGATACAAAGGGGTTCTTTTTAGCGATAAACGCGCAAACTTGTGTCTTCTGAGGATTAAACTGGACTAGATTTAGTCGCCCCCAATCCGAGACCTTGTTCAGCAAAGACTCGACTTCAGACACAACTATGTTCTGGTACTCGGCGACGTTTTCCCGAGAAATATTTGCACGGCCGGTGTATAGAGCATCATCAGTGCTGTCATCCGCATAGCAATGAATGTTACCAGTTAGCAACATATCATTGATATGCAGAAGAAACACCGTTGGTGATAGCACAGAGCCTTGTGGAACACCAGCGTTAATAGGCTTGTAGTCGGAGCATGCACCGTCTACAACGACCTTGATGCTCCGATCTGCAAGGAAGTTGGTGATCCAATCGCACAATTTCTCGGGAAGCCCATAGGAAGGGAGCTTCGAAAGAAGCGCTTTGTGCCAAACCCGATCGAAGGCCTTTGCAAAGTCCAAACTAACGGCCAACGCCTCCCCCTTGGACTCTACTGTCTCCGCCCATCTATGGGTCAGGTAGACCAGAAGATCACCAGCTGATCGACCCCGACGAAAACCGTATTGGCGGTCACTAATCAGCTGGTGATCCTCAAGGTACCGCATGAGCTGGCAGTTAATAGTGGATTCCATTATTTTGCAGAACAAGGAGGTGATCGCGATAAGCCTATAGTTAGACGGGTCTGAGCGGTCGCCTTTTTTAGGGATCGGGTGGACAAAAGCTGTCTTCCATGAATTCGGTACTACGCCTTGGGAGTAGGAGTACCGGAAAAGACGCGTTAGGACGGGTGCCAACCCTGGAGCACACGTCCTCAGCACAATTGGGGGGATTCCGTCAGGCCCACTCGACTTCTGGATGTCCAGGGAGAGGAGTGCTTTGCGAACCGAGTGTTGTGAGAACAGCACATCCGGCATGGAGCACTCACACCGCGGGATGGTCGGCGGTGTTTTCCCCCCGTCATCAAGAGTCGAGTTGGACGCAAAAAGGGAGCCTTAAAGGTCGGCTTTGTCTTTTGCGTCTTGGGCTAGTGATTCGTCCTCCCTGTGCAGAGATGGTAGTGATGGCTTACAGAAATTCCCTTGGCGAGAGACCAGAATGCACGGGTTCCCGAAGGAAGGCGAACTAGTTTCTCGCCAATTCTGCCTATGTGTGCATTATCGGTTAAACGTGAACCGAGCCATTCGGCATGGTGAGCGTTTAAATCGCCAAGGATCACGATCTCTGCGGACCTGTTGTAGCAAGGAATTTGTAGCCATTTGGACGTGGTCGATGAGTCGGTCTGTTTCGGCATTACCGCTACGGGACCTATAGAGGCACCCTTAGACGCGCGGATGGTCGTCGCTGTCTACGCGTAGCCAAAGGATGGACAGGTCCGAACCTTCAAGACTGCCGAGGCGTCGAGAACAGATGTCCTCTCTGACATACACGCAAACTCCAGCCCGAGGCACAAAGGAGTGCGTTTAGTTTAGTGGACGGCGTTTAGGTTAGAGTGAATTCCCCTGATGTTGCAGAAATTCACGGATAGCGTGGCAGGGGTCGCCTTGGTATTGTTGCTCAGGTTGCCCCGAGCAGTTATGTTTTTGAGCGGAATTTTGCCCCTCCCCCCCCCCCCCCAGAATACGCGGGGCAGCCTGATCACCCACGCTCAGGAGTGGAATAACATGGTCGTGGATGCTCAGCGAGGGGTTCTCCAGGAGTGCTGGTACCCTCCTGGGATAGTCTTTCGTGTAATTCCGCTACCATGTTGATGGGGGGGGGGGGGGGGCTCTGGCAACCTGCACTCACCAGACGAAACGCAGAAGCAGAGCTTCTACTTCACGCCTGTATTCTGTGAGGTCGTGGTACCAACCCGGCTCGAGCCAGCCCATACGTGCAACAGCAAAAACTGCTGCGTGGCTCCACCACCGTTAAATGTCTGATTCAGAATCGCCCATTACCTCGCCAACCTCCCCTGAAAGACCTGTGGTGAGGCACAATATACCACCGAATTCACCATTACCAACCATCTCTCCGGCCTGCACAACTGACTTGCAGGACTTCGGTGAGCAGGTCCCAGAAGGGGAGAGGGAGTGGAACAATACGTACTACGCCACCCTTGCCCCTATGCAAGAGGCACAATACTCGAATCATGAGCCCATACCGGGACCATCCTCAGCGCCGGATTCCTATGCGCACATAGCAACAGCTCCGAGAACGGCGCCTCCACCATCATCTCCACCTGCACAAAGACCACAACAGCCAGTAGATAACCAATCGGCCAAATACCCTCCCATTATAGTGTAGTGCTTCCCAAATTGGGTGAAGCACTTTAAAATCATTCACTAGCTTTTGGGCCACGCCCCGAATGCTCGCCCATTTGGGAAGGGGGTCCGCTTTCGGCCCCAGTCCGACAACGAGTACCACAAGGTACAAAGATATCTAATTGACCGCAGTGAGGAAGACGCCGCCTTCGTGTGGTACTGTTATGCCCCACAGGATGAGCAACCCACGAAGGTGGGGCTAAGAGGGCTCCCGGCGGATACCGACCCAAAGGACATACAGGAGGCCCTCATAGAGAAGGTCTTCCCGGTAACCTTCGTCCGACCCATCCCACTGAAAAGAGACATGCCTGGCTGTCTCTAAAAATGGAACACCTAAGCCCAGAAGAGCTCAACAGGCTATACCAGATAGATGAGCTACTTTACATGCCGGGGGTAACTATAGAGGCCTTGACTGGTAGAATTGGCCCCGCGCAGTGTCACAGGTGTCAAGGGTTCGGGCATGCATCCTACAATTGCTACCAGCCCTTCAAATGTGTACGCTGTGCGGGTGACCACCTCGGCTCAGCCTGCCCACAACCGCGAGATGCGCAACCTAAGTGTGCAAACTGCGGCAAAGATCATTCGGCGAATGACAGGCGGTGCCCAGTATTGCAGCGAATCGCAAGGAAGAGGGGCATTAATATGCAACCCCCAATGCCCTCGCAGGCAACACGAGCACCGCAACGCCAACCACCTCCACCACAATGGCAACCACCACCACCACAACGACAACCACCACCTCAAATGCCTCTGCATCATCAACCCCAACATCAGCAATATCAGCAACACCTACAACGTCAGGTGCCGCTACCGCAACAGCGACAAGTGGTAATAACTCCAGCACCAACTACATTCGCCACGACCGGGGCGACCTTAGCCTCACCGGCGAATGATGCCACGGAGCGCACAGAGCGCCCCAAGAGAAAAAGAGGAAAGAAGAAGAAGAAGAAGGCGACCACCCAATCAGCTCAAGTGGGAGTTACGTCAACTCCTCTTCCTCCAATCATCACCACCACACAACAGCGACAGCCACTACCACAACCGCGATACACTTTCCCCCCTAGTTCAAGCCAGAATGAGCAAACTGCACCCCCAACCCCAAGAACCACGCCCACCTAAAAGGACTAAAACAGTCACATCCCAACCCCAGCCTCAGGCCCCAACTACCATCGAGGAGGCCCTCGCTCAACCGGTGGGAGTGTAATCAGGATCTTAGGAGAGGTCTTGAATGCCATGACCTCCGGGACCAACCCCCTTTCGGCCATTCTAAGTTCCTTAGCCCAACTCACCACTGTCAGCAGGCCATCAACTTAGGATGTGCTATTGGAACCCCGGCGGTATCTCAGGGAAGGTCACCGACCTAAAAATACTGATCCAGCAACACAATATCCGAATTGTGCTGCTGGGAAAAATAACAGCGTAAAATAGCAGCATTAAGCTACTATTTTACGCTGTTATTCTATAACCGTAGCGTAGTCCTACCCCAGTTGAGGCGACCCATTCGTGCTACAACCATAATATAGCTGCAGCGTCGCTCTACCACGTAAAAATACTATAACTAGAGGTGCGAGTATTAAAAGCCGTTAGGGGATAACGCTTCCGCTTTTAAATACACAAATAAATAAATATGTTTCATGCTTTGATTCGTCCTGAACTACATCCACTATAAAATAAATAAAAATTAATCTGTATGTACTTATATTATCTTCCTTACCTTCGCCTTAAAGTGATAATTATTTAGTATGGTTCCTCCTTTTATTTTTTAGAATCGATACAGTTCCATGGAGAGCGTTCGGTAGAGCACACATATTATTTTACACATATTATTCGAAATTCGAATTTCGAATAATATGTGTAAAGTCTATATACGTGGTAGAGCCATGCTGCAGCTATATTATGGTTGTAGCACGAATGGGTCGGTTCGACCGGGGAAGGACCACGCTCTCACAGAATACCAGCGTGAAATAGCAGCTTAACGCTGCTGTATTTCGTATGGTGAGTGTAGAGAACCGGAGACCCTTTTTTCCTTAAACGAGGCATTCCATCTTGGTGCTCACGGGTGACAACGCATCTGCATTTTGATTCTTAATCGAAGATAGATATAGAGGTTTATGGGCCTCAGCAACCACTTACCATCAGGTGGACTGGGTGCTCGTTTGTCACCCTTATCCTATAAAAAAGAGCGTGTGGTGCAACGTCACGTTTGACATACATTTTAAATGGCTGCCATCCTTTACGGACAGTATCACAAAAACGTAATATGTCAGTCTTGCACACCCTGCCCCAGCAAACGCTCACGTGAGGGTTTACAATAAAAAATAGGACTCCAAAAATTGTGCTGATTTGCAAACCGAAAATAATAATAACCTTACAATTATTATGAAAATTCGATAAATTCGTTTTTATTTAATCTCTCTGCTTTCACGTCACTATGCTTTTACTTTTTATTTCTCTCAGAAATATTTCCTAAACACTCAATAAACAAAATCGAGGAGACTTTTTTTGGAACTTTAATATTTTGTGTGTGACATGTATTTCGTAGTATCTTTGTACATCGATCTGTCATGGTGTGAAGTTTTGAAATTTAGACGGCACAAAGATGTTCGGGGAAGTATTCGGGTGTAGTGTTGACTCTTCGCGGGACAATGGACGCAAACTTCGATGCGACTGTCCTCAGGAGATTATTTTGAAAGGCCATATTTGTTTAAATGACTAAGAACATTTTTAATATTTTATTACCGACATCGATTAAGGCATACAATGCTGTTAGAGGCTTTTATTGTCTATTACATTTTGTAAATAAAAAATTAGTGTATGTAAATAGGACTTGTAAATAAAAATAACTAGACTATTATATAAACATAATTTCAGGGATTTTGTGGATGTAGTAACGTTTTAACCGACTTCAAAAAGGAGAAGGTACTAAACTCGACTGTATATTTTTTATGTGTACCTCATAACTTTTGGAACGAAGTTCCTTATCGGACGGTACGAATTTGGCTGATGGGGGCTAGGCGAGGAAAAGTGTAAGACTTTTCCGTCACGACCCCTTCTGACGTAGTGTAAACGGCCTTGACGGCTATAAGGAAGCGAGATGTAATAATATCCATCTCTTTTTTATTGTTATTATCCATGACTTTTTCTTATCTTACCATGAAACAACTATTATTTTATTAAAAGTGACACTTCATTTTAATAGACGCTAGTAATTCATTTATTTGTATTTGTTTCTCAATAATATAATACGTTTATCAATAATAATATACAAAGAAAGGAAATTCGTTCCAACCGAGTATTCCACGACAGTTACGCATGTTTTTTTTTTCAAAGTGAACTGATTTTCATGATTTTTATTTGAAGGTGCTTCTCATGTGGGGGACCAATGAGAATGAGCAAATATATGGGAATATATTTGCTCATTCTCTGACTGTTTGAGGCAATTTAAATTATTATGGATGAATGTTTTTGAGTTATCCATAATAATTTAAATTGTAGTCGGTTGCACAATTTTTTTATAGGATATAGGTGAGGAATGAGGATCTAGGAATCTGAGAGTACCAATAATTTTCACAAGCTTTAGCTTTTTTCGTATTCAAAGCCCGTATCCTCAATTTACTCTATAGTAGTAGCCTATATTTATTTATTTATTTAAGGACAGCCAGAGGTAATTTCAATAATACATGTTCACAAAACATAATATAAAAGCTTAATTTTTAAATGGAAAACCTATTAAAGGCAGCCACAACATGCTTCACAAGAAGAGTAACACTTTATAATATAAATTACAAAATATTAGAAACATAACCTTAAAATAAATAAAAAATCAAGAAATACCAAAAATATTAAAAAAATATAAACTAATAAACTGAGATACCTTAAAACAATACAGGGGAAAAAACACAATAATCAATTAAACCAAATAACAAAACTAATACATATTGAACTCTTAAATATTATCTTTTAAGTTCTGCAGCACTATTTTTTTAAAAGAGGATAAAGAATTGCTAAAAATGTCCACAGAATCCGACATCAAATTCAGCAAGCGTGACATTCTAACTAAACTATTGTTATGACCTAGATTAGATTATATACATCCCATAGCTGCACACAGACCTCGCATTTCTAGGAGAAATAATTAGCAAAGAGTGATACAAATTATGTTTACTCCCATCATCATCATTATTGTCGCCAAAGTCTACTACTGGGTACAGTAGTGGACTTTGGCTATAATATGCTATAGCGAAAATCCCAAAGAATAATCCCCTTTCTTCATGTTCAGTTGTTATCAGATAGACGCTGCTGCCCATCTCCTGGTTTGTTTCACTCTGTTGCCTCTTACAACATCCATTGGACGACATGAGGTAGTGGATATTCTTACACCGCCACTACAAGGTAAAAACTCACCATTATTTATACGTAATTCTGATCTTGATTTTGTAATATTTAAATAGAAATTCAATGCACTCGCTCATTAAGGTCATTCCTACTGCAGTCTATATTAACAAATCAATATATCATTTACATACATATTTACTATTCTATTCGATTGAGTTACGCGTACAACATTGGAGGTTTGCATTTCGTTTAAATGTTTGCTTTCCCAGCAATGTTATTGTAGACAAATTCTTATAAAAATCCAGGTAAATCGATCCTCAAATTACTTGTCACAACAAACAAAGTATACCAAACATTTGCCATGGTTTTTTTTTCTAAATTATTTCTAAAGACACGTTCCCCTCACGAATATTACGTAAACAAAGTTCAAAAAACTCAGTGGACAGTATCGGTAGCTCATTAATGGACGAAAGTTTTGACCAAATATTTAAACATTCCGGCACAATCGGTATTACGGAGCTGTGCTCACAGCGGACAAAGACTGGTAGTTGATATAACAGTGCATTTATTTATAGTGGACGAAACAGAGGAGCTCATTAGAAACACATCGGCCAACATGTGTAAATAAATACGCAGTGAAACGACTCGCCCAAACAAATTTAGTGGCCGGTGTTGATATGTTCACACACGAGCTTTTTGGACGTATGAAATTATGAATTATGGCTTAGTTTCTATGTTTGATTTTAAACATATATATATTATTACAATGCCATCTTCTTCTCTATCATCATCATCACCATTTAAGGGAAAATTTGCCTTAATCGTCACATTTGGTAGGTTGACGATTGTAGTACCATACGTCTCGCAACTTGAACGTTGCTTCCTGTAGCCGGACTGCATATTTAAAGCCGCGTCTCCACCAAAGGTTTGTTGCCAACACAACAGTTGCTAACACGTGTTGCGAACAAATGTTTCTGTAATCACCTAGTGTTGGCAACAAAACTTGAAACAATGTCGGGAATCGTGTTTCTATTTTCGGCGGCAACATCAAAGGAATACGATTGATGTTGCCAAAACACGATTCCCGACATTGTTTCAAGTTTTGTTGCCAACACTAGGTGATTACAGAAACATTTGTTGGCAACTGTTGTGTTGGCAACAAAACTTTGGTGGCGACGCGGCTTTACGCCTATCAAAAACTAAATAGTATACCGCCATCTATCGCCAGACTTTTCTTGCATTTCCCACCGTCGCCTCTTACGACACCTACAGGACGAAATGGAGTAATGGATTTAAAGTGCTATGGTTACTTATTTATGGTTTTATCAATTTGGAATGCCTTATTACTCTAGTGGTCGTCTACGCGCCTGACGATCACGTGGTTCCAGATTCAAGAATCAGTTACTGGGATTTTTTCAGTCAAAAAATTCTCCGTAGCTCTCTGCAGTCAAGAAGCACGTAAAGCCGTTGCCTTGCGCCTGATCTTGCTACAGTCATGTCCGATTGCCATCCCATCGAACTATGAGAAAATAGAGAGTGCACTTGTGCTTGCGCACACCCTTGTGCTATATATTTCTATACTGCTTACTGTTCGTTCCGTACAACATTTAAATTCGGTCTGGAGCATATTATTATTAATATGATTCTGAAAATTTTCTTAATTAAGAGGGGGCAAACGAGATTACGGAATTCGGTCTGGAGTACATTTTTTAAGAATAATAAGACTAATATTATTTCAGTACATATAAAAGTAGTTAATAAAAAAAAAAGTCCCGCTGGGTTTCTTGCTGGTTCTTCCCAGGACAGAGGGTTTTTTTTTCGAACCAGTGGTAAAGTAAAAAATGACTTTCAATAAGAATTACACATGTAATGTATATTGAATATAAAAAAAGTAACCAATCAGAAAATAAGTATCTGTATGAGAAGTTTTATTATAAAATATGGATTGATAATTACGAGTAAACTAGTAATCTGATATAATTTTTCTTTGCTCTATTTATAGACACATTACTCTGTTACAAATTCCGTGCTATGCTTCCTTTTTCCTTTCCTTTTTCTGGTATAAAAATACTCTTAACCAGATTGTTACACATCCAAATATTTTACAAACAACCAGAATACGTGGTAGAGCCATGCTGCAGCTATATTAGTAGTATAGTTGTAGCGCGAATGGGTCGGCTCGACCTGGAAAGAACCACGCTCTCACAGAATACCAGCGTAAAATGGCAGCTTGATACTGTTGTATTTCGTATGGTGAGTGTAGAGAACCGGAGACCCATTTTACTGGAAAAGAGGCATTCCATCTTAGTCCTCACGGGTAACGACGCATCCGCATTTTGATTCTTTATTGAAGATAAATGTAGATGTCTATGGGTCAAAGTTAAACTTAGCATCAGGTGGACTGTGTGCTCGTTTGTCACCCTATCTTATAAAATAAAAAATAAATAAAATATTTTTTTACTAAATTTTCGAAACCGTTCGATCTCAACTTTGATTTAGCTCAGATGATTAATATTACGACTGTCGAAAACTCAGCAAAGGTTCTCGAGTTGCAACTTCGTAAGAGTAACAATTACAATAACAATAACAGTAACTTCGTAGGAGTATAGAACTGTTTTAAGCTCTACTAAATTAGCAAAAATTAAAGTTATAATATGAAATAATTAATAAATTAATGACGATATGAATAAATCTAATTTCAAAGAGCGTCTGGGTCAATAATAATTAAAAATAACTAATGTCCAAGTGAAATTATTTTCAATCAACTTTTTTTAATAATACTTAGTGATGTAACGAATACGAATATGAATATTCGTATTCGCCGAATAGTAGAATATTACCGAATATTCGTATTCGGCGAATACTAATCACGAATATTTAAAAACTAATATTTTTGTACGCAACTCTATAAATAAAAAGGGAACTCTATAAATAGAAATCGTTTGCTCAGTGAATTAGCTCCAAGGTTTGTTTCTTTTATTTAAATGCTACTCTTTTCCCGCGATTTCGCCGCGTGCAGAAGTTGGTTTTAGTCACTTTTCCCCTCCTACGGGATTTTTTTTTCGTGATAAAAAGTAGCCTAGCCTATGTTTTAATCTGAATTAAGGTGCATAAGCTATCTTCATTCCAAATTTCAGTCCAATCCGTTCAGCAGTTGTACATACACACACACACTCACAAACTTTCGCATTTACAATATTAGTGGGATACTCTTTCAACTTTCACACAACCTTTTTTAATTCCTGGCTGTTATTTTTTACAGACATAATATTATATCCAGAACCCACCTGTCAGAAAAAAATCTACAAATTTTATGTTTAGGCAAATGCCTATTGTAAATAATTATTAGCACAATACAAAATCATCAAATAGTTTTTTACCACCATGGCGAGATATTCGTATTCGTATTCGTAAAAGTAGTATTCGTTGCATCACTAATAATAATCGAAATAAAAAATCTTATAACTGCGTCAGAAGTATTAATTCAAATCTCCTCTTGCTACTGGTGTACTTTTTTTTTTATTACATAAGTGCAATATAAAGCTGGTGGAAGTGATTTAAGTTGAGTGAATCGCGATTTTTGAAGCTATACTTCTTTTGGCGCCTTTGAGAAAAATGATGAGTGATTTTTTTACGATGCGCGCGCACACCGACACCTAAAACGACACCAATGCGCGCGCACACCGAAACCTAAATGCGACAACTTCAGTGGGTCTGTCAACTGTCAATTTTTCGTGAGAACTAATAACTATATTCAAGGTAGTTATTTAAATATATATAAACCTATAAAACGTGTTTTATTTTAGTTTTGCTATGCTATGTACGTGGTAGAGACATGCTGCAGCTATATTAGTAGTATAGTTATAGCACGAATGGGTCGGCTCGACCGGGGAAGGACCACGCTCTCACAGAATACCGGCGTAAAACAGCAGTTTAACACTGCTGTGTTTCGTATGGTGAGTGTAGAGAACCGGAGACCCTTTTTACTGGAAAAGAAGAATTCCATCTTAGTCCTCACGGGTGACAACGCATCTGCATTTTGATTCGCAAACGAGGATAAATGTAGATGTCTATGGGCCACAGCAACCACTTACCATTAGGTGGACTGTGTGCTCGTTTGTCACCCTATCCTATAAAAAAAAATGCTAAAGTAGTATAACTTCTTACGTGCGTACATAAGTACACACACTTTTTTTTGATTTGGTGATTGTGTAATTTGAATATCAATATATTTCTAATTGTCCGCTCACTCGATAGCAAGTAGTTCCCTCTCGGAGAGTATAGAAGAGCAATGACAACAAGCCAGGAGCCGTCTCAGGTTACGACTCTTATTCAACGCAAACAGCCAAGCAATACCTTGTGATAGCCTATCCTTTTAATTTCCACTGTAATCTCATGTCTAATGATCAGAATATTTGTCTATTCGATCGTAAGTTCTGGATTTGAAGGTTTGAGCTAGCCATTACCTTTCCCATTACTGCCTATCAAATATCCATTGCTGTACATAGGCCTCCTCCATAAATTACCCCATAGGGAAGATATTTGCCATAGTTGCCACGCTTGTGAAGCGGATCGGCAATCACAGGTTTTTATATCTGGTTCAGTTTTCCTCTGTCACCTATTACGATATCCACAGGATGATTTGAAGTATTGGTCATTCTAACACCGGGGCCATGGCTACCCTAGCCCGCCTCTCCCCGCCATGTCACTGCTACCAGTACGATGGCATCAGCGCTCAGTCTGTGAATTTTTTAAAATACGAAGGCGACAGTGAAAGTTTTTAGAACTGGCCACTTGTAGACGATATAATAAAAAAATAAGTTAAAATTTTGAAAATGGATGTCTTTGACAATATAATTGTGTGTGTATTTTATTAATTTGTAACGTTATTTGATCCGATTTGGCGGCAAATTGAATGTCAAAAAATTGTCTGTCTATTTTCTGTGATGTTTACGCTGTTAGCCTATGTGGCTCTTACAGCTTCATCGGACACAGGGCTTCAGGCCACGAGCTATTTAAAAAGTGGAAAGGCGGTAATTGGGATGAGGATGAGGATGATGATGGTTTATGAATTGGTATTGTTACCAATCATAATGTCCCCTCCGTAGAGGTTTATTTTGAGCTATCTAACCGCTGTCCGAGGAGGGAGTGCGAACCCCTGCCTCTGACTGCTTAGCTTGTATCGGTCGATGTTCTGGGCAGTGAGAACCGCCCAGGCACGCGGGTGTGTTGGAACGCGTCGTGCCCGCCTACGGGTGCGACGCGCCCCATACGTTGTCCTATTAGTGTTTGTCCCATTTGGTGTGGGTGTAGTGTGTGATGTGCCTGCGATGTTTGGATCGACGGGATCGAGCGAGCGCAGTTGTTCTATTAATACCTTACGCGGTCTACGGAGAAACGGCGCTACGTTCGGTATCGGGACGTAGTTGGCTGCGTTTACCACTAGGGGGTTCGGATGAGTTTCAACGCTATCAAAGTAGCGCTGGGACATCTCCTTAAAGTATTCGGAGATAGAGGGGAGTTGGCAATCGCTGTGTAAATCAGAGTTCCGTTGATACCACCGTGCTCCAGTGGCTTTGCGGATGAAATAGTTTTGAAGTTTCTGTATTTCGTTTAGGTGGGACTTATATGTGTGCGCGAAAGCTACACTTGCGTAAGACATGATTGGTCTAACGCAGGCTTTGTACAGGTGGAATTTGTGTCTTAGAGACAGCGTACTCTTGCTGTTCACAAGGGGATGGAGACGGCTAATGGCTGACTTGGCTTTGTTGCGAATTATACTAATGTGATTTGCGAAATTCATGCGGGCGTCGATCGAACGTGACGCCCAGATATTTGGCCGAATATTCCCACGGGATGGGGCGGCCGTTTATGGTGAAAATTGTCTGTGTCACTTCAGCATGAATTCGACGCGAGCAAATTTTCGTACAATGATTTTTTATGATTTTCAATGTCATTCAAGTCAACAAGACAGTTATGATAGACTTCGATTGGCCTTACACAATGAATCCCTATCTCGTGCCACTGTTTACAACTGATTTTAATGAGTTTAAACGTGATCGCACTAATCTCATCGATGATCTGCGTGAGGGACGGCCTTGTACTGAGACACCTGAAGATGACATCAGTGTTGTGTGGTGTACGATAGAGACTGACAAAAAGTGACACAAGCTTAAGCATCGGCACGGTCCACTTGTCTTGGAAAAAGTTCGGGAAAAACGACCTCGCAGTAACCTCTTTCACCACGACAACGCCTCGTCGCACACCGTCAAGCAAACAATCGACTACTTGGCGACGTCAGACGTGGAGTTACTGGGTCACCCGCCCTATAGCCCCGACCTCGCACTTTGCGATTTTTATTTATTTCCTAAAATAAAAGAAAAACTTCGAGGAAAACGTTTTATGGACGCCGAGTTAGCAGTGGCTGCGTTTCAAAATGCTGTCAAAGAGACCCCCAGAGAGTTTTTTTTTTTTTTTTTGCGGATGGAAAATCATCTAATGACCCCTTTCGCTGTGGGTGGAGCGGAAGGGAGTGTCAGACTTTTACTGACTAAAAACCATCCGTGTTCCTTCAGTGCCCTTACGTTCCGGAGCCGCGGTATCTCTTTCGAACAGCCCGCAGCCCCGGCAGGCGTCGGCCCTTGCGGGCCCCTTCACGCTGCTGACAGCGTCAAAGAGACCCCTAAGATCGAGTGGGCAAAGTGCTTTTCTCAGTGGTTCTATCGGATCAGCGATGTATTGATGTAAATAGACACTATTTTGAAAAGAGTTAATAAAACTAATAACTTACTAGTTTGTTCAGTTTTTGATTTTCTAAGAACTTTCAGTGCCACCCTCGTATGTAAAGAACGTCAACCTACACAGAAGTAGTGAACACTCACTGCCATTCGGTTATTATCACACGCGCGTAGAGGTATCAAGCTGAAATTCATATCAAATACTCAGGTCTACCGTCCCTTGAAGCTGTGAAAAAATAAAACTTCTAAGTCAACGCAATCAAAAGATACAGCCTTTTATGCCGCAAATTTTCGACATTCGCAAGGGAATCAAAACCTACAGGGTACTTCCCGTGAACTCAGAATCTTGAAACTTGGTGCAAAACAACGTCTTATAGCACAGATAAAGGAAAAATTGCGAAAAGGATAAATTTTTAGTTACATCATATAATAAAAATATTTTTAATAATTTTAAACTTACTACCCCTTTCCTCATGAATTGGTGGTATTATATTGAAATTCATATCAAATTTGAACGGAACCCTCGGTGCGCGAGACCGACTCGCACCTGGCCGGTTTTTTTCTTTGCTGGAACGAAGTTTCTTATCGGACGGTATGAATTTGGCGGATGGGAGCTAGGCGAGAAAAAGTGTAAGCTTTTTCCGTCACAACCCCTTCTGACGTAGATAGACACAGCCTTGGCGGCTATAAGAAAGCGAGATGAAATAATATCCATCTTCCTCGCACTTTTTCTTATCCATGAAAATTAAGCCATGAGAGAAATATTATTTTATATGACGCTTCATTTTAATAGACGCTAGTAATTCATTTTATATTTGTTAATGAATAATATGTTTATGGTATTTTATGTTACACACTCACGCATGTTTTTTTTTTCCTTTAAAATAATACATTACAATAAAAGCTTCGTCGACGTCCATCGTGTATAGTCGCCTCGCAGAGACTGTTAACTAGCTCATAGTGATCATCTGCTTAAAAGCCCAATGGTTTAAGCGAAGGTCTACCATGCTGGAGTGCACAAGCTCAAATCGCGCAATCTGGTCAAATGTACAACAGCTGGGCAGATATAAATTAATGCTTTTGCATTATTAATTAAGAATGAGTTACATACATTTTCATGAGTGCTTTATAACCGTAAAGTCAAACCTCGGGTAGAAAAAGGCTTAATTACAGTATTTTCACAGAAAATAATTTTTTAGTTGATATACAATCAAACTTATTTAATACTTCTTTGTACAATTGGGATGCGGGAAGTAAAGACTGTGTAAGAACCTCCGAAGGAGGCGGAGTTATAGCCGAAATAAGAATTTTTAATTTTTTGGTTTTCGTTTCTAGGAGTGTAATGAGAACTTTTTGCTCCTATTCAACCTGACACTACATACTTTACATAAAAGGCTATTCAAACAGACTAGGCCTAAAGTTCGAGTCACCCCCCAACTCATTTCTAAAGTCTTTACATCCAATTACTTCCAATAATAAAAAAATAGGTTATTTGTGATGTTAGAAATTACTCTTGAAATTGTTTAAATAGAAGAATATAACTCGGCAACAATTCTATGTTATAAATATGTAGCACTAAGCAGCTAGAAGTAAATACAAGATAACGTCAAAACAGATGAAATATGTAAACCAACAGCAACATTGCTTGCCCATCACAATTTGATACAGGATAGGGCCTCCGCAACATAACCCTTTTTTACATTTAGGTTTTTTATAGGATAAAAGTGACTAGCGAGCATACAGTCCACCTGGTGATAAGTGGTTGTTGATGCCCATAGACATCTACATCTATTATCGTGTGGGAATGAAAATGCAGATGCGTTGTCAGCCGTAAGGACTAAGATGGAATGCCTCTTTTCCAGTAAAAAGGGTCTCCGGTTCTCTACACTCACCATACCAAACACAGCAGCATTAAGCTGCTATTTTACACCGGTATTCTGTGAGAGCGTGGTTCTTCCCCGGTCGAGCCGACCCGTTCGTGCTACAACTATACAATTAATATAGCTGCAGTATGGCTCTACCGCGTTCAATAAGGTAACAAAGGTATTACCGCAACAGCATAATCAAGACAGTGAGACTCGTAGAATATATATGTTATAATATATGTAACTGTTTTCTTGAAAATGGCTCTAACGATTTTAATAAAATTTTGTGGTAAGATAATATTTTACTTTGTAAGTTTACGTACATAGGTGTGAGAGAGTTTTTTTGTTCTAACGCCGAGCAGAGCTCGATCCCCAGATGCTTTAGTTTGCTCAAGTGAAAGTGACAAAAGGGCGCAAATTAAGTTAGAGAATGTTGTCTATCCTCATTTAAGATTAAAACTTAGATCTGTTGAAATTACTGAGGTTTAAGATGGAATGTATTATTTCTAGAAAAATGTATCTTTGGTTCTTGACACTTACCATAAGAAACTCGGTAATATTACGCTGCTAGTGTACCGTTGGTAACGAGAGCATGGTGGAACAGTCGAGTCAAACCATTAATGTTGTAGCCCTAACACATCTGCAGTTTGGCTTTATAAAGTAGAAACTTAACTTAGTTAAGTAAACTTCAAATAACATGACTTTATTAGCAATCCGAAATAAAAAACATATGTACTACATTTCAAACTTGATTCTATTTTTAAATTTTTTATAATTTTTTTTGATAATGGGCCTTTTCTAGATCCTTAATTTATTATTAAAAAAAACATAATAACCGTATTTCAAAACCTTTATAAAGGGAAAATGTATGATAAAATATACTATTTTCAATTTCCACAACCTGTAAATACTTGTAACTCTGTTACTTGTTGACTATATCAGTGTACGGCAAACTCAAACGTATTTGAACTACTTGACCGTAGAAAAAGTAGGTATACCAAGATAATTAGTACATTTTTCGAGACCTTTTAAAAACACTGACACTATGCAAAAAATTAACTCAAACACTTTACTTCTTTACGGATTCTATCACGATTCATTAAAACTTATTTTAATTGCACCCCCGGCCTAATCTTAGACATAAAACAGTACAAATCAAACGAAATAAAATCTGTCAAATTAGGTTAATTCATAATTCATATATATATCATTCGCAAGAGTGACAAAGCAAATTTATATTGCAGAAGTGAACGGTAGAGTCGGGAAGGGACGCTCTAGGCGAAAGTTTATCGACCAAATTGACGATATATTGAAAATAGGCCAAATTAAGAGTACCGTTAATGAAGCCGAATCAAAACAAAAAGCAAAGATGTCTCACATAGAAGACGAATATTATATATTAAAAAATAACTATTTTTCTATTTAATAAGGTTGAAAAACGAGAACACAGGTCATGTGATGGTAAGTAGATTCTGTGACCCATAGACATCTACAACTATTCTCGGTTGATAATCAAAATGCAGATGCCTTTTCACCCCTAAAAACTAAAATGGAATGCCTCGTTTCCATTAAAAGGGTATCTGGATCTCTACATTCACCATATCAAACACAGCAGCATTAAGCTGGTATTTTACACTGGTATTCTGTGGGAGTGTCAAAGTCAAAATAAATAGCGAAAACAATATTAAAATACATGTTGCCACATTTAATGTAAGATCTCTAGTCGGAGATGGTCGCCAAGAAGAACTAGACTATGCCCTTAGATACATAAAATGGGACATTATAGGCTTAGCTGAAGTAAAAAAAGAAGGGATTAAAATTTTAGAATATGAACAATATATACTTATCCATACAGGAGTGAAGAGCGGTATAAATGGAGTCGGATTTATCATTAAAAGAAAATGGAGAGGAAATACATTGAACTACATAAGTATATCTGATAGAGACGCACGTCTAGACATAAAGTTTAACCAAAAAAAAATATTAAGTTTAATCCAAGTTTACGTAGGTGCGTATATACAAGGCTAAAGAAAGCGGAATTCAACTCTTTTACTCAGACATACTAAAAGCTCTACAAAACTCATCAACATCTACAATGATAATGGGCGATTTTAATGCCAAAATTGGACAACCAACGCCCAAAGACATAAATAGTATGGGACCTTGGGGCTTTGGTGACAGAAATGAACGGGGTGAGCTACTAATTCAATTTTGCGATTTTAGAGAATCAATTTAAAATAAGTAGTACATATTTCAAGAAAAAATTAAAGAATAGATGGACTTGGATATCACCCAATGGCAGTACGCGTAACGAAATTGACTTCACTCTTACAAAAGATATAAGAGAAATGACAAACTTAGAAATAATAAATACAACCTATCCGTCAGACCACAGACTTGTACGTGCATGCGTCAATATTAAAACTAAAGTAAAAAAGGGCAGGAAAAAATTTTATACTCCAAAAAGACAGTTAACACCAAGTGAAGAAGAATTCCTCAACGGCAGGTTTACAGAGTTATTAATTAATAATAAAGGAAAGGAAAACTTGCAAGAAAACTACAGAAAGCTGACTAACACAATAGAAGAATGTATAAAACAGCTGCCAAAAATACATAAAGTAAAATTCGATTTTGTCAAGATATAAAAGAACTCATTCAAGAAAGAACAAAACTGAAAAGTACAACAAAAAAGACCAAAGAAGAAAAAAAATACTATCCAAACTTTACCTCAAAATAAAAAAAATATTAAGAAAAAAATTAGACTACCATTTAAAAATATTAGAAGAAGATTTATTACAAAAAGGCTCTACGAAACATGCACAAAAACGACTCACATTATCCAAGGAGTGGATTACCTCACTAAAAGCAAATTATAGTGGCAAAACTAGAAATAGAGAACACCTCCTAAAATAGCTACTGACTTTTATAAAAACTTATACAAAAGTCAAAACATCAACAATAACAGTACGGATGAATTCATTAATAATGGTTGTAATGAGGACATAAATGATCGTATTCCGCCACTTCTACCGTACGAGATAGGTCAAGTCATAAAAAATCTTAAAAGTGCAAAAAGCTCAGGAGAAGATAGTATTTCAAATGATGTTCTGAAAGCGATAAAAGAACCCATCACACCGATATTAACAAATATTTTCAATGACATACTTGACCTCAGTCAAATACCAGAAGAATGGGCAAAATTTACTATAATTTTATTACACAAGAAAGGTGATCAATTAAATATTAACAACTACAGACCTATATCCTTATTGCAAACAATTTATAAAGTTTTCACAAGCATATTACTTACAGACTCAAACCCAAATTAGACAGCCAAGCAGCCAAGAAAACAAGCTGGTTTTCGTCCGAAATTTTCTACAATGGATCACATCTTTCTTTTGACTCAGATAATGGAAAGATATGAAGAATATAACAAAACTCTCTACATTGCATTTATTGATTACTCAAAAGCTTTTGACTCTTTTTACAATGACTCACTTTGGTTGGCATTAGAATCTCATGGTATACATAACCAATATATAAAAGTATTGAAAGAAATTTATAGTCGAACTACAGCAACAATAAAAATGGAGAGACCAGGACAGCCATTTAAAATCGAGAGAGGGGTGAGACAGGGGGACCCAATCTCACCTAATCTATTTACTTGTGTATTAGAGTACATTTTCTCAAAACTTGACTGGGACAAACGAGGCATTAACATTAACGGAGAAATTTTGAGTCATCAACGTTTTGCAGATGACATTATCATATTGAGCGAAAATCACGAAGATCTTATATATATATGGTTCAGTCTTTAGACATAGAAACCAGAAAATGTGGCTTACAAATGAACCCAGATAAAACTTGTATATTGACAAATAGCACAAAAATGCCTATTCAGGTTCAAAACCAACAAATCAGATATGTAAACGAATATATTTATCTTGGGCAAAATGTTTCCTTTCACAACTTAACAATTACGGAAGTAAATAGAAGAATTAAATTGGCATGGAACAAATATTGGTCATTAAAATATATTTTCAAGGCAAGACTACCAACTAAATTAAAAAAGAAAGCGATGGATACTACTGTACTCCCAACTTTATTATACGGATGCCAAAATTGGGCTCTCACAAAGAAAATAATATCTAAACTACAAGTTTTCCAACGAGCAACGGAACTCAGCATGCTTAACATAAAACTAAGACAACGACATAGAAATAGCGATATACGAAGAAGAACAAACATCATAGACGCGGCCAAATTGGCGTGCCAACTGAAGTGGCGATGGGCGGGACATGTGGCAAGAGTCAGTAGTGATGGGAGATGGACTGAACGGGTACTTCATTGGTACCCGCGTGATGCGACATTTGCGACGCGATGCGACGACATTGTAGAGGTGGCAGGAGCAGCGTGGACCAGGCTAGCGGCAGACAGAACCTCATGAAAAAGGATGAAGGAGGCCTTCACCCGGAAATGGGTATCCCAATATTAATAATAATTAATAAAATAAATTATGTCTATTTCATGTTTGTAGCCAAATTCGTTTGATCAATATTAACTACAATTTTATTATTTTTAATTATATATTATATGACGAAAATCAACTAAAAGAAAAAAAATTGACATTTACATAAATATAAAATGGTTTATTTACTGAAACATTCTTTATAATCAAAAGTTAATTTTGTAAATTGAATTTGAACTTTTTTATTTGAAATTAACACTGATAACATGACATTTAGTAAAGGAAACAAAATTGCATGAATCATAATAATATTGTAAATTGTAAATTATTTCTCTAATATGGACTGTGTATGAAAATTGGGAAATAAATGGCTATTATTATTATTATTATTCTGTGGGAGTGTGGAATTATGAAGCCGTAAAAATAATATTGCCCTGTTGTAGGACTTTACAGGTTTTCAAAATATTTTTGATGGCGACGTATTCCTCAACTGATAAATTACTTTTGAAGTTGCACTAGAGAACCTTCATTGATGGCGACACTGAGAATGAAACTCGAATAAGTCGCTAAATAGCATGGGCCTTGTACTATGTATTCCATGGTTTAAAATCAATAAAATATACATATTTTTATTGAATTAATAGCAATTACTCTTGCGAAGTTTACCTATCTTGTGCCACTATCCCGCTTATCCTTAACTTATGGTCACCATAATACCAATAATTCAAGTGTAAGGTTCATCCCGATTCAAAGTCATAGTTGCTCTCGGTCTTTGTTTGTCTGATCATGTGTTTGTTTGCCCTCGACATACTCTGTTTGCTTTCACATTCTTTTATCTCGAGAGCTCTGAACTGCCTGATTTGACCTTTTGACAGCCTGCGATGGCGTTTGAAACTCATTTCCGTGCATTTACAATGTGCTTTAGTTAACTGAGAAAATAAAGACCACCGTAGTCGTTAGGTTTACGGTAAGTGTAACTTGGTAGTATTTAAACCGAATCATACTTTTTTATTTAAAATAAGGGTTACAAGTGAACATACAGCCCACCTGATGGTGAGTGGATATCCACATCTATACTCGATTAAGAATGCAAATGCAGATACGTTTTCACCCTTGACGACTAAGATGACTCGTTTCCAGTAAAACGGGTCTCCGGTTCTCTACACTCACCTTACGAAACACAGCAGCATTCAGCTGCTATTTTACGCTGGCATTCTGTGAGAGCGTGGTCCTACCCCGGTCGAGCCGAGCCATTCGTGCTACAACCATAATACAGCTGCAGCATGGCTCTACCACGTATAAATGGTTTAAACTTACGCCGATGGAAATAAACACTCAGTTATCATTCTCATATACATAACTATGTTCGCTTCTTGTTCAAATTATTTGGGTCGGTGTGTACTTCTGGCGTCATTTAATCAAAATAACGTAGAGAAATATTTAATCTGATCTATACGTGATTTTTTATACAATATAAATTTAAATAAAAATTGTGTGTAAGCATGAACTCGATGAATAAGTACTCGCCTTTGAAATTCGTATAAAGTCGGGTCTACATTTGATCACCATGACGTTTTCAGATCAAGCGTATCATGTCGAGTACTCTTCTTCCTTAGTGTGTCGAAAACCCGTCCACATAACCATATCGTATTATGTTAGCGAAACAGCATAAAGTTCTTTTTATGTGGACGCAGCAAAGTTTCTTCTAATCCTCGTATATTTTCCAAGTCTAAACTTTTCAATGCCATATGTAATATCCCATTTGATAATCGGGAACACCCGACAAGAGATGGGATGACGTATATCAATAACGTATCGCAACGACTTATTGTGACACAGTATCAATATATGACATAATGCAAAGTGTATCAGATACGAGGGTTCATATTGAATTTTATTTCGTATAATTTTGCGTCCAACCTAGCGATCGTGATACACGTCTGCACCACGCGACGGAGATGCGATATAACAAGATCATCAATTGTGGAGCCGGCCTAATAAACTAAAATGGAATTCAATCCCTGCCGTAACTATAAAAATTAATAGTAATTTTAAGCGTTGAAAAGTTAACCATGTGCTCTACAGAAAAGTAAAACGTAAGGAAAACATCAC
Organism: Parnassius glacialis; assembly: GCA_033319125.1. Lineage (NCBI taxonomy): Eukaryota > Metazoa > Arthropoda > Insecta > Lepidoptera > Papilionidae > Parnassius > Parnassius glacialis. Next base: position 33,860,652 of record JAVANC010000028.1, on the reverse strand, counting down.
GTCTAAGATATCAAAAATATTTCAAGTACATATAATTTGCGCCAATTTACACTGAAGCCACAATGTCAACTCCTGTACTGAGTAGCATTTTAAACTTTTGCAATCTGTAACTTACAATAATTATTACTAGCAATCCACCCCGGCTTCGCACGGTCGATTTCTGGATCTCGACAACAACGCCACGTTTTTACGTGGTAGAGCCATGCTGCAGCTATATTAGTGGTATAGTTGTAGCACGAATGGGTCGCCTCGACCGGGGAAGGACCACGCTCTCACAGAATACCAGCGTAAAACAGCAGCTTAACACTGCTGTGTTTCGTATGGTGAGTGTAGAGAACCAGAGACCCTTGGTACTTGCCTTAGCTGGCGAGTTGGCCACCTGAGTTTTTTTTTTAGGTTTTGTCAGGAAGATGGTGTTTCCTATCTCCTGTTTCATTTGCCTCTGTTGCGTCTTACGGCACACACTGGATGGTTAATGGATTCTCTCAGGCCGTCACTAAACGTCGGCGGTAAGCAAACTCCATATGCATTTAAACATTTTGATGTACCTAATAGTAACACGCAAATCCAACTGGACTCTTGTGTAGACTAAACGAAAACGGCGTTAGTATATATATATAGTTGAAAAAGTATCCTTCTATTTACTGAAAATAGAGGTTCCAAAACCTACCACAATAGCGCTGGCATCTGAAAAACTACGATATGAAGATAGCTGTTGTGAACGGAGTGAAGTCAGCTGAATTCAAATATTTAAAAAATTTCATGACTAGAGTAGTTAGTAAAATGTCAGTATACAAAATGTCAACTATTTACGTAGTACAAAACCAAGCGGATTGGTCGGTCCTTGTTTGTTTCTCCACCTTATTCTAATCAATACTTTTGGCGCTTTTTTTAAATTTATCCTATGCTACTGCAGCGCCACCCTTATTGGACACGTTTTTAGGGACACTTTTCATATACAGAGATGGTTCTCCTTCTACTCTACACTCCATAGTCTAACCGAAGAGCAATTTCCGAGCACGTAGCATTAGTAACTGACGTATGTCGTGTTAAGTTAGCAGGGTAGTCGGTATGCAAATGGCTGACTGTAGGCGCCTCGAGCGCTCTGTTTGTGAGGTAATGTTTATTACGTATGTACAATGTACGTTTATACCGCTTTATATAACGCCTACGTGTTAGTTTTGTACGGGGTGCATATATTAGGGGATTTGTTTTACCTTTTCGGCGTTCCGTCGTTTGTAACTTTGAGTTTGTAAAGTTGATTTTGTATCGGTATATTTATTGAGAAATATACATTTAGTTATGAAATACATTGGTACCATGTAGTGACGGTGTTTGTCGTTTGTCTGACGGCGTAAGAATATCCGCTACGCCATATTGTCCTAAGGCTGTCGTTAGATAATGCAGTAGAGGGACACAAACCAGGATATGGGCAGCAGCGTCTTACTTATAACAACTAGAAAACAAAAAGTCGTGCCAAACCGCCTACCGAGCTTGGAAACTATGGCAAATATCGGGGAAATGATATTATGAGGCAAACTATAGGAAGTCCTATGTTCAACAGTGGACTTTTAAAATCTGTACTTTGATAAATTAATGAAATGAATTAATACGTTCTCTGGAAATTCGACCAACTGTTTGAAAACAACGCTAAATATATCCTTATATAACTTTTTTGTAATATTTTCACGTACACACGGCAAATGCATCTCAGTTAATACAGTAGTGAACGTGATCAAGATACTTCCATTAAATTTTTTAACGCTTTTTAACCTCGATGAATTACTCGAATGAGTCGCTTCTTGTGAAAGCAAACGGAACCGCTTACTTCTGTCGCCTCTTACGACACCCACAGGATGATATGGTAAAGTGGATATTCTTACACCGCCACTACACGGTAAAGCAAACAAAAACATATATATTTTTCTTTGCAGAAATAAATATATTTTGCTTTTATTAGAGTTAACTTCTCTCAGGAATTGTTGGGACTAATTGCAGCCGCTCAATTTCACCATCGCACATCGCGATACCATCCATACCATCTGGATGATTGGCGGTCCACCACTGTGCGATTTAAATGTTTTCTTCCTCACACAACTTCCTTGTGGAATCGATTGTGGACCTTCAAGAAAAGAGCCTACTCCTTTTTAAAAGGCCGGCAACGCATCTGCAATTCTCCTGGTGTTGCAGTTGTTCATGGGCGGCGGTAGTCATTTACCATGCGGCTCATCTGCCGCATGCTCGTTTGCTCCCTCTCCTATAAAAAAAATAGTAATTATAATTGCTTTATTAAACTTAGTCCGTGTCGTATTTCGTCCATTATCTGAAATTCTTGAACTTGGGCTTCACGAATTTTTCGTTACAAAAATATATTCTTGAATTAGTCTACTAAAAGCAAATTTAATACTAATACCGAGAATTTATAAGACACTAAGTCCAGTAAAGTAGAATGCCATCAAAAACATAACTTGTAAAAAAGCCAAGTCTCGCAACTCGGTTCTTCTACCGTAAAAGTTGTGAGATCCATGTAATACCAAGTCGGTTAATTTATTCAGTGCATAGATTGATACATAGATTGACTTGGCAATCGCATGAAAACACAATATATATCACAAGTAATACATATTATTTTAATTAGATTGTTTAGTGCGATTGCCAAGTCAATCTATGTATCAATTTATGCACTGAATAAATTAACCGACTTGGTATTACATGGATCTCACAACTTTTACGGTAGAAGAACTGAGTTGCGAGACTTGGCTTTTTTACAAGTTATGTTTTTGATGGCATTTCATTTCTTTTTGTAGATAGTTATATCTAGGTAGCTATTTACTCCTATTATACCATTATACATATATAGGTACACTGATTCATTCACTGCAAATGTGACTTTGTAATACTATATGTTTATATATGATTACAAAGTTATTTATGCAGTTGGTGTATCTCGAAAACTGGACGGAAATTTTAAAATATTTTAATTTTTTCATGCTTTATATGTTAAACAATAATTGTATTCCAAATTTGAAGTTTCTATGTATGCTAGAAGTGCCTTAGCATTTTGATGATCGGTCAGTCAGTGAGTGACAAAATTAAGAAATTATGACTAGTTATAATTCTTAAACTACTGGTTCAAATTTAATGAAATTTAAAACATACCGAGTTTATACAATGCCTACTTGGTTAGTAAAAATTCAGGCTTCTAGTTTTATCCATAACGAAGTTATAGAGTTTCGGAAATGGCCTGAACTGCTTCGAGAAAAGGATGGTACGGCCGTGCCGCTTTTTTGCTCGACTTGGCGACAGAAATTACCTAAAATATTCGACAAACTCTTTTCTGGTGCACGATTACTTAGTCCGTGTCGTATTTCGTCCATTACCTGAAATTCTTGAACTTGGGCTTCACGAATTTTTCGTTACAAAAATATATTCTTGAATTAGTCCACTAAAAACAAATTTAATAGTAATACCGAGAATTTATAAGACACTAAGTCCAGTAAAGTAGAAAATTACCTAAAATATTCGACAAACTCTTTTCTGGTGCACGATTAATAGTAAAATGCTAGGCAAGAGCGGAGGGAGGTCGTCAGTTTATTCGTTTAGCTCCCTCACGCCCTCTGTAGGATGGTATTAGTATTTACTAACATACATAGGGGAACAAAGCCGCTTTGTATCAAGCGCCTTTGCGTTTCGAGCTCGCAAATTAGACTACGGCAAGTGATGGAGCGGCGTCTGCAAATTCTATTTGGAAATATTTCAGTATGTTCCCAGACATTAGAGTGCCGTGATAACTCAAAAGCAGACTGCCTGCAATTTACTTTATAAAAATTATAGCAATTCAGTATCAGTTCGAATCTAGGTGCATGAAGCATTAAACTATATATCTAATGTAGTTTATAAGTGCCAATAAACCTAAACCTCGTGCCAATATCTAGATCTTTTTATCTTTCTAACAGCATAATCTAGTAACCAACATATAACCAAAAACTGTTTTTCTGATGACTGAATGATTGAACTGAATGTTGATTCTTAATAGATCCACTTAGCACGATATATACTCGTGGTAGTCCTATAGAAATAATCTATTCAAGGAGTAATAAATATTATTTTGGAAATATGTGTATTGTTTCATTTTATAGGAATATTATACCAACAGCGAGTGAAACCTTTTAATTAAATGAAACTAACGTTACGTATTTTATCGCGTTTAATTTAACTTTTTAATTCCCGACGTTTCGGGTGCTTTACAGCACCCATGGTCACGGGGGGGACTGAGGTGTTTGAAGTCCTGATGTCATTATTAGTCCGGCATTAACTGACTGAACTGAAGTATCCGGGCATCGGAACACCTCAGTCCCCCGTGACCATAGGTGTTGTAAAGCACCCAAAACGTCGGGAATTAAAAAATCAAATTTAACGCGATAAAACCCGTGAAATTAGTTTCATTTAATGTGTAGTATTCGCGTAAATATATGAAATAAATGTACGTAACGTAATATATGAACGTAACGTAAATATATGAACAGTGGTAGAGCCACGCGGCAGCTTTTGCTGTCGCAGGGATGGGCCGGCTCGAACCGGGGTGGTACCACGGCCTCACAGAATACCAGCGTGAAGTATAGGTTTACCTCTGCGTTTCGCTTGGTGAGTGCAGGTGGCCGGAGGCCCTTTTTACTGGAAATGAGGCATTCCATCTTAGTCCTCACGGGTGACAACGCATCTGCATTTTGATTCGCAAACGAGGATAGATGTAGATGTCTATGGGCCGCAGCAACCACTTACCATCAGGTGGACTGTGTGCTCGTTTGTCACCCTTATCCTATAAAAAAAAAATCGTTATAAAACCTTACAATATTAAGCCAAAAATTTGTATGAATAAAAGTATTTTCGATGGAAGATATTTTAACTTTATAAGGATAGCGTTTCTTTTTTACAAAATTTTATGTTTGTTTTGAATTTGTATTATTTAAAAACGATATTAAAATACAGTACAGTAGCTATGCACAATCGAATAGCGTTCGTCGTTTCTTTTTCTTGTGTTTTCTTCTTTTCCTTTTTTTATGCTTTACTTTCTATATTTCTTTACGAGCACACAATCCACATGACGGTAAGTGAATTCTAAGGCCCATAGACATCTTACATCCTTAGTGAAGAATGAAAATGCAGATTCGTTTTTACCCTTAAGGTCTAAGATGGAATGCCTCTTTTCCAGTAAAAACATATCAGCTTCTCTATACTAACCATACGAAACACAGCAGCGTTAAGGTGCTATTTGATGCCGACATTCTGTGAGAGGGTAGTAATTCCGCGGTCGAGCCGACCCATTTGTGCTGCAACCATAAAGATGTAGCACGTCTCTACTGCGTATAAAAGCTTTAGCGTGCAGTTTCTTTATAAAACAAAAAAAGAATTTGCAGTCGTAAGCAGTAACATTTTACATTATTTTATAATACAATAAAATTATTTCATTAATCTTTATTTTATTCCATATTTTATTCTTTATTTATTTGTCAGCCAGTAAAGTCCACTGATAGGAATAAGCTTCTCTCGCCCTAAGGAAAATTGCCTTAATCGAAACCCGTGGCAGGCGGACTGGCGATTTTAGTACCAAAAGTCTCGTAGCTTTAATGCTGTTCCCGGTCACCGTTAATTTTTGTTATTAATTCACAATAACAATAGATAAACTTAGCAAGCTAACAGCATAGCAAAGTGGCGAAGCAATCAGCTTTGTAGCGGTTTCTAACGGTTGCCGTTGAGCAATCAGTTTCAAAATAGGAGGTTCAGATGCCTGGGTGATCAGTAATCGATTGCTGAAAACAGAATTTGAAAATTCGAAACCGTTCTCGAGATAATCGTGGAACAGACGGACAGACGGACAGACATCGTGAAATCAATAAACCTAGCAAGCTAACAGCATAGCAAAGTGGCGAAGCAATCAGCTTTGTAGCGCTTTCTAACGGTTGCCGTTGAGCAATCAGTTTCAGAATAGGAGGTTCAGATGCCTGGGTGATCAGTAATCGATTGCTGAAAACAGAATTTGAAAATTCGAAACCGTTCTCGAGATAATCGTGGGACAGACGGACAGACGGACGGACAGACGGACAGACGGACAGACGGATAGACGGACAGACGGACAGACGGACAGACATCGTGAAATCAACAAGTGACTTCGCAAGCTTCGCCACTTAATAAGTGTCTTCGGAAGCTTCGCCACCTAATAAGTATCGTACAATATTTTTCTCAGATGATGACGAGTAATTTTACAGGTTAAATGTCTCGACAACGTTTACATTATATGTCTATACATATAAATAAAATTGAAGCATCTATCTGTAAAATTAAACTACCTGACTACCTGCCTTAGATTGAGGGGGAGGGGGAGGGGGGGGGGGGGTCATTTACGTACCTATTTGTCTGTCTGTCTGTCTGGGCTAATCTTCGGAATGACTGAACCGATTTTAATGAAACTTTTTGTGATCTAGGCTACATTTCATCCTAAAAACATGGTAGAGCCAAGCTGCAGCTATATTAGTGGTATAGTTGTAGCCCGGATGAGGCGACCCGACCGGGGAAGACCCACGTTCTCGCAGAATATCAGCGTAAAATAGCAGCTTAACGCTGCTATGTTTCGTATGCTGAGTGTAGAGAACCGGAGGCTCTTTTTACTGGAAACGAGGCATTCCATCTTAGTCCTTACGGTTGACAACGCATCTTCGTTTTGATTCATAATCCAAGATAAATAAAGATGTTTGTGGGACACATCATCTACTTACTATCAGGTGGACAGTGTGTTCGTTTGTTACCTTTTATCCCATAAAAATATTGATAAAATAAATGGTATTTGATTATCTTACTTCTAAATAACGCCACATTAATAGATCCTATCTAGGAAAAGTCAGGGTGGGTCACTAGTCTACCTAAAACTGTTGTGTGGTGCACCGCATCCAAATATATCCAGCATCCCAAAAAGAAACCGCCTCTAAAGAAAATGATACAAATTCTACAAAGCTTACAAAGCTTACTTAATTAGACGAATTATGAGTAATGATGTCGATGATCTGTGCGTCTGCGATCTAAACGTCAGGTATTCGATACGGGCTTTTAATTCAATCAATATACCTACGGATGAATTAACTAAGTGCTGTCCAAGCAGGATGTGCGGACACGTGTTCTAACGGCTTAAAAATAAAGGAAGTAAGTTCCTACCGAATCACTCTCTAGAATAGTTTGTAATTTTGCAGATTGGCAATCATCTCTTTAAAAAGAAAAAGGAGATCCTGATCGACTCGATCCACTTACTTGTTACGAGCAGTTTCGTGCCGCCTCCGGTAGTGATTGGTAAATCAGAACTCGTCACTTTTACGAAAATAAAAGCCATTGTAGTCACTTATTCCGTCTATTATATTATTCGGACTTTTATTCAAAGTCTGCGATGGCTTATAAATAACTTAATAAAAAAGCGACATCACATAAAGATTATATTTAAGGAACCAAAATCACCAACATCCTACTCCTCTCTGGATTTTGTCAAAAAGAATAGCTGCGTTTTCTTTTTCCTTACTAAATTGGTCTAGTTACCTAACTATTGGACGATAAATGAACAAGCTCTTGTTATCATAATCAGAATTTTTATCGTACACGGGGCTCAAGTCCTTGCTTGAAACTGATTTTTACGAGTATCTTCAGCTTTAACACATTTCTATAAAATACTTTTATTTAACGCTAAAAATATTTACACAAAATGTTTCCTTTTCAACCACAACTACGAGTATCAGAAGACCTATAACCATTTATTCATCTATTTAACACATTATCGATATAACATTATTAAAGACCACGATGAGTTCCAACAAACATTTATAAAGGGTTCTTAATAAATTGGTTGTCAATCTTGTTTTCGAGAGCCATTGTTAATTTGATTCGATTGAATTCTTACCGAAAGCGATATCGCTCGGTATTGTTTGGTCGATTTTACATAACGAGCCGGCAAACGTGGTCTCGCTTTGTGCCAGCGCCATTGTGGGGGAGTAACCAAACGTTTGAGATGGGGATTGAAAGGCGCCGCGCGATGACTAGGCGTGAGCCACGTGCCGGTACAAGTTATAAGAGATCAGTAAAAATATTTTATGTCTAATAGGTTGCGTAGTGGCGTAAAACAATCCCCTTATTCTGTCTCGTTGATATCGTACTAGGTGATTATGCGAAAAAGATCTCATGGCCCCGATATATGGTGGCACATCCATCTCGATTACACGAGACGTAATATACCCATACCAGAGATGGAAAACAGCGTTAAAACAAGACTTCAGTTACTGCGATCGGCAATACGGGTTAATGAAGAAGAAAAGCAATAGTAGTTATAGGGAATAAACCAACTTTTATTTCAAAGTAGCTTCTACCCGCGACTAGGTCTGCAAAAGACTTAAACATAAACACCTGCAGATATTTAGTGATCTATGGGCAAGTAGTCCAACTATCAAAAAACCACTTTAAACTGCTTTTGCTATTATCGCGAAAACTATGTGCGATTAATTTTAGGTAAAAATGTGACTAGGGTTTAGTTGTTGTAAAACGGTGTTGAATAAAAATATGATTTGATTGATTTTAAATCGATTCATTCTATTTTGAATCAAAATCGGTTTGAATCAAAATCGATTTTGAATCAAAATCGATTTTGCGTTAAAACTTTAAAACAGAGAAGATAAGTGTAAGATTAATATATCTCACAGCTGGCCCAGGGCTACTCTCATTTCAGAGAGGGATAAATAGTAATTAGTGCGCCGCGCTACTCCGGTGCGTGTAAGCGGACTTCACAAAATATCAATAATATATATAAAACATTTATTTTCTCTGTCATATCGTTTTCCTTCACCACCGAGCACGTCTTAACCAGTACCTCAAATTGCAAGTAATTACAATTTCACCTGTGGGATTCAAACCCTGGTTGCTCGCGTCTCTGAAATTTACGATAAGCGCTTAGCTCCTGGCTGGTTTGGCGGCGCTGTAACGCGTAGAATAGAATAGAATAATTTTTTTTCATTGATGACATGTAATTCTTATTACCACTGGTTTGGAAAAATAGCATCTATCCTCGGAAGAACCAGCGATAAAATCAGCTCGACTTTTTTTTAAGCATAACTTACAATATAATATTTATACAATTGTTATAGGAAACATTTAGAAACAACATGGTAGCGATCACCACATTGCCAGGGGTTATTTATTATCAATCATGTACCCTTTAGTAGTATTATAACCCTTACTAAACAATTTTTGCTTAATAAATATTTAAAACCTTTGATATATAAGGTGTGCATATTTTCTGGGACTGTTGTAAATACGTATTCATTGCCCCATGAAGGAATTACTGACTCTTTAGATTCGAGTAACTGGTATAGGTAACAAACTTGTGCTTGTTTCTAATATTTACAGAATGCACACATACATTATTTTTAATAAAACTATTTTTGTTTTAGTGTACATATATTAATTACAATAATAATAATAATAATTACATTAATATAACACTTCTAATATAAGATTGGTACTCTAGTTCAATTACTGCAAACATAATATTCAATAATAATAATAAATTAAACCGCGCATTTCTCATACTTTGCACCAAACATAAACGCATTGCGTTACGCCGCGCCGCTCTTTGAACTGTCCAAACGATTGTTTTATATTTGTAGAACCTCGAACAGTGCCTCTCTTCCGAACATGGCTGACGTAATGTAGCGTTTCAATTAGTTGCACGGTTTTGTTTTCACAACAATGGCTCGCGTTGGCCAATGTTAGGCTATGGTTTTTGATCGTTTGATGGATGTTACTGAAAGAACTAAAGAGATAAGTGTTGCAATTTCATCGCCTATTATTTAGTATACAATTATCACGTTGAGCAGTTTCTATAGGTATATAAGGTATAAGGGGGAGCTTGAGAATGTTTGCTTGAAATTTATTAACCAAAGAACAATTTTGGTTTTAATTAAAATTGTGTAGTAATAAGGTACATGAGGGTAATATGGTCACCTTAAACCAAAACTAGGATTAGGATAGAGACAAAAACACAAAGCCGTATACTATGAATAATATTTTAAGTAAAAAATAGCAAACAAGCATTGGCAATAATTAGGAACATTCCGAAAAATTAAAAAAAAAACTAATACACTACTCAATACTAAAATCGACTAAAATATTTACCATAATGTCAACTGTCAAGCGTCAATAGCCTAATGGCAGGGCGCGGTCCTCAAACTCGAAAGGTCGTGGGTTCGAATCCGCCATTCGACTACTGTCGTGAACCACTTCTAACACAAGCATTTTAAGCTTACCAGAAGTGGTTAAAGGGAATATTAGTAAGCATTAGTATTTAACAAAAAAGAAACAAAAAAAAACGAAACTGTCATAATGGCGTCGATAGCGCCCTTTTGACCATTTATTATTTGATTGATGAAGAACTATCGTATCACAGAACCATCTATGAAAATAAGACTGTACTTTATGAGTTATAAGAAAGTGACCATATTAACCGGATTACCCTCGCGTACTATACTTAAATTCATTCATTCATTCGTTGCAGTTTATCAAAAGTTGACTCTTGACCTCCTCCTTAGATTGCCTCAGAGAAGAAATATATACCATAGGTGGCACGCTTTTTAGGCGGGTTGGTAAACGCCTTATTTTATTATTTTCACTTGATAGCAGAAAAATAGTAATGCTATTATATTTCCCACTGCCGCCTCTTACAACACCCACGGAAATATACAGGATAGTGGATTCTCTAATACTTAAATATAAAATGTATGTTATCGAATAGGAAAAATATTTTATACTCTAAGGCTGGATTTAGTGCTCGACCGACGGTGAGCGCTGACATCGGTTGAGCGTAGCTATATCAATGAAAACCTATTAACGGCTACAGTGCAGAGCTGATGAAGTACGCGTACGCGTATGCGTACCAGGACCGTCGGTTATAGTCGTCGGTCCGACGTACGTCGGTTGACTGACGCGCTATGGCGGTATATTATGCGTGCGTTCGGTGCAACGCTGACAGAGCGACCGACCGTACGCGCGTACGCATTATCGCGGACAAAAATGAACATTGATACATGAAAATTGTTTTCGCAATCTCGAATACAAGGGACGAAATTGTCCTACAATTAAACGGTCTACAATTATTGGATGCACATGATATCATCTCCGTCTTTTATGCCGTAATCGTTTGCGTAAATGTGATGAAATGAATGATGATTGAAAAATCAAACAAAAGTTGCCTTTATCGTCACGCTTGGTTTTACAAAAGAAAGAAAAAATGTAGTCAAATTGAGACCACCACCAAGGATCTCCTAAGTGTGTGTTGTTTGTGGATTAGCAGTGGTCCCAAGCAACCGCCGGTACGACATACTCCACCGATCGTCGAGTCCGCATACTCCGTGAGGTGTCGAGGTCACTGGCCCTTAGGTAGATTCTTGGCACTTAAGAGCGTTCTCGGCTTTTTTAAGTGTCTAGTCGCGTTGTTTAAGTGCCACCTATTGCACTTCCCCCAACCCTTTCGTAACGAAAGGGGTAGGCAGTGCCCCAAGTGTCGAAGCCAACTCACTCTCCACCGTCTCCCGTATCTCGCGGCGCGCATCAGTCATCTGTCTGTCAGCCTGCTAGGTAGGGAAAATTTAGATAGGACACGCAAGAGAAAACTACATCGTAAACAATGACCGGCAGGGGAAAGGGGGACCCCCCCCCCACCCCCTCGCGTTAGGAAACCCCCGGATCGCCCGGGGATATTAGATCGGCCTCTAATGGTTAGGGACCTCGCGAACCCGGAGCGTTCCAGGATCGTAAGCTCCTTTAGCCAGATCCCGAAAACCACAAGGAAGCCTACCTCGCCGCCTAAGGAGCCCGCACCGAGCGCCGCGCTCGTGTTCTCCGCGCCTGAGAGCACGATGGAACGCGAACCGTCGCCCCTACCGCAGCGGGCGAAGAAGTCGGCCAGGAGGCATACACCACCTGAAACAGAGGCGTCCCTGTTCGAGAAGAGGCAGTGCGTTGTGTCTCCAACCTCGTCTGCACCCCAATCATCGGACGACGATGAAGATGAAGAATACCAGTTACCAGCGGTTGACGTAAGGAAGCACAACTCACCGCCTAAATCACCATCTCCGCGAAAACTAACCCCACCTATCTCCCTTGACCGACGTAGCAACGCGGCAGGGTACGAGCAGGGGGGGGAAGAACTGTATGGCTGGGATAGCACTACGTATGCTACCCTAGCCCCAACGGACGGACACCCAACAAACCCGTCTGGATTACCAACGGACGACGGACAACGTCCGTCAACCAGCTACGCACAACTGGCAGCAGCCCCAGCAGTACCAAGGCAGGAGGCTGAAGCCCCAAAACCAGAGGAGGAACCCGGGAAGGGAAGATATCCTCCGATTGTCGCCGAATGCCTCCCGAATTGGACGAAGCATTTTGAGGTGCTCAACAAGAAGTTGGGTCACCCTCCGAACGCTCGTCCATTCGGGAAGGGGGTGCGTTTTTCCCCCCAGAGCCCGGAAGAATTCCGGGCCATCCAAAAATACTTGATTGACCTATCCAAGGAAGTACCAGCAATGTCCTGGTACTGCTACACCCCCGAAGAGGAGAAGCCCACAAAAGTGGGCATTAGGGGGCTGCCAGTGGACACGGACACAAAAGCTATAGGGGAGGCTATCCAAGCGTTAGGATTCCCAATACGCTACGTGAAGGCAATCCCTCCGCGCAGAGGCAGGCCGGGATGCCTGTACTTCGCGCAATTGGACCACTTAAGCCAAGAGAGGCTGAACGACCTCTACAAAATTAATCAATTACTATACATGAGAGGAGTAGTAATTGAAGCCTGGCAGGGACGAGTGGGCCCAGCACAGTGCCACCGCTGCCAGGCGTTCGGACACGCCTCCTATAACTGCTTCCGACCAATCAAATGCGTCCGTTGCGCGGGGGAACACGCTGCAAGGGATTGCCCGAGGGGTAGAGACGAACCACCCACATGTGCTAACTGCGCAAAAGACCACACAGCGAATGATCGTCGATGTCCGGTTTTGAGGAGGATAGCACGGAAGCAAGGAATAACACTTCCCGGCCTGCTTCCGGAAGCGCCGAACCGGATTCCGGAGAGTCGCCCGAGGACCTTAGAAGTAAACGAAGAGGGGTGGACAACTATAAGAGGAAAGGGGGGGAGGCAAACAGCCCCCCCTCCACCCCCTCAGCAACCACAACAGCAAAGGGAAATTGTAGAGCCACCGCAACAAGGAGCAACCACCGGAGCGACTCTCCAGCCCCCCGCTAACGACGCTACAGAGCGCCTTGCACCGAAAAAGAAAAAGCGGGGGAGAAAGAAGAAAAACCAGTCACAGCCTCCTCAAGCCATCACCTCTACCCCTACCCCAGCGGTCACGATAGCCTCCCAGGCGCAGGTTACCGCAAAGGATATGAGTTACCGTAGGTAGAGCACCAGAGAGGGCTCTACCGGAACATAGAGCCCGCTCTACAACTAGAGCACGCTCTACCTTACGAAGAAATACCCAAAACCAGCCGAGACAAGAGCCAACCTCACATAGAGTACCATCAGCCGGCCCTGGCTATATAGATGCCATCCACAGATTGGTTGGCATAGCCATAGAGGTCGGCACGCAAGTCCTGGCCGATATAGGAGCCGGGACAGATCCAATCACCGCGATAATGAGAGCGTTGGCGCAACTACTTGCCCGGCATTACAGAGGCGAGTAACCTGCGTCTACTATATTGGAATCCAGACGGGATACAACACAAGATCCATGAACTCCGCACTGTCACCCAGCAGCAGGACATACAGGTGATATTGCTGGGAGAGACAAAGTTGAATCCATCGACGCATCTGAAGCTGCCAAATTACCATATATACAGAAGGGACGAGGTCAATCCTCAAGGGACCGCCTATAGAGGCACGGCGGTGCTAGTGAGGAGAGACATCGTCCATCAAGAACTAGAGTTACCAACATACCAAACGATGCGCTCTATCGGCATAAAAATGGAGGCGGCGGGCGAGGAACTAAGGATCTACGCAGCATACCGCCCGCCAGGGACTCCATTCTGCTCCTCAGACATCCGGACAATAATGGAAGGCGAAACACCGACCATCGTCGCGGGGGACCTGAACGCGAAACACCCGGCGTGGGGGTCTAGAGTGATCACCCCGCCGGGTCGTGAACTATACGACGACGCCGAGAGACACGGCTACGACGTTTTGGGTCCCGATGAACCTACACATATTCCTACGGATCATCGAAAATGTCCGGATGTATTGGACATCGTGCTCTCTAGGAACGTCAACTACCCGGTAGTGGTAGAGGTGCTGTATGACCTGATGTCTCAGCACCTCCCGATTCTCATTACCATTGGCCTCAAGGCAGTGACTACGCTGCCCGGAGCTCTCAAAAGGAAAATCAATTGGAGGCTCTACCAGCGACATCTAATGGAGAGACCTCCAATATATACACCCATCAACACAGCGGACGACGTAGAGGCCGCTGCAAAGAAAATCACCAAGACGATCAAGGAAGCTCTACATGCGGCTTCTACGATCGTCCCAATCACAGGAAGACGGGAAGAGCTGCCGCGAGAGATATGCGTGCAGCTCAAACGCAAAAGAGCTCTTAGAAAACTCTGGGCGCGTACTCGCTGCCCTCGACTGAAAACGCAATTGAACGCTTTAACTGACGAACTGTCGGTTGCAGTCCGGGCCCACCGAGGAGAGGCCTGGGAGCGGCGCATATCGGAAGCAGAGCAGGAAGATGCGTCGCTCTACAAACTGAACCGGCAGTTAACAAAAACCAGACCCCCCGTTTGCCCGCTGACCAACAACGCGGGCGAACGTTGTTACGAGGCCAAAGATAGAGCGGATATCCTAGCAGAGCACTTCGAGGAGCAATTTATGCCGAACCCAGCAAGTGCGGAGTTCATGGAACTTCATACCCGGAAGGAGAGCCGCGTACAGGAGTTCCTGTCGAAGCCCGCGCCACCGCTTGCAGGAGAGTGGTTCATATCCCCCGCCCTATTGCGGAGGACAGTAGCCCGCCTGCAACCCAGGAAGGCGCCGGGGCACGACGGGATAACCAACGCAGCACTTCGACAGCTGTCTAATAGAATACTTGTAGAGTTAGGTCGACTCTACAACGGTATACTGCGGACATCCCACTTCCCGGAGGACTGGAAAATCGGCAAAGTGATCGTTCTGCCGAAACCCGGGAAGGACAGGCGTAGAGCAGCCAGTTATAGGCCGATCACGCTGCTACCGCACTTAGCTAAACTGTGCGAAAGATTGCTGCTAAGAAGCTTCCGCCCGTGCGTACACCTTCGGGCGGAACAGCACGGATTCAGGAGGGGCCACTCTACAGCAACACAGCTGACCAGGGTGCTGCACTATCTGGCGGCCGAGTACAACCGCGGCCGCACATCGTTGGGCGTCTTTCTCGACATAGAGAAGGCGTTCGACAGAGTGTGGCACTCTGGATTACTTTATAAATTAGAAGCACAAACAAGTACCCCTCCTGCTATGTTGCGGCTAGTGGCGTCATTCCTGAGAGATAGGAAGTTCTACGTCTGTGTAGAGGACGCCGAGTCCGCAGCAAGACCAATTAGAGCCGGCGTACCACAGGGCAGCTGTCTTTCGCCGATCCTGTACGCGGCTTACACCAATGACATCCCCACCCTGGCAGACCATCTGCGCGAATGGGAAGACGATGTTGAATTAGCGCTATACGCGGACGATAGTGCCTATTTCTCATCGTCTAGAAGAGCCCATATAGCCACTGCCAGGATGCAGCGCCTGCTGGACCTGCTACCACCATGGCTAGATGAGTGGAGGATGGCCGTCAATGTTGGCAAGACGACCGCTCTGCTCACTCGCCGATATAGGAATTTACCACCACCACCACTGACGCTCAGGGGCCAGGAGATCACTTACCAGAAGACTGTAACGTACCTGGGATGCCGGATCGACCGGATGTTGCGCATGACCGCGCACGTCGATATCGCCGTCCGTAACGCCAGATGTGCGCGGGCGGCGCTACGTCCGGTCTTAACTGCAAAATTGCCCATAAAAACTAAATTAAAAATTTATAAGATATATATTAGATCCAGATTTACACATGCTGCGCCGGTCTGGTACGCGCTCCTGAGCGATCATCAGAAGCGGCGACTGCAGGTCCAGCAGAATTTGACACTACGGACCATCGTCGGTGCAGGTCGCTACGTCCGGAACGACGTCATCGCGACCAACTTGAAGATGGAGACAGTCGAGCAATTTGTGGCCCGATTAGCGCGCGGTATGTTTGACCGCGCTGATAACGGGCCACATGAACACCTACAGAATTTTGCGCCTCTACATGCTCGACCACCGGACGGGCGACCTCTGCCAAGAGAACTCCTCTCTATAGCGATTAGAGAGTCGAGTCAAACCCTCAATGCCGCAGATAGGCCAACCTAGACGCCTGGCCGGATTAACAACCGGCCACATTGGACTACCACATATGCCACGTTTTTACAGACGGAGGCCATATTACCTGACTACATGATGAGAACTCATGAACTTGATTTGACTACAGCGACCGGGAAATCAAACCCGCGTCGCTGCCACATACCTACAACGCCATAACGGCTCCCACGACCGGTGCATAGTGATGCACCGCGAGGAGATTCCGGGCAAAGGGGGACATGCCCCGAGGCCCGAGACCTGCTGTGTGCATAGGCATACACGCAGACGATTACGTAGTAGTCAAATTGAGTACCTCCTCCTTTTTGAAGTCGATTAAAAAAGGTGGACTGTGTGCTTGTTTATCACCCTTATGCTATGAATAAAAATTATGCAGCAAGAATGGGTTGATTCTAAGAATTCTAAGAAGGTTCTAAGAAGTACCTACCACGCTTGCACAGAATACCAGCGTGAATGTGCTGCTGTTTTTCGTTTATTAAATGCAGAGAATCGGAGACCATTTTTATTGGTAATGACCGATTCCATTTTAATTCTCAGGGCTGGCAGCGCATCTGTATTTTGATTTTTAATCAAGAGCAGAATAAAAAGTTTTTCCATCATTGTTGTCGTGTTTACCTAATGTATAATTTTAGACTGGCTTACAATCTAGAAATAACCTCATCAGTTCCACAAAAGATTTAAATAATCAAACTACAAAAACAAAACAACAACCTATTGCTTCTGATTACACAGTTTTTTTGCTTCAAGACATTAGCCACACTATAATCATCCTGCGACAACCTTTAATAACAAATCGGTATATTTTGTATTCGTATGTTTCCCATAGATTGCTTCATCAGCAGCAGCAGGAGGAATATTTGCTATAGTTGGCACGCTTGGCAAGCGGGTTGGCAACCGTAGTTTTTTATTTATAGTCGTTATTAGGAGGATCCATGAAAGCCCATTTGTTGATTTATTTATCTCTGTCGCCTCTTACGACACCCACGGGATGATACAGGGTAGTGGTTATTCTTACACCGCCGCTACTCGGTAATTATTAGCCTAATATTTAAGAATCAATGAATGTAAAGAGGCTTACAGTTTGTTGCTTTTGTAGGAGATGCCATTAGATTTTTTGGAGTAACATAAGTGTTCACGCAAAAGCGTTAGTGTCAGGCATCGACGTTAGATGGCACTCGGCTCGGTCGATACAGAATGACGTTTGTGTGTGTTGAACGTCCGAGTTGACTGAACGGTGGGAGTCGAGAGCGAAAAATTAGAAGTCTTCTTCGCGTCGAAGGAGAAGGCAGTCCGTTTTTTGGTTGGGAGCTCTTAGATCTGATTTTATGTTAGGCGCGTATAGTGAATATACCACTGGGAATGGTGGCGCGTGTTGAGAGTTTGCCCGGGACTTTGGGTTTAACGCAGAATCTGTATAAGTGGATTCGACTGTATTAGTTACTAGTGCGGTAGTTAATATTCTAGAAATAACGGTGACCTTTGACCCGTACGTTCTGTGTTCATTTTCGCGAGTCAATCGTAACAAAGGAAGAAAGTGACTGCGGAAGGCGACCTTAGCTTGGAGAGGAGCTGAGGGCCGAACTGCTGCAGGGGGAACGGTCAAATAAGGTCAATAACACTACCAGCCACACCCAAATACACATCACTGACCTTTACTTTCTAGCACAATACACCCACACGAGACCTGACCGAATCCTGAGGGACCAGTCGCCTTGAATAGAGGTAAGTAAGCTCTGTTCAATAATTGTAACGCTCCCCCCGGATTATTTAGTGTAATTAGACTTTTAACCCGTGGCGTGAGGACGCCCGACCAGCATCTGCCTGTAGCTTCTTCGTCTATGGGCCGCGAAGGATTCTACTCCTGGGATAGGCAGCTGCCGGCCGTAACAATTGGTAGCAGAGCGTGGTTTTGGGATCGATTCCCGGTCGATCCACCGACCATAGTATTTGATAAAAATTAAATAATTTTGGTGGCAGGGAGTGGGTTGATTGGTTTAATTTTGTGTCTACAATCACGCCCGTCCGTAATACGTAAAAATATTTTTTTTTATTATATACGTAATAATAAAATTCCTTTATTTATTAGCTTGCTTTGTTGTTTGCGGGTAAATTTGAAAAACCACACCCGGTTCGCGCGCAAGCGGGAGATTGCGTCATGTAGGTAGATGGTTATTTTTACGTAATCGGTTAATTATCGTTGTCGGATGGTTGTAGTGTATTACTTATCGAAGGGTCGATTTCCGAGCAAGGTATTTTTTGTTGATGTGTATCTTCGTTATGTATTTTTCGTATTGTAATTTGTATTTGAACTAAAGAGTGGTAATTTGTATTTACGTAATTTGAATTTAACTTGATTTGATCGCACTAGTATTTGTTATTGTTAATTTGATTTGCCTTTTCTTTTGTACTAACTTGTGTTTGATTTAATAAATAGCGGTTCTTATTTGTGTAATTTCTATTCAACTCGATTTGATAGGAACTGCATTGGTTAGCTGTTAATTTTTTTGTATTTTTTATTTGTTATTTTTGTAATTGTGCTCGAGCGGCGTCGTAATTTGTATTTAGTAGTGATGTCCTCGCCCAAGATGCTAATCCGTTGCCTGCGGACTGAGTTACGCTGGGCCACCAGCACCCATGCTTTGATAGGTCGACCGGATAGGGTCCATAATTTGATGAAGCGGTTCGAGCAGGTCGATGCTCGAAGGGCTGCAGTGGAGGAGGCTTACGCTGAGCTCGAGGATTCGGATGTGGAAAAGGGAGTCATGGACTCCTGCTTCGCAGACTACGAGCAGTTCTTGTGGCTCACGGACGAGTTGATCGAGGCTGAAGGCAGGTATGCCGAAGAGGCGCGTGAAGCTCGGACGAGTGGCCTGCCCGAGTCCGTTCGGAAGCAGCCTCAGCCGGAGCTGTTGGGACGACTCCCAACTCTGGACTTGCCAAAGTTCTCCGGGGTCCTTTCCGAGTGGCTCACCTTCGTTGGTCTTTTCGACGGCCTAGTGGACGCCCGGAGTGACTTTACTCCGAGCCAGAAGATGGCGTACCTCTTGGCCTCACTGGAGGGGGAGGCCCTGGGCGTTGTCAGCCATTTGAGCTTGTCGGACGACGCCTACCAGACTGCTCGGGACCTCCTAGCCAGAAGATACGCCAACGTCCGGCGAATTGCGGACGAACATGTTAAGCAGCTTCTGAACCTCCCGCTGCTGAGTGACCGGGCCAGACTACGTCCGGACCTGTTGGATCCAGTCTTGGTGGCCTGTAATATGTTGAGGCGGCTGGATTTACCAGTGGGCGAATGGGCCTTCTTGTTGCTCCGCATCGTGCTGTCCCGTCTACCTCTCGACCTTCAAATGCATTTTGAGGAGAGGTACGGCGGGGACGAGGCCTCCTATATTCCGCCCTTCTATGACCTGCTGCGGTTTTTGGAGGAGCAGTGCCGACAGATCGAGCACGCGGCGGGCACCGTCGACGACTTACGAGCCGTGCCCAGTGAGAGGCGAAATCCGCCGGGCAAGTCGTCGTCAACCCCCCCCTGCTCCTATTGTCGAGCATCTGATCACCGGGTAACGTCTTGCCCAAAATTATTGAGTGGGCCGGTTCCGGCGAGGCGAACTATCGTCAAGGAGCGCCGCTGGTGCTACTCCTGTTTGGAAGGGCACCTTCAGCGAGACTGTCCGCACCAGCGGCTCTGTCTGCATTGCCGGGGCAATCACCATGCCGTACTGTGCCTGGGTGCAAACGGCGTCTCCTCTCGGGGCGCTGCCAGGCCCTCGACCCCCACGGGCGGGGGCGCTCCGCCACTCCCTCTGACGGGCGACGCTCGGCGCCCGCCGGCTAGCTACCAGGCCCCTAGGTTTGAAAGGGGTCCCTCCCCCGACCAGTCGGGGGGTAATTCCCCCAGGGGCGGGGGTGTCATCACCCCCCCTCAGCGTGCGAAGAGGAACTTCACGGCCACTCATCGGTCCGCTGGACCCTTCCCACTCCCGTTAGCTGAGTGGCCGCGACTGGTGTACCACTGTACCCCATTTGATGGAGGCGGCCCTAGCTAGCTGCCGCCTTAGCTCCCACCATGGCTGCCTCTACTGAGCCTTAAGCCGTCAACAGTCCACTTGTCAAGCTGTTCTGTTGCCGACGGCCTCAGTGAGGGCGTACAACCCGAGTGGCGACCGTTAGCGGTTGCGCTCTGTCAGTATCGGGTTCTCGCGGTGTGGCCTCCACTTGGTGGTGGGAAGATTAGGGCCCCCTGGAGCGTTGAATCACGCTCTCAAGGGGTATTAGATTTGGTTTGGTCGAGCACTTAGCTAAAAATTCTTTAAATTTAAATTAAAATGCTTTGAGTTTTCCGCGAAATTCATATTGTAGCGGTTGTGATTAAAAGAATTGAATTTAAAATACTCCTTTAAATGCTGCTGCATATGTTTTGTAAATACATTTGATCACTGCGTTTGTTGTTGCACGGAAAATGGAGATTAAATTGTGTGCCCTTTTTGAATGCTTGGGCGTATGCTTGTAATTGTATTTGATTGTCGCGCCTGTGCTGAAGGGAAGTTTGAATTCATTTGAAATTTGAATGGCGCTCTATTTTGAAAATTATGTATATGTTTGTGATAGTGTTTAATCATTTTGCTTTGTGATAAGGAAGATTGAAATTGGATAACCCTGTGGTTACCGAAGGAAATAGGAGTCAATTCTCTTTTGGTTTAGATTTTGTTGGCACTGTCTAAGATATTTATTTGAAATAAGAGATAGGGCTGTCCCTTACGTTTATTGTTTTGTTTACTTTGCCAAGTTGACCTATGTGCATCGGTGATTACTTGTTTTAATTAATTCTGTAATTGAACATTGATGCTTTTGAAAAATTAGTTGAAATATGAGCATAGGATCACCTGCTAGGGACCATCTGTGCGTTTCGTTCAGCTCTCCACAGACGACGTTCATGGGGAATTTGGGGGTGCTCTCTGCACTGAAGCTTGAAGATCCCTCTGGGCCGCTTCGTGTCGCGTCGCTGTTTGCAGACCTGATCCGGTCGAATTGCGGAACTAATCATAGGAGCGCAGATAGGTGTTTGAAGGAGGTCGTCTGACTTCTGTCTAGGAATAGGACTTATGTGCTGCGATGTCCAGGAAGGGCATCCAGTTCAACTCTCCGGCTAGCCCACGTTAGGGCTGCAATTTTGGGGCGTTGGTTAGTGTTGCAAGATCTGATTGGGTGCGTAAGGTGGCCTAGTTTGGTTGTAGATTCGATCTTGCAACTTGCCGTCGCGACCCTGTCCCGCTGACCGGTTTGCTCGCGGACCTAAATCCTTATGTCCGGGACGGGGGTTTGTTCACGCAAAAGCGTTAGTGTCAGGCATCGACGTTAGATGGCACTCGGCTCGGTCGATACGGAATGACGTTTGTGTGTGTTGAACGTCCGAGTTGACTGAACGGTGGGAGTCGAGAGCGAAAAATTAGAAGTCTTCTTCGCGTCGAAGGAGAAGGCAGTCCGTTTTTTGGTTGGGAGCTCTTAGATCTGATTTTATGTTAGGCGCGTATAGTGAATATACCACTGGGAATGGTGGCGCGTGTTGAGAGTTTGCCCGGGACTTTGGGTTTAACGCAGAATCTGTATAAGTGGATTCGACTGTATTAGTTACTAGTGCGGTAGTTAATATTCTAGAAATAACGGTGACCTTTGACCCGTACGTTCTGTGTTCATTTTCGCGAGTCAATCGTAACAAAGGAAGAAAGTGACTGCGGAAGGCGACCTTAGCTTGGAGAGGAGCTGAGGGCCGAACTGCTGCAGG
The DNA here is from genome assembly GCA_033319125.1 of Parnassius glacialis. Lineage (NCBI taxonomy): Eukaryota > Metazoa > Arthropoda > Insecta > Lepidoptera > Papilionidae > Parnassius > Parnassius glacialis. The sequence continues at coordinate 33,838,363 of JAVANC010000028.1, read as the reverse complement.
GGGAACGGTCAAATAAGGTCAATAACACTACCAGCCACACACAAATACACATCACTGACCTTTACTTTCTAGCACAATACACCCACACGAGACCTGACCGAATCCTGAGGGACCAGTCGCCTTGAATAGAGGTAAGTAAGCTCTGTTCAATAATTGTAACGCTCCCCCCGGATTATTTAGTGTAATTAGACTTTTAACCCGTGGCGTGAGGACGCCCGACCAGCATCTGCCTGTAGCTTCTTCGTCTATGGGCCGCGAAGGATTCTACTCCTGGGATGGGCAGCTGCCGGCCGTAACAATAAGTATATTCTACCGAAAAAATTTATAATGCGATTCTATAAAAGTGACTTGTAAATCGACACGATCTAAGATACAAATGCCGTCCCTCAAAACCAGTGATGAAATAATTGACATTCATCCGTTCAACACAAAAAAGCCCGCCACAGATTCACTTAAAATTAATTACACCTCCAAATTTAAAATTAACACCTGGATTGACATGTTTTCTTATATGAGAAGAAAAAAAACATTCTCACGATCACATCAAAAAGTTTTGTTGAGTTAGTTCCGACGTTTGCTAATGGCCGACACAATTATTTTGTTCGGATGCTTTTAAGTTTTTGTGTTAACATTTCAAGCCTAATTCTAACTTAACACTATTACGAGCCGTACAAGTTATAAAGAACATAAGGTGGAAAGGCAAATGACAAATGTATTGTAGATTTAATATTTGTTAAAAGAAAATTCGCGAACAACTAAAACAATCAATCATACTTTGCGGAAATTCGTTATTTTAACCTACCTAGTGTGAAAATCACCACCCGCCCTCCCTCTTCAAACTAAGTAAGACACATCATTATTGGAACTAAGTTCCTTATCGGACGGTACAGGTTTGGCGGATGAGAGCTAGGCGACAAAAAGTGTAAGATTTTTTCGTCACTACCCCTTGTGTCATAGTCAGTGTAGACGGCCTTGGCGGCAAAATAAGGAAGTAAGATGGAATAATATCCATCTCCCTCGCACTTTTTCTTATCTTGCCATAAAAGAAATAATATTTTATTTCAAATGACGCTTCATTTTAATAGACGCTAGTAATTCATTTCTTTGTATTTGATGATCAATAATATCATACGTTTATCAATAATAATATACTACGCAAGGAACGTCGTTCCAACCGAGTGTTCCACGACACTCACGCATTTTTTATTATATTTACACGGATCTTAGCTAGGTAATTAATTTTAAAACATTTTTAAACTCTAAACCGTTACTAAAGTCCTTCACTCTTGTTTATCTTTATTTGTATATTTGTTGCGCGATATCTTCACCAATTGAGAACCAATTTAAATGATTCTTCTTTATTTGATAAGCTATACTTCAGATGTGGTCTCATATGACATATATGGAGATTAAATTCCTCCCCTAAGGGTAGGAAAATAGGTGATGTAGTTTTGTGTCATCACCGAGGCTGCCCTACACTTCGCCTACGGGTACAAGGCTCCCGTTCGAGAACTAATACGATATACACCGACATAATATTTTAACCAATATTTCTACAAATCAGAATAGCTTTTTGCTGTGACTTTATCGTAATGGTATCGTGGGACTAAGACGCGACAGAGGGAAATATACTAGATGGGCACCAGCATCATCCTAATAACATCTGTACAAATAAATAAAACTGAAGTATCTGTTTGTAATGTCAAAATAACAGCTTTTTACTAAATGCATTTGAAAATATATACGATATTTACAACAAAAACACAATATTTTAAATCTTTGTCTGTATGTTTGTTCCGGCTAATATCCGAAATGACTGGACCGATTTTGACGGAACTTTCACTAGCAGATAGCTGATGTTATAAGGAGTAACTTAGGCTACTTTTATTTTAGAAAAATAATTAGCCTTCCGCGTAAAAAAATTAATACCCTAAATTACACGCGGGCGAAGTCAACAAAGGGAACAGCTAGTCTGAAAATAAAAAACTTCGGAAAAAATTTTTGGAGGATATGTAAAGTTAGCCAATACCAATACACGTTGAGGCGCAACGTAGTTCTTTCTGCCTTACAATTTAATCAGGAATAAGAGGAGACCAGTGAGGAATGAGGAACGAGGAATAAGTTCTCTAATCTGTTACTTTACAATTCACTTTTTACTCCAACCAACAGAAGTTGGCTTATATGCACGAGATGAGGTTTATAAATACGCTCAGGAAGGATTTAACATAGTATCTAATTGGCTTCTTCATAATCTCCTACGTTTAAACGCAGATAAAACACAATATATGTTATTTTTAATGAGAAACAATAACATACCTACTCACCTAAATATTTACGCTCATTATTGTAACTCGTATGATGACACTGCATGTGCATGTCCAGCAAGACAATATAAAATTTCTGGGTATCACGCTTGACACAAATTTAAATTTCCGCAAGCACATCGATTTGCTTTGTGCTAGAGTTCGTAAATTAATATATATTTTTAAATATCTTCGTAACATCGCTGACTTCAAATTCATAAGACAGGTCTATTCAGCGTTGTGTCAATCTATACTCACTTATGGCATTACTTCCTGGGGTGGTGCTTCTAAAACAATATTGCTCCCATTAGAATGTGCTCAGAGAGCAGTTCTAAAGGTAGCCACTTTCCGTCCATTCATGTTTCCTACACATCAACTTTATTTGGCATGTAGTGTACTGTCTGTCAGTTCTTCCATTTAACTTAAAATCCATAGACAGGAAAAGAATGGACTTAGTTTGTGTAAATCCTCAAACCAAACACGCATTTGTGAACAGATTTTACATATTTTTAGGACCATTTCTATATAACAAGCTCAACAAGTCACTAAAGGTATATAGTCTAAGTTATAAGAACTGTAATATAAGTGTAAGGGAATTTCTAAATAAATTAAATTACGAAGACACAGAGAAGTTGTTAAAAATTCTAAAATAGTTTGTATTAATTGTTGGTAACAAATAATTGTTATTTAGTTATTTTATTTATTATATAATATAGTTTAGTTATTTGAATGTCTAGTGTCCTACATTATTAAACCCATTGTGTAAGTGATGTCTGAAACACAGGTACTCAACCTAGTTCAGGCAGGTAGCTAATATTATAAATTTGACTTTTCTATTTTTCTTTTGTAAATTCTTCATTATTAAGATACGCATAGTTTTAATTTTAAGGGCGGCACTGAAAATTTCGGGAATCAAGGAAGTGACACAACATTACTATTTAAAAATGTAGATATTTATTGCTTTTCGAAGTATTCTCCGCGAAATTTTACACATTTTTCCATACGATGCCACCAATCATTGAAGCAACCATTCCATTCGGAAGTTGGGGGTCTCCAAAATGGCCGTTTTGTAGGCGTCCACAGCTTCTTCAGGTGATGAAAATCTCTGTCCACGCAATTTATTCTTTATTTTAGGGAAAGTATAGAAATCATTAGGGCTTAGGTCGGGGCTATACGGCGGATGGTCTAATAATTCTATGTTTTCTTGCTCTAGAAACTCTTTTGTTCTGTGTGCGGTGTGAGAACTCGCATTGTCGATATCCTCTATATGATGCGACGGTTGCAGTTCTCTTTACGGAGTTCAGAAACGACCTGTGACAAACAAATGCTAGCATACCATTCTGCATTAACCGTTATTTGTCCCTCACGAGGAATAGTCGTAACATGGCCAGTTTTGGAGACAAACGTGGCCACCATTTTTTTGCAACACTCCGTGAACGAACAATTTTTGTTGACTTTAACTCATTTTTGAACACCCAAACTCGTGACTGGTTTTTTGTTTCGGGTTCGTACGCGTATATCCAGGATTCGTCACCTGATACGATATTGTATACAGCATTTGAGGATCCTGCGTGGAATCTTTCGAGAGTTCTGACGCACCAAGTAACGCGAGCCGCTTTTTGCTCTTCACAGAGCGAATGCGGTATCCATCGGGAAAACAACTTTTTTGCACCTTTTTTTTTATAGGATAAGGGTGACAAACGAGCACACAGTCCACCTGATGGTAAGTGGTTGCTGCGGCCCATAGACATCTACATCTATCCTCTATTACAAATCAAAATGTAGATGCATTGTCACCCGTGAGGACTAAGATGGAATACCTCATTTCTAGTAAAAAGGGCCTCCAGCCACCTGCACTCACCAAGCGAAACGCAGAGGTAAATCTCTACTTCACGCTGGTTTTCTGTGAGGTCGTGGTACCACCCCGGTTCGAGCCGGCCCATCCGTGCGACAGCAAAAGCTGCCGTGTGGCTCTACCACTGAAAATCCTAATTGTTCATGCAAGGTTATTTGTATTTGACTAATTCCAATGTCTAAAATTGCCTGAATTTCGCGATATGTTATATGCCGATCTTCCTCAATCAGCTTATGCACAGCATCAACGTTTTCTTGGGTGACTGCAGTTTTTGGACGACCTTGACGGGGATCTTCACTGAGCTTGACACGTCCACGTTGAAATTCAGCAAACCAGCGATAAATTGTGGTTTTGGATGGGGCTTCATCACCAAATGCAGAAATCATCCGGTCAACACACTGTTTTTGTGTTAAACCACTTCGAAAGTCATAATAAATTATCGCTCTTGAATTTTCTCGAGTCAATTCCATTTTCTCAACGACTAAACAAGTTTGACAAAACCTTGTGACAAGACCGAGAATCTTTTTTTAAATAAATAAATGGTATTCGATATTTAAAACCAAGGAGTTTTCAATTAAAAATATTTTAATATGACAGAAACAGTGGAAATATTCCATTCCCGATACTTTTAGTGCAGCCTATGTATCATAGCGTGTTATTTTTGTTAGACTTATTGTTACTTTATTTAATTGTAATCATATTTGTTCCTATATGTAAACATGTGTAATTGGAAATGAAATAAATATTTATTATTATTATATGTACGTTTTCACAGCCAGCCCGGCTACTTTGTTTTTGAATATTAATTTTTGGTCTACCAGAACGAACTTACAGTATTTTGAAGTCTTGCAGCAGAAATGATCAGTTGAACTGACCGTGTGTGTCGAACTTGTTTTGGATTAAATCCGTTTGAAATGATCAGTTGAACTGATGTCAGTTTAACTGACCATGTGTGGGGACCATTAGGTGGAGTATGTTTAAAATAAAGTCCCGCTGGGTTTTTTTGCTGGTTCTTTTTTTTTTTTTTTTTTTATAGGAGAGGGGGCAAACGAGCATGCGGCTCACCTGATGGTAAGTGACTACCGCCGCCCATGAACAACTGCAACACCAGGGAGGGAATTGCAGATGCGTTGCCGGCCTTTTAAAAAGGAGTAAGCTCTTTTCTTGAAGGTCCCTAAGTCGTATTGGTCCGGAAAAATCTCTGATGGTAATCGATTCCACAAGGAAGTCGTGCGAGGAAGAAAACATCTTCTAAATCGCACAGTGGTGGACCGCCAATCATCCAGATGGTGTGGATGGTATCGGGAGTTCTGCCGCGATGTGCGTTCGTGAAATTTGGCGGCTGGGATTAATCCGAACAATTCCTCAGAGCACTCCCCATGGTAGATGCGAAAGAAAATGCAAAGAGATGCAACATCTCTTCGCAGCGCCAATGAGTCGAGCCGATCGGAAAGAACTCGTTCGTCGACGATTCGAGCCGCTCTGCGCTGGATGCGGTCAAGTGGAAGGAGCTGGCACTGGGGAGCCCCTGCCCAGAGATGGGAACAGTATTCCATGTGAGGCCGAACCTGCGCCTTGTAAAGTTGCAGGCGGTGTGCCGGCATGAAATACTGTCCCGCTCTGCTGAGCACGCCAAGCTTTTTAGAGGCCAATTTGGCCTTCTCTTCCAAATGACCACAAAACTGCACGTCACTCGATATGTCGACGCCGAGGATTCCGATACTGGCTGAGGCAACCAGGGGAGTGCCTTGAAACTGAGGAGATACGACAAAGGGGTTCTTTTTAGCGGTAAACGCGCAAACTTGTGTCTTCTGAGGATTAAACTGGACTAGATTTAGTCGCCCCCAGTTCGAGACTTTGTCCAGCAAAGACTCGACTTCAGACACAAGTTTATTCCGGTACTCGGAGACGTTTTCCCGAGAAATATTAGCACGGCCGGTGTATAGAGCATCACCAGTGCTGTCATCCGCATAGCAATGAATGTTACTAGTTAGCAACATATCATTGATATGCAGAAGAAACAGCGTTGGTGATAGCACACAGCCTTGTGGAACACCAGCGTTAATAGGCTTGTAGTCAGAACATGCACCGTCTACAACAACCTTGATGCTCCGATCTGCAAGGAAGCTGGTGATCCAATTGCACAATTTCTCGGGAAGCCCATAGGAAGGGAGCTTCGAAAGAAGCGCTTTGTGCCAAACCCGATCAAAGGCCTTCGCAATGTCCAGACTAACGGCCAACGCCTCCCCCTTGGGCTCTACTGCCTCCGCCCATCTATGGGTCAGGTAGACCAGAAGATCACCAGCTGATCGACCCCGACGAAAACCGTATTGGCGGTCACTAATCAGCTGGTGATCCTCAAGGTACCGGATGAGCTGGCAGTTGATAATGGATTCCATTATTTTGGAGAACAAGGAGGTGATCGCGATAGGCCTATAGTTGGACGGGTCTGAGCGGTCGCCTTTTTTAGGGATCGGGTGGACAAAAGCTGTCTTCCATGAATTCGGGACTACGCCTTGGGAGTAGGAGTACCGGAAAAGACGCGTTAGGACCGGTGCCAACTCCGGAGCACACGTCCTCAGCACAATTGGGGGGATACCGTCAGGCCCACTCGACTTCTGGATGTCCAGGGAGAGAAGTGCTTTGCGAACCGAGCGCTGTGAGAACAGCACGTCCGGCATAGAGCACTCACACCGCGGGATGGTCGGCGGTGTTTTCCCCCCGTCATCAAGAGTCGAGTTGGACACAAAAAGGGAGCCTAAAAGGTCGGCTTTGTCTTTTGCGTCATGGGCCAGTGAGTCGTCCTCCCTGTGCAGAGATGGTAGTGATGGCTTACAGAAATTCCCTTGGACAGCCTTGGCGAGAGACCAGAATGCACGGGTTCCCGAAGGAAGGCGAACTAGTTTATCGCCAATTCTGCCTATGTGCTCTGACTTTGCCTTGGCAATAACTCTTTTGAAGGACCTGGAGGCGAAGTTATACTTCTTTTTAAGTGTGCTGGTGTTTACATCCCGAGTCGCCGAAGCCGCAGCCCAGGCTTGATAACACTCCTGCTTACTGCGTAATGCAGTTTTACAGGAGCGACCAAACCAAGGCTGAGATCTGCCTCCGATGGGTACCACAGATGATGGAATAAATAGTTCCATTCCCTGTAGCACCACATCAGTGACAGAGTCAGCAACAGCGCTGGGATCATCCGGCGAGAAGCAAACCCGCCCCCATGGGTAGGATGCAAAGAAAGACCGCATTCCGTCCCAATCCGCCGACCTGTAATTCCAAACACGGCGGCAACCTGCAGAACGCAACCGCGAAGGGAGCGTGAGTGGCACCATACTCCGGATTAAACAGTGGTCCGAAGAGCCGAGAGGGGCATCGACGGAAACCTGATATCCGTCCGGATGAGAGATCAGCAGAAGGTCCAACAGGGAAGGTGTATGATCCTCCACATCTGGAATCCGCGTAGGCGAAGTAACCAGTTGTGTCAGACCATATGCCAAGGCAAAGTCATAAACAGATCTCCCCGCATGATCGGTTAAACGTGAACCGAGCCATTCGGCATGGTGGGCGTTAAAATCGCCAAGGATCACGATCTCTGCGGATGGGACCTGTTGTAGCAAGGAATCTGTAGCCATTTGGACGTGGTCGATGAGTCGGTCTGTTTCGGCATTACCGCTATGGGACCTATAGAGGCACCCGTAGACGCGCGGGTGGTCGTCGCTGTCTACGCGTAGCCAAAGGATGGACAGGTCCGAACCTTCAAGACTGCCGAGGCGTCGAGAACAGATGTCCTCTCTGACATACACGCAAACTCCAGCCCGAGGCACAAAGGAGTGCTCCAATTTGTACCCAGGGTAGGAGAGATACGAAATATCAGCCGGAGAGGAAACCTGCGTCTCGGTCAGGAAGAGCAAGGCCGGCTTCGCCGTCTCGAGATGGTAGTGGACGGCGTTTAGGTTAGAGTGAAGTCCCCTGATGTTGCAGAAATTCACGGATAGCGTGGCAGGGGTCGCCTTGGTATTGTTGCTCTTTTTACCCCGAGCAGTTATGTTTTTGAGCGGAATTTTGCCCCCCCCCCCCCCCCCCCCAGAATACGCGGGGCAGCCTGAGCACCCACGCTCAGGATTGGAATAACATGGTCGTGGATGCTCAGCGAGGGATTCTCCAGGGGTACTGGTACCCTCCTGGGGTAGTCTATTGTGTAATTCCGCTACCATGTTGATGGGGGGGGGGGGATTGGGGATTGGATCTTCCTGGGATAGAGGTATTTTCCGAACTAGTGGTAAATAAAAAATGACTTTAAATAAGTATTATCTAATAATCAATATTGAATAAAAAATTATTCTATTCTTTTCTATAGGATTCCAAACAGATGGCAGGACCCATCCATCTTCTCTATTGAATTTAGGATGTTTTTTTTTTTAATTTCAATAGCGTCGCGCATCATCCTTAGTAGGAATCAGTTTTATTTTGCGAGGGTTTGTGGTCTTTCAAATCCGATGTAGGTAATGGCGGAAACGATCTTGAACATGTTCACAGACTGCTAACTTCCCGAAGCGTCGGTGCTTCACGTCAGCTACATGTTCTTTCACGTTTGTTTTTATAGACCTTTTTATTAGTCCTATGTAACAGAGACCACATTCAAAATCGAGTAGACATATAACCCCCGTCCGTAGCAGGGAGCCAAATTAAAGATAAAAAAATATGCTTTTTTGACATTTGAAAGGGACAATTCTATCGTAGTTCATTGGACGTGGGTTTAAAGTTTATATTCATCCAAAAAATCTATCTAAATCTGTCTTCCATTTTATCTACTGTGGATAATTTATCCACCGGTGTACCCATGCTCGAAGGGTGGATAAAACTAAACGAGGGGATAAATATTTTCTCCTTTCCTCGGGGATAAAATTAACTCCTGCCCATGCTAGCCTTGAAGATAGAAAAATAAAAGCAGAGAGTGGATGCTGTTGTCTTTAGACACCACGGAGTACAATGCTATTTATTTATTTACACTTTATTGTACTTAATGTTTTTTGGCATTCCCTCCCGGCAGTGCCGGCCTGAGGAAAATTTTAGGATGGAGCGAGACCCAATTATGGCGCTCCCCTTGCCTACCCCTAATATATACCAGTTGTACGTGCACATGCAAGCATGAAACTGGGAAGATCTCTACAACATCTTAAGTAAAATGAATACCGTCGTGGCAGCAAATCGGCACAAGCGGCATGCAACATCAACGACGTTTACGGCGCGAATACTACAAACTAACGCACCGCCTGTTATTGGTTTGCCCGCTTCCGTTCTGGAAATTTTGGCGCACCACGAACTTAATGATCACAATCGCGAAGTACGCATCGAGACGTGCTTTGCACTGCTTAACAGGCACACAAACGAAGGAATTATGAACTGCATTGTTATATGCAACGAAAAATGAATTCTGTTTGACAATCGTAAGTACTCAGCAAGTTGGTTGGATCCTGATTCAGCACCTAAATAATGCCCTAAGCGAAAACTTACCCCTAGGAAAGTGTTGGTCACTGTTTGTTGGTCTAGCGCCGGTGTGATTCATCACAGCTTCTTACTAAACAGGATGAGCATTACTGCAGATGTGTACTGTGAATAACTAAACACAATGATGGAGAAGCTCACACGTCTCCAACCAGCTTTGGTCAATCGCTCGTCCCCGCTGCTCCTGTACGGCAACGCGGGACTTCATACTCCACAACAGATGGTCTCCAAGTTACAAGAGCTGGGTTAGAAGTTCCCGTCATCCGCCGTACTCACCAGATCTTGCGCCTACAGACTTCTACTTTTTCCAGAATTTAAATAACTTTTTGGCGGGAATAAAATTCAATAACCGAGAGGCAGTACAAAATACCTTTGAAGAATTTATTGCCTCCCACGTCCAGCTAATTTTTTCAAGAAGGGCATCAATAAACTGCTACTGCATTAGCAAAGATACATCGATTGCATGGGTGATTACTTTGATTAATAGAAATAAAAAATATAGAAAAATATTTACGTTAACTTATTTCATAAAAAACGGCAATTTCATAGGTAAAAACCTAATATTAGGTAACGTACCTTGCTAATTATTTAATACTAAGAGCTAAAGGACTGCTTTCGGGTGACCTTTATCGATAATGAAAAACTTTTTCAAACACATCCTTTCTCTTGAAAGCTCCAATCGCGGTTAAGGTGAAAGCTCCAGGGTGGCCCGCAAAATTCAAATTTTCTTACGATTTTTGAAATTTGCAGGTCAGTGTCAGGGTGTATGTTTAACAAAGTATAATTCGCGAGCGTAATGAGTATGTATTTACAGAATTATAATCATCAATACAACCCCCTAAGTTCGTATAATTCCTTTGAATAAGTTTTTCTGGACATAGCCATACATATGAATTATACGAACATAGACGGTTGTATTGATGATTATAATGATTATAATTCTGTAAATACATACTCGTTACGCTCGCGAATCATATTTTGTTAAACATACAACCTGACACTGACCTGCAAATCGCAAAAAACGTAAGAAAATTTGAATTTCGCGGGCCACCCTGGAGCTTCCACCTTAAGATCATGCGGTAATTATTCCTCCAACTTTGAACATACTTTTTTAAAATTTTCATCGGTCTTATTGAAATCATAGAGGAAACTCTCTATTCTATGCTATAAATGCCAAGTCTCATTAATCGTAAAAAGTCGTGTAAAGCATGTCTCTATTTAAGTTTATGGCGGTGTCTAACATTGGATAGAAAAAATTTGTTCTGAATAACATTTCTTGATCCGAAATATATTTATATTTTTTTCTTTATATATTTAGAGTCAAAAGTATCTGAATTAGTGATTTTTCTCCTAAAATGTTAACTTTATCGTAAAAAGTCATGGCACTTTTTTTTATTTGTATTTTATCAAAGAACACAAAAAGAAATTTGTCCAGTTTAAAAATAACAATTCTTTGCAATTGAAAAAAAAAAACGGTTTAAAGAATATAGCACCGTGTTGTCCTATGGCAACATGCATTTATATCATCAGCAGGACAACTTGAAGAGAATCGCATGAAAAAATTGAGGTAGAATAGTTTTGGTACTCATGCGTCGATTTCTCCTGGGCTATAAGAACATTTTCTTCTTTTTTCTTTCGCGGATTCTTTCAAACTCAGAGTTTATTTCAGTTTTTTTAGCTGTATCTTAGCTGCAATGAGAGCCTTTGTTAATCCTTCGTCTCTAGGTATATTCTTTTTGTGCATCAGTTTTGTAGCATCTGATAAATCTATGCGCTCTGCTTGCATGCATGTGCTGATAAGATTAACGTGGAATAAAACGTCGTATCAAATGACTAAAGACAGCAAAAACTCGAACTTCTTAAAATTGGCTGCAAGTTATTTAGCTTCCAAACTTGCCACGGGATCAGTTGTGTCGACTCTTCTTCCACGGCACTTTTTACTTCGGCGTACTGATACCGCATCGCTTGCAAGCTGTTGACTCTACTTTCGCATCATGTTTGACACACGTTCTTTAAAGTTAAGTTCTTCACATGTTTGGAAATAACTTGTTGAGTTTGTAAAAAATACAAATAAGCGCTGAAGAATGCCGCGCTCGTCTCAACAAATAAAGCCATATGCACATGTATCAACTAGCCACATGTTCGAAACCAAAATATTGAAAAGCGAGAAAATTTTCATCAATAAACTCAGGCACATGAGCAAAGAAACGGAATAGAGAGTAAACTTTTAAGGAGCGTGCAAAATTGTTACCTAAATAAGCTAAAAGATTGTATTTTTCTATTATGTACGTAGCTATGCTATTATAAAAGTATTATTAAAGTATTATTGACTAAGGCGCCTTCTGGGACTTGGCGCCTGGAGCGGCCGCTCCGTTCGCCCTATGGTAGGGACGGCCCTGCCTCCCGGTCAACCAGGGACGTGTGGAAACTAATGTGATAGTGGTGCTATACATACATGAATCCCATATTAACATTATAGTGACTAACTGCTATCTAGACTAAGTATAAAATTGGTCTATGCACTTAATACAATACTTTCACATTAAATAACACGCTATAAAAATTATACTTTCGAGCTATTTTGATAGAAAGTATTGGATTAAATAAAAATTCTGTGTCAAAACGTGACAATTATAAAGAACGGGGAAGTAAACGAGGGGCTTCTATTAGCTTGCTAGATAACAAACGCATACTTTTTTCCAAAAAACATTTCGTTGACGAAAGTGTCAAATCATGCACTCCATTTACGCTATATAAAGCAGTTGTTGAAAACATTTGGACTCTTTTAGATTTTAAATAATTAAAATGAAAAAAAACTATTTTTTTAAATAGGATAAGGGTGACATACGAGCACACAGTCCATCTGATGGTAAGTGGTCGTTGTAGCCCATAGACATCTACATTTATTCTCGATTACATATCAAAATGCAGATGCGTTGTCATCAGTGAGGACTAAGATGGAATGCCTCCTTTCCCACAAAATGGATCTCCAGTTCTCTACACTCACTATACGAAACACAGCAGCGTTGAGCTGCTATTTTACGCTGCGCTGGTATTCTGTGAGAGCGTGGTCCTTCCCCGGTCGAGCTGACCAAGTCGTGCTACAACTATACTACTAATATAGCTGCAGCATGGCTCAATGATGTATCGTTTGATAGGTTTAACTAACTAATTTAATATGAAGTCGTAATGGTAAGTTTTGAAATCGTAGATTGATGAATGGATTGATATAATAACAAACATCCGGTATAAGGCGACGTAAAAATCATCAACAAAATGATCCCAACGCAAATCCGTATTTCAATGAAACATACTTATGGGAGACTAGAGACCCGCTCCGACTTTGCCTGGGTAGGATCTATTAATGTAGCATTATTTAGATTTAATATAATCAAAGAACATTAATTTATCAAATTTTTTTTTTCAAAAAATCTAGATTTTTCAGATAATTCCGTCATTGCTCTCTACCTGCTTGTTAAGTTTCATTACAATCGCCTCAGCCGTTCCGAAGATTAGCCTGGACAGATATGCAGACAAAATTTTAAAAATGGTTATTGATGCTGAGCTAGAAGCCAGTTATTTCCATATTACAGACAGACGTTTTAACTTTATTTATATGTATAGATTATACACGAAATATGAAATTAGAACATTCGTACTTTTACTCGTAAATAATCATATTTCCAAAATAAATTAAACTCTTATAAAAAAATTCCACAAAATTTTCTGCGTGCCACAGCCAGTATCAATTTTTTTTATAAGATAAGGGTGACAAACGAGCACACAGTCCACCTGATGGTAACTGGTTGCTGTGGCGCATAGATATCTGCATCTATCCTCGATTACGAATCAGAATGCAGATGCGATGCAGAATGCGATGCAGAAATCTACATCTATCTTCAGATGAGTCGTCACCCATGAGGAATAAGATGGAATGCCTCTTTTCCAGTAAAAAGGGTCTCCGGTTCTCTACACTCACCATACGAAACACAGCAGCATTAAGCTGCTATTTTACGCTGGTATTCTGTGAGAGCGTGGTCCTTCCCCGGTCGAGCTGACCTATTCGTGCTACAACTATACCAGTAATATAGCTGCAGCATGGCTCTACAACCTTTCACCTTTCATTCTATGCAAAAAAATCAGCTTAAGAGGATTGTGAAGTGCAGATACGAGTAAATATTTTTCAAAAATGCTATATGTTTCATACCGCTCGCTCCGTATCGCCGTATCGTACGATAGAGAGAGAGAGAGTTGCAAGTCTTGAAAGAAATTACCTACTTTTCCCTTTTGAAATATTGTTTCCGGCAATAACTTTTTCACCCCCCTAAGCTTTACGAAATGAGACAATTTTAGTCTCATTAGATTCAGTACACCTTAATCTAGGTATGTACGATTTATTTTTTAGTAATTTAGTATTTTAGGGAAAGTTATCGCTTTTTAAATGAAAATTAAAAGCTTCACGATCCTGTTAACGGCACTAACATAATTTTAACCTATAAGTTCAAATGTTGAGTTCTTCTGCACAAGGAGCGCGCGTCTGCCGCAGTTTGGTTGTTTACCGCACTCCGGGCAACGCGCACAGCTGATAGCGATCTCAGGGCAACACACAATTCTATCAAGAAATCGGTAGCACTTATAGTTAATACTAGCTGACTTCGTCCGCGTTGCTTGATATATTAACAAAGAAAACAAACATCACTGAACATTAATTTGTGCCTATAAAATCGTTGTTTCTTAAAACTTTAATGGCTTTATATTAAATGAAGATATCGCAAAATTTTATTTTTTAGATAAGGTCCAAGTGTCTAAGAGATAAAACTTAGAAAACCTAATTAAAATCTCAAGTAGTTTTTCCGTCATGCGTGCACAACTGCAAACTTCCATCAATTTATTTATATAGATTTATATAGACACTAGCTGGCCAGCAGACATTGTACTGCCGTTTTCGTCGACCCTTCATATAAAAAATCAGTGTGTCACTTATCAGGATAAAAACTATCCTATCTCTCAAGTTGGACCAAACTGCACAGAGTGTCCAAAATTTCATTGAAATCTGTTCAGTAGTTTAGGAGTTCATCGCGGACAAACAACGTGACACGTAATTTTTATATATAAAGATTACAATACATTGGCCAAAAGCAATATACATCTTAACCTAAAATATATATATAAAATATAGATATAGCACTATTTAGGGAACTTTCTTCCTTGGCGCGTCCCTGTATCGGCGAAACACTACCACAGAGCGAGGAATGTCTTTGTGTTGTGCAGGAACCTGGAGTACGTAGGATTTGAAGTTTGTTGACCTATTAGTCTCCAGACGCTGCAAATGTAAAGAGATCGGATCCTCAATGCGGCATCGGCTTCCTTCTTCCACGAAACGCAGGACGTCTTCTCCCGACGTACTTTTGTCCAGATGGGAGATGTAGAGCTGTAAAGTTGGCTCACAACACGCAGAGTTTTACTCGCGTTTATTTTGGCGGTTACACGCTGGTTACAGACGGTACAAGAGTAAACCCGTCCTTATTAACTTTGTTTCGGGTCACCAGTGGAACTTATTTTATTTCCACATTCTTTCGCTTTATTTATTTATTAAGTACAGCCAACAAATCTTACACCAAAAACATTAAATTCTTAAGCTATCATCTAAAATTTAAGCTAAGTGCAGATTCAATTACAGGCTGCCACGACTTGCTAGTTCGAGTGTTTAGTGTTTATTCAAAAAGTAATAAAATATTTAAAAAAAAACTAAACTAATCCAAAATTATTCCGTACTCAAACTTGCACCTAGAAGTAACTTATTGAATTTAAAAAGGCTATTTGAAAAAATATCTACGTCCGTTTTTTTCTGGAGTTCATTGTATCGATAGATATATTATATCTATCGCTTTCGACCACAAGAGGGTGCCAGTTGTGAAGACATTAACCGAACATGAAAAAATAAGGAATCATTTGAAATTATGAAAAGTAGAACATTAAAAAATTACATATTTAAAATTTGATTACATATTTAAAATATTTGGTAAAACTATCTTAATAAAACTTTACCGATAGCATCTGGATAGAAGCCGGAGAACAGCATGTGGTGCGCCTTGGGAGAGACCTATGTACAATGGTAAACTGCCGCAGGCTGATGAAGATGAGAAATCAATGTTGGGCATTTCAATTCCCTAGACCTAGACCATTTTTGCATTTTCTTTTTTACGTGTTAAAGCCATGCGCCAGTACGAACGAGTGGCTCGACCAGGAAAGTACCACGCTCTCACAGAATACCAGTGTAAAATAGCAGGATAATGTTGATTTATTTCATGTCATAACTGTAGAGAATCCAGCGAAGCATTCTATGTTAGTGGTCAGAGGTGATAACGCATATGCATTTCAATTGTTAATAGAGTATAGACGTAGTTGTCTATACGCCACAGCCACCGCATCCACTTACCATCAGGTGGACTATATGTTCCTCTGTCTTTCGAATTTGTATAAAAAAGAACAACTTTTTTAAGGTATGTCATAGTTTCTTAGTGGCGGTGTAAGAATATCCACTATCCCATATCGTCCCGTGGGTGCAATAAGGGGCAACAGAGGGAAACAAACCAGAAAATGGGTAGCAACATCTTTCTAATAACAACTAAAAATGAAAATCTGTGGTTACCAACCCGCCTGTCAAGTATGAAACTTAAATAAATCGTCGTTGACGCCGCAAATGGCCGAACGTCAATTTTTCAAAAAATTACAGCAGAGCAAGAAAACATTAACTTATTATTCCGTGATTACTAGCTTTTTTTCATCAGAAAATTAAATATACTTATTAGATTTAATAGAACACTACAAATAAGATTAATTTTCTGATGTAAAATAAAAAGCTAGTAATCGGGGAATAATAAATGTTTTCTTGCTCTTCTGTATTTTTTGAAAAATTGAGGTTAGCCCCTTTGCGGCGTTGGCGTCGAAATATCCCTTCTATAAGGCAATCTATGGCGAGACAAGAGTATAACAGGCTGTAATGGATAGATAGTACGATATCCATGCTTATATTTGAGAGAAAATCTTAAAAATTACAATTAATTTTAAATTGTGAATTCTATTCCTTATACAAACGGACAAACAGTCCTCCTGAGGGAAAGTGTCGAAGCAGGCCATTGACGTCTGTAACTAACATCAAACAAAGCTATAGAATAGAATAGAATAGAATAGAATAATTTTTATTCAATATAGATCACATGTGTAATTCTTATTGAAAGTCATTTTTTACTTTACCACTGGTTCGAAAAAAAAACTCCGTCATGGGAAGAACCAGCAAGAAACCCAGCGGGACTTTTTTTTTTAAAGCAAATTTTACAATAATGGTTATACAACTATATAAGTACAAAATTTATTTTAGAAACAGCTTGGAAGCGATCTCCTCATTCCCAGGGGTTATTATCAACCATGTATTCATTTATACTATAATAACCCTTTTTATACAGTTTCAACTTAACAAAACATTTAAACTTGCTAATAGAGAGAGCCTGTACACTTTCCGGGACCCTGTTGTA
Organism: Parnassius glacialis; assembly: GCA_033319125.1. Lineage (NCBI taxonomy): Eukaryota > Metazoa > Arthropoda > Insecta > Lepidoptera > Papilionidae > Parnassius > Parnassius glacialis. Next base: position 33,821,165 of record JAVANC010000028.1, on the reverse strand, counting down.
ATAGCGTATACATTGCCCCAAGAATGAATTACTGACTCTGTGGAGTCGAGAAACTGGTATCACTAGCTTGTGTTTGTTCCTAGTGTTTACAGAATGCACATCACTTTTTTTACTAAAACTACCTTTGTTTTTGTGAACATACATTAAATTTTGTAAATATGCTGAGAGGCCAAAGTTAATATATTTATTTCTTTAAATTTATCTCTAAGAGACTCTCTCAGTTTTAGGTTGTAAATAGCTCTAATGGCCCTCTTCTGTAAAACAAAAATAGTTTCTGAATCAGCCGCATTTCCCCATAGCAAAATCCCATAAGACATTATGCTATGGAAATAACTGAAATAAACTAATCTAGCTGTCTCGACACTAGTGAGACCTCTTATCTTTTTTACAGCATAGGCTGCAGAACTTAATCTGCTTGCTAGTTTGGATATATGGGGGCCCCACTGAAGCTTTGCGTCGAGAGTGATGCCAAGAAAAACAGTGGATTCAACAGGGCTCAGTTCTTCCCCATTTAAAAACACATTGGTTCTCAGATTTTTAACATTCGTTGTTGTAAATTTAATACATTTAGTTTTATTCCCGATTAAATGTAAATTATTAACGTTAAACCAATGCACTAATTTTGATATAGCATTATTCACTTCGTCACATTTAAATGATTGACGTTTAAGTTTAAAAATCAAAGAAGTATCATCAGCAAATAATACTATATCATGATTATCCTCTACAATAGAAGGTAAGTCATTAATATACACTAGAAATAGGAATGGGCCGAGAATTGAGCCCTGAGGGACACCCATTAGTACAGGTGAGCCGGAAGAACTTTTACCATTGATAATAACTTTCTGCATTCTATTACTTAAATATGAAATTATAAGTTTAAGCGCTGTGTTCTTGACACCATAGTACTGTAGCTTCCTGATTAATGTCTCATGGTGAACGCAGTCGAAGGCCTTGGAAAGGTCACAAAATATACCCAAAGCATCCTCTGAATTCTCCCATGCACAAAAAATATGTTTAATAAGCTCAACTCCAGCGTCAGTTGTTGAGCGACCCCTTGTAAAACCGAATTGATTTCTATGCAGCAATTTATTAATATTAAAGAAACTTAACATCTGATCTAAAATTATTTTTTCAAAAATTTTACTAAATGTTGGTAGTACAGAAATTGGTCTAAAATTGGCGGGGTCTAATGTACTACCAGATTTAAGTAAAGGTATGACTTTACTGAGTTTCATTAAATCAGGAAACACACCAGATTCGACGCTTGTATTAAATATAATGGCTAGATAAGGTGCTATTATATCTATTATAGATAAAATAACTTTAACGGAAATCCCCCATAAATCTGCCGTTTTCTTAACATCAATTGTTTTAAAATATTTAACAATATCTTTTGGCAGTACTCTATGGAATTTAAAAGTATTTGAACAAGCCTTTACATTTTGTTTGAGCAATGATTCAGCGACAGTAGGAGAAGAGTTTAATGATTTAGTTGTCAAAAAAGGAACATCAGTAAAATGTTTCTCAAAAGCCATAGCAACTTCTTGATCAGATCGGGTTAAATTATTGTTAATATTCAATTGAAACTCCGAGTTGCGCGGTTTGACCTTGCCCGTTTCACTATTTATTATTCTCCAGGTCATTTTAATTTTGTTAGATGCAGTTTTAATTTTGTTACTTAAATGTAAAGCCTTAGCTGTGGCGCACACTTTTTTAAATATTTTAGAATATGTTTTTACATAATCTCTAAATATAACACTACTATTATATGATCTTTCATTATAAAGCTCGTATAACTTTCGCCTACTCTTATAAATTCCTACTGTCGCCCATTCATTAAATGATTTGCGACTGTTAAAAGAGGAAATTTTAGAAGTAAATATCCTACTAAATTCACAAGTTATAATTTTAAATAATGTACCATACAAATAATTAGCACTGTTTTTAAATGAAAGTAATGGAAGTCTAAATAAAAAAATAATATAGGTCAATTGAACCTTTGAAAACTGAACATAATATAATAAGCGACAGAAATAATTAGAGGATGGTACCACCCCAAACGAACCGAACGAAAAGAAGCCTTAGCACATTGTAATTAAGAACTAGTTTTGTTTTTTATTGAAAAACGAAAAATTAGCTAGATCACGACTGTGTGCTGACGATGAAAAAACACACCACACGTCGTTCGGTGGGTGCCGTAAGAGACGACAGAAGAAAACAAACCAGGAAATGGGCAGCAGCGTCTTCCTAATAATCTAGAAAAGAAGTAAAATCGTGTAAGAAAGCTAAATCTAAGTAAAATAAAAACTGCGGTTCTAACCAGCCTTCCAGTGTGGCAACTTTGGCATAAATACCCCTTCATGAAGTCATGAAAGAAGCCTATGCTCAGCAAAGGACTTTTAGCAAAGGGCGGTAATGAATGAACGATAATGAAAATGAGCGCTAATAATCTTACGCTCACCAGATGTCGCTAGTTGCAACTAAGGTGAACTTAGGTATTTATTACGCAGTGATGATGATCAATGCAAAGTCGCGATCCAATTATAAGTATTTTGGGTTTCTAGTGTAGGTAAGTATGTGTATTAACAAAACAATGCCTTAGTGCTGGATTCTTTAATTTTTTACACTTCTTTAACTTTTTTATATCTTCTACTTTTAAGAATATTCTTAGTTTGGTTTATCCTTAATAATCTAATTAATATAAAATATAACTATTTTTTCAGAAAGAAACATTGATCTGTACAGTTTTCTAACAAATTAACTTTTCCCGCTATAAAATCTGTCAAATGTCTCACCTCATTCCTAAGTGGCGCAGCCCTGGTGGCAGAAAAAACCGTCATTTACGTAAAATGTAAAGAAATAATAAATCACTTCTACTTCTATATATATGTCTGTACAAAGCAACGAACTTTGACCTATGTGGTCAAAGTTCGTTGCTTATGCTATAAGCTCATGTAACATGTGAGCAAGACGTTAATGCATAAGTAATTTTACAATTAGCGTCACGCGATAGTGTATTATTAAGTTTTACGTTTTCTTACTGAATATTTATAGAGCAATTTCACTAAAAGCAAAGCGATTAGACGCCTGCTAGGGTAGCTCCGTCGAATTTCACACATCACTGTCCGCTGCACGGCTGGTTTTTTGTTATTCCTTTGTACAAACTATTCATAAACTTTGAGCTGTTGTAACTTAGAGAATAAGTGATAGCTGCAATGTTTTCTGACGCGAGCAATCCGACCCCGAGCTGATAAATCACGTGCTCAACTGTGAAGAAAACTAGCGACTCGCAAGGTTGGGCAGTAACCGCATCAAAAACTCTCTGTCAAATGTGAAGAAGCCCGTAAACAACAAGTGACACTACTCGTATAACTTTTACCATCTATGGCTTTCACCATATATATTTTTATTAGTTGGTTTCTGCCTAGCTTACTCAGCTATGTATAGGCTCGATAAAGTTACTTCGAACATGAGTATAATTATATCCAAAATCATGGCTACGGCTGGTAACGTTTTTGCCAATTGCTAAACAATGCATGACTAACGATCGACGATTTCGTATATATATATATATATATATATATATATATATATATATATATATATATATATATATATATATATATATATATATAGATATATAGATATAGATAGATATATAGTTGGAGAATCAAAAAGCTTTTAATGACCTCAAAAAAGAGACGGAAATCGAGTGATTCCAAAAACGTACCGTTTTGCTGTTAGTTGGCAGGCAATATTGAAAGTAATTCGAAATGTGTTCAAAAAGCACTTAACGAGTTTCACCGTGTTGTTTTTTATATCAATTGTTTTTTGAGTTGCTAGCTATATACAACTGTACCTAGCTATATATAACTGTAGCTATATATAAAGCTATATATGACTGTCACATTAACCGAGTGTCAAATTATATTAATAGTTTTTTGAGTTACTAGCACAGATCTTAATCTAAATATAATGAAATTGCAAGCGACATGAGCATCTTAAATTAAATAATAAGTGCAGTACAGCAGTCAATATGCAATCCTTCACACTTACATAATAAGTAGACGGGGTGAGAAGGCAGTGTAGCTTTAAGTGGCTTGTGAAGGAAGAAGGCCCGATCGCGGCTCTTCGCCCCTCTAATTACCTCCGAGATCCGCCGATAGCGCAAGCTTTTATCTTCAACACTTCCATTAAGCAAATATACAACTTCAAGCCCACTAATCACACACTACAGTATTTTTCAACTCTAAAACCAATTAAAAATATTTTGATAGACAAAAATAAATTCTTACTTACCATCATTATTTCAGGCTGCTCTTGCGTTAATAGGCGGTTTGTAGCAAGGCAAACATTTTTGTTTTAATGCGTTTCATATCGTAAAGTTTATAAAATTCAATTTATACAGTCGCTATTGTAAAACTGTTATTTATACAATGTCTTCGAAAGATAAGAAAATACTCGTATAAAACAGATGTCTCAGACGTTTTTATACGTAGTAAAGCCACGCTCTAGTTTTATTATAGTGGAAGCACAAATGGGTCTTCTCGACTGGGGTAGAGTAAGACCATGCTCTCACAAAATACCACATTAAAATAGCAGCTTAATGGTGCTGTGCTTCGTATGGTGAGTGTAGAGAACCGGAGACGCTTTTTACTGGAAACGAGGCATTCCATCTCAGTCCTCAGAGGTGGTAACACATCTGCATTTTAATTCTTAATTGTAGATAAATGTTGATATCTTGGTCCACAGCATCCACTTACAATAAGGTGGATTGTGTGCTCATTTGTCACCCTTATTTTATAAAAATAAATGCAAAATCACCAGATAGTATTGCAATCGCCAATTCGTCTGCCAAGCATGAGGAAACATTGGAAAAGATCGATTCAGTTCATTACAGCATATAAAAATTCAACATAGAACATAGGTCTCCCGCCATACATTGCCTTATAAACGGAAATTTTTGCCATAGTTTCCACGATGGAAGGCTGGTTAATAACTGCAGTTTTTATTTTATTTTATAGTTGTTATTAGGAAGATGCTGCTGCCCGTCTCCTGTTTGTTCTTTTTTCTTTTTTTTTTTGTTTATTTCTGTCGGCTCTTACGATATCTACGAGATGATATGAGGTAGGGGATTTTCCTACGCCTCTACTACACGGCCAACAATGGAGCACTATGAACTGGTAAAGATTAAGAATAATCATTAACAAATAAATATTTACTTTTTTATAAAAATAAGCTAGTATGTACACATTTCTAAATTATATCACAGCTTATACTATGTAATGATTTCTTACATTTAGGCAAACACTACACATTAAATGAAACTAATTTTACGGATTTTATCGAGTTTAATTTTAACTTTTTAATTTCCGACTCTTCGGATGCTTCACAGCACCCATGGTGTTTTTTTATAGAATAAGGGTGACAAACGAGCACACAGTCCACCTGATGGTAAGTGGTTGCTGTGGCCCACAGACATCTACTTCTATCTTCGTTTGCGAATCAAAAAGCAGATGTGTTGTCAGCCGTGAGGACTCCGATAGAATGCCTCTTTTCCAATAAAATAGGTCTCCGTTTCTCTACACTCACCACACAAAACACAGCAGCATTAAGCTGCTATTTTACGCTGGTATTATGTGAGAGCGTGGTTTGAGCCGACCCATTCGTGTTATAACTATACTATTAATATAGCTGCAGCATGGCTCTAGGAGACGTAATTAAATTTCACTATGTGACAACGCGTGATAATTTGCGGGGTGAGGGGATGCAAAGCCCCGCCCACTTTACACTATCTACATCTACCGACAAATAGTAAAACTACTCGAATCTTTCCATATCGATGTTGCAATGTAGCTTAACTACCTTGACGGTAGATGGCGGCATGTCCACAAAATGTTATAAACTATAAAAATAATATTTTGGCAATTAAAATTTCATTATGTATGAATGCAAAACAAATTTCAGCACCTTCGTATGATTATTTTATCATTACCGACCTCTACGTACCTTTATATTTTTAGTTCACAGGACACGAAGTGTCGCCATCTAGTGTCGAATATATTTAATTATATTTGAAAGCCGACGCAAAGAGAATTTTCTAGAACTATTTTAATAAATTAGGTGTAAAATTACTTACAAATGAAATGTGATGCCATCCATAGCATCGGAGCGTCTATCTCATGAAGCAAATACATTCAGACAAAGAAATTTTAATCGCCAAAATAATATTTTTATAGTTTTCGTAATAATTTTGGGAACAGTCCGCCATCTATCATCAAGTAAACCTCACAAAAAATAACAAAAAGACAGGGCCGCAATTAGAATTCAATTATTTTACACAGTAACCCAACATTTAATATTAAAATGAAGAAAATTGTACTCGGCTGATTTTTACGAAATGTTTAAGTTATATTTAAGTGACATTCTATATGCAAAGAATCACTTAAATACAATTTAAATATGTTTATCATTTCGTGAAAGCAAACCTTCAAGAAATATTTATTTTATCCATAAAATAAAGTCTCTTTGAAACTAAATATTCTAAGTTCAAAATTAAGTAGGATATTTAATTTAGAACTAAATATCCTACTTATCTCACTAATATTATAAAGGCGAAATTTTGTGTGTTCTTTCTGTCTCCTTGAGCTTATTCCACACTAAGTATGTACTGTGTATGTGTAATTTTTCACGCAGAAACGGCTGGACTATTATTTATGTGTGGATTATACTACTTAATATCTCTGAGGGAGAACAAATAATAGACAAATTATTATAATTAATATAATTTTATTTACAAATCAATTAAAATTTCAATATTTTATTCCAAATTAGGCATCGGAATGCACTTTTTGAATGCCAATCTGAGAACATTAAATTGTATTTAAGTGATTCTTTGCATATAGAATGTCACTTAAATATAACTTAAACATTTCGTAAAAATCAGCCTAAGTAGAATTTCCTGCATTTTAATATTAAAAGTTGGATTACTGGGAAAAATAATTGAATTCTAATTAGGGCCTTGTCTTTTTGTTGTTTTTTATGAGGTTTACTTGACGAGAATACGGCCTGTTCTCAAAATGATTATAAACTATAAAAATTATATTTTGCGATTAAAATTTCTTTATGTCTGAATGCAAAACAAATTTCAGCACCTTCGTATGATTATTTTACCAATACTGAGCTCTACGGACCTTTACATATTTAGTTCACATGACATGACACAAAGTGTCGCCATCTAGTGTCGAATATATTTAATTATATTTGAAAGCCGACGCAAAGAGATTTTTCTATTACTATTTTAATAAATTAGGTGTAAAATTCTTTACAAATGAAATGTGATGCCATCCATAACATCAGAGCGTCTATCTGAGTAGTTTTTACACAATAAAACGCAACACTTCATTCTTTTCTTCTTAATACTACGAAAATACACCGATTTGCGATTTTGTCAACACAAGCGCACAGGACGAATGCTGACAGTATACTAACTAAAGCCACGCTCACTATGATGACGTCAGGACCTACTTAGAATCACAGTGCACAGTTGCTTATGTCGTCTCCCCTTTGTATTATTCAGTTTTGAATATTAATTATTGGTTCGAACTACGCAGAAGGGGCTTATAGTATCTTGAAATCTTGCAATGGTGTGCTTGGGTTTGAATTTAATTTTGTTAAGGATCCCAAGCAGATGGCAGCACCCATCCATCTGCTCTATTGAAATTAGGATGTTTTTTTTTAATTTCAATCGGTTTTCTTTTACGAGGATTTGAGGTCTTCCAATCTAATGTAATGCTGGGGACGATCTCGAACATTTACACAGACTGCAGACTTCTCGGCGCGTCGGTGTTTCACGTCAACTATATGTTCATTTACGCGAGTTTTATAGATCTTTTTGTTTGTCTTATGTAAGAGAGACCATTTTTACAATCAACCTTGTACACTTCTGCATCATATTTGCATGCATGTTTGTTTCATTTTATAATATGTTATTTACGTTTTACGAACAACAAAATACAAATAAATTTAAAAAAAAACATGCGCGAGTGTCGTGGAACACTCGGTTGGAACGAAGTTCCTTTCGCAGTATATTATTATTGTTTATAAACATATTATTTTATTGATTAACAAATACAAATAAATGAATTACTAGCGTCTTTTAAAATGAAGCGTCATTTAAAATAATATTACTTGCATAGCAAGATAAGAAAAAGGGCGCCAAAGCCGTCTACACTACGCCAGAAAGGCTCGTGACGGAAAAATCTTACACTTTTTCTCGCCTAGCACCCCCCCCCCCCCATTCACCAAATTCGTACCGTCCGATAACGTACTTCGTCCCAAAAAGTGAAGAACGTTATGATAACTCTAGGTTAACAGTATAAGTAGAAATGATTTTTTTAAATTAATTTCCATCACCGCGCACAGATTCGCAGGCGCGTTTAACTCTAAATGACTCGTGATCGAATCATTGGCTACAAATTAAGTGAAGTAGAGATGTGACCATGAAGCTAATACCAAGGGGAGACGGCATAATCAACTGTGCACTGTGATTCTAAGTAGGTCCTGACGTCATCATAGTGGGCGTGGCTTTAGTTAGTACACTGTCAGCATTCGTCCTGTGCGCTTATGTGTTGAAAAAATCGCATATCGGTGTATTTTCGTAATATTAAGAAGAAAAGGATGAAGTGTTGTGTTTTATTGTGTAAAAACTACTCAGATAGACGCTCTGATGTTATGGATGGCATCACATTTCATTTGTAAATAATTTTACACCTAATTTATTAAAATAGTTCTAGAAAAATCTCTTTGCGTCGGCTTTCAAATATAATTAAATATATTCGACACTAGATGGCGACACTTTGTGTCATGTGAACTAAAAATATAAAGGTCCGTAGAGCTCAGTATTGGTAAAATAATCATACGAAGGTGCTGAAATTTGTTTTGCATTCAGACATAAAGAAATTTTAATCGCAAAATATTATTTTTATAGTTTATAATCATTTTGTGGACATGCCGCCATCTACCGTCAAGGTAGCTAAGCTACATTGCAACATCGATATGGAAAGATTCGAGTAGTTTTACTATTTATCGGTAGATGTAGATAATGTAAAGTGGGCGGGGCTTTGCATCCCCTCACCCCGCAAATTGTCACGCGTTGTTACGTAGTGAAATTTAATTACAACGTCTCCTCTTTGTATTTGCTTCATGGATGTGACACATCAGTGTCGTAATGGAGCGAACAAAGACCTGCCTTGTCAGCTGTTAATTTGCAAATTAGCGTGGCGTCGGCCACTCTAGCGCTGTGATCTCATTAATTTTACCTTTGAGTGCGTTATGCGTTTACTCCAATTTCTCACGCGTCTCACACAGTCTTCGTTTAAAACATTTTTGTACTACACAGTAAATATAAACTTTACTCTTCATTTATATAAATATCATTATCATATCATTATCTCTATATATAAAAATCAATTGTTGTCCGTTGGTCTCGCTAAAACTCAAAAAAGGATTTAACGATTTTGATAAAAGTTTTTGTGTGTGTATGAATGAGTCCCTAGATGGTTTAGAATCATATTTGTACCCGGTAAGTAGCATTGTTGTCGAGATCCAGAAATCAACTGTGCAAAGCTTTGGTGGATCGCTTATTTATTTTACAAATTTGTTAATCATTACAATGCTGTATCAATTTTTTTTGTATAAGTATACTATAGCACACTTTCTGCGTCGGTGATATAAATTTAAGACCAACAGTGAAGTAAATAATTTAAATTAAAAATTTTGTACAGCCGACCTCAATATAAGTTATTAAGAATAATTTAAAAACTATTGGTCTGACCTCGATCAAATTCATATGGGACCACACCAGAAGTACCAGCTTTCAAATAAAAAAGAGTCATCGAAATCGATTCACCCAGTAAAAAGTTATGAGGTAACACACATAAAAAAACATACAGTCGAATTGAGTACCGTCTCCTTTTTGGAAGTCGGCAGAAAAATAAGGTTCAATTGATATTTAAATTTTATCGTACTGCTTGAAATTAAATGAAAACGAAAACCTGAGCGATTTAAATTCCATTTCCGATACTCAATATCATGCCAGTTGTAATTTTAAGTGCTAATTTAAAATTGCAACTGGCATGATGTTAAAAAATAATTGTAAATTAACCAGTGATAATTTTTTAAAACATCTTTGGCAATTTAATTGCCCTTTTTGACACCACGGAGGCATTGTATTGAGAGTTGCAACGAATAGTATTTTATTAGAAGAAGTCTTCAGAGCGTCCATTCCCTTTTTTTTTTTTTTTTTGGATGGAAAATCATCAAATGACGCCTTTCGCTCTGGGTGGAGCGGAAGGGAGTGTCAGACTTTTACTGACTAAAAACCATACGTGTTCCTTCAGTGCCCTTACGTTCCGGAGCCGCGGTATCTCTTTCGAACAGCCCGCAGCCGAGCGTCCATTCCCTGAAGCTGAGATTGTCTACGAGAAGAAAGGAGTACTACTGCCTGAAAATAGTTATAACCATGTAATTTTTCTATTATCCACCCCACTCTAAACTCAATAAAAATAAGATTTGCTTTTACATAATATGTGTACATGTGAAAGCAACAAACTCATAATGACATAGTTGAATAAAAAACAACTGTCTAAAAAATTTTGAAAATACAGTATAAACTCCATGTAACGTCACTTGATTTAACGACAAACTCCCTAAAGCGTCGAAATCACTCGGCTTTAGTTGGATTAGTTTGTCTTCCATATAATGATACACTCTATATAGCATTACACTCACTCTCAATAACGACAACAATTACATAATAAAAAGTACTTTTTAAGTTGCAAAAACTAGTAAAAACTGCACAGCTGTGTACGTTCTTTTGTTCTTTTGTCGCTTTATTATCCTAGCCCGTAATAACCTAGACTGTCGGCATCATACATATTACATACCAAACTCTCTAAGAAATCCGTTGTGTTGTTTACAAATTGGGATTGCTTGCACGTGTAGACTGATTTTTTTTTATAGGATAAGGGTGACAGACGAGCACACAGTCCACCTGATGGTAAGTGGTTGCTGCGGCCCATAGACATCTACATCAATCCTCTATCACAAATCAAAATGTAGATGCGTCGTCACCCGTGAGGACTAAGATGGAATGCCTCATTTCCAGTAAAAAGGGCCTCCGGCCACCTGCACTCACCAAGCGAAACGCAGAGGTAAACCTCTACTTCACGCTGGTTTTCTGTGAGGTCGTGGTACCACCCCGGTTCGAGCCGGCCCATCCGTGCGACAGCAAAAGCTGCCGCGTGGCTCTGCCACTGTATAAATGTGTTGTTAGTAGGAGTCATGGATTATCTATACTTTATTACTTATCATATTCTTAGTTACTCACAGACTTTCAAACTGTAAACATGGTAATTAATAATAATAATGCTATATCAAAATTAGTGCATTGGTTTAACGTTGATAATCTGCATTTGAACGGAAAAAAAACTAATTGTGTTAAATTTACAACAACGAATGTTAAAAATCTGAATACCAATGTGTTTTTAAATGGGGAGGAATTGAGCCTTGTTGTATCCACTGTTTTTCTTGGCATCACTCTCGACGCAAAGCTTCAGTGGGGCCCCCATATATCCAAATTAGCAAGCAGACTAAGTTCTGCAGCCTATGCTGTGAAAAAGATTAGAGGTCTCACTAGTGTCGAGACAGCTAGATTAGTTTATTTCAGTTATTTCGATAGCATAATGTCTTATGGAATTTTGCTATGGGGAAATGCGGCTGATTCAGAAACTATTTTTGTGTTACAGAAGAGGGTCGTTAGAGCTATTTACAATCTAAAACCGAGAGAGTCTCTTAGAGATAAATTTAAAGAAATAAATATATTAACTTTGGCCTCTCAGTATATTTACGAAAATTTAATGTATGTTCACAAAAACAAAGAGAGTTTTAGTAAAAATAGTGATATCCATTCTGTAAACACTAGGAACAAACACAAGCTAGTTATGACAGTTTCTCGACTCCACAGAGTCAGTAATTCATTCTTGGGGCAATGTATACGCTATTACAACAAGGTCCCGGAAAGTGTACAGGTTCTCTCTATTACCAAGTTTAAATGTTTTATTAGGCTGAAACTGTATAAAAAGGGTTATTATAGTATAAATGAATACATGGTTGATAATAACCCCTGGGAATGAGGTGGTCGCTTCCAAGCAGTTTCTAAAATAAATTTTGTAAATAGTTCGTAATCATTTATATTGTAAAATTTATTTAAAAAATAGTCCCGCTGGGTTTCTTGCTGGTTCTTCCCAGGACAGAGGGATTTTTTTCGAACCAGTGGTAAAGTAAAAATGACTTTCAATAAGAATTACACATGTAATGTATATTGAATAAAAATTATTCTATTCTATTCTATTCTATTCTAAGAGAAAATCACTGTGTATTGACGAAAAAGTGTTACTGATACGAGCAATAGAGGCGGGAGAGAAGATAGGTTGTGTGTACCGTGTCCACAATATGGAATAATAAAGAAAAAATTCTACAAGCAGAGGAGGATGGAAAATCTTGGTTTAACTTCTTTGAAATCATCAGAACGATAACTCGAAAAATTCAAACAACGTCATCATATCAACTATGGTAAAATTAGTTGAGAAGCGCGATTCACATGTTACTCACGACTGAATTAATAGTGTGGTCAAAATTGACAGAAAAATACGCCAAATTTATGCTGATGAAGCAGGAATTTTCTATAAGTTGACCCCGGATAAAACTCTGCCAACGCATCTACATTTTGATTTGTAATAGAGGATAGATGTAGATGTCTATGGGCCGCAGCAACCACAGGTGGACTGTGTGCTCGTTTGTCACCCTTATCCTATAAAAAAAAAGCTAATAGAGCAGCTTGGATGACCAGTCAACTTTTTGAAGAAGAATTGCGAAAGTGGGATGCAGAATTAAAGGGAAGAATTTTTTTACTTCTTGTTGACAACTGCCCTGCCCACCCTCTTATATCAAACCTTCAAAACATAGAGTTGGCATTTCTTCCTCCAAATGCACTAGTGTCTTGCAGCCAATGGATCACAGCGTGATTATAAGCCTCAAGGGTCACTACAGAACGAAATTATTGACGGAGCTAGTCGAATCTGATGGTAAAACTTCTATTAATATGCTGCACGCAGTAAATTTTTTATCTAAAGCCTGGGAAGAAGTGACACCCATAACTATACAGTACTCTTTTTGACATGCTGGACTTTGTACAAATTCTATAAGTGATGAGGTGGAAACGGAACCGGAGTTTATTAGCGGCGACGGCCTTCCATTAACTGCGTGGATTCAACAATTCAACATGGTAGAAAATTTTACAGAAAATCATCAAGTCTAAATCGAAGTAGACGACTGCCTGCTTACAACGGCTTTACTCACAGACAAATAAATTTTGGATTCGGTAAGAAAAACTGAGGATCAAGAACAGGGAGATGAAGAAGATGAGCCTGAGTCTCCGCCGAGCATTAAAGAAGCTCTTGGAGCAGCAAAATTATTGGAAAAGTACTTTCTTTATCACCAAGATGAATCAATATCGCGAGATATGAATAAAACAAGTAAAAAAATACAACACAATTACTGGTGCAGCAAAAGACGTCAGACGAAAATAACAGATTATACGCTATAGCTTCAAATAAGAATTGTTTTTATGTAATTTCTAACACTGGTCTGAAATAAAAATTTTCTTTTTCTAACACAGATTTTTCTTCGTTCCATTTAAGGACAACTCTCTATAACGTCAAAATATGCACAGTCGTTATATAGAGTTTATACTGTACTAAAACAAGGTGTTACTCTCAGCCAATATATTTCATAAACGTTACACTAGGTAACATTATTTGGACGCTTCTAATGGAGTAAGTGCTTTGCCAAATGGCCCGCGCCGCGCTTTTAATGCAATTTCGCTTCCCTTTGTGACTGAGAATTGGCGCAATCAATCCATTTACACTTTGTTTCGCCAACACAGCCACTAGCAACGTACCTACGCATAGGATGGGCTTTTAGCGTACAAATTGCTTCCTTTTTTACCCCACTATCTGTTACTTTATAAAATTAAATGAAACTTTAGAAATCGTTTAGCTATGAGACAGTTCTTTCTAAAAACTTGACGAAAGGCAATGTGTTCACGTTTGTTAGTCTAAGAATTTAAATTGAAGCGTCAGTAGCCTAATGGCAGGGCGCGGACCGCGAACTGGAAAGGTCGTGGGTTCGAATCCGCCATTCGACTACTGTCATGAACCACTTCTAACACAGGCATTTTTAGCTTACCAGTAGTGGTTAAAGGGAATATTAGCAATGTTTAATAGCATTACAAATATTTAAAAAAAAAATAGGTATATACCTAATGACTTCTTATTTTTACGCGAACATTACACATTGAATAAAACTGTTTACAGATTTAACACGTTTAATTTACTTATTTTAATTCCCGACGTTTCGGGTACTTTACAGCAACCCATGTTCACTTGGAGACTGAGATGTTTGACGTCCCGATGTCGTAGTTAGCCCGGGTACCTTCAGTTTTTGAATATTAATTTTTGGTTCGATCTACGCAGAATGAGCTTACAGTATCTTGAAGTCTTGTAGTGGCATGCTTTGATTTGGATTTAATTTTGTTAATTATAGGATCCCATGCAGATGCCAGCACCCATACATCTTCTCTAATGAAATTGGAATGTTTTTTTTTAATTTCAATAGCCTCGCGTATTATCTTTGGTAGGAATAGCTGTTCCGGTGCGAGGACTTGTGGTCTATCAAACCTGATGTAATGGCGGGGACTATATTGAACATTTTCACAAACTGCAGACTTCCCAGCGCTTAGGCATCCATTCTTCCATTTTGTGACTATCATGTAGCCAGGGCCTGATTTACCCACAGGCTAACTAGACTGGAGCCTAAGTCGCCAGTTTCGAGGGGACGCTGAACTTGCCTTTGCGGTTGCTCCGGAGTTAACACCGGTTCTAAAGTGTCTTTTAACGTACTCCAGCTCCCTAAACGTAATGCTGAACTTACGGAAGACAGCTTTAGTGCACCCGATCCCTAAAAAAGCGATCGCTCAGACCCGTCCAACTACAGGCTTAGCACCGTCGCCTCCATGTTCTCCAAAATATTGGAATCCATCATAAAGTGTCAGCTGGTTCTAGTTCTAATCTTCTAATTTACTTATCTCATAGATGAGCGGACGCAGTATTGTTCCTCAGTTTTCTTGCAGATTGGAGCATCACGGCCGTAGTAGACGGTACATACGCCGACTAGGAGCCTATTGTATATCAATTATATCTCTGTCAGTTTGTCAGCAAATTATATATCTATTTCTTTTGTATGTCAATTAGATGTTGCTATTGCTGATTGTAATATTGGTGATGCTTTATATATTGGCCGTGCTTATATTTATGGGAAACACGACATTGAGTTTTCATTTTCATTCATTCAACATCTGAAAAATATCACCAACGCACATTGGGCTAAACTCACGGTACCATCCACACTACCTGGATGCTGGCGGTCCACCATGACTATGCGATTTACTAGAAGTTTTCTTCCTCGCAAGACTTCTTTGTGGAATCATCTACCACCGGCGACTTTTCCGGACCGATGCAACTTTGAGACCTTTAAGAAACGAGCTTACTCTTTATTAAAAAGCCAGGAACGCTCCTGCAATATCCCTGATTTTGTAGTTATTCATGGGCGATAATCGACCCTTACTATCAGGAAAATATGATTAAATGTGGGCGAAACCGCGGCGTAGAAAGCTAGTAAAATATAAAAATCTAGTAAATTATATATTCGTGGGCTGGGCAGGCACAGACAGAACAGGCCGGTAGGGAGCGCATATTCATAGGTAGCCTAGGGCTATCGAAACTCTAAGTCACTACTGCTCAGTAGTAAAACCAAAAAATGTTTATTTGCGTTACAATTCCTTTGAGTGTTTGTGTTCAACTGTTAGTAGCAGTCTTCTTTTCAGTAGGTATGTAAATAATAATATATATAATCCGCTTTTCTTCTTTGTATTTTAACATGTAAATAATCTGCGACGGCCTGGTGGCGCAAGGGAACGTTTGCTTCCGGCTCTCTGCGGACCCTGAATATATAAACCCCGCAAAAATATGTTTGTATCTACAAATAATTAAACTTATACGAATACCGAGTGTTTGTCTGTATGGAATTTATGGATGTACCTACGCCTCAACGATATACTTAGTAGAAATTGTTATATGTGTGAGGATTGACTTTCAATAAGTATTATGTAATAATAATTATTTATATTATTGTATATAATCTATGTATAACTAAAATGATAAAGGTTTGCACTTTAGACTTTTAAACTGCTGGATAGATTTCAATTAGGTTTTCTAAGTTTTATTTCTTAGAAACTCGGTTTTTGTCTAAAAAAAATAATGCGATATATTAATTTAGTATAAAGTTATGAAAGTTTTAAGAAACAACGATTTTGTAAGCAAAGTAAATTTTTACTTGCAATCTTTTTGATGTTTTATCCTTCGCACATAACAAACTATGTTAATATATCAAGCAACGCGGACAATTATCAAGTAATATATATATATATATATATATATATATATATATATATATATATATATATATATATATATATATATATATATATATATATATATATATATATATATATATATATATTAATACTTAGTAGTAGTAGAGTTCTGTAGTTGTGGCGTAAATTAATCCACTACTTCATATCATGACGTGCGTAACACGACAAATGGGAAATGAAACAGGGCAATATACGTGATAATAACTCAAAAAACTTTAAAAAAAAACTACGGTTGCCAACCCTGAAACGTGAAACGTGGTAACTATGGTAAGTATGAAGCAATCTATGAAGGAGATATATGTGCAATTACATAATACTAGCGACCAGCATCGGCTTCACCTCGACTATGAGGCGTTATTTTTGAAGATTGAATTTCACTGAAGATAATCAAAGACCATTTATTTTATCAATCTTTCGTTTTTTTTCAAAAAAAGAAACTGTAAGTTTTTCTGATAAAATATAGCCTAAATCTCTTCTGGTATTGCTCTCTATCCGTTCCTAAAGTTTCATCACTATCAGTTAAGCCACTCCAGAGATTATCCCGGACAGACAAATAGACAGAGTAAAAAATTAAAAAAAAAATTGTTTATAATAGCATGCAATAACCCGCTGAGCAGAAGACAGTTATTTTAATATTACAGATAGACACTTCAATTTTATTTATATGTATTGATTTATATGTAAACTTTTGACAGGTTGTAATAAATTCTCTTTGGACAATGTCATATATTCTTAGATTAATAAAAATTATTAAATGTCTTCGACTGTCACACTGTCACTACAGCGATATCTTCAAATAAATTATAGATTTGGTTATTCTTAAGCTATTGTTTATTTATTTAGAAATATCAAATAAATGAAAAAGACTATTAAGTTACGTGATCCTTGTACTTATAGTGAAAGCAGCTGTAAGTAATCATTGCGTTTACAATTTATAAAAGTTAAAAAAAGTAAAGATACAGTCTATAATCGTCCCACTGTCGGCGGCGTAATCAAAATTTGCAAACGATTAAGCTCCTGCCCTACCGTGTAATGGCGATGTAAGAATATCCACTACCCCATATTATCCCGTGGGTGTCGTAAGAGGCGACAGAGGGAAACAAATCAGACGAGTAGCAATGTCTTCCTAAAAACAACTAAATATAAATAACTGCGGTTGAATGGCAAATATGATGAAATATGAAAATGATGCAATATCAGGGGTGACCCATGTTCAGCAGTGGACTTTAATAGGCTGTAACGGTAACGGTAACTTCTGAGCTACCACAATCTTATAATGTATACCTACATACTGTAAACTACGTAGTAAATAGAATAAACCTAGCAAGCTAACAGCATAGCAAAGTGGCGAAGCAATCAGCTTTGTAGCGGTTTCTAACGGTTGCCGTTGAGCAATCAGTTTCAAAATAGGAGGTTCAGATGCCTGGGTGATCAGTAATCGATTGCTGAAAACAGAATTTGAAAATTCGAAACCGTTCTCGAGATAATCGTGGGACAGACGGACAGACGGACAGACATCGTGAAATCAATAAGTGACTTCGCAAGCTTCGCCACTTAATAATAATGTGCCAAATGCTGACCGTAAGAGCCGATAATAGTCGGTTCATGACCACATGGATTTCATAAAAGGTTCAGTTTGTGGTAAAATATCGTAAAGACTGAATATGAATAGTGCCCAAATAGCCGTCGTCAGCCTACTGCCATTTCAGCATAGCAAGCCGTTAGAGTATATTGCTTACATAGCGCGAGCATACTGATTAAAGCAAGCGTAGGGTTACCAGATGAAAAAATTAAAAGTCCGGAGAAGAGCCCTGATTTCCATTTAAAAATCCTGAGATTTTTTTACAGTTTGAAAAGAAAACCTTACTTAAAAAGGTATCTTCACATATTAAGTATGATAAAACTGTTTAAGTACCTACTTGGATAAATAAGTTTTGATTTCTTTTTTTTTTTTGTCCTTGTGCAATTTATGTTTCTAAACTGCCTCCACGACACAGGAGAAAATCCTAGTGTGGGGGTAACGTTTTTAAAGAAAAAAAAGAAAGAAAAGAGAAAAGAAAAAGAAAAGATTTTAATTGTGGGATTATTACCATAGGAAAATTATTTTTAGTTTGCTTAACTTTTTATTAAAGAGATCTTTAAAATGTAAGCTGTATTATATTGAAAGTTCTAAAAATCCTGAGATTTCATGAGATTTGAAAAATCCAGCCGCAATCCTGAGAAGTCTAAAAATCCTGAAATCCCAGGACAAATCCTGAGATATGGTAACCCTGAACAAGCGTCAACGTTGTTATAATTATCATTCTATACCCAGTCAACCATTCGTTTAGACGCAAAAGTTCAGGAATTTCGAAATTTCTTCATTTTTACGAAAATCTCTATGAAGGGTATCAAGCCACACGTATTTTTGTGAGAAAGTATGTACGTTCTTTGTATATTTATATCAAAAGCGAGTAATTTTTTTTATACAATAAGGGTGACAAACGAGCACACAGCCCACCTGATGGTAAGTGGTTGCTGTGGGCCATAGACATCTACATCTATCTTCGTTGCAAATTAAAATGCAGATGCGTTGTCAGCCGTGAGCACTAAGATCGAATGCCTCTTTTCCAGCAGCTCTTTTACAGCATTAACCTGCTATTTTACGCTGGTATTCTGTGAGAGCATGGTCCTTCCCCGGTCGAGCCGACCCATTCGTGATACAACTATACTATTAATATAGCTGCATCATAGCTCTACCACGTAAAAAATATAGGTACCTAACAGGGCTTTGAATTTCATGGAAAGTATTAGCAATGTTTTCGGTGTAACTAATAGATCAGAGAATTCTTGGGCGTCTTGACCAACCTGCTCGCCAAGCGTGGCAACTATGGCAATATAACGCTGTAGTTGTTATGGCTGTAGCGCAAATAGGTCAACTTGACTAGGAAAGACCCAGTCGCTCACAAAATATCAGGTAACGGTATATTGCTGTTGTATTTTAGTGGGTGTATAGAATCGGAAAACCTTTTTATTGATAAAGAGCCATTTACCGACAAAATCTTAGTTCTCAGTAATGACAATGCATCTGCTTTTAGGCCATAATATCCACTCACCTGTATACTCATTTGACATTCACATTTTTTGATTTTTTTTAAATTTCTGTAAATAATCACCGCGATACTGTCGTCGTCGTCATAAACTGTCCGCTGGAATAAGCTGCAATCATAATCTACTAAAAACTTCGCAAACACTTCGTCAGAATGGCCGAAATCAGCATATAGTGAAGAAGTTTTTGCGAAAAATATTTTAAAGTATAATTTCTTATAATTTGACATTTACAAAGAAAGAACGATCACAAGACGTGGCTCGGTCACTTCTGATACCTCGTAAAGTTTTTTCAACGGCCTCGATAGTCTTGCGACGTGTTACGACACACTCATCCCTGAAACATCCCCTAAGGCACACTGAACTCACACACCACAACAACAGACACTCACAGAGCATGGCTTGACCTAGTTCTTTAGTTCGTTCGTTTAGCTTGACTTTAAAAGTTTGAAGATATTACCTTCGGATCGTATGGAAAGTTTTTCCACCTAGTAATAAAGTTTGTGTAACCGTGTCCGCCTTAACTAGAACTATTTCCTAAAATTCTTGAAATTCCGTAAAATGTCTAATATCAGTCACTAACTTAAACAAATTCAAAATCTGTAGCAATAAATGTTATGGAACATTCAGGGAATTAACACACCTGTACTTGACCGTTCTTTATCAATAATGTGGTATTTTGTTACCTCCTATTTAAATAATGGTAGACTTTCAGATGCGAGCAGCTGCATATTTCCTAACCATATAACATGTAAAGAGGAAGCTACCGGTATTACAGTAGCGGAGATAGACTCTTCAAATTCATCAGAATCCGGCTATGAGGTTGAAAAATGTGAACGTAAGCATGCTTGGTGTTACGTAGACAATAATGAACAACATATGAATGATGCAATTTATAATGTTAATAAGAACGCAAGTGAGAAGCGACGGATGAAAAATAAAGTGTGTCCTGAATTTATAAGCAGGGATATTGAGTATGTAAGATATAAAAATAATGAATCAAATTCAGATCATATTTACACTGGTTTCTACAATCACAAATGGCGTAATGCAAAAGAAGATACATCAACAAAAAATCCATTAAACTGCTTCACTATTATAAGTAACGAATTAGCCGATTCAGAATCTTTGTCAGATAAAGAAAATGGTGTTGAAAAAATACAATGCGGTGATGTAGTATTAGAAAGCGATTATTGGAACAATAACGATGATAATAATAATTCAAAATACAATAGCTATAAGGATTTGGATAACAGCAAACGTACAATATGGATTTATTCTTTTAAAAATAAAAATATATTAAATGAAGATATCACCGCGCCTATAAATATTTCTAGCACAGATAGCAATTCATCCACGTCCGTCGATTATGAGGACCGCGAGAAAGTGGAAAACCGGAGTAAAACCAAATACCAATATAGAGTTGCCTCTCCAACCCCAGCTACATATGTTCCTAGATTAAATTTTTATGTAGCGGCTACTCTACCAACAGTCACAGAAATAACAGAACCATACCAATATACCACCAATGCGCCTATATCCTTAAAATCCGATAATTTCCCGTTAGAAGAAAATAATACTAAAACAATAAATTCCAATAATTTTAAAGAAGATATATGTTTCAAGGAGTCTACTATTTCGGCAACTAATGTTATAAATTGGTTGGCTTTATCTCCACGAACAAAAAGGAGAAATCTTAAACTTCCTAAACTCATAAATAAAAATTATGTTATTGAAGAGGGAATAAATAATGATGAAAAGTGTAAATTAAAATGTAATAGTCTTTGGAATACATTAAATGTTAACGAAACAACTTTTGCGAGCACACCTGATCAAAAATGTGATAATAACAGTGTAGTTACGTACGTTGCAACAAAAAAAGATGAACAAACTTACTTTAAATCGATATCAACAGATCAAGAGAAAGTCGAATCACTAATAGATGAAAAAGGAGATTACAAGAAAATGAAGCTACTAAAAAAACCTCACATTCGAATAAATCAATTAATAAAAAAGGAACTGACAACCGACCCCATCGAAAATCTAAATGGAGATGGTTGGATTGGTGATAAAAAAGAACACGGAAATAAAGAAAATTTTTATAATGATGAAATTGACTCTATAGAAAATAAAGACAGGCTATTTAGTAAAAATATGCCTTTGTTAAAACCAGTAGAGTGGTCAGAATTTTTACCAATAACAGAAAGCGTTCCTTCTTTGTATCTATCATTGCCATCAGATATAAATGAGGACAAGCAATGTTGGTTTAAACGCATTATAAAATGTATCTGCTGTATAAAATGCAAATAAAAAATAATAAAACACGGCAAATCTTTTGTATTAGCGAATTTATTAAATTCAATCACAATTTTCCAGTTATTGGAGTACTTACAAAAAAATAAACCTGTCATTCGTTATGGTACTTTGCAAAGGAGAGAAAAAACCTGACACAATTAAAATTTGCAAACCATTCTATCTACACACATTTATACTATCACAATATTTGCAAACGAGCTTCCATATTGTACTTCTACAGTCGAATGGTATAACAAATTTGTGAAAAAGATAAGTCACAGGAATGTAATTCACAAGGTAGTACTTGTTCCATAACTAACTTAATCTATAGAATTGTTAAATAATGTGTTCCATGGTTTTAAGAGAAATTTCTCGTAGAATGTCTTAAAATTAGGACCGATATTTAATTGTCTAGCGACAAGCAGTTTTAATAGTAGTGGTGGACTAGTCAAGATTACATCAATCTTTACAATTAACATCCAATTTCATTAATTAGAAAATCAATACAAATATCTTACTTTACTGTAGATTATAATATTGCCCCGGTACTTTATATTTTGAAATGGCATACGTCTTAAATGCATCAAATTTAATGCTATTTTGTTACTTGCTGCAAGAATAATGTATCACATAATACGCTTAAGATTATATAATATTATTTAAGTTGTAAATTTATTTCATTTTATTAGCAAAACGCTAACATGTCAACAACAGCATAAGACTATTTTATGAGTATTATCATATGGTTAATAATTCAAAATCAGCTTTTTATTTCCATATATTTATGGAATTATTAAATTCATGTGTCTTAATAATAAATGGTTGTAATATACCCAGATTAATGATATACATAATGTATGGTTGTAGTATGCTCATATTAACGATATACATAACATTTCAGTTATATAATGCCGCGAATACATTATCGATATTCGTCGAAGGATTTTGCTGTCGCAATATATATTATATATTATGTGTCCTAGGAGTTTGAAAAATCGCGATACATTCGGTCTAACAAGAATACCAAAGCTTACTGTCCCGACAAAGTTCGCCCGCGTGGCTACACTTAGCTGTTTGAGTTGCAGGTAGGGTTGCCAACCATACTATATTTTATAAGGCATGCTATATATCTTTAGGAAAATTTAATTACACAAAAATAGTGTCAAATTTATTTATGGGTATTTTTTAAACAAGTTGAAAAAAAGAGCCATAAGAGCAATTTACAACATAGGTCCGAAGGCGTACCTTGGAGAAAATTTTAAAGAAATAGTAATGTACATTTTGTAAATACGCGGAACAAGCACAAGCTAATTATATAAGTTACTAGACTCCAAAGAGGTAGATAATTACCCTTGAGCATGAGGTGATCGCTACCATGCTGTTAAATGTTTTCATACTTTTGTATAAAACATTATATTGTTAATCTTTAAAAAAAAAGATCCCACTGGGTTTCTTGCTGGTTCTTCCCACGACAGAGGTTTTTTGCCATACCTGTGGTAAAGCTTAAATGACTTTCAATAAGTATTCTATATTGAATAAAAGTTTTTTAATCAATAAAAACTATATTTTAATGCGCATGCATATTTTAATTTTTGTCAAGTACTATATTCCTTGAAAATAGTTTAGTAGGCAACCCTAGTTGTAGCGCAACTTTTACTAGGTT
This sequence comes from Parnassius glacialis, assembly GCA_033319125.1. Classification (NCBI taxonomy): domain Eukaryota; kingdom Metazoa; phylum Arthropoda; class Insecta; order Lepidoptera; family Papilionidae; genus Parnassius; species Parnassius glacialis. The sequence continues at coordinate 33,797,505 of JAVANC010000028.1, read as the reverse complement.
GGTGGTTATGCGGACGAGTGTATTGTTGACGACGACGTGCTCGAAGGCGAAATATTTATCGCGACAGCGTACTACGAATAGTCATCCGATAATGAAATCTATTGCATGGGGCATAATTTAAACACAGCTTTAAAATATAATTGTACAAAAGATCTCCATATTTTAACTTTCTGTTTATACTTTTCTTAATTATATATTTCATTACCTACGGGAAGGTTATTTTTTTTTTAATTAAAATTAAGGTCAGCTCAATCAGCAAGTAATAATGGTGATATTATTTTGTGTTTCATTTGTATACATAAATCCTTTAGTAGTGGGTTTGTGCACATAAATGTTCAAATATACAAGACTGCAGATACTTTAGTGTTAAATATTGACAATGACTCTGAAATAATAACATCGTTATCGTTACAAAATTTAAAAGATACCATATAAAATAAATAATTCAGATTTCCTTTGAATTAACATTAAATGCCGTAGTGTAATACAAGATCATTTACTCAAATTCATCGTAATCACAATTGCTTGTTTTCTAATAAAATAAAAAATAAATTTCATGTTGACACTTTAACACTTTCACTGTCCGATTTTAAGATACAATAGTGAGACAATAGCAATGAACTATATGTGATACACAGGACAGCGAATGGGTTAGTGTAGATATCATTATTTTTTTTTAAAAAAAACCTTAGTTTTCTATTTCACAAAATTTTGTTAACATAATTACGTTTAACTTTAAATTTAATGTCCAAAATAAAGGCATTATATAATAAAAATCTATAATACTCTCACTGACTTAGAAATATGAAAAGAATCAACTGATACCTAAAACTGATTAATTTGATACTTATGAGGGTAGCATACGTTTGGTGCCGATATCCTAGTTTACAATGTACGAATTTCAAAGTCGTAGATACAATGAATTTTCCTTTGAGGAATAAAACATTACATTAAAACTGAAGAAATCCCAAAGGCGTGTATTAACATCAAAACTGTGTAAAGCCCGCTTTTCACTATGGGATATAATATATATTACATCTCGAGATATAAATTAATATCGCTCACCATACATTTCATATGGAACCGTTTACACTGAGCTATATACATTACATCTCAAGCTATAAATATTTTTTCGATCGACCGAGCGATATTTTCATATTATATTTCGCCCCCTGTACCCCGCACACCATTCCGCGCCCCTGCAGAACTGTGTACGGGGAAAAGGGGGGTAATCCAATGACCAATGACGAACGCACACTGGTTATAAGATTCTCACAGTGTGAACGCCAATCACGGGATATAATTTATATTTCGAGATATAATATATATTATATCCCATAGTGAAAAGCCAGCCTAAATGTATATTTTCGTTTTCGATATCGTTCAATAGTATTGTACGATATCGAAAACGAAAATATACATTTAATGCTATAGTATTGAATCAATACCATAGCATTAAAATAATCTTATCGATTTTTTTTCAGCTTCAGTTCAAATCGATATAGTTTGACAATGAGAATAAAGGCGACGTATTTACAATATTAATCTGTCAAGCAGTTAAAAAAACAGATCAGTAATTCGGTATACACAAACACTCAGCTTAAATCTATAGAGATGGTGTTCTCAAAATTATAATTAATGGCTCAGCTAAGTCACTTGTGTGGAGATATCCACAGTGTGGTACTACAAGGCAAATGTTAGTTACAGATAGTACCACTCTTGAGCCTTATATCAACAACTAAACCCAGATTTATGACGAGCAATCGCGACTACCCTTTTTCCATACCTGGAACTGTCACAGCAACGGCACTGCCACACATAAGCGTGTGGTACCACTACGCTTGTGACTACCGATTATTACTGTAGTGTTGGCACACTTGTACGTGATTGGACGGCAGTGACGTCACGACGTTGGTAAAGCTAGTTCGCGTCGGATGTAGAACAGAATGTACGGTTTGCACGAGGCCACCGCTGAGGCGTCACTGGCCCGCACTGTTTGATCGTTGAAGTGAAACCACTGATCCTCGTTAATCGCGAACGCAGTGTAATGACCAGAGCCGGCTCTGTAAATAAACAATATCATTGTATATTTTATATATCTATTATTTACTTATATTTTAAAGATTGGCAACCCTGAGGGACAAGACCCAGAGACACATACAAAAAAAGTTAAGTCTTATTGTAATAAAGAATAAAAAATTCTGCAAAACACCTAGTAGTACACTACATATTCAGACAATCATTATCATAATCATCATTACAGCCTAGGCTTGGGCAAAAAATATCGGCATATCGAAATATGTATTTATATCGTCGATATTTAAATCGCAATATTTATTAGAGTATCGAATTCGTATCAATTTCGTTATTTTTTAAAATGTTGTATTAATGGACAGAACATAAAACAAAAATGGAGCTACAAAAGCATTGACGTGTGGTTGTAGCTTTTTTTCGTCGTCCAACCGTCAGTAATATTAAATTTTGGGCCTTATCCTTACATCATGCAAATGATGACGATATATCGATATTTATAACACGTTATATATCGATACTGTTTAAGAATCTCGATTCGATATATATCGATATAATTTTTCCTTGCCCATCCCTATTACAGCCTATCTAAATTCTACTGCTGAACGGGATAATAACTACAACATAGGTATTTGAGATAATATAACGATAAGTCGATGCGGTTTACCATCTACGGTTTAGTGTGTGATGGGGATAGTGTACGCAATGAGTGCTAATAACTTTCTGCTCACCAGATGTCGCTAGTTGACATTGAGGTAAACTTTTTTGTTACACATATCATTTAATTGAGAAGTTAGTTTTTAATAAAAGTTTATCAGTTTCTAGAGTATTATATTAATACACAAAACAATGTCTCAGTGGTTTGCTCTTTAATTTTTTTGGCACATTTTTAACTATTTTAATTTTTTCTACTTTAAAAAACATCTGTGGTTTGATTTATTTATTTTTAATCTTATTAATATAAAAATTAGCTAATAGTACAGAAACAAACATTAACTTTTACATTTTCCGAGAAGATTAACTTCCCCGCTATGAAGTCTGTCAAATATTATAGCTCACTTTTAAGTGGCGTCACCCTGGTGACAAAAAACTCATTGAGGACGGGTAGAAGGCACTAATCAAAGTAGGTAAGACAGATCACCTTAATTTATTATGCCGATCTCAACTAATTAAATTTTAACATCTTTAACTTGGATTTTTGACTGGCTCAGTGGTCTAGTGATCGCAGTCGAGACTGCTGATCAAGAGGAGCCGATTTCATATCCCGCGTTTCATCAAATTACTTTATATTAGATTTTAGTAGAGGAGAGTGATCATTGTTCTTTAGACATATCTACTAAAGTGGAGTGAAAATTAATGGATATTTATTTTTTCGTTAAGTTTGTAATAGCATAGTGGTACAAAGCTGCCTATGGATGAAAGAATGAAGTATGATAAATATCTTTTGCTCCGGCATGAAAGAATTTTGATAAAAAATACAATTTCGTTCATTTTGTACAGCCTCATTAAGATGTATATAACCTCTAATAATTTATTGGAATTGTATTTTGCATATTTTCAATACTGAGACTGAAAGGTACTGAACTGAGAAAATAGAGCTTTACTAATGATGGGTGTGTTCAGAAACAAGAGAAAAGATTTTTTTAATACAGTTGCTCAAAAAGTGGCGTATTGCAGGGATGTATAGCGTTCGGGATGTTCATACTCGTGTTTTTTCTTTACCTTTTCCAAACTCGTGCATTCCTTTTCCCAACTGTCAAAATAATGTCTATTAAAAAGAAAAACCAACCACGAAGTTTTCACTAAAAATGTTCATATAAGTTTTTATGATTCATGAAAATATTTATAAAAAGAAGTTACTAATTAGTTTCAATATCAGATTTAATGATTAGATTCAATGAGTTAGTTTAGGTTTCATTTCATTTCATATCAATAAAAAAATTCTACCTAATACTTGGCTGTTTGGGCATAGTTCCCTTTGCCTACCCAGAATGGGTGAAGAAAACAAAAAAAAATTGTGCTTATATTATTTTACGGCTGGCGCCATTTTCCAAAAATGTTCTTTATTAAATTGCTTCCTTTTATCGCAACTGTATTAAAAATAGTTGTTCAGTACACGTGCGGAACCGTCATTGCAACTTGTTCCGACTGTCAACCCTCACCTTCGGCTGCGCTTCGGCTCGGGTAGACATTTGTCGGAACTCTTTGCAATGACAGGCTTTCCGCACTCGTAATGAAATATACTATTTATAGTTTTACAATAACGAACATTGACATGTTTCAGGCTTTCTTTGAAAACTGTTCTATCCGGGGCACCTTCAAATATAAACTTTCAGTCATAGTGAATATAAGACACACGTTTTTTTTTCACTCCACCCTAGTATTCACGAAAAAAGAACGGTAGTGTGCGGTACCCAGAGCCGTGGTGCACGATGACGGCGGCCAGGTCGTAGAGGTGCGCGTCGGGCGAGTGGTGCGCGGTGTGCGAGGGGGCCGCGGGGTGCGCGGGGGCGGGGCGCGGCTCCGCGCGCGGCACGAAGCGCGCCATGTCGAGCGCTCGCAGCGGGAACGAAATGCTCGTGTCCACCTTCGTCCTGCGTACACACAACTCACGTTACCGTTACGCCACAAGCGAAACAAACCGAAGCCTAAATCGCGCTATCTAAGTTTCGAAGTACTGAGGTATATAAAGCTCCGCACTATCAGACGGATCGTTAGTTAGATCTCCAAGGTAATCACCTGCCCGGCGGCAGATCTCCCTTCTTTATTACCACGGCCAAACAGTCTATTTAAAGTCCACCACTGAACACATAAGCCTCCCCCATAGATTGACTCATATTTGCCATAATTGCTACGCTTGGCAAGCGGTTTGGCAACCGCAGTTTTTTATTTCTAGTCGTTATTAAGAGGACGCTGCTCTCTATTTCGTGCTTTGTTTCAACCTGTCGCCTCTTAAGACACCCACGAGATGATATGAGGTAGAGGATATTCTTACACCGCCACTACGCGGTATACTACACTACTACACGACCCAACCGACGATTATTTTTCTATTATTACTTTCAAACATTGAACTAATATGCACTAAGTCAATAAACTTCCAAAACTTCAAACTTCAAAAAGAAAAAACTTCGATCGCTATTTTTGAAAGTAAGATTATTTTAATATATTTATAATGGTGTTAACTTGTACCACCTTAGAAACATTGAACTCACTCTCCTTGGTTCACAATCGACCAATGTATTTTTTACTACCCGCACCCACTAGAATTATACTAATAAACCTATAGACATTATTATTTTCACTTCATTTCAAGTGACAATTGTCTTCATGAGATATAAAGATTTTTTTTAAACCGACGTACCATAGTTTTTTATGACTGATTAAACAAAGAAGATGTATGAAATTGGGTGCTTGACATCGTTCGTAACAGTTATACAAAAATATCTAGGTAATATAATGATAAATTATAAGCATAATTAAAAGGTTTTTATTTCTGTATAAAAACATTTTTTAAAACTGAAAAACGAAAGCTAATGCTTTTACCATAGCAAAAACAAAATCTTTTTTAAATACTTTTGTCTATGGCATTAGATAATGAACGCTATTTTTTGTAATAAAAAATCAATTGAATAGGCTACGTTATTCATTATCAACATCATACAGTCTTTCATAAGTCCACTGATGAACATAGGCCTCCCCCAAGGAATGCCACAAAGCACGGTCATGAGCCACCTGCATCCATTGACTTCCTGCATGTCTTACCAGGTCGTCACCCGGTTACGTTATTAAACTAAACAAAATATTTGAATAATATCGGACACGATTGAATAGGCTGTATGGTCGTTGATCATTGCCTGTTTCGAAGGAGACTTGATAACTTTGAATTTAAACTTGTCATGCGCATTTGGCGAATCGAATTTTGGCGGGAACTCGACCGGCGGCGGCTTGCTGCTCCTGTATTGTTGTTTGAATAATGGTTTGAAGTGGACTTTGATATGTAAAAGTGGTGCGATTTTGTGTATTAAGTGTCTGCGATGTGAACTATTAATGGAAACTGTGAAACAGGTGCTCTGATGGTGATGGAATCTCAAGATAAGCTGTTTGTTTGCATAGGCGCCTTTAGATACCATCGCCAACTGTCAGCTGCCTGCTGGCTCAAGTTACCGTCAAAATCTCCCAGGGCTGCACAATGTGGCGCATCAACATATTGTGAAGCAGTGAAATATGAAGGAAAATTATACATGAAGACAAGGCTGTATGGCATAGTTCCTTTGCCTGCTCTTTCGAGCGAATAATAAAAACAACAACATTTGGCGAATCTACTAGTTAGTCTGTGCATTTGGCATTGTGGTTGTGTTTGTGGATATATTTCGAGTTTTTAATTTTCGAGAATTAATTTAACTTGACCCTTGGCTTTTCTCTCGATTTACTATTTATTGATTTATATTTTTCTTTTCAATTTATTGAAACAACTTATCCCAAGAACGAGTGATTTTACTACATAACCTACAAATAATAAAGCAAAATAAAAATAAAACCCCAGGCCCTACAAAAATATGATTTTTTGTCATAAGTAACAAATAATTAAATCTTCAAAATAAGATATATTTGAACTTTGTTCACGCCGGGCCCAAGCTTGTATGGAACAAAGTTCATCTCCTTCAAGCCCGTGAGCTCTAACATGTGTTGCAAACAACCAAATCTCGGTGTCTCTTCTATTACCTAGTGCATATTACTTCAAAGGTTTCCAGCAATTATATTATTTTAACTGACTTCAAAATAGGAGGAGGTACACAACTCGAATGCGTTTTTTTTCTGTAGGTTACTCAATATCTTGGCCAATTAAGGACCAATATAGAAGATTCTTTTTTTATTAAATAAGTTATAATTTAAGGGTAGTCTCATAAACTTTGAGGTACAATTCCACACCTAAGGGTGACAAAAAAAATTACTTCTATTAAGTTCTTCGAATTTGATTTTTACTTTTTGTTGAAAGTTATAATTATTTAGGTATTACAGTTATAACATGAATGGGTCGACGTGACCGGGGTAAGACCACGCTCTCACAGAACACCAACGTAAAATAACAGCTTAATGCTGCTGTGTTTCGTACGGTGAGTAAAGAGAACCGTAGACCTTTTTACTGGAAACAGGCCTTCCATCTTGGTCTTCAGGGGTGACAACATATCTGCATTTAGATTAAGGATAGATGTAATTGTCAATGGACCACAGCATCCACTTACTATCAGGTAAGTGAAGAGTGTGTGCTCGTTTGCCGCCCGACAACCACTTGGTAAATCAACACTTAAAATTGCAATTAACTATATCATTAGTACCGGCGGGGATCGAACCCAGGTTGTTAGCATACTGTGAAATATACAGCGAGTGCTTCGCTCCTTAACAATCACAGCTTACACTTTTAGGAATTAGGGGAGACTAGCATCTAGCAGTGTAGCATCTAACAAATCTCGAAATAATTAACTACACTTAATTATTAAGTACCTAAATGATGACAAAGTAACAGACACAAATTGTATTACCTAAAGTAGTTGTGCCATCGAAATCTTTTCAGGTGCAGACAGAGAACATTGGGTAGCCGCCGTATCCAAAACTGTTTGGTTGATTTCTGTTTGCTTTTACAACTACTGCAGAAATACCTTTCCGTATCTGCCAACTCTTCAACCTGTACAGAAAATTGTTATTAAGATCGTGGCCGAGTTTCGAGTACGGCTACGGCTCACAAATAATCTATGCCTTTCCCATAGGTTGCCTCATAGGAGGGATATTTACCATAGTTGCTAATAACAGCAACGGTGAAAAATCATCGTGATTTCGTCACGTTAGAACATTACGAACATGTTAGAACTACTTGTAACATTCGAACGACTTATAACATGACTTTATATATGCATTTTACATTTAGTTAAAAGTTAAAGTTACAGCCTATTAAACATCTCAGTATGGGCACAGGCCTCTTCATTTCCTAGAGGGTTTTAGGGCAAGGAAATGTTCGCCGCGATGCCCCAATGGGTGTTGGCGAACTTCATGTGTCTTCCAAATATTTTTTTCCTTATTTCTCAGACATGCAGGCTTCCTCACGATGTTTTCCTTCACCGCCGAGCACGTGGTAAATCAGCACTTAAAATTGCAATTAACAATTTCATTGGTGCCGGCGGGGATCGACCCCGGGGTGCTCGCGTACTGTGAAATTTACAGCGAGCGTTGAACATCTGAGCTACCACGGCTCTGTATTAAGTTTTATTTCAATAGTCGATTTTTTATTTCCTTCCTTACTATTATTTTTGAAATATACGAATTTCACCTAACCTAGCCAATTAGTCCGTCGGGATCGCGGTTTTTCTAAAAAGATCGATTTTCAAATGGATTTGAATCGAAAGCTTATTCTTAAATAAATAGAGATTAAAAGATCGATTAAAATTGATCTTCTTTGATTTAATTTTTGAGTTTGTATTTACACTACCAATAAAATACAACAAAGCGATAAAAAACGTAACTTTTTTCTATTCATTAATCCATTAAGAAGAGGCGAGCGAAACTGAGCACACAGTCATTTCGCGAGTTATCAAATAATTAAGGGAAAAACTGTAACTTTCTAAGTGTTTGAGTATATTCAGCTAATTGTAAATAATTTTATGGTTCAAAACGGAAAAATCGAATCTCGGTTTCTAGGGTGACAAAAATAGATCTTTTTGGAACAATAAATCGATTAATCGATTTCAGATCGTCATACCTAGTCGGTATACCGTTCTAATACACGGTACACGTACCTTGATATATAGTGGCAGCTATGGCAAATATACAAATATATGAGGCAATATATGGAGAAAGCGTAACAGAGTGGTATACTGGGAAATTTTTATTTCAAAAAATGAGACAATAGAGTATTTTGTACCATGTAAAAATAATAAAAAAATACATATTTATGATAGGTTTTGTAGTAAACAAGATAACGTTCTGTGCATTATTTCGAAATTTTTCAAGTTATCATCACGATTGTTGACTTTTATTGCATCATGGAAGACGGATTCGTAAAACCAAAAAGTAGAAATCTACCAAGGATAAATACATTGATGGTGGTAAATTTATTGCATGCAAACCCAATTTCACTCTGCCGATTTGAGAAAATTTCTTCACATTTAATATTAAAACATAAATGTAAGTACCTATTAGCAACTGTTGTTTATATAATAACACAATACCAGGTCAGTGTCAGTTTCGATAATACATAGTTATGTTTATCTATGATTACAATCATTAGCAATCATTAGTTATATCTAAGATAACCTAATCTATTACAAAATTCGACTTGCAATACCTATCAGCTCATGGTGTTTTATTTTGTATTTTTTTTTATGGGATAAGGGTGACAAACGAGCACACAGTCCACCTGATGGTAAGTGGTTGCTGCGGCCCATAGACATCTACATCAAACAAAATGCAGATGCGTTGTCACCCGTGAGGACTAAGATGGAATGCCTCATTTCCAGTAAAAAGGGCCTCCGGCCACCTGCACTCACCAAGCGAAACGCAGAGGTAAATCTCTACTTCACGCTGGTTTCCTGTGAGGTCGTGGTACCACCCCGGTTCGAGCCGGCCCATCCGTGCGACAGCAAAAGCTGCCGCGTGGCTCTACCACTGTTAGAAAAACTGTTGTATATACGATAGACAAACTTTCGTTGACTTATCATACTTACATCGAAGTGATCTTCACAGAAGTATAGTCTAGTTTTTGTAGACAATGTCTTCGGGTCTCTTTTTGCCAGTTTTAATCAAGTGTTTCTAATATTTAAATCAGTTGCATATTGAATCCATAAGAGTTCTAACCAAGTATTTCTCATATTTAAATCAGTCGGCACTTGAATCAATAACTCCCGGCGTTCTTATGCTCGTATTTTATCATTCAGACACAACACGCCAATGATAAAGATGATAACTCATTGTTAAACATCCAAAAATATGTTATTCCTTTGCAAAATTGTTTTATTTACTGGCGCAGTGACGTCACGTGTAATTTTTTGAGCACTATTCATTTAAAAAAATATTAGATAAATATGATAGTGGTGGATTCATTTAAAACACTATTTGAAAATGGGTGTAATACCCTATGTGTTGTAATGCGCAATTATTACAGAACTGTCCTGGAGAATAGGAGACAGTTGGCAGCCACTCTCTTTAACGCTGTTAAATTAATAATAAATTACGTTATAGATTTCTCGACATAATATTTCAAGTGGTAGCCTCTGAAGGCTTCAAGATCCCTACAATAATATTTAGCAGGACTGAGGGTAGCAATCCACACTCGTGTACATACAGGTACCTACTAATAACCTCATTGTCATATGTGGGAAAGTGAAAAAAGAGTTTTTGTTTTGTTACCCTAGTATTTCAGGTATTATATTCCCTTTAAGCAAACATGAGTCTTTCAAAATATGAGGATTTCATTATCATAAGATTTACCTGTACGAAACTTGCCAAGCAATCCGTCAGAGAGACGGGCGAGTCGTGTCGACCCGCCTCAGGTAACTCCAATGAAAGATCCAAGAATGGGTCAAACTTTTTACTCTCAGTCCCGCAAACCAAGCAACGAACCTGAAACCAAGCAAACATAAATTAACAAGTTATCCACATCACTATCATCATCATCATAGTAGCCTATCATAATTCCACAGCCATACATAGGCTTTCCTCCACAGATTGCTATAAAGCGCCATTCCTAATGTTTTCAAAACATTATTTCACTGTCTATTCTCGAAATTAACTATTAACTTCCTTCATTATCTAGAGATAAGTGGAAGTTTCTCTCTTCTCTTAATGTTTCCCTTCAACTAAAGCATGAAGGTGACAAATAAGAACAGTACACATGAAGGTAAATGGACGCTGTGACCTAAACACACCTCTATTTATCCTCAATCGAAATGCAGATATGTTTCTTCGGAGAGCGAAAGCCGAAACACTCATGGAATCATTCGCCATATGAAACAGCAGAATTATGCTGGTACTCTGTGCAAGTGTGGTCCTCTGCACGCAAAACGGATATTAATATTTCAGTGATGAGGTTCTAATTTGTGACATTAGGTGTATGGATGCGTCCACCTTAGTTACGTTACTAACCTCACACATTTTCAAAATATTATAATCCTACAAAAACAATTAATAAAAACAATAACATCTGAATTTAAAAAGTATGTGTGTGTTGCTATTCCGTAGAGGGTTTTAGAACAAGAAAGAGTTGACATTGCCCCAATATGAATTGGCAAACCTCCTCCAAAATGCTTTTATTTTAAATAAAGCACCCATGGTCACGGGGGGGGACTGAGGTGTATGACGTCCCAATGTCATAGTTAACCACGGCTACCTCTAGATTAAAACTTATTAATTTTTGTTCCGATCTACGCAGTATGAACTTACAGTATCTTGAAGTCTTGCAGTTGTATGCTTGGTTTGGCATTTAATTTTATTAATTATGTGATCCCAAAAATTAGTCTTATTTAAAGGTGTAGTGCTTCTCTTTGGTTTGGTTTTCCTTTTCACCGCTTAGCAAGTGGCGAATTAGCACTTAAAGTTACTTTAACATTTTGGTCCGAACAGGATCGAACTTGGTTTGCTAGAGTCATAAACATATTTTAAGGTGAACTTTTAACTCTTTACATACCACAGCTCAAGGATAGTTGTCGAATATATTTCTGAACTTAGACAAATTCTAAATTGAAATTATATACCAATATAATATAAACAAATATATTTTCACGAATCCATGGCGCTGTCGCATATCATTGAGTCGCCGCACTGAGGACCACGGGTTCGAATCCCGCACTGTTTACAAACATTAATTGCGCAAAGATCAACATTCCAGGTCTGGATGTTTGTCCTTATGCTTAATATTCTAATGTTTCTAAAGTGCCTCCACGATACAGGAGAAAATCTTAATGTGGTGGTAAAGTTTTTTTTTAAAGAAAAGAAAGAATACTCACTTCACTCTGGAGCGTGCCGCCAAACACAGCAGTTACTATAGAGGCGGAAGGTGTCCTTGGTACAAAAACACCATCAGATCGGTCTGGTGGCAGTAATTGCAGTAACTCTGTGTGCAACCTGGAACAATAAATAAATTCAATAATATACATAATACAAGTCGTGGCACGTAAGTCTAGCGCTGAACGAAATGTGGAGGGGACACGCATGAAATGAATTGCACGAATGCGACTGGAGAGCCAATCAGCGCGTGTATCGCTATCTGTAATCTAATTACTTACTAAGTGTAACACTTACGGGAAAAAAATTTAGTAGAGAGAGAGAGAGAGAGAGAAACCCAAAAAGAAGAAAGAAAGACCCTAAAGAAGATTTGTATGAGATATCAGAAACGCACACAATGCAATAAAGAATAACTTACCCAGGAATAGTCAAAAGTAATCGTTTCTTAAACTAAGTAATATAGCTGTGATGTTAGACGTAGTGTGGTTACCCAGTAGTTTTCGTAAGAGCGGCAATTCTTAAGTTAATTTAGCATTCAAGGCATTGCTTGGGGAAGGCCTGTGTTCAGCAGTGGACTTGTGGCACTCTTTAATGATGATAAACCCTGTTAAAATGGTTAAGCAAAATTTTCAAATTTTAGAAAGGGTAATAGTAACCTGTCTAACATATAGCGCAAGAACTCATGAGCATCCTGTTGTTGATAACCTCGAAACCTTGGCACAACTTTCCATATGACAAGGAATAAGCACTCTGGTGATATCGCACCCTTGGAACCGCAACCTCCTGTGTTTAGATTTATTAGTACCTAAAAAAAACAACTGAAGTTATATCAAGTCCAATCAATACTACAGTTATTAGCACACTAGCGCCGCTTTTTAAATTTTATTGAATAAAAATATTCTATTTTATGTGACTCTATTACCTCTTACTGGCACTAGCCGATGCTAAAGCTAAGTAAAGCGGGGTCTTTGACAATCCTCTTACTCGCCAGACAATGCAGAGGTAATAAAACCACATACAATTTGCATACAATTTTTTGTAATAAAATAAATAAAATATTGTTCGAGTTTAAAAAAAAAAGTTATTTCTATATATTATAAAAAAAGTTTGAGTAATGATCTTGATAACGTACTTAACGGGTTTTTGTTACATATTGTATAACTTATCTCTAGATGCAAAAATTTTTGTCAACTATTTTTCTGCCATTGTTCTTTGGGATCACCCCGATATCTGTCAGTGTATCTGTTTGTCACAATTATTCTTCTCACAAAGTTGATAATGATAGTTTCACTTCGTAATTTTTTTTACAATGTGAATATTAAATTCATCAATAATTCAACCATAGTGCCATTTTTTTGCACTAAATCAACATAATATAGTGAATAAGAGTTGTTTTGGTACATAAATATTTTTTAATAATTTGACTACAGCGCCACCTAACAGATATTGGTATAGCTATGAGACACCTTACAAATATATTGTGTGAATTAGACATGGACACAGACACACTCTTTTAGGGTTCGGCCGAGCACCGAGTATTAACGGCCGAGTACCGAGTACTCGGCCTTAATTATATTCCAGAGAAAAATAAAGACAAAAAGCCAATTTTTGTCATTATTATTACATTGGACACGTTAAAACATCAGGAACATGAGAAGCAGCAGAAATATTTAGAACGTACATAAGAATCTATAATAGAAATTATTATTACTAATATTTAAAATTTAAGAGAAGAAAATTGTGATGCAAAAACACTAGTTTTTCGACCCTATTTTGGTCTACTTTGTAAGGGAAATAACCGCACGCCGCCCGCTACCGCGTTTTTTTAAAGCCGAGTATTCGGCCGAGTACTCGGCCCAATCTTGGCCGTCATTCAGTACCCTGTGGCCGAGTACTCGGAGAATCACTACTCGTTCCATGTCTAGTGTGAATATAACTTAAATTTATAAGTTGTTCAAAAGTTACTAACAGAAGCATTAACAATATATAAAGTAATAAATTAAACATATTATTACAAAATTATATAAACGAAGATTGACTAACATGCAATATAATATATAATTACACAACAGTCGACATCTGTTTTCTAAATATCAAAATTTTCATAAAACTTCTGCATAACTTGCCTCATATATTCTCTAAATGAATGATGACAAATAACAAACTGTCTACAGGAAATTGATGTTAAATGACTTTTAAAATTCTTAAAAAAGATGTTTCCTTAATTCAGAATGTCCTGTTCACTCACAAGTGATCCTTTTCTACCCAGAAGTCCTTCTGGGTTAGAACCATCCTCTTGGGGATATAGTAACTCGACGGATGCAGATGGCTCAGGACCATGCTTAGTGGCATTCCTTGGGGGAGGCCTATGTTCAGCAGTGGACTTGTGGCGGGCTGTAAAGATGACGCTAAGGCTGAGTAGACAATGTATCTTTCACCTCGTTTTTTTTTTAATTTTGCAGTAGCCATGCAGGCTGCTTAGCTTGTTCGTCACTCTAGTTTACAAAAAAAATAAAAATGCTTACTTTTCTAAGCTCCTCCGCCATAACAACATCATGCATCTCCTGACGTGTATAACTTCTAGAATGATACACTTTCCTTCCATTTGTCTTCATCTCTAAAGATGGTAGCTGGTTAAAATAACAGCTAAATTCCTGTATATTATTCAAACTCTGCAATACAGCATTCATAAAACATGTGTTGCCTAAATTTTTTAATCCTACTATTCTTTTCTCTCTCAGAGTTTTTCCATTACATGGTAATATTTTTTTCTCTTTGATCTTAGAAGGTTGCACTGCATTTTCAGCTGAACTGCTATCTTCCGAGTGAGATCGTTTACGAGATCGTGGTCTTAAACTCCTAACAGGTTCCTCTGAATTCTGCAAGAGAAAAATTATCATTATTAAAAGCATTGCATATTAAAGACGTGTCCAATGTGTGCAGCGCCTACCCAACACCATGTTGTTTCATTGGCTGTATCAGGATGTTCTAAATATCTGTCACAGTTATTGATGAATGGATACACTATCAAAACTCTATGAAAAAGCTATGAAATATATTTCTTAGAAAGGTTATTCTTAAACAATTTTTTAACTAAAGTATAAGGTTGACAAAAGAGCTCAATGTCCACCTCATGGTCGGTAGATGCATTGTCTATCTTCAATTAAGAATCAAAAAATACGCGTGCATTTTCACTCCTGAGGAAAAAATAGAATGCCCCATTTCCAGAAGAAACAACAGCATGATGATGCTTTTTATGCTTGTCTTCTGTGAGATTGTGGCATTGCCACATGAGAAAATTATAAATCTTAAAATATCAATCAATCAATATATTTTTTATTGTACATCCAATACATTTTTTTCACATATCCTAGTTACACAAAAAATCAAGAAGGGGTACTACATAAGTATAAGAGGGAGTTGTACATAAATATTAATAATGTCCTCCAGACCGAATTTCGCTCACGGAGGCCAGCCTCAATGGAGACTAGCCATCCGCGCAGGACAGGATTATAGTGCCCAAGTGTATGCGCAAGCACAGGTACACTATCTATTCCTTCACTCTCATAGTCCGATGGGACAGTGAACCGACACGACCAGAGATAGATCAGGACCAACGGCTTTCCTGACTCCAGGCAGCTACTGAGAATTTCTTTATGGAAAAGCTCAATAACTGATTGTACAATATAAAAAAAAACAAATTACAAGTCAACAGCAGTTGAAGATAAATAGAATAGATACAAGGAAGGACTGAATAGAGTTCCTAATAATAAGTTATAAGTAAAGTTTTGAACTGAGGGTTAAATTTAAGTAAATATTACCTTGGAACTTTTCATATGCTTATTTTCATTAGAATCAGATAAAGAAACTGAATTTGTTATCACTCCAACAGGGTCACTAAGACTATCACTACAACTGCTAGATGATGTGAAATCAGAAATTCTGTTCTCTTCTTTACTGTCCGTTGATAAAAGTTTATCATTCTGCATAGAGGTGTTGTGTATAATATGACTGTTAATATTATCACTATCTCTGCTATTATGTTCAATTTGATCTATTTTACTGTTTGCCTCTAGACAATTTTCATCTCTTCTTAAATGCATTATACACTGTCTTATTTCTTCTATCTCTTGATTTGCCAAATCATTAACTACATAGTCATCACATTTGTAACTGCAAAAATAGCAACATTTTATATTATATGTAATATATAATGAACTAGTAAGAATAAATTACTAACTACTTTTGTATTGACAATAGGCCCTCCATGGTAACTTAATGAAACACATGTCGATTTTTTTTTATAGGTAATGGGTGACAAACGAGCACACAGTCTACCTGATGGTAAGTGGTTGCTGCGGCCCATAGACATCTACATCTATCCTCTATTACAAATCAAAATGTAGATGTGTTGTCACCCATGAGGACTAAAATGGAATGCCTCATTTCCAGTAAAAAGGGCCTCCGGCCACCTGCACTCACCAAGCGAAACGCAGAGGTAAACTGCTACTTCACGC
The DNA here is from genome assembly GCA_033319125.1 of Parnassius glacialis. Classification (NCBI taxonomy): domain Eukaryota; kingdom Metazoa; phylum Arthropoda; class Insecta; order Lepidoptera; family Papilionidae; genus Parnassius; species Parnassius glacialis. The sequence continues at coordinate 33,780,964 of JAVANC010000028.1, read as the reverse complement.
TGGTTTTCTATGAGGTTGTGGTACCACCCCGGTTCGAGCCGGCCCATCCGTGCAACAGCAAAAGCTGCCGCGTGGCTCTACCACTATTAGCTTATAGTATAATATTATATTTATTCCTTATAAGTTATTATAAAATTAAAAGTTATAAGTTATAATCAATAGATTACAATAGTAATATTAGTTTTACCATATCTAACGGGAATACTGAGAAATTAACAATTAAAATATAAATATCACAATAACCTAAAAACAAACTAAAAGCGATTGTCTAGGAGTTTTCACTGGTATTATAAGTTAAAATAGTGCACTGGTCAATAATTAATAGTATAAAAGAAAGTTGTAGGTACATTCAGCATTTATAGGTACTTTAAGGTTGATGGAAGTTTTTTTAGTAGTTCGTTCTTCTTTATATGCATTTTTTCCATATTACGTTAGCCAATTCACAAATATCAAAAGAACTTTTTTTCAGATTTTATGATTCCGGTTACATTTTCATCTTTAAGCAGTTAACAATAGGTATCTTTTTAATGTGTAATAAAATTAAGTTACGTTAAAGTTTCTAGTGGGCCCAAAAACAATTGTCTCCTTTCACAATGTGAGCAAGCCAGCTTCAATCCTCGCCGGTACTAATGATATTGTTAATTACAATTTTAATATATAATAAAACTGATTTATCACATATTTGGCAGTGCAAGGAAACATTGTGAGGAAACCTAGGTCTGAAATAAAAATATAAGAAAAAAAACCAAATCTTTTGTTTAATAGAAATGTATAAAAGATTAACTTCATGCATTGTTATTTTAATATATTTTGTAATGAAATATTTTACATAACTTTTTTTTAATATGAGTACCTAAATTTTTTTTACAGAAGAAAATGGAGATAGAATTGTGATCAAATTTAGAAAAAGTTTCATTAGTAACAAAATAAAACAATGTTCTGATTTTCATATCAGCCCATAACAACTCAACACTAGTTACCATTGTAGAAAACATATCAGTAAGTTGCAAAATATTATGTGCTTGCTAAAAAAAAGAGAAGTGATTGATACACCTCAGTTTAATTTAATATTATAACCACCTATCTGTTAAAAGATAATTACAGCAATCTTACAAATAATGTATTAAAGCTCTTGGCATAGTGATAAGCTGATATTATTATTGTATTGACATAAGTTTAATAAAAATAAAACATTCTTGAAATTTTTACCAGTAAACGGAATAAACATCACAGCTCATACAAAGCTGATGGTCGAACATTTCTGCATGTTCCCTGGCATGTCCATTTATGTATCGGCCACAATTGACAACTCCACAGTGTAAGCACAGCCAATTCTGCTCCGTCGTTAAACATGCTGAAGATTATAAAGAGGAATTATAAATAGGAGTTTCGATTCATTCTACAAGTAAAAATAAAGAAATTTTGCTGTCTCCAAAAGATGAAGGAAAAGTCATAAACATGGTAAAATTAAAATGAGCCTAAAACAACTCTATTTTATTCAATAAACAGTGCTAGAAATGCCAAATCTAAATTACAACATGTCCACTACTAGAAGTGTAAGATTTATTTGTCATAATCAATTTCAGCTATAAGCATTAAATAGTCTACTGTTAGGTGATGATTTTCCGAATTCCAATAATATAAGTAACTCTTATAATTTAGTTCCATACTTTTGTCCTACAGCATAACTTTTAGTTTTTAAGTAAATTAGATAAAAATTTGAACTTACATAGATAAAAATAGCTCCTAACCAATAAATACCAGTGATGGAAAGCAATGTCAAAGGTGTGAGGTGATGAAGAAGTTTCTACAGATGCTGTGCGGTATATAAGCTTCTTTTGTTTGTCCAGGGACTGTACAAAACACTATAGAGGGGATATTAGTCATAGTTATCATGCTTAACAGGCAGGTAAACAATCAGTTTTCAATTCATTCAGGAAGATGCTGTTGTCCATTACCTGTTTCATTTCCCTCTATCGCCTCTTACGAGACCCACGTGATGATATGGTGGTAGATTCTTTTACCCCACTACCACACGACGAATAAAAGACAATTTAAAGTGACGAAGTCACAAATTACTTCCGCGGCGCAGAAACAAACCTATCCTATCAATCATGAATGATTTTGAAAACTTGTTAAATTTACGTAAATTATTCTTGTTTTCCGCAGATAGTAAAACATTTACGTGCCATTCATTAGAAATTTGGCTTTATTTATTACACAGATATTAACCTACAAGGTATTCTCAAGTCAGATTGTTTGATCAATATTAGTAGTCGTAAAGTGATTCGAACTCATTGCATTTATACCACGCTAAGCATCAGCATAAGAACGTCACTTGCGGTCACCAATGCCGCCTCCCCTCCCGCACTTCACGAACAGCTGATTATTTTAAGTTCGGTGTATTGATTTTTCAATCTAACCCCGCATATTAAACAAAAAATGACTCTGTTATAACGAATGTAATTTAAGAAGATTTAATACAGTCTAATAATTAAAATAATTCAGTTTCTTACCTGAACAGTGTAAGTTCTTTGTGATAGTGTCGTCTTGAAAGATGAAACCCTTATCCACTTTAACATTATCTAACAAATGTGTACATTCCATAATGCATGCTATAATAAATGTTATAAAATCTAAATAAAATCGTGTTTTAAATTCATAGAATTAAAGTGAAATTAAAAAACCACCAAAGGTACACTCCAAATCGAAACCTCGAAAACGAACGAGATGAGACGAGAACAACGAACGAGTGAATTATCTATGGAGTGAACTATAGTCACCTAAGTGAACGAAACATGAACGAAATGAGATTAACGAGAATCGAGATCGTAGAGTAGTCTATATTATATGGGCAGATAGGGAGCATAGAGTAATATAATCATTCGAATAGCTCGCTATACTATTATTTTTATTCTGTGTCGCTATTCAAACCGTTCGATTGTAAAAATGGACCAATCTAACAGTTAGTTTGGACGTGGTTATGCAAAAAGGATCCAACCCGGGTTTGTGTCAAAAATGTTGACTTGAAGAATAATGTTTGTGGTCTATACTATTATGTGATGTAACATTTTTAGCAAACGTAACACAAATAAAAAGAAAAATTACAAGCAGATAGAAACCATTCCGATAATTTGAGTTTATGATATTTGAAGTATGGATAGTTCAAATATCATAAACTCAAATGAACTTATCGGGGGTTGGATCCTTTTTGCATAACTACGTCCGTTTATACACGTGGTAGAGCCACGCTACAGTAGTTGTAGCAATAAAACCCTTTTTATTGGAAATGAGACATTCCATCTTAGTCCTCAGGGGTGACAACAAATCTGCATTTTGATTCTTGTTCTTGATAGATGTAGATAGGCCACAGCACCCACTTATTACCATGTGGACTGTATATTCGCTTTTCATCCCTATTCCATAAAAAATCAATGAAAATTAAGTGTCATTTACCTATTCTACATTTATATTATCGACCCTATCTAAAATATCTAGATACGCAAATTTTCTTTAATGAACTCTAGTTCTTAAATATAACACCTAAACACAGACAAACATAATGCTTACATACCTAAAACTAAGGGTAGATAGGACTAGGAGACTAGGACTGACACAATGCCGTGAGGCATTCGCTGCAAGTCAAACTTAAGTGTTAAAGAAAATTGTTGATACGTGCAAAAAATGATAAAAAATAGCAATCACACATATTTTCTGATACTGATGCATTTTGATGATCATTCGAATGAAAAAATCATGGAATACCGAAAGATCTTTCGAATGACTTTTCGAATTTCAAAGATGATTAGCAAATTATTTGGGGACGAAAACGTAGGGACAGAAATAATCGATTGTCGTAATATAATCAAAGAGACTATGTTTAAAAGGCGAACATTTCGAGCGACCAAGAGATACCAACCTCAAGATTCAAATCAAAACATGACTAATTTTTGGCTAAAAACGTGTCCAATAAGGGTGGCGCTGCAGTAGCATAGGATAAATTAAAAAAAAAGCGCCAAAAGTAATTAGAATAAGATGGAGAAATAAACAAGGACCGACCAATCCGCTTGGTTTTGTACTACGTAAATAGTTGAGATTTTGTATACTGGCATTTTACTAACTACTCTAATCATGATTTTTTTAAATATTTGAATTCAGCTGACTTCACTCCGTTCATAACAGCTATCTTCATATCGTAGTTTTTCAGACGCCAGCGCTATTGTGGTAGGTTTTGGAAGATCTATTTCCAGTAAATAATAGGACACTTTTTGAACTTTCGCCCCTTTTTAAGATGGTTCTCCTTGTACTCTACACTCCATATTTTGGGCATACAGTGCTGACATTTATTATTATAGTGCTATAAATATCTACCCTCGAATAACGTTATCGATATATTGTTTATCGATAATTTTATATAATAAAATTTAGTTCTCTAAGCTGAATGATTTATTACCAAAAAAGTTTTTACTTGGAGGAGATTGAGTAAAAATGGCGATGAAGATAAGAAATCAATGTATTTTACACAGCAACTTGTAATTATATCTCTACAATTATTAGGTAAAAAAATATGTTTAAAAAACAAAATAAACAACGCACAATTATACTACATAGTAATAAAATTCAGTAAAAAAAATAAGTGAGGACTCCGTAGCGCAGTGGCTAAATGTTTGGCTGCGCCACTGCAGGACCGAAAGTTCGTTCCCGCACTGAACAAGCGTTTCTATGCTGTACAATAAAATAGTCTACGTCTGAATACTTGTTTTTATAGTTAGTTTTTATTTTTCAAAAAGAAGGGTAAAAATATTGTTTTTTTTTTAACTGATTAGATTATTTTGCTTTTAAGTGTAAAAAATTATATGTACAAATCACTAGGCTTCTTTACAGAGGTAATCGTACATACTACTCGCCGAGACCGTTTACTAATAGTCACTTTCAAAATTAGTGCTCATTATAGCTAATGTTTGTAGATGAATCTATAAAAAAAAAACTGTAAATATTGGTAATCAGGTAATTATAAATAACTTCGAGTTTAGTTATAATAGAATTCTTACCAAAAAGTGATTTAGAAGGATATTATCTTTTGTTACATGTAAAGGAAATGCCATCCAAAACATAACTTGTAAAAAAAACCTAGTCTCGCAACTCAGTTCTACCGTAAAAAGTTGTGAGATCCACGTAATACCAAGTCCTTGTGTCTTAAGTTATTACGTAATTAGCTAACCTAACAACATCTTATAGGGACCATATCAATATTAAAAATCTTTTATGTCTTAAATATCCATATCTCTCAAGTAATACATATTATATTAAATTAGATTGTTTAGTGCGATTGCCAAGTCAATTTATTTATTTAACACATAAAAGATTTTTAATATTGATATGGTCCCTATAAGACGTTGTTAGGTTAGCTAATTACGTAATAACTTAAGACAAAAGGACCCTTAATTAGGGACTGAATAAATTAACCGACTTGGTATTACATGGATCTCACAAATTTTTACGGTAGAAAAACTGAGTTGCGAGACTTGGTTTTTTTTTACTAGTTATGTTTTTGATGGCATCTCATCTCTTTTTGTAGATAGTTATATCTAGGTACCTATCTACACCTATTATTTCATTATATTATACATATATATGTACACTGAGTCATTCACTGCAAATGTAACTTTGTAATCCTATATATTTATATGGGATTACAAAGTTATTTATGCAGTTGGTATATCTCGAAAACTGGACCGAAATTGCAAAATAGTTTAATTTTTCCTTGATATATATATATATATATATATATATATATATATATATATATATATATATATATATAAACAATAATTGTGAACAAAATTTGAAGCCTCTATGTCTGCTAGAAGTGCCTTATAGTTTTGATGATCGGTCAGTCAATGAGTGACAAAATTAAGAAACTTTGACTAGTTATAATTCTTAAGCTACTAATTCAAATTTAATGAAATTTGAAATATACCGAGTTTATACAATGCCTACTTGGTAACTGTAAAATTCAGGCTTCTAGTTTTATCCACAACGAAGTTATAGGGTTTCGAATATGGCCTGAACTGCTTCGAGAAAAGGATGGTACGGCCGTGCAGCTTTTTTGCTCAACTTGGCGGGGGCACCGCCGTGCCCCCAGATCTAATTAACATACACATCAGTATGGAAGCTTTAAGTCCATTGATGGAATAACAGTTCATTTTAGTTGGGTTTAAATCCTCGGATTTGCAATGTTTGTCACAAATATGCTTTAAACTGTGAGGCTTTTTCAATTGCTACATCTGACATGTCTTCATTCCCAACTAACTTCACCCATTGTTTACATCTGAAAAAATTATATGAATAAAATCACATTTTTATTGAACAAATGGAATGTAAGCACAATTAATAATATAGTTTCTAAGTATAGCTCGTTTCGTATTGCCATCCCATCGAACTATCAGAGTTATGAAAAAGAGTGTTTGTATTTGTGCACACAATCGTACACTATCGTTAAATGTACTACGTAGATGGCTAGTCTCCGGTGATACTAGCGTCCGTGATCGAAGTGCGGTAATGCACTAAAAAGACCGAAACAAGTTTGAGAATAGAAAACAAAATTAAAATAAACTATAAACAGAAACAGAAACTTTTTTATTCAATATAGATTATAAATAATACTTATTGAAAGTCACTCTTTTGTATAATTACCACTGGTTCGAAAAAAACCTCTGTCCTGGGAAGAACCAGCAATAAATCCAGCGGGACTTTGTTTTTTAAATAACAGCTTACAATCACGTATGTTACACAATTTAACAACACAACAAATTAGAAATAGCTTGGTAGCGATCACCTCATTTCCAGGGGTTATTATCATCTATAAATTCTTTAATACTATAATAACCCTTTTTATACAAACTTAGTTTAATAAAGTTTTTGAACTCTGAGCAGGTCAAATTTTGTATATTTTCTGGAATTTTGTTGCAAAAGCGTATACATCGCCCCAAGAATGAATTACTGACTCGATGGAGTCGAGTAACTGGTATTACTAGCTTGTGTCTGTTCCTAGTATTTACAGAATGAATATCACTTATTTTTGTAAAACTACTTTTATTTTTATGTACGTACATTACATTTTCATAAATGTATTGAGAGGCCAAAGTTAATATATTAATTTCCTTAAATTTTTGTCGAAGCGACTCTTTAGGCTTTAAATCATAAATTGCTCTTATGGCCCTCTTCTGCAAAACAAATACAATGTCAGTGTTAGCTGCGTGTCCCCATAGCAAAATACCATACGACATTATGCTATGGAAATAGCTAAAGTAAACTAGTCTAGCTGTTTCAACACTAGTTAGACTTCTAATCTTTTTTACGGCATATGCTGCAGAACTAAGTCTGCTTGCTAGTTTTGATATATGGGGGCTCCATTGAAGCTTCGCGTCTAGTGTGATTCCAAGAAAAATTGTGGTATCTACAAGACTCACTTTCTTCCCATTTAAAATTACATTAGTATTTAATTGTTTGATATTTGGAGTCATAAATTTCATACATTTCGTTTTAGTGCCATTTAAATGCAAATTATTAACATAGAACCAATTTACTAATTTAGATATAGCATTATTTACTTCGTCATATTTTAGCAATTGTCGACTTAATTTGAAAATTAAAGAAGTGTCATCTGCAAATAATACTATATCATGGTTATCTCCTACTATGTAAGGTAAATCATTAATGTATACAAGAAACAGAAAGGGGCCGAGAATTGAGCCTTGAGGCACGCCCATCTGTACCATCGACCCGGAAGAACTCATACTGTTAATGACAAATTTTTGCGTTCTCTTACTTAATTAATTTAAGAGCATCACTTCTTACACCGTAGTGTTGAAGTTTCCTGATTAATGTTTCATGGTGAACACAATCGAAGGCTTTGGATAGGTCACAAAATATACCCAAAGCATCCTGTGAATTTTCCCATGCATTAAATATATATTTAATCAGCTCAACACCGGCATCAGTTGTCGAGCGACCCCTTGTGAAACCAAATTGATTTTTATGAAGTAAATTATTTATATTAAAGAAATTTAACATTTGATCAAGAATAATTTTTTCAAAAATCTTACTAAGTGTTGGTACCTAGTACAGAAATAGGTCTAAAATTGGCGGGGTCTAATGTACTACCAGATTTAAATAAAGGTACTGTACTGTAGGTAATGTACTACTAGATTTAAATAAAGGTCGTTAAATAAACTATCTTAACAAAGTAAACTCTACTTCGGTTTAACAGACTATATTATGAGCTGAAAGCTTAAGATACCCGCCTTAAGTTTAGTAGCAAGCGGAATCCATTAATTTTCTTAAGCCCGGTTTCCACCGCGGAAGGGTAATGAGTCGAAAATGGTAAGCGGAACGGACTCCTTTTAAAAAAAATAGGTTTGCATTCCCACCAACAGAGTTTGCCTGAGTTTTGCCTGTTGATTTCCACTGCAAACGGATAGCGACAGAAAGGAATCAGCGGAGCGAGCTGAACGGAATATGAGAAATGGGAAATGAATAGTCAATTTCCACAGAGAGCGAGTTCAGTTGGAGTTTTGAACTGGTTACGTGCGGTATATTTTGTTGTATGAATTCGCGATGTTATCGAGTGACACGGAATCAAGTGAGGACAGTAATTATGTATACCGAAAGAAAAAGTATATATTATTATATCTTAAGCACAGAAAAAAAACGTGCAAAACGGAGATTTTGGTTATGTCGGTACATTCGAGAAAGGACGTTGAAAGGGGAATATAGGCTATTCAATGATTTGGACGACAAAAAATTTAAAAACTATTACAGGGTTAGCAGAGAACAATTTCAATAACTTTTGTCATTTGTAAAGGCCGACATTTTAAAACAAAATACTAACTACAGGAAACAGCAACGTCGAGCGAGCCCGTTTCAAACTAGTCGGCGAGACCGCGACGCAGCGGACACATGTTACTCGTTTGGGCCGTTCCGCTCAACTCTTTTTCAGTGGAAACACTACTTTGTAAAATTTGATTGCGAGTTGAAATGACTCATTAATGACTCCGGTCCGAGTCCGCAGCTCATTTTTACTCTTTTCGACCTCGTTGTCATTTATACTCAACTCTTTGTTGGTGGAAACACATGTATGCAGTTTTGTATTGCAAGGTAAAAGGAGTAATTAATGGGTCCGTTCCGCTCGCGGTGGAAACCGGGCTTTACGGTTTATAATTTGCAAATTAATAATCTTCCCCTCACCAGATGTCGCTAGTTGTGGCTTAGGTAAAGTTTGACACAGTGTCAGTTAATTGAAAAATTAGTTTTAAATAATAGTTTATCATTATCTAGAGTATTATATTAATACACAACACAATGCGTCAGTGGTTTGATTTTTAAATTTTTGCACTTTATACCTCTTTTTTTAGGGTTCCGTACCTCAAAAGGAAAAAACGGAACCCTTATAGGATCACTTTGTTGTCCGTCTGTCTGTCAAGATCCTTTTTCTCGGGAAAGCGTGGAGGTATCAAGCTGAAATTTATATCAAATACTCAAGTCTACTGTCCCTTGGAGCTGTGAAAGAATCAAACTTCTAAGCCAACGCAATCAAAAGATACAGCCGTTTATGCCGCAAATTTTTGTAATTAATATAAAATATAACTAATAATACAGAAAGAAACCTTAAAGATTACACTTTCCTAAGAAATTTTCGTCCCCACTATGAAATCTGTCAAAAATTTTACCTCACTGTAAAGTAGCGCCGCCCTGGTGGCAGAATAATTCGTGGATGCCCTGCCTTATTGCCTCAGCCAGCATCGGAATCCTCGGCGTCAACATATCGAGTGACGTGTAATTTCTTGGTGACTTGGAAGAGAAGGCCAAGTTGGGCTCTAAAAAACTTGGCGTGCTCAGCAGAGCGGTACAGTATTTCATGCCGGCACACCGCCTGCAACTTTACAAGGCGCAGGTTAGTAGTGTTCATTAAACATCGATTGTTGAAGTATTCGATAGTTTCTTATAAGACTATCGATATATCGATAGTCTATCGATATATCGATAGTCTATCGATATATCGATAGTCTTATATAGATAGACTATCGATATATCGATAGACTATCGATTGTTTTTGACCAGGTATCACAAATAATAATAACAATAAGTAATTATTACACTTTTTTGTTTGCTCGTCTTTGAGGAATACGCAATTTGTCACTGGCTGTGTAGAACTGTGAAGGAAAGTCACAATAGGGGCTTTGTCTTCATCAACTGATTACTATTAAAATAATTTTTAAAAGAACTTCTAGATTTTTTTGGTTGCATTTCATTTTGAACTTGATGTTCAATCCGAATCCCTCTTTCGATTATTACCTATCTATTTTATCGGCATGTTTTCTTTTCAAGTGATCTCTTAGATTGGTCGTATTTCCTAAATGCTTATATTCTTGATTATAAAAGTTACACTTTACAAACGGACTATTATTGTCCTCTATCTAGAAATAAATCCACATTAATAATTGATTTTTAGGATAAATGTTCGATTCATTATGAAGTCAAATACAAAACAAATCAGTAAACTATAAAACGCAAGATCAACCGCCATTTCTAGCACTCGCACAAATAGTGATTTACGTCAGCGTTACACATATTATTTAGCTATTCACACACAGTTTATTTACAGGGATTTCTCTGGCCTTAGACTAAAGGGAGACATCTACTATAGATAAAATTACGATAAGGATGGCAATCGATAGTTTAACCAGACTATCGATAGAATAGATAGTGCAAACACTATCGATTAATCGATAGTCTATCGATGTTTAAGGAACACTACAGGTTAGGCCTCACATGGAATAATGTTCCAATCTCTGGGCTGCCCAGTGCCAGCTCCTTCCATTTGATCGCATCCAGCGCAGAGCGATTAGAATCTTCGACGATCGAGCTCTTTCTGATATTTTTTTAACTTATTATAAGCCAGTGCTTAACTACAATCCCACCTGGTGGTAAGTGGTTATGCAGGCCTAGATGGTCAATCGCACTGTCTTAGCGTAACAAAAGCCAACTCACTCTTGCTTTGAAGACGTCTTAATTAATTATTCCACACCTTTGCTGTACTCATTACAAAAGACGAAGCAAACCTTTTGGTTCTAATGCGAGGAATATCGACAACAAAGGCTGATTGGCTTGACTCACTGGCACTGTGAAGAGATGTTGCATCTCGTTGTGTATTTTATCGCATCTATCACGGGGAGTGCTCTGAGGAATTGTTCAGACTAATTCCAGCCGCTCATTTTCACCATCGCACACCGAACATTTTAATTTTTTAACAATTTTAACAGTGGTAGAGCCAGGCGGCAGCTTTTGTTGTCGCATGGATGGGCCGGCTCGAACCGGGGTGGTACCACGACCTCACAGAATACCAGCGTGAAGTAGAGGTTTACCTCTGCGTTTCGCTTGGTGAGTGCAGGTGGCCGGAGGCCCTTTTTACTGGAAATGAGGCATTCCATCCTAGTCCTCACGGGTGAAAACGCATCTGCATTTTGATCTGTAACAGAGGATAGATGTAGATGTCTATGGGCCGCAGCAACCACTTACCATCAGGTGGACTGTGTGCTTGTTTTTCGCCCTTATCCTATAAAAAAAAACATAAAACTCGCAATACCACCCACACTATCTGGATGATTGGCGGTCTACCACTGTGTGATTTACAAGAGGTTTTATTCCTCGCAAAACTTCCTTGTGGAATCGACTACCACCAGCGATTTTTCCGGACCGATACGACTTAGGGACCTTCAAGAAAGGAGTCAACTCCTTTTTAAAAGGCTGGCAATGCTTCTGCAATACCCCTGGTGTTGCAGTTGTTCATGGGTGGCGGTAGTCACTTACCATCAGGTGAGCCGCATGCTCGTTTGCCCCCTCTCCTATAGAAAAAATATTAAAATAAATGTAAATATAACCGTTGGATTTGACATTTGAACCTATTCGATTTGACAAGGTCATTGATAGATATATTACCGGTAGAAAGAGATAACCGCCATTAAAATTTGGTCGTATCGTATATATAATTTTTACTATAGAAGTTGCACCAGCCTACTGATACCTAAGCACCTGCGGAGGTGAGCATGGGTGCTTGTGATTTGCTTCGCAAGGGCGAAGGGTCTGCACTCCCCGCAGCACCGAAGCCGTTGCAGAAGTAACTATGTCAATATTCCTGCAACGCAAATTTCAACAGTTCGTTGCGGGGAAAATTTTAGAGCAACTAATTTTTAAACTTGGTACCTAATTAGCACCTAAAAAGCCCCTAATTTGAGCTTTTTCTAAAAGCAATTTTGATTCTATTTTGATTTTCAGAAAACCTGAATTTTGAATCTGCTGTGTTTTGAATTACTACTTTATTTTTATTAGGGGCGCCTTGTCATTTCCTATACTTGCAGCACCTAATTAGCCCTTAATTACTTGCTATTAATATTTATTGTATATCTAATAGTCATTGCGTTGCTAGCGGTACGTTTTGCCAGCAACGCAAATTTCAATCGTTCGTTGCGGTGAAAATTTTAGGGCAACTAATTAGCACCTAAAAAGCCCCTAATTTTGGATTTTTCCAAACGCAAATTCCCGACTTTGCGTTGCTGGCGAGACACAACTACCCGAAACATCTTGCGATACTATCATGTAAATACATTTTAATCTTATATACGAGGGCGGCACTGAAAATTTCGGGAATCAAGGAAGTGACACAACATTACTATTTAAAAAATGTATTTATTGCTTTTCGAAGTATTCTCCGCGAAATTTGACACATTTTTCCATACGATGGAACCAATCATTGAAGCAACCATTCCATTCGGAAGTTGGCGTCTCCAAAATGGCCGTTTTGTAGGCGTCCACAGCTTCTTCAGGTGATGAAAATCTCTGTCCACGCAATTTATTCTTTATTTTAGGGAAATTATAGAAATCATTAGGGCTTAGGTCGGGGCTGTACGGCGGATGGTCTAATAATTCTATGTTTTCTTGCTCTAAAAACTCTTTTGTTCTGTGTGCGGTGTGAGAACTCGCATTGTCGTGATGGAGGATGATGCGGCGGTTGTAGTTCTCTTTACGGAGTTCAGAAACGACCTGTGGCAAACAAATGCTAGCATACCATTCTGCATTAACCGTTCTTTGTCCCTCAAGAGGAATAGTAAATGCAATATTGAATAATGAAAATTTTGGAGGTTAATACGTGATATTTTACTTGATTTATAAAATAGTGGAAAAAAGAAAACACATACACTATACTAGAATAAACCTACTATATTTTGTAGTCACATAATATTTTATTATTTTTTTACATTCACTAATAATGGATTAGATGACTTGACAGGCAAGTGGTACGTGATCAGACCAATAGATGTCTTGGTAAACTTCAACCTTTTCTAGTTATTTCCCGCTGCTTCAGACATCAGGCAATGATCATACTACCATTTGCTTCCAAAGATATCACTTACAAACATTAACTTCTTATCATATTTATTACTGCGATTTTGCAATGCTTAGAAAAGTGGAAATAGCATAAAAAATAAAAAAAGTAGCCCAGGTCTAGTGTGTGAAAAAAAGACTTGATAGGCTGTAAAGGTACCAATATATAATTAGTAGTTATTAATGAAAGTTTAATCAAGTTGTTTCGTCTTATGCACCACAAGAGTTATTTCCTCCGACATAGTTTTTTGATCCGGATTATGGCAGAATTCCATTCAAAGATTAGGGTTAGCCAAGGTGGACTGCTAGATGACATAAAGCAACAATGAGAAATGTTTGCTGACAAGCTTGCTAATATACATCCCGTATATCTCCCTAAAGACAATTGTACTAAGCAGGCTTTCGCACTGCAACCATGATAGGTTTTATCGATGCTTAGTCCTACCGCTTATGGTTTCTGTAAATTAAAAATATAATTGTGATTCTCCAAACGGTGAGACAATAATTATTTTTACTGTGTGCTAAGTTTTTTCACTATTCTAAGCCAACGCTTGACAACTATCCCACCTGGTGGTAACTGGTATGCAGCCAAAGATGGTGAAGCGCAATAACTTAACAAAAGCCTATTCAATCTTGCCTTAAAGACACCCACATTATAATTGCAATAAAATAGATAATCATCATCATCACAGCCTTTTATAAGTCCACTGCTGAACATAGGCCTCCCCCAAGGCATGCCACAAAGCACGGTCCTGAGCCACCTGCATCCATCGACTTCCTGCATGTCTTACCAGGTCGCCACTCCATCTAGTGGGGGGTCGCCCTACACTTCGCCTACCGGTACGAGGCTGCCACTCGAGAACCTTTCTTCCCCATCGGTTGTCGGTTCTTCGAGCTATAGGGCCGGCCCACTGCCACTTCAGCTTCTAATCCATTGGGCTATGTCGGTTACTCTGGTTCTACTGCGGATATCCTCATTCCTAAGTTTATCACGCAGAGAAACTCCGAGCATAGCCCTCTCCATAGCTCGCTGAGCGACCTTAAGTTTCCTCATACGGCCAGCATTGAAGGACCACGTCTCAGAACCGTAAGTCATCACTGGCAACACGCACTGGTTGTACAATTTCGTTTTAAGGTTTTGAGGTATGTCTGACGAGAAGATGTGTCGTAGCTTCCCGAACGCTGCCCAACCGAGTTGAATCCGTCGATTGACTTCTCCGTCGAAGTTGGACTTACCTAGTCGAACTATTTATCCCAGGTCAAACGAGTATGTTTATACTCGTCAACAACTTCGAGCTTAGTGCTCCCAACAACTACCGGCATAGGTGTGACATGGACATTAAACATAATCTTTGTTTTGTCGATGTTCATCTTAAGACCTATCCGTTGGGAGACACTATTGAGGTCATTGAGCATAGTGCTTAGGTCCTCCAGTGATTCTGCCATAAGGACTATATCGTCGGCAAATCGAAAGTGAGTGATGTACTCGCCATTGATGTTAATACCGTATCCTTTCCAGTCCAGAAGCTTGAAAACGTCTTCCAATGCAGCGGTGAAGAGTTTCGGGGATATAACGTCACCCTGTCTTACACCTCTCTGCAATTGGATACTTTCTGTTATTATATACATGCGTTCTGTACTCGGATAGCCATCGTAGCTCTACCGTACAAGCACTTCAGCACTTCGATATACCGACAGTCAACTTGGCACCGCTGAAGGGACTGCAGCACCGCCCAAATTTCGACGGAATCAAAGGCTTTTTCATAGTCCACATACGCCAGAAATAGTGGCAAATTGTACTCCTCGAACTTCTGTACAATTTGCCGAAGGGTGTGTATGTGGTCCATGATACTAAAGCCTTTTCGAAAACCGGCTTGTTCGAGAGGCTGAAAGTCGTCAAGTCTGCGTGCGAGACGATTCATAATGATTCTCGAAAACAGCACGTAGACGCTCAGAAGGGAAATCGGTCTGTAGTTCTTCAAGAGAGCATTGCCGCGTTGCTCCACGCCAAGGGAGGAATTAAGTTATGCAATTCCTGTGCACACTCTCCGAAATGCATCCTGTAGAAAAGAAGTCAAGGGTTAATCCTTTGGAGAAGAGAAGCTATTGACAGTCCCCAGGCTTGAACTGAAGTATTTTTTTATAGGATAGGGTGACAATCGAGCACATAGTCCACCTGATGGTAAGTGGATGCTGTGGCCCATAGACATCTACATTTATCCTTAATAAAGAATCAAAATGCAGATGCGTTGTCACCCATGAGGATTAGGATGGAGTGTCTCTTTTCCAGTAAAAGGGTCTCCGGTTCTCTACACTCACCATACGAAACACAGCAGTGTTAAGCTGCTATTTTACGCTGGTATTCTGTGAGAGCGTGGTTCTTCCCCGGTCGAGCCGACCCGGTGCTGCAACTATACTACTAATATAGCTGCAGCATGGCTCTACCACGTTAAAAACTTTATGATACTGTTCTGAATGGTATATTAGGTACTTATAAAGTAATGATTAAATATGAATTACAACAATTTTTACGGATTTGGTCACGGGAAGACCATGGATGCTGAAAAGCACCTTTTTTATAAGATAAAAGTGAAAGACGAGCACACAGTCCACCTGACGTTAAGTGGCTGCTGTGGCCCACCACAGCAGCGACTTTAACATCAGGTTTTCGATTTTCGACAACTTTAGGTGTGGCGGCGAACAAATATTTCATAACACGCCTGGCGTGTCGAGCGCCACAGAAGTTGATGACATGCCTATTGTACCATCAGCCATGTGTAAAAGTAATGTAATGTAATGCCTTTTTCACTTGTTTAGACCTAACTAAGTTTAGTCGACATCAAACATTAGTTACAAACGGAAGGATACTTGTTTATAGTGGGTAACTACGTGTTTTCTTTAAAATTGAGAGAGACTATTTTTATGCAGAGATTACAAACATTTTGTACTATTTTTTGTTTTATAAAAAAATCATTTATATAAGTAGGTACAGCTGAATCACCCCGGAAAACCTTAGTTTTAATTAAATTAAATTTTCACCTAATAATAATATTTGTAAATATCAAACAATCAAGAACCTTAATTTGGAAAAAAATAAGGTTTATGATTCATTAATATTTACAAATGTTAAATATTATTTAATGTTATACAAATGTAAAAGTAAAGTCGATTTGAAAACGTCTGATTAGTAAAAATAGCAAAACAAGTGTTTTCACAAGAAACGTCAGGAAACAAACGCCGGCGCTATACGGCGGCGGATTGACGAAAGACTATTTATTAGCGAACTTTTTTTATGCATGAACGGTTTCAAACTGTTTCAAGCAAAAATAAACCTTATACCTTATCACAAGAGCACATGGTACTTCGTAGGTCTATTCGGCCATATGATAGTAATAAGGCGGCAGTTCAACCATTTTAAGCAAAATTAAACAATAAGACAAACGCATTGTTTTTTTTTTAACAGGAGACTTGTTTTCCAGAAATTTATTTAAAACTTGAATTCGTGAGCGATCGCAATGAGTGCTATTATTTGTTACTTATTAGACTATTTTTCCACAACATGATTGAAAACCCACAAAGTAAAAAGAGTACCATGTACAAGTTAAAAAAAGGTTGTCAACCCTTAAAATTTTCAAATTTTCAAAATATCCAGAAACGAAGCTGCAGGCATGAACTACTTAAATAATGAATATTTTGTTCTGGATTCTAAAATTTATCTAAAATTTCATATGGCTTGTCTAGTTCTGGGCGAACTTACAAATCACATTTAGATAACATTTACGCAATTTAAAAACTATAGTTCCAGACAAGGTTAAAAACATACACAGCGATTCTGATTACCATAACCTATTCGATTACTGCAAAATTATACCGGTGCATAAAAAAGTAGAATATACTCTTTTAAATGATGAAATTTTTAACGAAGATTTAAAAAAATATGTCACCTCCAACTATTCTAAAACCCGCAGTTCGATGCCTTTATCTCTTTTGCTTAAAATGGTTGAAGTGCCGACTAAAGGATGACTCACGCTAGACCGTGCCGGGTCCGAGCAGTGTCGGCCGTAGCACGGTCACCGAGCCGGCCCGTGCATGTTATTGCAATCGACCGGGCCCCGACCGAGCAAATATCGTTGCGACGTGATGCAGTATACTCGTCCGAACAAAAATACTGTTGTAACTAGACTACAATCATGTTGAATTTTGACGATCTGGAATTAGCGGGTATTGCGATCACTCTGGACGATGAATAATCTGTTAAATCTTCTACTACAAGGAAATGCCCGCGCCGAGCCGAGTTGTTTCCGAGCGTTGTCCGTTGCCCGGCCGTCACTCGTTTGCCGCTCGGTATAGCGTGTGTCCATACAAAATATATGTAATATTAGTTGACCGTGCTACGGCCGACACTCGGCTCAGACCCGGCACGGTCTAGCGTGAGTCATCCTTTATTACTATAATTTGGCCGAATGGACCTACGAAGTACCATGTGCTCTTGTGGTATGGTATAAGGTTTATTTTTGTTTGAAACAGTTCGAAACCGTTCATGCATAAATAAGTTCGCTAATAAAGTCTTTTGTCAATCCGCCGCCGTATAGCGACGGCGTTTTTTTCCTTTTGAAAACTTGTTTTGCTATACTTACTAATTAGACGTTTTCAGATCGACTTTACTTTTACATTTGTATAACATTAAATAATATTTAACATTTGTAAATATCAATGAATGATATACCTTTTTTTTTCAAATTAAAGTTCTTCATTGTTTGATATTTACAAATGTTATTATTAGGTGAAAATTTAATTTAATAAAAACCAAGGTTTGCAGGGTGATTTAGCTATACCTACTTAAATAAATGATTTTTTTATAACAACAAAAAATAGTACAAAAGGTTTGTAATCTCTTCATAAAAAAAGTCACTCTCTCAATTTCAAAGAAAACGCGTAAAAACAACACGTAGTTACCCACTAAAAATAAGTATCCTTCCATCTGTAACTTATGTTTGATGTCAAATAAACTTTTATATTTTGCCTATTTAAATTATAGTTTATTAAAAACAGCGTAACCAAGTTATTTCTATTTATGCACCACATGAGCTATTTCCTCCTAAAACTAAATAATGGTATAATCACCTATACTTATAATAAAAAGGAAAACATTACTAAAATAAGAGAAAGTCTTTATAGGTATTAATGTTTATTAGACTTAATTACGTCTGCCACCATAGCCTCCCTGAGTTGCAGGCTGTGTCAGTTGCAGGCCATTGATGTTGTTGAAGTCAAGCATCTTCAACATCTCCTTAGTATCAGGGTCAACCTCAATAATATCATGTTCAAGGGCAGATACTTCTGGAACATAGTTATCACGCCTCTCACGCTCTTCTTCTTGCAGTTTGATTGAAATACCTCTCACTTGTGAGTGTCTCAGACGTCTCATTAAATGGGTAGCAAATCTGCAAATATTTAAATATTATATTAACAAAACTGCCATTAGTTTTCTACATTGGGAACAAAAGTATGTAATATCTAGGGTAAACTACCCAATCGTTAGCACTCCTCCCAATTATTAGCAATTCAGTGTTTAGTTCGAACAAACAAGGAATCCATAGATTATTCAAATTCAGTATGCATTAAAAAGTAAAATAGTATTATTTTTCTGCCAACTTGCCAACACTGTCGCAATATCGAATATGGCAATTTAGAAACAGCAGCTGACACTTTAAACTAGTGATTTGGTGTATTTATTTTGGTTTTTTCTTAAGGTGAGAGCTTTATTAATCATAGTGTATCACAGCTATTCAGCTAATAGTTATTTTCGAAATAATTTAATATAATTAATTACACTTTAGGCAGTAGATTCAAAGATTATTTCTTGAATATTTTATCACATTTTATTTATTACCTGTGCCAACATGTGGAACAATCATTTCATCAAAATCCCTTTATGCACTAATGCCAATAATAGGAATTTTTCGACTTTATGTTGTATTTGGTAAGGTTTTAAGTTAAAGTGTTGTTTACTTTTATATATTCCCGTACAAGCGCTTGCCAAGTGAAATTGCTTCGAAGGTATCACCATCAGATTGGGTTATAGGCCTAAGTGACAATAGCTGGATGAGAACTGAAATTTTCTCTCAATAAATAGAAAATGATTGTGTTACATCTGCAACTTGCGTGAAATCAAGTACCATTCCCAGTAATTTTATTTGTAGATGGACACAAATCTCACTTCACTTGTGTTGTCAGTGTGCTTTGTTCCTCGTTGGATATTGCGCTCATAGCACTTTATTCCAATTGCACTCGATTGCTTCAGCCTACAGATGTCTCAACTTTTAGACCTCTAAAAGGTGGTTGGCAGAATAGACAGTCTTAGAGTGGCAGCGTGACAATCCATGTCAAGTTCTTACAAAAGTTGATTTTATGCCACTATTGCAAAAAATTATTGATAAATGCGTAAAACCAGATACAATTATTAATGGTCTCCAGGGTACAGGTCTTTGTCCAAGGGACTCAAATGCTATAGACTACTCAAAATGCTTGGGGAAGAATCTGAAAAACAAGCGTGAAAGTGAAGCAATACCGGAAACTGAAAAATATGTGATATTCCTCTAGCTTAAGAAGCCTTAATTCAAGAAACTGTTATTGACAACATAGAAGACATCACATCTATAGATGATTCTCAAACTGATTCTTTTCCGAAAAACACTAAAAACATATTTTGTAATACACCTAAAGTAAAATACTCAAACAACTTGGAATGTGTACAAGTTATTTATTTATTCAGGGGACACCAGCAGTGCCCACATTATTACATTTTATTGAAAGTGGGCTTCAATCTAGGGACTGATGTGTGCACCCTTATAGGTGACAAAGCATTAAAGCACAGCATACAAGTTACTCATACTGCACAAATCGAAACATAAGGAAAGAAATTAATGGAAATTAGATAATAGTTCAAACAAATCAATTCCTAGAAATGATGTAGTTCACTCAGCTCAACAGGATTTTAATAAAATTGAAGTTTTGAATACTGTAAGAAACCCAACTTCCACTACCCCTATGAAGATAAACCTACATGAAACAAAATTAAATGACATATTAGTGCTACCTAAAACACCTCAAAGGGAGTGAGACAAACTAAGGAGAACCTTATGTAATTACATCATGATTTCAAGGACAAAGAATACGAAAAAATTAAAAAAAGAAGAAAAATGTGTAAAAAAACATGAAACTACAGAATCTACCAAAAAGAATATTATTTTTGAAAGATTTTTACAATTTAAACATTGCACTAAAGAATAGACAAGAAAAAAAGAAAGATCAAAATGAAGTAGAATTGATACAAGATAAAAATAAAGTCAAATTGAAACAAGAACAAATTAATACAGACAAAAAGGAAATTAATACAGAAAATTACACAGAAAATAGTCACAAACAAAATCTAAATTTTAACAGTATTAAAAAAGAAAAATGTGATATTAAGAATAAAATAACTAAGCAAGTGCTAAACATAAAGAAAGAGGATATCAAAAGAATTTTGAAAAATATTTTATATTCTGAGGAAGCTTTGTGCAATACGGATGAAAATAAGAAAACTGATGATGATGGTCATATCAGAGCTTACAAAAACTTAAGCATAACTGAAATTGAGAAGATGTTGACCGATGATTAAGATTAGCTTAAAATGTTACTTTTTGATCGGTTCCAGTAAGACTGAGAACTATCTACATAAAATACTAAGATAGGTAGGGAATTATTAAGTAGGCTCTTAATCAGACTGATTAATATTTTGTAGGTAGGTATTAAAGTTAAAAGATCTCAAGGATAGCCATTTAAATACTGATGAAGTGAGATTACCAAAAGAAGTACTTAGAAAAAGAGTGTTATAAAATGTTATAAAAGTTGATTTTTTAAGTATTTTTATTATTTTTTTTAATAAAGTAGAAAACATGTCAAAATAAAAGTAGATATTTACCTATAAAAGTGTTTAAATTATAATACCCTAGGTATAGGTAGGCATTTCTTTTATTTTGTTGATAGGTAGGTACGTATCTTCTACTTTAACTACATGCCAATAATTAGACGAGTAGATATTGAGAATATCTATGCTAATAATAGGATTTTCTAGTCTTTTGGATTTAAGTTTAAAATATTTATTTAATACTATTCAATCACATAAAAATGGTTATAAAACAAAGAGTAAAATATTGTCTATGATTCTGTAATGTTTTGTCTACTAGCTCTTGTAAATGTGATTTTATGGTAATTTAATTTCAAACTGACACGAAGCTCACTCTTAAAGAGCCAACAATTGGGTGGTTTACCACGTATTGTTTTATTTCTGTAATCTTAAAAAAGAAAAAAAGTTTAATTAAGTAAGAAATCAATACCATAATATTAATTAAGTACCACCTTCTAATTATAATAATAAATGTAAATAAAAACCATAATCTAGGTTCTTAATATAATTTACAGGCAAAGTAGGGAAATGGGTGGTAATCATGTTTAAAAAATAATAAAAATTAAAATGCCGCAGTACAAACTCCTTTTTCAACTACTTACCCTGCGATCTTATTACGAAGGGGTTTGGTTGGTATTATAGCTATTTCCTCACATATCCTCTTGTTTGTATCAAAGTCAAGAGTTAATCTTGTGTAGTATTTTTCAATAATAATTTTCGCTGCCTTTTTGACGGTCTTAGTCCTGACACGACCCTGTAAGAAAGGTTAGGACATAAATACACCACTTTTATCACGTACCAACAAATTGACATTAAAAATAATAAGTCTTGTGAAGTACGAAGGCATGATTGTAAAGATAGAAAAAGATTTCACTTAAAATATGAATTTACCATTGTTAAAACTTTTTAACACAACAGCCTTCACTTGACAGGTAACAGAAAAGAAGGAAGGAGTATAGATTATAGAATATAGTAGGGATGGATCAACTCGAGTTGCGCTTGACTCGAGTTAATTCGAGTTGGATCTCCCTAACTCGAGTTTGGGCTGCTGTACATGAACGGATCAAGTAAGCCAGCAAAAGAGAAAGAGCGCGATTCGTTCGTTGTGTGCGCACTATGTGTTTCAAAGAGCATTTAGCTACAACAAAAACAATTTGTTATTTAGAATATTTAATAGCCACAGAATAAATAATACTACAAGTAATAGCTAAGTTATGCAATTTAATTTCTTTTATAATTTTGATTAATTAATCAATATACTTATGTGAGTCAAGACCTATTATTATAATACCCGAAAAGGGCGGTTAAGTTGTTAGATACATAATATTTTAAATGAACGCCAAATGTAACACTTAACTTACAATAAATATATTGAATTTGAAAAAAAAAATATTTTATTTAAGAATATTTTGACTGTGATAGTTAAACTATTAATAGCTTATGTACCTATATCTTAAAGCTAGACTAATATTTTTTCATAAAGACTGCCATATAGCTAGTTTTATTGTTAAATACAGATACTTACTATAACTAAGACTAAAACGAAAAATACATAAGTATGTGGTACATACTAAATATAACTTTTTATTTATATCCTACAGAGCTAGATAGAAAAACAAATTTGTAAAAAAGTAATTTGTAACAAATCATTTACTCTGTTTCGTACTGTTAACTCAAGTTGCGTAGCTCGAGTGAATTTCAACACGACTTAACTCGAGTTGTAATTTTTCTGAGTTGGTACATCTATAGATTCGGATTATTTCATAGATAGAGGATTTAACTATTTTGCTTGCTTGTATTGTGGTTAAGGCAGGCAAAAATCATAGGTCATACAGCCCTCTTTGTCTTGTCTATTTGTATTTTGATAAAAACAAACAAACAAATAGAAAAATAAAACTTTTCACTACATGCGTGCGCACTCTGCGCACAAACTGCGCGTGGCCAAAATTGGCTTACTGCATATTTATTTATTTATGACCAAAATCAGAATTAATCATGTGCGTGTCAATCAAATATAAATACGTAGATACTTAATTAAGTATATACCTATTTATATTTTATAAAATGTTATGTTAGTGAAATAAAATAAACTGCGTAATTTTTCATATATGTATTACTTTTAATTATTAATTATTTTTTTTAATAAATAATTACAAACATTTAATAATTAAATACATTATGCAAGTTTATTTTAACATTAGAGTTAATTATGGATGTTAACTCAATAATTTAAGCAAGGAAAAATCTAGGAATCAGTTAAATAAAATTGCTCTGTTTAAAGGCCAATATGTGTATGAGTAGAGTAGAATAATATTGTACAACAAGTGCGTGTTGCCAGTAATGACTTACGGAACTGAGACGTGGTCCTTCACTGCTGGCCGTATGAGGAAGCTCAAGGTCGCTCAGCGAGCTATGGAGAGGGCTATGCTCGGAGTTTCTCTGCGTGATAAACTTAGGAATGAGGTTATCCGCAGTAGAACCAGAGTAACCGACATAGCCCAACAGATTAGTAAGCTGAAGTGGCAATGGGCCGGCCATATAGCTCGAAGAACCGACAACCGATGGGGAAGAAAGGCTCTCGAGTGGCAGCCTCGTACCGGTAGGCGAAGTGTAGGGCGTCCCCCCACGAGATGGAGTGACGACCTGGTAAGACATGCAGGAAGTCGATGGATGCAGGTGGCTCAGGACCGTGTTTTGTGGCATTCTTTGGGGGAGGCCTATGTTCAGCAGTGGACTTGTGAAGGGCTGTAATGATGATGATGATGTGTATGAGACTACTCTCTCTTTCATCTGTTCCTGAAAAATATAAAGTAATAATTAACTTATTATCATTTTAGCTACATGAATTTAAAAACATAATGATCTTTACAGAGACTAGCCAAAATCGTAGGAGATGCACCAAGTGTCTGAGGATGCATACATATGCTCTCTATTCTCTCAATCTCGGTGTGTTATGAAAACAGTCACCCATCCATGGACTAACCACTGGAAGTGCTGCTTAATCTCGCAGATATATTGATCTGCGCATCTATTACTTAACCACAAGTTCCTTTTCTCTATGACTAACGCTACAGGCGATGAACCACGCTATTAAGCTCTTGTTACATTATCGTCGGCCATCAAGCATGAAAACTAGTATTGTGAGTATCAGGTACAATGGAATTTTTACTATCCTGGGACACTAAACCGCGATTCTCATGCGCGGGCGCCTAGCGGTGCATTAGGAGCATTACTAAATATCTATACCTAACTACACTAAGTTTTATCTTTAGACTTGTGTTCATCATTGTGATTGTGAATGGAAATTTAATCCGAAGCTGCACTCAATACCTTGGGGAAAATAGCGTGATGCTATAAATATTGTACTAGTGTAACCGTAGGTGCGAGTAGTTAAGTAAGGTTATATATTTTTTCGGTTAATAAATACATACTTAGTTGGGTTCATAATTGCTTAAATAGAATAATTTCAAGACTTTTTTGAATGTACTACAGTTTTGTAATATATTAAAATCTATCTCTATTTTAGTTATAAGTTAAAATTTTGAAGTCTTATTATAACAATATTATACTTACTGGTACAAATAATGTAGAAATGGCTCCTTTTAATAAAATTGGTTCTATTCTACTATTTTTTTATACTACTCAAGAAAATGTTTGCTGCAAATTGTTGCATTCTTCTTTGGATTTTAACCAAGCAGCCCAATTAACCTTAATTTTTGACATTAATTTTAATATAGTTGAGTCAATCCCTAGAGTACATGTAAAATATTTTGTATAAAAATGTATTTACCAAATTCATGCAAATTATCAACAAGGTGATTTTTTTCATTATTAAATATCAAAATTTACAAATTTTTTGATTATTTCTTTTATTAACACCACAGTCACCCAAAGAACAAGTAAACATTTTGGAAAACCATTACTTAATAAAAAATAGTATAATACTCTAAAAAGTCACAAAATACCTTGGAGCATATTTCTTGCGTGCCGACTTGTGTCGATCTGTCATTCAAAATCCGTTACAAAATCATGAGATTTGCTATCCTTTTCTATTTTGCTATATATATATATATATTGCCATAAGGAATTTTCTTCTCACTTGAACACTACGTCCATTTATTATTATTCTAAGTCTATGGTCAAGACAGTGTGTTAGGTGCCATAGTTTTATTAGTAAACTAGCTATTCCCCGCAACTTCGCTCGCGTATTGGGATTTTTATGTTTTTGCGCGGAACCCTAATTCTTTTTCTAAAACTAAAGTAGCCTAAGTTACTCCTTGTGAAATCTGCTATCTGCTAGTGAAAGTCCCGTCAAAATCAGTCAAGCCGTTTCGGAGACTACCAGGAACAAACAGACAGACAGACAAAATTTTTAAAAATTGTATTTTACTTATAGCGGTACCTATAACTAAAATACAATTTTTAAAAATTTTTAAACTTTAAACTAAAATTAAAAATAAAACTAACTAAAATTAAATTTTTCTAAAATTATTTACTTTCATATGCATTTAGTAAAAAACTGTAATTTTGACATTACAAACAGACACTTCAATTTAATTTATTTGTATAGATAATCGTCACGTAAGCAGTCTGTCAAAGAACTCATGAAAAAAAGGAGGGCGCCACTATCTTTCATACGGCATCCCTACAGGTTTCAAGCGAAAAGTTTTGATACTTTTTATTTTATTTTATAAACTGATTTAATATTAGTTCTTTACATATGAAATTAGCGTTTTGTCGTACTGACCACTTTGATCTGAAATATCTCCTCTTTGGTTAAGAATTCCAAATTCAAATTTATAAATTCATTTAGCTGGTACATTTGAGTTTTGAAATCAGTCATTTATTTGTTTTTTTTTCTCATTATTTTTTTCTTTGGCGTCGCTAATTACCGCACAACGGAAAACATAAAATATCGGTATATTTACGAGTACTAGTTCTACCATGGCGCCAGTGCTGCAGAAACAACTCGAAGGTTTAATGATGTGTATGGCGCTGGTGTCGCAAAAGACAGCATGGTACGTTTTTGGTTTCAACGTTTTCGTTCTGGAAAAACCGACCTTCAGAACCAACTCCGTGGACAGCAGGAGACCAAAGTGGAAAATGAAGAATTAAAGGCTATTGTGAAAGCGGATCCATCACAAAGCACTTCAGAGATAGCTGCAGGCTTCGAGGTAAATGATAAAACTGTATTAATCCACTTGAATCAAATCGGGAAAGTAAAAAAAACTTGAACGATGGGTACCTCATGAATTGAGTGAATCGAATTTGCAAACACGCGTCGACTGCTGTGTTACTTTGCTCAACCGACATAATAATAAAGGATTTTAAATCAAATTATTACTTGTGAGGAAAAGTGGATACTGTACGATAATCGGAAACGCTCACCGCAATGGTTGAACCCTGGAAAGCCAGCCAAATCCTGCCCTAAACGAAAATTGACTCAGAAAAATTACTTGTGAGTGTTTGGTGGACTAGCGCCGATGTCGTTCACTACAGCTTTCTAAAATCTGACCAAACGATTACGGCAGATATCTATTGTCAGCAACTGCAAACCATGAAGGAAGAACTAGTTGCTAAACAATCGAGATTTGGTTAGTCGCTCTAGGCCACTGCTGCTTAACGACAACGCAAGACCACTGCACAACAAACAACCACTAAGTTAGATGAGCTACAATTGGAATGTCTGCGAAATCCACTGTACTCCCCGGACCTTGTTCTAATAGATTACCATTTTTTTTCCGGAATTTGGATAACTTCTTACAAGGGAAAAAATACAACTCCGATGCGGCAGTCCAAACCGCCTTCAAAGAGTTTGTTGATTCTCGCCCCCATGGTTTTTTAGTAACGGGATCAATGACCTACCTAGGAGATGGCAAAAGTGCATAGATAACAACGGTGCATACTTTGATTACCTAATTAAATATATTTTACAAAAAAAATGGACTTTATATTCCTCCCGTACAAAACGCCAATTTCATATATAAAGACCTAGTATTATGGTCCCTTTACTGTCATATTTTTTCAAGTACATGCTTTTATTGGTATGCGTAACCCTTGACCCTTGTAAATCCCAGCAACAGTAATTAGCTAAATTCACATACTTAATAATTGAGATTTGACTGTGAAAGTTTGACTACAAGTAATTAGAGAAAGCAGGTTTTACACAAGACCAACCTTGACAGATAGCAGACACCCAAGATGCAAAAATAAAACAATGTGTTGATACATGGTTATTATATTTTGATTATTAATCTGAGTCCAAATAATCTGAGTCTAGGTATTCAACTCCCGAAATGTTGCCTGAAGCTCTGACTGACTGTTCAGATTCACTGGAACTATTATCGCTGATTGAGATGACAAGTTTGTTTATATCATTATACAGAGATATAACCTCCTTGTACAGAGATCCTCCACGGACAAAATATTCATTTTCTATTTTGATGACATGGTCAACACAATTTTTCCATTCTTGTTGAGTTACTGACTGAAATGCTTCTGTAGCCAACGTCGCAACATCTTGACCACCAATATTTCCTGGGGCAAAAAAAGACTTAATTTAATAGTTGATTTTCAGCTGCAACATAAAAAGATAAGAAATAATGTAAAACAAAAATAAAGTATAAGAAATAAATATAATACCTTGTTTGTTATAATGGAGAGGTATGGATATGGTGCATTATCCATCACAATTATTGATGGTTCAGTTATTTTGCGCACTAACTTTTCAGTTACCCATTTTGTAAAATTATGGGCGTTCATCCAACGGACACATTTAATAGGTCGAAAGCAGTTATATGAGGCATGACCGTAAGCCTGGCAGTGGTAGCATTGTGCTAGGCCCACTCGTCCTTGCCAGGCTTCTATTACGACCTTTCTAATGTAGAGGAGTTCGTTAATTTTGTATAGTTCATTTAGCATTTCTTGGCTTAAATGGTCCAATCGCGCAAAGTATAGGCACCCCGGTCTACCTCTGCGGGGGGGGGGGGGGATTGCCTTTACGTAGTGGGTGGAGAATCCCAATGCCCGGATATCTTCCCCTACTGCTTTGGTATCACTGTCAACTGGCAGCGCCCTGATGCCCACTTTTGTGGGTTTCTCCTCTTCGGGCGTGTAACAGTACCAGGACATGGCTGGTATTTTCTCGCTGGTCTCAATCATGTATTTCTGGACAACCCGGAATTCTTCCGGGATTTGGGGGAAAAAGCGTACCCCCTTTTCGAACGAACGAGCGTCTGGAGGATGACCCAACTTCTTGTTGAGCGCCTCGAAGTGCTGCGTCCAGTTCGGGAGGCATTCCGTGACTATAGGCGGGTATCTAGCCTTTTCGCCCTCCTCCGTTGCTTTGGGCTTTTCAGCCACCTTAGACCTTGGTACTACCGGGACTGCTGCCAGTTGAGCGTAACCAGTCGATGGTCTTTGGCCATCATCTGATGGTAAGCTAGATGGGTTGATCATTCGCGCGGATGATGATTGTCTGGCAGAGGGCGCTAGGGTAGCATACGTAGTGCTATCCCAGCCAAACGATTCTTCCCCTCCTTGATCGTACTCAGCCACGTTGCTACGTCGGTCCGGTGAGATGGGGGGGAGGGGTTGGCTTTCTCGGTGATGGTGATTTACGGTGAAGTGTGCGATCTAAGTCTGACCGTTGCTTGGTAGTCTTCTTCATCCGAGGACGATGATAATGATGGTGACGATGATGGTGTAGGTGAACTGACGCATTGCCTATTCTCGAAGAATGATGCGTCGGTTTCCTGCGGGGTGTGCCTCCTGGCCGTCTTCTTCGCCCGCTGCGGTTGGAGCATCGGTTCCCGTGTACTCGCGTACTCAGGCGCGGTAAGCATGAGCGCGGTGCTCGGTTCGGGCTCCTTTAGCAGCGACGCAGGCTTCCTTGTGGGGATTTGGCTGAAGGAACCTACGACCCTCGAGCGTTCGGGGTTAGAAAGTTCCTTAACCATTTGCGGCCTATCCAATACGCCCGGACGATCCGGGGGTTTCCTAACGCGAGGGGGTGGGGGGCTCCCCCATCCCCTTACCCATCATGATGGTTTAGCTGTTTGTTACTACTGTTTTGTTGGCCTATCCTATACATGTCTTGTCTAAGTCTCTACCTAACGAGGCTGACAGCAAAGCGACGCGCGTCGCGAAAGGGAGGCGGGAGAGATAATGGGTGGCCACAACACTATAGGGGCACTGCCTACCCCTTTCCTTAAGAAAGGGTTGGGGGAAGTGCTAGATGGCACTCAATTATGCGATGCTCTTGAGTGCCTAAGAATCTACCTAAAGGCCGGTGACCTCGACGACTCTCGGAGTATGCGGACTAAACGATTGGCGGAGTCTGTCGTACCAGCGTTTGCTTGGGACAACTGCTAATCCACAAACAACATACACTTAAGAGATTCTTAACGAATTGCATAGTTAGCAGTTTACTGAGCTACCTCAAAGTTATACTCGAAAGACAACCGCGCGCCGCGCGCGGTTTCAGATTACAGTCAAAACCGAATATAACGACATTGAAGGCACTATATAACTTCGGATGTTATATCCGATAGTTGTTATAAGCAGTATACACAAGTATACAAACATAAAATTATTTATTCTGAAAAACTTGCAGGACCAAGTACAACTTATAGACTAAAATTTGTTTTTAAAGTAATCAGTCATTTTGGTCTGTTTTTTAAGCCGAGTCTCAAATGTGTTTTTTTTATAGGAGAGGGAGCAAACGAGTGTGCGGCTCACCTGATGGTAAGTGACTACCGCCGCCCATGAACAACTGCAACACCAGGGAGGGAATTGCAGATGCGTTGCCGGCCTTTTAAAAAGGAGTACGCTCTTTTCTTGAAGGTCCCTAAATCGTATCGGTCCGGAAAAATCGCTGGTGGTAATCGATTCCACAAGGAAGTCGTGCGAGGAAGAAAACATCTTCTAAATCGCACAGTGGTGGACCGCCAATCATCCAGATGGTGTGGATGGTATCGGGAGTTCTGCCGCAATGTGCGTTCGTGAAATTTGGCGGCTGGGATTATTCCGAACAATTCCTCAGAGCACTCTGCCGCTCGAGCCGCTTCGAGCCGCTCTGCACTGGATGCGGTCAAGTGGAAGGAGCTGGCACTGGGGAGCCCCTGCCCAGAGATGGGAACAGTATTCCATGTGAGGCCGAACCTGCGCCTTGTAAAGTTGCAGGTGGTGTGCTGGCATGAAATACTGTGCCGCTCTGCTGAGCACGCCAAGCTTTTTAGAGGCCAATTTGGCCTTCTCTTCCAAGTGACCACGAAACTGCACGTCACTCGATACGTCGACGCCGAGGATTCCGATACTGGCTGAGGCAACTAGGGGAGTGCCTTGAAACTGAGGAGATACGACAAAGGGGTTCTTTTTAGCGGTAAACGCGCAAACTTGTGTCTTCTGAGGATTAAACTGGACTAGATTTAGTCGCCCCCAGTCCGAGACTTTGTCCAGCAAAGACTCGACTTCAGACACAAGTTTGTTCCGGTACTCAGCGACGTTTTCCTGAGAAATATTGGCACGGCCGGTGTATAGAGCATCACCAGTGCTGTCATCCGCATAGCAATGAATGTTACCAGTTAGCAACACATCATTGATATGCAGAAGAAACAGCGTTGGTGATAGCACACAGCCTTGTGGAACACCAGCGTTAATAGGCTTGTAGTCAGAACATGCACCGTCTACAACGACCTTGATGCTCCGATCTGGAAGGAAGCTGGTGATCCAATTGCACAATTTCTCGGGAAGCCCATAGGAAGGGAGCTTCGATAGAAGCGCTTTGTGCCAAACCCGATCCAAGGCCTTCGCAATGTCTAGACTACGTGTTTTGCATTTTACATATCATTGTCGTCAAGATTGCTTGATTATCATCAGCATTAAACTCTTCGTTAAAAGCAACGAATTTTAGTAAAACTATTATAGCATTAATAGCCACGCATAGTGTTGTTGGTTGGAACTGCCCTTAGGGGTCTTCGTTTTTTTCATCAGTGTTTCGATTAATACTTTCAACTTCTGCAAGAATCTCTTCCTCAGTAACTACGGCGCACACGTCAACATTGTCATCTATTCCAATAAATTTCTCTATTTCAATCAATGGTTCTGTGATAGTAGATCTGTGTAACTGAGCAGCCAATTGAGCTAGTGGTAAGTTGTCATCTTTATCTGTAGATTTTATCATTCTTCTCGCTAACGGAATATCATCATCGTCCTCCTTTTGTGATTGAGAGAGATGTTTAAAATCTGCGTGGCGAAAGCAATTCGCTATGGTGGTCTGTGTGACCTTTTCCCAAGCTTCGAATATCATTAGAATTGCATCTTGAACGCTAAGAGTTTTTGTATCTTCGCTGTTTTCAATATTCTGAAGCATTTGGAGTACTTGAAGTCTTCTGTACTGTTTTTAAAGCTTTTATCACTCCTTGGTCCATGGGTTGTAATACAGAGGTGACATTGGGCGGTAAAAAAAACAAGTTTTATGCATTTGAGATTGAGGACTACAGGGTGAGCAGGATAGTTGTCTACTAGGAGAAGAATGTTGTTTCCTCTAGATTTCAATTCTGCATCCCAGTTTCGCAGCCATTTTTCAAAAAGTAACGATGTCATCCAGGATCTAGTGTTGTTATCATATGTTACAGGCAACGAGTGTATGTTCTTGAAGCAACGCGGTTTTTTAGCTTTTCTTATCACTAATATTTTTTTTACACGATATAGTCATGTTCGCAGCAACCAACACTGTAATTCTGGTTTTAGACAACTTCCCACCCTTGCATTGCTCACCTTTGAATTTTAGTGTTTTGTCAGGGGTTAAATTAAAAAACAATCCGGTTTCATCCGCATTATAGATTTCTTCTGGTTTGTATCCTTCGCACAGTGTAGGCCACTCTTCAGTCACACCTTCAGAGACGTCAGACGCTT
Source organism: Parnassius glacialis (assembly GCA_033319125.1). Taxonomy (NCBI): domain Eukaryota; kingdom Metazoa; phylum Arthropoda; class Insecta; order Lepidoptera; family Papilionidae; genus Parnassius; species Parnassius glacialis. Next base: position 33,748,653 of record JAVANC010000028.1, on the reverse strand, counting down.
CACCACAAACTTTTCCAGACACAATATTATCACGAGCACGAAAACGTTGTACCCAAGACGAGTAGCACTTAAAATGTTCCTTTCCTATAAGCCAAGCGAAGTCGTTGGCTTTTTGTTGCAGGATCGGACCACTTATTGGGACGTTGTTTGCCCTCTGATGTTTAAACCATGTTAATAAAACCTCTTCCATCACTTTATGTTTAGATGTCCTCGATCGTTTAATTTTCAAAGAGTTTGCCTCGAAAAGAGCTCTTATTTTATTTCTATTCTTCCAAATCGTTGATATTGTAGATTGGGAGACTCCACATTCCTTTGCAATTTCACTATTTGACTCGCCATTTTGTAACCTCCATATAACGTGTGACTTTTCTTCAATATTGAACACTTTCCTCTGTTTTTGTGTCATGGTAAAGCGAAAACACACAATCAAACTTAAAACTTATCAATTCAACGTTTGATTCACGCTGTTAACTATCGCACTAAAATAAGTCGTGGAACATGCAAGTACAAATAGCAAAGAGCGCGCAAGAGGTTCGGATGAGGTGGGAGAAAGTGCGTAGGCTATAATAAGTCAAACCATACCTTCATAGATTAGAATAAGTTTGAAAATTGTTCATATTGTTTTATTTTACAAGCACAACGGTTGGTCGTTATATCCGATGAATATCGATAAAATTCCCTCGTTCTAAGCAATATGTCGCTGTATCCGATGTTGCTATAGGCGGTATGTTTTCTTAACTATTTATTAGGGATTCGGCTGGGATCTTAGATCTTACCAGTCAGTCGTAATAACCGATTCGTCGTTATAAACGATGTCATTGTATTCTATTTTATTTATAATGATATATTCTATTTATAATGATAGTACGAAAAAGTCTTAACACACAATTGTTATTTTTCACACATATAACCATCCTGAAACACTTATGACTCATTTTTACATACATTGCTGAAATGTTCACAAATAAACAAAAGCTATTTTTTGTATTTATTTTTACACATTTTGCGCTCGGCTTACTTCTCATACGAAGTAAACAACCAATTTCGACACGACCCTTTTTAAATCGGTAGGAAGCTAGTGCTTTCCTGTGCTGTGCTGCTAGTGCATCAATCTCTGTTCATTATGAAACACCAAGGTTTACATACGAAATCCTTATCAGTCATAATGTTTCTTATCTGATATCACAAAAAAACGAAATTATTCTCCAGTGTTAAATATATTCCATACTAAACAAGTATCTATTTAATAGAAAACTTTCATTCGCATTACACAGCCGATTACTATGTAATACATGACTCAAAATTAATTTAAAAACCAAACATTCATAAAATTAATGCTCGACCGGGGAATCGAACCCCGAACTTTCGTTCGACATTGTATTGAGTTTATTCACTTCTAACAGATTATTTCTTATGAAGTGCCTGTCATAATTAAATAGCCATTTTTAAATCGTCAACCTTGTTTATTACTATTTACGGGAATTAAGTAAATGAAACGTTTTTTTAGGCGCGTCGCCAACAATAGTATATTTAATTGTAGGATGAAATAGTTGAAAATGTTTTAATGTAATTTAAAAATAATACATATTATGTATATTACGTATTTATTTAATAAATTCATGTCAATTCTATTATTTTGATAATTGCTTTGTGGATTTTGCCAAAAAGGAATTATCGATTATTTTACAAACTGTTTTTAATGAAAAAAAAATATTTTTTTTGTAAAATGTTAAAAATTAATGATTTCTTATATTTACGCGAACACTACACATTGAATAAAACTGTTTTTTTACGGATTTTATCGCGTTTATTTTATTATTTTTATTCCCGACGTTTCGAGTGCTTTTCAGCAACCCATGGTCACGGGGGGGAAAACATCTCAGTCCCCCCCCGTGACCATGGGTTGCTGAAAAGCACTCGAAACGTCGGGAATAAAAATAATAAAATAAACGCGATAAAATCCGTAAAAAACAGTTTTATTCAACGTTAAAAATTGTTTGCACCTAAGTTATTAAAAGGAGTTTAATATAGCATAGAATAATCCTTTTAACTGAATTAAAATAAGAATTTAGAAGAGAGTCTTAAACTTTAGAAATCGATGACTGTTTGTTTTAATTTTTGTATATTTGTTATGCCGAGTCTCCTCCAAAGAAAAGTTGCTAACTTTTGTGTTGTTAACACGTGTTGGTAACAAAAGCTTCTGTAATAATTACATAGTGTTGGCTACAAAAATTGTAAACAATGTCGGGGACCGTGTTTCTATTTGCGGCGGTAACATCAAAGGAATATGCTTGCTGCAAACATTTGTTCACTCTGTGGAGACGCTTGTTGGAAACATTAGTTCATGGAGTACTATACTCCATACATTAGTTGGCAACATGTCTGTCACTTGGACGAACGAGTTAATCGACGCATTAATTAATCTATATCGTTCACAAAAAATATAATGGAATGTGTGTAATAAAAATTATAAAGATAAAAAAAGGACGCATGGAAAAATATAAGTGACGCTATGGGGTTAAACGAATTAAAAATAACTAGAGAAGAAAAAAATAAAGATGAAAATAAATCTGAAACTGCGGCTTCTTATACTCCGAGTTCATTTGTATACCAACGGCTTCTTTCTTTAACCGACAGAAATGAAACCAGGTTATGTGTGGAAAAGGAAATAAATGAAATACGTAAATGAAAATTTTGTACTATTTATTTCTCAACCGACAATCGTAATAAGCGGCCAAGTGCGAGTCGGACTCGCCCATGAAGGGTTCCTAAGCAGCCAGTAACATGATTTACGATTCATGTTGTTTAAAAAACTACTTACTAGATCTTGTTCAAACCGATTTTCGGTGGAAGTTTACATGATAATGTACATCATATATATTTTTTAGTGTTATTATTCTCTTATTTTGGAAGTTACAGGGAAGAAAAATGATATAAGAAACCCCAACATCATTTTTGAAGACCTATCCATAGATACCCCACATGTATTGGTTTGATGTAAAAAAATTTTTGAGTTTCAGTTCTAAGTATGGGGAACCCCCAAAATTTATTGTTTTTTTTTTCTATTTTTGTGTGAAAATCTAAATGCGGTTCACAGAATACATCTACTTACCAAGTTTCAACAGCATAGTTCTTATAGTTTCGGAAAAAAGTGGCTGTGACATACGGACGGACAAACAGACATGACGAATCCATAAGGATTCCGTTTTTTGCTATTTGGCTACAGACCTCTAAAAAGGAGGTACTTATACCCAGTGACGTGTACAGAATAAAATTAGGAAATTGGTCTTATTGTTTGATACCAACTGCGCTTATCATGTTTTAAATTGGATATAATACCTATATGCAATAGTTATGCCGTGAATACTCGCTGTTATGACAGAACAAATAATAGTACAAGAACAGAATTATTCTCTGATAGCAAACTTGCTAGTTTAAACGTAGTTAACACGTCGCTAATGTTCATAATACTTTGCTTAATAAAAATTATAAATACTGCGGCTCTGCATAATATCGTGGCTTGAAGACATATAATTGCAACAAAACTTTGTTGGAGACAGCTAGTTGTCAACTGAAATGTCTCTCAATACAATGTTGACGACTTGTTTCAATTCAGTGTGAATACAACGAAAACGAATGTTGGTGACTTTTGTGGAGTTGCTAACAGTTGGAAACATTATTGTGAACCGATTTTGTGACCGAGAAAAAATTTCACCCCTAAGTCTAGCAAAATTGGGATGAAACTATTTATTTTGACGACTTTGAGATTGTGATATTCCTTTGTCCAATCCAAAAAATAAAAATAATAGCTTTTATAAATACTAAAAGCTGACTTTAAAGAACTAAAATAAAAGAACAATATTACATTCTGATTTTGGGTTTTTAATTCTTATGAATACTATAGCACCTACTTCAGAATGTGAAATTATTTTATGCTTTTTATTTCTTTGTAGTTGGCTTTAATAAGCTTTTTTTTTACATAAAATCGGTAGCATACTCGATCATGAAAATCATAATAGATTCTAGCCGATTTTACAACAATCGAGTAATCGATTGTTAATCATTTACGTCTTCACTTTAGAGAAGTAAATTTCTTGCTACATATCTATTTATCTATGGTGAATTTTATAAATGTGTCAACTCGGAAAAATTTCGACTCGAGTTGACTGGAGTTGAAATTCATAGCAGTACGAAACAGAATAAATGATTGGTTACAAATTACTTTTTTATAAATTTGTTTTTCTATCTAACTCTGTATGATTGAAATAAAAAGGTATATTTAGTATGTATCACATACTTATGTATTTTTCGTTTTAATCTTAGTTATAGTAAGTATCTGTATTTAACAATAAAACTAGCTATATAGCAGTCTTTACGAAACAATCTAGAAGTCTAGCTTTAAGTTGTAGGTACATAAGTTATTAATAGTTTAATTATCACTGTCAAAATATTCTCAAATAATTTTTTTTTCACATTCAAAATATTTATTGTAAGTTAAGAGTTACATTTGGCGTTAATTTAAAATATTATGTACCTCACAACTTAACCACACTTTTCGGGTATTATAATAATAGGTCTGTGACTTAAATAACTATATTGATTAATTAATCAAAATTATAACAGAAATTAAATTGAATAACTTAGCTATTACTTGCAGTATTATTTATTCTGTGGCTATTAAAAATTTCTAAATAACAAATTATTTTGGTTGTTGCTAAATACATTTTGAAACAAAACGCGCACACAACGAACGAATGGCGCTCTTTCTCTTTTGCTCGATCACGCTTACTTGATTCGTTCATGTACAGCAGCCCAAACCCAAGTTACGGAGATCCAATTGGAGTTAAGCGCAGCTCGAGTTAGCAACTCGAGTTACTCGAGTTACAACTCGAGTTGACCCATCACTACTGAATTTGTTAATTTTACCGCGTACTCGCTCCCGTCTTGATTCCTTGTGGCCGGCTTGAATAGTGTAAATTTAATTTAATTCACGATTTGTGTTACTGAAATTGACAAATTAAGTATTTTGCTATTATTTTATTAAATTGTGCGCAAAACAATCTTCAAAATGTTTTGGGGTAAGTTTTTAAATTAGCGACCGCACTTTGTTACCACGTGCTTTAGTCCGTCTCTTAATTTTTATCGTTTCTATAACGATTTTCTATTGAAACTTATGCTCAGTCTGTATATAAATGGCAGGTGATACTTCTTTAGTAGGTTTGCATTGACAAAATATGGAAAGATATTCAATATAAAAATGTGATTAGTGTAAAATCATCTGTAGGTGGCAAAACATGTACCATGAGTCCTTATGTCAAAAGCTTTCTTGTGTTTTAATTACTTTTAAAACACAAGTTTCAATTACTTTTCAGCGCGCATAGGCGGCGATTAAAAATAAACGGCCGTTAACCGTGAGCCGCGACAAGAATTTGATTAAGATTTTTAAAATTAAATGATTTTTATGCATATTTCACTGCATTTTTATGCATTGATAGAGCTTACTCAACTTAAACATTAAGTTGATGGCTGTGATGTATAATATGATGTTAATATTTGACACTATTACTCAAAGTTCACTAGAGCTGAGAAATTGCACACACCCATGCTGCTAGGTAGAACAGTATCCACTGTGCTAAACACTGGTTTACTAAGGGTGCTGAAAGGTTGCAAGTTCAAATTTCACACAAAACAAGTATTTATTGCCAACAATTGTTCCATATCTGGATGTTGATGTGAAATTTATGTTTGTTAAATGCCTCCACCATACAAGAGAAAATTTTACTGTAGAGGCAACTTTATTATATAAAAATAAGAATAAAGATATTACATGTTTATTTATTTATTTCGTAGAATAAGGATGACAAACGATCACACATTCCACCTGATGGTAAAAGGATGCTGTGGCTCATAGACGTCTACATATATATCCTCAATTAAGAATTAAAATGCTCTAAGGTGAAATGCATTGTTTCCAGTAAAAAGGATATCCAGTTAAGCGTTAAGCTGCTATTTTACCCTGGTTTTCTGTGAGAGCATGGTCTATCCCTGATTGAGCCAACCCATTCATGTTACAACTATAACATAGCTGCAGCATGTCTCTACAATATAAGTTAATGCTAATATTCTTGATAAAAAGATACATGTCAATATTGAATATAGGTTAATCTTGAGCGAGTATCTCAATTATTTATTACAATTTATAGTGTTTGTGCTTATCTTATTTTGTAAGTAATAGTGCAGTGCCACTATAATTTCTGAAATGTCCTAATATTCAACTTGCAATTTCAAATAAATTATTAGTATCATGTGTTATATGGTGTTGAGTTTTAGTTATTTTGGAATATGTATTAAAATCATAACTTTCATGATGTATTTAATTATGTGAATTTGATTTTACATTGTAACTTTTTTATATCCTTTATGATTTAGAGACGAATAATACATTCTGTATCCATATATCATATGCCTCCTTTGGAACTTTATTGTATGCTGTATAAGTGTTGTAAAGAATGTGTTTGTTTCAGGACTTATTATGGAACCAAACAAGCGCTACACTCAAGTGGTGGAAAAGCCTTTCCATATATCACAAGCAGCCATGGACATATCAACTGGTGACAATGATCCCTGTCAAGTAATGGTTGTAGTTGATGGCAAAAACTTCCTTGTCTGCACGCTTCAGAAAAACAAATGCATTCAAGTACCACTAGATCTTTATTTTAAATCTGGAGACTCTATTTCATTCTTGACTAATGGTAAGGATTTTTAAATAATCTGTTGTGCCTGCAATTTCATTCACCCAAACATGTATCATCTACAAATTCTACAAATGAAAATCTGTTGTGTATTAAAGTATAATAATCATCACACTAAAACTTAGACATGGCTAACTCAGTGAAATTCCTTGCATTAACTCAGTAATTCAGGTGCAGTTTACTGCACCAGCTTATTGCGTTGCAAATTGTGCAATGGCGCAACAAATTTTAAACACATCTATCAACTCGGCCATCTGTCAAAATAAAACTGTGTGGCCAATAAGTAAAATAAAATGTAGAAAAGAAAGACTATCTACATATTAGGTACTATCACTCCTTTTACATTTCAAGGAGTTGCAGTTTATAAAAATAATATAAAATAACAACATTGTAACACCTTTCCAATTTCATGGTCCTGTGCACCAACACATTTTGTAGATGTGAGTTAACATATCGGCACATTAAACTGAGTCAGCGAAATTGTGTGTTGCAGAGCAGTATTTTCCATGTCTAATAAAAGTCCACAGCTGGATATGGGCCCTCAGTCGAAAATTGTCAATTAAATTGCCCCATTTCAGCACTTGTTCATTTTATCTTGTATTTAGTGTTTTCATGTTTATTATTTGCTGAAAAAATCAGAGTATCGAGAAATATAAATAATCTTTAATATGTGCATGTATTTTTGTGTTTTCATTCACTTTGGTGTGTTTTAAATATACCTTCTTTTACATAAATTAGGTACCCTCATATTTAAACGAGTTTATTAAATCGCTTGTAGCACTAATGGTTTATTATAATATATACTTAGGTGATTTATATTATAGTTTTTTGTATAAACCACGTCAATAGTTCCATATAATACAAGAAAACATGAATTAAGTAAGGATGAAACTTTATGTTATATACTTAATAGTAATAATATATATAAAATAATAATATAACTTTATGTTTATAACTGAGATAGCTGCAATGGCGTTTACTGTGGAGGGGTTAAATAAAACAAATATTATATGCTAGCTATATAATTAAACAGTTTGCTCTGATATTAACAATGAAAGATTTAAAAAATCTAATAGGAGCAACACTCATCTTCATTTCATTCATTACTACCCCTTTATAAGTAATTGCATTCTGCAAAGATAATTGCAGAAAATATAAATACATTTTTGAACTGTAAAATGCATACAATTGTGTTAGGGGATGTGACCTCTGTGCATTTTTTTCATCTTTACACATAAAAGAATAATAATCCTTTTTTTTTAAGGTAAATGTAATGTCCACCTAACTGGATATTTAGATCCGGAGTTTGAAGAGGAAGCATCTGATGAAGAAGAAGAGTCTGAAGAGGAGGAGGAGGAAGAAGCACCAGCACTTGTTCCAGCAAAGAATAAACGTAAACTAGAGAACAGTACAGAGTCTCCTACCAACAAGAAAGCTAAGGTACATCCCAGTTTATAAAATGAAATCTCTATTTTTTGAATGCTTAAGTTATATTTATAGTTTTGTTCTATTAAACAGCAAAACAAAAAAGCAGAAAAGAAAGCAGTTGCTGCCGCTGACAGTTCAGATTCTGATGATGGAGAAGATCCATTACAGAAATTTTTAGATGGAGAGGATATCGACACTGATGAGAATGATGATTCCTTCAAAGTAAATACATCAGCTGAAGCTGACGACAGGTATGTTTGATGTTCCAAGTGCCTTTTCCTTTCATAATGTTAGTTCAGAATGCAGTTAATGTTACTCCAATCGATGATGATTCAAAACATTATGAAATTAATGATATTATGCTAATCAGCTTGGACTATGTAGAGACAGAGCTGGAAGCATAATTGCTTTAAAATTTCCATCAACATACTGTGGTTCTGTTTTCTTCATTATATTTTACAATCAGGTTTTATTATAATTACAAGCAGGTGAGTTATGCTACGAGATATACAGGTTGATTGGAAGATGGGTGCAAAGCTTTCAAGGGGCGCTAGTATAGACAATTTTGAACCATTTAAGCCATGCTAGTCTTAGATTAAGTCTAAGCATTTTTTTTAAATAAGTTTTTATGATTTTTAGCGAAAATGCCCAAAATTTTCTTAATAACTATTATTTATAGCCAAATTAAATAATAAAAAACATGTTTTTTATTTTATTCTATTAAAGTCATGTGTAAGCAATCTAATAAGATATGTTTTAAGCACATGTATTTTAAGATAATTTTTTTACAGACGTTTAAAGTTTATGAAAAAAATCTAAAATTTATAAATACTGTGTTTAGCTCGCATTTAAAAAAAATAATTTAAAAAAATTAATATGTAAGTAGGTACTATTATGTTGAGAATGTATTAAGCTAACATCAAACAACCACAGGATGCATGACTTTTTCCAAGTGACGTAAGATATAACCTAAAAAGGTTCAAATCTAAATCTCTTATGTTGACGCCTTCTCAGTACAAAATTCTTTAACAGAGTTATTAAGGGACTGACACTTAACATTTTAAGATATTTTTGATATATAGACGCTACCACTCCTTCTCAAATAATTTTATGTATGAAAGTCTGCCATTCTTCTTTGATAATAAAGATATAATTGTAAAGCATATCTTTAAACTTTATTTATTACTACTGGATTTTTGATAAAACCAATGTAATGTAGGCACTATGGATATTCAATGTTAAGAGTGATTAAACAAATTGGTTTTTGAGATAATAAAGTTGGATTTTATTATTTATTGAAAAAATCTGGCTATTATATTTATATACAGGCTTACTGGGAACTCGATAACTTCCTGGCAGCGCATGATAGGGGAGTCAAAATGCTACAAATTTGACACCCCATATGTATGGCCGAAAAGATATTTTGAGATATACGGATTTTAAAGATTTTTCAATTATCACCCAGGATTTCGTATTAAATTCTAAATAAAAATAAAACCTTTTTTTTGCATGCTTTCTTTTAAGTTTATTTATTTTCTTGAAGCCTCAACTAAGTAAATACAATCATAAAAAGTACAAAAAGTATTCACAATAAAACATTATGGGTCGTAATAATATTAAAATGTAACTTACTTTAAAAAATTACTATGACATGGGACATAAAAATATTTTAAGAAACATGTCCAATCAGCTATCCAAAAAGGTACTAATATTTAATATTCCGGTGAAAATATTGAATAATAATAATAAGAGTTTTTTACTTAACGCAGGTAGAGAATGGCAAATAACGATTGCTCTTAGGAACGAACTTGCACACTTATAGTCACTTGGTGTCTGATTGGTTTTCAACAACTATTTCAGAAAGCAGATGGCCATTTTAAATTGAGTCGTAGTAATGTCAGTAATTGTGTAATTAATTCAGTAATAATAATTTAAATTCAAATATATATTTTAAAAGTTTTTATAACGTTTAAACGCGCTCGTAAATACATACGCCTTTGGAAAATCGAGTTTTATGAAAAAACCACTGCATAAATCAATTACAAATAAAATTTATTGAATTCTTCGATAACTAAGTTTTGTCGGTACTGACTTTGTTTTTGAAATTTTACATTTCTTTTATTACTAATTTACGCCCAAAGTTGTGTTAAAATTGGCATTAAAAAGAAATCTGGTAGCTCGTAACTTTTTGACTTTTTATTTAACTATTCTGTTTCCACACAGACAAAACTAATAATGAGACAAAACAATATCATGTTTAACTTTGGATGTACAGTGTCAAACAGCGGATTAATACCCCCTCGAAATTTCTATTGAAATAATGTCGACTAATATCATCTTAATAGCATCAATTATCAACCTCAGTGGTGCTAATGGGTATTCTTCAAAATTTCAAATCAATCCAATAGAAAGTATAAACCGTGCCACGAAAGATGAGACTTGACACATCACGTGGTTTGAGTTGCGCATTAGTCGATTTATCGGTCTCTTTAGCGGTATGAAGTCTGAGGCGGGAAGGGACCGGGCGTCATCGGCGCCGCTCATTCATATTAGTTGCCTCCCGCTCTCCGCGCCCCGTGCACTTACCGCTTGACTCCGCAAGTACAGACAAGTGCAACTTGTGTTTATAAATTTCTACTTTGTTTAGAGTTGTGTTGTTCTATACGAGTGAAACTTTGTGAAATCTTGATTATGCCTCGAGGTAAAACATTAAGACGACAAAGTAGGAAGATGGTTTACGACGTGTACACCTATATGTCAAAAGAAGCAAAGGAAGGTGTACAAAATTTGAAGCAGGTACAAATGCGTACAGCGGCCGCAACTAGAACATCATTAATTACAGTAAAAAGAATTGTGAAGGAAGGAAACAGTTCCGAGTTACTACCAATTTTCCGCACTCCCGGAAAAAAAAGGTCAAGACCTAAACTTTTAACCGACATAGATGACTTTGACAAAGGAGTGATAAAAAGATGTGTTCACAACTTCCATGTTACGAACAAGGAACTGCCGACCCTTAATAAAATTTTAGCAAAGTTGCGTGATGATATTGCCTTTCGAGGTTCGAAAACAAGTCTACGCCGCATTTTGAAAGACCTTGGTTTTCGATGGAGGAGGACCGAAAATAATCGAAAAATTCTTATAGAAAAATCCAATATCAGACTGAAAAGAATTGAATATTTAAAAAAAGTCAGAAAATATCGCCAAGAAGGCCGTCCTATTGTATATACTGACGAGTCTTACGTGCATTCCACGCATAGTACCTCCAAATCTTGGTCTGATAATTCAGATAAAGGGCTCAAAAAACCAATATCTAAAGGTCAGCGCGTAGTTATTGTACATGCTGGATCTGAAAGTGGTTTCATACCAAACGCTTTACTGACTTTTAAATCGGGGTCAAAAACGGGTGATTACCACGACGACATGAATTACGAAAATTATCAGAAATGGCTTCGAACCCAGCTAATACCCAATCTTCCACCAAATGCCGTCGTGGTAGTTGATAATGCCCCGTATCACAATAAGGAGTATGAATCTGCACCAAGCTCAAATACCAAGAAAGCTGATATGCAATCTTGGCTAACCCAAAAAGGAATTCCCTACACTCCAGATATGCTTAAACCACAATTGTATAAATTGATAAAAATACATAAAGAACAATATAAGACATTCAGCATTGACAAAATACTATCTGAACACGGTCATGACGTACTGCGATTACCTCCATACCACCCAGATTTAAATCCAATCGAAATGGCTTGGGCTTCAATAAAAGGTTATGTGAGTAGTAAGAATGTGCAATGGAACCTCAAACGTGTGATAGAGTTAGTAACAGAAAAGGCAAGCCAAATGGGACCAAATGAATGGAAAGCTCTATGTGATAAAACAAAAAAAATTGAAGACTTTTACATAGAAAGTGATCACATAATAGACAATTTGACGGATACGGAGATAATTATCAGACTAGGAGAAGATTCCTCTGACAGCGACTCAGGGGACTCAGGTAGTTCCTCATCGTCATCTGACGAAAACGATAATCTGTTAACTCCTGGAACAAGTAGTGTATTTTCTAGAGTTAATGTACCTGGTTGCAGCCGCGTTACAAACGATAATCTTCCCGCTGGTGTATCATTTATTGACAGTGACAGTGACTAGGATAATCAGCCATTTTTATCTTTAAATTTATTATTTCGTAATAAATATTTTTCAGAATTTTGTTACGTTGTGTTAATTTCAAATGTCGTCGAAAAATCCCTGAATAGATATACAAATTAGGGATAATATTTCGTACACGACAGTACCTGCGCAAGCTCCCCACTACTGACGCTCGCCAAGTCTCATCTTTCGTGGCACGGTCCGTAATCAGTGTTGGAACAGCCTGATTTAATTCAATATAAAGTTACTTCTTGGTATTTTACCAGTAACTTAAAATTATGATACATCATAATATATCACTAAGTAGAAACTATAACTCCAGAGTTTATTGCCAATTCTTTTCTATGTATAATATAGATCTTACTTTTCGAAACAATAATAGTGTGGCCAGTGGAAGGAATAGGGGAAATCTCCCGCCGGGCAAGGTGTTCTGCCCGGGGAGCGGCCAACGCTCCTAGTGGTAGTTGGAGCTATTATATATATATATATATATATAATATTATATATATATATATATATATATAATATTATATATATATATATAATATTATATATATATATATATATAATATTATATATATATATATATATATAATATTATATATAATATTATATATATATATATATAATATTATATATAATATTATATATATATATATATATATATATATATATATATATATATATATATATATATCTATTAAAATAATAAAATAAACAATAATAAAAGAAAATAAAAAATGCATTTTTCAAACAAAATAAATAGCGTCAAAAATTGAGAATATATATATATATATATATTCGTTGCGGCACCGATTTTCGACAACTTTTAGCTGTGGCGGCGAACAAATATTTCATGACAGAAGTTGATGACATGCCTATTGTGCCATCAGCCATGTGTAAAAGTAATGTTCTTTTTTATGCTTTTTTTACTTGTTTAGACCTAATTAAGTTTATTTGACATCAAACATCAGTTACAAACGGAAGGATATTTGTTTTTAGTGGGTAACTACGTGTTTTTCGTGAGTAACTACGTGTTTTTCTACGGGTTTTCTTTGAAATTGAGAGTAAGGGACTTTTTTTATGCAGAGATTACAAACATTTTGTACTATTTTTTGTTTAAAAAAAACATTTATATAAGTAGGTACAGCTAAATCACCCTGGAAAACCTTAGTTTTTATTAAATTAAATTTTCACCTAATAATAATATTTGTAAATATCAAACTATCAAGAACCTTAATTTGGAAAAAAATAAGGTTTATGATTCATTAATATTTACAAATGTATAACATTATTTAATGTTATACAAATGTAAAAGTAAAGTCGATTTGTAAACGTCTAATTAGTAAGAATAAATAGCAAACAACTTGTACATGGTACACAAGTAAAAAAAAGGTTGTCAACCCCTAAAAATTTAAAAATATCCAGAAACTAAGCTGTAGGCATGAACTACTTGCAAAATAATGAATATTTTGTTCTGGATAAATCTTCCAAAAACGTAATTTGAGCGAGTTTTAACAATTTTTAAAAAGACACGACTCGTGTGTCATACGCCACACAAAAGTAATCGACGGCAAGCCTGGCGTGCATCCGCACTGAGCCGGTTAATTTCGTAACTTTGTTAGCGTGATTTAGACTTCGATGTGTTTAGCTTGTGGCGCGACGACAGCGCCACCTCAATAGTATAATATTAATATCCCATTCATAAGAGCCAGATAAACATAAAGGGATATTTAGATATTTGACTGTCAGTATATAAAAGATGTGAAAAAGCTAAAATGAGCTAAAATCCATATGAAAAATAAAATAGTGTATCTATTTAGTTTGAAGGGCGCCTCCCTCCCAACCTCCCATAAATAAGTGCACTCACTGCTATTACTAAACCCAACACCACTACACTAGGAAACACACATTTTTGCCACCAGCCAGCGCCATTTAAAAACGAGCTAAAACATTAGGCAAATTACATGGTGGGGAAGTTAATTTATTAGGAAAAAAGGGTTCATGTTTCTTTTTCAAAAAAAAAAAGGAAAAGGTTCTAAATTTGACGGTATTTTTTATGTGTACCTCACAACTTTTCTAGGATAGGATAAGGGTGACAAACGAGCACGCAGTCCACCTGACGGTAAGTGGTCGCTACGGCCTATAGACATCTACATCAATCCTCGGTCACAAATGAAAATGCAGATGCATTGTCACCCGTGGGACTAAGATGGAATGCCTCATTTTCATTAAAAAAGGTCTCCGGTTCTCTACACTCACCATACGGAACAGCAGCGTTAAGCTGCTATTTTACGCTGGTATTCTGTGCGAGCGTGTTCTTGGTCGAGCCGACCAATTCGTGTTACAACTATATTACTAATATAGCTGCAGCATTGCTCTACCATGTAAAAGATTTTTTTTTATTTGAAATAACCCTTTTGCTTGAAAGCTGATGCTTCTCATGTGTTCCCATTTAAATTTAATCAAGATCTGACCTGTAGTTTTAGAGTTATCCTTGATAATGCCTAAATTGACTTTGACTACATTGATGATGTTCTCATTTTATTCATATTGAAGTTGGTTGTACAACATTTTTGATTTTACCATATTTCATACCATTTTTTATTTTTGTTTGTTATAATATTAGTTATAATTTTATATTAATTAGATAATTAGATTAGAAATGAATAAACCAAACTACAGATATTCCTAGAAGAATTAAAAACGGAGTTAAAAATGTGAATAACGTCTGAATAACATTATGAAACAAACCACTGAGACATTGTTTTGTGTATTTATCTAATACTGTAGAAACTGATAACATTTTATTTAAATTACAACTTCTCAATTATATGACATTGTTCCTACTAGCGATATCTAGTGAAAGAAAGATTATTAGCTCTCATTAGGTAAAATACGCCATTTTATTTTTCAAATGCATTGTAGCTAATTAATACATTGCACATCAACAAAATCAACTAATTCTTAGTAAATCTTGACCAAATTCTTACTGTAATAATAATTTATTTGCTTGAACTTAGTGACGCAGAAGATTCTGATGAAGAGGAGGAAGACGAGGAAGAAGAGGAGGATGATGAAGAGGAGGAAAATGAGAAAGCAGACACTTCTGAGGAAGCTAATACTAGCCTTGACACCAGCAAGGACGAGAGTAAAATTGATATGTCTAAATTAAGCAAGTCACAGAAACGACGGCTTAAAAAGAGATTACAACAGCAAAACAAAGAACAACCACAAGTGAATGGAGTAGATAAGCCAAAGGTATGTGATCAAATATTGATGAACTACTTCAATGTAGCAATTTCTTTTTGTTAAAATTTAAAGAAGTGTCATTTGTCCACTGCTGGCACAGGCTTCTCAAAGAGGGATTTTTAGGATAGGAAAAGTCAAGGCACTGCCCCAAAACATTCCCATACTTCAAATGAACTGGAAATCAGCACTACAGATTGTAACTAAGTTTTATTGGTGCCACTGCAAATCGAACTTGGTTTGTGCATTTGTGTGTGAATTTCTTATGTAGAACATTTATCCTGATAATTTTTTTATTATTTCAAGTTAGTAAACTTATGCTTGAGTAATAACCTCTTAAATTACTTGCGTAATGTTTTTGGAAATATGTTATATATGTTAAAAAATTGGCTTTTAAAAGAAGGAGAAACAAGAGGAGAAACAAAAGGGAGAAAAAAAGAAACCAGAAGCTAAGAAGGAAGCGCAAGAGGAGAAAGGTGCTGATAAAAAGGAAAAGAAAACTCTGAGTGGTGGAGTTTTTATTGAGGACTTAAAAGTGGGTGCTGGGCCTGTCGCAAAGCCTGGTAAAGTTGTGATGGTAAGTATTAGCTAAATATTAAATTAAATATATAATTGTACCATAAATACAATATAAATGTTACTGGCAAAACTTATGTAAGGTAATAAATTATAAAGTTAAGGTCATATAGCAGCCTTCCTAAGGAACAGATTAATAATAATTACGAATGCGTTTAACGACTTTTTTACAAACTCATCGGAAACAGTCGATAAGTACAAGCCCGAACTTACTTCTATTCCACGTAGTCAACATAACTCAATGCTTTTGACCTCGATCATTCCCTTAGATATTGCTAAATCTATTAATTCATTAAAAAATACTAATAGTGTAGGCTTGATAATGTTTAAGCTAAGATTATTAAAACAGTAGGGAATGGGAGGGAGTTAGCTGACATCTTGTGCTACATTATAAATTTATGTTTAGAACAGGGAACATTTCCAAATTTATTGAAATTGGCAATTACTATTCCTATATTCAAAAAGGATGACAAGAAGCTGTTAAAAAATTATCTTCCTATTTCACTAATTTCCATATTTTCAAAGTTAATAGAATACATTATACATAAAAAATAAACGATTACTTTGAAATCAATAATCTATTTTCGAAGCATCAATACGGCTTTCGAAAACATAAATCAATTAATACGGCTATATACGATATACGAAAGGATCGTAAAAAACGTTAACAACCGAAAGCCTACACTAGCACTATTTATGGATATGACTAAAGCATTTGACAATATTAATCATAAAACATGACTTAATATACTAGAAAAGTATGGTTTAAGAGGCAACGTCCTAAAGCTAATCAAATGTTACTTAAGTAATAGAAGACAAATTACGCATATAACCAAAATTGACTCTTAAGAGCGGTAAAAACAATTTACAGATCGAAAGAGAGTCAAGTACACTGGAGTACCGTACCACAGGGAAGTGTATTGGGCCCTCTCCTTTTTATTATCTATATAAATTACTTTCCTAATGTAATCAACCTTCATATTATGACTATTTTTTATTGACAATAGTATTGTTTTATTTCTATATGATAATACGAATAATATGAATATTGACATTAATAATACATTGACATCGTTAATCAATTGGCTGTCATTAAATAACCTGCCAATTAATTTGACGAAACACATTTTTTATAGGATAAGGGTGACAAACGACAAACGAGCACACAGTCCACCTGATGGTAAGTAGTTGCTGTGGCCCATAGACATCTATCCTCGATTAGGATTAAAAACGTAAATGCGTTGTCACCCGTGAGGACTAAGATGGAATGCCTCCTTTCCAGTAAAAAGGGTCTCCGGTTCTCTTCACTTACCATACAAAACACAGCAGCGTTAAGCTATTTTACGCTGGTATTCTGTGAGAGTGTGATCCTTCCTCGGTCGAGCTGACCTATTCATGCTACAACTATACTACTAATATAGCTGCAGCATGGCTCTAGCACATATAAAATACAATAATAAACATATAATAAGCTTTAAACAAAGAAATAATTATCCTTTAAATTTTGACATTAACTACTCTGGCAATTCAATTAAAGAGGTAGACACTACAAAATTTTTGGGTTTGACTATAGATTTAATTAAAAAACTAAACCAATTCTCCTTTGCTCTTTATAAATTAAGGAAGGTTGCCAGTGTTAAAACACCTAGCCTATCACGGATATGTTGCATCAACCTTAATGTATGGAATAATGTTTTGGGCCAACACTACTGAAAAACAAAGTGTTCTCAAAGCGCAAAAAAAAGTGCGTTAGATCAATGTTCGGTCTAAAACATGAGATTTATGTAATTCGTATTTTCGCAAATATAAAATTCTGACTCTGCCGTGTATATACAACGTGTCCCAAAATTCAACGATAAGCCAACACCGGAGGATAGACCTGCCCCGGACTAATCGGGGAAAAAAAGAAAAAAAATATATCCCAATTATATTTTAAGTTATATAAAAAAAAATTTAAATTCTTCAGAAATTGAGACCGTTTATGATATTTTTCACTACCATGACCACAATTTTTTAAATATCTTTTCTTTTTTTTATAGGCAACCTGAATAGTACTGCTATCTACCACAATTCTTAAAAACTCCAGAATAACTCTTGTTTTATCACGAAATTTAATGAAACTTATTTTATTCCCTAAATTTTTTGAAGACTTTTACTTTTAACCAAATTTAACTTATCGTGGTGTAAAAAAAAAGTATGAACACTAGTATGGCAAGTTTTTTAAAAATTGACGCAACTAACCAACATTCCAAAATGGTATAATACTCTAGGAAAACAAGTTATAAAAAAATATGGGCCTATTATTTCTAAACAGGGGCCAAATTCCTTAAATTGTAATTGTCAGTAATCACTTTTACTACATGCCCAAAATGGGTTCCTGTTACAATTTCTAGGAATTCGAATGGGGCATTAATACCTTAGATGTTAGAGAGAGATAGATAGATAGAGATATTTACGTTAAGAGACAACAACAGGGCAGGTAGAGAAGCTGTTATTATTCTCAGCAAGTCGGTTCAGAACGCTCTGCTCCTTTGTTTACTGCGCACCGTCCCCAATTCAACTTACGTGGCCCTCGTACATACTATCGACTTTTGGCTTGGCTTTTTGGACTAGAATCGACCTGCAAACTTAACTGACCTGGCATTAGTTGGACTGGAAGTGATCTGCAAACTGAACTGACCTGGCATTATTTGGACTGGAAGTGATCTGCAAACTGAACTGACCTGGCATTATCTTGGACTACGATTGTGTGTTTTGTGATTTAGAGTTCTGGCGCATTTTGGACTGTTTGGCGTTTAACATGCCGCAACCGTACACACCACAGGAATACGCTAATATGCGTTTAATCTATGGAGAATGCCGATGTAATGCTAACGCTGCTAACAGACTGTATCGAGAAAGATACCCAAATGCTCAAAAATATCCTGATTATCGAGTGTTTATTAATGTGCATCAAGCGTTTTCGGAGGGTCGTATGCCATCCAATAGGAGAAGCGCTGGAAGACCTAGATTGGATCGTGATGAAGAAGTTCTCAATGAGATAGAAAATGACTCGACTACTTCGGTACGTGCCATAGAAGAAGCTACAGGAATCCCGAAAAGTTCTGCACATCGAATATTAAAACGTCACAAGCTTCACCCATATCACTACAGGCGTGTGCAGACGTTATTACCGCGGGACTATCCGCTACGGGTCACATTTTGCCGTGTCATGCTGCAAAGGCACAGTGAAGATCCCCACTTCCTAGACAAAATTCTATGATCGGATGAAACAACGTGCAAGAAAGATGGGTATTTAAATCTTCACAACCTACATAGTTGGAGTAATGAAAATCCACACTTGATGAGACAAGACAAATCCCAATATCAATTCAAGGATAACCTATGGACCGGCATATTAAATGGAAAAGTAATTGGGCCCCTTGAGTTACAAGGAAACTTAGATAGCAATAGTTATTTAAACTTTTTACAAAATGACTTGCAAGAATTGTTAAACGACGTGCCCTTAAGTGATCTTCAAAACATGTGGTTCCAAAATGATGGTTGCCCAGCACATTATGCCCGTCCTGTGCGAGAATATTTAAATCAAGAGTATCCAGGGCGTTGGATCGGGCGACTTGGTCCTATCTTATGGCCACCCCGTTCACCCGATTTGAACCCCCTGGACTTCTTCTATTGGGGTTGTCTTAAAAACAGGGTCTACTCAAAACCCATTGTGACATTGGACGAGCTTCGTCGAAATATCACTCAGGCTGCTGATTACATTAATAGCAGAAGATATGCAAGACAAATAAAACGATCATTTTTAAGGCGATGTCGTGCATGTATTAATGCTGGTGGCAAACATTTCGAACATTTGCTATAATGTTAATAACTTAATAAATTACACGTGAAACTGTTTGTACCATTTGTTTTGAAATATTAAACATTTTTCAAGAACTAATACTTTTATTACACTCGACCGTCATTTGGCCCCTGTTAAGAAATAATAGGCCCATATTTTTTTATAACTTGTTTTCCTAGAGTATTATACCATTTTGGAATGTTGGTTAGTTGCGTCAATTTTTAAAAAAACTTGCCATACTAGTGTTCATACTTTTTTTTTACACCACGATAAGTTAAATTTGGTTAAAAGTAAAAGTCTTCAAAAAATTTAGGGAATAAAATAAGTTTCATTAATTTTCGTGATAAAACAAGAGTTATTCTGGAGTTTTTAAGAATTGTGGTAGATAGCAGTACTATTCAGGTTGCCTATAAAAAAAAAGAAAAGATATTTAAAAAATTGTGGTCATGGTAGTGAAAAATATCATAAACGGTCTCAATTTCTGAAGAATTTAAATTTTTTTTTTATAACTTAAAATATAATTGGCATATATTTTTTTTTTTATTTTTTTCCCCGATTAGTCCGGGGCAGGTCTATCCTCCGGTGTTGGCTTATCGTTGAATTTTGGGACATGTTGTATATGAGGTTGCAAACTTTGTTCGAAATAACCCAATTTATTTTTAAATTAATACTGCCGGAAGTCGTCGTCGGAAGGCACATTGAAAGTTAACCACAGATGCAAAACCCTTCGAATAATGTGTGTAAATTGCATGGTACCAAAAATCTTTAATAAAATCCCATTAAATATCCGATTAATTAATGATGTCAAAAGATGTAAAACTGAGCTCAATGGCTTCCTTGTTTAAAAAGTGTACTATGACAATATTTTTTGATGACGAAATGTAAAAATTACTTCAATTATGTCCATATACCTCTAAGGTGAAACATGGTTATACCTAATAATAATTTTGTGTGACATCCTGGAATACCGATGTTTATGAATTAATAAATGATTGATTGATCATGTCACAATTGACCAGGCCAGGCCCTAATATGCAAAATAATCATATTTGTCGCTTTTTGTTTTCTACTCTTTGTATGGCACTCAGTTGTAACTTTCAAAGTATATTATTATTTCTATATTCTAAAGTATAATATTGAGTTACGGCCAATTCTACGTCTACTACGTCCCACTGCTGGACACAATTTTAGGGCAATGAAATATCAAAGCATAAAAGTCTTGTGTTCTTGTATTGGCTATTCAGATTAAAATTAACAATATCTTGTTGTTACTAAACAATATGATTTTATTTTAGTTCATTTTTGGTGACAAATTTGATTATTTTAAAAACTCGCCAAAAATATTAAATTGTTTCTATAAAAGGAAAATTTTGTTCCAATAGGTTTACTATGAAGGACGCCTGAAGCAAAATAACAAGATGTTTGATAACTGCGCGAAAGGGCCTGGATTCAAGTTTAGGTTGGGTTCAAAGGAGGTCATCAGTGGATGGGACGTCGGTGTGGCCGGCATGAAGGTTGGTGGCAAGAGGAAGATTGTTTGTCCACCTGCGATGGCGTAAGTTTGCTTAATTGAATAAATAATCTTAAAGTAATTTTTTAGTGAATTTTATCCACTATTTTCAAATTTTGCTAAAGTAACATATAAAATCCTTTTACACTGTATATAGTTTCTATGTTTTCAAATTAGATGACTATAATTATAACATGCCACTCACTATAGAAATATGATGAATGTGTCAGAAATTATAAATGGTGGAACCACCTAGCAGCTGCATTATAGCTACATTACATTATAGAATTAGTTTTAATCTGTTGTATAAACACTTATGATGGATCTAAGTGGACTGTATTTATTACTTGCTGTAGCTAGTGGACTGTATTTACTAATTGACTGACTGATCTGAGGTTAGCTATGCTAGGGGACTGCGTGAAGAAAAGATGGTACTCTTGACTATACTGTATTAAACTATTTACAATTATTCGGCATTCTTAAACTATATAATATTTAGTACAGAGAGAGGTCTTCAATTGTGGAGTCTTGATTTTCCGTCTTGAGTCTTCTTCGTAGTCTTCTCGCGTGCCGCTTCAGAAATGAACACCTCACAGACCAAAACGCCCTTCTTATATCTCGCAAGAGAGCGTCTCAGTCTGTGAGTAGTGCCGTGCGACGATGCTGCACTCCCATTGGTCGTCGTTCGGCTCCGGTGCGCGGGGTGTGCGGGGCGCAACGGGGTATGAAGGGGCGACGGGGCGGCAGGTCTCTAGCTGTCCGCAACAACACTAATAGCATTCCACGTAGAGGTGGAGACCTGGTGACCTGTATTACGGGTATCATACCTACCACAGACACTAGCAATCCACCAAAGTTATGTACTATATTAGCTGTTACTCCTAATTCTAAGTGTAACTTTGCTTGTAGTAAGAAAATAAACGTCATTATTATTATTATTATTAGGAAATGGATCAACAAAACTGGAGAAGCACCACATTCTCACAAAGAATATTAGTGTTTAATAAAAATAGTAGCAAAATTTTGTCATGTTTTGTTGTACACGAAATGGAGATTCTTTTTACTGGTAACAAGGCATTCTGACCTACTTCTCAGCAGTAATAATAATAATGCATCTGAATTTTCATTTCTCTTTGATGATACATTATGTTGTCATGCAACTGCAGCATCCACTTACCATCAGGTGCACTGTTTGCATATATCCTCTAATGTAATCTAATATATAAATATTAATATGTGGTTGTTCGTATTTTATGCGCTGCCGTAGTTATAGGCATAGTACAATTAACTTACAGTAGGTGGCGCGTGTTTTTTAATTTCCATTAGTGTATTTATTATTCCTAATTAAAGAATATAACTCTAAATTTAACCACCGAGTACCAGCTAGTAAGAAATAAATTGTTGAGCTTCCAAAACAGTTGAACCTGATTAGAGATTACTTGTCACTATAATACTTATCTGAGTATATTTTCTAGTATTGAATATTCTATAAAGTATATTTTCACATCTTGTTAATTTCAATGTACGCTTTTTGCAGGTATGGAGCTAAGGGATCACCACCAGTTATTCCACCCAACTCAACCCTAGTTTTTGAAGTGGAGTTGAAGAATGTAAAATAAAGTCATTTGTTGATTGTGTAGGTTATCTGAAGTGTTCTAGGTCTTAAAGTTTCATGATTGGAATGAATGTTTTGAATGTATTTCATTAAGAGAACAATGACATCGTGTCTACTATTGTGCCAATATGGGGTATCTGCAAGTATATATCTCATCAATATTATATACATTCTATTTTTTTAAACATAGGACTTAAAAAAAAAAAAAACTTCATTTTACTGCTTCATTGCATGCAGATGCTGCATATTAGTTATTTAGCACATAAGACAATAGATTTTAAGCATCAAATAAGCATTGTTAGATTAAGTCGTAGCATTATTACTAGGCAACTTACTGTGTAGTTATAATAAGATCAACTTACGAATATAGTAAAGGTCAATAGTTTATTTAAATGTCAAATTCCATTTCCGATAAATATTTTGTTTGCTTAGTTATGCTTAGTTTTTGTGCGTTAACTTGACATAAAACTGAAGAATAAAATTTGAACTATACACACACACATATATATATACCTACCTACCGGTGTTAATTTTAATTAAAAAAGCAATCAGGGTTTATTCATTTAAATAATATTATTTTTATAAACTTTTTATGATTTGTATTCTGCTTTATGATATAGGGCCATTAAAAGTTTATCAATACTTAAAAATTAAACAAACATTTGTTATTGATATTACACATAAAAATGTTATTTGTGTAAATACTAAGTGTTATAACAGAATTAACATTAAATTATATTCGTATTCTTAAAGAACTATCTTTTTGTTGAATACATTTTTTAATTCGGAATTCACAAGCAGGTTAACATTATTTTGAAGGTTTACATTTAGCAGCAAGCAGCCTTATATCCATTTGGTAATCCTAAAATCTCCAAGAAACGTGATGGCAAGTCGATTTAACCACGATTGTAATCACCACCCTACTTGCTTAAAATCTCTTAGGTGATAGAGCCATGTTGCAGCTATATTATTAGTAGGTATAGTTGTAGTACGAATGGGTCGGCTTTACTGGGGAAGGACCACCTTCTCACAGAATACCAGCGTAAAATAGCAGTTTAACGCTGCTGTGTTTCGTATGGTGAGTGTAGAGAACCAGAGACCCTTTTTACTGGAAATGAGACATTACATCTCAGTCCTCACGGGTGACACTGAGTATTTTTTTCTTATCATATATTTTGATTCGTAAACGAGGATAGATGTAGATGTCTATGGGCCACAGCAATCACTTATCATCAGGTGGACTGTGTGCTCGTTTGTCACCCTTACCCTATAAAAAATACTACAGAAGTATGGTGAATATAGGTGAAGGTTACTTGCCTTTAATTGCTGCATTTTAAAAAGACCTATTTCCAGCAGTGAACTTCTAAAAGATCAAACATAATAAGCGACATTGGTCTGCTCTAAAAATAATCTCTTGGATAACAATTGTAACAAATATTTAGTCTGTAATTCTAATTGACTTAATTTTAAATGTTTAAAATCTGATCATTTATATTTCTTTTTCTGAATCTAAGCATTTGAGTAATTCAAGAGCAATTTCTCAGGTGCTGAGAGTGCACTTGGTAAATGAGTAACAAAGATCAGTTAATTTGCTCCCTATAATTTCAACTGTCATATTTTAATTATTAGCTCGCAACACTCAAATTTGCTTAGGTTTTATTTTGGCCTAAAGGTCTAGATACCAGACCATAAACTCCAAAAAAAAGTTTTATTTGGTATGTTTACACATTAAGATAATAGCAACAACTATAAATAAAAATTGGTTTGAACCTATAGTCCATTTATATTACATTATGAAATGTCTTAAATTTGAGAATTTCACTATTGCATTAATTAATTACAGTTAATCAAAAGTCCACTGTTGAACATAAGCTTCTCCCATAGATTGCCTTCTATTTACCAGAGTGCTAATGCATGGTAGGTGGGTTATCAAGTGTAGCTCGGACCGTTGGCAAGACCAGAGAGTGGTGCCACTAACGCTGAAACCGCGGTTGTATTCTGCAGGCTGCCGCCGTGTTTGGTAGTATAGGTCGGCCGATTGGGATAGGATGCGGTCTTTCTTTGCATCCTACCCTTGGAGGCGGGTTTGCTTCTCGCCGGATGATCCCAATGTCGTTGCTAATTCTGTCTCTTATGTGGTACTTTAGGGTATGGAATATTTTATTCCTTCCTCTGTGGTGCCCATCGGAAGCAGATCTCAGCCATGGTTTGTAAAATAGCATTACGCTATAAGCAGGAGCGCTACCGGACCTGGGCTGACGCATCAACGTCCCGGTATGTAAACACTGGCGCCCTTAAAAAGAAGTATAATTCCGCCTCTAGGTGCTTCAAAAGAGTTATGGTCAAGGCAAAGTCAGAGCACATAGGCAGAATTGGCGAGAAACTAGTACGCCTTCCTTCGGGAATCCGTGCATTCTGGTCTCTCGCCGAGGCTGTCCAAGGGAACTTCTTTCAGTCATCTTTTCCACCTCTGCACAGGGAGGGCGACTCCCTGGCCCATGCCGCAATGGAGAAAGCCGATCTGCTAGGCACTTTCTTAGCGTCCAACTCGACTCGATGACGGAGGGAACACATCGCCGACCATCCCACGGTGTAAGTGTTCCATGCCGGATGTGTGGTTCACCCTAGACTTGGGACGAGTACTCGGTTTGAATTTGGTACTCGGCGGATTCGGCCTTTTTTCACGGTTCGGCCGAGCACCGAGTATTAACGGCCGAGTACCGAGTACTCGGCCTTAATTATATTCCAGAGAAAAATAAAGACAAAAAGCCAGTTTTTCAAAACATGAGAAGCAGAACATTGAAGTATAATGTACTTACGTACTAGAACAGCTATTTCAAACAAAACATGTGCGCTACTCTATGTCGTTGCGCATCAGTCTTACCGCGCATGCGCGGTTTTTTATCATAATAAATTATGCGTAGGTAGAATGATAAGAAGGTATTTAATTATTGTTTGTTTAGAGCAGGGGCGTAGCTACCGCCGTATCAGCCGTATCAATGATACGGGGCCCCCGGGCTACAGGGGCCCCCAACGTGTGTAAGCAAAAACTCCAAGGACTTCTAATGGGACAGGAAAGGCTATCACTATTCTCTAAAGAAGTAAAGAATTTAGTAAAACTGAAATCGTCTTCAGCTATGTTCGCCGAACAAAAGGCACGAAAATTAAATTGTTTGGCTAGCTTAGTTCCTAGGAGTATTTATTGTAAGTAATAACTCATAAGCCCGTGTAGTGGCGGGTAAGAATACTCACAACCCCATATCTTCCCGTGGGTGTCGTAAAAGGCGACAGACGGAAACTGAGGCAGAGGATGGGCAGCAGCATCTTTCTGATAACAGCAAAACAACAATAAAAAAACTGCGCTTGCCAACCCGCTCGCCAAGCGTGGCAACTATGGCAATATACCCCCATGAAAGTAACGAAGAGATGGCCCCCAGTCCCCGGCAGCCCCGCTATTCCTGGCTAAGGTGGCGACCATGGTAACAGCGAGGCAGGGGGTGCTAAGAGTCTCCGGTGGAGGTTCTGTTGCCACCTACGACGACTCGACATGGCAACTTATAACGCACGCACCCTGAGGACTGACGAGAAGGTCCTGGAGCTAGAAGAAGAGATAGACAAGTTGCACTGGAATGTCATAGGATTATCCGAAGTCTGAAGAGAGGGGAAGGTCACGGTAATCCTCGAATCCGGCAATTTGTTCTATCACCAGGAGGGCGACCATCTGTCCCAAGGAGGTGTCGGATTTATCGTCCACAAGTCTCTCGTTAACAACGTTGTAAAGATTGGGAGTGTGTCGACGAGGGTTGCGGACCTTATACTCAGAATCACCGAACGGTAATCGCTGAAGGTTATACAGGTTTACGCATCAACCTCGGTACACGCCGATGAGGAGGTGGAAGAAATGTATGAGGATATCTCTAGAACAATGCATTCCTCCAAAACCCACTATACGGTGTTAATGGGAGACTTCAACGCAAAACTAGGCACAAGAGAGAACGGTGAGCTGAAAGTAGGGAAATTCGGAATAGGGCAACGGAACCCAAAGGGCCAGCAGCTGGCGAACTTCATGGAGAAAGAAGGACTCTTTATGATGAACTCTTTCTTCCAGAAGCGGCCCCACAGGAAGTGGACCTGGTCGAGCCACGACGGTTCGACAAAAAATGAGATTAACTTTATTATGACGACCAGACGACAACTATTCAGTGATGTCTCAGTGATCGCGAGGGTGAAAACCGGCAGCGATCACCGAATGGTGAGAGGCACACTGAACCTAAACGTTAAGTTGGAGAAGTCACGTCTAATGAAGTCAACGCTCCGTCCTTCTCGTGCTCTAATCCAAAGTCCAGAAACCTTTCAGCTCGAGCTACGAAACCGTTTTCAGTGCCTAGAAGATTGCAATACAATGGACGATATGAATGACAAGCTCGTGGAAACTGTCCATGCGGTCTGAGCTAAGTTTTGCAAGACCCGCCGCAGAAGAAACAAAAAGTCTCCGATCACACTCTAATCTCAATGGCTTTTAGACGGGGTATATAGCTGCAGTCTTCAGTAGATTTGACAGCGTACAGGCAACTGAACATACAGATCTCCAAATGCATGCGGCGGGACTTGTGCAACTTTAATTCTGCTCGTATTAAAGAAAAGATCGAGCAGAACCAGGGCTCCCAAGTCTTTGCAAGAGATCTGTCTGCCAGAAAGAGCCAACTGTCGAAGCTGAAGACCGAGTATGGCAGCGTCGTTTCCGGGACACCTGAGGTTTTGAGTGAGATTGAGAGGTTCTATTGGCAGCTGTACACATCATCGTTGGAGCCACACGTAAGTGTGAGTAACGATCCAAGAGCGAGTCTTATCCGACACTATTCCGATGATATCTCGGACGTCAGTCTGAGCGAGATTAGAATGGCTCTCCAGCATCTTAAAAACGGCAAGATCCCAGGCTGGATGGAATTACAGTGGAGCTTCTGAAAGCGGGTGGAAAACCGATACTTGATGTCCTTCAGAAGCTCTTTAATTCCGTCCTCCATGGTGGCACTACTCCGGAAAGGTGACAACGCTCTCTTGAAGAACTACAGACCGAGTTCCCTTTTGAGCCGCGTCTACATGCTGTTTTCGAGAGTCATTACTCCCGAACAAGCCGGTTTCCAAAAAGGCTTTAGCACCATATACCACATACATACCCTTCGGCAAATTGTACAGAAGTCCGAGGAGTACAATTTACCACTATTTCTGGCGTATGTGGACTATGAGAAAGCCCAAAGACTTTCAATCAAAATTACGTCGAAATTCGGGCGGTGCTGCAGTCCCTTCAGCGATGCCAAGTTGACTGTCGGTATATCGAAGTGCTGAAGTGCTTGTACAGTAGGGCTACGATGGCTATCCGAGTACAGAACCAGAGTACGAAACCTATCCAATTGCAGAGAGGTGCAAGACAGGGTGACGTTATATCCCCGATACTCTTCACCGCTGCATTGGAAGACGTTTTCAAGCTTCTGGACTGGTAAGGATACGGTGTTAACATCAATGGCGAGTACATCACTCACCTTCGATTTGCCGACGATATAGTCCTTATGGCAGAATCGCTGGAGGACCTAAGCACTATGCTTAATGACCTCAATAGTTTTTCCCAACGGATAGGTCTTAAGATGAACATGGACAAAACAAAGATCATGTTTAATGTCCATGTCACACCTATGTCGGTAGTTGTTGGTAGCTCTAAGCTCGAAGTTGTTGACGTTTATGTTTACCTGGGACAAATAGTCCGACTAAGTAAGTCCAACTTCGACCGAGAGGTCAATCGAGGGATTCGACTCGACTGGGTAGCGTTCGGGAAATAACGGCACATCTTCTAGTCAGGTATACCTCAAAACTTGAAAACGAAATTGTGCAACCAGTGCGTGTTGCCAGTGATGACATACGGAACTGAGACGTGGTCCTTCACTGCTGGCCGGATGAGGAAGCTCAAGGTTGCTCAGCGAGCTATGGAGAGGGCTATGCTCGGAGTTTCTCTGCGTGATAAACTTAGAAATGAGGATATGCGCAGTAGAACCAGAGTCACCGACATGGCCCAACGAATTAGTAAGCTGAAGTGGCCATGGGCCGGACATATAGCTCGAAGAACCGGCAACCGATAGGGAAAAAGGTTCTCGAGTGGCGGCCTCGTACCGGCGGATGAAGTGTAGGGCGTCCCCCCACTATATGGAGTGACGACCTGGTAAGACATGCAGGAAGTCGATGGATGCAGGTGGTTCAGGACCGTGCTTTGTGGCATTCCTTGGGTGAGGCCTATGCTCTTTAATGGACTTATGAAGGGCTGTTATGATGATGATGATGATGATGAACTAGTGGAATTAGTACTTTTGCCGTTGTCGTGATAATTGACGATAATTTATGTGTACATAGAGAACTGAAGACCATTTTTATGTATATGTTTTTTATTCCTTTATTCGTTTTTTCATTCCTTGGACTTATGAAGGGCTGTAACGATGATGATGAATAACTTAAAATCAATATATAATAATTTGAATTCAATGCAAGCGTTTTTGTTCCTTTTATGAAATCTTTACTCTTCATTGGGGCCCCCCAACAAATTTTGATACAGGGCCCCTCGAAGGCACGCTACGCCACTGGTTTAGAGTACATATATTGTTAATTAATTTATTAAAACGAGTTCAATTTTTAATAATTTGTCAATTATTTTGCATGATATGAAGTAAATTAATATAATATATAATATTATTACAATACCATTTTAATTACAATTTTATATAAATATTTTATGAGGTAACTATATAAATTGGAAGGAATCGAAGCTAATGAAATATATTTATTTAAATCTAGAACTGGGTCCCCAAAAGCCCTAACCTAAGTTTGCGTGAGGCATGGACACAGAGCTGACACTATTTATATTATGCCTTATGAATTACTGTGAGAAAACATAGTAAAACTTTAAAAACTTTTACCATTTCTGTTTACACATGAATTATATGTATATACTAGACATGGAACGAGTAGTGATTCGCCGAGTACTCGGCCAAGATTGGGCCGAATACTCGGTTTTAAAAAAACTCGGTAGTGGACGGCGTGTGGTTATTACCCTAAAAAAAGTAAATACAAGTAATTACTCGATACTTTTCTTTCTATACCAAGTACTTTGGGTATCGATACTTTAAAACTTAGTACCATGTAGTATCGAAACAAAAGTACTTGTATCAGTACTCGATCAGTCACACACCCACGGATACTGTTGATGAGTAATTACTGATTACTTGTCAAATGAGACAACATGAGTTCATGTTCGAGAGATAGTTTTCGTTATCTGGCGCGAAAATGACTGCTTATAGAAATCGTTTTATCGGAAAACATCTAGAAAAATTATTGATCTTCCTCTGTTAAATTTTAAATATTAGTTATAATATTTTCTATTATAGATTCATATGTTAATAATTTCTATTATAGATTCATATGTAGGTTCTAAATATTTCTGCTGCTTCTCACGTTCCTGATGTTTTAATGTGTCTAATATAATAATAATGATAAAAACTGGCTTTTTGTCTTTATTTTTCTCTGGTATATAATTAAGGGCGAGTACTCGGTACTCGGCCGAAACAACACAAACAACACAAGTTTTG
This sequence comes from Parnassius glacialis, assembly GCA_033319125.1. Taxonomy (NCBI): domain Eukaryota; kingdom Metazoa; phylum Arthropoda; class Insecta; order Lepidoptera; family Papilionidae; genus Parnassius; species Parnassius glacialis. Next base: position 33,717,899 of record JAVANC010000028.1, on the reverse strand, counting down.
TTAATTTTTGAATTCTTCGTACTATATTTATCCTCTCCTTTAAAATTCAAGGAACAAATGTATGTATGATTTGTTGGTAACCACATCTCTACGATTATTCTGGACAAATTTAATCCACTTTTCTCGGTTTTCGTGGCTTGGACGTGGAAACCTAAAAATAAAATAAAAGAATAATCATCAAATATAAACGTAAGAAATTTAGCCTAATAATAAATACTTAGGTATATTTATTTCATAAACATAAAACATAAACACTCACGCCTGTCATCCAGAGGGGTAGGCAGAGACTATGGAATTCCATTTGGCACGATCCTGACACACCTCTCTCGCTTCCTCCACATCCATATACCTACGCATACACGCTCGTCGGTTAAAGGTACTCTTATTTATTTCTACAAAAAAATTGTGCATAATATTATGATCGTCCTACACTTGCTCACAGAAATGTCGTATCTGAACAAATTAATTTCATAATCTATATTCCATGACACAAGTTGGCGCCAAAGAAATAACTTTTTAATTATTAATCTATAATTTTTTTTACTATTTAAGTATCTTACTTACCCATGAAAAGTGATTCCTTGGTTTTTAATAACATTTCGTGATTTTTTTGTGCAATATCTAAGAACACACCGCGGCATATTTTATCAAGAGATTGTTTTTAAATCAACACAAAACGTGACAACTCTACAAGCGCCTAGCGCGCGACTGATTAAAGTGCGGTGATATTGCCGCAGTTGAATGGAATAGCGTAACATAGTGCAGTGTCGCCTCTAGTACGTAGTACATAATACCTCAATGAAGCAGAAGAAATATTTAGAATATAAGAAACTATAATAGAAATTATTATTACTAATATTTAAAATTTAAGAGAGGACGATTGTGATGCAAAAACACTATTTTTTCGGCCCTATTTGGGTCTAGTTTTTAAGGGAAATAACCGCATGCTGCCCGCTACCGCGTTTTTTTAAAGCCGAGTATTCGGCCTAGATTGGGCCGAATACTCGGCTTTAAAAAAACGCGGTACCCGGTGGCCGAGTACTCGGCGAATCGCTACTCGTTCCATGTCTGGTTCACACAGCGCTCTGTTCGCAAAGCACTCCTCCGCCTGGATATCCACAAGTCGGAGTAGGCCTGACTGAATTCCACCCAATTGTGCTGAGGACGTTTGGTCCAGAGTTGGTACCGGTTCTAACGCGTCTTTTCCGATACTTTCTACTCTTTAGGCGTAGTCCAAAATAATTGAAAACTGCTTTAGTCCACCCGATCCCGAAAAAAGGCGAATGCTCACCCGTCTATCGCCATCACACCTTCTCCAAAATAATTGAATCCATTATAAACTGCCAGCTTATGCGGTACCTTGAGGATCACCAGGTAATTAGTGACTGCCAATACGGTTTTCATCGGGGTCGATCAGCTTGTGATCTTTTGGTCTACCTGACTCAGATGGGCAGACGCAGCACCCAAGGGGGAGGCGTTGGCCGTCAGTTTGGACATTGCGAAGGCCTTCGATCGTGTTTGGCAGAAAGCGCTTCTTTCGAAGTTTCCTTCCTGAGAAATTGTGCAATTGGATCACCAGCTTTCTTGCAGATCGGAGCATCAAGGTCGCTGTAGACGGTGCATGCTCCGACTACAAACCTATTAATGATGGTGTTCTACAAAGCTGCGTGTTATCATCAAAACGGTTTCTTTGCATATCAGTAATATATTGCGAAGTGGTAACATTCATGACAGCACTGGTGATTCTTTATACACTGGCCGTGCCATTATTTCTGGGGAAAACGTCGCCGAGTGCCGGAACAAATTTGTACCTGAAGTGAAATATTTGCTGTACAAAGTCTCGGATTGGGAGCGATTAAATGTAGTCTAGTTTAATCCGTTAAACCCCTTTGTCGTATCTCCTGTTTCAAGGCACTTTCCTTTTTGTCTCAGCCAGTATTAGTATCCTCGGCGTCAACATATCGAGTGCCTCCAAAAAGTGCTCAGCAGAACAGAACAGTATTTCATACCGGCACACCGCCTGAAACTTTACAAGGCGCAGGTTCGGCTTCGCATGGAATACTGTTCCCATCTCTGGGCTGAGGCTCCCTAGTGCCAGCTCCTTCCACATGACCGCATCCAGCGCAGAGCTTCAAAAAAAGTGCTTACTCCTTTCTAAAAGGCCGGCAACGCACTTTCAATTCCCCTGGTGTTGCAGTTGTTCATGGGTGGCGGTAGTTACTTACATCAGGTGGGCCGTGTGTTCGTTTGCCCCCTCTCCTATAAGAAAACTTGATTGTAATACTAGTTACATTGATCAAATAAGTTTTGTTTGGTCGCCTAACCCTACCTTAACAATTCAGCTCTTGTGTGCCTTTTTCTAACATTCAATATACTTGTACAGTGCTTTCAAATTTTATTTACTGTGTTTCGTATGGTGAGTATAGAGAACCGGAGACCCATTTTACTGGAAAAGAGGCATTTCATCTTAGTCCTCACGGGTGACGACGCATCAGCATGTTGATTCTTTATTGAGGATAAATGTGGATGTCTATGGGTCACAGCAACCACTTACCATCAGGTGAACTGTGCTCGTTTGTCACCCTATCCTGTAAAATAAAAAAATACCTAAACATTTCCTCCTTAGTCCATGTGGCCATGTTCGTGAAACAATTTTATTAAGCCGACATTAGTCTACTCTGACGGGTAACTATGAACCACAGAGTACATTATATATGAACACTCGGCCAACGTGTGATTGCTGTTTGCGGCTTGCGCCAAATTTCTTTGATTTGTGCACGGAAAACCGACACTATATGGCTTGTCTGCGAGCGTTGGCCGCAAACGCCAAATACACACAAAACGGCCCAGTACACGTTTGCCAAACGCACTCGGTGAGCGCGTTCGGCCAACGTGTACTGCTTTACCTTTAGAAACAATATTTACTTACAAAAATTCAACCCTTTTTTGATGACTCAGGGATATGTATTTTGAAATTTGTATTTTATATTGAGTTTGTATATTATATAAAATATATGATATGCACAATCCCCTATTACTACAGTGGCCTCCAAAAAAATCGACCCACATACGTTTTTTCGCAAAAAAATGTCCTATGGGTTTTTACCACAATCAATAGATATTTTTTATCTTGATAATGTAATAATAATGCAATTGCAATTGTATGGTTGTGAAAAACTAAAAAACGGCGCGTGAAATGGGTTATTTTACATACAAATGTGATGAGACATTGAAACCATAAAAAACGATTTTTACTGTAAAGATCGACGTTTACATTTTTTGACATTTAAAAAAAATTAAACCTTATTCTAATATGGGGTGTTTCCTCCTCTTGCTTTTATCACCGCATGCATACGCCTATTAAGGGAATGGATCAGCTTTTTTATGTCTTCTTGGGGTGTCTGTGCCCATTCTTTTGTTAAGGTGGCTTCCAGTTGATCCAACGTCTCGGGAAGTGGATTTCGGGCTCTACCCTTATTTTTTATGTGGTCCCAGAGATGCTCGATGGGATTTAAGTCTGGACTATTAGCTGGCCACTGCATGACTGGAATTCTGACCTTCTGAAGATAATCAGTTACAATTCTAGCGACGTGCCATCTTGCGTTATCATGCATGAGTTGAAAATTGTCCCCAATATATCCAGCGTAAGGCATCACATGAGGTTGCAAAATGTCCGTAATGTAACTTTCAGCATTAACCGCACGATTGCGAAAGAAAACCAATTCAGTACATCCTGTTAAAAATATACCACCCCAAAAATTGTAGAGCCTCCACCAGACCAGACTGTTTCTCTTATGCAACACTGAGCATAGCAATCTCCTGGTCTTCGCATGATGTTACAATGTCCATCAGAGCTTACATTGGTCATTCGGCTTTCATTGCTGAAGAGAACTGTCTCCCATTGACCAAGATTCCATTCCACGTGTTGCCTAGCAAATTCTAACCTTGCTTGCCGATGAGATGCAGTGAGTTTTGGTCCCGTCGCTAACTTGTGTTGTGTCAGGTTTAGCTCCCAAAGTCTTCTCACCGTATTCGCACTTACAGACACTCCACGAGTTTCCCTTAGTCTACCCTGAACATCAACGGCAGAAAGATGCCGATTTCGTAAAGAAGTCAAGGCAATAAAACTTTTTTTTTCATTTTTAAAAAAATAAAAAAAAACTTTACCCCCACACTAGGATTTTCTCCTGTGTTGTGGAGGCAGTTTACAAACATAATTCGCACGAGGACAAACATCCAGACCCGGAACAATTATTTGTAGGCCATACAAATACTTGTTCCGTGCAGGATTCGAACCCGCGGCCCCCAGCGCAACAACTCATTGCTAAGCCACGGAGCCATCAAAACCGGTCATCCGTCTAGTTTGTGAGGCATCCTCTTCCAGACCCTGGTCTCCGGTGGTACTCTCTCGTCTCTGAGTATCGTTTATAAACTCTACGCACTACTTATCGACTCAAATCTCTTTGCCACATTTCGCTGACTTAGCCCTTCACAAACAAGAGCTACCACTTGAGCGGCTTCTGCTTCAGTGATATCGATATTATATGGTTAAAAGTAACAATATGTCTGCTCCAACAAAGAATTAAAAGATTAAGTCACTATGATGCACAGAACCAAGAATATTACACGTCAAAAGTCCGAAATAAACTAACCTTGCACTCTACACACAAGTCGACAATTTTTATTAGTGCACTTAATATGTTACAAATACCCACAATAGAACAAGGTCAAGTTTTGGAGGCTAGTGTAAATAAAACCTAGGTGCAAAAGTAATAGGGTTAATATTATTAGCAAGCCTGTCATTTGGTTATAATATATAATTTCCATAATAAAAAAAAACATTTCAGAGATATTAAATTTTATTTAAAATAAAATTAAAATGCATATTTGGAATAAAATTAATGGAATAGTAATATTAATAATACTTGACATTAGAATTATATATGTGCTCTTAATTTATTGTTCTTAATGATTTGTTAACTTCTGTCGATACATTGCATAAAAAATATTTGTCGTATGTTTACCCCTTTGATTATCGAATTAATCACTCTTTTGTCTAATACGTTGGCATTGTTCACTGTTGTTTTCTTTTTGTTCAGTTTCCGCGAGCTTGTCTTCAGATTTGTCTTGAATCTGTTTTCGTCGATAGGAACAAACGCCGCCTTCACATGTAAATGGAAATTCTGTCTTCACATTACCATCTGCATCTTTAACAGCCCAAGGATTCCAAAAACGTAGAACATAAGGTTGTACAAATTTGTGCCACAAAAACAGTAAAACTGGAATAATGAAACATGGAACACATACCATTTTGAAAGTATATTAAAGTTTGTTATTCACAGTAAAACTAAATTTCAATCGGTAAACTAATCTAATGGGAAAGGAAAGAAGTAAATTTCACTACTCAGTTTTAAAAACATTTGAAGGCTATTTGATTTGATTTGACATTGATAAATATTTAATTTGACAGTGATTGTTGTTGTTATTATTCGCTCGAGAGAGCAGGCAAAGGAACTAAGCCATACAGCCTAAAATTTGACAGTGACAGGTGACAGCTTCCGCAGTCACTGTTTCTTAATTTGTGTAAAGATAAAGGAATATATGCCCATACAGTCAAGCCGACGTATTTGTTCACAAAATTATTCACATGCTGCTATTTCATTGTGGAGTTTTAGGCGATAGCTTAATCTACTGACGACAGTCGACGATATTATCACATGCTGGATAAAAGAACTTGAGATTTGTATCACTATGAAAATACTTGTTACATGCATTCTATTGATATATAGATAAAAGGAGCCCGTTTACCTTGGCTCCTACTTTCTGGAATGTATCCTTCGAGTACACTGACCGCCTTCGGTTGTTAGGAATTGAATTTTCTCCGAAACTAGACTATGGGCGGTTTATTGAGTCCAGAGCCAAAACAGCCGCAAGGAAACTTGGTGTCCTTGCAAGGGTGCGGCCTTCTTACCTTATATAAAGCGCAAGTTCGTTCGTGCATGGAGTACTGCTGTCACATATGGGCTGGTGCTGCAAAATGCCACCTGGCAGCATTGGACTCAGTGGAGAGACGTGCTAAGAGGCTCATTGGTGACCTTGATTTGGTTGAAACCAGTCTTGTCAGCCTCGAGCACAGGCGCAGAGTAGCCAGATAGACGTTGAATTTTATAGAACAATACCAAAAAGGTTGGTTACTCCCGTAGTTGGAGTAAAGTACACTGCCCGTTTTTCCCTAGAAACAGACTAAGAAAATGTGTCATAATCTTTCAAACGCTGCCCAGCCAAGTTGGATCCGTCGATTGACGACCTGGTCGAAGTTAGACTTATCTATTCCAATACTTTGGTAAACATATTTGTCAACTTTGAGCGTTGTGTTCCCAACAACTGTCGGTGTGACGTGGACGTTACACACGTACATGACCGTTAACGTGACGCCCACACTAGAATTTCTCCTATTTCGTGGGGCCAGTGCTCAAGGACAAATATTCAGAACAATTATTTGTAGGCCATACAAATACTTTAACTACAGTTATTAGGACAGGATGACAGTTAGATAGGATAGATTTCTATAGTTAGATACGATAGACATCGTAGCCCTACTTTAAAAGCACTACATCACATCGATATACTGTTAAACTTCGCAACGCTGAAGGCAGCGGCGTATTAAGTGTCGACAACGCCGTATAATCTATAATATATAACGGTTGCGGTTCTAGGGCATGGCAGTGCTTCCGCCAAGTCGAGCGAAAAAGCGGCACGGCCGTACCATCCTTTTCTCGAAGCAGTTCAGGCCATTTTCGACCCCCTATAATTTCGTTGTGGACAAAACTAGAAGCCTGAATTTTCAGTAACCAAGCAGGCATTGTATAAACACGGTATATTTTAAATTTCATTCAAATTGAACTAGTAGTTTAAGAATTATAACTAGTCAAAGTTTGTTAATTTTGTCACTCACTGACTGATCGATCATCAAAATTCAAAGGCACTTCTAGCAGACATAGAAGCTTCAAATTTTGAATACAATTAGTGTTTAGTGTATAAATCAAGGAAAAATTAAAATATTTTGCAATTTTGGTCCAGTTTTCTGGATACATCAACTGCATAATTAACTTTGTAATCCCATATAAATAATATATAGGATTACAATGTTACATTTGCATGAATAAATCAGTGTACCTGTATACAATGTATAATACAATGGAATAATAGGTGTAGATAGGTACCTAGATATAACTATATACAAAAAAAAATGAGATGCCGTCAAAAACATAACTTGTAAAAAAGACCAAGTCTCGCAACTCAGTTCTTCTACCGTAAAAAGTTGTGAGATCCATGTAATACCAAGTCGGTTAATTGATTCAGTCCCTACTTAAGGTTCCTCCTGTTTTAAGTTATTACGTAATTAGCTAACCTAAAAACATCTTATAGTGATCATATCAATATTAAAAATCTTTTATGTTTTAAATACATAGATTGACTTGGCCATCGCACTAAACAATCTAATTTAATATATATACATTATGTTTACATACATTGTGTTTTCATGCGATGGCCAAGTCAATCTATTTATTTAAAACATAAAAGATTTTTTACATTGATATTGTAATAAATTAACCGACTTGGTATTACATGGATCTCACAACTTTTTACGGTAGAAGAACTGAGTTGCGAGACTTGGATTAATTTACAAGTTATGTTTTTGGCGGCATATCTTTATATATTAAAATTACGTGTCACGTTGTTTGTCCGCCAAGGACTCCTAAACTAATGAACTGATTTCAATGAAATGTTGCACACTGTGTGCATTTTGGTTCAACTTGAGAGATAGGATAGTTTTATCCCGATAAATGACAAAATTTTTATTGCGTATTCAAAGATTTTTATAGGAAGGGTCGTTGGAAAGGACAGAACAACGTCTGCCTGGCGAGCTAGTATATTATAAATTATAACTATGTATTTTGCAAATATACTATGTTTTAATTTATAATGTAGTTCAGTGGAAAAAACATGAAAGCGGTGTTATATAGAAACTACCCCATGACGCTCCTGCTTCAGCAATCAGCATTCAGCATCGATAATCCTGGAATCAGTGGCGGATCTAAGCCCGTCAGAGACCCGGGGCGGCAAAGCTAAATGGGGCTCTTAGTTTAGGAAATTGATCTAATCTTACAAGCTTTTTATTCACTTCACATTTGTATGTCTAAGTATTTTTTCTTCGAATAATCTTGAGTCTTGAAAAACGATTTCCGAGGAGTCTTCTTAACTATTTTGTCTTCAGGTAATTTTTCCCCACAATATTCGGCTGGCGAAGGACCATTAAATGTGCCCTACAGGCACATTTGTGTGCTGGGTTGGTGGAGAATAAAACCGCTGCGATATTTTTCTTTCTTCTATATTTGATGTTTTCTTTGAGGTAGCTGGCCGCCGACTGTGTCGAACGACTTTTTTTTTTTTTTTTTGCGCCCGAAGCAATTGGAAAAGGGCTACCACAGAGGGAGGCGGAAAATGCATTACGCATACCACGACAGCCGGTCTGTCCTGGTTATGCGGGACTCACTGCCTACCGGGGGACCTAAGTGATACCCGCTAAAAACCGCCTTTGGGGAGTGGCAATTTAGCTGTTTAAAGCTTCTTATGCCGTATCGGAAGCGACCCTCTTTTGGGAAAAGAGGGCGCAGGCGGCTACGAGCCGCTGAGGGAGTGCCTACGAAGGCAAATTAATTATGAATAATTTAATTAGAGTTGGCCTGAGCCGCCATGAGGCAGTTCAGGTCGTTTGACAGTTTATTAGGCGGGTCCGAGAGAGAGTTTCTCGACTTGCGGACTCGATAGCGAGAGGGGAGTGGGGCTGCATAAGTAGCTGCCTCACGAATAAGATGATTGGAGTGCGACTCTGAGGCTTTGAAGAAGTTCTCAGAGAGTTTTTTAAGAAATTGTTGAATTGTAGGGAGCTCTAGGTCCCGATGAAGGTCGGCATTACGGACGTACCAAGGTGCGTTCGCAGCTCGACGACAGAAAAGGTTTTGAACTACTTGGAGTTCATTAATAATTTTAGGGTTAGCGTGGGCAAAAATGGTGCCCGCGTAGGACATGACTGGTCGTATACAGACCTTATAAAGGGTACGCTTGTTTCTGAGGGACATTTTACTGTGTCGGCCCAACATACTGTTGAGCCTATTCAGGTAAAAACGTGCGTGACGGGTTACTCTTTTGACGTGGGGCCTGAAAGTTAGCCCTGTGTCTAGAGTGATACCTAAATATTTGGCAGACGTATGCCAGGGGACAGGGGTCCCTAGCATACGTATTGGTGGAGTGTTTTTGATACGGCGTCGTTTATAATCGAAGTGAACGGCGGAGCTCTTCTCCGGGTTCACATCGATGCGCCATTTTTTGAACCAAGCTCCTAGGTCATCAACTGACTTTTGGACCTTGTTCCGTATGAAAGGTAGCGAGATAACCTTTACAGTAGAGAGCAGTGTCGTCTGCGAAGAGGGAGAGCTGAACACCTTTCGGCGGAATGGGAATATCGTTGGTGAACAGGATGTACAGCAGAGGAGCAAGTACTGAGCCCTGAGGGACACCAGCTTTGATGGGGCGCTGTGAAGATAGCGTGCCTTCGTGTCTAAAACGAAAGGTACGATGATTTAGATAAGAGGCCACGAGACGTACTAGACGATCGGGGAGACCTATTTTGTATAGTTTGTAGGTAAGGCCTGTATGCCAGACTCTATCAAAGGCTTTGGCGATGTCGAAAAAGACCGCGATAGTCTTATGACGACGGGGATAAAAACCGCTGAGGATATATTCCACAATACGGTGAACTTGTTGGGGGCAGGAGTGTTTCGCTCGGAAACCGAATTGATGGGGAATGATAAGAGGGTCACCGTCTGCGGGAAACAGATGGCGCCTCATGCGATTTTGGATGACTCTTTCAAAGAGCTTGCCCATGGCCTTGAGGAGGCTAATGGGGCGATGACTGGAGGGGAGGTTGAGAGGCTTGCCTGGCTTGGGAATACCAATCACAGTTGCCTCTTTCCACGTAGTGGGAAAGTAACTAAGGTTGAAGCAGGCGTTGAAGATAATAGATAAAAAGGTTAACACCTGCTCAGGAAAGTGTTTAAGGGCTTGGTTGGAGATGCCATCCGCGCCCGGAGCCTTTTTGGGCTTAAGTCCTTTGATGAGGGATGAAATCTCATCATTGGACACAGAGATAGGTTCGGAGGCTGTAGGGGGTGAGTTCCGGCGTCGGACCTCATCTTCCACTGCCTGGACGTGTGAAGGGTCAACGGGTTGAGAGCTAGGAGAGCATTGAGCGGCAATGCTGTCTGCAAAGCACTCAGCCTTTTCCTCGTCCTCGAAGGCTACCGTACCGTCGGGACGGGAGAGAGGGGGAGTGTGGGTGATAGCGTCTATACGGAGGGCTCTTGCCATCCGATAGTACGCTGTATGAGAGGGAGAGATATTCTCCATGAGTTTACTCTTTTCGAGTTCTCGAAATTCAGAGAGGCGGAAACGGAGTTCTCGTTGAAGACGATTAGCCGTGTGCCTATATTCGGGCGTGGGGTATTTTGCTGCTCTCCGGAAAGCAGCTTTCTTGGCTTTTAATAGGTTGCTAATATGTAGGGGAAGCCCACTATTATTAGCAACCGGGACTACCCTTTCATTCTCCTTAAGGGAGGTTTTAATAAGGGTGGAGAGTGAATCGACCGCGGTGTCGATTTTTTCGGGACTGTCTAAGTCCGACGATAGGGAGATGGGAGAGTCCTGTGAGTCCAGAGCATTCGCTAGGGACTCCTTGAAGCCCTTCCAATTTGTGAAGGTTTTAGTCGAGGGTGTTGAGGGGGGTGGCTGATGGCCGAGAATGAGGGAGACCGGTCGGTGGTCGGATCCTAGATCGTCTAGTGTCTCGATTGCCCTGAGGTTGAGGGAAACACTTTTGAGTAGTGCAAAATCTAGCACGTCGGGAGCGTGGTCGGTGACATCGGGATAGTGAGTAGCACCTAGGGGACTGTGAACGGTGAGGTCAAGAGACTGCGTGATATCGAGCAGTATCTTGCCACTAGGGGAGGTAGTACGGCATGTCCATTCAGTATGCTTGGAGTTAAAATCTCCAAACATAATGACTGAATTGCCTAAAGATAAAATAGAATCAAAATCTTTTTTGAGGGGATGGGTTCCTGAAGGGATGTAACAGGAGGCTATGAAGATGGACTGATGTCCAGTCATAGCTAGCCTGCATACCGTGGCTTCCATATTGGTAAGCTGAGGAGTAGAAATGGGAGAGCAGTGGAGTGACTTCTTGTAATAAATGGCCGTACCGCCACCTCGGCGGTCGTGCCTGTCATTACGAAGAAGAGAAAAGTTTTTAATAGAAAGGCCTTTAGTGTCCTTAGTTTTGAGATTAGTTTCCTGTAGGAGGAGGAAATCGGCTTCACGATTTTGAAGAAAGAGCTTAAGTTCTGGGAGGTTATTTCGCAAACCGCGAATATTAAAGGATACAAGCGATAAACCCTTAGGTTTGATACGACCGTGAGACTTTGGTAGAGCAACCTGCTCTGTCATTGTAAGTTAAGTTAATTAAGTTAACTTAACTTACAACGAGCACAAAAGATTATGATGCTCTGCAAGAGCGAGGAGACGGTCCTGAGGGGACCTTGCAGCGCGCAATTTGCGTGCTAACACAGCGATTTCCCCAACGTCGATGTTCCTAATAGCGGAATACACCGTTTTTAGGTCATCAGCCATTGAGGGCTGTGATTGTTGTGGGGCGGAGGTTGTTGTCCGCGGTGGGTCTGCCTTTTTGGAGCTCCAGGGAAAGACTGGAGGCTGCATAGGCTTAGCGAAGCCCGGAGGGGGCCGAATAATGCCCTGAGGGGGCCTAAGGGGACCCTGAGAGGGTCGAGAGAAACCCGGGATGGGCTGAGAAAGGCCCTGACGGGGCCGTTGGTAAAGAGCCGGGAATGAGCGATCATTGACCGGTGGTGGAGCTTGCCTACTGGGGCGAGGATGAGGTGCGCAGGGGCAGCCTCTGTAGTTTGCCGGGTGGCCTGTTTGTTTACACAGGACACATGCGGGTGGGGATTCGGCGTCTTTGGGCCGAGGACACTCTTTAGTGTTGTGGGGTTCAAGGCACTTAACGCACCTGGGTGGGGCGGAGCAGTTGGCCGCCGCATGACCATATAGCTGGCAGCGGTGGCACTGCGCCGGGAACCCGCGCCTATGTGGGGGCTCAACCCTCACTCTCGACAGGCCACACACTGTGCGTACCTGCCGGAAGATGGCTTTTGCCTCCGGCACGTTGGTTAGAATGACTAGGGCAAGATTGAACCTCTGGCCCGTTCTATTGTGCATTTTGTGCACGGCTTCTACAGGGAAACCTTGGGACTTAAGGTCCTCAAGGATTTCCTCGTTGGAAAATTCGAATGGAATGCCGCGGATGACGGCCCTGACTTTACGCTCTTCCAGAAGAGCGTATGTATGGTAGGAGACTTGTTCAGCTCTGAATAGCTTGGTGATACTACGGAAGGCGTCGATAGAGTTGGGAATGATTTTAATAGTCTCCCCGAGGTTAATCGCATGGTCATATTTAATGCCTGCGTCGTATAAGGATTTAGACAGCTTGGTAAATCTTGCCTTGTCTCTTAGGAAGACAGGGGGCGGGACTTGCTTCTTTGCAAGGACTGGGGCACAGCGGGAAGCTGGCTTGGATGGTGGGGCGATGTCCATTGACATTAGGGGAGCCGTAGCAGCAGCGAGGGCTGCGGGGGCAGGGACGGCAGCGGGAGCTGCGGGGTTTGAGGCAGCAACGGGGGCTGTGGAGGTTGAAGGAGCGGCAGGGGCCGCTGAGACGGGAGGTGTGCGGTTTTTCGCGGTGCGTTTACCGCCGCGTTTTGACGAGACAGTCGTGAAGGACGACTCACCGGTTCCGTCGGAGTCACAGGACTCCGATGAATCGGTGCCAGAATAGGTGGCGGGCCTCTTCCGGGGGGCCGACGCAGTGGACTCAGACTCGGAGCATGCGTACTCCATTTCTAGAGGGGCGAAAGAGTTCTTGGACTCTAGGTAGGCCGCTATAACGGGCGGCGGTTGAGTTGCCTGAGGGGCATATGAGGCAATGGTTGCCACGATTGCGGCGAGAGCCGAATTGTCTAGCCTATTAAGGCCTGATACGATGGACCCTATAAGGTCTTGTTTAGACATGATGCTAAGAAACGAATGGGGCTGGGGGGATGCTGTTCTGAAAAGAACAGAGACGTTTTGAACCTATACAGTAAGGGCGGGATCACCGTTCTCAGAAGAACGGGACGTTCTTTATTCCAGAAGTAATGCCCTTACTCTTAAAAGAGCAGGGCCTTGCTCTGAAAAGAGCAAGTAACTCCCTAGAAACAGTATACACGTACACGTTATAAAAATAAATAACGAAAACAAAATAGAAATAGTTAACAAAAAATATAACAGGTAACAAGCGGAGGTCAGTCAAACCTCCCCGCCCGAAGACAGGGGGGCAAGAACTGATAGCAAAAATGACTTACCAAGGCGTCGACGCTGTACAGCGCGAGCAGGACAGCGGAGGCGCGAGAGCGAGAGAGCACTACCGTACGGGGACGGCTGCGCGGACTACCTGAGACGACCGCACGAGAGCGGTGCCAGAGGCGGAATGTCGCACAGACCAAAACGCCCTTCTTATATTTCGCAAGAGAGCGTCTCAGTCTGTGGGGTCCGCCGCACGATGGTAATGAAGCCGCACGCGCACTGATTGGTCGCCGACATCACGTGATCAGCGCCAGTGTGCGGGGTGCGCGGGGCGTAACGGGGTACGAAGGGGCGACGGGGCGGCGGGTCTCTAGCTGTCCTCAACAACACTATTATTTTCTTAACATAAAATGCCTATATCCTATCTAAACTATAATCTTTATTAATATAACAAATGTTTATCCTATCTAAGTACAAACTAACTATAATATTTATTCCATTAATATAAAATGTTCTGTATGTATCTTGTTTATGTATTATCCTATCACTATTTGTTTTCACTTGTCCCGCACATCACTCCCGCCGTGCGACCGCGTCGCATCAGCTTCCGGTGCGAGTTCGACGTCCGTAGATAGAGGCAGGATCACAAGCTTCCTTACTGGCCGGCGTAGGACACCTCCCTTGGTCAGCACGTCCACTGTCCGTACGACGTTGTCGGGACCCGGATATGTAGCGATGACTCTTCCTCGTATCCACACGTTGCGAGGCAGGTTGGGATCGACGATCTGTACGAGCACGTCGACGCGTGCTGCTTGGCTTCGTCCGTGGGGCTCCCGCCGGTGTTGGAGCTCAGGGAGGTACTCCTTCACCCAGCGTAGCCAGAAGATGTCGGCTAGCCTCTGCGCAGCTCGCCAACTTGACCGTGAGAGGGCGTCTTGTTCGGTGAAAGTGCCTGGCTGTGGTACTCGTCCCGGTCCTCCCAACAAGAAGTGGTTAGGAGTGAGAGCTTCGGGATCCTCTGGACTAACTGAGACGTGAGTCAGCGGGCGGCTGTTGACGGTGTATTCCACTTCTACCAGTAGTGTCGTGAGGACTTCCTCCGTCGGATGACGTTCGTGCAACGTCGCGATGAGAGCGGTCTTGACGAAGCGAACCATTCGCTCCCAGGCTCCGCCCATAAATGGAGCTCCAGGCGGGATGTAGCGCCAGGAGATAGTCCTCTTCGCTGCTTCTTCTGCGGTCGCTGCGTCGACCGCCTGTCGTAGTTCCTTATCGGCTGCCTTCAGGTTGGTGCCGTTGTCTGACCATATTTCTGTCGGGCAGCCTCGCCGCGCGATCATTCGCCTTATGGCCATTACCGCGGAGTCAGCGCTAAGTGAGCCGGCAACTTCTAGATGTATGGCTCGCGTAGTAAGACATGTCAAAAATGGCCACATATCTCTTTTGTCGAGTTCGTCCAACGGTCACCGAAAGAGGTCCGAAATAGTCCACCCCGGTGTAGGTGAAGGGGCGCTTGTGGTGAGCTAAGCGACATGTTGGCAGGTCCCCGGTTCTCGGATGCGGCGATACTTGCGTCTTCATTCTGCAGAATAGGCATCTTCGTAGTATTGTGCATACGATAGGGCGCAGTCTCAGTACTCAATACTGCTGTCGGCACTCGTTGACTGTGGCCTCTACACCGGCGTGATGGAGTTGCCGATGTATAGCCTGCACCCAGAGCTTGACTGTATGATGATCACCGTCAATTATCAGCGGGTTCTTGAATTTTTCTTCCATGTCGCAGACCCCTCGAATACGACTTCTAAGTCGTAGTGTGCCGTTTATTGACTCGACGCTGAGCTGGCGAAGGCGGCTCTCCTTATTGATCGGCTTCTTCCCTTCTAGGAGTGTTGAGGGTATTCTGGCTAAGTTGAGGTTGAAGGTGAGTTCGTCCGAGTTGATCTTCCAAACAACACCTAGAACTCGTTCCATCTTTTCTTCTGTTTTGTAGAGTTCCATGTCTTCTGTCTGGTTGTCTTCTCCAAGTGTTTTGAGGAGTGATGCTGAGTTTGATTTCCACAGTTTCAACTCGAAGCTGGCTTTCATGTGCACGGCTCGTACACTCTTCGTGATGCGTGTGGCATCTTCGAGGGTTCTGAAGCTGTCCAATCATGTATGCATTTTTATGCGTATCATATGATGTTGCGAGAAAATTATTTTAACCTCTTAGCCCGGTGTAGACAATTATTTCATCAATTTTTGGTAGACATGTATGTGAAGGTAGAAAGTGAACGTCTCCGTTATATATCTTTAAATCAAAAAAAGCTGCGCGTTGAGAATTATATACATTTACAAGATGCAGTTTCTAGCGACGCCAATGTAAACCCCAGAAATTTAGGTAAAATGGTAATTCTGCCCTCATCATTCGTTAACAGTCCCCGCTACCTACATGAGTACACACAAGACGCATTCGCCTATGTACGAACTTACGGAAGACCTGATCTTTTTGTTACTTTTACTTGCAATCCCACAGGGAAAGAAATAACCGAGGAGCTAATGCCGGGCCAAAAAGTACTGACAGACACGATTTAGTTGCTAGAGTATTTAGATTAAAAGTACAAAAATTAATGTATGTGATTAACAAAGGGAAAATTTTCGGAGAGGTGCAGTGCTTCGTGTATTCAATTGAATGGCAAAAAAGAGGATTACCGCATGCCCACATTCTAATATGGCTTAAAGAGAAGTTGCGGCCCAGCCAAATAGACGACATAATAAGCGCCGAGATTCCGGATCCTGAGCAAGATAAAGAATTGTATGATACCATCGTCCGAAATATGATTCACGGTCCATGTGGAGCACGAAATTCAATATCGCCATGTATGAAAGAAGGAAAATGTATAAAGAAATTCCCTAAACAGCTATTAAAAGAAACCGTGCACAATGACGATGGCTACCCTTTATACAGACGCAGAGCTCCCGAAGATGGTGGCAGGAAAGTTACAATCAAATCTCGCTCTGGAGCGTTCGAAACCTTAGATAACAGCTGGATTGTCCCGTCTTCGCCCATTCTATGTAAAATGTTTAATGTCCACATTAATGTAGAAGCATGTAGCTCTGTCCGCGCACTCAAGTATATCTGTAAGTACATAAATAAAGGAAGCGACCAAACAATATTTAATATCAGGAGTGAAGGTGAGGCAAATCCCGTTCATGAAGTACAGACCTTTCAAGCAGGGCGTTATGTCAGCAGTAACGAGGCAGCATAGTGTCTCCTTGGCTTCCCTTTACACGAAAGGCACCCAACAGTTACTCACCTTGCTGTGCACTTAGAAAATGGAGAGCGTGTATATTTCACCGAAAGAAATTTCCAGGAAAGAATCGCATCATCGCCAAAACTACACTAACAGCCTTCTTTCAACTTTGTCAAACCGACCCCTTTGCAAAAACGTTGTTATATTCTGAAGTCCCCCGCTATTATACTTAGAACACATCTAGGAAGGAGTGGAAACGCCGTATTCAAGGCGCGCCTGTTGCAAATTGGCCCGGTGTAAAGTCATCAGATGCCCTTGGTCGTGTGTATACCGTCCATGTAACTAATTTTGAATATTTCTGTTTACGATTGCTGCTGCACCATGTTTGGGGTCGTACGGGATATAAAAACCTTAAAACAGTCAACGGTCAGCAACTTATAGAGAAGCATGTGAAGCTCTGCATCTTTTAGAAAACGATAATCACTGGGATGAAACCATGGGGGAAGCTGTGTAGTGCCAGTCACCAGCCAAAATTAGGGATCTTTATGCAACTCTCATATCATCTTGCGGGCTATCTAATGCACATGAATTGTGGGACAAATATAAAGAGTACATGGCGGAAGATATTTTGCGAAGGTTACAGCAGACACACGCGAACATGACATACAATGAACACATTTATAATGAAACACTTGGAAAAATTGAAGATAAAGTAATGGCAATGGTAGGCAAAAAATTAAGCGACTTTGGAATGATAAGCCCTCAGCGAACAACCGAAAATGAACTAAGTGATGAAATTATACATGAAACAAACTACGATATACCAGCTTTGCAGCAGCAAGTAGCCGAATTTGTACCCCGCTTGCTTCCCGAACAAAAACGAGTTTTTGACAAAGTATTAGGACAAATTAAATCTGGAAATGGTGCACGTTTCTTTTTAGATGCCCCTGGAGGAACTGGGAAGACATTTTTGTTAAATTTATTATTAGCGCAAGTACGGAAAGATAAAAACATTGCTGTGGCCGTAGCTTTCTCTGGTATAGCCGCCACGCTGCTAAGCGGGGGCCGCACTGCACATTCTGTTTTAAAACTCCCTCTAAATCTAGCCCAGGAAGAATCGCCGATCTGCAACTTTAGCAAAAATAGTGCACGAGGTATAATGCTACGACAATGCAAACTTTTAGTGTGGGACGAAAGTACAATGTCGCATAAAAAAGCTGTAGAAGCACTAAATCGAACGTTCCAGGATTTGCGCAGCAATACCGATGTAATGGGAGGAATGATGGTTTTACTGGCTAGTGACTTTCGCCAAACTTTACCTGTCATTCAAAAAGGCACACCTGCAGATGAAATTAAAGCACGCAAAGTCGTCTATTTTATGGAACCATGTGACAAAATTTAGTTTAACTACGAATATGAGAGTGCATTTTTGTATAATGATATCAATGCTGGAAACTAAATTGACGAGAGATTTTTGTAATTTAGTACAGAGTCATTTCGAATTAATTGCGAGCCTTTATTCAGATTTAACGAACAACATGCATGAAGACAAATGGTTATGTGAAAGGGCGATTCTTGCACCAAAAAATGAGAGCGTTAACAAAATAAATTCAGATATATTAAGCGAAGTAGCAGGAAAAATAACAGAGTATTTGTCAGTAGACACAGTTATGGACACAGAATAGAGCACTTCATATCCCGTAGAGTTTCTAAATTCTCTAGAGTTGTCAGGTGTGCCCTCACATAAGCTTCAATTAAAATTAGGCGTCCCAGTCATGCTAATGCGAAATTTAGATGCTCCTCGGTTATGTAACGGGACAAGGCTGCGTGTGACACATCTTGGACGGAACATAATCGGTGCTACAATTTATTGACAGGCGTAGGAAAAGGTGAAAATATTATCATACCACGGATCCCTTTAATTCCCACAGATCTTCCTTTTCAATTCAAAAGGTTGCAGTTCCCTATTAAGCTCAGTTTTGCAATGACTATTAATAAAGCGCAAGGGCAAACGTTACAGATAGCGGGGGTTAACTTAGAAAAACCGTGCTTCTCTCATGGTCAGCTGTATGTAGCATGTTCGCGTGTGTCAAATGCCCAGAACCTCCACATTCTTTCCCCGAATGGAAAAACATATAACATTGTGTACAGTAGCGTCTTAAAATAGTGTTCAGTTAGTTTTTTTTTCCAAAATTCCCACTATCAATTGATCAGAATTCCCACAGATCTTCCCTTTCAATTCAAAATTTCCTATTTAGCTCAGTTTCTTTTCAATTCCAAATGCGGCACCTCTGACGGACCTATTAAGCTCAGTTTCCTTTCAAGTCAAAAGGCTGCATCTCTGACAGATCTTTATTTGGCTCAGTTTCCTTTCAATTCAGAAAACTGCATCTCTGACGAATCAATTTAGCTCAGTTTCTTTTCAAAAGTCTGCATCCCTGACAGATAATTATGCTCAGTTTCCTTTAATTAAAAAAATATCCCATTTCCATTTGGAATAAATAGGCTATTTTCATGCTTTCCTATACGCTGCGTTTCAAAACATTTAAATAGGCTGACGAATCAATTTTGCTCAGTTTCCTTTTAATGGCTGCATCTCTGACAAATCTATAAAACTCAGTTTTCTTTCAATTCAAAAAGCAATGGATAGTTCATTTCCCAGTGACCATGCGGGCGAAGCCACGGGTAACAGCTAGTGTACAATAAAGTTGATAAACTAATATAGTGAATTAAAAGTAGAAGGTTTCAATTGCTGAACGCCCACTTGAGGGATTGCACATTTTGGAGAAAAGCAGCGCCTGTGGGTCTGCTGTCAGGTTACATCTATACACACATTCGCACATTACTTACATGCACCTCACTTACCACCTGACTGATACCCTGTGGTCAACCCTAACTCCGGAATTCGGTAAGTTTTGTTGCTTATTCAGCCCTTATATATACTAAATATCCATAGGCATTTTAGGCTCCACCTTTGGTTGCTCGTCGAGTGTTCCGCTCATGGGCCCCGGGATAGTTGACTTTTGTCGGGGCAACTAGGGGCGTGTACACAAGAAGTATTGAAAATGGTCAAGAAGTATTGAAGTATAAGCAAGGATTTCGTGGGCTGTCCATTTGACAGCAACGTCCACACTCGTATCGGTGGCAAGTACATGCTCGCGGAACTTTGTTTAAATAATTTGGAAAATATTGTTGATTTGTTACATGGCCTTGTATCGTTGCGACCATTCTTGTATAAATCGATCTATGCATTCAAACATTGACCGATGTATTTCTTCTTGAACCGATAATCTAACATCATGAGCTGATTTACCCGGCATCGTTCTTTTCACTTTCCTTCTTCCTCGTCTCTCGAGGTTAATAATATCCATATCATTGCTATTTTTAGTGACAAAAGTTACAGTATTGTCTACAATCGTGGTTCATTCAGTCACTAAATACTCATTCAGGACTTTTAGTTTGGTGATTCCTGTACCCAGAGTCCTTTTTGGAGACTGTAAATATTGTTGAACTATCCTCCACTATAGAAAGCTAAAATTGTATATAGTATGCCAAAAAGGCAAAATCACAAACAGCCGGTAGGAGCAAGCTTGCTTCAGATCTTGTATCTAGATTTACTTTCGTTGGATCTTGAAAACGTTCCAAACTACTGATAATTATCTCTGTTATCTTTTACGACTATTACTGACTCGTAATGAGCGCTCCAGCTCGAAGAATCGACAACCGATGGGGAAGAAAGGTTCTCGAGTGGCGGCCTCGTACCGGCGGACGAAGTGTAGGGCATTCCCCCACTAGATGGAGTGACGACCTGGTAAGATATGCAGGAGTCGATGGAGGCAGGTAGCTCAGGACCGTGCTTTGTGGCATTCCTAGGAGGAGGCCTATGTTCAGCAGTGGACTTGTGAAGGGCTGTAATGATGATGATGATGAATGAGCGCTCCAGCGAGTATCAGATAAACGTTTGAGATTTTTTCCAGTTTTCTCTTTAAGCAATTGCCATCTCTGTGTAGATGATGATAAGAACGAATATAATTTCTCCACTGTTCAAAAACATGTGACGTTGGAAGGAACGCATGCAAATGCATGAACTCCGCAAAGATTCAAGGCATCATTAGAATAGGGAATGAACAGTTCTTTTGGATTTACTTCTCGGATTTTTCGTTGCATCCCTCCATGGACACCTGACATTGACACGGCATTGTCATAACCTTGAGCCTGCACAACGCATTATGCCATATATGACATATCTATCATCTATCACATATCATCTATCATATCTATATGACATATCCTCCAGATATAAAAAAAAACAAGAATGATTACACAAGAAAGTACTTACACAATGTCATTTTCTATATGAACGAATCGTTCTACCTCTTAGATAGGTGCATATTTTCAAAGCCTTGTTTAGGATTTGATCAAGGGAACATGAAGGCGTTTGGGTGCCCCCCAGGACCAGAGGCCCGGGGCGGGCCGCCCCTTCCGCCCCTCCGTTAGTCTGTCACTGCCTAGAATTCTTCACTGGGCAGCCACATCCACCACGCTCAAACTATCTTCCTCCTAGACGTGGATGCTCAGGGCTCAGGACGTATATTCTGGGAGGAGGGGGGGGGGCGCACAACTCTGCTATGTACATATCGTACACGAAGCAAACGGAGTGAAGTTAATACGGCAACATACTGAACGGAAGATAGAAAGACTCATATGGCATATGGTCTGACACAACTGGTCACTTCGCCAACGCGGATTCCAAATGTGAAGGATCATGCACCTTCCCTGTCGGACCTTCTGCTGATCTCTTTTCTGGACAGATATCAGGTCTTAGTCTATGTCCCTCTTGGCTCTTTCGATCACTGCCTGATCTGCAGGATGTCGGTGTATGTGGCACTATAGGACAGCGGATTGGGATGGGATGCGGGCTTTTTATGCATCCTGCTCATGGACGGATTTGATTCTCGTTGGGTGATTCCAACATCGATGCTAGGTTGTTGCCGATTGAGTTTTTCCCTCATGGAAAATTGCCTCGCGGCAAAAAAAGGCGTTGTTCCAAACTAATAGAATACATCCTTAGTTCATTCGACCCTTAAAAAGGTGACCACTCGGACCCGTCCTATAACAGAGCTATCACCATTACCTCCTTGTTCTCCAAAATAATGGAATCCATTGTTAACGGTCAGATCATGAGATACTGTGAAGAGCTTTAGCAGAATAGTGACCGTTAATACAGTTTCTGTCAAGGTCGCTCAGCTGGTGATTTTTTTGTTTAATTGACTCGCCGATGGGTGGAGGCAGTCGAGACCAAGTGGAAGGCCCTGGCGGTTAATTTGGACATAGGGCACAAAGAGTTTCTTTCAAGGCTTCCCTCTTATGGGCTTTCCGAGAAATAATGCAATTAGGTCACCAGTTTTATTACAGATCGGTGTATTAACGGTGCATGCTCCAACTCCAACCCTGTGAATGTTGGTTTTCCACAAGGTTGTGTTCTATCCTCTACAGTGTTCCTTCTGCATATCAATGATATAAAGCAGGGTACTCACGTAGCCGTGTAGCATGTAACGTATCTGATACGTCTGATACGTCCACGGTCACTGCGTATCCAGCTACGTGCACACTACCAGCCGCCTTTGTGTTCGCAGTGATACCGCCACTCGGCGGGTCACTGTGAACTTACTGCGCTCCACACGTGAGCGGCTCGCGGCAGGCTTGTGCGTACGTACTCACTTGATACAGTATCAGATACATTACATGTTACACGATTAGGCGAGTACGCGGCTTAATGTTGCATACTAGTAACATTCACTGTTATGCAGGCGACACACACACACAGGCCGTATATACACAGGCCATGCTAATATTTCTCAGGAACACGTCGTCGATTGCCGGAACAAACTTGTGTCTGAAGTAGAGTCTTTCTAAATCTAGTCTAGTCTAGTCTAGTATTAGTAGTAGTCTAGTAGTTCGGGCACCAGCATCGGAATCCTTGGCGTCGACTTTTCAAGAGACGTGCAGTACCGTATTCAACGGAGAGTAGTCCGAATCGTCGACAACCAAGTTCTTTCCGATCGGCCTTGCGATAAGATTGCATTTTTATGCATCTTCTACCGCTTATACCACGGGGAGTGCTCAGAGGAATTGTTTGGATTAATTCCAGCTTCTGAATTCAATTATCTTACACTGCAACAGAACTCGAAATTCCATCCTGCTCATCTCAATGGCTGGCGGTCCACTAATGTGCGATTTACGCAAAATTTTCTGGCTCCCAAGACCATACTGTGTAATTTACTTTCTCGTGCGCTCCTTTATAACCTTACGCCCCTAGGCACGTGCCTAGTTTGCCTTGAGAATAATCCGCCACTGGCTGAAGGGACTGTAAGAATGCCCAAATTTCGACGGAATAAAGAGCTTTGTCCCCATGAGCTATGTGCAATGTTGCGTCAATATAATCTTGGAGTTAAAAAAGGTAAATAAAATAATATTATCACGCAATCAAAAAATTTACTTTAAAGCAACGTTATATTTAACAAAAACATATTAAGCTTTGCTGGTTACCACATTTCATATAAATAATCTTACCAGTAAAAAACAAACAACTTGTTTAAACTATAGTCACCTTTTCTAAAGCAGCATTTAAAAAAATATTTAAAAGTCCTATATCTAGTACCTTAAATATATAAAATTAATCGATATTTGTAACATAATTTATTACTTTGAAAATATATTTTTTTATTATGATAATATGAAAAGCAGTAATATAAATAAATTATTTAAATTATAACATGTTAACAAGACACTACATTTACAACAAAAATTAAAGACTAATACCCTGTTTTATAATTTGCACCATTAAATACTTAACATTTTATGTACTTATTAATGCTTTAAAAATTGTTCGTATTTCGTAGGTACTTAAAGAGGAAAACATTCGACTGCAGACATTTAAATCAATTCCTCAGATATTCTGAGATCAATTCATTTATAACCATTTATTCATACAACAACAAGCAGAATTATTTAGAGTGCAAAACGATATGCCTACATTGTATGATGGTAACAAAAACCCTTGACGCAATGATCTTATTTTTTTAGGGTTCCGTACCTCAAAAGGAAAAAACGGAACCCTTAAAGGCTCACTTTGTTGTCCGACTGTCTGTCTGTCTGTCTGTCAAGACCCTTTTTCTCAGGAACGGGTGGAGGTATCAAGCTGAAATTCATATATATTAAATACTCAAGTCTACTGTCCCTTAGAGCTGTGAAAAAATCAAACTTCTAAGTCAACGCAATCAAAATATACAGCCGTTTATGCCGTAAATTTGCGACATTCGCAAGGGAATCAAAACCTACAGGGTATTCCCCGTGAACTCAGAATCTTGAAATTTGGTACGAAGCAACGTTTTATTGCACAGATAAAGGAAAAATTGCGAAAAGCATAAATTTATAGTTACATCATATAATAAAAATATTTTTAATAATTTTAAACTTATATACCTACAGATTTGTTCGGAACCCTCGGTGCGCGAGTCCGACTCGCACTTTGCCGGTTTTTTTTTTATTTTGGGCTGACAAGAAACAGATTTTGTAAACATACTTTAATTTTATTTATACAGCAAATGCAAAATACACATTTTAAAACAAGTCACTTCTTATAATGGGTAAAAGTATGTATAATATATATATTTTTAAATATTATAGGTACTTTTGCGTTTTTACTACTCAGGATCTGATTATTAAACAAACACGCCAAATAGTGCAAGCAGTAATAAGTCATATTGGCCGGAACTGATAGCTATAACGTCACAATATGGTTCCAGGTCGGTCCAATTCTTATTTGAATTGCATAGTACTCTTGGTAACTCGGCAAAACTTGAACTCAGCTCATCTTTAGTTTTAGTGATTAGTTCTACTCGCCTTAGTACGATTCTACTTTCTAGTAATAAAATCAACTAGAATCTCTTTATCTCTTTGTTTCCAGCACTCGTATTCGAGTTTCTACTAATTTACTCTCATAAGCCAGCCATAAGTAAGGATGATCGTAGTACACACTTCCTATTTAAAATTATAAAAACATAGATATGTCTGTAAAGACAATGACTGTTGTTGAACACCATAGAGCAACACAGGTCACCGGTGGACGGACCGGAGGATCAACAAAACTAGTTGCAGTCGCACTGCTCACTAGACTAAATCTAGTTACGCAACTAAATCAACGTCTTTCAAAAACGCCGTATTGTTCTGGTTTTTGCTGCAAAAAGAGATCTGCCATGTGAAATTTACAAAAAGATAAGAGAAAGAGAGCTCATCTTGCTCTATGCTGAATGCTTACAAAGTTCGTTCTAGTACTCAACGGAGCTTAGTCCTAGTGTATACTTATCCTAGTCTTTGTTGTCATTTAGCATTCGTTTGGTTGGCTTAATGTGCTAACGACATAATATTCTTTTCTATTGTACGGTTTGTTCGAAATCTAGTAGTGTTAAGATAGTTTTTTATTGTAATAAAAGATCGAATGAACGTTTTGGTTAAAAAGACTAAATAAAATAATTTCTTTACGCAATATTTACGTATATACGCTTGCTTTAACTGTTTTTTTTTAACATGGCTTTATTATTACTATAATTAAAATGGTAGTTTACTTTTGCCACAACGGTTCGGTTCTCTTTCTTAACAGACTACTTGGTTTATTTTTGATTTTGTCATGAACAAAATGGCGGTTTTGTGAAACAGGCACAGTAGCCAAAGGACCGTCTGTCACAAATTATGAGAAAGAATTGGGAATTTTGGCGGGAATTTGACCGCTGGGGGATTGTTGCACCTGTTTTTAATGGTTTGAAGTGGATTTTGATACGTAAAACCGATGCTATTTGCAAGTGTTCTGCGCATTTGTGAACTATTAGTAGAAACGACGAAACATGTGCCGATGTGTTGATAAACATTAAGATTTTGTGACTTGAGATACTGTCGTCATCTTTGTACTATTATTTATTCTGTGGCAATGTCAACATCAACGAGTGGGGAAGTTTTTGAATAAATTGTTAAAAAAGATAATTTCCTTTTACTTGGCATTAGCAAAAGTACTACAACTGTACGAGTCTATTAAACAAGAAAAAAAAGTAGAATCAGGCGTTATGTCTTTAAAACAACCTAATCGTATACTTATATGTGAGCACCTGGTCAAATAATGATATAATATGGTATTGTTGGAAGTCCTTGGAAGTTGGAAATTCGTAATCGGACGATTTTAACACGATCATTTCAGACTACAAAAATAAGAAACTTTGAGCTATAAAGACAATAATATATGACTATTTAAAACATATTAATATGTTCTCTAATTAATAATCCTATAGAACATTTGAGATCTTACTCACAGCACGTGTATTTATATTTAATAGATTTAACAATAGTATAATAATTAAATTTCATATATTTTATAACGAGACTAAATATCTAATTTCAATAAAAATATACATATAAAATTTATTTACCGTTACTTATTTAATAAAGAGCACCCATCTTCGAGCTTATAAGTAAAGTATGGAGTATAGTGTAGAAGGAGGACCATCTCTGTATATGAAAAGTGTCCCTAAAAACGCGTCCAATAAGGGTGGCGCTGTAGTATCATAGGATAAATTTAAAAAAAAAGCGCCAAAATTAATTAGAATAAGATGGAGAAATAAACAAGGACCGACCAATCCGCTTGGTTTTGTACTACGTAAATAGTTGAGGTTTAGTATACTTGCATTTTACTAACTACTCTAGTCATGAAATTTTTTAAATATTTGAATTCAGCTGACTTCACTCCGTCTACAACAGGTGTATTAATATCGTAGTTTTTCAGACGCCAGCGCTATTGTGGTAGGTTTTGGAACCTCTATTTTCAGTATATAGTGGGACACTTTTTCAACTTTCGCACCTTATAAGACACCTTCTACTCTACACTCCATAAAGTAAAGGCACATGTAAAGTCTTTAATGGCACTAATTTAGACTGATTAAAGTGAAAGCACGGGTCCTTTTATAGCTTAGCTGCCTTCGATGCTCGCCAGCGCTCCCTTTAAAGAAGCGGGAAGCTCTGGCAATCTGTATACCGGATCAGAAATTGGTGGCAATATCAACGCATCCACCGACTTCTCGTAACTACTGTACGCTAAATACAGCTGTGACACCCGATTTATCTCGTCCTCTGTCATAGCCACTGAGCGTAGTTGCTTTTTAAATTCAGAATCACATTTTGAGCAAATTTCTTCTAGAAAGAAGGTTTTAGTCCTTTTAATTACGTGCTTGCATCGTATCGGCTCGACAAACTTGTACCTTTTGTTTTTACCATTATGCTTGTGAACTTTTTCGTCATTGTCAGAGAGCAAGACGAGGAGGTCTTCACTTCTGCCCTTTGAGCAACCTCTCCTAGCAATTATCTCTCCTCCACCCTGCATAAGCGCTGAGCACAATTGCGCCGAAGGGTTTTCAAAGTCGTAGTACACACATTTGGACGCCGAACTAGACATGCTGTTGTTCTCCATATGTAGACTATACCGAAGGCAGATTTTCTTTGGCTTGTTGGTGCATTTCAGGTATACATGTATCGGTATCTCTATGGAGGCGCACCCCGACTCTTGGATTTCATATGGCGGCTCTTGGAGAACTGTAATGATAAAAAAACAATAATAAATAGGTATAGAAAAACACATACACAAAACGATTCCTATAGTAAACTGTCGTCAGGGTAGGTATCACTTTCTTACTTCTTCTAAAGAGTAATGCACGCACTGCTGCGTTCTGGTCTAAAAGATAGAGAGAGAGAGAGAGAGAGAGAGCGTGTGTAATTACGTAAATATATATTATTACTTTTGTTAAAAGTAATAATAATTGATTGAAAAAACAATAATTAATTATTATTATCGTCTTTAAAAGGTAATCTCTGGAATTCCTAAGCCTATTTCCAAAACTTCACGAACAAAAAAAAAACCAATGCCATGAGGGATTCAAGCTATATTTAAGCCAAAAAAACAAACTAGATTTTTTTTGTGAAATCGTAAGAATGATTAAATAATTGGTTTTGATCTCATAATCTAACTACTAAAATTTTTTTTAAACAAAACTCGATTTGACATTTTACACTAACAAAACTATTGAGTAATACTCGGGTTAAGGGGCGTCCCTTAATTACGTGAGGCGATTTTTTTCCGATTTTTTCAACCCCCCGAATATTCCGATTTTTTGGTGAGATTTCGTGAGTTATAGCTCGACCCACTCATCCCACCTACAAATCTCACGTGAGATTTTTAAAATGCGTATTTTTAGTGTAAATACAGTTAATTTGTGCGTTGATGGCGTTAAGTTATTTAAAAAAAAAGTTCGCATTAAACGCAATAAATATTATTGTGTAGGATTTAGCCATGTTTTAATTAATTTTACCCAATCGTCTCGAAATTTTACGCTGTTTCTTGCGGAATAAAATAAAGTGATATTTGCCGAGACCCTCCCTCTCCCCCACGGGAGATAGGGAGAGATTCGGCTCGAACCCTTTCTCCCCTAAACACCTTACGTAATGATGGCATCCAAGACATTTCTGCCACCAGGGCGGCGCCACTAGAAAGTGAGGTATAATATTTGACAGATTTCATAGCGGGGAAGTTAATTTGTTCGGAAAATGTAAAAATTATTGTTTCTTTTTGCATTATTAGCTATAATAATAACATTAAAAATAAATAAACCAAACCACAGATATACTAAAAGTAGATTTTTTTTAAAAAATAGTTAAAATTGTGCAAAAAATTAAGGAGCAAACCACTGACGCATTGTTTTGTGTAATATAATACTCTAGAAACTGATAAACTTTTATTAAAAAACAACTTCTCAATTAAATTACATTGTGTGTAACAGAAAACTTTACCTCAGTGTCAACTAGCGACATCTGGTGAGCAGGAAATTATTAGCCCTCATTAATGGACCCCCCCCCCCCCCCCTAAGATGATAAGTTGTTACGTAAAATTAATAGACTTTCGATTTTTTTAAGCTATTTTCTATAATATTATATCGCATATAGTTTACGGGATAGTGGCAAAAACTGAGATTTAAGTAGGTTTTTCATTGAACTATTCACCCTGAGATCACTATTACTATATATAGGTTTTCGGTTTACTGTAGGTTCTTTTGTTTAAGTTCTGTAATGGTTGTCCGAAATTGAAAACCAATATCTTGATTTTTTCTGGTTCTTTCATCCCGAAATTTAGCATTTCGGATCTTGCGACACTATAGCTACAGGTTACAACAAAAAAAGTATTGAAGCATTACTATGCATATATTATGGTGTGAATGTGAAAGAAGTTTTAAAAGTATCGGTACAATTTATGGAGATTTGATTAAATAAAATAAAATAAACAAAAATCTTTTCATTTACCCTATGTAAGTAAATAAAATTTTGTTAAATCCAGTCTAAGACCTCAGAAATTAGTGAGGTATCAGCAGTGGGACGTATGAAGACAGGTACGTCTTCATATTTTTACTTTTTTTTATAAAACGTCAATATTGAATAAAACTGTTTTTTACGGATTTTATCGCGTTTATTTTATTATTTTTTTTTATTCCCGACGTTTCGAGTGCTTTTCAGCAACCCATGGTCACGGGGGGGACTGAGATGTTTGACGTCCCGATGTCACAGTTAGCCCGGCTACCTTCAGTTTTTTAATATTAATTTTTGGTTCGATTTACGCAGAATGAACTAACTAACAGTGCTTGGGTTTGGATTTAATTTTGTATAATTATAGGATCCCAAGCAGATGGCAGCACCCATCCATCTTCTCTATTGAAATTAGGATGTTTTTTAATTTCAATAGCCTCGCGTATCATCCTTGGTAGGAATCGGTGTTCTTTTGCAAGGATTTGTGGTCTATCAAATCTGATGTAATGGCGGGGACGATCTTGAACATGTTCACAGACTGCAGACTTCCCAGAGCGTCGGTGCTTCACGTCAGCTATATGTTCTTTCACGCGGGTTTTAATGGATCTTTTTGTTTGTCCTATGTATATCAATGTATATGTATATGTATATCCTATGTATGTCAATGTATATGTATATGTATATCAATGTATATTAGCTAACTGTCTATATGACTATACTACTGACTACTTATTGCAGCTTATGGATATCTGCGGCCATACTAAAGTAGTATAAATTGGCCTTCCATGCTCTCCAGAATTAAATACGTGAGTGGATAACTAGTCAACGGCAGTAGAAATATGTAAGAGGGTTGTAGCTGACCAAGAGTCAAATTGTGTTGTGCTGTTGATTGAAACGTTCTTGCCTCTTTTTGGGTAGACGAAAGCGCTGGACGGGTGCAAATGGAAGACGACCTTGTGGACGAAGGTGCTGATGTCGCCGCCGCGAGCGCCGCGTACCCACACGCGCCAGTCGAGCGCCAGCGCCCGGCCAAGTGGCGAGCGGCGAGGCTCGCAAGCATGACCCACTTCCAGCCAAACGCGAACGCACATCTGGATAATAAAAAAAAAATACACGAATTTATTTCCGCCCAGTAACTCTAAACATTTTAATAAAATTGAAGTGTTTGTCTGTAATAATGAAATAATTGGTTTTTATTATACTCGGAGGGTTATTTGTATGCTATTAAGTCATAGACAACCATTTATTTTTATTTTGTCTGCCTGTCAGGGCTATCTTACGTTTGAAATGGAACCGCTTGTGATAAAACTTTACGTACAGATAGAGAGCAATGCGAGGTGGTATCTAGATAGACTATATATTACCCGAAAAAAATCGAAACGAAACATTTTAACGTTTTAAAAAAAAAACGTCTTTTGATTATCTGAAATTTAAATAACGTCTTAGTAACAAATCGTATCGAGACGACTCCATTAAAAAAAAGTAAAAGTAAAGTTCCAGCCTATTTACGTCCCACTGCTGGACACAGGCCTCCTCTCATTTCTGAGAGGGTTTTAGGGCAAGGAAATGTCCACCGCGCTGCCCCAGTGCGTGTTGGCGAACTTCGCACGTCTTCGAAATATTTTTTTTTTGCTTATTTCTCAGACACGCAGGTTTCCTCACGATGTTTTCCTTCACCGCCGAGCACGTGGTAAATCAGCACTTAAAATTGCAATTAACAGTTTCATTGGTGCCGGCGGGGATCGACCCCGGGTTGCTCGAGTACTGTGAAGCTTACAGCGAGCGCTAACCATCTTGAGCTACCATGGTGATGATCTAGTGCATGATGTAGGTCTTTTCAAGGATGCGGCACGGCATTACTTGAAATATTATTATGGGTTAACTAAAGTACAAAATAGCCGATTTAGGTATATAAAAAATTCAAACACCTTATTTATCTATAAATTTTTGCCTTGATCTTTTTAAATCTTTGCCGTTTTTAGATCCATACTGCATCTGTATTTAGTAGTATAGTTGTACGAATGGGTCGGCTCGATCGAAGAAGGACCACACTCTCATAGAATACCAGCTTAACGTTACCGTGTTTCGTATGGTGAGTGTAGAGAACCGATATTAGTTCTCACAGGTAACAACGCATCTGTATTTTGATTCGTATTCGTGGTGTAGATGTCTATGGGCTTGGCAACCACTTATTATGAGGTGAATTGTGTGCTTGTTTGTCACACTTATCCTATAAAAAAATGAAGATTATTTTTCCTATGCGATAGAACCCTAGGAATGTGGATTCTAAAAGATAATGAAGGCATTTTGTACCGCTTCCTGCGTATGCTTTTTTTCTTTACAGCAAATTGTGTAAAAATTGGAGAACGGCTGGGGTTATCAACCGATTACCATTTTTTCAGTGTGAATGATGATTTATGATTTCTAATTGCAGGTCTTGTAATGTTTAAACGGTTTGTCAAATAGTGTGAGGTCTTATGTTCAGGGGCAATAATGGCGAGGATCGATTGCCGAGTCGGGTTTGTTTCTCTGAGTTTCGACATCATTGTTCGAAGTTCTTCGCATTAGACATCTGCTGTTATCAATAACACCAGATCTCAAAAAGTTAATTCATGAGGCATCAATTTCTCGAGTATTTTTATTTTACCAATTTTTGTAGAAAATTAATTTTTGAGCTCTCCATGCCTAACTCAAATACAGAATGTAAAAACAATTGAAAGTCAAATAAATTACATAAAATTTTTGAATTTAGAATATTAAAGTTTTTGTGTAGTATAAAAGTTTTAATGACGAATCTTGGACCATGCATTTTTAATGTTAATTCTAAGCGAGTACTCCATTAAATCAACAACTTCATATTTTAATACCTATATTATTTGCCTATTGTTCACCACGCTGGGCAGGCGATTTATTTTTTCATATAATATCGGTGACAAACGAGATTACCATTCGTCTGATAGTTAATGGGTTGCTGAGGCCCTAGACAACAATAACAATTAAAAGTCGCCAGGATCTTGTCTGAAATACTTACGAATTTTGAGGTTATGATTTCACCAATAACTATAATTTAGCCAGTGGTAATTTCCATGTCTTATTTGTCTGCTAGTCATCATAATAATATACTGCATCAAAATGTAACTATATTGCTAAAAAAGTATACCGCGTTGTGACGGCACAAGATAATCCAAGACTTCATTTCGTTCCGTGGGTGTCGTAAGAGGCGGGTATTGGAATTGTTCAAAAATCGTAGCTTCTGATAGATTAGGGGGCGTTCATTAATTATGTGGGGGAGCGGGAGGGTCTCGGCAAATATCACGTTCTTTTTCGGTAAGAAACAGTGTGAAATTAAAAAATTGGGTTAAATTAAGTAAAATATGGCATAATTCTATACAATAATATTTATCACGGTTATGCTAACTCCATAAATGATATAGGTAAGAATAATTAAGCAAATTTTTTTAAAATAAATCCAACGCAATCAAGCTTGGATTAAGTACAAATACAAAAAATACGTATTCTGAAAAATCTCAAATGAGATTGGGGGGAGATTGAAAGGAGATTCGAGACATATCTCACAACATCTCCCCAAGGGGAGGGGGAGGGTAGAAAAATCGCCAAAATCGCCTCACATATTTAATGGACCCTTACAGTATAATTTTCTTTGCGGTGTAACTATATCATTTATGTCATATAGTCTGTTCGCTAAGATAGTGTCGGTACACCCGGAGGCGCACTTATTATTTTGCTTTTACTTTGTAATTTTTTACTGAGTTTGCTAAATAAATGTTTTTTCTATTCTATGAATCAAATTGAATACTATTTTATTCTAATGGTTATTGTAATAAAATACGAATATAAATAATAACCACAAGTTAAGTAGCAAAGAACTACGGGGCTTTGTTTTACTACGGCGCTTCGTTTTAAAATGCCAAGTTCTGGTGCGGTTGTACGCCGCACCAGAATTGCGGCGGCGTCTTTGGTAACATGCTGCACGTGCCAAGGCGGCGCGACACAAAGGTGACCGCATCTAAGCGAACAAACTATACATACAACAGACTACAGATTACAGGAGGGTCCTAGACTAGAGACGGACAGCAGGGTTGATGATGCGAGACGTCTAGCACTACGATCGTTTATTCGCTTGCCAACACGGTTAATGCAATTAACTTTAGAGCCCATGTTGGCACATGCCTAGCAGGGAACTTTACCGGGCCGATAAAAAGAAATGATTTCTAATTTTAAAATATGACATTATGTTGTAATACGTAAAAATATAATAATAATAATAACACAAGCATTAAAGTAAAATAAATTGCCTATAAAAAAATCGTAACTTCCGTTTGATAGTTATGCTATAATTTTAAAAGATGGCATTATCTCGTAGTACGTAAAATTTTATATGGTAATAAAATTATATGTAAACATTAACATGACAAAGTAAATTGCCTATGAATATAAAAATAAAATAATTGTAACTTCCGTGTACAGTTAAATATTATTGCTTGTAAGGTTAGTGCCGAAACTTTTCCGTAGATTGAATTATGAACAATTAATAATCTTATAACTTATTATAATTAAATATGAATATAGCCATTAGTAATCAAAATTAATGATAGTAATATTTATTAAAAGAAGAACGGCGGACTCTGTAACAAGATATTTTATTGGGTAATGTTTTAGTTAAAATAAGGCGCCGCTGGAAAACAACATGATGAATTAAAGTCGTGATATCACTCTTTATCGAGATTTAGAAGTGCCTGTTTAAGTGTAACAATTGATATGTAAATAAAAATAATCGTTTATACGTGGTAGAGTCATGCTGCATCTATACTTATTATTAGTATGGTTGGAGCACGAATGGGTCGGCTCAAAGGAAGGACTATATAATAAAACAGCATAAAATAGCATTGAGATGCTATTTTATGCTGTGTTTCGTATGGTGAGTGTGGAGAACCGGTGACCCACCCTATTTACTGGAAACGAGGCATTCCAACTTAGTCCTCATGGGTGACAACGCATCTGCATTTAGATTCGTAGTTGAGCATAGATGTAGATGTCTATGGGCCACAGCAACCACTTATCATCAGATGAACTGTATGTTCGCTTGTTATCCTTATCTTATTAGAAAAATCAGTGCACAATTGACGAAGACTTCGGGTAACATACAAAAAATAATCTACTGTCAAAATGAGCACCTCTTTTTTTTTTGTTGTCGGCTAAAGCAGTCTACACTAAGCCCTATAGCTAAAACGAGTAGTTTAGTTTTTTGTGTATATCGTACGCAAAAAATGACCCTGAGCGTCATCCATTGACACGCTATACTAGTATGTAGGTACTATTATTTATTCAGTGGCACACTAACTCCGAGATAGCGACCGAAAGGTATTCTATACGTTAGAAGCCGGGGTAGATCGCTAACAAGTGGTAAAATTAAAAATGTTGTACAACCAACTTCAATTTAAATAAAAATGAGAACATCATCAATCTGGTAGAAGTCAATTAAATACGCTTATTAAGGATAACTCAATAATAATCGGTTCATCTAGAAAAAGTTCTGAGGTAACACATAAAAAGAATACAGTCGAATTGAGAACGTCTCTTTTTTTGAAGACGGTTAAAATATTTCGAAAGCGTGATGTCCCCCAGTGCGTACTACATTAGTAGTATCATGTAATAGTAGCAATAGTAGAAGCGAAGTGTTTCATGCTCAAAACATAAATTGCATAAGTTAAGATATCAGTATTAAGAATTTAGAAACCCGTTATTATTTGATATTGCATAGTTAGTTAAAATTGAACAGTTTTAACTGTAACTCAAGGTTCAGTTGGAACGTGCGTCTGTTAAAGACTGAGGAACAAACCGCAACATTTTGATATTTCCTGTTAGTACGTTTTGTACAATAACTATCTAAGCTTATTCAAAATTTTATTTTATTAAATCGAAATATTATACTTTTAGTGTGGTCCTGTGTAAATTTTAAAAAGATTCGACGATAATTTAAAGTTATTTTACAACTTATATATAAGTACCATTTTTTTACCGACTTCAAAAAGGAGGAGGTACTCAATTCGACTGTATGTTTTTTGTGTTTTTATGTGTGTTACACTCATAACTTTTTTCTGGGTAGAAGGATTTTGATGATTATTTTTTTATTTAAAATCTGGTGCTTCTCATGTGGTCCCATATAAATTTAATCAAGAACTGACCAGTAGTTTTTGAGTTATCCTTAGTAATTTATATAGAAGTCGGTTGAACAAAATTTTTAATTTTTAACTATTAAAGTTATCTACTTTTTTTTATAGGATAAGGGTGACAAACGAGCACACAGTCCACCTGATGGTAAGTGGTTGCTGCGGCCCATAGACATCTACATCTATCCTCTATTACATTTCAAAATGTAGATGCGTTGTCACCCGTGAGGACTAAGATGGAATGCCTCATTTCCAGTAAAAAGGGCCTCCGGCCACCTGCACTCACCAAGCGAAACGCAGAGGTAAACCTCTACTTCACGCTGGTTTTCTGTGAGGTCGTGGTACCACCCCGGTTCGAGCCGGCCCATCCGTGCGACAGCAGAAGCTGCCGCGTGGCTCTACCACGAACCTGCAGCAATAATTAATATTGTACCCAAAAAATCCTAATAATATACAAACATAAACAATTGTACCTACATGGACAGAACAAATTACATTTGTAAGCCGTACAACACCTGTCTCGATCGGGAGCTCAATTCGCGACCCGTAGCACCGCAGCCGTAAAGCTTGGCTACTGCGTTATCGAGCCCTAGTTAATTGGCAAAAGGTTATTTCTAAAACATAAAGTAGGTATTTATTTCGTTTTATTCATTACAGACTACTAAAAGTCCACGTTAAACGTAGGCCACCACCATAGATTGCCTCATAGAGACTTAGTTGTCAGACAGCAGGGTTGGCAACCGACATTTTTTATTATTTCCTGTTGTTATCATAAAGATGCTGCTGCCCATCCTATGTTTCGTTTCCGTCCGTCGCCTCTTAAGAAACCCGCGGAATGATCTTGCCACTACCCAAAGTATCTATTTAATAACAAATGTTAGATATTAGGTTGTTATATAACACTAAAAAGTAGAGTAGAGATAAGAAGTTTTAACATTAGCGCGATTGAAAAGCATAAGGGCTCCTCAACGCGAGACGGTTTTAACACGGCCCGGTTTTTTGCCGGCGCCGGGTAGAAACCGCCCGAGCTTGCAACCAAGACGGTTTGTATACGACCCGGTTTCATGGCGGCGAGCACCGTGCCTGGTTGCGCGGTGAGTCGGCTCTAGCATCGGCGTCGTGTGATTGACTTCATAATGTCCCATACAACACTGACGACCGGACGTAGACCCGGTTTGACGCCGGGCTTAGCTCCGGTGAAAACCCGTCCCATGAGCGTGAGGCCTTAAGTGAGCGGTGCCGAAAACATTGTATTTATATCTTTTATACGGCCTTGGCCCCGGATGTTAGCAAAACATTTGTCGATTGTTTGAGTAATACATAATTATCTTAAATTTACTGCTACAGAATTTTCCGTGAAATAAATAAATTTGTTAATAGTTTTCTATAAGGCTCCCAGTGACTCGTAACATTGAATAGAATATTAGTATAATAAAAGACTCTCCGATTACTGCTTACACTTTTATTCGTCCTGAGGCTTTAGTTTAAACTCTATATATTATACATTTATTTGGTCTTAATCTATGTTTCGTCACTAACCCAACCGTCTCCCACGGCTGTCTCCCACTTCATGCCCTTTGCTTCGTGCAACTGACCACATCCCCTCTCTTACTGTAGTGTTACCATTCTCATTAAGTTAATTTACTAATAAAATGTCAATTGCTTAAACAGAAACTATATTCTTAGGAAATTAATTAAGTGAAAACCTAACATTCGTCCATCCTGACTTCGTGCATGTCCTCATGCACGGTTGAAAAGAAACCTAACATTCGGTGAGATGCACGAGGCCTAGATACAGATAATTTCACAGTAATATAAACAATAATATAAAACTTACATTAGGTACATATTATTATTATTTCTTACAAATTAGCTTAATCAAACATTGCTATACCTAATCTTATGGTACATCTCAGAATATAAGTTTGACAATAGCTTTTGGTATATATACTTAATTTATTGCTCTGTGGACCCATCAATTCCCAATTTTAAGCAAGTAAAAAAAAACATAACTTCGCAGTTTTTTTTGTTAATCCATTACAATTTCCAAATGAATCCCATTAGTAAACCCATCCATTCTTACAAACGGGACACATTTAACAAGCGAACACAGTGCAGAACACTTTACTTGCCCGATTACAAACCAATCCATTCTCATAACCGGCACAAGTAAAACGATAAACTGTGAACCCATCCATTCTCACAGATATCTATGCTCAACACCCATGGCGCTAAATCTTAATCATAATAATCTTTGTCCATCCATTCTCATAACCGGCACAAGTAAAACGATGAACTGTGAACCCATCCATTCTCACAGATATCAACGCTTAACACATGTCGCTAAATCTTAATCATAACAATCCTTGTTTTCTATTCATCTATCTATCTATCCATATGTACGTCATAACTTAACATAACATATTTTGTAACAAAATATTTACCATGAATGTGAAACTTAGAAGGGAATAGGTAGAAAAATTGTTAATAAAGTTGTTCACAACTGGTAGGTACATTTACGACATTTTTGATGTAATTTTACAAACTAAAATAACAATTTAAAATATTATTATTTCTTACATATTAGCCTAATCAAACAATCAAACATTGCTATAATCTTATGGTACGTCTCAGAATATAAGTTTAACAATAGCTTTTGGTATGTGCTTAATATATTGCTCTGTGGACCCATCCATTCCCATTGAGCAAGTAAAACACAACTTCGCAGTTTTTGTTAATCCATTACAATTTCCAAATGAGTCCCATTAGTAAACCCATCCATTCTTACAAACGGGACACATTTAACAAGCGAACATAGTGCAGAACACTTTACTTGCCCGATTACAAACCCATCCATTCTCATAACCGGCACAAGTAAAACGATAAACTGTGAACCCATCCATTCTCACAGATATCTATGCTCAACACCCATGTCGCTAGATCTTAACCATAACAATCTTTGTGCATCCATTTTCATAAGCGGCACAAGTAAAACGATAAACTGTGAACCCATCCATTCTCACAGATATCAATGCTTGTCTTAATCATAACAATCCTTGTTTTTTATTTGTCTATCTATCCAAATGTACGTCGTAACTTAACATAACATATTTTGTAACAAAATATTTACCATGAATGTGAAACTTAGAAGGGTACTTAGGTAGAAAAATTGTTAATAAAATTGTTCACAACAGGTCCATTTACGACATTTTTGATGTAATTTTACAAAATAAAATAAAAATTTAAAATAAATAAATAAAATAATTACTTGGTTTTATCATTTATCACTATTACTATAATCTATATATATCCTCATTACCACCATCATTAGACGTATCGGATTCATTAACATCTAAAGCGGCAAAATTGACCCAAGGCGACATTTGGTCAGCGGCTACAGCTGTTTGTCGTTTGTTCTTGGTACCCGTTCGTCCCGGAATAGCCGCTACCCTATATCTATCATTTCCCAATACTGATATTACCTAATATGGGCCTATGTATGAAAGAAGAAGTTTCCTACTCTTTCCGTCATTTGTAAAAGTCATTTTCGTTATTTTAACTAACCTTCGGCATAAACCTTTGCCGGACGTCATCCTCTATTGAATCTAAATTTTTGTTTCTCTTGTTGAGTATCAATAGAGTCTTTAATTTCTTTTTTTTCTTATGGTGGCTAGATCGTTTATTTCTCGAGTTTCTTGACGAACTATAATAAACTTAGAATTTGGGTTTGAGTTTGATATACGCAAGGTTTTATGAACAGGGCCGCTCATTGGCATTAATAACAGCGAAACAATTTTCTGTTTTATGGCCCATTTTATCGCATTTACCGCACTTTATAATAGGCTTGGGGCATTTTAAGAATGGATGACCCTTTTCCTTGCAGTTATAACAATATATATTATTATTTTGGATAAGGTTATTTTTATTTGCTAATCTATTATTATTATTAACGCTAATAACATCTGTATTTACACCAGACCTAAAGTTGTTATAAGTTCGTTCAAAAGGTTGATTGAGTTCTTTATTACTCATTAAAAATCGGAGCAACTGTTCCGGTTGTAAACAACGTAATGTGGTAGCACTTGATTTAATAATTTTGTCCGTTAACCCGTGTATAATGCAATCGACAGCGCGCTTTCCTTCGATGTCACATTGGTTCAAAAGTGCCAATTTCTCATAATAATACACTTCAATAGGTTCGTTAAACTTGCTCTTTCGTTTCAACATATCTTCCAGAGCTTGGCCATAGTTATATTCATATGGAAAAGCATTTATTAACCTATCTTGCCACTCATTCCAATTAAAAAGAATTGAAGGTAAACTCTCGTACCAGGTCTTGGCCAAACCCTGAAGCTTTTGCATGGCGTAATGGATTGTTGTTTTGTCGTCCCAGCCGTAGACTGTTGCACATTCATTTACTTTTTTTAACCACATATCTATTCGTTGATTTTTCGACGATGGATCAAAATCAGGTAAAATATTTTTATAGCTACTTGAATTAATAGGTGCAACCGGGGCGGACGTCGACGGCTGTGACTGTAAGTCTTTAAGTGATTTAAGAATATTAGTTACATCTTTAGTTGAGAACGAGGGACTGAAAGATCGTTGGCCTTGTTCTAGAATTCGCCTTCTTTTGGGACGGTCATCCACCCCTTGGTCAAGCGCCCTACTTCTAGAACGAACATTACGTCCAGTACTTGTATCACGCCCAGAAATATGGGAATCATGACGTTCGAAATCGTTATTTTTACTCACACTGCGTAGCCTCCTACTACGTTCCATAATCAGGTCGTTCTGGAGATTGTGTAGCCGGTCCCGTTCGCGAGCCAGCTCTCGTTCTACTACACGGAGTCGATCACGTTCGTTAAAACTCCTAATACTGTCACAGCGGGTGCGGCTACGTCTGCTTCTGGTCCTATCATCATCCCTTCGTTGTCGGGACTCCCCACGATCTGGAGTCTCCAGACGACGAGGTTGCGATTTATCTTCCCTCTGCATTTTTTTTCTGCAACTCACAAACAAAAGCAACTATGAATACATTCAATGACTTGAAACTTTTCTTAAGTAGGTATCTCGAAAACGGCCTATGTTATCTAAAAATTAACAAAATTTTTGTTACTCCTTTTATCCCAGCATCGCAGCGGTATCTAGCATTGGGTAGTCTTACTTGGATTGACATAACACGTTAGGTAGCGCCATTCTCACATTTGACCTACACTTAATACTTTATTAATACGTTACCATAAGAAGAAGTACAATAATGTCCTCTTTGTTTAACTACCACTGGTTTGAAGTAAAACCTCTGTCCTGGTAAGATTCAGCAAGAAAGCATAAAAATATAAGAAGAACCCAATAATTACCGAAATAAGTAAAACAAATGAACAAATAATAACATAATTTAAAACCTGCTAACAAAAACGGCTTTGTCGCACGGCATTTGTTTAAAACATTTAATGTTATTCACGACTGTTCCCTTATGTTACAAAAGGTTTAAGTTACAGTTCTTTAAAGCTGATAAGATTGTCGATAAGTAGAAACAATAACAATAACATTTGGATGTTTATTTAGTTTTGTACAGCTCTTTGTTTCTAAGGGATCTTGAAAAAGTGTATTTACTGCCAATTAATTTGGTTTTAGGCAAATATGTTTTATAGGAATGAAAAAGCGTAAGATTTTATTTTATTTTTATGTCATCATATCTGTATAACACGCTCTTCTTAAAATTAACCGAAATGATGTATGTAATCATTAAAATAGTTCTACTTCTTCACCCGCAAACATTTGCTAAAAATTCTACAGGAGACAGTTTGCGCGAGCCTCCTTGTAACCTCATTTTCAAAACCTTTTTGTGAAAATATTACAGCGTCTTCTTTATTTTTTTATATACAATTATATAGATAAAACATTTTGAAATAATATCTTTATGAATATACACGCAATAAACTATCTATAAAAGGCTAAATATCTCAGAAGGTAGATCTATTTGAAATTTTGACCGTTATAAATTGTTGGCGTTTGTTGATGTTTTGTTTTTCCTTTTTTATCAATTGAAACACAAAAATTTTCTGTTGTTGTAACTTAAATCATTCTAAAACATTATCTAGCAAAAATAATTAACATTTTTTTTACCAGTTTTTGAAAGAAAATCCAACAAAAATCATAAATACAAAAAGAAAACAATTCGCAACTAACATCACCAACAACGCGAAAGTGAATGCCTATTTTTTTTTTATTTTGTCTATGTAACCGAGTGAGCTTAATACTTGAGAATACTCTTTACTTTGTTCAGAATTGAATAAAATAGTTTCTAATTGAAAATATACTGTCGTTCTATATTTATTAAGACGAAAATAACAGCGCGGTATAGCTGTATGAATTGGTCCCCCCGGTACTCAACGGGTAGCCTAGGACCATTTAATCATAAACGAGTCAATAAAATTGTTTACAATAAAATTTTTTTTTACCCATCAGAAACATATACTTACAGGTATAATAAAAGAAACGGGTACTTACCACTTCTGAAGTATAATAAAAGACTCTCCGATTACTGCTTACACTTTTATTCGTCCTGAGGCTTTAGTTTAAACTCTATATATTATACATTTATTTGGTCTTAATCTATGTTTCGTCACTAACCCAACCGTCTCCCACGGCTGTCTCCCACTTCATGCCCTTTGCTTCGTGCAACTGACCACATCCCCTCTCTTACTGTAGTGTTACCATTCTCATTAAGTTAATTTACTAATAAAATGTCAATTGCTTAAACAGAAACTATATTCTTAGGAAATTAATTAAGTGAAAACCTAACATTAGCATAATTAAAAATTAAAAATTTTGTACAACCGACTTCAATATAAAAAGTAAAAACTATTGGTTACCTTGATCAAACTTATGTGGGACCACATGAGAAGCACCAGCTTTCAAATAAAAAAAAGAATAATCGAAATCGGTTCACCCAGAAAAATGTTATGAGGTAACACACATAAAAAGAACATACAGTCGAATTGAGTACCATCTCCTTTTTGAAGTCGGTAGAAAATCAGACGAACAAAGAAAGAGAGTTGCGTACATTTCAAGTGACGCAAAAACCAAGCCAAAACCATGCTCGACATATTGTAAGTACACGCACTCACGTAAACAAATGCATCTAAAATCATTCGCAACCAACAGCATGGTTTTAGTTGCATATGCATGCGTTCAGCGGTGAACTTTTACAGTATGATAAAGGAAGAAAGAAGAAAGATGCGTACACTAGTGTA
This sequence comes from Parnassius glacialis, assembly GCA_033319125.1. Classification (NCBI taxonomy): domain Eukaryota; kingdom Metazoa; phylum Arthropoda; class Insecta; order Lepidoptera; family Papilionidae; genus Parnassius; species Parnassius glacialis. Next base: position 33,675,353 of record JAVANC010000028.1, on the reverse strand, counting down.
TGTCAAAAAGTTGAGCACGGTCTTGGCATCACTTGAAATATACACCACGCTCCGTCTATCTTTTTTGTTGGTCTGAACATAGCACATGTATTTTAAAAGATATTATTTTCACCTTTTTAACAGAAAGGCTTGAAATTCAACGCAGTGGAAATTTGGTACAACTTCAAAGGCACAAATAAACTATAGGGCATCTTTTTGCATCACCTGCACTTTGTTATTTAGTTAAAATATGGTTTCATCGAGATGTACATAATATATTGTAATTAATACTAGAAACTATATCCCGTATTGAATAAAACACTCACTTTGTAACAATAGATTTCGTAACTTATTCTTGATGTCAAATGTCTATTAGGCCATCGTCCAGCATCACTGTGGCGTTTGACAATGAGGCTATGACAGTAATTTTTAATACGAATTAATCAAAGAGGTTATATATAATTTAAATATTAATGGTTATTCAATTTTGACAAATTAAGTATTTACCGACTGCGAATCGTACAATATTAGAGCAAAAGCCATTACATCAGGGTATAGCTTCTGCTGTAATCAATCTAGCTGCCCAGCGAAGTTTTGGCAAAACATTGAATGTTAGGCGACAGTTGGTGCAGCTTGAAAAGTTGATTCAGATTGCTTGTTGATTCCTCATTGGCAAAGATTAAAAAAAAATGGTTGTTTATGTCACCATCATTATAGCCCTTCACAAGTCCACAGTTGAACATAGGCTTTCTCCAAGGAATGCCACAAAGCAATGTACTGAGCCACCTGCATCCATCGACTTCTTGCATATCCTACCAGGTCGTCTACAAGCACGAGGCTGCCAATCGAGAACCTTTCATCCTCATCGGTTGTCGGTTCCTCGTGCTATAAGGCCGGCTAATCGCCAAATCAGTTTACTGATCCTTTGAGCTATGTCGGTTAATCTGGATCTACTACGGATATCCTCATTTTTAAGTCTATCACGCAGAGAAACCCCGAGCATAACCCCCTCCATAGCTCGCTGAGTATCTTTGAGCTTCCTCATACGGCCAGCAGTGAAAGACCACGTCTCAGATCCATAAGGTTGTACAAACTCTTTTCAAGTTTTGCGGTATACTTCACGAGAAGATGTGCCGTAATCTCTCGTAACCTCTCAGTCGTACCTGGACTTACTTAGTCTGCTATGTCGGTTACTCTGGTTCTACTACGTATATCCTCATTTTTAAGTCTATCACGCAGCGAAACCCCAAGCATAACCCCCTCTATAGCTCGCAGAGTATTTTTGAGCTTCCTCATACGGCCAGCAGTGAAAGACCACGTCTCAGATCCATAAGGTTGTACAAACTCTTTTCAAGTTTTACGGTATACTTCACGAGAAGATGTGCCGTAATCTCTCGTAACCTCTCGGTCGTACCTGAACTTACCTAATCTGACTATTTATCCCAACTATTCGTCAACAACTTCGAGCGTAGTGTTCCTAACAACTACCGGCATAGGTGTGACATGGACGTTACACATGACCTTTGTTTTGTCCATGTTAATTTTAAGACCTATCCATTGGGATACACTGTTGAGGTCATTGAGCATATGGTTTAAGTCATCCAGCGATTTTTCCATAAGGATTATATCGTCGGCAAATCGAAGGTGAGTGATGTACTTTCTGTTAATGTTAATACAATGTAAAATGTAAGTAAATTTTCCAGTCCAGTAGCTTGAAAACGTCTTCCAATGCAGCGGCGAAGAGAATGTCCTGGATATCATCGGAATATTCAGATTCATATTCATAGAATAATAGATAAATAACAGATAATATAACGACTAACTTACTTGACGTATGTACTTGTAATAAACATTCATAAAGTATTGTAATTAATACGATACACCAAGAACTCAACTATTTATCCAACAACGACACTCAAATTATTATTTCACATTTGAACAGGATATTTCAATCGGTTCGTTTAAATACGAGTATAGTTACAAAAACTACTCACTCAGTATTCAAAAGTCAACTTATTGAAAATTATATACTGTGTCTTACATACTTTTCTATTCCGTTAATTCGTTTCTTTTTTAATTTTATTTAAGTAATTGCTACTTTTATTATATACATTTATTATATGTATGTGTGATAGTGTATACGTGTGTATGGTTTAAATATATTATGTGTGTATATTGACTTAAAATATTATAATAATGAATATTGTTAAGTTTCGCACCTACGGAAGATCAGCGTCGAAGTACTTTGTCAGCACCAAGACTATGCTGAGTTGGGTACATCTTTAGTAACCATTTATAAAAATAACATGTTATTATTGTAAGCAAATTGCTAAAATGTGTTACAAAATAAACTTATTTTCTTTCTGTCTATATTTATTTAAATTGCCATACGAATATATTTTGGGCTTCTTAGCCCATTAACAAAATTATTATTTTGCATCCTTGTAAAATTTCACTACCATGATTAGTTCACTGCTAGTTCACTGCAAGATTAGTGCGCTGAAATCACTAATAATTTTATTGGTAAATGTGACCGCCCAATGTCATAAATACTGCATAATTAGTAGCTCTTTTATCGATATAATTTGAGTTATAAATGTTGGCAGTCCACTCTGTTAATAAGTTCGGATAGAGTTTGATGTGACACAGCAGTGTGTCAGTTAAGTTCGGAAAAGAAAAAAACGATGCATCAGCAGTGTTTTTCCATTCGAGCATTTCAAGCTACTTTCGATCTACCCATAACTCAAAAACTACATATTACACCTACACACTTGCAAATTTGCAAGTCTATAATAAGATTCCCTTGAATACATATAAATCCAAATTGTTGTATTCAAGTCAATATTTTGTTATAGGATAAGGGTGACAAGCGAGCACACAGTCCACCTGATGGTAAGTGGTTGCTGTGGCCCATAGACCTCTATCCCCGTTTGCGTATCAAAATGCAGATACGTTGTCAGCCGTGAGGACTAAGATGGAATGCCTCTTTTCTAGTAAAAAGGGTCTCCGGTTCTCTACATTCACCATACGAAACACAGCAGCATCAAGCTTGTATTTCTCGTTGGTATTCTGTGAGAGAGTGGTCCTTCCCCGGTCAAGCCGACCCATTCGTACTACAACTATACAATTAATATAGCTGCAGCTCTACCACGTTTTATTTGTAGTATTTTTTATAGGAGAGGGGGCAAACGAGCACGCGACTCATTTGATGGTGACTACCGCTGCCCATGAACAACTGCAACACCAGAGGAATTGCAGATGCGTTGCCGGCCTTTTAAAAAGGAGTAGGCTCTTTCCTTTCCCTAAGTCGTATCGGTCCGGAAAAATCGCTGGTGGTAATCGATTCCACAGGGAAGTTGTGCGAGGAAGAAAACTTCTTTTAAATCGCACAGTGGTGGACCGCCAATAATCCAGGTAGTATGGATGGTATCGCGAGTTTTGTCTCGATGTGCGATGGTGAAATTGAGCGGCTGGAATTAGTCCGAACAATTCCTCAGAGCAGAGATACAACATGTCTACGCAGTGCCAGTGAGTAAAGCTAATCGGAAAGAACTCGGTCATGACAATTCGAACCGCTCTGTGTGATGGGAGTCATAATAAACAGATATGTACAATAAGAAAGCATACACATTCTCCATTACTACTTCGTAAAGCTTTAAAAGATTAGTAACCTTCAACAACATTATCGATACTTAGATGTCAAAACGGTAACATTCCTAAAACGGGTTTTTACCTTACATTTATTAGCGGCACCTTTTGGGGAATAGCTGAAATGTTTTCCTAATAAATATTCAGCGTAGTTTTGCTATGTTTAGCTAGAGGGCGTCACATACGCGCGAGCTCAAAGTTTTTGTATGCAATTGTTCCCTATGTCCGCTTTATAGTATACTTCTATATTTAAATCTCTTTGGTAATATGCCACAACGCAACGATGCGTTGTTGCTTTATGATATTTGAAGCAAAATAACACAATTAGAGGGATTACAGAATACATTACTATGATAACGATAAGATATGTTTTTTTAATAGTTTTATCGTAATAAACAATCTAACAACGCATTTGATGGTATGTGTCTACTGCAGCCTACCTGAAACTAACTTCAAATAAAAAAGATCACGTGTTGTCATCACTTAAGTCTTAGGTAAAATAAGTAAGTCATAGCTGAGATTGTAGTGGTAGATAGGTAAGTTAGTGGTATCAACCCAGACGGACTCTAGTTATGAAAAAAGGCATCTTCATAATCAAGCTGATGGGTTGACTAGACTGATTGAGATAGCTAACTAAATCAGAAATAGACAAAGAGGAAATTCGATTTTTTTAAATAATCACGTTACCGATTAAGAGTTAAGAAAACATGCATTTCAAGACTTTCGAACACTTATGCATAATTTGGGAAACTAGTAAGCTAGTAATTTTCCTTTGAAATCACAAAGTGTTTTCGTACGGTAATTACTGATAATGTAGGTTGGAAGCAATAATTCTTCAAAAATAAGTAGTTTATTGAAGAAGAAGTAACTGCTGAACTGATCTCGTTAATCTGATGGCCTCGGGCTGTGTTTTGGGAAACAAAAGTCTAGCCCCGCCTTAAGTGACAAAGTAAAAATCTCAAAAAAATTTGGAAAATACAGAATGACTGAATATTGCCGATAAAAATATAACGGTTGCAATTCAAGTTCTGAAAAATGAAAATAGAGATAATCCGCACACATACTTTCCAATAGTCAATAGTATATATTAGGTCCTTACATATGAAATTGGCGTTTTGTCGTACTGACCATTTTGATCTGAAATATCTCCTTTTTGGTTAAGAATTCCAAATTCAAATTTATAAATTAATTTAGCTGGTACATTTGAGTTTTGAAAACAGTCATTTATTTGTTTTTTCCTCATAATTTTTTTCTTTGGCGTGGCTTATTACCGCACAATGGAAAACATGAAATATCGGTATATTTACGAGTACGAGTTCTACCGTGGCATTAGTGCTGCAGAAACAGCTCGAAGGATTAATGCCATTTGATAAACTAACAACTAATTATGTTTTCAGAATCAACTATAAAAAGTTTTGACAATAAGGCGATGAAACAAAATTTAAACGCTCCATTACAGGAAACAAAATAAGAATAAGGATTAATTTTTCGATCCTCAGATGCCTCAAATAAACAGATAGCTTGTATTTGACAGATAATAACCAATTGAGTTTTTCGAACGACCAATAAGTAGGCTTCATTTGACGATTAATAAAACGTAGTGATGACGAACAGAGGAAAAAAATTATGTGTCTCTAAGATAACCAGCACAAAATCTCGGAATAGTAACTCAGAATACTATAAATAATGTTAAACGAACCATTTTACTTTTATACTAGCTGTGCCCGCGACTTCGTTCGCATAGAATAATTTTTAGTAATTTATTATTATTTTTACCTAGTTGAATGCGATTTTGTTCACAAATTGGGGGGTTTTAAGTTTTTCGCGCGGAACCCTAATTCTTTATCTAAAGTAAAAATCTAAGTTACTCTTTTTACTCGTTTCTTATAACATCAGCTATCTGCCAGTGAAAATCCCGTCAAAATCGGTCCAGCCGATTAGTTGAGACAAACAGACAGACAGACAAAATGTTAATAATTGTTTTTTGTTCTATGTACCGTATATACCGTATATTCATTTCCATTTAGTAAAAAGTTGTTATTTTGACATTAAAAACAGACACTTCAATTTAATTTATTTGTATAGATAAGGCGGTCATGAACTGCGAAAACACATTTACAATTAATAATTAATAATAATCTTTATTCCATGCACATAACTAGACAAAAAAATACCTATATTTACGTGATAGAGTCACTCTGCAACTATATTATGGTTTAGCATGAAAGGTTCGTCCCGACAGGGGTAGAACCACGCTCTCACAGATTAGCAGTGTAAAATAGCAGCTTAATTCTGCTGTGCTTCGTATGGTGAGTGTAGAGAACCGGAAACCCTTTTTAAATTTTGCATTTTGTTTCTCAATCGAGGATAAATGTAGATGTCTATGGCCCACAGCACCCACTTACCATCAGGTGGAATGTGTGCTCGTATGTCACCTTTATCCAATAAAAAAAACAATTGAACATATACAATTGAAACTTACGTTTTTGCTGCATTATCGCAATCATTAGGTTCATACTTTAAAATAAGTATAATATACTTTAAATCTATTTTAAATAAGTATGCAGCCGGGTTCTTTGTTTTTATTCCATAATTTACCGATTCTTCAAAAAATATGTATAATCAATAAGACATTGATCAATAACTAAAATTTATACAACAATCAACAATGAATCTTACCGAAATCTGATTGAAAAGAGTCAAAAATCACTTCTATCAATCAAAAACGCAACGTTTCTTGCAGTAATTTTTGAATTCCCTCTTAAAACTTGCGCCAACTTTTTAATACGGGCGGAAAAAATAATATCCAATATGGCGGTTGCTTAGTAACTCTACAGTGTCGTTGAGAATCGTATGCTGTTTTAAAATCGTTGGAAGCTGTAGTTTCATTACAGCCCTTCACAAGTCCACTGCTGAACATAGGCCTCCCCCAAAGGATACCACAATGCACGGTCCTGAGCCATCTGCATCCATCAACTTCCTGCATATCTTACCAGGTCTTCACTCCATCTAGTGAGGGGACGCCCTACACTTCGTCCGCCGGTACGAGGCCGCCACTCAAGAACCTTTTTTCCCCAACGGGTGTCGGTTCTTCGAGCTATATGGCCGGCCCATTGCCACTTCAGCTTACTAATCCGTTGGGCTATGTCGGTCACTCTGGTTCTATTGCGGATATCCTCATTCCTAAGTTTATCACACAGAGAAACTCCGAGCAGAGCCCTCTCCATAGCTCGCTGAGCGACCTTGAGCTTCCTCATACGGCCAGCAGTGAAGGACCACGTCTCAGATCCGTAAGTCATCACTGGCAACACGCACTGGTTGTACAGTCTTGTTTTCAAGTTTTGAGGTATACCTGACGAGAAGATGTGCCGTAATTTCCCGAACGCTGCCCAACCGAGTTGAATCCGTCGATTGACCTCTCGGTCGAAGTTGGACTTACCTAGTCGGACTATTTGTCCCAGGTAAACATACTCGTCAACAACTTCGAGTTTAGTGTCCCAAACATCTACCGGCATAGGTGTGACGTGGACATTAAACATGATCTTTGTTTTGTCCATGTTTATCTTAAGACCTATCCGTTGGGAAACACTATTGAGGTCATTGAGCATAGTGCTTAGGTCCTCCAGCGATTCTGCCATAAGGACTATATCGTCGGCAAATCGAAGGTGAGTGATGTATTCGCCTTTGATGTTAATACTGTATCCTTTCCAGTCCAGAAGCTTGAAAACGTCTTCCAATGCAGCGGTGAAGAGTTTCGGGGATATCAAGTCACCCTGTCTTACACCTCTCTGCAATTGGATAGGTTTTGTACTCTGGTTCTGTACTCGGATAGCCATCGTAGCCCTACTGTACAAGTACTTCAGCACTTCGATATACCGACAATCAACTTGGCATCGCTGAAGGGACTGCAGCACCGCCCAAATTTCGACGGAATCAAAGGCTTTCTCATAGTCCACATACGCTAGATATAGTGGCAAATTGTACTCCTCGGACTTCTGTACATTTTGCCGAAGGGTATGTATGTGGTCTATGGTGCTAAAGCCTTTTCGAAAACCGGCTTGTTCGGGAGGCTGGAAGTCGTCAAGTCTGCGCGCGAGACGATTCGTAATGACTCTAGAAAACAGCACGTAGACGAGGCTCAGAAGGGAAATCGATCTGTAATTCTTCAAGAGAGCGTTGTCACCTTTCTTGAAGAATAAGACCACCGCACTTTTGCTCCACGCCTCCGGTGTAGTGCCACCATGGAGGACGGAGTTAAAGAGCTTCTGAAGGACTTCAAGTACCGGTTTTCCACCCGCTTTCAGATGCTCCGCTGTAATTCCATCCTCGTCTGGGTCCTAGCCGTTTTTAAGGTGCTGGAGAGCCATTCTAATCTCGCTCAGACTGACGTCCGGGATATCATCGGAATAGTGTCGAATAAGACTTGCTCTTGGATCGTTACTCACACTTACGTGTGGCTCCAACGATGATGTGTACAGCTGCTCATGGAACCTCTCAATCTCACTCAAAATCTCAGGTGTCCCGGAAACGACGCTGCCACACTCGGTCTTCAGCTTCGACAGTTGGCTCTTTCTGGCAGACAGATCTCTAGGAAAGACTTTGGAGCCCTGGTTCCGCTCGATCGCTTCTTTAATACGAGCAGTATTAAAGTTGCGTAAGTCCCTCCGCATGCATTTGGAGATCTGTCTGTTCCGTTGCCTGTATGCTGTCAAATCTACTGAAGACTGCAGCTTCATATCCCGTCTAACAGCCATGAGATTAAGAGTGTCATCGGAGAGTTTTTGTGTTCTTCTGCGGCGGGTCTTGCAAAACTTAGCTCCGACCGCATGGACAGTTTCCACGAGCTTGTCATTCATATTGAGAGAGAGGGGGACGGAGCGTTGACTTCATTAGATGTGACCTCTCCATTTTAACGTTTAGGTTCAGTGTGCCTCTCACCATTCGGTGATCGCTGCCGGTTTTCACCATCGCGATCACTGAGACATCACTGAACAGTTGTCGTCTGGTCGTCATAATGAAGTCAATCTCATTTTTTGTCGAACTGTCGGGGCTCAACCAGGTCCACTTCCTGTGGGGCCGCTTCTGGAAGAAAGAGTTTATCATAAAGAGTCCCTCTTTCTCCATGAAGTCGGCCAGCTGCTGGCCCCTTGGGTTCCGTTGCCCTATTCCAAAATTCCCTACTTTCAGCTCACCGTTCTCTCTCGTGCCTAGTTTTGCGTTGAAGTCTCCCATTAACACTGTATAGTGGGTTTTGGAGGAATGCATGGCTCTAGAGATATCCTCATACATTTCCTCCACTCATCGGGGTGTGCCGAGGTTGGTGCGTAAACCTGTATGACCTTCAGCGAATACGGTTTGGTGATTCTGAGTATAAGGTACGCAACCCTCGTCGACACACTCCCAATCTTTACAATGTTGTTAACGAGAGATTTGTGGAAGATAATTCCGACACCTTCTTGGGACAGATGGTCGCCCTCCCGGTGATAGAACAAATTGCCGGATTCAAGGATTACCGTATCCTCCCCCTCTCTTCGGACTTCGGATAATCCTATGACATTCCAGCGCAACTTGTCTTTCTCTTCTTCCAGCTCCAGGATCTTCTCGTCAGTCCTCAGGGTGCCTGCGTTATAAGTTACCAGGTCGAGTCGTCGTAGGTGGTAACCGAACCTCCACCGGAGATTCTTAGCACCCCCTGCCCCGCCGTTACCATGGTCGCCACCGTAGCCAGGAACTGGCCGCCGGGGACTTGGGGCCGTCTCTTCGTTACTTTCATGGGGGGTGTATTGCCATAGTTGCCACGCTTGGCGAGCGGGTTGGCAACCGCAGTTTTTTTATTGTTGTTTTGCATTTATCAGAAAGATGCTGCTGCCCATCCTCTGCCTCAGTTTCCCTCTGTCGTCTTTTACGACACCCACGGGAAGATATTGGGTAGTGAGTATTCTTACCCGCCACTACACGGGGGAAGCTGTAGTTACAGTAAATCAATCAAGTGATTACTAAGGCAGTGATTACAGGCCGACGTTACTCCAGGGTAGTGTGTTCGATGCCTATGCGTGTGAGACATCAATCAAAACTCGTCAATTTTTCCCTTTGTGATTTACAATTCCTGACGTCTCGTTTACTGCACATCTAAATTTCATTTTTCTTAATAAATTCGCTTTCGCCAGTTTGCATTTCCGAAGAAATAACAGAGATTCCTTTTGATTTCAAATACGTATTTTCTTCAATTTATTTATTACTAGCTGTGCCCGCGGCGTAGCTCGTGTGCATAGGTTTTTTTTACTTAAAGAATTTGACGTTTAGGTAAGAGAATATTAAACGATTTAAATATCATTACTGTATGAATAAGTGGTAACAAAATAAATCGTTATGCTCAAAGTTCTGAGTCGATTATGATAGAGCTTCTGTGTAAACAACGTTAGAAGTAGACTTAGCCGGGGCGTACAGAAAAAGGTTACGGGAGCTACTAACGCGGGAAAAAGCAACATAGACCACAGAGTTGGTCATGTGCAAAACAGTCAGTACTTAGGTCCACTCCTGCAACGCCTAAAGTTTGACCTTGCATTTTATTTACGGCCATCGGTCATCGCATAACACACGCTGACTGGGAAGTGGGAACAGAATACGCTCAAGACTGAAAGGAAACTTATTTGGTATTAGAGGAATTCTGGGTATAAAACAATATCACCACATTTAGTTGCAATTTTGCTACTTTTAGTCGAGTTTTGTTGCATAGTTTGGGCGTGCGTATCTTTTTTTCTGCTTTCTGTTCTTATGATGTTTGTTCTGTTAGCCTGCACGGCTCTTTCACTTTTATCGGACTCATGAGCGTTTGTTAGTTTAGTGAGTCTCAATATGATTCACCAGCGAAAAATTTTATCACCGCAATTCAGAAAAGATTGTAATTTGTACAACGCCATCTATTACGTTCTTTGTGAGAAAACATCCTTTTTTAATTTAAGGAAAACAGTTTTTTTTTTGTTTACTGTATTTTAAGCATAAATATATTATAATAGAGCGTGTTTTTTACACACGAATCTTTTTATTACTATTTCTGACATTTTATGGCGCCATTAAAAAATTCGAACCTACATTTCAAAATAATAATCATAACTTTCGATAGAATTAACTAATTTTAATAAAGCAAAGATTAAATGATTTGGAAGATACGCTTTATCATTTTCTTAACGATTTCTTTGAAAAAAAAAAGATGTTTACTAAAGCCGTGATGCTTTCATAAACAAACAGACAGACAGATAGACAATTCTAAAAATTATAAATATATACTTATTCAATGATTTTCAGTCCCCATAATAATTTTAGTCACAAATTAATATACTATACAATGTAAGGAAACAGACACAACATGTTATCACCATATTTATTATATGTATAGATTTAAAGAGAAATGGCGCTGTTAACATCAATTCTAAAAATAAAAGAGATTAATTGACGCGATTGATACAATAAAAAACATAAAATAACTTATAAATCAGTGCCTGTATAGTAAGCAAAAAAGAAAGTTTGATACTCGTCGAAAGCAACGAAATTGTTAATAGTTCTTTTAAAATTTGATTTACCACATAGAGTACTCGGTGGTAAAGAATAAATGAGATTGACAACATGCAGTAGGGCAGCGAGTAATATAAAGATTAACAGCAAATTATATGAAAACTCATCTACAGGAAAAAACCACTTTTTGTATTACATTTGTGCAACACCACCATCTATCGATGAAATTGGTTAATTATTGTACGTTAGATTTAGATATAATAAGGTTAATATATTTTTGAATATATTTATTACGTTCTTATGTAATACTTTTGTTTACTGAGTTTTAGATATAATTATATCATTATAGAACATTATTTTACATCACTTAATTATGATTTATAATACGATATTTGTTTAAAATGTACTTGATGACTCAATCAACGGCCCCATTGAACAAATTCGTACCCATACTTCAGAATATTTATCATAACTTTTGATGGAATGAACTGAATTTAATGAAATAAAGACTAAATGTAACCCGAATATACACTTTATAATTTCCTTAATGATTCTTACGACATAAATTAGTAATTTATACGTGATACGTTAACAAACAAACAGATAGACAGACAGACAGAAAATTCTAAAAATGGTAGAAATGTATTTAATTACTTATTTTTAGTACTTCTCAGTCAGTTTTATTACAAAAATATAAAATGTACAGACATCTGCTATTTACATTTTTATTATATGTATAGATTGTCACCCTATCCTATAAAAAAAAACAAAGAAAACAAGTTTAAAACAAAACAAACATACTACACGAGCGATAACTAGGAAAACATAACCTCGAACTTAATCTTTGATACATTGATATTTGATAGTGACGTTAATGAAATAGAAACAGTCTTGTTCTAACGTCTGCTTATGCAATATTTTTGTTTCATCTCCCATAAGTTATCGTTACTATAGTCCAGTACTCGGTCAGATATAATATATTTTTTATGAGATAAATAATAATTGAAAAATAGACAATCAATTATTCAGCAGTTAATCAGCCAAATAATTATAGACATTTTAACTAAGGATTGAAAAATCGGCTATACTTAGGTTATCAAAATATTATTTGAGCAATGTCCCTCATAACAATAGATTATATTTACTCCTTACCTTATATTATTTATAGTAAATAACCAAACTGTATACTAAGTTTTTACCGATACCATCGAATAAAAAAGAATACTGAATGCAGTCGAAGTTAGACTAGTAGATAAAAATTGCAAAAATGCAATTTGAGTCACATGTTTTGAAATGCATTTGAAATTTTACACTATACTGATCAGCTCGTATGTTAACGTATGTCAATTTACTTGCTCTGTTCTAGGGTTCCGTTGTAAAACGTGGATCCACTAAAATTTCGTTCTGTCAATCAATCCTTAAGACACAGCATTTTATAATTTTTTTTTAAATTTTTAACGAGTTCGAAATTTAAAAAAAAATTATAAAGTAGAGTATATACATGTATATGTATATGGTACAGGTCTTCCAATCAGCTTATCTAATACAAAAAACTATTACAAATCTATTATTTACGCCACGTCGAGTCATTAGAAAGCCGTTTTAAAATAAATGAGATATCTTTATATACTCGTATATCTAATATGATTTTTCTGTCCGCGTGTATGTGACTGAACTCCTAAACGGTTGGATCGATTATGACGAAATTTTGTGTATGATAGAATGAGTTAGATGGACAGTGGGACCCGGTAGGTGGCGCTGTTGTAATCATCCGTGCGTAGCCGGGGCGGAGCGCTTGTATATTCATAAATTACTTTTGGCAATAAGGCATAGTTTTCGAAATTTCAAGCACTAAAGTTGTTAACAATACGAGTAACAATTTCACTGGTGTCAGTGGTTTTATTGGGAGCAAGCTGTATTAATAGCAACGATCGCTTAGCACTTGACCTATCACGGCTCTTTTCAACATTTAATAAACGATTGTAACTCACACTATTGTTATCGCCTATGACGTTAATTCGGTTACAACGTGATGGCGAAGAGATTTGAATAACTTTTGGAATTTGCACTAGGCATTCAGCACGTAAATATATTATTTATATTTCACTGTTGATATCGGTCTCGTCCGAATTTGATGGAATTTATTTTCATTTTATATTCTAATAACTAATCCAACGGATTAGTAAGCTTTTTTTTATTATTAATATTAACAGTGGTAGAGCCACGCGGCAGCTTTTGCTGTCGCACGGATGGGCCGGCTCGAACCGGGGTGGTACCACGACCTCACAGAATACCAGCGTGAAGTAGAGGTTTACCTCTGCACTTCGCTTTGTGAATGCAGGTGGCCGGAGGCCCTTTTTACTGGAAATGAGGCATTCCATCTTAGTCCTCACGGGTGACAACGCATCTGCATTTTGATTCGCAAACGAGAATAGATGTAGATGTCTATGGGCCGCAGCAACCACTTACCATCAGATGGACTGTGTGCTCGTTTGTCACCCTTATCCTATAAAAAAAAGCTGAAGTGGCAATGGGCTGGCCATATAGCTCGAAGAAACGGCAACCAATGGGGAAAAAGGTTCTTGAGTGGCGGCCTCGTACCGGCGGACGACGTGTAGGGCGTCCCCTCACAAGATGGAGTGACGACCTGGTAAGTCATGCAGGAAGTCGATGGATGCAGGTGGCTCAGGACCATGCTTTGTTGTATTCCTTGGGGGAGGCCTATGTTCAACAGTGGACTTGTGAAGGGCTGTAATGATGATGATTGTAATAACGTTCTTTGGGTTTTATTTCCAGGTCACTCATTGTTAAATTAATTACACGTATAATATAACATTTTCAATCTGAGTAGCAGGTAAAAAGATTTTTTGATCATGGCAACAGATTTTTTTAAATTATTATAAGCAAATGCTTGACTACAACCCAACCTGGCGGTAAGTAATGATGAAGCCCTACATGGTAAATCGCATTTTCTTAACGTAACAAAGGCCTGTTCACTCTTGCCATGAAGATGCTCGGATTGTAATCAGACGAGAAGACAGGTAGATTATTCCACGCCTTTGCGAATGTTCGAATGCGTGGAATATCGTCAACAAAGGGATGAAGACCAGCCGATCGCTGGTTGTCTGATGGCAGAAAGGGGAAATCGTGGAGTAAGTGATGCCTTCAAGATGACTTTATGTAAAGTAAAAGTTACAGCCTATATGTTATGTCTCACTGCTGGGCACAGGCTTCCCCTCATTTCTGAGAGGGTTTTAGGGCAAAGAAATAATGTCCGCCGCGCTGCCCCAATGCGTGTTGGCGAACTTCACATGTCTTCGAATTTTTTTTGCTTATTTCTCACACATGCTGGTTTCCTCACGATGTTTTCCTTCACCGCCTTCAAGATGACTTTATACAATTATAGAAAAAGTGTTTTATTTTTTCTATATTAATGATTGTGATTAGATGCACTGATAATAACAATTTTGCTACGGATATAACTAAAATAAGTATACATAGACTCAAAGGTGACGAATTCGCAACACAAAATAATGTAAATTTCCCAATACATTAATACATAATATATACATTTATATAAAAGTTTAATGTCTTGAGACACCTGGGAAGCCATTCGCAAACAATAGGAATAATAAAATGATGAATAAACAAATGAAATGCGAATCGTTATCGCTTATGGTTGTGCACGTGTATTACGTAGGTATGTATATTTGTCAGACTACATACATATCATAATATGCTATTTCGATAATGAATAATTCTAAAACAAAAGTTTCGTACTTTAGTAATAAACTACATATTAAAATGTTAACATTGTAGTCGACTCCACATTTTCTTCTAGGAAGAAATTAGCGATAGTAGAACCAACTTTGGAGAATTGAAGTAATATGATGTACTGCACGTAAGTATATCATACTTTAATGCTTCGGAGTTGCATCCTGTCGCCGCGCCGATAGAAGAATGTTATATCTCTACATAGTATAAAACTAAAGTTATTTCCTCCTGTCTGTACGCTTAGGGCCTATGCATACGGCGTATTTTTTACGCGCTTACGACGTGCAGATGACGCGCACTAACGCGCTTTATACGAAACTCAGACGCAAACAATAAACCTTTGCACATGTTCAAAAATTTAGTGGCGCCGTTAACGCTCATTTGTATCGATACAAACGCGCTGATACGGCGATACAGACGCGCGTCTTTACCCAATTTATTGTAATCATCGATCACACAGAAATCTCTGCGGTTTTACCAGATTCTTCAACAGTAGTAAAATGGAGTCGATCCAGACAACACTGCTTACATAGGCTTTATTACTGATTTAAAAAAAAGAAAGAGGAAAATTAAGCGACTCTACAGGATAAACCCATCCACGAGCGAAAGAACATTGAGTGGTCATCTTAATACAATTTTTAAAACATTGGTCAAACATAAAAGCTTTATAAACCATCGTGATACTGCTTTGAACGCGTTTGTATCGCTTTGTACGCGCGTTTGAATCGATACAAATGCGACAATTTGCATTTTGGTCATCTACAGCGCCGCGTTCGTAAACCGTGCGTGGTCTGCGCGTTAAAGATTCGCCGTGTGAATAGGCCCTTAGACTTTTTAAACTACGCAAGGGATTTTGATGCGGTTTTCGTCAATAGGCAGAATGATTCAAGAGGAAGGTTTATAATATATATAATACATGCATGTTATCTAATATATAAAATTCTCGTGTCGTGGTTTTTGTTACCAAACTCCTCCGAAACGGCTGAACCAATTTATATGAAATTTTGTGTGCATATCGGGTAGGTCTGAGAATCGGCCAACTGTACTTTAACCATACTTAAGATAATAAAAACAAATGTTGCATATAAATTTAACCATGTGTGCATATTGGATTTTCTGTAAGCCACAAGAGTATTTGAATTAAATAAAAAAACATAACATACATAAACACACTCACGCCTGTCACCCAGGGGGGTAGGCAGAGATTATGGACTCCCATTTGACACGATCCTGACACACCTCTCTCGCTTCCTCCACATCCATATACTTACGCATACACGTTCGTCGGTTAAGGGCACTCTTAATTTGGCCCATTTTCAATTAATCGCCAATTAGTTCGATAAACTTTCGCCTAGGGCCCTAGGGCGTCGCTTCCCGACTCTGCCTTTCACCTCTGCAACATAAATTTGTTTTGTCACTCTTTCCTCTATCATTCTTTCTACATAACTAAACTACCGAAGCATTCCTTTCTTAAGCATAGTCACAACATCATCTTGCAAACCCCACTCTTCTCTTATCACACAATTTCTCACTCTGTCATTCAGATTTAGCCCTTATTACCGCATTTCTACAGCATTTATTCTACTCTCATGCTTCTTCTGTTACATCCAACTTTCACTACCGTAGATTAAAGTAGGGACTAACACAGCATTGTGAATTGACATACGTGCTTTTTTGGACACATTCTGACTTCCCACAATAGCGTGTTAGCGAGTGTGTAAGAGCGTGTATTTCCTGCGTTCACTCGTCGTTCTATATCCTTATCATATCTACCATCCCTGCTAAATACACATCCCAAATACACAAACTCATCTACTTGCTCGACCAACTCCCTAAATAAATAAATAAATAATATACTCGTAATTGCTGCCTGGCACTAGCGCGTATTTAAATTTAATAAACGCAAACATAATGCTGTTACCTGCTTACTAATATACTATGCGATAAAACCATATGCCTCTAGACGACAACACACGTATATCTTTGATGACGAATGTACTTAAATATGTGATTTATCAACAGGTGTACTCTATTCCCGTAAGTCGTCTTAACATTATACGAAAATAACGCAATAAATATAATATCAGCTTTAACAAAATAAAAGGTACGTCAGTTTGAATAATAATTAATTACAATAGTAGAATTTATTTTTAGTCGAGTTCAAAAATACGAGATTGTTCTATATTCAACGCGTATGTTTTTATGTTATAGAATGTTTCGAATTCTCGGAAACGGCTGGACTGATTTTAAATGATTCTTTTAAATATCCCATAAGGGTTCTACGACATTCTAGTTGTTATTTTGAACTTGTGATATTTCTTAGACAACTCCTAATTATATGTAATAATTATTATTAATTCAAGTTTTATCTATTGATAATAGCTTCTGAAATCGGGATTTTGTTTTCGTAATTCTTCGGAGCACTATGTCTTGTCTCTATTGGGGAAGGACCACGCTCTCACAGAATACCAGCGTAACATAGCAGCTTAATGCTGCTGTATTTCGTATGATGAGTGTAGAGAACCAGAGACCCTTTCTACTGGAAATGAGGCATTTCATCTTACATCTTAGTCCTCACGGGTCACAACGCATTTGCATTTTGATTCGTACTGTCGCCCATAGACATCTACATCTATCCTCGTAGATGTAGATGTCTATGGGCGACAGCAACTACTTACCATCAGGTGGACTGTGTGCACGTTTGTCACCCTAATTCTATAAAAAAAAGGATCACGCCCTCACAGATTACCAGCGTAAAATAGCAACTAAATGCTGATGTGTAGAAAATCAAAGTGTAGAGAATTATTCAAACAACCTCATTAGATTGAACCTTCTTTCAACTTGTGATCACAAGTGGTAGAGCCACTTTGCAACTATATTATGGTTGCTGCACTAACGGGTCGGCTCGATTGTAGAATGACCACGCTCTCACAGAATACCAGCGTAAAATAGCAGCTTAATGCTGCTGTGTTTCATATGGTGAGGGTCGAGAACCGGACACCATAGTAATGTAGCTTCCTGATTACCGTCTCATGGTGAACACAGTCGAAGGTCTTGGAAAGGTCACAAAATACACCCAAAGCATCCTCTGAATTTTCCCATACACAAAAAAATATGTTTTATAAGCTCAACTCCGGCGCCGATAAATCATTGCACTAACGTAAAATTATCTAAGTAAGAGCGGAGTTATCTTATACTAGTTGGTATTTTTTATTAGTGTCAACATTATGGCGTGATGAAGTGATAATAATATATTAATTTTAAATTGATTATTTTATTACTGATAAATTCTAATGCTATTTGAGATATGAATGTGCGCAGAAACATATCTGTTACGAAGTAAAGACTTTTTAAGTAAAGCCACGCTCTTCTGGTACACACGGTTAAGCCTCTTATCTATTTCTCTCCTCTCACCGGGTCAATTTCATCACCGAAAAATCTCTTTCAGTGCAAGCTGAGGTTGCGAGAACAGAAAATAAAAAATAAGTATTTTTTTATATTTGGTAAGTTATCCCACGCATTTTTAAGTATATATTGCCATTTTTCTGTAGTATTTTTCTTCGAAAATTCTTTGTCAGTATTAGTAAATTTTCTTTAGATCTCTTTAAGTCTAATTATTGACTCGGAATATGAATCATCCATCTTAATATTTAATCCGTCTTGTCGTTTCGATCAGTAATAAAAAAAAAATAATCGTATGACCGTTCTGTTTTACCTTAGATATCGATAAAATCGATATATCATTCAAAAATTCAAAAATTACGTATGGGAGTGTTTTGTTTTGCGCATCACAGTAAAGATTCGAAATAAAGTATTTATGGATATTTTATTTTTATGCAAAAATATAAAGTATATATATAAGCTAAAACAAACAATACTAGTAAAACGCGCCAGAGGGGTATGGCATATAAGTTAGTTTGACTTGGTTTGGCTATTTTATCTAGCTTAGCGGGCATAATTTGCGACGGACGCACATGTATGAAAAACTAGCTTAGCTATGCGAGCTAAGATAAAGTAAGTTAGTATAGTTTGTGGTGGACGTTCGGCTTACTTTTGTAACACATAGCCCGATCTTCGACTTTACGCATCCGCAGTTGCTAGCCACCATAGCATAGCATTAGCATAATATACGAGAAACTATTAGCATAATAACGCTTCGGTATTCGGACTTACTATTACTTATTAACCCTATTACTATTTTCAACCAACTAAGCCTAATATTAGCCTTTATATTGCTGCAATCCATTGAAAATTGTGTTTTTTAAGGTTATTATTTTGTTGGTAAGGTTTCTTTTTATAAGTGTACTAGCTGTTCCCCGCGACTTCGCCCGCGTGTACTTTAGGGTTTTAATTTTGTTGCGTGGAATCCTAAATATTTTTCTAAATATAATTAGCCTAAGTTACTCCTTATAACATGAGATATCTACCAGTGAAAGTCCCGTCAAAATCGGTCCAGCCGTTTTAGAGATTAGCCGGAACAAACAGACAGACAGACAGACAAAATGATAAATATTGTGTTTTTGTTATAAGTACCGTATATACTTTCATATGCAATTAGTAAACAGCTGTTATTTTGACATTCCAAACAGACACTTCAATTTTATTTATTTGTATAGATAAGGCAACGAATGAACATTTTCATTATTAAATCTACAGCCTTTAAACGTCCCGCTGCTGGCTACATGCCACCTCAATCCCTAGAGGTTTCTTTCTTTACGCGAGAGAGGAGGAGTTTTCTTTCTTTACGTGGAATAAAGCAAATTAAGTTATAACAAATTTATTATATTATAATGGATTTCCGCAAAGTAACGCCTCATTTTATTAAGTCCTAGAGGGTTATGAGGCAATGAGTCTGTTGCGCTGAACCAATGCGAGTTGGCTGACTTGGACTTCACATGTCCTCGAAATAGGGTTATTTACTAATTTATAAAAATCACTCTCTCTGTCTCTTCTTCTGTCTTTCTCCCACTATCACTATTAAAAGCCTTATTGTAGAGTCAATTTAGTGAAAAGGGCGTGGTGGAAATATAATGTGTGTATGACTCTATTATCTATCGATAAGTTTAGAAATTACAACAGGACACCGTCGTACGACAAGACCGTCGCTAGAGGCGGCGTAGAACCCAGAAGGGCTTAATATGTACCTCCTATATTAAGATCTTCTGGCGGTATAATCATTTCATACTATTAATACTCGACCAGAGGTAAAATACATTAAACAGCGTGAGGCCGCAGCGTCAAAAATATGAGACTCCTATATAGTACTGCCATCAGCAAGCCTTGCAAGTATGGCGATTATGGCATGGTTCATATAAAGCTTATTTTAAATATATGTTTTCGCTGTTTTTATATCTACATCACACAGTCCACCTGGTGGTAAGTGGTTACTGTGGCCCATAGACATCTACATCTATCCTCGTTTGCGAATTAAAATACAGACGCGTTGTTACCGCTGAGC
Source organism: Parnassius glacialis (assembly GCA_033319125.1). Classification (NCBI taxonomy): domain Eukaryota; kingdom Metazoa; phylum Arthropoda; class Insecta; order Lepidoptera; family Papilionidae; genus Parnassius; species Parnassius glacialis. The sequence goes on along the minus strand of JAVANC010000028.1, from coordinate 33,654,982 downwards.
ATTAAGATGGAATGCCTCTTTTCCAGTTAAAAGGCTCTCCGGTTCTCTACACTCACTATACGAAATTCAGCAATGTTGCTGAGCAAAGCTGCTATTTAACGCAGGTATTCTGTGAGAGCGAGGTCCTTCTCCGGTCGAGCCAACCCATTCGTGCTGCAACTATACTACTAATATAGCTGCAGCATGGCTCTATTACAAATTATTAATTAATACAACATTATAGCATTTAACGTAAAAATTGTCGAACAATATTTCAGATTTTTTTAAGTAAATGATACAACAATTATGAGTAGAAATGATTGTATCAAAAATAATTTGATTATTTTGACAGACTTCAAAAAAAGAGGGGGTACTCTATTCGACTGTATTTTTAATGTGTTACCTTAGAACTGTTTTCTGCCGATTTCGATGATTCTTTTTTTTATTTCAAAGCGGGTTCTTCTCATGTGGTCCCATTTAAATTTGATCAAGATCTGACCAGTAGTTTTTGAGTTATCTTTAATAACGCGTATTTAATTGTCTTCGATTACATTGATGATGTTCTCATTTTATTTATATTGAAGTCGGTTGTACAAAATGTTTAATGTTACCACTTGTTCCATCTTTAAAAGTTGTTTTATACAAGTGTGTTTGATAGCGAGGCATAGCTGCAGCGCTGGGAATGCGTTTTCACGCGTATGTTTACGGTCTACTACCTCACTGGTCCGCATCGCTTAGTTCCTCGCGCATCTTACTCGGTCGGCACCTCGCACTCTCTCGTCAGAGAGCACTCTTATAATTATGTGTCATAATATGGCATATGACACTACGATTGCTCACGCATCTCACTCACTCTGTTACAAAACTAGGATTCGCTCACGCCGTCATCAAATGACGGCGTTGAAGATTAAGATACATCATGCGAATACATGCGTTATAATTTTATAATGAATAATTTACCGGATAGTGGCGGTTAAGGAATGTCCACTACCTCTTACCGTCCTGTGGGTGTCGTACGAGGCGACAGAGGGAATCTGAAGCTGAAGAAAGGGGAGCAGCATCTTGTTGATAACAACTCAAAGTAATAAAAATGGCGGATGCCAACCCCAAGTGTAGCTACTATCAGCAAAATCTTCCCTGTGAGAGAATCTAAGGTGACCTTTGTACAGCAGTGGACTATTATAGGCTGTAATGGATGGACGGATGAATAATTGTTGGGCTCACCGTGAATGAATTATTTTTTTATAACACAATACCAAATGCGTAGATTACTTTTTCTACCGACTTCAAAAAGGAGACGGTACTCAATTCGACTGTATGTTTTTTTATGTGTGTTACCTCATAACTTTTTACTGGGTGAACCCATTTCGATGATTCTTTTATTTTAGAAAGCTGGTGCTTCACGTGTGGTCCCATATAAATTTGATCAAAGTCTGCCCAATAGTTTTTGAGTTATTCTTAATAATTTATATTGAAGTCGAATGTACAAATTTTTTTATTTTAAATTATAATGTTAAAAGTAACGTAATCATTAACGTACAATCTTAGAATATTAATATTGTATTTTAATCTTTGCTTCATTTCTAATATTGAAATTATTTTTTATCTTTCTATATCTTAAAGATAATTATTAAAATTTGTTTGAGATATTATTTGAGGGATTAACCGGTTGCCCAATTCTAACTGGACAGTCGTGGTATCATTAATTTGAATAAATTAATCAAGGTGCCCTTATAGTCGTTTATATAATAATTCTCTTTGATAAATATCGAGACTTTTTTATATTATTGTAAAAACATTAAAAAAGTTTGCTCCATTAAGTTTATTTATAATTAATGTATGTCTTATCAATATAATCCAGTACTTTTTAAATTAATTTTCTATTTAATTCACCGACTCAGCCATAAAGACTCGAGTATCACTGGCACGTGAAGATAGATGGATAGCTATATGTGCATCTTACGAATAAGTACAGTAGTCTGAAAGCGTTCATATAACACCAACAGTGACAAGACGGAAATGATTAGCTTTTAGTCAGTCACCGACCTGATTCCGTTCCAGAATTTCTCCATAGAGAACTATTCAATTGAAATGATAATTCACGGTTCACTAGCGTTGAACGTTGAACAACTATTAAGTTTCTCTATGGTACGCTAAAACCGCCACGGCGCAGATTTTTTCTTTTTAGAAAGAAATAACATGTTTATTCGTTACTACAAACACTAAAACCTTAATAACAAAATAATTACTTTTAAAAAACATACCAAGTACACATTGGATTGCTGCAACGGAAGGTTGCCGAGTCAGCATGATGCTACAGCAATTACCGCACGTACATAATTATAATACAATTTGTGAAACAAATTGTATTTTTATGCATCTTCTTCGATGGAAGTTTTATAATATGTATAGAGTAAGCTTGGCAATGGCCCATTTAATTTATAAATTATTTGTTTTTACGACATTCAATACGGATTATAGATAATGTTGGAAATGATCGGACTTCCCGATGATAAATGATAAATAGGTCACATTATTATCAGTATGTTTCGATTGGAAAATCAATTAAAAATGGACACGCATGTAATGAAAATAAGGCATAGTTTACATAGTCATAAGAAATTATTTATGCTTTTCCAGTTCTGGCATTAAATTCGGCAACTATAGATAATAGATCGAGATAAACTGTGAAAATGGATGTTATGTTAATAGGATAGGATAAGGTTAGAAAAGTAGGTTAGGCCTGGACGCAATGGGTAAAGCGTAGTAGCGGAAAGCCGGCGGTGAGTGAGCGTAAGCACAGAATAAATAACAGTACTAACGTAGCGTAAGGTTGCATCAAACATGATGTCTTTAAATATAAAAAAAAAGTTAAAGTTACAGCCTAAATACGTCCCACTGCTGGGCTTCTTTAAATATATTATAGCATTTATATATATGGAAAATTTGTCGAAAACTTGCTGTTTTAAGCATGAAAACGTAGATTGTATGTCCAGAGTTATTAGAAATGGGTTACGATGAATAATTCTTCCGCGTGTATAGTTACATAAATAGTTTTAATATTTGGGTTGCTAATGGTACGGAAAATATGGTTTGCGTTTCATCGATCTAGTTTCGTTTTGTTGATGTTTTTAAGTTTCTGTATTTTCACAGAATACCAGCGTAAAATAGCACACAGTCCACCTGATGGTAAGTGGATGCTGTGGTCCATGGACATCTACATCTATCCTCGATTTAGAATCAAAATGCAGATGCGTTATACCCCTGAGGACTAAGATGGAATGCCTCATTTCCAGTAAAAAATGTCTCCGGTTCTCTACACTCACCATATGAAACACAGCAGCATTAAGCAGCATTAAGCAGTCATTTTACGCTGGTATTCTGTGAGAACATGGTCCTTCCGCCTTCCCGTGTCGAGCCGATACAGTCGTGCAACAATCATAATAATGTAGTTGCAGCATGGCTCTACTACGTCTAAATACAACTTGACTGATTAAGGTCATTTACAAACAATGTATGTATTTCATATTTGTTTTTTTGAGACGATGGTCCATAGCTATTTATGGATCCGATAGTTATAAACTAGTTCTATGTTTGTGGATCAAAATGACTCATATTAACAATATATGTTGGCTTAGAGCCAAAAACCACAACATCTGGACCCAATAGATGGCGCTTTGTTTGAGTACTTAATTTTTTTTAATTTACCTACACTTAAAAAGTCCGGAGTGAGTTCAGAGTGAAACTCATCGCACCATCTACCGAAAAGGGCAGTAGAACTAGGGTTGCCATCCGTACTATATGTTATAGAAAAATGATATAGTACGAAAAATACTATATTTTTATCCCTTATTCAACTATCGCGCTTTTTTATGTTAACTGTGACTGCAAGTCTAGAACAAGTAAGTTTCACGGAAATATTTTTTTCCGACATGAATGTAAAATGGAACGAAGAAAGAAAAGAAATAGAGCGTGTAGGTATTAATTTAATTAAAAATGAATTGTTAATTTATTTTTATAATGAATTTAAACTGCTCATATTCCTATAATTGTTTTAAAGGTTGATCATTAATGACCAAAGCGAAGAGCAATAACAAATATGGACAAATATGGGACTATAACAAATATGAAAAAAAAAAACATAAAGATAAAAATTGTAGGTACTTTTTTCCCTCAATTTCCCGGAAATACTATATTTTGCATCTTTTTTGGGAAAAATACTACATTTGTTCAAAAAAGGTGGCAACCCTAAGTAAGACGTCTGCCGAGCCAGCTACCTAATGATTTATATAATTCTGATAAACGAGGTCCGAGTCGAGTACGTACGTTGTAAGTATAGAATATATTAAGATACTTACATTATCTCAGTAATTAATAACTTAAGTGTTCAGCGACTTCGTTATTTTACTAAAGCATTGTTTAATAAGCTTTAAATTAACATATTAATTCTTAATCATATTTGGTGTGTCAGTTTTTCCGAGCTATATGACCGGCTCATGACCACTTCAGCTTAATAATCTGTTGGGCTATGTCGGTTACTCTGGCTCTAATGCAGTCATCCTTATTTCTAAGTCTATGACTTAGTTAAACTTCGAACGCAGCCCTCTCTAGAGCATGATGTGCTACCTTGAGGTTCCTCATATGGTTTCTGTGATCCTTCACAAGGCAAGTGCGTGTTGTTTTGTACAATCTTGTTTTGAAGTTTTGAGGTATACGTGACGAGATGTGTCTTGTAAATTATGGAATGAGTAAAGACCGAGGAACACATTGATTGTGAACACAAACATTAAAGTTTAATGAAAAACCGACTTTACAGTAACTAACGTAAAGAAGGTTTTGCATTTTTTCAATGTTATGTCTTATTTGATTGAGATATGATTACAAGTTATTTGTCGGTTTGTACTCATTTATCTTATTTGTTTTTTAATGTAAATAAAAAAAAAATAAAAAAAAAGAAATATCAACATTTAGTAAGTTAATTTATATACTTATTGACACTAAGCAATGGTAAAGGTAAATGTTTTTTGTACTTGATACCAAATGGAGTAAACTGAAAGGGGGAAACTTTTTTCTTATTAATGTGCCATAATAAGCAACGAGGCGTGTTTTTAACGCATGATAAATCAGTCTGTTATTCAGCTACATAAAAACCAGTTATGTTTGGTACTCATCTGGAAGCAGTTGCTTTTGGAATTTCACTTGACAGCAAATGCTAAATGGAATCCGAACAGCGCGATTAAGTTTACTTTTGCGAATAAAAAAAAACACATTGTTGTCCACTAAATTAGGCGAAATTTAAACGCTGCTTTATATGCTGTTGGTGCTTTATAGCAGAGCTGGCTTTGTAAACGATTTATTATCGAACAACACTGATATGTAGGTAAAATATGTTTATTGTTAGAGCAGACTTACAATTCTATAGTGTGCGTGTATTAACATTCACTTAACAGAGTTGATTATTTATTCGCGCCGCCACGGAATAAATAATACTAGGTAGGTACCTACTGCGAAGCGCCGAGCTGAGATCTCACTTTTCTTGCATTATTACCTATTTGGCACTCACCGGCTTGTCATGTTGCTGAATAAGACCTTCAGTCATTTTCTAATATGTGATAAAACCGCCTCTGCCCGTGCGGTGACGGATGACATCTGTAACAGGCCATCGAGGTCATGTTATTGGCGGCATTCATGATCACAAGACACTAGTTGCGTTGGATACAATGTCTCACTTGTGGTGCGTTGGATGTAGGCAAAGATGCATGAAGGCTGCTCTTGATTCCCGGCGGGAAGTCAAACTCGCGGCATTTCTGACAGTAAAGCAACGTCAAGGCGGGTTTATCACTGAATCACTCGCAAAATGTACGGCATGTGCGGGTGTAGCGCGGGACGCGGCGGGGCGTACGAAATACGAATGACGTGCGCGCTCCGTCCTCCGACCGTCGCTTCCTCTTCCCTCTCGGTTCTGCGCAAAACAAGTGGCACATATACGTTCCGTTAAGCAAGAATAATATTTGTTACACAGTGGAAATTTTAAGTTCTAAAGATGCGTCAAATAATTTTCTAAATATACTTTTGAAATTTTTTTTATAGATTTAGTTTTGTTTAACCTCATAAGTCGTTGTTTCTAGGATATAATTATCTACTTATATATTATGTGATATTTATATAGGTTATATAGTTTATACTACGTAATACCAATAAATATTAAAGTATTAATTCATTTCAACAAAATATTTTTAATTTGTTTTTGTCATAAATAGGGAGGTATATGCAATTTTGTAGTGGCGTCGTGTAGTGGCGGTCAAGAATATCCACTACCCCATATCCTCCCGTGGGTGTCGTAAAAGGCGACAAAGGGAAACAGGTGGGAGATGGGCAGCAGCATCTTCCTGATAATAGCCAATATTATAATAAAAAAAAAAAAAAAACTGCGGTTGCCAACCCGCTCGCCAGGCGTGGCAACTATGGCAAATACCCCCCTTATGAATGGATGTAATAAAGAGACGGCCCCCAGTCCCCGGCGGCCCCGCTATTCCTGGCTACGGTGGCGACCATGGTAACGGCGGGGCAGGGGGTGCTAAGAATCTCCGGTGGAGGTTTGGTTGCCACCTACGACGACTCGACCTGGCAACATACAACGCACGCACCCTGAGGACTGACGAGAAGATCGTGGAGCTGGAAGAAGAGATAGACAAGTTGCGCTGGCATATTATAGGATTATCCGAAGTTCGAAGAGAGGGGGAGGACACGGTAATCCTCGAATCCGGCAACTTGCTCTATCACCGGGAGGGCGAACATCTGTCCCAAGGAGGTGTCGGATTTATCGTCCACAAGTCTCTCGTTAACAACGTTGTAAAGATCGGGAGTGTGTCGACGAGGGTTGCGTACCTTATACTCAGAATCACCAAACGGTATTCGCTGAAGGTCATACAGGTTTACGCACCAACCTCGGCACACCCCGATGAGGAGGTGGAGGAAATGTATGAGGATATCTCTAGAGCCATGCATTCCTCCAAAACCCAATATACGGTGTTAATGGGAGACTTCAATGCAAAACTAGGCACAAGAGAGAACGGTGAGCTGAAAGTAGGGAAATTTGGAATAGGGCAACGGAACCCAAGGGGCCAGCAGCTGGCCGACTTCATGGAGAAAGAGGGACTCTTTATGATGAACTCTTTCTTCAAGAAGCGGCCCCACAGGAAGTGGACCTGGTTGAGCCCCGACGGTTCGACAAAAAATGAGATTGACTTCATTATGACGACCAGACGACAACTGTTCAGTGATGTCTCAGTGATCGCGAGGGTGAAAACCGGCAGCGATCACCGAATGGTTAGAGGCACACTGAACCTAAATGTTAAGTTGGAGAGGTTTCGTCTGATGAAGTCAACGCTCCGTCCCCCTCGTGCTCTAATCCAAAGTCCCGAAACCTTTCAGCTCGAGTTACGTAACCGTTTTCAGTGCCTAGAAGACTGCAATGAAGTGGACGATATGAATGACAAGCTCGTGGAAACTGTCCATGCGGTCGGAGCTAAGTTCTGCAAGACCCGCCGCAGAAGAACACAAAAACTCTCCGATCACACTCTTAATCTCATGGCTGTTAGACGGGAGATGAGGCTACATTCTTCAACAGATTTGACAGCATACAGGCAACTGAACAGACAGATCTCCAAATGCATGCGGCGGGACTTACGCAACTTCAATACAGCTCGTATTGAAGAAGCGATCGAGCGGAATCAAGGCTCCAAAGTCTTTGCCAGAGATCTGTCTGCCAGAAAGAGCCAGCTGTCAAAGCTGAAGACCGAATGTGGCAGCATCGTTTCCGGGGCACCTGAGATTTTGAGTGAGATTGAGAGGTTCTATGGGCAGCTGTACACGTCATCGTTGGAGCCACACGCAAGTGTGAGTAACGATCCAAGAGCGAGTCTTATCCGACACTATTCCGAAGATATCCCGGACGTCAGTCTGAGCGAGATTAGAATGGCTCTCCAGCACCTTAAAAACGGCAAGGCCCCAGGCGAGGATGGAATTACAGCGGAGCTTCTGAAAGCGGGTGGAAGACCGGTACTTGAAGTCCTTCAGAAGCTCTTTAATTCCGTCCTCCATGGTGGCATAACACCGGAGGCGTGGAGCAGAAGTGCGGTGGTCTTGTTCTTCAAGAAAGGTGACAACGCTCTCTTGAAGAACTACAGACCGATTTCCCTTCTGAGCCGCGTCTACATGCTGTTTTCGAGAGTCATTACGAATCGTCTTGCGCGCAGACTTGACGACTTCCAGCCTCCCGAACAAGCCAGTTTCCGAAAGGGCTTTAGCACCATAGACCACATACATACCCTACGGCAAATTGTACAGAAGTCCGAAGAGTACAATTTGCCACTATGTCTGGCGTATGTGGACTATGAGAAAGCCTTTGATTCCGTCGAAATTTGGGCGGTGCTGCAGTCACTTCAGCGGTGCCAAGTTGACTGTCGGTATATCGAAGTGCTGAAGTGTTTGTACAGTAGGGCTACGATGGCTATCCGAGTACAGAACCAGAGTACGAAACCCATCCAATTGCAGAGAGGTGTAAGACAGGGTGATGTTATATCCCCGAAACTCTTCATCGCTGCATTGGAAGACGTTTTCAAGCTTCTGGACTGGAAAGGATGCGGTATTAACATCAATGGCGAATACATCACTCACCTTCGATTTGCCGACGATATAGTCCTTATGGCAGAATCGCTGGAGGACCTAAGCACTATGCTCAATGACCTCAATAGTGTCTCCCAACGGATAGGTCTTAAGATGAACATGGACAAAACAAAGATCATGTTTAATGTCTATGTCACACCTATGCCGGTAGTTGTTGGGAGCACTAAGCTCGAAGTTGTTGACGAGTATGTTTACCTGGGACAAATAGTCCGACTAGGTAAGTCCAACTTCGACCGAGAGGTCAATCGACGGATTCAACTCGGCTGGGCAGCGTTCGGGAAGCTACGACACATCTTCTCGTCAGACATACCTCAAAACCTTAAAACGAAATTGTACAACCAGTGCGTGTTGCCAGTGATGACTTACGGAACTGAGACGTGGTCCTTCACTGCTGGCCGTATGAGGAAGCTCAAGGTCGCTCAGCGAGCTATGGAGAGGGCTATGCTCGGAGTTTCTCTGCGTGATAAACTTAGGAATAAGGATATCCGCAGTAGAACCAGAGTAACCGACATAGCCCAACGGATTAGTAAGCTGAAGTGGCAGTGGGCCGGCCATATAGCTCGAAGAACCGACAACCGATGGGGAAGAAAGGTTCTCGAGTGGCAGCCTCGTACCGGTAGGCGAAGTGTAGGGCGTCCCCCCACGAGATGGAGTGACGACCTGGTAAGACATGCAGGAAGTCGATGGATGCAGGTGGCTCAGGACCGTGCTATGTGGCATTCTTTGGGGGAGGCCTATGTTCAGCAGTGGACTTGTGAAGGGCTGTAATGATGATGATGATGATGCAATTTTTAAATTAATTTCATTAAAGTTATTAAGCGTTTGTGATTATGCCACAGAATAAATAATAGTTAAAAGAATGATTTACATATGTTAAACCTTTACGTATTTGTATACAAAAATGTACCTACCTATATACCTAATATGATTTATTATTGGTGTTGGATTATTCTTTATTAATAAATTAATATATTTTTTAAATAAAACAAGAAAATGACTAGGCCTTACCTTTTAAAATATTATTATTGTGCACTTTAGATTCTTGTTTTCTTAAGATGAATTATATAAACTAACATAATGAAACAAGTCGCAAAGTTTGCTATTGAAAACCAGCAGGCGCTCTTTTAAGACGTTTCTTAATTTGTAAAACAGCGTTCATTTTAATTTGCGTGTGGGATATTATCTTATAATTTTGTAAATGTGCAAACCAAGTCAATCGAAGTCATAAAAGTTACATTTAAAGGTAGCTAAATATGTCATTTCAATTTTCAAACCAGTGTTTTGTTTAGTGGCTGTCATAGTAATTGTACTTATTAACATAAAACGCAGCTTGAGCTTAACCTATTAAAAGGAGAAGAATGTAACGTAATCTCCCAACTGCTTGAGCAATTATTGACACCTTTATTTTAGAACCAAATAATACAATATGAATACAAATAATAGTAATACCTTTTTTATATCTACAGAACAATAATTAAAGCTCCGGATACATTAGGGGACATTTTGTCTCGCAGCGTGACGCGGAACACCCAATCTACGTGACGATGCAACGTTGCACATTAACGCGCATCATGGCCCGCAGCAGTTTACGTGACGCGGGACATATAATTACGTGGTAGAGCCATGCTGCAGCTCTATTAGTAGTATAGTTGTAGCACGAATGGGTCGGCTCGACCGGGGAAGGACCACGCTCTCTCAGAATACCAGCGTAAAATAGCAGCTAAACACTGCTGTGTTTCGTATAGTGAGAAAAGAGGCATTTCATCTTAGTCCTCACGGATGACAACGTATCTGCATTTTGATTCGCAAACGAGGACAGATGTAGATGTCTATGGGCCACAGCAACCACTTACCATCAGGTGGACTGTGTGCTCGTTTGTCACCCTATCCTATAAAAAAAACATGTTGCTTGTTCCCGCTCCGAGAGCTAGCGTCATTTGTTACCGGGTGTAACTGAATGAATGAGGAAAGAGTGACAAAGCAAATTTATGTTGCAGAGGTGAACGGCAGAGTCGGTAAGGGTCGCCCTAGGCGAAAGTTTATCGACCAAATTGGCGATATATTGAAAATGGGCCAAATCAAGAGTACCTTTAACCGACGAGCGTGTATGCGTAGGTATATGGATGTGGAGGAAGCGAGAGAGGTCTGTCAGGATCGTGCCAAATGGAAGTCCATAGTCTCTGCCTACCCCTCTGGGTGACAGGCGTGAGTGTTTATGTTTTATGTATGTATGTAACTGAATCGTGTGCGCAGCTTGCCTTGCAATATGTCACCAGTGTGGGGAAATGAAACCGTGCTTGTACTTCTTCGGCTTTAAGCCGCCTCAACATGCTAGGCAAACAACGGCAAACAGCGAACACTAAACAAAAAACACGAACCTGTGGATGGGTATTTGCCTGTTTTGTTTGTGTTTGCCAGTGATCGGCGTTGGTGTTGGTTTTTGTGCACAAACCAAATGGTGTTCGACAAATGTGTTTGCGATGTATCCAAACGCTTGGCAATCAGTAGTAGTAAGCGCGAGTGGCGGACGGTAGTGGTTATTATTATTTTTTAACTGTGGTAGAGCCACGCGGCGGCTTTTGCTGTCGCATGGATGGGCCGGCTCGAACCGGGGTGATACCACGACCTCACAGAATACCAGCGTGAAGTAGAGGTTTACCTCTGCGTTTCGCTTGGTGATTGCAGGTGGCCGGAGGCCCTTTTTACTGGAAATGAGGCATTCCATCTTAGTCCTCACGGGTGAAAACGCATCTGCATTTTGATCTGTAACAGAGGATAGATGTAAATGTCTATGGGCCTCAGCAACCACTTACCATCAGGTGGACTGTGTGCTCGTTTTTCACCCTTATCCTATAAAAAAAATATATTATTATACCCTACGACGTGCCATTGTGTATTTAGGTACTGATGTATTTTATGTTCTTTTTGTTTAATTTCATTTTGCCTTTTTTTAAAATAAAAATAGGTCAACCCGAAAGGAGTAAAATCACAACAAATCCAACAGACATTCGGATATCACTTAAAATTTTAATTCTTCTTTCTTCACGTTATAGTAAGAAATTCCGTATCCATAATTTTCTGTTTCGCTTACGTTTCACTACCGAAATAAGTACTATGTACGCAGCACTAATCGCCACAAACTCCTCGGGCGATATTTCTATAAGCACTGCCTAGTGTGGCCTGCAAAATGTTCCGCGATATATGTCTCGAGACATTCCACATAGTTGTTGAGCGACATGTTGCGCAACATGCCGCTCCTTTTGTCCCCAAGTATATACAAGTATTTACCAAGATTTTGTCTGCGGCTTTGTCCGTTTGGATTGAAAATAATAATAATAATGTCTTCCACGCCGAATTTCCGTCACAGCACAGTACATGATTGTGTGTGCGTAAACATAGGTTCACACTCTATTCTCTCACTCTCATAGTCTGATGGGACTAGGGTTACCAGATGAAAAAAATAAAAGTCCGGAGAAGAGGCCTGATTTCCATTTAAAAATCCTGAAATTTTTTACAGTTTGAGAAGAAAACCTTACTTAAAAAGGTATCTCCACATATTAAGTATGATAAAACTGTTTAAGTACCTACTTGGATAAATAAGTTTTGATTTTAATTGTGGAATTATTACCAAAGGAAAATTATTTTTAGTTTGTTTAACTTTTTATTAAAGAGATGTAAGCTGTATTATATTTAAAGTTCTAAAAATCCTGAGGTTTCATGAGATTTGCAAAATCCAGCCGCAATCCTGAGAACAGTCTAAAAATCATGAAATCTCAGGACAAATCCTGAGATATGGTAACCCTAGATGGGACGGCAATCCGACACTATCGCAGTAAAATAAGGCGCCACCGTCGGACCAACATCTTTACGTGCTTTTTAGAGGCAAAGGAGGGGAAACAGGGCTGCTACTGAGCATTACATGACAGAAAAACTCAATAACTAATTTAGGCCCGACCCGGGATTCAAACGCGAGACCACACGATCATCATTCGCGTTTACGACCAATAGACCAATGAAATGAAAATAAGTCAAGTCAACTGAACGCCATCTTTTCAAGAAGTGTCTTTTTAGGACACAGTCCACCTCATGGTAAGTAGATGCTGTAACCTACACCAAGTCATAATAATGCGTTTTCACCCCTGAGGACTAAGATAGAATGCCACGTTACCAGTAAGAAGGGTCTTCGGTTCTCTACACTCAACATACCAAACACAGCAGCATTAAGCCTGCGACTGTCTGTGAGTTCAAATTACATACGACAGACCCTTAGAACTTAACCATAGACTTAACGGTTTAAGTATACCTATTAATACCTACCTAAAGTAGATTGCTCATTTTGTCGTTTACTCACCAATGAAGCGCTTTAGCCTTAAAAATTGACACGTAAGTTATTTGAAACAATTTACATTTACATTTCGGAGAGATCGGGGAATTAAATAAGAGTGTGTTTTGATTCCCTTATATATATATATATATATATATATATTTGATAGTGGCCTTTATAATATTACGCTCGAAGTTCCTAGAGTGGACTTCTCGGATTTAGATAAAAGTTTTACTTTTTAAATATTTCTAATAAAAATTATTTAAATGTCACTATCTTTGATTATTTGATGTGGTTCCAGGAAATGAAAGGGGTTTGGTGAGTGTTCCATTACGTATTTATTTATCTATTGTATTAACAGATTAATGTTCTGGTGACGGCATTTCCCTCTAAAATAACCAATCCTTATTATGGATATTATTCATTTTTGCGAAAACGTGTGCAATAAGTACGTCGTCTCCCGCCACTGGATGGCAACATTCATGTGAAATTAAATAACTGAAGTCGTCTTCGGATAAAATGAATGAGTGGTGTACTCATCAGAGCCTGGTTGCTGTGGATGTCTTGCCGTGCGTTTGTGTTTGTGTTGTTGATCAACTTGCACTGCTGCAAGAGAACGCCAAGGCTGCTATTTTTATTCATGATGCATGTTAGCGTTTCTTAAGACAGCAAGAAGCAAATTGAACCCCGATTGCAATCTGCCTACCGTTGTAGCGATGCCCGAGGCAGCTATAGCCAAGACTATATTGTAGTACTTGCAAAGTTGGGCCACCAGTAAGTTTACCAAGAATGTTTTGCACCTACCGCTCCGAGAAAGAAGAGCCCCTTCTTCACAGCGTTGCAGCATCTTATTGAATAGCTAAATAGAAATAAATTGCTAAGGAAATAAACACGACACAATTTATTATTATTATTTATTATTTATTGCATTCCTTAAAACAAAAGAATACAGAGGGCGGACTCAATGCCTTGAGGCATTCTCTACCAGTCAACCCATGGAGTGGTGAGAATTGAAAGTAGGTGCGGCAATATAGAATAAAATAACACTACAAAAAATGATAATGAACTACATAATACATACAATTTACTAAAAAATAAACTATACATATATGACGTATACATACATACATACATACATACACACACACACACATATATATATATATATATATATATATATATATATATATATATATATATATGTATGTATACGTCATATATATACAAACATATACATACAAATATACATATTTAAATACATATATAATTAGTACATACAAATACCTATGAATATATGCGTCTGTTTGGCAATACATATTAAATGGATTAATAATGTAAAATGCGTTGTCTTCAATAGATGATTACGGACCAATTTTTTAAAAGCGTACTTTATGGGTGCTTTTCTGATATCATTGGTCAAGGAGTTCCAAAGGCGTGTAGCCTGAATTGTGAAAGAGTTACCATAGAATTCGGTGAAGTGAGCAGGAATACAGATTTTGTTGTTAGAAGAACGTAGGTCCCTATCATGAGATGAGGGGAGATAGTGAAATTTACTCTTAAGATAAGAAGGCGAAGACCTGGCTTCTCCAATTCCACGTGATGTCGATATGTGGGCCAAGATTTTTAACAGAATTACTAAATGGAATTATCATACTATCATAATAAATAGGAGGTAAATCTGCCAGATTAATCTTAGCCAGCATCCTTTAGCATCCCACCAGTATAGCTTGGCATTTCAAAGGATTGACTAAAACTCCATAACGAGTAGACCAACCTTTGATAGCTGATAAGTTGTCGTTAAGTTTTTTGATCCCATTATGGATATCCCCAATTTAGCTTACACATATAGCTGAAGGTCATCGGCGTACAAATGATACGACCAGTCGAGGACGGAAGTAGTAAGGTTTATAAAAATTGAAAAAATTATAGGAGAAAGAATACCGCCTTGCGGCACACCAGCATCCACATCAGCCCAAGCTGAGGACATTTGTGATTTGCCTTACACAGACTGACTGCTGTCGACCGCGAAGATAAGATGCAAACCATTCCAAAGCAGTAGGACCAAAATTCAGATGAGACAGTATTGAAAGGAGAATTTCATGATCAACTGTGTTGAAAGCATTTAAGAAATCAACTAGTACCAGTACTGTTATCTTTTTTTCTTCTATACCTTGTCTAATATTATCAGTAACATTAATTAATTAAAGCAGTAGTGGTACTATGACCAGGGCGAAACACAGACTGAAATATACTCAGTAGGCTATGTTTCGAAATAAAAGTAGAGATTTGCTTGTAAACACAGGATTCTAACATTTTGGAAAGAAAGGGTAGAGTTGATATTGGGCGAAAATGATTGGGAAGAATGGGAGTAGGAACTTTTGGGAGAGGCTTTATAAAAGCCCACCATTTCCTTCAGGTGAACTTCTAAATCCTCGGATCTACTTTCTCACAACGTCGATTGAAAATTTTCTCCTTCACTGCGGTGTTGGCATAGCTAAATCAGACAATTAATTAATTTAAGCGTTACGCTATTTTATGAGATTAATAATATACTAAATGTTTATCATATATGATGTCATTATTTTATACATTAAACCTTTACCTTTGAATATAACGATTTTAACGGATTTTATTGTGTTTAATTTTACTTACTTTTAATTCCTTTACACTTTAACTTAAATATAACTTTAAACACCCACGCAAATTCGGGATTTGATTAAAATTCTACTAAATTGAACTCCCACAGATTTAGTTCAGGACCAGGAAAAGCTCTCTGCCAACTTATCCCACAACAACCGTGCATTTTTCCGAGACAATTTTTATCAAAATTTATGTAATAATAATTTTACGCTTCATCCCAGAAAAAAAGCACGATTTCTGTGGGACAGCACAGGGGCTTTGCATTTTTCTGCGATAAAAGTAGCCTATGATACGCTACGTTCCATAAATACACACATTGTTCGCTCACAGATTGCGCAATAATTGTAGAGAAAATTGTTCCCGAAATGTATATATTTCGTAAATTAATCGATTACTTTGATCTGTATTATCGATCCGAAAAATGATAATATGTGACAACGACAAGTGGCTACAGGGTGACAATAATTGCAAGGTTGCATGATGAATCGAAGATGCCCTCTGTGGAGTATTGATGAGGTCATAGCTTTTAACGTTATCAATTTGTAAGATCACTAATTGTTTATCTAATTAATGCTCATCAAATGAGTAACAATGTTTAAACTTCGTAATTATTTAAAATTAGAACTGCCATTATTACCATTTCAATAATTGCTATCAGAAGAACATATTACTATAATGTACCTGTACTACTGTAATGTACACAAGAGAATATCGACATACTCGTAGATTGGGACAAAATAATTATTTATTTCCTTTTTTTTTATAGAATAGAGGTGACAAACGAGCACATAGTCCACCTGATCGTAAGTGGTTGCTGTGGCCCATAAACATCTACATCTATCTTCGTTTGCGAACTAAAATGCAGATGCGTTGTCAGCCGTGAGGACTAAGATAGAATGCCTCTTTTCCAGTAAAAAGGGTCTTGGGTTCTTTACACTCACCATACGAAACACAGCAGCATTCAGTTGCTATTTTACGCTGGTATTCTGTGAGAGCGTGGTCCTTCCCCGGTCGAGCCGACCCATTCGTGCTACAACTATACTACTAAAATAGCTGCAGCATGGCTCTACCACGTAAAAAAGTTTTTAAATCTTTAGTTTTGTTTAGTTTGATAAATCGCGATTAAAAAACAGGGGTTGATCGTAGAAGGGTGAAAATTTAAAGTTTTGTGCACGTATTACGTATAAGATTTACGTATTAAGATTTTTACAAATGAAATTTCTTTTTGGGCCTGATATCCTAGAAAAGGCTAAAGACATTCGCATAATATATCGAACGGTTTAGGCTATTACGATTAGAGGTGTTCTTTCGCTTTTGGTACTAAGTATGGGCTTCTAAAGCCATTTACACAACACAACGAGCGGTTTAGGCTATTAAAACGAGGGCTCATAATTTTCTGCTCACCAGATGTCGCTAGTTGACACCGAGGTAAAGTTTTTGTTACATAATGCTATTTAATTAAGAAGTTGGTTTTAAACATTGAGTTATATGTAGGTACTACGTACTAGAGAAGCCTTCCTAAACAAAAAATGTGTACTACTCTATGTCTTCGGGCATGCGCGGGAGATAGTAAAGTCGCGCATGCGCAGTTAATTTAAGCGCGTTGCGCATGCACGGTCAGTTTATATAAAGAAATATATTTTTTCATGATTTTTTCTTTTGTAATATATATTATTTTGTAATATATTATTACCTTTTTATTCACTTGAACAACAAATAATTTTACTAACTTGACTACTGAATTATTATTTATGTCCAGGTTTAAACTTTAATTTGAAATCTTGTATTATTAGCGCTACTCCACACTGCATGAATATTGAAACCACAGACTAATTAGTAGATTGAAACCACACTAAATGACACACTGTACGGATTGCAGTACAGTTCAGTTGAACATAGTGTATGTTTGGAATTTGCAATCTAGTATGTATACGTAGTACATATATATCGATGGTTTTAAATAAAAGTTTATCAGTTTCTAGAGTATTATATTAATACACGAAACAATGCCTCAGTGGTTTGCTCTTTTATTTTTTGCACATTTTTAACTTTTTTTTTATATTTTCTGCTTTTATGAATATCTGTGGTTTGGTTTATTTATTTATAATCTTATTAATATAAAATATACCTAATAGTACAGAAAGAGACAACAACCTTTACATTTTCCGAACAAATTTACATCCCCGCTATGAAATCTGTCAAATATTATATACCTCACTTTCTAGTGGCGCTGCCCTGGTGGCAGAAAAAGTCGTGGATGCCCTCATTTGGGGGTTTAGGTCTTGGGACTAAGTATTCATTTACAAAAATATTTAGATGCACAATTGAAGCTGTGCTTTGCTGAGGGGTAGAAGCTGTGCTTTGCTGTGGGGTAGCGGCGTAGGGGATAGGGGTAATCTACTATCCTATTTCGTGTCGACGCTAAGACATAGTGTATTAAAGACAAGCCCCGGCTTCAGAATATGAAATTATTGTATCCTTTTTAGTTCCGTTTTTGAATTCGGTTTTTATCGTGTTTAAAGTCTCTGTATTAAAAGTTTTACCATTTTGAATGGTCTTAGGAATATCATACACTTAAAGTCATACCAAGAACATTTTCTAAATAGTTACATTTTTAAAACTTCATGTCATATTTTGCCACCTTTCGGGGGAAATTATTTATTTCTTTAAAGTGTACTTGAAAGGGTCCAACAGACAGAGGTTAGTCACTCATAGACGTTCTACCCCGTGAAACTAAAATCACACCACGTTATGTTCGGGAACAATAAGGTGGACGTGACCCCCGTGAAGGAATGTCACGCAAGAACGTCTGTTGCCCTTTCTGAAAAGAAAGGTTAGACTCCTTTGTGTCCCAGGCTGGAATTTGCGTGTAAGTCAGAGAGGACATCTGTTTTGAACTCCTTGGTAGTCTTGAAGGTACGGACCTGTCCATCCTATGGATGCGCGTAGACAGCGACGACCATCCCCGCGTCTACGGGTGCCTCTATCATCGACCACGTATAAATAGCTGCAGACTCCGTGCTACAATAAGTTCCATCCGCAAAGATCGTGATGCTCGGTGATTTTAACGACCACCACGCTGAATGGCTTGGTTCCCGTTTAACCGATCAAGCGGGTAGATCTGTTTATGACTTTGCCTTGGCATATGGTCTGACACAACTGGTTACTTGGCCTACGCGTTTTCCAGATGTGGAGGATCATGTACCTTCCTTGTTGGACCTTGTGCTGTCCTTTCATCCGGGCGGATATTAGATCTCCGTAGATGCCCCTCTTGGCTCTTCGGACCATAGTCTGATCCGGAGTACGGTGCCACTCACGCTCCTATCGCAGTTGCGATCTGCAGCTTGCCGCCATGTTTGGCACTATAGGTCGGCCGATGGGGATAGGATTTTTTTTTAGGATAGGGTGACAATCGAGCATATTGTCCACCTGATGGTAAGTGATTGCTGTGGTCCATAGAAATCTACATTTATTCTTGTTTGCGAATCAAAATGCAGACCCGTTGTCACCCGTGAGGACTAAGATGGAATGCCTCTTTTCCAGTAAAAAGGGTCTCCGGTTCTCTACACTCACCATACGAAACACAGCGGTGTTAAGCTGCTATTTTACGCTGGTATTCTGTGAGAGCGTGGTCCTTCTCCGGTCGAGCCGACCCATTCGTGCTACAACTATACTACTTATATAGCTGCAGCATGGCTCTACCACGTAAACGTATGGGATGCGGCCTTTTTTTGCATTCTACCCTTGGGGCTTGTTTGCTTCTCGCCGGATGATCTCAATGTAGTTGCTGATTCTGTCGCTGATGTTGCACTTCAGGGAATGGAATTATTTATTCCATCATCTGTGGTGCCTATCGGAGCCAGAACTAACCCATGGTTTGGTAGCTTCTCAATTGCATTACGCTATAAGCAGGAGTGCTACCGGGCCTGGGCTGACGCATCAACCTCCCGGAATGTAAACACCAGCGCTCTTAAAAAGAAGTATAATACCGCCTCCAGGTCCTTCAAAAGTATCATTGCCAAGGCAAAGTCAGAGCACATAGGCAGAATTGGCGAGAAACCGGGGAAGGACCACGCTATCAAAGTATACCAGCGTTAAATAGCAGCTTAATAGTGCTGTGTTTCGTATGGTGAGTGTAGAGAACCGGAGATCCCTTTTACTGGAAAAGAGCCATTCCATCTTGATCGGGTTTGGCCCAAAGCGCTTCTTTCGAAGCTTCTTTCCTATGGGCTTTCCTTAATTGGATTAACAGTTTTCTTGCACATTGGAGCATCAAGGTTGTATTAGACGGTGCATGCTCCGATTACAAGCCAATTAACACTGGTGTTCCACAAGTCTGCGTGCTATCACCAACGCTGTTTCTTCTGCATATCAATGATATGTTGCAAACTGGTAACATTCATTGCTATGCAGACGACAGCACTGGTGATGTTTATACACCAGTCGTGCCAATATTTCTCGGGAAAACACCGCCGAGTTCCGGATCAAACTTGTGTCCGATGCCGAGACTTTGTTAAATTAAGTCTCGGACTGGGGGCGACTAAATCTAGTCCAGTTAAATCCTCAGAAGACAAAAGCGCGTTTACAGTTGAAAAGAACCCCTTTTGTCGTACCTCCTCAGTTTCAAGGCACTCCCCTAGTTGCCTCAGCCAGTATTGGAATCCTCGGTGTCGACAAAACGAGTGATGTGCAGCTTCGTGGTCATTTGGAAGAGAAGGCCAAACTGGCCTATAAAAATCTTGCCGTGCTGAGCAGAGCGGGACAGTATTTCGTGCCGGCACATCGCTTGCAACTTTACAAGGCGCAGGTTCGGCCCCACATGGAATACTGTTCCCATCTCTGGGCAGGGGCTCCCCAGTGCCAACTCCTTCCACTTGACCGCATCCAGCGCAGAGCGGTTCGAATTGTCAACGACCGAGTTCTTTCCGATCGGCTTGACTCACTGGCACTGCGTAGAGATGTAGCATATCTTTGCGTATTTTGTCGTATTTACCACGGGGAGTGCTCTGAGGAATTGTTTGGACTAATTCAAGCCTCTCAGTTTCACCATCGCACATCGCGACAAAACTCGCGATACCATCCATACCACCTGGATGATTGGCTGTCTCCCACTATGCGATTTAGTAGAAGTTTTGTGAAATGAACCTCTGTTCATTATTAAACATTATTTGTTTACATATGCTATTCTTATCAGCCATAATGAATCTTATTTCTTATCACAAGAGCAAAATATACATATTTTTAACTAAAATAAGTATCTAATTTAATATATAAGACTTTTATTCATATTGCATAGCCAATTACTATGTAACACAGGACTCTAAATTAATCTAAAAATAACTTTTATGAAATTAACTCTCGAACGGGGAATCGGACCCCGAACTTTCGTTTACAATATATTGAATCCTTTTATATACTTTTAACATAGATTATCTCTTTATTCGAAGTGCCTTATACAATTTAATAGTAATATCTTCAAAACACGAAAGTGTTTATTTTTTGTGAAATGAAAAATGATAATGTGTTTTTAAGCGCGTCACAAAGAGTAGATACCTACCTACGAGGGTGACACTGAAAGTTCTAAGAGAATCAAAAACTGAAAAAAAATGGCAAGTTATTAGTTTTATTATCCCTTTTCAAAATAGTGTCCATTTACATCAATACATCGCTGCATCCGATGAAACCACAGAGAAAAGCACATTGGCCACTCGGCCTTAGAGGTCTCTTCGACGACAATTTGAAACGCAGCCCCTCGGCTTCCTCGGCGTCTATAAAACGTTTTCCGCTAAGTTTTTCTTTTATTTCCGGAAATAAATAGAAATCGCAAGGTGCGAGGTCAAGGCTAAAGGGCGGGTGACCCATTAATTTCACGTCGGACGTCGCCAAGCAGTCGATTGTTTGCATGGCGGTGTGCGACGAGGCGTTGTCGTGGTGAAGAAGGATCCTACTGCGAGGTCGTTTCTCCCGAACTTTTCCAAGACAAGTGGCAAACAATTGTTAGTGTACCACTCTGCAGTAACTGTTTTTCGATCCTATAAAACAATTGTTGCGTAATGACCTGTCCTTCCGAAGAATGAGACCACCATCTTTTTACCCACGCTTCGGCCTCTCTTCACTTTAGTTGGCAACTCCTCGGAAGGAAACATCCAGACAGCAGACTGTCTCTTAGTTTCAGGATCATAACAATAAATCCAGCTTTCGCCACCCTTAAGTATGTCTAACACAGCATTTGAGTCACCTCCGTTAAATCTTTGAACCATTTCACGACATCTATCAACACGACGGAGTTTTCAGGCCTCTGTCAAATTATGGGGTATCCACCGGTCACAAAGCTTCCTGACTGCTAAATGTTCATGGAGGATTTATTGCACTTGACTCATACCGATGCCTAAGCTTGTCCGAATCTGCTGATAAGTTACTCTTTTGTCAGTCTCTATCATACGCCGCACAACACTGATGTTATCTTCAGTCGCCGCCGTAGAAGGCCGTCCCTCACGCAGATCATCGGTGAGATTAGTGCGACCACGCTTAAACCCATTAAAACCAGTTGTAAACAGTGGCACGAGATGGAGCTTCATCGTGAAAGACCAATCGAAGTCTATCATAACTTTCTTGTCGACTTAAATGACACCGAAAGTCATGAAAAATCATTGTACGAAAATTTTCTCGCGTTAAATTCATGCTGACGTGACATAGACAATATTGAGTTTGCCGCCAAATCGTAAACAAATGACAAATTAATAAAATACATACACAATAATATTGGTAAAGAGTTCCATTTTCAAAATTTGAACCTATTTTTTATTATATCGTTTAGAAGTTGCCAGTTCTAACGAGTCATCGATATCGGTTCACAAGACGTAAATATCGTGTAACATATGTACAAAACAATAACATACGGTCGAATTTTAAACCTCCTCTACCTTTGAAGTCGGCTAAAATAACGAAGAATTGATGTTAATTTTTTTATAACATCAAATAGCTCTCTTGAAGACTACAAAAACATAGTTGTGAGAAGGTAATTTATTTTACTAGAGGATAATAACCCCAAGCATCGCAGCTAACTAACTAGCTGTATATTAAAACAACATCCAAGCACTGAATGGTCTATCGAAAATGTCTGGAGTTTTGTCAAACATTACTTCAGGGATAGCGTCATAAACGCTTTAAGGCAATTTTGCTATCAAATAAAAACCTTTGCAGTATGCAAAAAAAAACTGCTGAAAAGTATACTCAAGCGTTGTGAGGGTATTTGTCAAAATAAAGGAGTTCTTATTTTATATTCTAGAACACTAGCTTTTCGCCCTGCGGTGTTACCGGGTTACCACCGTTCAGACAGTCATGACCCACACTTATTGTGAGGTCGTAGATCGTAGATCCGTATAACACGGAAAGTTCAAGATAACATGCAAATCGTTTCTCATATTTCGAAATGACAATGATCGCAGACTTTGAGTAAGACTAAGGTTTTTCGTATAGTGAAAACCACTAAAAACCACACGTACTTCCGTACATCTATCCTCCTTCTATATCTGTTACTGCTGTACGCTTGTGTAACTCTTTCCCTCTACATAATCGCCGTGCTCAACCCTTTTCCCCCTCAAAAATCTACTCAAAAGCTTATTACTTGGAACTCTTATAGTTCCCATCATACTTAGTGTCATCATCTTATTGTTTTTATTTTATATTTTTAAATTAATTTTATCATTTATATGTATACACCTGCCTCTTGTTTGTCAGGAAGAAATCGCTTCCAAAGTGATTAAACCGCCTATGGTATCCTTTACATTTATTTAATTCTGTTATTATGATATATTCATATATTATGATATATGATATATATATATATATATATATATATATATATATATATATATATATATATATATATATATATATATATATATATATGATAAATTGAAAAGCGCCTCAAAATAGTTTACTGTTTTATAATAGCTTTCATCACCTATTTAACCGTTTCAAAAATCCTTAAATAAGTGTTACTAAATTTCTAATCGAAAGCTTATTATCACTTATTATAGTGTTTTTAAAGATATAACTAAAACATGGCAGCATTTCAAACAATATAGCATTTTTAATTTTGCTTTTACTTATCGTCAAAAATAGTGAAACACGTGTTTCTTAATTTTAAATCTCAAGCCTAAATACAAATTTTTATCGATCCACATTTTAAGGGTGAATAGCAGCAGTTTTTGTAAAGTTCGAAGATATATATTATCCATAACTACCATCATATCCAATAACATCGTTTTAAGTGTATCCACAATATGCATATATCGGCAAGTTAGAAAGTATTTTTTTTTCCAATATCGCAAACATATACGTAATAAAAGAAAGAAAAAACGCAAACTATTTTGAAGTATAAATATAAAATTGGTACAACTTCTGCTACTATTGCGTCTTTGTCCACTATTGATAAAATAATATGATATGTTTTTAAAACTTACGTAGTAGAGCCATGCTGCAGCTATATATTAGTAGTATAGTTGTAGCACGTTATTTTTTTTTTATGGAATAGGGGGCAAACGAGCATGCGGCTCACCTGATGGTAAGTGACTACCGCCGCCCATGAACAACCGCAACACCAGGGGAATTGCAGATGCGTTGCCGGCCTTTTAGAAAGGTGTAAGCTCTTTTCTTGAAGGTTCCTAAGTCGTATCGGTCCGGAAAATTCGCAGGTGGTAATTGATTCCACAAGGAAGTCGTGCGAGGGAGAAAACTTCTTCCAAATCGCACAGTGGTGGACCGCCAATCATCCAGATGGTATGGATGGTAACGCGAGTTTTGACGCGATGTGCGATGGTGAAATTGAGCGGCTGGAATTAGTCCGAACAATTCCTCAGAGCACTCCCCGTGATAGATGCGATAAAATACGCAAAGAGATGCAACATCTCTACGCAGTGCCAGTGCATCGAGCCGATCAGAAAGAACTCGGTCGTCGACGATTCGAACCGCTCTGCGCTGGATGCGGTCAAGTGGAAGGAGCTGGCACTGGGGTGCCCCGGCCCAGAGATGAGAACAGTATTCCATGTGGGGCCGAACTTGCGCTTTGTAAAGTTGCAAGCGATGTGCCGGCATGAAATACTGTCTCGCTCTGCTGAGCACGCCAAGCTTTTTAGAGGCCAATTTGGCCTTCCCTTCCAAGTGATCACGAAACTGCACACTATTCGATATGTCGACGCCATGGATTCCGATGCTGGCTGAGGCAGCAAGGAGAGTGCCTCGAAACTGAGGAGATACGATAAAGGGGTTCTTTTTAGCGGTAAACGCGCAAACTTGTGTCTTCTGGGGATTGAACTGGACTAGATTTAGTCGGCCCCAATCCGAGACTTTGTTAAGCAAAGACTCGACTTCAGACACAAGTTTGTTCCGGTACTCGGCGACGTTTTCCCGAGAAATATTGGCACGGCCGTTATATAAGGCATCACCAGTGCTGTCGTCCGCATAGCAATGAATGCTACCAGTTAGCAACATATCATTGATATGCAGGAGAAACAGCGTTGGTGATAGCACGCAGCCTTGTGGAACACCAGCGTTGATAGGCTTGAGATCAGAGCATGCACCGTCTACTACGACCTTGATGCTCCGATCAGCAAGGAAACTGGTGATCCATTTGCACAATTTCTCGGGGAGCCCATAGGCAGGAAGCTTCGAAAGAAGCGCTTTGTGCCAGACCCGATCAAAGGCCTTCGCTACGTCCAAACTAACGGCTAATGCCTCCCCCTTGGACTCTACTGCCTCCGCCCATCTATGAGTTAAGTAGACTAGAAGATCACCAGCTGATCGACCCCGACGAAAACCGTACTGGCGGTCACTAATCAGCTGGTGATCCTCAAGGTACCGCATGAGCTGGCAGTTTATAACGGCTTCCATTATTTTGGAGAACAAGGAGGTGATGGCGATAGGCCTGTAGTTGGACGTGTCTGAGCGGTCGCCTTTTTTAGGGATCGGGTGCACCAAAGCTGTCTTCCATGAGTTGGGGACTACGCCTTGGAAGTAGGAGTACCGGAAAAGACTCGTTAAAACCGGTGCCAACTCCGGAGCACACGTCTTCAGCACAATGGGAGGGACTCCATCGGGCCCACTCGACTTGCTGACGTCCAGGGAGAAGAGTGCTTTGCGGACCGAGCGCTGTGTAAATCGCACATCCGGCATGGAGCATTCACACCGCGGGATGGTCGGCGGTGTGTTCCCCCTGTCATCTAGAGTCGAGTTGGACGCAAAAAGAGAGCTCAACAGATCGGCTTTCTCCTTTGCGGCATGGGCCAGTGAGTCGTCCTCTCTGTGCAGAGATGGCAGAGATGGCTGACAGAAGTTCCCTTGGACAGCCTTGGCGAGCGACCAGAATGCACGGGTTCCCGAAGGAAGGCGAACTAGCTTCTCACCAATTCTGCCGATGTGCTCAGACCTTGCCTTGGCAATGACGCTTTTGAAGGACCTGGAGGCGGAATTATACTTCTTTTAAGTGCGCTGGTGTTTACATCCCGAGACGTTGATGCATCAGCCCAGGCCTGGTAGCACTCCTGCTTATAGCGTGATGCTATTTTACAGGAGCGACCAAACCATGGCTGGGATCTGCCTCCGATGGGCACCACAGAGGATGGAATAAAAAGTTCCATACCCTGAAGTACCACATCAGCAACAGAATCGGCAACAACGCTGGGATCTTCCGGCGAGAAGCAAACCCGCCCCCAAGGGTAGGATGCAAAAAAAGTCCGCATCCCGTCCCAATCAGCTGACCTATAGTGCCAAACACGGCGACAAGCTGTAGATCGCAACTGCGATTGGAGCGTGAGTGGCACCGTACTCCGGATCAGACAATGGTCCAAAGAGCCCAAAGGGGCATCGACGGAGACCTGATATCCGTCCGGATGAGAGGTCAACAGAAGGTCCAACAGGGAAGGTACATGGTCTTCCACATCTGGGATCCGCGTAGGCGAAGTAACCAGTTGTGTTAGACCATATGCCAAAGCAAAGTCATAGACAGATCTACCCGCATGATCGGTTAAACGAGAACCAAGCCATTCAGCGTGGTGGGCGTTGAAATCACCGAGTATCACGATCTCTGCGGATGGGACCGTTTGTAGCACGGAGTCTGCAGCCATTTGGACGTGGTCGATGAGTCGGTATGTGTCGGCATTACCGCTATGGGACCTATAGAGGCACCCGTAGACGCGCGAATGGTCGTCGCTGTCTACGCGCAGCCATAGGATGGACAGGTCCGTACCTTCAAGACTGCCGAGGCGTCGAAAACAGATGTCCTCTCTGACATACACGCAAACTCCAGCCCGGGGCACAAACGAGTGTTCCAATTTGTACCCCGGGTAGGAGAGATACGAAGTATCAGCCAGAGAGGACACCTGTGTCTCGGTTAGAAAGAGCAAGGTCGGCTTAGCTATCTCCAGATGGTAGTGGACGGCGTTGAGGTTTGAATGAAGTCCCCTGATTTTGCAGAAATCCACGGTAAGCGTGGCAGGGGTTGCCTTTGTCTTCTTGCTCCGTTTGCCCCGAGCAAGTTTCGTCTTGAGCGGAATTTCGCCCCCCCCCCCAGAATACGCGGGGCAGCCTGAGCACCCACGCCCAGGAGTGGAGTAGTTTGGTCGTGGATGCTCAGCGATGGATTCTCCAGGGGTGCTGGTACCCTCCTGATGTAGTCTTTTATTTAATTCCACTACCATGTTGATGGGGGGGGGGGAGGGGGAATTGGGCCTCCGGCCACCTGCACTCACCAAGCGCAACGCAGAGGTAAACCTCTACTTCACGCTGGTATTCTGTGAGGTCGTGGTACCACCCCGGTTCGAGCTGGCCCATCCGTGCGACAGCAAAAACTACCGCTTGGCTCTACCACTGTTAAAATGTCTGTTATGGGTCGGCTCGACCGGGGAAAGACCACTGCGACATTTGTCTATAATTACTATTATTATCACAAAAGTGATTGGTATCATTTTTTCGTGTTTTCGATTTTTCTTGCAACGGGGGATTTCAATCACATCGGCGTACTTTTTAGATAGGTTTTATGGATTAGTTCCACATAGTTAATCTATTCAATTAAGGAAAGATAGATTAGATTATCGTTAATTCTCCTTATCAAGATGGTTGCCCGATAATCAATAGGGATGAAAGTACCACCGCCAGCAGCATTTTCGGCATCAAGGAAGTTGTCAATGGTCGATCAAATGATATCTGAACTAAAAATCAAGCCGCCTTATTACAATTAGTAAGTTATTATTGACGACTGAATATAAATGACGGCTCCGTGATGCAATGGCTTAGCAATAAGTTGCAGCACCAAGGGCCGCAGGTTCGAATCCCGCACGGAACAAGTATTTGTATGGCCTACAAATAATTGTTCCGGGTAGGTACCCGGAACAATTATTACACTTGCACCCAGGTGGGTGTTTGTCCTTGTGAAATTTATGTATGTAAACTGCCCCCACGATACAGGAGAAAATCCTAGTGTGGAGGTAAAGTTTAATAAAAAAAATAGTCAAGGGGTTAAACAAGAGTCTGGTTTAATTTCAGAAATCACCAGGTGGTTAGTTCATACAATAGAGAAAAAAGTTTACGTGGTGGCTCTTTAATATTAGCTGATGACACAAACATTGATGTTTTACTAAGGAGTCAAAACGCTCCTCATTATATTTACATGTTTTTACCAGATTATCCATAGCCAGTATGTGTTCTTTTATTTTATTTTGGGCTGATTTATATTTATTGGACACAGTTTGAAGGTAGTTAGAAAGTAGTAAAAGGAGAATGTGACGTCTCCATACATTCTTGGGCCCAAGTGTTAACAAGATGAAAGTAGGGCCATTAGAAAGCGTACATATAAACAATTCATAGCTGAAAATCTGGCAAGATTTGTCAATTTAGGACCTGAGTTATTGTAGAATAAGTAAAAGTGAGATTATGTATTACCTACACTGTAACAGGTGATTTTTCACGGTTATTACACCGGTTATCGCTATATATACTATATATATATACTAGCTGACCAGGCAGACGTTGTTCTGCCCTTTCCGACGACCATTTGCTTGCCTAAAAAAACTCCTGAGATTAGCAATAAAAAAGTTAAGGGTCACTTATCGGGATAAAAACTATCCTATCTCTCAAGTTGGACCAAACTGCACACAGTCTGCAAATTATTTTTTAAAATCGGTTCTATCTGTTGAATACTTACAGCAACACGTGGTGGTTATACTACTAAATTGTAGCTTATATTAAACGTTTGTATTTTTAACATAGCGCCATCTATTAAATATTTACTCAATCCAGTCAACAGATATCGTCATCTGACAGAATCGTTTGGAGTTAACAGATAATTGTGACTGTCAAATAATAGACAAATAATTTTCAATAAAATAATATTGTATTGCGACTATAAATTGAGATGTAAGCTATCCTATCTTTTAAGTTGGACCAAACAGCACATTGACCAAAAATTTCATTGAAATCAGTTCAGTAATTTAGAAGTCCATCGCGGACAAACAACGTGACACGTACTTTTTATATATAAAGATATATAGACTAGGTATATATATATCTATCTATCTATCTATCTATCTATCTATCTATATATATATATATATATATATATATATATATATATATATATATATATATATATGTGTGTGTGTATATATATACCTAGTCAGGTCATAAATTCTTTCACATGTTTAATATAAAATAATTGAAACAAGTTTATTCATTATGTAACCATTTATATACCAAAATGAACTTAAAAAACATAGACTCTTATGACACTAAAGTTTATTTAAAATGACCTCCGTGATTTTGAATACAAGCCTTTAATCTGCGCGGCCAGTCGTCTATCGCAGCACGAACGATGTCCATGTCAATATCGGCGGCTGCCTTAATCAAGGATGTCTTGAGTGACTCCAAATTGGGATGAGGCTTTGAGCACGCCTTTTCCTCCAAGTGTTGCCATATCTTGTAATCTAACAGATTCAAATCTGGACTGGAGGAGGGCCAGTCTTCGTGCCGGATGAAGTCGATTTCACGCGCCGCCAGCCAGTCTTGTGTGCTCTTCGCTCTATGAGCTGGCGCCGAATCTTGTTGGAATATCCAGTGCTTGTTATTGAAGATGGTATGAGAAACAGGTTCCACAAGGTTTTTTTTTATTGCATAAGGGTGACAAACGAGCACACAGTCCACCTGATGGTAAGTGGTTGCTGCGGCCCATAGACATCTACATTTATCCTCGTTTGCGAATCAAAATGCAGATGCGTTGTCACCCGTGAGGACTAAGATGGAATGCCTCATTTCCAGTAAAAAGGGTCTCCGGCCACCTGCACTCACCAAGCGAAACGCAGAGGTAAACCTCTACTTCACGCTGGTATTCTGTGAGGTCGTGGTACCACCCCGGTTCGAGCCGGCCCATCCGCGCGACAGCAGAAAGCTGCCGCGTGGCTCTAGGTTCGTCAGGACTGTATTTTGATACACAACTGCATTCGTTTTTACACCTTTCTCACAAAAATGTACCTCTGTTAAGCCCCAATAAGAAACTCCCAACCATACCATGAGCGAGGATGGAAAATGACCTCGTTGGACACGCGGAATACGGTTGCTCGCTTCTTCACTACTGTGTGCGTACAGGTGTACACAACAATAAGGTTATTGTTTTGTTTGTTGTAGCTCTCTTCTACGGTAAAAATTTTTTCATCCGAAAAAAGAATTTCCCGATATTTTTTTCCCGCGTACCGCTTCAACAAAGCGCAGCATCTCTTCAGTCTCAGGTCCATTAGACGAGCATTCAAACGATGTCCTGTTTTTCTTCGATATGCCTGAAGCCCTAAGTCATCATTTAACACCCTTTTCACCGTGGTTCTGCTTAACCCCATCTGAAGGACCAACAGTTTCTGCTTACATTTTGGATTTCTTTGAATTCGCGCCTTCACAGCTTTTATCACTGCTGGAGTCCTAACAGACCGAGGGCGACCACTTCTTTACCTGTCATCTACACTAGAGTCTTCATTGTATCGTTTGATGGTAAGATAAACGAATCTTTTGGTTTTATTCAAATTTTTCAGTATGTCAAAAATTTGAATTGGCGCGTAACCGCAACGATGCAACGCAATAACTGCAACACGGTCTTCTTTAAGCGTCCACTCCATATTTAAAAATGAGTAAAATTCTAAAAAGTATACAGTTTTATTTTCATGAACAATTCAAAATTCGAATTCAATAAACTTTTTTGTGGCCAGCATTCTAAAAGAAATTTTTTTACTGTGTGACAATACTTATGACCTGACTGTGTATATATATATATATATATATATATATATATATATATATATATATATATATATATATAAAGCAGGATCAGTATAAAATCACTAAAAAAGCTGTGGTTAATAATGAAAAGAAATGGTGAAACGATTAATAAAAGTTAAAACGACAACAACTAAATAAAGTGAATTTTAGGGATATCTGGGATCGATTACTTGAATTGTAATTGTAACTGTTACTTGTTGGAATGTTGATATTTTGTATTTTTTATTATTATTCTGTAGATATATACGCAATTATTATTTTATCTCCCTAGTCAATACAGAAAAACAATCGAAAACAGACATTGAAATGTTCAATTTAATCGAGAATCGATTATATTGCACTCATTTCATATCGAATCGAAAATTGTTTTTTCCTTTAAGTAAATAGTTCTTCTTCTTTCTTAGTTTTATGGCCCCTCTTTTTAGAATTCTGTCAATGTCAAGTCAGTCATGGGAGTGACAAGAGAGTGTTTACAATAGTTACAAGTTATTATTGTTTGTGTAGGTCTTCACAATCTACAACAAAAGACGCCACAAGCTTATAACCATCACCATGTTAGTAATCTTACAACTTAATTTTATTAGTTCTAATATAATCACACAAAATATTTACAAAGGGAGTAAACACAAGGGACAATAAGTATGAGAAATTAGTAGGACGAGGGATGTAGTTAGGGAGTATATCATAAAAGGAGAAGGAGACCTTGGGGCACTCAAAAAACAGGTGGTTAACTGTTCCTTCGCCTAACCCACATTCGCAGATTGACGTATCCCTAATCCTTAATTTAGCTAGGTGTACAGGTGTACAGGTGTGACCGAATCGGAGACGGCAAACAGTTGAGGTAATCACTTTACTAAAGTGACGGGTTTTAAAGAACCAAGGTTTTAGGGGGATATTATTTTGGACATTTGCATAATTTTTGCATTTTATAAGTTTTGACTGATGCCAAATGGTTTGCCATGAGGAGTGTAAACTTAAGTTAGCCTTCGACAGGAGATCATATGAATAAATATTGTGTTTGGGTAGCAATCCAGATTTAGCTGCTTCCTTAGCTAACCGATCAGCAACCTCGTTGCCCTGAATCCCACAGTGAGCAGGTATCCACGCCAAGACAATCCCTAGTCCCTTTTTATAACATTTGAATAGAGACTCTCTGATATTAAAAATTAATGGGTATTTTACTTTTAATTGAAATGGGCTGGAAGCAATACTTTGTAAGCAGCTAAGGGAATCTGATAATATGAGAGTTTTTTTCAGGCTGTGAGATTCAGCATACAAAACTGCCTCTAATATAGCCAACGACTCACCTGTGAATACAGAAGAGTCAGAAGGGGAATTAAAATTTAAAATAATTTTATATTTAGGAATCCACACTGCGGGTCCTATTTGTAGTTTAAACTGTTAAGTTAAATTTAAAAATGAAAAGTCCTCTATTGGAAGATAACGTTCAGAAACGAGAATGTCACTAGTGTATTCTTTATGGTAATCAATTTATTGCCATAAACAATACACCACCATTGATTTTCTTATTTCTTATTTTATTGTTTTTTCGAATTCTAGATTGTAAAAAGAGCTACTTTTTTGTATTTTACTTTAGAAAAATATGGCCAATTTTTTAAAAGTATAAACCAATTAGTTAACTTCAGGCCCAAAAATCCCATTCTCCTTTCTGATTTAAGGCACTCTACGTTAGTCTCATTACATTTTTAATGTTATCCACCTCAATTGAATACAATTTATGTTCATATACCAATGCTTGCTTTTCTTTACATACATTAATATAATTTTTGGTATAAATCTTATTTTTTATTAATTTTTGTATTTCCTTCACGTATTTATTAACTTTTATATATATCTTCAATTAGGTTTAACTGCAATTAATCTTTACTGTTTTTCCTGAAGTGGAAGAGTCGTCACCTGTCAAATCTATTGTTGCAGATTGCTGTAATATTTTAGAATTATTACATTGCACAAGCTCAGAGAACAGGTTTTGAGTCTGTGAGGCTTTTAGGCTATCTATATATGTTTTAAATTGTGCTATTTTCTCATTAGCCTCATTCAACTGTAACTTCAATGCAGCAATAAATCGGGAGAGCTTCCTCATATTCCTTGCTGCACTGGTCAAACTCAATAACCGTTCCCTGTAGCTGATCTTTTTCTTTTATAACACTTGTGTAATCCGTATGTAACTTAACCATATCACATTTCAATTGTGTATTTTTAGTGATTATGCCAACTATTTCCTTTTCATTATCATCCCTTTCCTTAAGCAACAGTTCACACTGCTCCTTGGACGCCTTAAGTTCTTGAAGCGCAAGCTGGAGTTAGTTCTCCATCTGGCGCGTGTTGGCGTTGCGAGTATTCATTTTACTATTTATATGTACTCGTAAATAATGAAAGAAAACAAAGACCGAATCAGAAGATGCAGAGTAAACTAAGGTAGAGTTGTAATTTTTTTTTACTTCTCACTATTTACAAATCTCAAATCAAATTATCATTAGAATAATTCGAAAAGAAACCCACAAAGAATATAATACTTAATCCGAGTAATAGAATAGGTCTTTAATTATAATAAAGGTATGATAAGAAATAAGAATTACAATAATTTTAAACAATGTACGTGGTAGAGCCATGCTGCAGCTATATTAGTAGTATAGTTGTAGCACGAATGGGTCGGCTCGACCGGGGAAGGACCACGCTCTCACAGAATACCAGCGTCAAATAGCAGCTTAACACTGCTATGTTTCGTATGGTGAGTGTAGAGAACCGGAGACCCTTTTTACTGGAAACGAGGCATTCCATCTTAGTCCTCACGGGTGGCAACGCATCTGCATTTTGATTCGCCAACGAGGATAAATGTAGATGTCTATGCAGCCACTTACCATCAGGTGGACTGTGTGCTCGTTTGTCACCCTAAACTATAAAAAAAATGTTCGTTACCTGTCACTTTATATTCCAACACAAAATATTTATAATATTTATGGACAGAATTTCTTAATACAATTTCTAAATACAAGGCGGCAGTAATTATTAACTATAACATAAAATTGAGGTGGATAATATTATGAATTTACAATATTTAAATTATTAAAATTTTTCGGAACCAATTAGTTTTACAAATTATCACCAGGGTTGCCACAGCAAGAAAAATAATTAATGGTAAGGATATGTAGATATCATAATAGTTTATTCTAATATGTAATTATTATAATTTTAACTATATGGGTTTATAATAATTACTTATTATTATTATTACCTAATAGATAAATATGTTCAATAAGTTAACTACAAATATTTTTAAAATACAGTCAAGTTAATGTCAATAATTTGTTTTTTATATGTTTTAACCATGTTTTAGCGCATATAAGCTTATTAAATGTAAACGTTTATTATAGTTCGGCCGTTCAGAGAATGCGTTCCTGACACGTCGCGATTGAACTGACTTTAATGGACTGTTTCTGCTTTTCAAACTGACATCGGCGCTAAATCGGACTTCGATTGTGTTTTGTATTGCGTTCTTTTTACTTTTGGTGCATAATAATGCCTAAACGTGGACAAACATTGAAAAGTGGAGCCCGTGAGTTAATCATCAAGCTGCAAGATTACTTTGAGCGGGAGCGGCAAAATGGCGGACCCCTGTTACCTATCGAACAAGTACAAGAACGCGTCTCTCAGGCGCATGGAGTTAGCAAACGAACGATAACCAATATTAATAAAGAAAAGTTCGGCTCTACTGGCACAGAAGATAATATTTTACGTACTCCGAAGAAGAAACGTAGAACTAAACCCGTGACAGATATTGACACCTTTGACGCCGATGCAATCAGAAATCATATATATGGTAACTATTCCAGAAATGAATATCTCAACAGGAAGAAGCTTTTGGCATCGTTAAGAAAAGCTGGACTGTTTAGCGGGGGTAAAACTGCTTTAACCAAAATCTTAAAAGATATTGGTTTTTCGTATAAAAAAACAGACAAAAGAAAATTTTTATTAGAACGATACGACATAATTTTAAAACGGATAAGTTTTTTGAGAGAAGCAAAAAATATTGATAACTGGGATAATGTCGTGTTCATTGACGAGACATGGCTAAACCTACCAGAGCCTTCTGTAATATTCATGGATAATGCCTCCTATCACTCGGTTCAAATACAGAAACCACCTACCCAAGCTAATAAAAAAGAAGAAATGGTGGCTTGGTTACAAGCAAAAGGCATTGACGCAAATATGCAGATGCTAAAACCAGAGCTAATTAAATTAGTTAAAGAAAATAAAGCGGCAAATGTGCGATACGAAATCGATGAAATGGCTCTGGAGTACGGTCATCGCGTTCTAAGAATTCCACCGTATCATTGCCAATATAACGCGTTTGAGCTAATCTGGGCTCAAATAAAAGGTTACGCCGCCCGCCACAATACTTCCCCGCCATTCAGCACGAAAAAGATGATGATTAAAAAAAGCCTGCGGGGAAGTCACAAGAGATGACTGGGCAAAGGTTGTTGAGAAGACTAAAAACCTGATTGTGGAACATTTTGACCGAGATATCAGGATTGACTCTGTTATTGATAATAATATAATTATACATGTAGGCGAAGATGATGATGAAGACACCACTTCCTCAAGCGAATCGGAGTCTGATTAATATTATGTACGCACATTTAATTCAATGTACTTTATTGCATAGAAATACAGATTGTAACTTTGTAACAAAGAATAAATAAAACAATTTTATTATATTAATATTACCTTTTTTTGGTTTCCACTTAAGGCTTTAACTAGCCTGAATGACCTTGACGAAACGGCTATCGCAGAGATTTTAGCCAACGTCAACACCGTCTAGCAACTACGTTCTGTATTACTTATAAAAGTGCAAAGATTAATAGACTGCAGAGATGACAATTATAAAAGTGACGTACTGCCTGTTATGCTTGCGCATCACTGAGAATTATGTGGTTACGCATCTTCAATTACATTGTGCTGTAGCTTTGTCCGGTAGGTGTCACGAGCTATCAAGTGTTCAAGTTTCAAGTACGTAAGAGTTTTTATTATATATGTTAAATCGTATTTATCGTATTAGTAGGTCTGGGTCAAAGCGTTCGCTGTAAATTATTCCCGGGTTTGATCCCCGATAGCACGAATGCAATTTGTAATTTCAATTTTCGTTAACACGCATTGGGGCAGTACGGCGGGCATTTTCTTGCCCCAAAACCCTCTCAGAAATAAAAAAAGAGTTCTGTGCCCAGTAGAGGGATTTGTATAGGCTTATACTTTACTTTGTAGCAATATTTATATTCGTTTCAGATACAGTAGTGTACCGTATACTGACAAAAATATCATGTGGAGGCGACGAAAACGTAAAACATCTTTGTACCTAGATAAAACGTTCGAAAGATTGTCAGTCATGTCATACGCCACATTTTCTATAGAGCGAAGAACATTGCAGATAGGGCAAAATAAAAATAATCCAAAATATTATGGGAACTATTTATTAATAATATATACATTTATAGGTATTTATAATAAAAATAATGAACAAGCTGCAAGATTCAACTAATAATGTTTCTTGTAAACACAATAATGTAAAATTCCTGTTTTAATTTTTACCAATGGTTAATTGATGAAACGTAGTCAAGATCACTTCACATAAAATATATTTAATTAAAATTGACACATGACCTATTTGGCTTTCTACTTACAACTCGGCGGAAATTTGAAAAGAAGATTTTGTCTTTTCACACAAGTATTGTTTACAACTGGCGTGGTTTCGAAAAGCGTGATTAATTGTCAGCGGTATATAATCAATTAAATACTGAACTTTTTTGAAATTTATTTTTTTGTTTATTTTTTTTATATCTTCTTAAAAACTGACGCCATCTGAATATTTTATTATTTGTTTTTTTTTGTAAGGCATAAGGATAAGTTAGACTAAGTTAGATTAACTTGGATAAGTTTGTAATTTTTTTAATTTTATCACAAAATTTCCGCAATAAATTATTATCTTTTCTACAGTGATTCTCTCCTCTTAGTTTCGGCATGACTGGTAGGATCTTATACTGAGTCACTGTCAGTTACTAAGCGGCCATAAATCATTATATGTATGTATAGACTTACATATATTAATTTTTTGATTCTAATATTAATGTTTTTTTGAATTTTGATTGATTTTTTTAAACCTGGTAAAATTATTTTTTTCCATATCAATTGATGGTCCTGAGTATAATGCCAGTTATGCTCTTTGGCTGAAGTTATTTTTTATTTTATGCTCAATTGCAGACAAAAAAATATAGATTACGCGTTTCTAAAACAAAATTTTACCTCTTCTCCTTCTAATAATAGCTCCTGCACCTAACATGGCGGAATAGTTATTATTATCTATAAGACCATTTGCAGAAACAGGTTTTGTTAACAGTTATGAGTGTAACATTTTATCAGCTGCTTTGTTTATAGTGCCTTGAGCAACACTTTGCCGGTTTCTGTACAGAAAATGATGCTGGTTTTGCAAATATGGATGGCCTTACCATTGAATATAATACCCGCTATGTTCCACTTATTTACATAGAAACTTTAATTATCATTTGCATAAAATTCTAAATAGCACTTTTTACACAAGAAAGTATACTTTTAGATCAGTCCATCTTGTTTTTCACTAATTAAGTGAAAAGTAAAACAAACCAATAGGTGCCCTTTCACATTTATTGTATTCTCAAATTAAATTAATCAAAATGAAAATAAGAATTTTGGCTCTTTATAACTGATCTTTAAATGTACAACACTGACTTGAAATTATATAGTTATCGGCATTTTTTTAATTCATTGAACTTTTTTAAGATTGTGTTGTAACTCTGTTGGTAAAAAAAAACAAATATATATATCTTTATATATAAAAAGTACGTGTCACGTTGTTTGTCCGCGATGGACTCCTAAACTACTGAACTGATTTCAATGAAATTTTGCACACTGTGTGCAGTTTGGTCCAACTTAAAAGATAGGATAGCTTACATCTCAATTTATAGTCGCAATACAATATTATTTTATTGAAAATTAAATCTCTATTATTTGGCAGTCACAATTATCTGTTCGCTCCAAACGATTCTGTCAGATGATGATATCTGTTGACTGGATTGAGTAAATATTTAATAGATGGCGCTATGTTAAAAATACAAACGTTTAATATAAGCTACAATTTAGTAGTATAACCACCACGTGTTGCTGTAATTATTCAACAAATAGAACCGATTTCAAAAAAAATTTGCAGACTGTGTGTAGTTTGGTCCAACTTGAGAGATAGGATAGTTTTTATCCCGATAAGTGACCCTCAATTTTTTTATTGCTAATTTCAGGAGCTCTTTGGGAAAGCAAATTGTCGTTCGGAAAGGGCAGGACAACGTCTGCCTAGTCAGCTAGTATATATATATATATCTTTATATATAAAAAGTACGTGTCACGTTGTTTGTCCGCGATGGACTCCTAAACTACTGAACAGATTTCAATGAAGTTTTGAATACTGTGTGCAGTTTGGTTCAACTTAAAAGATAGGATAGCTTACATCTCAATTTATAGTCGCAATACAATATTATTTTATTGAAAATTATTTGCCTATTATTTGACAGTTACAATTTTCTGTTAGCTCCAAACGATTATGTCAGATGACGATATCTGTTGATTGGATTGAGTAAATATTCAATAGATACTTAAATTGCGACGAACCTCGACAGTCTTTTTAAAAACTCAATTTAAAGTATAAAATGATTTAATGTTCTTTCGAAGGTGGTTAGTTACAGAATGA
This sequence comes from Parnassius glacialis, assembly GCA_033319125.1. Classification (NCBI taxonomy): domain Eukaryota; kingdom Metazoa; phylum Arthropoda; class Insecta; order Lepidoptera; family Papilionidae; genus Parnassius; species Parnassius glacialis. Next base: position 33,616,247 of record JAVANC010000028.1, on the reverse strand, counting down.
ATTAATATTAATGTTAATAAAATACGTCTAGTACAGTTATCATATCGTCTTACATTACTTTTAGAATTATCACTCGAGTTCTCACGCATATGCTGATGTGGCTGTTTGGAATATTGAGCCAGGGACGGATTGAGGCGATATAACTCCTCCCTCCACAAGTTCGGGATTATCCTCGGGATTATCTCGAATTTTACAGATTTTACAGATCTCAATTAATTTATGTTTAAAAATAATACTTAAAATAATTAATATAATAACTAAAATAATAACGTTGACTAAACTAACACTTTTATTAGTAATTTCACTTTTTCCATTTTCACTTAACTCACTGTCACTAATTTCTCCCATACTTTTCTGCAGTAATAGATTCAGGAACTGTACGTCTGCTATATTAATTCCATCGAGATTCATAGGCTTCTTCAGAGTGCTTGACGGGTTGAATATTATCTTTGGTAAGTTTATTAATGGCTGTCTTAGGTAGGTTATTTCTTTACCTTGAGTCTGATGTCTTTTCAGTTCGTATCCTTTGATTTTCACCTTGCAGTTATCATCCATAATTAAGAGGTAGGTTCCTAGTAGAATCTCTTGGCTTACTTCATTGTCGCAGAATTTAGTCATAGCTGTTTCAGTATTTGAGTAAACTATCCAGCGATTTGGTTGTATGAGGTAGATCTTCACATTTTCAAGGGTAACAGGGATCGGGTGACAACTTGAGATATTTGTGTGAAACTGCATGATTTCTACGACACAGTTGTCATTGGTGAAGAGTTGTATGTCGTTCTCATGACACAAGAATCGTCGTTCGTCGACCTCGCGACATGACTGAGAGAGCGGTGTTGCTTTCAACCCTTTTACAAGTAGGTACGGATTTTTAGGTAGGATGAGGGTCGTCTGGCCATTATGTAATACAGGTAAGGGAATTAATTTATAATAGTTAAAAATTTCATTTCTAATAAGTGGAATACTCATAATAAACTTTATCTGATTCTGTTTAATATAGGCTTTTATCTCGATACATCTTTCTAATTTTACAATATTTTCATAAGTGACAGGAAACACTAATTTGTCAGTTTGTTCTATTTCCTTTAACAATATTATAAGTTCTTCTGTATCAATTATTGACTGGTGTAGTACATTAATTTTACTAAAAGCAATGGCTGTTTCGATTTCATTCAAATGGAAATATAGATTATGAAAATTATCAAGGAAGATATTATAAACGTGAATGAGTTTGGTAATCGTGTGTCGAAAATCGGAGTTGTTTAAAGCTTGGATAATGTTTTGAATATTATCTTCTACTCGTATAAAATTGCTTTTAGTAGAATTTGCCATGGCTGTAAAGGAACCCACCATTTCGGAAACTATTGTCATTTTATTTTTAATCACGTTTTGTTCCGTATGTAGCTTATTTATTAATCTTTCATATCTAAGAGCGTCGTTATTATCTAAGTTACCTGTGATGGCTTTTATCAAAGAGCCTACCGGATCGAGGAGACCTCTTTTGGTTCGTAATGGAGGAATTAATTGTTTAAATTTGTCGATGGTAATATTCATAGTATAATCGGTTTGATATTGGACGGTAGTAAAATCTGAATCAATTGATTTACTATCGAAACAACTTTGAACATGCTTTTTAAGTAACCCATATCTATGCATACTTGATTCTAATTCGTCATAAATTAAATTTAAATCTAATATCTTAATAACTATCCAATTATCATAATTAACGAATGCTTGACCTTCGTCAACAGGTAACAATCCCGGATTCTTGTCAATGCGAAGCTGATGAAGGGCCTGGGTTCCCATCATTCGGATCACCAGTAGAAATAATCTGCGAAGGACGTTTTATGTCTTTAATAGGAACATTAGTAATACGTTTATTAGTTTCAACGGGAACTACATTTCTTTTTATAGCACCGGTGACATGAGCCTTTTGGTAACGTGGTTTATCTTTGCCCCGTCTAGTATTGACACCTTTTATAAACACAGTATCGCCTACATCTAAATCGAACTGTGATTCGCCTGCATGTTTTTCTCTCACGGTTAACTTTTTGTCAATTATTTTATCCGTAAGATATTCATATAAATATTTGGTCCTTTTAGCGTGATGTTTACTAACTGCTGCGTGAATTGCTTATCGTAATTAATGGCAAATGTACTATTGGATTCGGTGTGTCCGAATACTACTTCAAAAGGCGTGAGATCTGTCGAAGAATGAATTGAATGATTGTATGACATAATAGCATATGTCATCACTGACGCTGCGTCTGTGATTTTATGTTCGTATTTCGCGATTCGGTAAATTTCGGTAATAGTTGAATGGAACCTTTCGATAAGTCCCATAGAGTTGGGGTTGTGCGCAGTACCAATGTGTAAATTGATTTTGTAGAATGTAAGCATTTCCTTTAAGAGTACATTATTAAATTCCATACCGGGATCTGAACTGATTTTGGATGGAATTCCGTAAAATGAAAAATACTTTATTAAAGCTCTTATTACTTCCGGGGTAGATCTACTATTAATTTCAATTGCTTGACCCAATTTGCTGAACGCGTCTATCAAGGTTAGAAAATACTTACCTTCTATCGAAAAGGTATCAATGAAAATTTCTTGGAATGGTTTAGACTGGGTTTGAGTCAATTGAAGTTGAGGTTTTAGAGGTTTACGGTCGTACTTCATTTTCTTGCAGACCTCACATGAGTTTATGATGCTCGCTACCGTTTGTTCCATATTATTCCAATAAAACGTTCGTCTCAAATGTACTAATGTTTCCCTAATGCCTCTATGGCAATTTTTGCCTAAATGATATTTAAGAACTACTTCGCGTTGCTCATTTTCGTCTTCTACATAGACTATCCTCTTTGTACATTCATAAAATTTGACACTATCCTTTTTGAATAATTGCGTTGTGACTTCCGAAAACTCCTTTCGGTGTATGGCATCTTCGAAATAAAAAAAAATATTTAATTTTAGGTCTAATATACTCTTTCAAGAATTTTTTAATTAAATCCAAATTATTTAACGGTAAGTGAACTTCCAATATGTTTTGTTCATCCCTAGACAAGTTTTTAACTGAACATTCATTTCTGTTCCAGGTATGAACTAGTATTTGATTTGGTTTCGCATCAATCGCTTCCTGAAGAATTAAAATTCCTGCTGTGTCTATGTCTTTAGCTGAATGTACTGTATTGTTACTACTGTGTCCTTCAGAAGCTGTGGCGGTGCTACTATTTGGAGACGGTATCGGATATGGAGATTGATTACCCTGTAAAGAAGGAATACTCAACGTTTCCGAATCAGATGATACTGTTACTACGTCCTCCGCCTGATTCGAATTACCTAGCTGTACAATTTTAGAGACTACATTGCTCAAATGGCGTTGAAGTTTTTTTTCGTTTTTGTCTATATTCACTTGCATAGAAACATCATCGTTATCAGTTAAGGCGTTAATCTTAATTCTAGATAAAGCATCAGCGTTACAATTTTGTTTCCCGTTCTTATACACTATTTCGTAATCAAATTCTGATAGGCGTAATTTCCATCTAGTTAGTTTGCTATTCGGTTCATTTATGGAATTTAACCAGGCTAAAGGGCGATGATCGGTGTAAATTGTAATTTTTTTTCCATATAAGTAAAGGCGGAAATGTTTGACTGCCCAAACGATTGCCAAAAGTTCTTTTTCTATGGTGCTGTATTTTGTTTCAGCATCGTTCAACGTACGACTTGCAAAGGCTATAGGCTTATCACTACCGATGGGTCCCTGCGATAGAACTGCACCGAGAGCAAAGTTCGACGCATCTGTGGTGAGAACGAACGGTCGAGAGAAGTCAGGGTATTGTAAAAGTGGGGCGTTTGTTAAAAGTTCTTTACATCTTTCAAATGCGTCTATATATTCTTTTGTAATTTCAATTTTGTTTTTCTTTTTCAGGCAAGAGGTAAGCGGTTGTGTAACTTTAGCGAAGTCTTTAATAAATTTTCTATAATATCCTATTAATCCGAGAAAACTTTTTATTTCCGTGGCTGTACGCGGTAATGGATATTTTAGTACTGCTTTAATTTTTTCGTCATTTGGTTTCAAACCCTCTTTTGTAATGGTGTGACCTAGATATAGAACTTCTTTTCTCAAGAATTCACACTTATCTAAGGTAACTTTTAAATTGGTTTCTCTGAGACGATCAAAAATTTTCCTTAATTTTTCAATATGTTCCTGAAGACTTGCCGAATACACAATTATGTCATCGAGGTACACTAAGCAATGGAGACCTTGGAGGCCTCTTAAGATATTATCCATTGCTCGCTGGAAAGTTGCAGGAGCTGTCTTTAATCCAAACGGCATGCGTTTGAATTCATAGTGACCGGATTGAGTTGTAAAAGCTGTCTTTGGCCTATCAGCTTCATTAACTTCTAGTTGGTGGTAGCCACTTGCCAGGTCAAGGGTACTAAAATATACAGATTTGCCTAACTTATCAAAAAGGTCGGTTATATTAGGTAACGGGTATTTATCGTCTATTGTATTCTCATTTAATCGTCGATAATCTATAACCATTCTAAATTTAGGCTGCCCGGATGCATCTGGTTTTTTGGGGACTAAGTGAACCGGTGCGCTCCAAGGTGAGTGAGAATTTTGGATTACGTTATCTTGAAGAAGTTTGTCTACTTGTCTTTGTACTTCCTCATTTTGGGAAGGTAGGTGGCGATACGGTCTGATATATATAGGATCTTCGTTAACTGTTCTAATATTATGTTTTACCTGATTTGTAAAAGAAAGGGGAATTTTCTCATTATAAAATATGTCGCGGTATTCATAGCATAATTTAGTTATAGCTTTCCGTTCTTCTTCATTTGTATGATCTAATCGTAGTTTAATTAAATTTTCTTTTAAAATCTCATCTATCTCGCAATCGGAATTTATCACATTTATGGCACACTCATTATTTTCAAATAAAGTTACATTAAACGGTTCTATAAATTTAATATTAGCTTTTTCGTTCGACACATTTTGAATAATGGTTTCGGCAAAGAAATTATCACACTTGATAAGGGCACATGGCATACGAACTCCCTCACTAAATTGTGTAAAATCAATGATTGCGTCGCCGTTTTGTAAGTTGGTAGGTATTTTTACTCGTGTTTCCGATCTTGGTTCTAAATTAAGTTCGTAAGGTGGATTATAAATTAATGGAATTTCAGTATTAGGTGTTCGTAGAATTTGGTGGTTCATATCGATATTAGCTGCCAATTTTTTTAATAAGTCTGACCCAATAAGGCCGTCGTATCTACCGTCCACATCGTATATGTAAAATTTATGTGGAAGAGTACTTTTGAACGTTTTTAAAAGCGGTATAAAAATTATTTCATCGTGCATGCTTTGCGCATGGGTACTTACAACTGTGAAAGGTTCGTTGTATTTAAATTCACCAAAATATTGGTTAGCCTTGGCAGGACTAATAAAGGATCTACTGCTTCCGGTGCCTATTAGAAATTTCGAATTTATTTCGGGAATTACTATATGAGGTAATTTTAAAATGCTATCGCAATAATTCAGATGGATCATTTCGGAGGGCTTTCGAAGGCTACTATCGGAAAATTTTCAGGTACTGTATTATCTTCATTATTAAATTCATTAGAATTTTCTACATATTGACCTTCAAATGGAGGGTCATCTACAAAACCATCATAGTGGTCGTAGTAGTAACCGTCAGTGTTATCGTGAGAGAACTCTTGACATGACGTTGAAGGTTCCTCGCTAAAGAACAAGTCATTCGTCGTCATGTTTTGCCTAATTGGTGCGGTACGCATAGATACGTCAGTGTCGTGAACGTTTTTAGGCGGTTGATTTTGTATGCCGAATTTGAATTGATTGGGTTGCTGTTGTATGCCGTATTTAAATTGATTAGGCTGTTGTTGAAAGCCGTATTTAAATTGATTAGGCTGTTGTTGAAAGCCGTATTTAAATTGATTAGGCTGTTGTTGATTCTGTATACCGTATCTTTGAGCTTGATTTTGGGGAATGCCAAATTTAAATCCACCAACTTGAAATGGTGCTCGTGGTTGTTGGGTAAATTGATTATTGAAATTACGTGGCATTGAATTTTGTGGTGATGCAAAATGGTAGCTTTGTTGAGGTGCTGTGAATTTATTCGTATGCATCAAATTAGGCCTATATCCTATCTGGTTATTGGGTACACCAAACTTGAAATTACTACTGTTATTATTATTGTTTGGTGTCAAATTCGAATTTAGAAATGCAGTTGGTCTTACGAAACTTTGCAGAGCTAATTACTGAACTGGTTTGGCTTTATGGTTTTTGGCGTTATACTGAGCTAAGAAGTTAATTTCCTCTGTAACTATACTTAAAGCGATCTCCAAAGTAGAACAGCCTTTGAGTCGGACAATTCTAATAAGGTCTTCGGGTAAATTGTACAAAAATACGTTCAAAGCGGTATTATTATATATGATCATTTTGGCTGCCTTTATTCCTTCATCACAATGTCTTTGGACTTTAGCAAATAAAGAACTTTTTACATTTTGTATTCTAGTACAAAACTGAATAAACGACTCTCCTTGTTTGATTTTTAGAGATTCTAGTTCGATAGCAATACATTCCTCTGAACGGGGGTCGCCGAAATGCTGGGTCAAAATTTCTTTCAAATCCTCCCACGTACTTAAACTAGGGTTATCACTAAGTAGAGTCGCAGCTCTACCACTAAGCTTACTACTTATAGCGTGGAATCTATATAAATTTTGAATCGGAGTATTGTCGCCTCCTGAATTTAACAAAACATATTCACATTTTGAGATGAATAAATTGAGTAATTTTTCATCTCCATCGTATCTAGGAATTAAATCTAAAATATGTGCTGGAATAACAGTTACTGACATTTTTATTTAAACTATCTTACTTAATCTAACTTAAACAATTAACAAGAATATTATCAGCCTATTTTGTGCCAACAAAATCAGATAATTGTAAATAATTTGGCCCGACGATTTTAGTTCGGAAAATGCGGAAAAGAATGGGATAAATGAAAACAGGAAGTGAAAAGGTTTACTCACAGTATGTTCAATCCCATGTCTTCCAGTTGATTCTGACCACTTCGATATGTACTGCCGATGATCTAATGCGCGTAATCGATTGATTTGGAAACGATAGCGCGCGCGTCGCGGGAGTTATTTGTTTGGTTCGAGGATATCCGAACCTGATTGCTATACTGACGCTTAAGCCGATTTTGGGGTCCGAAAGGCGTTAGCACGACAGCAGAATATATACGGATATCCTACCGGCTGCGCCACTTAAATTGCGACGAACCTCGACAGTCTTTTTAAAAACTCAATTTAAAGTATAAAATGATTTAATGTTCTTTCGAAGGTGGTTAGTTACAGAATGAATTAATATTAATGTTAATAAAATACGTCTAGTACAGTTATCATAACGTCTTACATTACTTTTAGAATTATCACTCGAGTTCTCACGCATATGCTGATGTGGCTGTTTGGAATATTGAGCCAGGGACGGATTGAGGCGATATAACTAGATGGCGCTATGTTAAAAATACAAACGTTTAATATAAACTACAATTTAGTAGTATAACCACCACGTGTTGCTGTAAGTATTCAACAGATGGAACCGATTTCAATGAGATTTTGCAGACTGTGTGCAGTTTGATCCAACTTGAGAGATAGGATAATTTTTATCCCGATAAGTGACCCTCAATTTTTTTATTGCTAATTTCAGGAGTTTTTTTTGGTAAAGTAAATGGTTGTTCGGAAAGGGCAGAACAACGTCTGTCTGGTTAGCTAGTATATATATATTATAGTTCTTGATGAAAGTAAAGTATGCGCGTTACATCGCATCCCATCAAGAATTTCTAATGTAATTCTTGATGTAAAGCTAAGACGTGATAATAATTGTAAACAATAGAATAACAAAACAATGAAAATATTTGTAAATACTTGCTAATAAATATTATTTGACCGTAATAAAATAAAACAAGGTAGTCTTCGGCATGAAAGTAAAAATATATATTTTCGATTAATTTTGCAATATCTAACAGCCGGATCAGCACGCGATTCTGATCCATCTAAAGATGCTAAATTTCAGCAAGCACTGTCGAATTCAATAGGAGTGACAGAAAAACGGTTCTTGGTATAGAAGGGTAAATAGATTATTTAACCTATAAAGTAAAATCACTTTATTAAAAATCAAAATAGCCCAATAGCTTTATTAACATGAGATATATAATTGTACGAGTGCTTACAATACTTAAAATTATTTTACTGAAATCTCAGAAAGTTTCTTTTAATAGAATAAGGGTGACAAACGAGCACACAGTCCACCTGATGGCAAAAGGTTGCTATGGCCCATAGACATCTACATCTATTCTCGATTACGTATCAAAATGTAGATGCGTTGTCACCCGTGAGAACAAAGATGAAATGCCTCGTTTCCAGTAAAAAGGTTCTCCGGTTCTCTACACTCACCATACCAAACACAGCAGGGTTAAACTGCTATTTTACATGGTATGCCGTGAGAGCGTGGTTCTACCCCGGTCGAGCCGACCCATTCGTGCTTCAACTATACCTACTACTAATATAGCTGCAGCATGGCTTTACCACGTAAGAAAAAATTGACGTTGAAAATTTAAGTATTTTCAGAAGCAACTTTGCAATTATTTTCTATTGAGTGAATTTTTGTGGAATCGTGTTTTGCAAACCGCCACGTGATATACGTACAATGTTTTTTCAATAACGATGTGAAATTACAAAACAATCCCCATGCATATCAATGTGGCTCTATTCAGCCTCTTAATATGAACATACCTCGGGATTCAGAGATTTTAAAAGTTTTCATGCGTAGATAATGGAAGATTTAATATTATATTACTACTGTCCCGTGTAACCTTTATACTTATATACATATTCTCATCATATTTTTATGGTTAGTTAGAAAAATTATATCTAAATGCAAACTTTCACAGGGTAAATTTTTTTTTTACTATTTTTACCCAGCAAGTAGTAAAGCATCTACAATCCCATCGGTAAGTGGTTATGTAGCCTAAGATGGTGAATTGCACTGACTTAACAAAAACCTGAATAGGTTCTCTTGCCTAATAGTACTAGGTAAGTATTATTTGCGACCTATTTGTGTGTGTGTGTGTGTGTGTGTTTGTTGTGTGTGTGTGAAGAAAAGCGTATGAGAATACGTGAAGAGGAATAAAGGTTGAGTACTACTTCGCTTACCTGTACGAGGTTGCCACTCGAGAACCTTTCTTCCTATATTTTTATCTATTTTCCAAGTTATATAGCCAGCCCATTGCCATTTCACTGTAATATTCCGTTGGGCTTGTCAGTTACTCTGGTTCTACTGCAAATATCTTCATTTCTAGCTTTATCACGTAAAGGAACCCCTCTCCAATTTAAAACTTTTACATTTTTTAGATGATAGTTTGTCTAACATAAAAAAAAATCAAAACCCAAGAATGTCTTTATATAGTTATTTATAGTTAGGGAAGCACCATTTTTTTATTTATTTAAATTGTTTGATTTAATTTAATAACAGTGTACCTAAATGTAAGTATCTGTATCTATATTCCCCTCGAATAATATTTTATAAAGTCATACTCATAAAAACAGTGTTTTATTGTAATACATAATTATAAAATTCAGTATCAACTAATTAATAAAAAAATGCAACTATAAAATTACATAGGTATTAAAAACTATCGAAATCTAAGTAACGAGAGCATGTTGGTCGTTCCACATCTAAATTATACTATAAAAATGCATTTTTCAATTTCACTAATCAACGTCGCCGCGAAAATTTCTTCTTCTTTGGGCACTTTAAAAATAAATTTATTTAGAAAATAATATTTACAGTTACCAGTGTACAGATATTAACTAAATTAAGTATTTCTAATCATAAAAATATTTATAATTGCGTATAAACTTTTAAAAAACTAATATATAATTGAATTAAGTCGCCCCGACACCGACGCACGGTCCACCCTCGACGATGTCCGAAAACGGACTGCGACTGTGACAGGCTGACAAGGCGACGGAGCATGCGCGCTCGCGTAAATATATTCAATTTTAGGGAAAAATTATATATTCTCTTATTAAACGAGGAATAAAAATAAAACTCTCAATTAAAAATATTAATATTTTGAAGACCTTTTTTTTTGTGTGAGAACTATTTAAAAAGCTTGTGCCGTTTTGGAGAAATTTTGAAAAATATGACAAAGATAGGTACTCTTTGGGGATTTTTTTTCTATAAGGGGTTGACAAAAATACAATTTTGTTCAATTAAAAACATTTACCAAATCCTCTTCTGTTACCCTGTATTTTTCTTTGTGGATTAAATGAACAGTTATTGAGATTTTTTTACTTACATATCCAAGATTTAGGCATTTCAACCACTGTTAAGGCCTTAAATTACTAAAATATAAATTTTGAATGATTCCGCCAATTTAAAACGAAAGTAATCTTAAAAATAACGCGGCGGTTCATTTTGGAGGAACGGTAACGAACTCAGTGTTATGTTGTGCCCATCACTAGTCGTGACTAACTGATAGGTGTCAAGAACGCATTCTCTGAACGGCCGAACTATAAGAATCAGACTGACTCCCATGGCCGTGGGACACGGTAGATAGCTCTGTTGGTTACAGCATCGGCACGGATCGCTTAGGTCGTGGGTTCAAATCCCACCCGTTTTCAGTTGATATTTCGAATTTCTCATTTAATGTTTAGAGATTTATTAATTTGGTTTGGTCTTTACTATGGCCATGTTAATTCAAGCTCAAAATGTAGCTACTATGTTAAGTTGTTATAAGATCTAAAGTAACGTTTAATAAATAGCAATAGACTTGCGGCAAGATCAAGACCAAGACTGGGAGCGCAATACCAAGACCAAGTCTATTGAGGCAATACCAAGACCAAGACTGGCTAAGTCTGGTCTTTTCGGTTACAACTACATTATGAATAAATTATTCAATTTATGTTATTAAAAATTAAAAAACAGTTTTATTTTTTAATTTCAAACAGTGTATTTCAATTTAACAAAGATGTAACGTTGTAACATTTACATGATAAAGTTAAATTTTAATAATATATCAGCTTTTACTAGCGATCACATACTTTTTTTGATGTGTCTATAAACTTAACAAAACATTAACCTCCCTCTAAGTTTTTTTGCTCAATTGCCTTGGTCCAAGTTCTCTTTAATATCAACGAGAATGCAATTCCCATTTATTATGCTCTTTGGCCACACTCTTGCTTCAAGATACGTAAGCAGCAAGCTGTTAAACATTATTCACCGCTATCTGTCTTCAAATCAGTGCAAGTAATTTAATGAGCTGAGGACACAGTTTTTATCGTATTAATCCATATTGGTTTGATGATCTGATACCATTTATCGACGTTAATTAAAATCGGAAAAGAAATCTTTTCTTATCGTTTTTTTTTTAATTCGGATTAGTAAAATAATTGTGCAATATGCATTCGACTTAAGGTAAGGAAATAAATAAAATCTTTTCTGAGAATTAAATAAATTTTGATAAAGTAAGTAAGGCCTTGTCTCGAATTTCATTATACGAAATGGGTTGAGATGCTATGACGATATTTTTGTACTAAAATCGGTATACGAAAAGCAATAAAACTAAATTGATCCTCCCGACCGGACAAGATCCACGTTCTCACAGAATACCTGCAGTGGAGGTGGAGTCGCGGGAGGAGTGTTAGTATGGCGATGCGCCATATTAACACTCCTCCCGCGTCGTTAATGCGGTGAGTGGGGCCGCGAGGGGAGAGGAGGGCTGCGGATGTATGCGAAAGCGTTCCTGAGGTCCTGCCAATATGCGACGAAGGTGGAACACCATAAGGTTTTAGTCAGTGGGAGACTGATATAACCCGTCCCATTGCGTGTATTTTCCTATGTAAAAAAATAAAATAAAAGGTTAGGTTGATTTTATCATAAAATAAATCAGGTCTGGGTTTTTGACTAAAAACACTGGTTTTCCCAGGTTTATGATAATATAAAGTATAAATTTTTTCTTCTTCCTGTTCTTGATAAAAAAATTTGTTTTTGATAAAAAATCTGATTTTACCATAAATATATATGAAACAAAAATAACATATATATGAAAGTAACGATAATTTACGTTATTTTTAATGAGATTTGGTAATGTTATCAACCGTCACTTCTAAGCAGTAAAAAGATGTCTGCTTCACGTTATTAATGCTGGTATAATGGTATTCTCTGATGTAAAATATAAACCTTCCGTAAAATTAAACTTAATAGGTACTCATCTCGTGACTTATCAAAGAAACAAGCAGAAGTATAAGATTTCTATTGTCCTATTTACTGGCGTCAAAGTATATCATAATGCCATGGGGAAAAAAAACATGCGTGAGTGTCGTGGCAAACCGTGTTCGGTTGGAAAGAAGTACCTTTCGTAGTATATTATTATTGATAAACGTATTATATTATTGATTAACACATACAAATAAATGAATTACTAGCGTCTATTAAAATGAAGCGTCATTTAAAATAAAATAATTTTTCTTTCATGGCAAGATAAGAAAAAGACGGATATTGTTCCATCTCGCTTCCTTATAGCCGCCATGGCCGTCTACACTACGTCAGAAGGGGTCGTGACGGAAAAATCTTACACTTTTTCTCGCCTAGTCCCCATCCGTCAAATTCGTAGCGTCCGATAAGGAACTTCGTTCGAATTATATGCTATATCTTAATAAATTACCATAAATTCCAATTTTTTTTAAATACTATAATGCTTAACTTCTTAAGTAGCTCCTTTTATGAAATAAACGTGCAAAAGATGACACAACATAATAGATATCTTAAAAACATTATATACTTTAATCTTTTGTTTTTCAAGGCATCTATTAATAAGCCTTAGATTATAAAAAAAATATATATTCTTACAGATATTACGATTTTTCAGAAAATTATTTTAAAATATGTACATCAAATATAGTCTTTGGTGTATTTACCTATGGCAACATATTATTGGTCTATCGAACAAGTTATTGAACATAAATATACATTTACTATTAACTATTTATAACCCAATAAAACTACCACAGATTAAATAATGTTACAACGTAAACTTTACTCAAAAGTGATGCCTAGCCTAGCTTAGAAGAGATGCATAAAATTTCCATTATTTAATGTTATCTGTTTAAGTGATATAGTGATAAGTTTCATTAGTCATGATTTCAAAACATTTTTAATAATGCTGAAAAAAGATTAGTTTTTATATTATGTTTTAAATTATAACATAGTCTTTTGAAGTCCATAGCTGGACATGATTTTATAATAATGCGTCAATTGGTATACGTTTCTTGAAAGTTTTGACACGTTCATATTAAAGTTATATGATAGAATAGAATAATTTTAATTCAATACAGATAATAAAAACTCTTATTGAAAATCATTTATCCTTTTATCACTGCATCAGAAAAAAACTTCTATCCTGGGAAGAACCAGCAAATCCGGCAGGGATTTTTTAGTACATTAATTTACAATTAAATGATTTTTTTGTAGGATAAGGTTGACAAGCGAGTACACAGTCCATCTGATGGTCAGTGGTTGTTGTGACCCATAGATATCTACATCTATTCTCGTTTGCGTATCAAAATGCAGATGCGTTGTGAGCCGTGGGGACGAAGATGGAATGCCTCTTTTCCAATAAAAAGGCTCTACGGTTCTCTACACTCATCATACGAAACACAGCAGCATTAAGCTGCTATTTTACGCTGGTATTCTGTGAGAGCGTGGTCCTTCCTGGTCGAGCCGACTCATTCGTGTTGCAACTATACAATTAATATTGATATATAGCTATATAGCTACAGTATGGCTCTACCACGTTTAAAATTAAATTTATAATGAATGAATGAATTAATGAAATATACTTTATTGTAAAACAATTATATACAATACAATTTGCGGCCTTACGACGGCCTTAAAATAACGTCGAAATCGATTCCCCCAGAAAAAGTTATGAGGTAACCACACATAAAAAAACAAAAAAAAACATACAGTCGAATTGAATACCTCCTCCTGTTTGAAGTCGGTAGAAAATAGAGGTACTCTACACACACACACACACACACACACACACACACACACACACACACACACACTAATTTGCCAAGTGTATAAGCCATGCAGGGAATAAGCCTGATATCCGATTTCAAAAAATGAAATATATTATACGCATGTTGTTTTTATGTATGTTCACGGGTTTCTCGGAAACGGCTATATGTACTTAAATTATTCTTTTTTTATTAAATAGGTTATAGGAACTTTATGAGTGGTACATAATAATAATACATTTAAATAAAATCTAAAAACACGGAGAGAAGTATGGAGACTAAATATATTAAATATGTATTTAGACATCATTTTAGTTGTTACCTTGAACTTGTGATATTTCTTAGTCCACTCACACTTACGCTAAAATAATTAATATTTTAAGTATAATAAAATATAGAACCGACTTCAAAATTTAAAAACAAATTAAAACAATATCTGTTAATACCACCGCGGAACGATTAATTGGGTTGGTGTGTATACTCTACTGCAATACATAAAATATGTTCTTTTCATTGTATCATTATTATTAAGGCGTGGCATTATATACCTGAAGACATGAGACGCCAAAAACGTATGAATTATTTGTAATCAACCTGAAAGTAATTTCTTATAGAATAAGGGTGCGTAGAGTCAACAAACGATCATACAGTTCACCTGATGGTAAATAGATGATATGGCCCATAGACATCTACATTTATCCCGGATTAAGAATCAAAATGCAGATGCATTGTCAGCCGTGAGGACTAAGATGGAATGCCTCGTTTCCAGTAAAAAGGGTCTCCGGTTCTCTACACTCACCATACGAAACACAGCAGCACTAAGTTGCTATTTTTCGTTGATATTCTATGAGAATATCAGCGAAAAATATAAAAATATAATAATAATCTCCTCCAGACCGAATTTCGGTCACGGCGGCCAGATTCAACGGAGACTATCCACCGCCGCAGGATAGGATTATAGTGCCCACCTGTATGCGCAAGCACAGGTGCACTCTCTATTCCCTCACTTTCATAGTCCGATGGGACATGGCTAAACCGACTCGACCGGAGAGAGATCAGGCGCAGGACCAACGGCTTTACGTGCTTTCCAAGGCAAGGGGGTGAGACACCGCCTACTTCCTGACTCCGGGCAGCTATTGAGAATTTCTTGATAGAAAAACTCTATAACTGATTTTTTTTGGCCCGACTTGGGATTCGAACCCGGGATCTCATGATCAACAGTCGCACTACTACAACCACTAGACCAACGAGACAGTCAGAAAAATATAATACGGGGAAGAACCACGCCCCCCCCCCGTGCCTTCGTACCTTTGGACTACAGCCAATACGCGGTTTTCTATTCACCGGCACGACACCGCGCCGGCGCCAGCAACGGCACGGCTGCCGGGGAAGCAAAAAATGTATGAAATATATGGCATGTTCTTCCATTTACCGGCGCCGGCGACGGCACGGCGATGACTCTCACCGGTGCCATCGCCACGCCGATGCCGTGACGGCAAGCTTCCCACTCGTGGCCGGCCGGCAAAAATGCATGTATATTGTGTACGTATTGCAGCCGTGTGCGTGCGTGCGTGTGCGCGGGCCGAAGTAGAAGGAACGCGTTCAGATTGAGACTCGAAATTGACTTGTGAAATGATGAAATGTCTTCTCCCCAAGCAGCATGCAAGTTGTATACAACCTGTATTGGAGTTCCTTTTTATACTAGAGGCTGCATTTACTGGCTGTACAAATGCTGTATAAGCGCTTATACAGCTCTTATAAGTAAAAAAATGGCACAAATTATACAGCTTTATGCGTTAGTAGCGCTGTACAGTAGCTGTACAAGCATAAAAGGGGCTGTATAATAGCTGTATTATAGCTGTAATTTTGTGTACAAGGAAACGATTACACTACAAATACTATCTTATCTCATCTTTTGAGGATAAACATTCTAAATTGGTGTTTGAACGGTATCACAAATGAATTTATGACAAACATAACTTAATAGATTTATTTATATACTTTATTGAATAATGGCGACATTTAGTGAGTGAAAGATTATATTACATATTAATGTTACTTGGATTGCAGTTGAGTTTTGATGGTGATAACTGGTGAATAGAAAGTGCAAAATTAGATTTACGGTAAACTTGTATATGATTTCTATCAAAAGTTTTGCCGCGCCAGAAAAATAACTATATAATATAAGGACAAAATACTAAATATGGTAAGCCAATATTGATTTCATAGGTTAGAATAAGAAAATAATTAAATTAGTGAATATGAATGCATATTGGGGCACAGTGATTATTAGTCAAACTAAAACTAATGTCTCATATTCCTAAATTTACAATTTAAATTTTGTTTTTATAGGTCCTAAAATGGCGACAATTTGCTAAACAGTCTAAAAGATATTTCGAGGGTCTTATAGTCTTAGTAACTGAACTATGTATGTTATGGATTCTATCATACCGCCATTAGTTTTTAATCAGCTGTATAATAGAATATTTTTATTACTAACGCTGTATAGTAGTTTTTAAAACATCACAGATAATTGTCTTTAGAGATATGTATAAAAGATGAAAAACCTTTTTCTTAGAAACAACACTTTTATCCCTTCTTCATTTTATCTTATTTAAATAATAATATTTTAAAATGTAACCGTGTTTTAGGAATTTTGTTGTTTTATTTTATGGACCAGGACAAAAAGTGCTTACTTCTTTCACTTCTTTTAAGACAGAGACTATATAAAGCCACACAGACAAAGTTAATAAATTGAAAAAATATTTTTTCATTTTTGTACCAACCCATCGATTTAATCGAAATGATTGTATTTATTGGCAATAAATTACCACCCCTTTGATTCAGTTAAATTCACAAACCAAACTAAAAATATGACTACCATTATGCAAATAAAAATTACCTATACATCTTTTCTTTCTAATGTTAAAAAGTGGAGTAAAGAATTAAAGTTATCTCTTTCTTTGCCAAACAACAATACGGAAAGTACATTTTATGACAGAATATTTTATCTCGCTCAGCAGTACGGTACCAGTACGAGCATGCTGTTTATTTTGTTATTGTGTTTAGTTGATAGGTAACTCCTGGCAAGCGCATACGCACATCGTTTTTTAGTCATACTCTTACGTCACGTAGGTACGGCAAAACCAAAACAGTTAGCTAATTTATTTGATACATAAGTTAACTTATTGTGAAGTACTTTGACTGTTGTGTATCTTATACTGGTTTTATTTTACTTTTTAGGAAAATATGCCGTTTAAAATTTTGGAAACCATAGAGAAAGGGAAAAAATGCATTTTCATTGTACCAAGTTTGTGGGAATCAAAAGGCGTTTTAAGATGGCCAAAAAAGCGATTAGATGCTAATATATCTAGCTAATAAAATCTACAATTTGCAATTGTAGCTAAATCATTTAAAGCTACTTAAGATATATTTCTTTCCGTGGCCCAATTCTTTATTTGCTGGCAAAATAAATAGATTTTTTGAAAATTCGCTGTTATCATAATTTGAACTACTTGTGCTGCTGCATGATAAATCATCATAATCAGGTGCCAAAAACTAAGTTACATTTGACATACCTGTGATCATAATTAACACTGTTTAATGTTTTTGTTACGGAACCCTCTTTGTTAGCCGTCGATGGGATTGACGCTTGACTGTAGCTTGTCTGATTTATTAAAGTATTTCTATATTATTCAGTATTACTATTATTTCGTTGATAAAATTAAATATTCCCATTTAATCCTTCTTCTAACTGCTTCAAATCTTTTTCTATTTATACACATATTGATAACAAATTAATTTGTTCACTATAGCAAAATATATTAAACACGCAATTACGCATTCAAAATGGCGATATTTTATCACTTTTACAGACTTAATCTGTACTAAAGCTGTTATTTATGTTTTTAGTTTTATATAACTCTCATAAACAGAAGTTATAAAACTACTGTATTTACAACTTCTGTTGTAATATGTATTGTACGCCATAAGAGTAAGTTTTAGAAGGGAGTTCATATACACCATTGTACAGAAATAATATTTTAATGATACTATTATAACACTTAAAGCTGTAATAGCAAGTGACAGCATGCAAAACAGCTTCTATACAGCTTTAATGATAAAATCAGATTGAAGTGTTACAAAATACTTATAGTTGTATAGTAGAGTTTTCATATTCTGATTAAGAACCCTAAGCTTACTTAGATCCCATTATACAGACTTTATACAGCTTGAGCTGTATAATAACTCATAAACCACTCTTATAAGGGTACAATCTCTTTTCGACACTCTTATACGCTTCTAAAAGAACTCTAAGTTCTATATGGGCTGGTATATTGATGTTCATAACGCTTGTGTGCTGCTTGGGTCGTTCATGCGGAAGTAGTTGAAATGTTTTTTAGAGTTCATTTCCAACTTTTAAAGTAGGGTATAATATGTTCCTTCTAATTATTTTATTTTTAAGATTGGATAAATTCAAAATTTGACTTCTCTGCGTTGTTTATATTTTCGTCTAAATGTAAGAGATATAATAAATAAATACAACGACTTGACGAGACCATTTTTACGTGTTGTAGAACTGAAGTTTGTGTTAGTACTGCCCAATAACCGAGCGTAGGCCGGCACAGGCGTAGTCGAAAAACAAAGCCGTGCCGTCGCCTTGCCGTCGCTGTGCCGGTACCGTGCCGGTAAATGGAAAACCGCCCATTATATAGCTGGAGCGCGGCTCTACCACGTGTAAAATTGCTATTTGTTTTTTGAATATGGGTATTCCAGACAACTTTTTTAAGTTTTATTGTACTCGTATGTATAGGTTAAAATGAATACGTACTCGTAATATTTGAACATTGTAAGGTAGAGGTGAATATAATTGTTTTATAAGAGATAAAACAATTATGTTCACATAATGTAGACACTTACAATTATTGTCAAATATTGTACGTCAGTGATAATTACCACTGTAATCATATTTTTAATTGTGTGATCTTATCTATTTATAAATAATAAATCTGTAGAAAGGTTGCGCCTGCAATTCTAGTATTTCCTGGAAAACACATGTGCACAATTAATAGCCGTGGTAGCTTAGGGACTATGTGCGCTCGCTGTAAATATCACAGTACGCGAGCAACCCGGACTCGATCCCCGGAGTTATTATATTTTATTTAAACGTTATTGTCTTTTATTATATTTAAACATTAAAAATTATTTTGAAAATTTTGAATCATTATTAAAAGTGTTTTATTATTTTTATACGTGGTAGAGCCATGTTGCAGCTATATTAATAGTATAGTTGTAGCACGAATGGGTCGGCTTAACCGGGGAAGGGCCACGCTCTTACAAAATACCAGCGTAAAATAGTACCTTAATGTTGCTGTGTTTCGTATGGTGAGTGTAGTGTACCGGAGACCCTTTTTACTGGAAAAGAGGCATTCTATCTTAGTCCTCACGGGTGACAACGCATCTCTTTTTTCGAATTTATATAAAACCATTTCTGAAGTACCTACCTGTTTAATAGAAAAATAAACATTTAAATTGGTTTAAAACTAATGAATGATATCGCATAACACACAAAAAAAGAATATACAGTCGAATTGACAACCTCCTTCTTTTTTGAAGACGGCTAAAAGTGAATGACTACTCGATACCTGTCAATATATTAGTACTGTTATTGTTCGCCCGCGTGTAATTTAAGGATTTTTTTTCGCGGAACTATAATACTTTCTCTGAAATTAAAGTAGCCTAAGTTACTCCTTAAAACATCAGCTATCGGCCAGTGAAAGTTTCGTCAAAATCAATATAGCCATTTCGGAGATTAGCCGGAACAAACAGATAGACAAAAATGTTAAAAATTGTGTTTTTGTTATAAGTACCGTATATACTTTCGTTTTGTTACCGTTCATGCATTAAGTAAAAAGCTGTTATTTTGACATTACAAACAGATACTTCAATTCTATTTATTTGTATGTAGTATGTATACATTATAGATAATAATCTATGATATCTGCGTGACTAAATAGTACCTAGGTTAGTTACATTTTCTAATTAATTTCAATTAATCTTTTCATAGACAAGGAGTGATAAGTTAACAACATACTTACAAGGGTACGATTACATTACATCAATATTATAAACGCGATGGCATAGACGTGAATTTAAG
The DNA here is from genome assembly GCA_033319125.1 of Parnassius glacialis. Taxonomy (NCBI): domain Eukaryota; kingdom Metazoa; phylum Arthropoda; class Insecta; order Lepidoptera; family Papilionidae; genus Parnassius; species Parnassius glacialis. The sequence goes on along the minus strand of JAVANC010000028.1, from coordinate 33,595,978 downwards.
TATGGTTGTGAAAGGATGTTTGTTCCTTTGGATGGTTGAAGATTATGTTTGTTCCTCAATCGCGCATATCACAGATTTGCATGAAATTTGACATACGGGTGGACGATTCTTTTTAAAAGATAAGGGTGACAAACGAGCATACAGTCCACTTCATTGTAAGTGGTTTATGTGGCCCATAGACATCTATATCTATCTTCGATTACGAATCAAAATGCAGATACGTTGTCACCCGTAAGGACTAAGATGGAATGCCTTGTTTCCAGTAAAAATAAACTCCGGTTCTCTACACTTACTTTGAAATCTTTAGAATATCTAAGAACAAAGCCGAGCAACCTGAAAGAAGCAGTCACTATACAATTGGTAGATACCTACACTTCGTCACCACTCGACAACTTTAGATTACCCGTAGTAAAAGTGTCATAACATGTTTTATTCCAGGCCTTATCAGGACCAGGACCAGGATTTAGGTGGTAGAGCCATGCTGCAGCTATATTAATGGTATTGTAATAGCACCAATCGGTCGCCTCGACTGGGTAAGGGACAACGCACTCATAGAATACCAGCGTGAAATAGCAGCTTAATGCTGCAGTGTTTCGTATTATGATTGTAGAGAGCCGGAGACCCTTTTTTACTGGAAACGAGGCATTCCATCTCAGTACTCAGGGGTGGCAATGCATCTACATTTTGATTTTTATTGATGATAGGTGTTATATGGGTGATTCTCCGTAAACTCTTAAACGGCTGTCCGGAACGATTTTAAACAAAAATAATAGAAATATAACTATGTCTCTTAATTAAAATTAAACGATGATCTTTATAGTGCTATTGTATTTATAACAATAACAATTTTCCTTTTTTTTTCAAAAAAATATTGAAGCCCTAAAAACTCAGTCAGTAATTTTCCGGATTCCTACTTGAAGATAATATTTAAAAAAAAAACTATGAACACTATATATATTTTGCAGTTTGTATTCAAAAATAGAATAATTAATTTATATTTATATCATAAAACAAGGTTTAGCTTCTTATTTTTTAAATGTAATAATGTCATGTTAAAGTTGTCTTAAGTTTTCTTAAACAATCCCCTATCAAACATTCAAAGCAAAAATAGAAAAAATCTGTTGTGTCTACAAACTTTTATTTCCGTGAAATGAAATGCAACCAATGTGAAATTAGTAGCATTGCTGAGAACGGCGTCGGTTTGCCATTTTGTTTAGTGTCCGCGCATCATTTGTGATGCAATTTTAATTAAAATTTATTTTAATAATGTTAATTAGTTTAAATATTTATATAAATTGTTTATTATGTCTTTGATTGTGTACACATTTGTCGGGAGCTTCGTATCGAATCATGTTTCAATAGTTTTGTACATATTTGGAAACTAAACCAAAATACACAGTCCTCTGGCTACAGCACCCTTCCTGGTATTATGACAGGGGACTGTTCTATGTGCCAGGGGACTGTATATCTCATAAAGGTAGTCATTATTAAAAGGTTTTGTTTACATAAATTCGTTCACTCGTTGAAGATTTGTTCATATAAGAAACACGGGAGCCCAAAAAAATGTTTCGCATTAATTTACCTCACTGAAAGCAAATTATGTTACAGGTTACGCACAAAAGATGGCTCCTAAAAAGAAAAAGTTATCGCGACAGGAATTATTAGAAAATAAAGACAAGCAGAGAGACGAAAATATCAGTGTAAAAAAAATGATCATCTAAAGAGAGATGAGATGAAAGAAAAGGAGAGATTAAAAGATCAGAAAAAGAAAGAAAAAGGTTTGAGAAAATTAGTGAAAAACATGACACAACGTGAACACAGGGCAGGGTATACCGATCTAAACAAAAGAGACTTAACAGCGTTACTAATGCATTTATGCGTGAAAATACACCATTATCAGATCCTGAAGTAGATACTCCCCCTTCAAGACAGCTTACTCCAGTTCCAAATCAGCTTTCTGTATCTCCAAGTTCAGCGATAACCAGTATTAGTTCACTGCAAAGGAAAAGACAAGCCAAAAGGAGAAGACAAAAATATAATAAAGAAAGAAATGAAAAGATCGCGTGCTTACAGAAAGAACTTGAGAAATATAAAAAAGATTGGGAAGACTTGAAAATAGGAAAAAAGAAATGTTAACGAGACACCTGAGACGGAGATATTTAAAATGTTAGATAAGCCTGATACGAGAAAGTAGGTGTCAAAAAAGCATTATTTTGCGATGTGCTTAGTGAACAGTTGAATAATAACTATTCAGCATTAAAAGGTACGTAAGATAAACAAATATTTCAAAGAGTCGTATCTGGTAGTCTAGTTAAAAAGTATAGGCATTGGAAACCTAAAGAAAACGCGAAATTTTATATTATAAACAAAAAAAATAATCCCAATGGCTTGGGTGTAGCTGTAAGTCACCGGATTAAAATACCTAATAGTTACAAACGAGAAATTCAGAATTTCTTTGAAGATTATAGTAACAGTCGTATGGCAGCTGGTAAAAAGGAATTTATTACTAGGAAGAATGTGAAAAAACAAAAAAGATACCTTCTTGATACAGTTATTAATTTATATAAAAATTTATGGCTGAGAATTTGAAAATAAGTTATCAGACATTTTGCTGACTGCACCCGTTCTGGGACTATATACTCTGGGAAATAAATATGACTTGTGTTACAATCGGTACAACGCAGACTGTTTATTTAGAATCTGTTCTACTTGCAGTGATAAAAGTCCCGACTATAAAGAGTTTGACAAATAGCAAAGTAAGTAACTATAAGATGTGGATTTCTGAGAGGCAAAAATCCGAGATTTCAAGACTAAATAATTTCGAATAGTAACAAAATATCTGAAAAAAAATCATTTGGCATACATCCAAGACAGATCATAACACATTTGCATTTATTGAAGATTTAATAAATTTTTTTGACCATCAAAGAAATATTGTACACCAATATAACGCAATAAACAATTTAATGCTAACTCTACAAGACTGTCCTGCTCCACATGGGTTTTAGTGAAAACTATTGCACGAAATACGCTGAGGAAATACAGGCTTTTCATTTCGGTGGATCTCGAGTTCAACTGAGTCTGCATATCGTCGTAGTTTACCTACGGGATTCAATCCGATCTTTTTGCACAGTCTCCGAGAACATAGCCCATTCACCTGCTGCCATTTGGGCACATCTTCGACCAATTTTGAAGACTCTTCCAAGTGGTATCAAACGCGTACATTTCTTGAGTGATGGCCCTGTTTTAGAATAGAATAGAATAGAATAAGAATAGAATAATTTTTTATTCAATATTGATTATTACATAATACTTATTGAAAGTCATTTTTTATTTACCACTGGTTCGGAAAATACCTCAGTCCTGGGAAGAACCAGCAAGAAACCCAGCGGGACTTTTTTTTAAACATAATTTCACTTAACATAATTTTGTTTATACAATTTTTAAATGATATTTTCATAGAACCAGCATGGTGGCGATCACCCTATTCCCAGGGGTTATTTTCATTCATGTATTCCTTGATATTATAATAACCCTTCCTGTACAGTTTTTCTTTAATAAAACTTTTAAACTTGTTTATTGACAAACTTTGAATATGTTCTGGGATTTTGTTGTAAAAGCGTATACATTGCCCCATAAATGAATTACTGATTCTGTGGAGTCTAGTAACTGGCATTACAAGCTTATGTTTGTTCCTAGTATTTAAAGTATGCACATCCTTATTCTTATTAAAGCTATTTATGTTTTTATGCACATACATTACATTCTCATAAATATATTGCGATGCAAAAGTTAATATGTTTATTTCTTTAAATTTTTCTCTGAGGGACTCTTTACAATTTAGGTTATAAATCGCCCGTACGGCTCTCTTTTGCAAAACAAATATAGCTTCAATATCAGTCGCATTACCCCATAGCAAAATTCCATAAGACGTTACGCTATGAAAGTAACTAAAATACACTAATCTAGCTGTCTCAACATCTGTGAGACTTCTAATCTTTCTTACAGCATATGCTGCAGAACTAAGTCTGCTTGCTAATTTAGATATATGGGGGCCCCATTGAAGTTTCGCGTCAATAGTAATACCAAGAAAAACAGTGGTATTCACAAGACTCAACTCCTCCCCATTTAACAGCACATTGGTATTCGAATGTTTTACATTAGGTATTGTAAATTTAATACACTTTGTCTTATTGCCGTTTAAGAGCATATTGTTGGCGTTAAACCAATGTACCAATTTCGATAGAGCATTATTTACATCGTCATAACTAATTAACTGTCCTTTGAGTTTGAAAATCAAAGAGGTATCGTCAGCAAATAATACTATATCGTGATTGTCCCCTACAAGATAAGGTAAGCCATTAATATAGATTAAAAACAGGAATGGGCCAAGAATCGAGCCCTGAGGAACGCCCATTGATACTACCGATCCGGAGGAACCTTTACCATTAATCACTACTTTTTGAATTCTGTTACTTAAATATGAAGTAATAAGTCTAAGCGCTAAATATTTTATACCGTAATGTTGTAGTTTCCTGATTAATGTCTCATGATGAACACAATCGAAAGCCTTGGAAAGATCACAGAAAATACCTAAGGCATCTTGTGAATTCTCCCAGGCATTAAAAATATATTTCATAAGCTCAACACCGGCGTCCGACGTCGAGTGACCCCTTGTAAAACCAAATTGGTTTTTATGAAGTAATTTATTTGTATTAAAAAAAGTTAACAATTGATCCAAAATTATTTTTTCAAAAATTTTACTGAGAGTTGGTAGTACAGAAATAGGTCTAAAATTAGCGGGGTCCAATGTACTACCAGATTTAAATAAAGGTATTACTTTACTATACTTCATTAAATCAGGAAACACACCAGAATCGATACAAGTATTAAAAATAATAGCAAGATGAGGTGCAATTAAATCTATTATGGACGCAATAACTGTAACGGAAATCCCCCACAAATCTGCGGTCTTCTTTACATCAATGGTTTTGAAGTATTTTACAACATCTTGCGATAATACTTTTTCAAATCTAAATTCTTTTAAACAGGTGTTAACATTCTGTTTGAATAATGACTCGGCGACAGCTGGAGAAGTATTCAATGACTCGGTTGTCAAGATAGGAATATCAGTGAAATATTTCTCAAACACCGCTGCGACTTCTTGATTTGATTTAGTCAATTCATTGTTAATTTTTAATTGATAGTTTGAGTTACGAGGTTTGTCTTTACCGGTTTCATTATTAATTATACTCCACGTCATTTTAATTTTATTCTTAGCCGTCTTAATTTTGTTGCTAATATGTAACGATTTGGCTGTGGAGCAAACTCTTTTAAACATTTTAGAATAATTTTTAACATATTTTTTAAAAGCATCGGAAAGATTATATGATCTTTCATGGTAAAGGTCATATAACCTTCGTCTGCTTTTATGAATTCCTACTGTCGCCCACTCATTAAATGCCTTGCGACTGTTTCTGGAGAATGTTTTAGAAGTAAATATTTTTAAATTCATTGCTTATAAGGGTAAATAATTGTCCATATAAATAGTCTGCATTGTTTTTATAAGAAAGTGATGGAAGGTTTTTTATCATATTACTTCTAAATCTCTCCAGGCGTTTTGTATTAATAGGAACAAACACACTTTTCTCAATTATCGGTTTTTTGTGCATATAAGGTAATGAAACCAGTTGTCCACAGTGATCTGAACTAAGTTTTTGAATTATTGATTTGTTGATTGGTACAACACCTGTAAAAATATTATCAATACAAGTTGCACTACACCCTGCAATACGTGTAGCTTCAAAGAATAAATTACCAAGATTATAGGATTTAAACAAAGAGCAAAATTTAATACTGATGGAAGAAGTTTCCAGGAGATTGATATTAAAGTCTCCACACACTACAAGAGATTTATTCTGTTTATTAAGCTTAACTAAAACTTCTTCCATAACCTTTTCAAAGGTATCATAATTTAAACATGGGGGTCTGTAAACACTGACAACAATAAGGTGCTCAAGCTCAACGCATGCCATTTCTACAGTACGCTCAACAGAGATGCTCACAATGTCTTTACGTTCTTTACATGATAAGAATTTATTAGCTAATATTAAGGAGCCACCACGTAACTTAGTATCTCTATTGAACGAACTGACCACCTGGTGATTACTGAAATTAAATATGGAGTTGTAATCTTTCAACCAATGTTCAGTAATACATAAAATATGTATACTGTTACTATTTAAAAATAATTCAATTTCTAATTCTTTGCCTAACATACCTTGTATGTTTTGATGCACCAGATTGATACAGTTTTTATTATTGTTATTTTGTGAAATTACATAATTATGTATTGGTAAGTTGCATTCTAAGCTATTTAAATTATCTTTTCTAGAGATTACCTCTATTGTCTTATTATCTAATTTAAAGTACTTGGAACTGGTTCCAAATCATATGTAAAATTATTTTGTTGCTCAATAGAAGCAGGTGTCAAGGTAGCCAAATCATTGGCTGAGTTAAAATATAAATAATAAGATAGCGTATCTGCTACCAGTCTTAAATTATACTTTGATAGGTAATACCTATCTCTTGTCAAAAACTTCTTAATTAAATTATTTAAATCAATTAAATGAAATTTATAATTATTACAATTATATGTCAGTTTTACATTATTATTGCATATTAAATTAGTCATTTGGATATTTAAATCATGTCTTAATTTATTTTATTGTTACGCAGTATCATAATAAAGCGATGTTTTATTATCATGGCAACTAAACTGGCTGAAGATATTCCAGAGGTTGAAAATGTTATGTGGAACTACAAAGAAAGTGGACGCGGTAAAGGCACACTAGACGACGTTGGGGCAACATACAAAAGAACAACTAATTTTGTTGTTAATTCTGGGGGTGATATCAACAATATCGATCAGTTTGTCAAATCAATCCAATAGCGATGCCTTGTCATCACAAGTATCCCAATTGACGGTAATGACATCCAGGCAATGATCGATAAAATTGAAAAGGAAGCATCCGGTCAGTACTCATCCAAAGGCACCCTAAATGCGCATCAGGTCTTTCTGGTCTTTATTTTAGCTTCATCCTCGGCCTGCCGAAAAATGTAAAACCCTAACAATGAAAAGTCTTAGCTGCTTTTGCAACAGCGCATTTTGTGAGCATAATAACATAGGTAGTATCAACTTTGACCTAAAATCTAGATTGACAGTAGAAGAAGTGTTTACAGATTCTAAATGGGAACAAAACTAAGAATCAGCTGAAACATCAACACCAAACACGCTTCTTAAAAAGTTTGATGATGAAATAGCAGGAACCAGTGGCACTCAAAATTTATGTTACAATACTGTAGACTACGTTCTTGTGAAATTTTCAGCTAAAAATGTGGAATATCGTTATACGGCTGTAGTTAATGAAATTGATGAAGATGAAAACGAAAATGACTTACGGGTTACTTTTCTAAATATTTGTGACAAGAAAATGCAGACCTTTAAAATAAATGATAGGGACATTTCAGACGTGTCGTTTGAGTCAAGTTATCCAAAAGTTGGATAAATTATTCTAAAAGGGAAGAGAATATTTTATAACTTCTCTACTCAAGTAGATGTTTTCGAGCACTAATTTCAATTTTTCTAATGTTAAACTAAACTCATTGTGATTATGTATGTGCCTTAATAGTTTTAAGAAAAAGCTTTAAGACTTTATTGCAGATCTTATTTCAAATTACTTTCATTATAACTGCTTATACGAGTATACTATTATTGTTGAGAGAAAAGACTATTGTGTCATAATTTTATTAATAGTACTTAATTAATAAAATAATACTTAATTATTAAATTCTGTACGCAGTACTTATAATAATAAGTAATTCATCAAATACAACTTGTTTCTGGAATCATACTTTGGACCTGAAAGTTTTGATTTTGTTAGAGGAGCGATGTTTTTGGGTAATGTTTTTTCTTAAGATCCTTTTGAAATTTAATTGTTTTATGTTGATACGTAAATGTAGTTTAAAATAATAAATGATTGATACTAATAATATGACTTACTTCTATATAAAAAAGTCCTCTGTCTCATCGAACAGTCCCCTATCATGTACAAAACAGTCCCTTGTTCCACCTAACAATCCCCTATCGCGATTTATCAGAAAATCTAAAATAACTTTAAAAATACATATCGACGGTGGAAAGGAAAAACCCTTGAAGCGACAATTTTGGAATTGTACAGGAGAGCCTATCAAAGTTTTTATTTTCCGAAAAAAAATAATAAAAAATTAAAATTTGAAGTTAGAGCGACAGGATAAAAAACAGTTTCTTTATTTTTTATTAACTGTCTACTATTAAACTTAGAAAAATATGCTAGCATGATGAAAAGATTTATGCGTCGCTTAATTATTTTTTGGCAAATATAGCGGAAGGAAAAACACATTAAATGCAAATTCAGTACTTTGACAAACGCTAGGAAAAACACATTAAGTGACAAGCTATGCATGATATAACTATGAGGAAAAACTACTTAAGCGTATCGAGCATAAGATATATGGTTGTGGAAAAACGAATTAATTAACAAAACCTTAATATGCTAAGTAGAGGAAAAACACGATATGCACTAGCTATGTAATAATTCAATGTTGTATTTTAACTGAAGTCCCTACTTTGTTTCCCGAAGATACTAAAAAAAATTTGGGTTTTGAAATAAAACAGTGTCTTTTATTGTTTTAAAAGCTTACTGGTTCAACATTTTACACTGAAAAAACCCATTCCAATGGGAAAACAAACTTTAAATGAAGTGCAAGTACATTACTATCTTCACGGGTGATCAAGCAATATTACAAACGAGCAACACAGCTTACCGCTTCTGTATTGCAAACGTACATTGATCTTATAAACCTAACTTTCACTATTAGAGACTTTAACAGCCATAAATTCTGCATCAAAATATTTCAAATTACTACCTATTTTAATCTTATGACTTAGTCAACATTGCTTACACTAAGTATAACTAAGTAAAATTGTGAAAACAACACAATTAGGCATTTGTTTCTGTATTGCAAACGTACTTTGAACTTACAAACCCAACTTTCATTAATAAAGATTTTAACAAATATAAATTCTGTATCAAAATATTTCTAATCACTATGTACCTATTTCAGTCTTATGACTCAATGAACTTTTTTTTTGTACATTGTTAGCACTATAAGTAAAATCTTAAAAAACAATTAAGCATAATTAAATGATTAACAGGAACATTAAAATCACATACTTATACTATCAAATTTAAGGTTTGATGTTGCTTCTTGTACTATAAATCAAAAACATCCTCAATATCTGTTTCTGCTAACGTATCAATACCAACGACGTGAGGTAAAGTAACATATTCGTTGTGGAACAGTCTTGGTATGGCAAAACTTTCACAAAGTTTTATCAAATCTTCAAATTAACAGTAACTGGGTAAAGACTAAGCTGTTTCACAATTTGTGAAGTTGGAGCTCCGTTTATAGATATAATTTTCTCTTCAGCATCAGGTAACATGAGGCGTGTATTTAACTGCCGTCACGTTAAGATTTGAATTTTATGAACGGCGGCTAGTACAATTCTCTTTTTGTTTTGACCAGGGCAGGAATCCGAATACAGTATTTCTGGATAATAGAACTTATTTCGTTGCCTCCTCTCTTACCTTGAGATTCTCCCCATATGTAGTAACAGAAACCGTCTCTTGTACGATTTTCAAAGATTTTACATGGCATATTTTCGTGAATAGTACAAGAGCAAAGTCTAACCATGTGGAGTATTTAAAACCTTTTTCAGGTCGAATGACGCACATACTACATCATTGCACTTTTGGGCGAGTTCTCGATGTGGACTGTACCTCTCTTTGCTGACTTCTTTTTCTTTCAGATGTTCTTCTTTCTGCGCTTTACTCTCTTCAGTATTTAAAACATCAAATTTCATACATTTTATGCATTTATCCTTTTTCGGAACGTGAAATCCGATATTAAATTCATTCTTCAAAATGTTTAAAAAGACTTTCTCACTGACCACGTTGACACCTGAAGTTTTCTGATCCTTGTAAATTCGATATAATTTTTTTTTGGTTTTTAAATTCAACGGGTAAGTAAAGTTTTGTACTATCCTTTCGGTAACAATGTGAAGGTAGCACTGGTATTTTTTTTATAAAATTAATGACGCTTTGACGAGTATCTTCCTTGGTTTTGTTGGCAGCTATAGTTTTGCCCCTGAGATGATCTTTTAAGCTTCTTTGGGACGCATGTGTCAGAATATAGTAAACGTAAGTTTGTGTGACATCTAAAGTATTCAATAAAAATGTTGGCATATTTTTCGCCTGTCTTCATTATGATTTATATAATATTCAAACGTATAGGTCCGTCGTCCGCTATTTCTATTCCGTTTTCTCTTAATATCCGGTCTTCAACTCATATAAACAAGCCAATCTCGTTGTCTTTCACTTGTCAAGCTCCAAAATTGTTTAAGCAAAGATAACCTTATCTCATCAGGTATGGATTGACAATCATTACCAAATTTCTTTGCGGTGTTTCTCTCCGTTTGCGTATAAATCTGTTAGATTTTATAAACTCTTCTCCTTTTTGCTTAGCTTCCTTTCTCCCTTGGTATTTTGTTTTTTATTTCTGTATTCTTTTTCTCCGAGTATTTTTGTCATCATTTCTCTCTGAAGATTTGTCAACATTTCTCTTAGAAAGATCCTTTTTTTAGTATTTTTTCTTGTTTGTGGCTTTTTCAGATTTGTCTGAATCACTGCTGCCTTGCCATGAACTTGAGTCACCGTCAGTAAAAAAAGGATCTTCATTGTAAGATATAAATTCACAGTAACTTTTTCGGTTTACTTTAAGCCGCTCTTGATGCTTTAGTTTCCGTTTTTGGCACTGGTACCTATTATCTTGAAGCACATTAATGTCCTCTGCAAAATTAGTTTCCCCAAAATGGTTATCGAGTGATGATTTGAGAACTTGGTCGTCGGCGTGTATAGCTACATTTGACGTCATGTTTGTAAGAATGATATTGTCGCACAACTCCTCAGCTGAAATAAAAAACAATCTGTCGAAATTGAATTGAAAAAAAAAAAGTTTTTGGTATCAAACTTTATTTTTAATTACATACAGTACGTAACAATTTCAGCCACACTATCACTTTGGAGGTTATTGTTGCCGGATGGCTTATCAGTACTGTTTTCGCGATTAATAGGAGGTGACTTACTGGTATTACTCACTGCTGGAATAAAACAAATTACCTATGTATGTATTATGAGGCAAATATTATTAGACAAATTATTTTAAGAAACAAAAAACCAATTTCAAAAAAGGTACTCATTAGGAATGTGACAAGATTCTACTTGATTGTTAATAAGGTAATCACTTCGTTATACAGAAATATTCGTTTTGGATTTCGATTTACATTATAACACGAACATTTACGTATTTACAGGTACTTACATTTACTAAAACACGCACTCTCTGTGTATGCGACGTAAAAATAAAGTACCTGTAAATGCGACGAAAGGTGATATGCCTCGACGGAAGTTCACCTATAAATGAAGCGCCACATCACAATCATTTCCTAATATTGGTAACGTCACTTACAAATAAGAGACCGAAATTCATTGCTTGTAGCGACAAGACTTGTTTTGTATAGTTAATTTTAATACACAATGTCGTAAATAATGCTTACTTTAACCGACTTTCGTCTTCATTTATGAAGGTAGCGAAATTAAATGAACCGACGTTTCGGGAATAAAAGACTATGTCGGTTAATTTAAATATTTATGTGGTTTTTTGTGTGTGTTTACTTTTACCGACAACACTGCTTTTTAGAGAGATTGCGAAAACAACTGAAATCAATAATTTACTATAATACTCATGCACGAAAAACACATTAACTCCATTATACAGATATAAGGTAAGCAAGGAGAAACGAATGTAGCGACTGAGCACCAACGGAATAGGAGTAAGCAAAAACACCTGTAGTGTTTAAAATAGCATTTCCTATGACGGAGAAAAACGATTTAAGTAACCTATAATATCCGAAACAAAAAAGGAAAAACACATTAAATAATAATATAACTATGGAGTCGGTACTTCAAGCGGTAAATGGACCAAAATTGCTTTAATTCTTTGTCACTTAATTTAGCGTCTAAAAAAATTGAGACTAAAAGTGCCATTACTTTAAGCGACACCAAAGTGGTCGGATCGCGACGAAACTAAGACCAATCGACGCAGAAAAAATCGCTGATTTCAAATATGTATATAACTTATTTTCGACCAAAGTGTCGCTTCAAGTGTTTTTCCTTTCCACCGTCGTTATGAATTCAATCGGCCCTCTTATATACAAAAAGCAACAGTTACTTTCCTAAGTAATACTAATATATTTTTATGAAAATGTTAAAAAATATGCCAGGACAGAGTTTGTATGGGCCATTACAAATTTACAGAGAATCGCCCATATATCCATGGGCCAAAGCATCAACTTACCCTTAGGTGGACTGTGTGCTCGTTTGAGAACAAATAAATATGACCAGGACATGTACCTTACACCAGTATAAATATGAATGCGTTTCTATTTGAACACAGCCGCGGCCAGAAGATAGTTGTGTTACTTCACACTGATGATTTAAATTAGTATTTTTATATACTTTCAATTGTTTCTATCGGAGTATAAAACTTTGAATGAAAACCCTAACAGCGTCTGTACGCAACGACGGCGCTACGAGCTGAAGAAAGACTAATGTATGGAGATATCCCCCGGACCATACAATACCTTCAAAACTCACTACCCGCACGCAGTGTTAACCAAAACGAGGCAACAAAGTAGTCCGAAAGCAGGGATATTTGAAATAGAGCATTGGAACATAGTGGGCAACAGCTGGTTTTCGTCACGAAGAAAGGGAGTGTCTTAACGATGAGCTTATTCTTCTTGAAGCCGCAATCGCATTGTCAACTGGTATTGTTATAGAAATGGCCAGCATAATATCATGTTGTCTTTTATACATGGCGGTACAACTACCTCGTATTTATTCCACCTAAACAAACTTTGACGCGCATTTTACCGATCGGGTATTAATATCCATCAGTTGCTGCAAATACTTCTGTAAAAGTATATATTTGTTATCGGGATTATATCACTCCCAACGATTAGATTTCATTTTATTATTTAATCGATATATCTTACCTTTAAAATTTTTCCTTTTATTTGATTATTATCTACCGACGAACAATATTTTTTGTATACCGACAATTTCTTTATAGAAGGTGACTAATTCGATTAATTAAACATTTTATATGATACACTGGCTGTTCCCTGCGACTTCGTCCGCGTTTAATTTATTACGATTGGATTTTATGGGTTTTAATTTTTTTACGCGGAAACCTAATTCTTTTTTAAAATAAAAGTAGTGGTAGAGAATGCCTCAAGGCATTAAGTCCGCCCTTTGTATTCTTTTGTTTTATGGAATGCAATAAAGAATAAATAAATAAAAAATAAACAAGCTATTCCTTATAACATCAGCTAGCCAGTGAAAATCTATCCAGCCATTTCGGATATTAGCCGGAACAGACAGACACATGTTTTTGTTATAATTACCGTATATATTTTTATCATATGCATTTAGTAAAAAGCTGTTATTTAGACATTACAAACAGACACTTAAATTTTATTTATTTGCATAGATAAGTAATATTAGTAAAATATTTATAAAATAATACATATTAATAAAATGACGTTACGACTTGGTATTGATTATAAATACAAATAGCATTTGCCTACTAATATAAAATGTATTATTGATTTGGCGATTGATTGGGTGTAATTTATTAGAATCGATTAGAGCTCACCCATTGAGCGAGTAACGAAGCTGTCTGTTATTTAATGAGGGCTAATAATCTTCCACTCACCAGATGTCGCTAGTTGGGAATGAGGTAAAGTTTTTTGTTACACAGTGTCAGTTAATTGAGAAATTAGGTTTAAATAATAGTTTATCAATATCTAGAGTATTATATTAGTACACAACACAATGCGTCAGTGGTTTGATTTTTAATTTTTTGCACATTATAATTCTTTTTTTAAAAAAAGTCGTCTTTTAGTTATATTTATATTTTGGTTTATTCATTTCTAATGTAATTAATATAAAATATAACTAATAATACAGAAAGAAACTTAAAAGATTACATTTTCCTAAGAAATTGTCGTGCCCGTTATGAAATCTGTCAAATATTTTACCTCAGTCTATAGTGGCGCCGCCCTGGTGGCAGAAAAAGTCGTGGATGCCCTCATTATCCGCATTATATCGTTTAAGTAAAAATTATCTTTGTTAATAATTATTAAAACTAAAAAAAATATTTAAGTAATTCGAATCTATCTTGTATAGATTCGAATTATTTAAATAATTTTATTGGTGCTTTCGATATTTTTAATTTTGAATAATTCGATAAAGATTCGTGAAAATAAGTATAGTTTTAAGTAATATGCGATACCACGTAAAATTACAGCTACAGGACGCTCGTAAGAGTCTTCTGTAAAGAAAACAGGCATAAAATAGCAATATAGAGTGCTTGGGGCCAAATACTTAAGCGCTACTCAATTTTAAGGCGAAAGCTCCAGGGTGGCCCGCGAACTTCAAATTTTCTTACGTTTTTTGCAATTTGCAGGTCAGTGTCAGGTTGTATGTTTAATAAAATGTGATTCACGACCGTGACGAGTATGTATTTACAGAATTATAATAATTATAATCATCAATACAATCCCCTAAGTTCGTATGTATAATCCTATTTTATGGCTATTTCCAGAAAAACTCATTCAAAGGAATTATATGAACTTGGAGGGTTGTATTGGTGATTTTAATGATAATAATTCTCTAAACACATACTCGTTAGGGTCGCGAATCATATTTTGTTAAACATTCAACCTGACCCTGACCTGCAAAGTCCAAGAAACGTAAGAAAATTTGAATTTCGCGGGCCACTCTGGAGTTTTCACCTTAAGATGTCGTTAATTCTCGTGGTGTCACAGTCACTTTGACTTATAGAGACAGCACGAGACTTAACGGCATCTTAAAATTGAGCAGCGTTTCAGTATTTGAGCAAAAGTCTCTTATAGTTGGTGTACGTGAACTGCATAATCTCAATTTTTATTAAAATTAGATTTTTGCAAATTTCATTGTTGTTAATATAATATATTCATGTAGGTAGCAGCATTAACTTGCTATCGGGTGGACTGACTGTGCCCGTTTGTTACTTAGATATAAAAAAGTCTATAATCAGTATCCTTATATGTCCAAATACCATATTGTTTGTAATTGATAAAAACTACAAATTTAAAACAGTTTTAAATTAAAAAAGTAAAACATCTGAAATACTTAAAAAGGCAAATCTTCCTTAAAATATCCCACAGCATTGGTTAAAGATTTATCGTCAACTTTTTCCAGTTTAACATAGAATAATTTAATTTCAAACATTTAATAACATTTCCGTGACTATTACAGCTCATTAGAAGTCCACTGCTGAACCGAGGCCACCCCCATAGATTGCATAATAAGGCATATTTACCATAGTTATGCTTGGGTTTTTTATTCACATATTATCAGAAAGATGCTGCTGCCCATCTGATGGTTCAGTTTCCCTCGGTCGTCCCTTACGACACTCACGTGATGATATGGAGTAGCGAATATTCTCACACCGTCACAACACCGTTAAAAGTTTTAATAAAATAATGTAAAATTGTATTTTATTAAATATTATATTTTAATTTATCTACGATTTAATAGAATACTATTATTTTAAATTTTAAGTCATTGAGCGACAAAATTGGAAAAATCAATTCCATTTTTAAGACATAAATATTAAGGATATTTCGATTATCCATCGCAAAAAATCGACTCAAAGACGTATACTACCTAATAATAATAATAAAAAATAACTTATTTTACCCTAGGGTGATTGGTTTAGAATGGCTAAACGGAATAACTCCATAAGTATTATTTTTCAATCAGATACTGTTTAAAAAATAGAGTGGCGTATCTGTTCTGGTGTACTTACATATATGCTGTATTATATATGTACCACACTAGGGGATGCCTTTTATCTCACACTGCTGAACTGTTGACTTCAATATTAGATTATTGTAGCAGAATGACACTGCTTTCTCGCACATGGTGCTTGGAGATCATGGTAGGTATAGTGTATTCTATCTGAGAACGCTGAAGCGGTTATGCATAATTAATTATCTTAATTTCTTTAGGTTACAGAGACAGCTTACTGAGCTCGTTTGCCATAAGAACACAAAATATGTAATTACTATTATTTAACGAATAATGTAATCATTCTGTTCCGTCTTGATGTTACAAAAAGACACAAAAATAATACACTATGATTAGATCTCACGTAATCGTATTAACATTTTTTGCATAAATGTGCATATAATTTGAATTTTAAAGAATATCGGCTGATCAGCTAAACGTTGATTTTTGTATTAAACGGAAATATATAAAAATATCCATCATCATCATTGTACTTTGCCTTTTTGAAAGTCGTCAAGTGTACCTGTGAGACAATTCGTAATAACTCAAAAACAGCACGTAGGCGTGACGTAGTAGGTAAAACGGTCTATAGTTCTTCAAAAGGGCGTCGTTGTCTTTCTTAAAAAACGAAACCACTACTTCACTGCTTAAAACCTTCGGAGTAACGCCACTTTGAAGGATAGAATGTAACTGCTTCGAATATAATATTTCTAAGAGGAACACAAAACATTACAATAAAAGCATTGGGGATGTTTTGGTATTGTTTTAATTTTTCTTAGACCTTTAAATTAACTATTTAAGTAACTTTAAATGTTTTATTTAACACATCGATAATGGATTATTGATGTGTTTAATTAATAAAGGAGTTGAAATTTCGTAGCATTCGCACTAAACCAGTATGATGTGTGATGATTACAGTCTGAGAAGCGTTCCATTTTAATCCACAGAGGTGATAACGCATTATTTGAAGGTTTTGAAGGTGTCCATGGATGGATGGCAGTAGCCACTTACCATCAGGAGAATTGTAAGTTCATTTGTCACTTAAGTTACGTAATAACGATTAAAAGACAATTTGACTAGCTGTCTGGTAAAAAAATATAGAATTGACTGTTTACAAACTTACGCGTAATGTAATTAAGTCGTAAGAATATCGAAAAGTTACTTACCTACTGATAAATCATTGTTTTTCATAGAGATTAATCGGTATCAAACATTTTGCGAATTATCTGTACTAGAAATCATACTTTCTAAGAATCATACTGATAATTTTAATTCATGTATAAAACCTAGAGAATGTATAAATTGTCTGCAGTTCTAAAATTGCTATCATAAGTTTCTGTGCATAACGGGAAGATTACAACAAATAATATTTTTTAGGAATATAATGAAAGGTAGGTATTAACATCTTTATTAATTGTCAAAGTAGCATGTTTGTTAACGATAAAATTGTGACCATATTATAGTGACTTTATATAATATAATGTGAGTGCAGTTTCCATTGTATTAAAATGTACAAGGACTTTAATATAATTGGTATTATTTCATAAATATTAAATTTTTTTCGCTTAGACTAAAAATAATACAGAGATTTTTATTTTTTATTTTGTTATCACTTTGTGTGCCATGTCGTTTGAATTAGGATAACATTGAAACTTTTCTCATGTAAGTTAATTATAATTCGTTTGAGAAATAAAATATCTTAAACCACAAATATTAAATTATAGGATATTTTAAACACAAGAAGGTGAAAAAATATATTATATATATATATATATATATATATATATATATATATATATATATATATATATATATATATATATATATATATATATCTTAATTGCACATATTTTAAGATTATTATCGAAAACCTAAGTTAATAATTATTAAAAATTATTACGTAACATATTCTAGACATGAGTATTATCTATATGATTATATATCTATTATGAGTATTATGTTATTGAGTATATTAATTATTTCTTTAAATATTCTATATTTTTGAAAATCAAATATTTTTTGGTAATAAAATATTCATGTGCTGTTATTATTATTATTTTCAGGAGCTGGGATCAGTTTGATCCTTGCACTTGCAGTCGCTCGTGGATATGTAGTAGATACAAATCAGAATGGGTGCCCCTTTGACTTAACCATTGAAAAGTTGCTTGAACACGAATATTGCAACAAGTTCTACCAATGTTTAAGAGGTGAATTAGTAGAACACACGTGTCCTAAAGGTTTATTTTTCAATATTGAAGTTGATCAATGTGATTGGTCGGAGAATGTTGATTGTGGAAACAGAGTCATAGCCGATGATGAGGATAAAGATGGTTCTGACGAAGATGAGAGCAGTAACGATAGTGGTGGCAATTGCAACCCTAGCGAGGCACCCGTAATCTGTGCAGCTAAAGGTTCCGATGGTGTACTAATAGCTCACGAGAACTGTAACCAGTTTTACAAATGTTCAGAAGGAGTACCAATAGCATTGTTCTGTCCAGCAAATCTTTTGTACAATCCAAAGACAGAACAATGCGACTGGCCTCAAAATGTACAGTGTGGCAACAGAGTTATACCTGAAGATAACGGAAGTGCCGGAGGGGATATCGGAGGCAGTGACAATGGAAATGATAGTTCAGGAGTAGGCAGTGATGGTAATAACAAAAGTTGCAACTGTAATCCAGGAGAAGCTGCTTCCATTTGCGCAGCTCAAGGATCTGAAGGTCAATTTGTAGCTCATGAAAATTGTAACCAGTTGTACAAGTGTTGTGATGGCAAACCAATGACGATGACCTGTCCGACTGGACTTCTATATAATGCTTACACTGAACTATGCGATTGGCCTCAAAACGTTAAATGTGGTGATAGAGTTATCCCAGAAAACAACGAAAATGGAGATAGTGGAAGTAGTGGAGGAGGAAGCGGAGGTGGTGGCAGTGAAGGCGGTGGTGGCAGCATTGATGGCGGTAACGGAGAAAATGGTAATGACAATAACAATACTTGCAACTGCAATCCCGAAGAAGCTCCCACAATCTGCGCTGCTGAAGGATCTGAAGGGGCACTTGTTGCTCATGAAAATTGTTATCAATTCTACAAATGTTGTAATGGGAAACCACTGACGATGACCTGTCCATCAGGCCTTTTTTATAACGCTTATATTGAGCTATGCGATTGGCCTCAAAATGTACAGTGCGGTGACCGAGTAATTCCAGAAGATAACGATAATGATGAAAGCGGCAGTGGGGGAGGAGGCAGCGGAGATGGCGGCATTGGAGGTGGTGAGGGCAACGGTGACGGCGAATTAGAAGGTGGTGGTGAAAATAATAAAACTTGTAACTGTAATCCCGGAGAAGCTCCCTCAATCTGCGCCGTCAAAGAATCAGACGACATTCTTGTTGCTCATGAAAATTGTAACCAGTACTACATATGCTCTAACGGCTTGCCCGTAGGTCAAAGTTGTCCTGTGGGTCTTCTGTACAACCCTTACACTGAGCGATGCGATTGGCCTGAAAACGTACAATGTGGCGACAGAGTTATATCTGGAGGCGGTAGTGACAACAATAATAACACTTGCAACTGTAATCCCGGAGAAGCACCCTCAATCTGCGCCGGTGAAGGATCAGAAGGCGTCCTTATAGCTCACGTAAATTGTAACCAGTTCTACACATGCTCCAGCGGCTTGCCCATAGTACAAAGTTGCCCTGTAAACCTAATGTACGACCCTCTTACTGAGCGCTGCGATTGGCCTGAAAACGTAGAGTGTGGTGATAGAGTAATTCCTGTGGATGACAATAATGGAGACAGCGGCAGTAGCGGCGGTAGCTCTGGAGGCGGTGGCTCTGGAGGCAGTGGCTCTGGAGGCGGTGGCTCTGGAGGCGGTGACTCTGGAGGCGGTGGCTCTGGAGGCGGTGGCTCTGGAGGCAGTGGCTCAGGAGGCGGTGGCTCTGGAGGCGGTGGCTCTGGAGGCGGTGGGTCTGGAGGCGGTGGGTCTGGAGGTGGTGGCTCTGGAGGCGGTGGCTCTGGAGGTGGTGGCTCTGGAGGCGGTGGCTCTGGAGGCGGTGGCTCTGGAGGCGGTGGCTCTGGAGGCGGTGGCTCTGGAGGCGGTGGCTCTGGAGGCAGTGGCTCTGGAGGCGGTGGTAGCGAAAATAATAATACTTGCAACTGCAATCCCGGAGAAGCTCCCTCAATCTGCGCTGTAAAAGAATCAGAAGGCATCCTTGTTGCTCATGAAAATTGTAACCAGTTCTATATATGCTCTAATGGCTTGCCCGTAGTACAAAGTTGCCCAGTAAAGCTGCTGTACAACCCTTTCACTGAGCGATGCGATTGGCCTGAAAATGTACAGTGTGGTGACAGAGTCATTCCAGAGGATTGCGGTAATGGAGACAACGGCAATGGTGGAGGAGAAAGCGGAGGCGGTGGCTCCGGAGGCGGTGGATCTGGAGGCGGTGGCTCCGGAGGTGGTGGCTCTGGAGGCGGTGGTTCAGGAGGCGGTGGCTCTGGAGGCGGTGGTAGCGAAAATAATAACACTTGCAACTGCAATCCCGGAGAAGCTCCCTCAATCTGCGCCGTAAAAGGATCAGAAGGCAGCCTTGTTGCTCATGAAAATTGTAACCAGTTCTACATATGCTCTAACGGTTTACCCGTAGTCAACAGTTGCCCAGTAAATCTGCTTTACAACCCTTACACTGAGCGATGCGATTGGCCTGAAAACGTACAGTGCGGTGACAGAGTAATTCCAGAGGATAGCAGTAATGGAGACAGCGGCAATGGTGGAGGAGAAAGCGGAGGCGGTGGCTCTGGAGGCGGTGGATCTGGAGGCGGTGGCTCCGGAGGTGGTGGCTCTGGAGGCGGTGGCTCTGGAGGCGGTGGCTCAGGAGGCGGTGGCTCTGGAGGCGGTGGCTCTGGAGGCGGTGGCTCCGGAGGGGGTGGCTCTGGAGGCGGTGGCTCTGGAGGCGGTGGCTCTGGAGGCGGTGGCTCTGGAGGCGGTGGCTCTGGAGGCGGTGGCTCTGGAGGCGGTGGCTCCGGAGGGGGTGGCTCTGGAGGGGGTGGCTCTGGAGGCGGTGGCTCAGGAGGCGGTGGCTCTGGAGGCGGTGGCTCTGGAGGCGGTGGCTCTGGAGGCGGTGGCTCTGGAGGCGGTGGCTCTGGAGGCGGTGGTAGCGAAAATAATAACACTTGCAACTGCAATCCCGGAGAAGCTCCCTCAATCTGCGCCGTAAAAGGATCAGAAGGCATCCTTGTTGCTCATGAAAATTGTAACCAGTTCTACATATGCTCTAACGGTTTACCCGTAGTCAACAGTTGCCCAGTAAATCTGCTTTACAACCCTTACACTGAGCGATGCGATTGGCCTGAATACGTACAGTGCGGTGACAGAGTAATTCCAGAGGATAGCAGTAATGGAGACAGCGGCAATGGTGGAGGAGAAAGCGGAGGCGGTGGCTCTGGAGGCGGTGGATCTGGAGGCGGTGGCTCCGGAGGTGGTGGCTCTGGAGGCGGTGGCTCAGGAGGCGGTGGCTCAGGAGGCGGTGGCTCTGGAGGCGGTGGCTCTGGAGGCGGTGGTAGCGAAAATAATAACACTTGCAACTGCAACCCCGGAGAAGCTCCCTCAATCTGCGCCGTAAAAGGATCAGAAGGCAGCCTTGTTGCTCATGAAAATTGTAACCAGTTCTACATATGCTCTAACGGTTTACCCGTAGTCAACAGTTGCCCAGTAAATCTGCTTTACAACCCTTACACTGAGCGATGCGATTGGCCTGAAAACGTACAGTGCGGTGACAGAGTAATTCCAGAGGATAGCAGTAATGGAGACAGCGGCAATGGTGGAGGAGAAAGCGGAGGCGGTGGCTCTGGAGGCGGTGGATCTGGAGGCGGTGGCTCCGGAGGTGGTGGCTCTGGAGGCGGTGGCTCTGGAGGCGGTGGCTCAGGAGGCGGTGGCTCTGGAGGCGGTGGCTCTGGAGGCGGTGGCTCCGGAGGGGGTGGCTCTGGAGGCGGTGGCTCTGGAGGCGGTGGCTCTGGAGGCGGTGGCTCTGGAGGCGGTGGCTCTGGAGGCGGTGGCTCCGGAGGGGGTGGCTCTGGAGGCGGTGGCTCAGGAGGCGGTGGCTCTGGAGGCGGTGGCTCTGGAGGCGGTGGTAGCGAAAATAATAACACTTGCAACTGCAATCCCGGAGAAGCTCCCTCAATCTGCGCCGTAAAAGGATCAGAAGGCATCCTTGTTGCTCATGAAAATTGTAACCAGTTCTACATATGCTCTAACGGTTTACCCGTAGTCAACAGTTGCCCAGTAAATCTGCTTTACAACCCTTACACTGAGCGATGCGATTGGCCTGAAAACGTACAGTGCGGTGACAGAGTAATTCCAGAGGATAGCAGTAATGGAGACAGCGGCAATGGTGGAGGAGAAAGCGGAGGCGGTGGCTCTGGAGGCGGTGGATCTGGAGGCGGTGGCTCCGGAGGTGGTGGCTCTGGAGGCGGTGGCTCTGGAGGCGGTGGCTCAGGAGGCGGTGGCTCTGGAGGCGGTGGCTCTGGAGGCGGTGGCTCCGGAGGGGGTGGCTCTGGAGGCGGTGGCTCTGGAGGCGGTGGCTCTGGAGGCGGTGGCTCTGGAGGCGGTGGCTCCGGAGGGGGTGGCTCTGGAGGCGGTGGCTCAGGAGGCGGTGGCTCTGGAGGCGGTGGCTCTGGAGGCGGTGGCTCTGGAGGCGGTGGTAGCGAAAATAATAACACTTGCAACTGCAATCCCGAAGAAGCTCCCTCAATCTGCGCCGTAAAAGGATCAGAAGGCATCCTTGTTGCTCATGAAAATTGTAACCAGTTCTACATATGCTCTAACGGTTTACCCGTAGTCAACAGTTGCCCAGTAAATCTGCTCTACAACCCTTACACTGAGCGATGCGATTGGCCTGAAAACGTACAGTGCGGTGACAGAGTAATTCCAGAGGATAGCAGTAATGGAGACAGCGGCAATGGTGGAGGAGAAAGCGGAGGCGGTGGCTCTGGAGGCGGTGGATCTGGAGGCGGTGGCTCCGGAGGTGGTGGCTCTGGAGGCGGTGGCTCTGGAGGCGGTGGCTCAGGAGGCGGTGGCTCAGGAGGCGGTGGCTCTGGAGGCGGTGGCTCTGGAGGCGGTGGCTCCGGAGGTGGTGGCTCTGGAGGCGATGGCTCAGGAGGCGGTGGCTCTGGAGGCGGTGGCCCTGGAGGCGGTGGCTCTGGAGGCGGTGGTAGCGAAAATAATAACACTTGCAACTGCAATCCCGGAGAAGCTCCCTCAATCTGCGCCGTAAAAGGATCAGAAGGCATCCTTGTTGCTCATGAAAATTGTAACCAGTTCTACATATGCTCTAACGGTTTACCCGTAGTCAAAAGTTGCCCAGTAAATCTGCTTTACAACCCTTACACTGAGCGATGCGATTGGCCTGAAAACGTACAGTGCGGTGACAGAGTAATTCCAGAGGATAGCAGTAATGGAGACAGCGGCAATGGTGGAGGAGAAAGCGGAGGCGGTGGCTCTGGAGGCGGTGGCTCAGGAGGCGGTGGCTCTGGAGGCGGTGGCTCTGGAGGCGGTGGTTCTGGAGGCGGGGGATCTGGAGGCGTTGGCTCTGGTGGTGGTGGTTCTGGAGGCGGTGGCTCAGGAGGCGGTGGTAGCGACAATAATAACACTTGCAACTGCAATCCCGGAGAAGCTCCCTCAATTTGCGCCGTAAAAGGATCAGAAGGCATCCTTGTTGCTCATGAAAATTGTAACCAGTTCTACATATGCTCCAATGGCCTGCCCGTAGTACAAAGTTGCCCAGTAAATCTGCTTTACAACCCTTACACTGAGCGATGCGATTGGCCTGAAAACGTACAGTGCGGTGACAGAGTAATTCCAGAGGATAGCAGTAATGGAGACAGCGGCAATGGTGGAGGAGAAAGCGTAGGCGGTGGCTCTGGAGGCGGTGGATCTGGAGGCAGTGGCTCCGGAGGTGGTGGCTCTGGAGGCGGTGGCTCAGGAAGCGGTGGCTCAGGAGGCGGTGGCTCTGGAGGCGGTGGTTCTGGAGGCGGTGGCTCTGGAGGCGGTGGTAGCGACAATAATAACACTTGCAACTGCATTCCCGGAGAAGCTCCCTCAATCTGCGCCGTAAAAGAATCAGAAGGCGTCCTTGTTGCTCATGAAAATTGCAACCAGTTCTATAAATGCTCCAATGGCTTGCCCATAGTACAAAGTTGCCCAGTAAACCTCCTGTACAACCCTTACACTGAACGATGTGATTGGCCTGAAAACGTACAGTGCGGTGACAGAGTAATTCCAGAGGATAGCGGTAATGGAGACAGCGGTAGTGGTGGTGGAGAAAGCGGGGGCGGTGGCTCTGGAGGCAGTGGCTCAGGAGGCGGTGGCTCTGGAGGAGGTGGCTCTGGAAGCGGTGGCTCTGGAAGCGGTGGCTCTGGAGGCGGTGGCTCTGGAGGCGGTGGTAGCGACAATAATAACACTTGCAACTGCATTCCCGGAGAAGCTCCCTCAATCTGCGCCGTAAAAGAATCAGAAGGCATCCTTGTTGCTCATGAAAATTGTAACCAGTTCTATAAATGCTCCAATGGCTTGCCCATAGTACAAAGTTGCCCAGTAAACCTCCTGTACAACCCTTACACTGAACGATGTGATTGGCCTGAAAACGTACAGTGCGGTGACAGAGTAATTCCAGAGGACAGCGGTAATGGAGACAGCGGTAATGGTGGAGAAGAAAGCGGAGGCGGTGGCTCAGGAGGCGGTGGCTCAGGAGGCGGTGGCTCAGGAGGCGGTGGCTCAGGAGGCGGTGGCTCTGGAGGCGGCGGCTCTGGAAGCGGTGGATCTGGAGGTGGTGGCTCTGGAGGCGGTGGCTCTGGAGGCGGTGGTAGCGATAATAATAACACTTGCAACTGCATTTCCGGAGAAGCGCCCTCAATTTGCGCCGTAAAAAAATCAGAAGGCATCCTTGTTGCTCATGAAAATTGTAACCAGTTCTATAAATGCTCCAATGGCTTGCCCATAGTACAAAGTTGCCCAGTAAACCTCCTGTACAACCCTTACACTGAACGATGTGATTGGCCTGAAAACGTACAGTGCGGTGACAGAGTAATTCCAGAGGATAGCGATAATGGAGATAGCGGCAATGGTGGAGGAGGAAACGGAGGCGGTGGCTCTGGAGGCGGTGGCTCAGGAGGCGGTGGCTCTGGAGGCGGTGGCTCTGGAGGCGGTGGCTCTGGAAGCGGTGGATCTGGAGGCGGTGGTAGCGGCAATAATAACACTTGCAACTGCAATCCCGGAGAAGCTCCCTCAATCTGCGCCGTTAAAGAATCCGAAGGCATCCTTGTTGCTCATGAAAATTGTAACCAGTTCTACATATGCTCCAATGGCCTGCCCGTAGTACAAAGTTGCCCAGTAAACCTCCTTTACAACCCTTACACTGAACGATGTGATTGGCCTGAAAACGTACAGTGCGGTGACAGAGTAATTCCAGAGGATTGCGGTAATGGAGACAGCGGCAGTGGCGGAGGAGGAAGCGGAGGTGGTGGTAGTGGATCTGGAGGCGATGGTAACGATAATAGTAACACTTGCAACTGCAATCCTAGAGAAGCTCCTTCAATCTGCTCCGTTGACGGATCAGAAGGCGTTCTTGTTGCTCATGAAAATTGTAACCAGTTCTTTATATGCTCTAATGGCCTGCCCGTTGCTCAAAATTGTCCAGTAAATCTGCTGTACAACCCTTACACTGAGCGATGTGATTGGCCAGACAAAGTAGATTGTGGTAATCGTATTATATCCGATATTGATGAGGAAAATAATGATGCTGAAGATAACAAACCTGAATCTGGTAACAGTGATCCTAGTAAAGCACCTACTATCTGTGCTACTGAAGGTTCCGATGGAGTGCTAATTGCTCACGAAAATTGCAACCAATTCTACAAATGCTATGAAGGTGTACCGGTTGCCTTTAATTGTTCGCCAAATCTTTTATACAATCCTGTGCACGAATGGTGCGACTGGGCACAGAATGTAGATTGTGGTAATAGAATTCAATAACTTGCCTATATTTGCAGTACACATAATAGGGACTTTATGCTTTAATAAGTTATTAGTATAATGTAATTTTGATTATTTTTAAACAATGCATGTTTAAAATAATTTTTACTATCCCATTGTACTCCTATGTTGCTCGAGCTATTAAAACATAAATAAATATGTTATAACTTTCAATACGATGACTTCTATATTTTTGGTGTTGTTTGTAATATGCATTTATTTTGTTTGAATTATTATGAATAAAAACTGCATTGTTACTTATGGAGTTTGTTTTATTCACGCTATTAATCTAAAGCGGGAGTTTAAAGATATCCATGACTCCAATTTCTGATAAACGGTGGTTTAACCCGCATCGATGTACAGGAGAGAATTCACTGGCTGATGATGGTGATGATGAAGAAGCCATCTTAAATTTAGGATCGTAGGTGTGGTGTTTTCGTCGCATGGCACTGACGTGAACTATAATTAGTAGTAGGACGTAAAATTCTTCGGCATATTGTACAGAAGAGTACAATCTGCCACTTTGCCTTGCGTATGTGGACTATGAGAAAGCCTTTCATTTCGTCGAAATTTGGGCGGTGCTACAGTCCCTTCAGCGGTGCCAAGTTGACTGTCGGTATATCGAAGTGCTGAAATGTTTGTATAGTAGGACTACGATGGCTATCCGAGTACAGAATCAGAGTACAAAACCTATCTAACTGCAAAGAGGTGTAAGACAGGGTGACATTACATCTCCGAAACTCTTCACCGCTGCATTGGAAGACGCTTTCAAGCTACTGGACAGGAAAGGATACGGTATTAACATTAATGGCGAGTACATCATTCATCTTCGATTTGACGACGATATAGTCCTTATGGTAGAATCGCTGGAGGACCTTAGCACTATGCTCAATGACCTCAATAGTGTCTCCCAACGGGTCTTAACATGAACATGGACAAAACAAAGATCATGTTTAATGTCCATGTCGCACCTATGCCGGTAGTTGTTGGGAGCACTAAGCTCGAAGTTGTTGACGAGTATGTTTACCTGGGACAAATAGTCCGACTAGGTAAGTCCAACTTCCGACCGAGAGGTCAATGGTCAACTCGGTTGGGCAGCGTTCGCGAAATTACGGCACATCTTCTCGTCAGGTATACCCCAAAACTTGAAAACGAGACTGTACAATCAGTGCGTGTTGCCAGTGATGACCTGTGGATCTGAGACGTGTTCCTTCACTGCTGGCCGGATGAGGAAGCTCAAGGTTGCTCAGCGAGCTATGGAGCTATATAGCCCACTATGCTCGGAGTTTCTCTGCGTGATACACTTAGAAATGAGGATATCCGCAGTAGAACCAGAGTAACCGACATAGCCCAACGGATTAGTAAGCTAAAGTGGCAATGGGCCGGCCAAATAGCTCGATGAACCGACATCCGATGGGGAAAAAAGGTTCTCGAGTGGCGGCCTCGAACCGGCGGTCGAAGTGTAGGGCGTCCCCCCCCTAATTGGAGCGACGACCTGGTAAGACATGCAGGAAGTCGATGGATGCAGGTGGCTCAGGACCACGTTTTGTGACATTCTTTGGGGGAGGCCTATGTTCAACAGTGGACTTGTCAAGGGCTGTAATGATGATGATGATGATGATGATGTGGTACACCGTTGTAATACCGTATTTGATACGCCTCGTTTTGGACAAAACCTCGTATCTGATACACCTCGTATCGAATACACGTATCATAATCGGTAGTATGGTTGTATGTGGTTACTGTATTATGATACGACGATGTGATACGATGCCACTTGGTTCTGACAAGTTTGAACGTAGTGGTTTCTATCGCTAAACATGTCTACAGTTTTCACCATAGTCATCTTCGTCTGTTTTTCATGCTTAACCGATTCGTTGCGGTACCGATTTTCGACATATTTTAGCTGTGGCGGCGAACGAAAAATTCATGACACGCCTGGCGTGTCAATCGCCACAGACACGCCTATTGTGCCATCCGCCATGTGTAAAAGTAATGTTCTTTTTTATGCTTTTTTTACTTGTTTAGACCTAATTAAGTTTATTTGACATCAAACATCAGTTACAAACGGAAGGATACTTGTTTTTAGTGGGTAACTGCGTGTTTTCTACGTGTTTTCTTTGAAATTGAGAGTAAGTGACTTTTTTAATGCAGAGAGACCTTTGTACTATTTTTTTGTTTTATAAAAAAAATCATTTATATAAGTAGGTACAGCTAAATCACCCTGGAAAACCTTGGTCCTTATTAAATTAAATTTTCACCTAATAATAACATTTGTAAATATGAAACAATCAAGATCCTCAATTTGGGAAAAAACAATGTTTATGATTCATTGATATTTACAAATGTTAAATATTATTTAATGTTATACAAATGTAAAAGTAAAGTCGATCTGAAAGCGTCTAATTAGTAAGAATAGCAAAACAAGTGTTTTCAAAAGGAAACAAACGCCAAAAGGATTGACAAGACTATTTATTAGCGATTTTTTTTATGCATGAACGGTTTCAAACTGTTTCAAGCAAAAATAAACCTTATACCATATCACAAGAGCACATGGTACTTCGTAGGTCTACTCATTCATATGATAGTAATAAGACGGTAGTTCAACCATTTTAAGCAAAATTAAACAATAAGACAAACGCATTGTATTTTTTTCTGCCGACTTCCAAAAAGGAGACGGTACTCAATTCGAGTGTATGTTTTTTTCTTTTTTTATGTGTGTTACCTCATAACTTTGTACTGGGTGAACCGATCTCGATGATTCTTTTTTTAAATGAAAGCTGATAGTTCTGGTGTGGTCCAGTATGAATTTGATCAAGGTCAGACCAATGGCTATTGAGTTATTCTTAAATAACTTATATAGAAGTCGCTTATATTGAAGTCGGCTGTACAAAATTTTTAATTTTTAATTATTTTAACAGGAGACTTGTTTTCCAGAAATTTATTTACAACTCGAGTTTGTGAGCGATCGCAATGAGTGCTATTATTTGTTACTTATTAGACTATTTTCCCACAACATGATTGAAAGCCTACAAAGTAAAAAGAGTACCATGTACAAGTTAAAATAAGGTTGTCAACCCCTAAAAATTTCAAATTTTCAAAATATCCAGAAACGAAGCCGCAGGCATGAACTACTTGCAAAATAATGAATATTTTGTTCTGGATAAATTTTCCAAAAAAGTAATTTGAGCGAGTTATAACGATTTTTAAAAAGACACGACTCGCGTGTCATACGCCACACAAAAGTAATCGATGGCACACCTGGCGTGCCACCCGCACTGAACCGTTTAATATAAGAATCTTTATTCCTCTGCAAATTCTTACTGTAGATGTCCGTCTTCAGTAAGAATTTGCAGTACAGGGGATCCTGCTAACGCGTATACTATAGTACAGGACAGTAACATGTAGGATTCATCTGAGGACTTACTTTCTAAGTTCGGAAGAAGTAGAACTCACAGCAAAAAAACTTGCAATTCATTTAAAGTGTGGTACTTGGCGATAATTTCGAATAAGTGTGGTTTAGATATGCTATGGAGAGGGCTATGCTCGGGGTTTCTCTGCGTGATAATCTTAGAAATGAGGATATCCGCAGTAGAACTAGAGTGACCGACATAGTCCAACGGATTAGTAAGTTGAAGTGGCAATCTGGCCGGCCATATAGTTTGAAGAACCGACAACTGATGTGAAATAAGGTTCTCGCGTGGCAACCTTGTACCGGTAGGCAAAGTGTAGGGCGTCCTCCCACTAGATGGAGTGACGACCTGGTAAGACATGCAGGAAGTCGATGGATGCAGGTGGTTCAGGACCGTGCTTTGTGGCATTCCCTGGGGGAGGCCTATGTTCAGTAGTGGACTTATGAAGGGCTGTAATGTTGATGATGAGGGTGATGATGGTTTAAATACATTACGAGCACTAGTTATTTCTATTCATGTATTTCTTTTCTTTCTTATATTTGTTTCCTTATATAACTGCAGAAAGAGTCCGTATAAATGAATTCATGATTCTGTAGAACCTTAACAATGTCATTCATCATAGAGCAACACTGGCCACCCTCGGGCAGGAGGGAAGTAGCAATAGCGTTTTTTACCGATATAGAACTGTCTGTAATTTTTTGTGGAGGAAATCTACGCACGCATAAACAATCGTTAGACACTACAAAACCGACACAAGACAATGAAAACAATAAACAAACAATTTCACACACAGATACATTATAACAGTATCGATCGGTGATAGGGATAACTCGGATATAGACACGATCAGTCGCTCGAACGATCTGCACACTGTATGAGGGCGAGCGGCCTGTGTTGGTAAACAAATCCGAAACAACACGACCGTTATTATTGCAATTTTTAAGTAAATAGCAATAATGTGATTAAAAATTACTTGAATATGAAAGGTGACGCCATATTTTTATAAATTTGACCCGACATATCTCTTTTTGCAGCAAGAACTGAAAAATTCGGCATTTTTGTAGAACGTCGATTCAGCCGCGCAACTGGATTTAGTCTAGTGAATAGGCTGCAAATAGTTTTATTATACGCTTAAGACCGCGTGGACTTATACTTTGACAGACGAGAACACCTGCGTATGGTAACTCCCCCTGGGCCGCCGGTGGTCCATGTTGCTCTATGTCATTCATAGTTAATATCATCATCATCATCATTACAGCCTTTCATAAGTCCACTGCTGAACATAGGCCTCCTCCAAGGAATGCCAAGCACGGTCCTGAGCCACCTGCATCCATCAACTTCCTGCATGTCTTACCAGGTCGTCACTCCATCTCGTTAGCTCATAGTTAATATAAATATGGTATAATATACAGCGTTATTTTGCAATAACTGGCCAAATTTGCAGAGAAGGTTCGGAATATGTAATATAGGCAAATGGTGAAGAAAAGTTAATTAAAAAATCTCAAACATTCTGTACTTTTTATCTTATAAATTCAAAATGCGCGGTAATGCATTTTTTAAATTGATTGCCATTCATAAATATCTAACACCATTGAGTTATATGTACTACGTACTAGAGAAGCCATTCCGAACATTGACTATGTTCAACTGAACTGTAGTGCAGTCCCTATAGTCCATACAAACTAAATATTGTGTAAATTGAAGATTTGTGAATTCCATAAAATAATT
Organism: Parnassius glacialis; assembly: GCA_033319125.1. Lineage (NCBI taxonomy): Eukaryota > Metazoa > Arthropoda > Insecta > Lepidoptera > Papilionidae > Parnassius > Parnassius glacialis. The sequence goes on along the minus strand of JAVANC010000028.1, from coordinate 33,564,755 downwards.
ATTATTACATTTTATTTAGAAATATGTTTGTTTAGATTAAATTAAGATATTTTATATTAAATTCTTATATTTATTTTATATCAATATCTTATTTTATATCAAATTAAAGTCTTCGCTCATGCGCGACTACTACTACCGCGCATGCGCGAAGACATAGAGTAGGACACAGTTTTTGTTTGGAATGGCTTCTCTAGTACGCAGTACATATAACTCAATGTCTAACACCTACTATTTTACTACGCACGCATACTTTCGTAAGAGTCGATTAGTTCGTAAAAACGTGAATTGAATCGCACACAAAGGAGCATGCGTACGCGTAGTTATTGTCCATAAATCACATTCGATATGGAATAATTTCAAATAATAGTAGAAGCCTTATTTTTTCGAATTTTCAAAAACTGCAATTACAGTATATCATTGTTTATATACTTGAACTTAAGTGTAAAATTTTGGCTACTCTGAAAAATAACCCTGTATATTTGTTTTTAATTTTAGCTTTAGTATATTTGGCAGGTGTGATGTTAAAAGCTTAAAAGGGCCACCTGCATGCATTCGAATATATTATACTTATTAGTCGTAAAATTATTATTCTTCTACTGGATCCAGTAGTCTCGTATCCTATAATAATCATATGATTGTTTAATAAGAACAGCATTACTTTTTAATACATCGTTATTTTCCTTAGTGTCTGGTATTCCTTGTAGTATCATTATTGAAGACGAAGTTTTTACGACAAAAACGGCACACAGCACGTTCTTCAAACGCAGCACTGATATTGTATGCTGTCTCTCCTGAGTTAGAACCACGTCGGATCTCTGTTGATGTTTAACTCAAATACTGAATGAAAAAACAATTAAAAGTCAAGCAATAGAATGTTATAATCTTTTTAAATTAAGAATTTTATAGTTTTTGTGTAAAAGAGTTTTAATTACTAGTGGGGGGCCCGCTTTACACTTCAACTACCGGTATGAAGTTGCTACTCGAGAATCTTTCTTCCCTATCGGTTGTCGGTTCTTCGAGCTATATGCTATGTCGGTTACTCTGGTTCTACTATTGATATTCTAATTTCCAAGTTTATCATGCAGAGAAACCGCGAGTGTAACCATCTTCATAGCGCGAAGAGTGACTTTATGCTTCTTCTTACGGCCAGCAGTGAAAGACCGTCTCAGACCCATATTTTTTTAAATACTAGCAGTGTTATTAACATTGCTAATACTCCTGTGGTAAGCTTAAAATACTTTTGTTAGGATTGGTCCACGAATAGTCGAATGGCGGATTTCGAACCCACGAACTTTTGAATTCGGCTGGTAACACGCACTGGTTGTTCTCTAGTTAAAGGTATTCTAAGGTATACCTTACAAGTTCTTGTTTTCAAGTTCTAAGGTATACCTGAAGAGAAGATGTGTTGTAATCTCCCGAACACTACCCAGCCGATTTGAATCCATCGATTGAACTCTCGGTTGAAGTTGGAAATACCTAGTTGGACTTACCTATATATGAGTTATAACTTACCTAAGACATTTGTCCTAGGTAAGTTATAACTCATCATCAACTTCGAGCGTAGTGCTCCCAACGACTACTGGCATATGCGTGACATGAGCGTCACACATAACCTTTGTTTTGTCCATGATCATCTTAAGACCTATCCGTTGGGAGGCACTATTGAGGTCATTGAGCATAGAGCATAGGTCCTTCAGTGTTGTCTATATCTTATTATCAAAAAATCGAAGATAAGTGATACTCGCCATGTTAATAGCGTATCTTTTCTGGTCCAGTAACTTAAAAACGTCTTCCAATGCAGCGATGAAGAGTATCGGGAATATAAATTCACCCTGTCTTACACCTCTCTGCAATTGGATAGGTTTCATAAGCTGGTTCTGTATTCGGATAGCCATTGTAACCCTAGTGTACAAACACTTGAACACTTAGATCATAGAATTCTTACGCATAGAAACGCAGTCCAGTACAAAACACGAGCGTTAAAATGGTCTGCGCCCTCTTTTCCCAAAAGAGGGTCGCTTCCGATACGGCATAAGAAGCTTTAAACAGCTGGTTGCCAGTCCCCAAAGGCGGTTTTTAGAGGGTATCACTTAGGTTACCCCGGTAGGCAGTGAGTCCCTCATAACCACGATAGACCGGCTGTCGTGGTATGCGTAATGCATTTTCCGCCTCCTTACGGGGTAGCCCTTTTCCAATTGCTTCGGGCGCAAAAAAAAAGTTAAAATGATGCAAAATCATTATGTTAGTGGGCGCGAGTCGAATGTACCTACGCTCGTCACACGCATACATACATGCCATTCAGTGATACCAGTTTATGGCGTTTGCAATCAAATTGTGCAAATCACTATTTTTTGATTAATTTTAAAAAATCGATATAATAAAGATTACGTATTACGTACGAAGATTATTTAGTAGAAGTATTTTATGAGAATATAAAATGGAATAAGATAAACACGATAATGATGTTACTAATATAACTTTATTATACATATATTAATGGTAAAAAATGCAGACGTAAGAAAATTTAAGAATATTATTAAACACAATTAATTTGCTCGAATACAATAAGCACATCGTGTAATGTTTAATTTTAACCGACTTCAAAAAGGGAGGAGGTTATCAATTCGGTGTATTTGTTAATGTTTTTTACCTCAGAAATCTACAATTTCTAAACTTAGATTTTTTTATTTGAAAGGATTATACACACAGATTGATCCAATACACACACTGAAATTTTAATGGTTATTTTCCCGAATTAAATAGATTTGCCTTAGTAGTACAATAGATTTATTAAAATAAAATTATTAGGATGTAAAAATGGCAGATCGAGTTTTGTTTTTCTCGATTGTAAAATCGAGAAAACAAAACTCGAATGCGATTTCAAACCAATAGCAATATCTCGCAAGTAGGTCGGACGTACAGGCTAGCTTATACCGAATTACTATAATAAGGTCTGAAAAAAATTCGCTGGACGTAATGTAGTGTTATGTCTATCGCACGTGCTACCGCGCGCTTCCTACACAGTGAAGGGCCAATAATAAATGTTCATAACATGAACTCTCAAGCGTAGTGATACGACATAAACTAGTTTGGAAGCCCAAATAGCTTGTGAGGTATTACTATTGTAAATCTGCCCTTTTTTAATTGTAATATTTTTAATTTAATAAATTGACTCTACTATCGAGACAGTATAATTTGGCTGCGGGACAATAACCACAAAAATTTCAGCATGTATATACGAATTGATCAAGCTTAGAAATCAGTGTAAATACATATTGATAACCTTTCTTTTTGGGAGTCGGTTAAAACAGGCTATGTTTGGGTCTAACGTAACATCTGGTTAATGTTTGGGTGTAAAGTGACATCTGGTTAGTAAAGACGTTCTTATTAATAATCTCATGATGTTGTAAATAAAAAAGTTTTTATTCTATACTCTAAAACGTAACCTTAGTCAATAAAAAAGCAATTAAAATAAAATAGTTGCGTTAAAATGGCGTCGACGAATCGCGATTAGCTGATCACTCCGTATTAGTTTTAAATAGGCACCCTTGTTAATGTAATGTTAACACTTAGAGAAGTAGGTATCTATATATAAACATTTGAGTTTTACACAGAGCGTTGCAATTAAACGTTTTAAACACAAATAGAAAATAAATATTTTTAAAAGAAAATTGTGATTTTTCCCCACAACTAGCAACATTTGTATTATGAGCTTAGGTAAGTATTTTTTTAGTTTTACGTACTTATAATGAATTAAATGTATAAACTTATATGTGAAATGTAATACCATCACTTCTTTTATGTTTATCACCACTGTTGTGACAATATTTTACAACACAAACGGTAATTTTTACAATTTTTCGCGAGCTCTTCTCCGTAAGACGTGACGTTGCGCACTGACGCGTCGCTGAGTCAACTTACGCGGTTTCGCGTTAGTTTTACTTGCTTCACTTTCGGTAGTATTCTATGCGTAATAATTCTATGACTTAGATATACCGAAAGTGAAAATGGCACCGCTAAAGGGACTGCTGTTGATTCCGTCCAAATTTCGACGGAATCAAAGGCTTTCTCATAGTCCACGTACGCAAGGCAAAATAGTAGATTGTACTCTTCTGTCTTCTGTACGATTTGCCAAAGGGTATGTATGTGGTCTTTTGTAATAAAGTCTTTTTGGAAACCGGCTTGTTCGGGAGGCTGGAAGTCGTCAAATCTGCGTGCGAGACGATACATAATAACACTTCAAAATAGCACGTAGACGCGGATTAAGTGGGAAACCGGTTTGTAGTTCTTCAACAGGGTGGTGTTGCCTTTCTTGTAGAACAAAACCACCGCACTTCTTCACGCCTCTGGAGTAGTGCCACTGGTTTTCCACCCTTTTTTTTATAGGATAAGGGTGACAAACGAGCACACAGTCCACCTGATGGTAAGTGGCTGCTGCGACCCATAGACATCTACATCTATCCTCTATTACAAATCAAAATGTAGATGCGTTGTCACCCGTGAAGACTAAGATGGAATGCCTCATTTCCAGTAAAAGGGGCCTCCGGCCACCTGCACTCACCAAGCGAAACGCAGAGGTAAATCTCTACTTCACGCTGGTTTTCTGTGAGGTCGTGATACCACCCCGGTTCGAGCCGGCCCATCCGTGCGACAGCAAAAGCTGCCGCGTGGCTCTACCACTGTTAAAGAAGTTGTTTCAGAAGTTCCGCTGTAATTTCATCCTCACTCGGGACCTTGCCGTTTTAAGGTGCTGGATAAGCATTCTCAATCTCAGATGACCCGGAAACGATGCTACCTTACATTCGGTCTTTAACTTTGACCGTTGGCTTTTTCTGGCAACAGATCTATAGCAAAGATTTTGGAGCCTTACATCCGCTCCATATCTTCTTCTTGAAGTTGCTTAAGTCTCGCTGCATGCATTTTAGTCCAGGAGAAATCGGCGCATGAGTACCGAAAACGATTCCACCTCAATTTTTAATGCGATTCCGTTCAGATTGTCCTACTGATGATATAAATGCATGTTGCCCAGGGGCAATTCGGTGCCATATTGTTTAAACAGATTTTTTTTTCAATTGCAAAGAATTGTTATTTTCAAACCGTACAATATTTTCATATTTTTTGACACAATACGAATAAAAAAGGTTCTATGACTTTTTACGATGAAGTTAATATTTTCTTAGTTATGAATTTGTAAACGTTTGAAAAATCTGAAATCTGGATACATGACATGACCCATTAAAAATATATAAAGAAAAAGAATACGAATACTTATGTCAGCAGTGGCACTGTAGTAGTGAGACGGGCCACCAAAACCGAAAATTCGTGATTCTCAATTTATAAACTTATGATTTCAGCCTTTTGCGGGTCGTGTGCGTGTACGCAAGGGCATCTATCGTTCCTGCGGAATGTTAACACATTGCTATAGTATGTGCCAAATCGATTGAGAAAAACGGACAATGACCTTTCGGTCGTTTAACCAGGGGTTACAAACCTTCAATATATAGGCACATTTTATATGTAGTACTTTCTTTATTTATAATGATTTTTTTATAATGATTGATATAATATATATTTATTAACTATTATTAAAAAGTTATGTGAAAGATCGCTGTAGAAGAAAAATCATCTATTGTTATAAAGTACTTTATTCATTTAACAACAAAAAACATTAATTTATAACACATATAAAGATTCGAGTGATAACGACACCGAATAAGTACGTACTTATGCAAAAGATAAAACTTTATTTTTAATATTATATAAGAACTTTATTTTTATTCGGTGCAATCATCACTCGTATCTTCACTTGATGAACTATCTGTAACATTAATTATAAAGCGATCTGCAGTTTGGTCAATTCTATCATCCATGCCACGCATTTTTTGTTCAACCTTAAGGACATGCTGAACACAGTTTTTCCATTTATCTGGCGTGATTTGAGTTAAACCATCTTTAAGTAAATTTTTAACATCTTTTAACTTGAAAGTTGTATTTTTTCGTGCAACGTACCCTTTCACATCTGCCCACACAAGTTCAATGGGGTTAAGCTCACAGTGATAAGGAGGTAACCTTACCACTGTGATGCTTTTTTCTTTTGCCATCTCGTCGGTGACGTAACTTCGATAGTTATCTTTAACTGCCTTTATTTTTTCCATTAAGTGGGTCTTTGTGTCCGAGGGCACGTATGCGATCTGTTTAGATTCTAGCCATTCCTGCATATTTTGTTTCCGCCAAGACATTGTTGGGGTTTTTTCTAAACGTCTGGAGTGGTAACTAGCGTTATCCATAACTATGACATCGCCGCTTTGCAGTTTTTCTATTACTTTTCTAAACCAGTCCTCGAAATGGAGAGCGTCCATACTCTCATGGTAGTCACCAGTAGATGATGATTCAAATACCCAATCACATCCCTCCAAAAAGCCATTTTCATTGCCAACGTGTACAACTATTAATCGCTTTCCTTTACCCGAAGGGGCTTTCGCGCCAGTAGAGTAGCCTTCTAACCGTGATTGACGAGAAGATTCAATTGTGGTGTCTTCCCATACCTTTCCCATAGTATGACCTGCGTTAATCCATGTTTCGTCAAGGTAAAAAATGTTACGTCCCTCGTTTCTTAATATTTGTATTTCTCTCAAATATCTGGTACGCCACAGAACTATCTCTGGGCGATCTATTAGACCACTTTTTCTGTTTCTCTTTATATATTTGAATTTTAAATGGCGCAACACACGTCGCAGGGAAGTTTTGCTCAAGTTTGGCAACTGGTCATCTTGATTTATACTGAGCAAAATTTTGTCTAAAGTCGGTAATTCTCCTGCAAGAAAGAACTGATGCACTTTCGCTCTTATAGCCGATTTATCAAAATCGTCCAACTTGTCAATTACAGACTTTTTTCTTTTATTAATTATTCCCTTTTCTGGTATTTTATGGGAATCTCTATACACGCTTAATACGCGATATATAGTGCTCTTGCTGACTCCTGAGATCTCCGAAACCTTTTCTACCATATTAACGTTTGAAGGATACACGTCTTCGGGCCAGGTGTTTTTGACATATTTGTATACATTAATGATAATCTCTTGTTCCCCGACCGACAAAGTGGTAGGTTTTCTCTTTTTTACTGGTGACGTTAAAGGTGCTCCAGAAGATGGGCCTGTAAATAAATGACAAAAATATACTACCATAGTACTACATCACATAAATACATATTGTTTTAGAAAATAAATACCACATGGTCACATAAAAAGAGCGCTTTAAGAAATAGAAAGGCTACGTCGTCGCATTTGTACCTATTTGTACGTACCTGCTACGTTTATTATGGGTCGGCGACGTCTCTTTCCACTTGATGTTGAAGGACCGGGTCCTTCACCAAATTCTCCTGAACTCATGTCGATTTAGTAACGATATAACAAATTAACGATTTAACGATATAACAAATTTAACAGTAAAAACTCAACTAAAACAATGCAATGAATGCTATGAATTACCCGAGACGTACACACGCAAGCGCTATCCGAACACGAATGAAAACAAAATGGCGGACCGGCCCAAAAAAGGTGACGCATCTCTGGCTGCCATTGTCACGTTTCTTTTAGAACGAACTGACGTAACGCGCGTTTTGTTTATTTTAAAGGGATGAATTTGCAAAAGCTCAATATGGTGATTATATTGCTTCAAATATTTTTTTAATATGAAACTGTTATTAAATGAATTGCTGCGTTACTTACCATAAATTGAAATATAAAATATAACACATTTTTCGCGATGTACCGTAAGATTTTACTATGTTTATAGGAACCACAGACAATATTATTTAAGAAACAAAAAAACAAAACATATGTGCTGACCTAGAAGTGGGAATAATATCAATATTTAAATATTGTTATCACATCTAAATTGAGATTTTGTAAGTTACGCCTTTTGACACTCGGCTCATATCTGAGGTCATTGTCCGTTTTTCTCAATCGATATGGCACATACTATAGGTGTAAACATAATCGGTCTTATTCATTAAATTCGATGTCAGAATACTCACAGTTGCTATTTCTCTTTTAAATGTCAACAGATAGAGGAACAAGGAACTTTTTATTTTCCTTAATAAAATACCAATAAAAAAGATTCTATGACTTTTTACAATAAAGTTAATATTATTTTCATAGTTATGAATTTTTTTTGAAATTAAATAATCAGATATCGTACCTTGAGATATACCGTTATGCCTCAAAAATTTTATTTGTTCGTTTAAGGTCTACAAACAAAATGAGACCTTATGCCTTTGAAAAGTGCTACTTTATCGTTATACAGAAATGCAGATGTGAAGAAAAAACATTATGCCATTGATTTTGTGACCGCAGACCAACGCGATTCTGTAACATCAGACATTATCGCCGGTCACTCGGTGGTTTTCGCCGCCACGGTGGCTTTACCTTTCAGCACATCGCCGCATGCGTTTGTTTTGTTTACATGAATAGAATTTGTTATTCACGCGTGAGTTGTGTCAAAGTAATAGTCAACTTAATTACTTCTGATTCAATTAATAATTGATTAAATGTGAACTAGTAGTTATTATAAAAATAATATACTATACTAAGCAATGGATAATGAAGATCAGGTGAGTACAAAACCTATAAATATGTACTAAATACTATGTTTTATATTGTCGAATCGTGTGGTGTGGGTTAGCGATTTTATCGGTTATAGTATTTAAACATGTTGTGAACTTAATTAAGTATATAACACACCAGGGGAATTGCAGATGCGTTGCTGGCCTTTTAAAAAGGAGTAAGCTCTTTTCTTGAAAGTCACTAAGTCGTATCGGTCCAGAAATATCGCTGGTGATAATCGATTCCACAAGTCAGTTGTGCGAGGAAGAAAGCTTATTTTAAATCGCACAGTTGTGGACCGCCAGTCATCCATATTGGATGGTATCGCGAGTTTTATCGCGACGTGTGGTGGTGAAATTGAGTGGCTTGAATTAGTCCGAACAGTTCCTCAGTGCACTCCCCTTGGTAGATGCGATAAAATAAGCAAAGATATGCAACATATCTACGCAGTGCCAGTGAGTCAAGCCGATCGGAAAGAACTCGGTCGTCGACGATTCGAAACGCTCTGCGCTGGATGCGGTCAAGTGGAAGGAGCTGGCCCTGGGGAGCCCCTGCCCAGAGATGGGAACAGTATTTCATGTGGGGCCGAACCTGCTCCTTGTAAAGCTGAAAGTGGTGTACCGACATGAATACTGAATACTGAACTGATATACTGAAATACTGTCCCGCTCTGCTGAGCACGCCAAGCTTTTTAGTGGCCAATTTGTCCTTCTCTTACAAATAACCATGAAACTGCACATCACTCGATATGTTGACACCGAGAATTCCTTTAATTAATTTTAATTACTTATCTATTTGTTGTTCTATGAATGTCATTTTAACATAATTTATTAAAATCCATGTCCATAGTAATATCTATTATAAATTCATAGTATCTGTGTTTGTAAGTTTGTTTATAATTCTTTCATGGCTAAACTGGTAAACCGAATGTAAAGACATTTTGAGCAGGAACACTAGGACCCGCGGAGGACATTAGCTGTAGTTATACTAGATGCGAATGAAGTTACGATAGTAATATATAAAAATGCAGTGTAAGAAATAACTGTACCTTCTTATATTATCGATACAGAAACAAAAAACAAATTTTGAAATCATTTAAAATTTAATTTGATATTGAAAATTGTTGATTTTACCTACGTACGAAAATATTATTTTGCAGATACGAGGCGAGAAATATTCGATTATGATAGTGATGATAGCGTTAAAGACAATACTTACGCACCGCATAAAGATATTTCGGATAGCAGCTACGTCAGTGATTCGCCAGAGAAAGTATTCGTATTCGTCTTTTTCAGAAAAATCGCCTAAAAGACAAAGTATAGTAGCAAATAATGTAAGTAATAATTTAATCACTTAAGAAAATGTTTTAGGTCCAAGAAAAGAACGTATGTCTACGAAGTTCTAAAGAACACGACCGTTTTTCTGCTACAATGACTAGGCAAATAATTTCTACTGTTTATTATTCAAAAAATAGCTTTAATAAGTCGTCGTTATTTGATCAAAGTAGTCCTAAATTAGCGAATTCCAATAATATGATCATGGTTCAAGAACGGGCGAGTACATCTGCTAATAAGAATAATTACCTTGGAAACTGTACTTTAACAGACAGATATCCTACTGCAGGCTTTTCAACTCTAACAATTTTTGATGAAAGTGTTATTTCTGATGCTACTATGAATGAAAATATAATTAACTCTAACGGAGTTATAGTTGCAGATATGAATGGAAATATTTATATTTATATATACCAGTTGAAAGATAGATTATAAATAATGAAGACATACAGCAGATCGATACGGCAGCCCATTCAAAATCTAACACAAGAAATAAAGTTAAGAATGTAACTAAATGGAAAAGAGTTGCCGCTAAAATTGCAAGGCTGAAAGTTTCTCTCTATCACTCAACTGTAACTAAAAAAGAACTGAAATAGACGGTCGTGAGTTGCAACCCTTATGTACGTGTAAATTTAAATGTTATGAGAAAGAGCCTAATGAAACAAAAAAGCATATATATGAATTTTGGAAATAATGTACCATTTGGGATCAACGTCGCCACTTTATAGTCACTAACGTCATAAAAAAAACTAACACGCATGATGACAACACATGGGAACTTACACACTGACCGAAGAAAATTTTCTTACGAATATAGTCTAATTGTCGATTATAAGAGCGAAAAAATATGCCGGAATATGTTTCTTAATACGCTATATATAGGAGAAAAATTTGTTAAGGTGAGCTTGGAAAAACAACTCGATGGAGGTCTGGTAGCTCCTGATCAGAGTTGAAAGCAGGTAATAAATCATCAGATGTGGTAGTAGTGTGTTTTTTATTGTAATCTTGCTGTTATCAATAAGATGCTGCGGCCCATCTCCTACCTGTTTCTCACTGTCGCCTCTTACGACACCCACGGGAAGAAATGGGGTAGTATATATTCTTAACCTCCACTACACGGCATTTTATAACTAAATTTTGTTAATTCCGACCTTATGTTCTTCATAATATATAATTTAAATGCTACATATATAGATATCATCACAAGATTGGGCTTAGTTAAAGTTTTGTTTCTTGTCAAACATAGTGTTACATGTTGTAAAAAAGCTTATAATACACATTGAATTTACCAAAAAATTGCAGGCATAAAGTTGGATCACTACGTTGAATTAAAACGATCCGTCCTTTTATAACTCTTTATAAGCATAAAGTTGGATGTCACCAAAAATGTAGTTTTTGTTTAATAAAATATTATTTTTATTCTGTGACTAGTTTTATTACTTTACTCATACAAAGTTCGAAGACATATCCTTAATATTTTACTATTTTTGTTATCTTTATCGCAAAAAAAACAATAGTTTTGACACGATTTCATCAAAAATTTTCTTTTGGCTCTCCTCTAAACTTGTTAAATTCCATATCCGACCTAATGCGTCTCAGGTCGAGAAATGTCAACAGATAGAGGAACAAGGAACTTTTTATTTTCCTTAATAAAATACCAATAAAAAAGATTCTATGACTTTTTACAATAAAGTTAATATTATTTTCATAGTTATGAATTTTTAAAGGTTTGAAAAATCCCAAATTCGGATATATTTGACCCATTAAAAATATATAAAGAAAAAGGATACGAATACTTGTGCCCAGCAGTGGCACTGTAGTAGTGAAACTGGCCTCCGTGACCGTAAATTCGTAATCCTCACACGAGAATATATAAACTTCGGGTTTCAGCCTTTAGCGGACCATGTGTTCGGGATTATAAGGGAATTTTCAAATAATGCAACTTGAATATTAAAATAGACGTTTATATTAAATTCACAACACAAATCACAAACAACAGTAATTTGTGTACTCTAGTGACATTGCTCAAAGAAAAGAATCAGGCGCTTATCATGTCCTCGACTGTTACAAACTGATGGACACCAAACTCAGATGAAACTGGCAATGTAAGTTTCACTGAGTGATTTACAGATAATATTGCAAGTTCAATCATTCAGTAAAATATGATATTTCATCATCTTTTACAATTTACAGCTGGTTTACAGCTGGCAGGCTTTATTTATTTATTTATATGGGGAAATGCCTACGCATACTTGCTTCGCAGGGGAAGGGCGGGTTATGTCGGATTCGGTCCGACAAAAACTCACGGTGTTCCACCTTTGCCGCATATTTACAGGGTCACAGAAGCCCTGTAAGAGTTACAGAGAAAGGGTGAGAGGAGCATCGCCATACCGACACGCCAAACGTCTTATCCATACGATTCAGGGGCGTAGCTACCGCCGTATCAGCCGTATCAATGATACAGGGCCCCCGGGCTACAGGGGCCCCGAACGTTTGTGAGCAATAATTCCAAGGACTTCTATGGGACAGGAAAGGTTATCACTATTGTCTATAGAAGTAAAGAATTTAGTAAAACTGAAATCGTCTTCAGCTATGAATTAGGCAAAGCATCTAACATCTGATCATTGTGGACACATAGTTGCATTTAAAGATATCTATTATCTTTAAATGCAACTATGTGTAAAAAAAAAACTCAAAAGGTTGCACGAGTTTGTCGTCCAGTAACATCATCACGTTTGAGACGATTCAGTAACAATATTAAATTACTAGTGCCTCTTCTTGACTTAAATCAAAATCATCCAGACTCCCAATCCAATCTCTAAAATTTTTAAAACAAAAATTATAAGTAGTTACAATCAGATGAAGTTTAGTGATAGGGCCACTGTGGGTATACATAGGAGTAGAAAAAAGTTATATGACCTATATAGTATCAAAAAATATAATCATAATAAAGAATTTATACAATATGTAAAATTCTATTCTAAAATATTCAGAATATTTTGTAATAAAGCGAAAGCATTACATTTACGACAAACAATTAAATCTTCAGGGAACAGGCCTAAACCTGCTTGGAAAATTATTAATAAAGAAATTGGAAATAAAAAATTAAGAGAATCTGAAATTAATTTAAAAATTAATAACCAACTCATTTGTAATGATATAGATGTAGCAAATACTTTAAAATCTTATTTTACTAACTAAATTTTATTTCTGCACCCTTAAAATCTTCACTAGATGATTACAAAGTTTTCTTAAAAAATAATAAACCTGAGTATAACACTCCATTAAAATTTGAACACACAAATGCATTAAGTATTGTTAGAACATTTCAAACTCTTAAAGTAAAGAAAACCATGGATGTGTGGGGAATGTCGGTAAAGATCGTACATAGTATTACAGACTTGACATTGATATTTAATAAATGTGTTAACAAAGATATTTTCCCTGACCTTATGAAATACAGTAAAGTCATACCCTTGTACAAAACTGGTGAAAAAAATGATCCATGCAATTACAGACCTGTTTCTATATTACCAGTAGTAAGCAAAATTTATGAAAAAAATATTCTGAAACAGCTTGAAAAACATTTTGAATTAAATGACTTATTCCATGTTGAACAATACGGATTCATAAAGAAACAATCTACGACTGATGCCGGGGTTGCATTGTTGATACACATTTATGAAGCTTGGGAAAATAATAAAAATGCTTTTGGCATTTTCTGTGATCTCTCCAAAGCGTTTGACTGTGTTGATCACAAAATCCTCTTGTGTAAGTTGTCTCAAGATACATCTCTTGAATTTATTAGATCATATTTAAGGGGTCGCTATGTATAGAGGATTGAAATAAATGGAGTAAAATCAGTCGGGTCATTTGTTCAAATGGGTGTACCTCAAGGTTCTATTCTTAGTCCTTTTCTATTTTTGACAAATATTAACGATTTGCTGTTTTTTGTATCCAAATTTTGCAAAATAGTGTTATTTGCAGATGTCACTTCTCTTATATTCGGTGTAGATAGAAACAAAACTAACTTTCACGGTGTAAACGTTGCTCTTTCGCAAATACAGTGGTGGTTTACGGTTAATAATCTTCTATTGAATGCGAAAAAGACTAAATTCATTGAATTTACACTGTCTAACGTAAAAAATGTAACCATGAATATAAATATTGGTGAGAAACCGTTGAACATGTTTAACTCAACAGTATTTTTAGGAATTACATTGGATTCCAAGCTTCAGTGGAGCGCTCATATATCTACTCTTGCAAAAAAACTCAGTTCTACTGCATTTGCAGTATGTAGGATTAGACAGTTAACTGATGTGGAAACTGCTCGCTTAGTGTATTTCAGTTGTTTCCATAGTGTTATGTCCTTTGGTATCTTACTATGGGGTATGACATCGGATATCAATATGATATTTGTTTTGCAAAAGAGAGCGGTGCGTTCCATTTATAACTTGGGTAAACAATTGTCTCTAAAGGAACGGTTTAAAGAGTTCGGCATATTAACTGTTACTTCTCATATACTCTAATATACTATTTGTTAGGAAACATTTACATACATATATAAATATAGTGACATACATGACCTTAATACTAGAAATAAAAATAAACTTGTTATACCATTTTTTAGACTAAAGAAAACTTACAATTCATTTATGGCACAAGGCATTCGATTTTTCAACAAAATACCTGATTCAATGCTTGACTTGCCTTTACATAAATTTAAAAAGTATGTAAAAACACTTTGATTAGAAAAGCATATTATACAATCGACAATTACATTAATGACATAAACCCACGGTCATTTGAAAGTCAATCAAGTTCCACACAGAATAATTTCAACTGAATAACTTAAACAAATTAGTGTTATATTGTATTATGTATTATGTATTATAAGTATTGTATATTTATATTAAATTATTATTTTTTATGTCTATAAATTATATAAATAATGTTTACATTGATAGAAACTGTTATCTGTTAAAATTAGTTGATTTGTTAAATTGTATTTTTTTTCTCTTATATTTGTTCTTTCGTTTGACCATTCATAAGAGCTTATATATGGGCCTATGTGAATAAACATAAATAAATTAAAAAAATCAGCCGAATCGTCTTCAGCTATGTTCGCCGAACAAAAGGCACGCAAAGTGTATATTTGACTTGAATTGTTTGGCTAGCTTAGTTCCTAGGAGTATTAATTGGAAGTAATATTTTAAAATCAATATATAATAATTTTAATTCAATGCGAGCGTTTTTGTTCCTTTTATGAAATCTTTACTCTTCATTGGGGCCCCCAACAAATTTTGATACAGGACCCATCTAAGGCACGCTACGCCACTGGTACGATTCCAAATTTTTTACCTACATTTACTTTTTCAGCTGCACCTGCCGATATTACGAGGTAGGCTCATGATACTTCCCCTCCCGAACGAGTTTCCGCCTTATCGTGGCGGGGGGGGGGGGGGGGGGCTTAGTATGCTTGGTCATCCGCGGTGAACAAAGAGGAACCCCTTGGCTGGTCCGTGGAAGCGCGGAGGAAGAGGAGTGTTGGTATGGTGATGCGCCACTCACCCTATCCTCCGCGACTCTGACGGGGCCGCACCGTTGATGCGGTGGTAGTGGAGTCGCGGAGGAAGAGGAGTGTTGGTATGGCGATGCGCCACTCGCCCTATTCTCCGCGATTCTGACGGGGCCGCATCGTTTATGCGGTGGTGGTGGAGTCGCGGAGGAAGAGGAGTGTTGGTATGGCGATGCGCCACTCGCCCTATCCTCCGCGACTCTGACAGGGCCGCACCGTTGATGCGGTGGTGGTGGAGCCGCGGGGAAAGAGGAATGTCGGTATTGCGAGGCGCCGCTCTCCCTACCCTTCGCTGCTGAAATTTGGTTGGCGGCGGGGCCAGAGACCAGATCTGCTTCTGGGGTTGGGAAAGCGGGTGCTACTAAGCGCTCGATTTTCCTGGCCCCATGGCCTCCGCGTATTGGATTCGGGGGGGGGGGGGGGGGGCGATACGCAGATGGAATTGGAGGCCGTGGAGGGGGGCGTGCCTTGTGTTCCTGGTGCGCCTTGCCTGAGAAGGAGAGGTGCTCCCCCGAGAAGGGGCTGCCATCGGGCGGCTGGCGCTGGTGGGGCCGCGGATGTGTGCGAAAGCGTTCCCGGTGACCCTGCCAATATGCGACGAAGGTGGAACACCATGGGATTTTAGTCGGTGCGAGTCCGACATAACCCGTCCTTGCCCCCGCGAGGCGGGTATGCGTAGGCATTTCCCCATGTAAAAAAAGGCTCGTGATACTTCTGTACTTTCATACTATACCGTTCCCCGACAACAGTCCAATTGTTTACCATTCAGCCATTTTACTGTGCCCATATTATGATGTCATTATTTATTACATGTGCAAAAATAATACAATAAAATATTTAAATACAAGATTATCTATTTCATTCATAAGTACTAGTCTGTCATCTTCATCCAAGGGCTTTAACTTTTCAGATAAAAGCTGACCATACAAATCACATTCATTCGATTGTTTTTTACTGTCTTTATTAACCGCTCAACAAAGCTCGCGTGACTTTCCACTTTCCTGTATATAAAAAGTACTCTTTGGCAAGTGTGGCAGGCTACGCAAACATCTGAACACTGTCACTGCCGTCTTTGAACGCTTTGATGTACGCTAAAAAACCGAAACCGCTTGGCAAAGTGCATTTCTCTGTGCACATATGGCTTCGAATCAATGTTCAACATTGATTCGAAGTCCCGTGCCACACATAGCTTCAAAGAAGTGTGTCCAAATGTCCAAATGTTTAAAGCTGTATCTGGCGCCGGTATGAAAAATAGTAGGAGGCCTGAGCCCAGCAGTGGGACGTATATAGGTTGTAACTTTAATGATGTTGTAATACACCAAGATCATATTAGGTCGCACTTAAATTGAACAGCCCGCTAAAGCCTAGTCTAGTGCTCTCCCGCTGTAGAAAACCTTTGACTCGGCAATATCAAAACGATTCTTATGTCTTCTTACTAAAAATGAATTACATAAAAAAGTTATTTTTGTTGCCGTATAGCCCATCTTTTCTCCAAGCTTATCGTATTACATTAGATGGTTTGTGCTTGCGCGAACACTGATGTACTGAGTACTGAGTGATGTACTGAGTGTAAATATAGTTTTAGAAATTTATTTCCTTTCTATATAACTTTGATAAGTAATTCCTTTAATCCGATAATTAAATAACGTGTGCTTAATCTATCATATAACTTGCAAAAATAGTATTTTTTTAAAGCATTTGCGTAATTTCATAGGATTTTTAGATCGGTAGTGTTTTTTTTACTTTTTAATGCTTTATATACTCAAGAGTGTGGTATGTCGGATACCATACGTATTTTAAAATGTTACACAAAAATAAAAATAAAATAAAGAATAGCTTTAGATTTTTATTTTATGTAGGTAGGTACCTTTATTTACAATTTTAAAAATAGGTAACTAAACAAAAATTTTAAATTGCTCTACCACCATGAACACTAATCATCTATTTTCTGTTCAGCCCATATATACTAGAACGCAAAACCAAAAAGTGAATAATATCCACGGGTTTAAATTTCAGATGTATGTGACTGTATCTGACACTGGATGGTTGGTAAAGAATTGCAACAGATACACGGATACCAAAGTTAATCTATAAGTGTTCCTTTAATTTTACAAATTGCACGCAATGGTAAACCAACACGTCCTCGTGAGAGTCGTCGCTGCGGCAACGGCGACTATAATAATATAGGTACTTATCTATTTTCGAATATCTTGACATTACGTTAAAAATAATTTTACTTCGAGTATTTACCATAGATACGCAAAACATTAACAATTCTATATTCCTTTGTAAATACGAAGTATTGAATAAAAACAATATTTCTGTTTTTTTTTAAATTACACATTTTTCATTCATTACGTGATGAATAATTTCGTTTTAATTTATTTACTACATTTTCCCAAAAGCTTTAAAGTCTAAACCTCAAAACAAATTCTTCCAAAACACCAGTGTATTGTATTACAGTTTTATGTCAACCACAGTTTCAATTGTCTTAATTATTTCGTGTTCAATAAAAGCATTGTCCTCTAAAGACTTTGAACATCCCGCTTCATCGGGCCAGTCGCACACCTAAAACAAAGAAACATATTGAATTGTAAAGTAAAATAAGTTATAGCCTATACCACAAAGAAGTTGGCTTGGAAGTATAACCGCTCAGATTAATGAATAGGTGCTCTTAATTACTCACTAAATGCTCAGTTTAAATCCACAATTGCGCACATTATTAGTTTATTATTTAATTAGTTATTAATAATTTCATTACAGCCCTTCACAAGTCCACCGCTGAACATAGGCCTCCCCCAAAGAATGCCACAAAGCACGGTCCTGAGTCACCTGCATCCATCGACTTCCTTCATATCTTACCAAGTCGTCACTCCATCTAGTAGGGGGACGCCCTACACTTCGCCTGCCGGTACGAGGCTGCCACTTGAGAACCTTTCTTCCCCATCGGTTGTCGGTTCTTCAAGCTATATGGCCAGTCTTCAAGCTATATGGCCAGCCCATTGCCACTTCCGCTTACTAATCCGTTGGGCTATGTCGGTCACTCTGGTTCTACTGCAGATATCCTCATTTCTGTGTTTATCACGCAGAGAAACTCCGAGCATAGCCCTCTCCATAGCTCGCTGAGCGACCTTGAGCTTCCTCATTCGGCCAGCAGTGAAGGACCACGTCTCAGTTCCGTATGTCATCACTGGCAACACTATTAATAATTAAAAGTACAAAATTGTTTTTGCCTTTTATACTTAAAACCAATAAATGATCAATAATTACTTCACATGTAATGCCATTTATATTATCGGTAGCCTGTTTATATTTAATCTATAAAAATAAATAAAATTGAAGTGTCTGTTTGTAATGTCAAAATTACAGTTATTTACTAAATGCCTTAGATTGTTTACTCTCTAGATAACGCGTCACGCAATGAGCGATGCAACAAAAACAGGCCAATTTTTACAAGCGTGTGTGCGTGATCACGCACGCACGCTTAGCGGTTGCTATGGTAACGGAATAAATAACTATGACTTACACCAGTGTCATTTGTATCTGGGAGATACCAGCTAATGAATCTATCCCGATAAAATGGGGAAAAACTGTAAAATTGTCATGTTAATAAAATCATAAATTATAATACTCGTATTTTAATATGGTGCTTTCAATTGTGTGTTTAGTTGTCTGTTGAGTTAGAATCTAATATTATTGTAAAGAAAAATATAATCAAATTAAAATCAAATACGCAATTACAAAATATGTTTTATTGTTTAAAGTATGATATTGACTTATAAAAACACAAGAGATTGGCTGGCGATTTCGTCTGCGTCATAGTTAAATAATTTATCCCGCAGGTACCCTTTACCGTATTTTTTTTTAATTTAATAGATTATTTTAAGAAGAATTGTTCCGTCCTGCATTCTTGTACCAGCAAGAGTTGATATATGGGTGCCCCATTGAAACATTGCATCTAAGGTCAACCCGAAGAACACAGTAGTCTCTTCTATTTTCAACCTATCATTATTTAACATTAAATGTTTGTAACTACTAATTTAATGGCCCTCTTTTTGAATTTGTTTTTTTAATTATTTGCGTTTTGAGGTTGCATCACTTTTTACATTATCTAATTTAGCTATATGATAACAGAGTATGGTCAAATATTTTTCGGCGACCAGTCTTTATTAGATTCACTTGGTGAAGAGAACCACATGCGTGTTCAGTTGCAACTAAACTACAAGTCTTTTTCACGGAAATGTTCAGATTATATCACTGTGGTTTTGGATGATTTCCAGTACACTTCTCCACGGCTTTTTCTTATTATGTCCACCCATAACACAAGCATTACTTGCTTAAATGGAGACCCCAATCAAATATCTAATTAATTTAAGTTTTGTGAAGAAAAATATTTTTTTTATAATTCTAATTCTAATTATACTTCTAATTATAGGATCAATAGGTATCCTAACATCACGTATCCAAATGGTCACATTCGATTTTGACAATTATTATACAATACTATTTAGTAATACAAATAAAAAAGAGAAAAAATAAAGAAAAAATATTTAAGACTGAATAAAAAAAACACCCGACTGCGCGGAAGCTTGCAAAACAAGAACAATCGGTCCATCGGTTTAGGCTGTAGGCTCAGCCAAACAATTTTTGAAATATACCCACATATGCATACATACACACACCATGATGTATTTCCTCCTTCTGGTGCAGTCGGGTAAAAATGAACATACATCAGCTTTTAAGACAACTATACGGGGAAATTTGCAATCTAAAACTAGCAACACCAAAAAATGACGCGTTGATTTTGTAAATAAAATTATCAAATTATTAGTTTTGTTTTCGTAAATAACTACAAATTTTGAGTTACTCACCGATGATAAGAGATTTTGTTAGTTGTTTGTAAACGTCTTTTGTAATTTCTGCAGATTTTGATCGCGGAAATTGTTATTTTCACCAAAATAATTTACCTCAAAAAATTAGCCGTGCGTGCGTATCTCTTGACGTTACAATTGACACTGAAGAGCGGGGATCGCTTTAGAGGCTAACAGTTAGCTGATATTTTTTCGACGCTTTTGAGCCGCCGTTACTCTATCTAGAGAGTAAATAATCTAAGCTAAATGCAAATGAAAGTAAATACGGTACTTATAAATAAAATAAAATTTTTAAAATTTTTGTATATCGGTCTGTTTGTTGCGGCTAATCTCTGAAACGGCTGGATCGATTTTGACGGGACTTTCACTGGCAGATAGCTGATTTCATAAGGAGTAACTTAAGCTACTATACATAGACGTTTGCGTATATATTGTATGTTAACCAAACCTAACTGTTAAGAGTATTTCGTGGGCCCTGAGTTTGGATTTCATTTGGAGAAAACATTTGTGCAAAATCACAATCTTTATTGCTTTTGGATAAATACCGTGTTATCTCCGTGTCGTATTCAGCAGTAATTAAATTAGGCTATTAGCTATACCTAAAACGTAGTAGAATTATAAAATATTTGACCTATTGGTACTATTAATATTTTTTAGGTTGCCAACCTGCCTGTAAAGCGCGAAAACTATTGCTAATATCACGCCCTCCTTTCCCCGGCCCGCCCGCCCCTATGACATTATCTATGGGGGAGATACATATTCTTAGCAGGGGAGTTTTGATAAGTTGTAAGGCTGTGCTTTCGATAGGATGTTGATTTCTATTTATAATTTTTTATATATTTTAGCCATTCTTCTACGCTCAACCTGTCTATAAAATTACGTCGTGCTATACATTTGATATAACTAATTGATAATTTAGACTTACCATATTATATTGTACTGACCTGTGATTGTTTGTTAAAATGAAGCGAGCTTGGGCAGTTTCTTTGTACCTTCTCTCCAAAAACACAGTAATAGAATAGATTACAATCATCTTCATGAGGTAAGAGCCAATGTATTTGTGGGTTGACTGGACATCCGTTTTCTAAGAATTCCAATTCTGATAATTCAGGCTTTTCTTGGGAAGAATTTGTGTCACCTCCCAAATCAGTGTCCTTCTCCTTTGAATCTTCTAACATCTCAGAAGCGTCATCTATTTCTTCCGATTCGTTTTGATATTCGTCATCTGTCCCTAATTCGTCGGAGTCTTCGGGTTTCAAATTATTATCATCCGAAATGTTTCTTCCACTACAATCAACATTATCCTTCCAGTCACACTGTGAAATTTCGGGATTAAAGTAAAGTCCACCAGGGCAACGCATCTCAATGGGTTGTCCCAAGGTACATTTGTAAAATTTATCACAATCCTCGTGCTTTAACATTAGTTCTATTTGCCAATTTGTTTCTTGTTCTTTAGGACACTGATTATCAGCATATCCAATTCCGAAGAGAGCGAGAAACGAAACCAATAATATAGTACCTGAAAAAAAAGTTTAACATTTTTTAAATATAATTTTCATTTCATTGTATAAATTTTTAATATAACTTATAAATAAACTTTAACAACGATACCTTTCTGCATAGTAACGTTAGAGTAGATGCGCAATTCTAAAGCAAAACTTGTTAATATCAAGGATTTCTTTTAAAAAAAATCAATAAACCTTATCTGTTATCAGCGATGGTTAGTGATTGAAACATTGATAATCATGATAACATAATATCTAATAAAAGACCGAAAGAAGAAAGAAGAAATATTAATGAGACACACTTCAGCTTTTATATTATATTTATTGACATCAGGACGTCCAACACATCAGTCCCTCCTGTTGTAAAGCCCCCAAAACGACGTTAATCAAAAAGTTTGAATAACCAAACACCATGTAGTGGTGGTGTAAGATTATCTACTATCACATATCATCCCGTGGGTGTCGTAAGAGGCGACAGAGGGAAACCAATCTGGAGATGGGCAGCAGCGTCTTCCTAATAATGACTAAAGACAAAAAAATATAAATATTTGCCATAGTTTCCCCGCTTACCAAGCGTGGCAACTATGGCAAATATCCCCCCTATGGGAGGTCTATAATCAGTAGTGTACTTTAGTAGGCTGTAACGGTAATAAAAAATTATTAAAAATAACAATAACAAACACACAAACGCAATATTTTTTAATTTAATGCGAAGTATTCGTGTTAATATAAAAATCATTACATAATTGACTTTTAAGCATTTATCTGGGGGCACTGCAGTGCCCCGCCAAGTCGACCAAAAAAGCGGCACGGCCGTACCATCCTTTTCTCGAAGCAGTTCAGGCCATTTTTGACTCCCTATAACTTGTCGTGAAGCGACAATTAAAAAAATATAGAACCTAACCTAAGAACAACAAAACAACAAAAGTAGAACAAGAAAATAATATATTTAAATTTTTAAAAAGGTATTTACAATTTTATAGAAAAATGAAATATGATGATGATGATGGATGAAGTGAGATTACAATTAGATTAAAAAAATAAAGATAGGAGAATAGGAGAATATAGTATTGTAGTGGAGCCTAAAGGTCGAAGTGACACACGCTGCGCTTGGAGTAGTAGTAGGCACACGCGGAGCTTGAAGTTTCCTGGCGGCGACGGCACGCAGCGTCTGGTCTGGGCACACTCAGCGTCCGGAGCCGGCGCACGTACCGCCTGGAGTAGGTGCGCTCAGCGCCTGGAGCAAGCAGTCGTAGCGCCCAAAGGTAGCGCGGGCAGTAGGTGCACTCAGCGCCTGGAGCAAGCAGTCGTAGCGCCCAAAGGTAGCACGGGCAGTAGGTGCACTCAGCGCCTGGAGCAAGCAGTCGTAGCGCCCGGAGTAGTGTGGCACCGCGCTTGAAGTAGACTACGCCGACGACTTCAAATGTAGATGGAGGCTTGCAGGATCCCGGGGCAATACGGCCCCGGGATAAGGCCTTTAGTAGATGCTTCTCGTTTGAGAACTGAAGCGAGACTCCCTGTATTCTCCGATTGTTCGGCTTTTATACCTTTTTAGAGAGAACGAGAAATTGGAATCTAATATTATTGTAAAGAAAAATATAATCAAATTAAAATCAAATACGCAATTACAAAATATGTTTTATTGTTTAAAGTATGATATTGACTTATAAAAACACAAGAGATTGGCTGGCGATTTCGTCTGCGTCATAGTTAAACCTAGAGCAAAAGAGTATTTATGTGAAATATTGAAATAAGAACATCAGACCAGTGACGAATTTGAATAAAAGTTACCATAACAACCATATAAATAATGGTTGTCAAAAATATGAATTTTTGGTTTTAGGTATATAATTGAAAAACAGTTACATTTAAGTAAGAAATGAGATATTATTCATATAGGAAAAACTATAGCGCGGCAGCGCGCACAAAACCTAAAATTGCAGAGTTACGGAGAACTCAATAAAATATAGAAAAAGGTAAGACTCCATTGACAGCGATTTAAATAGTGCTGATAGCGTGAAAATGATTTGTTATTGTGTAAAAACGTTACAGGATCCTATGCAAATAAAGGTGGTGCAAAATATAAATGCAGAAGATCAAAAACAGAATGGAAAAATAGTGTAAAATGATATGTAAGTAGCATAACACTACATTTTCCCCCCGACCCTGGAAAATTTTTGACTCAGCAAAAATTTTGACATGTACATTCTAAAATAAACCATAAAAACACAGCTTTGCAGAAACAGACATCAACAGGCAAAATCAGATATACTATCTCTTACATTCATCATCTGCATTCAGGTAAGGGTGGAGTTCACATTCAATGACTACCACTCTAAAAGTGTGTTTTCGAAAGGACATTCAGGTTTATTTAAGGAGTAGTCATCCGCTCCTGCGTGGAAAAAAAAATTAATTTAAGCAAGCTTTAGTCGAAGAGACACCACTCTAAAAGTGTGTTTTCGAAAGGACATTCAGGCTTATTTAAGGAGTTGTCAACCGCTCCTGCGTGGAGAAAAAATTAAGGGAGTAGTCAGTCGCTCCCAAGTGAAGATAAAGGTAAAGAAAATTAAGGGAGTAGTCAGCCGTTCCCAAGTGAAGATAAAGATAAAGAACTTAATCTTAAGCAAGCATTAGTCGCTATGACTTATGCAACATCACCAACGAGATGTGTCTGAAACAAACATAAAAAGTGAAGATTAATCCAACCAAAATTCGAGGTCTTAAAGAGAGATTTGTTGAAGAACACTGGATCACCAAGCAAACAAACAAATTAAAGAAATAAAAATAATAAGGTGAAAATGATGGTGATATTTATACATAATATACAAATTAACAGTTAATAAAAGTTAAGAAAATTTATGATTTTACATCTTTGATGTGCCACTTGCCTCTAACTCCATTAGGGTCTTCAAGCACATAGACTAGTGGTGACAGTTTAGCTATCACTTTGCACTTGATGAACTTAGGGGCAAGTTTAGCATTAAAGTATGCGCCGGCATCGCTTAAAACATGGTTTTTACGCCAAACAGTGTCTCCCACATTAAATTCTTTAATAGACCGGCGAAGATCATAGCGAGCGCTATTTTTAGCGTG
This sequence comes from Parnassius glacialis, assembly GCA_033319125.1. Lineage (NCBI taxonomy): Eukaryota > Metazoa > Arthropoda > Insecta > Lepidoptera > Papilionidae > Parnassius > Parnassius glacialis. The sequence continues at coordinate 33,539,771 of JAVANC010000028.1, read as the reverse complement.
AGCTATGTGAAGTTTAGTTTGAACTTTGTGAAATATAGATGAGAGGAGACCAGCATTAGACGCGTAAATATCACGAGGCATAAATATCAATTCCTCGAGGTTCTGAGTTGGAGTATAGAAGGAACCACAAGGTATTGTTTCCCTACCAAAGACTAAAAAATTTGGAGTAAAACCAGTAGCTACATTCGTAGCACTGTTCATTGCGTACTGAATCTTAGCAAGATGGTTGTCCCAGGATCTATGATCGTCTCCTACTAGAGATGCTAGAGCTGTAATAATTGTACTATTAAACTTCTCCGTAGGATTAACCTGAGGACAATATAAAGCTGTGTGAAAAATACAAGGAACATTATAAGAATTTAAAAATGAGTGGAATTCTCGCGACTGAAATTGAACAACGTTGTCCATTATAATAGTTTGGGGAATGCCATGAACTAGAAAAACTGAACTTTCCAAAACATTAATAATATTAGCTGAAGTAGCACGTTTAAGGGGAAAAATCATAGTATATTTAGTAAAATTGCAGTTAATTACTAGAATATACTGATTTCGTCTTCGAGTCATAGGCAATGGACCCATAAGATCTAAGGATATAGTTTGAAAAGGTCTGGAGCAAAGTTTGGGTTTACCCATAAGACCATAGGGAGAATGATTAGGGTGTTTGTAGGTTAAGCAGGTTTCACAAGTCAAGATTAATTCGGCAATGTCCTTAAACATACCAGGCCAATAGTATTTTAAAGATATTTTCTTGAATGTCTTGAAGATACCAAGATGGAGTTCTGAAGGGGAACCATGGTTAGCTTCAATAAGTGCATGTCTATCTTGAGGTAGTAGAACTTCTTTCCAAATAAAGTCATCGTTTAGACGATCGGGAGAATGGATACAGCGGTAAAGTTTGTTATCCCTGATAGTGTAGTTGGGATATGCGTCTGGGTTGTTGGAGCATCCGAGAAAAATTTTGTTGTAGTGTTCAAGTCTACGATCAGGTGGTTCTTCAATCGTAATGGGATGTACGCCTTGAGGTAAAGTTTCTCGTGTATCAGGACGTTGTTGATTCCTATGTCTTGATAATAAATCTGGAACAACGTTATCCTTTCCTTTTTTATGTTTTATGACAAAGTTAAAGCATGATAAGCGTAAAGTCCAGCGAGCAAGTCTTTCTGATGGATTTGATAAATTCTGAAACCATTTAAGTGCAGCATGATCAGTATATATTGTAAATTCTTTACCATTGTCTAGGTAACATCGCCAATGTTCTAATGCAGTTATTACAGCCAATGTTTCTCTTTCAATAGTTGAGTAGTTCTGTTGATTTTTATTTAGTGCTTTACTCATGTAAGCGATCACGACATCTTTGTCATCTTGATGTTGAGTAAGCATTGCTCCTATGCCATAATTTGATGCATCATAATGTACAGAGAAGGGTAGTTCGAAGTTAGGGCAAGCAAGGACAGGAGCAGTTACCAAAGCTTCTTTAAGTTTCTGGAAAGCAGCTGCAGCTTGTGGATTCCATAAAAATTTAGGAGCGTCCTTCCCGGAACAGGTTAGTTGGTTGAGTGGAGAGGCAATAGTGCTAAAGTTTGGAATGAATCTTCTGAACCAGCTGCAGGTGCCTATGAATTTTCGTACTTCTTTTCTACAAGTAGGTACAGGATATTCTAAAATAGCTTTTATTTTATCTGGATCCGCACGTAGACTATACTCGTCTACTAGAAAACCAAGGTATTTCAGTTCTTTCTTGAAGAATTGACTCTTCTCAAAGTTAATAGTTAGATTAGCATATGAAAGTTTTTCATGAACTTTCATGAGAAGCGATATGTGTTCATCAAAAGTCTCACTAATAATAACAATGTCATCCAGATAGCACAATACCTTGTTCTCAAATTCAGGAGTAAACAGCATATCCATTAATCTTTGTAGAGTTGCAGGTGAGTTGGTGAGGCCAAAGGGCATTACTTTGAATCTAAACATACCTCTTCCAGGTACATAAAATGCAGTTTTATCTTTATCAGCAGAATTCAAGGGAATTTCCCAAAATGCTTTCGCAACGTCAATGCTTGATAAGTATTTGGCATTCTTCAGGTTGTCCAAAATTTCGCTTATTAGTGGCAACTTATAAGCATCACGACGTGTAATTGAGTTAAGCTTCCTGCTGTCTACACAGAAACGCCATTCACCATTCTTCTTCGGAGTGATGAGAACTGGAGATAACCAAGGACTTTCGCATTGTTCAATGACCTTCCATCCCAGCATCTTGTCAATTTCATTAATTAACGCCTTTTGTTTTTCAGGAGACAGTCTATAACATCTTTGTTTGATTGGAAGAGAATCACCAGTATCAATCTTGTGGGTGATTAAATGTGTGCTTCCCAGGATACCTTTTTCCTCAAAAGAAATTGTCTTGAAGCGTTGGATGATGTCGTTAGCGATGTTCTTTTGGTTAGGAGTTAAATGCTCATAAGGTATAACTTTAATATCTTTAGTTTCGATAGCAGAGCATTTAGATTCTGTAAAGTTAAGAGAAGATAAAACACTAGGTAAAAGATTAAATTTTCTCCAAAAGTCAATACCTAGTATTAGCGAAGGAAATATTTCAGGGAAAACATAAGCTTTAATTAAATGAGTTTGATTATTGAAATGAACAGGTAAGTCAAAATAACCCAAGGAATTAACTTTTTGATTACTAGCAGTAGAGACAGTAATAAGATCTGACTTGAAAAGTTTACAGCCCAGTTTAAGAATTTCTAAATGAGAATTATTATCCAGAATAGTTACTGAGCTGCCAGAATCTAGTAAACCAGATAAAGTTAAGTCATAAATTTTGACATTAACGAATGGGCGATTAAGATCTTGTTCTTTGGAGTAGAGTGTAGAAGAGATTTTGTAACAAGAAAAGAAGTTTTGAATTGTTTTAATCCAACTAGTCCAATCATCTTTATCAAAGTTTAAGTTACTTTTCAAGTCAGCAGTTAGTTTTTTGAACTAGTATGTGGTTTGGGAGAACAAGTAGGGCAATCTGCAGTTTTAAAACCTTTAAGACCACATTTGAAACAAATCACGAATCGTGGTTGAGTACAAGTGTTCAAAGTATGACCTTGTTTGCGACAGCGAACACAAAAGGAGCTTTCTTGAGGAGCTTTAGTTTGAGAGAGACTATTAATTTGTCTAGAAGGGTATTTGTAGGATGAAGTGAATTTATTCATTAAGGGAGGAGAAGGTCGTGAGTTATTGGAAGAATTTGGAGAGTCAACTGAACTTGAAGTGGAATGTTTGTAGTTGAATTCAGAAATAAGAGGATTTTGTTGTACATTTTGTTCTTTAAATTGTTTGTCTCTGTCTAGGAACTTTTCATAGTTTTGGCAAGTAGCCAGAAGAGAGTCGATAGAGTCAATGTCTTTTAGAGCTACGAAGACTGAATAGCATGGGCGAATATTCCTCAAAATAATCTCCAATTGTTCTGTTTCAGAAAGTTTCTTCGAAAGACGAGAGAACATTCCAGACATAATGGAAAGGATAGGTTCGATAGGTTCTTCACGGCCTTGAGTTCGATTCCTAATCGCTTCTAGAAGTTTATGATCATAGTCAAAACCACCAAAGTCTTTAATTAATAAAGAGGAAAGTTCGTTCCAAGTTAAGTTTGGATTCTGATTATATTTAAATCTGAACCAATGAAGAGCATTGTCAGTGAAAATTTCAAACGCTTGTGAAATCAACAAGTCTTTGGACAAGCCACGAGCTATACAGTATTCTTCCAGTTTTTGAAGAAAGGATCTTGGACAGCTTTTACCATTGAAGGTGTGTCTTTTCAGATCTTTGAAGACGTTAATTTGAGAAAAAGATTGAGGTGGTGGTGAAGGATACGGGGTATGGATCATAACAGAAGTTTGAGAAACAAGAGGAGGTTCCATGACAGTCGGGTCAACAGGAGGGACAAGTGATGGGGAGTCATTTTCAGTTGAAGGTGGATTCAAGGATTCGAATTGTTTAGCAATAGCGTCAAATTTCATCTTCAAAGTATCGAAATTAGCTTTGAAGTCTGGATATAAGTCAGTATCTATTCGCTCTAATCTGTAAAAAACATGGTTAATAAAAGTTTCTATTAGTCGTAAGTATTTGGTTTCACCTTGTAAAATTTTTTTAATTTTACAGTCCAGATAGGTCAAAGTAGAATCAATTTGAGACTAGTCGATCGGAATTGGAGAAGTCAGAATATCTTCAGGGTGAGAATTCGCAACTAAACACAAAACTTTTTTTTTAGAAGCAAAACAGTATTAGCTGGTTCCTCACATCTAATCTTCACTTCGTATTCAAGTTCGGCCTTGTTAAGGAATTCGTACTTAATAACCCTTTTCATTGTTATAATTAAGTGTAAAGTTAAGTTTAAGAAATAAAAATTTTATTAAAAATTGTACCTCTTTAAGTTATCTAGAATAAAAATATTAGAGTGATGAATGTAAGTGAAGTGTTATATGTAGGTCTAAATATAATCCAGATAAGTTGAAAAACTAGAAGAAGTTTTGTTTTAGAATTTGGAAGGTATGAAAAGGATGAATAAATGAATGATGAATAATGAGTTAAGAACGAAAGCGAAAGCAATTCAATCAAAAGGGAATGGACAAGGCGCAGTAAAGGTGAAGAATTAAGAGAGAAAGAGGACTTTTACGTTGGGCGCCAAACTGTCGTGAAGCGACAATTAAAAAAAAATAGAACCTAACCTAAGAACAACAAAACAACAAAAGTAGAACAAGAAAATAATATATTTAAATTTTTTAAAAGGTATTTACAATTTTATAAAAAAAAAGAAATATGATGATGATGATGGATGAAGTGAGATTACAATTAGATTAAAAAAATAAAGATAGGAGAATAGGAGAATATAGTGTTGTAGTGGAGCCTAAAGGTCGAAGTGACACACGCTGCGCTTGGAGTAGTAGTAGGCACACGCGGAGCTTGAAGTTTCCTGGCAGCGACGGCACGCAGCGTCTGGTCTGGGCACACTCAGCGTCCGGAGCCGGCGCACGTAGCGCCTGGAGTAGGTGCGCTCAGCACCTGGAGCAAGCAGTCGTAGCGCCCAAAGGTAGCGCGGGCAGTAGGTGCACTCAGCGCCTGGAGCAAGCAGTCGTAGCGCCCAAAGGTAGCACGGGCAGTAGGTGCACTCAGCGCCTGGAGCAAGCAGTCGTAGCGCCCGGAGTAGTGTGGCCCGCCGGTGCACGTAGCGCCTGGAGTAGGTGCGCTCAGCGCTTGGAGCAAGCAGTCGTAGCGCCCAAAGGTAGCGTGGGCAGTAGGTGCACTCAGCGCCTGGAGCAAGCAGTCGTAGCGCCCAAAGGTAGCGCGTGCAGTAGGTGCACTCAGCGCCTGGAGCAAGCAGTCGTAGCGCCCGGAGTAGTGTGGCCCCGCGCTTGAAGTAGACTACGCCGACGACTTCAAATGTAGATGTAGGCTTGCAGGATCCCGGGGCAATGCGGCCCCGGGTTAAGGCCTTTAGTAGATGCTTCTCGTTTGAGAACTGAAGCGAGACTCCCTGTATTCTCCGATTGTTCGGCTTTTATACCTTTTTAGAGAGAACGAGAAATTATTTAAATTAAAAGGAAATTTATTGTAAATGACCTAGAGCAAAAGAGTATTTATGTGAAATATCGAAATAAGAACATCAGACCAGTGACGAATTTGAATAAAAGTTACCGTAACAACCATATAAATAAAGGTTGTCAAAAATATGAATTTTTGGTTTTAGGTATATAATTGAAAAACAGTTACATTTAAGTAAGAAATGAGATATTATTCATATAGGAATAACTATAGCGCGGCAGCGCGCACAAAACCTGAAATTGCAGAGTTACGGAGAACTCAATAAAAGATAGAAAAAGGTAAGACTCCATTGACAGCGATTTAAACGGTGCTGATAGCGTGAAAATACGAAGTGAAAATGATTTGTTATTGTGTAAAAACGTTACAGGATCCTATGCAAATAAAGGTGATGCAAAATATCAATGCAGAAAATCAAAAACAGAATAGAAAAATAGTGTAAAATGATACGTAAGTAGCATAACTGACAGCGTGAAAAGTGATGCAAAATATCAAAACAGAATGGAAAAATAGTGTAAAATGATATGTAAGTAGCATAACACTACAAACTTCGTTGTGGATAAATTATTAGAATTATAAATATATATAAAATTAGAAGCCTGAAATTTCAGTAATCAAGCAGGCATTGTATAAACACGGTACTCGTATATTTCAAATTTCATTCGTTTTGAACCAGTACATAGGCTGCACTAAAAGTATCGGGAATGGAATATTTACACTGTTCCTGTCATATTAAAATCTTTTTAATTGAAAACTCCTTGGTTTTAAAAATCGAATACCATTTATTTATTTAAAAAAAGATTCTCGGTCTTGTCACAAGGTTTTGTCAAATTTGTTTAGTCGTTGAGAAAATGGAATTGACTCGAGAAAATTCAAGAGCGATGATTTATTATGACTATCGAAGTGGTTTAACACAAAAAGTGTGTTGACCGGATGATTTCTGCATTTGGTGATGAAGCCCCATTCAAAACCACAATTTATCGCTGGTTTGCTGAATTTCAACGTGGACGTGTCAAGCTCAGTTATGATCCCCGTCAAGGTCGTCCAAAAACTGCAGTCACCCAAGAAAACGTTGATGCTGTGCGTAAGCCGATTGAGGAAGATCGACATGTGACATACCGCGAAATTCAGGCAACTTTAGACATTGGCATGGGTCAAATACAAATAATCTTGCATGAACAATTAGGTGTAAAAAAGTTGTTTTCCCGATGGATACCGCATTCGCTCTGTTAAGAGCAAAAAGCGGCTCGCGTTACTTGGTGCGTCAGAACTCTCGAAAGATTCCACGCAGGATCCTCAAATACTGTATACAATATCGTATCAGGTGACGAATTCTGGATATACGCGTACGAACCCGAAACAAAAAACCAGTTAAGAGTTTGGGTGTTCGAAAATGAGTTAAAGCCAACAAAAATTGTTCGTTCACGGAGTGTTGCAAAAAAAAAATGATGGCAACGTTTGTCTCCAAAACCGGCCATTTTACGACTATTCCTCTTGAGGGACAAAGAACGGTTAATGCAAAATGGTATGCTAGCATTTGTTTGCCACAGGTCGTTTCTGAACTCCGTAAAGAGAACTGCAACCGGCGCATCATCCTCCATCACGACAATGCGAGTTCTCACACCGCACACAGAACAAAAGAGTTTTTAGAGAAAGAAAACATAGAATTATTAGACCATCCGCCGTACAGCTCCGACCTAAGCCCTAATGATTTCTATACTTTCCCTAAAATAAAGAATAAATTGCGTGGACAGAGATTTTCATCACCTGAAGAAGCTGTGGACGCCTACAAAACGGTCATTTTGGAGACCCCAAATTCGAATGGAATAGTTGCTTCAATGATTGGTTCCATCGTATGGAAAAATGTGTCAAATTTCGCGGAGAATACTTCGAAAAGCAATAAATACATTTTTAAATAGTAATGTGTCACTTCCTTGATTCCCGAAATTTTCAGTGCTGCCCTCGTAGTTTAAGAATTAAGAATGATGACTAGTCAAAGTTTCTTAATTTTGTCACTCACTGACTGACCGATCATCAAAACTCTGAAGCACTTCTAACAGACATAGAACCTTCAAATTTAGAATACTATTAGTGTTTATTGTATGAATCAAGGAAAACTAAAATATTTTGGAATTTCGGTGCAGTTTTCTAGATACACCAACTGCATCAATAACTTTGTAATCTCATATAAGTTTTATTTGCAGTGACTTCGCTCGCGTGTTATTTGGGATTTTTATTTTTTGCGCGGTACCCTAATTGTTTTCTAAAATAAAAGTAGCCAAGTTACTCCTTGTGACATCAGCTATCTGCCAATGAAAATCCCGCCAAAATCGGTCAAGCCGTTTCGGAGATTAGCCAGAACAAACAGACAGACAGACGGACAGACAGACAGACAAAAACATTAAAAATTGTATTTTTGTTATTAGTACCGTATATACTTTCATCTGAATTTAGTAAAAAGCTGTAATTTTGACATTAAAAACAGACACTTCAATTTTATTTATTTGTATAGATGGAATGATAGGTGCAGATAGGTACCTAGATAAATTATGTTCAAAGGTAACTTATAAATATACTATTTATGTTTAGGCCAAATCTTAATATTTGAAACTTGCATTCGGGGCGCTCGTCTCGGTCGCCTGACGTGTGGGCGACCAACCGGTTTTGACGGCTTGGGCCGGCGGCCAGTCGTTTGCCCGCGGCGGCCGTGTCCGGAAGTGTATTCAAGTTACACTCGAATCGTTAGGTCGCGTGACGACTGCCTCTTATTGCGTTGTCTTTTTCGTGCGTTTACGTGACAACGAGGCTTTTATTGAGTTTTGAGTGATTAACTTAACTTCGATTGCCATTAATTTGCGTCGACGAGTTGCTTGTGTGGCATTTTAATATCGTACGAAGACATTTTCTTTTGTCGGTTAGAACGCTAAAAATTTGTGACCCGAGAGGAGATCGCGTTCGTCTTCGATTATAGTTTTGTGCTAAGTGACGTTAGGCTTGAGTTCACATACCAGTGAACGCCCACTGGAGTGCTCGCACATGCAGCGTGCCCCACATCTGCTGCCCGATTACATCGGTGACGTTAGGTTACATTTACACACTTTCTCACACCACTTACAACCACCTACTTACCCCTGACGGTACCTTGTGGTTGACCCTACCTCCGGAACTCGGTAAGTTTGTGTTTGTTTATCCAGCCATTACATAATGATTATCCATAGGCCATTTGGGCCCAAACCCTCTGGTTGCCCGTCTAGTGGGCTACTCACGGGACCTAGTCCAGTCGACTTCTGTCAGGGCAACTGAGGGCCGTAACACTTTCTGGTAGTAGAGCGTGGTTGATTGTTTCTACAATCACGCCCAGCCGTAATATAAAAAAAATATTTTTTTTGTTTGTTAGCGGATCGGTGGTTAGAACCACGCCCGTTAGGCTGCGCAAGCAGGAGTGTAATTTAGGGTTAGGTACCTACGCGTCAGGTATTTTGGGTAGGTAGATTAAATTGCCGAAGGGTCGGTCGCCTGAGCGAGGCATCTTTGTTGACCGACTGTAGTGTGTACTTGCCGTGTAGTGTAATTTGTATTTAATTTAATTTAATAGTAATTTGTATTTATTAGTGATGCCATCGCACAAGCCACCGGCGCTTCGCCTGCAGGCGGAGCTGCGCTAGGCCGCAAATGCCCATACTTTGAGCAGGTCGCGGCCCGAAGGGCCGTAGTGGAGGAGGCTTACACTGAGCTCGTGGTCTCGGAGACGGAACAGGGAGTCCTAGACTCCTGCCTCGCGGACTACGAGCAATTCTTTTCGCTCACGGACGACTTGATCGAGGCGGGGGCCAAGTATGCTAATGAAGCGCGTGAAGCTCGGCTGAGTGGCCTGCCCGAGTCCCCTCGGAAGCAGCCTACTCAGCCGGAGCTGTTGGGACGACTCCCAACTCTGGACCTGCCAAGGTTCTCCGGGGCCCTCTCCGACTGGCTGACCTTTGTTGGTCTTTTTGATAGCCTAGTGGACGCCCGGAGGGACTTGACACCAAGCCAGAAGATGGCGTACCTCCTGACCTCACTGGAGGGGGAGGCCCTGGGCGTGGTCAGCCATTTGAAATTGTCAGACGTCGCCTACCAGACTGCCCGGGACCTCCTCGCCGGAAGGTACGCTAACGTCCGGCGAATTGCGGACGAACACGTTAGGCGGCTTCTAATCCTCCCGCTGCTTAGGGACCGGGCCAGACTACGTCCGGACATCGTAAATCCAATCGTGGTGGCCTGTAATTCGTTGAGGCGGCTGGATTTACCGGTGGACGAATGGTCCTTCTTGTTGCTCCACATCGTGCTGTCCCGCCTGCCTCTCGATCTTCAGATCCATTTTGAGGAGAGGTACGGCGGAGACGGCGCCTCCTATATTCAGCCCTCCAGGGACCTGCTGCGGTTCTTGGAGGAGCAGTGCCGGCAAATTGAAAATGCAGCGGGCACCGTCGGCAACTTACGGGTTGCCAACCGAGTCGTACCCAGGGAGAGGCGGAATCTGCCGGGCAAGTCGTCGCCAACCCCCCTAAGGCCGAGCGGAGCTCCCGCGGAAGGGCGCTGCCCCCTACCATCTTATAGCGGCCTAGCGGCCAGGAAGGCGCCCCCCTGCTCCTATTGTCGAGCATCTGATCACCGGGTGACGTCGTGCCCGAAGTTATTGGGTAAGCCGGTCCCGGCGAGGTAAACCATCGCCAAGGAGCGCTGCTGGTGCTACTCGTGCTTGGAAAGGCACCTTCAACGAGACTGCTCGCACCAGCAGCCCTGTCCGCACTGCTAGGGCATCCACCGTGCCGTTTTGTACCTGGGTGCGAACGGCGCTTCCTCTCGGGGCTCTGCCGGGCCCTCAACTCCCACGGGCGGGGGCGCTCAGCCACGCCCTCTGTCGGGCGACGCTCAGCGCTCGCCTGCCAGCCACCTGGGTTTGAAGGGGGTCCCTCCTCGACCAGCGGGGTGTCGTTCCCCCAGGGGCGGGGGTCGTTTGCCCAGGTGCGGGGGGGTCGTCGCCCCCCCTCAGCGTGTTGGGAGGGACTTCACGGCCACTCAGCGGTCAGCTAGACCCTTCTCACCCCCGTTAACTGAGTGGCCACGACTGGAGTACCACCTTCCCCCCTTTGGTCGGCACCGGTACTACGGGGTTCTTGCGACCTCGAATCTGTCCCAGGCCTCAAGGCCGTGGTTCCACGAAGCTCCCCAGGTCGGCCCGTTCGGTGATTTCCAACCACGGGTCATTGAGATGCCGCCGGAATGCCGCTTTCGGGACCCCCGGTTCGAGTGCCGGTCCGATGGAGACAGCTCCAGCTAGGTAGCTGCCGCCCTAGCTCCCACCACGGCGGCCTCCACTGATCCTTTGATGACGGCTCAAAGGATCAGTGATCAGTGTCACAGTCCACTTGTCAAACTGTTCTATTGCCGACAGCCTCAGTGAAGGTGTACAACCCGAGTGGCGACTGTTTAACGGTTCGCGCTCTATTGGATTCGGGTTTACAACGCTGTGTGGCCTCCACTTGGTTGGTGGGAAGACTAGGGCTCCCCTGGAGCTCTGAATCACGTTCAATGGTAGGTATCGGAGGTGCCGAGCCTCCTGCTCCTAGGGGACAAGCGGAGTTGGTGTTTGGTCCTGCCAGCGAACACCTTCACATTCTAGTTAAAGTAAATGTCCTCGAAGACATTGTGGGGTTTTTTCCTAACGTCCGTATAAATGACAGCGCAGTTCGTTGTGCGTCGGGTTTGAGACCGGCAGACCCTCAGTGGTCCCAACCTGGGCCTATAGATTTGTTGCTGGGGGCCGACGCGCTGGGGTTCATCTTGTTAGGCGAGATACGAGCCCTACAGCCCGTTGGCTTGTCAGCCATGTCCACTGTATTTGGGCACAGCTTCTTTGGACCGGTTCTGAGGTCTCCCCCCCCCCCCCCCCGCAGACGGCGGACCCGCTCTCTGTTATGGGCGTGTCCCTTTCGGACGTCGTCCAGCGGTTCTGGGATATTGAGGAGCCACCACACGCTGCTCGAGTCAAGCTCTGGACCGTGAGTGCGAGTTGTTCTACCAGAACAATACCGACCGTCGTGTCGACGGTCGTTTTGTCACTCGCTTACCCTTTCTTGACTCACGGCCCCCTTTGGGCCAATCTCGTACCCTGGCCGAAAAGAGGTTGCTTTCCATGGAGCGCCGTATGCGGCGCGCCCCAGCCTTTCGCGACAAATATGTCGAGTTCATGCGCGAGTATCAAGAGCTGGGTCACATGTCACCGTCCAACTTCGACTGGCGGTCACAGGAGCACCCTCCCTCTCTCACCATGCGGTCTTGAGGACCCCTGGGAGTAAGATTCGGGTAGTTTTTGACGGATCCACCCCCTCGTCAAATGGTGTGTCCCTGAACCAGTGTCTCCACTCTTGTCCTAAATTGATCAAGGACATATCCGACATTTTGACTAACTTCCGTCGGCACCAAGTGGTTTTTGTAGCCGACATTTGGATGATGTTTCGACAATCAGTGGTCCATCGTAATGACCGTCGATATCAGCTGATATTGTGGCGCGAGAATCCCAGCGATCCGATACAGGTGTTTGAGTTGAACACCACCACCTATGGACTCCGGTCCAGCCCGTATATCGCCATGCGAACCCTCCTTGAACTCGCTGAGAGAGAGCATCTAAAATATGCTCGGGGGGCTTCTATTTTGGAGACTTCGGTCTACATGGACGACATTCGCACGGGTGCCTCCACCGTCGAGGAGGCTCTTGTATTGCGAGACGAATTGATTGCCATCCTGAAGTCCGGAGGTTATGAGTTGCGCAAATGGTTATCGAACTCCCCTCATATTTTGAAGGACCTTCCAGGAGAGGATCAACAAGACCCTCATCTATTCGAGCACCCTGAAAATCCTAATTTGTTGACTGTGCTGGGCATTCAATATCAGCCTGTTCAGGATACTTCCACGTATCGAGTCAAACTCGATCCCCCTCCTAAAGCATGGACCAAGCTCCCCGTGCTGTCTACCGTAGCCCGCACCTTCGATCCTAGTGGATGGATCACTCCGGTCATTTTATTAGCTAAGTGCTATCTTCAAAAGTTCTGGATATCCGGGTTGGGTTGGGATGAGCCTATTAGCGGTGCTCTCTTGCGAGAGTGGCTCTCCATTGTGTCCTCCCTTCTGGACATCAACCGGGTCTCCATGCCGAGGTGCTTCCTCCCTCCAGGGAAATTCAGGGCTACCCTACATGGATTTTGCGACGCTTCTGAGAAAGGCTATGCTGCTGTCGTATATTTGCGGACGTTGAGCTCTTCTGGCCATACTTTTGTCCATTTTGTACTTGCTAAAAGCAAGGTTGCTCCCATTAGGTCCCGCTTAACTATCCCTAAATTGGAACTGTCCGGAGCCGCTCATCTCACGCGACTCCTCAACCACGTTCACTCGTCTTTGAAGTCTGTAATCGACATTACAGACGCCTACGCTTGGTTTGAGAGTGAGATAGTACTTTGTTGGCTCAGAGCTGCACCTCACAATCTTGAGGTCTTTGTGGCGAACCGCGTGTCTCAAACCCAGAATTCTGGGACGTCTCTAAACTGGAGACATGTCCCAGGGGAGTTGAATCCCGCAGACTGCGCTTCTCGCGGCTGTGAAGCCCCCTCGTTGGTTGACCACCCGCTGTGGTGGGGTACCAGTTGGTTGACTGAGTCTCAGTCATTCTGGCCCCAGAATAAATACTCCGAACCGATTGAATTGCCTGACCTACGAGCCTGAGTAGGAGTGGGCAAGTATAAGCCCACTCGGGATTTCTCCCTGCTAGAACGGTACAGCTCTCTCGACAAGCTCCTAGGAGTGACTGCTTGGTTGCGTCGATTTGTCCGCAATTCGAGAGACCCGTCCAACCGAATCTCTGATTCCGTTTTGGCCCCTAGCGAGCGTCGCGAAGCTTTGATGCATTGGACCTGTATGGTCCAAGCGGAGCATTTTGAGCCCGTGATTGAAACTTTGAAGCGGGGCTCCGTTGTCAAGGGCGCTCTGGCCCGTCTGAACCTCTTCCTGGACGACGCTGGGATGCTGCGCGTTGGCGGACGTTTGAAATATTCTCAACTGCCGTACGGGGCTCGACACCCTTTACTGCTCCCTAAGGACGGCGCCTTTGTTCGGTTGCTGGTAACTCACCGTCATATTAAGAATGCCCACGCTGGGTGTAACGCTCTTTCGGCTATTTTTCACATAAGGCCTATTTGTGCGTTTTCGTGTGCCTCGCCACTAAGGCCGTTCACTTAGAACTTGTAAGTGCCCTCGGCACTGAAGCCTTTGTGGCCACGCTGGGCCGCTTCGTATCGCGTCGCGGTTTGCCGAACCTGATCCGGTCTGATTGCGGAACGAATTATAAGGGCACGGATAGATATTTGAAAGAGATCGTCGAATTTCTGTCCAACAACAGGGCGTATTTAGGTACTGCGATGTCCAAGAAGGGCATCCAGTGGAAATTCGACCCTCCGGCTTGTCCACACTGGGGCGGTATTTTTGAGGCGGTGGTTAAGGTTGCAAAAACGCATCTCTGTCGCGTTATTGGCGAAACTATTTTGACATTTGAGGAGCTTGCCACTGTATTTTGTAAAATTGAGGCAGTACTCAACTCTCCGCCCCTCTGTCCCCTCTCGTCCGATCCGAATGATTTGGAGGTTCTAACCCCGGGCCACTTCCTGATTGGCCAGTCGCTTAACGCCCTACCCGAGTACCCCTTCAGGGAAATAAACTCTTCGCGGTTGAGCAGATTTGACCTGCTACAACAGATGACTCAGAGTTTTTGGCACCGATGATCTCTGGAGTACCTACATCTTTTGCAGCAGCGCGTTAAGTGGTCTACCTTGTGGTCGACCCTACCTCCGGAACTCGGTAAGTTTGTGGTTTTTTATCCAGCCATTACATAATGATTATCCATAGGCCATTTGGGCCCGAACCCTCTGGTTGCCCGTCGAGTGGGCTACTCATGGGCCCTAGTCCAGTCAACTTCTGTCGGGGCAACTGAGGGCCGTAACAATTTATATACGTGGTAGAGCCATGCTGCAGCTATATTTCTGGTATAGTTGTAACACGAATGGGTCGGCTCGACCGGGGAAGGACCACGCTCTCACAGAATACCAGCGTAAAATAGCAGCTTAATGCTGCTGTGTTCCGTATGGTGAGTGTAGAAAACCGGAGACCCTTTTTACTGGAAACCGAGGCATTCCATCTTAGTCCTCACGGGTGACAACGTATCTGCATTGTGATTCCTAATTGAGGATAAATGTAGATATCTATGGGCCACAGCAACCACTTACCATCAGGTGGTCTGTGTGCTCGTTAGTCACCCTATCCTATAAGAAAAAAATAAAAAAAATAGTTAATCGAATGAAAAAGCAAGAATGAGACATATCTTATGAAGTTGTACCAAAATCCCGCAAAGTATTACGTAGACTAAATTGCCCGAAATTGCCATGAAAGAAAGAACCCTAATAAACATAACCGCGGCCGGCGGAAGTACCTTGCCCGCGCCGCGACTTCCACGCTTACCGTCCGTCACAGAAAGGCGGCCATTTTCTTCCAGGCAACGTTTGGGTTTTACTGCGATATCGCAGGTATACACATAAACCATGTGCAAATAGTATGAAAAAAAAGTAGGACTATCTACAAAAAGAAATGAGATGCCATCAAAAACATGTAAAAAACCATTGAACTATTATGTACTAAAGTACTAGAACAGACACGTACAACAAAAACCGCGCGCCAGTGGAAAGATGCGTTGTCATAGAGCAGCCTGTCGCGGACAGAAGTAACAAATGTGTTAATAATATACCTATTTTATATTGTAAATTGTTATTATGAAGTAAATTTAGGTATATGGGAAATAAAACTACACAAATAATTCAAATGATTATTATTAACAATATATAAATTAATAATAATTTTAATTACCTTTATATGTATAATATAAGTTTTGTGAGCTTTTGCCGTTTGCTCATGTAATCATTCGTTATCTTTGCCTGGTGGTGCAACCTTACAATTGTACCTATATTTATTTATTATAACAAGAATCAGATGAACCCTATAATTTATGTAAAAGGTTAATCAAAAGAATGATCAAGTAAACAAATTAATATATCTTTCACAACGAAACATTGTTATGTTTTAGTTGTTTCTTCATTCCGATTATTTTGTACAAATTTAATCCACGCTTCTCTTTTTTCATGTCCCGGCCGTAGAAATCTTCAAAAACATGGTTTTATTTAAAAATAAATTACTTTTTATCTAATCTACACAATATTCTATCCATTAGGTGAGGTGTTGTCAAATGCATTCAAATCAGTAATAAAAAAAATATCACTTATGCTTACTATATGATACATAGATAAAATTATTTTACGAAGTAAAATAGTAAATCATAAATTGTATATCTGCCTAAACTACGCTTGTAATAAGTTCTATTTTTTGTATTATTGTTTGTACTATTGAAATCTTTGAATAAAATGATAATGATAAATGAACAACAAAACAAAAGTAGGTACAAATGTTAGCGTATCTGCGTCTTCTATTTTCATTACTCTATAATTTGTACTGCAAAATGGCGTCCGCGGCAACTCGCTTCTCCGGGGCGTTGTTACATTGCGAAAAATATTATATCAAAACGTTTTAAACGTTGTATAAATGCCTACTTATCTATGAAACGTTAAACAATAACTTTTTTATGTTCTCGAGTGTTTAGAACACACGAACACACACTGGCACACACATCCAGGCATTTTTACGATGGTACAAAACACGACTCGTTGCGACGGGCATTGGATACTCACTGGAAAGTTGCGGTACGGTGTACCGCAAGTCGTTGCGCAAAGTCATCCTTTGCGGTGTCCTCTCTAGTACGTTAGTACATAATATCTCAATGTAAAAAACCAAGTCTGTAGTAGAAGAACTGAGTTGCGAGACTTGGTTTTTTTACAAGTTATGTTTTTGATGGCATATACTATTACTAGTATAGCTAGCAATAACACTAGCAAGAGGATCGTAATATCTATAAATATAAAAGTCAATTGCCGTCCGTTAGTCTCGCAAAAACTCGAAAATGGCTCGACCGATTTTTATAATATTTTGCGTGTATTTGAACGGGTCCCTAGATTAAACTCAATTGGATTCGGCAGGTTGCAGCTGTTGCCAAGATCCAGAAATCTTCTGTGCTAAAGAAAGATGACCAATTTTGATGATTTTTTTTATAGGATAAGGGTGACAAACGAGCACACTGTCCACCTGATGGTAAGTGGTTGCTGTGGCCCATAAACATGTACATATGACTTCGATTACTTTATTAGGCCTCCATCCGCTGCCAGCATGCTTCGATAAGCTATCTTTCTCGCAATTATGGCTACGCATAAGACTTTTTTGTCATATTACTTGGTAAACTTTATTCATGTCTGGAAATTGTTTAAAACCGCTAAATTCGTCTGGCGATTTGCAGGTGTTATTAAAAATTACTCAATAAACACGTGATTAAATTTTGAGATTGCCAAAAGTATATTCTTTTGGAAATAAAAAAAATTTTTTTTGAGAGGTCTGGTAGTACTTTATAACCGACAAAAACGTCTGGGACAAAGATGTTTTATAGGTCAAAACATCTTTGGTCTGGGATAATTTTTTTTTTGAATTATATAAAAACTAAATTAAAAGATAAAAAAGAAATCAAGTTGCCAAAAGAACATTTTTTTGGATTTTTTTTGCAAATGTTATATACTGCGCAGTAACAAAATAACCGCAAACGCTCAGCCAGACTCGCGGGACTGGATTCGCCAATTGACGAAATTATATTTTTTCACAAGTTCAACTTGCCCAAAGGACCTTCCCGAAATTCTTCGCCAGCTCTCAGGCTATTATGAAATAATCAATATTGAATAAAAAATCATTCTGTTCTATTCTGTTCTATTGTTTTATTGTATATTGCAGCTAAGTAACGTAAATGCTTAAAAACATAAATTTATTTCAATAGAACGTTTAAATATTTTTTTTCATTTATTCAAGATAACATTTTAGAGTATGTAATATAAAATATCCGGACACTCTAGCAATGGTCATCATATTATATCTATGAAGAAATTAAACAAAAAGGCGTTTTCTTCAACGGCTGTCTCTCGGTGGTAGCGTCGGTACGAAGGTGTTTGTACCTGTTATGTCTTTCACCGTACATTCAGCAAATTGGGGCCAGTCACAAACCTGAAAAAAATAATAGAATTAAGCGGTACTTTGCAGAAATCCATTATATTAAAGATCTTAAGTTACTGGAAAAAAATTACCTGTTTATATTCTAACGTAGATAGAAGATCTCAAGGCTTTAGCTACCACTTTTTAGTGTAGTACTTGAGCAACCTAGGTTTAATTTCCACCGGCACCAGTGAATTCGTTAATTGCAATTTTAACAGCTGATTTACCACATGCTTGGGGGTGAAGGAAAACATACAACAACAAACAAAACATCTTGAAAACAGATGAAGTTCGCAAACATTCATTGGGGCAGCGCCGCGGACATATCCTTGCTTGCGCAACTCTCACTTCTTTTTTTATATTATTTATCAGCCCTGAACAGACTAACAAGACCCCTTTCGTTATAGGAAATATTTGTTGTAATCGCCACTCTGATCTCTGACTGACTGATCGAAGACTCTGAGCAGAGGCATCATCTGATTTCGTCCCGTGGGTGTCGTCTGTGGTGTGATAACCACCACCCACATGATCGAAAGTGTAAGCTGATTAAGAATCAAAATACAGTCTTGTTGCCAGTAAAAAAAAGGTTGCCGGTTCTCAAAACCCACTCTACATATATATGAAACACAGCAACATTATGTTGCTATTTTATGACGGTATTCTCAATAGCGGCTCCAGGTGACAACAGGTACTTCTTAAAATGGTCATGTACAAGACAAAAATTATGAGGTCCATGTCCTATGCCGATATTTTTGAGAATGCTACGCTTGAAGTTGTTGACGAGTATGTTTACCTAAGACAAATTGTCGGACTAGATAAGTCCAACTTTGACAAAGAGGCCAATCGAAGGACGCAGCTCGTCTGGACGGCGAACGGGAGATTACGACACATTTCTCGCCACGTATACCTCCAAACTTTCAAACAAGAATGTACAACCTGTCCTTGTTACCAGTTACGTGGACACTGCTGACCGTATAAGGAAGCTATTAAGGCAGCCATATCTTCGTGATAGTATTAAAAACGGGAGTATCCACGATAGAACTAGAGTAACCGATATAACTCAACAGATCAGTAAGCAGAAAAGGCAATAGTAGGATATATAGCTTGACGAACCGACCGATGGGGAGGGAAAGTTCTCTAGTGGCGGCCTCGTACCGGTAAGCCAAAAGTATTGCGCCCCCCACTAGATGATGTGATGACCTAGTAAGACATTCAGGAAGTCGATGGATGCAGGTGACTCAGGACCGTGCTTTGTGGCATTCCTTGTGGGAGGCCTATGTTCAGCAGTGGACTTATGAAAGGCTGTAATGATGATGATGATAACAGCAACAACTTACCATCAGCAGGGCTAGCATGGGCAGGAGATAATTTTATCCCCGGGGGAAGGAGAAAATGTTTATCCCCTCGCTTAGTTTTATCCACCCTTTGAGCATGGGCACACCAGTGGATATAATATACACAGTAGATAAAATAGGAGATAGACTTAGACTTAGATGCATTTTTTGTATCAATATAAACTTAAACCCACGTCCAATGAACCATGATAGAATTGTCCCATTGATATGTCAAAAAGCATAATTTTTCATCTTTAATTTGGCTCCATGCTAAGGACGGAGGATATATGTCTACTCGTTAATGTCAAACGGGGATATACTTCTCTCCGTTGCCGTGCTTTGGCATAGGGACAAGATAATTTTATCTGTTGTCAGTGGATATAATCGGGGGATAAAATTTTTGTCCCCAGCCCATGCTAGCCATGCAGGTGGGCTGTGTGCTCGTTTGTCACTCTATCCTATAAAAAAATACTTACAGGGTGTGAGACATTTCATCTCAGTTATCAGAGATGAAAACGCATCTGTAGGCCTCTTTGTTTGAAATTGTTTGCAGATTTTCGCGGATTGCAGTAGGTACTTACCATCAGGTAGGCTGTAAGCTCGTTTGTCACTGACATTATTACATAATTACTATGATGAGTATTTGTGGTTCTTATAAATATATAACGTACCTGCAATTTTCTGTTGAAATGCAAGGAATTGGGGCACGATCTTTGAACCTTTTCACCCCAAACGCAATAGAAGAATAAGGAGCAGTCATTTTCATGAGGCAAAAGCCAATGTATAACAGGGTCTACGGGACAACCATTTTCGAGAAATTCAATTTCAGCGGCTTCTGGATTTTCACTTTCTGCTTCTGGTTTCTGCTCCTCTACTTGATTAGTTGCAAGCATCTTTCCAGTAGGGACCGTTCTTTCACCGCAATCAACATTAGGTGCCCAATCACAATAACGAAAGATTGAGTTGAAGAAAAGTCCGTCAGCGCAAAACATTTCTACGGGCTCGCCTTGAATACATTTGTAAAACTTGTTGCATTCACTATGTGGTAATAGGCGTTCGACTTTAAAGTTTGCATCTTGTTCTTTAGGACAAGGACCGATGTCTTCTATTGCTAAAGCAGCTGCCACGAATAAAATTGCAACGGCCACTGGAAAAAAATAAAAACTTATTTCCCTTTATTTGTTTGAAAGTAGTATAAAATTTGTAGCACTACAAACCTTTCATTTTGTTTACCAAAACTGTGAATAGAGTGTAAGTGTGAATGACTTTTTTATACTCTTACCTAATCTTTTTTTTTACCTCAAAAACATAAACTTAATGCTTTATCTGTGTATTCAGCTAATTGAAACGTTACAATCTGATTAAAAGTAATGATATATGTTGTAGGTACTATGAACTAATAAAATTTAGTTGCACATTTCTTGACTAGTGTCTTTCTGCGATACCTCCTGTTAGTTATTATTGAATGCAATCGCTATTACCAAGTTGTTTTTAATCATTCAATATTTTTAATTAAATCAAGGTTTTTTTATGAATACTTAAATTTTTAATGACCTTATACTAAGGTATAGACCAAATTTTTGATTTCATATATATTCAATTTTTATGTTAGTACGGTTCCTTCTTTTTTCTAACAAAGAAAATTTTTGCTTAAAAATCCCCAAAGCTAAAGAAAATTTAAATATTGATCCTAAAACTAACGATTAAGCAGTATGTTAAGAGACATATTTGAAGGAAAATTTTTCGTTTTAATCACTAAATGCCGATTTCTCACTCACCAGATAAAGATACCTGTCCCATTGCCGAAGAGGAAGCGATTAGCTATCGACTATTTTCTCATTCAAAAAACGAACGATAGATATATGTCTCGTGCCAACAAAAGAGATACATATATTAATTTATTGATATTTTTCGAGATTCATTCGTGCTACAACTATACTACTAATATAACTGCAGTATGGCTCTACCACGTATAAAAGCGTGCCATAGAAATAGCTATACAAATGTACATATTGTTCTATCGCATCTACCACGGGAAGCTCTCGAGATTTGAGATTTCTCGAGATTGTAATTGATCACTGGCTGTTCAACTGCTGGCGAGAACTCTCTTTTCACTAGTTTGTCGTAGCGACAAGAGCTATGAAAGATAACACTCGTTCAACAAAGCTCGCTTGGCGGTCAGAATTGACGCCAAGAGACCAACCAGCGGTCATTTTAGTCTATAATGTGGATCTGAGTGCACGCAGGAATGTAGGTCTTGGTCACCCTGAGCTAGTAGTGTGAGTAAACATCCGTTACACTCATACACTTGCTTATAGTCCAGCGATAAAACTATCGAAACTACACACTCGCTTCTCTCTGCTAGCCAGTTCTATCTCCACTCGCTTGGTGGATGTGGGTGGTACAAGTACCAAAAGGTTATCCATCAAACCAATTAAAAGCTGACTGAATATAAAAGTGAAACAGTTGAAACATTTCATTCATAATACTGTAATTTTATAAAAAAAAATACCAATAAAATTGGTCGTAATGGGGTAATGTAAGCTCGTATAAAACTACTGGGTATGATAACGGTATGGTAAGTGATGGAAACAGAAAATCAATAATTTGTAAGGAGGTGTTTGTCCGTAGTTCTCAACCCATCTGCATTGATTTAACTTTTTTGAGGGTAAATGGAGGCGTCTGAGAGCCACGTCACCCAGTAACCATCAGGTGGACTATTCGATACTTACGTAGAGAGTACATAATTTGATGCTAACAATGCCACCTGCAAACGACTACAAACAAAGAAATTGATGTGATGATACCTCACCTCTAAAGACTAATATGCCTATATTTTCGGACTATGAAGCGGTCTTCATAGTATGAATTATATTAATTACTGGCGATTCGCCCCGGCTTCGCACGTGTTACTTCTGGATCTTGACAACAGCGCCACCTACCTGGTCCAATCGCAAATTTAAACTATCCAGGGATCATTCAAATACACACAATTTTTTATCGGAATCGTTCGAGCCAGTTTCTTGTTAAGGCGAGACTAACGGACAGCTAATGATTTTTATATAAAGAGATTTATATATCATACGTATACTTGGCAGCGACATGTTCAACAAGCAAAAAAGAAGGTGTCATTATTTGATGCTAGCCATTATAGCTTATGATTTATTAGTCCATATATTACACTAATTTACCATTATTAGGCAAGTAAACGGAAATTTCAAAATTTTATTGTTTTATTAAATTTTTTTTTTATAGGATAGGCTGAAAAACGAGCACGCAGTTCACCTGACAGTAAGTAGTTGCTGTGGCCCATAGACATCCACATCTATCCTCGACTACGAATCAAAATGCAGATGCGTTGTTACCCGTGAGGACTAAGATGGAATGCCTCTTTTCCAGTAAAAAGGGTCTCCGGTTCTCTACACTCGCCATACGAAACCAGCAGTATTAAGCTGCTATTTTACGCTGGTATTCTGTGAGAGCGTGGTCCTTCCCCGGTCGAGCCGACATATTCGTGCTACAACTAATATAGCTGCAGCAGCATCGTATCAAAGCCGATTGTGGCAGCATCGTCCTACGATGCTGCCACAATGGGTCTTCAGCTTCGACAATTGGCTCTTTCTGGCAGACAGATCTCAGGCAAAGTTTTTGAAGCCCTGTGTCAGCTCGATTGCTACTTCAATACGAGCTGTATTTACGTTGCGTAAGTCCCGCCGCATGCATTTAGTTTGTTAACCGTAATCAATAGTTATGACAAATAAATGAAATTATTTTTATGAGTAAATATCATTATCACTAAGTTGATTCCTGAATCATACGCATAACAATAGTATTGTTTTAGGTATAGATAACGTTTTTAATGGAAAATTATTATGAATATGTTTTCCATTAATCGATACTAAATCAATCTGTATTTTAAAATAAAGTCCCTCAGTCCGTTTGTACATACTTTTTAATTATGTCATATCATAAACAGTTTGTTATTGAATTGTGGTGGCGACGTAAGACGTGACTATGGAAATAGCCACTAGGGATGGAATAATCTTTTTTTTATAGCATAAGGGTGACAAGCGAGCACACAGTCCACCTGATGGTAGGTGGCTGCTGTGACTCATAAACATCTACATCTTTCCTCATTTGCGAATCAAAATGCAGATGCGTTGTCACCCCTGAGGACTAAGATGGAATGCCTTGTATCCAGTAAAAAGGGTCTCCAACACATTAGCTTAATGACCACGCGCCCACAATATCAGCGTAAAACAGTACCTAGCTACCATTTTACACTGGTATTGTGAGAGCGTGGTTCTACCCCAGCCTGTGCCACAACCACAATATAGCTGCAGCGAGGCTGTACCACGTATAAAATACGTATAATATTAAGCATTTCCTGTAATAAAACAGACCGTAAAAAATATTTTTGTAGTATTAGACAAGCCACAGTCTACCTGGGTATGGTAAGAGGATGATATAGGTAAGTGTCCTACCTACCCCACCCATATGCTTGATTAAGAATCATAATATGCGGACGCATTAAGGCCTACGTTTGCATGCCTCTTTATCAGTAAAAGGTGACTCCGGTTCTTGTTACTCAATACAAGAAACATAGCAGCATTAAATTTTTGCATTTTTTTTCTTGTGCATATTGGAACGAAGTTCTTTATCGGACGGTACGAATTTGACGGATGGGGGGGGGGGGGGGGGGGGGGCTAGGCGAGAAAAAGTGTAAGATTTTTCCGTTACGACCCCTTCTGACGTTGTGTAGACGGCCTTGGCGGCTATAAGGAAGCGATATGGAATAATATCCATAGACGATAGTAATTAATTTATTTGTATTTGTTAATCAATAATATAATAAGTTTATCAATAATAATATATTAGAAGCTTCAGTAGCCTAATGGTAGGGCGAAAGGTTGTGTGTTCGAATCCGCCATTCGGCTACTGTTGTGAACCACTCCTAACATAAGTATTTTAAGCTTACCAATAGTGGTTTAAGGGAATATTAGTAATGTTTGATAGCATTACTACGAGTAGTATTAAAAAATACTACGAAAGGAACTTCGTTCCAACCGAGTGGTCTACGACACTCACGCATGTTTTTTTTTTATTAAGGAACATGCTTCAATAACATGGTCCTTTTGATTTATGATTAAGAATATTGAACCTAGTGGTTTCTTTAAAAATTATAACAAAAAAGAGGATTTTGTAGTTTTTTCGCGGTCTCTTGTACGGTTAGAGCATAGTATAAAGAGAGGCCAAGTAGGTTATCTGCGGCCTAATCCGCGATATAATTGCCTACTGTCTCAGGGTTGTCACTGTCACCAAATCATTAGTTTAAAACCCGGCCCTTGCCAAAGATAATACATCTCTGTATAACTAATTCAGTGATCATTAGTCGATAAAGTTCAACAATGGTTTTCCTAACAAATACAGAAATGTATTAAGATTCAGAGCAGTATAATAAATATATATAGTAAAAAATAAAAATATTGTAAAAAAAACATCGTACAATAACATAAAATTACTAACGCCTGCCTCTTAGACTGTAATCAATTTTTTGTTCTGTTGTTATTATTCTAACTTTGCTCTATTTATCTGATTCACAATTAGTCAATTACTTATTTTTAATTACGATTTTAAAACCGTAAGTAGGTACTTAGTTACTATTCTTCCTCTGTCTGATAGACAACTAATACAACAAAAATAAGTAAGTAGGTATCTCATCGTCAAGTAAAAATTATATGCTATAATAAGTGACTCGCTTACGTGACGCGCGAACCTCGTGCGGTGTTAGCCTCGACTGGCGCATTGAGAAATACTTCGAGATTGTGTTTAAGTGTGCGTGCGGCGCCTCATAGATACTATGGCGCACACATACAAGCCGCGCGCAGTGCGTTTGTATGAAGATAACGTACTTCCCATCTCTTTATACTATAGTAAAATAATAAAAAAAAAATAAAAAACCATGTTAACAATAGACAAACAAAATTTTAATTTCTTTAGTGTGTTCTAATTATTATAATACTTGTTTTGCTATTTATTTTTATTGTCATACAAATACTTTTATCTCGTTTTTGTACGACAATGTTCCCAATGGCCATTCTTTAAACCTTTGAATCTCTTTGTATTTTACCCAGACCTTCCGTATTGGTCCTTCCCACGTCGAACCAAACGATTATTTTTAGCGTATAACCGCTGCAGTACGTTTCAACCATTTTAAGCCTACTTATATCATTCTTTATTCTAAGTTGGTTGGTGATGCTCATGGGTTGCTACTATTTACCAGATACACTTTTGGCACTTCTGTCTCTTAATCGTTATAAAACAATTCTAAGTGATGACAACGCATCTACATTAGGTATATATCCTGCAACTTCACCGAGCATGGACAAAAGTAACCAAGGGGAACAGGGACTGCTTATATTCAATTGGCTGTGTTTAACGTCACGCTTTTTATACGTGGTAAAAGCCTTGTTTTGTTATAATTCTAGCACGAATGGGTCTGATCGACCGGGGAAGGAACATGCTCTCACAGAATACCAGCATATAATAACAGCTTAAGACTGCTGTGTTTGATATGATGAGTGTAGAGAACCGGAGACACTTTTTACTGGAAACGGGGCATTCCATCTTAGTCCTCACGGGTGACAACGAATCAGCATTTTGATTCTTAATCGAGGATAGATGTAGAAGTCTATGGGTCACAGTATCCACTTAACATCAGATGGGTTGTGTGCCCGTTTACAATCATCTTTGTGGCGTAAGAGAACCCATCACTTCACATCATTGTGTAGGTGTCGTAAAAGGCGACACTTTTTCAACTATTCCCATTCAACAGACGTAAAACACCAAACCCGGTGATGACAAGTAGCGTCAAAAGTGGGAGACGTTTGGTTATGCAATCACCAATCACCTGCCAAGCGTAGGGATTATGTCAAATCCTGCCCAAAAGCTCATATCCACCTGTCGACTTTTACTTGCTGATGTAGGGTAAAGAGAATTCTTCCTCGTCACGGCTGGTCATGAACCTCTCTATGGCGCACCGTGGTAAGCATCAATACGAGGGTGACACTGAAAGTTCTTAGAAAATCAAAAACTGAACATACTAGCAAGTTATTAGAAGTTGTTAGAAGAGGGCCATTAGAGCTATTTACAACCTAAAACTGAGAGAGTCTCTTAGAGATAAATTTAAAGAAATAAATATATTAACTTTGGCCTCTCAGTATATTTACGAAAATTTAATGTATGTTCACAAAAACAAAGGTAGTTTTAGTAAAAAAAGTGATGTGAATTCTGTAAACACTAGGAACAAACACAAGCTAGTGATACCAGTTTCTCGACTCCACAGAGTCAGTAATTCATTCTTGGGGCAATGTATACGCTATTACAACAAGGTCCCGGAAAGTGTACAGGCTCTCTCTATTAGCAAGTTTAAATGTTTTGTTAAGTTGAAACTGTATAAAAAGGGTTATTATAGTATAAATGAATACATGGTTGATAATAACCCCTGGGAATGAGGTGATCGCTTCCAAGCTGTTTCTAAAATAAATTTTGTACTTATATAGTTGTATAACCATTATTGTAAAATTTGCTTTAAAAAAAAAGTCCCGCTGGGTTTCTTGCTGGTTCTTCCCAGGTCGGAGGTTTTTTTTTTCGAACCAGTGGTAAATTTAAAAAATGACTTTCAATAAGAATTACACATGTGATCTATATTGAATAAAAAAAATATTCTATTCTATTCTATTCTATTCTATTAGTTTCATTATATCTTTTGAAAATAGTGTCCATTTATATCAATACATCGCTACATCCGATGGAACCACTGAGAAAAGTACTTTGCCCACTCGTCCTTAGCGGTCTCTTCGACAGCATTTTGAAACGCAGCCACTGCTTCCTAGGCGCCCATAAAACGTTTTCCTCGAAGTTTTATTTTTATTTTCAGAAATAAATAAAAATCGCGAGATGCGAGGTCGGGGCTATCGGGCGGGTGACCCAGTAATTCCACGTATGACGTCGCCAAGTAGTCGATTGTTTGCTTGGCAGTGTGCGACGAGGGGTTATCGTGGTGGAGAAGAATCCTACTGCAAGGTCGTTTCTCACAACTTTTTCCAAGACATGTGGCAATCAATTGTTAGTGTACCACTCTGCAGTAACTGTTTTTAGATCCTCTAAAACAATTGTTACGTAATGACTTGTCCTTCCGAAGAACGAGGCCACCATCTTTTTACCACGCTTCGAACTCTCTCGAGTTGACAACTCCTCGGAAGGAAACATCCAGACAGCAGACTGTCTCTTAGTTTCAGGATCATAACAAGAAATCCAGCTTTCATCACCCGTAAGTATGTCGAACAAAGCATTTGAGTCACCTCCGTTAAATGTTTGAACCATTTCACGGCACCTATCAACAGAACCGAGCTTTTGGGCCTCTGTCAAATTATGAGGTATCCACCGGGCACAAAGCTTCCTGACCGCTAAATGTTCATGGAGAATTTTGTGCACTTGACTCATAACGATGCCTAAGCTTGTCTAAATCTACTGATAAGTCACTATTCTGTCAGTCTATCATACACCGCACAAAACTGATGTTATCTTCAGTCGTCGCCGTAGAAGGCCGTCCCTCACGCAGATCATCGGTGTGATAACTGTTGTACTTAAGTTTAAACTCATTAAACCAGTTGTAAATAGTGGCAAAAGATGGAGCTTTATCGTGAAAGGCCAACGGAAGTCTATCATAACTTTCTTGTTGACTTAAATGACATCTAAAATCATAAAAAATCATTGTACGAAAATTTTCTCGCGTTAAATTCATGCTAACGTGACACAGACAGTTTTCAATTTGCCGTCAAATCGTAAACAAATGACAAATTAATAAAATACATGCACAATAATATTGGCAAAGAGTTCCATTTTCAAAATTTTACTTAATTTTATTATATCGTTTACATGTGGCCAGTTCTAAAAACTTTCAGTGTCGCCCTGGTAATAATAATGCCCTTTAGACCAAAATTCCGTCACGGCAGCCATTCTCTACGGAGACTATAGTCATATGTTCCTAGCACTTCATTATAATCCCGAGTGTATGCGGTGCACTCTCTATTCCCACACACAGTCCTTCCGACACCTCATTCTGTTTTAAGTCTTTCCGAGGTACAGGGGTGAAATACTAACTTCCTAACTCCTGGTTGGTACTGAGAATTTCTTGAAAGAAAACTCAAAAACTGATTTTTAATCGGACCCTGGATTCGACACCGGGACCTCTTGATCTGCAGTCACGTTTACATCCACTTAAGCCAGGAGACCAACCAACTAGAGCAACGAAGCAGTCAGTGCATGTAATGTATCGTAGTGATAAATAGATAGAGTTGTTCACTGCAACTGTTTTCTAATTAACATAATTAGAAAACAGTGTACATGTATAACATATATAGCAGATAATGCTTTTAGTTTTCATTTAAATAACACCAAAATAAAAGTATGACGACATTATATAAGATATTTCATTCATGTTTATTTATGTACATACTTCAAAAGATTAAATTAACAAAAGTTATCAATTAACTTTTTAAATTCTGATTTGCTTAAAAAAAAATTCAGCCTAAATAACAACGACATAATAATTATAATTTAAAAAATTAGTATATTTGTGTACATATTTTTCCTTATTATGAATAAACAAATAACGTATAATGAACGAATTTAGAGTTGCAGTTTACGTTTTTAATTTTTATATAAAGAAAAAAAGGAAATAAATGAAAAAATCTTTTTCAATCATTAAAAATAGTTCATTTTTATTACAAAACTAGCTGTTCCCCGAGACAGCCCGCGCGTAATTTAGGTTTTATTTTATTCGCGCGAAACCCTAATTCTAATTCTAAAATAAATGTAGCCTAAGTTACTCCCTATAACATCAGCTACCTGCCAGTGAAAATCCCGTTAAAATCAGTTAAGCCGTTTCGGAGATTAGTCGGAACCAAGGAGGTTATAATATAATATAGGGAGTGAGCGCTTGGAACATTGTAACCGTTCCTCAATTTTCTTAGAAAGAAAGGCACCGAGTTTGGTATTTTATCTCCTTCTAACATTGATAAATGTTTACACAATGATAAATGTTTATACATAGTGGTAGAGCCACGCGGCAGCTTTTGCTGTCGCACGGATGGGCCGGCTCGAACCGGAGTGGTACCACGACCTCACAGAATACCAGCGTGAAGTAGAGGTTTACCTCTGCGTTTCGCTTGGTGAGTGCAGGTGGCCGGAGGCCCTTTTTACTGGAATTAAGGCATTCCATCTTAGTCCTCACGGGTGACAACGCATCTACATTTTGATTCGCAAACGAGGATAGATGTAGATGTCTATGGGCCGCAGCAACCACTTACCATCAGGTGGACTGTGTGCTCGTTTGTCACCCTTATCCTATAAAAAAAAAGACACAAAATAAAAACATTACCAACGTTTAGACAGTTATTGACTTAAAGTAATATTTTAGACGTATGCTAGAACGATAATCTTACATTTTTTATCATTAATCTTAGTTGGTATATTCCATATTGTATTTTAATTAAGCTTATTATTAAGTAACACGAAAAAAAGCCACTAAAACACTTTAATGTATGAAATTTATGACTCCGAATGTCAATCAATGGAAAGAAACTGAGTCTTGTAGATACCACCATTTTTCAAAGCCCCCATATATCAAAATTAGCAAGCAGACTTAGCTCTTCAGCATATGCTGTAAAAAAGTTTAGAAGTCTTACCAGTATTGATACAGCTAGACTAGTTTACTTTACCTAATTCCATAGCATAATGTCGTATGGTATTTTACTATGGGGACACGCAACTGACACTGAAATTATATTTGTTTTACAAACGCTAGCCATTCGAGCAATTTATGATTTAAAGCCTAAAGAGTCGCTGCGACAAAAATTTAAGGAAATTAATATATTTACTTTAGCCTCTCAATACATTTATGAAAATGTAATGTACGTACACACAAATAAAAGTAGTTGTAGTACAAAAATAAGTGATATTCATTCTGTAAATACTAGAAACAGACACAAGCTAGTAGTACCAGTTACTCGACTCCATCGAGTCAGTAATTAATTCTTGGGGCGATGTATACGCTTTTACAACAAAGTTCCAGAAAATATACAAAATTTGACCTGCTCAAAGTTAAAAAACTTTAATAAACTAAGTTTGTATAAAAAGGGTTATGATAATATTACGGAATTTATGGATGATAATAACCTCTGGAAATGAGGTGATCGCTACCAAGCTATTTCTAATTTGTTGTGTTGTAAATTTGTGTAACATACATGATTGTAAGCTGTTATTTAAGAAAAAGTTCCGGTGGAGTTCTTGCTGGTTCTTCCCAGGACAGAGATATTTTTTCGAACCAGTGGCAATTAAACAAAAGAATGACTTTCAATAAGTACTATTAATTATCTATGTTGAACGAAAAAGTTTCTGTTTCTGTTACACGAATGTTCTTTCCCTAAAAACTAGGACGTGCATTTTACGCTATAGATGACAACACTATTTTATAATATGACGTTGTCAAATTAATGAATATATCGTTTTTTTTTATAGAATAGGGTGACAAACGAGCACACAGTCCACCGGATGGTAAGTGGTTGCTGTGGGCCATAGACATCTACATCTATCCTAGTTTGCGAATCAAAATGCAGATGCGTTGTCACCCGTGAGGACTAAGATAGAATGCCTCTTTTCCAGTAAAAAGGGTCTCCGGTTCTCTACACTCACCACATGAAATACATCAGTGTTGAGCTGCTATTTTACGCTGATATTATGTGAGTGCGTGGTCCTTCCCCAGTCGAGCCGACCCATTTGTGCTACAACTATACTACTTATATAGCTGCAGCATGGCTCTACCACGTAGAAAACGCTTTGTGTTAATCATTCGCTAAATCTATGTGGAGTGCACTCACTTAGGGAGCGTTAATTCAAGTTTAACTTTTTTCGGAACAGTAGAAAGAGTTACAGGTTCTTTTCATCATCCACACGTCAATGGGAAACTTTAATAAAAAGTGTAGGTGAAAAGTCTCTCAGAGACAAAATGAATTGCTCATCATGACGTTGTTAAACCACTGCAGAATAATTTAAAAAAAAACTAGTATAAACACTTGAAGATATAAATGATCCCAGCACCAACAGAGAAAACGTCTATACAAAAGAAGCAGTATCTACACTCTTAACAGATTTGTATGACTTCACTTTTTTATGCTGTCTTTCCTTTTGGTGTAAAATCCTAATAGAAGTTAGTTAGACAAAAGCAAATACTAAATAATATAATAATAATCTCGATTATCACTGGAAAAGTATGAGATAAAAATCAAAGCCCAAAAATTTTTCTTCAAAGCCAACGTATTCAACTTATGGAAAAAGTTATTTCCTACGTAACAGAAAATGTGAGAATGTGGACATTTCGATTGAAGGAAGAAGAGAAATGAGGAGATATCGAAAACGTTTACCAGGAGAAATGACCCGATATGCTGGACTAACATTGCCAGAGGACCTGAAGAGAGCTATGTTAGAATGTCTTGACATATTTTACGAGGAACTATACCATCGCTACAGAGCAATGGATGATATTTTCCTAACATTTAGTGTTGTTCAGCCTTACACTCTGCTAACGTCACCAGATGAAGATCTTCGTGTAATAGTTCAAAATCTGACAAAAATCTACGATGAATTTTCTGCAGTATATATAATTTTGGCGGTATTACGACTTGAAAGGTGCCAGCATTTCTTCCCAAGAAACGGTTCAATGTAATTCATTGGGGATTTTCTCATAAAATTGGGCTATTCTGAATCTGTTCGGAATCTTGCGCTGTGTTTAAGATTTTTTTTTACTATTAAGTTTCATGTGAAGGAAGCTTTTCAAAACTCAAGTTAATAAAATCTTAGTTAAGGTTCACAATGAGCCAAGCGCGACTAACCAATCTTTCTATTTTATCTATCGAAAATGACAAGAAAGTAAACTTTGATAAAATATATTAGAATATTTTAGCAAAATAAAGTCCCTTTAGCATGTATAGCGTTTTTTGTTTTATTTTGGGGGGTGCTTGATAGAAAACCGCACTGGGTGTCAACCCACGCAACGTCGCCACTAGTTACCGTAAGGTTTGTTACCGTAGCGAAACAATAATTTAATCAAAATATGAAACGGAGTTTAATTATAACACTATTAAGCACTTTCCATATATACACTAATAAACATTAATAATATTCCCAAAATATTGTATCATGGACACTGTATTAGAAAGAAATGCAACGCTTAACTCTGTGCCTTTCATTCATTTCAAGGTCACTGATTTGGGAACGTTTCTCTAGTATGAAGTGCGCATTCCCTGTATTTTACAACCTCCTTGGCCGGTACAAACGGACAGAAAATAGTATTTTTGTCATAAGTACCTTATATACTTTCATATGCATTTATTAAAAAAAAACTGTTAATTTGAAATTACAAACAGACACATCAATTTTATTTATTTGTATGTATGTATATTTATAGACTACTTTTACGGACTTTTAAAACGTTGGGAATCAAAATTATGTAAATTAAACGCAATAAAATCCGTAAAAGTAGTTTTATTCAAAGTGTAGTGATCGCATAAATATAATAAATCATTATTTTCATTATAAATTTCATAATAGATTACTTTTTATTTTATATTTCTGTACCAAACACATTAAAATCATTGCAGCAAAACTTTGTTAGGCACATCCAGCAACTCTCGGCCAATCACATATCTGCAAACGAAAATAATACGAGTAATACAATTATTAAAATAATATAATATATATTTTAATATTAATTTATAAAACTATAATCATTAATAACTTGGTTTAAGACATATTTCTTTTTATCAAGTTATAGCGATTCTTCAATATTTCATTTTTAAGGCGGCTCAAGCTGTGCTGTGTTTTAAGATTCAAAGACTAAGTAATTGTGGTAACATATTATATCATCGTCATCATTATTCTCATTATCACTCCAACCTTTTACAAGAGCACTGCTAAAATACTGAGCCACCTGCATCCAACCACTGCATGACATGTTTTACCAGGTTTTAAATATATGTATGTATATTAGGTGAATTTGCCTTCAGTTATCGGTGTCGGAGCAATGTTTTAAAACATTGCTTATTAATTATTTGTTTGTTTGATATTTTCGGAAAAGCCGTTCCAGAGCAGTGAATGATAACTGAATGGTAAATGATGACTTGAAGAATCCAGCACTATGCTGGGAGATACTTGATACTAATCTTAAGATTGGTTGGTGGACACGATACTAGTTCTTGAGTAGAATAAAGCAAATAGAAGAGATAGTGGGACGGCAATCGATCACTAATAAAAACGTTTTTATTAGTGATCAATGGGGACGGCGCATTATTCTTTATATATAAAAATTATGTGTCACGTTGTTTGTCCGCAATGAACTCCTAAACTGACTGAACTGATGAACTCTGGACGGCTCCGTGGCGCAGTGGCTTAGCAATGAGTTGCTACGCTGGGGGGCGCGGGTTCGAATCCCGCACGGAAGAAGTATTTGTATGGCCTACAAATAATTGTTCCGAGTCTGGATGTTTGTCCTTGTGCAATTTGTGTTTGTAAACTGCCTCCGCGATACAGGAGAAAATCCTAGTGTGGGGGTAACGTTTAAAAAAAAACTGATTTCAATGAAATTTTGCGCACTCTGTGCAGTTTTGTCCAACTTGAGAGATAGGATAGTTTTTATCCTGGTAAGTGACCCTCAAAATTTTTTATTGCAAATTTTCGGATTTTTTATACGACAAAGGGTCGTCGGAAAGGGCAGAACAACGTCGGCCTGGCCAGCTAGTCTATAGTATGTGCCATATCGATTGAGAAAAACGGACAATGACCTCAGATATGAGCCGAGTGTCAAAAGGCGTAACTTACAAAATCTCAATTTAGATGTGATAACAATATTTAAATATTGATATTATTCCCACTTCTAGGTCAGCACATATGTTTTGTTTTTTTGTTTCTTAAATAATATTGTCTGTGGTTCCTATAAACATAGTAAAATCTTACGGTACATCGCGAAAAATGTGTTATATTTTATATTTCAATTTATGGTAAGTAACGCAGCAATTCATTTAATAACAGTTTCATATTAAAAAAATATTTGAAGCAATATAATCACCATATTGAGCTTTTGCAAATTCATCCCTTTAAAATAAACAAAACGCGCGTTACGTCAGTTCGTTCTAAAAGAAACGTGACAATGGCAGCCAGAGATGCGTCACCTTTTTTGGGCCGGTCCGCCATTTTGTTTTCATTCGTGTTCGGATAGCGCTTGCGTGTGTACGTCTCGGGTAATTCATAGCATTCATTGCATTGTTTTAGTTGAGTTTTTACTGTTAAATTTGTTATATCGTTAAGTTTTTGTTTTTTGAATCTGTTATATTAGTTTTACTGTGACGGTCGTTACTAAATCGACATGAGTTCAGGAGAATTTGGTGAAGGACCCGGTCCTTCAACATCAAGTGGAAAGAGACGTCGACGACCCATAATAAACGTAGCAGGTACGTACAAATAGGTACAAATGCGACGACGTAGCCTTTCTATTTCTTAAAGCGCTCTTTTTATGTGACCATGTGGTATTTATTTTCTAAAACAATATGTATTTATGTGATGTAGTACTATGGTAGTATATTTTTGTCATTTATTTACAGGCCCATCTTCTGGAGCACCTTTAACGTCACCAGTAAAAAAG
This sequence comes from Parnassius glacialis, assembly GCA_033319125.1. Taxonomy (NCBI): domain Eukaryota; kingdom Metazoa; phylum Arthropoda; class Insecta; order Lepidoptera; family Papilionidae; genus Parnassius; species Parnassius glacialis. The sequence continues at coordinate 33,504,878 of JAVANC010000028.1, read as the reverse complement.
AGAAAACCTACCACTTTGTCGGTCGGGGAACAAGAGATTATCATTAATGTATACAAATATGTCAAAAACACCTGGCCCGAAGACGTGTATCCTTCAAACGTTAATATGGTAGAAAAGGTTTCGGAGATCTCAGGAGTCAGCAAGAGCACTATATATCGCGTATTAAGCGTGTATAGAGATTCCCATAAAATACCAGAAAAGGGAATAATTAATAAAAGAAAAAAGTCTGTAATTGACAAGTTGGACGATTTTGATAAATCGGCTATAAGAGCGAAAGTGCATCAGTTCTTTCTTGCAGGAGAATTACCGACTTTAGACAAAATTTTGCTCAGTATAAATCAAGATGACCAGTTGCCAAACTTGAGCAAAACTTCCCTGCGACGTGTGTTGCGCCATTTAAAATTCAAATATATAAAGAGAAACAGAAAAAGTGGTCTAATAGATCGCCCAGAGATAGTTCTGTGGCGTACCAGATATTTGAGAGAAATACAAATATTAAGAAACGAGGGACGTAACATTTTTTACCTTGACGAAACATGGATTAACGCAGGTCATACTATGGGAAAGGTATGGGAAGACACCACAATTGAATCTTCTCGTCAATCACGGTTAGAAGGCTACTCTACTGGCGCGAAAGCCCCTTCGGGTAAAGGAAAGCGATTAATAGTTGTACACGTTGGCAATGAAAATGGCTTTTTGGAGGAATGTGATTGGGTATTTGAATCATCATCTACTGGTGACTACCATGAGAGTATGGACGCTCTCCATTTCGAGGACTGGTTTAGAAAAGTAATAGAAAAACTGCAAAGCGGCGATGTCATAGTTATGGATAACGCTAGTTACCACTCCAGACGTTTAGAAAAAACCCCAACAATGTCTTGGCGGAAACAAAATATGCAGGAATGGCTAGAATCTAAACAGATCGCATACGTGCCCTCGGACACAAAGACCCACTTAATGGAAAAAATAAAGGCAGTTAAAGATAACTATCGAAGTTACGTCACCGACGAGATGGCAAAAGAAAAAAGCATCACAGTGGTAAGGTTACCTCCTTATCACTGTGAGCTTAACCCCATTGAACTTGTGTGGGCAGATGTGAAAGGGTACGTTGCACGAAAAAATACAACTTTCAAGTTAAAAGATGTTAAAAATTTACTTAAAGATGGTTTAACTCAAATCACGCCAGATAAATGGAAAAACTGTGTTCAGCATGTCCTTAAGGTTGAACAAAAAATGCGTGGCATGGATGATAGAATTGACCAAACTGCAGATCGCTTTATAATTAATGTTACAGATAGTTCATCAAGTGAAGATACGAGTGATGATTGCACCGAATAAAAATAAAGTTCTTATATAATATTAAAAATAAAGTTTTATCTTTTGCATAAGTACGTACTTATTCGGTGTCGTTATCACTCGAATCTTTATATGTGTTATAAATTAATGTTTTTTGTTGTTAAATGAATAAAGTACTTTATAACAATAGATGATTTTTCTTCTACAGCGATCTTTCACATAACTTTTTAATAATAGTTAATAAATATATATTATATCAATCATTATAAAAAAATCATTATAAATAAAGAAAGTACTACATATAAAATGTGCCTATATATTGAAGGTTTGTAACCCCTGGTTAAACGACCGAAAGGTCATTGTCCGTTTTTCTCAATCGATTTGGCACATACTATAATATATAAAATTCTCGTGTCGCGGTGTTTGTTACCAAACTCCTCCGAAATGGCTGAACCGATTTGTATGAAATTTTGTGTGCGTTTTGGGTAAGTCTGAGAATCGGCCAACAGCTATTTTTTAAACCCCTAAATGATAAGGGTGACGCACCCCTAAATATTATTTTATTTTTTTGACGAAAGTATTTATTTTAATTTTATTATGATTTAGCATTAAAATATATACAAGTTCAAATTTTCACCCTTCTACGAGCAACCCCTGTTTTTTAATTGCGATTTTTAAAACTAAAAAATATTTCCTAGAAATAATGTATATGGCAAAACAACGTTTTCCGGGTCAGCTAGTTATTAATAAAAAAAATTATAAAACTCTATGTAAAGTCTTAAAGTCAAAGAAGTCGTCTTAAATATCAAAGAAGTAGTATTATAAACAATCGAAATGCATATAGTTGAAGTACATTAATTTCGAACATTAACTATTAAAATACCATGAAAGCGGCCTCAAAAATTAATTAAATTTACTAAAAATACTTGTGATTTAAAAACAATGTACAATAATTTTCATACAGGGGGATTATATTACAATAAAAAAGATTACATTTGTCTTTTGTTATTATTTGAAAACGAGTGGAAATATTTCTAGTGAGTGTTAATATGTAAAGTATGAATTTTATTTCTATTCAAGAGAGGACTGTCAAAACTACTTTTAAAATTTTTTTGTTCAATAATACCAAGACTTTTATAGCAACGGGATTATATATATACTAGCTGGCCAGGCAGACGTTGCACTACCCTTAGCGGCGAATCTCTGTACTATAAAAATACTTAAATCCAAAATAAAAAATACTGAGAGTCACTTATCAGGATAAAAACTATCCTATCTCTCAAGTTAGACCAAACTGCACACAGTGTGCAAAATTTCATTGAAATAATTCCAGTGGTTTAGGAGTTTATCGCGGAGAAACAATGTGACACGTAATTTTTATATACAAAGATATAATAACAAAGTTCTAAGCATTACTACAATTTGAGGTTACAAGTCCCATATACGAGTATACAAGTATAAAATACATGAAAGTAAGCTTTCGACCCACTTGACTATATGGACTAGTGAATATTCTTATATCGCCGCTATACGAAACTATTCTATTATTTATAAAACAACTCTTCTTCGAAAAACAAGCTAACCTGAGACTTTCTATTAAAATGATGAAAAAGAGGGCATCGTTGGTTAATCTTTACACCCCAGAGGCATTTATAAAATTGATTGCAATCTTTTTCGTGAGGGAGCCGCCATTGAATCATTGGATTAACTGGACAATTGTTCTTAAGGAATATCAAGCCCACATTCTTTATCTTCATCTGCTCACTTTCATCATCTATTTCTTCGTCGTTTATGTCTTCACTATCAGATTCAGCATTGTTAGTGATTTCATCATCATCTGCAGCATCTTTTTCGGGAATGTTTCGTCCGCTGCAACTAACGTTACTCTTCCAGTCACATTGCAAGTAATTTATGTTGAAATAGAGTCCTTTTGGGCACATAACCTCAAGGGGTTTACCGTGAAAACACTTGTAAAACTTATTACAATCTTCATGCGCTATCACGAGCTCTATTTCCCAGTCTGTCCCGGATTGTTTCAGGCATTGCTTTTCTGCATAAGTCCCTTCAATTACAGTCGCAATGAGAACCATTAACACAACTTTAGAAATAATTCTCATTTTATGCACGTTGAATTCTTTCTTTTATTTAATTGAATTGTGAAGGAGAAACTACCGTTCATTATTGTAACCAAAGAGACACTTTTTTAAAATATTAGTAAATGCGTGAACTAATGATAAATAGACATTTACAGAAATAATGTAAAACACTATTTATGTTAACTTAATGGTTATTATCGATACGATTATCTTAAAAGCATAAAGAGATATTGATGAGCAATATGAATAAAGTACAAAAACTAAATTATCGTTTCTAACCATGCCTTTTTTCATATCTTCATAACTCTTCTGTCCGTGTGTATGTGATTGAACTCCTCCTAAATGGCTGGACCGATGTCGATGAAAGTTTTTGTGTGTGAAGAATGGTTTTGATTTACAATTGGACCCGGTAGGTGGCGCTGTTGTCGAGATCTAGAAATCATCCGCGCGAAGCCGAGGCGGACCGCTAGTTACTTATAAATTTACTACCTATATATGCGTCCTACAACTGCTGTGACAGTTATAGAATTTTGCGTTGGACCATTTGTGCGCGTTAGCGGACTTTACATCATGTCTTCGGAATATTTTATTTGTCAGTCAAGTAGCTTTTCTCACATTATTTCCTTTCCAGCCGAGCGCGTAGTAAAATTAGCGTTAAAAATTACAATGAACATTTATATTGCAGTGTTGTCACTGAGGATTACGTTTATATAGGTATATACTTTATTGTACAGCACAAAATACGAAAAAAGAGACTACAGAAAGTAAAACTTAGATTAAATATAAAACCGAAATAATACAATAATATATACAAAATTAAGACTGGTGCTTATGGGAAATCCTTTTTGCTGGCCATCCATGGGGCCCGTTGCGCTGATAGAGCTGAATGCATTAGAGAAAAACGCGCGCTGAGTTCCAACGCCTTTGCCCTTTGTGTATTTTGGATAGGTGAAGGAGTCATCCACATTGGGGTTTTAGTTGGTGCGACAACGACATAACCCGTTCTTGCCCTCGCGAGGCGGATATGCGTAGGTGTAAAAACAACCCTAGAGATTAAGCTCACTAGCTTAGTACAACAAATGCCTGTATACTCTTGCTAAAACACGTTGTAATCGGATGGGAAGACAAATATTTTTAATCTATTATAAGATAATGTTTGTCTACTGCCTGACTATCTAATGATAAGTAGTAATTTAGCCTGCTCTACTCAAAGCGTATTACTTAGAACTCAAACATTTCCCCATCATACTTCCCGTCCTCTTTTTTATAGGATAAGGGTGACAAGCGAGCACACAGTCCTTCTGATGGTAAGAGGTTGCTGTGGCCCATAGACATCTACATCTATCCTCGTTTGCGGATAAAATGCAGATGCGTTGTCAGCCGTAAGGACTAAGATGGAATGCCCCTTTTCCAGTGAAAAAGTTCTCCGGTTCTCTCCACTCACTATAACTATCATGAAACACAGCAACATTAAGCTGCCATTTTACGCTGGTACTCTGTGAGAGCGTGGTCCTTCCCCGGTCGAGCTGAAACATATGTATGCTCGTATAATGATTTCTTATATTTACGCGAAGGCTACACATTAAGTGGAACCAATATTTACGGATTTTTTCGCGTTTAATTTAAGTTTTTACTTCCCGCCGTTTCGGGTGATTTTAAGCACCCGAAATGTCGGGAAGTAAAATGTTAAATAAAACGCGAAAACATCCGTAAAAATTAGTTTCATGTAAATTGTAGTTCTATTCGTCAGAGTTCTACTAGCAGTCACCGAAGTACACTTTCAAGTCACTCTATCAAGTCCAGAGGTAAGTTTTCATCATAACTAACATAACGAGGCCAAACTCGGCACATCCAATACTCTTCGTCAAGGAATTCCAGTAGCAGTCATCAAAGTACACTTTCAAGTCACTCTATCAAGTCCGGAGGTAAGGTCTCATTATAACTAACAAAACGAGGCCAAACTCGGCACATCTAGTTCTCGCCGTCGAGGAGTTCCAGTAGCAGTTACCAAAGTAAACTTTCAAGTCACTCTATCAAGTCCGGGTGTAAGGTCTCATCATAACTAACAAAACGAGCCCAAATTCGGCACATCTAGTTCTCCTTGTCGAGGAGTTCCTGTAGCAGTCATCAAAGTACACTTTCAAGTCACTCTATCAAGTCCGGAGGTAAGGTCTCATCATAACTAAGATAGCGAGGCCAAACTCGGCACATCCAGTACTCTTCGTCGAGGAATTCCAGTAGCAGTCATCAAAGTACACTTTCAAGTCACTCTATCAAGTCCGGAGGTAAGGTCTCATTATAACTAACAAAACGAGGCCAAACTCGGCACATCTAGTTCTCGCCGTCGAGGAGTTCCAGTAGCAGTTACCAAAGTACACTTTCAAGTCACTCTATCAAGTCCGGGTGTAAGGTCTCATCATAACTAACAAAACGAGCCCAAATTCGGCACATCTAGTTCTCCTTGTCGAGGAGTTCCTGTAGCGGTCATCAAAGTACACTTTCAAGTCACTCTATCAAGTCCGGGTGTAAGGTCTCATCATAACTAATAAAACGAGCCCAAACTCGGCACATCTAGTTTTCCTCATCGAGTAGTTCTAGTAGCAGATACCGACACACCGTAAGTATAAGTATATTTATTTATATATAAATCCTGCGTGCTTTTAGCGAAACAAAATATTGTAATAAAATCTGTGATTATGAAAATGATAATATCTTACCTTAGTCAAGTATGTATCAAATTTGGTTTTTGGAATATCATTGTATTTCGCGATCAATATTTTTCAGCACGAGCCGCTGGAACAAGCAACCACTCACGACGGCATTTGAGGCCGGAGTAAAGTACTCTGTGGCTGTAGGTCGGAGTGCGGCTTCGGCCTATTTAGTAAAATATAAATTAAAACAAGGCTATCAAACCATCGAAAATTTCGCCATTTTAGAGCCGAAGAAAATTAATTATAACTAAACAAAACAAAATTAAACTGCCATTTACATTCCATGGCTTCCCACACGATAGATGAAGAGATTAAAAATAGATCGAGTTGAACAATTGATATTTTCAAAAGTTATCGTGTTTACGGCGCCATGCGAACTTGATAAAACCACACCATAAGCCACTACCCCCTTTTTAGGGTCCCGTAGCCAAATGGCAAAAATCGGTCTGTCTGTCCGTCCGTATGTCACAGCCACTTTTTTCCGAAACTATAAGAACTATGCTGTTGAAATTTGGTAAGTAGATGTATTCTGTGAACCGCATTAAGATTTTCACACAAAAATAGAAAAAAAACAATAAATTTTGGGGGTTCCCCATACTTAGAACTGAAACTCAAAAACTTTTTTCCATCAAACCCATGCATGTGGGGTATCTATGGATAGGTCTTCAAAAATGATATTGAGGTTTCTTAAATCATTTTTTTCTAAACTGAATAGTTTGTGCGAGAGACACTTCCAAAGTGGTAAAATGAGTGTCCCCCCCCTCCCCGTAACTTCTAAAATAAGAGAATGATAAAACTAAAAAAATATATATGATGTACACTACCATCTAAACTTCCACCGAAAATTCGTTTAAACGCGATCTAGTAAGTAATTTTTTTAAACGTCATAAATCGTAAATTATAGTGCCACCAACTTATCTGTTCAGGTGGACAAAATTGGAACTAAAGCCGCCATTTTGTAAATGACATTTCGCTGTCAACTATTATTTATTCTGAGCTATCAGGTGAGTGTTTTAAAAAGTGTAAATAAAATGCATAAAGGTCTTAAAAGTGATGCGCGATAGATTATTCTAAAAGTTTTATCTTTTATGAAAGAAGAGAAACGTGTACAAGTCCCAACTATACCATTTGAAAAGCTGTATGAACGCGTTGCTCCCGCGACAGGTTAATATTGCCAGATATGGAAAATTAAAATCACCAAATAATGTACTTGTGAAACATAATAAAAAAAGCTTTGTAGTTTGTGGTGCTAATGCCCCAATTAATTGAAGATTTATTCCATAAAATTACACCGGTGCAGTGCAAAAACATTTGTAATCATGTAAAAAAATTGAAAATGAATACAAACTAAAAGACGCGTATTTAAATAAACCCTTTATTATAGAGTGTCAGAGCGATAGTGAAAGCGATTCCAGTGACTTAGAAGATGAATTATTCAAAACAGAAATTCTTGGAATTCGGCCGCTTGAACTCCGAGATCACGATCACAATTATTTTTATAAAATTTAAATAATATATATAATAACACTAATTCTCACTAATTTTAATATATTAACACGAAATTTGTTTTATTTTATATTATGTGTAATGAATATCTAGTTACCTATTTCCTCGGTGAATTTCTTAAATGGCAATAATAAGCACTCCACTAGCGACGCTGTCAACTGAACAGATAAGTTGGTGGCACTATATGTATATTACTTGCTGCTACGGAACCCTTCATGGGCGAGTCTGACTCGCACTTGGCCGCTTATTTATTTATGTAAAAATGGTAATTAATCGATTAAAAAAATAATAATTTCAACAATCATTTATCTTTCTAACAATGTGCTTTTTATATGTATAATATGATTGCTAGATACGATTTCATGCGACAAAACGTTAGAATCTTAATTTTTAAGCGCTATTAGAACATTGCTACGCGCTTTGCTCTTAAGGCATTCAATATATATATAATATATTTTTTACTTAAAATAAAAAATCAACAGTCTTAAGACTATTAAAAGTAACAACATCAAATTATGTGATGAACTTATTTTTTGAAGTGTTAAACGAACTAATAGTCTACCTGATGGTAAGTGGTGACTGCAGCCTATGAATACCTTAAACCTATTTCAAAAAAAGGTTTAAGATGCGTTGTCACCTCTGAGGAATTAGGAAAACCTGTAATTATAATGGCTCTCTATACCCTCCAAAACGGAACACAGCAGCAATTTTGGCGGTAGAAATAGGTGTAGCAGCCAGGCTAATCAACCCTAAACCGTTTAATAAATAAATGAATAACGTTACCCTGCTGCTACCATAACGCAAAAGGTGAAGGTCTGAAGAAAACATTTATTTCCTAATTACCCCCGGCTACCGAGATACTGCGGGCTGCATATCAATGCGAGATAATTTGACGTATATATTTAACGTTCTATATAGAAACAAGAAGCAGTCACAAATATCATCAGCGCCGCACCGTCTATCTTCAAGCATCCGTCGACCATTTTCGAGCCGTTTCTTCAACGCCGCAGCTCGCTTCTTCTTGCTGTTCCGGAGTTGTGTCCCTCGCCGCTGCCGCTCGCCGATTACGCGCGCACGCCGGTCTGCACCTCTTTTATAGCCCCGTACAGCAACGCAGCTACGAGAAGCTATCGACGAGTCTTACGCCGGCAAACGGAGCGCGACATACATATAATAGTTATACATAATATTTTATTGATTAATGTTTATTGGTCAAAATGTATGTATTATAATTTGCTAAGTAAATAAAATATTTTCTATTGGTAATTTAAGGATGTAGCCGGGCGTATAAATATATACAGGGTTAGCTGAATAAAACACACCATTCGCATGCACATAGTAAGGCATATCAAGAAATAGTTTCATTTCTCCGCCACTAGACCACTCGGAGTCTGTTAATAGTGGACCCCATACGCCACTATTACATAGGTAATAGAGTATATCTATCCAGAATGACGTGGTGATAAATATCCCATTTTTAAAAGCTCTTTAATTATTAACGTGATATTTAGATAGAGAATTATGGCGTCGTCCCACTATCTTTTCTATTTTCTGTATTCTACTCAAAAACTAGTATCAAGTCCATCAAACAATCTTATCTAGATTGGAATCAAGTATCTCCCAGCATAGTACTGGATTCGTCAAGCCATCATTTACCATTGTATATCTACACATATTTCACCACCAGTCATATTTGATGCATTATCGTAAGCCTGGCATCTCATATTTCATATATCAATGTACAATTGATTTAAAAAATTTAAATTGTAACGGCCATTTCTTCCCAGTAAGTAGGCCAGTATTTTACCACTGTGTACTTGTTAAAAATTAAATATAATAGATTTTTTTTAATTTTATAAAACTATTACTTCTGTACCAAACGCAAAATTTTGTTAGACACATCTAGCAACTCTAGGCCAATCACATACCTGTAAACGAAATTAATAAAACAATTAAAATAATATAATATTTATTTATATATTGATTTTTAAAACTATAATCATAAATAACTTCGTATAAGACGTATTTCTTTTTATTACGTGTTGTTGATTGTTACACGAGTAGACTGTAGTACTAATAGGTTTATTCAATTCCAATTGACATGATATGCATATTACATAGACTGCACTAAAAGTATCGGGAATGGAATATTTCCACTGTTCCTATCATATTAAAATATTTTTAATTCAAAACACCTTGGTTTTAAAAATCGAATACCATTTATTTATTTAAAAAAAGATTCTCGGTCTTGTCACAAGGTTTTGTCAAACTTGTTTAGTCGTTGAGAAAATGAAATTGACTCGAGAAAATTCAAGAGTGATGATTTATTATGACTTTCGAAGTGGTTTAACACAAAAACAGTGTGTTAGGCGGATGATTTCTGCATTTGGTGATGAAGCCCCATCCAAAACCACAATTTATCGCTGGATTGCTGAATTTCAACGTGGACGTGTCAAGCTCAGTGATGATCCCCGTCAAGGTCGTCCAAAAACTGCAGTCACCCAATAAAACGTTGATGCTGAGCGTAAGCTGATTGAGGAAGATCGATATGTGACATACCGCGAAATTCAGGTAACTTTAGACATTGGCATGAGTCAAATACAAATAATCTTACATGAACAATTAGGTGTAAAAAAGTTGTTTTCCCGATGGATACCGCATTCGCTCTGTGAAGAGCAAAAAGCGGCTCGCGTTACTTGGTGCGTCAGAACTCTCGAAAGATTTCACGCAGGATCCTCAAATTCTGTATACAACATCGTATCAGGTGACGAATCCTGGATATATGCGTACGAACCCGAAACAAAAAGCCAGTCACGAGTTTGGGTGTTCGAAAATGAGTTAAAGCCAACAAAAATTGTTCGTTCACGGAGTGTTGCAAAAAAAATGGTGGCCACGTTTGTCTCCAAAACAGGCCATGTTACAACTATTCCTCTTGAGGGACAAAGAACGGTTAATGCAGAATGGTATGATATGGTCGTTTCTGAACTCCGTAAAGAGAACTGCAACCGCCGCATCATCCTCCATCACGACAATGCGAGTTCTCACACCGCACACAGAACAAAAGAGTGTTTAGAGCAAGAAAACATAGAATTATTAGACCATCCGCCGTACAGCTCCGACCTAAGCCCTGATGATTTCTATACTTTCCCTAAAATAAAGAATAAATTGCGTGAACAGAGATTTTCATCACCTGAAGAAGCTATGGACGCCTACAAACGGCCGTTTTGGAGACCCCAACTTCCGAATGGAATGGTTGCTTCAATGATTGGTTCCATCGTATGAAAAAATGTGTCAAATTTCGTGGAGAATACTTCGAAAAGCAATAAATACATTTTTAAATAGTAATGTTGTGTCACTTCCTTGATTCCCGAAATTTTCAGTGCCGCCCTCGTCCGTCAATTGGAATTGAATAAACCTACAAGTACTATAGTCTACTCGTGGTCAAATATGTTTAGATAGACAATGGTTTACAGGCATTGAGTTATTATGTACTACGTATTAGAGAAGCTATTCCAAGCAAAAAATTTGCGCTACTCTATATCTTCGCGAATGCGCGGGAAATAGTAGAGTCGCGCATGCGCAGTTAATATAAGCGCGGTCAGTTTTTGTCGTCATAGATTATACCTAATCTACGTACCTACGTAGGTAGATTGATCAGTATGTAATAATTATTTATTTGATTGTATTGTTAATTATATCAAGTATAATTTTTTAATTGTTATTTATTTTGCATATGTGCTAATTTAATATAATATTACATAGTATTATGTCAGAATTACATTTTAATGACATTTTATTTAATATTTTAAAAGGTAAATATGTAAAATATAAAAATATACATTTATTATCGAAGATCACTATTATTACTTTTCTAGCATTCTCTAACGTATTTATAGGCAGCTGGGGAATAATAGTGTAAAGTCAATGTAAATTTACGTAAAGTGCAGTGTATAAAAATGCGTACTCTGTTTATTCTTTTTCATTAAAAATTTATGTAACTCTACAATTTCTGCTTTAGCCATTAAACCAATCTCAGTATTTAGGTTGAGACCGAACTCATTTTTAAAATTTTGTACAATTGATTTGTAAGAAGCACATTTTTTCTTTAGATAAATATTTTGACTTTGTATTTTCTTAAATTACGCAGTAAGTTTCTTTCTAGCTGCAGATTCCTTGCTATTAAATAAAAAATACAATATTACAACGTACTCATATTTTATTATTTTTATATTGACATAGAATTATTGATTCCGTTACTCAGGTAATACCGTAGAACCACAGCGGTGACACTCTCTGAACGTGAGAGTTCAAGCGCCGGTGACCTTGAGCCGAAGCGTGTAGCGCTAGGGTTGATACCGAACCGAAATGGAATAGTATAGTCTTGTGCCAAACAAGGCACATAGTAGGTATATGTTATATAATGTGAACTTATGTATTTAGGTAGTGAAAGATACGTTCAATTTCAAATCAAGTTTGATTAAATATCTTTACAGATGGGGAATATTAAAACTTCCGACAAAACAAAATATGTAAGTAAAATGTTAAATATAACAGTTAATGGTAATCTTAAATAATTAACAAACACTTAGTATTTCAGTACGCAATAATCAGTATTACATACTACCCTTTAAAAATTACTTACTCTTACATATTTTTGGCTTTTTCGATAACTTTTATAATTTTTATTATTATTTCTAACAATTGCAAAAATTCGTAGCCGTAATCCAAAGGGAAGCTTAGGCATTATTTTTGTATAAAGCGCAGTCAGTCTGTGCTTGCGTGCAGTGGATGAGATTAGAGAGACGAGACGCGAACTACTAGCCCTCGGCCAAGGCAGTCGGCGACGGCCCGTTCCACGCCCCGCGCGTCTCTCAAGGTCCCCACTTCCAAACAACCACACATAGCCGCAAGCGATTTCACGTGCACACATGCTTAAGGCTTTAAGAAGCCTGAATGACCTTGACGAAACGGCGATCGCAGAGATTTTAGCCGACGTCAACACCGCCTAGCGACTACTTTCTGAATTGCTTAGAGAAGTGCAAAGATAAATAGATTGTAGAGGTGACAAGTATAAAAGTGATATACTACCTATTATAGTTGCGCATCACTGAGAATGAAGTCGTGGTTAAGCGTCTTCAATTACATTGCACGGTGTGCTACTGCAGCTTCATCTGGTAGGCAGCACGAGCTATCAAGTATTTAACTTTTTAAGTACGTAGAGTTTTTTATATTTGTTGAATTGCATTTATTTGTGCCGTATTAGTAGTAGCTCTGGGTCTAAACATTCGCTATAAATTTTCCCGTGTTTGATTCCCGGCAGCACCAATGAAATTGGTAATTGCAATTTTCGTCAACACGCATTGGGGCAGCGCGGCGGACATTTCCTAGCCCTAAAACCCTCACAGAAATAAAAAGAGTCCTGTGCTTAGAGGGATTTGTATAGCCTTTTACTTTACTTTTGTAGCAATATTTATATTCGTTTCAGATACAGAAGGCTACCTAATGCTGACAAAAATATCATGTGAAGGAAATATCGACGAAAACGTAAAACATCTTTGTACCTAGATAAAATGTTCGAGAGATTGTCAGTCATGTCATATGCCACATTTTCTATAGAGCGTAGAACGTTGCAGATAGGGCAAAATAAAAAATAATACAAAATATTATGGGAATTGTTATAATAATATATAAATTTATAGGTATTTATAATAAAAATAATGAACAAGCTGCAAGGTTAAACTAATAATGCTTCTTGTGAACACAATTGTAAAATTCCTGTTTTCATTTTTACCCATGGTTGATTGATGAAACGTAGTCAACATAACTTCATATAAAATATATTTAATTAAAATTGACACACGACCTATTTGGTCTTCTACTTACAACTAGACGGAAATTTGAAAAGAAGATTTTGTCTGTTTACACTTTTTTATATTATCTTGTGTACACCATTTTTCACAGAAGTATTGTTTACAACTGGGCTGGTTTCGAAAAACGTGATTAAGTCAGCGGTATATTGTCAATTAGATACTGAACTTTTTTGAAATTTATTTTTTTTGTTTCTTTTTGTTATATCTTCTTAAAAACTGACGTCATCTCATTATTTTATTATTTGTTTTTTTTTGTAACGCATAGGGTATCTTGGATAAGTTTGTAATTTTTTTTAATTTTTTCACAAAATACCCGCAATAAATAATTTATACCTTTTCTACAGTGATCCTTTCCTCTTAGTTTCGGCGTGACTGTAGGATGTTATAATGAGTCACCGTCAGTTACTCAGCGGCCATAAATCATTATATATATGTATAGACATACAGATATACATTTTTTGATTTTAATATTTATGTTTTTTGAATTTTGATTGATTTTTTGAAACCCGGTAAAATAATTTTTTCCATACCAATTGAAGGACCTGAGTACAATGCCAGTTGTGCTCTTTGGCTAAATTTATTTTTCTTTCGGAAGAAAGGTTCTCGACTAGCAGCCTCGTACCGGCGGGCGAAATGTAAGGCATCCCCCCACTAGATAGAGTGACGACCTAGTAAGACATGCAGGAAGTTAATGGATGCAGGTGGCTCGAAACCGTGCTTTGTGGCAATCCTTGGGAGAGGCCTATGTTCAGCTGTGGACTTGTGAAGGGCTGTAATAATGATTATGATGATGATGATGGTACTGCAGATCTCTTTAAGTACACTCCCTGTTTTGTGGTGTATTTGTCGTGATCATTTAAATGCACGGAACAATCTAACTCTGAATAAGCTGACGGTAACCACAAATTTGATCCATGATTCTGTTGTTTCATGACACGGCCGAGAAAATATTAATTTTAATGCTTTAACATTTCCTACCGTGATTATATATTAATATATTATTGTTCACAATTACTTAACATTATACGCCGATACTGTCAAGTCTGCACATAAAAAAGTTTTAATCTTTGACATTCACGTATACGTTGCAGTTGATAATCATCATCACCATCATTACAGCCCTTCACAAGTCCACTGCTGAACATAGCCCTCCCCCAAAGAACGCCACAAAGCACGGTCCTGAGCCACCTGCATCCATCGACATCCTGCATGTCTTACCAGGTCGTCACTCCATTTCGTGGGGGAACGCCCTACACTTCACCTACCGGTACGAGGCTGCCACTCGAGAACCTTTCTTCCCCATCGGTTGTCGGTTCTTCGAGCTATATGGCCGGCCCACTGCCACTTCAGCTTACTAATCCGTTGGGCTATGTCGGTTACTCTGGTTCTACTGCGGATATCCTTATTCCTAAGTTTATCACGCAGAGAAACTCCGAACATAGCCCTCTCCATAGCTCGGTGAGCGACCTTGAGCTTCCTCATACGGCCAGCAGTGAAGGACCACGTCTCAGTTCCGTAAGTTATCACTGGCAACACGCACTGGTTGTACAATTTCGTTTTAAAGTTTTGAGGTATGTCTGACGAGAAGATGTGTCGTAGCTTCCCGAACGCTGCCCAGCCGAGTTGAATCCGTCGATTGACCTCTCGGTCGAAGTTGGACTTACCTAGTCGGACTATTTGTCCCAGGTAAACATACTCGTCAACAACTTCGAGCTTAGTGCTCCCAACAACTACCGGCATAGGTGTGACATGGACATTAAACATAATCTTTGTTTTGTCCATGTTCATCTTAAGACCTATCCGTTGGGAGACACTATTGAGGTCATTGAGCATACTCCTTAGGTCCTTCAGCGATTCTGCCATAAGGACTATATCGTCGGCAAATCGAAGGTGAATGATGTACTCGCCATTGATGTTAATACCGTATCCTTTCCAGTCCAGAAGCTTGAAAATGTCTTCCAATGCAGCGGTGAAGAGTTTCGGGGATATAACATCACCCTGTCTTACACCTCTCTGCAATTGGATAGGTTTCGTACTCTGGTTCTGTACTCGGATAATCATCGTAGCTCTACTGTACAAACACTTCAGCACTTCGATATACCGACAGTCAACTTGGCACCGCTGGAGGGACTGCAGCACCGCCCAAATTTTGACGGAATCAAAAGCTTTCTCATAGTCCACATATGCCAGACATAGTGGCAAATTGTACTCTTCGGACTTCTGTACAATTTGCCGTAGGGTATGTGTGTGGTCTATGGTGCTAAAGCTCTTTCGGAAACCGGCTTGTTCGGGAGGCTGGAAGTCGTCAAGTCTGCGCGCGAGACGATTCGTAATGACTCTCGAACACAGCACGTAGACGCGGCTCAGAAGGGAAATCGGTCTGTAGTTCTTCAAGAGAGCGTTGTCACCTTTCTTGAAGAACAAGACCACCGCACTTCTGCTCCACGCCTCCGGTGTAATGCCACAATGGAGGACGGAATTAAAGAGCTTCTGAAGGGCTTCAAGTACCGGTCTTCCACCCGCTTTCAGAAGCTCCGCTTTAATTCCATCCTCGCCTGGGGCCTTGCCGTTTTTAAGGTGCTGGAGAGCCATTCTAATCTTGCTCAGACTGACGTCCGGGATATCTTCGGAATAGTGTCGGATAAGACTCGCTCTTGGATCGTTACCCACACTTGCGTGTGGCTCCAACAATGACGTGTACAGCTGCCCATAGAACCTCTCAATCTCACTCAAAATCTCAGGTGCAGTTGAAAAAATATAAATAAATTGAGCGTGTTTTAAAGATAATAATATGTTGAACTTAGTGGTGAAAAGTCACTACTTGACTTTTACTTATGTTTCTCGACTTGTTTGAACAGTATCTCAATGCTTATGAAGGCATAATTAATTAAAAAAATCTTCACTCAAACGTCTCACGTTGCAGCGACCGCTTAGATTACTGTATATATTCTAGAGATAGATGCGAGACTCAAATTTAATTTTCGTTAGTGTCGTGCTTTGCCGTACAGATGGCGTTTAATTCTTACAAAAGAAGGAACTTACAAAAAAAGGGAAAAAATACACATTATATATTTATATATTATATATATATATATATATATAATATATAAATATATTATTTATATATTATTATTACACAAAAATACACATACACATCTTGCTGGATTCGATCCGGGGTCTTTTGGTTTCGGTACCGCCCGGTTACCCATCTGAGCTATTATAACCTTGTACGAGTAATTTACCTTCGTATTCTAATAATTCGTATGCATTTTTTTATAGGATAGGGGGCAAACGAGCATGCGGCTCACCTGATGGTAAGTGACTACCGCCGCCCATGAACAACCGCAACACCAGGGGCATTGCAGATGCGTTGCCGGCCTTTTAGAAAGCTGTAAGCTCTTTTCTTGAAGGTTCCTAAGTCGTATCGGTCCGGAAAATTCGCTGGTGGTAATTGATTCCACAAGGAAGTCGTGCGAGGAAGAACACTTCTTCTAAATCGCACAGTGGTGGACCGCCAATCATCCAGATGGTATGGATGGTAACGCGAGTTTTGTCGCGATGTGCGATGGTGAAATTGAGCGGCTGGAATTAGTCCGAACAATTCCTCAGAGCACTCCCCGTGATAGATGCGATAAAATATGCAAAGAGATGCAACATCCCTACGCAGTGCCAGTGTATCGAGCCGATCAGAAAGAACTTGGTCGTCGACGATTCGAACCGCTCTGTGCTGGATGCGTTCAAGTGGAAGGAGCTGGCACTGGGGTGCCCCGGCCAAAGATGAGAACAGTATTCCACGTGGGGCCGAACTTGCGCTTTGTAAAGTTGCGAGAATTGTGTTGGCATGAAATACTGTCTCGCTCTGCTGAGCACGCCAAGCTTTTTAGAGCCCAATTTGGCCTTCCCTTCCAAGTGACCAAGAAACTGCACACTATTCGATATGTCGACGTCAAGGATTCCGATACTGGCTGAGGCAGCAAGGGGAGTGTCTTGAAACTGAGGAGATACGACAAAGGGGTTCTTCTTAGCGGTAAACGCGCAAACTTGTGTCTTCTGGGGATTGAGCTGGACTAGATTTAGTTGGCCCTAATCCGAGACTTTGTTAAGCAAAGACTCGACTTCAGACACAAGTTTGTCCCGGTACTCGGCGACGCTTTCCCGAGAAATATTGGCACGGCCGGTATATAAGGCATCACCAGTGCTGTCGTCTGCATAGCAATGAATGCTACCAGTTAGCAACATATCATTGATATGCAGGAGAAACAGCGTTGGTGATAGCACGCAGCCTTGTGGAACACCAGCGTTGATAGGCTTGAAATCAGAGCATGCACCGTCTACTACGACCTTGATGCTCCGATCAGCAAGGAAACTGGTGATCCATTTGCACAATTTCTCGGGAAGCCCATAGCAAGGAAGCTTCGAAAGAAGTGCTTTGAGCCAGACCCGATCAAAGGCCTTCGCTACGTCAAAACTAACGGCTAATGCCTCCCCCTTGAACTCTACTGCCTCCGCCCATCTATGAGTTAAGTAGATTAGAAGATCACCAGCTGAACGATCCCGACGAAAACCGTACTGGCGGTCACTAATCAGCTGGTGATCCTCAAGGTACCTCATGAGCTGGCAGTTTATAATGGCTTCCATTATTTTGGAGACCAAGGAAGTGATGGGGGTAGGCCTGTAGTTGGACGGGTCTGAGCGGTCGCCTTTTTTAGGGATCGGGTGCACCAAAGCTGTCTGCCATGAGTTCAGGACTACGCCTTGGGAGTAGGAGTACCGGAAAAGACGCGTTAAAACCGGTGCCAACTCCGGAGCACACGTCTTCAGCACAATGAGAGGGACTCCATCACGCCCACTCGACTTGCTGACGTCCAGGGAGAAGAGTGCTTTGCGGACCGAGCGCTGTGTAAATCGCACATGGATGGCATGGAGCACTCACATCGCGGGATGGTCGGCGGTGTGTTCCTCCCGTCATCTAGAGTCGAGTTGGACGCAAAAAGAGAGCTCAACAGATCGGCTTTCTCCTTTGCGGCATGGGCCAGTGAGTCGTCCTCTCTGGGCAGAGATGGAAGAGATGGCTGACAGAAGTTCCCTTGGACAGCCTTGGCGAGAGACCAGAATGCACGGGTTCCCGAAGGAAGGCGAACTAGCTTCTCGCCAATTCTGCCGATGTGCTCAGACCTTGCCTTGGCAATGACGCTTTTGAAGGACCTGGAGGCGGAATTATACTTCTTTATAAGTGCGCTGGTGTTTACATCCCGAGACGTTGATGCGTCATCCTAGGCCTGGTAGCACTCCTGCTTAGAGCGTGATGCTATTTTACAGGAGCGACCAAACCATGGCTGGGATGTGCCTCCGATGGGCACCACAGAGGATGGAATAAAAAGTTCCATACCCTGAAGTACCACATCAGCAACAGAATCGGCAACAACGCTGGGATCTTCCGGCGAGAAGCGAACCCGCCCCCAAGGGTAGGATGCAAAAAAAGACCGCATCCTGTCCCAATCAGCTGACCTGCTGCAGATCGCAACTGCGATTGGAGCGTGAGTGGCACCGTATTCCGGATCAGACAATGGTCCGAAGAGCCCAGAGGGGCATCGACGAAGACCTGATATCCGTCCGGATGAGAGGTCAGCAGAAGGTCCAACAGGGAAGGTACATGGTCTTCCACATCTGGGATCCGCGTAGGCGAAGTAACCAGTTGTGTTAGACCATATGCCAAAGCAAAGTCATAGACAGATCTACCCGCATGATCGGTTAAACGAGAACCAAGCCATTCAGCGTGGTGGGTGTTGAAATCACCGAGTATCACGGTCTCTTCGGATGGGACCTGTTGTAGCACGGAGTCTGCAGCCATTTGGACGTGGTCGATGAGTCGGTCTGTGTCGGCATTACCGCTATGGGACCTATAGAGGCACCCGTAGACGCGGGGATGGTCGTCGCTGTCTACGCGCAGCCATAGGATGGACAGGGCCATACCTTCAAGACTGCCGAGGCGTCGAAAACAGATGTCCTCTCTGACATACACGCAAACTCCAGCCCGGGGCACAAACGAGTGTTCTAATTTGTACCCCGGGTAGGAGAGATACGAAGTATCAGCCGGAGAGGACACCTGTGTCTCGGTTAGAAAGAGCAAGGCCGGCTTAGCTATCTCCAGATGGTAGTGGACGGCGTTAAGGTTTAAATGAAGTCCCCTGATATTGCAGAAAGGGGAAAATATTGCAGGGGTACTGGTACCCTCCTGGGGTAGTCTTTTGTTTAATTCCACTACCATGTTGATTGGGGGGGGAGGGGGGGGGGAAATTGGGCCTCCGGCCACCTGCACTCACCAAGCGCAACGCAGAGGTAAACTTTTACTTCACGCTGGTATGCTGTGAGGTCGTGGTACCACCCCGGTTCGAGCTGGCCCATCCATGCGACAGCAAAAGCTACCGCTTGGCTCTACCACTGTTAAAACATAGACTTAATATATAAGTGTGCCCTCTAAATTTTACGATTATTATAATAAGTCTAGCTTAGCACTTCGGAATGTAGATGGAAGCACATAAAACGTATCATTTTGTTCGTAAAATAATGTTCTAAGTTGCATGCCCATGAGCAACCGCTTGACACAGACTGAGTTGGAGCGCGGCCGCTCTAACGCATGTTACGAACAATCGAGTTGAGGCGTCTGTTCTAGTACGTAGTACATTATAACTCATTGTGGACAGGCCCATACTAAGACAATAACTTATTTCGCACATTACGTTCCATGTGCAGCACACTCACTGAATTTAGTTGAAGTACGTGCTGCGGAGAGTTGCGTTGGAGCAATTTCATTCTTTGGATTTGTACAGACACTATACAACTTCTTTCCGCGCGAACTCATCGCTGGACAAGTATTCAGAAACATTCCGAAAAATGCTTAGTACTGAAAGAAATGTCTGACACAAGGTGGTATACAAGAGCCATTGCGACTAAGGCTGTGTTAAAAGGTTACAAGAATTTCTAGAAAGCTTTGCAGTCTATTACTGACGAGGAAACTCAGAAATCGCTAGCGATTCAAGAGGCTCGATTTCTATTAAAGGACTCTGAAAAAATAACCCGCCGTAATGGCAATAGTTTGGGCTGCCATACTGCATCGAATCAATGGTGTCAGTATATTTTTACAAAAACCAACTACCGATCTTTTAAAATCGCTTTTCGGTTTTTTGTTATCACAGCGAGAATTATTTGACGATTACGAGATGAAGGCAGATAAGAAAACTGATACCAAATACAGTGATGCAAAACAGAGTACAAAGAAGAAAAAGGCATCTCGATGACGGATCTGCAGATGAATTTGTGATCAGAGGAAAAGATAAGTTAAAGATTAAAACATATTTGCCTGTACTAGACCTGCTGTATGCAGAATTGTCGCGGAAACTAGAAGCTTACCGGGAAATTAATTCTCTGTTATTTTTCTAACAGATTTCATGAAAAAGACCAACGATGAAATAAACGAGGATTGTACAAAATTTAATGATCATTATTCCGAGAGCATTGAGCCCGGGTTTATAAACGAGATGGTACAGTTCAAGTACTTCATCTTACAATTAGATATGAGGATTGTAGGGAAAGATAAAATTGTACCTGCCGAGGAATCGTTTAAACTAATTTTGGATAATATGGTACAATCAAAACTTTCCGAATGTTCATTTCAAATATACAGAAGTCCGATGATGTTAAACACAAACTTTGAACGTAACTTTATAAATTCATTGTCAATAATGGCGATTGAAAATGATATATTGCAAAAGGTCAACTATCAAGATGTTATGAACGATTATGTATCAAAAAAGTTAGGAAAGTTAATACTTAATGTAGTAGAAAAAACTATTTTTTATATAAGAGGGGGCAACGCGC
Source organism: Parnassius glacialis (assembly GCA_033319125.1). NCBI lineage: Eukaryota > Metazoa > Arthropoda > Insecta > Lepidoptera > Papilionidae > Parnassius > Parnassius glacialis. Next base: position 33,483,521 of record JAVANC010000028.1, on the reverse strand, counting down.
ATGCGGCTCACCCGATGGCAAGTGACTATTGACGCCCATGAACAACTGCAACACCAGGGGCATATCAGTCCGGAAAAATCGCTGGTGGTAGTTGATTCTACGAGGAAGGTGTGCGAGGAAGAAGACTTATATAAATTGTACAGTAGTGAACCGCCAATTATCCGGATAGTATGGATGATATCTCGAGTTTTCTCGCGTTGTGAAATGGTGAAATTGAGAGAACTCTCCGTGGTAAAAGCGATAGAATACGCAAAGTGATGCAACATCTCTTCGCAGCGCCAGTGAGTCAAGCCGGTTAGGAAAAACTCGGCGATTCGAACCGCTCTGCGCTGGAAGGAGTTGGCACTGAGAAGCTCCGGCCTAGAGATGGGAACAGTATTCCATGTGAGGTCGAACCTGCGCCTTGTAAAGTTGCCGGCGACATGAAATACTGTCCCGCTTTACTGATTGACACGCCAAGCTTCTTAGAGGCTAATTTGACTGTTTTTTTCAAGTGACCACGAAATTGCATCATTCGATATGTTGACTCCGAGGATTCCGATACTGGCTGAGGCAACAAGGGAGTGCCATAAAACTGAAAAGATACGACAAAGGGGTTCTTTTAACGGCAAACGCGCAAACTTGTGTCTTCTGTAGATTGACCTGGACTAGATTTAGTCGCCTCCAATCCAAGACTTTGTTCAACAAAGTCTCGAGTTTAGACGAAATTTTGTTCTGGTACTCGGCGACGTTTTCGCGGCATGGCGTGAGGAGTGACAATGCCGCTGTATAAATAATCACCTTTACGTCACCTTTCGTTTATTGATTTTATTGCATTTAACAAGAATAAAATAAAATAAAAATTAAAGCAACCGCATCTTATTTTTCTTTCCTGCTCCACTTTGAGACGGTCGTATCTCATACAGTTACTCATTAGGTATACCTAATGCGACCTGGATCGTCACATATCCATAACCTATTCATTAAGACTATTTCAATGATAAGAAATACAAATCTTTTACTATAAGGTCCTGAGTTAAGCATCTGTTCGCTGATGCTGCTGATGCTATTATATCGCTTCATCGACTTGAAAAGAGCTGATGATCTTCAAACGGCTGAAACGGCCAAGCCATAAAAGATTTGGTTTCACATTGCCTTTGATACTCTATCCTAATTAAATAATATTTGTTTATTATTGTAGGAAATTATTGAATTAGAAAAAATGGAGATAATTTAAGTTTTGTTTTTATTTTGAGCATGGACAAACTCTATTTTAATTTGTAAATACAATCTTACATAAAAAAACTTAATCAATTAGTATTTCGATAGCTTCTAAATATTTAAGTTACGCTTTTATCTTTGCTTTGCTGCATGTTGTAAATGTTGTTGCCGTTTATTTCTTGAACTATACACAGCCGGCGTTTCTCGGCCAGTCGCAAATCTGTGAGAAAATAAACTAATAAGAAACATATTTTTAATGATAATTAAAATTAAAAATTTTGTACACCAGACTTCAATATAAGTTATTAAGGAGTACTCAAAAACTATTGGTCTGACCTTGATCAAATTCATATGGGACACATGTGAAGTACGAGCTTTCAAATAAAAAAATAATCGATATCGGTACACCCAGTAAAAAGTTATGAGGTAACACACATAAAAAAGATACAGTCGAATTGAGTACCGTCTCCTTTTTGAAGTCGGCAGAAAATGCGTTATAATTTAAATGATATGGATTCAAAAACTTAACATAACACATGGTTTTTTTAGGCAAAAATACAGCCACAAGTAATTACTGAACATTCGAACTTTATGCACAAAATACATTAAATCAATTTATCTATGCATATTTTGATAACGATTAACTCTGTAAATTTTACAGTGTAATCTGTGCCGGCACCAACAAAATTGTTAATTGCAATTTAGAGTGCTAATTTATTCTGTGGCATGACTGATGAATAAATTTCCGAGGACGTGTAAAGTCTGCACACACGCACTGGGCACTTTTTTAAAAGGGTTACAGAAAACCCCTCTCCGAAAGTAGAGATAGTCTGCGCCCAGTAGCGAAACGTTTGTAGGCTGTACAATTAAATAAAATGAAAAATCTTTACTTTTCGTCGTAAGAAAACAAAATTTTTGTTTGTCAAACGCCAACAAGTTTTTCTTAAATCTTAACATTTTAACTTTATTTTATTTTTATATATTTTACATGTTACCTGAAGGCTCCTGTTGAATTTCAACCAAAACGGACACTGTTTTAGATATCTCTTGCCTCGCACACATTTATAATAGAGTCTGCAGCGTTTCTCGTGAGGTATTAGCCACTTTATCTCACTATTAACTGGGCAACCATTTGGAAAAAACTCTACGACTGGAAAGGCAGGTCTTTCGTCTTCATCGTTATCATTATCGGGTTCGGGTGCAGTGTCTACTTCTTCTTCGTTTTTTTCATTATCTGGCTTCGAATCTTCAGAAATTATTCTATCTCCACATTCTACATCTTTCCTCCAGTTACAAGCCTGGTCTATTATGCTGAAATAAAGCCCCTTTGGACACGGCATCTCCACTGCCTGACCGTGAGTACATTGATAGAACTTATCACAATCTCTGTGTGGTAAAAGTAGTTCTTTTTTCCAGTCAAGCTCTTGCACAAGGCATAAGTTTTCGGGACCTATGGCTACTTCTTCTTCGTGTTTTTCATCACCTGGCTTTGAATCTTCAGAAGTTATTCTATTTCCACAATCTACATCTTCCCTCCAGTTGCAAGCCTGGTCTATAATGCTGAAATAAAGCCCCTTTGGACACGGAATCTCCACCGGCTGACCGTGAGTACATTGATAGAACTTGTCACAGTCTCTGTGTGGTAAAAGCAGTTCTATTTGATTGTCAAGCTCTTGCACAAGGCATAAGTTTCCTGAACCTATGGCTATGGTAGTTGCCACCAACACAATGACTGATAGAGCTGGAAAAAAATATTTTTATTGGTAATATTAAACTACATATTATAAAGTAAATAATAATTAAAAATAAAGTTCAAAAATAGTAATAGATTTTTTATAGGATAAGGGTGACAAACGAGCACACAGTCCACCTGATGGTAAGTGGTTGCTGTGACCCATAGACATCTACATCTTTCCTCGATTACGTATCAAAATCCAGATGCGTTGTCACCCGTGAGGACTAAGATGGAATGCCTCATTTCCAATAAAAAGGATCACCGGTTCTCTACACTCACCATAGGAAACACAGTAGCGTTAGGCTGCTATTTTACGCTAGCATTCTGTGAGAGCGTAGTCGAGCCGACCCATTCGTGCTACAACTATACTACTAATATAGCACCAGCATGACACTACCACGTAAAAATATTTTTTTTTACATACACAATAGAACAAGAATACGTAGTGAAACGTCATTTATGCTTATAACACTGGTTCGGGAAAAAACCTCTATTCTGCATAGAACCAGCAAGAAACCTAATAGAACTTTTTAAATATTAATTTTCAATATACATACATATTATTCAATTAAATGTGAAAATACTTAGAAGACGTCGCTTCTAAATATTTTCATAGGACGAGAATTAAAAAAATTACCTCTCAGTCTCATGGTTTGTCACAATGCTTTTTTTCCAATAAACGCCTGATAGGATGTAGATGCTTTTATACCCCACAATGTCACTACAGTGCGCATTTATATTTTTATCACTTATTAGTAATAATAATATTCATTTTGCTATCTTAATACATATTATAAGATCTTCATAACAAGTTATTAGAATTATAATCTTGTTCCGTATATAATTTTTAGTCGCGACAGACAAAAATATATCAGACGCTTTTATCACTGTTTGCGATGCTCATAGCAGGCCCTAACATTAATATCAAGCACACGAATTTAATTATCATGTACTACAAATTACCCTGTAGTGGCGGTGTAAGAATAACCACTACCCACATCACTTGGGTGTCGTAAGAGACGACAGAGGGAAACAAATCAGGAGATGGCCAGTAGCATCTTCCTAATAACGACTTAAACAAAAATCTGCGGCTGCCAAGCGTGACGTCTATGGCAAATATCCCCCTATGAGGCAATCTATAGGGTGGGCTAAAATGTTCAGCCGTGGACTTTAATAGGCTGTAACGATAACAGTAACGGTACTACTAAAAGGTGCATCAGCCTAACCGAACACGTTTCGTATTTACATATTATTTATATCTATATGACTATACGGATTTGTGCACTGGTACCAGTATTGTTACTTCTACGATAGAATAAAATGGTCAAAAGTTCAATTAGAGTAGTATAGAATAGAATAATTTTTATTCAATATAGATCACATGTGTAATTCTTATTTAAAGTTATTTTTTACTTTACCGCTGGTTGGGAAAAAAACCTCTATCCTGGGAAGAACCAGCAAGAAACCCAGCGGGACTTTTTCAATAAAATAAATTTTACATTCATGGTTCTACAAACTATTTACAAAATTTATTTTAGAAACTGCTTGGAAGCGACCATCTCATTCCCAGGGGATATATTATCAGCCAATCAGTTTAAATTCGTTGTTAATGTGACCGTCTATATGGTTTTACCATTTATTTAAAGTTTACTAGTTGGCCAAGCAGACGTCGTTCTGCCTGTTTCGACGAACGTTTGTCCCAATAAAAAATAGTGGGGTTCACTTATCAGGATAAAACTATCCTATCTCTCAAATTGGAGAAAGCAATACTAATTTACAAAATTTAATTGAAATCAGTTCAGTACTTTAGGAGTTCATCGCGGACAAACAATTTGACATGTAGGTATATAATGATATGTTTTTTTTTACTTTTTGAACGATTAACATATTACCACAATACATAAGTAACAAAATAAAGTAACAGCGTTTATCATATTCCACTCAAATATTTAAAAGGACAAAATAGGAGGCAGACTATATTATACATTCCCCCCTTTTAGTTTAAGAAACAATCCGCCGCGCTGTCATAACAACAGCGATTTTGTTTGATCTTTTAAATATACAGCTTTCCTCACAATGAATTCTTTTACCTCAGTGCAAGTCAACACTTAAAACACAACAATATATTCGACCGAAATTCTCTGTACCTATACAATGTGAGATGTTCTATTATTTTTTGGTAGCAAAATTTATTCGTTTTCTGGCTATATATAATCCCGTTGCTATAAAAGTCTTGGGATTATTGAACAAAAAAATATGAAAAGTAGTTTTGACAGTCCTCTCTTGATGTTAATCTAACACTACCCAAAAAATTCTGAAGATACCGAAACAGTGCAAGGTCAGGACTATATGGTGGATGCATTAACACTTCCCAACCAAACTCTCTCAACTTTTGCTGAGTGGTCAAATATGTGTGTGGTCTAGCGTTATCATGATGAAAGACTTTTCTGTTGAACAATTCCGCCAGTTTATTCTCAATTTCTTGCTTGAGTCTTATTAGTTGTTTGCAGTAGAGGTCCGAATCGATGGTTTTGTCAGGCGGTAAAAGCTCATAATAAACGACGCCCTTACAATCCCACTATACACACAACATCATCTTATTGTGTATTAATTCGGCTTATTAACCTTGATTTTTTTCACACATTCCTCTCGTAGGTGATCAACTTTTCAGCACTAGTGATTAATCTTTCCAAAAATGTTTAGGTTTCATTACCTTTCAATAGAGAATCGCAAATGAGTTCACGATTTATTAGGTTTTTTTTCAGTGAGCTCGTGTGGTACCCAAACATCGAGCTTTTTTATAGCCAGACTTTTTCAAATGGGTTAAAACTGCTTTGAGGTCAATCCTCAATTCCTCGGCTATGTTGTAACTACTAATATGCCGATCGTGCTCCACTTTTTCAAAAATGACATCGACATTATTTATCCGTATGAGAGCGACCAGAGCGAGCTGCATCTTTGACATCTAAATTCCTGGATTGAAAACGCTAGAACCAACTTTTTGCTACTCCTTTTTCGTACTACGCTTTTTTGGAGGATGAAGCTGCTCACGTCTGTAGGAATTACTTGAAACCGTATCCCCTGGGTAATGCTAAACGAGCAGTACTACATACTGGTCGTAAGTTGATCCTCTACTAGTGAAGGGCCCGGCCTAGAGTTAATTACTACCCACCTATTTATTTAAACAGTGGTTAGCCACGCAGCAGCTTTTGCTGTCGCACGGATGGGCTAGCTCGAACCGGAGTGGTACCACGACCTCACATAATACTAGCGTAAAGTATAGGTTTATCTCTGCGTTTCGCTTGGTAAGTACAGGTGACCGGAGGTCCAATTCCCCCTCCCCTCAACATGGTAGCGGAATTAAACGAAAGACTACCCCAGGATGTTACCAGCAACCCTGGTATGGAATCCCTCGCTGAGTATCCACGACCAAGCTACTCCGTGGGTGCTTAGGCTGCTCCGCGTGTTCTAGGGGGGCGGGGGGCAAAACTCCGCTCGCGACTAATACTGTTCGGGGCAAGCGGAGCAATAATACCAAGGCGACCCCTGTCACGCTATCCGTGAATTTTTGGAATATCAATGGACTTCATTCCAACCATAACGCTGTCCACTACATAGGCTGCACTAAAAGTATCGGGAATGGAATATTTCCACTGTTCCTGTCATATTAAAATCTTTTTAATTGAAAACTCCTTGGTTTTAAAAATCGAATACCATTTATTTGAATATGGTGGCCACGTTTGTCTCCAAAACCGGCCATGTTACGCCTATTCCTCTTGAAAGATAAAGAACGGTTAATGCAGAATGGTATGCTAGCATTTATTTGCCACAGGTCGATTCTGAACTCCGTAAAGAGAACTGCAACCGCCGTATCATCCTCCATCACGACAATGCGAGTTCTCACACCGCACACAGAACAAAAGAGTTTTTAGAGCAAGAAAACATAGAATTATTAGACCATCCGCCGTACAGCCCCGACCGAAGCCCTAATGATTTCTATACTTTACCTAAAATAAAGAATAAATTGCGTGGAGAGAGATTTTCATCACCTGAAGAAGCTGTGGACGCCTACAAAACGGCCATTTTGGAGACCCCAACTTCCGAATGGAATGGTTGCTTCAATGATTGGTTCCATCGTATGGAAAAATATGTCAAATTTCGCGGAGAATACTTCGAAAAGCAATAAATACATTTTTAAATAGTAATGTTGTGTCACTTCCTTGATTCCCGAAATTTTCAGTGCCGCCCTCGTACCATCTACCTTATGATGGCCTATCTATCATCTACCTTGTATCGGCTTTGTTCTTTTTAACCGAGACTCAGGTGTCCTCTCCGGCTGATTCGTCATATCTCTCCCGGGGTACAAATTAGAACACACCTTTGTGCCCCGGGTTGGTGTTTGCGTATACGTCAGAGAGGACATCTCCTCGGCAGTCTTGAAGGTACGGACGTGTCCATCCTATGGCTGTGCCTAGACAGCAACGACCATTCCCGCATCTACGGGTGCCTCTATAAGTCCCATAGCGGTAATGCCAAAACAGACCGGCTCATCGACCACGTATAAAACGGCTACAGATTCCTTGATACAGCGGGTTTCATCCGCAGAGATCGTGATCCTTGGTAATTTTAACGCCCACCACGCCGAATGGCTCGGTTCACGTTCAACCAATCATGCAGGGAAATCTGTTTGTGACTTTGCCTTGGCATATGGTCTTACACAGCTGGTTACTTCGCCTATGCGGATTCCAGACGTGGAGGATCATGCACCTTCCCTGTTGGACCTTCTATCTCTCATCTGAACGGATATAAGGTTTCCGTCGACGCGATCCTTCAGGCTCGTCGGATCATTGTCTTGTCGTGAGCGTGGTGTCACTCACACTAACGTCGCGGTTGCATTCTGCAGGCTGCCGCCGTGTTTGACACTATTATAGGTCGGCTGATTGGGATAGGATGCGCTCTTTTTTTGAATGCTACCCTTGGTGCCGGCTTTGCCGGGTTCGCCGGAAGATCCCAGTGTTCTTGCTGATTCTGTTACTGATGTGGTACTTAAGGGTATGAAACTTTTTATTTCATCTGTGGTGCCCATTCGAGGCAGATCCGAGCCATAGTTTGGTCGCTCCTGTAAAATAGCGTCACGCTATATGCAGGAGCGCTACTGGTCCTGGGCTGACGCGTCAACGTCTCGGGATGTAAACACCAGCCCTCTTAATAAGAAGTATAATTCCGCCTCCAGGTCCTTCAAGAGAGTCATTGCCAAGACAATGTATGAGCACATCGGCGGAATTGGTGAGAAGCTAGTTCATCTTCCCAAACCCGTTTCCACTATCGGCCAACCAGGCGGTCGGCGGGTGTTCACCCCTTTGTTGTAGATATTTCACGCATTAGAACCAAATGGTTTGCTTCGTCTTTTGTAATGCGTACAGCAAGGGCGTGGAATAAGAAAAAGCATAGGATTTCACCTTATTTATACAGTAATGGCATTTTAAATATGTCCAATAGTAACAAGTTAAAATATGCTTGCTTTCTACATACACTGCATCACACAGCGTCTCTAAGATATTTGTACAATAAGATAGCTGTTGAAAAAAAATGTTTGCTCTCGGTCAGAGACAAATGTCATCGGCTTCCACTACCCAGAATTAGACTCGCTGAAAACAAGGGATGTTTTAGACTCTGTATGGATACTGCGCAAAGGCTGTGGCAGAATAGCAGGAGTAATGGGTTTCCCGTTACAACTGAGTCACAGACCGTTTTGTCACAATTCGTTATTAAGTTGTCTATTTAAATTTTAACATTGTATTGTTTTGTGGCAAATAAATATTGTTTATTTATTTATAATTTGCCGGCGTCTATCTTTCCGTCTCAATACAATCTGGACGTCTTCAAGGCAAGAGCGAATAGACTTTTGTTACGCTAAGACAGTGCAATCTACCATCTAAGGCTACATCACCACTTACCACCAGATGAGATTGTGGTCAAGCACTGACTTATAGTAAGTAAAAAAAACTCTTACTGACACTGCATTAGGTTTTTTGTAATAAAACTTCATAATAATATATCGAATTTCTTCGTTAGATTCACACATTTTGCCGGACAGAAAAACAATTGAAAAATGGTTAATAGTATATTTTACTTTTTATTTTTCTTTTTCTTATTGTCCTATATGTTTTGATGTTAAAACCAGCCAAATAATAACAGTACAACCTAAGAGATTTTTCTTTAATTTTATACAAACAAAATACGATGAAACTTTCTTCCCCGACCTATTAATTTAAATCATGAAAATAATCAAATCACCTTCATGCTTTAAGTAAACATCATGATATAGTCAAATCATGCTTACAATTTTCAAACAGGCTTAGATTATATCAGTGTTTAATAGTATGTGGAAAATCTAATGGAATGTTCCATAAAATCCTATAAATTTCCGGTCCGGTCCGCATGTTATCGACTAGACTATCTAGTAGATAAAAAGTTGAATAAATCATAAAACCACATTGATTGCTTTTTGATAAATCAGTCGAATAACTATCGACCGATAACCGTATTGGAAGACGCATGCGAGTACCTTCAAGTAAACAGTCAATCCCTAGATATGCATTAGCGCTGCTAAAATAAGATACCTAACTTATTTTCTTATTTTGTATATTGTATAAAGCAAAACAAAAGCTAGAACTTCTTATTTATCATGGTAATTGTAATTATTAAGTTTTTTTTATAGGATAAAGGTGACAAACGAGCACATAGTCAACCTGATGGTAAGTGGTTACTGTGGCCAATAAACATCTAGAGTCCTGCCAGCTAGTATCTAGCACCTAGTAACAATGACTTTGTATCTACACTCGACGTCTCGTGAAACACGGAAAATTAAGCTCTGAAAAGAGCTATTATATTGTCCGCATGAAGCATGATGTGGTTCTGTGAGGAGCTGCTTTACGAGTCTATCACTGCGTGCAGCAGGAATACACATCCATCCGCCGTGAACGCTGAGATGCAAATAAGTCTTCCTAGTTATTCACGGCGTATTTATACCTCCGCCGTCCCCGTGGAATCATGCGCGCACATTTTCTTATGGTGCCTTTCCACGCTTGCCAAACCTCGGCAAACGTCTTCAAGCCCCAAGCGTCCACTAATCTCGTTTGGCGTTTGGAAGTTGTTTACACGCTTGTGAATGCATCAGTGTGCTACGTATATCCAAGCATGGCGGAAACCGAACTTGTGTCGGCTATTGCGTTTGGTTTAACATACTTTTATTTTGAAATACAAGCAAAGTAATACAAAAACAAGGATTTTTTGGCTTTTAATTATTTTACTAGCTTTCCGTTAACTCGGCAAGACGACTCCAAGAATTTGCAACTTTCTTTCTATTTTTATGATTAACGAACGAAAAGAACTAAATATGCGCTCGTCGCGAAATCACAATTTCTACTAAACGCGCACCAACATTTGAATGCGTGGCAAGCCCTTGCCGCAAGCGCCCTTTGATCTGTCTCCAAAAACCGACATTAGCCCGGATCGGGGACAAGCGTCCACAAACTCACGCAAGCTAAGCCAAACGCCCTCTTTACACACTTGTGCTTGTGGATGCTTGCCGAGACTTGGCAAGCGTGGAAACCCGGCATTAGAATTTAATGCCGGGTTTCCATGCTTGCCAAGCCTCGGCAAACGTCTTCAAGCCTCAAGCGTCCTCAAATCTCGTTTGGCGTTTGGAATTTAGTATAGTCGTTTTGATGCTTGTAAACGCGTCAGTGTGCTACGTAAACTCAAGCATAGTGGACACCGAACTTGTGTCGGCCATTGTTTTTGGTTTAACATACTTTTATTTGAAATACAAGCAAAGTAATACAAAAAGAAGGAATTTTTGGCTTCTAATTCATTTACTGGCTTTTTTTATATGATAAGGGTGACAAACGAGCACACAGTCCATCTGATGGTAAGTAGTTGCTGCGGCCCATATACATCTACATCTATCCTCTATTACAAATCAAAATGTAGATGCGCCGCCACCCGTGAGGACCAAGATGGAATGCCTCATTTGCAGTAAAAAGGGCCTCCGGCCACCTGCACTCACCAAGCGAAACGCAGAGGTAAACCTCTACTTCACACTGGTTTTCTGTGAGGTCGTGGTACCACCCCGGTTCGAGCCGGCCCATCCGTGCGACAGCAAAAGCTGCCGCGTGGCTCTACCACTGTTAAAAATATCCCGGACATTCTCTTCGCCGCTGCATTGGAAGACGTTTTCAAGCTACTGGACTGGAAAATTTACTTACATTTTACATTTTATTAACATTAACAGCAAGTACATCACTCACCTTCGATTTGCCGACGATATAATCCTTATGGAAAAATCGCTGGATGACTTAAACCATATGCTCAATGACCTCAACAGTGTATCCCAATAGATAGGTCTTAAAATTAACATGGACAAAACAAAGGCCATGTGTAACGTCCATGTCATACCTATGCCAGTAGTTGTTAGGAGCACTACGCTCGAAGTTGTTGACGAATAGTTGGGATAAATAGTCAGATTAGGTACGTTCAGGTACAGAGGTAAACCTCTACTTCACACTGGTTTTCTGTGAGGTCGTGGTACCACCCCGGTTCGAGCCGGCCCATCCGTGCGACAGCAAAAGCTGCCGCGTGGCTCTACTACTGTTAAAACTTTGCTTGCTTTCCCGTTAACTCGGCAAGACGACTCCAAGCATTTGCAACTTTCTTTTTATTTTTATGATTAACGTCTTTAGGATTCCAGGTAAACGATTCGGTCTGGTAATATTCCAGAAACGATAAACTCTCTTCGTTCGACCAGTCACTCATTTTAAACAAAGAACTAAACATGCGCTCGTCGCAAAATCACAATTTCTACTAAACTTAACGTGTGAATGCGTTGCAAGTGTTTGCCGCAAGCGCCCTTTGATCGGTGTCCAAAAACCGACACTAGCCCGGATCGGGGACAAGCGTCCACAAGCTCACGCAAGCCAAGCCAAACGCCCTCTTTACACACTTGTGCTTGTGGATGCTTGCCGAGACTTGGCAAGCGTGGAAACCCGGCATAAGAGTACGTGCTATCACATTTTAAAGACCTCACAGTTGGGAAACGAATGTACTTACGAAAATCAACGGTGGGGGCAGGGGGCGGGCCGACCTTGACGACAGGATAGATGTAGATCTATCTTCGAAAACGAATCAAAATGCAGATGCGTTATCATCCGTGAGAACTAAGACACCATACGAAACACAACAGCATTAAGCTTCTATTTTACGCTAGTATTCTGTGAGAGCGTGGTCCTTTCCCGGTCGAGCTGACCCATTCGTGCGACAACTTTACCAGTAATATTGCTGCAGCATGGCTCTACCACGTAAAAAAATTATAATTGAATGCTGCTAAACGACTGCCCGAAAAAGAAAACTAGTGAATTGATAGCGGTTAGATCGATTGTATACGCATTACCATCGACCGATATATGTAGCGTATATCTTACGGCCAGTGTTAGTCTACGGGCTTCACATTTTGGGATTATTTTAAAAGTAATATATTGTAAGAAATTACTCCACTTCTGATATTAGAAATTATTCCCAAAATTATTTAAATAACACTACTCAGTAACAAAAACTGCTTACTATCAGGACCTAGTTACACGATAACACCAAAGTGTGCAAGCCAACAGCATCACTACCCATTTCAATGTAACACATGGCAGCCTCTCAGCAACACGACCTTTCTCGACTACATTAGTAGAATACCCCAACGGGTATAGTAACGACAGTACTATGTCCGACTCGTAGACTTACAGACTGATGCCTCTTGCCTGCACGATACTTTGTACTGCTAGAACGGGTGAAAGATTACAGTTCTACCTTCATTTGTTCGTATTTCCTTTTATTTTTTCCCTACACGGTCTCTTCCGACAGCAGACCTTCCTCGGGCTCCCTTTAGCTTTCAATATCAGTCTCCATCAATGGCATAGGAGGTGCAGGCACTGCGTAGGTCACATACGTCGCGCTTGGTAATGGCTCTATGTTACCACAACGTATCGTCGGAGTAAGTCATAGGCACTACGTTCGCATAACTTAACACAAGTGGTAAAATTAAAAATTTTGTACAACAGACTTCAATATGAATAAAATGAAAATTAAAAGTCAATTATTAATGAATACGCATTATTATGTACAACTCAAAAACTACTGGTCAGATCTTGATCAAATTTATATGACACGACATGATAAAGTAACACAAACAAACACGGTCGAATTGAGAACCTCCTCCTTTTTTGAAGTCGGTTTATTATAGCAGAGGGGGGCAAACGAGCATGCGGCTCACCTGATGGTAAGTGACTACCGCCGCCCATAAACATCTGCAACACCAGGGGAATTGCAGATATTTTGCCTATCCGTCCGGAAAAATCTTTGGTGGTAATAGATTCCACAAGGTAGTTGTGCGAGGTAGAAAACTTCTTGTAAATCGCACAGTGGTAGACCGCCAATCATCGAGATGGTATGGATGATATCGCCAGTTTTGTCGCGATGTGCGATGGCGAAATTGAGCGGCTGGAATTAGTCCGAACAATTCCTCAGAGCACTCACCGTGGTAGATGCGATAAAATACGCAAAGAGATGCCACATCTCTTCGCAATGCCAGTGAGTCAAGCCGATCGGAAAGAACGCGGTCGTCGACGATTCGAGCTGCTCTGCGCTGGATTTGGTCAAGTGGAAGAACTTGGCGCTGGGGAGCCCCTACCCAGAGACGGGAACAGTATTCCATGCGGTGCCGAACCGGCGCCTCATAAAGTTGCAAGCGGTGTGCCGGCATGAAATACTGTCCCACTCTGCTGAGCACGCAAAGCTTTTTTGAGGCCAATTTGGCCTTCCGTTCCTGGTGACTACGAAACTGCACATTATTCGATATGTCGACGCTGACGATTCCGATACTGGCTGAGGAAATAAGAGAAGTGCCTTGAAATTGAGGAGATGCCACAAAGGAGTTTCTTTTAGCGGTAAACGCGCAAACTTGTGTCATCAAGGGATTAAACTGGACTAGATTTAGTCGCCCCCCATCCGAGACTTTGTTCAATAAAGACTCGATTTCAGACACAAGTTTGTTCCAGTACTCGGCGACGTTTTCCGGAGAAATATTGGCACGGCCAGTGTATAAAGCATCACCAATGCTTTCGTCTGCATAGCAATGAATGTTACCGGCTTGCAACATATAATTGATTTGCAGAATAAACAGCGTTGGTGATAGCACGCAGCCTTGTAGAACACCAGCGTTATTAGGCTTGTAATCAGAGCATTCACCGTCTACTACGACCTTGATGTTCCAATCTGCAAGAAAACTGGTGATCCACTTGCAAAATTTTTCACTAATTCCATAGGGAGGGAGCTTCGAAAGAAGCGCTTTGTGTCAAACCCGATCGAAGTTGCCTTCGCAATGTCCAAACTAACGGCTAACGCCTTCCCCTTAGACTCTGCTGCCTCCGCCCGTCTATGACTTAATGTATAAGATCACCAGCTGACCGAAACCTACGGAAAACATACTGGTGGTCACTAATTACCTGGTGATTCTCTAGGTACATCGTGAGTTGACAGTTTAAAATGGTTTCCATTATTTTGGAGAACAAGGAGGTGATGGCGATATGCCTGTAGTTAGACGGATCTGAGCTGTCACCTATTTTAGGGATCGGGTGCACCAAAGCCGTCTCCTATGAGTTCGGAACTACGCCTGTGGAGTAGGAGTACCGTAAGAGATACGTTAAAACATGTGTCAACTCTGTATCACATGTCTTCAGCACAATAGGAGGGATGCCATCACGCCAACTCAACTTATTAACGCCAAGGGAGAGAAGTATTTTGCGCACCAAGCGCTGGGTATACAGCACTGCACATGCTGCGTGGAGTACTCACACCGCTGACCATTCTGCGGTGGTGTGAGTCACGGCCAAACACGGCGGAGTTCTGCAGGAGAACGCAGCAGCGATGGGAGTGTGAGTGGCACCACACTCTGGACTAGTCAATGGTCCAAAGAGCCAAGAGGGGCATCGACGAACATTTGATATCCGTCTGGATGACATGTCAGCAGAAGGTCCAACAGGGAAGGTGCATGATCCTCCACATCTGGGATACGAGTAGGCGAAGTAACCAGTTGTGTCAAAAATATGCTAAGGCAAAGTTATAAACAGATCTATCCGCATAATCAGTTAAATGAAAACCAAGCCATTATTTTACGTGGTAGAGCCATGCTGCAGCTATATTAGTAGTATAGTTGTAGCACGAATGGGTTGGCTCGACCGGGGAAGGACCACGTCCTCACAGAATACCAGCGTAAAATAGCAGCTTAGTGTTGCTGTGTTTCGTATGGTGAATGTAGAGAACCGGAGACCCTTTTTACTGTAAAATTGCCATTCCATCTTGGTCCTCACGGCTGACAACGCATCTGCATTTAGATTCGCAGACGAAGATAGATGTCTATGGACCACGGCAACCACTTACCATCAGGTGGACTGTGTGCTCGCTTGTGACCATTATCCTATAAAAAAATCACACATTGCAAATCATCACACAAGTTGCAATCGTCATTAAGACGTCTCGGTAACGGTCATAGATATCCGCGTGACATGGCTTACCACTCGCACCAAGCATCGGAGGTCCAGTTGCCGCGCCAAAGCATCATCAAACCCCAATATTGGCATTAATTTCTATATTACAGGCAAACACTTCAATTTTACTTATATGTACATCGATAAAATTGTTGACTAATTATGTATCCTATGATAAGTCAGTCAAAGACAGTATACTTAGAACGTATTTAAAACTTTCGTCAATGAGATCATAGGTGTCTACCGTGGTGGCGGCACGGCGTAAGAGAATACATTAACCTATTTTGCTCCATGAGTATTGTAAAAGATGACTATGGGAAGGCCAGAAAGATCTAGCTAGGAATATAATAATTTCATTTATGCCAGACGTAAAATGTTTAGATAGGCGACAGCGACCAAGAAAAAATTGTTCCACGATTTCAATCTCTATATTTTTATATGACATTTATTACTATTTCATGGCAAAAGTGAATTAAAACTATTTCAGTACAATAATGACTTCTTTAACTAGGTGATTACATTACTACGATACGGACTATAATGAATATAATTCTAAATGCAACGGCCTTTATAGGATGATCAAAACAAGTCTATTGACTGAAAGTACGACACCTAGTCAAGTTATGCAGGGGCCGGAGGACGTTTTAAAACATACTAATTTTATTAATTAAAACATGTTTAATCGCCAACTTCGTTACAACTTAATATTCTATGCTGATAAACTAATGCACGAAAGCCCACACAGGAGCTCGGCAGTGTCCGTTTGTCCACTCAACATATGCCTGTGGTATACAATCAGTATATTCTGCTGAAGCGGACATCTAGGTGGGTCTCGCCACCCGTAATATCTTCCTCCTCAAGTTCGAAGTTCTCGTTTACAGGAGAACTTCGGATACAAAACTTAATCAAGTTTAAATTATACTTATGAACTTAGACGCAGGTTACAATAACAGTCCATACAATAAAATGGTCCATAGACTAACATTTTTAATCACCACAATTGCCTTTTCACTATCACGGTTTTTAATTTCACTTTTTCTTAATGCAACTGACAGAAATTTTAGGTCCGTAAGATCTACCTTCTAGGTTCTGCTGCACCGGGGATCACATCTCGAGGGATGGGTTTATTGCAGGTAGGTTAATCATAGGCAATATAGGGGATGAAATGCTTTCATTTTCCACAGGGTTACTTGTTAGAATAATATCATTGATTTTGGCTGCACAGTTATCGCCCAATGTGCCATGAATTTTTTGCCTCGTTATTTCATTATTATAAATCTCAGAGAGTAAAATAGACTCCTTGGTGTAGAAAATATATGTATTAGGTTGTATATGCAGCCTTTACAGATTCCAAAATGACTGGAACTTGGGTGCATGAGGATATATTTTCAGCATAAGTCATCAGGTCTGTGATGCAACCGTCTTTAATTAGTTGGGATGTGTCATCCTCAGGACAGAGATAACTGTATTCATCGGCTTCCTGATAAGGATGAGTAAGCAGTTCTTCGACCCTTTCACTAAAAGGTACGGGAAGTTTGGTAAAATAACAGTGGTAAGGTTATGGGATAGTACAGGTGAGGGATAGAACTTATAATAAATATAAATGTCCTTAGTGACGTGAGGTATTTCCAAAAGATAAGTTATACTATTTCCTTTTAAATAAGCTTAAGCTATTATAGTTCGCTCTATATTCACTAAATTTTCTAATTTAGGAGTGTATATTAGATTCGCCATTCTACCAATCTTTTCAATTAAAAACAACAACCTTTTATACTCCATTACAGACTGATGTAAGATTCCTAATCTACTCAAAGCTAAAGTGGTTTCTATCTCATTCAGTTTTATAAAGATTCAGATTCAGGTTATATATACCTATAATCCGTGTCTCAATATGATCAAAGTATTCTCTTTCGACTATACTACTTAAGTTATGTGGTAATGTTGAAATGTCTTTATTAATTTTCATTACATTTTCATTTAATTTTAACGTAAGATTTGTCGGAGATTATTATTTCTGTGATCAATGGAGGCATGTCACCGTAGCTACCACCAGGAACAGCAGGAGGTGCCTGTGAAGGGCGTTTTACATTATTTAGAGGAACTTTACTATCACTTCCTTTAATGTTTACGGGAGTAACATTTCTACTGATGGTGTCGGCTACTAAGGCCTTTTGAAAACGTGGCTTATATTTACTACACCTTTTATTAGTACCTTTCGCATAAATAGTATCTCCGGGTTCTATCTTAAATTCTGTTTCGCCACTTCTCTTTTCAATAATCTTTTCTTTCTTTTGTATAGCTTGTTCCATTAGATATTTATAGAGATATTTAGTACGCTTTGCGTGTGCTTTAACTAACTGTTGTAAATACTGTTTTTAAAATATACGTCGATGTATGCCCTAATAAATCTTCAAAAGGTGTTAACTCTGTGGTAGTGTGTATGCTATGATTGTATTGTATGATATATTGTATATCATTATGCAAGAGGCGTCTATATATTTGTGTTCATGCTTTGCTAATCTATATATTTCAAGGATGGTTGAGTGGAATTTTTCAACTAATCCCATAGAGTTACGGTTATTAAGGGTACCAATAGAAACTACATGCCTAAAATTCATAAAATTCTACTGGAGCATTTAAGGAACAATTAATTGGTTTTATAGCAAAATTAAATTTTCGATAATCATTTTTTTAAATTAATTATAAATTAACTAATAGCAATAGAGGTGGAGTAATTTCGGATTCTACTGGAGCATTTAAGGAGCAATTGATTGGCATACAGTTTAATTAAAAAAATATTCGACGCTAACTTCCTTCTGGTTCTTCATCATTACAGCCTGTCAAGGTCTACTGTTGAACAAACGTCTCAACTATTGATTGCCTCGTATTTGACACGCAATAAGTAGTAAGAAAAAATTATATCCTGTTAAGTGATTGTACCGAACTATCATGCATTCGCATTAAATCGACCATAATATGACTATTTTCTATTTGCAGCGCACGCGGTGAGTGAAACCCACGCTCTTGTGATTTTGCAATTAAGCTTTATTAGCAATTGTCATGCGTGTTTTGTGATAAAATAATTAGAACAAGTGTAGGGTGACCCCCACTACATGGAGTGACGACCTGGTAAGGCATGCGGTAAGTCGATGGATTCGGGTGGCTCAGGTCCGTGCTTTGTTGTATTCTTTGAGGGAGGCCTATGTTTAGCAGTGGACTTGTAAAGGGTTGTAATGATGATGAATGAAGAGCAATATGTGAAGATCACTTTTAGTGTCGAATGATGACAAGAGCAAGATTCAATCTAAACCAAATCTCTTCAGTTTTAAAAACGAAATAGATACCTTTCAATGGTAAAAACAACATGTTTTTTTAAATTATTGATAATTATAAAATTTTCCTTATTATTTTTTAAAAAATGTACATGTAATTACTTATATAAACAAACTGACCTCAGATATTGGGAATGAAACACGAGTATGCATGTAGTTATTTTTAAATTTTTTAAATCTAAGTAATGAAAATGAGGAGTATGTAGTTTCTTTATTATATATAAACATCTTGCTTTCTCCTAATGATAATATGATGCCTTATAATTGATACAAACAAAACAATGAGTAGGTAATCACCTATATGTTTATCTATAAATCTAACGTTGAAAACATAAGTCTTTTCAAGCAAATAATATACATCCATGACTGTGTCATATTAAACAATTTTGATAAGGCATATTTATATCTTGTTAATTGCGATCAAACCAACATATCATAATATTCTGAGAAAAAAACATAAATCAATTATGTATTATATTTATCTCAAAAAGGCAACATTTAAAAAAATCTACCTTATTATAAAAATTAGTTTGTAATAGTCTAAGGTTTAAAATAGAGACTATTTATTAAAGAAAATTATTTTTTATCTTTTTCCAATATCTGGCACGATTTGGCATGTGTTCACAAGCAACCACATAATTGTTAATTCAATTTATAATATTACTATAGTATGTGCCATATCGATTGAGAAAAACGGACAATGACCTCAGATATGAGCCGAGTGTCAAAAGGCGTAACTTACAAAATCTCAATTTAGATGTGATAACAATATTTAAATATTGATATTATTCCCACTTCTAGGTCAGCACATATGTTTTGTTTTTTTGTTTCTTAAATAATATTGTCTGTGGTTCCTATAAACATAGTAAAATCTTACGGTACATCGCGAAAAATGTGTTATATTTTATATTTCAATTTATGGTAAGTAACGCAGCAATTCATTTAATAACAGTTTCATATTAAAAAAATATTTGAAGCAATATAATCACCATATTGAGCTTTTGCAAATTCATCCCTTTAAAATAAACAAAACGCGCGTTACGTCAGTTCGTTCTAAAAGAAACGTGACAATGGCAGCCAGAGATGCGTCACCTTTTTTGGGCCGGTCCGCCATTTTGTTTTCATTCGTGTTCGGATAGCGCTTGCGTGTGTACGTCTCGGGTAATTCATAGCATTCATTGCATTGTTTTAGTTGAGTTTTTACTGTTAAATTTGTTATATCGTTAAGTTTTTGTTTTTTGAATCTGTTATATTAGTTTTACTGTGACGGTCGTTACTAAATCGACATGAGTTCAGGAGAATTTGGTGAAGGACCCGGTCCTTCAACATCAAGTGGAAAGAGACGTCGCCGACCCATAATAAACGTAGCAGGTACGTACAAATAGGTACAAATGCGACGACGTAGCCTTTCTATTTCTTAAAGCGCTCTTTTTATGTGACCATGTGGTATTTATTTTCTAAAACAATATGTATTTATGTGATGTAGTACTATGGTAGTATATTTTTGTCATTTATTTACAGGCCCATCTTCTGGAGCACCTTTAACGTCACCAGTAAAAAAGAGAAAACCTACCACTTTGTCGGTCGGGGAACAAGAGATTATCATTAATGTATACAAATATGTCAAAAACACCTGGCCCGAAGACGTGTATCCTTCAAACGTTAATATGGTAGAAAAGGTTTCGGAGATCTCAGGAGTCAGCAAGAGCACTATATATCGCGTATTAAGCGTGTATAGAGATTCCCATAAAATACCAGAAAAGGGAATAATTAATAAAAGAAAAAAGTCTGTAATTGACAAGTTGGACGATTTTGATAAATCGGCTATAAGAGCGAAAGTGCATCAGTTCTTTCTTGCAGGAGAATTACCGACTTTAGACAAAATTTTGCTCAGTATAAATCAAGATGACCAGTTGCCAAACTTGAGCAAAACTTCCCTGCGACGTGTGTTGCGCCATTTAAAATTCAAATATATAAAGAGAAACAGAAAAAGTGGTCTAATAGATCGCCCAGAGATAGTTCTGTGGCGTACCAGATATTTGAGAGAAATACAAATATTAAGAAACGAGGGACGTAACATTTTTTACCTTGACGAAACATGGATTAACGCAGGTCATACTATGGGAAAGGTATGGGAAGACACCACAATTGAATCTTCTCGTCAATCACGGTTAGAAGGCTACTCTACTGGCGCGAAAGCCCCTTCGGGTAAAGGAAAGCGATTAATAGTTGTACACGTTGGCAATGAAAATGGCTTTTTGGAGGGATGTGATTGGGTATTTGAATCATCATCTACTGGTGACTACCATGAGAGTATGGACGCTCTCCATTTCGAGGACTGGTTTAGAAAAGTAATAGAAAAACTGCAAAGCGGCGATGTCATAGTTATGGATAACGCTAGTTACCACTCCAGACGTTTAGAAAAAACCCCAACAATGTCTTGGCGGAAACAAAATATGCAGGAATGGCTAGAATCTAAACAGATCGCATACGTGCCCTCGGACACAAAGACCCACTTAATGGAAAAAATAAAGGCAGTTAAAGATAACTATCGAAGTTACGTCACCGACGAGATGGCAAAAGAAAAAAGCATCACAGTGGTAAGGTTACCTCCTTATCACTGTGAGCTTAACCCCATTGAACTTGTGTGGGCAGATGTGAAAGGGTACGTTGCACGAAAAAATACAACTTTCAAGTTAAAAGATGTTAAAAATTTACTTAAAGATGGTTTAACTCAAATCACGCCAGATAAATGGAAAAACTGTGTTCAGCATGTCCTTAAGGTTGAACAAAAAATGCGTGGCATGGATGATAGAATTGACCAAACTGCAGATCGCTTTATAATTAATGTTACAGATAGTTCATCAAGTGAAGATACGAGTGATGATTGCACCGAATAAAAATAAAGTTCTTATATAATATTAAAAATAAAGTTTTATCTTTTGCATAAGTACGTACTTATTCGGTGTCGTTATCACTCGAATCTTTATATGTGTTATAAATTAATGTTTTTTGTTGTTAAATGAATAAAGTACTTTATAACAATAGATGATTTTTCTTCTACAGCGATCTTTCACATAACTTTTTAATAATAGTTAATAAATATATATTATATCAATCATTAAAAAAAAATCATTATAAATAAAGAAAGTACTACATATAAAATGTGCCTATATATTGAAGGTTTGTAACCCCTGGTTAAACGACCGAAAGGTCATTGTCCGTTTTTCTCAATCGATTTGGCACATACTATAATATATAAAATTCTCGTGTCGCGGTGTTTGTTACCAAACTCCTCCGAAATGGCTGAACCGATTTGTATGAAATTTTGTGTGCGTTTTGGGTAAGTCTGAGAATCGGCCAACAGCTATTTTTTAAACCCCTAAATGATAAGGGTGACGCACCCCTAAATATTATTTTATTTTTTTGACGAAAGTATTTATTTTAATTTTTTGTTATAATTCTTAAACTACTGGTTCAAATTCAATAAATTTTAAATGTACCGAGTTTATACAATGCCTACTTGGTAACTAAAAGGCTTCAGGCTTCTAGTTTTATCCATAAAGAAGTTATAGGGTTTTGGAAATGGCCTGAAATGCTTCGAGAAAAGGATGGTACGACCGTGCCGCTTTTTTGCTCGACTTGGCGGGGGCACTGCCGTGCCCCCAGATAAAAATTATATAAACTACTTATATCATTTGTATGTTTAAGTGCCGTATACAGAACAAAATCCAGCACGCAACAACCGAGAATACTTAGAGATTTCAAGATAACATTGGCATGTTAATATGTGAAAAGCTGAAGCGTTAAAGGAACTTACAAAGTGAGCCCATGCGTTCTCTGTAGCATTGTATCCTAAGCATTGTGTAAACGAGTCCAGCGTTTCCATCCCTTACTTTTCTAGTTCCCATTTAAGACTTGAGGAAAAACCACAAAAAGAAACCGTGAAAATATTTTTAAAGTGCTTTTGTCTTTTGAAAATGTTCTTCTCAAAATGTAGTGGATTCACAGTTTCTAGAATTTTCTTTAGACCGCAGCAGTACAATGATTCGCCGGAATTAACACACAATGACGATTACGGTACTAAATGAAAACAGTTCTGTCGTTGCCAGTTAACGAATGTTATATTAACTATCTTTCAAGGAAATCATTTAAGACATTTGATTTTATCTGATATCTGACACGAATGAAGTGAAGAGTAAAGGCTTAGTATATTGGGATACTACTACTACTGTAATAATAAACCTAGAAGTACTGGAACTCACTGCAACGACTAAAATTCGGCAATCTTCTTGTAAAAAGTATAATCAATTAAAAAAATGGTGCTTGTACTTATATACGGCATTTTGAAGTTATACTTCCGTCCAGGGTCGGATTAAGTCCTAAATTTAACGTGGGCAAGATGTATTTTGCCAGGCCCCTGGCGAAGAATAAATATTTTAATTATATTTGAATTTCCATTACAACCCTCCACTAGTTCACTGCTGAACATGGTCTATGTCCCCAAACGACTGTCACGGTCTTGACCCACCTAAATACACACACACAGCTTTGATCTAGAGAGGAGCAAGCCGGAGCTCGTGCCCCGGGTGGCAATTTCAGAAAGCAGCAAATTAAAGTTTGACTTTTTTTTTATAGGATTGGGTGACAAACGAGCACACAGTCCACCGGATGGTAAGTGGTTACTGTGACCCATAAACATCTACATCTATCCTCAATAAAGACTCAAGATGCAGATGCGTTGTCACCCGTGAGGACTAAGATGGAATGCCTCTTTGCCAGTAAAAAGGGTCTCCGGTTCTCTACACTCACTATACGAAACACAGCAGCGCTAAGCTGTTATTTTACGCTGGTTTTCTGTGAGAGCGTGGTCCTTCCCCGGTCGAGCCGACCCATTCGTGCTACAACCATAATATAGCTGCAGCATGGCTCTACCACGTAGGAAAATGAATGAATACACTACTCAGTATTTCAGCAGGTTTCTCGTTCTCTTATTAAAACGTTTCCTCCAAACTGGGATTTTCTCCTGTATCGTGGTATCCTGTAAGTAAGTTTACATACATAAATTTCAAAAGGACAATCATCCAGACCCGTAACAATTATTTGTCGTCATTTGCGATGGCTGAACGCGCAGTATAGTAAAATTTTAAATTCATTAAAATTTAAATTGTTAAATTTGGACTAAAGGATCCATAGTGTGTTTTAAGACTTATGGTGGTAGGTTTGTGTCAATAAAAGCAAGAAGCACTTTAAATATAAACATAAATGACACAGATAGATCTACTTCCCCGCGTCGAGGGTGATAAAGGAAACGTGCTGGTTTCCGTGATCACCCTCCTCACAATGCACCTCCTAGTTGCAAAGTGAACTTATAGTCTTTAGGAAGCTGTTAGTAATGGCAAAAACGATTAGAAATAGCATTCTAGGAGTAAACGACATCAAAGAAGCCAAATACTACACAATATAGTTCTACTGCACTCCATATGTGTCGCATACAGAACAAATGAGCCAGGTATAAAAAAAAACTGGTGATGTGTGTGAAATAAAAGAAATTCATTGATTTGGAAAGACAGAAGGGTACATTTGTCAAAAGATTATGGAAAAATTGACCGTTGATGGTTTAGATATCAGACGATGTCGTGGGCAATCTCATAATAATGACTAACACATACAGAGTGCAAGCCAGGATTGCAGAAAGGAATGAGTTGGCTGAATTCGTGCCGTGTTTGGCAAGTTTAGAACAAGGAAGCAATCAAACGAGATAGTCAGCGAAACATGTCGCTGTGAAAGCCCTCTTAAATAATTTGCCGGAAGTGCTGAAATCCTTGGAAGAAAATAAGCAAATTTCTCATGCTCCGAAAGCAAAGTACGAGGCAGGTCTTCTCTTAAATTTTATAAATAAAATAAAATAAAAAAAGTCTTTTATTCTATGCATTTCAATAATTTTTCAGCTTTGAAAAAAATTACGAAACAATTCAAATCAAATTGCCTAGATTAAATGATAACATGAATTATTATACTAATTAAATATTATTTACATTCATTTTTAAAAATATATAAAAATATATGACATTCAGCTTAGAGTACTATTAACGTGAAACATTTAAATTTTAATGCTTAATTTTTGCTTATTATTATTATTATGATACAATCATTTATTTAAAATGATAATCTCCTACTTATACAATTCAATCTAGTAATATTTAATGACAGAATGATATAAATATTATAATTATTATGGAACCCTCTCAGGTAAAGGCCTCCTCCAAGGATTTTCATTGTCTTCTGTTGTTTGCTATTTGTAACCAATTTGTTCCTGCGATCATCTTTATGTCATCTTCCCACCTCATGTAGGGTCTCCCTGATGGGCGTTTGCCTGGCGGGCCCTTCCATGTGGTTACATTTATATTCTACCTGTTGTCCACGTATCGGCTTCAGTGCTATAAAGAATTTTAAATGTATTCTGTACTTGATGATATAGACGAATATTATCCGAGAAATCAATTGAGTAAATTTAGAAATTCAAAAGGAAGATAAAATCCTTGCGCGTTCCGTCTATTTAATGGATAGATTAACGAAAATTTTACAAAAAATTAGAGAACATTCAATTGAATAGTGGATATAAGAGGCTAAAGAAGTTGCTGCAAAAATAGGCCTTGAGCCTATTCTGCCAAAGAAATGAATTCCGAGATGTACGATGACGAATCATGAACACTTTAACTTTTATTGTTTAACTCTTTTCTAAGGCAACAGTGATGGTATTTGATCGACACTTATCAGAAATCAAAAAGAGGATTGATAGTGTTACCAAATTGAAATTTAAATGTCAACTGAAGGACTGCAGAAGCATGGATCAAATCTGGGATGAAAGTACGTACGAGATTTAAATACATTTTTATTCTGCCAGGAACTCTATTTAGTTAAAGATCAATAAAAAAAAATAATAGAATCAGGCGTTACTTTGCGGAAATCCATTATATAAAAGCTTTTAAAATAATTTACTTCGCAAACATCCGCGCTTTAAAATAAAATGATGTGTAAATGATGTAAAATGAAGTAGGAAGAGCACCTCCCGCCCTCCCTCAATTCCCTGCACTATCCCTGTCACCACTAATCCCAGCACCGCTATTCCCAACACCACTACACTAGGCAAGACACACCACTGACGACAATACGATACGTGTTTCGCCTCTACACGAGGCATCCTCAGGTGATATAGACGCTACGGTGGTCAACCGCTTGTCTGTATAAAAGTCAGTTCTTTTGGCCCACCGCTCACTTAGCGGTGCTGGGATTAGTGGTAACAGGGATAGTGCACGCAATTGAGGGAAGGCGGGAGGTGCTCTTCATACTAGGTCAGACAGATCATTTTATTTTATAGCGCGGATGCTTGCGAAGTAAATTTTTTAAAAGCTTTTATAAACGGTGATTTGTCACTCTAATGGAATATCGTACCTGAAACTTCCTGTTAAAATGCAACCAAAACGGACACCGTCTGACTTCTCTCTCACCCTGTACACAATAATAAAATAGACTACAACTTTTCTCGTGAGTCAACAGCCAATGTATTTCATGATTTACCGGGCAACCATTTGGAAGAAATTCTATAACAGGGAAGACAGGTCTTTCTACTTCTTCGCTTTTCTCGTCATCTGGATTCAAATCTTCAACAATTATTCTATCTCCACAATCAATATGTGCCCCTCCAGTCGCAAACTTGTTTGATTATACTAAAACTAAGCCCATGACATGACATCTCGACCGGCTGGCCGTGCACACATTGATAGAACTTGTTGCAATCCCTATGTGGTAACAACAGTTCTATATCCCAATCAATTCCGTGTATTTTAGGACACAGGTTTTCTGAATTAGCCGCTGCGGCAATTGTCAGTAAAATAATAGATATGACTGTAACAAATATTAAACGAATCAATAAAAAGTTTAAAAATTATTTCAAAGAAATATAATTGCAAAAATTAAGAACTCATCTACCTTTCAGGATTTCTCGTTTAACAACGCTTCACTTCTAATTGATGTCTAACAAGAATAACAAACAGTTTTATACCCCTACCGTGT
The DNA here is from genome assembly GCA_033319125.1 of Parnassius glacialis. Classification (NCBI taxonomy): domain Eukaryota; kingdom Metazoa; phylum Arthropoda; class Insecta; order Lepidoptera; family Papilionidae; genus Parnassius; species Parnassius glacialis. The sequence goes on along the minus strand of JAVANC010000028.1, from coordinate 33,456,585 downwards.
TAGTCATTGCAGTACGTCTTTATAGAACTTTTTCTATGTGTGATTGTTCACGCTCGAACGCTGGGTTCGGAATTGACCTCAGAGGGCGCGCGGCTCGGCGATACCGGTCTGACGTTCGTTCGAGCGGCATGAGTGGCGAGAACGCGCGAGGGCAAATAAGAGTCGTTTGCAGGCAGTGCTAAACACAGCACGCTGTCATTTTTTTGTTCGGGGACGCGGAAGAATAGTGCACGCGCGTCTAGGAAATATACTGTCTACGAACGTAACGCGCATTCCTTGCAGAGAGCGTCTCCCGGGACTATTTAACAGTGGTAGAGCCACGCGGCAGCTTTTGCTGTCGCACGGATGGGCCAGCTCGAACCGGGGTGGTACCACGACCTCACAGAAAACCAGCGTGAAGTAGAGGTTTACCTCTGCGTTTCGCTTGGTGAGTGCAGGTGGCCGGAGGCCCTTTTTACTGGAAATGAGGCATTCCACCTTAGTCCTTACGGGTGACAACGCATCTACATTTTGATTTGTAATATAGGATAGATGTAGATGTCTATGGGCCGCAGCAACCACTTACCATCAGGTAGACTGTGTGCTCGTTTGTCACCCTTATCCTATAAAAAAAAAACTTATTTGTGGTTAACGCTGAATCCGTATATAAGTGGATTCTACCGTATTAGCTACTAGTGCGGTATTTGATATTCTAGAAATAACTGTTGCCACGCGAAACGGTAGTGACCTTTGATCCGGTTTCGCGTGTTAAGCTTTATAACTAACGAGAGTTAGTGGCTTCTGTAAGTTAGTTAAATGTACAATGAAGCTAAGAGACTGAGTAGTGACTGTGAAGAAAGAAATGGTCCGGCGCTGAAGCAGTCTGGAGAGGTGCAGCATTTTGGAGCAGTCTGGAAATCGGCCGCTGCTGGTCGCCTGTGCTTGCCAAGGCCCCACACATTCACCCCTCACCGTACACTGTACACAAAAACACCATTACACACTCACGGCCTGCTCAAGCCTTGGAGCTAAGTCGTCTCCTGCTACAGGTAAGTAAGCTCGGTTTAATTGCAGCAGGATAGAACGCTCCCCTCTGATTGTTTATTGTAATTAGAAACTTTCCACTTTGGCCTTTAGGAGGCCCGACCTGCATCTGCTTGTAGTTTCTTCCACTATGGGCCCGGGAGACCCTACTGTTAGATAAGCAGCTGCACGCCGTAACAAATTGGTAGCAGAGCGCGATTCTGGGTTCGATCCCCGGTCGATCCCGACAATAGTGTTTGATAAAAATTAAACAATTTTGGTGGCAGGGAGCGTTTATTTGATTGGTTTAATTTTGTATCTACAATCACGCCCGTCCGTAATACGTAAAATATTTTTTTCATACCTCATAATAAAATTATTTTCCTTGTGGCTTGCTTTTTTGTTAGCGGGTAGATTTGAAAAGCCGCGCCCGTTTAGTGCGCAAGCGGGATAGTTGTATTGGATTACTTATCGAAGGGTCGATTTCCCAGCAAGGCATTTTTGTTGATCGACCGCGATGTGTATCTTTAGTCGTATTGTAATTTGTATTTGAACTAAAGAGTAGTAATTTGTATTTGCGCAATTTGAATTTAACTTGATTTGATCGCACTAGTATTGGTTATTTGTTAATTTGATTTGTGTCTTTTCTTTTGTGCTAACTTGTATTGGTTTGATAAGTAGTAATTCGTATTTGTGTAATTTCTATTCAACTCGATTTGATAGGAACTGCATTTGTTAACTGTTAATATTTTTTGTATTTGTTATTTGTTATTTTTGTAATTTGTGCTCGCACCGCGTCGTAATTTGTATTTAGTAGTGATGTCATCGCCCAAGCTACTAATCCGTTGCCTGCGGACTAAGTTACGCTGGGCCACCAGCGCCCATGCTTTGATAGGTCGACCGGATAGGGTCCATAACTTTATGAAGCGGTTCGAGCAGGTCGATGCTCGAAGGGCTGCAGTGGAGGGGGTTTACGCTGAGCTCGAGGATTCGGATGTAGAAAAGGGAGTCCTGGACTCCTGCTTCGCGGACTACGAACAGTTCTTTTCGCTCACGGATGAGTTGATCGAGGCTGAAGGCAGGTACGCCGAGGAAGCGCGTGAAGCTCGGATGAGTGGCCTGCCCGAGTCCTCTCGGAAGCAGCCTCAGCCGGAGCTGTTGGGACGACTCCCAACTCTGGACCTGCCAAGGTTCTCCGGGGTCCTTTCCGAATGGCTGACCTTCGTTGGTCTGTTCGACAGCCTAGTGGACGCCCGGAGTGACTTGACCCCGAGCCAGAAGATGGCGTACCTCCTGGCCTCACTGGAGGGGGAGGCCCTGGGCGTCGTCGGCCACTTGAGATTGTCGGACGACGCCTACCAGACTGCTCGGGACCTCCTAGCCAGAAGATATGCCAACGTCCGGCGAATTGCGGACGAACATGTTAAGCAGCTTCTAAGCCTCCCGCTGCTTAGTGACCGGGCCAGACTACGTTCGGACCTGTTGAATCCAGTCTTGGTGGCCTGTAATACGTTGAGGCGGCTGGATTTGCCAGTGGGCGAATGGGCTTTTTTGTTGCTCCGCATCGTGCTGTCCCGTCTACCTCTCGACCTTCGAATGCATTTTGAGGAGAGGTACGGCGGGGACGGGGCCTCCTATGTTCCGCCCTTCTATGACCTGCTGCGGTTTTTGGAGGAGCAGTGCCGGCAGATTGAGAACGCGGCGGGCACCGTTGACGACTTACGAGCCGTGCCTAGTGAGAGGCGTAATCCGCTGGACAAGTTGTCGTCCACCCCCCCCCCCCAGGCCTATCGGAGCTCCCGCGGCCAGAGAAGCGTCCCCCTACTCCTATTGTCGAGCATCTGATCACCGGGAAACGTCGTGCCCGAAATTATTAAGTAAGCCGGTTCCAACGAGACGAACTATCGCCAAGGAGCGCCGCTAGTGCTACTCATGTTTGGAAGGCCACCTCCAGCGAGACTGTCCGCACCGGCGGCCCTGTCTGCATTGCCAGGGCAATCAACATGCAGTTCTGTGCCTGGGTGCGAACGGCGTCTCCTCTCGGGGCTCTGCCAGGCCCTCGACGCCCACGGGCGGGGGCGCTCCGCCATGCCCACTGACGGGCGACGCTCGGCACCCGCCGGCTAGCCAACAGGCCCCTAGGTTCGAAAGGGGTCCCTCCCCCAACCAGTCGGGGGGTAATTCCCCCAGGGGCGGGGGTGTCATCACCCCCCCTCAGCGTGTGGAGAGGAACTTCACGGCTACTCATCAGTCCGCTAGACCCTTCTCACTCCCGTTGGCTGAGTGGCCGCGACTGGTGTACCACTGTTCCCCATTTGATTGAGGTGGCCCTAGCTAGCTGCCGCCTTAGCTTCCCCCACGGCCGCCTCCACTGAGCCTTGAGCCGTCAACAGTCCACTTGTCAAACTGTTCTGTTGCCGACGGCCTCAGTGAAGGCGTATAACCCGAGTGGCGACTGTTAGCGGTTTTCGCTCTATTGGTCTCGGGTTCACGCCGTGTGGTCTCCACTTGGTGGTAAGAAGATTAGGGCTCCCCTGGAGCGTTGAATCACGCTGTCAAGGTGTATTAGATTTGGTTTGGTCGAGCACTTGGTTAAAAATTCTTTAAATTAAAATTAAAAATGCTTTTGGGTTTTCCGCGAAATTTTCATATTTGTAGCGGTTGTGATTAAAATATTGAATTTAAAATACTCCTTAAATGCTTGTGCATATGCTTTGTAATTTGATTGTATTTGATTGTTGCGTCTGTTTGCTGAAAGGAAAATTTGAATTCATTTGAAATTGAATGACGCGAATATTTGGAAGATTATGTATATGTTTGGTGATAGTGTTTAATCATTTTGCTTTGTGAAAAGAAAAGCTGAAATTAGATAACCCTATTTGTGCCGCGAGAAATAAAGAGTCATTCCTCCTTTGGGTTTCGCATTTGTAGGCACTGTCTAAGATATTCATTTGAAATGAGAAATAGGGCTGTCTCTTACGTTTATTGTTTTGTTTTAATTTGTCAAGTTGACCTATGTACATCGGTGATTACCTTGTTTTAATTAATTTTGTATTTGAACATTGATGCTTTTGAAAAATTAGTTTAAATAAATATGAGCATAGGACTACCTGCCTAACGGGCTATCTGGTTTGTAGATTATCAGATGGAAATCTTCTGCCGCACTATTGGAGCAAATGAATAGTTATATATTAGGTGGCTTGATTATGCCTACTATTTGAAAGTTCATACTAGGGACTATCTGTGCGTTCGTTTGGCTCGCCCCAGACGACGTTCATGTAGAATTTGTGGGTGCTCTCTGCACTGAAAATAAGGAGGCCACGCTGGGCCGTTTTGGAACGCGTCGCTGTTTGCAGACCTGATTCGGTCGGAGTGGGGAGCAAATCATAGGAGCACAGATAGGTGTTTGAAGGAGGTCGTCGGACTTATGTCTAGGAATAGGACTTATTTATGTGCTGCGATGTCCAGGAAGGGCATCCAATTCAACCCTCCGGCTTGCCCACGTTGGGGCTGTAATTATGAGGCGTTGGTTAGGGTTGCAAGATCTGATGGGGTGCCTAAGGTGGCCTAGTTTGGTTGTAGATTCCCTGTCCCGCTGACCGGTTTGCTCGCGGACCTAAATCCTTATGTCCGGGACGGGGGTTTGTTCACGCCCGAACGCTGGGTTCCGAATTGACGTCAGAAGGCGCGCGGCTCGGCGATACCGGTCTGACGTTCGTTCGAGCGGCATGAGTGGCGAGAACGCGCGAGGGCAAATAAGAGTCGTTTGCAGGCAGTGCTAAACACAGCACGCTGTCATTTTTTTGTTCGGGGACGCGGAAGAATAGTGCACGCGCGTCTAGGAAATATACTGTCTAGGAACGTAACGCGCAATCCTTGCAGAGAGCGTCTCCCGGTACTTATTTGTGGTTAACGCTGAATCCGTATATAAGTGGATTCGACTGTATTAGCTACTAGTGCGGTATTTGATATTCTAGAAATAACTGTTGCCACGCGAAACGGTAGTGACCTTTGATCCGGTTTCGCGTGTTAAGCTTTATAACAAACGAGAGTTAGTGGCTCCTGTAAGTTAGTTAAATGTACAATGAAGCTAAGAGACTGAGTAGTGACTGTGAAGAAAGAAATGGTCCGGCGCTGAAACAGTCTGGAGAGGTGCAGCATTTTGGAGCAGCCTGGAACTCGGCCGCTGCTTGTTGGCTTGTGCTTGCCAAGGCCCCACACATTCACTCCTCACCGTACACTGTACACCAAAACACCATTACACACTCACGGCCTGCCCAAGCCTTGGAGCGAAGTCGTCTCCTGCTACAGGTAAGTAAGCTCGGTTTAATTGCAGTAGGATAGAATGCTCCCCCCTGATTGTTTATTGTAATTAGAAACTTTCCACTTTGGCCTTTAGGAGGCCCGACCTGCATCTGCTTGTAGGTTCTTCCGCTATGGGCCCGGGAGACCCTACTGTTAGATAAACAGCTGCACGCCGTAACAGTGATTATTATGATAAAATCTTTATGGCGTGTTGTTGGCATTTTAGTCGTATGTTTTCTTTTAAAGGAGACAAAGACATAGTAGAGTCATTCGGGTCAAGTGTGCGCACTTTGGTAAATATTAGTTCACTACGCATAAAATAAAAAAGTTAGAAATATAAAAGTCGGCTCTGAGATAAACCACATATTAACCTCTAAATTTAAATAGAAATAAAAATAGAAAACTTGGTGTTTTTTTTCTGTAAGCATTTAATTACATAAAATCGGAATGCGCTCACTTGACCCATGATGCGGGTAACTGTGCGCACCCGTACGGGGTAAGTATACGCATATGGGATAAGTAGCGCATTCCTTGGATTAATCAAAATATACACAATATTCAAGAATAAAGGTTCTTTATTGTAATGCCACTTAGAAAATATTTTTATTAGTTATTAGTCTTCGCATAAAAATAACTTTTATCTCATAAAATTAAATTAATTTAAACATTTATTTAAATTAAATTATAGAAATTTTTAATTATTAATATTTAGAGATTAACATGTATTAGTTGGGATTGTCTAATTTATTAGAAACGATATTAATTTGGTGATCATCAATTCAATTATCACAAACAAAAACACCTCTCTCATATGCAGTGCATCCTCATCAGATGGCATCCTCATATCACCAGTCTTTGCATACATGCACTGACTCCATTCTGCAGTATTTGGCTCTGTATATTTTTGCTTACATAGAGAACAACAGTATTCTACTGTTGTAGCGGTCGAGGCCATAGAAAACTGTTCTCCCTCTTCAAGACGATGATGTCGATTTCGAATACAATACTCACTAATACCAATGGCACTAGCAGCAGATCTTTTGCTCATGCTCAATGAGTGCTTTGGCTCTAGAGATTTGTTCTTCAGTGACCGATGCAACTTCAGGTCTTTTTCTTATATAATTTCACGGCATGGTGATGAGAAACTGAAAATAACATCGAAGAGGCAAGTGTACGCATGCGCACACTTACCCGCGAACACTTTCCCCAGAACACCAAATTGCAATTGAAAGCTCATATAATAAATTGAAAACAAATAAAACATGATTTTTTATATAAAATGTAGCCTAAATATATTGTTATTCAAAGAAAATACAACTTACCGCTCTGAAATCGATAACGCCGAAGATACATTGTTTTCCATTAAACAAAAAATTTCGAATTTAAACATCATATACTGTTTTTTTATGAAAAAAAAAGTTATATCTCAACCGCCGCCACAGAGACAAGTCGCGACTAGCAGGGCACTGGCATCACTTTTCGACCTTAACAAAAACCTCCCCCCCGTTCCCCGTTCGGGAGATACAGTCACTGCGCTCACTTACCCACTGCGCTCAGTTACCCCGAATGACTCTAAAATTTCTTATCATTGCTTACTCATAGAATGTTGCTGATGATTCTAATGTTCTTGTATCGGATCTAACCAAAGAGTTCCGTTAGCCATTGTTAAACATCACATCCTTCTAGAAAGAAAAAAGGTAACCAAAGATGACATGCTTATTTTTACTTTCAAGGAAATGCTTTTAATAAGCTGGTTTAATAAATAACAATGTTTAATATTTATAAGCCAATTTCCAAAAAAGCAGGCTCTTCATTATAAATTATTTAAAGTGTTTAATATATAATATGTAGGTGTTACGGCTATTTAATGCCTCGGTATCCGTCTAGGTAGGTATCATTATCTCACCTATTTCTGCCACTAGGCAGCAATGCAACTACTGTTGTTCAGCGATCGGAAGTGCACGGTGTGTTAGTATAATAACAGGCTTTAAGGCATTCCGTCTTATTCTTCTGAGGTGACAACGAAACTGTAGGCCTCTTTCTTTGAAGTAATACATGTTTACAGGCCTTAGCAGTCTAAAACATTGTAAAGCCACGCTATATAATGGCTGCATCACGAAGCTATCGGCTCGACCAGGGTGTGCGGCCACGCTCTCTTAGAATTCCCACGAAATAGCAGCATATACTGCTATGCTTTGTATAATTAGTGCAAACCCGATACCCATTTTTAGTAACGAGGCAATCCATCTTAAGCCTTAGGGGTGACAAGACATCTGCATTATGACTCTTAATTAATGATAGATGTAGGTGTGTATGGGCCACAGCACTCAAGTGCGTCAATGTAACAAAACTAGCACATAGTCCATTTAATTGTAAGTACTATCAAATGGACTATGTGCTATTTTTTTTATTTTAATTAAGGTTAAAACTAAATACTTATTTTAAAAATTTCTGTTATTGTATTTTTATTAAAACATTATAAATATAAAAATTATATAAACTACTTATATCATTTGTATATTTTATTGCCGTATACAGAGCAAAATCCAGCACGCAACAACCGAGAACACTAAGAGATTTCAAGATAACATTGGCATGTTAATATGTGAAAAGCTGAAGCGTTAAAGGAAGTTACAAAGTGAGCCCATGCGTTCTCTGTAGCATTGTATCCTAAGCATTGTGTAAACGAGTCCAACGTTTACTTTTTTAGTTCCCATTTAAGACTTGAGGAAAAACCACAAAAAGAAACCGTGAAAATATTTTAAAAGTGCTTTTGTCTTTTGAAAATGTTCTTCTCAAAATATAGTGGATTCACAGTTTCTAGAATTTTCTTTAGACCGCAGCAGTACAATGATTCGCCGGAATCACCACACAATAACGATTACGGTACTAGATGGAAACAGTTCTATCGTTGCCAGTTAACGAATGTTATATTAACTATCTTTCAAGGAAATCATTTAAGACATTTGATTTTATCTGATATCTGACACGAATGAAACGAAGAGTAAAGGCATAGTATATTGGGATACTGCTACTACTGTAATAGTATACCTAGAAGTACTGGAACTCACTGCAACGACTAAAATTCAGCAATCTTCTTGTAAAAAGTATAATCAATTTAAAAAATGGTGCTTGTACTTATATACGGCATTTTGAAGTTATACTTCCGTCCGGGGTCGGATTAAGTCCTAAATTTAACGTGGGCTAGATGTATTTCGCCAGGCCCCTGGCGAAGAATAAATATTTTCAATAATTATATTGGATTTGGATTTGGAAAGACAGAAGAGTACATTTGTCCAAAGATTATGGAAAAATTGACAGTTGATGGTTTAAATATTAGACAAAGTCGTGGGCAATCTCATAATAATGACTAGCACATACAGAATACAAGTCAGGATTTGCAGAAAGGAATGAGTTGGCTGAATTCGTACCGTGTTTGGCAAGGAACAAGGAAGCAGTTAGACAAGATTGGCGGAGAAACATGTCGCTGTGAAAGCCCTCTTAAATAATTTGCCGGAAGTGGTGGAATTCTTGGAAGAAGTTAAGCAAACTTCTCCTGCTCCGAAAGCAAAGTACGAGTCAGGTCATCACTTTTAAAAATATATGACATTCATGTTAGAGTACTATTAACATGAAACATTAAGATTTTAATGCTTCATTTTTGCTTATTATTATTATTATACAATTGTTTATTTAAAATGATAATCTCCTACTTACACAATTAAATCTAGTAATTATAATGACAGAATGATATAAATATTGTAATTTGCATGGAATCTTCTCAGGTAAAAGCCTCCTCCAAGGATTTTCATTGTCTTCTGTTGTTTGCTATTTGTAACCAATTTGTTCCTGCGATCATCTTTATGTCATCTTCCTACCTCATGTATGGTCTCCCTGATCGGCGTTTGCCTGGCGTGCCCTTCCATGGGGTTACATTTATAGTCCACCTGTTTTCCACGTATCAGCTTATTATTATTATTATATATATAGTATTCAGCAGCAAGAATTTTAAATGTATTCTGTACTTGATGTAGGCGAATATTCTCCGCGAAATCAATTGAGTAAATATAGAAATTCAAAAGGAAGATAAAATCCTTGCACGTTCCGTCTCTTTAATGGATAGATTAATGAAAACTTTACAAAAAATTAGAGAACATTCAATTGAATAGTGGATATAAGAGGCTAAAGAAGTTGGTGACAAAATTGGCCTTGAGCCTATTCTGCCAAAGAAATGAATTCCGAGATGTACGATGATGAATCATGAACACTTCAACCTGTTTCACTCTTTTCTAAGGCAACAGTGATGATATTTGATCGATACTTATCAGAAATCAAAAAGAGGATTGATAGTGTTACCAAATAGAATTTTAAATGTCAACTGAAGGACTGCAGAAGCATGGATCAGATTTTGGATGATAGTGCCTACGAGATTTAAACACATTTGAATTCTGCCAGGAACTGTACTTAGTTAAAGAGCACGCTCCACTTTTATTTGGAGATATAAAAAACGTTAGCGTTTTCAATCTCTTGTAACAAATCTATACGCATGATTTGCAAGATGCCTTTCCCAATTTTTGTGCGAATTTACTCCACGCTTCCTAATACATCCGTAAGTTGCGAGCAAAGTTTTGGCAAACCTAAACTTATTAAAATTATCTACGATCGTGGATGAGAGAGGAACGTTTATCGAGTCTCGCAATAGTAGCAATAGAAAATCAGACTGCTCGTGAGATTAATAATGACAAGGCTATATATAGATTTCTTTGGAGAACAAAAGGCTCGAAAATTTAAATAATAATTTTAATGTGCAATATAATAATTATTTTATATCTCACGTTTTATTTCAGACCCTATCCTGCCTTATCTTAATTCAAATACATGTCCGTCACGTTCATGTATTGTCGGAAAAAATATAGGCTTAAGAAAAAAAGAGCAGCGGTAAACCATTCGGTGTGGCGTTCTTTGAATAGAAACCAATGTCTATTAATGGTCGTCTTATGGCTCAAATGATGATTTTCAGTTTTTGCTACGCCTCAAACAGGATTTGGTTGTTGACCAGGGTTGGGTACACATACTCATAAACAAATGCAAGCGTAGTGTTCCCAACAACTCCCGGTATATGTATAACATGAACTTTAGACATGATTTTTGTCTTGTTCATGTGCATCTTAAGACCTACCATTCGGGAAACACTATTGAGATCATTAAGCATAGCATATATTGAGTACTTTACTTTACGGAAACCAGTTTGTTCGGAAAGATGTAAGTCATCGAGTTTACATGGGAGACGATTGGTAATGGCTCTCGAAACCTGCACATACGAGTACATACCGCTCAGAAGGGAAATCGGGCTGTAATTATTCAATTCGGCTTTATCACCCTTCTTAAGGAATAAAATTACCACAATTCTGCTTCACGCTTCCCAAGACGCACCACTGTGAAGGACGCAATTAAATAGCTTCTGAAGGTCTTTAAGTATTCCCCCACTCGCTTCCAGCAGCTCCGCTGTAATTTGAACGGATCGTTTTTCGACGACTTACAGGTGTCCGTAAAAATGTTGGATCTCACTCAAAATCTCTGTTACTCCGGAAAGACGCGATCCCTGCCACTATTGGTCTTCAATTTTATTAATTGGCTTTTTGAAAAAGTTGATAATCTTCGGGATACCGTATATTGTGTGTAGTTTTGGGATATTTATTTCTTTATTTCAGTGCAGTGTGAAGCTCAAATTGTGTATAAAATACAAGTATGTTACCTGTACATAAGGGATTAAAATTTAAAAAGATAAAAGCAGTGTAACATTAACACATTTATTAAAAATAGACCTATAACAGCTTTAATATAAAACCTAATATTATATTTTAATAAACATTCACAAATTTTACATCGTAAAAATATTGACATATTTAAAACTATGTTATATAAAATTGCTTTTATTTACTATAATCTCATCTTGCTGTCATGTTACTCTGCAAACTCGATACAACCAGAGTTTCTTGGCCAGTCACAAACCTGTACAGAAAAAAAAACAAAATTGTCTTGAGGTACATCTTATGAGTTGGGAACGAGACTCTGATCACAACCAATGGCAAGAAATCTATCGAAAAATACCAAGCACCAGGTCCACAGATTAGAGCTGGGGAGCAATATTACCAGTGCGAGAATAGCAGCTCAACAACAATGGAACATTCCTACAGTGAGCTTGTACATTTTTGATGATATAGGCATATGTACGACAATGAACTTTAAAGTCTATAGTTGTTGAAAAATGGATGCTCTATAAAAGAAATATGTTACCGTTATAACCCATTCAAGTCCACTTCTGAACATAGGCCTCCCCCATAGATTACCTCATAGGAGAGATATTTGATAAATGAAAACGTTCATGCACAATTCTTTATAGGTTTCATAGAACAAACAGAGATTTATCACTCTAATGGAATATCGTACCTGAAGCTTCCTGTTAAAATGCAACCAAAACGGACACCGTCTGACTTCTCTCTCACCCTGCACACAATAATAAAATAGACTGCAATTTTTCTCGTGAGGCAACAGCCAATGTATTTCACGATTTACTGGGCAACCATTTGGAAGAAATTCTATAATAGGGAAGACAGGTTTTTCTACTTCTTCGCTTTCCTCGTCATCTGGCTTCAAATCTTCAACAATTATTCTATCGCCACAATCAACATCTGCCCTCCAGTCGCAAACCTGTTTGATTATGCTGAAACTAAGCCCATTTGGACATGACATCTCCACCGGCTGGCCGTGTACACATTGATAGAACTTGTTGCAATCCCTATGTGGTAACAACAGTTCTATATCCCAATCAATTCCATGTATTTTAGGACACAGGTTTTTTGAATTAGCCGCTGCGGCAATTGTCAGTAAAATAATTGATAGGACTGTAACAAATATTAAACGAATTAATAAAAAGTTTAAAAATTATTTCAAAGAAATATAAATGCAATAATTATGAACTCATCTACCTTTCATGATTTCTCGTTTAACAACAAAGCTTCACTTCTAATTGATGTCTAACAAGGGTAGCAAACAGTTTTATACCCCACCGTGTTAGTCATTGCAGCACGTCTTTATAGAACTTATCATTTTTCTAAGTGTGATTATTATGATAAAATCTATATGGCGTGTTATTGGCATTATAATCGTATGTTTTCTTTTAAAGGAGACAAAGACATAGTAAAATTTCTTATCATTGCTTACTCATAGAATGTTGTTGATGATTCTTATGTTCTTGTATTGGATCTAACCAAAGAGTTCCGTTAGCCGTTATAAACCACAACATCCTTCTAGAAAGAAGAAAGATAACCAAAGATAACTTGCTTATCCTTACTTTCAAGGAAATGCTTTTAAGAAACTTTTGTTATAAATAAGAATGTTTAATATTTCTTAGCCAGATTCCAAAATAAATTTCATATTTAAAAATTATTTAAATTGTTTAATATATAGGTGTTAGTGTTATTTAATGCGTCGGTGTCCGTCTGGGTAGGTACGAGTATCATTATCTCACCTATTTCTGCCACTAGGCAGCAATGCAACTACTGCTGTTCAGCGATCGGAAGTGCACGGTGTGTTAGTATAATAACAGGCTTTAAGGCATTTCATCTTATACTTCTAAGGTGACAACGAAACTGTAGGCCTCTTTGTTTGAAGTAATATATGTTGACAGGCCTCAGCAGTCTAAAACATTGTAAAGCCACGCTATATAATGGCTGCATCACGAAGCTATTGGCTCGACCAGGGTGTGCGGCCACGCTCTCTTAGAATTCCCACGAAATAGCAGCATATACTGCTATGCTTTGTATAATTAGTGCAAACCCGATACCCATTTTTAGTAACGAGGCAATCCATCTTAAGCCTTAGGGGTGACAAGACATCTGCATTATGACTCTTAATTAATGATAGATGTAGGTGTGTATGGGCCACAGCACTCAATTGCGTCAAAGTAACAAAACTAGCACATAGTCCATTTAATTGTAAGTACTATCAAATGGACTATGTGCTATTTTTTTTATTTTAATTAAGGTTAAAACTAAATACTTATTTTAAAAATTTCTGTTCCTGTATTTTTTTATTAAAACATTATAAATATAAAAATTATATAAACTACTTATATCATTTTTATATCATAATGTCGTATACAGAACAAAACCCAAGCAAGCAAAAACCGAAAATACTAAGAGATTTCAAAATAACATTGACATAATATGTGAAAAGCTGAAACGTTAAAGGAACTTACAAAGTGAGCCCATGCGTTCTCTGTAGCGTTGTATCCAGGGGCGTAGCTACCGCCGTATCAGCCGTATCAATGATACGGGGCCCCCGGGCTACAGGGGCCCCCAACGTGTGTAAGCAAAAACTCCAAGGACTTCTAATGGGACAGGAAAGGCTATCACTATTCTCTAAAGAAGTAAAGAATTTAGTAAAACTGAAATCGTCTTCAGCTATGTTCGCCGAACAAAAGGCACGAAAATTAAATTGTTTGGCTAGCTTAGTTCCTAGGAGTATTTATTGTAAGTAATAACTCATAAGCCCGTGTAGTGGCGGGTAAGAATACTCACAACCCCATATCTTCCCGTGGGTGTCGTAAAAGGCGACAGACGGAAACTGAGGCAGAGGATGGGCAGCAGCATCTTTCTGATAACAGCAAAACAACAATAAAAAAACTGCGCTTGCCAACCCGCTCGCCAAGCGTGGCAACTATGGCAATATACCCCCATGAAAGTAACGAAGAGATGGCCCCCAGTCCCCGGCAGCCCCGCTATTCCTGGCTAAGGTGGCGACCATGGTAACAGCGAGGCAGGGGGTGCTAAGAGTCTCCGGTGGAGGTTCTGTTGCCACCTACGACGACTCGACATGGCAACTTATAACGCACGCACCCTGAGGACTGACGAGAAGGTCCTGGAGCTAGAAGAAGAGATAGACAAGTTGCACTGGAATGTCATAGGATTATCCGAAGTCTGAAGAGAGGGGGAGGTCACGGTAATCCTCGAATCCGGCAATTTGTTCTATCACCAGGAGGGCGACCATCTGTCCCAAGGAGGTGTCGGATTTATCGTCCACAAGTCTCTCGTTAACAACGTTGTAAAGATTGGGAGTGTGTCGACGAGGGTTGCGGACCTTATACTCAGAATCACCGAACGGTAATCGCTGAAGGTTATACAGGTTTACGCATCAACCTCGGTACACGCCGATGAGGAGGTGGAAGAAATGTATGAGGATATCTCTAGAACAATGCATTCCTCCAAAACCCACTATACGGTGTTAATGGGAGACTTCAACGCAAAACTAGGCACAAGAGAGAACGGTGAGCTGAAAGTAGGGAAATTCGGAATAGGGCAACGGAACCCAAAGGGCCAGCAGCTGGCGAACTTCATGGAGAAAGAAGGACTCTTTATGATGAACTCTTTCTTCCAGAAGCGGCCCCACAGGAAGTGGACCTGGTCGAGCCACGACGGTTCGACAAAAAATGAGATTAACTTTATTATGACGACCAGACGACAACTATTCAGTGATGTCTCAGTGATCGCGAGGGTGAAAACCGGCAGCGATCACCGAATGGTGAGAGGCACACTGAACCTAAACGTTAAGTTGGAGAAGTCACGTCTAATGAAGTCAACGCTCCGTCCTTCTCGTGCTCTAATCCAAAGTCCAGAAACCTTTCAGCTCGAGCTACGAAACCGTTTTCAGTGCCTAGAAGATTGCAATACAATGGACGATATGAATGACAAGCTCGTGGAAACTGTCCATGCGGTCTGAGCTAAGTTTTGCAAGACCCGCCGCAGAAGAAACAAAAAGTCTCCGATCACACTCTAATCTCAATGGCTTTTAGACGGGGTATATAGCTGCAGTCTTCAGTAGATTTGACAGCGTACAGGCAACTGAACATACAGATCACCAAATGCATGCGGCGGGACTTGTGCAACTTTAATTCTGCTCGTATTAAAGAAAAGATCGAGCAGAACCAGGGCTCCCAAGTCTTTGCAAGAGATCTGTCTGCCAGAAAGAGCCAACTGTCGAAGCTGAAGACCGAGTATGGCAGCGTCGTTTCCGGGACACCTGAGGTTTTGAGTGAGATTGAGAGGTTCTATTGGCAGCTGTACACATCATCGTTGGAGCCACACGTAAGTGTGAGTAACGATCCAAGAGCGAGTCTTATCCGACACTATTCCGATGATATCTCGGACGTCAGTCTGAGCGAGATTAGAATGGCTCTCCAGCATCTTAAAAACGGCAAGATCCCAGGCTGGATGGAATTACAGTGGAGCTTCTGAAAGCGGGTGGAAAACCGATACTTGATGTCCTTCAGAAGCTCTTTAATTCCGTCCTCCATGGTGGCACTACTCCGGAAAGGTGACAACGCTCTCTTGAAGAACTACAGACCGAGTTCCCTTTTGAGCCGCGTCTACATGCTGTTTTCGAGAGTCATTACTCCCGAACAAGCCGGTTTCCAAAAAGGCTTTAGCACCATATACCACATACATACCCTTCGGCAAATTGTACAGAAGTCCGAGGAGTACAATTTACCACTATTTCTGGCGTATGTGGACTATGAGAAAGCCCAAAGACTTTCAATCAAAATTACGTCGAAATTCGGGCGGTGCTGCAGTCCCTTCAGCGATGCCAAGTTGACTGTCGGTATATCGAAGTGCTGAAGTGCTTGTACAGTAGGGCTACGATGGCTATCCGAGTACAGAACCAGAGTACGAAACCTATCCAATTGCAGAGAGGTGCAAGACAGGGTGACGTTATATCCCCGATACTCTTCACCGCTGCATTGGAAGACGTTTTCAAGCTTCTGGACTGGTAAGGATACGGTGTTAACATCAATGGCGAGTACATCACTCACCTTCGATTTGCCGACGATATAGTCCTTATGGCAGAATCGCTGGAGGACCTAAGCACTATGCTTAATGACCTCAATAGTTTTTCCCAACGGATAGGTCTTAAGATGAACATGGACAAAACAAAGATCATGTTTAATGTCCATGTCACACCTATGTCGGTAGTTGTTGGTAGCTCTAAGCTCGAAGTTGTTGACGTTTATGTTTACCTGGGACAAATAGTCCGACTAAGTAAGTCCAACTTCGACCGAGAGGTCAATCGAGGGATTCGACTCGACTGGGTAGCGTTCGGGAAATAACGGCACATCTTCTAGTCAGGTATACCTCAAAACTTGAAAACGAAATTGTGCAACCAGTGCGTGTTGCCAGTGATGACATACGGAACTGAGACGTGGTCCTTCACTGCTGGCCGGATGAGGAAGCTCAAGGTTGCTCAGCGAGCTATGGAGAGGGCTATGCTCGGAGTTTCTCTGCGTGATAAACTTAGAAATGAGGATATGCGCAGTAGAACCAGAGTCACCGACATGGCCCAACGAATTAGTAAGCTGAAGTGGCCATGGGCCGGACATATAGCTCGAAGAACCGGCAACCGATAGGGAAAAAGGTTCTCGAGTGGCGGCCTCGTACCGGCGGATGAAGTGTAGGGCGTCCCCCCACTATATGGAGTGACGACCTGGTAAGACATGCAGGAAGTCGATGGATGCAGGTGGTTCAGGACCGTGCTTTGTGGCATTCCTTGGGTGAGGCCTATGCTCTTTAATGGACTTATGAAGGGCTGTTATGATGATGATGATGATGATGAACTAGTGGAATTTACTAATTCCACTAGTTCGGCAAAAGTACTCTTTTGCCGTTGTCGTGATAATTGACGATAATTTATGTGTACATAGAGAACTGAAGACCATTTTTATGTATATGTTTTTTATTCCTTTATTCGTTTTTTCATTCCTTGGACTTATGAAGGGCTGTAACGATGATGATGAATAACTTAAAATCAATATATAATAATTTGAATTCAATGCAAGCGTTTTTGTTCCTTTTATGAAATCTTTACTCTTCATTGGGGCCCCCCAACAAATTTTGATACAGGGCCCCTCGAAGGCACGCTACGCCACTGGTTGTATCCAAAGCATTGTGTAAACGAGTCCAGCGTTTCCATCCCTTTCTTTTTAGTTCCCATTTAAGACTTGAGGAAAAACCACAAAAAGAAACCGTAAAAATATATATATAATAAGTGCTTTTGCCTTTTGAAAATGTTCTTCCCAAAATGTAGTGGATTCACAGTTTCTAGAAATTTTTATATGTTTGCTAAAAATGTAGTGGATTCACAGTTTATAGAATTTTCTTTAGACCGCAGAAGTACAATGATTCCCCGGAATTACCACACAATGACGATTACGGTATCAGATGGAAACATTTCTATCATTGCCAGTTAACGAATGTTAAATTATGTTCATTAAATTGTAAATTAAAATTTGTAAATTTATAAATAATAAATTAAAATTGTAAATAATTAAAGTGCAAAAATTTTTATTAATCTTTCAAGGAAATCATTTAAGAAATTTGATTTTATCTGATATCTGACTCGATTGAAACTAAGAGTAAAGGCTTAGTATATTGGGATACTACTACTACTGTAACTGCAACGAGTAAAATTCAGCAATCTTCTTGTAAAAAGTATAATCAATTAAAAAATGGTGATTGTACTTATATACGGCATTTTGAAGTTATACTTCCGTCCAGGGTCGGATTAAGTCCTAAGTTTAACGTGGGCAAGATGTATTTCGCCAGGCCCCTGGCGAAGAATAAATATTTTCAATAATTATATTTGAATTTCCATTACAACCGTTCTCTAGTTCACTGCTGAACATGGCCTAAGTCCCCTAACGACTGTCACGGTCTTGACCCACCTTAATACATCAGCATCCTGCATGTTTTACCAAGTCATTCGTCCTTCATTTAGTGGTGAGTCACCTCATTCCCCTTACCAGGAGGCTGCCACTCTGGAATCTTTCTTATATATGGGTTGTCGGTTCTTCGAGCTATGGCCGGCCGATTGCACGTTCTTTATTGTGATACATTGGACCATGTTGGTAACTCTGATTTTGCTGAGAATGTCTTCAATACGGATTCTGTTACGAACTTTTGCGTGCGTCCAACAGTTTAGGACAGTTGTGGCACGAATGGTTCGGCTTGACCGGGGTAAGACCACGCTCTCACAAAATACCAGATTAAAATAGCAACTTAATGCAGATGTGTTTCGTATGGTGAGTGTAGAGAACCGGAGACACTTTTTACTGGCAATGAGGCATTCCATCTTAGTCCTCACGGTTGACAATGCATCTGCATTTTTTTTTTATGTAGATATCTATGGGCCACAGCAACCACTTACCATCAGATGGACTGTGCGTTCTTTTGTGACCCTTATCCTATAAAAAAGGAAATGCTATCTCAATGTAAAGAATCCAGTGACGGTCAAGTGATTTAATATGAGTTGTGCCTCACTAGTGGCAAAAAATGTTAAGGACGCCCTCACTAAACCAACTGTAATAAAAAACATTATATGTACTGAAAGTTCCATCAAAATCACTTCTGAGGTATTTGTGTAATGTGTGTTTAGGCAGACAAAAAGACAACGTTTTTAAAAGTTGTTGTTAACGCATCTTTGTCGATAATATAGTTAAAGTCAAAAAAATGATATTTAAAAAGATGTAGTAAATGATGGATTGAAACAAAACAGGAAGAAAAACTCAGGAAGAAAATAATTTTAATGTTGAAATTGGAAATTTTGAAGAATTAAAGACTACGGCCGCCAACCCGTCTGTCGAGCGTGACAAGTGTCCCATTTATGAATGTCTAAGGAGAGGTCTATGTTCAGCCTAGTTCACCTAAGGAGTGGACTTTGATTGACTGTAATGAATAAATGAATGAATTAAAGAAAAATTCCGAACTAGGATATGTTTATATATAATCAATAACTACAGAAAGTAAGTTCGTCAAGGATCGACTGCAGTAATTTGAATAATCGTGTCTGTAGCATAACATAATTATTTGTAAACTTAAAGTAAGATTACAAAAACAAAGTGTTTATAAAGACCTTTTAATATATTTGTTTTATAATTGACACTAAAAGTTGTGGTTAAATCTACTTTATATGACAGAATCTGAGAAAACCCTCGGTAGCTTTTCACGGAATGTAGGTCGGGCACTATAAGGTACATTTTGGCACAGATTTTTCATAACGCGGCGCCCGACTGTCCGGCGTCGTTCCCCATGGAAGATGTTCCCAGTTGCTTTAGAGCCACTCATCGCCCGCCCGCATTTGTTATACTTCTAAATAAAACAATATTCCGTCCGTGATCATGTAAAAGTTATATTTATACACGTAAAAAGGCAAAAGACGTTACAAAGAAAAATGAAATTCAAATCGTTCATATTATTATTAATATGTTTTCAAAAAATAGTTGTTGAGTGTAAAACTTCCACAGCTCATGTATCTGATAATTTGGACAATATAAAAAAGTCTCTTGAAGAACATCAAAAGGAATTAACTGCCGCAAAAAATAAATCCAAATCTATTCCTAAGGAAATAACTAATGTGGTGAAAGTTAAATTGAAAGCCGTAGTGCCGTCATATAATGTTAACGATAAGCCTAAAATGATTTCGATTAAGCAGTAAGTATTATACAATTTTTTTAATGAAGTCATCTATTAACCAAAATAAAAAATACCTAGATAATTCTAATCATAGAACTCTGTAAACAAAACAAAGCTTAGCTCCATGTTAATGGCCACAAGAGACAAACTTATTTGTTTTGTTAACATTTCAGTGATGAGAATATTTCATACCGTAAAAATTTCAGTGAAGAGAATATTATATGGTATTCGATTTATATTTAAAATCTCTTTAAATATGGTAGAATAACAATCTCAAACACAATTCCAATCATATATTAATGAATTTCCTATATGTAACATTAATGCTTTGTAACAGTTACCCTTACAGCCATTAATAGTCCACTGCTGAACATAGGCCTTCCCCATAGCTTGCCCCGTAAGAAAAATATTTGCTGTAGTTGCCACGCTTGGCAGGCAAGTTGGCAGCCACAGTTTTTATTTCTATTTGTTATTAGGAAGACGCTGCTACCCATGTCCTGGTTTGTTTACCTCTGTCACATCCGTAAGATGTGACAAATGTGTGAATAAATGTCGTAACATTTACGAGACGATAAAGGGTAGTGGATATTCTTACACCGCCACTACACGAAAATTCTTTGTAAAAACAGATTGAAATTTTACCCTTAAACATTTATAAATTAGAGGAGACCTATGTCCAGCAGTTGAGCGTATTTGGCTGCAGCTGTAAGCTTCAATTTATCCGTTCTAACTGAAATAAGATATTACTCATAAAATAGGGGTAAAGTATGAAGTTGCCGTTTTAATGGAGTACTCAATTTGAATTAAAAATAAGTCCGATCCAAGATTCGTGATTAGAACTTTTTACACAAAAACTATAACATGCCAATTTCAAAATTGTTGTGACTTTCTCTTGTTTGACTTTCAATTGTTTTTATTCAGTTTTTATTTCGGTATTTGAATAAAATATAAAAAAAATTGAAGTTATTTTCGAATTCGAGTTCGTTAGTGGTTCCAACGCAACAGAGACAACTTGCAATATCGGTGCTGCGATTGGAGAGGATACGACTAATTACACACTGTGCGTTTTCGGCTCAATCGTTTTCGTAATAAAAACATGGATTTGAGGAATGAACCACGAGGAAGTCCAGACACTAGAGTAAATAACGACAAGTTAAAAGTAATGGTGGAAGCCATCTCTTATCGATTAACCAAGAATATAGCGTCATGATTTGACGTAGTTTACCTCCAAAATGGACTCATTTGCACCAAATTGGTAAAATAAAAACTCTAGAAATGGGTCACTCATTAATTAACTTATTTGCATAGAGGGCACGTTTAAACTTGCCTAGGCCATGAATACGTACAGATATGAAGAGATTTCGTACAAAATTATGACTTGTGATGAAAATTGGATTCTCTACGATAATCGCTAAGTGAAAAACGCCATGGCTGAAACCAATTCAAAATCTGGAACAATAAAGCGTATCTCACACACAAAATAGTAATGTTAACTGCTTATTGGACTCTTTTTGGTGTAATTCACTTTATCGTTTTGAAATCCCGAGTATCATCACTATCAACAGATATCTATTGTGAAGAACTCCGAACAATGAGTTTTGTACGTGGTAGAGCCATGCTGCAGCTATATTAGTAGTATAGTTGTAGCACAAATGGGTCGGCCCGACCGGGGAGG
This sequence comes from Parnassius glacialis, assembly GCA_033319125.1. NCBI lineage: Eukaryota > Metazoa > Arthropoda > Insecta > Lepidoptera > Papilionidae > Parnassius > Parnassius glacialis. Next base: position 33,435,081 of record JAVANC010000028.1, on the reverse strand, counting down.
AACACTCTCTCACAGAATACCAGCGTAAAATTGCAGCTTAACACTGCTGTGTTTCGTATGGTGAGAAAAGAGGCATTTCATCTTAGTCCTCACGGGTGACAACGCATCTGCATTTTGATACGCAAACGAGGACAGTTGTAGATGTCTATAGGCCACAGCAACCTCTTATCATCAGGTGGACTGTGTGCTCGTTTGTCACCCTATCATATAAAAAAATTATGGCAATACTCTCCGAACCCAGACTTGTTAATCGATCTTGGCCATTACACAAGACCTCGCACTACTCTAGAAACCGTTTTAACATTACTGGGTAGAACCATGCTGCAGCTATATTACTGGTATAGTTGTAGCACGAATGGGTTGGTTCGACCGGGGAAGGACCACGCTCTCACAGAATACTAGCGTAAAATAGCAGCGTAACGCTGCTGTGTTTCGTATGGTGAATGTAGCGAACTGGAGGCCCTTTTTAATGGAAACGAGGCATTTTAACTGAGTCCTCAGGAGTGAGAACGCATCTGCAGTTTGATTCTTTATTGAGGATAGATGTAGATTTAGACCACTTACCATCAGGTGGACTGTGTGCTCGTTTGTTACCTTTATCCTATAAATATAAAAAACAACACCTGCAGTTAGAAACCATACATCATCCTCCATATTTGCCAAACATAGTCCCAACCCATTACATTTTTTCAGGAATTTGAACAATGTCCCAGAATGAAAACTACTGATTTTAGAAAGTGGTACGAAGTGCTTTTATAGGCTTTGTAGAAACACAAAGACATAAATGATCTTTCTTCGAGATGGAAGAAATGTATAGATAATGAGGGTAAATGCATAGGTTGAATAAAGATAAATTTTTCATAAAAATTCAAACACCTATTTTTTTTAACTTTTCAACATTAAACTGCAATTTCATACTTTAACCTCATATATGAGCTGTAATTAAATTGATTTCGTAATCGTAATACTCGAGTGAATAATATCTGGAAATAAATAACCTTTACAATGTTTACAGACTAGAGGAATGGGCCAAAGAAATATCAGACAAATTGTTGGAACATGAAAATCACATAGTCAGAAGACAGTTACTCTTAAAGGGTTTTAGAGATTTAAGGAGTGAATTTCGTAACGGATCTGTGATTGTTGAACAGGCCGCTAAATCAATACAAGACCTTCTCTTGAGACGGACTAAAGCGGCGGAGTCTATTATGAGAAAAGCAGAGGAACTGTCAAAATTGAAGATTCAACCGCCTCCAAATTACACATATACTCTTAGCAAAGTCAGCGTTTTTAAATGTTTTATTTCTTTTAAATAAACTAGTTTTACGGATTTTATCGCGTATATTAACTTATTTTATATACCCGACGTTTCAGATGCTTTAGAGGGGACTGAGGTGATTGACGTCCCGATGTCAGATTTAACCCGGAGTACCTTCAGCTTTTTGAATTATTAGTTTTGGTCCGATCTACGCAGAATAAACGTACTGTGTCTTGAAGTCTTGCAGTGGTTAACTTGGGTTTAGTTTTAATTTTATTAATTACAGGATCCCAAGTAGGGCGTATCATCCTTGGCAGGAATCGATGTTCTTTCGCGAGAATTTGTAGTTTATCAAATCTAATGTTATGGCGGGGGCCGTCTAGGATATGATCACAAACTGCAGACGTTTTAGATCAGCTATATGTTCTTTTACACGGGTTTTGATAGATCGTAATATTTTTATATAGGGCAAGCAAAACGGGTAAACTGGGTACTACCACCTGCTTGGGATCCTGTAATTAATATACACAATGAAATCCGTAAAACTAGTTTTATTTAAATGTGTAGTGTTCGCGTAAACCTAAGAAATCATTATGTTTTATTTCTCTCATTTTAATCTTTATAATTAGGAATTTGCTTTGTAGCTTCTACATATATATGGAAATATATTATGGAAAACTTTTAACATTACACAACATAAAAATATGTTGATGATGCGATATCAATCCTGACCGACTTTCGAATTTCTAAATCGAAAGTCATCAACTTTACAGGAGATATTGTGGTGCTCACTATATGTATAGAGCCTAACTTTTCCTTGTTCGATTATAACACTCATATAATTAAATCGGAGGTAGGCTAAATGGGAGTTTCTGAGACATGGTAGCAACACAAACAAGAACTTAAATTGAAAATAAAAAAGAATCCCGAACAAAAAGATCTTATGATCTTCAAATGGCTGAACAAATTTTCTTATATCATAGCTAAGAATACTACTGATTAAATCATCTTTCAAACAAAGAAAACTAGATTTAAATCAGTTCATCCGTTTAGGAGCTAGGATACCACAGACAGACACACAAATACACAGATACACATGTTAAACATATAACACTGTTTGCGTCGGAGGTTGAAAACCAACAATTTCTGCTTTTGCACAAACGTTGGCGTTTTTGTTCGAGCCCAAGAACACCATACGGCAACCAGTTACATTGCGAACTGACTAGTTGAATAAATTCCCCACTAATTTCGGGCAATCTGACTTAAAAATCTTTCATCACATTTAAATAAAACTAATTTTACGGATTCTATCGCGTATATTAACTTATTTTTATTACTCAAACTATTTGTGTTACTCAAACACTGCCTTACATCTGGCTATTTATTGTGGAAAGAAGAGTTCTACATGCAAGTAGACGGAGTGGCAATGGGCTCACCTGTATCTCCCGTAGTCGCCGACATATTCATGGAGGACTTTGAGGAGAAAGCCCTTCTTAATGCTCCTGTAAATCCAAGATTCTACAAGCGGTACGTAGACGATACTTTCACAATTTTACCATCTGACAAAGTAACTGCATTTTTAAACCACCTTAATTCCATAAACCCTAAAATACAATTCACAATGGAATTAGAGGCAAACAATACTTTAGCTTTCCTAGATGTTTTAGTCATCCGAAATCCTGATAACACTATTGGTCATACTGTGTACAGAAAAAATACCCATACCAATCGATATCTAAATGGTGATTCGCACCATCATCCTTCACAGTTAGCTACCGTGGGAAAATCTTTGTTTCAGAGAGCACGAGGGATCTGTGACAGAAAACATCTGGCCGCCGAGCTTCAGCACGTCAAGCAAGTATTGCAAGACAACAAGCTTCGGGTCCCGCGCCTACGTCACAGTGACCGAGTGAAGCCAGCCACAGTCGAGCGTGTGCCTGCTGTACTACCCTACGTCAGAGGAGTCACAGACAAGGTTGGCTACATCTTGAAGCGAGCTTCCATTAAAACATACTTCAAGCCGCTGAAGAAGATTGGTCAATTTTTACCATCCGTCAAGTGTCATATCCCTCTACAAGATGCAGGAGTGTACAAGCTGGATTGTGAATGTGGTCTCTCGTACATAAGACAAACAAAAAGATCTATAAAAACCCGCGTTAAAGAACATATAGCTGACGTGAAGCACCGACGTATCGGGAAGTCTGCAGTTTGTGAACATGTTCAAGATCGTCCCCGCCATTACATTAGATTTGATAGACCACAAATCCTCGCAAAAGAACACCGATTCCTCCCAAGGATGATTCGTGAGGCTATTGAAATTAAAAAACATCCTAATTTCAATAGAGAAGATGGATGGGTGCTGCCATCTGCTTGGGATCCCATAATCAATAAAATAAAATCCAAACCCAAGTATACCACTGCTAGACCTCAAGATACTGTAAGCTCATTCTGCGTAAATCGAACCAAAAATTAATATTAAAAAACTGAAGGTAGCCGGGCTAACTATGACAGCAGGACGTCAAACACCTTAGTCCCCCGTGACCACGGGTGCTGGAAAGCACCCGAAACGTCGGGAAGATAAAAATAAGTTAATATACGCGATAGAATCCGTAAAATTAGTTTTATTTAAATGTGTAGTGTTCGCGTAAATATAAGAAATCATTATCTTTCATCACAGTCCCGACGATACCTAAATATAATTTAACAAATCAATCACCTACCTACTTACGAGTAGAAAGAAGTTTTCGTTTACATAATAAAAGTAGCAATTTAAATAAAACTAATTTTACGGATTTTATCGCGTATATTATCTTATTTTTGTATTCCCGACAGCAGGACGTCAAACACCTCAGTCCCCCGTGACCATGGGTGCTGGAAAGTAAAATCGTCGGGAATATAAAAATAAGATAATATACGCGATAAAATCCGTAAAATTAGTTTTATTTAAATGTGTGGTGTTCGCGTAAATATAAGAAATCAAAAGTAGCAATTGTTTTTTGTGTACATTTGAAGTTCGCCAATACGCATTGGGGCAGTACTGCGGACTAATTCCCCATAACCCTTTCAGAAATGAGAGGACTGTGCCCAGCAGTGGGACGTATAAAGTCGGGCATTATTAATTTCTAAATTTTTAATTATATCAATTTTTATTTTCTGCTTCACGGTCACTACTAAAGGATCTAAATCAATGGAAGAAGGAAGATACGGAATGGAAGGAAGACCCTCGTAATTTTACATTTCCCTTGAAATGCAGGAATTTGAATAAAGTTAAGACATATCAAAGCTCACACTTTGATGCGGGTGTTTCCTTAGATACCAGTAGCGTCCACGTGGCTATTGAACTTTTTGATTGCGGTAAACACTATAAAATATTTATATGGTTATTGGTTAAACTTCCTCTCATTCTGTTACATAAGTCATTCTTGTAATTTTTGCTTTCAGATCCAAGGATTGTGGAAGCTTTGCATTGGTCAGAAGGCCTCTTATCCACATTTAAAGAAAACTACGCTCATGATGCTACCTTAGACTTTCAATACATGTGCAGCGCCAAAGGTTTTTTGAGACATTATCCCGGTAATTTCTCTATTTTTTCTTTATTATCTTTAGGCTCATAATCTACGATTGTGAAATAGAGTCCTCCAGACCGAATTTCGTTCGCGGTGGCCTGTCTCAACGAAGACTATACAGCTATGCAAGACAGGATTATAGTGTACATGCACAGGTGCACAATCTGTTCTTGCACTCTCATAACCTAATGGACGGAGAGAGTTCAGACGCAGGCCTAACGTTTTTATGTTCTTTTCGAGAAACGGGGATGAAACATAGCTAATTTCCTGACTCCAAGCTTCTACTGAAAATTTCTTGACAGAAACCAAGAACTGATTTTGGCCTGAGCAGGACTGGCCCAAACGTCTAACCAGAGGTCGCCATCGCCAGTTTGGACATTTTCTATGTGATATAAAAATTGCTACTCGTATACCGTCATTCATCAATCGATGGTTACAATGACAGATTATTTTACTGTGGCACACTAAGGCTACAGACTCATTAAAATATTGTGCTGTACCGCAGTCATTTGAAGTGTACTCTCTACATTGAAATTTTCACCATTGTTTTAATTGGTCCATGGACCTTCTTCAAAAGATTCTTCTCCATGAAATTCAGACACATTAAAATATTGTGCTGTACCGCAGTCATTTGAAGTGTACTCTCTTCATTGAAATTTTCACCATTGTTTTAATTGGTCCATGGACCTTCTTCAAAAGATTCTTCTCCATGAAATTCAGACTCATTAAAATATTGTGCTGTACCGCAGTCATTTGAAGTGTACTCTCTTCATTGAAATTTTTACCATTGTTTTAATTGGTCCATGGACCTTCTTCAAAAGATTCTTCTCCATGAAATTCAGACTCATTAAAATATTGTGCTGTACCGCACTCATTTGAAGTGTACTCTCTTCATTGAAATTTTCACCATTGTTGTAATTGGTCCATGGCCCTTCTTCAAAAGGTTCTTCTCCATGAAATTCAGACTCATTAAAATATTGTGCTGTACCGCACTCATTTGAAGTGTACTCTCTTCATTGAAATTTTCACCATTGTTGTAATTGGTCCATGGACCTAATTCAAAAGATTCTTCTCCATGAAATTCAGACTCATTAAAATATTGTGCTGTACCGCACTCATTTGAAGTGTACTCTCTTCATTGAAATTTTCACCATTGTTGTAATTGGTCCAAGGACCTTCTTCAAAAGATTCTTCTTCATGAAATTCGGACTCATTAAAATATTGTGCTGTACCGCACTCCTTTGAAGTATACTCTCTTTATTGAAATTGTCACCATTGTTTAAATTGGTTCATGGACCTTCTTCAAAAGCTTCTTCTCCATGAAATTTGGACTCATTTAAATATTGTGCTGTACCGCATTCATTTGAAGTGTAGTCTCTTTATTGAAATTGTTACCATTGTTGAAATTGGTCCATGGACCTTCTTCAAAGGTTTCTTCTCCATAAAATTCGCATTCGTTAAAACATTGTGCTGTACCGCACTCATTTAAAAAGTACTATCTTTATTGAAATTGTCACCATTGTTGAAATTGTTCCATGGACCTTCTTCAAAAGCTTACTCTCCATGAAATTCGGACTCATTAAAATATTGTGCTGTGCCGCACTCATTTGAAAAGTAATCTCTTTATTGAAATTGTCACCATTGTTGAAATTGGTCCATGGACCTTCTTCAGAATGTTCTCCTTGAAATTCGAGACATTCTTAAAAAAAACTAAATGCTTTAAAAATATGTAGCAGTATTTTCTACACATTACTTAGGTACAATAAATTGTTATTATTTTTAGCGGCATTGTGGGAAGACATGTTTAAGTTAAAATTAAGCGTGGAAGATATTTACGATTGTCGCTTACGCCCTTGGTACGTTAGCGCTAGCGGTGCTCCGCGTGATGTCCTCATTCTACTCGATGCTTCAGGTTCTATGGAAAACTCTTCTAATCAGGTCAGTAAAATGAAAAAAATATTTAAGTTAGCTGTTTTTAATAATCTATAAACTAAACTACCTTTCTTAAACTTACAGAATTATGAAAATGCTGGCATTTTTTTATAGAAGAAGGGGCAAACGAGCATGCGGCTCACCTGGTGGTAAGTGACTGCCGCCGCCCATGAACAACCGCAACACCTAGGGAATTGCAGATGCGTTGCCGGCCTTCTAGAAAGGTGTAAGCTCTTTTCTTGAAGGGCCCTAAGTTCTAAGTATTTTGATAGGAATAGGAATCGTTCACTCTTAGAATTAGCTTTTTAAGAGGTCTATTTGTTTTTAATTCTATGCTTGAGCAGTAGAAAAAAATTAAAAGAGCACTTTTTAAATTTTTCGTCGAGGTGGGGGATTATAGAATATCAATAAATATCATAATTCCAATTGCATAATAGAATTAAAATATTATGTTCTCTATTTATGTGGTAAAGTGGTAGGGCTCTTTTTGCCATTACGGGAGTCTGTTTGAGTAGGTAGCACACTCTCTTTGCTATTTTTGAGGCCAAATTATTTTGATATTCACTAATGTATTCAGGTTTTCCTTCTTAGTTCTTCGGTATTGACAGCGCATTTCTTTCTTCATTTAAAATTAATTGTAAATATTCAAGGGCTACAGTAACCCCTTATCGTCAGGTGGACTTTTAACTAGTTTGTTATTGTATATCATTAAAAAAATGTATTTTATTTACACTTTTTTGTTTCTTTATAGTTTTCAAAATAAACTTAAAAATTTAATCACACTTCAAGGGAAATTTCACTTTCGTCGTAGCTCGTAAGCAATATTAATTTAAAAAAAAAACGTTAAGTCAAGTTACTTAGGCTAGTTTGAAATTCGATAAATTGCATGCGGCAAAGTAAAGCAGAGTATTAAAAAATTAATAATGGGAATAAAAGCTAAAAAATCAGTTGTTCATTTGTTTTTCTGTCGTTTGATTTTTACTTTGATATCTCTGCGTCTTTTACTATAGAAAAAAATTAAATCGCGTTATTTTGGATTACGAGTTTCGTAGTGGCACAGATGCTGCATATCCAGCACGCAATATGCTATAGAAATAAATATCATTTTTGTGATTTGGATAAACACTTGTACTAGTTTCATTAATCGTTAATTATTATTATACTAATTTAAAATTAATATTGTGAAACTAGTACAAGTGGATATACAAATCCCAAAAATTAAGCTAGTGTTTCACCAATTGACGACAATCGCAAGTATATCTACATTAAATATGATTTTCATCATCATTTTCTTCTTCAACATTTTATATGCTATGAGTTAGCGTATTATTAGTACATGTAGATGTTTATTTCCTTTATCTTATTTATTATTTTTATTTACAGTTGATCGCGGAAAAACTTACACTGACTCTACTCAGTGCTCTGACCGATGATGATCAAGTTAACGTCTTAAGGTTTAATGTAACTGTACGGTCACCAATTACATGCTTCAACAACAAACTTGTGCCGGTGAGTATATATCTAATATGAAATTCTTAGTAGTATAATCTGTGACTTAAAAAGCTATGGACTGTTTTAAGATACAGCCACTTTCTAGCAACTTTGTACGGAAATTTAATTTTTTAGTCTTATAATTCACTAGCTGGTACCCGGCGCGTTGCTACCGCAATAGAAATAAACCTAGCAAGCTAACAGCATAGCAAAGTGGCGAAGCAATCAGCTTTGTAGCGGTTTCTAACGGTTGCCGTTGAGCAATCAGTTTCAAAATAGGAGGTTCAGATGCCTGGGTGATCAGTAATCGATTGCTGAAAACAGAATTTGAAAATTCGAAACCGTTCTCGAGATAATCGTGGGACAGACGGACAGACATCGTGAAATCAATAAGTGTCTTCGCAAGCTTCGCCACTTAATAATTGTGAAAATATTTTAAATTTGGACGAGTTATATTGTTTAAATATGAACGATAATGATGATGATATAAAACTTTCAAATCAATTTCTAGGTACGATATGCGCCACCTACTTTAAGTTAATTGTACTATGCCTATAACCTTCGCACAAGTGCAACCAATAAGTTGACAAAGTTTTACCGCAACCTAATGAACGGTATGGCAGCGTATAAAATACGAACAAACAAAAGTTTATTTTTATATGTTAGATTTAGCCCGTAAGAAGTTTGCTGTTGAACATTGGTATCTTCTACTTTGAAGAAGATTTGCCACAATCGCCACACTCATCTATTAAATTACATTGTATTAGTTAACAAATTAAATAACCGTGCGGTGGCGGCAAATGCATCACCCGTATTGTCCCGTGGTCTAGTTAGCGGTTGTAGTAGAGCGACTGCTGATCATGAGGTCCTTGGTACGAATCCCGGGTCGGGCCAATAAAACAATTATTGAGTTTTTCCGTCAAGAAATTCTCAGTAGCTGCCCGGAGTCAGGAAGTTGGCGGTGTCTCACCTCCGTGCTTCGGAAACCACGTGAAACAGTTGTTCCTTATCTCTCTCCGGTCGGGTCGATTTACCGTCCCATTGGATTATGAGAGTGAGTGAAAAAAGAGTGCACCTGTGCTTGCGTATACACTTGTGCACTACAGTGCTGTCCTGCGCCGATGGCTAGTCTCCGTTTAGGCTGGCCGCCGTGCCGTGACCGAAATTCGGTCTGGAGGACGTAAGTCGTAAGTGGTGACTGTAGGAAATTCCAATAAGATCTCTTGGCTCCCGATAAATAGTTATAACGATCTCGTAGATGTCAGAGATAGTATTTAAAAACTGAAGACAGTCTTTACGGCAAGCTGCGTCAGGTACAGGATCAGGTACTGTGATATTCAATCATCTTAGCATAGCTATTCTGTCAAATCTTACCTAATATTTTAAATGTCCATGTGTCCAGCAAATTGTTACCCTTATAGAACAAAGAGAGTAGTTAATAAAATGGATTAATAAATACTAAATTTGTCACTTTCTATGTACAAAAATAAACAGTAGGGTACCTTCAACCACATAGAAGCATTGTTGGCTTGAAAGATATTTTCTTATGTATTTACACAGGCAAATCACGTGAATTCGGCTGCTATAATGGCAGCCTTGAATCACTACAAGATGTTTAATGAGACTTGGATGGAAGATGTCTTGAAATATGCGGTGCGTCTTTTACAAAAACAGCGTGGCACACCGGACCGTCCCGCTTCCTGTCAGCAAGCCATCGTACTTATCACAGACAGTCTTTACGATAATTATACGGAGCTGCTTAACCACCTTGATCCAGACGGTAATATTAGGTACCGTATGTCTGTTGAAATATGGAATTTAAAAAGTAATAAAATAAAACGTCGATTTAACGCGTATTAAAGAACTAGCTATCTCAACTATAAGATATCGACCCTTACCATCAGGTGAGCCGCATGCTCGATTGTCCTTGTCCTATAAAAAAAAAACTTGTGATGGCAGCGAAAGAATCCATTACCCCATATGCTCCCGTGGTTGTGTTAATAGGCAACTATGAAAAATGCTAGGACTACGATCGTCATATCTCATTTCACCACGAACACGATCATGAAGGAAAACATCATAAGGAAACATACATGACTGAGGAATAAAAATATTTCGAAGACATGTGAAGTCCGCGAACGCGCGCTGAAGCAGCACGGCGAAATAATTGCTTCACAACCCTAAATTAATGAAGTCGGTTTAGACCTGTAGAAATATTTAATGAGGAATAGGTGACATAGCGTTATGCTGGAACATGGGGGCAATATCTAGGAATGCCTATTGGATGTATATTTGAAGGTAGGCCAAATTAAGAGTATCCTTAACTGACCAGCATATATACGTAGATATAGATAGAAATGTGAAAGAAGTGTCTACCACTCTGTGTAGCATGGAGAGTGTGTATGTACGTATGTACATATATAGTGTGGGTTATTTTTCAAAGAGTTCCCAAAGTTTATATTTAAGTTCAAATATATATATATATATATATATATATATATATATATATATATATATATATACATATAACGATATAGGTACCGTTATTGCAGATTTTGGAAAATACGAGTAAATAAAGCTTCTACTTTTATTTGGAATTATCCCAAATTGTATGCGATTTATACTACGCGTAGGCGCGCTCCTCTGTGTGCGATTGAATTCACGTTTTGCCGACCCTTACGAATGTGTACGTGCGTAATAAAATAGTAGGCGTTAGTTATATAAAAATAAATAAGAAACTTTATTATTATTTTATTACTTCTCAGCTAAAAACTGATAAATAAATGGCGATTACGAGTTGAAACCAAGTAACCGTCATTGTAATAGGGGATAAGCTACATTACTGTCTTCTTGCATGCATTTTCGAACGATGCGACATGTACTTAAGATTGCTGCTTTTTGTATATTAATGTATGAGTTCGGTGATATGTCTATCATTTTCATATGCCGGTGGTAGAAAGTACTATTGGTATTATAAAACTTTTTTCATCTTCCACATTTTTCTTATTTCTTCTTTCAGTTCTGTATTTATTTTTTTTTTTGGTTATAGTTTTAATTAAATTATGCATATTAGGTACGGCTTTATCTTGGAGCGTATTATCCGGTCTATTATGATAGATGGTTTTGTCTGTCCGAATAGTACGGTCGTAGTACATTTTATTCACAGGGTTTCACAGATTCGGCTTACTCTATTTTTGTATTTTGTTAATAATGTGTTTTGTATTCTGTTATTAATGTGTTTTAAGCTAATGTGGTCTAATAGCTTGGATTGCTGATACCCTAAGTACTTATATACCTCATCTGACTCCATGGACGAAATAATGCCTGCTTCTGGTAAAGTGTAAGGTCGTGGTTCTATTTTTTCTTTCTTTATATTTAAAATTTTACATTTTTCTAACCCACTCTGCATATTTATGTCGTAACTGAATTTACTTGTAATCTGTAATTCTAATATATTTTTGAAATAACAAGTCCAGGGAACTAAATCAAGGGTCCTGAAGCCAAATTAGTGGTTTTTTTAAATTTTTGTCTGTCTGTCTGTCTGTGTATTCCGGATTCACGCAAAAACTACTGAACCGATTTACATGAAATTTTTCTATCGTATCTTAATTATAGGCGGGATGATGGGGTTTTCCAAATAAACATCATATTTATAAATAAAGTTTATATATAAATACAAGTTATTTATATAATAATATAAATAACTTGTAGTTATATGCTTAAATGATTAAATTTTTAAAATTATTTAAAAGTTCTTGTTAACGTCTAGTTTTTTAGTATTTTTGTTATTTTTATTTTAAAAGTGTAATAATTTCAATAGATTGTAGTGACGTCTATCAAAAACATGAAAATTGATAAGGTTTTTATTTCAATTACTAATACATAATATGTAAAGTGATTAAAACTTGTATGTCTGCAATTGTTGCAAAATTTTCATTATCATTATAGTTTTATTAAAGAGATTTTTATGTATGTCATGGCCAGATCGTAGAATTGATCATAATATATCATAAAGTAGTCTATCATTTCGTGAAATGGTGTGGTCATTTCATGATATTTAACACTCTTTGTTAACCATGTCATGATATAGCTTGACCAAATCAATGAATAGACATCGTTTGAAGATATTAATAACTAAACACAACGTTGCTATTTCATGATATGGTCATATGACGATATCATTAAATCGTTTTTCACCGCAAGCGCCGCTGATAGCAGGGGCGTAGCTACCGCTGTATCAGCCGTATCAATGATACGGGGCCCCCGGGCTACAGAGGCCCCAAACGTGTGTAAGCAAAATTCTAAAGACTTCTATGGGACAGAATGTTGGTTTGAATTGTTGGGCTAGCTTAGTTCCTAGGAGTATTAATTGTAAGTAATAACTTATAATCAATATATAATTATTTTAATTCAATGCAAGAATTTTTGTTCCTTTTGTGAAAAATCTTTACCCTTCATTTGGGCAATTTTGATACAGAGCCCCTACTCTAAGGCACGCTACTCCATGGTAGAGTATTTTTAACAGAAACAGATCTTTTAACATAGTTGACATCACTTTATTCCTTATTGTTATAATAAATAAATGTTCATTACTATCGCTTGAGAATTTGTGGTTTATCAAATCTAATGTAATGGCGGGGGCCGTCTAGGATATGATCACAAACTGCAGACTTCCCGGAACGTTGGTGCTTTACGTCAGCTATGTGTTATTTTACGCGGGTCTTCCGATAGCTGGTGTCCCTGTGATAGCCATAAGCGGTAAAGGCCAATGTCCACAAGTGGCCTTCCCGGGTTCATCATGATGTCATTAAATAATTCCATGTTATCAATAGGTGTAAGATGCTCACACGCACTCTAAGCTTTCTTCGTCTTGATATTTAAAAATGTTAATGTCTACAGGCTATTTGTAATGTGGCTGCACGATCGATATGGCATACGTGATAATACACGGACTTACGGAGAAGCCTCAAGCTGTGGTCGTGATGGCTACTTTGCGGAGCTGATAACGGCTTCTGACGTTACGGAACAAGTGATGAGGATACTGCGGGTCATGGAACGGCCACTCGTCGCTCAGCGAAAGGAACGACTAACTGTTTATAGCGATATCTACGCACGTGTGGAGGTAAGATCGAACAATGAACAGCCGATTGAAGAACAAGTTGGAAGACTGCGATTTCAATTAATTTAGCATTAGTTCAAAAATATAGGCTCGTTTTCCAGATGAAAAAAAAACGTTCGATATACAGATGTCTATTGAACGTTTATGTATTTATTTATTAAACAATTTATGTACACGCAAAGTAATATTACAATGAAAAATAAAAAGATATTTTGTATAAAAGCACTGCTTATTTAATATTGGGATTTCTTCCAACAGACCCGATAATGGACAGACTCTAAGTGACGCAGATTTAGTGTGCACTCTCATAATAAATATCACAATATTAATACACACAATATGTATAAAATAAAGATAATAAATCCAAATAGATACAAATAATTGCTTAAAGGCTAAAATTATTAACAAACTATTAAATATTATATATTATTTATAAACATCTTAATTTTACCATAACGTAGCGGCTCAAATCAAAGTTCATGCAAACAAGTCGCAGTCTCAGAAGAAAACAGAAGTACAGTTTTCTTCTAAGATAATTGCTGCCACCACGTGGAAGTAGAATCACATAAAATATTCGAAATTAAAACGGAAATTTTAAAATTATTGTAAACACGATAAAATTTTAGGCTTTACGGCTTAACGTATAATATAACCTACATACATTATCTCTTTTCTGAGAGGGGTTTGGAGCAACAGAAAGTCCGCTGACAGCTCCCAGTACGTGTTGGCGGACCTTACATATGAGAGAAAACTTTTTTTATAATATCTCACACACGCAGGTCTCCTCACAATTATTATTTTCAACCATGGTGAGCTATGCTGCAGCTATATTAATAGTATAATTATAGTACGAATGGGTCGGCTCGACCGGAGAAGGACCACGCTATCACAGAATACCAGCGTAAAATAGCAGCTTAATGCTGCTGTGTTTCGTATGGTGAGGGTAGAGAACCGCAGACCCTTTTTACTGGAAAAGAGGCATTTTATCTTAGTCCTCACGGGTGATAACGCGTCTGCATTTTAATTCGCAAACGAAGATAGATGTAGAGGTCTATGGGCCACAGCAGCCACTTATCATCAGGTGGACTGTGTGCTCGCTTGTTACCCTTATTCTATAAAAAAAAATTGTAAGTTAGCACTTAAGAATCTTAAAATTGCAATTGAATAGGTTACCATGAGGATCGAAATCGGTCTGATCGCGTAATGTATTTTTTTACTTTTCAACAGGATCCGAGAAGGTTAGAATATTACTGGAAGCAAAAGGAGAACGCTGAACAAGTTTATAGATATAAGCAACTCCGAAAGAGTAAAGCTAATTTGCTAAATCAGTCTAAAATGTATGCAGACTACATGCGTCAATTAAATCTGGTAAGTTTAAATTAATAAAATTATAATGGCAACCTTTTGGTAACAATAAAATTTGTTTTGGTTTTGGCGGGAACTTGATCGGCGGCGGTTTGCTGCTCCTGTTTTATAGTTTAAATAATAGTTTGAAGTGCATTTTGATATGTAAAAGTGGTGCGATTTTATGTATTAACTGCCTACGCATGTGACCTATTAGTGGAAACGGTGAAACAAGGTGCTCTGATGGTGATGGATTCTCAAGATAGCTGTTTGCATAGGCGCCTTTAGATACCATCACCAACTGTCAGCTGTCTACTGGCTCAAGTTGCCGTCAAAATCTCCCAAGGGCTGCACAATGTGACGCATCAACATATTGTGAAGTAGTGAACTATGAAGGATAATTATACATTTGGAGAAATTATAATAAACCGAATAAAAATACTCAAGACTTGGCCTAAAGGTCTAGATACCAGGCCATAAACTCCAAAAAAAAACGTAATAATGAATGACGAAAACGTGAAATGAATATCTTAATGAAAACTATAATATAAACTTCAAAAAAAAATAACATTTCTTTCAATGTTATTATTCTGATCTTACAAAATATTTTTACAAATTTCAGGATGATTTAGGCTACTACTATGAAGGTGAGGATTTAAACTATCGACTTCAAATTAGTGTGTCCGTGCCTGTATTCGATCACACTACAATAGAGGTAATTTCTTCAAATAATATTATACTTTAATGGACAAATACTCAAACGGTACTCAATTTTAAGATATCGTTAAGTCTCGTGGTGTTACAGTCACTTTGACTTAAAGTGATAGAGACAGCCCGAGACCTAACGGCATCTTAAAATTGAGTAGCGAAAGATATAGAGACAGCACGAGACTTAAGATGAGATTAAAATTAAGTAGTGTTTGACTATTTGGGCATATGATTTTTATTTCTTTTTTTTTAAAACAACCTTATATTTTCAAATTAAACGTACCTAAGTCTTACAAGAATTATTATTTGACTTTTAAATTTGACTACTTTTTTTTTTTCAGAACATCACAATTACACTTAACGAGGTAAGTGAGGATTTAATTCAAAATAAATTAAATTATTAGAAATTCCCAAATCCATGTTAACGTAGTAGAATCACGCTGCAGCTACTACATTATGGTTGTAGAACAAATGGGCAAACTCGACCGAGGTACTATCACGTTCTCACAGAATACCAGCGTAAAAAGCATCTTCATACTGCTGTGTTTCGTTTGATGAGTGTAGAGAATCGGAGACCCTTTTTACTGGAAACGAGGCATTATATCTTAGTCCTCAGGGGGGACAACGTATTTATATTTTCATTCTTATTCGAGAATAGATGTGTTTATGGGCCGCATCATCCACTTGCCATCAGGTGTGGACTGTGTGCTTCTTTGTTACTAGTTCTTTATTACCTTATTGAATGTAAAAAAATGGTATAACAATAATTTTATCTTATTAAATACTTGATAATTAATATTTTTTTCAGGAATCGCAAAGAAATTCCACAAGAACTGTAAGTATTTTCTCATTTTTTTGTTTTGCTTTTGAATTGTAAATATTAAAGATTATTAAATTTATGTGTGGTTAATTCGCTACAAATATACGATTTCAATCGCTTTGTCTCATACCACAATAAATATCTATTGAAAATGGCACCCACGCCTAAGGCCCGCCACATACACACGGAATTCCGTTTCGGGATTTTGTTTCGGAATTCCGAACGGGTCGGCCACACACATACGGAATCACGTTTTGCCCGCAAAATTTCGAACGGAAGACTAGCGTACGTGTGTGACAAGTCATAGATTTTATATGAACTTGCTGCGTTCGGAATCTCGAATCGGAATATCGAAACGGAATCCCGAAACGGAATTCCGTATGTATGTGGCGAGCGTAATTGTAATCCTATTGCACGTCTTAGGCCCGCCACATACATACGGAATTCCGTTTCGGGATTCCGTTTCGAAATTCAGAATGGGTCGGCCACACACATACGGAATCCCGTTTTGCTCGCAAAATTTTGAACGTTAAAAATACCGTACGTGTGTGGCGGGTTATAGATTTTATATGGACTTGCTGCGTTCGGGATTCCGAATCGGTATATCGGAACGGAATCTCGAAATGTGACCGGCCTTACAACGTGAGTGAGTGCTCTACTCTAGATATGTGGCCATACCTCAATTTCGCTACATAAAATCCATATTATAATTAACGGAACAAAAACTATAGATAATGAATTATAAGTTTAGTTTATTTTCTAATTGATTTTTTTTGATTACATAACATTAACATAAATATAATTAAAGAATTAGAAGGTCTGTGTTGGGAACAGTACAGCACCAGTATTCAACTCCAGTTTCATTTCCCTGTGTTGCCTCTTAGATACATCGCCACTACACGGCATCTAGTTACAGACGCTTCTTTGCTTTGCTTTATTTAATAAGCTTATAAGGTTCGAGGAGTGTACACGTTACACGTGTGTATTATGGTGTATTTAAGTAGAGTAAGATTATTTATTACGTACAAAACCGTCTGAAGTAATTTAAATTCCTATTACAGTATCCAGTCAACAGGCTTCTTGGTGTTGCCGGGGTTGATATACCAATAGATCATCTAAAATTGTACGTCCCATACTACCAGGTCAGGATATTATGTCTTTAAATTTTTATCAAATACCATAAACAAAGGCTCTTATATAACAATATGGTTTGGTTTATTGACCACTTTATTTTTTTAATCAAAAGAAGTATGTTAGACACATATTTCTTTTGATTAAAAAAAGACTAAGAAATAAAATGGCGCTTACGATGTCGCGTGTTAACGCGATATTACTTTTATTTTTTTTTCATGTTGAATCATCACTACAAAATCTACAAATCAACAACAAGGAATTCATAAGAATAATAAGTACACAAATCATATCTTAGTGTTTAATCGATAACTGCAAGCAATAAAATTTATTTTCCTAGGTACTGAATGTTCGTTGTCTGATATCAGATTGAGTACTTTGATTAGAAATTGTAGGTCAACCGTCTGTGCACTTCACGTTTATGTTTATACTAAACAATGTCTCTCAGATGATCAATGATAATCAGGACCTTCAATCGTGTCCATAATATCAAACATAAAAGCATGGACGTATAAATATGTATATATTAAAATAGTATATATGTAAAATATACCTTATTTATACGTCCATGCATAAAAGAAATATGGAGAAGTGGCATGAAAGAGCCAGTTTACTAAACGGAGCAAAACAGCATAGTTTGAATGAAATAAATGATGATTTGTTTTCTTCAATTATTATTTATTTATTAAAGTAGGAAAAAACCTTAAACGCTATGGAAAAATCAACGAAATATTAATTTAAAAAAAAATGTATTTTTGGCGCTTTCGTAACATTTCGGTTTTGAAAGTGCTACTAAAAGTTATGAAAGAGCCAGTCTGTATTATAAAGTTTAATTGTGAAAATTATGCAAAATAATAATAATTCCATACAAAATTTTATACAATTGGCGGACTTAATGCCTTTCAAAGCTCTTCCAAAGGCCTTTTCGTATTTTTTTACGCGCGCATGTTACTATGAATTATCGTGCATCTTACTGAATAATGTTTCCCCCGGTGCGGTGCGGGAGGACGACGCTTACACAGACATGCACGGGCGGTGACTGGTGACGCGCGCTTATTCGAGTTTTATTCGAAACGAAAAGTTTTGCTATTTTGTAATTTGGACGCCAAAGACAAAAGACGGCATGGAAATTCATATAATTGAAAGAGGTGATGCATTTTGGACGACAGACAAAATTTTAAAATTTTCGTCTGTAATATAATATAATTATAAAAGTAAAAAAAAAGCAAAGTCTATATACGATAACTATTATATAAAATTGCAACAATTTCATTGGTGCCGACGGGGATCGAATTTTTTTATTTTTTAAAATAACGTTACCCCCACACTAGGATTTTCTCCTGTATCGTGGAGGCAGTTTACAAACATCCAGACCCGGAACAGTTATTTGTAGGCCATACAAATACTTGTTCCGTGCGGGATTCGAACCCGCGGCTCCCAGTACAACAATTAATTGCTAAGCCACTGCGCCACGGAGCTGTCAAATAACCGTTATTCCGTTTATTAGATACCGTTTATTCAGGTATTTCGTTCCCGTAGGATAATTTTCGAGTTACACACGTTCGAAGCCGAACTCTTGAGTGATCGTTGCATGACCACTCGGGGAAAACTAAACATTTTAAAATAAGCAATCTATATTAGGTATATAGAGCCACAGCGCCTAATAATTTCGCGGTTTCACCCGCGTCATCACGTGTCCGTAATGCGTGGCATGACATGACACCTAGTTCAAGCATTTTATATAAGTAATTGCAATCAAATATTTTATTTCATAGTAATGTATGGAAAAATTGTCATAATTAATGGAGTGCTTTTATTTTATCTGTAGGCATATTATGCGCGGTTTTTTTTTTCGTTTTAAAGAAAAACGTACACGATACATGAAAAGTGTGTAGGCAAGAAATGATTCTTGATAAATTTGCTATCAACCTCTTATACTTATTATCTTATTAATCAATTAAACTTTCAAAATACCATAGCAACGTGAAATGAAAGAGTTCGGAAATAAAGATGTAACTAATCATTGTTACGCTCACCCACAAGATAGAAAAAAGTACTCAATTAATTTTGAATTTATTTTAGCTACTAGCTGTTCCCCGCGACTTCGTCCGCGTTTAGTTTAGGGCGTTAATTTTTTTGCACGGACACCTAATAAATTTTCCAAAATTTAAGCAGTCTAAGTTACTTCTTATAACATGAGCTATCTACTAGTGAAAGTCCCGTCAAAATCGGTCCAGCCGTTTTGGATATTAACCGGAACAAACAGACTGACAGACATAAAAAAATGTTAAAAATTGTGTTGATGTTATAAGTACCATATATAATTTCATATACAATTGGTAAAAAGCTGTTATTTTGACATTACAAACAGACACTTCAAATTTATTTATTTGTGTAGATATAGATAATGATTGAACTAACGGCTAACGGCGGATGTTGCATCGTGTTCGTGTAACTTCGTTTTTGTTGAAACGGTTCGGAACGCCGAAGACCTGCGTGAATACTAGTGTCGATATGCTCATCACTGATACTATCTCTGTCGGGCACGATGCCATGTGAGACAGCGTGCTTTTTGCCCGCGCCCACCATCGAGTTCGAGCCCGCGACTTGTGCCATTCTCTACCAGACAACCACGAGCTAAGCGGGTGCTATAAAAATATGAAAATATGTATATACATAAATATAAATGTAAAAGCAAACATAACATACGTTTAAATAAACTTCTCTGCGTTGCATCAATAATTATTATAAGTTAAACATATATATAAAAATTTCTTTTTTTTTTGCAACCTCTGGCTGGAGCCCAGATAATTCACTTGTAAAAATATATCACTACAAATAAATAAAAATAATAATATACTCTACACCTGATACATAGTATACGCAATTTTTAAATAATAATATAATAATAATATAATATAATAATAATATAATATAAATAATTATAACACATATTTTAAGGTTACTTACACATACGAACATATACAATACCAGCATATTATAAAATTTATAATATAAACCCATATCTACATAAGTAGAGACATTTAAGAAATTTAGCCACTGGAAGATGAAAGCTAATGATCGGACACCATTCTCTTAAAGGCAGCAGAAGTCTGTTCCTAATATATGGAGGTAATTTATTCCAAAGCCTTGTAGTCTCCGCAGCGATTAATTTTTCTCAAATCATCACGATTTGCAGGCGGATTGATGACCTTAATGCCTGACGTCTTGCGCCAATGACGGTGTTGTCCCTCGTCGACCTCTCTCTTCTTCTCTTCGATCTTACGCCTAACGTAAATGAGATGATCATATCGCCATCTATCGCAAGTCATAAGATTTTTCTACCATTTCCATTAGATGCCTTTTTTCGACACTTACCGGGCGAAATGGAGTGATGGATTATCTTATGCCACCAATGTGGGATACATTGGTGGCATAAGTGGTTTCAACCTATTAAAGTCCACTGCTGAACACAAGCCACCCCCCATAGATTGCCTCGTAGGGGGTTATTTGCCATAGTTGCCACGCTTGGCAAGCGGGTTGGCAAGCCCAGTTGTTTTTGTTTTTAGTCGTTATTAGGTAGACGCTGCTGCCCATCTCCTGATTTGTTTCCCTCTGTCGCCCCTTACACCCACGGGATGATATGCGGTAGTGGATATTCTTACACCGCCACTACATGTCACAGATACATTGAAAGAAGGCATTATACTAACCAATGTACTGTGTTCTTTCAGCTGGGGCCGGGCGGATTTTTTATTTTACTCGATCATCGCGGTAACGTTGTATTACATGACAATATTAAACCTGCAGTAAGTATTTTTCACGCGTATTATCAAGATAGGTGAAAGAAATCTTTTAATAATGCATCCACGATATCATCCATCATAGTAGACATATATATCATTGAGTGTAATGTAGTAGTAGTACTGATAGATTTCAACCATGTTGCCACCAGTAGCTTGAAAGGAGAAGAAGACGTCTCCATACATTCTTGGGCCCAAGTGTTAACAAGATGAAAGTAGGACCATTTGAAAGCGTATATATAAACAATTCAAAGTTGAAAATCTGGCAAGATTTGTCAATCTAGGAGCTGAGTTATTGAAGAATAAGTAAAAGTGAGATTATCTATTACCTACACTGTAACAGGTGATTTTTCACTGTTATTACACTGTAACAGGCTATTTTTCACTATAATTACTTAAAGATATAAAAGCAGGATCAGTATATAATCACTAAAAAGCTGTGGTTGATAATAAAACGAAATGGTGAAACGATTAACGAAAGTTAAATCAACAATTAAATGAAGTGAATATTAGGGATATCGATATGAGATCGATTACTTGAATTGTTGTTGAAATTGTTGCTTTTTGGAATTTTGATATTTTGTATTTTTTGTTATTAATTTGTAGATATGTACGCAATTTTTTTATCTGCCTAGTTAACACAGAAACATAATCGAAAATACGTATTAAAATACTTATTTTAGATTATATTGCACTCGTTTCAAATCATATCGAAAATCTGTTAGTTTGAAGTTTGAACTGTCCACTTTCAAAATGAGAAGTCCTCTATTGTAAGATAACGTCCAGAAACGAGAATTTCACTAGTTTATGGTAATCGATTTATTGCCGTAAAGAATACACTACAATCGATTTTCCAACTTATTTCTTATTTTATTGTTTTTTCGAAATCTAGATTGTAAAAAGAGCTAATTTTTTGTATTTTACTTAAGAAAAATATGGCCAATTTTTTAAAGTATATTCCAATTAGTTAACTTCAGGCCCAAAAAAATCCCATTCTGCTTTTCATTCGTTCTAAATCCTCATTTTAATGCCCATCCTTGTACAACTAGTCTGGCCGTAAATAATGTTAGAATTTAAAAAGATCTTCTTTTAAATTCAAATTCGTACAAAGGAGTTTTGGTGGGAACTTGGCTGCTTGCAGGTTGTCGCTGTTTAACCGTTTACATAATGGTTTAAAGAAGACTTTTTCACGTAAAAGTTATGCAAATTTGTTTATTGTGTGAACTTAATTGAAACGACGGAATATGCGCTCTAATGTTAATATAAGCTTCTAGTTTATTAATCGGATCGCTTAGGTAGGTAGGTAATGTCGTCATCCACTGTCTGCCGCCTTAAGCTGTTGTTGAAATTTCCCAACACATCACAATGTGATGGATTAATAAATTGTAAGAAGTTGTTGAACAAATTATTATAAAGGAACTTAAGTAAAAAGTTAATATAGAACGTATTATTATTTTTATATAAATATCACCTTATCTACCTATAGTGGCAGGTGTCGCCTTTTAAGCTTAACATAGCCTGTGTCAGGAGACACTGCTCTTCCTTAATTTTAATAAACTACTAGCGTTCCGCCTCGACTGGACGGTTGATTTCTGGATCCTCGACAACAACGCCGCCTACCGGTATCAATTTTGAATCTAAACCATTCTCTCAAAAACAAAATTTCATCAAAGACAGTCCAGCCGTTTAGGAGGAGTTCAGTCACATACACACGGATAGAAGAATTACATAACTTTAACGTGGTAGAACCATGCTGCAGCTATACTAGTAGTATAGTTGTAGCACGCATGGGTCGGCTTTATCGGGGATGGACCTCGCTCTCACAGAATACCAGCTTAAAATAGCAGCTTCAAACTGCTGTGTTTCGTATGGTGAGTGTAGAGAACCGGAGACCCATTTAACTAGAAAAGAGGCATTCTATCTTAGTCCTCACGGGTGGCAGCGCATGTGCATTTTGACTCGCAAACGAGGATAGATGTAGATGTCTATGGGCCACAGCAACCATTTACCATCAGGTGGACTGTGTGCTCGTTTGTCACCCTATCCTATAAAAAACACATAATGTGTAATATGCATGTGTTATATATATAAACTTTTCTCTTAAATTATTCTGTTTATTGATGAAAAGTGCATCAAAACTCGTTGCGTAGTTAAAAGATCTAAGTGTACAGACAGCGGAAAGCGACTCTATTTTATACTATGTAGAAATAAATTACATTTTTTGTTAAATTAAGAACAAAAATACGTGCTTAATGTTACGTGCTAATAAAAATCCGAAATTAACCATTGTTAAATCCAAAGGTTTGTTAGATATTAAACAAAAAAGTTAAATATTAACACTGATTCTGTCAACAGTTTGATGGTGACATACTTAAACCCGGATACCGCACAGTGGACTTTTTAGACCTGGAGCAAGCGGCAGCTGACCACTTACCACGAGAGTATCCTAAGGAATGGTTGGAGGTAATGTGCAAATAGATTTGTATTTTGCTATATTATATAAAATAGATATTTTACAAGTAACTGTTATACAGCACATAAAGCCGGATCTACATATGATCATCTTGATCAGCGTATCGTATTGAGTACTTACTTTGTATCTTAAGCATGTAGGTACGCCCGTTTGACCACATCCTGTCACTAGCCGTATCGTGTCAAAAATGTCCTCATACCTTTTCCCTATCCAAAATTTTCAAGACGGTGTAGCGGCCATGGTTTTTTCAGTCGTTTGATATGGGATAACTTTTTCTCTCAAATACCTATCTAAACAGGCATCTAAATAAAATTTTATTTCAGTTATATTCAGTGTTGCAAAATATCAAATATACCAAAATAAATATCGTAACAAAACCAATGCGTCGGCCGCCATAATGTGAATTATTTAAAATTCATCCCTTTGCCCCTTTGATAATCGGATAAAAGCCGACTACAGATGGGACGTGGCATAGCAGGTATCGTATCGCATTCGCGTATCGTCATAATAGTAGATATCGAAATAAATCCATCGCCCGATCACAATACGTTTATCCGATACGAAGTGGGTCAAATACGAGGTTTTGTGCGAAGCTTGGCGTATTATAGTTCGGCCGTTCAGAGAATGCGTTCCTGACACCTTTCA
Source organism: Parnassius glacialis (assembly GCA_033319125.1). Classification (NCBI taxonomy): domain Eukaryota; kingdom Metazoa; phylum Arthropoda; class Insecta; order Lepidoptera; family Papilionidae; genus Parnassius; species Parnassius glacialis. The sequence continues at coordinate 33,410,791 of JAVANC010000028.1, read as the reverse complement.
GTTAGTCACGACTAGTGATGGGCACAACATAACAAGTTCGTTACCGTTCCTCCAAAATGAACCGCCGCGTTATTTTTAAGATTATTTTCGTTTTAAATTGGCGGAATCATTTAAAATATAAATTAATTTAAGTGGAAACCAAAAAAAGGTAATATTAATATAATAAAATTGTTTTATTTATTCTTTGTTACAAAGTTACAATCTGTATTTCTATGCAATAAAGAACATTGAATTGAATGTGCGTACAGAATATTAATCAGACTCCGATTCGCTTGAGGAGGTGGTGTCTTCATCATCATCTTCGCCTACATGTATAATTATATTATTATCAATAACAGAATCAATCCTGATATCTCGGTCAAAATGTTCCACAATCAGGTTTTTAGTCTTCTCAACAACCTTTGCCCAGTCATCTCTTGTGACTTCCCCGCAGGCTTCTTTTAATAGGGTCATCATCTTTTTCGTGCTGAATGGCGGGGAAGTATTGTGGCGGGCGGCGTAACCTTTTATTTGAGCCCAGATTGGCTCAATCGCGTTATATTGGCAATGATACGGTGGAATTCTTAGAACGCGATGACAGTACTCCAGAGCCAGTTCATCGATTTCGTATCGCACATTTGCCGCTTTATTTTCTTTAACTAATTTAATTAGCTCTGGTTTTAGCATCTGCATATTTGCGTCAATGCCTTTTGCTTGTAACCAAGCCACCATTTCTTCTTTTTTATTAGCTTGGGTAGGTGGTTTCTGTATTTGAACCGAGTGATAGGAGGCATTATCCATGAATATTACAGAAGGCTCTGGTAGGCTGGGCAAAAGCACGTTCTGAAACCACTCTTTAAATGTAGTGGCATTCATTTCCTCGTGGTAGTCACTTGTGGTTTTTGATTGAAATGCCAGTAACGCGTTCTCCACAAAGCCGTATTTTGCAGAACCTGCGTGGCATATTATCAGACGGGCCCCCTTACCCATTGGTACTTTCGATGTCGACGCTTGTGTATCATCCGTCCAAGAACGGGAAACCGTGTGATTGGCGTTTAGCCATGTCTCGTCAATGAACACGACATTATCCCAGTTATCAATATTTTTTGCTTCTCTCAAAAAACTTATCCGTTTTAAAATTATGTCGTATCGTTCTGATAAAATTTTTCTTTTGTCTGTTTTTTTATACGAAAAACCAATATCTTTTAAGATTTTGGTTAAAGCAGTTTTACCCCCGCTAAACAGTCCAGCTTTTCTTAACGATGCCAAAAGCTTCTTCCTGTTGAGATATTCATTTCTGGAATAGTAACCATATATATGATTTCTGATTGCATCGGCGTCAAAGGTGTCAATATCTGTCACGGGTTTAGTTCTACGTTTCTTCTTCGGAGTACGTAAAATATTATCTTCCGTGCCAGTAGAGCCGAACTTTTCTTTATTAATATTTGTTATCGTTCGTTTGCTAACTCCAAGCGCCTGAGAGACGCGTTCTTGTACTTGTTCGACAGGTAACAGGGGTCCGCCATTTTGCCGCTCCCGCTCAAAGTAATCTTGCAGCTTGATGATTAATTCACGGGCTCCACTTTTCAATGTTTGTCCACGTTTAGGCATTATTATGCACCAAAAGTAAAAAGAACGCAATACAAAACACAATCGAAGTCCGAATTAGCGCCGATGTCAGTTTGAAAAGCAGAAACAATCCATTAAACGAAAGCCGGGTAATCAAATAAAAACAGATCGAAAACACTTGAAGAACGTGGTCTATGCGCACGAAACGACAACAGACGACTGTTTTAGCGTCACAAAATGGCGGCCCATAACGTAATATAAAAATGCTACTTTCTTTCGCGCGTTCGGTTTGGTCGTAGTTTTATTTTTATATTTAATAAAAGTTATCTTATAGTCCATTATTTTCAAATTCTTAAAAAGAAAAACAAAACGTATTATTTTATAAAGTATAACTGTATAAGAACAGATTACGATACTGTTATTGCCTGTTATTGTTAGCACAGCACTACAAATATAAAGCGCTGACATAACCTTGTAATAGCGCAGTATAGATTTAGAAAAATATTGTTTACCAAATTATTTGACACTCAGTTTGGCACAAAATTATAACATTCATTGATTATTGATATAATAATGTTGTTTTAATGCTCATCAATTGTTAAAACGGTAAACAACCAGCAAAAATATTTTTATCGTAACTGCAACGCCATTACAAAGTTACGTCGTCAGTTCAATCACGACGTGTCAGAGACGCATTCTCTGAACGGCCGAACTATACGAGTAGATATGGTCACAACAGTGAATCAAATGATCGCGTATAATTTTGCGTCCAAACTGGCAATCAGATACACGTCTGCGCCACGCGATGGAGATACGATACACCAATATGATCAAATGTAGACCAGGCCTAATATACTATATTATAATATAGTGTTTAAAATATTCTGTTTACAAGAAACAAACGAACGCATAGTCTATCCGATAGTAAGTGCCCGTAGGCACCTCCATGTAATCTCCATTAAATCAAAGGGCCTAATTTCTGTATAATATTTTAAAAAAAATTTAAGATGTTTGGATGCTTGTTACTCAATCAAAATACACGGCTAAATAGATTTGCATGAAATTTGGCACATAAATAGACTCTGTAAGTATTGGATTATCACATGGGATGCTTCTTACCACGGATGAATAAAACTGACGGCTTGAAAATTAATCTTAAACTATCCCTATTTCCATGGAAGAGGAATCCCAGGCTGAAGTACGTAATACCATTATATTCTGTGGCTGAAGGTAGTTATTCAGCTACACTTTAATTTTTTTTTATAGGATAAGGGTAACAAACGAGCACACAGTCCACCTGATGGTAAGTGGTTGCTGCGGCCCATGGACATCTACATCTATCCTCTATTACAAATCAAAATGTAGATGCGTTGTCACCCGTGAGGACTAAGATGGAATGCCTCATTTACAGTAAAAAGGGCCTCCGGCCACCTGCACTCACCAAGCGAAACGCAGAGGTAAACCTCTACTTCACGCTGGATAATACACCAAATGTACTCATAATAATCTTTTAAATTATTTTGTATTAAATCTATGTTTCAAAAATGGTAGAGCTATGCATGTAATATGCATTAGGTTCCTCATTTCGATACACAAAAAGAGGAAATAATCTATTTCATAAAGCGACGAAAATGAAAAGTAACCGACGCATAAATAGTATATAGAATAAGTAAAGGCGATTGTTTATTTGTAAATCAGTGCTCGTGTATTGTTTTATTACTTATTAATTACTGTTATCGATAGATGTGAATATGACTGATTCATTATCATTCGCTGATAATGTCCTTAGTAAGGTTTTTAATTTTATTTAAATAAAATATATAGGTATACAATACAATAAATTGACTCGTTGTTGTAAGGTCAAAGTACTGAAAGGTGTTTTTACAGTGTTGTAAAAATACTTAACTTTACTTAAGATGAGACGTGAAGAAGAAACCTAGGCTCCTTGGCCGAATAGTCTATAATCACCACGTTTTAAATAAGGCTACTTCTATTGGAATATACGAGAGAAACTCGTAGAACCCAGGGTACGAAACCTATCCAACTACAGAGAGCTGTAGTACTGGGTGACGGCATAAGCCCTGAAATATTTTACGTGAATTCTAACTAAAATTCCATAGAATTAAAACGTGATTATTTAAGTGATTATATATTTTACTTTATAGGACGTAATAATTATGTAGTTAAAATGTTTGTTATAGTATATACATATATAGATCCTAGGTAGTAATTTCTTTTTAGTTCCGCAAATCGTTGATTATCGACTATCCCGAAGGAAACAAAACAATGCACAGTAAATACATATATGAAGACGGGATGCGAGGGATGTTAGAAATGCGGGTGTACCACTGGAAGCGTATACTGGATCATTACACGGCGGTGGTGGTGCTTCCAAAGAGGGAAGGCCGTCGCGCAGTACCTGATGCGAGGCATTTTACCCAACAACTCGCTAAGGAAGCCTATTTGACGATGTCTGAAACAGATTTTTCTGTGCATCCTGACTGGTAACTAAAGACAAGAAATAATTTAAAAATTCTACATTAGATTTATTGTAATTCATCTCTACGTGATAGCATATTTTTTATAGAATAGGAAGATAAACGAGCACACAGTCCACCTGATGGTAAGTGGTTGCCGTGGCCCATAGCCATCTACATCTATCCTCGTTTGCGAATTAAAATGCTAATGCGCTGTCTGCCGTGAGGACTAAGATGGAATGCCCCGTTTCCAGTAAAATAGGTCTCCGGTTCTCTACACTCACCATACGAAACACAGCAGCATTAAGCTGCTATTTTACGCTGGTATTCTGTGAGAGCGTCGTCCTTCCCCGGTCGAGCCGCCGACTCATTCGTGCTACAGCTATACTATTAATATAGTTGCAGCATGGCTCTACCAGGTGAGTACCACTCTATTTAATCTAATATCTAATATATCTAAATAATTTCTTCTTGCGGGCAGGAGAGTTTTTTTTTGTTTTATAAACTTAGGTTGACAAACGAGCACACAGTCCACCTGATGGTAAGTGGTTGCTGTGGCCCATAGACATCTACATCTATTCTCGATTACGAATCAAAATGCAGATGCGTTGTCACCCGTGAGAACTAAGATGGAATGCCCCGTTTCCAGTAAAAAAGGGTATCCGGTTCTCTAAACTCACCATACGAAACACAGCAGAGTTATGCTGCTATTTTACGCTGGTATTCTGTCAGAACATGGTCCTTCCCTGGTCGAGCCGACCCATTCGTGCAACAACTATACCAGTAATATAGCTGCAGCATGGCTCTACCAAATAGTTTCATAAAATAATTGGAAACCAACTCGTACCTTAATGTAATTTAATGTAAATCTTTTTTTTTGCAATTTGCAAGAAAATTCATGAATATATATGTGATAAACTTAATTTGAATCACTATTCATAGAGATGAGAAACTGTATTTAAGGCCGTCAGCTAAAAATGTTATACGTGTAACCTCTATCCTAAAGGGTTTAATTAGACTTCAGTTTGCAAGATTACAGCAAATCCATCTGTGATGATGAATGATGATAATATTGATTTCAAATGAATGAATGTTTTATTCGTCACACAACACAAGTTACAAAGAAATTAAATTAACAAACAAAACAAAAAATATATACAAATACATTGCAGCAACGAAAAAATTGTTTTTAATGAATGCAGCTTAGAATTTGAACCGAAAAGTAACCTCAGTAAGCAGACTACGCAAAGCCCACAACGCTTGCCCATACGACAGCTGCACTAAAAGTATCGGGAATGGAATATTTCCACTGTTCCTGTCATATTAAAATCTTTTTAATTGAAAACTCCTTGGTTTTAAAAATCGAATACCATTTATTTATTTAAAAAAAGATTCTCGGTCTTGTCACAAGGTTTTGTCAAACTTGTTTAGTCGTTGAGAAAATGGAATTGACTCGAGAAAATTCAAGAGCGATGATTTATTATGACTTTCGAAGTAGTTTAACACAAAAACCTGAATGATGAAGCCCCATATAAAACCACAATTTATCGCTGGTTTGCTGAATTTCAACGTGGATGTGTCAAGCACAGTGATGATCCTCGTCAAGGTCGTCCAAAAACTGCAGTCACCCAAGAAAACGTTGATGCTGTGCGTAAGCTGATTGAGGAAGATCGACATGTGACATACCGCGAAATTCAGGCAACTTTAGATATTGGCATGAGTCAAATACAAATAATCTTGCATAAACAATTAGTTTTAAAAAAGTTGTTTTCCCGATGGATACCGCATTCGCTCTGTGAAGAGCAAAAAGCGGCTCGCGTTACTTGGTGCGTCAGAACTCTCGAAAGATTCCACGCAGGATCCTCAAATGCTGTATACAAAATCGTATCAGGTGATGAATCCTGGATATACGCGTACGAACCCGAAACAAAAAACGGTTAATGCAGAATGGTATGCTAGCATTTGTTTGCCACAGGTCGTTTCTGAACTCCGTAAAGAGAACTGCAACCGCCGCATCATCCTCCATCACGACAATGCGAGTTCTCACACCGCACACAGAACAAAAGAGTTTTTAGAGCAAGAAAACATATAATTATTAGACCATCCGCCGTACAGCCCCGACCTAAGCCCTAATGATTTCTATACTTTCCCTAAAATAAAGAATAAATTGCGTGGACAGAGATTTTCATCACCTGAAGGAGCTGTGGACGCCTACAAAACGGCCATTTTGGAGACCCCAACTTCCGAATGGAATGGTTGCTTCAATGATTGGTTCCATCGTATGGAAAAATGTGTCAAATTTCGCGGGGAATACTTCGAAAAGCAATAAATACATTTTTAAATAGTAATCTTGTGTCACTTCCTTGAACTTCACTGAAAATTTCGGGAATCACCCGAAATTTTCAGTGCCGCCCTCGTAGAAGACATACTCAAACAGTTTTTTTCGGCTGAATATGAATTATTAAAAATAATCACACTGTATTTTATTATTATGTATGCAACAAATATCTCTTAATTTTTAATTTCTAAAATTTTAAAATTTGTCATATTATCATAGGCTTTACTGTCGTCATGTGGAACCTCATTTCGATACACAAAAAGACGAAATACTCCATTTCATAAAGCGACGAAAAAATGAAGCACACTTCCAAATGCAAAATCTTAAGCACATCTTCTCCCCGATTCCACCAACGTTACAAGAATTGCCTTATCAGTGTAAGTCTACTTAATATTTTGATTACTTTAGATAAATATTGTGTATTATAAGCTGAGCTATGGCCGTTCAGAGGCTAAACACTCGCCGGAAATTTCACAGTACGCGTTCGATTTCCGCCGTCACCAATGAAATTGTTAATTGCAATTTTAAGTGCCGATTTGCACATACGCGGCGGTGAAGGAAAACATCGTGAGGAAACCTGTATGCTTACGAAACAATATATTTCGAGGACTTGTGAAGTCCGCCAGCCCCCATTGGAGCAATGTGCGGACTAATTGCTCCATAAGTTATAATTCATTTCTGATAAGGTTTTAGTCCATAACCCGTTCCGAAATGAGAGGAGGCTAATGCCCAGCAATGGGACGTATTAATCTGTAACATAACTTTTAACTCTTATTTTTCTATAAACCTGTTGCATTTCATTACTAAACGAGATTTTTGAAGCGAAACTTTGTAGTGTTATGCTACTTACATTTCATTGTACACTAATTCTCCATTCTGTTTTGATATTCTGCATTCATGTTTTGCATCACTTTATACTATTTTTTTCATTCTGTTTTTGATTTTCTGCATTCATGTTTTGCATCACTTTATACTATTTTTCCATTCTGATTTTGATTTTCTGCATTTATATTTTGCATCACCTTTATTTCTATAGGATCCTGTAACGTTTTTACACAATAACATATCATTTTACTTCGTATTTTCACACTATTTAGCACTTTTAAAATAGCTGTCAATGAAGTCTTACCTTTTTCGGTCTTTTATTGAATTCTCTGTAACTCTACAATTTCAGGCTTCGCGCACGCTGCCGTGCATTAGTTTTTCTTATATGAATAATATCTCATTTCTTACTTAAATGTAATAGTTTCTTAATAACAGTCCTAAAACTAAAAATTGCTCAATTTGACAACCATTGTTTATGTGGTTGTTATGGTAACTTTTATTCAAATTCGTCCCTGGTATGATGTTCTTCGTACATAAATACTCTTTGGCTGTAGGTCATTTACAATAAATTTCGTTTTAATTTAAATAATTTCTCGTTCTCTCTAAAAAGGTATAAAAGCCGAACAATTGGAGAATACAGGACAGTCTCGCTTCAGTTCTCAAACGAGAAGCTTCTAATAAAGGCCTTATCCCGGGGCCGCTTTGCCCCGGGATCCTGCAAGCCTCCATCTACACGTGAAGTCGTCGGCAGTCTGCTTCAAGCGCGGGACCACACTACCTTCGGGCGCGCTACGACTGCTTGCTCCAGGCGCCGAGTGCACCTACTGCCCGCGCTACCTTCAGGCACGCTACGACTGCTTGCTCCAGGCGCCGAGTGCACCTACTGCCCGCGCTACCTCTGGGCGCGGCGACTACTTCTCCAAGTACTGAGCGCACCTACCCCAGGCGCTACGTGCGCCGGCTCCGGACGCCGCGTGTGCCCAGTCCAGTCGCTGCGTGCCGTCGCCGCTGAGAAACCTTAAGCTCTGCGTGTGCCGATTTCTACAAAAGCAGCGAGGCTCCAGGCTCCACTATAAAACTATATTGTCCTATTCTCCTACCTTTATTTTTTTTAAAAACCTAATTGTAATCTCATTTCATCCATGATCTTCATATTTCATTTTTTTATAAAATTGTAAATACTTTTCTGAAACTTTAAATATATTATTTTCTTGGTCTACTTTTGTTGTTTTGCTGTTCTTAGGTTAGGTTCTTTCTCTTTTAATTGTCGCTTCACGACAACTTCTTTATCGACGTGGTGGAGAAATTTAGTACGGAAATGTACGTGATGGTAATATGGTCACCTTAAGCTTTGCCGCCCTATAAAACTAAAACTAAGAGGAGGGCAGAGACGAAAACACAAAGTCGTATATATACAACGATGAAACGACACACGAAGAAATTTTCTGCAAAAATTTTTCTCACATGCGCCGGACATACATACTCGGTTCTATCGTTTGATATTACAAAGATTATCAAATGCTCATTTCGGTGTTTTTGACGGAGCCGGGTCGTAGCTTCTGAATTAATAATATTCTGATCATAACAGGTAACGAAGAGTTAATGACGAGGATATCCATGGAGGCGATAGCTACGGCGCAATGGTCTGAAATTGACGAATATCAAGACTGTTCCACATGTCAGCTCGGTTCTGTAATCGCCTTCTTTGCAAGTGGTAAAATTAAGATTTTTTTACACGTTGATATTTTTAGTAAATAATTAGCTCGCATTCTGTCTGCAGCTCATGGACAGTTCCTGACATAGCAAATATACTGCAAGCTATTCCTCGCAGAGACGTTTATAGGTACGAGTATATTCTATTGTTATCTCTGAGAACTAAGAAGCAACACTGTCTCACCAGTACTTCAAACGTCAGATGTTTTTGTTTTAGGTTATTATTAAGTGAATAAAAACTTTAATTAAGTATAAAAAATAACCAAATTTCGTAACATAACATATAACATTTCCTTTATTGGCCTGCCTTTATACCCGAGTCATTTTGTTATAATTCAATTCGCTATCTAGTGTAGTTATTTGTTTTACGGCGGCTACTGCCACTCATGAAGAGCGCTCGAGCATAGATACATTCACCGCTACGATAAAAACTTTACTCCAGTCTGTAGGTGGTAGGACTTTTACCTATCTGCTGCCAAGCAACACTGATGTATTCCGTCCAAATGTAAGAGAGTAAGTATAATAACAGGCTTTGAAATATTTCTTCTGCTTCAGGAAAGACAATCCATTTGTGACTTCCTTTGTCTGAAGTTATTTACAAGTTGCAAGTATTCATTATTCCATTTTTAGCCAGAAAAGAGGCCTAGCACGTTTGACACTATGCGACTACCCACATTGCGGCCAGTACTTGTGTAATTGACCGCAAGCAAAGATAATATACTCATGTAAAACTTATTTTTATTCGCATTGAAATTATATGAAGATCTTAATCCATATCTACTAATATTACTAATACAATAACAGCAGTTGCGTTTGCGATTTCGGCTAGCCGTATTTCGGAAAACCGCAAGTTGTCCGCAGGATACAGAATATAGTGTGTAATATGCGCTGTTAGATATGATAACAAATATCTAGTATGATAGGAAATTGTAGAATGTACAATTATCATCAGAGAGCGGCTTCTCGCGCTGGCAGTACTACGAGGCGACCAGTCCTCACGCCTTACCTCCGCCCGGTGCGCTGTGGTCGCGCGGCGCCACCGAAGCCTGGTTCGTGCGCGCCGCGGCCGCCGCGCCCTCGCTGCTCATCCACGCCCCGGCGGCACCGATCCGCCGACTTCGCAACAGCGACGCGCCCACACCACAAGTGAGCACGCGTATAAGTTAATCGACAGTTTGATGCTGCTGTGATGTATGGTGGGTGTAGAAATCCGTAGACTCCTTTTACTGGAAACGAGGCATTCCATCTCAGTCCTCAGGGCTGACAACGCATCTGCATTTTATTCTCAATCAATCGATCGAAGTTAAGTGTAAATTTCTATGCGCCACAGCATCCACCTACTAGAAGGTGAATTTGTGTTCGTTGCTCACAAATATTCTATTAAAAAGGCCTCCCACAAAGACCTCTATATATATTACTAGACGGGATGCGGATATATACTACAGTAACATATACGGTACGGTATACATTGCGCACTAAATTATAGTCAATTCTTCGTAACTTCCTTAGTCAACTGCGAGTAGGCGAAAAGATTAGTTCTTTGTTTTGTAAACTGCGAACACTGATTTTGCTAAATGTGACTAAGAAAACGCTGTCATTATTTATGCTTTGTTAACGTAATTTTAACTTTAATTCTGACTAGCTGTTCCCTGCGACTTCGCCCGCGTGTAATTTAGGGTTTTATTTTTTTGCGCGGAACCCTAATTATTTTTCTAAAATGAAAGTTACTTCACATAACATCAGCTATCTGCCAGGGTAAGTCCCGTCAAAATCGGTAAAGCCATTTCGGAGATTACCCGGAACAAACATACAGAAAGACAGACAAAAAAATTTAAAAATTGTATTTTTGTTATAAGTCCCGCATATAATTTCATATGCGTTTAGTAAAAAGCTGTCATTTTGACATTACAAACAGACACTTCAATTTTATTTATTTGTATAGAATAGATATGTAATAATGTAACTTCATTTCGTATTTGCCATGAAAATACAACTGCAAATGCACAGATGAGACACAGTTTTTGTTCTAAATTGCCGATCTAGTAGATTACATAGAAGTCTTTGACTCACTACGTAGACCCACGTTGCAGATGTATTGTAGCTGCATCACGAATGGGTCGGCTCGATCGAAAAGAGCCACGTTCTCACAGTATACCAGCGCAAAACAGGAGCACAGAGCTACTGTGTTTTGCTCAGTGAGCGACGAAAACCGCAAACCATTTTTAGTGGTAACAATAAGGAAACATTCTATCTGGCCTACAAATAATTGCACCGAATCAAGATGATTATCGATCTAAGTCTTTACGATACAAGAAGAAATCCTAATGTGGAGGCAACGTTGATTACAATTTTAAAAAAAGAATTTTTATTCGAAAATAAATGTAGATTTTAGAAAGGTAATATCCAGTGATGTCAGCAGCGCAACCATAGACCAAAATCCTTCGCTTGGATCCGGGAGGGCTAGTGCTTTTAAATGTCCCCCGCAAGATAAACTTAGGCGTGGGCTCTCAGCTACATCCGGCGAAGTACGGGGAGATACAGTATTTCCAAAAGACTAGAGAGACAGCGTAAACGGAATCATTCACTCTACTACTACCTGTTAAGTCTGATAGTACACGACTACTTATAGGAAGATGTTTCATTAGTATTGATTACTTTAATGCTGGCTCTAAATTCGCCTGCAAATCTTGCCGTGTATTCACGCAATTCACAACATTCGCTCAGAGCTTTTCTCGCGCTTTTAATAGAGATGCACGTCAAACTAGATGCTGACCTAATGGTAAAATTAACTATCTACTACTTATTAACATTTGTGTAAAACACTCCACTCCACCATTTCAAATAAGCTTAAAATGCTTGCATTAGGAGTGATTCGCGACTGTACTCAAAATACGGATTCGAACCCACCCACGACTTCTTGAATTAAATGTTTTTTTTATAGGATAAGACTTCATCTGATGGTAAGTGGTTGCTGCGGCCCACAGAAATCTACATCTATCCTCTATTACAAATCAAAATGTAGATACGTTATCACTTGTGAAGACTACAATGGAATGCCTCGTTTCCAGTAAAAAGCACGGAACCGTCAAAAGCCTAGGTCAAGGCCAAGCCTAAGTTTAATTATAATAAGCAATACAGGTTCGAACCAGCTGGCATCACTGAAATTGTTAATCGTAGTTTTAAGAGAATTATTTCATACAGGTAAGCGAGCACAAGATTTGGTTAACAGCGGCCAGAGTCCTGGAGTATTCCAATAAGGGCATGATTGGCGTCGCCGGTTTCCACTTCTATCCGAGGCATCTTGATGACCTTCTCAAAACCATAACTAATATACATGTAAGTTTTAATATAATTCCTATTAGTTCACGATCAAAATCTATACTCATCACTACAGTCACACCATCACAAGTCCACTTAATGGGGATTAGATGTATTTCGTAATCATTTTATACGTGGTAGAGCCATGTCGCAGCTATAACATAGTTTAAGTACAAATGGATCGGCTCGATCGGGGAATGACCAAACTCTCACAGAATACCAGCGTGAAATAGCAGCTTAATGCTGTTTGTTATGGTGAGTGCATAAAACTTGAGACCATTTTTACTGGAAACGAGGCATTCCATCTTAGTCCACAGGGGTGCCAATACATCTGATTCTTAATCGAGGTTAAATGTAGAAGTCTATAGACCTCAACATTCACTTACCATCAGGTGGACTGTGTGCTCGTTTGACACCCTTAGGCGTCGTCCTATTGCGATCGGTCGCGCGATGATGCGATGCGATTTCATCGTCCGATGAATCCGCTCGCACGATTAGAAATCATCTGTTCTATTTTGGAGCGATGCGATCACTCTCGAAATGACTCTTAACGGAGATTCATAGTTTTTGGTGTCGAGTAATATTTCTTTAATAGTGAATAGTTTTAAAAAATAAAACGTATATGACATAAATACTGTATAGAAACAGAAATCAGTGCGGTGAATTTCACAATCAGTATTACGATGTACGGCAAAACGAAGAAGATTTTTACGAAAACCCCTCCCTCAAGGCGCGTCTCCACCAAAAATGTTGAGAACATTTATGTTTCCGACATGTTGACAAATCAACAAAAGTCGGCGACATTTGTTTCAAAATGTTCCAAGAAGCGTCTCCACCGAGGGAACAAATGTCGGCAACAAGCGTATTCCTTTGATTTGCAACATTTTGAAACAAATTTTGTTGATTTGTCAACATGTCGGAAACATAAATGTCGTCAACATTTTTGGTGGAGAAGCGCCTGACAGAAACATTTGTCGGCAACACGTGTTGACAAATGTTGAGAACTTTAGTGGAGACGTGCCATTACCTCCGCCCCTTGGTCGCGCGAGCGCCATAAGGACATTCAGTACTGATTAGTAAGTTTGATCCAACGATAGTCCGATCTATACGATGCGTCGATAATCGCACGACGAAAATTGGACAATTCGGTCGCATCGCATGATCGCACGACCTTCAATAGGACATTCCGCAGATATGAGTATGTTTGAACACACGGTCGCACAATCATTTTCGTCGGACGTACGCATGATCGCTCGAGCGATGGCAATAGGACGGCACCTTACTCTATAAAAATAATTAAAAATTAAAAAATTTGTACAACCGACTTCAATATAAATTATTAAGAATAACTCAAAAACTATTGGTCAAACCTTGATCAAATTTATATGGAACCCCGCGAGAAGCATCAGCTTTCAAATAAAAAAGAATCATCGAAATCAGTTCACCCGGAAAATAGTTATGAGGTAACATACATAAAAAAGAACATACCGTCGAATTGAGTACCGTCTCCTTTTTGAAATTTGTAGAAAACAGTCGCCACACTTGTCAGACGGGTTCGCAACGGCAGTTTCATATTATTCTGTTCTGTTCTCATAAAGACGCTACTACCCAACTCCTGGATCAATTTCCCTCTGTCGTCTCTTACAACGCCCACGGGATAATGTGGAGCCGATCAAGTAATGTCGCCGTAAGGCGATGCTAGAGTATCTTTTTTTTTCATAGGTGACACCCACATACACCCAGTTCACCTGATGGTAAGTGGTTGCTATGACCCATAGACATCTACATTTATCCTCGATTGAGAATCAAAATGCAGATGCGTTATCACCCGTGAGGACTAAGATGGAATGCCTCTTTTCCAGTAAAAAGGATCTCCGGTTCTCTACACTCAGCATAAGAATCACAACAATGTTAATCTACTATTTCACGCTGGTATTCTGTGAGAGCGTGGTCCTTCCCCGGTCGAGCCGACCCATTCGTGCTACAACTATACTACTAATATAGCTGCAGCATGGCTCTACCACATATACAAACAAAATATGCCCTGCTAAATCTAAATATGCCTTATATTATAGTTTTCATTAAGATATTCATTTATTACGTTTTTTTTTTGAGTTTATGGCCTGGTATCTAGACCTTTAGGCCAAGTCTTGAGTATTTTTATTCGGTTTATTATAATTTCCCAAAGCCTTGTCTTTATGTATAATTATCCTTCATAGTTCACTGCTTCACAATATGTTGATGCGTCACATTGTACAGCCCTTGGGAGATTTTGACGACAACTTGAGCCAGCAGGCAGCTGACAGTTGGCGATGGTATCTAAAGGCGCCTATGCAAACAAACGGCTTATCTTGAGAATCCATCACCATTAGAGCACTTGTTTCACCGTTTCCACTAATAGTTCACATGCGTAGACAGTTAATACATAAAATCGCATCACTTTTGCATATCAAAATCCACTTCAAACTATTATTTAAACTATAATACAGGAGCAGCAAACCGCCGCCGGTCGAGTGCCCGCCAAAACTCGCATTTATTACGTTTAGTAATTTGAAGGATAGATAAAAAAACAATTAAACGCATTTTTTTTTATTATTTTGTCGGTGGGAGGTGTAGTGTAGCCCTACGAAAATATACATATTAGTGGAAAGGTAGAATGAGAGTAGTATAATTAGTTTTAAACTGAGCAACACGTCTCCTTTTCATTTAACACCTTCCAACATTTCAATATAAAACGCATCATTTTCAATTCTACATAAAACAATTAAATTATAGTGTACAGAAGAAGACGAGAGCAAATGTGAACCGCGCTGTGACAATAAGGATTGGTCCTGCGTTCTGATCGACGACGAAGGTTGGGTTGTAGCAAAGGTACGGGAGGACTTGGACGATGACATCGAAACCGAACCACTAAGAGAACACCTCGCCAACCTGCATCCAGCTGCTATGTCAGCGCTCCTTAATGCGAGCGTATTTAAGTTGCGTTGGATACATGATTATCAAGGCGTTTGTTTTCCGCCTCAAGATGAGGAAATACATGCCGCTGCTCCAGTAAGTCACTAATTTGGTAAACAACTAATAAATAATAGGTCGGGGAAAAAGTTTCTTCGTATTTTGTTTGTATGAAATTGAAGAAAAATCTCTTTGATTGTACTGTTTGTATCTGGCTGGTTTTAATATCAATACATATAGGACATTAAGAAAAAGAAAAATAAAAAGTAAAACACACTTTCCCGCCGTTTTTCACATGTTTTTGTCCGCCAAAATGAATGAATTAACGAAGTTTTATTACAAAAAAGGGAAAAATACGACGCAAGCCAAAGAAAATTTGTGACGTTTATGGACCTAATCACGGAATATAAAAAACAGGTTCTTTTTATATTCTGTGTACCTAATGCAGTGTGTCAGTAAGTCTGAAGGTTTCACTTCTACCGTATGTAAACTGCAGACATGTTTTTTTTTATATCTTGAATTCAAAAAAAAATCAAAATTTTAAAATATGGTAATCTTTTTATTTTAAGTTAATTTAGATTTTAGTATTCATAAATATATAAATATAATGGTAGTTCGGCTACAAGCCTATGACGTCTTTACTTTATTTTCATACAAGTTCTATAAAAATAAATTAAATTTTTAAAATTTCGTCATTAAAACACGCATGGCGTGTCACATGGCTCCCTGTTAGGGGGCACTTTTTTAATAGCTTGACTAAGGCTATCAATGCTTTTTACCACCATTTCCATTTTTATAGAACGAAGTACCATATCGGACGGTACGGGTTTGTCGAATGAGAGCTAGGCGACAAAAAGTGTAAGATTTTCTCGTCACTACCCAAGGGGTATGTCATAGTGTATTTTATTTTAAATGACGCTTCATTTTAATAGACGCTAATAATTAATTTATTTATATTTGATAATCAATAATATAATACGTTTATAAATAATATACTATGAAAGGAACTTCGTTCCAACCGAGTGTTCCACGACACTCACGCATGTTTTTTTTTTTTTATTTATGAAGATGGAATTAAAATCTCTTAACAAATCTATACCTACCATTGTCACCTCTTGACTTTAGACCTAAGTATGTAGATTTAAACATGTTATCAACTCAATTAATTATATAATATGACGGCGCCGTGACGCAAAAACTTAACAGTAAGTTTCAGTATAGAGAGCCGCGGACTCGAATCCCGCAGCGAAAAAGTCTTGATAATTGTCCTTGTGAAATTTATCTATGTAAACTACCTCCACGATACAGGAGAAAATCCTACTGTGGGGGTAACGTTTTCAAAAAATAAATAAAAAAAGTAATTAAGTAGGTTGAACATAGGTTAAAGTGATTATTAAAAATAAATTATTTTCAGATCATCGCCTCAATACTACGGTCTTTATGGTCGTCGGTAAAGCTTATTTTTCACGTCACTAGAGAACTTATGACAGTCCTTTTCATACTGAACACTGGTAAGTATTATTTATATATATATATATATATATATATATATATATATATATATATATAATAATTAAAACATTGAGTTATATGTACTACGTACTAGAGAAGCCTTTCTAAACAAAAAATGTGCACTACTCCATGTCTTCGCGCATACGCGGGAGTTAGTGGGAGTTTTGGCGGGAACTTGACCGGCGTCGGTTTGCTGCTCCTGTATTATTGTTTAAATAAGGTGTCTGTCTGCTTAGGCGCCTTGAGATACCATCGCCAACCGTCAGCTGTCTGCTGGCTCAAGTTGCCGTCAAAATCTCCCAAGGGCTGCACAATGTGACGCATCAACATATTGTGAAGCAGTATACTATGAAGGATAATTATTATAATATATTGTAACTTCAGCCAGTTATTATGAAGAAGAAGCGGGAGTTAGTAAAGTCGCGCATGCGTAGTTGATTTAAGCGCGTTGCGCCTGCGCAGTCAGTTTATATAAACAAATATATTTTTTCATGACTTTTTCTTTTGTAATATTACGATATTATTACCTATTTATTCACTTGAACAACAAATAATTTTACTTACGTACTACTGAATTGTTATTTACGTCCAGGTTTAAACTTTAATTTGAAATCTTGTATTATTAGCGCCGTTCCAAATTCCATGAATATTGAAACCACAGACTAACTATAATAGTACATTGAAACCACACTAAATGACACACTGTACGGATTGCAGTACAGTTCAGTTGAACATAGTGTATTTTCGGAATGCGCAATCTAATACGTAGTACATATATATCGATGAATTAAAAGTATTTAAAAAATTATTTTGAAAGAAAACTATTGTTTTTAAGTTCGAATCATAAAAATTAATAAAGCAATCTAAAACCGGATAAATATGAATAACAATACATGAATTTAATTCAAATTAAAAAAGTGTGTGTGAACTTATGTACGCACGTAGGAAGTTATATGTACTTCTTTAGTGTAACAAAACAAAAAAATACTTGAGGACAATTACCCACTGAAGTTGTCGCTTTTAGGTGTCAGTGCGCGCGCGCATCGTAACCACTTCATGGTGTCGTTTTTAGGTGTCTTTGTGCGCGCGCATCGTAAAAATTCACTATAATCATTTTCCCCAAACGCCCCAAAAGAAGTATAACTTCAAAAAATGTTATTTGAAGTATTCATGTTGTTTTCATAAGCAAGGCAATGCCTATCATTCTGTAATTATAGTGGGTTTCTATACTCTTCATACCGGAACTGCTGGAAGCACTGCTATTTTGCGGCAGAATTCTTTTTACACGTGGTAGAGCCACACTGCAGCTATATTACGGTTCTAGCATGAATGGGTCGACTTTGCCAGGGCACGACCACGCTCTCACTGAATACCAGCCTAATATGGCAGCCTAATGCTGCTGTGTTTCGTATGGTGAGTGTAGATAAACGAAGATAATTTTTACTGGAAACGAGGCATTCTATCGTTTTGCTTCAGGCAACACAGTGTCAGCAGAAACTGAAGCAGAGAAGGAGAAGAGACGCAGGCGCCTGCAGAAGGACTACGAGAGAGAGAAGTACGAACGTCTGTACGACCCGCGCGTGCTCGTCAACAGGACTCGATTCGCCGCCTGCGATCGTTCTAGACCTTTCTATCAGTTGCAGGTAATTTTTGTAAGCTAGTGCGTGAACAATTTGGATTTTTTTGTATCGCTTTGTTATGACCTCACTAAAATCAGCGCGAAATTTATGATTGCTATAGTGTTCCTATTTACATTTTGAAGTGACACTTCTTTAGCGTCGTTGTGATTTGAAACTGGACGAAACGAAAAAGCGTCACTAAGAGAGACAATTGTATACATATATAGGATTTAGCCTGCGAGAGAATGAGATAGAATTCAGTGTAGTATGCGACAGTAGCCTAATGGCAGGGTGCGGTCCGCGAACTTGAAAGGTTGCGGGTTCGAATCACATGCATTTCGGTCTCCTCATGTGCCGTGCTTTAAAGATGGTTAATATAAACTTTAACTGTTAAAATAAACAGTTAAAAAGTAACAAATTTATTAAATAAATAAAATTAACCATATTAAATAAAATTATCATATCTAATTCATTCATAACAATCCACGATTTCATAGCTTACCGATTTATACTATGTTATTCGTGCTTATGCCATATAGGGTATATCTTACGTACCACTTTGTGAGTCAATCAATTTTTATTCGATAAAATGACATATTTAAAGAAACACTAAAATTAAGTCTAAGAATAAGGTAATTGTAACATTTACTTGCTACAAAATTAAACTTATATACTATATATATACTCTTTTCTCTCACTTGTGGTTGAAAAACTTGTGGTTGTTTGTCCTTGTGCAATTTATGTTTGTAAACTGCCTCCACGACACAGGAGAAAATCCTAGTGTAGGGGTAACGTTTTAAAAAAAATTATCATATTAAATAAATAATTTGCCATGAAATATTTTTTTCATTTTATTTTACATTTCATTTCATTTGAATGTTTCACTTCTACCGCTTGTAAACTGCACACATGTTTATATATTTTTAACAATGGTAGAGCCACGCGGCAGCTTTTGCTGTCGCACGGATGGGCCAGCTCGAACCGGGGTGGTACCACGACCTCACAGAAAACCAGCGTGAAGTAGAGGTTCACCTCGGCGTTTCGCTTGGTGAGTGCAGGTGGCCGGAGGCCCTTTTTACTGGAAATGAGGCATTCCATCTTGGTCCTCACGGGTGGCGGCGTATCTACATTTTGATTTGTAATAGAGGATAGATGTAGATGTCTATGGGCCGCAGCAACCACTTACCATCAGGTGGACTGTGTGCTCGTTTGTCATCCTTATCATATAAAAAAAAATGTTTTTATCAATGAAGTTATTGGTTTCACCCCAGTTTTGAAAATCGAGGGTTCATCAGATCTCGACGCATTGAGGTCCTAGGTACCTAGTCTGACTATTCCTACGAGGATGTCACTACGTCTGTATGTGTGGGTGTACGTTGGATGTGGTGGAGTAAAGAATCATTTTACGCCGCTCCACAATGAGATTTTTATAACATTAGATCAAAAACGATTATGCGGTTCACCTGATGGTCAGCCATTATTACAGCACATATTAATTTTTGTAGTATTTTCCTTTGGCGTTGGCCTTATCACACCTCAAGACCACGATGGAATACTTCATGTCCTGTAATTATAGCATCATTTTGATCCCGGCGCTGTTGTTACGCCTCAAAAGGTTAAACGGATCGAGCAACAAGCAAAGCTTGAGTCACACCTTTGAAGTTTCTAAACGACTCTACATATTTAGAATCGTATGCTATATTTACGTTATACGCTACATATTAAGAACGAGCTTCATTGTAGCACACGGAGCGTTGTCTGACTTCCAGGACCATCTTGCCCGGCAGAGAGATCTGCCCTTTTCGTTCGAAGACAAAACTTTCTCTACATATCGTATTGGAACATAATCAGAAATAAATACCCATATTCAAATACAGCATCTTATGCATGCGAAATCCAAGACAAAGAATCCTGCTAATGCTACTGAGTAAAGGGGGGGGGGGGGGGGGGGTTCGACTAATAGCAAAGAAATAAATATTAATATTTTGAACATAGAAGGAAAAGGATATTAGGATCTCACTCGGAATGAGTGTCCAGACCGGGAAGCGCTCAACGTCTTTTGTGGTAGAAGCTAGAGATAATTAATTTAATTTAATTAACTTTTATTGTTGTTGGTTTTTGTTTTTTGTTGTTTTTTCTACCGAATTCAAAAAGGAGACGGTACTCAATTCGACTGATTATTTTTTTATTTTAAAGCTGGTGCTTCACCTGTGGTCCCATATAAATTTGATTAAGATCTGACCAATAGTTTTTGAGTTATTCTTAATAATTTATATTGAACTCTGTTGTACAAAATTTTTGATTTTTAATTATTAATTGGTTGTTAAAGTGCGGCGGTAGCCACTTACCATCAGGTGAGCCGCATGATCGTTTGCTCCCTTTGCTATAAAAAAAAATTACGACATACCTACTCTATGAGCGCGGATCTGACGTGTGGCAAAGACAAGTCATTCCATCTTAGTCCTCAGAAGTGACAACGCATTCTGAATTGTAACTCTTAACCAAGGATAGATGTAGATTTTTATAGACCATAGAATCCACTTACAATCAGGTGGACTGCGCGCTCATTTGTCATCCTTATTCTATACAAAAGCCTGTGTGTGCGTAAGAAGGTGATATAACTGTCGCTGCTATAAACCTATAAATAGCGCACAGTGAAGGCCATGGAGGCGCTGCGGCGTCCGGCGAGCGCGTGCCGCTGGCCGCTGGCGGCGACGCCCGTGCCCGGCACCAACCTCGTGCTGCTGGCCGCCTACACGCCCTGCCCGCACCGCGCGCGCCCGCTCAGCAACCCGCTTGTCAACGAACGGGTAAGCGACAAGCGCACATACACGCACGCAAACACGCACGCAAACACGCATACACGCGCACGCACACACACATATACACACACGCACGCGCGCACACGCACACATACACTCACATGCACATGCACACGCACACACAGAAGCAGACGCACACGCACGCGCACACGCACGCCTCCATGACGAGCACAAACCCACACAATAATGTAGTATCGTGAGTTTTGAAATAAAATATCAGTTCCTCTTCAGTTGCAGACGCGTGTAAATATCGCCCGATGAGTTCTTTGTTTTATCCAAAAGCGGTCCCTGCTAGTCCAGTACGGTCTAAAAGCGTGAACAACTTAAGACGGTATTCTTAAGAAGAACGGAGAAAACAATAATTATGAGCAGTGGTGGATTATGGCTAAGTCAAACTTGGCATGGGCCTAGGCGCGCAAGGTTACAAAGGGGTGCATGGGGAAGTTATTATCGTCGCCTATGAACATTCGCAACACCAGGGGAACTGCAGGTGAGTCGCCGGCCTTTTAGAAAGGAGTAAGCTCTTTTCTTGAAAATCCCTAAGTCGTATCAGTCCGAAACCCCGCTAAAATTCCGCGTAAATCGCACAGTAGTAGATCGATAACCATCGAGATGATGAGAATGGAATTCCGAGTTTTGTCGCAGTGTAAGATGGTGGAATTCAGCAGTTGGTATTAATCCAAACAATTCCTCTGAGCACCTCCCGTGGAATATGCGGTAGAAGATGCATAGAGATGCAACGTCTCTTTGCAAGCCTATCGAAAAGAACTTGATCGTCGACGATTCGGGCCGCTCTCCGTTGAATACGGTCAAGTTGAAGGAGCAGATGATTCTGGGGTGCGCTGGCCCAGAGATGAGAATAGTATTCCATTTCCATATAAGGCCGAAACTGTGCCTTGTAAAGTTGCAAGCGGTGGGTCGGCATGAAATACCATCTTGATCTCCTAAACACACCAAGCTTTTTTATGCCAGTTTAGCCTTCCCTTCCAAGTAACTGCGGAACTGTACGTCTCACGAAATGTCGACGCCAAGGATTCCGATGTTGGCTGAGTTTGTACCCCGGGACGCCAATGTATCGGCCCAGGCCTTGTAACATTCCTGCTTTTGCCGCTATGCGATTTTGCAGCAACGACCAAACCAAGGCTGGGATCTGCCACCGATGGGCACTACAGATGACGGGTTGAAAACTTGCATCCCCTGAAGCACCACATCGGCGACAGACTCAGCAACGATGTTGAGATCATCCAGCGAAAAGGAAATCCGCCCCTATGGGTAGGATGCCCGCATTCTATAGAGTCACACACGGCCACAGCCTACATCGCGCCAGCAATGAGCATGTGATGGACACCGTACTCCAGATCAGGCAGTGATACAAAGAGCCAAGAGGGGCATCAACGGAGACCTGATATCCGTCCGGATAAGAGTCCAGCAGAACGTTCAACAGGAAATGTGCATCATTCTTCACATCTGGAATCCGCGTGGGCAAAGTGACCAGTTGTGTCAGACCATATGTCAAGGAAAAGTCGTAAACAGATCTCCCCGCATTATCGGTAGCACGAGAACCAAGCCATTCGGAACACGATCTCTGCGGATAGGAACTCTTCTAGCACGGAATCTGTAGGCATTTGGACGTGGTCGATAAGTACATAGGTCTGTCTTGGCATTACCGCTGTGGGACTTATAAATGCAAACATAGACGCGAGGATGATCGTCACCGTAGTCTATGCAAAGCCATACGATGGACAGGTACCAGAACAGGACCCAGTAAGGGATTTTCTAGGATTATCGATGCTGGTACCCTCCCAGGGTAGATTTTTATTCAACACTGCTTTCATGTTTTGGGGGTGGGACGGGATACTAAACTATATTATAACATAGTATATTTGCAAAATACGTAGTTATAATTTATTATATTGTTGGGAATGAGGGTAAAGAAATAAAAGGAAATACGAACAAATGAAGGTAGAGAATGGTAATCTCCCACTTGTTTTAGCAGTATAAACATGGACGTATAAATAAGGCGGACTGAATCTCGCTATACAACTCAGCGAGGCACCCATAATAAGTCAGCTCGCGTGTACGTACAAGGGGTCACGCACACATTCACACTAATAATAAGTCTAGCGCCCGCCATTACGCAACAAACGTCGTCCGAGAGAAGTAGTTGGCGTAAGTAAAAACAAAAATCAATATGCCGTCTTGCGTCGTTAAATTTTGTAAAAATCTTAGTGGTTTTATCAAAAAACATCAAGGAATCACATTTCATAGGTGACTTAGCAATTATAATCACTTATTTGAGAATTTTATATCTTAAATTAAAATTCTATTTTTGGAACACAAAACATGAGTCACGTGATCAGTGTTGTTAATTATATTTATAGGGAAAATTACCCGAAATTTGGGAAATTGCTATTTTTACCCACGTCGGCACGGATACGGTATATATGTGTGCCCAAAAACTTCTTAAGGTTGTTTTATGTGTACTTTTTTGTTATATTTTTTCTGAAAAATTACCCGATCGATTACAATGCAGTTATTTGCATTTTGTAGTAAGTTAATAATAGGATATCTGCCGGGTAGCATTGGATATGATGCAATAAAAGAAAAACTAAATGCCAAAAATGCACCGCATTTCTTTCATAAATTAATAAATTTGAAAACTTTAGGAGGTTTACGTTTTCCATCTAACGATTTATTTAATATTTGTTGTACTTGCGAAATGGTTGTACGAAAGATTATTAAGGAAAACATTACAATCTACAATGGAAGACAACAAAAGTATATACTTACAAAAATATTAGAAAAGTTTATTGCCAATAGACGGTTCCGTGGCGTAGTGGCTTAGCAATGAGATGCAACGCTTGGGGCCGTGGGTTCGAATCCAGCACGGAACAAGTATTTGTATGGCCTTCAAATAATTGTTCCGGGTCTGGATGTTTGTCCTTGTGCAGCATATGTTTGTAAACTGCCTCCACGATACAGGAGAATATCCCAGTGTGGGGGTAACGTTTTAAAAAAAAATTACAGTGTTTTTGTAAGCTTGGAATTTGAGCACACATTTGCAGGTATAGAGCACAAGATAAGAATTATTAAATATATAGCAGAAAAATATTTGGCAATTTGATTTCACCATATTTCTAAATTAGATGGGATTTCAAGAACCTTCGAAAGTAAAAGACATTTTTTTAGAAAAATTATTCAACCAAAAGGTTTTTAACGTTGTTGTTTGTCATGAATACGATGAATTATGGTAATTATTTATGACTTATTGTCATAAATAATAACAAAGTTGGTAAAAAATTACCTCGCGTACATTCGCTCGCATAAAATAAAATTATGTGTCTTACCTAGTTTGAAGAGCACCTCCCGCCCTCTCTCAATTACGTGCACTATCCCCGTCACCACTAATCCCAGCACCACTACTCACAACACCACTAAATTAGAAAATACACACCACTAACGACAATACGACACGTGTTTCGCCTCTATACGAGGCATCTTCAGGTGATGTAGACTCTGCGGTGGCTGACCGCTTCGAAGTGATGTGTCTTTCCTATTGTGGTGGTGTTGGGAGTAGTGGTGCTGGGATTAGTGGTGACGGGGATAGTGCACGTAATTGAGGGATGGCGGGAGGTGCTCTTCAAACTAGGTAAGACACATCATTTTATTTTATCGAGCGGATGTACGCGAGATAATTTTTTACCAAATTTAATATCATGGATTTCCGCAAAGTAATGCCTGATTCTATTAATTATCATAAATAATAACTATAATTTACACTTGCAGAAAATTTAAATAAATAAATATATTAACTTTGGCCCCTCAGTATATTTACGGAAATTTAATGTATGTATTTGTATTTAGTGATGTATATTCTGTAAATACTAGGAAGAAGCACAAGTTAGTTATACCAGTTAATCGACTCAAAAGAATCAGTAATTCCTTCATGTATAAGCTTTCATAACAAAGTCCCAGAAAATATACAGGCCTTATCTATCAAAGTTTAAAATTTTTAGCAAGAAAAAATTGTTTAGTAAGGATTATTAGGGTATACTACTGAAGAGTACATGACTAATAGTAACCCCTGAGAATGAGGTGATTGCTACCATGCTGTTTCTAAATGTTTTCATACTAATTCTAAAATAATATATTTTATATTAATTTTATATAAAATTTTTTGGTTATCTATAATATGTTTATTTGTTATATATTTCGTTAAAAATATTTATAATAGATTTCGTTCCAATAATATAACACAATTTTTGTATAATATAATGTTTGCAATAAAATTAATTTAAATGGAAATTGATTGACATAGAAATAATTCGATTTCAATCAAAACCTAAATTTTAAATTCTTAGATTTTTTTAATAGTCAAATGTATTATTTTTATTAGTTACGTAATAATAAATTAGTATTACATCAAAGTTTTGTTATATTTTGACACATTGTTTTATAAAAAAAATAGGGAAATTTTGTTTTACATGACAACCCTATATAACACGCAAACATGCTTGCATCGCCGCCATTACAGTGCATCAGTCCTTTCTTAACAAAATTCTGTCCGCCTTATTTATACGTCCATGAGTATAAAGTATCGCACAGGCGACTAAGAGGCATCAAGTCTGTAATTCTACGAGTCTCATTGTAGTTACTATGCCAGTTGGGGTATTCTACTAGTGTAGGCAAGGAAGATCGTGTTGTTGAGGCTGCCCTGTGCTACATTGAGATGGGGAGTGATGCTGTTGATTTTTGCATATTTTGGTGTTATCGTGTAATTGGGTCCTGATAGTAAGCAGGGTTTGTTACCGAGTGGTGTTCTTTAATTTTAAATAATTCGCTGTCGACATTTAATCCTCTTCTGATTATGAGAATTTCATTTTCATAAACACATGGATCGTTCAAAATAATGAAAAGGGTGGTAACATAATATATGCACTTACATAAGCTGAGCACGAAAGGGCGACACATGGTCGTTGTTAAAAAGACTATTCGATTTGTTGAAACAGAGTTGAAATAGTCTATATAATTATCGACAGATTATCTGGTCAAGTTGGTAAGTATAAAAATGCATCTGATAAAAAGCTTTTGCGACGTTGTTTCAATACTTCATTTATTTACAAATTCAATGTTTAAAAACAAAATGTTTCTTTTATTCATTTAAATATATAAGAAACATTTTGTTTGAAGCCGATTAAGGGGGTTTAACAAGGCCATGCGTGTTGCGTGCTGTTTTAAAAGGATAAATAATTATTTTCACTATAAAATTTGTAGATAAGTAGCTCCTCTTAAAGCCTTCCCCCAAGCTATCAAGTCTTGCGCTATGTAGAAAGTCATAGCGTTACTCATAACGCAATTTCTTTGTTCGCAAATATTTTACTTTATCATATATCGGGCAAAAATATTTAAACTATATCCCATCTTAGGTGGAGATGGCAGACGGCAGGGCGGGACTGGAACCTTCAGCTAGCCGTTTGGCGTGCTGGCGCAACCGCGTCCCGCTGCCTGGTCGCCCGCCCCATGTTCAATGTTACCCACACAATTATACTTACGTAAGTAAAGTCCTTGTGTTTTCATTCAAATCCAAAAATATTGGATTAAAACTTAGCCTTTAAGCCACTAACATTATTTATAAGTACTAAAGTTTATGACACTTCTTAATATAATTATAGACGACGCCTGTACCGATTTTGTGATTAATTTAATCAGTTTTAAACTCCAGTACTTAAGATGAAAGAACAATGGCAGAAAAATAGTTGACAAAAATGTTTGCGTCTTGAAATAAGTTATATATAAAATGACTTTTATTATTTTTCTATGATTATTTAAATAAAAATGTATTTTAATTAGAGCCACAGAAAAAAACGAACATTTTGGGAACATCACATGACTTAAATCATTTTACTCTATTCAACTGTTGCCATTTACTATATTCACACTATTTTCGTATACACTTTGTAAGACTACCAACACAACACACAAACACAAAATATTTTTATATTAAGTTATTATTAGTAATAACTATACTATCAGTAATAATAAAAATAAAAGTGATATAGTTGAAAATAAGTATCTTACAAAGAACATCCTACAATAATATATTATCTCAGTCATAGTAATATGTAACAATTCCATTTAATGTTATGGCAACACTAGCTAAAACAAAATGTCAATGTTTTTTTTTACTAGCTTTACAGCTCTGGGTTCTAGCCCTTCTGAGAATGTCACTATATGACACAAAGGCCCTGGATCCATGCCAGAAATATACATTTATAGTACGGAAATATATAATAGAGATACAGTAATCTAAAAACTCTCAATTATGTAGGTAGGTACATTATGTTTTAACTGAAATGCATTAAAAGTCCCGCTGGGTTTCTTGCTGGTTCTTCCCAGGACAGACGTATTTTCCGAACCAGTGGTAAATAAAAAATGACTTTCAATAAGAATTATGTAATAATCAATATTGAATAAAAAATTATTCTATTCTATTTTATTCTATAATGTATTAAGCTAACATCAAACAACCACAGGACGCATGACTTTTTCCAATTGACATAAGACATAACCTAAAAAGGTTCAAATCTAAATATCTTTTTTTACGCCTTCTCACGACAAAATTCTTTGACAGAGTGATTAAGGGACTGACGCTTAACATTTTAAGATATTTTTGATATATAGACGCTACCATTCCTTCTTAACTAATTTTATGTATGAAAGTCTGTCATTGTTCTTTAAGTACTTGAGTTTAAGTATTGAAGTTTTCAGTACTGAAGAAACTTAAACTGCACTCAAAATTTAATTACTGCTCAGTATGTATTTATATTTTTACATATTTTACATTAGTTTTATATATTTATAGTCTTGGATCCTTAATATAGACCTCATATTAACGACCTTATTTTATGCCTTCACTTATGCATTATAAAAAGCATTGACCCTTTCTATCTATGCATTTCAGTTAAAACATAATATTTAGGTTAGGTATTTTATATATACTTAAAGGGTTATTTTTCAGAGTAGCCAAATTTTAAACTTAAGTTCAAATATATAAATAATGATATACCGTTATTGCAGTTTTTGAAAATACGCGTAAATAGGGCTTCTACTTTTATTTAAAATTATCCCAAATTGAATGTGATTTATGGGCAACAACATTTTTGCGAATGTGTACGTGCGCAGTAAAATCAGTTAAAATAATGCATTACCACGCATTTTTAATTTAAAAGATAAAAAGGACAGAATGTTTGAGATTTATTTAAATAATTTTTCTTCACCATTTGCCTATACTACTTATTCTGAACCGTCTCTGCAAATTTGGCCGCTTATTGCAAAATAACCCTGTATATTATATAGGTACATAACGTTTATAACTTATTCAAGTATCTACCTACTGTAATATAATGTTTACTATCATTCTCTTTACTCTTTATATTGCAGGAAGAAGGATATCGACAATGCGGCCCGTGGATCCCGGACCCAAAAAGCCGAGCAAATAATGTCTTTACATCAAATAACTTGCTTCTATTTATATCATTATCTGTTAAAATTATTATATTCTAGGAGCATAACGACGATATATATGTATGAATATTAAATATTGAACAAGAAAACTATAGAATTAGAATTTAGTAAATCATTATCAATTATCGAGTCAAATATATTTGAAAAAAATTTCAAAAGAACGTTCTTAAGTTGAAAGAATCTTAAGTTGTTGTTTTATTTCCTTTTCCCCTAAAATAACATAATTTAATTTACTTTACATCCTCTTAAAGGCTGAATTATATGCACAGGCCTTTAGTTTTTAACATTGAACTATTATGTACTAAAGTACTAGAACAGACACGTACAACAAAAACCGCGCGCCAGTGGAAGGATGCGTTGTCATAGAGCAGCCTATCGCGGACAGACGGACAAATGGTGATATATGTGTTAATAATATACGGGTAGTTCTACAAACTAAGGAATTTTTGGCGGCTCCGCCAAAATATGATAAAAAAATTGTTAATTACATTTTTTTTTGGAAGGAATACTATTAATTACAATTGTTTCTAGATGGTCACTAAAAATAATTAAGATTCGCAATTCTAATTTGAACAAAATTACTGTTCAAAGTGCCGAATTCTCAGGATCCTGCAGTGTCCCTCGTACAAAATTTAGTTCAAAGTGCGTCGTGATACTTTACTTCTACATTAGGATCTTAAAAGAAACCCAAATTAATAAGTTTACTATTTTTCCTATCTAGGTAGAACAATTACTCTAAGTATTTCCTTAAAAAATATTGAATAAATCTTGTTTACATTTTGTCCCCACGATTTTATATCAGTATCCTGTTCGCTGTTGAATTAGCAAATATTCACTAAACTATTTGCCGTGCGTCTGTACCGTTTCGCTAAATCGGTAGTACCTATGAAAGAGACTAAGAATATCATTTACCTATTCTCACCTAGCACGTTGTTTAGTGAGCAGAGTGCGTTCAGCGAATGAAATGGTGTCGTAATCAGTGGAGTTCACAGAATCCTGGTAAGATTTTTATTAACGAAATAAATAATGAATATGACTAATTTTAGCGTATAGATATGTAACATGCTAGCGCATAGGCCTAGTTTAGGTTAACTTTTGTTGAAAGTTATTAATTGGTGTGTTTATTTTATTTTTAGACAAAAATTATCAGGAACCTGGCCTCAGGATCCTGTCCAATTAGTACTCAGGATAGGATAGTTTAGTCTAGTTTAGATGATGAACCTGTAGGTTCTAATTTCCGTGATCATGAACAACGTCAGCAAGTAAATTTTGCGATAAATGTTCCTCAAACATTATAACCGAAGCCATATCCAAGATTGAAATCAGCACGAAAACGGTCACAAAAGCAGCGTCATAAGAAAAACCAGGAGATAAAACAAAAATATGCTAATAGTAAAATTGAAACAAAAATTTAGCAAATAAAAAAGAGATGCCAGAGATTGAAAAAACAAAAGAAACAAATGAAGCTTACGCCTAAAACTGCAATGACCAAACTTGCTGAAGATCCAATGACACGGGTAGACGTCGTCAAAAAGGCTTTATTTTGTGATATGTTGGAAAAACAAATATCAGATAATATGTCTAATCTGAAGACTCTAATAAATAAAATAAAATAGAAAAGGAATCAAAAAAAGCACAGACAAATAAATACGAGGTCAGTGACTGCGAGTGCTTTATATGTGGTGTTCTCTACAGTGAAGATACGACAGGAAATGACTGGGTCCAGTGTCTAATATGTAATAAACATAGCAAGCTAACAGCATAGCAAAGTGGCGAAGCAATCAGCTTTGTAGCGGTTTCTAATGGAAAAAAGAATTTTTCAAAATAGGAGGTGCAGATGCCTGGGTGATCAGTAATCTATTGCTGAAAACAGAATTTGAAAATTCGAAACCGTTCTCGAGATAATCGTGGGAAAGACGGACAGACGGACGGACGGACGAACAGACGGACAGACGGACTGACGGACAGACGGACAGACATCGTGAAATCAATAAGTGACTTCGCAAGCTTCGCCACTTAATAATTGGCACAAGATGGATGTATTAAAGGTCGATCTACATTATTTACATGCCCTGGGTGTTTAGCTGATTGTGATTACAAAATACTACTTAAAAGATAGATATATTAAATAGATTTAAGTAAAATACTAGATTGAAGTATCGTTTAGTCACAAATTGTTACAAAAACTTCATGTTGTTTATTGACTTGAAGAGATATTTTATTATTGAGAGAGATTATTATTATTCTTATGTTCAATAATCATTTGATGATTAATATTCCTGTTGAAAGCTGTTTTAGGCATAGAATTAGTATCTAAGCCAAGATTAAAACAATTTTTTTTTTTATAAAATATATTTTGATTATAATAAAGTAATGTTAAGAGACAAATTTATAAAATTTGTGAAATATATGATTGATATCGATTGATTTTTGTTGTTTTTCTCAGCTTCCTGTGGGTCGAGTTTTTTTAAATGGCTATAAATCAAATAATATTAAATCTTTTGACTGTTCCCTTTAGGATAAGCTAAAAGACACTGTACTCTAGTTATTAGACTGAATTTAGCCACCAGAATGTATAAAAAATGTCAGGCCGAAATCAGACTCGAATTCTTCCTTAGTTTGTAGAACTACCCATACCCATTTTATATTGTAAATTGTTATTATTAAGTAAATTTAGGTATATGGAAAATAAAACTACACAAATAATGCAAAGTATTATTATTAACAATATATAAATTAGTAATAATTTTAATTTCCTTTACATAATATAAGTTTTGTGAGCTTTTTCCGTTTACTCGTGTAATCATTCGTTATCTTTGCCTCGTGGTGCAAACTTACACCTACCTATAGTAATTTATTATAGCAGGAATCAGATGAACTCTATGATTTAATGTAGAAGGTTAATCAAAAGAATGATGAAGTAAACAAATGAATACATCACATCTTTCTCAACGAAACATTGTAATGTTTTAGTTGTTTCTTCATTCCGATTATTTTGTACAAATTTAATCCACGCTTCTCTTTTCTCATGTCTCGGCCGTAGATACCTTCAAAAACAAGTTTTTATTTTTAAAAAGTTACTTTTTTATCTATTCTACACAATATTCTTTCCATTGGGTGAGGTGTTGTCAAACGCATCCAAATTAGTAATAAAAAATATCACTTATACTTACTATATGGTACATAGATAAAATTATTTTACAAAGTAAAATAGTTAATCATAAATTGTATCTCTTCGTAAACTATGCTTGTAATAAGTTCTATTTTTTTTTTTTTGTATTATTGTACTATTGTTTGTACTATTAAAATCTTTGAATAAACTGATAATCATAACTGAACAACAAAATAAAAGTAGGTACAAATGTTAGCGTATCTGCGTCTTTTTCTTTCTTTTTTCTTTTTTTTTTCATTACTCTATAATTTGTACTGCAAAATGGCGTCCGCGGCAACTCGCTTCTCATGGGCGTTGTTACATTGCGAAAAATATTCTATCAAAAAGTTTTAAACGTATTTATGTCTACTTATCTACGAAATGTTAAACCATCATGTCATTTATGTTCTCGAGTGTCTAGAGCAGTCTTTAAGCACACAACCAGGCATTTTTACGATAGTACAAAACACGACTCGATGCGACGGGCGTTGGATACTCACTGGAAAGTGAAAGTTGCGGTACGGTGTACCGCAAGTCGTTGCGCAAAGTCATGCTTTGCAGTGTCCTCTCTAGTACGTTAGTACATAATATCTCAATGGTTTCTAAGAGAGATAAGCATTGCTCCCTAGGAGTAACATTGTACTGTGACTGCTCAAATCCATGCAGACTTTACGCGTCCTAGAAATGTTTTATTCTCGGAGAAGCATTGCATATGCAAAACATCGTGACCTCATTGATGTTTTTCTTCGCTTTTGATCATGTCGACTCAGTACTTAAAATTGCTAATAATAATTTAATTGGTGCCGGTGCGACGCGACGGGGAGCAAACTCTAGTTGCTAGTGGTAGGTAGGTACAGTTAGGCCCGTATTCACGAACGACACATACATAAGTATGGTAGCAACACTATGCTAAGGAAAGTATTATTTCTCACTGCGTTCTTTATGGCAGGCCGTTCATTTCATGAACAATACTTAAGGTGGCTACTGACCTGCCTGCCGCAGGGGCAATCTAGGGTGTAGGAGTGGGGATGACCCTATTTGCCTCCTTAATTGTGATGTGTGTAGGCAAGCAGGGGCAATTTTTTAAGTCGGCCCTGCGACCTCCGATATTGCTCCGATCGCTGTGCTCCCTAGATTGCCCCTGCAGCAGGCAGGTCAGTAGCCGCCTTTAGTGGACTCTTTGTTGTGCGGACACATAGCACTGAATGGGGTGCCGTGATTGGTTAACGTTGTAACGCGACTTCACTCGACTTGAATGACGACTTAAAAGACGTTACTGGTACTGATATTATAGGGTACCTATGCATAAATATTATTAAAATAATGTGGATTTGAAACTGTTGATAGGTAGATTAACTGAATTGTTATTA
This sequence comes from Parnassius glacialis, assembly GCA_033319125.1. Lineage (NCBI taxonomy): Eukaryota > Metazoa > Arthropoda > Insecta > Lepidoptera > Papilionidae > Parnassius > Parnassius glacialis. The sequence goes on along the minus strand of JAVANC010000028.1, from coordinate 33,377,622 downwards.
CAAACCAGGAAATTCCCAGATAAATAAAATCTTAAAGTCACTAGTAACTTTCAAAAGATCTGCATTTATTAAGGCAGAAGTATATTTAATACAAAGAGATTTAAATATATAGGTAATTTAATACGATATCTTTTGAAAATCTATAGCGACTTTAAAATTCATTGGCACTGTAATAATCAAAATGATTTGAAAGTTACGTATCAATATTCTTGTGCTAATCGTGCTTTGCACGTTTATTCTCTCCAGTATATAATTATTAAAATCATCTTCGCTGCTGTAATCCATTGCAATTATTCAAACAAAACAAATCAGCGTATCACAAATCAACAAACAACCTATATACCCCATACCAGTTTGACATTTGCGTTGATTTGTCGCACTATGCCTATGCACTATGCGTAGCGTAAAGTAGCTAAAGTATGTGCCAAATCGATTGAGAAAAACGGACAATGACCTTTCGGTCGTTTAACCAGGGGTTACAAACCTTCAATATATAGGCACATTTTATATGTAGTACTTTCTTTATTTATAATGATTTTTTTATAATGATTGATATAATATATATTTATTAACTATTATTAAAAAGTTATGTGAAAGATCGCTGTAGAAGAAAAATCATCTATTGTTATAAAGTACTTTATTCATTTAACAACAAAAAACATTAATTTATAACACATATAAAGATTCGAGTGATAACGACACCGAATAAGTACGTACTTATGCAAAAGATAAAACTTTATTTTTAATATTATATAAGAACTTTATTTTTATTCGGTGCAATCATCACTCGTATCTTCACTTGATGAACTATCTGTAACATTAATTATAAAGCGATCTGCAGTTTGGTCAATTCTATCATCCATGCCACGCATTTTTTGTTCAACCTTAAGGACATGCTGAACACAGTTTTTCCATTTATCTGGCGTGATTTGAGTTAAACCATCTTTAAGTAAATTTTTAACATCTTTTAACTTGAAAGTTGTATTTTTTCGTGCAACGTACCCTTTCACATCTGCCCACACAAGTTCAATGGGGTTAAGCTCACAGTGATAAGGAGGTAACCTTACCACTGTGATGCTTTTTTCTTTTGCCATCTCGTCGGTGACGTAACTTCGATAGTTATCTTTAACTGCCTTTATTTTTTCCATTAAGTGGGTCTTTGTGTCCGAGGGCACGTATGCGATCTGTTTAGATTCTAGCCATTCCTGCATATTTTGTTTCCGCCAAGACATTGTTGGGGTTTTTTCTAAACGTCTGGAGTGGTAACTAGCGTTATCCATAACTATGACATCGCCGCTTTGCAGTTTTTCTATTACTTTTCTAAACCAGTCCTCGAAATGGAGAGCGTCCATACTCTCATGGTAGTCACCAGTAGATGATGATTCAAATACCCAATCACATCCCTCCAAAAAGCCATTTTCATTGCCAACGTGTACAACTATTAATCGCTTTCCTTTACCCGAAGGGGCTTTCGCGCCAGTAGAGTAGCCTTCTAACCGTGATTGACGAGAAGATTCAATTGTGGTGTCTTCCCATACCTTTCCCATAGTATGACCTGCGTTAATCCATGTTTCGTCAAGGTAAAAAATGTTACGTCCCTCGTTTCTTAATATTTGTATTTCTCTCAAATATCTGGTACGCCACAGAACTATCTCTGGGCGATCTATTAGACCACTTTTTCTGTTTCTCTTTATATATTTGAATTTTAAATGGCGCAACACACGTCGCAGGGAAGTTTTGCTCAAGTTTGGCAACTGGTCATCTTGATTTATACTGAGCAAAATTTTGTCTAAAGTCGGTAATTCTCCTGCAAGAAAGAACTGATGCACTTTCGCTCTTATAGCCGATTTATCAAAATCGTCCAACTTGTCAATTACAGACTTTTTTCTTTTATTAATTATTCCCTTTTCTGGTATTTTATGGGAATCTCTATACACGCTTAATACGCGATATATAGTGCTCTTGCTGACTCCTGAGATCTCCGAAACCTTTTCTACCATATTAACGTTTGAAGGATACACGTCTTCGGGCCAGGTGTTTTTGACATATTTGTATACATTAATGATAATCTCTTGTTCCCCGACCGACAAAGTGGTAGGTTTTCTCTTTTTTACTGGTGACGTTAAAGGTGCTCCAGAAGATGGGCCTGTAAATAAATGACAAAAATATACTACCATAGTACTACATCACATAAATACATATTGTTTTAGAAAATAAATACCACATGGTCACATAAAAAGAGCGCTTTAAGAAATAGAAAGGCTACGTCGTCGCATTTGTACCTATTTGTACGTACCTGCTACGTTTATTATGGGTCGGCGACGTCTCTTTCCACTTGATGTTGAAGGACCGGGTCCTTCACCAAATTCTCCTGAACTCATGTCGATTTAGTAACGACCGTCACAGTAAAACTAATATAACAGATTCAAAAAACAAAAACTTAACGATATAACAAATTTAACAGTAAAAACTCAACTAAAACAATGCAATGAATGCTATGAATTACCCGAGACGTACACACGCAAGCGCTATCCGAACACGAATGAAAACAAAATGGCGGACCGGCCCAAAAAAGGTGACGCATCTCTGGCTGCCATTGTCACGTTTCTTTTAGAACGAACTGACGTAACGCGCGTTTTGTTTATTTTAAAGGGATGAATTTGCAAAAGCTCAATATGGTGATTATATTGCTTCAAATATTTTTTTAATATGAAACTGTTATTAAATGAATTGCTGCGTTACTTACCATAAATTGAAATATAAAATATAACACATTTTTCGCGATGTACCGTAAGATTTTACTATGTTTATAGGAACCACAGACAATATTATTTAAGAAACAAAAAAACAAAACATATGTGCTGACCTAGAAGTGGGAATAATATCAATATTTAAATATTGTTATCACATCTAAATTGAGATTTTGTAAGTTACGCCTTTTGACACTCGGCTCATATCTGAGGTCATTGTCCGTTTTTCTCAATCGATATGGCACATACTATAGCGAGTTACTTTATCTATGCGTTCATTATAATATGATATACATACGGAATTCCGTTTCGTGATTACGTTTCGGAATTCCGAATGGGTCGGCCACACACATACGGAATCCCGTTTTGCCCATAAATTTTCAAACGGAAAACTACCGTACGTGTGTGACGGGTCATAAATTTTATATGAACTTGCTGCGTTCGGAATCTCGAATCGGAATATCGAAACGGAATTCCGTTTCGGGATTCCGTATGTATGTGGCGGGCCTAACACTCAAGTGACGTTTATGAAACAAAATTTCGTCCACTGTGCGTTAAAGCCTACTGTGCGCACGCATAGTATCGTTCTTGAATACGGGTGTTAGCCCCTTGAGCTCCTTTGCTACTACCACGGCTTTATATCTTACAAGTTTTGTGTTATTTAGTTACCCGGCACCTTACTGTCACAGAAGAAATAATTGTGGTAATATCGATTTAAAGGAGACGGTCCAAAATTGTATGAAGCGTAGGCCTAGTTTATGTACTAGTATGGAAATAAATTAAAATAAAATATTAAGCCACTTTTGATCATTCAAATCCACGAATTTGCCTTAATTTCAGTGGTATTAATATTTTATTCTCACCACAAACTGCAACACTAATGGCGGATTGAAGTAGTTTTGATTTGACGTTAGCTGTCATCTCTGATATCTCTGATATCACCTATCAGGTAGATTTATTATGTAAAATAGCTAAAATGTCTCGACACTAGTAGGAAAGTAAGGCAAAATAGTTGTATTTTTTGATCAAAACAAGAATAACGTGTAATAAAGATTGTGCATGTGCTTTTTTGATCTTAAAACAACTAACGTTCTTGTTGATATTTGTAAAACAAATGTAAAATGTACTACCTAATTCCAGACAAGAAGATTGTTGAGATATATCAACGGTGTCTACACACAAAATTATTTAATTGCATTCATTAGTGTGTACTAATTGCACACTTCAGTGCCAGGGGCATCCAGGACTTTTTTGTTTTACATGGGGAAATGAGGCCTAAGTGTTTTGTTAGCTTTTACAAAAATTTTGTGCCAGATAGCTCAAATCCGAGATTATATGTGAATAGCGGATAACTCCGTTTCCTTATCCTAAAAAATTCACCCTGAGATACTACTTTATTGAACTAATAATAAAGAATATATTTAACTTATTTTACTTTAGAATGGCTGTTTTAAGGTGGATAAACAGAATAATCCTAAATACTAATTTCTGTTCACGTATATGTGTCTCTGGGCTGCTGAAGTGCTAGAGTACAATCATAGATAATATATTTGTTATAATATGGTACATTACAGTTGTTACAAAAAAATTCATATCCTAAATATTCTGCCGTTCCGGCGTACAAATATTTTCATATAACAGGTCCTCAGCGTGTCAGAGTATGCCTTGAGCCTTGACAGACATTTAAAGCTTGGATAATGTCATAACAAAGGTTAACAGTCCTATGAATTATAGAAAGTGAAACATTAGGTTAATTATGTTTTGGATACTTAAGGTGATATAAATAAAACAGCTTAACTTTATTATTTTTTATTTATTTATCCTACTTCAAAATCCTCTCTTACTAAAATGCCATCCAGAATTGAGGCCGGTGCGGTTATGGAATTTTAATACCGAGCCCAACACAAATACCAGACAATGGTCATTATGTGGGCACAGCAAGTCTGTTGTCCCGAAGTGCAACTGCAATAATAACCTGCAATCATCTCATCCCAACTTGTCCCTTGTCTCGCCAACAGTAGTAGTGATGGCGAGATTTTATACGGCCTCTTATTAAAACAGAGTCTTGTTGGGATGATATTAACTGGGTCACAACTTATCTGCTACCCAGTCTTCGTTGATACCAAACATACAATATACTGATAGTATTGGCATTAGGGCGCTGGAGCTCATTTTCAAGATTTGTGCCGACAGATAATTCTTGTAATACTTTGCAAAACATTGTGAACATATGGGTGCATTTTCATCCATCTAGAACAAAACAATCTTATTTTAATAAACTATCTATATTACAGAAGCGCATTTTAAACAGTGCAACATGTTTTAACAGATGAATTCAAAGATAATTACATCATATTAAGATTTTGCAGCCATTATGAACTTATATAGAAATTAATAATTATTAACAGACTACAGATAGAAGCATGTCATTCAAATGCGTTTAATAACCTAAGGAAGGAAACGTCTTTCTTTAGTACATACCTGCTGACTGATACAAAATGTGATTCTACAGAATACAGATATCCGATATCAACGAATTCGAAATCTCACGTAAATCATTAAGTCCTTAAAACAAAAGCAGAGTCAAAGGTAGTAATCCAAAGTCCAAACAAAAAACCAAATCGCCAAAGATATCCACAATTAAATATATTCACGAGTTCAAAACAAGCTCGGAATAAATAAAAATATCATTTGACAGAAATGACATTTGACAAACAACCGTGTCTTTTTTATTTTTTTATGACTAAACTTGGGATGGCGTTTTTATTTTTTGCAAGTTATTTAGTTTGATTTATTCTCTCATTTTATTTTTAACAAAATCCCTGAATTTTTCTCTTTTTTATGGTATACTGTACATAGACTGGGCCAGAAATGGACCGTCTCCTTTGGAAGACTTATAATATTATTAATTAGGAACGATAATACATTAATTGAAGTTAAATGATGTCTAAGCTTTCAAATATTTTTTGATACGATATGGGCGCTACCTACTGTAAGTTAATTGTACTATGCATAGAACCTTCGCGCAAGTGCACGCAATAAGTTGACAAAGTTAGTGCAATAAGATACAAAGTCTATGGTGCAATCTGATGAACGCTATGACAGCGCATAAAATACTAACAAACAAACATATTCTCTTTTATATTTAGATAGTTAAGAATAAGGCCATAATATGGAAGTGGCTTATGGGAATACTTTACCTCATTTTAAATGAAACTAATTTAACGGATTCTAGCGCCGGTGTGATTAATCACAGCTTCTTACCAAACGGGATGAGCATTGCTGCAAATGTGTACTATGAATATAATAATAATAATAATAATATAATAATAAACGTTTATTTCGGACATCATGATCCATATGGGTTAGTTACAATTGAGCTTATAACTAAAGTTAGTAATTTAACAAATCAACGTAAAACACAGACAAAACACAGACAAAACAGTTAAGACACACATACAAATAAACATGGCACCCGCCGCTGCCAGCAAGATGACTACTTGACTGCGTGCAGCCGCATCCATCGAGCAAACATCGGCGAGTCCCAACGGTCTGCCAACGCGCGCAAGATACTGTTGGGGCTGTCGCGAATGCGCCTGAGGTGTGAAGCGCAACGTTTACGCATTATGGCTGCGAAACCATCTACATGAGCATCCGCAAACATAGCAGAAGCGCTGCAGAAACGCGGCAGCCCCATCAATACCCGGAACGCGTTATTGTATTGTACGCGAAGATCATTGTATGTCCTCTGTGTAAAGCTAACCCACAGATTGCACGTATAAAATGACTGACAGTAGGCTTTGAAAAGCGTAATCTTTGCTTCGTCAGTACACTTAGCAAATCTGCGGGCCAACATATTACAGCGGACAGACAACGACCTCCGCTCCCTCTCAATATCCAGGTTGTCTTTCAGGTCTTCTGTGATCCAGTGACCCAGGTACTTAAAGGTTTCAACTTTTTTCACGGGGGTTCCACAGAGCTTGAAAAGTGGGACATTAGTGTATCGCTTGTGGTCCGGATTGAAAATCATGAATTCGCTCTTGAGAGCATTGTATTTGAGCCCCTGGGCCACGGCGTAAGACTCGCATATGGTTAACAATTTATCTAAGGCTGCACTTGATGGACTCAGCAGCACCATATCATCTGCATAACTTATGTTATTGACACAAACTCCGTCTATGTGGCAACCGATACCGGTACTGCTGAGCTCATCAAGGAGCCTATTCATATATAAGTTAAAGAGCGTAGGAGAGCTTAGACCGCCCTGCCTCACGCCACATTCCAATCTGTATTCCTCTGAGAGCAAACCTGCCCATCTGACATTGTTCTTTTGGTTGCTATACCAGTGCTGAAAGAGCAATATAACTTCTTCGGGCAGGCTAGTCTCAGATCTCATCTTGTCCCACAGGCTTTGGTAAGCTACTAGGTCAAAGGCCTTAGATAAATCCAGGTAACATACAAACACAGGTGTCTTCCTTGCTGTGTAATACTGGACAGTCTGCTTGAGACACAGGATAGCACTCTCGGTGGAAAGACCTGGTCTAAAGCCGAATTGAGCATCATTAAGCAAGATGTACTTATCCAGAAACCCGTTAAGCAAACTGTCCAGTACCTTAGCGATCACAGAAGCAAGGGAGATGGGCCTATAGTTGGACACGTCGGAGGCATCACCGGTCCTGTTTTTTGGTATAGGAATAACAATAGTTCGCATCAATTTGTCAGGGAGATATGAATGCCCAATACACAAATTAAATAACAAAGACAAAACCCTTGGCAAATGAACTCCAGCATGCTGCAGGTGTTCAATGCTGAGATGGTCATGCCCAGGCGACTTGCCTCTCACCATGCACTTGATGACTTTAGCTACATCTTTGGCGCTAAAAAATACACTACGCTTAGGACTACCTGCTTCAGCATCAGACATCGGTGGCTCTGCCGGAATATGAAGAACTGAACACAATGTGGAGAAGCTTCGTTCAATCACTCGTCCCCGCTGCTCCTGCATGACAACGCGCGATCTAATACTGCAGAACAGACGGTTTCCAAGTTATAACACCTAGGGTTGGAAGCTCTCCGTCATCTGCCGTACTCACCAGACCTTACGCTTACAGCTTCTACTATTTCCAGAATTTGGATAACTTTTTGGCGGGAAAAAAATTCAATATCCGAGAGGCACTACAAAATGCCCTTGAAGAATTTGTTGCCTCCCGTCCAGCAGATTTCATCAAGAAGGGCATGAATAAACTGCCACTGCGTTGGCAAAGATGCATCGATTGCATGAGTGATTATTTTAATGAATAGAAATAAAAAATATAGAAAAAAAATACTTTAATTTATTTCATAAAAAAATTGGCTAAGTGCGTGTCGGGTCATGTACAATGTAGAGGTAGGGTTCCGTAGTTGCCCATGGGCCCAAATAGGAAGATTGTAACTGAAGGACTTATTTTCAAATTAGACTTACGGGGAGTGTATTCAAAAAAAAATTAAAAACCTTTTCGATTTCGAAAATAATACCCTATCTATCTCGCAAATTAAAAAGTAAAGCTAATAGTAGTAATACATATAAGTCGTTTTCTTCATAAAATATTTATTTTTAAGTTTACAATAACATTACAAAGTTATAATGCACCTAGTTTTAGGTCATTTTCCATGGAGTTGTAACGAAATTTTTACGAATCCAAGTGCATTTTATAACTTGGTTGACTATTACTCATTAACCTCTTAATTCTATTTAGCTGTGATAGTTTTTCTTTTAACTTCATTATATATACTACTATTGTGTATACTTTTCACATTTCCAATATAAAGCGGTTTAGTTGATAAAGAGGGAAGCGTAACGGTATTTTTCATTAAGAGTCATGTGTTCGCCACATGACTCTTAATGAAAAATACCGTTTTATAGCTAAATACGTGGGGCACACTGAAATGATCGGGAATAAGAAAAACCACATGCACGGTATAGCTAAGTTGTATTTTATTGTTTTTCGAAGTATTCTCCGTTCAACTTAATGCACTTTTTCATTCGTGCGAACCAATCATTAAAACAGTAATTCCAGTCTGAAGTTGATGTTGACAAAATGGCTAATTTGTACGCTTCCACAGCTGCTTCGGAGTCTTCAAACCGTTGACCGCGTAGTAAATCTTTCATTCTAGGGACTGTAAAGAAATCGTTTGGACTCAGATCAGGACTGTATGGAGGATGCCTCATCAGCTCAACGTTTTCCTGCTTCAAAAAATCATTTGTCTTCCGAGCCGTATGGGCGCTCTCATTATCGTGATGTAAGATGACGCGACGTTTCGGGTTTTTTTTTCGGAATTCGGCTATCATTTCTGGCAAACAAACCACCATATACCACTCAGCGGTAACCGTTCTGTGTTCCTGTAAAGGAATTGTAGCAACATGCCCCTTTTTCGAGACAAACCTAGCGACCATTTTCTTTGACACGCTGCGGGAGCGAACCACTTTCGTTGGTTTGACCTCGTCTTCGAAGACCCAAACTGCTGATTGATGTTTTCTTTCAGTATGAATAAAGCCATGATTAGTCACCTAAGACGATATTACCTAGTCAGGTCATAAATTCTGTCACATGTTTAATATAAAATAATTAAAACAAGTTTATTCATTATGTAACCATTTATATACCAAAATGAACTTAACAAAACATAGATTCTTATGACACTAAAGTTTATTCAAAATGACCTCCGTGATTTTGAATACAGGCCTTCAATCTGCGCGGCCAGTCGTCTATCGCAGCACGAACGAGGTCCATGTCAATATCGGTGACTGCCTTAATCAAGGATGTCTTGAGTGACTTCAAATTGGGATGATTTGAGCACGCCTTTTCCTCCAAGTATTACCATATCTTGTAATCTAACGGATTCAAATCTGGACTGGAGGAGGGCCAGTCTTCGTGCCGGATGAAGTCGATTTCACGCGCCGCCAGCCAGTCTTGTGTGCTCTTCGCTCTATAAGCTGGCGCCGAATCTTGTTGGGATACCCAGTGCCTGTTATTGAACATGGTACGAGAAACAGAGGTTCCACAAGGTTCGTCAGGACTGTATTTTGATACACAACTGCATTCGTTTTTACACCTTTCTCACAAAAATGTACCTCTGTTAAGCCCCAATAAGAAACTCCCAACCATACCATGAGCGAGGATGGAAAATGACCTCGTTGGACACGCGGAATACGGTTGCTCGCTTCTTCACTACTGTGTGCGTACACCTTATCATTTTGTTTGTTGTAGCTCTCTTCTACGGTAAAAAAATTTTCATCCGAAAAAAGAATTTCCCGATATTTATTTCCCGCGTACGGGTTCAACAAAGCGCGGCATCTCTTCAGTCTCAGGACCATTAGACGAGCATTCAAACGATGTCCTGTTTTTCTTCGATATGCCCGAAGCCCTAAGTCTTCATTTAACACCCTTTTCAACGTGGTTCTGCTTAACCCCATCTGAAGGGCCAACAGTTTCTGCTTACGTTTAGGATTTCTTTGCATTTGCGCCTTCACAGCTTTTATCACTGCTGAAGTCCTAACAGATCGAGGGCGACCACTTCTTGACCTGTCATCTACACTAGTCTTCATTGTATCGTTTGATGGTACGATAAACGAATCTTTTGGTTATATTCAAATTTTTCAGTATGTCAAAAATTTGAATTGACGCGTAACCGCAACGATGCAACGCAATAACTGCAACACGGTCTTCTTTAAGCGTCCACTCCATATTTAAAAATGAGTAAAATTCTAAAAAGTATACAGTTTTATTTTCATGAACAATTCGAAATTCGAATTCAATAACCTTTTTTGTGGCCAGCATTCTAAAAGAAAAGTTTTTACTGTGTGACAGAACTTATGACCTGACTGTGTATAAACGGCATTTGACTTCCCTCCGTTGAAGCGTTGCAGAGTATTCCAGCACCAATCTTCACGAGCCGCGTTTTGCTCTTCGTACAAATTGTGGGAACCCAGCGGGAAACTAGCTTTCTTACACACAGCTCATTATGTAATATCGACTGAATTGCAGTCATTCCGATACTGATAACAGCCCGAATCTGCTCGTATGTCACATAACGGTCATCTAATATAATAGTTCGCACAGCTGCGATGTTTTCAGGCGTGACCGCTGTTCTTGGTCGACCTGCAGAAGAAACAGTGCTGAGAGACACACGACTGCGTGGGAACTCGGCATACCAGCGGTATATTGTCGTTTGACTCGGTGCTTCAACATCATAAATCGAAACAAGTTCGCTGAGACATATATCTTGAGATACGCTGCGACGAAAATTGTGATAAATTATGGCACGGAAATGTTCACGCGTGAGCTCCATTTTTGTTAACGACGTGTCAACTTTAAACCAACATAATTTTTGTTTTAAACGTTTTTTTTTAATTGTTTGAATGTCATTAAGATTCTAAGAGGCCAGTATTCAAATTCTAAAAAAGGTTTTATTGTAACTCAATCCGAAATATTCTATTCCCGATCATTTCATTGCAGTGTATTTCACAAACAGACCCCTGTATCAAAAACATGTTGATCCACATCCGCCCATTTTTTGAAAGAACTATCCATCACTAATCACTAATGTCAAATTATATAATAGACGGAAAAAATTCATCCTCCATTTAAGGGAAGTACCCAAATTAAAAATGTTTTTTTTAAGATTTTATTTCAGTTTTCTAGGCGTGGTTAATATCTATAACTATGCCAAATTACAGATTTGTAGCACCTAGGGTCTCTTAGCAAAACCGTGGAAGGACGGACAAACAGACGGACGGACATGGCGAAACTAAGGGTTCCTTGTTGCGTAACTACGGAACCCTAAAAACAGCAATTTCGTAGGTAAAGGCCTAATATTTTTCTAATATATATAATATGTACGTAGTTTATCGGCATCATCATTATTACAGACTATCTAAAGTCTACTGCTGAACGTAGGCCTCCCCATTTGTCCTCACAGGAGTAACTTTCGCCTTAGTTGCCGCGCTTTACAGGCCGGTCTGGCACCCGCATTTTATTATATTATAACCTACGTTATTATCAAGATGCTGCCAAGTTTTTTTTTATAGGATAAGGTTGACAAGCGAGCACACAGTCCACCTGATGGTAAGTGGTTGCTGTGGCCCTAAGATGAAACGTCTCTTTTCCTGTAAAGGTTCTCCGATTCTCTACTCTCACCATACGAAACATAGCAGCATTGAGCTGCTATTTTACGCCGATTTTCTGTGAGTATTTCCTGTTTCAGTTTACCTATGTCACTTCTTACGCGACACCCACGTGTTTATTTGGGATTATGGATTCTCTTACGCTGCAATTACACTATATGTAAAACATAACATAACATAAACATGTGTTAACATTATGTTATGTTATTATATTACTGTCACCCAGTGGGGTAGACAGAGACTACGGACTTCCATTTCGCACGATCCTGACACTTCTCTCGCCTCCTCCACATCCATACACCTACGCATACATGCTCATCGGTTAAGAATACTTTTAATCTGGCCCATTTTCAATATAACTCTAATTTGATCGATAAACTTTCGTCAAGGATGTCTCGTGTCAATGTGGTACGTACGTTATGTACCTACACAATATGTATGTTCCTAATTAACTGAAAAGAAAAAAAATACATTTTAGTCATTTAATTTAGTATATTTGGTTCGGAAATGTCCATTAATACTGATAATAGATACAGAAAGACAGATCACATAATTATTAACATCACATATCCTTGATAATTTAATAAATTAGACAATGATACAATATGTTTCATACTAACTATTAACAACTAAATTAAAGATGGCAGCTAAAAACCGACAATATCTTCACTGTTAAATAAAAACGGTGGCAGCACATAAAGCAATCAATTTTATAAAACTTCAAACGCTTATAGTTACCATAGACATAGTGAATGGACTGAAGCGTTAGCCCAGAGTATAATAAGTACGTTAGCCTCACAAGTGATCATTCTTTAGAAGGAGACAAAGCGACTGTGCGGCCAATACCTGTCTCTTTCCTGCAAGCCAGATTGGCCCACGTCCTGCAAGTTAGTGACGTGGACCAATCAGAATTTGAAGTGGACCAATTAGAATTTGAAGTTGACCAATTAGAATTTAAAGTTTTAGTGGACCAATCAGAATTCTAGAAAGAGACTACTGCTGACCGCCCATTCAATTTGTCTGTCTCAAACTTTTCGGTCTGTATTCACTGCACATGGACGTATAAAAAAGGCGGACTGAATCTCGCTATACAACCCAACGAAGCACCCATAATAAGTCAGCTCGCTTGTACGTACAAGGGGTTACGCACACATTCACACTAATAATAAGTCTAGGGCCCGACATTACGCAACAAACGTCGTCCGCGAGAAGTAGTGGTCGTAAGTAAAAAAACAAAAATAAATATTCCGTGTTGCGTCGTTAAATCTTGCAAAAATCATAGTGGTTTTATGAAAAATCATCAAAGGGTTACTTTTATGTAAAAACCTGTAATTATAAATAAATTGCTATTTTTGGAAAACAAACCATGCGTCACGTGATCAGTGTTCTTAATTATATTTGGGGAAAAATTACCCGAAATTTGAGAAATTTCTATTTTTACCCACGTCGGAACGGATACGATATATATTTTAGGGCAAACACATAAAAACCTTTTGGAGCAATTATAATGCGGTTTTTGGATTAGATGTTCTGATATAACTTCTGAGGTTTATGATAAAAAAATTGTACAAACAAAATGATTGTAAAGTAAAATATGTTTAAAAAAAACGTCCCGCTGGGTTTCTTGCTGATTCTTCCCAGGACTAAACGTATTTTCGGAACCAGTGGTCAAAACAATCTATATTGAATAAAAATTATTGTATTCTTTTGTATATATTTTTGGCCATAGTCCACTATGTTGTACTTGTTATTGTTATTTTCATTCTGAAAATACTAGGAACGAGCACACGACGTTGTGAAAGCGTATACTAAGGCATATGTATACGCTTTTACAACAAATTACCAGAAAATATACAGGCCTTATCAATCAAACATTTTTAAATATTTATTAAGTAAATTTTTTTTTATACTACTGAAGAATACAAGATTGATAATAACCTACGGAAATGAGATAATCGCTACAATACTGTTTCTAAATGTTTTCATACTAATTGTATAAATTAATATATTTAAAATTATTTAAAAAAAGTTCCGCTTGCGTGGTTTTATTCAACACGTACTCTTGTAGTCTATATTGAATAAAAATGATCCCATTCTATTCTATTGCAATAATTTTTGGGTTCCCTTCCAAAGGTAAATTTAATCTAGCTCATCATCTTCTTCGGTAATCTTTATATATAAAAATATATAAAAATTACGTGTCTCATTGTTTGTCCGCGATGAACTCCTAAACTACTGAACTGATTGCAATGAAATTTTGCACACAGTGTGCAGTTTGGTCCAACTTGAGAGATAGGATAGTTTTTATCCCGATAAGTGACCCTCAATATTTTTTATTACTAATTTAAGATTTTTTATAGGACACAGGGTAGTCGGAAAGGGCAGAACAACGTCTGCCTGGTCAGCTAGTTTCATATAAATTTTAAGACCTTTAGTTTTAAGATACCGTAATAATTATCACAATCACGTCTTATATTTTATTGACGTTCGTACGTAAAATCATTTTTCGGTTCCCTTACAAAAGTTCCCTATAATTCGATTACATAATAGTTGGTTAGTTACTGATTTATATTATGTTTCTTTTCAATTACATAATTAAATTTTTGTATGATATTTATAATGTAATGTAATAAAATTAATTTAAATCAATGCGTTTTTATTAATATCCAAGCGATCGAAATATTTTATTTATTTATTTAATTATTCTTTATAACATTGCTTAAAACAAAATAATACAAAGTGCGGACTAAATGCCTTGAGGCATTCTCTACCAGTCAACCCAGGGAGTGGTGAGAACCTGACGTAGATGTAGCAATATCGAATAAAAAAACAAAATAAAAATGATAATTACCTATGTAAATACATATATTTTACAAATAAATATATACATACTTATATACAAATATATACATACATAGTTAGTACATACAAATAACTATGAATATATACATCTGTTTAGTATATATATATGACATGAATGATTTATGTAAGAAGCGTTGTCTTTACAACTTTTAGAAGCATACTTATTGGGAGCTTTTCGATGTTATCGGGCAAGTATTTCCAAAGACGTGAAGCCTGAACTGTAAAAGAGTTACCACAGAACTCGGTAAAGTGAACAGGAATACACATTTTGTTGTTACAATAGAATTATTCGATTTCAATCAAAATCTAAATTCATAGAATTTCTATACGTCATTTATGTTATTTATATTAGGTACGTAATAATTATTTATATCGTGTCAGTTATATTTTAATAGTTTGTTTTATAAAATAATACGGGGAAATTTCGTTTCACATGACAACCCTTTATTGCACGTAAACATATTCGGGTAGAATCTACTAGTTAGTCTGTGGTAAACATACTTGCACCGCCGCCATTGCAGTGCATCAGTTCTTTCTTAAAAAAATTCTGTCCGCCTTTTTTTATACGTCCATGTCACTGGCCAACTGAATACGGAACGTACAGTCCATTATCTCTATGTCTATGATAGTTACAAAGTAATAATAATGGAAATGACTGTTTGGACATATCAGGCGGAATTGTTTCGAATAAGATTCAAAGCATCAAAGAACCCAGTATTATCTCAAAGTCAAAAATATTTCATTAAATTGAGAATTATTTACATGTCCAATGAATGTCAAAATCTACCACCGGTTCCAAAAGCAAACCTTTACAGAGAAGTACTGGCAAGAAACTGGGATCATTGTACAATTTTCAGTTGTTATTTTTTAGAGAAAAAAAGGGACGTCCATTTAATATTTATAATAACTGAATATTTCCATTCATTATATTGGCATTACAATATAATATTGCACTGTATATTGCACTACACTAAGAGTATGTGATTTGAATATTTTGTGCTTTTAAACACAGATATAACGGAAATATCAGTATGTTTATTTCGTTAAATACTTCTTGCAATTAGTCTTGAAGTCTCTCATCATAGATGGCTCTTATTACTCCCTTTGGAGTTTGCATATAACATTAATAGGGTTTCAAACAAGCTTGCAGATCCCCGAACATAAAAACTATAGAGATGTAACATTATAATATAACACAAAATTTAATTTGTTTGACATCCACCACCCACTATTATTTAAAATGGCAATAAATGTAATTCGTATCTAGTTTTAAACAATTATTTTCAATAAAGATAGAACATTTCTTAAGTTATATTAATTTTAATCGGATAGTAAACCCAACCATGCCTGTCAAGTTTTGTATTTATAGCAACTCTTTCCTTATATGAAAGGCCTATAACCAGCAGTGAACTTTTTATAGGCTAATTTAGTAAGCACGAATGTGAGCCGACCCATTCATACTGCAGCTAAATTTCAACTGAAAAATGGCCCTGCCACCTGTAGGACGTATCTTGACACGCAGAGCCCAACGAAAATTATAAGTTTGACTATAATTACAATTTATTATAACATTTTTATCTTTAACCAGCAAGAAACAACCTCATATTAATGAACTGTATCGAATATTTGTAATACAAACAAAGATACAGATGAAAGATTTTCTATTAACTAGTTCTATTTAACACTTAAGGAATGTATTTTGGGGATTACAATCAAAAATAGTGTTCATATTCTCATAAAACACGTGTATCTAGCCTATTCAAATATGGAATTCGACTGTTTCTACCATTCAACATTAAAATATGATTTTGAGCTAGAACACTACAGTATTGTGACGCATCAAAAATATCATTAGCCTCATTGAAAATATTTATCTTATTCACAGTATGTTCACATTTCCCTGAGAAATTTTACATGAATTAATAATTACTCTCTTACTTTATTGAAAAAATATTAAGTTTAAGAATACCTACCTAACTACAAATTGTAAAGTCCAATTCGATTTGTTTATTTCACCATGTTTCAATTTGGCACTCCTTACTCGATAATTGAAAATAATAAATATATCTGTAAAAGTAAATCTTTAAAAAATAACGAACTTAAAGGGACAACAACAATCGTAAATAATTCACTTGTTGCTTCACAACTTTCATAAATCTTATAATTAACACAGAAATACCAAACACACTGCATATAAAAATATTCACATTGTATGTAAAAAATTAAAACTCTTCTTTGGTAAGCCTTACACTTAGGCTTGCCAACTCCAAAAAAGCCATTACTGGGATTACCCAGCTTGACATCCGGGACTTGAATATATTACGCAGAACACAACACACCACATACAAATTGGTTTAGAAAAAAATTTAATAATGTGTAACAAATTAGTATAGTCGGTACGAGATAGATACTAATATCATATAATCACTGATTTCCGGGACAAAAGGCGTCCCACATGGGGTCACGGCGCGATGGCCCAAAATTGCCCAGAAGCGGGACGTCCCGGAAAATCCGGGACGGTTGGCAAGCCTACTTACAATATAAAGTAAATTTTTGTCATTTAAATATTTAAATTAAAAAAAGACAACAAAACACCATGTGCTGTAAACATTATAAAATAAAAAACAAATATGTTTTAAAAATAAAAATAAAGTATTATAAACCACTCGATTGTGATGCATAGAAATAACGATTGATATCGGATCACATCGAAATATATGACGATTAAAAACGTAACTTTCATACAATAATTGTAAACATAAAATAAAACGGTGGTATTTTCAAGAGCTTTCGTGGCAAAAATACATCATAAGCTCTCATATCTGACAATTGCATTGCTATTATTTCAAATTTGTCGCATTAAATATAAATTAGTGAATATAAAAATAGGTAAAGCAATATATATGTATTGCATTTTTGAGTTAACCACTTCTAATCAATATAAATACTATTACAGCAATAACAAAAAAAAACAAATAAATTACATCTCATGCGATCTTGTAGTAATTAAAATGTGTTTAATTGAGCATTCTACTCCTCTTCAGATTCGGTATCAGAGTCCGGTATTGTGTTGAACCAATTCTCCCAGTTCGACGGTGGGCCCACCACTGTTCTACTGGAAAGTGAAATGAAGATGATAGTTACTGAGTAATTTGTGGTTACGTTGATTGGAAAATTAAAAAAAATCTATTTATATAGTAAATTCTAAATATGTGATGTTCATTTCTTAATCAGCCTGTAACAGACTGCTACTTGAAATTAGCATCTCTCACAGTAAGGAGTTGTCTTAAGCACCATGCTTGGCGAGCGGTTTGTCGAGCTCAGTAATAGGTGTGTTCAACGCTATTCCCCGTCGCAGGTCTGGGTGTTCAACATCGTCTATAAAAAGTTCAACAGTTCTTATAAACGAAAAAGTTGGTTCTTCTTCTAACCTTTGATATCGCGACAGCGCCTTCGACAAGATGCGGCACGTGCCAAAGCGGCGCGGCTCTAAGGCGACCGTATCTAAGCGAACAGACTATAAACGTCACGCTTGGTATATTGACAATTCCAGTACCAGACGTCTAACACCCTTGACACTGCTGCCCGTTACCGGTCGGAGTATTTTACGTCTGGCGTGAATGAGATTGTGTATAATAACATTTTATCGAAAGACATAAAAATCACTTTGGCTTTTCTCGTAGTAGTCTGCCACAACACCTACGGAATTTAATTTGTTGATGAATTCTCTAATATCGGACCAAAAATTTATCATTTTAAAATAAAGATAGCCATCGTTAACTATGAAGGCTTTACACAGGATCGCCGAGAACTGACTCGCACTGTTTACATGCAACCAGTAGTCGTGGTATAGCTTGTCTAAACTGAAATGACGCGCCCCACTACTTAATTAGTTGATTTCGATGTGTGAGTGTAAATATTAATAACGACGCTTCATCTGTGTTTGAGCGTCGACTGCTCCGCGAACTATGATCTGTATGCCTACGTGACGGTCGACTAGTCGCGTGATAAATCCGACAACGCTCTCCTTAGGGAGCAGCGTTGGGGCATTGTATGAAACAAAACGTCCGCTCTCTGTCACCTTCAGGCAATTATGACAAGTTGGACAAAAAATCCAAGAAAATCCGCTTCTTAGCAAATACGGTCTACAAAGAAATTGAAGTTAAATTATTTAATTATGATGGTATTTCTTCTATTTGTTAATTAATGGTTCAAAATATATTGTTTTTATTTTGTAATTATGTAGATTAATTAAACCAGATTGATATTCTTTCGAGATATTTATTTTACAAATTAGTATAATTACTACAATAATATGCATGTAAATTATGTAAAGTATCACTATTCACTCATCTCCATAGATTCACTTTCATCTGAATCAGAGTCATTAACAGAAATAATAAATTCAAAGTCCATGTCAAAATATTGCAAATACTGTTTTTCTGTGTCTTCAACATGCCGACATGCATTTGCCCACATAGTACTATCAATCATTTCGAGTCGTTCATTTATAAGTGACATAATGGATGTAAAATTTTGTGAAACATTTTTATTAGCCACGTAGTTTTTTAATATCCCCCATATCTTTTCAATTGGATTTAGTTCCAGGTGATAAGGTGGTAGTCGTAGAATTTCAAACCCTTTTGATTGAATCAGTTCGTCAATAACGAACCTCTTGAATCTGTCCTTATTTTTTAAAATAAGATCGTACAGTTCAATTTTTTTCATTTATTCGTCAAACTGAATATTTTTTTCTGCAAGCCACGTTTGTATGATTTGCTTATTTGAGTTGGAGTTGGGAGCTTTTTCTAATAAAGCATTGTGGTAAGAAGCGTTATCCACAACGATGACAGCCTTTACCGGGAGATTGGGCAGTAATTGTGTGGTGAGCCATTTCTTATAATTATCCAGATTCATGTTGTCGTGATAATCTCCACTTGTGTAGTTTGCTTTATACACCAAACTAGCATTTGGAACAAATCCTTCACATCCACCAGCGTGAACAATTATGACCCGAGTACCTTTCGACAACTTTTTTTGCACTGCTGATACTCCTTTGACTGGTTTCCAGCACATGTTTTGCAGATGTGTTGTATGAACATAACTTTCATCTGTGTATACGATATAGCGGCCCTCGTCACGATATTTTTTTAATTGCCTCAAATATTGAAACGGGCGTAACATTTGGATATCATGCTTTTCTACTAAAGCTTTACGGTTGTCATCTATTTTGGACCACTCGTAGCCCGATTCCTTCAAAATGATACGCAGAGTTTCTATACAACCGTTAAAACCAATTCTTTCTGTTAATACTTGTTTCAGCTTTCTTAACGATGGTAATTCATTAAATTCTGTATGAAATGTCGCTATCGTTCTGCGAAGTATACCCATATCAAAATCATCCAGGTTAGACTTGGTACGCTTCCTTTTTGGTTTTGAGGGTGATCTAAAAATTTTTTGTGACGTATCATTTGATGTACTAGCTTGCTTCTCTTCTTTCAAAATTCGTGTAATCGTAGGTTCACTAACACCAACGGCTTGAGCAGTTCGCCATCTAGCGTCAGATAGTTTTTCCACTCCATTTTCCGCTTCATATTTCATTCTGCGGTACACTTTCGCAGTAATTTCTTTTGCCTGTAAAATGTGTGCATGTAAACCACCATAAAAACGATGTATGATTAAATAAGATTTTAAGCAATAACGTATTATTTTACTTACTTGACTCCGTAAATGTTTTTTGGTCGACATGCTGACGGTACTTTTACAATCGAACGACGCGTGCTCCTACGCTTGAGTCTCACCGACAACCGAATGACCAATTACAATGGCATTTGTATATGTATTGAGTCCATATTTTAAATTTACTTGTGTGCGTTAATGCGATAGTGGGGCGCGTCATTTCAGCTTAGACGATCTATAATATCTTCACGGTGTACGCAGTATTTAAGTCAGTGGGCAAAACTCAATCCACGGAAAGGGCAGAATTTACAACAATAGAATTATTTGTAGTGCAAATTTTATTTATAACTTCAGTAGGGCTTAGTCCTTCTATGTTCATTTGCTGAGAAATAATTTGCAATACTTTTGCACGCATTTCTTTGTTTCGGTAATTTTGGGATTTAATATCTCATAGACATTCATTTTCGCCATACAATCGAATCAATCTTAGGTTTACATTGTCGTTTGATTTTCGCTTGTATTTTTAATACGACGCGACGTCACCCTACAATGCAGTGCTAGTGACTGACCAGTAGGAATGCCCGATTTTTTGTTTTGAATCGGTCTTCTGGATCGTAATGGATCGCAACCTCATGAATCGATTCACGTTTTAATCGTATTGTATTGAATCAATCTTATTCGATCTCGGAAAATCGTATCTTAATTTTATAAAAATAAAGAAAAGCAAAGTCGCATGCATAATTATTTATTTTAAAGTGCCTATTACGGTATCCAATGAGTTTTTCCAAATAATTATTTTTGAAAAGTATAAAACAGGTTTTACATCATGAATTCCAGCTATCTACATTTAATTTTTTTTAAATAAAAGTAGCGTAAATTACTAGTTTGATATGTATTCAGTAAAATGCTGTTATTTTGACATTACAAACAGACCCTTCAATTTTATTTATTTGTATAGAAGATAGATTCTTACAATTTCGTCAATTGCTGTAGTTGAACGTTTTTCTCTTTTGCTTAGCTCAGAATAAGTGCCTATGTGATGATTCTTGAAATATTTTTTTAAATTGGTAGTATTTCTACTATTTTTAATCATGTATTTACACATTTTACATCGTCCACTCATGTCACATTTAATTAAAAGAAAGCCCAAGCGTTTGATTTGGTTGGCGTGGCCATATTAAAAAGTATTTTAAAGTAATAGTTTACGCTCACAGAACAGTTCTACTTTTCGTATCGCAATAATACAAATAATGAAAGATCTTATAACACTAACATAGGTACCCGATACTAAAATAAACAAAATATTATCATACCTACCTTCATATTTCATACACTACCGTTTTAGATGTAACTCGAATCTACTCTCATTTAATGTGTAGGTACTAAGTAAAACAGTAACTAAAACAAAGTAAGAACTTTGTTTTAGTTATTCTGTTCCCTCCCTGGCAATACGATAGGTATACAAAGATTAGTTCATACATTAGGACGTTACTGTTTGGTTGATGTTTAGGTTTTAGTTGATACGATTTTTTCATACGATCTTATATCCATACGTATCGATCTGGGTGAAGATCGCATTCCCTTGAATCGATTCAAAAATCGGCATATCGTATGGCCGTGAATCGATCTTCCAAAAAATCGATTCAGATCGGGCATCCCTACTTGACCAAGTACTGACTTGGTCGTCTAGACAAAGCTGGCACAGGTGACGGGGGAGTGGAATGACTTCAAAATATTCAAGTAGTAATATTGGAGTCAACACTGACGCAACAGCGCTGTAATGACTCCAAATCAATTTACATTATGTCAGTATCGGGTCAGCACTGAGTTGCCTGGAATTTGGAGTCAGTAGCTGACCCTGTGTAAATCGGCCTTGACGTCAGGACGATAAACACCCCCTCCCCCATTCCCCTGACCATGGGTGTTATTAAGTGATTCGGGATTAAGAAAGTTCAAAGCCTTCCTACTCTTTTTAAAAGGTTGGCAACGCATCTAAAACTTTCCTGGTGTTTCAATTGTTCATGGGCAGCGGTAGTCACTTACCGTCTAGTGAGCTACACCTTCGTTTGTCCCCTCATATAAAAAAAATCGAAATGTGGTTGTGGTCGATGGTTACGCGGACACGTGTAGGTAACGAAACGACCTTCTCAATGGTGACGCAGCCTACTCCGCTGCGCGCATTTTCTTATACAAAATCAAGGATAACCATGAAATAGTGTTTATAATTGTGTGAGTACTGAGTACCCAATTAGGTACGTTTATTAATTTTAATATAATTTTTGTAGTAACGAACTGCTTGGTGCGTCAGTGTACAATTGATTGTCTAATTGTATTACAAATGACAACAATAACTTCTAAATTCCATATGAAGACTAGTCGTAGGGACAACAAACTTATAAAATAAAAGTTGGCAATATCGGAACAGTTTAACGATCTGTGGAAATGATCAAAGTGCTTACCGCAAGGAATATAGGACGAACGCACTTAGCGGTAGGCATTTGTTTTGACGGGATTGATTATTAATTTTAGTTTTTGAGACAGTTCCGTCATTTTGTTTATTAAATTTTTGTTATTATCACTTGTTGTTATTATTCTTGTTATTACGTTTTTTGTGTTTCTTGTTTTGTTTTAATAATGCCTAACGCGTACGTTTATATAGTGCTCGTGAATACGGCAACATGTTAATGTGCCTTGAAGAAGCTTGCGGGAATGCTTCGCATGCATTTCGAATTTACCGAGCGAAATTCCCGACCACTCGACACCCAGGTGACTCTCGTCTGATAACAGCAGCATTTAAGCGAGTGTTGGAAAATCAAACCAGGTATTTGGTTTATTTAACCTGTGAATTCGAATTAAAGTGTCTAGGTGGAGACTAGCACAGTGCCAAAATAGTAGCTTAAGTAGATAAGTCAGGTATTTAGACGTGTTGTAAATTATTAGGTATTAGTATGATCGCTAGTTGTGGGCCGCGCGAATTCGGCGTCCGCGCGATTATTGATCCTATTGTCAGCTGACTTTAAGTTCTACTGCTGTTTTATGTTTAAGCTAATAAAACGTTGTGAAAATATGACTTTTTTTATCGGGATCGATGTTTTTTCTGACCCATCATCAGAGGTATCGTTAATACTATCGTCTGTCTTCGTTTCTGTATGCGTTTCACAAACAACCTGTACATATTTCATTTTGTTTCGTTTTAATGCGTAGTGTACAATAAATAATATATTGATTGGTAGATTGATTGAAGTAAATTTAAAGACGTATTCACATCATAAAAAGTATTGTCGTAAACATAAGAAATGATAATGTAACAAATGGTCGTGTAATGGCGGTGTAAGAATATCCACTACGTCATATCATCCCGTGAGTGTCGTAACAGAGGGTAACAAATCAGGAGATGCGCAGCAGTGTCTTTCTAACAACGACTAAAATAAAAATAAAACTGTGATTTCCAACCCGCTTGTCAAGCGTGGCAACTATGGCAAATATCCCCTTTATAAGGCAGTCTATGGGGGAGGCGTAAGGTGAGCAGCGGACTTTAATAGGCGGTAACGGATAATGTACTTATTATTAAATCAGAAATATCTACATATCTTTTCTACTTTTTTACTCACTATACATATATTACATATAAACGAGCCAACACGACAAAATATCTGAATAAATCTCATGGCAAGTAATCACGAAGAGGCATATGGTACAGTACACCGGCTTTATCTATCTGATCAGGATACCGCGCAAGTGTTAAAATTTCCAGGAAAGTGTGAAAAAATGTCACAATATTGGTACGTTAAAAAAAGAGATTTTAGTGATGAACATATAGAAAAATTTCTGTATTACATATCACAATTATCTTGGCATGGAGTCTACGCGGAATCGGACGTAAATAAATCATTTAGTATTTTTCATCAAGAACTCACATTGTATTATGAGTTATGTTATCCCTACTATAAATAATAATTTAAAATAACTTCAAACATTCGATCTCCTTCATGGATTACTAAAGACCTGAGAAAAGTGCCATTAAAAGACAATTAAGGTTTTCATATTATAAATTTAAGAAACAAGATACACTTGAAATATATAATATTTATGGGAAAATATTAAAGAAATGCATAATATGGACAAAAAAATATAAATAGAAAACATCTTAAGCGAGCAAAAAATAAAGGAAAAGCCACTTGGAATATAATAAAAGATAAAAATGATAGTATCAACTCGATCAACAGCGTGAAATCAATACAAAACGACGGAAATATTATTCACAATCCTACCCAAATAGCAACTTCTTTTAAAGACTTTTTATTAATATTAGTAATGGAAATAATTTACATGCACCAAACGAACAATATCAAAAAATATCAAGAGATAAATCAATATTCTTAATAACTAATTCAGGGCTCGAAATCATAAATATAATTAAATCATTAAATAATACCAAAGCTGTGGGGTATGACTCTATATCTAGAGAAATAATTAAACCAAGTGCTCGTGTCATTGCCCCCATTCTTAACCATATAATCACAAATTCCTTGATTCAAGGAATATTTCCAGATAACTTAAAGCACTCTATTATTAAACCATTGTACAAGAAAGGTGATAGAAAGGAACCTAATAACTATCGTCCTATTACACTTGTACCTATTATATCAAAAAATTTTGAAAGGGTTTTTTACAACAGGATAATTGAATTCCTTAATAAACATAATATTATTAAAAAAAGAACAGAATGGTTTTCAACACAATAAATCAACTTCTTTAGCAGCATTCTCTCTTATAAAAAATATAACTGGATACATTGATGGGAAAATTCCGGTGGTAGCCATATTCATTGATATAATTAAAGGTTTTGATTTTGTAGATCATGGGATGTTGCTCATCAAATGTGAAAAATATGGCATTAGAGGTGTAGCTTTAGACTGGATAAAAAGTTTTCTAATCAATCGTAAGCAATATGTTGAAATCACTACTTTAAATGACAGTCATGAATGCAGTGTACACAGATCGCCATCCAGGGTCAATAAACATGGAGTTCCACAAGGGAGCGTATTAGGTCCCCTATTATTCTTATTGTACATTAATGACTTACCAGATACAATAAATTGTCAAAGTGTTCTATTCGCAGACGACATATCTATAATAGTATCATATAAGGATCAAGATACATCTCACGAAATAAAAATAAGAAAAGAGGTACAATCTGTATTAAGATGGCTAAAAGCAAACAAATTAAATGTAAATCTGTCAAAACTCATAACAACAAAATTCATAAAATTTGGTAAGAATAATAGTAAACACCCTGATAATAACATAAACATAAAAATAGAAAATGACAGTATAGAAGAAGCGGACAGCATAAAATTCTTGGGTATAACTTTTGACAGATTTTGTAATTGGAAACAACATGTAAATGATGCTTGTCTCAAACTAAGCAGAGTCGCCTATGCCCTTAGAAAGCTTCAGACCGTATCAAATGAAAAGACTGCAGGTATAGCATATAAAGGCTATGTACAACCAATCCTTAGATATGGGTTAATAATATGGGGGAATTCGACTCATGTCAAAACTTAATTTGCTGACATTGACCTGCAAGTATGTTCTTGAGGTATCAGTCTTTGTAAGGAAGTATAACGATTTTTTTTAAAATTCAAGGGGGATTGTGTTACTAATTACAGACCAAGAGATCCTACTAAAACAATTATTCCATCTTGTAGAACAGCTTTAAATAAACGGAATGTATATCATATATGCATATCAGTTTTTAATAAACTGCCTAAGAGTCTACGGGAACTTCAATTTAAATAGTGTTAAAAAAGTTAAACATTTAAAAAGTGTTTTTATAAGATACAAGAGTTCATGCAACATAAAACTAATGTATATGATTATTTGTAAAATTAAATAAAATGTAATATAATAGTAATATTAATAAATATGATAAATAAAGACATAACCTGATATTTTTGTAAGTAATAGTATTTTAATTGTTTTATATAATTATAAATATTTGCGTGCCTATTAAAGGCAGAATATAGCTTGAACTATGCACCACTGTTAAATCTGGTACCACCTGTATTCTGTGCAAATAAATGTTTCTTTCTTCTTTCTTTCTTTCTTTCTGTATGTTTATGTGTGATAGTTGCAAAGTAGGTGTGGTAGTGTAGTAACAGTTGAACTTATTGTTATATAATTCGTCCGTACTCACTAGAAGACGCACCGAAAACCAGCTTTGTGGATAATACCGCCGAATTTACGTGGAGTATAGCCATTTTATAACAAACCCGCACACATAATAAAGCTTTGACTGAATTGATTTAATTTTATGTAGGATTTAGTTTTCTTTTAGTCTGTAGTCATAAGTTGTATGGTGTATATCATATCATATATAATGTATAATATGTTTTGTAAGATGCGTGTTGGTGTTTGTTGTAATAAATAATGTTTGTTTGTTTAGTTGAAAGTGTAGGGCGGTGCGTGGTGGCGTACCTCTTGGTGACGGGCTGCGGCAGCGTGGCGGTGGCGGTGGCGGGCGGCGGCGCGGGCGGCGGCGCGCGCTGCAGCGTCTGCGTGCCGCCGCCCCCCGCGCACCACGCCGGCCCCTCCTGCGCCACCCACCTGCCGGCACCACACCGCAATCGTAATACACGTATACTTACATCACGTACACGTACGTCAATTTTTTTCAACGCAATAACTACAGTCAGAAGCAAAGTATGTCGTCATACCTAGAGCTGCTAGCTGATTTGCAGTTCTCACACTCGTTCCGATAGTCGTCCACGTCTTCATTTCCTGGGGCATTGGTCCCGTCATAACTGCAGACGCATGATGGCTAGAAAAAATTGCATTATAAATTATTTATTAGATCTATGTAAAATATCCGCTTCTATCAACCGATCACAACTTTAAACGCTTTTGTTTAACATAGTATGGGTGCAACCAAAGTATTTGCAGTAATCTACTATTTACGGTAAGGAGAGGACTAACAAAATATTTTTTTCACGAGATTCGGTTTTCTTCTGACATTACACTACATTAAGAATACATAAAATTACAGCTAAGGCCATTCCTTTGGATCCGAATGAAGTCGAAGGCATACAAGACATACTAATTCATACAGAAGCGAACCGAAAATCGGCGCTAACAAACCATTATTATTACAAAAAGTCAGTAACGTATAAATATATTTTCATACAACATATTCTACTAAAGAGGGGCCTTTAATCGACTTCAATATCATTATTTTTTGTAAAGATTTTTTTAATATAGTATAAGGATGACAAGCTAGTACACAGTCCACCTGATAGTAAATGGTTGCTGTAGCCCATAAACATCTACATCCATGCTCGATTACGAATCAAAATGCAGATGCGTTGCCAAACCTGAGGAGTAAGATGGAATGCCTCGTTTCCAATAAAAAGGGTCTCCGGTTTTCTACACTCACCATTCGAAACACAGCAACGTCTGCTATTTTATGCTGGTATTTAGTGAGAACGTAGTCTTACCCCGGTCGAGCCGACCCATTCCTGCTACTACTATACTACTAAGAGATGAACTTGTCGTTTATTTTGCTTTATGTCAAATTCTTTAATTGGCTATATGACAACATCAGTCTTCGCTTTTAACTGATCTCTTTCGTAGTATACCTCATAACCTTTTACTTTCCATCTTTCCTTCGATTAAATTAGAATAGAATAGAATAGAATGATTAATAGAATCAGGCGTTAGTTTGCGGAAATCCATTATAATGGGGTTGTTATAAACTAATTTGCTGAATTCCGCGTAAAGAAAAAAATGATGTGTCCTGCCCAGTTTTAAGGGGACCTACCACCCTCCCTCAATCGTGCGCACTATACCTGTCGCCGTCAATTCCAGCACTACCACCCCCAGCGCCACCACACTATGCATTCTACACGAGGCATCCTCAGGTGAAGTAGACTCTGCGGAGGCTGGCCGCTAAGAAGGCCGCTTTCTTTTGCAATACAAATATACCTTTAATATCAGTGCCGCATTACCCCATAGCAAAATTCCATAAGACATTACGCTATGAAAGTAACTAAAATACACTAATCTAGCTGTCTCAACATCTGTGAGATTTCTAATCTTTTTACAGAATATGCTGCAGAACTAAGTCTACTTGGTAATTTAGATATATGGGGCCCCATTGAAGTTTCGCGTCAATAGTAATACCAAGAAAAACAATGGTATCCACAAGACTCAACTCCTCCCCATTTAGGAGCAAATTGGTATTCGAATGTTTTACATTAGATATTGTAAATTAATACATTTTGTCTTATTGCCGTTTAAGAGCAAATTGTTGGCGTTAAACCAATATACTAATTTATAGCATTATTTACATCGTCATAAATGACTGTCATTTGACTTTGAAAATTAAAGAGGTATCGTCAGCAAATAATACCATATCGTGATTGTCCCCTACAAGATAAGGTAAGTCATTTATATAGATTAAGAATAGGAATAGCCCAAGAATCGAGCCCTGAGGAACGCCCATTGATACTACCGATCTGGAGGAACCTTTACCATTAATCACTACTTTTTGAATTCTGTTACTTAAATATGAAGTAATAAGTCTAAGCGCTAAATTTTTTACACCGTAATGTTGTAGTTTCCTGATTAATGTTTCATGATGAACACAATCGAAAGCCTCGGAAAGATCACAGAAAATACCTAAGGTATCTTGTGAATTCTCCCAGCCATTAAAAATATATTTGATAAGCTCGACACCGGCGTCAGACGTCGAGCGACCCCTTGTAAAACCAAATTGGTTTTTATGAAGTAATTTATTTGTATTAAAAAAAATTAACAATTGATCCAAAATTACTTTTTCAAAAATTTTACTGAGTTGATAGTACAAAAATAGCGTTGTTAATGAGATTGTGATCACATTAACAACAATTTCAATAAAAATAAATATTAAATAAATGTATTTGATGTGATTTTTTGCACAGCCTATATAACGCATTTAAACTTGGTGCGCAACACGAAACGAAACGTCTTTTTGACAGTCCTACTGTTATAGTGCATGCACATTATGTTACCTTGTCAACGGTGAGGGGTAGCGTTGGCTGCGGTGCGGGGGGTGCAGGGGGTGCAGGGGGTGCGTGAGGCGCGGGAGTCGCGGGAGGTGCGGGAGAGGCCGGTGGCGGCGAGGCGTCGCTCTGCGCCGCTCTCGACTTGACCTCGCCTGCGCCCACGTTCTGCTCCTCGCTCTGGGCCCGCGACCGCGCGCTGCTAAACCGTGTGCTCCCACTGTTCAACATATTACTTCTCGTAAATCTAACAAGCGTTCACTCAGCTGCTACATTTGATCTGCAACACGAATGGTCAGCTCGAACAGGAAAAACCGGGCTCGCTTAAAATTATTTCATTCATTACAGCCTATCAAAATTCCACAATTGAACATAGGCTCCATTCTTAGATTGCCTTATAGAAGGATTTTGCCATAGCTCAGGCCATCTCCTATTTCAGTTTCCCTCTGTCGCCTCTTACGAACACAGTGGTAGAGCCACGCGGCAGCTTTTACTGTCACACAGATGGGCCGGCTCGCACCGGGGTGGTACCACGACCTCACAGAATACCAGCGTGAAGTAGAGGTTTACCTCTGCGTTTCGCTTGGTGAGTGCAGGTGGCCGGAGGCCCTTTTTACTGGAAATGAGGCATTCCATCTTAGTCCTCACGGGTGACAACGCATCTGCATTTTGATTTGTAATAGAGGATAGATGTAGATGTCTATGGGCCGCAGCAACCACTTTCCATCAGGTGGGCTGTGTGCTCGTTTGTCACCCTTATCCTATAAAAAAAAAAAAAAAAAAAAACGAAACCCATTGGATGATATGGGATCTGCGAGCAAAGCAGTGGCCCCGCCAAGTTGAACAAAAAAGCGGCACGGCCGTACCATCCTTTTCTCGAAGCAGTTCAGGCCATTTCGACCCCTATAACTTCGTTGTGGATAAAACTAGAAGCCTGAATTTTCAGTAAGCAAGCATTTTTTGTATGAACACGGTATAATTTCAAATTTCATTCAATTTGAACCAGTAGTCTAATTAATTTTAATTAGTCAAAGTTTCTTAATTTTGTCACTCACTGACTGACACCGATCATCAAAACTCTAAGGCATTTCTAGCAGACATAGAAGTTTCAAAGAAATATGCCCATTTTTCATCTGAATATGTATAGAAATGAAATAAAAATTAAAATTCAGCTAATTGAATTGTAAATTAATTACGCTTATCACAATGTTAAAAGAGACGCAGGAGAAAAATATTTTTTTAATATTTCTTTAAGCTTATTCTACGTCAAGGGTAAACGTATTACCATATTTTGAACGCATCTCGACTACCGTTTTTCTAGGACGTTCCATTTTACACACTGCTACTAGACTTTATTCAACTCTGTTTCTGAGTTTTATACATTATTTATGTTTTATTTTATCAGTAAGTGTTTCTTTATTGGTCTTTATATAGTACAGATTAATTAAAAATAACATAAAAATTAAATAAATTAATAATGCAGTATGTCATTGATTGCGCATGAGTGAAACGGATTTTTTTTTGACATTTGACAGAGTTCTGCGATTAACATCGGCGCAGTCCTTCTTTGTTGCGTTAAGGTCTCTCTGTGAATACGTTTGAGTCTCGTTGTGTACTATGCCATTTTATGTGTTTTTCATGGATCATATAGAATAGAAATATGTAGGGATACACGATATATTTTTCAGTATAATATCAGAAGAAGTGGCGATAAAATATTAATAAGAGATAGAAAAGTTAAGTCCGTGCACATTGCAAGAAAACAATATTATGTATACATTTTAATAGAAAATAATGTGTCTGGCAAAGCTGATATAGTCGAATATTGTTGTAATTGTTTTTTCGATCGACAAACCATTGGACGTTGTGCTCACGTTATAATATTAGTGTGGTAGCTTGGATGGGCTAGGTATCAAGAAAATATCTCTGCTCCAGCAGCATTTCTACATAGTTGTAAGAGATTTAGATGAAAATGATGTTAATTAATAAACCATTCCACTTTAACATAGTACCAACTTTAACTATTTAATAACTTTAACTATTGTGTATTGTGTATTTGTAATAACTTTAACTATTTATTTTCCCATTTTGTTCATTAGGTATGTATGTAAGTATGTACCACAGGCCAATGAAATGTGTTTGGTAGATAAGTGATCACTTTTGATAATACAAAAACAAAGTTAGACTTTTTAGAGATAAAGAAACTATCTATCGTTTTTTTACTAAAAATGTAGTTAGTAAGTACTTATGTGTGCTGGAGAAACAGCAGATAGTGCTCGACACTCAATTTATAATGACAATCATCGAGAGTAAGCAACTGTGACTGGTGTCTAAGGGGCAGTTGGTTTCAAGGAATTCACTAAGTTAAACAGACGTTTTTCACCATAGCTAGGTAAGTATTCCTATCTAAACTTCGAACGTTAATAATAAGTTCTAGCACATTTATTTCTTTACTAGACGTTGCTCTGCCCTTTCCGACGATCCTTCGTATGAAAAAATCCTTAAATTCGCAATAAAAAATTTTGAGGGTCATTTATCGGGATAAAAACTATCCTATCTCTCAAGTTGGACCAAAATGCACACAGTGTGCCAAATTTCATTAAAATCAGTTCAGTAGTTTAGGAGTCCATCGCGGACAAACAACGTGACACGTAATTTTTATATATAAAGATTACCTATTTGGAATAGAATAGAATATTTTTTTATTCAATATTGATTATTAGTAATAATTTATTACATAATACTTATTGAAAGTCATTTTTTATTTACCACTGATTCGGAAAATACCCCTGTCGTGGGAAGAACCAGCAAGAAACCCAGCGGAACTCTTTTTTTCAAACATATTTCACTTAATAATTTCGTTTATACAATTTTTAAATGAATTTTTATAGAACCAGCATGGTAGCGATCACCTTATGTACCTTTGGTAAACTCTAACCTTAAAAGTAACATTAACATTATTTGGGCTTCGTAGCGTTTAAATCGTAAAAATGACTATATGACATTATTTTCTAAACTTACATTAAGTTTTTCTACTATACCTCATAACTACATAAACGTACACTATTAGGTTTTTAAATGTATGAAAAGTGGGCATGGTTATTTAGAATACAATTAGTGTTTAGTGTATAAACTAATATATTTTGCAATTTCCGTCCAGTTTTCTAGATACACCAATTCTATAAATAACTTTGTAATCCCATATAAATATATAGGATTACAAAATTACATTGGCAGTGAATGAATCAGTGTACCTGATGTATATATATAATATAATGGAATAATATATTATTATTTAAGGAAATATTTTTGTCACAACCCTTGCATATTTTTAGTGACTTGACATCGAGACAGCCTTGTAGGTATTTTGCGGTATAACAAAGGAGTTGACCCACTATTAGTATTTATTGCACATATGGTACTAGGTTGTAAATACTTTTACTTTTTTTATTTTGGTACGCAGCGGTCCGGAGCGGTCCGGTCGGGTCCGGTCCGGTCGGGTCGGTGGGTAGATCGCAAGCGACACTCACGAGTCGAGGCCGAGGTCGGCGTGGCTGACGACCATGTTGAGGTTGCGCGGCATGCTGCGGCCCGTGTCGAGGCGCGGCTCGCCGGCGCGGTGGAACGAGCGCCGGATCTCGCCGCACAGCGACCGCTCCGCTCGACTGAAGCCGGACATCGACTCCAAGGTGCTCGTGTCCAACGCTGTCGATATGCGCGGAATGGTTCTGTGCCTGTTATGACAAAGTTACACTAAAAAACACTTAAATTATCACATACTTTTAGAGACACCAGCTTTTTTGATACTTTCTAAACTATAGATTCTTGGAATATACAACTAATCTATACAATGTGAGGATAACAAGCCAAATGAATTATACAAATGCCTAACTCCTTGATGTAAATCTGAATGTTTTACAGTCCGTACAGATAAATAATGGGATTAGAAATGGCGGCTCATCGAGCCCGTACCGTCAACATGCACATTAACAATAGTAAAAAAAACCCTAATAACGGTATATCGTTATATTATTCGGTTAATCGGAAATTTTCTATTAATGGGATTTTCCCATTAATAGATAAAAAATTTAAAAGATTTGTATACGCAAGTAGGTACATTAATTTTAAAATTAAATTTAAAACTAGCGACCCGCTTTGGCTTCGTCTGGGTGGGTCTTTTAATGTGGCTTTATTTAAACCTAAGATAATCATTGAAGACCATTTACTTAAGTAAGTCTTATTAATATTTCTATTTCAATAAAATCTCTAAATTTTTATGGCATTTTTATCAGTTGAAATAAATTTAAAAGATATACGAAAAAATCATATCGCAAAGTACTACCGCTAAAAGGAGCCCGCTCACCATGGCTCCTACTTTCCGGAATGTATCCTTGGAGTACACTGACCGCCTTCAGTTGTTAGGGATTGAATTTTCTCCGAACCTAAACTATGGGCGGTTCATCGAGTCCAGAGCCAAAGCAGCCGCAAGGAAACTTGGTGTCCTTGCAAGGGTGCGGCGGTACTTCACGCCGGGGCAGCTTCTTACCTTATATAAAGCGCAAGTCCGGTCGTGCATGGAGTACTGCAGTCACATATGGGCTGGTGCTGCAAAATGCCACCTGGCAGCATTGGACTCAGTGGAGAGACGTGCTTAGAGGCTCATTGGTGACCTTGATTTGGTTGAAACCAATCTTGTCAGCCTTGAGCACAGGCGCAGAGTAGCCAGTCTCTCGGTATTCTATAGGATGCATTTCGGTGAGTGTGCGCAGGAATTACACGCCTTAATTCCTCCCTCTCCTTTCCACCATCGGACAACCAGACGGTCGGCGGGTCTTCATCCCTTTATTGTCGATATTCCACGCATTAGAACCAAACGGTTTGCTTCGTCTTTTGTAATGCGTACAGCAAAGGAGTGGAATAATTTGCCGGCGTCTATCTTTCCGTCCGAATACAATCTAGGCGTCTTCAAGGCAAGAGTGAATAGGCTTTTGTTACGATAGGACAGTGCTATTTACCATCTAGGGCTGCATCACCACTTACCACCAGGTGGGATTGTGGTCAAGCACTGGCTTATAATAAGTAAAAAAAAAAAACCTTTTTGTAGTCTTTACCGCCGGTTGTGAGTATATACAACATTTAACGTAATTAACGCACATCCTCAGACACCCCAATTAGTATATTATGTTATAATCATAATACATACACTGAATTCTAAGTTAAACATGTTTATGCATTGATTATTTATCAAATTAGTTATACTAATTCCGGAAGAATGTTGTGGTCACCGTATAAAAACACGAACGCTAGGTATAGGTCTATAATTGTTCCGGGTCTGGATGTTTGTCCTTGTGCAATTTATGCTTGTACACTGCCCCCACTATTCAAGAGAAAATCCTAGTGTGGAGATTACTTTTTAAAAAAGAAAGGAAATAATTTAGTAACCAATTCAGTGTCATTTTTCACTATTCTAAAATCGTTTACTCATAGAATTACGTAAAATAAACGAATGATTTAATACATCCCCATAAAAAGTCAAGAGGCGTCAAGTCAGCTGATCTGGGAGGTCAATGGCCTGGCCGTCGCGACCTTTATAAGCCACTCCAAACTCTGTATTTGTAAATACTTTAATATAGTTGAAATAAGGTTCAATTTTCTTTATTTTGTATTGAATGACTGAATTTGTATTAATACAAATAAAACTGCACTTTTAAAAGTCTTATTGCCTTGAGTTACGGTCCATTTCAGTTTGTTTTGACTGTACAGGTTTAGTGTGACTGTAAATTACGTAGTTTCAATTATTTTTTGGATAAAAAAATTACCTATATTAAAAATGATAGAAATCGATTCAGTAAACGATTCTGAACAAACTACTTTCTCAAAGTGCGTTAATTATGTTACGTGTTGTATAGCGGCACTGTGCGAGCGAGAGGTGAATAGAAGCAACGACATTTTCAATTCCATTCTTTAACCACACGCGTAGTATGTTGTCTTTATGCTGCTTGTAAATTGTAATACTATACAGCTTCACAACTAATATACCATCATATACCCTTGTAAGAGAAATTAATGCACTAAACTGCTAACTAAAACCTAGACTCACAGAGAGGTATGCAGCGGGTGGGAGTGCGTGTAGAAGCCGGGCACATTGTGTGGACGTTCGTGTTCTGGTTCACGGAACGCGGCTGGCAATACCGACTGACCCGGCTGTCCAGTCTGACCGGACTGACCGGACTGACCCGGCTGAACCGGCTGAGCGGTCTGCAGCCCGCGTCCATTGATCGTACCCAACGAGCCCGTTAGACGGATCGTACTCGGAAACCCCACCACTGTTGAGAACAATTCGTTAATATTTTTCCAAGTCTAGAATAAAATAAACAATAATATGTTACTACTTTTAGAGGCGTCGTACCAAACCATATATTCCCGTGGGTATTGTAAAAGCAATAGAGGGCAATGGAGGATTGGGAACAGTATCTTTCAGATAACAACTATAAATAACAAGAAAACTGCGGATTCCAAACTATTTGCCTAGGATGGCAACAATGCATATGAAGCAAAATATGGGGGAGACCTATGTTCAGCAGTGGACTGTACACATCGATATATATGTACTACGTACTAGATTTCGCATTCTGAACATACACTATGTTCAACTGAACTGTACTGCAATCCGTACAGTGTGTCATTTAGTGTGGTTTCAAACTACTAGTTAGTCTGTGGTTTCAATATACATGCAGTGTGGAAAGGCGCTAATAATTAGGGTTTGGGTCCCGGGACGTTTCTTGTCTCGAAGTCCCGGGACTTTTCGTAATTTTAGTTGTCTCGAGTCCCGGGACTTTCGGGTCGAGACTCGAGACGAGACAAGATTGTCGAAATTGTTATGTAATCATTTTAATTTCAAATAATTGAAGTAGTCCAGCGCCATGTGTTAGTTTAATGAAAAATTACTTGGTGTAATGCGTACTCAGCCAACACAATAAATGAAACAAATATGTGATTATAAGAATTAACAATGAGATTATGAACTATGATTAGATACTAGAATTACTAGATAATAGTAAAGTTATTAAGAATTAGTATGATTATTAACTAAGTTCGTTTCATAACTATAAAATTTAACTGTTTAAAAGTGCATCTGTGTGTGACTAAAAGAAATAAAAGCAATTATTAAGGCTGAAGTTAACGTTAAAGTTATTAATTTATTGTATAATCTCTAATATATAAAATTTTCGTGTCGCAGTATTTGCTACCAAACTTCTCGGAAACGGCTGAATCGATTTGTATGAAATTTTGTGTGCATATCGGGAAGGTCTGAGAATCGGCCAACATCTATTTTTTCAAACCCCTATATGATAAGGCGGACCCACCCCTAAATATATTTTTTTTATTTTTTGACAATTTTTTTTTATTTTATTATGATTTAGCAGTGAAAAATACATAAAACTTCGAATTTTAATCCTTCTACGATCAACCCCTGTTTTTTAATCGCAATTTATAAAAGTAAAAAATATTTCCTAAAAATAATGTATATAGCAAAACAAGGTTTGCCGGGTCAGCTAGTTGTTTAATAAATGTTGGTTTTTACAAAAAAATACCTCTTTTTAATACGTTTCACCAGAAATTAACTCAATTAAAATTCTTCAAAAAGGCTTACCTATCCTAAAAAAACAAAAAAGCTTTTTTTTAAAGTCTCGATGTCCCGGGAATTCCCGGGACTTTGATTATAGGCAGTCCCGTGTCCCGGGACTTTGAAATTGTCGGGAATTCCCAAACCATAATAATAATACAAGGTTTCAAATTAAAGTTTAAACTTAAAACTGACCGCGCAGGCGCAACACGCTTATATCAACTGCGCATGCGCGACTCTACTATCTCCCGCGCATGCGCGAAAACATATAGTACTGCACATTTTTTGTTTAGAATGGCTTCTCTTGTACGTAGTACATATAACTCAATGACTGTACATAACAAAACATTCCAAATTAGGTGTTCTTATTATAGGTGTTGTTATTATATTCTTACCAGATTACCACCAAACATTGTGTTGGAGTCTAGACACGATAATATAAATCAATATTTTACCACTTGGTGCGAGGGGATGGTGTGGAATGATAGCCGGCTCTCGTGCATCGGGCGGATGCACGGACTGCAACAGGGGCGCGTTGTAGCAGTTCTGAGTATTTGCAATCTGTAATACCGACCAGAAACAAATATAAAAGGATGAAGAGTCCGCACGCACACGCAGTCCACTTGATAAGAAGTGGATTTTATGACACATAAAGTTGGGTAGGAACCCCTGAGGTGTATGGAATGTCACTTTACCGTAATGGGTTTCCGGTTCTGGACACTCGCGTTACGAAACACAGCAGCTTTATATTGTTATATTATTTCACGCTAATCTATACTATAATGTCGAAATAACAGCTTTTTACTGTATG
The DNA here is from genome assembly GCA_033319125.1 of Parnassius glacialis. Classification (NCBI taxonomy): domain Eukaryota; kingdom Metazoa; phylum Arthropoda; class Insecta; order Lepidoptera; family Papilionidae; genus Parnassius; species Parnassius glacialis. Next base: position 33,339,689 of record JAVANC010000028.1, on the reverse strand, counting down.
CATATGAAAGTATATACGGCACTTATAACAAAAACACAATTTTTAAAATGTTTAATTGTCTATCTTTCTGTCTGTCTGTCCACTTTAGATAGCTGATGTTATAAGAAGTAACTTAGGCTACTTTTATTTTAGAAAAATAATTAGGGTTCCCGCACACAAAAATTATAATCCATGAAATCCAATCGTAATAAATTACGCGTGGGCGAAGTCGCGGAGAACAGCTAATACTATATACAAGCATAGACCTTCCCCGTTCGAGCCAGCGTCCACCGTCCATCCAATTTCCATCTGATGAACTGCATGCTCGTTTGTCACCATAACTTCTAAAAAAATATAATATGATGTCATAATAATAAAACCACCCAATTCATTAACTTCACTGACGTGCCATACATTGCCAGCCAATACGAATTTTATAATTTCATATTTCACTTCACTTCACTTATACTGGTGCGTAGCTAGAACGACTATTTGTGCCGCTCGAGTCATACTGTAGATAGTGCAAGAAGCATACACTGAATTAAAAAATTATACCTAATACAATATTTGAGTCTACTAGAATCAAAAACAGCAATGTCCGCTATTGCAAAGTTGCAACAATACATCATTTTATTATTGCGGGTAGCTACAATTCATTGGCAATAATTTTAATATTTGCAAATAGCATATTCTCATGGGGATTTCTATAGCAATAAGTGGTTTTTGATTCAAAATTACTATTGGAAGACATGTCATTTTGTCTATTGAATCAGGATACATAGATAACATTAATTTTATAAATGATGGACATTGCTGTTTTTGATTCTAGTAGACTCATTTGTTCCCAGTACTGAAACGTGGACTAATTTATTCCGTATATAATAAATAATATATCCCGTAATTTTAGATCAATACGAAGCAGCCCGTAACTACTAAATTTTGCTTTACTAGCTATTTTGATTTTGTTTTACTCCTGTAATAGTTATATGCCATATAGATAGTTACCTGTTGCACTGGTCTCTGTATATTGACGTAGGCGTGTCCTGTGCATTGTATGGGGTCACCGTTGTCTACCACGCCTGTATAAGACCGGTGAAACGATTCACTGTTCATCCTGAAATTTGCATATTCATTTCAACCCTTTTGACAATTAGTGTTCTTTTTTAAATAAAAATAAAATACTTTTTGTTCAAAATAGGTTTTATTACAATATACTTTCAATATAGGGTTTTTAATATTGTTTTTGAACCATATATATTAACTGACTTCAAAAAGGAGGAGGTTCTCAATTCCAGTGTATAATTTTTTTTTATGTATGTTAAGCGATATCTTCGCAGATTGTGAACCAATTATGATCATTATTTTTTTAATGAAATAGGCGATACTGCAATGGTTTTCCCATATAAATTTGGTGAAAACCTTCCACTCCTAAGGGTAGGAAATAAATAATTTCCTTTTTAGCAATTAGAAGTCAGTTTTTACGTTTTGTTTGACAGTAAGTTGCATGTGGCATCACGTTTACGCGAAAATATTTCCGAAAGGAAGAGGCATTTCAATATAAATTTCAACAATTTATCGGATTGCGGGCTGTAAAAGTATAAAATGACGCAAAATTTCATCAGAAATATTATTTTCATTTTACATTTTTTTTAGTTTTAAGTTTTAACAGTTTGAAACCAATTTCAAAAAAGGAGATTTCACATTAGACTTTATTAAAATCAGATATTTCGGCTCTGTGCCTATGGCCTGACCTCTGAGATTACCTCTTCCATTTACGTCCACGCATCAGTGTGTGTACCCATTATCTATCCTGTTCCCACCCTAAACGACCTACTTATCGCTGTCTCTTTCTCACGCTGTGCCTGACGGCTAGAGTCGGGTCGCGCAGAGGCCCGCTTATTTACTTCAGTACGCTTTTGTTTACGCAAGCGATCGGTGTGTGTACAAAGTGAAGTGAAAATAATTAAAAGTTCTCGAAAACGTTGAGTAACGTTCGAAGAAAGTTAAAAGGAATAATATTAAAGGTGAGTAATAATTAATATAAAGGTTAATTTTCACAGATATAAAGATTAATTACTCTTTAGCACGAGAATATTGTGGTTCTTATTTATCTCGGTTTTTTTACCAGATTTATAGGTTAACCTAATATAATTTCGTATTAGACTCCGATCTCGGGCTCAAACCCAGACGGTTAGTTCCAAATCACGTATAAATTACGTGAGCGGGATGTATTTTAGTTCCTATATATCTCGGTTTGTAACCAGATTTATAGAAATATAATCTCAAATTAGACTTCGATCTCGGGTTAAAGCCCAGACGTCATAGTCTCAAATCACGTGTAAATTAATGTGAGTGGCCCGACCTGGCACGAAAGCCGGGCCGACCGGCCCTGGACTTTGATACGATCGGGCAGAAAATCTGGCCCGACCGGGCCAGGAGTCTGGCCCGACCGGGCCCGTAATATGGCCCGACCAGGCCCGGAATATGGCTCGACCGGGCCCGGAGTCTGATCCGACCGGGCGTGGGAGTCTAATCCGACTGGGTCCAAAGTTTGACCCGACCGGTTTCAAAGGTTGATCCGTCCAGATCTAGAACCTGGTCCGACCATACTGACCCAAACAACCAATTACACTCTTGGCATTACTTAGTGTATTTTCCGATGATCGCCAATTATTTAAGGTCACTTTTCCTTTCCAACAGATGGCGACTTCGCAAAATTTCGTTACACTGGGTGAACTGTTTACGCGAAATTATGATAATGAAGAGGAGGAACTTTTAGCTAAAGTTAAATCCATCATCGAAGAGAGTCTCCCCATTGGTTGGAGAGACTGGAAAGTCATCGATTGGTCCAAGGAGGAACTCCTCGGCAGGAAGATGGATCACAAGATCCTGAATAAAATACGTTTCGCAATCCCATCAGTGGAGCTGGCTAAAGCCTTCTATCCTGAAGCGAAAGCAATCGGCGAAAAAGCATACAAAAACATGAAGCTGAAACTATTAGACTGGGATATCTGCAGGGCTCTTATTACTAACCCAAACCACGTAACAGCAAAACTGCGTGGGTCTTCTGCGCAGGCAGAAATATTCAAAAGGGCAGTAGAGACAATAAGACCGTCTGTTTATTCCAGAGAACAGATCTCGGACGCATTGACCACAGATGTTGAGTCACATAAAAATAGAGAGCAAATCTACTCTAGGTCTAATTCGGAAAGTGGAAATAACCCAATCAAACACATAAAGCGAAAGCGACCCAGAGTTCCATCGTCTTCATCGGAAGAAAACTCAATTCAACCGGGAAGTGAACAGTTTTATTCGTCATCACCGGGGGGAAACTCTCCTAAACGCAGACGCTACTCATCATCACCTTCTCGTTCATCAAAAACAAATGCTACCGACTCCAGATTAGACCGAATGGAGGCCATGATACAAAATTTATATGAAATGATGAGCACAAACAATAATGAAAATAAGCTTAATAATTCGAGCTGGCGAGCTCCCAGCCCGATACTGGAACTACCCAATGAAAATCTGAATGGGACCAATAATATTTGGGACATATTCTCGCCGTCAACAAAAGAGAGTGAGCCTGCCATACCCAGAGCAAATCCAATCCTGGAGCAACAAGGTCTTAAATGTCAAAGGCTTGGGGAACCAACATGGAATAAGATTCGCTACGCTGACTCCCAGAAAAAACTTCAAGCCTCACCAGTTTTTCATTGTCTTCGGATAAATGCAACAATGTACCAACACTCCCACCCCAATCAGCTAAAGGATCTGCTGGGGAAATGTGACTCCGCGTTTGGTACCATAACTCATGGACTTTTGGAGTCCACAGAAAGCCTAAAGAAGATGCTAGCGTCAGAAAGTGAATTCCGCTCAACATCCGACGACTTGCTTCAATACACTTGTGGCAAACGTGCCGAAGTAATTGAGTCTCGACGAAAACTGTATGAGCCGAAGAATAATTTCTACCGGTCGGTTCTCAATGACATTCCACCATCGGGTACTCATTTATGGGACGAAGACAAATTACAAGAGGCGATCAAAATACATGGTGTCTCTAAAATTGCTCCGGCCCCTCGTCGTATACTATCGAACCATATGTATACAGACAAAGAAAACAAACCGAAGCAGCCCCGAGACCTTAACTCCTTCAGAAAACCACAGCAAGGTATCAAAAAATTTAGGAAAACGGAGTTCAAACAGCGACAGAAGCCACAGTCATCAAAGGACCATAAACGTCACAATTTTAATGAAAGAGTTGCGGGGGAGAGACGTCGTTACCTTTGACAACCAATGCTTTCGGGCTGGGCAACTAGCAGACCACATATTAGCGTGGAAAAATCTAGGGGCACCAAAATCTATCATGAGCATCATAAAAGGCTACGTAATTCCGTTCTCAGAAAAACCACCGATCACAACCTTAACACCATCATTAATGAAAAAATTCCAAACTCCAACTTCCCCGCGGATGGACCAAGAAATTACAAAAATGATTCAGGAAAAGACCATAATAAATTTAGCCTGCAAAACTGGTTTCCTCTCAAAAATGTTCTTAACGCCAAAGTCAGACGGACAATGGAGACCAGTCTTCAACTTGAAAAGACTGAACGAATTTGTCAAGTTACAAAAGTTCCGATTGGTAAACCCTCGAAAACTACAATACTTCCTACAAAAAGGAGACTACATGGCGAAAATAGACCTATCACAGGCCTATCTTCATGTTCCAATAGCAAAAAGACACTGGCGTTACCTAGCACTACACTACCGCAATTCAACCTACGCTCTAACGGCGCTTCCTTTTGGCCTGAGTTCCGCGCCTCAAATATTTGCAAAGATAATAAACTGGGTGGCCATGTTACTCAGAAAACAGAACATTCGATTAGTCGTATACCTCGACGATTTTTTGATAGTAAATCAAAACCCAAGGCATCTGAGAAACGAGGTGTCAGTGGTCATAAAGACACTTACAAACCTGGGCTTCAGAATAAACTGGGAAAAGTCAGTACTAAACCCAACAAAAGAAATAACGTTTCTCGGAATAAACTGGAATACAAAATTGAATGTAAAAAGCCTACCTGTACAAAAAATACAATCACTAGAGAAATCCATCCTAAAAATCATAAAAAGCGAAAAATGGAGTTGGCAACAAGCAAAGTCGATTCTGGGCAAAATGGAATTCGCTTCGTTCGTGATACCGCTAGCTCGACACAGTCAAACTACACTGTCGAAAGATTCAACGATCCGTGAACCGGTTACCAGAATCTATGCCCAACCTACACTTCAAAATAAAACCAGAAAATATTCAAGAGTTGCAATGGTGGTTGGTAAACTTGGAACAAAGATCAAAGATAATTCTGAAAGAACCGGAAATCCATCTAGTCACCGACGCGTCAAATACGGGTTGAGGAGCAGAGTTAGAAGACGAACTGATCTCAGGACTATGGAATACCTCCCAAAAGAAATGGCACATAAACAAAAAAGAAATGTTTGTTGTTTACAAAATTTTGACCAGCTACCAGACCGTACTACAGAACAAAAGTATCCTTATACAATGCGACAACAAAACAGTGGTGGCATACATAAAAAACCAGGGTGGAACCAAATCGGTATCACTCCTAAAACTTGCAGGCAACATCTTGACTATGGCGTTACGCAACAATATAGACATACGAATAGAACATATTCCAGGGCACTACAACGTAATAACAGATCACCTATCCAGGGGCAAAAGCTTACCAGACTGGCACCTATCAAACGGGATATTGAAAACGATTTTCAGAAAATGGGGCACTCCATGCATCGACCTATTCGCAACACAGAAATCGGCAGTAGTCACAAAATATGTCACGCGATTTCCATGCCGACAGGCAGAATTTGTGAACGCATTCACAAGGATGTGGGACTACAAACTAGGATGGATATTTCCTCCTCCACCGTTAATACCCAGGATCCTGCAACACCTCAACCAATGTCGAGGGATCTTCATATTGATAGTTCCCAGATGGGAGAATGTCTTCTGGCGTCCGATACTCAAGAAAAGGTCTGTAGACAAACCGTTCACAATACGGAACCTAGTCGACCATTTGATAGACTTTCAAACGAATCAACCTCCTCCCAAAACACAAGATTTGTACTTGGAAGCATGGAAAGTACGGGGTGGGCAGATTTAGTGAAAAATTGGTCAACCAAAAAAAACAAATTCTAGAGACTTCATGGCGCAAATCATCTCTGAGCACTTACTCGGCAGCATGGAAGAGTTGGTGCCTGTGGGCTAAGGATAAAAAAGTTTCACTAAATAACCCGAATCCTACAGAAGTAGCACAATACCTTTGTTACTTATATCATAAGAAACATCTGTCATATCGCACTATCTATCTGCACAAATCAACAATAGCAACTTTCTCGAATCCACTTAATTCTGACAAAATATCTAACAGCCCGCTAATAAAACATACCCTTAAAGGAATCTCAAATACAAATCCTCAGACGTTACGAGCGAAAATATGGGACGTAAATAAATTATTAACCTGGATACGCCAGAATTCTCCAGACCCAAGCAACCTTTTTCAAGTCTCCAGGCATTTAGCGATACTACTGCTCTTATCATCTGGAAGGAGAATACATGACTTGACCCTTCTTAGAATAGATGCCGATTCCCTGGAACAGTCAGAAAATGAAGTTATTTTCTGGCCACAATACGGGTCGAAGACGGATAAGTTGCAAAATATACAATCAGGATAGAAAATAGTGAAAAATGGACAGGAATTAAATATTTAATATTATTATATAATTAATTGAAATTAGTAGGTGGCGCTATTTAAGCAGTAAACATAGGCTCCGTATAATTATTGTTTTAAAAATATTATAAACAATCTTTACTGAACTTTTCTATAACTTAAGTATAGATTCTAACATAATTTAGCGTGTCGAGTGTTATATTGTTGTTTCGAGCTGGATTATAAGTGTGAAGTTAATATAAGTAATCAAGTGAATTAGTGAACTATAAACTGTTATTGTATTGAATTTATTGTAATAAGACAGTACTTCCTAAAGTGAAACGCTAAGGAACAGTGCTAGCAAACTAAGTGACATTGTTATCAACAATTTATTTTTGTTTTAAAGTGAAAAACATTAATTTAATATTAAAGTGACGGTTACGGTAGTTTAAAATGTCAAAACTTATATACATCCGATTAGATAAGCGACATCTATGTTAATTGATAATTGATTACCAAAGGAGTGTAACCATTTTGTATTATTACGCCATCTATTAGTTACTGCCAAAATAAGCAACTTTATGTTAATAGATCAACTTGATTAAGTCTACGATTATCCTTTAGAGGGCGCGTGTATTCATATTCATACTCGTATTATTTGAAAATATTTTATTATTTATTGAAATAAGTCCCTGTTCTGATTTTTTCAATGAGAAGACTACAATAAAATATTACTTCAAAATATTAGAATACAATATCATTAATTATTTTTAATTCAAAATGTCACTAGTATGTTTTAAATGTAGTAACAAGATATTGAATAAGGATAGCTTAACTTGTTCACTATGTAAAGAAAAATTTCACTTAACTTGCACGATAGTTTCTGAAAAAAGATTTCGTTGGATGTCAATAGACACCAAAAATGCCTGGAAGTGCACAACTTGTATACAGTTAAAGAATAAGACAAAAAGTAGAAATACGTCATCAGAAAAATCTCCTAAATTGGACAGCAGTAAATCTAGCTGTCACGAAATAGCAATTGAAAATATAACTTTGCGAAAAAAACTCAATCCATCTAGAAGTGATAGCAGCTCGCAATCAATTTCCCAAATTGACGACTTAGGTGAAACGTTGATTTTTGTAGACACCGCTTTAAATCGTAGCTGCCCTGAAAATAACTATTTAGCTATGGATGATTTCGAGGAAATGAAATTAAAACTGCAAAATTTGGAAACTAAGCTCGAAAGTGCTGACCTGGAAGTGGAAAGATTGTTATTAGAAAATAATTCATTAAGAGAAGAAATATCAAAAAGAGATGCCAAAATAAACCAATTATCTCGTATCTGTCGCTCAACCACAAAAAAGAATGTCGTAAGTCCCTCCCAGAACAACACCTGTGAAAATAATACAAAAAAGTATACGACTAATATATTATTCAGTACTCCCAAAGTAAGTGCCCCATCTACGATAACAAATATACCATTGTGTCACAATCCAAGTGAGGTACAAGTAAGCAAGCGGCAAGAGAATATTACCAAAATGAATAAGTCGCCAATATGCGACATAACAAGTCAACAAGAGAACAAATCAAATAACTCTACAATAACTCTGCAGAACAAGAAGAAGATATGTATGCTTAGTACTAACAAGTTTACTAAAACAAGATCCATTGCGCAACGATTTTTGCATGGAAATTTAGATATCTGCCATTATCTTCTAACAGGATACGGAATAGAACCTCTATTGATGGGACTAAAGACCAAACTTATTGATTACACAATGGAAGACTATTGCATATTATTAATAGGCGATGAAGATTTCAAATCCACTACAAATTACTTTGAATTAATAACACACATTCGACAAACATTATCAGAAATTACACATACAAACATCATCTTGTGTCTGCCGTCCTTTAGATACTGTAAATTCGGAAATTTATTTAACTGGCGAGTAGAAGTTTTTAATAACTTACTACATCTAGATGTAATGACACATGAGTATGCATACCTAATTGATTCCAACCTGAATCTAGAATATGATTATACTATGTTTAAAAGACACACAGGTATTTTAAATAACTATGGAATGCAAACCATATTCAAAGACATTGATGCACTTATGTGTGAAATTGAAGATTATGGCCATAAGAAAACATTAGAACCCGTGACAGAATTTCGGAGTGACCAAAATGAACCAGGACCTGCCTCGCCAACTCTAAAAAATATGTTTTTTCAATAATAAAGTAAGGATTATTTACCAAAACATACAAAGTTTTAATAACAAACGGCATTTATTGGAAGCTTGGACAGATGAAGATAAAAATGTACACGCTATTTGTCTATCTGAAACCTGGATCAACATTGCGAAACTTGACCTACTCAAAGTACAAGGTTATACCCTGGCATCCTATTTCAGTCGATCTGATTCAGTAGGAGGAGGTGTTTGTATTCTAGTAAAAGATGAGATAGGTTATATTGAACGAAATGATTTAAAAAATATGTCTATAGAACCTATAATTGAAATTTGTGGCATAGAAATACCAATTTTGAATTTATTAATAATAAATGTATACTGGCCAAACAGCAACAGAATGCGTGATACTTTTTACAGTGTATTAGAAAAGCTCTTGCAACGAATACAGCAAAAAAATTCTAAAAGAAACGTTATAATAGGTGGAGATTTTAACGTAGATGTGCTAAAACAAAGTACATCAACTGTAAGACTTTTAGATTTAATGCGTAGTTACAATTTTATTCAACATGTTCAAGAACCAACTAGGGTAACAGAGAGTACAGCTTCATGCTTAGATTTGACATTCACAAATTTTGATGTCGAACAAGTCGTAATTAATGTTGTAGAGTTGAGTCTCTCTGACCACAAAGGAGTTATAGTTAATATACCTACAAAAGAACGAAACATACTCGTACGTAATACGTGGATACTAGAAAAAAGATTCTATAGTGAAAAAAATATCCAACTTTTCAAATCTAAATTAAGAGAAGTAGACTTTAGCAAAATAATTACAATTGATAAAAACATTAATGAAAATTATAACTTATTTTGTAATAAAATTAATCATATACTAAACGTAACTATACCAAAAATTCGCATAAAAATTAGAAGTACAAAGAAAAAGCCATGGCTTACAAATGGAATTAAAACATCGTGCAAAAATAAAAGACTCTTAAAAAAATTATTATCTCAAACAAAAAATCCAGTACTAAACAAGTATTATAAAAATTACTCCAAAATACTTAAAAAACTATAAATATTTCAAAAAAGAACCATAATATTAAAAGAATAAAGAATTCAGACAATGTCATAAAATCAATGTGGAATGTTGTAAAAGAGCAAACCAATAAGCTTACACAAAATAAAAAGAACATAAAATTATATGTCCAAAATAGTATCACTGCGGACCCTGGTCAAATAGTTAATTGTTTCAATAATTTCTTTTTATCGGTTGGAAATGATAATGCTACTTTTGGCTCAACAAGTGCGACCGGCCAGTTTGTTCTTGATCCAGTAAAAAATTCATTCTTTTTACAACTCGCTACTAATCAAGAAATTATAAAAGCTATACGTAATTTAAGAAACAAGCGTAGCTTCGGTCATGATGAATTACCACCTTGTCTAATTAGAAAATGCGCCGAAGAACTAGCCCCAGTTATGACATTCTTAATAAATCAATCGTTTACAGAAAGTAAAGTTCCAGACCACCTAAAAATTTCAATAATTAAACCACTCCATAAAAAAGGCTCAAAAACTGACTGTAATAACTATCGCCCGATTGCTATTCTTCCGACGTTTTCAAAAATATTTGAATCTGCTATGGCTAATCGACTGTACTGTTACTGCGAAAAGTTCAATATATTAAATGAAAATCAATATGGCTTTCGCAAAAACAGATCAACAACTTTAGCAGTATACAAATATGTCAATGAAATACTAAATATATTCAATAAAAAGAAATATGCGATTGGTATTTTACTGGACATGACCAAAGCTTATGATCGAGTTAGATTTGACATACTTTTACGGAAATTACACGGAATAGGAGTAAGAGGCCCACCCTACAACTGGTTCGAGTCATACCTTACCAATCGAAAGCAGTGTGTTGAGATAGAACACCATGACCTAACCAGTGGAAACGTGATTAAAGTCAGATCTAATTTTGCACCGGTCACTAAATCAATACCACAAGGTAGTGTTCTCGGATGTTTATTATTTTTAATTTATATAAATGATTTGCCAAAAATAATCAAAGCTCCCTGTACCTTGTTCGCCGATGATCTTTCTGTAGTCATCCCATTCGACAATAATAAGAACAACAATCTTAACAACTGTCTAGATAGTTTACTAACAGAAATCTCTGAATGGTTAATAAATCACAATCTCGTAATAAACTACACAAAAACTAAGATAATGCAATTTAAGCCGTATCAAAAATACCCCCTATCTATAAATTATTCTTACAACAATACTAAATTAGAATGTGTTGATTCATATACGTTATTAGGTATAAACATAGATTCGGGTATAAACTGGAAAGAACACATAAAGAAAGTATCATCTAAACTTTCCCGTTTCTCGTATGCTCTATATGAACTCAAAAAAGTCACAAATTCAAAAACGGCCACGTGTGCATACTATGCTTATGCCCATGCATGGCTCAAATATGGCATTATACTGTGGGGAAACAGCACAGACGTAAATAATTTATTTATTCTACAAAAAAAATGTATCCGCATAATTACAAATATAGATAACACTGTCAGCTGTAAACCTTACTTCATTTCATTAAAAATATTAACACTTACATCTTTATATATACTAGAAGTATGCACATTTGTTAAAAAGAATATGCACCTTTTTTCAACTTACTCCCGGCCTTATTTTTTACGTCCTAATAATAAATTAGCTCCACCTATCACAAAATTACAAACAGTGAAATCAGGACCATATGGTATGTGTGTAAAAATTTATAATAAAATCCCTAAATGTCTACAAAAAGAAGAATCATTAAATAAATTTCAAAGAGAGCTTAAAAAATATTTAATTGAAAAAAGTTTCTATTCGTTGTCAGAGTTTTTTGGGGAAAAATAATAATTGTTTAATTAGATATATATGTATACGTTTTTATAATCCATGTATTAACAACTATTGCAAATGTTTATTAAACTTAAAAGTAATGTTTAGTTTAAGTAAATAAAATAAGTAATTATTTATTCTAAATCAATTAAATTAAATTGATATATAATGTTGCTATGCTCTACCAGGGCTCATGTTTGGCTCTATTATATTCAACATAAGAACTATTTATGTAACCACATGAACGCAATAAAATGTTTGAGTTTGAGTTTGAGTTTGAATTATGGGATATTGTAAATTGGGTTAAGAAATACATTGATGTATCACATTCAAGGCGACAAGTCAATAATCAGGTAATTCCATATTTATTTGTGAAGACACGAGGAAAAATAGGTCCGGCCTCCCCTTCTGTAATAGCTGGATGGGTGCGAACAGCCTTATTCTCAGCTGGAATTGAAGCAGGTGCAGGTAGTACCCGATCCGCAGTGGCCACTTACAGATTTAATAATTGTCTGCCACTAGATGACGTATTGAAGAGAGGAAACTGGCAAGACCCAAACAATTTTTTTAAACATTATTATAGAGAGATTGATAAGTCTACGTCCAGGGAGGCTAATACTAATAATAAGAACATAGTCACGGAATCTTTTGTGCCATTGTGATATTATGTAAGATCTCATTTATTTTAGGTTTTGAACTTGTTTTTATAATCAGTGTTAATTATTGTACCTATACCCTATGTATAAGGGTTATTATTACCAAGTAGTATTCAGAAGTTTGTTTACCTGATTTGTTAATTTTATCAAGAAGTTATTTTGTTTTTTATTATTATTATTATAAAGGAGAAGACTGAGCTAAAGTCAATTTGATTAGAATTCCCATATTATATGTGATATACCATAAGATAACACCTTTGTGATGTTAAAAATATAAAATAGCTTTATGTGTACCTATTGATACCCTCTAGCTAGAATAAAACTATAGTTGTTTAAAAAAAAAACTTTTATTTCGACTTCTAAAATCTATCCAGTAATTTAATTGTTCCTTCTTTATTAATTTCTATCACAGTACGCTGCTGTGCTGATAACTAACATGCCGGCAGATTTAAGATATATCTCAGAGGTCAGGCCATAGGCACAGAGCCGAAATAGACCAATTTTCCCCCCAATGGGAAGAAAATTGATATTTCGGGTCTTCCCGTAGGCCTGACCGGGGCAATTACTTGCCGGCTGATATAGAGTACTGAAGTAAATAAGCGGGCCTCTGCGCGACCCGACTCTAGCCGTCAGGCACAGCGTGAGAAAGAGACAGCGATAAGTAGGTCGTTTAGGGTGGGAACAGGATAGATAATGGGTACACACACTGATGCGTGGACGTAAATGGAAGAGGTAATCTCAGAGGTCAGGCCTACGGCAAGACCCGAAATATCAATTTTCTTCCCATTGGGGGGAAAATTGGTCTAATAAGATAATAACTCAAAAATAATATTATATTACGTTTGATTGATGACAATTATTAACAAAATATGTAAAATTGGACAAACCTAATAGAATCCGATCGGCATTGAGCAACTGCCTCATCATATGGAGGAGGCGCCTCGCCACGTGGTAGGTAGTTACTCGGTGGCTTCCAAGCACTCAAAGCAGTTTCGCATGTTCCACCCATATACCCCATACTACCGCTTATGTATCTGAATCAAGTAAAATAATTATAAATAATGTAACAACTATTATATTACAAGTAATTTGAATAAAACTATTAGATTTAATTACATTTAGAGTGCATGTGTGGTATTGAGTTAAATATATTTAAAAAAATTATATACAACGTGTAACAAAAACCCTATGGTTCCCGTTAAGGGCGTTATCAGAGCCAGTATTCAAACATAAAGAAATAACTTTTTTTTTTCAAAAAAACTTTAACATTAAAAAAAACATTTTAATTAAAAAAAATAATTTGCGAATTGTATCTGGTTTTATAACCTCTGCATTATCCGGAGAACAAGAGGATTGTGAAAGATCCCCCTTCACTGATGCTCGTGTCAGTTAGAGGTAATAAAATCACATGCAATTTGCAAGTTATTTTTTTTTAATTAAAACTTAATTTTTTAATGTTCAAGTTTTTGGGAAAAAAGTTATTTCCTTACGTTTGAATACTGACTCTGATAACGCACTTAAAGGGAACCACAGGGTTTTTGTTACACGTTGTATATGATTTTATCATTAACATTTAAAAAAAATTTAAATTTAGGGAATAAAATGTAATGTTTTTTTTCTTGCTTAATATTTTTCTTGAGATTTACCAATTAACAACCAAAGCACAAAGAAATTGTAACATTCTTACATTCACAATACCTTGTTTATAATAAAGAAATTAGGATAAATACGCTATTGGATATATTATTGCACAGAAAACAATAGTACTTGTTTAATCATAATCATCGTTATCACAGCCCACTGTGAGTCCATTGCTGAACACAGACCTAAAACACTTGCATCCACTGATTTGCTGCAGCTGCTACTACTGGCGGAGGGTACATATGAGCCTTTTTTTTGTAGGATCGAGTGACAAACGAGCACACAGTCCACCTGATGGTAAGTGTTTGCTGTGGCCCATAGACATCTACATCTGTCCTCGTTTTCGAATCAAAATGTAGATGAGCATGAGAATGCGTTGTCACTCGTGAGGATTAAGATGGAATGCCTCTTATCCAGTAAAAAGGGTCTCCGGTTCTCTACACTCACCATACGAAATACAGCAGTGTTAAGCTGCAATTTTACGCTGGTATTCTGTGAGAGCGTGGTCCTTCCCTGGTCGAGCCGACCCATTCGTGCTACAACTATACTAATAATATAGCTGCAGCATGGCTCTACCATGTATCAATTGTCTTTCATTTGTCAATTTCAATTTGTCCATTACCACTTCAGCTTCGGCCATTTTGTCATTGTTTGGTTCTGTGGCTGTTGTAAGGTTCATGTAATTTCTAACAGTCATTGCTTTTAACAGATGTTAATCATCACCATCATCATCATTACAGCCCTTCACAAGTCCACTGCTGAGCATAGGCCTCCCCCAAGGAATGCCACAAAGCACGGTCGAACCACCTGCATCCATCGACTTCCTGCATGTCTCACCAGGTCGTCACTCCATCTAGTGGGAAGTCGCCCTACACTAGATTAATACAACCAAGCAATTTACGTCAGAACTTTTATGGCAAGGCCTCACAACAAAAAAGGTCTGAGTCCGGTAGTTGACTTTTATGTGCTGAAGATGGCGGATTCAAGCTTACTGATCCATTGAGCCTCATAATGTTACTTAAAAAAAATAAAGGTTTATTAACCCAATGGTGGTGAGAGTGCGTTGGTCGTCGGGGCGCGGCGGGCGGCGGCGCTTGTGCGAGCGCACGCGGTACAGCACGAGCGCCGCCGTCGCCAGCACCAGCGCCGCCGCGCCGCCCGCCGCCACGCGCGCGCTCGCCTCGCCCTCCGCCGGCTTCACCACGTCGTCCAGGCAGATGAACTCGCAACATGTGCTCCCAACGCGAAAAGATCGGCAATCCTATAACATCCCAACTCAACTCAAACCGTCGGAGCTCGGAGCTCATCTTTATATCTTGATATAGACAGTACAGACGGAAAGCTATACTAGAGGCCTTACACCACTCAAGTTGTATATGTCTAACATGTATACATATATAAAATATTATAAAATAGAATAATTTTTATTCAATATTGATTATTACATAATACTTATTGAAAGTCATTTTTTATTTACCACTGATTCGGAAAATACCTCTGTCCTGGGAAGAACCAGCAAGAAACCCAGCGGAACTCTTTTTTTTGAAACATATTTCACTTAACAATAATTTCGTTTATACAATTTTTAAATGAATTTTCATTTTTGTTTGTTGTTATAGTAGATATAACATGGTGTTTAAGGCTGTGTAGCTATATAAGCTGTATAGCTAATAGCTAAATATATTAGGTCTTTACCTATGAAATTGTCGTTTTTTTTATGAATTAAGTTTACGTAATTATTTTTCTATATTTTTTTATTTCTATTAATCAAAGTAATCACCCATGCAATCGATGCATCTTTACCCACGCAGTGGCAGTTTCTTGTTGCCCTTCTCGAAGAAATTAGCTGAATGGGAGGCAACAAATTCTTCAGAGGCATTTTGTACTACCTCTCGGATATTAAATTTTTTCCCGCCAAAAAGTTATCAAAATTCTGGGAAAAGTTGAAGTCTGTAGGCGCAAGGTGAGTACGGGGGATGACGGAGGACTTCCCACCCTAGCTATTGTAACCTAGAGACTGTCTTGTGCAGTATGAGATCGCGCGTTTTCATGCAGGAGCAGCGAGGACTAGCGATTGACCAAAATCCAACCAGCTTGCTGAGCACTTGCAACTGTCAAATCCAATCCATTTTTCGTTGCAGGTAACAATACTGTTCAAAATTCCTGCGTTTGCATGCCCGTTGAGCAGTGCAAGGCACGTCTCGACGCGTACTTCGCACTGGCGATCATGAGTGCGTGGCGCACCCATTTGTCAAGATTTTTTACCTAGCAAATTTGACACAAATGTACCAATATTGTTTTGATGCTGAAGTCGAAAGCTGTTGCTAGTTTAGCCATAGATTGAGTATCATCAACTTCCACAATCGCCTTTAATTCGTCATTATCGACCAAAGTTTTCAGACGACCACTGGGTTCATTTTTCAGGTCGAAATTTCCAGAACGGAAGCAGACAAACCAATAACAGGTGGTGCTTTCGTTTGTAGTATTCGCTCCGTAAACGTCGTTGATGTTGCGTGCCGCTTGTGCCGCGTTGCTGCCACAACGGTACTCATAATCCATAACTAATCGAATTTTTAACGTATCCATGATGACGAAAAAG
Organism: Parnassius glacialis; assembly: GCA_033319125.1. Classification (NCBI taxonomy): domain Eukaryota; kingdom Metazoa; phylum Arthropoda; class Insecta; order Lepidoptera; family Papilionidae; genus Parnassius; species Parnassius glacialis. Next base: position 33,323,001 of record JAVANC010000028.1, on the reverse strand, counting down.
ATTCAAATGCAATGAAAACATAACACTAATCAATAAACAAATAACTAATTAAAAAAAAATTCCACGTTTTTAAAATAAAACTAATTTGAAATTAGAATACCTAGCTAAACAAAAATTATTTTAATTTTAAATAGCCAGTACTGCAGAATGGAAATTTCATACGAGGGCGGCACTGGAAATTTCGGGAATCAAGGAAGTGACACAACATTACTATTTAAAAATGTATTTATTGCTTTTCGAAGTATTCTCCGCGAAATTTGACACATTTTTCTATACGATGGAACCAATCATTGAAGCAACCATTCCATTCGGAAGTTGGGGTCTCCAAAATGGCAGTTTTGTAGGCGTCCACAGCTTCTTCAGGTGATGAAAATCTCTGTCCACGCAATTTATTCTTTATTTTAGGGAAAGTATAGAAATCATTAGGGCTTAGGTCGGGACTGTACGGCGGATGGTCTAATAATTCTATGTTTTCTTGCTCTAAAAACTCTTTTGTTCTGTGTGCGGTGTGAGAACTCGTATTGTCGTGATGGAGGATGATGCGGCGGTTGCAGTTCTCTTTACGGAGTTCAGAAACGACCTGTGGCAAACAAATGCTAGCATACCATTCTGCATTAACTGTTCTTTGTCCCTCAAGAGGAATAGTCGTAACATGGCCGGTTTTGGAGACAAACGTGGCCACCATTTTTTTTTTTGCAACACTCCGTGAACGAACAATTTTTGTTGGCTTTAACTCATTTTCGAACACCCAAACTCGTGACTGGTTTTTTGTTTCGGGTTCGTACGCGTATATCCAGGATTCGTCACCTGATACGATGTTGTATACAGCATTTGAGGATCCTGCGTGGAATCTTTCGAGAGTTCTGACGCACCAAGTAACGCGAGCCGCTTTTTGCTCTTCACAGAGCGAATGCGGTATCCATCGGGAAAACCACTTTTTTACACTTAATTGTTCATGCGAGATTATTTGTATTTGACTCATGCCAATGTCTTAAAGTTGCCTGAATTTCGCGGTATGTCACATGTCGATCTTCCTCAATCAGCTTACGCACAGCATCAACGTTTTCTTGGGTGATTGCAGTTTTTGGACGACCTTGACGGGGATCATCACTGAGCTTGACACGTCCACGTTGAAATTCAGCAAACCAGCGATAAATTGTGGTTTTGGATGGGACTTCATCACTAAATGCAGAAATCATCCGGTCAACACAATGTTTTTGTGTTAAACCACTTCCAAAGTCATAATAAATCATCACTCTTGAATTTTCTCGAGTCAATTCCATTTTCTCAACGACTAAACAAGTTTGACAAAACCTTGTGACAAGACCGAGTATTTTTTTTAAATAAATAAATGGTATTCGATTTTTAAAACCAAGGAGTTTTCAATTAAAAAGATTTTAATATGACAGGAATTCCCGATACTTTTAGTGCAGCCTATGTAGGTAAACACCTATTATATAAACAGGTATATATTATATCTTTTTTTTATTGCGCAAAACCTCACCAGTACATGATGCACCATGTTGACTGAAGAAGAAGGCTATGACAACAAAAGGGTAGTGAAAAATACATCCAGGCAAAACAAAACAATTATTGAAGTATTTTTTAATTTATAATTAACTGGTTGTACTTTGAGCTAAACTCCTACTAATCCTATTCACGGCTGATATAAAAACCAGTTAGAATAAACCTAGCAAGCTAACAGCATAGCAAAGTGGCGAAGCAATCAGCTTTGTAGCGGTTTCTAACGGAAAAAAAAAATTCAAAATAGGAGGTTCAGATGCCTGGGTGATCAGTAATCGATTGCTGAAAACAGAATTTGAAAATTCGAAACCGTTCTCGAGATAATCGTGGGACAGACGGACAGACGGACAGACGGACGGACGGACGGACAGACGGACAGACGGACAGACATAGTGAAATCAATAAGTGACTTTGCAAGCTTCGCCACTTAATAATTGCTAAGAACTATGCTCAGTTAACTCAACCTTTAAGAGGCAACTATGTCTGTTAATATAACATAAACTTTGAAACAATAATGGACAAGACAGAATTAACTATGCATGTGGTAGAGTCATGCTGCAGCTGTATTACAACTGCAACATAAATTGGTCAGTGTGAGTAGGGATGAACTCAAAGTTGTTGACGATTACATAGCATTTGAATAGATAAGTCAAACTACCACAAAGAGGTTTTTTTTTTATAGAATAAGGGTGACAAACTAGCACACAGTCAACCTGATGGTAAGTGGATACTGTGGGCCATAGGCAACTAGATCTATACTCATTTTGATCATAAGAGCATGGTTGCATGATGATGAAGTTGGTAATTTAAAAAAATATTGTGGTCCAGCACCGGCTTATAAAATGTTTCAAAAAATGCTGGTGGGAATCATTGTATTGAGTAAATATATTATAATTGATTATAAGCCAATGTCCTTTTTACATTAAGATCTTCTTTTAAATTATGAAACATTATCATAATGAAAATGCATAACATAATTATAGATTGATTTCTACCCTAGTTTCAGAATAGTAAATTGAATAGAATATAATAGCATAATTTTTATTCAATATAGATTACATGTAATTCTTATTGAGTCATTTTTTACTTTTACCACTGGAAAAAACTGGACATTCTTTAAATAAAATTAATTTACAATGTATAGTTTACAATAAGTATGAAGACATTAGAAACAGCATGGTAGTGATCACTCACAATTAACACTGGCAAGGCGGCAATGGTCTTTTGACCCATATTTGAACTTGCAGGGCTGATTATTTTATCACTGTTTGTTTATACAGTTTTGTACTTCTGACTTTTAATGAATTAGGATTGTTTTATAAACAAAAGTATTTACATTGTAATAAGTTTATATAAATATGAATAAAAATAACATTCACATACAAGGAGGGTTAGTGTCATTTGACCTATTCAATAGATGAATGCATTGCTGTTGTGGGTAGGATAATTATATTTACTTTAATTTTATTGCCTATTCTTGTTTTAGATACCGAAATATTTTATTTTATACCTTCATTACTCTAGGCGTTTTCGTTGAGTCAATTTCATTATTTTGGTTGATATTTCGTGAAAATGTCTCAGCATATCAGTGATACAGAAATATTGACATTATTGCAATTGTTGCTTGAAGATCAATCGGATAGTGAAGGTGTCTCATTATCACCAGATATTGAAGATAGCGATTAGTATATTCCTGCATCTCTTAAGTCAAGTTCTAGTGATGATTCAGACAGCAACATACCATTGACTACCATTCAACAACAAACTATGGGAAGATTGTCTCGGTGACAATGAGTATGTGGCGTTCGAACAGCATTTTATGGAAATACCTCTCAAAATAATATGATGTCACCAGGTAGAATATTTCAAAATGGCTCAGAGGTGGCAGTTCGCCGAGGAAGTCATAATGTTGTGACTGAACAGCCAGGGCCTACCGGCTATGCACGGGGGCAAGATGATACGATTTTACAACAAAAAAAATTGTACTGAGGCCGAAGTAAATCGTCAGCTTGGTCATTATGGTATATTTCCCTAGAAGAACTTGAAAGATTAATTTCCATTCTGTATGTTAGATGTTGTTTTGTAGCGAGAAATATATCTGTATATGATTTTTGGAGTAAATATGGGACATTCCATATTTTTCTAAAACTATACCTAGGGATACATTCAAAGAAATTATGAAATATTTACAATTCAATGTGACATCAGAACCATGGGCAAAAATGTATGAAGCCTGGGCTGACCCACCAACAGAGATGAGATCACTTTGAATATACTTGTACTGCAATAAATATAAAGATATAAACTTATTTATGTGAAGAATCCATGGGGTTATTTTTCTATAAATATTTTTCTTCTACCATAAATAAGCTATAATCCTGCAAAATAATGCTAATATGACATTGTAGTTTTTGTTATTTGACTTCTTATACCCGGCTCGAACCGGGGTGGTACCACGACCTCACAGAATACCAGCGTGAAGTAGAGGTTTACCTCTGCGTTTCGCTTGGTGAGTGCAGGTGGCCGGAGGCCCTTTTTACTGGAAATGAGGCATTCCATCTTAGTCCTCACGGGTGACAACGCATCTACATTTTGATTTGTAATAGAGGATAGATGTAGATGTCTATGGGCCGCAGCATCCACTTACCATCAGGTGGACTGTGTGCTCGTTTGTCACCCTTATCCTATAAAAAAAAAAAGTTTTAATTCTAGGTGTAAAAATATATAAAAAAATAAAACAGCTATTATCAGTTAAAAATATTTTTATTTTTAACTAATAACAGCTATTTATCAGTCAAAAACATTTCAATAAATATCAATAATAATGTTGTTTAGATGACCTGACGGTGGTTTAATTGTCTGTACCTAACCCTAGATACCATATTATTGAAACGGTATATGCACAACTTCAAACTGTGCGCCTACCTGTTGGACACGAACAGCAATATTGAGCTATGGCATCTGGACCTATTTCATTTCTGACTAGAATATATACCTAATGTGTACGAACATGTCTTGATTGGATTCTTCCTCTTGATAGCCACACATTTTGGTGTATGGATATTGCATGCTGCTAAATCATGTAATTCTTTTTCACAATAGATTTCTATCGTATATAAACCATTGCGTAAATGTTCACTGCAATATGACTTATCAAGTCCCAAGGGATATAGAGATATAGTAGAGCGTACAGTAGTATAATATAGTTCGAAGGGACGGGTGCCCGCGCAGACGTCCTAAAGGTGTGAGGGATAGTGTTGTAGATCACACGGGCGCAGGCGCATCTATTGTTTACCATTATTTTAAAGGATGAATTTGTTGTTTCAGTAACAGTTTTATGACTACCAAGTACCAATTGTCTTTTTCTACAAAACCTATTTAGGTGCATATCTTTTTTCTGCAATAGAATTGAAGTATACCGATACCAATAGTAACAATTTAAGAACTAACAAAATTCTTTACAATGGCATATGCCATAACTCTGTTGGACACTGAGCCCAATTTGTCGCATGGTCGTTTGCTTCTACAAACATGATGTCAAAGATGTCAAATCGAAATATGTGTTGAAAATGTTTACCCATATCTTGGGAAAGATGAAACTCAACCGCAGTCTTGAAAAACATGTCGTCATACATCTTATGGAACCAGTTTTGAATAAAGGTAGAAATGTGACTACAGATAACTTTTACTCACCTGTGTCTCTCACACAGAACTTGCTTTCAAAACGTACACCTTTGGTTGGTACTATAAATAATAGGAGACGAGACATTCCATCGCATGTAAAAAATCTAACATTAGATTTATATGACACAAAACATTAAAAATAGAAAATTACCAATGCTTATTGACTGTTTACCAAACAAACAGGCCAAAATGTTTTGTTATTGAGTACATTACATGATAGTGTTCATATACACAGTGGTGATATTTTCTTTTTTTTTATAGGATAAGGGTGACAAAGGAGCACACAGTCCACCTGATGGTAAGTGGTTGCTGCGGCCCATAGACATCTACATCTATCCTCTATTACAAATCAAAATGTAGATGCGTTGTCACCCGTGAGGACTAAGATGGAATGCCTCATTTCCAGTAAAAAGGGCGTCAAGAAAAAACTTGAAACTGTTATGTTTTACAATTCAACTAAATATGGTGTTGACATGGTTGATCAAATGGCGAGAAGATACAGTACAAAAGCATCTTCTAGAAGATGTCCGGTACAAGTATTTTATAATATTTTAGATTTATCTACAATAAATGCCTGGGTGTTGGACCAAGAAATAAACAACAAGAAAGTATGAAGAAGAGAATTTATTCTGCAATTGGCGGTTGAACTGAGTATGTACTCGAAGTAACTCATGCTTATTTCAGCTTAGTTAGTACAGAATGTAGTACTGCTGGTCCATATATACTAGCTGGCCAGGCAGACGTTGTTCTGCCCTTTTCGACGACCCTTCATATAAAAAATCCTTAAATTCATAATAAAAAAATATTGAGTGTCACTTATCAGAATAAAAACTACCCTATCTCTCAAGTTGGACCAAACTGCACAGTGTGCGAAATTTTATTGAAATCAGTTCAAGAGTTTAGAAGTTCATCAAGGACAAATGGACGTAGTTACGCAAAAAGGATCCAACCCGCGATAAGTTAATTTGAGTTTATGATATTTGAAGTATCCATACTTCAAATATCATAAACTCAAATTATCGGAATGGTTTCTATCTGTTTGTAATTTTTCTTCTTATTTGTGTTACGTTTGCTAAAATTATTACATCACATAATAGTATAGACCACAAACATTATTCTTCAAGTCAAGATTTTTGACACAAACTCGGGTTGGATCCTTTTTGCATAACTACGTCCAAATAATGTGACACATATTTTTTATATATATATATATATATATATATATATATATATATATATATATATATATATAATAGTGTGAGTAAGGATTGACCCAAATATGGGAAAAATGTATTTAAATTTCAAACCAAAAATTGAATTTGGCCCAATGTGTCAATTATTTACTTTTTACTTTGTCATATACAAGTAACACATTTGCCAGGTCAATTAACTTTTATATATAATAACACACTTAAGAAAAATAAATGAGACTTTCACAGTAAGATCGTACCTGTGGCGGAGAGCACAAAACTGCCTTGCATACTTTGGGAAGACCATTGTCGCAAACACAGAGGGTACAGGTGTCTGGTCCAGGTGCATAATGAAAACCATGAGAAATAAGCCTTCCTCGCAAATCTGTACACTCTCCCTGTGCAGCAATGCCTGGAATAATGTAAACCAATTTCAAGACAATAGAAAGCACTAAAAATGCTAAGTTTCACATTAATATTTATTTACTCACTATAAAAGTGTACACTTGATAAACAAAAAAGAACTATTTCCAACATTTTATTCTAATATGAGTTTAATTTATTCAGCTAAGCTTCATTTTTAATCTAGAACTTTTGTCCTATATATTTCAAATCAATATTTCGTCCGCTTATTGTAACAAATCTTTATAAAAGATAAGGACAGACATAAAATTGATCATGCGTTCTATTTCAATGCTTCGAGTTTGCGCCTGCTGACGGATGGTGAATTTGTTGATAGCTGTCACTGTCAAATATTATTAGAGTCCTGTCAATCTGTCATAATTATTGTAAAATGTCAAAATTTAATGAGATCATAGATATAATAAAAAGGGATGCATTCACAAATTATAAAGTAACTAGCAATCCGACCCGGATTGTTACGGGGGATTTCTTTTTTCCCGACAACAGCGCCACCTCACAGTTCCAATTGTGAATCTAAACCATTCTTGAATCAACTTAATCACACCCACAAAATTTAATCAAAATCGGTCAAGCCATTTAGGACGAGTTCAATCACATACACACGGACAAAAGAATTATATATATATATATATATATATATATATATATATATATGTGATAAAGATATGATATGATATGAAGCCTCATCCACTCTATGTCAGGCTTGAACCATGGCCATGAACATGAATGCATTTTTTTATATAAAATACGGGTGACAAACGAGTACACAGTTCACTTGATGGTAAGTGGATGCTGTGGCCCATCAATCCTCGATTAAGAATCAAAATGCATATGCGTTATCACACGTGAGGATTAAGATAGAATGCCACGTTTCCAGTAAAAAGGATGTCAAGAGCATCCGCAACTCTCTCTGTTGTCAACTTTGGTTACAGGCAAAAACGGTCCGCCATTTTGACACTCACGTTCAAAATAATCGCGCAATTTCTCGATTAATATGTAAGTCTATGATTGTAGATGGCGTGGCATTTAAATGAGGAAATATTTTTTTATATTGTGGTATTACGATATTATTACCTATTTATTCACTTGAAGCCAAATAATTTTACTTACTTATCTACTGAATTGTTTTTTACGTCCAAGTTCAAACTTTGATTTGAATTCTCGTATTATTAGCGCCGCTCCGCACTGCCTGAATATCGAAGCCACACAAACTAAATAACACCTTACTTTAGTGCTATTTAGTGTCACTAAATAATACTAAAGTTAGATGTACGGATTGCAATACAGTTCAATTCAAAAATCTAGGTCTAATACCGTTATCAAATTAGCCAGATTTTTAAACTATATGCAACACAATGTAATATTATGTGTATTTTATTTTTCTTTATCAAACCTTATGGAAATATCATTATAGCATTATTTTACAAGCCTTTGTGGTTTATAGATACAAGTCATATAAGAGTACAAGTAAAAAGCTTATAGATGCTTTTTACTTGTACTCTTGTATGACAACTTTGAATTTGAAACATAAAGCAACCGGGCCGCCGGCGTACCGGTCATTGCTCTATGATTTTGAAATAAATAAATTTAAAAAAAACTTACATCTGTGCCACAGACCATAGAGTATATTTTATTTGATTTTAGCTTGGGATGGTCGATGTTGTAGAAACATCGATGATGAGATCGATGTTGACATCGATTGCTCAACATCGATGTTTATACTACTCAAAACATCGATGTTGGCCATTATCGATGTTTTTTGGACATGTATTTAATAGGTTAGAATAAGATGAATAAAAAAAAATGTGATGTTGTTTATAATTAATGAAATAAAAGAAATGAATAAACAATGTAGTGTAAAATATGAATTAAAAAAAATTGGAAAAAGTTCACAAATATCTAGTTTACTTGTTATATAGTCCAGTATTTTGCCGATTGATTGAAGAAATAGCAGTTTTGACAAAGAAATGCCTTTCAATCTTTTTCTCTGTTGATAAAGAGTTGAATCAAGTCACTTCAATATAAATTATTAAGGATAACTCAAAAACTATTGGTCAGACTTATATGGGTCAAATTTATTTGGGACAGAAAAAGAATCATCGAAATCGGTTCACCTAGAAAAAATGATGAGGTAACACACATTAACCTTTTTTGAAGCCGGTAGATAAACGCTCAGATAACGTTGATGTAGCGATTGTGGGCAAATATCTCACCGCAGTTTTTTTTTTTAATTTCAGATAGGTAAAACCAATAACATGGTTCTAAACGTGCATTGGATCGTGTTTAAGATCAAACATCGGATTTTTTTAAAAACAACGGCAAAGAAACAGACAACCACGTTTTGAAAGTGGTAGAGCCATTCTGCAGCTATATTATGGTTGTGGCACGAATGGGTCGGCTCGACCGTGGAAGGACCACGCTCTCACAGAATACCAGCGTAAAATAGTGGCTTAACGCTGCTGTGTTTCTTATGGTGAGTGTAGACAACCAAAGACCCTTTTTACTTGAAACGAGGCATTCCATCTAAGTCCTCACGGGTGACAACGCATCTGCATTTTGATTCGTAATTGAAGATGGATGTAGATGTCTATGGGCTGTGGCCCACTGTCCACCTCATGGTGGTGGAACCACTTACCATCAGGTGGACCGTGTGCTCGTTTGTCACCTTATCCTATAAAATAACACCAACAGCGACACCAATAACTAAATGAAATCAGTGAGAACTGCAACATTACAGTTGACACTTGAGAGTTAAATTTGATTCACCATAATGATATATTCAAATTATTATTCAAAATAATTATTCAAAATTTTAAATATTTTAGAGGAGATGGAAGATTTAGTTGATATTGATTTCGCGGGTACGCAAGTATCCAATAATCGATTATGGGTTTATTGACATTGATGTTTCGATGTTTGACATGTGGCAACATCGATGTTTTCATTTTTGACATCGATGATCATCGATCATCCCTAATTTTAGCAAAGCAATGCATACAATAGTGATGATTGATGTTGTAGAAACATCGATGATGACATCGATATTGACATCGATAGCTGAAAAGCGATGTTCGATGTTTATCCTACTCTAAACATCGATGTTAGCCATTATGGATGTTTTTTGGACATGAATAGGTTAGAATTAGATGAATAAAAAAGTTGTCATGTTGTTTATGGTTTATAATTATTGAAATAAAAGAAATTAATAAACAATGTAGTGTAAAACAGCAATTAAAAAGTTGGAAGAACTTCACAAATATCTAGTTCATTTGTTATATAGTCCAATATTTTTGTCGATTAATTGAGGAAATAGTAATTTTGACTTTCAATCTGTTTCTCTGTTGATAAATAGTTGAGCCAATAAAAAAAAACAAAAAAATTATTGAAAATAATTTAAAAATAATAAGTTTGTACAACTGACTTCAATATAAATTATTAAGGACAACCCAAAAACTATTGGTCCGAATATATGGATCAAATTTATATGGGACCACATGAAACACCAGCTTTCAAATAAAAAAAAATCGAAATCGGTTCACCCAGAAAAATGTTATGAGGTAACACATTTTAAAAAAAAGAACATACAGTTTTCTTGACTTTTGACAACACAATTGCAGTCTCAACGTCTCTTTCTACATTCAATTATAAAATATTATTAAAACATATGTCTGTTATATTAAAATAAATATAAAAAGTATTATAAAGTGCCAAAAAACTAGTTTTTATTATAATACATTATTTTTATATTTATTTGCAACAAGAAATATTCAACGTTTTAGTGGTCCTTTTTGAAGTCGGTAGAAAACTGCTCAAATGGCGTTGATGTAGCGATCGGGATCAAATATCTCACCGCAAGTTTTTTTTTTTTTATTTAAGATAGGTAGAACCAATAATATTGTTCAAAACCATAATTCAAAACGTGCATTGGATCCTGTTTAAGATCAACTATCAGATTTTTTTAAAAAACAATCGACAAAACCACAGACAACCAACAACGTCGCCAATAACGAAACGAAATCAGTGACAATTGCAACATTACAGTTGACACTTGACAGTTAACGTTGATACACCATAACTATGGAGTGTAAAGTACAAGGAGAACCATCTTATAAGGGGCAAAAGTTGAAAAAGTGTCCTACTATTTACTGAAAATAGCGGTTCCAAAACTTACCACCATAGCGCTGGCGTCTCAAAAACTACGATATGAAGATAGCTGTTGTGAACGGAGTGAAGTCAGCTGAATTCAAATATTTAACAAATTTCATGATTATAGTAGTTAGTAAAATGCCAGTATACAAAATCTCAACTATTTACGTACTACAAAACCAAGCGGATTGGTCGGTCCTTGTTTATTTCTCCATCTTATTCTAATTACTTTTGGCGGTTTTTTTTTTAAATTTATCCTATGCTACTGCAGCGCTACCCTTATTGGACACGTTTTTAGGGACACTTTTCATATATAGAGATGGTCCTCCTCTACTCTACACTCCATAACCATAACGATATATTTTTAGGTTATCGATGCGTTCAACCATTCTGAATTATTCAAAATTTTAAATATTTTAGAAAAAATGCAAGATTTAGTTGATATTGATTTCGCGGGTTTAGTGTCCGCAAGTACCCAATAATCGATTATAGGTTTATTGACATCGATGTTTCGATGTTTGACATGAGGCAACATCGATGTTAAAACATCGATGTTTTACCTAGCATACACCTTTATAATTTGTGAAGCAATGCCCAAAGAGTACCAATACCATTCCTGTATAGGACAGTTCATAGATAATACACTATATACCAGGAAGCACAGTTATTAATTACTATACTCCAAAGAGTATAGTAACTGTCCTCAACAGGTACGGATGTGACATTGAGAAAAAAAAATGGATTACTAAAAATCGATTTTTTTCTTTGTAATATTAATCGATTAAGGAAAAATCGATTTTTATTAAAAGAAATAATCTAATTTTTTTGTGAAAAAAAAATTCTCTAATTCCAAAAAATGCCTGCTTTCCTATATATTATTAAAACAACGAGAATAGTATAGTGTTAACAATTTATCAGAATAAAAATCAAATAAAATGATAAGTATAAAAATTAATCAGAACGACAATCTTCTGGTTTCAAAACTAAACTACAAAACCATTTTATTAACTTATAACTTTAAACAATAAAAAATTAAAAATAATTACTGCCACAAATATTCAGTGCCATTTAACAATTTATTAAAACCAAAATTAAAAGAAACAATAGTTCTTTTAAAGTAAGTTTGAAAAAACAAAAAATATAAATATCATTATTGCCACAATTGTTCAGTACCATTTACATTGGATTTGAATGAAAATAAAATAAAACTATAAGGTTAAATAATCAAACGACAACCTTTTGGTCTCAAAACTAAAATACAAGACAAATCTTTTTTTAAACTTGTGTAAATAAAAAAAGTAAAAAAAAATATTGCCATGAATTTTCAGTTAAAGAGTTTAAAACCAATAATTTTACCAAAATTCTTCTTCGTCTCTTTCCTAAAATACGGTTTCGTTTTTTCACTTTCGAAAATAATCTTTCGGCTGGCGCGGAACTGACCATCACGGAGAGCCGTGATGGTCAGTGGTGGTGTTTAAGAGCCAATTCGGTTAGTTTAGGGAAAGTACCTTCAGAGCTTCTCCATATATTGAGGGCATCTATACATCATCTATTATAGTGGTGTCGCAATAGGTAGGTCCAATTCAGTATTTTTGCCTATTGACGTGTTGGCCACTAATATTTTTTCATTATAAAGTATTTTCGTCAGACATTTTAAGGTGTTTTACAAGACATTTTTATTGTTTAACAATTATTTACACTCTTTAAAGAAAGATAGAAAACCACAGAATACTTTTACACCTAGCGGAGAAAGAAAACTGTTGAAAACATACGGAAGGTGAAACTGTTTTACATACATAGAGATAAATACAGGTGGTGCCGTTGTTTGATCGACTTGTTCATGTTATTGAACTTACTTCACGTTTTTACATCCTTCACAGTTCGCACAGATGACGTTGATTACAAAAATCGATTAAAACGTGTAATTTATATTATCGATTTATTAAAAATCTATTGTTATTATCAAAAAAAATCGATTTTATAAAAATCGATTATAGGAAAAAAATCATCGATTAATATAAAATCGATTATTTTTTCACATCCCTATATACAGGAACTATACTCATTGAGCAATGCACTATTGGTTTTATTTATAATCGTTTTCTACCGAAGTTGTTTTTTAATAATAAAAATTGTACGATAATTTTTAATTATTGAATTTCATTATACAATTATGACGTAAATAGTAAATTAATAAGTCTACATAGCTAACTATACAATTTCAAGCTTCGGATTAATATAACCAATGCAGAATGTACATGAACAACTATTAGATAATTGAAAAAATGGCTGGTTTTGGAGATTATACTGGATATAATCGACCTTTCGGTTTGGATCCAAACAGGGAAACGAACGACTTGTATGATACCCGGTATCAACAGATATATGGTTATCACACTCCTGTAACAGAGGAATATCAGGGTCCACCACTGATTATGGATGATATTCCTGAAGAAGGTAACTATTTACGTTCAATTTTTCAAATTCACTTGTTTATATTTAATTGTAATATTTGTTTTTATTTAAAATTTCCTCCATAATAATATATAATATATACATACGTTTTCAATTATTCTTTCAGAAAGTAACGCTTTTGTTACTACCTCAATCAGTGTAGCAAGTCTTATTACAGAGAATTTGTTGAGTCATCCATTCATAGTCCTAAGACGGCAGTGCCAGGTAACTTTTAGTTTACAATTATCTTAAATTTATACAGATCTTCACTGATATATGTTAATAAATTAGTACTGATATAAGAAAAGTGTAATTAAGGGGTTCACTATAGATGTCTAGTACTTGATTCTAATTATGTTTTGTTAAGCTTGAACCTTTTACATTGTTTTTGAATTTCGGAAATGTGTTTTAATTAATTATAATAAAATTAATTTCACTAACTAAATTTGCATATAACAAAACGGGTTACCTATAAAAAATGTAATTACTCAGACCCAGACAATCTATTTGTGGCTGCAGATGGGACTCGTACACAACAAATTGAGTCATGGAGAACAGTCAAAATGTTTTTCAGAAAACAACAAGTTTAACAATCCACATAACATTGTTTCATTTACCACTATCATAGCAGTGTTGAGGGCACCCTCACTTTATAGATAAGATAGGTTTAATCTGTACTAAAACCAATTTAGAATGCTCCGACTCCATATAGTCTTGTCTGCCCTACCCCTAGAGTGTTTTTGTAAAGTCGTAGGCACGGAGGGAGAGCAGCCCCCGCCCGCGGTACCAAATCGCAGGCACCTAATTGAGCCGCAGCGGCTGAGGCTGATTGCCGAAGGTAACCAATATGCCGTAGCTGCGGAGGTGAACATGGATGCCTGTGATTTGCTATGCAAAGAGAATTGCCTTATAATGAGGAAAAAATATTACTTGTGGGGGCTTCTCCTGAACCCTTCCTCTCCCACCACCGTATGTGAATACCAGATGTCTATAGTTTTACCCAATGTGCTTCTCCAGACCATTTCGGTCATGGTGGGCAGCCTGAACGGAGACAAGCCAGCACAGGATAGGATTATAGTGGCCAAGTGTATGTGCAAGTACAGGTGCTCTCTATATTTCCTCACTCTCTTAGTTAGATTAATTTATTGTTACAAATGTTGGTAAACCTAATAAATATATAAATAAAATAAAATCCACCACTAGGGGCCCCTATGATTACTTTTTGTTTAAGTTTTAGTAAGCAGATGTAAATGGTATATTGTACTCTTCCAAACCTGTAATAATTCCAATCCCATAAGTAATATTTATTTAAAATATTACTGGCTGCTTAGTTAACAGTGGTAGAGCCTAGCGGCAGTTTTGCTGTCGCATGGATAGGCCGGCTCGAACCAGGGTGGTACCACAACCTCACAATACCAGCATGAAGTAGAAGTTAACCTCTGCGTTGCGCTTGGCGAGTACAGGTGGCCGGAGGCCCAATCCCCCCCCCCCCCCCCCCTAATCAACATGGTAGTGGAATTAAATAAAAGACTACCCCAGGAGGGTACCAGCACCACTGGAAAATCCCTTACTGAGCATCCACGACCAAAGTACTCCACTCCTTAGCGTGGGTGCTCAGGCTGCCCCGCGTATTCTTGGGCAAAATTCAGCTCGCGACTAATGCTGCTCGGGGCAAGCGGAGCAATACAACCAAGGCGACCCCTGTCACGCTATCCGTGAATTTTAGCAACATCAGGGAACTTCATTCCAACCTTAACGCTGTCCATTACCATCTAGAGAAGGCGAAGCCGGCCTTGCTCTTTTTAACCGAGACTCAGGTGTCCTCTCCAGCTGATACTTCATATCTCTCCTACCCGGGGTACAAATTAGAACACTCCTTTGTGCACTAGGCAGGCGTATTGGAGGCGTATACGTCAGAGAGGACATCTGTTTTCGACGCCTCGGCAGTCTTGAAGGTACGGACCTGTCCACCCTATGGCTGCGCATAGACAGCGACGACCATTCCCGCGTCTACGGATGCCTCTATAGGTCCCATAGCGGTAATGCCGACACAGACCGACTCATCGACCACATCGAAATGGCTGTAGACTCCGTGCTAGAACAGGTCCTATCCGCAGAGTTCGTGATACTTGATGACTTTAACACCCACCACGCTGAATGGCTTAGTTCTCGTTTAACCGATCATGCGGGTAGATCTGTCTATGACTTTGCCTTGGCATATGGTCTAACACAACTGGTTACTTCGCCTACGCTGATCCCAGATGTGGAAGACCATGTACCTTCCCTATTGGACCTTCTGCTGACCTCCCATCCGGACGGATATCAGGTCTCCATCGATGCCCCTCTGGGCTCTTCGGACCATTGTCTGATCCGGAGTACGGTGCCACTCACGCATCAATCGCAGTTGCGATCTGCAGCTTGTTTGGCACTATAGGTCAGCCGATTGGGACGGGATGCGGTCTTTTTTTGCATCCTACCCTTGGGGGTGGGTTTGCTTGTCGCCGGAAGATCCCAGCATTGTTGCCGATTCTGTTGCTGATGTGGTACTTCAAGGTATGGAACTTTTTATTCTATTTTTATATGTAAAATAGCATCACGCTATAAGCAGGAGTGCTACCGGGCCTGGTCTGACGCATCAACGTCTCGAGATGTAAACTCCAGCGCACTTAAAAAGAAGTATAATTCCGCCTCCAGGTCCTTCAAAAGCGTCATTGCCAAGGCAAGGTCTGAGCACATCGGCAGAATTGGCGAGAAACTAGTTCGCCTTCCTTCGGGAACCCGTGCATTCTGGTCTCTCGGCAAGGCTGTCCAAGGGAACTTCTGTCAGCCATCTCTTCCATCTCTGCACAGAGAAGACGACTCACTGGCCCATGCCGCAAAGAAGAAAGCCGATCTATTGAGCTCTCTCTTTGCGACCAACTCGACTCTAGATGACGGGGGGAACACACCGCCGTCCATCCCGCGATGTGAGTGCTCCATGACGGATGTGCGGTTTACACAGCGCTCGGTTCGCAAAGCACTCTTCTCCCTGGACATCAGCAAGTCGAGTGGGCCCGATGGAGTTCCTCCCATTGTGCTGAAGCTCGTGTGCTCCGGAATTGGCACCAGTTTTAACGCGTCTTTTCCGGTACTCCTACTCCCAAGGCGTATTCCCGAATTCATGGAAGACAGCTTTGGTCCACCCGATCCCTAACAAAGCCGACCGCTCAGATCCGACCAACTACAAGCCTAACGCCATCACCTCCTTGTTCTCCAAAATAATGGATTCCAGTATAAACTGCCAGGTCATGAGGTACCTTGAAGATCACCAGCTGATTAGTGACCGCCAGTACGGTTTTCGTCGGGGTCGATCAGCTGGTGATCTTCTAGTCTATCTGACTCATAGATGGGCGGAGGCAGTAGAGTCCAAGGGGAGGCATTGACCGTTAGTTTGGACATAGCGAAGGCCTTCGATCATGTCTGGCACAAAGCGCTTCTTTCGCAGCTTCCTTCCTATATGCTTCCCGAGAAATTGTGCAAATGGATCACCAGTTTCCTTGCTGATCGGAGCATCAAGGTCGTAGTAGACGGTGTATGCTCTGATTTCAAGCGTATCAACTCTGGTGTTCCACAAGACTGCGTGCTATCACCAACGCTGTTTCTCCTGCATATCAATGA
This sequence comes from Parnassius glacialis, assembly GCA_033319125.1. Lineage (NCBI taxonomy): Eukaryota > Metazoa > Arthropoda > Insecta > Lepidoptera > Papilionidae > Parnassius > Parnassius glacialis. Next base: position 33,305,923 of record JAVANC010000028.1, on the reverse strand, counting down.
TATGTTGCTAACTGGTAGCATTCATTGCTATGCGGACGACAGCACTGGTGATGCCTTATATACCGGCCGTGCCAATATTTCTCGGGAAAACGTCGCCGAGCATCGGGACAAACTTGTGTCTGAAGTCGAGTATTTGCTTAACAAAGTCTCTGATTGGGGGCGATTAAATCTAGTCCAGTTCAATCTCCAGAAGACACAAGTTTGCGCGTTTACCGCTAAAAAGAACCCCTTTGTCGTATCTCCTCAGTTTCAAGGCACTCCAATTGCTGCCTCAGCTAGCATCGGAATCCTTGGCGTCGACATATCGAGTAGTGTGCAGTTTCGTGGTCACTTGGAAGGGAAGGCCAAATTGGCCTCTAAAGAGCTTGGCGTGCTCAGCAGAGCGAGACAGTATTTCATACTGGCAAATCGCTTGCAACTTTACAAAGCGCAAGTTCGGCCTCACATGGAATACTATTCCAGCTCCTTCCACTTGACCGCATCCAGCGCAGAGCTGTTCGAATCGTCGACGACCGAGTTCTTTCTGATCGGCTCGATACAATGGCACTGTGTAGAGATGTTGCATCTCTTTGCGTATTTTATTGCATCTCTCACGGGGAGTGCTCTGAGGAATTGTTCGGATTTATTCCAGTTGCTCAATTTCACTATCGCACATCGCTACAAAACTCGCGTTACCATCCATACCATCTGGATGATTGGCGGTCCACCACTGTGCGATTTAGAAGAAGTTTTCTCCCTCGCACAACTTCCTTGTGGAATCGATTACTACCAGCGATTTTTCCGGACTGATACGACTTAGGAACCTTCAAGAAAAGAGCTTACACCTTTCTACAAGGCCGGCAACGCATCTGCAAGTCCCCTGGTGTTGCGGTTGTTCATGGGCGGCGGTAGTCACTTACCATCAGGTGAGCCGCATGCTCGTTTGCCCCCTCTTCTATAAAAAAGACATTATTTTAAAATATTAAAAAATCCTTTAGCAAAGGAAAAAAATTGCTTAGGGTATTTTATGTTGTTGTGGCTCTTTTTGATTTTTATTACTTTTTAAAACCAGGTGAACCGAAGTCTTAAGAACTACCACATAGTTCCATACACGCTACTACCAGTTGTTGTGAAATTGCACAGAAGACAAGAATTAACAACACTGTGGAAAGGGATTGGGTCTACTTGTATTGTGAGAGGTCTCAACTTGGCTGTGGAAGATTTAATATCAAAGGGTACCGGTTGGCCCAAGTTAGTATAAGATTTTTTTATGATATTTTGTAATAGTTAATAATGTGATACATTATATCCAGTGAAAGAAGAAAATAATATCCCATATAGTGGCATCATAAGAAAATTCCCTGCCCCCCATATTGCCACATGTGCATAGAAATGGCAGCAGAAAGAAACTGAAACAGAAAATGGGCAGCAGATCTTCCTGATAACAGCTAAAATTAATGAAAAACTGCAGGGCCAACCTGCCTGCTAAGTGTGGCAACTGTGGCAATGTTTGGGTAAGACCTATGTTAAGCAGTGGACTTTTAAAGGGTGTAACGGATGAATAGATGGATAATAGGATAGTGAATATATTTTTTCTTAATTTAAATGTCTCAATTCAAAACATGTCTGATTCTTTTATTGCTATTTTGTGAGTGTGGCTGAAGGTTTTTTTAAAAGTAGTTGTTTATGTGTTTTCTTGGTATATTCTTATTTTGTTGCATAAGCATACATACATTTTTTTTAGACTAAATGTGACAAATGAGCACAGTCCACCTGATGGTAAGTGGATGCTGTGGCCCATAGACATCTACAGCTATCCTCGATTAAGAATTAACATGCAGATGCATAGTCATCTCTGAGGACTATTTGGAATGCCTTGTTTTCAGTAAAAAAAGGTCTCCAGTTCTCTACACTCACTATATGAAACACAGCAGCATTAAGCTGCTATTTTATGCTAGTATTCTGTGAGACCATGGTCCTTCCCCAGTTGAACTAATCCATTTGTGCCACAACCATATATAACTGCAGCATGGCTCTACCACTTAAAAATAACATAATATTATAATAGTTGATCATATTATGTCATGTGCAAGGATTAGCTTAAATTTATGTATTGTATTATATTATAATTGTGAATTTATTTTTTAGAGAAATTGGGAAGTGTAAATCCGTTTTGCAATTTCTTCAACACATAACTTTAAAATGGTAAGAAAAGTCATTGTTATAAAATTACACAATATGTGATTAAATAATGGCATATTGTGTAATTTTGCTCAATTATTGGAACTTAAATCTTTTTCCAGCATTAGCCTAGCCATAATAACCCCATTTTACTCTGCAAGTTTGGTAGAGACAGTTCAAAGCGATATTGCTAGTGACAAGCCAGCTTTGCTAGATGTGTTTCGGGAAGGATTTGTGCGAATTCTTGAATGGGGGACACCAAGCAAAGGAAGAATGCTGCCAATTTGGGCCATTGTTTTGCCAACGGCTGGTTTAGGGATATCAAAGTATCTAGCACAGTATGTATTACTATTATATCATAGACATATGAATGATTTATAAAGATGACCTTCTTAATCGTTTTTGTCTTTACTTTACAGTTTATTGCTAAGAAAAATTTCAATAAAAGCACTACGGTTCCAGCAAAGACACCGTCATGAATTAAGTGATTCATACAATTCAAACTACCCAAAGAATGCACAAAATCCCTTAATAGAAGATATTAATTTAAAGGCAAACATTTTTTCATTTATTACAATGGAAATTCTCTTCTATCCCATAGAAACAATTGTGCACAGACTTCATATACAAGTAAGAAATTGCTTTTGTATATTGATTTTCAAAATTTAATGTAATTGCCTTATAATGATGAACTATCGTCGCTAGGCCTAAACAAGCAAAATATTAATCTTATTTAACTTTATGGGCCAGTGCTAAACATAGTTGTGCAGAGCAACGGCGGGGGCCATGCTGGGCAGTGGGCGGTGCGACCTTGTGCCAGCACACTCCACTAAGTCTGCTGTAGAATATATGCATTTGACATGAGCATGTTTTATAAAACTTATTAACTAAAAATGCCACTTACAAAGAATATAAATCTATAATTGTGAATTACTGTTGTAGTTATATGAGTTACTAAGTAAAGTTGACTTCAAATGATGGCTATGCTTATGTTCCACTCATTTTTCTTTTATATTAATATTTTTAACTTATAAGTATGTCCATAATGTTAATAAATGATATGAGCATTATAATATATCATCATCATTATCATTACAGCCCTTCACAAGTCCACTGCTGAACATAGGCCTCCCCCAAGGAATGCACATAATATATAAAATTATTTTATTCCCAAATTCGTGGAAACCACTACCACATTTAAGATTACGGCGTTAAATAGTATATACCTACGCGGGCGGCAGCATCGCCTATCAAAGGCGTTTCACATCTGTTAGCTCTTTAAACTGTGATCCTAGTATATATATTGCTAAAAGGCACACTTGGGCACCTACATCCTGTCTCTGGATGCTTTGTCAAGCCATCCCTTATGTCTAGTGTGTATACTGCACTTGTCTGTATAAGGCTGCCAATCAGAAACTTTCATTATTATCATATATAATATTATATATATCATAATAATAATTATTATATGTTTGTTAATAGCATTGGTATACGGTAAAGCTGTATCGCTTATGTTTATACTGTAAAATATCAATTTAAATATTGTCAAATTATTATCTAATAAATAGAAAAAAAAATAACTTGCCCACAGCAACTTAGAATTTATTGATCAATTAGGGTTTGTCGGGTATTCTTGTCTATTGCAGATATCCTCATACTGGATTTCTGAGCATTTATAGACCTTTGCATAATTTGCAAGTGACTGAACTTTTTAAAATGTAACCATATCTTGGATCTAAACAAAACTAAATATTTTTAAACATACATTTCAGGGCACTAGAACAATCATAGACAACTTAGATACAGGTACTTCAGTGACACCCATCCTTACCGGATATGAGGGATTTATGGACTGCTACAACACAACCATTGCAAAGGAAGGTGTGTCAGGTTTATACAAAGGCTTTGGTGCATTGGTTCTGCAATTAGCTGCACATTTGGCCATAATAAAATTAACTACAATAGTGGTGTCTGAGGTTTCTAATCTCTTAAAACCAGCAAATACTCCAACTAACTCGGAAGGATCACTTCATTCTCAACAAAAATATCTATTTAATTAGTTGGTTATTTACCATGAATATCACAAATTATGGTATTTAATACTGTAAATGTATAACATTTTAGAGTGTTCAGTTATCACCACTTCTGTAATATTTGGCAAATAGAAAATAACATTGAGTTACTGCTAGTGTAAGCAACTATGGTTTAATGTATTTTTATTTTTTATATAAATTATCATTTAGGTATAAGTAAATAAGCACAGGCTTCAATGTAAGTTGTTATGTTTTCAAAAAAATCAGTTTGAAATAAAAGATATAATATTACTGTCTTGGTTTTATTTAATTATTTACTAAACTATGTACACTTTGATAAAATTGAATTAAACACTAGTGGGTTAAAACAAATCTGCCCTTTAATAATCTGCGCATAATAACCCTACGACCATTAGGGGTTGACATTCTTGTATTCCAGCCATGACGACGTACTCTTCTAACTTCATTAGGACGTGGAAAGTAACAGCGCACTTTATTTCTAATAGTTGTTACTAAAAATGACTCTGGTTTCACAAGGCTATTACTTGGCAAAACTTGAGAAACATTATGGAACCCTTGTACAAAGCATCTGAAAGATATATTTTAAAGTCAAAGACAATAATTTTATTCAATATTTAACCTTGGCAAAGAACTTTTCGAAGTCGAAAGCTACACCAACACTGCAACTAGTTTGTACTGTGGAAGACTGTGCTAAGAAGTGGCAAGAAACTCAGACGCAGACAATTTTTACTCCCAACAGTTACAATTTTCAATTGGATAATCACCATTTTACGTTATAAAACTGAGACTCAAAGGAACCATGCAATAAGTTTTCCCAAGGGTTTTTTTTTCTATGACACTGACCAGTTATATATTTATTCTGAAAATATTATTTCAATATTACCCTACAATCTTTTACAAAATAAATTAAAATATCGTGTTTTATTGGTATTTTGTTATCTATGCACTGAAAACAGTAGTTGCGTCAGTAAAATTTAAGATTAAAGTAGTTTTTTACAATTTAATATTTTGCCTAAAACATTAGATAATTTACGAGTCCTTCTTAGGTAAATGACACTGTCTTAGCGTAACAACAAGCACATTCACTCTTGCCTTGAATTTTTCTGGCAGATTATTCCACTCCTTTATTATATTGTATACTACTTCTTTGACACGTTATGGAAAAAAATCTGCTAACAGTGAAAAATTTAATTGAAGGGAATAGGCAAATTATGTATTTGGTACGTATTGCAGATTGGATTAGGAAGCTTTCATGAGATTTTATGTGAAGACCTTCACATGTTGGGTGACATATGATGAATCTTAGATTTATCAATACAATCAATAAAAGTGCCAGTTAGTTGTTTAACTGTTTTAAAAACATTTACCAAAGTAAGGCAAACCAGAAGCACACAGATTTTCATCAATAGTGTTTTTTTTTTCACTATGATGGGGTGTCTGGTATCAATTCCTTTCTAAAATAGGAATAGAATCAACAAAGAATAGTAACATAGAATGTTACCAATACCTTATTTTTGAAATAATCTTCTGTTTTTTAATAACCTTTATAAGAATGCTTTTTTTAAGCCACTTTGAATTTAAAGGCAAATTAGAATATTACAGGTAATCTTATTTTATTTTATATATTTTATGGAATTGGGATGACAAACAAGCACACTGTCCACCGGATGGTAAATGGATGCTGTGGCACACAGACATTATCAATTATTAAAAATCAAGATGCAGATGTATTATCATCCTTGACAACTAAGATGTAATGCCTCATTTCCAGAAACACAATTATTTAGGAAATTTTTGTTCACATTTGCCCTACTTTCAATAAAACTTATTTATAAAAGAACCGAGTATCCCTGATTAATTTAGTTGATTTCTAAGTGTAGGCATATACCTACACTTACAGACACAATATAAAATTATTAATTTTTTTATACTAGCCTTATTGGTTGTAAAACTGCAGCCATTAACTTAGACATTTTAATTTTATAGAATGTAATATGTATAATTGAATTGAACTCTCTATAAATTTGTTATTAACTTATGTGCAAAGTTATTCCGAGACTTAAATTCTAACCTCCATAAACACTTCCAGTACCTAATATATAGTAATATAGTGATGTGAAACGGTTTTAGAAAAAGGTAAATAAAACCGGTTTTTAATACCCGATAAACACCGGTTTCTTTTTTTAAACCGATTACTTTGGACTCACTTGTCTTTCATTATTTCGTTTATCCGAACACCAAAGTCAGACCATAGACATAGGGAGAGCCAGACGAAGTTTATATTGTCTTAGATTGGGGAATCACCGCGCCGTTTCAGCCATTAGGCAACACTGTTGACAAACTTCAGCCTGTTCAGTCATTCTTTTGTGTGTGTAATGTGGATGGTTATTTCTCTTGCGTTTTTTCAAAAAGATTTAGTTTGTTATTAGGTTAATTAAACGTTTTGGAGGAAATCATTGATAGGTAAGTAATTAATTACTACTTAATATCTCGTTAAATAGAAAACCTTTTTGTTTATAATTTAAATAAGTTATCTGATTTTTTTATAAAGTTATTTTGATTTTAATAAAGGTAGAAGTTATTTTGATGTATTGTTCTTTCTTTTAAAAAGGCAAAAAAAAAACTAAAATCGGTTTTTTACTCAAAGTAATCGGTAAAAACCGGTTCTCAAATTTGCAATCGGTTCATACCATTAATCCCCTATATATAATGTACTATGGGCCTAATATAATAAGTAATAACAATAAGTCTTCTTCTTAAGGTGGAAGCTCCAGGGTGGCCCGCGAAATTCAAATTTTCTTGCGTTTTTTGGAATTTGCAGGTCAGGGTTAGGTTGTATATTTAACAAAATATGATTCGCGACCGTAGCGATTGTGTTTACAGAATTATTATTATTATATATAACTGGCTTTACGGCTCTGGAATCTAGCCCTTCTGCGCCTGAAGTTACAATATATTATAATATCCTTCATAGTATACTGCTTCACAATATGTCGATGCGTCACATTATGCAGCCCTTGGGAGATTTTGACGGCAACTTGAGCCAGCAGACAGCTGACGGTTGGCAATGGTATCTCAAGGCGCCTAAGCAGACAGACACCTTATTTTGAGAATCACATCACCATCAGAGCACTTCTTTCACAGTTTCCACCAATAACTCACATGCGCAGACACTTAATACACAAAATCGCTCAACTTTTACATATCAAAGTCCACTTCAAACCATTATTTAAACAATAATACAAGAGCAGCAAACCACCGCCGGTCAAGTTCCCGCCAAAACTCTATATAATAAGTATTAAGTACCTGTGACCAGACTAACTATTATGTACCTGTGATAAACACGCTCCTCTGTGACTGTATTAGCTGCATATGCGTAGACGTAGAGAGATAATAAACTGTACATACTCCCTCTACGTGCGTAGATAATTCTTGTATAGGACAGTTACTAATTACTATATATCACATCTTACTAGTTTGTGCTATATATACTCTTTCATAGATAAGTATATATTTGACTGATGGGACTCGAACCGTGATTCACTCGAGTCACTCGAGTAGTTTTTATTTTACTCGCACTCGAGTAATATTTATGACAAATCGAATTACGAATAACTCGAATGAGTCGGACCACTCGAGTGGCCAGTGCCATAGATAAATATATATGTACCAAGCTAGCCAGTACCGACTCGAGTGAGAAATTCAAGTTAAGACAGGTTTAGCCATTGAGGTATTATGTACTACCGTACGAGAGAGGACACCGCAAAGGATGACTGCGCAACGACTTGCGGTACACTGTACCGCAACTTTTCAGTGAGTATCCAACGCCCGCCGCAACGAGTCGTATTTTGTACTATCGTAAATATACCTGGATGTGTGCGCCAGTGTATGCTCGTGTGTTCTAAACACTCGAGAACATAAAAAAAGTGATGGTTTAACATTTCATAGATAAGTAGACATTTAAACAACGTTTAGAACTTTTTGCTAGAATTGCCGCGGACGCCGTTTTGCAGTTCAAATTATAGAGTAATGAAAATAGAAGACGCAGATACGCTAACATTTGTACCTACTTTTATTTTGTTGTTCAGTTATCATTATCAGTTTATTCAAAGATTTCAATAGTACAAACAATAGTACAATAATACAAAAAAATAGAACTAAAAAAATAGAAGCGTAGTTTAGGCAGATATACAATTTATGATTAACTATTTTACTTCGTAAAATAATTTTATCTATGTACCATATAGTAAGTATAAGTGATATTTTTTTTATTACTAATTTGAATGCATTTGACAACACCTCACCTAATGGATAGAATATTGTGTAGATTAGATAAAAAGTACCTTATTTTTAAATAAAACCTTGTTTTTGAAGATTTCTATGGCCGGGACATGAAAAAAGAAAAGCGTGGATTAAATTTGTACAAAATAATCGGAATGAAGAAACAACTAAAACATTACAATGTTTCGTTGTGAATGATGTATTCATTTGTTTACTTGATCATTCTTTTGATTAACCTTCTACATAAATTATAGAGTTCATCTGATTCTTGCTATAATAAATAAATATAGGTACAATTGTAAGGTTGCACCACCAGGCAAAGATAACGAATGCTTACACGAGCATACGGCAAAAGCTCACAAAACTTATATTATATAAAATTAAAATTATGATTAATTTATATATTTTAATAATAATAATTTGAATTATTTGTGTAGTTTTATTTTCCATATTCCTAAATTTACTTCATAATAACAATTTACAATATAAAATAGGTACATAATTAACACATTAATTTGTTACTTCTGTCCGCGACAGGCTGCTCTATGACAACGCATCTTACACTGGCGCGCGGTTTTTGTTGTACGTGTCTGTTCTAATCCTTTAGTACATAATAGTTCAATGGGTTTAGCCGATGTATCTTCCATTTGAAATTAAGAAGTTGTTTTTTTTTTAGTAATACGTTTATTTAACTCTTTGTAATTAATACGTGTTCACTATAGCTTTTTTTTGAACTATCACTCATATAGTGATAGTTCCAAAAAAGCTATAGTGACCACACTATAGCTTCTTGGAACATTTTTACGACAGAAATGTGGAAAAAAAAATTATTTGTAAGTTGTGCAAGAAAGTTACGAAGGCTTTGGTAATACTACCAACTTGATTTCTCATAATATGAAGAATAAACATCAGATTAAGTATATGGATATTAGGGATGAGTCAAGTTCATTTCATGTGTGTTCGTAAACTGCTGAAAATGTGAGTTCTGCTTCCACGTCAGACGATTCCAATTCTACATCAATAAAACGGCGTTTTCAGCAACTACAGCTTGCAAGGTCAAATGCACCGCTTACTAAGCAGAAACAATAAAAATTTCTTAAGCTCTAATCAAAATTATTTGTCAAGACTTATAACCTTTACAAACCGTGGATAACAGTGGTGTTATTACTTCTTCTTCTTTCTTAGTTTTATGGCCCCTCTTTTTAGAATTCTGCCAATGTCAAGTCAGTCATGGGAGTGACATGAAAGTGTTTACAATAGTTACAAGTTATTATTCTTTGTGTAGGTCTTCACAATCTACAACAAAAGACGCCACAAGTTTATAACCATCACCATGTTAGTAATCTTACAACTTAATTTTATTAGTTCTAATATAATCACACAAAATATTTACAAAGGGAGTAAACACAAGGGACAATAAGTATGAGAAATTAGTAGGACGAGGGATGTAGTTAGGGAGTATATCATATAAGGAGAAGGAGACCTTGGGGCACTCAAAAAACAGGTGGTTAACTGTTCCTTCGCCTAACCTACATTCACAGATTGACGTATCCCTAATCCTTAATTTAGCTAGGTGTACAGGTGTACAGGTGTGACCGAATCGGAGACGGCAAACAGTTGAGGTAATCACTTTACTAAAGTGACGAGTTTTAAAGAACCAAGGTTTTAGGGGGATATTATTTTGGACATTTGCATAATTTTTGCATTTTATAAGTTTTGACTGATGCCAAATGGTTTGCCATGAGGAGTGTAAACTTAAGTTAGCCTTCGACAGGAGGTCATATGAATAAATATTGTGTTTGGGTAGCAATCCAGATTTAGCTGCTTCCTTAGCTATCTGATCAGCAACCTCGTTGCCCTGAATCCCACAGTGAGCAGGTATCCACGCCAAGACGATCCTTAGTCCCTTTTTATGACATTTGAATAGAGACTCTCTGATATTTAAAATTAATGGGTATTTTACTTTTAATTGAAATGGGCTGGAAGCAATACTTTGTAAGCAGCTAAGGGAATCTGATAATATGAGAGTTTTTTTCAGGCCGTGAGATTCTGCATACAAAACTGCCTCTAATATAGCCAACGACTCACCTGTGAATACAGAAGAGTCAGAAGGGGAATTGAAATTTAAAATAATTTCATATTTAGGTATCCACACTGCGGATCCTACTAAACCTTTTTCGCTGGCATTTGAGGCATCGGTGAACAAAATCACCCAGTCAACCCACTTTTCAGCTAGAATCATGTTTAATTTAATATTTGGTTCAGTGCTGTCCTTATAAATGCCAATATTTAAAAATATGTCTGGCTTATATATTAGGGCCTCATAGGGAATATTGTAGAGAGGGTTCCTAAGTGACTTGGAGATTGGAGAAGGAAGATTGACAAGTTTGGAATAGCTATTTATAATGCATGGCAAATCCTTATGTGACCAATATTGGGATCGCTTGACTAACTGGTTAAGGGAATGTAGTTTGGATAGGAGAGGATGGTGCGAATAACAGGCAGCTTTAAATAAAAATCTGTCTGATAAATACTGTCTTCGGAGAAAAAGAGGAGGCTCGACACATTCCACTTGGAGAGCGAGGATAGAAGTAGATTTCATTGCTCCTGTTATGATTCTGAGACATTTTGACTGGATTTTGTCCAGTATGTTAAGTGCCATTTTACTACATGGCTCCAGTAAAAAACAACCATAGTCGAAATGGCTTCTTATTAATGCATTATATAAAAGCTTTTGGGAATAAGGATGGGAGCCCCACCAGGAGCCTGATAGAGATCGGATGACATTTAAATTTTTTTCACATTTAGCAGCTACATAGGATAAATGTGGGATACCTGTCATTTTACTGTCTAGAAATACTCCTAAAAATTTCACTTGAGTCTGAGAAGGTATAAGAGATCCATCAATATGGATGGGCGCATCTGGGGAAAACCTTCGTCTAGTAAATACTACTGAGTTACTCTTACTAGCTGAAATGGACAAACCATGTTCTATAAGCCAAAAGTTGAGGAATTTAACTGCTTGGGATAGACGGGAGATTGCTTGGTCAAAGGAAATGTCGGATGCATATAAGACTAAGTCATCAGCATACTGTAGGACATTAGCTAAGTAGTTTACGGATCTATCAAGGTCATATGTATAAAGGCTGTATAACAAGGGGCTCAGAACTGAGCCTTGAGGTAATCCCTTCCAAACAGGTCTAGGTGATGTGAGCTTGCCTTCAGAGCGAACTAATATGCGCCTCTGCGAAAGCAGGTTTGACACGAAATTTGTGATTCTCTCCGGGATGTTCAGCTGTTGCATTTTCTGCCTGAGCAGCGGAAGAATAACATCATCGTAGGCCGAACGAACATCCACAAAGACGCCTATAAGATACTCATTGTTGGAAAAAACAAGTCTTATGTCTGATACTAAGATACTAAGGCTATCCATTGTGCTAAAACCTTTTCTAAAACCAAATTGAGTCCTTGACAGAATGCCCCTATTTTCTAATATCCACTCCAGTCGATTCTTTACGAGATGTTCCATGACTTTAGATAAGGTTGATGAGATAGCAATAGGGCGGTAATTTAATGATGAAGAGGGGTCTTTTCCAGGCTTTAAAATGGGTATAATAATATGGGTTTTCCAGTCATCTGGGATAGGACCTGTCGTAAAAACCTGATTAATGATGTTAAGAAAGATCTGTTGACATGAAGAGCCCATATTAACTAGAAATGAATAGGGAATACCGTCAATGTCAGGTGAGGAGTCCTTGAGGTGGCTGAGCACTAACTTTAATTCTTCTAAAGAGAATGGTTCATTAAGGTTATTTGGGATGCTGGGAGAGTGGGAGGGGAAACGTTTTGCAGTTGGAAATATCTCTTCCTCCATAGGAACCCATGGAGGAGCCAGTCTGCAACAGAAGTCGTTTAGCCATTCTGAAGGATCTGCACAGGAGGAATTATTGACATTTAAAGCTCCGCGAAAACGTCTGATATTTTTCCAAACTAAGGAAGAAGGAGATCGAAGGGATAGACTCTCACAAAATGAAAGCCATCCCTTTTTTTTCTTTTCTGAAAGAAGTTTTTTGGATTCAGCGGCAATTTTTTGGTAACTTAAGAAATTTTCCATTGACATATTTGAGGAATATAACCTTTCCGCTGCCTTGCGTTTTCTGATGATCGAGGAGCATTCAGAATCCCACCATGGGGTGAAGATAGTTTCTTAGGGGATGTGTTTTTCAATGGAAAAATTTTGCAGGCTGAAGTATTTAATATTGCTATGAACTGATTATATACAGAATGTAGGTTTTGGGATGTAACATTAGGAAAATTCTGAATACTACATTCTGATTCTGTGGCAAATCCTTCCCAGTTGGCATCCGACAAATTGAATTTTAAAAGAGGAGCTGTATTTCTGGGAGGAGTACATCTATTGGACAGGTTTAACAGGATGGGATAATGGTCACTTCCAAAACAAGAAGGTAGTGTTTGAAATGACATACTGGCAGCCAGGGATGGAGAGCATAATGATAGATCGACTGCAGATCTAGGATTATGGGAGGGATAACACATTCTGGTAGGAGAACCATCATTTAGAAGACAAAGATTGAATTCATTAAAAACATGAAGCAGTAAGTATGAAAAAGGGTCCGATTTATGGGAGCCCCACATTACGTGATGGCTATTAAAGTCGCCAAGAATAATGTAGGGAGGGGAAATGCTAGATAGGATCAAGTTTATTTCAGGGATACATGAGGGAGTGGGGGATGGTACATAAATTGAGACAATGGTTATATCCATAGCTTTAATGGCTACGGCATTAATGTTATCTTGTACTTGAGGAAGAAGGACAGGAGTAGAAGGAATGGTCCTGTTTAGTAGTATCATAGTGCCACCATCATTCCGATCACTACGATAACAGGAGAAGCCTGGGATAAAAAACGTAGAGCCTGGCTTGAGCCAGGTTTCCGCAATTGCAAGGATTGAAGGATTGTAAGTGTTGATTAAGTAAATTAAGTCAGATTTCTTATTCCTGATGCTCCGACAATTCCATTGAAGGAGGTTTAGGGATGGGAATTTTGTACAATTTTGAGAAAAGGGTGTCAAGTTTATTTTTCACGTTATACGGTAGATATACATCATCAAATTTGCCGACAATATCCGAAAGGGATGCTAGGTTTTCTAAAAGGTTGTCATTAGGAGTAACATTGGACTGCAAAGCATGTCCATTGAGCAAGGAAGAGGTAGGAGTTCTTGTTATGTTGGAATGAGAAATTCTATCATAACCAACTGTAGATCTCACTGGAATGGTTTTGGCTTTTAGAATGGTTTTCCTGTAGGACTGGGGAGCAGGGCGAGAGGAGGGAGTGCTAGGAGCCTGGGTAGAGGAATTGTTACTCATGGAGACTTGAGAAGAAGCAACGTCCGCATATGGTCTTCTGACGACTGGAAAGCGAGCACAAGCCTCCAGATACGAGACATTCTCTTGTGACATTACTAACTTAATTGCTTTCTGGCGAGAATGTTCGGGGCAGCTTTTATCAGTTGCCATATGTTTGGCAGAGCAGTAAAGACAGGTTGGTGTGTCTGTAAGACAGTTTTCCCCAGTGTGTTCCTTTGTGCCTTTATAACAACAAGGTTTTGATCGGCATTGAGCCTTTACATGTCCAAAACGACAGCATTTCATACATTGAATGGCGGGAAGGAGGTAGGTTTCTACTGGGATTGATGAATAAAAACAGTATAAATGTGAAGGAAGCACTTGACCGGAGAAGGTGAGGACAATAGTTGGGGTTGGAACCCACTCCACTTCATCACCCTTTTTAACTTTTCTGTGGAGCCTTTTGGCTTTAATAATTTCCCCTCGCCCAGAGGGGAGCTCTGACTCTGCAACTAATTCCTCCATTGAAATGTCAGTTGGGATTCCCCTAACCACACCCATACGAGTTACGTTGAAGGTGGCAATAGTTGCGGCAAGTTTATGTTGTATCAGGAATTGAGAATCAATGAAATTGTTAGCATCTGAGGCAGTCTTGAATGCAATTGATACTCTGTTGCGGCCTTCATTTTTGATACCCTGCTTTTCTATATTTGCTACTTTGTTTTGTGAAAGTATATGACCTATTTTCACGGGTCTAATGGTATAACCAGCCGCTGGGTCAGGTTCTGCGCGGGTTAAGTGGATAACGAAAGGTCCTTTATCACTATCTACGTACTTTTTTTTTCCTGGAAATCAGGGTGAACATACACATTTTGTCGTAAGGAAGATGGGTTGACGTCTTGCTCAGTTTTTTTCCTGGGAATGTTATTAATTAATGAGTCCTCGGGTTTTCGTTTGGCAACGCCAGAATTCCCAGATTTATCCGGGGGTTCTGGTTCCCCTCCATCTACATCCATCATTACCACACTATTCTACATACAATATATTAATATTTCTACTACTCACCGGTTAATTTGGACAATACGAACAAAACAATCACAGACAACACAAAAAAAAATTGTAAAGCCTTGCACAAAATTGCCAAAAAGTAATCAATAATCTAGATAACGAAAAAGCACGTGTGACAACCAATCACTCTGACAGCAGAATCAATGGTGTTATTAGTTTTTGACAGGCAATGACTAGGCTATCACTGGCGAGTGACTCGAATGAAAAACACAGAACACTAGTACCCTTAGGCGGGATGAAAAAATTCACTCGAGTCGCATCACTAATTTTTTTTACAACTGGCTTTACAGCTCTGGGTTCTAGCCCTTCTGAGCCTGAAGTTAGAATGTATAATTATCCTTCATAGTACACTGCTTCACAATTTGTTGATGCATCACATTGTACAGCCTTTGGGAAATTTTGACGGCAACTTGAGCCAACAGACAGCTTACAGTTGACGATGGTATCTCAAGGCTCCTAAGCAGACAGACATCTTATCTTGAGAATCACATCACCATCAGAGCACTTTTACACCGTTTCTACTAATAGTTCACATGCGCAGACACAATACACAAAATCGCACCACTTTTACATATCAAAATCCACTTCAAACCATTATTTAAACAAGAATAATTAGAGAATAAAGAAAGAGATAGCGTTATAAATCAGCATTGCCAACACCAATTTGTCGAATTCCCCGAAAATCCATATCAAATTCCCCAATTTAAGGACAAAACTTCAACAGATTCCCCACAAATTCCCATCAATTTTATTTTAAGAAATGAAACAATTTTCAACTACTTTTATAAGATTAATTTTTTAACTAACATTTCTTTTTTCTTTTTTTTAACGATTTTTTTCACACTTTCCATATTTTTGTAATAAGCATTATACTCCTTGGAGTATATTTAATGCCTTCCCTTGTTGACATTTAAAAGTACTACAGTATCTGCATTTATATACATATTTATTAAAAAACAAGGAAATGAAAAGCATTAAATAATACACAAAAATTGCTAAAATTAAGTGGGAGTCATTCGATATTAATAAGTAACCTAACAAAAATGTTAAGATAAGTATTTAGATTTCTTGAAAAAAGGTTTTAACTTGGTCCGGGCTATCGATTTTCAAAATCCCCACATTTTCCCCGCTTAATACCAATCCCCAACGAATTTTAAACTCCCCGCAATTTGGAGAATTCCCAACTGTTTGCATCGCTGGTTTATGTTAAAGTTAATGTGCGCTAGCACGTATTATTAGTTTGTGAGTAAGTGTATCTATTTAAACCTAGTGATTATATTCTCTTTGTATCTATTAACGAGATTTATGAAGTAGGAATTTTGGCGGGAACTTGATCAGCGGCGGCTTGTTGCTCCTGTATTATTCTTTAAATAATGATTTGAAGTTGATTTTGATATGTAAAAGAAGTGCGATTTTGTGTATTGTGTCTGCGCATGTGAACTATTAGTGGAAACAGTGAAACAAGTGCTCTGATGGTGATGTGATTCTCAAGAGAAGGTGTCTATCTGCTTAGGCGCTTTGACATACCATCACCAACTGTCAGCTGTCTACTGACTCATGTTGCCGTCAAAATATCCCAAGGGCTACACAATGTGACGCATCAACATATTGTGAAGCAGTGTACTATGACTAATAATTATACATTGTAACTTCAGGCGCAGAAGAGCAAGAACCCAGGGACGTAAAGCCAGTTATAAAAAAAATTATAGAATACTTGTTATTGTTACCGTCAACTAAAGCGTGCAAAAGTCTCCGACCATACAGCCTTATTTAGTTTTTATTTTGTTCACAATTTTTTTACAATATGCTGATGCGTCATATTGCGAAGTTCTTGAGAGATTTTGATGACAGTTTTACTCAGCGGATAGTTGATAAAAACCTGAGATTTACATTACCACTGAAGCACTTGTTACATCATATCTACTAATAATGCATTTTCATGGGCAGACGTTTAAACACACAAAATTGCACTACTTTTACGTAACAAAATGCACTACAAACTAACCACTTTGAACCGCAAAACAGCAGTAGCAATTCAGCAGCGGTCAAATTCTCACCAGAACACCAAAACAGTGTCAATATTTTTTATGTAAGCAAGATAATTTATTAAAAAAACCGGCCAAGTGCGAGTCGGACTCGCGCACCGAGGGTTCCGAACAAATCCATAGGTATATAAGTTCAAAATTATTAAAAATATTTTTATTATATGATGTAACTAAAAATTTATGCTTTTCGCAATTTTTCTGTGCTATAAAACGTAGCTTCGTACTAAATTTCAAGATTCTGAGTTCACGGGAAGTACCCTGTAGGTTTTGATTCCCTTGCGAATGTCGAAAATTTGCGGCATAAACGGCTGTATCTTTTCATTGTGTTGGCTTAGAAGTTTGATTTTTTTACAGCTCCAAGGGACAGTAGATTTGAGTATTTGATATGAATTTCAGCTTTATACCTCCACGCATTCCTGAGAATAGGGGAAGACAGACAGACGGACAACAAAGTATTCCTATAAGGGTTCCGTTTTTTCCTTTTGAGGTACGGAACCCTAAAAATAAGAGTACCAGTATCTTGTTACATATTTATTTATCTATGACCAGTATTACATATTTTACTAATATATCATACCAACCGCAACAATACCAAAATTGTAGTAAAAAATTGAAAAAAAAATTATTTAAGTATTTACAATAACTTCAATTTAAGTTTTATTCTAAATCTGAGAATGTCTTGCGATAGATCAAATGGTACAACCTTCAGTTAGATATACAACACGTAACATAATTAACGCACATCCTGAAAGTAGTTTGTTCAGAATCGTTTACTGAATCGAAAAAACAAACTGAAATGGACCGTAACTCAAGGCAATCAGACATTTGAAAGTGCAGTTTTATTTGTATTAATATAAATTCCGTTATTCAATACAAAATAAAGAAAAATGAACCTGATTTCAAACGAGATAGCATGATACCAGCGCTGGCGCTTTGCACTACCGCGGCTACGATGAAAGCTAACTTAAATGTAAACAATATTAGTCACGCGATGAGTTTCGATAGGTCACGGCTGTCCAGTGACCTCCCAAATCAGCTGATTACTTTATTTTAATAAGACAAGTGCCGAGGACCTAAAAAATAGGGTAGTCAACGCTATTGCAATATTGAAAAATGACACTGAAGTGCTTTCTAAATTAAAATATCAATTAAGAAAACTGCCATTAAAATGTCTTGAACAAGGTGGTGGTCATTTTGAAAGTGTATTAAAATACAACGTTGCATGAGTAGTCTATTAGTAAGTTAAGTATTTCAATTTTTAAATTATTGTAAATATTTTGATTCACATTTTTTTTAAATGCCGTCTTTGAATTATGTTGTCGTATCGCCTCTTATTTTTAGTAGTTTAATTGTAATAATTAATAGTTACAATTACAGTTAAAATTTTACACTAATGTGTAACATTTTGTAACGAATATTGCCTATTAATATTATATCATAATCAATAATCAAAATTATTCAGAGTCGACTGTCCAAAGCCTGAAAAATGTAATGGAAAAATACAATCAAATATTTACTAGACTTAAATAAACAACTGGATGCTCGGAGTTCATTCATACATCGGTTAATGTTCATAGGTAGGTATTTTTTAATGTAAACAATCGCGCGTCGTGCGTCATGGATTTGTACTGTGACCACAACATTTTTCCAATTCAATAAATAATCAATGCATAAACATGTTTAACTAAAAAGTCAGTGTATGTATTGTGATTATAACATAATATACTAATTGGGGTGTCTCAGGGTGTGCGTTAATTACGTTAAATGTTGTATATCGGGCACGAAATATAACTAGGCAAAGGCCTGTTACTAAATTTGCTCAAAATATTTTTCATAGAATTAAGGTGACAAACGAACAAACCATCTCACAGTCCAAATGATGGTAAGTTGTTGCTGTGCCATCTATCCTCAATTAAAAATCAAAACGCAGATGCGTCGATTGCCTGAGGACTTAGATGTAGTGTGCCACGTATATACGGAAAACAGTGGTATTAAGCTGCTATTTTACGCAGGTATTATGTGAGAGCGTAATCCTTCCCCCATTAAGTCGACTTATTCGTGCTATAATTATTATAATATAGCTGCAGCATGGTGCTGCAACGAGCAAAGCACAAACGAGCATGTGGCTCACCTGTTTGTAAGTATCGGCTGCCACCAATGAACAACTGCAACACCGGGAGATTTGTAAGTGAGTTTCTGATCTTTTAAAAAGGAGTAAACTTTATTGATGTAACTGAACTAACCAGCTGGTGGTCTTCGACGGACCTCATGCTGGCAATTCAAGTTTAACATCAAGTTTGAAATATTTTATATACTATTATATACTTTTTATTATTATAAATCTATATTTAACTTTATATTGAAACCATTCACCTAATTAAAAATATGTGTTATTAATTTGAAGACATCTTAATAAAACTGGGTATATGAAATCAAAAACGGAACGTCTTAGTGTCGACTGTCGATACGCGATTACGATAGGAAAAACTGAATATGGCGGACAAAAATAACAAGGGCGCTAAAAGATTATTTTCTATATTTGTGATTTTTCTGTAAACAGCTGCATATTACACTTTATTCAAATATTATGTTTACATTTTATTTAGTACGAAAAATATCGTGAAATAGTAAGTATCATTAATAATACCATATACAAAGTAAATATACATTGCGTACTTGGAATAATATAGTTTTATTTTGTTACACTGACAACAATGAGCTCTTCTGATGAGAGTAATTACTTACAAGTTCATATTATTTTAGCCACAAAATGTCTGCGATTAAA
This sequence comes from Parnassius glacialis, assembly GCA_033319125.1. Classification (NCBI taxonomy): domain Eukaryota; kingdom Metazoa; phylum Arthropoda; class Insecta; order Lepidoptera; family Papilionidae; genus Parnassius; species Parnassius glacialis. The sequence continues at coordinate 33,286,165 of JAVANC010000028.1, read as the reverse complement.
GTGAATTTTGAGATAGGACACAAAGCGTCATTAAAATCTAAGAAAACCCCAGAAGGATTCACCCATGACTGGGAAGTCTTCGTACGCGGTCAAGAAGGTGCTGATATAAGTCATTTCGTAGACAAAGTTGTATTTCATCTGCACGAAACTTTTCCTAAACCTAGACGAGGTAATAATTTTAGTTTTTTTTTTCATATTCTATTTAAATGTCTCTGTAATATTTGTTTGGTAATTTTTACCCGCGAAGTTGTTTACATTCTATTTATTTTATAAATCTGGAATTTTTTGTAAAATTTGATGAAGATTTATTTAATTGATGTATATTTATAGAGGATTTTTCTAACAATTTATATAAGTTTTAGTTTTGTAAATTTACAATAATTTGTTATTATATTTAATGTATTGACTATAACAGTTTTTTTACTTATGTTTTTCAGTTGTAAAGGAACCACCATTTTCCATAAGCGAGTCGGGTTATGCTGGTTTTATTTTTCCTATTGAAATATATTTGAAAAATAAAGATGAACCTAAGAAGATCAAATTTTCTTATGATTTCACACTGCAACAAAGTGGTTTCCTTAAGGATAGGTATATTTTTCAAAATCCTAATGATGATTTTAGGAAGAAATTATTAAAAGGCGGAGGAATAGCAGTAAGCAACAATGCATTTTATACAAATCCAGATCAAGAAAATCGTAGCAGAGATTCATTCACTGAAGAAAAACAACAGCTTGTAAGTAAGCCCAAACTTTCAACAGAAAATCTTAAGAAGCATAAATCTAAAGAATACAAAGAAGAGATACCACATAGAACAAGCAGTTTTGAAAATCTCTTTGGACCTCCTATACAAAAGCCACCTAAAGTATCCCCAGATCCTAAAAAAATTGAAAAGAGTGTTCTTACAGTTAAGTCTGAAAAAAAGGAAAAAGAGAGATCAAGTTCTGATAAAAAATCAAAACATGAACACAAGGAACCAAAACCAGAAAAAGTTAAATTGAAAGAAGAAAAGGATAAAACAAGAGTTGAGAAAGTGAAGAATTCTAAGGAGCCTGAGAGATCAAAAGAAAAGGTAAATAAAAGACCAAATGATAGACCTCCTTCACCAGATATAATCAAAAAGAGGTGTATCAGCCCTGCAAGGAGGCCACCCAGTCCAGCACAAAGATCTAACAGTGCCTCTAGCATTAAAGAAGATTACAAATCAAAACATGTGCCAGAAGCTTTTGAATCTAAAAAAGTTAAAATTGAAGTTGAATCCAAACCTGTAGAAATTAAGACAGAAAAAGAAGTGAAAGAGAAGAAGAAAAAAGAAAAGAAAAGTCATGATAGAGACAAAGAGAAAAAGGAAAAGAAAGAGCATAAAAAGGAAAGCCATAAATTAAAAGAGTCTCCTAAGGAGCCACCTAAAGAAATACCAAAAGAGATACCAAAAGTAAAAGAAGTTATAAAAGATAAAGAATCAACAAAAGATACATCTCATTCAAGAGATAAACATCAAAAATCGGAAAAAGCAATTAACAAATTTTCTATTGAAAATCTTAGGAAAACTCCTCCACCCGATAACGAGGAACATATTGAAAATCGCAAAGTAAAAGAAAAAGTTGAGTCAGAAAGGAAACACAAACATAAGAAAAAAGATAAAAAACGAGATGAATCAAAAGAAAAGCACAAAGAATCTAGTAAAGAAAAAAAAAGTAAACATGAGAAAGTTAAGGATCCCCCTCTTGAAAAACCTGAAATTATTGAGCATCGAGAAACTCCTGTTCTCAAAGAACGCTCATTACCTGAACCGGCTTCTCCAATATCAATTGATACTGCATCACAGTGTAGCTCTAAAAGTGGGCTTGTCAAGACATCACATATAAGTACAGAAGAAGTTAATAGCAGTCATTCTGATTCTGAAGGTTCTATAATTGCTGATGAAGAAGATGTCAAAGATAAAATTGAACATCCTTCTCCAGCAGTGAAACATGAACCTTCACCAGAACCTGAACCAGATCCAGAACCTGAGCTAGAGCCTGAACCAGAAGTAGAACCTGATATAGATCCTGTACTTGAGGTTCCACCTGTACAACAAAAAGAAAAATCAAAGAAACATAAAGATAGATCCTCAAAACGTGAAGAAAAGCGCCGGAAACGAAAAGCGGCTGAAGAAGAAGAAATAGAAAATAGGAAAATTGCCAAAACTAATGAATTAGGACCCTCAAACAGTGAAACTGAGCGTGGAGAAAGTAGTGGGTCAGTGTCAGTTGAAACTAAAGTACAAGACAATGGGGTATCTAGTAGTCTTGGTGAAGATGCAGAGCCAGGAGACTTATCACCAGACTATATGGTGCAACTTCGTGGTCTTCAACAACGTATCATGATGATCAAGAATAATGAAGATCTAGAAAGAGTTGTGAACCTTATTGCTGAAACTGGACGTTATGAAGTGACTACTCAGACTTTTGATTTTGATTTGTGTTTGTTAGACCGATCAACAGTGCAGCAGCTTATACAGTTAGTGGGATGCTAGCTAAATAATTTGAACATTGTTGATGTTTTTGTAAATAGTGCTTTAGTAGATAGCATATGGCAACTGTACAGAGTTAATAAAAATAAATTGCCTATGACAAATATAAGGCAAGTGGTTTTGTAACATATTTTTTTGTTACAGCGCAAAATGCTTGTCTATTTCTGTATTTATCTGCGGTTTTGCAAGCAGATGTAAGATTTATTAATGTTAAGAATAATCTCATATACATTAAATACTAATAGGAATAATTTCTCATTACTCATCACTGGAGTTTTAAGTGCAATACTATAGGCATAAAGTTATAAGACTGTTGAAAGATTGTTAAAGCGTATTGTATATTTTGTACATTATTGTACCGATTCATTATAATTTAAGTTAATGAACTCAAGAGTTTTTAATTATCCTCCTGAGTCAGAAGGACTACGAGAGGCTATGTTTAGTGTGTACAATAGGTGAGATTTGATGCATTTTGCGTTAACATATTAGTGAACACAGAACCAGAGTAATAGTATTTATTTTACTTTTAACATTTTAATTTTTATTGTTTTCCTAATATATTTTTAAGATCAGCATTCAGTTGGCATATTATTAATTTTTAAGGTAAATTTAGCTACATCACATTTAGATAACATGGTTTTTATAAATGATAGTGATTTTAACATGAATAATCATTAACTACAATTTTTTTAAACATTATCAATTTCCCTTCTGGCTATGTTTTCTTGAGAGCCTTGTATATTTATATTTGTTACGTAAATTATTTTTTTAATTTATCTATTTTAGTATATATTTGAAAGAATAAATAGAGTGTATATTGATTATATATTTTTTGTTTTGACATATACCTTGTTTATTTAATTATGTAATAACAGATCAAGAACATCACTAACATCCAGCACCTTGTTCCCATAATTTTTGTGAACATTTTGTTTTTTAGTTTATTCATTTCGCATTTATATTACTATAATATATATTCTGGGATTTTCAGCAGCAACAATGAATAAATACTATTAAAAGTAGACAATTGCTCTATGGTCTACTTTTTAACCGACTTCAAAAAGTAGGAGGTACTCAATTGGACTGTAATGATATGTATTTTATATGTGTTATCTCATAACTTTTTTATAGGTTTTTTTATAGCATAGGGTGACAAAAGAGCACACAGTCCACCTGATTGTAAATGGATACTGTGACCCATAGACATCTATATTTATCCTCTACTAGCTGTTACCCGCGGCTTCGGCCGCATGGTCACTGGGAAATTAACTATCCATTGCTTTTTAAATTGAAAGAAAACTGAGTTTTATAGATTTGTCAGAGATGCAGCCATTAAAAGGAAACTGAGCAAAATTGATTTGTCATCCTATTTAAATGTTTTGAAACGCAGCATATAGGAAAACATGAAAATAGCCTGTTTATTCCAAATGGAAATGGGATATTTTTTTAATTAAAGGAAACTGAGCATAATTATCCGTCAGGGATGCAGACTTTTGAAAAGAAACTGAGCTAAATTGATTCGTCAGAGATGCAGTTTTCTGAATTGAAAGGAAACTGAGCCAAATAAAAGATCCGTCAGAGATGCAGTCTTTTGAGTTGAAAGGAAACTGAGCTAAATAGGAAATTTTGAATTGAAAGGGAAGATCTGTGGGAATTCTGATTAATTGATTGTGGGAATTTTGGAAAAAAAACTAACTGAACACTATTTTAAGACGCTACTGTACACAATGTTATATGTTTTTCCATTCGGGGAAAGAATGTGGAGATTCTGGACATTTGACACACGCGAACATGCTACATACAGCTGACCATGAGAGAAGCACGGTTTTTCTAAGTTGACCCCCGTTATCTGTAACGTTTGCCCTTGCGCTTTATTAATTGTCATTGCAAAACAGCTTAATAGGGAACTGCAACCTTTTGAATTGAAAAGGAAGATCTGTGGGAATTAGGGTGAACGTACCATTCCCAAACCATTTAAGGAGATATTTTGACTTTAATTAGCTGTCATTTTAACAGATTTGAACGGAAGACCTTAGTTCTATGTTATTTATTAAGTTTATTTATAGACAAAATGAGGACCATAAATCATAGCAGCATAAGTATCTAGGAATTTCTGTAATTATGGCATAAATCCTAAAAGATGAACTGTTCCTTAGTTAGACCAACAGTAGCTAGTTATTGACCAAGATTGAGCCAGTAATTGACCAACGTATTAACACATACAGGGTGGATAAAATAAAACAGCATTTATTAAATTTCACAATCAACGTTTATTGAGGTCTAACTTTTGTACCTAGGTCATTGAGATCCACATCACAGTATACTTTGGCATGTGCAGCTTATATTAATATTTTCTATACTTATTAAACTACTCTTCTATTAACCATTTATTGAAACGAAACAACTATAATATGACAAAAAAAACTTGACTTTATTGTCAAGATAAAATCTTGGCACTTTTAAAAGTCATTGACATATCACAGCAACAGTATTTTTGCACATTTTGGCTTAAATTATGACGATTAACCTATTCATCTTCAAACTTAAACTTAACTACCTACAGTCTTCTTCGATTGTAATTTTTGATGTTGTAGCTTTCTATACCCACAGAAGATATTTGGCCATCTCTTCGACTTTAAAAGAGCCTCGCGTATTCATGGGAATAGGAGTTTTAATAGTTTCGATGATATCTTCCTTATCATACCAAAGTTTGTCTTCTTTTTCAGGCCATTTAAAAGTGGTGGGTGAAGCAAGTACCATGGTACTAACTTCTTTGCTATCGCCTCTTATATTTTTGACGATACCTGGAAAATATTCACCTTCATATTTTATAATCACATATGACCCCACTCCGGCACTATCCACTGTTTCAGATGAACTTTTGTAGGTAAGTTGTGTGTGTAGGTAAGTAAGGTATCATCCCCTTCGGAATCAGATTCTAGTCTAGCCAGAATTCGTTTTCTAAACCGTTTTTCGGTTACAGCTGTGTTTTCCTCTTCAGAACTGTACTCTATTGAAGGTTTAACTCTCTTTTTAGTCCGCTTTGTAACAAGAGCTTTAGTCTTTACTTTACTTATTTCAATATTCTCTTTATTCCTTATTTTTTCCTCGCGCGCAAGTTTTCGCTTTTCCTTTTCTTCTTTTTCTTTTTCTGTCCAATATTCGTTCCACATTGGTGAAGTTATAGCATCTGGAAATCTTTGTTTCCGAGTTTTAGTTTTCCCACCCTTTTTGAGTGGCGAGTCTGTTGGCCATATCAGAGCAGATGCAAATGCAGGACTTATAGGCATTTCACGCTTTGTGCGAATCTTGGGTATTGTTTGTTGTTCTTGGTTGTATGACTCATTAATTAGTGGATTCTGACTAAAATGGGCTGGAGGTTCTTCTGAACTTGTAGGTTTTAAGGATGACGCGGCGATTGAATTGAAACTCTTTTCAGCTAGCTGTCGCCCCTTCATCATTACGAACTTTTGACGGACAACTCTGCTGGGGTGTAGATGGAAACAAGATATCTTGATCTGTAAATAATTCTGAAATAACCACAAAGTGTTCTCTTGAATTTTTGCTTTTTGATGTTTCAGGCATTAAACCTTTCGTAATTATAGCTTGCCTTTTCAAAGGAGTTGTTTCTAAAACTTTTTGAAGCGAGTAGTTTGGTAAATTCATAGGAGTTGAAGGACGTATTACTCGTCGTTGAAGCAAATCCGTTACTCCTGTTTCAGGAACAGTTCCTGATGCAAGTGGCTCAGGACTCAAATCGGCAGGGGTGCAATTATAAGGAGTCATGTAAACAGAGTTTCTAGTACTAGTCTCAAGAAAATTCAGAAACGAGGAACTCGGTGATATATACAGTAGATCTTGGTCCATGGGGTAATTTACCAATGTTGAAGTTGATAGTGTTCTTGAATCTGGGATTCCTGCATCATATGTGGTTTTAGCAACCATGTGGTTTACAGCAACCGAATCTTTTGTATGGTGACTCGTTAACATCGAATCCAATATGATCGGTCCAGTTTCTGATAGTGGGGATCTCGGATCTGTTTCGCTGTTTCTTAGTTCTGCATTATTTAAGTCATGCACTGTGGAATTTGATGTTTTTTCCATACCTTGAAGTGTTTCCGATAAAGTAACTGTTTTATACACTTTGTACCAGACGTCATAAAGTTCTTTGGCTGATTCCTCACCCACCCATGGCTGGCCTTCTTTCATAGCCCGAAACTGCAACCCGTTTTCGGGACATTAGTGATTCAAAGTATAACAAATGTTCTATGCCCAACTCTGCCGGTTTATCAACAACATCATGTCTGCTAGGATCGCTCATACATTTTGTGTAATCAATGGCATCTGCATCGAACGGAAATAAGCCACATTTGCGAAATCCGTTACTAATGACTTCATTAGTAGCTGCATTAAGAGACGACTTCAGGAGTGGTGCAAACTGGGCTCTTGTCACTACTCTATTCCCTGTTGACAACTTCCATTTCTGTACATTACTTTTCCATGCATGTTTGAGCGGCCTAAAAACAGAAACATCTGCTGGTTGTATTATGTGTGTTGCATTGGGGTGCAACGCATATAAAATTATTTTGTTATCGTTGCACAACTGACTCACCTCATATGATCTATACACCTCATATGAATCATATGATATATGCGATCTATCACCGTCAACTAGCAAAAGGACAGGAAATTTAATATTTGCTTCATGCAAAGCTGGTATTAATGAATTGCCGATATATCCGTAAAAAACTCGAGAAGTCATCCATCCTTTTGGAGACTTTCCAATGCACCAATTTTCAGGAAAGTTTCTAGTGATTTCGGAGGGCCCTCGATCATAAGGGTAAATCACTAGAACAAGCTTTAACTTTCCTGATGCAGAAAATGTGCCTAAGACGGTTATGCTTTCCTTTTCCTTGTCTCTAATTTCAAAGAAATTTGTCATTCCCCTGGGACCTAATACCAATCCTGAATCTGGAGTAATATGGAAACCAGACTCGTCGCAATTTAAAATTCTGTCAGGATCTTCAAGGATGTCCTGGACATCTTGCGATATGAGAAATTCCTTCAATTCCGAATGCCACCTTCTCAATCCTTCTTCGGTTACACGGCTACGTGCAGAGTTAATGGATTCAACGTGTCGTTGAGCTATGTCTGGATTCCTTTTTAGAAATCCACTAAACCACTTTCGGCCTGGAGGCTTACCTTTAAAAGGGTTCGGACGATTGTCGCTTTTAATGATATTTTGCACCGCGTCTAATAACTGTTTTTTTTTAGAGGGATTCCCTTTTTTGCGGAAGCGTTTATCCATTTGCAAAGAAGTTTTTCTTCTTGAGACGTTAATATTGTTGGGGGCCCCATTTTTCTTTGTAATGGGTGCCTCATTTTTAGTTTATTTATTATTGTCGAGTGAGGAATATTATATTTCCGACAGGTTTCGCTAATTTTTCCAGTCACTTGAATTTCTTCAATTGCTTTGTAAACATCTTCTTGTTTATACTTGAAGAATATCTTCTTGGGTGGCATTTCGTGGCTACAACACAGTAAACAATATTTGAAGTTAAGTACACTAAAATAAAATCTTCCATAGAAAAAGTAAGCATGAAATTTTCAGGCTGTACGCTGAATACAGGTAAATAAGGATAAGCCTGAAATGGGTGATAATAGAGCTTATGAGTTATCCCTTGGTTTGACCGCTCCAAAAAAAAAACGAAAAAAAACTATTCTAATTAGTTTTCGAGGTATCTTCGACTTCAAAAAATACCTTGCTTTACATTTTTAACACAGCAAGCACAAATTAATGCATTGCGCCGGCTTTTCACTCTTAAAATACTTTTAAATAACTGTGCTAATAGATAGGAACCCAATACGGCTAAATGTTGTAAGTTTTCTTTTTATAAATGTTTGAATTTGTTTTTACTGCGCAAAGTTAGCAAACTTTAGTTTTTTCTCCTATGTTTAAGCTTCTAGCGGTGTAAAACACGTATGAATACTATTTATATTTTTTAAATAATTGGCTACTAAGGTCATACTTTTTTACACCCTAGAAGCTGAAAAATAGGAAAAAATCTAAAGCTTGCAATTTTTTCACAGAAAAACAATTTTTTTTAAACGAAACATGCAACTGATAACCGTATTATCAGTTGTCTATTTATTAGCAAATGTATTGCAAAATAATTTAAGCGCAAAAAATTCATTAATTTGTGCCCGTTGTGTAAAAAAATTTAAAGCAAAGTAATTAAGGTAAGGTAAGGTAATTAAGGTAATATTTTTTTATAACTCGAAAACTACGTACTTACTTAATAAGGATAGAATTTTCTTGTAATTTTTTTGGAGCGGTCATAAGCTCTTATCACCCATTTCAAGCTTATCCATTATTTACTTGACATCCTGTATGTTGTCAATGTCAATTTTAGTAGGACACTTAGAATATAAAAATGTCTGGTCAACTCCATGAACACTATGAATGTACCAATCCCAAACCACTGGTCAACTACTTGAATATGTTAATAAAAATCGTTAATTTTGAATTGTGCATCAGTATAATGAAAAGAAATTGCTGAAAGATCATTAATAATGACAAATAAAGAAAATTAAAGAAATAACTAGTAGTAAACCATATGGTCAATGATAGGCACCCTATTGAATTAAAGAAATAACAAGTAGTTAACCACATGGTCAACTATAGGCACCCTATACAACATGCGTTCCAGTAGTTAACCGGTCTCAGAAACCTATTAAAATATAAAATTTGGTTCAAATTTATATCTGCTATCATTACACTGATTAATATATTAGCTAAATTTCATAAAATATTTGCAATTTACTTCAAAAATATTACGATTAAAATCAATTAACTTTACCTTTCATTGAACGCTCCTAACAGCAATGGCGGCTGAACGGCGAGTGAACAAGATACGTGGCGACAAAAATGAAAAAGAAAGCTATATTTTTTATTTCATTTACCTTAATTTCACAGCATTAGATTCTCAAAGATATGATACAGTAACACAGACTTAAAAAACCTGAAGATATTGGCGCGAATTCTTAAAATATTGACCTTTAGACGCAAATGGTCAACTACAGGTTACTGGTTTGGGAATGGTACGTCCACCCTATATGGACCGTGATATAATAACATTTTGTCACACGCAGCCTTGTCCCGTTACATAACCGAGGAGCATCTAAATTTCGCATTAGCATGACTGGGACGCCTAATTTTAATTGAAGCTTATGTGAGGGCACACCTGACAACTCTAGAGAATTTAGAAACTCCGGGATATGAAGTGCTCTCTTCTGTGTCTACTGACAAATACTCTGTTATTTCTCCTGCTACTTCGCTTAATATATCTGAATTTATTTTGTTAACGCTCTCATTTTTTGGTGCAATAATCGCCCTTTCACATAACCATTTGTCTTCATGCATGTTGTTCGTTAAATCTGAATAAACGCTCGCAATTAATTCGGAATGACTACTAAATTACAAAAATCTCTCGTCAATTTAACGCAGCCCTCAGCATCCGTTTCCAACCGCCCATCGCCAATTTTTAATAGTGTGTCAGCATAGTTTCCAGCATTGATATCATTATACAAATGCACTCTCATATTCTTTATTTTATTTTATTGAATAAGGTACACAAACAGACAGTAGTTATATACAGTTCTAAAATTAAAAATATGATGGTGTTGATCTAAACTACAATCCAAAAAAAAGTATACACAGCATAATAATATAACTTCAGTAGAATAACAAAAATAAACAAGATAAAAAAAATACATTAAAAATTAAGAGCAACACGTAAATTTGATTTTTTTATCAAATATATCTAGATGTACGTTACTACGCATAATCTCGTCGTAATCACGGCACATTTTGACAACAGGGTTGAAAAAGGAAGTGTTATTTCTGTGTACGTCTAACCTAAATATTCTTTGAACACGTTGTCGTATACCGGAATTGAAGTTAATTAGCCTTAGTAACTCTGGGCAATCTATATGAGAATGTACAATCTTGTGCAAGAAAACTTGCTCGGCAAATTGTCTCCTCAAAGACAGTCGTTGGACATTAAAAAATTTTAGTCGAGAGTCATATGATGGTAGACGACGCAAGTGACCATATCTGCCACAAACACTGCGCAGGAAACTTTCGTAGTTAAACTGAATTTTGTCACCTTGTTCCATAAAATAGACGACTTGAGGCATGCTTTAATTTCATCTGCGGGAGTGCCCTTTTGAATGACAGGTAAAGTTTGGCGAAAGTCACCAGCCAGTAAAACCACCATTCCTCCCATTACATCGGTATTGCTGCGCAAATCCTGGAGCGTTCGATTTAGTGCTTCTACAGCTTTTTTATGCGACATTGTACTTTCGTCCCACACTAAAAGTTTGCATTGTCGTAGCATTATACCTCGTGCACTATTTTTGCTAAAGTTGCAGATCAGCGATTCTTCTTGGGCTAGAGTTAGAGGGAGTTTTAAAACAGAATGTGCAGTGCGGCCCCCGCTTAGCAGCGTGGCGGCTATACCGGAGGAAGCTACGGCCACAGCAATGTTTTTATCTTTCCGTACTTGCGCTAATAATAAATTTAACAAAAATGTCTTCCCAGTTCCTCCAGGGGCATCTAAAAAGAAAAGTACACCATTTCCAGATTCAATTTGTCCTAATACTTTGTCAAAAACTCGTTTTTGTTCGGGAAGCAAGCGGGGTACAAATTCGGCTACTTGCTGGTGCAAAGCTGGTATATCGTACTTTGTTTCACGTATAATTTCATCACTTATAGTTCATTTTCGGTCGTTTGCTGAGGGTTTATCATTCCAAAGTCACTTAATTTTTTGCCTACCATTGCCATTACTTATATTCAATTTTTCCAAGTGCTTCATTATAAATGTGTTCATTGTATGTCATGTTCGCGTGTGTTTGCTGTAACCTTCGCAAAATATCTTCCGCCATGTACTCTTTATATTTGTCCAACAATTCATGTGCATTAGATAGCCCGCAAGATGATAGTAGTACCTAGTTGCATAAAGATCCCTAATTTTGGCTGGTGACTGGCACTGCACAGCTTCCTCCATGGTTTCCTCCCAGTGATTATCGTTTTCTAAAAGATGCAGAGCTTCACATGCTTCTCTATAAGTTGCGCATTCCTGACCGTTGACAGTTTTAAGGTCTTTATATCCTGTATGACCCCGAACATGGTGCAGCAGCAATCGTAAACAGAAACATTCAAAATTAGTTACATGGACGGTATACACACGACCAAGGGTATCTGATGACTTTACACCAGGCCAATTTGCAACAGGCGCGCTTTGAATACTGCGTTTCCACTCCTTCCTAGATGTGTTCCAAGTATAATAGCGGGGGACTTCAGAATATGACAACTTTTTGCAAAGGGGTCGGTTTGACAAAGTTGAAAGAAGGCTGTTAGTGTAGTTTTTGGCGGTGATGCAATTCTTTCTTGGAAATTTCTTTCGGTGAAATATACAGGGTGAGTAACTGTTGGGTGTCTTTCGTGTAAAGGGAAGCCAAGGAGACGCCACGCTGCCTCGTTACTGCTGACATAACGCCCTGCTTGAAAGATCTGTACTTCATTAACAGGATTTGCCTCACCTTCACTCCTGAGATTAAATATTGCTTGGTCCCTTACTTTATTTATGTACTTACAGATATACTTGATTGCGCGGACAGAGCTACATGCTTCTATATTAATGTGGGCATTGAACATTTTACATAGAATGGCCGAATACGGGACAATCCAGCTGTTATCTAAGGTTTCGAACGCTCCAGAGCGAGATTTGATTGTAACTTTCCTGTCACCATCTTCGGGAGCTCTGCGTCTGTATAAAGGGTAGCCATTGTCATTGTGCACTGTTTCTTTTAATAGCTGTTTAGGGAATTTCTTTGTACATTTTCCTTCTTTCATACATGGCGATATTGAATTTCGTGCTCCACGTGGACCGTGAATCATATTTCGGACGATGGTATCATACAATTCTTTATCTTGCTCAGGATCCGGAATCTCTGCGTTTATTATGTCGTCTATTTGGCTGGGCCGCAACTTCTCTTTAAGCCATATTAGAATGTGGGCATGCGGTAATCCTCTTTTTTGCCATTCAATTGAATACATTTTTTTTAATAGGATAAAGGTGACAAACGAGCACACAGTCCACCTGATGGTAAGTGGTTGCTGCGGCCCATAGACATCTACATCTATCCTCGTTTGCGAATCAAAATGCAGATGCGTTGTCACCCGTGAGGCCGCAGATGGAATGCCTCATTTCCAGTAAAAAGGGCCTCCGGCCACCTGCACTCACCAAGCGAAACGCAGAGGTAAACCTCTACTTCACGCTGGTATTCTGTGAGGTCGTGATACTACCCCGGTTCGAGTCGGCCCATCCGTGCGACAGCAAAAGCTGCCGCGTGGCTCTACCACTGTTATAATACATGCACCTCTCCGAAAATTTTCCCTTTGTTAATTACATACATTAATTTTTGTACTTTTAATCTAAATACTCTAGCAACTAAATCGTGTCTGTCAGTACTTTTTTGGCCCGGCATTAGCTCCTCGGTTATTTCTTTCCATGTGGGATTGCAAGTAAAAGTAACAAAAAGATCAGGTCTTCCGTAAGTTCGTACATAGGCGAATGCGTCTTGTGTGTACTCATGTAGGTAGCGGGGACTGTTAACTAATGATGAGGGCAGAATTACCATTTTACCTAAATCTCTGGGGTTTACATTGGCGTCGCTAGAAACTGCATCTTGTAAATGTATATAATTCTCAACGCGTAGCTTTTTTGATTTAAAGATATATAACGGAGACGTTCACTTTCTACCTTCACATACATGTCTACCAAAAATTGATGAAATAATTGTCTACACGGCTAAGAGGCTAAGAGGTTAAAGTCATTTTCTCGCAACATCATATGATACGCATAAAAATCCATACATGATACTTTTTTGTTCGGAGTAGGCTCCTTTGTGACCGGGTTAATAAGTGGAATTTGAAAATGATAACCCTCTTGTCCTTTGCAATAAATCAATGGGTATTGCAGAGCGTCATAAAACTTGTGCGTATCGGCTACCCGTTACAACGTATCATCACGTGCTTGCACGACAATGTCGTGAAGAAAATTGATCACCACTAATTACGGCTGCTATTTCGTTTATCAAAGGTGCATTGTAGCGCGTTTCATGCTCTTCTCGAGGGGTCCGATCTGCGTGAATGACGACTTTATAATCCGCTTCAGGTAGGTTTTCTAAAGCAGTTTTAAATGTTTTGACTAAAATGTTACGTTCATGCAAGAATCTTTGAATTTTGAACACTGTGTCTCTCTCAACTCCCTGGATAAATTGGCAGCGAGGGTCTACCTCAATTTTTTCGTCACCCATAAAATATACTTGTAAAATTTATGCTGTTCGTTTTCAGCTGGAAAAAGTGAACCTATTGTATGAGAAATTTGCCCTTGCACCGTAAATGTAGGCGAAAATCCCGGCATTATTATTGCCCGGTCAACTCCGAAGGACGTCATTTGAAAGCATGAGTTATATTTCCAGATCCTGTTTAAAAAGCGCCGTGACTCATTAGCATCATATAAAAAGAGAGTTTTCAAAGGTTCTTCTGGTTCCCCAAGTAACGGAAGAGACACTTTGCCATTGGAACAGCACATGCCTGCGGTCTCATCTTTCCATTTTAAAGCTCTGCAAAATCGACACGCCTTGTCCATCAGTCCGATAACAACTAACCTGTGATTTTTATAATCAATCAACGGATCATAATTGAATGCTGCGTCACTAAAAACCGACCAATGGTTTCTTTGAAAATTTTGTCGACGTTCAGCTTGGAGCTGTGCATTTGCATCTCTTCGCGCCTGTGTCTGTTCTGGTGTTTCAGATGCCCTTATAGTAGAGCTTTCACGTTCGTACGAACGTAGACGTTCAGCTTGCTCAATGAGTCTGTGTTAAGTTTCATCAGGTGTTTCCGCGGCTCTTAAGGCGGCCTGACGTTCCGCTTGTTCGAATAGCCTTTGCTGACTTTGAGCAGGTGTTTCAGTAGCTCTTAAAGTAGATTGTCGCTCTGCCTGTTCAAGATGCCTTTGCTGACTTTGATCAGGTGTTTCAGTAGCTCTTAAAGTAGCTTGACGTTCTGCCTGTTCAAGACGCCTTTGGTGACTTTGAGCAGGTGTTTCAGTAGCTCTTAAAGTAGCTTGACGCTCTGCCTGTTCAAGACGCCTTCGCTGACTTTGAGAAGGTGTTTCAGAAGCTCTTAAAGTAGCTTGACGCTCTGCCTGTTCAAAAAGCCTTTCCTGACTTTGAGAAGGTGTTTCGGAAGCTCTTAAAGCAGCCTGACGCTCTGTCTGTTCAAGACGCCTTTGCTGACGTTGAGAAGGTGTCTCAGATGCTCTAAAAGCAGACTGACGCTCTGCTTGTTCTTGCCTTCTCAATTCTGCATCTTCTAAAGATTCTAGCGATCGAACTAATCTTTTCGCATGTCTTTGAGAAGATACTCTTGAAAGGCTGGACTTACGTTTGCGAGGCATTATGAAGTAACAAAAAACCTATTTATAAAAAAACGTTAAAATACCTAAACGGAATTCAATTTCCTTTTAAATATTTTTTTTTAAAAGCAAATCCAAAATATCTAAAGGGAATAAATATTCCTTTTTAATATTTTTTTAAATCTGTGCCGGACGGGCGTAACTCTTCGGAGTAAATGTTGTCGAAGATACTCCGCGAGTCGCTCACGTCCTACACCTGTAGGTTCCGGAATCCTCCCACTGCCGTCTTTCACTGCCGTCTCTGCGGTTGCTGCGGATAAACTGTGGACTGAGGTTCAAAATTAAAATGCACGATTATAAATTAAAATAGCAAGGGAGTGGCCAGCGGTTCGACTAATTAATTTGTCGCGAGATTTTACAACTATTATTTATTTATCAATATTATTCAAAACGGTTGGTCAACTATGGTTGTTCACTATAGGTTGTTCACTATTATTTTAAAATATTTAATTCAAATGAGCGGTAGTATAAAAATATCTGTCCGGAGTAGTTGGTTCTTTAACACTATTGACTAGCAGCTATTCATCAACTATAATTAGTTGAATTTAACACTTGTGTAACTGCGAATATCAGTTATCACTTTTTCCGTCTAGCTAACACTTTTCACTATATGCCACACCGAATTTTCAGTTGTGACCTTTTTCCGCTAGCTAACACTTTTTCACTATATGCCGCACCGAATTTTCAGTTACGACCTTTTTCCGCTAGCTAACACTTTTTTACTATATGTTTCTGCTAGTCACTGCAACTACTACCGGATACTACTGCTGGGCACTGGTAGTTCTTCCTACTACAATATTACAATGTTTCGCCCCCATAAGGTAGACTTGCTATTTCCCATTTGCCTCTTTATTTTCAAACATTTTTCTTTATGCAAGTGGCACAAATTGCAATATTTTCTATATAATACTAATCTTAATTTTAACATGCTATACATCATTAAATAGACACTTTTGGTCTTCATTAGTACGTGATAAAGGATAATTAATATATTTACATTCAACAAAGTTATTAAGTAAAATGTCCTAAACTTTTACACTAAATGGGCATATTAATTCTTTAATTATCCTATAACTTTTGAATCGTGCTTAATTATACGAAATACTTCTTTATTATAACGATCTATACATCATATGCTAACTAAATATCATATTTACAACTCTTTTCAGATATAAAATATTCTCATTAATTTTTTGCTTAAAACTATTACGCAGTTAATTTAAATTTCCAGAATGTTCTATAGCGCGGCGCGCTGTGATTGGTCGGTTTTTCTTAAACAAAATAAAGTTGTTTATATCAACTATCATTAAACCGACCTTCTATATAGACATATTGAGAGTTGTAAATACATGGTAAAACTATATTAATACATTATTTAGTCAATATTTTCCGTATTTGCACTTTTTAAACAAATCAATATTCTTTAATCACTTTTTCGTTTAAAGTCTTTTTGGCCGTCTCGAACATTTCTCCCGCCGTGCAGCGTCGCGAAGACTCGTCGCAGCGTCGCTGCATAAATTTCGGTGAGAGACGTTGCCTCTACTTCGGCAGCGGCACGAGTTTCCTGGTTGGCCTCTTGATTAGTCCGTTTGCTGTGCGTACCTCCACAGTGCGGATCTGTCCGTCCGCACCGGGGTAAATGTTTTCAATCCTTCCTCGTGGCCAGGTGTTACGAGGTAACTGGCTGTCAGCTATGAGGACTGGATCGCCCACCTGGAGATCGGGGCCTTGACCATGGGCCTCCCGCCGGTTTTGAAGTTCCGGCAGATATTCTTTGACCCAACGCTGCCAGAACATGTCAGCGAGTATCTGGGAGCGTCGCCAGTGTTTTTTGCTGTTCGTATCTTTTTCACTAAAAACTCCAGGTGTTGGCAGTCTCGCAGATCCTCCCAATAGGAAGTGATTTGGAGTGATGGACTCGTTGTCTTTGCTGTCTACTGAGATGTGAGTCAATGGTCTGCTGTTTACTGTATACTCCACCTCGCAGAGCAGCGTGGTCAAGACATCTTCGTGCGGATGTCTCTCATGAAGGACGGTGTATAGTGCCGTCTTCACGCATCGAACAAGGCGTTCCCACACCCCTCCCATGAAAGGCGCGGAGGGGGTTATAAATCGCCACACTATGCCTCGTCGGCTGGCTTCTTCTCGGAAAGCCTCTCGAAGCTCTTTATCGGCACCGTGCATATTGGTGCCGTTGTCCGAGTAAATCTCGGTGGGACATCCTCGGCGCGCTGCGAATCTTCTCAATGCCAGTATGGCAGAGTCTGCGCTGAGATCTTTCACAATTTCCAAATGTACAGCTCGTGATGTAAGGCAGGTGAAGAGAGCCACGTATCTCTTCTGATGCTGACGTCCCACTGTTACGGAGAGTGGCCCAAAATAATCCAGGCCGGTGAACGTGAACGGTCTCTGGTGATGTGCGAGACGCGTGCTGGGATGATCACCGGTGGCTGGCATGGATGGTTGTGCCTTTCTTATGCGGCACTGAACGCATCGGCTTACTATTCTTTTAGTAGTGGGTCTTAGTCTGATTACCCAGTAATGCTGTCGAACCTCGTTGATGGTCGGTTCGGTCCCGCAATGATGCAGGCTACGATGCGTCCAATCAATATACAATTGGGTGAGGTGATGATCACCATCCAATATAGCTGGCCCTTTCATATCTTCAGAGACTCCTTTTACAGCGGCTATTCGACTTCGTAGCACAATGATCCCGTCTTTTAATTGTATTTGAAGCGGTCGTAGGCGGCTATCATGGGCGACCCTCTTATCGTTACGGAGATCGGCTATCTCTTGTGTGAAGGAGTCTTCCTGGATGACATGTATCAGGAGCTTTTCGGCCTTTCTTATATATTCGGCTTCCAGTGTGATGTATTTGTTTACATCTTTATTTTTCACCTGACCGGGAGGCTGCGCGAGACGTCGCGGATTACATTTCATTCTCCTCCAGTCGGGGTCTTCCTCTCTATTTCTTTTCGTCCTTTTGTAAAAGGTCCTGTCGGTGGTTTTGCGGCAGAGTGTTATGAATTGAAGCACTCTGGCCGTAGCTCGCACTAAGCGTTCCCATTTCGAAAATTTCGTCGGATCGGGAATGGCTTCTCTGTATAGTGGAGCTCTATACTTTTCTTTAATTGTCAACGATCTTTCCTCGCTTGTAGGTACGGAGGACGAGGGTGTAGACCTCTTAACTGTCGTTTTATCGTTGACAGGCATCGTGACATCTTTCCTTGTCCAGAGAAGCTCTTTTTCTATATGCTCGTCTTCCAACTGACGGGTGCTGCTATTTAGTATTTCTTCAGCTTTCTTCTCTGGACCGGAGTCTGGTCTTCTCGGGTTAACTACGAGAGATTCTGGCGCGAAATATTCGCGGAGTTGGTCATCTGTGTTCTCCTCGCTCGTGTACAGCTCATTGGCCGTGTAGATGCGCTGATGTGGGGCTTTTGTGTGTGCCCCGTGTAGCACCCATCCCAGTTCTGTGAGCGAGGCGATTGGCTGGTGCGGTGGACCTCTGCGGACTTTAGTGGCTATTAAGAGTCTCCAGTTGTCTTGTCCTATCAGGATCTTAGGGTTGCCTGAATCATATGTCAATTGATCCTTTAAGCCTTTCAAATGCTTACAATTTTCTATGTCTGTTGCACGCACAGTCTGCGGCCCCAAGTTTAGGCTGGCGACCGTGCGTGCTCTGAGTGGCACCCTTTTTCTATGGAGACTCTTCAGTGACACTTTGACTCTTTGGGAGTCCGGCGAATCGAGGGTAGTGTTCCCGATAGCTGTGATCTTGAATGGGTCCAACCGCCCTTTAGCTCCAATTTGATCGGCAATCTCTTGATCCATTAACGAGACTGTCGACCCATCATCCAGCAGAGCGTGTGTGTTTATTGCTCCCGCCGGTCCAATTACTCGAACTGGAATTATCTTTAAGTAAGCTTGATGCTTTGATACAGCGAATGAGTTTGCAACTGTCTCTTGAGGTTCTTTTAGTGGGCCCTCTGTCTTCTCCTTTCTATTATTATGAAGGAGTCGATTGTGTGTTGCGTTGCATCCTTTAATTCCACACTTCGTGGTTTTGCATTTGTGTGTCTGACTTCTATAACGCAGACACCGGAAACATAAATTCCTTTGCTTGGCGAGTTGCCATCTTTTATCAATATCTGCTTCTTTAAACTTGTTGCAGTCGGATCCATAATGACCCTCTTTTTCGCACACGCTGCATTTCGGAGACGGCTTAGTGGTAGCCGTGTGCGTCCTATGTGTTGGACGATTATTTTGCGCTCCGTTTATGATTTCCGGAGGCGCAAATGCACTGCAGAAGCGAGCTTGCTCGGTTATAAATTCACTGAAGGAACCGAGGTCTGGTCTTGAGTCGTACTTCTCTGTATAAATTCTATACCACTGCGCGCGTATAGAGTTTGGCAGTTTGTCTGTGAGGTGTCGTAGCAGCTCTGCGTTAACGAGGTAATGGTCTCGTTTGAGTGCTCGAAGAGTGACGACGCTTCCCCTCACTTTGCTCGCGAATGTACAAATATCTCTGGGTGCCTCTGTACAGCGTGGTAATCCCCGTAATTTTTCGGTTTCGGCTTGCGCGATTGAATCTGGACGCCCAAATTGTAGCTCCAGTTCTCGCATAATCTCATCTGGTTTAGCATGCCCGATGAGTTCTGAACTGACTGTTTCCAAGGCTCTTCCTTGTAGACTTCTTCGTAGTCTTGCAGTATTTTCTATGTCATTGAAGTAGCCTCGGGTTGTTTCATAAATGGCACGGAACGAAAGCCATTCGGTATGTGCTCCGCTAAAGCTCGGCAGCGTCATTATCGCTTTTGATGCTGCGAAAGTATTCGACGATGCACTCTCTGGTTTTGGTTTGTCAGCGAGTGCGGCTATAGCGGACGTGAGCTCCGATATGAATGGTCGGAGCACCCTGTCTTCATTGCTGACAGGTGCCTGGTTAGGCCTTTTTTTTATGGGATTCTTGGTTGCTTCTTCCGGATAGGGATCCTGGTAGGTGGGCTCTGATACAGCAGGTAGGAGCCCCCTGTCTTCATCAACCTTGGAGTCCTGGCAAGTCTTCTGAGGTACGGGACTCTTCGGTATATTTTCTGCATTGGGATCCTGGTAGGTGAGCTCTGATACAACAGGTAGGAGCTCCCTTTCTTCATCAACCTTCGAATCCTTGTTTGTGAGCTTCATCGACGGCTCACTGAGGTCGACAACCTCCGGGGGTGGCTTTGTGATGTTTTTATTAAGTGGGGCCTCCCCACCGGTGGTTGCGCCTTGCGTTGGCTTTTGCTTGGCTACAGAATTTTCGAGCCAAGATCGGACATACTCACTTTTGGAGTGACCATCCTCATCATAGTCGTCCGATTCATCATCTTCTTCAACCATTTGTAATGAGATCTGTGCGAGTTCCAATTTTATTCTCAGCACTTCCTCACGAGCCTTTAAAACCTTTTTATTTGGCCAAGTGGTCCTCTTTGACCTTGTACTTTTATCGGTGTGGCCCCTTGGTGGCTCTTCGGCGCGGGAATATACCCGGGCTGTTGGCGGTGATGCACAGCGAATGTCATCGTTGCCTTCTATTTGTTCCCTCTGCTCCGGTGTACCAGCTTTAACAACGGCTGGCACTGGCAGGTGTACCCCCCCATCGCAGGGGCAAGCTATCTGTTCTCTCTGCTTCGGTGTACCGGCTTCAACAACGGCTGGCACAGGCAGGAGTACCCCCCCATCGCGGGGGCAAGCTGGCGCCTCAGCGCCTTCTGTTGTGGATGGTGAGCGTGGTGGCATCTGGTGGCGGACGGTGTCGGTATTGTCCGACGGTCCATCATCCAGACCGACAGTCCACGCCATGGCTCCCCTTCCTTGCGAACGAGTGATCGGCATCTTGATTCTGAAAATTCAGCAACTTTAAAACGGTAGTGACTATGTACCCGGTTCCGAAATACTAACGGATTGACGAATCCCGTTCGAATGACCAGCAAATGTGGTCCGGTGTATACGGATGATTTGGCTCAAAGGACCATAAAATGGTCCAGCCGGCAGTTCAATCGGAAGAATCCGGCTCGAAGGACCATAAAATGTGCCGGACGGGCGTAACTCTTCGGAGTAAATGTTGTCGAAGATACTCCGCGAGTCGCTCACGTCCTACACCTGTAGGTTCCGGAATCCTCCCACTGCCGTCTTTCACTGCCGTCTCTGCGGTTGCTGCGGATAAACTGTGGACTAAGGTTCAAAATTAAAATGCACGATTATAAATTAAAATAGCAAGGGAGTGGCCAGCGGTTCGACTAATTAATTTGTCGCGAGATTTTACAACTATTATTTATTTATCAATATTATTCAAAACGGTTGGTCAACTATGGTTGTTCACTATAGGTTGTTCACTATTATTTTAAAATATTTAATTCAAATGAGCGGTAGTATAAAAATATCTGTCCGGAGTAGTTGGTTCTTTAACACTATTGACTAGCAGCTATTCATCAACTATAATTAGTTGAATTTAACACTTGTGTAACTGCGAATATCAGTTATCACTTTTTCCGTCTAGCTAACACTTTTCACTATATGCCACACCGAATTTTCAGTTGTGACCTTTTTCCGCTAGCTAACACTTTTTCACTATATGCCGCACCGAATTTTCAGTTACGACCTTTTTCCGCTAGCTAACACTTTTTTACTATATGTTTCTGCTAGTCACTGCAACTACTACCGGATACTACTGCTGGGCACTGGTAGTTCTTCCTACTACAATATTACAATGTTTCGCCCCCATAAGGTAGACTTCGGCTATACTCTATAGTGAGCCGCTTGCTATTTCCCATTTGCCTCTTTATTTTCAAACATTTTTCTTTATGCAAGTGGCACAAATTGCAATATTTTCTATATAATACTAATCTTAATTTTAACATGCTATACATCATTAAATAGACACTTTTGGTCTTCATTAGTACGTGATAAAGGATAATTAATATATTTACATTCAACAAAGTTATTAAGTAAAATGTCCTAAACTTTTACACTAAATGGGCATATTAATTCTTTAATTATCCTATAACTTTTGAATCGTGCTTAATTATACGAAATACTTCTTTATTATAACGATCTATACATCATATTATGCTAACTAAATATCATATTTACAACTCTTTTCAGATATAAAATATTCTCATTAATTTTTTGCTTAAAACTATTACGCAGTTAATTTAAATTTCCAGAATGTTCTATAGCGCGGCGCGCTGTGATTGGTCGGTTTTTCTTAAACAAAATAAAGTTGTTTATATCAACTATCATTAAACCGACCTTCTATATAGACATATTGAGAGTTGTAAATACATGGTAAAACTATATTAATACATTATTTAGTCAATATTTTCCGTATTTGCACTTTTTAAACAAATCAATATTCTTTAATCACTTTTTCGTTTAAAGTCTTTTTGGCCGTCTCGAACAAAATCAAACAACAAAACCAATTCAAGACACAACACGAATCCGAAAACGATAGCCAAAAAAAATCGAATCTTAAGCCAAATCACAAAACAAATCGCAGAAAATCGAAATCGAAAGCAGTAGTCAATATAAATATAACCAACGAAAAGAGAAGTAAGTGTATAGGTACCATATACACTATCTATACTATTAATATTCCTTTGAAATATTGTTGAACAACCTAAAACAACGAAAACCAATTCACGATTCTAAATAAACAAAATCCAAAATCAAAGCCAGAGTCTAAATATGTATAAAGGAATACCAACCAAATCAACAAAACCGATTCAAAAAATACACAAATCCGAAAATGAAAGCCAATATAAATCCATTCAACCTTAACCAAATCACAAAGCAAATAAACAACCGAAATCGAAAGCAGGTAACCGAATAAACTACGAAATAAAAACAATTTATGCGTATAGGTACCGTATGCACATTAAGTTGACGCGCGACTCAACGGCGGGAGTTAAGTACATGTCAGGAAACATTTCGTTACCGCGTTTTAAAAACCTAGTAACGACATCTAGCGGAATCAATTAAAACTATGTATACGTTAGTTAATAAGAACTCTCAAAAAATATTTTTCTTATAATTTTGCATAATTTTTCTTATTGTAATACCGATTCATTCATAACCACATATAAGAACTGTATTCATTTCCGTTCAATAAATATTACTAAGGCTTATCAATAAGGCTTACTAAGAACTGTTTCTACCACAGTTAAGTAATAGTTAAGGGTGAAAGCGTGACAGGTGGTGATAGTATTTCTGATCCATACTTATAATCACGCCTGTAACCCTTGCGGGGTAGGCAGAGCATCAACGGATTACTTAATATCGTCTGCGAGGTTATCGCCTATTCTGTGAATTACAATGCACCAAAACGTTTGAAGAAAATCAGCTGGTGAATTTTATGTTTTTTATCGCTCTCTTCCCGGTTCTGCGTGGAAAAATACAGATCCATACATTTTTGATCTTAATTTTGGTAAAAAGACAATAATCCAGACCTTCTGTGTTCGTCCATCTTACCGTCGTCCGTCTTGTAGAATCACGGTGGCGACACCTAGCTGAATTTAATTTTGCAACATATTCGATTTTCCCACGCGAATGATATGTTTTTCCGCTGAAAAAAGTAGCCTATGTCACTCTACAACCACCGAACTATCCCCATACAAAAAATCCTGCCATGCCCTCGCTCTGTTGCGACGTGAAAGAAGGACAAAATTATGCAACATATTCGATTTTCCCACGGGAATGAGAAGTTTTTCCGCGGAAAAAGTAGCCTATGTCACTCTACAGCCACCGAACTATCCCCATACAAAAAATCATGCCATGCCGACGCTCTGTTGCGACGTGAAAGAAGGACAAATAAACACACTTTCGCATTTATAATATTACTAGTAACTAGCATATGGATTGAGAATCAAAATGCAGATGCGTTACCCTGAGGACTAAGATGAAATGCTTCGTTTTCCAGTAAAAAGTGCCTC
This sequence comes from Parnassius glacialis, assembly GCA_033319125.1. Lineage (NCBI taxonomy): Eukaryota > Metazoa > Arthropoda > Insecta > Lepidoptera > Papilionidae > Parnassius > Parnassius glacialis. The sequence goes on along the minus strand of JAVANC010000028.1, from coordinate 33,262,133 downwards.
CGGTTCTCTACACTAATTTTCCATACGAAACACAGCTGCATTACGCTGCTATTTTACAGTGGTTGTTAAGGCCTACGGCTGCTCCAGCAAGGGTCAAATCTTGCGGGACCCATTCAGCAGAAGACTTCACGAGCAGACGCAGGTTGGGCCCCAACATGGCCACGTGGAATGTCCTATCACAATAAACTATATGGGACAAAGCTAGAAACCAAAAGTACTTACCAGTATCAGGAGCTAATGTGTGTGGAGTGTGTGTAATGGTGTTTGGCGAACAGTGTACAGTGAGGTGTAAATGTGTAAGGCCTGGGCAGGCGTAGGCGACCAGCAGCGGCCCATTTCCAGGCTGCCCCAAAATGCTCCATCGCCGGACCACTTCTTTCTTCACTGTCACTAATTCAGTCTCTTAGCTTCATTGGGCCTTTAACTAACTTCAATTCTTTAAATTTAAATAACTTCACATTCATCGCAGAATCGAACACGTGATACCCGACACGGCAAGGACAGTAGCGCAAAATTCGACATTCAATGTCCCGGATTCGCTTATCACAAATTATAAATAGGGAATTAAAGCGATCTCTTAACGGATCAAACATTCAGCGTTAAACACAACTAAGCTCCTTAATTCGACACCAGAATAACACGTCGCGCCAGATTCAAAATACGCCTCGTTGACACGCAAATTAATCTAACTAGGCAACCAAAACACAAAAAGGCACTAACGCGACGACACAATTATAACGATATCCTGACAATTAACCGGGAAAAGCTCTCAAACAAGGAATGCGCGGCTCGAATCCTAGACCGTATATCTCCTCGACGCGCGTACACAATTCCGCACTCTTGCATGAGTTAAATATCGCACAATTCACGTATCTACGTGACGAAGAAACACGCACTTCATCTAGCTATCTAGATCCACGACGGACCCGTGAATTTAGGTAAGAGAGCCTAACGGCTCCCCTCTCCATCGTTGGCGGAGCACTGACCCTTCGCCCACGCGTCGAGCGACTGCATGCCCACGCAGCCGCCCCACCTCGGCGTTTACCTCACCTACATACCAAATCAGGTGAGGCGCCAGCTCGAACGTACGTACAAATTACCTTTTTTGGCCTAAACAGTGGTATTTTGTGAGAGCCTGGTCCTATCCTGGTTGAGCCGACCCATTTGTGCTACAACCATAATTTAGCTGCAGCGTGGCTCAACCACGTTTTTTCTAAGTGATACGATTTTGATGATTCTTCTTTTTATTTAAAAGCTGGTGCATCCCATATAAATTTGATCAAGGTCTAATCAGTAGTTTTTGAGTTATTCTTAATAATTTATATTGAAGTTGGTTGTACAAAATTTTTATTGTACCACCTGTTATAAAAATACTCAGTGCTATTATATAATACTAGATTGCTCACCAGCCGTTGTTTTGCTGTTTCGAGTAGGAAATTTGTCAATAACTCTGGCACAGTTTCGCTACCTATCGGGTCCACATTTTGTGATTTCCTTTATTGGCACTGAACTGAGTATTTTATTATTAAATAAAAACGAATTCTTTGTCGCAAAAGAGGTGCAGACGATGAAAATAGCAAAAGTATAGACCAAATTAACCTTTTTAGGGTTCCGTACCCAAAGTAACCAACGGCACCATATTACTAAGCCTTCGCTGTCCATCCGTCTATCTGTCTGTCAGTGGGCTCTATCTCATGATACGTAATAGGTAGACAGTTAAATTTTCACAGAATGTGTATTTCTCTTGCCGCTATAATAACAAATAATAAAAATTAAAAGAGACTTACTAGAAACGTGTATTACTATGATACGGAACTCTTCACGCGCGAGTCCGACTGGCACTTGGCCGGTTATTTTAATTTGCATGTTTACTGCTTAGTAAAATATAATTATTAATGGCATTATCATAATGCCAGCCCTGAGTAATGCCGCATTGAAGATCAACATCGTGACTTGCAAGTTTGAGAAATAAAATTTTATTAAATTTAAATTAAACTATGCCAATGAGAGCTAATAATCTTCCACTCACCAGATGTCGCTAGTTGTGACTGAGGTAAAGTTTTTTGTTACACAATGTCAGTTAATTGAGAAATTAGTTTTAAATAATACTTTATCATTATCTAGAGTAATTTTGTTTACAAAAGTAAAAAAAAATTATATACAATACAATGCATCAGTTGTTTTATTTTTAATTTTTTGCACTTTATAACTCTTTTTTTTAATTTTTCTACTTTAAGTTATATTTATAGTTTGGTTTAATCATTTCTAATGTAATTAATATAAAATATAATTAACAATATGAAAAGAAACCTTAAATATTACATTTTCCTAAGAAATTATCGTCCCCGCTATGAAATCTGTTAAATATTTTACCTCACTGTAACGTCCTGGTGGCAGAAAAAGTTGTGGATGCCCTCATTAGTTGCTCCTTAAATGATCTCTTATTGTCTGTAATTACTCCATGTCTATTACTATTAGTTAATTTATAATTCTATGTTAAAAAAAAAACAATTTACGAAAATTTAATTTGGCTATAAAACATAAAATATCTTTTATTTAATTAAACTATATGCCAATTATTTTTTCCAGAATTGCTCTCAATTTGCACCATTAATTAAAAAACAAAACATTATATTTTTTATTATTATATGTACCTACATTATTACATATTTATATATACATATGTATATTATTAATTACCTAAAAATAGTACCTAATAAACCCTAAAGTTTGATCCTATGATCATTATAATGTTTGGATAATAAAATGTGGAAAAAATAATAAAGGTTATTATTATCCTACAGAAAATGCACGTGGACCTTAACCTACTATCACTGATATTGCAAGATTGGAGTAATGTTTTATTAGATGCAAATAGCCTAATCATTAATTATTTTCTATTTATTAACTACCTGTTAACATTTTGTTATAATCAATACTCTTAAATATTATTATCTCGATATTTTATAGTTTTAAGATTTGCATGCTATTAATAATGCCGTGTAGTGGCGGTCAAGAATATCCACTACCCCATATCCTCCCGTGGGTGTCGTAAAAGGCGACAATGGGAAACAGGCGGGAGATGGGCAGCAGCATCTCCCTGATAATAGCCAAAGTTACAATAAAAAAAAAAAAACTGCGGTTGCCAACCCGCTCGCCAAGCGTGGCAACTATGGCAAATACCCCTCTATGAATGTAACAAAGAGACGGCCCCCAGTCCCCGGCGGCCCCGCTATTCCTGGCTACGGTGGCGACCATGGTAACGGCGGGGCAGGGGGTGCTAAGAATCTCCGGTGGAGGTTCGGTTGCCACCTTAGACGACTCGACCTGGCAACGTACAACGCACGCACCCTGAGGACTGACGAGAAGATCGTGGAGCTGGAAGAAGAGATAGACAAGTTGCGCTGGCATATTATAGGATTATCCGAAGTCCGAAGAGAGGGGGAGGACACGGTAATCCTCGAATCCGGCAACTTGCTCTATCACCGGGAGGGCGACCATCTGTCCCAAGGAGGTGTCGGATTTATCGTCCACAAGTCTCTCGTTAACAACGTTGTAAAGATCGGGAGTGTGTCGACGAGGGTTGCGTACCTTATACTCAGAATCACCAAACGGTATTCGCTGAAGGTCATACAGGTTTACGCACCAACCTCGGCACACCCCGATGAGGAGGTGGAGGAAATGTATGAGGATATCTCTAGAGCCATGCATTCCTCCAAAACCCAATATACGGTGTTAATGGGAGACTTCAATGCAAAACTAGGCACAAAAGAGAACGGTGAGCTGAAAGTAGGGAAATTTGGAATAGGGCAACGGAACCCAAGGGGCCAGCAGCTGGCCGACTTCATGGAGAAAGAGGGACTCTTTATGATGAACTCTTTCTTCCAGAAGCGGCCCCACAGGAAGTGGACCTGGTCGAGCCCCGACGGTTCGACAAAAAATGAGATTGACTTCATTATGACGACCAGACGACAACTGTTCAGTGATGTCTCAGTGATCGCGAGGGTGAAAACCGGCAGCGATCACCGAATGGTTAGAGGCACACTGAACCTAAATGTTAAGTTGGAGAGGTCTCGTCTGATGAAGTCAACGCTCCGTCCCCCTCGTGCTCTAATCCAAAGTCCCGAAACCTTTCAGCTCGAGTTACAAAATCGTTTTCAGTGCCTAGAAGACTGCAATGAAGTGGACGATATGAATGACAAGCTCGTGGAAACTGTCCATGCGGTCGGAGCTAAGTTCTGCAAGACCCGCCGCAGAAGAACACAAAAACTCTCCGATCACACTCTTAATCTCATGGCTGTTAGACGGGAGATGAGGCTACATTCTTCAACAGATTTGACAGCATACAGGCAACTGAACAGACAGATCTCCAAATGCATGCGGCGGGACTTGCGCAACTTCAATACAGCTCGTATTGAAGAAGCGATCGAGCGGAACCAAGGCTCCAAAGTCTTTGCCAGAGATCTGTCTGCCAGAAAGAGCCAACTGTCAAAGCTGAAGACCGAATGTGGCAGCATCGTTTCCGGGGCACCTGAGATTTTGAGTGAGATTGAGAGGTTCTATGGGCAGCTGTACACGTCATCGTTGGAGCCACACGCAAGTGTGAGTAACGATCCAAGAGCGAGTCTTATTCGACACTATTCCGAAGATATCCCGGACGTCAGTCTGAGCGAGATTAGAATGGCTCTCCAACACCTTAAAAACGGCAAGGCCCCAGGTGAGGATGGAATTACAGCGGAGCTTCTGAAAGCGGGTGGAAGACCGGTACTTGAAGTCCTTCAGAAGCTCTTTAATTCCGTCCTCCATGGTGGCATTACACCGGAGGCGTGGAGCAGAAGTGCGGTGGTCTTGTTCTTCAAGAAAGGCGACAACGCTCTCTTGAAGAACTACAGACCGATTTCCCTTCTGAGCCGCGTCTACGTGCTGTTTTCGAGAGTCATTACGAATCGTCTCACGCGCAGACTTGACGACTTCCAGCCTCCCGAACAAGCCGGTTTCCGAAAGGGCTTTAGCACCATAGACCACATACATACCCTTCGGCAAATTGTACAGAAGTCCGAAGAGTACAATTTACCACTGTGTCTGGCGTATGTGGACTATGAGAAAGCCTTTGATTCCGTCGAAATTTGGGCGGTGCTGCAGTCCCTTCAGCGATGCCAAGTTGACTGTCGGTATATCGAAGTGCTGAAGTGTTTGTACAGTAGAGCTACGATGGCTATCCGAGTACAGAACCAGAGTACGAAACCTATCCAATTGCAGAGAGGTGTAAGACAGGGTGATGTTATATCCCCGAAACTCTTCACCGCTGCATTGGAAGACGTTTTCAAGCTTCTGGACTGGAAAGGATACGGAATTAACATCAATGGCGAATACATCACTCACCTTCGATTTGCCGACGATATAGTCCTTATGGCAGAATCGCTGGAGGACCTAAGCACTATGCTCAATGACCTCAATAGTGTCTCCCAACGGATAGGTCTTAAGATGAACATGGACAAAACAAAGATTATGTTTAATGTCCATGTCACACCTATGCCGGTAGTTGTTGGGAGCACTAAGCTCGAAGTTGTTGACGAGTATGTTTACCTGGGACAAATAGTCCGACTAGGTAAGTCCAACTTCGACCGAGAGGTCAATCGACGGATTCAACTCGGCTGGGCAGCGTTCGGGAAGCTACGACACATCTTCTCGTCAGACATACCTCAAAACCTTAAAACGAAATTGTACAACCAGTGCGTGTTGCCAGTGATGACTTACGGATCTGAGACTTGGTCCTTCACTGCTGGCCGTATGAGGAAGCTCAAGGTCGCTCAGCGAGCTATGGAGAGGGCTATGCTCGGAGTTTCTCTGCGTGATAAACTTAGGAATGAGGTTATCCGCAGTAGAACCAGAGTAACCGACATAGCCCAACGGATTAGTAAGCTGAAGTGGCAGTGGGCCGGCCATATAGCTCGAAGAACCGACAACCGATGGGGAAGAAAGGTTCTCGAGTGGCAGCCTCGTACCGGTAGGCGAAGTGTAGGGCGTCCCCCCACGAGATGGAGTGACGACCTGGTAAGACATGCAGGAAGTCGATGGATGCAGGTGGCTCAGGACCGTGCTTTGTGGCATTCTTTGGGGGAGGCCTATGTTCAGCAGTGGACTTGTGAAGGGCTGTAATGATGATGATGATGATGAATAATGGCTGATTAAGCGGATTTTTAATTACTGTGACCATCTTCAATGTACCTTAACCAAATGCAAATGCAAATGCAAATCATACGAGTAAGTATCAGAGTATATTTAATGAAATAAAGTATTAAAAAATAAATTCCTCAAGTGAGAGTACCTATGTAACATACACATATTGTGTGTTCTATAAAAAATGTGTAAAGTGCGTGTAAGTATAGTGCAACAATTAGCATGCAAACAGTTTTTTTTTTATATTAATTATTATAAATATTGCAAAAATATAATATTTATGTTTTTGTTTATAGCAAAATAAAATTTTCGAAAATTGAAGTTTTTAAAGATTAATTATAAATTAATTCATAGTATATTAGACGTGGAGCAATTACAGATTCTAAGAGCATTTAAGGAACAATTTATTGGTACTTATATAGTTTCGCGTAGTGTATATTTTCTTTAGCACAGTTTAATTTAAAAAAGAAGATATTTTATGTTTTATAGCAAAATCAAATTTTCGGAGATTTAATTATTTTTAATGAATTATAAATTAACTAATAGTAATAGACGTGAAGCAATTACGGATTCTAAGAGAGCATTTAAGGAGCAATTAATTGGTATACAGTTTAATTAAAAAACAATATTCTACGTGATAGTATTATATATATAAACAGTATTATATATGAGAGCGTGATCCTAACTTGGTCGAGCCCACCCATTAGCTTGCTACATATATATTTATCTGTGGACCTATTCGAGCTACAGCCGTATATAGTTGCAGTGTGACTACCATGCTCTACAATTACATTTACTATAATGCCAAAAGCACAGAGTACATTATATATAGGGGATATATGGCCAAAAGTGAGGTGGTGTACATTGTTAAAGCTGAGCCACTATCTTTAAATCTTACGTAATTCATTCAAACAATAAATAACATTTTACAATCATTTATTTACATAACATTCAAATATATTCCATATTTATTACCGCAATAAGAAACTAAAATTAAAAACTTAAATTATCATACAATCTTACTCCTCGCGTTACACAGCTAAGAACGTAGTTTCCCCGCTGAATGGCTATACGCCTTTGAGGAAGAAAAAAAAACCATAAACAAAAATAAAAACATTTAGACTAATTTAATTAATTTAGATAAATGAATCGATGGTTGAAAGGCATAAAGTGGACGTATTTCAATCATTAATATGCGTGCGTGCATATCTTTATGTGTATACTGATTAAATTTTGATATTTTAATATTGATTGGTAGAGAATGCCATATAGCATTTAGCTCGCCTTTTGTACAAATATTTGGTGCAAAAAAGAATAAATAAATAAATATAAGTAAAAAATTCTGGTTATATTATATATGAAGGACTACAAAATCTTTTAAACGTACTGTGCTCAAAGTCTATCAGCTCTACTACAACTTAATAAAAGCAGTTAATTTCCGCAAATTAGGTCTAAAATGGCTTATTCTTGAGAGATTATCAAAAAAAATAATTTCGGTGTGGGCAACTGACGAATATTATTTTATTTACTAGCTTTTTACCCGCGGCTTCGCTCACATGGGCTTTAATTTACACACATCTTTAATATCATTCCGTGCAATAGTTTGAAAAATTGGATTACTTGTAGTCTGTCCGGCGAATCTCCGAAACGGCTGGACCGATTTATAAATTATCTAATATAATTATAAATTATCTAATAGTAATAGACGTAGACCAATTACAGATTCTAAGAGAGCATTTAAGGAGCAATTAATTGGCATACAGTTTAATTTAAAAAAAAAAAAACTATGTATGGGTAGCTACTCGATTTAGGGTGACAGAGGGTAGAAGTGTGTCGCCTCTATGCGGGAGTGATACGGGCCGTAGCTTAGTTCGAGGCACCTGTACGGGCGAAAAGGCTGGCCATCCGATGCTGTAGAATTAAAATCTACAGTGTCCAGCAGAGGTTGGCAATATGGTTAGTGTGAGAATACCATGCTTTGAGAAGGCGATAGTTCTGGTTTGCTTTCCTTCTTTGGACTTAGGTACTGGCGGACATAGATGCGAGGGTGCACGACCAGATCCCCTCCGCCAGGGCGGTGGGAATGGGAAGTTAAGCGGCAGGAACTAATTAAAGCAGGGATTTCCAAAGTGTCCGCCGTGACGCCCTGGTGTGCCGTAGAGATTAAAGAGGCACGCCGTGAGACGCTCATGATTACCATTCTCCGGAAACTAAGCTTATGTATTTGCGGGTACAAAATAAACCGGATAACGTGGTAAGAGCCACGCTGCAGCTGTGTTTTGGTTGTAGCACTAATGGGTCGGCTCGGCCGGCGAAGGGCTACGCTCTCAGCGTAATGCTACTGTGTTTCGTATGGTGAGTGTAGAGAACTGAAGACCCTTTTTACTCGAAATGAGGCATTCCATCTCAGTCCTCAGGGATGACAACGCATCTGCATTTTGATTCCTAATTGAGGATAAATCATCTGTCTATGGTCTATGGGCTACAGCATCCATTTACTATCAGGTGGACTGTGTGCTCGTTCGTCACCCTTATTCTATAAACAAAAATATCAGCTGTAGCTGTAGTAAAAAGCATCGTTCTAAGATCAATTTGGAGCAAGAAATGAGAGTAGCGCTGTCAAGCCTTATCCCACGCTTTTAAAAAAATGTGTGGAGGTTACAGCATGAAGACTTTTGAAAATTTCAAATAATCAGAAACAAGGAAAACAGTGGGTTCTACTCTTTAACGTAAGAGTGGGATTCAACTACACCTACTAGCAATGATTGTTTCGGAACTTGTTTAGATACCATGTGTATCGTTAACTTAACCATTAATACAGCGACTGGCTCACCAGCACCATCTATAAGTACATCACTCACCTTAAATTTGCCGTCGATATAGTCATTATAGTACAATCGCTGGAAAAACTCAGTACTATGCTCATTAACCTCAATAATGTATCCTAGTCCTAACGTAGAGGTCTAAAAAGAACATGGACAAGACAAAGGTAATTATTGAAATACTACGTTCGAAGTTATTGATGAGATGATTACATAGGAAAAAGTGTGCAACTCCAATTTCGCAAGTCCAACTTCGACCGAGAAGGTCCGACGATAAATCGACAAATCCAACTATGTTGGGAGTTGGACAGGACAGCGTTCGGGGGAATTTGATATATTATCTCCTTGTCAGTTAGTTACTTAATCTAACGTGACCATTTATTGTTCCACAGAGCGGGACGCTATTAAATTATTATGATTTTAAAAATAAAACCCATTTTTATGACTACCCGACCCGCCGCAGAAGAACACAAAAACTCTCCGATCACACTCTTAATCTCATGGCTGTTAGACGGGATATGAAGCTGCAGTCTTCAGTAGCTTTGACAGCATACAGGCAACTGAACAGACAGATCTCCAAATGCATGCGGCGGGACTTACGCAACTTTAATATTGCTCGTATTGAAGAAGCGATTGAGCGGAACAAGGGCTTCAAAGTCTTTGCTAGAGATCTGTCTACCAGAAAGAGCCAACTGTCGAAGCTGAAGACCGAGTGTGGCAGCGTCGTTTCCGGGGCACCTAAGATTTTGAGTGAGATTGAGAGATACTATGGGCAGCTGTACACATCATCGTTGGAGCCACACGCAAGTGTCAGTAACGATCCAAGAGCGAGTCTTATCCGACACTATTCCGAAGATATCCCGGACGTCAGTCTGAGCGAGATTAGAATGGCTATCCAGCACCTTAAAAACGGCAAGGCCCCAGGCGAGAATGGAATTACAGCGGAGCTTCTGAAAGCGGGTGGAAAACCGGTACTTGAAGTCCTTCAGAAGCTCTTTAATTCCGTCCTCCATGGTGGCATTACACCGGGGGCGTGGAGCAGAAGTGCGGTGGTCTTGTTCTTCAAGAAAGGTGAAAACGCTCTCTTGATGAACTACAGACCGATTTCCCTTCTGAGCCGCGTCTACGTTATGTTTTCGAGAGTCATTACGAATCGTCTCGCGCGCAGACTTGACGACTTCCAGCCTCCCGAACAAGCCGGTTTCCGAAAAGGCTTTAGCACCATAGACCACATACATACCCTTCGGCAAATTGTACAGAAGTCCGAGGAGTACAATTTGCCACTCTGTCTGGTGTATGTGGACTATGAGAAAGCCTTTGATTCCGTCGAAATTTGGGCGGTGCTGCAATCCCTTCAGCGATGCCAAGTTGACTGTCGGTATATCGAACTGCTGAAGTGCTTGTACAGTAGGGATACGATGGCTATCCGAGTACAGAACCAGAGTACGAAACCTATCCAATTGCAGAGAGGTGTAAGATAGGGTGACGTTATATCCCCGAAACTCTTCACCGCTGCATTGAAAGACGTTTTCAAGCTTCTGGACTGGAAAGGATACGGTATTAACATCAATGACGAGTACATCACTCACCTTCGATTTGCCGACGATATAGTCCTTATGGCAGAATCGCTGGAGGACCTAAGCACTATGCTCACTGACCTTAATAGTGTTTCCCAACGGATAGCTCTTAAGATGAACATGGACAAAACAAAGATCATGTTTAATGTCCATGTCACACCGATACCGGTAGTTGTTGGGAGCACTAAGCTCGAAGTTGTTGATGAGTATGTTTACCTGGGACAAATGGTCCGACTAGGTAAGTCCAACTTCGACCGAGAGGTCAATCGACGGATTCAACTCGGCTGGGCAGCGTCCGGGAAACGCAGTAGAACCAGAGTGACCGACATAGCCCAGCGGATTAGTAAGCTGAAGTGACAATGGGCCGGCCATATAGCTCGAAGAACCGACAACCGATGGGGAAAAAAGGTTCTCGAGTTGCGGCCTCGTACCGGCGGACGAAGTGTGGGGCGTCCCCCACTAGATGGAGTGACGACCTGGTAAGGTGGTAAGATATGCAGGAAGTCGATGGTTGCAGGCGGCTCAGGACCGTGCTTTGTGTTATTCCTTGGGGGAGGCCTATGTTCAGCAGTGGACTTGTGAAGGGCTGTAACGATGATGATGATGAAAGCACTAAAAATAATAATCTCGCAATTTTAATCGGTGCTTAGCCATAGAAGAATTAAACGTACTATGAAGTTAGGTTTTACTTTTTAAAATTATTAAATCACTTATTCTACATAGGATCTTATTGTTTACGTGTACCGTGTAATTACACATTAGGTATGTACTCATTATCCAATCCCAGTAAAAGTACATTGAACATAAGCCTCCCCCAGTGTCTCATTGAGTGGATTTTGCCATAGCTGCCGCACGGCAACCGCAGATTTTTATAATTGTGAGTTGTAACTAGGAAAGTGCTGCTGCCCATTCCCCGTTTCAGTTTCGCTCTGTCGCCTTTTAAGACACCCACGGGATGATACTGTCTATATGAGTAGGAGATATTCTTTACATCGCCACTACAGTTTAAAAGCCACTATTATTTCCATGTAATATTTATTTTGTATCACATTTTAGTCAAATCATAGTACAAATTCCCCTTATCAACTGCTTTTGTATATATATTTTTTACGTGGTAGAGCCAAGCTGCAGCTATATTAATAGTACAATTGTAGCACGAATGGGTCGGCTCGACCGGGGAAGGACCACGCTCTCACAGAATACCAGCGTAAAATAGCACATTAATGATGCTGTGTTTCGTATGGTGAGTGTAGAGAACCGGAGACCCTTTTTACTGGAAAAGAGGCATTCCATCTTAGCTCTCACGGGTGACAACGCATCTGCATTTTGATTCGCAAACGAGGATAAATGTGGATGTCTATGGGCCACAGCAACCACTTACCATCAGGTGGACTGTGTGCTCGTTTGTCACCCTATCCTATAAAAAAAAATATATATATGTATGCTTAGTGTAAAGTTTGGTTTTAACTCCAGGAAAATTAAACAAAATTATGAAGTCATAGATATTTAATAATATGAAACATTGAAACACGTAAGAACATAATTTTAATGAATGATGAGAAATGAGACATGAACTTACTGAAGTTATGATTGTGAATTTAACATTCGCAGGTGTGAAAATGAATAATGATATAAAATATATAACCCAATACATTACTGAATATGAAATGACAATAAAAATGAAGGCGGCCATAGACGATATATTAAAATAACCCACAAAATATATCCCATCGAGAAAGCAATGTTTTCCAGTTCTATTGGTCGATGTGACGCTCAACGTTGACGGTGTCCGCATATTTATTTAACCTTTATCAATCTTATTTCGATGATTTATCGTATGGAGGGCTTCACCGTTCATTCCCTTCCTTGCAATCGAGACCGGAGAGTAAATGCAAAAGGTTCATCTTTTTTTCCCGTTTTTATGAACAGTTTTGCGCCACTTCATATAGAAGTCGCCGATGTACTCGACCGAAATACCCGCAGAGTGGGCGGCGCCCATCAAGCTAAACTCTTTGTATTGCTCTTCGTCATTACCAGGTTCGTTTCCAACCAACAGTATCAATAATGACGCAGTCTTGCTCTGTACCAAGTTATCGGGATCTCCGTTTCCACCTTGGTTTTGTTTTTCGTTTTCAATGAAATGGTTGCAAAACTCCAATAGTTGAATAAAGTTGTGTACGTGCGGCGGTGCCTTCCGCGGGTATTTCAGTAACGGCAAAGGTCTAGACTGTCCTGGACGCTGCGTCCTCAGAAACCGCGATCCACTTTTCAGTTGGATTTCAAGCCAGCGTATTGCATCTCTAGCTGAGCTTCGTTCCCGTTTCAATTCATCAAGTTCTTGCAATACTATGAATACAAGAAATAATATTAATTCAGGCTGATTCAATATCTCATAATATGGTATGGTATTACAAATTAAAGCATCATAAATAGTGTTCTTACCTACTGTCGGAATCAAAAATATAAAGTTACGTGTTCTCAGCAGTTGCTTCACTCTTTTCAGATGTTTGTACAGTGTAGCCGTGTCGAGAGCAAGAAGAGATGGTACTGGAGTATGGCCAGTGCGCTCTAACTCTTTCACTTGTGAGGCCAACCACAGACGCCCTAAACGCCGAAGTAATCCACCCTCTCTACATTCCATCTGAAAACAAAAACCACACTTCACATATTATTTATTTCCAAACCATTGGAACTATAAACATATATATTTTACAAATCATTTTAATATAGTTAGGGTTGGGTTTGTCTATGCTATTCGATTTTGCTATACATAAAAAGTTGAAATACTATGTATAAAATAATGCAAAAATAAAACGATTAAAACCAAGGCGAGGGTTAATGAGGAAAGGAAAGCAAGGTGCCTGGTCCACAAATATGATATCAGGCTTAGTTACAAGAATAGTGTTCGATACGATCATTTACGGGCATGGCTTCTGGTGAGTATCTTATAATAGGGCAGTTTCTGATAAAGTATATATGTATGTAAATTTACAAAATTGAAAAAAATTAAGTTAAATCTAATACTATTATAAATAAATAAAAACCTACACATGCTCTCGGAAGAGGAGACCAAACAGCTGGAGGTTAGGAGGAAAGGGAAAGAAATCGACGGAAAGTTTAGGTCACATGGTGATAAGACATTTCAGGTACTGACATTCTATTGGGCCAACTTAGTCAGACCTATGGTCAGGCCAAGGTCAATAAAATATTTTTTGCAGAACAATTCTTTTTTAAATGTTATAAGAATTATACAACTAAAAATTCCAAAAATTTTCGTTTTTATTATCTCGTTACTAAATTACGAGAATTAAATAAATGAAATAAATTAAGAGAATTTACTCCAAATGCTTCCTTCCGCTTTATTTTATTAGAACTACGTACGCTTTGCAGGTTGATGTAGTACTTAAGAGACTGTGTAAATAGCACTGTTACAGAATATAACAGTGGTCGAGCCACGCGGCAGTTTTTGCTGTCGCACGGATGGGCCGGCTCGAACCGGGTGGTACCACGACATCACAGAAAACCAGCGTGAAGTAGAGGTTTACTTCTGCTTTTCCCTTGGTGAGTGCAGGTGGCCGGAGGCCCTTTTTACTGGAAATGAGGCATTCCATCTTGGTCCTCACGGGTGGCGGCGCATCTACATTTTGATTTGTAATAGAGGATAGATGTAGATGTCTATGGGCTGCAGCAACCACTTACCATCAAGTGGACTGTGTGCTTGTTTGTCACCCTTATCATATAAAATTATTTAATTAGTAAAAAACAAAATAGTAGTGTAAAATCAATAGGTGAGCACTCCCATTTTAGAGGTTTTCAAATAAATTGGTAATTTTAAGGTAGAAATATTTTAAAACAACAATATCAACATCTTATTACAAATGAAATAATTCTGTAACAGCGCCTACACGGTCTCTGCAGTACTAAATCGACCTGCGAAGGCGACGTTGGTAAAATAGCATTATGGCGTAAAAAGCAAATTGAAATGAAATTTTCTTAATTTATTTCTTGTATAAATATAAAATTTTTAGAATTTTAGTTGTATAATTCTTATAAATAACATTTAAAGAAGAATAGTTCTGAGGGGTCTACAGGGTCCTACAAAGGTGACATTTGATTATCTCATGTATTGGTTTGATATGTGACAGATTAATTTACATTAGATGATAAAGCTGGGACAAACAGTATGTATTTGTTATTGGGTAACCTGACCCAAAGTACCAATAACTGGTATTCTCAAAAATATTATGTTACTCGCATTTGTTGTTATTTGAGTATGATTTTGACTGTTTGTGATAGGTATATTAATTTGTTTATTTTCTTATTGTATTTTGTGCTATCTGTTAAATTAGTTACAGGATTTTTCAATAATTGATTTAATATTTCATTAGAAGATTGTTTTAGTTCCTGTAAACAAAAGAGCTTTTTTTGAGTCTGTCAATTTTTTTTCTTCAATATAGCCTTTGATATTGTGGTGGTAGGTCACAATAATTCTGCCAATGTCCAGTCTTTGGTCTTCTATCTAATCTTGTCAAATATTTTGATATAAAAAATAATTTTGTACTATTATTGCATTTAACCAACTTCATTCCTTTTCATTGTTATGAAGTTGGAAGTCACAAAGATAGGTGCAAGTAAAGAAACTGCATTAATGTACCGAAATGAGAAGTATAAAAACTAGTACAAAGACACATACTTGGCACAATTTTATGTTAATAGTCAATTTTAACTAAAGTAATGAGTTACTATATGTTTGTAATAAGTACTTATTGTTTTAGTAACAAATATGCAGAATATACATTGGTGCATTGCTTTTACATCTTTATTAAATAATTGATTGATGATAATAATATTTCTTCTAATAAACATAAAGAATACTTACAGTTTTTTTTGAGTTGTGCCATTCCCTGCTTCTTTTGTGATTTACTCTTGTGCTAATCTTTGGAGCTAAGAGTTTTTTTAAATAAAATATTTTCATGGTTCTGTTGTATCTTATCCTAGGTACAATCTTAGCAATCTGGTATCCAAAATCTATAAAGTTTAACATTCTGATTATATTTTCTTCATAAATGGAAGGTTTGTATTTCACTAATATTTGCCATTCTGCAGCATCCTTGTCAAATTTGCATATATTAGTGCCGCGTAAATTGATGTCTTCTGGCAATGGAATAGTTTTGTATTCAAGTTTTAATTTCCTCACAACAATTTTGGCATAGTCCAAAACCTTACAATTCTCTTTTGGAAGATTTTCACTTTTAGAATTGAAATAATATAAAAAAATGTTAAGTAAATCTACAACACACTGGAATAAAGATTCACCACTCTCACCACATGAGATGATAAGGTCCTTTTCTGTCAGCACCCAATCTTGTAACAATTTGATACTTGGTAAGAAATTATTACCCATTAAGAAGGCTTGAATTCCTTCAATATCTAATTTGTTTTCATTGGTACTTTCAGATTCATTATGAATGCTTTTTTCAAAACTTGTCTTAGGTTCTTGATCTATTTTAGTGAGCTTACTCTCCTTTCCTTGATTATATGTATCATTTACATTATTTCCATTAATATGACCATCTTCATCTGTTTCTTCATACAGTGAATCTTCACTTTTGGAATTATCTTCTGACTCGTAAGTAGAATCAGATATTTCATCATCATCTGATGCAGAGTTATCACTTTCAATTTCACTACTCTCAGTATCTGCATCACTTACATCAGAGCTTTCAGAAGACATAATTCGACGACGTCTTCTGCGCTTGGTCAATACTTTTTTTGCATTTTTTGCTTCGCCATTAATTACTTTAGAATCTTCATTATCAGATTCTTTGTCTTTTGGGCTAGTCCCATTATATGGTTCATTTATTTTTATTCCATTTACAATTATATTATCAACTGTTTTTTTTGGTTCATCATTTTCATTTTTATTTTGTTCTGATATTTGTCTCAACTGTGTTCTTGGTCTGTACTTGTAAGCTGGACTTTTAAGTCCAAGTGATTCCAAATGTTTGTGTAATTTTTGTAGCAACTGAGATAAAAATGCCAAAGTAAAAGCTTTACAAGCAAAGGCTTTAGGCTCATCTGTCTCAATTATTTTTGCATTTGTAAAAAGACATATTTCAACAATATTGTGGATCAAATTAGAGTTTAAGTAGGAGGGATTAATTTGTTCCTCTTCAATGGCTTGTGAATACTCAGTATAATTTTTATTTATATCTGGTAATGGATTAATATTGAAGTCAATTCCTAGTTTTAGTTTCTGAGCTATGTTACTACACAACTTTGGAATGCTTGAATCTTCTTTACCAAGATACCATATTTCAGTTAACGAAAGGAACTCGGCTATTGTATTTTGAATATGTTCAGTTTGGGTGCATGATTCTGAATCACCAAGTGTTTCAAGAAATTGGTTATTTTTTTCAAATATTTTTATCAGATTGCCCATGGCTCCTTCAAAAGGTGATACTGTATTCAAGCAATGAATATAATAGCATACAGAGTCTAAATTGTAATTCTTGTCTAAAAACAAATTACCCAATTGATTGTAAGGCATACCTGAAGACAAATCCACCTGAGCAGCTTGTAGATAATAACGGGCAGCTATTGATTGATCAAATATATTAAAAATTTCCACTTGATAGCGGCTTAAGTCACCAAGGTAAATTAAGCAAGAAAACAGTAATGATCTAGCAAGCTGCAACTCATCTTCATTCAACGTCTGATTTGTTTCAACATTCTCTGCATCAATATCCAAAGGCATATAGTCTAGATCTTTTACCTTTACTCTCATTTCAGACTCTATTCTAGTTATAAAATGATGAAAATTACCAATACCACTCATAATATGAGTAAACAAATAACCATCAAATTCATTATTAGATTCACGGAACTTTTTTGCCGCACATACTGTTTCATAATAAACTTTACGCCAAAGAAGTTCTAAAGATTTCTTTGCATAGTTTAGGGGATCAAGAAAGAATAGCTTTTCACAGTTTTCACGAAGTTTTTGCCTTTGTATTTCAATATTTGTTGTAAAGAGATCTGAAACACTATGGCATGAGGCAGTTGCCTCTCCAATACGTCTCGAAACGTCAGTAACATGCCTGCAAAACGATGAAATATGTATCATATTACAATATAGTTAGAGAATTCTTTCCTTTGGATATTTTTAGGGGATACTAAATCATATGGTGATCTGACATTTACAACAAAATTAAGTTATAGGCTAAAATTAAAAAGAAACAGTTCCAAACGACAAAATAATGCAATTTTGATTATATTTCAAAGGAAGTAATAGCATTCACATACCGATAAATTTTTTTAGCGCGTTCATTACGGTCGGCTATTTTGGCCTCCAATTGTTCATCCAATCCGTTCTTCATTTTTGAGTCATTATATATTTATAAGCCCGTCAAGAAGTCGTTTTTAAAAATACTTCTACAGACTTTAAAACTTGAGTCCTTCTTTTAAGTATATACTTAAAAATGACAACATTATTGTTTAAATTACTCATTTCACCATCGTAATCATAGATAAATATGTTAAGTATATAGTGGCAAATTCATAGACTAATAGAATACTCGTAGACAGATAATCCAATAGACGGCGGGGTCGTGTAACCATGAAGTTATTTTATAACTTCATGCGTGTAACCAAGATAGACTTAGAATATACTGGCGTATAGACCGACATAGTGAGCAAGGGAGAACAAAATTCCTTGGAATAAAAATGTAAAGGCTCCAGTACACGCTAGCCGAACGCGTTCGCCTCACACTAGTGCAATATTTTAGTGCGCTATTTTCCCCAAGGGATTGCGCGGAACTTCGGATTATATTCCCAAGTCACAATGATAAAACTTTTAGCGAAGTAAGGGATTAGATATGAGCGCCGCCGTCGCCGTGAGTTCGTGTCGGCGCGTCGCCACCGCATGAAGCACGCGGCACGCCGTCGCGAGGAGTCGCAACTTCCTTTCCCACTCGCATGCGCGGCCCGGCCGCATTAGTTTGCCTTATCGCATCGTCACGCTTGTCGCTCACTCAGTTGAGTCGAATATTTCACCGAATGAACGTGTATTGTTGTGTGGTGTTAACAATGGACCTCACAGAATACCGGCGTGAAATGGAAGTTCTGCTTCTGCATTTCATCTAGCAAAATTCCGCTCAAGACAATAACTGCTCGGGGCAAGCAACAAGGCCAAGGCGACCCCAGCCACGCAATCCGTGACTTTCTGCAACATCAGGGGACTTCCCTCGAACCTAAATGCTGTCCACTACCATCTCGAGATGGAGAAGCCGGCCTTGCTCTTACTGACCGAAACACAGGCATACTCTCCAGCTGATACTTCGTATCTCTCCTATCCGGGGTACAAATTGGAACACCCCTTTGTGTCTCGGGCTGAAGTTTGCGTATCCATCAGAGAGGACATCTGTTCTCAACGCCTCGGCAGTCTTGAAGGTACGGACCTGTCCAGCCATTGGCTACGCGTAGAGAGCGACGACCATCACGCGTCTACGGTTGCCTCTATAGGTCCCATAGCGGTAATGCCGAAACAGACCGACTCATCGACCACGTCCAAATGGCTATAGATTCCCTGCTACAGCAGATTCCATCCGTAGAGATCGTGATCCTCGGTGATTGTAACGCCCACCACGCCAAATGGCTCGGTTAACGTTTAACCGATCATGCGGGAAGATATGTTCATGTTTTTGCCTTGGCATATGGTCTGACACAACTGGTTACTTCGCTTACGCGGATTCCAGATGTGGATGATCATGCGCCTTCCCTGTTGGACCTTGTGCTGAACTCTCATCCGGATAGATATCAGATCTCCGCCGACGCCCCTCTTGGCTCCTTGGACCATTGTCTAGTCTGGAGTGTGGTGCCATTCACACTAACATCGCGGTTGCATTCTGCAGGCTGTCGCCGTGTTTGGCACTATAGGTCACCGATTGGTATAGGATGCGGTCCTTTTTTTGCATCTTACCCTTGTGGGCGTGTTTTCTTCTTGCCGGACGATCTCAACCTTGTTGCTGATTCTGTCGCTGATGTGGTATTTCAGGCTATGAAACTTTTTATTCCTTCCTCTGCGGTGCCCATCGGAGGTAGATCTCAGTCACGATTTGGTCGCTCCTGTAAAATAGGATCACACTAGAAGCAGGAGTGTTACCAGGCCTGGACTGACGATTCAACGGGATGTAACCACTAGCGCTCTTAAAAAGAATTGTAATTCCGCCTCCAGGTCTTTCAAAAGTATCATTGCCAAGGCAAAGTCACAGCACATAGGCAGAATTGGCGAGAAACCGGGGAAGGACTACGCTATCAAAGTATACCAGCGTTAAATAGCAGCTTAATACTTCTGTGTTTCTTATGATGAGTGTAGAGAACCGGAGATCCTTTTTACTGGAAAAGAGCCATTCCATCTTGATCGGGGTTGTTGATAGTCATTGCCAAGGCAAAGTCAGAGCACACAACAGAATTATCGAGAAACTAGTTCGCCTTCCTTCGAGAACCCGTGCATTCTGGTCTCTTGCCAAGGCTGTCCAAGGAAACTTCTGTCAGCAATCTCTTCCATCTCTGCACAATGAGGACGACCATGCCGCAAAGGTGAAAGCCGATCTGCTAGGCTCTTTCTTTGCGTCCAACTCGACTCACGATGACGGGGGGAGCACAACGCCGACCATCCCGTAACGAAGTAGATTAGAGTTAATAATATACGCAGACAACATAACAGTGAAAGAGCCACACCCACACGGCAGCTTTTGTTGCCAAATTCCGCTCAATACTGTTCGTGGCAAGTAGAGCAATAAGACAAACGTGACCCCTGCCACGCTATCCGTGAGTTTCTGCAACATCAAGGAATTTCATTCGAACGATAACGAAGTCCACTAAGCACTATCTGAAGACGGCGAAGCCCCTTACTTTTTGTAACCGATACGCAGGTGTCCTCTCCGGTCAATACTTCTCTCCTATCCGGGGTACAAATTATAATACCTTTGTACCTTGGGCTGGAGTTTGCGTATATGTCAGAGAGCATCTAATATATACAAGTACATCTCAACAGATTTGAAGATCAGCAACGACCATCCTCGCATCTATGGGTGCTTCTATAGGTAATGCCGACACAAACCAACTCATCGATCACGTCCAAATGCACGCTGCAGACTCCGTGCTACAACAGGGCCCATCTGCAGAGATCGTGATCCTTGGCGATTTTAACGGCCACCACGCTGAATGGCTTAATTTTCATAGAAAAGAATAGAATAGAATAGAATAATTTTTTATTCAATATAGATCACATGTGTAATTCTTATTGAAAGTCATTTTTTACTTTACCACTGGTTCGAAAAAAAAACCTCCGTCCTGGGAAGAACCAGCAAGAAACCCAGCGGGACTTTTTTTTAAAGCAAATTTTACAATAATGGTTATACAACTATATAAGTACAAAATGTATTTTAGAAACAGCTTGGAAGCGATCACCTCATTCCCAGGGGTTATTATCAACCATGTATTCATTTATACTATAATAACCCTTTTTATACAGTTTCAAAACATTTAAACTTGTTAATAGAGAGAGCCTGTACACTTTCCGGGACCTTGTTGTAATAGCGTATACATTGCCCCAAGAATGAATTACTGACTCTGTGGAGTCGAGAAACTGGTATCACTAGCTTGTGTTTGTTCCTAATGTTTACAGAATGCACATCACTTTTTTACTAAAACTACCTTTGTTTTTGTGAACATACATAAAATTTTCGTAAATATACTGAGAGGCCAAAGTTAATATATTTATTTCTTTAAATTTATCTCTAAGAGACTCTCTCAGTTTTAGGTTGTAAATAGCTCTAATGGCCCTCTTCTGTAAAACAAAAATAGTTTCTGAATCAGCCGCATTTCCCCATAGCAAAATCCCATAAGACATTATGCTATGGAAATAACTGAAATAAACTAATCTAGCTGTCTCGACACTAGTGAGACCTCTTATCTTTTTTACAGCATAGGCTGCAGAACTTAGTCTGCTTGCTAGTTTGGATATATGGGGGCCCCACTGAAGCTTTGCGTCGAGAGTGATGCCAAGAAAAACAGTGGATTCAACAGGGCTCAGTTCTTCCCCATTTAAAAACACATTGGTTCTAAGGTTTTTAACATTCGTTGTTGTAAATTTAATACATTTAGTTTTATTTCCGTTTAAATGTAAATTATTAACGTTAAACCAATGCACTAATTTTGATATAGCATTATTCACTTCGTCACATTTAAATGATTGACGTTTAAGTTTAAAAATCAAAGAAGTATCATCAGCAAATAATACTATATCATGATTATCCTCTACAATGATTTCATTTAACCGATCATACGGGAAGATCTGTTTATGACTTTGCCTTGGCATATGGTCCGACACAAATAATTACTTCACCTACGTGGAATCTAGATGTGAAGTATCAGTATCGTGCACCTTCATTGTAGGACCTTCTGCTGACCTCTCATCTGGACGGATATCAGGTCTCCGTTGACGCCCCTCTTGGCTCACTGGACCATTGTCTGATCCAGACTACGGTGCCACTAACACTCCCATCGCGGTTGCGTTCTGCAGATTGCCGCCGTGTTTTTGACACTATAAGTCGGCCGATTGGGAGAGGATGCGGTTTTTTTCGCATCCTTGTCTTGACGGCAGGGGTTTGCTTCTCGCCGAATGATTCCAACGTGATTTTGTCGCTGATGTGGTACTTCAGGGAATGGAAATCTTTATTTTATCATCTGTGGTGCCTGGTTTGGTCGCTTCTGTAAAATTGCATCACACTATAATAAGAGTGCTTCACCAGCGCTGTTAAAAAGAAGTATAATTTCGCCTTCAGGTCGGTACCATACGGCTTACACAGCGATCGATGCATAGCACTACTCTCCCTAGACGTCAAGTCGAGTGGGTCTGATGGAGTTCCTCCCATTGTACTGAAGATATGTGCTCCCTAGTTGGTACCGGTCGTAACGTGTCTTTTCTAAAACTCCTTCTCCCTAGGCGTAGTCCCGAACTCAAAGAAAATAACTTTAGTGCACCAGATCCCTAACAATAATCGAAAATCGACTGCTCAGACCTATCCAACTTTTTTCTACAAAATAATGAACACCATTGTGAACTGCCTGCTCATGAGGTTGAGGATCATCAACTGAAAAGTGACCACCAGTACGATTTCCGTGGGGGTTGCTTAGCTGATGATATTCTGCCTTACCTGACTCATGAATCGGCGGAGACAGAGATGGAGACCTTGGCCGTTAGTTTGAACATAGCGAAGGTCTTCGATCGGGTTTGGCACAAAGCACTTCTTTCGAAGCTGCCTTCCTATGGGCTTCCCGAGAATTCGTGCAATTAGATCAACAGTTTTCTTGCAGACTGGAGCAAGAAAGTCTTAGTAGAAGGTGCATGCTCCATTTACAAGACTATTTTTGCTGGTGTTCCACAAGGCTACGAGCTATCATCTACGCTGTTTCTTTTGGTTATCAATAATATGTTGCAAAACAGTAACGTGCACGGGTGATACTTTGTACTTTGTACCGGAACAAACTTGTGTCGGAAGTCGAGTTTTTGCCGGATAAGGTTTCGAAGAGCCGTGGTAGCTCAGATGGTTAGCGCTCGCTGTAAGCTTCACAGTACTCGAGCAACCCGGGTTTGATCCCCGCCGGCACCAATGAAATTGTTAATTGCAATTTTAAGTGCTGAATTACCACGTGCTCGGCGGTGAAGGAAAACATCGTGAGGAAACCTGCATGTCTGAGAAATAAGAAAAAAATATTTTCGAAGACATGTGAAGTTCGCAAACACGCATTGGGGCAGCGCGGCAGACATTCCCTTGCCCTAAAACCCTCTCAGAAATGAGGGGAGGCCTGTGCCCAGCAGTGGGACGTAAATAGGCTGCAACTTTACTTACTTTGAGGTTTCGAGTTGGGGCGACTAAATCTAATTAAGTTCGATTCCCAGAAGACACAAGTTTGCGCGTTTACCACTAAAATGAACCCCTTTGTCGAAACTCCTCAATTTCAGGGCACTCCCCTTGTTACCTCAGCCAGTCTAGGAATCTTTGGCGTAGAGATATCGAATAACGTGCAGTTTCGTAGTCACTTAGAAGGGAAGACTGAACTGGCCTCTAAAAAGCTTGGCATGCTCAGCAGAGCGGGACACTATTTTATGCAACAAAATTTCATCAACGCATTTCACAAATCCACATCATCGGGATGTTTTGGTGGTCCACTACTGTCGGACCAATACGACTTAGGAAGCTTCAAGAAACGAGCTTACTCCTTTTTAAAAATATCGGCAACGCACCTGCAATTCCTCTGATGTTATATTTGTTAATAAGCGAAGGTTCGTCCCACTCTTCTATATAAAAAAGACAATAAAACGAAGTAGACAATTATCTTTGACAATGTTATGTTGATGTCCTGGAAGTGGGAGTAATTTTTTTGATTTCAGTTCCAGCCGTTCGCGGTCAGGGGTCAAAATGTTAAAACTCAAAAATTCTTTATACACCTAGGATAGTAAATAATTTTTCGAACGTCGTCCTTGGAGGCCGAGGGGCCCCTTTAGCTTGGGGGCCCCGGGGCACTGCCCCGCCTAGCTCCTGGGTATACGCCACTGCGTATAGGTTTACACATAGGCATTGCAATTATGATAATGAAATTTTTTTTGGTTTGTTTAAATGATATCTTAAAGTTTCTAATCAGATATCTTACTAAATTTAATATTACTAAAAATGTTATTTGCTTCTGAACTTACCGACACGTACCGACATATTACCTACGGCAGCTGTGAGGTCACTGACACGGCCGCCATAAAGCGAGCCGCTGCGCGAACGCATAGTGTTTCTATATAGTTTGTGGCTGCGCGGCACGAGTTTCTCCAAGGTTTTTGTGTAAATCGTTATACCAATCTAGAAAAAGTTATTCTCTAAAAATTTAAATCTAAAAATAACAGAAATAACAATGAAAAGAGTTTTTATAATGCGCTTGCAGTTTATGAAAATTCTATTTCTCTTCTTGAATACCTAATAATATTTATAATGTTCTTATTTATTTTATATTTTATAATATCTTACAAAAGTTATTTTACGAAGTCACTTAACGAGAATAATTCATAGTCCTGCTAGGTAGATGACGATTTTTTGAATTAGGTAGATATGTTGAGATCAAACATACGTTGTTCATTCATTAATTACAATCTATTTAAGTCAATTATAGGTGTCCCCACAGATAACCTCATAAGGGGGCTATTTGCCAAAGTTTCTACTTTTGGCAGACGGGTTGGCAAACGCAGTTTTTTTACTTTAGATCTAGTTGTTTTTAGGACGTCTTCTGGTTTCACTCTGCCGCCTTTTACCACACCCAGGGGATGGTAGTAGATATTATTTCGCCGCCAATACTTATTGTTATTAAATACTTATGTACGTATACGTGGTAGAGCTATGCTGGAGCTATATTAGTAGTATAGTTGTAGCACGAATGGGTCGGATCGACTGAAGAAGGACCACAGAATACCAGCGCAAAATAGCAGCTTAACACTGCTGTGTTTCGCGTGGTGAGTGTAACGAACCGGAGACCCTCTTTACTGGAAAAGAGGCATTCCGTTTTAGTCCTCACGGGTGACAACGCATCTGCATTTTGATTCTTTATTAAGGATAGACGTAGATGTCCATGGGTCACAGCAACTACTTACCATCAGGTGGACTGTGTGCTCGTTTGCCAACCTTTCGTATAATAAAATGTTATAAATTTCCATTTTATTACTAAATAGGTCTGGGGAAAATATTTAAAAATGGTTATGATAAATAATATAATATGATCGATTAATGATTATTTAACTTGCAATTATTTGTAGGAGAAAGGAGAACGGTCACGCCCCATAGAAAAAAAACCCAGACCCGACAGAAACGAGACATATCTCAGTTTTTTCGGTATTTTTTATATAGTTAAGTTATGTATTTTTTTTATTCGAAATCAATGGCTGACACCAAAATATTGCCTTATGTTTTTGTTCAGGCGTTACTCTAAAAAAAATACAATATGCCTATTTATCTACAAATTTCAAGTACAAGTAGATTCTTGTACTAGAAGTTCAAAAATCATATAATCCAGCTGTATCTCCAGGTCACCTAGATACATCCTATAGCTATTATATCGTCATTTAGTTACATACATTTACGAATTTTGTAGATAAATAGGCATTTTGTATTTTTTTTTGTGTATCGCCTGAACAAAAACATAAGGCAATATTTTGGTGTTAGCCATTGATTTCGAATATAAAAAATATATAACTTAACTGTATAAAAAATAACAAAAAAACTAAGATATGTCTCGTTTCTGTCGGGTCTGGGTCACAGATGACTGTTCTATTTTCACATGTATTTTTCATATGAAACTATTCAATAAAAATATGCAACAGAAATTATTTTTAAATAGATTATATATATTTATAAAAGATTATAATAAACAAAATAAAATTACTATAAAATAAGCGGCGTTTCGCGCGCTACTCAAACTCTAACATGTTACTCGCTCGTCATCGTAGAACTTAGGTTTACGAAAAGCCCCAAAATTTACGCGCACTTAGGTAGCGTCCAGCCGACTGACTTAATTTGATTTCGTATTTTTTCTGCCTACCTAGTATTCAGTAGTTATTTAAAAACATGGAAAGTTTAATAAATATAAAATTTTGTTACAATTCAGTAGTCAAGAAAAGATATAAAAATACGGGTTGTTTATCAACGATTGATAAAAAAATGTCTATATTAATTACGGTTTTTGTATTTTCTTTACATGCATTTAAGGCGTTGAAAATATTCAATAATAGATTAGTTAGTAGATTTTACAATATAATAAAAAAAATACCTCAAAAATCACAACAAATTCGTTGATTCATAAAATATCAATATTATGTTACAGGCTACAGTTTCTTTGCCATTGGCGACAAAAGTCGAATATTCTGAAGCATCAATCACCAACCAGTAGTGCGCGAAAGCTGGCTGTTAAACGTTTTGTCTCCGATGAAATTAATCGTCCGGGTAAATTACTTCCGGTCGGATCTGTTTTATATATTGTGAAATTAAGTAACAGCCGTGAGTGATTTGTATCCGATGTCTTACTTAAACCACATATTAAATAATTGCTCAAACAAGGAATATTTTAATATATTGATATGTCTTGGAACATTCGGTGAAAGATGGATTGGTCGTGATGGACCGGCCAACTAGCTGGCGCGATCACCTAATCACACACATTTGGATTTTTATTTCTGTGGTACGATTCAGTAGTATTTGGGTCATTCTACGAACCTGAGAAATTTATGTTCGCGTAATGTAACTGCATGAATACGACTTCCTAAATCATTATTTGCTGTGATATTAAATGGACATCACCATCTATATTTGATATTCATTATTTTGTAGATAAGTGATGATTTAATGAATTAAAACGTGTCGACAATACGTGACGTGTACGGGTCTGTCGACTGTTGGCCGACGCCCTCTGAAGGTTTAACAGCTACTTAAAATAGAAATTCTTAAGCTACTAGCTAAACTTATAATTTTTGAAACGATACATGTCCTTAACATTAAGCTTATAAATTTTTTGTCCTAAATTATTGTAATAATTGTATATAATATATCGAATTTTTTGTAAACATAAACATAATTAACTATGTTACGCAGCCCTAATCCAGGCAATCTGCTGCGTTGCATCGGCTTACGACAATCACGAGGCGCCGTATCAGCATAACGTGTCTAGTGTCTTATATTACCTGGTTCTAATATTTTACCGTGTGAAATCATTCTACATTCAAACATCGAATTAGAGTCACCTCACTTAGTTATAAGACTTAATTGTAATAATTACTTTAAATTAAATATATATTAAATAAAGATTGCTTTTTTGCAACCTCTGGCTGGAGCCCACATAATTACTATATATCGATAAACAATTTTTTATTTTAATAAGAACTAAGAATAGGGAAGCAAAACTAGCCCCTGAAATACAGGTATAATATCCTAATTTAAAGCTGTTGACCATTGTAGATATTTGTGAATGTAAAATGTTTATCAATAAAGATTATTATTATTATTATTAAAAACAAATACAGCCAAATTACATACCTCCTACTTTTTGAAGTCGGTTAAAAACAGTCAGGCAAGGCTGTATGGCCATAGATCACTTTGCCTTTAAATAAAAAAACATCATTAGAATCATAGACTTAGAAAGTCTTCTTATTATATACGAGCGTAGATTGAGGATTGAGGATAAGATACAAAGTCTATGTATACGAGTGATTCGGTTAGAATATGGAGTGCACTCCATAGGTTAGAATCATGAAGTTATAGATAAAGATCTTTATCTATAACTTCATGGTTAGAATCTACCTTAGACATAGACTTTGTAGTCAATCCTCTATCTACAACCTTAGATGATTTACTCTCTAGATAGAGTAACGGCGGCTCAAAAGCGTCGAAAAAAATGGCAGCTAACTGTTGGCCTCTAAAGCGCTCCCCGCTCCTCACTGTCACTTGTAACGCCAAGAGATACGCACGCACGGCTCATTTTTTTGAGGTAAATTATTTTGGTGAAAATGATAAATTGCGCGATCAAAATCTGCAGAAATTACAAAGGACGTTTACAAACAACCAACAAAATCTCCTACCATCGGTAGGTAACTCAAAACTAATATTAATTTACGAAAACAAAACTAATAAATTGATAATTTTATTTACAAAATCAACGCGTCATTTTTTGGTATTTCCAGTCTTGGGGATTGCGAATTTCCCCGTATCGTTGTCTTAAAAGCTGATTTATGTTCATTTTTAATGTTAATTGTCAAAATCGAATGTGACCATTTGGATACATGGTTTTAGGATACCTATTGATCCTATAATTAGAAGTCGATGGGTGGACATAATAAGAATAAGCCGTGGAGAAGCGTTCTGAAAACCATCCAAAACCATAGTAATATGCTCTGAACATTTCCGTGAAAATGACTTTTATTTTACAAATAATCAAGGCTGTCAAAGACTGAAAAAGGAAGCGGTACCGAAAATAGTTTGTTTTATTACGTACAGGCTCATATATTTAAATTTTAATATGTAAGGTATACTAGCGATGGTAACTCAGTGGTAAGAGCGGCGAACTTCCAACTTGAAGTACAGTTCATTTCCGAGGGCATTACCTATAAAATTCATATTTACTGTGTTTCTGGGGGTGAACTTAGATGCAAAGCTTCAATGGGGCACCCATATATCAACTCTTGCTGGCACAACAATGCTGGACGGAATAATTCTTCTTAAAAGGATTAAACTGTAGAAACGCTTTGGGATAAAATTTTACGGTAAAGGGTACCTGCGGGATAAATTATTTAACTATGACGCAGGCGAAGCTGCCGGCCAACCTATAGTATTTTTATAAGTCGATACCATACATAAAATAATTAAACATATTTTGTAAATGCGTAGTTAATTTTTATTTGATTATATTTTTCTTTACAATAAAAATTAGATTCTAACTCAACAGACAACTAAACACAATTGAAAGCACCATATTCAAATATTATAATTTATGATTTTATTAACATGACAGTTTTTCCCCATTTTATCGGGATAGAATCATTAGCTGGTATCTCCCAGATACAAATGACGCTGTGTAAGTCTTAGTTATTTATTCTGTCACCATAGCAACCGCTAAGCGTGACTGCGTGCCTCACGCACACACGCCTGTAAAAATTAGCCTTTTTTTGTTGCATCGCTCATTGCGTGACGCGTTATCTAGAGAGTAAATAATCTAAGGAATTTACTAGTTAGTCAGTGATACGAGTGTTATCAGGCCTGGGCTGGGGCTTCGGCGGCTCGGTATGTAAACACCAGCGTGCTTAAAAAGAAGTATAACTTCGCCTCCAAATCCTTCAAAAGAGTTATTGCCAAGGCACATAGGCACATAGGCAGATTTGGCGAGAAACTAGTTCGCCTTCCTTCGGGAACCCATGCATTCTGGTCTCTCACTAAGGCTGTCCAAGAGAATTTCTTTAAGACATCAATATCATCTCTGCACAGGGAGTACGACTAATTGGCCCACGCCGCAAATTATAAAACCGACCTTTTAGGCTCCTTTTTTGCATCCAACTTGACTCTTGATGACGGAGGAAACACACCGCCAACTATCCTGCGTTGTGAGTGCTCCATTCCGGATGTGCGCTTCTCACAGCGCTCGGTTCGCAAAGCACTCCTCTCCCTGGACAACCACAAGTCCAGTGGGCCTGACGGAATCCCCCCAATTGTGTTGAGGACGTGTGCTCTAGAGTTGGCACCGGTTCTACCGCGTCTTTTTCGGTACTCCAACTCCCTAGGCGTAATTTCGAAATCATGGAAGACAGCTTTTGTCCACCCGATCCCTAAAAAAGGCGAATGCTCAGACCAGTCCAACTACAGACCTATCGCTATCACCTCCTTGTTCTTCAAAATAATGGAACCCATTATAAACTGCCAGCTCATGCAGTACCTTGAGGATCACCAGCTGATTAGTGACCGCCAATACGGTTTTTGGTCGGGGTTGATCAGCTGGTGAGCTTCTGGGTTACCTGACTCATAGATGGGCGGAGGCAGTAGAGTCCAAGGGGGAAGCATTGGCCGTTAGCTTGGACATTGCGAAGGCCTTCGATCGGGTTTGGCATAAAGCGCTTCTTTCGAAGCTCCCTTTCTATGGGCTTCCCGCGAAATTGTGCAATTGGATCACCAGCTTCCTTGCAGATCAGAGCATCAAGGTCGTTGTAGATGGTGCATGCTCCGACTACAAGCCTATTAACGCTGGTGTTCCACAATGATACGTGCTATCAGCAACGCTGTTTTTTCTGCATATCAGTGATATGTTGCAAACTGGTAACATTCATTGCTATGCGGATGACAGCACTGGTGATGCTCTATACACCGGCCATGCTAATTTTTCTCGGGAAAACGTCGCCGAACACCAGAACAAACTTGTGTCTGAAGTCGAGTCTTTGCTGAACAAAGTCTTGGACGACTGGGGGGCGACTAAATCTAGTCCAGTTTAATCCTCAGAAGACACATGTTTGCACGTTTACCGCTAAAAAGAACCCCTCTGTCGTATCTCCTCAGCTTCAAAGCACTCCCCTTGTTGCCTCAGTCAGTATCGGAATCCTCGGAGTCGTCATGTCGAGTGACGTGCAGTTTCGTGAGAGAAAGCCAAATTGGCCTCTAAAAAGCTTGGCGTGCTCAGCAGTGCGGGTCAGTATTTCATGCCGGCACAACGCCTGCAACTTTACAAGGGGCAGGTTCAGCTTCACATGGAATACTGTTCCCATCTCTGGGCTGGGGCTCCCCTGTGCTAGCTCCTTCCCCTTGACCGCATCCAGCGCAGAGTGGCTCGAATCACCGACGACCGGGTCCTTTACAATCGGCTCGATTCATTGGCGCTGAGAAGAGATGTTGCATCCTTTTGTATTTTCACAAACGCTCATCGCGGCAGAACTCCCGATACCATCCACACCATCTGGATGTTTGGCGGTCCACCACTGTGTGATTTAGAAGATGTTTTCTTCCTCGCACAACTTCCTTGTGGAATCAATTGCCACCAGCGATTTTTTCCGACCGATACGACTTAGGGACCTTCAAGAAAAGAGCCTACTCCTTTTTAAAAGGCCGGAAACGCATCCGCGATTGCCCTGGTTCCCCTGGTGTTGCAGTTATTAATGGGCGGCATTAGTCACTTACCATTAAGTGAGCCGCATGCACGTTTGCCCCCTCTCCTATAAAAAAAGTTTGTTGTTGTTTGTTGTAATATGTGTTACCTCATATTTTTTTTAAGTAAATCAATTTTGATGATTATTTTGAATGAATCAATGATCATATAAATTTGATCAAGGTCTGACCAGTAGTTTTTGAGTTATCCTTGATAATTTATATTACACATTTTTTAATTTTACCACTTGTTGTATAACGAAGAGAGGGCGAATGAGCATGCGACGCACCTGATGTAAGAGACAACCACCGCCCATGAACAACCCCAGGTACGTTGGCAGCTTATTTTTATTGATCAGAAAGGAAGAAAAAGGAATTTCTGTTTCTTCCTCTCTGATCGGATTGTCTCACTAGTGAAAGAACTTCGTCATCAATTATTCAGACATATCTTCGCTGAATGTGGTTAAGTGAAAGGAGATGGGCGCCTTGAGACAAAGTAATTATCAATTTAACATTCAAACAACAGTGATAATCGGGGATAGATGTCGGGTACACATTTTGCTCACTTGTTTGCCTTCTATAAATAAGTAAATTAGGTAAAAAAATAACAGTGCAAATATTAAAATGATACTCCAAAATTTTTCATCGCTTTTTATTTGTTTTGTGCGTGGGCAATAATAAACATATTTTTGAATATTTTAAAGCAAAGTTTCACAATTAACTTTAAAAGGTTGCAATTATGATGAGTAAATTTAAATAACAAGGTTGAAGGCAAGCAAAGTTTCACAATTGTTAATTTGTCATCAAACTAGACGAAGACTGCTTTTGAAAAACATGTACATAAAAATAATGTGAAACTGATGCCAAAAAAGTGTTGTAAAAAGAAAATAAGAGTTATAATAACCCAAAAGATTAATCAAAGCTTTAATGATTTATATTTACGCGAACACTATACAAAACGTCGGGAATTTAAAACAAGTAAAATTAAACTCGATAAAATCCATAAAAATGGTTTTTTTAAGTTTACGCACGGCGAAAAAAGTAAAACAAAAACAGAAACTTTTTTATTCAATATAGATCATAAATAATACTTATTGAAAGTCACATTTTTGTTAACTACCACTGGTTCGAAAACAAGCTCTGTCCTGGGAAGAACCAGCAAGAAACCCAGCGGGACTTTTTTTTAAAATAACACGAGTTAACAACACAACAAATTAGAAATAGCTTGGTAGCGATCATCTCATTTCCAGGGGTCATTATCATCTATAAATTCTTTAATATTATAATAACACTTCTTATACAAACTTAGTTTAATAAAGTTTTTGAACTTTGAGCAGGTCAAATTTTGTATATTTTCTGGAATTTTGTTGTAAAAGCGTATACATCGCCCCAAGAATGAATTGCTGACTCGATGGAGTCGAGTAGCTGGTACTACTAGCTTGTGTCTGTTCCTAGTATTTACAGAGTGAATATCACTTATTTTTGTAAAACTACTTTTATTTTTGTGTACGTACATTTCATTTTCATAAATGTATTGAGAGGCCAAGGTTAATATATTAATTTCCTTAATTTTTTGTCGCAGCGACTCTTTAGGCTTTAAATCATAAATTGCTCTTATGGCCTTCTTCTGTAAAACAAATATAACTTCAGTGTCAGCTGCATGTCCCAATAATAAAATACCATACGACATTATGCTATGGAAATAGCTAAAGTAAACTAGTCTAGCTGTTTCAACACTGGTACGACTTCTAATCTTTTTTACAGGATATGCTGCAGAACTAAGTCTGCTTGTTAGTTTTGATATATGGGGGTTCCATTGAAGCTTCGAGTCTAGTGTGATTCCAAGGAAAATGGTGGTATCTACAAGACTAAGTTTCTCCCCATTTAAAATTACATTAGTATTTAATTGTTTGACATTTGGAGTCATGAATTTCATAAATTTCGTTTTAGTCCCATTTAAATGCAAATTATGAACATTGAACCAATTTACTAATTTAGATATATCATTATTTACATCATCATAATATAGGCTAAATATAAAATGAAATAAATTTTAAGTACGTCTGGGTTGTAATCTATGCATGCAATGCATTGCATATACTATCTAGTCATGTTAAACCTGGAAAAGTTATGAAGATGGAGTGAAAAAAAGATTATTTCACGTGTTCATTTTTCTTGTGTTTTCGGCAAAACGTTTTATTCTTATAATAATTGAACTATTTCAATGCAAAAACATTATCAATATTTAAGATAGCTAATTAGGCTGATTTAAAAAAAAAGGCTGTTTAAAAAGAAATCTATTTTTAACCTGTTATTCATTGAAGATAAACTGTAAATTACACTGTGCCATAGTTCAATAGAACAAAGTACTGGAGTTTTGGCGGGAACTTTACCTGCGGCGGTTTGTTGCTCCTGTATTATTGTTTAAATAATGGTTTGAAGTGGACTTTGATATATAAAAGTGGTGCGATTTTGTGTATTAAGTGTCTGCACATGTGAACTATTAGTGGAAACTGTGAAACAAGTGCTCTGATGGTGATGGATTCTCAAGATAGCTGTTTGTTTGCATAGGCGCCTTTAGATACCATCGCCAACTGTCAGCTGCCTGCTGGCTCAAGTTGCCGTCAAAATCTCCCAAGGGCTGCATAATGTGACGCATCAACATATTGGGAAGCAGTGAACTATGAAGAAATTATAATAAACCGAATAAAAATACTCAAGACTTGGCCTAAAGGTCTAGATACCAGGCCATAAACTCAAAAAAAAAGAACAAAGTACTTTTTTAAATATGGTGACTTGTGATTTAAACTATGCTTTTTGGGTTTGTATGGTTAGTAGTATCAATACCTATGTTAATACTGTATCAATACATCATTACTGTTACCGTTACAGCCTCTTAAAGTCCACTTTTGAGCATAAGCGTCCCCCATAGATTGTCTCATAGGGTCGATTATTTGCCATAGTTGCCTCGCTTGGCAAGCGGATTGGCAACAGCAGTTTTTTATACTAGTAGCTGCTGCCCATCTCCTGATTTGTTACTTTCTGTCGTCTCTTATGACACCCACGGGATGATATGTGATAGTGGAAATTCTTTAAAATCTACTAGCACAAATATTCTTACACTGCCACTACACGATGAATACATCATTAATAATTTATAACTGTCAAAGTGTATAGTATAATCACTACGGTTTAGGTAGTATCACAGAATCACAGAGTACTATTACAGGTACATACAAATTGTATGTAACTTGCTTTAGATGTTCTAAGGTACCTATATTATATTTATCTATTGATAGTACATCGTTTATTATTCATCATCATTGAGAGATTGATAGAAAGCAATGAAAAACTTAAAGAAATAAAATACCTCCAGAACACACGCGTTAATTTTCACGACTAAAACGAGCCCGCTCGCCCTGGCTCCTACTTTCCGGGATGTATCCTTGGAGTACACTGACGGTCTTCAGACGTTAGGGGTTGAATTCTCTCCAAACCTCAACTATGGGCGGTTCATTGAGTCAATACAGCCGCAATGAAACTTGATGTTTTGCAAGGACGCGGCGGTACTTTTCGCGGGGGCAGCTTCTTAACTTATATAAAGCGCAAGTCCAGTCGTGCATTGAGTACTGCTGTCAAATACGGATTGGTGCTGCAAAATGCCACCTGGTCGCGTTGGAATCAGTGGGGAAACGTGCTAAGAGGCTCTTTGGTAACCTTGATTTTGTTGAAATCAATCTCGTACCGAAAGGTGCCATACACTTCGTATAGCGACCCCCCCCCCCTCCACTTGATGGAGTGATGACCTGGTAAGACATGCAGGAAGTCGATGGATGCAGGATATCCGCAGTAGTACCAGAGTAACTGACATAGACCAACGGATTAGTAAGCTAAAGTGGCAATAGGCCGGCCATATAGTTCGAAGAACCGACAACCGATGGGGAAAAAAGGTTCTCGTTCTTCAAAAAGTTGATGGATGCAGGTAACTCAGGACCGTGCTTTGTGGTATTCCTTGGGGGAGGCCTATGTTCAGCAGTGGACTTGTGAAGTGCTGTAATGATGGTGATGATGATGATGAATCTTATAAGCCTCGAGCACAGGTGCATTCTATAGGATGCATTTCATTGAGTGTGCGAAGGAATTACACGCTTTAATTCCTCCCTCTTTTTTCCACCAACGGCAACCAAGTGGCCGGCGGGTCTTCATCCTTTGTTGTCGATATTCCACGCATTAGAATTAGAACCAAATGGTTAGCTTCGTATTTTGTAATGCGTACTGCAAAGTAGTGGAATAATTTGCCGGTGTCCATCTTTCCGTCCGAATATAATCTGATCAATGCAAGAGTGAATAGACTTTTGTTACGCTAAGACAGTTGCAATTTACCACCAGGTGGGATTGTGGTCAAGCACTGGCTTATAATAAGCAAAAAAAGAGGATTTTTCATGGGAACTCAACCGCCAGCGGATTGTGACTTCTGTAATAACGTTTATTTATTAGCTAGATGTGGATTTTGATACGTTAAAGTACTGCTGGTAATACAAGGTTTTTTATCCGCTAGGGCAGCATGAGTGAGATACTATTGTTATCAACTGTCCGCCAAGTCAAGCTGTCATCAAAATCTCCCGAAAAATTTGGCAAAGTGATGCTTCAGCATATTGTAAGGAAGAGTCAAGCAATGGGTATGATAATAAAATAAAAGTGAATAAAATACACATTACATAAGGCTGTATAGTAAGTTATGCACAACTTTTGCCTACATTAATGACCTCATCTTTTAAGCGAATGACAGTCCTTCATGATTTGTTGATGACATGATGATTGATAGGAAAAAAGTATCGCTACCCCAGCCTATGAATTTGAAGTAATTATATAAAAAAAATACTGACAGACGTAGTTCCAATAGCACATCTCAAAAATATTAATTATTTAAACTGTACCCATGTAGTTTAGAAATAAAAAATAGTTTAATATCGCTTACATTATAACGTCGATATTACTTCAAATAATTAGAATTAGGTACTTTTTGCAATATAAAAAAATTGCATCTTGCTTGAATGTTTTCTTGCCAAAATCCAATAATAAGCACAAAAATTTAATAAAACCAAATTTGTTAAGTGTCGATTGCACCGCCCCTCTACCCCAGTCTACGAATTTGGAGTATTTATATTAAAAAAGAATACTGACAAAAAGAGCACATAAGGATAACATAAGGATAAGTATTAGTGTCCGACCGATACAGAATTTTTAACCGAAACCGAAAACGAATCTTCGGTCTGGGTGTCAGTTTCGGCCGAAATCGAAACCGAAACCGAAACTTATTTAGGCATGTTTATTTTTTTTTTGTTGTATACTGAAATCTGGTAGGTTTTTTATACATATACAGATACGTAATGCATGTTAATGAAAAACTGTAATTGCAATAGTCACGTTACAATATATTTATTTATTTTAAAGGATTAAAATTTAACGTTAAGAAATACTTTTAAAGTCAATTTCAACCAAAAAAACCCATAAAAAATTACTCGCTAATTGAGAACATATTTTATTGTGTTCACAATGTTGTTAATATTATTCAATGAGAGCATTAACTTAATATATCACATAGTTTGTATAAAAAGGGTTATTATAATATTAAAGAATTCATGGATGATAATAACCTCAGGGAATGAGGTGATCACTACGAAGCTATTTCTAGTTTGTTTTGTGCATGGACGTATAAATAAGGCGGACTGAATCTCGCTATACAACTCAGCGAGGCACCCATAATAAGTCAGCTCGCGTGTACGTTCAAGGGGTCACGCACACATTCACACTAATAATAAGTCTAGCGCCCGCCATTACGCAACAAACGTCGTCCGAGAGAAGTAGTTGGCGTAAGTAAAAACAAAAATCAATATACCGTCTTGCGTCGTTAAATTTTGTAAAAATCATAGTGTTTTTATCAAAAAACATCAAGGAATCACCTTTCATAGGTGACTCAGTAATTATAATCACTTATTTGAGTATTTTATGTCTTAAATTAAAATGCTATTTTTGGAACACAAAACATGAGTCACGTGATCAGTGTTGTTAATTATATTTATAGGGAAAATTACCCGAAATTTGGGAAATTGCTATTTTTACCCACGTCGGCACGGATACGGTATATATGTGTGCCCAAAAACTTCTTAAGGTTGTTTTATGTGTCTTTTTTTGTTATAATTTTTCTGAAAAATTACCCGATCGATTATAATGCAGTTATATGCATTTTGTAGTAAGTTAATAATAGGATATCTGCCGAGTAGCATTGGTCATTATGCAAAAAAAAACTAAATGCCAAAAATGCACCGCATTTCTTTCATAAATTAATAAATTTGAAAACTTTAGGAGGTTTACGTTTTCCATCTCACGATTTATTTAATATTTGTTGTACTTGCAAAATGGTTGTACGAAAGATTATTAAGGAAAACATTAGAATGTACAATGGAAGACAACAAAAGTATATATTTACAAAAATATTAGAAAAGTTTATTGCCAATAGACGGCTCCGTGGCGTAGTGGCTTAGCAATGAGTTGCAACGCTTGGGGCCGTGGGTTCGAATCCCGCACGAAGCAAGTATTTGTATGGCCTACAAATAATTGTTCCGGGTCTGGATGTTTGTCCTTGTGCAACATATGTTTGTAAACTGCCTCCACGATACAGGAGAAAATCCTAGTGTGGGGGTAACGTTTAAAAAAAATAAAAAAATGACAAGGTTTTTGTAAGCTTGGAATTTGAGCACATATTTGCAGGGATAGAGCACAAGATAAGAGTTATTAAATATATAGCAGAAAAATATTTGGCTATTTGATTTCACCATATTTCTAAATTAGATGGGATTTCAAGAACCTTCGAAAGTAAAAGACATTTTTTTAGAAAAATTATTCAACCGAAAGGTTTTTAACGTTGTTGTTTGTCATGAATATGATAAATTATGGTAATTATTTATGACTTATTGTCATAAATAATAACAAAGTTGGTAAAAAATTACCTCGCGTACATTCGCTCGATAAAATAAAATGATGTGTCTTACCTAGTTTGAAGAGCACCTCACGCCCTCTCTTAATTACGTACACTATCCCCGTCACCACAAATTCCAGCACCACTACTCCCAACACCACTAAATTAGAAAAGACACACCACTAACGACAATACGACACGTGTTTCGCCTCTACACGAGGCATCTTCAGGTGATGTAGACTCTGCGGTGGCTGACCGCTTCGAAATGATGTGTCTTTCCTATTGTGGTGGTGTTGGAAGTAGTGGTGCTGGGATTAGTGGTGACGGGGATAGTGCACGCAATTGAGGG
Organism: Parnassius glacialis; assembly: GCA_033319125.1. Taxonomy (NCBI): domain Eukaryota; kingdom Metazoa; phylum Arthropoda; class Insecta; order Lepidoptera; family Papilionidae; genus Parnassius; species Parnassius glacialis. The sequence goes on along the minus strand of JAVANC010000028.1, from coordinate 33,223,515 downwards.
ATGGCGGGAGGTGCTCTTCAAACTAGGTAAGACACATCATTTTATTTTATCGAGCGGATGTACGCGAGATAATTTTTTACCAAATTTAATATGATGGATTTCCGCAAAGTAATGCCTGATTCTATTAATTATCATAAATAATAACTATAATTTCCACTTGCAGAAAATTTAAATAAATAAATATATTAACTTTGGCCTCTCAGTATATTTACGGAAATTTAATGTATGTATTTGTATTTAGTGATGTATATTCTGTAAATACTAGGAACAAGCACAAGTTAGTTATACCAGTTAATCGACTCAAAAGAATCAGTAATTCCTTCATGTATACGCTTTCATAACAGAGTCCCAGAAAATATGCAGGCCTTATCTATCAAAGTTTAAAATTTTTAGCAAGCAAAAATTGTTTAGTAAGTATTATTAGGGTATACTACTAAAGAGTACATGACTGATAGTAACCCCTGAGAATGAGGTGATCGCTACCATGCTGTTTCTAAATGTTTTCATACTAACTCTAAAATAATATATTTTAAATTAATTTTATATTAAATTTTTTGGTTATAATATGTTTATTTGTTATATATTTCGTTAAAAATATTTATAATATATTTCGTTCCAATAATATAACACAATTTTTGTATAATGTAATGTTTGCAATAACATTAATTTAAATGGAAATTGATTGATATAGAATAATTCGATTTCAATCAAAATCTAAATTTTAAATTCTTAGATTTTTTTAATAGTCAAATGTATTATGTTTATTAGTTACGTAATAATAAATTAGTATTACATCAAAGTTGTTATATTTTGACAGATTGTTTTATAAAAAAATGGGGAAATTTTGTTTTACATGACAACCCTATATAACACGCAAACATGCTTGCACCGCCGCCATTACAGTGCATCAGTCCTTTCTTAACAAAATTCTGTCCGCCTTATTTATACGTCCATGGTTTTGTGTTGTTAATTATGTTACATACATAATTGTAAGCAGTGACGTAGCTATAGTATGTGCCAAATCGATTGAGAAAAACGGACAACGACCTTTCGGTCGTTTAACCAGGGGTTACAAACCTTCAATATATAGGCACATTTTATATGTAGTACTTTCTTTATTTATAATGATTTTTTTATAATGATTGATATAATATATATTTATTAACTATTATTAAAAAGTTATGTGAAAGATCGCTGTAGAAGAAAAATCATCTATTGTTATAAAGTACTTTATTAATTTAACAACAAAAAACATTAATTTATAACACATATAAAGATTCGAGTGATAACGACACCGAATAAGTACGTACTTATGCAAAAGATAAAACTTTATTTTTAATATTATATAAGAACTTTATTTTTATTCGGTGCAATCATCACTCGTATCTTCACTTGATGAACTATCTGTAACATTAATTATAAAGCGATCTGCAGTTTGGTCAATTCTATCATCCATGCCACGCATTTTTTGTTCAACCTTAAGGACATGCTGAACACAGTTTTTCCATTTATCTGGCGTGATTTGAGTTAAACCATCTTTAAGTAAATTTTTAACATCTTTTAACTTGAAAGTTGTATTTTTTCGTGCAACGTACCCTTTCACATCTGCCCACACAAGTTCAATGGGGTTAAGCTCACAGTGATAAGGAGGTAACCTTACCACTGTGATGCTTTTTTCTTTTGCCATCTCGTCGGTGACGTAACTTCGATAGTTATCTTTAACTGCCTTTATTTTTTCCATTAAGTGGGTCTTTGTGTCCGAGGGCACGTATGCGATCTGTTTAGATTCTAGCCATTCCTGCATATTTTGTTTCCGCCAAGACATTGTTGGGGTTTTTTCTAAACGTCTGGAGTGGTAACTAGCGTTATCCATAACTATGACATCGCCGCTTTGCAGTTTTTCTATTACTTTTCTAAACCAGTCCTCGAAATGGAGAGCGTCCATACTCTCATGGTAGTCACCAGTAGATGATGATTCAAATACCCAATCACATCCCTCCAAAAAGCCATTTTCATTGCCAACGTGTACAACTATTAATCGCTTTCCTTTACCCGAAGGGGCTTTCGCGCCAGTAGAGTAGCCTTCTAACCGTGATTGACGAGAAGATTCAATTGTGGTGTCTTCCCATACCTTTCCCATAGTATGACCTGCGTTAATCCATGTTTCGTCAAGGTAAAAAATGTTACGTCCCTCGTTTCTTAATATTTGTATTTCTCTCAAATATCTGGTACGCCACAGAACTATCTCTGGGCGATCTATTAGACCACTTTTTCTGTTTCTCTTTATATATTTGAATTTTAAATGGCGCAACACACGTCGCAGGGAAGTTTTGCTCAAGTTTGGCAACTGGTCATCTTGATTTATACTGAGCAAAATTTTGTCTAAAGTCGGTAATTCTCCTGCAAGAAAGAACTGATGCACTTTCGCTCTTATAGCCGATTTATCAAAATCGTCCAACTTGTCAATTACAGACTTTTTTCTTTTATTAATTATTCCCTTTTCTGGTATTTTATGGGAATCTCTATACACGCTTAATACGCGATATATAGTGCTCTTGCTGACTCCTGAGATCTCCGAAACCTTTTCTACCATATTAACGTTTGAAGGATACACGTCTTCGGGCCAGGTGTTTTTGACATATTTGTATACATTAATGATAATCTCTTGTTCCCCGACCGACAAAGTGGTAGGTTTTCTCTTTTTTACTGGTGACGTTAAAGGTGCTCCAGAAGATGGGCCTGTAAATAAATGACAAAAATATACTACCATAGTACTACATCACATAAATACATATTGTTTTAGAAAATAAATACCACATGGTCACATAAAAAGAGCGCTTTAAGAAATAGAAAGGCTACGTCGTCGCATTTGTACCTATTTGTACGTACCTGCTACGTTTATTATGGGTCGGCGACGTCTCTTTCCACTTGATGTTGAAGGACCGGGTCCTTCACCAAATTCTCCTGAACTCATGTCGATTTAGTAACGACCGTCACAGTAAAACTAATATAACAGATTCAAAAAACAAAAACTTAACGATATAACAAATTTAACAGTAAAAACTCAACTAAAACAATGCAATGAATGCTATGAATTACCCGAGACGTACACACGCAAGCGCTATCCGAACACGAATGAAAACAAAATGGCGGACCGGCCCAAAAAAGGTGACGCATCTCTGGCTGCCATTGTCACGTTTCTTTTAGAACGAACTGACGTAACGCGCGTTTTGTTTATTTTAAAGGGATGAATTTGCAAAAGCTCAATATGGTGATTATATTGCTTCAAATATTTTTTTAATATGAAACTGTTATTAAATGAATTGCTGCGTTACTTACCATAAATTGAAATATAAAATATAACACATTTTTCGCGATGTACCGTAAGATTTTACTATGTTTATAGGAACCACAGACAATATTATTTAAGAAACAAAAAAACAAAACATATGTGCTGACCTAGAAGTGGGAATAATATCAATATTTAAATATTGTTATCACATCTAAATTGAGATTTTGTAAGTTACGCCTTTTGACACTCGGCTCATATCTGAGGTCATTGTCCGTTTTTCTCAATCGATATGGCACATACTATAGGCGTAGGCGAAGTGGGCCAACGCCCACGGCCTCACACTTAAAGGGGCCTCGCGGGGCCCCCTAAAATTCGATGCCCCTTGACTTTACCACAGATGACTAATTAATTTGATCACTTTTACGCTCGAAAAAGAAAGTCACAAATTTAAGTATGTTTGTTTGGGACCTCACAAGAAGCCCTTCTTAAGTGCGACTGCGCGGCCGTTGTAAGTTGTAACCATAGACTTAGGATATACGAGTATATCCTAAGTCTATGGTTGTAACTAACTTCAAAGACCGCGACTGTTACATTGACGGAATACGAGACTCGTCAAAAATTAATAGATACGAGTAGATATGTCGTGTCAAAGCATGTTTGGTATGATATATCTATTGGGTAGATCCTTGGAATGAATGAAAAGGGGCCTCGCTGCTGCAACTTCACCCACGTTTATATTAGTCCACGCTACACGTCAGATTGTAAGCTATTATTTTAAAAAATAGTCCCGCTGGGTTATTTACTGGTTCATCCAAAGACAGAGGTTTTTTCTTCGAGCTAGTGGTAATTAAACAAAAAAGTGGATTTCAATGAGTAATATTTATAACCTATATTGAATAGAAAAAGTTTCTGTTTCTGTATATATGAATAATACACCAGTCACGAACCCATCCGAACGACGCACGATAATCCATGAACCCTGAGTTTCGGCGCCGCCAAAGGTCCGGCAGATTTTTGGCACTATTACCGAAACTAGATTTTTGTACCGAAACTGAATCTTCGGTCGGTCACTATAATTATACATTGTAACTTCAGGCTTAGAAAAGCTAGAACCCAGAGCCGTAAAGCCAGTTAAAAAAATCACAAACAAAAAAATATTTGTAATGGTGGCACTTCACATGGCTATTTGTATTTGTGATTGCATGGTGCCGTATTTGGCAAAAAATTTGACGTACGGGCAAATAAACAACACAACCGTCCACACATGGAGCCAAATACCAAAAAATTAAACATGTTTGCTAGCAGAAAGTAGTTGTACCTACCAAATGGTTGTTGCACTTGCAGCTCGATTTTATTATTTGAACGCATGTTACTATTATATGTTATGCGTAAAAAAAATACAGTGATGAAAAAACGACCAATAGCAAGGCGTTGGTGGATGCTGACTGCATAAAAATCTAACTATCCGTAAATGAAAATGCAAACCAACTTGGTTGGTATACATCAGCTGCACCTGATCCGGATCGTTCGCTTTTCTTTATTTTGGTTTTGTAACCTCGATACGCAGATGTTAATTTGAAACTGTATAAAAAGGGTTATTATAGTATAAATGAATACATGGTTAATAATAACCCCTGGGAGTGAAGTGGTGGCTTCAAAGCTGTTTCAAAAATAAATTTTGTACTTGTATAGTTTGTACAACCATTAATGTAAAATTCGCTTTTAAAAAAAAGTCCCGCTGGGTTTCTTGCTGGTTCTTCCCAGGACAGTTTTTTTTCGAACCAGTGGTAAAGTAAAAAATGACTTTCAATAAGAATTACACATGTGATCTATATTGAATAAAAAATTATTCTATTCTATTCTATAGACATAAGTGACTCATTTTTGACCTGCCCCTCGTTTCCAAGGTCCCAAGTGCATGGGTTCATTTGGTAAAGTTCTAGAAACCTTACAACGGTTTTTTTGCTCCAATTCATTTTCCGTAGATACCTAAATAATCACTTATAAAATGATATAAACAGGTCCATCCGTACTGGTTGACAGTTCGCGCGCTTATGAGCCCGACCATGTGTGGCCAGTATATTTGCGTATTTGCCTATTTGTCTCCTTTGATGAGCCTTGAAAAACCGACAGACGTTCGGTAAGTCGTATTTGTTATTGGCTATATTTGCCAAATAGGCAAATACGGCAATAATTATGGCAAATATACTCTCCACACATGGTAGTTATTTGTCAAATACCCCAAATACGCAAATACAAATAGCCATGTGAAGTGCCACCATAAAATGTCCTCTGCTTCTGCTGCTCTGACGTAACGTGCTTTGATGTAGCTTGCTACATATATATTTATCTATGCTTTGATGCTTTGACGTCGTTTAACGTTGACGCAAAATAAAATTTCAAGGAAAGCAAAGGAAAAGAATAAAATACCTACGTTAATAGGATACTTCTGAGACGGGTACTTACTACTCTCTGAATCTTGAGTATAATTCTGAGGTATAACTCTTTGTCTAAATATAATCTCTTTGTTTTTTGTTATTATTTGAATATTGTTAACTCATTGCTCAGTACTTGTAATAAATAACAACAGAGTACACTATGATCTGTGTTGGTTCTGTGGTATCAACAAACAAAGTCACCTGAAGAGTGAAGACAATCATTTTATATTCCAAATTAAAGTTATCTATTTATATTTTTAGTTATATATTTTTGTTTAATACCCAGTTATCATTGGAAAAAAGGTTTTGTAAATCATTCTTTCATGATAAACATAGAATATTGTTGCTTTGTCGATTTTTTAAACAATTTTCAACAAAATTAAAATGTTACACTTGCTGGCTTGCAGGACCTTTAATTTGTTAAAATAATGGAGCAGTTAGAAACTCAATTGTTTATAGTTTTGGGTGTTAAAATAAAGCCTGGTCCAATGGAAAGGTACAAACTTGAAAATTTTGCACTCGATAATACTGTGTCAACTTTAAAAGAAGAGGCAGAAAAGAAAACAAATGAGCCATCTTCTTCTTTAGGTAAGTTTTACATAAAAATATTTTTCTGCAAAACTTATTTGTGTAAATAGCAGCGTATGTTGTGACCACAGAATAAATATAAAGAGGTGTTGTAATTAGATTTCACTATGTAACAAAGAGTGACAATTTGCGGGGTGAGGGCATGTTAAGCTCCACCTACTTTACTATCTACATCTACCAATAAATAGTAAAACTAGTCAAATTGTTCAATATTGATGTTGCAATGTAGTTTACCAACCTTGACGATAGGTGGCGCCTGTACACAAAATGATTATAAAAATAATATTTTGGCGATTCAAAATTTTTTAGAACTGAAGTCAAAACAAATTTCAACACCTTTGTATGATTATTTTACCAATACTGAGATCTACGTAACTTTATATTTTTAGTTCCAATGACACAAAGTGTCACCATCTAGTGTCGAATATATTTAATTACATTTGAACACCGACAGAGATTTTTCTAGAATCTTTTTAATAAATTAGGTATAAAATTATGTACAAATTAAATGTGATGCCGTTCGTAGCATCAGAGCGTCTATTTCAGTAGTTTTTACATGATGAAACACAACACTTCATCCTTTTCTTCTTAATACTACGAAAATACACCTATTTGTAATTTTCGACACATATGCGCACAGGACGAACACTGACAGTATACTAAGTAAAGCCACGCCCACTGTGATAATGTGAGGACCTAGTTAGAATCACAATGCACAGTTGCTTATGCCATATCTTCTTTGTATTTGCTTCGTGGTCGTAAGCACCAAGTATGCTTACCACACATGTACATTTTCCAGTGAATATGTTGTAGGCAAATTTCATGTGAATACCCAATGAATGTTCCAAAGATTTACTAATGCCCGGTCTACACTAACGAGAAATGCCGTTAATTATCGCGTTGATGGGCGTTGAATGTAGGTGTGGCCACCACTTAATGCGATAATTCTACAACGGCAAGAACGATACTCGAGTGTCGGTACATCAAAGAGATTAACGCACGAATTAACGCATTGAAGCGGCCACACTACGTTTGTGAGTTTGTGAGCGCAACGGAGTCGCACGTATGGCTAAGATAGAGTGGAATAATGAAAAAGTTATTACGTTTCTTGAGATTCTGCAAACAGAGCCATGCTTAGGCAATGATAAAATATTTTCGTATAATAAAAATTTACACTCATCATCAAATATAGAGTAGGAGCGTCAACGTTCATCTTGCTTGAAATTCAAGGAATATTAACGTAAAGTGACCATATGTCCCGTTTTGAACGGGACTGTCCCTTTTCTCGGACACATGTCCCGTTGATGAAATGAATAAATAGTGGACGTCTGAAAAAATCACTTACAGATTCCAGTTCTAAAGGCAATGTTGATAACAAAAATCAATGTAAAAAATACTTGCCCAGAATTTTATTCTTATTTAAAATCATCACCAACTTTATTAAAGCAAATTTGTTCCACTGACAAATATAAATATAATTAAAAAATATGTTGCATTTAATAATTACTGGGAACTTTGCTGTAATGAAGCTAGTGAAATGGTGATTGATTTTTATTTTTCACAATTTGTTAAAATAAAAATAATTATAATTATTGAATAAAACTACTTTTACGGATTTTATCGCGTTTAATTAGGTTATTTTATGTTCCCGATGTTTCGGTTGCTGGAAAGCAACCGTGGTTACGGGGGACTGAGGTGATTGACGTCCCGATGCCAAAGTGGTTAACTTTGACATCGGGACGTCAATCACCTAGTACCTTCAGCTTTTTAATTATTAATTTTGGTCCGATCTACGCAGAATGAACTAATTGTGTCTTGAAGTCTTGCAGTGGTATGCTTGGGTTTAGTTTTAATTTTATGAATTACAGGATCCCAAGCAGGTGGTAGTACCCAGCCTCCCTCTCTATTGAAATTTGGATGTTTTTTAATTTCAATAGCCTCACGTATCATCCTTTGTAGGAATCGATGTTCTTTCGCGAGAACTTGTGGTATATCAAATCTAATGTAATGGCGGGGGCCGTCTAGGATATGATCATAAACTGCAGACTTCCCGGAACGTTGGTGCTTCACGTCAGCTATGTGTTCTTTGACGCGGGTTTTTATCGATCGTTTTGTTTGCCCTTATATATGAGAGACCACACTCACAATCAAGCTTGTATACTCCTGTATCTTGTAGAGGGATATTGCACTTGAGGGATGGTAAGAACTGACTAATCTTCTTCGGCGGCTTGAAGAATGTTCTAATAGAAGCTCGCTTCAAGATGTAGCCAATCTTGTCTGTGACACTGACATATGGTAGTACAGCAGGCACATTTATAATTAATGTGATTATAATTATAGTAAACACTAATTGTATAAAGTTACAGTTTTTAAATAAATAACATAATATTTTTTTTTATTGTTAACCTGCTAACTGGGGAGTATAAAAAAACCCATGTCCCGTTTTGAGTTAAAAAATAAATGGTCAGTTTACTTTAACGCCGTTCAACGGCGTTGAAATTGAAATGACGTTGACTGTTCCAAGTGTGGCCACTCAGTTTATCGCGTTAAAATTAAGGCAATAACTGTTGCGTTTATGGGCATTGACATTTCTCGTTACTGTGGCCCCAGCATAATGGACCATTCACATTAAAGAATGTTCATTGCTCCCATCCTGTACTCTAATACATCACTAAAGATACTTAAAAATTGAATATTGCACTCATACCACTATGTATAACAATAAACAAATTTTTATCATGGGATATATGGTAAGAAAAAACCACACTGATTGATTTCTACTGACTTCAGAAAGGAGGAGGTACTCAATTCGACTGTATGTTTTTTTTTATGTGTTACCTTATAATTTTACGTATTTACGTTTTAGTAAACCATTTTCGACCAATTTCTATACTTCCCTTTCTTTCAAAGATTTTAGAATCAGCTGCACACAAATAGCTATCCAGCTACATATATAAAAATGAACTTCTTAGTCCCTTACAATCTAGTTTTCGTCCCGGACATAGTACAACCACAGCTCTCCTTAAAGTTCTCGTCGACCTACGAGAGGGTATGGAGGAGTCAAAATTAGTAGTTCTCATATTAATTGACTTCTCTAATGCTTTCTGTACAGTTGATCATGACATTCTTCTTCCTATCTGTAAATACATGGGTTTCTCTTCGTCAGTTTTGGATTGGTTTTCAACTTATCTTCGTGGTCGCCAGCAAAGAGTTAAGGTCAATCAACAGTCTTTCTCTGATTGGTCTGATCTTGCTACTGGCGTTCCACAAGGCGGAATTCTTTCTCCTTTATTATTTTCTATTTTTATAAATCTCGTAACTGTAAATTTCAAATGCTCTTACCATCTGTATGCTGACGATTTATAGCTGTACACTCAGTTTGATCCAGCAGAGGTTAACTCTGCAATCGAAATTTTAAATCTAGATCTTCAGGCCATCTGCGACTGGTGCACAAGTTATGGAATTGCTGTCAATCCTGCTAAATGTCAAGCCATAATTCTCGGTAGCCCTCGTCGTCTAGCTAAATTAGACTCCAATTCACTGGAGCCTATTGTTTACAATAGCACAAATATTCCTCTTAGACATGTTGTTAAAGACCTTGGGTTAATGATTGATGCTAATTTAAGTTGGTAATCTCAGGTAGCTGAAATAAGCCGGAGAGTGACAATCACCCTGCGTGGCCTTTATCGTTTCAAGAATTTCCTTCCAACCGAGACTAAGGCTATGTTGGTGCAAACACTTGTTTTACCGGTCAATGATTATGCTGATGTGAGTCAAGTACGCTCAAAGCAACCCCAGACCATAATTGAGCCACCAACATGCTTGATTGTTGGGACTACACAGTCTGGCATCATCTTTTCTTGGTCACTGCGTCGAACGTAAATTCTTCGTTATGAACTGAATAGCTCATACTTGGATTCATCGGTCCAAAGAACTATTTTAAAATATTCTTCAGTACAATCTCGGTGGGCAAGGACCCATTACATTCGTTTTTTCTTGTTTTGTAGCCTTGGCAGAGGTTTTCGAACGGCGACACGACCATATAATATTGCATCACCCAGTCGCCGTTTTACTGTCGTCAATGATAAAGGTAAAAAACACGGGTTTTGTTTACTTCAACGCGGATTTTCGGTGCTGTTAAGCGTCTATTTCGCTTTCTGGTAACAACAATGAAATGATCTTCCCTTGACGTGGTAGCTCTCGGCCTTCCCGAGCGTGGACAATCTTGAAAAGCGCTTTTCTCCCTGTATCGAGTTATTGTGTCATGAACAGAAGTCTTCGGTAACTTCAATTGTAAAGCAATGTCACGTTCGGATTTACCTTCATTATGTAAAACAACGATGGCAGAACGCACTTCACTGCTAATTTCGCGTGCTTTTCCCATTTTAAGACATCTTCACTGTAGAAACCACAAGTTTAGACTAATTGAGATTGTTTGTGAACAAATCCATGTAAACTCAGGTAATAAGTCGGAAACATGTGTTTTTAGAAGCTAAATAATCCTAATTATTGACCAATGGGAAACAACAACATCATAAAAATATTATTACGACTCTACCATCTGGCTCTAGCACAGCGTTTGTGGGTGTTTAAAAACAATGCATGTTTATTGTCCAATAACTTGAAAGTAACTAAAAGGATGCCTTTTTAGATATTCGACATTAACAATAGAATATGCAGGTGTACATTTATTTTATTTATTTTATGGGATTTCCTTACAATTTATAGATATAGTTCGGCCGTTCAGAGAATGCGTTCCTGACACGTCGCGATTGAACTGACGACGTAACTTTGTAATGGCGTTGCAGTTACGATAAAAATATTTTTGCTGGTTGTTTACCGTTTTAACAATTGATGAGCATTAAAACAACATTATTATATCAATAATCAATGAATGTTATAATTTTGTGCCATACTAAGTGTCAAATAACTTGGTGAACGATATTTTTCTAAATCTATACTGCGCTATTACAAGGTTATGTCAGCGCTTTATATTTGTAGTGCTGTGCTAACAATAGCAGGCAATAACAGTATCGTAATCTGTTTTTATACAGTTATACTTTATAAAATAATACGTTTTGTTTTTCTTTTTAAGAATTTGAAAATAATGGACTATAAGATAACTTTTATTAAATATAAAAATAAAACTACGACCAAACCGAACGCGCGAAAGAAAGTAGCATTTTTATATTTAGGTTGAAAATTGTAACCCCAAATGACGTTATGGGCCGCCATTTTGTGACGCTAAAACAGTCGTCTGTTGTCGTTTCGTGCGCATAGACCACGTTCTTCAAGTGTTTTCGATCTGTTTTTATTTGATTACCCGGCTTTCGTTTAATGGACTGTTTCTGCTTTTCAAACTGACATCGGTGCTAAATCGGACTTCGGTTGTATTTTGTATTGCGTTCTTTTTACTTTTGGTGCATAATAATGCCTAAACGTAGACAAACATTGAAAAGTGGAGCCCGTGAGTTAATCATCAAGCTGCAAGATTACTTTGAGCGGGAGCGGCAAAATGGCGGACCCCTGTTACCTGTCGAACAAGTACAAGAACGCGTCTCTCAGGCGCTTGGAGTTAGCAAACGAACGATAACAAATATTAAAAGAATAAATAATTATTAAATTTTAAAAGAAAAGTTCGGCTCTACTGGCACGGAAGATAATATTTTACGTACTCCGAAGAAGAAACGTAGAACTAAACCCGTGACAGATATTGACACCTTTGACGCCGATGCAATCAGAAATCATATATATGGTTGAATAAAACTGGTTTTTACGGATTTTATCGCGTTTATTTTATTATTTTTATTCCCGACGTTTCGAGTGCTTTACAGCAACCCATGGTCACGGGGGGGACTGAGATGTTTGACGTCCCGATGTCACAGTTAGCCCGGCTACCTTCAGTTTTTTAATCTGGGGGCACGGCAGTGCCCCCGTCAAGTCGAGCAAAAAAGCGGCACGGCCGTACCATCCTTTTCTCGAAGCAGTTCAGGCCATTTCTGAAACCCTATAACTTCGTTATGGATAAAACTAGAAGCCTGAATTTTTACTAACCAAGTAGGCATTGTATAGACTCGGTATATTTCAAATTTCAATAAATTTGAAGCAGTAGTTTAAGAATTATAACTAGTCAAAATTTCTTGATTTTGTCACTCACTGACTGACCGATCATCAAAACTCTGAGGCACTTCTAGCAGACATAGAAACTTCAAATTTGGAATACTATTATTGTTTAATATATAAATCAAGGAAAAATTAAAATATTTTACAATTTCAGTCCAGTTTTCGAGATACACCAACTGCATAAATAACTTTGTAATTCCATATAAACATATAGTATTACAAAGTTACATTTGCAGTGAATGAATCAATGTACCTATATATGTATAATAATAATAATAATAATAATAAATATTTATTTCATTTCCAATTACACATGTTTACATACAGGAGCAAATATAATTACAATTAAATAAAGTAACAATAAGTCTAACAAAAATAAAATGTTATGATAAAATTAAAACTATGTGTAGCTTAATAATGTAGAATATACAAAAGAAAAATAGAAAAGTCAAGTTTATAATATTAGCTACCTGCCTGAACTAGGTTGAGTACCTGTGTTTCAGACATCACTTATACAATCGGTTTAATAATGTAGGACACTAGATATTTAAATAATTAAACTATATTATATAATAAATAAAATAACTAAATAACAATTATTGTTACGTACAATTAATGCAAACTATTTTAGAATTTCTAACAACTTCTCTGTGTCTTCGTAATTTAATTTATTTAGATATTTCCTTACACTTATATTACAGTTCTTATAACTTAGACTATATACCTTTAGTGACTTGTTGAGCTTGTTATATAGAAAGGGTCCTAAAAATACGTAAAATTTGTTCACAAATGCGTGTTTGGTTTGAGGGTTTACACAAACTAAGTCCATTCTTCTCCTGTCTATGGATTTAAATGGAAGTTCAGTATGCTGTTTTAATATGATGTTGAGGATAAACAACTGACGGACAGTTAGTACACTACATGCCAAGTACAGTTGATGTGTAGGAAACATGAATGGACGGAAAGTGGCTACCTTCAGAACTGCTCTCTGAGCACGTTCTAGTGGGAGCAATATTGTTTTAGAAGCACCACCCCAGGAAGTAATGCCATAAGTGAGTATGGATTGACACAAAGCCAAATAGACCTGCCTTATCAATTTGAAGTCAGCAATATTTCGAAGATATTTAAAAATATATATTAATTTACGAACTCTAGCACAAAGTAAATCAATGTGCTTGCGGAAATTTAAATTTGTGTCAAGCGTGATACCTAGATATTTTATATTGTCTGTTTTTGTTAATGCGGGACATGCACATGCAGTGTCATCATACGAGTTACAATGATGAGCGTAAATATTTAGGTGAGTAGGTAAGTTATTATTTCTCATTAAAAATAACATATATTGTGTTTTATCAGCGTTTAAACGTAGGAGATTATTAAGAAGCCAATTAGATACTATATTAAAGCCTTGCTGAGCGTATTTATAAACCTCATCTCGTGATTTAGCTGAGAATAACAGGGCTGTATCATCCGCATACGACATTATGACACCATTTTGAAGTTGAAGATTGCATAAATCATTTATATAAATTAGGAACAATGTAGGCCGCAGGATACTGCCCTGTGGGATACCAAAAGAGCTGTTTTGTAATTCAGTACTTGTATACTCACCGATTTTTACATATTGAAAGCGATCACTGAGGTAATCGGAAAAGATTTGTAGTTGAGTTCCCCTTATGCCAAGTGTTTCAAGCTTCTGCAATAGTATAGGGCAAGATATAGTATCAAATGCTTTAGCAAGGTCTAAAAAGATCCCAATTGAGTGCATACCATTGTCAAGATTACTTGTGACATAATCAGTCAATTGGTGCAAGGCATCATTACATGACCTCTTAGGCCTAAAACCAAATTGTCTGTCTGACAGCAAGTTATTAGTTTCCAGGTATTGCATTAACCTGGTATTTATGATCTTTTTTAAAATTTTAGATAAACCAGATAAAACTGTAATCGGCCTATAGTTATTAACTAAGTTTTTATCACCAGCTTTGTAAATAGGAGAAACCACTGCTTTTTTAAGCACTTTCGGGAAAATTCCATTTGATAGGCATAATTGAAAGATATGTGTTAACAGGGCGGCCAGTAAATGTTTAAATCTTTTGAGTATGCGATTAGGTATATTGTCCCATCCAACTGCACAATCTTCTTTCAAGCCAGATATTATACTTAAAACCTCATCAATATCGGTATTTAACAATACAAAAGATTTTAACTTAGAAAAGGATGTGGGCATAAAAATTGGATTACGAGTGCTGCTTAATTTTAAAGTTGTCTCTGCTATATTTTTGCCAACATTAATAAAATAATTATTTACTTTATTGGTTGCTTCGTTTGGGCTTTTGTCTAGTGACAGTAGATCAAGTGGGGGTCCAAGATTTTTTGAACTAAAGGTATTATTTTTAATGAACTTCCATACAAGTTTACTGTTTTTACCGGCCTTTTGTAAAACATTTTTATCATATTGTATTTTGAGGTTTTTTAATAGCTTATTGCAAAAATTCCTATATCTTTTATAAGTAGCAGAAAGTATTAAATTATCAGGAGAAAGTTTAGATTTTAAATGAAGTTTGTCTCTATTTCTTATACAGCGGACGAGACCAGGTGTTATCCAAGGTTTAATATTATAATACTTACGTGACAGTTTTATTGTTGATGTATTATTCATTATTGCGTATTGCAAAGAATTTATAAAGTAACTCAAGGTCGTATTTGCATCGTCAGAGCAATAAACAAAGTAAAAATTAATGCTAC
This sequence comes from Parnassius glacialis, assembly GCA_033319125.1. Classification (NCBI taxonomy): domain Eukaryota; kingdom Metazoa; phylum Arthropoda; class Insecta; order Lepidoptera; family Papilionidae; genus Parnassius; species Parnassius glacialis. The sequence continues at coordinate 33,208,326 of JAVANC010000028.1, read as the reverse complement.
GAATGTCATTTTCAAGGTTCGTCATATGGACTTTAGTGTAGTTGCGTATGCAGTTTTTTCTAGGTAAGGTTAATTGTAATGTTAGTAAAATTGTTTGATGATCAGTAAGCGAGGAATTAGTAACTAATGTTAAAGAAGGTTTATTTGATTTAATCACAAAATGGTCTAAGCAAGAGCCGCTTTGATGTGTAGGGTGGTAATGTGTTGGTAAGAGTCCATGAAAAGAGCAAATATTTAGGTAGTTATGTGCATGGTTATCTGTTTTCCCAGGGGTAATGTTAATATTTATGTCACCGGTTAAGATTATATTTTTATACGTGCTAAGTTTGTTTAGGGTAATATCAAGGGACTCTAGAAATCTATCAATATTTTGTGAAGGAGGTCTGTAAATTGCGATAACAATCGTCTCGGAATTAATTCGAATGATTAAGCAATTACTATCCTGGAATGTAGGTTCTGTGACAGTTACTTTTAAATTATTACTAACATAGATTACTAAACCGTCATTTTGATTAATGTTTTTCTCGATTTTGTGTAAAGAATAGCCATTTAGAATCGGTAGGTGGGGTGTTAGGTTTGACAGCCAACATTCTGTAAGGACAATAATATCACATTTTATATCCAGTCTATGCAACAAGACTTCAAACCCGGTTATATTCCGATTTATGCTTCTAATATTTTGTGTAAGTAAGATTAACTTATTTTCAAGACGTGGAAGGAAGTGTTTACAGTCATCAACATTACATGTTTTAGCGTCAGACACAGAAAAGTTGTCTAGGTCATTGAGTAATTGATTCGCCATACTTAATCTTAAAGATAAACTAAATAAAATATATAAGATAAACACTAGGTTTAAGAGCTAAGTAAATAATATAATACGCGGCGCTCTTAGGCGCCCACATAGTCTATGGAGTTGATATATTTGTCCTCTGCGAATTTACGTGCTGGACAGCTTTCATCGCCAGTTTTGTGGTCGCATTTTCTTTTAAAACGTTTACACGTCGCGCAAACGGGGGCATGCGTTTTGTTATTACATTCCTTAAAGGAATGCCCGAGCTCTCCACAGTAGTTACATGTAGGGCTACTTTCCCGACAAAATTTGGCTGAATGACCAAACTGCTGGCAGTTGAAGCATCTTGTTACTATTGTAAAGTCTCTGACTGGGCATGAGGTCCAATTAATATATATTCGTCCCTGATTGATAAGGGCCTTCCTGATGCTAGGTGGCACTTCGACAATGTAATTACAGGTAGAAAGGTTTTTCTTACCTGATTTATGGCTCAGTTTGACTGTTGCCAGGAAGGACTCACGCGTGGCATTGGGAAATTTATCGGCAATATTTTGTTCGAAGATGCACTCAAACACTTCTTTATCCGTGAGGGCTACAGGGACACCAACAATTGCAATCCTCGGACGTCGTTTAGTCGGCTCTTCCATGGTAAGGTCAGAAGATACGAGCTTCTCAGAGTTCTTTAATTTGTCGATATCTCCTTTTGTCTCAGCGCTAATTATAACTCCCCCATTTTTGACCTTCCTCATGCCCCGGACATGTAGTTTGAGTTCTTCTGGGGATATTATTTTTTGTAAGAGGCACTTCGTGTCATCACTGGATTTGGACTTGTCCCTCGGATAAATTGCTAGGGTACTTAGATTGTTTGGGCGAATGAGGGTTTGGCCACCTTTTTTGACCATGTCCGCAAAAGTGGTTCCAGAGTCCGGTTTTGATGACTCTTCGATACTATTCTTGAGTTCCTGCAGCTTTTGGGACAGGTCAAGTTGGTTCTGCAGAGATACGATGGAGGTCTGGGCTTTAGTGGCATCCATTTTGAGGGACATGTACTGGACTACCAATTGCGATGTACCTTGGCTTACTTTACGACAAAGCGAGCTGATGCGCATTTTTTGATCCGAGTTAAGTTTTCCTTCTGTAGCGATGGAGCATACCTCGTTAAGGCACAGGTCAATGTTTGTCATCCAATGCTGCAACTCAGGAGTTGGAATTGTTTTGATTGGTTCGCTTGAAGTGGGTGTCCGCATGACAGTGGGTGGGGTTGATGGAGGCGGGGTGCGATTGGTCCTGGCACTCCGGTTGAAGGGACTGTTCTCCATTTTGGTACCTATTCTAGATTAAGCTAAACATTTCAACAAAATCACAAACACAAATATAACTAAAGTATGTCACAGTTACTACCGGTATTGTTATAACGAGGTCACGGCTAAGCACATACTTATTTAATTATTTTAATTACTATATGACACGTCTGTACACAATAACGTGCACTTACGATAATGGAATAATAGGTGTAAATAGCTTCCTAGATATAACTATCTACAAAAAGAAATGAGATGCCATCAAAAACATAACTTGTAAAAAAAGCCAAGTCTCGCAACTCAGTTCTTCTACTGTAAAAAGTTGTGAGATCCATGTAATACCAAGTCGGTTAATTTATTCAGTCCATAGATTGATACATAGATTGACTTGGCAATCGCACTAAACAATCTAATTTAATATAATATGTATTATTGGTGAGATATATTATGTTTTCATGCGATTGCCAAGTCAATCTATGTATCAATCTATGGACTGAATAAATATTACATGGATCTCACAACTTTTTACAGTAGAAGAACTGAGTTGCGAGACTTGGCTTTTTTTACAAGTTATGTTTTTGATGGCATATTAATTTTTGGTTTGATTTACGCAGAATGAACTTACAGTATCCTGAAGTCTTGCAGTGTTATGCTTGGGTTTGGATTTAATTTTGTTAATTATAGGATCCCAAGCAGATGGCAGCACCCATCCATCTTCTATAATATGTATTATTGGTGAGATATATTATGTTTTCATGCGATTGCCAAGTCAATCTATGTATCAATCTATGGACTGAATAAATATTACATGGATCTCACAACTTTTTACAGTAGAAGAACTGAGTTGCGAGACTTGGCTTTTTTTACAAGTTATGTTTTTGATGGCATATTAATTTTTGGTTTGATTTACGCAGAATGAACTTACAGTATCCTGAAGTCTTGCAGTGTTATGCTTGGGTTTGGATTTAATTTTGTTAATTATAGGATCCCAAGCAGATGGCAGCACCCATCCATCTTCTCTATTGAAATTAGGATGTTTTTTAATTTCAATAGCCTCGCGTATCATCCTTGGTAGGAATCGGTGTTCTTTTGCAAGGATTTGTGGTCTATCAAATCTGATGTAATGGCGGGGGCTATCACTCGGTTCAAATACAGAAACCACCCAAGCTAATAAAAAAGAAGAAATGGTGGCTTGGTTACAAGCAAACGCAAATATGCAGATGCTAAAACCAGAGCTAATTAAATTAGTTAAAGAAAATAAAGCGGCAAATGTGCGATACGAAATCGACGAACTGGCTCTGGAGTACGGTCATCGCGTTCTAAGAATTCCACCGTATCGTTGCCAATATAACCCGATTGAGCTAATCTGGGCTCAAATAAAAGGTTACGCCGCCCGCCACAATACTTCCCCGCCATTCAGCACGAAAAAGATGATGACCCTATTAAAAGAAGCCTGCGGGGAAGTCACAAGAGATGGCTGGGCAAAGGTTGTTAAGAAGACTAAAAACCTGATTGTGGAACATTTTGACCGAGATATCAGGATTGATTCTGTTATTGATAATAATATAATTATACATGTAGGCGAAGATGATGATGAAGACACCACCTCCTCAAGCGAATCGTAGTTTGATTAATATTCTGTACGCACATTCAATTCAATGTACTTTATTGCATAGAAATACAGATTGTAACTTTGTAACAAAGAATAAATAAAACAATTTTATTATATTAATATTACCTTTTTTTGGTTTCCACTTAAATTACTAAAATATAAATTTTAAATGATTCCGCCAATTTAAAACGAAAATAATCTTAAAAATAACGCGGCGGTTCATTTTGGAGGAACGGTAACGAACTCAGTGTTATGTTGTGCCCATCACTAGTCGTGACTAACTGATAGGTGTCAGGAACGCATTCTCTGAACGGCCGAACTTTAATTATGTTGTTTAAAGGCAGCTACTGACATGCCTGCCGCAGGAGCAATCTAGGATGTACGAGTGGGGATGACCCTTAATTGCCTCCTTAATTGTGATGTGTGTAGGCAAGCAGGGGCAATTTTTTAAGTCGGCCCTGCGCCAGGGCGGCAGGAGCGCAAGACCTTCCTTGTTCCCTAGATTGGCCCTGCTGTTGAGTCGTGTGTAGCCCAATTGGAGCAATTTCAATTAGTTCGTTGCGACTTTCACGCGGAGCACACGTATGAGTACAAGTCAGACCCGCAGAAAGAACGTTGTAACTTACAAGTCACATTACTGGGCTTTGTTACCTAACTTATAAGAGCTAGTATGGGAAAGAAAATATTCCAATAATATTAAAATTGCTGGAATAGAAATAAAATGTCATTAACTAAATAATTAAACAAAAATACAAATTTTAGTAATTAAATTTTATTAAAAGCATCATTAGAAAACTATCCCGGCTATTGGTAACACTAGTTAAATTATAGTTACTAATCACTAGATAGTTAAGTTATATCACAGAATAAATTGGTTATATTCAAAGATGTTTTATAGGCCCAGATACCGTGTACGCGCGCCTAAAACGCTTCCATTTCAAAGGCGCCAATACTGGTGTATTCGTCCGATCGTTCCGCCATTACGCCAGCGACGTTCACTGCGAACATATGTCACGCACCGGTGTTTTTAATTTCGCAAAATTACTGTTTGTGCTGTGAAATCATGTAAAAATTACTCTTGGAAAAAAGATAATGATAAGAACATCACTTTTCATAAATAAGTATACAATTTTATGGTGTATTTCTTTGCAAAAGAATACGAAAGCTAAATGTCAATACAAGCAATAATACTGCGCAATAATATTCGTGTGTTATGTCATGATCAACCGGAAAGTTTATCTGTATAGGGGTTTTAAACGGTCTAATTTTACAGATTTTACCCAACCTATAGAGTGTAAGTAGTACTCTGTATATATTTAATAATAATAGATTATAAATATATGTTACGTACACAAATATCTACTGTGCTTTTTTATTTATTTTTACCTGTTACATTAAATATAGGTTTTATTACATATCTTCAATATTTTAGTACGATGTTCGTACCTACATAAAACACACATAAGATACCATTTCCCCATACACACATGCACACAAATGCACACGCCTCACACACACATTTTATACTCGTAGAATCAATAGGTATGTCAATATGAATGAAATATAAAATCTCCCACATTTTTTGGGTAATCGATTCGCACTGTTATTACCGAAGTCACGCACATTAATGCAGCCATGGCACATAAGATATGCGCGTCACGTGGTACTCATGCACACATGAATCAAAGACTGGCATCACTATGAACGGTGCGGTGTGTTAGCAACACGGTATCTGGACCTATAAAACATCTTTGGTTATATTAATTATGGCGAGTGAAGTTAGTCATATTTAATTGTCTTTGATAGCCTAAAATAGCGTGGCAGAGCTATGCTGCAGCTTCTAAGCACTATATTATGGTTGTACTTATTAATTAATTGGTTGTTTTATTGATAAATGTGGGTGTCTATAGGCCACAGTGTCCACTTACCATCAGGTGGACCGTGCTCATTTGTCACCCTTACTCTATATAAAAAAAGAGCCAAGGCTATATATACCGATTCATTGATATTTCGATAAAACTGGCGCCATTCTCAACGCGTGCGTCCAGCGAAACGTACACTCTCACACTGAACGGCAGGCGTGTGTGTAGAGACAGCTCCGATATTGCTCCGATCTTGCTCCGATCGCTGTGCTCCCTAGATTGCCAGTGTGGTCTTAAACTTTTGACCGGCAGTGTATTTATTTTTGATTGAAAATTTATGTTTTAATTTTGACACAGGAACAAATTTAATTATATCAGAATACTTTTTTAATCTAGTTATTCTGTAATATATATATATATATATATATTTACATTTCATGAGTCTTCTTGCATCCTACATGGGTGAAATTACCAATGATGTTGCGTCCGACCGACTTATTGCGTCCAGTATACGGACGCAAGATTAACCCACCATGATAATTAGCCAACAGAGTTCATATTATCGGTAAACCATCTGGGCAAAATATTGGCATGGATGTTATTTCACATTGCAATAAATTTCGGCGAATATTTTAGTTTCGCGACTTGCCGCAGAACATTTGTAGGTCGCTACTTCTTGGCGTATATCAGCACTGTGTATATTCTACTTTTTTCTCCATCTATTTCTCCGCGTATCCTGTTACTGTATATCAGAGAATTTTAAAGTTTTTGTCAACTCAAATTAATGATTTAATTACATCCGCAAAGTAAAGTCACGATATGGGCTGTACGGGGAATTAAAGACGAAAGGGGGTGGGAGGCTCTTTTGATTCGCGCTCGATTACGTGGCGAAATTTGTTTACTAACTATTGGTAGCTGATCGGTCATTTGGAGTCCGTTTGGAGCGGGTGCTGCGCTGCTGTTTTTTCTTAACATTTATTTGAATTGTAGATTTACGGATTTTATTTAAAAAAATAAACAAAAACAATATTTGAATAATACTAATTTTTTTTTCAAAATGCGTTGTCACACGAGAAGGTTCCTAGAAGAACAAAACTAATAGAAAACATTTTTCTTGCAACTCCTCAAGCTTCTCCTCAGATTCAAGCTACATGAAATCTTGATGAAATAGAGAAATAGCTTGTATAAATGTAATCAAAGTAGGCCCGAGGTCGCAAATTGGGATCAGGGAGACGTGCAGTGAACCAAGCATAAAAGCGTCTTTATACAATGGTAGATTTCACCTGGTAAGTACAAGTGGACGGAGGCCTCGATTTCCCCACCCCCTTTAACATGGTAGCGGAGTTAATTAAAACACTACCCCAGGAAGGTACCAGCACCTTTGGTGATGGAGATCCCCCGCTGAGCATTCACTGTTTTCAACGCCTCGGCAGTCTTGAAGGTATGGACCTGTCCATCCTATGGCTGCGCGTAGACCGCGACCAACATCCCCGCGTCTACGGGTGCCTTTATAGGTTCCATATAACTAATGCCTACACAGACCGACTCATTGACCACGTCTAAATGCTGCAGACTCCGTGCTACAACAGGTCCCATGATTTTAACGTCCCACCACGCTGGGAGGTTTGGTTCCCGTTTAACCGATCATAGATCTGTTTATGACTTTGCCTTGGCATATGGTCTCACACAACTGGTTACTTCGTCCATGCAGATCCCAGATGTGGAGGATCATGCACCTTTCCTGTTGCACCTTCAGCCGACCTTCATTCGGACGGATATAGGTGTCCGTCGATGCCCCTCTTGGCTCTTCGGACCTTTGTCTGATCCGGAGTACGGTGCCACTCACGCTACCTCGTGGTTGTGTTCTGCGGGTTGCTGCCGTGTTAAGCACTATAGGTTGGTCGATTGGGACAGTATGCGGTCTTTTTTTGCATCCTACCCTTAGGGGTGTGTTTGCTTTTCGCCAGATGATCCCAACTATCGTTGCTGATTTTGTCGTTGATGTCGTACCTGACGCATCAATGTCTCGGAGATGCAAACACAAGCCCTCTTAAAAAGAAGTATAATTGCGCCTCCAGCTCCTTCAAAAGTGTCATTGGCAAGGCAAAGTCAGAGCGCATTGGCAGGATTCTCGAGAAACTAGTTCTAATTCCTTCGACAATACGTGCATCATGGTCTCCCGCCAAGACCGTCCAAGGAAACTTCTGTCAGCCATCTCTACCATCTCTGCACAGGAAGGACGACTCACTGGCCCATACCGCAAAGGAGAAAGCCAATCTGTTAAGCCCTCTCTTTGCGTCCAACTAGACTCTCGATGATGGGAGGAAACAACGCCGACCATCCCGCGGTATGAGTGCTCTATGCAGGATGTGCTGTTTACCCAACTCACGGTGCGCAAAGCACTCCTCTCCCTAAACGTCAACAAGTCGAGTTGGCCTGATGGCGTCCCACCTATTGTGCTGAAGACGTGTGCTCCGGAGTTGGCTCTGGTTTTAACGCGTCTTTTCCAGTACTTCTACTCCCTAGGCGTAGTCCCGAAATCTTGGAAGACAGCTTACGTGCACCCGATCCCTAAAAAAGGTAACCGCTCTGATGCGTCCAACTATAGGCCTATCGCGATCACCTCCTTGTTCTCTAAAATAATGGAGTCCATTATTAATAGCCCGCTCATGTGGTACCTTGAGGATCACCAGCTGATTAGTGACTGTCAGTATGGTTTCCTTCGCGGTCGCTTGGCTGGTGATGTTCTGGGTTACTTAACTCATAAATGGGCGGAGGCAGTAGAGTCCAAGGGGGAGGCGTTGGCCGTTAGTTTGGAGATAGCCAAAGCCTTCGATCGGGTTTGGCACAAAGCGCTTCTTACGAAGCTTCCTATGGACTTCCCGAGAAATTGTGCAATTGGATCACAAGTTTTCTTGCAGATCGGAGTAACAAGGTCGTAGTAGACAGTGCATGCTCCGATTACAAGCCCATTAACGCTGGTGTCCCATAAGGCTGCGTGCTATCGCCAACGTTGTTTCTTCTGCATATTAGTGACATGTTGCAAACATTCATTGCTATGTAGATGACAGCACTGGTGATGAACACTTTATACACTGACCGTACCAATATTTCTCGTGAAAACGTCGCCGAGTACCGGGACAAACTTGTGTCTGAAGTCGAGACTAGAAAAAATGCTCGGACTGTGGGCGACTTTATCTAGTCCAGTTCAATCCCCAGAAGACACAAGTTTGCGCGTAAAAAGGACCCCTTCGTCGTATCTCCTCAGTTTCAAGGCACTCCCCTTATTGCCTTAGCTAGTATCGGAATCCTCGATGTTGACATAACGAGTGACGTGCAGTTTTGTGGTCACTTGGACACAAGAGAAGGCCAAATTGGCTTCTAAAAAGCTTGACGTGCTCAGCAGAGCGGGACAGTATTTCATGCCCGCACACCGCCTGCAACTTTATAAGGCGCAGGTTCGGCCACACATGGAATACTGTTCCCATCTCTGGGCTGGGACTCCCCAGTGCCAGCTCCTTCCGTTTGATCGCATCCAGTGCAGAGCCTATTCGAATCGTCGGCGACCGAACTCTTTCCGATCGGCTTGACTCACTGGCACTGCAAAGAGATGTTGCATCTCTTTATGTATTGTTATCGCATTTACCACAGAGTGCTCTGAGGAATTGTTCGGACTAATTCCAGCTGCACAATTTCACCATTGCACATCGCGACAAAACTCGCGATACCATCCATACCATCTGGATGACTGGCGGTTTACCAGTGTGTGATTTAAATGAAGTTTTCTTCCTTCACCAGAGATTTTTCCGGACCGATACGACTTAGTGACCTTCAAGAAAAGAGCGTACTCCTTTTTAAAAGGCCGGCAAACATCTGCAATTCCCCTGGTATTGCCGTTGTTCATGGGCGGCGATAATCACTTATCATCGGGTGAGCCGTATGCTCTCCCCCCCCCCCCTCTCTCCTATAAAAAAGCACATTGTTAGAAAGATAAATGATTATTGAACTGAATTAATTAATTGCTATTTTAACATAAAAAAGTGGTTTTAGTAGCTTATGGTGTAGATTTATCAAGTCCGCACAGAGGGGTAAACACGATAACTTTTGAAAATATCTATTGTTTAACTCGATCTAGTTTTTAATCTCTTCGTCTATCATGTGGAAAGCTAGGGAATGTAAATGGCAGTTTAATTCTGTTTTGTTCAGTGTTAATTAATTTTTACGGCTGAGAAATGCTGAAAGTTTCGGTGTTTTGAGCAGCCTTGTAATAATTTATTTTACTAAATACACTTTGCCCCACAGCTCACTCGCATTTCAGGCTCGGCTGCCGTCGTGAGTGGATTACTGTGTCGTCAGCTTACAGCAGCGGTATTAGGCAGCAAAAACATCAATCACTGTAGAAATACACAATATTCCAAAAACCAAATTCGATATGTATCAAATTGGTATGTACCTATATACAGTATTGTAGGTACATACCAATAGGTATGCCTACTTGACCAAGGTTATTATTTTATAATTACAGATTTTATTACAATATTTTGTTTCGGTAAAAGTACGTAGGATTTATATGTATATAAATATACTTATACGTCTTAGACTTTATGGAGTAACGTGAAGGTGTACTTCGGTATCTGCTACTGGAACTCCTCGACGAGTAGAACTAGGTGTGCCGAGATTATGCTTGTTATGTTAGTTATGATGAAACCTTACAGACAGTGGCGGATTATCCTTAAGACAAACTAGGCACTTAAGGCATGCACAATTGGATTTACCAATAGTTTATTTAAGAAAAATATGTTTGAAGCAGCTTACCGATCTTAATCCTCCGTGGCCCTATGAGATTCTCTAAGGCACATTAACATGTTGCCGTATTCACGAGCACTATAAACGTACTCGTTAGGCATTATTAAAACAAAACAAGAAACACAAAACGTAACAACAAGAGTAATAACAACAAGAATTTAATAAACAAAACAATGAACTGTGTAGTGTTATGGTACTTACATATCATTTTACACTGTTTTAAATTTATTTTTCCATTCTGTTTTTGATTTTCTTTTTACATCACCTTTATTTCCATAGGATCCTGTAACGTTTTTAGACCATAAGAACACAATAACAAATCATTTTCACTTCGTAATTTCACGCTATCGATGGAGTCTACCTTTTTTGATCTTTTATTTAGTTCTCCGTAACTCTGCAATTTCGGGTTTCGTGCGCGCTGTTGCGCTACCTTTTTTCCTATATCAAATATATCTCATTTCTTACTAAAATCTTGCCGTTTCTCAATTACGAGCCTGAAACCAAAAATTGACATGTTTTGACATCGTTGTTTATCTGGTTGTCATGGCAATTTTTATTCAAATTCGTTACCGGTCTGATGTTTTTACTTCAATACCTCCACATAAATACTCTTTTCCTCTTGGCCATTTGCAAAAATTTGTTTTTAATTTAAATAATTTCCCGTTCTCTCTAAAAAGGTATAAAAGCCGAACAATCGGCCAATAAAGGGAGTCTCGCTTCAGTTTTCAAACGGGAAGCATCTATTAAAGGCCTTATCTCGGGGCCGCACTGCTCCGGGATTCTGCAAGCCTTTGCCTTCACCTGAAGTCGTCGTCTACGCCTCCACCCACTAGTGCCCGCGCTATCTTTAGCCGCTGTGCGTGCTTGCTCCAGGCGCTGAGAGCGCCTAATCAAGGCGCAGCGTGTGCCTACTCTGGGCGCTGCGTGTGCCTACTCCAAGCGCAGCGTGTGCCTACTTTGGGCGCTGCGGGTGCCTACTCCAAGCGCTGCGTGTGCCTACTCCAGGCGCAGCGTGTGCCTACTCTGGGCGCTGCGTGTGCCTACTCCAAGCGCTACGTGTGCCTACTCCAGGCGCTGCGTGCCACCACCGCCAAGCGCGGTGTGCCACTTTGATCTTCAGGCTCCGCTTCAGTATTCATCTATCTTTATTTTCTATTTAATTGTAATTCACGTCACCCATCACCATCATCATACTTCATTTTTTTTATATAAAATTGTAAATATCTTTTTAAAATTTTAAATATATTATTTTTTTTTGTTCTATTTTTGTTGTTTCATTGTTGTTAGGTTAGGTTCTTTTTTTTTTAATTGTCGCTTCACGACAACTGTTGCTCACGCGCACGTGATAGTCAACACGGAACTGTCTCAAAACTAACATTAATAAATCAATACCGCCAAAACAAATGCCTACCGCTAAGTGCGTGCCTCCTAAAGTCCTTTGACCATTCCATAGATCGTTAAGCTGTTCCGACATTGCCAACTTTTATTTTACAAGTTTAGTTATCCCTACGATTAGTCTGCATATGGAATTTGGAAGTTATAGTTGTCATTTTTTTTAATACAATTAGACTATCAATTGTACCCTGACGCAACAAGCAGTTTGTTACTACAAAAATTATATTGAAATAAAACTTTTTAATTCTTTCCCTTGTAGCCATTAAAAAGTACCACAGTATCTGCATTTACATTCATGCGGTTCTCTGCTTTAAAATTAAAAAATAAAGAAATGAAAAGCATTAAATGATATACAAAAGTTGCCAAAATAAATCTGAAAATTAAATGTGGTACAATGAAGGTAATTAAAAAACGGGAGTCATTCGATATTCATAAGTAACCTAACAAATGTTAAGATAAGTATTTAGATTTCTTGAAAAAAGTTTCTGACTTGACCCGGGCTATCGATTTTCAAAATCCCCGCTTTTCCCACGCATAATACCAATCCCCAACAAACTTTAAATACCCCGCAATTTGGGGAATTCCCCACATGTTGGCAACGCTGACGCGAGGCGACACGAGTCGGCCGGGCGGCGGCACCGTGTGTGTGAAAGGGAAGGGTTGAGTGAGTAGTAATACTTAATGTATTGTTTCGTACCGAGCTAGATAAAAGAGTTCGGCGTCCGCGCGAATATTGACCCTAGTCAGCTAATTTTTTAATTTTAAATTCCACTGTTGGTTTTATATCCAAGTATTTTCATGATTTTTTAAAAATAAAATTATCGTTTTATTTAGCTCTACCAACATGATGGAGCGTAAATAATGGTAATAAAACTTTGCCAAAAGATGATTTTTTTTCCTCGGGATCTATTTTCTTTCTGACCCATCATCAAAGGTATCGTTAGTACTATCGTCTGTCTTCGTTTTCGAGAGCGTTTTACTAACACCCGGTATATAATGAAGTTAAAAGAAAAACTATCACAGCTAAGTAGAATTAAAAGGTTGACGAGTAATAGTCGACCAAGTTTAAAATGCTCTTGGATTAGTAAAAATTTCGTTACTACTCTATAGAAAATAACTTAAAACTAGCTGGGTTATAACTTTGTAATGTTATTGTAAACTGTTAAAAATAAATAGTTCATGAAGGAAACGACTTATATGCATTATACGAGTACTACTTAGATTTACATTTTCATTTGCGAGGTAGATAGGTTATTATTTTTAAAATCGATTTTTTTAAATCTTTTTTGATTACCACTCCCTCTAGTCTGATGAATTAAGTCCTTCAGTTATAATCTTCCTATTTGGGTCCATTTTTAGTCATTATAGCGGTCAAACCGCGAACTTATTTATTATGCTCATTATCAAGAATGTCCAAGTATTGTGTCGGGGAACTACGGAACTCTACCTCTACATTGTGCGTGACCCGACACGCACTTGGTCAGTTTTTCACGATTCTAAGATAAAAGTTTTTTATTATAAAATATTTTTTTTTTCTTGCAGAAGCCATACATCATGGGAAAATTCTTAGGGATACTGCTACACTACAAGACAGTGGAGTCAAAAATGGTGAAATGATACATGTGGTGAAAAGAAAAGTCGAGGCGGCACCTGCACCAGCTCCTACTTTTTCTGATGCAGAATTACAGCAATTAAATACATCATTACGGACATTAGGCTGCACACCAAATGCACCTGGGTGGACTCGAGCTATGCAGGTATTTATATATTTAAATTGCGTTAAGGCTGGAACGGTGCTTATTTTTTATTAGGCTTGTCCATTTTTGATTATAAACCTCTTACATGAATTGTTTAAAATGATAGTGTATTGGTTTAGCAATAAGAGCTCCTACAAAGAGCAATACTATTGTTATTGTTTAAAAAAGAGTCTGTGAAGTGAGCCTATACATACATCCCATTGCTAGGCATATTTCTTCTCTGAGAGTTTAAAAGGAAGCAAGTGTCAAATTGGCACAATTTTGCAGATAAACAGGTGTCTATGACGTTTTCTTGTAAAGTTTTACTATATTTTTTTTAGAATAAGTGTGACATGCGAGACGAGCTCATAGTCCACCTGATGGTAAGTGGATGCCACTACATTTATTCTCAAGTGGATGCCACTACATTTATTCTCAATTAATAAACAACATGCATCTGCATTGTCACCCCTGAGGACTATGATGAAATGTATCGTTTACAACTAAAAAGGCTCCCCAAGTTCACACTCACTATATGTAACACGGTAGAATTAAGCTGCTATTTTATGCGCTGGTATTTTGTGAAAGCATGGTCCTACCTCGATCAAGCAGACCCATTCGTGTTACAACCATAACATAACATAGCTGCAGCGTGATTCTACCATAAATAAATATAATATATATAGTTGTTCAATTAAAGACATCTAAAAATATGTAGGGAATATGGTCTAATATTTATTTTAGTTATTAACCGCAGAATGTAATTCCTGTACTCACTTTGTGAAATGTTACTTTAAAAAGAAACTGTCAGTCGGAGGATTCGTCAAGAGTGAAAACTGCTTAGCTTCACAGACTTGCAGACATTATTTTTAAGTTGTTAAAAATATATTTTTAGAAAGTAAGTATTTTTTATTAGAAATTATTTTTATCAATGTATTATTACCTATATTAATAAAATTTTCATTGATTTCGCTGTTTTACATGATAAAGAATGATTATATATATATCTGAGCGTGACGGTCACGCGAGTTCAGTGTTTTTTCCCCATCCCAAAAGTGCCCAATGTGCCTAAAGAAGTTTTCAGTTCAAAAGTTTTCACATAAAAAAAATAACTTTATATTCCTCGAATTTGCTCGTTGATTTAGAAATTAGTTTTGCCTTGCTTGCCACTTCTCTCGCTGGAAGCCTTATCAACATTACCAATTTACAGGATGGCTTATCAACTATTAGGTAAAACTGTTTGTACACTAGTTTAAACAATTATTACACATTACCAGATTGCAATATTATAATACATTTTTTCAGTTATTAAATGACGAAGCGACATTATCAGAAGTGATTGATCAGTCGCCATCATTGAGCGAAGACTGCGTGGCTCTGTCAATCCTCCACGAAGTAGAACTCCTTGCGGCTTTAGGTGCTAATGTGCAGACAATGCGCAGAGGAGTCAACGCTCACCCCGACTTGCCGGCAGCCCTCCGCCATCTCACCAGGCTAGTGCGCTCCCGAAACACTTCCTCTAATGATAATGGTGAGTAATGGCACATTTGCTTAGTTACTGTAATGAAAACATGGAACACACCATCCTAAACATTCGCAAAACACACTTAATAATATACAAAAATATTGTAAAACTAGCCGATACTCGCGACTTCCTCCGCGTTACACATGTCACTGAACACGAAGTGCTTATAAAAATCGTTGTTTCTTAAAACTTTATATTAAATGAAGATATAGCAATATTTGTTTTAGATAAGGGCCAAGTGTCTAAGAAATAAAACTTAGAAAACCTAATTGAAATCTATCTAATAGTTTTTCCGTGATGTGTGCACAACTGCAAACCTCTATCATTTTATTTATATAAATTCATACAGACCCGAATACGGAACTCTTGAACTGTCAAGGTCAAGTAAAAACTAAGACATTTCAAGCTTTTAAGGGTTCCGTAGTTACACAACAAGGAACTCTTATAGTTTCGCCATGTCCGTCCGTCCGTCCACGGTTTTGCTCGAGATCGTAGGTGCTACAAATCTGTAATGTGGCATAGTTATAGATATTAATCACGCTTAGAAAACTGAATTAAACTCTTAAAAAACACTACTCATACAAGTAAATGGAGGATGATTTTTTTTTACCTGTCCATTCCATCATGTGGAGTATCATTGGATAGGTCTTTCGAGAACATTGAGGGTGTGGGACAACATCTTTTCGCTTTAGGGGTTTGCGAAATATTTAGATTTAAAGTGGTATTTTTCATTAGTCATGTATCCCCCCCCCCTCTACCAACAAAACCGCTGTTTTTAGAAATGTAAAAAGTATACACAATAGTAGTATTTATAATGAAGCTAAAAGGAAAACTACGATATCTAAGTAGAATTAAGAGCTTAACTGGTAATAGTCGACCAACTTTAAAATGCAATTGGATTAGTATAAATTTCGTTACATCTCCATAGAAAATGATCTAAAAACTAGCTACATTATAGATTTGTTATGTTATTATAAACTGTACAAATGAAGAAAACGACTTATATATGCTACTTTTTTTAAACATCACTCCCTATAAGTCTGATTTGAAAATAAGTCGTTCAGTTACGATCTTCCTATTTGGACCCATTTTAATCGTCAGCGGTAAACTGCGAACTCACTTATTATGCTCATTATTAAGGAAGCCCACGTATTGTGACGGGCAACTACGGAACCCTACCTCTACATTGTACGTGGCCCGACACGCACTTGGCCAGTTTTTTTAAAATTATTGGACACAATACTACACTTACATGGTTAAAAGTAATTGTTAGAAAACGCAAACTGCTAGGTTTCATCTATGCTGTAACAGTTGACGCAAAGCCACACTACAACTTCCTTTTTAAGAGATATCCGCATTGTATTTATGGAGCATACAAGAGTATATGAAGGTTTTAATTCCCTTTTCAATGTTAATGTTTCAATGCTGCCTATAAATGAAACCTTTCCAAGTAGAATGAACTTTGAATATGTTCATATAAATTATATTTCTACAGCAGGCGGTAAAACTGATAAAGACATTAAGTATAATGTCAGCGTCTACGCAAATCGATACGTATTATTCTCCATACATTTCTTTATCGCTTATGGCGTCTAATTGTCGCACTATTGAATTTTGATTTCTATCATGTCTTTAGTGACACAAAACATTATGACAAATCGATTAACGTAAGAATTATCTAAATCGGCTCACGGCTTTGTTCTCTAGAGTCACAAAGGAACAAACATACATAAATACATATATAGGCTGATAAACACATTAGCTTCCTTTGCATCGTGCAGTTGGGTAATAAGAAATTAGAATTTCTTTTTTTTAATATTATAGATATTCTTCCTTGAAATTATTTATTATTCATTTTATGTTTTAATATTCTTCATTTATTTATTCATTACAGCCCTTCACAAGTCTACTGCTGAACATAGGCCTCCCCCACGCAACGCAACAAAGCACGGTCTTCCTGAGCCACCTGCATCCATCGGCTTACTGCATATCTTACCAGGTCGTCACTTCATCTAATGGGGGACCGCACTACACTTCGCCTACCGATACGAGACTGCTGTTGTCGGTTCTTCGAGCTAAATGGCCAGCCCATTGCCACTTCAGCTTACTAATTCGTTTGGCTATGTCGGTTTTCGTGTTCTACTGCGGATATCCTCATTTTTAAGTCAATCACGCAGAGTTACACCAAACATAGCCCTTTCTATAGCTCGGTGGGCGACCTTGACCTCATACGGCCTGCAGTGAGGACCACGTCGCCGATACATAAGTCAGCACTGGTTGTACAATCTCGTTTTCAGGTTTTGAGGTATACCTGACGAGAAGATATGTCGTAATCTCCCGATCGCTGACAGGCAGAGTTATATCCGTCGATTGAACTCTCGGTCGAAGTTGGACTTACCTAGTCGGACTATTTGTCCCAAGTAAACATACTCGTCAACAACTTCGAGCTTAGTGCTCGCAACAACTACCGGTATAGGTGTGACATGAATGTTGTAAATGATCTTGGTTTTGTCCATATTCATCTTAAGACCTATCCATTGGGAGACACTATTGAGGTCATTGAGAATAGTGCTTAGGTGCTCTAACGTTTCTGCCATAAGGACTATATCGTCGGCAAATCGAAGGCGAGTGATGTACTCGCCGTTGATGTTAATACCGTATCCTTTCCAGTCCAGTAGCTTGAAAACATCTTCCAATGCAGTGGTGAAGAGTTTCGGGGATATAACGTCACCCTGTCTTACACCTCTGCTGTTGTATAGGTTTCGTACTCTGGTTCTGTACTTGGATAGCCATCGTAGCCCTACTGTACAAACACATCAGCACTACGTTATACCGACAGTCAACTTGGCACTGCTGAAGGGACTGCAGCACTGCCCAAATTTCGACCTAATCAAAAGCCTTCTCAAAGTCTACATATGCCAGACATAGTGGCAAATTGTACACCACGGACTTCTGTACAATTTGCCGTAGGTTATGTAGGCTTATTAGCTTGTTTGGGAGGCTGGAAGTCGTAGAGTCTGCATGCGAGACGATTCGGAATGACTCTCGAAAACAGCACGTAGACACGGTTCAGAAGGGAAATCGGTCTGTAGGTCTTCAAGAGAGCGTTGTCGCTTTTCTTGAAGAACAAGACCACCGCACTTCTGCTCCATGCCTCCGGTGTAGTGCCACATTGGAGGACGGAATTAAAGAGCTTCTGAAGGACTTCAAGTACCGGTTTTCCTCCAGCTTTCAGAAGCTCGGCTGTAAATCCATCCTCGCCTCGGGCCTTGCCATTTTAAGGCGCTGGAGAGCCATTCTAATCTCGTACCGGCTGACGTCCGGAATATCATGGGAATAGTGTCGGATATGACTTGCTCTTGGTTCGTTACTCACACTTGCGTGCGTGCGGGCTCCAACGATGATGTGGACAGCTGCCTATAGAACCTCTTAATCTCACTTAAAATCTCAGGTGTCACGGAAACTACGCTGCTACACTCTGTCTTCAACTTTGACAGTTGACTCTCTCTGGCACTCAGATCTCTATCAAAGATTAACGGCCTAAAAGCCCTGGTTCCGCTCGATCGCTTCTTCAATACGAGCTGTATTGAAGTGGCGTAAGTCCCTCCGCATGCATTTGGAGATCTGTCTGTTCGGTTGTCTGTACGCTGTCAAATCTGCTGAAGACTGCAGCTTCATTTCCCTTCTAACAGCTATGAGATTAAGAGTGTGATCGGAGAGTTTTTGTGTTCTTCTGCGGCGGGTCTTGCAAAACTTAGCTCCAACCGCATGGACAGTTTCCACGAGCTTGTCATTCAAATCGTCCACTGCATTGCAATCTTCTAGGCACTGAAAATGGTTTTGTAGTTCGATCTGATAGGTTTCGGGTCTTTGGATTAGAGCACGAGGGGGACGGAGCGTTGGCTTCATTAGATAAGACCTCTCCAACTTAACGTTTAGGTTCAGTGTGATACCAGTTTTCACCCTCGCGACCACTGAGACATCACTGAACAGTGTCAGAGTCGTCATAATTAAGTCATCCTCATTTTTTGTCGGGGCTTGACGCTCGACCAGATCCATTTCCTGTGGGGCCGCGTCTGGAAGAAAGAGTTCATCATGAAGAGTCCTCCTTTTTCCATGAAGTCGGCCAGCTGCTGGCCCCTAGGGTTTCTTTGCCCTATTCCAAATTTCCCTACCTTCAGCTCACCGTTTTCTCTTGTGCCTAGTTTTGCGTTGAAGTCTCCCATTAAAACCGTATATTGGGTTTTGGAGGAATGCATGGCTTTAAATATATCCTCATATATTTCCCCCACCTCCTCATTAGGATGTGCCGAGGTTAGTGCGTAAACCTGTATGGCCTTCATTGAATACCATTTGGTAATTCTGAGTATAAAGTACGCAACACTCTCAATCTTTATAAAGTTGTTAACGAGAACCTTTCGAACGATAAATCCGACACCTCCTTGGGACAGATGGTCGCCCTCCCGGTGTCCTCCCTCTCTGCGGACCTCGGATAATTCTATAATATTCCAGCGCAACTTGTGTACTTCCAGCTCTAGGATCTTCTCGTCAGTCCTAAGGGTGCGTGCGTTATATGTTTTCAGGTCAAGTCGTCTTAAGTGGCAACCGAACCTCCACCGGAGATTCTTAGCACCCCCTGCCCCGCCGTTACCATGGTCGCCACCGTAGCCAGGAATAGCGGGGACTAGGGGCCATCTCTTCGTAACTTTATTCAATGGGGGGGGGGGGGGGGGTGTATTGCCATAGTTGGCACGCTTGGTGAACGGGTTGGCAACCGCAGTTTTTTTATTGTTGTTTTACTGTTATCAGAAAGATGCTGCTGCCCATCTTCTGCCGCAGTTTCCCTCTGTCGCCTTTTACGACACCCACGGGAAGATATTGGGTAGTGGGTATTCTTACCCGCCACTCACTACACGGGCATAATCTAACCCTAATCATATAATATCCCAACGTAACTTGTCTATCTCTTCTTACAATTCTTCTCGTCTGTCCTCAGGATGCGCGCGAATCTTCTTAGGTGACAACTGAAACCCCACCGGAGATTCTTAGCATTCCCTGCCCCACCATTACCATGGTCGCCACTGTAGTGAGAAATAGCGGGGCCGCCGGGGACTGGGGCCGTTTCTTTATGTCGTTTTACATCTTTGCCATAGTTGCCAGGCCTGGCAGGCGGGTTGGCAACCGCAGTGGTTTTTATTGTCGTTTTGCTGTTATCAGAAAGATGCTTGCTGCCTATCTCCAGTCTCAGTTTCCTTCTGTCGCCTCTTACGACACCCACGGGAAGATATGGGGTAGTATATGTATGTATATGTGTAGTTCTTACAAAGCCTTTTTCGGCAATATTTTTCATACTTAATAATATTTTCAGTGCCTACATCAGGGTTCGCGTATTCACTTGAGGCTCTCTCGGAGGATGAAGACGTTGAGGAAGAGGAGACTGAAGAAGGCGGCGAAAGAAGTGCGATCACGCAGGAACATCTCGCAGCTGCTTTACAGGTACTTGTAAATGCAACTGCATTAGGTGCTTTACCGTTCACCTAATGCAGTTGCATTTCCTTATTATAGGTAAGCCTTTAGTAACTTCAAATAAGTGCTAATGAGGGCTAATAATCTTACGCTCACCAGATGTCGCTAGTTGGCACTGAAGTGAACTTATTTGTTATGTAAATAGTCACACATTGTCATCATCATTTTAAAAGTTGCGATTTCATTATAAGTTTTTCGGTTTCTAGTGTATGTATGTATATACACAAAACAATGCCGTAGTGCTGTATTATTTAATTATTTAAAAAGAATATCTTTAGTTTGTTTTATCTATTTCTAATCTAATTAATATAAAATATTACTAATATTTTTGAAAGAAATATTAATCTCTACATTTTCCTAACAAATTAACTTACATTCCAAAGAGGCGGCGCCGTGGTGGCAGAAAAAGTCGTGGATGTATGTCAGAGTAGAAAAGCATTTTGACATATAATTCACATTTAATCTAACACAGTCGGACGCGCAAATATCGTAAACGGATTACATGTCCGTCTCGTCATTTATATGATATTATTATAAAGTTTCTTTCATTAATCGACTTTAAAAATGAGCAGGTTCTCAATTTGAGTGCATGTTTTTTTTATGTATGTTACGTGATATCTTCGTAGATTCAAAATTTTTTGAACCTTCAAAAAAAGAACCGAATTAACCGATTTCAATGATTCTTTCTTTTATTTAACAGGCTTTACCTCAAGGGTGGTCACATTAAATTTTGAAGAAAGAACTCCGCCCCCAAGGGTAGAAAATAGGTGAATAAGTTTCATATTGGACTATTGTTTAAGGAATTTCATGTGATATCATCATCGCAGGCTTGGTTGGAACCGATTTTAATGATTCTTTTTTTATTAAATAGATTTTACTTCAAGGGTGGTCCCATATCCCCCTTTCCCCTCAGACTCTCGAAGAGACCAGACGTATCATTAGTTAGCTATAATATTTAGGTTTAAATGCAGACAAGATCAATTAAATAATAAGGAGTGCATAAAATTGAAGAAGTGTTCTCTAACTATCAACACTGGTCTTCTATACAGACATTAAATTGCCATACGACTGTGTTAGTAAAACTCTTATTATTGAAGTGTATAAATTGCAAATTAATAGTTCAAACGAGAAAGAAACTCCTAATCATTACTTATTTTAACGTCGCTACGATTTCTCGCTCGCCACCGCGATCTATACCCGCGTACTCACCTAATAGTGTAAGGCTAAGCGTCCACTAGGCTCGTCGAGCAGAGTCGAATCGAATCGCAGAAAGTCGCTTCCTATATATTTACTATGAAACTGCGTCCATTACGACCGCGCGAATTGCTTGACAGGCGAATTTCTTCGCCGATGCGATTCGATTCGACTCGGCGCGCCTCAGTCGACGCGGAGAAGTGGATGCGCGCCAGCGCATTTTAGTTATTTTTTTAATATTTTTTTTTTAAATAAAAATGAATGAAGAACTATTGATATCAGTGGTCCAACAATATCCAGAATTATTTAATCATGAAGATTCACATTATCACGATGAAATAAAAACATCTCTTCATCCGAGCAGTCCATGACGCAAATACGACCTATCTTTATGAAGAATTTGCGATGAATGAACAATGAGGGATCCATGACTTTCTGCCACCAGGGCGGCGCCACTAGAAAGTGAGGTATAATTTTTGACAGATTTCGTAGCGGGGAAGTTAATTTGTTCGAAAAATGTAAAGGTTATTGTTTCTTTCTGCACTATTTGCTATATTTTATATTAATAAGATTAAAAATAAATAAACCAAACCATAGATATTCATAAAAGTAGAAAAATTAAAAAAAGTTAAAAATGTGCAAAAAAATTAAAGAGCAAACCACTGACACATTGTTTTGTGTATTAATTTAATACTCTAGAAACTGATAAACTTTTATTAAAAACCAACTTCTCAATTAAATTACATTGTTAACAAAAAAAAAATTTCCTCAACTAGCGACATCTGGTAAGCAGAAAATTATTAGCACTCATTCGATTCGATTCGTCAGAGATGGACGCACTAGGAACAAATCCGACTTGCTTCGATTCGAAGCATTTCTGCTGTAGTCGACGCCAGGCTTAACATGTAATGTAAATGATACTGTATCAAGTGAGTACGTAGTAGACATGGAACGAGTAGTGATTCGCCGAGTACTCGGCCACCGGATACTCGGCCTAGATTGGGCCGAGTATTCGGCCGAATACTCGGCTTTAAAAAAACGCGGTAGGGGACGGCGTGTGGTTATTTCCCTTACACAGAGTTAGAGATGGAACGATACGAGTAAATACAAGTAGTTACTCGATACTTTTCTTTCTATACCAAGTACTTTGGGTATCGATACTTTAAAACTTAGTACCAAGTAGAATCGAAGGAAAAGTATTTGTATTGGTACTCGATCAGTCACACACCCACGGATACTGTTGATGAGTGTAGATGATTACCGATTACTTGTTAAATGAGACAACATGATTTCATGTTCGCGAGATAGTTTTCGTTATCTGGCGCGAAAATGACTGCTTATAGAAATCGTTTTATCGGAAAACATCTAGAAAAATTATTGATCTTCCTCTTTTAAATTTTAAATATTAGTAATAATAATTTCTATTAAAGATTCATATGTACGTTCTAAATATTTCTGCTGCTTCTCATGTTCCTAATATTTTAATGTGTCTAATATAATAATAATGATAAAAACCGGCTTTTTCTCATTATTTTTCTCTGGAATATAATTAAGGCAGAGTACTCGGTACTCGGGCGTTAATACTCGGTGCTCGGCCGAACCCTAAAAAAGGCCGAATCCGCCGAGTACCGAATCCAAACCGAGTACTCGTCCCATGTCTAGTACGTAGGCACGAGCCCGCTGCGAGCCGCTCGCTCGTGGTGCGCAGTAAGCTCGCAGTGACCCGCCGAGTGGCGGTATCACTACGAACACGAGTTTTTATACGTGGTAGAGCCATGCTGCAGTATAGTTGTAGCACCAATATGTCCGCTCGACCAGGGAAGGACCACGCTCTCACAGAATACCATTGTAAAATAGCAGCTTAACGCTGTTGTGTTTCGTATGGTGAGTGTGCTGGAGACCTTTTTACTGGAAAAGAGGCATTCCATCTTAGTCCTCACGGGTGAAAACGCATCTGCATTTTGATTTGCAAACGAGGAGAAACGTAGATGTCTATGGGCCGCAGCAACCACTTACCATCAGGTGGACTGTGTGCTAGTTTGTCACCCATTCCTATAAAAAAAATTAAATTGATGGTAATAGAATGTTCATGGAACTTATTAGAGAACAACAACAGTACTTCTTAAATTTAAATGAAATTATTTAAAATTAAAAATTTTGTACAACTGACTTCAATATATAGAGTAAGTACATTACCTTAACTACAGTGTCTTCAACCATCAAATATTAAAATAGTTGCTCACACCTATCCGAATCCCACCCATCATGATTCCGCCTTGTATACGTGTATGTCAGAGATTCACCATCATCATCATTACAGCCCTTCACAAGTCCACTGCTGAACATAGGCCTCCCCCAAGGAATGCCACAAAGCACGGTCCTGAGCCACCTGCATCCATCGACTTCCTGCATGTCTTACCAGGTCGTCACTCCATCTTGTGGGGGGACGCCCTACACTTCGCCTACCGGTACGAGGCTGCCACTCGAGAACCTTTCTTCCCCATCGGTTGTCGGTTCTTCGAGCTATATGGCCGGCCCACTGCCACTTCAGCTTACTAATCCGTTGGGCTATGTCGGTTACTCTGGTTCTACTGCGGATATCCTTATTCCTAAGTTTATCACGCAGAGAAACTCCGAGCATAGCCCTCTCCATAGCTCGCTGAGCGACCTTGAGCTTCCTCATACGGCCAGCAGTGAAGGACCACGTCTCAGTTCCGTAAGTCATCACTGGCAACACGCACTGGTTGTACAATTTTGTTTTAAGGTTTTGAGGTATTTCTGACGAGAAGATGTGTCGTAGCTTCCCGAACGCTGCCCAGCCGAGTTGAATCCGTCGGTTGACCTCTCGGTCGAAGTTGGACTTACCTAGTCGGACTATTTGTCCCAGGTAAACATACTCGTCAACAACTTCGAGCTTAGTGCTCCCAACAACTACCGGCATAGGTGTGACATGGACATTAAACATAATCTTTGTTTTGTCCATGTTCATCTTAAGACCTATCCGTTGGGAGACACTATTGAGGTCATTGAGCATAGTGCTTAGCTCCTCCAGCGATTCTGCCATGAGGACTATATCGTCGGCAAATCGAAGGTGAGTGATGTACTCGCCATTGATGTTAATTCCGTATCCTTTCCAGTCCAGAAGCTTGAAAACGTCTTCCAATGCAGCGGTGAAGAGTTTCGGGGATATAACGTCACCCTGTCTTACACCTCTCTGCAATTGGATAGGTTTCGTACTCTGGTTCTGTACTCGGATAGCCATCGTAGCTCTACTGTACAAACACTTCAGCACTTCGATATACCGACAGTCAACTTGGCACCGCTGAAGGGACTGCAGCACCGCCCAAATTTCGACGGAATCAAAGGCTTTCTCATAGTCCACATACGCCAGACATAGTGGCAAATTGTACTCTTCGGACTTCTGTACAATTTGCCGTAGGGTATGTATGTGGTCTATGGTGCTAAAGCCCTTTCGGAAACCGGCTTGTTCGGGAGGCTGGAAGTCGTCAAGTCTGCGCGCGAGACGATTCGTAATGACTCTCGAAAACAGCACGTAGACGCGGCTCAGAAGGGAAATCGGTCTGTAGTTCTTCAAGAGAGCGTTGTCACCTTTCTTGAAGAACAAGACCACCGCACTTCTGCTCCACGCCTCCGGTGTAATGCCACCATGGAAGACGAAATTAAAGAGCTTCTGAAGGACTTCAAGTACCGGTCTTCCACCCGCTTTCAGAAGCTCCGCTGTAATTCCATCCTCGCCTGGGGCCTTGCCGTTTTTAACGTGCTGGAGAGCCATTCTAATCTCGCTCAGACTGACGTCCGGGATATCTTCGGAATAGTGTCGAATAAGACTCGCTCTTGGATCGTTACTCACACTTGCGTGTGGCCCCAACGATGACGTGTACAGCTGCCCATAGAACCTCTCAATCTCACTCAAAATCTCAGGTGCCCCGGAAACGATGCTGCCACATTCGGTCTTCAGCTTTGACAGTTGGCTCTTTCTGGCAGACAGATCTCTGGCAAAGACTTTGGAGCCTTGGTTCCGCTCGATCGCTTCTTCAATACGAGCTGTATTGAAGTTGCGTAAGTCTCGCCGCATGAATTTGGAGATCTGTCTGTTCAGTTGCCTATATGCTGTCAAATCTGTTGAAGAATGTAGCCTCATCTCCCGTCTAACAGCCATGAGATTAAGAGTGTGATCGGAGAGTTTTTGTGTTCTTCTGCGGTGGGTCTTGCAGAACTTAGCTCCGACCGCATGGACAGTTTCCACGAGCTTGTCATTCATATCGTCCACTTCATTGCAGTCTTCTAGGCACTGAAAACGGTTTTGTAACTCGAGCTGAAAGGTTTCGGGACTTTGGATTAGAGCACGAGGGGGACGGAGCGTTGACTTCATCAGACGAGACCTCTCCAACTTAACATTTAGGTTCAGTGTGCCTCTAACCATTCGGTGATCGCTGCCGGTTTTCACCCTCGCGATCACTGAGACATCACTGAACAGTTGTCGTCTGGTCGTCATAATGAAGTCAATCTCATTTTTTGTCGAACCGTCGGGGCTCGACCAGGTCCACTTCCTGTGGGGCCGCTTCTTGAAGAAAGAGTTCATCATAAAGAGTCCCTCTTTCTCCATGAAGTCGGCCAGCTGCTGGCCCCTTGGGTTCCGTTGCCCTATTCCAAATTTCCCTACTTTCAGCTCACCGTTCTCTCTTGTGCCTAGTTTTGCATTGAAGTCTCCCATTAACACCGTATATTGGGTTTTGGAGGAATGCATGGCTCTAGAGATATCCTCATACATTTCCTCCACCTCCTCATCGGGGTGTGCCGAGGTTGGTGCGTAAACCTGTATGACCTTCAGCGAATACCGTTTGGTGATTCTGAGTATAAGGTACGCAACCCTCGTCGACACACTCCCGATCTTTACAACGTTGTTAACGAGAGACTTGTGGACGATAAATCCGACACCTCCTTGGGACAGATGGTCGCCCTCCCGGTGATAGAACAAGTTGCCGGATTCGAGGATTACCGTGTCCTCCCCCTCTCTTCGGACTTCGGATAATCCTATAATATGCCAGCGCAACTTGTCTATCTCTTCTTCCAGCTCCACAATCTTCTCGTCAGTCCTCAGGGTGCGTGCGTTGTACGTTGCCAGGTCGAGTCGTCTAAGGTGGCAACCGAACCTCCACCGGAGATTCTTAGCACCCCCTGCCCCGCCGTTACCATGGTCGCCACCGTAGCCAGGAATAGCGGGGCCGCCGGGGACTGGGGGCCGTTTATTATTGTCATTGCTCATGGGGGGTATATTGCCATAGTTGCCACGCTTGGCGAGCGGGTTGGCAACCGCAGTTTTTTTATTGTATTTATGCCGTTACCAGGAAGATGCTGCTGCCCATCTCCTGCTCGTTTCCCTTTGTCGCCTTTTACGACACCCACGGGAGGATATGGGGTAGTGGATATTCTTGACCGCCACTACACGGCATGTCAGAGATTACAACAGAGGATTCCAATTTTGATCTCGGAAATACATCAGGTAGCGTTAATTGTTAAAAATAATAAAAGTGTGAGAGCGGATGTTCAACTTGCTCTCTTGCTTACGCAAATGATCATTATCGGTAATAAGACAACGTAACGCACTATACATTCAGTATAGTGAAATTACAATTCGACCACACCGTAACACATTTCCGCCACAATCACACACCAGTGTAATGTGAGGTACGTAATTACATGATAACACCAAAATATGGAAACCAACAGCAACACTACTTATCTCAATGTAACATGACAGCATCTCAGCAACACCAATCCTCCTTGACTGCACTAGAAGAATTACAACAACGAACAGAACGACGATACTATCTTAGCACTAGTCTAGTGACCGCACTCGTTGAATGACTTGAGCAGACTCTCTCGCGCACGGCACCTACAGTGAACTTTATACTGCACAAACAAGTGGGAGTTTCTCGATATACCCTCCATTGCACCTCGATCCAACCGGGTATTTTATAGACGCTCCGACTGTACTACTATTGAACAAAAAATAAAATACCTCGGTGTATACATTGATTCAACACTTTCCTGGAAATATGAAGTTGAAACACTCACCAAAAGGATCCGTAAATTAATATATGTTTTTAAACGTCTAAGAGCTGCTACAGACTTTAAGTTGCTTAAAGTGACTTATCTCGCATTATGCCAATCAATAATTACATACTGCGTAACGTCATGGGGAGGAATGTTTAAGAATTATATTCTGCAAGTTAAAAGGGCGCAAAGAGCAGTATTGAAAGTAATTCTTTTTAAACCCTATAGCTAATCTACTTCTCTGATTTATTCCAATACGGGAGTCCTGTCAGTTCGAAAATTGTATATCTTAGAGTCAATATTACACAGCCAAGCTAAAACTACTTTCGATCACGTTATTCACATGAATAGACGACGTAAAATCTAATGTTCAGGATACCTAAAGAGACATCATCGTTTGCAAATCGACAACATGTTTTTTTAAGACTTTTATTATACAATAAAATTAATCAGGCTGTGAATATCTACTCTAAACCACGCTACACTTGTAAACACACAAACACACACACGCACACACTTGGATATTCTTTATCTACTTTTACCTACTTAAACTAACAATTATGGTAGTAGCGAATATATGAATCAAGTCAGAGTAAAGGTTCCGCTCCCTCACAATGGTCAAATGTTGAAATAATTATATCATAGAAATTCGACAATTAACTAAGCATGTGTACCATTGTGATTGCAAATAAACTATTATTATTATATTATAAATTTGGAAAGGTTTTTTGTGCGTTCGTGGACTTGGAAAAGGCTTATGACAGAGTGGACAGGGATGTGTTATGGCAAACACTGAACTCATTTGGGTTGAGCACTGGGTTGATACAGGCATTGAAGTCTCTGTATAGGGACTCCAGTGCTTGTGTCAGGATCAACGGAGTCTGATTTGGCATCCATAAAGGTGTCAGACAGGGCTGTGTGGCATCCCCGTGGCTGTTCAACCTATTTATGGACAGTTGTTTGGAAAATTTGAAAGTTGAAAAATGCGGGTTAGGAATGGGTGAGTCCGACCGTCAAATGCCTTTTGTATGCCGACGATCAAGTCATATTTGCGTTGTCGGCCGCCTAGTTGCAAATGATGGTTTCATTAACGAACAGGTCATTAAAAGAAAGGGGAATGCAAGTGAACGCAAGTAAGATGAAAGTTATGGTTTTTGAAGCAGGAGAAAGTAAAACGATATGTGAAATATGAATAGAAGGGGGAATAGAGTTTGTGTATTTGGGATGTATATTTAGCAGGGATGGTAGATATGATAAGGATATAGAACGACGAGTGAACGCAGGAAATAGAGTAAATGGGGCTCTACACTCTATAGTGGCAAGTCAGAATGTGTCCAAAAAGGCACGTATGGCAATTCACAATGCTGTATTAGTCCCTACTTTAATGTATGGTAGTGAAAGTTGGGTGTGGCAGAAGAAGCACGAGAGTAGAATAAATGCTGTAGAAATGCGGTCATTAAGGAGTATGTTAGGGCTGAATCTGAATGACAGAGTGAGAAATTGTGTGATAAGAGAAGAGTGTGCTTTACATGATGTTGTGACCAGGATTTAGAAAGAAATGCTTCGGTGGTTTGGTCATGTAGAAAGAATGATTGAGGAAACAGTGACAAAATAAATTATGTTGTGGAGGAGGCGAGAGAGGTGTGTCAGGATCGTACCAAATGGAAGTCCGTAGTCTGCCTACCCCTCTGGGTGACAGGCGTGAGTATTTATGTAATGTTTATGTTATAAATTTGGTGAAAAAATTCCACCCCTAAGGATGATAGCAAATAAATAACTTCTTTTTTAGCAATTTGAAATCGGTTTTTACTTTTTGTTAAGAGTTATAATATTTAATAAGCGTTTTAGGGCAGGCAATGAGAGCTTAACCGGTTCAGTGCGAATGACACGCCAGGCGTGCCATCGATTACTTTTGTGTGTGGCGTATGACACACGAGTCGTGTCTTTTTAAAAATCGTCATAACTCGCTCAAATTGCGTTTTTAGAAAATTTATCCAGAACAAAATATTCATTATTTTGCAAGTAGTTCATGGCTGCAGCTTCGTTTCTGGATATTTTGAAATTTTTAGAAGTTGACAACCTTTTTTTACCTTGTACATGGTACTCTTTTTACTTTGTGGGTTTTCAATCATGTTGTGGAAAAATAGTCTAATAAGTAATAAATAATAGCACTCATTGCGATCGCTCACAAACTCGTTGTAAATAAATTTCTGGAAAAGAAGTCTCCTGTTAAAAAAACAATGCGTTTGTCTTATTGTTTAATTTTGCTTAAATAGGTTGAACTGCCGTCTTATTACTATAATTTGGCCGAATAGACCTACGAAGTACCATGTGCTCTTGTGATATGGTATAAGATTTATTTTTGCTTGAAACAGTTTGAAACCGTTCATGCATAAAAAAAGTAAGAATCATAAACCTTATTTTTTTCCAAATAAGGTTCTTGATTGTTTAATATTTACAAATATTATTAAGGTGAAAATTTAATTTAATAAAAACCAATGTTTTCCAGGGTGATATAGCTGTACCTACTTATAGAAATGATTTATTTATAAAACAAAAACTAGTACAAAATGTTTGTAATCTCTGCATAAAAAAGTCACTCTCAATTTCAAAGAAAACACGTAGTTACCCACTAAAAACAAGTATCCTTCCGTTTGTAACTGATGTTTGATGTCAACTAAACTTAATTAGGTCTAACACAAGTGAAAAAAGAATAAAAAAGATAATTATTTTTACACATGGCTGATGGCACAATAGGCGTCTGTGGCGCTTGACGCACCAGGCGTGTCATGAAATATTTGTTCGCCGCCACAGCTAAGTTGTCGAAAATTGGTGCCGCAACAAATCGGTTAATAAGCATAAAATAAAGTTTCGCGAAAAATTTAACAAACTATTAATCGATCATTCGATTTATCGAATCGATATAGAACATTTCTATCACGACTTTTTGTACTTTTTTCATGGATTTAATGATTTAAGGTGCTATTGTAGGATGGGATATTACCGTATAACTATCTCTTTTTGCGTATAAAGTTAATTACTTCCTTTTACCTATCAACTATCTAGGAAGATATCTATTGAAAATGTGATTTAGATTCATTATTTTAATCACGAGTTTCAAAGATATTTATATCGAGTGCTTTACATTTAGTTACTAGTTACACAATATTTTAACACAAAAAGTGTTAAAATATTTTATGTATTTAGAGCCACCTAAAAGATATAAATCCTAAAATATTCAGTTCATATTAAAAGGCAATAAATACTGCAGCGTTAAGCTTTAGTTTGGAATCTAAATAGAATAATAGTATGCACAATATAAAGGTTACTTACATACATAGTATGGATACTGGGTTCAGTACCGAAAACAAAGTATCGATATCTCACAAGCATTGATTTCTGTTCCATATCCCTCCCTAGCCGATCATTGAATTAGTACATTTCTCCGCCACCGCGGCGCTAGTTTCGTTTTGTTTACAAGATGGCTGATAATTAGTGCGAGATGTTTTTTCAAGCAATATCCCGAAAATAATGCTGTAGCCATGACCTGCGTGACAAATTAAGATAATTTTTAAAGTAAAACATTGAAAATGCCAATTTAATAGTTTTTATGGGTACAAATTTTGGCTCCTCTCTGGTGCCATAAGCCAGACAAAAAAGATTGAGGCATACGAAATTAGTGACAAATCTTGCTTTTAAGAAAAGGTTTACAATTCGTGAAGTCTTTTGAATTTACGAAATATCCACAAATGAACGCTGTAGGTATGATCTACGTGACAAATTAACCGATTAAGTGCGGATGGCACGCCAGGCGTGCTGTCAGTTATTTTTGTGTGTGGCATATGACACGCGAGTCGTGTCTTTTAAAAAATTGTTATAACTCGCTCAACTTGCGTTTTCGGAAGATTTATCTAGAACAAAATATTCATTATTTTGCATGTAGTTCATGCCTACAGCTTCGTTTCTAGGTCGTAACACTACACATTTAAATAAAACTAATTTTACGGATTTTATCGCGTATATTAACTTATTTTATATTCCCGACGTTTGGAGCACTTTACAGTACCCATGGGCACGGGGGTCTGAGGTCTATGACGTCCCAATGTCATAGTTAACCACGGCTACCTCCAGATTAAAAATTATTAATTTTTGTTCCGATCTACGCAATTGTTGCTACTTATGTAAATGATTTTTTTATAAAACAAAAAATAGTACAAAAGGTTTGTAATCTCTGCATAAAAAAAGTCACTTACTCTCAATCTCAAAGAAAACGCGTAGAAAAACACGTAGTTACCCACTAAAAACAAGTATCCTTCCATTTCTAACTGATGTTTGATGTCAATGATCTGAATGAAATGATCTACGTGACAAATTAACTGATTAATTGCAGATGACACGCCAGGCGTGCCATCGATTACTTTTGCGTGTGGCGTATGACACACAAGTCGTGTCTTTTTTTAAAATCGTTATAACTCGCTCAAATTGCGTTTTTGGAAAATTTATCCTGAACAAAATATTCATTATTTTGCAAGTAGTTCATGCATGCGGATTCGTTTCTAGACATTTTGAAAAATTGAAATTTTTAGGAGTTGACAACCTTTTTTAACTTGTACATGGTACCGTTTTTACTTTATAGGTTTTTAAAACATGTTGTGGAAAAATACTCTAATAAGAAACAAATAAACAAATAATAGCACTCATTGCGATAAAAGTTGTCGAAATTCGGTGCCGCAACGAATCGGTTAAGAACATTGGACAAGAGTCCACCGCGCTGTTTAATTGTTTTCAGGGTACTTTTTATGTCTTTGAAAATAGTTTGTCATAAAATCAAAATTCTTGATTGATGATAGATGCAGGTATTTATGAGCCGCTTACAGCATCCACTACTAAAGTTATAATCGATTAAGAATCAAAAATGTAAATGCCTTGTTATCCCGAGAACTAAGATAGAATGCCTCATTAGCAATAAAAAGGTTCTGCAGGTTTTTACACTCACCATTCAAAACACAGCAGCGTTAAGATGCTATTATTTTACGCTGGTTTTCTGTTAGGGTATGGTCTTTCCCAAGTCAAGCCGACACATTGCCACTACCATGTTAAATTTGCAAACTACTCACTCCAGGCAGCAACAGAGGCGGTCTTCTTTCCTAGTAATCGTGCTGGAGGCAGTCAAGAAAGTTTACTACGTGTTTTGCAAGCAGCTGGGGACAGAGGCTCCTCGAGGCCTTCAAATACCACCGAATCTAACACGCCAACTGGCTCAGGTACTGAAATACATCTTTAAAACTTATTAGAGGGGAATGTATTACATTTTTTTTGATATGGCTCCGACGAAAAATATGAGGGACTGATAGCAGATAAACCATCCAAATGATAAAAGAACCCATATCACATGCTATACCCATATAAGATACTAATAATAATATAATATAATAGAAGTAATAAAACTATTAATTAAATGAATACAAATAATTTTTATTTAAAATTTCAAATGAAGATGAAAGAGAGCCTTGGTAGCTCAGATTGTTAGCGCTCGTTGTAAATTTCACAGTACGTGAGCAACCTGCTGTAAGTAAGTATTGGCATCCAAGAGCGAGTCTTATCCGACACTATTCTGATGATGTGCCAGATGTCAGTCTGTACGAGATTAGAATGGCTCTCCAGCACCTTAAAAACGGCAAGGCCCCAGGCGAGGATGGAATTACAGCGGAGTTTCTTAAAGCGGGTGGAAAACCGGTACTTGAAGTTCTTCAGAAGCTCTTTAATTTCGTCTTCCAAGGTGGCATTACACCGGAAACGTGAAGCAGAAGTGCGGTAGTCTTGTTCTTCAAGAAAGGTGACAACGCTCTCTTGAAGTGTACACAGAACAGTGGTAGAGCCACGCGGCAGCTTTTGCTGTCGCACGGATGGGCCGGCTCGAACCGGGGTGGTACCACGACCTCACAGAATACCAGCGTGAAGTAGAGGTTTATCTCTGCGTTTCGCTTGGTGAGTGTAGGTGGCCGGAGGCCCTTTTTACTGGAAATGAGGCGTTCCATCTTGGTACTCACGGGTGGCAACGCATCTGCATTTTGATTCGCGAACGAGGATAGATGTAGATGTCTATGGGCCGCAGCAACCGCTTGCCATCGGGTGGATTGTGTGCTCGTTTGTCACCCTTATCCTATATAAAAAAAAGAACTACAGACCGATTTCCCTTCTGAGCCGCGTCTACGTGCTGTTTTCGAGAGTCATTACGAATCGTCTCGCGCGCAGACTCGACGATTTCCAGCCTCCCGAACAAGCCGGTTTCCGAAAAGGCTTTAGCACCTATGTGGTCTATACCACATACATACCCTTCGGCAAATTGTACAGAAGTCCGAGGAGTACAATTTGCCACTATGTCTGGTGTATATGGACTATGAGAAAGCCTTTGATTCCGTCGAAATTTGGGCGGTGCTGCAGTACCTTCAGCGGTGCCGAGTTGACTGTCGGTATATCGAAGTGCTGAAGTGTTTGTACAGTAGGGCTACGACGGTAATCCGAATACAGAACCAGAGTACGAAATCTATCTAATTGCAGAGAGGTGTAAGACAGGGTGCCGTTATATCCCCGCAACGTTTTCAAGCTTCTGGACTAGAAAGGATACGGTATTAACATCAATGGCGAATACATCACTCACCTTCGATTTGTCGACGATACAGTCCTTATGGCAGAAACGTTAGAGAACCTAACCACTATGCTTAATGACCGCAATAGTGTCTCCCAACGGATAGGTCTTAAGATGAATATAGACAAAACGAAGATCATATACAACGTCCATGTCACACCTATGCCGGTAGTTGTTCCGAGCGCTAAGCTCGAAGTTGTTGACGAGTATGTTTACTTGGGACAAATAGTCCGACTAGGTAAGTCCAACTTCGACCGAGAGCTCAATCGACGGATTCAACTCGGTTGGGCAGCGTTCGGAAAATTACGGCACATCTTCTCGTCAGGTATACCTCAAAACTTGAAAACGAGACTGTAGAACCAGTGTGTGTTGCCAGTGATGACCTATGGAACTGAGACATGGTCCTTCACTGCTGGCTGGATGAGGAAGCTCAAGATCGCTCAGCGAGCTATGAAGAGGGCTATGCTCGGAGTTTCTCTGCGTAATAAACTTAGAAATGAGGATATCCACAGTAGAACCAGAGTGACCGACATAGCCCAACGGATTAGTAAGCTGAAGTGGCAATGGGCCGGCCATATAGCTCAAAGAACCGACAATCGATGGGGGAAAAAGGTTCTCGAGTGGCGGCCTAGTACCGGCGGACGAAGTGTCCCCCCACTAGATGGAGTGACGACCTGGTAAGATATGCAGGAAGTCGATGGATGCAGGTGGCTCAGG
The DNA here is from genome assembly GCA_033319125.1 of Parnassius glacialis. Classification (NCBI taxonomy): domain Eukaryota; kingdom Metazoa; phylum Arthropoda; class Insecta; order Lepidoptera; family Papilionidae; genus Parnassius; species Parnassius glacialis. The sequence continues at coordinate 33,173,135 of JAVANC010000028.1, read as the reverse complement.
ACCGTGCTTTGTGTCATTTCTTGAGAGAGGCCTATGCTTCGCATTGGACTTGTGAAGGGCTGTAATGATGATGATAATGATGAGCAACCCGTGTTCGATCCCCCCGGCACCAATGAAATTGTTAATTGCAAATTTAAGTTCTGATTTACCATGTGCTCGGCGCTGAAGGAAAACATCGTGAGGAAATCTGCATGTCTGAGACAAAAGAAAACAAAATACGAAGACATGTGAAGTTCGCCAACACGCATTGAGGCAGCGCGGTGGACACTTCCTTGCCCTAAAACCCTCTCAGAAATGAGTGGCGGCCTGTGCCCAGCAGTGGGACGTTAAAAAATAATTAGCTAAGATTCTGAGTCTTACTTTGAGGAGCACCTACCGCTCTCTCTCAATTTCGTGCACTATCGCTGTTACCTCTAATCGCAGCAATCCAAACACTAATACTATTCAAACTAGGTAAGACACGTAATTTTATTTTATTACGCGGATCCAAACTAATTAATTTTTACATATTTAATATGATGCATTGCCGCAAAGTAACGCAAGATTATATTTATTGATTAATCGTAATTAGGGTTCAGTACCCCAAAAGGAAAAAACGGAACCTTAATAGGATCACATTGTTGTCCGTCTGTCAAGACTCTTTTTCTCAGGAACGCGTGGAGGTATCGAGCTATCGAGATATCATATCAAATATTCAAGTCTACTGTCCCTTGGAGCTGTGAAAAAATCATACTTCTAAGCCAACGCAATCAAAAGATACAGCTGTTTATGCCGCAAATTTCCGTGAACGCAGAATCTTAAAATTTGGTACGAAGCAACGTATAAAGGAAAATTTGCGAAAAGCATAAATTCTTAGTTTCATCATATAATAAAAATATTTTTAATAATTTTAAACTTATATACCTACGGATTTGTTCGGAACCCTCGGTGCGCGAGTCCGACTCGCACTTGGCCGGTTTTTTTATCACTTACTGTTTCAAAATGAAGCAAGTAATAATAGCTTTAAGCTCACAAACCCGCCTGAACAGCATGTTCATACGGGCAATATCAATTGTGAAGTGCATAAACTATAAAAAGGTCTTTGTCCATCTGTGGGTTTAAAAAAGTGCATGTAAAAGAAAGATTTTCCTGGTTTTTCACTGAATAGTTACTAATGAAACAACTTTACATGTTTTCCGTGCCTCGGAATGCACGTAAAGCTGTTGGTCCTGCACGTCATATTTCTCCGGTCGTGTGGGATTGCCGTCCCAACGGACTATGAGAATGAGTAAAAAGATTGCACTTGTGTTTGCAAACTCATTAGTGTACTATAGTCCTATCCAGCACATATGACCAGTCTTAATTGAGACTGGCCGTCACGACTGAAATTCAGTATAAAAGACATTTCATTACCAATGACAATGGCGCAGTCAGAGTGATAATTATTTCACAGGTACCAGCCGCGCATTAATAACTTCAGAAATGTTCAGTGAAGCTATATCGGAGGCCATTAACAGAGCTGGCAGTCGAAATACAGCTAGCACACCTATGGATCAAAGCACCGCAGGTAAACTATGATTGCACTACGCTTTAGTTCCTATTTCAATTAATCATGAAACAGGTTGAAAATAATATGTATTTTTCCACACATCATATTGAATATTCCTATATTACTCGGAATCATATTTTTTTTTTACAATAAAGATATCAAAATAATTTGTCGTAATGGTTCAGAATGTAGTTAACGGAACTACGAGTAGCTAAGACGTAAACGTCTTTGTCACATTTTGGTAGGATTGCTGGGGAAAGTTGGGAAGGACCATGCTGGCGATCTTTATAAATGAGTGACCGATATGAACTGTATAATTATTATTAGCCAAGATTCTGATTGACACTTTGTCAATGGCAGAAGGCTAGAAAATTATAGCGCACGTAGTCGTCGGTGGCACAATCTGAAGTGGTATCGATGTGGCGTTGATGTCCGTTGATGTGACGTTGATGTCCGTTGATGTGACGTTGATGTGACGTTGATGTGCGTTGATGTGACGTTGATGTGCGTTGATGTCACGTTGATTTACGTTAATGGGCGTTAATGTGACGTTGATGTGGCGTTGATGTGTGTTGATGTGACGTTGATGTGGCGTTGATGTGACATTGATGTGGCGTTGTTGTGCGTTGATGTGACGTTGATGTGCGTTGATATCGCTCAATAGTCGCACGCCGCACTGGGTCACTGGAATCCTCTCTGCGCGTTGATGTCCTAACAGACTACACTCGGAATACTAGTGTAAAATGGCATTTGCATATTACATTTCATAATTAACTGTGTAATATTATTGTAAGTTTTTGTATTTGTAAAGATAATTCATCTAGTTTTGTTGCTGGTTCTTCTCAAGACATAGGAATTTTCGGAACCACTTTTAAATAAACAAAAGTTTTTCATATAGAAAATCTATTTGATTCTATTAAACCAATCGGAGTTTCTATACATGATAGAATACATAATGGTGGTACAATTATATCTTGATTATATTGTAGGTCTCAATTTCTTTTGCAATGTGTCTATGAAAAAATTAATTTATATTTTAGCGTCGTCGTCACAGAGCCCAGTTGGAACGAGGGATGAAAATTTTAGCACTCAATTAAATCATATGCATGAGATGGGACTTTTGGATGATGCTCTAAACGTACGCGCGCTGCTTATATGCTCAGGTAAAAAAAAATCCCCGTCGTAAAAAAGTGCCCGTCCCCCCTGCTCGGACGGCAGTAAGGTCTCGTCTAACCACAGATTTGCGTATAGATGAACACCGTGATAGGAAAACTAACACTGGGACATAATCGACATCCTCATCATCTTCAGTCCCTCTTTTTATATAATCTGATGTCTGTCCCTGAGCCCGACGATACTAAAAGCCATCTGGCTAACATCATAGAAAATGGGTTATTTTGAGTTGTTAGTAAAATTATCAAGAAAATGCTGCTGGCCCGTCTTCTGTTTCATTTCCTTCTGTTGCCTTTTACGACACCCCGCCGGCCGATACGGGCTAGTGGATTATTTTAAGCCGTTATGGTTATGAATGATGCACGTGTGGTTGTCATTTAGGTAATCTATTAACTATTTCATGATTCATTCAATGGATATAACATTTAAAATATAAAACAATAACCTTTAATCTCGGTATTGATTATGAAGCACCGGGACAAAATTTATGAAGATATTTTAGGTACTGTAGAATTTTTCACAGTAACCTAGTGAAATATAGAATAGAAAGTACATTTATTAAAGGAAACAATCGTTTTTGGGTCCACTAGATATTTTACCGTAACTTAATTTTATTACATATTTATTTTAGTAAACAGCCTAAACATTTTATAAAAATCTAACCGGAATCATGAAATCTAAAAAAAAAGTTGTTTTGATATTTGTATTCTTGCTAATGTAATATGAAAAAAATGCGTGTAACGAACACGGGTATATATAAGTCCTCAGTTACCTTGCTTTTACATTGATACTAGCGCCATCTCATAGGCTGCAGAAGCACTACACAGTTTTACACATTTTGTTCAAGACATGGCGCTACTGCCGGCATGGATTATTGCATATGATTTATTATTTATTTCAATAAATATTAAAACAGTTATTATTTCACTGTAAATGCTATAACATTTTGGACTTTAGGTATAGCCAGGGGTATAAAAGTCCTCAGTAGCTTGCTTTTACTTTGATACTAGCGCCATCTCACAGTCATTAAAAGCACTATTTACCCAATATTTTTACAAAAGATGGCGTCACTGCTGGCATTCATTGGTTTATTTCTCAGTATTCCCCTTAGATACGGTAAAACTAATATTAATTTTGTAATCTATAGGTTATAACGAATAAATTGAGATATATTTCATTAGGTTACGCCATAATTTGTGGCGCTCTTTCTCCATACAAAAAGAAATTCCTTAGGCGCTTTTTAATTTTAATTACCTTAATTCCTATCTCGCAGAAATATGGTAATATTTCTGTCTGCGGCAGTCCAGAAAAAAGTATATAAAAAAAACTATAATATTTTTAACGAGTTTATAGAGTAGATAGCGTCCCGCTAGCTTACGTTTTCGCTTACATTTTTTGAATTTATTTACAAAATATCATCCCATATATTATATTGTCATGCAAAATCAACTCAAAGTTATTAAACATTTCACAAGTAAATATGTGAACTGTTCATCAAATTTTCATATTACATCAAGCGATTATGGAGAGTATTATGGGGGATGTAATTTGATCGAAAATAAATAAAATACGCTATGTAACATCTTTACAGGCAGGCAGAACGAAATTATAACGGATTCTCATGTGACAGTGAGAACCTTTAAGAAGTGCTAGGATTAGAAAATAGTTTTATTGAATAAAACTGTAACTCAAACTAATCTAATTTTCACAAATAATTTCTCATTTGATTTGTCATAATTGCGTGCTCTGTTGACGTTTAATTTTGAAATTGTTTTTGTGTATAAAAAAATGTTAAATCTTTCAGGTGACGTCAACGCAGCTATAAATCTGGTATTTAGTGGCGCCATTGGTGATGAATAAAACAATTAATTTCTATCTTATTTGGAAGCTATTGTTAATATAATGTATCTTTGGCATGTTATAATTTAATATAAGATTGTAACGATATACAATTTTTCTGATTCCATACCGATACCGATTATTGTAATAAATATAGATACCGATGTACCCGACTACCAGAATGTATTTTTCTTTAGGTGCTTGTATGTGTCTCTGTGTACAATATTATAGACATTTTTTTCAATATAAAATTAATAATTTTTATCATTATAAAATGTAATTAATTATGTTTATAATATAATCTATTTATGATTATAAATAACATAATCTCAGTAACTGGAAATCATTTTTCACAGACTTGTTTAGAAAACAAAGTTAATTAAAATTATTTCCAGTCTGTTACCCTCATCACTTTGTATGAGGCTGGTGGCTGCAAAAATAGTCGTTCCGAGACAACTGTGATCTACTAGGATTTTTTTTCTTTGTTTAAATTACGGCTCATTGGATTAAATGTTATTGATGTTCAGTTCCAAAAAAAAAAAACTTGATCTGTCTTTTCTTGCAGTTTTTATTTTAAATATAGTTTAAAGGTGTCTATAATTTACTAAAGAACCCACTTGTAAAGTTCAGAGCCCATTTCCTTGGTTCTTTTGTGTCTTTGGGTTGATATTAGAAAAGTAGATTACAAGAATTTATAATTTCTGTTGGACTTGGGTTGTAACGGTATAAACAAAAAACACTATTTTAATCAGAAAATCAACGTTTATTACAGTGTTTATAATAATACTCGAATCAGAAGAGATCACAACAAAAAAAGACTTGAAACACTCTGTGGGTTTAATAAATAAATAATAACCTTCTAATTTTAATGAGTGTACATTTTTAAATCAGTCTACAACATCACTGTTTAATAACTACAGGAGGCGCTCGGTAATTCGGCACCGAAATTTTTTTTTCTCTATGCCGGATTGCTGGAACTACCGGATTATTGGATTTGTATTAGAAATACATGTGCAAAAGTTTATACAGTGTGTGGCGTAATGAATGGATAATATGGTACCTGCGGGTAGAGGACGTTGTGGCGGTTGAGAAAAATATGTTTCACTTGTAGTAAAGTCCCTCGGTTTTCGAGATAATTCGACATTTTCGAAAATTCAAAAAAAATTACAGCCTTTGCCACTCTTTTTCGTGGCAAGACTTCAAATGAAGGAATTCTTTCAATCTATTTTTTGTTTAGTATTCCTGGACAGAAGCACTGTCACAGTTTTTAGGGGCGCAAGCATAGTTTTTTTAAACAAAAATCTAACTCAAATTTCATGATTTGCTTATTAATATCCTAAGTTTAACCTAACGTGGTGTAAAAAAAAACATGGCCACCTGAGTGCCAAATTAAGAAAAAACATGCCTGTTTCATTGAGATTCCGAAATCGTATAACTCACTGTATTTCCAGCGTTTAATGCAAAATAAATTCTTATTACAATAGTGCTAAAATTTACTTCGTTACTTGAAATTAAGTTAAAAATATTGATTTCATAACTGTGGGATTTAATAATGAAGGAAAACGAGGGAAAATAAACATTTTAAAATATCGTTTTATTAAATTAAATTTTACAAAAGGTGTTCAAAGTGGCCACCATGAGCTCTAATACATGCTCTACACCTTCTAATGAATGATCGCTTTATTCTGCTTGCATGTCTCATTTCAGTAAATTTTTGTGCAGCCATTTGCACACGCTCCCGTAGCTGGTCCACTGAGGTAATAGAATCTTTGTAGATCTTCTCGTTGAGGCATCCCCAGTAAAAAAGTCGAGTGGGTTAAGGTCCGGTGATCATGGGGGCCACAAAATTGTCCCTAATCGCCCGATCCATCTTCTGGGATACATTTAAATTTAGTTGAAATAATCTCGAGCGCTACGGGCGTAATGGGCGGGGCAACCATCGTGCTGAAGCCACATTCTTCTCTCTTCTAACGAAACGTTTTCCAATAAAGTGGGGAGATCGTGTCTTAAAAAATGCAAATAGCTCTCTGCGGTCAATGTTCCTGGTAATTCGAATGGACCGATAATGTTGCCGTTTAGGATCCCAGTCCAAAGGCTTATTTTTAATTGATACTGGGACCCATCTTCTCTCACCAAATGAGGGTTGGTGAGCTGCCAACTGTGCAGATTGTGCATATTAAAATATCCGTCTTTTATGCACGTGGACTCGTCGCTCCACAGAATTTTATCAAAGAATTCGGGATCATTGTTCAATTTTGTTAGCATGTTTTCGCAGAATTCAACTCTTGCGGGATATTCTCTTGGCAGCAAACATTAAACACGCTGATAATGAAATGGGTGTAAATTCTCTTGTTTTAATATCCCATGCACTGTTCTAGCGGATATGCCTGTGTGTATTGCTATGGTGCGCACAGAGGTGGTCGGATCAGCTTCGATTTCATCATGTACATCCTCTTCGTTGTGTACTCATGGCTTCCCGGAGCTTGTTCCGGCGATACCAGCTCCAGGTATTCTGCCCTCCATTAATGCATTATGCACGCGAGTAAACACTCGATAATCGGGATGTCGTGCATTAGGGAATCTTTCCCGATACAGTGCTGCAGCTCGATTGGCGTTACCACCACACTCGCCGTAGATTAAATGCATTTGGGCATAGTCAAAACTAGTGTATAGCTGAGGCATTGCAGTTAATAGAAAATCCAAATCACGAAGCAAATCAAGTCCGAAGTCACAGCACAAAGTCGTTACACCAAATTAAAAAGTCCAAATCGATAGGCAAAATTAAGTCCAAGATCACAACACAAATCGATAAATTTCAATCCAAAGCAGGGTAAAACGATGTTGCACAGGAGTAGTATGATATATATACACTGACTTAAAAAAACGCTTAGCCCACAAATCACAAATATGAAAAGGATGTCTGTTACACGAGTGAGTCACTAATTCGTCTTTCTTTTTCACTCATGGCATGAACGAGCAGGATAGATGTACCGTCGGTTTATTGTTGCTAGTGTAAAGGCGGATTTATATTTGCATGATGTGTTGTGTCGTGACGGGCTCTGACGTGATGACTAGTGTTCACATCTTTATGTTGTGTTCTGACGGCCTCTGACGATATTTTGAATCAATACAGTCATAGCTCTCGGAGAGTTCATACGCTTACAATGTTTTCCCATGAATCATCCGACTCTGATTCAGAGTATGAAGAAGATATTGGGTTCATCCAGTGAATAATAAAAAGTCTAAAGGCGAGTTTCACTGTCTCGTTAAAGAGATTGAGAACGATGCTCAAAGATTTCATCAGTATTTTAGAATGTCCAAGGCACAGTTCGAGGAAGTTCATTCATTGATTGAAGGGGACATAAAAAAAATATATACGAAGTTTCGTAAACCTATAGGGACAAAAGAAAGCTGTGTGTTTAAGGTAAGGATTTATTTGTTTTTTTTTTTAACATTATTAGTAAAGACAGGTAATCAGTTATCATCAGAAAAGTCTGCATTGCTATAATATGATGAGATGTTATCTTCTTCAAAATTATAAAGTGTTGAGGCCGATTGTTGAGAGTTGATGTTGTAGAGAGTTGGTATAGCTGGGACTGCTGGAAATGTCGTCATGGATGTGGATGGTTGAATGGGTAGCTGGAGTGGCAGCGGTTGTTGTGGCCGAGTAACTATCTGGTGAGTCACATTAATTGGTGTTCTAAGAATTTGTGCTTGTGTCTGAAGTTTCCTTATTTCAGCTTGTGATACAGCAGTGTGCAAATCCAATTTTATTTTGGTCTGATCTAGTTTCGGAAGTTTTTTAACTGCTTTGCTCATGCTCAGAAAAAACAAGTCTGTTTCATCCGTCATATTATCCTGCTGCTGCTTTGAATGATGCTTATGGATTCTCAAATCGTGCGAAGACTTCATCATATCATATAGATCCTGTAAGTTTGGTTTTCTAACAGGCTGTTGGGAGTGCGAGGAACTACCAGTATGTGGTGTTGCTGGACGAGAATTGTCTGATTGAGTACTTTCTGAGTGAAATTCTGGAGATTCAGGTGATGAAAGATTTGTTGTTGTCGACCTTGATTCCATAAATGGCTGTAAAAAACTCATTTGTTCTTCATATTTCCATGGCGGGATAAATTGAGCGGCTTGCCCACTTTTTTTATTTTTACAGCGTTTCAATGCGTTGACGTAGCTATTTCGTAATTTATTCCAGTCACCTTTACATTTTTCCGCTGAAACAAAAATAAATTATCTGTGTTTTTATATTACAGATTTATGGCAACTGGAAATTCTTTTCGATCATTAGGGTTCAATTACCGTATGGGGTTTGCTACAGTAAAGATCATAGTAGAACAAGTATGTAACGCAATTTGGAAGAATTTGGCCCCTATTGTCATTACAATAGGGGCCAAATTCTTCCAAATTGCGTTATTGCGTTAAAAATTGGGGCATTGCCCCAGCCTACAGAACGAATGTGGAGAGAGATTGCGAAAGGATTCGAAAATGTATGGCATTTTCCGAATTGTATTGGAGCATTGGATGGAAAACATATTTCTATAATATGTCCAATAAATGCAGGACCCACTTATTATAATTATAAAAATGAGCATTCTATTGTACTGCTTGCACTTGTTGATGCGCATTACAGATTTATTATGGTAGATGTAGGAGCGTGTGGCCGAAATAGTGATGGTGGCATTTACCAAGAGTCGTTAATGGGAAAAATGTTTGAAAGCAGTCAATTAAATGTGCCACCGAATAAACCTATTAACCAAAATACAGAACCTTTACCCTACACTATTGTGGCAGACGCGGCATTCTCACTGAAAACGTATTTATTAAAACCGTACAGTAAAGCTAAATTAGTTAACAATAACCCAAATAAAATATTTAATTATCGCTTATCACGTGCTCGCCGTACTGTAGAAAATGCATTTGGAATATTACGAGCTAGATTTAGAGTGTTTCAGGGACCTTTACAAGTACAGTAAGTAACAGTGGTAGAGCCACGCGGCAGCGTTTGCTGTCGCACAGATGGGCCGGCTCGAACCGGGGTGGTACCACGACCTCACAGAATACCAACGTGAAGTAGATGTTTACCTCTGCGTTTCGCTTGGTGAGTGCAGGTGGCCGGAGGCCCTTTTTACTGGAAATGAGGCATTCCATCTTAGTCCTCACGGGTGACAACGCATCTACATTTTGAATTGTAATAGAGGATAGATGTAGATGTCTATGGGCCGCATTTTTTCTCCTATCTCCTCCCAAACAGATGCTCTAATGGATTGGTCCCTATATTCTTTACATTTGGTGTCATAAATCACTTTATATTGTCGTACTATTTCTATCAAGTCGTCCATACTTTAAATTCTTTTTTAAAACTTTAAATCGAGTGGATAAACAAAAAACGCACGTGGCTCTGACGCGTCACAACGCAATACTGTCGCGTGCACACTTGTCTGATGCGTCGCCAGGCGGCCGCTCCCCTGCCCACCCACCTCCACCCCTCTGATGCGATCGGAATCTCGTCTGATGCGTCGCATCAGAAGCCATCACAACAGATCGCGACACACAAATATAAATCTCACCATACTAAATGTATGAAACCGATACCATTGTGATGCGTCACAACACAACACGTCAGACAAATGTAAATCCGGCTTAATTAACCGACCTATTCCAAGAATTATATTCTCTATCTGGTAGAGGGGTCCTTTCTGCGAATTCAATGGGCTATGCAGGCCGTTGTTTTAAAAACAATTTTAAAAACAAGGTTTACATTAAACTAGGCCTTTGACTCATTGTAATAGGAATTTCTTTTATATTAAATGCTGGAAATACAGTGAGTTATACCATTTTGGAATCTCAATGAAACAGGCATGTTTTTTCTTAATTTGGCACTCAGGTGGCCGTATTTTTTTTACACCACGTTAGGTAATAAACTTAGGAAAAAAATAAGCAAAACATGAAATTTGAGTTGTCTTTGTTTAAAAAAAAACTATGCATGCGCCTCAAAAATCATAGTTTACATTCGATAGCGCTTCTATCCAGGAGTCTTGCCAAGAAAAAGAGTGGCAAAGGCTGTAATCTTTTTGAATTTTCGAAAATGTCGAATTATCTCGAAAGCCGGGGGCCTTTTACTAAACATGAAACATATTTTTCTCAACCGCCACAAGGTCCTCTACACGCAGGTACCATATTATCCATTCATTACGCCACAACCTGTATATATAGGAAATAAATTCTTCATATAGATTTTAACAGTAAACGATTACATTAATTTAGGTCGCGTACTTTATTATAAAAATAAAATTGGTAACATTTTTTTTCTTAATCAATAATGACAATATGTATGTATGTACGTTGTCTCATTATGATTACTTTAAACATTTTAAATTTTTTCAGTTGCGGAACCGGAAGATGATGATTTGTCGAAAAAAATCAACAGTTTAGCTTGTTTCTAGCTACAGTATTTTATTGATAATTAATTGTAGTGTTATACTACTTACATTTCATTGTACACTAATTCTCCATTCTGTTTTGATATTCTGCATTCATGTTTTGCATCACTTTATACTATTTTTTTCATTCTGTTTTTGATTTTCTGCATTTATATTTTGCATCACCTTGATTTCTATAGGATCCTGTAACGTTTTTACACAATAACATATCATTTTACTTCGTATTTTCACACTATTTATCACTTTTAAAATAGCTGTCAATGAAGTCTTACCTTTTATGGTATTTTATTGAATTCTCTGTAACTCTACAATTTCAGGCTTCATGCACGCAGCCGTGCATAAGTTTTTCCTATGTGAATCATATCTCAATTCATACTTAAATGTAATAATTTCTTAATAAAAGTCCAAAAACCAAAAATTGGTTTTTATGACAACTACTATTTATACCGTTGTCATGGCAATTTTTATTCAAATTCGTTACCGATATAATGTTTTATCTCGATATTTTCACATAAATACTCTTTTGCTCTAGGTCATTTACAATAAATTTCCTTTTAATTTAAATAATTTTTCCGTTCTCTGTAGAAAGATATAAAAGCCGAACAATCGGTGAAGAAAGACAGTCTTGCTTCAGTTCTCGTATCGGAAGCATCTTCTAAAGGCCTTATCCCGGGGCCGCTCAGCCCCGGGATCCTGCAAGCCTCTATCCTGCCTGAAGCCACTGGACTCTACGATCCGTTGCTCTGCCTGAAGTCGCCGGATCCTACAAAACGTTGCTCTGCCTGAAGTCGCCGAGATCCCACAAGTCTCTACTCTACCTGGAGTCGCCGGAACCTACAGACCTCTGTTCCGCCCGAAATCACCGGAACCTACAAACCTGAAAATGTAGTGTTATACTACTTACATTTCATTGTACACTAATTCTTCATTCTGTTTTGATATTCTGCATTCATGTTTTGCATCACTTTATACTATTTTTTTCATTCTGTTTTTGATTTTCTGCATTTATATTTTGCATCACCTTGATTTCTATAGGATCCTGTAACGTTTTTACACAATAACATATCATTTTACTTCGTATTTTCACACTATTTATCACTTTTAAAATAGCTGTCAATGAAGTCTTACCTTTTATGGTATTTTATTGAATTCTCTGTAACTCTACAATTTCAGGCTTCATGCACGCAGCCGTGCATAAGTTTTTCCTATGTGAATCATATCTCAATTCATACTTAAATGTAATAATTTCTTAATAAAAGTCCAAAAACCAAAAATTGGTTTTTATGACAACTACTATTTATACCGTTGTCATGGCAATTTTTATTCAAATTCGTTACCGATATAATGTTTTATCTCGATATTTTCACATAAATACTCTTTTGCTCTAGGTCATTTACAATAAATTTCCTTTTAATTTAAATAATTTTTCCGTTCTCTGTAGAAAGATATAAAAGCCGAACAATCGGTGAAGAAAGACAGTCTTGCTTCAGTTCTCGTATCGGAAGCATCTTCTAAAGGCCTTATCCCGGGGCCGCTCAGCCCCGGGATCCTGCAAGCCTCTATCCTGCCTGAAGCCACTGGACTCTACGATCCGTTGCTCTGCCTGAAGTCGCCGGATCCTACAAAACGTTGCTCTGCCTGAAGTCGCCGAGATCCCACAAGTCTCTACTCTACCTGGAGTCGCCGGAACCTACAGACCTCTGTTCCGCCCGAAATCACCGGAACCTACAAACCTCTGTCCCGCCTGCAGTCACCGGATCCTGCAGGCCACTGCGCTGTCTGAAGTCGCTGAGGTTCCTGCAAGCTCCTGTCTGGGCTGAAGTCGCCGATCCTGCAATCGCCGCATTCACCTGAGGTCGTCCCCTAGAGACGCCCACGCCTACCCACCTACGCCGTGCGTGCTCGTTCCAGGCGCTGAGAGCACGCTTGGGATCTTCGGACTCAGCTACGACATAAATCTTTTTTTTATTACCTTTTTTTTTAAAAAATAATTTGTAAATCACATCATCCATCCTCACATTCATATTTCATTTTTTTTATAAAATTGTAAATACTCTTTTAAAAACTTAAATATATTATTGTCTTGGTCTATTTGGTTGTTTTGCTGATCGTAGGTTAGGTTTTCCTTCTCTTTTAATTGTCGCTTCACGACATAATATCTTCTTTTAACTTCCTTAAAGTCAGTAAATGGTTGCCTGAAGCATTGTTTTCCTCTGCCCAACTGATATCTATAGTTGTTAGAGCATCTTCAGCTTCCATTGAGCTTTTTGTGGGATCATAGAAGGTCACATCATCTTGTTCAGGAGTAGAAACAGCATTATTTATTATTTCGTCACCCGTCATTACCGGTTGAGAATCCGAGTTTTCCGCAAACCACTCCTTGATGTCTTGTTCAGTCAGCTCTGTCTGTTGATTTTGAAACAACATCTATTTGAGTTCTGCAAGTGGTAATTCATCCTCTGGATTTCACTCTTCTCGTTCACGATTTTGATTCAACCAAGGCCACAATTTTTTTCCACGAAGATTTATTTGCTTTCTCAGGTATGTTATTCCATGCTTCAGTCACGTTAAACGGCACATCTTTTAGGTTCATGTCCTTTAGTGTTTTTGAAAGGGACAGCTCAGAGACACGCAAGACAAGCAAGTTGACTATATATTTGTGAGATTGAGTGATTTACTTGACTGACTTATTTAATTAATTACTTCGATAACCGACTGAGACCAGACCTCTGTCACTCGTGCTACCTGCGTGAAATAATTACCTACAATCGGGAGCTGCCCTAGGGGTAGATCGCAGTGGGGGTTAGCGCGCTCTATACGATTGAATGTTAGTTTTTTTTAAAGCTAAATAATTAATGTAAATACTCGTTGAAATAGTTTTAATGTAATTTAATAATATATATATATATATATATATATATATATATAATCTATCCATTTGATAAATTATAACGTCGTTCCTACTATAATTATTGCGGGGATGGATACTTAATAAATACTAAATAAAAGGATTCAGATATATCATTTCTTAAGTTACCGAAGGATAATGAATGGTAAATTTATTTCATTTTTTGTTAGATAGGTTATACTTATAGCGAAAAAATAAAATTTTAACAGTGGTTTTAACGCGGCAGCTTTTGCTGTCGCACGGATAGGCCGGCTCGAACCGGGGTGGTACCACGACCTCACAGAATACCAGCGTGAAGTAGAGGTTTACCTCTGCGTTTCGCTTGTTGAGTGCAGGTGGCCGGAGGCCCTTTTTACTGGAAATGAGGCATTCCATCTTAGTCCTCACGGGTGACAACGCATCTGCATTTTGATTCGCAAACGAGGATAGATGTAAATGTCTATGGGCCGCGGCAACCACTTACCATCAGGTGGACTATGTGCTCGTCTGTCACCCTTATCCTATAAAAAAAAATTAAGTAATAATTTAACTATAGAAGTAATACCTAAGTACTTTATTGCAAAACTTATTTGAAATTTACTTCACTACCCAAGCACCTACTTACATACTCGACATGCGCAAAACGGTACCCGAAGAAGTGATGCAACATCACACATCACTTTTGTTAGAGTGATATCACTTTGTGATATTACCATCACCCTAAACATCACTCGAGATTTTGGCATTACAGGCAACTGAGTACCGACAATAGTACTGGTATCTATCGATCACATTCGACGGACGACACTCGTATCACTTGAGAAGTAATGCAACAAAACAAGTTTTAAGTAATTATTGTTTTAAGTAACATTCTTTTTGAGCAAATAAGTTTTATGTGTGTGTATGTAACTATTATTTATTCTGTGATATCGTGTAGTATAGTAGTAGGTAGGTAGGTAGGTATATACGTACGGTAGGCATGTATGTGTGTATAGTACACGGACCGCAATAGGTATGTTATGCAGTTGAGTATATTTATGCATATTTAATCACGAGTGGAAAGTTGATTTTCCTTCATACTTAGGCCCACGAACGAACGAAATAACAAAAAGGGGCTCCATCCAGGCTTAGGACTGTCAATCTTCGATTGTTTGAAGAAAGGCGTATTTAAAAATCAACTTATATACAATTGGTCCGAGAGCTCATGACGCATTTTTCATGAAGTGTTTGATGCATCATGAAACTTTGTTTAAAGGTATCAGTCGACTCAATAAGCAGGTATATCACTGTCTGCCTGACCTACCGGGGTACACCTGGTACTGCGCATACAGGTAAGTCGCAAAAAAAATTGCCCAAAAAAAAGTGTTTGATTCAAATAATAATAATGACTATCCGTCAGCTAAGTTGATAGAGAATTAAGAAAAAAAATGGCAGACACTTCTGAAGGGGTTTACATAGGGGCAGACTACCTCAAAGTTGTATTTTCAAAAATTCCAAAAAAAGTGTTTGATTCAAATAATAATAATGACCATCCGTCAGCTAAGTTGATAGAGAATTAAGAAAAAAAATGGCAGACACTCCTGAAGGGGTTTACATAGGGGCAGACTACCCCAAAGTTGTATTTTCAAAAATTCCAAAAAAAGTGTTTGATTCAAATAATAATAATGACTATCCGTCAGCTAAGTTGATAGAGAATTAAGAAAAAAAATGGCAGACACTTCTGAAGGGGTTTACATAGGGGCAGACTACCCCAAAGTTGTATTTTCAAAAATTCCAAAAAAAGTGTTTGATTCAAATAATAATAATGACTATCCGTCAGCTAAGTTGATAGAGAATTAAGAAAAAAAATGGCAGACACTTCTGAAGGGGTTTACATAGGGGCAGACTACCCCAAAGTTGTATTTTCAAAAATTCCAAAAAAAGTGTTTGATTCAGTCTGCCATTTTTACAGCGTGTTTATTATGTACATATAATAAAAAAATATCACAAAAGGGCAGAAAGTTTCTCCGGGGGTTAATAGTTAAAAAATATTTAAATAAATCTTGCGAGGAAAGCAGACAAATGTGCCGCGGGTTGTAAAGAGTGCGACAGAGAGCGACGGTCGCCGATATGTCTTTAGTCATTCTTCGCGCTCCCATTGCGAATCACATGATCTTGTACAGTTGTTAGAACTAACATGTAATATAATGCATAAGCATGTTATTACACATAATATGACTATATTATATTTTTTTATAAATTATATATTTTATTAGATGAATATTTCAAGAAGTAGATAAAAATGAAGTTTACTCAAATGTACAACAATAATTACAGCTAATGGAGATTTTTTATTAGGTAGTTACAATGAAAAAAATTCTGACAAAATTAAAGAAAAAAATATATCTATAATAAATATATAAATTAATACATATATTTTGTTAGTTTTCGCTTTAACTGTCACTGAAATCCGACTCTTCACCATCGGTTGATTCGTCACTTTCAAACAAGTCTTCACTTTGACGAGAAATCAATTCATCATCTGTAAAAAAAATAATCATTAGTAAATGACAATCAATAAAATAAAATAAATTAATTTCAAAATATTACATTCAAAACAGGGGGTCATTGTAGAAGCGTGCTCGTCGCGACCCCTGCCAGCCCTTTTCAGGGCTGCTATTCTACACAGCTGCGCACCCATGCCAACGAGGGTTAGGGCGTCCCCCCAAGGCGACGCACACCAGCTAGTCCCCGTTGGTGTGGAATGCAGCGCGCAAAGCGGCGATGGGGACCGCCACCCGTCACGCACAGCCCGAAACGGCGGAAGGTGGAGGACAGAGTGCAGAGTTGGCACGTGGAATGTTAGAGGAGGCATGAAAGATAAGACGAATGAGTTGATTGAAATAATGAAAGAAAGAGAATTAGATGTCGTGTGTATGTCGGAGACCAAACGAAAGGGCAGTGGTACTGAAGAGCTCCCTGGCGGGGCGTTAGCGCTATGGTCCGGAGTCCCGGAGAGCGAGAGCACCCGCCAGGGAGTGGGGGTGCTGCTGTCGTCTCGGTTGGTCGATGTTATGACTGAATATAAGGTTGTGAACTCAAGACTTCTCTGGGTTCGCTTTAAATTGGGACTGACGAAGTTATTCTTTTTGGCTGTTTATGCGCCGGTAGCTTCGTCGTCCAGGGCTGAGCTGGAGGAGTTTTGGGAGAATGTAAGAGAAGTTCTAGATTTGGCTCGGGGAAACGAAAGAATTGTTGTGTGTGGTGATTTGAATGGATGGGTTGGTACCGCCCGACCAGGGTACGAGTCGGTGCTTGGAAAGTTTGGCGATAAAAGGGTTAATGGTGCTGGCAAGCTTATACTGGCGGTATGCAAGGAAAAGGGTCTTCTTGTGACAAACACTATGTTTAATCACAAGAAAATCCATATGTATACTAGAGAAAGAAAGAATGAGAGAAGTATGATCGATTTGTTTCTGGTGGATGACCGACTGCGAAAACAGGTGATGGACACGCGAGTGTTCAGGGGTGCTGACCTGGGAACGGATCACTATCTAGTGATTACTAGATTTAGGGGTCTGTTCGCGGGTTGGCGCTACCGGACGGCAGTAACAGAACCACAGTCGGTCTGTCGCATCCGAAGCTGGAAGCTTCAGGAAGCGGATACTAGAGACAAATATCATGCGAGGGTAGCCGAAAAGACCTGTCACCCATGTTTAGCGTCCAAACGGGCGTAAAACAGGGAACAATTAATTTATTTTATTTTATTGATTGTCATTTACTAATGATTATTTTTTTTACAGATGATGAATTGATTTCTCGTCAAAGTGAAGACTTGTTTGAAAGTGACGAATCAACCGATGGTGAAGAGTCGGATTTCAGTGACAGTTAAAGCGAAAACTAACAAAATATATGTATTAATTTATATATTTATTATAGATATATTTTTTTCTTTAATTTTGTCAGAATTTTTTTCATTGTAACTACCTAATAAAAAATCTCCATTAGCTGTAATTATTGTTGTACATTTGAGTAAACTTCATTTTTATCTACTTCTTGAAATATTCATCTAATAAAATATATAATTTATAAAAAAATATAATATAGTCATATTATGTGTAATAACATGCTTATGCATTATATTACATGTTAGTTCTAACAACTGTACAAGATCATGTGATTCGCAATGGGAGCGCGAAGAATGACTAAAGACATATCGGCGACCGTCGCTCTCTGTCGCACTCTTTACAACCCGTGGCACATTTGTCTGCTTTCCTCGCAAGATTTATTTAAATATTTTTTAACTATTAACCCCCGGAGAAACTTTCTGCCCTTTTGTGATATTTTTTTATTATATGTACATAATAAACACGCTGTAAAAATGGCAGACTGAATCAAACACTTTTTTTGGAATTTTTGAAAATACAACTTTGGGGTAGTCTGCCCCTATGTAAACCCCTTCAGAAGTGTCTGCCATTTTTTTTTTCTTAATTCTCTATCAACTTAGCTGACGGATAGTCATTATTATTATTTGAATCAAACACTTTTTTTGGAATTTTTGAAAATACAACTTTGGGGTAGTCTGCCCCTATGTAAACCCCTTCAGAAGTGTCTGCCATTTTTTTTTCTTAATTCTCTATCAACTTAGCTGACGGATAGTCATTATTATTATTTGAATCAAACACTTTTTTTGGAATTTTTGAAAATACAACTTTGGGGTAGTCTGCCCCTATGTAAACCCCTTCAGGAGTGTCTGCCATTTTTTTTCTTAATTTTCTATCAACTTAGCTGACGGATGGTCATTATTATTATTTGAATCAAACACTTTTTTTGGAATTTTTGAAAATACAACTTTGAGGTAGTCTGCCCCTATGTAAACCCCTTCAGAAGTGTCTGCCATTTTTTTTCTTAATTCTCTATCAACTTAGCTGACGGATAGTCATTATTATTATTTGAATCAAACACTTTTTTTTGGGCAATTTTTTTTGCGACTTACCTGTATGCGCAGTACCAGGTGTACCCCGGTAGGCCAGGCAGACAGTGATATACCTGCTTATTGAGTCGACTGATACCTTTAAACAAAGTTTCATGATGCATCAAACACTTCATGAAAAATGCGTCATGAGCTCTCGGACCAAATGGTTTTTGATCATTATATACATTATGTACATTATTTTTTATATTTACAAGAATCTTCTATTTTGTGCTTGAAGCGTTTTTTTTTTACTATATACATAAATCGACAAGTTTAAGATACGTTTTTACAATATTATTTACATTTCATCTGACTTCTTCAGTTACAGCTTATAAACATTAACTGCGTTAACTTTTTTGTAGTTAAGCGCGTTCTTCTATCGTTAAGTGTTAGCCCTGCTTTTGAAAAGACCCGCTCACATGGTACGGATGACGCTGTTATATTCAGTATTTTTAGCATGTGTGAGTGAAGGCGTGGGTAGATGGCTTTCCGTTTTTTCCACCATAATAATGGATCGCAGTGTCGATTGATTTGCGGCTCATTCATATACTTGTCGAATTCTACTATACCCGCAGCAACCGGATTTTCGGGTACCTGGCGTGCCACTTCTTCGTCAAACTGTTCCCAAAGTGAGCTTACTTTTGAGCAACCTGGGGTTGGTTCGACAGGCTCTGATGGTTGCAAAGGGCGTTCGTCTGAAAGAACTATCCTCCCAATTTTTAATTTTAAATCGGCTGCCGCCGCTTCGAAGCTTCTTATATCCCTGAAACCAGATTTTTTGAAGCGTGAGTCCAGTATTGTGGCTTCCCTAAGCAACATGTTCTTTTCTATATCACCGAAACGATGCATAAGTTCTGTTTTAAAAAAATAAACAAGACCTTTAATGGTTTCCACGGTTTTATTCGAAAACTTTTGAATTTGTACGTACATTAGTTTGCACAACACTATACATTTGGATGCGGACACGTAGTTTTCATCACTAACCTCATTAGTCACCTCGTAGAAGATGGACAAGATCGGTAGGGGTTTTTCAATAATCATCCAGTCGTTGGGCGTCAGGGCCAATTCGGCTCTCATGATTGCTATTGAAGCAATAAGAGCTTCTTTTATCTTCAGGAACCGGTTGAGCATATCGTACGTAGAGTTCCATCTAGTGCACACGTCTTGTTTCAATTTCAGTGGTGCCAAATGCATTTGCTCCTGTATCTCTTTAAGTTTTCTCTGCGCAGGCAAGCTTCTATTGAAGAACTCCACCACATTTTTCACCTTGATCACGGTATCAGCGATAATTTCTAGGCTGTCCTTCACAACTAGGTTGATAGTATGTGCGAAACAGCTTATAGAACGCCACCCGCCGATTCGAACGGCACCCAGAATATTAGACGCGTTGTCGCTGACAATCGCGCAAATTTTCTGGTCAATGCACCATTCACGAAATTTCTCTTTAAGAAATTCCGATATGTTTATCATTGTGTGACTCTCGTTAAATTGTAAACAACCAATCATGACAGTACGTGTAAATGTGGGTTTCGGGATCGATAAAATGGGCCGTGATGCCAATATAATCATCATTCGTTACTGAGCGCCATCCATCAGTAGTAATGCAAACGGCAGTGGCTGACCCACCACCATCTTCTTTTTTCATACTTTCGATCGTCCTGTTATATAACTTGGGCAGAAGGCTTTCAGAAAGAGTTTTACGAGTGGGCAATTTATATGAAGGATTAAGCATGTCCACGATTTTTGGAATTCCTTCTCTTCCACAAGTCTGAAGGCATGATAACCTTTGGCTATCATTTTTATTACCTGCTCGTCCAGCTGTTGCGTCCTAATTAGTGGAAGAGGTTTTTTGACTACGATGTAATCTTTTACTGTAGTTGCGGCCACCTTACCCTTTGTAGCTGATATAATGTTAGCTGTTGTTACAGTTGGTCTGGTCCCAGAAGAAGTGGTTGTAGTCACCACTGATATTGTAGAACTTGTGGTGGCCACTTGTGTATTCTGGTTGGAATTTTCTTCGCTTTCGTCTATTGACTCAAGCCTTTTCCGTGTGATATTTACCGTCGGATGGACTTTTTTCATGTGCCTACTTAAGGTCCCAATTGAACTGGAAGATAACGTTAGTATCTTTGAGCAATAGTTGCATTTAGCTTTATTCGGCTCCATGCTGTCAAAATGGTTCCAGAGAGGACTAAATTTCCGTTTTGATGCCATATTCTCACTTTTTAGGTAACAAATTCACCACTAATTAATAGTCACACGTGAATACCTAGGTACACAAAAAAGATACCTAGCTAAGCATCTAATTTAGTGTTATACTGCACTGTAAGTAAAATTCTCTGCTTAACACTAACTAAAGAGTTTATATACACACACTTTTGGTTAATATTACACTTTGTATTTATACTTCGTCTTTAATTAAATAGTTTTAAGATGAAAAAAAGTTTTAGTAATACAATACCTACTGTACGAATTTACTATCGTAACTAACGTACGTACGCGTGCAATTACTATTTTTAGTAAAATACAACACTGACCGACTGACATCTGACATGACTCAAACAAATCTAAATAAGCTAACCTATTATTACATTAAATCATTAATGCATAAAAATAATTACGGAGAAATGGCCCTTTGTATATTTATAATAAACACCAAAATTGCATACATTACACGGAGAAATTCCATGAATTGGCGGACTACAAGCGCGGTGCGGCGCAAAGCTCGCGCTGCCCGAACGACACCGATCGCGCGCGACGTTTTTCGTTTCATGGTTTCGGGCGGGTGATGTGAGTGATGTGTAATGGTTGGATTTGACGCGTAATGAGTAATGTTGCATCACTTCTCCGAGTAATATTACTCGTGTAATATTACACGCATTACTTACCCATGTCTATTACATACCTACACTCGTCTTTGTAATTAAAATATTTTAAGTTATAATAGCACAAAATACTGAAATTAAAATTTTGTTTACAAGATTTTCAACTAAGTAGATTACAATCATATTTCTGTTAGGAATTGTATTTCGGGTTTATTTGTTGTTTATGCTATCTACCTATACGAACCAACCATCGTGATTCCCGACGAATGACCTTGCAAGTTGCATGCGTTGGGCATCACAGATCTCACATAGTAGATAATATGAAAAAAAAAATTTCTACTCCCCATACAAATAGCACCGGTCATGTGGCCAACTTTGTATGGGAAGTCGAAAATTTTTTTCATTTCTGTGAAAAAATTTCTTCAGTACCTTGCTCAGGATGATGGTCTAAGTTAATGGTTAGAGTTTTCAGAAGGCTGTCCCTTACACCCTTTATATATACTACTTAGAATACATATTAACATATGTAGTGACATAGAATATAAACATATGTCAAACATCTAGGACAATTGGCCAAGAACAAGTGTAGAAAAATGGATGTTCAAATTATGGTGGCGTTTGTTTATGAAAGTTTAGAAAGCACGGCGTTATATGTGTATACTGGATGGAACTTCACATTTTTTTTTTATAGGATAAGGGTGACAAACGAGCACACAGTCCACCTGATGGTAAGTGGTTCCTGCGGCCCATAGACATCTACATCTATCCTCTATTACAATTCAAAATGTAGTTGCGTTGTCACCCGTGAGGACTAAGATGGAATGCCTCATTTCCAGTAAAAAGGGCCTCCGGCCACCTGCACTCACCAAGCGAAACGCAGAGGTAAATCTCTACTTCACGCTGGTTTTCTGTGAGGTCGTGGTACCACCCCGGTTCGAGCCGGCCCATCCATGCGACAGCAAAGCTGCCGCGTGGCTCTACCACTGTTAAAAAAACAGTTGCTACACTTGATCTTGAACTGCTTATCCTTTGTCTTAATGCTGCAATATCGATATCGTTGATGGTAGATCAACTGGCATGTGCTCTCCAACGTTAGGAAAGCGAATTTCTGGGGCAGTACGAGGGGTGATCCAAAAGTAATGATAATGAAAATAAAACACGGTAATTAAAGTTAAAATAAAAATTTATTTTTCTACATAGTCTCCTAACAAATCAATACATTTAGTCCATCTTTTTTCTAAACCCAGGATTCCCTTTGAAAAAAATTCTTTGTCTTGACCCTCCCAAAACGCTTCAACAGCGGCCATTACTTCGCTATCGTCTTCGAGCAGTTCGAATCCCGTTTCTTGAATGGCAGCCATCGCAACTGCGGCTTTGTGAGCCGGTGCGTTGTCTTGGTGAAACAGCACTCCAGCTCGCAGTTTGCCGCGTCTTTTTTCCTCAATGGCCACCTGTAATCTTCTTATTTAGTCTGCGTAGTAAGAGCCCGTAATAGTGGCTCCCTTTTCCAAATATTCCACCATAATTATGCCTTGAGCGTCCCAAAAAACAGATGCCATAACCTTTCCCGCCGAACTTGAAACTTTGAATTTCTTTGGCGTCGGTGAGGAGGCTCGCTTCCAAGTCATCGATTATTGTTTCGTTTCAGGATCAAAATGGTGGATCCAAGTCTCGTCCATAGTCACAAAACGGAACAAAAAATTTTCTTGATCTGCTTGGAACTTTTCGAGATTGACCCTCGAAATGTCAACTCGATTTTTCTTTTGCTCGTCGGTTAACATTCTGGGTACCCAACGCGCAGATACCTTTTTCATATGCAACTCGTTCGCAAGCATTCTTTGAACGCTGCCATATGAGATCCCTGTGACCTCAGCTACATGCCTGATGGTCACTCTTCGATCTGCCAACACAACATCTTCGACTTTTTTCACGTTGTTCACTTTCTTCAGTGAGGGACGTGGATGGGCGTCCTTCGTGATGTTCATCTTCAGTGGATGTTCTGCCCAGTTTAAACTCCTTGGCCCAGCGTGCAACTGTAGAATATGGAGGAGCAAAGTCCCCCAATGTTTCCACTAAGTCACTGTGTATGTCTTTTGAAGACATTTTTTTCAAACATAGGTACTTGATGACAGCTCTAATTTCGTTTTTCTCCATGTTGATGTTATCTCTTTGACAGTTCGTATTCAAATGAATGCATCTCCCGGAAATCGTGATCTATTTATATGATTTTTTTAGGCTGACGTAGTGAGTATATAAGCAAGCAAAAAATATTTTTTTGGATTTTTATGCGGACCCGAAGTAACTGATTATCATTACTTTTGGATCACCCCTCGTATAACATTAATAATTTTCAACTTTTGGTAATTATCGGAAATCGCTATTTTTTCACACAACAAAATTGACGCCTGCTAAACGCCGTTTCCGTGATGAAAATCTTCCAATTAGCCCTGTTGCTAAGGCAACACGAAACTAAGTTGGTTAGTGTTGCAGAATTAGCATTTGCGCTGTAAAGCAAAAATGCATTTGTAATGCAGGCTTCAAAAAGAAAATAAGATGCGGAACCACTATCTTTTGCTTCTTCGTCCAACTGAATATGTACCTTTGATATGATCGAAGCGATCAACTCCACCCATTCTGCCTGTGTACTCCTTTACTACTGCAGGGCATCGAACTTTAACCTTTGTACCATCCTTTTGTGTCCTGAGTACGAATGTTTCATTTTCCTTTGGATGGAAATCATTAGTCAGAAATTAAACTTCCTTTGTGTCTTGCCAGATCACAAAAGCTACGTTTTCTTTTACTCACCATTTATATTTTACATTTATATTCATTGCTTAGTGTTCTTCTCGCAAAAAACGTCCGTAGTTTTCACCGCTCATTGTGTGGTCAAGAAAATACGGACCAATAATTTTGTCACCTATAATTCCCGCCCAAACATTGATTTACTATCGATGTTGAAAGTGGCTTGCTTTATAAGAAGAGCGTTAAATACGCCTGTTCTATCAAAAGAGCATTCATCCGTGAAAAGTACGCGGTTCAAAAACTCAGGATCTCCTTCAACCTTACCGAGTAACCATCTACAGTAATCCATTCTCGGCTCGTAGTTGTTGGCAAGAAGACACTGAACTCGACGATAATGATACGGGTGCTGGTCATCATCTTTGAGGGCTCTCCAACGCATATAGTTCACACCTAGTTCACGTTCCACCGAGCGTGTGCTCCGCGTCGGATCTTCCCCAAACATGTCGAGAATGTGCTCCTCGATGTCGTCGTCGTACATTCTCGGTCTTCCTGAATCTGTACGTTGTTGATCACGGCCATGCACACTGCCAGTATTGTACATTGTACATTTTCCGGCTCGAACCGGGGTGGTACCACGACCTCACAGAAAACCAGCGTGAAGTAGAGATTTACCTCTGCGTTTCGCTTGGTGAGTGCAGGTGGCCGGAGGCCCTTTTTACTGGAAATGAGGCATTCCATCTTAGTCCTCACGGGTGACAACGCAACTACATTTTGATTTGTAATAGAGGATAGATGTAGATGTCTATGGGTCGCAGCAGCCACTTACCATCAGGTGGACTGTGTGCTCGTTTGTCACCCTTATCCTATAAAAAAAAACATACGAATGTGAAGTCGATGGAATGTCATCGCCGACGGCAATTGTATATTTCGTGGAGTAGCAAAGCGCTCCTCGTAAAGTCTTCGTGCTTCTGCATAATTGCAGTCACATTTCTCGAGACATCAACATATTAAAATATTCCTCGTTTGAGTAAGACATCGCACACAAGTCACTCACGGCTGATACTTAATTTCGCAATATAAAAAACAGATCAGTCCGGAAGTAATTTACGCGGGCGACAACAGCTATCAATATCAACGCACGCGCAATACTGAAGCTTTTGTTTGTTGTTTGTGGGCGTGGCAAAGCGACTGTACTCCACAACATAATTTTGATCTTTTCTGAATCTTCGAAATGTGTTGTGATTTTTGATGTAATTTTTAATAATAGTTATTATTTATTTATTTACTTCAAGCAGATCCCGTAAATGTTATTAATAAATTAAATTAAACAAGAAAATTTTTAACAATTGTGGGATAAATCCACTCAAACTGTTTAAGTATATGATATTGTGTGAATTAAAACTACTAAAAACTAAATTAGCGTTTTTTATTAATGATAAACAATCCTTATTTTTATTTCTATTCTTGACTACTGAATTGTGACAAAATGTTATGTTCATAAAACTTCCCATGTTTTTAAATATTACTACTAATTATTAGCACAGTATAATTAATAGATATTAGGTAGATCCAAATCAAAATAAGCTAGTCGACATATAGTGGAAGTACCTTTGATCACTCGAAGGGTGTTTTTGGGTTTTTGCTATACCTGAGTCCTCCGTCGGCTAACGGTTTTGAGTTTGAGGAGTGTGCGAAACGCCGCGTATTTTATGGTAATTTTATTTTGTTTATTACATTTTTTAATATGAATTTATTTAAAAAATTATTTCTGTTACATGTTCTTTATCGAATAAATTTTCATGTGAAAATAGATACCAAATTTCTCCTACAAATAGTTGCAAATTTGGAATTAATTAGGATATTTTATGCTTGAAATAACTTTTTTTAAATATTTTTTCTAATTTAGTAATAAAGTGGAAATTTATGAAATATGTAATTCAAATAACAATGTGTATTGGCATTGAAAGAATATCCACTAGCCCAAATCGTCCCGTGGGTGTGGCGCCATCTTCACATCATCTTCTAAATAACAACTAAAGTAAAAAAACTGCGGTTGCCAACCCGCCTGCCAAAAGTGGATAGTATGGCAAATACCCTCCCCCCCCCCCCCCCTTATGAAATTATCTGTGGTTATATTCAGTAGTTAACTTTGATAAATTGTAATGGATGTAATTTCAGATCACGCCGAAACATCGTCATATACTTAGGGGGTCTAAGAATTTTCCTCGTTAAGTGACTTCGTAAAATAATATTTGTAAGAATTTATAAAATAAATATTAACATTTTTTTTATAGGAGAGGGGGCAAACGAGCATGCGGCTCACCTGATGGTAAGTGACTACCGCCGCCCATGAACAACTGCAACACCAGGGAGGGAATTGCAGATGCGTTGCCGGCCTTTTAAAAAGGAGTACGCTCTTTTCTTGAAGGTCCCTAAGTCGTATCGGTCCGGAAAAATCGCTGATGGTAATCGATTCCACAAGGAAGTCATGCGAGGAAGAAAACATCTTCTAAATCGCACAGTGGTGGACCGCCAATCATCCAGATGGTGTGGATGGTATCGGGAGTTCTGCCGCGATGTGCGTTCGTGAAATTTGGCGGCTGGGATTAATCCGAACAATTCCTCAGAGCACTCCTCATGGTAGATGCGAAAGAAAATGCAAAGAGATGCAACATCTCTTCGCAGCGCCAATGAGTCGAGCCGATCGGAAAGGACTCGGTCGTCGACGATTCGAGCCGCTCTGCGCTGGATGCGGTCAAGTGGAAGGAGTTGGCACTGGGGAGCCCCTGCCCAGAGATGGGAACAGTATTCCATGTAAGGCCGAACCTGCGCCTTGTTAAGTTGCAGGCGGTGTGCCGGCATGAAATACTGTCCCGCACTGCTGAGCACGCCAAGCTTTTTAGAGGCCAATTTGGCCTTCACTTCCAAGTGACCACGAAACTGCACACTATTCGATATGTCGACGCCAAGGATTCCGATGCTGGCTGAGGCAGAAAGGGGAGTGCCTTGAAACTGAGGAGATACGACAAAGGGGTTCTTTTTAGCGGTAAACGCGCAAACTTGTGTCTTCTGAGGATTAAACTGGACTAGATTTAGTCGCTCCCAGTTCGAGACTTTGTCCAGCAAAGACTCGACTTCAGACACAAGTTTGTTCCTGTACTCGGAGACGTTTTCCCGAGAAATATTAGCATGGCCGGTGTATAGAGCATCACCAGTGCTGTCATCCGCATAGCAATGAATGTTACCAGTTAGCAACATATCATTGATATGCAGAAGAAACAGCGTTGGTGATAGCACACAGCCTTGTGGAACACCAGCGTTAATAGGCTTGTAGTCAGAACATGCATATATATTAAACATATATAAATATAACATATCAAATATTATTAGGTATTCAAGAAGGGAAATGGAGTATTCATAAACTGCCAACACATTATTAAAAAATATATATTTCATTATAATTTCTATTATTTTTTAAATTTAAATTTTCGAAGAACAACTGTGTCTAAATAGGTATAAGCATTTACACAAAAACCTTGGAGGCGCTCGCCACGCAGCGGCTTGCTTTGCTTTGTGGCAGCCGTATCAGTTACTCCACAGCAGCTGTAGATAATAATGTCGGCACGTGTCGGTAAGTTCAGAAACAAATAACATTTTTAGAAATGTTAAATTTAGTAAGTTATCTGAATAGAAACTCTAAAATTCCATTTATAGCAACTAAAAAAAATTCGTTATCATAATTGCCATGCCTATGTGTACACCTAAACGTCCCTGAAACGACCAACGGGGATTTTGTTACATACTGTATATTTAGGGCTACACATTTAAAACATGTAAAAATATGTGCCAAAAATAATCAAACCACCAACTTCTTTTTCTTTAACAGCACTGAGGAATGCAATCTCGTTTTCACGAGATCGTCGAACGATCTCATCCCTATTTTACGAGACTGAGTAATTTGTACAAGATCTCGCGCGATTGAGCAGGACAGCATAATCCGTGTGTATCACAACTCGGCTGCGCGTGAATCACGATATGCATCCCTGACGCGCTATGCATATACTGTGCAGGCGCAGTGAAGAGACGTGGGACGAGCCCTGGCTCGCTGTTATCGTCGCAATGCCGGCACGCGGCAATAGGGTATTACACCCATTTTTAAAAAGTGTTTTAAATGAATCCTAGAGTGATAATGAACCACTATAATTTTTATTTAATTTTTTTAAAACCGAATAGTGACATAAAAATTACTTTTAATCTATCATTTTCAATTTTCGCGTGAAAACGCTAGCCGCCATACTGTTCAACTCGTGACGTCACTGTCGTAGAATTTAGACAATTTTGCAAAGGAATAATATACTTTTGAATGTTTAATAATGAGTTATCATTTATGTCATTGTTGTGTTATGCCTAATTGCAAAAATACGAGCACTAGAACGCCGGAGAAGTTATGGATTAAAGTGCCAACTGATTTAAATATGAGAAATACTTGGTTAAAACTGGCAAAAAGAGACCCGAATGCATTGTCTACAAAATCTAAACTATACTTCTGTGAAGATCACTTTGATTTAATTATGACTTATATTTAACTATCAATTAAACAAAACAAAACATCATGACATGATAGGTACCTATTGCAAGTCAAATTATGTAATAGATTAGGTTTATCGCTCGTCTGTCCCGCCCTTTGTGGGCCATTTTGATGGCCCTCGCAAGTGCAGTGCAGTGTTTTGCTTAATTCCTGTTTTCTTCTATTATATGGGAATAAAGACATGGTTTGTACTCAGACCAAATAAAAAAGTGACTTTTTATTTCGTCTGAGAGTTTGTACAAAAAAATTTAACAAAATGTTTTTCTTACCTAAGCTTATATTATAATATCTATAACATTAGTGCTAAAAGCGAAGTAATAAACTCGCTTTTACGAATCCGTCTTCCATGATGCCTTTTGAAAAAAATTCAGAATAAAAGTCAACAATCGTAATAATAACTTGAAAAAATTCGAAATTAGCTAGTTAGTACACAGCACATAACTTAGTTCTTTGACCTAGTGACGTCATGACGCTATCTAATATGGCGGACATTGTTTTGCAGATTTGAGGCACAGGTAAAAAAATTATTCTTTAAATTGAAATATAAAATTTATAATGCATTTTTATAAATAGAAATCAATATTTCTCGTTTACTTTTTACAAAATCTATCATAAATATTTATTCTTTGACTTTTTTTTACATGGTGTAAAATACCCTATTGTTTACAAATCACAACGTAATTTTATGCGACTTTTAAATCAAACTCCATTTTGTACATAACTGCCTATTTTTTATCTTAGTATGTTGATAATCGGTAAATGGGTTTTTTTTTATAGAATAAGGGTGAGAAACGAGCACAGTCCACTTGATGGTAAGAGGATGCTGTGGCCCACAGACATCTACACTTATCCTCAATTAATACTCAAAGTTCAGATGCGTTGTCACCCCTGTGGACTGGGATGGAATGCCTCGTTTCCAGTAAAAAGGGTCTCCGGTTCTCCTCTACACTCACCATACGAAACAGCAGTGTTAAATTCCTATTTTACGCTGGTATTCTGTGAAAGCGTGGTCCTACTCCGGTCGAGTCGACCCATTCGTGCTGCAACCACAATATATAGCGGCAGCATAGCGCTACTACCTAAAACTCGACTAGGTCTAAAATCTCGCAAGATTGCATTCCCTAAACAGCACGTATAATATACTTATGCCCACAGCTGGACATGGGCATCTCCTGTTGTAAGGAGTCGTCGCGCTTTGCAAGCGATTTGACAATCTCAGAACCTATAAACATTTTTATTAATATAAGTAGTCTATTCGCGTAAAGAAATTAAAGAGTCCTCTGTGCAAGTGTACAGTGTATTCACAGTGGGGTATGCACTTGCTTTTTCAGTACTGTGCTCTCCGCAATCACATTTAAATCACACATTTCGAAATACTTAATAATGTTTCTAAATTTGTCTTGTTCCGCTATGAGTTATCTATCCACTATTACTCTTACGAATATGTGAGATATTCATTTTTAAAATTTAATATAGGTAACGTAAGGCATATCTTCGTACATTTCGTATGAAGATTGCTTTCATATGGTCACTGTGAAACTAATTTTCTAATTTTTGGCGACCTGATGGGTCGGGGGCGTTGTTAGACCAATGACTCACTATTTTCTAAACGCGAATTGACTCTAGTGGAATTTCACCAAACGTAAGTATTGCAAGATACTTGCTCAGGGGTCTATGGATCGTAATAAAAGAAATAACGTCAATAAACGCTGGAGTAAGAATTTACTATTGTAATCTCTTATTGTTTAGTCGGTAATTTTATTCTAAATAAATATATTATAGAAAAGCATTAAATTTTTTCATATTTAAAATAAAGGATAATAAAGATGAAAAATAGAGTAGAAGTAGCTATGAAAAGGAGGATATTGCGAATAGGTGGTTAACCAAATTGATTTAATATTTCTTTTTAATATTCATGTTAAGTTTAGACACCTTTTTGTGGGTACCATTGTTAGCTTTTGCACGACATTGTTCGCGCCTTTTCATACGACGGAAATACCATCCGGAGTCATTTGTACTTTTCTCCTCCAATAATTCTTTTTCAAGATTTTTTCTGTATTCGTTACGCAGAAGTGCTCTTTTTTCATACCAGTTGCTTAAGTTACCCTGTTCTCCAGTAATATTTTCATTTTGTACATTCTGTTGCGAGGTGTTTTTTTCTTCGTTTGAATTTGCTTTATAATTGTCTAAAATATTAGTTTTATATTTGCTTTCTTTAAAACTTCTAGCTTTGGCTGATTTTTCCCAAATCTTGTTAAAATTGCCGCTTTCTTCAAATGTTACACGGGAATCGTCATAATCTTTAGTTTGACTATTTATTTCAAATTGTTCATACTTATATTTCCTCTTTTGCTTTTTACGCCATTTATCATTCTTCTTATTATTTTTGCATTTGCGGCAATTATACCTGTCATCTTTTTTAATTTCATCTTCACTTACAATTTGTTCAATATTATGTTCATGGTCCTTCTTCATTCTTTTCTTATTAATATGTTGACTGAATTCACTAATTAATGTTGTATCTATTTCTCGCTTTCGTACATTTTTACTCTTTTGTTCAGTTTTAAGAGAATCTGCATATGATATTTTTCTGTCTATGTGCAATTCGGTGTCATTAATGTTTGGTAAATCAATAGGTAGAGGTTGTGTTGTTGGTTTAATTAAATCATCTTTCTTCTCTATAAGTGGTAATTTAGTGTGTTCTACAGAAAAAACTTTATTTTCACGTACTTTATTTAGCTTTGTAGCTTTTCCACGACGTTTAATGTTTTTCAAGTGCTTCTCCTCATATTTAATTCTTCTTGCAATTTCATCATCCAACCAACTTTTGTTTTGTTGATATACATTCTTAAGTTTGTCAATTTCAATTATAAGTTCTTTTTCAAATAAAGGTTCTACTAAATGACTTTCAAGAAACTTTTCATCCTCATTATTTTTGGGATCTAGACATTTTGTAAGTTTGTTTGCATTTTTACTGTTTAAGGGTTCTTCGAAAACTTTTTTGCATCTTTGTTGTTTCAATGGCATCTTTTGCTGTTGCATTTGATAGGTACTCAGTAATGTGAGCTCTTTAAGTTTGTTTCTTAAATAAGCATTTTCTTCTTGCAACTTGTACAGATTAGATAAAATTTTATTTACTGTTGGTGTAGAATGTACAGTGCAATCATTTTTAGCACCCCACATATGGCCAATTGCCACACCTGCTGCTGTTATAACACTACCTAACATAATAATATTAAGAACAGTGCTCAATCTCTTATTTCTTCGGTGAACATAAGTTTTGAGTTTGCCATTACTGTCTATAAGAAAATCATCATCAGCTCTTATAGATTCATCAAAGTTAATATCTTCATCAATATCTGTAACATGTGGAGAAGAAGAAACATATGTGGGAATTTGTTTCTCTGTTGGATATCCTTCTGACTCGTTACATTCTTCTATATTTTTACGAATTATGGGCATATCATGTTCGCTATCGCTAATGATTGATATACCATCAGTGTCTTCATCCTTTTCGTTACTTATATTTGAGTGCCTGAAATAAAAAATAAAACTAAATAGTATAAATATAGTAATATATAGCTTGAAATGAGGGCTAATAATTTTCTGCTCTCCAGATGTCGCTAGTTGACACTGACGTAAAGTTTTTTTATTACACAAGGTCATTTAATTGAAAATTTATTTTTTAATAAAAGTTGATCAGTTTATAGAGTATCAAATTAATACACAAAACAATGCCTCAGTGGTTTGCTTTTTAATATTTTGCACATTTTTAACTTATTTTATCTTTTTATTTTTTCTACTTTTATGAATATCTGTGGTTATGTTTATTTATTTTTAATCTTATTAATATAAAATATAGCTAATAGTATAGAATGAAGCATTAACAATGAAAAAAGGACAAATTAACTTCCC
The DNA here is from genome assembly GCA_033319125.1 of Parnassius glacialis. Classification (NCBI taxonomy): domain Eukaryota; kingdom Metazoa; phylum Arthropoda; class Insecta; order Lepidoptera; family Papilionidae; genus Parnassius; species Parnassius glacialis. The sequence goes on along the minus strand of JAVANC010000028.1, from coordinate 33,140,232 downwards.
CACTACGAAATCTGTCAAATATTATACCTAACTTTTAAGTGGTGCCGCCCTGGTGGCAGAAAAAGTCGTGGATGTCTTCATTCATAATCGCAGGCTTACTATTTATTATATCAGTCTTGGTAGTCTTATCTTAGTTGGCTTGACAACTAAGATAAGTTCTATGTTTGAAAATTAAAAATATTTGAAATCATGTGGAAACGTCAAATTTATAGAATAGAAGTACTCTTTACAAATGGCTGGCTAAATAGACAAGTAACTAATAAGTGGTTAACCGATGTGTTGAAAATAGGCCTTGACATGGTGTTTCAAATTTACGCTATATTGCTATGTACGGAAATCAATCTGCAAAAACACTAAGGCAATCATGCTATACATAGAAACTCCCATAGGAGCATTCACGTCAAATGTACAGAGTAGAAGTACTCTTAACAAATGACTGGTTAAATAGACAAGTAATTAATGTGTAATAAATGTGTCCACAATAGGCCTTGAAATATGGTTTTGAATTTACACTATATTGCAATGTGCAGAAATCAATCTACAAAAACACTAAGTCATTCATGCTGTCTATCTATCTATCTCTTGTTTACTCTCTTTTAAAATGTATCAGTATATTAGTGTATCACTGTATCATGTGATCTGTTTGTGTCAAAATTATATAATCATTTTTAGAGCTATTTTATGTTCTCATGTATTGTGTTATATCCATTTTATTAAGATCAATGGCAGATATTCCATGAAATACATAATATTGTAATTACCAAATAAGTAGCAATTAGGTACTAAATAAATTTTGCATATTATCTTACATATCAATTAAAACACAATGAATTTGCGGATTTGATATATAAAAGGGCTACACTCAGCATAATTTTGTGGTACTATCCACGAAGCAGGTTCTCAGTGTGCCCTCTAGTAAGTAACGTACGGATAAATTATGCAACAATAAGTTTACTTTATATGATTGGTCATAACAGTTCACATCCATTCTGTCATATCTATCAACTAAACTATCACTGATATAGGGATACTATAGATACAAAAATGATGAACTACTACTAAAACTGTGAATAGAGCTAATGTATTAAATTAACTAGCAATTTTTTTTCTTCTCATTATAAAACTGAAGTTACAAACAAAATTACTGTCCACTTGATGGGAAGTGGCTACTGCAGCCAATATACATTCGCAACTAAATTTAAATAGAGAAGGCTAGAAATGTGTTGAAGCTTTTAGGAGTACAATGGAATGCCTCACAGCCTATACTCGCTAATAATAACCTTCACACCAGAACACAGCAGTGCAACGACTGCTATTTGACGGCAGAAATAGGTATCAGGGTAGTACCTACCCTAATGGACTCCTAAGCAGAGAAGGTATCCTACTAACAAGTAGTGATATGTAACATTTGATCAAAGAAATAAGTATAATCTCTTTAACACATTTTATTCGCACGTCTCATAGGTTTACACACCTTTCATTCGGATCATCCGGAAAATCCGGTGCATCTTGCGCATATATAGGCGAATGCTCCAGAATGGTCCAACTTTCACCAGAATCAGAATCATTATGATCAGTACTATGTCCATCCATTTTGTAATATCTAAAAGTTACATGCGATATTAAAACGAGAAAAAAGGTGCAAAATAACACGCAGTATAATCACTTCGTACGTAAGATCTTCTTCTTCTTAAGATACGTACGTAAGATGCGCACTGAAAATTTTACAATTCTAAATAAAGGTTTGTAGGGTAACTACTGGAATTTTTAATAAAAATGTTATGGATTAACTAAACAAAATATTGTATGAAGTTGTATTTATTTTTGTTTCTTTTTGCGTCGAAAGACACTGTCACGGATGATGTTTTGTTTTTGTTTTTATTTTTCTTTTTTATCGTGTTTTGACATCAACCAAACCCATAGATATAAGAAAAATATATCTTTCAGTATATAAAAAGTACTCTGTGGATATATCAATGAACAAACCACAATAATCTGTCAATGTCAAATCAATGTTTTTTTTTTTGGAGTTTATGGCCTGGTATCTAGACCTTTAGGCCAAGTCTTGAGTATTTTTATTCGGTTTATTATAATTTCATAGTTCACTGCTTCACAATATGTTGATGCGTCACATTGTGCAGCCCTTGGGAGATTTTGACGGCAACTTGAGCCAGCAGTCAGCTGACAGTTGGCGATGGTATCTAAAGGCGCCTATGCAAACAAACAGCTTATCTTGAAAATCCATCACCATCAGAGCACTTGTTTCACAGTTTCCACTAATAGTTCACATGCGCAGACACTTAATACACAAAATCGCACCACTTTTATATATTAAAGTCCACTTCAAACCATTATTTAAACAATAATACAGGAGCAACAAACCGCCCCAGGTCAAGTTCCCGCCAAAACTCTCAAATCAATGTCAATCTCACAAACCACAGAGCAAAAAAAACTGCCATTAAGGTGAAAGCTCCAGGGTGGCCCGCGAAATTCAAATTTTCTTACGTTTTTTAGACTGCAGTGCAGGTCAGGGTCAGGTTGAGTGTTTAACAAAATATGATTCGCGACCGTAACGAGTATGTGTTTACAGAATTATTATCATTAAAATCACCAATACAACCCTCCAAGTTCATATAATTCCTTTGAATGAGTTTTTCTGGAAATAGCCATACAATATTTTTTTTAAAACATTACCCCCACACTAGGATTTTCTCCTGTATCGTGGAGGCAGTTTACAAACTCGAATTGCACAAGGACACACATCCAGACCCAGAATAATTATTTGTAGGCCATAGAAATACTTGTTCCGTGCGGGATTCGAACCCGCGGCCCCCAGCGCTGCAACTCATTGCTAAGCCACTGCGCCACGGAGCCGTCATACGAACTTCGGAGGTTGTATTGATGATTATAATTCTGTAAATACATACTCGTCACGATCGCGAATTATATTTTGTTAAATATACAACCTAACCCTGACCTGCAAATTCCAAAAAACGCAAGAAAATTTGTATTTCGCGGGCCACCCTGGAGCTTCCACCTTAACTGCTTTCTTAGAGTTGTGCGAAAGTATACGAAATAGATCTGAAATTGGCGTTTTGCCTTTCGTGTATGTGGAAGGATGTTAAATTTGGTTTAGTACTGTCAGGGTAATCGAAACCGGACTGCTCACGTACCTATCTACTGCGAAATTTACGTCGCTTCGAAAATAAACACAAAAGACATGTAAAAAGTCACTAATACTCTACAATTGTATATCCTGAGAATAAAAAAAGGCCTAGCAACTGCCAGAACTTTAATTAGATTGTATAATTGTATTACCTAGTCCTCGAATGCGGTTGCAGAAAATTATTCTAAACTGAGATTGGTAAGAGTGGAAAATATATTCTGCGATATATTATGGGCTAATCAATGTAATAAAAAGTTACGTTCCAAATGAGTTTTTCAGTCGGTGAATGTTTATGCGCTGCACAATGCCTCGGTGGTGTGTCCTGTTCAATTTTATGTTAATTATTACTTTTATAATATCCGTAGTTTGGTTTATCCATTTATCGTCTATAAATATAAATATATATCTCGTCATAAAATCTGTCAAATATATATGTATAAAGTCATTCGTACAAAGGGTTGATCTATATTACCTTTTCATTTTCAGTAAATCATTCCAAAAAACAAAGGAAGAAATACATAGTCTGTACTATTCTTTTAACGTTACGTCTCTATATAAAGGAAGATCCAGATTGACTGCCTCATATGTCATTAAATCAACGTACATTCCAGATCGCTAGACTTAGAAATATGAAATTTAGACTGAAATTGTATTTTATGACTTAAGCATCCACTAAGAAAGGATTTTGTAAAGATGAAGCCCTAAGAGCATGAAATGGTATGTTACAGTTTGTTTGAGACTATTTACTTTACGGGGCGATTAACTCAAAACTTACAAAGGATACTACGTTTTTTCAAAACAACCCCTTAAGGGGAGACGAGAGGCTGTTGAATTTGAAATGAGAAAAAACAATTATTAATTTAAAAACTACTCAGCAGTCCTCTCCCAAGAAGGGGCCGCAATGAGGCGGCTGATGCTGGTGGGGTTGCGGATGTGTGCGAAAGCGTTCCCATGGCCCTACCAATATGCGACGAAGATGTAACTCCACGGGGGTTTAGTCGTTACAAGTCCGACATACCTGTCCTAGTTCCGGGTAGCGGCTATGCGGGCATTGCCCCTTGTAAAAAAAGGCCTCTCGTCGTGCTACCCCGGTCGAGCTGACCTATTCATGCTACAACCACAATATAGCTGCAGCGTGGCGTGGCTAGCACGTATGACATAGAGATAATAAGTGCGTACGTACCTTTCGATATAGAAATAGTGTTCTGTTGTAATTCCTTAAAGTTACAGCCTATATACGTCCCACTGCTGGGCACAGGCCTTCCCTCATTTCTGAGAGGGTTTTAGGGCAAGGAAATGTCCGTCACGCTGCCCTAATGCGTATTGGCGAAATCACGTCTTAGAATATTTTTTCCTATTTCTCAAACATGCAGATTTCCTCACGATGTTTACCTTCACCGCCGAGCACGTGGTAAATCAGCACTTAAAATAGCAATTGTGCTGTTGTAATTCCTAGGTACTATGTAATTATATTATATTTTAATGGCTCGGGACAAGTTTATAATGCACGAGTGTGTACACAAGCACAACTCCCTAGTCCCTTACTCTCATGTTCCGATGGGACAGATGACAGCTGAAGCGAGATCAGGCGTAGGACCAATGGCGAAATTCGGGAGCAAATTTTGGATAACGTTATAGTAACCTACGCTTTCGCTTCACTTAGTAAAAATTAAACGAATTTTTTCGTTTTTTTTTCTTCTTAAGGCGTATTACAAAAAAACGCAAAATTACAAGGTTTCCTCGTTTAAATTTTATGTTTATCGTTCATTGCTTGAAATAACAATTACTTGGTAAAAATAGTTCGTTTTCTCTCCGCAAATAAGCTGGGAATGGATTTTAGATAACTTATTTATTTAATCAGTAATAATCATTCTCCCGATGCATGTTTAGGCAAAAACTCTCGAAGACATGATTTGGGAGCTCTAATTTGTAGATTCTATTGAATATCGACCATCAAAAAAAATATTTTTATCTCCCAAATATCCTACACTTTAATAATAGTTTAATCCATTTTCGTTATATGCTTTTCACGCTAGGAAAAAAAAAACCGACATAATTCAAAAAACGACCAAAAAAGCTTCCATACAAGCCTCTATATTTCCGAAGTTCTACATCATTTAGAAGTAAAATTTATACCAAAATAATCATCAACATTTGCTTAAACTATGCTATTATTTTTACTTTTTAAATCGTTACTATTATATTTTAATTCATTAAATAAAAGTACTATATATTTCACTGTGCCGGCCAACTGCGATCATTAACGCGCGAGCGCTTGCCAAGGCAGGACCAGCGTCAGTTTATTTCGGGCGCTGCATCGTTTCGATACTACCGTAGTGTGCGTCGATTGCTATCGTAGTGTGCGTCGATTGCCTGCATACTAGAACATCGTCAACTACGATGGCAATTTTTGATCGATCGGTATAAAACTATTTTATATAGTTATAATTTAGATCACGTCTCTTCCATTAAACATGGTAGGAACAACGAGTCTGCAGCATGTGCACAATTGAGCAAACAAAAAAATATTAATATAGAAAAATGTGGTCTATTCATTGACCTAGATCATTGTTATTTGAGGGTTTCACCTAATGGTTTATACAGCAATGGTCTTATTGAAGATAAATGTCCTATTTCAGCTTTCGGAATAGATTTTGATACGGCCATTCGACAAAACAAAAAGATAAAGGTTATAAATTCAGTAATTCAAGTGTAACATTAATTCAAAATAATGACTGGTTTTACCAAATCCAAGGCCAGCTTCATTTAGCAAATAAAAATGTCTGAATACTTGCCATAATATGTATTGGCCCAGATTAATGCAGTAAAAGTACTAAAAATTTACAAATACGACCAATTTTAGATTTTCAATATGTTACCCAAGTTACAAGCTTTTTATGAAAAGTGTGTACTGCCTGAAATTATCGAATCGAGAAAAGTTCAAAAAATCAAAACCGCCCGTTCTTTTTTTGCAAATGAGTTTATTGTATTTATCACGATTTAGTGGCGTAGTAGAGCCACATGAGTAAAGAAATCGTACCGTACATAGGCAAAGCTTCACACAACCACGCTGTACACTACTACACGCTAGAGGCGAGTGTGTGCGTGAGCACTGGCGGCTCGTCACGTACAGAGATAAACTGCTTTAAACCGGCTCGGCCAGTGCCAAATATTCTTTTTTAAATAATAATTCGTGTCAAATGAAACATAAAAAAATGTAAATATAGTTTACGTAGATTTAACTCCTATCGAGGTTGCCGCAAGAGATAGCGCTGATTTTGTAAATAAAATTAATAATTTGTTTGATTTCTTAAACTCAAGTACACTGCGATCTCCTAATAAATATAAAAGAGCTTTTCGATGCGATAGTTATCAAATTGTGTTTTTAGAAGAAAAGTTAACATTTTTCAAGAACTTGAAATCAATAAGAAGTGATAGGCAAGGAAGACGTTACAAATAGCATGAATTTCATTCACGGATTTCAAGTGTCTATAAAATCTTTAATAACACTTAATGAAGAATTATAATCACAAGAAATTAAATTAATTTATATTTACGAGACGTCTCAATCTAGATTGTCTCGAAAATTTCTTTGGAAAAGTCAGACAGGTCGGTGGTAACTGCCAGGAATCAACATGTCGTCTATAATATAGTTATATATAGTTATATATTATAGTTAGTATTGGCTTCCATCACCACAACCTGACAATGATAGTTACTGCCCGTGTGTTAACAGTAAGAACTAATGGTTATCTATTTGATTTATCAGAAAAAAATGGTTTAGTCGATGTGTCGGGATATTTGTATAGAAAACGTTGTCTCGAACACCACAAAAGTGAGAAAATAAAATTATACGTTAATAGATCTGAACAAAAACCCTTTTAACCGATTCGTTGCGGCACAGATTTTCGACAACTTTTAGCTGTGGCGGCGAAAAAATATTTCATGGCACGCCTGGCGTGTCGAGCGCCAGTAATTAAGTTTATTTGACATCAAACATAAGTTACAAGTGGAAGGATCCTTGTTTTTAGTGGGTAACTAGGTGTTTTTTTACGTGTTTTCTTTGAAATTGAGAGTAAGTGACTTTTTTCATGAAAAGATTACAAACTTTTGTACTATTTATTGTTTTATAAAAAAATTATTTATATAAGTAGGTACAGCTAAATCACCCTGGAAAACCTTGGTTTTTATTAAATTAAATTTTCACCTAATAATAATATTTGTAAATATCAAACAATCAAGAACCATAATTTGGAAAAAAATAAGGTTTATGATTCATTAATTTTTTTTTATAGGATAAGGGTGAAAAACGAGCACACAGTCCACCTGATGGTAAGTGGTTGCTGCGGCCCATAGACATCTACATCTATCCTCTATTACAAATCAAAATGCAGATGCGTTTTCACCCGTGAGAACTAGGATGGAATGCCTCATTTCCAGTAAAAAAGGCCTCCGGCCACCTGCACTCACCAAGCGAAACGCAGAGGTAAACCTCTACTTCACGCTGGTATTCTGTGAGGTCGTGGTACCACCCCGGTTCGAGCCGGCCCATCCGCGCGACAGCAAGAGCTGCCGCCTGGCTCTACCACAGTACAAATGTTAAATATTATTTAATGTTATACAAATGTAAAAGTAAAATCGAATCGAAAACGTCTATTATAAGAATAGCAAAACAAATGTTTTCAAAAGGAAACAAATACCGGCGCTATACGGCGGCAGATTGACAAAAGACTTTTTTTATGCATGAACGGTTTCAAACTGTTTCAAGCAAAAATAAACCTTATACCATATTACAAGAGCACATGGTACTTCGTAGGTCCATTCGGCCAAATTATAGTAATAAGTCGTCACTTCAACCATTTTAAGCAAAACAGATAAAGGCACTGTATTTTTTTAACAGGAGAGTTGTTTTCTAGAAACTTGTTTACAACTTGAGTTTGTGAGCGATCGCAATGAGTGCTATTATTTGTTCATATGTTTCTTATTAGAGTATTTTTCCACAACATGTTTTAAAAACCTATAAAGTAAAAACGATACCATGTACAAGTTAAAAAAGTTTGTAAACTCCTAAAAATTTCAATTTTTCAAAATATCCAGAAACGAAGCCGCAGGCATGAACTACTTGCAAAATAATGAATATTTTGTTCTGGATAAATTTTCCAAAAAAGCAATTTGAGCGAGTTATAACGATTTAAGCGATTTTAAAAAAAAGACACGCTTCGCGTGTCATACGCCACACATAAAAGTATTCGATGGCACGCCTGGCGTATCACCAGCACTGAACCGGTTAAAAAAAGGAAAAGATTCTTTTTTAATAGGGTTTTAAAAGGATTTTAATAAAGATAGTGTTCAATCGGGTTTTTTAATAAGACTTCCTGACAATTTTATCACGTTTGTTGAATTGCTTGAGCGAATATTTTGAATTAAAGAAGTTATTTTTTGTTTGCATTCACAGTAAGTGGTTTATGTTTATTATTATTAAAATGGGTTTGAAATTAAGTGGCCTGCTAAACGTGTAATGGAACGTACATTTAACTAAATTCTAACCACAGACTACTTAGTGGATACCATAGATATAAGAAAAATAGGGGATATGGCATGTGGTCACGTGACCTGAAGTCAAGTGTTTCTCAAATATGGCGACGACTCCACCCACAAGAAATAGCGTTGTTTTTGTCGATATTTTCAGTATCGATGCTATATAAATTATGACGTACCATCCATCTCATAGGTATATATTAAATAAACAAATATTAGATCACTACACTATTGAATTGGGTTAATCCTGTAATAATAGTTGTATTGAGATGATAAATAAATAAATCTTACGTTCAACTCAGAATAGGAAAGTTTTGAAACTGTAATTGCTTTAAGATATGGTGAAGCAACAGTCAAAAGTGAGCGAAGAGACCAAGGGAAGAGCACTTGATTGGAGCTTTAACTCCTTTCTTTTCAGAAGACGTATACGACGTGCACCAGAATATTATACTGAGTTCGTGCAACGAGCTAACGTTTTTTCGCAACGACGGCAATCTGCACATAAGCACTCCATCCGTGCGTCCCTGGGTCGACGCATGCATTTTTTTTCTCCTCTGCAGAGATTAACGAAACCACCACTATAGGCAATGTATTAGGCTTCGTATGATTTTTTTGTCCAGCCCATGCTGTCCCACTACTAGGCAGAAGTCTCCCCTAAGTTTTTTCCAGTGGTTTTGTCGTGCACCATATCGAACCAGCCCCAACGGTATGCGTCCAGGTTGCGTGAATTATATCATATATATAGACTTTATAGCGGCTGGGAAGTTAGTTGCGAGCGCAAGTCCTGTACCTTCATGCTTCGCTTTACGTACTGTGATCTGAGACACCATCAAGTTTTCTTTCAACTATATCTGCACGGACTAACGCTCGCTCTAACTTCCAAGCCGCCATAAAGATTCGACAACACTTTTCTTTCGTGGTAATGGTCGGTTACGTGTTCAAGTCACCATGAACATGCAGTGGACTGACTTTTATCTTGATTTATTTAAAGTTTGTGGAGCATGTGTTCTTTCATACATAGTTACTAGCCGTCATCTCTCTTTTTTTTTTGATAATAAAGATTATTTATTTATTTATCTCAGTAATCTAATCGAGTTGAGCAGCCCCTTTCTAACCATACCACCGTTCACACAATCCATTAATCATTTAACTATCCTAACGTATTCCTCAATCTTCAGCATCCCATGTTCGTACCATACGACAATCAATTTCCATGCAACATTTCGATCAATAGGGGTGGCTGCGCCACTTCAGACTTCCACTTCCATACTCATTTCTCATTATATCCCATTTGTGTAACACCACAAAATATCAATTTTATAGTGTTTACAACCTGCAAGTTGTAATGACTTCCACCAGTAGCGTAATTAGTGGTGGATACTGGAGGTAAACGAGAGAGTAAGGATTAAAAATAAATAACAATAATGTATACTGATTAAAATCATTTATGCGTGACGAAATAATATTATTTAGTCAGAAAATTTATTTTAGACATAAACCAAATCACCCTCAAGCCGAACTACATCCAGCGTTCTATTTATACATTCTTTTTCAAAATGCAAGGAGCATATTCTTCTTACTACTGCAGGTTTTATGTTTTCCTGGCCTATATTTTCAATCCACAATTTTTGAAAGCCTTCATTTTTGGCAACCTAAAATAAATATTATGCATCCTTAAGTACCAATCAAAAATAATCTTAACATCATCAAATCTTTTGATGAAAAAAACTATTATAGAAAATTTACGATTTACACTATTTTCAAGTTATTTTCTTAAACGAAAGGCTCCCAATCGATCGTTTGATTAAATATACAGTTTACGTATCTAAAACGTTATTTGATTATGACTACATTAATATTATTGTTAAACAGGTTCAGAAGGGCTAGAACCCAGAGCCGTAAAGCCAGTTTAATAAAAAAATATTGTTAAAATTTATATCGATAATTTCAAAACATGACAACACGTAAGGACAACACTATGTAAAAATGTAAACAATCAAAATGTTTACTTGTTTAAATTTACATGATAATAGTCATTGGAAATTCTAGATAATAGCGAACCCATAACATGAACACGAAAAGCAATTCACACGAAAAAATATACAATTAAGGAAAAAAATTACAACTAACCTGAAAAATGACAATCCTTCTTCATTTTTACGAGAATTTGAATTACATCCATTGATGCAACACTTTGTCATGTTGTTTTTGCTCAATTACCCTTTACTAATGAACAAAAAAGTTCCAAAATAGTCAAAATTCTCTGTAACACTACAAAATAACTCCGAACAAGGCTTAGATGACAGATGAACTACCACAAATGAACGTCATCCTAAAATGGCATCATGCTTCAAGGTGGAGCTTGGTGACGTTTATGAAAACTGGCAACAGAAAATTGAAGTCTAAGACATGTACTTATCTCTTTTTACATTTGAAAATCATAACGTGTGAGAATGAGACAGATATATTTTTGTTGGCAAGGTTCATGTTTGCATGATATTTGTATAACCCTTTAAGGTCGGGAAAAAAAAATCTTGCGTAGCTCGTTTTCGATCTTATATTCTAAGTACCCATATCCAAAGTCATCCTAGAAAAATAATAAAAAAAATCCCGCCCCCTCCCCCCCTGAGAAAACGTCATGTCACGATAGTGCGATGTGCGATGTCGGCTTGACCTTGTCTATCAGAATATTGTTAAGGTATAATTTTGCTATGTATATTTTTGTAATTAATAATGAAAAAAGGCATGATTATTCGTAATTACTTATTTTTATAAATAAAAAATTAACATTTAAACTAAAAAATAACTTCTTGAGATCAATCATTTCTTAAACATTTTGGTACAATCACTTTGAAATAAAATCTTAGGAAACTTAGCCTCTAATTATTGCCTATGAAAGGATGTGTAACAGTTGCCTTTTCTGTTAAGACAAAGATACACGTTGCATTTTTCACATCTTATCTTGGATCTACTTGTACACCCTTCCATTCTACAGGATCGAGGGTTTTCGATCTCGTCAAATACCGGGTAATGTTCATAACCATTGTGACGTTTCGCCTCTGAAGGTACATTAGCCGGTCGCTATCTCTTGGCAGGAATATTTGGGTCGACATTTTCCGGATCTTGAGCCTCCAAACCTTCCATGTTTTCAACAGGATCTTGGACGATCAGGGGTATTGGTAAGACCATCAGCTACTTGCAATTTGAATTGAAGTAAGTCAAAGACTTGGCCCCTATGTACGTGAGCCGTCTGGCAGTGTATTTTGTATAAACGCCAAGCATTTGCGACTGCAAGATCAAAAAAATGTAACATGATCTTGAAAGTCCATTTTCTGGTCTTCATAAAAGTTCGATAATACTCGATTGATTGGTCGAGGACGTCAACTCCTCCCATGTTCCGATTATAATTGGCAATGATAAGGGGCTGCCTGACATCGATGTACGCATTCTCCTTTTTATCCCATCGCTTCACGAAAATATGATCGTCTGCCGAAGTGCAATTGGACGCCGCCAGAACGGATTTGTTGTCCATCCAGTGCACAATTACAACACCATTATTTACGAACTGTTAAGTATCTCCTCGGTTCATTTCACGGCCCTTTTTAAAAGTCATATATTTTTTGTCAGGTATTCTATTCATCATAACCGTTCCTGTGCCATGCATTCCTTTTTCAGATAATCTTTCCAAGAGAGGTATTGACGTGAAATAACGATCGAAGTAAATGCAACTTCCTGGGGGAATGGATTTGGAAAGGTGCAAAATAACTGCTGCACCCACACCCAGAGATTTATCTGTGAATGGGGTGTTAGCCCCTTGATAGACTTCAAAGTCGAGCATTAGACCATCGCTTGTTGTGGCTACAAAAGCTTTCAAGCCGGTGGGTCTAGGTTTGGACTTTATGACTTGGCGTAGACCTTTTGGGCACAATCCGCAGAAGGGGATCATTTGTTCGTCTATAGAATAGTAACCCGGTAGCCTTTCTATTTTCTCACAGGCATTTTTTACCTGATTTAATACCGGTTGTACTTTCCATAGACTGTTCTTATTACTAACTGGGGCGATATCCTCTTCCACCACATGAAAATTTGTGCGCAACAGCTTCAGTCGGTCTCTTGGAATGATATCAGCTACTAATGCCAATCTCATTTCTTGCCTCCAGTACATATGAAGTCGTGGATAAGTTATGCATCCCATTATAAAATGCACACCAATGAACTTCTTCATTTCTACAGCATTAGTATGAAGAACCCTTCCAGTTTGCCTCAAGTAGTAATTATTTGTGCAGTAAGCAGCTTTCTCATAAAATGCATCGTCAAAATAGTCCTCGAAGTATTCGAGAGGCGTTCTAATTGTTTGTTGTTCCCGTGGCGGAAAATTATGTATTTTTTGGTCAAATGGAATAGATTTCCATAGCCTTCGCCTAGACGGATCCCTGTTGCATTGAGCTGCCTCGGACTGAGCACGAACGCTAGGTGGCGGATTACCAGATAAATTAGGCAGCTGATCATTTCTCCTCATGCGGTCCCTCGTGCGGTACCGAGGAGTACCATGAGATGTGCTTGGTGCGCTTGATGAACGATCAGGTAGATGATGCCGGCGACTTACAGAAAGACCACGTTGAGATCCAGCACAGACTGTATTCGGACTAGGACTTATTTCTGGTACCTGAATGTTAGTGGTTTCTTCTTCTTGCTCGCTGTTAGAAATATCATCGTCCGAATACGACTGACCCGCCACCCGATCTGGTACAGCCTCAATGCCTTCCTCTTCATGACATTCCTCATCTTCGGAACCCTCTATCTCAGACTCGTTTCCGTCTGCTATCAATTCTAGTAAGTATTCCGTGGTTAATGTTCTTTCTGCAACAGAAAAAAGAGCGTTTTGTAATTTTTTTACCGATTAAAAACATTAAAAACATTGATCTAATTTTTAATCAACATAAAATTTTGATAGACGTGTTAAAGCCGGACTCGCACTATCGTGCGTGTTTGAACTAACAACCAAGTATCTTCGTGTCCGATAGAGGTACGCATTGAACTATAGTTGTCTCATTGACTTGACTTTATTATCTATTAAAACCGCACAAGCAATGTAGTAAATGACTATTAAAAATATTTTTAATTATTACTTACTTTTTTCACGCGCGTCGATCAACTGCACCGCCATTTTTAAAAGGGCAGAAATCCGCGACAACTTCTCACAAGTATAACCTTTGCGGCAAAGTTCACACTATACTAAACGCAGTACCGTGTGGTATCGGCCGCGTCTCGTAAAGTTGATAGAGCGCGCGAAAATATTTTTGTAAAGTTGAACACACGATCGTATAAGAGCGTCGTGAAAGGGATAACCAAAAAATATATATGCAATTTACAGCTTATCCTCTACTTTTCTTATATCAATGGTGGATACTACGTATATTCTAACGTTTTTGACGTTGAATCTGTCAAAGTCATCTGAAAAATGATAAAATAAAAGCGTAAAATGGTTCGCTAGGCCGGCCAGTTCAGAATAAATTCCTGCGACAAATCACAGGAACTCCTTACTATGTGAGGAACGCGGATCTCCATTGCGACCTCAACATGCGCACCATCCATTCGTATCTTAAGGAATTATCCTTAAGATACTTCGATTCGATAAAAGAGCAAAAAATCCGTTGGTGAATGAGGTGGGCGCGTACTCCCCAGTGAGGGATGTTGCCCCCGCAGGAGACGTCCCAAGAACATTCTCCTTGATCCCGACGACGAGATCACTTCCATGAATAGGTCGACACTTTCAGAAAAGAATAGGCCGGCCATTTTGTTGACAGTGACAGATGTACTTTACGTCATTCCGTTGCTTCCGAGTTAAAGTGAATGTGTTCCCTAACGTTATCTGCCTCAGATCCTCCTTTTTTTGCGAAGACTTCGGTAATTTCGCAAAGATCCTTTTTTTATAAATGGTGACAGCTATAAATTAAAGTAATTATAAAAGTTAATGCTCTGGTGTTTTAGTGCAAGAGCGAGCGAAGCGAGCTCGTGACTTGGGGCACCCCGATTCGGACTTAGAATGGGATGGAGGGGTCGAGTGAGGGAGCGAATAGACCCCGCCATCCCCTTCGTGGTTATTTTTTATAAACCACTCAGAAGTCGAGATGGATGAGAGAGCCGTGGTAGCTCAGATGGTTAGCGCTCGCTGTAAGTTTCACAGTACGCGAGAAACCCGGGTTCGATCCCCGCCGGCACTAATGAACTTGTTAATTGCAATTTTAAGTGCTGATTTACCACGTGCTCGGCGGTGAAGGAAAACATCGTGAGGAAACTTGCATGTCTGACAAATAAGAAAAAAATATATTTCAAAGACATGTGAAGTTCGCCAACACGAGAGGGGGCCTGTGCCCAGCAGTGGGACGTGAATATAGGCTGTAACTTTAACTCAGAAGTAGGAAATAGCCCGCTTCGCGGGGCTCCGTCGACCGAGCTTCCCTCATCTGCGCCACGTTGAGTGGCGTTGGGTTATCCTTCTCCAACTCTCTCCCCCTTTAAATCAGGTTTATAGTCAAAATATTACGAAAACATAACCTCAAATTCCTCTCGCCCTTCCCAAATTCAGGCGACTTACTTTCAAACCATACCCTAACATATTAATAATAAGAGATTTTTAATTTATCTTGGGTCATATAAGAGCTCGAATAATTATCACTTGTTTAAGAATAATAAAATTCTTATGTGTCGTCTTCAGGAGGTGAAAGGTTTTAAATGACAAGAGTCTGTAAAGATTACGTGATTTTGCGAATAAAATGTATGTGCATTATATTAGGCTAAGAACTCACGAAGCTATATTTACCCATGCCTGTAGTGGAAAGGGGACCAAAAGAGCCTGTAAAGCGTAGATGCACAGACCGCGGCCCGCGGCCCGCCGGTCGAATACTGGTGGCCCGCCGACAGCAAAAATAATACTCTCGTACATTCGAAAAATATTGAATTATATTCCAGAATAAAACCAAAAAAAATATGTTCGAAAAGTAATTTGAATCTCGCGCGCGCTCTCTTAAGTGCGCTTATCGGTGCGTCGTGCATGCGTCGGTAACAGCGGTCGGTAATGTTCGTGGTGATCTCGGTTAAATTCGTTTTCTTGAGGAACCGCCGCGGCCGGCGGCGCGGCTATGACGGCAGCGCGGTGGCGGCTTATCCACGGGTTATATTGTTAGAGCAAGCGAGATAGCAATAGTCCCGAATTCCCGATTGCTCGCGTAGGTAGATAAATGAAGCTTCCAGAGTCGGTTTTGTGATTTCTCCAGACAGTTTTCGACTCTATACGCGCGGTATAAAAGCCACGCTAACCGCAGTGTCAATAGTTCTAGTGTAGATTTTAACTCGACGACCGGTGTCATATATTTTGATCCACATTCAACGTAGATTGCCAGTTAAGTGCCGTGTATAATTGTATTGTGAAATCGTAAGTAAACCTCTGTTATTAATAAGTGTTTCCCTACCTATTGAATCAATTATTTTTGGTAATTTATAAAAGAATGGGTAATTTAAGTAGGTACTGTAATTGTTTTTAGGTGCTGTGTTAATCCTAGCCAGGATTAGAAAGCAACATGGACAAGCCAGGACTTAGTAAAAAACGTAAGGTTAAAGATGAAAATCGACAGTTTCAAGAAATTTGAACTGAGAAATACTTTTTTGTATGGTCGCATAACAAAGTCGTTTGTTTAATTTGCAAGAATTCTGTTGCGATTGCAAAGGAATATAATGTAAAAAGGCACTATGAAACGCAGCATCCTACTTTTACCAAGTTTACAGGCGAATTAAGAAAGCAAAAAATGTTGTCTTTAAAACGGGAGCTTATTGGTCAGCAAGCTATGTTTACAAAACCTATTAGCCGGATCCACACCGGGCGATCCAAAGCGCTCCGATCGCGCGCGGCATGGAGCGCGCTCCACGGAGCGTGAAGTGTAGACGTGCCGCGCGCGATCCATGTGCGCGGCGGAGAGCGCGCGCTCCTCGCCGCGTGCGATCCATTTGTTGTCGGTTTTTTGGGCACGCACAAAGGGGCCTCAGTCGCTTGGCGCGAGCGGTCTGGACGGTTGTGAGAATCGCGTGATCCGCCGTTATGGATAATTCGCAATGTATCCGTTTAATTTCCCTATATAGGGAGAATAAATGTTTATGGGATCCTAATGATACCAATTACACAAATAGAGGTGTAAGAGAAAATTACAAATTACTGGCGGAAAATCAGTCGGCAAATGAACAATATTCCAACAACAGAACTAAAGAAAAAAATGAAGTCTTTGTCGGGTGGCTACAGACGGCTATTCGTCGCCATCGTTGCACGTGTGACTCCATAGCAAGACAAAATTCAACTGATTCAGTATGGATCGGCAGGAGCGCGTTGGAGCAGCCAGTCAGGATTCGCAAAAGATTGCTGTTGGATCGATCTAGAACGATCCACGCTCCACGCATCACGATCTTGGATCGCGGATCGCGGGATCGCCGATCCATTTTGGATCGTCCGGTGTGGATCCGGCTATTCAAGATTCAGAAACAGCTACAGAAGTTAGTTATGAAATTTCTCGAATGATAGCAAAGCGAAGTCGCCCCTTCAATGATGGGGATTTTGTAAAAGAATGCATAGAAATTGCCGCTAAGAAAATGTGTCCAGAAGCAGCAAAAAAGTTTGAGAAAATTCAACTGAATCGTATGACTATCCAAAGACGAATTATGTCTTTGTCAGGTAATATTGCGGAACAATTAAATGAAAAAACTAAGATCATTGAATTTTTTTCATTAGCACTCGACGAATCCACTGATATTAGTACCACAGCTCAGCTTCTGATATTCGTACGAGGTGTTACTCAAGATTTTGAATTCTTAGAAGTTATTAGGAATGTGTTCATTGAAAGGTCAAATCAGAGGAGTTGATATACTCAATGTACTTTTGGATGAGTGTTCAAAAACTGATTTGGACTTATCAAAATTATTGTGAGTTGCGACTGACGATGCTCCTTCGATGTTTGGTGTCAATTCTGGGTAAAAGCATCTGCAAGAAAAAAAACATAAACGCTGAAGATCTCATGCAGTTTCACTGCATTATACACCAAGAAGCCCTCTGTTCTAAAAAAAATTGAATTTCAAAATGTCATGAAAGTGGTAGTTTCGACTGTAAATTTCATAAATTCACGAGGACTCAATCACAGGCAATTCAAACAATTCCTTGATGACATCGAAAGCGAATATGGAGATTCACTGTATTATACAGAAGTAAGGTGGCTAAGTCGTGGATTGACACTGGAACGATTTCTAAATTTAATAGAAGAAATTGGAATATTTTTGGCGGAAAAGCAAAGGGATGTCCCGGAACTTAAAAATCCTGATTGGTTGGGTGATTTGGATTTTTTAGTTGATACTACAAATCATTTGAATGTCTTGAACACACGGCTTCAAGGCAAAAATCAATTGATAACCCAGCTCTACGCTCATGTATCATCCTTTCAATGCAAGCTGACACTTTTCAGATCGCAATTGAATTCTGGAAATTACAATCATTTTCCGAATTATAAGAAAATGGCTGAAAAATTCAACAAAACTGCGATTAATTTCAGTTATGTAGAAAAGCTAGATATTTTGATTCAATCTTTTCAAGACAGATTTTCGGAGTTTAAAAAAGTGAAACCTCTGTTGGACATATTCAGCAATCCTTTCACGATTTCAGTTGAAAATGCGCCAGAGTCAATGCAGTTAGAAATTATCGATATTCAAAACGACCAAGATTTACGCAACAAATTCAACGAAGGAGACTTGCTGAACTTTTACCGCTGCATTGATAAAAATACGTACAAAGAGTTGCGCATAAACGCTCTGAAATGTGCCAGCTTATTTGGTTTTACCTATATATGTGAACAAACCTTTTCAATACTAAATAATAATAAAACAAAAAATCGAAACCGCCTTGCAAGTGAAAGTTTCGACGCAGTTTTACGTGTTGCTACAAGTAAATTTGAGCCAAATATAAAAATGCTAACAGTGGTAGAGCCACGCGGTAGCTTTTGCTGTCGCACGAATGGGCCGGCTCGAACCGGGGTGGTACCACGACCTTACAGAATACCGGCGTGAAGTACAGGTTTACCTCTGCGTTTCGCTTGGTGAGTGCTGGTGGCCGGAGGCCCTTTTTACTGGAAATGAGGCATTCCAACTTAGTCCTCACGGGTGACAACGCATCTGCATTTTGATTCGCAAACGAGGATAGATGTAGATGTCTATGGGCCGCAGCAACCACTTACCATCAGGTGGACTGTGTGCTCGTTTGTAACCCTTATCCTATAAAAAAAAATGATTGTAAGCACTATGCAGTGCCACGCTTCAAATTAATAAATTCTTTTTCAATTTTAATACATTATTATCAATTCTTTATTGTCTTTAATTACCTATACTTCTGGCGGCCCGCCATCAGTTCATAATTTGCCCGAGTGGCCCCTAGTCTTAATAAGTCTGTGCATCACTGCTGTAAAGAAACTGTTATTTATTTCGAAGCTCACGATATCGCTGTTTTGTGTGGATTTGTGCCGCAGTTTTGTGTGGTAAAGCCGCGTCTCCACCAAAAATGTTGACAACATTTATGTTTCCAACTGTTGACAAATCAACACAAGTTGCCAACATTTGTTTTCGAAAATGTTGCAAGAAGCGTCTCCACCGAGGGAAAAAATGTTTGCAACAAGCGTATTGCTTTGATGTTGCCGCCGAAAATGGAAACACGGTTCCCGATATTGTTTCAAGTTTTGTTGCTAACACTAGGTGATTACAGAAACATTTGTTGGAAACTGTTGTGTTAGCAACAAAACTTTGGTGGAGACGCGGCTTGATGTCCACAAGCTTCGCAAGAAATTGTCGCAAGTCGGATTGTTTGCGATGGATGGATTGCCAGGAAAGGCTACGCCGCCAAGCATCCTCGTTCTCTCCGTTTACGACCAAACAGCGTGCGGGCGACCGCAGCTTGCGCAATCCTACTAGCTGCCCACCGGACATAAATCGCGTCGTGAAATTTAGATACTTATAGTAATCTCTGGTCGTCTTATATATCTACATTCATTATATTCTACGAGTGTCGCGGACCCCTACCGATGTTCGCCGTGCTTAGCCTTAATGTTATAAAATAAAACAATTTCTTGGAATGTTATTGAACATATTTATTTATACTTGGATCTTCTATAGCATAGTTTATATCGCAAGTAAATGAAATAGTCATTGCATATCTTACTCCCGACGTAACTTTTTCAACATAGTGTAGATTTTCCGCGCCGCTAGTAAACATGCTTAACCGTCCTTTTCTTGGCTCGATTGTCCGATTATATTTGTCATCCACAAACACAAATCTACCTCCTTTAAAGTCAATATTGTAATCACTCAAATACAGTAACGTTGTGTAATGGAATGATTTATAAGTCTCCTGCAATAAAAATATAATTCAATAAACTTTAAAATAAATGTGTGATTTCTAAACATCGGCTTGAACATAGGCCTCCCACAGAGATTGCCACATAGTACGACCCTGAGCCACATGTATCCATTGAGTGCCTGCGTGTTTCATCAGGTTGTCACTCATTAACTTTGGGGTTCCCCCAAAACGAGTACGAGAATGTTACTCGAGAAACTTTCTTCTCCATAAATTGCCGCTTCTTTGAAACTTCAACTAACTGATCCGCTGGGCTGGGTCAGTTACTCTTGTTCTTCTGGGGATAACCTTGTTATGGGATTTATTCCGAGGAGAAATTCCTTGAACAATCAGTTACTTTGATTTTCCTCCTAAAGGTAGCAGTTAATGACACGTTTCGGCTCTTTAAGTCATCACTGGCAATATTTATTGATTGCACATTTTTGTCTTGAGTTTCTGAGATAATTTGGACAAGATTTGTCTGCCAGCCTAGTAAATCCGATCTACGGAAAGATCGGCGCATCACTAGTTCACTGTGTTATGCTTATAGCTGTACTATGTTCTTAATGTAGTGTAGAAAATTCATCACCCCATTTCGCCAAGCGGGTGTTCTAACTTGGCTCGATCTTCCACTTCACGCATCGAATTGCTGCTACCAGCCGCTTTACACAGATCGTCGCTCTATGCAGCCAGAGGGAGTCCCCTATTGAGTTTACCTAAGCGCGGTCTCAGCTATATAACAGGGATACTCCGTCGGAATTCATTTCTGCGACCAGAGGCAGATTTAATATCGACAGCGCTCTGGGCTAGTACCTTATCGGCGCCCCTCTAGCCGTCATATATTATAAATTATAATTACCCATAATACAAATAAACTATAAGTATTATAATTTATAATATAGTTATAGTTGCAAAATAATTAGGACACGAGAACCCTTAACAGGTTGGCGTGAATGAAAAATGTGTTGAGAGAGTGAGGGCGATGTAGGAGTAATCAAATAGACGATTTTTTTTAGTTTTAGAACTTGTGCGCGCGCCCTTAGGCACGTGCCTAGTTTGGATTAAGAATAACCCGCCAGTCTGCGACAGAAGTGACCAGCCTATTGTCACTTCAGCTTGCAAATACGGAAGATTATGTCGGTGACTTTGGTTCTCCGGTGGATTTTTTTTATAGCAGTATAAAATCTCATTTATGGCATAGGTACATGAAGTATCCAGACCGGTAACAGTTGCAAGACATCTGGTACCGAGTTCTGCAATCCGTTTGCCAAGCATGGCAATTAAGACATTTTTTTAAAATCATGTTCAGCAGTGTACTTTTACAGGCACAAAGAAATCACAAACCAGTATAAAATTGACTAAAAGCCATGCAAAAAAAAAAGAAATATTCACATATATACTCGGCCAAATTGTTCATCAATTCACAATTCAAAGCTGGACATCATTCCTCCTTTAATATGTAAATTTGCTTGAGTCAGCTTGTGCTTTCCTTCACCGCCGATCACATTACCACCTACGTGCTATCAACACACTGACAACGCCCAGTATTGAAATTGATTTGAGCAATGGTACCAACGGGGTTCAAACGCGGACTGCTTGTATACTGTGAAAATTATGAGGAGCGCTGTTTTTATTGCTTTATCCTTGAGTTACCAGGTCTATCAGTAGGTATAGTATAAAATTTTCATACATCCTGGTGTAAGTAAACATTTCCTATGGTATGTTAGTATCTAATTATATTTATTTTTCCCCAATAAAACAAATAAATTCGCGACATCGGTAAACTCGTGCTAAAATACGTAGTACAGTATGGTCTTACTCCTGTATCGTAGGGGTAGTTTACAAATAAAAATTACACAAGACGACATACATCCAGACCTATAGCACTTATTTGCAGGTCACACAAATACTTGTACTGTGCGTGATTTGAACCCGCATTCGATTTTTAATCGAAAATCACTAATAAATACCAAATGTATGAAGAATATATTGTCACATTTATCACTGAAGCCTAGTTTGAGAGTACCTTTTTTGTTGGAAAATTGATCCTAGATTTTTAAGTACTTCCAAAAATGCCAAAGTATCCAGGTTTTAGGCTGCGTTTCCCCCAGAGATGTGCGAGGATGAGTAGCGAGGGATGTGTTTGTTAAGAACCACAAAAGCTGCCCGTGGCTACCACAACAGTCGTAGAGCCACGCGGCAGCTTTTGATGTCGCACGGATGGGCCGGCTCGAACCGGGGTGGTACCACGACCTCACAGAATACCAGCGTGAAGTAGAGTTTTACCTCTGCGTTTCGCTTGGTGAGTGCAGGTGGCCGGAGGCCCATTTTACTGGAAATGAGGCATTCCATCTTAGTCCTCACGGGTGACAACGCATCTGCATTTTGATTTTTAATAGAGGATAGATGTAGATGTCTATGGGCCGCAGTAACCACTTACCATCAGGTGGACTGTGTGCTCGTTTGTCACCCTTATCCTATTAAAAAAAAACCAATAAAATCACTTCATTTACCTAGACTCGCTCAGCGCAGCTCTGATGGAAACGGCTCAGTGGCGCGAGGTTTTGTGTAAACAAAACAATGGAAGGATGTGTGCGAGGATTGTGTACAAGGGATGTGCGCTCCCCTCCCACCACACCACAACCCGCTCGCATCTGAAACGAGCCCATTACACACCCTCGCACCGCTCATCTGCGCACCGTTTCACAGCGTCGCTACGCATTCTCGAACCGCTCAGCGGTCTAGTACATCTCTCGAGGAAATGGTCACACCGTTCCACAGCCTTACTAAGCATTCCCGCACCG
Organism: Parnassius glacialis; assembly: GCA_033319125.1. Lineage (NCBI taxonomy): Eukaryota > Metazoa > Arthropoda > Insecta > Lepidoptera > Papilionidae > Parnassius > Parnassius glacialis. The sequence goes on along the minus strand of JAVANC010000028.1, from coordinate 33,117,311 downwards.
CCCAGCTAAAATGAAATGAAAATGCAGCCTTACGGTACTAACTTGTGACGTAATTTCTTTAAAAATAGAGCACCTGCAGCCTATGCATACTACACAATGTGTATGTGCACGACTAACAACAACCTAAGGCAAAACTTCATCGGGAAATAGAATAACTATACTAAATTGCACCAAAGATATGTTGGGGGGTTTGTCCTGTCTCAACACACCACACAAAATCTCTTCGGACAAATAATTGACAGCAAAAAAACGTATCTAAATTTTCAACATGAACCCAAATAATAGAGCCTAGTAATAGCGTTTCCATTATCAAATTGTTTAAAAATAGTTTAAATAGGCTTGTTCTCATCAAACTGTCTGCTCGGTGTGGTAGTAAGTGTAAACAATTTTTTTAAGGGTGCGTACGGATTAAGGTACGTTGGGGTAATACCGGACGGATTTTCGAATAGTTGGAAGAGTCTGCCAAAAATTTAAATTTCTCGACATCCGTGTACGTGAGATTTCTGGAACATGGAGCAAACCGTTAATCGTTACACGTAGTTAAGCTCTGAAAATCTTTTGCTTGTGTAAACTCAACGGCTTCTGCTTTAAAAGTGTGCGAAAACTAGACATAATTTTTTATATGCATAATGAAAAATTGGCCATTAAGGGGTAAGACCGGACTTAAATTTAAAACCACTTCTACTGCTTAGAGAACAAAGTTTATAAAAGAGATTTGTCCTATCTTTAACGCTTAAAAACATATTTCAATATGATCTATAAATTACTAGAAACATAAATGTTCCAAACGATTTTCTTTTTTTTTGTTTCTTGGCATCCGATCTTATCCCTGATATAAAGAAATTGTAATTTTATGTTTCTCAAACTTTGTTATGACATAAGATGGAATTACTCAATATTAGGGAAAGATCGGATGCATTTGATTTTCTTATGGGAAAAGAAAATTAACAGTAAGGACTGGCGAAATGCCCTGGGATAATACAGGAGTTGAGGGAGATGTAAATATTTTAGAAAATCGGCATATGACGAAGCAGGTAGTTAGGTAAGTAGTTAATTAATAAATTATTTTGTGTGCATATTTATATGTTATATGTGTATCAATAAGCAGGCGTGAGCTTATTTATAGAGTTAATTAGAATCAGAATAAGGGCATGAAGTCGGAAAAAGTAAAGCAAAGTTGACTAGGCCAGGAAAGGTAACGTGGGTTGAAAGTTTCCCATGAAACTGAATTAGTTCTAAACTTTATCTAATGAGATAAATATGTAATTTATTATTGTAAATTATTTTTTAAATAATTATTATAAATTACATATTGATTTATAATAGAGGATAGATGTAGATGACTATGGGCCGCAGCAACCACTTAACATCATGTGGACTGTGTGCTCCTTATCCTATAAAAAAATGTATTGTAATGTGTACTTAAAAGTAATAAACCCATCGTATTGTTTTATTACTTTTAAATATACAGACTTGCTAACGAGACTGAGTCCCATAGTCACTTGTGTAATCTCCGAAAAAATATACACGAACAATGAAACTTTTACAACCACTGCCATATTTATAACGGTCAAAGATCGGATAATATTCATCCGATCTTCACTCACGCGGGCAAACATCGGATCTCGGCCTACAGCGATCTTAGCCCTGCATGGACCAGCTTTATCTAGCTATAACTTCATAAAACTTAGTATTCACACAAAATAATAACAAAAGACGCCATATTCTCGCTAAAAATCGTAAATAAAAGTGATAGGGAAAGATCGGATGGACAAAAATAATACAAAAATTACATTGTTTTATAAAATGCCGCGCAGCACAGGTCCCACTTGCCGGAGTGACTGGCTGGAACTGAGGGTCGGGGCAGGATGAAATGGCGTCGTGTAGCATATTGTTAGCATTTCAAAATATAGCATAATTCGCTGCGAATTTGAATCCTACGGTCTTGCCCCATCACCGATCTTACCCCAACGCACCTTAAGTAACATGTTGTGTAACTTTTGTTTTATAACACATCCACATTATGTAACATTGTTTTTCATCATTGCAACATATAACAATTCTGTACACATTAGAATAACAATACAATATAACAATATTGCCGTGTAGTGGCGGTTAAGAATATCCACTACCCCATATCTTCCCGTGGGTGTCGTAAATGGCGACAAAGGGAAACAGGCAGGAGATGGGCAGCAGCATCTTCATGGTAACGGCAAAAATACAATAAAAAAACTGCGGTTGCCAACCCGCTCGCCAAGCGTGGCAACTATGGCAATATACACCCCATGATGAAAGTTACGAAGAGACGGCCCCCAGTCCCCGGCGGCCCCGCTATTCCTGGCTACGGTGGCGACCATGGTAACGGCGGGGCAGGGGGTGCTAAGAATCTTCGGTGGAGGTTCGGTTGCCACCTACGACGACTCGACCTGGCAACATACAACGCAAATGAGATTGACTTCATTATGACGACCAGACCACAACTGTTCAGTGATGTCTCAGTGATCGCGAGGGTGAAAACCGGCAGCGATCACCGAATGGTTAGAGGCACACTGAACCTAAACGTTAAGTTGGAGAGGTCTCGTCTAATGAAGTCAACGCTCCGTCCCCCTCGTGCTCTAATCCAAAGTCCCGAAACCTTTCAGCTCGAGTTACAAAACAGCTTTCAGTGCCTAGAAGACTGCAATGAAGTGGACGATTTGAATGACAAGCTCGTGGAAACTGTCCATGCGGTCGGAGCTAAGTTCTGCAAGACCCGCCGCAGAAGAACACAAAAGCTCTCCGATCACACTCTTAATCTCATAGCTGTTAGACGGGAGATGAAGCTACATTCTTCAACAGATTTGACAGCGTACAGGCAACTGAACAGACAGATCTCCAAATGCGTGCGGCGGGACTTACGCAACTTCAATACAGCTCGTATTGAAGAAGCGATCGAGCGGAACCAAGGCTCCAAAATCTTTGCCAGAGATCTGCCTGCCAGAAAGTGCCAACTGTCAAAGCTGAAGATCGAGTTTGGCAGCATCGTTTCCGGGGCACCTGAGATTTTGAGTGAGATTGAGAGGTTCTATGGGCAGCTGTACACGTCATCGATGGAGCCGCACGCAAGTGTGAGTAACGATCCAAGAGCGAGTCTTATCCGACATTATTCCGATGATATCCCGGACGTCAGTCTGAGCGAGATTAGAATGGCTCTCCAGCACCTTAAAAACGGCAAGACCCCAGGCGAGGATGGAATTACAGCGGAGCTTCTGAAAGCGGGTGGAAAACCGGTACTTGAACTCCTTCAGAAGCTCTTTAATTCCGTCCTCCATGGTGGCATTACACCGGAGGCGTGGAGCAGAAGTGCGGTGGTCTTGTTCTTCAAGAAAGGCGACAACGCTCTCTTGAAGAACTACAGACCGATTTCCCTTCTGAGCCGCGTCTACGTGCTGTTTTCGAGAGTCATTACGAATCGTCTCGCGCGCAGACTTGACGACTTCCAGCCTCCCGAACAAGCCGGTTTCCGAAAAGGCTTTAGCATCATAGACCACATACATACCCTTCGGCAAATTGTACAGAAGTCCGAGGAGTACAATTTGCCACTATGTCTGGCGTATGTGGACTATGAGAAAGCCTTTGATTCCGTCGAAATTTGGGCGGTGCTGCAGTCCCTTCAGCGGTGCCAAGTTGACTGTCGGTATATCGAAGTGTTGAAGTGCTTGTACAGTAGGCTACGATGGCTATCCGAGTACAGAACCAGAGTATGAAACCTATCCAATTGCAGAGAGGTGTAAGACAGGGTGACGTCATATCCCCGAAACTCTTCACCGCTGCATTGGAAGACGTTTTCAAACTTCTGGACTGGAAAGGATACGGTATCAACATCAATGGCGAGTACATCACTCACCTTCGATTTGCCGACGATATAGTCCTTATGGCAGAATCGCTGGAGGACCTAAACACTATGCTCAACGACCTCAATAGTGTTTCCCAACGGATAGGTCTTAAGATGAACATGGACAAAACAAAGACCATGTTTAATGTCCATGTCACACCTATGCCGGTAGTTGTTGGGAACACTAAGCTCGAAGTTGTTGACGAGTATGTTTACCTGGGACAAATAGTCCGACTAGGTAATTCCAACTTCGACCGAGAGGTCAATCGACGGATTCAACTCGGTTGGGCAGCGTTCGGGAAATTACGGCACATCTTCTCGTCAGGTATACCTCAAAACTTGAAAACGAGACTGTAGAACCAGTGCGTGTTGCCAGTGACGACATACGGAACTGAGACGTGGTCCTTCACTGCTGGCCGGATGAGGAAGCTCAAGGTCGCTCAGCAAGCTATGGAGAGGGCTATGCTCGGAGTTTCTCTACGTGATAAACTCAGAAATGAGGATATCCGCAGTAGAACCTGAGTGACCGACATAGCCCAGCGGATTAGTAAGCTGAAGTGGTAATGGGCCGGCCATATAGCTCGAAGAACCGACAACCGATGGGGAAGAAAGGTTCTCGAGTGGCAGCCTCGTACTGGCAGGCGAAGTGTAGGGTGTCCCCCCACTAGATGAAGTGACGACCTGGTAAGATTTGCAGGAAGTCGAAGGATGCAGGTAGCTCAGGACCGTGCTTTGTGGCATTCTTTGGGGGAGGCCTATGTTCAGCAGTGGACTTGTGAAGGGCTGTAATGATGATGATGATAACAATATTTTATGACATTGTCATTTGTCGTTACCCCGCGCGACGCCTCTGTCGCATCTACAGTTATATAACATATGTGTCACGTTATATAACGTTTAATAATATCCAGCCTACACATCAATGAAGCATGTTATATAACAACATTGCATGTTATGTTATATAATGTGTACGCACGGTAAGAAATGTATACTAGATGTGCTAGGTTGCTGTTGCAGTATTATTGCTACTCTTGATCACATTCAGATCATAACACTAATGATGTATCCTGTTTAAACACTGCTCATTACCACCAGTCTAGCTATTTTACAATAGTCATCCATTGATATAACTTTGGGGTGAGATGGGGAGTTGACATTTTTTATGCCACCAGGACCTATCATAACCTATATGTGCCATGCTAAGACATTTAAAAAAAACAAAGCAATAAAACTAATATGATAATTATGCACAAGTGCAATCCTCAAAGGACCACAACACTAATAATTTAATGGCTTATTTTTAAGCACTGTATAAAAACATTCAGTATAGATTGATTAAAATAAAAAATATGTGTGAGTGTCGTGGAACACTTCATAGGCACTAAATTCTTTCGTGGTATATTATTATTGATAAATGTATTATATTATTGATTAACAAATACAAATAAATGAATTACTAGTGTCAATTAAAATGAAGCATCGTTTAAAATAAAATATTACTTTAATGGCAAGATAAGAAAAAGTGCAAGGGAGATGGATATTATTCCATCTCGCTTCCTTATAGCCGCCAAGGCCGTCTACTCTACATCAGAAGGGGTCATGACAGAAAAATCTTACTTTTTGTCGCCTAGCCCCCATCCGCCAAATCGATTTTTAAATGATTCGATAAAGAACTTTGTTCCAATAACTTTATGCCTAATCAACATATCCTATATTGTATATTGTATAGCTATATTGAATATATTCCTAAATATGAAAAAAATAAACATTCTGCACATGCGCAATAAAATGTAATCTACTATTAGCAAGCACCTTATTCAAGGCAATAATATTGTTGGACTTAACTTACTTTATCTACATGTGGATGCCAGTATTCATCGTGAATTGTTACTGCATTTTTAGATGTAATTTCAGAAAAAAATGTTGGTTTTGTCAAATAAATCTTATCAGGATACACACCGAAATGATGGGAAATTGTATATTTAATTTTCTCCTTCACAGCCTATAATAAAGCATAACATTAAATATGTCATTTTAAACCTTATCAATTTTATTAACTTTATGTCACAGATGTGCAAGACTTTACCCTGAAAACATTGAAGTCTTTCTCAGAAAATAAATTCTTCATATCATCTTTTTTGTAAATGTCAATAAAATATTTTCCTTTAGACAATGCTCCACTGTGTAAATCAAGAATAGAGGCTCCACCGGAAGATCCACCATATTTAAGGCCTTTCTTCGCTATTTGTAATAATTCTTCAGATTCTCTTTCTGAAATGACTGTATCAGTAACAAATCTCTTACAATCTTTGGGAAAGCATCCTTCATACTTATCTATTTCCTTCACATAATCAGAAGAACAATCAATTATCTGGCCTTTACCAGCCAACAGCTCTGACTGTTTTGCAAATGTTATAAGCTTGTCATTTTTGGATGTAAAATAAACTACAATTAGGAGAGAAGTTATAACCACTATTCTTGAAAGAACTCTTAGTATCAAGTTATTTTTAGTTGTTCTGGAAAAATAAATACATCACTTAAATTAAGGGTCACTTCTTTTTAACAGTATAAATGAACATTTGGTATTGTAATTGCTTTGGTAAGAACAGAGCTAATACTGTCACAATGGTAGCACTCCATTATCAGTCTACTAAGTTTAGGATTAGAAGTTATAGGCCGGATTACCACAATTTGTTCGTCGTCAAAGGCTCATTAACTAATTAGCAAGGTGTACCCCATGCAACTAACATTGGCATATAAAGAAGTTATTACATACAACAACGAAGTACTTAGTGTTTATTTTTTAACCAAATATCTCGTACGCATTTAACCTTGCTAATTACGAAAAACTTCAGGCTTTGGGAGCGCAACGATGCACATGCACTAGTATAGGATCGGCTTTGGGTATCACAAGAACAAAACACTATTGCATGTTGTCGCAGCTTGAAAGCGAAATTAAAAATATTTTCAAAATACATTGTGAATATAAATATTATAAATTAAAAACAAATTATGAATACTAAAAAAAGAAGTAAAGTTTACTGTTTATCTTTGCTACTGTTAAGATCGTTCTTTAATTGCTCAGTCCTAATAACATTTTTATTTCTCTTTCTTAAATCTGCCATATTATTTTATCCTTTGTATTTGTACATAAAGAGTAGGTAATAATTGTGTTCTGTGATTTGTATTGTACATTACATGTATGGAGTGTAGAGTAGAAGGAGGACCATGTCTATATATGAAAAGTGTCCCTAAAAACGTGTCCAATAAGGGTGGCGCTGCAGTAGCATAGGATAAATTAAAAAAAAAGCGCCAAAAGTAATTAGAATAAGATGGAGAAATAAACAAGGACAGACCAATCCGCTTGGTTTTGTACTACGTAAATAGTTGAGTACTGGCATTTTACTAACTACTATAATCATGAAATTTGTTAAATATTTGAGTTCAGCTGACTTCACTCCGTTCACAACAGCTATCTTCATATCGTAGTTTTTGAGACGCCAGCGCTATTGTGGTAAGTTTTGGAAACTCTATTTTCAGTAAATAGTAGGACACTTTTTCAACTTTCGCCCCTTATAAGATGGTTCTCCTTGTACTCTACACTCCATAATTACATGATCATTGATCACAGATCACAATTACAACCATAGATAATACACTATATACCAGGAAACATGAAGTTATAGATAAACAGTCTTATTCATAAAAATCCCTTAAAATGGCGTTATAACACTCTTTAGTTAAAGTGCTCATTAGTACTAATAAACCTATTATAAGATTCTGTATTCATAAACGTTCTATAAACCTCTTTTAGTTAAATCGTACATAAGGAATACTTTAGTTTTATTATGTTGTCATTCTGATGAATCCATAGACTAGCGACGGTAAAAAAAAAAAGTTTGACAGCAATTGTGACATTCGCGTCAAATTAAGCGCGTTGTTTTTCTTATATATCGGTTCAAGAAATTGATTTGAGTTATATTTTTTACTCAATAGTAATGGAAAACAGTACAAGTAAAAAGCGGCAAAGAAGCGAAATTTGGCTGGAGGAAGATAAGGTTTGTACGTAACTAAAGTAATTTTCTTCATAGGTGCTTAGTGCACAAGTGTTAGTTCACTGTGTTGTTAAAGTAATATCCTTTTTCTTTCCATAGCATTTATTAATGGATTTGGTAAGAGAGCGTGTATTAGTGATTGAAAATAAAAATACTGATACAAATACGAAGTCAAAAAAGCTAGCAGCATAGGCGGATTTATTATGCAGACCTATTTTTGTCTATCAATGTGTGAAGTGTTTGAAGACGAGTCTTCAACGCAATGATATTCTATATACGGTCAGTTACATTACTATGCAACAGAAGCATGTCACTTTGTCTCTAGCTGGCATAATACATATAAGTTTAAAGTCACTTAACAGTCTTCGGGAAGAGCTGACAGGAGCCTCCCTATCCAATAGGATTCATTATGATGAAACTTATTGAATAATAAAGTTGCTGACACAGGTTCAGACTTAAGTTGAAAACTTAAGTAACAGTGGGCAGTCCACATAGCTCATAGAACATAGGATTGGACGGGTTGATATATGAGAAAGTGCAACCAAGTTCTCAGGATTGCTTGCATTAAGATTAGCCCATTTTGAATATTAAAATGGCTCCCTAACGAATTTGTCATTGACACAAATGAATTTGATTCTGATGAAATAAATCTGGTATTATGTATGTCAAGATTCTAAGTAAAAAGTTGCAAATTTTATCTCTACCTGGTGCAAACTTACATTTGATAAACATTGTTGTTCCCTTTTTGCCTAAATACCTACTAAAGTTTACTTAATGATATTGTTATCAAAAAAAATATACTTACATAATATAGTTCATTAGTAATTGAATTATTTATTGCATTGTTTGTAGATTGGGGAGCCATCGCAAAATGAGATCAAAGTGGATGATAATTAGACTTGTCAACATTGAAAACAAGACTTCAGATATTGTAAGCATCAATAATGTATTGAGATAGCAAGTTATTTTTATATTTTTCATATCTAATTTTAATTTTATCTTATTTTACTGTTGTAGGACACAATGAGTACAGTAAATGATGTCACAGTAGAAATACTTCAGGACGTCCAAAATACACAACAGGTAAATATGTGAAAAGTTGCAAATTAAGTAAACATGTGCCAAACTGGAAATCAAACCCGTAACTTGATTTGTAATTCTGATATTGTTGAAGCCATGGAAGCAGTTATCTCCCAGTATGTGGATTGTAAAGTTTAGGGATAAAAGTATTACTTGAATAAAATGAAATGGTCTATTTAAACTTGAATTTTATTTGATGAAACATTTAAGATTAAGTTAATGTAAACAAGTTTCTTTTAACGGTTTTCATTGCTGCAGGTTGTAGCTACTGGCTCACCACCAAAACCACTCTTTACACCTTCTAAGAAACCTGGAAGAAAATATAAAAGTGAGAAAAAGGTAAATACAATGACCTCTATTCTAATAGGGATTATGTTAATTTACGAAATTGTTGCTTTGATTTTTTTTTTAAATACTCTAACATAACTATTTTTATTTCAGACCTAGGGATATTCGATATACATCGATGCATCGAATTCACTCGATGTTTACAATACGATGCATCGAATCGATCCGATGTTTTGGAAAGTTATTGATATACTCGATGTATCGATGTATTTTCATAAAACATCGAATATGCGTTAGCATATTAGTCTTTGTCGAATCAATAATAAACAGCCAACGGTAAATACGTATACTTACCTATCACTATTAATATTACTTAGTACCTGGATGACCGAGCTTTGCTCGGTATTTACGTTTCTGCCGACTTCCAAAAAGGAGACGGTATTCAATTCGACTGTATGTTTTTTTTTATGTGTGTCTGTGTTACCTCATAACTGTACTGGGCGAACCGATTTCGATGTTTTTTTTTATATGAAAGCTGATAGTTCTCGTGTGGTCCCATATGAATTTGATCAAGGTCAGACCAATGGTTATTGAGTTATTCTTAAATAAGCTATATTGAAGTCGGCTGTACAAAATTTTTAATTTTAAATTATTGGAAGTCGTGTTTTTTGGATATTATATTTAGATACGAATTACATACTGATGAAATATGAATAATATTTTTCGATCTTATCTATCGTATTCTTTTTTTAAAGCTCGGTCATTTTTTTCGTACTTTTTTTTTAAAAATATACTTAAATACGAATTAGATGCATTGATAAAGGTCTCCCAATAATAGTTTTTCTCACAAAAGAAGGAAAATGAAAAAAAAGGGCAAAAAAGTAAACAGCCATCATCTGAACTCGAACCTGGGGCTTCTTGTTTAGTAAATAGTGACCGTCCGATTTCCCAACTGAGCTATTATACCCTAGTAGTTAGCGGTGAAATTTACCTTCGTATTCTCATGATATTGTAGCAGTTTTTCATTGCCTAAAAACACGGTTAAAACGATATTTTCTAAAAATGAATCCTAGTTAGATCGATTTATTGCCCCCAAAACCCCACAGTATACTAAATATCATGAAAATTGTTGGAGCCGTTTCAGAGATTCCGATTATATATATAGCAATTCTTGTGTATATATATATATATATATATATATATATATATATATATATATATACTTTATATATAAAAATTACGTGTCACGTTGTTTGTCCGCGATGAACTCTTAAAACTATATATTCCATGAAATTTTGCACACTCTGTGCAGTTTCGTCCAACTTGAGAGATAGCATAGTTTTATCCTGATAAGTGACACTCAATATATTTTTATTACGAATTTAAGGATTTTTTTATATGAAGGGTCGTCGAAAAGGGCAGAACAACATCTGCCTGACCAGCTAGTATTTAAAGATATTAGATTAGATTTATTTCAGGCAGAACCCATTTTAATTTTGAACTAATTAAAATTATAGCTTAGAGATATTAAAAAATACATTTAAAAAAATCTATAAAAACAACAGAGAAATTCAAACAGTTGTGAGATAGATCCAAACAACAACATATACAATGTTAAGCTGCTGTGTGGAACAGCACCCACGCTTGTAGAAGTGGCAAGTCCCACCGATCAACGAATACCCCAAGGATACTGTTGGTGCTGTTCCGCAAACGGCTTAGCGCGGAAGCATACCGTTTCCTAACTATCGCGGCGAAACCGTTACAGCGAACATGCCTGAGGCGCTGCATCGCCATGGCAGCCCCAACAGTACCCTCAAGCCATTGTTGTATTGGACACGTAGATCGTTGCCTGCTCGCTGGGTATAGCTCACCCACAGGCTGCAACAGTAGAACGATTGGCAGAAAGCTTTTAAAAGCGTTACTTTAACCTGCCTACTACAACGCGCAAACCTGCGAGCCAGCATATTACAACGAACCGCCAACAATTTACGCTCCCTCTCCATGTCCATATCGTCTTTCAAATCAACTGTAACCCAAGGTACTTAAAACTCGCAACCCGTTTCAAAGGTTTCGCACACAATGTAATTTCCGGAAGTACAGTGTAGTTAATTGAAGCCGACTTAAATAGAATCCACTCACTTTTACTTGTGTTCTACTTTAGTCCGTGAGCCGCTGCGTAGCCCTCATAAATAGACAAAAGTCGTCTCATGCCGCTAATAAGTGGACTCAACAGCACAATTTCATCAGCGTAACTGATATTATTCACACAAACACTATCATCGTAACAGCCAACGTTGGCACTGTTGAGTCAGCCCATCAACTGATTTACACAAAGGTTGAACAGTCTTGGAGAGCTTAATACACATTGTCTCACGCCTCATTGTAACCCATGTACTTCGGAATAAGAGCCATCCCATTTCACAATATTTTTCTGGTGCCCGTACCAGTATTGGAATAACGATATAATCTCCCTGGCTACACTAGTCTCAGCATTTAGCTTCTGCCACAATTTATACCATAATTTACAAGGTCATAAGCCCTAGATAAATCCAAAAAACATGCGACATGCGAATACAGGCGTTTTTCTGGCAGTGTAGTATTGGACAGTCTGTTTAAGGGACAAAATAGCGTGTTCGGTCGACAAACCAGGCCTAAACCTAAATCCAAATTGGTTATCATTTAGTTGTACATGCTCCGCTAATATGTTATCAAGCAGACTGTCCAGTACTTTCGATATAATAGTGGTCAAGGATATTGGCCTATAATTTGTAATATCAGAGGCATCCCCCGTCTTATTTCTAATAATATGCACTACAACGGTTTTAGTAAGCTCAACTGAACTGGTAAATAACTATGACTTACACATAAACTATAGAACATAGCAAGTGCTCGAGTTAAGTGAACACCAGCATATTTCAAGTGTTCAATACCTACTCAAACCATCAGCCATCATAACCATCATCATAATTATAACTTAAAATCAGAAAAACTAAAACAGTATTATTATTATGATACATGCTTTTTACTTTTTTTCATTAGGTAATCATTTTATAAAAACATTTTATAAAAATTGAATAATTCTCAATGTCAAACTGGTCAAACGCACTCCCCACGAGACTACTTGTTTTTTTTTAAACAATTTCAATATTCGTATGCTACAAATTAGGTTTAAATTTGAACACGCCAGTACAAACGCACTCCTTACGAGATTAGTTTATTTTTCTATAGCATTTTTAACAATGCATAAAGGTCAAAATTCGAATAAAAGAATAACATGACACGTGTAACGAGGCTATTTCTTAACCCTGCAGTTATCGCGCCTTATAAAAACAAGTGGTCACGTGGATTTCATAATATTTATTCCAATTTAAAATAAGAAGAAAGCCGTAAAATATCAACTTTAACTAATAAATAATACTCTATTTTAAATAAAATAAGGTAACATTTAGTTATTCAACGGTTAATCATGTTAAATAAACAAAAACATTTATACCTCCTTTTTTATTCAAATAACAATAATAAAAAAAACTTTTACATATTAATATATGTCGTCCCCCTACTTTTTAACTTTTAATACTTGACGTGTCAAAATATTCATTTACTTGATTTTTTTGAAATTTGATTTTATTTAAAAGTGGATTAATATTATAATCCACCCGACTACTATAGGGTTAACTTTTTTGGTTTTTTCAAAATTGATGTGAAATGTGATTGCGGATCAATATCGATGATTTTTTTATTACTAATTGAAGAAGTATCAAAATTTAATTAATTAATTTAATCACTCAACTAAAGAAGAATATTATTGAGTAGTCTTACCTAGTGTAATACCTATTATAATAAAAGTGTAAATGAACAATTTCTGTCCTTAGATAAAATAAATTCAACAAAAAAATCAGACTATCAATATGTCTATATTAAGAATTCTTTTAATTATGTATTATTTAAAATATATTCAATTATTTTATTTGTTAACTAAATGATGCCTGCTACTTCGTCCACGTGTATTAAGGTTTTTTAATTCCCGCGGATTTTTTTTTAATTTTTAGGAATACAATGTAGGTTATATGTTAATTCAGGGTATCCAAACCGGTTCAGTCGTTGTGGTGTGAAGGAGTAACAAACAAAACTACTGAATCTGTTTTTATGCAACTAGGCATATTTGTTGCTTATATACTGGGTTCAGCATTAGGGTAAGTTTTATCCCGAAAGACTTATAGTACAGACACAATTTGGCATTTATAATATTAATATTAGTATGGAGTATCATAATTGTTTTAATTCTACAGATTTCCAAAAGATCCTCACTTAAAAATGAGATGGGCACAATTGTGCAATTGAAAAAGGGGTTGGGAACCTACCCGCACAAGTACTATCTGTTCGATGGACTTTGATACATCCCAATTTCAATGTTTGCCTAGTAAACGTCGCAAATTAGTCTTTGATGTTTAACCAACATTACTGTTAACAGACGCTGTAAGTTTTATTCATGTTGTGTTATGTAATTGTAAAATTTTGGATTGTTTTTTGAGGCGACCCACTTCCATTAATTTTTTTTTGGTACTTAGAGCCGTTTTCATTCCTGGTGTCCATGTATAACCATGCAAAATTAGAGCTCTTTAGAGTACCAATAGTCTCTACGCTAAGCCGCGGAAAGACGGACAGATGGACGGACTTGGTGAAACTATAAGAGTTCCTTATTCTTTTACTACGGAACCCTAAAAAGCTTGTTGCACTGTCCAAATTAAAGAGTTCACATGTTTTAATTGTTCCAGTGCGTTTTGCTTATGTTTGTTTCTTTTTCGCTTAGGGAAACTATCGATATAAAATATCGATATGGTAGCATTGCAATTAATTCGTCTGTCTTACACTCACACTCATCACTTTTACTTTTTCTATGTTGATGTATTTAACCTATAAGGGTGCGTAAAAGGGAAAAATGTTGGAGATTTAGATTTGTGAGTGCCTTAATGACACAAAATTTTATTGAGTACGTGTGCAGTAGCTGTCTATGTATTGTTTCCCCGCCCCGTACCAACACCAAAAGTGACAGACTATATAATTCGTTGCATTAGGCGCATCCTCATTCCTCATTACTTATTACCTTTAGTTGAATTGAATGGTGTAAGGTCTCTGTGAACTTTGAATAAAAACGTTAAATTACATTTAATTTTAATAATTTTAATTGTGTCGTGAATGTGCACAGTACACACTTTACAGAAAGGAACAGGCTTGTTGTTGGTGAGGAAAATACCATCGTTTCCGTACATATTCGATTGCACAGGTAAGTTTATTTTTATTTTTATAGGATGGGGTGGCAAACGAGCATACAGTCAACCTGATGGTGAGTGGTTGCTGTGACGCAAAGACATCTATCGTCAATAAAGAATCAAAATGCAGATGAGTTGTTACCCGTGAGGACTAAGATGGAATGCCTCTATACCTCTTTTCCAGTAAAATGGGTCTCCGGTTCTCTACACCCACCATACGGAACACAGCAGCGTTGATCTGCTATTTTACGCTGGTGTTCTGTGAGAGCGTGGTCGTTCCCCGGTCGAGCCGAACCATTCGTGATACAACTAAACTATTACTTTAATTTAATGTCCTCCAGACCGAATTCCGGTCACGGCGGCCTGCCTCAACGGAGACTAGCCAACTGCGCAGTACAGGATTATAGTGCCCAAGTGCATGCGCCAGCACAGGTGCACTCTCTATTCCTTCACCCTCATAGTCTGATAGGACGGTTATCCGACGACCGGAGAGATCAGGCGCAGGACCAACGGCTGTACGTGCTTTCCGAGGCACGGGGGTGAGACACCGCTAACTTCCTGACTTCGGGCAGCTACTGAGAATTTCTTGACGAAAAACTCAATAATTGATTATATTTGCCCGACCCGAGATTCGAACCCGGGAGCTCACTCATTTTTTCTCATGTGAACAAAAGTATAATATAATATATAGTATATTTGTAATTTACTGAATGATAGAAGATACTTTGTTATTTGTAAGATACTTTACAAAACAAACATTCATATTTTATTTTCTTTAAAATAAACGTAACCTCCATACTAGAATTTCCTCCTGTATCGTGGGTACAGTTTACAAACATAAATTTCACAATGACAAACATCCATACCCGAATCAATTATTTATAGGCCATACAAATACTTATTCCGTGCGGGATTCGAACCCGCGGTCTTTAGCGCTGCAACTGAATTGCTAAGCCACTGCGCCACGGAGCCGCCATACAATTGTTTATAGTACAACCACAATAGCAAAAAATTGTTAATGAAATTATTAAGCGTCTACTTATGTCCTATGTCACCATGATACAGATATCAAATAAAATAATTTAATATGTTTTATCTCCTCAAGCTTATGGCCTATCGAAAACTGGAAATGCAATAAAAAAAATAACTTGTAAAAAAGCCAAGTCTCGCAACTCAGTTCTTCTACCGTAAAAAGTTGTGAGATCCATGTAATACCAAGTCGGTTAATTTATTCAGATCCCTACTTAAGTCTTAAGTTATTACGTAATTAGCTAACTTAATAACATCTTTATTGTGACCATATCAATATTATCTAAAAATCTTTTATGTTTTAAATACATAGATTGACTTGTCAATCTATGTATTTAAAACATTTTTTTTTTATTTTTAATATTGATATAGTCACTATCAGCTGTTATTAGGTTAGCTAATTACGTAATAACTTAAGATTTCTATCTTACGTTATTACGTAAATACGTCCTTCTGGACCCTTAGGGACTGAATAAATTAACCGACTTGGTATTACATGGATCTCACAACTTTTTACGGTAGAAGAACTGAGTTGCGAGACTTGCTTTTTTTTACAAGTTATTTTTTTGATGGCATCTCATTTCTTTTTGTAGATAGTCCTACTTTTTCTCCTTTCCGGTACCATCTACTTCTTGAATACCAACTACGGATTTTCGGGCAATTACTTAATACATTGCGGGATTTTGGTACAACTTCATAAGACAAGTCCAATTCTTGCTTTTTCATTCCATTGACCATTTTACAAGTTACCTTTGAACATAATTATATGTCTACATAATATATATAATAACATAATTATATGTCTATCTACATCTATTATTCCATTATATTATACACTAGCTGTTCCCCGCGACTTCGCCTGCGTGTAATTTATGGTTTTAATTTTGTTGCGCAGAACCCTAAATATTTCTCTAAAATATAAGTGTAGCAAAGATACTTCTTATAACATGGGCTATCTACCAGTGAAAGTCCCATCAAAATCGGTCCAGCCGTTTTGGAGATTAGCTGGAACAAACAGACAGACAGACAAAAATGTTAAAAATTGTGTTTTTGTTATAAGTACCGTATATACTTTCATATGCAGCTTGTAAAAAGCTGTTATTTTGACATTACAAACAGACACTTCAATTTTATTTATTTGTATATATACAGGTACACTGATTCATTCACTGCAAATTTAACTTTGTAATCCTATATATTTATATAGGATTACAAAGTTATTTATACAGTTGATATATCTAGAAAACTGGACCGAAATTACAAAATATTTTAGTTTTTCCTTGATTGATACACTAAACACTAATCTTCTTATAATATAAAAATGAATCGCTGAATTTAAGCTAAAATCTCGGGAGCAGCTGAACCGATTTCGCTAATTCTTTTTTTATAATATTCCTTGAGTTCGAAAGATGGTTCTTACGGAGAGAAAAATTTAAAAATTGTCTGAAAAAGTCTAAAAACAACACTTTTCTATATTCCCATACAAAATATTCGTAATAATACTTAAAATTCAATTTGAACTTTAAAAGCATATCATAAAGTTTAAGTGTTAGTGGAGGGGTTTCAGGAAGGCAAAACAATTGAGTGACGTTAGTATTGTATAAATATTTGTCAATATTTATACGATGGAAACTTAATTTAGAATAAGTAAAAATAAAATGAAATATAATATGTAATAAGAAATCAGAAGTTGTAATTTTCATTATGATTTTTAGTGACTATTAAAATAATTTTAAGTGTTTTATAATTTTTATTTTTTGAATTGACGGGTTGAATTAACGGGTTAATTTTTCAGGTTGATTACACTATACAATGGCACCTTCCAAGAAGAGTAGTGTATGGAAGTTTTACGATAAAGTTGATGGAGAGAGTAACTCTGCGAAATGCAGACTTTGTCAAAAACATATAAAATCTTGTGGCAATACAACCAACTTAATATGTCATATAAAAAATGTACACAAGGCAGCTTTTTGTGAGTTAAATAATGAAAATTCGAAAAAGTCTATCATCGCCAGCAATACAATAAATACACTTACAAAATATGTTCCTTACGCTGCTGGTATGCTACCGTCAACAAGCTCGGCTGATTTGCTGCCATCAACAAGCTCTGATGATGTAATAGGATTGACTACAGAAGCTGTTAAAAAATCTGACGCTTCGAAAGAAGATGAATATGTTCCTGTTCCCCCAGCTCCAAAACGTCAAAAGTCTATTATATCAAGTTTTGAAGAAATTTATGCTTATTCGGCGAATGGTGATAAAACTTTAAGGATAAATAATGCCATAATTTACATGATACGTAAAGACAACCAACCATTTACAATTGTTGAAAATGAAGGCTTTCGTAATTTGATCAAAGTTATTGCGCCGCATTATAAACTTCCCAATAAGACGACGTTAACTCGATGGGTAGATGATAAATACGCAGCATTATCTACGGTCTTCAAAAAAAAGTTGTCAACTATTGAAAACCTTGCTCTTACTACTGACATGTGGTCTGAAACAATGAGCATGAGAAGTTTTTTAGGAATAACAGCACACTTCGGTGTCGGTAATGATCTATTTTCAATTACTCTTGGAGTGTACCAGTCAAATGAACGTCATACTTCAGAACACATCGCTCAAATGCTGCTAGACACTTGTACTGAATGGGGTGTTGACAAAAATAAAGTTTCGGCTGTAGTGACAGACAACGCAGCCAACATGGTAAAGGCCGTCGATATAGCTTTTGGAAAAAAACACATACCATGTTTCGCACACACTTTGAATTTGGTAGTACAAAATTCAATGCAGCAGTGTACAGAGCTGCGAAATTTGATAAATAAAGTCAAAGATATTGTGACATGGTTCAAACAAAGTAACATAGCCAGTAACGAATTACGTAAAGCAACCCAGAAAGAAACCAAATTGATTCAAGAGGTACCGACCAGATGAAACAGCACATACTATATGATCGAGAGGCTCTTGGAAATTCGCACTATCGTAATAACATAATCATTCGTCATAAAAATGCACCACCTATGCTTACTGCATCCGAGCTATCAATTCTTTCTTCGGTTTTACAAGTTCTGCGACCGATTGAAGCTGCAACCAAGGAAGTGTCAGGTGATAAGTACTGCAGTAGCAGCAAGGTAATACCACTTATCCATTGTCTGCTTTTAAAAGTCAAACCTCTTAAACTCGAAGATCCTCTGGCCAAAGAATTACAATCCCTGGTCCTTAAAGAGATCGACAGGAGAATGGGTGTGATAGAGAGAGTGCATCCCCTCGCTATAGCGACGATATTGGATCCGAGGTTCAAGAAAATGCATTTTACGGATCCACTAGCTTGTTCTGCGGCTGTAGCAAAAATCAAAGAATTAGTAAAAACAACAATACAACATGAGGCTGTGGAATCTGATTCTTCAGATCATTGTGACAAACCAGAAGATAACTTCTCCTTCTGGGATGATCACCATAAATTAGTCCACAAAAGCTGGAAAATGGCGAAGTCTGACGATGCTATTTCTGATGAGCTGTCAATATACTTGCGTAGTCCAGTAGGAAGACTTAATGAGAACCCATTGGAAATTTGGAATGATCTTAAAATTCAGCTTCCTAAACTTCATACAATTGCTTACAAATACTTGACCATGGTGGGAACTTCAGTACCATCTGAACGTTTATTTTCTAAAGCGGCACAAATCGTTAATCAGCAACGAAATAGACTGAAAGGGAAACGTTTGAATAAACTGTTGTTTTTGCAAAGTCTTCCAAAAGAACACTGGACATAGGACTTTAATTAAAAGATTCAAAACTTTTATTTACATCAGACATGGTAAATACAGGTTTTAATGAGGGCATCCACGACTTTTTCTGCCACCAGGGCGGCGCCACTTTCGAGTGAGGTAAAATATTTGACAGATTTCATAGCGGGGACGATAATTTCTTAGGAAAATGTAATCTTTAAGGTTTCGTTCTGTATTATTAGTTATATTTTATATTAATTACATTAGAAATGAATAAACCAAACTATAAATATAACTAAAAGACGACTTTTAAAAAAAAAGAGTTATAATGTGCAAAAAATTAAAAATCAAACCACTGACGCATTGTGTTATATATTAATATAATACTCTAGATAATGATAAACTATTATTTAAAACTAATTTCTCAATTAAATGACACTGTGTAACAAAAAACTTTACCTCAGACGCTACTAGCGACATCTGGTGAGTGGAAGATTATTAGCCCTCATTACATACATTTTAGGCCAAACATGTTTCACCGCTTATATAGAGGCATACAAATATCAAACTTAATTCTATGGCTAATTCAGTTACTCATTATTAAGTTAAAGTTATTAATTACAACATTTTGAAAGATACATTAAAATTAAAATTTTAAATAATTACTCATTAGATAATTATTAAATAGAATAGAAATATCAGATAATTATTAATTATTATTAAATAGGATAAAAATGTCTAAATAATTGTTATTTAATAATAACAATTAACTATTAATAAAATTAATAGTTAAATAAAATAAAACTGTCCATGATAAGTGAAATCATAGTGGTTAATTTTTTAAATTTACAATCTAGAAATTCTTTATTAATATCGGAATTTTTATAATTGCAGCTGATTTTTATTGTTTGTATTTTTTGTAATAATAACAAAAGATGTTACGCATTATCTTTATATTTAAAATGAAGTGAAACAGTTGAATAAAAATGCACCACCTATGCTTACTACATCAGGGCTGTCAATTCTTTCTTCGGTTTTACAAGTTCTGCGACCGATTGAAGCTGCAACCAAGGAAGTGTCAGGTGACAAGTACTGCACCAGCAGTAAGGTAATACCACTTATCCATTGTCTTCTTTTGAAAGTCAAACCTCTTAGAAATGAATATTATAGATAATAGAAAACCTAATAGAAATTCTTTATGAATATCGGAATTTTTATAATTGCAGCTGATATTTATTGTTTGTACTTTTTGTAATAATAACAAAAGATGTTACGCATTGTCTTTATTTTTAAAATGAAGTTAAACAGTTGAATAAAAATGCACCACCTATGCTTACTGCATCAGGGCTATCAATTTTTTCTTCGGTTTTACAAGTTCTGCGACCGATCAAAGCTGCAACCAAGGAAGTGTCAGGTGACAAGTACTACACTAGCAGTAGGGTAATACCACTTATCCATTGTCTTCTTTTGAAAGTCAAACCTCTTAGAAATTAATGTTATAGATAATAGAAAACCTAATAGAACATCTTTATAAATATCGGCATTTTTATAATTGCAGCTGATTTTTATTGTTTGTACTTTTTGTAATAATAACAAAAGATGTTACGCATTGTCTTTATTTTCAAAATGAAGCTAAACAGTTGAATAAAAATGCACCACCTATGCTTACTGCATCAGGGCCATCAATTCTTTCTTCGGTTTTACAAGTTCTGCGACCGATCAAAGCTGCAACCAAGGAAGTCTCAGGTGACAAGTACTACACTAGCAGTAGGGTAATACCACTTATCCATTGTCTTCTTTTGAATGCCAAATCTCTTAGAAATTAATATTATAGATAATAGAAAACTTAATAGCAATTATTTATGAATATCGGAATTTTTATAATTGCAGCTGATTTTTATTGTTTGTACTTTTTGTAATAATAACAAAAGATGTTACGCATTGTCTTTATTTTTAAAATGAAGCTAAACAGTTGAATAAAAATGCACCACCTATGCTTACTGCATCAGAGCTATCAATTTTTTCTTCGGTTTTACAAGTTCTGCGATCAATCAAAGCTGCAACCAAGGAAGTGTCAGGTGACAAGTACTACACTAGCAGTAGGGTAATACCACTTATCCATTGTCTTCTTTTGAAACTCAAACCTCTTAGAAATGAATATTATAGATAATAGAAAACCTAATAGCAATTATTTATGAATATCGGAATTTTTATAATTGCAGCTGATTTTTATTGTTTGTACTTTTTGTAATAATAACAAAAGATGTTACGCATTGTCTTTGTTTTTAAAATGAAGCTAAACAGTTAAATAAAAATGCACCACCTATGCTTACTGCATCAGAGCTATCAATTTTTTCTTCGGTTTTACAAGTTCTGCGACCGATCAAAGCTGCAACCAAGGAAGTGTCAGGTGACAAGTACTACACTAGCAGTAGGGTAATACCACTTATCCATTGTTTTCTTTTGAAAGTCAAACCTCTTAGAAATTAATATTATACATAATAGAAAACCTAATAGCAATTATTTATGAATATCGGAATTTTTATAATTGCAGCTGATTTTTATTGTTTGTACTTTTTGTAATAATAACAAAAGATGTTACGCATTGTCTTTATTTTTAAAATGAAGCTAAACAGTTGAATAAAAATGCACCACCTATGCTTACTGCATCAGATCTATCAATTTTTTCTTCGGTTATACAAGTTCTGCGACCGATCAAAGCTGCAACCAAGGAAGTGTCAAGTGACAAGTACTACACTAGCAGTAGGGTAATACCACTTATCCATTGTCTTCTTTTGAAAGTCAAACCTCTTAGAAATTAATGTTATAGATAATAGAAAACCTAATACCAATTATTTACGAATATCGGAATTTTTATAATTGCAGCTGATTTTTATTGTTTGTACTTTTTGTAATAATAACAAAAGATGTTACGCATTGTCTTTATTTTTAAAATGAAATTAAACAGTTGAATCATAAAATGCTTTTTATTTGTAATATAGATTCCTTGAATATATTAGGTATTTTGCAATCCTCCTTTTATTTGTATTGTAAGCCTTCTCTACCTAAAAGATTGCATGAAAGAGATCGCTTATATCGATAAGGCCATCAAAACTGTAAACTTCAATTGTGTTGATTAGTTGTCAAGATACTTTGTGTTTCGTGCAATAAAGAATATCTATCTATCTGACATCCTTGAACACATACACACTCACAAAAGGCGTGCGAACAAAGACAGAAAAGTAGTAGTTCATTCAAAATTGTTGTTTGTTTCAATGGGGCGTCAGAAGTTAGAAGATTGACTACAGATTTGTAATGTAAATGTAAAGTCAGAAAAAGTACTCGATGTTGAAAAAACATCGATGTTTCTAACCGATGCATCGAAATACATCGATGCATAGTCTCGATGCATTGCATCGAAAAAAAAACATCGATTTATTTCCAAAGTGGACACCCCTATTCAGACCAGCAAGTATAGCCAATACTGAAATTGAGTGTAGGAAAGAGGTCCATTAAGCCCCCAAATGGCAAATGAAGGAAGGAAAACACGAAACTTAGACATAGGGAAACATTAATAAAAATAAAAATTGAATATTATAATAAAAACTAAAAGTTCTTGCAAAATAAATAATTGAAAACTAAAATGTGGCACCTACTTACTGATAGCCTTAATTAGTTAAAATGCCTATTAATAAATGCTCATAGAAGAGCATTATTGCGGTCTCTTCCTCTGGCCTCACCAATTTGAGGTAGAAGTTCAACATCCACAATTGCATTGAGTTTGTCATCATGATCTGAAAATTATATTACAAATATTATTATGTAAAAAAATATTATATTCATAAATGATTAAAATTATTTGTGTGCAAATTACCTTGTACTGAATCTTGTCCTAGTGGAATATTGTGCAACACTGCAAGAGTCACAATTGTAGGTTTCACATTTTTCATGTCTTACTGTCATGCCATAAAATAGACTGACACCGCTGCCTCCACACACCAAAGAAACGTTCAACACAGTTCCGAGTGGCAATTTGTGCTCGATTATATCTTTCTTCACGCTCATTTTGAGGTCTTGGTATAGGTGTAAATAGATATGGCTCTAATCTGTAGCCTGAATCTCCTAAGAGTTAACTCTCTTCTTTCAAAGCGGATTCATTAAAGACACGGGAATCATGGGTACTGCCTTGCCATCTGGCAACAATGTCTCTGATATATAACATCGCAAACCACCTGCATTAAAAATGAAAAATATGTGAGCACAGTTATGTATGTAGGTAAAATAAGTACATATGTATATAAGTAATATATCACCTGGCAAAGAACTGCATTGTATTATAATATTAACTTGCACATTCAATTAATAAAATCCTTTTCGGTTTATATAATACTGAGCTGCATCACCACCAAATTTCTTTACTTTTATGTGAGTGCAATCGATGCAACCCAACACAAGGAAAATTTCTTATCTCTAAAAGTTCCCTTATAACCCTTTGCTCTTCTGCCAAGGACTGCGGCATTTTTATGTAGGTGTCAGAGTGACGAGCAATCGCACGAGCTACTCTGGCACAAATGTGACTCACAATTGGTTGACTCAACCCATGAAGGTCTCCCCCATCGTCTTGAACCTAAAAAGGATAGGTACAAAAACGTTTACACACTCAAATAGGATATTATTACATGTACGCTACAAGTTGACTTACTTCACAACGTCCCCAACATCTAATGGCGGTTTACACCTGGAATTCTGGTGACGTTCCACAACCTCTTGAGTCCAGTTGTAAATCCTGCCTGACGAGATCAATTATAAAAGATGCCGTATGGTTTTTGAAGCGGTATCGCTGTTTGAACTCTACATCGGGCAAAGAAAACGGATCATATCTCTTCCGGTAAACCTTACGACGATGATGCGGAGCATTTTCTACTTGGTCCATAGCTTCTGAAGCTTGCAGAGCTTGCATAACGACACTTTAGCAATTAAAATCCACAAAAAGAAATTTCACCAACAATAATCTATAAAACTTCAACAATCAGCTGTTCGTTGCTCGCACGCAGATCGGCCATTTTTTCCTTATAATAGGTTTATAGTAGGGTGGACCCTTCTATAACTTATGAAAGCGCTATTGAACACTTACAGTACATTTTAGCGTTATAGTGCGTTTATGAATAGTGTTTTACGGGTACCTCTTAATAAGGAGCTAATAAACCTATTTTAACTTTTTATAAATAAGACTGAAAGATTAAAGATTTATCTATAACTTCATGCCACAGACTACTTAGTGGATACTACTTCATGCCAGGAAATTACAACTTTTTTTTTTCTTGGAGTTTATGGCCTGGTATCTAGACCTTTAGGCCAATAAATTACAACTCTCTACCGAGCAGTGTTGCTAACTGCTAGCTTTACCCAGTTGCTAGACTTTTTTGAAGTTGATGCTAAATTGCCTTAGAGTATTAAACTAACAGGAGACGACATTGGAGAACGTTCCCCACTGTCAAAAGTACGAGAGCGCGGATCATTCCCGTTATATAAAAGTAGTTGCGCCGCGTACGGCGTCACTTACCAAGTAGTCGTAAGCGTAAGTTGACCTCCAGAAAAATGCCGAGTTGCAGTGTGTTTTCTTGTAAAAAAAGATCACAGACCTCAAATTTACAAAAAGACGACGTTACCTTTCATCTTTAAGTATTTATTTTGATTTCAATAATTAATATAAGCATTAAATCACGAAAATTCTGATTAATATAGTTGAGCAGGTAGTGTTGCCAACTTAAAGTATTAATACTATAGTAAGGACTTTTGCACTACTAGGACATAATTAAATTTTGCTTAATTGTAGACAAATGTCGTTTCTCTTTGTTCTAATTACACAAGACGAAATCGTGTTATTGAATACTCTTAAATTCATCAATATTATTGTGATCTATTTGTAAAACTATATTATTTCAAACAACATTAATAATCTTTAATTGTTTTTAACGAAATGAAAACGTGAATTTAAATTGTTTTATTGTATACATTATACATTTAAAACATTTTAAATAGATATTTTCATTTCATTATATTACGTTATGAAACGAAAAGAAGTGGAATTTCAAGTATATAAAATGGTATCATCAAGACTATAATAGTGATGTTCACTGTAATCTTTAGTGTCGATGTTTTTATTTGACTATAAGTAATACTTTGTTATATAATACCAAGGTGTTATTTAAAATTCTTTTTTGTACAATGTTTAAAAAGATCTTTGGTTTTACAGTTTTCCAAAAGATCCTTACAGGCGCCAAGTTTGGATGAAAGCATGTGGCAATCATATAACCTGGGTACCTAAACGAACAAGCACTATTTGTTCCGAGCATTTTGACCAATCGGTTTTCGTAATCTATTCGTAAGTTTATTATTTTGCTACAGGTTTATTTACATTATGAAGGATAAAATTTAAAACATGTAACAAATCGAAATGGAAAGTTTAGTGACCGATATTTATTCATTTTAAAATGTTATTTACAAGTTTATCGTCTTAGATGATGTCAATCAAATTGTTGTTTTCAGATGAGACACGAATTATTAGCGCTTAAATAAATAAATAAGGACAAACAAATAATTTCAGTGTCATATTTATAATCTATTATTATTAAATATATACAGAGTACTACACTTTTGTACTGTAGAACACAAAATATTACCGCTTTTTACGAAGACATTAGTTATTTTTCAATCCTAAGTAAAATGACGAAAAAAAGTATGTTTGGTTAAGCGTAAACTTCGACCAAGAGATAGCAAATGTTTAATTTTTAGGGTTCTGTACCTCAAAAGGAAAAAACGGAACCCTTATAGGATCACTTTGTTGTCCGTCTGTTTGTCTGTCTGTCTGTCTGTCTGTCAAGACCCTTTTTCTGAAGAACGCGTGGAGGTATCAAGCTGAAATTCATATTAAATACTCAAGTCTACTGTTCTTTGGAGCTGTGAAAAAATCAAACTTGTAAGCCAACGCAATCAAAAGATACAGCCGTTTATGCCGCAAATTTTCGACATTTGCAAGGGAATCAGGGAATCAAAACCTACAGGGTACTTCCCGTGAACTCAGAATCTTAAAATTTGGTACGAAGCAACGTATTGTAGCACAGATAAAGGAAAAATTGCGAAAAGTATAAATTTTTAGTTACATCATATAATAAAAATATTTTTAATAATTTTAAACTGCGGATTTGTGCGGAACCCTCGGAGCGCGAGTCCGACTCGCACTTGGCCGGTTTTTTTTATCGCTATATTCCGTTGCTGCGTAAAGGAAGGACAAAAACAAATAAACAAAAAATCACACTTTCACATTTATAATATTATATTAATATGGATTGTCAAGAATGATATATAAACTTTTGAAACCGGTTTACAATCGGCTTTTTGAGGGTAGAACTATACACTCCCGCTCTCTTTCTTGCTCTAGTAAATAACTTTTCTGAGTGAACAAAAAGGATAGAAGCACTGGAAAGTGCGATTCCGTGCTGCCAGATGTAGTTCAACCCTAAGCCTTAAAACGGTTTAACTCTATATGTTGGGTAAAATCTGTAAAATTAGACCGTTTAAAACCCCTATACAGATAACCTTTCTGGTTATCATGACATTCAAAAATGGTAAAATCATTTCATTATATATTTTTAAGCATACAAACAACATTATTTCGATAATGATTACGTTCCACATAACATTGAACTGGCAAACTTGGTGATGGAAAAATAAGCAAGCACCAGAATTAGCTACCTCGCAAAAAAAGAGTGTCCCAAAAAGTGTATTCGTCACATATACCAAACTTATTCACTTTAAAAACCAGTTCAAATATAATATAACACTTTTTCAATTTGTTTTAATTTTGGTAATTTTGTATTATTATATTGTACCTTATGTATTTTTTTTTAATTTACTTTGAATGTAATATTACTCATTAAACATTTGTTCATTTTTATTTTATTTTATTTGCTAATGTAACTTGCATAAAATTTCATCGACATATCCATATCGACAAGGCCCTCGCACTAGTTGTTTATAGCTTATGCACTGTAACTATGAGACATTTATAAGAGATTTTCAAGGTTGTGTGCGTTTTGCTTAATCGTGTGCTCATATTATGCTGTGTGCGTGCGTAACGACGTGGCCCAATGTTTACGACTTGCTTAGTGTGCGTTACCTCGCCTCCCGCTAGAAGTGACAGACTTTTTTGTTTGGAACTTTATGCGCATGGCGTCTCCTGTTAGTTGAATACTCTAAGTAAATTGCCAGTTTTTTTTTGGAGTATATGGCCTGGTATCTAGACCTTTAGGCCAAGTCTTGAATATTTTTATTCGGTTTATTATAATTTCTTCATAGTTCACTGCTTCACAATATGTTGATGCGTCACATTGTGCAGCCCTTGGGAGATTTTGACGGCAACTTGAGCCAGCAGGCAGCTGACAGTTGGCGATGGTATCTAAAGGCGCCTATGCAAACAAACAGCTTATCTTGAGAATCCATCACCATCAGAGCACTTGTTTCACAGTTTTCACTAATAGTTCACATGCGCAGACACTTAATACACAAAATCACACCACTTTTATATATCAAAGTCCACTTCAAACCATTATTTAAACAATAATACAGGACCAACAAACCGCCGCAGGTCAAGTTCCCGCCAAAAATCCTTGCCAGTTTTTTTTCCTAAAAAAGTTGCTAGATGTAGCTAAATGTTAATTTCTGACAATCATTTTTAATTTCCAACGAGAGAGTTAAAATGTTTTGTGTACAGTCACGAGCGATAATATGTAAACAACATAGGACTATATTATATTATATTTATTGCCAACTTTTGTGGCACAAATACATCGATCACTAATAAAAAACGAGATGCACAATCCCATACAAAAGTTCTCTAAAAACTGTCGCCAAATGTTTTGACGTAATTCTAGTTGGTATAAATATACATTAATGTAAATTAAACCTTAAGTGACATGGCTAAAGTTGTATTGACAAAGCAACGTACAAAAAGCAATAAATTTTTACGACCGAGGCTCGTCGCTTGGACAAGGAGAGCGGAGTCGAACTGCACAATATTTTTTATTAGTTACTGTAATTTTAATTTTAACAATTTTTTAAAACTTGTTTTAAATAATTGGTATACTTAATAAAGCGTATTCTATTCTATTCTATGGTGTATACCTGTAACGGTTATATTATTAACCGAAAGTAAATATGCTTTTGGATAGGCATTTTCATTTCGTTCATTAGGACACATTCATTTAGTAATTAAAGTAATTGAAACAGTCATAATTATTTATTTATTCCTTATCTTGTGTGAAAAATTTAAAGATTGCTTGACAAACAAGTCAAATCTAAATATAATAGTTACCAAATATAAAAAAAGTACAGAAAGTTCTTGCAAAATCTAAGAATATTATTGTCCAAATTTTGACGGTAATGTTCATATTTACACATGTTTAAAAAAACGGATAAGACTGAATAATTATAATGATTTCTTATATTTACGCGTTCACTACACATTTAAATGAAACTAGTTTTACGGATATTATCGCGTATATTAACTTATTTTATATTCCCGACGTTTCGAGTACTATAATATTTAGAGAAACAGTAAAGAACTCTCATTAAACAAAAAAAAAACGATGATACTTTAATAATAAAAAAATAAAAAAAAACAATAGCGTTTCCACAAATGGAACAGAATCAACGCATATACCTCGAACAATGACGACATATTTTATTATAATAGGACTTAATTTAAAAAATACTTTTACGATGATTCCTTAACAAAATATCAGTATTTACAATACATTTACAACAATTGAATAATGTTATGAATGTACGTAATGAATAAATGTACTTACCGATGAAATTCCATCCTTTTTTAGCGTCCTGGATGTGTGATTTGGACACTTTTTAAACGAGCACCGAGGCATGTTTACCGTCGGAGCATCCGAATGCTACTAGATTAAAAGTGCACCCATACGTTCGAGTGGGTGCAAATTCGGTTATGTCATTTTTTGTCACTGATTGTGTATCTAGTATTTTATTAGTGATCGATGCACAAATACTTTTGTTTCAGAACGCTTAACGTGACAAAGTTCTATGTTGTTTACATATTATTGCTCGTGACTGTACGTTCTTGAATAAAAAAATAAGTTTAAAATTTATCTATGAAACAAGAAGATGTCGACGGTTGGGGTTCAGTGTCTTTCGTCGTTAATTCCGGATATTTTTCAGCGGTGCCCATTTTATGCAGTACATCTATAGGCAAAACACAGTTATAGCAGCATTTACCACTTTTCCTGAAGGAGTATCTAATGCAGAGGATTGAGTTCAGAGTTATCAAACTCAACCAACCTTTAAATTCGTCCATATTTTCCCACTTCGGTCTATATTTCTGTGCGTACGCATATTTTTCGAAGATAAATCCATTTCCAAATAAATAAAACAGATAAACGGATAAAACAAAACAATACAAGGTGGAATACGAGTAGCGCGTACGATTTTGGTTTAGTGAGTAATCTGTCGTAGCACAGCAGGAAACGGGGACTTCTCGGCCAACGCCGACCTAAACCTGCCATAGCACCTATGGCCATAGATTCGCGTTTAGTTTTTATTTTTTCTTTCGAGACTCGATACCTAACTCTAAGAATCTCGATAGCCTCACGTCTCAAGCCCCCTTTTCACTATGGGATATAATATAATATATTATATTACATCTCGAGATATAAATTAATATCGCTCACCATACATTTCATATGGAACCGTTTACACTGAGCTATAATATATATTACATCTCAAGCTATAAATATTTTTTCGATCGACCGAGCGATATTTTCGTATTATATTTCGCCCCCTGTACACCGCACACCGTACCGCGCCCACGCAAAACGGTGTGCGGTGTAGAAGGGGGTAATCCAATGACCAATGACGAACGCACACTAGTTAAAAGATATATCTCACAGTGTGAACGCCAATCGTGGAATATAATTTATATTTCGGGATATAATATATATTATATCCCATAGTGAAAAGCCAGCCTCATGATGAAATGAAAAGTTACTAGAAAAATTACCTAAAAAGTTTAGCTACAAACATTAAATTGTAGCTGTCTGTCACCAAATAATAGCTAGATCTAGCAGCTATAAAGTTGCTAAGTTGACATCACTGCTACCGAGAGAAGAACGCCAACTTCATACTAAAAAAAAGGAAACACGTGTTTAAAAGTACACTAAAAGCGCCACGGTGGACGCCCATATAAAACTTTTTAGCGAGAATTTTAAAACTTGTATTCTGTAATTTAAACTTTTTGTTTAACTGAGTAACTTTGGCTCGAGCCTCACAAACCTATTGGGTGGATTCCCATACATTTGAGAGGTTACTTGAATTTACTTTAGATGAGTATGTGGGATAAAATAAAACTACAAATAGGTATAGTTATGTAATTTTATTTTTTGCAAGAGATTGTTTTATTCATATAGTGTAAATATTATTAATAATGTTTTATTGCTTTTGCAGATAATAATATTTCCACGTGTAATATTGATTAATAACATATGTTATCGTGAGAGTTATTCTTCACAGAACATTAACGTAAATTTAAATCAGTAAAATTCTCATGGTGAAATCTTAACTCAGCCCAAATACATGATCTGAAACGGATAAAATTCGAGTTAATATACTAATTATCCTTACAAATAACGATCAGTAAATTCAAAATACTTAAAGACTTATATCACACAATATTGTCAAAAATGTTTCTTCTTCTATTGTAGGGCTAGGAAACCTGCAGAAAGTGATCAGATGATTTTGTGCTTTTTGTTTGCACAACGCTTATTTTGCTTTCGATTATGATCACACATTGTGCTTAAAATTTTAAATAGTAAATTAATTTATATTCAATATCTCATACAGAGTCAACATCTCACAAAAAATGTTTACACACACAATTGTGAAGAAATGCCTACAAACGAAAATGAAGTATTCTGAATCGATAATAACTGAATTTAAGCAAAATACAATAACAAATATTAAAATCTGACGATTGATGCGCCTAATGCTACCAAGACAAGAAAGTCTGTCACATTTGGCGCGGGGCGACGAAACACTACATAGACAGTACTGCACACATAAGTACTCAATAAATTTTTTGTCATTATGGCACACACAAATCTAAATATCCAACGCTATTACATTTTAC
Source organism: Parnassius glacialis (assembly GCA_033319125.1). Lineage (NCBI taxonomy): Eukaryota > Metazoa > Arthropoda > Insecta > Lepidoptera > Papilionidae > Parnassius > Parnassius glacialis. The sequence continues at coordinate 33,085,779 of JAVANC010000028.1, read as the reverse complement.
ACACTTATATAGGTTAAATATATCAACATGGAAAAAGTTATGACTTATGAGTGTTAGACAGACGAATTAATTATGATGCTACCATATCGATATTTTATATCTATAGTTTCCCTAAGTGAAAAAAAAAAACAAGCATAAGCAAAACGCATTCAGACTCGGATTTCAAAATTACGTTGTAGTTTTACAACCAAGGAACCCTTATAGTTTCACCAAGTCCGTCCGTCTGTCCGTCTGTCCGCGGCTTACTAGACTATTAGTACTCTAAAGAGCTGTAATTTTGCATAGTTATACATAAATACCAGAAATAAAAAAGGCTCTAAATACCAAAACAAAAATTGGTAGAAGTGGGTTGCCTCAAAAAAAAACAATCCCAAATTTTACAAGTATATAACATGAATAACACTTACAGCATCTGTTAACAGTAATGTTGGTAAACTTAGAGAGAGAACGAACTATAGAGGCGTCACTAAAATGACAGGAAATGCGTGCGAGAAACACACTTATCTGTGTTACGTTAAGAGCGAGCGAGTCAAACAAGTTTTTTTTGTATCTTTCATTCTTTCACCGTATGCGATTTCCTTTGTTTGGAAGAAAGATACTTGAAAGATACTATGTTCCAAACAAACGGCTGTCGTCAACTGTTTTAGTGGTTTTATGTGATTATTTGCTAAATTATTGACGTTTGAGTTACGTGACGCTTAAAGTTTTTTGTTTTAGACAGAGTTTATGTGAAATTATGGTGCGTTGTTGTGTGTTAGGTTGTAAAAGCCAACCAGAACGAAAAATACCAAACATAAACTTTCATCAGTAAGTAAGCTTATTTAAAGTAAAATTGCCTATAGAAATGGATTAGCTGATTAATTTTCATTATCTCTAGTGTATAATTATCAGAAAATATACAATAAATTACTAAAATAACCTACAACTTTTTTTCGTTTTATACGACTAAATTAAGAAGCGTTCTTTTATTTAAAGGTCGCCATTTATTTTTGTCGTTTCAAATTTGCTGTATAATCACTGCAGGGATACCAGTGCTTGGCAAAAAATTTCCTTAATTTCTTAACGACTCTGAACAATTTTTTTAACCTTAATTTAATTACCAATATAATTTATTTATTTTAGATTCCCTAAAGAAGCAAACATTATAAATATGTGGATTGTAGCAACTGGGAGAAAGGAATAGCAACCTGAGAAGAATGACCGCATATGTTCGAAACATTTTGAGTCGCGTTATTTTCGTAAAACGCACAAGAGGACATATTTGTTGCCGAATGTGATTCCAACACTTTTTATTCCAGTGAGTAACCTATTTTGATTTTGAATTTTTGTTGTTAACTATTGTTGTAATTTTGAATTTTATAGGGATATTTTTTCTACATGCTCAATATTTATTTTTTCAGGATATTATTGATGAGTGACCTTGTACTACGAAACAACTGTAAATCGTCGAACCAGGACTTGAGGTAAAATAATAATACATACATTATGATACAAGTACGCTTAGTTGAAAATTATGTATGAGGCTGACATCGGGCATCATATATCTCTTTGAAATTTATATCTTTTTGAGAAACATTCAATAGCAATGCTATAAACTTACTCGTATGTAGTCTTATATCTTAATTAAAAGCCACAGCTATAAAAGTGAATATAGTACATCGTAAATTGTAAAATTACCCCCATTTTTAGTTTAAATATGTACTACCCTCTCACCCCTTTCTGTCGCCAAGCGGTCATGCTTCCAGTGTTATTTTTTTCAGTTTGACGGAAGAGACAGTAGGTATAATTACATGTGTACATAATCGTATTTCATCTTCATTCTTACTCAGAGACGACAATGTACAAGAATTTCCTTTTGTTTGTACTTGGTTGCATTAACTTGTTACCATGTGAACTCGTTTGTCACTTTAATCTCTATATATATATATGTGTATAAATCAATTGCTGTCCGTTAGTCTCGTTAAAACTCGAAAACGGCTCGAACGATTTTGATGAATTTTTTTGTGTGCGTTTGAGTGAGTACCTGGATGATTTAGAAGAGAATCACAATTGGACCCGGTAGCCGGCGCTGTTGTCGAGATCCAGAAATCACCCGTGCGAAGCCGGGCTGGATCGCTAGTATTATACAAAAATAGTTTTTTTTACGTTGAGTATTTAATAATTGTCCCTTTATTCTCAGGTGAGAAGTAATAAATAATGTCGTCTCCGTCCAAACACCGTTTCAAGAAACAGACGTGGTACAAACGTCTCATGTATAAAAGGCTCCCGGTGACAAAATGGCTACCCGATTATAATTCTGAAAATGCTGTTGCTGACTTTATCGCTTTTCATTTGTTCGTAAAAATTATAAATGTTTGCAATAATAAACATGTTATCGTTTGTAAGTTTAGCTGATTGTAAACAGTTCCCTAAAGTTTCTTGCCCGTTTTATTTTAGGGTTACAGACTCTGAACGGGATGAAAAAATATTAACTTAGAATCCTTTAGTTTTCAAGCATGCGTTACCAAACCGAAAACTGTAAAGATGTACAAAAATGTTCCTGGTGCTGTTTCAATTATTTGTTTTATTTAAATAATATTCACATAAATATTTTGTATTATTTCTGTTGTTTCATTCGAAATTGAATACATACCTGTGGATATATTATTATCTACCGATAAAAAATCGGTAGATAATTATATATCCAAAGGTAAGTTTTTTAAACTATTTAATTTTAAGTATATTATAATTTTTTGTGTGTTTTTGCGTAATCTGTTATACATAGCAAAACATATAAAAAAAAACTGATTATAATAACAAGGAAAAGACAAAACGCAAAATAAAGCGATTTAAAATATAATAAAAAAAAATCGTTTTATTTTTCAATTTAGTACAGTGTTACAGGTTAGTGTTGCCGATGATTCTCTATTTTTATTTTCTTGATTTTTGGGAAAAGTAAATTCTATTTACTAGTTATAGGTAGAAACAATACAGTGTTTCAAAATATGTAAGTAATTCATTAACCTCCTAAGATATATATTAAAAGGTTAATGTACGTTTTTTAATTATATTTTAAATCGCTTTATTTTGCGTTTTATCTTTTCCTTGTTATTATAATATTATTGCTATCCCACTTAGGTATACGGCAAGGACTACTCTATTGTTCCTACTCCCTCTACGTTGGTAAAGCATTACATACTAATTTGCACCATTTACTAGGCAAACATTGAAATTGGGATGAATACCAAGTGCATCGAACAGATAGTATATGTGCGGTTAGGTTTCCAACGTCTTTTTCGATTACACAAATGTGCCCAACTCATTTTTAAGTGAAGGTCTTTTCGAAATCCTTAAGAGTAAAACAATTATGATAATCCATACTAATATTTTAAACGTGAAGTCATGTCTATACTATAGTTTTTCGGGATAAAACTTATCCTAATGCTTAATATATTGTATAAGCAACAAATTTTCCGAATTACATTGAAATAGATTCAGTAGTTTTAATATGATGCATATTATTTTTAGTTACATGTTGCATTATATATGTATTATATACAACATGTAACTAAAACCCTGTGGCTCCCGTTAAGTGCGTTGTCAGAGTCAGTATTCAAACGTAAAGAAATAACTTTTTTCAAAAAAACTTGAACATTAAAAAATAATTTTAATGAAAAATTGCAAATTGTATGTGGGTTTTATTACTTCTAACTGACACAAGCATCGGTGAAGACTGAAGAGGGTTCTTTCACAATCCTCTTATTCTCCGGATAATGCAGAGGTGATAAAACCACATACAATTCGCAAATTATTATTTTTAATTAAAATATATTTTTTAATGTTCAAGTTTTTTGAAAAAAAAAGTTATTTTTTTACGTTTGAATACTGACTCTGATAACGCAATTAACGGGAACCACAGGGTTTTTGTTACATGTTGTATACAGTAAGGAATCCACGTTATATGCAAAAAATGAAACCACAAGTAATACTAGTCCATAGAAGTGTAGAAAAATTAAATATTAAATTAAAACCCGTTAAATAAAAAAGTGAAATTTTCAAACAAAATAAATATTAAAATAAATTCAGTAAAAGTAAACACTCTGCTTAGACTGCGTACCTTGACCCCTTGGAAGAGTGGCAACGTTGCACGCGGGTGGCATGGCGGTTGGCGGCAGGCAGCGTTATTGTCGGCACGGCCTTTGGTTCATTGGACAATGTGCAACGAAATAAAAACTTACTCACTAAACTGTCTAGGTATTTTACCGCCACTTTTTTATTTCGCGAAAATGGAACTGAACGAAATAAATATAATTGCATATTAGTAGCAAAATTTAATGGAACCCTATATTTTAAAATTTTCAAAATGTCCGCCACGTTCTTGAATGCACAAGTTACATAGCCGCATAATGTTGTCCTGAAGCCTGTTCAACAAATTTCGTTCAGGATCCAGAGCCAGGGCTTTTAATTTGTCAAAGGCGGCAACAATACGATTGCACAGTTCATCTTCGGTTTCGGAGATCTTTGAGTACACTTCATTTTTAATAAAGCCCCATAAAAAGAAGTCTAGACGAGTGAGTTCGGGCGATCGAGCTCGCCACCTGCGAGGGCCATAGCGCCCTATCCATTGTTCACTGAACATAGTGTTAAGCCGCTCTCTCGCGAGGAGTACGGAGTGAGAAGGAGCTCCATCTAACCATACCCTCTGGTAAGCTGCCACAGAAAATCCTTCTAACTATTCTGTTAATATTTGGCCGTTAAGAATATTGAGAAACTTCTGTGCATTCAGGTTTCCGTCAATAAAAATAGGGCCGATTATTTGATCTCCGTGAATGCCTGCCCAAACATTAATGAAAAATCAGTATTCATGAGCTGATTCCCTAAATAAATGGGGATTCGTATGGCTCCAGTAACGCATGGATTGTCGGTTCCATATGCCGTTTCGAGTAAACGTGCATTCATCTGTCCAAAACACATTTGTTAGGAAACGTTGGTCTTAAGACATTTTTTCCAGTACCCAGTGGCAGTAAGTAAAACAGTAATCGGCTTATCACAGGGCAGCAGCGCCTGCACCTTAACATATTTATAAGGACATAGTTTGTTCCTTTTCAGCACTCGGTGTATATTGTTCTATGCCTCACTCTAAACACACGCCCACCTTGTCTAAGGCTGCAGGTTAGATTCCGATCGAAATGGTCTAAGACTCGTTGTTCGAACGAGGGTGGAAAGTGACGCGGAGCAACTCTTTCATGAGTGTTGGGCACTATATGCTGATTTTCCCTGATTCTTTGGATAGCACCTAGGATTGTCCGGACGCTAGTAGGGCAGACGCGAGTTGCGCCGTATCTCTCACGATAAATAGGTACTCTGAGTTAACGCTGAATTTTGGCGGTATTCGCCGTACAATAAAACCGTGTCTGTATACTCTGCCGCACTGTAAAAATGCTGTTGTCTTGGCATTTTCCGCCGCCAAAACGTATTCACAAAAGTCAAGTAGTGTCAATATCACAGTGAAAAAATTATAAAAATAAACCTACTTAAAAACAATATTTACACACACAAAGGCAATTAACTAATAAGTGTCTATTTCACAGTAAAAGCATTGTTTGACTAATTGTATTTATCTTACGAAAAAGAAATCACTTGAAACAATGCGCGTAAGAAGCGAAATGCACCTGTATTCTGGAAAAATTGCGGTGAACTGGAGCCAAACTTCCAAATTCCAAAATGGCGAAAATAATAAAAGTAATAAATAGGGCGGCCACTAGGTGCAATTATCGTTTATCGATACTTTTCTTTTAACACTTACTTCCCTACTACATTTAAATACAAGTAATTTTGATTTTTGATTTGATGACAATCGACAAGTTATTGATTGTTAAAAAAAAAGTTTATTTTTGTACAATTGAACTTACGAAACTACCGTTTTGTGACTTCCTAGGAAACGGGTAAGTATGTATAACTTTTTTAATGCCATCAAAAACATAACTTGTAAAAAAAGCCAAGTCTCGCAACTCAGTTCTTCTACCGTAAAAAGTTGTGAGATCCATGTAATACCAAGTCGGTTAAATTATTCAGTCCATAGATTGATACATACATTGACTTGGCAATCGCATGAAAACACAATATATCTCACAAGTAATACATATTATATTAAATTAGATTGTTTAGTGTGTGATATGTGTGATATGTTTAATAGTGATTATTCCAATATACATATAAAGGTACACTGATTCATTCACTGCAAATGTAACTTTGTAATACTATATGTTTATATGGGATTACAAAGTTATTTATGCAGTTGGTGTATCTCGAAAACTGGACGGAAATTGTAAAATATTTTAATTTTTCCTAGATTTATATATTAAACAATATTTGTAGTTTTTATGTCTGCTAGAAGTGCCTCAGAGTTTTGATGATCGGTCAGTCAGTGAGTGACAAAATTAAGAAACTTTGTTTAGTTATAATTCTTAAACTACAAGTTAAAATTTAATGAAATTTGAAATATACCGAGTTTATACAATGCCTACTTGGTTAATAAAACTTCAGGCTTCTAGTTTTATCCATGACGAAGTTATAGGGTTTCGGAAATGGCCTGAACTGCTTCGAGAAAAGGATGGTACGGACGTGCCGCTTTTTTGCTCGACTTGGCGGGGGCACTACCGTGCCCCCCGATTGGTTGTTTTTATGGGTTTTTTATCATGTCAAAATAATTTATTATCTTTAAATCTACAAGAACACACTTAAACAAAAAAGCTTTAAAGTTTAGCTTTAAATAGTTAGTTCGTAGTGTTTTTAGAATTATCATAACAACACGATAATTCTAAAAAAACCATGCCTTAAGTGTTTAAAGCTAAACATTTTTTTTGTTTATCGATTATTATTCCCTTTAAAAAAAGCTAATTGTCGATAACAGGTGTCCTACTCTACGACAAAGGCGCGCGCGTACTTGCGCCGTCGCCTTTGAAGAACACCGCGTGCCTCGTGCCGCTTCTTTATGGACGCCGCCAAAAGACACCGCTGTCAATACGTCGCAATAGTTTGCACTGCGTGCCAACGTCGCTATTTAATGTTAAAGGATTCAAGTTCATTGAATCTTTGACTTAGTGACCCAATTCTATAGAGAGTTCAAATTTGCTTAAAATTAATACTCTACTTTTTTACCTAATTACTGGACCCTATACGTTCATTTTTTGTATATCGTCAGCAAAGGCCATAACAAGTCTGTAGTTTCATTTATTGCATATATGTGGGACCCCATTCTGTATATGCGTGAAAGTTTGGATGTTTGTTACTCCTTCACGCCACAACGACTGAACCGATTTGGGTACTCTGAATTAACACATAACCTACATTTTAGCCCAGGAAATTAAAAAGTTCCTGTGGGATTCAAAAAACCGTAATCCACGTGGACGAAGTCGCTGGCATCATTTTTTTATAGGATAACAGTGACATGCGAGCATACAGTTCATCTGATGGTAAGTGGTTGCTGTGGCTCATAGACGTCTACATCTATCGATTATATTGGTTATTACACGGCACTGATTTTACGCCCTTATTCAGTCAGAGAGCGAATTTTGGAGCGGCTGGACATCATGCCACCTATTTTTTTTATAGAATACGGGTGTTGGCGACGCGCCTAAAAATATTTAGTTCATTTAGCTCCTGCGAAAAATTAATTCTTAACAGTTGAAGATTTAAAGATTGCTATTTAATTTTGGCAGGCACTTCATAAGAAATAATCTATATTAGAAGTGAATAAATTCGATACAACGTCGAACGAAAGTTCGGGGTTTGATTCCCCGGTCGAGCATTATTTTCATGAAAGTAGTTTTTTTTAAATTAATTTAGAGTCATGTATTACATAGTAATAGGCTGTGTAATGCGAATTAAAGTTTTGTATTAAATAGATACTTGTTTAGTAATAGAATATTTAGCAGTTTAGATTAATTTCGTTTTTTGTGATATCAGATAAGAAACAATATGACTAATAAATATAATGTATGTAAACCTTGGTTTTTTTTTATAGGATAAGGGTGACAAACGAGCACACAGTCCACCTGATGGTAAGTGGTTGCTGCAGCTCATAGACATCTACATCTATCCTCTATTACAATTCAAAATGTAGATGCGTTGTCACCCGTGAGGACTAAGATGGATGCCTCATTTCCAGTAAAAAGGGCCTCCGGCCACCTGCACTCACCAAGCGAAACGCAGAGGTAAACCTCTACTTCACGCTGGTTTTCTTTGAGGTCGTGGTACCACCCCGGTTCGAGCCGGCCCATCCGTGCAACAGCAAAAGCTGCCGCGTGACTCTACCACTGTTTAAAATGTTTGGTGTTTTATAATGAACTGATATAGATGTTATCTAGACAATGAGAGCACTGGCCTCCTACCAATGTGGTGGGAGTCGTGTAGAAATTGGTTGCTCACTTAGTATGAGATGTAAGCCGAGTGCAAAAATGTGCAAAACTAAGACACAAAATAGATTTTGTTTATTTGTAAAAAATTCAGCAATGTATGTAAAAATGAGTTATAAGTGTTTCAGGTTGATCCTACTTGTCTAAAAGAACAGTTTTGTGTTAAAATTGTTTAAATTTGTGCTAAACATAGTGAAATAATAATAGCTTTGTATAAGAAATTGAACTTACTTACTTATCTTCACGCACAATCCCTGACGGGGTAGCCAGAGAGAACAGATCGCCAAGTGTCACGATCCTTACATACTTCTTTCGCTTCTTTCAGATTCATTATCTTCTTCATACATACACGTCTAGGTATCCGAGTACTCTTGACCCTTCCCTCTTCGAGCAATTTGCTCACATGGTCTTCGAAAGTTAGTTTCGGTCTACCTCGACACCTTTTAATATTAACTTTCGCGCTATATATTTTCTTCACCATTCGGTCTTCACTCATTCGCTCAACGTGCCCAAACCATCGAAGCACGCCCTTATCAATTTTTGTGATAAGGTCATCTTTCAAACCTGCCATATTGCGAATCTCTTCGTTTCGCTTTCGGTCGGCCATGGTAACGCCGCACATTTTACGAAGAGATCGCATCTCCACTGCATTCAACTTGCTTTTATGCTTCTTCTGGCATACCCAGGTTTCGCTGCCATATAACAAAGTCGGTACCAACACTGCGTTATGTATTGCAAGGCGTGCACTCTTCGCTACGCCTTGCCTTTTGACTAACGCAGTCAGGGCACCATTGACTTTGTTCCCGGCAGCGACAAATTGAAAATTGTTCTAAAGTTAAAAATATGTGTAAAATTGTGAATTAAACTATAATACTGTATTAGTTAAGTTGTTTATGTTTTCTAATAAAGAATGTTGTTTCAACCTTATGTGTTAGATATTTAAGAATTCTAACTTAGAACAGGTGATGTAAAATATACATATTTTGTTGAATAAATAAAAAAGTTTTATGTGATCATAATGTGATGTATGTTAGACTTTTTTGTGCTATCATTATGTATAAATTGTATGACTGTGTGTTTTGTATAAATAAAGATATTGGGAAAACTATAAGAGTGCAATAGTAAAAATCGATGTTAAAGTATTGTGAAACCGCGCGCGGTACGCGGTTCTCTTTCGAGTATAGCTTTGAAGTAGCTCATTATACGGGTATCTATTCAAATTGTCAGTCATGTCCTACGCGGGCCCCATTTTTGCCCACGCTGACCCTAGAATTATTAATGAACTCCAAATAGTTCAAAACCTTTTCTGTCGTCGAGCTGCGAACGCACATTGGTACGTCCATAATGCCGACCTTCATCGGGACCTAGAGCTCCCTACAATTCAACGATTTCTTAAAAAACTCTCTGAGAACTTCTTCAAAGCCTCAGAGTCGCACTCCAATCATCTTATTCGTGAGGCAGCTACTTATGCAGCCTCACTCCCCTCTCGCTATCGAGTCCGCAGGCTGAGAAACTCTCTCTCTCGGACCCGCCTAATAAACTGTCAAACGACCTGAACTGCCTCATGGCGGCTCAGGCCAACTCTAATTAAATTATTCATAATTAATTTGCCTTCGAAGGCAGTCCCTCAGCGGCTCGCTTCCGATACGGCATATGAAGCTTTAAACAGCTGGTTGCGAGTTGTCGTGAAGCGACAATAAAAAAAAGAGAACCTAACCTAACAACAACGAAACAACAAAAGTAGAACAAGAAAATAATATATTTAAAATTTAAAAAAGATATTTACAATTTTATATAAAAAAAATGAAGTATGATGATGGTGATGGGTGACGTGAATTAAGTTTAAATAGAAAATAAAGATAGATGAATATTGAAGCGGAGCCTGAAGGTCAAAGTGGCACACGCTGCGCTTGGAGTAGGAGTAGGCGCACGCTGCTTGGAGTCTCGCAGCGCCTGGAGCAAGCACGCACAGTGGCTAAAGATAGCACGGGCACTAGTAGGTGGAGGCGCAGGCGACGACTTCAGATGAAGGCAAAGGCTTGCAGGATCCCGGAGTAGTGCAGCCCCGCACTTGGAGTAGGCTAGGCGACGACTTCGGGTGAAGACAGAGGCTTCCAGGATCCCGGAGCAGTGCGGCCCCGTGCTTGGAGTAGGCTACGCCGACGACTTCAGGTGAAGACAGAGGCTTGCAGGATCCCGGAGCAGTGTGGCCCCGCGCTTGGAGTAGACTAGGCGACGACTTCAGGTGAAGACCGAGGCTTGCAGGATCCCGGAGCATTGTGGCCCCGCGCTTGGAGTAGACTAGGTGACGACTTCAGGTGAAGCCCTTTTTACTGGAAATGAGGCATTCCATCTTAGTCCTCACGGGTGACAACGCATCTACATTTTGATTTGTAATAGAAGATAGATGTAGATGTCTATGGGCCGCAGGAACCACTTACCATCAGGTGGACTGTGTGCTCGTTTGTCACCCTTATCCTATAAAAAAAAAAAGACCGAGGCTTGCAGGATCCCGGGGCAGTGCGGCCCCGGGATAAGGCCTTTAGGAGATGCTTCAAGTTTGGAAGCTGAAGCGAGACTGTCTGTATTGACCGATGATTCGGCTTTTATACCTTTTTAGAGAGAACGGAAAATTATTTAAATTAAAAGCAAATTTTTGTAAATGTCTCAGAGCAAAAGAGTATTTATATGGAAATATTGAAATAAAAACATCAGACCGGTAACGAATTTGAATAAAAATTGCCATGACAACCAAATAAATAACGATGTCAAAACATGTCAATTTTTGGTTTTAGGCTCGTACTTAAGAAACGGCAAGATTTAAGTAAGAAATGAGATATTATTGATAAAGGAAAAAAGGTAGCGCAACAGCGCGCATGAAACCCGAAATTGCAGAGTTACGGAGAACTAAATAAAAGATCAAAAAAGGTAGACTCTATTGACACCGATTTAAAAAGCGTGAAAATACGAAGTGAAAATGATTTGTTATGGTCTAAAAACGTTACAGGATTCTATGGAAATAAAGGTGATGCAAAATATGAATGCAGAAAATCAAAAACAGAATGGAAAAATAAATTTAAAACAGTGTAAAATGATATGTAAGTAGCATAACACTACACAGTCCCTAAAGGTGGTTTTTAGCGGGTATCACTAAGGTCCCCCGGTAGGCAGTGAGTCCCGCATAACCAGGACAGACCGGCTGTCGTGGTATGCATAATGCATTTTCCGCCTCCCTACGGGGTAGCCCTTTTCCAATTGCTTCGGGCGTAAAAAAAATTCAAATTGTTCGGAACCAGCTACCGGTATATATTTAAACCAAGAAAGAAAAGCGCATAGGGAAGTGATAGAAATAGGGAAAGTAATCAATTGAACTCTTATGGGGATATTTTGAAGATAATTGCTGTTTCATTCCTGAAGCATCTTCCACCACCTACAGTACACAGTCCACTAAATAATAAGACGTCAAGAACGGGCCACTTCAAGAGGACCCGTAACCTTAGTCGTCTGACCTTTTTTTAAGAAAGGGGCATCGGACGCTCTCTTGTGATACTCCTTCACGGGGTTCACATCCACCTCGTTGACCGCCCGAACCAAACATGATGTGATAAAGAGTTTCTGGGTAGAACGTCTATGAAAGACTAATCCCAGTTAGATTGGATCCTTTCAGATGAAGGATCTATATCGGGAGCGCGCTGCATGACCGTTTCCCTGCCCCTTTCAATTGGATGTTCGGAGCCGAATCAAGGAACCAGTCGGAGGAAGACCAGGTCGGAGTAGTAGGCCCACCATGGCTGAGGCTGGACTGGGCACGGAAACTAAAGACCAGGCCAGCGTAGTAGGCCCACCAGGGTTGAAGCAGGAAATTGAAGACCAGGCCAGCGTATTAAACCCACCAGGGCTGAGGCAGGACCGGGCCTGTGGAAACTGAATAGTTGCCGGAAGAAAGAAACCGGGATTGCAACCAGGATTGTGCTTGCAAGGGGCACGCACTGCAGCCAGGCGCAAGTGATTATTGAAGGCACTCACTGCGGCCAAGCAAGGGCTTGGCATTTTTTCCTTTCAGACCACGAGCTCGGCATTCCTGTCGGGCCACGTGCTCGGCATTCCTGTCGGGCGACCTTGTTCGGCATTCTTGTTGGGCCACCAGGCTCGGCATTCCGGTCCGGTATTGTGCTTAACATTCCTGTGGCACTCAAAGGCGCTTGGTGTTTACTGTTACCATGCGGGAGTGCCCACTGCTGCTGCCAGGCGAGGGCGCACGAGGAAACACTTACTGCAGTCAGGCGAGGGTACGTGAGGAAACACTCACTAATGCTGCCGAGCGAGGTTGCTCGTGGGAGGCACCTGACTGCATCGCAGCCGGAAGAGGGCGCCTGGACGAGGCCTCACCGATGACTGGGTGGCGAGTCGATGACATACCTACCCGACCCCTAACGGTGCCAACGTCGGGCTTTGCGCATAACACCTTTAAGATGGAGCAGTCCTTTCGAGCGAGGCTGCGCTTGCACAGCTCGACTGCTCTGTCATATTCTTTGACGGACAATACACTCAACCTTTCTCCCATTCTTTTCCTGCATGACTCCATCCTTGGGCGGTTAACCACAGTAGGCCCGTCCAAGATTGATAGGGTTGATAGGGGGGTTATAGGGGGGTTGTAGGGTTGTAGGTTGTAGGGTTGTAGGTTGTAGAATTGTTGGTTGTAGGGTTGTAGGGAGCTATAGGGACAGTTAGGGACCGTAGGCCAACAATCACCTTCCTGCAAGATGAAAAAGGCACAAGACCAGAGTGAGAGGGTCGAAGGAGCCAGGACAAGGACAGGGTTCTCAAGAAAAGCGCGAAAGAAGCGTAAACATCTGGAGCGAGCACAGCTACTGCCTTAAGTGGAACAACCACGGCTACCACTTCAAGCGGGGCTACCACCGAGACATCTACGAACACGTGGGACTCGGGAATATCTGTTGCAGCGACCAGCAACAGGACAGACACCACGCGGACCAGCACCGCACAGAAACCCATTATATTCAGGAGCGAAATGATAGTCGAAAAAGTAGGTCAGGTTGAAACCGAAGGAACGGCATCGACAAGAACGGTGATCGAGCAGACTAATGAAAATGGGTCACATAAAGGGAGTAGGTCATCGTGATCAGCGAGGCTGAGAGCTGAATTGGAGGCGCGGATTAATTTCGAATGCTCAGAGCTCGAACGAGCAGAAGCAGCTGCTGCTTTAGCTTTTTTTTATAACATAGGGTGACAAATGAGCATACAGTCCACCTGATGGTAAGTGGTTGCTGTGGCCCATAGACATCTACATCTATCTTCGTTTGCGAATCCAAATGCAGATGTGCCGTCACCCATGAGGACTAAGATGGAATGCCTCTTTTTCAGTAAAAAGGGTCTCCGGTTCTCTACACTCACCATAAGAAACACAGCAGTTTTAAGCTGCTATTTTACGCTGGTATTCAGTGAGAGCGTGGTCCTTTCCCGGCTCGACCCGACTCATTTGTGCTACAACTACACTACTAATATAGCTGCAGCATGGCTCTACGACGTAAAAGCTAAGTAGCTAAGTCACAATTGGAGTTAGCACGCTTCAACAGGGAAGAGGATGATGAAGAGCGGAATGTACATTGTTTGTATGTTCAGAAAATAAAATTACAAAACCTATATCTACTTTTATTTTTATGTTACCCCATACCCTCGTCCTATATGATTCGAATTGTTGCTGTCAGCGAGCGATCGTTTTGTTATACCCAATGACCTATTTAAGAATAAGACTTAATTTTTTTTAGGTAGTTGGTTATACCGATTTGTGGATAGTTATTGATTGCACTTGTATTTCTTTTTAGTTTGTTTATTAGTCATTAGTCATTTATTAGTCATTACAAGTTTTTTACTATAAAACTCTCAACCTGTAAAGGCATAAACCAAATCGCCATAAGTCGTTTAATTCACTTAGGGGCCTTGTGGACTTGAAATATTATTGTTATTGACTGTCTGCTGACTTAGTCTGTTAGTGAAATCCCAAAAACTCCTCAATATGCATCATCAACAAGTAGTAGAGAAGATTCCTAAATGATAATTTTAAAATCACGACGATGGCAAAAGTACATCCGTAGGGTCCGTTGCGATCAAGGAACACATTACTCTATAAAGGTTGCGATATTACTAATGAAAGTTATGAATAATCTATGATCGCAACCGTTAATGCACAGACTAATACGATGCTTACGCATCGTTAATGTTATAGATGTGCCAACACGTTAAAATTACAACTCGAGTTAACTCGAGTTAAAATTCACGCAACTCGAGTTTAAACTCGAGTTACGAAACTCTTACTATTTTATAAATTTGTTTTTCTATCTAGCTCTTTGGCAGGTTGGGATAACCATAATTACCAAAGTTATTATGGAGTATTGAAATAAAAAAATGTATATTTAGTATGTATCACATAATTATGTATCTTTTATTTTTAAAATGGCTCAAAGGCTAAGTATTGCCAATCAGCGAGGAAGCGCAGCCAGCGTTCTTGGTACGATACCGTGGGGAGTAGGACTATATGATAATTAAGTTTCTAGTTTTAGTTTTTTTTATTATTTTAGTTTTTAATATTGTATATAATAAAATTTAATATTATGAGATTTATGAATTTTAATCTTAGCCATAGTAAGTACTTGTATTTAATAACAAAACTAGTTATGTAGCAGTCTTCACGAACCAATATTAATCTAGCTTTATGATATAGGTACATAAAGTATCAATATTTCAACCATCACAGTCAAAATATTCTGAAACAAATTCAATTTTATTCCAAATTAAAATATTTATTGTAAGTGTTAAGTGTTGTGTATCTTACAACTGAACCACCCTTTTCGTGTTTTACAATAATAGGTCTGTGACATTATAAAATAAATTAAATTACATAACTTAGCTATTATATAACATTCTAAATAACTAATTGTTTTGGTTATAGCTAAATACTCTTTAAAACACAAAGCGCGCACACAACGAACGAATCGTGCTCTAACTCTTTTGCTGGCTCACTTGATTCGTTCATCTACAGCAGCCCAAACTCGAGGTAGGGACATCCAACTCGAGTTAGTTCGAGTTAAGCGTAACTCGAGTTAGTAACTCGAGTTTGATCATCACTAGTTAATGTGTGTTTGATGTTAGTCTGTGGTTGATGTTGATCAATGTTGATAGCATTTGTATTTGCTAATATTAATTTTAAAGAATTTTGTCAAAATTATCCGAGTATCGTATTATTTTAACTCTGTCATGTTGCGATTTTAGTAACGAATAAATTTGAAGGCTTACCTGCTATAGAATTTATATTTACACGCCATGTTTTTCGACGATGAAGAAAACAGCCTTGCCCAGCGAGAAATATTGCAAGCCTTTAGTCAAGAAATCCGTATGTATCTGGAGTGTCACCTTTATTGCTATTAGTATATGTTTTTATTAATTGTATATATCTTTGATTTCAGTTGCTCTCGGTTCAAATTTTGATGTATCATTTGGTATAAGGAATATACCAACGCATACAGAAGATGGCATACCTATCAGAAAGCTTTATGTGTCCAATTTACCTCCAAAAGTAGGTATTTTACTGGTATTTTAACAACGGCACGTTTTATTTATCAATATATACTATTCACACGTGTTTTAGACCACGCGAACGGAACTTTTCGGTGTTTTTGCCCAATATGGATTTATCAAGAGCTGCTGGCTACGAATGGGGGATAAAGGACCAAACAGAACTCCGACACCTACATATGCATTTGTAACATTTATTAATCCTGATGATGCACACAAGTGAGTGTCAATAAATTATTTTGCTGTCTTAATAATTTTACACTAATAAATAAATAAAACTGTAATATATTATATATTATATAAATTGTATAAATATGTATTATACAAATCGATGATTACTTTTTAGTTCTTAAGTTTAGTGATAAAATTCATGTTACTTGTAAAGTTTATTTAGTTTTGAATGTGTAATCTGAAAGGATGATATGAACACTTAAACATACTTTTTTGCTACTACTAATATAAAGATATAAACCCTTCACATTGCCACCTAAATAAACTATATTATTATGTTAATTCCTGTCCAACTTTTATATAATACTTTCTATACCAGACACTCCATTCTCCTATGAAATTAAAAATCTTAATAACCTTTACACACATACACAATTCTGAAAGTGTAAAAACTGATATTTTTGAGGTATAATACAAAGTAATTTTTTATTAAGTAGTATTAATTAATATGTATGTATTATCACTTTTCTGTATTCATAAAATCTGTAATTTTAGTCTGTTTGGAACACTTCTGTTGTGCATATGATTTTTGTAGTTCACATTGGATTTTAATTAGTGTATCATCATAATTTCCATGGATGTGAAATTGTTCATTGAAAAAAACAATCCTTCGTAATACACTAACAGCATTAAGATCATCATTCAAAGTTGGCACTGTAAATTGATCTTCAGTCTCTTCTGTTCTACGTTATTTTCCTCTTAAACTTGTAAAATATCATTTTGCTTAGCTGGTGCAAATTGCAATAGAGTTATCTAAATCAATAAACTTCTCTTTAATAGAAGGTAATGCAGCTTGTAAATTTTGGTCTAATTGAGCCAAAGAAATATTGTCCTGTTCAACATCATCAGTCATATCATCTGAGGATATTGTTAAGAAGTCTTTAAACCCTGCATGTCTAAAGCAGTTTGATATAGATTTTTGTAAAAATGTTTTTCCCATGCTTCTGAATATCATCAAGAATGCCTTGAGAACTGTCAAGGTTTTGTATTAACTTTAACACTTGCAGTCCTCTATAATGAGATATTAAACATCTTGTTACACCTTCGTCCATAGGTTGCAGTACATATTATGTAACATTTGGTGGTAAGAACACTAGTTTAATGCACTTCAGATTAGTAACAACCAGATGATCAGGACAATCATCAACCAAAAGAAGGATTATCTTCTTGTTTGCTTTTAATTCAGTGTCCCAGTTTTCTAACCATCATATATCCAATATCTATGACTTCACATTGTTTTCATATACTACCAGCAGTGAATGTACGTTTTTAAAGCATCTTGGTTTCTTAGATTTGCTGATAATCAAAAAGCTTCCTTTTACAGGACTGGTCATATTTGCTGCAACCTTGATCTTTAGTCTTGTATTAGACATTTTTCCACCAGAATAATTCTCTCCTTTGAACTTTAATATCCTTTCTGGTGTCATATTATATAATAGTCTGGTTTTATCTGTGTTAAAATAGTCATTTTGGCCATAGCATTTGTGTAATGTACGTCACTTTTGTGATATTCATTCTTCTACAATACCATAATCAACACTGGCAGCTTCACCACTCATTTTTCCGCCGAAGATACCGTGCCGAGCTCTGAATCGTTGAATCTAACTAGACGTGCAAACAAAACTTTCACCAAAACGCTGATTAAAACCGTTTGCTTTTTTTGAAGAATTGGGCCATTCATTGGCATATTATTTGTCCTTTGATATTTAAACCACTTTAACAAAACTTCCTCAATCTTCATATGCTTTGATGTTCTTGCTCGTTTCATTTTCAACAAATTGCTGTCAAAATGTGTTTTTGAAGTGGTTGAAATAGTCAAGTGTGATTCACCATATTTCTTTACCAAGTCTTTTTTGAATTTGCTCTGTAGCTTAGATATAATACATGATTTTTCTTCTATATTGATTTGTTTCCTTTTTCTTTGTGACATGTTAAAAGTTTCACAATTACCTCAACAATATGCTTTGGTGCCTCTTGTGTACAGATAAGTAACAAACTGACTGAGTAAATATGGGAAAGGGGGCTTTGATTATACTGCATGCACATTTTGTTTCTGAGGATTACAAAAGACCCCCCCAAACTCGACACTTTTTTTTTATGGGATAAGGGTGATAAACGAGCACACAGTCCACCTGATGGTAAGTGGTTGCTGTGGCCCATAGACATAAACATCCATTTTCGATTACGAATCAAAATACAGATGCGTTGTCACCCGTGAGGACTAAGATGGAATGCCTCTTTTCCAGTAATAAGGGTCTCCGGTAGAAACACAGCAGCGTGAAGCTGCTATTTTACACTGGTATTCTGTTTACTTTTGCAATCTTAATAGGCATGATCATTATACTGTGCCAAATATGGATACTTTTACCTATTCAAATTGTTTACATTACAGCTGGTCCTTCAAACAGATACAATTCTATGAAAATGTTAATTAAATATAATCGCCTGAGGTATGTTGTAATAAGCAGTGTTTTTTTATCAGATGATCATATAGCATTCAGCCCAGACCCGTGATTTTGGTCAATAGCAGTATTTTGTTCTCTAAATG
This sequence comes from Parnassius glacialis, assembly GCA_033319125.1. Taxonomy (NCBI): domain Eukaryota; kingdom Metazoa; phylum Arthropoda; class Insecta; order Lepidoptera; family Papilionidae; genus Parnassius; species Parnassius glacialis. The sequence continues at coordinate 33,067,011 of JAVANC010000028.1, read as the reverse complement.
ATTTTGTTGTAAACGGTTTTAATATATTTTGGTTATTGCTTGACTACTATACCACCTGATGATAAATGGTGATGCCATTAAGATGGTAAAGCATGCTGATTTAGCTTAACAAAAGCCAAAAAAATCACTCACACTTGCAAGACACCCACATTATAATTGAAAGAATGACAGATGCTGGCAAATTATTCCTCGCCTTTGCTGTACGCATCATGAATGACAAAGCAAATGGTTTGGTTCAAATGTGTGGTATGTCGAAAACAAAAGGGTGGAGACTAGCTGAACGTCTGGTGACCCAATGATGGCATGAAGGGGGAGGAATTTAATCGCTCAATTCCTATGCACACTATACTTGTGGGTAAAAATTTGTTACTTTATGGCAAACAATTACTTTCTTATATACTTGTCATTGTAAAATAAATCACATTTACTTCAAAAATGTTATCTACTAAAGTTTACTTTATTTGACTTGCATCTGCAGTTACATACTGTTTTATTTTTTTAATTGCTAGTGATGCAACTCATAATCGGTCATATATTTTGATTTGCAAACGAGGATAAATGTAGATGTCTATGGGTAACAGCAATCATTTACCATCAGGTGGACTGTGTGCTCGTTTGTCACCCTATCCTATAAAAAAAAGAATTGGAAGACCCACCAATTCACAACAACCATCCAAGTTATAATTCATGCACAAGATAAAATGTTTCATTAAATTTGTTTTCTAATGACAGAGCTTTGCAAGCTCCTTATCATGAAAAACAACTCCGAGGACGCAATTTACGGATTTCACCAGCTGATAGTTGGCACCAACCAGCTGAAGATGCTGATGGCAGAGTATGCTGGAAGCCAAATAGTCAGCGACAAGAAGAAAATAATGCATCACCTAGCGGCAATGATGATGAACAACACAATGGTACATAACATCCTATATTAAATGTGTAATTCGTACTAATAAATTCATAAGTTTTTAACAGGCATTATGTTATGGCCAGTGACTGCTAAATAAGCTTTTTCTTAATGATACATCGTAATAAATAGCGGTAGGTGCTGGGGTTAATAGCATGCACCTCACTTATAGAGGTATTTACAATATAAAATAGCAACATAACTATACTATGTGGTAATATTTATTTATTTATTTTTTATAGGAGAGGGGGCAAACGAGCATGGGGCTCACCTGATGGTAAGTGACTACTGCCACCCATGAACAACTGCAATACCAGGGGAATTGCAGATGCGTTGCCAGCCTATATATAACAAGTAAAAGGCCAGTTATGTGGGCTAAGCCCACTCAGGACATGTTATCTTTAAAATCACTGGTCGAAGACCTTTAGATTGATATAAAATAATAAGCATAAAGTCCAAAAGTCGCATCTCAGCTACTCAGCTGTCATTGTCAATTATGTTTAGATTTTGTTATTTATTGTGTAAGGTAAAGTTACAATTGTTATGTGTCCCACTGCTGGGTACACACCTTTCCTCGTTTCTGAGAGGTTTATGAAATAAATCAGTCCAGTGAACTGCTCACTCAATGCATATCGGCGAACTTCACGTGTCCTTGAAATATTTCTTAGGCATGCAGACATCTATATCTATACAAATAAATAAAATTGAAGTGTCTGTTTGTAATGTCAAATTAACACCTTTTTACTAAATAAATATGAAAGTATATAATATGGTACTTATAACAAAAAAACAATTTTTTAAATTTTTGTCTGTCTCTGTCTGTTTGTTTCGGCTGATCTCGACCGATCCGGCAAACTGGACCTATTTGACCGGACTTTCAATGGCAGATAGCTGATGTTATAAGAAGTAACTTAGGCTACTTTTATTTTAGAAAAATGATTAATTAGAACGAATGAAATCCAATCGTAAAAAATTTCACGCGGATGAAGTGGGGGGAAGTAGCTAGTTATAATCTTAAACTCTCACCCCCGTCACCCAGAAGGCTAGAAGAAATTATGGTCTTCCTTTTCGCACAATCCTGACCCATCTCTTGATGGTTGAAGGTGACCTATCTTCAATGTATCGCCAATTTGAATCGTAATCTTCTGCCATAGGCCACCCTTACTGAATCTGCAGCTCTCTGTAACTCACTTCTGCAGTATAAATTTACTCTGACACTCTTCCTTTATTCTTTCTGTGTCCACTGAAGCATTCCTTTCTTAATTTTGGTTACAACATCTCGTTAATCACACTTTCAACTTACCATTCAGTCACTGTTTGAGGAGATGCTTGTTCATCAACATGCTCAGTCATGGATTAACCAAAAATTTGCAGACAGGCTAGACAAGCCCTGCCTCCAATAACTAAATCTTGAAAGTAATCAATATATGAATGAAATTGATTGATATATTGATTACTTCTTAATGACCTTATTTCTACAGCATTAACAATGCAAATTTAATTCTTGTAGTTGGCGCTTCTCTAGCCTGTGTGCAAATTTCTTGGTTAGTCCAGGACTGAGCATGTTGATGAACAAGCATCTCCTGGTTCAGTTTCCCTCTCACGCCTCTCTTATGAAACCTATGGGATGATATTGGTAGTTGATATTCTTACATCGCCACGACACGGTTGAACCAGGAGTTGGCAACAGCATCTTCCTGATAACAGTTGAATATAACAAACTGTGGTTGCCAACGCCGCTCGCCAAGTGTCATAACTATGGCATATATCCTCCACTTATGAGAAAATTTATGAAATTTAAATTTTATATTTATATAATTTTCCAGCCACAACTGACAGGCGGGTTTTTATTTATTATTTTAAGTTGTTATAAGAAAGATGCCACCTATCTGTTTCATTTCCCTCTGTTGCCTCTTACGACACCTACAAGATATAGGGTAGTTGATTCTTTTGTGGTGTACTTCCACACGTTAGGGTTGCTTGAATTATGTGAAATTTACATCGAGTGAATAGCATTTGAGTGACAACGGCTCTCTATTTATTGTGCATATATTTGTATATATTTTATTATTTTAATAGCTCTTGGTTACGCAAATATTAAAAAATAACACTTATATACTCAATTATTCTATAATTTTGTTTAATGTTCTTTTTCAGATGTACCTATACCAGACTCACATTGTAACACAGAAAAGGATACAGATGATTCAAACACACTAGCAGTGAGTTTGTTTACTAGAATATCTACATAATATTCTTTAGTGATACTAGTTTAATATTGTTCAAAGGAATATGGTGTTCCACAGAATGAGCAACAACAGGGCTTCTCTGAAACTGATTCAGGCTTCAGCATATTGGATATACTTAACAGAGATTGTATGCATCATGTGCTCAGTTATGTACCTATAAGAGACCTTATCCGTTCAGAAAGAGTTAGCAAGAGATGGCAGGATCTGATCCAAGAATTTCTTCTCGGTATGTTTTTTTAACTTTATAAATAAAATTTAAGAATTTGGGTCATTTAAAAACAATTTTAAATGACCCAAATTCTCCTTCTTATCTTAAGGATAACTTTCAGTACCAATATTCTACTCATGATAGAGTTCCCCGTTCCCAAAATAGTCTTAAAATTCGTATTCCACCACATAAGAGTGGTTTCTTTAATTCCTCTTTTACTGTGCAGTCCATACTGCTCTGGAATGCCTTGCCTGTTGATATAAAAAAAACCAGTAACAAATATTATTTTAAAAGACTAGTACGAGAATTCTTTAACAGAAATAATACCATCTGATATATCCGATTTTTGTTTTTCTCCGTCTTTCGCTTTGTAATTGATATTTTGTATAATATGTATTTTATATTATAATATGCATCATGTTATTTTATTTTTGTATTGTATTATTTTATATTTATTTAGAGATTTTGTATATATAAGTGTCCGTTTATATTTACCATTTCTTTTTCTTTATTACAAAGTAGATAATATTAAGTTCTATAGTTTAAAAATATTTTATTTATTTGCTTTTTGATATAATGTTTATGTTTAGATATAATGTTTTTTTACTTATTTTTAATTTATGGAGTGGTTGCACCTACCACAGCTTCTCAAATCATCCAGGGTTGACTGGTAGAGAATGCCACAAGGCATTAAGTCCGCCCTTTATATCCCTTATTATAAGGTAGATGTAAAGAAGAATAAATAAATAAATAAATAAATAAAAGTAGGTTTTTAAATTCTAAGTCATATTCATTTATAGGTATTGTAAGACTCCAATATGGGAAATATCAGGATAATAATATGGCAGCCTCTCTTATGGCATAAATGGTAGATGTGAAATTTTCTACTATTATTAAGTGTAAAGTAGTGAAATGGTGCTGGAAAGTATCATCATAAATATATAGCCCTACTGTACAAACACTTCAGCACTTCGATATACCTACAGTTAACTTGGCACCGCTGAAGAGACTGTCCGAATTTCGACAGAATCAAAGGCTTTCCCATAGTCCACATATGCAAGGCAAAGTGATAGATTGTACTCTTCTGTCTTCTGTACAATTTGCCGAAGGGAGTGTATGTAGTTTATGGTACTAAAGCCTCTTTGGAAACCGGCTTGTTCGGGAGGCTGGAAGTCGTCGAGTCTGCGTACGAGACCATTTGTAATGACTCGCGAAAACAGCACGTAAACGCGGCTCAGAAGGAAAATCGGCCTGTAGTTCTTCAAGAGAGCATTGTCGCCCTTCTTGCAGAACAAGACCACCACACTTCTGCTCCACGCCTGCGGAGTAGTCTCACCATGGAAGACGTAATTAAAGAGCTTCTGAAGGACTTCCAGTACTGGTTTTCCACCCGCTTTCAGAAACTTCGCTATAATTCCATCCTCGCCTGGGGCTTTGCCGTTTTTAAGGTGCTGGAGAACCATTCTAATCTCGCTCAGACTGACGTCCGGGATATCATAGTAATAGTCATAAGACTCGCTCTTGGATCGTTACTCACACTTGCGTGTGGCTCCAACGACGACGTGTACAGCTGCCCATAGAACCTCTCAATCTCACTCAAAATCTCAGGTGTCCCGGAAACGATGCTGCCACACTCGGTCTTCAGCTTTGACAGTTGGCTCATTCTGGCAGACAGATCTCTGACAAAGACTTTGGAGCCTTGGTGTCGCTCGATCGCTTCTTCAATACAAGCTGTATTGAAGTTGCGAAATCCCGCCGCATGCATTTGGAGATCTGTCAGTTCAGTTGTCTGTATGCTTTCAAATCTGTTGAAGACTGCAGCTTCATTTCCCGTCTAACAGCCAGCAGATTAAGAGTGTGATCCGAGAGTTTTTGTGTTCTTTTGCGGCGGGTCTTGCAGAACGTAGTTCCGACCGCATGGACAATTTCCACGAGCTTGTCATTCATATCGTCCACTTAATTGCAGTTTTCTAGGCACTGAAAACGGTTTTGTAACTCGAGCTGAAAGGTTTCGGGACTTTGGATTAGAGCACGAGGGGGACGGAGGGTTGACTTCATTAGACAAGATGTCTCCAACTTAACGTTTAGGTTCAGTGTGCCTCTAACCATTCAGTGATCGCTACCAGTTTTCACCCTCGCGATCACGGAGACATCACTGAACAGTTGTCGTCTGGTCGTCATAATGAAGTCAATCTCATTTTTGTCGAACCGTCGGGGCTCGACCAGGTCCACTTCCTGTTGGGCCGCTTCTGGAAGAAAGAGTTCATCATAAAGAGTCCCTCTTTCTCCATGAAGTCGGTCAGTTGCTGGCCTTGGGCCAAGTCGAGTGGCGGTTAAAAAATATCCACTACTCCATATCTTCCCGTGGGTGTTGTAAGAGGCGACAGTGGGAAACAGGCAGATGGGCAGCAGCATCTTTCCGATAACACCAATATTACAATAAAAAACCTGCGGTTGCCAACCCGCTCACCAAAGGTGCCAACTATGGCAAATATCCCCCCTATGATGAAAGTTACGAAGAGCGGCCCCGCTATTCCTGGCTACGATAGCCGCGGTAAGTAACGGCGGGGCAGGGGGTGCTAAGAATCTCCGGTGGAGGTTCGGTTCCACCTAAGACGACTCGACCTGGCAACATACAACGCACGCACCCTGAGGACTGACGAGAAGATCGTGGTGCTGGAAGAAGAGATAGACAAGTTACGCGGGCGTATTATAGGATTATCCGAGTTTCGAAGAGAGGGGGAGGACACGGTAATCTTCGAATCCGGCAATTTGTTCTATCATCGGGAGGGTGACCATCTGTCCCAAGGAGGTGTCAGATTTATCGTTCACAAGTCTCCTTAACAACTTTATAAAGATTGAGAGTGTATCGACGAGGGTTGCGTACCGTATACTTAAATTACCAAATGGTATTCACTGAAGGCCATACAGGTTTACGCACTAACCTCGGCACATCCTAATGTAGAGGTGGAGGAAATGTATGAGGATATATTTAAAGCCATGCATTCCTCCAAAACCCAATATACAGTTTTAATGGGAGACTTCAACACAAAACTAGGCACAAGAGAGAACGGTGAGCTGAAGGTAGGGAAATTTGGAATAGGGCAACGGACCCCAAGGCCAGCAACTGACCGACTTCATGGAGAAAGAGGGACTCTTTATGATGAACTCTTTCTTCCAGAAGCGGCCCAACAGGAAGTGGACCTGGTCGAGCCCCGACGGTTCGACAAAAATGAGATTGACTTCATTATGACGACCAGACGACAACTGTTCAGTGATGTCTCCGTGATCGCGAGGGTGAAAACTGGTAGCGATCACTGAATGGTTAGAGGCACACTGAACCTAAACGTTAAGTTGGAGACATCTTGTCTAATGAAGTCAACCCTCCGTCCCCCTCGTGCTCTAATCCAAAGTCCCGAAACCTTTCAGCTCGAGTTACAAAACCGTTTTCAGTGCCTAGAAAACTGCAATTAAGTGGACGATATGAATGACAAGCTCGTGGAAATTGTCCATGCGGTCGGAACTACGTTCTGCAAGACCCGCCGCAAAAGAACACAAAAACTCTCGGATCACACTCTTAATCTGCTGGTTGTTAGACGGGAAATGAAGCTGCAGTCTTCAACAGATTTGAAAGCATACAGACAACTGAACTGACAGATCTCCAAATGCATGCGGCGGGATTTCGCAACTTCAATACAGCTTGTATTGAAGAAGCGATCGAGCGACACCAAGGCTCCAAAGTCTTTGTCAGAGATCTGTCTGCCAGAATGAGCCAACTGTCAAAGCTGAAGACCGAGTGTGGCAGCATCGTTTCCGGGACACCTGAGATTTTGAGTGAGATTGAGAGGTTCTATGGGCAGCTGTACACGTCGTCGTTGGAGCCACACGCAAGTGTGAGTATCGATCCAAGAGCGAGTCTTATGACTATTACTATGATATCCCGGACGTCAGTCTGAGCGAGATTAGAATGGTTCTCCAGCACCTTAAAAACGGCAAAGCCCCAGGCGAGGATGGAATTATAGCGAAGTTTCTGAAAGCGGGTGGAAAACCAGTACTGGAAGTCCTTCAGAAGCTCTTTAATTACGTCTTCCATGGTGAGACTACTCCGCAGGCGTGGAGCAGAAGTGTGGTGGTCTTGTTCTGCAAGAAGGGCGACAATGCTCTCTTGAAGAACTACAGGCCGATTTTCCTTCTGAGCCGGGTCTACGTGCTGTTTTCGCGAGTCATTACAAATGGTCTCGTACGCAGACTCGACGACTTCCAGCCTCCCGAACAAGCCGGTTTCCAAAGAGGCTTTAGTACCATAAACTACATACACTCCCTTCGGCAAATTGTACAGAAGACAGAAGAGTACAATCTATCACTTTGCCTTGCATATGTGGACTATGGGAAAGCCTTTGATTCCGTCGAAATTCGGACAGTCTCTTCAGCGGTGCCAAGTTAACTGTAGGTATATCGAACTGCTGAAGTGTTTGTACAGTAGGGCTACGACAACTATCCGAGTACAGAATCAGAGTACGAAACTTATGCAACTGAGAGAGGTGTAAGTAAGGGTGATGTTATATCTCCGAAACTCTTCACTGCTCGCTGCATTGGAAGACGTTTTCATGCTACTGGACTGGAAAGAATACGGTATTAACATCAATGGCGAGCACATCACTCACCTTGGATTTGCCGACGATATAGTCCTTATGGCAGAATCGCTGGAGGACCTAAACACTATGCTCAATGACCTCAATAGTGTCTCCCAACGGATAGGTCTTAAGATGAACATGGACAAAACAAAGATTATGTTTAATGTCCATGTCACACCTATGCCGGTAGTTGTTGTGAGCACTAAGCTCGAAGTTGTTGACAAACATGTTTACCGGGGACAAATAGTCCGATGAGGTAAGTCCAAATTCGACCGAGAGGTCAATCGCCGGATTCAACTCGGTTGGGCAGCGTTCGGGAAATCTTCTCGTCAGGTATACCTCAAAACTGACCTGACTTGAAAATGAGATTGTACAACTACTGCATATTGTCAGTGATGACTTATGAACGTGATCCTTCACTGCTGGCCATATGAGGACGCTCAAGGTCGCTCAGCGAGCTATGGAGAGGGCTATGCTCGGGGTTCCTTTGCGTGATAAACTTAAAAATGAGGATGTCCGCAGTAGTACCAGAGTAACCGACATAGCCCAACGGATTAGTAAGCTGAAGTGGCAATGGGCTGGCCATGTAGTTCGAAGAACCGACTACCGATAGGGAAAAAGGTTCTCGTTCTTCAAAAAGTCGATGGATGCAGGCGGCTCAGGACCGTGCTTTGTGGCATTCTTTGGGGGCGGCTTATGTTCAGCAGTGGACTTGTGAAGGGCAGTAATGATAATGTTGATGATTGTTGTCAAATCAGTGTATTTACATACACTCGAAGCCGAAAAAAATTTATTTAAATTGCAAATTTTCAATGAAAATGACACTGTTGGTCACACAAACAAACAAGTTTACCTTAGTCCCAATTAGCGCCATCTGGTGAGCGTAAGAATTAATTAGTTCTTATTGTCATGTGGTGATTTACAACTATATTCGATGTTAAGAAAGAAGCTCGAACTGTCTAAAGGATGATAGTTAGATTTTGTATGTGGTAGAGCCATGCTGTAGCTATGTTAATTGTATAATGTCCGTCTGTCCGGGCATCGCTTCCTGACTCTACCGTTCACATCTGTAATATAGATTTGCTTTTCACTCTTTCCTCGTTAATTTTTTCTACATGACCAAACCACCGAAGCATTCTGGTCATAACATCATCTTGCAAACCACATATTTCTTACACTGTCAGCCCTAACATACTCCTTAATGACCGTATTTCTACAGCATTTATTCCACTCTCATGTTTCTTCTGCCACACCCAACTTTCACTACCCTACATTAAAGTTGGAACTAACACAGCATTAAAAATTGCCATATGTGCCTTTTTTGACACATTCTGACTTCTCGTAGACAATCCCAGCTTGAAAGAATAGACGCCCTGAGGAATAAACACTACTTCCTTCCCGGTCGAATACTTTTACGGCGGCCTAATACGGCGTGTGGCTGAATTTACTATTTGTTGCAAGTCTACTTAAAATATTTTCAATTTCTCAGAAATACGTAAACCAGCATTTAAAATTGCATTTCGAAGTTTTAGTGGTGCTGGTGCTCGAGAGCTGTTCCAGATCGGCAATCGCAGTACCAGATATATCGCATTTTTAATAATGTACCCTCTCGTCAGCGTCAGTATTTCACGTCTTATATAATATCCGTTACCGTTACAGTCTAAAGTCTACTGCTGATCAAAGGCCTCCACCATAGATTGCCCCCATAGGTGGGATATTTGCCATAGTTGTCACGTTTGGCAAGTGGGTTGGCAACCGTAGTTTAGTTTTTATTTTTAGTCGTTATTAGGTAGAACCTGCTGCCCATCTCCTGATTTGTTTCCCTCTGTCGCCTTTTACTACACCCACAGGATAATATGTGGTAGTGGATATTCTTACACCGCCACTTACACGCCAACCCGCTCGCCAAGCACGCCAACTATGGCAATATACCCCCATGAAAGTAACGAAGAGACGGCCCCCAGTCCCCGGCGGCCTAGTTCGGTCTGATATATACGAGATGATAACATTGCCATCTGTAGCACATATATCAGCAGTGGGATGAGTAAAGGCTGGTATTTTATTTTTTATATTTTCCTAGGCGTGCGCATCTTCAAAACGTCGTGGTGGCAGCATGTGCCAGTCACTTTAACAACTGCCGTGCTTCGGCGAGTGTTGCAGAAACTAGGGGGCTCTATAACTCGGCTTCACATTGACCACAACTGGACCGCGCTCAACGATCGCACAGCACACACTGTTGGCAAATTCTGTCCAAACCTTGAGGAGTTAAAGGTAAGTTGCTGGTGTTTTTAATAAATTATGAAATGCAGCAGTCTTAATTGCTGAAACTGGCTGGTACTTTTGAAACCGATGTTAATATTAGTAGAAAACACTATTATTAATTCTCATATCTGGATGTGTTTGTCATCTTCTCTATCACATTGTGTTCAAAATTCAAATGTAACTTCAAGCAAAACCTTGAAGCTTTACATCAAATACAGGTGGTAACTATGTTTATGTTAACTGAGTAAGCCAATACATAAATGATTCAGCTCGCTAGCTTGTAGCATGGGCGTATCATGGAAAGGAGGAGGGGGCTCACTCTAGTGTGACCCCCCCCCCCTCTCCACCCTTTTGCTTTCTTGGTGTCTTTGACACTATTGGAGAAAAATTAAATACTGCCTAGCAGTGTTTCAGCAGGGTAGGGTCTGCGCCCTCTTGAGCTTACCCTGGAAAAAATTGCTGGTTATGCCCTTGCCGTTTGGTTAACATCCATTATAAATCTAAGTTTTGTGTCATAAGCAATCAAGCAAACATTATTTTTATAACATAATATTTTAATATCACATAATGAGAGTTTTGTTGCCAAATTATTTTTAATTAAAAAGTGAATAAATTGTATATTGCAGGTGGTTGGGATGCATACGAAGAATTGGAATCCACTTATTTATGGTTGCAAACAATTAAAACACCTGTCCTTTATTTCATGTAATAAGGTAAATAACATTTAAGTATAAACTCAAAATACATTTGGAAGATTTGTAATGCAAAATTGTAAAGGACGTTGTTCTGCGTCCATACAATATTCGCCTAAGAACCATCAGTGAAGAAAAATACCTTTTTAAGTCCGAAATTACACATAATTGTATGTAAGAACAATAACTCCTGACGGACACTTTTGAAAACTTAGATATTAGCAGTTACCATAGAGATTTTGAGGTTATGTTTTATTTTTATAAAACATTACTATGTTATTGCTAATGTAAGCAGTTCAGTCTCGGCCTAGCATTTATACGGTAAATAAAACTCAGGTTATCTTTAGGTATTTATTTTATTCATACCAAATAAATACAACTTATACAGTCTCATTTGGTTAAAGTCCGTTTCAAGCCAGATAGATCGCTAAAGAAGAAACAGAAACAGAAACTTTTTTATTCAATATAGATTATAAATAATACTTATTGAAAGTCACTCTTTTGTATAATTACCACTGGTTCGAAAAAAAACCTCTGTCCTGGGAAGAACCAGCAAGAAACCCAGTGGGACTTTTTTTAAATAACAGCTTACAATCATGTATGTTACACAAATTAACAACACAACAAATTAGAAATAGCTTGGTAGCGATCACCTCATTTCCAGGGGTTATTATCATCTACAAATTCTTTAATACTATAATAACCCTTTTTATACAAACTTAGTTTAATAAAGTTTTTGAACTTTGAGCAGGTCAAATTTTGTATATTTTCTGGAATTTTGTTGTAAAAGCGTATACATCGCCCCAAGAATGAATTACTGACTCGATGGAGTCGAGTAACTGGTACTACTAGCTTGTGTCTGTTCCTAGTATTTACAGAATGAATATCACTTATTTTTGTAAAACTACTTTTATTTTTGTGTACGTACATTACATTTTCATAAATGTATTGAGAGGCCAAAGTTAATATATTAATTTCCTTAAATTTTTGTCGCAGTGACTCTTTAGGCTTTAAATCATAAATTGCTCTTATGGCACTCTTCTGTAAAACAAATATAATTTCAGTGTCAGCTGCGTGTCTCCATAGCAAAATACCATACGACATTATGCTATGGAAATAGCTAAAGTAAACTAGTCTAGCTGTTTCAACACTAGTTAGACTTCTAATCTTTTGTACGGCATATGCTGCAGAACTAAGCCTGCTTGCTAGTTTTGATATATGGGGGCTCCATTGAAGCTTCGCGTCTAGTGTGATTCCAAGAAAAATGGTGGTATCTACAAGACTCAGTTTCTCCCCATTTAAAATTACATTAGTATTTAATTGTTTGACATTTGGAGTCATAAATTTCATACATTTCGTTTTAGTGCCATTTAAATGCAAATTATTAACATTGAACCAATTTACTAATTTAGATATATCGATATATAGAGAGTATCGATATCCGTTGTTCAAGCCGAGTCGTAATTTATAAAAACTTATCGCATAACAAACCAACTGCACAGTGCACTTAGATTCCGAAAACATTTGCAGAAATGTATTTTTTCAAACAAAACCAAAACGATCGCATGTCTGACGTCTATCTATTTTGACGTGTTGTCATCTATCAACGTTATTGACTTTTTTTTGCGTGGCACAATGCTGATTTGCTAATGAGAATACAATAGTATTGTTATTTTAAATGAAAACACATGATTTCACTGTACCCCAGTTCCTTGTCACACATATTAATCTGAGATAAAATATTAACATTTTCATAATATATTTGAGTTTATGATGTGAGTGAAGGTATTGTGCGATTGGCCATATCACAGGATGCCATAAACGCAGCTCATTAGTATTAAAAAATAGGTACAAAGTTCAAAATCGAAAAAGTCCTTTTTATTTTGATTTCACAATTCAGAAGTGTCCGTTACTATCTAATGAATGTTATCTAATGCATAATTAAGGATAAGAATTTTGGTAATTGTCAAATATACCGAGTGACGAAAAAGTTATCACATAAAATGAAAAGACGTATGCTACATAAATTTCTTTAAACATACACAACTAAAAAAATATATAACAATTAATACATTTGTCGCGGTAGCATTTTTTTCGTTTTAATATTAAATAACATCATGTAAATGCATACAGATATCACCTGATGAATTCTAGAAGGTCAAAGACCCATGCCATTTGAAGGCGAATATAGGTAGTTTAAACGTGGTTAATCCGAACTACTCAAATAAAGAAAAAATCAAACAAAAAGTGTACTTACGGCTAACAATTTATGGCATAATTTTATGCACGAAATTAAAAACAAAAGGACCGCGCGCTGCTTGTGTGTGAAAACAAATTCAAGCGAAAAATTAACTTAAAATAATGAAGTTAAGGCATAATTCTCTATGCGCGAAGTGACAAGAAATGGGACAGGATGTCGAAATTATTATTTTTCTGGCGCGTGCGACGTTTTGTAAGTCACTTCAGGTCAGTAACCTATATATTATCAAGGCTGATTTATTTCTTGTCAATTTTTTACGCTATTTATTTTGTTTGAAAAATGCATTTTTTATTTTCTTTTATTATTGTTTATTTTATTATTTTAACAGACATATATCAACTTGTATTAACTGCTGTGCTATTTAACGTGATAACCTATTCTCCACCCAGTATGTTGGTTCTTAGGCGAGTTTTAGCAATGTCCTTTTAAAGAATTTACTTTTAAGCGAGGCATTTAATTAAAGCATCAGTTTCATAATGTTGGAATGGAGTGCTATAGTATGTGCCATATCGATTGAGAAAAACGGACAATGACCTCAGATATGAGCCGAGTGTCAAAAGGCGTAACTTACAAAATCTCAATTTAGATGTGATAACAATATTTAAATATTGATATTATTCCCACTTCTAGGTCAGCACATATGTTTTGTTTTTTTGTTTCTTAAATAATATTGTCTGTGGTTCCTATAAACATAGTAAAATCTTACGGTACATCGCGAAAAATGTGTTATATTTTATATTTCAATTTATGGTAAGTAACGCAGCAATTCATTTAATAACAGTTTCATATTAAAAAAATATTTGAAGCAATATAATCACCATATTGAGCTTTTGCAAATTCATCCCTTTAAAATAAACAAAACGCGCGTTACGTCAGTTCGTTCTAAAAGAAACGTGACAATGGCAGCCAGAGATGCGTCACCTTTTTTGGGCCGGTCCGCCATTTTGTTTTCATTCGTGTTCGGATAGCGCTTGCGTGTGTACGTCTCGGGTAATTCATAGCATTCATTGCATTGTTTTAGTTGAGTTTTTACTGTTAAATTTGTTATATCGTTAAGTTTTTGTTTTTTGAATCTGTTATATTAGTTTTACTGTGACGGTCGTTACTAAATCGACATGAGTTCAGGAGAATTTGGTGAAGGACCCGGTCCTTCAACATCAAGTGGAAAGAGACGTCGCCGACCCATAATAAACGTAGCAGGTACGTACAAATAGGTACAAATGCGACGACGTAGCCTTTCTATTTCTTAAAGCGCTCTTTTTATGTGACCATGTGGTATTTATTTTCTAAAACAATATGTATTTATGTGATGTAGTACTATGGTAGTATATTTTTGTCATTTATTTACAGGCCCATCTTCTGGAGCACCTTTAACGTCACCAGTAAAAAAGAGAAAACCTACCACTTTGTCGGTCGGGGAACAAGAGATTATCATTAATGTATACAAATATGTCAAAAACACCTGGCCCGAAGACGTGTATCCTTCAAACGTTAATATGGTAGAAAAGGTTTCGGAGATCTCAGGAGTCAGCAAGAGCACTATATATCGCGTATTAAGCGTGTATAGAGATTCCCATAAAATACCAGAAAAGGGAATAATTAATAAAAGAAAAAAGTCTGTAATTGACAAGTTGGACGATTTTGATAAATCGGCTATAAGAGCGAAAGTGCATCAGTTCTTTCTTGCAGGAGAATTACCGACTTTAGACAAAATTTTGCTCAGTATAAATCAAGATGACCAGTTGCCAAACTTGAGCAAAACTTCCCTGCGACGTGTGTTGCGCCATTTAAAATTCAAATATATAAAGAGAAACAGAAAAAGTGGTCTAATAGATCGCCCAGAGATAGTTCTGTGGCGTACCAGATATTTGAGAGAAATACAAATATTAAGAAACGAGGGACGTAACATTTTTTACCTTGACGAAACATGGATTAACGCAGGTCATACTATGGGAAAGGTATGGGAAGACACCACAATTGAATCTTCTCGTCAATCACGGTTAGAAGGCTACTCTACTGGCGCGAAAGCCCCTTCGGGTAAAGGAAAGCGATTAATAGTTGTACACGTTGGCAATGAAAATGGCTTTTTGGAGGGATGTGATTGGGTATTTGAATCATCATCTACTGGTGACTACCATGAGAGTATGGACGCTCTCCATTTCGAGGACTGGTTTAGAAAAGTAATAGAAAAACTGCAAAGCGGCGATGTCATAGTTATGGATAACGCTAGTTACCACTCCAGACGTTTAGAAAAAACCCCAACAATGTCTTGGCGGAAACAAAATATGCAGGAATGGCTAGAATCTAAACAGATCGCATACGTGCCCTCGGACACAAAGACCCACTTAATGGAAAAAATAAAGGCAGTTAAAGATAACTATCGAAGTTACGTCACCGACGAGATGGCAAAAGAAAAAAGCATCACAGTGGTAAGGTTACCTCCTTATCACTGTGAGCTTAACCCCATTGAACTTGTGTGGGCAGATGTGAAAGGGTACGTTGCACGAAAAAATACAACTTTCAAGTTAAAAGATGTTAAAAATTTACTTAAAGATGGTTTAACTCAAATCACGCCAGATAAATGGAAAAACTGTGTTCAGCATGTCCTTAAGGTTGAACAAAAAATGCGTGGCATGGATGATAGAATTGACCAAACTGCAGATCGCTTTATAATTAATGTTACAGATAGTTCATCAAGTGAAGATACGAGTGATGATTGCACCGAATAAAAATAAAGTTCTTATATAATATTAAAAATAAAGTTTTATCTTTTGCATAAGTACGTACTTATTCGGTGTCGTTATCACTCGAATCTTTATATGTGTTATAAATTAATGTTTTTTGTTGTTAAATGAATAAAGTACTTTATAACAATAGATGATTTTTCTTCTACAGCGATCTTTCACATAACTTTTTAATAATAGTTAATAAATATATATTATATCAATCATTATAAAAAAATCATTATAAATAAAGAAAGTACTACATATAAAATGTGCCTATATATTGAAGGTTTGTAACCCCTGGTTAAACGACCGAAAGGTCATTGTCCGTTTTTCTCAATCGATTTGGCACATACTATAATGTTTCACATGCCAATTTGAAACTTATTAGAATTTATCCTATGATGAATGTTTTACAAATAAAAAAAATATTTTATATATTCACTAGCGGCCCGCCTCGGCATAGCACAAATGCAATTAATAAAAAAAAGAAGTGCGCTTAGCAAAGAAAATATGAAGACTATATTTTTTTTATTGTTACTGCTATTTATTAAAGTTTAGCTGCGAGTTATTTTTTCGGTGACGCGTAATTTTAAGTCTTTGATATCTTCAAAACTATTCTGTAAAATGATATAGTGTAAAAGACAATTATAATTTACATTTAATACCCAAGATTACTAACATATTTATTTGAATAAGGATTAATACTGAATAAGAGTAAAAAGCGTCGCAAATAACGTAATATTTAAATTTTAAAGAAAAAAATTGTTACCGTGAGTCAACCGTAGGAGATAGACATGCCATCGCGATGTTTTGGCGACTTGGCTACAAAATATTAACATTTCTACTTACATAAAAGCTTATTTAGGATATATAAACCTTCCGTGAAAAAACCGACGGTGAAAATCGCATCAAAGTTCGTTGCGTGGTGTAGGAATTAGAGTATGAACAGAAAGACAGATGCAGAAAGCAACTTCGTTTTATACTATGTTTATATACAGTCATTAATTTATTATAGCTTATCAAAATACCATTTCTGAACATAATCCCTCCCCGTAGATTACTTCATAGGGGGAATTTAACATGGTTGCTATGCTCGGCAGGGTTGAAAACAGCACTTTTTTGTTATTTTCTATCTGTGGCATCATGGCTCCTGAACGGATGAGCCGATTTTGATTAAGTTTTTTTCGTTTGAAAGGTTTTTTTTTAATCAAGAGGGTTCTTAGCTATATATCAAGAAAATCTGTTCAGCCGTTTGAAAATCATCAGCTCTTGGTTTCGGTGGTTTTTTAAGTAAATTTTAAGTTATACCTACGGTTGATATATCCCCCCTCCTCATATATATACATATTCTTATACCGCTACCACACAACAATATTTTATATATGTAAAACAAGAGTATTTTTACATGTGGTAGTGCTGATGCAGCTATATTAGTGGTATAGTTGTAGCATCAATGGGTCGGCTCAACCGGGGTAGAGCCTTGCTCTCACAAGAAAACCAACGTAAAACAGCAGCTTCACGCTGCTGTGTTTCGTATGGTGAGTGTAGAGAACCGGAGACCCATTTTACTGGAAAAGAGGCATTCCATCTTATTCCTCACGGGTGACGATGCATCTGCATTTTGATTCTTTATTGAGGATAAATGTGGATGTCTATAGGTCACAGCAACCACTTACCATCAGGTGGACTGTGTGCTCGTTTATCACCCTATCCTATAAAAAAAAAGATATTTATTATTTCATAATTGATAATATATCCAACTACCAGCTATTACCAACTATGCACTTTTACCATTTTAGTGGCAATTTTTTTCTTTCTTTCCTGGGCAATTGATACAGATTATTAAACCTTAAACTATTAAAAGAAAAAACACTAATTTTAGACATCTCCTTATTTGTTCAATTTGCATGTTATCAAGTCTGTTATTCAGAAGAAACAAACCTATTCAGTGTATTACATAGTTGCCTTTTTGTTTTTGTAAATACATATTTTAATCCAAAATACAATTTATCTTAAGGTATTATATTGTTAAACTGTGATAAATATTAAATGCGATCTGATTAAATTCCTTTTTTGTTACAGCTTACAGATTCTAGTCTCGTGCAAATAGTGAAAAGCGATTCCTCCATAGAAAGTTTGACTGTAGCAAACAATACCCATGTAACTGGGCTGTTCCTTACTGGATCCAACCCGCAGAAGCTGTCCTCTCTTGCATTTTACAATTGCTACAGTCTTCAAGGTGCCGTGTTGACTGCAGCGATAGAGTCAATGCCATGTATTACCACACTCAAACTGGACGCCTGCCCTGTTACAATGTGGAAGATTATTCCCTTAATACTCAAAAAAGTGCCAAACCTGCAAGAGTTATCACTCAGTGAATACACTTCTTTAGATATAGGCCTCAAACACTATGATAATGAAATGTTCTGTGAATCACTTTCAAAATTAACAGAGTTAAGAGTTTTAAATCTGAGTAGAAACATTTACGTTACCAATGCTGTACTGAAACAAGTGGCGCAGTCGTGTCCTAAGTTGACAGCATTGAATATATCCAGCTGTAATTCAAGGAGGAGTTTTTCTCATGCAGGTAACAATAATAATTTTAACACTCGGGAAATATTATTTTATTTATATAGCTATATATAGAACTTGCATGTAGCAACTCCACTCTATACTGAAACAGGAATGGGCAGCAGCATCTTCCTGCTCACAACTATAAAAATACTGCAGTTACCAACCTGCCAGCTAAGCGTGGCAGATTTGGCAAAATCCCACCTATGAGGCAATCTATGTTCAGCTTTTAGTCTGTAATGGACGTAAACTCTTATAGCAAAATAAAGGGCTTAGCATAGTTTATATCTGCTTACAAATGAACTACTAAACATATATTCAAATATGTATAACTATATTTCATTCATAAAAAAAATCCCAACAGGCAAAGATTTTACTACTTTACATCCTGTTTGAATAAATAATGAAAATCTAATGTTATGTATTAAGATTATTAAGGTTGTCTTTACAAAAATACCTATTTACTAGTAAGATTTTTTGACTGGCTTGATATTGTTTACACTTGCAATATAACTTTTTCAAAATTCACTACCTATCACTGCAATAGTCACTGGTCATCATTTGTGTCATTGAGATTTTTGTACCCTTTCTGTATTTAATTTTATGTGTGTGTATCATATTTTTTATTGTTATTTTAGTGTATTGTTTCATTATTGTAATACACTATTACTTATTCCAAATGTTTATCAATATTTCAGTTTTTTTAAGAACGTTCATGTAAGGTGTAAGCCATTTTAATAAGCTAAATGAAATATCTACAAACTTACACACAACAAATACAATACACTACAAATACAGATAATAAAACAAACTACTACAAAAATACTAAAGAAAATTATGTTAGGAAGGCACGTGGCTATTTTCATTATTTTACGCAATGTATGGAAGTGATCGCTTTTTAGTGATACGACCCACCTTATTGTACTTTTATAGTTTTATTTTTTTTAATAACCCTAGCTATAATTTTAATTTATTAAAAGCTTATGGGCGCTGCTTGAATAAATAATATAAAAAAAAAATTGTATCTACCTCCTAAGCTTACTCCCTGTAATTTGATTTTTTTTCTTCTTTTTTTCTTTTAAAAAAACGGTTCCCCCCACACTAGGATTTTCTCCTGTATCGTGGAGGCAGTTTACAAACACAAATTGCACAAGGACAAACATCCAGACCCGGAACAATTATCTGTAGGCCATACAAATACTTGTTCCGTGCGGGATTCGAACCCGCGCCCCCCAGCGCAGCAACTCATTGCTAAGCCACTGCGCCACGGAGCCGTCTTTTGTGGTGTACATTAAAGTATATATTATAATAATAATAATGTTATACTAGGTAAGTTTGGGTTTTTACTTAGATGCACTTACAAATGCGTTTACGCACTTAAGTATGCCTTCACGAATACACACACGCAATCGTGTGAACTTAGTTATTTATTGATGGCAGATAGAGACAATTTATTTTAAAATGTATAGGAAGTATTTTATGATGGTAGACAGTTTTTCGCTTTGATTTTGTATGTTATCCGTTGATTACTTGTATATGGTAGATCAAAATTCATAGCGAAATAAAATAAAATTATCGCATAGTTTAGATTCATTTCATTCATCATTCGTTCATTGTAACTGACTGCTATGCCGCAGGTACATACATACATAAACACTCACGCCTGTCACCCAGAGGAGTAGGCAGAGACTACAGACTTCCATTTGGCACAATCCTGACACTCTCGCCTCCTCTACATCCATATACCTACGCATACATGTTCGTTGGTTAAGAGTACTCTTAATTTGGCCCATTTTCAATATATCGCCAATTTGGTCGATAAATTTTCACCTAGGTCTCCCTTCCCGACTTTGCCGTTCAGTTCTGAAACATAAATTTGCTTTGTCACTCTTTCTGCATTCATTCTTTCTGCATGACCAAACCACCGAAGCATTCCTTTCTTAATCCTGGTCACAACATCATCTTGCAAACCTCACTCTTCACTTATCACACAATTTCTCACCCTGGGTTGCCGCAGGTTTTGGGTTTAAACCCAGTTATGAAAAATACTAAACATTGTAATTTTTATAAATACAGGTGTGGGCGACGAGGGCATTTCCGCCATTTGTCGTTCGTGTTTGGATCTGTCGCGGTTGGACGTGTCATACCTGGCGGCACTGAGCGACAACGGACTAGCTGCAGCGGCTCGGCTCACTTCGCTCACATCTCTCACTGCGCGAGGCAACGCTGCGCTTTCCGCGCAGCCGTTCGCTCTCTGCCTTGCCTCGTGCCACTATCTCAAAGTAAGTCTTTGTCTCGCCTCATGTCACAATCTCAAGATAAGTTTTTTGCCTTGCCTCATGTCACAATCTCGAGGTAAGTCTTTGCCTCAACTCATGTCACAATTCAAGGTAAGCCTTTGCCTCGCCTCATGTCACAACCTAGAGGCAAGTCTTTGCTTCACCTTATGTCACAACATGTAAACTCTTGCCTCTCCATACTACAGTGTTTTTTTTTTTTATAGAATAAGGGTGACAAACGAGCACACAGTGTACCTGATGGTAAGTGGATGCTGTGACCCATAGACATCTACATTTATTCTCGACTAGCTGTTCTCCGCGACTTCGCCCGCGTGGTACTTTTTCGCGCGGAACCCTAAAATAAAAGTAGCCTAAGTTACTCCTTATAACATCAGCCTATTTGCCAGTGAAATCGGTTCACAGATTTTTGCGTGATGCGTGTTCACACCAAAATAGCTTGCAGAGGACAGATTTTTTTCAGCCTTATTTAACATTTATCGTTATATTTTGGCCAATTTACGCAATATTTTTATGAATTATAGCTTATGTTATTCTGATGTATGAGCTATATTATTTTAAAGTTTCATTAAAATCCATTTAGTAGTTTTTGCGTGAAAGGGTAACAAACATCCATACATTCTCACAAACTTTCACATTTATAATATTAGTAAGATACGATTCAGAATCAAAATGCAGATGCATTATCACCCATGAGGACTAAGATGGAGTGCCTTGTTTTTTTTTATTTATTTATTTGCAAAGTTACAGTCGTTTGTCAAAACACAGGAAAAAGTCACTTTTTTCAAGTTTATGTTGAAGAAAAGATAAAAAAATTTTTTCGAAATGTCTTGACAGGATTTTGTAGGAAATTTATTCCAGTTTCTGAAACTGCCCTCCAATTTTCTGTGCCACTATTGGTTGCGGAGATATTGGTGGTTGAACATAAAGGGTCTGTTTTCGTTCAATATCGGATATCTCCGCAACAAAAGGACGTAGCGGAAAAAAAAAGAAATTGAAGCTGAATAAACAGAAAAACTAGTCCATATAGTCTTTTAACCAAAAAAAAAAAATTCCGATCCCCTGGAGCCAGAAAGAGAAGGCTACTAATTTGGAATTTTTGTTTTCGTGCTATTTCTTCGGATTGCGTTGAGACTGTGGTCTTTGAAAAAATTTGGCCTGAAGATTCGAAAACTTCGAATACAGTACCATCATTTTTAATTTGCATACATAAAAAAAACTATACAGCCCATCAAAAAATGGATAAAAATTTCGATATTTTTTTGCTCCCTTCATTTTTGTGTATTATTATGTGGAACTAGACATTTTTATATTGCTCAACATCTCATATTCATCAATATTTTACGACGTAGAGTACCGTTTAGTGGGGGTGTAATTCCTTATCATCCGTGGGTGTCGTAAGAGGCGACAGAGGGAAACAAATTAGGAGATTGGCAGCAGAATCTTCCTAATAGCGACTAAAAGTAAAAAACGGCGGTTGCCAACCTGCTTGCCAAGCGTGGCAACTATAGCAAATATCCTCCCCTATCCCCTGAGACAATCTAAAGAGGACTATGTTCAGCTGTGGACTTTAATAGGCTGTAATGGTTACGAAGAGTAGAGGTGAGGTCCATTTTATAAAACCTAATAACTGTGTGCCTGGATGAGGCAGAGGTAAAAAAAGGTATTTGTCAATGTTGGGCTCATTTTACTTTAAAAACGCCACTATTCCCTGGCATTGAAGTGGTTTAGTATTGTGACGAGGCTATATTTTATCCGAAAAACATGGAGATTTTTTTTCGAGACATTAAAAATTTATCTAATGGATTAATTTAATTGATCCTACCCAGGTGAAGCCGGGCTGGGTCGCTAGTTTAATGTACATGGAGCCACATAAAGCATTCCACCCAAGAGCGTTTCTGGCTTATTTAAAAACTGATTTTAGTTAAATTATTTTTGCTACATTAGGGTGTTTGCATATTATAATGTCAGGAAAATTTAATGTACCCACAAAATTAATAGTATATTATATTTCAAAATGATTGATTAATAATTAAAATAAATCGAACTGAAAATGATATAATTTAAATAATTAAATGATATTATAAATCGAAAATGGTTTCACCAGGAAATCGATGCTTGCGGCTGTGACAACGTATCGGAGGAAGTGGTGACTGCAGCCTTGGAGGAACTTGGTATCCATCCGAGACCTCTTGTGTTGAGGCTTGCAGCGACTGCGGCCGCCAATGTAGAGGTAACGTAGAGGACGACTCGATAGCACAGTGTTTTTTTTATAGGATAGGGTGACAAACGAACACACAGTCCACCTGATGGTAAGTGGTTGCTGTGACCCATAAGACATCTACATTTATCCTCGTTTGCGAATAAAAATGCAGATGCGTTGTCACCCGTGAGGACTAAGACGGAATGCCTCTTTTCCAGTAAAAAGGGTCTCCAGTTCTCTACACTTACCATACGAAACACGGCAGTTTTTAGCTGCTATTTTTCGCTGGTATTCTGTGAGAGCGTGGTCCTTCCCCGGTCGAGCCGACCCATTCGTGCTACAACTATACTACTAATATAGCTGCAGCATGGCTCTACTACGTATATATATATAACGTGGCAAAACATTTAAATGTTTAATGTGTTGCGGGTTCGAATCCTACACGGCGCAAGTTTATATGTAAAAAAATAATTATTACAGGTCTTGGTGTCTATCCTTGTGCAATTATATACAATATAAGTAAAACCCCTACACGATACAGAAGTAATTCCTAGTTAGGAGTTTACTTATTAAAAAAAAAATTACAGCCGGTATTAACTACAATGTTTTTGTGCTTAAATAATATATATGATAAGGTCGGAGAAAAAGTTTCTTCGTATTTTATATACAAATTCAAGACAATTTTTTTTTCAAAGTTTAATTACAATTAATTATAATACTTATGCGCCATTTTGTTCGATAACTTTTTGGCATCTTGTAGGCAGTGACCTAATCCCGTTGCTGTAGACACCTTGGGATTTTTAATCAAAAAATGCGACAAGTAGTTTTGACAGTCCTCTCCTGATGTTAACCTAACATTACCCAAAAAATTCTGAAGATACCGAAACAGGTAAAAATTTGAAGGTGCAAGGTCGGGACTATATGGTGGATGCATTAACACTTCCCAACCAAGTTCTCAATCTTTGCTGAGTGGTCAAAGATGTGTGTGGTCTGGCGTTATCATGATGAAAGACCACTTCTTTTCTGTTCATCGATTTCGGCCGTTTTTATCAATTTCTTGCTTGAGTCTAATTAATTGTTGGCAGTAGAGATCCGAATCGATGGTTTTGCCCGGCGGTAAAAGCTGATAATAAACAATGCCCTTCCAATCCCACCATACGCATAGCATAGCGTATTAATCCGGGTTTCACTATAGTCTGTGGGGCTTGACCACCCTTTGAACATGATCTACTTTTCATCACCAGTGATCAATCTTTTCAAAAAATGGTTCGGTTTTATTACGTTTCAATAAAGAAACGCAAATGAGTACATAATTCATTAGGTTTCTTTTAGCGAACTCCTCGTGTGGTACACAAATATCGAGCATTTTCGTTTAGCCAGACTTTTTCAAAAGGGTCAAAACTGTTTGTGGTCCATCTTCAATTCCTTGGCTATGCCGTAACTACTAATATTCTGATCTTGCTCCAGTTTCAAAAATGGTATTCATATGAGGGATCAGAGCGAGCTGTATCTTTGACCTCAAAATTCCCGAACTGAAAACGCTTGAACCAACTTTGTGCTGCTCTCACTGTCACTACATTAGGTCCATAAACGTCTAAAAGTTTTCCTGGCTTGAGTCGCATATTTCCCTTGCTTGTAATAAAACTTAAGAAAGTAGGTATCGAATTTCTTCATTAGATTCACTGATTTTGGCGGACAGGAAAACAGTTGAAAATGGCGGGAAAATGTTTTTTACTTTTTATTTTCCTTTTTATTAATTTCCCCTATGTATTGATATTAAAACCAGCTAGATACGAATAGTACAACCAAAGAGATTTTTCTTCAATTTTATACAAACAAAATACGAAGAAACTTTTCCCTGACCTATATTATTTATTCAAGAATATTTTGAATGAACACATCATACATGTGGATAATTTTTATAAGTTTATCTGATACTGACATAAAATCTAAGGCTTGAAAATATTAAAAACATTAAGTTGATAATAAATATACAACGTGGCCGCTACAATGGTGACTTTAATTTAATACATGGGTAGGGCTAGTGCCCATTAATCATATTAATTTTGATAGGTTAAAATAACTCGTAAATTGAAAAAAACATCTTTCAAACAAATTAAATAATAAAAAAGTAACTAAAATTGGGATCAGCCTTGCAAAAATTCATTCATAAAATTAACTACCTAGCTGGCTTACGTTAACTCGGAGCCATCGACCACTGATAAAAAACTTTGTAGTTAAAAAAGGTTATAGTTTTTTATTAGTGATCGACGCTCGGAGCGTCAACGCGTCGCTTCGCGCGCTGATAACCGCGCATCGCGTCTTGTACATACTCGTGATCGGTCCGATTCTTTGACAGCTTATTAAGTGGCGAAGCTTGCGAAGACACTTATTGATTTCACGATGTCTGTCCGTCTGTCCCACGATTATCTCGAGAACGGTTTCGAATTTTCAAATTCTGTTTTCAGCAATCGATTACTGATCACCCAGGCATCTGAACCTCCTATTTTGAAACTGATTGCTCAACGGCAACCGTTAGAAACCGCTACAAAGCTGATTGTTTCGCCACTTTACTATGCTGTTAGCTTGCTAGGTTTATTATCAAAGAAACCGAGCGGCGCCGACTATAAGTATATAAAAGTATATATATATATATATATATAGATATATAGTTATAAATATATAGTATACATAGTTATAAAAGTCATCACTAATCACTGCTTTTATTTGCCTTTATTTTAAATTTTCTTATTTTCAATGAGACCACCGTGTTGGCGGATACAAAGAGCTAAACGGTGTGTCATGTTTTCCCGCACATTTGAAAATAAATTGTCACTTATAGCCATTTCCCTCAATTTCTCAAATGCATTTATTATTCGATGGCGTAATTGTTCCACCGAATCCACGTTCTCCGCGTACACATTATCTTTGATGCGCTCCCAGAAAAAAAATATCGAGCGGCGTGAGGTGTGGTGATCTTGCTTGTCACCTAATGAGGTCCAAATCTACCAATCAATTGTGCACCAAACGTGTCATTTAGCCACTGCCTGGCTGTTGTTACAGAGTGTGCTGGCGTGCCATCTAATTGGTACCAGATTCGTTGGTATCGATGGACGTTTAGGTTGTTTGTGTATTCTGACACCGTATCACTTAGTAGATTAACACACCTTTCTCCGTTCAAAGCCATCAATGAATACGGGTCCAACTTAGAGTATTAAACTAACAGGAGACGACATTGGAGAGCGTTCCCCGCTGTCAAAAGTACGAGAGCGCGGATCATTCCCGTTATATAAAACTAGTTGCGCCGCGTACGGCATCAGTTAACAAGTAGTTGTAAGCGTGAGTTGACTTCCAGAAAAATGCCGAGTTGCAGTGTGTTTTCTTGTAAAAAAAGATCACAGACCTCAAATTTACAAAAAGACGACGTTACCTTTCATATTTAATTATTTATTTTGATTTCAATAATTAATATAAGCGTTAAATCACGAAAATTCTGATTAATATAGCTGAGCAGGGTGTGTTGCCAACTTAAAGTATTAATACTATAGTAAGGACTTTTGCACCACTAGGATATAATAAAATTTTGCAAATGTCGTTTCTCTTTGTTCTTATTACACAAGACAAAATCGTGTTATTGAATAGTCTTAAATTCATTAATATTATTGTGATCTATTTGCAAAACTATATTATTTCAAACAACATTAATAATCTTTAATTGTTTTTAACAAAATGAAAACATCAATTTAAATAGTTTTATTGTATATAAAACATTTTAAATAGATATTTTCATTTCATTATGTTACGTTATGAAACGAAAAGAAGGGTAATTTCAAGTGTATAAAACGGTATCATCAAGGCAATAATAGTGATGTTCACTGTAATCTTTAGTGTCGATGTTTTTATTTGACTATAATTAATACCTTGATATATAATACCAAGGTGTTATTTAAAATTCTTTTTTGTACAATGTTTAAAAAAGATCTTTGGTTTTACAGTTTTCCAAAAGATCTTTACAGGCGCCATGTTTGGATAAAAGCATGTGGCAATCATATAACCTGGGTACCTAAACGAACAAGCACTATTTGTTCCTAGCATTTTGACCAATCGGTTTTCGTAATCCAATCAAATAATAAAAGGAAACTAAATGAAACTGCTGTACCGACTTTGAAATTATTGGAAGTAAGTTTATTATTTTGCTACAGGTTTATTTTACATTATGGAGGATAAAATTTAAAACATGTAACAAATCGAAATGGAAGGTTTAGTGAATGATATTTATTCATCTTAAAATGTTATTTACAAGTATATCAGTGGTAGAGCCACGCGGCTTTTGCTGTCGCACGGATGGGCCGGCTCGAACCGGGGTGGTACCTCGACCTCACAGAAAACCAGCGTGAAGTAGAGGTTTACCTCTGCGTTTCGCTTGGTGAGTGCAGGTGGCCGGAGGCCCTTTTTACTGGGAATGAGGCATTCCATCTTAGTCCTCACGGGTGACAACGCATCTGCATTTTGATTCGTAATCGAGGATAGATGTAGATGTCAATGGGCCGCAGCAACCACTTACCATCAGGTGGACTGTGTGCTCGTTTGTCACCCTTATCCTATAAAAAAAAATATCGTCTTAGATGGTGTCAACCAAATTGTTGTTTTCAGGTGAGACACGAATTATTAGCGCTTAAATAAATAAATAAGGACAAACAAATAATCTCAGTATCACATTTATAATCTATTATTATTAAATATATACAGAGTACCACACTTTTGTACTTTAGAACACAAAATATTACCGCTTTTTACGAAGACATTAATTATTTTTCAATCCTAAGTAAAATGACAAAAAAAGTATGTTTGTTTAAGCGTAAACTTCGGCCAAGAGATAGCAGATGTTTAATGTTTTTTTAATTGCTCCATTCCGTTGCTGCGTAAAGGAAGGACAAAAACAAATAAACAAAAAATCACACTTTCACATTTATAATATTATATTAGTATGGATTGTCAAGAATGATAGATAAACTTTTGAAACCGGTTTACAATCGGCTTATTGAGGGTGAAACTATACACTCCCGCTCTCTTTCTTGCTCTAGTAAATAACGTTTCTGAGTGACCAAAAAGGATAGAAGCACAGGAAAGTGCGATTCCGTGCTGCCAGATGTAGTTCAACCCTAAGCCTTAAAACGGTTTAACTCTATAGGTTGGGTAAAATCTGTAAAATTAGACCGTTTAAAATCCCTATACAGATAACCTTTTCGGTTGATCATGACATTAAAAAATGGTAAAAATATTTCATAGACTAGGCATATTATATATTTTTAAGCATACAGGAACATTATTTCGATAATGATTACGTTCCACATAACATTGAACTGGCAAACTTGGTGATGGAAAAATATGCAAGCACTAGAGTTAGCTACCTCGCAAAAAAAGAGTGATCCCAAAAAGTGTATTCGTCACATATATACCAAACTTATTCACTTTTAAAACCAGTTAAAATATAATATAATAATTTTTCAATATGTTTTAATTTTGGTAATTTTGTATTATTATTTTGTACCTTATGTATTTTTTTTAAATTTACTTTGAATGTAATATTACACATTAAACATTTGTTCATTTTTATTTTATTTAATTTGCTAATGTAACTTGCATAAAATTTCATCGACATATCCATATCGACAAGGCCCTCGCACTAGTTGTTTATGGCTTATGCACTGTAACGATGAGACATTTATGAGAGATTTTCAAGGTTGTGTGCGTTTTGCTTAATCGTGTGCTCATATTATGCTGTGTGCGTGCGTAACGACGTAGCCCAATGTTTACGATTTGCTTAGTGTGCGTTACCTCGCCTCCCGCTAGAAGTGACAGACTTTTTTGTTTGGAAATTTATGCGCATGGCGTCTCCTGTTAGTTGAATACTCTAAGGGGTCCAATGATGTTGTTACCGTGAATAGCTGCCCAAACATTTACCGAAAATCTGTACTGATGGGCTGACTCCCGCCAAACGCGCGGATATTGGTTTTTGGGTGCCCAATCGTGCAGATTGTGCTGGTGCCATTTCTGGTGAACGTGTTTTGATCAGTGTAACAAATTTGGGAAAGAAAAGCACTGTCCTCTTCAATTTTACTCAGTAACCACTGACAATAATTCACTCTTATTAATTTATCACGCGATAGCAGAGTATGTACTTGTCTAAACTTGAATGGGTGCTACTTTTCGCGTTTTAATATCCTATGGACGGTTCTGTGATGGACTTGAAAATACCATCATATTTTCAGTTAACTGAATTCGGTTTTGTCGTGTCGGCGGTCGATCAGGGTGACCTAGGATCCACTGGCCGGTTTTGCTGAAGAGCTCCTACAACAATAGTGCGAGGATTAGTCGGGCATTGTCTTGAAACGCCATATGTCTCGCGATATGCACTTATTGCAAGGGCGGCATTTTGACGACATTCTCCGTAAATTCGGATCATGTCCGCATATTCAGTTGCTGCGTAGTTCGGATGTGTATTTGCCATTACGGTCACAAGTTTACACAAGCACTGATTACACAAATAAACGCGTCCGTATCGCAAGAGATATAAACGTACCTATTAGATTAGAAAATAAAAACAAAACAAAGCGACTTTATCGCAGTATCATAATCTAATTACACAAAAAATTAATAAATAAAATAATAGGTGCTTACCTATTATTTTTGTTATTAAAGCGCTTGCTTTTTCGGTGAACTTGAAACGTTCATAAAAATATTAGTCGAATAATTATTTTGTACGCGGTAGAGCCATGCTGCATTTATATTATGGTTGTAGCACGAATGGTTCGACTCGACCGGGGAAGGACCACGCTCTCACAGAATACCAGCGTCAAATAGCAGCTTAACGCTGCTGTGTTTCTTATGGTGAGTGTAGAGAACTGGAGACCCTTTTTACTGGAAACGAGGCATTCCATCTTAGTCCTCACGGGTGACAACGCATGTGCATTTTCATTCGTAATCAAAGATAGGTGTAGATGTCTATGGGCCACAGCAACCACTTACCATCAGGTGGACTGTGTACTCGTTTGTCACCCTATCCTATAAAAAAAAAATTACGCGCACTAGTGTGGAGAAGTGTGTCAAGGACACAGGTTCGGCTAGCACTAGAAAAGAAAAGCAAAAAAAAGAATTCGATTTCGGTTCAGCGGGCTGAGAGGGCGCGCGTCGCCTGCGCCGCCCGCTCGCCGACAAAAGGATGTCTTTTTCCTTCAATACTATTGCTTATTCATTTTAATTTCAATGATGCGATGTTATGATCGTGACCCCGGCAATGATCGCTGCGCGACAGTTGTCTTAAGTACAGGTTGCTCTAAGATGCTATTTTCAAAAATTTTAAATAAATCCGTAAATAATAACGTTGAATGGAGATATAATTTCTTCATGAAACGAAAATGTGAAAACGTATATGTGTTAAATTAAGCGCAATGTTGTATAATATTTGTTCAGACTCCCTTTAAGTTCACTGATAGGGTTAATTTGCTCAAACGTTTACATTAGACAAATGATTACAAATATGTATGTAAAAAAACCTAAAAGAACCCAACTTTGATCACAGGAGTTACCAACGCATAAGTTGCTAACTGTGAACACCTATGAAGACCGCAGTAACCCCCACTTGCGCCCCGACTTTGTAGATCGCATATTCGAGGACAGCTCCGACGATTCTTTCGAGGATCTCTACGACCCCGATGAATTCGACGATTTCCTAGCAGCAGGTAATTTTGATCTCTTTATGTTGCTTTTATATTGTGCTTATAATTTAGCAATTTAAGGGGATTATATTAAAATAATTTGGTACTGTATGTATCTCTGGCTTAGAAATAAGTAATAATTGAAATAGAAACAAAAGAATATTT
Organism: Parnassius glacialis; assembly: GCA_033319125.1. NCBI lineage: Eukaryota > Metazoa > Arthropoda > Insecta > Lepidoptera > Papilionidae > Parnassius > Parnassius glacialis. The sequence continues at coordinate 33,036,119 of JAVANC010000028.1, read as the reverse complement.
ATTCAATACTAGTGATCCGTCCCGACTTCAAGCGGGTGATTTTTGGATCTCCAAAAACCTACCGGGTCTAATTGTGAATCTAAACCATTCAGGGACCCACTCAAATTCACACAAAAATGTCATCAATATTGGTCCAGCCATTTTCGAGTTTTACGAGACTAACGAACAGCAATTGACTTTTACATATAGATTGTATAATATGCGTAAGGAAAAACAAATTAAGCTACCGGCGTCCTCCGACGGTCCTAAACTCGAAATTATTTTCACTCGTAATTTAAATTTCAGCATTACAACTTACCTCTTTATTACCTACAATACTAATTTTTCTTTATGATTACTAATTTTTTGTATTAAACATAATGTTATAATTAAACTTTTTAGCTCCATGTTGTTTGGATATGCATGTAGAGCTTAACCAAAACAGTTGAAGGTAGTTAAATGTTAGGCAATGTTTAGCGAGGAAGTAAAGTATATCATTTAATATGAAATTTTAACTAAAAAGTATCCACCAAAAACCATTTAACACTTAGGGAGTCACAGCCTAATTTGTAGCTTAAGTACTTGCTACCGGTTCCACTGGGCCCAGTAATATCATAAGGTTATTCCAAAACTGCTTTATAAAAGTTAATGGTTACTTTCTAATAAAGATTCAAATACTTATATTTATTATTTTTAGATAAATAAAAGCTATTACAAAAATATACTAAATTTCTCCATAGTTTTGTGGAACAGAAACAGAACAGAAACAGAAACTTTTTTATTCAATATAGATTATAAATAATACTTATTGAAAGTCACTCTTTTGTATAATTACCACTGATTCGAAAAAAAACCTCTGTCCTGGGAAGAACCAGCAAGAAACCCAGCGGGACTTTTTTTTTTAAATAACAGCTTACAATCATGTATGTTACACAAATTAACAACACAATAAATTAGAAATAGCTTGGTAGCGATCACCTCATTTCCAGGGGTTATTATCATCTATAAATTCATGTTTTAGGCTAATCGTTAAAATTTCTATAACTACTTATATCAAACATAATCTTCTATATTTTCTTACACAATAATATACCCACTTATACGAAATAAAGTGGGAGCAATCATCATAAATATCTAAAAAAAATAACAGAAAATAGAATATCTTCTTTGAAGTAAAATCACACTTTCCAACATTCTACTGACACTTTTTAAACTAACTGAGTACCATCGTCGTTATTTCGCCGAATTTTAATAGTTATTAAGCAAAATATTATGGACTGGGTCCGTTGGACCGATTAGCGACTACTAAAGTTTAATGTTGATTTGAAAAATTTCCAACAAATGTCCTAGAATTTAACTAATTCTAATAGCAAAATAAAAATAGTATGTAACAAACGAAGCAGTTATTATGCACATTAGAATTAATAGCAGGATAAATTTGCATAAAACATGGCATCATTGCCTAGATATACAATTTATTAGAATGCCTGCAATTCTTTTAGAAAATGAAAAAAAAAATGCTTAAAAACAAAAGTGATTAACTTTTCAAGTACTTTAAGAGTATTAAGTACTTGAAAAGTTAATCACTTTTCTTTTTAAGGTGAAACATACGGTCTGCTCCCGGCCATATTCCCGCGAGCTGAAGTCATAATTTTTTAGTTTATTTGGGTTTTTGTGTAATTGGAACATTATTAAGTCGTAGAAGTAGCAAACGCGATACTCGGACATTATACTTTATTTTACTAGGTCATATCATTGCCTCAAAATCCACACAATTCAACACAAAGTCCGAAAATAACATCTGTCATTGAATATAGTGTCGTTTACAGACACAGACGTGGGTGAATTCTTATGCTGAGATCTATAGACCGTACTTTGACTTTGCTCAGGTTTTACTTTCGAGCTAAGACAATGTCGGTATTTATAGAGCTAACTTGGAAGTCGTGCTGAGTGCGCGCTTAGCAAAGCCTAAGTCAACGATATCGACGACTTACGTAAAACTCAGGATATTATTCAAAACCACCGTATTAATTTTAAATTGTTGTTTTTATGTTACTCTAATTAATTATAACAATAAATAGACAGCTTTAGGCCGTCTTCTAGTTTTAAATAGCATTAATCCATTTTCTATTTACGTAATTTCAATCTTATTTAGAATTTCTTAAAAGCTTTTTTTCTGACTTTGCACTCATCTCATCCGTTCCAGTTCTCATAGGACCGTTTTCTATTTCATGTAATAATAAATAATTTATGAAATTCAATTAAGACTTTTTTTTCGATTTTAAATATATATATTTTTTAATTTTATACAGTAATATTGATTTTAAGTATGTATATTTTTTAATTTTATACAGTAAAGTCAAAAACATAAGGAGTGGAATGAAGCATTCATTAATATTTGAACTGTCTGGGCCTTAGCATAAGCTTAGCTTAATCTTAGCCCGATACAACTATAAATTCAGTCTGAAAGATTATGCTGAGCATATACTCAGCTAAGTTTGTCGTAAGCTAAGTCTGAGCAAAGTCAAAGTACGATCTATAGATCTCAGCCTGAGTCCCTATATTTACGAAAATTGAACACTAGATGGCGTGAATGAAAAAAAATGTTTTCCTTTTTTCTGTATGGGTAGGCAGAACTACAGAACGCCACCTGCTACTATATATATTATGTACGATTCATCATCTGCCTAGCCTTTTTCCCCAACTATATTGGGGTCGGCTCTCAGTCAAACCGGATTCAGCTGAATACCAGTATTTTACGACTATGTTATAAAAATAAAAGTTATATTTGTAGGCGTAAATAAACTATTTCATTCAATAATAGTTTTGGGAAATAATATATTTCAACACTAAGGACAATAAAAAGATAACAAATCTAAAACACGATTTAGTATACGATAAGAACCAGGAAGGTGAAAAAATATTCCGGCAGGGATAGAACCCGGGTTGCTCGCGTACTCTGAAATTTACAGCGAGCGCTAACCACCTGAACTATTACGTTTCGTACATTTGTTTACCCATTTTTGAACATTATACTTACATTTATTTCTATGCTATTTTTATATAGCTTTATATTTATTACTAGCTGTTCCCTGCGACATCGCCCGCGTGTTATTAAGGGTTTAAATTTTTTTTGCGTGGAACCCTAATTATTTTTCTAATTTTAACGTTACAAACAGACACTTCAATTTTATTTATTTGTATAGATTATAATATTTATAAATATTTTTATAACAAATAAATAATTATTAATCTAATAAACATAATAAAACAAAATTAATAATAACCTATCATATCATAACATATCATAACCATTATTTTCATCTGTTATCCAAGGACCAATCAATTAAAGAAATCCAGATTCGCAAACGATACGATGCGACGTTGAGCTTGGTACTACAACAAAATAAAACAAACTAATAATAATGTGTCTGTCTGAAACTGTTTGCAAAATGCGTAATAGATATTTTATCTATATTTTGCAAATGTTTGCAAAATTAATTTTGTGACTACTTTGGTGGCTCACCAATTTATAATTTTATTTATTCTTGACCAAAAACATGTTCAAACAAATTAAAATACGAAACAATGCCTTTGTAGTTTTGTACTCAACACCGACACATATGACGTAGGTAATTAATTAGTATTGAGACGAGATTTGAAATCAAAAGCAAACTTACTGTTTTTAATACCACCCAAAATAAAATTGCGTATTTTGAATAATTAATTACTATACCTACAATAAATTAAAATATATTCTATTATATTGGAATCAAATACGTAATAGAAAATAATGCAAATTTAATTAATGAAAGTCAAACAAAAATATATAACACGCAAGAAATTCCGGGCGCAAATCCTATCGCGTGACAATCTCGAATTCAAAATGTATTTGTATTTTATACAGTCAAACGAGTGAAAGAAGTTTGGCAACGCCGCTCTTCTTTCAACGTAGGGCATGTACATAGGCCCAGGTTAGGAAGGACGGCATCGTCGCACGAATAATGCTTGCTAAGCAACAGAAATAAAATTGTATACATTGTCGTCAAAGGTCGTCAGTTTTATTTTATTTTATTGTTTTTTTTTAATGAACGGTAGGGAAGGAAATAAATCAATTTTGTATATAAGATATTGATTTATAATAATTATAATATCTTCTGCACGCCATCTAGCGTGCCAATGTTTAAACTATGTTTTGGCGCTTTTGCTTGTCAAGTTGTCAAAATTCACTCACACTACTAAAGAAGTGTCAAAATTTTCCTAGATTTCACTATTGTTTTTCTTAATAATTACTGTAAATTATTTCCTAATAAGGTCAATCGCGAGCACATTTCAATGTAGAAAAGTGATATAATGATTAGTTTTAAACAAATAGTGTCTGTGTTTAAATTATATTTCAAAACAAAAATGTAAAGCGCGACTATCGGAGGATCCCCTTAAGCACTTTTTAATCAATTCAATAATTTTGAAGTTCTCCACATTTTTTCTTCATGTTATGCACACATGGAGTCTACCGCAGGTGTCATAACATCTGATCAATTTGATAAGTATGTTGTATACATGTTTTTTTCAATAGTAATATTATTATACACAGATGAAGATGACTTTTTGGACGATGAGGATGATTTAGAAGATTTTGAAGGCTTGTATAGATTGGGACTTCACGGACCTGACCTCCTGCTTTTGTGAGATTTACATTGCCAACCTCAACACCACTCTCACAAAAATTGTTAACACATCCATATTTGCATATTTGTTAAACTTTTAGTTTTACGTAGAAGTTCTAATGAACAATATCACCACAATGCAATCGTTTTGTTAACTTTATTGTTAGAAACGTTTAATGTGTACCCCAATGATGTTGTATTTTATTTTTTTAAAGAAAGAATGGTCTCTTTGTCTAGTTTTATCTATATTAATATTGCAAACAAAACAATGTAGGAAATTTTTTGATGTGTATCATTTATAATTGTTTTGAAGTCAGGTGATTGCTGTTTTATCTGTGATGGAGTGTTTATTTTAACACACTATGTTAGTAATTAGTTTAGTAGTAATCATATTGTTTACTTAATTAACTGTCTATTCTATACATAATATATAAAAATATTTCACTCTGTATTGTAACTTTAAGTAAGTCTGAAATATTGTGATAAAGTTAAATTTTACAAAATCCTCACCTTCTAATTTCTTCAACCATTATTATTTTTGTGTGATAAAATTTAATAAATCAATGGTTCAAGTTACAAATCGATAGATAATATTATATAGATGTTGAGGAATTTGTGTTGGTTTGCACAATCTTATACAACTGTGTTGTTGCCATATTGTATATATATATGTGCGATGCAGTATTTGTTACAATATATGCCTGCAATAAGATTAAAATATGCTGTGTTCATTGTTTATATAGCTTTATTAAGGCTTGGTTTGTAATGTTAGTTACCGAGGCTGGACTATCTCAATACCTTCTTAACACAAGTCTATAAACTAAAACAAATGTACAAATTCAATATTAACTGAAAACAAGGTGCTTACACTTATTACCAATGACAAAACTATGTGTCTTAAAATGGTTCCTCTGAAGCTCTGCTGTTGACGCATAAACGTTAGATCTTTGACTCAGTTCATTTCTTGTTCAATTTAGTTTATCTCATACTAGTAAACTTTTCGTTCCGATTTTTTATTTCTTTTAATTTATTAAATTGCTGTAATATTGTTTTTTTTTTAAATAATATGTGATGAATAGTGATCAACATTTCGGTTTTTATATTTACTAAAGAATGATTTTGCTTTGATGACGTCTTTTGATAAATCAATGATTATATATATTTTTCTAAATATATTTTAACCTGTGGGAATTAATTTTTATTTAAGTTCCAATGTATGGAAACACTTATTTTGTTTGCTACCATTTTTATGAAGTTATATGTTTGGCCTAAATGAATAATTTAAGTTGATAATTTTCTGTGAAAATGTTTTTCCTAGTATCTTTTGTTTTTAATTATTAGCATTATAACCAATTAAGAAGTAATAACATCATATAATTTAAAAATGATTTGTCAGTCACTCATATCAATCATTGAGTTAGTTCTCAGAAATAAACTACTTCCACTGAGCATTCGTTATATTGCCAAGTTTTGAATTGCAGAGATTTTTTTTGTTGATTATTTTCAATCTCAACAAAATAGTGTTCGATAGTGAAGTGTTTATAGAAGAATATACTGTATATTTTCAGGGTTCACTTAGTGGTGATTTATGTTTTTAGATTTGAATTTTAGTATAGACTTCATGCATGAGATGATTTGTGGAAAGTTCTTAGTTTTATATATTTAATTATTGTAACATCATTCGTAAGAAAGAAAATATAAACACTCCACAAAACCTTTGTTTTCTTTTCTCATTAGAGAAACAATAATTTAAATCCACGTGTTCGGAAGAAGGTATCACGCTCTCAAAAAATAACAATATAAAACAGCATCATAATGCTACTGCTTGTTATGGTAAGTGACGAGGACCGGAAACTCCCATAATAAGTTAGTTTCTTGATTTTTAATCCAAGATCAATGAATTGATTTTTAATCTAAGAGCCTGTAGTACCAAGAAGTGGGCTATTTTTATGTTGTATAAAAAAAATCTTTCTCCCAAAATCTCAACCTCATCCTCACCACCATGCGGCCAATGCTTAATACTGACTAAGGTCGCGTTCCGATGACACGCACCCGCTACGCGCACGCCACGCTTGTCAGCACCCGCGTCTAACTCGCTTTGAAACTTGTTGCATATAATTTGAGTCTTATGGCAAATCAATAAATCTGAAATTGCATTTATCGACGTTCAACCGCACACGCCCCGCACACGCCACGCGCCCGCCTATATATATACAGTAATATATATATATTATTACTTTCAAATATATTTCATATACCAAAAATATATTTCATTCTATTTTCAAATCCCATCACTACCAATACCCGCTGAAGCGCTTGTGACTTCATAAGCGAGCGCTTTAAGTCGTCAATGGCGTGCGCAGAACATAAAAATATGTCATAGATATAGTTCGGCCGTTCAGAAAATGCGTTCCTGACACGTCGCAATTGAACTGACGACGTAACTTTGTAATGGCGTTGCAGTTACGATAAAAATGTTTTTGCTGGTTGTTTACCGTTTTAACAATTGATGAGCATTAAAACAACATTATTATATCAATAATCAATGAGTGTTATAATTTTGTGCCAAACTGAGTGTCAAATAACTTGGTAAACAATATTTTTCTAAATGTATACTGCGCTATTACAAGGTTATGTCAGCGCTTTATATATGTAGTGCTGTGCTAACAATAACAGGCAATAACAGTATCGTAATCTGTTCTTATACAGTTATACTTTATATAATAATACGTTTTTTTTTTTTTTTAAGAATTTGAAAATAATGGACTATAAGATAACTTTTATTAAATATAAAAATAAAACTACGACCAAACCCAACGCGCGAAAGAAAGTAGCATTTTTATATTTAGGTTGAAAATGGTAACCCCAAATGGCGTTATGGGCCGCCATTTTGTGACGCTAAAACAGTCGTCTGTTGTCGTTTCGTGCGCATAGACCACGTTCTTCAAGTGTTTTCGATCTGTTTTTATTTGATTACCCGGCTTTCGTTTAATGGACTGTTTCTGCTTTTCAAACTGACATCGGCGCTAAATCGGACTTCGATTGTGTTTTGTATTGCGTTCTTTTTTCTTTTTTCACAAATGACTACCACGAGGAAATGAATGCCACTACATTTAAAGAGTGGTTCCATAACGTGCTTTTGCCCAGCCTACCAGAGCCTTCTGTAATATTCATGGATAATGCCTCCTATCACTCGGTTCAAATACAGAAACAAACAAAAAAAGAAAAAGAAGAAATGGTGGCTTGGTTACAAGCAAACGGCATTGACGCAAATATGCAGATGCTAAAACCAGAGCTAATTAAATTAGTTAAAGAAAATAAAGCGGCAAATGTGCGATACGAAATCAATGAACTGGCTCTGGAGTACGGTCATCGCGTTCTAAGAATTCCACCGTATCATTGCCAATATAACGCGATTGAGCTAATCTGGGCTGAAATAAAAGGTTACGCCGCCCGCCACAATACTTCCCCGCCATTCAGCACGAAAAAAATGATGACCCTATTAAAAGAAGCCTGCGGGAAAGTCACAAGAGATGACTGGGCAAAGGTTGTTAAGAAGACTAAAAACCTGATTGTGGAACATTTTGACCGAAATATCAGGATTGATTCTGTTATTGATAATAATATAATTATACATGTAGGCGAAGATGATGATGAAGACACCACCTCCTCAAGCGAATCGGAGTCTGATTAATATTCTGTACGCACATTCAATTCAATGTACTTTATTGCATAGAAATACAGATTGTAACTTTGTTACAAAGAATAAATAAAACAATTTTATTATATTAATATTACCTTTTTTTGGTTTCCACTTAAATTACTAAAATATAAATTTTAAATAATTCCGCCAATTTAAAACGACAATAATCTTAAAAATAACGCGGCGGTTCATTTTGGAGCAACGGTAACGAACTCAGTGTTATGTTGTGCCCATCACTAGTCGTGACTAACTGATAGGTGTCAGGAACGCATTCTCTGAACGGCCGAACTATAGTGAAGTCGATTTAGTTATCGACTTTTATTTTGCGATTTATAAGAGTACATAAACAAAAACAATGACAAAAATTGATGATGGGGACTACCGACATTTGCATAAACATAGTTGCCTTTGCATAAACTCGATTTTCGGAAATAAAAAGCTATTTATTATTATAATGTTGTATCTTTCATTTAGGAAATCACGGCAAAGGAGGAGTTCGTGGTCGTACAGATCCAAAACAAAAATTTCCTTTTAGATATAACAATGAGTTAGGATTTATTTTATCCAAAGATAAAGTTTAAAAAATAAAAGCAAATAATTTTATTTAAGATCATTTTATCGCCAATTTTCACAAAACAAAAATAACGATTCAAAACATACCTCTATATTTCATCATTTCCAATTTGCAAAAGTCTTGCTAAGTTGATATACGACCGCTATTTAATGCCGAATTAGATAGCTATGATTCTCTTTCAATCTACCTACATCATTATTTATTTTTAGTGGGTAGACAAATATCACTACGCGACGCGTAAATACGTCACTGGCGTCCGGTACATAACTTTATTGCTTCAGTTCTTGGGCATTCATTTTAAATGTTTATGCAATTGATTAGATAGTTTTTCCTACGTTCTCTGGTAAATATATCTTCAGCGCAGTCATGGTAAGATATTGGATCAAAAATAAACTTCTAATGAACATAGTCATAACATTTTTTTCAATTGTAATCGAACAGCATTTTTAGACGTTTTAAGCAGGAATTGAATACCCCGGTACCAATTTCGGTTCTGGTTCTTCATTTAGGTTCTTATAAAGGTTTCTCTTTTCGGTACGGTTCCAGTTCCGGTATCGGTTCCGGGTCGGGTTCCGATGTACCGGTTCTAAATACCGGTTCCGAGAACCTATAATCAAATTTCTCCAAATCCGTAGATTGATATAAAAAATTCTGTACAATTCCGTAAATGCTATTTCAAAATATCCGTTCCGTTGAGGATCGACAATTTTTGTTTTTGGACTTAGTTGATAAATTCATTCTGTAATGGAAAATTCTTGTTTTAAGTTTAATTGTAGTATAACATCGAATCAAGCTGCACATGTAAGAAAAAAGTACCAAAAAAAAAATTGATTATAATTAATTGTTTACTTTTAATTAAATAATATTTAATAAAAAACAAATAAAGTAACTATACACACTTTAATATTTGTGAATAGTAATACTAAAAAAAATACGTTACAAACTTGATTATAACAACTTATTAACATGGATTTTATTTTCTGGTTTTTGTTAGTTTATTTTTTGATATATATATCGGTGTTTCAGACTCAGGTGATTAATGTAACAATGAAAAACTATAACCGTGTAGTGGCGGTTAAGAATATCCACTACCCCATATCTTCCCGTGGGTGTCGTAAGAGGCGACAGTGGAATACAGTCAGGAGATGGACAGCAGCATCTTCCCGACAACAGCAATATCACAATAAAAAACTGCGGTTGCCAACCCAAGCGTAGCAACTATGGCAATATACCACCCAAAATGAATAAAGTTACTAAGAGACGGCCTCCAGTCCCCGGCGGCCCCGATATTCCTGGCTACGGTGGCGACCATAGTAACGGCGGGGTAGGGGGTGCTAAGAATCTCAAGTGGTGGTTCGGTTGCCACCTACGACGACTCGACCTGGCAACTTATAACGCACGCACCCTGAGGACTGACGAGAAGATCCTGGAGCTGAAAGAAGAGATAGACAAGTTGCGCTGAAATATTATAGGAATATTCGAGGTCCGAAGAGAGGGGGAGGACACGGTAATCCTCGAATCCGGCAACTTGTTCTATCACCGGGAGGGCGACCATCTGTCCCAAGGAGATGTCGGATTTATCGTCCACAAGTCTCTCGTTAACAACGTTGTAAATATTGGGAGTGTGTCGACGAGGGTCGCGTATCTTATACTTAGAATCACCAAACGGTATTCGCTGAAGGCCATACAGGTTTACGCACAAAACTCGGCACACCCCGATGAGGAGGTGGAGGAAATGTATGAGGATATCTCTAGAGCCATGCATTCCTCCAAAACTCATTATACAGTGTTAATGGGAGACTTCAACGCAAAACTAGGCACAAGAGAGAACGGTGAGCTGAAAGTAGGGAAATTTGGAATAGGGTAACGGAACCAAAGGGGCCAGCAGCTGGCCGACTTCATGGAGAAAGAGGGACTCTTTATGATGAATTCTTTCTTCCAGAAGCGGCCCCACAGAAAGTGGACCTGGTCAAGCCCCGACGATTCGAACAAAAATGAGATTGACTTCATTAAGACGACCAGACGACAACTGTTCAGTGATGTCTGAGTGATCGCGTGGGTGATAACCGGCAGCGATCACCAAATGGTGAGAGGCACACTGAACCTAAACTTTAAGTTGTAGAGGACACGTCTAATGAAGTCAACGCTGCGGCCCCCTCGTGCTCTAATCCACAGTCCCAAAATCTATCAGGTCGAGCTACGAAAGCGTTTTCAGTGCCTAGAAGATTGCAATGCAGTGGACGATATGAATGACAAGCTCGTGGAAACTGTCCATGCGGTCGGAGCTAAGTTCTGCTAGACCAGCCGCAGAAGAACACAAAAACTCTCCGATCACACACTTAATCTCATGGCTGTTAGACGGGGATATGAAGCTGCAGCCTTCAGCAAATTTGACAGCATACAGGCAACTGAACAGACAGATCTCCAAATGCATGTGGCGGGACTTACGCAACTTTAATACTGCTCTTATTGAAGAAGCGATCGAGCCGAACCAGCGCTCCAAAGTCTTTGCTAGAGATCTGTCTGCCGGAAAGAGCCCACTGTCGAAGCTGAAGACCGATTGTGGCAGCGTCGTTTCCTATATATATATATATATATATATATATATATATATATATATATATCCCGGACGTCAGTCTGAGTGAGATTAGAATGGCTCTCCAGCACCTTAAGAACGGCAAGGCCCCAGGCGAGGACGGAATTACAGCGGAGCTTCTGAAAGCGGGTGGAAAACCGGTACTTGAAGTCCTTCAGAAGCTCTTTAATTCCGTCCTCCATGGTGGCATTACATCGGAGGCGTGAAGCAGAAGTGCGGTGGTCTTGTTCTTCAAGAAAGGTGACAACGCTCTCTTGAAGAACTACAGGCCGATTTCCCTTCTGAGCAGCGTCTATTGCTGTTTTTGAGAGTCATTACAAATCGTCTCGCGCGCAGACTTGACGACTTCCACCCTCCCGAACAAGCCGGTTTCCAAAGGGGCTTTAGCACCATAGACCACATACATATCCTTCGGCAAATTGTACAGAAGTCCGTGGAGTACAATTTGCCACTGTCTGGTGTATGTGGACTATGAGAAAGCCTTTAATTCCATAGAAATTTGGGTGGTACTGCAGTCCCTTCAACGGTGCCAAGGTGACTGCCAGTATATCGAAGCTTGCTGAAGTGCTTATACAGTAGGGCTACGATGGCTATCCGAGTAAAGAACCAGAGTATGAAATATTGCAGAGAGGTTTAAGACAGGGTGACGTTATATCCCCAAAACTCTTCACCGCTGCATTGGAAGACGTTTTCAAGCTTCTCGGCTGGAAAGGATACGGTATTAACATCTAAGCAGGTGGCTCAGGACCGCGCTTTGTGGCATTCCTTAGTAGAGGCCTTATGTTCAGGCCAATGGCGAGTACATCACTCACCTTCGATTTGCCGTCGACTAGTCCTTATGGCAGAATCGCTGGAAGACCTAAGCACAATCAATGACCTCAATAGTGTCTTCCAGCGGATAGGTCTTAAGATAGGAGCACTAAGCTCGAAGTTGTTGACGAGTATGTTTACTTGGGACGAATAGTCCGACTAGGTAAGGCCAACTTCGACCGAGAGGTCAGGTGACGGATTCAACTCGTCTGGGCAGCGTTCGGGAAATTACGACACATCTCGTCAGGTATACCACAAAACTTAAAAACGAGACTGTACAACCAATGCGTGTTGCCAGTGATGACCTATGGAACTGAGACATGGTCCTCCACTGCTGGCCGGATGAGAAAGCTCACAGTCGGTCAGCGAGCTATGGAGAGGGCAATGCTCGGAGTTTCTCTGCGTGATAAACCTAAAAATGAGGACATCCGCAGTAGAACTAGAGTGACTGACATAGCCCAACGGATTAGTAAGCTGAAGTGGTAATGGGCTGGCCATATAGTTCGAAGAACCGACAAACGATGGCGAAAAAGATCCTCGAGTGGCGGCCTCGTACGGGCGGACGAAGTGTAGGGCGTCCCCCCACTAGATAGAGTGATGACCTGGTAAGACATGCAGGAAGTCGATGGATGCAGGTGGGTCAGGACCGCGCTTTGTGGCATTCCTTGGGGGAGGCCTATGTTCAGCAGTGGACTTGTGAAGGGCTGTAATGATGATGATGATGATGATGAAAAACTATACAACTAAGAACTTTGAGAAATTCGAAAAAAAGATCGAGGAAAAGTGAAGAATAATCCGGCAGAATTTTTTTAATAATTGTAAAAGCAAATGGGATAGCATGGATTAGAAAATTTTGAGACATAAGTGACAATTCAATCATCTATAAAAAAAGGTTATTATTACGGATCGCCGTAATGCCGCGCGAAAAATGGAATAAAACGCGCTGGTCTTGCTTTTAACTGGAGGCAAGCGGCGGTGAGGAGGAACTTGTACTTTCTTTTCTTGCTGGTGCCTTTTCGGTGGCTGGAGAGCGACTGCCGACCCTAGCGGCCGGCCCGTCTTTTATATTATTTGGCCGCTGCTGGCCAGCGGACCCTTGCCTCACCCCCGCGCCTATTTTTATTTCTCTAATAACCTTACAAACTAATAAACATAACTCACTATATAATATTCTTACAACTACTTATTAGACTAAGGTGTACATAACAATCTTTTCATTTATTTACAGTGTTAAATTATAATTTTTAGCTGCTTTAGGCGGAGGATTCTTCCGCCCGCCTCAGCACTATAAATATAAAACGTCGTGGCGCGGCGCGCGTGGCTTCATTTGCTCCGCGGCCGCGTCGCGATAACATGCTCTTTGGTCATATTATTTTATGTGCTTAATGGCTTAATATATTTATTTTATAAAAAGGTAATATTTACTATATTTAACAATTATATTTTACATTATAAGTCTATGCTAACTCTCCCTGTTCATATGGTGCCTTTATTTGGAGAGTTATTGCATAGTTACAACTCAACCTTAAACATAGTTATTAAACAACATTATTTTTTATCGTTCAGTATAAGGTTTACAGTTATTTACATAAAGTTATATTTTAAATCCCGCATAAGGGCTGCGCCAGTTCTTCCGCACAACCCCAGCTAGTTGTCGAACCGGAGGCGTGGCCCGATAATTACACCGTCGTCATGCCCACTGCTCCTAGGTTGTTCAACTAGTGCCGGTTACAATGTCTTTCGTTTGTATCACGCTGTTTGCGTCGTGCACATTCTCCCGCCGTCGCCACGCTGCGATCCCTCTGGTAGCACGACGATCTTCTTCGTTGGTCTTCTTAGTACATGCCCACTGCCGGTGGTTACGTCCACTACTCGTACCTCTCCGTCGACGCCAGGATATACATTACTTATTTTCCCTCTGGGCCAGGTGTTGCGTGGTAGATTGGAGTCACAAATGATGACTAGGTCTCCAATCTTCTGCGATACTCCTATGCTGCTGGGCTCCCGCCGGTGTTGGAGTAGGGGCAGGTATTCTTTAACCCATCTTCTCCAAAACACGTCGGCTAGGGCTTGAGCTCGTTTCCACTGCTGGCGGGCCGTCACGTCACTCTCGCTGAAGTGCCCCGGCGCAGGTACGTGCGAGTTGGGACCGATGATGATGTGATTCGGCGTGATGGCTTCAGGGTCTCCTGGATCGACTGAGACGTGTGTGAGGGGTCTGGAGTTGACAGTGTTTTCGACCTCGGCGAGCAGGGTCCCCAATGTCTCGTCACTGCGATAGCGCTCGTTGAGGGTGACGCGTAGGGCTTCTTTCACGGAGCGAACCATTCGCTCCCATACGCCGCCCATGAACGGTGCTGATGGCGGTATGTACTTCCACACAATCTGTTGACATGTGGTTTCGTGCTCGAGGGCTGTGAGTGCTGTTTCGGCCATCTCCTTGTCGGCTGCCTTGAAGCACGTAGCGTTGTCACTCCATATTTCTTTTGGGCATCCTCTTCTGCTCATAAAACGCCTAAGCGCCGACACGGCTGAGTCTGCGCTTAACGAGTGGGCTACTTCTATGTGTATTGCTCGCGACGTCATGCAGGTAAATAACGCGCCATAGCGCTTTTCGCGATGTCGTCCCACTGTGACTTCTATTGGCCCGAAGTAGTCTAGTCCGGTGTATGTGAACGGACGTGCGTGATGAGCGAGGCGTGCGGACGGCAGGTTTCCTGTAGACGGTGATGCAGGCTTGGCTTTTCTTAGACGGCACGGTAGGCATCCTTTGATGACAGTTTTTACTACTGGACGTATTTTTCTTACGTACAATCTCTGTCTTAATTCGTTCACAACTGTTTCTACGCCTCCGTGATGCAGCCTCTCGTGTACGTGTGCTATGTACAGACGAGTGTACGCGTGCTTCCCGTCTAATATGGGAGGGTCGTACATGTCGTCCTCCACTTCTGATGCCGCTTTTATTCGACCCCTAAGGCGTAGGGTCCCCTCTTCATCAATGTATGTGCTCAGGTGGCCTAGTTTGTCGTCGCCTCCCGGCACACTTCCGCTGGTGATCCTCTTGAGCTCCTTCGTGAAGCTTTCCCGCTGACTGGCTTGCACCCACAGTTGTTCGGCTCTCGTATGATAAGCGGCCGGTATTCCTACAAGCGATGAGGCAGTAGGAGTCGCCTTTTTCTCCTTGGCGGGGGTGTTACGTTTGTTTGTTCTCTGCCAGCCAGGGTCGCTACCTTGTCTTGCTTTGTTGCGTTTACGCCCAGCCTTCACCACGTGCTTGTTTGGTCTGCACATGTCGATGAATAGGAGGACTCTCGCTGTCGCCCTTATGAGGCGAATCCATTTAGAAAATCTTCCTATTTGTGGAAGATGTGTTGTTGGCGAGTCTTCACTTTTAACAGCGATGCTACATATTTCTCGCTCTTCCCCGGTGTCGTATTGTGTCGTTTTCTCTTCCTGCGGCCATTCTGCCGGTGGACGCTGCAGAAACGGGGGCCCTCGGAACCATCGGTGCGAGTCGTCGAACCTTTCTGGTGTGGCTCGGGTTGCGTCGTCTGCCACGTTGTCTTTAGACGGTAGCCAACGCCATTCGTTCTTTTTGGTTGTATCTTCTATCTCCGCCAGGCGATGAGCGACGAAAGCTTTGTACGCGCGAGGCTCCGATCTTATCCACACCAGTGCAGTACGGGAGTCGCACCAGTATGTCTTGCCCGCTATGTCGCCATCGTGTTCATCGACCACGGTCTGCGCCAGACGAGCTCCCAGCAGTGCCGCTTGTAACTCGAGCCGTGGTATGGAGACTGGTTTCAGTGGTGTTACGCGGCTCTTGGCGGCGGCCAATGCTATGTTAACGCTGCCGTCTGCTCGCTCCGTTCTCCAATACACTGCTGCTGCGTAGGCCTCCTCGCTTGCGTCGACGAATGTGTGTAGTTGGCGCGTCGACACCGGGTTGTAATCGTAGCATCGCGGTATTCTTAGTTGTTCTATGGCGTTAAGTGAAGTAATCCAGCCTTCCCATTTTTCTTTTAATTCTGTTGGCAGAGGGTCGTCCCAGTCCGCCTTGTAACGCCATGTGTCTTGAAATATTCTCTTCGCTGGGGTGGTCACCGGTGATATTAACCCCAGCGGGTCAAATAATGCCATTATGACGCTCAACGCTTCTCGTTTAGTTGGCAAGCGTTGTGTTTCTTTTACGTCGGCAGGCATCTTCATATTGTTAGTATTGAATCCAATATGATCGCTTTGTACATGCCAGAGCAGACCTAGCGTCTTCTCAGTTTCTTTTCCGCCCAGGCACACGGTCGCGTCGTGTTGTCTATGCTCTGTCGTTATTTCTTCTATTATTTTTTCTTCGTTCGATGTCCACCCGCTGAGTACGAATTCCGCTTGTTTGTGGACGTGATCGACTGCTTTTACAGTTTGCTGAGCTTCCGTGACAGAGTGGAAGCTCTGCAAGTAGTCGTCCATATAATGGTTTCTTTTTATGGCGACCGCAGCTTCTGGGTACGCCTCTGCATGTTCTTCAGCATTTTTATTTTTGATGTATAATGCTGTGCATGGTGATGATGTCGTTCCAAAGATGATTGACGTCATCCTATATTCCTCCGGTTGGTCCTCCCGCCGCTTGCCTCTCCACAAGAAACGTAAAACGTCTCTATCTTCTTTGCGCACTTTAATCTGCATGAACATTTCTTTTATGTCGGCGCTCACTGCATACGGATACTGTCGGAACCTCATGATCACTCCGGGCAATGATTGTAATAAGTCGGGCCCCGAGTGAAGCATATCGTTGAGACATATTCCGGCTGTCTTCGCTGCGGCGTCGTGTACCAATCTCGGCGGCTTGTTCGGTTTCGCAGGGTTGATGACTGGGAAGTGTGGCAGATACCATGTCCTTCCTTGCGGCGGTGGCATTGGTGCGCGCTCTGCGTAACCCGAGTTGAAGAGGTTCTCTATGCGTTCTTCGTACTGTAGCTTGAGATTGCTGTCTCGGTCGAGCCTCTTCTCTAATGTGTGCAGGCGCCTTTCCGCTTCTTTATAATTATTTGGTATTTGGAAGTCCTTTTGTTTCCACAACAACCCTGTCTCGAATCTGCCGTCCGCTGACCTCTGGCTGGTTTCGTTCAATATTTGCATGGCTCGCTGCTCGGGATTTTCTCTCGGTCTTCTCGGCTCGATGCACAGTGACTCCAATTTGAAATAATTTTTTATTTCTTCTTCTATCGGTGGTGCATCTTCCCTCTGATGTAGTCTGCCGCAGAAGGTGACCGTCGACGTCAATGAGCTATGACAGCCATGCAGAACCCAGCCCAGGTTGGTGTATGAGGCGACTGGTTGGTCTCGACGGCCGACGCGCAGTTTTCTAGACACTATGAGGTGCCAGTTATCTTGCCCGATTAGTACTTTCGGTGAGGCGCGTTCGTAGGTGATATCCTCTTTGATATCCAACAGATGTGGGCAATTTTCCAAGTGATTTTCATTCACGGATTCTGGCGCGAAGTTCAACCGCTCTACCGTACGCGCTGCTTCTATGTTGTGTTCTTCTTGCGCGTACGTTCCTCTTATTTTAAAGCTGACGATCTTGCTCTTCTCGTGTTTCACCTCCGAGCCGACCCCTTGTATCCACATTGTGTGGGCTGGGCCGTCGGCGCCGATGACGTCGGCGATTGAGGCATCGACTAAGGTGACCGTGCTTCCTTCATGCAATAATGCGTATGTTTCGACGCAGCTCAGCGGCCCCCTTATTGTTACGGGCGCAATCTTTAGGTAAGCGCGGCGGTGCTTGTACGGTCGAGTCGCTGTGTTGACCTCCTTTGCCGATGTTGCGGTTTCCATAGCGGGTTCTTTTTCCATTACTGCTGTTCTGTCGTGATGCAACAATTTATGGTGTTTCATCATGCATCCGCCTTTTCCGCACGGTGGAGCTTTGCACAGCAATCGACGATGTTTGCCTCGCAGACAGCGGTAGCAGATATTGTACTTCTTTGCTACTTCCCATCTGTCATTTGTGGACCTCTGTACGTGGACGTATGACTTGCAATCGGGCAGTTTGTGTTCTTGTTTGCATTGAGGGCAGCGTTCTTCATATGGTTTCTTGCTTGTGGCGAAGGCACGTTCTATTTTTCTCGGTCTTCGCTCTCTCGTTTCGCTGTCCTCTGCGATGAACTCCGGCAAGGCATACGCGCTGCATTTATCCGCTTCTTCGTTTAAGAACATTGATATCTTCTTAAGCTCTGGGATATCTTCTTTCTTTCTGGCTGCATAGTCGTACCATTTGCTTTTCAATATGGGCGTGAGTTTGTCTGTGATAACTCGCGTCATTTCTGGACTATGCAGATAGTGTGCTTTCTTGAGTGCTTCCACGGTGCCCACTACGTTTGCTATGCGATTTGCAAATATGCATAGCTCCCTGGGATTGTCCGTAACTTTGTTCAGCAGCTTCAGCTTCTCTATTTCCAAGTGAATTAACGCTTCTGGTCGTCCGAATCTCCTTTCCAAAGCTTCTATTATAATTCTGGGATCTGGTTGGCTTATAAGTAGGCAACCTGCGACTTCTTTTGCTGTCCCTTTTAAGCTTCGGCGTATTCTCGCTATGTTTTCGTTCGTCGTGAAGTACTTTGAAGATTCTTCGTACATTGTCTTGAAGCTGAGCCATTCTTTGCTGCTACCATTGAATGAGGGCAGCTCTTGTATATATTTCGGCGGCTCCCTTGTGCTTCGTACTGCTTGTGATAGAGCAGCGGCTAAGGTAACGACGTCGATTTGTTGCTGCGCCTGTCCATAGTCTTCTTTCTGCGGCGCGGTATGTTGCGGAGCGTATTGCGGCGCACACTGTTGAAGTACGGGTGGTGCGATCTGCAGTGCTGGTTGCGGCGCGAAGTACGACGTGGGTTGCGGCGCGGTATGTTGCGGAGCGTATTGCGGCGCACACTGTTGAAGTACGGGTGGTGCGATCTGCAGTGCTGGTTGTGGCGCGGGCTGAGGCGCGGGTTGCGATGTAGGTTTTTCTTGCAACCATGTACTAATGCGCACTGATGCCAAATCGTCTTCTATTTCTTCATCTTCATCATCGGTTGATCCGGCTTCTGCTTGTAGTCGCTGCACGTGTATTTCTTGCAATTCCGTTCTTGCTTGCAACTGAGCCTGCTCGAGCTTGAGTTCGGCTAACCGCTCTTTCGCCTCTAACTCCGCGAGGAGTCTCTTGCGTGAGGCTACGGAGCGGCGTGACCTAGTCTCGCCCGGCTTCAATGTGCACTGCGATCTTTCTTCACCCTCTTGCTGGGTTTCTTCCGTTGCGGTCGTTCTATCGGTTGCAGAGGTAGCGGTCGTATCGCTGACCGTTGTGGTTTCGCTAGTGGCGTTTGTTGAACCACTAGCGGCTGAGTCACCCCCGGAGGCCTCTTCTGTGGCCCCCTGGGTTGTTTGTTCATCCTTGCGACGCTTCGATGATTCTCCGCTGTTACTACGCGTAATCACCATTTTTCTTCACAATAATATTTTTTCGTTCTTGCGGTTTGCTTCTTTCTTCCGGCAATACCAAGACCGATATTGTCTTTTTCTTCTAGTAATCCAGCTTCTCGAAGGACCATTAATATTACGGATCGCCGTAATGCCGTGCGAAAAATGGAATAAAACGCGCTGGTCTTGCTTTTAACTGGAGGCAAGCGGCGGTGAGGAGGAACTTGTACTTTCTTTTCTTGCTGGTGCCTTTTCGGTGGCTGGAGAGCGACTGCCGACCCTAGCGGCCGGCCCGTCTTTTATATTATTTGGCCGCTGCTGGCCAGCGGACCCTTGCCTCACCCCCGCGCCTATTTTTATTTCTCTAATAACCTTACAAACTAATAAACATAACTCACTATATAATATTCTTACAACTACTTATTAGACTAAGGTGTACATAACAATCTTTTCATTTATTTACAGTGTTAAATTATAATTTTTAGCTGCTTTAGGCGGAGGATTCTTCCCCCCGCCTCAGCACTATAAATATAAAACGTCGTGGCGCGGCGCGCGTGGAAGTTCAAAACTTATTCATCCGTAAAGCCACTGGAGCACGGTGGTATCAACGGAACTCTGATTTACACAGTGATTGTCAACTCCCCTCTATCTCCGAATACTTTAAAGAGGCGTCCCAGCGCTACTTTATTAGCGCTGAAGCTCATCCGAACCCCCTAGTGGTAAACGCAGCCAACTACGTCCCGATACCGAACGTCGCGCCGTTTCTCCGTAGACCGCGTAACGTATTAATAGAGCAACCGCGCTCGCTCGATCCCGTTGACCCAAACGTCGCAGGCACATCACACACAGACACTACACCCACACCAAATGGGACAAACACTAATAGGACAACGGATGGGGCGCGTCGCACCCGTAGGCGGGCACGACGCGTTCCAACTCACACCGCGTACACACCGTACACCCGCGTGCCTGGGCGGTTCTCACCGCCCAGAACATCGACCGATACGATCTAAGCAGTCAGAGGCTGGGGTTCGCGATCCCCCCCTCGGACAGCGGTTAGATAGCTCAAAATAATCCTCTACGGAGGGGACATGATGATTGGTAACAATACCAAATCATAAACCATCATCATCCTCATCCTCATCCCAACTATCGCCTTTCCACTCAACAAAGGTCAAGGAGAACTGTAGGGTTGCCTTTAAGAAGTCCTGGAGAGGGAGCAGGCGGACTACCGTCATCCTGCAGTGTTCTGCTGCCCTAAGGGATGTACTGGTCGGACATAATCGTCTGTACGTTGGCTGGGACGTGGTTGAGCCATGTGACTACGTGGATGTCACGTGCTGCCAGAGATGCCAGCAGTATGGGCATCCAGTAAAGTACTGCCGATCAAAGGAGGCGATATGCGGAAAGTGTGGAGAGGCAGGCCACGAACGAAGTGACTGCAAGTCAACAGAGGAGAAGTGCGCCACGTGCAAGCGATTTGGCCGAGCTGACTCTGGCTCGCACGTGACAATGGCGCGGAACTGTCCAGCACGCCTATACGCAGAGCAACGCTCCGTGGCCACCACCCAATACTGCCGGTAAGGGCACTCCTTCAGGAATATTAGGTCAGGAACTTCACATTGGACAAATTAACCTGGGTCGAGGTGAGCTCGCCGCGGCTGAGTTGCCTATCCTGGCACGTGAACTGCACCTGGACATTGTTCTTGTACAAGAACAGTACTCCCAGGCTGCGGGGATCGTTCAGGTGGGCGGTCATCCGTGGGCGGGCGTCTACCTTGCCGACCCAACTATTGGAGCAGCTGTGCTGAGTCACCTCAGCAATGAATTTTGTGTGGTGTGCCACGTGCATCGATGGGACCTCTACGTGGTGTCAGCGTATTTTAAGTATAGCGACACCATCGATGATCACCTGCACCACTTAGAGGTCGCCCTGAGCTGTCTAAAGGGCAGAAGGGTTATCATGGGCCTCGACGCCAACGCGCACTCGCCACTCTGGCACTGTGATCGCCGGCATTACGTGGGAAGAGGGCAAACAGCCGATTACCGAAGAACACAAATGGAGGCGTTCATCATCTCACATGCCCTCACACTGGCTAATATGCCCGGTCAGCCCTACACCTTCTCGGGGCCTGGTGGGGTGTCCAATGTGGATTTGACCCTAACCACTGGGGACGTTTACCTTGCCGATTGGCGGGTGCGCGAGGGGATCTGCGCCAGCGACCACAACTTAATTACTTTCACTGCCTCTATCAACAGGCCGACCACGCGCGCAGCACCCGTTAGGGAGCCCCCTCGTTTTCGCGACCGAGGGGTGGATTGGGACAGGTTCCGGGCGATAATCAAACTGCGAATGGGATGGCTGCATGTGGAAAAACCCGCAGCCCTCCTGGCGGAGGAGTTCTCAGAGGTCATCGTCCGCTCCGCGGAGGAGGGCCTAGGGGAGCGTCGCCCCAGGGGGTCGGGGGGGTACGAATGGTGGACGGCTGAACTCGATAAGACTAGAAGGTTACAATGTAAACTCAGGCATGCATGGCAGAGTAAAAGGCGTCTAGGAGGTAGGTCAGAGGAAATAGCCAGGATGGCCTTCCACAGCGTGCGTGCGAGATACAGGAAGATGATGGTGGAGGCGCAGCAGTCGCATCATATGAGGGTTGCCAACTCTGGCAACGAGGACCCATGGGGTATGGCGTACAGGGTGGCCAGCGGGAGGGTACGACCGCCTGCAAACGTGATCAATGGGATCGCTTTTGCGGGTGGGCACCCGGACAATATCGAGGCAGCGATGGTCAACCTAATGACTGCACTCTGTCCGGATGACAGACCTGATCACGATATGCCTTACCATCAGCAGGTTCGCCTACTGGCGGCTTTCATGCCGTCTGGTAAAACTGCGTTTCCGCCTGCGGTTGGGGATCTGGAAGGAATAGTCAAGGCCTTGCCTAACACAGCTCCGGGACTCGATGGAGTGAGTGCGCGAATTGTGAGGAATGTTTGGACGGCTGCACCGAGGGAATTTCACTCGGTGTACGCCAAGTGTGTGGTGGAGGGGGTCTTCCCCAAGGTATGGAAGGACGGAAGATTGATTGTCATTCCAAAGGGTAATGACAAGCCGCTCACCGACGCCAAGGCATACCGTCCAATTACGCTCCTCCCTGTTTTGGGAAAATTGCTGGAACGCGTAATGCTGAAATGTGCTCCTGCGATTAGTCGTGGGATATCCGAATACCAGCATGGATTTTCTCCGGGGCGATCTACGGTAACAGCGCTGCGTGTCTTGCTCAGCACGGCTAGGTATTCTCGAGCATGCTACGTGCAGACAATCTTTCTGGACATCTCCGGCGCCTTTGACAATGCCTGGTGGCCGATGATGATGGTCAAAGCGAAACGAGGTGGTTGTCCACCAAACATTTACAAAATGCTGGTGGACTACTTCACCTCCAGACGTGTGGGCCTCTACATCGGGGACCGGGTAGAGTGGAAGACGTCGACTATGGGATGTCCTCAAGGCTCTGTGCTGGGCCCTACACTGTGGAACGTATTGATGGACGACCTACTCCGACTCCCTCTACCTGAGGGAGTAGCCATGACTGCCTATGCTGATGATGTTACAATCTTGATTGAATCTGATACCAGAGCGGGTATCGAATCCAGGGCCAGAGTTACCCTGGACCTTGTACGGGAGTGGGGGCTAAGGAATCGACTGGAGTTTTCCTCATCAAAGTCGACCACCATGACTATTAGAGGGAAACTTCAGCGCCCCCCCGTTATCAGACTGGGTGGAGAGTCTGTAAAGACTGTAACTTATGCTAAGGTACTAGGTGTGGTATTGGACTCAGGACTATCGTTTGTGCAACATGCGTCCGATATTTCTGAAAGAGCGACCAAGGGATTCGGCAAGATGACTCGCGTATCGACATCATCATGGGGTGTCCGATACCCGAGCCTAAAAATAATATATAGAGGAGTGTTTGTATCCACGCTCACGTACGCGGCGGAGTGCTGGTACGAGCGTGCGAACATGTACACAGTTCGCAGCGTACTGCTGAGATCGCAGCGATCAGCCCTTATATTGCTGACTAAGGCGTATCGATCCACCAGTACGGCGGCCTTACCGGTGCTGGCTGGCGTTCTCCCTTCTGACCTGGAGGTCATCCGTGCTGGTAGGATGGGTATGGCACGTTTGACCGCGCCCAAAGAGGAGTTGAGCAGACGGAAGCGCGAAATTTGGACTGAGGTGATCGGTGTTTGGCAGGATCGATGGACGAATGAATCGAAAGGACGCGAGCTCTATCGGTTCTTCCCGGAAGTGGCGTTGCGACTCAGGTATACCTGGGTCGCACCGGACTATCAAACCTCTCAGATTCTCACCGGGCATGGATGCTTTCGGAAGAGACTGAGTGAAATGCGACTGTGTGAAACAAGTATGTGTGAGTGTGGTGCGATAGAGGAGGACGTTCACCATGTTCTATGGGAATGTCCTCTGTATGACGACCTAAGAGCGAAAATGATGGATGGATTAGTTCGTACGGTTCAAGGACCGATTTACTACTCGGATCTCGTCAGCGATGGGGTGAACTACGGGCTGTTGCGCGAATTTGCGCACAGGTGGCATGACGTTAGAATAAGGCAAGACAGACTGTTGGCAGAAAGGCCTGACGACGTAGGCGTTATAGTGCCGTCAGCCCCAGAAGGGGGAGAATGACAAACTGGGACAAGGAGTAGATTAAATAACTTGTAGAGAGTCAAGAAAGTGCATGCGGGAAAGAGCCCTGAGCAAGTACCGCGTGCATCTCTCGTGATTCGGCCCATATAACCGCAAGGTTGGTGGGGCCATGGGAGGTGGTGGGTTGTATCGCCTTTCCACTTTTAAATAGCTCGCGGCCTGAAAGGCCGCGAGCCCTGCGTCCGATGAAGCTGTAAGAACCGCATAGGTTAACAGCGCTAACATCACAGAAAATAGCGGCGCGCGTGGCTTCATTTGCTCCGCGGCCGCGTCGCGATAACATGCTCTTTGGTCATATTATTTTATGTGCTTAATGGCTTAATATATTTATTTTATAAAAAGGTAATATTTACTATATTTAACAATTATATTTTACATTATAAGTCTATGCTAACTCTCCCTGTTCATATGGTGCCTTTATTTGGAGAGTTATTGCATAGTTACAACTCAACCTTAAACATAGTTATTAAACAACATTATTTTTTATCGTTCAGTATAAGGTTTACAGTTATTTACATAAAGTTATATTTTAAATCCCGCATAAGGGCTGCGCCAGTTCTTCCGCACAACCCCAGCTAGTTGTCGAACCGGAGCCGTGGCCCGATAATTACACCGTCGTCATGCCCACTGCTCCTAGGTTGTTCAACTAGTGCCGGTTACAATGTCTTTCGTTTGTATCACGCTGTTTGCGTCGTGCACAGTTATAAGCGCTTATATTAACTGCCTATTTCCCAAGAAGTGTTCTAAATTCGAAACAAACGTAATTTAATTCAAAATATATAAGCTAACCCTCTCAGAAATGAGAGGAGGCCTGTGCCCAGCAGTGGGACGTAAATAGGCTGCAACTTTACTTTACCTTTTACTTTTAAGCTATTAACATTTGAAATCGATTAATGTCACAAAAACTTGATATTTATGAGTAAAAATGGTGTTATTTTAATATAGATAGTATCTATAGAATTAATTATTAAATATAATTATATACAGACAACATTAGAAGAAGAGAGAAAATGACATTGTCGGCAAGTTCACACTCATGCTAAAAAAAATCTTGTTCAGTTTATAAAAATTCCGTAGTTCCGTAGATGATGACTTTCCGTTTGTCTTTAGAAAAATCCGTAGAGTTCGCATATGCAACAGAAGATCCACAAATACAAATGTGATATTTTACAAATTCCCCTCTCCTCACACTCTGCCGCGGGGCGCATCGCGCCGTCCACCCGACCGCACCTCAAACAAGTCTGGCCTCGCTTTCGCTTTGCTTAGGAACCGGTAAAATAAAGGTTCTAATTTAGGTTCTGGTTCCTGTTCCGGTATAGGTACCGGAACCCCTAAATACCGGTTCTATACCGGTATTCTGGAACCGTTTTCAATCCCTGGTTTTAAGACGTCATCGGCGTCTCGAACACGGTTTTGAATCACGATTTGATGCGTCGTTGGCGGTCAATGGGTTAAGAAAATACAAAGAGAAAATATTTATTTACAGAAAAATGTGATTCTTACGAATATAAAAATAAATAATATAATATAATATAAATGTAAATTTTTATATTTTACATGTTTACCTTTTAAAATATCATTAAAATATAATTGTGACATAATATTATGTGTTACGGCCAGCAGCTGCTTATGTAACAGTAGGGTCTCCCGGGCCGGAAGAACCTACAAGCAGATGCAGGTCGGGGCTCCTAAAGGCCAAAGTGGAAAGTTTCTAATTACAATAAACAATCAGGCGATGACATCACTACTAAATACAAATTACGACGCGGCTCGGGCACAAATTACAAAAATAACAAATAACAAATACAAACATACAAACAAAATACGAATTACTACTTATCAAACCAAATACAAGTTAGCACAAAAGAAAAGACACAAATCAAATTAACAAATAACAAATACTAGTGCGATCAAATCAAGTTAAATTCAAATTGCGTAAATACAAATTACTACTCTTTAGTTCAAATACAAATTACAATACAAACGAAGATACACATCACGGTCGATCAACAAAAAATGCCTAGCTCGGAAATCGACCCTTCGATAGTAATCCACTACAACTATCCGACAACGATAATTAGCCGATTACGTGTTAATAATCATCTACCTACATGACGCATACCCAGCTCCGGCAAACTCCCGCTTGCGCACTAAACGGGCGCGGCTTTTCAAATTTACCCGCTAACAAACAGAAAAGCAAGCCACAAAGAAAGGAATTTTATTACTACGTATAAAAAAAATATTTTTACGTATTACGGACGGGCGTGATTGTAGACACAAAATTAAACCAATCAAGCTAACGTTCCCTGCCACCAAATTGCTTAATTATTATCAAACACTATGTTCGGGATCGACCAGGAATCGAACCCGGAACCACGCTCTGCTACCAATTTGTTACGACCAGCAGCTGCTTATCTAACAGTAGGGTCTCCCGGGCCCATAGCAGAAGAACCTACAAGCAGATGCAGGTCGGGCCTCCTAAAGGCCAAAGTGGAAAGTTTCTAATTACAATAAACAATCAGGGGGAGCGTTCTATACTACTGGTATTCAACGGGGAGAATATTAAACCGAGCTTACTTACCTGTAGCAGGAGATGACTTCGCTCCAAGGCTTGGGCAGGCCGTGAGTGTGTAATGGTGTTTTGGTGTACAGTGAGGGGTGAATGTGTGGGGCCTTGGCAAGCACAGGCGACCAGCAGCGGCCGAATTCCAGGCTGCTCCAAAATGCTGCACCTCTCCAGACTGCTTCAGCGCCGGACCATTTCTTTCTTCACAGTCACTACTCAGTCTCTTAGCTTCATTGTACATTTAACTAACTTCCAGAAGCCACTAACTCTAATTTGTTATAAAGCTTAACACGCGAAACCGTGGCAAAAGTTATTTCTAGAATATCAAATACCGCACTAGTAGCTAATACAGTCGTAGCTGTAAGCCTTTGTTTAAAAAGTACAATATCTTGACATTACCATGCATTACATTAAAGAAGTATGCCTATTTGTAAAACAACATCCGGAACACTTTGAAAAGCATATAGATGTAAGTAAACGAAATGTAGCTCCTAGAAATAAACATTAGCTCTATTTACCTCAATGCAGCCTCGAATTGTATAAAAGGAATTCTTATGTTAATGCTATAAGGGTATATAACAAATTGCCCAACTCATTTAAAGAATTACCTTTAATCATGTTTAAAATAATTTAATAATTTTTTGCATGTATACCTATAAAATGTTTGCACACCATATGTAGTGGTAGAATGTAAATGGGCCATTAGATATAATTTAAGATCATACTTTATTGTACACCTACATTCTGGCAAATAAAATTAATTTGAATTTGAATAGTATATTTACTAGACACGCCTAAACTATTCCGCGTTCCCTATAAAAATTGACAGCGTGCTGTCCCCAAGCACAGCTGGCAAAGGACTCGTCTTTTTCGCTCGCGACCCGCGCGTCCTTGCCACGCTCGGCCGAACTTCAACCGGTATCGCGCAGAGCCGAGTGCCATCTGGCGTCGATTCTTGACATTAGCGCTTGGCGCGAACAAACCCCCGCCCCGGACATAAGGACTTATGTCCGGGCGGGCCAGAGTGACCTCCTAAGCTTCAGTGCAGAGAGCACCCCCAAATTCCCCATGAAGGTCGTCTGTGGAGAGCCGAATGAAACGCACAGATAGTCCCTAGTATGAATTTTCAAACAAGCAGGCATAACCAAGCCCTCCACCATATAATCATTTACTAAATGGTGCGACAGCTGATTTTCATCTGATAATCTACAAACTAGCGAGCCTGTTAGACAAGTAGTCCTATGCTCATATTTCAACTAAATTTTCAAAAGCATCAATGTTCAACTACAGAATCAATTCAACCAAATTAATCACCGATACACATAGGTCAACTTGACAAATTAAAATAAAACAATAAACGTAAGAGACAGCCCTATTTCTCATTTCAAATGAATATCTTAGACAGTGCCTACAAATGCGATACCCAGTTGTGTATCGCTAGCAACGCAGTCGGGAATTTGCATTTGGAAAAATTCAAAATTAGGGGCTTCTTAGGTGCTAATTAGGTGCCAAGTTTAAAAATTAGGTGCTCTAAAATGTTCACCGCAACGAACTGTTGAAATTTGTGTTGCTAGCAAAACGTCTCGCTAGCAACGCAATGATTTTATTAGATATACGATAAATATTAATAGCAAGGAATTAAGTGCTAATTAGGTGCTGCAAGTATACGCAATAACAAGGAGCCCCTAATAAAAATAAAGTCGTTATTCAGAACATAGCAGATGCAAAATTCAGATTTCCTGATAATCAAAATAGATTCAAAACTGCTTTCAGAAAAAGTCAAAATTGGGGGCTTTTTAGGTGCTAATTAAGTACCAAGTTTAAAAATTAGGTGCTCTAAAATTTTCACCGCAACGATCGATTGAAATTTGCGTTGCTGGTAAAACGTATCGCTAGCAACGCAATGACATTATTAGATATACGATAAATATAAATAGCAAGGAATTAAGTGCTAATTAGGTGCTGCAAGTATACGCAATAACAAGGCGCCCCTCATAAAAATAAAGTCGTTATTCAGAACATAGCAGATTCAAAATTCTGATTTCCTGAAAATCAAAATAGAATTAAAATTGCTTTCAAAAAAAGGCCAAATTAGGGGCTTTTTAGGTGCTAATTAGGTGCCAAGTTTAAAAATTAAGTGCTCTAAAATGTTCACTGCAACGAACTGTTTAAATTTGCATTGCGAGCAAAACGTCTCGCTAGCAACACAATGAAGTTATTAGATATACGATAAATATTAATAGCAAGGAATTAAGTGCCAATTAAGAGCTGAG
Source organism: Parnassius glacialis (assembly GCA_033319125.1). Taxonomy (NCBI): domain Eukaryota; kingdom Metazoa; phylum Arthropoda; class Insecta; order Lepidoptera; family Papilionidae; genus Parnassius; species Parnassius glacialis. Next base: position 33,006,770 of record JAVANC010000028.1, on the reverse strand, counting down.
CGATTATCGAAACTCGATACAGATTAAGATATTATTCTGGGAATTATAGGGTCCATAACCAACATTACCTTATCATAAGGTTTGAACGGCATTTTATGTTCTTTATCAGTGTCTAAAAATTAGGTGCTTTAAAATTTTCACCGCAGCGCACTGTTGAAATTTGCGTTGCTGGTAAAACGTCTCGCTAGCAACGCAATGAAGTTATTAGATATACGATAAATATTAATAGCAAGGAATTAAGTGCTAATTAGGTGCTGCAAGTATACGTAATAACAAGGCGCCCCTAATAAAAATAAAGTCGTTATTCAGAACATAGCAGATGCAAAATTCAGATTTTCTGATAATCAAAATAGATTCAAAATTGATTACAAAATTTTAGAGCACCTAATTTTTAAACTTGGTACTTAATTAGCACCTAAAAAGCCCCCAATTTGGACTTTTTCTGAAAGCAATTTTGAATCTATTTTGATTATCAGAAAATCTGAATTTTGCATCTGCTATGTTCTGAATAACGACTTAAATTATCTTGGGGCGCCTTGTCATTGCCTATACTTGCAGCACCTAATTAGTACTTAATTCCTTGCTATTAATATTTATCGTATATCTAATAAATTCATTGCGTTGCTAGTGACACGTTTTACCAGCAACGCAAATTTCAACAGTGCGCTGCGGTGAAAATTTTAAAGCACCTAATTTTTAGACACTGATAAAGAAAATAAAATGCCGTTCAAACCTTATGATAAGGTAATGTTGGTCATGGACCCTATAATTCCCAGAATAATATCTTAATCTGTATTGGGTTTCGATAATCGCTCAGCTCTTAATTAGCACTTAATTCCTTGCTATTAATATTTATCGTATATCTAATAACTTCATTGTGTTGCTAGCGAGACGTTTTGCTAGCAACGCAAATTTAAACAGTTCGTTGCGGTGAACATTTTAGAGCACTTAATTTTTAAACTTGGCACCTAATTAGCACCTAAAAAGCCCCTAATTTGGACTTTTTTTGAAATCAATTTTAATTCTATTTTGATTTTCAGGAAATCTGAATTTTGCATCTGCTATGTTCTGAATAACGACTTTATTTTTATGAGAGGCGCCTTGTTATTGCGTATATTGCAGCACCTAATTAGCACTTAATTCCTTGCTATTTATATTTATCGTATATCTAATAACTTCATTGTGTTGCTAGCGAGACGTTTTGCTAGCAACGCAAATTTAAACAGTTCGTTGCGGTGAACATTTTAGAGCACTTAATTTTAAACTTGGCACCTAATTAGCACCTAAAAAGCCCCTAATTTGGACTTTTTTTGAAAGCAATTTTAATGCCATTTTGATTTTCAGGAAATCTGAATTTTGCATCTGCTATGTTCTGAATAACGACTTTATTTTTATTAGGGGCTCCTTGTTATTGCGTATACTTGCAGCACCTAATTAGCACTTAATTCCTTGCTATTAATATTTATCGTATATCTAATAAAATCATTGCGTTGCTAGCGAGACGTTTTGCTAGCAACACAAATTTCAACAGTTCGTTGCGGTGAACATTTTAGAGCACCTAATTTTTAAACTTGACACCTAATTAGCACCTAAGAAGCCCCTAATTTTGAATTTTTCCAAATGCAAATTACCGACTGCGTTGCTAGCGATACACAACTGGGTTTCGCATTTGTAGGCACTGTCTAAGATATTCATTTGAAATGAGAAATAGGGCTGTCTCTTACGTTTATTGTTTTATTTTAATTTGTCAAGTTGACCTATGTGTATCGGTGATTAATTTGGTTGAATTGATTCTGTAGTTGAACATTGATGCTTTTGAAAATTTAGTTGAAATATGAGCATAGGACTACTTGTCTAACAGGCTCGCTAGTTTGTAGATTATCAGATGAAAATCAGCTGTCGCACCATTTAGTAAATGATTATATGGTGGAGGGCTTGGTTATGCCTGCTTGTTTGAAAATTCATACTAGGGACTATCTGTGCGTTTCATTCGGCTCTCCACATACGACCTTCATGGGGAATTTGGGGGTCCTCTCTGCACTGAAGCTTAGGAGGTCACTCTGGCCCGCCCGGACATAAGTCCTTATGTCCGGGGCGAGGGTTTGTTCGCGCCAAGTGCTAATGTCAAGAATCGACGCCAGATGGCACTCGGCTCGGCGCGATACCGGTTGAAGTTCGGCCGAGCGTGGCAAGGGCGCGCGGGTCGCGAGCGAAAAAGACGAGTCCTTTGCCAGCTGTGCTTGGGGACAGCACGCTGTCAATTTTTGAAGGGAACGCGGAATAGTTTAGGCGTGTCTAGTAAATATACTATTCAAATTCAAATTAATTTTATTTACCAGAATGTAGGTGTACAATAAAGTATGATCTTAAATTATATCTAATGGCCCATTTACATTCTACCACTACATATGGTGTGCAAACATTTTATAGGTATACATGCAAAAAATTATTAAATTATTTTAAACATGGTTAAAGGTAATTCTTTAAATGAGTTGGGCAATTTGTTATATACCCTTATAGCATTAACATAAGAATTCCTTTTATGCAATTCGATTCTGCATTGAGGTAAATAGAGCTTATGTTTATTTCTAGGAGCTGCATTTCGTTTACTTACATCTATATGCTTTTCAAAGTGTTCCGGATGTTGTTTTACAAATAGGCATACTTCTTTAATGTAATGCATGGTAATGTCAAGATATTGTACTTTTTAAACAAAGGCTTACAGCTATCCGTACACCAGGCTCCATAGATTGCACGCACACATTTCTTTTGTATCTATCTAGGAGCGTAACGCGCATTCCTTGCAGAGAGCGTCTCCCGGGACTTATTTGTGGTTAACGCTGAATCCGTATATAAGTGGATTCGACTGTATTAGCTACTAGTGCGGTATTTGATATTCTAGAAATAACTGTTGCCACGGTTTCGCTAAAATAAAATAACAAAATACTAAAAAACTAAACGTTTGAGTTTTTTAATAATTTTAAAAATCTAATCATTTAATCATATACATGCAAGTTATTTATATTATTTCACGTATTAGTAACTGAAGGCAAAATATACTACTTTTTCCATTTGATGATAGATGGCGCTGTTTTAAATACCAAATCAGTGTAATTTCAAATTATTTTACCAAGATTACAACTATATTTTATATTTATTTACAAATATGGTATTTATTTGAAAAGCAACAGTCATCCCGCCTATAACCTCTTGGTTAATAGAAAATTAACATCTAAAGGAATGAAAAACTTAACCTTCCTTGTTTGAAGTTCCGTAATCGGATAAAAAGTAGCCTATAAGTTGCCCCGGTTTACTCACTACCTATATACAAAATTTCATGTAAATCGGTTCAGTAGTTTTTGCGTGAATCCGGAATACACCGACAGACAGACAGACAGAAAGACAGACAGACAGACAGACAAAAATTCTAAAAACCACTAATTTGGCTTCAGAACCCTTTATTTAGTCACCTGGACTTGTTTTTTCTAGAATATATTAGAATTACAGACACGACTTTTCTACAGATTTATTATATGTATAGATTCCCGACGTTTCGAGTACTATTTAGATATTTAGAGAAACAGTAAAGAACTCTCATTAAACAAAAAAAAACAATCATACTTTAATAATAAAAAAATAAAAAACAATAGCGTTTCCACAAATGGAACAGAATCAACGCATATACCTCGAACAATGACGACTTATTTTATTACGACTTAATTTAAAAAATACTTTTACGATGATTTCTTGACAAAATATCAGTATTTATAATACAGTTATAACAATTACATAATGTTAATATTAATACTTACCGAAAATATTAAATTCCATCCTTTTTTAGCATTCTGGATGTGTGATTTTTACACTTTTTAAACGAGCACCGAGGCATGTTTACCGTCGGAGTATTCGAATGCTAATAAATTAAAAGTGCACCCATATGTTCGAGTGGGTGCACATTCGGTTATGCCATTTTTTGTCACTGATTGTGTATCTAGTTTTTTATCAGTGATCGATGGTTATAGTATACGACTTTGTGTTTTTGTCTCTGTTATCCTCCTAATTTTGGTTTTATAGGCATGGACCTAGAAAAAAGGGTCCTTTCCCCTTTTTTATAGGTCCATGTTTATAGGGCGATAAAGCTTAAGGTGATCATATTACCCTCACGTACTTACTATAATATTGTTACGAGCTTGGGGTTCGAGACAATTAAAACTGTCGATTGAATTACCAAAATTGACACTTTAATTACGCAAAACTAATTATAATCTAAAACCACACTAATAATAAAACTCAATCACTTTAGTTCGCAGTTATTTCGCTTCGAAGTATTCTCTTGTATCGCGCATTCAATACTGACTCGGTCGTGGTCTATACCGGCCTTATATAGTTTCCAGAACCTTCTACTGTAGCGACATCTAGAATGTTCGAGTACATATCGGTCCCGAAATTTCTGGAAGGATCTTGACTCTCCTAGTTCTGCTACTCGACACTAGAGGGCGTTAGTGTAACTAGTGTTGCCATGTACAAGACATTAATATTGGCGCGCAACACTGCCCCCTCCTAAGACATGCTCGTCCCGAGCATTATTGGCCCCATAATAACGCACCAGTCGATTCACATGGACAATCTTAGGCGTACCTCTTTTAACATCAGTCAGCACCCGCCAGTTTCCCTGCTGCTGCTGCACGGTGCTGTTAGCCACACAACCCTCTCGAGATTGATCACCTTCCCTTTCTACAGTTCGCTTAGGGCAGCTCGATCGAAGATGGCCCCTTTCCCCACAGCCGTAGCACCTAGGGCTGTAGCCGCGTAACCTCCCTGACGCGGTGGGAACGATGATCCTGCCGCACGGCTTCCACCTCCAGTGCATGGGTCAAGGCGTCCTTAAGCGTCTCGTGGTGTCCAAGCCTCACAGCAGCTCTGACTTCAAGGTCGCGGATGCCATCGATGAATGTCTGCACCAGGTTCCCTACAATGAGCGCAAGTACAGACTGGTACGCTTTTCGAACCAGCTTCTCCACCTCAAGGGCCCACTGCTGCAGGTTTTCGTTACTGCGATGCACGCGATCTTTGAGCTGCGCACGAAAGACGTGTTCCAGGTGAGCGTCGCCATATCTCGCCTCCAATGCCTCAAGGAGCTGCTCGTAAGTCACTTCCTTACCGAGAGCTTCCAGAACAGTTAAGGCCTGGTCGCGTAGGCCTAGGGTGAGAGCAGTCATGGCCTGACTTTTATTCCAGCCGTTCGTTTTCAGGACAGCCTCGAACTGGATTTTGTAGGCCGACCAGGAAGAAGTCCCGTCGAACGGTGGCACTTTGAATCCACGTAGCGAAGGTGTTGTAGCTACCACGGGAGCTGTAACTCCATCCCCAATTTTGAGGTCGTTCAGTGTTTTCTTCACGTCAACCATCAAGTTGTCAACCCGATTGTTCACTTGGTCGATTCGGGTTTCATCTTCCGACAGGCGGTTGTCATGATGAGCAACCCTATCCTTCACCTCCCTTATCTCTTTCCCGAAGGTAGCGTGAAGGTCCTTCATGAGAAGAAGCTGCTCTTCCAACCGACGGCGCTGTTCCTCCTGTTGGCGGGCCTGTTCCTCCTGTCCGCGCTGCAGCTGCTCTTACAACCGACGGCTCTGTTCTTCCTGTCGGCAGACCTGTTCCTCGTGTCGGCGAGCCTGATCCTGCAACATCATCATCAGAGCACCTAAGTCTGGTGCTGCAGATGCAGGAGCTACTGACGGGCCGGCCTCCGTGGTCAGCATCTGGCCCTCCGACGTTTGCGGCGTTGCACCACCAAATCGTCTCTGGTCCGTCTCCAGCTGGCGTTGACTTCGGGTACGGATACCCTCCATGTCGTCCTTTGGTAAAATCGGCATGATTTGATCCCACTTCTGACACCGATTGTTACGAGCTTGGGGTTCGAGACAATTAAAACTGTCGATTGAATTACCAAAATTGACACTTTAATTACGCAACACTAATTACAATCTAAAACTATACTAATAATAAAACACAATCACTTTAGTTCGCAGTTATTTCGCTTCGAAGTATTCTCTTGTATCGCCCATTCAATACTGACTCGGTCGTTGTCTATACCGGCTTTATATAGGGCCTCAGATAGTTTCCAGAACCTTCTACTGTAGCGACATCTAGAATGTTCGAGTACATATCGGTCCCGAAATTTCTGTAAGGATCTTGACTCTCCTAGTTCTGCTACTCGACACTAGAGGGTGCTAGTGTAACTAGTGTTACCATGTACAAGACATTAATATTGGCGCGCAACAATATCAACTGTCAAAATGACGTCGATAAAGCGGCGGCCTTTTGACCCTTTATTATTTGAATGACTGATGAAGAGCTATCGTATCACAAACCCATCTATGCAAACTAGGCTGTAGTTTTTGAGTTATATGAAAGTGGCCATATTAACCGCATGACCATATTACCCTCACGTACTCTATGTACTTGAATATTGCGCCTCGAAACACTTGAAGATCGGTTTTTTAATCGCATAGCACTTAGCTTGGAAGTCGTGACATAATGTTCTGCTCCTCTATCGCTCGGGGAATCCCCGTGTTTCATTTCGTTCGTCAACTCTTGTCACCTTGGAATGATTTTGTTTTCAGTACGAGTTACAAAATCGTTACTATACCGTACATATCTTTCAATTTTATTTAAAATATTGAGTGAGTTGGCAAATTATAAATTATAGTATTTGAAGTATTGAAACGTTTCACCGTTGCCGATTAAGAATGCCGTTTACTGCTTTCCGTGTCGAACATTCGGGCTAGAAAATACAAAGATTGGATCAGGTGAAGGAGTGTGTGATTGGGATCACTTGGGTGATTACGTAGAGTCTCACAAATATAATTGAGAGCACAAAGATTGTATGTTGAAATTGATTCATTTAGAATGGTTTAAAAAGCTGTTCCACTATTGACTTCTTGGCCCAGTCACAAATTGAACAAGAAAGGCAACGTTGGAGAGATATTTTAGAACGATTGCTCGCAATTGTTTTACCATCTCACAATTTCGCCTTCAGGGGTCATAGAGAGAAGTTAACATCAGCATCGTCTTGTGTGCAAGAAAATTTTTTATTTTGGTTTGCTACACAGGTTGTATACCTACTCTGTTTGCCGGCTCAAGTCAGAGGTGGGCTATTTTAAATGCTCAGGTAAAATAGTTATCGCTAAACCACTTTCTAAAACTATGTGGGAGTGCAGGGTAGCATCGGTGGAGGCCGTTAAATACCAACTAAGCTATTTATGTGATGCTTTAAAGTATTTAGCAGAAAATACAACCGGTTGTCACTTGGTCAGTGAATGCCATTCTATAAAAAAAAACTACCTACGAATTTGCAGTTTCACTTGTCATATGGTATGACATTCTTACAAAGATAAATGTTACAAGTAAAATGTGGCAAAGCGAAAACATGCACTTACGGCCTGGCCACGGGGATCGGCGGCACGAACGGCGAAGCGGCAGGCGGGGCGACAATTCGCGCGGCGTGGTTTGAGGGCCACGGGCAGTCAGGTTCGCCGCCACGACCAGATAGGCGAAGAGCGAAATGTCTTTATCAAAGTTATTTCGATATTGCTTAGAAAGTAATCGTTTTTTGGTTCAAGACATAATTTTTGGAAGATATTGTGGAGTACATGATTTGAACAGGAATCGGGTGATAGATAGAGAACTCCACAAGAAGTACGAGAAGTACAGAATGTATCCAGAAATTTTTTTCGAATATACCAAAATGAGTGTCGAAACCTTCGATTATATTCTTGTTAATAATAACTACTATTTCCAAAGCTGCTAGCAGGCCTAGCATACTTGCCGAGATACTTCTCGGCAATAAAAGTTTCACTATTCATTTTTCGCCGCGAAAACGACTAAAATATTTTGTTTCCTATACTATTCGCCGCGTCTGCCGCTCGTTTCCGTGGCTTGCGTCGTGCTAATTCATGCCTTTGTTTCAGTCGCCCGCCGCGCCGCCAGTCGCCCGTGCGATTCGCTCGGTAAATTTCGCCGGTCGCTTTGCCACTCGCCGCTGCGCGTGGCTTGATCCGTACATTTCTATACATTTATTTTAGTCACTAGACGCCTCACCGTTCGCACCGCGCGAATTTTCGCTATGGCGAATGTCCCGTGGCCAGGCTGTTAGATGTGGCTATACAATAACATCTAGACGCATTCACAAATTCGCTCGATAATTATCGAGAAAATGGTTTTCAGTAATTCCTTGCAACAGCGAGAGAAATAGCCGAGGAAAATGATATTGACAGACAGTTCAAAGAAGACAGAAGACGACGCAAAAAAGGCATTTTGATTATAAAGGGGAAGATAAGGCTTACGAATTGAATGCGGAAGAAATTTTCAAAATAAACTATTTTTATGTCATTGTCGATAATGTACGCGCAAGCTGCCATCCTAGGTTTGAGGCTCTTAAACATCATGAGAGCATATTTGGTTTCATGTATAATATAGAAAGATTAAAGGAAATTAGTGATAGTCAACTTTTCAAGCAATGCAGCGACTTGCAACTATGACAGTAGGAGAATCATGTGATATTGATGGACATGAATTGTACGAAGAACTGAATATGTTCATCGTTCATCCGTGTGTATGAAGGAAACGACGACATTACCTCGGTGCTGAAATATATAGTAGAAAAAAAAAATGAACTGAAATTTACCCCACTATCGAAATAGTCCTAAGAATTATTGCTATCACATCTGTCACAGTTGCGTCTGCTGGAAGGAGTTTTTCGAGGCTTAAAATTATCAAAACATATTTGAGGAATTCGATGACACATAATCGGCTTTCAGCCCTTGCTTTTCTTTCAATTCAAAATGGCGCAGTTCGTTCGTTAGATTATTGTGCTTTAATTAGAAATTTTAGTCTTAGGAAAAGCCACAAATATCAATTTTAAAATTTACCATCTCTGTATTTGTTAATTTTGTAAAACCTTCAATGTAAAATAGTTTAAAACTCTAATTTTATTTATTTGTATAACTTTAGCATTTCTCCTCAAACATGACAAATACCTAAACCAAACAACCAGGCCTACTTTCGCATCACATACCTTTCACGAAGGGCAAAGGGCCTCGCAAATACCTGCCGCCCGGAGCCTCGCAATGGGTAATGCCGCCTCTGCCCATCGGTTATCGGTTCCTGGAGCTATATGGACGGCCCATTGCCACTTTGTTAAGCTATGTCGGTTACTCCGGTTCAACTGCAGTATTCCTAATTTTTAGGTTTAACACACAGAAACGTCTAGCACAGGTCGCTGAGCGACTGAGCGTTCTCATACAGCCAATAGTGAAGGGCCACGTGTCAGATCCATATGTTATCACTGACATCACACTGGTTGTATAATCTTATTTTCAAGTTTTGAGGTATACCTGACGAGATGTGTCGTATCACCCGAACGCTGTCCAGTCGAGTTGATCTTTCGGTCAAAGTTGAACTTGGGTAAGTTCAACAAAAAATAGTCCGAATAGGTATTCTGACTATTTTTCGTAATCCTAAGTAAATATACTCATACTCGTCGACAACTTCAAGCGTAGTGGTCCTAACAACTACCAACATAGGTGTAACATGGACATTACACATGACCTTTGTTTTGTCCATGTTCATCTTAAGACCTATCCTTTAGGAGACACTATTAAGATCATTGAGCATAGTGCTTAGGTCTTCCAGCGATTCTGCCATAAGGACTGTTGCGGACGGCGAGGGAACCGCCGCCCCGTCGTCCCTTCATACCCCGTTGCGCCTCGCACACCCCGCACACCGGCAGCAGATCACGTGGTGTCGACAACCAACCAGCGCACGGCATCGTCGCGCGACGCTACTCACAGGCTGAGACGCTCTCTTGCGGCATATGAGAAGGGTGTTTTGGTCTGTGAGTCGTTCATTTCATTTCGGAAGCGGCACTAGAAGAGAAGAAGCCTCAAGAGAAATCAAGACTCCACTCTCTGTACATATAGTTATAGTTAATATCTAATAGTGCCAAATTGTAATACTTGAATACAGTATAGTTCTACAGTACCGTCTTTCCTTTGAGAAGTCCCCTAGCGTAGTATCAGTCAAATTATCAGTCATACAGTCCACTAGCAACAACAGTAAATACATACAGTCCACTTCAATCCATTATATTCTTGGTCCATCGCCGCCGGATTCAAGCCAGAAGAAAGAAGGTAATTACAGAAGAAAGAAGGTAATTACAGAAGAAAGAAGGTAATTACAGAAGAAAGAAGGTAATTACAGAAGAAAGATGGTAATCATAGAAGAAATAAGATCATTACAGAAGATCTTCAAGGAAGAAAGAAGTTCGTCGACGAAGAGAGAAGATCGTCGGTACTAACTTCTACTCTGTTTCTTACGGCTACGTCATATACGTCTATTGTCTGTTTCCAGACAATTTCTTGTTTCTTAAACGCAGCCAGGTGGTTGCGCCCTAACGGTGCCAAACTGTGACCATCTGGTAACGCCCTTTTGGCGGGAACCGCGTCCAATATGTGCGTCTTTTTGAAGACGATCGGAGGTCGCAACGTGGGACGTCATGAGGAAGACAAGAAGCCAGAAGACAGGGAACGACGACGAAATGCCAGTAGGAATGCGGATATTCGAGGAAGCACCCGCGTCCCCGTCCGATTATCTCGCGTTGGCACAAGCGCCCTCCGCCGCGCCCCAGGCCCCGCTCGCGGCCGCATCTATGCCCGCGCCTTCGCCGCCGCGCCCCGCTATGTCTGTGTCTACAACCGATCGCTTGGGAGAGGTTAGCACATCCGCGCCGCGTACAGAGACGCTCGCCGCGATTATAGAAGATCTTCCAATAACAGAGACTAGTTCGTTAGTGCGTACCGTCGCGCCTGTAGCAGACGTTGTATATAGGCCCGGGCCCCGCGCCCCGTCGCTCCGTTCAGCCCGGTCGACAGCTAGCGCGATAGCAAAGTTAAAGCAGATCTTATCAAGAAGAAATACGCTAGGGACGTCGCTCAACTGCAGGAAGAAACAGATAGGGAAAGTTTAAACGAAGACGATTTAGTGGAAAATAGGGTACGCATTGATAGGTGGTTAGAGAACGTGGAGACTGTGCGGGGGGAGACGCCCGTCTCAGCCCGCGCCCCGCATCGAGATAGAGCAGGCCCCACCGAATAGTGGAACCGGTTACGACCACGCTGAAGATGCCCAGGGGAGGTCGGTTGCGAATGATGTTCAACCGCGTCGCGTAGAAACGATACAGAGGGACAATGGAGTCGCCGTAGAAATGACCAGGTAGATCGCCGTGTACGGGTTACGTCGCCGTCGCACGTCCAACGCCGCACTCTATCGCCTATACATAGATCGCCATCGCCACATCGCCACGCGGATCGTAGATTACCGTCGCCGTGTAAGGATGTAGGTATACATAGATCGCCATCGCCACATCGCCACGCCAATCGTAGATTACCGTCGCCGTGTTATAAGGATGTAGGTGTACATAGGTCGCCAGCGCCACAGCGTAGGCTAGAGGGAAGCAGGGATAGAAATAGGTCGCTCACCCCGCGAGGGAAAGATAGGGGTATAGAACGATTAGCGGAAGCTTTAGAAAGCATGATTAGAATTAGGCCCGTCGCCGCGAAGCAGACGCAGGACTTGCTTATTTTTAACGGTTCGGCCGCGGAATGGTTAGCGTTTAAAGCCGCGATGAAAGAATCTACACGTTTATATGGATTCACAAATACGGAAAATATGGCAAGGTTTAAGGAACTGTTTACGCGGTGAGGCTAGGGAGATAGTATCGGCGCTGCTGTTAACCGCGAAGGATCCAGCAGACATTATGCGAACACTGGAGCAATGTTTCGACCGCACGGAAGTAATTAAAGATCGTGCGTTAGAGGAATTAAAACGCCTTCCTCGCCCGGGTCAATCCGCCCAGGAATTAAATTCGTTCGCTATTAAGTTGCAAAATATAGTGTGTATTATGCAGAACGTCGACGGCAAAGGATACTTACAAAATCCGATGCTAACTAGGGAGGTCACTAGCAAACTTAGCCCTCACTTACGGTCGCGTTGGTGCGATTATGCGGAGCACTACGGAAGTGCGGACGAACCGGACATTGTCACGCTATCCCGGTTCATGATGAGAGAGGCTTACCGTGCGTTAAGTCATGCCTATGACGTCCGTAGCGCCGACTAAGGAATCGCCCGTAAGACGAGAGGCGCCGCCGTCGAAAAGAGTAGTATTGACACGCCGCGTAGAGGATAGGGCCCGCGACGTAAAGACGTTCACCGCCCAGGAGGACACCGGTAGTGCCTCGTGTATGTGTTGTGGGGGTGAACACCCAATCGCCAAATGTAGGAAGCTAGCGCAAATGGGTTTGGACGACCGGTGGAAGTGGGTTAAGGAAGATGGGTGTGATTTAAGTGTTTAAACAGCAAGCACCGACGCTTTAGATGTAAAGCTAGGAAATGCGGCGTCGACGGCTGCAACGCTCCCCACCACGCCCTTCTTCACGCCCGCAAGGCTCGCGCACCTCTAACGTCGGTAAAACCAGATGAAACCGTGCTCGTCGCGTCGAATGTTAATAGTAGTGCGTCTGTGTTATTAAAAGTGTGCCCCATTACCGTACGCGGACCGCGTGGTAAGGAAGTTGATACGTATGCGCTACTTGACGAAGGCTCTACTATATCATTAATCGACGACGACTTAGGAGCGGAAGGACCGACGAAGCCGCTTAACATTCGAGGCGTGAATAATAGTCAACGCGAGGCCAGTAGTAGGCTAGCTAATATAGGGATACGTGGCAAGACACGCAGTGAGATGTATAGTGTAAGTGCGCGAACAATAGCAGATTTAAAAATAGGCTCGCAGTCTGTGAGTAGGGAGTGCTTACAGTTGAAGCACTTACGCGACTTACCGAGTTCGGTATGTTACGACGACGCGAAGCCGAGATTATTATTAGGCGCCGACAGCTGGCATTTAACAATCAACCGTAATTTGAGAATAGGACGTCGAAGGCAGCCTATAGCTGCACGTACGTTACTAGGGTGGGTAATTCAGGGAACCGTGCCGCGGTTAACGTGTAGGGAAGACGGCGAGACCGTATTACATGTAGCAAGCACTAGCGGACGGCCAGATAGGGACATCCGAACGTTTTCCAGTCAGGACGAGGAGCTGACGGAACTCCTCATACGGCAGTATAAGATAGAGTCTACAGGTATCTCGCTAAAGAATAGGCCGCGACGGGAAGAGGAGCGCGCTGTCGACATATTCCAGCGCACCGTCAAGAAGGTCGGCGAGCAATACCAAGTTGGACTGCCATGGAAGGACGACAACGTGCGGATGCCACCCAGCTATGAAATGGCAGCTCGAAGACTACGGACGATTGAAAGAAAAATGGACCAGTCGCCGGAGTTTCAGGATGCCTACACAGCCCAGATAGGCAACCTCCTGGCAAAAGGATAGACAAGGGAAGCCGAGGGGACAGAGAGAGAGGACCCCAAGAGCTGGTACCTGCCACACTTCGCAGTAAGAAACCCGAACAAGCCGGGGAAGACGAGAGTAGTGTACGACGCGGCAGCGCGGGCATCCGGTAGATATCTTAATGACTATTTACTCGACGGCCCCGACTTATTACGGAACTTACCGGGCATACTGTTTAGGTTTAGAGAGAATGAGATAGCCGTGTCCGCAGATATTAGGGAAATGTTCTTGCGTGTGAAAATCGACCGTCGCGACCAACCCGCGCAATTGTTTCTCTGGCGAGGAAACGAGCGTCACAGCCCAACGCGGGAGTACGTTATGACGTCAATGATTTTCGGCGCGAGGAGCTCGCCGTTTCTCGCACATAGTGTTAGAGATTATAACGGGCGCGCACACGCAGAGACATACCCGTTGGCGCTTAACGCTATCGTACGTAGTCATTATATGGACGACTATTTAGACAGTTATGCAACGGTAGAGGAAGCGGTAAATACGGCGAGGCAGGTTACGGAAGTGCACCAGAAGGCCGGTTTCACCTTGGCAGGCTGGAATTCTAACCACGCAGCCCTATTGGAATACAAGCCGGAGGAACTACTGGCGAGCAAGCCTAAGGAAGTATGCTTAAGGCAAGACAGCCCAGGCAGAACCCTAGGGTTGTTATGGATGGCCGACGAAGACGCCTTAACCTAATACATCAATGAAAAGTGTGCCGCACGAAGTGAAGACGCTACAGCGACCACCGACCAAGAGGGAAGCATTAAGCGCAGTCATGTCTGTGTTTGACCCGCTAGGACTGCTTAGCTACCTCACCATCACCGCCAAGATCCTGCTACAAGACCTATGGCGTATGAAGAAAGTCGGATGGGATGACGAACTACCCGAGGAGGCAGCGGGTGAGTTCCAGAGGTGGCTGCGAGTCGTCGAGGAGGTGTCACGACTGCGACTGCCTAGGTGCTATGCTCCTACGGGGGGAGTGGTAGAGCGTCAACTTCATGTTTTTAACGAGGCAAGCGAACGTGCGTACGCATTCGCGGCATATTGACGAATACGATACAGCGACGGAACGGTTAGGGTACGATTAGTGGCGGCCAAGGCGAAAGTCGCTCCGATTAAGGCGCAAAGTATACCGCGATTAGAGTTGCAGGCGAATTTAATAGGCGCGCGACTCGCGGAATTCGTGCAAGGCGAGTACAGAGTGGTAACCGATAGGGTAGTATATAGGACAGACTCCACTACGGCGCTCCACTGGATACAAAATGATATGGCGCGTTACACCCCATACGTGGTTAGGGGAGATAGCTGAAAATACGTCAACCGAGCAATGGAGGTGGATACCGACTGCAGAAAACATCACACACCAGGCGACGCGCATGAACTATGTAAGCAAAGAAGAAAGTGACCAATGGTTCACCGGACCGTCCTTTCTTTACGAGGAAGAAGATAAGTGGCCTCACCGGAAGGAAGAGAGGGCAGGGGATGACGAAGAACTGGAGGAAATCTTGGCGCATCAGAGCGACACCAAGGACACTCAACACCTGCCAGACATAGAAAGATTCTCTTCCTACGAGAGATTTATCAGGGCCACAGCACGAGTACTGCAGTTCGTCGATGCCATACGAGGAAGGGCACACGGACTGACATTGCAGCACATCCAGAGGGCAGAGCGGATGTGGATAGAGCACAGCCAACGTGAAAGCTTCGCTGAAGACATCAGTCGACTTCAGCAGGGGAAGAACCTGGCAACCGGCAGCGCGCTCTAAGGAAGCTCGACCCCATACTGGAAGATGGCATACTACGATACAGGGGAAGAATCGACGCAGCCGACGTGGACAGCCAGATGAAGAGACCCATCATATTAAATGGACGCCACCAATTCGTGAAGCTGCTTGTAGAAAAAGCGCATCAGGAGGCAAGCCACGCCAACAGGGAGAGGGTGGTCAACGACCTACGCACCAGATATCATATCCTCCGATTACGACCAACGGTACAAGAAGTGGAGCGGAGATGTCTGCGATGCAGGGTACGCAAGGCGACACCACGGCCAGCGGTTATAGGAGACCTACCACTGAACGATTAGGGGCATTCGCGCGACCATACACCTACACCAGAATCGATTATTTCGGGCCTATAACAGTTACGATAGGACGTCGGCACGAAAAACGGTGGGTAGCGTTATTCACCTGTTAAACGACGCGCGCGGTGCACTTAGAATTAGTATACTCCCTTACGACGGACTCGGCGATATCGGCATTGCGGCGCATGGCGGCTAGGCGTGGGTGGCCACGGGTCATATACTCGGACAATGGTACAAATTTTCATGGGGCAAATACTGAACTGCAACGGGCGATGGAAGAGTGGGCACCGCAGCTAAAGGACTACGCGCTGACTCGGCGGACAGATTGGAAATTCATCGCACCGGGCGCGCCGAACTAGGGAGGCGCATGGGAGCGTCTCGTACGCTCAGTGAAGACCGCACTCGAAGCCAGTCTGCATCAGAAGAGCCCACGGGAGGAGACGTTAGCGACGCTCCTGACAGAAGCAGAAAATACAGTAAACTCTCGACCGTTGACACATGTACCGGTCGATATCAACGACGAAGAGGCGCTGACACCCAACCACTTCACAGTGTTGGGACCATCGGGCCTACCAGTCACCGCGCTGTGCACACCTATTGATCGTCGGGCGTGGAGAGCGGCGCAAGGGCTCGCCGATGAATACTGGAGGCGCTGGGTTAAAGAGTACTTGCCGACGCTGGTTGCGCGCGGGGACTCCCGAGATGCTCAGCAGCGCTAAATTCAAGAAGAAGACCTCGTCGTGGTTGCGGATGGCAATCTACCAAGAAACGTGTGGCCGCGGGGGATCGTGACGAAGACCTTTTCTGGACCGGACGGCGTGGTGCGCAACGTCGAGGTCAGGACCAGGGGCGGAGTACTGCGGCGGCCCGTCAGGAAGCTAGCCGTCCTCCCGAAGGAAGCTTAGGCTTGCAGGTTACGCTGGGGGGAGGATGTTGCGGACGGCGAGGGAACCGCCGCCCCTTCAAACCCCGTTGCGCCCCGCGCACCCCGCACACCGGCAGGCGCTGTCGACAACCAACCAGCGCACGGCATCGTCGCGCGACGCTACTCACAGGCTGAGACGCTCTCTTGCGGCATATAAGAAGGGCGTTTTGGTCTGCGAGTCGTTCATTTCATTTCGGAAGCGGCACTCGAAGAGAAGCCTCAAGAGAAATCAAGACTCCACTCTGTACATATAGTTATAGTTAATATCTAATAGTGCCAAATTGTAATACTTGAATACAGTATAGTTCTACAGTACCATCTTTCCTTTGAGAAGTCCCCTAGCGTAGTATCAGTCAATTTATCAGTCATACAGTCCACTAGCAACAAGAGTAAATACATATAGTCCACTTCAATCCATTATAAGGACTATATCGTCTGCAAATCAAAGATGAGTGATGTACTCGCCATTGATATTAATACCATGTCCTTTCCCAGCTTAGCTTGAGTACGTCTACCAATGTGATAGTGAAGAGCTTCAGGGATACGTCTACCTGTCTTACATAATTTGACGAAGAGTATATATATATATATATATATATATATATATATATATATATATATATATATATATATATATATATATATATATATGTGGTCTATGGTACTGAAGCCTTTTCGGAAATCGGCTTGTTTGGGAGACTAGAAATCGTCGAGTCTATGTGCGATACTACTTGTAATAACTCTCGAAAACAGCACGTAGACGCGGCTCAGAAGAGAAATCGGTCTGTAGTTTTTCAACAGAGCGTTGTCGCCTTTCTTGAAGAACAAGACCACTGTACTTCTGTTCCACGCCTCCGGAGTAGTGCATTCAAGGACTAAGTACTGGTATTCTCAGATTGATGTCAAGTATATCATCAGAGTAGTGTCAGATAAGATTTTCTTTTGGATCGTTATTCGTTTCTCACACTTGCGTGTGGCTCTAACAATGACGAGTACAGCTGCGCTTAGAACCTCTCAATCTCACTCAAAATCTCAGGTGTACCGGAAACGATGCTACCACATTCGGTCTTCAACTTCGACAGTTTGCTCTTTCTGGCAGACAGATCTTTAGTGAAGACTGGAGCCTTGGTTCCGCTCGATCGCTTCTTCAATACGAGCTGTATTGAAAATGCGCAAGTCTCGCCGCATGCATTTGGAGATATGTCTGTTCAGTTGTTTGTATGGTGTCATATCTGCTTAATAATGCAGCTTCATTTCCCATCTAACTGCCATTAGATTCAGTGTGATTGGAGTTTTTGGGTTCTTCTAAAACGGGTCATACAGAATTTAGCTCCGACCGCATAGATAGTTTCCACGAGCTTGTCATTCATATCGTCCATTGTATTGCAATCTTCTAGGACCTAGAAGAGCCTAGAATCCAGGCAGTGAAAACGGTTTTGTTTGATTAGGGCACGAGGGGGACGGAGTGTTCACTTCATAAGACGTGACTTCTCCAACTTATTATTTTATCCTCATATTTTTCTCCCACCTCCTCATCGGGATGTGCCAAAGTTAAAAATACCGTTTGGTGATTTTGAATATAAGGTCGTCAACACACTCCCAATCTTTACAACGTTGTTAACAAGAGGCTTGTGGACGATAAATCCGACACCTCATTGGGACAGATGGTCGCCCCCCTCCGGTGATAGAAGTTGCCGGATTAGAGGATTACCGTGTCCACCCCCTCTCTTCAGACCTAAGATAATCCTATAATATCCCAGCGCAACTTGTCCACCTCTTCTTCCAGCTAAAGGATCTTCTCGTCAGTGCGTGCATAAAATTTTGCCAGGTCGAGTCGTCTTACCTCCACCGAAGATTCATAGCCCCCACTGCCCCGCCGTTGCTATAGTCGCCTCTATAGCAAGGAATAGCGAGGCTGCCGGGGACTGAAGACCATTTTATTTATGTCGGGAGTTTGCCGTAGTTGCCATGCTTGGCAAGCACGTTGGCAACCGCAGTTTTTATTAGTTTTCAGAATGATGCTAGTGCTGCATACTCACGCACACACGCGCATTACGCATGTGTTACTAGGGTGCATAAAACTAAATATCAACTTTATTCTTAAGCGTTTTTTTATAGGATAGGGTGACAAACGAGCACACAGTCCACCTGATGATAAGTGGTTGCTGTGATCCATAGAACATCTACATTTATCCTCTTTCATAATTGAGGATTCTCATAATCAAAATGCAGATGCGTCGTCACCCGTGAGGACTAAGATGGAATGCCTCTTTTCCAGTAAAATGGGTCTCCAGTTCTCTACACTAACCATACGAAACACAGCAGTGTGAAGCTGTCATTTTAAGCTGGTATTCTGTGATAGCCTTCCCCGGTCAAGCCGACCCATTTGTGCTAATACTACTAATATAGCTGCAGCATGGGGCTACCACATACGTTGTTGCGTACGCTACACCTGCCCACGATAAGCTTACACACTTGTCAAATCTTAACAAGTATCCATAGGGTTCCATCCTATACAAATACCAGGCTCACGCTTGGTTATCATTTACATGCTTGTGAACATGTTGGTGTGCTTCGAACAGGGCTATTGCGTTTGGTTTCTTTAAATGTTTGCTGAAAGTTATCTTCAATATTTTCCTTGTCAATCTCCTTTTTAGATTTTCCCACACTTGCCATGCTTGGCACGGAGATCGGCAACTACATTTTTAAATTTTTTTGAGTTGTTATGAAGACAGCAACATTTGTTTTTGTATGATCATCAGACTGTCATAGTTTACTAAAACCATTTAAATACAACTATTTTATATTTCTTTTAGTACTTGAATAAGTTAATGCAGCTTTGAAACACTACAAAAGTAGACTAAGTCGTAGAAATGGGCTTGACGTATGTGGCTTAAAAATATGAATGGATAGCTATGCTATTAAAAAGGGAAGCAGGAGAAAGGATAAATGAATTGTGAGATCCCATATCAAAACATCGAAGTTTACTTAAACATTTACTTTTAGCAGAAACAATTGATTGTTAATAGAACAAAAATTAAAAATGGTAAATAATGTCAGACACCCAAGGCCTATATAGATCGGCGGCGAAGGCATATATGAAGCCACTAATATAATAATGGATTACAATCCAGCATTGGAGCATAATTATGAATCCATCATCATTATTTATATGGTGTAGTTTGATTATAACATTCCCTTGTTTATTTGTTAACTACACTATAAATTCACTACACAATGGTGTACATAATAGTATTTTTATAAATTAACATCGTAATTTGTGGTCTTAATGTAAATATTCCACCATTTACCTAAAAAGCCTATGTCAATTATTCTTGATGGAAAACTAAATAAAGAAGGCTGTAGATATGAACACTGTGACCTATATAGGTTGCAAGCGTCGTTAATTTCAGATACATAAATCACTGACGCAATTCCAAGGTTCTTATAATGTATAACACCTTCATTGTAGCACCTCTCTATAAAACGTAGATGCTCAATAGATTTAGGATTTACACATTCTTCACTCACTAAAATAACTTCATTGTTGATATGTTTTAAATTGTCTCTAAAATCTAATTCATTAGGATTATTCCGCGTAAGGGCATATATGGTTGCGAGACCAGTAGCCCATGCAAAAGCTTTTTTTGGTTCTTCTTGGATGTCGCTTCTTAAATCTTGTAACATTTGGCGATAGTCGATAAAAAGATTTTTCCAGTAATCTGCCCATTTCTCCAATAAAGTTCCTTTTAATTTTTCGGGAAATCTAACTTCCTTCTGTTTTAGGTTAGATAAAATATTTGGAGATTTCCAAAAGCTACGCAACATGATTATATTATAAAACGTAAATAAAAGTAGTTTTATTTTATGAAACTAAGATTAAATCAGATAAAAATAAATATGAATCAATGGAATTGAAGATAAATTTTTAAATAAACAATAGGCTAAGGCGCCTAAACCACAGAGTACATTATATATTACAGTACAGACAAAACAATTATTTTTTTTGGTAAGCTTAGACGGTTGTAGTTGTACTTATTAGAAGTGGGCGTTGAACCAATAAACGGTTTTCTTTAACGGCTTTTCATTCATCTATGTGTTAACTGTCATTAATGAAAAAACATGTTGAAAATATTAGCTGTTAATTTACGTCAACGCACTCAACGCATTATTTCAATATTATTTTATTAATTTCGCTACTTTCGGAGGTTACCGACGCGGTCTTGAACGTTTGTGTGTGAACGTGAGCGAGTAAAGAAAGTTGATTTGTTATGATTTTATATTTAGTGTGTGTAAACAATCCCTGAGTGTCAGTCAAGGCTAAAATTCGTTGCGATTGTTTTGTTTGCATTACGTATCGAGGACGAGTGTTTAAGTTTAGTTTTTTTTAAAGTTTAAGTTAACTGCTATTTTTAAATGTAAGCTTAGACGAAGGTCATTTCGCAGATTTTTTTTATAGGATTAGTCTATCTCTATTACAAATCAAAATGTAGATGCGTTGTCACCCGTGAGGACTAAGATGGAATGCCTCATTTCCAGTAAAAAGGGCCTCCGGCCACCTGCACTCACCAAGCGAAACGCAGAGGTAAACCTCTACTTCACGCTAGTTTGGTTTGGTTGGTTTTTTTAGGCCGGCCACATACTTTCGGAATTGAATTCGGGATTCCGAACGATGCAAATCCATATTAATGTCCATGACCTATCACCACGTACAGTAGTTTTACGATTCCGAATGTATGTGGCCGATTCGTACGATATGCTCGTCATACCTTATATCGTAATTTTTCTCCTTGTTAATCACTAAAGTGACCGAGACTTTCAGGAAAATGGTCCAGATGAGAGTTTATATAATGGAGCTTGACGCTCATGTTGCAACCAAGATCCTTCAGATAAGATAGCATATTATGTTGAACTAAGTCTTGGTAGTTATGTGCCCTACCCCTAGTATTATCACAGAATAAATAATAGTACTAGAACACAAGGATCAGCAAACTTGCGAGTTTAAACTTAGTTACAACGTCTCTAATGTTCATAATACACGCCTCGAAAGTGACCTTCGTGAAAAGAAATTATATGGCTCGCCGTATAAATTTTTGTTTCATGTAATCAAAATGCACCTTACGTCCGCGTTCGAGATTACTTAGCCCGTTCCCCGGCTTTCTTAAGGCCGACCTACTGTAGGGTTAGGTTTTGTGAAAAAGCAAATAGAATCCTTTGATATTAGTTGGTATATAGTAGAATAGACCGAGGTGTTATGCAATGTATTAGAATTTTTTTCATCATCTAACATCTAGGCCTTGGACGAATATTTGTAGGCTAATTTGTATGGCTCTCTATGTATACTTGTTCCGTGCGGGATTCGAATCCGTGGCCCCAGCGTTGCAACTATGATAGAATAGAATAGAATCATTCTAACAGTGGTAGAGACACGCGGCAGCTTTTGCTGTCGCACGGATGGACTGACTAGAACCGGGTTGGTACCACGACCTGTTGGTGGACATGGTACCACAGAATACCAGAGTGAAGTAGAAGTTTACTTCAGCATTTCGCCTGGTGAATGCAGGTGGCCGGAGGCCCAATCCCCCCTCCCCTCAAAATGGTAGCGGAATTAAATATAAGACTACCCCAGGAGGGTACCAGCATCCCTGGAGAATCCCTCGCTGAGCATCGACGCCCAAGCTATGTTACGTACGTTTGCGTGTACGTCAGAGAGGACATCTGTTTTCGACGCCTCGGCAGTCTTGAAGGTACAGACCTATCCATCTTATGGCTACGCATAGACAGCGACAACCATCCACGCGTCTACGGGTGCCTCTATAGGTTCCATAGCGGTAATGCCGACACAGACTGACTCATCAACCACGTCCAAATGGCTGCAGACTCCGTGCTACAACAAGTCCCATCCGCAGAGATCGTGATACTCGGTGATTTTAAGGCCCACCACGCTGAATGGCTTTGTTCCTGTTTAACCGATAATGCGGGTAGATCTGCTTATTGCCTTGGCATATGGTCTAACACAACTGGTTACTTCGCCTACGCGGATCCCAGATGTGGAAGACCATTTACCTTCCCTGTTGGACCTTCTGCTGACCTCTCATCCGGACGGATATCAGGTCTCCGTCGATGCCCCTCTGGGCTCTTCGGACCATTGTCTGATCCGGAGTACGGTGCCACTCACGCTCCCATCGCAGTTGCGATCTGCAGTTTGCCACCGTGTTTGGCACTATAGATCGGCCAATAGAAAGAAAGAAGAAAGAAAAATATTTATTTGGTACACAAACGTAAAAAACAGTAAGAGACATAAACACAGTAATTTAGTTACAAAGAGAAAAAAATATTTTATGCTATTAGTGCACCAAAAAGGTTTCCACTCAGCGTTAAATTCACGAAGTTTAATAATAAAAAACTTCATGAAAGCTGATTTTCAGTGGAACCTATATATAAGAAGGTAGATGGCGATACCGTCAGCTTACCCAAATATCTTAAAAACCAAGTAACAGATCTTAAAACTATGAAACAATGATGGTAAAAACAAAAAACGAAAACAACAAGGTTATAAAAAAATCGTAATAAAACCAACAAAGGTACACCATACCATAAAGGTGTGTATGTGTGTGTGTGTGTGTGTGTGTGTGTGTGTGTGTGCGTGTGCGTGTGCGTGTGCGAGTGCGTGCCTGCGTGTGAGAGAGGGATGTGGAGACAGGGATAGAAAATGATGAGTCACAACTAAGTGCTAGACTTTTGTAAGGAGAGCAAAAACATTTTAAATTTTAACTTGAATGAATTTATGGTTTTCGAGTTTCTTATCGGGGGGGAATATCATTCCAGCACTTAGTAGCGGGAAAACAAAAACTACCACGGAAAGCAGCAGTGTTATACGGTGTGTTATCGCGGTGCTGCTCTAACGCAACGCTGTGAGAAATTGAGCTTGTCGTATAAGTAAGAAGGTTCCCCAGTTTTAACCACTCCGAAGAGCAGGGAGGCGAGGTGAAGCTTCCGTCTGGTGGACATGTTCATCAAGTCGCGTCGATTTAGGAATGGAGTGACATGAGATCGAGGTGGTATTGAAAAACAGAAACGTGCGCAAGCGTTTTGTATTCGTTGTAACAGTTTTTTAGTTCTTGCCAATAAGTATTCACCAAAAACTGCGTCACCATACGACAACTTTGACAAGATGAGAGTTTCACACAACTTAATGTGCATATCCACAGTCAAGTACTCGTGAATTTTGTATAAGACTTTAACAGTCTTATTCATAAAAATCCCTTAAAATGGCGTTATAACACTCTTTAGTTAAAATGCTCATTAGTACTAATAAACCTATTATAAAATTCTGTATTCATAAACGTTCTATAAACCTCTTTTAGTTAAATCGTACTTAAGAAATACTTTAGTTTTATTATGTTGTCATTCTGATGAATCCATAGACTAGCGCCGGTAAAAAAAAAAGTTTGACAGCAAAATGTCACATTTGCGTCAAATTAAGCGCGTTGTTTTCTTCATTGATATTATGGAGTGTAGAGTATAAGGAGAACCATCTCTATATATGAAAAGTGTCCCTAAAAACGTGTCCAATAAGGGTGGCGCTGCAGTAGCATAGGATAGATTTAAAAAAAGCGCCAAAAGTAATTAGAATAAGATGGAGAAATAAACAAGGACCGACCAATCCGCTTGGTTTTGTACTACGTAAATAGTTGAGATTTTGTATACTGGCATTTTACTAACAACTCTAGTCATGAAATTTTTTAAATATTTGAATTCAGCTGACTTCACTCCGTTCACAACAGCTATCTTCATATCGTAGTTTTTCCGACGCCAGCGCTATTGTGGTAGGTTTTGGAACCTCTATTTTCAGTAAATAGTAGGACACTTTTTCAGCTTTCGCCCCTTATAAGATGGTTCTCCTTCTACTCTACACTCCATAATTGATATAAGAAGAGTAGAGGATAAGCTGTAAATTGCATATATATTTTTTGGTTATACAAATATCATGCAAACATGAACCTTGCCAACAAAAATATATCTGTCTCATTCTCACACGTTATGATTTTCAAATGTAAAAAGAGATAAGTACATATCTTAGACTTCAATTTTCTGTTGCCAGTTTTCATAAATGTCACCAAGCTCCACCTTGAAGCATGACGCGCCATTTTAGGATGACGTTCATTTGTGGTAGTTCGTCTGTCATCTAAGCCTTGTTCGGAGTTATTTCGCAGTGTTACAGTGAATTTTGACTATTTTGGAGCTTTTTTGTTCATTAGTAAAGGGTAGTTGAGCAAAAACAACATGACAAAGTGTTGCATCAATGGATGTAATTCAAATTCTGGTAAAAATGAAGAAGGATTGTCATTTTTCAGGTTAGTTGTAACTTTTTTCCTTAATTGTATATTTTTCGTGTGAATTGCGTTTCGTGTTCATGTTATGGGTTCTAAATCGTGTTTCCCGCTATTATCTAGAATTTCCAATGACTATTATCATGTAAATTTAAACAAGTAATCATTTTGATTGTTTACATTTTTACATAGTGTTGTCCTTACGTGTTGTCATGTTTTGAAATTATCGATATAAATTTTAACAATATTTTTTTATTAAACTGGCTTTACGGCTCTGGGTTCTAGCCCTTCTGAGCCTGTTTAACAATAATATTAATGTAGTCATGATCAAATAACGTTTTAGATACGTAAACTGTATATTTAATCAAACAATCGATTGGGAGCCTTTCGTATAAGAAAATAACTTGAAAATAGTGTAAATCGTAAATTTTCTATGATAGTTTTTTTCATCAAATATTTGATGATGTTAAAATTATTTTTGACTGGTACTTAACGATTTAACAGTGGTAGAGTCACGCGGCAGCTTTTGCTGTCACACGGATGGGCCGGCTCGAACCGGGGTGGTACCACGACCTCACAGAAAACCAGCGTGAAGTAGAGGTTTACCTCTGCGTTTCGCTTGGTGAGTGCAGGTGGCCGGAGGCCCTTTTTACTGGAAATGAGGCATTCCATCTTAGTCCTCACGGGTGACAACGCATCTACATTTTGACTTGTAATTGAGGATAGATGTAGATGTCTATGGGCCGCAGCAACCACTTACCATCAGGTGGACTGTGTGCTCGTTTGTCACCTTATCCAATTTAAAAAAAAAATGCATAATATTTATTTTAGGTTGCCAAAAAATGAAGGCCTTCAAAAGTTGTGGATTGAAAATATAGGCCAAGAAAACATAAAACCTGCAGTAGTAAGAAGAATATGCTCCTTGCATTTTGAAAAAGAATGTATAAATAGAACGCTGGATGTAGTTCGGCTTAAAGGTGATTTGGTTCATGTCTAAAATAAATTTTCTGACTAAATAATATTATTTCGTCACGAATAAATGATTTTAATCAGTATACATTATTGTTATTTTATTTATTTTTAATCCTTACTCTCTCGTTTACCTCCAGTATCCTTAGTGGTGGATTACGCTACTGGTGGAAGTCATTACAACTTGCAGGTTGTAAACACTATAAAATTGATATTTTGTGGTGTTACACAAATGGGATATAATGAGAAATGAGTATGGAAGTGGAAGTCTGAAGTGGCGCAGCCGCCCCTATTGATCGAAATGTTGCATGGAAATTGGTTGTCGTATGGTATGAACATGGGATGCTGAAGATTGAGGAATACGTTAGGATAGTTAAATGATTAATGGATTGTGTGAACGGTGGTATGGTTAGAAAGGGGCTGCTCAACTCGATTAGATTACTGAGATAAATAAATAAATAATCTTTATTATAAAAAAAAAGAGAGATGACGGCTAGTAACTATGTATGAAAGAACACATGCTCCACAAACTTTAAATAAATCAAGATAAAAGTCAGTCCACTGCACGTTCATGGTGACTTGAACTGGTAACCGACCATTACCACGAAAGAAAGGTGTTGTTGGATCTTTATGGCGGCTTGGAAGTTAAGAGCGAGCGCTAGTCCGTGCAGATATAGTTGAAAGAAAACTTGATGGTGTCTCAGATCACAGTACGTAAAGCGAAGCGTGAAGGTACAGGACTTGCGCTCCCAACTAACTTCCCAGCCGCTATAAAGTCTATATATATGATATAATTCACGCACCCTGGACGCATACCGTTGGGGCTGGTTCGATATGGTGCACGACAAAACTACTGGAAAAAACTTAGGGGAGACTTCTACCTAGTAGTGGGACAGCATGGGCTAGAAAAAAAAACCTAACAAAGCCTAATACATTGCCTATAGTGGTGGTTTCGTTAATCTCTGCAGAGAAGAAAAAAAATGCATGCGTCGACCCAGGGACGCACGGATGGAGTGCTTATGTGCAGATTGCCGTCGTTACGAAAAAACGTTAGCTCGTTGCACGAACTCATTATAATATTCTGGTGCACGTCGTATACGTCTTCTGAAAATAAAGGAGTTAAAGCTCCAATCAAGTGCTCTTTACTTGGTCTCTTCGCTCACTTTTGACTGTTGCTTCACCATATCTTAAAGCAATTACAGTTTCAAAACTTTCCTATTCTGAGTTGAACGTAAGATTTATTTATTTATCATCTCAATACAACTATTATTACAGGATTAACCCAATTCAATAGTGTAGTGATCTAATATCTGTTTATTTAATATATACCTATGAGATGGATGGTACGTCATAATTTATATAGCATCGATACTGAAAATATCGACAAAAACAACGCTATTTCTTGTGGGTGGAGCATAGGGTGGAGTCGTCGCCATATTTGAGAAACACTTGACTTCAGGTCACGTGACCACATGCCATATCCCCTATTTTTCTTATATCTATGGTTTTCTTATATCGGTTCAAGAAATTGATTTGAGTTATATTTTTTACTCAATAGTAATGGAAAACAGTACAAGTAAAAAGCGGCAAAGAAGCGAAATTTGACTGGAGGAAGATAAGGTTAGTACGTAACTAAAGTAATTGTCTTCATAGGTGCTTAGTACACAAGTGTTAGTTCACTGTGTTGTTATAATAATATCCTTTTTCTTTCCATAGCATTTATTAATGGATTTGGTAAGAGAGCGTGTATTAGTGATTGAAAATAAAAATACTCATACAAATAGGAACTCAAAAAACCTTATTATGCAGAGCTATTTTTGTCTTAGAGTATTAAACTAACAGGAGACGACATTGGAGAGCGTTCCCCGCTGTCAAAAGTACGAGAGCGCGGATCATTCCCGTTATATAAAACTAGTTGCGCCGCGTACGGCGTCACTTACCAAGTAGTCGTAAGCGTGAGTTGACCTCCAGAAAAATGCCGAGTTGCAGTGTGTTTTCTTGTAAAAAAAAGATCACAGACCTCAAATATACAAAAGACGGCGTTTCCTTTCATCTTTAAGTATTTATTTTGATTTCAATAATTAATATAAGCATTAAATCACGAAAATTCTGATTAATATAGCTGAGCAGGTAGTGTTGCCAACTTAAAGTATTAATACTACAGTAAGGACTTTTGCACTACTAGGACATAATTAAATTTTGCTTAATTGTAGACAAATATCGTTTCTCTTTGTTCTAATTACACAAGACAAAATCGTGTTATTGAATAGTCTTAAATTCATCAATATTATTGTGATCTATTTGCAAAACTATATTATTTCAAACAACATTAATAATCTTTAATTGTTTTTAACAAAATGAAAACATCAATTTAAATTGTTTTATTGTATACATTATACATTTAAAACATTTTAAATAGATATTTTCATTTCATTATGTTACGTTATGAAACGAAAAGAAGGGGAATTTCGAGTATATAATGGTATCATCAAGACTATAATAGTGATGTTCACTGTAATCTTTAGTGTTGATGTTTTTATTTGACTATAAGTAATACTTTGTTATATAATACCAATGTGTTATTTAAAATTCTTTTTTGTACAATGTTTTAAAAAGATCTTTGGTTTTACAGTTTTCCAAAAGATCCTTACAGGTGCCAAGTTTGGATAAAAGCATGTGGCAATCATATAACCTGGGTACCTAAACGAACAAGCACTATTTGTTCCGAGCATTTTGATCAATCGGTTTTCGTAATCCAATCAAATAATAAAAGGAAACTAAATGAAACTGCTGTACCGACTTTGAAATTATTGGAAGTAAGTTTATTATTTTGCTGCAGGTTTATTTTACATTATGAAGGATAAAAGTTAAAACATGTAACAAATCGAAATGGAAGGTTTAGTGAACAATATTTATTCATTTTAAAATGTTATTTACAAGTTTATCGTCTTAGATGGTGTCAACCAAATTGTTGTTTTCAGATGAGACACGAATTATTAGCGCTTAAATAAATAAATAAGGACAAACAAATAATTTCAGTGTCATATTGCATACCTTAAGAGGATTGTGAAGCTGTAAATTTTCATACAAAAAGCGATAAAGTTTTCCCCCCCGTAAATATGGTCCAATTTTAATAATTTTTGGAAATGTTGTAGATATGACAAAAAACTAGGCCCGTACGTTTTTATTTTAAAGAAATATTGTATACAGTATAAGTTATTAGCATCTAAATATCTATATTTTTGACTTAAAAACTTCCTCGAGCGTTTTTATTTTTTTTTAATTAAGCTAAACTGATTACTAAAAAAGTAAAACGTACAGGCGTAGATTAAAGTGTACTGAATCGAATAAGACCAAAATTGTCTTATTTTGTAAAGTTTTAGGGGGGTAAAAACGTTATCACCGGAAACAATATTTCAAAAAGAAAATGTAGGCAATTGCCTTCAAGACTTGCAACTCTCTCTATTGCACGATACGGGTCGGGGGGCAGGGGCATATTGTAGTGATGTTAGGGGTGGTGGGGTGTGAATACCAGTATTTTACGATTATGTTGTAAAAATAAAAGTTATATTTGTAAAATGAGCCGTGGTAGCTCAGATCGTTAACGCTCGCTATAAGTTTCACAGTAGGTACACAAGAAACCCGGGTTCGATCCCCGCCGGCACCAATGAAATTGTTAATTGCAATTTTAAGTGCTGATTTACCACGTGCTCGGCGGTGAAGGAAAACATCGAGAGGAAACCTGAATGTCTGACAAATAAAAAAAAATATATTTCGAAGACATGTGAAATTCGCCAACACCCAATGGGGCAGCGCGACGGACCTTTCCTTGCCCTAAAACCCTCTCAGAAATGAGAGGAGGCCTGTGCCCAGCATTGGGACATGTATATAGGCTGTAACTTTTAGAGGTGTTATCGATATTATTATCGCCTAGGGAGGAGAAAATAATATTGATAACCTAGAAAGACAATACCACTCATGAAAAAGTTAATGTCTGTGATTATTCAGTGTTTATCGATTATTTAGTTATTAATTTAGTTTTTATTGAATAAGGACATTAAATTAAAAATATTTATCGTTTACAATAAAGTGGGTAGGCAAATAAATAAAAAGTAACAACTTGAAGAAATTATTATTGTTTATTATTACATATTACTTAATTACACTCTTTCTCGAACTGCCATTTCTCTAGGAACTCGAGGGTCAATCATTTCTAGTAGGTAATAAACATTAAAAATTAAATGAGTAAAGTCTTGGCTGCATTTTTGTTGCCCAAAAGTGATCATGGTTTATTAAATTAAGTACGAAAACATGAAAAAGTTGTGTCCATACTACGAAAAAACAAAATTGCCTACCAGTGATATGTAATTATCCCTGGACCTGATAATAGTAATCATGGTTTCTTTTTCTTTTTGTCCTTCTCGTATCAAACAAAATTTGATCTGTTTTTAGTTATGGCCTCCAAATGTAGCATATTAGAATCAGAAATAAGACATTTTCATTTAGAGAATCATGTCTAATAAACTCATCGGGAGTTGTCCCTAAATAATAATCTTCGGAATCAATAAACAGTCCACACTCCCAAACTTTTAGATTATGTTTCCTAATCTTCATTCCTTGCAGAATATTAAATTAATGAATTGCAATCGAAATATTTTTTTATTTGCTAAATGATTTATTTCTACAATTCTTCGCCCATACAACTTATCTGACTCAATCTTGACTAACTCTGGTTCAATAATTAGCTCGACAGTCGAAGACGTGTGATGTATTATATATATATACATCGTCCTTGCACATTACTGTCTGGTAATTATTTGTCTATCTCGGAGTCACTGAAAAATAAATGGAAGCATAATAGTTTAAATTATATTTTATTGCTAACTAATGCGGGTGAAGTCGTGGGTGAAAAACTAGTTTACCTATATAATTCGGTTCATCGTTTAAATTTCTGTGAGAGCGTAGTCGATCCCCGGTCGAGCCGACCCACTCGTGCTACAACTATACTACTAATATAGCTGCAGCATGGCTATACCACGTATAGAAATTTTACTAATCAAATCTTTGTATCTCGAAAATTTTAGCATTTTCCTTTGATTCATCGGAATTCCACAGTAACAGTTATACGAACAACTTCTTCTAACGGACTAATATTATTACTGGACAAGTGGTAAAATTAAAAATTTTGTACAACCGATTTCAATAAAACTCAATTACAACATAATATATGTAATGGTTGAAATGATTTCCATAAAATTTGGATGAAACCAACTGTGAACAAGAAAAGAATAGGTAAGTATTCAAAATCGGTCCGGAGAAATCGGTGAACATATAACAACATATAAAAATAAAACAAATATACATACAGCCGAATATAGAACCCCCTCCGTTTTTGTAGTCAAATCAACATCAGCTATCCCATACTTCTATATTTTGTGGAATAAATTTCGGTCTATCTCCTACCAGTCAACCAATGTACATACAATAGTATGTAAGGTGGTAAGGTACGCGATCAAAGTAAGTATAATTTATTATAAGTAAGTAAGTACGCCTACTTACCTGTTGCCCGTCCTTTCGATTTACGAACCAAATTGCATATTTTTAGTTTTGTCTCTAATCTTTCTCTTCTATTCTAAAATGTTTAAAATTATTTTAGTTGATTGAATGTAATACACATCTTATAATCACTCACATAGTATATAGGTAGATACTTACATAAAAAAATAACAGCCCACTTCTATAAGTTATATGTAGTAAGTCCCCACGTCTACATAGACTATGCAATGTAATAAAATTGCAAAGTAACACAAACAAATTCATTATGTAACTTGTTGTAAATGTACGCAAATATAGGCTATGAATGAATAAACGCTCCTCCTGCTGGTATCGTAGTGTGCGTTGTGTTGAGCCCGGCGGGAGGCAGAGGCAGAGCGTGCGTTATGCCGGCCACATACGTAGCGGTATACCTGTACGGTATACCGGAACTGAAGGCTTGTGCAAGTATACCGAACGTCCATAGTGACCACACACGATTCAAGTATGCCTGTGCAGTCTCAGTTCTGCGCCTGTAACAAACCGAAGAAGTCGTGTTGTGCAGTATAATATATAAGTATTTTGTGAAATATGCCACCGGCACCCACAAATGATGACGTTTTGGCTATTGTTGGTTTGGTGCTAGCTATTAAGAAAAAAGAGAAGTGTAAGAAGAAACGTTCTGTATGGTGGAAAGAATGGTTACTGAAAAGAAATAAGTATTCCCACACCAACCTTTTAAATGAATTGAAATTCGCTCCGAAGGACTGGCACAATTATTTGCGTATGGATGAAAACACATATTTGGAACTCTTGTCCTTAGTAACGCCGTTGATACAAAAGAATGACACGATAATGCGTCCAGCGATAATACCGCATGAGAGGTTAACAGCAACTTTGAGATTCCTGGCGACTGGTAGAAGTTACGAAGATCTCAAGTTTTCTACAATAATATCACCTCAAGCTCTAGGCATCATTATCCCTGAGACATGTAACGCTATCTATGAAGTACTTCGCACAAACTATTTGAAGGTAAGTAAAACTACAAGATTATAATCAAAAGTTTACTTTTATAAAAAAAAAATAGAGAGGCAAAGTCATAGTTAGTTTTCATCGTTAAATTGAGAAAATAAAGTCACCTTGGACATGTTTTCGGTGGAAAGTGAACCCGATAATTGAAGGCTGGCATCCGAGATTTGAGGGTCTGGCCTAGTTGGTGCATTTGAACGTATTTCATGAAAATATGTCGGTTGACTCTGCTGAGATTGTAAATTATAATTTATATTTCTGGTATTTGAGTAATGAGGTTCCGATAACATCTGCTGCTGATGGATTTGTTGTGGTACCTGATTTAGCAGAGTTGAACTTGTAAGCTTGTGTGATATCGTTAAGTTACCAAATTGTGCCTCAAATAACGTATCAGTAATAATTTTTTCTGCAAACAATCTCTGTTCTCTGGGCAAGTCACGCAATTTTATTGCCACCATTTTGCCAAAAACGTCGCAACCATCTTCGGGTACAGCCGGACGTTTGAAATGATCACGCACCGACAGAAGAACATCTTCAGTTACGGAATCATAATTTGAAGTCCTTTTTGTCGGCCTTGACCGGTTTCTTGAAGGTGTCGGTGGGTGTAGACTTTGGACGACTATAGAAGACGTTGATGCATGTGGACTTTGAATGGCGTCAGAAGAAGACTCAGTGTAGATTTCAACTCCATTAGTTTCAACTTCCTCTGTTTCTTCTGTCTGTAACAATAAGTTAAATATAAGTATTTTTTATAAAACACGTGGGTAAAAAGTTTAAGTATTAGTTATTAAGAGTTTTTTGCGTATTTGTTTCAGTTTCCGAAAACAGAAGAAGATTGGAAAGATATCGCAAAAACCTTTGAAGACAGATGGAATTTTCCTCACTGTATCGGCTCAATCGACGGGAAACATATAGATATTATTCCACCGAGTGAAAGCGGATCTTATTATTACAATTACAAAGGGCGGCATAGTATGGTTCTGTTAGCAATTGTGGATGCCAAATATCGATTTATTATGTGCGATTTTGGCACAAATGGCAGAGTATCAGATGGCGGTGTTCTGCAAAATACAGTTTTCTACAAGAAACTTGAGAAAAATCTGTTAAAGATTCCGGTGGAAGAAAAAATTAACAACAGCTTAAAACTATTGCCATACGTTTTCGTAACTGATGATGCGTTTCCTTTGAGGTGTGATATGATGAAGCCATTTAGACAAGCGGACTTGAATTCACAAGATAGAAAGATCTTCAATTACCGTTTATCTCGAGCGAGGCGCATAGTTGAAAATGCGTTCGGTATATTGGCGGCTAGGTTCAGAATTTTCCACACACAAATTAATATAGAACCAAATAATATTGAATCTGTAGTAATGGCGAGTTATGCTTTGCACAACTTTTTAATCGCTCATTCACGTAATCACTACTCGCCTTCTGAATGTTTTGACCAAGAAAATGCAGAAAATGGAACTATCTTGCCAGGGTTACATGCGGGTGACCACATGATCCCATTAAATAGAAGGGGATATGGGAATACTGCACTCAATGCAAAGAATATTCGGGAACAATTTATGGATTACTTTAGTAATGAAGGCAGTGTTCCTTGGCAAAATAATTTCATAAATTAAAAAAAATTAATAAATAGTAATAGAATTGAATTTTATTTTGTTTAATTTTTTGTGAAGCCAGAACAAAAATCTTACCGTAGATTCCTCCGTAGATTCCTCAGTCAGGTTCGATTGCGATGTTCTTGGTGTCTCTTGGTCGCGGATAAAATGCAATTTATCGTAGTACCATAGACTCGGCACGTATACATCGTTGATGCCTGCCCCTGATTTCTTCGAATTTTCGACTTTTTTGTGTTCTTTTCGGTAATTTGTCCTGTAGGTATTAATTTTTCGAATCACTGATTCCCGATTCGCGTCCGGCTCTATTTCTTTCAAAACATCTACCAATTGTTGGTATGCAGCGTTCTTTTTGTCGCGAATATGGTATTCTTTACTTTTTATTTGCCATAGACATGGTAACTTCCTATATAAATCTATAAACTCTTCTAATTTCTCTCTATTACTGCGGCGTGAATCGACAGACATTTTGGCGCGAAAATAAACACAAACCGACCGAAGCAGTGGCGCGCGTGCGACTGAAGCGTTCCGACACACACGCTCATGCATACTTGCACAAACCAGTTTGCGCAGGTATACAGATCGTAGTTTTGAACTGCCTACCAGACTTGTGCAAGTCAGGAAACTTGTACAAGTTTTATCACACACACGCTCCGGTATACATGTACAAGCCTTCAGTTCCGGTATACCGTTCAGGTATACCGCTACGTATGTGGCCGGCATTATGAAACAGATAGCATTTTTGAAAATACCTACTCGCGTCGCGTATCGGCACTTCACAATCCTCTTAAGCGAAAGCGCAAGGTAATGTTCTACTATCGCCTAAAAATTAAAATTCCAACATTTTATCGAATAAAATCGTATCTAGCAATCATATTATACATATAAATTATATAAAAAGCACATTGTTAGAAAGATAAATGATTGTTGAACTTATTAATAATTTTTTTAAATCGATTAATTGCTATTTTTAAATAAAAAAAAGGAGTTTTAGTGGCTTATGGTGTGGATTTATCATGTCCCTGTTGCTTGTAAACACTATAACTTTTGAAAATATCAATTGTTTAACTCAATCTATTTTTTAATCTCTTCATCTATCATGTGGGAAGCCACTGAATGTAAATGGCAGTGTAATTTTGTTTTGTTTAGCTATAATTAATTTTTTTCGGCTCCAAAATGGCGAAATTTTCGTTGATTTGGTTGCCTCGTATATAAATTGTTTCTGTAAATGGGGATCTACAGCCACAGAGTAGTTTAGTTCACAGAGTACCTTTGTATTAAGTTTAGTTCGGCTTCGGTCATAGATAAGAGTGTATATAGCTTCAGGCGCCGTCGTTAGTGGACATTGTTTCGGTTGTTTTCAGCGGCTCAAAAAGATCGCTGTACAAATACACAATATTCGAATAACCAAATTTCTTAAATACTTGATTATAATAATAATAAGAGATTTTTTTATTACAATATTTAAAAGCACAGAATAAATAATAGTAGTACGTACTAAAAGTAAGTAGTATAATTTTTTTTGTCATGGTTGACATTTTCATGCTTTTCAAGGGTGTTGAAACCGATAGGGTTTTCGAAATGTAAATCCAAGATGGCGGCCGCAATAGGTATCAATTTTTTCATCATGGGTGTCATTTTCATGGTTTTCGAGGGTGCTGAAGCCGATAGTGCTGTCGAAATGTAAATCCAAGGTGGAGGCTGCAATAGGTTTAAAATTTTTCATCATAGGTGTCATTTTCATGGTTTTCGAGGGTGTTGAAGCTGATAGTGCTGTCGAAATGTAAATCCAAGATGGCGGCTGAATTAGGTACCAATTTATTCATCATGGGTGTCATTTTCATGGTTTTCGAGGGTGTTGAAGCCGATAGTGCTGTCAAAATGTAAATCCAAGATGGCGGCTGCAAAATATATCAATTTTTTCATCTTGGATGTCATTTTCATGGTTTTCCAGGGTGTTGAAACCGATAGTGCTGTCGAAATGTAAATCCAAGATGGCGGCTGCAATAGGTACCAATTTTTTCATCGTGGGTGTCATTTTCATGGTTTTCGAGAGAGTTGAAGCCGATAGGGTTGTCAAAATGTAAATCCAAGGTGGCGGCTGCAATGGGTTTCAATTTTTTTTTATCATGGGTGTCATTTTCATGGGTTTCGAGGGTGTTGAAGCCGATAGTGCTGTCGAAATGTAAATCCAAGATGGCGGCAGAAGTAGATACCAATTTTTTCATCATGGGTGTCATTTTCATGGTTTTCGAGGGTGTTGAAGCCGATAGTGCTATCGAAATGTAAATCCAAGATGGCGGCTGCAATAGATATAAATTTTTTCATCATTGGTGTCATTTTCATGGTTTTCGAGGGTGTTGAAGCCGATAGTGCTGTCAAAATGTAAATCCAAGATGACGTCTGCAAAATATATCAATTTTTTTCATCTTGGGTGTCATTTTCATGGATTTCGAGGGTGTTGAAACCGATAGTGCTATCGAAATGTAAATCCAAGATGGCCGCTGCAATAGATTTTTTTTTATAGGATAAGGGTGACAAACGAGCACACAGTCCACCTGATGGTAAGTGGTTGCTGCGGCCCATAGATATCTACATCTATCCTCGTTTGCGAATCAAAATGCAGATGCGTTGTCACCCGTGAGGACTAAGATGGAATGCCTCATTTCCAGTAAAAAGGGCCTCCGGCCACCTGCACTCACCGAGCGAAACGCAGAGGTAAACCTCTACTTCACGCTGGTATTCTGTGAGGTCGTGGTACTACCCCGGTTCGAGCCGGCCCATCCGTGCGATAGCAAAAGCTGCCGCATGGCTCTACCACTGTTCAAAATATCAATTTTTTCATCATGGGTGTAATTTTCATGGTTTTCGAGAAAGTTGAAGCTGATAGGGTTGTCGAAATGTAAATCCAAGGTGGCGGCTGCAATGGGTATCAATTTTTTCATCATGGGTGTCATTTTCATGGGTTTCGAGGGTGTTGAAGCCGATAGTGCTGTCGAAATGTAAATCCAAGATGGCGGCTGAAGTAGGTACCAATTTTTTCATCATGGGTGTCATTTTCATGGTTTTCGAGGGTGTTGAAGCCGATAGTGCTATCGAAATGTAAATCCAAGATGGCGGCTGCAATAAATATAAATTTTTTCATCATTGGTGTCATTTTCATGGTTTTCGGGGGTGCTGATGCCGATAGTGCTGTCGAAATGTAAATCCAAGGTGGCGGCTGCAATAGATATCAAGTTTTTCATCTTGGGTGTCATTTTCATGGTTTTCGAGGGTGTTGAATCCGATAGTGCTGTCGAAATGTAAATCCAAGATGGCGGCTGAAGTTGGTACCAATTTTTTCATCTCGGGTGTCATTTTCATGGTTTTCAAGAGTGTTGAAGCCGATAGTGCTGTCGAAATGTAAATCCAATATGGCGGCTGCAATAGGTATCAATTTTTTCATCATGGGTGTCATTTTTATGGTTTTCGAGGGTGTTGAAGCCGATAGTGCTGTCGAAATGTATTTAAACTACTTTAATAATTCCGTATAATCATGTTATACGTAATTTTTTTAATGCGCTTAAGGTATGCCCAATTGGATTTACCAATATATTTATAATCTATTATTATTATTAAATATATACAGAGTACTACACTTTTGTACTGTAGAAAACAAAATATAATTGGTAAATCCAATCAAGCATACCTTAAGCGCATAAAAAAATACGTATAACATGATCATGAACATGAGTAGTTTAAATACATTTCGACAGCACTATCGGCTTCAACACCCTCGAAACCCATGAAAATGACACCCATGATGAAAAAGTTGATACCCATTGCAGCCGCCACCTTGGATTTACATTTCGACAGCACTATCGGCTTCAACACCCGCGAAAACCATGAGAATGACACCCATGATGAAAAAATTTATATCTATTGCAGCCGCCATCTTGGATTTACATTTCGACAGCACTATCGGCTTCAACACCCGCGAAAACCATGAGAATGACACCCATGATGAAAAAATTTATATCTATTGCAGCCGCCATCTTGGATTTACATTTCGACAGCACTATCGGCTTCAGCACCCTCGAAAACCATGAAAATGACGCCCATGATGAAAAAATTGATATCTATTGCAGCCGCCATCTTGGATTTACATTTCGACAGCACTATCGGCTTCAACACCCTCGAAAACCATGAAAATGACACCCAAGATGAAAAAAATTATATCTTTTGCAGCCGCCATCTTGGATTTACATTTCGACAGCACTATCGGCTTCAACACCCTCAAAAACCATGAAAATGACATCCATGATGAAAAAATTGGTACCTAATTCAGCCACCATCTTGGATTTACATTTCAACAGCACTATCGGCTACAACACCCACGAATACCATGAAAATGACACCCATGATGAAAAAATTGGTACCTAATTCAGCCGCCATCTTGGATTTACATTTCAACAGCACTATCGACTTCAACACCCTCGAAAACCATGAAAATGACACCCAAGATGAAAAAAATTATATCTTTTGCCGCCGCAATCTTGGATTTACATTTCGACAGCACTATCGGCTGCAACACCCTCGAAAACCATGAAAATGACACCCATGATGAAAAAATTGGTACCTATTTCAGCCGCCATCTTGGATTTACATCTCGACAGCACTATCGACTTCAACACCCTCGAAAACCATGAAAATGACACCTAAGATGAAAAAAAATATATCTTTTGCAGCCGCCATCTTGGATTTAGATTTCGCCAGCACTATCGGCTGCAACACCCTCGAAAACCATGAAAATGACACCCATGATGTAAAAATAGGTACCTAATTCAGCCGCCATCTTAGATTTACATTTCAACAGCACTATCGGCTTCAACACCCTCGAAAACCATGAAAATGACACCCATGATGAAAAAATTGGTACCTAATTCAGCCGCCATCTTGGATTTACATTTCAACAGCACTATCGGCTTCAAGACCCTCGAAAACCATGAAAATGACACCCATGATGAAAAAATTTATACCTATTGCAGCCGCCATCTTGGATTTACATTTCGACAGTACTATCGGCTTCAACGCCCTCGAAAACCATGAAAATGACACCCATGATGAAAAAATTAGTACCTAATTCAGCCGCCATCTTGGATTTACATTTCCACAGCACTATCGGCTTCAACACCCGCGAAATGACACCCAAGATGAAAAAATTTATACCTATTGCGGCCGCCATCTAGGATTTACATTTCAACAACCCTATCGGTTTCAACACTCTCGAAAACCATCAAACTGTCACCCATGACAAAAAAATTGATACTACTTACTTTTAGTACGTACTAATATTATTTATTCTGTGCTTTTAAAATATTGTAATAAAAAAATCTCTTATTAATATAATAATCAGGTATTTAAGAAATTTAGATATTCGAATATTGTGTATTTGTACAGCGATCTTTTTGAGCCGCTGCAAACATCCGAAACAATGTCCACTCACGACGGCGACTGACCAGTATATAAAAAGTACTCTGTGCGTCGAACTGAGTGAGTGAGTAAACTACTCTGTGGCTTTAGCTCCCTTTACAGAATTAATTTACATACAAGGGTACCAAATCAACAAAAATTTCGCCATTTTGGAGCCGAAAAAAATTAATTATAGCTAAACAAAACAAAATTACACTGCCATTTACATTCAGTGGCTTCCCACATGATAGATGAAGAGATTAAAAAATAGATTGAGTTAAACAATTGATATTTTCAAAAGTTAGAGTGTTTACAAGCCTTGCGGACTTGATAAATCCACACCATAAGCCACAAAAACCCCTTTTTTATTTGTAAATAGCAATTAATCAATTTAAAAAAAATATTAATAAGTTCAACAATCATTTATCTTTCTAACAATGTGCTTTTTATATCATTTATATGTATAATATGATTGCTAGATACGATTTTATTCGATAAAACGTTGGAATCTTAATTTTTAGGCGATAGTAGAACATACCTTGCGCTTTCGCTTAAGGTATGCAATATTACCGCTTTTTACGAAGACATTAATTATTTTTCAATCCTAAGTAAAATGACGAAAAAAAGTATGTTTGGTTAAGCGTAAACTTCAACCAAGAGATAGCAAATGTTTATTTTTTTTAATTGCTCCATTCCATTGCTGCGTAAAGGAAGGACAAAAACAAATAAACAAAAAATCACACTTTCACATTTATAATATTATATTAGTATGGATTGTCAAGAATGATGTATAAACTTTTGAAACCGGTTTACAATCGGCTTTTTGAGGGTAGAACTATACACTCCCGCTCTCTTTCTCGCTCTAGTAAATAACGTTTCTGAGTGAACAAAAAGGATAGAAGCACAGGAAAGTGAGATTCCGTGCTGCCAGATGTAGTTCAACCCTAAGCCTTAAAACGGTTTAACTCTATAGGTTGGGTAAAATCTGTAAAATTAGACCGTTTAAAACCCCTATACAAATAACCTTTCCGGTTGGTCATGACATTAAAAATGGTAAAAACATTTCATAGACTAGGCATATTATATATTTTTAAGCATACAGGGACATTATTAAGTGGCGAAGCTTGCGGAGACACTTATTGATTTCACGATGTCTGTCCGTCTGTCCCACGATTATCTCGAGAAGAGTTTCGAATTTTCAAATTCTGTTTTCAGCAATCGATTACTGATCACCCAGGCATCTGAACCTCCTATTTTGAAACTGATTGCTCAACGGCAAAAAAAAAAGCTGATTGCTTCGCCACTTTGCTATGCTGTTATCTTGCTAGGTTTATTTCGATAATGATTACGTTCCACATAACATTGAACGGGCAAACTTGGTGATGGAAAAATATGCAAGCACCAGAATTAGCTACCCCGCAAAAAAAGAGTGATCCCAAAAAGTGTATTCGTTACATATACCAAACTTATTCACTTTAAAAACCAGTTAAAATATAATGTAATACTTTTTCAACTTGTTTTAATTTTGGTAATTTTGTATTATTATATTGTACCTTATGTATTTTTTTTTAATTTACTTTGAATGTAATATTACTCATTAAACATTTTTTCATTTTTATTTTATTTCATTTGCTAATGTAACTTGCATAAAATTTCATCGACATATCCATATCGACAAGGCCCTCGCACTAGTTGTTTATAGTTTATGCACTGTAACGATGAGGCTGGCTTTTCACTATGGGATATAATACATATTATATCCCGAAATATATATTATATCCCGCAATTGGCGTTCACACTGTGAGATATATCTTTTAACCAGTGTGCGTTCGTCATTGGTCATTGGATTACCCCCCTTTACCCCGTACACCTTTCTGCGGGGGCGCGGAACGGTGTGCGGGGTACAGGGGGCAAAATATAATATGAAAATATCGCTCGGTCGATCGAAAAAATATTTATAGCTAGAGATGTAATATATATTATAGCTAAGTGTAAACGGTTCCATATGAAATGTATGGTGAGCGATATTAATTTATATCTCGAGATGTAATATATATTATATTATATCCCGTAGTGAAAAGGGGGCATGAGACATTTATAAGAGATTTTCAAGGTTGTGTGCGTTTTGCTTAATCGTGTGCTCATATTATGCTGTGTGCGTGCGTAACGACGTGGCCCAATGTTTACGATTTGCTTAGTGTGCGTTACCTCGCCTCCCGCTAGAAGTGACAGACTTTTTTGTTTGGAAATTTATGCGCATGGCGTCTCCTGTTAGCTGAATACTCTAAGATTTTTGTCTATCAATGTGTGAAGTGTTTGAAGACGAGTCTTCCACGCAATGATATTCTATATACGGTCAGTTACATAACTATGCAACAGAAGCATGTCACTTTGTCTCTAACTGGCCTGATACATATAAGTTTAAAGTCACTTAACAGTCTTCAGGAAGAGCTATGACAGGAGCCTCCCTATCCAATAGGATTCATTATGATGAAACTTATTGAATAGTAAAGTTGCTGACACAGGTTCAGACTTAAGTTGAAAACTTAAGTAACAGTGGGCAGTCCACATAGCTCATAGAACATAAGATTGGACGGGTTGATATATGAGGAAGTGCAACCAAGTTCTCAGGATTTCTTGCATTAAGATTAGCCCATATTGAATATTAAAATGTTCAACATTTGTGTACATTGTTACATTTTTTTTCCAGTTTCAACAGTATGTGCAAAGGTGGCACTCGGACCCTCCCACAAATAAAATCCCAATGGAGC
Organism: Parnassius glacialis; assembly: GCA_033319125.1. Lineage (NCBI taxonomy): Eukaryota > Metazoa > Arthropoda > Insecta > Lepidoptera > Papilionidae > Parnassius > Parnassius glacialis. Next base: position 32,964,599 of record JAVANC010000028.1, on the reverse strand, counting down.
ATTATTAAAATGACAAAAAAGAAAATTAAGGCTGTTGAACGTAAGAATTTTCTCCAGACTGGTGGTGGTCCACCTCCAACAACAAACCCCGAAAATGCAGATGACATATGTTCATGGCTCCCTAACGAATTTGTCATTGACACAAATGAATTTGATTCTGATGAAATAAATCTGGTATTAGGTATGTTAAGATTCTAAGTTAAAAGTTGCAAATTTTATCTCTACCTAGTGTAAACTTTCATTTGATAAACATTTTTGTTCCTTTTCTGCCTAAATACCTACTAAAGTTTACTTAATGGTATTGTTATCAAAAAAAATCATACTTACATAATATAGTTCATTAGTAATTGAATTATTTATTGCATTGTTTGTAGATTGGGGAGCCATCGCAAAATGAGATCAAAGTGGATGAGATAATTAAACTTGTCAACATTGAAAACAAAGACTTCAGATATTGTAAGCATCAATAATGTATTGAGATAGCAAGTCATTTTTATATTTTTCATATCTAATTTTAATTTTATCTTATTTTACTGTTGTAGGACACAATGAGTACAGTAAAGGGTGTCACAGTAGATATACTTCAGGACATCAGGACGAATTAAGTAAACATGTGCCATACTGGAAATCGAACCCGTAACTTGATTTGTAATTCTGATATTGTTGAAGCCATGGAAGCAGTTATCTCACAGTATGTGGATTGTAAAGTTTAGGGATAAAAGTATTACTTGAATAAAATGAAATGGTCTATTTAAACTTGAATTTTATTTGATGAAACATTTAAGATTAAGTTAATGTAAACAAGTTTCTTTTAACGGTTTTCATTGCTGTAGGTTGTAGCTACTGGCTCACCACCAAAACCACTGTTTACACCTTCTAAGAAACCTGGAAGAAAATATAAAAGTGAGAAAAAGGTATCTTGCAAAATAAATAATTGAAAACTAAAATGTAGCACCTACTTACTGATAGCCTTAATTAGTTAAAATGCCTATTAATAAATGCTCATAGAAGAGCATTATTGCAGTCTCTTCCTCTGGCCTCACCAATTTGAGGTAGAAGTTCAACATCCACAATTGCATTGAGTTTGTCATCATGATCTGAAAATTATATTACAAATATTATTATGTAAAAAAATATTATATTCATAAATGATTAAAATTATTTGTGTGCAAATTACCTTGTACTGAAACTTGTCCTATTGCAATATTGTGCAACACTGCAAGAGTCACAATTGTAGGTTTCACATTTTTCATGTCTTACTGTCATGCCATAAAATAGACTGACAGCGCTGCTTCCACACACCAAAGCAACGTTCAACACAGTTCCGAGTGACAATTTGTGCTCAATTATATCTTTCTTCACGCTCATTTTGAGGTCTTAGTATAGGTGTAAATAGATATGGCTCTAATCTGTAGCCTGAATCTCCTAAGAGTTCTCTCTCGTAACTCTTTTCTTTCAAAGTGGATTCATTAAAGACACGGGAATCATGGGTACTGCCTCGCCATCTGGCAACATTGTCTCTGATATATAGTTTAACATCGCAAACTATAATATGAACTTGCACATTCAATGAATAAAATCCTTTTCGGTTTATATAATACTGAGCTGCATCACCACCAAATTTCTTTATTTTTATGTGAGTGCAATCGATGCAACCCAACACAAGGAAAGTTTCTTATAACCCTTTGCTCTTCTGCCAAGGACTGCGGCATTTTTATGTAGGTGTCAGAGTGACGAGCAATCGCACGAGCTACTCTGGCACAAATGCGACTCACAATTGGTTGAGTCAACCCATGAAGGTCTCCCCCATCGTCTTGAACCTAAAAAGGATAGGTACAAAAACGTTTACACATTCAAATAGGATATTATTACTTGTACGCTACAAGTTGACTTACTTCACGACGTCCCCAACATCTAATGGCGGTTTACACCTGCAATTCTGGTGACGTACCACAACCTCTTGAGTCCAGTTGTAAATCCTGCCTGACGAGATCAATTATAAAAGATGCCGACTGGTTTTTGAAGCGGTATCGCTGTTTGAACTCACATCGGGCAAAGAAAACTGATCATATCTCTTCCGGTAAACCTTACGACGATGATGCGGAGCATTTTCTACTTGGTTCATAGCTTCTAAAGCTTGCATAGCTTGCATAATGACACTTTAGCAATTAAAATCCACAAAAAACAATTTCACCAACAATAATCTAATATATACAATAATACAACTTCAACAATCAGCTGTTCGTTGCTCGCACGCAGATCCGCCATTTTTTCCTTATAACAGGTTTATAATGGGTTTATAGTACGGTGGACCCTTCTATAACTTATGAAGCCGCTATTGAACACTTATAGTACATTTTAGCGTTATAGTGCGTTTATGAATAGTGTTTTACGGGTACCTCTTAATAAGAAGCTAATAAACCTATTTTAACTTTTTATGAATAAGGCTAAGGCTAATGACAGATGCGTTGCCGGCCTTTTAAAACTGAGGCTCTTTTCATGAAGGTCCCTAAGTCGTGTCGGTCCGGAAAAATCTCTGGTGGTAGTCGATTCCACAAGGAAATTGTGCGAGGAAGAAAACTTCTTTTAAATCGCACAGTGGTAGAACACCACTCATCCAGATGGTGTGGATGGTACCGCGAGTTTTGTCGTGATGTGCGATGGTGAAATTGTGAGGCTGGAAATAGTCCGAACAATTCCTCAGAGCACTCCCCGTGGTAAATGCGATGAAATACGCAAAGAGATGCATTATTTCTTCGCAGTGCCAATGAGTCAAGCCGATCGGAAAGAGTTCGGTCGCCGACGATTTGAACAGCTCTGCGCGGGATGCGATCAGATGGAAGTAGCTGGCACTGGGGAGCCCCAGCCCAGAGATGGGAACATTATTCCATGTGCGGCTGAATCTGCGCCTTGTAAAGTCGCCAATCATATGTAGTATACTGTTGTATACTCTCTATGTTAATCATGCTCTGTATGTTATTCATTCCCTTAACATCTTGACAAAATACTAAGTCATTTTGATAGGAAAAATATTTTAACAGATTTCTTTCGCGCGTGCGGTATTTTAGTATGGGGTGCAAGACATTTTTTTCTTGTAGTCTAGAAGCGAATAATTCAGACTGTTTTGTCATATTAAGGTCTCTTATTAAGTAATTTAACACGTTTTGGTAAAAAATTATTTTATCGAGGTTTCAGGTATATCATAGGGTCATTTGACTTGTCTTCGTCTATTTTGTGGTCAAATTCGATTTGGCAAGAATTCGCTGCAGATGTTGAGGGTAAAACTGGTAGTATAGTCTGTTGAACTGGGATAGTTAACAAAGTTGGTTGTTTGACAGATGGTATATCAGGATAAATGCATTTATTACGGTTATTTGAATTTATTCCATTTATATCACTAAGGCAAAAATAACAATCATCATGGTGGTATTTAGGTTGTCGCCAGATCATCGGGGTTCTGATTGGGCCAGATCTTCAGAGTATATCTTTTTCCATTTACCCATTGTCGCAAACTAATAACACTATTTTGACAAACAGTTTTAGGCACCCACGGCTTGTCCAAATTACACACTTCTACTTTAAACTAATCAAAATAAGCAGTTTTCGCAAACTCAGTTATGGATTTTCTATATTTTTAGGTTTCCGTACCTCAAAAGGAAAAATCGGAACCCTTATAGGATCACTTTGTTTTCCGTCTGTCTGTCTGTCAAGAACCTTTTTCTCAGGAACGGGTGGAGGTATCAAGCTGAAATTCATATCAAGTACTCAAGTCTACCGTCCCTTGGGGCTGTGATCAAACTTCTAAGCCAACGCAATCAAAAGATACATCCGTTTATGCCGCAAATTTTCAACATTCGCAAGGGAATCAAAACCAACAGGGTACTTCCCGTGAACTCAGAATTTGGAAATTTGGTACGCAGCGACGTTTTATAGCACACATAAAGGAAAAATTGCGAAAAGCATAAATTTTTAGTTACATCATATAATAAAAATATTGTTAATAATTTTAAACTTATATACCTACGGATTTGTTCGGAACCCTCGGTGCGCGTGTCCGACTCGCACTTGGCCGGTTTTTTTAAACACATATTCACCACAAATGAAACAAAAATAATTCGGACTATTTAAACAAATTTTGTTTGATGTAGAAATCGCGTTAATTTCAACTTAACTGATACCAATACTATGCTAAATTCGTAAATGCGCGCCTACCCTTACATAAAATAGAAAAAAGCTGTATACTAAATACTAAAGCAGAAGAAAAAACGTACGGTGGATTTGAGATTACTGTACCAAAGTCTATAGGAAAAATAAGAAAAATCTTCGGAAATTTTAAAAAGTAAAAATTTGTAACTATGTGTTATTTTTGGCCGTGTCTCCTCTCTGGTGTAACTAGGGTTCCCAACCCTCCTGGATTGTCCGTAGGACTCCGGTAATAATGGGTTATTCTCCCGACCTCCCGGTGTGCAATAATTTCTCCGGTTTTTTTTTTAATTATACGCACCTTTCGCTCGCACGTGTCCCTACTCACTCGCTTTTTACACACACATAATGCAGCGCTGCCAGTGTTCGTCTCGCCGCGCCGTCATCGTTGTCGACGGTGATTCGGCGGTGTCTGTCCGGTCCGGTGAAGATCCGTGAACGACCCGAATACTAAGCAATAAATAATTTATCTTTAAAATAACCAATTGCATGAACAGGCATTACTAGACTCCAGGAATTATTAAATATTGACTTAGATAGTGATAAACTGTACGATGAGGTTGGACTTTTGCGTGAGATTCAACTAATTTACTTTTAAACAAATATTAACAAATGATTGAGATTTTCTTTCAATCTTCCCCCCCCCCTGCCCTTCCCTACTTGATTTCATAAAATTCTCCCGGGTTGATCCTTTCTAGATTTGGTAACCCTAGGTGTAACTGTCAAAAGTATGTTGGTTAAAATACGGTAAATGAAAAAGTAAAATGCAGCAAAAATACATATACAATTGTGAAATACTCATAAATTAAAGTAAATATGGTAATATTAATTAACTTAAAAACTTAAAATATGAATTCATTGTTTAAAGTTTTAACCTTTATGTATGTATGGCATATTATGCGTTGGCACCTAAACGTGCTTATTTATTATTTATCTGTCTTTTCCACTATCAACTATAAACTGCGAATCTGTCATAGCATAGCAAGGAATATACAGAACTACTAATGTTGGATTTCCAGATGGGTCTTTTTCGCGCTGTTACCCACTTACTTGTTAAAAATAACAATAACTATTTAACCGCATTAAACTTTGTTATGTTCCTATATAACAAAGTTATTAAAGGTTTTATTTTATGATTTATATGGAATCCAAGGGATCTTTACTTGTAATACTATAATTATAATATAATTATTACGAAAAAATCATGTTATTATAAAAATATTCAAATGCAACGTGGCACAACACTAGCTTTTATTTGGGGAAAACCCGAAGCGCGAGGCACTGGGCATGTGCTGTGATGCCCCCGCCACGCACCTCCAACTACACCCGTTGACGCCCTGAGTAATTTTGTTAAAATCAGTGTTTTCTTATCGAAATATTACATACCGATGAAATGAAATATCATAGTTCTTCTTATTTTGCTTCCGTGAATAGTTTCTGCAGCTGGGCACTGCACATTTCACCATGATAACTAAAAATTCTAATAAATATCATCGAGATAAATAATTAACGCGCGTGACCTTTCCTGATAATAAACTAATAACGTCATTCTGGCCTTTTCAAGACCAAGGAACATACTACTCTCTAACGAGAGTTCAAGACTGTTCTAACCATAGACTTAGAATATACTGGTTCTAAGTCTATGTTTCTAACGAGTATTTACAGTCCCTGACTTGCTTACTATACTACATATACATATATTATAGTTTATGAATACTCTAAGTGTTTAGGCAAAAAATATTAAATTTTTGAAACGTGAATTTGTTAAACGTACGCGCGGGGTATAGCACCGGTCACAAGGTCACCCGGCCCCCCTCCTCAGTCACATTCCACGGACGGACTTCGAGTCGATGGATGTTTTTAGTTTTTAGCGCCTATTTTGTTACGAACGTAAAAACCCGCGAAAATCGTTGTGTCCACGAGAACCCGTGTGTTCTTAAAAGACTTATTAACTTCGGCTAAAGAATAGAATAGAATAATTTTTTATACAATATAGATCACATGTGTAATTCTTATTGAAAGTAATTTTTTACTTTACCACTGGTTCGAAAAAAAAAACCTCTGTCCTGGGAAGAACCAGCAAGAAACCCAGCGGGACTTTTTTTTAAAGCAAATTTTACAATAATGGTTGTACTAACTATTTAAGTACAAAATTTATTTAAGAAACAGCTTGGAAGCGATCACCTCATTCCCAGGGGTTACTATCAACCATGTATTCATTTATACTATAATAACCCTTTTTATACAGTTTCAACTTAACAAAACATTTAAACTTGCTAATGGAGAGAGCCTGTACACTTTCCGGGACCTTGTTGTAATAGCGTATACATTGCCCCAAGAATGAATTACTGACTCTGTGGAGTCGAGAAACTGGTATCACTAGCTTGTGTTTGTTCCTAGTGTTTACAGAATGCACATCACTTTCTTTACTAAAACTACCTTTGTTTTTGTGAATATACATTAAATTTTCGTAAATATACTGAGAGGCCAAAGTTAATATATTTATTTCTTTAAATTTATCTCTAAGAGACTCTCTCAGTTTTAGGTTGTAAATAGCTCTAATGGCCCTTTTCTGTAAAACAAAAATAGTTTCTGAATCAGCTGCATTTCCCCATAGCAAAATCCCATAAGACATTATGCTATGGAAATAACTGAAATAAACTAATCTAGCTGTCTCGATACTAGTGAGACCTCTAATCTTTTTTACAGAATAGGCTGCAGAACTTAGTCTGCTTGCTAGTTTAGATATATGGGGGCCCCACTGAAGCTTTGCGTCGAGAGTGATGCCAAGAAAAACAGTGGATTCAACAGGGCTCAGTTCTTCCCCATTTAAAAACACATTGGTACTCAGATTTCTAACATTCGTTGTTGTAAATTTAATACATTTAGTTTTATTTCCGTTTAAATGTAAATTATTAACGTTAAACCAATGCACTAATTTTGATATAGTATTATTCACTTCGTCACATTTAAGATTTAAGATTTATTTCAGATTAATCATAATCATCATCATAAAATCATCATAATCATTTAAGATTGACGTTTAAGTTTAAAAATCAAAGAAGTATCATCAGCAAATAATACTATATCATGATTATCCTCTACAATAGAAGGTAAGTCATTAATATACACTAGAAACAGGAATTGAGCCCTGAGGGACACCCATTAGTACAGATGAGCCCGAAGAACTTTTACCATTGATAATAACTTTCTGCATTCTATTACTTAAATATGAAATTATAAGTTTCAGCGCTGTGTTCTTGACACCATAGTACTGTAGCTTCCTGATTAATGTCTCATGGTGAACGCAGTCGAAGGCCTTGGAAAGGTCACAAAATATACCCAAAGCATCCTTTGAATTCTCCCATGCACAAAAAATATGTTTAATAAGCTCAACTCCAACGTCAGTTGTTGAGCGACCCCTTGTAAAACCGAATTGATTTCTATGTAGCAATTTATTAATATTAAAGAAACTTAACATTTGATCTAAAATTATTTTTTCAAAAATTTTACTAAATGTTGGTAGTACAGAAATTGGTCTAAAATTGGCGGGGTCTAATGTACTACCAGATTTAAATAAAGGTATGACTTTACTAAGTTTCATTAAATCAGGAAACACACCAGATTCGACGTTTGTATTAAATATAGTGGCTAGATAAGGTGCTATTATATTTATTATAGATAAAATAACTTTAACGGAAATCCCCCATAAATCTGCCGTTTTCTTAACATCAATAGTTTTAAAATATTTAACGATATCTTTTGGCAGTACTCTATGGAATTTAAAAGTATTTGAACAAGCCTTAACATTTTGTTTGAGCAATGATTCGGCGACAGTAGGAGAAGAGTTTAATGATTTAATTTAATTTTTTTTTTAATTTCTAAACTTTTTTTTCTAAATATTGTCTTCTTGTACCTAGATTTACATACTTACTCCGCTCGAGTCCAGTCTGGAAATGTTCGGATATTTTACAGGATATTGATAATAACCTTAAAATAGCTATAGAAAAAATTCTAAATTTAACTTTAAATACAACAGCCTGGACTCAAGCTACTTTACCTATAAAATTTGGTGGCATTGGTGTGAGAAATCTTTCTAGCGTTGCATTGCCTGCTTTCCTTGCTTCCGTACATAGTGTCAGTGACTTATGTAATATAATTTTAAATAGTAAAGTAGACCTATGTTTTGCTACGGAGGCAGGGCAGACATGGCAAACGCTTTGTCCTGGTGAAAATATTCCACTGGAAGTTAACCAACAAAAACAGTGGGATATTCCGTTGGTACAGGGCGTGCAGAAGGATTTGTTTCATAATCTCCATAGTGACCTAGATAAAGACACGCTTTCTAGCTGTTTCGACTAAGGAATCTAGTCACTGGTTACACGCTTTACCATCAAGTAATCTCGGCACATTACTTGATGCGGAAAGCTTACGCATTGCCGTAGGAATCCGACTAGGAGCGACGATTTGTCAACCCCATCAGTGTCCCTGTGGTAGCAGCGTCGACAAGTTTGGGCTCCACGGACTTTCATGTAAGAAAAGCGCTGGTAGATTTTCACGACACAGTTCTTTGAACGATGTCATCCGAAGGGCTCTTGTCTCTATAAATGTTCCCTCGGTTTTAGAGCCTTGTGGAATATTTAGAGACGATGGCAGGAGACCCGACGGTATGACATTGGTCCCTTGGGAGAGAGGTAAAGCCCTAGTGTGGGATGCTACTTGCGTAGACACTCTGGCGGTCTCTCATCTCAGGGGTACCTCGTTTAGAGCCGGGGCGGCATCAGAGGCAGCTGAACTGAGAAAGTGGCGCAAATATGAGTCTCTGAGAGATGACTACATATTTGTGCCATTTGCTGTAGAGACTATCGGTCCGTGGGGTCCACGTGCGATGGAGTTCCTAAAGAAACTCCATCCGCGGCTGGTCGTTGCTGCTGGTGATAAGAGGGCTGGTTCTTTCCTCACTCAAAGGCTAAGTATAGCCATTCAGCGGGGAAACGCAGCCAGCGTTCTTGGCACGATACCGCGGGGAGTAGGACTATATGATATTTAAGTTTCTAGTTTTAGTTTTTTTTTAATTATTATTATAGTTTTTAGTATAGTATATAAAATAAGTATTATGTAAATAAAATTTAAATTAATTGTGCTACTCTGATAGTGATTTTCTTCTGAACTTCTTCTTTGGCTGTACCGTTACGTGACTAGACTGAAAGGGTGCCTCAAGAAGGGAATAGTTCCGGAGCGACCAGAGGATACCTTCTCCAGGACAGTATTGTGTCATCTAGCCCAGGCCACACACACACACAGCTTCATACAATTAACACATACATTGACTACACTTCCATCAGCCGGGCAGATCCTGGCGAACCGTCTCCGCTCCAGAAGCAGGTGAGTGCCTTCCCATTAACGGGCTGTTGCCCCTTATAGTTCATTGCAATTAAGGACTTTCCACTTGGCTTTGTGAGGCCCGACTTGCACCTGCTTGTAGGTTCGTCCTTCAGGGCCCGGGAGGAATCTACTCTTGTCAAGGCAGTTGCAAGCCGTAACACTAAGTAAAGCTGAGAACAAATTATCGGACGCGTCCGTCAGCTGCGGCTGACAGACGCGGCTTATTTGAATCTAGCCAGTACATTTAATACTACACTGTGCAAACTATCGGTCGTAAGACGCGGAGCGTTCAGACGTCCGAACAGAATCTAGCCGGCTGGATATTTGTGCGTCCGCGAACGGTGTGCACAGGGCACGGGACGCGTCCGCGGACGTTTCGAGTGTCACAAATGAACCGACCGCGCTCGCGACATGTCAGACGAAGAAAATTTAATTGAATGTGTTCGTGGCCACGAATGCCTATATAACTACAAACTGCAGCACTATAAAAATGCTGCTTTAAAACAGGAAGTCTGGGAGCAAATTGCTGCTGAATTAAACATCATTTTCAATCAGACTAAGCAGAAAATTAAATTGGTTTTCATTCATTCTTAAGTACATTTTGTAACGTATTATATCTTTTAAGTAAGTCTGGATACAATGTATGAAATTCACCATACTCGAGTCGTTTTACGTTAATATCATGGACCCAAAGGCTGACATTTCACTATGGGATATAATATATTATATCCCGAAATATAAATTATATCCCGCGATTGGCTTTCACACTGTGAGATATATCTTTTAACCAGTGTGCGTTCGTCATTGGTCATTGGATTACCCCCTTTACCCTGTACACCGTTCTGCGGGGGCGCGGAACGTTGTGCGGGGTACAGGGGGCAAAATATAATATGAAAGTATCACTCGGTCGATCGAAAAAATATTTATAGCTAGAGATGTAATATATATTATAGCTAAGTGTAAACGGTTCCATATGAAATGTATGGTGAGCGATATTCATTTATATCTCGAGATGTAATATATATTATATTATATCCCGTAGTGAAAAGGGGGCTTCAGTCGATCGAAAAAATATTTATAGCTTGAGATGAAATATATATTATAGCTCAGTGTAAACGGTACCAAACACTCCTTTTCACTTTTTTTTCGGAGGACAACATAAGGCAGCTGCTGCTAACTCTATAAATTCGTCCTCGCTGTCGCTGCTTGTCATGTTTCTCGATTGAAACACCTTTATAGAATGACTGAATTAGAGGCGTCCGAAGACGCCGTCTTAACTACCATGCACACCGCTAAGCCGCGACTGTCAGCCGCGTCACACAGATGCGTCCGATAATTTGTTCTCAGCTTTAAGGTGGAAGCTCCAGGGTGGCCGCGAAATTCAAATTTTCTTGCATTTTTTGGAATTTGCAGGTCAGGGTTAGGTTGTATATTTAACAAAATATGATTCGCGACCGTAGCGATTGTGTGTTTACAGAATTATTATCATTAAAATCACCAATACAACGCTGTAAGTTCATATTAGCACTTTGAATGAGTTTTTCCAGAAAAATATGAACTTATGGCTACAACAACACGTACGTAACACAAGATTCTAAATTATAACAAACAATCATTACATTTAATTCGTTTTACTCGTAGGTATTGCGTAGCCCATTACTACGTAATGTATGACTCTAAGTTAAATTCAAAGCTTATCTATAAGAGAAAATTATGTATTAAAACAAAGACGTTCTATCACATTGAAACTGATTGATCATTATAGGGATAACTTTAAGCAATGTTTTTGGCGACGCGCAACAATGCGCGTCGCCAAAAACATTGCTTAAAGTTTACAATAAACATAAATTTAGGCTACGGACTAAGGGATGGCCTACTACAGTCGAAGTATTCAGCAATGCAACTTAAAAAAAGTTTGATTTTGATTCAATTTTGCTAAATTTTGTTTCAATATAGCTGAATTTTGTAATTCAGTTCGACCGAAGTAAGTTAATATATATTGTAAAACCTTCTAAGAAAAAATATGTTTGCCAAATTTGACGACGCTTTTCCGTCAGTTGTACATTAGTTGTGTGAGTAAAATAACCTCAGAGTAATCACTAGCACAAAGGGAATCCTAAAATAAGAACATCCAGGGCAATACACAAAATGCAATGAATAAATCCAAAAAGTGTACTCAACAACAATTTACAGCGTAAAAAACTTGTTCAACAGGAACTGTTTGTTGAATTTCCAAACGCAAGAATAGGTTTTGCTATGGTTCAAGAATCCTATATAGGATCCCAAGGTGAAATCCAACAATACACTGGAACACGCACAATCTAAAAGACCTTGATCAGAACAAAACCCATAACAGCAGCTGTTATAATATTAAAAGTACCATTGAAATTATAGAAAAACCATTATCAACAACTGAAAATATTGCTGTAGCTATTCTTAAACTAGTTCCTGGGAAATAGGGATCGTATCCGTATATTTTGAAGACAGCTTGCCTAATGAGCCTTACTTGGAATACATAAAATATATTAAGGAAAAATTAAAAGTTAAATTGATTTTATTAGCTGGATATAGCAATGCTTGGAGTATTTAGTGGGGAAGCGAAAGAGATGACCAAAGAAGGGAATCACTAATAGAAATTCTACATGAAATGAACATCATCATCATCATCATCATTACAGCCTTTCTTAAGTCCACTGCTGAACATAGGCCTCCCCCAAGGAACGCCACAAAGCACGGTCCTGAGCCACGTGCATCCATCGACTTACTGCACGCCTTACCAGGTCGTCACTCAATCTCGTGGGGGGTCGCCCTACACTTCGCCTACCGGTACGAGGCTGCCACTCGAGAACCTTTCTTCCCCATCGGTTGTCGGTTCTTCGAGCTATATGGCCGGCCCACTGCCACTTCAGCTTACTAATCCGTTGGGCTATGTCGGTTACTCTAGTTCTACTGCGGATGTCCTCATTTCTAAGATTATCACGCAGAGAAACTCCGAGCATAGCCCTCTCCATAGCTCGCTGAGCGACCTTGAGCTTCCTCATACGGCCAGCTGTGAAAGACCACTTCTCAGTTCCGTAAGTCATCACTGGCAACACGCACTGGTTGTACAATGAAATGAACATGCAAGTATTAAGGACGCGTTTGCAAATCGGGCAAAATTATGCTTTTTTTCGGTACATTTTGTGACAAAACCAAACCAAATCAGATATAACTAATAAGTACCACGTATAGATTGGTTCTTTATCTTCAAATGGTGGTAACTTTTTTGTTGAAAATAATAGTTTCTTATATTGTAAAAACTATCTTCCCTAGCCATTTAATACAAAATTAACGATACCGGCTCATGTTTAGGTACATTTTTTGTTCTATTATCAACATATATAAGATTTCTAAAAAAACTTTAAGTAGGCAGACATCATCATCATTACAGCCCTTCACAAGTCCACTGCTGAACATAGGCCTCCCCCAAGGAATGCCACAAAGCACGGTCCTGAGCCACCTGCATCCATCGACTTCCTGCATGTCTTACCAGGTCGTCACTCCATCTTGTGGGGGGACGCCCTACACTTCGCCTACCGGTACGAGGCTGCCACTCGAGAACCTTTCTTCCCCATCGGTTGTCGGTTCTTCGAGCTATATGGCCGGCCCACTGCCACTTCAGCTTACTAATCCGTTGGGCTATGTCGGTTACTCTAGTTCTACTGCGGATGTCCTCATTTCTAAGATTATCACGCAGAGAAACTCCGAGCATAGCCCTCTCCATAGCTCGCTGAGCGACCTTGAGCTTCCTCATACGGCCAGCTGTGAAAGACCACTTCTCAGTTCCGTAAGTCATCACTGGCAACACGCACTGGTTGTACAATGAAATGAACATGCAAGTATTAAGGACGCGTTTGCAAATCGGGCAAAATTATGCTTTTTTTCGGTACATTTTGTGACAAAACCAAACCAAATCAGATATAACTAATAAGTACCACGTATAGATTGGTTCTTTATCTTCAAATGGTGGTAACTTTTTTGTTGAAAATAATAGTTTCTTATATTGTAAAAACTATCTTCCCTAGCCATTTAATACAAAATTAACGATACCGGCTCATGTTTAGGTACATTTTTTGTTCTATTATCAACATATATAAGATTTCTAAAAAAACTTTAAGTAGGCAGACATCATCATCATTACAGCCCTTCACAAGTCCACTGCTGAACATAGGCCTCCCCCAAGGAATGCCACAAAGCACGGTCCTGAGCCACCTGCATCCATCGACTTCCTGCATGTCTTACCAGGTCGTCACTCCATCTTGTGGGGGGACGCCCTACACTTCGCCTACCGGTACGAGGCTGCCACTCGAGAACCTTTCTTCCCCATCGGTTGTCGGTTCTTCGAGCTATATGGCCGGCCCACTGCCACTTCAGCTTACTAATCCGTTGGGCTATGTCGGTTACTCTGGTTCTACTGCGGATATCCTTATTCCTAAGTTTATCACGCAGAGAAACTCCGAGCATAGCCCTCTCCATAGCTCGCTGAGCGACCTTGAGCTTCCCCATACGGCCAGCAGTGAAGGACCACGTCTCAGTTCCGTAAGTCATCACTGGCAACACGCACTGGTTGTACAATTTTGTTTTAAGGTTTTGAGGTATTTCTGACGAGAAGATGTGTCGTAGCTTCCCGAACGCTGCCCAGCCGAGTTGAATCCGTCGATTGACCTCTCGGTCGAAGTTGGACTTACCTAGTCGGACTATTTGTCCCAGGTAAACATACTCGTCAACAACTTCGAGCTTAGTGCTCCCAACAACTACCGGCATAGGTGTGACATGGACATTAAACATAATCTTTGTTTTGTCCATGTTCATCTTAAGACCTATCCGTTGGGAGACACTATTGAGGTCATTGAGCATAGTGCTTAGCTCCTCCAGCGATTCTGCCATGAGGACTATGAGGCAAATCGAAGGTGAGTGATGTACTCGCCATTGATGTTAATTCCGTATCCTTTCCAGTCCAGAAGCTTGAAAACATCTTCCAATGCAGCGGTGAAGAGTTTCGGGGATATAACGTCACCCTGTCTTACATCTCTCTGCAATTGGATAGGTTTCGTACTCTGGTTCTGTACTCGGATAGCCATCGTAGCTCTAGTGTACAAACATTTCAGCACTTCGATATACCGACAGTCAACTTGGCACCGCTGAAGGGACTGCAGCACCGCCCAAATTTCGACGGAATCAAAGGCTTTCTCATAGTCCACATACGCCAGACATAGTGGCAAATTGTACTCTTCGGACTTCTGTACAATTTGCCGTAGGGTATGTATGTGGTCTATGGTGCTAAAGCCCTTTCGGAAACCGGCTTGTTCGGGAGGCTGGAAGTCGTCAAGTCTGCGCGCGAGACGATTCGTAATGACTCTCGAAAACAGCACGTAGACGCGGCTCAGAAGGGAAATCGGTCTGTAGTTCTTCAAGAGATCGTTGTCACCTTTCTTGAAGAACAAGACCACCGCACTTCTGCTCCACGCCTCCGGTGTAATGCCACCATGGAGGACGGAATTAAAGAGCTTCTGAAGGACTTCAAGTACCGGTCTTCCACCCGCTTTCAGAAGCTCCGCTGTAATTCCATCCTCGCCTGGGGCCTTGCCGTTTTTAAGGTGCTGGAGAGCCATTCTAATCTCGCTCAGACTGACGTCCGGGATATCTTCGGAATAGTGTCGAATAAGACTCGCTCTTGGATCGTTACTCACACTTGCGTGTGGCTCCAACGATGACGTGTACAGCTGCCCATAGAACCTCTCAATCTCACTCAAAATCTCAGGTGCCCCGGAAACGATGCTGCCACATTCGGTCTTCAGCTTTGACAGTTGGCTCTTTCTGGCAGACAGATCTCTGGCAAAGACTTTGGAGCCTTGGTTCCGCTCGATCGCTTCTTCAATACGAGCTGTATTGAAGTTGCGTAAGTCTCGCCGCATGCATTTAGAGATCTGTCTGTTCAGTTGCCTGTATGCTGTCAAATCTGTTGAAGAATGTAGCCTCATCTCCCGTCTAACAGCCATGAGATTAAGAGTGTGATCGGAGAGTTTTTGTGTTCTTCTGCGGTGGGTCTTGCAGAACTTAGCTCCGACCGCATGGACAGTTTCCACGAGCTTGTCATTCATATCGTCCACTTCATTGCAGTCTTCTAGGCACTGAAAACGGTTTTGTAACTCGAGCTGAAAGGTTTCGGGACTTTGGATTAGAGCACGAGGGGGACGGAGCGTTGACTTCATCAGACGAGACCTCTCCAACTTAACATTTAGGTTCAGTGTGCCTCTAACCATTCGGTGATCGCTGCCGGTTTTCACCCTCGCGATCACTGAGACATCACTGAACAGTTGTCGTCTGGTCGTCATAATGAAGTCAATCTCATTTTTTGTCGAACCGTCGGGGCTCGACCAGGTCCACTTCCTGTGGGGCCGCTTCTTGAAGAAAGAGTTCATCATAAAGAGTCCCTCTTTCTCCATGAAGTCGGCCAGCTGCTGGCCCCTTGGGTTCCGTTGCCCTATTCCAAATTTCCCTACTTTCAGCTCACCGTTCTCTCTTGTGCCTAATTTTGCATTGAAGTCTCCCATTAACACCGTATATTGGGTTTTGGAGGAATGCATGGCTCTAGAGATATCCTCATACATTTCCTCCACCTCCTCATCGGGGTGTGCCGAGGTTGGTGCGTAAACCTGTATGACCTTCAGCGAATACCGTTTGGTGATTCTGAGTATAAGGTACGCAACCCTCGTCGACACACTCCCGATCTTTACAACGTTGTTAACGAGAGACTTGTGGACGATAAATCCGACACCTCCTTGGGACAGATGGTCGCCCTCCTGGTGATAGAACAAGTTGCCGCATTCGAGGGTTACCGTGTCCTCCCCCTCTCTTCGGACTTCGGATAATCCTATAATATGCCAGTGCAACTTGTCTATCTCTTCTTCCAGCTCCACGATCTTCTCGTCAGTCCTCAGGGTGCGTGCGTTGTACGTTGCCAGGTCGAGTCGTCTAAGGTGGCAACCGAACCTCCACCGGAGATTCTTAGCACCCCCTGCCCCGCCGTTACCATGGTCGCCACCGTAGCCAGGAATAGCGAGGCCGCCGGGGACTGGGGGCCGTTTATTATTGTCATTGCTCATGGGGGGTATATTGCCATAGTTGCCACGCTTGGCGAGCGGGTTGGCAACCGCAGTTTTTTTATTGTATTTATGCCGTTACCAGGAAGATGCTGCTGCCCATCTCCTGCCTATTTCCCTTTGTCGCCTTTTACGACACCCACGGGAGGATATGGGGTAGTGGATATTCTTGACCGCCACTACACGGGCAGACATATTCAATAAAAATGGTGGTGTTTACTTTTTATCAAAATGACACAAATATCGTAAAAAAAATAAAAACTAATGCTTATTGTTCGCGCAAAAGCGCTAATGTCAATAATGGACGTCAGAGGGCGCGCGCGCCTCGGCGATACCGGTTTGACGCCCCGCCCTCTCGAGGACGCGCGAGGAAAAATAAGAGTCCGATTCGTCGCGGCGAGAGATCGCACGCGTTTATTTTTTGTCGGGAGCTTGTTTATGATAGGCGCGTATAGTAAATATGCTGAGAGTTTTACCCGGGACTTTTAGGTTTAACGCAGAATCTGTATAAGTGGATTCGACTGTATTAGTTACTAGTGCGGTATTTGACATTCTAGAAATAACGGTGACCTTTGATCCGTACGTTCTGTGTTCATTTCGCGAGTCAGGCGTTATAACAAACGAGAGTTAGTGGCTTCTGTAAGGTAGTTAATCGTACGGCAGAGTTAAAGAACTGTCATCGTAGAAAACGAAGAAAGTGACTGCGGAAGAAGACCGTAGTTTGGAGAGGTGCTGAGGGCCGAACTGCTGCAGAGGGTAACGGTCTAATAAGGTCAATAACACTACCAGCCACACCCAGATACACATCACTGACCCTTACTTTCCTAGCACTATACATCCACACGCGACCTGACCGAATCCTGAGGGACCAGTCGCCGTGGATAGAGGTAAGTAAGCTCCCCTTATAGAAAACAACGCTCCCCCCTGATTGTTTATTGTAATTAGAAACTTAAACCTTGGCCTGTAGCAGGCCCGACCAGCATCTGCTTGTAGGTTCTCCGTCTATGGGCCCGCGGGGGACCCTACTCCTGCGATATGCAGCTGTTGGCCGTAACACTTATTTTTTCACATATTTTGCTAATACGGATGAATCATAAAGTATTGCAATAAGGGTTATTTTATTTTTGGTGCCTGTTTTGGTTTGTTGTACAAAAATTTCGATGAAACCGCAGTCCGCGCCAGCAGTGTGACCATATGTGGCAGGTTCCTGCCATTTTGGCAGGATTTGCCTCTTATTTTAGCCTCTGGCATGATCGGTTGACTTGTTATAAAACCTGGCAGTATTTGGCATATTTGGGTATTAATAATAGATTTCATTATGGCAACTTAAAATGACGAAAATGGCAACCCTAGATACTTTGCCAGCATATTGGGGATTTTCCTGTACTTCTCGATTTCTCGTATAATCTTTATATCACATTCAGTAAATAAAGTTGGCACTTTATTAAGCATTGTATTAAACTAATATTTTCATATTTCTTCATTCATATTTTTTTAATGCTTACTAGTAGCGGCATGCACCTCTAAAGCGGACAGCCGGGGTGCCATTTTGCAGTTACACAGTCTGGACTGGATCATCAATAGCTTTGGAGATCCATGATGAAATAAAAGATGCTGCCACACTGCTGTCGCGGACTGTGGTTTCATCGAAATTTTTGTACAACAAACCAAAACAGGCACCAAAAATAAAATAACCCTTATTGCAATACCTTATGATTCATCCGTATTAGCAAAATATGTGAAAAAATAACTGTTACGACCAACAGCTCTCCAGTTTCATCAAGGTTGATGATACGATCAGGAGCAAATTTATACTGTAGCATTACACGCTTATAATTGTTAAAGAAATCATTCACTGCTGTTCTATTAAATGCGAAACTTCGTGCTGCGCTTGTGTTTTCTGAGGCTAAGCTCCTGGTTCCTCATTCTAAATCCTCTTGACTAGTCTTTCCCAGCACATTTATTTTTCTTCCATGATTCTGGATATTTGCTACCTGAGTATTCGGCAAATTATAGGTTTGCAATAAGGACAACCCGTAGTGCATTTTGCTACATTCAACAAATATTCTGTAAGCATCTTCTCTTCTTATTTCGAGAATACTTGAGCAACAGTGTATTTAGAGCAGTGTGATTTAGACGATGATGCTTGATTATCTTCAAAAGACTTTCGATATTTCCCGAATCGATGTTGCAGTGTTGCAGCTTTGATGTTATACTTACCAACTGCTACTCGATATAACGTCGGATATGGCAGCCTTCATATCTTCTTCGTTTATATTGCATCGTTTGGTCTTTGGTTTATAGGTTCGCACCATTTTCTAAAAAAAAAGGATTGCTAAATTAATAAATAGTAATAAAATTTTAAATTGGGGCAGAATGATACGCATCAAAGTGCCCCAGAGTT
This sequence comes from Parnassius glacialis, assembly GCA_033319125.1. Classification (NCBI taxonomy): domain Eukaryota; kingdom Metazoa; phylum Arthropoda; class Insecta; order Lepidoptera; family Papilionidae; genus Parnassius; species Parnassius glacialis. The sequence continues at coordinate 32,945,465 of JAVANC010000028.1, read as the reverse complement.
TACCGTATCATTGTGCCCCAATAGAAGTTTTTTGTAAAACGTTAACATCATGTTTATTTACGCTGATTTATTGAGATTTTAAACTCCTATTTATGGATGGAATAACTCACCTTTAGTATGTTTAGGCCAAATATTAACCTTTGAGACTTGAATCATGTCGCGCGCTCGACGCGTGCATCCGATGTTACCAAGGTCACCGCCGGCCCCCTCTCACGCTCGCATTCCATTCGAGGGCGCGGCTGCCGAGATGAGTCTAGAAAAGATTTGTCGCGCGACGGCCGGTCGCTTAATTGTTTTTGAAAGTTAATATGGAATCTTTGGGTCGCGTGCCTCCTATGGCGTTGTTTTAATTTGTACGGTTACTGGCAACGAGGCTGACTCTTGAGTTTTGAGTGTTTGTCGCGCGACGGCCGGTCTGATATACGTCTGGAAGATTGTCGCGCGACGGCCGGTCGCGTGCCTCATATTGCATTGTCTAATTGTACGTTTCGTGCTAACAAGGCTGGAATTAAGTTTTGATTGATTAATTTAACTTCGATCGCCATTAATTTGCATCGACCAGTTTGTGTGGCATTTTAATATCGTACGAAGGAATTTTGCTTTGTCGGGCGGGACGCTAAGACTTTGTGACTCGAGAGGAGATCGCGTTCGTGTTCGATAAATAATTTTGTGCTAAGTAAACATGGGACATGGAACTTTGACCGACCGTTCTTAAGTTGTGCAACTTGTTTTAATTTCGATTAACGTTGATTTAGTTAAATTTGAAGTTAATTAAATGTACAATAAAGCTGATAAACTAATATAGTGAAATAAAAGCAGAAGGTTTCAATTGGTGAACGCCCACTGGAGGGATCGCACATTTTGGAGAAAGGCAGCGCCTGTGGGTCTGCTGTCAGATTACATCGGGGCGTCAGGTTACATCTACACACTTTCACACACTACTTACATACACCTCACTTACCAGCTTACCACTTGACTTCGCCTTGTGGTCGACACTACCTCCGGAACTCGGTAAGTTTGTGCTTGCTTATCAGCTATTAGTTAATTATCCATAGGCCATTTGGGCCCGAACCCTCTGTTGCTCGTCGAAGGGGCTACTATGGGCCCTAGCCCAGTCGAACTTTGCAGGGTTAACTGAGGGACGTAACATTTTCTGGTAGCAGAGCGTGGTTGATTGTTTCTGCAATCACGCCCGGCCGTAATAAAAAATAAATATTTTTTTGTTTTGTTAGCGGGTAGGTGGTTAGAACCACGCCCGTTAGGCTGCGCAAGCAGGATTGTAGTTTGGGGTTGGGTACCTACGCGTTAGGTATTTCACGTAGGCGGATTAAAATGCCGAAGGGTCGGTTGCCTGAGCGAGGCGTCTTTGTTGACCGACGGTAGTGTGTACTTGCCGTGTAGTGTATTTTGTATTTAACTTGATTTAATAGTAATTGTATTTGTTATTTGTTAATTTGATTTGTATTTGTGCCTGGGTGCGAACGGCGTTTCCTCTCGGGGCTCTGCCGGGCCCTCGACTCCCACATGCGGGGGCGCTCAGCCACGCCCTCTGTCGGGCGACGCTTGGCGCTCGCCTGCCGGCCACCGTGCCCCTGGGTTTGAAGGGGGTCCCTCCCCGACCAGTCGGGGGGTCGTTCCCTCCGGGGCGGGGGGGTCGTCGCCCCCACTCAGCGTGTTGAGAGGAACTTCACAGCCACTCAGCGGTCAGCTAGACCCTCCTCACCCCCGTTAGCTGAGCAGCCGCGACTGGAGTATCACCCTCCCCTCTATGGTAGGTACCGGTACTGCGGGGTTCCTGCGACCTCGAATTTGTCCCGGGCCTCAAGGCCGAGGTTCCTCGAAGCTCCCACGGCCGGCCCATTGGGTGATTTCTCACCACGGGTCATTGAGATGCCGCTGGAATGCCGCTTTCGGGACCCCTGGTTCAAGTGCCGGTCCGATGGAGGCAGCCCCAGCTAGGTAGCTGCCGCCCTAGCTCCCACCACGGCCGCCTCCACTGAACCTTTGAGCCGTCAACAGTCCACTTGTCAAACTGTTTTATTGCCGACGGCCTCAGTGAAGATGTACAACCCGAGTGGCGAGTGTTTAACGGTTCGCGCTCTATTGGATTCGGGTTCACAACGCTTTGTGGCCTCCACTTGGTTGGTGGGAAGACTAGGGCTCCCCTGGAGCGTTGAATCACGCTGCCAAAGAGTATTAGATTTGGTTTTGGTCGAGCACTTAATTATTAAAGAAAAACTGCTTTGTTTTTTCCGCGAAATGTTTCGTAGTTGTAGTGGTTGTGAGTAAAAAGGTGAATTTAACATACTCTTTGAATACGAGTACATATTTTTGTAAATATATTTAATCATTATGTTTGCTTTGTTGGGGGGGGGGGGGGGGGAATTGAAATTGAGTAACACTGTTTGTGCGGAAAGAAATAAAAGCAATCCTCCTTTTTTTTTCACAATTTTGTTAGCGTTGTCGAAGATATTTATTTTGGAAAAAAAATGGCTATCTCTTATGTTTATCGTTTTGCTTAATTTATAAGTTTTGATCTATGCGCATCAAGAAATAAATTTATTACAATTTATTTTCAAGTTTTATATATTAGTTTTGAGTATTGATGCTTTTGAAACTTGGTTGAAATATAAGCATAGAACTACATGTTTAAAGGAGCATAGGCTATTTTGCAGCGAGAGTTTTGTATTTTGGCTGGCCGACGCACCATTTGGAGCATTCTCTTTAAGTGCATATTTTGTTACAAACTGAAGGCCACCATATCGCAGCCTATGATGGGTGACTTGCCACCCGACCGCGTCGGGGCCATCCGACCATTGGCTGGAGTCAGAACAGACTTTGCTGGCCCCTTCCTCGTCAAGTCCTCCAACCTTCGTAACGCGCGTTCACATAAGGCCTATCTGTGCGTTTTCGTGTCCCTCTCCACTAAGGCCGTTCACTTAGAACTTGTAAGTGCCCTCAGCACTGAAGCCTTCGTGGCCACGCTGGGCCGCTTCATATCGCGTCGCGGTTTGCAGGACCTGATCCGGTCTGATTGCGGAACGAATTATAAGTGCACGGATAGATATGAAAGATGTCGTCGAATTTCTGTCCAGCAACAGGACTTATATAGGCACTGCGATCCAGTGGAAATTCGACCTCCCGGCTTGCCCACACTGGGGCGGTATATTTGAGGCAGTAGTTAGGGTTGCAAAAGCTCATCTCCGTCGAGTTATTGGCGAAACTATTTTGACATTTGAGGAGCTTGCTACTGTATTCTGTAAAATTGAGGCGGTACTCAACTCTCGGCCCCTCTGTCCCCTCTCGTCCGATCCGAATGAATTTCAGCAGCGCGTTACGTGGTCTGACAAGACGGATCCTCCTCGGGCTGGAGACCTCGTGTTGGTTAGAGAACCCAACGCTTTGCCTTTGTATTGGCGCCGTGGGCTCATTGTTAAGTTGTCGTATGGATCTGATGGGGTGCCTAGGGTGGCCGAGGTTTTGGTTGAAGATTCGGTCTTGCAACGTGCCGTCGCGACCCTATCCCGTTTGCCAATTTACTCGCGTACATAAGTCCTTATGTCCGGTACGGGGGTTTGTTTAGGCCAAATATTAACCTTTGAGACCTGAATCACGATGCACGCTCGACGCGTGCATCCGATGTTACCAAGGTCACCGCCGGCCTTCTCTACCGCTCGCATTCCATTCGAGGGCGCGGCTGCCGAGATGAGTCTAGAAAAGATTTGTCGCGTGACGGCCGGTCGCTTAATTGTTTTTGGAAGTTAATATGGAGTCTTTGAGTCGCGTGCCTCCTATGGCGTTGTCTTAACTTGTACGGTTCGTGGCAACGAGGCTGACTCTTGAGTTTTGAGTGTTTGTCGCGCGACGGCCGGTCTGATATACGTCTGGAAGATTGTCGCGCGACGGCCGGTCGCGTGCCTCATATTGCATTGTCTAATTGTACGTTTCGTGCTAACGAGGCTGGTATTAAGTTTTAATTGATTAATTTAATTTCGATCGCCATTAATTTGCGTCAACCAGTTTGTGTGGCATTTTAATATCGTACGAAGGAATTTTGCTTTGTCGGGCGGAACGCTAAGACTTTGTGACTCGACACACTACTTACATACACCTCACTTACCACTTGACTTCGCCTTGTGGTCGACACTACGTCCGGAACTCGGTAAGTTTGTGCTTGCTTATCAGCTATTAGTTAATAATCCATAGGCCATTTGGGCCCGAACCCTCTGTTGCTCGTCGAGGGGGCTACTATGGGCCCTAGCCCAGACGATCTTTGTAGGGGCAACTGAGGGCCGTAACAAGTATGTATAAATACTTCGAAGAAATTGTAGAAAGTGAGTAAATCTCTTTTATATTCCACGTGTTTTTTTAGTCGGGCGAACACAAAACACAAAATATCTCGTCTAACTGCAAAGAGTATCGTAAGTAGTAACTGTCCCATACAGGAAGTATGGAGTGTAGAGTACAAGGAGAACCAATTCACACTACCAGTTAAGAGTTAATAACAAACCGAATCAGACCCTGATCTGATTCGGTTAATTAAAACTACTAAAATATTTCTCAAAAACCACTGCAACGTCAGGACGTTGCAGTGGTTTTTGAGAAATATTTTACTGATATTCCGATATTAACCACTAAGTCACTGAATTATTTTCCTGCGGTCGCCGAATCATTACTTAAACAAAATGTAAATGCGTGTACAAAGAATTTTACATTTCATAAAGTATCATCAAAAGATATTGTAAAATATTTTAAAACTATTGATGTTAAGAAAACTGCGGATCCGTGGGGGATTTCCGTTGAAGTTATTGCGTCTATAATAGATACAATCGCGCCTCATTTAGCTGTTATTTTTAATACTAGTATCGAATCTGGTGTGTTTCCTGATTTAATGAAGTATAGTAAAGTAATACCTTTATTTAAATGTGGTAGTACATTAGACTATACTATTATATACTATTTCTGTACTACCAAAACTTAGTAAGATTTTTGAAAAAACTATTCTTGATCAAATGTTAAATTTCTTTAATATAAATAATTTACTTCATAAAAAACAATTTGGTTTCACAAGGGGTCGCTCGACAACTGATGCCGGTGTTGAGCTGATTAAATATATATTTAATGCATGGGAGAATTCACAGGATGCTTTGGGTATATTTTGTGACCTATCCAAAGCCTTCGATAGTGTTCACCATGAAACATTAATCAGGAAACTTCAACACTACGGTGTAAGAAGTGATGCTCTTAAATTAATTATTTCATATTTAAGTAAGAGAATGCAAACAATTGTCATTAACAGTATGAGTTCTTCCGGGTCGATGGTACAGATGGGCGTGCCTCAAGGCTCAATTCTCGACCCCTTTCTGTTTCTTGTATACATTAATGACTTACCTTACATAGTAGGAGATAACCATGATATAGTATTATTTGCAGATGACACTTCTTTAATTTTCAAATTAAGTCGACAATTGCTAAAATATGACGAAATAAATAATACTATATCTAAATTAGTAAATTGGTTCAATGTTAATAATTTGCATTTAAATGGCACTAAAACGAAATGTATGAAATTTATGACTCCAAATGTCAAACAATTAAATACTAATGTAATTTTAAATGGGGAGAAACTGAGTCTTGTAGATACCACCATTTTTCTTGGAATCACACTAGACGCGAAGCTTCAATGGAGCCCCCATATATCAAAACTAGCAAGCAGACTTAGTTCTGCAGCATATGGCGTAAAAAAGATTAGAAGTCTAACTAGTGTTGAAACAGCTAGACTAGTTTACTTTAGCTATTTCCATAGCATAATGTCGTATGGTATTTTGCTATGGGGACACGCAGCTGACACTGAAATTATATTTGTTTTACAGAAGAGGGCCATAAGAGCAATTTATGATTTAAAGCCTAAAGAGTCGCTGCGACAAAAATTTAAGGAAATTAATATATTAACTTTGGCCTCTCAATACATTTATGAAAATGTAATGTACGTACACAAAAATAAAAGTAGTTTTACAAAAATAAGTGATATTCAATCTGTAAATACTAGGAACAGACACAAGCTAGTAGTACCAGTTACTCGACTCCATCGAATCAGTAATTCATTCTTGAGGCGATGTATTCGCTTTTACAACAAAATTCCAGAAAATATACAAAATTTGACCTGCTCAAAGTTCAAAATCCTTATTAAACTAGGTTTATATTAAAAGGGTTATTATAATATTAAAGAATTTATAGATGATAATAACCCCTGGAAGTGAGGTGATCGCTCCTAAGCTATTTCTAATTTGTTGTGTTGTTAATTTGTGTAACATACATGATTGTAAGCTGTTATTTAAAAAAAAGTCCCGCTGGGTTTCTTGCTGGTTCTTCCCAGGACAGAGGTTTTTTCGAACCAGTGGTAATTATACAAAAGAGTGACTTTCAATAAGTATTATTTATAATCTATATTGAATAAAAAAGTTTCTGTTTCTGTTTCAAACCATTTTATAAGGGGCGAAACTTGAAAAAGTGTCTTACTATTTACTGAAAATAGAGGTTCCAAAATCTACCACAATAGCGCTGGCGTCTGAAAAACTACGATATGAAGATAACTGTTGTGAACGGAGTGAAGTCAGCTGAATTCAAATATTTAAAAAATTTCATGACTAGAGTAGTTAGTAAAATGCCAGTATACAAAACCTAAACTATTTACGTAGTACAAAACCAAGCGGATTGGAAGATCCTTGTTTATTTCTCCATCTTATTCTAATTAATTTTGGCGCTTTTTTTAATTTATCCTATGCTACTGCAGCGCCACCCTTATTGGACACGTGTTTAGGGACACTTTTCATATATAGAGATGGTCCTCCTTCTCTCTACACTCCATAACAGGAAGCTAACTGGATGGCGATGCGGCCACAAGTGTTGCGCTAAGGGCTCCCACACAAAACTGCGATGCGATGCCGCATTGCAGGAACTTGCGATGCGAATTTCTGCGATACGATTTTGTGCGGCAAACCGTTTGTTAGGGCAACCATACCTTCAAGTGTATTCAGCCGTATTGGACGTGTTTTTAGGAAGCGTAAGATGGATCGCAAAAAGATTATTGCACTGCTGTTATTGTTAAATAGATATAAAAGAAAAAGAAGATTCTGGGTTCATCCATTTATTACGATTATGAACTCGGATGGGAACTATTTTACTCGAAAGTACTATGGGTTGAGAACTGAAGAAGATAAATTTTTTGATTATTTTAGAATGAGCATATCTTCATTTGAAGAGCTTTCGAGTTTACTATCACCATGCCTACAAAAACGATCGTACAAGGGAAGAATTCCTGTTATGCCTTTGGAAATGCTGGGACTGACTATCAGGTAAAGTAAAACAAAATTTATTTATATATTGACATTTTAATTGTTTTTTTTTTGCGAAAAATCAAATGTGTGATTAATAGCCCATTAAAAGTAATTAATATTATGTAAAATCAAACTCTTCTTCCGTCCACAAAGCGCTATAGGTAGAATAATTATCACTAGGTGAATTAATTTGATCTTCCCCTGCGTTTGATGATTGTTCGTGTGATAAATGTGAAATTGGTGTTTGGTTTGCATTTGATGATTGTTCGTGTGATTAATGTGAAATTGGTGTTTGGTTTGCATTTGATGATTGTTCGTGTGATAAATGTGGACGTGTCAGTGGTGTTTGGTTTGCAAAATGTTGAGTTTGATAGCCTGTGTAGTTCTGATAGTTGCTAAACTGATAGGAGGAACTATGAGGTGGGTAGCCTTGATATGCAGGTTGAAGTAAGTCTGTTAAAGTTTGGAGAACACGACTTTGAAAAATAAGTGTTTTGTTCTCATCCAATTTTTCAAGAGACGGTAGAATTCCCTTAAAAAAACACAAGTGCCTGTTTTCCGGTTCCTTTAAAATGTTAATAATGTCATGTTGAAACTCGTTTGCCTTTCTTTTTCGCGGCTGCTGTTGGTATCGTCTTGGAGATTTTTCAGATATTGCTTGATTATCTTGTCCAGGTGGTGCTTGCATTTTCGTTTCATTAATGCTATCTGTTGTCTCATTTTGTAAATTTTTTTTAAGAAATAATAACTGCTTGTACAGATGGTATTCTTTGGTAGGTTTTGCTCCTGTTCCAGATCGCTTTTCGTCTTTAAGTTTCTTTACGTACTTTTTAAAAGTATCGTTGATCCCTCTCCATCTTTTTAATACTTCATTACCTGTAAATTATACAAAATTAATCAATAAAAATACATAAATGTAGGGGCATCCCTATGACATTAAATAGAAAGAATCCATTCATATGTTTAAAAATCTTTTATGTATGTATTTAATGTCATATTAGGGTAAATTTTTAAGTGTCGCCATTATTTAATTTTTTTTTAAATTTTCTATTTTAATTTCAGATTTTTAGCAACCGGAGAAGAATTCAACGATATGCATTTAAACTATTATAGAGGTGCAAGTACAATAGCGAAAACAATACGATTGGTGTGTAACGCAATATGGGATCGCTGTTTACGTCAAAACATGCCTGAAATAACACAACAGCTGTTAGAAGAAATCAGTGCAGATTTTGACAAGAAAGCTAATTTCCCTAACTATTTAGGAGCCGTAGACGGCAAACATATTCGTATCCGTAGTCCCGCAAATAGTGGATCACTTTTTTACAATTACAAAGGTTATAATTCAATTGTTTTGTTGGCTATTACTGACTCGAAATACAGATTCATCTACGTGGATGTAGGAGCATATGGAAAGGAAAGCGACTCCACGATTTTCCACAACTCGAAGCTTTATGACTCACTGATGAAAGGTGGCTTGTCCATACCAATATCGAAGCCATTGCCAGGCTTTCAAGAACCGGTCCCGTTTGTTTTCATAGGAGACGAAGCTTTTTCCATTTCAAATAACGTTATGCGCCCTTCTGGCAAGCATTTAACCGTTAAACAAAGAATATTTAACTACCGTTTGAGTAGGGCGAGACGATATGTCGAGTGCGCTTTCGATGATATGTTGAATGCAAGAATAATGAGTGCAAATTTAATAAGAGACAAATTTTCGAATTATTTATCTAGTGACTTTGGAGCCTTGAAGTGGCAATTAAAAATAAATTGAAAATATGGAAGTACTTGCTTAGTTCTATGTAAATAGATATACAGTAGGTACTTCAAGATAAATAATGGGGATAGGAAAACATCAGAAATAAGTAATAACAATTTTAAAACGTAATTTATTAAAAAAAAAACACTTTTAAATTCAACTTTATAATGCGAACAAAATAATTGTCAATATCATTTCTAAGAAAATCAAAATAGATCAGAAACACGAAATTAGTCGATGCTCATTATTTACCTTGTCGTACTGTACACTTTATTGCACTGAATTATATTTATTCATAGAAGTACGAATAGCGCGCCAGGTTCTAGAAGCCCTCATACACACGCGCGCGCTATTCGTACTTCAATGCATTGAGTGTATTGTTGTAGAAATAAAAGTACTTACCAAGTTTTGTTTTTTCCTATGGGTTTTTCACTGTTTTCTTTGTCTTGGAAATTCGGAAACAAACTTTCACAGACGCTCTTCCACGCATCTTGCTTAATAAATTTATTTTTATAATGTTCATCACTTGTGTCCCAAAGGACGGGGCGCTCCTCAATTAAAGATATTAAAAAATTTACATCATATTCCGCCATTCCATAAATAAAGAAGGCGGCGCAGGCGCCGCGCGTCTTTGTCTAAAGCTGTCTCAGAGCGGACTAAAAGTCTTTTAAAAGGGGCGTCACCAAGTATGACGTAATATCGCAGGAATGCGCGATGCGAATGAGATCGGACGTTCTTGCGGTGCATTCGTGCGAGTTCGCAGATATTTGCGATGCGATGCGAGTTCGCAGTTTTGTGTGGGAGCCCTAAGGCATAGACAAGTTATAGTGTTGTCACGACTCGATTACATCTAACCGATTGACATAATAAGTTAGGTGAATCAATCTGCCTCTTGCATCATTCTTCCCCACCTCCCCCTATACAGTGACTCGTCATCATTAGAATTACTTAGACAACCTGAAATACTTCACCCCCTCGCATTCAAAATAAAGGAAGAAAATAGGATAATCAAATTTTATTGGATTGAGGCACATTGTTGAATTAAAGGTATTGAAAGAGCAGATCATCTAGCCAAAGTAACAGCACTGTACACAAAAATAGCTACCCGGTATGACAAGTGTCCTCTCTCCTATATCAAAAGAACATTACGTGAAAAATCAATAGAGCAATGGAGTATTAGATATAACGAAAGTGAAACCGACGGAGTTACAAAACTCTTCATACCTGTTTAGCTATATATTATTATAGCTTGATGATAATGATGTTTGAAAATTACCCTACCACTCCTGGTACCCTTTTTTCTTCCACTGAACATTCCAATGGCAAAAAACCTATGTGTATTTACAAATAATTGTTTCATTATCTCGGTCGTGTTGATCGATTGCCACTGCTCATCCACCGATGCCCCTCGCTAAGAAAATACCGCGTAAAAAAAATATATAGCTGATGTGAAGCACCAACGACCCGGGATGTCTGCTGTATATCAACATGTTCAGGATCATTCCAACCATTATATCAGATCTGATAGACCTCAAATCCATGCAAAAGAACACCGATTACTACCTACCTAGTGAAATTAACCTATTGACCTATTGAAATTAAAATAACATTCTAATTTCAATAGAGAAGATGGATCGGTGCTATCATCTGCTTGGGATCCCATGATTAATAAAATGAAATCCAAACCCAAGCATACTACTACAAGACTGAAGATACTGTATGCTCGTTCTGCGTAGATCGGGCCAGAAATTAATAAAAAAAGTGGAAGGTAACCTGAGTTAACTATAACATCAGGACGTCAAACACCTCAGTCCTCCCCGTGACCATTGGTGCTGTAAATTGCCCAAAACATCGAAAATTAAAAAGTTAATTAACTCTTTATTAATTTTTTTATTTCCCACCAATAAAAAAGTAATTTTAACTTTTTTAATTTAAAATTAACCCGTAAAGTTGGGAATTAAACAAAAAAATCAACATGCACATATAAAATTATGAGACAAACAAAAACTGCCAGGCGGCAGCTTTTGCTGTCGCATGGATGGGCCGGCTCGAACCGGGGTGGTACCACGACCTCACAGAATACCAGCGTGAAGTGGAGGTTTACCTCTGCGTTTCGCTCGGTGAGTGAAGGTGGCCGGAGGCCCTTTTTACTGGAAATGAGGCATTCCATCCTAGTCCTCACGGGTGAAAACGCATCTGCATTTTGATCTGTAACAGAGGATAGATGTAGATGTCTATGGGCCGCAGCAACCACTTACCATCAGGTGGACTGTATGCTCGTTTTTCACCCTTATCCTATAAAAAAAAACTCCAATATTAGTACAGACATCGACCGGACATGGAGGATTTCCTATTACCTGCATAAATTTAAATGTAAAGACAACCCATCATGCATTTGCAACCCCAATACAATATAGAAAATGTAGAACATGTTTTATTTTACTGTCCAATTTTCTTAAAAGAGAGAACAGAATAATTACAAATATCACATTATCCCTAGACTTTAGAACTATTGGCTTTTAGAACTCCTTTGTAGTATCTCTTCAGTTTCATGGCACTCCCCTTGTTGCCCCAGCCAATAACGGAATCCTCAGCGTCGACATATCAATTGACGTGCAGTTTCGTGGTCACTTGGAAGAGAAGGCCAAATTGGCCTCCAAAAAGCTTGGCGTGCTCAGCAGAGCGGGACAGTATTTACATGTCGACACAACTCCTGCAACTTTACAAGGCGCAGGTTCGGCCTCACATGGAACACTGTTCCCATCTCTGAGCTGGGGCTCCTCAGTGCCAAGTCCTACCACTTGACTGCATCCAGCGCAGAGTGGTTCGAATCGTCAACGACAGAGTTCTTTCCGATCAGCTTAACTCACTGGCACTGCGTAGAGATGTTGCATCTGTTTGCGTATTTTATCGCATGTAACACGGGGAGTGCTCTGAGGAATTGTTCGGACTAATTCCAACCGCTCAATTTCACCATCGCACATTGCGGCAAAACTCGCGATACCATCCACACCACTTGGATGATTGGCGGTCCATCACTGTGCGATTTAGAATATGTTTTCTTTCTCGCAGAACTTCCTTGTGAAATCGATTACCACCAGCAATTTTTCTGGACCGATACGACTTAGGGACCTTCAAGAAAAGAGCCTACTCCTTTTTAAAAGGTTAACATCGCATCTGCGATTCCCCTGGTGTTGCAGTTGTTCATAGGCGTCGGTAGTCCATTGCCATCAGGTGAGCCGCATGCTCGTTTGCCCCCTCTCCTATAAAAAAAGATTAATGAGATGCATAGAGTATAATAATTTTAAACATGTAACCAAGTACCCCTTTGAAATAATTAATCCTCGAATCCGGCAACTTGTTCTATCACCGGAAGGGCGATCATCTGTCCCAAGGTGTCGGATTTGGAAATTATCCTGACTAAGCTTTTGATATTAGATTGCACGTAAACATGACATTTGCAAGTTGCCATAATTTTACAAGTTGATCACGAATTGTGCTGACTAAGCTTTTGATATCAGATTATTCGGAATCAGTTATGAAGTGTAACATTACAGAAGACGCTGACTCCACTGTATAATTATTGTTGCAAGTCAAACCAAGGTGTCGTACTTTCAGTCAATAGACTTGTTTTGACCATCCTATTAAAGGCGTAGCGTTTAGAATTATATTTATTATAGTCCTCAGTTGTTCTCATCGTAGTAATGTAATCACCTATTTAAAGAAGTCAGTATAATTACTGTAATGAAATAGTAAAAAAATTTCATCAGGAACGAAATCACTATTGATTAGTTCTGTTCACAAACTAACTAGAAACACTTCTGTTTCTGTTATCTGTTAATACTACAATAGGGATGTCATTTATCTAGTAAATCAGTAAATACGAGTGTAACTTAGTCTCTTATTTGCCATAGTATAGAGACCAAAGATGACCACTTTTCATTAATGCTCTACGCATAAATTTATGCAACATCTTTCAATGCGTTTCTTTATTTGCCATATTTAAAAATTGAATTAAAACAGCGAGACAATATTGACTCAATTTATGTAAAATTGTAGATTCCCTTTATGCTTACTTATCTCGATATTATTTTGTCTATGATCAAAAGAACGGTAAAATAGAATTCCTCATTGTCATTTGTTTGTAACTACCCGCCAAAGAGAATATAATCACTACGTTTACTACCCGCCATAACGCAGATTTAAATAGAAGAGACTAACGACTGGATTCAAATATTGACAGACTGGAACATTTTATTTTAGATTTGATAACGATGGAAGCGTCACCTACTCCAATAGTCGCTGCCGCAGCAGGCAAAATTTTCAAACATTCGAAGAGGGTTGGTCGTGGCATTCCTTTAATAAATAATGCGTATAACACGAAGTGTTCTTGTCACAGGAACAAAACTATGGTATTTTGTCGCGCATGTGGTTATTATTGTCATGGTCGTATTCGTTTAAAATGTGAGCAACATCCTCGAGTAAGTAGTTCATATTAATATTTGAAACTTCTTTATTTCTAGGAAACATCAAAAGTTATCCAATTCTACTCTTGATGTTGGAGTGGATCACGATTTTTGTACCCACATAAACAAATTTTAATGACACTACATTTTCTATGTAGTAAAGTCATCCTGCAGTTTATGCTGAATTATTTCAATTTGTTTGTTTTAATGTGCATAATATTTTAATCCAGTTCATATTCTATTATAGTTTTGGTTGCAGGTCACTTTCTTGTTGGACATAACAGAATGTCCACGCTGCCATTCATCTATATTTCTAGATGAATACTTCACAAGTGACTAAACTTTCACTTTTAATTATTTTTGTTACGATTAATTAAGATTTTTAATATATTAAAACCATTTATGTGAATGATCTTAATATTTTAAAAGTTTATATAAACATGTGTAGGTATTACTAATTAGCAATTAAGAAGCATTGATTGCAGTTGTCATTGAAATTAAGACTTAAGAACTATTAAATTAAAACAACAAAATAAATTATATAGAAACATTTGAGTTTTTGTAACAAAAACATCTGTTGTTTTAATAGATGTAATTTATTTTATTGTTTTTTTTAATGATTGTTGATGTTTTGTTGATTTTAGAATATAGAGCTGTGTTCTTTTTAAGTTTCAAATTAAACATTTTGGTGACTTTCATTCTGTTGTTTTTATTCCATTTACATTTTTTAAACATTTAAAGTGTATGTAGTAGTACTATTAAGTTTGGTAGAGAATTTTGTTACCTATATATTTTCAAGATCATGTTTACAGTTTTAACAAAAAAGTACTTAAAAAGTAAATTTATTACAGTCATATATTTCTTGAAATTGTTTCAAGTTTTATTTAACTTTATTAATTGCCAACATGTTAGGAGTTCCTGTACTTGACAGATATAATCTTTTTTTGAGTCTATTTAGATTCATATATTGTAAGGTATATTTTTTTGGAAATAATAGACTTATTATTTTTGACTTGATTCAAGTTTCCAGCTTCTATAAATCTCTATGCTTATACCATGCATATGAATGTGATGGATTTAACTTTGACAGTTTAATAAATCTAATATATTATATTATCAATTATAAAAATAACTCGGTAAGGCCATTTCACTAGGAGATTACCAAGTAAAAAAAAAACAATTGAAGTAGTAACTTTATTTATCTAATCATTAATATACAATTATTATTTAAAAAATCTATCTGGCTACAATAATGAATATGTTGTAAAATCTAAATAGAAAACCAACTTGGAACATCAGTTCTGTCTTTATTTTTTTCTAAGTAGTCACCAAAGCTCTTTTTAGCTTCATCTAATGATTTCATATTTTCCTCTTCGTCATTCTTTTTACTATCAAAGATTTCAGGGAATTTGAATGTCATATCCTTTGGCTGAAATATGCATATATTATCTTATTAACAAATGTCAGAAAAAATTTGCAAAGAAGGTATTTTATTTGTTAAAATACTAAAGTAAATACTTTCCATCATAATATATTTTATGCTGAAAATATTATATTGTTATAGAATGCTCAGAAACACATTTCACTAATTGAAGGAGGGTCGACGGTCCACTTATGCGTTCTTCAATTCCAATTCAATGCTCATTTCTTAAGTACAACACACAATGTGATATTTTTCACCTTCAAATTCTTTGCCCTACTAATTTTACTGGATTACTGTCTTGTATTTCCCCATTTGTTAATATTTTATGTGATTCTATCCATAAGAAAAATATTAAATTAATAATAATACTAATCATTTTGGTGGTATATTTGATTGTGTTGTCTTTAGTCGTAGACTTGAAAAGCCACTCACTTAAAATTATGTTTCATTTATTTACTCTATTACCACTCCTATGATTAGACATTGGCAGAATACTATTAAGAGAAGCCATAAAGTACAAAAGAAGAAGAAAACCCACAAAAGAAATATTTTATTCCTTTGTAATGTTGGCCCTAGATATTAATGTGGAATGAAATGCATTGGGTGATTTCATGCATGCATGATTTTTTAACGAGGGCATCTACAACTTTTTTATTACACTATATTAACACCACTTTGGAATGAGGTAAAGTATTTGACAGATTTCGTGGATGGAAAATTAAATTGATAGGAAAATATGAAGGATTACTTGATCACTTCCATGACCTACTTGACACTGGCAGAATTCTATCAAGAGATGCCATAATTTAAAAGAAGAAGAAAAATATGAAGGTTATTTTAAAGTAAAACAAATTAATGAGGTTAACTGCAAAAGTCTATAGAACAATCACAGAGGCATTGTTTTCAGTATATAGATACATATATACACTGGAAACAAAATACTTTTATTTGAATTGCAACTTTTCAGTTATGGCGACACTATGAATAAATAGTTTCGCCTCAGTTCCAGCTAGCAACATCTGGTGTACGGTAAAATAATAGCCCACGTTGTATTGATTGATGTGACTGAAATATGAACAAAGTAGCAGTTGAATAATAATTCATTTAATATTTGATCCCACAAATTAAGATTGACATATCCTAGACAGTCATTTAGCATGACATGTTAAATGTGCAATTATGTATGCATGATCATTTAATTGTACTGAATGACCTGAATGAAATGTGAACATGCTGGTGGTTAATTTAACTATTCATTTTATTTTTTCATTCTGTAAACTAAGATAGACATATACATATGTTTGCCCTAGGATTGGCATGTCGTGCAACAGCTTTGGTTGTTTTGAAACGGCTACACTGATGCACTTCAAGACAAACCTAGCGTCACAACAGAATATGACAAACATTCTAAAAATAATAAGGATTTCATACTGTCACTCACTGTTATTTAGGCACCGGAAATGCAAAAAAAATATTGATGATATTGCATGAGGTTGTGTCATGCGTGCCCCAATGCATTGCATGCAGCAGTACTATCTAGGGCCTATCTTACATATGAAAAAATATATATAGTTACTATTCCTAATTTAAAATATTTAAAGTGGATTTTGAGAAAGATTACTGCCTGTTCTACCTGATACATACACATCACTGTCACCATCACAGCCCATCAAAAGTTCACTGCTGTACATAGCATAGGCCCATGGCTTACCTCATAAGTGGAATATTTTCCATAGTTGCTATGGTTATATTCTTACACATGCTCTGTCATATATTCTTACACCACCACTACATGGAAAATATTTATAACATATAATATTTTTATATGTGGTAGAGCCATGCTGCAGCTATATTAATAGTATAGTTGTAGCACGAATGGGTCAGCTCGACTGGGGAAGGACCACGCTCTCACAGAATACCAGCGTAAAATAGCAGCTTAATGCTGCTGTGTTTCGTATGGTGAGTGTAGAGAACCAGAGACCCATTTTACTGGAAAAGAGACATTCCATCCTAGTCCTCACGGCTGACAATGCATTTGCATTTAAATTTGCAAACAAAGATAGATGCAGATGTCTATGGGCCACAGCAACCACTTACCATCAGGTGGACTGTGTGCTCGCTTGTCACCCTTATTCTATAAAAAAAATACACACTTTTGAAACAAAACTGTCAGTGTCAAGTGTTAAATAACAAAATTAGCTTATAAAATAGAGCTATTTTTATTCTTATTACCTAAGTAAGCTAAGTGGCAATGGGCCGGCCATATAGCTTGAAGAACCGACAACCAATGGGGAAAAAAGTTCTTGAGTGGTGGGCTTGTACTGGCGGACAAAGTGTAGGGTGCCCCCCACTAGATGGAGTAACGACTTGGTACGACATGCAGGAAGTTGATGGATGCAGGTGGCTCAGGACTGTGCATTTGACATTCCTTGGGGGAGGCCTATGTCCAGCAGTGAACTTGTGAAGGGTTGTAATGATGAGGAACTAAACATACCATTTAATCTCTACTTAGGTATATTTTTATGTTATCCTATTCCTAATCCTATTACTTTATAAAGTACTTAGCTTCTTCTAAAATTCAGATAAAATATGTGTTGTACTTACCAAAACAATGTATGCACATTTAACATCATCATCTTTTACAATATACCCTTTGCCATAATCTTTGCGAAACCTTCCTAATGTTATTTTAGTTCTTACATCGACAACAGGAATTTTGTAGATTTTCTCTAAGTAATTTTTTATATCATACTTTGTCATTTCCATTGAACATTCAAAATGTACAATATTAGGTAGCTGTTTTGGGTGGGGTCGCACCATTTTCATCCAAAAATTAGGTAAAAATACTCGTAATTGAGGATTTCCCCTCTGATATATAGGATACCTAATGAGAAAAAGAGTTATAATTTTTAATTTAAAATATAAATAAAAATATTGATTTTATGAAAAGAAATAAATACTAACCAGCGTGTAGACATTGTTTATTTATTACAGCGTCTTGATCACAGTATTACTTTGGTCGTGATAAAAATGTGCAAATGCAGCTATCTGCGTTTTCGGTTTTTAAGTAATGTTACTACATTAATCGAAATCGAAGACTATATAAGCACTTCGTTTTCGGGAGTATTCTCTGCAGTACTTCAGCACGTATGAATGTGAATACTTGAGATTAGTTTGTAAA
Organism: Parnassius glacialis; assembly: GCA_033319125.1. NCBI lineage: Eukaryota > Metazoa > Arthropoda > Insecta > Lepidoptera > Papilionidae > Parnassius > Parnassius glacialis. The sequence goes on along the minus strand of JAVANC010000028.1, from coordinate 32,927,299 downwards.
ACATAAAATATCTACTAAGGTATTATATAATACCAAACACTATATGCTACATGTAATACGTTAGGGGAAAATATATAACAGCTACAACCTAACCTTAAATGGTCTTACAAATTATATACAGCCATATACTATAACGAAGTGATTATATCCTTCAAGCCATAAAATTATACACTTAACAGAATTTGCAAAATAACTTAAACACGTTATGTATACCTAATTTTATTTAAAATTATGTATACGATTAAGAATAACATCAACAATATAGATACCACAAATGTCACTCACAAATAATGTACTCTGTGCTCACAGACTAACTATAACTAACTAATCACTAACCACCACTAACCACTAACTAGAACTAATAAATTAGGGATGATCGATGATCATCGAATATCGATGTCCAAAATGAAAACATCGATGCTGCCACATGTCAAACATCGAAATATCGAAGTCAATAAACCCATAATCGATTATTGGATACTTGCGAACACTGTGAACCCGCGAAATCAATATCAACTAAATCTTACATCTCCTCTAAAATATTTAAAATTTTGAGTAATTTAGAATGCTTGAACGTATCGATAGCCTAAAAATATATCGTTATGGTGTATCAAATTTAACTGTCAAGTGTCAACTGTAATGGTGTGGCTGGCGGAGGCTGTAATTAAAATTGGTGTCGTTGTTGGTTGTCTGTTTGTTTGTCGGTTGTTTTAAAAAAAAATCGATGTTTGTTCTTAAACACGATCCAATGCACGTTTAGAACAATGCTATTGGTTCTATCAATCTAAAATAAAAAAAAACCTTGTGATGAGATATTTGACCACAATCGTTACATCAACGCCATCTCAGCTGTTATCTACTGACTACAAAAAAGAGGAGGGACTCAATGAGGGCATCCACGACTTTTTCTGCCACCAGGGCGGCGCCACTTTACAGTGAGGTAAAATATTTGACAGATTTCATAGCGGGGATGATAATTTCGTAGGAAAATGTAATCTTTAAGGTTTCTTTCTGTATTATTAGTTCTATTTTATATTAATTACATTAGAAATGAATAAACCAAACTATAAAATATAACTATAAGCCGATTTTTTAAAAAAAAAGAGTTATAAAGTGCCAAATATTAAAAAGCAAACCACTGACGCATTGTGTTGTGAATTAATATAATATTCTAGATAATGATAAACTATTTACATAAAACTAATTTCTCAATTAACTGACATTGCGTTACAAAAACTTTACCTCAGTCGCAACTAGCGACATCTGGTGAGTGGAAGATTATTAGCCCTCATTCGACTGTTTTCTTTAATGTTTGTTACCTCATAACTTATTTCTGGGTGAACCGATTTCGATGATTTTTTTTTCTGTCCCATATAAATTTGACCCATATAAGTCTGACCAATAGTTTTTGAGTTATCCTTAATAATTTATATTGAAGTCAGTTGTACAAATTTTTTATTTTTAAATTTTAAATTGCTAGTATTTTATCAAAACAAGAACTATTAGAATTAACACTCCATGAGTTACGTGAGGCCGAGAACGAACCCAATATACTATGTTTCTCTGAAACGTTTTTGCGAGATGGTTACGATAAATACTTACAAATAAAAGGTTACGAATTAGCAACTGCATTTTGTAGAGATAAACAAAGAGGCGGAACTTGTATTTTGGCACAGCGCAATATAACATACAAAAAAATTAATAAATTACAATTATTTCCAACACCAAATACATTTGAAGCTTGTGGAATTGAATTTCCTGTACACAGATTGATTATAATATGTATTTATAGAACTCCCTCGTCAAACCCTACTATTTTCTTAGATAAGCTGAACAAACTTTTATATGACTTACTTGGCAGTCATAAGCCAAACATTAAGCTAGTTGTAACTGATGACTTTAATATTAATACTTTAAAACAGGGAAATATTACTAATTTATTTCAGGATCTATGTTACAACTACAATCTAAGCATTCACATTAAGGTACCGACCCGGAAAAACTCTTGTATAGACCATATTTTAAGCAACATCACAGACGCAACGGCTACCATTCTACCTCTATACCTGTCTGACCATTAAACAGTGCAACTACTGGAAATCCCCATAAAAAGAAAAATTTTAAAGACTACGGCATATTTTATTTACAAAAAAGACTATTGCGCTGAGAACATACGGAAATTTAGGGAATGTCTTATGAACATATCTTGGTCTGATTTATACTTACAGACAGATATAAATAACGCGTTTAATACATTTCATGAATTTCTATGTTTAATTTATAATTTATGTTTTCCACTTATTAGAATAATGATAAATAATACTAATACTACAAACAATTGGATAAGTCGAGGTTTAAAAAGAAGTTGTAAAACTAAAAGATTACTCCGATATAGATACTACAGGAATAAATCAGAATTAAATAAGAAAAGTTACATCACATATTCAAATATTTTGAAAAAATGTATTCAAAGATCGAAAATAAATTCTACTATAAAATTCATACACAAAAGCAAAAATAAATGTAAAGCTACATGGTCTGTAATAAAAAATGCAATCTCAAATTCAAACTTCGACAATGGCGTTACGGATTTGAAAATAAATAATGAACTGATTAAAAATCCTACTGACATAGCTTCGATTTTCAATAATTATTTTACTGATTTCCCTAATAGTTTGACAATAATGAATAAACCAAACAGCTATACTAGTAATGAAAAATCACTATCTAACTCAATGTTTGTTAAGCCCATGACAGAAGAAGAGGTTAAAAAAGAAATCCTATCTCTTAATAACATTAACTCGGAAGGATATGACGGTATTAATACGATAACAATTAAGAAGTCTGTAAATGAATTAGGCTCTATTTTGACATATTTAATTAACTTGTCTTGTCATTTTCATGTGGTACTTTTACAAAAACATTAAAATTATCGATTGTAAAGCCATTATTTAAAAAGGGTAAGAGAAATGATATTACCAATTATCGTCCAATTACATTAATACCAATATTGTCAAAAATACTAGAAAAATGTATGTACAAAAAATTGTTGGATTTTTGCAAGAAATTCAATTTAATAAAAATGACCAATATGGCTTTCAGAAACAAAAATCTACAACGTTAGCCACATTTAAGCTCATTAGTTCAATTTTAACAAAAATAAATAACAATTTTTTAACCACAGCATTGTTTCTTGATTTATCGAAAGCCTTCGATCTCGTTGCGCACAGCATACTATTACGAAAACTGGAAATGTTCAGTGTCAGAGGACTTCCACTAAAATGGATATCTTCCTATTTAGCTAACCGTAGACAATGTGTCGTAATAAAAAAGATTGTAGGAGAGGAAATGCTGTCCTTCTCATCTTCTTATAAAGAGAACAAACATGGCATTCCTCAAGGTAGCGTGCTGGGTCCAATATTGTTTCTTCTTTATTTAAATGATATAACTCTAATCACCAGTCATAAATGTATTTTATTCGCGGACGATATTTCAATAATTGTAAGCACTGATAAGAAGCAAAATAATTCAATACGTAATCATGAAATTGACATTAACAATACAATTGATACAATTATTAAATGGTTAGACAGAAACAATTTAAAAATTAATGTTAATAAATCAACTTATATTCAATGTAATAAATCAAAACAGGCAAAATACAATTTTAATCTTAATATCGACAAATTAAACGAAGTAACACAAACTAAATTCCTAGGAGTAATAATTGATCAAGATTTAAGCTGGAAAGGTCACATACGTCAGCTATGCAGTAGAATTAACCAATTTGTTTATGCACTTAATAAAGTAAAAAATGTTACAGACAAAAAAACTGCTGTTAACGTATCACGCTTACATAGAATCTTTACTACGTTATGGTGTTGTAATATGGGGAAATGGTACAGATAAACAGATATTATTTACTGCACAAAAGAAATGCATTAGAGCCTTAGAGCTATTGCTGGAATCGCACCGGATAAATCCTGCAAACCAATATTTAGGAGCCTAGGTTTGTTGCCACTACCATCTCTGTATATCTACTAAGTTTGTAATTTCGTACATAAACATAATAATCTGTTTACAAAGGCATATGATATTGTGACGCCTCATAATTATTATTAATAAATAATAATTAAATTCAATGTAAAGGCATTTAAAAATGTCTTAGAAATTATATTTTAAACAATTAAAATGTTTAAAATTAAGTATAAAGTTCAAATATGTTCATTGGGAATATTGAATATTATAGTATAGTTAACGCATAAATTGTCTCTAAAAAATCTCTAAATTTATTAAAATCTTGTTTAAGATATTCAAAATATATTAAATTATATAAATACAAGTCGATTATATTACAATAATAAAGATAAATAACATTTGTAATATAATAGACAAAATGGATAAAAATTTTCTAAGTTGAAGAAGGTGTTCTTGTATTAGTCGGAAAATTTCTAAGTTGATGAAAGTGTTCTTGTAATGGTCTCCATAATAAGGGGCGTTGCCGGAGACACATACCCAAGGTTATACATATATATGGGGTGGTCGGCTGATCGACTGCTAGTACTAAGGTTGCACAATGACTAGTCCTATATTAGGGACTTATGATAGTAAGGTCTAACGAACCAAAGCATTAATATAGAAGGTCTTTATGATGCATAAGCATTATGATAGCAGAGTTATGACTTGAAGTCCCATATGAATAAGACATACAATAGTATGGTCTATGAAATAAAGCAAATATGTTGAAGGTCTCAAATATGTAAAAGCATTATATTGAAAGAATTGGGACTTGAAAAGGATTATTATAGTGGCGTGTAGGTTGCTTCGCAGCCTCCGAGACCGAGGTAAACTTGGACTCGCTAACCGATGTGTCCTAGACATATCATCTTAGTGCCGGCGGTAAGCGGGTTTGTTGTAGATATACGACTTGCCCGTGGACATCGCACACCCCTACCGTTTGTGGGCGGCGTCCTGGCGCACAGCTTTAGGATACGTCGGCTATCTTTCGGATTGGGGTGAGTATGTTTGGTAGTACTTTTAAGTGCAGCAAGCATACTCAACTCCATGTCTTAGTGCAATAGCGCTATGATACGTGGAGTTTTGGCTACTGACGTCTTAGTGGCGTGTTACTGTGACACGTTAGTTGTATTTTGCGGGTGGTGCTGTCTGCTGGGACTGTATGGGGGACCTTGGGATGGTGTAAGCCTGACGATAGTCGTATTGATGCTTGTTGCATTCTGCAGCATTGCGTCTCTGCGATGGTTGTTTGGCGGGTCGCTATTCTCAATGGAGCTCTCTGCGTCTTGGTTTGATTCACAACCCAAGTAGCTTTGCCCAAGTCGGGTCCCTTCATAGCGGGGCTGCAGACTGTCTGCCCTCCATGATGTTTTATATAACAACATATTAATATATCTCTATAAAGTTCCCACCTTTGAAAGATTGAAGGCAACTTGTTGGTGGGTGAGACAAACATGATCGAAAAATGCATATACTCAACGTCAGTGACACAAACCCTTTCTGATGGCGAATTATTACTAATATCTTATAACTGCCCATTGGCTATATCTGCCATTGTATTGGTTGGTGGAGCATATGTGTCGACCTCATGCGGGTGGTAGCTGGAGGGAGAATCTGAGGAGGCTCTCAAGGCTGCGGCCGAAAGCCGCGCAACGTGGGACCCCATTCCCTTGAGGTGAGCGGTAGACTCATGACACGCTCTGCGGCCAATTGGCCGTGCTGACCATGCAATTGGTGGTGATGCCTTACACTTACATCACGTCTGCAGGAACGGCGGTCTGGCAGGTGGTGGCGCTCACGGACGGCTTTTTATGGCTAGTGTGCCTATTGTTGCCTAACCCGTGTGACGTACATTCACTGTGGCTGGATTTGATCGTATTCTGTATGGCGTTTACACGCATTGACATGCGCGACTTCGGTCGATGTTTGTGCTTACGCACTATCAAGGGGCCAAGTCCTCTTTTACTGGTTCGCCAGTTATTTTGCTGTGGACTACGGTCCAGTTCCCAAATTTGCGTACCCTTCGGGGGGAGCGCATTAAAATGGTTGGCGCTCACCGTGCGCGGCGTGTGCGGAGCCGTGTACCTCCTCCACATTTTTTTTAATGTGGAAGAGCGAAGCCCTTGTATCTGGTATTTGATATAAATATTGTGAGCCTTTTCCAAGCGGGAATGGATTAATTAATAAGGAATTTTTGTTGTGAACCTGATACAAGTGGAATAAGGACAATTTATTGTTCTTAACTTTTATTTGAGCTCTGTCTTAGTGAACGGGGTTCTTTAGCTTTTTTTTAAGACACTACCAACAGCTTTCGATTGCTCTCGCAAATATTCATTCTTCCAAGATACACCTAAAAGAACTAAGTTACTATACAAACACAACGTAAATAAGGGTCCTAACTAAGACGATCACGCCATAAATTTATTATACGGCCTATATTTGAACCTTTAGAAAGATCAATGTATGATTAATATACTGGTCACGTAAGTTAGATATACTTGTATAACTTATAGAAATAGATTCTAAGGAAATAAAGGTATAAATATATATAGAAAGAGTGAAGAGATGAGAAAGGGGGGGGGGGGGGGGGGTCGTTACAATATGAATATAAGACTAAAAAGAAATGCAAATAGATTTGTATTAGATGATGTACCGCGATCAAACAAATATAGTAAAAGCTGTTTGACCATGTGTATTCGAATTTATAATAAAATACCAATTGAAATCAAATCGAATAATATTAATTTATTTAAAAAAAATTATTGACTTATCACAATGAAAATCAATTTTATGACATCAGAGACCTATTTGTTAAATGTAAATGATATATATTTTTTAATGAATTGATAATCTTTGTTTATTTATGATTTTATATGTTTTAGTCTAATTGTTTTGTATTATGATTAGAAAATTTCATTTGTATATGTGCTATTTATGTAAATTTGCATGCTATCACAATCACATAGCAAAACATGTTGTGCTTTAAGAATTGTACCATCCTTAACTGTCCATGTTTTATGCAAATATATGAAATAAATAAATAAAATTATTTTCAATAGCTGGCTCAACTGTTTATCAACAGAGAAACAGATTGAAAGGTACCTACTTCTTTGTCAAAATTACTATTTCTTCAATCAATTGGCAAAAATATTGGACTATATAACAAACGAACTAGATATTTGATAACTTCTTCCAATTTTTTTTAATTACTGTTTTACACTACATTTGAATAAAACTACTTTTACGGATTTTATCGCGTTTAATTAGGTTATTTTATATTCCTAACGTTTCGGTTGCTTTCCAGCAACCGTGGTCACGTGGGACTTAGGTGATTGACTTCCCGATGTTAAAGTTAACCCGGAGTACCTTTAGCTTTTTAATGATTAATTTTGGTCCGATCTACGCAGAATGAAGTTACTGTGTCTTGAAGTCTTGCAGTGGTATGCTTGGGTTTAGTTTTAATTTTATGAATTACAGGATCCCAAGCAGGTGGTAGTATCCAGCCTCCCTCTCTAAAACATTATTTAAACAATAATACAGGAGCAGCATACCGCTGCCGGTCAAGTTCCCGCCAAAAACCCTGGACTTATTAAGAAATATAAATGTATGACTGGCGCCAAGCTAACCCCCACCCCATCCTATGAATTTAGAGTAAGTACATAAAAAAAAAATACTGACAGACATATTTTAAATAGCACATCTCAAAAATTTAAATTATTAAAACTGCACCCATGTAGTTAAGATATAAAAAATAGTTAAGTAATTTTCACCTTATAACGTTGATATTACTTCAAATAATTAGAATTGGGTACTGCCTACGGTATAAAAAAGCTGCACCTTGCTTGAATATAATTACACTATCGTTAAAAATTCATTAAATGCAATGATAAGCCAAAAAATTTACGAAAACCCAATTTGTAAAACGTCGTTTGGGTGCATTCGACACTTGAGAAATTTGGTTTTATTAACTATTTGTGTTTATTAATGAATTTAATGCATTTTTAATGATGGTGCAATTATAATCAAATTAGTTGCAATTTTCTCATACTATAAAAAATACTCAATTCTAATCATTAGCTACTTTTTATTTCTAAATTTCATGGGTGCAGTTTAAATAATTACACAGTGCAGATTACAGATGACAGTTTAAAAAACCCTGTATTTTTCGTTAAGTGCGTTATCAGAATCAGTATTCAAACTTATAGAAATAACTTTACTTCAGAAAACTCGACATAAAATTATGAAATTAAATTTTAATAAAATAATATTTGTCAATTTTATGTGGATTGATTACCTCTGCCTGGAATTGTCAAGCAACTAAAGCGAAGCAGCAAGCATCGGCGGCCGGTGGTGGCGTACATCAAAGACTGGGTGCGCGCGCGCATGCGTCATACCTACACTAACTTCTCTAAGGTCGTGACCTCGGCACATCACTCAGCTGTTATCACTTTAGTGGTCGATTATCACAATTTTTAAAATTGTACTTCGATCGATTGTGGTAATTATACACAAACACTAATTTATCACTATGTCTATATATTGTATATTGTTCAATGTGTCCGCCTTGTATCTCTATGCATTTGTGACACCGGCTTATAATGTCTGAACGCACGCGTTGCATAGACTTGATACATTATCGTTGCATACATACAGATATTTCGGACTTTATTTTTTCAAAGGATGTGATTATTCGTGTACGCATTTCCGCCTCGGTGTCACATGTTTTTTGGAATACAAACTGTTTAATCGCACCCCAGAGATAAAAATCTAAAGGTTTCAAAAAGGTTTCTAAAGGACCTTCAGTGAATACCGTTTGGTGATTCTGGCAATTTTATTCAAATTCGTTACCGGTCTGATGTTTTTACTTCAATATTTCCACATAAATACTCTTTTCCTCTGGGCCATTTACAAAAATTTGCTTTTAATTTGAATAATTTCCCGTTCTCTCTAAAAAGGTATAAAAGCTGAACAATCGGTCAATACGGGGAGTCTCGCTTCAGCTTCCAAACTTGAAGCATCTCCTAAAGGCCTTATCCCGGGGCCGCACTGCCCCGGGATCCTGCAAGCCTCTTTCTTCACCTGAAGTCGTCGCCTAGCCTACTCCAAGCGCGGGGCCGCACTGCTCCAGGATCCTGCAAGCCTCTGTCTTCACCTGAAGTCGTCGCCTATCCTACTCCAAGCGCGGGGCCACACTGCTCCGGGATCCTGCAAGCCTCTGTCTTCATCTGAAGTCGTCGCCTAGCCTACTCCAAGCGCGGGGCCGCACTGGCCCGGGATCCTGCAAGCCTCTGTCTTCATCTGAAGTCGTCGCCTAGCCTACTCCAAGCGCGGGGCCGCACTGCTCCGGGATCCTGCAAGCCTCTATCTTCACCTGAAGTCGTCGCCTAGCCTACTCCAAGCGCGGTGATCGCACCGGCCAGTTGACCGTTCCACGGCGGCCAATCCATCTCGCACCAAATTCAGTATCCAAAAAATATTCTTACACAACAGGAGAAATGCGATGGTGCGCCATCGTGTTGAAACCACATGCGACGAACGAGGTCTAGATTTACTTCGTCAAGTTCATTGCTTAGTTTTTCTCGCAAAAAGCGTCCGTAGTTTTCACCGCTCATTGTTTGGCCAAGAAAATACGGACCAATAATTTTGTCACCTATAATTCCCGCCCAAACATTGATTTTCCATCGGTGTTGAAAGTGGCTTGGTTTATAGGAATGCGGATTAGTCGTCGACCACCGTGCTCATAGTGAGCGTTAAATACGGCTGTTTTAAGAGCATTCATCCGTGAAAAGTACGCACTTCAAAAACTCAGGATCTTCTTCAACCTTATCGAGTACCCATCTACAGTAATCCATTCTCGGCTCATAGCCGTTGGTAAGAAGACACTGAATTCCATGAAAATGATACGGGTGCTGGCCATCATCTTTGAGGGCTCTCCAAACACGCATATGTTTCACACCTAGTTCACGTGCCACCGAGCGCGTGCGCCGCGTCGAATCTTCGCCAAACATGTCGAGAATGTGCTCCTCGATGTCATCGTCGTACATTCTTGGTCTTCCTAAATCTGTACGTTGTTGATCACGGCCATGCACACTGCCAGTATTGTACATACGAATGTGAAGTCGTTGGAACGTCATCACCGACGGCAATTTTCTATTTCGTGGAGTAGCAAAGCGCTCTTCGTAAATTCTTCGTGCTTCTGCATAATTGCGGTCACATATTCCGAGACACATCAACATATTAAAGTATTCCTCGTTTGAGTAAGACATCGCATACAACACAAGTCACTCACGGTGGATACAAAATTTCGCAATATAAAATCAGATCAGTCCGAAAGTAACTTACGCGGGCGAAAACAGCTAGCAATGCCAACGCACGCGCAATACTGAAGCTTTTATTTGTTGTATGTATGAGCGTAGCAAAGCGTATGTACTTCACAACATAATTTTGATCTTTTCTAACTCAAGAAAATTTGTTGTGATTTTTGATGTATTTTTTAATAATAGTTATTATTTATTTATTTACTTCAGACAGAGCCCGTAAGTGTTATTAACAAATTAAATTATAGCTAGGGATTAGTAAAAATACATTTAAATCACTACAATAACAAGAAAATTTTTAATAATTGTGGGATAGATCCACGCAATATCATATACCTACTTAAACTGTTATGCTGCTGTGTTTTTCATAATCTACTAATTAGCATTTTTTTATTAATGATACACAATCCTTATTTTTATTTCGATTCTTTACTACTGAATTGTGACAAAATTTTATGTTCATAAAACTTCCCCTGTTTTAAATATTACTACTATACTAGAATTATTTTGTCCATGCAGTTTGTTTCATAAATTATTTCGTGTTCTCTCCCACTCAGAGGCCTTAGAGGCGAGCAAAGTGATGCGCATTATTGCTGTCGATAAGCGTTATCGATAGTGTATTTAGTTTTATCATTATGTGGGTTAGTGATAAAAATTAAAAAAAAATAGATAAAACAACGTATTTATTAAAATTAGAATAATAATGATTTTAAAATAAATTATTAATTAGGTATCTATGTATTAAAAAAACTATAAGTACAAATGTTTGGAATGTAACAAGTTATATTAAAATTAAAAGTAAATATAAATATAAAAATAATAACTTAAATCTAAAATTAAATCTAAAACTATTTACATTAAAATTCTACATCAGAATCATTAGAGTCATCGTCTTTTAAGAGTCATCGTTTTTTCAGACTTTTCGCGATCTATTTTTATTTCAGTGAAAAATGTTAAATCATCGTTGATAACATCACGTGCTTGTGCTGGTATATTGGTGCCAAGAGGAAAAATATAATTTTGAATAAATTCTGCTGTTTTGGTACAAACCGACCTATGGATCTGAGATATAGTCCTTCACCGCTGGACGTATGATGAAGCTCATGGTCGCTCAGCGAGCTATGGAGAGTGCTATGCTCGAGGTTTCTATGCGTGATAAACTTAGAAATGAAGATATCCGCAGTAGACCCAGAGTGACTGAGATAGCCAACGGATTAGTAAGCTGAAGTGGCAATGGGCTGACCATATAGCTCTAAGAACCGACAAACGATGGGAGAGAAAGGTTCTCGAGTGGCAGTCTCGTACCTCGTACTCGACATATAGGAATTCGATGGATGCAAGTGGCTCAGAACCGTGCTCTGTGGCTTTCCTTGGGGTAGGCCTATGTTCAGCAGTGGACTTGTGAAGACTGTAATGATGATGAATGATGAAGACGTGGAAGATTAATTTTTTTTAAAGTTTATTATGTCTAATTTTTAGCAAGCGAAACTAATTAATTACTTTAATATTGTTTATTATAATAATTAATAACAAAAAAACTTTAGAAAGATTTTTTTACTGTTAAATTATTTTAATTTTCAATGAAACAATAGTTGATTACTATAATATTGTTTTATTGTAAACCCTGGAATAAAAGTTCAGGGTTATCATACCTTTCAATGTATTTTCAGTATCTAGAATAGAATGCCAAATTATATTGTTTTCCGTTAATTAAGCCTCTATTATTCGTTGAATATTATTGTAAAACAGTAATGCAATACTCTCAATCTCTTGAAAGTAACGAGAATAAAATGCTAAGTGTTATTAATAAGTTAAACCAACAACAGAATTACAGTAACTTTTAAATTCTAAGTAACTCCAGGTCGGATAATCTTAGTATAACCTATTTTAAAACATTATACAAGTTAAAAAATTAGCTATCATTGAGCTTTTTTATCTCTCTACTGCTTATTTGATTGCTTCGCATGTTAAACTCAAATATCGTTTTTTTTGTTTTTCCTGAAAAATCGTGTTTTTCCAGTTATCATTATATTCTCCGGGGGCGACGATACATACTTTTTGGTCCAAACCCAAAACCAAAGAGCACAGAGTACTTTTTATGTAGGTAGTAGGTACCCAAAGTGTACAGTAAATAATAGTCATAAAAATGGCGGTGGCCTTGTCACCCGATCAAGAGTTGGTAAGTACAAATAACAAATTATCAAATTAAAAGTAGGATATTCTGTAATTTAAATGCCTAAATTTTTACTACTTAAATAATATGTAAACAAATTACTTTTGCATTTACTAAGTTGTAGGTACATGTATAAAGTTCGTATGTTGTTACTAAACCAATGTTGTCGTTTACCATGTCATCAGTGTTTGTTTTGGTTTCAAATTGTTGGCATATATGTTGTGTAAAATGGTTTTATGATCTGTTTTTTAGTATTATTATATTTTTAAGAAGAATATCATTACTTTTATTTTTATTTTTGCTTTTTTTTTTCAATTTTCTCCATAAATAGCTAGGTTTGTAATGTTGTTTAGTGTTTTCTTTTTTAGTAGAGAATGATAGCTTATCTATTACGGTTTTTCCTGAAACAATATTAGTATATCAATATTATCAGTACTCATTCATTCACCGCAACCCATAAGTCCACAGCTGGACATAGGCATGTCCCATAGATTGCCTATTAAGGCGGATATTTGTCATAACAGCCACAGGCGGGTTTTCAACAAGTTTTATTTTTATTTTTAGTTGTTACAGGGAATATGCTACTGCCATCAATTAAATTTTGTAATGCAATAAAATTTCTAAAGTTCTTTAAAGATCTTCTATCAAGAAAAATATCTAGACTTGAAACAGATACTTTTTTATTCAATATAGATTATAAATAATACTTATTGAAAGTCGCTCTTTTGTTTAATTACCACTGGTTCGAAAACAACCTCTGTCCTCGGAAGAAAAAAGAAAGAAAGAAGAGAAAAAAAGACTATCAATATTGTGGCATCTATAGCAGATATGAATACTTTACAAATCTATTTATAGTAAGTGTTCAAATTTCAAATATGTATAAAAATTATTGTGTCTATTCAAATCAATAAAAGTAGTGTGAATTAAGTTCTATTTTAAATTTTTTATGCATTTATTTTTATAGCATTAGATGGACGAATGAGCTAATAGCTCACCTGATGATAAGTGTAGTGTAGCCAGCCAATACGGCTACAGGTGCAATATCACCCTTGAAGACTATGCTGAAATGTGTCACATCCTGTCAGTCCTTGTCAGACAACAAATAGAGGAATGACAATTTAAAATGCTAAACCTAAATCTCCACAGACTATTGACAAACTGTAGCTTACAGTGACATTGCTAATCTGTCTGTGGGTATGGTGGGTATGGTATAAAATCTTTTGAGAAATGTGTGATTAGGCAAAACTCTTGTAAAGGCTTTTATGAGAAAGGAGGAAGCAGTTGCAGGTATTTATTGGTTACAGCACAAATGTTTCAACTCAACTGGGGAAGGACTACATGCTCACAGAATAGCTTAATGCTGCTGTAATTTTTATGGTGAGTGTAGAGAACTGCAGATTTTTAACTGACATTGAGGCATTCTGTCTTAGCCCTCAGGGGTACCTAATGCATAATATACATTTAGGTTATTCACAAATGTGTGTGTTTATGGGCCACAACATTCATTTACCATCTGGCTGAAAAAAAACAGAACTAAAAATGTTGGTTGATGTTGCTCATATACAAATGTGATGAGATGACACTATTTAAATGATTAAACTGCAATGTGATATAAAAACGAATGAAAAACAATGTTTTCAATAATTCTGCTTCTTTTATACTTTTTAATTTACTATCATTTCTATATGTATATATTATATAGTGTACTGCAAATTTCAGCTGAAAATTGTTGTTGTCTAAGTACATATAAATAAAATTAAAGTGCCTATCAGTAATATCTTAATAACTGCCTTTTATTGAGCGGAAAGGGGTTATATTCATGGCATTAGGGCCATGAATAATAGTTTTAAAATTTTTGTCTGCCTGTTTGTTTATCTGTCTGTCTGTGTGGCTGGGCTAATCTTCAGAATAGTTGAATCGATCATAATGAAACTTCACATGTAGGGAGCTATGACGGGAGTGATTCAGGCTATACTTTATCCAAAAATTCAGTTTTTTTAACTCAACAAATTGATACAATAATTGGTCTTTGATGATTATCTTAAACCAAAATAACACCACATTATTAGTTCCTACCTAGGAAAAGGCCGACTGGCCTCACTGACAATTTCTTAAACAACTTCAAAGTATAATGTTCCATTGTCATTGTTAACCCAGAGGACCTTCAAAAAGACATTTAAATATTAATTTTGGTTTGATCTATGCAGAATTAGCTTATTGTATTTTGAAATCTTACAGTGCTATGCTTGGATATGGATTTAATTTTACTAATTACAGGATTCCAAGCAAGTGGTAGTACCGAGCAGCCTTTGCTATTGGAATAAGAATGTTTTTTAGTCTCTGTAACCTCACGCATTATCCTTGGTAGGAATTGATGTTCTTTTGCGAAGATTTGTGGTCTATCTAATTTGATGGAATTTTGTCATCTAGGATATGATCACAAACAGCCAGTGGCGTAGCTATGTAACCAAGGGCCTTGGGGCAAAAATGAAATTGGGCCCTATTTAAACTAAACAAAATAATTTAAAGGTGCAAAACTATTTCATCATCAGCTCCTTGTCGCCCACTGCAGGGCATAATAAAGCAAAGCTACTTACTACTAAGTATTATGTGTAACATATAAACAATGACGAAATAGATTACAGGTAATAATATAGGCAGACAACATAATAGTGGAAGAGCCACACGGCAGCTTTTTCAGTCGCACGGGTGGGCCAGACTAGATGGACGATGGATTAACGGCCACCACGCTGTATGGCTTGGTTCTCGTTTAAACGATCATGCGGGAAGATCTGTTTATGACTTTGACTTGGCATATGGTCCGACACAAATGGTTACTTCGCCTACGCGGATTCTAGATGTGGAGGATTTTGCACCTTCCCTGTTGGACCTTCTGCTAACCTCTCATTTGGACGTATATCAGGTCTACGTCGACGCCCCTTTTGGCTCATTGAACCATTGTCTGATCCGGACTATGGTGCCACTCACACTCCCATCGCGGTTACGTTCTGCAGATCGCTGCCGTGTTTGGCACTATAGATCGGCTGATTAGGACAGGATGCGGTTTTTTTTTGCATCCTTCCCTTGAGGACAGGGGCGGATATGCTTCTCACCGGATGATCCTAACGTGATTTTGTCGCTAATGTGGTACTTCAGGGAATGGAACTTTTTATTCTATCATCTGTGGTGCTTGGTTTGAACGCTTCTGTAAAATTACATCGCGCTATAATAGGAGTGCTTCACCAGCGCTGTTAAAATAAGTATAATTTCGTCTTCAGGTCGGTACACTACGGCTTACACAGCGCTCGGTGCGCATAGCACTACTCTCCTTAGACGTGAAGTCGAGTGAGCCTGATGGAGATCCTCCCATTGTGATGAAGACGTGTGCTCCTTACTTGGCACCGGTTGTAACGTGTCTTTTCTAAAACTTTCTCCCTAGGCTTAGTCCCGAACTCAATGAAGACAGCTTTAGTGTACCAGATCTCTAAAAAATAACTAAAAATCGACCGCTCAGACCAATCCAACTTGTTTTCCAAAATAATGAAAACCAGCTCATGAGGTTGAGGATCACTTACTAAAAAGTGGCAGCCAGTACGATTTCCGGCGGGGTTGCTCAGCTGGTGATCCTCTGGCTTACCTGACTCATAAATCAGCGGAGACAGAGTAGGAGACCTTGCCCCGAGAGTACCGTTCTCAAAACGTAGACGCATTTCATGGCACCAATCCACACGAGTCCGTTTTTCGCTTTGGGAGACCAAACGAGGGATCCATCGATAACAAAGCTTCCTCCCTCCAAGATGTTGATGTGGGATGGTATTAATGCTCCCTGAACTAATGCTTACAATGTTTTCGATGTCCGTATATGTGATTCGTGGGTCTTCTCGCATCAACATTTCAGTAGTCCATACATTTTCTGCTGTTACTGCTGTTTGGGGGCCTCGGTTCTTTGGTTTTTGTTTAAGATTAATTTTACCCCCTTTGAATTCAGCAAACCATCTAAAAATTGTTGCGCGTGATGGAGCTGAGTCTTCTAATGCCGCTTGTAACCGTTGTAAACTTAATTGTTTCCATGCTTGCCAAGCCTCGGCAAATGTCTTCAAGCCCCAAGTGTCCACAAATTTGGATGTCGTTTTCATGCTTGTGAATGCGTCAGTGTGCTACGTAAACCCAAGCATGGTGGACACCGAACTTGTGTCGGCTATTGAGTTTGGTTTAACATACTTTTATTTGAAATACAAGCAAAGTAATACAAAAGCAAGGAATTTTTGGCCTTTAATTCTTTTACTGGCTTTCCCGTTAACTCGATAAGACGACTCCAAGCATTTGCAACTTTCTTTCTATTTTTATGATTAACGTCTTTGGGGTTCCAGATGGACGATTCGGTCTGGTAAAATTCTAGAAACGATAAACTCTCATCGTTCGACCAGTCACTCATTTTAAACAAAGAACTAAACATGCGCTCGTCGGGAAATCACAATTTCTACTAAACTTAACGTGTGAATGCGTTGCAAGTGCTTGCCGCAAGCGCCCTTTGATCGGTGTCCAAAAACCGACACTAGCCGGGATAGGGACAAGCGTCCACAAGCTCACGCAAGCCAAGCCAAACGCTCTCTTTACACACTTGTGCTTGTGGATGCTTGCCGAGACTTGGGCAAGCGTGGAAACCCGGTATAATAATATATCATAGCGCGTAAATGTTCACGGTCAAGATCCTTCGTTTTAAATGAAAAGCTCGGGGAGCGTTGCAGGAAAATTAATTGAAATTTGTTTTTTTTTTTTAATATTGAGCAATTGGCTTATGGGAGTTCTATTTTGAAATAAATTTGCTTTTTAGAAACATATAACACGGTGCGTTCCATTTTTAATTTTCGAGTATCTCAAAACTTTTTTAGTGACCTACGTATTTCGAACGTCGTTCTTAGAGGCTGAGGGCCCCTTTAGCTTGGGGGCCCCGGGTACACTGCCCCACCTAGCCCCTGGGTAGCTACGCCACTGCAAACAGCAGACTTCCCTTAGTGTTGGTATTTCACGTTAGGTATATGTTATTTTATACTAGTTTTTATAGATCTATTTGATGTTCTCACTATTAAAAGTATATAGTGTTAGTGTAAAATACAAAATATATATGGTTTGAAACATTTTGTTCTGCAAGATTTTTCACAAATAGCATTTGATATCGATTACAGAGTCGATGACTGTCGCGACTTCCGTACACTGTAAATCTTCACAAATTTCTGTTTTTGTTCATTTAAATAATAGCATAAAATCAAGCGTATGTGTAAAATTAAATTTTATTATTATTTATTATAATTTTATTATCATGTAGTAAATGCGGAATCATTAAAACTATTGGTTTTGTTTTATAATTGCCGCTCATTTAGAGCTTCGGTTGATAAAAAATAAACCCAAGTTTGTATTTAATTAACTCATAGAAGTAATATTATTGTACTTGCGTAACGCGCGATTGTTTACGTACTTAAATAGTATATTTAGACACGCACACGCGCGTAAGCTATATTCAGTTCAACGTTGTTTTCGTCACTTCCGCTTAAGGCATCTATTAATAAAGCTCCGTACGTTATATTTGCAGGTATGGAATGAGAATTGAATGCAACGGAAGCATTCTTTATAAACCATTATATTTGAGTGTGAGTGACGGCGAGAGCCCCGCTTCGGTCCACTTCGATATTACAGAGTACTCTCCCCGCTTTGTGTTCAATTACACGCTTCTGTTTAAGTTGATGGTTTGCATTGATTGACTCGGATTTGAAACATGTTACATTACGAGGATTGATAACGGTTATGTTTTGCTCGTACGTGGATGTAAAACTAAAGATAGAAAGTTTTTAAAATAAATCTTGATCTGGATTTGCATGTCCACGGCCTAGTGTTTTATGACGTGTTGATATATGGTACATCATGATCATCACCATCATCATTAGCACCCTGAGCAAGTTCGCGGCTGGATATGTGCCTCCCCCATGTCGAATGTGCCTTGTTTGTCACGCTTAGCAGGCGGATTTATAGTACCACCAGATGTCACCTTTGGCGCTGCTGCTTGTCATTCACTCAATAAATTTTGAAAAAAAATTTTGTTTTTTGAAGTGACATTGTCTGTTTATAAATTATTTTAAAAATACGATTAATAACTATTTGTACGAAGTTTCCAATTTAAAATTTCCTTCCATATTGATACCAAAGAGAATATAATCACTACGTTTAAGAGGCGGGACTTCCATAGTAAAAGTAAATGCATGAAATTACGCCAAGCTACTCTACCAACATCAAGATATGACATTTAGTTTTTAGAAATAGTGCTGACAACATTGACGAATTACAATAGTGCTGTAAATGTCTATCCTGGAATAATTTTATCGATGTCACCTTAATCGATATATTGTTTATCGATATTCTTACATAAGAAAAGTTAGATCTCTATACTGAATTATTTATGAGAAATAAATTTTTTAACGTGGGGATTGAGTGAAAATGCCGATGAGGATAAGAAATCAATGTATTTTACACACAGCAATTTGTAATTATATCTCTACAATTAGGTACAAAAATATGCATAAACAAATATAAAATAAAAAACGCACTTTTATACTAGTAATTAATTAAGTAAAATATAAAAGATGCCTCTTTAGCGCAGTGGCTAAGCGTTTGGCTGCGGCATTGCAAGATCGAGGCTTCGTTCCCGCACTGAACAAATGTGGCCATGCTGTAAAATAAATAGTCTGCGTCTGGATGCTTGTTTTCAACGTTAGTTTTTTTAAAGGGTAAAAATATTGAGTTTTTAACACTGATTGGATTAAATTGCTTTTATGTGTAACAAATACCATGTACAAATCGCTAGGCTTCTTCACAGAGGTACCTATGTACATACTATTCGCAGAGATCGTTTACTAATTGTAGCTTTCAAAATGAGTGCTCATTATAGCTAATGTTTGTAGATGAATCTATAAAAAAAATTATATATAACGACAAATAACTTTGAGTTTATTTATATAATCGAATTCTTATCAAAATGTGACTTTAGAGGGATATTATCTTTTGCTACATGTAAATGAAACCTAATTAACATACACATAATTGTGGAAGTTTAAATTAAGTCCACTGATGAAGTAACAGTTCGTTTTAGTTGGGTTAAAATGCAATGTTTGTCACAAATATGTGACTCATGTGTCAAATATGTGAAACATGTGAATCTTTTCAATTGGTGCATGTGCCAGCTATTTCACCCATTGCTTGCATCAGAAAAAAATAATATAAATAAAATCACATTTTTATTGAACAAATAGAATGTTAGCAGTCACAATTGACTGTGTAGTTTCTAAGTATAGTTCGTTTAGGATTGCCATACCATCGAACTATTAGATTTAGGAAATAGTATGTTTGTATTTGTGCACACAATCGTACACTATAAAAACCTGTCCTACGTTCCTACGTAGATGGCTAGTCCAAAAATGTACTCGCGTTAAATATCATATTACTATTAAATTTGAAATCACCACATACCTTTCATCATCTAAGGGAAATATTGCTACGAATAGCCTTTTCTTGTTACGTTTTTTCCGCTTCTTGCACCATTTTTTTTTATAATGCATCAAGGTTTATAATGCATATTTAATTTATTAACAGTTCTGTAAATGAACAACGGCTCCTATAGCAAAATTAAAAGCAATCTTCATGAATAAAATATATACAAATATAATTGTTTGATTTGACAATGTCGTTAATAGACATATTACGAAAAGCATAAAGAAGAGATAACCGTCATTAAAATTTGATTCCTGTAGTACATATAATTTTTACTATAGAAGTTGCACCAGCCTGATTGATACGAGCTAAATTGTAATGTCGTGTTTAATTGAAAAATGTTACATGTGCGTTGGGATCGTGTGATGATTTTTTAGGTTTTCAAATGTCGCCTTAAACAGAACGAATCGTTTGATAGACTTTAAATGGGATTTATGGATGAATGGATATGGATGCCTTTCAAAGACAACCGTTTACCGCTGGTATAATAAATTTCAACACAGACGACTTACATTATAAGATGAAGAGAGAAGTGGTTGCTCTTTGATGGATGTAACGGAAAAAAACGTGCAAGCAGCGTAAAAAAGAATTGAAGAGCATAAGCGAATTACGTTTGAATAGATTCAGCATATATTGTACGGTGGATCTTACACGAATACCTTCGCGTGAGAAGGATAGATTTGCGTTAGGTGCCGCACGATCTAACCGATGCTGTCAATTCTTTAACGAAATAAAATCAACATTAATGCTCAATGGTATATTACCAAATGCTTGCCAGAAGTGTTCAAGTTATCCAATACGGGGCCACGCGAGCTATTTTCTCACCGTAACAACGTGCCTGCGCACGTGGCACTCAAAACGATTTCCAGGACAGCACATCAATTAAACTTTTGGATCCACCATCCTCCTCACAGCCCTGATTTGGCATCGTGTGACTACAATATCATTAATATTCAATGTCAAGTAGTCGTGTAAATATAAGAAATCATTAACGTGTGACTTCTTTTTATTCCCTTAAAGTGAAAGTGATACAGTTTTCATCGCCGGCAGATGTGGTAGTAACGTACGTGCAGGTCATTGACGAGGTGTCTGAGGCAGATTGAAAAAAAGTGTTTCGGAAATTGATTCAAACGCATGTTACTTTGTATACATACAAATGCAGTGTTCTTTGAAATTTAACTATAACATTTTCTTTTTAGAAATTCAACGGGTTTACAATATTTGTAAATCCACTTGTTGAACGGTAGAGAAACTATTGCAACATTAATTGTACCTGCCACTAATACTCACCATACCCATGGTGGACTTGTAGAGAATGCTAATAGGCGTTAAGCCCGCCCTTTGTAAACTTTTATTTGATGAGGTTGCAATAAATAATAATTCAATGAATACATGAAAAACGCGGGTTGTATTTCCTATGTGGTGAATACTGGTACTTATACTCCGGCCGCTGAGTTATTACCGATTTGACACATGTCGAATTGACAATACTAGTGAAGTGACTGAACCAGTAACCCTAATATCATTTGGGAACAGTTTGTTTTTAAATATTCTAGTATAGTGTGTAATTAAATAAAATCAAAACAATAATAGTTAAAGACACAGGTTCTTTATTAGGTGGAGTATCCTTGATGGGCGTAGATAATTGGTCGAGGACATATCAAAATAAAACAAATTTGTAAACACTGTTACACATTTTAATGAATAGAGTAGGTACAAGATGTTTTAATAAATGACTACCTATCATTTATTAAAACAATTATTCAGACTCTGAACCAGATTCGCCAGAGCTGTCATCGCTATCAGTCACTTGTATGACAATTTCATTGTCTATAATGGTGTCCACTCTTATATCGCGTTCATAATCTTCTGTTATTAGTTTTCGAGTCTTTTCGACGACCTTGACCCAATCTTCTTTCGTTATTTTGCTGCAAGCATCTTTTAATATATATATCTTTTAATAGACCCATCATTTTATTAGTACTGACTGGCGGAGTCGTATTATTACGAGCTGCGTAACCTGTAATGTAAACATTAAATAACGTTAATTTATTACATTAAATAAACGAAATGTTACACAATTACCTACATGTAAGGGACATGAGATATTTATTTCTTAGTTATGTATCTTTTTACTTATATGCTGAATATTGGATGTTATAATAGTACAAATTATTCATATTCATAACTTATGCGATAAAAAACAATACCTTTGATTTGTGCCCATATTAGCTCAATGGCATTGTACTGGCAGTGATAAGGCGGAATTCGAAGTACCCGATGTCCATGTGCTAGAGCTATCTCATCTACTTCATAACGGACTCTTGATGTTTTATTTTCGCGTACCAACTTTACTAAGTCAGACTTTAGCATTTCGGCAGTAGTTTCAATTACATTTTGGTGTAGCCATGCTACGAGATCAGCTTTCTTGTCGGCCTGAGTAGGCGCTTTATTCACTTGTTTCGAGTGATATGAAGCGTTGTCCATTATTATGATAGAAGGCTCTGGCAGGCTGGGTAATAATTGATTTTCGAACCAATTCGTAAAAGTGTCTGTATCCATCTCCTCGTGGTAATCGGAAGTACTTTTTGACGCGAAAGCCAGCAGTCCATTTTCAAAGAAACCACTTCCAGCAGAACCGGCATGACAAATTATCAGTCGCGATCCTTTTCCAATTGGAACCTTTGAGGTTGATGCTTTTGTTTCGTCAGTCCAAGAGCGTGACACAGTGTGGTTCGCATTTAACCATGTTTCGTCAACAAAAACGACGTTGTCCCAAGACTCGATTTTTCTGGCTTCTCTTAAAAACTCGCTCCTTTTAATTATTAAATCAAATCTTTCCATTAATATTTTCCTTTTATTCGTTTTTTTTATATTCAAACCCAATTTCGTGCTATAGTTTTGACAACGCCGTTTTAGCGCCTTTAAACAAGCCAGCTTCTTTTAAAGAGACCAAAAGCAAACGTCTAGTTGGAAACTCGTTCCTAGTATAATAACCATATATGTGGTTTCTTATTGCATCTGCATCAAAAACATCAACACCTGTCACGGGATTTTGTCTTCGTTTTTTCTTAGGAGTGCGTAAAACATTATCTTCACTTCCAGAAGCACCAAATTTTTCTTTATTTATATTATATAGTGTTTTTGCACCAATTCCAAGAGCTTGTGAAACCCGATCTTTCACTTGAGTGACAGGAATCAAAGGGCCGCCATTTTGTGACTCACGCTCAAAGTAATCCTGTAGCTTTAGTACAAGCTCACGACATTGACTATTCAATGTTTTTCCTCGTTTCGGCATTTTCAACAAAATTACCAAACATAAACAAAATTAGTCCAATAAAGCGCAACGATAAACAGGAGAAAGCCGAGTCAAAAAACAACGGTTACACAAGAGAACGTAGTCTGTGCGCACGAGAGTACGGAAGACGACTAAACAGATTAAAATAGCGGTGGTAAGGGTGTTGCCAGAATAGTATCGCCAATTACTTAAAAAAATACACCTATAACATTGCTTAATTGAGGGAGAAAATTATATTTATTAAATGTTGTTTTATATATTATGAATGTTAAAAATTATACATAATCATTTTAATTGTATTTATTTTTAAATCATAGAAAACAGTATTTCTGTCTTTGGATCACACATAAATCTTAAAAATCATAGAGATACTGGCAACACAGTGCAATTAGGAGACGCAAAAAAATGGTAGCATTATAGTCTAGTTGCTCGAAGGAATAAGTAAAATAAAAATATCCAAATAAAATAAATATATCTATTCCAATGAATTCGGACCGAATACTATCAAGCACATCACTATGAAAACTAGACGCACGATGTAACTTTGTACAAGCGCGCCAAAGAACAAAAAATTAATGTTTTCATGTTATTTACAAACTATTTTAAGTTTTGAAACAGCCTTTATTGGAAAATTACTTGATTCTGACATTTTGACATAAAGTTTTATATTAAAGAGGTATTCTAAATCATTCGGCAAATGTGTCGCTCGTGCAAGGTTATATCGATTAATTTAAGAATAATCTGTCAAATCGGTAATAACTCAGCGGCCGTACTATAGAATGTATATTGTTGGCGCATTCTATGCCTAGAATAACGTATGAGTGAGTGCGAGAAGAGTTCTTATGTATTCGTACTAATACAACGCTTATGTACAAGAACCAGCGAATAGATAGAATTCAGTGTCCAAAAGCATTTCACTAATCGGTAGGGACTATTTTTAATCTAGAATTTGGTTTCGTCCAGCCTATTATGTGTTTCTGTCTTCAAGCAGCAGTGCACCCAGTGCTGTGTTCCAGCTTGAAGGGTAACGGGGTATTTCCATCTTAGTCCTCAGGCGTGACATGTGGCTTCCTTTCATTTAAGTTAGTTGCAGGTAAATTTGATTGGAATGCATCATATCCTGTAGTTATACTGGCTCTCTATACCCTTCAGTTCGGAATAAAGCGGCGCAAGCACCGCTGCTTAAATGCAGAAATAGATAATATAAAAGTATGGCACCTACTCAAACAGACTTTTTTTATAGGATAGGGTGACAAAGGAGCACACAGTCCACCTGATGGTAAGTGGTTGCTGTGACCCATAGACATCCACATCTATCCTCAATAAAGAATGAAAATGCAGATGCGTTGTCACCCGTGAGGACTAAGATGGAATTCCTCTTTTCCAGTAAAATGGGTCTTCGGTACTCTACACTCACCATACGAAACACAGCAGTGTCAAGCTGCTATTTTACGCTGGTATTCTGTGAGAGCGTGGTCCTTCCCCGGTCGAGCCGACCCATTCGTGCTACAACTATACTATTAATATAGCTGCAGCATGGCTCTACCACGTACGAAACGACAAACAACTCCTAGGCAGAAAAGGAGTTCTGTCACTGGTCTCAAGCCACTATAACAAATCTAATACGTAAAGTATAATAAACCTAATACGTGGGGTACACTGAAAGTTTTATGTAACTAAGAAATAAAACAATTTATATGTAAACTATAATAAATGTAATGCGTATGGTACACTGAAAGTTTTGTGTAACTAAGAATAAAACTATTTATAAGTATATACTACTATATTTATAAATATTATACTAAATAAATAAACACTAACTAATTATGTTAACGTAACACATAATATAGTAATAATTTTAAAAGATGAACGCAATGAAACAGTTAATGTGTCATGGGCCTTAACAAACAACTCGCCACATTCATTCATATCATACTACACTGTTCCTGGTAATTATTACTAATCATATTATTAAGCACTCAATCAGTAATTAAGTTTTAGCGACCTATTATAATACTAACTCACTACGCCAATCGGCTTAATGTTTTTAATTAATAAGTATTTTCTCTGTAAGTGATTTGTAAATCTTTTGAGAAAATAAATGTCTTAAACCATAAAACAATTTATATGTAAATTATAATAAATCTAATACGTGGGGTACACTGAAAGTTTTGCGTATAAATAAAACAATTAATACGTAAAGTATAATAAACTTAATACGTGGAGTACACTGAAAATTTTATGTAACTAAGAAATAAAACAATTTATATGTAAACGATAATAAATGTAATACATAAGGTACACCGAAAGTTTTGTGTAACTAAGAATAAAACAATTTATTTGTAAACTATAATCAATGTAATACGTGGGGTACACCGAAAGTTTTGTGTAACTAAGAATAAAACAATTTATATGTCAACTGTAACAAATCTAATACGTGGGTTACACTGAAAGTTTAGTGTATAAATAAAACAATACGTAAAGTATAATAAACCTAATACGTGGGGTACACTGAAAATTTTATGTAACTAAGAAATAAAACAATTTATATGTAAACTATGATAAATGTAATACCTCGGGTACACTGAAAATTTTGTGTAACTGAGAAATAAAACAAATTTATACGTGAACTGTACTTTGTCTTGTTCGTGGTGTGCCCCGAAGCATTGTCTTGATGTAATAGGATGCGACTTCTTGATCGTTTTTCCCTAACCTTTTTAAAGACATCAAGCAATATACTCAGTGGTCGCAAAATAGAATAGAATTATTTTTATTTAATATATATTATAATTTTTAATATAAATATATTATTATTATTGTCCGTAAATTTTCGTGCCACCAGTGAAAAACCCAGCAAAACACTTTTTTAAAGAAAAATTAGACAATAAAAACAGGTTCTACGAACTTCCAAGCTCGGTAGCGATCACCTCATTCCCAGGTGTTATTAAGAACCATGTAATCATTTATATTATACTAGCTCGCCAGGCAGACGTTGTTCTGCCCTTTCCGATGACCCTTCCTATAAAAATCTTTAAATTCGCAATAAAAAAATTTGAGGGTCATTTATCGGGATAAAAACTATCCCATCTCTCAAGTTGGACCAAAATGTACACTGTGTGCATAATTTCACTGAAATCAGTTCAGTAGTTTAGGAGTCCATCGCGGACAAACAACGTGACACGGTACTTTTTATATATAAAGATTAACCATTTTCATGTAATCTTTGTTTAATGAAAACATTAAACTGTATTCAAGAGAGCTTGTATAATTTCTGGGAATTTGTTGTAATAGCGTATACATTGGCCCATGGGTGAATTAATGACTGTGGTGTCGAGTAACTGGTCACTACCTTGTGCGTTTTTATTAAAACTACTTTTGTTTTTGTGAAGTTACATTAAATTTTTGTTAATATACTGAGAGGGGAAAGTTAATATATTTATTTCTTTAATTTTTTTTTACTTACTACTCGTCTACGTCGTAAGCGTAGTCGTATCGTAAGCGTATCGTTAAGACGCCACGCGTACGAGACCTGCAGTGTTCTACAAACGAATCGTCGCGTAGGCGTATCGTTTTGTAAGATCTCAGTTGAAATCATGGTGTCCACGGTACCAGATGTGTTGGATAAATTTATAGATTATCTTACTTTCTCTTTAGATGAAGAGATTTTTATATTCTTTCATTATGTAAGATGGTAGAAAGCGATATTTATGACGATATTTTCTGCCCAAACTTCATCCATTTCATCTTTCCTTGAATATTCACTTAATGAATGATTATATAGAAAGGGGAACGATTCACCCAGTTTCACGAATTTAATCACTTTTTCAGTCCTATTCATACCTATTGAAATTAAAAGTAGGAAGAAGTTAAAAAAATTTGAATTCAGTTAAATTTTTAAAGAAATTAATGAACAATATATTCTTTACGCTTGCTTTTTTACGCCAGTGCACTACGACTATCGTAATGACAGTAGACACCTCCTACGATTCGCTGCAGCACCGCTTTGTGTGCGGGCTTGTTTGAACATGTACGCGCTCGTATTGCTCTCGTCCTACGCGCGTATTACGATACGCTTACGATACGACGCCGTGTGCGAAGGGCCTAAGTCTCAATTTACATTGCGGCGGAATGAAATGGAAGCGAATTATATTATACACAAGTATAAAAAGGCCAGCGTGGGCTTAGCCCACTCCACTCATGTTATCTTTAAAATCAGTACAAATACTAAAAGTAAATAAGATATTATATGCGTTTCGGCCTAGTCTCGTCTTAGCGAGCGATCCAGGCAGCCAGCTTCACTTGTCAATTATGTTTAGATAGTAAAATGCATTTTATGTTAATTGTGTAACGTGCAAACTAGATATGAGGCAAAAAGAAGTCGCGCGAATTCTCTAGAATTACACTGAAGACGCACGACTTCTTTTATCATATCTAGTTTGCATGTTACGCAATTAACATAAAATTCATTTTACTATGTACAATTTCGTTATAAAAATTCGCTTCCATTCTATTCCGCCGCAATGTAAATTGAGCCTAACGTTACTTCTTAAGTTCATCAATTTAATGTTATGGCTTTACCGTATCATTAAATATTTAATGTCAAAACGGTAAGGAACATTAAGTCATTCGTATCGATAATTAAAAATGCGTATATAATATGGTACGTTTTTTTATTTTGTTTTGATTCTATGGCATGTTTATAAACTGAGAATAGTAGTTTGTATATTATCTATATATTTGGATATAAGAGATATTCTTTTTGTAAACTCCTAGAGCGTGATGCGGCATTGTTCTGAAATTAGGTCGGCTTGTACGCTCGTTGGCGAAATGTGACAATGTGTTCAGAGGAGCATGTCCCTGGCGACGGATTGAGGCCTCTCCGTGGCCTAAGGTGTTATTAAAATCTATAGTAGATTCTGTCATTAACACATGATGTCTGGAATTTATATAGAATTGTTTTTGGGACAGGATACTGGTATTTTTAACTTTATACGTAGGAACTCAATAAATTTTAACATATACAAAAGTATTCTAGATACTATTAATATTTATTTTACATCTTTTCAAAATATTCTCCATCATCATCATCATCATTACAGCCCTTCACAAGTCCACTGCTGAACATAGGCCTCCCCCAAGGAATGCCACAAAGCACGGTCCTGAGCCACCTGCATCCATCGACTTCCTGCATGTCTTACCAGATAGTCACTCCATCTAGTGGGGGGATGCCCTACACTTAGTCCGCCGGTACGAGGCCGCCACTCGAGAACCTTTTTTCCCCATCGGTTGTCGGTTCCTCGAGCTATATGGTCGGCCCACTGCTACTTCAGCTTACTAATCCGTTGGGCTATGTCGGTTACTCTGGTTTTACTGCGGATATCCTCATTTATAAGTTTATCACGCAGAGACACCCCGAGCATATAGCCCTCTCCATAGCTCGCTGAGCGACCTTGAGCTTCCTCATATGGCCAACAGTGAAGGACCACGTCTCATCCGTAAGTCATCACTGGCAACACGCACTGGTTGTACAATTTCGTTTTCAGGTTTTGAGGTATGTCTTTGAGAGGAGGATGAGAAGATGTGTCGTAGTTTTCCGAACGCTGCCCAGCCAAGTTGAATCCGTCGATTGACCTCTCGGTCTAAGTTGGACTTACCTAGTCGGACTATTTGTCCCAGGTAAACATACTCGTCAACAACTTTGAGTTTAGTGCTCCCAACAACTACCGGCGTAGGTGTGACATGGACGTTAAACGTGATTTTTTGTTTTGTCCATGTTCATCTTAAAACCTATCCGTTGGGAGACACTATTGAGGTCATTGAGCATAGTGCTTAGGTCCTCTAGCCATTCTGCCATAAGGACTATATCGTCGGCAAATCGAAGGTGAGTGATGTACTCGCCATTGATGTCAATACCGCATCCTTTCCAGTCCAGTAGCTTGAAAACGTCTTCCAATGCAGCGGTGAAGAGTTTTGGGGATATAACGTCACCCTGTCTGACATCTCTCTGCAGTTGGATAGGTTTCGTACTCTGATTTTGTATTCGGATAGCCATTGTAGCTCTACTGTACAAACACTTCAGCACTTCGATATCTATTCTCCATCATGCTCTATACAAAATTCCATTCGCCCTAAACCAACTCTGAAAACACTTATGCCAGTCTTGATCTGCCAGGTCGGAAATCGTTTCTTCGTAGGCAGCCACGGCTCCTTCGGCGCTTGAAAAAACTTTCCTTTTATTTTTTCTTTGACTCTTGGGAACAAAAAGAAATCACAAGGAGCTAAGTCAGGACTGTAGGGTGGGTGACTTAGAGTTTCAACACCAGATTCTTCAATAAATGCTTTTGTTATAAGGGAGGTATGTGAAGGGGCGTTATCGTGATGCAGCATGATTCCTCGAAGCCCGGTCTTTGGTGTTCTCTCCCGCACAGCTGGAAAAGATTTGGGTAATGCTACTGTATTGTACCATTCAGAGTTGACTGACCTACAATTTTCCAGCATTGACGTCGACAAATGTCCGCTCCATGAAAAAAACTAGCCACCATTTTTTTTACCGACGTTGCGAGGTCTTTGCTATTTTCTCGCTAACTGTCCTTCTGAGTAGACCCATACCGATAATTGCCTTTTATTTTCCGGATCATATTGATAGTACCATGTCTCGTCACCAGTAACGATTTCTGAAACACGCCTAGATGTCCCGTTTTCAAAACGTAGACGCATTTCATGGCACCAATCCACACGAGTCTGTTTTTCGCTTTCGGAGAGCAAACGAGGGATCCATCGACAACAAAGTTTCCTCACTCCAAGATGTTGATGTAGGATGGTATGAATGCTCCCTGAACTAATGCCTACAATCTTTTCGATGTCCGTATATGTGATTCGTGGGTCTTCTCGCACCAACATTTTAGTAGTTCATACATTTTCTGCTGTTACTGCTGTTTGCGGGGCCCCGGTTCTTTGGCCTTCTTTAATATTAATTTTATCCCTTTTGAATTCAGCAAACCACCTAAAAATTATTGCGCGTGATGGAGCTTAGTCCCCTAATGCTGCTTGTAACCGTTGTTAACTTAATTGTTCGGTTAAACCAAATTTAAAATCATAATATATCATAGCGCCCAAATGTTCATGGTTAAGATCCGTCGTTTTAAATGAAAAGCGCGGGGAGCGTTGCAGGAAAATTAATAGAACTTTTTTTTTAATATTGAGCAATTGGCTTATGGAGTTCTATTCTTAAACAAATTTGCTTTTTAGAAACATATAACACGGGTGCGTTCCATTTTTAAATTTCGACCATCTCAAAATTTATTGAGTGACCTACGTATGGGCCACAACAACCACTTACCACCAGGTGGTTTATCACCCTATGCTATAAAAAAATTCATAACACCAATTATTGTTCATGTACAGAATTAAATTCTTCAAAATCAATAGCTACTTAATACGTATAGCTCAAATGTAAAAGTTTTCTAAAGATAAGCTCTTCTTAAGTCGGATAATTCTGTACCTAAGAAAATCAGACTATTATCCCTCTTACCTTTCATAGAAAATAGCAGTATTAGACGTGTGGGAGGTCGTCTTAGCAATTCGAACTACACATAAGATATAAATCACCCTATTATGTAGCAAGTTATACTTAATGCACGCATGTCCTCAACCGCCGCTGGCGGACATCAGGCAAACCTGACTTTTAGGCGGTAGAAAGGCTATTGTTCATATTTTTATAAGTTATAGTAGATTTAAAGCAACTTTAGTGCAGCCTACTATGGGCGACTTGCCTACTGATAGGACTCACTAAGAGCTCCCATTTCTGAGCAATTGGCAAATGCTTAGCGTGCTCAGCAGAGCGGGACAGTATTTCATGCCGGCATACCGCCTTAGAAGGTGCAGGTTCGGCAACAAGCAACAGCACTCGCGTTACCATCCAAACCATCTGGATGATTGGCAGTCCACCACTGTACGATTAACAAAAAGTTTTCTTCCTCGCACAAATTCCTTGTGGAATCGACTATCACCAGCGATTTTTCCGGACCGATACGACTTGGGGATCTTCAAGAAAAGAGCCTACTCTTTTAAAAGGACGGCAACGCATCTGCATTTCCCCTGGTGTTGCAGTTGTTTATAGGCGGCGGTAGTCACCATCAGGTGAGCCGCATGCTCGTTTGCCCCCCCTCTTCTACAAAAAAGTAAATAGAATGATTATGCTCTAGCTCTCGAACATTCGCCGATTTTTTTAATATTTTTTTTTAATTTAGATGAAATAAATTTCCTTTCCAATTTGTGCTTCAGATTAAAGACAGTAAAAATAACAGCAACAAAAATATCACTCATGTAATCAAGAAAGCACCTACGCGAGGATCCCTTTGCGCTTATACCGTCCTACGCTATTTTCGAGAAACTGCGTATCGTCGACACATCCTGGAATTTCTTTTATTTCTCATTAATTCTAATATCTATTTAAGTAAGTTATATGACAGTTACTAAGAAATCTTGTTACATTATTAGTACTCTGCTCTTTTGGCAAAGTAAAGTATACCACATATAGATGCATTCCAGTGGGCATTCTTTTATTTCTGTATCGTGTTTGGAGCCAAGTCCGGCTTGCTTAGTTCCTAATGAGTGGCCAATAGGCCCTTAATATAATAATAATAATTCATTTATATCGGACAAAAAAGAATATCCATAGTTGTTAGTAAGTGTTTTCTTATATCTAGTGTTAGTAACATATTGTTGACGACACGAGTATGAAACTGCACCGATGGTGGCAATAAGCCAGTCTACAAGGCAGCATGTAGCCGTATTCAGCGAGCCAACATCGGCGAGTCCCAGCGGTCAGCCAGCGTACGCAGGATGCTGTTGGGGCTGCCGCGCACGCGCCGAAGTAGCGATGCACAGCGCTTGCGCATGATTGCAGCGAATCCATCCGTGTGAGCTTCCGCGAACATGGCGAAGGCGCTGCAGCAGCGCGGCAGACCCCTCAGCACCCTGAACGCGTTATTATATTGTAGGTCGCAGGTCGCTGTATGCCCTCTGCGTATAGTCTACCCACAGACTGCACGTGTAAAAGGACTGGCAATAAGCTTTAAAAAGCGTAACTTTAACTTGACTAGAACATCGTGCAAATCTGCGAGCCAACATGTTGCAGCGGACAGACAGCGCCCTTCTCTCTCTTTCAATATCTAAGTTCTCTTTTTGATCCTCCGTGACCCAGTGTCCCAAATACTTAAAACACTCCACCTTCTTTAAAGGAGTAGCACCTAACGTAAAATTCGGTATATTAGTGTAACGCTTAGTATCCGGTCTAAATATCATAAATTCACTCTTTATAGCGTTGTATTTAAGCCCCTGGGCCGCTATATAGGATTCACATATATTAATCATTTTCTTTAGAGCACCACTCGATGGGCTCAGCAACACCATATCATCTGCGTAGCTGATATTGTTTACACAGACTCCGTCTATATGACAACCAATACCAGTGCTGCTGAGCTCATCAATCAACCCGTTCATGTAAAGGTTGAAAAGCGTTGGAGAGCTTAGTCCCCCCTGCCTCACACCGCAATCCAACCTATACTCCTCGGAAAGCGAGCCTGCCCATCGTACATTGTTTTTTTGATTATTATACCAGTACTTAATTAACGTACTTAAAAAGCGATACAATTTCTCGAGGCAAGTCAGTCTCAAAATTCATTTTATTCCACAGGATCTTATAGGATACGAGTACAAGGTCAAAAGCCTTCGACAAATCTAAATAGCAAGCATATACTGGTGTCTTTCTTGCAGTGTAGTACTGGACAGTACTTGAGGCACAAAATAGCACTCTCGGTTGAAAGACCAGGTCTAAAGCCAACTGTGCGTCATTGAGCGAGACGTACTTATTTAGGGCGCCGACTAAGCAAACTGTCTAGTACTTTCGCAATCACCGTAGCCAGGGATATTGGCCTATAATTAGACACATCTGATGAATCACCGGTCTTGTTTTTTATAACAGGTACAAACGTATCGTAACGTATTAGGCTTTCAGGTAGATAAGAATGTGCTACACAAAGATTAAAAAACAGAGATAGTACTCTTGGCAAGTGTACTCCTGCGTACTGTAGATGCTGTCATATCCATGCGATTTGCCCCGCACCATGCCTTTAATTATTTCCTCTACTTCTTGCGCGCTAAATTTCACACTAAGATATGTACTGCACACCTCAGCATCAAGCTCCCGCCGCATCGGCTCCAGTGGAGAGTCTACCTTAAAGTGCCGCTGGAACATATTGGCGATATCACGTGGCTCATGAACAGCCAACACGCTCACAGGAAGGCTCGGCTTATAGTTCAATTTGTTCGTATTTTTTCCAAAATTGCCCGAATGTATTATTTTTGTGATGCTCAGCTAGCATATCCATTTTTATTTGTTGATTGTTCTGACACCATTTCAGTTTAGATTAAAAATTCGCCTGAATTCACACATTTCATTATAAAATCGGCCACACCTGGATCTGCCGTACAATGACCACATCTGAAAGCAAAGTCGAGCCCTACCGTGAGCATGACCGACGTGTCTATTCCAACCTGGTAGGTACTTAGCATGTCGTTTTTTTCTAACATTATGGCTGCAAACAGCAACTTCAGAAAGTACACACACGATATTTTTATACAAGTCATCCAACAATTTTCTGTGATTACTACTATTACACATACTGTCACAACAATTCATAAATTCCACAGGAAAATCTAGGTTACTTAGTCTAGAATGACATTCACTATAATATTTTAATATTTGATTGGTATCACGTTCACCCCATGTGATTTTATTCATACAATTATGTTCTATTGTAGTTATCTTAGGTTTAAAATTATTAAAATTACAGTTTACTAAGACAGCATAGTGATCGGACCAATAAGTGTCATAAAACACAGATACAGAGAGTGCCGAGTCCAGCGCGGCACTGGTCACCAGACAGTGATCGAGCCAGCGGCGGCAGCCATGAGCGTCACTGACGAACGTGTGACTATCCGATGCTAGAAGCGCCATGTCCACACACGACCATGACTGTTCAGAACAAAAATTCAATAGTTCCGTAGCAAAAGACTCACCAGGGTGCGCATTGTAATCCCCTAACATAAACACTGACTCCACGTTTATGGCTCTCAATAATGCAAGCCATCTCACTGAGACATTCCGTGAATTCCACTACATTTTCACTAGAGTCGGTAGGCATGTATACTGAGAAAATTATAACAGAACGATCGTTGAGCGTGACTTTTATTGCCGCAAGCCGTACACTATTGCACTTTACTACGGATACCGTGGAAAAAATAGCCTTTCTCCTTAAAAGAATATTTTTAAATTTCTTAGACGTCAGTTTTTGTATACATATAACGTCTTCTTACATAGCTAAGTTGTCGTCAGTAAAGAACGCGATTTCGTCGGTTGAAACTTGAGCTGCTCAATATTTACAGCAAACATTTTGATCTTAGAAGTTGATATCCTGTACTATTGTACGAGGAATATTTAAATTTTTTTGTTTATAATCACGTTTTCGAAAAAGGTTAACGATTTCGGTGAAATTTGCAAAATATGGCTTTACGGGGGCAAAAAACCGATCTAGCTGATAATCGGTCTCATTTCTGGGAAAATTTCGTTTTATTCCTGTTTTCACGAACAAAGCAACAAGCTTGATTTGCCCGCGTAATATGATTGGTAATTTATACGTATTGGTAGTTTATATGTACGTGGTAGAGCCATGCTGCAGCTATATTTTATTGTGGCACGAATGGTTCGACTCGATCACGCGAGATTGACACGCTCACAATACAAGCGTAAAATAGCAGGTTAATGTTGCTGTTTCGTATAGTAAGTGTAGAGAAACTGAGACCCTTTTTACTGGAAACAAAGCATTCTATCTCAGTCCTCAAGAGGACCAATCGAAGGTGGATGAATATGAAAATGAGCCCACAGCATCTATTTACCATCAGGGGGATTGTGTGCTCGTTTGTCACCTTTATTTTATATAAAAAACTACAACAAAAAAACTGACTACAATGATCATCTCCCACAATGTAAACGACTAAAGCTTAGGGACTACCACGCTGAAGTGCGCGATTTCGTATCCCGTGGTCAGTTTATTTTATTTTTTATCTTTTCTTCTATAACCGGATCAGTGCGGATGGCACGTCAGGCGTGCCATCGATTACTTTTGTGTGTGGCGTATGACACGCGTGTCGTGCCTTTTTAAAAATCGTTATAACTCGCTCAAATTGCTTTTCTGGAAGATTTATCCAGAACAAAATATTCATTATTTTGCAAGTAGTTCATGCCTGCAGCTTCGTTTCTGGATATTTTGAAAATTTGAAATTTTTAGGGGTTGACAACCTTTTTTTAACGTGTACATGGTACTATTTTTACTTTGTGGGTTTTAAATGATGTTGTGGAAAAATAGTCTAATAAGTAACAAATAATAGCACTCATTGCGATCGCTCACAAACACAAGTTGTAAATAAATTTCTGGAAAACAAGTCTCCTGTTAAAAGAAAACAATGCGTTTATCTTATTGTTTAATTTTGCTTAAAATGGTTGAACTGCCGTCTTATTACTATCATATGGCCGAATAGACTTACGAAGCATCATGTGCTCTTGTGTTATGGTATAAGGTTTATTTTTGCTTGAAATAGTTCGAAACCGTTCATGCATAAAAAAAGTTCGCTAATAAATAGTCTTGTCAATCCGCCGCCGTATAGCGCCGGCGTTATTTTCCTTTTGAAAACACTTATTTTGCTATTCTTACTAATTAGAAGTTTTCAGATCGACTTTACTTTTACATTTGTATAACATTAAATAATATTTAACATTTGTAAATATCAACCGTTTTGCTCTTACGCATATGCTATTGCTATGTGATCGAATTTATCACCACAACACGGGAAAAACAATGTTTGTATTTAGATAATGTATTGTAAACAATAAACATGTCGTTTTTGAAAAATTTCATAGGTAAGTTTATGAGTTTAAATGTTTAATAATACTTTTATACTTAACAAAGCTCTTCAGCACACTCGATAACGTCGCCATTAGTAAGAGTTTAAAAAGCTGTAAAAAAATAACTACTGCTTATGCCATAAAGAAAATAATTAAAATTGGTGTTTATAACTAGTGCGATGCGGAAAGTAAAGACTGTGTAAGAACCTCCGATGGAGGCGGAGTTATAGCCGAAATAAGAATTTTAAATTTTTTGGTTTTTGGCCATTTTCAACCATGACCCCCATGACATTCTCTACATGAGAGGCTAATCAAACTGAGTATGCCTAAAGTTCGAGCCAACCCCCAATTTTTTGGTTTTTGGGCATTTTGACCTCCTAGGAGTGTAATGAAAACTTTTTGCCCCTATTCAACCATGGCCCCCATGACATACTCTACATGATAGGCTATTCAAACGGACTAGGCCTAAAGTTCGAGTCACTTCCTAACTCATTTCTAGTCTTTACTTCCAATAACCTTAAGTATGAAGCAAAATATAACAACGACACCTTTAAAAAATTCACATATCGTATTATATAATTCCGTTTTTTTAAAAAAATATAATTTTATAATTACGTGATATTTATAAAAACAAAACAAAAATTTGGATTAATGACTATGAATAATCTGATGCACATTACCACATAATAAATAATAGTACTACGTAACTCCGTACAGGCGCATTGCATGTAGTACATCATATTATTATTATGTTAATAATTAGATAACTTAGTTTTCTTTTTGACTGGCTTTTTTGTGCTTTTGTGAGTAGCGCATCTTACATTTAAATTCAAATTATGTTAGCTTGCAGTTTGCACCGCATTGATCTATGAACAGTTTCAATTTGAGACCGATTGTGTGCGATCGTGCGTACGCTGCTTTAATACTTAAACCGCGCGCGTTATTGTCCAAGGCTTATCTAGTGTTTCAAAAGCGACTTTTTAATATTAATAACAATAATTATTATTGTTACATAAGCGTTATAAATGAATACGAAACTCTTGATCTCGTCGGAACTTACCATGTTTGATAAAACAAACCATTATAGCTAATATATCATTTATTAGCTGTATATTTTTTTAAAGAATTTTTCCTAGATATTATACTAAAACAAAAGCTAAATTGGCTAAATTGGGGTAACTTTTGTAAATTTCATGTCAAAATCATTAATAGTTTGTGATAAATCAATACAGACGAGCACAAATTTATCGATAGATTAAAATAACGTGCTTAAAATCAAGTCTATAAAACTCGCAAATAATATAGGTGCACCATAATTTTTTTTGTGTTTATGCTGTGTTCATATTTCTCCGTATGTAGCAAAGCGTAATATTTCATCCGGAATGCATTCAAACTAAACACTACGGTATACTATAGTTGTTTATATCATTTGAAATTCTTACTTCCTGTGATATTTATACTCTTTGTAGCCATCGTTTATTTTATCGTAAAATAATGTGCTTGCTTGCGTAAGTGATTTATTTACAAGTCTTTTTTAATATTAAATTATATTTGTATGAGCAATGCTATTAATAATTTACAGTTATAACGTTAACCCGAAAATTAAATAAAATTAAAATACTTGTGCTAGTTTTCAGTACCTAGTTGCATGTCGGATTTGAACTCACAACCTTTTTGTTTAAATCAGTTTTTTCGCAGGGCTTAATCGGCTCCTTCAAATCTGGCAGGTTCAATTTGTTATGAAACAATTTTTCAAAAGCATTAGGCCATATTTTTTTCTGTAAGTAATTAAATAAAAAAAAAGGCTGAAACGGAATTCAATTATCATCCGATCTGGTTGCGATTTATATTGGAACACGTGAAAGTATTCTCGTATTGATATAAATTACCTACTCTAATTTGTTAATTAACCTCGGGATATTCTGTAACATTTAAATTAACAGCTATGTATTGAATTCAGGGGCGTAGCTACCGCCGTATCAGCCGTATCAATGATACGGGGCCCCCGGGCTACAGGGGCCCCGAACGTGTGTAACCAAAAATTCCAAGGACTTCTACGGTACAGGAAAGGCTATCACTATTATCTATAGAAACAAAGAATTAAAAAAAACTGAAACGTCTTCAGCTATGAATGCCGCCGAATCGTTTTCAGCTGTTA
Source organism: Parnassius glacialis (assembly GCA_033319125.1). Lineage (NCBI taxonomy): Eukaryota > Metazoa > Arthropoda > Insecta > Lepidoptera > Papilionidae > Parnassius > Parnassius glacialis. The sequence goes on along the minus strand of JAVANC010000028.1, from coordinate 32,888,833 downwards.
GTATTGTTTGGGTAGGTTAGTTCCTAGAAGTATTAATTGTAAGTAATGACTTATAATCAATATATAATAATTTTAATTCAATTCAAGTGTTTTTGTTCCTTTTATGAAATATTTACTCTTCATTTATTTGTTTATTCGTATGACATTCTTACAATCGTTCACAATAAATTAAAATTAAAAATCAAAATTATAAAGTTATTCTATCTTTTAATTGCTGAATCCATGGGATAGCGTCGTTTTCGAGAGAGAACAGGTCTGTTGGGCAGCCGTGGTACTTTGTGAGTGGGCAGTCTCTAGCTATATGCTCAACATCCTGGACAGCAGCTCCACATTCACACCCCGGTGATTCCCTCCACCCGCACATGAAGGCATTGCTTCGCCCGCATCCGGTTCGTACCCTATTCAGCTGGCACCATTTCCTTCTTGGGAGCGCAAAACCAGCAGGTTTAAGTGTAGGGTTGATGGTAACTCCCATGCTATCAGGGGTTTTGCTTTCCATTCCTACAACCACTAAGCAGATGTGTTAAATCCGTCGGACACAAGTTCACATGCGGTCTGGTATGGTGGGTGACGTGACTTCAGACGGTGGGGTGGCGGATCAGTCAACTCCGCGTGAGCTGGCAGGTTGGGAATTCTGTAGATCTTCTGGCAGTCTCGTAGTAGTATTTATTATATGGCTTATCTATTATATATATTATAGGGCTTATATGGCTTAGCACGGGGAGCCACTGGAGGGGGGTACATTTTAAAGTTCCAGATATGCATCTCATGGTCTGGTTTAGCTGAGTGTCCACATGCAGCACTTGTGCACTATTTGATCATACTAGTGCACAATACTCTGCTGTTGAGTACACCAAACTGAGACCGGTTGTACGCAGCACATCGGCGCTGGCCCCCCAAGTAGTGTCCGCTAGCCTGTGCAAGATGTTGTTTCTTATCTGGAGCTTTTTGGATAATTTGTCCATGTGCGGAGCGTACGTGAGACTCCGATCGAGAGTCACGCCCAGGTATCTCAGAGTGGGGTTGTAGTGCAACATGGCTCCAGCAAATTCGACAGTGGGCTCGTATTTTGCCATTTGGTTAGCCAAGTGAAACGCAGTTACTTCGGTTTTGGCAGTGTTTGGTACTAGTATCCATTTCCTAAAGTATTTGTCTAGTATGCTTAAGTCCTCGTTAAGGATATCTTCGGATGATTTGAAGGTTTCTTGTTGGGAAGCTAGTGCTATGTCATCAGCATACATAAATTTACGACTCTGCGTTTCAGGTATATCATGTAAGTGAAGATTGAAAAGCAGCGGAGTCAAAACTGAACCCTGTGGTAATCCATTGTTCAGCTTTTTGGTACGGCTTTCACTGTCGCCAAGGAAAACCATGAACTTACGGTTGCTAAGCATGCTATTTAACAGCCCCACCATTTTTCTGCATGGTACCGCTTTGATGACCTTATAGACCAATCCTTGCCGCCAAACTGTATCGTATGCCGCTGACAGGTCTATGAAAACAGCAACCGTCTTTATTTTATTTTGAAACCCTGCTTTAATGTCGATTGTGAGGGACAACACTTGGTCGGTATAGTTGCGGCCACAACGGAAGCCAGCTTGTTCCACTGGAACAACCTTATCAATGAAAGGGCATAATGCGGTTGTAGATTAGTCACTTCAGAAGTTTGTAGACACAGCTCAAAAGGGCGATAGGACGGTAGGTCTTAGGATCGTCTGCAGGTTTTTGGGGTTTCAGCATAGCAATAATCTTCGATCTATTGAAGTCGCGAGGCAATTTGTTACGTAACAGGATATCTGAAAAGAACTCTTTCAGCCATTTCCTGCATTTCGGGCCCAGGTGCTTTAGAAACTCATTGTAGACTCCATCGAAACCAGCAGCGTTATTAGGGGGCAATAGTTTCAAGGCGCGATTGGTTTCATCTTGGGAAAATTCTCGTGACAGCTAGTAGTCAAACGGTACCGATGCCTTGAGCTGTTTAGCGCATTGTCGTGTCGCCCGGGTATCATCTTTCCTGCTTTTAACTCGGGACACCTCAACTATTCTGTTTACAATCGCGTTGGCTAGTGGAGCAGATCCGCCACGGGAGTTTGTTCCAGTCTTGCCTGCCAACCCATTGAGCACACTCCAAGATTTCCAAATCCATTGACTCCACGGTATCGAGCTACCTATTTCGACGCCCTTCGTCGAGAGATTTCAGAAGGTCATCACCTATTTGATAGTTAGTGTACTCATCAAATAGTTTTCAGCAAGGGATGTACGCTTTGCGGTAGCCTTGGGGAATGCTCCTTTTTGCTGTTGCTATAAGTTTAGTGAACCTCTTGTAGTTTTCGGCACAGTGAGGTATCTATCTGATAGCAGCATCGATGTCAGCGCTGAATTTGGACCAGTCTGCTTTGTGGAAGTTCCATTGAGGCAAAGGCACGGAGTTTGTTAAGGGGATCTTAATACCAACCTCCACAAGCACCGGTCGGTGCTGGATGTTCGGGAAGTCTGAGAGAATTCTTCTTGTGGTTTGTAATGGGGTTCGATTGATGTCACAGGTAGTAAACGCTAAGTCTGGATTATAATCCCATTTCCGTCTTGCTGACCTGAACGATCGTCTATCCTTGGCATTAAATACCAGATGTAGGTTGTTCTCCGCCCATTGCATAAGGTGTTCACCATTTGCATCATTTTTGTTATATCGCCAGGTCGTGTGATGACCATTGAAGTCGCCGGCATATAGGTATATGGGTGTGGGAAAGCGGGGAGGTTGGTAGTTCATGAAGAGTTCGGTGGTTTGTATACGTTTACAATGGTAAGGTTATTGATCTTTATTGCAGAGGCAAACACACCCGGACCCCAAAGCAAGTCTCCGCAGCGACATGTTTAATACCGTCTTTAACATAAGTGGCGATGCCATATTGCGCGTGTTTAATTGAATGAGCAAGGTAGTATCCCGGGATAGCACAACGTTTATATAGATCCTGTTCATCTTACTTCGCATTTAGCTTGACTAATACTTTCTATATTAAGTTGGCCGATTCGGGTAATAGGTCCAATATCTCTAGTCCGGTGGCTCTCCGAGGAGAGCTGATCGCATTGAGGCATTTCAAGTGGGTAATTAAATGATACAATATTCTTTGAACGACTGTGATAGTTCTGTGAGGTTGCAAGATTGCAACAGTACAGCAGCCAGTAGTTTGTTGTTCGTTTAGCGCCACCCAGGGGACACGTGCAGGGTGCGGGCGGCAATTCCTGCAGACGTGAACAACTTCATCCCCTTACTCCTCATTAGGGCCCCCCAACAAATTTTGATACAGGGCCCATCTAAGGCACGCTACGCCACTGATTGAATTCATACTTTCTGTGGAGAAATGTAAAAGATGTTGTAATCTGAATGGCTAGTACGTCAATTTTCTGACAAAGTAATATGTTAAAAGAAGACCGATGTCAGAGTTATATACACTTTTGATAAACGTTGTGTGTATAAGGTAATTTTTGAATGACTTTTTCAAGTGATTAATATTGTTTAATTGTCAAAGAGGATAAGCTCTTCAGGATGTCATTATTAAATAAAAAAAGATATATACATAAGTATGCCTATTTTTAATTCAATAAATATTTTTTTTATCATATCTTTATTCCAAATAAAAGTGACTCGCGTTCAAAATATTTAATGTCTTCTCTCACGTCGCATAGAGAAATTGCTTGAAAAATGTTAATAAAATTGAAAATTACAAGTGAAAAGCATCTGATAAGTTGGTTTTGAATGATAAAGATAACGCACATTTTGACATTTGTTCTCGTAAATTTATTCCTGTACGTGCCGCACGGGGATGACAAAACCAACGCCGAGAGTTTAACATGGCACGTCTTACGTAATTTTTCGTATAATTTTAGTAATCTACAAACTTAAAAGACAGTAAGTTGTCAATTTGTACGTAAGTTTATGTGTGTTCAGCGATAATTCTTTACTACGTTGTCCGATTTATGATGTCAATGTTTTTTTTTTATATTGAAAATAATGGTTCCTTATAAATTTGGTCAAGATCTGATGAAGTCATCTGCAGGACATATGGGTGAATAATTCTTGACCACGACAACTGATTTCGACGATTTTTTTTTATGGAATAAGAGTGACAAACGAACACAGCAGCATTAAGCTGCTATTTTACGCTGGTATTCTGAGAGAGCGTGGTCCTAGCCCGGTCGAGCTGACCCATTCGGGCCACAACCATAAATTAACTGCAGCGTGGCTGTACCACGTAAAAAATATATTATTTTTATTTATTTATTTATTTAACAATTTATGTACACACAAAATAATGTTACAATGAAGAAAAAAAAAGATATTTTGTACAAAGGCACTGCTTATTTCATATTGAAATTTCTTCCAGCAGGCCTGATACTGGATAAATTAAAAGAGAAGCTGATCTAGTGTGCACTCTCATAATAAAATATATATAATATTATTTTTAATTCTTTAAAGTTGGTTTTTACTTTTTTTTAAAGTTTAATTATATTAAATGAAACTAATTTTACGGATTTTATCGCGTTTACTTTAACTTTTTAATTCCCGACGTTTCGGTCACGGGGGGAGGGGGGGGGGGGGGGCTGAGGTTTTTGACGTCCCGATGTTATAGTTTGCCCGGCTACATTCAGTTTTTGAATATTAATTTTTGGTCCTATCTACGCATTTAATGTGTAGTCTTCGAGTAAGTTTAATTATTATGGCTTACTTATCCATTATTAGCATAGACTTTCTATTCTAACAGGTCGGATGTAACCTAAGGGTTTCTAGGTAACTTTTCTATTGGAATGACCTGGAAATGTTGTTGATCCAATCATCAGCACATTCGGTACATTTACTTGAAAATGGTCATCAAAGCAGTAGTAATATGATTTTTACATGTGGGTATTAATCGGAGTCCATAAACTACAAGCATTATTCTACAGCCTTCCGTCATTATATAAGCTCGGGGAAAAAGTTTCTTCGTATTTTATATACTTACAAATTCAAGATATTTTTTTTACAAAGTTTAAATGCATGTAATTACAATATATGTGTCATTTTATTCGATAACTTTTTACCATCTTGTAGGTAGTGACATTTTTGATAAAAAAATGCTACAAGTAGTTTTGACAGTTCTTTCTTGATGTTAATCTAACACTACCCAAACAATTCTGAAGAGACTGAAACTGGTGAAAATCTGAGGGTGCAAGGTCAGGACTATATTATGCATTAACACTTCCCAAACAAGCTCTCTCAATTTTCGCTGAGTAGTCAAACGTGTGTGGTCTGGCGTTATCATGATGAAAGACCACTCCTTTTTTCTGTGGAGCTTGACTACCCTTTGATCATGATATTTATCGCACGTTCTTGTTTACACGCAGGTGATACACTATTCATCACCAGTGATCAATCTTCAAAAATGGTTCGACTTTTAATTATGTTCCTATAGAGAATCGCAAATGAGTACACGATTCATATGGTTTCTTTGAGTGAGCTCGTGTGGTACCCAAATATCGACCTTTTTTGTATTGTCACTTACTTTTTCAAATGGCTCAAAACTGTTTTGTGGTCAATCCTAAATTACTCGGCTATGTCATAACTACTAATATGCCGATCTTGGTCCACTTTTTAAAAAATGGCGTCGACTTTATCTGGAGGGTGATCAGAGCGAGCTGCATCTTTGACAGCAAAGTTCCCGGACTGAAAACGCTTGAACCAACTTTGTGCTACTCTTGTTGACACTGCACTAGGTCCATAAACGTCACAATTTTTTTTCGCGGCTTGAGTCGCATTTTTCCCTTTTTTGTAATAAAACTTCAGAATGTATTGAATTTCTTCGTTAGATTCACTAATTTTTGCGGACAGAAATCCAATTGAAAAATGGCGGGAATGTGTTTTTTACTTTTTATTATTCTTTTCTTAATGTCCTATGTCTATTGATATTAAAACCAGCCAGATACAAACAGTATTTTTTTTCAAGTACAATACAAACAGTACAAACAAAATACGAATAAGCCTTTTCTCCGATCTATTACAATGAACGAATGCGAATGATTATATTTCGCATATAATAGATTATTATTATTGTTTTATTACCGTTAGCTTTCAGAAAGTGCTGTGTTCGAAGTAGGCAAACTACGTTGGTGGAAAATAGGATTTGTATTGTCGGTGTGATATTAGTTACATTAACTATGAGGCTATATCTCGTATGGTATTTGGTTTGTGGAACATCATGACACAACATTATCTTCATCAAAACCCTTAAAGCAGGGCTTGAGACACCGATAAAACTGTCGCAACGATACGAATGTCAAACAAAATTATGTAGCATAGGTTACCTAAGCAAGCGATTTGACTTTATGCGTACAAAACGACGTACGACGACTAGCACGTGTTAGTTAGGTGTGTTGAATCATCTATAAAAACTTGAGTAAGAAATTAACTTACAGTCCACTTTATACGTGGTAGAGCCATGCTGCAGCTATATTTGTAGTATAGTTGTAGCACGAATGGGTCGGCTCGATCGGGTAAGCACCATGCTCTCGCAGAAAACCAGCGTAAAATGGCAGCTTGACACTGCTGTGTTTCGTATGGTGAGTGTAGAGTACCGAAGACCCATTTTACTGGAAAAGAGGCATTCCATTTTAGACCTCATTGGTGGCGACGCATCTTTATTTTGATTCTTTGTTGAGGATGGATGTAGATGTCTATGGGTCGCATCAACTACTTACCATTAGGTGGACTGTGTGCTCGTGTGTCACTTTATACTATAAAAAACATGATGATAAGTGGCCAATGCATTGCAGCCCATGGAGACATGTAGCAAACTTAAAACAGATGGCAACAGATGCGTTTTCATCTCTAAAGACTCTTAGTCTTTAAAATGCCTCACAACGTGTAGTTATACTGGCTCTCTATAAACCTTCACACAATACTACAGGCACTGCTATTTGGTGGTAGAAATATATTAAGAGGGTGGTACCTATCTAGACTGACTTCTAGGCAGAAAAGGAGTCCTACTACGTAATAAAAGCCGGTGACGGTGGTAGTGATTTCGTGCTGTTTTTATTTTTTAGAGGTTACTTTACCAATTATACATATAACTTGGCAACGTTATTCATAATTGCCATGAATTGATATTTTTATATTTACAGTTAATTGTATTTTGTAATATAAGAGTAACGTTAACGTAATTTTTATCGGGAGTTTTTAAAGTCTATTGCTTGGATATGAACCTCTTCCTTTCTCCATAATACCGCGCTTGGTAGTTGGATCTACGATCGCAACGTCCAACGTCTCCCTTGGAGTTGCTCCCCGCTAACGGTTAACGAAGATTATACTGCCATTTGTTGAAATTCATAAATAATTTCTGATATTTTTGGAAGTCTCTTACGACACCAACGGAATTAAATTGTGTATGAAGTTTTCGTTTTAAATAAAATTGTGAGTTCCAAAATCAAATTTTCACAAAATGTTTTCACTAATTTTTTTTTGCTTATTATCGAGTATTAATAACTATTTTTTGGAACATAGTTTACAGTTCTTCGGTTCGTGTACGCTAATAGTAGAGAATATTATATAGGGAATAGTAGAGCTACCTAAGTGAGCTCCGCACAGGAAATACATCCCGGAAGAATTAACCGTCGCGTCGCCCTGTCACGCGTCCGATGAATTTGTATCGTGTAACACACTCCCTGCTTTTATTGAGGCGATATTTTTTTCAATTGAATGGGTCCATTATGTTATCAAACATCGTATGACTGCACACTAAAATTGCGGGTCAATATAAGAATTGCTTATCTGCCCCTCTCTTTTAAAACTTAGAGACCGCGCTTAAGCAAATGTAATTTTGGATACCCCTTGGCTAAATGAAACAAATTTATAACAAAATAATAATTTTACCTGCCCAAACCTTTTTAATAAAAAAATAATTATAAAAATCGGTTCATAATTAACGAACATATCGCGCAACAAACGTACAAAATAAAATCAAAAATGCATTCGATTTCAAAACTTTCTTTTACTCTAAAGTCGTCTAAGACGAAAAAAAAATAAAAAAAAACATTCGAATCGTGAACATCCTCCTTTTTGGAAGTTGGCTGAAAATCAGGCATATCAAGTTATATACTGTCGCAAAGTTCATTTAGCTTTCAGCCTATTAATAGGCGTATAGACCTCGTATGTTGCATTTTTATGTATTGGCGCACCAGTCACAGAGAGCAACATTGTTCCTGCGGCTTTTGTTGTCTTCCGTTTTACCTCTTTTTGTTGCCGAGGGCTTTTTGTTTCTAGCTCGCCACTTAGCGACGACGCAGTTGAAGCTTCCGAGTGGTTTAAACAATAGATACTTTTATCGCTATCGCGAAAGAGTATTTCGATGTTTTTCTAGCAGAGATCAAACATTATAATTAATATAATTAATTTTGAAACGGACAAATATAATATACTTAAGTAAAGACTTAACTGCACTAAAATACTTTTCGCCAAATCGCCGCGGTCTGTTGGAGGTGCCGTGGCTGTATCGCAGGCCTGATGTAAATAATTAAACTGAAATAAAATTTGTATTAATATTCTTCGGTATTAATTTACATTATTAGTTGTCTACACTTGTAATTTGTTTACAAAGCAAATGTCCCCATTTACGGCGCGCGATCTCTAAATTAGTTGATTTAATATAAATCATTTTGGCGATTTTCAGTGAATTCCGATTATTTCATCCAATCGTTCTTTTTATCATTATTTATTTTATAAATGGACACCGTGCCTCAATATTACTTATTTTCAACCGACTTCAAAAAAGGAGAAGGTCTTCAATTCGACTGTTTTTTTCTACGTGTGTTACCACAGACCTTTTTTGTAGGTGAATCGATTTTGATGATTCTTTTTTTTATTTTAAACCTGGTGCTTTTCATGTGGTTCCAGGTTTCTCAAGATCTGACCAGTAGTTTTTTGAGTTATCCTTAATAATGTGTATTTAATTGACTTGTGCCGTGTAGTGGCGGTCAAGAATATCCACTACCCCATATCCTCCCGTGGGTGTCGTAAAAGGCGACAAAGGGAAACAGGCAGGAGATGGGCAGCAGCATCTTCTTAATAACGGCATAAATACAATAAAAAAACTGCGGTTGCCAACCCGCTCGCCAAGCGTGGCAAATATGGCAATATACCCCCCCATGAGCAATGACAATAATAAACGGCCCCCAGTCCCCGGCGGCCCCGCTATTCCTGGCTACGGTGGCGACCATGGTAACGGCGGGGCAGGGGGTGCTAAGAATCTCCGGTGGAGGTTCGGTTGCCACCTTAGACGACTCGACCTGGCAACGTACAACGCACGCACCCTGAGGACTGACGAGAAGATCGTGGAGCTGGAAGAAGAGATAGACAAGTTGCGCTGGCATATTATAGGATTATCCGAAGTCCGAAGAGAGGGGGAGGACACGGTAATCCTCGAATCCGGCAACTTGCTCTATCACCGGGAGGGCGACCATCTGTCCCAAGGAGGTGTCGGATTTATCGTCCACAAGTCTCTCGTCAACAACGTTGTAAAGATCGGGAGTGTGTCGACGAGGGTTGCGTACCTTATACTCAGAATCACCAAACGGTATTCGCTGAAGGTCATACAGGTTTACGCACCAACCTCGGCACACCCCGATGAGGAGCTGGAGGAAATGTATGAGGATATCTCTAGAGCCATGCATTCCTCCAAAACCCAATATACGGTGTTAATGGGAGACTTCAATGCAAAACTAGGCACAAGAGAGGACGGTGAGCTGAAAGTAGGGAAATTTGGAATAGGGCAACGGAACCCAAGGGGCCAGCAGCTGGCCGACTTCATGGAGAAAGAGGGACTCTTTATGATGAACTCTTTCTTCAAGAAGCGGCCCCACAGGAAGTGGACCTGGTCGAGCCCCGATGGTTCGACAAAAAATGAGATTGACTTCATTATGACGACCAGACGATGTTTTGTTTGATTTTTGATTCAGTGATGTCTCAGTGATCGCGAGGGTGAAAACCGGCAGCGATCACCGAATGGTTAGAGGCACACTGAACCTAAATGTTAAGTTGGAGAGGTCTCGTCTCATGAATTCAACGCTCCGTCCCCCTCGTGCTCTAATCCAAAGTCCCGAAACCTTTCAGCTCGAGTTACAAAACCGTTTTCAGTGCCTAGAAGACTGCAATGAAGTGGACGATATGAATGACAAGCTCGTGGAAACTGTCCATGCGGTCGGAGCTAAGTTCTGCAAGACCCACCGCAGAAGAACACAAAAACTCTCCGATCACACTCTTAATCTCATGGCTGTTAGACGGGAGATGAGGCTACATTCTTCAACAGATTTGACAGCATACAGGCAACTGAACAGACAGATCTCCAAATGCATGCGGCGAGACTTACGCAACTTCAATACAGCTCGTGTTGAAGAAGCGATCGAGCGGAACCAAGGCTCCAAAGTCTTTGCCAGAGATCTGTCTGCCAGAAAGAGCCAACTGTCAAAGCTGAAGACCGAATGTGGCAGCATCGTTTCCGGGGCACCTGAGATTTTGAGTGAGATTGAGAGGTTCTATGGGCAGCTGTACACGTCATCGTTGGAGCCACACGCAAGTGTGAGTAACGATCCAAGAGCGAGTCTTATTCGACACTATTCCGAAGATATCCCGGACGTCAGTCTGAGCGAGATTAGAATGGCTCTCCAGCACCTTAAAAACGGCAAGGCCCCAGGCGAGGATGGAATTACAGCGGAGCTTCTGAAAGCGGGTGGAAGAACGGTACTTGAAGTCCTTCAGAAGCTCTTTAATTCCGTCCTCCATGGTGGCATTACACCGGAGGCGTGGAGCAGAAGTGCGGTGGTCTTGTTCTTCAAGAAAGGTGACAACGCTCTCTTGAAGAACTACATACCGATTTCCCTTCTGAGCCGCGTCTACGTGCTGTTTTCGAGAGTCATTACGAATCGTCTCGCGCGCAGACTTGACGACTTCCAGCCTCCCGAACAAGCCGGTTTCCGAAAGGGCTTTAGCACCATAGACCACATACATACCCTACGGCAAATTGTACAGAAGTCCGAAGAGTACAATTTGCCACTATGTCTGGCGTATGTGGACTATGAGAAAGCCTTTGATTCCGTCGAAATTTGGGCGGTGCTGCAGTCCCTTCAGCGGTGCCAAGTTGACTGTCGGTATATCGAAGTGTTGAAGTGTTTGTACAGTAGAGCTACGATGGCTATCCGAGTACAGAACCAGAGTACGAAACCTATCCAATTGCAGAGAGGTGTAAGACAGGGTGACGTTATATCCCCGAAACTCTTCACCGCTGCATTGGAAGACGTTTTCAAGCTTCTGGACTGGAAAGGATACGGAATTAACATCAATGGCGAGTACATCACTCACCTTCGATTTGCCGACGATATAGTCCTCATGGCAGAATCGCTGGAGGAGCTAAGCACTATGCTCAATGACCTCAATAGTGTCTCCCAACGGATAGGTCTTAAGATGAACATGGACAAAACAAAGATTATGTTTAATGTCCAGTCACACCTATGCCGGTAGTTGTTGGGAGCACTAAGCTCGAAGTTGTTGACGAGTATGTTTACCTGGGACAAATAGTCCGACTAGGTAAGTCCAACTTCGACCGAGAGGTCAATCGACGGATTCAACTCGGCTGGGCAGCGTTCGGGAAGCTACGACACATCTTCTCGTCAGAAATACCTCAAAACCTTAAAACAAAATTGTACAACCAGTGCGTGTTGCCAGTGATGACTTACGGAACTGAGACGTGGTCCTTCACTGCTGGCCGTATGAGGAAGCTCAAGGTCGCTCAGCGAGCTATGGAGAGGGCTATGCTCGGAGTTTCTCTGCGTGATAAACTTAGGAATAAGGATATCCGCAGTAGAACCAGAGTAACCGACATAGCCCAACGGATTAGTAAGCTGAAGTGGCAGTGGGCCGGCCATATAGCCCGAAGAACCGACAACCGATGGGGAAGAAAGGTTCTCGAGTGGCAGCCTCGTACCGGTAGGCGAAGTGTAGGGCGTCCCCCCACAAGATGGAGTGACGACCTGGTAAGACATGCAGGAAGTCGATGGATGCAGGTGGCTCGGGACCGTGCTTTGTGGCATTCCTTGGGGGAGGCCTATGTTCAGCAGTGGACTTGTGAAGGGCTGTAATGATGATGATGATGATGAATTGACTTCGAATACATTGATGATGTTCCTATTTTATTTATATTGTAGTCGGTTGTACAAAATTTTTAATTTTACCACTTCTTAAGTAACGACGTGAACAATAAACAAACCGATAACATTTAATTATTATCTTTATCATTATTATTACCAACACCATTACAACCTTCACAAGTTCACTACTAAAGTAGTGAACATATTCCAATACATCAAGGACCAAACCAAAGACAAGTGGCCTACAACATCGACTTCTTGCATGTTTTGCCGGGTCGTCACTCCATAAGATGAGGGGGCCGCCCCACTCTCTCTTATTGGTATGATGCTGCAACTCAACAACCTTTCTTCCCAATTGATGGTTCTTCGAATTGTCCGGCCCATTGCCACTTCAGCTTACCGATCCTTTGGACTAGGTTACTCTGGTTATACAGCGGTTATCCCTATTTCGATTTCTGTTACGTAGAAAAACTCCAAGCATAACTCTCTCCATAACTCACTGAGCAATCGTGAGCGTTCTCATATAGCCAGCCAAGGCCACGTCTCATATCTATATGACATCACTGGCAAAATGCACTGGTTGTACATTCTTGTTTTCAAGTTTTGAGGAATACGTGACGGGACATTGTGTTGTCATGTATTCCTCAAAACTAATCTGTAAAACACAGTAATGAGATTACAATCTATTTGATGGTAAGTGGCTAGTGCAGTCCATGGGCACCTGCAACAAACTTCAAGTAAATAAGGCCACCGATGCGTTGTTTGTTACCTCTGAGGACTAATATGGAATGCTTCACAGCCTGTTATTTAGTTATACTGGTTCTATACCCTGGCGACCGAAAACAATATAGTTGTTAAGGAGGAAGAAATAAAATGAGTACGTCAAGCTTCACAGCTAAATATAAATCAGCAATGCTGAAGCGACAAATTGCTGCAGAAAATTTGAAACGTGCCTACTGGAAATACATAATCACACACAGCATCACACACACACGCACGCACGCACGCACGCACGCACACACACACGCACACGCACGCACGCACGCACACACGCACGCACTCACGCACGCACTCACGCACGCACGCAAGAATGCAACGATTATTATTATAAAATTTCACAAACGTTTGTGAAATTTTAATATTAGATGAGTGAATGATAGATTAGATATGCTGAAAGTAGGGAATTTCGGAGTAGGGCAACGGAACCCAAGGGGCCAGCAGCTGACCGACTTCATGGAGAAAGAGGGACTCTTTATAATGAACTCTTTCTTCCAGAAGCGGCCCCACAGAAAGTGGAGCTAGTCGAGCCCCGACGGTTCGACAAAAAATAAGATTGACTTCATTATGACAACCAGACGACAACTGTTCAGTGATCGCGAGGGTGAAAACCGGCAGCTATCACCGAATGGTGAACCTAAACGTTAAGTTGGAGCTAGTGCCAGGCCCTTCCACTTGACCGCAACCAGTGCAGAGCTCGGATCGTCAACGACCGAGTCCTTTCCGATTGGCTCGATTTACTGATGCTGCGAAGAGATGTTGCATCCCTTTGCATTTTCTTTCGCATCTACCACGGGGAGTGCTCTGAGGAATTGTTCGAATTAATCCCAGCCGCCAAATTTCTCGAACGCACATCGCGGCAAAATTCCCGAGACCATCCATACCATCTGGATACTTGGCGGTCCACCACTGTACGTTTCACTAGGAGTTTTCTTCCGCGTACGACCTCTTTGTGGAATAGTTGACCACCATCGATTTTTCTGGAATGATACGACTTAGGGACCTTCAAGAAAAGAGCTTACTCTAAAAGGCCGGCAACGCACCTGCAATTCCTTTAGTGTTGTAGGTACGTATGTTTATATGTAATGTGATTTCTCGGAAACTGCTCATGAAATTTTGTACTTAGATAACATTACTTATGTAGAAGTTATTCGAGATAGGTATAATACCTGCGTAAAATATTTTTTTTTAACGTCGAGCAAAGCTCTGTTACCCGGTTACTGATAAAGTGTGCTTTTTGTATTTAAATCTGATTTTTCCTTCTTGGATATTTCTTGTATAGGGTTTTTATACGGGGTAGAGCCATGCTGCACCTATATTAGTAGTATAGTGGTTGCATGAATGGGTCGGCTCAACAGAGGAAGGACCACGCTCTTACAGAATACCAGCGTAAAATGGTAGCTTGACACTGCTGTGTTTCGTATGGTGAGTGTAGAGAACCGGAGACCCATTTTACTGGAAAAGAGACATTCCATCTTAGTCCTCACGGGTGACGACGCATCTGCATTTTTATTCTTTATTGAGGATAAATGTAGATGTCTATGAGTCACAGCAACCGCTTACCATCAGGTGGACTGTGTGCCCGATTGTCACCCTATCGTTTAAAAAAAAGGGTTTACTGTTCTTTATTTTTTATGTCCACAAAAGATATTTAAAAATAATTTTAAAAAATCTTAAGTGTTTAATGAGAAAGGATCCAAATTCTGCATTGTTAGTAATTTCATGAGTAATTTCGCTTTGTGGTGACCATTACTAATTTATTTTGTACTAGTGTTCGGTTCGTAATTAATTATAAAATAACGATTCGCCTAGGAACTGTGTTAGATCGGTTCAGTGACAAGGAAAGTGTGACGGATTAGTGAAATCTGTAACTGTTTGGTAATATTTTATTTCAACGAGAACGATATTTAAAGATATCGCACCTATGTTTACGGAATCCCCATACTGGAAGATGGAGAATGCTATCATCCAGAAACTTCTAATAATTTTGCGGGTACAGTTCTTATTTACTATTTTTAATTGATTTTTGCTTAAACTTTTTTGACTAGATAACTCGAAGAACCGACTACCAATTGGGAAGAGAGTTACATCTGGTATATTTATAAAATTGTATCACTACCTTTTGCGACCTAGTTTATAGTTAAGGAATGAAATGTATCAATAATATATCAAATATACATATATTATATCATACTATCATATATATCATATATCAAAAATACTTTGAATACATATTCATTATAAAAATAACGGCACCTATACCTGTCGTATTATTCATAATAAAAACTCTAAATATATCGAGGATAATTACGGGTAGTCTCTTCTGTGATGAGCCGTGGCAGCTCAAGGGCTAAAACGTGAGCACTCTGGCTTGAAATCGCAGTTTTAAGTTTTGACTTACCATGTGCTCGGCGGTGAAGAAAACCTATGTCTGAGGAATAAAATATTTTGAGGACATGCGGTGTCCGCCAACAAGCACTGGAAGCGTAGCAGACTAATTACTTTATCACCCTTTCAGAAATGAGAAGGTGCCTGTGTCCAGGGTTGTATATATGCTGCAACTTTTCTTACTTAAGTTTACCTTTCTCGGGTACTGGTGTAGGCAAGTTAAATATGATGATTTAATTCCGGAGGATGCTGATGTCCTTTAAAAATTTCTTGTTCTTAAAGACAGGACCCTTCAAAGCAAAATCTAGAACTTTATTTTGCTAAGTTAAAGTTATTGCCTATATACACGTCCCACTGCTGGGCACAGGCGTCGTCTCATTTCTGAGAGGGTTTTTAGGGCAAGGAAAGGTCCGCCGCGCTGCCTCAATGCGTGTTGGCGAACTTCACATGTCTTCGAAATATTTTTTTTCTTATTTGTCAGACATGCAGGTTTCCTCACGATGTTTTCCTTCACCGCCGAGCAAGTTGTAAATCAGCACTTAAAATTGCAATTAACAATTTCAATGGTGCCGGCGGCGATCGAACTCGAGTTTCTCGCGTACTGTGAAACTTACAGCGAGTGCTAACCATCTGAGCTACCACGGCTCTTGCCAAGATCTAGTGATAATTAATGGCGAAAGAAAAATGTTTGTCCACAGCGAAATACGTAGGGGTTCTGGAGTAATTGTATAATAATATTACATTCTTTCTTTGTTTAATTAAAACGTTATCTCTACACTAGGATTTTCTCCTGTATCGTAGAGGTAGTTTACAAACATAAATTGCACAAGGACAAACATCCAGACCCGGAACAATTATATGTAGGCCATACAAATACTTGTTCTGTGCGGGATCCGTAATCTTCAGTCCAGAACCCCCCCTAAGTCATATGCCTTAGGGAGGAATTCTGGACTGAACATAACTCAAGTTCCCTTGGAGCGATACGTTTCAATATCGGTACATGTTAGTGACAAATTTATCACTTAATCTTGAAATAGGAATCACATCTTTAACCTAGACTATACTGGTGTTTTCGAGGGCAGGCTGCTAGCTTGAATACGGCCTAGAATCATCCTAATAAAGGCTTTATCTCTTAGGCCGGTATTCAGTGACTTTTTAATTGAATTTTGAAAAACAGATAAAATTAAATGTAAAAATTGTGGAGTTGGAAGTTAAATTTAAATTTTTTTTTCAAAAAAATTTAATTCATTATAATTGAATTAAATCGTATCGAATCGTAATTAAATCTCAGGCCGACACAAAATTTTGCAAAAGCATTTGTGTTATTGGTCATCGGGTTAGTTTGTTCCTTGCCTATGAATTTGGCTTTATTTTACAATTAGTTTACAATACGAAACAGAAGCAGCAGCATAAAGCTACTATTTTATGGTGGTATTCTGTGAGAACGTGGTCATTTCCCGGTCAAGCCGACTCATTCGTACTAAAATTACTATAATATACCTGCAATGTGATTACGTATAATTTATGAAATGTCGAACACACAAGGACTATCACAATAAGTCAAGACAATAAGTAAATAATAAACGAATAGAAAGTAAAAAAAGAGTACCTAACAACTATCCGTCCTTTTAATTGACTGATTAAACTACGGGCTACTAAGAAAGATCAACAGAGAACACTAGTTTGGAGATGCGATACGATTTATAAAAGAAAGAATTAAAGATCACAAGAAATGCAATTTCTAAATTATAAATTAAATAATAATAAATAAAATAAAATATACATATATAAGCGAGGTGTAGAGCAACCCCCACTTGATGGAGTAACGACCGTCGATGGATGCAGGTGGCTTAGCCCTTGCTTTGTGACATTCATTAAGGGAAGCCTATGTTCAGCAGTGGACTTGTGAAGGGCTGTAAGGACGATGATGATGATTATTATTTAGGGGTATCTATATAGTTTTCTCATCTGGTTGGGCTGTATAAATATATAATTGTAAATGAAAATGATAAACATACATAAATATCAACAAAATATTATTATTATTATTAATATTTCCCAGCTCATTCGTACGCTACTGTAGGAATGAAAGCATTTCGAATACTCACTACACTGTTGTTCAATATAAGTTTATAGTCCATTGTTGGACATGGGCTTTTCCAAGAATACGCCAGCTGGCATGCAGTATTTAGAAGAATCCCCCTCATTCAATAAGCTTAGCAAGCGGACTGGTGGATTTCTCTGGTAATGCTTCTCATTGTCACAATCTATGAAAACTTAGTACTTTCTTTTTAATTTGATGGATTTTTGCCATCAGTCGATCACCAGAATCTTATTTATCAATTGGCGTGTAGGTGAGGTTATCATTTGAAAAAAGCATGTCCCCTCTTATAATTGCAAATCATTACTTTTAATATAAGTTGGTTTGTTATAATATTTGAAATAACTTTAACTTATAATTCCAGGCAACAAAGGCGTTTTTGGACGCACTCGGCGAGGCGGGAGCTACTTGCGTGTCTCGTGCAACGGCCATCAAGTTTCTGTTCGCGCGGAAGTTTGACGTTGCGCGGGCGCACGCTCTGTGGCGGCAGCACGAGGCCACGCGGAGGCGAGAGGGGCTCACCAAGTTCGAACCCTTCGAGGATCCGCTTAAAACAGAGCTTGCTACTGGGAAATTTACAATATTGGTATGTTGATGCGGCGTGTCGAATCTTTAAAAAAAATACGTTATGCGACAATGAGGCGATTAAGAGTTTCGGGGATATAACGTCTTACACCTCACTGCAGTTGGGGTTGGTTCCGTACTCAGATTTTGTACTAGACTAGCCGTCGTAGCACTACTGTAAAACCCTTCAGCACTTCGATATACCGACAGTCACCTTGGCTCATGGGCGATGTTGGCTATAGTTGTCACTCTTTGCAGGCAGTTTTGCATCCTTAGTTTGTTTATTTTCTAGTTGTATTAGCAGTAATAAGGCAGATCCTGCTGCTGGTTAATATCGTCATCAGTCAATAAAGTTCTACTGATGGATGCACATGTAACCAAATTGAAAAGTAGTCACTATAACATCTCTTGATAAAGTAATTGTCAATTGCAAACATATGAAGCTGCTCCTTGTTTTTAGAACATACATAGGGACCTTTGGGTGGAATAGCAATGTAGAAACCATTAAGTTTTAGAATAATTATTATTTGGGTTCTTTGCTTCCAGGGTAATCCTGGTAGCATGTTGGCAACATCATGTTTGGTGGTGTTGCTACATTTCTAAAGATAATTCGCACATAACAAGCCTGATTTTTGTGTTACCTTTGTTACCAGATATTAAAGAAGCACACAGTCCACTTGATGGTAAGTGGATGCTGTGGCTTATAGACATCTACATCTATCCTCAATTAAGAATCAAGATGCGTTGTCACCCCTGAGGACTGAGATGGTATGCCTCGATTTCAGTAAAAAGGGTCTGTAGTTCTCTACACTTACCATACGAAACAGCTGCATTTAGGTGCTGTTTTACTTTGGTATTCTGTGAGAGCGTGGTCTTATCCTAGTCGAGTCGACCCATTCCTACTGCAACCAAAAAGTACGGTCGCGGAGCAGGAATTATTTTATTGCTTTCCATTTTTGAACTTAATTCCCATCATAATATTTTTTTATTTCTATTGCAACTAAGATCGTTTTAGGACCTTTTGAACAGTATTTGTGATTCGAAAACCGAGTTTATCCACAAGTTATTAAAGTTCACATTTGTATGAATTGCAGTAATTTTAAATTCTTCCTGCTCAGCGATCAAGCCATAGCTGCAGCATGGCTCTACCACATAAAAAATTATGTAAAAATTATGTGTTATTACGTACTATATTTTATTTCCGTGCCTTTCGCCGGTTTCATTAGCGATAACATTTACGTTTTTCTATTGTTGAACACCATTTTTTTTAGTCGCCCAGTGATGGAGCAATATTTTTAATGGTTTTGAATAGTGCTAAGTTTGATTGAATCACGCGACGTATTTAGGTCAAACTTTTTCAACATTATACTATGTCGCGCCGCAAATTAAGCCGGCAAAATATGTACTCGGGTTATTTAATGAATTATTTTCCATAATGAAGTTTAGTACCTGTTTTCAAATAGTAATTGAATAGGTGATTAGGGTGCAACATCAATGTTTGTACAATTTTTATCTTTTTAAGTCGTTTTTAGTTTACTGTGTTTTATAAACTATTAATAAATAAATATTCTATACATAGTCAAACATATAAACCAGAAACAGTTAGGTATTAACAGGCCATACAAATATTTGCTACGTGCGGGCTACTAACCAAACCGCTGCCTGCGGTGCCATGTTTAAACATTTAGACACTGCTCAACCAATTACGATTATCCAATATAATTAAGTAATAAGATAAATAAGTTTTATGTGGTAGAGCCATGCTGCAGCTATATTAGTAGAGTAGGTATAGTTTTTTTTTTATAGGATAATGGTGACAAACGAGCACACAGTCCACCTGATGGTAAGTGGTTGCTGCGGCCCATAGACATCTACATCTATCCTCTGTTACAGATCAAAATGCAGATGCGTTTTCACCCGTGAGGACTAGGATGGAATGCCTCATTTCCAGTAAAAAGGACCTATAGTTATGGCCTAAGGGCCATAGTTATAGCACGAATGGGTCGGCTCAACCTGGGAAGGACCACGCTCTCACAGAATACCAACGTAAAATAGCAGCTTAACGCTGCTGTGTTTCGTATGGTGAGTGTAGAGAATCGGAAACCCTTTTTACTGAAAACGAGGCATTCCATCCTAGTCCTCACGGGTGACAACGCATTTTGATTCTTAATAGAGGATAAATGTAGATGTCTATGGGCCACAGCATCCACTTACCATCAGGTGGACTGTGTGCTCGTTTGTCACCCTTATCCTATAAAAAAATCAGTAGTAATAAATATCCGTTAACGTTATAGCCTTGCCTATAGATTGCCTCATTGGGCGATATTTGCCATAGATGCCACGTTTGGCAAGCGGGTTGGCAACCGAGGTTTTTTATTTTTTGGTCATTATTAAGTAGACTCTGCTGCTACACCCACTGGATGATATGGGGTAGTGTATATTCTTACACCGCCAATACACGGTAAATAATAAATATCACAAATAGAATAATATGAATGACAAGCTCGTGGAAACTGTCAATGCGGTCGAAGCTGAGTTTTGCAAGACTTATCGTAGAAGAACCCAAAAACTCTTTAGGCTTTAATACCATAAATGACATACATACAATATGTAGAGGGCTATGCACGAAGTTTCTCTGCGTGATATACTTCGAAATGAGGATATCTGCTGCAAAACCAACGTAACCGACATAGACCATTGGATCATTGGGCTTGGTAATATAGCTCGATGAACCTACAACCAATGGGGAAGAAAGATTCTCGACTGCCTCGTATAGATGGAGTGACAACCTGGCAATATATGCAGAAATGCTCAGGAATATTTCTGTATATATAGACAATTTTAATTAATCGTTATTGTCCTTAGTAGCTTTGTTGCGGCAACACCGACTAATGATCAGCGGTATAAAACATGGCGCCTTACCAGACCTAGTTTCTCACAGAGGTGTCGGGTGACAAAGTGTGAAGTGCTGCCGTTGTCAAGTATGACGCGAGCTGTGCGAAGTCTTCCCTGCGCGTCAACCACTTTCACTAACGCAATTTTGTTTACAAATGGACGTAACAAAATAAAATAAAATACGGTCGCTGGTAAAAATGATATAATGACTTGCTAATATCTGGTACAATCTTTTAAAAGAAGATTGCCGCTGGGCGCCCCCTGGCGCCTTGTTTTATACCGCTGATTATTAGTCAGTGTTGCCGCAACAAGCTTCGTGGTACATTCTTCAAGTATAAGTTTCCATCGCGAAAGCAGCATGGATACTGTCATCACGTCAATCACGTCAGAATTCGTATTCGAAAATTACTCTAATTTTTAAGCCCTCTATGTTTAATTCGAATAAACCTAGCAAGCTAACAGCATAGCAAAGTGGCGAAGCAATCAGCTTTGTAGCGGTTTCTAACGGAAAAAAAATATAGGAGGTTCAGATGCCTGGGTGATCAGTAATCGATTGCTGAAAACAGAATTTGAAAATTCGAAACCGTTCTCGAGATAATCGTGGGACAGACGGACAGGCGGACGGACAGACGGACAGACGGACAGACGGACAGACATCGTGAAATCAATAAGTGACTTCGCAAGCTTCGCCACTTAATAATGAATTAAAACAAACAAAAATCCTTAAAGTGGCTTTCAGATATCTGTGGGTCGCTCTATTGAAACGGCAACTTAATACCTTAATCTCTAATATTAGCTTTTTATACTCCCAGAATGTGTTAAATTAAAAAGGCATTGTTACAAAATCGATGAAAACAGTGATGACCACAAGTTATACTTCTATTTATGCGCATTTTTAAGTCAACGTTGCTTTATTTGATTTTAAAAACATGTATGTTTGTCTGCAGCCTACCCGCGATGCTACAGGAGCGGCGATTGCAGTGTTCACAGCCAACAAGCACTTCCCAACACAGACCACGCATCAGACTACATTGCAGGTATGACACCATTGATATGTTACTGCCTAATTTTTATCTATAGCGTTAATTTCGAAATATTTTCGGAATCTACGCATAAAATATTATAGAACCACAAAAGTACGTCATTCATTTCATTCATGGAGCATCTTCTCATGCTCTCCTCGTACATCCGCAGCACACCAACGTCGGCCCCTTCTTGAAACAAGCCTTTGATACAGTGGTAGAGCCACGCGGCAGCTTTTACTGTCGCACGGATGGGCCGGCTCGAACCGGGGTGATACCACGACCTCACAGAATACCAGCGTGAAATAGAGGTTTACCTCTGCGTTTCGCTTGGTGAGTGCAGGTGGCCGGAGGCCCTTTTTACTGGAAATAAGGCATTCCATCTTAGTCCTCACGGGTGACAACGCATCTATATTTTAGAGGATAGATGTAGATGTCTATGGGCCGCAGCAACCACTTACCATCAGGTGGACTGTGTGCTCATTTGTCACCCTTATCCTTTAAAAAAAAACCAATCCCTTTCGCTTTATTCTTAAGCAACTTTCGCTAGAACATAAAGCGCGCCTTATTGAACAGCCTCGCAACAGACTTCCTTGATGCCATGGGACTTTTTTTTTTATAGGATAAGGGTGACAAACGAGCACACAGTCCACCTGATGGTAAGTGGTTGCTGCGGTCCATAGACATCTACATCTATCCTCGTTTGCGAATCAAAATGCAGATGCGTTGTCACCCGTGAGGACTAAGATGGAACGCCTCATTTCCAGTAAAAAGGGCCTCCGGCCACCTGCACTCACCAAGCGAACCGCAGAGGTAAACCTCTACTTCACGCTGGTTTTCTGTGAGGTCGTGGTACCACCCCGGTTCAAGCCGGCCCATCCGTGCGACAGCAAAAGCTGCCGCGTGGCTCTACCACTGTTAGACTAGGAAAAACAAGTACACGGAGATGGCTCCAGTGGCGTTTATCTATGGTCTACCGTTGCCCGGGGACTTAATTTCGGCTGCGGAGTGTACAAAAGCGGCGGCGCATCGTAATGCAGATTCCTACATAATATGATAGCTTCGATTTGTTTGTTTACCCTGATTTTTCAGCACCAGTAGCGAAAAACGGAATATTTTGAATTACTTATTTACTCAAAATTTACTCACTATACACGAGAACCCATTATTGCGGAGTTTTTTTTAATATTTTATATTTTTCTATCCAGTATAAGAAATTAGTTTTGCAAGAATGATCCATCCATTACAGCCTATAAAAGTCCACTGCTGAACGTGGCCACTGGGTATTCCTCATAGATTGCCTCATGGGTTTGTTTGATTTTGGCATATTTGCCTCGTTTGGCGGATGGGCAATAACTATTTCAAGAAAGACAGTGGGATCCACAAAACCCAAATACATAAATTTAAGAGTACATTTGTATTCGAATGTTTAAGATTAGGTATTGTACCTAAAAGTGCAATTTTGTTTCTGTTTAAAAGCAAATTATTAGCGTTAAACCAATGTTTGAATTTCGATAGAGCATTATTTAGTACATCGTCTTAATTAATTGACTGCCTTTTGAGTGTAAAAATTAAAGTGGTTTCATCACCAAATAATATTACATAATAGATCTAATATTAATGGCAACCGCAGTTTTTCTGGGGGCACGGCAGTGCCCCCGCCAAGTCGAGCAAAAAAGCGGCGCGGCCGTACCATCCTTTTCTCGAAGCAGTTCAGGCCATTTCCGAAACCCTATAACTTCGTTATGGATAAAACTAGAAGCCTGAATTTTTACTAACCAAGTAGGCATTCTATGAACTCGGTATATTTCAAATTTAATTAAATTGGAACCAGTAGTTTAAGAATTATAACTAGTTAAAGTTTCTTAATTTTGTCACTCACTGACTGACCGATCATCAAAACTCTAAGACGCCCATTACACGCCTAGGCAAGCGTCAATCAGTTCGATCAATCATAACTGAGGTTTGAATGATGGAATAATTTGGACATTACACGCTCATGCTCACTGATCGTCAGTCAAGCCCAAACTTTTGGAGGGAAAGGATGGATAATCATAAGAAAAAGGCCTTTTTGTGTAAAAAACGTACAAAAAGAAGACGCTGGGTAAAAGACTGGCTTTTAAAAAGAGATTTCTATACCCATATCGATTCATTGTAAATAAATATTTGCATTTACTTATCAAAAATTGGCTAAATCACAGTATTGAGGACAGCTCGAAACAATACGGTTATAATGCCTACACTAATGGTTCATACTAAATAATTGACGAAATTTTTGCCTTTACATTTCTGAAAGGTGCTTATTAAGTTATAAAACGTGACTGTTAATTTTTTTTTAATTAATTGTAATAGGTAAAACAATATATACATAAAATATTACCTGGTTTAACTGATTGGATTCTTGTAATAGAGCAACAGGTTGTTCCAATTTTCTTAAAAAATGTAGGTACGGGAAATACCAAATTTTGGGATTGTAAATATCGTCTGCCCCTGCGCCAGACCTTTTGGATGTTATAATTTTTTTTAATTCTCGGCGGTAGTTGGATCTGATTGAATTAATTTTTTTCTTCACATCATCTACGGTAGCGTCTTTCTTAATTTTTCTCAAAATGGACAAGAACTTCGCCAAGTTTTCATTTCTGCAATCAAATCTTACCTTTAATTTTGGTAGCGATGTTTGGTAAATAACACATATACCTACCTAGAAACTAAGTTCATTTTCGATTCACCATTTAACTATAATTTAATATCTAGAAAAGAAAAAGAAAAAAAGGAATAGGAAAAATTGTAATATTTAATATAATTTTACCGCCAATTTTGCGTGCCAATGTTCGACCTCTTGGAGCGCATAATCAATACGTGGCTTTATTTGAAACGCATTTATTTATGTAGATAGCTTTAGGACGAAAAATAAGCTTACCTTTTATATTTATTCGTATACCCGGGGTTTTTCGTGTCCCACAACTCGGGGAGAGCCCCAAAATTTAAAATAAAATCTTTTTAAGGCTCAAGCACATTTGGCGGGAGTGGCGACGGGCTGCGCGAGCGCGTGAAACCCGCCTCTTCTATATATTCTGCGTCCGCCTCCATTGCTGTCTGAGCGTTGACTGACGCGAGATTGATGAAATGCCATTACACGTTCAATCAAAATTCGTGACTGAATAGTTGATTGACGAAAAAATCAAAATATCCAGATATTTGTCAATCAATTTCACGCAATCGTCAATCACTACATTACACGATAGGTTATTCGTCAATCACAACCGTGATTGTTGTAAAACTGACAGCAAAACCTACCGTGTAATGGGCGTCTAAGGCACTTCTAGCAGACATAGAAACTTCAAATTTGGAATTTAATTATTGTTTAGTATATAAATGAAGGAAAAATTAAAATATTTTACAATTTCGGTCCAGTTTTCTAGATACACCAACTGCATAAATAACTTTGTAATCCCATATAAACATATAGTATTACAAAGTTACATTTGCAGTGAATGAATCAGTGTACCTATATATGTACATATAATGGAATAATAGATGTAAATAGCTACTTAGATATAACTATCTACAAAAAGATATGAGATGCCATCAAAAACATAACTTGTAAAAAAAGCCAAGTCTCGCAACTCAGTTCTACCGTAAAAAGTTGTGAGATCCATGTAATACCAAGTCGGTTAATTTATTCAGTCCATAGATTGATACATAGACTGACTTGGCAATCGCACTAAACAATCTAATTTAATATAATATGTATTACTTGTGAGATATATTGTGTTTTCATGCGATTGCCAAGTCAATCTATGTATCAATCTATGGACTGAATAAATTAACCGACTTGGTATTACATGGATCTCACAACTTTTTACGGTAGAAGAACTGAGTTGCGAGACTTGGCTTTTTTTTACAAGTTATGTTTTTGATGGCATATTATTATTTTGAGTTGTTATAAGGAAGTTGCTGCTGCCCATGTTCTGTTTCAGTTTCCTTGTGTCGACTCTTACGACAGCCACGGTGCTATATGGTGTAGTATATATTTTAACACCGCCACTGCACAAAAATCGATATTAGGTTATATCATTCTCTTGAAAATTTACAAAATAAGTAAATCGCTGTTCGCATCCAAACTTTCATCGTCTTTTTTTGTGTACATCATAAAACACACTTCAGTTACCGATGGGTCTGTTGTTGATAACGATTCTATATATACTATGACATGCAACATTAACTTTTAAATTCGTTTCTTTCGCCGTTTCTTCTCCGGTCAGAGGAACCTCATTTCGAAACGGTAGTACATTTGGTTTGCGGTTGCCAAACCGTTTGACAAACGTGGCAACTATGCCAAATATCCCCCCTTTTAGGCAGTTTATGCTCCAGGTCTTTGTTCAGCAGCCGACTTTTGATTGGCTTTAATGGATGGATGGAAGCTGATGAAGCTTCTGCCCAGCATGGTGAGTTTTATAAGCAACTCTTACAAGAAACACTGGTCATTCCTAAAAAGAAAAGTTTTTCTAGTGATGAACTTTAATATTTAAGAAGAATAACAATTCTTTTTTTTTTTTTTTTTTTTTATAGGATAAGGGTGACAAACGAGCACACAGTCCACCTGATGGTAAGTAGTTGCTGCGGCCCATAGACATCTACATCTATCGTCGTTTACGAATCAAAATGCAGATGCGTTGTCACCCGTGAGGACTAAGATGGAATGCCTCATTTCCAGTAAAATGGGCCTCCGGCCACCTGCACTCACCAAGCGAAACGCAGAGGTAAACCTCTACTTCACGCTGGTATTCTGTGAGGTCGTGGTACCACCCCGGTTCGAGCCGGCCCATCCGTACGACAGTAAAAACTGCCGCGTGGCTCTACCACTGTTGAAATTTTTCTACGTTAATTCTTGTACGTTTAATTAGTTACTAAGTTTTTTAGGCCATATTTTACGTTTTTGTAATATCAATACATACTTTATTTTTAGTTCTTTGTGTGATTTCGTGTTTAGGGCGTGGTGTACCAATTAGACGTGGCGCTACAGTCGCTGGAAACTCAACGCGCGGGCCTGGTGTTCATATACGACATGACCGACTCCAAGTATACCAACTTTGACTACGAACTCTCCCAGAAGATACTTACCATGTTAAAGGTATTTATTTACTATTATATTTTGAAGTCGCGTTGCGATAGATGCATTTGAATAAATTGTTAAAGTTCTAATTATTTTCAAATTTCTTTTACATCCGTTATACAGATTTATTTTCAAAAAGTATCAAAATTTTATATTTAAGTTCAATTATATGAATAATGATATACTATTATTGCAGTTTTTGAAAATACGCGTAAATAAGGATTGTACTTTTATTTTAAATTATCCCAAATTGAATGTAATTTCTCGGCAACAACTACGCGTACGCGCACTCTGTGTGCGATTCAATGAGGGCTAATAATCTTCCACTCACCAGATGTCGCTAGTTGTGATTGAGGTAAAGTTTTCGTTACACAGTGTCAGTTAATTGAGAAATTAGTTTTAAATAATAATTTATCATTATCTAGAGTATTATATTAATACACAACACAATGCGTCAGTGGTTTGATTTTTAATTTTTTGAACATTATAACTCTTTAAAAAAAAAAACATCTTTTAGTTATATTTATAGTTTGGTTTATTCATTTCTAATGTATTTAATATAAAATATAACTAATAATTCAGAAAGAAACCTTAAAGATTACATTTTTCTAAGAAATAATCGTCCCCGCTATGTAATATGTCAAATATTTTACCTCACTGTAAAGTGGCGCCGCCCTGGTGGCAAAAAAAGTCGTGGATGCCCTCATTAACAACGTTTTTCCCGTACGAGCGACTCTTAAGAATGTGTGCGTTCGCAGTAAAACAGTAGGCGTTATATATTTATGAATGATAATCAGTTAAAATAATCCATTACCACGCATTCTGAATTTGAAAGTTAAAAAGCACAGAATGTTTTTAGATTAATTTTACTTCATAAGGTAAATTATTGCTCAGTTAAGGTGAATCTGATGTCACGTGCATAATTAAACTTTTAAAGTGGTTTTTCACTATATATATATATATATATATATATATATATATATATATATATATATATATATATATATATATATATATATATATATATATATTATATTTTGGGATATATATATTATATCCCAAAATATAAATATCCCGCGATTGGCTTTCACATTGTGAGATATATCTTGTAACTAGTGTGCGTTCGTCATTGGATTACCCCCTGTACCCCGCACACCGTTCTGCGGTGGCGTAGAACGGTGTGCAGGGTACAGGGGGGCGAAATATAATATGAAAATATCGCTCGGTCGATCGCTAAAATATTTATAGTTTGATATGTAATATATTTTATAGCCCATTGTAAACGGTTCCATTTAAAAGTATGGTGAGCAATATTATTTTATATCTCGAGATGTAATATATATTATACTAGCTGTTTCCCGCGACTTTGCCCGCATGTAATTTATTACGATTGGATTTCATGGGTTTTAATTTTTTTTGCGCGGGACCCTAATATTTTTTTAAAATAAAAGTAGCCTAAACTACTCCTTATAATATCAGCTACCTGCCATTGAAAATCCCGTCAAAATAGGTTCAGCCGTTTCGGAGATTAGCCGGAATAAACAGACAGACAGAAAGACAGACAAAAATTTTAAAAATTGTGTTTTGTTATAAGTACCGTATGTACTA
This sequence comes from Parnassius glacialis, assembly GCA_033319125.1. Lineage (NCBI taxonomy): Eukaryota > Metazoa > Arthropoda > Insecta > Lepidoptera > Papilionidae > Parnassius > Parnassius glacialis. The sequence continues at coordinate 32,860,197 of JAVANC010000028.1, read as the reverse complement.
ATATGTACATTGTAATAAATATAATGTAATATGCATAAATATGTAAAAAGCTGTTATTTTTACATTACAAACAGACACTTTTTTTATTTTATAGATTAAAAAATCACACAGTGAAGAGCGGGCTTTAAAGCTATTTGCTAATTATTGGTTTGCCAACGAATATTATTTCGATTGCGATCCGAGCACAATGCAATTTATGAACATTTACAGCAATTTCTAAAAACACAAGACTACAGAAACGTCTTAATTGAAGCCTGGGGTGCAATGCCTATACAATAAATACATACATACATAAACACTTAAGCCTGTTACCCAGAGGAGTAGGCAGAGACTACAGACTTCCATTTGGCACAATTCTGACATACTCTCGCCTCCTCCACATCCATATACCTACGCATACATGTTCGTCGAAGAGAGTACGAGAGTAGAACAAATGCTGTAGAAATGTGTTCATTAAGGAGTATGTTAGAGCTGAATCTGAATGACAGGGTGAGAAACTGTGATAAGAGAAGAGTGCGGTTTGCAAGATGATGCTGTGACCAGGATTAAGAAAGGAATGCTTCGGTGGTTTGGTCATGTAGAAAGAATGAATGAGGAAAGAGTGACAAAGCAAATGTTGCAGAAGTGAACGGCAGAGCTGGGAAGGGACGCCCTAGGCAAAAGTTTATCGACCAATTTAGCTATATATTGAAAATGGACCAAATTAAAAATACCCTTAACCTATACAATACTATTCATTGATAGTGATTATGCTACTTTGATAAACTCTGGAAACTGTTAAAGTTCGTGATAATGATTTATTTTTATTTTGACTAATATTTATTTTATGGCGTCTAATTTTAATTTTAATTTCTCGATGTTGGAGTGCTTTGCATTATTACCCATTCTAACAGGAGTGACAACATGGGTACTAAAATTGGTTCCATTCCAGGTCTGATGTGTACATAACCTTAATCGCATGCATATTTTGTGTTTTAATTACGTGACGATGTATTAATTAACTATTAATTAATTACACGTTATGGGTGTTTGATGCAAAATGTTGACCAAAGCTTAAATCTGTAAAGTTCGTCAAGCGATCCGGAAACCCGCCTATGGACAATTTTGACCCAATTCGCACGATTTAGGTTCAGCTTTAATTTAATATGTGAAGTCTGAAGCTAGAACATGTGTTGGCATGATCAAATTGTAATATCGTTTTGTGCTATTCGCTCAGTACCAATAAAGTTTAATTTCGAAGTTTTTTTTGCAATTAATAAGAATAAGATCACTAATTAATTACACTCCCACTCATTACCCGTAGAGCGGAAAAGAAAAGTTAAAGTATGTGTTTATAAAAGATTTGAGATAGAAGAACTTCAAAAGATTTTAGGATTAAATATTGATTTTATAGATATTAAAATAGCTTTGAATAAGCTTACTGAAAAGGTTAAAGATTTAAGTTGATTAACACAAAAAAAAAACAATCTTAAAACTTTTTCGAGACAAGCTTTTATCAAAAGCCACAAAAACCGAAACCCTATGTTTATATATATAAAATTGTTTTTTTTTTTCACCATTCGCCTATATTATTTATTCTGAATCTTCTCTGCAAATTTGGTCGTATATTGTAAAATAACCCTGTATAATAATATCCTGTTCCAGTTTCACTCTGTCGCCTTTTACGACACCCACGGGATGTTACGGAGTATTCTGTTCCCTTACGCGCCGCCATTACACTATTCTTAACAAGCGATTATTTTATGGAGAAACGGGCTATTGAGTTCAAAATCATCCAGAAACTTAACGTAAACCAAAATGTTTTTTACTTTTTTTTCTTATATTAAACAGCAGTCACGAAGAGTCACAATTCTGGGTTTAGTTTTCGTAGTTTAATAGTACCTACTATTATTGTAAGTGATTATCATTAACATAATAGGCGATTTTAGGCGACAGCTTTTCATCAGTTATAGAGCTAATAACGTGTAGGAAGAATTAGTACATTAAACACCTCACGCATTGAATATTTTCGTATGTTAGGTACTCAACTCGACTGTTTGTTTTTTTAATGTGATTTCGATGATTCTTTTTTTATTTGAAAGCTGGTGCTTCTCATGTGGTCATTTGATCAAGGTCTGACCAATATAGTTTTTTAGTTATTCTTAATTACATTGAAGTCGGGTGGACAATTTTTTTATTTTTATTATTAACTAAGCCAGAGCTTAACTAATCCCACCTGATGGTAATTGGTGATAAGAGAAAAAAATTGGTGGAAAAGTGCACTGAATTACCTTTTTTTTATTAGGAAACTCAATAGCATATTTTTAACAAACATACTTAAAATATATATTAATACACTTAGCCAATAAATAACATAGTTTCACAACATGCTGAATAACAGTTACAAAGCAGAGAGGTAAAATTGTAACTTAATATAATTTTTAAAATACATATTTCACATACGACTGCAGTATAGGGTTAGATATTTGGTGTTTTATATAGATTTGAGTTTAGATTTGAATTTAGATTTAGATTGGCAGCTTTTTTAAAATAAAATTAATAAAATAACAAAAATAAAATAATATTCACTGAATAAAATAAAATAAACAAATCGTTATATATACAACGTGTCCCAATATTCAACGATAAGCCAACACCGGAGGATAGACCTGCCCCGGACTAATCGGGGAAAAAAAGAAAAAAAATATATCCCAATTATATTTTAAGTTATATAAAAAAAATGAAATTCTTCAGAAATTGAGACCGTTTATGATATTTTTCACTACCATGACCACAATTTTTTAAGTATTTTTTATTTTATTCCCTAAATTTTTTGAAGACTTTTACTTTTAACCAAATTTAACTTATCGTGGTGTAAAAAAAAAAGTATGAACACTAGTATGACAAGTTTTTTTAAAAATTGACGCAACTAACCAACATTCCAAAATGGTATAATACTCTAGGAAAACAAGTTATAAAAAAATATGGGCCTATTATTTCTAAACAGGGGCCAAATTCCTTAAATTGTAATTGTCAGTAATCACTTTTACTACATGCCCAAAATGGGTTCCTGTTACAATTTCTAGGAATTCGAATGGGGCATTAATACCTTAGATGTTAGAGAGAGATAGATAGATAGAGATATTTACGTTAAAAAGAGACAACAACAGGGCAGGTAGAGAAGCTGTTATTATTATCAGCAAGTCGGTTCAGTACGCTCTGCTCCTTTGTTTACTGCGCACCGTTCCCAATTCAACTTACGTGGCCCTCGTACATACTATCGACTTTTGGCTTGGCTTTTTGGACTGGAGTCGACCTGCAAACTTAACTGACCTGGCATTATTTGGACTGGAAGTGATCTGCAAACTGAACTGACCTGACATTATCTTGGACTACGATTGTGTGTTTTGTGATTTAGAGTTCTGGCGCATTTTGGACTGTTTGGCGTTTAACATGCCGCAACCGTACACACCAAAGGAATACGCTAATATGCATTTAATCTATGGAGAATGCCGATGTAATGCTAACGCTGCTAGCAGACTGTATCGAGAAAGATACCCAAATGCTCAAAAATATCCTGACTATCGAGTGTTTATTAATCTGCATCAAGCGTTTTCGGAGGGTCGTATGCCATCCAATAGGAAAAGCGCTGGAAGACCTAGATTGGATCGTGATGAAGAAGTTCTCAATGAGATAGAAAATGACTCGACTACTTCGGTACGTGCCATAGAAGATGCTACAGGAATCTCGAAAAGTTCTGCACATCGAATATTAAAACGTCACAAGCTTCACCCATATCACTACGGGCGTGTGCAGACGTTATTACCGCGGGACTATCCGCTACGGGTCACATTTTGCCGTGTAATGCTGCAAAGGCACAGTGAAGATCCCCACTTCCTAGACAAAATTCTATGGTCGGATGAAACAACGTGCAAGAAAGATGGGTATTTAAATCTTCACAACCTACATAGTTGGAGTAATGAAAATCCACACTTGATGAGACAAGACAAATCCCAATATCAATTCAAGGTTAACCTATGGACCGGCATATTAAATGGAAAAGTAATTGGGCCCTTTGAGTTACAAGGAAACTTAGATGGCAATAGTTATTTAAACTTTTTACAAAATGACTTGCAAGAATTGTTAAACGACGTGCCCTTAAGTGATCTTCAAAACATGTGGTTCCAAAATAATGGTTGCCCAGCACATTATGCCCGTCCTGTGCGAGAATATTTAAATCAAGAGTATCCAGGGCGTTGGATCGGGCGACTTGGTCCTATCTTATGGCCACCCCGTTCACCCGATTTGAACCCCCTGGACTTCTTCTATTGGGGTTGTCTTAAAAACAGGGTCTACTCAAAACTCATTGTGACATTGGACGAGCTTCGTCGAAATATCACTCAGGCTGCTGATTACATTAATAGCAGAAGATATGCAAGACAAATAAAACGATCATTTTTAAGGCGATGTCGTGCATGTATTAATGCTGGTGGCAAACAGTTCGAACATTTGCTATAATGTTAATAACTTAATAAATTACACGTGAAACTGTTTGTACCATTTGTTTTGAAATATTAAACATTTTTCAAGAACTAATACTTTTATTACACCCGACCGTCATTTGGCCCCTGTTTAGAAATAATAGGCCCATATTTTTTTTAAACTTGTTTTCCTAGAGTATTATACCATTTTGGAATGTTGGTTAGATGCGTCAACTTTTAAAATAACTTGCCATACTAGTGTTCATACTTTTTTTTTACACCACGATAAGTTAAATTTGGTTAAAAGTCAAAGTCTTCAAAAAATTTAGGGAATAAAATAAGTTTCATTAATTTTCGTGATAAAACAAGAGTTATTCTGGAGTTTTTAAGAATTGTGGTAGATAGCAGTACTATTCAGGTTGCCTATAAAAAAAAAAGAAAAAAATATTTAAAAAATTGTGGTCATGGTAGTGAAAAATATCATAAACGGTCTCAATTTCTGAAGAATTTCATTTTTTTTATATAACTTAAAATATAATTGGGATATATATTTTTTTCTTTTTTTCCCCGATTAGTCCGGGGCAGGTCTATCCTCCGGTGTTGGCTTATCGTTGAATTTTGGGACACGTTGTATATAAGATGTTACATGTTATTTAGTATACCTTAAAGTTCTATTATTATATAATGTAACGACATGCTTTTCAAATTGATATTTTTACAGAATTGCGGTAATACAGATGGAGTTGCTATAGCGTAGATGTACGTTATGTGACAGTTACGGCTTCTTAGTTTTAAATAGCTTCAGGATAAGTTTGCGTTTACCCTTAGATTTAAAAAAATTGAAAACATCAACATTACTATATTTACTATTATAAATTTTGGGTAGACGAGACATGACAGCGTTCATACCGTATTTGGTATTTTTTTATTTTTTATAAAACGTTACTGGGGTAACGTTGAAAAAAAAAATAAAGATAAAGATAAAGAAAATCACTAGGATTTTCTTCTGTATCGTGGAGGCAGTTTACAAACATAGATTGCACGAGGACAAACATCCAGACCCGGAACAAGAGCTGTAAATGTTACTGTGAAGTATATCATACAAAAAACACACCAAGTAATTCTGGTCTACATTCCAGTGACAAGAGACTGTATTTAAGTCAATCCTAATTATAAGTTCTACGACGACGCATGCCGGTTTTGCAATTAAGGTGCTTTATGAAGAGTGTTTGTATTCTTTCTAATCTGTTGATGTGGCCGAATATGTGTAGTAGCTAGATCTAAGACTGCTTATGTTTTTAAAAGGTTTACAAGTCCTCATAATGAACCCCAGATTGCGATATGATTTATTTACGATATGGTTGACATGCTCGGAAAACATCATTTTAGAATCAAGAAAAAGTCCTAAATCATCCGTTCTATGCCTTCGCCTTTAGAGTGATACGGAAAAACAATTTTATTTTTCTTTTGGCTAAAACTGATACATTGACATTTACTGTAATATTGTTTCGGACATAATATAAATGTATAAGTGACGTTGAATTAGTTCACAATCATTAATCGAGTTAATTTTCATGAACACCTTTTTGTCATCAGCGTAAAGTAGATGATCTGAAAATTCGAAACATTGGTTAATATCCTATTCGAAACATTGGTTAATATAGAAAAGTGGACCGAGGTGTGATCCCTAAGGGACATCTGATAGAATTTGTATAAAATCAGACTTGTAACCGCCAATGACCATAGCTTGAGAACGATTGGAGAGATAAGAGGTAGACCATCCTAGTAAGTCACCATGAATTCCAAGCCCGTACAATTTGTCTAAGAGGATGATGTGATCTACACGGTCGAAAGCTTTTTCGAAATCCGTGTAGATCGCATCAACCTGTCCACAGTCTTCCATCCCGCAAATAACATGGTCACAAAATTCAGCCAAGTTAGAAATGGTAGACTTTCGTTTTAAAAAGCCATGCTGATGATGTGAAATGCCTTTTATAATTATAGGGTAAATGTTGTTATAAACAACTTTTCCCATCATTTTACTAATTGTGTTTAAAATAGAAATGGGACGGCAATTTTTAACAGTGGTAGAGCCACGCGGCAACTTTTGCTGTCGTACGGATGGGCCGGCTCGAACCGGAGTGGTACCACGACCTCACAGAAAACCAGCGTGAAGTAGAGGTTTACCTCTGCGTTTCGCTTGGTGAGTGCAGGTGGCCGGAGGCCCTTTTTACTGGAAATGAGGCATTCCATCTTAGTCCTCACGGGTGACAACGCATCTACATTTTGATTTGTAATAGAGGATAGATGTAGATGTCTATGGGCCGCAGCAACCACTTACCATCAGGTGGACTGTGTGCTCGTTTGTCACCCTTATCCTATAAAAAAAAATACTTACTTCCACTTTAGAACCCTTCTTATGAATCTGTATAATAAATGCTTTTTTTTGAAGACGCATTGGTTTAAGGATGTGTTAAATAGGTATAATAAATGTTTTTTTCCACAATTGGTTTAAGGATGTGTTAAATAATAAAATTTTCAACAGTGGTAGAGCCAAGCGGTAGCTTTTTCTGTCGCACGAATGGGCCAGCTCGAACCGGGGTGGTACCACGACCTCACAGAATACCAGCGTGAAGTAGAGGTTTACCTCTGCGTTGCGCTTGGTGACTGCAGGTGGCCGGAGGCCCAATTCCCGCCCCCCCTCACCATCAACATGGTAGTGGAATTAAATAAAAGACTACCCCAGGAGGGTACCAGCACCCCTGGAGAATCCCTCGCTGAGCATCCACGACCAAACTACTCCACTCCTGGGTGTGGGTGCTCAGGCTGCCCCGCGTATTCTGGGGGGGGGGGGAGAAATTCCGCTCAAGACGAAACCTGCTCGGGGCAAGCGGAGCAAGAAAACAAAGCAACCCCTGCCACGCTTATCGTGGATTTCTGCAATATCAGGGGACTTCATTCAAACCTTAACGCCGTCCACTACCATCTGGCGATAGCTAAGCCGGCCTTGCTCTTTCTAACCGAGACACAGGTGTCCTCTCCGGCTGATACTTCGTATTTCTCATACCCGGGGTACAAATTAGAACACTCGTTTGTGCCCCGGGCTGGAGTTTGCGTGTATGTCAGAGAGGACATCTGTTTTCGACGCCTCGGCAGTCTTGAAGGTACGGACCTGTCCATCGTGCTGCGCGTAGACAGCGACGACCATCCCCGCGTCTACGGGTGCCTCTATAGGTCCCATAGCGGTAATGCCGACACAGACCGACTCATCGACCACGTCCAAATGGCTGCAGACTTCGTGCTACAACAGGTCCCATTCGCAGAGATCGTGATACTCGGTGATTTCAACGCCCACCACGCTGAATGGCTTGGTTCTCGTTTAACCGATCATGCGGGTAGATCTGTCTATGACTTTGCTTTGGCATATGGTCTAACACAACTGGTTACTTCGCGCCTACGCGGATCCCAGATGTGGAAGACCATGTACCTTCCCTCTTGGACCTTCTGCTGACCTCTCATCCGGACGGATATCAGGTCTCCTTCGATGCCCCTCTGGGCTCTTCGGACCATTGTCTGATCCGGAGTACGGTGCCACTCACGCTCCAATCGCAGTTGCGATCTACAGCTTGCGCCGTGTTTGGCACTATAGGTCAGCTGATTGGGACGGGATGCGGTCTTTTTTTGCATCCTACCCTTGGGGGCGGGTTTGCTTCTCGCCGGAAGATCCTAGCGTTGTTGCCGATTCTGTTGCTGATGTGATACTTCAGGGTATGGAACTTTTTATTCCGTCCTCTGTGGTGCCCATCGGAGGCAGATCCCAGCCATGGTTTGGTCGCTCCTGTAAAATAGCATCACGCTATAAGCAGGAGTGCTACCACGCCTGGGCTGACGCATCAACGTCTCGGGATGTAAACACCAGCGCACTTTAAAAAGAAGTATAATTCCGCCTCCAGGTCGTTCAAAAGCGTCATTGCCAAGGCAAGGTCTGAGCACATCGGCAGAATTGGCGAGAAGCTAGTTCGCCTTCCTTCGGGAACCCGTGCATTCTGGTCTCTCGCCAAGGCTGTCCAAGGGAACTTCTGTCAGCCATCTTTTCCATCTCTGCACATAGAGGACAACTCACTGGCCCATGCCGCAAAGGAGAAAGCCGATCTGTTGAGCTCTCTTTTTGCGTCCATTTCGACTCTAGATGACGGGGGGAACACACCGCCGACCATCCCGCGATGTGAGTGCTCCATGCCGGATGTGCGATTTACATAGAGCTCGGTCCGCAAAGCACTCTTCTCCCTGGACGTCAGCAAGTCGAGTGGGCCCGATGGAGTCCCTCCCATTGTGCTGAAGACGTGTGCTCTGGAGTTGGCACCGGTTTTAACGCGTCTTTTCCAGTTTTCCTACTCTCAAGGCGTAGTCCCGAATTCATGGAAGACACCTTTGGTGCACCCGATCCCTAAAAAAGGCGACCGCTCAGACCCGTCCAACTACAGGCCTATCGCCATCACCTCCTTGTTCTCCAAAATAATGGAAGCCGTTATAAACTGCCAGCTCATGAGGTACCTTGAGGATCACCAGCTGATTAGTGACCGCCAGTACGGTTTTTGTCGGGGTCGATCAGCTGGTGATCTTCTAGTCTACTTAACTCATAGATGGGCGGAGGCAGTAGAGTCCAAGGGGGAGGCATTAGCCGTTAGTTTGGACGTAGCGAAGGCCTTTGATCGGGTCTGGCACAAAGCGCTTCTTTCGAAGCTTCCTGCGTATGGGCTTCCTGAGAAATTGTGCAAATGGATCACCAGTTTCCTTGCTGATCGGAGCATCAAGGTCGTAGTAGACGGTGCATGCTCTAATCTCAAGCCTATCAACGCTGGTGTTCCACAAGGCTGCGTGCTATCACCAACGCTTTTTCTCCTGCATATCAATGATATGTTGCTAACTGGTAGCATTCATTGCTATGCAGACGACAGCACTGGTGATGCCTTATATACTGGCCGTGCCAATATTTATCACGAAAACGTCGCCGAGTACCGGGACAAACTTGTGTCTGAATTCGAGTCTTTGCTTAACAAAGTCTCGGATTGGGGCCGACTAAATCTAGTCCAATTCAATCCCCAGGAGACACAAGTTTGCGCGTTTTCCGCTAAAAAGAACCCCTTTGTCGTATCTCCTCAGTTTCAAGGCACTCCCCTTGCTGCCTCAGCTAGTATCGGAATCCTTGGCGTCGACATATCGAATAGTGTGCAGTTTCGTGGTCACTTGGAAGGGAAGGCCAAATTGGCCTCTAAAATGCTTGGCGTGCTCAGCAGAGCGAGACAGTATTTCATGCCGGCACATCGCTTGCAACTTTACAAAGCGCAAGTTCGGCCCCACATGGAATACTGTTCTCATCTCTGGGCCGGGGCACCCAAGTGCCAGCTCCTTCCACTTGACCGCATCCAGCGCAGAGCGGTTCGAATCGTTGACGACCGAGTTCTTTCTGATCGGCTCGATACACTGGCACTGCGTAGAGATGTTGTATCTCATTGCGTATTTTATCGCATCTATCACGGGGAGTGCTCTGAGGAATTGTTCGGACTAATTCCAGCAGCTCAATTTCACCATCGCACATCGCGGCAAAACTTGCGTTACCATCCATACCATCTGGATGATTGGCGGTCCACCACTGTGCGATTTAGAAGAAGTTTTCTCCCTCGCACGACTTCCTTGTGGAATCAATTACCACCAGCGAATTTTCCGTACCGATACGACTTAGGAACCTTCAAGAAAAGAGCTTACACCTTTCGAAAAGGTCGGCAACGCATCTGCAATTCCCCTGGTGTTGCGGTTGTTCATGGGCGGCGGTAGTCACTTACCATCAGGTGAGCCGCATGCTCGTTTGATTCCATAAAAAAAAATAAAAAAAAATAGGATAAGCTTATGGCTCAGCACAGTTGCGTAAAAATACGGGTGCTACTATATCACACCCGGGGGCTTTTGAGACATCTAGCGTCTTAAGCTTTTCAAAACATCATCCTTTGTTACGGTTAGACCAGATATTGTGTAAGCATTCACCGTCACTATTTGCAGACCTAGCGTCCTGAGAGCAAGAACTGGAAAACATACTCTTAAAGTAACTATTAAATTTAGTACATATAGCATGGCCATCTGTAATGGACATACCCTGATAACTAAATTACTTGAGGTACCGAGAACCACCATGCTAGGATTTAACGTACGATCAAAAAGCATTGGGAGTGCGGACGAATCCCATCCTCTACGCAGTTGATGTACTTATTAAAACATTGTTGCTGAAGTAGGCTTTCACGAGAACGTAGCAAAGCAAACTCAACGTAATCACGGGGATTACCAAAGCGTTTCCATTTATTATGTATCTTGCTCTTTTCACGTATGACTTTTATTAAAGCATAGTTATACCAAATGGGATAATATGCATTAGTGCCATTTTTGTTTTTAAAGGTACAAATTGATCAAAACTTTCTTCTTATTTACGGTAAAACAAACTCGTAGCCTCGTCTATCGATTTACTCCGCAGCGTGTTATCCCAATCAGATTGCTTATAGAAGTTATTAATTGCAACATAATCACATTTGTAAAAATCGCGTCGCTCTGTGATGACCTCTTTGAAAGGGGTCACAAATAGATCAGTGATGTCAATATACAAAGAAGGGTGATGTTTGTTCTCTGTCAAAAGAGGGGAAGAACATCTTAGAACTTCTGTGTTTAGGTTGCAAAATACTAAGTCCAGTGTACGTCCGTTACCATTTAAAATACTATTAAATTGATTTAAGCCCAAGAAAGTCATACCCTCCACAGGCAATAGTGCTGCATCTTGAATTACCATACTCATATTATGAAGTAATTCGTGACAACCATCCTGCCATTTTAAGCACGGAAGATTAAAGTCACCCACCAATAGGCATGTGTCTTCTGGGTACTGCTCAGTTAATGATGTAACAAAGTTGTTTACTTCATTTAATTGTGATGGTATATTTCATGAATCAGGAGGAATATATATGTATATGAAAATAATATTTAGGTTACAGTTAGTTCCCATTTCACTTGCAGCCAACGTTATACAGAGTAACTCAGTGTTAAGGTTAGAACTGAAACCGCTGATGATAGCAAATCATTTCTACTATATTTTATACATCTGTTTCAGTATTCAAAACGCGTAAAAATATACTTGCTGTAATAATACAATGCCAATTAGGTACTAAGTAACGTGCAACAGTTTCACATACGTGCCGCCGACGCGTTCGTGGTCTGCGAGTTAGTAGCATAGATTATTGTGTAGAATATATTAAAGAGTATAGTCGTTCAAACTCCAGAGGATTTTTTTTAAAACGTTACATCCACATTAGGATTTTCTCCTGTATCGTAGAGGCAGTTAACATACATAAATTTCTCAAGGACAAACATCCAGACCCGGAGCAACTATTTCTAGACCATACAAATAATTGTTACGTGCGGGATTCGAACCCGCGGTCCTTAGCGCTGCATCTCATTGCTAAGCCACTGCGCCACGGAGCCGTCAACGGCCTTAGCCGTAGTGTCTGTGTGACAGTATGGTATATATTGTACACACACAGGCAACTAAATACGCAAAAATTAGTGGTGTAGAATGACAGTAGGGCCTTGAAAATTTATTGTAATACGACAGTAGAAGTCTATTAAATTTTTTTTAATTCTACGGGCATTGCCGGTATGTCATGTTACGAACATCCTTATGCCCTCCCTGTCTGCTGTACTGTCCAGGGACGTGTTAAGCGATAACCATGTAATATTTTTCAATAATATGAAAGGTTATTGAATTAGATTCTAAATCAGCTACATTTTTATTTAGATCTATCATTGCTGATAATAATAAAAAACGTTTCAAATAAAGTAACTTTTAGTGCTTTTAGTCCAACGAATGTCGCACGTTTACTTCGTGCTGAACAAATAATTCAGGCAGCGGAGAAGGGACCGTTAAAAGCCTTTTAACATCAAAAATCTTTTAAGCTTGTTTCGATCACTATTATAAAATAAGCTTCATGTTTTTAATATTGTTTTATGTCACTCGTCTTCTCATGACAGTGAGCCTTTACATTACACAGTTTACAAAATGTGATAGTTTCGCAATATTAATTTAATAGTTCCCTCTGCTCAGCTATAAATATTTACAAAATATTCAGTGTTTTCAGTGAACAGCTTGAAAGCGATATTCCTTAAAATCTAATATATTGAACGGCAGACGGTTTCAAGAAGATATTATGATTCGTTGTTGTATTATTATGATTTTGTTTTTGTGTTTTAAAAACTTGTAATTAAAAACGGTATAGGTCAGTTTTTAATTTATATTTAATTCTGCTATCACTTTTGTCAATATACAAATTATTTCTAGATGGAAAATTCGTAGCTTGGATTTTCCGTAGCGCGGTGGGCGGATGCGGGTTGTAGTTCATGCGTAGCTGCCCGCCGCCACCCGACCGCGGGCCTACGTCAGACGTCAGTCGTGTTCAAGACCTCGTCCGAGGTTGTCGTCGATTTAGGCAACTCGCGTGTACGATTTATATTTTGTGCGTTACGTACTCCAAGCTGAATTAGGACGTATCTTATCGAGCGGGAGACGCGTTAAACGGATAAGATTTGGTGATCGTATTGAACGGTAACTGCTATTGGTGATCGTACAGATCGCGAACAGGTGGCAATATTTGTGTTATTTTTGGCTCCTGTTGTTGCCGCCTTGTTGTAGTGTTGTGCCAGTGTCTACTAACAGTGTGCCAGTGACCACGCAGGATTGTGGTCAGTTACACCTACCCGGGACTAACGGGACTCATCCTGAACTGACGAATCGATAGCCTTAACAGATGAACCATTTTCGGATTATCCTTTTGCTGTATTTAAGGTAAATGTTTGTTTGACGAGGAAATATTTATCACTTTGAAATCTATATTGATAAGTTAAATTTCGTCGGGCTGTTGTTTACATTTCTACGTTTTATCATTTACGACACTTGTTACATTTGTTTAAAACTTTTCATTGGCATCCATATTTTCATATTAAATACTCTTATCATTTAAATTCACAGAAAATTTTCAGGAAATTAAAATTTATTATAGAATCGCTCTTGGATTTGTCAGCTTCATCATTATGTATGAAAAGGGTTACGTTTAAAGTTTCTACAAACCATATTAAACCACTTACAAAGTCATTTTATTTCTTAACTAGCTGTTCCCGTGTAATTTAGGGATTTAATTACGTTGCGCGGAACCTTAATTCTTTTCTAAAATATAAGTGGCCTAAGTTACTCCTTATAAAATCAGCTATATGCCAGTGAAAGTCCCGTCAATATCGGTCCAACCGTTTCGGAGATTAGCCGGAACAAACTCCGACAGAGAGACAAAAATTTTAAAAATTGTGTTTTTGTTATAAGCACCGTGTATACTTTCATATGCATTTAGTAAAAAATTATTTTGACATTATAAACAGACACTTAAATTTTATTTATTTGTATAGATATTTGCCTATTTTTAAATATAACTTTTTCTTTGTAGAGCCACGCTGCAGCTATATTATGGTTGTAGTACGAATAGGTCGGCTTGACCAGGGTAGGACCATGCTCTTAAAGAATACTAGCGTAGAATAGCAGAATAGCTGCCGTGTTTCGTAAGACAATCCACCGTAGTTCTCAGGTATGACAACCCATCTGCATTTTGATTCTTGATCGTGGATAAATGTAGATATCTATGAGCCACAGCATACTCTTACCATCAGGTGGACTGTGTGCACGTTTGTCACTCCCATACTATAAAAAAACTATTAAGCCTTTATTTTAACAATATGTCGTTGTAAAGTAATAGCGTAAGATAATCCATTACGCCATATCATCCCGTGAGTGTAGATAGAGGCGACAGAAGGAAATTAAACAATCGGGCAGTACCATCTTGATACCCAACACAAAATAGTAAAAAAACTGCGGTTGCCAAGCCGCCTGCCAAACATAATTATGACAAAAAAACCCTATAAGGCAATCCATGGGGGAGCCATATGTTGAGCAGTGGACTTTTGCTAGGCTGTGATGAATGAATGAATGCATCCTTCAAATTAGCAATATGTTATACAAGTTTTGATTACTATTTTAGATCATCATCATCATCATTACAGCCCTTCACAAGTCCACTGCTGAACATAGGCCTCCCCCAAAGAATGCCACAAAGCACGGTCCTGAGCCACCTGCATCCATCGACTTCCTGCATATCTTACCAGGTCGTCACTCCATCTAGTGGGGGGACGCCCTACACTTCGCCTGCCGGTACGAGGCTGCCACTCGAGAACCTTTCTCCTCCATCGGTTGTCGGTTCTTCGAGCTATATGGCCGGCCCACTGCCACTTCAGCTTACTAATCCGTTGGGCTATGTCGGTCACTCTGGTTCTACTGCGGATATCCTCATTTCTGAGTTTATCACGCAAAGAAACTGAGCATAGCCCTCTCCATAGCTCGCTGAGTGACCTTGAGCTTCCTCATCCGGCCAGCAGTAAAGGACCACGTCTCAGTTCCGTATGTCATCACTGGCAACACGCACTATTTGAGATAATCTCAAGGAATACATTTGTTATAAATTTATAATATATTTATTAGCAAAGCATCAGAGCTGAATTAAGTAAGTGGAGCAAATATATTATGAGAGATGACTACATATTTGTGTCATTTGCTGGTAGAGACTATCGGTCCGCGGGGTCCACGTGCGTTGAAGTTCCTAAAGGAACTGCATCTGCGACTGGCTGTCACTGCTGGTGATAAGAGGGCTGGGTCTTTTCTAGCTTAAAGGCTAAGTATAGCCATTCAGCGAGACAACGCAGCCAGCGTTCTTGGTACAATACTACGGGGAGTAGGATTTTATGACAATTTAAATTTTTAGTTTTACTTTTTCATTATAGTGTTTTTAATATTGTATGTAACCTTTTAGTTAGATTTAAATAAAATAGAAACA
Organism: Parnassius glacialis; assembly: GCA_033319125.1. Lineage (NCBI taxonomy): Eukaryota > Metazoa > Arthropoda > Insecta > Lepidoptera > Papilionidae > Parnassius > Parnassius glacialis. The sequence continues at coordinate 32,844,773 of JAVANC010000028.1, read as the reverse complement.
AAATACATCATTACATTACACACATCCTTTTAATTTGTATATAAAAATGTATTATATCGAGTACAAAACATAACGAATGTCAAAATAGTTGAGATTCAGATAATTATGCTGAAACAATTAACAGCCGAATATCACTGTTAATAAACAAAATATGATATTTATTATAAAAGTTTTGCACGTTGAGCTTCAACTTCTTAGCAAGAAGGCATTTTTAATAAATTTGAAATACTAAAACTCGTGTGATTTTTTTTGAATTAGTGAAATTTCGCGATTATGAATGATGAGGTTCACCCAATTAAACTCTGGAACGCGAAAGAAACATTGATTTTATAACGAGTTTATTAGGCGTATATATTTATATTTCTGCTGCTAGACGCGATTAAAATTAGCAAGTTTACGTCGACGATGAAGCCAGCGAAAACAACGTTTAGCGTGTTGGCCCTGACACCCTGACAGGGTTTCAACACGTGATCACCGTTTATGTAACTAGATAAAATGATCAGTGAGGCTTGTCATCTGACTTGATCAAGTGCTGTTTACATAAAGCTATTTGTATCATAAGTATATTTTCAAGTTCTTTTTTATTTTGTTTGCAAGAACAATATTAATATAATGTATACTATATAGTTAAAATATTAATGTTATTGCTGTAAGCGCCGTTTAGTGGCATCGCAAGAGAATTCACTAACCCATATCGTCCTTTAAATTATTGATTTGGTTCCGAAACTATATAAAAAAGTTTGTTATACAAAATCAGACGTTTAATAGATGCGAATTCGATGTGAAAAAGAAGTATTATTATAACGTTTGAGTTTGATTAAAGAGCTAAAAGTCGTATCTGAATATGCCACTGCACCGATAGACACTTGCAGTCAACTTAAAACAACGAAAGCTACAGATGAGCTTCCTCTCGTGAAGGTTATGACAGAAAGCCTGTAGTTGTACTGGTTTTCTTACCCTTCAAATCCGAACACAGCAGATGGTGCACATCTCCTTAGCGGCAGAAAAAGAGCCCCTTAAATTTTAGAAAAAGAAAACTTAATTTGTGCGATTTAGAAGATGTTTTCTTCCTCGCGCGACTTCCTTGTGGAATCAATTACCACCAGCGAATTTTCCGTACCGATACGACTTAGGAACCTTCAAGAAAAGAGCTTACACCTTTCTAAAAGGTCGGCAATGCATCTGCAATTCCCCTGGTGTTGCGGTTGTTCATGGGCGGCGGTAGTCACTTACCATCAGGCGAGCCGCATGCTCGTTTGCCCCCTATTCTATAAAAAAAAAATGTATTCAGGCAAGCCAACAGCAAAAACTACCTAATATAATTTTTGGATTATTTTGTAATGTATTTATTTTATATACAAACATCCACATTACACTTATGTTGCTTGTTATTGGGCGCACTACGCTGGGCGTTGATGACAAGTTTACCTAGGACAAATCTGACTAGGTAACTACAACTTCGACTGAGAGTTCAATCTAAGTTTCCTCCTCTGAACAGCGTTCAGAAGATTACATATCTTCTCGTTACCTATACCTCAAAACTTGAAAACTATAGTGTTATAGTCTAACCAGTGCGTGTTACCAGTTACGACTTATGGATCTGAGACATGGTCCTTTACTGGCTATGGAGAGGGACATGCTTTGAGTTTCTCTGCGTGATAGACTTCGTAATGAGAATATCTACAGTAAAACCAGCATAAGCAATATATCCCAACGGAACAAGCTGAAGTGACAACGATCCGTCCATTTTGATTCTCGAGTGTTACATAGCATGCGAAGTGTAGTCGTCGCAAGTCGTCAAATGTTAAGAAGGCAGTAAGTAGGCTGTTTGCTGCAGGAAGTTTTACCGTAAAATAGGAGCTTAACACTGCTGTGTTTCGTATGGTGAGTGTAGAGAACCGGAGACCTTTTTACTTAGAATTACTTAGAATTAGAATAGAGGCATTCCATCTTAGTCCTCACGGGTGACCACGCATCTGCATTATGATTCTTTACTGAGGAACGATGTTGATGTCTATGGGTTACAGCAACCACTTACCATCAGGTGGACTTTGAACTCTTTTGTCACTCTATTTAAAAAAAAAAGTCGATTGATGCAGGTAACTCGGTAGGACCATGCTACAAAGCACGATCCTGAGCTACCTGCATCCTCCGATCTTTGGGGACCATGGGCTGTAATAATGGTGATGATGAAGATTATGATAATGATGTGTATATGTGATACTTCAAGTGATTATTTTAATATTTCACGACTTGTGCACGAACGCTGACTGAATTACGTTGTATAAAGTGCGTACTTAAAAACATAGGGAGAAAGTAAATAGTTTCTCGTGAATAGTCTGTCTGTATGAGGGCGCCGCTAAAATTAGGGTGGTACCAGACGCAGCAACCCCACACAGTTCAATACTAGACGCAGTCCAACCCTAACAGACAGTGGTTCGAATGACCCTTCGCCAAAAATAGTGAATTTTAGTCAGTTGTGCCCTCTTTTCATAAGTGCACATTCGAAGATTATTGCATTTTGCTTTAGTAATAATTTTATCAGTTTAAACTATCAATAAGCCCAATTATCGAAAATATAAATCTTATCAATAATTAACGATAGATGTTGGTATGGAACACAATAAAATAAATAAATACATAGCAAATATAAAGCAATAAATTTGCTACGCATTTTGCGATCAATCGATGAGGTTGGCTCATCCACGCGAACCGCTGCGTAGACGGAAGCCTCGTTTATACAGCCTATGCCTTATATTCAAATAACTGTTGGCTACTTTATTTTTTTTAACGCAATATATTTGCACATGTCTTAAAAACGATTTGTTGATTTTTTACTGAATTCGATTGTAAATAATACCAACCCACATAGTACGTCTCACTAAAGACTGTTTTATTTGTATTTTAATTAGGGATTGTTTTTATGCCAGGTAGATTTAAGATTTAGAATCAAGAAAGAAGATAAAGATTATCGTCATTGATCGACATTAATGCTGTTCTAGCCTTATCAACAGCGACAATATTTTAGATCATCGGCATGAGCATACAAATTAACTATTGAATTTTCTATTTTTTTTTAATTTGCTTTTAGTATTATCGAGGTTGGTTGGTTAAAGAGGTTGATAAGATTCCGCTAATTTTTTTATGTCCTACGCTTGGCATCATATTCTTTTAAAAGCGACTATCTTTAGCTATAAAAGCTATCTACGCTATGAAAGCACTGCGGAAAATTAACCGCATCTCCCATTTTGCTCGTGTCGAGTTCTAGTTTCACTCCTTATTAGATATCTAGGCTTCGACCTAAACCTATATAAGACGCTTGGTTTTCTGTAAACATGCTGCTGGATTGGGAGTTATAGGTTTCATTGATGCAGTCAGATTATGTATATATATTTTCTGTTCTTCTTTTTGCCGAGAAAATCATTTTGTCAATTACTAATTCCTTTGTTAACAGCGTGTCATTTAATTTAGTAAAGTTATTAATAATTTATATTTATTCCATGACTTCTAAATGTATTGTGTTATCGCAGTTCGAAACTATATGGCAGTCATATTTTTTTAACTTATTCTAAGTCAGTGCTTTACTAATCCCAACTGGTGGTAAGATTATAGGTAAAGTAATGTCCCTCGATTGGTAAATATTATATATTAACTATGTTATAATGAATTTGTGTATACTTTGTGTATTATGTGTGGTTTTCGTAGTATTAGTGCGACAGAAGTAATGGGATTGATTTTCAACCGACTTCAAAATAGGGTAGGTTCTCAATTCGTCGGAATCTTTTATGTTTGTATGTTCACCGATTACTCGAAGACGTCTGAACTGATTTGGAAAATTATTCTTTTGTTTCAAAGGGTATACTTCCCCCAGGTGGTCCCATTTAAATTTTAAATCCTTCGAGGTTTTAAAAAAATCAACAATAAATTATTTATATTGAAGTCGGTTATTAATTGGAACGAAGTTTCTTATCGGACGGTACGAATTTGGCGGATGGGAGCTAGGCGAGAAAAAAGTGTAAGATTTTTCCGTCACGACCCCTTACTACTGACATAGTGTAAACGGCATTAGAAGGTTATTAGGAAGCGAGATGGAATAATATCCATCCCCCTCGCACTTATTCTTATCTTGCCATGAAAGAAATATTATTTTATTTTAAATGACGCTTCATTTTATTAGACACTAGTAATTCATTTATTTGTATTTGTGAATCAACAACAATATAATACATTTATCAACAATAATATGCTACGAAAGGATCTTCGTTCCAACCGAGTGGTCCACGACACTCACGCATGTTTTTTTACCATTTGTATTCATTAATTTAACCTGTGTCTGTACTACACTGAAGAAACCGTATCGTACGGTTTCTTTACTCCTGTGCCTATGAGGAGAATATTTTTATCATCGGCTTCATCAAAAACATCTTTTCATATTTGTTATTTATGACATTCTGCATACATAAATCTAAGCAACGTAGGGGAGCAGTTCTGTGTCAATATTACTTTGGTTGGCTTATGTCGTGTGGCGGAAACATTTTGTGTATTTTCATATAAAACCCGACATGAAGCTGGAAGAGCAAAATTAATGGATTACATTATTCTGACTTGATTACACGGAATCTGCCAACTTTTGTGATGTCTTAATGTTGAGCAAATTTTTTACAATACGTATGCGTAAAAATACTCACATAGTAAATATTTTTCATATATTTTATCTGTACAATGTGAATGTTTCATATCATGAAACTAAAGATCTTACTACTTGATGATGTAGTCCTATTTTTTCCATTGTTCACTTGATGGCTAGTAGATGCTGTCGAAGTAGATGCTATGGCCCAAAGACACCTACATTGATCCAGAATTACAATAGAATAGAATATATATTATTTTTCAATATTTACATGTATTCTTATTAAAAATGTTTTTTTTTTTACTTTTCCGCTGGTTCGGAAAAGAACCTCTGTCCTGGGAAGAACCAGCAAAAACCCAGTGGGACTTTAATAAAATGTAAATTATACAATATGAAACAAAAGGTTACAAACTGTACAAAATTTATTTTAGAAACAATTTGGAAGCGACCACATCATTCTCAGGGGTTGTTAGCAGCCATGTATTCATTTATATTATAATAATTTTTTTATACAGTTTTTGTTTAATTATGTGGTAGAGCCATGCTGCAGCTATATTAGTAGTATGTTATAGTTGTAGCACGAATGGGTCGGCTCGGCCGGGGAAGGACCACGCTCTCACAGAATACCAGCGTAAGATAGCAGCTTAACCCTGCTGTTTCGTATGGTGATTGTAGAGAACATCTTAGTCCTCACAGGTGACAACACATCTGCATTTTGATTCGTAATCGAAGATAGATAATATGTAGATGTCTATGGGCCACAGCAACCACTTGCCATCAGGTGGACTGTGTGCTCGTTTGTCACCCTTATACTATAAAAAAAATAAACTTTGTAATAGAGAAATCTTGTATATTTACTGGATTTTTGTACTAAAAGTGTATATATTCCCCCAAGAATGAATTAATAACTTTGTGGAATCGAGAAACTGGTATCACCAGCTTGTGTTCGTCCTTAGTGTTTACAGAGTCTATATCACTTTTTTTACTAAAACTACTTATGTTTTTGTGAACATATAATATTTTTTTATAAATTATATACTATGCGGCCAAAGTTAATACATTTCCCCATAGAAAAATCCTATAAGACATTATGCTATGGAAATAACTTAACATTATGCTATGGGAATAGCTGTCTCGGCTGCAGAGCTTAGTCTGCTTGCTAATTAAGAATCAAAATGAAGATCTTGGTACCTCTTGCGGACTAAGATGAAAAAACTCCATCAGTAAAATGGGTGTTCGGTTCGCGTTACTAACCACGTGGAACACAACAGCTTCGCTTACACAGATATATAGATAGATAGATAGAAGTGGGTATATATATATATATATATATATATATATATATATATATATATATACACATACATAAACACTCACGCCTGTCACCCAGAGGGGTAGGCAGAGACTACGGACTTCCATTTGGCACGATCCTGACACACCTCTCTCGCTTCCTCCACATCCATATACCTACGCATACACGCTCGTCGGTTAAGGGTTACTCCTAATCTGGCCCATTTTTAATGGGTTTGCAAGATGACGTTGTGACCAGGATTAAAAAAGAAATGCTTCGGTGGTTTGGTCATGTAGAAAGAATGAAAGAGGAAAGAGTGACAAAGCAAATTTATGTTGCAGAAGTGAACGGCAGGGTCGTGAAGGGACGCCCTAGACGAAAGTTTATATATATATATATATATATATATATATATATATATATATATATATATATATACATACCCACTTCTCTGGTGAAGAGTCTTTACCACTATTTTACGATGATATTCTATTCCCTTTTAAGCACAGTAAATAAATTAAGTCTCAATTTCCAATGAAGCTATCTAAATAGCCGCAAACAACGACGAAATTCTCTTTGTAAAATTTTTACTACTCTATCGATTGTTATCAAAGGAATTATTTTAACGAAGGCGTTGCTGAGCGCTGTATTTACTGTCGAAAGTTTGAATAGAATTCATTTTAGGTACATTTTAACGTTATTTCAATGTATTACAAAGAAGTTTTGCAATATGTTTAATAGAAACGACAATGGTTTTGTAATGAATAACAAGCTACTAAGTTGCAGCTTACCATTTCATTTAATCTTGAAATTATTATTTTGTAATAATTTATATAAAAAGCTGCGATCGTTTTTCTCGTCAGCCCGTAAATAGGTCTACTCCTGAATTTTGGCTCCTTCCATATCAAAGTTAATTTGCCATGACCGATCGAATGTAAATAAATCACTCGGATGGAGGTTCCGTGATACAGGAGGGCAGAGTGGAGATTCCGTGTAACCCGTGTGCCAGCGTCCAAGCTCACAGCCTAAAACCCCCGAGACTTGAGTCATCCACGTAGCTTTTTAAGTTTCCGTAACCAAAGGGTAACCAACGGGGGGACCCTATTACTAAGCCTCCGCTATCCGTCCATCCATCCGTACGTCTGTCTGACATCTGTTTGTAATCTCATGATCCGTCACAGATGAACAGTTTAAATTTTCACTGAATGTGTATTTCTGTTGCTGCTATAACAACAAATAATAAAAATAAAAATAAATTAAAAGGGTCTCCCCTACTAGAAGAATCGTGTATTACGATAGTACGGAACCCTTCACGCACTTGATCGGTTATTTCCTTTCCTTCTCGTACTCGCGCCTTTGGGTTTCTTGGATGTATTTAAAACCAGAATCCATATTCACGTTTTGTCTCTTACTCTTTCACTGGAGAGTCCCAAATTGTAGTGATGAGGAACGTACTGACGCAAGGAAGAATCTCTTACTATACGCAAAAGGTAAAACATTTTATACGCATCTGAGGCTCGTCAACAACGTTAGGATAAAATTGAACCGTACGTCGAGTCATTCGATGAGAAAATTGGAACGCAGGAGTTTAGGGAGTGTATTTGTTGCTATAAGTTGTTCTTGTTATTGAACTTTTAGAAAAATTTAAGGAATACATTAAGTTGACTAATTTCGTTTCAAGCCCATTTCATTACACACAACGCCGCGGTATCGTTAATATTGTCCATATATAATGAGAACACGTACTAAGCGTGGACAGCGCGCTTGCCTTGTAATAAGTTTCGCAGAACGTTTAGCAGCAGTCTAGAAGCGCTATGATAAGTTTGTTGTCTAAGTTTTTCTTGGTACAAATATCAAATAAAAGTAAACGAAGTACTTAAATAATACGAATACAACTATCCGTACGAAAATTATCCGCATTTTAGTAATGCCATGATGGTTCTATAAAAATCTAGACGAAAAATTAAAGAATTTTAAGTCTGCTCGTTAATAACTTTAATTATCTTTTTAAATTTTCCCTTTTTACATGTCTCGTGTCATGATCATCTGTGCAGAAGCTGCCCATCGGTTATATATTGGGTAGTGGATATTCTTACGGCCGCTAATAAACCGCCATCATATTTGCAGCTATTTAGTTTTATTAGCTTCTAGTTTGATTCCGTTAATCGTGTGATAACAATATCTCACTACATGATAGAATAACCTTAATTGCTACTGCCTACTGCTACCTTAATCGCTTTACAGTAGTGAATAAATGTATACTTTCATTACATAGAATAATAAATTCGCGATAGCAGATTAATTAAATGTTCCACTGAAAAGCTCCTATAGCAATCATTAATTATAAGAGGCAATATAAACCCTCCTCAACGTTGTTAATAAAGTTTAGTTTAGGACCAAAGGAGGTAACTGAATCTTTAATTTCAGTATGTATCTACAATTATAATATCTCTCGGGTGATTAATATTCATCTTTTAACCATAGCGTTAGTTGTCGAATAGAAAATTTATAAACTGCGCATCACATATTAAAGTGCCACGTGTATCCGATGTTACGTTGTTTCGATAGGAGTAGTGGTAGAATTGGATGTTGTTTTAGATATACGAGTAACAGGACAATCACTATAATACAGATCAGAAGTTCAACAGTTTTATTAATTAAACAAGAAGTAGGTGTAATAGACGTGATTTTTGAGAGTATAAATTTATATTCCCTCACGTTAATGGGCCCCCGAGTCCGAATCTACTACTGTTGTGTGCGTATGTGCGTGTTGCGTGCAGGTATGCATGCGTACATGCGTTCGCCTGCGCTTGCGTTCGCGTCCACTAACATTGAAATCTACCACGCAAAACATTAAGCATATTTTAAACATTTCGATTAAAAGATATTTTGCCATTTGCCTACACTGTAATCGACCTTGAAATTGCGTATAGCCGCAATGTGTTTTTCGTAATACTATGGGATTTGTGACGAACTTGTGTGTATATTGAGATGAGGAAACAGTTTGCAGTTGCATAAACGATTTTTATGATTATTGATTGAAATCGAGGTCTTGCAAAACGTTTCGTCGTAAATTGCTTCTCGTGTGAGATTCTTATGTGTAGTTGGTTTTTATTTTGCGGTGCATTGAACTACAGTACTGTCAGAGTTGGATTAGAATCGGTTTCAATTTCAGTTTTACATTTGCAATGTACAACGTGTATAGCTTTAAAGGACAGTTTAACAGTTTTTCTTCTAGTGTCCTTTGAATTCTAATAAACGGTACCATCAGTTTCAAGTTTTAATTCCCAAGGTGTTTTCAACCTAAAACAAATTGACGAGTGTTAGATAACTTAAACGTGTTTGCAATACCCGTACGAAATTTTGTATTAGTTTTTAGTTGTATCTATTAAAAAGTATTACACAAATAATTTACATCATCGCGCCTACGTTCTTCGGAGAACCGGTTAGTCAGTCACTGATTCCGGAAAGTGTAAGTGGATTGCAAAAATATGTACCAATTCAATAATTGCTGTTGAGCGAGAATCAGGCCTCAAGACCAAGGTCAAGGTCAATCCGCACTCTGTAGGCACTTTTCCAAGGTTGAGTCGTCGCTTTTCTGCCTTCTAACGCTATTAAGAACGAAGCGGCTCGGTGTATTAAATCTGTAGTATCTTTAGGTTCAGACATTTTAAAATTAAGTTTAATAAATTTATTCCTAAATTTAGAGGCTAAATCTGGAAACTTCTTTTTTAAACGCATAAAGTTTTATAATAAAATCCTAAAAATATTGTGAAAAACCGGGTACAAAATTTAAATAGCCCGTTATTAAAATATGAATATAACGAGGACGGTGATATTTGCGAAGAAGTCCTATTCTGCACTTGCAAATCCACTGGCTACCGATACAATTTTTGTATTACTGATTTTTTTTAAATAAAAGTTTATAAACCTCATAATAAAATAAAATAACGTCAAACATTGTTTTTATTTTATTATGAGTTGTAATTGTAAATTTTAATTAGGTTTTAAAAAATAAAGCAAGGACAGCTTTTTTGCTCGTATTAGAGCTTTAAACATGCTTAAATTAAATAAAAAGTGTTGACTTTGGTCCATTCCTTATTAAGAAAATAAGTGCATCATCACTCCTGAGGACTAAAATGTCTCGTTGTCAGTGTCTGAGTTACTAGATCCCCAGGCTTCAGTGTATAAGCCAACAGCATTTAAATTCTGTTAAAGTAATACAAGTATGTGTGGCTCTTACCAGGACGTGTCGTGTCATTTACGATCTCCAAGTGTTATTTCGTTGCAGTATGGCATCTTCACGTATATGGTATTTATAATGTTACCATTCGGTTACTATAAATTCTTTTTTAAATTACCTGTTTCTGTTTTAACTACTCTCTGTAAACTTTTGAAAGAGACAAAAAATTTAGTGTTAAATCATCGCACGTTTTGGCACGAACAATTTGCTTATCAATGTATATGCGGCCCGCGGTTTATTTAAAGTTTTTATTCATTTCACATAATACCGACTGACACCCACGTTATGAATAACGACTAATTCCTTATTTCTTTGGTCATGCTAGTTTTAATAAATACAAGTTTTGGTAAAACTTTTTTTTAAATTATTTAGCGTCATGCTTTGTATACAAAAACATGCGTGACTGTCGTGGAACACTCTGTTGGAACGAAGTTCTTTTCGTAGTATATTATTATTGATAAACGTATTATAATATTGATTAACGAATACAAATAAATGAGTTACTAGCGTCTATTAAAATGAAGCGCCATTTGAAATAATATATCTTTCATGGCAAGATAAGAAAAGGTGCGAGAGAGATGGATATTAATCCGCTCCCATTATAGTAAGGGGGTCGTGACGGAAAAATTTTACACTTTTTCTCTCGCCTAGCGTTGTCATCCGTGAGGACTAAGATGGAATGCCTCATTTCCAGTAAAAAGGGCCTCCGGCCACCTGCACTCACCAAGCGAAACGCAGAGGTGAACCTCTACTTCACGCTGGTATTCTGTGAGGTCGTGGTACCACCCCGGTTCGAGCCGGCCCATCCGTGCGACAGCAAAAGCTGCCGCGTGGCTCTACCACTGTTATGTATGTTTTGAGGTCATACATCGTTTTTATCATTGTTATTTTTAATGTAGGTGGTTTATTTATTAAAGAATTATATTAGAATATTAGAAACATTTATTTTATATTTTCATAATAATTTGGTTTCAGTGTATACATTTTAGGTATCAATTCTCATGACAGATTAGTTAACGTAAATTATTTTCTTTATCTTTGGTATTAAGTAACTCTTTAAACTCAGGGAATAAGGAACTGATTGCGTAATAATAAAGATTCTCAGTAATATTCAGTTATTGTTCTATTATTTATTCTGTGGTTATGGTAGTTTACGTTTGTGTTGTTTGTTTATCAGATGTGTTCTAACTTAGTCACGTGTATGCATGGCCTTCTGCGTGGGCTTGATTCATCAACTAGTTACTGTAGTGCGCAGCAGGCGAGACTGAATCTTGTAAACATTACAGTGTTTATTGCGTTTTAATTATAGTTGTGTCGTCCGATTAGACTACTCTAAATAATTCTGAAGTTTAGTCTGTATTTTGCATTAATTTGTTCGTTAACACAACACGGGATTTTTTCTTATGCGACAAAAAATATAGAATGACGTAATTTGACCTTCCATCTAATACTCGACTATAACCTAAGGTGATAATTTTCGAATTTTAGACCATTTTAATTTGCTACATATATCACCGATAAATAATATTACTTTAAAATAACTGTACCATCTTATCTTTGTATCATCATCATCATTACAGCCCTTTACAAGTCCACTACTGAACATAGGCCTCCCCCCAAGGAATCGGAGCTCATACTGTGTGGCAAGCACGATCTTGAGCCACCTACATCCATCGACTTCCTGCATGATTTACCAGGTCGTCACTCCATCTAGTGCGGGGCCGCCTTACACTTCGCCTTTCGGTACGAGGCTGCCACTCGAGAACCTTTCTTCCCCTTCGGTTGTCGGTTCTTCGAGCTATATGACCGGCCCATTGCCCATTGCCACTTCAGCTTACTAATCCGTTGGGCTATGTCGGTTTTTCTGGTTCTACTGCGGATATCTTCATTTCTAAGTTCCCAGAGATCGCAGAGAAATCTCCAAAATTATCGTTGCATAATTTAAAATAATGAGAAATATATCTGTACATATAAAGAAATCAATGTGATTTATAGATCGTAGGCAAGACCCAAACAAATGGCGAGTGTAACATTATGATACCTTACTTCTTTTCTTGATTACTTTTACTTATGCAATTTATAGTAAAAACAATTGCTTGTATTGCACGGATTTCGAAGGTTAAAAGAAATTATTTTATTTTTATTGTGTCGTCGCTCGTCGTACTTGTATTTACGCGGCATCTAATCTAAACCTTCCTCTAACTGTTTGATAACTAATATATCAAGTAGCAAAAAAAAAACTTCAGTTTGGTCGTTTATTTTCATATTGTTATAAAGCATGGTGTTGTGTTAGTTGCTTTACACCTCGACGAGTGATCGACTCTACCTTTATATGCTTTATCAGGTCGTCTACTTAAAATGGGAATATCCTACACTACAAATTAGTTTTTTAAATTTCGGGCGCATTACTTACCGGAATTGAAACGTCAGTAGCCTAATGGTTGAAGGCATGAAAGGTGAACATAAAAGTTGTTTTTCGAACCCGCTATTTATATTAGTCGTGTTAAAAAGTAATTCATACGCAAGCATTTTAACTAACTACATGGAGTAACAAAAATGATTTCTTATATTTATTTACGCGAATGCTACACATTGAATAAAACTATTTTTACGGATTTTATCGCGTTTAATTTACTAATTTTAATTACCAACGTTTCGGATGCTTTACAGCAACCCATGGTCACGGGGGGGGGGAGGGGGGGGGGGACTTTATTTAATAGATTGTGGCGGTGTAAGAATATCCACTACTCCATATCGTCCCATGAGTGTCCCCCGTCTGTGATCATATGCAAGATGCCTTATTATTATAATTAATAATATGAAATCCACCATCCAATCCACCAATCCAGACGTTTTGACCAGAGTGCTGTAAAACACTAATAGATATAATAAATAAATAAATTAATCGTAGTTAATAAAATTCCTAAAAATAAATTTTCGTTATCGTGTAGTAGTATTTAATATATTACTAAATAAACGCGAGGCTTCCCATTAGCGTTCTAGTTAGCGGTAACTTCTCAATTTTAATTAACACTTCTCAAATAAATTTGCTCCGATTTATAACCAGCTTGCTGGAAGGAAAACTATAGTATGGAGTTTCAGTGCTACATAATATATTAGGTACGTAATGTCATGCTTTGTTTTTAATTCTCTTGGCAGTTTATTGTATTATATCAATATATATTCATAATAATGTTGTAGAAATGCGGTCATTAAGGAGTATGTTAGGGCTGAATCTGAATGACAGGGTGAGAAATTGTGTGATAAGAGAAGAGTGTGGTTTGCAAGATGACGTTGTGACCAGGATTAAGAAAAGATTGCTTCGGTGGTTTGGTCAAATAAAAAGAATGAATCACCGAAAGGCACTCTAGGCGTAAGTTTATTGATTAAATTAGGGATGTATTGAAAATGGGCCAAATTAAGAGTACCCTTAACCGACGAGCATTTATGCGTAGGTATATGGATATGGAGGAGGCGCGAGAGGTGTGTCAGGATCATGTCAAATGGATGTCCGTAGTCTCTGGCTTCTCCTCTGGGTGACAGGCGTGAGTGTTTATGTATTATCATAATAATAGGCAAACTCTATATGGAAAACATAGTTTATAAACTGGAATTACCCCCGCACATTCAAATTTATACTAAAAACTTTGGATTTCCATTTTTATTAAAAAAAACATCTCGAAGTACTAAAGTTGTGAATAATATTTTACATTAACATTTAAATAACATTTTACTAAAGGATTTTAATTTTAGTATCTTTTGAAGAGTTAATAATTTATTCACTTTTAGCTTTTAGTATAGATTAGTTGGGGCTGCAATGAAAAATGTTTTCTAATTGTTCAAACCGATTTAACGTAAGAGGGTAATGCAAATGCAAAATAAGTTTTCCACCTGTAAACCTCGAGTTCAGCAGTTCGGTTAATATTTCTCGTCACTAGAACTACGGAACCAAACAAAGTTCTGCATTTAAAGCAAAGGTCGTAGAGTCATAGGTTGGCATATAAGCGAGTTTTATACTTGTGGGCATTTGATCAATAAAATTTTGAGTTGTTCTTTAAAACAACTTTTAAAGTTTATTTTTATAATATTAAAAAAGTTCACGCTTACTATTTTGTTGTAGGTATATTATACTGTCAATATCATTAAATAATGTAAAAACTATTAACGTATATAATTTTTACAACGTTTGCACTGTTAACTGATTTTATCAACCGAATTCGAAAAGGAGGAGGTTTACAATTCGTCGGATTTTTTTATGTATGTTCACCGATTACTCGCAGATGCCTGAACCGATTTGGAAAATTCTTTTTTTGTTTTAAAGAGTCGAAATCGGTCGAGCGGTTTTAGAAAATCAACAATAAATTATATTCATATTGAAGTCGGTTGTACAAAATTTTTAATTTTACCACTTGTTGTATCTAGGTGGTAGAATTATTTCCTTTTACCTTTTTTTTAGTTTTCTTAGAATAAGGGTGACAAACGAGCACACAGTACATCTGATGGTAAGTGATTACTGTGGCCCATAGACATCTACATCTATCCTCGATTACGAATTTAAATGCATGAGGACGATGTGAATGACGAAATGATGAGACCCGTGAGGACTAAGATGGAATGCCTCGTTTCCAGTAAAAAGGGTATCCGGTTCTCTACACTCACCATACGAAACAGCAGCATTGAGCTGCTATTTTACGCTGGTATTCTGTGAGAGCGTGGTCCTGCCCCGGTCGAGCAGTCCCATTCGTGTTACAACCATAACATAGCTGCAACATGACTCTACCACGCCAACCTATTTACGTATTTCTGCCGCCAAATAGCAGTCCTTCTGTGTTCCCTTGTTGTGTTGAAGGATATAGAGAGCCAGTATAATAACGGGTTGTGAGGCACTCCATCTTAGTCCTCAGACGTGACAACGCATCTGCAGCCTTTGTTTGAAGTTGACTATAGGTGTCCATAGACTATAGTAGCCACTTACCATCAGGTTGACTCTTAAATTCGTTTGTCAGACAGTCAGAATGTCTCACTATTTTTCAATATTCCTTATCTTTCCGTGTCGTTCGTATACGTGTCGTATATAATTAACATGTAATAGAATAGAATAGAATAATTTTTTATTCAATATTGATTATTACATAATAATTATTGAAAGTCATTTTTTATTTACCACTGGTTCGGAAAATACCTCTGTCCTGGGAAGAACCAGCAAGAAACCAAGCGGGACTTTTTTTTTCAAACATATTACACTTAACAATAATTTCGTTTATACAATTTTTAGATGATTTTTCATAGAACCAGCATGGTGGCGATCACCTTATTCTCAGGGGTTATTTTCATTCATGTATTCCTTGCTATTATAATAACCCTTTTTGTACAGTTTTTCTTTAATAAAACTTTTAAACTTGTTTATTGACAAACTTTGAATATGTTCTGGGATTTTGTTGTAAAAGCGTATACATTGCCCCATAAATGAATTACTGATACTGTGGAGTCTAGTAATTGGCATTACAAGCTTATGTTTGTTTCTAGTGATTAAAGTATGCACATCCTTATTCTTATCAAAGCTATTTATGTTTTTATGCACATACATTACATTTTCATAAATATATTGCGATGCCAAAGTTAATATGTTTATTTCTTTAAAATTTTCTCTGAGGGACTCTTTACAATTTAGGTTATAAATCGCCCGTACGGCTCTCTTTGCAAAACAAATATACAGTAGAACGCCGATTATCCGAATTAATTGGGCCCGGGGTCGATTCGGATAATCGAAAATTCGGATAATCGGACATAGACTGGTATGTAATAAAGAAAAACGAACTGTCACCACATAGAATAAACATTATTAAGTTTATAAATGGTTTTACACTTTATAAAGTTTTATAAAGTGTAAAACCAGCTACACCCATTTTATCACTAAACATTCGCGCCTTTTCACATAAAATCGATCCTGAAATCAGTTGTCCTATAGATCGTTGCTGCAGAAACTACGTAAAAACAGCATTCTCAAGCTGTTCATCCTTTGCCTTTTTCATTACTTTTCGCGACGAACATCCATTACCATTTTCCAACGTAGTCACAAAACTTAAAATTTTTTCACTGAATTTTTAATATCAGTTAACTAAATACTGTAAGTAAGTAATATACTTACAACTTACAATACAATACTTGGTTTTAATTTTTTATATTACGCTTAGGACCGATTCGGATAATTGGCGATTCGGTTAATCGGCGTTCGGATAATCGGCGTTCTTCTGTAGCTTCAATATCAGTCGCATTACTCCATAGCAAAATTCCATAAGACATTACGCTATGAAAGTAATTAAAATACACTAATCTTGCTGTGTCAACATCTGTGAGACTTCTAATCTTTCTTACAGCATATGCTGCACATTTGAATCCCACAGCAAATATCTTTTATAGTGGCATTGGTTAGGATTCGATTCAAAATTACGTTTCTGCGATACATTCGAGACATCCGAATCAGAAACGGTGTTACTATTCTTTAATAGTGACGCGGAATTGCCTTCAAACTTTAGGAATCGTAAGAGTTAAGCGGCAATTTGTATCTTTTCTTAAAATGTAAGCGACAAACGATTTTCTGTAGTCAACTTCAAATAAAGAACACTACAGAATTCCTCACAGTCTGTAATTATATTGGCTACTAGCTGTTCCCTGCGACTTCGCCCGCGTGCTATTTGGGGTTTTAATTTTTTTTTTTTGCGCGGAACCCTATATTCTTTTTCTAAAGTAAAAGTAGCCTAAGTTACTCCTTGTGACATCAGCTATCTGCCAGTGGAAATCCCGTCGAAATCGGTCCAGCCGTTTCGGAGATTAGCCGGAACAAACAGACAGACAGACGGACAGACATAAACTTTAGAAATTGTATTTTTGTTATTAGTACCGTATATACTTTCATATATATTTAGTAAAAAGCTGTAATGTTGACATTACAAACAGACACTTCAATTTTATTTATTTGTATATATTAAACCCTTCTTTCAGTTTCATTTCTTATATTTATTACACTGTGGTTTCCATTTTTTACACTGTATCAACGCTTGGGCGTAACGTAACAAGTTCAGTGAATAAGGAAGTTACATTTTAAAGGTTTTTATTATTAACAACAGTATAAGAAAATACGTTTTGGCCGCTACTTCATTAAACTCTTCGGACTGGAACACATCAGTGAAAATACTGCTGTATTACATTACAGTCCTTATTTTAGCGGTATAAATAGGTAAGAGGAAAAAATAAGTAGTAGAAGTTGAATGAAACTAATTTTTATGGATTTTATCGCGTTTAATTTAACTTTTTAATGCTCGACATTTTGGGTGCTGTAAAGCACCCGCGTACGTTAAACGCGATAAAATCCTTAAACATTAGTTTCATTCAGTGTGTAGTATTTGCGTAAATATAAGAAATCATTAAGTAGTAGAAGTAAATAAACGAGTTCTACAACCTGCCTTTATACCAGCTGCAATTGTATACCCGTCGACTTGCCGTCTACACCACGCAACGCAGTGCAATGTTGCTTACCCTATAGCCTCAATATTATTGAAATTACTTAGTCGGAATATTATAGTCGGCATGATGTTGCACCATTGCAGCAAAAGTTTCGCTTGCAAGACGCCTTTAGGAGCCCTTTAAGCTATCAGAGCCTTGCAGCGCGGCGTCAGCTGAAGCGACATTCATGTCTGTTATTATTATTTAATCAATTACTCGATTGATTTGTAGCGAGTTTGTAACTATTAGGGCGCTGTCGGGATGATTAATATCCGGAGCCAGAAGGTCGTGGTTGTGACGTCACCTCCGCGCAGTGCTGTTTCCGCCGAATGTACGTGCAGTGATCGCCATTCACGTCACGGTGCTCACGGACGCGATATATATTCAAATAGCTCGTGTTATCCTTTTACTTTGTTGATAAGAGACCTAGTGTGGTTGCCGCTTGGAGTGTTCGTACATATTTGCGCGTAGGTGGATATTGAGGTTGATAAAAATTGGTTCAGTGGTTTTGATGTTCCTTGTTGTATTTCAAGTGAAAAAATATTAATATTATAAAATATTAGGCGCCTCCTTAAAATGGCGGATTGGCATCCGCAGTTTTCTATAGGTTTAGTTTGTGATAAGAAAAACGCATTTGCCTAATTTCCTGGTTTGTATCCCTTTGTCGCCGCCTGCGACAACCACGAAGCACTTTTTTATTTTTATTATTATTACATTAACTTTTTCAGAATTATGATTATTATAAAGTTTTAATTAAATACTCTATTATTATATTAACATTGGATACATGCATTAAAATTATTATTATATATTTATAATTAGTTGCTGGGCAAATGAATCCTACAACAGTGTTGTAGATAGGTAGTACACTCTGTCACTTATCATTTTTTAGAATACCGCTACTATACTATGGGTTAATACTATGTTAATACTGTGGGTTAGTAGATATTCTTACACCGACGCTACATGGTCATCAAAGCTGTGGAGTAAGTAGTGTTTAGAGTTCGTTGGGAATAAGCAAACACATTGCACAACAAGAGTGTGTGTTTAAACTAAACGCTGTCACTCAGTTTCTACACACAACACATGCGCTGCACGCCCAGCAATCGGTATCTTAAAAATAACCTTAAATTTAAATTTATAGGTACATACTGTAGAAAGCAGCAGACCGCCTACTTTTTAGGCAATAACTCTATTGCCACAAATAAATAAATACAAGGCTAAAAATGAAGTCTACGTACGTACACATATATATCGATGTAAGGGAACTATTTAAAAAAAGTGCTTATGTGTAATAAATAAGTAAGTAAAAATAAAAATAAAGTATTTCATCAAAAGTCATCAAAAGTCTATCAAAAGTCAATTGCTGAACATAGGCCTCCCCTAAGATTGTCTCACAGGGGCGATATTTGCCATAGATGCCACAGCAACTTCTGAATTTTTTTTTAGTTTAATTATGAAGATGCTGCTGCCCATGTCCCGGTTTGTTTCCCTCTGTCGCTTATGACGACTTCCACGGGAATTTATGGGATTATAGATATTCTAACACTACCATTACACGTTAGATTTTAAATAAAAACATGAAATTGAACTGTAATGTATACATTAAAACTAGTAAATTATACACTATATCCGCGGGAACAGGACTCAAAAATTTGTCGCATTATTAAACAGGCAAATAATTAGTTAATTTTAATTTGATATGCTATATTCTACATACAATAGGAGTGTCCTATTTATCGCCTGCATTTAGCCACGCGACGTTGCTACTCATAAGTAGGGTGTTATAATAGGATCAGTTATACCGCACGCGATCGTTGTAATCGTGCCGAGTCGACATTTGTCAATTGTGAATGATTCGATCATTTGACTCGGGTCGCATCAAAGCATTGATCATTGTTATTACATTTTTGAACGTTCTGGATCAAACTAATGATAGGACGACGACGGACACTCGAGCGGGTTTCACACATTACGGAGTACTACTAATACTTCGCAATGAATCTCTCTCTCCATCCACTCCATTTGAATGATTGATCCGAAAGACCCGTTTCGTAAGACGAATCAATACTTAAGTGATTTGGTCATTAGAAATGAATGAATGACACATGTCTATTGCCGATTATTATATACGCTCATAGTTTCGAGAAACTGATAGCGAAAGAATCGATTATTTCGATAAAAATGGTATCAGTCATCCTTATAATTTTTTCAAGTTATTAAACAGTTGAGTATTTGTGCAATAATATATTTTAATAACAGGCCAAAATATAATATGCATAATTCTACACTAGAACTTATACTTAACTATACTTAAAAGACAAAACTGACTGATATTACATAAAAGTTCGCAATTTTTTCAAAACCTCGAAGCGTTTTAGTTCCGTCACCGCAAACTTATTACCCCAGATCTTTAGAATGGAGACGCCCCAATTAGTTAATTGCTGTCAGATCTCAGTTGTATTTTTCTAGTATTTAACCAGCTATGAAAAATGATCTTCAACTGAAATGAATATTCGAAATATTTACGTAATTTATTTTCATTGTCAATATATAATTACTTATGTGGTCCTTCTTCGTCTTTAACATAAGTCCGTAAAAGTAAATTTATTATTTTTAAGTACTAGAGCCATGCTGCAGCTATATTAGTAGTATAGTTGTAGCAAGAATGGATCGGCTCGACCCGGGAAGGACCACGCTCTCACAGAATACCAGCGTAAAATGGCAGCTTGACACTGCTGTGTTTCATATGGTGAGTGTAAAGAACCGGAGACCCATTTTACTAGAAAAGAGGCATATACCATCTTAGTCCTCACGGGTGACGACGCATCTGCATTTTGATTCTTCATTGAGGAGAAATGTAGATGTCTATGGGTCACAGCAACTACTTACCATCAGGTGGACTGTGTGCTCGTTTGTCAGCCTATTCTATATAATAACAAAAAAAAGTTACTCCCTTTGGAGGGAGATTTTGTCTTCGTCACGCTTTGGAGGCGGATTGACAATCGCATGACTACTGCCCGCCGCTGGTTTGGGTACCTCACTTAGGTCATCATCATCATCACCATAATAATCATTGACATCATCGTCATCATCCCCATCATCATCAACACCATCACCGTCGTCATCATCATCATTACAGCCCTTCACAAATCTACTGTTGAATATAGGCCTTCCCCAAAGAATGCCACAATGCACGATCCTGAGCCACCTGCATCCATCGACTTGGGTAATAATGTTAAAAATTATACAATGTACTAAAGCGTGCTCTTTAGGATCTGATTCTGCCATTACTTTCGTAAATAAATACATAAACTTTTCAACGGCATTTCGTTTTCCGGCGATCTTATCTAAAGTACCTACAAGAGGACCTTAATAATCATTTTAAAAATTGTATCATGAATATACACAATCCTGCGAGAATTTCACCCATTATTTTGGACTGTATAATTAATCTTACTACGTTGGGACATTGTCGTAAAACAACAGTTGTTTTACGACAATGTCCCAAAGGAGGACGGAATTTTGGTTTAATAGAAACTAGTCGTATGACCATTTGCGTACTTGTATATATTGGCTACTTTACAACTATTTTACTACATGCCAACCACGAAGCGTTATTGGGCAAGTTTGCGTTATTACCCGTCGGTAAATAATTTAGTTTGTGCGTTGTCCACACTAAGCACATTAATAATGAGAATGTGGTAGTGTTATGTAGCATTTATAACATACAATTGTCATTTCTGAGGAAACTCGTTTTCAAATTTAAGGTTTCCAAATTGTAAAGGGAGATCAATATACAATAAAAAAATGTATTAAATTTTTTTACTCGTAACAAAGAACAAGGTTTTCAAAAAAAAGTCGATATGTAAATTGTCGCTTCAAACCTAGTGCCCGTTATAATGTTCTTTTAGCCGAATTCGATAATATGAGAATTTTAGATTTCTTTCAAAATAGTCGTTACCCAATAATTATTATTAAATTGCATAAACAGTCCGGCTTATACTGATCTTTATTCCTCTCCTATATAGACTTGAATAAGCTTAAGTAAATATATATGATGAACGTAAAAGTACTTATTTCATTAGATCTTCAATCTCCATATTCCTATATACTCCTGGATATAGTAAATTATTGCGAACGGAATGATTAACATTTAGTTTACATAACCAAGCTGCAAGTTTACTTGCTAGTATTACGCTGTAATGATTTCATACATACACACACACACACATACACACGTAATGCTTCTCACGTTCCAAGTTCCACAGTTCCAGATTTCTGCCAAATTGTCACGATCTTATTTCTGTACGGTGGCTTATTTAAATGCAGGGTTTATTAGCTGATCCTATATAATTAAACTATTGAACTAACAGCGCGGGGGAAAAGATCCCGACGGCACAAGCGCAGCTGCTGCGTCGGCCGGGGCATCTGCCAGGTGGTTTGCATGACAATGTGGGTATCACTTTCTCGTTTTACCTCGTAACTTTTACTCAATATCATTTTTTTTATGAAACATGTGGATGATATTATAAATTGAGACAAATGTTTAAATAAAACATTTGATTTTAACAAAAAATATAAGTCGACTTCAAAGTTCTAAAAATTTCTAGTTTTAGTAGGTAAGTACTTAAAGAACTAAAGCTTTTACTTTTTGTTATAAGTATAATTTTATCCTTTTACTAACTACTAAGGTATAGCACCATCTCATTGTAGTATAAACTATAAATAGTTACATTAAAAACTTCATCTCCTATTTTGCAACCTTTAAGGGTTCAATTTTTTCTTCAAATTTATACGAGATCACCGCTGAAGAAGGCTGTATAACCTATTTAATAAAAAAAAAACAAAATCGGTTCACAATTAGCGAAGATATCGTACAATATACAAATAAAAAAAGAACATACCTGGAATTGAATTGTAAGCCCCCTCCTTTTTTGAAGTCAGCTAAAAAGTGAGATTACGTGTGTATTGCTGCTACGACTGAATTTTTTGGCTTCGGTCATACAGCTGAATTCATTAAAAAGGAGACGGTACTCAATAACAGTGTGTTTTTTTTTATGTGTGTTACCTCATAACTTTGTACTGGGCGAACCGATTTCGATGATTCTTTTTTTATATGAAAGCTGATAGTTCTCGTGTGGTCCCATATGAATTTGATCAAGGTCAGACCAATGGTTATTGAGTTATTCTTAAATAACCTATATTGAAGTCGCTTATATTGAAGTCGGCTGTACAAAATTTTTAATTTTAAATTATTTACTAACCTGTGTAGGTTAGTTTATCCAGCACTTAAACATTTTATGACTTCTGTGAGTATATAGTCTACACTTTATAAATAATGTCTCTAATATAGTCCATACATGTATTAACAATGGTTTGATTCGTGGTTTCGTATGGTGAGTGTAGAGAACCGGAGACCATTTTTACTGGAAAAGAGGCATTCCATCGAGTGCTATACTAAAATATATGACATAGCATGCGAAGTGTAGGGCGTCCGCAAGTCGTCAAATGTTAAGAAGGCAGGAAGGTGGCTGTTTGCTGCAGGAAGTTTTAGCGTAAAATAGGAGCTTAAAACTGCTGTGTTTCGTATGGTGAGTGTAGAGAACCGGACACCTTTTTACTTAGAATTACTTAGAATTAGAATAGAGGCATTCCATCTTAGTCCTCACGGGTGACCACGCATCTGCATTTTGATTCTTTATTGAGGATAGATTTAGATGTGTAAGGGTCGCAGCAACCACTTACCATTAGGTGGACTGTGTGCTCGTTTGTCACTCTCTCCTATTCGGCGTGGACCGAACTATGTTTGTTCGTGTACTGCAAAACTTAGGTGAACGCTTATCCCATGAGTCTCCCACGGCTTTAATTATAGTACGTAATGCCATATGCCTTAATATTTTCTATTCAGCTTTAGCCCGTAGAAGTCCACTGCTGGACAATGTCTTCTCTCGTTTTCGGGAGGTTTTGCTGTGACGATTGCGGACATCTAGATAGATTCGCCAATCTAGGCAGTTCGGCGATTTCGTCCGTCTGACTCTGCTCTCCTTACATCTAGTGTGAAAGAGGTTTTTGCGCTGCCGCCTATCGGAAACCATGAGATATTTTTGGCATTTGTCACAGTCGCCTTTTACGTCAATCACGGAACGAAATAGGGTGATCTTTTCTCTAACGCCGACACCGCCTGGCATTTTTTTTAATAATATAGAAATGACAAACGAACTTACAGTCTACGTTATGATACATGTTTATTGCAGTCCATGGACACCTGTAAACAACTTCAAATAAAGAAGCCCCCATGCTGGGATACAGAAGTGCATGCATTGTTATTTGGCGTCAGAAAAAGGGAGGACGGTGGTGTAGGACCCAGACGGATACTAGGCATAAAAATCGTAATAACGCCTTATTCCTACACAGCGTGTCGCAAAATATGCCTTTCTTTATTATTTTCCTTCTAAACAGCATCACAACTTTATGGTGAACAGGCTAGCCTCCTGAAAAGAAATGCATTCTACATTCTTGGTACAAATTTTTATTTTTTTGGATTTGGATGATTATTCCTGACATTTCATCCACACCTTCTTTAAATCTTTTTGCATAAGCGTTACATGTGGTACCGATTAGTAAGTTCCTCTGTTGTGATTTGACATTTGGGGAACTTGATTATTATGCCGTTGACATTATTTGAAACTTGTTGCGGCCATTAGTATATTAATGTGCGTACCAAAACCGGCAATATAACATACCTTAACACTAGCCAAATATCAAACAAATTCGTACTCTCGACTATCCGATTCGATACATGCTAACTATGCGACAATAAATTATATTCCAATATTGCTACGATGCGGGCGTGCCCGGAAGTCGGCAGGATTTCGACTTCCTCGAATACTTGAGTACGAGTTTGCATGCAAAACTTTGTACATTGTTGTCAGAAATCTCAACATTCAAATGATTTACTGTGGGCAACGATCGCTATTATTCCCGACCAGTCGATACATTTTAATTTTGTTATGATATTATAGTATTATTTACATTTTTATTTTTGTAAAGGAGGTGTATATACTAACTGAGGAAATGAGCGAATATGCTAACTTTTCCTTTAGTGCCCAACCGCAAATGCTTGATGACGACAAATTTCAGTCTGGTTGTTGCTAGAAGTATATAGTTAATTATTAGTATTAATAACTAACTAAATAAATAATTAGTATTAAGTTAAAGTATGTAGTAATAGGTTGTGCGTTCAGAAACTCTGCTTAGGGAGATTCAATGAGTTAAAAAAACGTTCAAAGAAAGTCATCTATATTAAACAGGGATGAGTTCTCATCACTGTATAATGTAGAATTTAGAATTAGAATTATATTCAAGATCATTCTCGAATCGTATTAGCTCTACATAGACTCTAAACTCTACCTATTGTTAATCATCTTCACTACGTTTTCATTTAAACCTCAGTAAGTTGAATGTATTTCTCGATTGATTATAATTATCAAGCCGCCTTAAATGTGTTTTCTTTAAAGTAACTCGAATACTTATTTCATATATTTCGAAACTAAGCTTTAAAATGCGATGTAAGATCAGGCCTCAGGAGATAAGGATGTCTATGAGAGTAGCAGTGAGATACGCATTGTTCAGAAGCAATACAAACTAACACATTCATACATTCATATATATTATAGTCCATCAAAACCCACTGCTGAACAGGGCTCCCCATAGAAAGCCTATTAGGGGGATATTTGCAATAGTTGCCACGCATGGCAGGCGATTAGCTACCGCAACTTTTTTTAGTTGTGTTTAGGGAGACGCTGCTGCACATCTCCTGGTTCGTTTCTCTCTGTCGCCTCTTACGACAGCCACGAGACGAATGGATTAGTGAATATTTTACACTGTTAAAACTATTGACAATTCTACATGCTAATTCGCAACATAAGATTGAAGGCTTCGCTGCACAAACGGTACAAGGCCAGCAGATCGATAACTGATTGTAATGCGTTTGCTCGGTATAGGACTAATGTAATGTAACGAATATGATAGGACTCACATAGAAACAATTCAACAACTTGTTCAAAATCAAATGTTGAAAGATCTAAAATCTTTTTGGAATTTTATTAAATCTAAAAGACTTAATAGAAATTCACAATTGATTTTCAAAGACGGGGAAGCGTTGTCTGGTCAACAGTGTGTTGTCGAGTTCGCGGAGTATTTTTATTTTGTTTATAGTTCAAAGCGGCTGGAGTTGGATGTGGGCTCTGATATAGTAGGAGCAGGTAGCGGAAATGGAGCGGCGCGGGTACACTTTGACCAATTACAGTTGGTAGACGTATGTCGTGCGCTTCTAGAACTTAAGCCCAAAACGTCGAGGGAGAACCTGACGGCATTCCGCTTTATATCTATAGGATTATCGGTCAGTATTATACATATGTAGCCAAGCCGCTACTGCATATATATGACAAATGCCTTAAGGCTGCGGTGTTTCCGGAGAGGTGGAAAGTAACTTGCGTTGTTTCGGTTCCAAAGGGAGGTTCAGCAGAATTAGTTCGTGACTGTTCTGTTGTACTCTGAGTGAATTTACAAAGACAGCATTGTTTGTAACTTGTTACAAAAATTAAAGCATGAATACAAATCAGTTAGACAGCTACACTATCGCATTAGGTAATCCTGTAATGATAGCTGAAAGTTTCAGAAAAGAAAATACATAAATAAAATTGTGTAAACTTTGATTAAGTGTAAAGACGAAGAATTGACTATTCCTCATTATTTAACCTGCATGCTGGCGTTATCTAATGAAGCTCTGGCGATTCACTGACGGTATATCCGTTTAAAAATGATTCCCACCGAGAATATACCTATATAGATATAATGCATAAAGAAATATATAGAAATATAGTATGTAACTTGTAGTATAGCCTGTTTTATTCCTCACCCGCTCATCGCAGAGTTGTGATGAATACCCGTGTGAGTGTGTCGATTCAGCGCTCATCTGCCCGTCCTCTCATCATGGTGAGGGCAAGCTTTTAAGGTTGCACGATCGTTGCAGCAGCTTCAGAAAATCTATTTAAAAACCCTATATCAAAATGGTAAAAAAGTAAAGTATTAATATTGGTTCCTAAAATTTGACTACAAAAACGTTGTAAGCATATTAAAGCTTTCGTCTTAAATTGTTTTACTCACATATTTTGTTCAGGTATTGCAACATTTTCTTTTAAAAATGCTTTTTTTATAGGATAAGGGTGACAAACAAGCATACAGTCTACCTGATGGTATGTGGTGGCTGTGGCCCATAGACATCGAACCATCTATCTTCGATTACGAATCAAAATGCAGATGCGAGGTCAACCGTGAGGACTAAGATGGAATGCCTCGTTTCCAGCAAAGAAGGTCTGCGGGTCTCTACACTAACCATATGTAACACAGGAGCGTTAAACTGCTATTTTACACTGGTATTCTGTGAGAGCGCGGTCCTTCCCCGGTCGATCCGACCCATTCGTACTAGAACTATACTACTAATATAGCTGCAGCATTGCTCTCCCACGTAAAATATAGCTGCAGCATGGCCCTGCCACGTAAAAAGTACTTTAAATTAGTTTGATTTCATCCAAACCAATTTTCATCGAAGAAGTTTGAGAGCAAGTGCGCCATTCACGGCAAATGGCAACTCTAGAGTTTCAAATTGACTTACCGACGTTTGTCCCGCTTCGATCTTTTCAGTTGATGTTACTGCAGTTCGCCTAGTTTTATAAATTTATTACTTCGTACTCCTATTACTGTCTTTCTTATTTAGTACCACATAGGCACTATATTGAATAGTTTCATAGGATAACTCAAGTCAAAAAGCGTTCTTAGAAGCTAGAATCTTAGTAGCTCTAACAGTACGCGGGCAACCCGGGTCCGATCTCCACTGACACCAATAAATTTGCAATTTTAAGTGCTGATTCACCACGTGTTTGGGTGGTGAAGAAAAACATTGTGTGAAAACTTGCATGTCTAAGAAATTAACAAAAAATATTTCGAAGACAAGTGGTCTTGTTGTTGTCTTTCTTTTTTTAAGAAACGTTACCCCCACACTAGGATTTTCTCCTGTATCGTGGAGGCAGTTTACAAACACAAATTGCACAAGGACAAACATCCAGACCCGGAACAATTATTTGTAGGCCATACAAATACTTGTTCCGTGCGGGATTCGAGTCCGCGCCCCCCAGCGCAAGCAACTCATTGCTAAGCCGCTGCGCCACGGAGCCGTCAATCGTGTCGTGTGTGCGTCACATGTGTGCCAAGTGTCGTCAATACTGGGGCAGCGCGTCGGATATTTCCCTGTCCTCAAATCTTTTATACGTGAGAGGAGGCCTATGCCCAGGAGTGGGACCGTATATGGCGGTTACTTTAACTTTTTATCTCTTAACACAAACATTGTAGGTTATTTCGAGGGGTGACAGGAATATTAGTAGTGTTAATAACAGTACTAGTCCTGATCCTTATCTTTTCGATTTTCTTACTGTGTCTATTAATAAAATTATTTAGAAGTTCAGTTACATTATGTTATAAGAACGTTTATTCTGCTCACATAACACGCCTTAGTTTGTGATGACCACACGCTTCGTCAACGTCCCAGTCGATAAGTACACACATTTATAATCACTACCGCTGTGGTACCAATGAAATTCTTAGTTGTGTCAAGTGCAGATTCTTCACATGATCGGTGGTGAAGGACAAAATATCATTATTTTATGTATTTTCAAATCTCAATATGCATTTGAGAATAATAAGTACTCTCTAAGATATATGGACTCTTTCTCTGTCTCTTATATGGATTTTTTCCGCTCTATACCATCTCAACAATGAGCAGAGGTTGTTTGCCCGTTAGGTTTGTATATTTAAGGTACTAATTTTACACGTTTCGGTTCTAATATATACTTTATATTTTTATCTCGCCTTGAACCTTTAGGTAGCTCAGAGACCTTTCGAAAGAAATTATTATTGAGCCACTTTTCACTTTCGATAATAGGTATTATATTTTATGTAAGAAGCGATTTGAATAAAACTAAACTTGATGTTCAGGCTCCGTTTTGGGTAGATGTATAACTATTTATAACATGATTCCCCGTTGTATTACTGATTTGCCTTTGCATATATATTGAAAATGGGTTAGATAAGGAGTACCCTTAACCGACGAGCGTGTATGCGTAGATATATGGATGCGACGGAGGCGAGAGAGGTGTGTCAGGGTCGAGCCAAATGGAAGTCCGCAGTCTCTGCATACCCCTCTGGGTGACAGGCGTGAGTGTTTATGTTTATGTAAAAACATTCGTACAGAGAATGAATATTATAAATTAGATATTTATGAGATAAGTATGAGGCCATAATGAACATCCTTGCACTTTTTTCTTACCGATGTTTATATATTATATTATATGGTTAAATTGTAACTGTGGGGGGGAGGGTCATTTTTAGGGTTCCGTACCCAAAGGGTAACCAACGGGACCATATTACTAAGCCTCCGCTGTCCGTCCGTCCGTCCGTCTGTCCGTCCGTCTGTCCGTCCGTCTGTCTGTCCGTCTGTCTGTCTGTCTGTATGTCTGTATATCTGTATGTCTGTCTGTCTGTCTGTCTATATATCTATCAGCGAGCTGTATTTCATGATCCGTAATAGGTAGACAGTTGAAATTTTTACAGAATGTGTATTTTTGTTGCCGCTAATAACAACTAATAATAAAAATAAAAACTAATTAAAAATTAAACGGGGATCCCCTACTAGAAACGTGTTTTACGATGGTACGAGGGAATCCTTCATGCGCGAGTCCGACTCGCAATTGGCCAGTTTTTGAGTTTCTTGTCGCTTCTCACAGTCTCCGCAGTAATCTTCAACTTTCAAAAAGTACTTTTTAAGGACAATTTTGAATAAAAATATTTTGACTCTTATATTACTACTATAACGTAGCCACCAGTAGAATAAGTTAGTGTATTTAGACTTTTGCTTCTAGATATATTATGTTGTCCTTGTTTACTTTATAAATAAGATATAAAACAAACAGTTTTAAAATGGCATAGAGCTAATGGTCCGAGCGCTTGTTGCATAGTACACAAGCAATCCGAGATCCTGTACCAAATAGCGTATGTTGCTATGTATGCTAATTTACCATGTTAAGGAGGTGGATGAAAACTTCGAAAGAAAATTACATGCTTTCATATATGAACATCATTCATCATTGCAGCCCTTCACAAGGTCACTACTAAACATAGACCTCAAAGATATTATTTAGGGTAGACCTCTGCACAGTCCTGAGCCATTTCCTTTCATCATCCACACATCCATTTTTCAACTTACTAGACCGTCACTCCATCTAATGGGGGGCCGTCCTACACTCCGTCTTCCGTTATGAGGTTGCCAATTTAGAACTTTTCTTTCCCATCGGTGGTCAGTCCGTCAAGCTATATGTCGTGTAGTGGCGACCTAACAGAATTTATTACCCCAGTTTAACTCTTAAGAATGGAGAGAAGAAACCTTAAACAGGAGATGGGTAGCAGCATCTTCCATACAGGAAGTGAGATAAGTGTGTCAACTATGGCAAATAAACACCCCATGCATCAAAAATAAAAAAGATAATTTAAAAATCTTTTAAGGTCATGTTAAATTCGCCAATCTGCATTGTTTAGCGTAGCGGACTCTTTCTTGCTCCAAAATCCTCTTAGAAATAAGAGTGAACTTCTAAAGAAATTATAACAGTTTGGTATTTATAGGTCATGAGTGAGTAATGAATTTATAGCTGTGTAAATGACATTTTCCTTCTATTCGCATTGCGACATTAGGTGTGTTAGGACTTGTGAATCTAAAAATATATTTAATAGATATTTATATTCATATGAACTATGAAATAGATATTATGACCATATTTTGTTCTATATCCCATGAAATGAAAAGACAATAATCTTAAATTGGCGGCATGTCATGAAAATTGCGGTTACTAGAGTGAAGTTGTAACACAAACCTATTCATAGTACTTTGCTATTTTTACTAGTTCGACTGACCTATATTAAAGTTCTGCGGCGAGGACTGGGTCGCCACCATATCCGCCGTTGTTAAAAATTATGCCGGATAGTACTTAGTTTTTTAAACGCTAGCTTTGCTTCTTTGTTAACATTTAAGTTGTAGTGAACTCAGTTGGGGAAAACAAATTCTCTGGTTTCATTACGATTCGTTTAGCTTTAGTTCAGTAAGTTTTTCAAGAACATTAATATGATCAGAACTAAACGTTTATTAAAACTATAAATATTTGAAAATCTTTGAAACGGTTCGATCGGTTGACTTGAAAATCTGATCAGCTCAAAGTCTCAATATACACTCGAACTCCGCGCCGTGTCGCCCATCTCAATCGGTTGATTCGTTTTTTCATTCGACAAAATTTTATTTACATACATGTGTATGTATGTAAATAAAATTTTACATACACACACGACCGGACGTCCAGCCGGGAATAGTTGGAACAGCTTCCTAGCACCTCATAACGTGGAGATCTGATGAAAACTCGCATTCTCAAAATCGGACCGAAATCTATAACTTCCTACCTTTGAAAATTATTGATTTTCAAAACAAAAGTCATAAGTCCGCCCATTGATTATCCATATTCGTTGTTGGTGGTAAACCGAACGTAAAGAAATAATTTATATACATGTTTTGGATATATATGTCAATAAAGAGCTATTTTTTTCAAAAGCTGTCGGCTTATTTTTAGAATACAATAGATTAGCGATAACCTCATTCCTCATTATTTTAACCATCTATTCATTGATATTATAATACACTTTTTATACAGTCTTTGTTCATTAAATAAGCCTAATAGTGAAAAAATTTTTAAATAAAAACCTTACTACGTAAAATATTTACTAATATGACGTATTATACGATTATATAAGAACTTTATCACAGTTTTAATATAAATTTTAAATTTTTTGTTGACAATGGTTGCTAACCAACTTTAAATCGTTATAGATCCTAAATGGTTACTCAAAATGATAAATAATTAAAGAAACCTAAATATGATTTCCAAAGAACTATTCAATGATGCTTCTCTTGACATTGTTCGTCGACTTTTCTTTTTTTATTTTTCCCAAGATGGCGTCTGCTTGTTGCCATATTAAATTTCGATTACTGTCATGACTTTAGTGACACTCACAAGACTAAGACATTGATTGACATAAAAATCATCAAAATCGGCTCTCGCGTTTGGTCTTTAGAGTGCCACAAAGGAACAAACATACATACATAAGTATATAGACTGATAAACATATAACCCCTATTGCGTCACGCAGTCTAGTAAAAAATAAAATAGGTGATAGACAAACCTTGTCTGTCACCAATATTTTTAGGACTTATTTGTAAAAGCCTATACTCCAATGCATTGGGGTAGTGGAGTAACTGGTATCACTGGCTTCTGTTTATTTTTACTATGATGACAAAGAGCTTCCTCCGATTGAATTCGACTCCCTCAACATCTTTCGAGTATGTCTTCCTCGCCTTATATTGATTTCGGGTCATTTATTTAAAAAGTATTTCGAACATGGAATTCGATGTTTGACGTAAAATTTTATTCCAAAATTTTTCTTCGCCGCTGGTTACGTTGTAAATAACATCGTAATCGTCATGGTTATGGTCAACGACATGGTCATTGTCATGGTCATCATCATGGTCATCGTCATTGTAATAGTCATTGTAATCGTCATAGTCATCGTCATGGTCATCCACATCGAAATGGGCATCGACATGATCATCGTCATTATCATCGTCATTATCATGGTCATTGTCATGGTTATCGTTATTGTCATGGTCATCGCCAACGTCATCGTAATCATCGTGGTCATGGTCATTGTAATTATCATCGTAATGGTAATCATCATGTTGATCGTCATAACTAGGCTAACTAACCAACTTGTTCCTTAAATTTGACGTCTCTGAATACAATCCGCCTATAAAAAAGTAGGTTACAGCAAATTTGTCATTAAATATGTCATAAATAATGTTAGTAATTGGCGACTGCAGATCAAACTCTTACTATTTTCATCAGAACACGGTAATGAGTGCACTGCTGCTTCGGTGGCAGAAAATTAAGAAAATTCTACCAACCCAGATGTACTTGTAGGCAGGAAAGTAGCCCTACCGCTTGTGCAATAATTTTCTGATTCAAATGAAATAATAAGCGTAACATCGTAATTACGTAGATATGGCAAAGGGGCCTCATTGTGATGACATCGCATTTGTAATTCAAATTTTTATATCGATGTGCGACGATAAAATGGAGCCCACTCGCATTTACGTCGCTGTTCCACTTTACAAACGTTGTATTGTTACGTGCCTCATTATGACTTGTCACGTTCAAATTAAATGCTTTGTTTACTTTTACACAGACTTTTAAATCTTTATTTATTAGAATTTGTAGTGTTAATTCCTTATTTTATAACCAGTTGTTCCTGAATTTATTGCGATTGGATTTCATGGGTTTTATTTTTTTTTGCGCGGAATCCTAATTCTTTCCCTAAAATAAAAATATCCTAAGTTACTCCTTATAACATCAGCTATCTGCTAGTGAAAGTCCCATCCAAATCGGTTCACAGGTTTTTGCGTGATGCGTGTTCAGGCAGACGTCGTGTTAGAGTTTTATTGTAGTATTTTACGAGGGTGGATTGAAAAGTACTCGGCCTAACACAGATCCATTCAATTCTAAAAATCAAATCTACCCACATTATTTAGTTCAGTTCAGACTAGTTCATTGTGTGAAGTTCGAAACGTGTGCGATAATTAG
The DNA here is from genome assembly GCA_033319125.1 of Parnassius glacialis. NCBI lineage: Eukaryota > Metazoa > Arthropoda > Insecta > Lepidoptera > Papilionidae > Parnassius > Parnassius glacialis. The sequence continues at coordinate 32,811,315 of JAVANC010000028.1, read as the reverse complement.
TTGTGATTTTATAAATTTATTAACAAAGTAATCGGACATAATTTCCGCGAATGGAGCAAATCGAGCAGCGTGCCGTCATTAAGTACCTCCATAAGAAGGGGCTATCATCAAAAGCCATTCATGATGACATGGTCAGTACATTATGCGATTGTGCTCTGTCATATTCATCCGTCAAAAAATGGATAGCAGAATTTAAGCGTGGTAGAGAGAGTGTGAAAGATGAACCCCGCTCTGGAAGGCCTTCGACGTCAACTACTGACGAAAATATTAAAAAAGTACTTGTTTTAATAATGGGAGACCGCAGATTAAAAATTAGAGAGATAGCCAAGATTATAGGCATCTCTTATGAACGAACTCAAAACATCATTGTCAACGAGTTGGGTTTCCACAAGGTGTCTGCGAGGTGGGTTCCGCGACTGCTTTCAGTTGAACAAAAAAGGACGCGATTGACTATTTCACGCGAATGTTTGGAGTTATTTGAAGCCGATGCAGATGATTTTTTGAATCGTTTTGTTACTATAGACGAAACATGGTTTCATTACTGTACACCGGAAACAAAACAACAATCAAAACAGTTGAGAAGACCTGGTTCACCACCCCCTAAAAAGGCTAAGTCGATTTTGTCGGCAAATAAGGTGATGGCTTCAGTATTCTGGGACTCGAAAGGTGTGATTATGATTGATTATCTTGAAAGGGGTCAGACTATAAACTCTGATTACTACTGCACCTTACTACGTCGTTTACGAGAGGAAATAAAAGAAAAACGTCGAGGAATGCTCAGAAGAAAAGTCCTGTTTCATCAAGATAACGCCCGTGTTCACACGTCAGTACAGTCAATGGCTGAAATTCACAACTGAGGCTTTGAACTGTTACCGCATCCACCGTATTCACCTGATCTGGCACCATCAGACTTTTTTCTGTTCCCTAACCTAAAAAAACACTTGGGAGGTCAAAGATTTTCGACAAACGACGAGGTCAAAGCAGCTGTAGACGCATATTTTGACTCTAAGGAAGAATCATTTTTTTTCAACGGTCTAAATGCTTGGAAGGGGAGGTGGCAAAAGTGTATTGAACTTGATGGTGATTATGTAGAAAAATAAAAATATAACTGATTTAGTATGTGTTTATTTTCTTGGTTAGGCCGAGTACTTTTCAATCCACCCTCGTATTATTTATTTTAAAATGCGAACTAAATTTTCTTATATTCAATTTTTAATGTATTTGATATTTGTCTTTGTCAACGGTATTTGAACGATTGTTTATAATTGTGTAAGATGTGTACTTGAAGTTAAAAGTATATAATATTATTTTTACCATCGTCACGTGATAATGAAATACTCAAGTACATTCTTTATCATTTTAGTTTAATAATTTGTCTTAGACTGCTTCTACCGGGGGTTTCGCCCGAGTAGAATCAGTAACGCTTTCATATCCATTTAACTTTTATTTGACTGTGGTAGAAACGTGGCCATGACCAAATATAAGAAAAGTTTGTTTTATCGTTTATGTGTGATTAAGAAACAAGCAAGAAGTACATCATTCGTTACATTACATATCGTTAGTTAAATTAGAGACAGTAAGGTGCGTTGGGGTAATACCGGACGGATTTTCGAAAAGTTGGAAGAGTCTGCCAAAAACTTTAATTTCTCGACATTCGTATACGTCAGATTTCTGGAACATGGAGCAAACCGTTAATCGTTAAACGAAGTTTAGCTCTGAGAATCTTTTGCTTGTGTAAACTCAACGGTTTCTGCTTTAAAAGTGTGCGAAAACTAGACATACTTTTTTATATGCATAATGAAAAATTGGCCATTAAGGGGTAAGGCCGGACTTAAATTTAAAACCACTTCTACTGCTTAGAGAACAAAGTTTATAAAAGAGATTTGTCCTATCTTTAACGCTCATAAACATATTTCAATATGATCTATAAATTACTAGAAACATAAATGTTCCAAACGATTTTCTCTTTTTTTGTTTCTTGGCATCCGATCTTATCCCTGATATAAAGAAATTGTAATTTTATGTTTCTCAAACTTTGTTATGACATAAAATGGAATTACTCAATATAAGGGAAAGATCGGATGCATTTTATATTTTATGGGAAAAAAATTAACAGTAAGGACTGGCGAAATGCCCTGGGATAATACAAGAGTTGAGGAAGATGTAAATATTTTAGCAAAGCAGCATATGACGAAGCAGGTAGTTAGGTAAGTAATTAATTGACAGATTATTTTGTGTGCATATTTGTATGTGTATCAATAAGCAGGCGTGAGCTTATTTATAGAGTTAATTAGAATCAGAATAAGGGCATAAAGTCGGAAAAAGTAAAGTAAAGTTGACTAGACCAGGAAAAGGAATGTGGGTTGAAAGTTTCCCGTGAAACTGAATTAGTTCTAAACTTTATCTCATGAGATAAATTGGAGTATGTAATTTATTATCATAAATTATTTTTTAAATAATTATTATAAATTACATTTAGATTTGTAATAGAGGATAGATGTAGATGCCGCAGCAACCACTTAACATCAAGTGGACTGTGTGCCCTTTGTCACTCTAATCCTATAAAAAAATGTATTTTAAGGTGTACTTCGTATTGTTTTATTACTTTTAAATATACAGACTCTTGAGTAATCTCATCAATCTCAATGAAAGTTTACACTGCCATATTTGTAACGGGCAGAGATCGGATAATATTCATCCGATCTTCACTCACGCGGGGAAACATCGGATCTCGGCCTACAGCGATCTTAGCCCTGCATGGACCAGATTTATCTAGCTATAACTTCATAAAACTTAGTATTCACACAAAATAATAACAGAAGAAGCCATATTCTCGCTAAAAATCGTAAATTAAAGTGATATGGAAAGGTCGGATGGACAAAAATAATACAAAAATTACATTGTTTTATAAAATGCCGCGCAGCACAGGTACCACTTGCCGGAGTGACTGGCGCGAACTGAAGGTTGGGGCTGGATGAAATATCGTCTTGTAGCATATTGTTAACATTTTAAAATATAGCATAATTCGCCGGGAATTTGAATTCTACGGTCTTGCCCCATCACCGATCTTACCCCAACGCACTTATGTAAACTTACGTTTCGCTTTATTAATTTTTCTTTCTTTATTTTTTCTTTCCTTCTTTACTGACAGTTGGACGGCATCTTTTTTGTGAATATCTATTTTCACGAACCACTTCACTCTGTTTCTTTGTTTCACTGACCAGCCAACGTCACGATGTAAACACAAATTGCGCTATAACCGTACTGTATGGGCACGGGTCAATAATTCTCGCATAGGCAATTATTGAGGGATTGAGTATTCGCTTCACGCTCTCTGCGTCACCTGCCGAGCTGGACTTAATTCACTTCAATATTGCTATCTCGTGAAAAAAATACTGTTTTGTGTTTAAATGTATTATATACGTATTTTATTTCATCAAAACAAATATCTGACTATGCATTATTGTTATATAACGTTATTTATTATTTATATATTTTGATATATCTCGAAGACTTATACTTAGACTACTCGTGTATAGACGACCTGGTAGTTCGAAAACGCGTGACAAATTTTAATTTGTCATTGTGTCCATTAGCTAGTGATGTATATTTTATCTATAAGGACTATCGATAAATGATTTCAGTGTGAGTGTTCTACAAAATTAGTTTAGTACACGAAACTGAACAACTATAAAAATTAACTGACTTTTACCATGGTAGTACCAAAATAAATAATAATTATATTTTATTTATTTATTCAAACACATATTAGTGGGAATAAGCTGAACCTGCCTACCTTTTGTTAAACTTTAATACAAATGTATTTAATGTAATAAAAAATCGCAATAATCTCTGGAGAGGTAAGTCCACCCATAAGATGAAACAATTTTTCCCCAAGAAATATCAGAAAGTTGTATTTTTTTATTGGATAGGGTGACAAACGAGCACACAGTCGACCTGATGGTAAGTGGTTGCTGTGGCTCATATACATCTACATCTATTCTCGTTTGCGAATCAAAATGCAGATGCGTTGTCATCCGTGAGGACTAAGATGCAATGCCTCTTTTCCAGTAAAAAGGGTCTCCGGTTCTCTACACTCACCATACGAAACACAGCAGTGTTAAGCTAGTATTCTACGCTGGTATTCTGTGAGAGCGTGGTCCTTCCCATTCGTGCTACAACTATACTACTAATATAGCTGCAGCATGGCTCTACCACGTATAAACCACCACCACCACGTATTTTGGAGAAAATGTTACTTTAATTATTAAGTTTATATAAAGTAAAAATCAAATTAAAGTTACGTTTTTACAACCCAAATCGAGCATTTTATTTTCATTCCTCTTTTTATTGTGTGCAAGTATATCGATTCATTATAAACATTCAAGATAAATATCGACAATTATTTCAATAGTGTTGAGTTAACCCCTAGCGTACATGTATGTCCATAAAAATGTATCCACCAAAATTATGCAAATTATGAACAGTGTGACTTTTTTCTTTGCAAAATATTAAAATTAACAAATTTATTGAAATTATTTTATATTGTAAACAGTATGAAACATACATTTTAATCTAAAATAAACGCCTCATATCAGTGTGACTTCCTGAAAATTAACCCGTGAAATGTGCAATTATCAGGATTATTTCTTATATTAACACCGCAGGCACTCACAGAACAATTAACCATAGTTGAAGAAAATTGTTGAAAATTTACTAAAAATAACCACAATCAAACTAAAAAAAATAAAAAATACTGAGGAGCTAATTCAAATTCATTCAGCAGTCAAATTCGGTTACAATCATTACATATATTTTCTATCCTGTTCTATTTTCCTATATTCCCATAAGGAAGTTTCTTCTCCCTTGCACAGTATGGCCGTCTACCACTATACTAAGTTTCATGATATATATAGTTATGTTTTTCTATGTAATCGTTTTTATATGTATGTAATTAATATAAGGTTTTTATGCGTAACATTTCATATAAATGCTCTAAATATTGTTATGAGCTTGGGGTTCTAGACGATTAAAAACTGCCGAATGAATTACCATAATTGACTCTTTAATTACAGAACTCTAATTACAATTTAAAACCACACTAATAATAAAACACAATTGTACTACTGATCACTTTAGTTCGCAGTTGTATCGCTTTGAAGTATTCGCTTGTATCGCCATTTTAACACTGGTCCGGTTCGCGGTATATACCGGTATTATATAGGGCCTCAGATAATTCCAGAACCTTCTACTGTTGAAACATCTAGAATGTTCGAGTCCGACTGACTAGGTTTCGATAGTTCTAGAAAGTTCTTCCATGGAAATTTCTAAAAGGATCTTGACTATCGAGTAGCAGAACTAGGAGTTCTGCTACTCGATACTAGAAGGCGCTAGTGGTAACTAGTGTCGGCATGTACCAGGCATTAAATGTGGCGCCCAACAATATCAATTTTTACACTTCTACGGACACTTCAGAATCTCTTTAACAATTTGAAGAGGAGTATCACGACTTTATTCTGAATCTTATTTCCCGACAGCACAATATTTGAACGAAATCAATAATAAAATACTTTGTTTATGAAGTCACATTTTTATTTTTTTTCCTAAAATTTATTTTCTGTTATTTAATAATTTTATACATAATAATGCCCTCTAGACCGAATTTCGGCCACGGCGGCCAGTCACAACGGAGACTAGCCATCGGCGCAGGACAGGATTATAGTGCCCAAGTGTATGCGCAAGCTCAATTGCACTCTCTATTCCCTCACTTTCATAGCCCGATGGGACGGTAAACCGACATGACCAGAGAGAGATCAGGCGCAGGACCAACGGCTTTACGTGCTTTCCGAGGCACGGGGGTGAAACACCGCCAACTTTCTGACTCCGGGCAACTACTGAGAATGTCTTGATGGAAAAGCTCAATAACTGATTTTTTGGCCCGACCCGGGATTCGAACCCGGGACCTCATGATCAGCAGTCGCACTACTACAACACTAGACCAACGAGGCAGGCAATTTTATACATAATGATTTATAGAATATAGAAGATTGTTAATTGTTCTGAAATACTGAAATCCCTACATCCAATCTTAATTTACTGGAAACGAAAGTTTAAATTTATTTTATATTATATTTATTAACTAAATTGTCATAATTTACTTAATAATTTAAAAGCTTGTAGTGTTTTTTATTATAAAATATTTATAGATAATGAAATCTTTTATATTTATACCAATAATGTTATAATAATTATTAATAATTGCTTTTGCATGCAAACAAAGCATGCTTTCTCTTTTAGTGAAATACTTCTATTAATAATATTAAAATCCGAAATTATTTTGGATTTTAGATGAGATAATTCTCTTTAAGTGTCTACCATTTAATTTCCGTTATGAGCAGTTAGAATACAGAAAGCAATTAGATTGGGCCGTTGGTTTAATAGGCGAAAAGTGTATAATAGCAGGACAGTTGTATTGAAAAATTTGAAGTATTGAATTTAAATGTCGTTTGTTATGCAAAATTGATTTTAGTTCAAAGTTAAAATATTTTACAATTTTTTTTTCAAATTTGACAAATTATTGATCTTACGCATAAAAGTTGTATTTTTTTTATGTTAAAGTACAGTAGGTATAGTTTGAAGCTTATAACCGAATTGTTGGAAAATTATGCAAAATTTTATTTTTTATATTAAAAGGTTGAGACAATTTATAATATCCTTGTCATTAAATACTTTCTTGGTATTCTAATTTCAAATACAAAATATTCTTATACAGTTTAAATAATATGAAACATTATGAAACATTAATTGCAAACATTAAATTATAAATATCTGTTTTTTAAATACTACATTAGAATATAAATACATTGCTGATCATTAAATAATATAATGCACTCTTCAGTGCTTAAACAGGTCAGAGGTAGATGAGCCTCTCCTACAGTAGTAGATGGAATTTGCCAGCAGGATGATTACGGAACTATGCGGAAAAAGGAAAGACGATTCATATATTTTTTTTAATGGAATAAGGGTGTCAAGCGAGCACACAGTCTATAGACATGCACATCTATACTCGATTAAGAATCAAAATGCAGATGCGTTGTCACCCCTGAGGACTAAGATGGAATGCCTCGTATGCAATAAAAGGGGTCTCCGGTTCTCTACAATCACCATACAAAACACAGCAGCATTAAGCTGCTATTTTAGAATGGTATTCTGCGAGAGCGTGGTTTTTCCCCGGTCGAACCAACCCTTTCATGCTACAACCATAACAAAGCTGCAGTATGGCTCTACCACGATAGAGATAGATAATTCTTTATTGGATACACCAAAACAGAAAGTAAAGGAGAAAAAGGAGAATGAAAAATGAGGTAGTACAATCTTCGCCGGCCTTATCGCTAAAAGCCATTTCTTCCGTACCATATTTGGAAAGACAGTATTGTAATACGAATAAAAATTTAAGTAATGAGTTTTTTTAAATAGTACATAAGTAATACATAAATCTTTAGTATGTTATGAATTATGATATACGTTTTTATATTATTAGTTTCTCGTTTTTATTTTATATAGTAACTAGCGGTCCGCCCTGGAATCGCACGGGTGATTTCGGAATCTCGACAACAGCGCCACCTACCGGGTCCAACTGTGAATCAAAACCTTTCTCGAATGAACTTACGCATAAAATTTTATCAAAATCGGTCCAGCCGTTTAGGAGTTGTTCAGTCACATACATACGGACAGAAAAATTATTCTGCATATTCTGCATCTGAAATAACTTAAGAACGTTCTTGCCATCGAAGCTATCCCGAAAATTTGTGTTTACAATGAATATTATCTACAATACGTAATGATCCAAATGGTTGTGAAGGTATTATTTTTGGTCAGTCCATGGATTTTCTGAGGAATAACAAACGGTTTTTCAGTTCACTGGCTTTTAGCGATAGTTCTTTGTTTAAGTAAAGGCTGTACGTATACTCGGTGACCGGCTCACTGCAGCGGTTGCAACCATTTTTGCAATGTTTAAGTTGCTTCCTTATTAAGTGGCGAAGCTTGCGAAGTCACTTATTGATTTCACGATGTCTGTCCGTCTGTCCGTCCGTCTGTCCGTCTGTCCGTCTGTCCCACGATTATCTCGAGAACGGTTTCGAATTTTCAAATTCTGTTTTCAGCAGTCGATTACTGATCACCCAGGCATCTGAACCTCCTATTTTGAAAATTTTTTTCCGTTAGAAACCGCTACAAAGCTGATTGCTTCGCCACTTTGCTATGCTGTTAGCTTGCTAGGTTTATTCTCTTTCGTTTTCGTATCTATACAAATAAATAAAATGGAGGTGTCTGTTTTTAATGTCAAAATTGCAGCTTTTTACTAAATGCATATTAAAGTATATACGGTACTAAAATTTTTGTCTGTCTGTATGTTTGTTCCGGCTAATCTCCGAGACGGCTGGACCGATTATGACGGGATTTTCACCGGCTGATAGCTGATGTTATAAAGAGTAACTTAGGGTACTTTTATTTTAGAATAAGAATTAGGGTTCTGCACGGAATATAAAAAACAAATTGTTTTTTATATTCCGTGGGGTTCTGCGCAAAAAAATTAAAACCCCCAAATAACACGCGGGCGAAGTCGCGGGGAACAGCTAGTTGTAAATATTTTGTATTTATTTTCATCTAAAATTGTCATATTTTATTTTTTATATATTTTATTGTACCCGATAACTCTTAACAATTCTATTACTGTATATCTTCTACCTGAGGTATGTCGTATTTAGTTTTACAAGACTATTTAAATAAAACTAGTTTTTATAGATTCTATCGCGTATATTAACTTATTTTATATTCCCGACATTTCGAGCACTTTATAGCAACCACGGTCACGAGGGGGACTGGGGTGTTTGACGTCCCAATGTGATGATTTCGTTAAAACTAGTTTTATTTAAATGTGTAGTGTTCGCGTAGATATAAGATATCATTTCCACTACTAGTTCCATTCGAAAGTTTACTCGGCGAGCTCGAACATGTTCACTCTTAGTTTCACTACATGATAAATCCCAAAATGTACATATAGCAATGAATCTAACTGTCGATGTACTCGCCACATAGCGGGTTTGCTATAAAAGTTGTTTAAACTAACACATTGTTAAAAATGACCACGACCAAATTATCTGAAAGTAGGAAATCACAATATGAAGACGAGGTGAGGCGACACACTAAGTGAAAAACGTGTCGTAGCTTACGTAGCACATTATGCAGTCAAGATGGCCTACGATGTGATGTGATGCGCGGCCTTGCGACGTCCGCCGTGATAAGGATTATTTATGCATTGAGGCCGTGCCAGGGCTGTCAATTGTACATTGTGCTAAGTCCTACTTTAGTCTGATATCGGATAGGATAGTATCCGTTGACTTTATTATTGATTTTTTTTATAGGATAGGGTGACAAACGAGCACACAGTCCACCTGATGGTAAGTGGTTGCTGTGACCCATAGACATCTACATTTATCCTCAATAAATAATTAAACAACAGATGGGTCGCCACCCGCGAGGACTAAGATGGAATGCCTCTTTGCCAGTTAAATAGTTCTCCGGTTCTCTACACGATACGAATACCATACGAAACACAGCAGTGTCAAGCTGCCATTTCACGCTGGTATTCTGTGAAAGCGTGGTCCCTCCCCGGTCGAGCTGACCCCTTTGTTAGCACAAGTTGTAGCCAACTATACTACTAATATAGCTGCAGTATGGCTCTACCAAGTATGTAGAGCGTAAAGTGTATAAGATATTTATCACTTTAATTGCAAATTATGCTAGTTTATAAATAATTTATCTAGATTAATTTTAATTTAAAAGTAAAAACGTCAAAATTATTGAACAAATTTTGTGTTAAAATTAGAGTATACCCGGAAAGTATAAAACAAACGCGATTTCTGTAATAAAGAGTAATAGGTACAATACCGTAATTCCTGCAAAGTATTAAGTCCAGAGGCGGATTAAATGTCGACAGCGTCCTAGGCTAGCTTCTCATCGGTGCCCCTCTAGCAGCCATAATATCTGTTATAACTACTCATTTTGCAAATGGAGCAAACAAGTTGCAAAATAATTACGACACGAGTACTCATAATGATAAAATGTGATGATAGGGTAAGGACGATGTAGGAGTAATCAAATAGACGATTTTTTTTTCGTTTAAAACTTCCGCACGCGCCCCTAGGTACGTGTCTAGTTTGCCTTAAGGATAATCCGCCACTGATTAAGTCCTATTTTGATCCGTACACGACTAAATCTTTCTAATAAATAGCCATATTTTGAGTCACTCCCGATTCTCACGTAAAAAATGTTTCCTTGAGGTGTTTTCCACCCTGGGGATTGTTAACGTTACCGATACTGATTGTTAAAAGTATGTTGCTGAATATAAGCCTCCCCCATAGATTACATCAGTTAGGGGGGATATATTACATAGTTGCCAGCCTGGCAACCGCAGCTATATTAAGTTGTTAGGACTTCCTGCTGGCCATCTCTTGGTTTGTTTCCCGTTATCTTTGTTCTAGTGCATAGTCTTACACCGCCACTACATGGTAATTCATACACACCTGTATTTCATTGTGTCGTTTTTACAACTAATAGGTAACCCTGACACATGTTTCCATTTTGTTTGTGAGGGCCTTTTTAGTGCGCTTCACGCATATAATTATTATAATTACTAGGTGTTTTAAAGAATTTCCATGCTGTAAATCAACTATTTAAGTTCTGTTGTTTTCTTAGAATAAATAATGCTTAAACAACTAGTGGATAGTTTGAATATCATTACGCTAGAGTTTTAATGTATGTTTATCCATAATGTCTTAGAAATAATCTGTCTCCTTTAATATTCCCTCGTGAAAGCGTAAATGTATAGATAATAGGAGTACATTTTTCGATTCATAAATATATTTTGTTAGGAGCAAAAAAGGTATTAAAATTAGTCTATAATTTTTTTTTTATAGAAATACTACATCACATCATTTCATAAGTCTTTTTAAAGAAGTCAGTTCGAAATGTCAAACGCCGCAATTTTTTTAAATTATAGGAGAGCAAGAAATAATTTATTTCCCCGATTACTAGTTTTTTTTCATCAGAAAATTAAAAATATTAGATTGAATGGAAAACTACAAATACGATTAATTCGTCGCTTAGAGGAATTGTTCGGAGTGATTCTAACCACGAAATTTCAGCATCGTACTTCGCGACAAAACTCACGATACCATTTATGCCATCTTGATGATTGGTGGTCCTTCACTGTGCGGTTTACCAGAAGGTTTCTTCATCGCACAACTTTGTTGCGGAATGGACTATCACCAGCGACTTTTACGACTTAGGGATATTCAAGAAAATAGCCTACTCTACTAATATTTAAAAAATCAGCGTAACTTTAGCATGATGAGCATTTTTTAAATTGACGTTGATTTTTATGAGTAATGCCGTGTGATGTTGCTGTTCCGACTATCGCGTGACATTTTTATCATATTTGTGTTCATATATGTTATAAAGATATTACAATAAGTGAATAATATATATTATTCACTTGAAATTAAAACCTATTCTCTATTCCCTTATTTCACAGTCCGATGGGACGCCATTCCGACTCGTCCGGAGAGACATCAATTTCAGGAGCAACAACATATCAACATAACAACAAAGACATGGAGGTGAAACACTGCCCACTTCCTGACTCAGGGTTGCTACTGAAAATTTCTTAAAATTCCAAGATTTGAACCCGTGACTACATATAGTCGTGCTTTATATAACCAACGAGGCAGTCAGACTGATTAATACTAATTGTAAAAATACACATTCATAATAGTTTATGCCACGAAGATTTTTTTTTTGAAAGTAAGCCATCTTTATATTCTGTATATGCATGGTCCTAAGAGAAATCGTTCAGGCACCATGCGGAAAAGAGTCCTTCACTGCTCTAAGCGACACATATAACTCCTGAAAACTTTACTCTTCCAAGATCTTGTATGCTCGCCGTTATACATCTTATTATGTTGAATATTCCATTATATCTCTAAATTTACACATGGTAGAGCCATGCTGCAGCTATATTAATTGTATTGTTGTAGCACGAATGGGTCGGCTCGACCGGGGTAGGTAGGGACCACGCTCTCACAGAATACCAGCGTAAAATAGCGGCTTAATGCTGCTGTGTTTCGTATGGTGAGTGTAGAGAACCGGAGACCCTTTTTACTGGAAAAGAGGCATTCCATCTTAGTCCTCACGGCTTACAACGTATCTGCATTTTGACGCGCATACGAGGATAGATGTAGATGTTTATGGGCCACAGCAACCACTTACCTTGTTGTGTGGTGTGGTGTGGTGTGGTGGACTGTGTGCTCGCTTGTCATCCTTATCCTATATAAAAAATTACCTTTTAAAATTAAGTTACTTCGCTATTGTGATAGAAAGTTTTATTGGAAGCATTTGTCTTTATGCCACGTATATAAATACTTGCGATATATTTTTGTCCCGGTCTCGTCGAAAACCTTTACACCTAGTTGTCACTTATTATAAATCAAATGTGCTGACATTTAAGGGAAAAAGGTCGAACTTATTTGTACCTACAATAATTGAGTGTCGGCTTCTCTACAGAGTCACATCGCGTAAATCCTAATATAGTAACAGTTTCAAAGGAAGGTGACATTTACCGCTCGCCCTTAAAATAGAACTAGTTGCATTGGCGCTGAATGTTGCGCTTACGTTCTATATGTAAGAATAATTTACACAAGAGATGTGTACATATTTATTTTAAAACTTTGTTCTTATACATAGAATAACTAAATAACTTTCGTTTGACAGTCGCGCGTTGGCGACGTGCCATCACTACCCGTACCGTTTGCTGTTTGCTAGATGGAATTGTGTCAAACATAACAATTAACATTAATGCGATATCTTCGATACAGGCAGACTAGCGAGCCTGTAACGAGAGCTTCTTATGTCCTTACAAACAGTAACACTTTATAATTTCCGTAAAGCTTTATAGAACACGTATTATTGTTAGGAGAAAGGAGATATATTATAAAAAATGATAATCTTTTTTGTGGTATTGCGTTCGTATGATGTCTTTTATTTGTATAAAATTTAAATAAAAAAAAACTAAATTTACTTAGATTCCCTTGCATAATGATTATTTTTTTAAAGAAGAGGGATAGTGTAATGTAGCCTTTGCTCTTCAAAACGAATTATTAAAAAAATCCAAGTAAATATCGTTTAAATTTTACGTGCAGTGTTGAAGAAATTAACATATGCATAATGGAATCGTTTTCGCCAAGTGTCGCCTATGTATGTTAATTTGTTAATTCACAAAGTTTGTAATATATACCTAAGTAAAAAATCAAAAATAAATTGCTTCTTTTAAAATTCTATTTTCAATATAAAACCACCTGGCCAGGCAGACTTTGTTCTGCCCTTTCTGACGAACCTTTGTCCTGTAAAAATCCTTAAATTCGTAATAAAAAATAATTGAGGATCACTTATCGGGATAAAAGCTATCCTATCTCTCTAGTCGGAGCAAAGAATACACATTTACAAAACTTTATTAAAATCGTCTGAGCGACTTCGTAGCTTAGCGTATACGAATATCGTGCCACGAGATTTTTATATACTGAGATATTCGCCTCACTGTATGTATATGTTCCAGTCAAAACTCGTAACCGGTAAAAACCACTTTGGACTGCAAAATCAGGCAAAAGTAGTTTTGATTAAGAAAGTTGGATAAAACAACTTTTAACTACATAAACATTGGGTAATGACCAAATTATATCGGTCAATAGTGGTTATGCCTAAGAACGTTAGTCAAAACTACTTTTAACTCACACTTTTTGAATTTTTATAAAACAAAAAGTTCAGTTCTTTCAATATAATATTTTATATCATTATAATGTACGCGGCTTTAGGGTGGCCCAAGGGCCGCCCCAGCCGCACCTTAACCCACTATCACTGATATTGCAAGTTTTGACCGATAGTCTGAACTTTAAATCAGACAAAACCACTTTTGAATAAGGACGTAGGTCAAAAACACTTTTGACTACAATATTTTTTGACCAGTCATAATTTCAAATCTCAAATCAGTCAAAATTTTTGACTAAGGAATTTGGCTAAATCCATTTTTGACTAATTTTTGCTGTCAAATGGGGTTTTGACCGGTTATGACTTTTGACTGTGACATACACAGCTTCTGTATTAGTAATTAGGTTAAAATAAGTTCAGAAAGACACAAAAAATAACAAAATATGAAAATAAGTTTATTGATCAGTCCATTTTATTAGTTTTACTGACGACACTCGTGACGCGAATGCGGTTAAGCAGTTTAGATTCACTTCGTGACATGAACTACTAATCCGATCAGGACCGATGATCAATTTATAAGACTTTTTAAAATGTATTGCTGTATCTGCTTATGCAAAGCCCTTAGTATAGAATAATGATTTTAGACAATTTTGTAACTAATTATAATCCGACAGCCCTGGTCCTGCTGAATGCAGCGCCACTTACAACTAGGTCTCATTTCCAGCCTGAATGCACCCATTTTCCTCGTAAAATGAAATAGGACTTGCTCCTTTGACTTTTCCATGCTTTTAAAAGATGCTGTGTTAGATAGAGCCCATATTCATGTTCTTTTTCAAAGTGTTTTGTAAAAGACACATTATATATTTCCTTTTCTATTCATTTTTGCACTTTGTTTACTGTATGAATTTTGTTTGTTAAACACATCTGGTTATCCATCAACTGCGTAAGTATTATATTGAGGTTAGATTATATTCGATATTGTTATGTTTATTTATTTATTTTTACTTTAATTAAAACGGTAAACCAATTACATTAATTAAAGATAAAACTCTAAGATATTATTCCAATTCTGATGTTGGAAATTATCCTCAAAATTATTTAAATAAAAGAACACTTCTCGGTAATAAACCCTGCTTACTATCAAGACCCAATTACATGTTGTCTTTTAGTCGCCTGCGCGATACTTTATACTGCTAGAACAAGTCTGAGATTGCCGATCTACCTTCATTTGTTCGTATTTCTTTTTATTTGTTTTACCCTCTTTCCCAACAAAATATTCATTTTTCTCGCTCACAAAACTCAAGACTCAGGCTCAGATGGTATTACCGTCCATTCATCCCCAAACAGTTCGCACTCTGGATTTGTGTCCAAGAGAGCATCAAGTGCGGTGAGGACACGGGGAACAGGCGAGTTGGCGCGCCCATCGATGCATATCCATGGTAAGGAAAAAATTATGCTTGCAATTACGACAGTAGTTATTTGATACATAAAATCGACACAGTTTGGTACTCAGTTATCGGTGTTGTTACCATTGATAATTATTTATCAATATAACGCCTTGAAATAGGTATTTTTTATAAGCTTTCTACCAGAACGTCGTTCATAATGATTTCTAATATTTACGCAATTACTACACATTTAAACAAAACTAATTTTACGGATTTTATCGCGTATATTAACTTATTTTATATTCCCGACGTTTCGAGCACTTTACAGCACCCATGATCACGGGGGGGGGGGGGATTTATTAACTTATACCCTATAACTATAACTGAACCGTTGATGTATAAAAATTTGTATATATACATTTTAATTGTAGTCGTACTGCCGGTTTCTAAGCTTGTTTGTTTACTTTTAACTTTCTGTGTTATTGGCGACCCGCCTACTGCCAGTGGCCTCAAGCGATGCTTGGGAAAATTTATATTCGTCTCATGAGTAATAGTTTGCAAAAAGGGTGTAATCATTTTTCGGTATGTTTGTGTATTACATACGTATCCAAGTACTAAGAAATAAGGGTGTATTTTCTAATATTTTTCTACTGACTTCAAAAAGGAGGAGATTCTCGACTGTA
The DNA here is from genome assembly GCA_033319125.1 of Parnassius glacialis. NCBI lineage: Eukaryota > Metazoa > Arthropoda > Insecta > Lepidoptera > Papilionidae > Parnassius > Parnassius glacialis. The sequence continues at coordinate 32,795,426 of JAVANC010000028.1, read as the reverse complement.
TGTTTTTTATGTGTGTTACCTCATAACTTTTTCTGGGTGAACCGATTTCGATGATTCTTTTTTTATTTGAAATCTGGTCCCATATAAATTTGATGAAGGTCTGACCAATAGTTTTTGAGTTATTCTTAATAATTTAAATTGAAGTCGATTATACAATTTTTTTAGTTTTAAATTATTTAATTATCTTTGAATAAAACTGTTTTTTACGGATTTTATCGCGTTTATTTTATTATTTTTATTCCCGACGTTTCGAGTGCTTTTCAGCAACCCATGGTCACGGGGGGGACGAAACGTCGGGAATAAAAATAATAAAATAAACGCGATAAAATCCGTAAAAAACAGTTTTATTCAATGTGTAGTGTTCGCGTAAATATAAGAAATCATTATTTAATTATCTGTTTAGTTATTTGCTATCGGTGTAGAAAGTCTTAAAATCTTAATAAGTTTTCATTGAAATTACTTTATATCACCCTTAACATACCGATAAATTTGAATAAAACTATGTTTACGGATTTTATCGCGTTTAATTTACTTATTTTTAATTACCGACGTTTCGGGTGCTTTACAGCAACAAAATCCGTAAACATAGTTTTATTCAATGTGTAGTGTTCGCGTAAATATAAGAAATCCTTATTTCGATGATTTTCTAAGTTTCGTCATTATGGTTGAAGAATTATAGCGAATCTGTGGTAAGCTGGCAGATTGTCTAGGATCCTGCAGTGTGTCATTAGCATAGTAATAACCTTATGTATGATATGTATGTTACTTATTAAGGATTTTACGGTGAGAATAGCGCCGTTAATAAAAATTACTCCGAATCATACGTTTGTTTTCGTTTATTTCTCGACTCCACGACTTTGAATGGCGACTCTGCCAGGATAATATTTATATAGAAAAAGCATTAGTAAATAATTCCGTCTTACGTTAGAGAATTTCTCGATAAATCATATCGGACCGAGGGACCGAATTCGTTTGTATGGTTTTGCATGAAGTATGAAATTCTCCAAATTAATCAAATAACAGCAAGAGTAATCATCATCGTTATATGCATCTGATCATTATGCATATTATGATCATTAATTTATAAAATAGCCATAATTTTCTTATGAGATTTCTTCGCACTCAAACTAAAAATGAACATACAAGGGCACTGAAAATTTCGGGAATCAAGGAAGTGACACAACATTACTATTTAAAAATGTATTTATTGCTTTTCGAAGTATTCTCCGCGAAATTTGACACATTTTTCCATACGATGGAACCAATCATTAAAGCAACCATTCCATTCGGAAGTTGGGGTCTCCAAAATGGCCGTTTTGTAGGCGTCCACAGCTTCTTCAGGTGATGAAAATCTCTGTCCACGCAATTTATTCTTTATTTTAGGGAAAGTATAGAAATCATTAGGGCTTAGGTCGGGGCTGTACGGTGGGTGGTCTAATAATTCTATGTTTTCTTGCTCTAAAAACTCTTTTGTTTTGTGTGCGGTGTGAGAACTCGCATTGTCGTGATGGAGGATGATGCGGCGGTTGCAGTTCTCTTTACGGAGTTCAGAAACGACCTGTGGCAAACAAATGCTAGCATACCATTCTGCATTAACCGTTCTTTGTCCCTCAAGAGGAATAGACGTAACATGGCCGGAAGACAAACGTGGCCACCATTTTTTTTGCAACACTCCGTGAACGAACAATTTTTGTTGGCTTTAACTCATTTTCGAACACCCAAACTCGTGAGTGGTTTTTTGTTTCGGGTTCGTACGCGTATATCCAGGATTCGTCACCTGGTACGATGTTGTATACAGCATTTGAGGATCCTGCGTGGAATCTTTCGAGAGTTCTGACGCACCAAGTAACGCGAGCCGCTTTTTGCTCTTCACAGAGCGAATGCGGTACCCATCGGGAAAACAACTTTTTTTACACCTAATTCTTCATGCAAGATTATTTGTATTTGACTCATGCCAATGTCTAAAGTTACCTGAATTTCGCAGTATGTCACATGTCGATCTTCCTCAATCAGCTTACGAACAGCATCAACGTTTTCTGGGGTGACTGCAGTTTTTGGACGACCTTGACGGGGATCATCACTGAGCTTGACACGTCCACGTTGAAATTCAGCAAACCAGCGATAAATTGTGGTTTTGGATGGGGCTTCATCACCAAATGCAGAAATCATCCGGTCAACACACTGTTTTTCTGTTAAACCACTTCGAAAGTCATAATAAATCATCGCTCTTGAATTTTCTCGAGTCAGTTCCATTTTCTCAACGACTAAACAAGTTTGACAAAACCTTGTGACAAGACCGAGAATCTTTTTTTAAATAAATAAATGGTATTCGATTTTTAAAACCAAGGAGTTTTCAATTAAAAAGATTTTAATATGACAAGAACAGTGGAAATATTCCATCCCCAATACTTTTAGTGCAGCCTATGTATAAATTTGAGTGTTCGGTTATCATGGGGTTCTTATAAACTAAATTGCTTAGTTCCGCGTAAAGAAAGAAAATGATGTGTCCTGCCCAGTTTTAAGCTAAGACTTAGCGGCCAGCCTCCGCAGAGTCTACTTCACCTGAGGATGCCTCGTGTATAGGCGAAACACGTCTCGTATTTTTGAGAGTGGTGTGTCGTGCCTAGTGTGGTGGTGCTGGGGGTGGTAGTGCTGCGATTAACGGCGACGGGTATAGTGCGCGTGATTGAGGGAGGGTGGGAGGTTCCCTTAAAACTGGGCAGCACACATCATTTTCTTTCTTTACGCGGAACTAAGCAAATTATTTTATAATAACCCAATTATAATGGATTTCCGCAAAGTAACGCCTGATTCTATCAATTATGCTCGGTTATCATTCTGGTTCTTTGTAAACAAAGTAAACACCGTTAAGAGCTTGTTTTTGGAAAGAGCTTGCAACTTATTTTTAGAAGTAGACCTGCTATACTAACAATACCCGAAAATTTTTCGATTATATATTATATATTGTATGTTATTTTTAACCATGGAATGTTAAATTAATATGGGGCCACTTCTGAAGTACGACCCATTTAATTTAAAAAAAATAACCATTTGAATCGGTTCAGCTGTTTCCGAGAAATTGGTGACACATACAAAACATACATACGAGTAGCATATAATATAGCGTATAATATCCAGCATCACAGCGTCGATTATATAAACCTGTTTTTTGATCTTGGTAAAAAGTAGGGTTAAACATGAAAATTCGACAACGCCGACCTATTCTTTTCTTTTATTTATATGAATATTGGTTGTCACGCAAAATTATATTCGTTTTAAAATAGGCGTTTTGTATTTAGGTAAGGATGGATATATTGCGTGATAAAGCCTTGAGCAATTTTTTGAGTATTTTAATATGCCATTCTTGAGTTTTCTTTGGTATTTGCAAGAATTTTCTTCCAGTATAGTATGTGATACAGTTTCTTACAGTTAAAACCTATTAAAGTCCACTGCTGAACATAGGTCTCCCCCGTAGATTGCCTCATAGGGCAATAGGGCTCACAGGACCATATTTGCCATAGTTACCACGCTTTGCAAGCGGGTTGGCAACCGCAGTTTTTATTTTTAGTCGTTATTAGGAAGACGCTGCTGCTTGTCTCCTGATTTGTTTCCCTCGTCACCTTTTAAGACACTCACGGGATGATATGGGGTAGTGGATATTCTTGCACCGCCACTACTAGGTATATACGGTTTGTTATTAAGAAAGTATTAGAAATGTTGATTTGTGTCTCATAGCCAGTCTTATGCAGATAACTGTATTATAACGGCAAATATAGCGATATTAGACGTCTGTATCAACAATTCATTCAGCGTTGTGGAATTGTTTTGACGTCATCGGGAGTTGTCTAGACTTAGAGAAGGCTGAGGACAATGCACTTCGGTAAATTAAGAGAGTCGATTGTTTCAATTTTCTTATGAAATGAATATATACTAACTTATGATGAGTGTATACTAACTACACACGGGAGCAGGAAGATATACTGCAGTTTTTGGAACAAAATCCAGCAGCGAGCACTTATGAGGCAGCCCGACATTCAGTGTGTCACAATACTACGCATGGTATGTCATACACAATGAAGAATACACGATGCAGGTGGAAAGGGTGCTTCCCCTTCCCACCTGCATCGTGTTCATGAACTCAGCGAACCAGCGCGAGTTACATTTTGTAACTGGTTACTAGCTGCTGAACGAGCTAACGTTTTTATCGACTGATGAATCAACATTTGGCAGAATAGGACTATTTAATTCGCACAGTGAACACTTGATGTGCTATGAAAATCCACATGAACCAATACCGAGTAGCTTTCAACACCGGTTTAGAGTCAATGTGTGGGCAGGCCTTATTAATACAACGTTACAGGGCCCTGTCTTCATAAACAGATTAAACGGTGAAAGCTATCATAGTTTCTTCTTTCTTCACCGACACGCTGCCAGAATGGTTAGGAGGATATACCTACCACTTGCATCTCTACGCAATATGTATTACCAACATGACGGGGCGCCGGCGCACTCGCCAAGTTAAGGATTATTTAAACAGATACTACCCTGGTCACTGAATCGGACGTGGCGGGCCTTGTGCATGGCCTCCCAGATCGCCAGATATCACACCAATGGATTTTTATTTGTGTGTGCATGTAAAGACATTAGTGTATACTGGTCGTGCATTCGAAGCCCGCGACATGTTGAAAGAAAACATAATTTGTGCATTCGATCAAATCAAAATTATCAACTATTATCTCGTGTCGGTGAACAGTTAAGTTTTAGGTGTCACCTATGCATAGAATGTGGAGGTGACTATTATCGCTATGTGCGCGATACTCACCGCCATCCGCGGACGAGTACCTAATTCTAATTTTCAAATTTTTATTTTCATATTTTTATTTTTATTGAACCATTATACCTAAATATTTTTATTCAATTACTGTTAATATCTGAATATAATCATTTATATTATTTATTTTATTGTATTATTTGTAATTATTTTAACCTGCATTCAGTTTTTAAAAACAACTTGCATTAAATTAAAAAAAAAGTTAATAATACTCAACACAGTTTAAACAGTGGTAGAGCCACGCGGCAGCTTTTGCTGCCGCACGGATGGGCCGGCTCGAACCGGGGTGGTACCACGACCTCACAGAATACCAGCGTGAAGTAGAGGTTTACCTCTGCGTTTCGCTTGGTGAGTGCAGGTGGCCGGAGGCCCTTTTTACTGGAAATGAGGCATTCCATCTTAGTCCTCACGGGTGACAACGCATCTGCATTTTGATTCGCAAACGAGGATAGATGTAGATGTCTATGGGCCGCAGCAACCACTTACCATCAGGTGGACTGTGTGCTCGTTTGTCACCCTTATCCTATAAAAAAAAAAACATTTAATTTGCACGTGCTGCAAACCGAAAAGGGCAGGCGGCGCCTTGGATGACACCTGTCTCGACGTCGTATACGTTTGGCTTGGCCATGGGCAACCGCATGTGCGACGTTGAGACGTTGCTACTCACCGAAGGCGACGTTCCCTCTTGGATGAAGACAGCGTTGCTAGCAAGCAGTGTTCGTAACAAACTACCTCAATGTCCATTAATTCGTAAACAAATTAATAAAAGAATAAAATAGTTCATCAAATTGTTTTATGCAAAATAAAGAAGTACGTATGAAATATTAATGTGAAGTCATTTAAAGTGGCGCCCTGGTGCAACAGGCACAGTGGTGAATGGTTTAGTACCTAGGCACTCGCGACGCAATGAGCTAAGCGCGGGCGTCGACCGGCCCGGCGACGCGTCGCAGAGGTCATACTTTATAATTACCTATAATAAATTTTAATATTTGTGATTTTTATTAATGTTATTTGCTTATTTAATTATGTTTAATGATTTCAACACAATGTGTGATGATAATCAAGTTAGTGTAAAATAAAAAAGGCATTTTCTTTGTCGATTTATTCTGAAATTGTTTAGGTACTTCAAAATACAGACTTAACAGGAGTCAGACATGACAACAAAAACATAAAAGCAGTTTTTTCGTATATGTACATATTATATTCTGTAAAGAGTGATCTCGCTAAAATTGTTTGTAACGATGCAACCAATATATTCCCAAAAGGTTTTTAATAAATTAAAATGCAGGGTCATTTTATATAATGCTTTTTATAGTTTACAAATATTTATATAATATATCTAAATATTTGTAAACTATAAAAATTATTTTTATGTTATGACATTTTGACCTTGTTATGACCAGTGATGTGGTGGTAGTGACTTAGATAGTTTCTTTCAAAAGATCTTTTACTGTTATTTAAAAAGTAATTTGTATCAGCCAATTTTAAAATAATTATAACTTTTACCAAAAAGTAAAAATTGACTTCAAATTGCTAAAAAAGAAGTTGCTTATTTGCTGTCTTTAGGTGGACTTTTTCTGCAAATTTATATGGGGGTCACCCTTGAAGTATAACCTATTTAATAAAAAAAAATTATCAAAATTGGTTCACCATCTGCAAAGGTATCGCGTAAATATACATACAAAAATAAAACACACTCGAGTTGAGAACCTCCTCCTTTTTGAAGTCTGTTAATAATATTTGACTTTTGGTGGCAGCCTTTACTGATCTTATTTGGATGGGACTTTACCCCTAAATTTTAGTATTTTTTAAAAAGTTTTTTTATAGAATTTTATTTGTTGCATTAAAATGAAAAAAGATAGTTGCAAATGGAATTCACAAATCTTAAATTTACGGAATATTTTAGTTTATAAAACTTTCAACCTTTTTTTGCTCCATACAAAACTTAAGTCCCAGGAGTTCCGCCGACAATGTTTTAATTTTTTTTATTACGCCTTTATTGTTATTTCTTTGACCTTCATTGTTAGAATAGGAATTAATTTATAGTATTTTGTCTGAAATTCTCTCAAAATCTTATAATTTCTTGCGGAACGACAAAATTAAACAAGTGTCCCACATAATTTTCAAGTGCGTTACGAGTAACTTTCGTAGTTTAGTGCTAAACACATTAGACCTTCTTTTGTAGGGTGGCAACACCATATAACAACATCTTTCAATTGTCAATTTAATGTCAGCCATTTTAGTCTAGCTATAAAAGTGAGGGCATTTGCAGTGTCCCTTTTGTTAAAACAAATATTGGATATTAAACACAGGACTTTCAAGTTATGTTTATCTTTCATTATATAATACCTGTTGAAGTCGTACTTTATGGATTTATTTCTAAAATTTATTTAAGTTGGTGACTAATTTAAACATGTAAACACAAGAATCTTCTCGCGTGTTCGGTTTGGTGTGTTATATTGTGTTGCATGGTGTGTTACATAAAACACTGGATAGCATTAAGCTTAGGTCACGTTGCCTTTACTCCGATTGCGGTAGAGCCCAAAAGCGTGTATAAATTTTTTGCTTGAATATGAATAAACGTGTCTATTATGTAATTATAATCGTATCTTCTCTTTTGTTGCATAGAAGCACACCAAATAAATCTTAACATACTCTAAAAATCTGTACTAAGATCTATAAGGAGAAACAAACAATTACTTGATTTAATACGACATAAAATGATTTTATAGAAAAGTTACCAGTGAAACCAATTTACATAATAATGAGCAAGAAAAACGTACTCCATGCACTAGAGCTAACATGTTATAGAAGAAAATTTGCTAAACGTTTTCCTGGAAGAACCCTTGAAAACTCTAATAAAAAGATTGAAAAAAAGTGCTCAGGAATAATATAGTTTCTAGTGAGGTCACCAAAATAAAACCTTATTCTTAATGGAGAAATAAGTAATATTCCCTCTTTTGATATAACTTTAAAATTTCTAACATTAATATGGAAACAAAGTTCTTCTTTAGGTTTAATAAAACGTTACAATTTGAGTGATGTTTATTTCCATTTGGGTATGAGTCAGAACAAAAGCAACTAAAAATTAATGTGAATATTTATAATAATATTATTTCTAATCGTAAATATGGTAAGATTTTTAATAAGTTCTGCTACAATATAGTCCTGTCTTTATAGAGTTCTAGCGTGTTACATAATTTCCAGTGTGTTGCTTACGATTTTCTACCGACTTCAAAAAGGAGGCGGTACTCAATTCGACTATAAGTATGTTTTTTTATGTGTGTTGCCACATAACTTTTTACTGGGTGAACCGATTTCGATGATTCTTTTTTATTTGAAAGCTGGCCCATATAAATTTTATCAAGGTCTGACCAATAGTTTTTGAGTTATTATTAATAATTTATATTGACGTCGGTTGTACAAAATTTTAAATTTTTAATTATGTTTTTTTTTTTATTGGAAAAGAGTGACAATCGAGCACACAGTCCACCTGATGGTAAGTGGTTGCTGCGGCCCATAGACATCTACAGTTATCCTCTATTACAAATCAAAATGTAGATGCGTTGTCACCCGTGAGGACTAAGATGGAATGCCTCATTTCCAGTAAAAAGGGCCTCCGGCCACCTGCACTCACCAAGCGAAACGCAGAGGTAAACCTCTACTTCACGCTGGTATTCTGTGAGGTCGTGGTACCACCCCGGTTCGAGCCGGCCCATCCGTGCGACAGCAAAAGCTGCCGCGTGGCTCTACCACTGTGTACTCTTTAGAGCGTTATGATACACATTTTGTGAGCTCCACCCATTTCAGTAAACTTGACGTTAGCGGTTTTACATGCTAATATTTCTAACTTCCAGAGTTAACGTTATAATTGGTTGTATGTGACTGTGAAAAGATATGGCCACTTAAAGGTTCGATTTGATAAAATCCCTCTGCGCCCAGAGGGTTCGATGTCATGTGATTTCATAAATTGAATAGCTCGAAACCGGGGGCAATGCCCTCTAACCCCTAGCTTTCTTAGCCGAGCAAGTCTGCTCACTCTATTGACTGTATTCTGTTACATCTACCCCGTGTTATATTATATCCGAACAATAATGTATAATGTATAGAATTGAAATACATTTCTACAAAATAACTTATGTAAAATAATGTGTATTTGATAGTAAGTATATAATATATTCTAAATAAAACTAATTATTACGGATTTTATCGCGTATATTAACTTATTTTATATTCCTAAAAAATTAATAAATCAAAAACACATCCTAGTTTCAATAGAGAATATGGCTGGGTGCTACAATCTGCTTGGGATCCTATAATTAATAAGGTTAAATCCCAACCCAAGCATACAACTGACTTCAAGATACTATAAATTCATACTGCATAGATCGGAACAAAAATTAATAATTCTCATCTGGAAGTAAACTAACCGTGGTTAACTATGACATTGGGACATCGAACACCTCAGCCTACCGTGACCATGGGTGCTTTAAAAAGCTCAAGTGTTCGCGTAAATGTAAGAAATCATTATGTATTATTCTATTTTATTCAGAAATTATATTTTATAGATAAAGATTTTTTATTATTTTATCAATAAAATAAGCAATTCAAATTCGGATGTTATTATTGTTTTAAAATCTCCCCTGGTATCCTATTGATTTTATCTAGCATGATCATTATCATCATCATCATCATTACATCCCTTCCCAAGTCCTTTTTTCAACATAGGCAAACAAAAACCCACAAAAGACTGTCCTGATCACGTTAACCTTTGACTACATGTACGTCTTACTAGGTCATGGTACCTTACTCCATCTAGTGAGAGGTTGCACTATACTTTGCGTGCAGGTTCGAGGCTGCACCTCGAGAACCTTTCAATTGAGTTTCCTGGTGCATTGGACTATGTCGGTTATACTCTGTTCTACTATTTTTTAAAATTCCCAACATAGTCCTCTCTATGGGCTTACCCTGCTCGGAATTTAATATCTTTCTAGCATCATGTTTTTAATTTAATTGTAAGTAATAATATTTTTTAAAATATCATTGTCAACTATTCTTAAATATAACTGGAGACGTTACATTTCAGTGGCTATTGAGTACCTTACTTCGTGAGTTTGGTGCGGCTGTGATTCTTATAAAACTTCTTAGCGGGACAATTATGAGAGTTATAATTAGGCTTGCCAACCGTCCCGAATTTTCCGGGACGTCCCGCTTCTGGGGAAATTTTGGACCGTCCCGCCGTAACCCCTTGCGGGACGCCTTTTGTCCCGGAAATCGGTGCTTATATGATATTAGTATCTATCTCGTACCAACTTCACCTTAGTCGATTGTATTTCGATACCATTTTCAAATGCATCAGCAGAGAGAGTATTTTCTCTCTGTGGAAACGCATGGACAGACAGCAAAAATAAGCTGATTGTTGACCATGTCAAGGCTGAACTACAAATTAACATTTATTTTGATCAAAAATGTAGTAAATTTTATAACCAATGTGTTTTTTTTTTCTCTAACCAATTTGTATGTGGTGTGTTGTGTCCCGCGTAAAATACCCAAGTCCCGGATGTCGAGCTGGGTAGTCCCGGAAATGCCTTTTTTGGAGTTGGCAAGCCTGGTTATAATAACAGTTTTACGATTTTTCACTTTTTAGGTTAAAGTTTTCGCAGCCGTATTTTATTTATGGAAATATTAAAAGGTCTGAAGTATTATTATTTCTTTACAATACCTCTTTATAGTTATCTCTTTGTACCATATTTACTATAAAGACTTCGTGTAGGTGTCGCGGAGCTCATAAGCGTTGACCTAATAATTCCATTGTTTGGTGAGCAAACCGAATTAGATCTTTGCTGGCATTAACGGAATTACTAGTAAAGAAAACGTCTTCAGAAAACCTGGATGTCAACGAAATTAAAAAAGTTATAATTAAAATGCCAACACACCCGCTAGGGCGCGGTGGACTCTTCCTGAATAAACCCTCAAAGTGAGATTATGTAGGCAGATGATACTATGAGACATATTATGTAGGGATTTACTTTTTAAAAGCTTTTAGTTAACTAGCAATGTATGTTTGTTTATAACTCAATGTTTGTTAGGGTCAAATCTTGCAACTGAATTTTAAAGCAATTATCCTCAAGCGATTGAACTGATATTTTGCATACATGTTTAGTTTGGATGACAGTCCATGGTTAGCTCAGTGACGTCATTCTAAATCCAATATGGCGGACTAGTTTTTTTGTAATGTAGTAAATTGATGGGTTTGATTTAATTTAAAGTTTATTTTTTCTTTTTAGAGCATTACAATAAAGCTTGTTTTTAAAAATTTATTTGGAACGAAGTTCTTTATCGGACGGTATGAATTTGGCGGTTGGGGGCTAGGTGACAAATAGTGTAAGATTTTTCCGTCACGGCCCCTTACGGCCCCAAGGCTTAGACGGCCTTGGTAGCTATAAGGAAGCGAGATGGAATAATATCTGTCTCCCTCACACTTTTTCTTATCTTGCCATGAAAGAAATATTATTTTATTTTAAATAACGCTTCATTTTAATAGACTCTAGTAATTCATTTATTTGTATTTGTTAATCAATAATATAATACGTTTAATAATAATAATGTACTACGAAAGGAACTTTGTTCCAACCGAGTGTTCCACGACACTCACGCATGTTTTTTTTACTGTTAATTTATTTGTTATGTAGACTATATTACTCAGACTTAAGTGAAAATGTGGCTTTGATTACGCTTCTAATGAAATACCGGTCGCTTTGTTGTTATTCCAGAAGCTCAAGTGAACGCGGCATACTTAATATTTTCACACATTGTGGCTGCGACAGAGAATTTAATGTAATATATAGATACGTAAAAAGCGTTCGTTTAACTTTATAGCCTGGGCAAAGCTTTGACCTTTAATATTTACAAGTATGTACCTACTACACGTTCTTCCCCAGTCTACTTCCCCTCCTATATGAATTCATAACTTAGTTCTGTCACCCGCCTCTCGGGATTTTGTATAAATTAATGTTGAGAACTGACTTAATTATCTTTTGGGTTGTCTAGATTTCGCGTTCTTGCGTATCATTGTAATTCCTACTAATAAGACAAACAATTGCAAGTAGATCTTTAGTTTCTACAACTAATCAATGACCCTGTACTAGTGTGGACTTCTCTACATACTTTAAAACAAAGTAGCTTCTCGCCGTCTGTACGTTTGGATCTTTTAAACTACGAAACGGGTTTTGATGCGGTTTTCATCAATAGATAGAATGATTCAAGAGGAAAGCTTATATGTATAGTACATGCATAATAATATATTATATAATTCTTCGGCTGGACCGATTTTGATGAAATTTTGGTTGGAAAAGTTGCTCAGAATGGTTTAGATTCTCTAATCAACTTAATTGTACTGACAAGTAACTAATCTTTTCAAAGAACTCTCCCTCTCCACCAGCATCTATACAAAGTGTCAAACGTGTCAATTAATTTTCGAAAGTCCGCCTCAGGCGGCCTCCTTGAAAACATTTTCCTTATTAACTTTGAATTAATTTTCACTTTTAAAATCCTCTCAAAAGTTAATCTTTCCTTTTGTTTTTCAATTTTACTTTTGCAAATGAAGAGTGGCGCTGTGAGAGAAGAGCTGTGGTAGCTCAGGGCTAACTGCTTGGAGCAACCCGGGTTTGATCGCCGCCGGCACCTATGAAATATTAATTGTAATTTTAAGTGCTGATTTACCACGTGCTCGTCAGTGAAGGAAAACATCGTAAGGAAACCTGCGTGTCTGAGAAATAATAAAAAAAATATTCCGAAGACATAATATGAAGTTCGTCAACACGCAGAAATGAGAAGCCTGTGCCCAGCAGTGGGATATAATATATAAACTGTAACTTTAAGTCAGGAATAAAATAGCTTGGAAAGTTCAAAAGTGCACGCCACGAGCGTCATGAGCGTTTCATTTAATTCTGATGAAAAAATCAAATTGTATTCCTGACTTTTAAAATATATTATTTACGTGTTTAAAAATTTAGCGCTCTGTTATTTTAACAGGTAGTGTCACCTACAGGGAAAAAACTTATGTTCACCAAAACAAATCGATTACACGAAGTATAAAATCGATATTGGTTGTATGGTACATTTGTCCTTTGTTTTTCAAGGGCTAAAAAATATGAAAGCGCCTTTAAATGTTTAATAACAATAAAACTTTAAAATTATTTTATTAACAAACTACGCGTACTAGGCTATTGGTATGAAATATGGAACCGGTTAAAGTAATTCTGAAACTAATTAAAAAAAAAACCCGGTCTCGATACGTGCAATTTTTTCGGGAGTTATCGTGACCACATACAAAATCAATATGCGGACGTCCACTTAAATTTTTATCAAACCGTATTTTTTTTTCAAAGTAGTAATCTAAAATGATTTTTTAGAAAATATAAAATGGATTAATTCGAGGGATTTCTTGATATACGGCTACTCATATTATTGTATAAGTGCAAATGGTTATGATAGAGGCATTTAAAACCACAAAATTGCTTGACCTTGACGTGTCGAGAGTAGTGCACTACCTAATAACGCTTAGCGTTATGAAGCGTGCAAAATACGAAACAACGTCAAACACTTTATATAAATGGGTTGTAATACTATACGTGTGAATTACCGAACTTTTTCTTTATTTGCTTACGTTGTTTTTTTTTATAGGATAAGGGTGACAAACGAGCATACAGTCCACCTGATTGTAAGTGGTTGCTGCGGCCTTTAAACATCTACATCTATCCTCTATTACAAATCAAAATGTAGATGCGTTTTCACCCGTGAGGACTAAGATGGAATGCCTCATTTCCAGTAAAAAGGGCCTCCGGCCACCTGCACTCACCAAGCGAAACGCAGAGGTAAACCTCTACTTCACGCTGGTTTTCTATGAGGTCGTGGTACCATCCCGGTTCGAGCCGGGCCATCCGTGCGACAGCAAAAGCTGCCGCGTGGATCTACCACTGTTAAACTGATTTATGTAACCATATCCATACTTTAGGTTATTTTGTTTAATATTTTTTTACTTTAAGTATATACGAATATTTATTATTATGTTTTAGTTATACTAGATTATACTACGTATTTTATTTTGTTATAAGTTTATACGCTGTAAAATAGATAATAAAAAAGCACTTAACCATTTTAACTGTTTTAGAAATATATACAATATGAACTTTGTAAAAGTATGTTTATTGTCATTCATATTTTAGACTCCGGAACTAAGCTTACATTATTTGACAGCTCTGTGAAGCAATTAACAGGTCTGAAAACAGTCTGAAACTATTATTAAAACACACTCGGCCATGTCCCGCTTTTGTCTGTCCAGTCTATTCCCGTGCTCACGAATTCGTTATACGGCTAGTACCACTTCGCTACACTGCGAAATACTCGGATGCGAGAAAGAAACACTTGAGTGCACTTGGATGAATTTTTCCTACAATCTCACTAGCCTAGGTTTAATACACATAAATTTTACTTCCCATTCATTTTATATAGCGTTGGCTCTTCTTTTATGAAATGAAAATAATGTTTAAACGCATTTGTTTGGTTTGTCAAATCAGGTATTTTTAGTATGTTATTATATAGATAAAGCGCATAAAGTAGAGTTTGACTGATACCAAATGACGACATAAATTTTATTTTATTATATTTATTGAGCCATACCCTCGTAATTTTTACGGTATGGTCAATATATGAATACTTGTGGGTACCACTCCAAAGAGCTATCAGAGAAAGCTTGTTAGAGATAGTTATCGTACGTTCTTCACATATTGTTCGTTACAGAACTACACCATTTATAGATAGATTAGTTATGGGCGATGAAAAAATAGTATACAATGACGCATCAATTAACTAAGGAAGTTTTTTAGAACATGCGCCTACACCGAAATCATACTCATTCCTAATGAAACAGCTGTCAAATATCTGGTGGCACAAGAGACCCTTATTTTATTTTACCCTATATTATGTATAGCTGCGAATACGGGATACTATTACCACTGATAGTGTTTCAATTAGTTAACTAAGTGAATAAGAAGCACCTTGTCTTACATCACTTACACGACAACGCGATGCCGCAAATTTCAAAGACAGCGTAACTATGTAAACTTACATGAACTTGGTTGCGTAGTCCCCACTCATCCATCTTACTTTTCAGATATTGCTCTGCCAGATTTTTTTATATATTTTGATTGCTAAGCGTAAATTTGAAAGGGAAAAAATTCAAAACGATATTGAGGTTTCAATGGCGCTTGAAGAATTTTCAGCATTAAAAGCTAAGACGTTCTACTGGAATAGTAAATGTAAGCTAGTAGGTAGATGAAAGAAGGCAGTTAAAACTCAAGGACAGTATACTTAACTAAAATGTAAGTAATTACCATAAGAGCTAACAGAGACTTATATTTACAGAAACATACAACTTGATTTCTTCTATGTTGATCATATAAGTACTAAAAAATTTAAAAAAATCTAAATTAGGAAATCAAAATATATAAACGCGTAATAAAGTATGCCGTTTATAGTACGGTTTACAGACAAAAGATTGAAAAAGTGTTACAGAATGGAAAAGTGCCACCGGAACGCTTAGTAAGAAGAAAAAAACAATTTCCATATAATTTAATAGCTTTCGATGTTGATGTCAAAATAAAGTTATATCGAGGAAGCCCAGACTTCAGAAAATATTAAATTATATGGAAATTATTTTATTCTTTTCAGTTTATTTCAGTTAACGTTTAATTAAAAAAGAAAGAAGAAAAGAAGTTTATTGAAGACGGTATTTTTAAATATTTAATTATTAAATTGTCACGAACTTGTTCAGGAATGTGGTGTCTTTTACATAGGGCAAACAATAATATTAATAAAAACCCGCGTATATGATTTCAAAATGAAGTAAAAAGTATAAAATCCATTAAAAAAAAACTAGTTTCATTCTGCATATAGAATTTGGGTAAATATATGACATCAATTAATTAAAATAATGTTTATATTTTACATCGATTGTTATAAGTTATAATTGATTGTCTGTATCTATCGACAGCAAAAAGTTGGAGGTCGGAATCAAGACTTAAATTAAAAAAAAAAAGTATCCTGCACATATAAAAAAGAACAGTAGTAAGAAAAAACTGATAACAAAAAGCTAGTCCACAAACGCCAATTGTTTTATTGTATCGAGAAAGATTGGCACTGAAAATGTTTTATGCAAATATCGTATTTAAAGAGATGGAAATCTGCCTGTAGGTGTTATTTGTTCTGGCCAGACTGTACGGAAAATAGCTAGAATTCATAACGTAAGCCACGTTACCACTTAACTATACTGCACAGCACTCGGACGCGTCGAGTGCACTCGCTAGAATATCTCTCACGGAATTTAACTCTTTCTTACTTACTTTTTTTTTATTTAAAACATTGTTTATATCTTAATGAATATTAAGTTAGTTAAAAAACCAAATATTTATTATTTATTAAATCCTGTTACATTACGTGTAATTTTTTTTTCATATGATACTCATACAACTGTAAGTCGACCGACAGACAGACATAGGCTCCATAAATTATAAGATAAACTAAAATTAAAAATTTTGTATAACCGACTTCAATATAAATTATTAAGAATAACTCAAAAACTCTTGGTCAGACCTTGATCAAATTTATATGCGAGCACATGAAAAGCACAAGCTTTCAAATAAAAAACGAATCATCGAAATCGGTTTACCCAGAAAAAAGTTACGAGGTAACACACATTAAGAAAAAAAAACACAGTCGAATTGAGTACCTTTTCCTTTTGGAAGTCGGTAGAAAATGATAACAAACCAAGGCAAGCTTTTTGCATCAGATGACATCCTATATATTTTTATTAGGTCATGACATTGAGTTATATGTACTACGTACTAGTGAAGCTACTTCAAACAAAAACTGTGTCCTACTCTATGTTTTCGCGCATGCGCGGGAGTAGTAGTGGCGCATGCGCGAAGACTTTAATTTGATATAAAATAAGATATTAATATAAAATAAATATAAGAATTTAATATAAAATATCTTAATTTCATCTAAACAAACATGTTACATTTCTAAATAAAATGTAATAATAATTATTTTATGGAATTCACAAATCTTCAATTTACGCAATATTTAGTTTGTACGGATTGCACTACAGTTCAGTTGAACATAGTCAATGTTCGGAATGGCTTCTCTAGTACGTAGTACATATAACTCAATGGGTCATGACATTTAGTTGCCAACCTATCACCGCGTTAATGTAAAGAGGCTGCTATTCTAGAACACACCGATTTTTGGTCCTTTGAGCTTTATAGCTCAAAGGACCGAAAAGGAAAGTCAGGCCGGAGGCCCTTTTTACTGGAAATGAGGCATTCCATCTTAATACTCACGGGTGACAACGCATCTACATTTTGATTCGCAAACGAGGATAGATGTAGATGTCTATGGGCCGCAGCAACCACTTACCATCAGGTGGACTGTGTGCTCGTTTGTCACCCTCATCCTATAAAAAAAAAATAGCTGATCCAAAGCAACTTCAAACTTTCTGATCTATTGATGCCTGATAGTTTGCATAGTATTAATTATTTTCTTTAATAAAATAATCCGGAATGAATAGAATAGTTTTATTTTACGATCACTAAATTTCAATTACCATTTCAGTGACATCTTTTCGCTTAGAAACTTCTAATTGAATCAGAAATTATCAATTGTATGGAGTTGATATGAATTAAAATTAGTTTGCTATAATCGAAAAGTTTTCGTTTTAGTTTATAAAAAGTATTTTAATTGATAAGAGGTAAAGTAGATTACAACGCAGTATGTGCAGGCGTCACTTTTCGGTAATGTTTGTGCTGCTAGCCAGAAGGTCTTTCCAGCTTCATCGGACTCAGCCTTTCTATTATAAGGGTGCCGATGACGTTACAACTAATGATGATGTACTGACTTTATTTGTCTGATAGTCAGGTCTCCGATACAGATTTCACTTATACAGACTGTGTGGGGGTGAGTTATCTAACTGCCGCGCCGTCCGAGTGGGGTGTCGGACCCCGGCTCTGACAGACGGGCGAGTTTTAATAAGACGACGTGGCTGTGCTGGTCACGTGCATCGCTCACGTGCCTAACATTGCTATAGCTGCTGGTATAAACGTCCTCTAAATATACACATTTTTTATATAAGTGATTTTCTTGAAGGTCACTAAGTCGTATTGGTCTGGAAATATCACTGGTGGTAGTCGATTCCACAAGGAAGTTGTGTGAAGAAGAAAACTTCTAGTAAATCGCACAGTGCTGGACTGTCAATCATCCAGATGGTTCGAATGGTATCGCGAGTTTTGTCGCGATGTGCGATGGTGAAATTGAGCGGCTGATATTAGTCCGAACAATTCCTCTAAGCACTCCTCCTGGTAGGTGCGATAGAATATAAAACTCCCTGTCGCCAGTGAGTGAAGCCGATCAGAAAGAACTCGCTGACGATTCGAGTCGCTCTGCGCTGGATGCGATCAAGTAGAAGGAACTTGCATTGGGGTGCCCCGGCCCACATCTTATATTTGTAATATTTCTGTGTAGTATGACTTCTTTTCTGCCTAAGATTTCATCTGGGTATGTTTTGAGTTTTTACCTATTTCTGCCACCAAACGGTAGTGTTTTTACTGGCGTGTTCAGGAATTCCGGTCCTCATAGGTGACAACGCACCTGTAACCTTCCTTGTTAAGTGGCGAAGCTTGCGAAGTCACTTATTGATTTCACGATGTCCGTCCGTCTGTCCGTCTGTCCGTCTGTCCGTCTGTCCGTCCGTCTGTCCGTCTGTCCGTCTGTCCCACGATTATCTCAAGAACGGTTTCGAATTTTTAAATTCTGTTTTCAGCAATCGATTACTGATCACCCAGGCATTTGAACCTCCTATTTTGAAACTGATTGCTCAACGGCAACCGTTAGAAACCGCTACAAAGCTGATTGCTTCGCCTCTTTGCTATGCTGTTAGCTTGCTAGGTTTATTTGAAGTTGGTTGCAGATGTCCTTAGCCGCTTACCATTAGGTGAACTGTTAATTCGTTTGTCACTTGAGTTCTATAAAAAATGCTCATATCTCGTAAATTACTTTGTAAATTGCTGTTTTTCACAGAGTTAAATATCGTTAAATAACTCCGAACCGTAGAATGCACTCGTGAAATTCACTGACAATAACATTCTGCAGTAGGCTACTAAAATATTCATGTCTTGCACCATCTTCTTTATACATATATTGTTGAAAAGAATGATAATAATGAAAACATTTCACAACGAATTTTATTTTATTCTATTCTTAAGTAAGTCTTATAATGTTGTATTAAAATTTGTAGTATCTTAATAATACATACATAAACACTCACGTCCCTCATCCAGAGGGGTAGGCAGAGTCTACGGACTTCCATTTGACTGACTGACTGACACACCTCTCTCGCCTTCTTTACATCCATATATCTATGCATACACGCTCGTCGGTTCAGGGTACTCCTAATCTGGCCCATTTTCAATATATACATATACATTTCATATAGATTTGCTTTGTCTCTTTCCTCGTTCATTCTTTCTACATGACCAAATCACCGAAGCATTCCTTTCTTAATCCTGGTCACAACATTATCTTGCAAACCACACTTTTCTCTTACCACATAATTTCTCATCCAGTCATTCAGATTCAGCCTTACAGCATTTATTCTACTCTCGTGCTTCTTCTGCCACATCCAACTTTCACTACCATACATTAGGGTTGGGACTAACACAGCATTATGAATTACCATACGTGCCTTTTCGACACATTCTGACCTTCCACAATAGAGTGGGAGCCCCATTCACTCTATTTCCTGCATTCACTCTTCGTTCTATATCCTTGTCATATCTGCCATCCCTACTAAATGACCATCCCAAATACACAAACTCGTCCACTTGCTCAATCAACTTGCCGTCTATTATTATTTCACATATCGTTTTACTTTCTTCTCATTCAAAAAAAGTTTTATTGAAAACTTTGTAGTAACATAATTTTATTAAATGTAAGGCATTATAATGTAAGATGAATATATCGGACAACCAACATAAAAAAAAAATCAGTCGAATTGTTAATCCCCTTCTTTTTTTAAGTAAAATATGTAACCAAATAGAGAAATACTTTAGGTATTTTTTTCTTTGTCCATATAGGGTGGTTACCCAGCAAAATTGAAGAAAGTTCTGATAGTGACGGCACCGCTGTGGTTTAAGGCGCCATTTCGCATTTTGCGTCTATTCGTGCGGGAAAAACTGCGGGAGCGTGTCCACACCGTGAGCGCGCCTCAGCTGGGCGCCCACGTTCCTCGAGCTAGCCTACCACGCCAGCTCGGCGGTCAGCTCACACCGGACCACGCTGCTTGGTAAGTGCCCGTTACAAATTTTATACGTGGTAGAGCTGCTGCAGCTATAGCTGTGTAGCACGAATGGGTCGGCTCGACCGGGGAAGGATCAAGCTCTCACAGAATTCCGGCGTAAAATAGCAACTTAACACTGCTGTGTTTCGTATGGTGAGTGTAGACCAATTCTATAAAACTAATAAACTAATTCTATAAAATGAAACTCAAATTTTGGTAAGTCGTTTGGTCTTCATTATTCATTCTTCATTCATTATGAATTACAAGCCTACGTACGTAGATTTGTGACTTATGTGATAATGGACATGTGATAATAACCACCGAACACACAGTTCATGTAATGGATATTCCGACGCATAGAATTACACCTATTCACGATTAAGAGTTAAAATGCAGATGCATTATTACTCTTGGAGGCTAAGATGGCATGCCTCAGGGTCTCTATTTCTCGTCACCGTACGCTATATGCTGTTATTTAACGTTGATATTCTGTGACAGTGTGTTCCTTCCCAGGTCGGGCCAATTAGTTCGTGTTGCAGTTTAGTTGAGCAATGTAAAGCAGCACTCGATGCGTGTTTGTTGGTGTGCTTCACTCAAATCATGCGGTACCCATTTTTCGAGTTTTTCCACTTTTCCAATTGAAATTGTAATTGAAATTGAAATTTATTTAACATACATTACATTATAATTACAGTTATTTTTGAGCTCTGAAGCCTGTGTTAGTTAAAACTGTACTACAGGCCTCAGACTTCCCCATCTATTGTCAAAGTATTATAATGTATATTAGTATTATAAAGAAATAATAAAAAAAAAATAGAAAGTAATAATATGGTACTAATTCTATTCTAAGGCCAAGTTGCGTGCGTGCGCGCGCGCGCGCTTGCGTGTGTGTATGTGTGTGTGTGTGTGTGTTTGTTTCAAGTGAATTAAAATTATTTTATAACTCACACCGAAGCCCGCCGCTAACCGCGGTTAGCGGGGGATCTGCTTCCAAGATCATTTTTAATTGTGATCTAGGGTCTCCGGCCGTCCATGGTGTTTGTTCTGTAGGGCAAAACGAAAGAAAGAACGAAAACTTTGAAATTTAAAACGTGCTGTGTTTTGTTTTATAGTAGCTTCCACATACACATCATTAATCTTGTTTCTGCAGCGCTGGTACCTCGGTGGAACTGTTAATCGTAAATAACGCCATATTTTAAGTTTTCCATATTGTAAACAAAACGATGTAAAAGCCAAATCAAATGACGCGAAAAAAATTAATCACTAAATTCGAAACACAAAGAAATACACAAGCCTAAATCTATATCTATACATCTATACATATAAATAAAATTGAAGTGTCTGTTTGTAATGTCAAAATTACAGCTTTTTACTAAATGTATATGATATATATAATATATATAATATATACGGTATGTACTAATAACAAAAATACAATTTTTAAAGTTTTTGTCTGTCTGTCTGTTTGTCCGTCTGTCTGTCGTTTGTTCTGACTAATCTCCGAAACGCCTGGACCGATTTTGACGGGATTTTTACTGGCAGATAGCTGATGTCACAAGGAGTAACTTAGGCTATTTTTATTGTAGAAAAAGAATTAGGGTTCCCCGCAAAAAAATTAAAACCCCAAATAACTTGCGGACGAAGTCGCGGGGAACAGCTAGTTTAAAATAAAATTTGAATTTGGAATTTTTTGGAATTTGGAATTGATTGAACGCCAGATATTTGAGATCAAAGTGGCGAGTTCGACAAAACGACAATTTCATTTGTAAGGACCTAATAGATTACATTCATTGATTCTTCTCCAATTAGCAATATATTTATTGTTTCATCGTACTGAGTATAATAAGCAGTTGTAACTATACCGAATAATGCTTTCTTTTCATTAAAAATAAGAAAAATTTTAATTCTAAGAAAGCATTATACGTAAAAGGTGTGAGGCGGGCAAAACGGGCAATACCAATACTTACGAAAATTAGGGAAGAAGGCATTGATATATGTATCAATGGGCGGAGGGGTGGCATTTTCGGATGTAGCAACTCCGGGCGGCAGCAACCCATGCTACGCAACTGGTAAAAGGATCGATGGTTAACTTAAAAGCACACTGCTATTAAAATATATGAAACAGAGAACGTGCGAATACAATTCGTTCCATGATATTAAAGGTAGCAATGAGACTGTTTTAATGCCTTTTAATTTTATATTTAAAACTAAGGGAATATCACTTTCTATTAAAAATAAGAAAGGTAATCCGAATACAATTTTTTTGGTATACTACCACTACTAAAACTAACACCAGTACACTTAACACCACCACACTAGGAAGATAATTTTCGTAGTTATGTTCATAGAAATATATTTTTTATTCTTGTTAACCTTAAGATATCGTCATAAGCTTAATTCTGTTGTTTGTGTTTAATTTTAGAAAATTATTCTTACGTCCATACTGTACTTACTTATGTCGTGCTCAAAATACGAATAAATATATTCTCCTTCTTTCTTCAAGTAATGAGAAATTATACATTGGGTGTAAGGTTTTCTTGCAGAATGAAACATCATGATCGTAGCAGGCCTGAAGGGCTACCCTTTTTACCACGTTTTAACCCCTTCGCTGTCCCATGAATCATTTTTTTTATAGGATCGGATGACAAACGAGCACACAGTCCATCTTTTTTTTTATAGGAGAGGGGGCAAACGAGCATGCGGCTCACCTGATGGTAAGTGACTACCGCCGCCCATGAACAACTGCAACACCAGGGAGGGAATTGCAGATGCGTTGCCGGCCTTTTAAAAAGGAGTACGCTCTTTTCTTGAAGGTCCCTAAGTCGTATCGGTCCGGAAAAATCGCTGATGGTAAACGATTCCACAAGGAAGTCGTGCGAGGAAGAAAACATCTTCTAAATCGCACAGTGGTGGACCGCCAATCATCCAGATAGTGTGGATGGTATTGGGAGTTCTGCCGCGATGTGCGTTCGTGAAATTTGGAGGCTGGGATTAATCCGAACAATTCCTCAGAGCACTCCCCATGGTAGATGCGAAAGAAAAAGCAAAGAGATGCAACATCTCTTCGCAGCGCCAATGAGTCGAGCCGATCGGAAAGGACTCGGTCGTCGACGATTCGAGCCGCTCTGCGCTGGATGCGGTCAAGTGGAAGGAGCTGGCACTTGGGAGCCTTTGCCCAGAGATGGGAACAGTATTCCATGTGAGGCCGAACCTGCGCCTTGTAAAGTTGCAGGCGGTGTGCCGGCATGAAATACTGTCCCGCTCTGCTGAGCACGCCAAGCTTTTTAGAGGCCAATTTGGCCTTCTCTTCCAAGTGACCACGAAACTGTACGTCACTCGATATGTCGACGCCGAGGATTCCGATACTGGCTGAGGCAACCAGGGGAGTGTCTTGAAACTGAGGAGATACGACAAAGGCGTTCTTTTTAGCGGTAAACGCGCAAACTTGTGTCTTCTGAGGATTAAACTGGACTAGATTTAGTCGCCCCCAGTCCGAGACTTTGTCCAGCAAAGACTCGACTTCAGACACAAGTTTGTTCCGGTACTCGGAGACCATCTGATGGTAAGTGGTTGCTGTGGCCCATAGACATCTACATTTATCCTCGTTTGCGAATCAAAATACAGATGCGTTACTGTCACCCGTGATGACTAAGATGGAATGCCTCTTTTCCAGTAAAAAGGATCTCCGGTTCTCTACACTTAGCATAAGAATCACAACAATGTTAATCTACTATTTCACGCTGGTATTCTGTGAGAGCGGTAGTCCTTCCTCGGTCAAGCCGACCCATTCGTGCTACAACTATACCACTAATATAGCTGCAGCATGGCTCTACCACGTATTTCTATATGAATATTTCTATTGTATAACTATTGTGTCTATTTCGCTAACAAGGAAACTGTTTCTTGTCTGTCTGTCTGTCGTTCCAGGTGGAATCTTGCAACTCAAATTTAGACACTTCCCGATGATTTAGAAACTTGAAATTTTAAACATAGCTCAGAATAGAATGACAACATAGGAATATAAAAGACGTATATTTTTTTTAGTATAAAATTTAAAAAGAGACTTGTATTCTGCATGTCAATGATAGGTTGCAAACCAGTAACAATTATTGTTATGCAGATGAAGCACAATCTGTCCACATTTAATATTCCACATGTAATATATTTTTCTTGTACAATCTTTTCTAATTTTTTGTACTGCCTTTAGATCAGTCACGAGAAGCGCTCATTGGCATAGTTCTATGTAAATAGTGAACATTTCGAAATACAATACAGAAATTGTAGTATTAAAGTTTGCTCGCCTAATTTCTTAACAGTCCCTGCCATTTTATTACGAGTAAATATTGCAAATTAGGAGTTTTCCGTGAAACGGTCCGCTCAGAATAGCTAGGGACTCACTGTTTACACGCTACCGTTCTAATAATCCAGTATATACATAGCGTTTCCTTTGCATTCGTTCACTGTTTCCCCTTTTAGTAATGCAATAGCTATTTTCTGCCCTATATCGTTTGCTACTTATTAAATCCGCTCAGAATTCTATTGGCGCTGTGAACTCTCTTGGGATCCTGTCTTTTAGATCTCTCAAATATTCCTTTTATGAAATTTTAATATTTCATCTCCCTGTGCTTACGTCATAAAACATATTTCCATTTTAGATATTCAATCTGACAAATTTTATTTTAAAATAGTGTGTGTGGTGCATCGAATTTGAATTAAGTTTTATTATTATTTTATACAACTAGTAGTGTTTCAAGCTTTCCCAGAATGTTATAATATATGTAATCAAATAATTTAAAATTAAAAATTTTGTACAACCGACTTCAATATAAGTTATGTAAGAATAACTCAAAAACTATTGGTCTGACCTTGATCAAATTCATATGGGACCACACGAGAACTATCAGCTTTCATATAAAAAAAGAATCATCGAAGGTTCACCCAGTACAAAGTTATGAGGTAACACACATACCGTCTCCTTTTTGGAAGTCGGCAGAAAAGGTTTATGTATTTATTTGTACAATTAGTTTATTTTTAGTAGTAAGCAACATTATGGTATCTTTATTTTGTCGTAACGTTTGTAGTGTTTATTGTCTATTGCATTCGATAAAAGTCTACCGTCGCGACGCTCAATAGAGTTCCGCACAGCGGATGTCACCAGGAAATAACTTGTAACATTGTGATTTTCTCTTTTATTTAGCTACTTCAATTTTGTAATTGATAAGAGTTGTATTTTTTATATTTAATAATTCATATTAACTATTTTAGAATGATATATAAATATTATTCATTATTTTTTATTTTTTTAACGCGTTATTGTACTAAATAGACAAACATATAATGCATAAAGTACACACTCACACCTACATAAAATACATACTGAAACAAATATATATTATAGTAGCGATCCACCCTGGCATCGCACGGGTGATTTCTGGATCTGGACAACAGCGCCACCTACCGGGTCCAACTGTGAATCGTTTAGATCATCCACTCAAGCACACACAAAAACTCATCAAAATCGGTCTAGCCATTTTCGAGTTTTTGCGAGACTAACGGACAGCAATTGATTTTTAGGGTTCCGTTGCCAAATGGCAAAAAAGGAACCCTTATGGATTCGTCATGTCTTTCTGTCTGTCTGTCCGTCCGTATGTCACAGACACTTTTTCTGAAACTATAAGATCTATGATGTAGAAACTTGGTAAGTAGATGTATTCTGTGAACCGCATTAAGATTTATTAGGTTTTTTCCAAGGGTGCTCTCATATAAAGTTGGAAAAAAATTCTACCCCTAATTTAAACAGCAGTCTGTTTACCTTGAGCATGTGCTTAGTCCACTCAAAAGGGTCAAACATTAAACTCGTAATGAAAAGTAAAAAAGTTTGATAATTTTTATAAAAAGTTAATTTTGCCTAGCATAAACGAGATGGCATTTTCTATAGTGGCCTCTTACTACTTCCTCGGGAAGAAATATAGTGATGTATTCCCTGAAGCCGCCACACGGCAACTTTTGTATCATAAAATGAAATAATTAATTTAAAGTTTTTAATTTCAGGTTGGAGCATTGTAGGAATTGTTACACGAACAATATTCAGAACAACAAATTAGACGGCGTTATAGACGAATATGTTATCAGTAACTACATTCCGCCGGTTAAGACGCAAAATGGTAAGAATTAATTGATAATTGAGGACCGTGCTTATTTATCTTAATGGATATTATTAAGATTCACTCGGAATTCACGTCCAAAATATGGTTGAAAACCAATTAGTTAGTCTTGAGATGCAGTGAGGATGACTGAACATGGAGATGAGTGCTCGTGGAAGTAAAATAAAGTGTAGTGTACATTAGTTGTGTAACGATTTGTAAGCGATTGATAATGTTATGACTCTTGGAATTTTTTATTTTGTGATGATTGGTAAGGTTTCTTTGAATCGATATTGTGGAGCTGGTCGAAGAGACAATGTCGTACCGGGCCATGTCGCGCGGCTGATCGAAAGGACATGTCGCGCGGCTTTGAATTGAGGAGTTACATACGGATGAAGGGACAGTGCCGTCCTGTCCATGCGTGGTCGAAGGGACGCATCCGTCCGGTCCAGTCAGGCTAGTCGAACAGAGGGCAGTATTGTCCGGGCCAAACCAGAGCGATTGGTCGTAGGGACATACTAGTTTGTAGTTGTCCCATCCATGCGTGGTCGAATAGACGCACGCTTTCGATTATTGTATGATTGAGGATGTTAGTATATCTACAAGAGATTATGTGTTGTTAAAGCGTATATCTTCTAACAAACTGTTCTGTGAACGTAGTCGAGAGTCTGTGGTGTGAGGTGGTGCGTAACTATCAACAAAAAAATATAGGCATATTTTTTACAATAGAGAATATTTATAAGTTATTAAAAAAGCGTTCCTAGGCTATATATGCTTAAAAGTCGGTTATTTAACTTCTTCGATGGAGACTTTGAATATCGTTGGACTTCAACCTGCTGACTTACAAAACTAGTCGAAACCAGAATAAATAGTAGTACCGAAACCAAAATTGTTCGAAAATAATGTTACGGCCTATATTTGCCACAAAGCTGGGCACGGGTTTCCTCTTATTTCTGAGATGGTTTTAGCACAAGTGTGTCCGCGTTTGTACTGGTATAGCCATGCTGCAGCTATCTTAGTTGTATAGTTGTAGCAAAAATGGGTCGGCTAGACCGGGGAAGGACCACGCTCCTACAGAATACCAACGTAAAATAGCGGCTTAACGCTGCTGTGTTTCGTATGGTGAGTGTAGAGAATCGGAGACCCTTTTTACTGGAAAGAGGCATTCCATCTTAGTCCTCACGGGTGACAACGCATCTGCATCTTGATTCGTAATCGAGGATAGATGTAAAAAAAAAAACAAATATTTAATGTTTTATCGCACATAGAAAGCGGCGATCAGCGAGATGTGGTGAGCTAACCACTTCGTCTCGTAACATGGTTGTCTTAAGAGTATTTAAAGACATTTCAGAAAAATCTTTAAGTAAGTAGTAGCGCTCATTTTCAGCTTAGGAGTCCGTTTGTGTAGGTATAGTTATTCTATCTCCCAATGAAGTTTTGACTTTGTTTGTTGTTAGCCGTGCACGTACACGTTGCGTTAGTGTGCGTAGACCTCGGGATCGCCTGCGCACCAGAGTCAACCAAAGTCAAAACTTCATCGTGCAATAGAATAACTCTACTATTCTCTTACTTATTTTTGTCGCTAAATAACAGTACTTGCACAAACTATTACTTGTTGGTACAAATGTGTGAGATGGTGGTACCCACACAGACGGAATCCTAGGCCGAAAAGGTTATACACAACACCTGGACTCAGTGAACCATAAATATTTTTCATGTTTCCCATGGAATGAATACTAATCCAACAAAATTTCGCACTTTAAATTAATACAAGGCATACAGATGGACGTACGTATATTATGTACATGCGTACACGCGACAAATATTAACCCTTCTGGGACATTTAGGTAAAGTAAAAGTATGGGGAAATTTTGCATAAATGCACTGGAGCAGTCTGGCTGACTCTTATTAACTCCATTACTCTTTCAAAAGCGAGAGAAGACTCGTGCCCTGCGATAGAAGTTTCATCTTATTTTTCACATAACTTAGGCGAGTATACACACTTTATGTAATACCTCGCCTGAGTTAAGTTGACAACAATTGTGTGTGTCCGATAGGTTTAATAGAGCACGAGGTTGCATGTGACATGACCAGCGACCGCGTGACCCGGCTCGGCGACAACCAGACCGATATCATGCACATCAGTGACCCGCCATACACCTGCGACACCAGCCCGCTCAGGTGAGATATCCACGGTATATAACTCCTTATAAATATACATATTAATATTATATTTATCATAAATTGAAATAGTTGACGAAAGGAAAGAAAAACCCTTACAAGTTTAATGTTATAAATGTAAGACGATAAAAATAAAGTAATAAAAACAAAACAATAAAAATAATAACATATAAGAAATGGAAATGAAAGTTAACGCGAGTACAAAGTAAAACGTGACGTAAGACTAAAAGGGGTGTTGGTTGAGCAAGCGGATGAGTTAGTGTATTTAGGATGTGTATTAAGCAGATATAGTAGACATAATAAATATATAGAATGACGTGTAGAATACAGTTTCATCTCACAGAATACCAGCGTAAAATAGCAGCTTAACGCTGCTGTGTTTCGTATGGTGAGTGTAGAGAACCGGAGAGCCTTTTTACTGGAAATGAGGCATTCCATCTTAGTCCCCACGGGTGACAACGCATCTGCATTTTGATTTGTAATAGAAGATAGATGTAGATGTCTATGGGCCGCAGCAACCTCTGGACTGTGTGCTCGTTTGTCATCCTTATCCTATAAAAAAAGTAAATTGGGCTATTCTTCAATCTATTGTGATAAGGCAGAATGAGTTAAAAATAGTACGTATTGCAATTCGCAATGCTATGTCAATACTTGCCTTAATGTATGGTAGTAAAAGGTGGGTGTGGCAAAAGAAGCATGGGAGTAAAATTAATGGTGTAGAAATGCTGTCATTAAGGCTGAATATTGTAGTGATATTAAGGCTGACTGTGAATGATAGGGTAAGATATTGTGTGATAAAAGAAAAATGAGACCAGGATTAAAAATGGAATGGTTCGGTAGTGTGTACACGTAAAAATAATGAATGAGGAAGGAGCGACAAAGCAAATTTAGGCTGCAGAAGTGAATGGTAGAGTCTGCAAGCGACGCCCTACACGGAAGTTACAACTAATTAGATATATTATGTAAAGATGGGCCAAGTTAAGGATAACCTTAACCGGCGAGACCATTATGCGTAGATGTATGGTTGTGGAAGAAGCGAGAGAGGTGTGTCAGGATCGTGTCAAATGTCTCGGTCTATCTCTCTGGGTAACATGCGTGAGAGTTTGTTTTTATGTCGTTTGTTTTTACATGTATTTATTTGATAAACATGTTATATCAATGAATTACAGCAGCTCGAGCTTTAAACAATGTCACTTTTAGGTAAGCGCAAAGAAATATCATGATAAAGTAAATAGCAGGAGGAAAACTATTTTTCACGTTTGTAGCAACGTTTTTAACAGTGATCCGGCGCACGGATGGGCCGGCTCGAACCGGGGTGGTACCACGACCTCACAGAATACCAGCGTGAAGTAGAGGTTTACCTTTGCGTTTCGCTTGGTGAGTGCAGGTGGCCGGAGGCCCTTTTTACTGGAAATGAGGCATTCCATCTTAGTCCTCATGGGTGACAACGCATCTACATTTTGATTTGTAACAGAGGATAGATGTAGATGTCTATGGGCCGCAGCAACCACTTACCATCAGGTGGACTGTGTGCTCGTTTGTCACCCTTATCATATAAAAAAAAGCAATAGGAAGAGAAAGGCATTTATTCGCCGCCGCATAAGAGAATCCACTACCACTAGAAAACGAATGCCTCTCCATTGGCCTACAATAATCGAAATAACTTTTACTACATTTCTTAGCGCTATTGAATGGATTCTATAAATAAACATTTATAATGTAACTAACTGGCCAGGCAGACGTCGTACTGCCCACTCCGACTTTGTCCTGTAAAAACCCTTAAATTACCAATAAAAAATATTGAAGGTCACGTAACGGGGTAAGAACTATCCTATCTCTCAAGCCGAACCAAACTGCACTCAGTGTGCAAAATTTCATTGCAATCAGTTCAGTAGTTTAAGAGTTCATCGCGGACAAACAATGTGACACGTAATTTTTATATATAAAGTTGTGGAGATTATAAGGGATACTCAAATATGCAAATTTATTAAAGCAGTAAAGTCACAGCCTATATAGGTCTCACTGCTGGGCACCGGCCTCCTCTCATTTCTCAGAGGGTTTTAGGACAAGGAAGTGCCCGCCGCGCTGCCCCATTGCGTGTTGGCGAACTTGACATGTTTTTGAAATATTTTTTTCTTGTTTCTCAGACATGCAGGTTTCCTCGCGATGTTTTCCTACACCGCCGACCACATGGTAAATTAACACCTAAAATTGCAATTAACAATTTCATTAGTGCCGTCTGGAATCGAACCCGGTGGCTCGCGTACTGTGAAACTTACAGTGAGCGCTAACCATTTGATCTACCACGACTATTAAAGCTTAGCCTAGCTAAGGGCTTATTTAAGCAGTCTTGTGGACACATTATTATATTACAGAAAAATTGTCAAGAATTTGAATATAAACATTTTTTTATTTTAAAATCTAGTAGCATATTTGTGGTAAAATATTAGCTTTGAATTGTACTCTTTAGTATGCGCAATACGTGCATCACAGTGCATTTTAATATTTTACCACAGGGAATTTATTTCTCGGAAAATAGAACAGGCATTATAAGCTCGCCAAATGTCCTACATTTTTCAGAAAAGTATAAGAAGTCTAGATATTTTTTGGCATCCATTCGTAAACCTTAACGCCTGGAGGAATATATTATATCAGTGGATTATCAACTCGCCTTTCTCATTCGGATGTGATATCGTAAAAGATGCCGAATGCCTATTTAAAAATAATTTAGTGCAGTAATTATGACACCGAACATACGTTCAATAGGTGTGTTTGTATTCAGAATATTATATATATATTCAGACCCTTTTTACTGGAAAAGAGGCGTTCTATCTTAGTCCTCACGGATGACAACGCATCTGCATTTTGATTCTTAAACGAGGATAAATGTAGATGTCTATGGGCCACAGCAACCACTTACCATCAGGTGGACTGTGTGCTCGTTTGTCACCCTATCCTATAAAAAAAAGAATGTACTAAGACTAAACGAACAAACAGTCGACCTGAAGGTAGGTGGATAATGTACGAAACATAGCAGTGTTAAGCTGCTATTTTACGCTGGTATTCTGTGAGAGCGTGGTCCTTCCCCGGTCGAGCCGAACCATTCGTGCTACAACTATACTACTAATATAGCTGCAGCATGGCTAGGCCACGTAAAAACTGGTCTGGTTCAGTTAATGTTAATGGTTAGTAATCCAAAATTACGTTCATAAAGGTTCAATATTGATGCCGGAAATTAAAGAGCATGAACAAAAGCACACCCTCGTGCTTACTTTTTTAAATATGATAATATCTGGGCATTGAGATCGAAGGTAGCATCGAATGTGATGTCAGATAATTTATAGGATACAAATAACACCTACTCGAAAGTATACCCCGTTGGATTAATCAGTTTATGAGAACGTTGCGTCAGAAGTAGGTTAATGTTTTTTAATTAAAAAGAAATTAGAAATGTACGCAGCAGCAGAGACGAATTTATCCTCGATGCCAAATCACGGCTACTTAACAATAAATTAGTATGTATGCATAGATATATGGATGTAAAAGAAGTGAGAGAGGGGTGTGTCAGTGTTCAGGATCATGCCAAATGGAAGTCCAAAGTCTTTGTCTACCTTTCTGGGCGACAGGCGTGAGTTTTGTTTTGTTTGTGTTACAATTTAATAATTGTTGTACATTTTTTGTGTATATTGCAGAATTTTTTTCAATATAATATTACAGTTTTAGTGTAATTTTCATTTAAAAAATGTGTAGTTTAAGTCTAAATAAATAATCCATCAATACAGTATGTATACGTTATGCAAAACAAAATATTATTTATATGTATTTTGTTTTGTAGTATTATGGTAAAAATCGAATAAACAATTAGCAATAAATTCCGTTAATCCAACCCGTCCGATGTGGATAAACGAACACACGTTTCCGAGTATATGGATCCTCAGCGTGGCTGTTTAAGGCAGTTAACCGGAATAAGCGGTTCATTGTGCACTTTAAAATAAAAGCGCGAATCAGCTTTATGTTTGACGTAGCCTTAACACTCTTCTTGCTTTATTTTATTTCTTTTGGGACTGGAACTCACTAACAAGACGAATTATGCGGTGTTAGTAAACGCGTTGTGCAGCTCGTTTTACAATAACTGGGGCAAGAGGAAATGTGGTTTATTTTATTGTGCTTCCTTTTGCACTTAAAAGCAATGTTAATATTCTTTCTAATAAAAAGTAATCTATGTACGTAAGGATGACAGATTATTGAGTTGCGTATTATAAAATGTAGGCATATGTGTGTTAAATTTAACTAAATTGTTATTACCTACATTGATTAGTTTTTAGGCTTCTGTACCCAAAATGTAAAACAGAACCATTTTAATGTAATTCTGTTATCTGCCTGTCCGTCTTTCCTTCGGTATGTCACTGATCTCTAGTTCATAGACTGAATAATTACCATATCTGAGATTTAAATATTTGGTGTAGAATGTTGACTCAAAATCGAACATTGGATTAGAAGTTCATTTAAATTATTTTTAAGTTGTGTCCTAATAAAAAAAGAAATTATTACCCCTAACATGTGGGTGTCATTCTAGAATATACTTTTTATTCTTTTCGGTCTCCAGAAATAAAAAAAATAGGGGGGCGTCAAAATATACTGTTTTAGAACGTCTTCTATACTATCTCAAAAACTCAACTATTCCTAGCTAGTTTGTATTTTATATAAAAAAAACAAAAATACTGAAAACATTATTCATAGTGTAGTTTGTAAGCTGTGACCAAAACAAACGCATCTATTTTTTTTGAAAAAGTTCTTTGGTATAGTATGCACTATATTTTGTATCCTAAAGACTTTCTCATTCTAAAATACCTCTTTTATTATATTTTGATTATAAATACAGTGTGCTAGATTTAAGGATTAAATTCGGATGTGGCGATACTTTGTGTCATATGGGAATCTATATTCCTCGTATTTTATATACAAATTCATAACATTTTTTTCAAAGTTTAATTATAATTATGTATCTTGTTGTTAGTGACTTAATCCCATTCCTGTAGAAATCTTTGGATTTTTGATCAAAAAAATGCTACGAGTAGTTTTGACAGTCCTCTCTTGATGTTAATCTAACACTACACAAACAATTCTGAAGAGACCGAAACAGGTGAAAATCTGACGATGCAAGGTCAGGACTAACAAGTGTTGCCCAAACAAGCTCTCTTAATTTTTGCTCAGTGTCCAAAGATATGTGTGGTCTGGCGTTATCATGATGAAATACCACTCTTTTTTCTGTTAATCAATTCCGGCCGTTTTTTCTGTTTCTTGCTTGAGTCTCATTAGTTGTTGGTAGTAGAGATCCGAATCGATAGTTTTGCCCGGTGGTCAAAGCTCATAATAAACGATGCCCTTCCAATCCTACCATACACACAGCATCACCTTATTGCGTGTTAATCTGGGTTTCGCTACAGTCTGTGGAGCTTGACTAACCTTTGACCATGATATTTTTCGCACGTTCTTGTCGTAGGTTATCCACTTTTCATCACCAGTGATCAATCTTTTCAATAACGGTTCGGTTTCATTACGTTTCAATATTCGTAGAGAATGGCAAATGAGTACATGATTCTTTAGGTTTCTTTCAGTGAGCTCGTGTGATACCCAAGCTTTTTTGTCGAGATTTTTTGTATAGCTAGACTTTTTCAAATGGGTCAAAACTGTTTTGTGGTCAATCCTCAATTCCTCGGCTATGTCGTAACTACTAATATGCCGATTTTGTTCCACATTTTCAAAAATGGCATCGACTTTATCCGTAGGGCGATCAGAGCGAGCTGCATCTTTGACATCGAAATTCCCGGACTGATAACGTTTGAACCAACTTTGTGCTACTCCTACTGACACTGCATTAGTTCCATAAACGTCATAAATTTTTTTCGCGGCTTGAGCCGCATTTTTCCCCTTTTTTGTAATAAAAAAATTTCATCAGTTCAAAATTAAATCAGAATTAAATAAGATATATCTTTGCTTACAGGCACTCTCACGGCTACAATGGTGATATGAAGGGCGGGCACATCAACTCCGGCGACGAAGACGACGCAGATTTGATAAGTAAGTTCTGTTTATAGATTTGATCGATGTCTTCCTAGTTATAACTAATACTTCTAGATGTGAATTTTCTTCACCGTAAGAAATGGATTTTTTTACTCTTGATTTAAAAAATCTTGAAGACTTGTTAAAAATATAGTTTCCGTCAGGGTTTTATTTACAATAAACGAGAAAACGGTGTCGCAGTTTGTTTAAGACTATAAGCACGTAGACAATAAACGGTTTTAAATCACTGGTTTGAACAACATTCGAAAGGATTGCGGTATACCCAATAGCAGCTGTAACCTAAGTTAAAACGTATCTTATTTTCTGAAATGTGAAGTAATTAAACAAAATTTATTAATTTTATGTTTACTCTGATTATAAATATCTTATGAGTAGTATTAAACCATGTCCAATTGGAATAATTGACGGCTTAGTGACACAGAGGGTTAGCAATGAGTTACAGCGTTAAGCGCCGCGGGTTCGAATCCCGCACGGAACAAGTATTGGTATGGCCTACAAATAATTGATCCGGTCTGGATGTTTGTCCTTGTGTAATTTATGTATGTGAACTGCCCCTCGATATAGGAGAAAATTCTAGTGTGGAGGTATCGTTTTTTTTTAAATAGACAGTTTGAAAAGAGGTCATAATATGTATTACATACTCAGTGGTAATATAGGTTAAAAATATTTGCCGTGGACAAATATGTAATCTATTTACTATATTGTATTTAAAAGTGTCAGTTGATTTGACACTTTTAAATTGACCTTGTTCCTAAGCTTTGTTTTTACTACAGAACACAATTACTCTTTATGTTTTTACTATTTGTGGTTATGTGATTATATGGACGTAAAGTTTTATTTTTATGGAGGAACGGACATTTCCTATATATAATAATAATAATAATAATTTATGGGATATCACATTATGGGTGACGGGCAAAGTGACTGCGGTATGTGTCTATATATAATATATATATTATATATAATATATATATTATAATAATATAATAATTGTAATAATAATTACTGAATTACGTTGAATTATATACGATGACGAAGAAAGCTTCTTTGTATTTTCTTAGTTATGAGCTATGATTTACTACTGACTTCAAAAAGGAGGAGGTATTCAATTCGACTCTGGTTTTTTACGTGTGTTAACTCATAACTGTTTTCTTGGTGAACTGATTTCGATTATTCTTTTTATTTGAAAGCTGGTGCTTCTCATGTGGCCCCATATAAATTTGATCAAGGTCAGACCAGTAGCTTTTAAGTTATCCTTGATAATTTATATTAAAGTCGGTTGTACAAAATTTTTAATTTTACCGCTTGTTAAATAAACATTTTTAAATTCAGTGTAGCGAGTCGACTGCGTCAATTCTTTTCGAAGTGTAAACGAGCTAGGTATATTTGCTAAAACATTCATTTGCAAATATTGTCGAGTGAAACTGAACTCCGCATTTAAGCTTTGTGAATTACTTTGTTTGTGCTGTTGTTGGTTTGTGTGCATTACCATTACCATTAGAGTCTATTAAAGTCCACTACTGAACATAGGCCTTTCCCATAGAATGTGTCATTGGGAGAATATTTGCCATAGCTGCCACGCTTGGCAAGCGGGTTGGCAACCGCAGTTGTTTATGTTTATTCGTTATCAGGAAGACGCTGCTGCCCATCTGATTTCTTACCCTCCGTCGCCTCTTACGACACCCACGGGATGATATGGGGTAGTGGACATTCTTACACTGCCCCATACACGGTAAATTGTGTGCGTGTGTAGTGCTTATTTTAATAACCTTAGTTAAATAATGACCAAACTATGGAATTAAGACAAAAATTATATTGTTATATCCGGAAATTGATACCATCTATCCACTTTGTAACCTTAAAGTTCTATTTATTTTGTTTAAGAGAATTACAGAATTAATTTCATTTAAATCTAATCACCTATTCAGATAAGCATTTTCAAATTAAGTGTGAAATAAAATTGTTTTGAAGACGATTTAATTATTTTTCTCAAGATATGCAAGGCAATAAATTTACTCATGCACGTGCTTTGTATACAGACATCCTTTTAACACGAACTAAAATGTTTAAGCATGGAATTTGACAGATAGCAAAAGTCAAATTTCGCGAAGACTGTGGTGCCGCGGGTAAGGGTCTTATTTCATGACAAAGACTTTAAGCCCAAGACTACACGTCTAGTACGCGTATTGTAAACCGTTTGGGTTACAGCATTACACTCAATTTGCTTAACTTTTATATAAAGTACTTAATAAGTGTTAGCAATTATCACTTCATGGACTTAAACATATTATATAACAACTAAGTAGCATTACTAAAATATATAATGCGCCGCCTTATGGACATGAATGGTCTTGTAGTACGGTGTATAATTGTTTAAGAAATAAGTTGCCACCATCTGTGTTTCCATCCGATTTCAATGTGGGTGTCTTCAAGGAAAGAGTGATGTCTTAAAGGAAAGAGTGAATAGAATTTTGTGAAGTCAGTGCGCTTCACCATCTTAGGATATATCACCACTTACTATCAGGTGGGATTGTAGTTAAGCGCTGACTTAGTATAATATAAAAGAAAGAAAGTGTGGAAAATTTTAGAACTAACAACGTATGTCCAACCTCGAAGATGTTTCGGCAGGCACTGAACGGGTGACCACCGGAGCAAGCGCAAGCACTAAAATGTTTGATTTTGTTATTTTATAAAATAAAAAAATCGACTTTATAAAATAAAATAAAAAGTTTTCGCAACCTAACCTTAAAAGTAATGAAGCTTTTAATTTGATATAACTTTTACACGGCTTCATAGAATCTCTGCAAGGTACACGTTTAAATACCCATCTGTTTAATGTATATGTAATGTAAGTACCTTCACGATTTTTTTAGCCAATTATTGTGATTTGCGTTTTTATTTAATATTTTTATTTTTGTGTGATGATTACATTTAGATTAGATTTACATATGCTTAAAAGAGTTAAAAAGTACTGCAGCATCGCCTTAAGTCGGTATGATTTACTTCGGTTATGTAACATCAACGCAATTTTATATAAATATATTTTAATGGAAATAACTTACGTGAGTAATTGCTTTTTATTTACGTGTAACAAACAAGGTTGAGTTGATTTACCTTAATGTTTATCGTAAAATTATCGTTTCGGTAAACATCGTTGTTTATTGTTCAGTTTGATTGACGCGAAATTAAATTTAAATTAACAATGTTTGGCAACGTTTGGGAAATTCCAGTTATTGAATATTAAAGTTCTTTTTATTTGTACTTGCGTATTTAGAAACGTTAGTGTGTTACCGCACTAATCGATCGATAGAATCGATCGATGGTATAAATGGATTAGTCGACGTTGATCGAGCTGCTTGACTATTCCAAAACCCGCCCCGCTCCACCGACCGCTGTTTAAAATGTCGTCTAGATGAATTTAATCTTTGGCATTAAAAAACGGTCGCATTCAGAGTCTTCTACGTTTAGGTCTCCGTAATAATAATATGAGCAAGAGGGTACAGGCCAAAAATAACGCGTTCTTTTTTGAAAACATTTTAAAAGATACTGATGATGATTCCACAACCACATCGATTGGTCGTCGATCGATGATTGAACAACGGTTTATCGACCAGTATCCGTCGATCAGCTAAAGTTACCGCACCAATCGATCGACATCGATCGACTTCGATCAATGGTATCGATCGATTCGTGTAGTAGCACGCCTTTTGTTTTTCTGCGAAGTGATTATGACGAAAACAAGCTGTGTACCAACCCACACTCAAGGTCAAAATTAAGTTGCACATGGCAAAATAATGCTTAGTCTATACTAATAGAAAACAATACTAACATAAGTCGCGATCAATATGAAACAAAATGAAAATATTATCTATGTTGAGTTAAAATATCAACATCTCAAAATGAACTTGACGCAAAACTACGCCATGCATAACCGTGTAGTGGCGGTGGCAGAATATCCACTATCCCATATCGTCCCTTGTGTGTCGTAAGAGACGATATAGGGAAACAAATCAGAAAATGAGCAGCGTCTTCATAATAACAAATAAAAAAAAATGCGGCTGCCAACCCTATGAGGCAATCTATGGGGAGACCTATGTACAGCAGTGGACTTTTATACGCTGTAATGGATGGAACTACGACATATTGTTGTAGATGGCTATTCACCCCTTTCACGCCTCGAAAAGATAAATGTATGTACATATTACTCTTTGGAAATGTTTATAAAATATTTATGACTTAGCTTCTAGTAAGCTCATAAGGTTCTATGAATATTTATGCTTATGTAAACATACCTGAGGCGTGTTTAAAAGTTATTTATATAACTTCTCCATACGTAGGTGTGATAATAATCTATGCAAATGTGATTAACATTATAAATTAAAATTAGTTTGGAAAGATAACATTATTTTTACTTGATAAAATCAGATATTAGGATGTAATAACATAAAGATAACATTATTTTCAATTGATAAAATCAGATATTCGAATGTAATAAGACATGTTTTTAGCAAGTCGACGAATTTACAGGAAACACCAAAGTCGTCTATTTTGTTTTATTTTAATTTATGATTGGGATATGAAAAAAGTTAACAGAAGATGCGATACCTTTGTTGTTAAAAAATATTACTTTATATTTGACACTTGAAAGGAAGGTGGTATGGTAGAATAAAGAAAGTGTAATCAAATATACATATATATTAGCAGGTACTATGTTAGTATATCTTAAACACTATCCGCCAAATTTTACTTACTTACTTATCGTCACGCACAATCCCTGACGGGGTAGCCAGAGAGAACAGATCGCCAAGTGTCACGATCCTTACATACCTCTTTCGCTTCTTTCAGATTCATTATCTTCTTCATACATGCACGTCTAGGTATCCGAGTACTCTTGACCCTCCCCTCTTCGAGCAGTTTGCTCACATGGTCTTCGAAAGTTAGTCTCTGTCTACCTCGACACCTTTTAATATTAACTTTCGCGCTATATATTTTCTTCACCATTCGGTCTTTCACTCATTCGCTCAACGTGCCCAAACCATCGAAGCACGCCCTTATCAATTTTTGTGATAAGGTCATCTTTCAAACCTGCCATATTGCGAATCTCTTCGTTTCGCTTCCGGTCGGCCATGGTAACGCCGCACATTTTACGAAGAGATCGCATCTCCACTGCATTCAACTTGCTTTTATGCTTCTTCTGGCATACCCAGGTTTCGCTGCCATATAACAAAGTCGGTACCAACACTGCGTTATGTATTGCAAGGCGTGCACTCTTCACTACGCCTTGCCTTTTGACTAACGCAGTCAGGGCACCATTGACTTTGTTCCC
Source organism: Parnassius glacialis (assembly GCA_033319125.1). Classification (NCBI taxonomy): domain Eukaryota; kingdom Metazoa; phylum Arthropoda; class Insecta; order Lepidoptera; family Papilionidae; genus Parnassius; species Parnassius glacialis. The sequence goes on along the minus strand of JAVANC010000028.1, from coordinate 32,755,470 downwards.
GGCAGCGACACGCCTGTCCACATCTAAATCACATCTTCCATCCCGGCTAAAAGCACTCCCCAAGTATACAATTTCATTTAAATTTTAGGGATGCAATAGGCACGTAGTACATCATACGTCTTACTCTTTGCTCCAGTTTCACGTCTTTCTTAGTGTGACTGAACTCAAGCAAAGGAGGGTAGCTTATCGACATCTATCGGCCGCCCTGAGACCGTTTTTGAAATGTCCCATAGTCGCCTCTTACGACATACGTGGTAGAGTCATGCTAATAGTATAGTTGTAGCACGAATGGGTCGGCTCGACCGGGGAAGGACCACGCTCTCACAGAATACCAGCGTAAAATAGAAGCTTAAAACTGCTGTGTTTCGTATAGTAGTACTTCGTAGTCGAAGACCCTTTTTACTGGGAACGAGGCATTCCATCTTAGTCCTCACGGGTGACAACGCATCTGCATTTTGATTCGCAAACGAGGATAAATGTAGATGTCAATGGGCCACACCAACCACTTACCGTCAGGTGGACAGTGTGCTCGTTTGTCACCCTATCCCATAAAAAAATACACGAGACGAAATGCCGGATTCTCTTACTCCGCCATTCGACCTTCACTAACACTAATTCACACAAATCTTTTTGAGATCCCTGTGAACGTCGGTGCGAATACGAAACCGCACACATGATACAGACTAAAACGAAGCACTCACAGTAACTCGTGACGCTGCGAGAGACGAGCGATGGTACCCTTCGCGAACCACTTCCGCATCTCTCGAACATCTACATTTGTTTTTTCTTTTATTTGATTTACTTTTGCCGGCGTCAAGTAATAAGAAATTTTCCTTTATAATATTTTGTTTAAAGAACATCTTCACAATATGCTCGTGCGTGACATTGCGAAGTTTTTGGGAGATTTTGTCGACAGTATCTCAAGTTTGGAAGGCGCTTTAGCGAACACAATAACTCAAGTTTTATGTCAAAATCGGAGCACTTGCTTCGTCGTTTCCATTAATAGTTAATATGTGCAGACAATTCTTACGTAAAATCACTTAACTTTTACTTATCAAAATCCACTTCAAATCATAATTTTAATTAAAATAAAAACCGGCCAAGTGCGAGTTGGACTCGCGCACCGAGGGTTCCGAATAAATCCGTAGGTATATAAGTTTAAAATTATTAAAAATATTTTTATTATATGATGTAACTAAAAATTTATGCTTTTCGCAATTTTTCCTTTATCTGTGCTATAATACGTTGCTTCGTACCAAATTTTAAGATTCTGAGTTCTCGCGAAGTAGCCTGTAGGTTTTAATTCCCTTGCTAATGTCGAAAATTTGCGGCATAAACGGCTGTATCTTTTGATTGCGTTGGCTTAGAAGTTTGATTTTTTTCACAACTCCAAGGGACAGTAGACTTGAGTATTTGCTATGAATTTCAGCTTGATACCTCCACGCGTACCTGAGAAAAAAAAGGGTCTTCACAGACAGGCAGACGGACAACAAAGTGATCCTATAAGGGTTCCGCTTTTTCCTTTTGAGGTACGGAACCCTAAAAAAGGAATAGTCCGCCGACAGGGATCGCTTCACGGTTTTGCCTGTTATCCTTGTGCAGGGTTCATCAATTTTACTTATAATATCCAAACAGAGTAGGCACTTACACGACCTTAGACCGATAAATATAGTCAGAATACTACCTATAATTCAAGTGACGCATAAACCATACTCAACTTATGGTGAAAACACACACTCATGCACATGCACATACATGCAACTAAAATTAGTTGCAACCAACTACATGCCGATAAGGTGAATATGTGTGCGCAAATGGGTGTCTTATATTAATTTGGGTATGGTTTCGGCGTAACTTAATTTTTTTTACATACGATAGTGGTGACAAATAAGCACGCAGTCCAACTCTGTGTCCAATGCTGTGGTTTATAGACATTACATCTAACCTTGATTATGAATCCAAATGCAGGTAGAATACGTCGTCACACCTAAGAACTAAGATGGTATGCCTCGTTTCTAGTAGAAAGGGTCTCTGCATACAGCAGAATTAAGCGGATGGTTCACGCCGGTATCAGTGACAGCGATGTACTTCCTTGACCTATTCATGTTACAACCATAATATAGCACCAGCGAAGCTTTGCCACGTATAAAAATATACTCTTAAGTACTTAGTTTGTTTATCAGTCTCAGGTCGTGTCGGTCTCGTGGCAATAAGGTTTGGTGCGAATAATACGAGTTATTTTTTTCTTTTTATATTGTAGGTTTTTTATCAAACTGAAATGGCAATCTCATCATACTTTATAATAATTATTGCTAAAACTATAGAAAAAAATATGAAAGTATAATTATGAGTACTAATTAAATTACTAAACTAAAAAGAATAAGTTTCCTTGTCGCCGATACCAAAGATGTGAAAATAATTATTCCGTCGCTAGTAACAAACCGGAATAACTCTCTTGACATGGAAAACATTGATTGTACTTGGCAGCGCGCGGCACGTGGTCGTCGGGCGAGGCGTCGCCCGGGCTGTCGGACGAGGAGTGCGGCGGCGGCGGCGCGGGCGAGAGCGCGGCCGCGCTGCTGGCGCGCCTGCGCGCGCTCGGCCGCCGCGGCCTCGTCGCCGAGTACGACGACATCCGCGCGCGCCCGCCGCACGGCACCTTCCACCACGCCAAGTGAGTACCGCACGCACGCACATGCGCTCATATACACGCACACACACGCACACGCAAACACACACACACACACACACATAAGCGCGCGCACGCGCACACACACACAGGCACACATGCGCACGCTGTAAATTTCGCAGTAAGCGAGCAACCCGGATTCGACCCCCCGCCGGTACCATCATCATCATCATTATCATTACAGCCTTTCATAAGTCCACTGCTGAACATAGGCCTCCCCCAAGGAATGCCACAAAGCACGGTCCTGAGCCACCTGCATCCATCGACTTCCTGCATGTCTTACCAGGTCGTCACTCCATCTAGTGGAGGGACGCCCTACACTTCGCCTACCGGTACGGGGCTGCCACTCGAGAACCTTTCTTCCCCATCGGCCGGTACCAATGGAATTATAAATTTCAATTTTAAGTGCTGATTTACCACGTTCTCAGCGGTGAAGGAAAACATCGTGAGGAACATATTTATCTAAAAGAAACTGGTAACATAAGAGTAAATAGTGATAGCGTTTTCTCGGTCACGTGAAACAAATTCAGTGTGATATTGTCGTAAACAACGTTCGCAGTTCACAAAACAAAGAACTATTCTTCTCGTCCGTTTGCAATCGACTAAAGGAACGCAATGTATTAAGGCCGCAGCGCTCGTCGATTAATATACAAAGAAGTCTTGGCCTCCACCTCATGTGCTACTCCACATTATTTGGACGTAGTACGCGATAACCCTGAGTCATTACGTTATGCTACAATGTTCCTTAAATTATATCCGTCCTAAATATTTACATTGAATACCTGCAGATTAAACAACATTTCAGAAGCAGGATTGATGACTCGCAAAGTCTGATCTTTTTTGCATAATGACTTCCATTTGACACTCATCGATTTAACTACTTTTTGAGAGTCCCGGAAACGATCATTTATTATGATTGTCAATATTTACGTGATTGGAGGTTTCAAATGATGGCCGAAGCTTCAGTTGAAGGTATCATATCAGTATCATTTTGTGCACTCCTCAGTCAATTGCTGAACTGTTTTTGAAGTCACATTTCAAACGCAGAATTTCTTGCAAAAACGATTGTCATTTGCTATCATTGAACGTAATATTTCATGTTGCGTTAATTGCCCCCATACATAATTTTCTATATCTTCCCTTATATTATGGCCTTTATGTCACATTTTAGAAATCTTCTAACAAATAATACTCAGTCAGACATAAGTAATATCTCGCGTGCCAAATGTGCTCCTTATTTCTTATTTCATTTTGTAATATGTTACAGTCAGGACTGTTTCGCAGTCACAACTACTTTTGAGGAGACAAAACAGTCAAAAGTGATTTTTGATTGCAGACTAAAGTCAAAAGTTGTTATGGCTGAAAAATATCGGTTAAAATAAGTTTCATATTTTACAAAAATTTTATTGCCAATCGATTTTAAGACAAACTAATTTTTTTAGTCAATACTAGATTTTTATAAATCTGACAGGACAAACACCCAACTCGGTGCTTGTCTTATCACTTTGCGGGGCCTCGGAAGCACACTAATGTAGCCATCGCAGTCGTTTGGCTAAGAACAAATTGTAATTACATCTCACACCACATGAACCACGTTCTTCAATATAATATATGTAACTATGACACCACATGAATTCCACTTCACTTCCGTCACATATCGAAAACCCATCTCATATTTTAAAGTGCGTCTCGTAACATCATGTACGTGTACATGTTTTATTTCTAAAGAATTGCTACAGAGGATAAATAATCATGCATCTCTTCGATAGATTACCGAGTAATGTGGCGAAGAATCGTTACACGGATGTGCTGTGTTACGATCACTCGCGCGTGCTACTGTCGCAGACCGACCCCGACGACCCCACCACAGACTATATCAACGCAAACTACGTCGATGGATACAAACAGAAAAATGCGTTCATTTGCACGCAAGGTGGGCACATTTTATTATTTGCAAATTTCATTCATCGTTATCATCATGACAGGACATCAGATATCCACTGCTGTACATAGAATAAATAGAATATAATGATTATTCAATATTGATTATTACATAATACTTATTCAAAGTTTCAAAGTCATTTTTATTTATCACTGGTTCAGAAAATACCTCTGTCCTGGGAAGAACCAGCAAGAAACCCAGCGGGACTTTTTTTAAACATAGTTTCATTTCACTTAACAAGAATTTTGTTTATACAATTTTAAATGAATTTTCATAGAATAGAATAGAATCATCGCGAGCGATCACCTTATTCCCAGGGGTTATTTTCATTCATGTATTTCTTGATATTATAATAACTTTTTTTGTACAATTTTTCTTTAATAAAACATTTAAACTTGTTTATTAACAAGTTTGAACATTACCTGGGATTTTGTTGTAAAAGCTTATACATTTCCTCATAAATGGATTACTGACTCTGTGGAGTCTAGTAACTGGCATTACAAGCTTATATTTGTTCCTAGTGTTTAAGGTATGCACATCCTTATTTTTATTAAAGCTATTTATGTTTTTATGTATATACATTACATTTTCATAAATATATTGCGATACCAAAGTTAATATGTTTATTTCTTTAAATTTTTCTCTGAGGGACTCTTTACAATTTAGGTTATAAATCGCCCGTACGGCTCTGTTTTGTAAAATAAATATAGCTTTAATATCAATGGCATTACCCCACAGCGAAATTCCATAAGACTCTAATCTAGCTGTCTCAACATCTGTGAGACTTCTAATCTTTCTTGCAGCATATGCTGCAGAACTAAGTCTGCTTGCTAATTTAGGTATATAGGGGCCCCATTGAAGTTTCGCGTCAATAGTAATACCAAGAAAAACAGTGGTATCCACAAGACTCAACTCCTCCCATTTAAGAGCACATTAGTATTCGAATGTTTTACATTAGGTATTTTAAATTTAATACATTTTGTCTTATTGCCTTTTAAGAGCAAATTGTTGGCTTCAAACCAATGTACCTACTAATTTTGATAGAGCATTATTTACATCGTCATAATTAATTGACTGCCGTTTGAGTTTGAAAATGAAAGAGGTATCGTCTGGAAGTAATACTATATCGTGATTGTCCCCTTCAAGATAAGGTAAGTCATTAATATAGATTAAGAACAGGAATGGGGCAAGAATCGAGCCCTGAGGAACCTTTACCATTGATCACGACTTTTTGAGTTCTGTTACTTAAATATGAAGTTATAAATCTAAGCGCGAAATTTTTTACACCGTAATGTTGTAGTTTCCTGATTAATGTCTCATGATGAACATAATCTAAAGCCTTGGAAAGATCACAGAAAATACCTAAAATACCTTAGCTTAGCTTAGCGGCCAGCCTCCGCAGAGTCTACTTCACCTGAGGATGCCTCGTGTAGAGGAGAAACACGTGTCGTATTTTCGAGAGTCGTGTGTCTTGCCTAGTGTGGTGGTGCTGGGGATGGTAGTGCTGGGATTGATAGCGACGGGTATAGTGCGTGCGATTGAGGGAGAGTGGGAGGTCCCCTTAAAATTGGGCAGGACACGTCATTTTCTTTCTTTACGTCGAAATAAGCAAATTAGTTTATAAAATGGAAGGTTTTTTACCATATTACATCTAAATCTCTCTAGGCATTTTGCATTAATAGGAACAAACACAATTTTCTCAATTACCTGTTTTTTGTGTCATAGGCGTCCCACATAGATTTTCTCATATATTTACATACAATGCGATTTAAATAAGAATAGGAACGTCAATTAGCTCGAATGACCGCGATCTTTCAACTGTCACTTGAAAAGTACGGTTTGCAAAGAAAATAAATTTTTCACTTTTATATTTATATAACTGAGTCTTAGTATTACCACAGAATAAATAATACTACAAGAACAGAAGAATTACTCTCTAGCAGCAAAATTGCAAGTTTAAACCTAGTTACAATGTAGCTAATGTTCATAATACTTTCCACGCCTCGGATGCGACCTTCGTTAAAATATCCTACCGATTCTTGCGGCGCGCGTATTAAATCAAAATGCACCTTACATCCGCGTGCGAGTCTATATCACTTAGCTCGTTACGTGCCTTTGTTAAGGCCGCTCCTACTGTAGGGTAGATGTTGTGACAAAACAAATGGAATCTTTTGTATTAGTTGGTAGTAAAATACACTTTATTTTTTATAGGAATAAAAATTATAATGATAAATGACTTACTACCAAACAAACTTAGAAGTTAAATAAATAAATAATATAATTTAACAAAGTATCATCAAAGGTGCTCGGTTGCGCTATCGCTCGTTTATGCTACCATCGGTATGTACACGAGTGCGTGCAGTGGGGTGAAAAGTGATACATCCTACCGTTGGGAGGACCCTGAACGCTCTGATAAGATGTAGTTTTGGGCAAAAAATATCGATATATCGAAATAACGCTATTTTCTCATAAAATATCGATATATATCGTCGATATTTTTTATCGCGATGTATTGATATTTATTTTAGAGTATTGAATTCGTATCAGTTTTGATATATTTTAAAATATTGTATTAATGGACAAAACATAAAACAACAAAAGGAGCTCTACAAAAGCATTCATGTGTGTGGTTGTCGTTTTTTTTTCGTCGTCCAACTGTCAGTTATATTAAATTTTGGGTCTTATCTTTACATCACGCAAATGATGACGATATATCGATAATTATTACGTGATTTAAAATATCGATTAGATATATATCGATATATTTTCCCTTGCCCATCCCTAATTGGATGACGTTTGCGCCAGTGTTGCCTTCGTAAAAATCTGAGTAACCGTATGTCACGGTCTGGTTTGCCGTATTCTAAGGAAAAATTAATAAAATGCCATATTTTTAATTATTTATTTCAAAAATGTGTTTGTTTCATCTCCGTAAAGGTTTCTTGTAGTTTCTATCACTTCAGATTCATCTTTATCTAGCGAGTATTTGTCATTGCTTCTCATTTTGTCGCACATGTCGCGCAAAATCTTAAACTTTGTATAGCTTCCTTGATTTTGAATCAGTTATCTTGTTAATAAAGTCTTATTTACCGTCGAAGTTAATAATTTATATCGCACCTTGTTCTTCATGTTGTTAACTTGACTGAATATCCTTTCACAGTTGCGTTACTGTGTGGCAGACATAGAATGTCTAGGGCAAACTTCGCTAAAGTTTTGCAGGCTGTTGTATAATGGATCTTTTTCCAAAATTCGTGAATGGGTGCGTACAGATTAAGTAACATGTTGTATAACACTTTTATAACTTATTTATTGTTTAAGCGCTTATTACATTATCCAATTTTTAGAAAATCTAATTAGGAACCTATGTTGGAAGCTAGTGATCACATTACACTAAATTGAATTCTAAATCGTGACGAAGCACATTCGTAAAAGAGTATCGACGGGGTTGCACGTTTGATCGATGGCGCCGTATTTATCAAAGCAGCAGAAAATAGGACTTGCCTTAGCCGTGGTGGGAACAATGGATATTAAAAAAAGAAAAAAGAGAATATGCTGGGTTAAGGAATACTTGTAATTGTATTTGTAAATATTTAACAACACCTTGAAGCCCTCTTGACGCATTGCTTTTTTTAAATAGCTTTCATCATTTTTATTATACAAATAGGGCATTTACCCTATACAGGTCTATAATTTGTAATAACACCTCTTTTTCTGTGGACATGCTGCCACACGAACCACTGCTCAATTCTGTCGCTTCACTCGCCCTCGCAAACAAATGTCGCACGCGCAGTCAAGACATCCACTTAGGTCGAAGCGTGGGCGCCGACTGGTCGTTCTAAATCGTAACGTTGCGATTACACTGTCCTAAATTGTAGACAATTTAGAAAGTAGAGCGGTCGGGACCTCCAACTTTAACTAAATCGGATCCTAACTGTTCTAACTATGATTACACTTTCCAACTTCCCAATTAGATTTCCTAAAAATTGAATAATGTAATAAGCGCTTAACTATATTATTGTTTATGTAACATAATGTCCACATTATGTTACATTGTTTTTCAACATTGCAATATATAACAATACTGTACACATTAGAATAACAATGCAATGTAACAATGTTATATGACATTGTCCTTTGTCGTTCTGCAGTGCTTTTCACAATATTGACGTTTTGCTAGCTGCAGCAACTCTTGTACTTTTAAATAATAAAAACAACATAGATACTGGTTTCGTCCCAAACAAACATAGTTTATTGACTAGAGAAAAATACTCTCGAGTTATACGTTATATAACATTTTATAACATTCAGTCTCCACATTACTGAAACATTGTTTTATATATATATACTAGCTGTTCCCCGCGACTTCGCTCGCGTTTTAGTTTTTATGTTTTTGCGCGGAACCCTAATTCTTTTTCTAAAATTAAAGTAGCCTAAGTTACTCCTTGTGAAATCAGCTATCTGCTAGTGAGAGTCCTGTCAAAATCGGTTCAGCCGTTTCGGAGATTACCCGAAACAAACAGACAGACAGACAGACAAACAAAAATTTTAAAAATTGTATTTTAGTTATAGGTACCGTATTTACTATCATATGCATTTAGTAAAAAACTGTAATTTTGACATTACAAAGAGACACTTCAATTTTATTTATTTGTATAGAGTATAGATGATATGTTATATAATATTTACGCACCGTAAGGTCGAAAATTCGTTGACATCAGGTAAATGTCCCCACTCGTCATTTCAGGTAATTTTTAATTTTGACACTGTTGGTAGTTTCTGTTGCAAGATTGACGGAAAAAAATCTTTATTACTGTAGCGCACAGCCTCTACAGGTGGCAGATATTTGAGAAGCGGAAGTATTTCTGTACAAAAATTATAACGCTTCCGAATTTCGTTGTAGCTTGCAACTAGAAAGTCTCGGCAACGAGTATAAAATTCTGCCAGGTGCTCTTTCTGGGACGAGGACGTTTTTTGAGTTTCACGCATGATTTTAACATCCCAATACATTTGGGTTAGGAAATATCGAGAATTTTCTGGTTCAATGGAGCATATTTTAATTTGATAAACGTATTCTGTGGCCATGTAACATTGCAAGAGATCTTTTTGTAGCAGTTTCACACTATCATCCAGTCTAGAATCCGTTCCTTGGAAATACTCATTCATCTTAACAAATATAGGTAATATCTATTATAAAAATATGATATAGTTTTATTCGTTTCATTTATTACACTTGTGAAAAAACGTTTCTTTTCACTTTATGGGGCAATTGCCGTATTTTGTGATACAGCAATAAGAGGTCAGTCGCATGCCGTATTTTCTGAAATATACGGCAATTTCCGTATCATTAGCAACGCTGGTTTGTGCGCACTAAATTGTAGTATTTTGAAAATAATCGTATAAAATAATTAAGTAAATAAAACGAGCTAAAAAAATTAGTGTTACCTGTATTTTCATAAAATAATTATAATAGTTATGTTGTATTTAAATACACTTAAAAATAACATTTAAGTAGATAGTCTTAAAGATTTTATGGTTTTGTTTTTAATATTAAATTTCAATATTTTCATAATATGGCTCTATGTTTTACTTTAAAATTATATATTCCGTTATAATAACGCTTAAAATAATGTATTATAGCTCATTATAATGGTTGTATTCGATCTGAAAGATAACTTTGATGCATATTTTCGTCAAATACTATGGAGGGATTGCCTTCGCTCTAAGAAAATCCGTCTTGAATAAATATAATTTTGCGTTGTAATGCACTAAATAAAGACTTCATATTTCTTAAACTGTAATTTTCCAAATAATCTGCTCACATCGCTAAGATATCGCCTTTGAAATAACCTTAAAACATGAAGTTTTGGACGAAAATCGCGTGCACTCTTTTTAATGGGCGACAGCATTCACTTACCGTCAAATGGAGTGTGTGCTCGTTTGTCACGCTTATTCTATAAAAAACGTTGGACGGTTGTGCAGGTCCGCTGCCGAAAACGTTCGGCGACTTTTGGCGCATGGTGTGGGAGCAGGGCAGCCTGGTGGTGGTGATGACGACGCGCGCCACGGAGCGCGGCCGCGTCAAGTGCGGCCAGTACTGGCCCGCGGCGGCCGGCGCGCGCGCCACGCACGGCGCCTTCGCCGTCGCCACCGAATCCGTCGACGCGCACGAGGACTACGTCGTGTCGCACCTGCTGCTCACCGACCTGCGGGTGAGCGCACACACACACACACACACACGCTACCGTGTCATCATTACAGCCCATCACAAGTCCTCTCCTGAACACAGGCCTCCCCCAAGGAATGCCACAAAGCACGGTGCTGAGCCACCTGCATCCATCCATCGACTTTCTGCATGTCTTACCAGGTTGTCACTCCATCTAGTGGAGGGACGCCCTACACTTCATCCGCCGGTACGACGCCGCTACTCGAGAACCTTTTTCCCCATCGGTTGTTGTTTCTTCGAGCTATATGGCTGGTCCATTGCTACTTCAGCTTACTAATCCGTTGGGATATGTCGGTCACTCTGGTTCTACTGCGGATATCCTCATTTCTAAGTTTATCACGCAGAGAAATACCGAACATAGCTCTCTCCATAGCTCGCTGAGCGACATTGAGCTTCCTCATACGGCAAGCATTGAAGGAAAACATTGCCATGTGTGTTATTATATTTTTCTAAAATAATTATTACATCTTTGGTTTGTAAATGGACGTAATTTTCGTCATCAGCGCCCCGAGGAACCGTAAAAATTAAAACTATATCGATTTTAAAAAAATCATGTCCGGCGTTTATAAAATTTAAAATGGACCTTAAGTATTGTAATAAACAAAAGTTTTTGTTATCTTGGACAGATCCTTTTGTTACCATTGCATGCCTGCCATTATATTAAAGTAAACTCGACACAACAGTTTATTATTTTTGTGACGTTTGATTGAATCCTAGTAAGATGACAATTACTTGTATATCCCAGAGTATACAGTGGCGTGACTAGGCGTGGGTGAAGTGGGCCCTCGCCCACGGCCTCACACATAACGGTGCCTCGCGAGGCCCCTTAAAATGCGATGTCCCTAGACTTCAGCACAGATGACTAATTAATTTGATCACTTTTACGCTCGAAAAATAACGTCACAAATTTAAAAGCATGTTTGTTTGGAGCCTTGTAAGAACCCCCCTTAAGTGCGACTGCGAGGTCGCTGTAAGTACCTTCAAAGAACACGAACGTTAGATTGGCGGAAAACGAGACTTGTCAGGAATTAATAGATATGAGTAAGTAAGTCGTGTCAAAGCAAGTTTGGTATGATAGATCTATTGGGTAGATCTGAGAAACGAAAGAAAAGGGGCTTCGCTGATGCGACTTCGCCCACGTCTATATCAGTCTTCGCTACGTCTCTGAGAGTATAATATGTTGTACGAATCAATTTAATCAATCAAAACATTAAAACCGTGTCAGCTTTAAGATGTGTCCCGAACGACCTAAATATTGGGTAGACAATCTCAAGTTGTCTGCTGTGCGACAACTTGAGCTGTCTGTTCTGACTTCAACGTGCAGACCGTTTTCCAGCGAGAGAACGGTGTGGACGAGGGGACGTGCCTTCGTGCATGGCGCAATGATCGCCAGAACAATTTTACTTCAGATTGGAGAACCGAATATTACACGCACTATATCTTTAGTCATCTTTCATCAGACTTTGTACAGTTTTAGTTTGTAATTATTATACTGAGTCTTTTCCACCTCGTCAAAAGGCAAACATTGTTAATAAGCGATCTCCCGGTTTATTATTGAAAAGTGTATACTTATCGTACAATTCTAGATAAAACCCGTATTACGTTATAAACGAGTGTCAGTTCAGTGTACCTATGTTGTGAAATCAAACGTAGACGAAGTAAATACAGTGATTTAACGACCCGAACAGTTCAATTACTGTGCAAAAATCAGTCGGCCGCCATAACGGTTGCTTCGCCGGGCAAGGCAGTACATCAGGTAATAAACAGTGCTAAGCGCAAATTACAGTAACAACAACGTGGATTGTAGTGTATCAGCTTCTGAGCCTCTTGTACCTGAGGATAAACATCACCCAGCTTTTTGTTGTGATGTCTGGATTTGTAAGCAGAAGTCACTCAGCCAAAACACCAAGTCCCTTAAGTTGTTTAAGTCAGCCAATTATGATGATATAAATCATGCTTTTTCTAACATAGATTGGGATGAATGTTTAACTTCGAATGATATTAATGATAATATTAAAACTTTTTATAATATAATTAATGATATTATAATTAAGTTTGTTCCAGTCAAAGTTATTCATACTAAAAATAAGTACCCCATGTGGTTTAATCGAGTACTAATAAAAACAATTAATGAAAAATTAAAATATCATCGGAAATGGAAAATATATGACACACGGTCATAATACATTTAACTAATACAATTTAATAATACATACAACTGATTATAATACATTTAGACTACTCAGAGAAAGGCAGAAGGTGTTGCAGGAGGAGTGTTTTAATAATTTTATATCTGATGCTGAATCTAAGATCTCTCACAATAGTAAACACTTTTGGGCATATGTTAAATCAAAATGGAAAAATATAAATGATTTACCTGATTCACTGTTTATTGGAGATGTTAGGTCATCTAGCGGCGAGAACATATGTGGTTTGTTTAATCAGTATTTTAACTCGGTATTTGAATCTCATAGTCAGTCCGATCAAGATCATATAGATGTCAACCAAGTAAATAACCTGATTAATCTCAACTACATTTTTATAGATAAATCCAAAATTGAATCATCATCACCTCAAAAACATTAATATTAATAAAGGCGCTGATCCTGACGGGCTTCCTCCAATTTTATTGAAAAACTGCTACAAGCAATTATCCGAGCCGCTTTGCAGATTGTTTAACCTTTCATTGAAAACGGGAGAGATGCCATATGCCTGGAAATAGTCTTTTGTCCATAAACAAGATATAGAAAATTATCGTCCGATATCCAAACTTAATACTATCCTCAAGCTTTTTGAGAAAATTGTGTATGATGCTATATACCCCACCATCAGACCCGCCTTGTTGACCGAGCAGCATGGTTTCATGACTAGGAAATCTACAGAGAGTAATTTATGCGAATATCTTGATATTGTTCACAAAGCAATGGATGCAGGGCTGCAGGTGGATGCCGTGTACACCGATTATTCCAAAGCTTTTGATAAAATATCTCACGAAATTCTTATCAAAAAACTAGACCAAATCGGTGTGCACGGTGACCTCCTGCTCTGGCTAGCATCTTACTTGCGTAATCCTACTCAAGCGGTAGCAGTCAAGGGGTACTGTTCTTCGTTTTTGCCAATATCTTCGGGTGTCCCCCAGGGCTCGCATCTCGGTCCTCTTTTGTTCAATATATATATAAATGACGTTCTTTTGCAATTCCAACATTCTAACATACTCCTATTTGCTGATGATAAGATTTTTAAAATTATTAAAAACGAACATGACTGTGAGCTTATACTCATATTGTTCAATTAATCTATTGTTTTTAAATATAAAAAAAATGTAATGTTATAACATTCAGCAGGAAAAACAAACCTATAGAATTTGATTATAAAATAAATAATGAATCGATAGGTCGAGTAACTGAGCTGCTCCCGCTGGGCGTATATTTGGATCAAAAATTAGTATTTAAATCTCATATTGATAAAATAGTTAACAAGTCCTAAAGATGCTTGGATTTGTCTTACGAATTACTAGACTTTAAAAAACCCTAAACTCTAATTATTTTGTATAACTCATTGGTCCGCTCAATATTAGAATATTGCTCAACAGTTTGGAATCCTTAATATTTATATAGAGTCAATTGAAAAAATTCACAATAAATTTCTGAAGCATATCCAATTTAGATCAGCCGGTGATGCCACTATTTTGTGTAGATTAACCTCTGACTAAAATCTCGTCGTACAGTCAGGGCTCAGATGTTTTTATATAAAATCATTCATAATAGGGTCGACTCCATACCACTTCTAAGTGAAATAAATTTCAGATGCCAAAGGATAAGTGCTAGAAAGAAACTTTTATTTTGTACTTCTACAATGCGCACTAAATATGGCAAGAACAATTTTATAAGTCGTGCATGTAATTCTTATAATAACATTTTTTCAGATGTTGATGTATTTTCTCTGTCATATGGACAGTTTAAAAAGGAAATTGAAACTGTAATGGGTAATAGTTAAAATTTATATTTCACTTTAATATTACATTTTACTTTAACTTAATTTTAGTTCTACACACCAAAGTATGTCATGATGTTCGCTTGTTGTCGATGAGTTACTTAACTGTGGAAACTTTATTGTTAATTGTAAGATTAATATGTGTTATGTATTAGACTAAAATTATGTATTTTTCCCTTGAAAATAAAATAAATAAATAAAATACTGTCCACTCCAGTCTTACTAAACGTCGTAGTTGGGACGACTGGTATTTTTAGACTTTTTATCGGATAGGGTGACAAACGAGCACACAGTTCACCTGATGATGGTAAGTGGTTGCTGTGACCCATAGACATCTACATTTATCCTCAATAAAGAATCAAAATGCAGATGCTTCATCACCCGTAAGGACTAAGATAGAATGCCTCTTTTCCAGTAAAATGGACTGTGGCAATAGCCGCTCTTACAGCATGTATGGGGCGAAATGGAGTGGTGGATTATGAGTGACGGTGTCAGTGTGAGTGCAGTGTGTATATATGTGGGTGCACGGCTTGCAGACGGAGCAGACGCGGCGCGTGTGGCACGGGCAGTACGTGCGCTGGCCGGACTACGGCGTGCCGGGCGGCGGCCGCGCGCAGCCCGTGCTGCGCTTCCTGCACCACGTGCGCGCCGCGCAGCGCTCCGCCCTGCACCAGTCAGTCCTTGTTGCTACTCCTCGCGCTCGCACACTACACGCACTGTACACACACGCACGCACACACACGCACACGTGTGGCACGGGCAGTACGTGCGCTGGCCGGACTACGGCGTGCCGGGCGGCGGCCGCGCGCAGCCCGTGCTGCGCTTCCTGCACCACGTGCGCGCCGCGCAGCGCTCCGCCCTGCACCAGTCAGTCCTTGTTGCTACTCCTCGCGCTCGCACACTACACGCACTGTACACGCACACGCACACACACACACGCACACGTGTGGCACGGGCAGTACGTGCGCTGGCCGGACTACGGCGTGCCGGGCGGCGGCCGCGCGCAGCCCGTGCTGCGCTTCCTGCACCACGTGCGCGCCGCGCAGCGCTCCGCCCTGCACCAGTCAGTCCTTGTTGCTACTCCTCGCGCTCGCACACTACACGCACTGTACACGCACACGCACACACACACACGCACACGTGTGGCACGGGCAGTACGTGCGCTGGCCGGACTACGGCGTGCCGGGCGGCGGCCGCGCGCAGCCCGTGCTGCGCTTCCTGCACCACGTGCGCGCCGCGCAGCGCTCCGCCCTGCACCAGTCAGTCCTTGTTGCTACTCCTCGCGCTCGCACACTACACGCACTCGACACGCGCATACACACACACACACACACACACACACACACACACACACACACACACACACACACACACAACGTACTTCACACACACTCACCACCCACATTCCACAAATTTTACATACACTCCACGCACTCTACACTACACACATTCCACATCCTCCATATGGTATGTATATTCACACTCTCTACTCACTTCACACGCTGCACACACCACTCCCTCCAAACATATTATAAACTCAACTCACTCCACACACTCCACGCACTTCACTCACTCAAAATATACACGCTCCATGCACTCTACATACATATCACGCATCCCACACACTCCACATACATACTCTACACACGCTCAACGCACTCCACACACTCTTAATACACTCAACACACTCCACGCGTTCAACGCATTCTACAAACTCTACACACGCTCAACGCAGTCCACACACTACACAAACTCAACGCACTCTACGCACTCCACACACATTACGCACTTTAAACTTACAGAAGTGTACACAAATATAAGAAAAATTAATGACAACACATACCTACATATCGTACTATAATTTTAAACATAAACTTAAAAACAAAATAAATTAAGTAAATAGCATTCATAGTTTTCGCATGATTTAATACTTTGAGCCTTCCTCATATTATGCGTGCCTGCGTGCGTATTTGCGTGCGTGTTTTTTCTATTTTTTAGGATAAGATCGAATATACACAATTTTATCCAAATGCCGATCGACTAACAGGGATGAAAAACACTTCTTATTTGTTGTATATATTTCCCTTACAGCTTAGGAGACAAGTGGGCGGGACACAGTAGAGGACCTCCCATAGTTGTCCATTGTTCAGCTGGCATCGGTCGAACAGGTCACTTTTTCAATAATATTTTTCTCTTGAAATTTCTTTAAAAAAGATGATAAAATTGACACCTATATAAAATACAACATAATCGTATTCCTATGAACATTATTTTAAATAAAATAAAATAATCTTGTAGGTTTTATGCTTATCAAAAATTTCTATGTATACTACTAGACGTACTCCGCGGCCTTAATACATTGCGGACTAAGTTCTAGACGTACTCCGTGGCCTTAATACATTGCGGACTAAGTTACGGCCAGTTCTCCATAACTTCTACTTACTTCTAACATTGTTTTTTAAACCGAAAACGTTGTTTTCGACAACCAAATACTCATTTTGTCACTAAGAAAACACTGTCACTATTTGTGTGCGCACTTTGTTTGAAGTTTATTTCAGATAAGTATGTAAACTGTATTTAGTATTTGCCTAAAAACAGTAACTGTCGTAAATGAGAATAGAACTGTGTGGCATATTTACCCTGCTAGCGCTATTCCAAGCGATGATATGCTAGACAATTAAATAAATAAAAAAATAAAAATAAAATACAATGACACAGTTTTTGTTCTAACTTGCCGATCTATCCGAGTATACATAGAAGTCTTCATATTTAACTAACACGTTTTGTGATCCGCATAGATTGTCCTAACATGTAACTTTTGTTCTATTTTGTTCTATGTTATATATAACTCGCCGCCTCTGAAATCGGCCTCAACGTTTCCAGGCACTTTTATAACGCTGGACGTGTGCACGTCGCGGCTGGCGGCGGAGGGCACTGTGGACGTGCGCGGCACAGTGCTGCGTGTGCGGGCGCAGCGCGCGCACTCCATACAGATGCCCGAGCAGTACGTGTTCTGCCACCTGGCGCTGCTCGAGTACGCGGTAAGTGCACCGCTCCGCTCACTTCCTCACTCACTCACTGTGGACGTGCGCGGCACAGTGCTGCGTGTGCGGGCGCAGCGCGCGCACTCCATACAGATGCCCGAGCAGTACGTGTTCTGCCACCTGGCGCTGCTCGAGTACGCGGTAAGTGCACCGCTCCGCTCACTTCCTCACTCACTCACTGTGGACGTGCGCGGCACAGTGCTGCGTGTGCGGGCGCAGCGCGCGCACTCCATACAGATGCCCGAGCAGTACGTGTTCTGCCACCTGGCGCTGCTCGAGTACGCGGTAAGTGCACCGCTCCGCTCACTTCCTCACTCACTCACTGTGGACGTGCGCGGCACAGTGCTGCGTGTGCGGGCGCAGCGCGCGCACTCCATACAGATGCCCGAGCAGTACGTGTTCTGCCACCTGGCGCTGCTCGAGTACGCGGTAAGTGCACCGCTCCGCTCACTTCCTCACTCACTCACTGTGGACGTGCGCGGCACAGTGCTGCGTGTGCGGGCGCAGCGCGCGCACTCCATACAGATGCCCGAGCAGTACGTGTTCTGCCACCTGGCGCTGCTCGAGTACGCGGTAAGTGCACCGCTCCGCTCACTTCCTCACTCACTCACTGTGGACGTGCGCGGCACAGTGCTGCGTGTGCGGGCGCAGCGCGCGCACTCCATACAGATGCCCGAGCAGTACGTGTTCTGCCACCTGGCGCTGCTCGAGTACGCGGTAAGTGCACCGCTCCGCTCACTTCCTCACTCACTCACTGTGGACGTGCGCGGCACAGTGCTGCGTGTGCGGGCGCAGCGCGCGCACTCCATACAGATGCCCGAGCAGTACGTGTTCTGCCACCTGGCGCTGCTCGAGTACGCGGTAAGTGCACCGCTCCGCTCACTTCCTCACTCACTCACTGTGGACGTGCGCGGCACAGTGCTGCGTGTGCGGGCGCAGCGCGCGCACTCCATACAGATGCCCGAGCAGTACGTGTTCTGCCACCTGGCGCTGCTCGAGTACGCGGTAAGTGCACCGCTCCGCTCACTTCCTCACTCACTCACTGTGGACGTGCGCGGCACAGTGCTGCGTGTGCGGGCGCAGCGCGCACACTCCATACAGATGCCCGAGCAGTACGTGTTCTGCCACCTGGCGCTGCTCGAGTACGCGGTAAGTGCACCGCTCCGCTCACTTCCTCACTCACTCACTGTGGACGTGCGCGGCACAGTGCTGCGTGTGCGGGCGCAGCGCGCGCACTCCATACAGATGCCCGAGCAGTACGTGTTCTGCCACCTGGCGCTGCTCGAGTACGCGGTAAGTGCACCGCTCCGCTCACTTCCTCACTCACTCACTGTGGACGTGCGCGGCACAGTGCTGCGTGTGCGGGCGCAGCGCGCGCACTCCATACAGATGCCCGAGCAGTACGTGTTCTGCCACCTGGCGCTGCTCGAGTACGCGGTAAGTGCACCGCTCCGCTCACTTCCTCACTCACTCACTGTGGACGTGCGCGGCACAGTGCTGCGTGTGCGGGCGCAGCGCGCGCACTCCATACAGATGCCCGAGCAGTACGTGTTCTGCCACCTGGCGCTGCTCGAGTACGCGGTAAGTGCACCGCTCCGCTCACTTCCTCACTCACTCACTGTGGACGTGCGCGGCACAGTGCTGCGTGTGCGGGCGCAGCGCGCGCACTCCATACAGATGCCCGAGCAGTACGTGTTCTGCCACCTGGCGCTGCTCGAGTACGCGGTAAGTGCACCGCTCTGCTCACTCACTCATTCACTCACTTTCAACTGGACGAGTGCACTCCACACAGTTGCCCGAACAGTACGTGTTCTGCCACCTGGCGCTGCTCGATTACGCGTTAAGTGCACCGCTCCGCTCACTTCCTCACTCACTCACTGTGGACGTGCGCGGAACAGTGCGGCGTGTGCGGGCGCAGCGCGCGCACTCCATACAGATGCCCGAGCAGTACGTGTTCTGCCACCTGGCGCTGCTCGAGTACGCGGTAAGTGCACCGCTCCGCTCACTTCCTCACTCACTCTTTGTGGACGTGCGCGGCACAGTGCAGCGTGTGCGGGCGCAGCGCGTGCACTCCATACAGATGCCCGAGCAGTACGTGTTCTGCCACCTGGCGCTGCTCGAGTACGCGGTAAGTGCACCGCTCCGCTCACTTCCTCACTCACTCACTGTGGACGTGCGCGGCACAGTGCTGCGTGTGCGGGCGCAGCGCGCGCACTCCATACAGATGCCCGAGCAGTACGTGTTCTGCCACCTGGCGCTGCTCGAGTACGCGGTAAGTGCATCGCTCCGCTCACTCACTCACTCACTCACTCACTTTCAACTGGACGAGTGCACTCCACATAGTTGCCCGAACAGTGCGTGTTCTGCCACCTGGCGCTGCTCGAGTACGCGGTAAGTGCACCGCTCCGCTCACTTCCTCACTCACTCACTGTGGACGTGCGCGGCACAGTGCTGCGTGTGCGGGCGCAGCGCGCGCACTCCATACAGATGCCCGAGCAGTACGTGTTCTGCCACCTGGCGCTGCTCGAGTACGCGGTAAGTGCACCGCTCCGCTCACTTCCTCACTCACTCACTGTGGACGTGCGCGGCACAGTGCTGCGTGTGCGGGCGCAGCGCGCGCACTCCATACAGATGCCCGAGCAGTACGTGTTCTGCCACCTGGCGCTGCTCGAGTACGCGGTAAGTGCACCGCTCTGCTCACTTCCTCACTCACTCACTGTGGACGTGCGCGGCACAGTGCTGCGTGTGCGGGCGCAGCGCGCGCACTCCATACAGATGCCTGAGCAGTACGTGTTCTGCCACCTGGCGCTGCTCGAGTACGCGGTAAGTGCATCGCTCCGCTCACTCACTCACTCACTCACTTTCAACTGGACGAGTGCACTCCACATAGTTGCCCGAACAGTGCGTGTTCTGCCACCTGGCGCTGCTCGAGTACGCGGTAAGTGCACCGCTCCGCTCACTCACTCACTCACTCACTTTCAACTGGACGAGTGCACTCCACACAGTTGCCCGAACAGTACGTGTTCTGCCACCTGGCGCTGCTCGAGTACGCGGTAAGTGCACCGCTCCGCTCACTCGCTCACTCATTCACTCACTCACTTTCAACTGGACGAGTGCACTCCACACAGTTGCCCGAACAGTACGTGTTCTGCCACCTGGCGCTGCTCGAGTACGCGGTAAGTGCACCGCTCCGCTCACTCACTCACTCATTCACTCACTTTCAACTGGACGAGTGCACTCCACACAGTTGCCCGATCAGTACGTGTTCTGCCACCTGGCGCTGCTCGAGTACGCGTTAAGTGCACCGCTCCGCTCACTTCCTCACTCACTCACTGTGGACGTGCGCGGAACAGTGCGGCGTGTGCGGGCGCAGCGCGCGCACTCCATACAGATGCCCGAGCAGTACGTGTTCTGCCACCTGGCGCTGCTCGAGTATGCGGTAAGTGCACCGCTCCGCTCACTTCCTCACTCACTCACTGTGGACGTGCGCGGCACAGTGCTGCGTGTGCGGGCGCAGCGCGCGCACTCCATACAGATGCCCGAGCAGTACGTGTTCTGTCACCTGGCGCTGCTCGAGTACGCGGTAAGTGCATCGCTCCGCTCACTCACTCACTCACTCACTCACCTTCAACTGGACGAGTGCACTCCACATAGTTGCCCGAACAGTGCGTGTTCTGCCACCTGGCGCTGCTCGAGTACGCGGTAAGTGCACCGCTCCGCTCACTCACTCACTCACTCACTTTCAACTGGACGAGTGCACTCCACATAGTTGCCCGAACAGTGCGTGTTCTGCCACCTGGCGCTGCTCGAGTACGCGGTAAGTGCACCGCTCCGCTCACTCACTCACTCACTTTCAACTGGACGAGTGCACTCCACACAGTTGCCCGAACAGTACGTGTTCTGCCACCTGGCGCTGCTCGAGTACGCGTTAAGTGCACCGCTCCGCTCACTTCCTCACTCACTCACTGTGGACGTGCGCGGCACAGTGCTGCGTGTGCGGGCGCAGCGCGCGCACTCCATACAGATGCCCGAGCAGTACGTGTTCTGCCACCTGGCGCTGCTCGAGTACGCGGTAAGTGCACCGCTCCGCTCACTTCCTCACTCACTCACTGTGGACGTGCGCGGCACAGTGCTGCGTGTGCGGGCGCAGCGCGCGCACTCCATACAGATGCTCGAGCAGTACGTGTTCTGCCACCTGGCGCTGCTCGAGTACGCGGTAAGTGCACCGCTCCGCTCACTTCCTCACTCACTCACTGTGGACGTGCGCGGCACAGTGCTGCGTGTGCGGGCGCAGCGCGCGCACTCCATACAGATGCCCGAGCAGTACGTGTTCTGCCACCTGGCGCTGCTCGAGTACGCGGTAAGTGCACCGCTCCGCTCACTTCCTCACTCACTCACTGTGGACGTGCGCGGCACAGTGCTGCGTGTGCGGGCGCAGCGCGCGCACTCCATACAGATGCCCGAGCAGTACGTGTTCTGCCACCTGGCGCTGCTCGAGTACGCGGTAAGTGCACCGCTCCGCTCACTTCCTCACTCACTCACTGTGGACGTGCGCGGCACAGTGCTGCGTGTCCGGGCGCAGCGCGCGCACTCCATACAGATGCCCGAGCAGTACGTGTTCTGCCACCTGGCGCTGCTCGAGTACGCGGTAAGTGCACCGCTCCGCTCACTTCCTCACTCACTCACTGTGGACGTGCGCGGCACAGTGCTGCGTGTGCGGGCGCAGCGCGCGCACTCCATACAGATGCCCGAGCAGTACGTGTTCTGCCACCTGGCGCTGCTCGAGTACGCGGTAAGTGCACCGCTCCGCTCACTTCCTCACTCACTCACTGTGGACGTGCGCGGCACAGTGCTGCGTGTGCGGGCGCAGCGCGCACACTCCATACAGATGCCCGAGCAGTACGTGTTCTGCCACCTGGCGCTGCTCGAGTACGCGGTAAGTGCACCGCTCCGCTCACTTCCTCACTCACTCACTGTGGACCATCGCGGCACAGTGCTGCGTGTGCGGGCGCAGCGCGCGCACT
Organism: Parnassius glacialis; assembly: GCA_033319125.1. Lineage (NCBI taxonomy): Eukaryota > Metazoa > Arthropoda > Insecta > Lepidoptera > Papilionidae > Parnassius > Parnassius glacialis. The sequence continues at coordinate 32,732,558 of JAVANC010000028.1, read as the reverse complement.
CCATACAGATGCCCGAGCAGTACGTGTTCTGCCACCTGGCGCTGCTCGAGTACGCGGTAAGTGCACCGCTCCGCTCACTTCCTCACTCACTCACTGTGGACGTGCGCGGCACAGTGCTGCGTGTGCGGGCGCAGCGCGCGCACTCCATACAGATGCCCGAGCAGTACGTGTTCTGCCACCTGGCGCTGCTCGAGTACGCGGTAAGTGCACCGCTCCGCTCACTTCCTCACTCACTCACTGTGGACGTGCGCGGCACAGTGCTGCGTGTGCGGGCGCAGCGCGCGCACTCCATACAGATGCCCGAGCAGTACGTGTTCTGCCACCTGGCGCTGCTCGAGTACGCGGTAAGTGCACCGCTCCGCTCACTTCCTCACTCACTCACTGTGGACGTGCGCGGCACAGTGCTGCGTGTGCGGGCGCAGCGCGCGCACTCCATACAGATGCCCGAGCAGTACGTGTTCTGCCACCTGGCGCTGCTCGAGTACGCGGTAAGTGCACCGCTCTGCTCACTCACTCATTCACTCACTTTCAACTGGACGAGTGCACTCCACACAGTTGCCCGAACAGTACGTGTTCTGCCACCTGGCGCTGCTCGATTACGCGTTAAGTGCACCGCTCCGCTCACTTCCTCACTCACTCTTTGTGGACGTGCGCGGCACAGTGCAGCGTGTGCGGGCGCAGCGCGTGCACTCCATACAGATGCCCGAGCAGTACGTGTTCTGCCACCTGGCGCTGCTCGAGTACGCGGTAAGTGCACCGCTCCGCTCACTTCCTCACTCACTCACTGTGGACGTGCGCGGCACAGTGCTGCGTGTGCGGGCGCAGCGCGCGCACTCCATACAGATGCCCGAGCAGTACGTGTTCTGCCACCTGGCGCTGCTCGAGTACGCGGTAAGTGCATCGCTCCGCTCACTCACTCACTCACTCACTCACTTTCAACTGGACGAGTGCACTCCACATAGTTGCCCGAACAGTGCGTGTTCTGCCACCTGGCGCTGCTCGAGTACGCGGTAAGTGCACCGCTCCGCTCACTTCCTCACTCACTCACTGTGGACGTGCGCGGCACAGTGCTGCGTGTGCGGGCGCAGCGCGCGCACTCCATACAGATGCCCGAGCAGTACGTGTTCTGCCACCTGGCGCTGCTCGAGTACGCGGTAAGTGCACCGCTCCGCTCACTTCCTCACTCACTCACTGTGGACGTGCGCGGCACAGTGCTGCGTGTGCGGGCGCAGCGCGCGCACTCCATACAGATGCCCGAGCAGTACGTGTTCTGCCACCTGGCGCTGCTCGAGTACGCGGTAAGTGCACCGCTCTGCTCACTTCCTCACTCACTCACTGTGGACGTGCGCGGCACAGTGCTGCGTGTGCGGGCGCAGCGCGCGCACTCCATACAGATGCCTGAGCAGTACGTGTTCTGCCACCTGGCGCTGCTCGAGTACGCGGTAAGTGCATCGCTCCGCTCACTCACTCACTCACTCACTTTCAACTGGACGAGTGCACTCCACATAGTTGCCCGAACAGTGCGTGTTCTGCCACCTGGCGCTGCTCGAGTACGCGGTAAGTGCACCGCTCCGCTCACTCACTCACTCACTCACTTTCAACTGGACGAGTGCACTCCACACAGTTGCCCGAACAGTACGTGTTCTGCCACCTGGCGCTGCTCGAGTACGCGGTAAGTGCACCGCTCCGCTCACTCGCTTACTCATTCACTCACTCACTTTCAACTGGACGAGTGCACTCCACACAGTTGCCCGAACAGTACGTGTTCTGCCACCTGGCGCTGCTCGAGTACGAGGTAAGTGCACCGCTCCGCTCACTCACTCACTCATTCACTCACTTTCAAATGGACGAGTGCACTCCACACAGTTGCCCGAACAGTACGTGTTCTGCCACCTGGCGCTGCTCGAGTACGCGGTAAGTGCATCGCTCCGCTCACTCACTCACTCACTCACTTTCAACTGGACGAGTGCACTCCACATAGTTGCCCGAACAGTGCGTGTTCTGCCACCTGGCGCTGCTCGAGTACGCGGTAAGTGCACCGCTCCGCTCACTCACTCACTCACTCACTTTCAACTGGACGAGTGCACTCCACATAGTTGCCCGAACAGTGCGTGTTCTGCCACCTGGCGCTGCTCGAGTACGCGGTAAGTGCACCGCTCCGCTCACTCACTCACTCACTCACTCACTTTCAACTGGACGAGTGCACTCCACATAGTTGCCCGAACAGTGCGTGTTCTGCCACCTGGCGCTGCTCGAGTACGCGGTAAGTGCACCGCTCCACTCACTCACTCACTCACTTTCAACTGGACGAGTGCACTCCACACAGTTGCCCGAACAGTACGTGTTCTGCCACCTGGCGCTGCTCGAGTACGCGTTAAGTGCACCGCTCCGCTCACTTCCTCACTCACTCACTGTGGACGTGCGCGGAACAGTGCGGCGTGTGCGGGCGCAGCGCGCGCACTCCATACAGATGCCCGAGCAGTACGTGTTCTGCCACCTGGCGCTGCTCGAGTACGCGGTAAGTGCACCGCTCCGCTCACTTCCTCACTCACTCACTGTGGACGTGCGCGGCACAGTGCTGCGTGTGCGGGCGCAGCGCGCGCACTCCATACAGATGCCCGAGCAGTACGTGTTCTGCCACCTGGCGCTGCTCGAGTACGCGGTAAGTGCACCGCTCCGCTCACTTCCTCACTCACTCACTGTGGACGTGCGCGGCACAGTGCTGCGTGTGCGGGCGCAGCGCGCGCACTCCATACAGATGCCCGAGCAGTACGTGTTCTGCCACCTGGCGCTGCTCGAGTACGCGGTAAGTGCATCGCTCCGCTCACTCACTCACTCACTCACTCACTTTCAACCGGACGAGTGCACTCCACATAGTTGCCCGAACAGTGCGTGTTCTGCCACCTGGCGCTGCTCGAGTACGCGGTAAGTGCACCGTTTCGCTCACTCACTCACTCACTCACTTTCAACTGGACGAGTGCACTTCACACAGTTGCCCGAACAGTACGTGTTCTGCCACCTGGCGCTGCTCGAGTACGCGGTAAGTGCACCGCTCCGCTCACTCACTCACTTATTCACTCACTCACTTTCAACTGGATGAGTGCACTCCACACAGTTGCCCGAACAGTACGTGTTCTGCCACCTGGCGCTGCTCGAGTACGCGGTAAGTGCACCGCTCCGCTCACTCACTCATTCAGTCACTTTCAACTGGACGAGTGCACTCCACACAGTGTCCCGAACAGTGCGTGTTCTGCCATCTGGCGCTGCTCGAGTACGCGGTAAGTGCACCGCTCCGCTCACTCACTCACTCATTCACTTTCAACTGGACGAGTGCACTTCACACAGTTGCCCGAACAGTACGTGTTCTGCCACCTGGCGCTGCTCGAGTACGCGGTAAGTGCACCGCTCCGCTCACTCACTCATTCAGTCACTTTCAACTGGACGAGTGCACTCCACACAGTGTCCCGAACAGTGCGTGTTCTGCCATCTGGCGCTGCTCGAGTACGCGGTAAGTGCACCGCTCCGCTCACTCACTCACTCACTCACTTTCAACTGGACGAGTGCACTTCACACAGTTGCCCGAACAGTACGTGTTCTGCCACCTGGCGCTGCTCGAGTACGCGGTAAGTGCACCGCTCCGCTCACTCACTCACTCATTCACTCACTCACTTTCAACTGGATGAGTGCATTCCAAACGGTTGCCCGAGCAGTACGTGTTCTGCCAACTGGCGCTGGTCGAGTACGCGGTAAGCGCACCGCTCCGCTCACTCACTCACTCACTCACTTTCAACTGGACGAGTGCACTCCACATAGTTGCCCGGACAGTACGTGTTCTGCCACCTGGCGCTGTTCGAGTACGCGGTAAGCAGTACGTGTTCTGCCATTTAGCGCTGCTCGAATACGCGGCTAGTGCACCGCTCTGCTCACTCACTCACTCTCTCAACTGGACGAGTGCACTCCACACAGATGCCCCGCTCACTCTAATATTTTCTACACCGTATTATTTATCTTTGTTTGGTAGGTAATGCAAGGGTACCTAGAATCAGCTGAACTAAACGGATTCGATGACGACAACGAAGACGAATCAGAATGAAGATTGCTTCGCGCCACATGCAGTGTGCTGTAGCGCCAGGCCACGCACACTGCAACCTGCACCGCAGTGTACACTAGTGCAAATGCAGCGGACGCTGGGTGACACACGAGTTACAATGTGCAGTTCTACTCTAGCCTCAACTTGTCCAGAACCGATCGCATCCCACTTCTAGCATAAGTCCCTAGAATACTTAAACATATACATAATAGACATAAAACGTTCCTGTAGCTTAAATAAGAACTATTCAAAAATCGAATCATTTTCTATATTATTTATAAATTAAATTTAAACGTAACCAAAAATTGTATTTTTATTTATTCATGTAGATTTCTTGTATTTATTTATTTTTTTCTATTAATGTAATGGCTGTGTGGAAAGATTTCCGTCATTGATTCGTTCTAGTTGTATTTTACGTCTCTCTTTTGAAAATTATCGCATAAATGTTTGATATAATTCGAGGTGCTGGTAGATTAGATGTCGTTCGTACAACAACTACGATTTTCGTATTTTCGCTGGTGTTCTTTTTTCACGTTTTTCTATAAAAACTAAATGTAGTGTTGTATTTGAATTATTACATTGATGATCTTTAGGTAATGTTATAAATACTTATATATATATATTTATACGAATAGACTGAATATTGTTAATTTTTGGGTCAAAATTTTACTAGCGGCCTGGATTTTATAGCAGTCGGGAGTCGGGACACTGTTTGTGGGAAGTGTACAGCACTGAAAACTTGGTACGGATAATTTTTCTATGTAAGCCAATAGCGAATGTGTATAAACTATAGAATAGAGTAAATGTTATTTTTTAAAATGCGACAGTTAAATAATCGTAGAGGAATATATTTTGAACCGCCGTCCTATCACGCAACTGACATATCGCTATCTATGACCCGTTCGTTCCCGAGCACGATGCCCCCACCAGATCATAATTTTTATATAGTTGCATGCAAATGTAATTCTTATTATTACGATAATAGCAACCAACAATATTAGTTTTTATCTTGATATTTGATTTATGAAAGTAGCTGATTTCCACTGAGCAGAGTCCTCATAATTCATTAATCATGGTTAATGCGATTTTAACAGTTCCCTGTCCACCAAACAGACACAACAGTTATACAATCGAAATGTTCATATATGATTCATGGGACAGGGAAAGGGTTAAGACACAAAAGGCCATGAGCTTCTTCCGTGGTAGGGAGAATCTGCCATAAATATGACGCTTGCAGGCGGATCGTCGATTGCAGTCCAGATCCTCTTCGTCGTCTACATATGCCTGACGTGAAGAGATAGTTCCCGTGTAGTGGCGGTGTAAGAATATCCACTACTCCATATCATCCCGTGGTATCGTAAGAGCCGACAGAGGGAAACAAATCAGGAGATGGACAGCAGCGTCTTCCTGATAACGATTAAAAATAAAATACTTCGGTTGCCAATCCTCTTACCAAGCGGAGTAACGTGGCAAATATTCCTATGAAGCAATTTATCGGGGAGGTACTGTGTTCAGCAGTGGACTTAATAGGCTGCAACGATAAAGAAGTGGCTATACACCGCCATCTATCAAAAGCCATAAGGACGAAATGTGGGCAGTGCACTCTTACATCGTCACCATATGGTGTCATAATTTAATAATCTTTTTGGCGATCAAGTGGATTTCGGTCCTTCATTTCAATTCCTTATTTATTCGCTAGAGTATATTGTGCGCTTATATAAAATACTCTAGCGCATAATATCTTTATATATAAAAATAACGTGTCACATTGTTTGTCCGCGACAAACTCCTAAACTACTGAACGAATTTCAGTGAAATTTTGCACACTGTGTGTAGTTTGGTCCAACTTGAGAGATAGGATAGTTTTTACCCCGTTAAGTGACCATCAATATTTTTATTGCGAATTTAAGGTTTTTATTTCTTAGACAAAGGGTCTTTGGAAAGAGCAGAACGTCTGCCTGGTCAACTAGTAATATTATATAATTGAGTGGCAAGGGTCGCTCTTGAACCCTAGATGGAAGTTTTTCGATTAAATTGGCGATATATTGAAGATTGGCCAAACTATGATGTATTAAAGATGTGAAAGAAGCGAGAAAGGTGTGTCCTGGTCGTACCAAATGGAAGTCCGAAGTCTCTGCTTACCCCTCTGGGTGATAGGTATGAGGGATAATGTATGTATAATATAATAATGAGCTTTTTGTATAGGAATGTATCCCGTACACAAGTCGTGTTTACGCAAGTTTACAAATGTACCTTTAATGTACAAAATATATGGAATCCGGGCTATCTTGTGTATAGATGGGCAACTTGTGTAGACGTTCGTGTGGTTAGATATGGATTGTGCGTTAAAAACAAACTTTTTTTCTCAGTGGTAATCGGGAACATCATTAACAATACGAAATAGAAATAGACCGCCGGGTCATCAGTAATTTATTCTGTAAGGGTTTCCTTGTAAATAATCTGTATTCTATATATCTGATAATCTTCTTTCATTTTGACCTGGTTTTTTTTAACGATCAAATTTCACACAAGGTTCTCCCGACGCATTTTGAATGTTTTCTCATTATTTTCTGATTTATCCCCTTCTTATTAATACTATTTTGCACATCTTAAGGTGGAAGCTCCAGGGTGGCCCGCGAAATTCAAATTTTCTTGCGTTTTTTGGAATTTGCAGGTCAGGGTTAGGTTGTATATTTAACAAAATATGATTCGCGACCGTAGCGATTATGTGTTTACAGAATTATTATCATTAAAATCACCAATACAACCCTGTAAGTTCATATTGGCCCTTTGAATGAGTTTTTCCAGAAAAATATGAACTTATGGCTATAGTTCGGCCGTTCAGAGAATGCGTTCCTGACACCTAACAGTTAGTCACGACTAGTGATGGGCACAACATAACACTGAGTTCGTTACCGTTCCTCCAAAATGAACCGCCGCGTTATTTTTAAGATTATTTTCGTTTTTAATTGGCGGAATCATTTAAAATTTATATTTTAGTAATTTCAGTGGAAACCAAAAAAAGGTAATATTAATATAATAAAATTGTTTTATTTATTCTTTGTTACAAAGTTACAATCTGTATTTCTATGCAGTAAAGTACATTGAATTGAATGTGCGTACAGAATATTAATCAGACTCCGATTCGCTTGGGGAGGTGGTGTCTTCATCATCATCTTCGCCTACATGTATAATTATATTATTATCAATAACAGAATCAATCCTGATATCTCGGTCAAAATGTTCCACAATCAGGTTTTTAGTCTTCTCAACAACCTTTGCCCAGTCATCTCTTGTGTCTTCCCCACGGGCTTCTTTTAATAGGGTCATCATCTTTTTCGTGCTGAATGGCGGGGAAGTATTGTGGCGGGCGGCGTAACCTTTTATTTGAGCCCAGATTAGCTCAATCGCGTTATATTGGCAATGATACGGTGGAATTCTTAGAACGCGATGACCGTACTCCAGAGCCGGTTCATCGATTTCGTATCGCACATTTGCCGCTTTATTTTCTTTAACTAATTTAATTAGCTTTGGTTTTAGCATCTGCATATTGGCGTCAATGCCTTTTGCTTGTAACCAAGCCACCATTTCTTCTTTTTTATTAGCTTGGGTAGGTGGTTTCTGTATTTGAACCGAGTGATAGGAGGCATTATCCATAAATATGACAGAAGGCTCTGGTAGGCTGGGCAAAAGCACGTTCTGGAACCACTCTTTGTAGTGGCATTCATTTCCTCGTGGTAGTCATTTGTGGTTTTTGATTGAAATGCCAGTAACGCGTTCTCCACAAAGTCGTATTTTGCAGAACCTGCGTGGAATATTATCAGACGGGCCCTCTTACCCATTGGTACTTTCGACGTCGACGCTTGTGTATCATCCGTCCAAGAACGGGAAACCGTGTGATTGGCGTTTAGCCATGTCTCCTCAATGAACACGACATTATCCCAGTTATCAATATTTTTTGCTTCTCTCAAAAAACTTATCCGTTTTATAATTATGTCGTATCGTTCTAATAAAATTTTTCTTTTGTCTGTTTTTTTATACGAAAAACCAATATCTTTTAAGATTTTGGTTAAAGCAGTTTTACCCCCGCTAAACAGTCCAGCTTCTCTTAACGATGCCAAAAGCTTCTTCCTGTTGAGATATTCATTTCTGGAATAGCAACCATATATATGATTTCTGATTGCATCGGCGTCAAAGGTGTCAATATCTGTCACGGGTTTAGTTCTACGTTTCTTCTTCGGAGTACGTAAAATATTATCTTCCGTGCCAGTAGAGCCGAACTTTTCTTTATTAATATTTGTTATCGTTCGTTTGCTAACTCCAAGCGCCTGAGAGACGCGTTCTTGTACTTGTTCGACAGATAACAGGGGTCCGCCATTTTACCGGTCCCGCTCAAAGTAATCTTGCAGCTTGATGATTAACTCACGGGCTCCACTTTTCAATGTTTGTCCACGTTTAGGCATTATTATGCACCAAAAGTAAAAAGAACGCAATACAAAACACAATCGAAGTCCGATTTAGCGCCGATGTTAGTTTGAAAAGCAGAAACAGTCCATTAAACGAAAGCCGGGTAATCAAATAAAAACAGATCGAAAACACTTGAAGAACGTGGTCTATGCGCACGAAAGGACAACAGACGACTGTTTTAGCGTCACAAAATGGCGGCCCATAACGCCATTTGGGGTTACCATTTTCAACCTAAATATAAAGATGCTACTTTCTTTCGCGCGTTCGGTTTGGTCGTAGTTTTATTTTTATATTTAATAAAAGTTATCTTATAGTCCATTATTTTCAAATTCTTAAAAAGAAAAACAAAACGTATTATTTTATAAAGTATAACTGTATAAGAACAGATTAGGATACTGTTATTGCCTGTTATTGTTAGCACAGCGCTACAAATATAAAGCGCTGACATAACCTTGTAATAGCGCAGTATAGATTTAGAAAAATATTGTTTACCAAGTTATTTGGCACTCAGTTTGGCACAAAATTATAACATTTATTGATTATTGATATAATAATGTTGTTTTAATGCTCATTAATTGTTAAAACGGTAAACAACCAAAAATATTTTTATCATAACTGCAACGCCGTTACAAAGTTACGTCGTCAGTTCAATCGCGACGTGTCAGGAACGCATTCTCTGAACGGGCGAACTATAATATGAACTTACAGGGTTGTATTGGTGATTTTAATGATAATAATTCTGTAAACACGATCGCTACGGTCGCGAATCATATTTTGTTAAATATACAACCTAACCCTGACCTGCAAATTCCAAAAAACGCAAGAAAATTTGAATTTCGCGGGCCACCCTTGAGCTTCCACCTTAAGCAAACAGTAGATAAGCATACGCCAGGGGCTTTCGTCGACCACTAAACTAATATGTGACTTATTTATGAATCTGTTTTTTATATTTATGCATTTATTTCAAGAATATTATTACATCTTTAAGAAAATACTTGTTTAAGTTGTGTAGTATTGTTTAGTACATTTTTTTAAATTTTAGTCGTTACAGTGCGTCGGCAGAATCGATTTGAAATCTCACTTATGAACTTAATTACACTTACTTATATTTAATAAATTAAATTGTCTCGTCGATTACATGGGTCGTTACATAAATCGAGCATTTATGATACAATATGCTTAAATACTTTCTTCTCCACCTTAACGAATAAATTTTGACCTATTATTTCTAGGTTAAGGGAATTGTTAAACTGATGCAACTGTTGATTCTTGTATCTGTAAATATTTTAATGATTTTTCTGTTTAAATACTAAATTAAAAACCCTCCTGTGAAATATGTGTGAAATAAAGAAACAATTTATTGTAATATATATCAAAGTTGTTTTATTTTCTACCCATTAATTGAGAGCATATCTGAATGGTAAGACATTTGAAGAATAGGTTTTTATCAAATATATTGCTCGGACTGATTATATTACGTTTGGTCGCTGCGTTTGTGGGATACACGCGCTCGTTTGCAGCGTTAGTCAAGATGCTATTCTACGATCGTCAACGCTATAGAAAACCATAAAAATGAATGCGAATGACTTATCTGAACGTCAAGTCAGGTGAGTTAGTGCTTGTTGGCGTAGGACGCGCATGCGCGGGAGCAGTCGGGGCAGTGGTTAGGCGTTCGTCGAGCTCGTGTTCACTTCAGCCGCCAGGTGTAATGTGTTTTTTTATAGAATAAGGATAACAAACGATCACACAGACCACTTGATGGTACGGGGATTCTGTGGCCCATAGACATCTACATCTATCCTCGATTAAGAATCAAAATGCAGATGCGTTGTCAACCCTGAGGACTTAATACGGAATACTCCTTTTCCAGTGAAAAGGGTCTCTGATTCTCTACACTCACTATACGAAACAGCAGCAATAAGCTGCTATTTTACGCTGGTATTCTGTGAGAGCGTGGTCCTACCTCGGTCGAGCCGAACCATTCGTGCTACAACCATAATATAGCTGCAGCGTGTATCTGGCGCGAACAACGTGTTGTCAGAGGTTGTGAACATGGACAACGAACTTTTATTTTTATTCGAAAATTCTTACCTAAAGTGGGAGATGACAAAAAGTATAATTGGTGTGCACGAAATTAATAAAGAAAGAGCACTGGCAGAGGGGAATAATAATGGGAGGCGAGTCCATTGGTTTGAATGGTCGATCGTTTGTAGCGACAAGTTCAAAATTGTTGATCATACCAAAAGTCGCGAGTCACACACAAACAACTTCATACGTTTGGTATTGCCGCGCGCGATAGTTGCCAGATTATCCGCTTCTTCCGCCGCACCTGCGTTTTGTACGTGAACACTTGCATATAATGCTGTGTTTTATATTTTATAACCGCGGCCACGCGTTTAACGTGAACAAGCACCTGGACGCATCCGCGCGATTGCTATCCGTTGTGTGGTCCCGCGCGAAAGCTTGTTTCATACAAATAAACAACTGGTAAAATAAAAAAATTGGTACAACCGACTTCAATATAAATATAATTTTGCTCGACCTATTTGGATGAAATTTAGAAGGGACTACCTGGAAAGTATACCCATTGACACAAAAAAGAATTTTCCAAATCGGTACAGGCGTCTTCGAGTAATCGGTGACTATACATAATAAAAAAAGGTTCCGACGAATTGAGAACCTCCTCCTTTTTTGGATTCGGTTGATGAGTGCCGTTGTGCGACGCAAGCTACACGCACAACGAAAATACACTCGATTTAAAACATTAGTACAGAGTAGCGTATTATTGACAGCATTTCTGATACCCTGAAATAAGGCAAATAAATTGTTGTCAAAAGTGATGCTCTTCAATCATAAATTAATTGACTGACTGTTACTAGCGGCGTTGCATTAACTCACAGAATACTTTACTCCTAGCTAGCGGAGACATTAACTGGACTGGGTATACCGCGGCGGGTCAGTGTTGCCGTTAGATGAAAAAGAAAACCACCAAAGTCTTGTCAAAAAAACGCTATATTTTGAAGAAAACGGGACTTAAAAATACACTAAAATTCACTAAACTTTTCGCTTGGCTAAAATTTTTGGTTATAATTGAAAAGATAAGAAAACAATTAATGTATTTATAATAATTTTATTTAATTGTTAAAATCATGTTCAATAACTCAGTCAAATTTTCGTGCTCAGTTTCGTCATTATTTTCAGGTGTCAGTCTCTGTGGTGTACTTTCGCCAGCTAAAGTTCCTTTTTTTATAGTTTTTGTCATTTTATTCAGGACATTTTCAGGTAATTCGTAGGGGTGGCAAGTTTTCTTTAATAATCTCATTTGGTGCCGTATAAGCAAAATAGAATTCAATGTAACAGTTGACATTCTGTTGCGTATCTTGCTTTTGATAATGTTCATTACGCTGAATACGCACTCAATCTCAGCATTGGAATGTGGAAGCGACAAAGCAGTGATAGCCAGGTCCACTAAATCCTGGAAAATATTAAATCCTGCCGCATTTTTGTATCTAGAGACTTGAGCCGAAAACTTCACTGTATCCTCACTACTATTTTGCCATTAGATATATTGAATTCCATGCCACTGCGCCAGTATTTTATCAATTTTCTCGTCGTGAAATCCCAATTCTTTAGCAAGGACAGTAATTGAATTATCTTTGACTTGTTTCCATGGAGTTATACAAAACTAGAGAAGCAAACCACATTGCCGCGCGTCGAAAAAAGTGTAACCACTAACCAAACTGGACGACGTAGCTTTGAAATCATTAAAATTTTAAAGTAAACATATATCTGTCTCACTTACACAAGTCGCGGAAAACAATATCGTCCCTAAGATTAGATAAAGATAGACACACAAACATGCAGTGGCGGGTTGGTGTTGCATACTTTATGAAATTTTACCCAAAATGAGCAATATAAAGGAGTTTCTTTTTAAAGTTGCAGTGAATTGTTTTTATTTTAAATTTGTATATTTTCTTATTAGATGAACAGAAGTAAGCATAACTAATGAAATAAAAGATGTTTTATATATTAATTTTATTGTAGGTACTAATAAATCAAACAAAAAATAAAGCAAATAAAAAAACAATTTAAGGTTTCTTAAGCGAGATCTGTGTTGAATTGTTGTGAAATCATCAGCAAGTTTTTGTCTCTTAGATTTAGTCTCATGACATTAGCTACAAAAATTTTGGTTATCAATAAATTTCGTTGATTTTCTTGTTTATAGAATTTCCATAAACAACTTTAAAAAGTTTTTATATTTTTTTTGCAACAATACTGAGGATAGTTAATGGATTCAGGCGTGACTCTGCGGAAGTATATTTGTAAGATAATATAAATGGTTTTTTTTAATCTGTAATACTAATCCGCTTAAATATTCATAATAGTCCATGCTCTCAAACTCCGCTATGAAGCATCAGTTTGTTATATAATGGCCTTTTGGATTCTTTTTTGTGTGTTTGAGTGTATAATTTACTTTCGTGGTACAATCTTATTTTTAAATATTTATAAATAATGGCATTAATCAATAAAAGGGAATGATCAACTTGTATCGAAGATAAATTATCTCCCGGGTGTATTGCAAATTCTTTTAATAATTTATTTCCTTGAAGCTCTTTTAATATTTTTGTAGCTAATGTCATAAGACCAAATTTAGTAGACAAAGACTTAGTTTCGGAAAGTTTGCAATGCAAATTTATTAATATAAAATAAAATTATAAAATATAATTAATAGACCATTAATGAATAAACTAAAATAAGAATAATTAATTATTTTGTATAAAGGTTGAAACATAGTTTTTATTTTTAAACAAACATTTTTACTTGTTTATTTTAAAACAAAATTAACTTATTCCATAAATTATATAGTCTCCCATTAATGTGGAAAAATCACAAAGGCGGAAAAGTGGCAACATTGAAGCTAAATTGCAATTTATTTAACTTTTTAGGGTTTTAAACATTAATATGAATATATAAATTAAAACTTACGTGTGGAAATTGATTCCGCTTGATTTATTATGTTTTTGTGACCTTGAATCGCATTCTTTCACTACGCATTTACCCATTTTTTGTCTTGATTCGTTCAGCTTAACTCGGACGGCGTCACATTGAACACTGAACCGACGTTCGCTGGGCATATGGCTGTGGCCATATGTGAAGTGGCAACGCTTTGGCGCGGCAATTACTTATCTAGTGTAACATATAAATCAATGCTTGTTTCAGTGTATTTTCTTTAGATAGATGAGCCAGTTTTTTCTAGAGCAACGTAATTGGTCGGCAGTCTATTCTGAATTTGTATTGCTAACTGAACTGTAAATTCAATGCAGCTTCTAATTCCAGCTAGTTTTCTGGTGGTATATTTACTCTTTGGGCTTGGTCCTCAAATAAATATTCAAGATATAGAACGGGATTCAGATGGTTGCGGACATTAACGTTTAAAAAGTCTTTATCAGTAACAGCTGCATTAGGTATTAAGACCCTGGTAACAACAGATCTAATGTAATATAATAAATCAACCGGTTTTTCTCTGTTAGTATCACGAGCGAGACAACCATAGTAAAAAGAGACAAAACAATAGACTAAATCAAACATTATGGTTGGGGAATATCCGACCAGATTCATCATCATTATATTTTGAAAAAAAGCGCTGAAGAGCTTAAAAATGCGCTAGATTTAGCGCGAAAAGCACTAAAACGGCAACAGTGCGGCGGGTGTACCAGGGTGTACTATCGCACGCGAGCGACGAAGCCCGTTGCGTGGGTACACGCAACGGAATCACAGTGCGAGATCTCGCCTAAAAATTGACGCAATCATCATCTCATATTAAACATGGTAGGAGCCATCCTGCAGCTATATTAATAGTATAGTTGTAGCACGAATCGGTTGGCTCGACCGGGGAAGGACCACGCTCTCACAGAATACCAGCGTAAAATAGCAACTTAAAACTGCTGTGTTTCGTATGGTGAGTGTAGAGAGCCGGAGACCCTTTTTACTGGATCGAGGCATTCCATCTTAGTCCTCACGGGTGACCACGCATCTGCATTTTGATTCGCAAACGTGGATAGATGTATTTAGATGTCTATAGGCCATAGCAACCACTTACCATTAGGTGGACTGTGTGCTCGCTTGTCACTCTTATACTATAATATAAAAAAACCATACTGCCTTCACCAAAATTGGACTAATTAATGATTTCTTATATATACGCGAACACTACACATTGAATAAACGGGAGACTGAGGTGATTGACGTCCCGATGTCAGAGTTAACTCGGAGTACTTTCAGCTTTTTTAACCAAAATTAATAATTAAACAAGACCAAAATTGAGTGGTCACCCATGGTCAAAAGTGACCATGGATGCTGGAAAGCACCCAAAACGTTGGGAATTAATAAAAATAAGAAAAATAATTTATAAATCCGTAAAAATAGTTGGACTAATAAATTTTTTTGAATAACAATTTAGAAGGCTTGTTGATGTTTGTATATTTATTTTATTTCTTATGTTTGTTAAATTTGTTTGCTGGAAGCCTGATAACAGCGCATGGCTGACCTAAATGCTGGCAAAAAAATTAGGAGGTATAATTTTAAACTAATTAATTAATGAAAAAAAAAAACAAGGCTGTAATAGAACATATAGCATATCGTAAAAAAATTAAAAGTAAGGTTTGCATTTGTTTGCCGTAAACGCCTCCTGGATATACTAACTTTATCTATACCCATCAATGACAAATTTTCAAGATTTATCACATTAGATATTTAACTTTTAGCATCGAATAAGTCAATAAGAATAGCATCGTAGGAAAACTACGTAGGTACCTACTTATTAATAGAAACTAAAACGGCAGAGCGATAAGTACCTATAATATCTGTTACATTTCTTCTGATAATCTAAGTATTTGTGATTACGTCCGTAAAATTAAAAGATTTAAAATTACGGTATCGATACTATCAGTATCGATGATTGCTTATAATATAAAAGTGTATAAAATAAATACATTTAATCGTTTTGGGAAACGGTAGTGCCTGTTGATTCCGGCTGGTCTACTGGCACTACATCAATTAATAATACTGAAAGTACTTTTATACCCAACGAACGCCGTTTAAAATAATAAACAAAGAAATTAACAATAATGCTTTATTGTTATGAAAATAAATTTGTCTTTCACGTACCTATTACAGTAAAGGAAAATACTTAAATGAAAATGCTAAATAATTATTATGTTAGGAGTGAGTTATTCACAATTTGGTAAAACCCACAAAAAGTATTTTATAAGCTGGACCACAAAGGTTGTAAATAATGTAGCAGCTGTCAGCTAAATCACGGGTGCAGAGTAGCCTGCTCCCTGTGCCATTCACTTTCACTAATAGGTACCACGTATAAAATGTTAAAAAAAAATAAATATAAAATGTATAAAACGATATCTATTTGATCATTATATGTTATAAAAACTATTGTAGAATCTCGTTCTTGTGCAAATTCTGTCTTCACTTTCCCCTGTCGCAACAAACTAGTCGTAAGGTACACCGCAACCCTCATGGTCAAACAATAGTACAATAGTTTTCTCCTTACGTTAAAAGCTAAAAAGAAAGTTTATCACTTTCATTCTATAATGCTGACTTACCTACTCTAGTGTCTATCATTCTTATTCTTCCATGGTTATCTGTAGGTTTAAAATAACTTAAATATGATTAAGTAAAGTAGCAGCCAACATTTTAACTAACCAGACATGCAGATTACCTCACGCTCACAATCACGATGATTTCTTTACCGTTGATGGAAAAAAACAAATGTGTTTGGAAAAAAACAACACCTTCGATTTGATTTGTTAGTTATTTACGTAGTAATTCTTCTCTTTATATTCTTATATTTTTAGAAAATTTTATGTTTTACTTTCCAAATCCAATACGATTCAAATAAGAATAGGTACGTCAATGAACTCGAATGACCGCGATGAAAAGTAGGGCATGTAAATAAAATTCATTTTCCACTTTTATATTTATTTAAGTGAGTTTTTGTATTACTAAATCTATTAGTCATAATTAGTTTTCAAAATAAATGTTTTTTTATTTTCATTGTTGGCAACATTTTGCCAAAAAGTAAATTAATAATTGGCCTAAAGGTCTAGACACCAGGCCACAAACTCCAAAAAAAAAGTAAATTAATAAATAAAATTACATTTAAAAAATAATTAATTATTATAATTAATTAAGTTTTTTTAATTAAAATAATGATTTAAAAAAACTTAATTAATTATTGAAGTGCTAGATTCCGATTAAAACTTTTTCTTTCGTATTTCTTTTGTATTTATTTGAAATAAATACTATTTTAAAAATAACTTTTTTGCTCACTCTACCTAAAGGTTTAAATTTACAACTATGACTATGATGTCACGATATGGCGCCAGTCATATTCTTATTTGAATCGCATAGATAGAGATAGGTGTATTCACTGAGAATTTTTTTTATGAATCTGAGCAGTACGTGCTTTAATATGATATTTTTTTATATTAGTACGGCTTAAAAATATCTCACGACATAATTTTGACTAAATACAAATAGATATTTTAAAACTTAAAAGAAGCCTTCGCTATGAATTTTACTACGATTAATTAATATTATGATACTGGCTCAAAAATTTTAAACGAAAGTGTTAAATTACTGATATTAATAAAATATAATAATAATTAAAAAAATGGTTTAATAAAATGTTTTTGCTATGTTGTTAAAACATTAACTATTGCCTAATAATATCTACTACTATCACATACAATATTTTATGCTAAACTTATTTGAGTAAAACTAAGTGTTACGTTAATACTTAAGGACATCTACTATAAAAAATGCTGCATTTTTAATAAACTAAATACAATTCGACAGTAATACAACTACATTATACTTATTTGCGATACCTACGTTTTATGCTTTGGTATTTTAAATCTTTAGTTTTGAACTATTACTAAGTAAATAAAATATACAAATTAAAGATTCCCAAGACTCCTCCAGAGCTTCAGACTCGATAAAAATGTACACAATTGGGCTGTTCAAGCCTAGGCCCCACAACTCAATGTGGATGAGAGGTAATGTGTTGGTACACAAATGACATACGTAGCGGACTGCAAAAGGTTCTGCTTAAGTTGACATAATATAAAATACATCCCTTTTCTCCACTTTGGTGTATTATTCACTAAATTGATTTAACAGAGGTAATTTATATATAATCCATAATTCCACGTTAAACGTGGATTTATTGTACACACACTTAGACTATATTAAAGGCTGGGACACCTAGTCACTATAATTTTGTCGTGTTATACGTCTCTGGCAACTTGTACTTTATTATGGCACCGAAAATTATGGTAAAGTTAAATAATAAATATTGACTAACAATCTAGAATACTCCATCCATACTAATAATCCATTTTTGAGTTTGTGTAGTCAATTGAACTTATGCATATAAGGACTTTTCTTCAAGTGTATTTTATTTTCCCAAATATATATTTTTTTAACTTTCTGAATCACTATTCGTTCGTAACTTATTTAAGTAAAATAATTAAATTGATTTCTAAGTGACGTTTTAGTACCAAACAACAATTTCATTAGCTAAAATAAGTCTTATTTTAAACTGGGCTATTTGTTTAAAAAAGAAGTTAAGAATAAAATGTGAGAACTGAAGTCTGGTTTCCACGCACGAAGAGCATAGGAGGCAGATCGCGACTCATCATCTCTAGCCACGCCATGTACAATGGTGCCGAAATTGAACCCTGAAAATGAATAAAACATTGTTATGATGAAATACATATGCATTGAAAATGAAATGATGGATTAATTTCGCTTAATACACAAAATGGCGTAGCAAGAAATCTGCCGCCCATGGCCCATGGCTCCCTTAGTCCCCTCCCGCTGCTACACCACTGCTCCAAGGCTATTCGAGGATTTTATCAATCTTCCATAGGTGTCATCAAACCTGAGCTGCAATATTCATTCAACATTCTTCGTGACTGGCCATAGGTTGTCAGCTACAGAGATAAGTATGTAAAGAGGCTGCCCGCCAGGGTCATTTGCAACATTAAAAACTTGATAAAAATTTTCGAAGAAATCGGATGGCTCCAAAAATATGTATAATTCCTGCCTAATAAAATACGCACTTAGACGTGGAGTTTCGGATACCAGCCAAAAAATCACTGCGACTCAATGAATTAATGAATCACTCAAGGGTAACAAACGAGCATGAATCAACCTGTAGATATAAGTAGATACAGTGACCAGATGCATGATCCACAATAATGCCTAATTCTTATATTCAAGAAACGTTTCGAACTTCGTAAATATCGGTTTCGTTATATTCAGTGGCGGATTGGCTTAATGCAAACTAGACACGTGTCAAAAATGGGCGTGCGTTCAAGTTTCATCATCATCATCATTACAGCCCTTCACAAGTCCACTGCTGAACATAGGCCTTCCCTCAAGGTATGCCACAAAGCACGATCCTGAGCCACCTGCATCCATCAACTCCCTGCATGTCTTATCAGGTCGGCACTCCATCTAGTGGGGCTCGCTCTACACTTCGCCTACCGATACGAGGCTGCCAGTCGACAACCTTTTTTCCCCATCGGTTGTCAGTTCTTCGATCTATATGGCCGGCCCATTGCCACTTCGGCTTACTAATTAATCCGTTGGGCTATGTCGGTCACTCTCGTTCTACTGCGGATATCTTCATTTCTAAGTTTATCACGAAGAGAAACCCCGAGTATAGCCCTCTCCATAGCTCGCTGAGCAGCCTTGAGCGTCCTCATACGACCAGCAGTGAAGGGCCACGTCTCAGATCGACAAGCCATCACTGGCAACATGCACTGGTTGTACAATCTCGTTTTCAGTTTTTGAGGTATACCTGACGAGAAGATGTTTCGTAATTTTCCGATTTTCCTTCTGAGTCGCGTCTACGTGTTGCTTTCGAGTAATTACGAATCGTCTTGTACGCAGACTCGACGATTTCCAGCCTCCCGAACAAGCCGATTTCCGAAAAGACTTTAGTACCATAGACCACATACACACCCTTCGGCAACATTGTACAGAAGACAAAAGAGTACAATCTGCCGCTTTGCCTTGCGTATGTGGACTATGAGAAAGCCTTTAGTTCCGTCGATTTGGGCGGTGGTCGGCTCGACTGGGGAAGGACCATGCTCTCACAAAATATCAGCGTAAAATAGCGGCTTGCTACTGCTGTGTTTTGTATGGTGAGTGTAGAGAAATAAAGACCCTTTTAACTGGAAACGAGGCATTCCATCTTAGTCATTAGGAGTAACAACTCATCTGCATTTTGATTCTTAATGTAGGATAGATGTAGATGTCTATAGGCCACAGCATTCATTCAGCATTACCATCCGTTGGACTGTGTGCTCATTTGTCACACTTATCCTATAAAAAGCGCTCACCTTCCTGGGCATGGGGAGCGACATGACGACGAGCGTGGCGCCGCTCGAGTTGGCCAGCAGCAGCTCGCGCAGCCGCAGCTGCCGGTTCGTCTTGTCCGCCAGCGTGTTCAGCTCTGTCTCGCTTATGCGGCACTCTGCATACACACGTCGCATTAAACATAACCGATAAACGCTGAATCAATTTTGAATGACTCAACGCTTTCTGCCTTTCTGATTAAGCTTCTGGGCAGGACAACAGAGGGGGGGTCTATCCCCGGGGCTTCCACATGGATGGGCAATTTTTAAACTGTTAAACATAGCAAAGACAAAACAAATAAGAAAGGCATTATATAATTGTTTAATAAAACTAAAAAAATACGCTTTTGTAGATAACCGAACTAAAAAAATGAAAATAATTTTCAATAAGTTTGTAATAAGAATATAGTTATTGACATAAAAAAGTCACTTTATTGTAAAAAAGCATGCGGTGCTTCTTCAGATATTTTTATAATGACGCTAATTTTATAAATATCCATAAAAAAAATTACAACAAATGACATCAAGCACCCCACACTTTTTACAATAAAGTGAATTTTTTATGTTAATCATTATATTCTTATTTCAAACTTATTCAAAATTATTTTCTACTTTTTAGTTCGGTTATCTACAAAAGGGTGTTTTTGTTACTTTTATTAAAGTATTATTTATTTTCTATTTTTTAGTGCGGCTAATTTTTGTTTGGAACGAAGTTCTTTTACGCGGCTTAAAGTAGATTGAACTGGTAGAAATCTGATGAATGAAATGATTTTTTTTTCATCTGTTATAAAGCTTTTCAGTGTCTCTGCTTTTTGCTTGCCCCAGAGTTCCGACATCTTCAAATCCAGTCCTGTATAGTTTTAATACATAAGGCAGAATTAAGAAGTTTTGAGTTTGTTCATTTAAGTAATACATACCAGCTTTTAAGTAGTATACATGTAAGAAAAATTAAATTAGTTATGCATTGCCTAAAACAGTTTCTACAGACAGTTTAGTTACTCTTAGGCACACAAAATAATGTAAACTGAGACAATTTCAAAGAACAAACTCTACTACACACCTTCACTGGCATTTTCGTCTATAAACTTTTTTATTATTTCATCGAACAGTTGTTTAGTCTCGGGCTTTGGAGGTTCCGTGATGTCCTGCACCATTGTCAAGCACGAGTAGTCTATCCGAAATTTAGCTAACAAGTTAGCCATACTGAAACAAACAATACAATAATATTTTAATCGACATTGGAAATCTGAAGTAATGTTGTCCAGCGCGTGGAACTGATAAACATATAAGAAGAAACGTTAAGTTACTTATTACATGTGCCCCAATGCTTGATTACAAGACCACTATTTTATCTCAACGAACTCACAGTCCACCAGATGGTGACTACTGCAATCCTTAGATTCTTGCAGCCAAATCCAAACAAGGTAAGCTTCAGATGTCACCCCCGAGGAATAAGATAGAACGCCCTTCAAACCGGAACGCAACAGTACAGACTACAGACACGACCATTATGCAGAAATACCACTTGATGGTTAGTGCTGATGAAGATAATAATATAATAATATGATAGGCAATCATAATTTGTAGCAATACTTTGAGGATGATCTATATTGAGCTAAGAGCCGTGGTAGCTCAGATGGTTAGCGCTCGCGGTAAATTACACAGTACGCGAGCAACCCGGGTTCGATCCCCGCCGGCACCAATGAAATTGTTAATTGCAATTTTAAGTGCTGATTTACCACGTGCTCGGCGGTGAAGGAAAACATCGTGAGGAAACCTGCATATCTGAGAAATAAGAAAAAAAAATATTTCGAAGACATGTGACGTTCGCCAACACGCATTGGGGCAGCGCGGCGGACATTTCCTTGCCCTAAAACCCTCGCAGAAGTGAGAGGAGGCCTGTGCCCAGCAGTGGAACGTATTTATGTACATTTTATATTTAAATGTAAGTTAAAATGATGAAAGACTTGGTGTGTGAGTGTGACGCCCTGTTTTCATTTAGTCTCTCTTCTTCTATGGTATAATAAGTCCAAAAATATCTAGCCCACGTTTTACAGACTGGTGTTGGTGAGCAGGATTAGAAAGTTAACGTCAGTTATTTTTCCTGTTTTGGTCCTGTACTCACTTCCTCTCCTCCAGCTCGAGTTCGTGGTGCCTGTTGGCGAGCGCGAACACGCGCAGCTTGCAGTTGGCCCAGCTCGAGCGCTGCGAGATAATGTACGGTAGTAGAATGGTTAGCCCGCCGTCGTCGTACAGCCACCACACGTCCACTGTTCCCTTGTCCTGGAAAAAAAGTGTTATTTTTATAACATATATTGAACGAAAACCGTGAGGAAACCTGCATGGTTATACAACATAAAAAATAATAAAAATCGAGGATGCCAACAACAAACATTGGGGCAGCTGGGCGTACGTTTGTTATATTTTCATGACTTTATCCACTGAACAGATCTTGCTAACATTTACCTCTGCTTGCTAGAAATGGACCTGGGCCTTTTTTAACCTTTTATTGTTCTTTTGATTCTATAAGGGCGAAATCACGAATACATTTAATAATATGCCCGCACTAGTGTTTAACGTTTAACGTGCTAGTAGTTTAAGAGAGAAATTCAGACAATATTCTACAGACATAATATAGCCAATATTATGTCTGTAGAATATTGTCTGAATTTTGTAAATACTGTGATCAAAATACTATTTTCCGACTTGTAAATGTAATTCTTCAATTTTTATATTGTATATATTAAAAACTATAATAATAATAATAAAAAAAAAACAAAAACTAGAAACTTAAATATCATACAGTCCTACTCCCCGCGGTATCGTGCCAAGAACGCTGGCTGCATTTCCCCGCTGAATGGCTATACTTAGCCTTTGAGCGAGGAAAGAACCAGCTCTCTTATCACTAGCAGCAACGACCAGCCGCGGATGGAGTTCCTTTAGGAACTCCACCGCACGTGGACCCCACGGACCGATAGTCTCTACAGCAAATGGCACAAATATGTAGTCATCTCTCAGAGACTCATATTTGCTCCACTTACTCAGTTCAGCTGTCTCTGATGCCGCCCCGGCTCTAAACAAGGTACCCCTGAGATGAGAGGCCGCCAGAGTGTCTACGCAAGTAGCATCCCACACTAGGGCTTCACCTCTTTCCCAAGGGACCAATGTCATACCGTCGGGTCTCTTGCCATCGTCTCTAAATATTCCACAAGGCTCTAAAACCGAGGGAACATTTATAGAGACAAGAGCCCTTCGGATGACATCGTTCAAAGAACTGTGTCGTTAAAACCTACCAGCGCTTTTCTTACATGAAAGTCCGTGGAGCCCAAACTTGTCGACGCTGCTACCACAGGGAGCATTTTTATATTATAAATCGATTTATTATATTTACACAAACTATAAATTGAGTGAAACTTGATTTTTTTTACGGTTTTAATTCCATTCAATTAATTTATTTTTATACAATCTCGACGTTAAACACCTAACTATAGTATGTACTAACCTGTTTCCTCTGGAATATAGACATCTGCGACAGCTGGTCTGAAGACATTTCTAGCCCCGAAGAGGACTTGTAAATGACTTGTTTGTGGAAGTTCAAAGGATTTTTATCCTTTTTCTTCTCCTTTTCCCTCTCTTTTTCTTTTGAGTCGCCCTTCTCGGATATCGTGAATGATCGGGATGTGGTTAGGGTTAACAAATCTGTAAAATAATCATAACTATTATGTAAATTAAAAATCATAACTAAATTAGGTAAAAAAAGGAAACGGCAGAATATTCCTACGTGGTTGAGCTCTTTCTTTGTGCCGTGTAGTGGCGGTCAAGAATATCCACTACCCCATATCCTCCCGTGGGTAAACAGGCAGGAGATGGGCAGCAGCATCTTCCTGGTTAACGGCAAAAATACAATAAAAAAACTGCGGTTGCCAACCCGCTCGCCAAGCGTGGCAACTATGGCAATATACCCCCCATGATGAGAGTTACGAAGAGACGGCCCCCAGTCCCCGGCGGCCCCGCTATTCCTGGCTACGGTGGCGACCATGGTAACGGCGGGGCAGGGGGTGCTAAGAATCTCCGGTGGAGGTTCGGTTGCCACCTTAGACGACTCGACCTGGCAACGTACAACGCACGCACCCTGAGGACTGACGAGAAGTTCATGGAGCTGGAAGAAGAGATAGACAAGTTGCGCTGGCATATTATGGGATTATCCGAAGTCCGAAGAGAGGGGGAGGACACGGTAATCCTCGAATCCGGCAACTTGCTCTATCACCGGGAGGGCGACCATCTGTCCCAAGGAGGTGTCGGATTTATCGTCCACAAGTCTCTCGTTAACAACGTTGTAAAGATCGGGAGTGTGTCGACGAGGGTTGCGTACCTGATACTCAGAATCACCAAACGGTATTCGCTGAAGGTCATACAGGTTTACGCACCAACCTCGGCACACCCCGATGAGGAGGTGGTGGAAATGTATGAGGATATCTCTAGAGCCATGCATTCCTCCAAAACCCAATATACGGTGTTAATGGGAGATTTCAATGCAAAACTAGGCACAAGAGAGAACGGTGAGCTGAAAGTAGGGAAATTTGGAATAGGGTAACGGAACCCAAGGGGCCAGCAGCTGGCCGACTTCATGGAGAAAGAGGGACTCTTTATGATGAACTCTTTCTTCAAGAAGCGGCCCCACAGGAAGTGGACCTGGTCGAGCCCCGACGGTTCGACAAAAAATTAGATTGACTTCATTATGACGACCAGACGACAACTGTTCAGTGATGTCTCAGTGATCGCCAGGGTGAAAACCGGCAGCGATCACCGAATGGTGAGAGGCACACTGAACCTAAATGTTAAGTTGGAGAGGTCTCGTCTGATGAAGTCAACGCTCCGTCCCCCTCGTGCTCTAATCCAAAGTCCCGAAACCTTTCAGCTCGAGTTACAAAACCGTTTTCAGTGCCTAGAAGACTGCAATGAAGTGGACGATATGAATGACAAGCTCGTGGAAACTGTCCATGCGGTCGGAGCTAAGTTCTGCAAGACCCGCCGCAGAAGAACACAAAAACTCTCCGATCACACTCTTAAGCTCATGGCTGTTAGACGGGAGATGAAGCTACATTCTTCAACAGATTTGACAGCATACAGGCAACTGAACAGACAGATCTCCAAATGCATGCGGCGGGACTTACGCAACTTCAATACAGCTCGTATTGAAGAAGCGATCGAGCGAAACCAAGGCTCCAAAGTCTTTGCCAGAGATCTGTCTGCCAGAAAGAGCCAACTGTCAAAGCTGAAGACCGAATGTGGCAGCATCGTTTCCGGGGCACCTGAGATTTTGAGTGAGATTGAGAGGTTCTATGGGCAGCTGTACACGTCATCGTTGGAGCCACACGCAAGTGTGAGTAACGATCCAAGAGCGAGTCTTGTCCGACACTATTCCGAAGATATCCCGGACGTCAGTCTGAGCGAGATTAGAATGGCTCTCCAGTATCTTAAAAACGGTAAGGCCCCAGGCGAGGATTGAACTATAGCGGAGCTTCTGAAAGCGGGTGGAAGACCGGTACTTGAAGTCCTTCAGAAGCTCTTTAATTCCGTCCTCCATGGTGGCATTACACCGGAGGCGTGGAGCAGAAGTGCGGTGGTCTTGTTCTTCAAGAAAGGTGACAACGCTCTCTTGAAGAACTACAGACCGATTTCCCTTCTGAGCCGCGTCTACGTGCTGTTTTCGAGAGTCATTACGAATCGTCTCGCGCGCAGACTTGACGACTTCCAGCCTCCCGAACAAGCCGGTTTCCGAAAGGGCTTTAGCACCATAGACCACATACATACCCTTCGGCAAATTGTACAGAAGTCCGAAGAGTACAATTTGCCACTATGTCTGGCGTATGTGGACTATGAGAAAGCCTTTGATTCCGTCGAAATTTGGGCGGTGCTGCAGTCCCTTCAGCGGTGCCAAGTTGACTGTCGGTATATCGAAGTGCTGAAGTGTTTGTACAGTAGAGCTACGATGGCTATCCGAGTACAGAACCAGAGTACGAAACCTATCCAATTGCAGAGAGGTGTAAGACAGGGTGATGTTATATCCCCGAAACTCTTCACCGCTGCATTGGAAGACGTTTTCAAGCTTCTGGACTGGAAAGGATACGGAATTAACATCAATGGCGAGTACATCACTCACCTTCGATTCGCCGACGATATAGTCCTTATGGCAGAATCGCTGGAGGACCTAAGCACTATGCTCAATGACGTCAATAGTGTCTCCCAACGGATAGGTCTTAAGATGAACATGGACAAAACAAAGATTATGTTTAATGCCCATGTCACACCTATGCCGGTAGTTGTTGGGAGCACTAAGCTCGAAGTTGTTGACGAGTATGTTTACCTGGGACAAATAGTCCGACTAGGTAAGTCCAACTTCGACCGAGAGGTCAATCGACGGATTCAACTCGGCTGGGCAGCGTTCGGGAAGCTACGACACATCTTCTCGTCAGACATACCTCAAAACCTCAAAACGAAATTGTACAACCAGTGCGTGTTGCCAGTGATGACTTACGGAACTGAGACGTGGTCCTTCACTGCTGGCCGTATGAGGAAGTTCAAGGTCGCTCAGCGAGCTACGGAGAGGGCTATGCTCGGAGTTTCTCTGCGTGATAAACTTAGGAATGAGGATATCCGCAGTACAACCAGAGTAACCGACGTAGCCCAACGGATTAGTAAGCTGAAGTGGCAGTGGGCCGGCCATATAGCTCGAAGAACCGACAACCGATGGGGAAGAAAGGTTCTCGAGTGGCAGCCTCGTACCGGTAGGCGAAGTGTAGGGCGTCCCCCCACGAGATGGAGTGACGACCTGGTAAGACATGCAGGAAGTCGATGGATGCAGGTGGCTCAGGACCGTGCTTTGTGGCATTCTTTGGGGGAGGCCTATGTTCAGCAGTGGACTTGTGAAGGGCTGTAATGATGATGATGATGAGAGCTCTTTTAAGGCTGCGGTACGAATGGGTCAATGGGAAAAGTTGCTTGCAGTGACAAAGGAAAATAATGAATGTGTTCTTTGCTTAGTATCAGAGTGAGTCTCAGTCCCTTTGCATCGTGTATACATAGGGCGGCGAGTCGGGCAGCGCAAAGAAGTCGAAGAGTAAACGGTGAAAAGTTGTTCAATGTAAGAACATAATTACTTTGTCGTTGGCTCTAGAGTGAAGTTTTTTTTTATAGGATAAGGATGACAAACGAGCACACAGTCCACTGATAGTAAGTGGTTGCTGCGGCCCATAGACTTCTACATCTATTCTCTATTACAAATCGAAATGCAGATGCGTTGTTACCCCTGAGGACTAAGATGGAATGTTTCGTTTCCAGTAAAAAGGGCCTCCGGCCACCTGTACTCACCAAGCGAAACGCAGAGGTAAACCTCTACTTCACGCTGGTATTCTGTGAGGTCGTGGTACCACCCCGGTTCGAGCCGGCCCATCCGTGCAACAGCAAAAGCTGCCGCGTGGCCACACCAATAAAGTTATAGTGTAGTTTATGCTATTTACGCTGTGTTTTTTATATAGGAGAGGGGGCAAACGAGCATGCGGCTCACCTGATGGTAAGTGACTACCGCCGCCCATGAACAACTGCAACACCAGGGAGGGAATTGCAGATGCGTTGCCGGCCTTTTAAAAAGGAGTACGCTCTTTTCTTGAAGGTCCCTAAGTCGTATCGGTCCGGAAAAATCGCTGATGGTAATCGATTCCACAAGGAAGTCGTGCGAGGAAGAAAACATCTTCTAAATCGCACAGTGGTGGACCGCCAATCATCCAGATGGTGTGGATGGTATCGGGAGTTCTGCCGCGATGTGCGTTCGTGAAATTTGGCGGCTGGGATTAATCCGAACAATTCCTCAGAGCACTCCCCATGATAGATGCGAAAGAAAATGCAAAGAGATGCAACATCTCTTCGCAGCGCCAATGAGTCGAGCCGATCGGAAAGGGCTCGGTCGTCGACGATTCGAGCCGCTCTGCGCTGGATGCGGTCAAGTGGAAGGAGCTGGCACTGGGGAGCCCCTGCCCAGAGATGGGAACAGTATTCCATGTGACGCCGAACCTGCGCCTTGTAAAGTTGCAGGCGGTGTGCCGGCATGAAATACTGTCCCGCTCTGCTGAGCACGCCAAGCTTTTTAGAGGCCAATTTGGCCTTCTCTTCCAAGTGACCACGAAACTGCACGTCACTCGATATGTCGACGCCGAGGATTCCGATACTGGCTGAGGCAACCAGGGGAGTGCCTTGAAACTGAGGAGATACGACAAAGGGGTTCTTTTTAGCGGTAAACGCGCAAACTTGTGTCTTCTAGGGATTAAACTGGACTAGATTTAGTCGCCCCCAGTTCGAGACTTTGTTCAGCAAAGACTCGACTTCAGACACAAGTTTGTTCCGGTACTCGGAGACGTTTTCCCGAGAAATATTAGCACGGCCGGTGTATAGAGCATCACCAGTGCTGTCATCCGCATAACAATGAATGTTACCAGTTAGCAACATATCATTGATATGCAGAAGAAACAGCGTTGGTGATAGCACACAGCCTTGTGGAACACCAGCGTTAATAGGCTTGTAGTCAGAACATGCACCGTCTACAACGACCTTGATGCTCCGATCTGCAAGGAAGCTGGTGATCCAATTGCACAATTTCTCGGGAAGCCCATAGGAAGGGAGGTTCGAAATAAGCGCTTTGTGCCAAACCCGATCGAAGGCCTTCGCAATGTCCAGACTAACGGCCAACGCCTCCCCCTTGGACTCTACTGCCTCCGCCCATCTATGGGTCAGGTAGACCAGAAGATCACCAGCTGATTGACCCCGACGAAAATCGTATTGGCGGTCACTAATCAGCTGGTGATCCTCAAGGTACCGGATGAGCTGGCAGTTGATAATGGATTCCATTATTTTGGAGAACAAGGAGGTGATCGCGATAGGCCTATAGTTGGACGGGTCTGAGCGGTCGCCTTTTTTAGGGATCGGGTGAACAAAAGCTGTCTTCCATGAATTCGGGACAACGCCTTGGGAGTAGGAGTACCGGAAAAGACACGTTAGGACCGGTTCCAACTTCGGAGCACACGTCCTCAGCACAATTGGGGGGATTCCGTCAGGCCCACTCGACTTCTGGATGTCCAGGGAGAGAAGTGCTTTGCGAACCGAGCGCTGTGAGAACAGCACATCCGGCATGGAGCACTTACACCGCGGGATGGTCGACGGTGTTTTCCCCCCGTCATCAAGAGTCGAGTTGGACGCAAAAAGGGAGCCTAAAAGGTCGGCTTTGTCTTTTGCGTCATGGGCCAGTGAGTCGTCCTCCCTGTGCAGAGATGGTAGTGATGGCTTACAGAAATTCCCTTGGACAGCCTTGGCGAGAGACCAGAATGCACGGGTTCCCGAAGGAAGGCGAACTAGTTTCTCGCCAATTCTGCCTATGTGCTCTGACTTTGCCTTGGCAATAATTCTTTTGAAGGACCTGGAGGCGAAGTTATACTTCTTTTTAAGTATGCTGGTGTTTACATCCCGAGTCGCCGAAGCCGCAGCCCAGGCTTGATAACACTCCTGCTTACTGCGTAATGCAGTTTTACAGGAGTGACCAAACCAAGGCTGAGATCTGCCTCCGATGGGTACCACAGATGATGGAATAAATAGTTCCATTCCCTGTAGCACCACATCAGTGACAGAGTCAGCAACAGCGCTAGGATCATCCGGCGAGAAGCAAACCCGCCCCCATGGGTAGGATGCAAAGAAAGACCGCATTCCGTCCCAATCCGCCGACCTGTAATGCCAAACACGGCGGCAACCTGCAGCACTGTGTGCACTAGATGAAAGCATTACTGGCGGTTTTGGCGGTGCATGACCGGCGGCGGTTTGTAGCTTTTATATTATTGTTTAAATAATGGTTTGAAGTGGATTTTGATATGTAAAGGTGGAGCGATTTTGTATATTAAGTGTCTGTGCATGTGAACTACATATTAGTGGAAACGGTGAAACAAGTGCTCTGATAGTGATGTGATTCTCAAGATAAGGTGTCTGTCTGCTTAGGCGCCTTGAGATACCATCGCCAACTGTCAGCTGTCTGCTAGCTCAATTTGCCTTTCAAATCTCCCAAGGTCTGCACAATGTGACGCATCAACATATTGTGAAGCAGTGTACCATGAAGGATAATTATACATTGTAACTTAGGTTTGGAAGGACTAGAACCCAGAGCCGTAGAGTCAGTTATAAAAAAAGCATTAGTGGCATGTGGTTGGTGGTTGGTGGTTGCATACGTACGCAGGTTGTGGCGGCTGGAGGGCTGCGAGTCGGGCAGCGCGCGGATGTCGAGGTCGGAGTCGGCGTGCAGCACGGCGGCGGCGCGCACGCGCAGCTCGGCCGAGCCGTGCGACGTGGCGGTGAGGCCGCGGCTGGGCGCCTCCTCGCCCGCGCCCCCCGCGCCCGCCGCGCCCACGTCCAGCCCGCCGCGCACGCGCACGATCGCCACAGCCAGCCGCGTCTCGAACGCAGTGCTACAACACCACGATTTATATGAGACACCAGCCTAACATATAAACAAGCACACTACGAGTACTGTCGTGAACCACTCCTAACACAAGATGTTCAGGCGCCCGCTGCGTTAAGCGGTATCCCGCGAGGTGATCTCGTCGCGATTACACGCAGCGGGCCTCGTCGCGTCGCTTCTGCCTCGGGATTCCGGGTTAACGCAGCACCGCTAATACTACATGATCGTGCATGTTTTCAATCGTATTGTACATAATAAGTTAAATATTAATTTATTCAAAAGATTATCAATATCGTTAGAATATATTTGCCATATCCGATGATAGGTATATTTGGTATTATCCCGTATTTAAGAATATTGAAAAAATAAAAAAAATATTAGATAAAATTTTAATTTTTATCCACAGAAAACATAGTAATAATCACAACACCTACTTTTATTTCATTGCGAACATAGATATCGGTATAGAACACGTATTAATTGATCCGTAGTATGGAATATAGCAAATAAATTCTGTTAAGACATAAGTGCCACTTTGCAGAAAAAATTTAAATCAAGTGTAGGTACTTCTACAGCTACAGCTCCCGCCACGTAACGAACAAGCTCGCGTGTAGAATCACACGCCGGGTACAAGTCGCGGTACGTAAGTCTAGCGCTTAACGAAACGTGGAGGGGATAGATGCGCATGGGTACTGTCGCGCACGTATCAGGTATTAGTATCGGGTGACGGAATGCGACTGGAGAGCCAATCAGTGCGTGTAAACGATACGCACGCCCACCCCGCGACCCGCTTACTACCCCATGATACCTTATTTTCAACTTATGCGCAATAAAAGTCACCGTTAGACTTACGTTTTTTATAGGATCGAGTGACAAACGACCACAAAGTCCACCTGATGGAAGTGGTTGCTGTGGCCCATAGACATCTACATCTATCCTCGTTTGCGAATCAAAATGCAGATGCGTTGTCACTCGTGAGGACTAAGATGGAATGCCTCTTATCCAGTAAAAAGTTAAGCTGCTATTTTACGCTGGTATTCTGTGAGAGCGTGGTCCTTCTCCGGTCAAGCTGACCCATTCGTGCTACAACTATACTACTAATATAGCTGCAGCATGGCTCTACCACGTATGAATGTAGACGTGCCACGTGCCACGTGCCGTTTACAAGTTTAGTCTAGAGGTATATATATATATATCTCGTGTGGACCCGTAGCAGGCGTCGCCGTAGCGTAGAACACCGCATGATGTAGCAGTGCTCCATAATGAAGAAACAAACACTCGTGTTTCTTCACTCACACGAGTCCCGCTTAACGCAGCAGATGCCCTTAAGGTTCGAGTGATGCGATAGCATTATGGCGTCACTAGAATTCTCTTGAAATTAGTGCAGAATGCGACCGTCTCATAATTAGGTAATTGACACCATCATCAAAATTAAAGTACAGTCTAAATACAGCGAACTCACTGGGCGCAGCTACCTCTAATTCCTATGAGGATTTTAGGTCAAGTACGACATGTGCGATCTACTAATGTCCTCGGAAGATTTTTTATTTCTCAGAATTTTTAAGCCCTCAGATTGTCATAGAGTTTTTCCGCCTTGGGTTATCATGGCTCACAAGGTAATAGTAATTTATATTCAAAACATTAAAATTATGTTGTTCCATTTGGCACTGATTACGTTGGACCTCAGCAGAATAAAGTTATAGAGTATACAAAGACCGAGACGTAATAGCATTACTGGCTTCTATAAAGTATATTATGCGAAAAGGTTTTGCACTTTTCGCGTAATATACTTTATAGAAGAAATTTATTGCATGGCATCTTTAAAACGTCCTTTCATGTTCGTACCAATTTCTTCGTCCCAGTTACACTTCGTTATAGACACCGCAAAGGCGCACCTCAATTTTTCAAAAAATTACAAAAGAGCAAGAAAATATTTATTATTCCCCGATTACTAGCTTTCTTTCATCATAAAATTAAATATATTAGACTTAATGGAAAACTACAAATAAGATTATTTTTTTGATGAGAAAAAGCTAGTAATCGGGGAATAATAAATGTTTTCTTCCTCTCCTGCAATTTTTTGAAAAAATTGAGGTCGCCCCTGCGGTGTTAGCGACGAATCGTAGCCGCTAAAGACTTCTCGACCATATTGTTTATAGGGGTGTGGTGGCGGCATAAGACAATCCACTACGCCATACCATCCGGTGGGTGTCGTAAGATAAAATAACTCGAAAATTTAAAAAAATCTGCGGTGCCAACCCGTCCAACAAAAGTAGCACCCATGGCAAATATCATTCCATTCAGGCAACCTATGAGGGAGGCTTATGTTCTTTTTACATCTACGTCTATCCTCAATTAAGAATCAAAATGCAGATGCGCTGTCACACCTGAGGACTAAGATGAAATGCCTCGTTACCAGTAAAAACGATCTTCGGTTCTCTACACTCACCATACCAAACACAGCAAAATGTTCAGCAGTGGCCTTTGACGGCTGTGATGTTGATGATGAATTCCATTGGCACAACTTACTGCAGCACGTTGAAGTAGGCGACGAGGTCTGCGCTGGGCGCGGCGGCCCAGTCGGCCTTGTAGCCCATGAGCAGCACGTTGGGCGCCAGGCGGCCCACGCCGGCCGCCTGCATGAGCGCGCGCGCGCCCGCCTCGAACGCGAACCCGCTCACTGAGGCGGGGAACGCGCGCACCTTGCGCCCGCGCAGCCACTCGTCCGCCGCGCGCGCGCGGTTCGCGCGCTCCTTGTACGACAACTTGTTCTGGAAGTGAACCGCACACTTGAACACATTCTAAATGTTTTCTATTATAATATATATTAACTATATTAATATTATAATATAATATATAACGGACCTCCATAATGGTTGCGGTAAAAATGGGCAATGGAATGTTACCGACCCAGAGGGATTGGACGGTCAGGCCGATGCATTGGTAGAGATATATTAGAGATATGTTAGAGCTACACCAAACTTATCCACTAGAGAGAGAGGACCACGCTTGCTCAAAATAGCAGCCAGAAATAGCAGCGTTATA
The DNA here is from genome assembly GCA_033319125.1 of Parnassius glacialis. Lineage (NCBI taxonomy): Eukaryota > Metazoa > Arthropoda > Insecta > Lepidoptera > Papilionidae > Parnassius > Parnassius glacialis. The sequence goes on along the minus strand of JAVANC010000028.1, from coordinate 32,699,020 downwards.
CGAGTTTCGTACTGACGAGAGGGTTCTCGACTAAAGTGGAATGCCTTGTTACGGGTAAGAAGGGTTTCTTAGTCGTAACACGGCATTCCACTTTAGTCCTCGGGGTCAACAACGTATCTGCATTTTAACTCTTATTGTTTGTCTCTTGGGTCTTAGTATCCACTTACCATCAGGTGTGGTCTTTAATTTAGGTAGTTTTAAATTCTTCACTCAGGGGTGATTCACCAGACAATCAATTCACCAGCTTTTCCTTTTAGCTGATTTGAAATGTTAATGCATTTGATAGTTACTTATTTTTAAGATTAGAAAATTTATTTTCCTAATACAGTAAAATAAAAATATCCAATAATAATTAAGTGAAACATTTTAAGTCTCAATTTACATTGTGGCGGAATGGAATGGAACGGATGCGTCAATTTCGCCTCGTCGCGCGGGAAGGCTCGCGAATACGCGGGAATGCTAGAACATTCCCGCGACTGAGCCTTAACGTTATATGCGCCATTCTGTTATTTAGTCTGGAGCTTTTATGACAAGAATGATTGATTGGATATTATTTTCATATTGCTTATTTGAAGAATATAAGCAAAAGGAAAAGAAATATTTGGGTTCATGATTTATGGAAGACGTATTTATGACGTTTACATTACATCCATGTAAAAGTCACCCTTCGCGCCACTTCCCGCGGATTCCTCAGACTGCGCCGACAGTAGCTACGGAATTCTCGAGAATGCGCGAGAATTCCACGGAAGACGCGCGACTTCTTTTTTGGCTCATATCTAGTTTGCACGTAGCTCAATTTACATTGCGGCGGAATGGAATGGAAGCGAATTATATTATACATAGTAAAATGAATTTTATGTCAATTCCGTAACGTGCAAAGTAGATATGAGGCAAAAAAGAAGACGCGCGACTTCTTTTTTGGCTCATATCTACTTTACACGTTACACAATTAACATAAAATACATTTTACTATGTACTATTTCGTTACGAAAATTCGCTTCCATTCCGTTCCGCGGCAATATAAATTGAACCTAACGCTTCCTTTTTGATTTCTCGCAAGAATAGTAAGGGCTGTAATGATGATGATTAAGAATACGTGAGTTGACATCGGGCACAGTAAAGTAAATTAAAACAAGACCTAACCTGTGATATGTCGGCGACGATCATGAGCGAGCCGGGCTTGGTGATGAGGTGCGCGAGGTCGACGAGCGCGGGCCGCTGGTGCGCACGGCCCGTTAGCACCAGCAGCTGCGGCCAGTAGTTCTTCACGTGCTCGCCCGTGCGCGCCAGGCTGTGCGCGCTCGACAGCGCCGTCTTGTACATCTGCGCTTGCGTGCTGCTGCCCCAGTTCACGTCTGGAAGCGGAGGAGACGCACCCATAAATAGTAAGGGATGAACCTTGTTGATGAATATTGTTTTTTAAGCAAGTAAGAAGAAAAAAAAACATCAGTGAACGCCGATGCGCGAGGTTTCACAACATATATAGGCGTAAGCGAGGTGTCCACGTGCCATAACATTAACCATGTGCTCGACGGTAAAGGAAAACATTGTGAGGAAATCTGCATGTCTAAGAAATAAAAAAAAAGATTTCGAAGACATGATGTGAAGTCCGCCAACACGCTTTGAGGTAGCTCGGCGGACACTTCCTTGCCCTAAAACCCTCTCAGAAGTGAGAGGACGCCTGTGCCCAGCAGTGGACATATCATACGTCCAAATGTTTCTGGCTTACCGACATTAGATGATAAAAGATACAAAAAACTTTAATATCAATAAATTAATGGACTTTTCGTTACGGGGTACGAGAATTATACTATTTTGTTACAGTAGTATAGCCAAATAAAGACAGACTGTCGATTAAAAATTTCGAAATGCCTAAAATCAAGTATCAAGCTGTGATAAAATTTTGACAAAAGAGGGGAAGACATTGACGGAAATCAAACAACATTTGGATGCTGTGTATGGGCATTCTTCTCCTTCGTACTCCACCGTAAAAGAATGGGCGAAACAATTTCGTTTGGGAAGAGAATCAATTGATGATGCACCGCGCCCAAGACGACCATCAGAAACACTAAATTTGTGGAGAAGACAGTACGGGAAGACAGACGGCTAAAGAGTAAAGAATTAGCAGTTTTGACGGGTATATATAGATATATATAGTTTGTATTACTTTTGTGAAGGTCGACAGAAAGAAGTTTTGGATTCAATTGTTACGGGTGATAAAATCACGGTTCTTTGTCATGATCCTCTGTCGAAAAAGGAATCTATGTGGTGGTCGTCCGAGCTCAACCCGGCCAAAAAAGATTATGGCTACTATTTTTTTGGATTCCGAAGGTATTTTACTGGTGGATTTTAAAGAACACAACACAACAGTAACAGACGATTACTATGCTTCATTGCTACATCCATTGCGAGATGCTATTAAAGAAAAACATCGAAGAGAAAAAAGAGAGAAATTGTCACGAGGGTTATTGCTTCATGACAATGCTCCGGTCCACACATCGGATGTTTCCAAGGCTGCCATTAAGGAGTGCGGTTTCACTGAGCTCAACCTTCCACCACTATTATAGACCGATAACTGAAATCCGACTTACGGAGAAAAAACTTTTACACTGATGATGAGGTGAAGGCAGCAGCACTATTTTTAAGGGTACAGAAAATTTAGTAAAGTGCTGTGAAAAGTGTAATGAAATAAAGGGAGATTATATCTAAAAATAATTATAGTGGCCTTTTTGGACTTTTGGACCTTACTATAGGCTTTAACACTAAACGAGGTGACATGTCGCGCGGCTGAGACGCGTGATTCAGGGCATTCAGGCACACCCAGTTAATTATAACATCGTGTAGAGCGATGTAAGAACATCTACTTCCCCATATCTTCCCCTGGGTTCTTCTTTTTCAGCGGCAATGGAGAAACCGCCTGCACAATTGTGCGTGGCGATTGGACGAAGTGACTGTAAAGTATTAAAGGATAGGAGGCGCTGAAGCCATTTTGAATTTTTGCCACGCGTCAAATACCAGCAGCACGAAGCAACATCAAAAGCGCGAGATATGTAGTAATGCGATTGCCAGCCATATACTGAATTCAATTTTTCACTCCTGATTTACGGTTGTACATTGGAAAGTAGTGGTAAATTAATAATGTAGTCTAATAAAATTGAAAATGTATATTATATAGTGGTAATTTACGCGACTGTAACGTCGTAGGTTCGACCCGTCATTGGGCTACTAGAGTTCATGTACAAACTGCCTTATTATCTACAAACAAATATTTATACTTATTATAAAGGTAGGTAAACTTTCAGGTTTAAACTAACATCTGGTTGAATAAAGAAGTCCTGTGGAAAATATGTGAACTAATGTAATTTGACAACAAATAACAAATTTCGCAAAAACTGTGGCACCGTGACCAAAGGATTCGTGACAAACGGCCTTACTTATAAAAGCATTTTCACTTAACTATAAGCATTTCTTAAATTGACGTCGGTTTTTAATTTTTATGAATAAGGACGAAAGACGTTTCCTTAAACTCGAGATTATCTATAAACCACGTATTATAATAAGATCGAATGTGTTCTACTTTTTCATTACGTACTTATGACCACTCAACCACATCATGAAAATATTAACCTAGAGAGAATAATCATTTCACTACTGAAAATAGATCTTTTGAAGTGGGGAAATTTTGCTAATCCAAACATTTCCGACTTTAGGCGCTGTTTCGCGTCACAGACCTAATTTTAGGCTTGTTATTGAGATGTAGTATCGATGTGTGCTGTAGGTCTCGATAACGTTAGTTTCTCTGTAAAATTTACAATAACTACATGCTACAGGAGCGGCACTAACGCAGCCTTATGTTCATATTAATCAAATAATATCAAATAAAATCTTAATTGCAATTTTACGTGTGACCGCACTTAAAATTGCAATTAAGATTTTCTACTCGTAAAATATTGTGACGCATTACTAAGAAACCAAAAAAACATTTATGTTCTGGGTCTTAAAAATAAGAGATGAATAATAAGCCACCTTTCATATGGACAGCTACCCAACCTTTTGGACGCATATAGACTAACTTTTACAAACCATATAATTATTATTGAATGATCAGCACACGGGATCATAAAATATAGTTTTAATCTTCTTCTCTTCTCTACATATTATAAAAAAAGTCGCTTCCCGCCGCCTGTACGATTAGATATTTTATGCTACGCAACGGATTTTGATGAGGTTTCCATCAATAGACAGAAGGGAAGGTTTATGTATTTAATACATGCATATTATATAATTCTTCTATCCGTGTGTATGTGACTGAACTCCTCCTAAACGACTGGACCGAATTTGATGAGATTTTGGGCACAATTGGACCCGGTAGATAGCGCTGTTGTCGAAATCCAGAAATAACCCGTGCGAAGCCGGGGCGGATCACTGGTATAATATATAAAGTTAAGGTCTATATACGTTCCACAGGTGGATACAGGCCTCTTCTCATTTCTGAGAGGTGTATGGAGCAATTAATTCGCCGTGCTCCTTCAGTGCGTGTTGGCAGATTCTCATGTCCTCATAATATTTATTTCATACCTCAGACATATAGGTTTCTTCGCAATGTTTGTTTTTGACGTGGTAGAGCCATGCTGCAGCTATAATATGGTTGTAGCACGTATGGATCGACTCGACCGGGGTAGGACCACGCTCTTATTATTATTAGCTACATTTTTTTTTAGGATAAGGGTGACAAACGAGCACACAGTCCACCTGATGGTAAGTGGTTCCTGCGGCCCATAGACATCTACATCTATCCTCTGTTATAATTCAAGATTCCAGATGCGTTGTCACCCGTGAGGACTAAGATGGAATGCCTCATTTCCAGTAAAAAGGGCCTCCGGCCACCTGCACTCACCAAGCGAAACGCAGAGGTAAATCTCTACTTCACGCTGGTTTTCTGTGAGGTCGTGGTACCACCCCGGTTCGAGCCGGCCCATCCATGCGACAGCAAAGCTGCCGCGTGGCTCTACCACTGTTAAAAATCTTAATAATTTAGCAGCTTAACGCTGCTGTGTTTCGCATGGTGAGTGTAGAGAACCGGAGACCCTTTTTACTGGAAACTAGCTGTCTTTCGCGACTTCGTCCGCGTAGAATTTACTATGATTTCAAGGGTTTTAATTTCTTTGCGCAGAACCCTGATTTTTTTTCTAAAATAAAAGTATCCTAAGTTACTCCTTATAACATCAGCTATTTGCCAGTGAAAGTACCGTCAAAATCGGTCCAGCCGTTTCGGAGATCAGCCATAACAAACAGACAGACAGACAGAAAAGTTGTTTTTTGTTATTAGTACCGTATCCGTATATACTTTCATTTGCATTTAGTAAAAATCTATTATTTTAACATTACAAACAGAAAATTCAATTTTATTTATTTGTATAGATGAGACATTCCGTCTTAGTCCTCAGCGGTGACAACGCATCTACATTTTGATTCTTAAGCGAGGATTAATGTAGATGTCTATGGGCCACAGCATTTACTTGCCATCAGGTGGACTGGCTGTTCGTTTATATCCTTATTCTATATAAAAAAATATGTTTTCTTTCACCACCGCGTGCGTGGTAAAATTGCAATTAACAATTTCATCGCTTGTGAAATTTACGTCGAGCGCTTAGCCACATGAGTAAAGTCACAAAATCTTACTCAGCCTTACTGTACTATTATTTGTTCTGTGTTAGCCCTCGAACTACCACGGCTTTTACTCGGACGCATAATATACTAAATATAAATATTATGGCCGTTATGTAATATAAAGTACAAGTGAGAGCAATGATGCAATAATTCATAGAAACCGATACCGATTTAACTCACAGTCAACAGTAAGCTATTCTCGTCTATGGAACTTGTACTGATATAAACGTAAAACCCGTGTAAGCGAACAATTTGAAGAGTTGTAAAATTCTTTTAACGTTGTAGAGCCATGCTGCAGCTATGTTATTGGTATAGTTACACAGAATACCAGCGTAAAATAGTAGCTTAACGCTGCTGTGTTTCGTATGATGAGTGTAGAGAATCGGACACCCTTTTTACTGGAAACGACGCATTCCATCTTAGTCCTCACGGGTGACAACGCATCTGCATTTTGATTCGTAATCGAGGATAGATGTAAATGTCTACTTCATTGTTGCTTAGAAGACTTTCCATCTGATTACCATGTCACTTACGTTGTAATCGGATGAGTAAACATGCGCTGATAAATTATTCCACTCCATTGCAATGTGTGCAACATTAAGATTGACGAAGCAATCTGTTTTGGTTTTTTTTATAGGATAGGGTAACAAACGAACACACAGTCCACCTGATGGTAAGTGGTTACTGTGGCCCATAGACATCTAGACATCTATTCTCGTTTGCGAATCAAAATACAGATGCGTTGTCACCCGTGAGGTAGTCCTCACGGGTGACAACGCATCTGTATCTGTATATAGATGGAACGCCTCTTTTCCAGTAAAAACAGTCTCCGGTTCTCTACACTCACCATACGAAACACAGCAGTGTTAAACTGCTATTTTGCGCTGGTATTCTGCGAGAGCGTGGTGCTTCCTGGTCGAGCCGACCCATTTATGCTACAACTGTACTACTATAGTTCGGCCATTCAGACAATGCGTTCCTGACACCTATCAGTTAGTCACGACTAGTGATGGGCAAAACATAGCACTGAGTTCGTTACCGTTCCTCCAAAATGAACCGCCGCGTTATTTTTAAGATTATTGTCGTTTTAAATTGGCGGAATCATTTAAAATTTATATTTTAGTAATTTAAGTGGAAACCAAAAAAAGGTAATATTAATATAATAAAATTGTTTTATTTATTCTTTGTTACAAAGTTACAATCTGTATTTCTATGCAATAAAGTACATTGAATTGAATGTGCGTACAGAATATTAATCAGACTCCGATTCGCTTGAGGAGGTGGTGTCTTCATCATCATCTTCGCCTACATGTATAATTATATTATTATCAATAACAGAATCAAACCTGATATCTCGGTCAAAATGTTCCACAATCAGGTTTTTAGTCTTCTCAACAACCTTTGCCTAGTCATCTCTTGTGACTTCCCCGCAGGCTTCTTTTAATAGGATCATCATCTTTTTCGTGCTGAATGGCGGGGAAGTATTGTGGCGGGCGGCGTAACCTTTTATTTGAGCCCAGATTAGCTCAATCTTATGATGAATTCTTAGAACGCGATGACCGTACTCCAGAGCCAGTTCATCGATTTCGTATCGCACATTTGCCGCTTTATTTTCTTTAACTAATTTAATTAGCTCTGGTTTTAGCATCTGCATATTTGCGTCAATGCCTTTTGCTTGTAACCAAGCCTGGTGGCGTTTCTTCTTTTTTATTAGCTTGGGTAGGTGGTTTCTGTATTTGAACCGAGTGATAGGAGGCATTATCCTTGAATATTACAGAAGGCTCTGGTAGGCTGGGCAAAAGCACGTTCTGGAACCACTCTTTAAATGTAGTGGCATTTATTTCCTCGTGGTAGTCATTTGTGGTTTTTGATTGAAGTGCCAGTAACGCGTTCTCCACAAAGCTGTATTTTGCAGAACCTACGTGGCATTTTATCAGACGGGCCCCCTTACCCATTGGTACTTTCGACATCGACGCTTGTGTATCATCCGTCCAAGAACGGGAAACCGTGTGATTGGCGTTTAGCCATGTCTCGTCAATGAACACGACATTATCCCAGTTATCAATATTTTTTGCTTCTCTCAAAAAACTTATCCATTTTATAATTATGTCGTATCGTTCTAATAAAATTTTTCTTTTGTCTGTTTTTTATACGAAAAACCAATATCTTTTAAGATTTTGGTTAAAGTAGTTTTACCCCCGCTAAATAGTCCAGCTTCTCTTAACGATGCCAAAAGCTTCTTCCTGTTGAGATATTCACTTTTGGAATAGTAACCATATATATGATTTCTGATTGCATCGGCGTCAAAGGTGTCAATATCTGTCAAGCGTTTAGTTCTACGTTTCTTCTTCGGAGTACGTAAAAGTACGTAATAAAGTCTTCCGTGCCAGTAGAGCCGAACTTTTCTTTATTAATATTTGTTATCGTTCGTTTGCTAACTCCAAGCGCCTGAGAGACGCGTTCTTGTACTTGTTCGACAGGTTACAGGGGTCCGCCATTTTGCCGCTCCCGCTCAAAGTAATCTTGCAGCTTGATGATTAACTCACGGGCTCCAGTTTTCAATGTTTGTCCACGTTTAGGCATTATTATGCACCAAAAGTAAAAAGAACGCAATAAAAAACACAATCGAAGTCCGATTTAGCGCCGATGTCAGTTTGAAAAGCAGAAACAGTCCATTAAACGACAGCCGGGTAATCAAATAAAAACAGATCGAAAACACTTGAAGAACGTGGTCTAGGCGCACAAAACGACAACAGACGACTGTTTTAGCGTCACAAAATGGCGGCCCATAACGCCATTTGTGGTTACCATTTTCAACCTAAATATAAAAATGCTACTTTATTTCGCACGTTCGGTTTGGTCGTAGTTTTATTTTTATATTTAATAAAAGTTATCTTATAGTCCATTATTTTCAAATTCTTAAAAAGAAAAACAAAACGTATTATTTTATAAAGTATAACTGTATAAGAACAGATTACGATACTGTTATTGCCTGTTATTGTTAGCACAGCACTACAAATATAAAGCGCTGGCATAAACTTGTAATAGCGCAGTATAGATTTAGAAAAATATTGTTTACCAAGTTATTTGACACTCAGTTTGGCACAAAATTATAACATTCATTGATTATTGATATAATAATGTTGTTTTAATGCTCATCAATTGTTAAAACGGTAAACAACCAGCAAAAATATTTTTATCGTAACTGTAACGCCATTACAAAGTTACGTCGTCAGTTCAATCGCGACGTGTCAGGAACGCATTCTCTGAACGGCCGAACTATAATATAGCTAAAGCATGGCTCTATCTCGTATAAAAATGGTTCGAATGCGTGGTGCAACTTACCTGGTTTCCTGTAATGGACTATGAGGTACAGAGTGAAGAATATCGCGAACGTGACGAGTGACATCACCCAGCTGATGAGAAGCATGATCGCCACGCACATGAGGAATCCCAGCAACGATATCCATACATTGTAGTACTGTAATTAATCATACGATAAGTTATATTTGTATATTAGGTTGCCATTCTATTATTAATGTGAGGTACTCGTAGTGACGACATCGTTAGACGACTATGGCAACAGCCGGAAAATCTTTTGACTTTAGATAGATGGTGGTAAACCATCTCATTTATACGTCAGATCTTCGACGCTACTGCTCGTCGCTGGTCTGACGTAATATATAATATACAAAATGTAACAAAAATCCCATGGTTCCCGTTAAGTACTTTATCAGGACCAGTATTCAAACCAATAGAAATAACTTTTTTTTAAAACTCGAACAATATTTTTTTTATTTTATGAAAAAAATAATTGTATGCAAATTTTATGTGGTTTTATTACCTCTGCATTGTCTGGGGAGTAAGAGGATTGTCAAAGACCCCGCTTTACTTAGCTTTTGCATCGGCTAGTGTCAGTAAGAGGTAATAAAACCACATGAAATTAAAAAAATATTTTTAATAAAATTAAAAAAAAATATGGTCGAGTTTTAAAATATATATATTTCTATAGGTTTGAATACTGATCCTATAAAGTTTTCTCATCTGGTGGGGCTGTATAAATATATAATTGTAAATGAAATTGATAAACATACATCAATATTAACAAAATAAAATAAATACATAAAAAATACATAAATAAATAAAACCCAATCAGATGGAAGCCTTCGGCAGGGGAGACCATACGGCCGAGGGTTAAGGGGAAAGGGAAAGAAACCGGCGGACGATGCGGGCACCGCGAGGAGCACCACCTTCTGCATTTGATCTTGGAGCGGTCCGTCACGGAGTCCCAGTCGCCTCAGATGACCCGAGAGGCTGACTGGGATTAACCCGTTCGCAGAAACGACTACAGGTATAATTTCGGCCGGCAGTCCACCCCACATGTCGGTCACCTCGTGAGCAAGGTCCGGATATTATTATTATTTACGTCAGACCAGCGACGAGCAGTAGCGTCGAAGGTGGTAGAAGTCTGGCACTGCGGCCATCGAATCGCTTGCCAAGTATGACAATAAAAAATATCTTTCTGCAACGAGAGAGGCCCTTATTTTCTACCAACTTCAAACAGGGTGGGGTACTCAATTCGACTCTGTTTTTTTTAATGTGTGCTACCTCATAACTTTTTTCTGGGTGAACCAATTTCGATGATTATTTTTTGTTCCTCAGTTTTGATTACGCTGCAGCAATGACTGAATGAGAAATATTTTTAACCGACTTCAAAACTGAGGAGGTTGTCCATACGAATGTATGTATTTTTATTGTATGTATGTTGCGCGATATGTTCGCAGACTGTGAACCAATTTTGATGATTCTTTTTTTATTAAATAGGTTATACTTTAAGAGTGGTTCCATATAAATTTGAACAAAAAATCCACCCCTAAAGGTAGCAAATAAGTAACTTCTTTTTTACCAATTAGAAGCCAGTTTTTACTTTTTGATAAAAGTTATAATCTTTATATATAAAAATTACGTGTCACATTGTTTGTCCGCGATGAACTCCTAAACTACTGAACTGATTTCAATGAAATCTTTAACAATGTGTGCTGTTTGGTCCAACTTGAGATCAGATAGTTGTTATATATAATATCACTGCTCTACAGTACTGTAGAGATCGTCATAATTAAAGCTACAAGTGCATTCTCTTTAATTTCAGGAGATTTCATTACTTTTATCATGTCAAATGTAATAAAAATGCTAAAATTTATTAAAACACTATAAATAAGGCTCATAGAGATGTAAATTTTATAATACTTTATACGGTAAATGTGACGATTCCAACAGTAGGTACTGTAAGTGATATTACATACATACGGCACAGAAAATTACGACGGCTTATGACGTAATCCATCCATAACTCTCTCATAAAGTGCATGTACTAAAACTTGATAACAGCCGTCCCGCCCGTTACTATTGTAAGCTTTATGTGTAGAGCCATGCTACAGCTATATTACTGGTATAGTTGTAGCACGAATGAGTCGGCTCGACCGGGGAAGGACCACGCTCTCACAGAAAACCAGCGTAAAATAGCAGCTTATTGCTGCTATGTTTCGTATGGTGAGTGTAGAGAACCGGAGACCCTTTTACTGGAAACGAAGCATTTCACGTAATATGGGTGACAGTGCATCTGCATTTTGATTCTGAATCGAGGATAAATGTAGATGTCTATGGGTCACAGCATCCACTTACCATCAGGTGAGCTGTGTGTTCGCTTGTAACTCCTATTCTATAAAAAAGCATACAAGTCTATACCAACAATATTTTATTATAATGTATTGAAGAATAGCGTGTAGTGGTCACGCTGCACTTGTATTACGGCCGCTAGACGAATGAGACCGTGGAAGGACAACGTTCTCAAAGAATACCAACATTTCGTGTGGTAAATGACAAGATTATTCAGCTGTTTTACTCATCACAAGGTATTTCATCCTCCATCGTCCACAGAGGCAAAAAGGTGTTTTCATTTTGATTTTTAATCGAGGATAAATTATGTATACTATTTTTTTTAGCATAAGGGTGACAAACGAGCACACAGTCCACCTGATGGTAAGTGGTTGCTGCGGCCCATAGACATCTACATCTATCCTTACAAATCAAAATGTAGATGCGTTGTCACCCGTGAGGACTAAGATGGAATGCCCCATTTCCAGTAAAAAGGGCGTCCGGCCACCTGCACTCACCAAGCGAAACGCAGAGGTTAACCTCTACTTCACGCTGGTTTTCTGTGAGGTCGTGGTACCACCCCGGTTCGAGCCGGCCCATCCGTGCGGCAGCTTTTGCTCTCCGGGCTCTCTGGCACTGTTAAACTATGGAACAGATTATTTACTTACCTATCACGTGAGCAGTGTTTTCGTTTGTAATCGTTACTTGTCAAAAAGCCAGAATTTTTTTTCAAATTTTTTGTTATTTTGTTCGGTGTTATGAGCTTAACATATAAGAACCTTTTTTCATAAATTTAAAATGCCAAACGAACTTACATTCCGTCTGATGGTAACTAGTTACTGCAGCCCATAGACACCTGCAGTTAACTTCAAACAATGAACGCTAGAGGTGACCTCTGAGCACTAAGATGGAATGCCTTACAAACGAATACCGTGGTAGAGCCATGCTGCAGCTATATTAGTAGTATAGTTGTAGCACGAATGGGTCAGCTCGACCGGAGAAGGACCACGCTCTCACAGAATACCAGCGTAACACTGCTGTGTTTCGTATTTTGAGTGTAGAGAACCGGAGACCCTTTTTACTGGAAAAGTGGCATTCTTCTTAGACCTCACGGGTGACAACGCACTGCATTTTGATTCGCAAACGAGGATAGATGTAGATGTCTATGGGCCACAGCAACCACTTACCATCAGGTGGACTGTGTGCTCGTTTGTCACCCTATCCTATAAAAAAACTCTTATAATTATATTGTCTCTATACATTTCACACCGGAACCTACGCGTGCACGCACTGCTGCTTGCTAGCCGAAATAGCCAAGAGGGTAGAAGCTCCTAGATAGAAAGGGAGTCTTATTACCTAGTATTCCTTCTGTGTTAGGCACATTTTAGAGGCTCATAACAAACTGTAATATATGAGAATCTCTCGCCGCTGGAATGTAAATAGCTTGTAATAAAACAAACATAAGTCCGTACGATATAAAATATAATAAAATATGGGCAGATTACAAAACGACGTAAATAGATCAAGGCGTATGTGGCCCGAATAACAAGTTCAACGAACAAACTCACCCGGAATGTGGGCCGCCAGCCCAGGGGGCGCACTAGCGCTGCGTGGAATGTGCAGAAGTTGATGAGGGCGTAAGACGCGAGGTAGAAATTGGAGATCAGGGGCGCAATGGTGTTCAGGTCAGCTGCACAAAGATAAGATTAATTTGTAGGGTAGCTCAATGCGAGACAATGTACGAACCCGTCGGCACCGGTAAATTGTTAATAATAATTTTAAATGCTGATTAATGTGCTCGGTGATGAGTGAAAACGCTGTGAGGAAACCAGCATTTCGGAAAAATAAATATGTGAACACGCTCTGGAGCAGCGAGAATGGCTGAATGCTCCATAATCCCTCTCATAAATTAGGGGGAGGCCTGTGCTCAGCAGTGAGACGTAGAATGTAGCTTTACTGTCGTCTCGCAAAATTACTCTTGCCTTAAAACAATGGGATCAGAATATACTACGTCAAGAACCTTACTGCTGCTAGAATTGTATTTGTCTAAAAGTTAGTAATGATATGAAATAAAATAAAATTTCTTCTTTTCGAAAAATTCAATTTTGTTTGTAAAAACTTTTCAAAATGAGGTTCATTTAATTGTGAAATACTATAATTTCATTAATAATTCATCGTTTAATATAACCAATGGTCACTAGAGGACCATAGGTGTTGCAAAGCACTCAAAACGTATAATTTTGCAATGTATGGGGAAGGCCTATACTCAGTGGACTTTAGGTAGGCTGTAACCGATGAATGATCAAACTGAATGAAACATCGATACCTGAAGCAATTACATATAGGCCATACAAATATTTATTCCGTGCGGGATACGAACCCGTGGCATGTAGCGCTGTAGTCAAACGCTTGAACACTGTGTTACCGAGTGTTTAGCATACTGTTATATGATTATTGTTAATAAATGGCATGAAAATAATGAGAATATGGCAGTCTAAGAATATCCACTACCATATCGAACCGTAGTGTCGTAAGAGGCCACAGATGGAAACGAAATAGGAGACGGCCAGCAGCATCTGCCTCATTCATAATAATAAACAACTGCGGTTGCCAACTAGCTTACCCAGTTTGTCAAGTATGGCAACTAATAATAATAATAATAATGTCCTCCAGACCGAATTTCGGCCACGGCGGCCAGCCTCAACGGAGACTAGCCATCTGCGCAGGACAGGATTATAGTGCCCAAGTGTATGCGCAAGCACAGGTGCACTCTCTATTCCCTCACTCTCATAGCCCGATGGGACGGTAAACCGACACGACCGGAGAGAGATCAGGCGCAGGACCAACGGCTTTACGTGCTTTCCGAGGCACGGGGGTGAAACACCGCCAACTTCCTGACTCCGGGCAGATACTGAGAATTTCTTTATGGAAAAACTCAATAACTGATTTTTTGGCCGACCCGGGATTCGAACCCGGGACCTCATGATCAGCAGTTGCACTACTACAACCACTAGACCAACGAGGCAGTCAATCAACTATCCCCCCTACGAAGCAATGTAGGGTGTCTATGTTCAGCGGTAGACTTTAGTGGCTAGGGTGTGATGATGATAATGATGATGGTGGTCTTGATTAATAAATGGCACACTGGTTTGTCTTGTCGTAATTTCATACCGATTAATAGGAAGATCAGTGATACGAAGAATGTGAGGACGTATCCACGATAGGGCTCGCCGTGACGGCCATAGGGCTTAGCGAAGAAGATGAGCCCCGGGTATATCCGGTCGACGCCCAGGGCTTGGATCAGGCGCGGCACCGACAGCAAGTTCGTCAGAGCTGTCGAAAGTGTCGCGGCCCAGCAACCGCCGTATATCAAGGGCCCCCAAGCAGACATGAGCTGCATAACCTAAATACAGAAAGATAATTAGTAAATCATGACATTAATTAATAAATTAATAACCTTTTATAGTACACCACAAAATAAAATGATATAGAAAATATTGAAAAGCAATTAAAGTATACAATTTAGGTCTAAAGACAACATCATAATATAAATGGGTACGTTTTCAGAACCACGCGGAATGAAATAACTAAAGCATATAAGGCTGGCCAGGCGGGGAAAGACCACATTCACATAGAATGTATTCACATGTGTGTAATGAATGTGAAACGAGGAAAAGTGTCTTCCTTTTTCAAACGACCTTGAAAAAGGAAGGTAGGTAGGTAGGTTTCAGAAAAATCAACAATCAATTATATTCATATTGAATTTGTTTGTACAAAATTTTAAATTTACCACGCGACAGAGGGAAACAAACTAATAAATGTGCACTTGCTGCTTTGTGTCCAGCAGTCTCGTCCAGTTCCAGCGCCTTTCTAATAACAAGATAATAAAAAACTATGGTGTCAAGCATGTCAACTATGGCTCATAATGGGAACACACTTATGAGGCAATCTACTTCTTTCTGCAATCTAGTATCTCGAATTAAAAGAATGAAATAATTTAAAATTAAAAATTTTGTACAGCCGACTTCAATATGAGTTATTAAGAATAACTCAAAAACTATTGGTCAAACCTTGATCAATTTAATATGGGACCACACGAGAAGTACCAGCTTTCAAATAAAAAAAGAGTCATCCAAATCGGTTCACCCAGTAAAAAGTAATGAGTACCGTGTCCTTTTCCGAAGTCGGCAGAAAAATGAACTTGATACAATGGTCATAGTTCGCTTCAGCGTGGCTCTCCCATGTAAAAAATTATCAAAATTTCAACATATTTCATAGAACATTCAAACTAAAAATTATGAATACTCACCGAGTAACTGTTATGCAGACCGTATTTACATCCAATTGTAGTATTGACGCATTCCCATAACGAAGTGTAGTCCACAACAGTGCCGTTCTCGATCACTAAATCAGTTATATTGCCGCTCGCGTCCCTCAATGCGGCACCACCAGAAAAAAACACCATCAGAGCGTAGCTCACCATGGATATCAGTAAAGACAAAAGTGTGCCTTTAGGAATTGCGGTGGCAGGGTCCTGTAAATAATCATGTATTATATCCATGTACTCAAATATAAGATAAGAGATATAAGAGCCGTGGTAGCTCAGATGGATAGCGCTCGCTGTAAGTTTCACAGTACGCGAGTAACCCGGGTTCGATCACCGCCGGCACCAATGAAATTGTTAATTGCAATTTTAAGTGCTGATTTACCACGTACTCGGCGGTGAAGGAAAAACATCGTGAGGAAACTTGCATGTCTGATAAATAAATAAAAAAATATCTCGAAGACGTGAAGTTCGCCAAAACGCATTGGGCCAGCGCGGCGGACATTTCCTTGCCCTAAAACCCTCACAGAAATGAGAAGAGACCTGTGCCCAGCAGTGGGACGTATATAGGCTGCAACTTTACTTTACTTTTACTTAAATATACAGGTTTGCGTTTTAAAATCGCTGATCTGTATATAACAAAAACTTGCAAGCAATTTTGAGAAAATGTTTACCTACCCTGTAGAAATAGTATATAAAAATGTAATCTTATCTTAATACATATAAACAACAGATTTTTCCCATTTAAAACACTTGCTTACGTCTATGGGAAAAAATCATAAAATTTCTGAAGAAATCGTTTTTGCAACTGGTGGTCTCGCTGACGACATGAGAGCTTCCTTTATGGCGCCCGAACCTGACGGAACGGACCAATAGTGAAGTGTGCGCATCTAATATTATTTCTTTGCGTTAATTTAAAGGGCATGCGTAATGTTCTATTCTATTCTATTCTATTATACACAGGGGAACTCTCTATACCCTCAGTCTCAAAGTTCGACAGGACGGCCATGCACAGGTCCAACAGCGTTACGTGCTTTCCGAGGCACGGAGGGGAAACACCGTCAACTTCCTAACTTCGGGCTGCTATTGAAAAATGTTTGACAGTAAAATCCAATAACTGATTTTGGCTCGACCTGAGATTTGCACCCGAGACTGCATGGTCAGTAGTCACGCTTATCATCAATAGGCCCTTGAACAGTCGTCAGTATGTACGAATCATATGAAAGTGGTTATTTTCAAAAGTACAAAGTTATAGCTAAAGAAGACAATTTATTTTTGTATGGAGTACCCACCACAAATTGGGGCGTAACTTAATAAAATACTGGCAGTTCTCCGCGACTTCGCCTGCGTGTAAATTGGGTTTTAATTATAGTGCTCAGAACCCTAATTCTTTTTTTCAAATATAAGTAGCCTAAGTTATTCCTTAGAACATCAGCTATCTGCCAGTCCCGTCGAAATCGGTCCAGCCGTTTCGGAGATTACCCGGAACAAACAGACAGACAGACAGACAAAAATTTTAAAACTTGCGTTTTTGTTATAAGCACCGTATATACATTCATGTGCATTTAGTAAAAACAGACAAACAGACACTTCAATTTTATTTATTCGTATAGATATATCGATTTTTTACAATCTATAAATTACAATAGTAACATTAGTTTTACCATATCTAATGGGAATACTAGGAATATAACAATTAAAATATGAATATCACAATAACCTAAGAACAAAATAAAAGCGATTGTCTACTAGTTTTCACCGGTATTATAAGTTAAATCAGTGCACTGGTCAATAATTAATAGCATAAAACAAAGTTTTAGGTATATTTAACATTTATAAGTACTTTAAGATTGATGGAAAATCCTATCAGTAGTTCGTTCTTCGTTACACACATTTTTTTTCATACCTAATACATTAGCCAGTACAGGAATATCAAAACAACAATTTCTTTTTTAGATTTCATGATTCCAGTTAGATTTTCATTAAATCTTTAGGCTGTTTGCTATAATAAACTGGTATCTTTTTTATGTGTAATAAAATTAAGTTACGTTAAAATTTCTGGTGGGAGCAAAAGGATGGAAATCGATTGCCTTCTTTAAAAAAGAAAATTTGCAATATTGAAACGTAGTATAAGTAAACATTCCTTTGTTTTGATTTAATAAAATAATAAATAAAAGAGCTAGAGAAAAAGTAAACAATACTGGAATAGAATGGTATAAAACAGGCCATTTGATTTATTTAGATGAGATTTTTGCTGGAAAATGTTCGCAGGGAAAATTGAAATCAAATACCGGAAAGCTATTAACAAATTAATAAATCATTGCATGGAAAACACGCGTTACATTTAAAGCGTTTTAAAAAGTAATTTATGAGTACATATAAAAGCATAACGTTGGGAAATATTTAAAAAAGAGTAAATTATGTGTAGTAAATGTTAGTATTCACTAAGGTCACATAATAAACAAATATTTGATAGTATGGTTAAATCGAAAAAGGGGACACTGAATCAAAGTTGCCTAAAAAATATTTATATGCTCGTACATCCGTAGCAAAACTCATGAAATACACAAGTAATTTCATCGAAATATTTTACTGTCTCCGTATCGAAAACGAAGTTGTTGAACACCTCATGGTTACCGGATAATGCAGCCTATATAATGTTATCATCATTATCATCATCATCACCACTATTATAGCCTTTCACAAATCCAGTGCTTAACAATGGCCTTCTCCAAGGAATACCACAAAACAGTTATACCTCATAGCTTCTAACAAACAACACAGGTGCGTCACTGGTCACTTATGACGGTTGAGATGAATATCTCATAATATTTAATTAAACTGGCTCCTTTACTCTTCAAACTGGTGATCGATACTGATGATGGTACATACCCAGACCGACTCCAAGACAGAAAAAAGAAACTTCTACCACCTAATAAACGGTGACGAAACAAAATTTGTAAGTCTTTAATTCTGGTTCGGTTTCTCTACCTTTAACGTGAATAAACAATACAATAAAGTTGAAAAACAATATAGCTACCAAAATATAAGGCAATGACTGTTAAATGGCAAAATGTACTTTGACATACATTATAACAATAAACGTACGTAAAAATCCATTACTTACTAACAGCGTTATTCATTTTCATTCTCATTGAACTAATGACATTCTCAATTACATGTTTGATGAATATTGACTGAGTTATGTCTCACAATTACTTATTTATACTACCCAGCTAGGACAACGATCATGTTTATACAGTCGACATCCTGAAACTTTAGCTCTCTTAAATTTAAAAATATCTATTTTACTACTGACCGCACAGTGCAACATACTTAATGCCGCTTTTTATCACAAGCAATTTGTTGAAGGGATCGCGTAGCTTTTTTAACTTTCATTTACGAAAATTTAATGTATGTTCACAAAAACAAAGATAGTTTTAGTAAATGATATACATTCTGTAAACACTAGGAACAAACACAAGCTAGTGATGCCAGTATCTCGACTCCACAGAGTCAGTAATTCATTCTTGTGGCAATGTATACGCTATTACAACAAGGTCCCGGAAAGTGTACAGGTTCTCTCTATTACCAAGTTTAAATGTTTTATTAAGCTGAAACTGTATAAAAAGGGTTATTACAGTATAAATGAATACATGGTTGATAATAATAACCCCTGGGAATGAGGTGGTCGCTTCCAAGCAGTTTCTAAAATAAATTTTGTAAATAGTTCGTAATCATTTATATTGTAAAATTTATTTAAAAAAAAGTCCCGCTGGGTTTCTTGATGGTTCTTCCCAGGACAGAGGGTTTTTTTCGAACCAGTGGTAAAGTAAAAAATTACTTTTAATAAGAATTACATATGTACTGTATATTGAATAAAAATTATTCTATTCTATTCTAAACCTACTTCGTTGCGCTATGTCCTATTTCCTTAGCGACTATCATAGCAAAGGTGTTGGACGGTGTGCTTGATACCATCTTAAGTGACCACATTCAACTGCATGACACACAGTTCGGGTTTAGACCAGGACTATCAACAGAAAGTGCTATTTTAAGTCTGAAGCACACTGTTCGATATTACGTAGATCGGGGTACCCCGGTATATGCCTGTTTCCTTGATCTTTCCAGGGCATTTGATCTCGTCTCATATGACGTGCTCTGGAGGAAGGTGGAGGATAGGGGTGTACCGTCAGAGATATGTGGTCTGCTCAAATATTGGTACAGTAAACAAATAAATCATGTGAAATGGGACGATACTCTTAGTGAACCGTATAGGTTGGAATGCGGGGTAAGGCAGGGGGGTCTAACGTCTGCCAGATTATTCAACCTATATATAGATGCTCTCATAGGCGAGCTCAGCAGCAAGCGTGTCGGATGCAGTGTTGGTGGGGTTAGTATTAACAACATCAGCTATGCAGATGACATGGTGCTGCTGGGACCGTCGGTGAGGGCAGTAAGAGAGTTACTGAAGGTGTGTGTAGCCTATGCTGAGTCACATGGTTTGGTATATAATGTCAAAAAATGTGAGTACATTGTCTTTGGGGTCAGGGGCAAGCCTAGGACTGATGAACCTGACCTGTTCTTGAATGGGTCAAAAATTAAAAAAGTGACGTCTTTTAAATATCTTGGCCATTTTCTTGCCGATGACCTGAAAGACAATGTAGATATTGAAAGGGAACGCAGGGCTCTAGCGGTCAGGAGTAACATGCTGGCCCGTAGATTTGCTCGATGTACTGACCTAGTTAAAATTACCCTATTTAAGGCATACTGCCAGAGTCTGTACACGAGCAATCTATGGATCAATTACACTAAAAGGTCGCTGGATGCCCTGCGTGTTCAATAATAATGCTTTCAGAATGTTGTTGGGACTGCCTCGATACTGTAGTGCGTCGGAGATGTTTGCGCATGCTCGCACGGACGGCTTTCATGCGATAATACGTAAGAAGACAGCTTCGCTGCTTAGAAGGGTGAGAGATAGTCACAACAGCATTTTGAAAACAGTAGCGGAGAACTATAATTCTCCGATTTTGAAAAAGTTTGTACATACTTTAATGTTTACTAACACTAGTTTATAAGTCAATTATTACTAACACTACTATGGATTAATTTTGGTCCGAAATAAAGATTATTATTATTATTATTATTATTATTATTATGTCAGTTACTCTGACTTGTTCTTTTGCGGCTTCCAGATAAATGCCAATTCGCCTAGGCAATGATTGAAGTTTATTTAAGGACGTAGTAACCAAGATAAAATATTAAGAAGGCGCATTTTGATATAGTTTACGAAAGAAATTTTGTTAATCAACATTATTGTTTTCGATCAAAATAGCCGTGTATATAGTTTTTTTTCAAACATTTCCTGGAATAAATAAAGGATGCTGCTCTTTCCATTCTATTGGATATATAATTCACGTGAGAAAAGATATCGATAACGTAAGACGAAACAATATTTCCAGATATAAACGTGAGTCACAACTTCAAATTGCCTCTAATTGATTCAGGTCCCTACGACGAATTCACAATTGGAATTCGGAAATTACTAAAGTCAATGGAGTTGACATTTCGATTCGTTTTGCGTCCACGAGAATTGGATGTTGTCAATCGCTCACATTCTTTGAGTTTAAATTTGAGCGCACATAATTCATTCGTAAACTAATTATAGGTGAATTACTCTTTGTTGATAAATAGTAATAAGCAAGTTTTAGTACATATAAATCGTGTAGTGACGGTGTAAGAATATTCAAAACCCAATATCCTTTCGTGGATGTCAAAAGAGACGACGAAGAAAAACAAACCAAGAGATGGGCAGCTGCATCTTTCTAATTACAGCTCGAAATAAAATAAAAAGTGTGGTTAATAATCCGCCTGTCAAACATGTTTGCTATGGGAAATATCACCTATATCAGACAATCTATCGCGGAGACTTATGTTCATCAATGGACTTTGATAGGTTTTATATACGTAAAATAGCAGCATAATTTTGCTACTTTGTACTTTTTTGTTGCTCACAGCCGGAGCTGTTCGGTTCGGAATGAGTATGTTCTGTGAGAATGAGTATTGGTGTGTTCCCGGTTGGGTTAACACATTCATACTGCTGTTAGGCCCTACCACGTGAAATTTGAATACTATTTATCGGACGATATACTAAATTTTTGAGGAGTCCACCTTTCACTTACGGGACGTTATGTTACCTATATATTATCGAATAGGTCGTGGAAAAATTTCTTCGTATTTTATATTAAAATTGAAGACATTTTTTTCAAAGTTTAATTACTACATATGTGTGTATGTGTGCCATTTTCTTCGATAACGTGTTGCCATCTTGTAGGTAGTGATATAATCACGTTGCTGTAGAAATATTGGTAGTTGTAAAGTAGTTTTGACAGTCCTCTTTTGATGTTAACCTAACACTATTCAAAGAATTCTGAACAGACCGAAACAGTTGAAAATCTGAGGGTGAAATTTTTGCTGAGTGGCCAAAGATGTCTGTGGTCTGTGTGGCTGGAGAATTGCAAATGAGTACACGATTCACTAGGTTTCTTTCAGTGAGGTCGTGTGGCACCCAAGTTTTTTTGTCGAGCTCTTTTACATAGTCAGACGTTTTCAAATGGGTCAAAATTATTTTGTGGTCGATGCTCAATTCCTCGGCTATGTCGTAACTACTAATATACTGATCAATTTTTCAATTGCTCCAATTTTTCAAAAATGGCGTTGACTTCATCCGTATAAGGGCGACCAGAGCGAGTTGCATCTTTGACATCAAAATTCCCGGACTGAAAACGCTTGAACCAACTTTGTGCTACTCTTACTGGTACTGCATTAGGTCCATAATAAATATCACAATTTTTTTCACGGCTTGAGTCACATTTGTCTCTTTTTTGTAATAAAACTTCAGAATGTATCGAGTTTCTTCGTTAGATTCACTAATTTTGGCAAATAGAAAAACAATTGAGAAATGGCGGGAAAGTGTTTTTTACTTTTTATTTTTCCTTTTCTTAATATCCTACATGTATTGATATTAAAACCAGCCAGATACAAATAGCACAACCTAAGAGATTTTTCCCCAATTTTATACAAACAAAATACGAAGAAACGTTTTCGCCGATCTATTATAGGTATATATTTTATGTACAAATAATTTGATTTGAGAAAACTTTTGAAAATAAACTTATAATTTAATATTTACGCAAATACTACACATGGAATAAAACTAATTTTATGGATTTTATCTCTTTTAATTCCCGACAAATTCATAGAAGTTTGCAGTATGTCAACATGTTCAGATTCATCCATACCATACATATTCCTAACCATTAATCAGATCACAGTCCTCGCAAAGGAACACCGATTCCTACCAAGGATTATTCACGAGGCTATTGAAATTTAAACAAAACATCCTAATTTTAATAGAAAAAACCGGCAAAGTGCGAGTCGGATTCGCGCACCGAGGGTTCCGAACAAATCTGTAGGTATATAAGTTTAAAATTGTTAAAAATATTTTTATTATGTGATGAACTAAAAATTTATGCTTTTCGCAATTTTTCCTTTATCTGTGCTATAAAAGGTTGCTTCGTACCAAATTTCAAGATTCTGAGTTCACGGGAAGTACCCTGTAGGTTTTAATTCCCTTGCGAATGTCGAAAATTTACGGCATAAACAGCTGTATCTTTTGATTGCGTTGGCTTATTTTATTTGTTTTTTTACATACTCTCTAAGGGACAATAGACTTGAGTATTTGATAGGAATTTCAGCTTGATACCTCCACGCGTTCCTGAGAAAAAGGGTTTTGACAGACAGACAGGCAGACAGATGGACAACAAAGTGATCCTATAAGGGTTCCGCTTTTTCCTTTTGAGGTACGGAACCCTAAAAATGGATAGATCCTACCATGCCTTGGGATCCACTAATTAATAAAATAAAATTAAAACCTAAGCATACCACTGCAAGATTTCAAGATACTGTAAGCTCGTTCTGCTTAGATTGGATCATACTTAAAAGTTGAAGGTAACCTTGTAACTAGAAAAAAAACTATGACAGGACAACAGTACGTCAAATACGTCAATTCCCCCGTGACCATGGGTGCTGTAAAGTGTACGAAACGTTGGGAATTAAAAGTTCCGTAAAATTAGTTTTATTCCAAATAGAGAATTTTCTATATAAAGTCCAATATACACTATAGGCAAAGCTTACACTCCCCTCACCGAATGGTCTCAATGACCGCGCGCAACAAGTGTGACATCAGGTCACGTGGCGCGTGCCGCTCCTATAACAACCGGAGGGATCGATTCCAGCTCCACGTGTTTATGTTACCGCGTCTATCATCCTGTTTTTACTCGGACATCCCTTAAATTGTTTCTTAAAGCAGATTTAATTAGAATTTGTAGTTATTGGACCAGGTAAATCATCTAATAATAGGCTTATCTTGTGTATAGATATGTCTATTTTTGGCTGTACCTATCATACTAACCGAACGTGACAAACAAGCACAGTCCAACTGATGTTAAGTGGATGCCGTGGCCCATATACATTTACATCTATAAGAATCAAATGCAGATGGCTTGTCATCCCTAAGGACTACGATATAATGCCTCATTTCTAGTAAAGAGGATCTTCGGTTCTCTACACGAAATACGCATTAAGCTGCTATTTTACGCTGGTATTCTGTGCGTGTTGCTTCCCCGACTAAGTCGAAGTGAAGTCATGCGTGCTATATAGCTGCAGCATGGCTCTAATACGTAAAGGCAAAATACTTATTTACTAACTTCAAAAGAGAAGGTTCTCAATTCGACTGTTGTTTTTTTTGTTTGTTACCCCAGAACTTTTTCTAGGTGAACCGATTTTGATGATTCTTTTTTAATTTGAAAGCTGGTGATTCTCATGTAGTCCCATATAAATTTGATCAAGATCTGATCTGTAGTATTTGAGTTACCCTTAATAATACGAATTTATCATCAGGTGGACTGTGTGGTAGTTTGTCACCCCTAACCTATAAATTTTTTTTTATTGTTTACGAATACATTGATGATGTTCTCATTTTATTTATATTGAAGTCGGTTGTACAACATTTTTAATTTTACTTCTTCTTTTAGTTTCTTTAATATATTTTTGTACTATTTAACTATATACATTTGTTAGAATTTTGTAAGTTGCTTGTCTGCAAAAATAAACCAACGTACCTAAAAGAATAATGCGCTCCTTTAAGTTTGGATCACGGCAACAACTTTTAATTACTCGACCGATGTCAATTGCCCCTTAAGGTGTAACAAAATTTACGAGTGAGGGTGTAATATCTCTTACACGTTTGCAGTGCTTGAGGGAGATTGATAGTTGAGATTGAAAATTTAGGAAAGAAGTTTGGCAATAAATTTAAATCACATCTGCTTGCCTAATACCCTGCTTACTTTCATAGAAGTAAGAATGACAAACGAGCATACAATTCACATAATGTTATGTTGATTCTGTCGTCATAGACACTTTTATCTATCATTAATTGCGAATCAAAATTCAGATAAGTCATCAGTCATCACCCTTGAGAACAAATAGCCTCGTTATAAGAAAAAAATGGTCTCCAATTCTCTACAATTACAATAGAAACACAACATTATGGTGATCTTTCAAGCACTATGCTGCTGTTTCACGCTGTTACGTGGGGCACACTGAAATGATCGGGAATAATAAAAACCACATGCAAGGTATAGCTAAATTGTGTTTTTTATTTTTCGAAGTATTTTCCGTTCAACTTAATGTACTTTTCCATTCGTGCAAACTAATCATTAAAACAGTAATTCCAGTCTGAAGTTGATGTTGACAAAATGGCTGATTTGTACGCTTCCACAGCTGCTTCAGGGTCTTCAAACCGTTGACCGCGTAGTAAATCTTTCATTCTAGGGAATTTAAAGAAATCGTTTGGGCTCAGGTCAGGACTGTACGGGGGATGGCTCATCACCTCAACATTTTCCTACTTCAAAAAATCATTTGTCTTCCGAGCCGTATGGGAGCTCGCATTATCGTGATGTAAGATGATGCGACGTTTCGGGCTATTTTTTCGGAGTTTGGCTATCATTTCTGGCAAACAAACCGTGATATACCACTCAGCGGTAACCGTTCTGCGTTCCTGTAAAGGAAATGTAGCAACATGCCCCTTTTTCGAGACAAACGTAGCGACCATTTTTTTTGACACGCTGCGGGAGCGAACCACTTTCGTTGGTTTTACCTCGTCTTCAAAGACCCAAACTGCTGACTGATGTTTTCTTTCAGGTTCGTATGAATAAATTCATGATTCGTCACCTGAGACGATATTATAAACGGCATTTGACTTCCCTCTGTTGAAGCGTTGCAGAGTATTCCGGCACCAATCTACACGAGCCGCCTTTTGCTCTTCAGACAAATTGTGGGGAACCCAGCGGGAAACTAGCTTTCTTACACACAGATCATTATGTAATATCGACTAAATTGCAGTCATTCCGATACTGATAACAGCACGAATCTGCTCGTATGTCACATGACGGTCATCTAATATAATAGTTTGCTCAGCTGCGATGTTTTCAGGCGTGACCGCTGTTCTTGGTCGACCTGCAGAAGAAACAGTGCTGAGCGACACACGACCGCGTCGGAACTCGGCATACCAGCGGTACATTTTCGTTTGACTCGCTGCTTCAACATCATAAATCGAAACAAGTTCGCTAAGACATTTATCTTGAGATAAGCCACGACGAAAATTGTGATAAATTATGGCACGGAAATGTTCACGCGTGAGCTCCATTTCTGTTAACGACGTGTCAACTTTAAACCAACATTGTTTTTGTTTTTAAACATTTTTTTCAATTGTCTGAATGTCATTAAGATTCTAAGAGGCCAGTATTCAAATTCTAAAAAAGGTTTTATTGTAACTCAATCCGAAATATTGTATTCCCGATCATTTCAGTGTGCCCCTCCGTATTCTGCTAACTTGACAGACAAAGCTAATGACGAAAAATCGTGTTAAATTCGACAGTAATTTTATGATTTATTTTTTACAGTTCCTTGAAACCGTAAACGCAATATGGTGAACCCAACGTTGTACTCTCTGAAACCGAACGTATATGTAATGTGCAAGTCCAATTTTGTCCGAGTTACTATTCGTCGACATCGCCTTGACCTCATTTTAACTGCGTTGTTTATGGCGCTTTGATAAATCGCTAATATTATTGCCAAGCATCAGGATTGACATACGAATATAAATTATGGATTTTAAAGGACATGTTTAAAAATATGTGAAAGATTTATTTCATCAGATTTCGACGCTGTAAAAAAATATAGCCCCATTTGGTTATGTCAGTTACTTACAAATGGTAAAACTAAAAGTTTTGCACAACCGATAGCAATATAAACAAAATGAGAATTATGAGAACATCATCAATGTAGTCGAAGTCAATTAAGTACACATTATCAAGGATATCTCAATAACTACTGGTCAGATCATGATCAAATTTATATGGGACGACTTCAAAAAATGAAGAGGTTCTCAATTCTACTGCTTTTTAATGTGTGTTACCTCATAACTATTTACTGGGTGAACTGATTTCTATGATTCTTTTTTATTTGAAAGCTGGTGCTTCACATGTGGTCCCATATAAGTTTGATCAAGGTCTGACCAATAGTTTTTGAGTTATTCTTAATAATTTATATTGAAGTCGGTTGTAAAAAAAAATTAATATTAAATTATCATTCGACCATGACTCGTCGTGGTTTTTATAAAAAAAAAGAGCTGAAACAGACCGAAACAACATCATTCTGGAATACAATCGCCAGTTCGCATGATCACCGTGACGATTATAGTCAAATTGTCTACCGAACTAAAAAGTGTAAGTAGCGTTACACCGTTTATTACCGTTGCACCAGTCTAAAGTGCATTTTAAATATTGATTGATTTTAATAAAAATATATATAAGTATAATAAATAACAACGGAATAACTATTAATATAAACGAACACTATTGTAGTTACAGAGAGAATGGGGAATTTTCGTGAAATAATATAAAACAAACATTAATTTCGATCCTTTCAGAGTTACGAAGTCGAAGGAAACGTAGGACAAATATTGACGAGCTTTTGGGTGAGGAACGCCCACCAGTTAATTAACGTTTTGATGTCGCTTGCTGGCTGTCAGCGAATGATTTCGATTAGATATATTCATGATATGCCTAAATGGGTGTATGTTTATCATGTCTTCACTAGAGTTTTGAATACATATTTTTCTGCGACTCATTGAGGCACTCACTAGAATATTTAAATAAAATGTAAGAAGGCTATGAAGTTCTGCCAATATACTGGATATACGAGTATATCAATACTTGCTGTCGCCGTGACTTCGTCCGCGTGGAATTTATTACCATTGGATTTCACGGGTATAATTTTTTTTTGCACGGAACCCTAACTCTTTTTCTAAAATAAAATTAGCCTACGTTTAGGTACTCCTTATAAAATCAGCTATCTGCCAGTGAAAGTTCCGTCAAAATTGGTCCAGCCGTTTCGGAGATTAGTCGGAACAAACAGACTTACAGACAGACAGACATACAGACAGACAAAAATTTTAAAAACTGTTTTTTATATAAAGACTCCAGCAGCGATAAGGCGCGAATTCAAAGAAACCCCAAACGTAAGCAGAAACTGTTGGCCCTTCAGATGGGGTTAAGCAGAACCACGGTGAAAAGGGTGTTAAATGAAGACTTAGAGCTTCGGGCATATTGAAGAAAAACAGGACATCGTTTGAATGCTCGTCTAATGGACCTGAGACTGAAGAGATGCCGCACTTTTTTGAAGCGGTACGCGGGAAAAAAATATCGGGAAATTCTTTTTTCGGATGAAAAAATTTTTGCCGTAGAAGAGAGCTACAACAAACAAAATGATAACTTGTACGCACACAGTAGTGAAGAAGCAAGCAACCGTATTCCGCGTGTCCAACGAGGTCATTTTCCATCCTCACTCATGGTATGGTTAGGAGTTTCTTATTGGGGCTTAACAGAGGTACGTTTTTGTGAGAAAGGTGTAAAAACGAATGCAGTTGTGTATCAAAATACAGTCCTGACGAACCTTGTGGAACCTGTTTCTCATACCATGTTCAATAACAGGCACTGGGTATTCCAACAAGATTCGGTGCCAGCTCATAGAGCGAAGAGCACACAAGACTGGCTAGCGGCGCGTGAAATCGACTTCATCCGGCACGAAGACTGGCCCTCCTCCAATCCAGATTTGAATCCGTTAGATTACAAGATATGGCAACACTTGGAGGAAAAGGCGTGTTCAAAGCCTCATCCCAATTTGGAGTCACTCAAGACATCCTTGATTAAGGCAGCCGCCGATATTGACATGGACCTCGTTCGTGCTGCGATAGACGACTGGCTGCGCAGATTGAAGGCCTGTATTCAAAATCACGGAGGTCATTTTGAATAAACTTTAGTGTCATAAAAATCTATGTTTTGTTAAGTTCATTTTGGTACATAAATGATTACATAATGAATAAACTTGTTTCAATTATTTTATATTAAACATGTGACAGAATTTATGACCTGACTAGGTATACTATTTTACGATATTTATGTAAACGTAAACTTTATTAATAGACTACATCGCCATTTATTATCAACGTGGGATCGAAGTCAAGCAAAACATTGTAAAAGCCTAGAAGTGCCACTGCAGTATAGACCTTCTTTCATTTCTGAGAGAGTTTTATGGAGCAAGAAGTCCGCCACGCTACCCTAACACGTGTTGGCGAATTTCACATGCCTCAGATATATTTTTTATTCCTCAGCCATTAAGGTGTCTTTTACCACCGAGCACGTGGTAATCAGCACTTAAGACTCTTTTCTGCTGCACAACCCCTAACAGTTACGACTTAGGGAGCTTCAAGAAAAGAGCTTACACCTTTCTAAAATCTGCATCTGCAATTCCCCTGGCGTTGCGGTTGTTCATGGGCGGCGGTAGTCACTTACCATCAGGTGAGCCCCCTCTTCTATAAAAAAACGAGCAATATATATATAGACTATGGCGTGACCGCGGAGCAGGAAGAATTTCAAATAATTACAATTCATACAAATTTGAACTTTAATAACTTGCGAGTAAACTTGATTTTAGAATCATAAATAGTCTTCAAAAGGTCCTAAAACTATCTTAGTTGCAATAGAAATAAAACTTTTTACGATGGGATTTAAGTTCAAAAATGCAAAGCAAAAAATTCCTGTTCCGCGACCGTGCTTTTTTAGTACACAACTAATGTTGCTTACCTTAAGGTCGCCCGATATGTTAGCACCGGCCTGTATGCCGGTGACCGACGGGAAGAATATTGCAAAGACGGTGAAGAAGTCTTGTTCCAAATTCTCACTGTACCGAAAGTCCGGACCAAAGTTAGACTTGAATGTTGATACTGCGGTCAAGATCATGGCATTAGCGTGGTATGGAATAAAATCTTAGTCTATGTTAAATTAAGTGTACCCGCGACTTAGTCATAAAATATTACATAGCCTAAGTCCGTTATTAGGATAGAAGGTATCTCCGTGCGAAAGATCATTAAGATTGGTTTAACAGTTTAGCCATGAATATGATGAATAGATGGCGAAAATACAGACAAACCTTACCATTTTATACAGAGCCATGCTACAGATATTTAGTTGTAGAATGATTTTGTCAACTGGACCAGAGAAAGAGCGTGTTCTCACAGCTTACCAGTGTATCTATCAAATATATATATATATATATATATATATATATATATATATATATATATATATATATATATATATATATATATATATATATATATATGTATATCTCCCTTTTTAATGGAAACGAGACATTCCGTCTTAGTCTTCATATATGACAACCAGTGGCGTAGCGTGCCTTAGATGGGCCCTGTATCAAAATTTGTTTTGGGGCCCCAATGAAGAGTAAAGATTTCATAAAAGGAACAAAACAAGCGTTTTTGCTTTGAATTAAAATTATTATATATTATTGATTATTCGTTATTCATTAACATTACAGCCCTTCACAAGTCCACTGCTGAACATAGGCCTCCCCCAAAGAATGCCACAAAGCACGGTTCTGAGCCACCTGGATCCATCGACTTCCTGCATGTCTTACCAGGTTGTCACTCCATCTAGTGGGGGACGCCCTACACTTCGTTCGCTGGTACGAGACCGCCACTCGAGAACCTATTTTCCCCATCGGTGGTCGGTTCTTCGAGCTATATGGCCGGCCCATTGCCACTTCAGCTTACTAATCTGTTGGGATATGTCGGTCACTCTGGTTCTACTGCAGATATCCTCATTTCTAAGTTTATCACGCAGAGAAACTCCGAGCATAGCCCTCTCCATAGCTTGCTGAGCGACCTTGAGCTTCCTCATCCGGCCAGCAGTGAAGGACCACGCCTCAGTTCCATAGGTAATCACTGGCAACACGCACTGGTTGTACAGTTTCATTTTCAAGTTTTGAGGTATACCTGACGAGAAGATGTGTAATTTCCCAAACGCTGCCAAACCGAGTTGAATCCGTCAATTGACCTCTCGGTCGAAGTTGGACTTACCTAGTCGGACTATTTGTCCCAGGTAAACATACTCGTCAACAACTTCAAGCTTACCGCTCCCAACAACTATCGGCATAGATGTGACATGGACATTAAACATGATCTTTGTTTTGTCCATGTTCATCTAAGACCTATCCGTTGGGAAACACTATTGAGGTCGTTGAGCATAGTGCTTAGGTCCTCCAGCGATTCTGCCATAAGGACTATATCGTCGGCACATCGAAGATGAGTGATGTACTCGCCATTGATGTTAATTGTTTTTTTAGTTAATTGATAGTTGAAAACGTCATCCAATGCAGCGGTGAACAGTTTCGGGGATATAATGTCACACTGTCTTACACCTCTCAGCAATTGGATAGGTTTCGTACTCTGGTTCTGTACTCGGATAGCCATCGTAGCCCTACTGTATAAGCACTTCAGCACTTCGATATACCGACAGTCAACTTGGCGCCGCTGAAGGGACTGCAGCACCGCCCAAATTTCGACGGAATCAAAGGCTTTCTCATAGTCCACATACGCCAGACATAGTGGCAAATTGTACTTCTCGGACTTCTGTACAATTTGCCGAAGGGTATGTATGTGGTCTATGGTGCTAAAGCCTTTTCAGAAACCGGATTGTTCTGGAGGCTGGAAGTCGTCAAGTCTGCGCGCGAGACGATTCGTGATGACTTTCGAAAATAGTACGTAGACGTGGCTCAGAAGGGAAATCGGTCTGTAGTTCTTCAAGGGAGCGTAGTCACCTTTCTTGAAGAATAAGACCACCGCACTTCTACTCTACGCCTACGGTGTAATGCCACCATGGAGAACGGAACTAAACAGCTTCTGAAGGACATCAAGTACCGGTTTTGCACCCGCTTTCAGAAGCTCCGCTGTAATTCCATCCTCGCCTGGGGCCCTGCCGTTTTTAAGGTGCTGGAGAGCCATTCTAATCTCGCTCAGACTGACCCCGAGATATCATCGGAATAGTGTTGGATAAGACTCGCTCTTGGAACGTTACTTACACTTGCGTGTGGCTCCAACGATGATGTATACAGCTGCCCATAGAACCTCTTAATCTTCCTAGAAATCTCAGGTGTCCCGGAAACGACGCTGCCACACTCGGTCTTCAGCTTCGACAGTCGGCTCTTTCTAGCAGACAGATCTCTAGCAAAGAATTTAGAGCCCTGGTTCCGCTCGATCGCTTCTTCAATACGAGCAGTATTAAAGTTGCGTAAGTCCCGCCGCATGCATTTGGAGATCTGTCTGTTCAGTTGCCTGTATGCTGTCAAATCTACTGAAGACTGCAGCTTCATATCCCGTCTAACAGCCATGAGATTAAGAGTGTGATCGGAGAGTTTTTGTGTTCTTCTGCGGCGGGTCTTGCAAAACTTAGCTCCAACCGCATGGACAGTTTCATTCATATCGTCCACTGCATTGCAATCTTCTAGGCACTAAAAACGGTTTTGTAGTTCGAGCTGAAAGGTTTCGGGGCTTTGGATTATCTTATATTTGTCTGGTCGTCATAATGAAGTCAATCTCATTTTTTGTCGAACCGTCGGAGCCGACCAGGTCCACTTACTGTGGGGCCGCTTCTGGAAGAAAGAGTTCATCATAAAGAGTCCGTCTTTCTCCATCAAGTCGACCAGCTGCTGGCCCCTTGGGTTCCGTTGCCCTATTCCGAATTTCCCTACTTTCAGCTCACCGTTTTCTCTTGCACCTAGTTTTGCGTTGAAGTCTCCCATTAACACCGTATAGTGGGTTTTGGAGGAATGCATGGCTCTAGAGATATCCTCATACATTGCCTCCGCCTCCTCATTGGGGTGTGTCGAAGTTGGTGCGTAAACCTGTATAACCTTCAGCTAATACCGTTTGGTGATTCCAATCTTTACAACGTTGTTAACTAGAGACTTGTGGACGATAAATCCTACACCTCCTTGGGACAGATGGTCGCCTTCCCGGTGATAGAACAAGTTGCTGGATTCGAGGATTACCGTGTCCTCCCCTCTCTTCGGACCTCGGATAATCCTATGATATTCCAGCGCAACTTGTCTATCTCTTCTTCCAGCTCCAGGATCTTCTCGTCAGTCCTCAGGGTGCGTGCGTTATAAGGTGCCAGGTCGAGTCGTCGTAGGTGGCAACCGAACCTCCACCGGTAATTCTTAGCACCCCCTGCCCCGCCGTTACCATGGTCGCCACCGTAGTCAGGAATAGCGGAGCCGCCGGGGACTGGGGCCGTCTCTTCATTACTTTCATGGGGGGTATATTGCCATTGTTGCCACGCTTGGCGAGCGGATTGGGAACCGCAGTTTTTTTATTGGTTATTTGCTGTTATCAGAAAGATGCTGCTGCCCATCTTCTGCCTCACTTTCCCTCTGTCGCCTTTTACGACACCCACGGAAAGATATGGGGTAGTGACTATTCTTACCCGCCACTATACGGGGATTATTACACGGGGATATTCGTTTTTACTTACAATTAAGCTAAGTAAGCGGAACGGAACTAAGCTAGCCAAACAATTAAAATCAAATATACACTTTTCTTGCCTTTTGTTCAGCGAACATAGCTAAAGACGATTCGGTGGCATTCATAGCTGAAGACGATTTCAGTTATTCTAAATTCTTTGCTTCTATAGACGATAGTCATAGCCTTTCCTGTCCCATAGAAGTCCTTGGAATTTTTGTTTACACACGTTCGGGGCCCCTGTAGCCCGGGGGTACGGGGCCCCGAGATACAACGGTAGCTACGCCCCTGGTGACAACGCATCTACATCTTGATTCTTTATCGAGGATAGATGTAAATGTCTATGGGGCACACTTAACATCATGTGGATTGTGTGCTCGATTGTCACCCTTATTTTAATAAAATAATATTACTATCATAGATAGAAGTATTTTATTGGAGACCAGCAACAGCAGACCAGGATCCATTAATGTAGATTTATTTACATTTAAGATACATGACCATTTATTTTATCAACTTTTTGTTTAAAAAAAATGTCTTCAAGATTTCTATCAAAATATGGCCTAGATCACTCCTGGCATTGCTGGTTCAGCCATTACGAAGATACACACAGACAGACAGACAGACAGAGATGTATAGAAAAATTATATATTTACCACTGAAACCAACAAAGCCTTTACTAATTTCCTCTAAACTCTTTGGTCCCATAAATGTGCCAACAATAAAGTCCACCATAGCAATTACAATGATAGCAATCAGAAAATTCTGTAACAAAGAAATTTACATTACATTTTTTATTTTGTTATGGTTTATCCCTTATTGCCACCATGACAACCGTCCACCTGATCGCAAGTGGCTATTGCAGCAAATGGACAGAAACACTAACTACTAAAATGAAACTCCTTACAGCCTTTATACCCTGTACAACATAACTTGATCTTTTTGACCAATGGGTCTAGTGATGGGAAACAAAAAATATCTAGTATTGTAAAAAATAACGTATTAACGTTAACCATCTCATCACAGTTACTAGTACCTATATAAATAGGTAACTGTGATGAGATGGTGTGCCTGTATGTATGTTCTAAACTATTCAAAATAAATTAATTCATTTATCAATCAACTAAATTGCACTAGACATATAAAAACATTGGGTAGGTAAGCGACGATGGGTAATATTATTCATATAGCATTGAGTTAAAATAAAGGTTGAAAAATAAAATAAAATTTTCTCTTTAAAACATAGTTTTTAATCGGAAGAAGAAGCACAACCAAGATTTTCATCGTCGGAGTCGTCATCGGTAATATGATTTTAATAAAGGCTTCTTTGTAACCGATATTTGTAACAGTTACTGCTTGTTATTTGTGTCCCATCCGACCGACCGATGTAACATTGTACGAGCGTCCTTTGTTTTCAGTTTTTCTATTTAAATCTTACTTTGAAACTTTAATACTTTTGTGTTGCGTGTCTACTTTTAAAATTTTTAAGAACTTTTAAAATTATTAAAATAAGAAAATATTATGTTCGTCATTGCAAAGGTATGTCGATCGCAAATTTGACATCTGTCAAAAAGATCAAGCTATGTTGTACAGAGTATAATTGGTTATTTGACACTATATAGTCAATTGAAATACTTCTCAGATTTGTCAAAACAAACATTTCCTTGAAAATTTTATGAGGATATAGTGTAATGACCTCATAGTTTTTATAGTCAAATTATCATATTATTAGAATAACTTTAAATACTAAAACTCTAATATATGACGTAGTAATTGATTATGGTGGTGTCAAATACCCAATTATACTGTCTCTCTTACCCTTCAACCGGAACACAGTAGTTGGTGCACTGCTGAACTTTTCAGTAGTAAAATTTTGCCAATCTATGTTGGCGGTCAGATGCCTCGTATGTTAATTGCTGCTCCCCATCGTTCTGGGGTACTAATTATGACAATGTTAGATGGTTACTTTTAATGTTAGATCTTACTGATGGCCATAAAAACTTATCACCATTCTCTATGTACCTATTTGGTCTCATTACCAAACGAGGCTTATTGATAGTCTTGGATAAAGAATAAAATCTCACGAAACTCCCTTAGCAGCGGCTGCGGCGATACAAGCTTTGCAAAATGTGTCATTTTTTAATAGAATCAGTCCACCTGATGGTAAGTGGATGCTGTGATCTATAGACATATTGATCTGTCTTTGATTGAAAACCAAAACGCAGATGAGTTATCATCCCTGACGTCTAAGTCTGAATGACTCGTTTCCAGTAAAAAAGTTTCAAAAAAAGAAAAAGAAGAAAATAAAAAAGTAAGGAATAGTCTCCGGTTCTCGTCCTACACCATAGGAAACACGCTAGTATTCTGAGAAAGCGTGTATTCCGTTAAGGTTCCAGCTGACCAATTCATAATGCAGATGTAATATGCTGTTCCAGTTCCAGCCGACCAATTCATAATGCAGCCAGCCTAATACGCTGCAGCCCAGTTGTCTCACATCAAAAAATCGTTTGTGCAACAACCTACATACTACAGTTTCGGAGCATTAAACGACTTGCAACTCGTTAGAACAATATCTACATGAACCACGCGATCTTCTCGTGTCCTTAACGAATTAATTGATCCAATAGACGCTGAACAAGTGGTGTAATAAAAAGCGCACACATTTAATTTGCACTGAATTAAAAAGTTTCCGATAAATTCTGCAAACAACTTTGAGTTCCATTTGCTTAGTGTGTTGATTTTTTTTTTATAAAACTGTTGTGACAAACGAACTTGCAGTCCACCTGATGGTAAGTGGCTATTGCAGCGTATGAACATGTGCAACCAAATTCAATAAAAAAAGGATACAGTTGCGTTGTCACCTCTGATTCTCTGAGGACCGACATTAAATGCCTTACAGTCTGTAACTCTCTCTAACTCTCTCTCTCTCTAAACTTGCGATGCTTGCACTGCTTTGACAAACTCGTAAGCAGAAAGGGAGACCTACCACATACTGCTTAGTAGATAACAGTTAGTTGATTATATATCATTATCATCATCATTACAGCCCTTCACAAGTCCACTGCTGAACATAGGCCTCCCGCAAGGAATGCCACAAAGCACGGTCCCGAGCCACCTGCATCCATCGACTTCCTACATGTCTTACCAGATCGTCACTCCATCTAGTATGGGGACGCCCTACACGTCGTCCGCCGGTAGGAGGCTGCTACTCGAGAACCTTTTTTCCCCATCGGTTGTCGGTTCTTCGAGTATTAAATATGGTGGGTCCTAATAAGGGTTTTATAACGTAGGTAAAGCCATGATAAACTATATTTTAGGTCGGCTCGACAGCAAACAGACCACACTAACACAGAATACCAGCGTAAAAGAACAGCATTTAATGCTGACATGCTTCGTATTGTAGTCAGATAATTGGTCAAATGAAAATATTTATTTATTTTATAATTAATTATTTTTCTTGAAACCATTAAAGTAGTCATAGATACATAATAAACTAACATATTATAAAAATTAAAAAAAGAACCATCAGATAGATGTCTATGCACTCGAATTATCGTAATTAAAGTGGGAGATAATGGTGCAGAAAGACTAATTTTTCTTCATTTTCAGGCATTAGTTTACTCCTTTTCTTCTCGTAAACAATCCCAGCTTCAGAGAATAGACGCTCTCAAGAATAGACGCTACTTCCTTTCCTAATATTTTATCTAATATTCGGCTATTCGGCCAGGAAGCCCGCAGAATATTCGGTATTCGGCTTGTGGCCGAATATACTAATCGTTGCAAGTCTTCTATAGACCCTTTTAGTGGCACCGATGAATTTCTATTCTAAATCGACAAAGATATAAGAGTCACATAATCTGCGTTAGGTGATCTGCGTGATCGTTTGTCACCCATTTTATAACAAAGTTTTTTTTCCACAGAATAAGGATGACAAACGAGCACACAGTCCACCTGTTGGTAAAGAGTTGCTGTGGCCCATAGACATCTACACCTATCCTCGAATACGAATCAAAATGCAGATGCGTTGTTACCCGTGAGGAATAAGATGGAATGCCTCGTTTCCAGTAAAAAGGGTCTCCGGTTCTACACTCGTCATACGAAACACAGCAGAATTAAGTTGCTATTTTACGCTGGTATTCTGTGCGAACATGGTCCTACCCCAATCGAGGCGATACATTCGTGCCACAACTATATTATTAATATGGCTGCATTGCAGCATGGCTCTACCACACTACAGTCCTCAGTTTGTACATAAAAAATTAAATTGAAAACACGAGTCACGTTTTTTTATATCTTAATTATTTGTAGATTACAACAAGGTTCTATTAAAATTTTGTAAATATCTTCATAACTTCTTAATTTCCAATCTAAACTTTGGCTAAGTTACGCGCTTGTTGAACTCTGTTATTTATAAAGCTTTAACATAGCAACAAACACAATTACGGTAATAAATAAACCAACCGGCACGTGACACTATCAATCTTCCACCATGTTCCCTCAAGTAAATTGAGTGTTTATTACGCTTCGGGAAAATTTCCATTACAGATACGTCCACTTATAAGTTTAATATCAATAGTGTTTAATTGATACGTAATATTACGTACACGATGATCGATATTCAACGATGTCAGACAAACATCGATGTTAAGCGGAAAAACATCGATGTTAAATACTTGAAATCATCGACGCGTTGATGTTACGAAAATAATATTGGAACACCGATATACTTAAGGCCATTAGGATCCATTACTTTTATGGCAAGTCCACTTACTCGTATCTAAATTTGAAGAAAGTAGCCACTAAGCATTTGTGCTGAACAGCAATTTCGACAACTTCGAAAAGACTCTTTTTAAAAGCTGGTCAACATCTGTATCAACAAAGGAACAAATTAAAATAAATACTTCTGAGAAAGTTACTTTTTTTTGCAGAGTGTACCCGAAACATACTGGGAATGTTAATTTTTTATAATCACCGTAATAAATACATTCAATAATCATCAAATTTCGATGTTTTCGGGCATTGATATTTTCATTTTGATATTTATCGTACATCGATACTTTTGAACCGATGTTAACATCGATGTCAAGATGGATGTCAAGATGGATGTTTCTTTAATATCGATCATCCCTAGTACAGGATAATCGAGAACATTTGTTCATATTAGTCTGTACCCTTAACTATTGGGCGCCAGTAATTAAGTTTTCGGACTACAAACTCAAAAAGTCATGAGTTTAAGTTTATTACTGTCGTGAACCACTCGTGCATACGGGTTTTAAGCTGACTTGAACTGGTTAACTGAGATGTATGTTTGTTCTCAAAACACATATTACATAGTTAGTCTGAGTGATAGAATTTTGTAACGATGATATCTACAGTAAAATCAGAGTAATCAACATAGCCCAACGCATCAGTAAGCTGAAGTTGCAATGGGTCTGCCAATGGAAGACAGGTTCTCGGGAAAGAAAGAAAAATTCGTACCGATAAGCGAAGTGTAGGATGGCCACTCGCTAGATAATGACGACCTGGTAAGATATGTAGGAAATCGATCGATGCATTTGGCTCAGGACTGCGTTTTGTGGCATTCTTTGCGGAAGAATGTTCAGTAGTGAACTTGTAAACTGATTTAATGATTGTGATGATACATCGAGTAAAGCCCAGTAGTCTTTTTTTTTTCAAAATTCATTTATTTATTTATAAGTAAAGTAAGTAAAGTCTTAGTAAAATTTATAGTAGGTATCGTGTATTCTACCACAGTGTGGTATACAAACATATTTCTTTTATTTATAGTCAATAAAAGCACAATATATATATATATATATATAATTTTTATAATAGATACCATATTATAAAATACAGTATAAAATACATGCTGGATATTATAGGTGAAAAGCATCGTGCAATGATACCCATGACATATATGTGTTATAACACATTCCTAATGACGCTTTTGATATTCAGAAAAAAAAAGTGACAGTTGAGATCAAGAAATCTATCTTACGCGTTCGTTACTATCGATCCAAAAAAATTAATAACACTTTCTGAATACTTTTGAAAATTCCGTAGTCCGCAGACGTGACGCATCTACATTTTGATTCTTAACCAAAAATAGGCGTAGGTGGATATGATACACATCATTCACCTACGATTACCTTAACATAGACTATGTGCGTGTTTATCAAGGTATAGTTTCTCAATGAATTATATCCGCGACTGGTCGTCGCCGCTGGACAAGACATAACTT
The DNA here is from genome assembly GCA_033319125.1 of Parnassius glacialis. NCBI lineage: Eukaryota > Metazoa > Arthropoda > Insecta > Lepidoptera > Papilionidae > Parnassius > Parnassius glacialis. Next base: position 32,659,129 of record JAVANC010000028.1, on the reverse strand, counting down.
GTACTAGACCAAAACTGATACTTTTCTCGCCTAGGGCAACTAGCGTTCTTAACAGTACACCACGCAAAGTAGCGATACCTATACCTACATAATAAATTTAATTGTTAGCTTTTTATTTAATGATTTCTTATATTTACGCCAGTACCACACATTAAATAAAACTATTTTTACGGATTTATTTTTATCGCGTTTAATTTACTTATTTTCAATTCCAGACGCTTCGGGTGCTTAGCTTTCGGGAGACTCTTCCTCCCGTGATCATGGGTGCTGAAAGCACCCGAAGCGTCGGGAATTGAAATTAAGTAAAAATAGTTTCATTAAATATGTTTTTATTGTTGTAAGATGTTGAAGAAGTTCTAATACTTTACAAGACCCTTTTTATTGGCAAAAAGGTATTCCTTTTTAATTCTTAGGCGTGACAATTTATATAGCTACATTTTGATTCGTAATAGAAGTAAAAGTAGTGCTGTGGATTTTGTGCTAATTTGTCACCCTTACTTATATAATTTTCATAGCAGACTTCTTATTTATAAAGATCTTTAATTATCAGTACCTGTGCTTTGCTCTCCCAGTCCATTCCGACGGCGCAAATGATGCACATGATGATCAGAGCAACTGTGCCAACTATCCTAGTATCATTAGGACCATTATCGAGGATCTTTAGTCCCTGAGTGCCCAACAAGTCGTTAAGGGAATCACAAAATCCGATCGTGTTCATACTAGCCGCTACTGCGTTGGCGAAAGCGAAGATAATGCCAACTGACGCTCCAAATTCTGGGCCAAGGGATCTTGAAATTATGTAGTAGATTCCACCTAGAACAAAACTTATGATTAGAAAAATCTTATTCTGATAGTATTAATTAGTTAGTATTACATGGTAGCGTCATGCTGCAGATATAAGTACGAATAAGTAGCACGAATAGGTCGGCTCGACCCGGGAAGGACCACGCTCTCACAGAATACGCTGGTATTGCTATTGAAATAGCACTATTTACGGCTGTACTTGCGTGGTAAGTATTGAGAACCGGAGATCCTTTTAACTGGAAACGTGGCATTCCATCTTAGACCTCAAGTATGACAATATATTTGCATTTTTCATTTCATCTTTCTTTTTTATATGTATTTTAAATAGCCTCGTATGTCAATGTCATAATAACGTATAATAGTGTATCATTATACGTTTATATTATAAGTTTTTTGATACCTATAACACTCAATCACGAATAATGCTCTTGTTTATCCCGTGGGATGGGGACCTGGTGATTTGTAATACAGGCATTTTATAGCCTAACTCGGACACCAGCTCCTCACATATTCTAGACTATGAGTATGAACATACCTGTATTTAAATAGATATAAGTTTTATTATGTATTGTCTGTTTTTGTGAGGAGAAATAAACATTATTATTATTATTGTTACGGCCGGCAGCTGCCTATCCCAGGAGTAGAATCCTTCGCGGCCCATAGACGAAGAAGCTACAGGCAGATGCTGGTCGGGCGTCCTCACGCCACGGGTTAAAAGTCTAATTACACTAAATAATCCGGGGGGAGCGTTACAATTATTGAACAGAGCTTACTTACCTCTATTCAAGGCGACTGGTCCCTCAGGATTCGGTCAGGTCTCGTGTGGGTGTATTGTGCTAGAAAGTAAAGGTCAGTGATGTGTATTTGGGTGTGGCTGGTAGTGTTATTGACCTTATTTGACCGTTCCCCCTGCAGCAGTTCGGCCCTCAGCTCCTCTCCAAGCTAAGGTCGCCTTCCGCAGTCACTTTCTTCCTTTGTTACGATTGACTCGCGAAAATGAACACAGAACGTACGGGTCAAAGGTCACCGTTATTTCTAGAATATTAACTACCGCACTAGTAACTAATACAGTCGAATCCACTTATACAGATTCTGCGTTAAACCTAAAGTCCCGGGTAAACTCTCAACACGCGCCACCATTCCCAGTGGTATATTCACTATACGCGCCTAACATAAAATCAGATCTAAGAGCTCCCAACCAAAAAACGGACTGCCTTCTCCTTCGACGCGAAGAAGACTTCTAATCTTTCGCTCTCGACTCCCACCGTTCAGTCAACTCGGACGTTCAACACACACAAACGTCATTCCGTATCGACCGAGCCGAGTGCCATCTAACGTCGATGCCTGACACTAACGCTTTTGCGTGAACAAACCCCCGTCCCGGACATAAGGATTTAGGTCCGCGAGCAAACCGGTCAGCGGGACAGGGTCGCGACGGCAAGTTGCAAGATCGAATCTACAACCAAACTAGGCCACCTTACGCACCCAATCAGATCTTGCAACACTAACCAACGCCCCAAAATTGCAGCCCTTACGTGGGCTAGCCGGAGAGTTGAACTGGATGCCCTTCCTGGACATCGCAGCACATAAATAAGTCCTATTCCTAGACAGAAGTCAGACGACCTCCTTCAAACACCTATCTGCGCTCCTATGATTAGTTCCGCAATTCGACCGGATCAGGTCTGCAAACAGCGACACGACACGAAGCGGCCCAGAGGGACCTTCAAGCTTCAGTGCAGAGAGCACCCCCAAATTCCCCATGAACGTCGTCTGTGGAGAGCTGAACGAAACGCACAGATGGTCCCTAGCAGGTGATCCTATGCTCATATTTCAACTAATTTTTCAAAAGCATCAATGTTCAATTACAGAATTAATTAAAACAAGTAATCACCGATGCACATAGGTCAACTGTGTCAAATGGCAAAGTAAACAAAACAATAAACGTAAGGGACAGCCCTATCTCTTATTTCAAATAAATATCTTAGACAGTGCCAACAAAATCTAAACCAAAAGAGAATTGACTCCTATTTCCTTCGGTAACCACAGGGTTATCTAATTTCAATCTTCCTTATCACAAAGCAAAATGATTAAACACTATCACAAACATATACATAATTTTCAAAATAGAGCGCCATTCAAATTTCAAATGAATTCAAACTTCCCTTCAGCACAGGCGCGACAATCAAATACAATTACAAGCATACGCCCAAGCATTCAAAAAGGGCACACAATTTAATCTCCATTTTCCGTGCAACAACAAACGCAGTGATCAAATATATTTACAAAACATATGCAGCAGCATTTAAAGGAGCATTTTAAATTCAATTCTTTTAATCATAACCGCTACAATATGAATTTCGCGGAAAACTCAAAGCATTTTAATTTAAATTTAAAGAATTTTTAGCTAAGTGCTCGACCAAACCAAATCTAATACCCCTTGAGAGCGTGATTCAACGCTCCAGGGGGCCCTAATCTTCCCACCACCAAGTGGAGGCCACACCGCGTGAACCCGATACTGACAGAGCGCAACCGCTAACGGTCGCCACTCGGGTTGTACGCCCTCACTGAGGCCGTCGGCAACAGAACAGCTTGACAAGTGGACTGTTGACGGCTTAAGGCTCAGTAGAGGCAGCCATGGTGGGAGCTAAGGCGGCAGCTAGCTAGGGCCGCCTCCATCAAATGGGGTACAGTGGTACACCAGTCGCGGCCACTCAGCTAACGGGAGTGGGAAGGGTCCAGCGGACCGATGAGTGGCCGTGAAGTTCCTCTTCGCACGCTGAGGGGGGGTGATGACACCCCCGCCCCTGGGGGAATTACCCCCCGACTGGTCGGGGGAGGGACCCCTTTCAAACCTAGGGGCCTGGTGGCTAGCCGGCGGGCGCCGAGCGTCGCCCGTCAGAGGGAGTGGCGGAGCGCCCCCGCCCGTGGGGGTCGAGGGCCTGGCAGCGCCCCGAGAGGAGACGCCGTTTGCACCCAGGCACAGTACGGCATGGTGATTGCCCCGGCAATGCAGACAGAGCCGCTGGTGCGGACAGTCTCGCTGAAGGTGCCCTTCCAAACAGGAGTAGCACCAGCGGCGCTCCTTGACGATAGTTCGCCTCGCCGGAACCGGCCCACTCAATAATTTTGGGCAAGACGTTACCCGGTGATCAGATGCTCGACAATAGGAGCAGGGGGGGGTTGACGACGACTTGCCCGGCGGATTTCGCCTCTCACTGGGCACGGCTCGTAAGTCGTCGACGGTGCCCGCCGCGTGCTCGATCTGTCGGCACTGCTCCTCCAAAAACCGCAGCAGGTCATAGAAGGGCGGAATATAGGAGGCCTCGTCCCCGCCGTACCTCTCCTCAAAATGCATTTGAAGGTCGAGAGGTAGACGGGACAGCACGATGCGGAGCAACAAGAAGGCCCATTCGCCCACTGGTAAATCCAGCCGCCTCAACATATTACAGGCCACCAAGACTGGATCCAACAGGTCCGGACGTAGTCTGGCCCGGTCACTCAGCAGCGGGAGGCTCAGAAGCTGCTTAACATGTTCGTCCGCAATTCGCCGGACGTTGGCGTATCTTCTGGCTAGGAGGTCCCGAGCAGTCTGGTAAGCGTCGTCCGACAAGCTCAAATGGCTGACAACGCCCAGAGCCTCCCCCTCCAGTGAGGCCAAGAGGTACGCCATCTTCTGGCTCGGAGTCAAGTCACTCCGGGCGTCCACTAGGCCGTCGAAAAGACCAACGAAGGTCAGCCACTCGGAAAGGACCCCGGAGAACTTTGGCAAGTCCAGAGTTGGGAGTCGTCCCAACAGCTCCGGCTGAGGCTGCTTCCGAACGGACTCGGGCAGGCCACTCGTCCGAGCTTCACGCGCCTCTTCGGCATACCTGCCTTCAGCCTCGATCAACTCGTCCGTGAGCCACAAGAACTGCTCGTAGTCTGCGAAGCAGGAGTCCAGGACTCCCTTTTCCACATCCGAATCCTCGAGCTCAGCGTAAGCCTCCTCCACTGCAGCCCTTCGAGCATCGACCTGCTCGAACCGCTTCATCAAATTATGGACCCTATCCGGTCGACCTATCAAAGCATGGGCGCTGGTGGCCCAGCGTAACTCAGTCCGCAGGCAACGGATTAGCATCTTGGGCGAGGACATCACTACTAAATACAAATTACGACGCCGCTCGAGCACAATTACAAAAATAACAAATAAAAAATACAAAAAAATTAACAGCTAACCAATGCAGTTCCTATCAAATCGAGTTGAATAGAAATTACACAAATAAGAACCGCTATTTATTAAATCAAACACAAGTTAGTACAAAGAAAAGGCAAATCAAATTAACAATAACAAATACTAGTGCGATCAAATCAAGTTAAATTCAAATTACGTAAATACAAATTACCACTCTTTAGTTCAAATACAAATTACAATACGAAAGATACATAACGAAGATACACATCAACAAAAAATACCTTGCTCGGAAATCGACCCTTCGATAAGTAATACACTACAACCATCCGACAACGATAATTAACCGATTACGTAAAAATAACCATCTACCTACATGACGCAATCTCCCGCTTGCGCGCGAACCGGGCGTGGTTTTTCAAATTTACCCGCAAACAACAAAGCAAGCTAACAAAGAAAGGAATTTTATTATTACGTATATAATAAAAAAAAATATTTTTACGTATTACGGACGGGCGTGATTGTAGACACAAAATTAAACCAATCAACCCAACGCTCCCTGCCACCAAAATTATTTAATTTTTATCAAATACTATGGTCGGTGGATCGACCGGGAATCGATCCCAGAACCACGCTCTGCTACCAAATGTTACGGCCGGCAGCTGCCTATCCCAGGAGTAGAATCCTTCGCGGCCCATAGACGAAGAAGCTACAGGCAGATGCTGGTCGGGCGTCCTCACGCCACGGGTTAAAAGTCTAATTACACTAAATAATCCGGGGGGAGCGTTACAATTATTGAACAGAGCTTACTTACCTCTATTCAAGGCGACTGGTCCCTCAGGATTCGGTCAGGTCTCGTGTGGGTGTATTGTGCTAGAAAGTAAAGGTCAGTGATGTGTATTTGGGTGTGGCTGGTAGTGTTATTGACCTTATTTGACCGTTCCCCCTGCAGCAGTTCGGCCCTCAGCTCCTCTCCAAGCTAAGGTCGCCTTCCGCAGTCACTTTCTTCCTTTGTTACGATTGACTCGCGAAAATGAACACAGAACGTACGGGTCAAAGGTCACCGTTATTTCTAGAATATTAACTACCGCACTAGTAACTAATACAGTCGAATCCACTTATACAGATTCTGCGTTAAACCTAAAGTCCCGGGTAAACTCTCAACACGCGCCACCATTCCCAGTGGTATATTCACTATACGCGCCTAACATAAAATCAGATCTAAGAGCTCCCAACCAAAAAACGGACTGCCTTCTCCTTCGACGCGAAGAAGACTTCTAATCTTTCGCTCTCGACTCCCACCGTTCAGTCAACTCGGACGTTCAACACACACAAACGTCATTCCGTATCGACCGAGCCGAGTGCCATCTAACGTCGATGCCTGACACTAACGCTTTTGCGTGAACAATTATATTATTATTATTTTGATTCTTAATCGAGGGCAGATGTAGACTATGGATTGTGTGCGCGTTTGTAATCCGTAAAAAAGTTGGAAAAATTTATGTTGGCAATATCCGTACAATATAAAAAAATCATGTATCTTACGTAGTTTGAAGAGCACTTTCCGCCCTCCCTCAATTGTGTGCACTATCCCCGTTACTACTAATCCCAACATTACTACTCTCAACACCACTACACTAGGAAAGACATACCACTGACGACAATACGACACGTGTTTCGCCTCTACGCGAGGTATCTTCAGGTGTAGTAGACTCTACGGTGGCTAACCGCTATGTTAGGGAGGGCGGGAGGTGCTCTTCAAACTAGGTAAGACATCATTTTATTTTATTGAGGGGATATTGGCAAGGAAAATTTTTCCAAATTTAATATAATGAATTTCCGCAAAGTAACACCTGATTCCATTAATCCTTATTCTAGTAAGAATAGCGATGTTGCATGTCTTGAAACTAACTAATATCTTGTCTCATATTTAGTCGATCATGTTGAGTTTTTATAATAATAAGACAATACATACATCGTCCACCACTTTATGACGATAAGAGAATCTTCACTAAGAGATAATGACTCATATACAGGTTGTGAGACATTTCGTTGAAGGAAAGAAATATTGTTTTGCCACCAAACATTTTCTGCCGTGTTGTGACGGTGTAAGAATATCCACTAGCCCATAATATCGTCCCGTGGGAGTCATAAGAGACGACGTAGGGAAATTGAAACAGGTGATGGGCAGCCGCATCTTCCTAATAACAACTCGAAATATTTAATAAATGCGGTAGCCAACCCGCCTGCCAAGCGTGGCAACTATGGCAGAATCCCCCTACGAGGCAGTATATGGGGGAGGCCTGCGTTCAACAGTCGACTATTATAGGCTCTAAGGGATGGAAACATTTACGTTCACAACATAGCATACAAAGTTAAAACCAAAAGTAGGTAGGTACGGAAATTAATTAAATTGACTTTGTACATCGTATTGTGTTAGGAGTGTTCAATAGTCTAATGACAGATTCGTACTCACGACTTGACCATTGGGCTATTGTCACTTATAAAGCATTTTCTTAATTTATAAAATTAATAATTTATAAATATCTACAAATAATTACTGCCATTTTGAAGCGCATAATTGTAAGTTATAATTCAGTGAAATGTTTCCAACTTGTGATTAATTATAGAATACATATTGATGAATTATAGATTATTTATGTTACGTGATTGCAATTATCATATTTATTGTTTCATCGTGTGCATTATGTAATTATAAAAATTACGTGTCACGTTGTTTGTCCACGATGAACTCCTAAACTACTGAACTGATTTTAATGAAATTTTGCATACTCTGTGCAGTTTGGTACAACCTGAGAGATAGGATAGTTTTTATCCTGATAAATGACCCTCAATAATTTTTATTACGCATTTAAGGATTTTTTTATAGGACAAAAGGTCGTCGAAGAGGGCAGAACAACGTCTGCCTGGCCAGCTAGTATTATATAAAAATCATAATCAATTTACAAACTGCGTGTTGTGTATTGCCTCGTTATAATTCATAATAATTCCTATAAAATTATATTGCGAAGTACAAACACTGGGTAAGTACCCCTTTTATAATGCCTTCTGCCGCCAGTTAGCAGTACTGTGATCCAGGCTGATGGATGTAGAGAGCAAGTATAGTTACAGGCATTCCATCTTAATCCTCAGGTGTGACAACGCATCTGCAGGCTTCTTTGTATTAAATTAAGGCTGCAGATGTCCATTAACTGCAATAACCACTCACCATCAGGTAAACTGTAAGTACCCTTGTCACTTCAGTTTTATTTAAAAAGAAACAGAGACAAGGGCCAGTATTAATAAACGTTACTCAACGACGAACTCAAGTGCGTAATCATTTGATACACCCTCACTACGATATCAGCATTTCAAGATCGTTCCTAATTAATAAACACATCAAAACAGTATCTCAAAACGCTGTAATTAGGAATACTATAATTTAGGAGTAAGGATACAAGAAGTTGAATACATTAAAGATCTGGGTGTGATACTTGATAAAAAGTTAACCTTTGGAGCCCATTTAGGAAGTGTCATAAAAAGAGCTTCTAACATGCTTGGATTTCTTATTAGAATTGGAAGGGGATTCCGGAGGCTAGAAACAAAAAGACTACTATACAACTCCTTTGTCCTGAGCATTCTGGAATACTGTAGTATTGTGTGGAGACCGCACTATGCATGTCACTCTCTGAGAACGAACGAACGAGAACGAATACAGAGGAGGTATCTCTGGCTAGATGCCAGAGATGCCAGCTCATTCTTCGAAACAATGTAGGAAGGGGTTTTCGTACAAAGACAGACTGAAAAATTTTAAATATACTTCACTAGAAAATCGCAAAACAGAGCTTGATCTTATCTTTTTAAACAAATTATTTAACAATAAAATAGATTGTCCTAACCTGTTAAGTAAATTTAGATTCAATGTATCGAATAGGCTACCTAGAACCCAAATCCTACCATTGGTTCCACCTTTACGCAAAACAGTATTGGGCTCAAACTCGTTTGTCCCCAGAGCGAGCCGACTTTTGAATAATTATGGAAAATCAACTGATATTCATGCTGTTAGTCTCAATACCTTTCGTAAGCACTTGCAAGAAACCATTGTCGATGAGTACATTAGTCGTATAGCATATATATTTTTATTTAAGTCTCAACATTTTTAAAAGCTCTTTTTCACTACCTTTTTTTTCTTTCTTTTTTATTGGTGTTACTTGATACTTCGCATGTGGTGTTTACCTTTAATTAATTGTGCATTTAGCTATAGAAATATACTGTGTACTAATTCTAATGAATGCATAAATGTAACAATTGCTGGTAAAGCAAAGAAATAAAATAAAAATAAAATACTGTTATGTGACTTGTAATCAAGTACACACACTTGAGAGTCGAGTTTCTTTTATTAATCAGTGTGGTACTTAGCTGATATCGTAAAGTGCGTGTACTTGATCTGAGTGACGTTTAATAATACGGGCCAAGGAGTTGGCAGAACACTCGTGTCTTTCCAATTGAGTTTATTAGTACCTACTATATGCTCATTCTGTCGAACGTATTAAAATAAACTATGTACCTATTTTAAAAATATATCACGAAGATTCCGAAGGCCCATGTCCAACACTAGGCTGTTATAAGCTGACAAGAAAGAAGACAAGATTATGGATCAGGTTTGGACAGTAAACAACGTTTTTAGTAATTATTTACTTGCTAAGTTATTTATTTTATTTATTATTTATTACTTGAGACATCTATCCTTACAGGTCGAACCGAATGCAATCGTGTCCTCCTTTTCATTATAAACTAAATTTTACGCTAATAATACTAAAATTTACGCAGCAAAGCAAACTAATAAAAATAATATAAACATTAAACAGCAAAAAATAAAATTCAAAATTAGCTAAAAAAAAACAAAAAGAATTTACGCATATTTTGAACAAAATAACCTAATAGTAACATACAATATATACTGTGGCCTTTGCTAATTCACTATAGTGGCAAATAAATACGTCAATTTTAAAATGCACAAGGTTGACCACGTGAAGAGCTCGAGTTGTGTATTCGACATTTCTGATAAAACATTTCAAAATTACATCAGCTGTCATATTACATTTCCTGGAAAACACGTACCTCGCCCTGCGGGCGGATTTGTCAACGTCGACCTGATACGGACGCACCCTTGTACGCGTTCATTATTTTAGATTAATTTTTCGTTATTATTCAGTCGTGAGAGACTCGTCCATCAGACCGCAGGGGGCACCACGTGCAAGTGAGATAGATAATTGGGTATCCCCTTTGACATCACTATCAATAAATAACTTCATCATATAATTTGGATTTGATACTTTGAGTGGTGTACTATAAAATATGAATTATAATGTAAAACTATGATGTCATTACACTGTATTCTCATAATATATCTATAAAAATGTTTGCTTTCTACAACCCTTAAAAGGTGTTCCAATTGACTAGAGCATCAATTACCCAGATATAGAGATATTTAACGTATGCATTTTTTTTTTCTTACTGTAATTCACAGATTTAATGTGAAACTAAGAACGTACCTCCTTTTACCTCTCCATTGGTACAGATGGCGCTCATGGATAACGTGGTGATGACGCAAACAATGGCGGAAATCGCAATAATGATCAGCGAGAGTCCTATCCCCGCCTGCGACACCACCCACGAAATTCGCAGGAACAGCATCACGCCCCATATATTCAGCAGGCATGGTATAAGCACACCCTAGGAAGTGACATTCGAAATATTATTACTTAGCGGATCTAAAAAAGAGGAAATTATACATTCGGCTGCATATTATTTTCAACTGACATAAAAAAGAAGAAGTTAGTTAACAGTGGTAGAGCCACGCGGCAGCTTTGCTGTCGCATGGATGGGCCGGCTCGAACCGGGGTGGTACCACGACCTCACAGAAAACCAGCGTGAAGTAGAGATTTACCTCTGCGTTTCGCTTGGTGAGTGCAGGTGGCCGGAGGCCCTTTTTACTGGAAATGAGGCATTCCATCTTAGTCCTCACGGGCGACAACGCATCTACATTTTGAATTGTAATAGAGGATAGATGTAGATGTCTATGGGCCGCAGGAACCACTTACCATCAGGTGGACTGTGTGCTCGTTTGTCACCCTTATCCTATAAAAAAAAAAAAAAGTTTTAAGTTTTTTTTATGTGTGCCAATTGTGATGATTTATTTGAAGGCTGGTGCTTCTCATGTGGTCCCGTATAAGTTTGATTAAGATTTGACCAGTAGTTTTGAAGTTATCCTTAATAATGCGTATTTAATTGACTTCGACTACATTGATAATGTTTCCATTTTATTTATATTGAGGTTGGTGGTACAAAATTTTTAATTCCAGCATTTATTTTGTTTGTATACTCACTCGCGTTATATCTACGCCACGTGTATCAACCAATTTTAATTATTTATTTTATAAATGTTGTACTTATGGGGCCACCATATAAATTAGGGTCTCTAAAGGAGGGAAAATGTGGGATGAAGTTATTAAATATAGAATTAAACTTTTAATGTTACTCTTTATATGAGATTCTAGTTGTTACCTTGAACTTGTGATGTTCCTTAGTCTTTAGTCAAATGGGTCATTTGAGTGGACTAAGGAACATCACAATATTAAAAATGTTGTACAACCGACTTTAATATAAATTATTAAGAATAACTCAAAAACTACTGGTCAGACCTTGATCAAATTTATATGGGACCACATAAGAAACACCAGCTTTAACAGAATAGATACCAAAAAGCAGACATTTTGTACGTGATAGAGCCATGCACTCGCAGAATAAATGAAAAAAAAATAGCTTAATGCCTTGAAATAATACCTGAATCCATCCTAGTTTAATTCCTGTCACTGGTGTTGGTGATTTGGTATCTCTTTGAACTGTTCGCGGCTCCTCCTGGAATAGGCACATCAATTAGGAATATAAAAAAAAAACAAAGAATTGATTGTTAATCGATGGAGATTTGAACAGTACTTTATCATATACCTTGTAAATACAATGCGGTCTCATGACCCATTTAACATGTTTCCTATTTCTAGTAACAATACCAAAGGCTTACTTAATAGATACTGATAAAATGCTGCTGAATGCCACGTAGCTAGGTAATTAAGGTGTTGCGTAATATTTATTTTGAAATATATAACATATATACATAACATATAATATTTTACACAATAGGTATAATTATTCTACAGTCCTACTGCGGTGTGGTGCGAAGAACGCTGGCTGCTTTTCCACGCACAACGGTTATACTTAATCTTTGAGCGAGAAAAGAATCAACCGTTTTTTATAGGATAGGGTGACAAACGAGAAAATAGTCCACCTGATGGTAAGCGGTTGCTGTGCCCCATAGACATCCACATCTATCATTAATAAATAATCAAAATGCAGATGCGTTGTCACCCATGAGGACTAAGAGGGAACGCCTCTTTTCCAGTAAAAAGTGTCTTCGGTGCTCTACACTCACTATACGAAACACAGCAGTGTTAAGCTGCTATTTTACGCTGATATTCTGTGGGAACGTGGTCCTCCCCGGTCAAACCGACCCATTGGTTCTACAACTATACTACTAATATAGCTGCAGCATGGCTCTACCACGTAAAAAACCGTTTTGTCACCATCAGCGACAACAAATCAGTACAGTACAGTTCCTTTAGAAATTTCACCGTACGCCACGGACTGATGTTCTCCATAGCAAATAGCACATTATTTCGATATCTGTCTGAGTCAATAAAAAATTTATAGTATTTACGTTAATGGTTATCACAATGGAGGTGATAAATTTCTCATCCGATAGTAAAAAAAAAAACTGTTAGTCTATTAAGAAAAAAACTGTTAGTTTAAGTTTACAAACTTTTATATGGTAGAGTCACGTCGCATTATGGCTGCAGTACGAATAGCTCGGCTCGACCGGGATAACACCACGCTCGCACAGAATGCACACAGCGTGATATGCGATTATACAAGTAGCAACATATGGGCGTTACCACATCGATCGATCGATCGTCGATCGATGGTAGAAGGAATTAGGCGACGTCAATCGATAGTTCCTACCACACTGATCAATTGTTACCATTTAGCCGACGTCGTACAAGTTGATTGAATATTCAAGAACCCGCTCCGCTCCACCGACTGCTATTTAAAATTTGGTCTAGGTAAAATTAGCGATTTCTGGCCTCAAAAAACGTTCGCACCCAGAGTCTGCGTTTGCGTCTCCGTAGTAATAATACGAGTAAGAGCGTACTGGCCAACAATAAAGCGCCCTCTTCTGAATACACTTTGAAAAAAACTGACGATAAGCCCACAACCACGTCAATGAGGGCTAATAATCTTCCATTCACCAGATGTCGCTAGTTGCGACTGAGGTAAAGTTTTTTGTTACACAGTGTCATTTAATTGAGAAATTAGTTTTAAATAATAGTTTATCATTGTCTAGAGTATTATATTAATATATAACACAATGCGTCAGTGGTTTGATTTTTAATTTTTTGCACTTTATAACTCTTTTTTTTTTAAAGTCGTCTTTTAGTTATATTTATAGTTTGGTTTATACATTTCTAATGTAATTAATATAAAATATAACTAATAATACAGAAAGAAACCTTAAAGATTACATTTTCCTAAGAAATTATCGTCCCCGCTATGAAATCTGTCAAATATTTTACCTCACTCGAAAGTGGCGCCGCCCTGGTGGCAGAAAAAGTCGTGGATGCCCTCATTAATAATCGATCGACGTCGATTGATGATTGAACAACATTTTATCGACTAAAATCCGTCGATAAGCTAAAGCTACCACATCAATCAATTGACATCAATCAACGTCGATCAATGGCATCGACCGACAATCGATCGATTGATGTGATAACACCCTAATGCTGCTGAGGTTCGTATGATGATTGACGAGAAGCAGAGATCCTTTTCCTGGTAACGAGACATTAAATTTTAGTCTCAGAGTATGTACGAGTATAAGCAAGTTATGCTTATGCTTGCTTATCCTCAAGGGTGACATCGCATTTGCAATTTGTGAAATAGGTGTCTATACCAATACGACCACATAGCATTACCAAAAGCTGAAGTGTGTGCTCGTTTGACACCACAATTTCTGTAAAAAAAAACTGAATGACTCTTAGCCTTTAGCTTGAGTGTTGGTTTTATTCAACCGCGCAGGTCCCTGAGAAGATCGGCGTTCGTACTATCATACGGTTAATTTAAAAATAATTTACAATACGCCTTACCCATTCAATAAAATAAAAACAGATAAATTTATGAAAACTTTTTTATTTCTGTTTAACTTTTAAGCATAATATATATTCTTGCACGCCTAAAACCAATGCATCCAGAAACAACTAGAACTCATGATCTAACAATAGAGAGCAAGATATTATCTCGTGTATGTACATTATAATATTGCATATTGAACACAACGTTGCCCATGCGCAAAATTTCATGCAGGGTTGGTTCATTTATATAATTAACATTTTATAAGAAGATTTAATTTGTCGGAGGACACTCGTAGCATCGACAGCATTTACTACCACTGTGTATTTTCAAACCCTTCTTTCCTTAAATGATAACAATAGTAATCACGTGTTATCATTTAAGGAAAGTTAGTTTTTGTAGCCTGATTCTGTACTCGGAGGTACTAACTTCTAATTCGATTATTAAACGGTAAACGGTAAACATCCTCTATGCAGAAATTGCCTATATATTAGAGCGTATAGTAGCGACACTTAAATAATAACATTACCACAATGAAAACAGCCATGAGTCATCATCATCACCATCATCAGCAACAATATAAATAAACATTCGGCTTCACTTATATTCGTTGATTATAACTTACTTGAATTGTATATATATTCTTTAATTTTATATAATATATATCTATTATATTTTATTCTTTTTCCTTATATAGTTTTAATGAGTCGAAAGTATTCGAATTTGGGATTTTTCAAACCTTTAAAAATGTATAACTCCGAAAATATTAACTTTATCGTAAAAAGTTATGATATGACCTTTTTTCGTATTTTATCAAAGAATATAAAAAAAGTCTTTGCAATTGAAAAAAAAATCGGATTAAACAATAAGGCACGGAGTTGTCCCATGGCCATGTTGCCATTTATATCATAAATTTGAAGAGAATCGCATAAAAAATTTGAGGTGGAATAGTTTTCGGTACTCATGTCTCGATTCCTCCTGGACTATTAAATATTAACTATCTTTATACTTTGTTAATTTGCCTCCCTGACCTGCCTCTATCTGTTGACATTTGTTGAAAAGAGAAAAAGCAACTCTGAGTACTTCTGACGTGAAATTTTATGAGTAAGACCGATTATGTTTACACCTAGCAACCCTAGCACATTGCGCGTGAATGATAGGTGACCCTGCGTGGCGAGCCGTGATGGACATCGTATGTTCCTGTTGATTTGTGCCATAACACCGTTCTCATATTGAAACCGATAGGTATCGAAACGGCGTATTGTTTGCAAATGTTATAACACGATAAACAAGAGAATAATCCCATTCATTACCTATAATGTCCTTCTGATTTTCAACATGCGGTATTAATGACGGGAGAAATACGTAGTAGAAAGCAAATTTGATGAACACGTGTTAAAGATTGAACTAGCACAAAGTACTACAAAATGTTGCTAGATTTGTTTGCAAATCGATTTTTTTAAAGTAGTACAAGTAATCCTATTGGTTCTACGATCATAATATCAGAAATATGAATATCTGTATGTTTGTTACTCATCAGGCAAATACTACTGAATGGATTTTAATAAAATTTTGCAGTTATAGATTACAAACTTGATAGATTACAAACTAAATAAGGTAAATTATACTTTTTGAAAAAAAAATTTGAGTCTTTTACAATTTATAGTCAAAATTTACCATGATGCTAACAATTCACCGATTAATTATCGTGCGCTGCTTAGTTCTATTACATAGAACCACGCAGCAAATTGTGGATAGAACTAAATGTACGAATATTGGAACGAATTGGAATTCTTACCAATATTTTTAAAAAGTCCGCGGTACGCTCTACGGTTATGTACCAATAGCCTCTTTATTTATAAAAAAAAGAAAAATGAAATCTTACGTGTATTTATAAGTGCAAATTCTGCACTCTGCCTCTTTATTTATAAAAAAAAAGAAATGTGAAATCTTACGTGTATTTATAATTGCAAATTCTGCACCTTTTGAGCCAAAAAATTTTAGTAATAAAAAGTTTGTCAGCTTTTAATTAAACACCATCGAAGCCGCAGGAACATGGCGGAAGATTGATAGTGTCACGTGCCGGTTGGTTTATTTATTATCGTAATTGTCTTTGTTGCGATGTTAAAGCTTTATAAATAATAGAGTTCATCAAGCACGTAACTTCGCCAAAGTTTAGATTGGAAATTAAGGAGTTATGAAAATATTTACAAAATTTTAATGGAACCTCGTTAAAATTTACAAATAATGAAGATATAAAAACGTGACTCGTGTTTTCAATTTATTTTTTTATGTACAAACTGAGGACTATAGTGTGGTAGAGCCATGCTGCAGCTATAGTAGTAATATAGTTGTAGCAAGAATGGGTCGGCTCGCCCGGGGAAGGACCTCGCTCTCACGGAATACCAGCGTAAGATAGCAGCTCAGAGTTGCTGTGTTTCGATTGGTGAGTGAA
Organism: Parnassius glacialis; assembly: GCA_033319125.1. NCBI lineage: Eukaryota > Metazoa > Arthropoda > Insecta > Lepidoptera > Papilionidae > Parnassius > Parnassius glacialis. The sequence continues at coordinate 32,642,459 of JAVANC010000028.1, read as the reverse complement.
GAGAACCGGAGACCCTTTTTAGAAATGACGCATTCTATCTTAGCCCTCAGGGGTGACAACGCATCTACATTTTGATTCGTAGTCGAGAATAGATGTAGATGTCTATGGGTCACAGCAACTACTTACCATCAGGTGGACTGCGTGCTTGTTTGTCACTCTTATTCTATAAAAATAATGGTAAAAGTTAGTAATTTCATAATCAGTTGTCAATAACGCCTATGGTGGCCTATGTGGTATGTTGTGTGATGCCGATATAAGATAATGTAATAAAAACTGTTTAGTAAAATTACGACCTAACGTAAGGAGTGGAATATAGATATGGATAAAATTATACCAGATAAAAATACTCAGAGCGTCGACACGACAGGATCAAAGGTGCCCGACTTCTGGTACTGCATTCGTAAATTCAACTGGTAATTAATAATTTTATGTGACAGAGTCACTCTACCACTTGTTATGGCTTCAGCACCCCTTCATACCCATAGGTTGTCGGTTTTACGTCATCACTGGCAACATGCTCTGGGTGTACACTCTTGTTTTCAAGTTTTGAGGGATACGAAACGAGAATATTATGTGTCGTGGTCTCTCGAACGCTGCCTTCGTTCAATCCGTCGATTGACCACTTGGTCAAATTACTATATTGTCGGCAAATCGAAGGTGAGTGATTAAATAATTGCCATTGACATATAAATTCCAGTCCAGTAGCTTTAAAACGTCTCCCAATGCAGCGGTAAAGACTTTTGGGGATATAACGTCACCCTGAATTAGCAGTCTGCAGATGGATAGGTTTCGTACTCTGGCTCTGTAGTCAGATAGCCTTCACAGAACACTAATGTAAAATAGCAGCATAATGCGCTTGTGTTTCGTATGGTGAGTGGCGAAAACCGGAGATCCTTTTTACTGGAAACGAGGCGTTCTTAGGGGTGCGAATACGTTTACATTTTGATTCTAAATCGAGAAAAACGTAAGTTCTTTTAGGCCTTTAGGCTTAGCACCAGGTGGACTCTCTGTTCGTTTGTGACTACAGTACGTGAGGGTAATATGGTCATCCGATTAATATGGCCACTTTCTTATAACTCAAAAACTTCAGCCTTATTTGCATAGATGACGCCATGTTACTATAGCGCAATCTTCATCGGTTAGTCAATTAACAAAAGGTCAAAATGGCGCCATTTTGACAGTTCACATGATAGTAAATATTTTAGTCCAATTTAGTATTGTGTAGTGAAGTAATTTTTTTAAGCTGATTTTTTAAAGTGTTCTTAATTATTGCCCAAGCTTTTTCTATATTCTTAATATTTTAGTTAGAGTATACGACTTTGTGTTGTTGTCTCTGTCTTCCTCCCAGTTTTCGTTTTATAGGGCGGTAAAACTTATGAAAAATGAATGATGATGAAAAAAAATATAGCTTATTAGCCAGAGTTTTGAGCTCGATTGTTCCTAACATAAGGCACCAAATCACGCACTCGCAGATAAACAAAAACTGTAATACACTGAAGTGTTTCTTAGATATGAAAACCAGATCAAATTTTCCGTGAAAGACTTTTAGGCTCATTTAACTTAAATTTATTAAAAAAAAGTATCTTGTGTTCATTTTTAAAATGTAAAAAGACAAAGAGGTATTATCATAGGTAATAAGCCTACTAGAATTAGTTTTTTCTTTATAATATTGTATTAATTATGCTGCTGTAAAACTGGCCAAGGCCTACAATTAACTACGATAAGAAACATCTTATATTTTACGCCCGGAATTTTAGATTCAAGTCGCCTTTAATCACTTAAGGATATGAACACTTTAGTTAAGTGCAAATGAAGATACTTATAACAATAAAAATATGATAGAGGAGTTTTTAACATCTAATTAAAGCAAAGCAGAAGCGGGTAACACCGGACTATACCGCCGAGAACCGGCGAGGACCGAAGATTCGTAGAACACGCGTCGTACGACCGAGAAAATGACGAACAATAATGCGTTCTTTGTGTTGAGTGGCAACCCCTTAATTGATATCGTTGATTACGAATCAGTAGGTACATATTTTTTTAGTTATATTATTTTATTCACCACTGCAAGATTATGTGGCCAGTATACGTGCCTACCTCCTAACCACGCAAAGTTAACTATGTTGTGTCATATTTATCATATCAAATTAATTACTACTTTTTGTTAACTTAAATTTAAATCATATATAGCGTAACATAACTCTTTGATCTGTCATTTAAATTTTTATTTTATAAAAAGCTTCTGGGGACTTTGGTCTTCGCAATATTCTGCGAGGAAAACTGAGAGCTGTGTGCCTCTTATAATACCCATGGGATGACATAGGTTAATGAATCTTCTGACACCGTCTACACACCCCGATTATGTCAATGAATGGCCATGTAATAATGATAAAATAATTTGTAACTATGATGCATTACATGTCGTTGAAAATGGCAGAGTTCCCTTGCGGTTGAACAGGTGGTTCATCCGTTTGTTAATGTTGTTTTCCTAGTAAAAACGTGATAGTTGTAGCTATATTATGGTTGTAGCACGAATGTTTCGGCTCGACCGGGGTAGGACCACGCCCACACAGAATACCAGCATAAAATAGAAGCTTAATACTGCTGCGTTTCGTATGGTGAGTGTAGAGAAACTGAGACCCTTTTTACAGGAAACAATGCATTTCATCTCAGTCCTCAAGGGGGACAACGCATCTGCATTTTGATTCTTAATTGAGGATAAATGTAGATATCTATGGGCCGCAGCATCCACTAACCAAAGGTGGACTGTGTGCTCGTTTGTCACACTATTTTATTTTTATTTTATTCGTTTGCATAAAGAGTCGCGCGTATTTCGTAATGCCATAGCAAATGGTCCTAAATTACATTTTAATCATCGGAAGTGTACATATTGTCCATCAAATGATCGGTTAACGACCGGCGATAATTGTTTTTTAGCCACAAAAATACGATATTATAATTGCATGTAGCTAATATAAAAATAAAAGAATATGGAACGATTGTTGTCGATAAATGGAATCTTTTAGTTACTTATAAAACAGGAAAATGTTTAATAGCAATGAAACGTTATACGTGGTAGAACCATGCTGCAGTTATGTTAGTAGTTTAGTTGTAGCACGAATAGGTCGCCTCGACCGGGCAAGGACCACGCTCTCACAGAATACCAGCGTAAAATAGCAGTTTAACGCTGCTGTGTTTCGTATCGTGAGTGTAGAGAACCGGAGACCCCTTTTGAAACGAGTCATCCCATCGCAGTTCTCACTGGTGGCAGCGCATCTGCGTTTTGATTCCTAATCGAAGATAGATGTAGATGTCTATGGGCTGCAGTAATCACTTACCATCAGGTGGACTGTGTGCTCGTTTGTTATCCTTATCTTATAAAAAAGAATACATAAGGCTTTTTGCAGATAAAAGAGATGCGCGTTAAAAAATCCTTCAAATTATTTCGCTTAGTAGCTGTTGTAAGAAGCGACTATGGGATTGCCACGTCACACTGCAATCACCAATCGTATTTTCAAAAACTGCAATAATGGTATATCAATATTTATATAATATAAGCCCTAGTGTGGGATGCTACTTGCGTAGACACTGGCGGCCTCTCATCTCAGGGGTACCTCGTTTAGAGCCGGGGCGGCATCAGAGGCAGCTAAACTGAGTAATTGGCGCAAATATGAGTCTCTGAGAGATGACTACATATTTGTGCCATTTGCTGTAGAGACTATCGATCCGTGGGGTCCACGTGCAGTGAAATTCTTAAAGGAACTCCATCCGCGGCTGGTCGTTGCTGCTGGTGATAAGAGGGCTGGTTCTTTTCTCGCTCAAAGGCTAAGTATAGAAATTCAGCGGGGAAACGCAGCGAGCGTTCTTGGCACGATACCGCGGGGAGTAGGACTGTATGATAATTAAGTTTCTAGTTTTAGTTTTTTTTTATTATTATAGTTTTTAATATTGTATATAATAAAATATATGATTTAATGTTTAAAATTTGGCTACTCTGAAAAATAACTCTGTATATGGTATCAATTAATCAACTTAACAAAAGTTAAGGAAAACATTACCTCTTCAGTAATAAGGTTATCCCCGTGCAGTTCTCCAAGGCTGGGCCTTTTCAGTGCTCGCTTAGAGTTCCTATAGTTCTCCATCCTAGGCAGTGCTTCCCGCGTGAGCTGAGCCAGCGACCTTTTTCTTCTCCAGCCTGCGTCATGTAGCCAGGTATCGGGCTGGTTATTGACTGCCCCGTCACGCTCGGTAGTCTCCGCAGACGATCGCAGAGGACGCGTGATGATGTTAGCGCCCATGTGTATTCCATTTTTCTTGTTCTCTGACTCTACTTTGCAGACGGTGAACCTATCAGAAACAAATAAATTTTGACTACCACATAACTAGAAAATGTACAACTAAATCATTAAGTTCATCAATTTGATATTGATAAAACACAAATCCTTGCAATAGAACACCCATTCCCGAAAAGAAATTAAAGAAAAACATCCTAATTACGTAATGTTTTTTCCTTTTTTTTATTTAATTTCATATGTAGTAATCGCGTATTCGCGTTAATGTATGACATTATTATTTATATATTGTTGGGAATGAGGGTAAAAAAATAAAAGGAAATACGACCAAATGTAGGTAGAACTGTAATCTCCCCCCCGTTCCAGTAGTATAAAGTATTTTTTTTATAGGATAAGGGTGACCAACGAGCACACAGTCCACCTGATGGTAAGTGGTTGCTGCGGCCCATAGACATCTACATCTATCCTCGTTTGCGAATCAAAATGTAGATGCGTTGTCACCCGTGAGGACTAAGATGGAATGCCTCATTTCCAGTAAAAAGGGCCTCCGGCCACCTGCACTCACCAAGCGAAACGCAGAGGTAAACCTCTACTTCACGCTGGTTTTCTGTGAGGTCGTGGTACCACCCCGGTTCGAGCCGGCCCATCCGTGCGACAGCACTAGTGCCGCGTGGCTCTACCACTGTTACTACTACTACTACTACTGTTGCACAGGCACTACGCACAACACAACTAAGAGGCACGCGCCCCCTTTTCCCTAAAGCCAGTCTCACAGGTGGTGTTTAGTGGGTAGGCACTTCTTCAAAGTGAGTCCCACATAACCACGCAGCCGGCTGTCGTGGTATGCTATGAGTATTCACCACCTCCCTCCCCCGCTTCCGGAGGGTAGTCTTGCATTAGGCGCAAAAAAAAGCTAAGAGAAGTCCGTAATTCTACAAGTATTACTGCCGTGTCGTTACTATGCCCGTTGGGATATTCTGCTAGAGTATGCAAGGAAGATCGTGTTGCTGAGAGGCTGTCCTGTGTTATATTATTATTATTTATTCATTATTCAGGTAATTACACCCACTTTGTTAGTACACTTAAAACTAGGGGTTAGTAAATTTACAGAATACAAATTATTATATATTATCATTTGTTGTTAAACATATTGGGCCTGGAACCCATATGCACTGTATTCCAGTGCCTCATCATAGGGCAATCTTGCCTTCCATATATGGAAGCTAGGAGGCTGTTAGTGCTGTCTCGCACGCGACGCATCAGGGAGGCTATTCTTTTGCGCAATATTGTTGCAAAGGTGTCCACGCGTGCCTCGGCAAACATGCGTGATGCGCTGCAAAATCGTGGCAGCCCCAACAACATTCTGAGTCCATTGTTGTATTGAATACGTAGCGCATTAAGAGTTCGGCGGGTACACTTTGCCCACAGACTGCAGGTGTAGAATGTCTGACAATAAGCTTTGAATAATGTTATCTTAACTTCATTCGTACACCTAGCAAACCTGCGGGCAAGCATATTACACCTCACTGCCAACGCTCTACGTTCTCGTTCAACATCATACTCGTCAGAGAGATCCTCGGCGACCCAGTGTCCCAGACATCTGAATTTGGTGACTCTACTCAGTGTAACTCCTCCAAGTCTAACATGAGGGACAGACTTAGGTTTTTTATTTCCACCCTTAAAAACGAGTAGTTCGCTCTTTTTAGAATTATATCTGAGACCATGAGCCGCCGCGTACCTTTCACAGATGCCCACCAGCGTATTTAGGGCCTTGATCGATGGGCTCAGCAAAACCATGTCGTCGGCATAGCTTATATTATTGACAAAATGACCGTCGATTGAGCAGCCGACTCCGGCATCACTGAGCTCAACGATCAGACCGTCGACGTACAGGTTGAAGAGTTGAGGGGAGCTAAGGCCACCCTGCCTCACCCCGCACTCCAACCTGTACTCCGACGAACACGAGCCAGCCCACTTCACACAGTTGGTTTGGTTGTGATACCAATATTTGAAAAGGTTTATCACTTCTTTGGGTGTGCTAGTTTCCTGGTTAAGCTTATCCCATAAAACGTTGTACGAAACCAGATCAAACGCCTTCGACAAGTCCAAAAAACATGCATAAACCGGCGTTTTTCGCGTAGTGTAATACTGGACAGTATGCTTGAGTCGCAGTATGGCAGTTTCAGTTGAAAGCCCCGGCCTGAAACCAAACTGAGCCTCATGTAGGTGAATGTGTTGGCTGAGTTGCTGGTCAAGCAAACTGTCCAGCACCTTTGCAATTACAGTAGCCAAAGATTTGGGCGATAATTGGACCCATCGGAGGCATCACTACTCTTAAGATGGGTAGTGATGCTGTTGGGTTGCATACTTTGGTGTTATCATCTAATTGGTTCGTGATAGTAAGCAGGGTCTGGTACAGAGTAGTGTTCTTATCTACCGACTTCCAACAGGAGGAGGTACTCAATTTGACTGTGTTTTTTATGTGTGTTACCTCATAACTTCTTTCTGGGTGAACCGATTTCGATGATTCTTTTTTTCAATTTTCATCAAGGTCTGAACAATATTTTTTGAGGTATTCTTAATAATTTATATTGAAGTCAGTTGTACAAAATTTTTAATTTTCTGTCGACTTACAAAAAGGAGACGGTAAACAATTCGACTGTGTTTTTATTTTTTTTATGTGTGTTACCTCATAACTTTGTACTGGGCGACCCGATTTCGATGATTCTTTTTTTATATGAAAACTGATAGTTCTCGTGTGGTCCAATATGAATTTGATCAAGGTCAGACCAATAGTTTTTGAGATATTCTTAAATAAATTATATTGAAGTCGGCTGTACAAAATTTTAAATTATAAATTATATATAAATAATTTTGAGAATAATTTCTAACATTAGAAGTGGAATAGTTTCTTACAATATAGTTAGCGTAACAAACTCGTGCGCATTTCAAGGCAGTATTGTCTTCTATTGAACATTATATTTATTCATTACAGCTCATTAAAGTCCATTACTCAACATAGCCTTCTCCGTACATTGCCTCATAAAACAGGATATTTGCTACAGGCCACGCTTGACGGCTTGGCGACACAGTCTTTTAGTTGAGATTAGGAAGACTCTGCTGTCCATATCCTGCTTTGTTCCCCTCTGTCGCCTCTTATGATGCCCACGAGACGTAATGCGATAGTGGATATTCTTACACCGCATTGAATAGTTGTAACTAAACACGGAAAAGAAAATACGCCTCTGGTCTGACGAAGAAAATATTAACTTTATGAATTTCAGCGTGAATAATACCAGAGAATTGAAACAAAACAAAGAAAAAAATATATTAGCCAAATAATAAGCTCTATTATACATACATTAAACCTTAAACGTTTATTAAATAACACTAGACGTTTCCGAACGCGATGAAAAGTCGCACCAAGGTCGCACTCGTTAACATGGGGATTTTTTTGCGTGGGGAATTTTTTGATTACATGAGTAAAAAACCCGACCCACGGCCGCATAGCTTGACCAGTGGTCTATTTTAACTAATTTTAAGTAACAGATAACATAAAATAGAATAATAATAAAAATAGACCTCCTATGTTCTGACTGTGAATAGAAGTTAACGACGCCTGAATGTTTACAAACGACTTGAAATAAAATCAATAACATTTTGTCAGTGGAAAAGCACCCGCTTCGATTTCTTGATTCAAATATAATATTATATGTTCGTATGAATTCATAAAAAAATGAATTTCTCGTTTTACATTTGAATTTTAAATGTGGTAGATCCACGCTGCAGCTATAATAAATATGGTTGTAGCACGAGTAGGACCACGCTCGCACAGAATACCAGCGAGATATAACAGCTAATTGTTGCTGTGTTTCGTACGATGAGTGTTGAGAACCGAACATTATCGTCTTTACTGCTTCCATCTTAGTCCTCAGGGGTGACAACAGTTTTTGACTCTTAATCGAGGATTAAGAGTACATACTCTTAATACGGGACACGGCACTTACCATCAGGTGGACTTATTTTATATAAAAAAAAACATCACCGAGTGGTCGCAACATAAGTGAATTCATCAGCCCGTTCCGTCCCGTGAGTGCCCTAATATGAAAATGCCAATAGCAGTATACAACGTCGTTTACGCCAGACATGAAAAACCAAAAACGGGGATAGAAGATACAAAATCGTAAAGGATCATTGTGGAAAAGTCCAAGTCCTAATGACCTTCAACCGATAGCGGTTACCGTTTTTATATGTTGTCAGATGTAAAATACCTACCATTCGATTTACCATCTAGGGCTTCCTCAACATTTACCACCAGGTGAGATTGTGACCAAGCACTTGCTCATAATAAGTAAAAAATACACGGGCCATTTACGGGAGCAGTGTCGAGGATACCAGGTAGTACTGCGATCGTCGAACCACCTATCAAGCGTGGCATTAGCAGCAAATGTTTCATACTAGGAGAGAATCATAAGAGCCTTTGTACAGCAGTAGAATCTGACAAAATGAAGCAGAAAACGGAGAACCGCTATAATCATACGGTTTGCATGCACCGATAATGATCACCCAGCATTGAGTCACGCCGCTGCTTAAGGCGTTGTTGTAGTAATTTTTAACTTTTTTAAACCTCTGTAACTTACTTAAATGTTTATTGAGCAAAACTAAAATAATTGAATGAAACTAATTTTACGGATTTTATCGCGTTTAATTTAAATATTTAATTGCTGTAATATAATGGGTGCTGAAAAGCACCCGAATCGTCGAGAATAAAAAAATTTAAAGTTAATTAGTTGTAGTGTTCGTGTAAATTTAAGAAATCAATAAATATAAAAAAAAAACATGCGTGAGTGTCGTGGAACACTCGGTTGGAACGAAGTTCCTTACATAGTACATTAGTATTGATAAATGTATTAAATTATTGATCAACTAATACAAATAAATGAATTTCTAGCATATAGACGCTAGAAATTCATTGTAATAGTACAATGAAGCGTCGTTTAAAATAAAATAATAATTCTTTTATGGCAAGCTAAGAAAAAGTGCGAGGGAGAAGTATATTATTCCATCTCGCTTCCTTATAGCTGCCCAGGCCGTCGAAACGGAAAAAAATCTTACAATTTTTGTCGCCTAGCCTCCATCCGCCAAATCCGTACCGTCCGATAAAGAACTTCGTTCCGAAACTTCGTTCCAATAATTTCAATACAAATTAAACATACGCACGCGTTTCTGTTTTCACGCATAACGCTTCTGTGAAACGCCTATCATTATAATTGACTTGAGGAAATAAATTATAGATGACACATATAATCGCTATTTAAAGGTGTAATTACGACAGAATAACCATAAACATCAGAAATTGCACAATTTACCTATTATCTTCCATCTTGTAGGTTTTCAAGTTGAAGACTACCGGAAACTTGTTTTGTGTGATAAGTGTTGCAGGATATTTACCATAATACGTAAGTTTTTTGCCTTTAAACCCAACCACATAATTCCTTGGTGACCAATCTGTAACAATTAGAAATATTTGCATGGTTAGTATGTACACGATCTCCTGGTTGCATTCCGGCGACTATACATACAGGGTTATTTTTCAAAGAGAAGCCAAATTCTAAACTTAATTCCAAATGTTATATATATATATATATATATATATATATATATATATATATATATATATATATATATATACCGTCATTGCAGTTTTTGAAAATAAGAGTAAAATAAATAAGGCTTCTAATTTTATTTCAAATTATCCCAAATTGAATGTGATTTATGGGCAACAACGTTTATGCCTACCGATCAGCCCTTATGCATGTGTGCGTGGGCAGTAAAATCAGTTAAAATAATGGATTACCACGCATTTTGACTTTAAAATATAAAGAGGACAGAATGTTTGAGATTTTTTTTATTAATTTTTCTTCAGCATTTGCCTACTTATATTACTTATTCTGAACCTTCTATGCAACCTTGGCAGGTTATTTCAAAATAACCCTGTATATATGTAAAATTATTAACACTGTCAACTGGCAGGTTATACTATTTAAATAAGTAAATAATGGCGATAAAATCTGTAAAAAAACTAGGTTAGACACAGTTTAAAGGTTTAGGTTTAGGTGCACTTTTCCCCCACTCTAGTAACTAAATAATAATAAGAATTTATTTCAAGAAACTGTACAATTAATTCAAATAATGTCTTAATTTAAAATAGTCTACAATAACAGGCACCGGACGGATTCAACCCTGTTGGGCAGCGTTCGGGAAATTACGGCACATCTTCTCGTCAGGTATACCTCAAAACTTAAAAACGAAACTGTACAACCAGTGCGTGTTGCCAGTGATGACCTATGGAACTGAGACGTGGTCCTTCACTGCTGGCCGGGTGAGGAAGCTCAAGGTCGCTCAGCGAGCTATGGAGAGGGCTATGCTCGGAGTTTCTCTGCGTGATAAACTTAGAAATGAGGATATCCGCAGTAGAACCAGGGTGAACGACATAGCCCAACGGATTAGTAAGCTGAAGTGGCAATGGGCCGGCCATATAGCTCGAAGAACCGACAACCAATGGGGAAAAAAGGTTCTCGAGTGGCGGCCTCGTACCGGCGGACGAAGTGTAGAGCGTCCCCCCACTAGATGGGGTGCCGTCCTGGTAAGATATGCAGGAAGTCGATGGATGCAGGCGGCTCAGGACCGTGCTTTGTGGCATTCCTTGGGGGAGGCCTATGTTCAGCAGTGGACTTGTGAAGGGCTGTAATGATGATGATGATAATGATGAACAGTCACCTGAACTGGGATAAACCTATATCTCAGGTGTAATGTGTGTGCTAATAGATATATTTGCAAATATTTACTGTTTCTTATAAGAAATGAGTAACATTCTACCTAATTAGAGTTATTTCGGTAAAATATGATCTTAATTAACTTAAAACAATCAGCTACTTTTCCGTATTATCGTATGACAAATTTTGTAAACATGTCCGAAATACATTTTTACGATCTGCCAGTTTTATTGGATACATGTACAAAATTGCATTGAATTTATTATACAGAAAAGGGCCAAGGGATGTAAAAAGTCGTCCTTTACGTACGAGGGCTTTACGTACTTTCCGAGACACGGGGGAACAAAACATTGCCACCTTCCTGATCTGGATTCCTTATGAGACTTCCTATTTTTTTATATAGAAGAGGATATATAGTTTCTCGCCAATTCTGCCGATGTGCCTTATGACTTTGCCTTGGACACTTTTGAAGGACCTGGAGACGAAATAATACTTCTTTTTAAGAGCGTTGGTGTTTGCATCCCGAGATGTTGCGTCAGCCCAGACCCGGAAGCACTCCTGCTTATAACGTGATACAATTTTACAAGAGTAACTGAAGTACCATATCAGCGACGGAATCAGCAACGACGTTGGGATCATCTGGCGAGAAGCAAACCCAAACAAATGTAGGATGCAAAAAAACCGCATCCCGTCCCAATCGGCCGACCTATAATGCCAAACATGGCGGCAACCTGCAGATCGCAAACGCGATGGGAGCACCGTACTCTGTATCAGACAATGGTCTGAAGAGCCAAGAAGGGGCATCGACGGAGATCTGTTATCCGTCCATATGAGAGGTCAGCAGAAGGTCCAACAGGGAAGGTACATGATCCTCCACAACTGTGATCCGCGTAGGCGAAGTAACCATTTGTGTCAGACCATATGCCAAGGCAAAGTCATAAACAGATCTACCCGCATGATCGGTTAAACAGGAACCAAGACGGACCAAGGTGGACGTTAAAATCACCGAGCATCACAATCTCTGCGGATGGGACCTGGTGTAGTACGGAGTCTGCAGCCATTTAGACGTGTTCGATGAGTCGGTCTGTGTCGGGATTACCGCTATGAGACCTATAGAGGCACCCATAGACGCGGGGATGGTCGCCGCTGTCTATGACTGCCGAGGCGTCGAAAACAGATGTCCTCACCGACTTACACGCAAACTCCGGGGCACAAAGGAGTGTTCTAATTGTACCCCGGGTAGCAGAGATACGAAATATCAGCCGGAGTGGATACTTGTGTCTCGGTTAGAAAGAGCAAGGCCGGCTTTGCCGTCTCCAGATGGTAGTGGACGGCGTTAAGGTTTGAATGAATTCCCCTGATGTTGCAGAAATCCACGGGTAGCGTAGCAGGGGTTGCCTTCGTCTTATTGCTCCGCTTGCCCCGAGCAAGTTTTGTCTTGAATAGAATTTCGCCCTCCCCCCCCCCCCCCCCCAGAATACATGGGGCAGCCGGAGCACCTAGGCTCAGAAAAATATGGTAGCTTGGGCGTGGATGCTCAGCGAGGTATTCTCCGTCACCAGGGGTGCTACTACCCTCCTGGGGTAGTGTTCTATTTAACTCCGCTACCAAGTTAGGGGGGGGGGGGGAATTGGGCCTCCGGCCACCTGCCCTCACCAGGCGAAACGCAGAAGTTAACTTCTACTTCACGCTGGTATTCTGTGAGGTCGTGGTACCACCCCGGTTTGGGCCGGCCCATCCGTGTGATAGCAAAAGCTGTCGCGTGGCTTTACCACTGTCCTAGAGAAAAAAAACTTCAAACGGCTTCGAACTCTTCAATTGGGATTCGAACTCAACACCCCATGATCAGCAGCCGAGTGCCTACATGCATATGTGAGATACAGCGGATTGGCAACACCGCACTTTGGTGAAATGTTTCAAGGATTATGCTAGACTTCACATCAGATACTGTTATGAACGCTTTGTATTTACATTTCGTGAGCGTTCTACACATCATGAGCACAATATTGCAACGCACATCATGCGTATACGCTTATTATGTTCACGCTAAAAGTGTTCCTTTTATTTAGTTCATTTGTTTTCGAGATTTTTGTTGCAGAGATGACTGCAGACAACCGAACTGTGTACTACATTATAAGCACGTATGCGCCCGATCAGTGCTCACCTTTAGGGACCAAAATTAATTTAAGACCAGTAAAACTCGAACAAAGCTGACATGTAAACCTGTTTCAATGAGGCAAACATTAAACAATGTTTTGAATAAGGTCACATCATAAAAAGGTCGAATATTACTCATCTATACCTTTAAGAATAAGGTTATGTTAATCGCGTAAAGTTAGTTCAGTGCGAGTGGCACGCCAGGCGTGCCATCGATTACTTTTGTGTGTGGCGTATGACACGCGAGTCGTGTCTTTTTAAAAATCATTATAACTCGCTCAAATTGCTTTTTTTGGAAAATTTATCCAGAACAAAATATTCATTATTTTGCAAGTAGTTCATGCCTGCGGCTTCGTTTCTGGATATTTTGAAAATTTGAAATTTTTAGGGGTTGACAACCTTTTTTTAACTTGTACATGGTACTCTTTTTACTTTGTGGGTTTTAAATCATGTTGTGGAAAAATAGTCTAATAAGTAACAAATAATAGCACTCATTGCGATCGCTCACAAACTCAAGTTGTAAATAAAATTCTGAAAAACAAGTCTCCTGTTAAAAAAAAAAACAATGCGTTTGTCTTATTGTTTAATTTTGCTTAAAATGGTTGAACTGCCATTTTATTACTATCATATGACCGAATAGACCTACGAAGTACCATGTGCTCTTGTGATATGGTATAAGGTTTATTTTTGCTTGAAACAGTTTGAAACCGTTCATGCATAAAAAAAGTTCGCTAATAAATAGTCTTGTCAATCCGCCGCCGTATAGCGCCGGCGTTTGTTTCCTTTTGAAAACACTTGTTTTGCCATTCTTACTAATTAGAAGTTTTCAGATCGACTTTACTTTTACATTTGTATAACATTAAATAATATTTAACATTTGTAAGTATCAATGAATCATAAACCTTGTTTTTTTTCAAATTGAGGATCTTGATTTTGTCATATATACAAATGTTATTATTAGGTGAAAATTTAATTTAATAAGGACCAAGGTTTTCCAGGGTGATTTAGCTGTACCTACTTATATAAATGATTTTTTTATATAAGAAAAAAATAGTACAAAAGGTTTGTAATCTCTGCATAAAAAAAGTTTTTAACAGTGCTACCGCTACAAGCTACCGCTTGGCTCTACAGCTTTTGCTGTCACACGGATGGGCCGGCTCGAGCCGAGGTGGTACCACGATCTCACAGAATACCAGCGTAAAGTAGAGGTTTACCTCTGCGTTGCGCTTGGTGAGTGCAGGTGGCCGGAGGCCCAATTCCCCCCCCCCCCATCAACATGGTAGTGGAGTTAAATAAAAGACTACCCCAGGAGGGTACCAGCACCCCTGGAGAATCCCTCGTTGAGCATCCACGACCAAACTACTCCACTCCTGGGCGTGGGTGCTCAGGCTGCCCCGCGTATTCCGGGGGGGGGGGGGGGGGGGGGGGGCGAAATTCCGCTCAAGACGAAACCTGCTCGGGGCAAGCGGAGCAAGAAGACAAAGGCAACCCCTGCCACGCTTACCGTGGATTTCTGCAATATCAGGGGACTTCATTCAAACCTTAACGCCGTCCACTACCATCTGGAGATAGCTAAGCCGGCCTTGCTCTTTCTAACCGAGACACAGGTGTCCTCTCCGGCTGATACTTCGTATCTCTCCTACCCGGGGTACAAATTAGAACACTAGTTTGTGCCCCGGGCTGGAGTTTGCGTGTATGTCAGAGAGGACATCTGTTTTCGACGCCTCGGCAGTTTTGAAGGTACGGACCTGTCCATCCTATGGCTGCGCGTAGACAGCGACGACTATCCCCGCGTCTACGGGTGTCTCTATAGGTCCCATAGCGGTAATGCCGATACAGACCGACTCATCGACCACGTCCAAATGGCTGCAGACTCCGTGCTACAACAGGTCCCATCCGCAGAGATCGTGATACTCGGTGATTTCAACGCCCACCACGCTGAATGGCTTGGTTCTCGTTTAACCGATCATGCGGGTAGATCTATCTATGACTTTGCTTTGGCATATGGTCTAACACAACTGGTTACTTCGCCTACGCGGATCCCAGATGTGGAAGACCATGTACCTTCCCTGTTGGACCTTCTGCTGACCTCTCATCCGGACGGATATCAGGTCTCCGTCGATGCCCCTCTGGGCTCTTCGGACCATTGTCTGATCCGGAGTACGGTGCCACTCACGCTCCAATCGCAGTTGCGATCTACAGCTTGCCACCGTGTTTGGCACTATAGGTCAGCTGATTGGGACGGGATGCGGTCTTTTTTTGCATCTTACCCTTGGGGGCGGGTTTGCTTCTCGCCGGAAGATCCCAGCGTTGTTGCCGATTCTGTTGCTGATGTGGTACTTCAGGGTATAGAACTTTTTATTCCATCCTCTGTGGTGCACATCGGAGGCAGATCCCAGCCATGGTATGGTCGCTCCTGTAAAATAGCATCACGCTATAAGCAGGAGTGCTACCAGGCCTGGGCTGACGCATCAACGTCTCGGGATGTAAACACCAGCGCGTCCTTCAAAAGTGTCATCGCCAAGGCAAGGTCTGAGCACATCGGCAGAATTGGCGAGAAGCTAGTTGGCCTTCCTTCGGGAACCCGTGCATTCTGGTCTCTCGCCAAGGCTGTCCAAGGGAACTTCTGTCAGCCATCTCTTCCATCTCTGCACAGAGAGTACGACTCACTGGCCCATGCCGCAAAGGAGAAAGCCGATCTGTTGAGCTCTCTTTTTGCATGCAACTCGACTCTAGATGACGGGGGGAACACACCGCCAACCATCCCGCGATGTGAGTGCTCCATGCCGGATGTGCGATTTACACAGCGCTCGGTCCGCAAAGCACTCTTCTCCCTGGACGTCAGCAAGTCGAGTGGACCCGATGGAGTCCCTCCCATTGTGCTGAAGACGTTTGCTCCGGAGTTGGCACCGGATTTAACGCGTCTTTTCCGGTACTCCTACTCCCAAGGCGTAGTCCCGAACTCATGGAAGACAGCTTTGGTGCACCCGATCCCTAAAAAAGGTGATCGCTCAGACCCGTCCAACTACAGGTCTATCGCCATCACCTCCTTATTCTCCAAAGTAATGGAAACGATTATTAACAGCCAGCACATGCGGTACCTTGAGGATCACCAGCTGATTAGTGACCGCCAGTACGGTTTCCGTCGAGGTCGCTCAGCTGGTGATCTTCTGGTCTACCTGACCCATAGATGGACGGAGGCAGTGGAGTCCAAGGGGGAGGCGTTGGCCGTTAGTTTGGACATAGCGAAGGCCTTTGATCGGGTCTGGCACAAAGCGCTTCTTTCGAAGCTTCCTGCCTATGGGCTTCCCGAGAAATTGTGCAAATGGGTCACCAGTTTCCTTGCTGATCGGAGCATCAAGGTCGTAGTAGACGGTGCATGCTCTGATCTCAAGCCTATCAACGCTGGTGTTCTACAAGGCTGCGTGCTATCACCAACGCTGTTTCTCCTGCATATCAATGATATGTTGCTAACTGGTAGCATTCATTGCTATGCCGACGACAGCACTGGTGATGCTTTATATACCGGCCGTGCCAATATTTCTCGGGAAAACGTCGCCGAGTACCGGGACAAACTTGTGTTTGAAGTCGAGTCTTTGCTTAACAAAGTCTCGGATTGGGGCCGACTAAATCTAGTCCAGTTCAATCCCCAGAAGACACAAGTTTGCGCGTTTACCGCTAAAAAGAACCCCTTTGTCGTATCTCCTCAGTTTCAAGGCACTTCCTTGCTGCCTCAGCCAGTATCGGAATCCTTGGCGTCGACATATCGAATAGTGTGCAGTTTCGTGGTCACTTGGAAGGGAAGGCCAAATTGGCCTCTAAAAAGCTTGGCTTGCTCAGCAGAGCGAGACAGTATTTCATGCCGGCACATCACTTGCAACTTTACAAGGCGCAAGTTCGGCCCCACATGGAATACTGTTCTCATCTCTGGGCCGAGGCACCCCAGTGCCAGCTCCTTCCACTTGACCGCATCCAGCGCAGAGCGGTTCGAATCGTCGACGACCGAGTTCTTTCTGATCGGCTCGATACATTGGCACTGCGTAGAGATGTTGCATCTCTTTGCGTATTTTATCGCATCTATCACGGGGAGTGCTCTGAGGAATTGTTCGGACTAATTCCAGCCGCTCAATTTCACCATCGCACATCGCGACAAAACTCGCGTTACCATCCATACCATTTGGATGATTGGCGGTCCACCACTGTGCGATTTAGAAGAAGTTTTCTCCCTCGCTCGACTTCCTTGTGGAATCAATTACCACCAGCGAATTTTCCGGATCGATACGACTTAGGAACCTTCAAGAAAAGAGCTTACACCTTTCTAAAAGGTCGGCAACGCATCTGCAATTCCCCTGGTGTTGCGGTTGTTTATGGGCGGCGGTAGTCACTTACCATCAGGTGAGCCGCATGCTCGTTTGCCCCATATTTCATAAAAAAAAGTCACTTTCTCTCAATTTCAAAGAAAACTCATAGAAAAACACGTAGTTACCCACTAAAACCAAGTATCCTTCCATTTGTTACTGATGTTTGATGTCAAATAAACTTTATTAGGTCTAAACAAGTAAAAAAAGCATAAAAAAGAACATTACTTTTACACAAGTCTGTGGCGTTTGACACGCCAGACGTGTCATGAAATATTTGTTCGCCGCCACAGCTAAAAGTTGTCGAAAATCGTTGCCGCTACGAATCAGTAAATGGTGTCTCTTTGTTTGTAACAGAGGGTTACTTTGAACCAACTTCAAGGAGGAGGTTCTTAATTCGCCGGAATCTTTTTGTTATGTATGTTCATGTTTTTCCAAATAAATGCTTAATTGTTGCCCCCACTTTTACTATGACGTTATCGCTGAAAAAGCAGGAATATTTCTACCTAGTCAGGTCATAAATTCTGTCACATGTTTAATATAAAATAATTGAAACAAGTTTATTCATTATGTAACCATTTATATACCAAAATGAACTTATCAAAACATAGATTCTTATAACACTAAAGTGTATTCAAAATGATAAGTTGAAAGACAAATGAAAAGTTTTTACTGTGTGACAATACCTGACTGTGTATATATAAAAATCAATTCCTGTCTGTTAGTCGCGCTAAAACTCGAAAATGGTTCGACTGATTTTGATGAAATTTTTTGTGTGATTGACAGACTGTCAAAAGTCCACTGCTAAGTGCATTGGCCATCCCATATATTACCCCAAGGGGGGGGGGGATTTTTCACCATAGTTGGGTTGACACAGCAGCTATTTTTATTTTTTCTCATCGCCTGGTTATGCGAGTGTAGCTCGTAGAACCGACAACCGATTGAGAAGAAAAGTTCTCGAGTGACAGCCTCGTACCTAGTAGACAAAGTGTAAGGCACCTCCTACTAGATGGAGTGACGACCTGGTACATGCAGGAAGTCGATGGATGCAAAAGGCTCAGGATCATGCTTTGTGGTATTCTTTGGGGGAGGCCTATGTTCAACAGTGGTCTTGTGATGGGCTGAATGATGCTGGTGTAAATAGATTTTAACCAATTCTTACTTTACCACTAGTTCAGAAAAATACCACTGTTCTGAGAAGAACAAGCGTGAAGGTCCTGTATAATGATTCTCTTACCCTTCAAACCAAACCCCGGCAGTGGGTGCAACAGGCAAGTGTAACGGTGGTACCAACCCAGGCTGACTCCTAGTTTAAATAGGAACCTTATCATTTTGTCTTAGCTTATCTTTATTGTACGTTTTATAGTTACTTGAAGGGATTTTATAAAGGAGGCAGTTACAAAAGAACTGAAGATAATACAAAATTAGGTATAGTCAGAAAATGCAAGACAAGAAATCTAATCAATTTCAACTTTGTTATTGTCAAGACTACTCCAATGGAACATAATGAAAGAATTCTGAATTATCTCAATTACTCAATTAATAACTATATTTATCTGTAGTTTTTTTTTCTACAAGTGAATTTTTCTAAAGTTTATTGAATTTTTTCATGGGCTTCCGACAGAGTGTATGAAAGTCACGTAAATATTTGACATCCTTTTACGTAAAAGACCCACGCCCAATTCTATGCATGCCCAACAGTGGTGCTTTATGGGCTAATGAAGCGAGAAAAACAATACTTATATAATTTTATATTTTATATATAATTTTTAACAGTGGTAGAGCCACGCGGCAGCTTTTGCTGTCGCACGGATGGGCTGACTCGAACCGGGGTGGTACCACGACCTCACAGAATACCAGCGTAAAGTAGAGTTTTACCTCTGCGTTTCGCTTGGTGACTGCAGATGACCGGAGGCCCTTTTTACTGGAAATGAGGCATTCCATCTTAGTCCTCACGGGCGACAACGCATCTGCATTTTGATTCGCAAACGAGGATAGATGTAGATGTCTATGGGCCGCAGCAACCACTTACCATCAGGTGGACTGTGTGCTCGTTTGTCACCCTTACCCTATAAAAAAATACATAGATTAACGACTGGCTTTTGAAACGATTTAGATGTTTGGAAGTTCGATTGCGAATTCGTCTGCCTTGCTTACGATAACTGAATCTAGGCCGATTTCTCGTAATCGTAAGTTGAGAATGATATTTTTAAACGAGTTCCAAAAACGAGATGGTTCTTCATTCGATACGCAATATACGCGTTTTTTAAAACAACTGTCCCGATATTAGTGATTCTTCTTCCATTAAATAGGTTATACTTCATGGGTATTCTAATATAAAGTTTAAGAACAATATTACCTGTAAGTGTGGAAAAATAGGAGTTGATATTTTTAATCTCTATTTAGTTGTTACCTCGAACTTATGATATATACATGCCTTAGTCCATTGATAAGAATGAAATGACGAGTACGCTTACAGTACTTATTGGATCTATTTATCTTTATATTGGCATGGCAATAGTGTGTTTATCAAATCATCTACTAATTTGTTAAAATATTGTTACAAATACTTGTCATTATATTGAAGATACAAAACGTTCTTGTCCACTATTAACAGATGACAGTCGTGTAGCTCTCATCAGGAAGGCTATTGTTACTGAAGAGAAATCCTGTCACAATTTGAGATAGTGCTACATACAGAATTGAATAGAATAGAATATAATCATTTTTATTCAAAATAGATTACTTGTAATTCTTATTGAAAGTCCTTTTTTATTTTTACCACTGGTTCGGAAAAAACCTCTATCCTGGGAAGAACTAGAAAGAAACCCAGCGGGACTTTAAAAAGAACACAATTTACAATATAATATATAAACAATTGTTATAAAAACATTTAGAAACAGCATAGCAGCGATCACCTCACTCCCAGGGGTTATTATATCAATCATATACTCTTCAGTATTATAATAACCCTAACTAAACTTCTTCCTACTTCATCTACAAAGATTCTTCTGTTTTTTCATCAACCCACAAGAGCCCACAGCTGGACATGGGTCTCTAAGAGAGACTGTTGAGAGGAGTTGCATTAATCATCGTGATTGACAGACGGATTAGTATCAGATGTTGTGCACTCTACCGCCATTATTTAGAAGCCATTTTCAAAAGCTTTTTTATAGGATCAGGGTAACAAACGAGCACACAGTCCACCTGATAGTAAGTAGTTGCTGTGGCTCGTAGACATCTACAATCTACTTCTATCCTTGTAAGCAGTAAAACGGTCTCCGGTTTTCCGGTGTACAACCTTACTTATTAAGACCTAAACTACTACTAACTACTAAACTAACCTAAATTATTAAGAATAACTCAAAAACTATTGGTCAGACCTTAATCAAATTTATATGGGAGTACATGTGAAGCGCCAGCTTTCAAATAACAAAGAATCATCGAAATCGGCTCACCCAGAACAAAGTTATGAGGTAACACAAATAAAAAACATACAGTCGAATTGAGTACCTCCTCTTTTTGAAGTCTGTAGAAAATAAAAGCACATCGCCTCCGGTGACCCGGTCATGTAGAACGGATGGGAGATGATCGAAGTATAAAGAGAGCATAATTGGTTCAACCGACGTTCAGTTGGTCGACCCAAATATCGCTGGAGCGACCGGGTGAAAGCTGACCTGCGCGCGCTTCAAGTTCAGGCGGAGGACAGGGAGAAATGGCGTGTTCTCATGTCAGAGGCTCAGACCCACTTCGGGTTCACTGTGCCACAGGAGTGAGTGAGTGAGTAAATCTTTTCTGCTCCCTTGATTATGGCGACATAAGTTATCTTGATTTTACCGAAGAGCAACTTAATAAACTTGAGTGATTCCAAAATATATGTATACAATTCACAGTAGGACTTTGTAATTGTAAATATGACCATGTCACAGAATACCGCGCTAAGCCCAAGTGGCTCCCGAATCCCGATCCGCCTTCGTCTGGAATACTCATAAAGTCATAATTATCATTTCTGCTCTCTGCTTTTAATTTATATTAATAATAGTACACTCTACCCATTAATTAACTTTTCCCTTCTTTTTTAATTTTCTTTTTGTAGGTTGTCTGGAAAAAATTGCTTCTATAGCAATAAGATCGCCAATTATTTTTCTCTCTCTGTTTGTTTCTTGTTACGATATTTGTTTTCTTAGTGCACATTAAAGAATATTGCACTGTATTATACAGACTAGAATGCAATGTTTGCTATGTGAAGAATTGACGAGAAAACGAGACCTTGCATTTAACGTTTGTTTTTACAAAATTCTATAAATAATTGCCACCAAGCAACCGCCACTCGGCGGTAGAATATTTAATCATTACTATCATCATTATACATATATTGGGAGCCGTTGTAGCTCAGGGGATTAGCGCTCGCTGTAAATATCCCAATACACTAGCAACCCGGGTTCGATCCCCGCTGGCACCAATGAAATTATTAATTGCAATTTTAAGTGCTGATTAATCACGTGCTTGCCGGTGAGGGAAAAGATCATGAGGAAACTGAGAAATAAAGTAATCAAAAATAAATTAAAAATATTTAGAAGAAATTTCATATGTCATAGCGGTGACAACGCACGCGGCTTTTGCTGTCGCACGGATGGGCCGGCTCGAACCGGGGTGGTACCACGACCTCACAGAATACCAGCGTGAAGTAGAGGTTTACCTCTGCGTTTCGCTTGGTGAGTGCAGGTGGCCGGAGGCCCTTTTTACTGGAAACGAGGCATTCCATCTTAGTCCTCACGGGTGACAACGCATCTGCATTTTGATTCGCAAACGAGGATAGATGTAGATGTCTATGGGCCGCAGCAACCACTTACCATCAGGTGGACTGTGTGCTCGTTTGTCACCCTTATCCTATAAAAAAAAAATCGAGAATAGATGTAGATGTCTACGAGCCACAGCATTTACTTGTCGTCAAATGGACTATGTGCTCGTTTGTCATCCTTATTCTATATACAAAAAAAACAGACAAACAATACAGACATATACTTGCAATACCAGCTACCTAATAAATGGAGTGTTGACCTGGTAAACGATGTAGGAAGTCAATGGACGCAGTTGGCTCAAGACCATGCTATTTGGCATTCCTTGGGGGTGGCCTATTTTAATGAAAATGAATTCCACTTATATAATATATATATATATATATATATATATATATATATATATATATATATATCTATATACGTCTCACTGCTGCGCGCTGACGTAATGTCTGTTGGCGGACTTCGCATGTCTTAAAAATATATTTTTTTATTTTTTAGATATGCGGGTTGCCTACGATGTTTTCCTTCACCGCCGAGGATTTAGTAAATTAGCACTTAAAATCGCAGTTAACAATTTCATTGGTGCCGGCGGGGATAGAACCCGGATTTCTCGCGTAGGTACTGTAAAATTAATAGCGAGCGCTAACCCTCGGAGCTACCACGACTCCCTGTTAAAACTATTTATGCTACAAGTTAATTAAATTGCAATTTAAAAGGTATAATAGCTACTGATTGTGATGTCAACGAAATGTCTCGCAAATAGTCGCCAATTTAAGCATAATACATTTTGCATGGATCGTTAAGTGAAACTGTCTCCAGCAGGAATGATTATATCATGCTTTTTGGACAATAAATAAGCTGTTTTAATTTGAAGTCTAGCAACTATTTGTAATATGTTTTGTGTTGTTAACAGTTTTTTTAAAGTCTCGCTGGGTTTCTTGCTCGTTCTTCCCGTGCTAATTAAACAAAAGAGTGACTTACAATAAGTTCTTTTTTATAGGATAAGGATGACAAACGAGCACACAGACCACCTGATAGTAAGTGGTTGCTGTGGCCCATACATCTATCTTCAATTACGAATCAAAATGCAGATGGGTTGACACACGTGAGAACTAAGATGGAATGCCTCATTTCCAGTAAAAAGGGTATCCGGTTCTCTACACTCACCATACGAAACACAGCAGCGTTACGCTGCTATTTTACGCTGGTATTCTGTGAGAGCGTGGTCCTTCCGCGGTTAAGCGATTCGTGCTAAAATTATACAATTAATATAGCTACAGCATGGCTCTACCAGATACAAAATATATTAATATTAAATTGTTCACCTTAATTAAAAGGATTACAAATCCCAGACTTAATGCCTTTTGCATTCTCTTCCAGTCAACCCGGGACGTGTGGAAATAATGTTATAGATGCCAAAACTAAAAGAACAGTATATTGAAGTTTTTATAAGATATAAACCAAAACTTTAGGAGGAGATGCCAAGGAAAAGAATAAGGTTGTACCACACATTACTGTTATACCAAAGCCAAACCACATACCGTTTAATTTTAAGCAATTACGATTCTCATTAAAGAGAGCAATACTACTTTCAATACAATAAACAAATCCCATGGTCTAATTTTAAGTAGAGGGATTACAATCGGTTACGGCACGTATTTCCCGTAGAGCTGCTACACCCACGCTTGCTCTGAGGTCCAATATCTGCGCGTTTTCGATGAGCTCAACGAATATTTTAATGGAGTATATTGCAGTAGAACATTTTGCAACTTTAATGTAATTGTTTTAATGAAACACAAGCGGAGTCGCGGGTAAAAGCTAGTTACAAAATATGTATATGGACTTGAAATTATTATTACTACGCAATTCTCAACTCAGATTCACTGTTAGAAACGTGTAAGGCTTTCGCGGCCGGTTCGAGCCGGTTGACGGCGGTAACAGGCGGCCAGCGGCGGTCGGGCCAGTCCCGCGGCGATGTGACGGCGACGTCTACGCTCGTTCAAATGTATATCCACCAACATTCTTGTTTTCCGCGGATAAACCCGATACGTATTGTGTACTACAGTAGTTAATTCCATACCGCAAATAGTTGTGGCACGTAATGGGCCAACAACTCCGGGGATATACCTCGCTGTTCACTCACACATAACATATATGTATAAAATAGTAAATAACAATATTTTCTACGCAATTAATTACTTCAGAAATTATGACGGAAATGTTATTACGGCTTAAATTCTCCAGAAGAGCCACTAATCATAACATATTATTCATATTCATATATTCATTATAAACAAAAAAAAAGTGAAGAACAAAAGAATACGATTCGTTGTTATTTTTATATTTAGATAAATATGTATTATATTATTCTTACTAATGTAAGAAGATTTGACAAAACACGTGATGGTAGGAAAACCATACCTATATTACGTCGAACTCAAATCTCACTGAGATATCGGCTTGATAATCACCACCTACCTGCCTAGGCCTACCACGGTAAGTATGCGGTGCTGTTCCGAAAAATGTATGCAAACTTGCAAGACTCGAAAAACAAAGCGGCACGGAATCACCGCGCCGTCGCTACCACCACAGTAAATATATAGTAGGAACAGTATGGAAACTTCCTACAAACTCTCGAAACGGCACACTCACACAAACATGCGCAACGACGAGACTTCTAAGCGCTCGTCGCGGTGCTCTCAGTAGCGAGTGTCGCCTCAAGATTTTAAAAATGCCACGAACGTATTGCGTAGTATACGGCTGTTTGAAGTCGGCTTCATCAAAACCGGAGCTATCTTATTTTAAGCTTCCTGCTGATTTTGAAAGGTAAGAATAATTTTTATTGTCATTGTTATAATCGTTATCGAATTATAAGTCCGTGTGATTGATCATAATAAATTCGTGAACTTATTTGTACATCCAGAATGCGGCGGTTTTGAGGCTATTTAAAGCTGATAGTGCAATAGTGGTAACACAAAGTAAATCCAAGATGGCGGCTGCAATAGGTATCATTTTTTTTCGTCATGGGTGTCATATTCATGGTTTTCGAGGGTGTTGAAGCCGATAGTGCTGTCGAAATATAAATCCAAGATGGCGGCTGCAATAGGTATCAATTTTTTCGTCATGGGTGTCATTTTCATAGTTTTTGAGTATGTTGAAGCCGATAGTGCTGTCGAAATATAAATCCAAGATGGCGGCTGCAATAGGTATCAATTTTTTTGTCATGGGTGTCATTTTCATAGTTTTTGAGTATGTTGAAGCCGATAGTGCAGTTGAAATGTAAATCCAAGATGGCGGCTGCACTAGGTATCAATTTTTTCATCATGGGTGTCATTTTCATGGTTTTCGAGGGTGTTGAAGCTGATAGTGCTGTCGAAATGTAAATCCAAGATGGCGGCTGAATTAGGTACCAATTTTTTCATCATGGGTGTCATTTTCATGGTTTTCGAGGGCGTTGAAGCCGATAGTGCTGTCGAAATGTAAATCCAAGGTGGCGGCTGCAATAGGTTTCAAGTTTTTCGTCATGGGTGTCATTTTCATAGTTTTTGAGTATGTTGAAGCCGATAGTGCTGTTGAAATGTAAATCCAAGATAGCGGCTGCAATAGGTATCAATTTTTTGGTTATGGGTGTCATTTTCATAGTTTTTGAGTATGTTGAAGCTAATAGTGCTGTTGAAATGTAAATCCAAGATCGCGGCTGCAATAGGTATCAATTTTTTCCGGCTAATCTCCGAAACGGCTGGACCGATTTTGACGGCACTTTCACTGGCAGATAGCTGATGTTATAAGGAGTAACTTAGGTTACTTTTATTTTAGAAAAAGAGTTAGTGTTCCGCGCTAAACAATAAAAACCCTAACACGCAAGCGAAGTCGCAGGGAACAACTAGTGAAGAATAAAGGTACGTTTTCATCCCGTACGTTCCCGCCGAAACTTTCAAAAGATTACGCCGTAATGACAAAGTTAAAGATCTATAGTTCTACAAGTTGTTGTGTGTTAATATTAAATTGTTTTCTATGTTCAAACTAACGTTTTTTGCTAAGGTTACCTATTTAAATTGTAAGCTAGTTATTTAAATTCGATTGATTGATAAAAAAAGCAATATCAAAACATTAAAATTTACAACCCTATTGCTACAATGGAGCGTAGGTAATTATATCCTCAACTAGGCTTAGTTTCCATACTGTTCATATTTATACTGTGCTACCACTGTGGTGAGTAGTTTCACATTATTTAATCTAGTGAGCGTTACTTTCTATAATAATCCTTTATTATCGACATTTATTTAACCACCACTTACGCTTTTAAGGGCATTTTCAAATTTGTATCATTATGGTATTTCATGTAGATACAACCTTATAAAATTCCCTATATAAGCCGAACCGGTCGATTTATAAATATTATTAAAGAATAATTGTGACAAACGAGAGTCACTGTTGGGACTGTCCTCCAGACCGAATTCGGTCACGATGGCCAGTCACAACAGTGACTAGCCATCTGCGCAGGACAGGATTAAAGTGCCCGAGTGTAAACGCAAGCACAAGTACACTCTTTTTTGTTTATTATTCCTAATTACTTAAAAATATTAAATACCAGATTATTTAAATTAAAATTATATGAGTGGCTCAACGACTGTAATTTCTATAGGGTTAAGGATTTTTGTAGCCAAAAATATTAATGTAAAAAAAAAATTGCATGCTATGAATAACCGTAGCAAAACATGGTGATCTGAAACGTTCTGTAAAATATATTTATACCATGTTTTATGCAAATAAAATTTTATTATTTGGGATATATGTGTATATATAGTATTCTCATTTGGTTGGGCTGAGTAAATATATTAAAAGAAATAATAAATAAACATAAATTATACCTATATATATTTAATATACCAACATAAATAAATAAATAATACATAAATTAATTTTATTATTACTATTATTTATTCTCTAAATTATTAATTAATTAATTTTATTGTTATTATTTATTCTCTTTCCTCACTCTTATAGTCCGATGAGACGACAAATCGACACGACTGGAGAGAGATCAGGCGCAGGACCAATGGCTTTACACGTTTCCCAAACCACGGGTGTTGAACACCTCCAACTGATTCCGAGTTGCTACTGAGTATTTCTTGAGAGAATGGTAGGGACAGGGATCCGAACCTCGTGATCAACAACCGCGTTTACGACCACTGAATCAACAAGGTAGTCAAACTAACACTAATAGACACAAGGATAAACAATATAGAATTTGCAATTACAGCAAATCATTTCTATAAAGGGGGAGGTTAACTGCCAACATTGGACTGTTATAGGCTTACAAAGAAGAAGGTTGATACAATGATTACAGAAAACATATAAATTCACACGTGCATACGAACGTAAGAATATACTTCAATGGATATTAGTTTGATAGGAAGAATAATTAACATGTTGTGTTTATGTAACTTGCTTGACACATCGGTGTGTTTAAAGGTTTTTTGAACAGAGCCCTTATTGTCAGTAGTCTTACGTAATTGTTAAAACTAGTAGTCATTGTAAATAACACACACCTCATCTGTTTGTATGAGATTATCACGCAGCATTTACAGTGAGAACGCAAAGGCTTCTGTAATGTAAATTATCTGAAGGTTATATACGATAAGAAATATTCATGAGGGGTACATATTGTTTGTTGTGAAAGGTTGGCTTTACCCTCGGTTGGTACGGGTTGTGCTCAAACCTGTTGGAGAATCAGCTCCACCAGCAGAGGTGCAGACACACACCTCCTGCGCCTGATCTCTCTCCAGTCGTGTCGATTTGCCGTCTCATCGGACTATAAGAGTGAGGAGAGAGAATAAATAATAACAATAAAATTAATTAATTAATGATTTAGAGAATAAATAATAGTAATAATAAAATTAATTTATGTATTATTTATTTATTTATGTTGGTATATTAAATATATATAGGTTATGTTTATTTATTATTTCTTTTAATATATTTACTCAGCCCTAATGAGAATACTATATATACACATATATCCCAAATAGTAAAATTTTATTTGCATAAAACATGGTATAAATATATTTTACAGAACGTTTCAGATCAGCATGTTTTGCTACGGTTATTCATAGCATGCAATTTTATTTTTCATTAATATTTTTAGCTACAAAAATCCTTAACCCTATAGAAATTACAATCATTGAGCCACTGATATAATTTTAATTTAAATAATCTGGTATTTAATATTTTTTAAGTAATTAGGAATAATAAACAAAAAAGAGTGTACTTGTGCTTGCGTTTACACTCGGGCACTTTAACCCTGTCCTGCGCAGATGGCTAGTCACTGTTGTGACTGGCCGTCGTGACCGAATTCGGTCTGGAGGACATTATTATTAGTATAAGTTTATTATGCTTACATTATTGCTTTTTTATTTTATTGGACCGTATAAGTCTACTGATGGATATGGGCCTCTTCCGTTTCTGTCTTGGCGTCAGATGTGTCATGTCAGGTGAAACGATAGGAGCAGTGTCAGATGTCTCGCGTATTTGACGCCTGTCGCCGTATGTCTGACGTAAACGTCGATATATTATATGTAACAACGCTCTAGATTTCACATTACGAACATTGACTATGTTCAACTCAACTGTACTGCAATCCGTACACTAATCTAAATATTGTGTATATTGAAAATTTGTGAATTCCATTACATAATTATTACCACATTTTATTAAGAAATATGTATGTTTAAAATGAAATAAGAGTATTTTATATTAAATTCTTATATTTATTTTATATTAATATCTTACGTTATATTAAATTAAGTCTTCGCGCATGCGCGACTCTACTATCTCCCGCACATGCGCGAAGACATAGAGTAGCACACAATTTTTGTTTCGAATAGCTTCTTTTTTTTAAAGGATAAGGGTGACTAACGAGCACACAGTCCACCTGATGGTAAGTGGTTGCTGCGGCCCATAGACATCTACATCTATCCCCGTTTGCGAATCAAAATGCAGATGCGTTGTCACCAGTGAGGACTAAGATGGAATGCCTCATTTCCAGTAAAAAGGGCCTCCGGCCACCTGCACTCACCAAGCGAAACGCAGAGGTAAACCTCTACTTCACGCTGGTATTCTGTGAGGTCGTGGTACCACCCCGGTTCGAGCCGGCCCATCCGTGCGACAGTAAAAGCTGACGCGTGGCTCTACCACTGTTAAAAAACGCTTAAAAAGCTTCTCTAGTACGTAGTACATATCACAGAACACAATTACTCTTTATCAAGAGGTACATATAATTTCAATGGACATAAACGACATAGCTATAATGCTAACTTAGATTATTTAAAATAATCTAAGAATGCTAAATCGAATGCTAATATCGGAAACCTAATTATTGTATGTTTTATCGGTAAAATTTCAAAAAGAGGGATGGCGGTAGTGAGAACCTCATCTCTTTAAATAAAAATCATATACTGTCACTTATATAGTCTTGCTAAAACTCAAAAACGGCTCATCCGATTTTGATGAAATTTATTGTGTTTTTTAATGGATCCCTACATGGTTTAGATTAATATTTGGACTAGGTAGCTGGCGCTGTTGTCGAAATTCAGAAAGCATTCGTGCGAAAGTAGGGGCGAGTAGGGGAAAGTAGGATTGCTAGTTTTACAATAAAAATCATTTCATTTTTTTTGAGAGAAAAGTAACTTTTATTAAAAAGTTACTTTTCTCTTTGTATGGATATATGTATGTATGTGTATATAATAACAAAGTGCACACCTTATTATTTTTTATTTATCACATATCTTTTTAACTGGCCTACTGGAAGAAATTTCATAATGAGATAAGTAGCGCCCTTGTACAAACTCTTCATCATGTTGTGTCCTTTCCATTGTTTGTGTGTACATTGTTAAATAAAAAGTAAATGCCTTATTTCAAGTCGGCTTTTACTTTTTATTAAAAGTTTCTTTTTAACCTTTTGACTGGACTTAGGGATATCACAATGTATGAATGGCATCAAAATAGTTACCTACATTAAAATTTCATCCGCTATCTTGCCACCTTTAGGGTTAGAATTTTATTATCTAAATTTAAATGGCATCACCCCTAAAGTCAAATTACTTGATCATCAAAACATTGTTTGCCAATCAGCGGATAATTAGGATAACAAACGAGCACACAATCCACTTGATGGTTAATAGATGCTATGGCCCAAAGGCACCATAATAGCCCCGATTAAAAATCAAAATGCAGACTGTTCTCACCCCTGAGGCCAACGATGGAATCCATTGGGAAAAACGTAGGAATTTTCCCAAATAAACAGCTCTTAATAGCCGTTACAGGTTTTTTGTGGCCTCATAAAAAATATATAGGTACTTACATTATATCATAAAAAAGATATACTTTTTTCATATCGTAAAAATATTTTTTAGAAGCCTTTTTTATGATGCAGATGAATATGTCGAATGATTATGTGTGGTATATATTAGGTGTGTATATTTTTTGCCTGCATGTACATTTTACATAATATTATATCGTTAATTAAAATAACATATTATATTCGGTTACCTGTAGCTACTTCTTAGTCATTTGACCTACAAATGAGATTCACTGGAAAACCTGTTTTGGTTTGATGTCGGTCATGTTAGCAGTAAGAATTTGACAAATTTATATTTAACTAGCTCGCCAGGCAGACGTTGTTCTGCCCTCTCCGACGACCTTTTGTCCTATAAAAAATCCTTAAATTCGTAATAAAAAATACTGAGGGTCATTTATCGGGATAAAAACTATCTCTCAAGTTGGACCAAACTGAACGCAGTGTGCAAAATTTTATTGAAATCAGTTCAGTAGTTTAGGAGTCCATCGCGGACAAACAACGTGACACGTAATTTTTATATAGTAATTATAATTTTTATTTACTGTAACTGTAAATTTTTATAAAAGTAAGGTTGATAAAGCACTCACAGATCACTTGATGGTAAGTGGAAGCTCTGGCTCACAAACACCTACAATTATCATCGATCAATAATTAAAATGCGATAGCATCCATTGCGATTAAGATGGAATGAATCTACATTTTAAACGTGGTAGAGCCACGCTGCAGGTATATTGTGGTTATAGCACGAATGGGTCGGCTCGAACGTGGTAGGACCACGCTCTCATAGAATACTAGCGTAAAATAGCAGCTTAATGCTGCTGTGTTTCATATGGTGAGTGTAGAGAACCGGGACCATTCTACGCGGAGACCCTTTTTACTGGAAACGAGACGTTCCATCTTAGTCCTCAGGGGTGACATTTTGATTCTTAATTGAGGATAAATGTAGATGTCTATGGGCCACAGCATCCACTTACCATCAGGTTGACTGTGTGCTCGTTTGTCACCCTATCCTATAAAAAACTTTAATATGAAACGAGCATCAACCCACTCGCTACGCTGGGCGCACGATATAATAGACGATAATAACGTAGATATAAAATATAAAAAACTTTTTTATGGGGCTTTCGTTAATAAAGTAAATTGCGAAATGAGTAACTATACTAAATTTCATGTCAATTGGGTGTATAGTTTTAGAGATATCGAGATAAATCAGTCAGTTAGTGGTATTTCACTTATATATCTTCTTTATATAGAAAAATTACGTGTCACAGTGGTAGAGCCACGCGGCAACTTTTGCTGTCGCACGGATGGGCCGGCTCGAACCGGGCTGGTACCACGACCTCACAGAAAACCAGCGTGAAGTAGAGGTTTACCTCTGCGTTTCGCTTGGTGAGTGCAGGTGGCCGGAGGCCCTTTTTAATGAGGCATTCCATCTTAGTCCTCATGGGTGACAACGCATCTACATTTTGATTTGTAATAGAGGTTAGATGTAGATGTCTATGGGCCGCAGCAACCACTTACCATCAGGTGGACTGTGTGCTCGTTTGTCACCCTTATCCTATAAAAAAAAACATTCCCGCGATCAACTCCTAAACTACTGAACTGATTTCAATGAAGTTTTGCACACTATATGCAGTTTGATCCAGCTTGAGAGATAGGATAGTTTTTATCCCGATAAGTGACCCTCAATTTTTTTATTGCTAATCTCAAGAGTTTTTTCAGGAAAGCAAATGGTCGTCGGAAAGGGCAGAACAACGTCTGCCTGGTCAGCTAGTATATATATAATTAGCAGTAGCATCTAAAGATTTATCGCACAATCAAATTAAAATAAGGTTAACATAACACATGGACTGACTATGTGCTCGTTTGTCACAATTATTATTCTAATAAAAAATCAACAATTTTCCTTATACAAGTATACATAGGTGACAAAGGAGCACTATGCATTTAATGGTAAGGAAAACTGTGTACAATAGATATCTATCGTCGTTTAACAATTATTTCACATTCCAGATGCCTCTGAGGACTCATATGGGATACCCTTTCTAATGCTTTCGAGGCATTCGTTTCATTATTATTTCATTCGTTAGCATTAAAAAGGGTATCCGGGTCTCTTTATTGATTCTCAGTCCGAATCACTATTCTTATTATATTGCTATTTTGCCCAATCACGTTGCAGCCATAAGCTACAGTTACTGAATAAAATGTTTATAAATCGTCAAAATAAATTTGTTCTAACAGAGAATAACGGAGAACTTCATTTATAAAAGTTACATGACTATATTCCTCCATTTCCGTTCCACCAACAGACAACCAGACGCTCGGAGAGTCTTCACCCCTTTCCTGTAACCATACCACACTTTGGAACAAGACTTCGTCTTTCGTTATGCATACAGCCATGGAGTGGAAAAATATACCAGCGCTTGTACAGGCCTCCTCTCATTTCTGAGAGGGTTCTTTTAGGACAAGGAAATGTCCGCTGTGCTGCACCAATGCCTGTTGACGAACTTAACATGTCTTCCAAATACTTTTTTCCTTATCTGTGAGATATGCATCTCCTCACGATGTTTTCCTTCCACGATGTGTGGGCGGATTCGAGATGGGGTGCCCGTGTACTGTGAAATTTACAGCATGCGTTTAACCCCTGAACTACCAAGGGTGTATTCAAGGCAAGAGTGAATTAACTAAAAACTAAATACAATTTGTAACTTACAAAAAGAAAGCAGTAAAAATCAAAGTAGCGGCTTTTTATCTGGTCTCTTTTTTCATAAAAAAAAGATACTAGCACATTGGATTTTCCCATGGCGTTAGTTACATGCGTAAACTCTACAAGAACAAACATGCAGACCCGGAACAATTATTATTACGCCATACAAATACTTGTTCCGTTTCGTCCATCCTCATTGATATACCACTTCGGCAAGGAGCCATCATGTTCATACGTCAAAGCATACCAATTTCATACAGCTGTACATGGGCCTCTCATTAGTGAGAGAGAATTTTATGGTTGATGGGCTTTGGGTTATTCTTTTTGGAGAGGTACCACGCTCTTACAGAATATCAGGGTAGGGTTTCGTATGGTGCGTGTATAGAGCCGGATACATTCCATCTTAGTCGTCAGGCGTCGTAGCAGTTACTAATATGTATATATAGTTAACTGTGGTCCACAGGATCCACTTACAATAAGGGCATCCACTTTTTTTCTGCCACCAGTATAATAATTGACAGATTTTATAGCGAGGAAAGAAATTTGTTCGGAAAATGTAAGGTTTAAAGTTTCTTTCTGTACTATTAGCTATATTTTGTATTAATAAGATTAAAAATAAATAAACCAAACCACAGACATTCTAAAAAGAAGATTTTTTTTTAAAAAGTTAAAAATGGGCAAATAAATTAAAGAGCAAACCACTGAGGCATTGTTTTATGTATTAATATAATACTTTTGAAACTGATAAACTTTTATTAAAAACTGACTTCTCAATTTAAATTACATTATGTAACCAAAAACTTTACCTCAGTGTCAAGTGTCAACTAGCGACACCTGGTGAGCAGAAAATTATTAGCCCTCATTAGGTGAACTGTGTGACGATTTGTTGTCCTTATTGTACAAAAAAATTGTAATAATATATACGCCATTGTATGCAATATAATACACAATAAACTCAACACGTAACTTGTGTTACAAACAACTAGATGTAGAATTTAATAGGCACATTAGTGGTGGTTAAAATCTTATCAACAAAAGCCTTTTGATTCACAGTAGTTATTTGCTGTCGGATATGTGCGGAACATTAGATAACTTTTTTATTTCAACTATTATGAGCTGTTGGCATTGATGCTATCTTTTTTATACTGCCAGTAATAACACAGTGATTATATACGTTAATCTCGCTTTTGGGGGAATTATTTATTTAACTATATTTAAAAGGTCGATTTGCAGTGGCCGCGTAAGAATATAGTCATTTATCACATATCACCCCATGGGTGTTGTTTTATTTTATAGGATTGGGTGACAAACGAACACACAGTCCACCTGATTGTAACTGGTTGCTGTGACCCATAGACATCTACATCTATCCTCGACTACGAATCAAAATGCAGATGCGTTGTCACCCATGAGGACTAAGATGGAATGCCTCGTTACCAGCAAAGACGATCATCTTTGGTTCTTCGGATCAGCTTCGGAATGCCTCTTTTCCAGTAAAAAGGGTCTTCGGTTCTCTACACTCACCATAAGAAACACAGCAGTGTTAGACTGCTATTTTACACTGGTATTCTGTGAGAGCGTGATCCTTCCTCGGTCGAACCGACCCATTCGCGCTACAACTATATTACTAATATAGCTGCAGCATGGCTCTACCATGTCGTAATGGGCGACAATGGGCAGCGCAGGACAGAATCATAGTTATAGTGCACGAGTGTGTGTTCTTTTGCCTTACTCTCATATTTCGACTGGACAATAATCCGACACGACCGGTGAGATCTGGCATAGAACCAATGGCTTTACGTGCTTTCTGAGGCACGGGGTGAAACACTGTCATCTTCCAACTCCAGGCTGCTAATGAGTATTTCTTAATAGAACAACCCAAATATCTGATTTTGGCCCGACCCGGGATTTGAATCCGAGAGAACATGATCAACAGTCGCGTTTTCAACCACTATACCAAGAAGACAGTAAAAATTATGACTACGTTATTGACCGCATAAATATTCTCGTATTTATCGTACAATACCATGAGGTCTTACTAGCTTAGTCGCAAAGTTGCATTTTTTTTATAGGAGAGGGGGCAAACGAGCATGCAGCTCACCTGATGGTAAGTGACTACCGCCCATGAACAACTGCAACACCAGGGGAACCAGGGGAATGGCAGATGCGTTGCCGGCCTTTTAAAAGAAGTAGGCTCTTTTCTTGTAGGTCCCTAAGTCGTATCGGTCTGGAAAAATCGGTGATGGTAATCGATTCTACAAAGAAGTTGTGCGAGGGCGAAAATATCTTCTAAATCGCACAGTGGTGGACCGCCAATCATCCAGATGGTGTGGATGGTATCGGGAGTTCTGCCGCGATGTGCGTTCGTGAAATTTGGCAGCTGGGATTAAACCGAACAATTGTTCAGAGCACTCCCCGTGGTAAATGCGAAAGAAAATGCAAAGAGGTGCAACATCTTTTCGCAGTGCCAATAAATCGAGCCGATCGGAAAGGACTCGGTCGTCGACGATTCGAGCCGCTCTGCGCTGGATGCGGTCAAGTGGAAGGAGCTAGCACTGAGGAGCCCCTGCCCAGAAATGGGAACAGTATTCCATGTGAGGCCGAACCTGCGCCTTGTAAAGTTGCAGGCGGTGTGTTGGCATGAAATACTGTCCCGCTCTGCTGAGCACGCCAAGCTTTTAGAGGCAAATTTGGCCTTCTCTTCTAAGTGACCACGAAACTGCACGTCACTCGATATGTCGACTCCGAGGATTCCGATACTGGCTGAGGCAAGAAGGGGGTGCCATCATCCGCATAGCAATGAATGTTACCAGTTAGCAACATATCATTGATATGCAGAAGAAACAGTGTTGGTGATAGCACACAGCCTTGTGGAACACCAGCGTTAATAGGCTTGTAGTCGGAGCATGCACCGTCTAAAACGACCTTGATGCTCCGATCTGCAAGGATGCTGGTGATGCAATTGCACAATTTCTCGGGAAGCCCATAGGAAGGGAGCTTCGAAAGAAGCGCTTTGTGCCAAACCCGATCGAAGGCCTTCGCAATGTCCAAATTAACGGCCAACGCCTCCCTCTTGGACTCTACTGCCTCCGCCCATCTATGGGTCAGGTAGACCAGAAGATCACCAGTTGATCGACCCCGACGAAAACCGTATTGGCGGTCACTAATCAGCCGGTGATCCTCAAGGTACCGCATGAGCTGGCAGTTAATAATGGATTCCATTATTTTGGAGAACAAGGTGATGGCGATAGGCCTGTAGTTGGACGAGTCTGAGCGGTCGCCTTTTTTAGGGATCGGGTGGACAAAAGCTGTCTTCCATGATTTCGGGACTACGCCTAGGGAGTAGGAGTACCGGAAAAGACGCGTTAGAACCGGTGTCAACTCCGGAGCAAACGGCCTCAGCACAATTGGAGGGATTCCGTCAGGCCCACTCGACTTGTCGATGTCCAGGGAGAGGAGTGCTTTGCGAATCGAGCGCTGTGAGAACCACACATCTGGCATGGATCACTCACACCGCGAGAAGGTCAGCGGTGTGTTCCCCCCGTCATCAAGAGTAGAGTTGAACGCAAAAAGGGAGCCTAAAAGGTCGGCTTTCTCTTTTGCGGCGTGGGCCAGTGAGTCGTCCTCCCTTAGGTTTAGGTTCGAGTGAAGTCCCCTGATGTTGCAAAAATTCACGGATAGAGTGGCAGGGATCGCCATGGTATTGTTGCTCAGTTTGCCCTGAGCAGTTATGTTTTTGAGTGGAATTCCCCCCCCCCCCCCCTCCCCAGAATACGTAACCACGCTCAGGAGGGGAATAACATGGTTGTGGATGCTCAGCGATAGATTCTCCAGGGGTGCTGGTACCCTCCTGGGGTAGTCTTTAATGTAATTCCGCTACCATGTTGATGGGGGGGGGGGGGGAGAATAGAACCTTCGGCCACCTGCACTCACCAGACGAAACGCAGAAGCAGAACTTCTACTTCACGCCGGTATTCTGTGAGGTCGTGGTACCAACCCGGCTCGAGCCGGCCCATACGTGCAACAGCAAAAAGCACTGTTGGAGATGCCCAATTGGATTTTAATCCACTACAGCTTATAAAAGTCCACTGCTGAACATAGGAATCCCTGTCCTCCCTCATCTATGGATCATAAGCGGGATTTTGACATAGTTGCTACGCTTAGCTGGCGAGTTTAAATGTTTGTCTGTCTGTCTGTCTCTTTGTTCCGGATAATCTCTGAAATGGCTGGACCGATTTTGGCGGGACTTTCACTGGCAGATAACTGATATTATGAGGAGTAACTTAGGAGATTTTAATTTTAGAAAAATAATTAGGGTTCCGCGCAAAAATAAATAACCTTAAAATACAGGCGGGTGAAGTCGCGGGGAAGAGCTAGTTATATTTAAAATCAATAATCTACCTTACCTAAAACACTAATCAAATTATTAAAAACTATCATAAAAAATAAAAATAGAAGAAATAAGTAAATAAAACCGAGTAAAAAGCCTCTGGTGCAGTTTTACGGTTTTTCTAATTCGCAGTAATTGTGTAAATTATTCAATCACATAAAAGCTTTTACGTAAACAATCCAATCCCATTTAAAATAAAATTTTGTTTGTTAATTAATAATTCGTTCGTGTGACGCAAATATAGCGATACCTATCTTTAAAATAAATCACTAAAATAACATTTTTGTTTACACTATTAAAAACGCTCTACATTTCAGAAATTATGTCTGTCTAAACTCGCAAAAAAATCTAATGACGGTAAAACTTTCAATATTATATTACTTAGGGTTACAGTTGTAAAAATATATATATTTACATATGTACATCACCATCTGATGATTTCGCGGACACTACACAATGAATGAAACTAGTTTCACGGATAAAAATTAAACGCGATAAAATCCGTAAAACTATGTAGTTTCATTTGGACAGATAATATACAAAATTTTACCGTATCAAAATTCCAAAACTTTATTAAACAAAGTTTGTATAAGAAGGGTTATTATAATATTACGGAATAAGGGCTAATAATCTTCCATTCACCAGATGTCGCTAGTTGCGACTTAGGTAAAGTTTTTCGTTACATAGTGTCAGTTAATTAAGAAATTACTTTTAAATAATAGTTAATCATTATCTAGAGTATTATATTAATATACAACACAATGTATCAGTGGTTTTTAATTTTAAATTTTTTGCACTTTATAACTCTTTTTGTTAATTTTTCTACTTTAAGTTATATTTACAGTTTGGTTTATTCATTTCTAATGTAATTAATATAAAATATAACTAACAATACGGAAATAAACCTTAAATTCACATTTTCCTAAGAAATTATCGTCCCCGCTATGAAATCTGTCAAATATTTTACCTCACTGTAAAGTGGCGCCGCCCTTGTGGCAGAAAAAGTTGTGGATGCCCTCATTTATGGATGATAATAACCCCTGGGAATGAGGTGGTCGCTACCAAGCTATTTCTAATTTATTTTATGTTGTTAATTGATTCTAATTTGTTTTGGGTTGTTAATTGTTTTGTGTTGCAAAAACATAATATAATTTTAAGCTAGTATTTTTATCAAAAAAAGCCCCGCTGGATTTCTTTCTGGTTCTTTCCAGGGCAGACGATTTTTCCGAACCAGTGTTAAACAAAAGAGCAACTTTCAATAAGTACTATTAAACAAAAGAGCAACTTTCAATAAGTACTATTTATAATCTGTACTGAATAAAAAAGTTTATGTTTCTGTTTCTATTCCAACAAGCAATGTTTTGATGGGACTTACGTTCTTTTTAATTACACACTTTAATCGAATTTTATTCTATGAAATCGCACTAAAATTATTCGGTATTGTTCGACTACAAATACCAATACTTTTGCAGACATACAAGTACAAAATCTTTGGTTTGTTTGTTTATTTTTGACTAGCGACCCGCCGCGGCTTCGCCTGGTTACGGCTATTAATGTGGCGTAAACGCTTAAGATATCTTTCCTTTTTTTTAAATCTTGAAGTTTTTAGAATAAATTGTAGCCTAGAAACAGAAAAAGAAACAGAAACTTTTTTATTCAATATAGATTATAAATAATGCTTATTGAAAGTCACTCTTTTGTATAATTACCACTGGTTCAAAAAAAAACCTCTGTCCTGGGAAGAACCAGCAAGAAACCCAGCGGGACTTTTTTTAACAGCTTACAATCATGTATGTTACACAAATTAACAACACAACAAATTAGAAATAGCTTGGGAGCGATCACCTCACTTCCAGGGGTTATAATCATCTATAAATTCTTTAATATTATAATAACCCTTTTTATACAAACTTAGTTTAATAAAGTTTTTGAACTTTGAGCAGGTCAAATTTTGTATATTTTCTGGAATTTTGTTGTAAAAGCGTATACATCGCCCCAAGAATGAATTACTGACTCGATGGAGTCGAGTAACTGGTACTACTAGCTTGTGTCTGTTCCTAGTATTTACAGAATGAATATCACTTATTTTTGTAAAACTACTTTTATTTTTGTATACGTACATTACATTTCCGTAAATGTATTGAGAGGCCAAAGTTAATATATTAATTTCCTTAAATTTTAGTTGCAGTGACTCTTTAGGCTTTAAATCATAAATTGCTCTGATGGCCCTCTTCTATAAAACAAATATAATTTCAGTGTCAGCTGCGTGTCCCCATAGTAAAATACCATACGAAATAGCTAAAGTAAACTAGTCTAACTGTTTCAACACTGGTTAGACTTCTAAGCTTTTTTACAGCATATGCTGCAGAACTAAGTCTGTTTGCTAGTTTTGATATATGAGGGCTCCATTGAAGCTTCGCGTCTAGTGTGATTCCAAGAAAAATTGTGGTATCTACAATACTCAATTTCTCCCCATTTAAAATTACATTACTATTTAATTGTTTGACACTTGGAGTCATAAATTTCATACATTTCGTTTTAGTGCCATTTAAATGCAAATTATTAAAATTGAACCAATTTACTAATTTAGATATAGCATTATTTACTTCGTCATATTTTAGCAATTGTCGACTTCATTTGAAAATTAAAGATGTGTCATCTGCAAATAATACTATATGATGGTTATCTCCTACTATGTAAGGTAAGTCATTAATGTATACAAGAAACAGAAAGGGGCCGAGAATTGAGCCTTGAGGCACCCCATCTTAACCATCGACCCGGAAGAACTCATACTGTTAATGACAACTTTTTGCGTTCTCTTACTTAAATATGAAATAATTAATGTAAGAGCATCACTTCTTACACCGTAGTGTTGAAGTTTCCTGATTAATGTTTCATGGTGAACACAATCGAAGGCTTTGGATAGGTCACAAAATATACCTAAATCCTGTGAAATCTCCCATGCATTAAATATATATTTAATCAGCTCAACACCGGCATCAGTTGTCGAGCGACCCCTTGTGAAACCAAATTGATTTTTATGATGTAATTTATTTATATTAAAGAAATTTAACATTTGATCAAGAATAATTTTTTCAAAAATCTTACTAAGTGTTGGTAGTACAGAAATAGGTCTAAAATTGGCGGGGTCTAATGTACTACCAGATTTAAATAAAGGTATTACTTTACTATACTTCATTAAATCAGGAAACACACCAGATTCGATACTAGTATTAAAAATAGTAGCTAAATGAGGCGCGATTGTATCTATTATAGACGCAATAACATTAACGGAAATCCCCCACAGATCCGCAGTTTTCTTAACATCAATAGTTTTAAAATATTTTACAATATCTTTTGATGATACTTTATGAAATGTAAAATTCATTGTACACGCATTTACATTTTGTTTAAGTAATGATTCGGCGACCGCAGGAGAAGAATTCAGTGACTTAGTGGTTAATATCGGAATATCAGTAAAATATTTCTCAAAAACCATTGCAACGTCCTGATCTGATTCGGTTAATTTAGAGATATATATATATGTCGAAGAAAAGTCGCGTTCATTGACGCCATTATTATCAACAGTGTGGGCAGCATTTTGGGTAAATACAAGCACAACACACAATACATATAATAAACTTGTTTATACTTTTTTATTTATTATATTAATTTAAATTTAATTTAAAGTTTGCGGAAAATAACACTAACTAAATTTTATTAAAGAATATAAAAAAAATATTAAAGAGCAGCGAGTTCCTAATACGACACAGACATACACCATCACACACCAAACAAGAAAACAAAACTGTACCCCACGCCGAATCTATCCGCCCCTCTTTTGTCTTTTTTTCATCCAGTCGCACCACGACTCCACGCAGCCGTTTCACCAGCGAACCTCCGTTGGTTGTTGTGATCACTGTATTAATCAAGCCATGAACTTCTGGCTTTTTATTGGTTAATTAAAAGAAACACAACAACAATTATTAGTTCTAAATTCTTAAGAAATTTTTTGGCTAAATTAATATTAATCCTATGGTTACCTACCAACGACCTTGAGCATTCGGTCTGTCGACTCACTACAATATATCGCGTAAGAAATATGTAAGACGCCACCTACTGTACGAACGTAGTATTATTTTTTCAACATCGATAAACTATTTTATGGAAAATGGATATACACACGGCGTACTTATAAATGTATTTTAATTTTTTTATTCGGTATATTAGTTGCATTATATTAGAATTATGTATTCTCATATATTATCTAATTATTAAATTTTATAATTAATTATATATTAAAAATGAAGCATTGAAAATAGTGAGTTTAAAAGATACCTACTCACTTTAGGTAAATAGATAGATAGCTCGCCTTTTGTACAAATATTTTTTGCAATAAAGAATAAATAAATGAATAGGATGTTTCGCAGATGTGTTTTTAATTATTGTTAATTTTTACGTGTCACGTATTGACAAGTAATATACCTAGATACCAACTAATTTTTGAACTGAGCACCTTGTAACATAACCTGCTTATTACTTATGCTGACTGACATTATCCTCACCCCAATGATTGATGAGGATGAAAGAAAAACATGTCTGTTTTTATGTTTATTCAATTTTATTTCTACATACGTAATTATATTTATTTATACATATGGGTTATAATAAAGGTAATACAAAAATCAACAAGAAGTATAAGGGTTATAGGTAAAGTGACCATACGTCCCGTTTTGAACGGGACTGTGCCTTTTCTCAGTCACCTGTCCCATTGTACCCAAAGCTCCGGGACATAAAATTGTCCCGTAACTCGATGGATTCAAAGTCTTTCGCTCCAACAATCTTCAACATTATTTTTTTAATCGAATATATTTTATGTCTACCTGGTACAAATGCTCCAGTAGAAAGAGTATTTTTCTATTTGAATAAATTGTGGACGTCTGAAAAAAACACTTACGGTTCCAGTTCTAAAGGCAATGTTGTTAACAAAGGTAACAATAAAAAAACTTGCCCAGAATTTTATTCTTATTTAAAATCATCAGCAACTTTATTAAAGCTTTGTTCCTCTGACAAATGTAATTAATAATTTTAAAAAAATATGTTTATTTAATAATTACCGTCTATACCGAATATAATTTTATAGTGAACACTAATTGTATAAAGTTATAGTTTTTAGAGTATAAATAAACCCATGTCCCGTTTTGAGTTAAAAAATAAATGGTCAGTTTAGTTATAGGGTTTTTTGGGTTGTAAATGATGCCCGGGTAGGTATTAGTACTTACCTAGTAAAAGTAGGTAACTATTTAGATAAGTACCTTTTATCTAATTATAATACCTACATAGGTACCTGTTGTGATTAGTTATACTGGGTAGGTATATTAATACTTAATTTTTACCGAATTACTATACCTACTAAGATATTGTGGTTGGGTTTTAGGATTATTTTTAACTGTATACTATAGTGATAATATTGCATTAGCCTTTTATAGTGTAAATTATAATATTTATCGAAATGTTAATTATGGATTCGAACCTTACATGCTAATGGTGCTTCATTTTTAGGGTTTCGTACCACAAAAGCAAAAAACGGAACCCTTACAGAATCACTTTGTTGTCCGTCTGTCTGTCTGTCTGTCTGTAAAGACCCTATTTCTCAGGAGCACGTTGAGATATCAAGCTGAAATTCATATGAAATACTCAAGTCTACTGTCCCTTGGAGCTGTGAAATCAAACTTCTAAGCCAACGCAATCAAAAGATACAACCGTTTATGCCGCAAATTTTCGACATTCGCAAGGGAATCAAAACCTACAAGGTACTTCCCGTGAACTCAGAATCTTAAAATTTGGTACGAAGCAACGTATTATAGCACAGATAAAGGAAAAATTGCGAAATGCATAAATTTTTAGTTGCATCGTATATTAAAAATATTTTTAATAATTTTAAACTTATATACCTACGGATTTGTTCGGAACCCTTGGAGCGCGAGTCCGACACGCACTTGGCCGGTTTTTTTATTTGCATTTACTTCAAAGAAAATACACGCAAAAAGCTTCATCGCTAAAACTCATACGAAAAATGATACCCAAAACAAACAAATAAACCTATAAATAATAATAATATTATCGACTGATAAGATGACGTGAGCGGGCGTGTGCGCTGCCCGCCGCCGTTACAAACGACACAGTTTTCACCTTCAAGAGCTTAGCACTCACTGACTCCAGCAACCCCGTGGGCAGTGAATACGCCCAATTTTTAAAATAATTTCTTAATAAAAATCAAATTTTGGTCTTTTGAAAAAAAATTATGATAGAAATGTTCATTAATAAATTGTCTATGGATAGACAATAGTGTCAATCGCAAAATAAAATAATGCTTACTTTACGAGGAGATGCATGTTATCAATAATTATTTCACATTTTTGTGGTTTCGTTGTAAGGAGATTATTTTAATATTTATTCCTTTAAAAAAATTGGATATGATTCTTATGGAATCAAGACTATGTAGAAATATAATGTGTTTTTATTAGTTGATATATCTTTTAAATAAAAAGTAGATAGCTCCAAAAA
Organism: Parnassius glacialis; assembly: GCA_033319125.1. Taxonomy (NCBI): domain Eukaryota; kingdom Metazoa; phylum Arthropoda; class Insecta; order Lepidoptera; family Papilionidae; genus Parnassius; species Parnassius glacialis. Next base: position 32,598,051 of record JAVANC010000028.1, on the reverse strand, counting down.
CCGCACAAATAACGACTAGCGCGATATTTTGATCAAATATGCGCCTTAAGATAAAACATTATAATTGATATTATTTAAACTATTTAATTCATTATTAAAATTTGATTGTTTTATTCATTTCCGTTATATAAAGTTTTATCACAATCGGATTTTTGTTATGGTTTGTTCAGGTTCAGCCATTTTGATAATTAACCCGGAAACTCAGACAGACAGACAACATTTTTAAAATTGTTATTTATGTCCGGACCGGCCCGAAGACACATTATAAAAGGTAAAAAATTAATCGGTACTTAGCAGTCTCGGAATGTCGCAAAAAAGAAAACAGGTGGACAATACGCCCAGTGGAATTGGAAGTCGGTCAATGCCACCGAAAGATTAACTACATTATAAAAATTGTGATCCTTGTATTTTTTTTTCTTGTAGAGTCTTTGAAAGTTCTGATGTCATTATCAGCCCAGGGTACCTTTAATTAAATAATAATTAATTGTTTAGAGAATATCGAAGGCCCACTGCTGAACTTGGCCTCTCAAATATTCGCCATAGTTACCACGCTTGGCAGGCTCAGATTGTTCACAAGCACAGATTTTTTAAAAATTGTTTTTATTGTTATTATTAAAAAGACACTGCTGCCATCTCGTATATTAGTTTACCTCTGTCAGCAGTTATGGCACTCACGGGGTGGTGGATTCTATTATATCGGCACTACACGGCGAACGAGGAACATTCAGCTTTTTGAAGTTATACTTCTTTTGGGGCGTTTGGGAAAAATGATGAGAGTGAATTTTTACGATGCGTGCGCACACCGACACCTAAAAACGACACCATGAAGTTGTTACGATACGCGCGCACTGACACCTAAAAGCGACAACTTCAGTGGGTCTCTCAAGTTTTTTTGTTTTTTTACACTAATGAAGTATAACTTCCTACTTGCGTACATAAGTACACACACACTTTTTTTCATAAAAAAATTTGTTCCGATCCAATATTTATTTACTTTTCCTTTCCAACTTTAATATTACAAAACTAGAGTGGGTCTAACATATTTGCAAATAAACTAATTAAATAGGTAATAGGTAACCATGTAGTGGCGTTGTAAGAATATCCACTGCTCCATATCGTCATGTCAGAGGCAACAGAGGGAAAATCAAGCGGAATGTCCCTGACAACAACTCGAAATAAAAAAAAAACTGCGCTTGCCAAGGGTCGCAACTATGGCAAAATCCCACCATCAGGCGATCTATGAGGGAGGATATGTTCATCAGTGGACTTTTATAGGCTGTAATGGATGGAAATAGGTGACTAACTTCTTTTTTGTAAAAACCTAACATTTTGTTTTGTACGTGGTAGAGCCATGCTGCTGCTATATTAGTAGTATAGTTGTAGCAAGAATGGGTCGGCTCGACCGGGGAAGAACCACGCTCTCACAGAATACCAGCGTCAAATAGCAATAGCTAAACACTGCTGTGTTTCGTATGGTGAGTGTAGAGAACCGGATACACTTTTTGCTGGAAAAGAGGCATTCCATCTTAGTCCTCACGGGTGGCAACGCATCTGCATTTTGTTTCGCAAATGAGGATAAATGTAGATGTCTATGGGCCACAGCAACCACTTACCATCAGGTGGACTGTGTGCTCGTTTGTCACCCTATACTATAAAAAAAAACTCTCCCAACTGAGGAAGAGGCCAATGTCCAACACTAGACAAATTCATCACCATAATATACAGCCTTTCAGAAGCCCACTGTCGAACATATGCCTCACCCATCTAGTGGGGAGTACCCACTTAGCTTACCCCTACGAACCTGCCACTCTAGAAGCTTTCTTCCCCAGCGGTTGATGGTTCTTTGATCAGATTTCATGATTTTATTTCAGCTATATGAACGGCTCATTTCCATTTCAGCGTACTGAATTTTGTTTCTACTGTGGATGTTTTCATTTTCAATTCTAATATGCGAGAAATTCCGATATAGATAAGAATATAACTTAATAAAAATGTTAAATAAAAAAGTTTAGTTAGTTTGCGGTCAATTTACAGTCATGAATCGCACACGAAGGACGCGTGCGATTCATCCTCCTTTAAAACCAGATTACTGGCTTAAAATCACATAATTATAGTAGTTTCATTTTTAGACATTATCTATAGAGGGAATAATTACAAAGGGAAACAGTTTATGTCTATACGTAATAAAAAAAAAAAAACAGAATTTAGCGTAACGGAAACGCAACTTTTTCTGAGGAATCGATCATTATACAATATACAAATACGTTATTCACAAGGGTAAAGTTCGTACGTATTTTTATGTATAACTATTGATGCAAAAATAACCAAACACGCACATTCACATAAAGTTTATTTAACGAATACTGTAACTTCCTATTCGAACTTCGTAGTGATTCACACTTCATACGTCGATCTATTAATATTTTACATACTTTAAGCGTTACTTTGACGCGTTGCCAGAATTCACCGTATTTCTTATTAAAGTGCACTTACGAGTACGTTATCATTACTCTCTTACGCGTAGCACAAAGATGACGATAATGATTGATGTACTGAAAGAATTTCTTCTCACTCGTAGAGGCGTTTTATCTATGGAAGAAAGTCCACACATTATAATGATCATAGGGTCAAACTCTAGGGGTTTATTTACTAATTTTAAGTAATTAACATTATATGTCTATAATTCAAAAGACATTATATTTTTGTTTTTAATTAATAGAGCAAATTGAGAGCAATTTTGCAAACAAAAAAAAAACAAAAAAAATTATGTATTTTATGTTTTATAGCAAAATTAAATTTTCGTAAATTGTTTTTTTAATTAATTATAAATTAACTAATAGTAATAGACGTGGAGCAATTACGGATTCTAAGAGAGCATTTAAAGAGAAATTAATTGGCATACAGTATAATTAAAAAAAATATTCTGCAATATTAATAACTTCCTTCCGGTTGTTTTATCCTATACTTTAAGTTAAAAAACCTTATAAATAAATGTTCCCTCGGTTTTAGAGCCTTGTGGAATATTTAAAAAAAGTCCTGACAGTATGACTTTGATTCTTTGGGAGAGAGGTAAGGCCATGGTGCGGGATGCTACTTCCGTAGATTCATTGGCAGGCTCTCATCTCAGGGATACCTCGTTTAGAGGCGGGGTGGCATCAGGGGCAGCTGAACTTAGTAAGAGGTGCAAATTTGAGTCTTTGAGAGATGACTACTTACATATTTTTACCATTTGCTGTAGAGACTATCGGTCCGTGGGATCCACGTGCGGTGAAGTTCCTAATGGAACTGTATCCGCGACCGGTCGTTGCTGCTGGTGATAAGAGGGTCGATTCTCTTCTTGGTCGATGGCTATCTTGACTCAAGAACTCATTGAACGAGAAGAGATATAGTGTCAAGATTCTTGACATATAGTGTCAAGATTCTTGACACTATATCTCTGGGGAGTATAACTGTATGATAATTTAAGATTTTAGTTTTCGTTTTTTTTTTATAATGGTAATAAATATTGTATATATTTCAATGTTATGTTAATAAATGATATTAGATTTACTATAAAACCTAATAATAAAATAAAATATACATATTTAGATAATATTTAACCACTTTTCATAAAGTCTTATAAGTCCTTTACATTACAAAGACTTATTAGACTTTATGAAGTGTTAAAAAATATTTTTGTTTAAGGATAAAATTGCGCTTTTGAAATGCTATATGAAAAAAACTTGCAACAGAAAGGTGACCGTCACTATATCATGGTTTATTTTGTAGTATATGGGTGACAAACGAGCACACAATCCACCTGACGGTACGTGGATGCTGTGGCCTATAGACATCTACATTTTTCCCCAATTAAACAATCAATCCCCAATTTACAGGGTTACTGGGAACTCGACAACTTCCTGGCAGGGGAATTTGATCCCCCATATGTATGGCCGAAAATGAATAGATCTTGAGATATACGGATTTTAAAGGTTTTTCAATAATCATCCAGAATTTCGTATTAATTTCTAAATAAAAATAAAACCCTTTTTGTATGCTTTCTTTTAAGTTTATTTATTTTCTTGAAGCTTTAACCAAACGAATACAATCATAAAAAGTACAAAAAGTATTCACAGTAAAAAAGTATGTGTTTTAATATATTTTTTTTATTTTTACACTTTATGTATCATAAAATATGACGTATTTCAAAAAATTACTCTGACATCAGACATAAAATATTTTAAAAAATATGGCCATTTAATCAACTATCCAAAAAAGTAATAATATTGGTAATAATGTGAAATTAATGAATAATAATAATAAAAGAGTCTTTTACTTAACGCAGGTAGAGAACGGCAAAGAATGATTGCTCTTAGAAACGAACTTGCACATTTTTAGTCACTTGGCGTCTGATTGGTTATTGACAACTATTCAGATAGCAGACGGCCATTTAAATTGAGTCGTAGCGACGCCCGATAGTTAGTTTTTGCTATGGCTGCGCAAGCATAAGTTTAAACTTCCTTCTAATAAACTCTCATCGCGTTAATTAATATCTTATTGTTTTCAGTCGTTATCGTTATTGTTATTATTGCTTAACAGCAACCCAACGGTAAGCCGTTATCTGTTACTGACAGTTAATTATAACTGTTTTTGTGCGTCTAAGTTAAAATGGCGTCATATTCTAATAAAGAATATGCCCACATCATGTACTGTTATGGTTTTGCTGACGGCAATATTGCTGGGACTCGTAGAGAATATCAACATCGCTTTCCTGGTCGCCGGCTTTTCCACGTTTCTGTCGGACCTCCCTATCGACGATTAAGTGAAAGCGGCACTATTCACAGAAATCAAGTGGATACTGGCAGACCATGAGGTTTTATAGTTGACGATGACGAAACAATTATGCAACATTTTATTGAGGACCCTAACGTCTCAACAAACATTGTAGCACGCCGGCTCGGTATGTCCCAGTGGAAGGTATGTTCGGTGATGAACCTGTCAGGTCGACTAGACTTAGAGAAAAATAACACTTTGCTCTAAGTCTAGTCGCCTCTCACGAGACCCACTGGATGGATATTCATACACTGCCAGTGTATGAATATCCAGCTACACCAAAAAAGTTATCAATTACCGTAGGTAATTGATAACTTTTTTGAGAGTATTTTTGAATCCGACATTCGACTACTGTTGTAGACCAGTACAAACACAAGCATATTTAAGCTTTCTAGGTGTGGGTAAAAGAAGTAATGTTAGTATTACTTTCTTTTTTTTAGTTACGTTAGTTACCATCAGGTGGACTGTGTGCTCGTTTGTCACATTATCCTATAAAAAAAATTTGTGGGAAATTGGTTCTTCTCCGATACATACAGATAGTATTTACAGATAGAAACACTTCTTTTACCTTGGTGTACTACTTTTTAACGTAAATGTTTGTCAGGGTTGGTAATAAAACTGTGGATGGCAAAGGCAATGTTTTTATGATTTTGATTTGTTATCAGGGAGATGCTGTTGCCAAGTTCCTGTTTGAGTTTCCCCTTGTCGCCTTTTACGACATCCACGGGACAATATGGTATAGTGGAGATCCTTACACTGTCACTACACGGTGAACGTCGGTTTCTCAGACTTACTTTTATGAAAAACAACTCTGTAGGTAAAGTCACTACCTATTACCGATTCGACTAAGCGCTCGTTAAAAATCAAACCTGATTTTTCTATATAAACCTTAAATTACTAACGAACTTACAATCCACCTGACTGTAAGTGGCTACAGCAATCCATGGACGCCTGGAGCTAACTTCCAACGAAGATGGCTACAGATGCGGTGTCACCTATGAAATCTAATCTCTATACTCTATATATAAAAATCAATCATATATATATATACAAAATTTGACCTGCTCAAAGTTCAAAAACTTTATTAAACTAAGTTTGTATAAAAAGTATTTTTATAATATTAAAGAATTCATGGATGATAATAACCCCTGGAAATAAGGTGATCGCTATTAAGCTATTTCTAATTTGTTGTGTTGTTAATTTGTGTAATATACATGATTGTGAGCTGTTATTTAAAAAAAAAGTCCCGCTGGGTTTCTTGCTGGTTCTTCCCACGACAGAGGTTTTTTTTCGAACCAGTGGTAATTAAACAAAAGAGTGACTTTCAATAAGTATTATTTATAATCTATATTGAATAAAAAAGTTTCTGTCTCTGTTTCAAATTACTGTCCGTTAGTCTTGCTAAAACTCAAAAACGGTTCGACCTATGTTAATATTTTTTTTTTGTTTGTGTTTGAAAGGGTCCCTAAATGGTTTATATCACACGTGGATCCTGTAGGTGGCTCTGTTATCGAGATCCAGAAATCACCCGTGCGAAGCCGGGACGAATCGTTAGTATGGAATATTATCAAAGTATTATGATACAAAGCAGGAAAACGTTATTTAAAACGTATTGATTTCATCTTAGTATCACTGAGGAGTAGGTGTTGAATCACCATAATAGCTCATCGTTAGAGGTTTTTTTAACTTTTTCAAGCCAGTGTAAAGTTTCAACAGTGGTAGAGCCACGCGGCAGCTTTTGCTGTCGCACGGATGGGCCGGCTCGAACCGGGGTAGTACCACGACCTCACAGAATACCAGCGTGAAGTAGAGGTTTACCCCTGCGTTTCGCTTGGTGAGTGCAGGTGGCCAGAGGCCCTTTTTACTGGAAATGAGGCATTCCATCTTAGTCCTCACGGGTGACAACGCATCTGCATTTTGATTCGCAAACGAGGATAGATGTAGATGTCTATGGGCCGCAGCAACAACTTACCATCAGGTGGACTGTGTGCTCGTTTGTCACCCTTATCCTATAAAAAAAGAAAAAAAAACTATCCCACCTGATAGTAAGTGGGGATATAGCAGAAGATAGCAAAGCGCACTGGACCTAGATCAAAAATTCCTATTATTATCATAAAACCTACCCCCTAGTTACGACACTAGGACCGCTTGCATGGCGGTCAGCCATGGCAGAATCTATTAATCCTTCCTTGTTTAGTGAAACACGTCTCTTACAGTGATGTTCTTTTCTAATGTAGTGATGATGAGGAAATGGTGACGGTGAAAGAGCACTCAGAAATTAAGACACATCATTTCTATTTTCTATGCTGATATTAGCTCATTAATTTTAACATCTTTAAAAGTATTGTTGTGTTTCGCTGTCGTAATCCTAAGCGAATGGCCATTTTAATACTTTTTACGAGCAAAGCATTTTACATTTTATTTCTCATGTTTTGTTGTATGTACATATTGTGTCTTATACTTTATCTCCGTTAACCGTGTTAACAAGCTACTACTATTTAGTGTTTTTCATTGTATTCCTTTTGTAAGGGGCATAATTATTTGAAAGACATAAAATGAATATCTATACAAATAAATAAAATTGAAGTGTCTGTTTGTAATGTTAAAATAAAAGCTTTTTACTAAATGCATAATATGAAAGTATATACGATATTTGTAACAACAACAAACATTTTAAAATTTTTGTCTCTCTGTGTGTTCCGGCTAATTTCCGGAACGGCTGGACCGATTTCGACGGGACTTTCACTGGCACATAGCTAATGATATAAGGAAGAACTTAGGCTACTTATATTTGAAAAAAAAAATAGGGTTCCGCGCAACATAATTAAACCCCTAAATTACACGCGGGCTAAGTCGCTGGGAACAGCTAGTATAAAATAAAAATAAAATTGTACCTTAACGAATAAAATGTAACTCGACTTACACTAAGTACTTACACAGAGAGATAATATTGTATTATGTTAGAATTACTGTTATATACATATATAAACAATATAACAAAAACATGTGTATATTATTAGGAATGATTAATCTTCATTAAAAATTAAAATTATTCTTTTTTTTTATACGATAAGGGTGAAAAACCGAGCCACAGTCCACCTGATGGTAAGTGGTTACTGCGGCCCATAGACATCTACATCTATCCTCTGTTACAGATCAAAATGCGGATGCGTTTTCACCCGTGAGGACTAGGATGGAATGCCTCATTTCCAGTAAAAAGGGCCTCCGGCCACCTGCACTCACCAAGCGAAACGCAGAGGTAAACCTCTACTTCACGCTGGTATTCTGTGAGGTCGTGGTACCACCCCGGTTCGAGCCGGCCCATCCGTGCGACAGCAAAAGCTGCCGCGTGGCTCTACCACTGTTAAAAAAAATGTGTTTTCTAAATTGATTAAATAAAAAATTGTGTTTTCAAATCTTGTCTACCAATTCTGTATAATGGAAATATTATAGATATCTATTATCCAATATGTAAAAATTAATTTTTGTTTATTTGTATTTTATACGCTGCCATACCATGCATCAGATTGCGCTAAATCTTTGGCAACATATTGCTTGCACTTCCGCGAAGGTTATATAGGCTGAGTACAGTTAAACTTACAGTATTTGGCACGCGTGTCGTACCGACACATTTATTTGAAAGTTATGTGTCATTCAACTTCAATGGACGTTATTATCATTCTCAATTAAACAATATAACCCTTCCAAAAAAAAACGATATTTCCGCAATTATTTCCTCTGCGACTACAACGCGCTGGGTTCACCAGCTATTCTATACAAATATATAAAAGTGAAGTTTCTGTTTGTAATGTCAAAATAACAGCATTTTACTAAATGCATATGAAAGTATATACGGTACTTATAACAAAAACATAATTTTTAAAATTCTTGTCTGTCTGTTTGTTTGTTCCGGGTAATCTCCGGAATGGCTGGACCGATTTTACCGGGACTTTCACTGGCAGATAGCTGATGTTATAAGGAGTAACTTAAATTATTTTTATTTTTGAAAAAGAATTAGGGTTTCGCGCAAAAACATTAAAACATCTGAAATCCAATCGTAATAAATTACACGCGGGCGAATTCGCAGGGAACAGCTAGTATATAATAAAAATGTAAATTTCATGTCTATTTCGTTGTATATTTTGGTGACGTAAATGATTGAGAGGGTTTAAAATATATAATAAACACAATAGAATATTTTACACCTAACAGTTTCTGAAGATGAACCCTCCATTTCGACATTCGACTCCAATTTTCCAGATTTAATTTCTTTAAGAATTAACTGAAGTTCCAAGAAGTAGCGTGGCAATATTTTTATAATCCATTTATATTCATTAGAAAACACATCATAAAATTGCAAAAAAAACCAGTTTCCAACACAAAATCATGAATTATTTAATATGGAACTACTTTGTCAAGGACGCGCCAAAAATCAAATGCTTTTAGCATCAGTTAGACTGGCGGTCAAACAAAACATTGTGTATATATTAGACATAAATATTAGATATAAATATTAGACAATAAATGCACATTAATATTTAGATATTAACATATTGGGTATCTACTAGCTGTACCCGCGACATCTTTAGTAATTCATTAGTTTTAAACTTTAGAATAGATTATTCTTAATTTAAACCATCGATATAATATATGTATATTCCGAACATTGACTATGTTCAACTGAACTGTACTGCAATCCGTACACTAAACTAAATATTGAGTAAATTGAAGATTTGTGAATTCCATACGGTAATTATTATTACATTTTATTTAGAAATATGTTTGTTTAGATTAAAATAAGAGTATTTTATATTAAATTCTTATATTTATTTTATATTAATATCTTATTTTATATTATATTAAAGTCTTCGCGCATACGCGACTCTACTATCTCCCGCGCATGCGCGAAAACATAGAGTAACGCACAATGTTTGTTTGGAATAGCTTCTCTAGTACGTAGTACATATAACTCAATGATTTGAACGAAAGAAATCACATTATTTTTAATTTAAACTAAGATGGCGCTATTATCACCAGCTCTCAAATATAAGAGATAAAATTTCGACGAGATTGATACATTATTTATCCGTGTTGTAGCGGAATCGTCCTATATCATGATGTCGCAAGAGGCGATAGAAGGAATTCTAACCAAGAGATGGACAGCAATGAAATGGATGATGTAATGAAGCATTATATGAAAGAACCTTTAAATTAAATTTATAGATTAATATCGCATAGTGATGTGTGATATCTCAGGAAATAAATGCCCGCGTAGTATGTGGCAAAATATATAATTTTTTTGTTTACTGTGTTTCAGGTATAAATAAAACATCATATATAATATTATCAATCGACTTCAAAAAAGGAGGAGGTTATCAATTCGACTGTAGTTTTTATGTGTTACCTCAGAAATTATTTCCAGGTGAATCGATTTTGATGACTCTTTTTTTATTAGGAAACTGGTGCTTCTCATCCACATGAGAAGCCTATATATAAATTTGATCAAGATCTGAGCAGTAGTTTTTGAGTTATGCTTCATAATTCGTATTTAATGAACTTCGAACACATTGATGATGATATTTTCTTTATCTTGAAGTCGGTTGTACAACATTTTAAAATTTTACTACTTGTTTTATTTACATCATATAATTACGATGTCTAAGATAAGATTAAAATGCACTTATTGACTCAATGCCACCATTGTATGTACCTACAATTTTTCGTGCATAAACTTATATAATATGAGATTTTATTACCACTGCATTGGCCGGCAAATAAGACCCCGCTTAACCGATACGTGTGTGCTATGATATACTAATAATTTAAAATTAAAAATTTTGTACAACCGACTTCAATATAAATTATTAAGAATAACTCAAAAACTATTGGTCAAACCTTGATCAAATTTATATGGGACCACACGAGAACTATCAGCTTTCATATAAAAAAATAATCATCGAAATCGGTTCACCCAGTACAAAGTTATGAGGTAACACATAAAAAAACATACAGTCGAATTGAGTACCGTCTCCTTTTTGGAAGTCGGCAGAAAATGCGTGGTAATGCATTATTAAGTGGCGAAGCTTGCGAAGTCACTTATTGATTTCACGATATCTGTCCGTCTGTCTGTCCGTCTGTCCGTCAGTTCGTCTGTCTGTCCGTCTGTCCCACGATTATCTCGAGAACAGTTTCGAATTTTCAAATTCTGTTTTCAGCAATCGATTACTGATCACCCAGGCATCTGAACCTCCTATTTTGAATTTTTTTTCCGTTAGAAACCGCTACAAAGCTTATTGTTTCGCCACTTTGCTATGCTGTTAGCTTGCTAGGTTTATTTTATCTGAATTTACTGCGCACGCACACATTCTTAAGGGTTGATCGGTAGGCAAAAAACTTGTTGCCCATAAATTACATTCAATTTAGGATATTTTCAAATAAAAATAGAAGCCTTATTTACTCGTATTTTCAAAAACTGCAATAACGGTATATGATTATTTAAATGTTTGAACTTAAGTTTAAAATTTGGTTACTTTTTGAAAAATAACCATATATATAATGTTTAAATTCAGTAGTTGACTTTTGATGGTAATTGACGTATAATTGGGATATACTCGTATGTGTCAGGACCAATAAATTCTAGCCCAATCGTTTGTTATAAACTATTTAATATTTTCTGTCGACTTCCAAAAAGGAGACGGTACTCAAGTCGACTGTATGTTTTTTTATGTGTGTTACCTTATAACTTTTTACTGAGTGAACCGATTTCGATGATTCTTTTTTTATTTGAAAGCTGAAACTTCTCCATATGAATTTGATCAAATTCAGATCAATAGTTTTTGAGTTATTCTTAATAACTTATATTGAAGTCGGCTGTACAATTTTTTTAATTTTAAATTATCTAGGGACTGGTCACACGAAACACTTCGAGCCAGCTAAATAAAGGTTTATGATACTGGTATTGATCACTGGGAGCTATTAATTTAGCAATTTATTTCGATTGGGATGAAAAAAGTAAAAATAAGGAAATATTAATTTATCTTTCTTTACTTAGATTCCCTATTAATATTATAATTTAGCAATTCATTTCGATTGGGATGAAAAAAGTAAAAATAAGGAAATATTAATTTATCTTTCTTTACTTAGATTCCCTATTAATATTATAATTGTGATAGTGTGTTTGTTAGTTTGTCCTTCTTTTCTGCCGACTTCCAAAAAGGAGACGGTACTCAATTCGAGTGTATGTTTTTTTTATGTGTGTTACCTCATAACTTTGTACTGGTCGAACCGATTTGGATGATTCTTTTTTTATATGAAAGCTGATAGTTCTCGTGTGGTCCCATATGAATTTAATCAAAGTCAGACCAATGGTTATTGAGTTATTCTTAAATAACCTATATTGAAGTCGCTTATATTGAAGTCGGCTGTACAAAATTTTTAATTTTAAATTATTGCATAAAGAGTGTTTATGGCCCTGAAAGTGACTTAAGCTACTTTTTATCCCAGAAAAATTCACTGTGTTCCTAGATATGGAGAATAATTCTGTAATTACTCTTTATGCTCTCTTAGGCCTTGGAATAACACATTAGCTGTACTTTTCCAAGCTTCCGAAACCGCGGGGAAAAGCTAGTTTATTAATAATATATCGCTTATTGAAGGTGATAAATTATTTTTTAATTATATTTTCTTATGCTTAAATTTATTTTGCACTAAATATTTAACTTGTTACGTATATAAGCTAAAACAAATAAAAATTATACCTATTACCCACCTGAAATTATTTTATTACTAAAATATCACATCACGGACGCACAAGATAAAAACCTTTATCACTTCTTAACAAATACTCTGAAACACTACTGTAGCGGAATTAAACAAATACGCGAGGAGAAAAGTCGAACAAAATGATCCAAATGGTCTATGTATTGGAAGCTAATTTAATTTGAATTAAACGTTTTTAGAATTGTAATTCTCGCAATTCGCGACATGAAAAACGCGGACACGTGCGAACCGCGAAGGAGTCGGCGGCTAAAAGCCTTGAAGCCTCAGCTGTAGCGACTTATAAACTGCACGCGCCCTTACAGAAACACAAGCAATAATTTTTAATTACACCAATTATTAATTCTAGTTACGACGAGATTTCTTCCAGTTAAAACGGTCATACGCGCCAATATGAAACTGAAACTTACCCCGATGCTTATGGTGTTAGTATGTTTTGTGTTTATTTTTAGTCGACGTCGAATATTATTTACACCGTAGCTGAAGTGAATCGGTAGTAAACTCAAATCATACAAGATAAGCGATACATAACTCGTTTTGTAAGTATTTCAGTAGCAATATTTGAAACAATCTGTAATTCTGACTACATCACGTGTAGCAAATGTTAAAAAATTTTCTGATACACGTGAACTAAAAAAGCCGTGATAATTAACTCGCTATTAAAAACATCAACAATACTTTTTATTAATAAGGCACACTAAAAACCACAGTAAAATGTATTTTATAGAAACACAATCGTGTAGATTGTGTTGTTTAATTGGCTTTTGAATCAAAAACACTTTAGATAATTACCTACAAGTTATCTGTTTATAATATCAATTATTGTCAATCGTAACGGCAGCAATTAAAATTATTAATTCTCTTCTTCTTAATTACATTATTATCAAGGTGGGGGAAAGTGGTTTGAACATCGAGCCATGTTCTTCTTCTATGTGTTCAATAGTGAAATTCCAATTCCACGCTTCAATCGTACTATTGTAAAACAAAATAATTAAATGAAAAAAATGTTTCTAATGATGCAACACTATTAGTGCTATTAGGCCGTTAGGTAGGTACTAGAACTTCGCATGATACACTACAGTCACATTACTTGAGTAAGTACTCGCCTCTATCTCCAGTAAACTACAAATGTATGTAGCAGGTATATGATAAAACCTGGTTTTTGGTCAAAAACCTAGGCTTTTGATCAAGAACCGGATGAAGAACAAATTACTATTTTAAGTTATCATAAACTTGAAAAAATCCACAAAAATAACACTGACGCCTTGGCAGCGCGGTGATACGCCACTGACGGCCGCGAATTCAATATCCGCATATTTCAAGCGCCATTTGGTATGGTGTACAAATAATTGTTTCGGGTCTGCGTGTTTGTCCACGTGCAACTTAATAAATTTTACAAAACTCCTTCAGAATCCACGAGTGGCTCCTAAATATTTGTTTAGAAGAAAAAATAGTGGGCTTATTTTAAAATCGGGATATTAGATGTACAACAAGTAGTAAAATTAAAAATTTTGTACAACCGACTTCACTATAAATTATTAAAGATAACTTAAAAACTATTGGTCAAACCTAGTTTATATGGGACTACATGAGAAGCACCAGCTTTCAAAGAAAAAAAGAATCATCGCAATCGGTTCAACTATAATAAAGTTATGAGTAGTGTTGCCCAACATTGGTATTGGTCTTGCAGTCTTGGTCTTGTTCTTGCATTTTTGCAAGACCAAGATCAAAACCAAAAACGCCTAACTTTAGCAAAACCAAGACCAAGACTTACCGTGCAAGATTTGAGCAAGAACAAGACTAAGCCTGCGAGACTCTTGCGTCTTGCAGTTAGGACTGAGTGTCGTTTCAGGGAGTATAGGAGTTCGGGTATACGCTTGGGACTCTATGAGACGCAAAAAATATATTAAAAAAAATTGAAAAATTGGACTTAAGAACAATACCATAAACATACTTAGCGAATGAAAATATCCATTATAAGAAAAAAAGAGTTCATCCTTTGTTTTGACCATCGGCACTTTGATAGTGCGCGGCGTCTTATTTTCAGCATCATCAAAGGTCGGATATCGAACTGTTAAAGAAATTTTGCAGCTATTCGGAAGTACAAGGTCAAGATACACGCGCCGGCGGCTTCTATTGATATCGCATACAATCGTGGTAGCCGCGCCGCACGTACAACATTTGACACTGTTTGATTGCCGCCACAGAGCACATGTTTTAAAGAACAGGGCCCGATCTAGCTATTTAGCCGCTCCGGGCAAAGATAATTTTCGCCGCCCTATAAATACACAAAACCATCTAAGTCATGAGCTAGTTCATCATCATCATTACAGCCCTTCACAAGTCCACTGCTGAACATAGGCCTCCCCCAAAGAATGCCACAAAGCACGGTCCTGAGCCACCTGCATCCATCGACTTCCTGCATATCTTACCAGGTCGTCACTCCATCTAGTGGGGGGACGCCCTACACTTCGCTTGCCGGTACGAGGCTGCCACTCTAGAACCTTTCTTCCCCATCGGTTGTCGGTTCTTCGAGCTATATGGCCGGCCCATTGCCACTTCAGCTTACTAATCCGTTGGGCTATGTCGGTCACTCTGGTTCTACTGCGGATATCCTCATTTCTGAGTTTATCACGCAGAGAAACTCCGAGCATAGCCCTCTCCATAGCTCGCTGAGCGACCTTGAGCTTCCTCATACGGCCAGCAGTGAAGGACCACGTCTCAGTTCCGTAAGTCATCACTGGCAACACGCACTGGTTGTACAATTTCGTTTTAAGGTTTTGAGGTATGTCTGACGAAGATGTGTCGTAGCTTCCCGAACGCTGCCCAGCCGAGTTGAATCCGTCGATTGACCTCTCGGTCGAAGTTGGACTTACCTAGTCGGACTATTTGTCCCAGGTAAACATACTCGTCAACAACTTCGAGCTTAGTGTTCCCAACAACTACCGGCATAGGTGTGACATGGACATTAAACATGATCTTTGTTTTGTCCATGTTCATCTTAAGACCTATCCGTTGGGAAACACTATTGAGGTCATTGAGCATAGTGCTTAGTTCCTCCAGCGATTCTGCCATAAGGACTATATCGTCGGCAAATCGAAGGTGAGTGATGTACTCGCCATTGATGTTGATACCGTATCCTTTCCAGTCCAGAAGCTTGAAAACGTCTTCCAATGCAGCGGTGAAGAGTTTCGGGGATATGACGTCACCCTGTCTTACACCTCTCTGCAATTGGATAGGTTTCGTACTCTGGTTCTGTACTCGGATAGCCATCGTAGCCCTACTGTACAAGCACTTCAACACTTCGATATACCGAGAGTCAACTTGGCACCGCTGAAGGGACTGCAGCACCGCCCAAATTTCGACGGAATCAAAGGCTTTCTCATAGTCCACATACGCCAGACATAGTGGCAAATTGTACTCCTCGGACTTCTGTACAATTTGCCGTAGGGTATGTATGTGGTCTATGGTGCTAAAGCCCTTTCGGAAACCGGCTTGTTCGGGAGGCTGGAAGTCGTCAAGTCTGCGCGCGAGACGATTCGTAATGACTCTCGAAAACAGCACGTAGACGCGGCTCAGAAGGGAAATCGGTCTGTAGTTCTTCAAGAGAGCGTTGTCGCCTTTCTTGAAGAACAAGACCACCGCACTTCTGCTCCACGCCTCCGGTGTAATGCCACCATGGAGGACGGAATTAAAGAGCTTCTGAAGGACTTCAAGTACCGGTTTTCCATCCGCTTTCAGAAGCTCCGCTGTAATTCCATCCTCGCCTGGGGCCTTGCCATTTTTAAGGTGCTGGAGAGCCATTCTAATCTCGCTCAGACTGACGTCCGGGATATCATCGGAATAATGTCGGATAAGACTCGCTCTTGGATCGTTACTCACACTTGCGTGTGGCTCCAACGATGACGTGTACAGCTGCCCATAGAACCTCTCAATATCACTCAAAATCTCAGGTGCCCCGGAAACGATGCTGCCACATTCGGTCTTCAGCTTTGACAGTTGGCTCTTTCTGGCAGACAGATCTCTGGCAAAGACTTTGGAGCCTTGGTTCCGCTCGATCGCTTCTTCAATACGAGCTGTATTGAAGTTGCGTAAATCCCGCCGCATGCATTTGGAGATCTGTCTGTTCAGTTGCCTGTATGCTGTCAAATCTGTTGAAGAATGTAGCTTCATTTCCCGTCTAACAGCCATGAGATTAAGAGTGTGATCGGAGAGTTTTTGTGTTCTTCTGCGGCGGGTCTTGCAGAACTTAGCTCCGACCGCATGGACAGTTTCTACGAGCTTGTCATTCAAATCGTCCACTTCATTGCAGTCTACTAGGCACTGAAAACGGTTTTGTAACTCGAGCTGAAAGGTTTCGGGACTTTGGATTAGAGCACGAGGGGGACGGAGCGTTGACTTCATTAGACGAGACCTCTCCAACTTAACGTTTAGGTTCAGTGTGCCTCTAACCATTCGGTGATCGCTGCCGGTTTTCACCCTCGCGATCACTGAGACATCACTGAACAGTTGTCGTTTGGTCGTCATAATGAAGTCAATCTCATTTTTTGTCGAACCGTCGGGGCTCGACCAGGTCCACTTCCTGTGGGGCCGCTTCTGGAAGAAAGAGTTCATCATAAAGAGTCCCTCTTTCTCCATGAAGTCGGCCAGCTGCTGGCCCCTTGGGTTCCGTTGCCCTATTCCAAATTTCCCCACTTTCAGCTCACCGTTCTCTCTTGTGCCTAGTTTTGCATTGAAGTCTCCCATTAACACCGTATATTGGGTTTTGGAGGAATGCATGGCTCTAGAGATATCCTCATACATTTCCTCCACCTCCTCATCGGGGTGTGCCGAGGTTGGTGCGTAAACCTGTATGACCTTCAGCGAATACCGTTTGGTGATTCTGAGTATAAGGTACGCAACCCTCCTCGACACACTCTCAATCTTTACAACGTTGTTAACGAGAGACTTGTGGACGATAAATCCGACACCTCCTTGGGACAGATGGTCGCCCTCCCGGTGATAGAACAAGTTGCCGGATTCGAGGATTACCGTGTCCTCCCCCTCTCTTCGGACTTCGGATAATCCTATAATATGCCAGCGTAACTTGTCTATCTCTTCTTCCAGCTCCACAA
This sequence comes from Parnassius glacialis, assembly GCA_033319125.1. Lineage (NCBI taxonomy): Eukaryota > Metazoa > Arthropoda > Insecta > Lepidoptera > Papilionidae > Parnassius > Parnassius glacialis. The sequence continues at coordinate 32,580,349 of JAVANC010000028.1, read as the reverse complement.
TCTTCTCGTCAGTCCTCAGGGTCCGTGCGTTGTATATTGCCAGGTCAAGTCGTTGTAGGTGGCAACCGAACCTCCACCGGAGATTCTTAGCACCCCCTGCCCCGCCGTTACCATGGTCGCCACCGTAGCCAGGAATAGCGGGGCCGCCGGGGACTGGGGGCCGTCTCTTCGTAACTTTCATTATGGGGGGTATATTGCCATAGTTGCCACGCTTGGCGAGCGGGTTGGCAACCGCAGTTTTTTATTGTATTTTGCCGTTACCAGGAAGATGCTGCTGCCCATCTCCTGCCTGTGTCCCTTTGTCGCCTTTTACGACACCCACGGGAAGATATGGGGTAGTGGATATTCTTAACCGCCACTACACAACATTTGACACTGTTTGATTGCCGCCACAGAGCACATGTTTTAAAGAACAGGGCCCGATCTAGCTATTTAGCCGCTCCGGGCAAAGATAATTTTCGCCGCCCTATAAATACACAAAACCATCTAAGTCATGAGCTAGTTATGTTGGGGGATATTAAGTATACAAGTACCTACATAAAATACGTGATATTGTTGAGATTATACTTACTTATAATATTCACGTCAGTCTATTGGGTCTTCTGAAGAAGTAGCTATACGAAAGTTGATGAGTATTTTTATGTTAGTACTTACAATTATACAATTAATGTTATACTTATACAAGGTATGTCTTTTAAAGAACTTCACAGAAACTACTGAATGGATTGATACGATTTTGCTCGAAACGTCGGGAATATAAAATAAGTTAATATACGCGATAAAATCCGTAAAAACTTGTTTTATTTAAATATTTTTATTTATACGTGGTAGAGCCATGCTGCAGCTATATTAGTAATATAGTTGTAGCACGAATGGGTCGGCTCGACCGGGGAAGGACCACGCTCTCACAGAATACCAGCGTCAAATAGCAGCTTAACACTGCTGTGTTTCGTATGGTGAGTGCAGAGAACCGGAAACGCTTTTTACTGGAAAAGAGGCATTCCATCTTAGTCCTCACGGGTGACAGCGCATCTGCATTTTGATTCGCAAACGATGATAAATGTAGGTGTCTATGGGCCACAGCAACCACTTACCATCAGGTGGACTGTGTGCTCGTTTGTCACCCTATACTATAAAAAAAATATCTTTTTATCGACATAGTAATGTACCTTTCAACTTTATCATCATCATCAACCTATTGCGACTCACTGCTGCGTATGGGCCTCTTTTCCCTTGTGCTATTTTTCCCTGTCTCGGGCTAATCTTGCCTATGTAAAGGAACAATTTTTCATCAAAATCGTTTCAGAAGTTAAAAAGATTAGGACCAAACTGTTTAATTGTTTATTATAGTCAATCAGTTCATATGTATTTAAGTTAAGGTTCATACGGTACGTATAAAAAAGACAGCAAAAGATTTGTTTTAAAAATTTAATACTGAAAAAAAAACAATTATGTTACTACAAAACAAATCAGTAATTTTTTTAAATAATGAAACTGTGTAAATTAAACAGTTTTTCGAAGAATATTAAATCCTACCTCGTAATTATAGTAATTTTCTTCGCATTTTTTGTTCTGCAAAATCTTTAATAATATCTGATAAATGTATAATGTCGCAAACTTTGTGTTCTATTGAAATCATAGCCAACCCAGATAATCTATTCTGTGTCATGGCGGATCGCAGATAATTTTTTATTATTTTTTATTTAGAAAAGCTTCTTTCACCACTTGCAACTGTTACTGGTAAATTTAAAAGGATCCTGAGCGCAATACTGATATTTGGACCAAATCTTAAATCTGTTACAAATTTCAAAACATTTGAGGAGATAAATTACTATTTAAAAACATACAAAGGACTGACAACTCCTCACAAAGTTCTAATGCATTTATATAGCTTGAGTTCTCATGAGTTAAAATAGCCTTGAGGTTCTTACAATGTTTCAACAATTCATCTTTTGGGAGTTCTCTTAAGGCATATATGTTGTACAAAAATTCAAAATGTTTACTGTGCTCAGAAATCTGGGAAAATCTTAATTCTAATGAGTTTATGGCTGTATCCATAATGTGAAAAAATACTTCGATTTTATATTTTTGACGAGGCTCAATAGTTGGTTCGTCATAAGTAAATTGATTTTACTAACAGGGTTTATGCGATTCAAAGTTTCAGACCAAATTATAATAGAACATAAAAATTTAAACTGTTTTATTTGGTTCGACAAACCCGAAGCTTCGTCTCGTGTGGAGGTATCCATATCTGTGTTTTGGTAAAAATTAAGCAATGCATCGTCAGCTTGTCCTATTTGATGTCTTAGTGGTTTTATTACTTCGATTCGACTTTCCCATCTCGTGTCACTAAGTAGTTTTAGAATAATACCTTTTACATTCTTCGAAAGAATTGACCACCTTAATGTTGAAGTAGAAAAAAAACATTTTATTATTTGCACAGTATTAAAAAAAATTGTAGCTTCCAGTGAGAACTTTGCCATGCCGTTTTTTTTTTTTTTTTTATAGTAGAGGGGGCAAACGAACATGCGGCTCACCTGATGGTAAGTGACTACCGCCGCCCATGAACAACTGCAACACCAGGGAGGGAATTTCAGATGCGTTGCCGGCCTTTTAAAAAGGAGTACGCTCTTTTCTTGAAGGTCCCTAAGTCGTATCGGTCCGGAAAAATCGCTGATGGTAATCGATTCCACAAGGAAGTCGTGCGAGGAAGAAAACATCTTCTAAATCGCACAGTGGTGGACCGCCAATCATCCAGATGGTGTGGATGGTATCGGGAGTTCTGCCGCGATGTGCGTTCGTGAAATTTGGCGGCTGGGATTACCATTAAGTTTAAAGAATGACTACTGCAAGGAACGTAAAATGCCCGTGGATTGATATTTTTAATCCTGGCTTGGACGCCACTTTGAATACCTTTCATATTAGATCCATCATCGTACCCTTGCTCTCTTATGTTTTCTAAAGACAATGCAAGTGCTGATAATTGTTCCACGATTTACGAGTTAGTGCCAGACCTGTAGATTTCTCTATTGGTATAAATCCTAAAAAACTTTCATTTATTACAATCTCTGAAGTTCTTGAACGGTAGTAGTAATTGTAGAAATATACCTAATTATCGTAGTCATCTGCTCAGTTATGCTAGGTACAATCTAAAATAATAGAATAATATTTCGATGCATTATTTTTACTGATATTCCAATATTAACCACTAAGTCACTGAATTCGTCTCCTGCCGTCGTCGAATCATTACTTAGATAATTTTAGACCTATTTCTGTACTACCAACACTTAGTAAGATTTTTGAAAAAAAATATTCTTGATCAAATGTTAAATTTCTTTAATATAAATAATTTACTTCATAAAAATCAATTTGGTTTCACAAGGGATCGCTCGACAACTGATGCCGGTGTTGAACGGATTAAATATATCTTTAATGCATTAGAGAATTCACATGATGTTTTGGGTATATTTTGTGACCTATCTAAGGCCTTCGATTGTGTTCACCATGAAACATTAATCAGGAAAATTCAAAACTACGGTGTAAGAAGTGACGCTCTTAAATTAATTATTTCATATTTAAGTAATAGAACGCAAAAGGTTGTCATTAACAGTATGAGCACTTCCAGGTCGATGGTACAAATGGGCGTGCCTCAAGGCTCATTCCTCGGCACCTTTCTTATTCTTGTATACGTTAATGACTTACCATACATAGGAGGGGATAACCATGATATAGTATTATTTGCAGATGACACTTCTTTAATTTTCAAATTAAGTCGACAATTACTAAAATATGACGAAATTTAAAACGAAATGTATGAAATTCATGACTCCAAATGTGAAACAATTAAATACTAATGTAATTTTAAATCGGGAGGAACTGAGTCTTGTAGATACCACCATTTTTCTTGGAATCACACTAGATGCGAAGCTTCAATGGAGCCCCCATATATCAAAACTAGCAAACAGACTTAGTTCTGCAGCATATGCTGTAAAAAATCTTAGAAGTCTAACCAGTGTTGAAACAGTTAGACTAGTTTACTTTAACTATTTCCATAGCATAATGTCGTATGGTATTTTACTATGGGGACACGCAGCTGACACTGAAATTATATTTGTTTTATAGAAGAGGGCCATTAGAGCAATTTATGATTTAAGGCCTAAAGAGTCGCTGCGATAAAAATTTAAGGAAATTAATATATTAACTTTGGCCTCTCAATACATTTACGGAAATGTAATGTACGTACACAAAAATAAGAGTAGTTTTACAAAAATAAGTGATATTCATTCTGTAAATACTAGGAACAGACACAAGCTAATAGTATCAGTTACTCGACTCCATCGAGTCAGTAAATCATTCTTGGGGCGATGTATACGCTTTTACAACAAAATTCCAGAAAATATACGAAATTTGACCTGCTCAAAGTTCAAAAACTTTATTAAACTTAGTTTGTATAAAAAGGGTTATTATAATATTAAAGAATTTATGGATGATAATAACCCCTGGAAATGAGGTGATCGCTACCAAGCTATTTCTAATTTATTGTGTTGTTAATTTGTGTAACATACACGATTGTAAGCTGTTATTTAAAAAAAATCCCGCTGGGTTTCTTGCTGGTTTTTCCCGGACAGAGGTTTTTTTTCGAACCAGTGGTAATTAAATAAAAGTGTGCCTTTCAATAAGTATTATTTATAATCTATATTGAATAAAAAACTTTCTGTTTCTGTTTCTGATGTAATGATAGCTTCCATAATATGTTATTTGACGTCTGAAATTGTATTAATGAACTCATTTCGAATTGTTTTCCTTAAGTAAGTTGCTTGTTTCTCCCAGTTATAACGTAAAAAATCTCCTTGCCTTCCGGAGATAGGTCCAGGATGAAAAGGCACAAATCTAAAAATCGTTTCTAATCGGTCTGGTGGTGCATTCTATGCACCTCCTGGACCGGGAGATTTTGGGCCTTTAGGTCGTCTAAAATGTCTTGATCTATGATGGGTGGCGGCGGCTTTTTCCTAAGTTCAGCAGGGGACCCATTCGCTGTGGGCTTGGTCACAGGTTTACGGGGTTGAGCGCGCGCCCCGGGGTCAGGCTTTTTGTTGGATATCCCTATATCTATACTTCACTTTCCGAGAACATTTGTTCCGGAGCAGTTTTCGGTTCTTCAAGCAATATGGCCGGCCTATTGCCACTTCAGCTTACTGATCCATTGGACTATATCGGTTACTATGGTTCTACTGTAGATATCCTCATTACACGAAGAAACTTCGAGCATAATCCTCTCCATAGCTTGCTGAGTGACTTTGAGCTCAGAAAACTGTGGAGAGGTCAGCAAGCAACGGTGAAAGATCACGTCTCAGATCTATCATCAATGATATATCATCATTATTTTTAAGTTTTGAGAAACACTGCGGTTGCCAAACTGCTTGCCAAGTGTAGCAACAACGGCAATGTAACTCCTCACCATATAGAAAGATAGAAAATTCGATTTACTCTCATGAAATTACACCGTGCCCGTGACAAAGATGATTTAAATGACGATTTATCTATATCAAATCGAGTTTTCTCGATTAATTTGAATAAATTATAGTAGAACGAACTTTGTGAACACACCCAAATTGATTTGATCAAAACCGGATAAATCTAAAATTGTTTAAACAAAACCAGTTAATCTCCAAATTTATTTCCCTAATATCATGACAATATCAATGATTACTTTCGAATTAATTTCAATATCAAATTTAAGGTTAAATTAGTATAACTGCAATAATTGTCGGCTCCGTGGCGCAGTGGCTAAGCAATGAGTTGCAGTTGTTGGCATACAAATAATTGTTCCGGGTCTGGACATTTGTCCTCGTACAATTTATGTTTGTAAACTGCCTCCACGACACAGGAGAAAATCATAGTGTGGAGGTAAGGTTTTTTTTTAAAAAAATGGGTTAGATTTTGGAACGATGTTCCTTATCCGGACGGTACGAATTTGACGGATGGGGGCTAGGCGAGAAAATGTGTAAGATTTTTCCGTCACGACCCCTTCTGATGTAGTGTAGACAACCTTGGCGGCTATAAGGAAGCAAGATGGAATAATATCCATCTCCCTCACACTTTTTCTTATCTTACCATGAAAGAAATATTATTTTATTTTAAATAACGCTTCATTTTAATAGACGCCAGTAATTCATTTATTTGTATTTGTATATCAATAATATAATACGTTTATCAATATCAATATACTACGAAAGGAACTTCTTTCCAACCGAGTATTCCACGACACTCACGCAGGTTTTTTTTGTAGTACATGTAGAATTTTAAAATGCATTTGACAGTTTTTAAATCATAGCTGCTCATTAAACGATGGGGTTGACGGAAAACTAGTCTATTTTAATAAGGTCAAGATCCGTTGAGATCTTTAAACTGATTACATTTTTCTGTTCTTGCGAATCTACTGATCATTTTACTAGATGGCATTGACAGCTGGTGTAATTTTGTAGTCGGCTGTAGCCGTATTAGCAGTGTAGTTGTAGCACGAATGGGTCGGCTCGACCGGGGAAAGACCACGCTCTCAAAAAATACCAGCATAAAATAGCAGCTTAACGCTGCTGTGTTTCGTGCGTATGGTGAGTGTAGAGAACCGGAGACCCTTTTTACAGTAAACGAGGCATTCCATCTTAGTCCTCACGGGGACAACGCATAGATGTCTATGGGCCGCAGCGACCACTTACTACCAGGTGGACTGTGTGCTCGTTTGTCACCCTATCATAAATAAAAAAGAACCGGCCCCACAATGACGACCTGCTCCTGGTGACGTAGAAGTCAATGGATGCTTTGTGGCGTTCTTGGCGGAGCCCTTTGCTTAAAAATGGACTTGTGATGGGCTGTAATGATGATGATGATGATGACGAATAACAGACCAGGGCCAGTGGGGATAAACTCCAGTCGAAAAGAGAAGCTATGATTGAGTATGTGAATCTCTCACTGCAGGCGGTATCAGAATGGAGCGATGCCAATCTTGTGAAATTTAACGCCTGCAAAATACAAGCGTGTCTCTTCACCACAAACAAACTTTCTTCGATCTCACGGAGTGACTAAACTTCGATGTTACCGCGCTTGAGACTATAACTTGCTAGCCATTCTTTTTCAGATAACGCCCGGACATCCTTGATGTAGCAATACTCAAAGATGTCACGTTGTTGATATCAACGATCGAGACGATCTTAGAACTAAACTCGGACAAAGACCGGTCTTGCTGCAACTGAACCAGCCCGCTGGTGAGGTCCTTCAGACCAAAACCATCGTGGACTGGCGTAAATTCGAGGTCAAACTCGAGTCTACGACCTCCCAGCATTTAGATAAAATCCCCGACAAAATAGACTCCCAAAGGTAGAGCCTCTTACTTACCACTCTTGCCACCCTATCCGCCCACCTTAACCCAGCGATCGAATAATGCTCTTGCAAGGTTCGAGTATCGAGCAATCAACACACGAAGTTTCCGAGAGACATTCGGCAGCGAATCAGGGGAAGAAATACTGCCCTAAAACAGGGGTCGGCAACCTTTTGAGTCGGAAGAGTCAAAAATTACAATTTACAAAATTTCAAAGTTTTTCTTTAAAAACTAAAAAAAAATTTATTATTTTAATATTTTTTTCTTGCCAACCATAAATAGTACTTCCATAAATAAAGTTTTTTGATAAAGCATTAATCTATTTATTTTTTTATTCGTAAGAAAAATATATATTTATTCATATATAAATAGTGTTTTTCACAATAAATTAGAATTTTTTCTATTATTATCTAAACTACTGAATTGATTGCAATGAAATGTTTCACAATGTGTGCAGTTTAGTCCAACTTGAGAGATAGGATAGTTTTATCCCGATGAGTGACCCCCAAAATTTTTTTTATTACGAATTTAAGGATTTTTTAATAGGACAAAAGGTCATCGGTATGGGAGAACAACGTCTGCCTGGTCAGCCAGTTAGATTATATATATATACATATTCCACTATCTCATATATTCCCGTGGGTGTCGTAAAAGGCGACAAAAGGAAACAGGCAGGAGATGGACAGCAGCATCTACCTGATAGCAGAAAATTATAATAAAAAAAACTGCGGTTGCCAACCCGCTCGCCAAGCGCGGCAACTTGCCATAGTTGCCGCGCTTGGCGAGCTATACCTCCCATGACGAAAGTTACAAAAAGACAGCCCCCAGTCCCCGGCGGCCTCGCTATTCCTGACTACGGTGGCGACCATGGTAAAGGCGGGGCAGAGGGTGCTAAGAATCTCCGGTGGAGGTTCGGTTGCCACTTAAGACGACTCGACCTGGCAACATAACACGCATGCACCCTGAGGACTGACGAGAAGATCGTGGAGCTGGAAGAAGAGATAGAACAGTTACGCTGGCATATATAGGATTATCCGAGGTCCGAAGAGAGGGGGAGGACACGGTAATCCTCGAATCCAGCAACTTGCTCTATCACCGGGAGGGCGACTAACAACGTTGTAAAGATTGAGAGTGTGTCGACGAGGTTTGCGTACCTTATACTCAGAATCACCAAACGGTATTCGCTGAAGGTCATACAGGTTTACGCACCAACCTCGGCTCATCCTGATGAGGAGGTGGAGGAAATGTATGAAGATATCTCTAGAGCCATGCATTCCTCCAAAACCCACTATACGGTGTTAATGGGAGACTTCAATGCTAAACTAGGCACAAGAGAGAACGGTGAGCTGAAAGTAGGGAAATTTGGAATAGGGCAACGGAATCCAAGGGACCAGCAGCTGGCCGACTTCATGGAGAAAGAGGGACTCTTTGTGATGTACTCTTTCTTTCAGAAGCGGGACTTACAGGAAGTGGACCTGGTCGAGCCCTGACGGTTCGACAAAAAATGAGATTGAGTTCATTATGACGACCAGACGACAACTGTTCAGTGATGTCTCCGTGATCGTGAGGGTGAAAACTGTTAGCGATCACCGAATGGTTAGAGGCACACTGAACCTAAAGGTTAAGTTGGAGAGATCTCGTCTAATGAAGTCAACGCTCCGTCCCCCTTGTGCTCTGTTCCAGAGTCCCGCAACCTTTCAGCTCGAGCTAGGAATCCGTTTTCAGTGCCTAGAAGACTACAATAAAGTGGACGATATGAACGATAAGCTCGTGGAAACTTTCCATGCGGTCGGAGCTAAGTCCCGCCAACGAAGAACACATAAGCTCTCCGATCACATTCTTAATCTCATGGCTGTTAGACGGAAGATGAAGCTACATTCTTCAACAGATTTGACAGCATATTGGCAACTGAACAAACAGATCTCTAAATGCATGCGGCGGGACTTACGCAACTTCAATACAGCTTGTATTGAAGAAGCAATCGAGCGGAACCAAGGCTCCAAAGTCTTTGCCAGAGATCTGTCTGCCAGAAAGAGCCAACTGTCAAAGCTGAAGACCGAATGTGGCAGCATCGTTTCCGGGACACCTGAGATTTAATAAGTGAGATTGAGAGGTTCTATGGGCAGCTGTACACGTCATCGTTGGAGCCACACGCAAGTGTGAGTAACGATCCAAGAGCGAGTCTTATCCGACACTATTCCGAAGATATCCCGGCCGTCATTCTGAGCGAGATTAGAATGGCTCTCCAGCACCTTAAAAACGGAAAATCCCTGGGCGAGGATGGAATTACGGCGGAGCTTTTGAAAGCGGGTGGAAAACCGGTACTTGAAGTTTTTCAGAAGCTCTTTAATTCCGTCCTCCATGGTGGCACTACTCCGGAGGCGTGGAGCAGAAGTGCGGTGGCCTTGTTCTTCACGAAAGGCGACAACGCTCTCTTGAAGAACTACAGACCGATTTCCCTTCTGAGCCGCATCTACCTGCTGTTTTCGAGAATCATTACGAATCGTCTCGTACTCAGGACGACTTCCGGCCTCCCGGACAAGCCGGTTTCCGAAAAGGCTTTAGTACCATGGACCACATACACACCCTTCGGCAAATTGTACAGAAGTCCGAGGAGTACAATTGGCCACTATGTCTGGCATATGTGGACTATGAGAAAGCCTTTGATTCCGTCGAAATTTGGGCGGTGCTGCAGTCCCTTCAGCGGTGCCAAGTTGACTTTCGGTATATCGAAGTGCTGAAGTATTTGTACAGTAAAGCTACGATGGCTATCCGAGTACAGAATTAGAGTACGAAACCTATCCAACTGCAGAGAGGTGTAAGACAGGGTGACGTTATATCCCCGAAACTCTTCACCGCTGCATTGGAAGACGTTTTCAAGCTACTGGACTGGAAAGGATGCGGTATTAACAACAATGGCGAGTACATCACTCACCTTCGATTTGCTGACGATATAGTCCTTATGGCAGAATCACTGGAGGACCTAAGCACTATGCTCAATGACCTCAATAGTATCTCCCAACGGATAGGTCTTAAGATGAACATGGACAAAACAAAGATCATGTTTAATGTCCACACCTATGCCGGTAGTTGTTGGGAGTGCTAAGCTCGAAGTTGTTGACGAGTATGTTTACCTGGGACAAATAGTCCGATTAGGTAAGTCCAACTTCGACCGAGAGGTCAATCGACGGATTCCACTCGGCTGGGCAGCGTTCGGGAAACTGCGACACATCTTGTCGATAGACATACCTCAAAACCTGAAAACGAAACTGTACAACCAGTGCATGTTGCCAGTGATGACTTACGGATCTGAGACGTGGTCCTTCACTGCTGGCCGTACGAGGAACCTCAAGGTCGCTCAGCGAGCTATGGATATGGCTATGTTCGGGGTTTCTGTACGTGATAAATTTAGAAATGAGGATATCCGCAGTAGAACCAGAGTAACCAACATAGCCCAACGGATTAGTAAGCTGAAGTGGCAATTGGCCGGCCATAGAGCTCGAAGAACCGACAACCGATGGGGAAGAAAGGTTTTCGAGTGGTAGCCTCGTACCGGTAGGCGAAGTGTAGGGGGACCCCCCACTAGATGGAGTGACGACCAGGTAAGACATGCAGGAAGTCAATGGATGCAGGTGGCTCAGGACCGTGCTTTGTGGCATTCCTTGGGGAAGGCCTATGTTCGGAAGTGGACTTACGGAAGTGGACTTATGAAAGGCTGTAATGATGATGGTGATGATATTTATATATATATATATATATATATATATATATATATATATATATATATATATATACATACGGTATTAATAGATAATTACTTAGTATTTAAGTAAAAAATTAAAACAATTAAACATTTATTTATATTGTAAGTCTTATAACACTAACTTGCAAACAAAATTTAGCAAACAAATTCAATGGGAGCTTTGGCTTTGTATGGTTATGCGAGTACAAAATTTAAACTTTACTAAACAACGTAACTTTTACTCAAAAATAAAAAAAAACAATAACATACATTTAAGCAAACAAATTCAATGGGAGCGTTGGCTTTGTATGGTCTTAGTAAGTTTGGATAAATTTGACTCATAACTTGTTGTTTTAAGTTTCAAACACGACTCTGAATTTTCATTTGTTAGTTTTTTTTTATATGATCGGATGACAAACGAGCACACAGTCCACCTGCTGGTAAGTGGTTGCTGTGGCCCATAGTCATCTACATCTATCCTCGTTTGCGAATCAAAATGCAAATGACCTTGCGCTTTGTAAAGTTGCAAGCGATGTGCCGGTATGAAATACAGTCTCGCTCTGCTGAGCACGCCAAGCTTCTTAGAGGCCAATTTGGCCTTCCCTTCCAATTGACCACGAAACTGCACACTATTCGATATTTTGACGCCAAGGATTCCGATGCAGGCAGCAAGGGGAGTGCCTTGAAACTGAGGAGATACGACAAAGGGGTTCTTTTTAGCGGTAAACGCGCAAATATGTGTCTTTTGGGAATGAGGGCATCCACGACTTTTTCTGCCACCAGGGCGGCGCCACTTTACAGTGAGGTAAATTATTTGACAGATTTCATAGCGGGGACGACAATTTCTTAGTAAAATGTAATATTTAAGGTTTCTTTCTGTATTATTTGTGATATTTTATATTATTTACACTGAAAATGAATAAACCAAACTATAAATATATCTAAAAGCTGATTTTTTAAAAAAAGAGTTATAAAGTGCAAGAAACTTAAAATCAAACCACTGACGCATTGTGTTGTATATTAATATAATACTCTAGATAATGATAAACTATTATTTAAAACGAATTTCTCAAATAACTGACACTGTGTAACAAAAAACTTTACCTCAGTCACAACTAGCGACATCTGGTGAGTGGAAGATTATTAGCCCTCATTGAACTGGACTAGATTTAGTCGCCCCCAATCCGAGACTTTGTTAAGCAAAGACTCGACTTTAGACACAAGTTTGTCTCGGTACTCGGCGGCATTTTCCGGAGAAATATTGGCACGGCTGGTATATAAGGCATCACCAGTGCTGTCGTCTGCATAGCGATGAGTGTTACAAGATTCAACTCTGTAAATTTTCAACTTCACAAAGCTTTACTTTTTAAATCAATCAATTGCATTTCTAGAGATCCAATATCAACTCCAAATGGCTCAGTATGGATCGATTTTTAAATGTTTTTTTTTATAAAATAAATAATATTTGCATATGAAACTAAAGAGCCGCATCTTCACATCCAAAGAGCCGCATGTGGCTCGCGAGCCGCAGGTTGCCAACCCCTGCCCTAAAACATTACGACCTCTATGGCACTGCGCATAATAAGTTAACAAGTTTCGACTTCACAACCTCTAAAATGAGGTAAAACAGCGCATAGTCGAATTTAGGCAAAACATATAGGACAACCTGCTGGAGGAAATCGAGCCATCGCACATCACCTACTGGCAATTGGCCCGAGCTCTAAAAGCAAAGTAAACCGCACCCATGCCGCCTCTCATTAGGCCAGGAAACCCCGATCCCGCCTTTGACAATTCTGAAAGGGCCGGATGCCTCGCGGACAGCTTAGAGAGCCAATGCTCTCCCTCTAGCGAACCCTCAGATCCCGCTCACCTCCTAAAGGTCGAAGCGGTGGTCGAGTGTAAGTCTGCACTACCATCTTTGGGCGACTTCCTGTGACTTTCGACGAAGTCACAGAAGTCATCAAAAACCTCAAAAAGAAATCAGCACCCAGTCCCGATAGCATTAGCAACAGGGTGCTGAAATCGCTCTCCCCGCCGCTCGCCTGCCTTCTAGTAGCCAATTTCAACGCTCTTCCTTCCAGCTGCTCCATCTCGGACGCCTGGAAAAAGGCAGACGCAATAGAAACAAAGGAAACCACGCAACTTAGCCTCCAGTTATAGACCAATTAGTCTCACCAGAAAACTGGGGAAAGTTTACGAGCGACTCTTATTGGAATCGCTTACGAAAATACGTCTTCGCAAATACGCTGCTTCCCGGCTAGCAGTTCAGTTTCAGACCGGACGGCGGACCTTGTTCGGACGGCGGTTAGACAACTTATCAATGTCATGATTTGGACACAACAACACAAGATTATTGCTTTTGAAAATAAATACATACTTGCCACCCACTTTATAGCTTGCGGCCTTTTAGGCCGCGAGCCTAAATCCCATGAAGCTGTAAGAGCCAAAAGGCTAACAGCAATTACATCACAGAAATTAGACGTCACCGCAAGAAGGCTCACTCTGAAATGTATCCTTGGATAACACCGACCGCCAACGGTTGTTGGGAATTCAGATTTCCTAGAACCTGAACTTCGAACAGCTTATTGAGTCCTAAGTTAATGTTGCTAGAAGGGAGTTAGGGGTCCTTGCAATAGTGAAGCGGTGCTTCACGTCGAGTCGGTTGATTACGGTATATAAAGCGAAAGTTCGGTCGTGTGTGGAGTATAACGTTAACTTGGACTATGTAGATTATATCAGTTTTACCAGTGTAAAGTATTTTAGCAAAAAATTATTTTGTTAAGTGTTCTTCTGTTAAATTCTGTTAATGTACTGTGTTTGTCTTTACCAATGTTTATCTTTTAGTGACTTAAATTATTGTTTTAAGTTCATATTGTTTATAGGTGAAAACTTTTAAATGGCCTTCTATTTCTTATTTATTCATATATTATATTTATTATTTTTATATCAGAGGAGGTGTGGCGAATTATTCATATATTATAATTATTATTTTTAATGGGGTGTGGGGATGCGAATAATCAAACCACCACATGTATTAATTAACCGTTTATTTCTACTAAGTCTACTAAGTGGCGGATCGGAGCGCGAGCGGCCTCACGGCGTCGGACGGTCAGATCAACTGCCCTGGAAAAACGAGCCAGTTGCTCCAGCGCAGCCGAGGGCTCCTGACGATTGCCGAATGTCGACAGCTACAGCCGTGCTGCCATTTCAGCGCCCCGGAGATCTTTACGGTCGGTAGAAGTCCGTAAACTTCCCTTTTCGGCCAGAGTTTGTGGTGTAGGCCGAGCTGGGTTCTTTATGCAATTCTTTTCGGAGGGCTCCGTAGAATCGTTGAGAGTATAGGCTGGTTTCAATCTGTCAACAGAGACCGTAATAATTTTACCGTTTACATTTATTTTAAAAGATTTTTTTTTTATCGCGTTTTATTACCTTAAATGGACTGGAATAAGGAGGTTGCAACGCTTTCTTAATAGCATCTTGCCTTAATAACACGTGCGACGTCTTATGCGAATATTTATGCATTTGGGGTTCCATGTCGAGGGTTTTGACTCTCTTATATGTGAGCGTAACCTGAATACGAAATCCGTGTATTCAGTGACTTGTGTTGGGCTCGATATAAAGAAATCACTAGGTATACGTAACGTCTTACCGTACACCAACTCAGCAGTTGATGCTGTTATATCTTCCTTCCAGGCGCAGCGTATACCTAAAAGAACTAGCGGAATAACTTCATACCACGGTCGAACGGATGGGCTGGCTCGAAACGTGGTGGTACCACGATCTCACAGATTACCAGCGTAAAGTAGAAGTTTACTTCTGCTTTTCACCTGGTAAGTGCAGGTAGTTGGAGGCCCAATTCCCCCCCTCCTCCCTCCCCCCAGCTCCCCTTATCAACATGGTAGCGGAATTCAACAAGAGAGTACCCCAGGAGAGTATCAGCATCCACGCCCAAGCTACCCTACTTTTTCTGAGCGTGGATGCTCAGGCTGTCCCGTGTATTCTGGGGAGCGGGTGAGGGGCGGGGGCGAAATTCCGCTCAAGACAAAACCTGCTCGGGGCAAACGGAGCAATAAGACAAAGCCAACCCCTGCCATGCTTTCCATAAATTTCTGCAATATCAGGGGACTTCATTCAAACCTTAACGCCGTCCACTACCATCTGGAGACGGCAAAGCCGGCCTTGCTCTTTCTAACCGAGACACAGGTGGCATCTCCGGTTGTTACTACGTATCTCTCCTACCCGGGGTACAAATTAGAACACTGCTTCGTGCCCCGGGCTGGAGTTTGCGTGTACATCAGAGAGGACATCTGTCTTCGACGCCTCGGTAGTCTTGAAGGTAAGGACCTCTCCATCCTATGGCTGCGCGTAGACAGCGATGAGCATCCCCGCTTTTACAGGTACCTCTATAGGTCCCATACCGGTAATGCCGACACAGACCGACTCATCGACCACGTCCAAATGGCTGCAGACTCAGTGCTATAACAGGTCCCATCCGCAGAGATCGTGATGGTCGGTGATTTTAACTCTTACCACGCTGAACGGCTTGGTTCCCGTTTAACCGATCATGCGTGTACATCTGTTTATGACTTTGCCTTGGCATATGGTCTGACACAACTGGTTACTTCGCGTACGCGGATCTTAGTTTTTTTTTATATATAGGATAAGGGTGACAAACGAGCACACAGTCCACCTGATGGTAAGTGGTTGCTGCGGCCCATAGACATCTACATCTATCCTCGTTTGCGAATCAAAATGCAGATGCGTTGTCACCCGTGAGGACTAAGATGGAATGCCTCACTTCCAGTAAAAAGGGCCTCCGGCGGCGGCGGTTGCGGAGGATCATATATACAGATAGATATCAGGACAGATATCAGGTCTCCGTCGATGCCCCTCTTGGCTCTTCGGACCATTGTCTGATCCGGAGTACGTTGCCACTCACGCTCCCATCGCAGTTGCGATCTACAGCGTGCCAACGTGTTTGGCACTATAGATCAGCCGATTGGGACGAGATGTGGTCTTTTTTGCACCTTACGCTTGGGAGCGGGTTCGCTTCTCACTGGATGATCCCAACGTTGTTGCTGATTTTGTCGCTGATGTGGTACTTCAGAGAATATAATTATTCATTCCACCATCTGTGGTGCCTATCGGAGGCAGAACTCAGCCATGGTTTGGTCACTCCTGTAAAATTGCATCAACGTCCCGGGATGTAAACACCAACGCTCTTAAAAAAAGTATAATTCCGCCTCCAGGTGCTTCAAAAGTGTCATTCCCAAGGCAAAGTCAGAGCACATCGGCAGAATTGGCGAGACTAGTTCGCCTCCCTTCGGGAACACATGAATTCTGGTCTCTCGCTAAGGCTGTCCTAGGGAACTTCTGTCAGCCACCTCTGCCATCTCTGCACAGGGTGGACGACTCACTGGCCCATGATGCAAAGGAGAAAGCCGATCTACTAGGCTCTCGTTTTGCTTCCAACTCGACTCTAGATGACGGGGGGAACACACCGCCGACCATCCCGCGGTGTGAGTGCTCCGTGCTGGAAATGCTGTTTACACAGCGCTTGGTGCGTAAAGCACTCCTCTCCCTGGATGTCAACAAGTCGAGTGGGCCAGATAGAGTCCCACCTATTGTGCTGAAGACGTATGCTCCGGAGTTGGCACCAGTTTTAACGCGTCTTTTCCGGTGCTCCTACTCCCTAGGTGTAGTCCCGAACTCATGGAAGACAGCTTTGGTGTACCCAATCTCTAAAAAAGGCGACCGCTCAGATCCGTCCAACTATAGGCCTATCGCTATCACCTCCTTGTTCTCCAAAGTAATGGAAACCATTATTAACAGTCAGCTCTTGCGGCACTTGAGGATTACCAGCTGATTAGTGACCGCCAGTACGGTTTCTGTTGAGATCGCTCAGCTGGTGATCTTCTAGGTTACCTAACTCATAGATGGGTGGAGGCAGTAGAGTCCAAGGGAGAGGCGTTGGCCGCTAGTTTGGACATAGCGAAGACCTTTGATCGGTTTGGCATAAAGCGCTTCTTTCGAAGCTTCCTTCATATGGGCTTCCCTAGAAATTGTGCAATTGGATCACCAGTTTTCTTGCAGATCGGAGCATCGATGTCGTAGTAGACGGTGCATGCTCCGATTACAAGCCCATTAACGCTGGTGGGCCACAAGGCTGCGTGCTATCACCAACGCTGTTTCTTCTGCATATCAATGATATGTTGCAAGCCGGTAACATCCATCACGCATCAATAGTCATATGTAGACGACAGCACTGGTGATGCTTTATACACCGGCCATGCCAATATTTCTCGGGAAAACTTCGCCGAGTACCGGAACAAACTTGTATCTGAAGTCGAGACTTTGTTGAACAAAGGCTCAGACTGGGGCAACTAAATCCTTCTACTTGTCCGCATCCAGCGCAGAGTGGTTCGAATTGTCGACGACCGAGTTTCTTCCGATCGGCTTGACTCACTGGCATTGCGTAGAGATGTTGCATCTCTTTGCGTATTTTATCGCATCTATCACGGGAAGTGCTTTGAGGAATTGTTCGGACTAATTCCAGCCGCCAAATTTCACCATCGCACATCGCGACAAAACTCGCGATACCATCCACACCATCTGGATGATTGGCGGTCTACCACTGTGCAATTTAAAAGAAGTATTCTTCCACGCACAACTTCATTGTGGAATCATTTACCACCAACGATTTTAGACTGACCGACTAGGGACCTTCAAGAAAAGAGCCTACTCCGTTTTAAAAGGCCGGCAACGAATCTGCAATTCCTCTGGTGTTGCAGTTGTTCATAGGCGGCGGATGCCATCAGGTGAGCCGCATGCTCGTTTGCCCCCTCTCCTATAAAAGAAAAACAGTGCTTATCTGCGTGGCACATGATGGCACCTTTCAGTTGTCGGTGAAAGCACTCGACGAGGCCGTTAGCTGCTGGATGGTAAGCGGTGGTACAGATGTGGAGAGAACCTATGAGTTTAAATAGCTCGTATATATACGTGGTTATTTTATGAGGACATCCAAAACGCGAGATCCAGCCACGAGTAAAGACATTAGCCACAGTTTCAGCTTTTATATCCTCCAAAGGAACTACCTCGGGCCAACGTGTGAACCTGTCTATTCACGTTAAGCAATGTTAACAACCGTGTGAAAAAGGTAATGGTCCAAATAGATCGATTATGCACGTGCGAAAATCTATTGGACGGTGGCGAGAAAAGTTGTACTGGCGATCTAGTGTGACAAGAGACTTTAGAGCGCTGTTAGTCTATACATGCGCGTGCCCATTCTCTACAGTCTTTTTTCATACTGGGCTATACATAGATATATTAATAGAAGGAGATATGCCCGGTAGTTGAAAATGTATCGGAACCCGGTGTCTCCAGTTGGCCCCTACCACCCGCCTACTATTACACTTGCAGATCAGTAAAAGCAATAAATACGCAGTCGCGCACACACTCGCATTTTATAAATCAGAACGTACTACACAATCAATTATAAACCGTATCCCTACAAACACAGCGTGCATTTACTATGCACCGTACTACTTACTCACACAAAAATATCGGGCGCTATCGTTGTGTTGTGCAAAAGCCATTTTTTACATATACCATAGTGATTGACTAAATTGGAAAGTTATCGATTCTCTTTCATTTATACTAAAATTGCACTAAAATTGAAAATAAAATAAATAAAAAACGATATGCATAGGAAATTATATAATAAAAATAAACAGTATGTAGCTAAACGTAAATTATTAAGTACCTAACTTATCTAACAAATACAATAAAAAAATTCGGTTATGTTGGTTTAGATTGTCATAGGGTATTGAAAAAGTAGGTATTTTGGCATATGGTACTAGTTTTAGTAGGGAACCAGTCCAGCAAAAGTCACTATTATAATATTATCTGAATTCTGTACCATGCCAATTAGGTATTATAACGCATTCGAAGCTTTTGAAAACATAAAATTATGGAATAAGCACGAAGATAAGGCATAATATACTATAATTTAACCCAAAACACTTCACCAATGTTTAACCTAATTATTTAAGCAACTTACTTTATGATTGCTAGTTACGAATTCAGTGTAGTAAACGGTGAAAATAATCAAAATAATTAAATACCATTATGTCACATCAGTCTTCCCACCGGGCTGAAACGGTTGACAAATTAAAAGAATAAACTATAATAGCAATTCGCCAATCGACATTGTTGTCGATAGCATACGTTAGTGGATCTGCACAAGCACAACACTAACTCATCGCAAGATACAGTGGCCGTACTACACGATGTATCCCCATAAATAAAGTATCGTTTTGTCATATTTACATTGCTTGTTCAGTCGCTTAGCTACATACATAAGTAGTGGTTACGGAGCAATGTATTTACTACAAAATAGTACCGTCGCAGTGATATTTAAAAACAAAAATAACGCATTAAGAGCAAATAATATTTTACGATTTGTTGTTTTTCATGATTTTAAAGATAAAGATAGTAAAATACTTGTTCTTACATATGGTAAGTGATTCCATGATTTACAAAGATTTTGTTTTGGCTTCGGTTTTTACAAGAAACCACTGAATAACACGGCATTCTGATATTGTTTCACGATTACGGTTGAAAGTATACTAATACGCAGAGACGGCCGTTTGAATAGAACCTGAGCATTTTGATCATATCGTGCGGACGCAGACACGCCCCCTTGGCACTTCTCCTCTATTTAATATTTCTATGGGGCTATACGTTGTGCTACCAGCTTAACTAGCTTTCGCTCCTGGGTGTCTTAACCCGTGTATCGAATCAAAGACTTCACGACGAAATTCTAACGGCAAATATAGACGAGGAGACGTATCGGATATATCGCAGTAAAGTTTCTTCCCAAAGTTAGAAATGGCGACTTTCTGCAGCTTAGTGAATGTGAAGAATTACCTTCTATAAGTTTAACGAGGTCATTATCCTTTTCTTGTGAAATTTTAAGTTTTTGTATGTCTATATCGTTTGAGATAGCGTCTATCCAAGAAAGTGTATCCGCAAAATTGTTGTCGTCATCTTTAATATACATGATATCTGTAATAAATTGCGATATTTAATCAAGGTATAGAAATTGTCGTGGTGATAAATTCTGTGAAGTTTTATTAAACGCTGATATAAGTGGTTTATGGTCAATGAATAATGTAAAAGATCAAGCTTCTATCATAAACTTATAATATTTTATTGCCTCATACATAGCTAGCAGTTGTCGTATCTTATGAGTTATACTTCCTTTGAGCTGTGTTAAGCTTTTTGGAGAAGAATGCTGACGGTATCCAGCCTGAGTCATTCTTCTGTTGCTCTTGTATCTGATGCATCGGTAACAAACGCCAATTCTGCCGTCGGATCGGGATGAGCTAATAAACTGGCGTTTGCCAAACTTGCCTTACTTTCTGCGAAACACAGCTCGAGTTTTGGATTCCAGGTGATGAGCGTAGATGGGTTTACATTTTCTCCCATTATTAGAAGATGCAGCGGCGCCTGTACTTGAGCAGCGTTTGGTATGAATTGGCGATAAAAATTCTACATACCAAGATATTTTCTGAGCTCTTGTAAATTTTTGGGTAACGGAAAATTTAAAATAGCACTGACCTTTTCTTTTGTGGGCCCCGTACCTTCAGCTGAGACCATAAAGCCTAAAAGTTCTACCTCTGGTATTCCGAAGATGCTTTTAACAGTATTTATGACAACACCACGCTCTCGAAGGCGCTCGAAAACCGTATATAAATTACGCTCGTAATTAACCTCATCCCTGACAAAATCAGGTGTCATCTAGGTAGGGGAAAGCGAAGTCTATATCCCTAAGGATTTCGTACATGAATCGCTGAAAAAATTGTGCCGAGTTCCTTAATACGTACCCCATAAAAGGAAACTCGAACAAGCCGAAAGGAAAGAAAACAAGCGATTGGAATTTGATTATACGCTCGCACCAGGTCGATATTACAGAACATTCGGCAGCCAAATAGATTGTGTGTAAAATCACATAAACGGCGAACCGAATATCAGTCGGGTATTGTCCGGGCATTGAGCGCACGGTAGCCGCCACATGAACGAAACGTGTTATCTTTTTTTGGTACTAAGTGTAACGGTGAGGACCATGAACTGTCGGAGTGCCGGGCAATACCCACTCTTATCATGTTTTCGAACTCCTGCTTGACAATGCGGAGCTGATCCGGTGACAGGCGTCGTGGACGGCAGAAGACAGGTGGCCTGGGCGTAGTGTGGATGAAATGGACGGTGTGGTGCTTCACTTCCCGTACAGCAGGATCTCCAGACGGCCGCGTGATTTCAGGGTACTGTGATAGTAGGCTGTGATAGCGTGAAGTACCTGTAAAAACTTTAATTTGGCACAAAGCAAATATTGAAGCATAATAAGCCTTATCAACAAGAGAGGTGGTATTATTGTCTACTAAACGGTGGTATCTAGCGTCCACGAGCAAATTAAAAAATGAAAGAAAGTATATGCCAATAATTGGTTTTGTGACGACAGCTATCACAACGGTGGTAGAGCCACGCAGCAGTTTTTGCTGTTGCACGTATGGACCGGCTCGAGCCGGGTTGGTACCACGACCTCACAGAATACCGGCGTGAAGTAGAAGCACTGCTTCTGCGTTTCGTCTGGTGAGTGCAGGTGGCCGGAGGCCCAATCCCCTCCCCCCCCATCAACATGGTAGCGGAATTACACATTAGACTACCCCAGGAGGGTACCAGTACCCCTGGAGAATCCCTCACTGAGCATCCACGACCATGTTATTCCAATCCTGAGCGTGGGTGCTCAGGCTGCCCCGCGTATTCTGGGGGGAGGGGGGGGGGCAAAATTCCGCTCAAAAACATAACTGCTCGGGGCAAACTGAGCAACAATACCAAGGCGACCCCTGCCACGCTATCCGTGAATTTCTGCAACATCAGGGGACTTCACTCTAACCTAAACGCCGTCCACTACCATCTCGAGACGGCAAAGCCGGCCTTGCTCTTCCTGACCGAGACGCAGGTTTCCTCTCCGGCTGATATTTCGTATCTCTCCTACCCGGGGTACAAATTGGAGCACTCCTTTGTGCCTCGGGCTGGAGTTGGCGTGTATGTCAGAGAGGACATCTGTTCTTGACGCCTCGGCAGTCTTGAAGGTTCGGACCTGTCCATCCTTTGGCTACGCGTAGACAGCGACGACCATCCGTGCATCTACGGGTGCCTCTATAGGTCCCATAGCGGTAATGCCGAAACAGACTGACTCATCGACCACGTCCAAATGGCTACAAATTCCTTGCTACAACAGGTCCCATACGCAGAGATCGTGATCCTTGGCGATTTTAACGCCCACCATGCCGAATGGCTCGGTTCACGTTTAACCGATCATGCGAGGAGATCTGTTTATGACTTTGCCTTGGCATGTGGTCTGACACAACTGGTTACTTCGCCTACGCGGATTCCAGATGTGGAGGATCATACACCTTCCCTGTTGAACCTTCTGCTGATCTCTCATCCGGACGGATATCAGGTTTCCGTCGATGCCCCTCTCGGCTCTTCGGACCACTGTCTGATCCGGAGTATGGTGCCACTCACGCTCCCTTCGCAGTTGCGTTCTGCAGGTTGCCGCCGTGTTTGGCATTACAGGTCGGCGGATTGGGACGGAATGCGGTCTTTCTTTGCATCCTACCCATAGGGGCGGGTTTGCTTCTCGCCGGATGATCCCAGCGCTGTTGCTGACTCTGTCACTGATGTGGTGCTACAGGGAATGGAACTATTTATTCCATCATCTGTGGTACCCATCGGAGGCAGATCTCAGCCTTGGTTTGGTCGCTCCTGTAAAACTGCATTATGCAGTAAGCAGGAGTGTTATCAAGCCTGGGCTGCGGCTTCGGTGACTCGGGATGTAAACACCAGCATACTTAAAAAGAAGTATAACTTCGCCTCCAGGTCCTTCAAAAGAGTTATTGCCAAGGCAAAGTCAGAGCACATAGGCAGAATTGGCGAGAAACTAGTTTGCCTTCCTTCGGGAACCCGTGCATTCTGGTCTCTCGCCAAGGCTGTCCAAGGGAATTTCTGTAAGCCATCACTACCATCTCTGCACAGGGAGGACGACTCACTGGCCCATGACGCAAAAGACAAAGCCGACCTTTTAGGCTCCCTTTTTGCGTCCAACTCGACTCTTGATGACGGGGGGAAAACACCGCCGACCATCCCGCGGTGTGAGTGCTCCATGCCGGATGTGCTGTTCTCACAGCGCTCAGTTCGCGAAGCACTTCTCTCCCTGGACATCCAGAAGTCGAGGGGGCCTGACGGAATCCCCCCAATTGTGCTGAGGGCGTGTGCTCCGGAGTTGGCACCGGTCCTAACGCGTCTTTTCCGGTACTCTTACTCCTAAGGCGTAGTCCCGAATTCATGGAAGACAGCTTTTGTCCACCCGATCCCTAAAAAAGGCGACCCCTCAGACCCGTCCAACTATAGGCCTATCGCGATCACCTCCTTGTTCTCCAAAATAATGGAATCCATTATCAACTGCCAGCTCATCCGGTACCTTGAGGATCACCAGCTGATTAGTGACCGCCAATACGGTTTTCGTCGGGGTCGATCAGCTGGTGATCTTCTGGTCTACCTGACCCATAGATGGGCGGAGGCAGTAGAGTCCAAGGGGGAGGGGTTGGCCGTTAGTCTGGACATTGCGAAGGCCTTCAATCGGGTTTGGCACAAAGTGCTTCTTTCGAAGCTCCCTTCCTATGGGCTTCCCGAGAAATTGTGCAATTGGATCACCAGCTTCCTTGCAGATCGGAACATCAATGTAGTTGTAGACGGTGCATGTTCTGACTACAAGCCTATTAACGCTGGTGTTCCACAAGGCTGTGTGCTATCACCAACGCTGTTTCTTCTGCATATCAATGATATGTTGCTAACTGGTAACATTCATTGCTATGCGGATGACAGCACTGGTGATGCTCTATACACCGGCCGTGCTAATATTTCTCGGGAAAACGTCTCCGAGTACCGGAACAAACTTGTGTCTGAAGTCGAGTCTTTGCTGGACAAAGTCTCTGTCTCTGGGGGCGACTAAATCTAGTCCAGTTTAATCCTCAGAAGACACAAGTTTGCGCGTTTACCGCTAAAAAGAACCCCTTTGTCGTATCTCCTCAGTTTCAAGGCACTCTCCTGGTTGCCTCAGCCAGTATCGGAATCCTCGGCGTCGACATATCGAGTAACGTGCAGTTTCGTGGTCACTTGGAAGAGAAGGCCAAATTGGCCTCTAAAAAGCTTGGCGTGCTCAGCAGAGCGGGACAGTATTTCATGCCGGCACACCGCCTGCAACTTTACAAGGCGCAGGTTCGGCCTCACATGGAATACTGTTCCCATCTCTGGGCAGGGGCTCCCCAGTGCCAGCTCCTTCCACTTGACCGCATCCAGCGCAGAGCGGCTCGAATCGTCGACGACCGAGTCCTTTCCGATCGGCTCGACTCATTGGCGCTGCGAAGAGATGTTGCATCTCTTTCTTTGCATTTTCTTTCGCATCTACCATGGGGAGTGCTCTGAGGAATTGTTCGGATTAATCCCAGCCGCCAAATTTCACGAACGCACATCGCGGCAGAACTCCCGATACCATCCACACCATCTGAATGATTGGCGGTCCACCACTGTGCGATTTAGAAGATGTTTTCTTCCTCGCACGACTTCCTTGTGGAATCGACTACCATCAGCGATTTTTCCGGACCGCTACGACTTAGGGACCTTCAATAAAAGAGCGTACTCTTTTTTAAAAGGCCAGCAACGCATCTGCAATTCCCTCCCTGGTGTTGCAGTTGTTCATGGGCGGGGGTAGTCACTTACCATCAGGTGAGCCGCATGCTCATTTGCCAACTCTCCTATAAAAAAAAATTCCAACTAAAAGGACGGCGTAACCCTAAATCTAAAGTTAAATTAACCCAACCATACGTAGCGATTGTTGAGCCATTAGCTACGAAAAACTCATAGTTTGTTTTATGTAGTCTCTTATTACGTAATTTACACAACGGAAATACACTTAAGTCTGAACCAGTGTCCACTAAGTATTGTACTTTTGTTTTAATGTCTGTCACAAATAAGCAGCCTGGTGAACAGCAGTCATCGGCCGCCATTATGAACTGCCCTTGTCGTTTCCCTGTGAAAACGAACAAGGGGAGCGACACTTAGTAGCAGAACTGCCAAACCTCCAATGGTACCGGTACTTCCACGTGCCAGTAGCAAAGCGGCTTCATGAGCGGCGTTGATCACTGGGATAGCGACCACGTGATCGGGAATGAGGGCGAGAACGTGACATTGTCAGTGAGGCCACCTGACGAGATAAGTCATCTAAGCGATGCTTCAATTCTTCAAACTCGGACGAAGTTGACGGTGTGAAGTGGTGGTGTAGTGTGGCAGTGTGGTCATGTGGTGCACCTGAACTTGGAGAGTGACTTAGTGAAAGCTACATTATCCAAATTCATATCTCTCTGCGTAGCTATGATAGCTTGAATATGACTTGGTAAGCGACTCGTCCATAAAGATTG
Source organism: Parnassius glacialis (assembly GCA_033319125.1). Taxonomy (NCBI): domain Eukaryota; kingdom Metazoa; phylum Arthropoda; class Insecta; order Lepidoptera; family Papilionidae; genus Parnassius; species Parnassius glacialis. The sequence continues at coordinate 32,554,692 of JAVANC010000028.1, read as the reverse complement.
CACGGTTGCAGCCAAATTGCGCAAATGCCTTAGAAACTGTGAAGGTTTGCGGTCTCCTAATTCCTCGTGTGCCACAAGCTGCCGAAATCTTTGCTCTTGAGAAACCGATAACCTCGATATAGGCTCCTTTTTTAACTTTTCGTATTTATTCTCAGTCGGTGGATTAGTCATAATGTCTTTAACCTCCGATATGTATTTATAGTCCAGATTACCACTTACATGGTAAAACTTTTTATTGTCCTGCGTTATATTTGAAAACACAAATTGTCCTTCTAACTGTACAAACCAAAGCACAGACTCGTCCGGCCAAAGTGGAGGTACCTACCTTAATGGCCACTCGACACTCTTCTTATTGGTCACTTATCGTAACAGTCAATTTATTTAAACCGAAAGACACAGTTCACACACACTGCACGACTATACAGTTTATTATTGCTCGTTTTTTGAGTACGCGGCGTCACCAATTATATGTGGGCATACGAATAATCAACACCACTTATATTAAATAATTGTATATTTCTACTAAGTTTAAAGTCGTGGATCGGAGCGCTGACGAGCGGCACCACCGAGTCGGATGGTCAGATCGACTGGCGAGGCGTTAAAAAATGAGCCGGTTGCTCCAGCAAAGCCTAGGGCTCCTGACGATTGCCGAACGGTCGACAGCTACGGCCGTGCTGCCACAGGGCATGCGACAAACGAACATGCGGCTCACCTGATGGTAACTGCAGCACTACAGCAATTGCAGGTGTGTTGCCGGCCTTTTAAAACGGAGTAAGCTCGTTTCGTGTAGATCCCTAAGTCGTATCGATCCGGAAAAATCGCCGATGGTAAACGAATCCACTAAGTAGTCGTACGAGGAAGAAAACTCCTAGTAAATCGTAATATACGGGGTAAATCGGGGTAAGTCCCGTAAATCGTACGTAACTCGAGCTGAAAGTTTTCAGGACCTTGAATTAGAGCACGAGGGGTCGGAGCGTTGACTTCATTAGACGTGACCTCTCCAACTCTAAATGTTAAGTTGGAGAGGTCACGTCTAATGAAGTTTCAGTGTACCTCTAACCATTCGGTGATCGCTACCAGTTTTCAACCTCACGATCACCGAGACATTTTTTACACGTGGTAGAACCATGCTGCAGCTATATTAGTAGTTTAGTTGTAGCACGGATGGATCAGCTGGATACCATATTCCGTTGCCTTATTTCGAATTTTCCTACCTTTAGTTCACCGCTCTCTCTTGTGCCTAGTTTTGCGTTGAAGTCTCCCATTGATTTCCTCCACCTCCTCATCGGGATGCGTAAACCTGTACGACCTTCAACGAATACCGTTTCGTTATTCTGAGTATAAGTTACGCAACCTTTTTACAACGTTGTTAACGAGAGACTTGTGGACGATAAATCCGATACCTCCTTGGGACAGCTGGTTGCCCTCCTGGTGATAGAACAAGTTGCCGGATATCTTTGTAGATATTCTTAACCGCCACTACACAAATATATATATATCTTTATATATAAACAGTACGTGTCACGTTGTTTGTCCGCGATGGACTCCTAAGCTACTGAACTGATTTCAATAAAGTTTTTAGTCAATGTGCAGTTTGGTCTAACTTAAAAGATAGGATAGCTTACATCTCAATTTATAGTCGCAATACAATATTATTTTATTGAAAATTATTTGTCTATTATTTGACAGTAACAATTATCTGTTAGCTCCAAGCGATTCTGTCAGATGACGATATCTGTTGACTGGATTGAGTAAATTTATTAACAGTGGTAGAGCCACGCGGCAGCTTTTGCTGTCGCACGGATGGGCCGGCTCGAACCGGGGTGGTACCACGACCTCACAGAATACCAGCGTGAAGTAGAGGTTTACCGCTGCGTTTCGTTTGGTGAGTGCAGGTGGCCGGAGGCCCTTTTTACTGGAAATGAGGCATTCCATCTTAGTCCTCACGGGTGACAACGCATCCGCATTTTGATTCGCAAACGAGGATAGATGTAAATGTCTATGGGCCGCAGCAACCACTTACCATCAGTTGGACTACGTGCTCGTTTGTCACCCTTATCCTATAAAAAAAATATATTTAATAGATGGCGCTATGTTAAAAATACAAACGTTTAATATAAGCTACAATTTAGTAGTATAACCACCACGTGTTGCTGTAAGTATTCAACAGATAGAACCGATTTCAAAAAAATTTTGCAGACTGTGTGCAGTTTGGTACAACTTGAGAGATAGGATAGTTTTTATCCCGATAAGTGACCCTCAATTTTTTTATTGCTAATTTCAGGAGCTTTTTTGGTAAAGCAAATGGTTGTTCGGAAAGGGCAGAACAACGTCTACCTGGTCAGCTAGTGTATATATATATATATTAAATTAATCCTAATAGACGCGCTATTTAGGGGTTTTCTTCGTCACACAACTTCTTTGTGGAATCATCTACCACCGACAATTTTACCGGACCGATACGACTAAGAGACCTTCAAAATACGAGCGTACTCCTTTTTAAAGACCACCAACGCACCTGTAATTTTCCTGGTTTTTCAGATGTCCACGTCGACACTTACCATCAAGCGAGCCGCATGCTCGTTTGCCCCTTCTATAAAAAAATACTCCAAATAATTTGTGGCATTAAAAATCTGATGTTCTTAACGAATAAGTTCCCTGGTTTCCGTAGGTAATACTGTCATTTAGTCTATATAAATAAATAAAATTGAAGTGTCTGTTTGTAATGTAAAAATACCAGCTTTTTACTAAATGCATATGAAAGGATATGCGGTACTTAACAACAGGTAACAACAGGTTTAGCACAAATTTTTAAATTTTTGTGTCTGTCTGTCTGTCTGTTTGTTCAGGCTAATCTACGAATTGCTGGACCGATTTTGACGGGACTTTCACTGGCAGATAGCTGATGTTATAAGAAGTAACTTAGGCTACGTTTGTTGTAGAAAAAGAATTAGGGTACCGCGCAAAAAAAAATTAAAACCCTAAACTACACGCCGACGTAGTAGCAAGAAACAGCTAAAGTTCGGCCGTTCAGAGAATGCATTCCTGACACCTATCAGTTAGTCACGACTAGTGATGGGCACAATATAACACTGAGTTCGTTACCGTTCCTCCAAAATGAACCGCCGCGTTATTTTTAAGATTATTTTCGTTTTAAATTGGCGGAATCATTTAAAATTTATATTTTAGTAATTTAAGTGGAAACCAAAAAAAGGTAATATTAATATAATAAAATTGTTTTATTTATTCTTTGTTACAAAGTTACAATCTGTATTTCTATGCAATAAAGTACATTGAATTGAATGTGCACACAGAATATTAATCAGACGCCGATTCCTTTGAGGAGGTGGTGTCTTCATCATCATCTTCGCCTACATGTATAATTATATTATTATCAATAACAGAATCAATCCTGATATCTCGGTCAAATGTATCTGAATGTCTGAATGTATCTGAAGTCTGAGTGTGTCTGAATGTATCTGAAGTCTGAGTGTATCTGAAGAGTCTGAGTGTATCTGAATGTCTGAATGTATCTGAAGTCGAGACTTTGTTGAACAAAGGCTCAGACTGGGGGCGCTAAATCCTACTACTTGTCCTCATCCAGCGCAGAGCGATTCGAATTGTCCTTTCCGATCGGCTTGAGTCACTGGCATTGCTTAGAGATGTTGCATCTCTTTGCGTATTTTATCGCATCTATCACGGGAAGTGCCTTGAGGAATTGTTCGGACTAATTCCAGCCGCCAAATTTCACCATCGCACATCGCGACAAAACTCGCGATACCATCCATACCATCTGGACGATTGGCGGTCCACCACTGTGCAATTTAAAAGAAGTTTTCTTCCACGCACAACTTCATTGTGGAAACATTTACCACCAACGATTTTAGACTGACCGACTAGGGACCTTCAAGAAAAGAGCCTAATCCGTTTTAAAAGGCCGGCAACGCATCTGCAATTCCTCTGGTGTTGCAGTTGTTCATAAGCGGCGGTAGTCACTTACCATCAGGTGAGCCGCATGCTCGTTTGCCCCCTCTCCTATAAAAAAAACAGTCCTTATCTGCGTGGCACATGATGGCACCTTTCAGTTGTCGGTGAAAGCGCTCGACGAGGCCGTTAGCTGCTGGATGGTAAGCGGTGGTACAGATATGGAGAGAACCTATGAGTTTAAATAGCTCGTATATATACGTTGTTATTTTATGAGGACATCCGAAACGCGAGATCCAGCCACGAGTAAAGACATTAGCCACAGTTTCAGCTTTTATATCCTCCAAAGGAACTACCTCGGGCCAACGTGTGAACCTGTCTACGCACGTTAAGCAATATTTACAACCGTGTGAAAAAGGTAATGGTCCAATTAGATCGATATGCACGTGCGAAAATCTATTGGACGGTGGCGAGAAAAGTTGTACTGGCGATCTAGTGTGTCAAGAGACTTTAGAGCGCTGATAGTCTATACATGCGCGTGCCCATTCTCTACAGTCTTTTTTCATACTGGGCTATACGTTGTGCTACCAGCTTAATTAGCTTTCGCTCCTTGGTGGCTTAACCCGTCTATCGAATCAGACTTCACGACGAAATTCTAACGGCAAATATAGACGAGGAGACGTACCGTATATATCGCAGTAAAGTTTCTTCCCAAAGTTAGAACTGGCGACTTTCTGCAGCTTAGTGAAAGGGAAGTGAAGAATTACCTTCTATTAAGTTTAACGAGGTCATTATCCTTTTCTTGTGAAATTTTAAGTTTTTGTATGTCTATATCGTTTGAGATAGCGTCTATCCAAGAAAGTGTATCCGCAAAATTGTTGTCGTCATCTTTAATATACATGATATCTGTAATAAATTGCGATATTTAATCAAGGTATAGAAATTGTCGTGGTGATAAATTCTGTGAAGTTTTAATAAACGCTGATATAAGTGGTTTATGGTCAATGAATAATGTAAAAGATCAAGCTTCTATCATAAACTTATAATATTTGATTGCCTCATACATAGCTAGCAGTTGTCGTATCTTATGAGCTATACTTCCTTTGAGCTGTGTTAAGCTTTTTGGAGAAGAATGCTGACGGTATCCAGCCTGAGTCATTCTTCTGTTGCTCTTTTATCTGATGCATCGGTAACAAACGCCAATTCTGCCGTCGGATCGGGATGAGCTAATAAACTGGCGTTTGCCAAACTTGCCTTACTTTCTGCGAAACACAGCTCGAGTTTTGGATTCCAGGTGATGAGCGTAGATGGGTTTACATTTTCTCCCATTATTAGAAGATGCAGCGGCGCCTGTACTTGAGCAGCGTTTGGTATGAATTGGCGATAAAAATTCTACATACCAAGATATTTTCTGAGCTCTCGTAAATTTTTGGGTAACGGAAAATTTAAAATAGCACTGACCTTTTCTTTTGTGGGCCCCGTAACTTCAGCTGAGACCATAAAGCCTAAAAGTTCTACCTCTGGTATTCCGAAGATGCTTTTAACAGTATTTATGACAACACCACGCTCTCGAAGGCGCTCGAAAACCGTATATAAATTACGCTCGTAATTAACCTCATCCCTGACACAATCAGGTGTCATCTAGGTAGGCGAAAGCGAAGTCTATATCCCTAAGGATTTCGTACATGAATCGCTGAAAAAATTGTGCCGAGTTCCTTAATACGTACCCCATAAAAGGAAACTCGAACAAGCCGAAAGGAAAGAAAACAAGCGATTGGAATTTGATTATACGCTCGCACCAGGTCGATATTACAGAACATTCAGCAGCCAAATAGATTGTGTGTAAAATCACATAAACGGCGAACCGAATATCAGTCGGGTATTGTCCGGGCATTGAGCGCACGGTAGCCGCCACATGAACGAAACGTGTTATCTTTTCTTGGTACTAAGTGTAACGGTGAGGACCATGAACTGTCGGAGTGCCGGGCAATACCCACTCTTATCATGTTTTCGAACTCCTGATGACAATGCGGAGCCGATCCGGTGACAGGCGTCGTGGACAGCAGAAAGCAGGTGGCCTGGGCGTAGTGTGGATGAAATGACGGTGTGGTGCTTCACTTCCCGTATAGCAGGATCTCCAGACGGCCGCGTGATTTCAGGGTACTGTGATAGTAGGCTGTGATAGCCTGAAGTACCTGTAAAAACTTTAATTTGGCACAAAGCAAATAATGAAGCAGAATAAGCCTTAGCAACAAGAGAGGTGGTATTATTGTCTACTAAACGGTGGTATCTAGCGTCCACGAGCAAATTAAAAAATGAAAGAAAGTATATGCCGATAATTGGTTTTGTGACGTCAGCTATCACAAATTTCCAACTAAAAGGACGGCGTAACCCTAAATCTAAAGTTAAATTAACCCAACCATACGTAGCGATTGTTGAGCCATTAGCTGCGAAAAGCTCATAGTTTGTTTTATGTAGTCTCTTATTACGTAATTTACACAACGGAAATACACTTAAGTCTGAATCAGTGTCCACTAAGTATTGTACTTTTGTTTTAATGTCTGTCACAAATAAGCAGCCTGGTGAAAGGCAGTCATCGGCTGCCATTATGGACTGCCCTTGTCGTTTCCCTGTGAAAACGAGCAAGGGGAGCGACACTTAGTAGCACAGCTGCCAAACCTCCAATGGTACCGGTACTTCCATGTGCCAGTAGCAAAGCGGCTTCATGAGCGGCGTTGACCACTGGGATAGCGACCACGTGATCGGGAACAAGGGCGAGAACGTGACATTGTCAGTGAGGCCACCTGACGAGATAAGTCATCTAAGCGATGCTTCAATTCTTCAAACTCGGACGAAGTTGACGGTGTGAAGTGGTGGTGTAGTGTGGCAGTGTGGTCATGTGGTGCACCTGAAGTTGGAGAGTGACTTCGTCGATTTTATCTGCCAATAAAGCTACATTATCCAAATTCATATCTCTCTGCGTAGCTATGATAGCTTGAATATGACTTGGTAAGCGACTCGTCCATAAAGATTGCACGGTTGCAGCCAAATTGCGCAAATGCCTTAGAAACTGTGAAGGTTTGCGGTCTCCTAATTCCTCGTGTGCCACAAGCTGCCGAACTCTTTGCTCTTGAGAAACCGATAACCTCGATATAGGTTCCTTTTTTAACTTTTCGTATTTATTCTCAGTCGGTGGATTAGTCATAATGTTTTTAACCTCCTATATGTATTTATAGTCCAAATTACCACTTACATGGTAAAACTTTGTATTGTCCTGCGTTATATTTGAAAACACAAATTGTCCTTCTAACTGTACAAACCAAAGCACAGACTCGTCCGGCCAAAGTGGAGGTGCCTACCTTAATGGCCACTCGACATTCTTCTTATTGGTCACTTATCGTAACAGTCAATTTATTTAAACCGAAAGACACAGTTCACACACACTGCACGACTATACAGTTTATTATTGCTCGTTTTTTGAGTACGCGGCGTCACCAATTATATGTGGGCATACGAATAATCAACACCGCTTATATTCAATAATTGCATATTTCTACTAAGTTTAAAGTCGCGGATCGGACCGCTGACGAGCGGCCCCACCGAGTCGGACGGTCAGATCGACTGGCGAGGCGTTAAAAAATGAGCCGGTTGCTCCAGCGCAGCCTAGGACTCCCGACGATTGCCGAACGGTCGACAGCTACGACCGTGCTGCCACAGGGCATGCGACAAACGAGCATGCGGCTCACTGATGGTAACTGCAGCACTACAGCAATTGCAGGTGTGTTGCCGGCCTTTTAAAAAGAAGTAAGCTCGTTTCGTGTAGATCCCTAAGTCGTATCGATCCGGAAAAATCGCCGATGGTAAACGATTCCACTAAGTAGTCGTACGAGGAAGAAAACTCCTAGTAAATTGTAATATACGGGGTAAATCGGGGTAAGTCCCGTAAATCGTACGTAACTCGAGCTGAAAGTTTTCAGGACCTTGAATTAGAGCACGAGGGGTCGGAGCATTGATTTCATTAGACGTGACCTCTCCAACTTTAAATGTTAAGTTGGAGAGGTCACGTTTAATGAAGTTTCAGTGTACCTCTAACCATTCGGTGATCGCTACCAGTTTTCACCCTCGCGATCACCGAGACATTTTTTTACACGTGGTAGAACCATGCTGCAGCATGGTTCTACCACGTGTAAAAAAATATAGTATATAGCTGCAGCTATATTAGTAGTTTAGTTGTAGCACGAATGGATCAGCTGGATACCATATTCCGTTGCCTTATTTCGAATATTCCTACCTTTAGTTCACCGCTCTCTCTTGTGCCTAGTTTTGCGTTGAAGTCTCCCATTAATTTCCTCCACCTCCTCATCGGGATGCGTAAACCTGTACGACCTTCAACGAATACCGTTTGGTTATTCTGAGTATAAGGTACGCAACCTTTTTACAACGTTGTTAACGAGAGACTTGTGGACGATAAATCCGATACCTCCTTGGGACAGCTGGTCGCCCTCCTGGTGATAAAACAAGTTGCCGGATATCTTTGTAGATATTCTTAACCGCCACTACACAAATATATATATATATATATATATATATATATATATATATATATATATATATCTTTATATATAAAAAGTACGTGTCACGTTGTTTGTCCGCGATGGACTCCTAAGGTACTGAACTGATTTCAATAAAATTTTTGCTCAATGTGCAGTTTGGTCTAACTTAAAAGATAGGATAGCTTACATCTCAATTTATAGTCGCAATACAATATTATGTTATTGAAAATTATTTGTCTATTATTTGACAGTCACAATTATCTGTTTGCTCCAAACGATACTGTCAGATGACGATATCTGTTGACTGGATTGAGTAAATTTATTAACACTGGTAGAGCCACGCGGCAGCTTTTGCTGTCGCACGGATGGGCCGGCTCGAACCGGGGTGGTACCACGACCTCACAGAATACCAGCGTGAAGTAGAGGTTTACCTCTGCGTTTCGCTTGGTGAGTGCAGGTGGCCGGAGGCCCTTTTTACTGGAAATGAGGCATTCCATCTTAGTCCTCACGGGTGACAACGCATCTGCATTTTGATTCGCAAACGAGGATAGATGTAGATGTCTATGGGCCGCAGCAACCACTTACCATCAGGTGGACTGTGTGCTCGTTTGTCACCCTTATCCTATAAAAAAATATATTTAATAGATGCTATGTTAAAAATACAAACGTTTAATATAAGCTACACTTTAGTAGTATTTTGCAGACTGTGTGCAGTTTGGTACAACTTGAGAGATAGGATAGTTTTTATCCCGATAAGTGACCCTCAATTTTTTTATTGCTAATTTCAGGAGTTTTTTTGGGAAAGCAAATGGTTGTTCGGAAAGGGCAGAACAAGGTCTGCCTGGTCAGCTAGTATATATACGAGATTAAATTAATCCTAATAGACGCGCTATTTAGGGGTTTTCTTCGTCACACAACTTCTTTGTGGAATCATCTACCACCGACAATTTTACCGGACCGATACGACTAAGAGACCTTCAAAATACGAGCGTACTCCTTTTTAAAGACCACCAACGCACCTGTAATTTCCCTGGTTTTTCAGATGTCCATGGTCGACACTTACCATCAAGCGAGCCGCATGCTCGTTTTCCCCTTCTATAAAAAAATACTCCAAATAATTTGTGGCATTAAAAATCTGATGTTCTTAACGAACAAGTTCCCTGGTTTCCGTAGGTAATACTGTCATTTAGTCTATATAAATAAATAAAATTGAAGTGTCTGTTTGTAATGTCAAAATAACAGCTTTTTACTAAATGCATATGAAAGGATATGCGGTACTTAAAAACAGGTAACAACAGGTTTAGCACAATTTTTAAATTTTTGTGTCTGTCTGTCTGTCTGTTTGTTCAGGCTAATCTACGAAATGCTGGACCGATTTTGACGGGACTTTCACTGGCAGATAGCTGATGTTATAAGAAGTAACTTAGGCTACGTTTGTTGTAGAAAAAGAATTAGGGTACCGCGCAAAAAAAAATTAAAACCTACTTTTAAAAAAATTATAAACTACACGCGGACGTAGTAGCGAGAAACAGCTAAAGCTCGGCCGTTCGGGGAATGCGTTCCTGACACCTATCAGTTAGTCACGACTAGTGATGGGCACAACATAACACTGAGTTCGTTACCGTTCCTCCAAAATGAACCGCCGCGTTATTTTTAAGATTATTTTCGTTTTAAATTGGCGGAATCATTTAAAATTTATATTTTAGTAATTTAAGTGGAAACCAAAAAAAGGTAATATTAATATAATAAAATTGTTTTATTTATTCTTTGTTACAAAGTTACAATCTGTATTTCTATGCAATAAAGTACATTGAATTGAATGTGCGTACAGAATATTAATCAGACTCCGATTCGCTTGAGGAGGTGGTGTCTTCATCATCATCTTCGCCTACATGTATAATTATATTATTATCAATAACAGAATCAATCCTGATATCTCGGTCAAAATGTTCCACAATCAGGTTTTTAGTCTTCTCAACAACCTTTGCCCAGTCATCTCTTGTGACTTCCCCGCAGGCTTCTTTTAATAGGGTCATCATGTTTTTCGTGCTGAATGGCGGGGAAGTATTGTGGCGGGCGGCGTAACCTTTTATTTGAGCCCAGATTAGCTCAATCGCGTTATATTGGCAATGATACGGTGGAATTCTTAGAACGCGATGACCGTACTTCAGACCCAGTTCATCGATTTCGTATCGCACATTTGCCGCTTTATTTTCTTTAACTAATTTAATTAGCTCTGGTTTTAGCATCTGCATATTTGCGTCAATGCCTTTTGCTTGTAACCAAGCCACCATTTCTTCTTTTTTATTAGCTTGGGTAGGTGGTTTCTGTATTTGAACCGAGTGATAGGAGGCACTATCCATGAATATTACAGAAGGCTCTGGTAGGCTGGGCAAAAGCACGTTCTGGAACCACTCTTTAAATGTAGTGGCATTAATTTCCTCGTGGTAGTAATTTGTGGTTTTGATTGAAATGCCAGTAACGCGTTCTCCACAAAGCCGTATTTTGCAGAACCTGCGTGGCATATTATCAGACGGGCCCCCTTACCCATTGGTACTTTCGAAGTCGACGCTTGTGTATCATCCGTCCAAGAACGGGAAACCGTATGATTGGCGTTTAGCCGTGTCTCGTCAATGAACACGACATTATCAAAAAACTTATCCGTTTTAAAATTATGTCGTATCGTTCTAATAAAATTTTTCTTTTGTCTGTTTTTTTATACGAAAAACCAATATCTTTTAAGATTTTGGTTAAAGCAATTTTACCCCCGCTAAACAGTCCAGCTTCTCTTAACGATGCCAAAAGCTTCTTCCTGTTGAGATATTCATTTCTGGAATAGTAACCATATATATGATTTCTGATTGCATCGGCGTCAAAGGTGTCAATATCTGTCACGGGTTTAGTTCTACGTTTCTTCTTCGGAGTACGTAAAATATTATCTTCCGTGCCAGTAGAGCCGAACTTTTCTTTATTAATATTTGTGATAACAAATATTAATAAATAAAAGTTCGTCGATAGTTCGTTTGCTAACTCCAAGCGCCTGATAGACGCGTTCTTGTACTTGTTCGACAGGTAACAGGGGTCCGCCATTTTGCCGCTCCCGCTCAAAGTAATCTTGCAGCTTGATGATTAACTCACGGGCTCCACTTTTCAATGTTTGTCCACGTTTAGGCATTATTATGCACCAAAAGTAAAAAGAACGCGATATAAAACACAATCGAAGTCCGATTTAGCGCCGATGTCAGTTTGAAAAGCAGAAACAGTCCATTAAACGAAAGCCGGGTAATCAAATAAAAACAGATCGAAAACACTTGAAGAACGTGGTCTATGCGCACGAAACGACAACAGACGACAGTTTTAGCGTCACAAAATGGCGGCCCAGAACGCCATTTGGGGTTACCATTTTCAACCTAAATATAAAAATGCTACTTTCTTTCGCGCGTTCGGTTTGGTCGTAGTTTTATTTTTATATTTAATAAAAGTTATCTTATAGTCCATTATTTTCAAATTCTTAAAAAGAAAAACAAAACGTAATATTTTATAAAGTATAACTGTATAAGAACAGATTACGATACTGTTATTGCCTGTTATTGTTAGCACAGCACTACAAATATAAAGCGCTGACATAACCTTGTAATAGCGCAGTATAGATTTAGAAAACTATTGTTTACCAAGTTATTTGACACTCAGTTTGGCACAAAATTATAACATTCATTGATTATTGATATAATAATGTTGTTTTAATGCTCATCAATTGTTAAAACGGTAAACAACTAGCAAAAATATTTTTATCGTAACTGCAACGCCATCACAAAGTTACGTCGTCAGTTCAATCGCGACGTGTCAGGAACGCATTCTCTGAACGGCCGATCTATAGTTATCGAATAATAAAATTCAATGGAATATTCAAAGAACGATGGTACTTAAGATACACGTGACGGCTCCGGTTGTTAACACGATTTACCTTTTTCCTTATCATATACGAGTACAATGTGAATATAACTCAATGCTTCGAAAATTGTATTGTTATAAAAATTCAATATAGACTTACAACTACCAGTTACGTTACTATTTCACATAAGTTAAATGTTTATATTTTTAGATTTAGATAGAAAAGTTCACTCCTGGACCTGGGCTATTCCCGTTAAATGGAGTATTTGACTTAATTTAATTGTCACGCTTGACAGATGGATCGATGCACAATTGACACAGCTTCCCGTCGCCGGTCTAAGGGTGTTAAAGATCGATGGTGGAATCATCAAGATCAATCAACGTCGATCTATAGTTTCTACCACACCGATCGATCGATGACATTGATCGACGGTAGAATGGATTAGTCAACGTCGATCGAGCTGCTTGATTATTCGAGAACCCGCCCCGCTCCACCGACCACTTCCTATTGTCCCCTTCCAAATACAATTTGAAAAATACTAATGATGAGCCCACAACCGCATCGATTAATTGTCGATCGATGATGGATCAACGTTTTATCGACCAGTATCCGTCGACGAAAAGCTACCGCACCAATCGATCGATCGTCAATCGATTGCTGTGGTACCACCCTAAGTTATGGCTTACGTAAAATGAAATGGACAAACCAGCTCCACGATGGTTCCTTAATCTCTTGCCACTTGTCCACATAAATTAAATAGCGTTAGTAGTCCAGAAATATCAGACACTGACTAAGATCTTCTTCTTTATAAAATCACAAAGTCAATATGATTCACAGACCTTGCGGTAGTTTGAATAATAAATCACTCTGTATGAAATCAGGTAGCTGCAGCAAAAAGTATCCTCGACGTCTAAGCCACACGGATGTAACTTTAGAAGAAGGAGCTGTTTATGATTCCTCGTTTATTGCTGTAGCCCATAAACATTTACATCTATTCTCGATTACAAATCAAAACGCAGATGCATCGTCACCCGTGAGGACTAATATGGAATGCCTCGATTCCAGTAAAAAGGGTCTCCGGTTCTCTACACTCACTATACGAAACACAGCAGCGTTAAGCTGCTATTTGACGCTGGTATTCTGTGAGAGCGTGGAAATAGTTTGAATGTTGTCTATAAAACTATATCTTTATATATAAAAATTACGTGTCACGTTGTTTGTCCGCGATGAACTCCTAAACTACTGAACTGATTTCAATTAAATTTTGCACACTCTGTGCAGTTTGGTCCAACTTGAGAGATAGGATAGTTTTTATATTGATAAGTGGCACTCAGTATTTTTTTATTACGAATTTGAGGATGTTTTATATGAAGGGTCGTCAAAAAGAGCAGAACGTCTGCCTGGCCAGCTAGTAGGGTCGTTGCGCCGGTAAGCAGACCGGGTCTAGTTTTCGGCCTTTGCCACCGGGTAATGCAGTAAATTTGATTTAATAACGATTTTAATAAATATTATCGTGCAAAATTAAGTTTAATGCATTTGTAAATAGTTGCATTATATATTGCAACATTACTTCATCGGGCAAACACAATACGCGATTTATAATAAATGGAGTTTTGGCGGGAACTTGATCGGCGGCGGTATGCTGCTCCTGTATTGTAGTTTAAATAATAGTTTGAAGTGGATTTTGATATGTAAAAGTGGTGCGATTTTATGTATTAACTGTCTACGCATGTGAACTATTAGTGGAAACGGTGAAACAAGTGCTCTGATGGTGATGGATTCTCAAGATAAGCTGTTTGTTGCATAGGCGCCTTTAGATACCATCGCCAACTGTCAGCTGCCTGCTGGCTCAAGTTGCCGTCAAAATCTCCCAAGGGCTGCACAATGTGACGCGTCAACATATTGTGAAGCAGTAAACTATGAAGGATAATTATAAAGTAATGTTTTCGACTGAAGGTCCTCGCAACCATGGTCATGAATAAATTATAAAAAAAAAATATAATAAATAGTTCAGTTTGACGCCGGCACAGGAGCTGTCAAAAAATTTAAGATCGTGCAAAAAAAAATAGTGGCGCGCGTTTCACTCAAAAGTAAATATTGCGCTGTATTTACAATGATTATTTAATATTGTGCTTATATTTCACTGTATAAATAACTTAATTTTAAATTTTCACATAGATTACTATAACATTTTATTGTAAAAGTTAATAAATTAGGTGGCCGGAAAGTGACACATAAAATTTTCCTATTATTTGGTTATCGGCCATGTGGCCGAAAAGTAGTCAGAGTTTAGCCTAATACTGTCTCTTTCCTTTATTTGGTTACCTACTATTAGTCTTCTTTCTTATTTATAATGAATTGTATCCTTGCGACGACACTAGCTTTCAGTTTTCGGCCCCCAAATACTGCAATTTGAATGGTTATTGATACTTACTTACTTATCGTCACGCACAATCCCTGACGGGGTAGCCAGAGAGAACAGATAGCCAAGTGTCACGATCCTTACATACCTCTTTCGCTTCTTTCAGATTCATTATCTTCTTCATACATGCACGTCTAGGTATCCGAGTACTCTTGACCCTCCCCTCTTCGAGCAGTTTGCTCACATGGTCTTCGAAAGTTAGTCTCAGTCTACCTCGACACCTTTTAATATTAACTTTCGCGCTATATATTTTCTTCACCATTCGGTCTTCACTCATTCTCTCAACGTGCCCAAACCATCGAAGCACGCCCTTATCAATTTTTGTGATAAGGTCATCTTTCAAACCTGCCATATTGCGAATCTCTTCGTTTCGCTTCCGGTCGGCCATGGTAACGCCGCACATTTTACGAAGAGATCGCATCTCCACTGCATTCAACTTGCTTTTATGCTTCTTCTGGCATACCCAGGTTTCGCTGCCATATAACAAAGTCGGTACCAACACTGCGTTATGTATTGCAAGGCGTGCACTCTTCACTACGCCTTGCCTTTTGACTAACGCAGTCAGGGCACCATTGACTTTGTTCCCGGCAGCGACACGCCTGTCCACATCTACATCACATCTTCCATCCCGGCTAAAAGCACTCCCCAAGTATACAATTTCATTTACCTGTTCTAGACATTCCTGATTTACCCATATTTCACACTTCGTTCTCTCTTCGTCCCTTTCAAATACCAGAACCTTAGTTTTATTAGCATTCAAGCGGAGACCTTTAATTTCACATTCCTCTTTCATACACGTGACTAATGCCTGCAGTTCTGCCTCTGATGGTGCAATAAGCACTGCATCATCAGCATACAGCAGACAATTTACTTTAATGTCACCCAATTTCACACCCAAACAGCTATCTTTCAGCTTCTGTAAACAGCTGTCGAGATACAGTATGAACAGCCAGGAAGACATGACACAACCCTGTTTTACGTCCGTTTGGACGCTAAACATGGGTGACAGGTCATGCCCTACCCGCACACAGCCTTTACAGTCACAGTAAAGTGACTGCACAGCCCTTAGCAATCGACCATCCACACCATACCCCGGCAACAGTTCCCACATTTTCTTCCTTACAACCTTATCAAATGCTTTCTCAAGATCCACAAAAGCACAGAAAATCCACTGGTTAGCAGCCAGAAGCTTTTCCGTGATCATGCGGAGAGAAAACATTTGATCCGTGCATTCTCTTTCAGGTCTAAATCCGCATTGTGCCTCCCATAGAAATCTTTCCGATTTCTCTTGCATCCTACGTGTCAAAACCTTCGAGTAAACTTTACTTGCTAAACTGGTCAAGCTGATCGCCCGATAGCACCCGCAGTCAAAATGTGAACCTTTACCTTTATATAAAGGCACAATGACTGCGGATCGCCAATCATCCGGGACATCCCCCGTCCGCCGGCACAAATTGCACAGCAGATGAAAGCTGTCCCAGACGCGAGGCCCACCATACTTGACCATTTCAGCAGTAACTCTGTCTAGTCCCGCAGCCTTACCACATTTCAAACTTCGAATCGCACGTTCAATCTCTTTCATACTGATGACCTCAGTGTCATCGAGGTCCGGGTCTGGCATACCAGTCTCGGCGTCATCCCCGGATCTCTCACTAAGATCATTACACGCATACATTTCTCTATAAAATTCGCTCCATCGCTGCATGACGTCCGATTTGTCTGAGAGGACGTCATTAGTTCTCGAAAGCACTTTGTTCATTCTTAAGGCCGTCGCACCACTTCGGGTCCTTCCAACCTCTTTCCAGAAGAGTTTGGAGTTCTCCTTAAAGTTGTGCGACAACCTTTCGTCCGCTTCCATTCTACACCTTTTGACGCACTTCCTCAATCAATGCTTTCGTGTGAACTTTTTGCAGCTTATATCTTTCTTTCATCTTCTCTCTCATATCCTTATCATTACTAGAGGCCAAGTAGTCTAACCATGCTTTCTTCTTCTTCTTTACAGCTTCTTTCACTTCATCATTCCACCATGCATCTCTTCTTTTACTACTGCCTCTTTTAATCGTTCCACACACTTCTTCCGCTGCACTTACCATTCCATCCCTAAGGTTCTGCCATGTTCTTTCCACACATTCATTTCTGCCATCGATAGTGTCAAGCTTTTCGGCTACCCTCGCATGATATTTGTCCCTAGTATCCGCTTCCTGAAGCTTCCAGCTTCGGATGCGACAGACCGACTGTGGTTCTGTTACTGCCGTCCGGTAGCGCCAACCCGCGAACAGACCCCTAAATCTAGTAATCACTAGATAGTGATCCGTTCCCAGGTCAGCACCCCTGAACACTCGCGTATCCATCACCTGTTTTCGCAGTCGGTCATCCACCAGGAACAAATCGATCATACTTCTCTCATTCTTTCTTTCTCTAGTATACATATGGATTTTCTTGTGATTAAACATAGTGTTTGTCACAAGAAGACCCTTTTCCTTGCATACCGCCAGTATAAGCTTGCCAGCATCATTAACCCTTTTATCCCCAAACTTTCCAAGCACCGACTCGTACCCTGGTCGAGCGGTACCAACCAATGGTTATTGATGAAACTAAAATACCCATTTTAGTTGTGGCCGAAAACTAGATTGAGTCTAAAATTATTATTTAGTTTTCGGCCAACTTAAAATTATATGAAAGAATAGGAAATTATTTCATACAAAACCAATATGATCATACAAAAAATAAACCGAAAATTGAATACTGCTTTGGTTGACGGACATTTCATGAAATATTTCATTCGCGTTGCGTTTTAGGAAGAAGAATCTTCTTCCTAAGACACAACTAATAAGACATTATTTTCTTCAGATGGCTCCTCCAAAGAAATATAATTAGTAAATGGTTTCAGAAAATGTGGACTTAATGAATTTGACCACCATGTAGTGGATTATTCAAAATGTGCCCGGAATACCCCGGAAAGACTAATTAGAGAAAATTCAGACACCAGAAAAAATATATTTCTTACGAAATAACTAACGCAGACCTAGTTTCCACAAGTAAAGTTTTGAAACATCAAATCTGGCAGAAAAAAAACATGGTTGACGTTGTTCTAGTAACTATGAATTCTTCTACCGATGCATTCGAATTAATTATCGATAACAACATTTCAACATTGCAAGAAGTTATTTGGATATCAGTTCCTTAGTATCGTTAGATGGTGTTCTTGTAATCCCAACTCAAATAAGCCTACCAATGACAACAGTACTGACAATGCCGGAAATGGTGATAGAATCCAGTAATGCAATAATAAGGACTCAAAGTAGTACAATGGCCACGATGTTACCACCACCACTAACACCGATGATAACAAACAACGCTTTTGAAACTTTAGAAAATGTGCTGGTTGATATTCCAATAAAACAGACTAGTACACCTCTACAAACTAGTGAAATATTGGCTTCAGTACTATTAAATAAAGAATACAGAGATGCGATAGAAAAAACATTTATTTAAACCGGAACTCGTAAAAAAATCAACCATTAACAGTACACGTACACCTTCTTCTGTAGCAATTTGATATGCAGAGTGGCGAAAACTTTATAAAGATAAAGAGAAAGTTAAAATAGAGAAGTTAACCTAAGTTAAAATAAGATAAGATATTTTGAAAAAGAAAAGAATATAAAAGAAAAGTTAAAAAGTGCTAAAGTTCAAAAACGAAAAATCGCAAAATCCAAGAATTCCATGAACGAAAATGAAGTAAAAGTAAATTGCACCTGGTGTTATGACATTTTAATAAGCGACACAGAAGAAGATATGGAAAACAGTTGGATGTGACTTTTGCACTAAATGGATTTGAGATGTATAGATTTTGTTGGACTAAAATATGAGGCAGCGTTCGGAAAATTACCTCAAAACGAGACTGTACAACCAGTGCGTGTTGCCAGTGATGACCTATGGAACTGAGACGAGGTCCTTCACTGCTGGCGGGATAAGGCAGTTTAAGGTTGCTCAGCGAGCTATGGACAGGGCTATGCTCGCAGTTTTTCTGCGTGATACAGTTAGAAATGAGGATATCCGTAGTAGATCCAGAGTGACCGAAATAGCCCAACAGGTTAGTAAGCTGAACTGGCAATGGGCCGGCTATGTAGCTCGAAGAACCGACAACCAATGTGGAAAAAGGTTCTTGGATGGCGGCCTCGTAACGGGAGACGAAGTGTAGGGCGTCCCCCCACTAGATGGAGTGACGATCTGGTAAGACATGCAGGAAGTCGATGGATTCAGGTGGCTCAGGAACGTATTTTGTGGCATTCCTTGGGGGAGGCCTACGTTCAGCAGTGGATTTGTGAAGGGATGTAATGGAAAGGCTGATGATGATGAAAATATGAACAAGTACAAAAAATGAGAAGATTTGATTGCCATATTTAACAACACGAAATTTTAATATAATTTTACAAAAATTATATTAAGTTAAGGTTAAGGCACCTTTTCTATCGTGTCTAATGCAGTGGGCGAAAACTAAAATTCTTGTGGGCCGAAATTTAAAATTAGGGGCCGAAAACTAGCATTTTACATATTTTTCACATCAAAAATTATTATAAAAAAGAGATTTTGCTTGTAGCATCAATGAGTTACAAAAATGAAAACTACTATGTAAGCTACAAATTAACATTTACAGCACTAGGCCAGCATAATGGCAATTATTTTTTTTAGTACCTTAAAGTTCACAACTCCACTAAAAGGCGCAACGACCCTATATAATAAATCTTTGTAAAACATTGTGTGTTCACGGTTCACGCAAAAACTACCGAACAAATTTCCGTGAAATTGTGTAGGTATGTGGGCAGTAAATGACCGTGTATAACATATAGATTCAACTTTTTATCCTATTACGGAAGAGATTAAAAAATGGGTATTATTTTTCCTTTTTTTGGCTGCTGATGGTTTAATTAGTACCATAGAGGATATGAAATGTGAATATGAAAGTCATCGCGCCACTAACCAGTATACCTAAGGTATGGAGTGTAGAGTACAAGGAGAACCATCTTATAAGGGACGAAAGTTGAAAAAGTATCCTACTATTTACTGAAAATAGAGGTTCCAAAACCTACCACAATAGCGCTGGTGTCTGAAAAACTACGATATTAACTAGCTGTTGTGAACGGTGTGAAGTCAGCTGAATTCAAATATTTAAAAAAATTTATGATTAGAGTAGTTAGTAAAATTCCAGTATACAAAATCTCAACTATTCTCGTAGTACAAAACCAAGCGGATTGGTCGGTCCTTGTTTATTTCTCCATCTCATTCTATTTACTTTTGGCGTTTTATTTTAAATTTATCCTATGCTACAGCAGCGCCCCACTTATTGGACACGTTTTTAGGGACACTTTTCATATATAGAGATGGTCCTCCTTCTCTCTACACTCCATAACCTAAGGGCAAAATAACATCTGCCGGGCCAACTATTGTATACAATAGAACTAAACTACAAGTAAAATATCTCAATAAAAATGTTGTAGAAGCCACAATTATTACGGGGTGTGGTAGTGGAGTACTTAATAGTTTTTATTATTAGTTTTTATATTATACGTCACACTATCCATTTGAGTTTAAAAGAATATAGGCACAATAATATAGGTACAAATAAACCATACATAAAGGCCATCAATAAAATGCCCAACGACAATAGTTCAAATTGTTAGGCAATGATTTAACGGAGGATCCCTTCTCTCACAGCCAATTTTATGCAGCATATTCTCGGGTGATCTCCGCCAGTGGTATGCACATCTTAACCCCAAATGGTACACGAACAAAGAGATTTTAGGCTACGATGGCCTATTTTATTTATTTCAAGATCCACTAGAACGAAGTTGCAGGCGAAAAGCTAGTAGTGACATATTCACTACTAGCTACTACAGAACATATTAAGCCTTAACGTATATGAAAATAGGTTATGTTTTTGCATTCAATATTATGTTCCTACATATTGACTTACACAACTAGAATAATTACCAGAAATGAATATCAATTTATTGCTTGTCGTTTCGTTTAGGCGTTTTTTCGATGAAGTCATACATTTGATTATTTAAGCCGCTATAAACCAGAAATTAATTATTTAAACGTGTAAGAATGAGGGCATCCACGACTTTTTCTGATAACTTTTATAAAAAAACTAACTTTTCAATTAAATGACATGTGTAACAAAAAACTTTACCTCAGTGTTAACTAGCGACATCTGGTGAGCAGAAAATTTAGGCCTTATTAACAAGCATGTTTTAAACACATTGTAGTATTTAATAAACCTAGCAAGCTAACAGCATAGCAAAGTGGCGAAGCAATCAGTGTTTGTTTCTAACGGAAAAAATATTTCAAAATAGGAGGTTCAGATGCCTGGGTGATCAGTAATCGATTGCTGAAAACAGAATTTGAAAATTCGAAACCGTTCTCGAGATAATCGTGGGACAGACGGACAGACGGACGGACGGACGGACGGACGGACGGACGGACGGACGGACAGACGGACAGACGGACAGACGGACAGACATCGTGAAATCAATAAGTGACTTCGCAAGCTTCGCCACTTAATAATTTGTTTGGATGATTTGAAAAATAATAATTTATATCTGTATCTTCAATTTGAAGGTTTTGTTTTAGAGGATAATGAGTTTGTGTCATTTACTGTTATAAATAATACAAGTCCCGTCATCACCCCGTTAAACTACACTTCTCCTGATGCTACCTACAGGGCTTTTCACTAATCTTCACGCTTGTTATACAACTGGCAACGTATGAGAATCGATCATCAAATTTCATCCCATTCCCACGGTTGTGATACGAAGCGATGATGGGAAATGTTACAAAACTTATTACTTCTGATAAATGACAATATACTATCTCGTTAGCACCAGGCGTAAAATACCAAGACCGACTTCTAACAACAGCTTCAAGGGTGGGAGACGAAGTAATTGGTGTTGATACTTTTTTATAGAATAAGGGTGACAAACGAGCACACAGCCCGCCGGTTGGTAAATGAACGCTCGGTCCATAGACACCTACACCTATCCTCGAATTAGAATCAAAACGTAGATGCGCTGTCACCCCTGAGGACTAAAATGCCTAATAGATGGAGTGCCTCGTTACCAATAAAAAGGGTATCCGGTTTTCTACGCTAGTATTTTATGAAAGCGAGCTTCTTCCCCGGTCGGGTCGACCCATTCAGCCTGTAACGATAATAGTATATAGCTGCACCGTAACTCAATCACGTTGAAGCTATATTTAAAACCTCCATAGAATTGAATCCTATTCCCTACAGTACAGTATTTCGTTACTTCATGAGAACGGATAAGATCAATATGAACACCAATTTTATGTAGATAGTCATGTTATAGCGTCAATATTTCTTTTTTCAGTTAAGATTCTGTGTTGACATTAAAAATATATATAAATTCACGCATAGTCATTTAATATTACAAACATTTATTCAGTACATTGACAAAAACGAATTAAGTGTCAATACAAAGTAATTCGTAAGTCCATACCGGGCGAGTGTTTTGTAATAGAAACAAGACATAAAAGGGACGTTTAACAAATAAGCGGACAAGCGACGAATTCATGTTCTTGGTAAGCGAAAGCGGTCGGCATCGGCTTAAAGCAGTTCTCACCAGATCCAGTCGAGTTCAAACGATGTTCAGTCCGTTCAGGCAATGTATCTCGATGCGCAATGCACTTCTGTTAACCTCTTAATTAATTACACCTCACAGTCATCCTTTTGGAATTCATATTTTCATAATGAAACATATTTTTTTAATTAAAACATTATAATTTCGTAACAAGTTTATCAATTCAGGTATTGTAGGCACACGTTTTTGGTCTTTGCTCTATGCCACTGTGTAGATTAATCCTACGATACTCGAAAAATTTAAACGTTTTACATGTAAAAAACTTGTTTTATGTTTAATTTTTTTAGTTGATTTTTTAAGAAAACAAATAACATATCAGTTTGAGTAACACAATCATGTAGCCAAAAGTAGGTATAGCTAATAACAGGTTTTCCACAGTTTGAAGGGTAAATCACTGCATAGAATTTACAGAAGAAATTAAAAATATATTTTCCAGTTGTTAACTGCAATTTTGAGTGGTGAAAGAAAACATCGTAAGAAATACTGCATGTCAGGAATTAATTATTTAGAAGACAGCTTGTGATGTCCGTCAACAGGCTCTGAAGCAGCGCAGCATTTGATAAACTTGCCTAAGTATACTCTGAGAGCGCAGTAGACTAATTGCTTATTAAACCTCTCAAAAATATGTTTATAAACTATTGTAGAAAGGTTAGTTAAGTATAGTAGAGAGACGAATTTTTTAGTGAGGAATAATAATTAATTCGTTTACACGAATTAATTATCCAACGAGTCAAGGATAAACTAGTAACGGAATACGACAAGCGCACCGTTCCACGTCAGAGCCAAGACTGGCTTAACGGCGTTTTTTTTTTTGCGCCTAGAAGCAATTAGAAAGGGCTATCCCGATTGCGCAGGGAGTCGGTATATGCTTTATGCATACCACGACTGCCGGTCTGTCGTGGTTATGTGGGAGTCACTGTATCTAACCTAAAGTGGAGCCTAGGTGCTACCCACTAAAAACCGCCTGTGGGACTGACGATTGGCCGATTAAGCCGCTTCGTCGGATCGGAAGCGACCCTCTTTTAGGAGAAGAGGGCGCAGGCGGCTACAAAGAGCCGCTGAGGAAGAGCCTACTTAGGCACATTTAAGAAGAATCGGCCTGAGCCGCCAGGAGGCAGTTCAGGTCGGTTGAAATTTTATTTGGCGGGTCCGAGAGAGAGTTTCTCGGCCTGCGGACTCGATAGCGAGAGTGGGGCTGCATAAGTAGCTGCCTCACGAATAAGATGGTTGGAGTGTGACTCTGAGGCTTTGAAGAAGTTTTAAGAAATTGTTGAATTGTAGGGAGCTCTAGGTCCCAATGAAGGTCGGCATTACGGACGTACCAAGGTGCGTTCGCAGCTCGACGACAGAAAAGGTTTTGAACTGTTTGGAGTTCATTAATAATTTTAGGGTCAGCGTGGGCAAAAATTGTGCCCGCGTAGGACATGACTGGTCGTATACAGACCTTATAAAGGGTACGCTTGTTTCTGAGGGACATTTCACTGTGTCGGCCCAACATACTGTTGAGCCTACTCAGGTAAAAACGTGCGTGACGGGTTACTCTTTTGACGTGGGGCATGAAAGTGAGCCTTGTGTCTATGGTGACACCTAAATATTTGGCAGACGTATGCCAGGGGACAGGGGTCCCTAGCATACGTATTGGTGGAGTGTTTTTGAGACGGCGTCGTTTATAATCGAAGTGAACAGCGAAGCTCTTCTCCGGGTTCACATCGATGCGCCATTTTTTGAACCAAGCTCCTAGGTCATCAACTGACTTTTGGACCTTGTTCCGTGTGAGATGTAGCGAGATACCTTTACAGTAGAGAGCAGTGTCGTCTGCGAAGAGGGAGAGCTGAACAGCTTTCGACGGGATGGGAATGTCGTTGGGGAACAGGATGTACAGCAGAGGAGCAAGTACTGAGCCCTGAGGGACACCAGCTTTGATGGGGCGCTGTGAAGATAGCGTGCCTTCGCGTCTAAAACGAAAGGTACGATGCATTAGATAAGAGGCCACGAGACGTACTAGACTATCGGGGAGACCTATTTTGTATAATTTGTAGATAAGGCCTGTATGCCAGACTCTATCAAAGGCTTTAGCTATGTCGAAAAAGACCGCGATGGTCTTATGACGACGAGGATAAAAACCGCTGAGGATATATTCCACAATACGGTGAACTTGTTGGGGACAGGAGTGTTTCGCTCGGAAACCGAATTGATGGGGAATGGTAAGAGGGTCACCGTCTGTGGGAAACAGATGGCACCTCATGCGAGTTTGGATGACTGTTTCGAAGAGCTTGCCCATGGCCTTGAGGAGGCTAATGGGGCGATGACTGGAGGGGAGGTTTAGAGGCTTGCCTGGCTTGGGAATACCAATCACAGTTGCCTCTAACCATCTGATAGTAGGCTGTATGAGATGGAGAAATATTCTCCATGAGTTTACTCTTTTCGAGGTCTCGAAATTCAGAGGCGGAAACGGAGTTCTCGTTGAAGACGATTGGCCGTGCTATATTCGGGGGTGGGATATTTTGCTGCTCTCCGGAAAGCAGCTTTCTTGGCTTTTAACAGGTTGCTAATATGTAGAGGAAGCCCACTATTGTTAGCATCCGGGACGATCCTTTCGTTCTCCTTAAGGGAGGATTTTATAAGGGTGGAGAGTGAATCGACCACGGTGTCGATTTTTTCGGGACTGTCTAAGTCCGACGATAGTTAGATGGTAGAGTCCTGTGAGTCCAGAGCTTTAGCTAGGGACTCCTTGAATCCCCTCCAATCAGTGAAGGTTTTCGTGTGGGTTGGGGGAGGTGGCTGATGGCCAAGAATGAGGTAGACCGGTCGGTGATCAGATCCTAGATCGTCTAGTGTCTCGATTGCCCTGAAGTTGAGAGAAACTCCTTTGAGTAACGCAAAATCTAGTACATCGGGGGCTTGGTCGGTGTTATCGGGAAAGTGAGTAACACCGAGGGGACTGTGGACGGTAACATCAAGAGACTGCGTGATATTGAGCAGTATCTTGCCACTACGGGAGGTAGTACGGCATGTCCATTCAGTATGCTTGGAGTTAAAATCTCCAAAAATAATGACTGAATTGCCTAAAGAGAAAATAGCCTCAAAATCTTTTTTGAGGGGATGGGTTTCCGAAGGGATGTAACAGGAGGCTATGAGGATGGACTGATGTCCAGTCATAGCTAGCCTGCATTCCGTGGCTTCCATGTTGGTATGCAGAGTAGAAATGGGCGAGCAGTGAAGTGTCTTCTTGTAATAAATGGGAGGTTCTCGCTTGCCCTCGTCATCCTCTCCAACGTGCCGGAGGCAAAAGCCATCTTCCGGCAGGTACGCACAGTGAGTGACCTGTTGAGAGTGAGGGTCGAGCCCCCACATAGGCGCGGGTTCCCGGCGCAGTGCCACCACTGCCAGCTATATGGCCATGCGGCGGTCAACTGTTCCGCCCCACCCAAGTGCGTTAAGTGCCTTGAACCCCACAACACTAAAGAGTGTCCTCGGCCCAAAGGCGCCGGATCCCCAACCGCGTGCGTCCTGTGTAAGCAAACAGGCCACCCGGCACACTACAGAGGCTGTCCCTGCGCACCTCATCCTCGCCCCAGTAGGCAAGCTCCACCGCCGGTCAATGACCGTTCATATCCGGCACTCTATCAACGAATGCTTACCGGCAGCCGCTCCGTCCGTTTTATACAAGCAAAACGAGCGCCACCGCAGGTGCAATGGCGCAGGTGTGCTGTGCACGTGTTGTTTACAAGAATTCTGTCTAGCTACACCGACACTGCCGCACGTGCAATGGTGCACTTGCCGTCACGTTTTAGAAACGATTCCACTTCTCACTCGTTAACAAACCCCGCTTACTATCAGGACCCCAATTACATGACAATACCAATGTATGCAGACCAACAGCATCACTACCCATCTCAATGTACACAGGGCAGCCTCTCAGCCGCCCGTGCGACACTTTATACTGTCAAAACAAGTGGGAGACCACCACTCCTTCATTTGCTCATTTTCTCTTCCACTTTTTTTACCCTCTTTCCCAACACTATATTATTTATATGTATGGAGGTACTATATTATTTATATGTACCTTCGATTTGCCGACGATATAGTCCTTATGGCAGAATCGCTGGAGGACCTAAGCACTATGCTCAATGACCTCAATAGTGTTTCCCAACGGATAGGTCTTAAGATGAACATGGACAAAACAAAGATCATGTTTAATGTCCATGTCACACCTATGCCGGTAGTTGTTGGGAACACTAAGCTCGAAGTTGTTGACGAGTATGTTTACCTGGGACAAATAGTCCGACTAGGTAAGTCCAACTTCGACCGAGAGGTCAATCGACGGATTCAACTCGGCTGGGCAGCGTTCGGGAATCTACGACACATCTTCTCGTCAGACATACCTCAAAACCTTAAAACGAAATTGTACAACCAGTGCGTGTTGCCAGTGATGACTTACGGAACTGAGACGTGGTCCTTCACTGCTGGCCGTATGAGGAAGCTCAAGGTCGCTCAGCGAGCTATGGAGAGGGCTATGCTCGGAGTTTCTCTGCGTGATAAACTCAGAAATGAGGATATCCGCAGTAGAACCAGAGTGACCGACATAGCCCAACGGATTAGTAAGCTGAAGTGGCAATGGGCCGGCCATATAGCTCGAAGAACCGACAACCGATGGGGAAGAAAGGTTCTCGAGTGGCAGCCTCGTACCGGCAAGCGAAGTGTAGGGCGTCCCCCCACTAGATGGAGTGACGACCTGGTAAGATATGCAGGAAGTCGATGGATGCAGGTGGCTCAGGACCGTGCTTTGTGGCATTCTTTGGGGGAGGCCTATGTTCAGCAGTGGACTTGTGAAGGGCTGTAATGATGATGATGATGGAGGTAACTTTACTTACTAACCTACTTTTAAAAAAGACTGTCGTTCTCCACTTTATCATAGAATAAATAGTAGTATTACGTAACTTTACGCACATCGTTAAGGATAAAAGGGTGATGTTATATTTCGCCCTTGGACTTTCATTCTAAATAAACCTAGCAAGCTAACAGCATAGCAAAGTGGCGAAGCAATCAGCTTTGTAGCGGTTTCTAACGGTTGCCGTTGAGCAATCAGTTTCAAAATAGGAGGTTCAGATGCCTGGGTGATCAGTAATCGATTGCTGAAAACAGAATTTGAAAATTCGAAACCGTTCTCGAGATAATCGTGGGACAGACGGACAGACGGACAGACATCGTGAAATCAATAAGTGACTTCGCAAGCTTCGCCACTTAATAATTGGATTCACATTCTTATTTTTTATTTCGTCTTTATTAGTCCGTAACTGTCCTAGACGTGTTTTTTTGGGTTTTTTTTTCAATAAGTTTGGCAAGCGGTTAATCCGCATACTACTTACTAAGTCTCGCACCATTGACACCGCTCCCCGTCGCGTCGCCGGTCTAGATATGACATGAAGCAAATAAGATATTGTATACGTAATGATTTGTCTTCTATTCAAGGACAAGAGGATTTTTTAGCCTTCCCCACATTGACTCCTTACGATAGAACAGCGATAAAACAGTTATTTTTTTATGAAATATGAGTGACAAACGAGCACACAGTCTTCCTGACGGTAAGTGGAAGCTGTGACCCATAGACATTTACATCGTTCTTAAGTTAAGAATAAATATGCAAATGCGATGTGGGATGCCTCATTTCCAGTAATAAGGTTCTCCGGTTCTCTAAGCTTAAGCTTCTATTTTACGCTGGTATTCTGTGTTAACGTGGTGCTTCCAACACCTAATTGTAAGTAATCCTCTCAGGAGTACATGTAGAAACAGGCAGTATCGCCAAGATCTTTAAAAGTTTGTGAATGCTTAGAAATATGCCCTGGTTGCATTCTCCGAGAGCTTCAATAGCACATGTTGGTCGATCTAGTTTAGATTCTTCCACCCATTTTATCCGCCACATGTCTAATTCAGTTTTTACAAAGTCCCATTTCAAATAATTTTTATAGAGCTCAAAGTAGTTTTCTTGAAAATTTTGAATAATTTGTTCTTTGCAATACACACACGGAATTAAAATGTTGAGAGATGATAATGTGGCTTTGATTTTCGAATCTCGACTGAAGCTGATCACGGAAATCATCCAAAAGTGGAATCATTATAGTAATTCTTAAGTTTCAGGATCTTTTGTGTTGTAGTTTGTCCTATGCTCTTGGCGTGACGTTATTCGCGGAATTTTCATTTCCTCGTTTACAGTACTGAGCAAATTCTGTGCATTCTTGGAAAGTTCAGCAAATTTTGAATCAATATTTTGGCGAACATCTTCAATACTCTTTATAATTAAACCAACATGTTGTAAAGCTGCAGCCAAATCGCATAGGGGAGATTGAAGTATTTTGCAGTGTCAGTGTGTACGGGCACAACATTTCTAAGCAACATAAACTTATAACAAAATCATTTGAAATGACTGATGTCAGAAAAGAATTAGCCTTTGACGATGTTTCGGAATCCATGTCAGTGCTTAAGTCGTCTAGTGTATCAACAATAGCTTTATAAATTTCTTTAAATCTTAACAACCCAACATGATTAAAAAGAAGTATAACTTCGCTTTAATGCTGGTGGCAAACAGTTCGAACATTTGCTATAATGTTAATAACTTAATAAATTACACGTGAAACTGTTTGTACCATTTGTTTTGAAATATTAAACATTTTTCAAGAACTAATACTTTTATTACACCCGACCGTCATTTGGCTCCTGTTAAGAAATAATAGGCCCATATTTTTTATAACTTGTTTTCCTAGAGTATTATACCATTTTGGAATGTTGGTTAGTTGCGTCAATTTTTAAAAAAACTTGCCATACTAGTGTTCATACTTTTTTTTTACACCACGATAATTTAAATTTGGTTAAAAGTAAAAGTCTTCAAAAAATTTAGTGAATAAAATAAGTTTCATTAATTTTCATGATAAAACAAGAGTTATTTTGGAGTTTTTAAGAATTGTGGTAGATAGCAGTACTATTCAGGTTGCCTATAAAAAAAAAGAAAAAAATATTTAAAAAATTGTGGTCATGGTAGTGAAAAATATCATAAACAGTCTCAATTTCTGAAGAATTTCATTTTTTTTTATATAACTTAAAATATAATTGGGATATATATTTTTTTCTTTTTTTCCCCGATTAGTCCGGGGCAGGTCTATCCTCCGGTGTTGGCTTATCGTTGAATTTTGGGACACGTTGTATGTATATATATATATTAATTTGCCAGCATCCGATAACAATGTGGGTGTCTTCAAGGCAAGAGTAAATAAGCCATTTTCGGCTACATCATCACTTACCATTATGTGGGACAGTAGTCAAGCACTGCCTTATAGTAACAGTTTATATAAATATGTTACGACCAAGGCTATTGTAAATAATAAACTAACATAAACTTAGATTGAGTTATGATCGTAGGTTACATTTTATAATGCTACGCTAAAAAAATGATAGAAAAACAAGATTTGTAATTGTAAAAAAATATTACTAAAACTACTTATAACTTGATGATACTTAGGTTGCGTGTATTCGAGTTATTCATAGCAAAAACATGGTATAGCCGATTACCACCAGCAGCTTACTCATAAGGTGCGGCAATTAATTAGGGGTATTCAGATTATTTATAACGGATTAGTAAGGTGAAGTGGCAATGGGCCGGCCATATAGCTCGAAGAACCGACCGATGGTGAATAAAGGTTCTCGGGTGGCAGCCTCGTACTGGTAGGCGAAGTGTAGGGCGACCCCCTACTAGATGGAGTAACGACCTGGTAAGACATGCTTGTGAAGGGCTGTAATGATGATGAATGATGAAATTTATTCGGATCAAGATGAATTTTATTGCAGATGAACATTATGTCGAACATAAGCTACCCTAGCTTATGTCGAACATAAGCTAGGGTATAGAGAACAATTATAATTAAAGGCTGTGCTGAATTCCATCTTTAACCTCAGAGATAAAGCATCTGTAGAGTGTCTACTATATTTGAAGTTGACTGGTGTCCAAAGACTGCAATACTTACCATTAGGTGGACTTTACCCAAGTTCATTTCTCACTTCAGTTTTATAAAAATACACAAGTTTAGCCAGCTAATATTATTTAACAAGATTAGTCGTAACATACATATATATACGTATAGAAATTTTCTATCGTAAGCTGATTCATATACATCAAATAAGAGGACAGCTCGATACTGTCTCATACCGCACTTCAACCTGTACTCAACCGACAGAGTACTAATTCCTCTCACACGGTCCTCGTACCAATACCTAAGGAGGGAATCGCCCTTTCACTTATCATCGTGTGGGTGTCCTAACGGGAGACAGAGGGAAACTGTAACAGGAGATGGGCAAAAGTATCTTTCTGAATAACATATCAAAACCATAAATACAATACAATACAATA
Source organism: Parnassius glacialis (assembly GCA_033319125.1). Taxonomy (NCBI): domain Eukaryota; kingdom Metazoa; phylum Arthropoda; class Insecta; order Lepidoptera; family Papilionidae; genus Parnassius; species Parnassius glacialis. The sequence continues at coordinate 32,523,845 of JAVANC010000028.1, read as the reverse complement.
ACTTTTTTTCAGGCATCAAGGACTTAAAAATTAAGAACATTAGCCCATAGCAATAGATACCTTAACCTAAAGATATATATAAAATATAGACATAACACTATTTAGGGAACTTTTTTCTTTGGCGCGTCCCTGTATCGGCGAAACACTACCCCAGAGGGCCAGAAATCGGGAGCGAGGAATGTCTCTTTGTTTTGCAGGAATCTGGAGTACATAGGATTTGAACTTTGTTGACCTATTAGACTCCAGACGCTGCAAACGTAAAGAGATCGGCTCCTAAATGCGGCATCGGCTTCGTTCTTCCACGAAACGCAGGACGTCTTCTCCCGACGTACTTTTGTCCAAACGGGAGATGTAGAGTTGTATGGTTGGCTCCACAGCACGCAGAGTTGTACTCGCGTTTATCTTGGCGGTCCCACGCTGGTTACAAACGGGTCGCGACCGACGTCTCTTCTCAACAAGAGTAAACCCATGCTTATCAATCGTGTCTTGGGTCACCACTGGAACTGATTTTATTTCCACATTCTTCCGCTTTCGACCACAAGAGGGTGCCGGTTGTAAGGATTTTCGGGCATCATCCGCAAATGTCTTCCCTTGTTTTGAGGTTGGCTTCGGCGGAGGAGTACCAATGGGTTCAGTCAAGGGTTGAGGTGGTGATGCAATGACAACCGAGGTCGCCCTAGTTTCTCGGTCATCAACCCGCTGACAGACGGTATCGCGTGACGGAGTCGCAATCATCGGTGAAATATGACTACTATTACGGTTACCGCGTGTCGTATTTACATTCTGCGACGGCGGTGAATTTGCAGATGTTGCAATTATGTTGCGCAACATATTGACTTCGTTCCTCAGCTCTGTTGCGGCTCATTCCGATTCCTCAAATTTGGAACGGATGTCGGTAACATTTTAACAGTGGTAGAGCCACGCGGCAGCTTTTGCTGTCGCACGGATGGGCCGGCTCGAACCGGGGTGGTACCACGACCTCACAGAAAACCATCGTGAAGTAGAGGTTTACCTCTGCGTTTCGCTTGGTGAGTGCAGGTGGCCGGAGGCTCTTTTTACTGGAAATGAGGCATTCCATCTTAGTCCTCACGGGTGGCAACGCATCTACATTTTGATTTGTAATAGAGGATAGATGTAGATGTCTATGGGCCGCAGCAACCACTTACCATCAGGTGGACTGTGTGCTCGTTTGTCACCCTTATCCTAAAAAAAAACAACATCGGCTCTCAACGTGGTGATGTCTTTCAACAATCTGGTGACGTCTACGTGATCGAACGTCACGGGAGGCAGCTTGTTGAGATCACGCGCGACGAAAGTTGGGATGTCATCAGGGTCGGTTTCATTGAACAGCCTGAAGATGTCTTGCAGGTCTTTCTTACCGCGTCCTTCCCTGTGACGTGTGATAAGACTGATTTGGATCACTGCTGAATCTGCTAACACCTTCTTCGCTTGGATAATCTCGTCCTCGGTGAAGCTTGTCATCAGTATCTGCTCCAGAGACACCTGGTCCATGACGTCCAATTTTTGTTGGACAAAGGCCAGGAACTCGTGGATTACGACGGTTTCGGAGCGTTTAGTTTGCGCAGTAGGTATGCTTACACTACAAAAATACTGTAGGTTCGGCAATAGAGCCATCACGTCATTATGAAGCGACTGCACTAACCGGTAGTAAAATTGCGACCTAACGCAATAAAAAGAACGACGAATAAAACACTGCGGTTGCCAAACCCGTACGAAAAGCAATGCAATTATGGCAAAAAAAAACCCAGAAGGCATTCTATGGGATTTGATAGGCTAATATTGATGATGATCTAAGGAGTGAATTGGATATGATTGGCGCGACTGCGTTCTTTGACTATTTCTAGGTATAGATTGTATGAGAACAACAGTACGATTGTGTTATTCTGGTGGGTATTACTCCGCAAATGCGTTTTTTTTATTATAGTAACATTTTATAACCTCAAATATTTATTAATATAAAAAAATATCGTCTGTCTTTTTTTTTGCGCCCAGAAACAATTGAAAAGGGCTACCCTCCGGAAAGCGAGGAAGGGAGGTAGTGAATGATCCAAGCATACCACGACAGCCGGCTGTCGTGATTATGTGGGACTCACTGCGACTAACCTAACCTAACCTAAATGACTACCCACTAAACACCACCTGTGAGACTGGCATTGGCTTATGAGGCCTTTCTGCCGAAACGGAAGCCACCCTCTTTAGGGAAAAGCGGGCGCAGGCGGTGACGAGACACTAAGGGGGAGCCTAACTAAGGCAAATTAAGAAGAGTCGGCCTGAGCCGCCAGGAGGCAGTTCAGGTCGACCGAAAGCTTGTTTGACGGGTCCGAGAGTTTCTCGGTCTTCGAACTCGATAGAGAGAGGGAAGTGGGGCTGCATAGGAAGCTGCCTCACGAATGAAGTGATTAGAGTAAGACTCTGAGGCTTTGAAGAAGTTCTCAGTGTTATCAGAAATTGCTGGACTGTGGGGAGCTCCAAGTCTCGATGGAGGTCTGCGTTACGGCCTTACGGACGTAGCAGGGTGCGTTCGTAGCTCGACGACAGAAGAGGTTTTGATTTGGAGTTCGTTAATGATTTTGGGATTAGCGTGGGCACTCAAAATTAAAACTTATGTAACACAAGAGTAAGGTTATTCCTAATAGCAACTGTGTATGATGTACGTATGCACTAGGGTATCAGAGTTGCCTCTCACAGAACCAATTTGACCGAAAAATCATAAAGTAAAATCTATTCTCTTTTTCTATTTCAATTGTTTGTTGAATAAGTCATCATCATCATTATCATTACAGCACATTACAAGTCCACTGCACTAAACATAGGCATCAAATAAGTAATACCATGTTATAATTATGTCTGTGGCTATATGATTGTGTATGTTATTACAAGCCTGCTGTTATTTCTCTAAACATGAGTCTCATCGACTTTTATATATTATGTCAAAAATCTTTCCAAGATTACCTAATTAGAGATATTGAGACAGCTGATTAAGAATATATTATATTGCAAGTCTTGTTTTATAAGTTTGTATAGTATAGTACCATAGGTAACTAATTACCTACACTATGTTAAGAATCTCTTGTTTGTTACCTCTTCATTTTCTTATTTGTGTACATCTGTTAGCTTAACCGATTCGTAGCGGCACCGATTTTCGACAACTTTTAGCTGTGGCGGCGAACAAATATTTCATGACACGCTTGGCGTGTCATGCGCCACAGACAGCCATCAGCCATGTGTAAAAGTAATGTTCTTTTTTATGGTTTTTTTTTTCTTGTTTAGACCTAATTAAGTTTATTTGACATCAAACATCAGTTACAAACGCAAGGATACTTGTTTTTAGTGGGTAACTACGTGTTTTTCTGTTTTTTCTTTGAAATTGAGAGTGACTTTTTATGCAGAGATTACAAACCATTTGTACTATTTTTTTGTTTTATAAAAAAATCATTTATATAAGTAGGTACAGCTAAATCACCCTGGAAAACCTTGGTCCTTATTAAATTAAATTTTCACCTAATAATAACATTTGTAAATATGAAACAATCAAGATCCTCAATTTGAAAAAAAATAAGGTTCACGATTCATTGATATTTACAAATGTTAAATATTATTTAATGTTATACAAATGTAAAAGTAAAGTCGATCTGAAAACGTCTAATTAGTAAGAATAGCAAAACAAGTGTTTTCAAAAGGGAACAAACGCCGGCGCTATACGGCGGCGGATTGACAAAAGACTATTTATTAGCGAGCTTTTTTTATGCATGAACGGTTTCAAACTGTTTCAAGCAAAAATAAACCTTATACCATATCACAAGAGCACATGGTACTTCGTAGGTCTATTCGGTCATATGATAGTAATAAGACGGCGGTTCAACAATTTTAAGCAAAATTAAACAATAAGACAAACGCATTGTTTTTTTTAACAGGAAACTTGTTTTCCAGAAATTTATTTACAAGTCAAGTTTGTGAGCGATCGCAATTAGTGCTATTATTTGTTACTTATTAGACTATTTTTCCACAACATGATTTAAAACCCACAAAGTAAAAAGAGTACCATGTACAAGCTAAAAAAAGGTTGTCAATCCCTAAAATTTCAAATTTTCAAAATATCCAGAAACGAAGCCGTAGGCATGAACTACTTACAAAATAATGAATATTTTGTTCTGGATAAATTTTCCAAAAACGCAATTTGAGCGAGTTATAACGATTTTCAAAAAGACACGACTCGTGTGTAATACGCCACACACAAAAGTAACATATGGCACGCGGCGTGCCATTCGCACTGAACTGGTTAAGTTACTACTAATTAACCAATTCGTTTATTAAGCTACCGACAGATTAAAATTAAATAAATTTTGTTGTCTCCACATTACACCATGTTTTTATCAACATCCTCACAAAGTCATCTACACACAAACAATCCCTGCTTAATTCATTTTTATTGTAGTACATCAGGTGAAGCTCTTATTTTAAAATATAAAGTATGTGAGTAAACTAAATCGAATTGCAATTTAAGTGTTGATTTCACTAATGAAAATATTGTGAGGCACCAACCAGCATAATGTCTTAAAAATTAAAAAAAACTTTCGAGGACACATTCAACTGTTTTTCATAATTTTTCTGGCTTTATGCTTATACAGTAATAATAAAAGATGGGATTAGATTACAACAACACTCATAGATCTAAAATCAAACATTTGTGTTTTGAACAAATGTGAAAGACAATCAATGGCTGAGATCCAAACCATGGATTTGCAATACAGTGGCCAAGTGTTCCATGTACCTTTAAAGTAATAAAAATGCAACACATTTACACAAGACAACTTTATTGTTAACTTGTGCACATTTTCCACTTAACCTAGAAGAAACAGTCAAGTTCTACTTCAGAGGAATGAACCTCGAACTGTGTGTGGCACCAATACCGGGCCTACCGTGCTTGACAGGTTTGTATGTTACGGAGAACTCGCCGAGGTAGTGGCCAATCATCTCGGGCTTGATTTCAACCTGAAATTGAGATAAGAAAGTTAGCTGGTGAAAAGTGCACTCAAAACCAATATGCATATGAAATGAAAAACTTTATTTGTCGTTTTTAACATCAACATTTTTTTTAAATCTGTTACTACTGTGTCATATGACATTCTTTTGAAACTGCAAATTATATCGGTTATTCATTTGTAGACTTTCATCACAATTGGCTCTACCATTTTAAAGATTAGCCCTTACAGATAGATGTGCAGAAAATTGAAAAATTGATTATAAAACCATTTTTAAATTTTCTTTATAGCGTGCAAATAATACCCTGAACTCAATACAATGCAGTCAGTTTGACATTACAGATGGACTTCAATTTTATTTATATGTATAGAGCAGGGAATCCCAACCAGTGGTTCGCAAGAGCTTAAATATGGTCCGCGAAAGATGTAAACATTTTACCAACCTATTCGTTTTAAATAGCAGATTTATTATTTTCTCATTACGCAGGCAATGCAACACCACTCGTCACGTTAGTAAGTACCTACTAGCTTTTACAATAAATACACAAACAATACTGTAAGTGAATGCTTTTTTTCAGTTTATTATATAATTATGTTAAATGCTGATTATAATTTTTTGTTTATTTTTTTTAATCACCTTGTGGTCCCTGCTCACTACAAAAAAAAAATCAGTGGTCCCTGCTCACTACAAAAAAAAATCAAAGTGGTCCCTGGTCAAAAAAGGTTGGCAAACGCTGGTATAGAGATTTTGATTTCCAGTTAGTAGAACACTAAATGTGGACAAATTTGTCCAATAGGATATTAAAACGACCTTACTTTATTTAAGGTATATGGTTTTGATGCATCACCAATATTTTATGTGGTAGAGCCACTTTGCAGCTATAACATGCAGTAGGGCCTCAATAATCCGAACACACACAATTTACACCCTGTTTGGAATTTGGATTACAGTATGTACATATTTTAAAAAGGGTTTTTAAAAAACTTTTTAACAAAAAAATGAAACTGGCGAAAAAACTAAAAAGCAAAAAATAATAAACCTTTTTATTTAACCTTAATAACTAAGTTCTTAAACTAATTTAAGTATACCTAAGTATATATTTTTGCAATTATTTTGAGTTTTTAATTAACCTTAATAACTAAGTTCTAAAAGTAATGTAAGTATACCTAAGTAATTTTGAGTCGGCGCCAAACAAGCAAATTAATTAATTATGTAAAGCGTGATGCGCGGCATTGTTAATTTGATTTGGTTATTTCTTTAAATTTAAGGTAATTTACTGGTCTTTGTTCAGCGCTACTGGTTGTTGTTTAGCGCCGACTCGAAATTACTTAGGTATACTTTAATTAGTTTTAGAACTTAGTTATTAAGGTTAATTAAAAACTCAATTTTTAGGTTTTAAGGTTAATTAAAAAAAATTTTTTTGTTAAAAAGTTTTTATTTTATAATTTTTCGTGGCTATAATCTACTAATTACTACATGCTTAATTTTTGAATACTTTCAAATTAGTTACCTACCTTACTATAGCTATTAACTGTTATATAATCCTACTTTTACTATTATTATATTATTATTATCTAATCCCCGCCCCAACCCCACCCGCACAGGTGAGCGTATATTCTACTTAGTTAAAATTCTTCTAAGCAAATTTTTAATTTCAGTATTTTGTCTTTATTTTATTTATTTATTTTTTTTCTTTATAGGATAAGAGTGACAAGCGAGCACACAGTCCACCTGATGGTAAGTGGCTACTGTTGCCCATAGACATCTACGTCTATCCTCTATTACAAATCAAAATGTAGATGCGTTGTCACCCGTGAGGACTAAGATGGAATGCCTCGTTTCCAGTAAAAAGGGCCTCCGGCCACCTGCACTCACCAAGCGAAACGCAGAGGTAAACCTCTACTTCACGCTGGTTTTCTGTGAGGTTGTGGTACCACCCCGGTTCGAGCTGGCCCATCCGTGCGACAGCAAAAGCTGCCGCGTGGCTCTACCACTGTTAAAAATTTTTGTTAAAATTTTGTGTAATTGATAACTTAATATTTTAATTACCAAAGATTGCAATAAAATTATTACTTAATTCTTTTTTTGCTAGTACCTACCTAACAAAAAAAAATGAAATAAATTTACATTTCATTATCCTTTGGTAACTTCAAAAATGGTATACCTATCTGAATCCTTTTGTTTACTCATTATGCATCTATCCCCACAACAATTATAGTAGGAATGAAGTTTTGCCAATATAATTTTAGTAATAGATAGGTAATATACATACATATATATTATTCTTAAATTACATTAAAACTTTGTCAACTATTTTATCCTTCAATTAAATATACTACTAAACTAAAACTAAACACTATTTTGACAAGCATTTACAAAAAACAATTAGGTAATTATTTCACGCAGGTAGCAAGAGTGACAGAGGCCAGCCCATCAGGTGGACTAAGTGCTTGTTTGTCACCCTAATTGTATAGAAAAGCCTCATTAGCACACTATGATGTCATCATTAGCAAAATTTTGGTGAAATAATATATGAACTACTTACTTAGATACAAAAAACCTTATGTATATAGGCATAGGAGTCAAAGAATTAAAGAGCCATCAAATTGTGTTAGTATTTCAGGCTGATTTCTGCACAACATTGTACCTATTATTAATCATGTAAAAAAAGATACACAAACCTGATTGAATGTCTTTCCATTGTAAATACCAACAATAGATCCAACCATCTCTGGGACAATGATCATGTTACGCAGATGGGTCTTGACGATTTCTGGTTTCTCATTAGGAGGAGCTTCCTTCTTTGCGCGGCGCAGTTTTTTAACTAGAGCCATTGGTTTTCGTTTTAAGCCACGGGCGAATCGCCTGCGAGCTCGCGCATGCATCAACTCCATGAGTTGCTCACTGAAAAACATTTTTTTATTGTTATTTTAATGATATACCGGTAAATATTTTGATCGCAGAGTCATTATATTTTATACAGGTTTATATTAAGGGTCACATCAGAGGTTATACTCTTCTACTTCAATATTCTAATTGAACTACTACTCATCAGGTAATTAGACAATTAAAGTAATTCATAAATAATAAAAACACTCACTTGGGCATATCAAGTAGTTGATCAAGATCAACGCCTCGGAAGGTAAACTTCCTGAAGGTACGTTTCTTCTTGAGGGTTTCATCAACCTGTAAAATGTTATCATTATCACTGATAAAAAATAAACACACAACAGTAACAAATATCAACCGTACAGAAAAACAGCGTCCTCGCAATATAGATCCAACACACGATTAATCTAATACCATAAGATTAAATCATAAAATAGCAAACACAAACCTCAGCCATGTTTCAATCCGTAAACAGAACCAAATGAAAGAGCGAAAGAGATAACCAATCTGTCATTTGCACTTCACGTTCACGATTTAACTTGTCATTGTCATTGTCAAATTTAGGGATGCAAACAATATATCGATGTTTCACAAAACAGATACATCGTTTATAATCATCATGGCACTACACTTCGTTGTAAAAGCCAGGGACTTATTATACAACTAGCTGTTCCCTGCGACTTCGATCGCGTGTTAGGGTTTTTATTTTTTTGCGCGGAACTCTAATTCTTTTTCTAAATTAAAAATAGCGTATTATAGTGTTGATTCAGAAAAAGTAACTTTTACTCCTTTTGATATCAGCTATCTGCCAGTGAAAGTCTCGTCAAAATCGGTCCAGCCGTTTCGGAGATTAGCCGGAACAAACAGAGAAACACACAGACAGACAAAAATTTTAAAAATTGTATTTTAGTTATAAGTACCGTATTTACTTTCATATGCATTTAGTAAAAAGCTGTAATTTTGACATTACAAACAGACACTTCAATTTTATTTATTTGTATAGATATAGATAGAAAAGCTAATATACGCGAAAATATTACACAAACAGGAATGAGCACTGGTAACAGAAAAACTAGCAGACCGATATATTAATCACCGAGGCTGTTTGTCTCTTTCTATTAAGTGACGAAACATTTTTTTTATTACGCAAACGTTGGCAAAAGTTTGTTAAATATTTAATAATATAAGTAATTTGTACCAGCACGAATAAATTTTGACTTGAGTATTACGAATAATTGTAAACGCAAGTTAACTTATCGAAATTACGGTCCTATGCATTCAGTCTATTTTGGTGTAATTTAATGCAATACACAGCATATTTCAGTCTTCAGTTTAAATACATAATGCTGCAAACTAATATTTTTGTTTCAAAATTCACACGCCTTTATTAGTGCTAGGGCTACTGATGTAGGAAGTAGTCCGTAGCTAATGGCTAAACTCTCCAATGGCATACGAGTATCTCATGAGAGCTGCACCTCAATTAACTACTGCGTAACAAATTCGGGATCGTTTTGGCAATACAAAAATATCCATTTGGCTTCATATGTTTGAAAAAATTTAAACACACAGTAAATAAAGTTATAAAAGAGATTGTTATTCTAAGTGTACTACACAATGATGGCTAATAAAAACATGCGTGAGTACCGTGGAACACTTGGTTGGAACGAAGTTCCTTTTGTAGTATATTATTATTTATAAACGTATTATATTGTTAATTCAGAAATACAAATAAATGAATTACTAGCGTCTATTAAAATGAAGCGTTATTAAAATAAAATAATATTTATTTCATGGTAAGATAAGAAAAAGTGCGAGGCAAATGGATATTATTCAATGTCGCTTCGTTATATCCGCCAAGGCCGTCTAAACTACGTCAGAAGAATCTTACACTTTATCTCGCCTAGCCCCCATCTGCCAAGATAATTTTCAAACACAATTGCGGCATAAAATATATGATAAAAGTTTCATTTTATAGCAAATAAATGTTACAATCCTTATTTTTATACATGTATGTAGAGCCTAAATTTTAGTGTATTAATAAAATGAAAAGAATATTTTATTTCGACTAAAATTGCTTTGTAATACCAACGTCTACTCCATTCTATAGTTAAAGTCATTTTGTCGAACAAAAATTTATGAACTCTCTAGGTGGTTCATTAATCGGTTAGATACGAAATCGATAATTTTGTCGAACAAAAATTTATGAACTCTCTAGGTGGTTCATTAATCGGTTAGATACGAAATCGATAATCGATTTCGTATCTAACCGATTAATGAACCACCTAGAGAGTTCATAAATTTTTGTTCGACAAAATGACTTTAACTATAGAATGGAGTAGACGTTGGTATTACAAAGCAATTTTAGTCGAAATAAAATATTCTTTTCATTTTATTAATACACTAAAATTTAGGCTCTACATACATGTATAAAAATAAGGATTGTAACATTTATTTGCTATAAAATGAAACTTTTATCATATATTTTATGCCGCAATTGTGTTTGAAAATTATCTTGTGGCGGGGTCTTATCTACTACCAGATTTGAATAAAGGTATTACTTTACTATGCTTGATTAAATCAGGAAACATAAAATATTCGATATTGGTATTAAAAATAATAGCTAGATGAGTCGCGATTATATCTATTATAGACGCAATAAACTTAACGGAAATCCCCCACAGATCTGCAGATTTGTTAATACCAAGTTTTAAAATATTTTAAAATATTATATTGATGATATTTTATGAAATGTAAAATTTTTGTACACCCATTTACATTTTCTTTAAGTAGAGACGAATTCAGTGACTTAGTAGTTAAGATCGGAATATCAGTAAAATATTTTTCAAAAACCATTGCAACAACCTGATCTGATTCAGTTAATATGTTGCTAAAAAAAGCGGTAGTTTAAATAAAGCTTTTAAAAAAAAAGCGGTAGTTTGAATTGCGAGAGTTGGCCTTACCAATTTCACAATTAATTTTACTCCACGTCATTTTAATATTATTAGAAGCCGTCTTAATTTTGTTGCTGAAATGCAAAGATTTGGCTATGGAGCACAATCTTTTAAATCTTTATATATAAAAAGTACGTGTCACGTTGTTTGTCCGCGATGGACTCCTAAACTACTGAACAGGTTTCATTGAAATTTTGCACACTGTGTGCAGTTTGGTCCAACTTAAAAGATAGGATAGCTTAGCAATTTATAGTCGCAATACAATATTATTTTATTGAAAATTATTTGCCTATTATTTGACAGTCACAATTTTTTGTTAACTCCAAACGATTCTGTCAGATGACGATATCTGTTGATTGGATTGAGTAAATATTCAATAGATGGCGCATGTTAAAAATACAAACGTTTAATATAAGCTACAATTTAGTAGTATAACCACCACGTGTTGCTATAAGTATTCAACAGATGGAACCGATTTCAATGAGATTTTGCAGACTGTGTGCAGTTTGGTCTTGGACTTGAGAGATAGGATAGTTTTTATCCCGATAAGTGACCCTCAATTTTTTTATTGCTAATTTCTGGAGTTTTTTTGGGAAAGCAAATGGTCGTTCGGAAAGGGCAGAACAACGTCTGCCTGGTCAGCTAGTATTATATATATATATATATATATATATATATATACATCGATAGATCGTTCTTTATAAATATCAATATTTGTTAAAATAGAGTAGAACCATACCTTGGAGTATTAACATCTTTGAGTATTTGTTATAAGTAAGCTATAGAGCGCGCGTTAGCGAGTATGAACAGTAAGTACTTCTTATTAGTTTGCGGAACAGTAAGCACGAGTGTGAAAAGTCTCGAAATGGCAACGACGACGAAATGTAACGCGCGTTAATTTTTGCTCTTGAAGGTATTTATTTGAATTTTACGTTACCATAGTAAAATGTGCAATGCTAAGCTGTAAAATCGATTCACGGAAGAAAACTAAAAAAAACAATGATATTCCTTATTAACATTATTTCTTTCGTGATAATTATAATATAATTATAGTATTGAAATATAAGGTAGTTTGTATTCCTAACGCATATGAATCAATGTCTAAAATAAAATTTTTGAATAGGTTTTTTTATAGGTACATAATAAATGTAAATAGGGTTAAAATACTTTCCTAATTTCGAAAAGCAGTGGATTGTTAAATAAATGGATGATAGCAATAAAAGTCCCAACTGGGAGCCCAACATCATGAGTTCCGCTTGTTTCATCCTTTTTATTGCGTCTTTTTGAAAGCAAGAGTGGATTGCGCAAGATGGTTAAAGCTGCAATACCAGAATTTAAATTTAAAGTAAATGATACGGCCTGCGGCTGCCTAGCTAATAGTAGTATCCACCTAGGCCCATCATAGGAAGACCCTACAGGCAGATACAGGTCGGGCTTTTGGCCAAAGTGGAAATTTCTAACAGAAACACACGAGGGGAAAGGTCACTACGATAAAGGCACTCACCTGCTCCAGGAGCGTAGACGATTCTCCTAGACCGGCCCGGCTGATGACAGTGTCGTGAGTGTATGTGTAATTGTATGTGCGTGTATGTTGACGGGCCCCGATCTGGATGACGCAATGCCGTCCGGGAGAAGGTATGCGCTGGTATCCCTGGAACTCTCCCCTTTTGGAGGCACTCTTCCTGGTTTGTCACGAAATGGGACAGCTACACGTAGTACTTCAGAGGTAAATCACTATTATAGTTGCACAATAATTTAACCGAGTTAGTACGAGTAGGTCCTAATGAACGATACGGTTCTCGCAACGATTTACGCGGATTGATACTTTAGTAACAAGTTAGGCGCGGAAAACGTCAGTATAGCTCGCAAGAAATTCTACAATGAATGTCGCGAAGTCCGATACCGCCGCGTCAGCCGGCCGGGGGGAGGGGAAGGTGTCCTTGATATCCAGGCCAAGCGCTCGCGTTAAAGAATACGTTTCGAAGGTAAAATATTCTAGCCTAAACAAACCCCCGCCCCGGACATAAGGCATTAGGTCCGCGAGTAGATTGGCAAACGGGACAAGGTCGCGACGGCACGTTGCAAGACCGAATCTCCGACCAAAACCTCGGCCACTCTAGACACCCCATCCGCTCCATACGACAACTTAACAATGCACCCACGGCGCCAATACAAAGGTAGAGCGTTTGGTTCTTTAATCAACACGAGGTCTCCCACCCGAGGAGGCTCCGTCTTGTCAGACCACTTAACGCGCTGCTGCAAAAGATGTAGGTACTCCAGAGACCATCGGTGCCAAAAGCGTTGAGTCATCTGTTGCAGCAGGGCAAACCTGCTAAGCCGTGAAGCGCTCGTTTCCCTGAAGGGGTACTCGGGCAGAGCGTTAAGAGGCTGGCCAATCAGGAAGTGTCCCGGGGTTAGAACTTCCAATTCATTCGGGTCGGAGGAGAGGAGACAGAGGGGCCGAGAGTTGAGTACCGCCTCAATTTTACAGAATACAGTGGCGAGCTCCTCAAATGTCAAAATAGCTTCACCAATAACGCGACGGAGATGCGTTTTTGCCACTTTAACCACCGCCTCGAAAATACCGCCCCAGTGGGGACACGCCGGAGGGTCGAATTTCCACTGGATGCCCCTTTTTGACATAGCATTTCCTAAATAAGTCCGGTGGCTGGACAGAAATTCGACGACCTCCTTTAGATACCTATCCGTGCCCTTATAATTCGTCCCGCAATCCGACCAGATCAAGTCCGGCAAACCGCGCCGCGACACGAAACGGCCAAGCGTGGCCAAGAAGGCTTCCGTACTGAGGGCGCTTACCAGTTCCAAGTGAACGGCTTTAGTGGAGAGGCACACGAAGACGCAAAGATAGGCCTTATATGAAAGCGCGTTACGAAGGTTAGAGGACTTGACGAGGAAGGGGCCAGCGAAGTCTGTTCCGACCCCAGCGAATGATCGAATGGCCCTGACGCGGTCGGGCGGCAAGTCACCCATCAGAGGCTGCGATATGGGGGCCTTCAGTTTATAACAGGGGATGCATTTAAAGATGACGCTCCGAATGGTGCGTCGGCCAGCCAAAATCCAAAACTCCCGCTGCAAAATAGCCGAAAGAGCGTTACACCCAGCGTGGGCATTCTTAACATGGTGGTGGGTTACCAGCAACCGGACAAGGGCGCCGTCCTTAGGGAGCAGCAACGGGTGTCAAGCCCCGCACGGCAGTTGAGAGTTTTTCAAACATCCGCCCACGCGCAGCATCCCAGCGTCGTCCAGAAAGAGGTTCAGGCGGGCCAGAGCGCCCTTGATAACGGAGCCACGCTTCAAGTTTTCAATAACGGCCTCAAAATGCTCCGTCTGGACCATACGGGTCCAATGCATCAAAGCTTCCCGACGCTCGCTAGGGACTCTCTGATTGCGTCCAAAACGCAATCAGAGAGTCGGTTGGACGGATCTCTCGAATTGTGGACAAAGCGGCGCAGCCAAGCAGTCACTCCTAAGAGCTTATCGAGAGAGCTGTACCGTTCCAGAAGGGAGAGATCCCGAGTGGGCTTATCCTTGCCCACTCCTACTCGGGCCCGTAGGCCCGGCAAATCGGTAGGTTCGGAATAATTACCCTGGGGCCAGAATGACTGAGGATCAGATAACCAACCGGGACCCCACCACAATGAGTGGTCAACCAGCGCGGGGGCCTCACAGCCGCGAGAAGCGCAGTCGGCGAGATTCAACTCCCCTGGGACATGTCTCCAGTTGAGAGAAGTCTCAGAACTCTGGATTTGAGACACGCGGTTCGCCACAAAGACCTCAAGATTGTGAGGTGCGGCTCGGAGCCAACAAAGTACTATCTCACTGTCCGACCATGCGTAGACGTTGTAGTGTTATACTACTTACATTTCATTGTACACTAATTCTTCATTCTGTTTTGATATTCTGCATTCATGTTTTGCATCACTTTATACTATTTTTTTCATTCTGTTTTTGATTTTCTGCATTTATATTTTGCATCACCTTTATTTCTATAGGATCCTGTAACGTTTTTACACAATAACATATCATTTTACTTCGTATTTTCACACTATTTATCACTTTTAAAATAGCTGTCAATGAAGTCTTACCTTTTATGGTATTTTATTGAATTCTCTGTAACTCTACAATTTCAGGCTTCATGCACGCAGCCGTGCATAAGTTTTTCCTATGTGAATCATATCTCAATTCATACTTAAATGTAATAATTTCTTAATAAAAGTCCAAAAACCAAAAATTGGTTTTTATGACAACTACTATTTATACCGTTGTCATGGCAATTTTTATTCAAATTCGTTACCGATATGATTTTTTATCTCGATATTTTCACATAAATACTCTTTTGCTCTAGGTCATTTACAATAAATTTCCTTTTAATTTAAATAATTTTTCCGTTCTCTCTAGAAAGATATAAAAGCCGAACAATCGGTGAAGAAATTCAGTCTTGCTTCAGTTCTCGTATCGGAAGCATCTTCTAAAGGCCTTATCCCGGGGCCGCTCAGCCCCGGGATCCTGCAAGCCTCTATCCTGCCTGAAGCCACTGGACTCTACGATCCGTTGCTCTGCCTGAAGTCGCCGGATCCTACAAAACGTTGCTCTGCCTGAAGTCGCCGAGATCCCACAAGTCTCTACTCTACCTGGAGTCGCCGGAACCTACAGACCTCTGTTCCGCCCGAAATCACCGGAACCTACAAACCTCTGTCTCGCCTGCAGTCACCGGATCCTGCAGGCCACTGCGCTGTCTGAAGTCGCTGAGGATCCTGCAAGCTCCTGTCTGGGCTGAAGTCGCCGATCCTGCAACCGCCGCATTCACCTGAGGTCGTCCCCTAGAGACGCCCACGCCTACCCACCTACGCCGTGCGTGCTCGTTCCAGGCGCTGAGAGCACGCTTGGGATCTTCGGACTCAGCTACGACATAAATCTTTTTTTTATTACCTTTTTTTTAAAAAAATAATTTGTAAATCACATCATCCATCCTCACATTCATACTCCATTTTTGATATATAAAATTGTAAATACTCTTTTAAAAACTTAAATATATTATTGTCTTGGTCTATTTGGTTGTTTTGCTGATCGTAGGTTAGGTTTTCCTTTTCTTTTAATTGTCGCTTCACGACAGTTTGGCGCCCAACGTAAAAGTCCTCTTTCTCTCTTAATTCTTCACCTTTACTGCGCCTTGTCTAGTTCCTTTTGATTTAATTGCTTTCCCTTTTGTTCTTAACTTACTATTCATCATTCATTTACACATCCTTTTCATATCTTCAAAATTCTAAAACAAAACTTCTTCTAGTTTTTCAACTTATTTGGATTATATTTAGGCCTACATATAACACTTCACTTACATTCATCACTCTAAGTTACATTCATCACTATAATATTTTTTATTCTAGATAACTTAGAGGTACGATTTTTAATAATATTTTTATTTCTTAAACTTAACTTTACACTTTGCACTTTATATTAAATTGTTTTTGAAAGCTGAAGTGAAACAAACCATAACTTTTCTAAACATTTATCAACTGTTCATTTGTATATATGTATAAATATCACCACTTTCACCTTATTATTTCTAAACATTTATTAACTGTTAATTTGTATACATGCATAAATACTTTTCTAAACATTTATTAACTGTTAATTTGTATATATGTATAAATATAACTTGTAATTTGTATATATGTATAAATATCACCATCATTTTCACCTTATTATTTTAATTTCTTTTAATTTGTTTGTTTGCTTGGTGTTCCAGTGTTCTTCAACTTCATAGCGACTAATGCTTGCTTAAGAGTAAGTTCTTTATCTTTATCTTCACTTGGGAGCGGCTAACTACTCCCTTAATTTTCTTCACCTTTATCTTCACCTGGGAGCAGCTGACTACTCCCTTAATTTTTTATCTTCACTTAGGAGCGGTTGACAACTCCTTAAATAAGCCTGAATGTCCTTTCGAAAACACACTTCTAAGAGTGGTGTTTCTTCGACTAATTTTATTTTTTTTTCCACACAGGAGCGGTTGACTACTCCTTAAATAAGCCTTAATGTCATTTTGAAAACACACTTTTAGAGTGGTAGTTATTGAATGTGAACTCCACCCTTACCTGAATGCAGATGATGAATGTAAGAGATAGTATATCTGATTTTGACTGGTGATGTCTGTTTCTGCAAAGCTGTGTTTTTATGGTTTATTTTAGAATGTACATGTCAAAATTTTTGATGAGTCAAAAATTTTCCAGGGTCGGGGGGAAAATGTAGTGTTATACTACTTACATTTCATTGTACACTAATTCTTCATTCTGTTTTGATATTCTGCATTCATGTTTTGCATCACTTTATACTATTTTTTTCATTCTGTTTTTGATTTTCTGCATTTATATTTTGCATCACCTTTATTTCTATAGGATCCTGTAACGTTTTTACACAATAACATATCATTTTACTTCGTATTTTCACACTATTTATCACTTTTAAAATAGCTGTCAATGAAGTCTTACCTTTTATGGTATTTTATTGAATTCTCTGTAACTCTACAATTTCAGGCTTCATGCACGCAGCCGTGCATAAGTTTTTCCTATGTGAATCATATCTCAATTCATACTTAAATGTAATAATTTCTTAATAAAAGTCCAAAAACCAAAAATTGGTTTTTATGACAACTACTATTTATACCGTTGTCATGGCAATTTTTATTCAAATTCGTTACCGATATGATTTTTTATCTCGATATTTTCACATAAATACTCTTTTGCTCTAGGTCATTTACAATAAATTTCCTTTTAATTTAAATAATTTTTCCGTTCTCTCTAGAAAGATATAAAAGCCGAACAATCGGTGAAGAAATTCAGTCTTGCTTCAGTTCTCGTATCGGAAGCATCTTCTAAAGGCCTTATCCCGGGGCCGCTCAGCCCCGGGATCCTGCAAGCCTCTATCCTGCCTGAAGCCACTGGACTCTACGATCCGTTGCTCTGCCTGAAGTCGCCGGATCCTACAAAACGTTGCTCTGCCTGAAGTCGCCGAGATCCCACAAGTCTCTACTCTACCTGGAGTCGCCGGAACCTACAGACCTCTGTTCCGCCCGAAATCACCGGAACCTACAAACCTCTGTCTCGCCTGCAGTCACCGGATCCTGCAGGCCACTGCGCTGTCTGAAGTCGCTGAGGATCCTGCAAGCTCCTGTCTGGGCTAAAGTCGCCGATCCTGCAACCGCCGCATTCACCTGAGGTCGTCCCCTAGAGACGCCCACGCCTACCCACCTACGCCGTGCGTGCTCGTTCCAGGCGCTGAGAGCACGCTTGGGATCTTCGGACTCAGCTACGACATAAATCTTTTTTTTATTACCTTTTTTTTTAAAAAATAATTTGTAAATCACATCATCCATCCTCACATTCATACTCCATTTTTGATATATAAAATTGTAAATACTCTTTTAAAAACTTAAATATATTATTGTCTTGGTCTATTTGGTTGTTTTGCTGATCGTAGGTTAGGTTTTCCTTTTCTTTTAATTGTCGCTTCACGACAACGTCCGTAATATCGATTACAGACTTCAAGGACGAGTGAACGTGGTTGAGGAGCCGCGTGAGAAGAGCGGCACCGGACAGTTCCAATTTAGGGATAGTTAAGCGGGATCTAATGGGGGCAACCTTACTTTTGGCGAGTACGAGATGAACTGCAGTATGACCAGAGGAACTCACAGTCCGCAAATATACGACAGCAGCATAGCCCTTCTCAGAGGCGTCGCAAAACCCATGTAGGGTAGCCCTGCATTTCCCTGGAGGGAGGAAGCACCTTGGCATGGAAACCCGGTTGATGTCCGGAAGGGAGGAGAGCATGGAGAGCCACTCTCGCAAGAGGACCCCGCTAATAGGCTCGTCCAAACCCAACCCGGACATCCAGAGCTTTTGAAGAAAGCACTTAGCCAAAAAGATGACCGGGGTGATCCATCCATTAGGGTCGAAGGTGCGAGCTACGGTAGACAGCACGGAGCGCTTGGTCCATGCTTTGGGAGGTGGGTCAAGTTTTACTCTATACGTGAAGGTGTCCTGAACAGGCTGATATTGAATGCCCAGCACAGTCAACAAATTAGGATTCTCAGGGTGCTCGAACAGATGAGGGTCTTGTTGATCATCTCCTGGGAGGTCCTTCAAAATATGAGGGGAGTTCGACAACCACTTGCGCAACTCATAGCCTCCAGACTTCAGGATGGCAATTAATTCGTCTCGCAAGACCAGAGCCTCCTCGACGGTGGAAGCGCCCGTACAAATGTCGTCCATGTAGACCGAAGTCTCCAAAATAGAAGCTCCCCGAGCGTATCTCAGGCGCTCTCTCTCAGCGAGTTCAAGGAGGGTTCGCATGGCGATATACGGGCTGGACTGGAGTCCATATGTGGTGGTGTTCAACTCAAATACCTGTATGGGATCGCTGGGCTTCTCGCGCCACAATATCAGCTGATATCGGCGGTCATCACGATGGACCACTGATTGGCGAAACATCATCCGAATGTCCGCGACAAAAACCACTTGGTGTCGACGGAATTGGGTCAAGATGTCGGATATGTCCTTGATCAGTTTAGGACCCGAGTGAAGACACTGATTCAGAGACACACCGTTTGATGTGGGGGCGGAACCGTCAAAGACTACCCGAATCTTACTCTCAGGGGTCCTCAAGACCGCATGGTGAGGGAGGAAGTAGTGCTCCTGTGAACGCCATTCGAAGTTGGACGGTGACATGTGACCCAGCTCCTGATACTCGCGCATGAACTCGACATATTTGTCGCGAAAGGCTGGGTCACGCCGCATGCGGCGCTCCATGGAAAGCAACCTCTTCTCGGCCAGAGCACGAGATTGACCCAAAGAGGGGCGTGAGTCCAGAAAGGGTAAGCGAGTGACGAAACGACCGTCAACCCGCCGGCCGGTATTGTTCTGGTAGAACAACTCACACTCACGGTCCAGAGGGTCGACTCGAGCTGCATGTGGTGGTTCCTCAATTTCCCAGAACCGCTGGACGGCGTCCGATAGGGACACGCCCACGACGGAGAGCGGGTCAGCCGTCGGAGGGGGAGGAGACCACATAACCGGTCCAAAGAAGCTGTGCCCAAATATCGTGGAAATGGCTGACAGGCCATCGGGCTGCAGAGCTCGTATCTCACCTAACAAGAGGACACCCAGCGTGTCGGCCCCCAGTAACAAATCTATAGCCCCAGGTTGGGCCCACCGAGGGTCTGCCGGTCTCAAAGCCGACGCACAGCGCACAGCGCTGTCATTTATACGAACGTTAGGGGGAACCCTACAATGTCGTCGAGGACATTTACCTTGACTAAAATACGAAGGTGTTCGCTGTCAGGGCTGAACACCAACTCCGCTTGTCCCCTAGGAGCAGGAGGCTCGGCACCTCCGATACCTACCATCGGACGTGATTCAGAGCTCCAGGGGAGCCCCAGTCTTCCCACCAACCGAGTAGAGGCCACACTACGTTGGGAACCCGAGTCCAATAGAGCTCGAACCGTTAAGCGGTCGCCGCTCGGGTTGTAAACCTTCACTGAGGCCGTCAGCAATAGAACAGTTTGACAGGTGGACTGCTGACGACTTATAGGCTCAGTGGAGGCGGCCATGGCGGAAGCTATTGCAGCAGTCTCCTCTCTGGAGCTGCCTCTGTTGGGCCGGCACCCGAACCGGGGGCCCCGAGAGTGGCACTCCGACGGCGTCTCGATGACCCTTGACTGGAATTCCCCGAACGGGCCGACCTGGGAAAACTCGGGGATCCTCGGCTCCAAGGCCCGGGGCCGATACGCAGTCTCCGGAACCCGGTAGTACCGGCACCGACCAAAGGGGGGCGGGCGGCGTTCCAGTCGCGGCCACTCAGCCAACGGGGGTGAGAACGGTCTAGCTGACCGCTGAGTGGCTGCGAATTCACTATCAACTCGCTGGGGGGGGGGGGGGTGAAGACCCCCCCGCCCCTGGGGGAACGACTCCCAGACCGATCGGGGGAGGGACTCCCCTCAGAACGAGGGGCGCTGTGGTCCACCGGTGAGAGCCGAGCGTCGCCCGACAGTGGGCGTGGCTGGGCGCCCCCGCCCGTGAGAGTCGGGGGGCTGGCAGGGCCCTGCGAGGACGAGCCGCGCGCACCCAGGCACAATATGACGTGGTGGTTGCCCTGGCAGTGCGTGCAGGGCCGCTGATGCGGGCAGTCTCGTTGTAAATGCCTCTCCAGGCACGAGAAGCACCAGCGGCGCTCCCTGGCGATGGTTCGCCTCGCCGTAGACGGCTTGCGCAACAACTTCGGGCACGACGCCGCCCGGTGGTCGGATGCTCGCCAATAGGAGCAGGGAGGCGCCTCCCGGGCCGCTAGGCCACTATAGGAGGGTACTGGGGGGCGCCCTCCCGCTGGGGCTCCGCTCGGCCTCAGGGGGGTGGGCGCCGCCTTGGCCGGCTGATTCCGCCTCTCCCTGGGCACCGCTCGGGAGGCGGCCGGGGGGCCCTCGACGGCGCCTGCTGCGTTCTCCAGCTGCCTACACTGCTCTTCCAGGAACCGCAGCAGGTCCCTAAAGGGGGGCATGTAAGAGGCGCCATCCCCTCCGAACCTCTCCTCAAAATGGAGCCGAAGGTCGAGGGGCAGGCGGGACAGCACTATATGAAGGAGCAGAAAAGACTACTCGTCTACAGGTAAATCCAGCCGCCGCAACGAGTTGCACGCTACGACGACTGGATTCACTATGTCTTCACGTAGTCTAGTCCGGTCCTTCAGCAGTGGGAGGTTCAGCAGCCTCCGAACAAGATCGTCCGCAATCCGCCGGACGTTGGCGTACCTTCCAGCGAGGAGGTCCCTGGCGTTTTGGTAGGCGTCGTCCGACAACTTAAGGTGGCCGACGACGCTCAGGGCCTCCCCCTCTAGTGAAGCCAGAAGGTACCCCATTTTTTGGCAGGGGGTCAGGTCCCTCCGGGCATCCACCAGACTGTCAAACATGCCGACGAAGGTCAGCCACTCCGAGAGGACCCCGGAGAACCTTGGCAGGTCCAGCGTGAGGAGTCGTCCTAGCAGCTCTGGCTGATTAGGCGGCTTCCGCGGGGACTCGAGAAGGCTACTCAGCCGAGCTTCGCGCTCCCTCTCCGCATCCTTGGCCCCCGCCTCGATCAGGTCGTCCGTTAGCGCGAGGAACTGCTCGTAGTCCACGCGGCAGGATTCCAGGACTCCCTTTCCCACCTCCGAGTCCTCGAGCTCAGAGTAAGTCTCCTCCACGGCCGCCCTTCGAGCATCGACCTGCTCAAGCCTCTTCCTCAAATTATAGACCCTGTCCGGTCGGCCTATCAACGCGTGTGCGCTGGTAGCCCAGCGCAGCTCAGTCCGCAAGCAACGAATTAGTAGCTTATGTGACGGCATACTAAATACAATACAATAAAAAAAATAACAGAAATAACGAATAATTACTAAATACAATAACAACAAATACTAATAACAAAATAACAGAAATAACGAATACAGTACTACTAATACGATAATATCAATCAGTTTAGATAGAAATTACACAATTATTAAATACAAGTAAATACGAAAAAACACAAATCAAATTAGCACGTAACAACCCTAGTACGATTAACAATTATCCCATTACGTGACAGCCTTATGTATCTATTCAAATACTTCGCCTCAACAATTCTCGCTTGTTACCTACGGGCGTGGCGTTAGGCAACTACCTCCTAACAACAGAGAAAAGGCGAGCCACTATGCAACAAGAAAGAATTATTATTTATATTAATTTTACGTATTACGGCCGGGGGTGATTGTAGACACAATCAACCACGCTCTGCTACCAAATGATACGGCCTGCGGCTGCCTAGCTAATGGTAGTATCCACCTAGGCCCATCATAGGAAGACCCTACAGGCAGATACAGGTCGGGCTTTTGGCCAAAGTGGAAATTTCTAACAGAAACACACGAGGGGAAAGGTCACTACGATAAAGGCACTCACTTGCTCCAGGAGCGTAGACGATTCTCCTAGACCGGCCCGGCTGATGACAGTGTCGTGAGTGTATGTGTAATTGTATGTGCGTGTATGTTGACGGGCCCCGATCTGGATGACGCAATGCCGTCCGGGAGAAGGTATGCGCTGGTATCCCAGGAACTCTCCTCTTCTCTTCCTGGGTTGTCACGAAATGGGACAGCTACACGTAGTACTTCAGAGGTAAATCACTATTATAGTTGCACAATAATTTAACCGAGTTAGTAGGTCCTAATGAACGATACGGTTCTCGCAACGATTTACGCGGATTGATACTTTAGTAACAAGTTAGGCGCGGAAAACGTCAGTATAGCTCGCAAGAAATTCTACAATGAATGTCGCGAAGTCCGATACCGCCGCGTCAGCCGGCCGGGGGGAGGGGAAGGTGTCCTTGATATCGAGGCCAACCGCGCGCGTTAAAGAATACGTTTCGAAGGTAAAATATTCTAGCCTAAACAGTAAAATTATACTTATTTAAAAGCTATTAAAAAAAACTAACAAACTAGAAATAGCTTGGTAGCATTATTTATGTATCTACGTAACTACATATTATATTCACGATTTTTTTAAACAAATAGATGCCATTCAAAAATATTATATTCATATTAGAATGAAATATTATAATATTGCGATCTAGCAAAACTGGATAATTATGTAATAAGTTGACCCTTTTAAAGGGTTAGTAAATTAATTAATGTTTTATGTTTGTTTCATAAACATCGTTTTATAAATTCGTACTCGTGTTTTATTTATATGCTAAAACCATTAGTGAAATATTCTGAATGCAGAGAGATGCTAAGTGGACAAATCAAAACTGCCGAGTTTCTGCGTGGGCTTGCATGCAATTGTTTTTAGCATATTTCTTAGTTCGTTAGCGATTAAACATCTTTTAATTAATTAATTAGTATTTTTAAAAGTTCCTCCGGCCTCTGCATAACTTGAATACCTCCATTATAAATACTTACTTATTATTTACCAGATACTTACCTGATTTAAGCTAATAACTAAAGTACAAAATCTTAATTTTTAGGCGATAGTAGAACATACCTTGCGCTTTCGTTTAAGGCATGCAATAACGCATAGGTGTCATTCTTGACGCATCGTTATTAAATTGCGTCATCTATCATCTATGTATCAGTATACCACAGTCATAGACTTAGTATCTTATCAATCAAATCCTTTATCTACGACTCAAAGATATTTTATAGTAAAGATATTATAATATACGAAGTACGAAGTATATTATAATATCTTTACTATGACCACAGTATACCTAGGACCATAGACTTAAAAGCGCGCTTTGTAGCCATTGTAGCGTGCTTATTATAATTTAACATAGACTTTGTATCTTAATCCTCTATCTACGTAATTTAATTGTTGTTTTTATTATTTGCCCGAGAGAGCAGGCAAAGGAACTATGCTATACAGCCTTGTCTTTATGTATAATCATCCTTCATGCATCACATTGTGCAGCCCTTGGGAGATTTTGACGGCAACTTGAGCCAGCAGTCAGCTAACAATTGGCGATGGTATCTAAAGGCGCCTATGCAAACAAACAGCTTATCTTGAGAATCCATCACCATCAGAGCAGTTGTTTCACCGTTTCCACTAATAGTTCACATGCGTAGACAGTTAATACATAAAATCGCACCACTTTTACATATCAAAATCCACTTTAAACTATAATACAGGAGCAGCAAACCGCCGCCGGTCAAGTTCCTGCCAAAACCTTCTTATAAACCCGCTAAAGAGTATAGTAATATTTAGAAGGGACTCCTTATAACAATGGATCTCTTGTCCATTGTTATACTTCAGGACTTATAGTACAAATAAGCAAAGTATAGAGAGTATTTCCTATTAAGCCAAGTGTAACCAGATGTTCTATAGATACTGATACATAGTTCGAGTGGATAGTGATGCGCCAGAATTGATGCTTGTGCCTTATTGTACCATTTGGACTGTAAAAACATATGTTCACTTGAACGTAAATCTACACGAGCACAACACAGATGGGAAATTCCAGAATTCGGCACTCGTTTATGATGTTACAACTTGTAGTCTTTCTTCGTCCGTGCACTGGGCGTAGGTTTGATTAAAAATGTAAAATTTTTATATATCGTCGATATTTTTAATCGAGATATATCGATAATTTTTTTATAATTTTTGTTTATAGGATATGGGTGACAAACGAGCACACAGTCCACCTGATGGTAAGTGGTTGCTGCGGCCCATAGACATCTAGATCTATCCTCTATTACAAATCAAATGTAGATGCGTTGTCACCCGTGAGGACTAAGATGGAATGCCTCATTTCCAGTAAAAAGGGCCTCCGGCCACCTGCACTCACCAAGCGAAACGCAGAGGTAAACCTCTACTTCACGCTGGTATTCTGTGAGGTCGTGGTACCACCCCGGTTCGAGCCGGCCCATCCGTGCGACAGCAAAAGCTGCCGCGTGGCTCTACTACTGTTATTATTTTAGAGTTAAAGATTAAGATTAAGTTAGAGTAATTATTTTTATAATTATTTTAGAGTATCGAATGCGTATCGATTTCGATACCTATATTTTAAAATGTTGTATTAAGCGACTAAACATTAAGCTACAGAAGCATTCATGTGCTATTGTCGATTTGTTTTTCGTCGTCCAACTATCCAATATTAAAACTTTTGCAAAACATTACAATATGTCGATATCAGAAAGATGCTGCTGCGCATCACTTGTTTCGATTTCCCTCTGTTGCTTCTTACGACACCCATTGGATGATATGGTATAGTGGATATTCTTACAACGTCACTACTAGTTATCAAACTTTATCAACGTGACAAAGTCACGATGATTTTTCGTTATGACTTTTTGGTACCCGGAACGACGGTCACGGTTATTTAAAAATAACCCCAAATCTCTCTCTTCTCTTACTCTTACAACACCCACGGGATGATATGGATATTCATAAACCGCCACTACACGGTAATTGATAACTTCTCAAAACATTTTATTTATCGACGACGTCTTGCAATTGTCATTTCTCTAGTGCTCACTTGACCTACGTACATATAAATCGATATTCTAATTGTTGATAATTTTTTCTATTTTTGGATTCATAGGTACATAGAACATATTAAAATGAATTAGCAAAATGCCTCTAAGTTATATTTACCTTTATTTACAAAACATATTGTCCTTGGCCTGACCTGTTATACTCTTTGACTTGACCATAGGTCTGACCACAGACTAATATCACAGTATAATAACTAATATTGATACGGCCAACAGCTGCCTATCCCAGGAGTAGAATCCTCCGCGGCCCATAGACGGAGAAGCTACAGGCAGATACTGGTCGGGCGTCCTAACGCCAAGGGTTAAGTTTCTAATTACATTAAACGATCAGGGGGGAGCGTTACATTTATTGAACAGAACTTACTTACCTCTATCCAAGGCGACTGGTCCCTCAGGATTCGGTCAGGTCGCGTGTGGATGTATAGTGCTAGGAAAGTAAGGGTCAGTGATGTGTATTTGGGTGTGGCTAGTAGTGTTATTGACCTTATTAGACCGTTCCCTCTGCAGCAGTTCGGCCCTCAGCACCTCTCCAAACTACGGTCTCCTTCCGCAGTCACTTTCTTCGTTTTCCACGATGACAGTTCTTTAACTCTGTCGTGCGATTAACTACCTTACAGAAGCCACTAACTCTCGTTTGTTATAACGCTTGACTCGCGAATGAACACAGAACGTAAGGATCAAAGGTCACCGTTATTTCTAGAATATCAAATACCACACTAGTAACTTATACGGTCGAATCCACTTATACAGATTCTGCGTTAAACCTAAAGTCCCGGGTAAAACTCTCAGCAAGGGGCCCGCGCTACAATTCCCAATGGTATATTTACTATACGCGCCTATCATAAATATATATCTAAGAGGTCCCGACCAAAACGGACCGCGTGCTCTCTCGCCGCGATGAAAAGGACTACTCGTTCTAGCGTGCCCTCCAAACGACCGGACGTCCAAAACCGGTATCGTAGAGGCGCGCACGCCCTCTGACGTCAATTATTTCATCATAGGTTAATTTACAGATCTCGATAAACATGCTGTCCGCAAGCCGAGCGCGGGGGCCTCTCTGACTAGTATACAGTTATCTGTGGCGGGGAGCTGCAAGACCACCTAGCAGCCCCCCGCATCCATTTCCCCACCAGAAGTGGCTTGGTGTCGGCTGGGTCTCCTCGGACTCCGCAAGCGGCACCCGCCACTGGTGGAGCACTTCGCATGCGTTGGACAGAAATAATGAATGCAAGCGCATTGCGGGGGTATTTTAGGGCAAAAAGGGAAGAAACTGAAAGGTTAGCGTATCGGGCGCGGATAGATCGCTTTTTTGCCTCCTCTATCTGCTATCTCTAACCGTCACTGAGTAAAACCTGGCATACCAAGTTCGATACATCCTGCATACGTAAGCATCATATTAGTCTGTGCATCTTGCGCTCCAGCATATTTGGTGACGCCGAACTCGAAAGTCCACGAAATCACTCACTTGGTCCCAAAAGGTCAGGATACCACAGATCCGAGCAAATACCGCCCCATCACGTATCACCATATATAAAACACTGACATCCATTTTGAGCGCGCGAATCACTCGTCACCTAGTGCTAAATCAGGTGATGTCACGCGCTCAAAATGGATATCGGGGCGGTGGTCGTGGAACCAAGGAACCACTTCTCATTGATGCGGTCATTGGCAAAGTGATTCAGCGCAAACAACACAAAACGAGAAGTTCCGATTCTCTGCCGCCTGGATAGACTACAAAAAACCTTTCGAATCGGATCCCCATATATGGTTAAAATGGTCTTAGAGCTGTACAAGGTTTGCTATACAGTTATATACTTCCTCGGGCAGTGGAGTACGATCCTTTGCATCTGGGCGAGAGGATGTTGGCTACGGAGAACCGCATAAGGATAAGAAGGGTTATCTCCAGGGCGATTGTTTGAGTCCGATCTGGTTCTGCCTATCTCTGATCCATCTTAATAACTTACTAAAGGGCTTCGGAAGGGGATTTCAGCTTCGGAAAGGAGGGACGAAAGTGACGCACTTTTTCTATATGGATGATCTCAAGTTATTCGCCTCCAGTCGCTCCTATCTTATGGAAATTCTAAACATCACTTGTGATTTTAGCAATTCTACTAGAATGGACCGGGGGACGGATAAGTGTGCGGTCTTCCATGTCGAAAGGGGAAGGGTTGCTAAATCTGAGAGTATAGGCTTGTCTATGCCCATCAACATAAAGACCCTATCCGAGGCTGAAACATACCGATACCTGGGTATGTCACAGAACATAGGCGGACATGAGACAGTCAGTTTGCGATGTGTTTAATGCACGCTTAACAGTCTTTTGTGGGGCGTTAATAAGACACACGCATATAACGGTTGGGTCATGTCTGTTCTCATGTATACCTTAGGCATACTCAGGTGAACTAAGATCGAACTAGATCGCTCAAGATATAAAATTCCGCACTGTTATGACATTTCACAGGATACATCGTCCGAGATCGTCAGTAATGAGGCTGTACTTGCCGTGGCAACATAGTGAACGCGGCTTTTTAAGCGCTTTCACCATGCATAATCGCGAAGTGAGCAGCGTTCGTAATTACTTTCAGGCGAAATAAGATGATCTATTCCACGGGGACGTCATTTCGTGTGATAAAAAGGGCTAGCCCCGCTATCCTTAGTCAACGAGCAATGGCAAGACCCAGCAGTACAGTGTATTTCCGAACGGGAGACCGTATGGAAGGAGAAAGAGCTCCACGGGAGGTTCCACAAGGCTCTTCGTGAGCCACAGACACAGCTGGCTCTACTAGCTACGGTTTGGTGACCTATTCGGGGAAATCGAGGATTTGTGTGCAATGCAGGATTTGGCGCTTTCTAATCACAGAACATATATAATGCTAAAGGGGTTTCTAATTGCACAGGCACAACTTAGTAGCCAGGATTCTGCACCAGGAGCTCGTTCTGAAATACAGTCTCGTGGTTTTAGGAAACTGCCTTAGAAGTACTTGCTGGAAGTCGTGCTCGAAAATGATTGCGCCAGGCTCAACTGGGCCCGGGACATCATCACAGGCAGGACTATTCTTTCGAATAAGCCTGATATTGTGCTGATGGACATGACACAGTCAAAGATATTTTTGGTCGACGTAACCATTCCGTATGACAAGAACCTCGTGAAAGCCGAAGCAGATAAGAAAACAAAATATCTGGAGCTGGCTCATGAGGTGACCAACATGTGGGGTGGTCTGCAAATCGAAATTATTCCTGTAGTCGTCTCTGCGAATGGGTTGATCTCGGTCAGTCTTTCGGATCATCTGAGTCAACTGGGACTTCGTCACAGACTGCTCCGGGCTCAAATGCAGAAAGCAGTGCGCCTCGATACCGCCCGAATCGTCCGCAGGTTTCTTTTCCTTTACCCCTAACCCTCGGCTGTTAGGTCTCCCCTGCCAATGGCTTCCATCTGGTTGGGCTTTTATTTATATACGAGGGCGGCACTGAAAATTTCGGGAATCAAGGAAGTGACACAACATTACTATTTAAAAATGTATTTATTCCTTTTCGAAGTATTCTCCGCAAAATTTACACATTTTTCCATACGATGGAACCAATCATTGAAGCAACCATTCCATTCGGAAGTTGGGGTCTCCAAAATGGCCGTTTTGTATGCGTCCACAGCTTCTTCAGGTGATGAAAATCTCTGTCCACGCAATTTATTCTTTATTTTAGGGAAAGTAAAAGTAAAAGTAAAGTAAAATATACTTTATTGTACACCAAGGAACATATAACAAAATTTATATAGTTAAAGGGACATTCGTACAACAGGCGGCCTTATCGCTAAAACAGCGATCTCTTCCAGGCAACCTTAGGGCAGAGGATACTATTTTTAAAAGATAGCGGAAGGGGTGTACAGAATATAATATAGAAAGATAAATAGAAGAACATAAGAGAGAAAAGGAAAAAAAAAAAGAAAAAAAAATTAATGACGACAGGTATTAACTTAAGAGGAAAGGTAATAAAGTTTTAATTTATTTTTAAATATAGGAAGAGATTTAGATTCTTTAATATGTAAGGGGAGAGAATTCCATAGTCGTATAGCGGTAACCGTAAAGGAATTAGAATAGAAGGAAGAGGAATGTCTAGGAGTACTTAGAAGGAGATTATTTTGAGATCGTAGAGGTAAGGAGTGTAAATTACTTAAATATATAAATCGGTCTTTCAAATAAGAAGGAGTGGTCGGATTGAACAGAATGCAGTAAAGAAGATGAAGAATGTGAGTATTCCTGCGAAGGCGAATCGGTAACCACTTGAGCTTATGGCGAAATTCGGATATGTGGTCATACTTTCGTAACCCAAATATAAACCTTATGCAATAATTTTGAAGCCGCTCAAGTTTATTAAGTTGCTCGACTGTTAGGTCAAGATAACAAGTGTCCGCGTAGTCAAGGATCGGTAAAAGAAGAGACTGAGCCAGCGCAACTTTAGTAGGAATGGGGAGAACATTGCGTAATCTTCGAAGTGAACCAACTGCGGCAAACATTCTTCGACTTACTTCACTCACTTGCGGTCCCCAAGACAAAGTCTGATCGAACATAATACCTAAATTCTTAACTTTGTCACTGTATGGGATAAGTGTCCCTTCGAATATGACTGGCGGGAGCAGCGACAAAGTTAACCGAGAGATTAATTTTGAACTCCCAATAATAATGGCTTGAGTCTTCAATGGATTAACTTTAAGCCCAAATGAATTACACCAATGAGAAATACGAATAAGATCTTCATTAATTAACCTAATTGTATTGGGAAGATCCGCAATCTTACATTGAGAGTAGATTTGTAAATCGTCTGCATATAGGTGGTAAAGAGAAGTAATGTGGGAACAGATCGAATTGATGAAAATAGAGAACAATAGAGGAGACAACACGCCACCTTGTGGGACGCCGGCTTTGACATCAGACCAATCAGAAAACGTGTCTTGAATTTGTACACGTTGCCGGCGCCCTTGCAAGTAACTATGAAACCAACCAATTACTTCAGGAGATATGTTAAGAGAACTTAGGAC
Organism: Parnassius glacialis; assembly: GCA_033319125.1. Classification (NCBI taxonomy): domain Eukaryota; kingdom Metazoa; phylum Arthropoda; class Insecta; order Lepidoptera; family Papilionidae; genus Parnassius; species Parnassius glacialis. The sequence goes on along the minus strand of JAVANC010000028.1, from coordinate 32,492,906 downwards.
AGCGAGTAAAACATCAAAGTCTACAGTATTAAAGGCATTACTAAAGTCAAGCAATGTCAATACTGTAACCTGCTGATTATCCATGCCTAGGCGAATATCATCAGTGATTCTAACCAAAGCCGTAGTCGTACTATGACCGGGACGGAAACCAGATTGGAATGAATTCAAAAGGTTATGATTGGACAGGAAATTGCTCAGCTGTTGGTATATTAGGCGCTCGAGTACTTTAGAGAGAAAGGAAAGGATAGATATAGGACGGTAATCCTTATATGTCGGATTAGATTTTTTAGGAAGTGGAGTTACTAGGCCGTCTTTCCAGGATGAAGGAAAAACACTGGTGTCAAGGGAACGATTTAAAATAAGTGTAAGGATAGGAGCTAAAAGATCGAGTAATGGGATAATCATCTTACGACTAATGCTGTCAGAACCAACTGCGTCGGAAGTAATGGCTAATATATTCTTCTTAACATCACTGACAGTAACTTGGCTAAAGACAAAAGAGGAAAAATTGGGAGTTGATATAGCAGAAAGTTGAGCAAGTGTATTTTTCTTCGTAGCACTGTCTATAGTGGCGCTAGATAGGAAATGAGCATTAAGCTTATTTAAATTCAAATTAAGAGATTCTACATTACGCTTTGCTTTTCCAACCCCTAAAGATTTGAGAAAATTCCAAACTTTAGTTGAGTTATCTTCCTCAACAACAGATTTATAGATATGGCGTCGTTGACTATCCCTACACACCATATTGCAGCGATTTCGTGCCCTGTTATATCTCTCTCGGTTGGAATCATTAGGATTCATACGATATTTAGTTTTCGCTTTGTTCTTTTTTTCTTGGAGTTTTTTTATGTCGGCAGTGAGCCAGGGGGCCGGAAGGTGCTTCATTCGGACTGGACGAATTGGAGCGTGGATGTCATACAGTTGTGTAAGTATGCTGTTAAAAATAGATATCTGATCATCAACCGAACTAGCATTCGCAACTACTGACCAGTCAACCTTAGCAGTATCTTCTCGTAACTTATCCAGATCCATTCTACTAAAATTGCGCCGGAGAAGGATCCTTCGCTTAGCTTTAGGAGGTTTTAATTTATAGCACAGGTAAAGTAGATCGTGGTAAGAAAAAGCGGAGGCATTGCATTGGCCATGCTTTGCAACGTGGTCAATGGAAGAAACAAGTATTAAATCAAGAAGAGAAGGCACACAATTCGGAAAAGCATGAGTCGCAGAAAGTGGGAGAATATGTAAGTTAATGCCATTAACGAGAGATTTGAGACGGGATGCTCTAGCATCATTTTTGAGAAGACAAGTATTGAAATCTCCCATGACAATAGTGTGATTATAAAGCGAGGAGTATTGTTCTAAAAGAATTTCAAATGATGAAAAATAATCAATTGTAACATTTGGACTGTAATAGACACCGAGAAGAAGCTTTAAATGTCCAAACAATATTTCGATGAATAGGTGTTCAGGGCCGGCACTAGACAATGGCTGCGAAGTATTTAAAACTGTGTAAGGAATGTGTGATCTTAAATAAATCGCCACGCCACCGCCAGCGCGCCCAAGGCGATCGTTGCGAATCAAGTGGAATCCGGGAAGAGAGTAAGATATTGAAGGCAAACATGGTTTTAGCCAAGATTCAGAAACTAATATCGCATGTATATTTTCGTTATAAAATGAGGACAACATGTCAGAATAATGTGCGGGAATACTCTGGGCATTTATATGAACAACATTAAAGTTTTTCAGAGTATCTGAGAAATGAGAATCAAGAGTTTCACTTAAAGAAGGGATGCTGTGATAACTGTCATTACTGCTCAATCCATCTGAATCACCGAGGGAAAAAAAGCTGTCGTCTAAATTATCATTATTGAAAATCATAAATATCAAACTATAAATATAATATAAATAATAAATATAAGAAAAAAAAAATGGTTTACAAACCCACCCGCCAGTTGCAAGGAAAGATTCACTTCACAGAAGAAAAATTAATAGCAATCACAGAAGAAACACAAAAATAATTGTTACTATAAACACACAAAATACTTATTTATATACTTAAAAATTAACAAAAAGAAACAAAAATAAAATATTACGAGCAACAGGATTTTATACTACTCAAAACCCTTGTAGCCACGGCATATATTTTGTCTGTGGCTAGATGTCAAACCGTACTGCTGTCATAAAGATAAACAAAACGAACTACCTATCTACTAGTTTTAATGCAAGCTTATAAAAATAAATATGAGGGTTAAATATATTAAATTGTTTTATAAAAACAAAAACCGCAAAGTTTGTAAAACTATAACATATCGGTAGTATACAAATAAAGAGGAAGATGAATGTAAATTTGTGTTTACAATGTATATTCTAACTAATGTAATAGAAACAAAGAAAAAGTAAAATTATAGGGAAAGAATATTAAATGCATCGTTTACTTAGTCTTTACAACTCTTTTGGACCTCGAAGTAAGACTAGCATATAGCATAGAAATCATTAGGGCTTAGGTCGGGGCTGTACGGCGGATTGTCTAATAATTCTGTTTTCTTGCTCTAAAAACTCTTTTGTTCTGTGTGCGGTGTGAGAACTCGCATTGTCGTGATGGAGGATGATGCAGCGGTTGCAGTTCTCTTTACGGAGTTCAGAAACGACCTGTGGCAAACAAATGCTAATATACCATTCTGTATTAACCGTTCTTTGTCCCTCAAGAGGAATAGTCGTAACATGGCCGGTTTTGGAGACAAACGTGGCCACCATTTTTTTTGCAACACTCCGTGAACGAACAATTTTTGTTGGCTTTAACTCATTTTCGAACACCCAAACTCGTGACTGGTTTTTTGTTTCGGGTTCGTATGCATATATACAGGATTCGTCACCTGATACGATGTTGTATACAGCATTTGAGGATCCTGCGTGGAATCTTTCGAGAGTTCTGACGCACCAAGTAACGCGAGTCGCTTTTTGCTCTTCACAGAGCGAATGCGGTATCCATCGGGAAAACAACTTTTTTACACCTAATTGTTCATGCAAGATTATTTGTATTTGACTCATGCCAATGTCTAAAGTTGCATAAATTTCGCGGTATGTCACATGTCGATCTTCATCAATCAGCTTACGCACAGCAACAACGTTTTCTTGGGTGACTGCAGTTTTTGGACGACTTTGACGGAGATCATTACTGAGCTTGACACGTCCACGTTGAAATTCAGCAAACCAGCGATAAATTGTGGTTTTGGATGGGACTTCATCACCAAATGCAGAAATCATCCGGTCAACACACTGTTTTTGTGTTAAACCACTTCGAAAGTCATAATAAATCATCGCTCTTGAATTTTCTCGAGTCAATTCCATTTTCTCAACGACTAAACAAGTTTGACAAAATCTTGTGACAAGACCGAGAATCTTTTTTTAAATAAATAAATGGTATTCGATTTTTAAAATCCAGGAGTTTTCAATTAGAAAGATTTTAATATGACAGGAACAGTGGAAATATTCCATTCCCGATACTTTTAGTGCAGGCCTCGTATATGTATTATACATTTATTTATGTTAGTATATTTAATATATATTTATGTATATTTATCATTACCTCCTATATATTTATTCAGCCCAACCTGATAAGAATATTTTATTAATACCCCAATAATAATTATTATTATTATTTATTTCTGATATTTATGTATGTTTATCATTTTCATTTATAACTATATACGTAGGTCACTCAATAAGTTTTGAGATGCTCGAAATTTAAAAATGGAACGATGGAAAATGGAACCCGTGTTATCTTTATATATAAAAATTGCGTGTCACATTGTTTGTCCGCGATGAACTCCTAAACTACTGAACTGATTTCAATGAAAATGTTTCACAATGTGTGCAGTTTGGTCCAACTTGAGAGATAGGATAGTTTTTATCCTGAGAAGTGATCCTCAATTTTTTTTAATCGTGAATTTAATGATTTTTTTAGGACACATGGTCGTCGGAAAGGGCAGAACAACGCCTGCCTGGTCAGCTAGTATGTTTATACAAAGCAAATTTATTTAAAAATAGAAATCCATAAGCCAATTTTTCAATATTCAAAAAAAAAACAAAGTTCTATTAATTTTTCTGCAACGCTTCCCGCGCTTTTCATTTAAAACGATGGATCTTTACCGTGAACATTTGCGCGCTATGATATATTATAATTTTAAATTTGGTTTAACCGAACAATTTTACAACGGTTACAAATCAGCATTAGGGGACTCAACTTCATCATGCGCAACAATTTTTAAGTGGTTTGCTGAATTCAAAAGGGGTATAATTAATCTTAAAAATTACCAAAGAACCATTGAGTTATTATGTAATACGTACCAGAGACGACACTGCACTAAGTTACGCTGTTCCATTAAACTGCGGCAATGTCACCGCACTTTAATCAGCCCCTTTAGGGGTATATATGTTCTGTGTTAATCAGTCGCTCGCTAGGCGCTTGTAGAGTTATCACGTTTTGTGTTAATTTAAAAAAAAATATCTTAATAAAATATGCCGGGTGTGTTTAGATATTGCACAAAAATTCACGAAATGTTAGTAAAAACCAAGGAATCACTTTTCATCGGTTAGTAATTCACTTAAATAATAAAAAACATTATAGATTAATAATTAAAAAAACATAGAAGTATTAGGCTTAGAACCGCAGTAGGCGCACGCAAAGTGAAGCCATTTCAAGTTAGCCTTTAAAGGCTAAGTACGACTTTTGGCGCGTTAGTACTCGAGTCCACGTAGTCGTGTAAACAGCTCGCACAATTATTCAAAAAAAAAACCGGCCAAGTGCGAGTCGGACTCGCGCACCGAGGGTTCCGAACAAATCCGTAGGTATATGGGTTTAAAATTATTAAAAATATTTTTATTATATGATGTAACTAAAAATTTATACTTTTCGCAATTTTTCCTTTATGTGTGCTATAATACGTTGCTTCGTGCCAAATTTTAAGATTCTCAGTTCACGGGAAGTACCCTGTAGGTTTTGACTTTTGATTCCCTTGCGAATATCGAAAATTTGCGGCATAAACGGCTGTAACTTTTGATTGCGTTGGCTTAGAAGTTTGATTTTTTCACAGCCCCAAGGGACAGTAGACTTGAGTATTTGATATAAATTTCAGCTTGATACCTCTACGCGTTTCTGAGAAAAAGGGTCTTGACAGACAGACAGACAGACAGACAGACAGACAGACAGACAGACGGACAACAAAGTGATCCTATAAGGGTTCCGTTTTTTCCTTTTGAGGTACGGAACCCTAAAAATGACGTATTTTACTGTGAAAGGGTGCCACAACTCATCACATAATCACTAAAAAAAATTAAAAATCTCATTTAACGAGTAATTACTGCTTAGCATATTATATTTTTGTAAAAAAACATTCATTAAAACAAAATAATAAATAATAATTTTGACAGACGCCAATATAATGAAAATGTTGCTAGGCGTAGTAAAATATTTTACCCCATTTTTTCTTATTATTATAATTTAAAAAATGCATATTGAAAAAAATACATACATACTGCAAATAGTCTCATTCACATATAAATATGTATTTTTATTTGCCAAATATTATTAGGGTTCCCATTTGCCACGAAAAAAAATATGTTAATTTTATTTTGTTTTGATAATGTGCAGTTGTTTTTGCCTTTTTATGGTATGTATTTTAGGATAAATAACATAGCCTATGATTGTTTTTTTATTCTAATTTACATATATTTAACATTTTTAGTTCTATTCTTTTATGAATCTAAAAAAGATAACATTTCGAGGATAGCGTCATCAAAGCGGCAGTTGTTTAGAAAACAGTTGTAGTTTCATGGTCATTAAGAGATACTGTTTTTAAGTACTAGAGTATATTTTATTTTATATTATTTAATAAACATTTTTAATTTCATGTTTTATTTGAATAGTTTATCTCCTTCTGAATCTTATTTTGTTTAATGAAAAACATAATATCCAATAAAGTAATAATAATAATCACGTGAAGCTGACGGCATTCTTAAGTCTCGTGATTCCTTCTAATATTATATCCATTCTGTGAAAGTTGTATGTTGTAACCTTTACGTTAAGACCGATTTAAATTAAATATATCATGTAGATTCTTAGAATGGCAAGAATCGAGATCAGTGTATGCTTTAATATGCGGGTGAAGGCACGGGCCACAGCCACAGCTAGTAATGAATAAGTAATGAAAAAATATCTGACAGCTAAAATGATTATCTGACAACTATTCACTTGTAACGTGTAAGTGGAGCTGGATTGAAAATACTGGAAAAAATGGACGTAGGCATTTGCCTCCTCCATTTGTTTCACTTCTCTATATAATACAGAATAAGGCCATTGAGTATTATACAAAAATTAATATTTACAAATAATATAAGATTTTATGGAAGATCAATAACAGATATTTATATAAATATACCACTTCTAACATAATAATATAATTAGATTTGTGAATATAACACAAGATATTACGTATATTAATAATTTAAATATTACAAAAGTTAACAAAAATAAATAATGTTACATTTTTCTCTTTGCAAATTGTTAATAAATAATTATAAACGCAACTTAAATATTAATTCTATGACTATGTCTACTATTACATTTTCCCCACTTTTTGGGGAAAATGTCATTAACTTGCATACATTACTCATTCGCTTGTGTGCGTGTGGGCAAACGTAATAACAGGCCGCTTATGCACACATTCATTGTGTTGTGCCTTCAACTTTGAACGGAATTTTGAATGTCACTATCACTCTATGTGTAATTACTCTAAGTAAAAAAATATTTCTTTGGCGCCAACTTGTGTCATGGAATATAGATTATGAAATGAATTTATTCAGATACGACATTTCTGTGTGCAAGTGTAGGTCGATTATATTATGTACAATTTTTTTTTGTTAAAATAAAAAAGTATTTATAATTAGGCTAAATTTCTTACGTTTATATTTGCTGATTATTCTTTTATTTTATTTTAAGATTTTCACGTCCAAACCACGAAAACCGAGAAAAGTGGATTAAATTCGTCCAAAATAATCGTTGAGAAGAGATGTGGTTACCAACAAATCATACATACATTTGTTCCTTGCATTTTAAGGAAGAGAATAAATATAGTACGAAGAAGGCAAAAATTAACACAGCTTATATTGTTTAAAGGCACTGAATTAAATTCCTAATACAAATTTTTGCAATAACATTTATACATTTTATTAATTGAAATAAATTTTCAGCAAAAACCAACAAATAAGTGTATATACGTATAATTCATGTGTAAACAGACATGGTAGAAGTTTTTAAAGTTTTACTATGTTTTCTCACAGTAATTCATAAGGCATAATATAAAAAGTATCAGCTCTGTGTCCATGCCTCACGCGAACTTAGGTTAGGGCTTTTGGGGACCCAGTTCTAGATTTAAAAAAATATATTTCATTAGATTCGATTCCTTCCAATTTATATAGTTATCTTATAAAATATGTATATAAAAATGTAATTAAAATGCTATTGTGATAATATTATATATTATCATATTAATTTACCTCATATCATGCAAAATAAATGACAAATTATTAAAAATTGAACTCGTTCTAATAAATTAATTAACAATATATGTTCTCTAAATAAACAATAATTAAATACCTACTGATCATTCTACCTACGCATAATCTATTACGATAAAAAAACCGCGCATGCGCAGTAACTGTTTACGGCGCAGGCGCAACGACATAGAGTAGAGCACAGTTTTTGTTTGAAATAGCTGTTCTAGTACGTAAGTACATTATACTTCAATGCAAAGAACCGAGGCCCCGCAAACAGCAGTAACGGCAGTAAATGTATGGACTACTGAAATATTGGTGTGAGAAGACCCACAAATCACATATACGGACATCGATAAGATTGTAGGCATTAGTTCGGGGAGCATTCATACCATCCTACATCAACATTTTGGAGTGAGGAAGCTTTGTTGTGGATGGATCCCTCGATTGCTCTCCGAAAGCGAAAAAGACTCGTGTGGATTGGTGCCATGAAATGGGTCTATGTTTTGAATACGGGGCATCTATCTAGGCGTGTTTCAAAAATCGTTACTGGTGGAAGACATGGATCTATCAATATGATCCGGAAAATAAAAGGAAACCATCGGTATGGGTCTACTCAAAAGGACAACGTCGGCGAAAAAATGGTGGCTAGTTTTTTTCGCGGAACGGACATTTGTCGACGTCAATGCTAGAAAATTGTAGGTCAGTTAACTCTGAATGGTATACTACAGGTGCATTACCCAAAGCTTTTCAAACTGTGCCGGAGAGAAGACCAAAGACCGGGCGTCAGGGAATCATGATGCATCACGATAACGTCTCTTCACATACCTCCCTTAGAACAAAAACATTTATTGAGGAATCTGGTGTTGAAACTCTAAAGTCACCCACCCTACAGCCCTGACTTCGCTCCTTGTGATTTCTTTTTGTTCCCAAGAGTCAAAGAAAAAATAAAAGGCAAGTTTTTTACAAGCGCCGAAGAAGCCGTGGCTGCCAACGAAGAAGCGATTTCCGACCTGTGAGATCAAGACTGGCAAAAGTGTTTTCAGAGTTAGTTAAGGCGAATGGAACTTTGTACTGCAACTGTAACTGCTCTATACTATAAGAGCATGATTGAGAATATTTTGAAAAAATGTAAAATAAATATCAATAGTATCTAGAATACTTTTTGTATATCTCAACTCTTAATGAGTGACCTACGTATTTATACAGCGCAACCAGTTGAAAAAACTTTATAGATACCCCATAATAATTTATTTATTTCTCACCACAAACGACATGGAAGATACATTAGTGTTACATCTCTATTTAACAATATGCACTTTTGCCATTTTATAGTTCATCGATTCCTTTGCTAGAAAAATTGTGAGAGCGAGAATCAATACAATCTTTGAAGGCGGTTTTGACTGCCTTGTGGGAATTGTTTTTTTTTCCTTGCAAGAAATCGTCTAAATTCCGGAAAAAGTAATAATCTGTTTGAGCAAGTGCAGAGTAGTACCTATGGAGGGTTGGTGGAAACAGAAACTTTTTTATTCAATATAGATTATAAATAATACTTATTGTGAAAGTCGCTCTCTTCGTGTGTATCGGAGACATTCCAATCGCAGCTCGCGTTGTCCTGATGCAGCAGTGCGCTAGAGCAATTCAGCAGTCTCGATCTATGTCTCGATTGTTTAACTGATAGCTTTTCCACCATGGTTTGCAATTGTTGACAATACAGATCTGCCGTAATCGTCTGGTCAGATCTTAGGAAGCTGTAGTGGATGTAGAACCCACTATTTACTGAGTAAACTTTCGCTTGGGGCAGGATTTGGTTGGTTCTCCCTGGTTCGACCATTGTGATAAGCGTTTCCGATTATCGTACTGGATCTATTTTTCATCACAATTAACGATACGATTCCAAATCCCCTCATTATTTAGACGATTGGGTAATGTAACGTTGCATTCGATGCGTGTTTGTTGGTGTGCTTCACTTAATTCATGCGGTACCCATTTTTAGAGCTTTTTCACTTTTCCAATTTGTTTCAAGTAAATTAAAATTGTTTTATCACTTACACCGAAGCCTGCTGCTCCTAACTCTGACGCTTTTTGCTATACTTAGATCCGCTTCCACGATTCCTTTTAATTCTTCATTGTCAACTTGGGTCTCGACCGTCTACGGGGTTTGTTCTGTAGGTCAAAATTTCCGGAACGAAACACAAGTTAGGTAGCAAAGTATATTACCCTACGACGATTCATTTTAAAATGCCAAATTCTACTGCGGGAGTACGCCGCACGCGACAACATTTGTTGTCGCAGAGGCGCCTTTGACAAGATGCCACATGTGCCAAGCCGGCGTGGCGCGACACAAAGGCGACCGTATCTAAGCAAATGTACTTATATTAGCCTACGTTCAGTAATTTTTACGTGAAAAAGTAGCACACGTCCATCCATACATCCATCCTTACAAACTTTCGCATTTATGACAATTTAGTAGTAGTAGTAGTAGTAGTAGGAAGTAAGATAGAATAGTAGGGTTGTTTGCTGGTACTCTTACATACAACCAGTAAAACTGTTATCATCTATTCCTCTACGATAATAACACTAATTATCTATTCTAGAAAATAATAAATACGAAATAACTCCACTTATCTATCTGTTTGTATCTATATTTCACAGCTAAAACACTGAGCCGTTTGTGATGAAATTTGATATGGATATAGTTTGAAACTTGGAGATCATACGGGGGAATTACCTGAAAATATTTTTTTATATACGGCCAGTGCTTGATTACATTGCCAAAAACGAAGCAAACCATTTGATTCGAGTGCTTGGAATATCGATAATAAAAGGGTGAAGATGTCCTGCATACTTTCCGAAATGTATCCTGTAGAGTACCAAGAGGGTAGCTACTCTTTGCATGTGCTTGAAGGTGACAAGATAGATTTATAGTAAATCAAAGACACCAGTAAGCTTCTTAGCACATATCTTCACAATTAATGCTGCTGGGTAGTATTTTGCAGCACCAACCCATATGTGACAGCAGTACTCCATTACAGCATACTGCAACAGGTTATATTTTTTTAAATGTACACACACCAGTGCATATTGTCATTATCGGATAAACTAAGATATGCTACTCTACTGCTGGCTGTTGAGAAGTCTTAAAAACACTCATTAACCAATGAACAGTGCTGTTTGGTGTTTATCTAAGATTTATTAATAGGTTGCTTGTGGCATTATGTTTATTATGTATGTGTATTATGTGACAAGAGTAACATAGTGCAATCAAAGTCAAAATATATTTATTGAAAATTAATTTTTACAGTGCACTTTCTAAAAGTTCAGAAAGCTACACCATTATTAAGTGGCGAAGCTTGCGAAGTCACTTATTAAGTGGCGAAGCTTGCAAAGTCACTTATTGATTTCACGATGTCTGTCCGTCTGTCCGTCTGTCCCACGATTATCTCGAGAACGGTTTCGAATTTTCAAAATCTGTTTTCAGCAATCGATTACTGATCACCCAGGCATCTGAACCTCCTATTTTGAAACTGATTGCTCAACGGCAACCGTTAGAAACCGCTACAAAGCTGATTGCTTTGCCACTTTGCTATGCTGTTAGCTTGCTAGGTATATTGATTTCACGATGTCTGTCCGTCTGTCCGTCTGTCCCACGATTATCTCGAGAACGGTTTCGAATTTTCAAATTCTGTTTTCAGCAATCGATTACTGATCACCCAGGCATCTGAACCTCCTATTTTGAATTTTTTTTTCCGTTAGAAACCGCTACAAAGCTGATTGCTTCGCCACTTTGCTATGCTGTTAGCTTGCTAGGTTTATTTACAACAAATTCGGAAGTTCTTGATAATGGCACAAGCTAGAAGAAATTTTCATGTAACAGCCTTTACCTGACGAGCGCAAAAAAGATAATGAATTCTTATATTTATGCAAACACTACACATTGAATAAAACTACTTTTATGGATTTCTATCGCGTTTAATTTTACTCCTTTTTATTTTTAAATCTCGATGTTTATGAAAAGTAACAGAAACCAACATTAGATTCAAATGATGACCTAATGAAACATGCAAAATGTGAGTGAATCAGGGTTGTTCTTGTGTTTATATACATGGTTGTGATGAATAAGACAACATATTATAATTATAAATATATATATTATAGACTTTAGATAATTGCATTGTAACCTAATACTTTTTTAACATTGTACTAGATTAAACGAAAATAAAGTAAAAGATCGAAAACCTTTTCACTGTTTTGTTCAAATTTTTCTAATCAAGAACATATTCATTGGTAGATTTAAGTAACTTAGTTAATCTTTTACCAATTAGTTTAGGGTATGTTCTTGTTTTGATTAAGAACTCTTTAGATTGATGAGTTACAGCCCCATTTTCTAATTGATATTTACACAACATATGTAAAGGCTGTATTAATTGCTCATTATATATAGAATTATTTTCTAATTGGGAAAGAGCCTCTGCAGCTGTCTCTAGTGTACTTAAACAACCTTCAGTAGGTTGTGTTCTTATTATATAACTACTGGTATTGCTTGTTACAAGTTTAACTTGTTTTATATTGTGTAACAGTGGACTGGAGGCATATATTGCTTTTGCTTGAGGCCATGTACTGTCTATTAAAATAAGATTATAAAATTTTGCATCATAATTTAAGTCTCTAATGTCAATAGCATTTTTACTTGGATATAACAATATTGTGTTTGGTTGGTTCAATATATTTTCTAAGTTATCATGTTTAGGCAGTGGAAACTTTTTCCCCTTGTAAATAAGGCACTTGTTTTCTGCTAATCCTAATTGAAGCATAGGAGCAGTACGCAGACACCTCTTTTCTTCAGCTGGATGTTGCAACAGAATAATATTACTTTCTGGGTTTAAGCGTTCAGGAGGTAGAGCTGAACACCAACAAACAACTTTTGGTCTTCTGAAATAGTGGAAAATCAATTTAGTACAATAATCTTTTCATTTATACATATTATAAGAATATCAATGTATAATCATCATCATCACCATCATTACAGTCCTTCACTAGTCCACTGCTAAAGATAGGCCTCCCCCAAGGAATGTCACAAAGCATAGTTCTGAGCCATCTCCATTCTAAAACTTACTTCACTTCACTTAGTGGGGGGTCGCCTTACACTTCGCCTACCGGTATGAGGCTGCCACTCGAGAATCTTTTTTTCCCCATCGGTTGTTGGTTCTTCAAGCTATATTTCAATTTATAGGAGACAATATTTTCAAATCTTTTTCAATTTATTGACTCTCTTGACAGAATTCTGTTGATATCAAGTAAAATCGAAACATAATGTCTGGAAAACTTTGAATTTTCTACAATTTATTATTGTATGACCTGCCTTGTAGCAGAAGCGTAAGAGAATCCACTATACCATCCACAGATATTGTAAGCGACAACAGGGAAATAAAACAAGAGATGGGCAGCAGCACCTTCCTGATAACAACCCAAAATAATATAAAACTGCGACCGCCAAATGTTAAAATTTCCAATATGGACCATCGATTTAAATGCCCATATTTTTTTTTGTAGATAGTACTCACTAAAAGAAAGCGTTTTGCAAAGTTGCAATATGCGGCAATGCATACTTTTTGAGAAATAAATTATTGAAAATCAGTTATTTTTGCAAATTTATGTCAATACCTATGGTAAAACTGATGCTATTTTATATTGTTATTGTCATCGTCAGTAGGGATGTCGATTCTTTCCGAAAAAGATCGATTTTATAAATGGATTCGAATCGTAAGCTGATGTATTGATTCACAAAAAAATCGATTTCTAAAATTTCTAAATTTTTTCATGTTTGCATTTATAATGGAAATATAAAATCTATTTTATGAGAACAAAATCCCCTTCATCAGACATAAAATAGTGGGACTGATTAAAAGGGGTTTCTGTATCTATTTCGAGACTGCAATGTCTCCGGCGCTGCGGGGAGATCAGCCTCTACGCCTTTGCGTAACAAATCGCAGGCATCCCTCCTCGCCTCAGCCGCTCCGGCTCGTCCAATGCCTACGATTTGTTACAACAGGCGGAGGCTGCTCCCCCTATGCGCCTCCGGCTCTTTATAACCACTCTAGGGGTAGGACAGACTCGTACCAGGTGGAGTCGGGGTCAATCAATTCGATTCTTTGACATAAGTTGAACCTAACCTATTTTATTTGTTATCTGCCCTAATTTTTCATAAAATGGATTTATATTTACATTATAAATGCAAACATGAAAAAATATTGATATTTTAGAAATAGACTTTTTTGTGAATCGATACATCAGATTACAATTCAAATCGATTTAAAAATCGATCGTTTTTGGAAAGAATCGACATCCCTACCGATGATGACAATGACAATATAAAATAGTGTCAGTTTTACCATAGGAATTGACATAAATATTGCAAAAATAATTGATTTTCAATAATTTTTTTCTCAAAAAGTACACGTTTCTGCATATTGAAACTTTGCAAAACGCTTTCTTTTAGTGAGTACTATCTACAAAAAAAATATGGGCATTTAAATCGATGGTCCATATTGGAAATTTTATCCCCGCCAAATGTCCCCATATGAAGTAATATATGGGGAGATCAATAATTAGCACTAGACTTTTGATACAACTGTAATGAATGAATTTAATAAAGATATGGAAAGAATATGACAATATAATAAGAATGAAATATTTATCTACCATAAAAGGCAAGTTTAATTTATGTTTGGGATATATATTTGAATATTTAATACATTAAACTTACTCGCAGTTTCTACATAAATCACGCATAATAGGTGGATCTGCTGGTATATTTGATAAATCTTCCCAAGCTTGAATCTCTTCCATCTTTCTCCTACTTTAATCTATAATCATTTGTAATACCTATTCCTTACATTTAAAAATGAGGTAATTTTTCTTGTATATTGTTTAACATTACTTTTAAATATTCAATAGGCTATAATGTAGGAGTGTAGTAAGTAGTATCTATACACATTATTCGAACATTCAACACATTAAAATTATTCTGAGTTTTCCTGTTCAGATCCTATAATTAAATATTTAAAACATACTTGTTAATTAAACTAAATTGTAAAATATAAACTAATCACAAAAATAAACATAACACTCAGTGCTGCCACATGTCAGTTTAACAAATCCCACAGACTAACTAGTAGTAGGCATAAGACCGATATATCAAAACGTAACTAATAACGTTATGTTATCAAATATCATATCATATCGATAAACCTAAGTACATAACCGTTATCACATATCCAACCAAAACCCAAAACGAACTAACCAACGTACCAAACGTAAAACGCAAACCGTAATGATATGCCAAAACGGCCCAAAACCAAAACTAACCGATGTCCTTCGATATTCGTTGTTTCTCGTTCTAGCGACGGTATCATAAATACGTATGAAAGAGATGAAGCGAATATGGATTTCGTTGCGATGTTTTTGTAGTTATCATAAAACGGTGCACGTAGTGAAATATAATTATAAAATTCTTAACGATAAGGTCGAATTTGAAATGGTTAAAATTGCCTAATTTTTTAAGTTTGTGTAGTTGTGAGAGTTGTCAGATTTAAATGATCTTTAGGACATTAAACACTAGACTTAGATTTGTTTGATCACATTATATTTGGTTTAGACAACTTTTGTTTATGTGAAAGTTTAGTACAGTAACAATTACGCACTTGACTTGGCGTGTGCAGTTCACTATAAAACTATCTGTAAAATTATTAAACTTTGACGTTGCGTTTGTACATTTATTTGTAATATTTGTTTGCATTTTGTACATTTGTTTTAAAACTTTTCTGCTAGTCCTAAGCCTAGTTAAGTATATGAAGGTAAATCGCCAACTTAAATAAATAATGATTATTATGTATATATATATATATATATATATATATATATATATATATATACGAATATATATATATATATATATATATATATATATATATGTTCACGCAAAAGCGTTAGTGTCAGGCATCGACGTTAGATGGCACTCGGCTCGGTCGATACGGAATGACGTTCGTGCGTGTTGAACGTCCGAGCTTGCTGAAAGGTGGGAGTCGAGAGCGAAAGATTAGATGTCTTCTTCGCGTCGAAAGAGAAGGCAGTCCGTTTTGTTTGGGAGCTCTTAGATCTAATTTTATGTTAGGCGCGTATAGTAAATATACCACTGGGAATGGTAGCGCGTGTTGAGAGTTTACCCGGGACTTTAGGTTTAACGCAGAATCTGTATAAGTGGATTCGACTGTATTAGTTACTAGTGCGGTAGTTAATATTCTAGAAATAACGGTGACCTTTGACACGTACGTTCTGTGTTCATTTTCGCGAGTCAATCGTAACTAAGGAAGAAAGTGACTGCGGAAGGCGACCTTAGCTTGGAGAGGAGCTGAGGGCCGAACTGCTGCAGGGGGAACGGTCAAATAAGGTCAATAACACTACCAGCCACACCCAAATACACATCACTGACCTTTACTTTCTAGCACAATACATCCACACGAGACCTGACCGAATCCTGAGGGACCAGTCGCCTTGAATAGAGGTAAGTAAGCTCTGTTCAATAATTGTAACGCTCCCCCCGGATTGTTTAGTGTAATTAGACTTTTAACCCGTGGCGTGAGGACGCCCGACCAGCATCTGCCTGTAGCTTCTTCGTCTATGGGCCGCGAAGGATTCTACTCCTGGGATAGGCAGCTGCCGGCCGTAACAATATATATATATATATATATATATATAAAACATAACATAACATAAAACACTCACGCCTGTCACCCAGAGGGGTAGGCAGAGACTACAGACTTCCATTTGGCGCGATCCTGACACACCTCTCTCCCTTCCTTTACATCCATATATCTACGCTCGTCGGTTAAAGGTACTCCTAATCTGGCCCATTTTTAATGTATCGCCGATTTGGTCGATAAAACTTCGTCTAGGGCGCCCCTTCCCGACCCTGCCGTTCATTTCTGCAACATAAATTTGCTTTGTCACTCTTTCCTCGTTCATTCTTTCTACATGACCAAACCACCGAAGCATTCCTTTCTTAATCCTTGTCACAACGTCATCTTGCAAACCACACTTTTCTCTTATCACACTATTTCTCACCCTGTTATTCAGATTCAGCCCTAGCATACTCCTTAAGGACCGCATTTCTACAGCATTTATTCTACTCTCATGCTTCTTCTGCCAGACCCAACTTTCACTACCATACATTAAAGTAGGGACTAACACAGCATTATGAATCGCCATACGTGCCTTATTTGACACATTTTGACTCCTCATAATAGCGTGTAGAGCCCAATTCACTCTATTTCCTGCGTTCACTCGTCGTTCTATATCCTTATCATATCTACCATCCCTGCTAAATAAACATCCCAAATATACAAACTCATCCACTTGCTCAATCAACTCACCTTCTATTCTTATTTCACATAAAGTTTTACTTTCTTCTCTTTCAAAAACCATAACTTTCGTCTTACTTGCGTTCACTCTCATACTCCTTTCTTTCAATTACCAATTCAATAAAGTAACCATCATTTGCAACTCGGCCGCCGACGATGCAAATATGACTTGATCATCGGCGTACAAAAGACATTTGACGGTTGACTCACCCATTCTCAACCCACATTCTTCAACTTTCAAAGTTTGCACACAACTGTCCATAAATAGGTTAAACAGCCACGGGGAAGCCACACATCCCTGTCTGACACCTTTATGAATGCCAAACCAGTCCGAGTAGACCCCGTTGATCCTGACACAAGCACTGGAGTCCCTGTAAAGAGACCTCAATGCCTGTATCAAGCCAGCGCTCAACCCAAATGAGTTCAGTGTTTGCCATAACACATTCCTGTCCACTCTATCATAAGCCTTTTCCAAGTCCATGAATGCACAAAAAACTTTCTGGTTTTTGGCCAAAAACTTCTCCGCTATCATGCGCATGGAAAGACTTGATCCGTACACCCCATCCCCTTTCTAAATCCAGCTTGCAAATCCCAAAATTTTCCATCAGTTTCTTCCATAACTTTTTCAATTAACACCTTAGCATACAGTTTACCCACAATGCTAAGCAAGCTTTAGGTAGTAGTAGCCACGGTAGTTTTTACAGTCCTGCTGCGAGCCCTTTCCCTTGTATATTGGGACTATAACGGCTTTGCACCAGTCTTCCGGTACTCGCTTCAGTTCCCAACACAAATTAAACAAGGTGTACAGCAGGCCTGTAACCACACACTCTCCAGCCCTTAGCATCTCGAGTGATATTCTATCATATCCGGCTGCCTTACCTGCTTTCATGCTTTTCATTGCTTTCATTATTTCATCTACACTTATCTCCCTACCTCTCTCCACTTCTTCCAGAATTTCTATTTCACTTACGTCAGACGACTTTTCACTCTTAAACACGCTTTCAAAGTATTCCTTCCATCTCTTTATATTTGAAACTTCATCATTCAGCATGCAGCCATTCTCGTCTCGTATAGCATTCATTCTAGGCTGTTTTGAATTTCCCCTGGCAGTCCTTACGAGCTTCCAGAACATTTTAATATTTGCCTGGAAGTTATCAGATATCCCTCTATCATTCTTATCTATCCTTTCTTGCTTTTTCCTTTCAACAACTTCTTTTACTCTCTTATTTATACGTCTAAAGTCTGCCTTTTTTCTTTCAATTTCATCATTCATACCGCCAGAATTACCAGCTTTAGTTGCTAGTAAATCTAGCCATGCTCTCTTCTTTGCTTCAACTTCCACCCGTAGCTCATCATCCCACCACAACGTATTACTTTTCCTTTCATTCGTTCTCTTACTTACACCACATGCTTCGGTGGCTGCATCCACCAAAACTTTCTTAACATTATTCCATACATTCTTCAATTCTAAATCATTCATATATAATTCATTCAAAACACTTATGTTTTCCCTCAGTCTGCATTTATACTTCTCTTTCACACCTTCATCTTGTAACCTCTCTATTCTTATACGCTGTAATGCAGTGGTAGACACAGATGTCCGATGCCGCCAACGTTTGAATAGACCATTAATTCGGCATAAGACCAAGTAATGATCCGTCCCTACGTTGGACCCCCGGTAAACCCTTGTATCTACCACTGCGCTTCTCATTCTTTCATCCACAATTATGAAATCTATCATGCTTCTATCATCCCCTCTTTCCCATGTATACATGTGAATCCTCTTATGGCGAAAGAAAGTGTTCGCCACAAAAAGATTCTTTTCCACACATACGGTGAGGAGGTCTTCACCATTCTCATTTATTCTTTCATCGCCAAACGTTCCTAATATCCTTTCATAACCAGACCTCTTGACCCCAACCCTTCCATTAAAATCTCTTAACATAATAATATTTTCATTTTACTTACATTTCATCAGCACCAGCCTTACCATGTCCCAAAACTGCTCTCGGATATAAGTGGGCTTAGACATATCTGGGGCGTACACCCCTAGTACAAACAACTTCTTTAAGCCCACTTTCATTCGTATCCACAGCAGCCTTGGGCTTACACATTCATACTCTTTCACACATTGACCCATTCTTTCTGAAAGGATGACACCGACTCCCTGGCATGCCCGCTCGGTCTCGTCTACTCCAGACCAGTAAGCGGTATACATGCCATGTGCAGTGACATCTCTTCCCTTTCGTTTCGTCTCGTTTACACATAACACATCTATTCCTCTATCATTCATCATTTCACATACTTCATCCATCTTATCATTCATTGCTCCACATACATTCAGCGTAGCCAGATGGGCCTCCGCAATCCACTTCTCGCCCCTCCGGGAGACAGGAGGTGATGGGTGGCGAACCTCGTCGCCGGTTTTTCTCCCGGAGATTCTTCGCACCCCTGCCCCATTAAAGGGGCGCCGGGAACTCGGGGCCATTTCTTTTTCTACTTGGCTCATGGTGCGAACTAAGGGGTGGTAGATTTTACGCCGCTACCATCCGGCGAGGAGCCGAGTCTATCCTATTGGTTTTGTCGCTCGTTTAGTACCACCCGGGGGATAGGTGTAGGGTGGGCCTAGGGTTAGGTGGTCGAAGTCTACGGACGCGAGCGACTCATCCCCCTCATATATATATATGCATAGATGAGCCACTTTGAAAAATAATAAGGTGCCGAAACGAAGGAAGTTTCTTCTGCGCTTTTATAGATTGCGTAAGGATTATAAATTACTGAAAATTACACTAGAGGGCGTTATCACCTAGGTTCAGTATTATTTCGTACATATTTCAATAAAATTAAAAAGAAATCAATTTAAATATTAACTAATTTGTTTTAAGTAATTATTCAATAAGTATGTTTAAGAAAACCATGGTGTGAATTGCTTCGTTAATTTACAAAGATTTATTTATATATATACCTAGGCAGGTCATAAATTCTGTCACAGGTTTAATATAAAATAATTGAAACAAGTTCATTCCTTATGTAACCATTTATATACCAAAATGAACTTAACAAAACATAGATTCTTATGACACTAAAGTTTATTCAAAATGACCTCCGTGATTTTGAATACAGGCCTTCAATCTGCACTGCCAGTCGTCTATCGCAGCACGAAAGAGGTCCATGTCAATATCGGCGGCTGCCTTAATCAAGGATGTCTTGAGTGACTCCAAATTGGGATGAGGCTTTGAGCACGCCTTTTCCTCCAAGTGTTGCCATATCTTGTAATCTAACGGATTCAAATCTGGACTGGAGGAGGGCCAGTCTTCGTGCTGGATGAAGTCGATTTCACGCGCCGCCAGTCATTCTTGTGTGCTCTTCGCTCTATGAGCTGGCGCCGAATCTTGTTGGAATACCCAGTGCCTGTTATTGAACATGGTATGAGAAACTGGTTCCACAAGGTACGTCAGGACTGTATTTTGATACACAACTGCATTCGTTTTTACACCTTTCTCACAAAAATGTACCTCTGTTAAGCCCCAATAAGAAACTCCCAACCATACCATGAGCGAGGATGGAAAATGACCTCGTTGGACACGCGGAATACGGTTGCTCGCTTCTTCACTACTGTGTGCGTACACCTTATCATTTTGTTTGTCTCTCTTCTACGGTAAAAATTTTTTCATCCGAAAAAACAATTTCCCGATATTTTTTTCCTGCGTACCGCTTCAACAAAGCGCGGCATCTCTTCAGTCTCAGGTCCATTAGACGAGCATTCAAACGATGTCCTGTTTTACTTTAATATGCCCGAAGCCCTAAGTCTTCATTTAACACCCTTTTCACCGTGGTTCTGCTTAACCCCATCTGAAGGGCTAACAGTTTCTGCTTACGTTTGGGATTTCTTTGAATTCGCGCCTTCACAGCTTTTATCACTGCTGGAGTCCTAATAGACCGAGGGCGACCACTTCTTGACCTGTCATCTACACTAGAGTCTTCATTGTATCGTTTGATGGTACGATAAACGAATCTTTTGGTTATATTCTAATTTTTCAGTATGTCAAAAATTTGAATTGGTGCGTAACCGCAACGATGCAACGTAATAACTGCAACACGGTCTTCTTTAAGCGTCCACTCCATATTTAAAAATGAGTAAAATTCTAAAAAGTATACAGTTTTATTTTCATGAACAATTCGAAATTCGAATTCAATAAACTTTTTTGTGGCCAGCATTCTAAAAGAAAAGTTTTTACTGTGTGACAATACTTATGACCTGACTGTATATATATATACAGGCTGTCCCAGTAATGGTGGATAATCTGGTACGTACGTGTTCGGGTACTTACCTAGATAAGACATGCAATGTTTAAAAAAAAACTATCTGCCAATAGTTTGTAATTTTGTAATGAAATGCCTACTTTTACACATTAACAGCTATAGCTCAGTAAGTAATAACATTAAGTACATGGCATGCTAATGTTTTAGAATCCTTATGATATAGGCAAACTTTTTGAATGGTTGGCCACACAGATCCTATACGTTTTTTATTCCCACAGGTGCTCAAACTTAGCAGTTAAATAAAGTAAAAAATTTAAACTTATGTTTAGTGCCGTCTTGTAAAATACTACCGATAGTAGCTGAAAACTTTTAAAGGTAATTTAGAAACATCATTATTAGGGAACACATTAAAAGAAAAAAATACGATCTAGGCATTAAACTGCGGACGTGATGACCACAAATGTGAGCAAAAGTACGAATTTTCGGAATTTTATAAAACATGGCGTAGACCGCGAACCGTTCGGGATAGAATTTTTTTTTAGGAAACCGAGGCCACCTCCCCCCCACTCGAACACGTACGTACCAGATTATCCACCATTACTGGGACAACCTGTATATATACCGGTGTATTTCAAAACTTTGCTAGCATTATTAAGGCTTCGGTATAAATAATAAATACCCGCAGTGGCGCAATCTTTTAATAGATTATGTAAAAATATCGGGAAAAATAGTACTTTTACTTTGAGATGGCACTAGTATCAACGTAAAGCAAGCTACTGAGGACTTTCATACCCCTGATTTTAGGTTATGTTTTGGTTGTTGTTTGCGCATTACTACTGATATTGATATTGAAACCGGTTTCCAATAATGATATGAAAACTAAATATCAGTTATGTAACCGTTGCAGCTAAAAACTGAAAACGCCCATGCTTAACTAGTAGATTAGATTCTTGACAAATCCTTCCAGTATATAAAATATAGGTATGGGCAAAATATATCGATATATTTATTATCAAAATTAATAATATTTACGATAGCTATATATATATATATATTTATTTAAGGGTATCGAATTCGTATCAATTTCAATATATTTGGATCGTTTTCTTCGTCGTCCAACCGTCAGTAAATAAAATTTTGGACCTTATCTTTACATCATGAAAATGATGACAATATATCGATATTAATCACGCGATATATATTGATACTCTTTAAAAATATAAATTCGATATATATCGATATATATTTTTTCCTTGCCCATCCCTAATAAAAAATACTCTGTGAACTAGGAGTGGGTGATACAAATCGTATATAGATACAAAATCCATATTTCCGTACAATATTCAATATCTATATATCGGACAACAAACTAACTATATAATAGATATTACGATTTTACGATACCATGTTGATACGAATCATCGCAGAATATCTAATATCTATTCGAAATGAAACGTAAAATATCTAAATATATACAGTGGACCCCCGGTAATCCGATAAACATTTTGCAGGGCAATGTCGGACTATCGAATTTGTTGGATTATATAGCACTGCCTAAGACCCTTTATAGATGATGATCTATATCATAGAAGTATTAGGCTTAGAACCGCAGTAGGCGCACGCAAAGTGAAGGCATTTTCAATTAGCCTTTAAAGGCTAAGTACGACTACGACTTTTGGCGCGTTGGTACTCGAGTCCACGTAATCGTGTGAACAGCTCGCTCAATTTTCAAAAAAATGACGTACTGTACTGTGAAAGGGTGTCAAAACTCATCGCATAATCACGAAAAAAATTTAAAAATCTCATTTCTCGGGTAAGAACTGCCTAGCATCTTATATTTTTGTAAAAAACATTCATCAAAACAAAATAATAAATTTGACAGACGCCAATATAATGAAAATGTTGCTAAGCATAGTAAAATATTTTACCCCATTTTTACTTACTATTATAATTATAAAAAAAGCATTTATTTTCATGTTTTATTTGAATAGTTTATCTCCTTCCGAATTTATTTTGTTTTAATGCAAAACATAATGTCTAATAAAGTAATAATAATAATCACTTGAAGCTGACCGATCATGTTTAATGTCCATATCACACCTATGCCGGTAGTTGTTGGGGGCACTAAGCTCGAAGTTGTTGACGAGTATGTTTACCTGGGACAAATAGTCCGACTAGGTAAGTCCAACTTCGACCGAGAGGTCAATCGACGGATTCAACTCAGCTGGGCAGCGTTCGGGAAACTACGACACATCTTCTCGTCAGACATATGTACCTCAAAACCTTAAAACGAAATTGTACAACCAGTGCGTGTTGCCAGTGATGACTTACGGATCTGAGACGTGGTCCTTCACTGCTGGCCGTATGAGGAAGCTCAGGGTCGCTCAGCGAGCTATGGAGAGGGCTATGCTCGGGGTTTCTCTGCGTGATAAACTTAGAAATGAGGATATCCGCAGTAGAACCAGAGTAACCGACCTAGCCCAACGGATTAGTAAGCTGAAGTGGCAGTGGGCTGGCCATATAGCTCGAAGAACCGGCAAACGATGGGGAAGAAAGGTTCTTGAGTGGCAGCCTCGTACCGGTAGGCGAAGTTTAAGGCGACCCTCAACGAGATGGAGTGACGACCTGGTAAGACATGCAGTAAGTCGATGGATGCAGGTGACTCAGGACCGTGCTTTGTGGCATTCCTTGGGGGAGGCCTATGTTCAGCGGTGGACTTATGAAAGGATGTAATGATGATGATGATGAAGCTGACCGCACTCTTAAGTCTCATGATTCCTTCTTATATTATATCCATTCTGTGAAAGTTGTATGTTGTAACCTTTACGTTGAAACTGATTTAAATTAAATATATCACTTAGATTCTTAGAATGGCAAGAATCGAGATCAGTGTATGCTTTAATATGCTGGTGAAGCCGCGGGCCATAGCCACAGCTAGTAAGGATATCCCACAGAACAGGAGATCTCACAGAACAGGATTCTCACAGAATACCAGCGTTAAATAGCAGCTTAACACTGCTGTGTTTCGTATGGTGAGTGAGTGTAGAGAACCGGAGACCCTTTTTACTGGAAATGAGGTATTCCATCTTAGTCCTCACGGGTGACAACGCATCTGCATTTTGATTCGCAAACGAGGATAGATGTAGATGTCTATGGGCCGCAGCACCACTTACCATCAGGTGGACTGTGTGCTCGTTTGTCACCCTTATCCTATAAAAAAAGGAATAACTAATGAAAAATATATTACAGCTAAAATGATTTACTCACAACTATTCACTTGTTAAGTGTAAGTGGGGCTGGATTGGAAAAATTAATATTTACAAATAATATAAGATTTTATGGAATATAAGTAACAGATATTTAATATATAAATATACCACTTCTAACTGAATAATATAATTACGTAATAAACTTGTGAATATAAAACAAGATATTACTGTTTCTGTTTCTGTTTCTCTTTGCAAATAGTTAATAAATAATTCTAAACGTCACTTAAATATTAATTCTATGACTATGTCTACTGTTACATTTTCCTAACTTTTTGGGGAAAATGTCATTAACTTGCAAACATTACTCATTTGCTGGTGTGCGTGTGGGCAAACGTAATTACAGGCCGCTTATGTACACATTCATTGTGCTGTTGCTTCAACTTTGAACGGAACTTTGAATGACACTATCACCCTATGTGTAATTACTCTAAGCCCTCGTCCACAGTGCGAGCCTAGCGCGGTTGCGACGACGGGCGCGAATTATCAAACATATGAAACCGCCGTTTGCGTCCATAGTGTAGTGACTAAGGCGGACGCCTAGCGCGACGGGCATGAGCGGGATAGCGCGCGTAGTTTTCAAACGTTCATATCCGCGCGTTTTGGCCACACTACAGGCCTAGTCAGCAAGCGATCCAATGCGCGGGTGCGGGGGTATCAAACCGGTTCGGTCTTATCGCTCGGCGTAAGCGCGTCTTAATTTTTTTTTTGTTAAAACATTTGTATATTCTCTAGTGATTTTAGGTGATATTTTATTCAGGACGTAATCAAATGTTGATACGGACATTCGAGTATACTCAAAGAATTTTCTAGGGTACAAACCTCAATTCTTCTTACAAATTAGAAAATTCACCATTTATTTGTCGGTTTTATTTATTTCGTGCACATTCTCTCTAATGTTCAAAATCTCCCATCTCAGTATCGGACTATCTAGTAGAAATAAAAATCCTCGTCCATGGTTTACAACACCTGTAATACATCTAAGCACACCAACAGCTCGCTCGTCACTGTGGCCACGGCACGCGCCCGCCGTCGCGCCCGCAACAGGCTCAAGTCGCCGCGCATTCACTGTGGACGCACACTAAGATCTATATGTTATATATATGTACTCTGAAGTACAAATGATACTTCATTATGTATGTCAAATTTAGTAAATTAAACAATACAATAGGGTGCTTACATTTTATTATAAAATAAAAATATTTAGCTTTCATGGCCCACATGGGTCCCGAAATGGGCGCATGCCTATTTCTTTCCCGAAGAAAGCTCATGAATAAAATTTCTTCCATTTCTGGATGTTCAGCTTTCTTGAGTGTCTGCCTCTTGCCTGACCAACAGTTAGTAGTTGAAATAAGCTGTTTAATCTTTTCGTGGTTTTTTGTCATAAATTGTAGATCGGCCTACGCCGTATTCATTTGCTAAACTACTAAACGATTCATTACGATTTAGACGGTCTAACATATCACATTTTTCTTTAATTGTCAGTGTTTAGAGCTTTCGCTTCTGAGCTTGTGACGACATTACTAGGTACGAATACATAATACACAATGAATAAACAGTAAACAATGAACACACGCTAGACCGCACCGCTATCTTCATCACATGTATGTAGTCAAATTCAAACTAAGCAATCAGAATCTAAACAATACCCTACGCGTCGAGATCAATTCGGAGAAGATATTTAGCAGATAAATTTTGGTTAAAGTGTAAGTCTATTGCTGAAAATATTGTTACAAATTTATTATGTATCCTTGATGAACAATAAAGCTTCTATTGGCGACGTAGGAAAACCCCACTGCTAGTTACAACCCATAGATTATTTAAAGAAATTCGTACGTTTTCAAGCCTCACTTAGAAATATTTTCACTCAATTCGTGGATTACCAAGTTGGATTTATCCGAGTCTATAATCCCTCAAATAGAATTTGTAAATGCGCCTAAACATGAATACAATCCCCTTTACCCACGAACTTTATGTCATAAACATTTAACTGAAAAATTTTACAAATTACCATAAAATATATACTGATGGCTCTAAGGAAGGAAGAAACGGGTGCTGCAGTTTTAGACATTCAAACCAAAGAATACGTTAAGCTCTGTTTAGGTAAGGAAATTTCAATTATGCATTTTGAATTTTGAAAAATTGCAATTGCAGAAGCCTTATATTATGTCAAGTCACTTAATTATGTATATATATTACAAGCCGGTTTCCGAAAGGGCTTTAGCACCATAGACCACATACATACCCTTCGGCAAATTGTACAGAAGTCCGAGGAGTACAATTTGCCACTATGTCTGGCGTATGTGAACTATGAGAAAGCCTTTGATTCCGTCGAAATTTGGGCGGTGCTGCAGTCCCTTCAGCGGTGCCAAGTTGACTGTCGGTATATCGAAGTGCTGAAGTGTTTGTACAGTAGAGCTACGATGGCTATCCGAGTACAGAACCAGAGTACGAAACCTATCCAACTGCAGAGAGGTGTAAGACAGGGTGACGTCATATCCCCGAAACTCTTCACCGCTGCATTGGAAGACGTTTTCAAGCTTCTGGACTGGAAAGGATACGGTATCAACATCAATGGCGAGTACATCACTCACCTTCGATTTGCCGACGATATAGTCCTTATGGCAGAATCGCTGGAGGACCTAAGCACTATGCTCAATGACCTCAATAGTGTTTCCCAACGGATAGGTCTTAAGATGAACATGGACAAAACAAAGACCATGTTTAATGTCCATATCACACCTATGCCGGTAGTTGTTGGGAACACTAAGCTCGAATTTGTTGACGAGTATGTTTACCTGGGACAAATAGTCCGACTAGGTAAGTCCAACTTCGACCGAGAGGTAAATCGACGGATTCAACTCGGTTGGGCAGCGTTCGGGAAATTACGGCACATCTTCTCGTCAGGTATACCTCAAAACTTGAAAACGAGACTGTACACCCAGTGCGTGTTGCCAGTGATGACATACGGAACTGAGACGTGGTCCTTCAATGCTGGCCGGATGAGGAAGCTCAAGGTCGCTCAGCGAGCTATGGAGAGGGCTATGCTCGGAGTTTCTCTGCGTGATAAACTCAGAAATGAGGATATCCGCAGTAGAACCAGAGTGACCGACATAGCCCAACGGATTAGTAAGCTGAAGTGGCAATGGGCCGACCATATAGCTCGAAGAACCGACAACCGATGGGGAAGAAAGGCTCTCGAGTGGCAGCCTCGTACCGGCAGGTGAAGTGTAGGGCGTCCCACCACTAGATGGAGTGACGACCTGGTAAGATATGCAGGAAGTCGATGGATGCAGGTGGCTCAGGACCATGCTTTGTGGCATTCTTTGGGGGAGGCCTATGTTCAGCAGTGGACTTGTGAAGGGCTGTAATGATGATGATGATGACTTAATTATGATAAATTGTTGATAGTAACAGATTATCGCAGTGCCCTCCAACATTTAAAAAAATATATTTTACTGTCTCACGGTTTTCCAGTGGCTTACGACATATTAAGTAAGATTTTAACATTAAAATCAAACCATAAAAGGATAGTCTTACAATGGACGCCTTCCCATATTGGTTTAGAGGGAAATGACTCGGTAGAAGTTCTTGCAAGAGATAAGTGAAAAGTAAAGTTTGAGAAAACTGTACAGACAAGTGGTTCGAATGCTTTGATGAAAGGTGGCTGTCAAAAGGTATTTGGTACAAGACGATACAACCGCATCTTTCCCGCTTCCTTTGGTTTGAAGGATGCAATATGGGAAGGCAAGAAATTATTACAGCAATGAGGCTTCGTTCTGGACATATTCCATTAAACGTTTATGGTGAGAAAAGTGAATTCACCAAATTGTGTCAAATGTGGAATTCTGGAAGATACTATTCATATTATGATGGAATGTGAACGGAACGAAAGGTATAGAAAATTATTAGGTTTGACAAAAATAGTGTTGGATTGTATAATAGTATCTTAGCTTTTTCATTGTCGGATAAGTTTAGAATACTATATAAACTAGTATTGTTAGGTATTAAGAACATATAACGTTTTATTATTATTTACGTGAATTTATCATTGTCTGATTATGTGTATTTGATTGTGTACCTATGAGGGTGACATGATCTAGTGGATCAAACCTTGTATAATCAATAAAGATAAAAAAGTAATAATAAACTTATTATCATGTTTGCTGCATGAATTTTAAAGACATAATGATCTTAACAGAAACAAGCCAAATACGCAGTTGTCATTAAAGTACACCAAGCGTCTGAGGATACAGATGTACTCTCTATTTTCTCAATTTTGGTATGTTAAGAAAATGGTCACCGTCACAAACGGTACATGGTCTGACCGCGACAAGTGCAGCTTAATCTCGCAGATCTCTTGATCCACGCAGCTGTTATTTAACCACGAGTTCCTCTTCTCCACGACTAACGCTGTAGGCAATGAACCATGCGATCAAGCCCTCGGCACACTGTCATCGCACATCAAGCATGAATCGGACATCGAGAGTTGTTAAACAGGATAATCTCATGATTTTTCAAGACCATGAGGTGCGGGTGGTAAAGTACGGTTATACATTTTTTTGGCTGATAAATAGATACTTAGTTGGGTTCATAATAGATTATATGGGACAATCTCAAGAATTTTTTATTGTACTACAGTTTTATCATGTATAAAAATCTATCTTTATTTTAATCTAAACTTTTTGAAGTCTAACTAGAACAATATACTCACTGGTAATGTAGGAAAGGCACCTTTTAATAAAATTGTTTTTATTCTGCGTTTTCTTTTATACTTGTCAATAAAATGTTTGCTGCAAATTGTTGAGTTCTTCTTTGGATTCCAACCAACCCGCTCAATCAATGATAACCATTTTTTTCTAATTATAGAATCCAGAGGGAATCTATTTGACAAACAGCAAAATAAAATTACGTTTTTACAACGTCGATCGAATCGAATATTTATTTTCATTCATATTTTTGTTGTGTGTGCAAGTGCATCGATTCATTACAAACATTCAACTCATTCAAGATAAATATCGACATTAATTTTGATATAGTTAAGTCAATCACTAGCGTACATGTAAAATATTTTGTATAAAAATGTATTTACAACATTCATGCAAATTATCAACAACGTGACTTTTCTTTGCAAAATATCAAAATTAATAAAATAATTGAATATTTTCTATATTGTAAGCAGTATAAAACAAATTTTAACCAAAAATAGAAGTGTCATAACAGTAACGACGTTTTGAGAATTTACCTGTGAAATATGCAATTATCAGGATTATTTCTATTATTAACACCACAGTCACTCACAGAACGTGTGGAACACAATTATTTGAAATATTAACCACGATTATACTCGAAAAACTTAAATAAAACTTAAACTTAAATTAAACTACAAAATATTTAGTAGCTTATTTTTTGCGTGCCGACTTGTGCCGAACAGAACAGAACACAATTACCATAGTATAAAGACACCAAGTAGGCTGTCTCCGGCCCAATCCGCGATATAATTGCCTACTGTCTCAGGGTTATCATTGTCACCAAATCATTAGTTTAAAGCACGGCCCTTGCCAAAAATAATACATCTCTGTATAACTAATTCAGTGATCATTAGTCGATAAAGTTCAACAATGGTTTTCCTAACAAATACAGAAATGTATTAAGATTCAGAGTTATTTATAAAAAAAGGGATAAACTAAACCGGCGGGGCGGTGTGTGAGCTCGTGTTTAAATTATTTACTTAGTATATTCTAGTTACTTCTTATTTTTAATTAATACAAGCATATATATATATATATATATATATATATATATATATATATATATATATATATATATATATATATATTTAATCACACATTTATTACAAAATTACAAATTAGCTACAGAAAAATACTTTCTTCGGTTTCGACTATTACGAAACGACTTGTTATTAAACTTTAATGTGTAATATATCCGCATCCTTATAAATAACTTTTGCAAATATAATTAATTACGATTTTATAACCGTAAATAGATACTTAGTTACTATTCTTCCTCTGTCTGATAGACAACTAATACAACAAAAATAAGTAAGTAGCTTAGATTATTTAGAGAGTAAATAATCTAAGGTAAGTAGGTATCTCATCGTCAAGTAAAAATCATATGCTATAATAAGTGACCTGTCCTTTTCAATAGGTAATCTGAACAGAGACAATTCTGGAATCGATGAATTATTAAGACACCCAAACACACAGCAATACGTTCTCCTGCGATTATCACACATTTTTCATTCATTTAGCGGTGCCAAAAGTCGTAACGCGCGAACCTCGTGCGGTGTTAGCCCAGACTGTAGAGGTGGGCGATGCAAACCGTATACTGATACGAAATCTATATATTGGTACAATATCTAAAAACCTCTTACTGGTTCGTTTCAAAACTATATATTACAAAATCTGATATTTGCGTACCGCCGCGATGCCTATATCGCTCCGCATCGGTCGGTGGCTAGGTTCGCCGTATGCGACGGAGCGCGAGCGATATAGATATTATACCGGTTCGTTCGAAAACTATGTATTACAAAATCTGATATTTGCGTACCGCCGCGATGCCTAAATCGTTTCGCTTCGGTCGGTGGCTACTGGCTAGATTCGCCGTGTGCGACAGAGTGCGAGCAATATGGGTATTAGATTAGACATGGCGGAAAATTAAAGTCTTACTAAAATCTTATATTTGTACTGTGGAGTGTAGAGTACACTAAATAATAAAAAAAAACAATTTCACTAAATCTTAATTAACTTCCCTAGTAATTATTATTTCAAGTTTTTTATATAAATCCCTTGTAATATTTTGATGAAAATGTAAACTAAACAAAATAATTTTAAACTGGCGCCCTTTTGTTTAAATTACTACCTAACAACCAATATTTGAGCCAATATCGTAACAACAAAGTACATAAAATTAACATCAACCACTAATGAATTCAGTCAATAGCGTTACATCTATGTGTTAAAAATATCATTTCGTACGTTTTAATAAAAACAACACTTCAATAGATTTAACCGCAAACGATATTTAATATGATAATTGTCAAAAACAAGTTCAGCATAAAATATTGGATATAAGTTTGACTTTAAGTATATATATTTAGCAAATAATTGTTACAATCCTTATTTTTAAACATGTGAATGTTAATGTAAAAAATAAATCATAAAATTGCTTTGTAAACCGCCATCTACTCCATTCTATGGGTAAAGTCATTTTATAGAACGAAAATTGATTGACTCTCAAGGTGTAACGTAAAGAAGACGCTAGATGGCATAAATACGGCTAGGTAAGAAATCGATCGTGAATTATTTTGAATGGACTGGAATATGATAATTTTATTAATTATCATTTATTTTATTTATTTAATAAATTTGCAATTTTTTAACTGTTTATTTTAACAGTTAAAAGCCATATTAACCATCTTTATTTAAATACTTCCGGCCGAGACAAATACAGGAGCGGTACGGCAATTTATTTCCAGTCGCGTAACCCAATAGTATATAATTTAGAACCTAATCAACATAACTTTACGAACTATTTTTATGACATTTTTACGTTACAAAGTTATTTCATTATCTTTAATCATAGATGTAAGAATTTAAAGTTTTACTTATGTTGCCTAATAATGATAAATTTCAAATCTGATTGTTTTTTAAAGTCTAAAACTGAGTGCATTTTATAACATTATTTTATATAGAATTTTCAATTTATTTTTAGTTCAACAGATCTGCCAGTATAAATGTAGTGGAAGGAGAAAGTTGCAATTTTTATCCTTTTAAATGCAATTTTTGATGTAAATAAATAATAAAGACACTGTAAATACCTACTATTTTATATTATATATTTTATTGAACTATTTTAATTCAGTATCTAGTGTTGTAAATAAATAACTAGTTCAAAACTTTAAAATAATAAAGTTAAAACTACAACTATATCTGCATTAGCTCCAATAAGATAACATAATATAAATTTACTATAATATATCTACAATACTGATTCGCATCGAATAGGTAAGAGTAACTATAAAATCCTCGTATCAGATTTCAACAGCGTATCGGAGTAGAAAATATAAACAAGTGTACGCAGAATATATAGATATTGAAATATATAGTTTTGATATCAGATATTGAAACTCGAAATCTGATTTAGATACGATTCTCAGAAAACGCGATACGACCCAGGCCTACCAGACTGGCGTAGTGAGAAACATTTCGAGATTGTGTTTAAGTGTGTGTGCGGCGCCTCATAGATACTATGGCGCACACATACAAGCCGCGCGCAGTGCGTTTGTATGAAGATAACGTACTTCCCGCTCTTTATACTATGCAATTACTCTCTATCAAAAGAAGAACGCCAACTGCATACCGTGTTTATGAGTGTACACTAAAAGCGCTACGGTGGACGCCCACAAAAAATTTTTAGCGGGCTTTTCAAATCTTTGTATTCTGTAACTTTAAAACTTTTTATTTAAGGCATATTCGAGTAATTTCGGCTCAAACCTCACAAACCTATGGGGTAAATTCCCATTGAGAGGTTGCACCAAAATTACTCGAACATACTTTAGTATGTGGGATAAAATAAAATAGTTATGTAATTTTATTTTCTGAAAGACATTGTTTTATAAACTATACATTATTATTGATGTTTTTTATTGCTTTTGCACGTAATATTTCCACGCTTGTTACTGATATATAACACGTTATTGTCAGAGAGTTATTCTTTACAGAATATTAATGTAAATTTAAATCAGCAAAATTCCCATGATGAACACAAGAGTCCAAATACGTGATCTGAAACAGATACAATTCGAGTCAATATAGTAATAATCCCTACAAATAACGGTCAACACATTCAAAATATTTATAGACTTAACACAATATTGCCATAAGTTTTTCTCAAAGAGATTTAAAATATATATATATATACTATAGAGCGGGCATTGGAGAAATTTCTATACAAAAACTATAAGCTCGTGCGTGTGTGACGCCCTCTAGCTAAAAATAGCAAAACTACACTATCATTTATTAAGACAACATTTTAGCTATTCCCCAGTAGGTGACGCTTAACCTCTCAGAACTTGACATTTTTTGGACATACTTAGTCAGAACTATGGTCAAGCCTAAGAGTATAGTAGGTCAGGCGAAAGACAATTTTTTTTAAAGATGGTAAATATAACTTAGAGTCATTACTATGTTCTTATCCAAAAATTAAAAAAATATTAACAATTAAAATATCGAATTATTTGTATGAAGGTCAAGTGAGCGCTAGAGTAACGACGATTGCAAGACGATTTGTCGATAAATGAAATGTTTCGAGAAATTATCAATTGCTGTGTAGTGGCGGTGTATGAATATTCATATCATTCCGTGGGTTTCGTAAGATGCGACTGATCCACTCATAATTTCCACGGTACACGTACCTTGTTACAAAGTGACAAGGTATGTGTACCGTGGAACAGAACGTGGCAACTATGACAAGTATACCCTCTATGACGAATATAGTGGAGGCCTATGTTCAGTGCGTTTTTTTTAAGATGTAACGGTATTTGTTGTAATAGTGATAAGAAAAAAAATGTTGGAGGAAAAAGGCGAACATTTTTTCTAAATTTAATCTCGATGAAATGCGGATACTCCGTGCGATGTTTAAGGGCAGGGTTGCAAAGGTGGGTGATATTTGTGGCAGCAAAATTCTGTGCTCCCCTTTATTTCCATGGCCCATGACCAGCAGTGGAAGGAAACTGTAAGGAGAGGGAGGGATTAATTTTATTATTTGAAACTATATTTTTGTGTGTAAAAAAAGTCATCAAACATCATCAAACAATTTATTAAACAAAAGTTGCGTTAACAAGTTCGGATAAAATTTCCAATATGGACCATCGATTTAAATGCCCATATTTTTTTTGTAGATAGTACTCACTAAAAGAAAGCGTTTTGCAAAGTTTTAATGTGCGGAAACGCGTACTTTTTGAGAAAAAAATTATTGAAAATCAGTTATTCTTGCATTGTTTATGTCTAATCCTACAATAAAATTGACGACATTTTTTTGTTATTGTCAGTAGGGATGTCGATTCTTTTCCAAAAAGATCGATTTTTTAAATAGATTCGAATTGTAAGCTGATGTATCGATTCTCAAAAAATCGATTACTAAAATATCTATATTTTTTTCATGTTTGCATTTATAATGTAAATATATATCCATTTTATGAGAAAAAAAATCCCCTTCATCATAAAATATAGGGGGACTGATTCAGAAGGATTTCTGTATCT
This sequence comes from Parnassius glacialis, assembly GCA_033319125.1. Lineage (NCBI taxonomy): Eukaryota > Metazoa > Arthropoda > Insecta > Lepidoptera > Papilionidae > Parnassius > Parnassius glacialis. Next base: position 32,458,124 of record JAVANC010000028.1, on the reverse strand, counting down.
ATTTTGAGACTGCTACGTCTCCGGCGCTGCGGGAAGAGCAGCCTCTACGCCTTAGCGTAACAAATCGCAGGCATCCCTCCTCGCCTCCGCAGCTTCGGCTTGTTGGTCGTTATATTATAGTTGGTGTTTCACATGTGGTTCCATATGAATTTGATCAAGGTCTGTCTAATATTGTTATTCGTAATAATTTATATTGAAGTTGGTTGAACAAAATTTTTAATTATTGTTGAAAACAACTTCGGTATAATGTTCATTATATATCGAAATTATAACATAAAACGTAATTTTAAGACTTTGTGGAATATGAATATTTGTGTTAATTACACAAGATTTATAGTGATCATTCACACCTTGTATTTAATTTTCAGTTAATTCTGTCTATTAAATATAGTGATACGTGAACGACACAGTATTTGAAATGGAAATTTTATAAAGTATATAAAATTGTTACGAAGCAAAATATAAGGAATTAACTTTTAAAGACAGTGTAATTACTTACCCTTTATATTAAACTAACAAAAATTTCTATTGTACCCACTTAATTTTTTATAAATTTGTAGTTGCCTCTCACACTCACGCGGCGAAGGAATTAACACTAAAGTATGTGACGTAAACGCGACGCGTAGGTAACGACGGAAACTCGTCATTTAAAGTAAATTTTGTTAATTTAGAGAAGCGTAATTTAGTAAAGAAACTAATTCTGACAAAATATTAGTTTTATAATTCATATAAATAACATTTAAAAAATAATTGTTCTGAGCACTCTTAACTGTGGTTCTGACTAAACGTAATTATCATATATATACTCTTAGGTTCTGAGGGTCCTTTCTAAATATTAGCATACTCTATGGAGCATTCTACAAAGGTGACATTCATACTTCAAAGATTTGAAAGATTAAAATATAAGATCGTTTTAGGAATGTTACCCTTTCGATACCAAAGTATCGATAATGTTGTTGAAGGTTACTAAGCTTGAAACGCTTTAAAATATAATAATAAGGAGTAAAATGATTGTATAAATCTATTTATCATGACTTCCATCACACGAAAAAATCACTTTAACTTTTTATGCCTCTATTTTATACAGATCCTGCTTTTATATCTTTAAGTAATAATAGTGAAAAATAACCTGTTACAATGTAATAACAGTGAAAAATCACCTGTTACAGTGTAGGTAATAGATAATCTCTATTTTACTTATTCTACAATAACTCAGCTTCTAGATTGACATATCTTTTCAGCTATTAATTGTTTATATATACGCTTTCAAATGGTACTTTCACCTTGTTAACACTTGGGCCCAAGAATGTACGGAGACGTCTTCTTTTCCTTTTATATTATTTTGTCAATTTCATCAGCTGCCCTACTTAAAAGACCCTACCCACATCAGTAAAAATTGTTATATTAAGTTTTTACCTTATTTCCTACCTCAGGCTTAACCTACAACTTCTTGAATCTAATATATTTAACAGTACAATTTTTTTAATGTCACAAGCCTATAGCACTCTCCTATCACTGTAAGCCAGGATCTATAATGATTTTGTCCTTGAATACCACCAGACAATGACGCCCGGTATGTAAAAGAGAAGACTTGCTGTATTGCTAAACATCAACACCGCAAGTATCCTCAGCATATTCATAAGCAACACAGAAAATCTCATCATCATGCCTAAAAAAATTTTCCCACTCTTCCACATAAAGTAGGCCACTTAGCATAGTTGGTATATGCTACTCATTTTTGTTGATATGGGTACAGTATCTTTGACTGTTTTACCCCCTTAAATATTGTAAATGATTAAATCGGCATCCTGTATATTGTTTTTATCGATAACCCCAATCGATAAACGTCGTCAATCACTAACTTTAAATAAATAGTGACGCTACAGGATAACAGAGGGCGCTTAGTACAATAAAAATAAATTTTCTAGAACTATCTACTAGAATTAATAAAATTTAAAGATTATTCGGTATATATACGTTATACTTACGATAAAAAACAAAAAGCACGTTCATTTTTTGCTCCATATCGTGACTTACAATATCTTAATGCACAACCGGGCATATTTTCTATAAAAATATTTTTTAAAGATATGAAAAGAATGCGTCTTGACTTTATGACTATGTCACTAAGACTAACGGAGATATATCCTATAGGACATAAGTTACAGACGACAATTTTGATGCTGATGTCCGGTCTATTACTACTACTACTTAAATGTCTTTGGTTTTTCTTTTCCTATCATAGGAAACCTGCAGAAAGTGATCAGATGATTTCATGCTTTTTATTTGCACAACACTTAACTTACTTTCGATGAGGATCATAAATAGTGCATAAAATTTTGAAATAATGAATTCATTTATAGTCAATATCTTATACAGAGTTAATATCTCACAGACAATCTTTACTGTATATTCACGACGATATTATGACTGTATGTTCGCCTACATATGAAAATGAAGTCCATAATAACTGAATTTAAGCAATAATCAATAATAAATATTAAAAACTAAACCTATAAAATTTCAGAAAATATTTTCAATATGAAAGACGTTGACAAACAAATGTCATTTTTTTTTTTCTATTAATTCATGGCTTCTTTTGATCGAATTCTGCTAATATTAAATAATTTAATTTAAATGAATTAAATTGTGCAAATCTCAGAGTAATTTGTATGTAATTATACTTTAAAGAGTAAACCAAAAAATGTTTAACACATAAGTAACATTTTTAGTTTCTTCCGATATAATATGTATCTAATTTTTAAAGTGGCAATCTAAAACAACTTGAAGGAAAGAAATAGCGATATTTTTTCTCGCTTTATTTTACAAGCAAACATTGACAAAATTATGATTGTGTGCAGATTTTTCAGCTTTCATACAAAGTTGCTTCTGGTTGCCTCACCTAAACGTAGTGATTATATTCTCTTTGGCCTCACCCTGCTTGTGTTTAAAAATCGGTCACCAGAGTCATGAGCAAGGAACATACTATTCTCTAACGAGAGATTTGCTTAGTTTGCTATCCTTTTCTATCTTGAAAGAATTTTATTCTCCCTTGCACACTATGTTGGTCTATATATTCTAAGTCTATGGGTTTGAGTTTATCTTTTGTCTCGCTTTTTCACGCACTTTTTCTCTTTAGCGTAAACGAATAGGCTACAATTTCACCAGCTTTCTCTTGTACATACCTACCTAACTACGTACTTACCTAATTTTTATACGAAATGAAAGATTTGTAAACATGGAGGCCAAGCAAAGCAAATGCTGGAAAGACGAAGTGTTTCTATATTAATCTACATAACTTTCCTTATTTCGGATTACTTTAAATTGGTTAGTAAATTAATAATTATTAGCTAAATGGTGCAAAATATAATGTATAATAACCTTAACAAGAATCTCGATAACTGATACAGTTGTGTATGTAAACGTATGCATTTATTTGGCGCCAATGTCGATAAAACCGTTAAACACGGCCTATCAGAATACCAAAAATATAATAGATTTTATGTACAGTCAATTTCATAAGTATTCTGGACTAAATGAATCTTTAGGCGACATCATGAAATAAAACTGGTCTTTCAAGTGTCGTCAGATCTGTCATCCGACACAAATTGCTATAAAGAGAAACGCTAATAAAGAGCAATAGAAAATGTTTGGGATATAAGTTTGTTGTAATAATAAACCTTTACAAATTTTTCAGGGTAGTGTTGTAATAAATCCTATTGCAACTTATGACTGAAATGACGAAACTCTTAAGCTTGCTTTTGGAAACATCTTGACCTAACTATATAGTAAGTACTTTTAATATTAACTTTGTAACTATAAACACTAACCCAAGGGCCGCAGGGCCTAATTTTTAATTTAGTGAGTAACTGTTGTTTTGCAAATGTTAATTATTATTGTTTACACCTTGAAACCATTGAATTTTGATTACGAATTGTAAGTAATTTTTGTTTCCTTGAAATTATTATTATTCATCATGGGTAACTAACTGATTTAGCCTCATTTTGATAATTTCTAACCAACAAATAAAGGGGGTTTACAATTCCTCTGTTTTATATGCAGGCATGTAGATTAGAATCTACATTCATTAATAAATATATAGGCTTAATCCCAGTAATAGAATTAGCTGTTTTTTTGTTTTTCGATATTGTGCTTTAATAGTAGACATAGCTATATGTAATAATGTGTTTTAAAGCTTTAAGAGAGAAAGCTAATATCACCTTCAAACTAACTCACAGGACATGGGTACCATAAGAACTATTTATGACCTGTGTCCTAGTGACAACACAAGTGTTCAAATAATAGAACATTTATTAAAATTTTGACCTCAGTTTGGAGAACAAGGTTGTGACCACGAGATACTTTGCATAAACTTACATATAGAACCTTATAATTTCTTAGACCTTATGAAAAAAAATCCACTTTAACATCTTTATTAAAACCTATAAAATATATTGTAAATAACTTAAAGAAACTAAATTCAATCTAAATAAAATAAACACAGCTTAGGTATTGTATGAAAAGAAAAATAGATAAATATAATTTGTTTCTAAAAAGCCGAAGCCACTCAGGGGAATCCAGCTTAAAACCTAAGCCATAATAAAAAAAAATGTGTATGTGTGTGTATTGACCCAATTTCGCTATCCTGCGAGTGACCTGGAGGTTATTGGAAGGCCAGAAAGATATCATGATCCCCAACTGATTGGGGCTTAGCTATCTTGTATATGCTGGATATAATTTGGTTAGACCGCCAATGTTAAGTAAGATGTCTTGCACTGTACACCGTCGCATCTGCCTAGTCTATTATCTATGACCTGTGAGCCTAGGAGGGGGCTGTTATGTGTAGATATAGGAAGATGTGACCCTGTACAATGGCAACCTGATCTGATGATTTTCAAATACTATTAAAAAAAGATTTTTTAATAATCACTTTTATTGCTAATAAACATTTTCTTGAAAATTTGTTTCAGAAATGGGCACAGAGGTGCCAAAAACTCAAGATTCAAGTGGTGGTACTGATTCAAATACTGATTCTGAGGTTCGTAATTTCTTTTTTGATTTTTATTATAGCATATAATATATTGATGAAATTGCAAAATACTTGTTAACTATTGCAAATTAAAAAAAAAAGATATGCAGGAAGTCGATGGATGCAGGTGGCTCAGGACCGTGCTTTGTGGCATTCCTTGGGGGAGGCCTATGTTCAGCAGTGGACTTGTGAAGGGCTGTAATGATGATGATGATTGCAAATTATAAATTTCACTTGAATTTGATATTATTATTGGGTTAGTATCCATTAGTTTCCCATCTGGAATATAATGGATCATAAGGGATACTTTTTTAAATATGGGATTGAACTATAAGAAAAGAGCCACAATATACATAGAAGGTAGCTTTTGTGCAGCTTCATCCCATTGGGTCCACTTAACCCCTGTAATGCTGCAACACAATTAGCATCGTCTCTTATCTAGCAATTATTAGATTTAGCTACGGAGCTGAAACATTTGTAGAAATCTAGCAGTTTTATTTTCTAATTTTCCAAAGAATATTTTTCATTTCATGTAATTTCAAACTAAGCAAATTTCTTGAAAAATTTAATGATCCTGTAATAAATTTTAATACTAAATGTATGCTAAACAAATAATTTACTTTAAATAAAATCTGGTTTTCTTAAATACAGTGGATTTCGGGTATAACGATGATGAAGGGACCACTCTATTTTCGTCGTTATATGTGGAAGTTGTTACAGGCAAAGGTAACAAATTCAATACATTACAGTTGCTACTCAGAATATCACTTTGTAACTGAACCAAACTCTGAAATGTACACGCTTCCCTATCTACTTAGACAAAAGGTAACGGTCTCCACACTTGCTGACCATCTGTGTAGATGTAAACAAAAAATAAGAAATGTTTATGAAAGAAAGAAATCTTTGTGTCTTTGGTGCCGACTCCGGTTCCAATATCTGCATGGGATTTCTAGGAATTTGTTACAAATGATTCATTAAAAACAGTCACTACACCTGAACTCGGCGTTACATCCAAAGTCGCTATAGCCACATGAATTTTGTACTAAAATATGCTTTAAATTCCAGGGACATAGATTTAACGTTGCTATAGGTAAATGGTCACTACAACCAAGGTCGTAATAAATGAAATCCACTGTACTTAAGCTTATTCATGAGAAAATTCCTTTGGTAATATGTTACTTTCTTTATTAGCCTGTAAATGTTTGCCTTAATTTACACTCTTGGCAGGCAGATTGGCAATTACAGTAACAGACACTATCCAATATTAAATTTGTGCCTCATTGTCTGCCAGTCTGGATTTTATACAATTAGTGAAAATATGACTGTCCTGTCAGAGCTATTTTCATAGTTTCTGTTAGATTCTGTTAGACGTGTGTCAACTGTGAATGATTTATTCATTTGACAATGATCACATTAAAGTATTGATGATTGCAAATACATTTTTTCAATGTTCCGGATCAAACGATTGAGAGGGCCTACAACCAAAGAGTACTGTAATATCTGACAACCGCCATTATCGAGCGGATCTCACAGATCACAGAGTACTATAACTTGAAATGATCCATTTGAATGATTGACTTGAATGATCCGGTTCGTAAGATGAACCAATACTTTAATGGTCAGGGACACTAGAAATTAATGAATGACACATGTCTATTTCCAATAGTCACCTCTTACAATATTCATAGGCTGAAATATGATGGATTCTTTTATTCGGCATAACATGGCAATTAATTTTTGATCAGATACCATTATATTCAAAATATGGTCCCATTTATGGTGTATTTTTTTGAAATATTGAATATAACGGCAATCACAGGAGCATATATTGAAGTTGTTATAACAGTTTTAAGTTATATCTAAAGGCAGCTCTTCACGTTGGCAACATAGTGGCGAATGTGTTGGCCAATACCAATGGCCATCGTGTAGAGCGGGTTTTTTACATAATTTAATACATAACAGACTGAATCGGAAGAGTAACAACACCTTTTGTCATTAGACATAAGTAAATTTTGTTTAATAACAATTGCAAAATCACACAGAAAGATTCTAACTCACAACACATACACAAATACATAAGAGTGAGTAGTCTGATTTAAAGCAGGTAGATAGGATTTGTTATATTCTAAGTCTAAACCAGATAATTATGAGACTAGGGTATCTACCCTAGTCTCATAATTATCTGGTTTCTGATACTAACATCACTAGTAGATATGGCTATTGAATCAGGAAACACGATAATATTTATAAAAAAACATTATACATTATATTTAGATTTTACAATAAGATATTGTTTATTTTTTACAGAACAGTAGCAGCACCAATTCTTCGGGAAGTGATTGGGAATGTGCTGGTGCCAAACAGAGCTCTGTTAGGAAACCACATTTCTCAGTCACATCTTGTGATACTGGATTGAAACTAAAAATAGCTGCTATTCCACCTTGTAAAGTGTCAACCAAAAAGACAGTAAGATCTATAGCAAAAACGAAACCTGAGGAAGAGGAGTCAGCAAAAAACACAAACACGAAGGAAAAAGTGGGTGTCAAAAAGAAAGAATCACAGTTATCAGACACAAGTTCAAGTTCAGAATCATGTAGCAAATGTTCTAGTGATTCTTCAAGTGATGATGATTTACCACTGAAGGCAGTTAAAAAAGCACTGCCAGCAAAATGCTCGCCACAAAAGCTTGCATCCAAGAGTGTTAGGAACACAGCAATAGTTAAAAGTGAAAGTGATGAACGTAGACATTCAAGTGATGACATTAAAGACAGTGCATCTAAAAAAGATGTTAAGGACAAGCCTAGTGCTTATAAGGCTAATAGTAATGTGAAAAAAACTAAAAGTGTGGAATCTAGTCCAGATTCATCTGTGAAAAGAGGACAGGGCAGACAGCGAACAAAGGTATGTCATAGATGTAAGAATTTCAAGTTTCTTTATCATAATGTGAATATGACATGTAAATTGTCAGTTTTCCTTGATAGTGTTTTTACCCATGTGACTCCCAATACTAGTTTATAGCCTTACTAGCAAATCATTGTCAATGAGTTTGTGTACTCAATTGCTATGTGTAGAAGCAGTGAGACTGCTGGTATTTGTTGTGTCGCACAGGAGAACTAATACATCCTGAATAAAGCACTACTAATAATGCACTGCACATAGTCAGTTAGATTATTTTTTTAAAGACTATAAATTAGGAAATTATGTGTTACTTAAACTATTGTAATTATTTATTTACTATTAATCATTACAATGGGTAAACCTGTAATAGTAACTGCCGCAAAGAATAACTTAAACCCCTTACAAAGAACTTATAATAAAGTAGATTCCCTTCAACTATATCCACCTGACACTAAATAAGATATATAAAGATACATGTTAAATATAAAACAATTGTATGTTTATCATACATGGATTATTATTTGTAAAATAATAAAAATAACCACATTTATTTAAGTTTCACTGAAAAGAGACAAGTTCAAAACAGTCAACTAGGGTGGGTGCCCCTAATACCAGCCCCGCCCCTAATAGCAGCCTTATCACATTTTTACTTCAAAAATAAGATTCTTAGTGGCCTTAACTACAAATATTGTGCACTAAAAAATTAAAATCTTTCAGTGTTAAATTTAAATTCAAAACGCCTACGCAACGGACAACGCTCATTTTCCTAATTTTTTATTAGTTATGGTCCTGATAAAATAAGGCATATTTTACATTTTCTCGTTTTTAGGCTTTGTGATTTGCATGCATATGACTATAGACATAGTAATTCAGTTATTTTAAAATAAATGCTATCAAAACATAACTTGAAAAAAAAGCCAAGTCTCGCAACTCGGTTCTTCTACTGTAAAAAGTTGTGAGATCCATGTAATACCAAGTCGGTTAATTTATTCAGTCCCTACTTAAGGGTCCTTCTGTCTTAAGTTATTACGTAATTAGCTAACCTAATAACATCTTATAGTGACCACATTAATAATAAAAATCTTTTATATTTTAAATAAATAGATTGACTTGGCCATCGCATGAAAACACAATGTATCTCTCAAGTAATACATATTATATTAAACAAGATTGTTTATTGCGATTGCCAAGTCAATTTATTTATTTAAAACATAAAATATTTTTGATATTGATATGGTCACCATAAGATTTTGTTAGGTTAGCTAATTACGCAATAATTTGAGACAGAAGGACCCTTAAGTAGGGACTGAATAAATTAACCGACTTGATATTACATGGAACTCACAACTTTTTACGGTAGAAGAACTGAGTTGCGAGACTTGGCTTTTTTTACAAGTTATGTTTTGATGGCATCTCATTTCTTTTTGTAGATAGTTATATCTAGATCTACACCTATTATTCCATTTTATTATACATAATATATAGGTACACTGATTCATTCACTGCAAATGTAACTTTGTAATCCTATATATTTATATGGGATTACAAAGTTATTTATGCAGTTGGTATATCTGGAAAACTGCACCGAAATTGCAGTGTTTTTGATTGATTTCCATATTAAACAACAATTGTATTCCAAATTTGAAGCTTCTATGTCTGCTAGAAGTGCCTTAGAGTTTTGATGATCGGTCAGTCAGTGAGTGACAAAATTAAGAAATTTTGACTATTTATAATTCTTAAACTACTGGTTCAAATTTAATGAAATTTGAAATATACCGAGTTTTTACAATGCCTACTTGGTTACAGAAAGTTTAGGCTTCTAGTTTTATCCACAATGAAGTTATAGGGTTTCGAAAATGGCCTGAACTGCTTTGAGAAAAGGACAGTACGGCCGTGCTGCTTTTTTGCTCGACTTGGCTGGGGCACTGCCGTGCCCCCAGATTTTTATTGTCTTATGGTGGAAATTAATGGGGCTGTAATTAGTTAAACAAAATGTATGGAGTGCATAATGTCAGCCGTCAGGCTGTACCTAATTTCAGCCACATTATATAAATCAGGGTTATTAAAATCTTGAATAAATATAATTAATTAGGACAACTTATTTTTAGAGGATGTTAACATCAATTCGTTTTTGTTATAAAATTGATTTTTTGAATTTAAAATTTAACAAAAGTTGTATTTGCTTTTCTATCAAACATTTGTTGTGTATTAAGAATACCATATATTTTAAGATAGATAAAAATAATTATAAACTCATGAAAAGCAAAGGAGCTGAGGACTGTGCTTTGCGGCAATTTATGATGGAAGTCATGTTCAGCAGTGGACTTGTGGTCTGCTATAATGATGATGATGTTTCGAAAATGATTAATTTGTAAGAAATCGATATGCTACATAAATTTTTATCGCAATTTGTTTCTTAAAACCAAAACATCTTAAGTAAGGTAAGTGTACATAGTAAAACATCAGAGTAAAATAATTATTCTTAATTTTGTATTCTTGTGACACGCACTATATAAATTAGAAGTTGTTACGAATTTATTACTGTTCATCAAAAACTTAAAAGGCACAACCCTATGTTAAACTGGCATTAGATACACAAAAGAACGCCATTTGGCACAGGGTGGCTGGAATTTGAGCCATCACTCTTTTCTTTGCTTATCGCCGTTTTTGAAATTGTTCTTGAAATAATACAATTGTAAATGAATATTCATTACATTTTCGGATAAATAACCTATCGATTAAAACAAGATTTTAAAAATATTGTGCTCTTATTAACATAGTCGAATTTTTAAAGTTGAAAATGGCACTAAAAGGCTGGTAATAGGGGCATCCACCCTAAGGGGTCGTCCATAACATCACGTGATGTTTTTAACAACTTTGTCATTAACTTGGCCATAAGGCAATTTGACAAGGCCTTCTTGTGTTGGGGTAATTCCAAGAGACCGACACAGAAGAAATGTAGCAAATGTCTTGACATCATGTTCTTGAGGCTTCGAAATATATAGGCCACTGGACGACTGCAAATTTGGGTCATGCGCCGCTTTTCAGTATAAAATTGTTGTGTTCAATGAAAAAATATCTACATCTCCCCTCCCCCTTGTGATCTTTCGTGATTTTTTCCGAACCACCTCCCCTCCGTTTCTAGCCTCACTTTTAATTGACGATCCCTAAGAAATGTAAATGATTTAATTCAATGCACACCAGAACTATATATGGTAAAAGAAACTTAATAATTGTAGAGATGCAATTATTGAATTATTTCATAAATTTCCAAAAGACATCAAAGAATCTCAAATCTCAGTCAAATGTAAGTTTCAAAAAATTCCTAAAATATCATATGATAAAATCTAAAAAATTATAGTACTATATATTATATAGTATACAATAAATTAGTATATAACATTATATCAATTAGAATATCTCTATAACTGTGATTGCATCTTTGTCTGATGCTTTGACTGTTCATGTAATGTACCCTCAACATTTTATATATTAAAAATGTATCTCCAGATACTTTGTATAAAATGTTTGTTCTTATGATAAGTAAATTATTATTATTATTATTCTTAATGAGAATAACGTTTTTAAACCATACTGAGGCGCTGCACAAACGTGGACAATTTACGTTACCAACACACCACACAATCACAAGAAACCGTAGTTGCTGTGTCAGCTAGCGGCAATCGGACTCAGTCGCCGGTTGCTACTTCTGGACACTGATACCAATTTGTTGCTTGTTTTCCGTAAGTTTCACCTTGGATGTCGATGGAGGAACATTACCTTTGCTTGTTGTGTTGATTACACATTGACGTAGACGATATCGCCATCAATATTTACAGGCAAATCAACCACGTCAAAGATAGCGCCGTACAATTGTAAGGAAATTTGATTTTTGTTGCTTGTGTCTTCAACTGACAACTTAAAGTTTCCAGTTACCTACACTGAACTCTTTTTGATTGGCGGTTGGTTTGTGTCAAGTGGAAGCAACTGGACACAAAAAGTGTACGTTTGTGTAAGAAATGGCTGATTTCATATTGATTACATGAAAATAAAATATTCTTTGGTAGCCTGTATCCCACACAAGACACAAGTGTCTAAGTTTGCATAGCGCCTAAGAAGCAATAAGTATCTCATTAGTTATTTCATCTGGCCCTGAGGCTCTGTGTCTTTTCTGTGAGATAATTAATAGAATCAGGCATTACTTTAAAGTGAAACTTCATGTGGGGATGTAGGCAAAATAATTATTACCAACTTTAATCTTCTCTGTGAATCAATTGCTATTTCTGTCTTTTCATTGATAATTTAAGGTGTCTTTCAATGATAAATCCAGTGTTAATTCTTCTGCCTGGAAATGTTTTCATCAATTTGGGTAAAAATTGGTAGCAATTTTAAGTGTCTGGTCTTTAATATATTACTGCTTTGTATCTGCCCTTCATCTGTGGTTCTTCTTCAGTTCTTGTAGTTTTTTGAATGATTTCCTAACTCTGTTGATCAGAGTAGAACTGAAGTAGACCCGGCCAAAAGCCCAAGACCGAATAGACACCTAGAAACATTCAAAGTTAACAGGTAGCAAATGAAGAAACTTTAAAACATAATCCTTTTATATTTCTTTTTCTAATTGAGTCTAATTCATATCAAATCAAACAAAATCTAAAATTTTATGAATAATTTACGCAAATTTATTTAATTAAAGCAATAAAATTATAGAGAATTGTTTTCTGATAATATAGATTTTCGAAACATTGTCATAGTATTTGTTAAACTAAAAAGCCTTTGACACCATAAGTTCGTGACTAATCTTAAAAAATTGGAATTTATATGTATCACTGATAACGCTTTAAAATTTATTTAATTTTATCAGAATAAATGGTCAAAAGTTGTGAGAATCAAATAAGGCTAAACAGCAAACTGTAGACATAGCGGCAATCACAGGAGATCCTTTAGGTTGCAGTGATACTGGTCCCTAGACTTGCACAGCTGCTCGTACATAATAAAAAAGGGATTGTTTTACGCATTTAGAATGATGTAGAATGGGCTTTCCGAGAAATTGTGCAATTGGAACACCAGCTTTCTTGCAGATCGGGGCATCAAGGTCGTTGTAGACGGTGCATGCTCCGACTACAAGCCTATTAACGCTGGTGTTCCACAAGGCTGCGTGCTATCACCAACGCTATTTCTTCTGCATATCAATGATATCTTGCAAACCGGTAACATTCATTGCTACGAGGGCGGCACTGAAAATTTCGGGAATCAAGGAAGTGACACATTACTCTTTAAAAATGTATTTATTGCTTTTCGAAGTATTCTCCGCGAAATTCGACACATTTTTCCATACGATGGAACCAATCATTGAAGCAACCATTCCATTCGGAAGTTGGGGTCTCCAAAATGGCCGTTTTGTAGGCGTCCACAGCTTCTTCAGATGATGAAAATTTCTGTCCACGCAATTTATTCTTTATTTTAGGGAAAGTATAGAAATCATTAGGGCTTAGGTCGGGGCTGTACGGCGGATGGTCTAATAATTCTATGTTTTCTTGCTCTAAAAACTCTTTTGTTCTGTGTGCGGTGTGAGAACTCGCATTTTCGTGATGGAGGATGATGTGGCGGTTGCAGTTCTCTTTACGGAGTTCAGAAACGACCTGTGGCAAACAAATGCTAGCATACCATTCTGCATTAACCGTTCTTTGTCCCTCAAGAGGAATAGTCGTAACATGGCCGGTTTTGGAGACAAACGTGGCCACCATTTTTTTTTTTTTGCAACACTCCGTGAACGAACAATTTTTGTTGGCTTTGACTCATTTTCGAACACCCAAACTCGTGACTGGTTTTTTGTTTCGGGTTCGTACGCATATATCCAGGATTCGTCACCTGATACGGTGTTGTATACAGCATTTGAGGATCCTGCGTGGAATCTTTCGAGAGTTCTGACGCACCAAGTAACACGAGCCGCTTTTTGCTCTTCACAGAGCGAATGCGGTATCCATCGGGAAAACAACTTTCTTACACCTAATTGTTCATGCAAGATTATTGTATTTGACTCATGCCAATATCTAAAGTTGTCTGAATTTCGCGGTATGTCACATATCGATCTTCCTCAATCAGCTTACGCACAGCATCAACGTTTTCTTGGGTTACTGCAGTTTTTGGACGACCTTGACGGGGATCATCACTGAGTCATCACACGTCCACGTTGAAATTCAGCAAACCAGCGATAAATTGTGGTTTTGGATGGGGCTTCATCACCAAATGTAGAAATAATCCGGTCAACACACTGATTTTGTGTTAAACCACTTCGAAAGTCATAATAAATCATCGCTCTTGAATTTTCTCGAGTTAATTCCATTTTCTCAACGACTAAACAAGTTTGACAAAACCTTGTGATAAGACCGATAATCTTTTTTTAAATAAATAAATTCGATTTTTAAAACCAAGGAGTTTTCAATTAAAAAGATTTTAATATGACAGGAACAGTGGAAATATTCCATTCCCGATACTTTTAGTGCAGCCCTCGTATGTGGATGGATGACAGCACTGATGATACTCTATACACCGGCCGTGCTAAAATTTCTCAGAAAAACGTCGCCGAGTAACGGAACAAACTTGTGTCTGATGTCGAGTCTTTGCTGAACAAAGTCTCGGATTGGGGGCGACTAAATCTAGTCCAGTTTAATCCTCAGAAGACACAAGGTTGCGCATTTACCGCTTAAAAGAACCCCTTTGTCGTATCTCCTTAATTTCAAGGCACTCCCCTTGTTGCCTCAGCCGGTATTGGAATCCCCGGCGTCGACATATCGAGTGACGTGCAGTTCCGTGGTCACTTGGAAGAGAAGGCCAATTTGCTCTCCAAAAAGCTTGGCGTGCTCACAGAGTGGGATAGTATTTCATGCCGGCACAACGCCTGCAACTTTACAAGGCGCAGGTTCGGTATCACATGAAATACTGTTCCCATCTCTGGGTTGGGGCTCCCCAGTGCCAGCTCCTTTCACTTGACCGCATCTGGCGCAGAGCGGCTCGGATCGTCGACGACTGAGTCCTTTCTGATCGGCTCGATTCATTGGCGCTGCAAAGAGATGTTGCATCCCTTTGTATTTACCACGGGGAGTGCTCTGAGGAATTGTTCGGATTAATTCCAGCTGCCAAATTTCACGAATGCACATCGCGGCAGAACTCTCGATAGCATCCACACCATCTGGATGATTGGCGGTCCACCACTGTGCGATTTAGAAGCTATTTTCTTTCTCACACAACTTCCTTGTGGAATCGATTACCACCAGCGATTTTTCCGGACCGATACGACTTAGGGACCTTCAAGAAAAGAGCCTACTCCTTTTTGAAACGCCGGCAACGTATCTGCGATGCCCCTGGTTCCTCTGGTGTTGCAGTTATTCATGGGCGGCGGTAGTCACTTACCATTAGGTGAGCCGCGTGCTCGTTTGCCTCCTCTCTGCTCTCCTATAAAAAAAACCCGGGTTCGATCCCCGCCGGCAACAATGAAATTAAATAAAAAAATTTGTACAACCGACTCCAATATAAATCAACTCAAATTTACCACATGAGAATCACCACCTTTCAAATAAAAAAAGAATCATCGGAATCGGTTCACCCAAAAAAAAAGTTAAAAAGAACATACAATCAAATTGAGTAGGTACCTCCTACTTTTTCAAGTCGGTAGAATAAAAGGACCGCTTTATAAAAACAACTCAAAATTAATATATTAAAAAAAAACTGTTTTCTTTTAATTTTGAGGTTTTCAACCCGTCTGATAAACGTAGCAGCTATAGCAAATATAATATTATGAGGCAATTTATAGGAGAAATCGATCTTCGGTCTAGGGAAGGGGAGACCTATGTACTTTTGGTAGGCTGTAAAATAATGAATTAATGAAAAAAAAACCTTAAGCTTAAAATTCGTGTAAACTGTAAAAACGACTAGCCTGTGCCATATCAAGATAATAAGGCAGGATATTTTAGTTTAAATTAAATAAATTTACTTCGCGTGACCCTTTCTGATCTTCCCTATTCCTAAAGTCGTTTCCTACGACATCCTCGAGATGAAATGCTAGAATGAATTCTCTTACGTAAAAGAATGCATTTTGGTCTAAGACCATTTTTACCGATTCTGTAGTAAACGTGAGGCACTTATCTCAAATTTTCGCAAAATAATAGGCATTTATTATTATTATATTTACTATTTATTACCTATATAATCAAATCCTTGACAAAATTATATACTTAATGTTAAAAGTATTTTTGTTTGATGCCTATTTATTTATTTATTTTAACTTTATTGAACCTTACACATTAAGTAAAGGAAGCTATGACGTTATACTGCGTTTCAAAATCATGGTGCGACATATTCTATTACTGCGACGCAATAAAAGTCCCCACTATATACCTACCTTGCATAATTTGTGTTATGTGTTTGTACACACGGTGCTCCCCTAAAGAACTGTGGAATCGTGTTCTTTTTGCTTTGAGATTTAACACAAGTTAACTGCGCAGTAGGGTCTCTCAATCAAAGGCATCCCCAATACGCATTGTAGTTTGAACGTAATACGTATTTTCGGTAACAAAAGTTTCTTTATTCTGGCTTACCAACCGCTCACCCTTTGGATATACCCCATTCTTTAAAGCGAATACTCTTTAATTTGCTGCTTAAAATATGGTCCACTAGCAGGAAAGATGAGTTTAGTCTATAATCTATATGAATACTTATTTTTTTTACTTATGGAGTGGTTTTAATTGGGGTGATAAATGTGTAAACGTTTGACGGGTGTTTTTTTTGTTAATATTGGGTAGGTCCCGTATGAGTTATTTTATTATAATGTGTGGCAAACGCGCACTCAGTCTACCTGATGGTAAGTGGTTGCTGTGACCCATAGACATCTATCCTCAATAAAGAATCAAAATGCAGATGCGTTGTCACCCATGAGGACTAAGATAGAATGCCTCTTTTCCAGTAATAAAAGCGGCCAAGTGCGAGTCGGACTCCCCCTTGAAGGGTTCCGTAGCAGCAAGTAACATAATTTACGATTTATGACGTATTAAAAAAAACTAGTTACTAGATCTCGTTCAAACCAATTTTCGGTGGAAGTTTACATGGTAAAGTACAGCATATATTTTTTTCAGTTCTATCATTCTCTTATTTTAGAAGTTACATGGGGGGGGGGGGGGAGGACACACACACATTTTACCACTTTGGAAGTGTCTCTCGCGCAAACTATTCAGTTTAGAAAAAAATGACATAAGAAATCTCAATATCATTTTTAAAGACCTATCCATAGAGTAAAAACCTTGCTTCAAACTATATAATCATACCATAAAAATATGCTGATGTTAGTTTTCATTAAACGTTATGTGTTTTCTGCCGACTTCAAAAAGGAGACGGTACTCTTTTCGACTGTATGTTTTATTTATTTATTAATTAATTCAAAAAACAACTTGTGGCTTACAGAAAATCCAATACACACACAAGGTTAAATGTTACATGCAAAAAAAAAAATTCATAATTCGTATCCATCCATAACAACAAAAATTAATAATCATAAATTAATTCATTATAAAATAATAGTAATATAAAATCTCGAAGCTTTTAGCAGCCCGTGTCAAGAAATTAAAACTGTAATAAAGCCAACTAAAACAATTGTAAAGTATTAATAATTATACAATGAAATATTTTGTCATATCAATTTATAATGCAATGTCAATAAAAACTATCAACAATCTTAATATGACTGACCATAATCAAAATTACATCTTAAATATAAAGTATTAAATAGTAGATAGTCAACGAAATTAAATTGTCAAATTATTAATTGTCATTTATGTCTGTTACCTCATAACTTTTTACTGGGTAAACCGATTTCGATGATTCTTTTTTTATTTGAAAGCTGGTACTTCACATGTAGTCCCATATGAATTTGATCAAGGCCAGACCAATAGTTTTTGAGTTATTCATAATAATTTATATTGAAGTCGGCTGTACACAATTTTAAATTATTAAGTCATTATTTTCTGTTAGAAATTATTATGTAAAATTGTAACTAAAGAAATCCTCTGTTTTGCCTGTGCATTGCATGCTTACCCTATTGCATTATGACCTTTGTGCTTGCAACTTGCAGTGGATTTAGTTAGATCAGCCTTCACCGTGGCCTAATTTGGGCTCCATGGTCGCTTAATTATGACGTGACCCAATTCAACACATTATGTATGTAACAGTGTATGCTCTTAGGAGTTAAAATTGCGTTATATATCTAGTTGTTCCAATTTGCAGTTTTGTAATTTTTTTGGTACACTATGGTTGTAAATTGCCGTACGGTGGGTGCGATAGGATTCATCGCCCCATTTCGTCTCGTGAGTGTCGTTAGAAGCGACTATAGGTAATACCAGAAAAATCTTATAACTTCGGATATAATGAATATACAGCCTTATTTTACGCTAGACGGATTTGCTTTTTTGTCATTTCCTTTTTTTTTATAGGATAAGGGTGACAAACGAGCACACAGTCCACCTGATGGTAAGTGGTTGCTGCGGCCCATAGACATCTACATCTATCCTCGTTTGCGAATCAAAATGCAGATGCGTTGTCACCCGTGAGGACCAAGATGGAATGCCTCATTTCTAGTGAAAAGGGCCTCCGGCCACCTGCACTCACCAAGCGAAACGCAGAGGTAAACCTCTACTTTACGCTGGTATTCTGTGAGGTCGTGGTACCACCCCGGTTCGAGCCGGCCCATCCGTGCGACAGCACGAAGAAGGAAGTCTGAAATGATGATAATGATGATGATGATAAACGCAATACTATAATACATATTTGCCAGTAAATATATTAACAGGCTTATTTAAGTCCTCTGCTGGACATGGACCTTCAAAGAATGCTAGCTGGCAAGCATAACTTAAAGATTTTGCTAGTAGTACCTCTATACCTAGCAGCCAGAATTCGCGCCCCAGATAGCTATTTTTGCACTACACCTACACTCGTTCGAAGCGTGTGTTAGAATAGATCATTTGACCGTGTGTCTGACACGACCGTTGAATTTCTTAAACTAATTTCTAACGCCAATTTTCCTTTAAGTGTTTTTTCACTATATACTTCTGATTTTATCATTATTTCTTGAATTACACAGTTAATATTTGCAAGAGATGCAGATATTTTCGTGTACGGTTTTGATTCTTCTTGATTTGCCCTTTCATGTAGCAATTACATCAATGGTACGAGGGTGGATTGAAAACTACTCGGCCTAACCAAGAAAATAAACACATACTAAATCAGTTATATTTTTATTTTTCTACATAATCACCATCAAGTTCAATACACTTTTGCCACCTCCCCTTCCAAGCATTTAGACCGTTGAAAAAAAATGATTCTTCCTTAGAGTCAAAATATTCGTCTACAGCTGCTTTGACCTCGTCGTTTGTCGAAAATCTTTGACCTCCCAAGTGCTTTTTTAGGTTAGGGAACAGAAAGAAGTCTGATGGTGCCAGATCAGGTGAATACGGCGGATGCGGTAACAGTTCAAAGCCACAGTTGTGAATTTCAGCCATTGACTGTACTGACGTGTGAACACGGGCGTTATCTTGATGAAACAGGACTTTTCTTCTGAGCATTCCTCGACGTTTTTCTTTTATTTCCTCTCGTAAACGACGTAGTAAGGTGCAGTAGTAATCAGAGTTTATAGTCTGACCCCTTTCAAGATAATCAATCATAATCACACCTTTCGAGCCCCAGAATACTGAAGCCATCACCTTATTTGCCGACAAAATCGACTTAGCCTTTTTAGGGGGTGGTGAACCAGGTCTTCTCCACTGTTTTGATTGTTGTTTTGTTTCCGGTGTACAGTAATGAACCCATGTTTCGTCTATAGTAACAAAACGATTCAAAAAATCATCTGCATCGGCTTCAAATAACTCCAAACAGTCGCGTGAAATAGTCAATCGCGTCCTTTTTTGTTCAACTGAAAGCAGTCGCGGAACCCACCTCGCAGACACCTTGTGGAAACCCAACTCGTTGACAATGATGTTTTGAGTTCGTTCATAAGAGATGCCTATAATCTCGGCTATCTCTCTAATTTTTAATCTGCGGTCTCCCATTGTTAAATCAAGTACTTTTTTAATATTTTCGTCAGTAGTTGACGTCGAAGGCCTTCCAGAGCGGGGTTCATCTTTCACACTCTCTCTACCACGCTTAAATTCTGCTATCCATTTTTTGAGGGATGAATATGACAGAGCACAATCGCCTAATGTACTGACCATGTCATCATGTATGGCTTTTGATGATAGCCCCTTCTTATGGAGGTACTTAATGACGGCACGCTGCTCGATTTGCTCCATTCGCGGAAATTATGTCCGATTACTTTGTTAATAAATTTATAAAATCACAACTAATTATCGCACACGTTTCGAACTTCACACCATGAACTAGTCTGAACTGAACTAAATAATGTGGGTAGATTTGATTTTTAGAATTGAATGGATCTGTGTTAGGCCGAGTACTTTTCAATCCACCCTCGTATATGTTACTATAAACCAAAGGAAGGCGTTTAAAGCACAGGTATTATTTTTTAGAGAACCTTTCTACTTCCTCCTCGGAAAATAATCGTGATAATGATAATACATAGGTTAACGCTACGTATTTAACAGTTTTAAATTATAACGTATAATTACTATCCATTTTCATACCCGCAGAAAACCTCAAATAGCAGGAAATTAAAAGAAGTATCACAAAAAGAAATTGTAAGTTAAGATTCTTTGATTCTTGAAATGATAAAACTTGAATGTTGTATTATCGTTGTCACTTGCCACCACCCACAGATTAATGCGGTCGTTCACACATAACTAAGAATTGCTTATATGCTGCCGCTGACCTACGAAGGCAGTTATCAGATTTATTGATTGAAAACTTAAAAAGTTACACTCGTCTCTGGGATATGTGGTATTATTTTTCTTCCTATTACAATCACAAAAAGCACTATCTTTGCTGGCAGGTCAGCTGTAAATTTTTCGTTGCATTTTTTATCATTTAGTTATCATAAACATTTTATGTAGATTGTATGTATTAAATTTAGAAGCATTCGACAATGGGAATATTTTCACTTAAATTTTTCAACGTTAATCTCATAAGATACAATATTACTGTTCAATTGTTTTAAGTTTTCTACTGACTTTAAAAAGGAAGAGATACTCAATTCGACTGTATGTTTTTTATGTGTTATCTCATAACTTTTTCGGGGTGAACCGATTTCGATGATCCTTCTTTTTTTGAAAGGTGGTGCTTCTCATGTGGCCCCGTATAAATTTGATCAAGGTCTGACCCATAGGTTTTGAGTTATTCTTAATAATTTGTATTGAAGTCGGTTGTACAATTTTTGTAATTATTTTACGAGTATGTTTAATTTGCGGTAAATATTTTACATAACAACATGAAATGTTTTAACTTTTATATTTCGTATTAGATGTAATTGGAATGATTCTGTGAAAATAGGTTATTAAAGTAACGTGAGCATCAACTTTACATGGAAATATCGGCTATAGCTGTTTGGAATATTATATTTTGATATTTCAATTATTTGGCACTCGAAATCGACAGCGGTGGTGTAGCTTTTTAGTGAAGTCATTCGATCACGTTGATTAGTTATTGTATGGGGTCTGTCGATCGTCGTCACGATAATGTTATCAGGGTAGGTGGAAGGTAAGCGTGCGTGGAGTGCACCGTGCAGCATTATTTAATTAAGTCGGTGGGTGCGCTCGGTTTGCGTGCGGCGGTGCACTTCCGGCGCCCCGGGGGCGCTGCGCTTTTTCCTAGCGGGGGAGGCACGAGGAAAGCGCGACCGGTCGTCACCCGAGGAATTGAAATTTTTCACGTAAAACTGGTTTGATAGCGTAAGGTGGCGTAGTGGGGGCCGCGAATACGACGCGCCGGCCATTAGCGGGCCCGCGGCCAGGCGCGCGCGCGTTCTCCTTACGTGCGCGCCCGTACATTGCGCTCGTTTACTATTACGATCTGTTAACGCGATTGTGTGTGTTTTATATTTTACTAATCGTGGTCGGTTTCTCGATGTAAATTTATGATTTAATGTGTAAGTGTTAATAATTTGATTTGGTAGTGTATGGTGTAGTGATATAATTTCTTAAGCGAAACTCGTGTATCGCGAAAATAAAACAAACAGTCGCAGATAGGCGGCAGTGCGGGAGGGCGGGCGCCGAATTTCTCTTATCAACCGCTTAACGGCTCAAGGTCGCGCGTTATCAGTGCCCATACCGATGGAATGGTTTCGTGATTGTGCACGCAGTCAAGTAGCCGATGCATTCTTTATCGAAATTTAAAAAAAAAAGATATGTTTTATCGAATACATCATTGTAGTAATTGGGTTAACGTAATCGCGTATCATTACAATTTTTAATTCATTTTTTGTATTCTAGTGTAACTTAGATGTAACCTTGGATACATTTTAACGCATTATTCGATTAAAAATTGCCAATAAATAGACATTTTGCTAATTTTTAATCTAGTTCATATTTTTCTGCTGTTTATAGTAGTGAACATACTGATTGTGTATTGGATATTACAGTGTAATCTTATACTCGACGTATCTCATGAAACTATCAGACGTTCTGCGTCTGTTTACAAACAACGTTGCCTTTAGCTAGCGTTGTATGTGGACCGCGACCTAGTTGGGTGAGGATAAAACAATATAAATAGCACGTCAAAGTGACCAGTGTGTGTTGAGCCGCGTTTATTGTACACTGGGAGGTGATTAGTGCAGTGTGGTGGATACTCAACGAGGTCTGCGTGTGTGGTGTAATGGCATGATGCGGCACACGGCGAACACTGCCGCTTGGACCGCGCCCGGCGAGGTCTGGGAGTACGTGAGCCAACTAGTCAGCTCCTATCACGATCAGCACGATTGTCAGGTGATTATACTTTTATAGTGTATGTGTGATTGGAACTTTGATATCATTTGCCATTTTATTGTAGTGGCGACATTTCGACGTTAATGACAGCAGTGACAGTTAGGTACTTATCATCACACCTATCTACCAAGTTTTGCTTACGAGTTCGAATTTCAGTTTATAAGAATATTTTCTATGATTCATTCTTCATGTCCCTAATATTATTACATCAGGATTATGTTATCATGGTACTAAGAAATTCAGGAATGTAATGCAAGAGAGACTTTGCTTTTGTATGAAAATTTAAAGCACTATAATGTGGTAGTAACTTTACTTTCCGTAAATCGATATAGAACTTAAGAATTTTTCATAAATATATGTATATTAAATTGATATTTATTACAACAATTTATTTAGAACTAGTTGTAGTGTCAGATACATTAATAGAATAGTTTTATTCAATATATTATATATATTAAAAGAATACTTTTAGAAAGTAATTTATACTTTTCTCACTGGTTTGGAAAAAGCTCTGTATTGGGAAGAACCGGCATGAAACAGCGGGATTTTATATTTAAAATATTAATTTACGTTGAATGGAATAAATATGGAAATGACATGGTAGCTATCACCTCATTTTATGGGGTTATTATCAGTCATTCATAACCCGTATTAACAAATCATAAATCAACTATGACAAATATCCCATCTATATTTAAGGTATTGTGTTAGTACAGAGCAATTGCGTACGAGCTGACATGTAGCGCCGTATTTCGGAACTTTGATAGCGTGGATTCGGTACGTTTTTGCTTGTAACATGACGACAGCGCCTCCAGAACGTCATTGAATAAATTGTCAAAGATATTTGTAATCATAAATCATATATTATTGTAATACAATATAATATAGTATTTTTTTATCTGATGACCATGAATTGATGCACAATAGTCATCGAGCCGACTCGCTCGATTCCGATAAAAACGTATTATATTTATATGTATTGAAGTTATGTCAAATATTCTCATGTATCCTATTTACAACGTAGGTTATAATTTTTAGTTTAGTCTTTCACTTTGGTCTTGGTCTGGTTCTCGGTAATTAATTTAAAAAAAATGTAGTTCAAAAGCAGGCTAGCCCCCCTCACAAGCATCACCTGTTCATAATTATGACGCATCTGGCAGCCCGTACTGTCCTAGATCTTATTCATAGAATTAAATTAATTTACAAATTCTTGATCGGTTTATCAATTTTTTCTGATAACCTTTTTATTTTATTTAGGCATTCTGTGTGCTTGATCAATAGATTTATTATTTTTTTAGTAAAATAATAATAAATTCAATATATTATTATAATATACACGCAGTTTAGCACCACCAAAAAAAACAAATAGGAAAAATGAAAGCTGAAATCTATTTTAGTGGCAAACTTAAAATAAAAACAATTTGAGACAGCAAATAAAAATATAAAAATAAGTGTAAAGTTTTTCGAACGTTTATTTTGTGGCATTTTTACTAGTATGTTGATAGGTACATAGTATGAGTGTTTGCAAAATTCTTGAGCACTTATGCGTGGCGTGTCGGCGGCAACACGTGTGACTCACGCCACATTAACACCTCTCATGAAATACCATATAAATGTTTTAAATTAATAGAGATTTAAAATTTTAATTTGTGCTGTAGATGCGGCTCGGTAGCACAATGATTAAAGGATTTATTAGCGGGCCGTGGGCTTGAATTCCACACGGGACAACTATTTGTATGTAGATAAAGTTAAAGTATATATTATACGACCCACTTTTGGGCACAGGCCCTTTTTACTGGAAATGAGGCATTCCATCTTAGTCCTCACGGGTGACAACGCATCTACATTTTGATTTGTAAAAGAGGATAGATGTAGATGTCTATGGGCCGCAGCAACCACCTTATCATCAGGTGGACTGTGTGCTCGTTTGTCACCCTCATCCTATAAAAAAAAACAGGCCTCCTCTCCATTCCAATACCACGCCGTGGCGCAGCGGCTTAGCAAGGAGTTACAGCGCTGGGGGCCGCGGCTTCGAATTCCGCACGGAAGAGGTATTTGTATGGCCTAGTCATAATTGTTTCGGGTCTGAATGTTTGTCTTTGTGCAATTTATGTTTGTAAATTGCCTCCACGATACAGAGAAAATCCTAGTGGGGGAACGCGTTTTTTTTAAATAAGTATAAGATTAAGAGACAAGTAAGTCCACTGTACTGCTTCAATGGTTGTTAGTGGACTTGTCTTTATTGTTGCACGTGTCTTCGAAATATTTTCTTAATTCTCAGACATACAGATTTTCCTCTAGATGTTTTCCTTCACCGCTGAGCACGTGGTAAATCAGCATTTAAAATTGCTATTAACAAGATTTTTTTCGAAGATGGAATCCAGTTTACTCGCGTACTCTGAAATTTACAGCGAGCACTTAGCCCATGAACTACGACGAGCACAAATTAACTAATAGTTACTTCGTAACCACGAGTATTTCGCATCTAGATGTTTGTCCATGTACAACTAATTGTATGCAAAACGCCTGTAGTTTACCCTTAGAACATTCTATAATTTTTCGTTTTTGAAGTAGGATAGATTTTTACCTTTTTTAAGTATAGGTTCAAACTTTTTGGAAACTGGTAAATGCACTAAAATGTTATTATTGTGCAAAATCATTTTATAGAATTCCACGTTTTTGTACGTGGATTTTTTTTCATTTATTTTGGCAACAAACAGTCATATTTCTTAATACATATATAGTTTACATTTTACATTTACACGTGACAAAAAAGACCAAATAGTGCCAATAAATCTACATTAACAAACCATATTATTTACATTGTGAGGCAACATAGTCGGGCAACAAATTTTACTGCAAAAACTTTTTTAAGTTTGTTTTAAGAAGATTAGAATTAGTGCTAAAAAGATCTATTTCTGTAAAAATGTTTGTTATAAATGTTGGTGGAACGACATTTTACGTTAGTAGAGTTACGTGTATAGTAAATTTTATAAAAGTTATATCAAATGAACAGGCTATTTTTCGGTCATGCTAAGAACCCATTTTATATTTTCTTTTCTTATAGAAAAAAAACGAGAGAAGTAACGTTTTCACACCCACACATCGTACTACAAGTCGGCATTAAAATCATCAAACTACAAAAACTACTTAAGATTTACGAATTCATTGGAATCTGTACATTTTATGTTACCTACACTGTCCTTACAAAATGTATGTGTGACTTATATCTAGTTCTAGTCTGAACTCTCTTCTTCCCGGAAGTCTCTTCTTCCTCCAGTGCATACGTATTGGCAACTTCGTAAGCCTTCCTCGCGATGTTTTACTGAACCTTCGAGTACGTGGTAAATCAGCACGTGTTAAATTGCAATTAAATATTTAATCGGAGCTGGCATGGATCGAACCGGAGTTGCTCGCGTATTATGACTTTTTCTCGAAGGTGATGCAAATCAGAAATTCCTGTAATGCAATAGCGGTTCAGGACGCACCGGTTTATTTCACTAATCGTTTAGAATCAGTAATGGGGTACTTGTTAAAGATAACGCTGCTTTACACTTTATTAATTCAGTAGGAAGCGAAGATATATTAATATGAAGTAGACAACGCGTTTAATGGTAGGTCGAGACTGTAATGGTTTCGATAAGTAAGAGATTTAGATCTTGCTATCATGCATACAAGCATCATCCAGTCGTTATTTGTATATTATTAGGTACTATAGTTAACAATTTTTTTGCTTAGTGGTTAGGGTATTTGATTATTGTGTATTTAATGTGTGATTGAAAAAAATGCGAGAATGTTTGTGTCAAAATGCTTAAAGTTAATGTTTTACTTTCCATGTTTATCTAGACAGTATACATCTTTGATCTCTGAAAAAATGCAATTTTTTCTAACGCCCAGCAAATCTCGATCGATCCGCTATCTACCAGTGAAAGTCCCGTCAAAATCGGTCCAGCGGTTTCGGAGATTAGCCGGAACAAACAGACAGACACACAAAAATTTTAAAATATGTGTATTTGTTATAAATACCGTATATAATTTACCGCATATTGTAAAAAGCTGTTATTTTGACATTACTAACAGACACTTCAATTTTATTTATTTGTAAAGATAATAAATAATATATTGTTGTAAAATTTACACGTTTATACGTGCAAATTTTAGAACAACGCGTTTAAGTAATGATTGTTTTGTTTAACGTCGTAATATATAATTGTTTTTATGTCGTCGTAACTTTATACCTGGTTAAATTAAAATAATTTATCGTTGTTTAAAAAAAAGTCATATCAGATATTACAATCGCTTGATCCGACAATAAAATCCGATGTCGTTGATCGTTTCAAGGATGCTTTGAAATTAACAACTTCAACGGCTCACTCAAACAACGTTTAGATGCGTATTTGAATAATTTATTGTATTCGCTGAGCATTTTTCTTCCGAGACCCATTACGTTAAGACTGGTTATATAGATATTATCTAACAGAAATGGCTAATTTATAGAAGCTATGTTACAATAGGATACAATATGTTTTTTTTTATAAATAAACATTGAAGTGACAAACGAACACGGTCCTCCTAATTGTAAGTAGCTACTACAGCCAGCCGACCAAGCCAGATGTCAATATGCAAACAATTTTAAGGTTATTAGAAACTAGCTGTTCCTCGCGACTTCGCCCGCGTGTTATTTGGGGTTTTAGTTTTTTGCGCGGAACCCTAATTCTTTTTCTAAAATAAAAGTAGCCTAAGTTACTCCTTATGACATCAGTTACCTGCCAGTGAAAGTCCCGTCAAAATCGGTCCAGCCGTTTCGGAGATTAGCCGGAACAAACAGACAGACAGACAGACAGACCGACAGACAGACAAAAATTTTAAAAATTGTGTTTTTGTTATAAGTGTCGTATATACTTTCATATGCATTTAGTAAAAACCTGTTGTTTGGACATTACAAACAGACACTTATTTTATTAATTTGTATAGATATAGATACCTATAGATGTAGTACGAGAAGGACCACGCTTTCACAGAGTAACAGCGTAAATGCCTGCTTAATACCTAGTACCTACTGCTGTGTTTCGTGTGGTGAGTGTAGAGGACCGTAGGACACTTATTACTGGAAATGAGGCATTCCATCTCAGACCTCAAGGCTGACAACGCATCTGAATTTTGATTCTTAATTGAAGATAGATGTAGGTATCTATCGACCACAGCATCCACTTACGATCAGGTGGACTGTATTTTTTTTGAATAAGGGTGACAAACGAGCACACAGTCCACCTGATGGTAAGTGGATGCTGTGGCCCATAGACATTTACATTTGTCCTCTAATAAGAATCAAAATGCAGAATGCGAATGCCACCCCTAAGGACTGAGATTGATTGCCTCGTTTCCAGTAAAAAAGGTCTTCGGTTCTCTGCACTCACCATACCGACAGGTATTCTGTGAGAGCGCGGTCCTACCCCGGTAGTGTTGCAACCACATTATAGCTGCAGCATGGTTCTACTACGTAAAACTGTGTTTGTGCTCGTTTGTCACCAATATTCTTTAAAAAAGGACAAATGATGCGTTATCACCCGTGAGTACTAGAGAAGGAATACCTCAGAGCTTGTAATTAACTGACTCCCTATATCCTTTAGACCGAACACAGTAGTGCAGGCGCTGTTTGGAGGTAGAAATAGCTAAGAGCCTACTCTGTCGGACACTTTTTAGATCACTCTAGACGAGTGAAAATAAGACCCACTATCCAAATTTCATATTTAATTGGTGCAATATTCACTTAAATTGTTGCGTAGTTTTGCTTGGCAGGTGGATGGGGATATGAATTCACGCGACAACCAAATGATTGCAATAATATCAATGTATATAATTGCATCAAATAGAACCAACCTATAATTCAAACTAACAAGTACTCTAACAACGTCACCTATACATACACTCTTCCTTTATTATCACTTATTACAAGCTTTTCTTCAACATAACTTGATCATTATAAAAGAAGTATGTTGGGTTAGACATCGCTCTTGGACAGTCCTGATTGATGTTACTTGCGATACAGCCCTTATTTGTTATATCGATTTAAAACTAAGTAGAGATTACGGTATAACATTGAGCATATTTTGCTTTCCTTCCTGGTTATAGTCTGTTTTGTTTTTCTTTATACTTTTTGCCTTTGATGTTTTCCTGGTCAATTTCAATCGCGTCGACTATTTTCGAATATCGTCAAAAGTTGCAAATTGCATTAGAAGTATCGAGGCAAAGTAGATAGTTCATTCATTGGTTAAAACTTATCCAGGGCTGTTTGGTTTACCATTTTTTATTTTATTTAAAATTTGTTTACTTTGTTGTAAATTTGTAAAAACGCATCGACAAATGTACGGAGACAGTCAATTGAGCACTTATTTAGGTCAGGTCAGGGGCATTTCGTTGTCTAAGGGCCGATTTTTCCATCCTCAGATATAAGTTATTTATAGATTAAATAGATATTGCTATATATAGGAATACTGCTGCCTATCTCCTGCTTCAGTTTCCCTCTGTCGCCTCTTATGACGCTACTACACGGTTGACCACAAGAATAAATTTTACGTGGCCTTTTTAGTTACAAATGTAACGATTTTGCGTGAGATTGGAGGGATTTCAAAAATCGGTAGTGTTTTGACCAAATTGGCTCTACCAAGCTACTCAGCACAGAAGTGGGAATATACACATGTTACATTGATATTGATCCTGGTTTGCTGAATGTGATTTTTTTATTTTAAAAAAACGTTACCCCACACTAGGATTTTCTCCTGTATCGTGGAGGCAGTTTACAAATATATAGATTGTACGAGGACAAACATCCAGACCCGGAACAATTATTTGTAGACCATACAAATACTTGTTCCATGTTTACTACGTTCATGGTTACTATATATAGTCTGTGTTGAATTTTTGTTCTTTAGAATATAATAAAAATGTTGTACAACCCTGAATGCCTTATCACGTGTTCGGCAGCGAAGTACAACCTTTTAACGAATTCTGTTAATCTAAGAAATAAAAACATATTTCGAGGTCAAGAGAAGTCCTTTAACTTGCACTCCAGTAGTTTGGTAAACGCTTCTCGGTTCCTCAGCTCCCTTTCGAATTAATCCATTCAAGGCCACTAGACGCTATTCTACTTTTCAAGGAGTTCATTTTTTTATAAATTAAATGTCAATAAAGGCTATCAGTTGATTGTTACAAAGGTAAGCACATTTATATATTTATTTAATCTTTATAAACTCACTTTGTATTAAAGAATATAAATGGTAATCATAATGACTTAAGATACTCAAGGCATCTCAGTCAACTCTGGATGTTCTTTAAACATGTGGAAGGAGCAATAAATAAATTGAGTAATAAATGAAGTTCCAATGAAATGTAAATAAATAGAATGTAGTAAAATGTACAAATACAAATTTAGCGTGTAGTGGCTGAATATCCACTACCCCATATCTTGTCGTAAGAAGCGACATAGGAAAAGAATTCAGAAGATAGGCAGCAGCAGCGTCTTCCTAATAACGAATTAAAATAAAAAAAACTTCAGTTGCCATTCCGTTTGCCAAGCGTGGCAACTATGGCAAATATCACCCTATGAAGTTATCTATGGGGTAGGCCGATGTTCAGCAGTGGTCTTTAATAGTCTGTAACGGTAACGGTAAAATCTACAAATAAATATATTCTTCCTTGCACTACTGTAAGTGCTTTAGTTATTTGCCTCTATAGGTACTTAGATGTCACACACATGAACCCTTTTTAATCTCTTGCCAATTGCCTTTGTAAATAATGAAATGTAAATTTCCAATAAAGTGGTAAAATAAAAAAATTGCACAACTGAATAAAGCTACTTTTACGGATTCTATCGCGTTTAATTAACTTATTTTATTAAATTCCCGACGTTTCGGGTGCTTTCCAGCACCCATTGTCACGGGGGACTGAGGTGATTAACGTCCCGATGTCAGAGTTAAATCGGAGTACCTTCAGCTTTTTTAATCATTAATTTTTGGGACCTTAATTTGTCTAGAAGTCTTGCAGTGCAATGCTTGGGTTTAGTTTTAATTTTATTGATTACATAATCTCAAGCAGGTGTACCCAGCCTCCGTCTCTATTGAAATTAGGATGTCTTTTTTTTTAATTTCTATAGTTTGGATCCTTGCCAGGAATCGATGTTCTTTCGTGAAAATTTGTGGTTTATCAAATCTAATGTAATGGCGGGGGCCGTCTAGGATGTGATCACAAACTGCAGACTTCCTTTATTGTACAACTGACTTCAATGTAAATTAAATGAGAACATCATCAACGTAGTCGAAGTCAATTAAATACGCAGTATTGAGGATAACTCAAAAACTACGGATCAGATCTTGATCAAATTTATATGGGACCACATGAGAGGCACCAGCTTCCAAATAAAAAAGAATCATCAAAAGAGAAAAAAGCTCTGAAGCTAACACACATTAATAAAATAAAGTCGAATTGAGAACCTCCTCCTTTTTTAAAGTCGGGTGAAAATGTCAGTTTCGAACTCTTTTTTCCCATTCAGTTTTGTAAACAGCGGAGCGCAGAACTGTTTCTTATTTTATTAGATATTAGTAATACATATAGCTATTGTTACTAACTGTGTACAGTTATGCAATGCTTTAAGATGCATCTGATCACGATCGCTTGTTTCATTGATCTGTTTCTCAATTGAGCAAGTATCTTTCTGTCAAGGTGATGCGCTGTGTAATGACGTAACATGGCTTGAAAGTTTATCGTCGTATTTTTTTAATGTACCTATTGGCTTATAGTTATATATTACAGCGTTTTGAGTTTAATTACGTGTTGCATTTTGATTCCATTATTGATTTTTTCTTAAATTATTATTTCTTTGGTAAGGCTGATTATGTTTAATGGACCCTGTTACGAAACATCTTTTAATTATCTTAAATAGCTATTAGGTAATAAATAATAATAATAACAGTGCTACGAAAAAAAATAATTACGAAGAAGTTTGTATTAATCATATCTTTGTGGAATTAAGTATTAAATTCCCGATGTTTCCCAAATTCCCAAATTTTCAAATTTTAAAGTATTTATAATGCTTACAAAAGCATTTAAAATACTATCACGCACCTGCTTCTTATTGGAGTCAAGAGGTTCGATCTAAAACCGGCGCTGCCTCGCAGCATTTGGTATTTCTAATTACTGTGTTAAGTTAATTAAGTTGACGTTTATTTAACCTGTTCTGGTATACATGAAGTATTATTATATTTTTGTACAATTAGGAGTGACAATTCACTTGATCAGTTCACTTGATGGTAAGTGGATATTGTAGTCTATAAATACCTAAATAACATATCTCGATTAAATATTATATGCAGATGCGTTGTCACCTCTAAGTAGGTACTAAGATCGCGTGATCCATAGTCAAACAAAAATATTTACTGACAACGTTCGATGTAGTATCACAAGAGTGTATATAACTTACGTAACTTTGAAAGATGCGCGTTCATTCCACGTTGCATAGCGGTCGCATTGCGTCGGCAATGTTTGACGGGTATTGAATTTGCAGACGCTTATGACAGAGTCCGGTAACTAAAACCGGTTGAGCACCTCAGGCTGAGTCGGGTTTTGGCGACATCCGCAAAAAGCGTACAGCCGTGTACTTTGGCGGATTCCCAATCAACGCCCGAGTCTGCCAACAAACCACCGCTTCACTCGTTATAGGCCTTCGCTGATGCTTAAACCGGTCGTACGCAAAGCGATAGTATACATGAGCTGGTAAATTAGTCGTGAACGCTTAATAGGTTAGGTTCGTAATACCACGAGCCTTGATAGCTTGCTTGGTAGCAAGCACGTTCACTTAATTATATTCTAAGTTTATGTTTGATTTCTCGTATAATTTATACTTTATGTTGTATATAGTACGGGCAGTTATTACATGTTGAGCTGTCATTTTGATCTCGTAAAACTTACATCATAAATAACTTACTATATTTTAAATGAAACTAATTTTATTAATTTTGTTCTTTTACGCGGATTAACATATAGCTGACGTGAATCACCGACGCTCCGGGAAGTCTGCAGTCTGTGGACATGTTCAAGATCGTTCCCGCCATTACATCAGATTTGATAGACCACAAATCCTTGCAAAAGAACACCGATTCCTACCGTGTATGGTTCGCGAGGAACATAAGATTGATTTTTTTTTATTTTCAATACGGAAGAAGATGGTTGCTGCTACCATCTGCTTGGGAAACCTGTAATTAATAAAATTAAATCCAAACACAAACATAACACTCCAAGACTTCAAGATATTGTTTTTTTTTTATGACAAATGAGCACACAGTCCACCTGATGGTAAGTGGTTGCTGTGACCCATAGACATCTACATTTATCCTCGATTACGAATCAAAATGCAGATGCGTTGTCACCCGTGAAAACTAAGATAGAATGCCTCGTATCCAGTAAAAAGGGTCTCCGGTTCCCTACATTCACCAAACGAAACACAGCAGCATTAAGCTGCTATTTTACGCTGGTATTCTGTTAGAGCGTGGTTCTTCCCCGGTCGAGCCGACCGACCCATTCGTGTTACAACTATACCAGAAATATAGGTGCAGCATGGCTCTACCACGTATAAAACTACTGTAAGCTCGTTCTGCGTAGATTGGACCAAAAATTTAAATTCAAAAACTGTAGGTAGCCGGGCTAACTATGACATCTTGGTGACAATCACCTCAGTCCTCCCCATGACTATGGGTGCTGTAAAACACCCGAAACGTGGGGAATAAAAAGTTATAATTAAACGCAATAAAATCCGTTAAGAAAATTGGTTTCATATAATGTGTAGTGTTCGCGAAAATTAAACTTACCGTGCACCAAACACGAACGCTAAATGTTGGAGTACAGGAAAAATTGCTCTCTTAAAGATATTATTTAACTGATTGTCTTTGGCTACATAATTTTAAGTATGATGCATTTACAAATCTCCTCAATAGACTTTACATGAAATGATAATAAATTAATAATGAAGCTTCTAACCGTCGATCATAGGCATGCAAATCCTTCTAATATTAGTTTAGTTGCGAGCAATAAAACGCAAACGCATAAAGCGGGACAGGTAAGAGCAGTGAGGGAATGCAGTTAGGCTGAACAAGCTTGCTCTCTCACATCGATTTTATGCACCATTGCCGCCGCACTCATATTCAATCGGTCTTTTTATAAATAATTCTGCCGACCCTCATACGGGTTGTATTAATAATAAACACGTTCAATCGAGCTCCTTATGTGCCAATTAAATATTTATAAGGGCGTTCTTCTGAATTTAGCTCTGTCCCACCAGTTTATTAGTTCAAGTTTTTATGAGAGCTTCTTTTTGTCACACGATAACACTAACCTGGTTTTATTATATTATAGCAACAACTTTGTTCTAATTCATTATGCCCGTTTTATTTACTAATCCGTCTAAAACAAGCTTTCAATTATTTTGTCATAAATACATCTGTAGCTAGATTTAAAAATTAGAGATGTTGAAAATATATAACAACCACAAGTATAATGTTTAATTTATTAAACGGTGACTATAACGATTTTTAGACGAGTTTAATATTCTATTGTTGTCAAGTTAGGAGTTCTGTAATTAGCTTACATCCATCCATCCATCCTTAAATGTCGTAATTAAATAAACTAATAACTGAAATTATATTTATTTTATTGCATTATCTCATCATTATCAACTGGCATAGACATATAATAACGACGGAGATGAATATACAAATTGAATACTCTAAAATGTAAAGAAATCAAAGAAGGTTTTTTATTTAAATTTGTCCGTCGTATCTCGGTACACTCCGGTATTTAATTGGTAGTTTACATAGATGTTGATTTATATCAGTTTCGAAACTATCGCCGCAAGTTGAGTTCAAGTAAAAACAGGATTATTGCGTATTAAAGGCGCGTCGTGAAGGGCGCGCAGGGAATCGGGATAAGCCGGTCCAACGAGCGCCTTAGCTTTGCGCCGTTTAATAAAGCCCCTGTGACAACTGCACGCTTGCGTAGGGTTGACGGACCCGTTGTGGAGACCGACACACGATTACTAAATAAGTGAACGCGTTTAGATATTAGGTGACGACAACAATCACGCAAGAGATCGTTTGTATCGTATCATTACAGCCGATTACAAGGCCTACTGCTCATTAAAGGCCTCTACCGAAACTGGTCCGGACCTATCCATCGACTTACTACACTTGCTTCCAGGTTGTCGTAACTCACTTGGGTAGCCGTCCTATAACCTCCGCTTATCAGTACGAGACTGCCGCTCGACAACCTTTTT
This sequence comes from Parnassius glacialis, assembly GCA_033319125.1. NCBI lineage: Eukaryota > Metazoa > Arthropoda > Insecta > Lepidoptera > Papilionidae > Parnassius > Parnassius glacialis. Next base: position 32,422,969 of record JAVANC010000028.1, on the reverse strand, counting down.
TCCCTGTCGACTGTCAGTTCTTCGTGCCTATTGTCACTTTTTTCATATACTATCCAATTAGGTTATGTCAGTCACTCTGGATCTACTTGAGATAAGTTCGTTGTAAATTTATTACGCAGGCAAGCGCCGAACGTAGCCCTCTAGTTAGCGGAGCGACTTAAATTTTTTCAACAATGCATTTTCCTGTCGCAGTTCTAAAGGCAACGACTGCTCGTTTGCTAGCACTAATTGTCCCACTATTGACAATAATGTGTTAAGGTTTTGTGGAATACTACGAGAAAAAGTGTCGATATATCCCCAACGCTACACAGCTGACCTGGATCCACCGCTTGATATCTAGGTCGAAAATGGACTTTACACTTGTAGTAGTATGTATAATTTGTCCTAGGTAAATTTATGAACAAACTTGAGCGTAATTTTCCTTGCTACTGGCAGTTTTACTACTTTTTAAATTGCTCTGCAATATTAATAGAAAAAATATTTTGTAATTGTAATCAAGGATGCCTTTCGCCATTGGTAGGTATTTTTTACTTTTGTTTATATAAATTATAATAAAAAAAATATAAAAAATTCATAGATAGACATTTTAATGATCACGATTTGTTAAAAAATACAGGTATATGTAAAAATTTACATCACCAAGGAAGTTTTTTTATGTACTTTACGAAATCCTTTTTGAGACGGCCCTATATCATTCGATCGAGTAATGCAAAACGAGGCACGGGAATAAATCGTTTACATGGTTGTCGGCGTAAACTGGTCTCGCTGGTCGTTGGTGATACTGCGCCGAGGCAGGAAGCAGTAAGAGATGCCGTCGCCTGTCAAAACTATCAGTCGCCCGTCTGCGTCATTATCTAGAAGAATATTTTCAAATCATAGCCATTTTGTTGCGCGCTATTAGTCTATTTTAGTTAGATACAGACTTACCTACTAATGATTAATGATAGACTATATTTGTAGGAAGCAGACACACAATTTTTGATTTAGTGAAGTTTTTTTTTGTAATATTTACGTAAATTCACTTAATATGGCGGCCCTGTAACCACGGGTAAGTATTGCGGTTAAGTACTGCGGATTTGAAATGCACTTGGAACAATTTTTATTGTGTTTACAATATACAGGTAATTGTTCCGGGAATAAATGATTTTTGCGAGCATATCTATGCAAATCTTATTTGTGCGATTGCTGTTAAAGGTGCAGATGTTTGTCGATATGATGATTGACGATACAGTAGTTCCTAGTGTGAAAAAAATGTGTTTTTCGGATTAGCTATACCATAGTGTTGGAAGTTCACTTGTGGATTGTGAGACTTTAACTTAACATATTATACACACTGCCTGCGTACATCTTGTATACTTTGTGTAGGCTCTTATCTCACCATTAGAGTTATTATGGGCGGGTATCTTTCGCATCGCGCCGCTTCGATTGTTTCCGAACTTCACCGCCGCTCACCGTAATTGACCACTGTTTATATACAAGGCAAGTTCTTATTTTACATTGAAACGTCTCGATGTACCTCGAAGTCGCGTACCGGTAACGAACTCATCCTTAAATAAATAGACGAGTGCTTATACTTGTACGATGAGCGCGGTATATAGTTTAAAAATTCAGGCTTTAAAAAATATACGTACGAATCATTTATTATTTTTAAGGATGTATCCGAGAGATTTATGTGAATTTTTATACTTGATCTGTTTTACAACACATTTTTAAATTTGTACGTCTATATACGTCTCAATGCTGGGCATAGGCCTCTCATTTCTAGAAATGTCCGCAATGCGTGTTAGCGAACTTCATATTATGTCTTCAAAATATTTTTTTCTTATTTCTCAGACATGCAGGTTTCCTTACAATGTTTTCCTTCACCGCCGAGGAAGTGGTAAATTACCACTTAAAATTGCAATTAACAATTTCATTGGTGCCGCCGGGATTGAAGCTCTGTCATATTTTGAGACTTGGCATAGTTAAAGTTAACATGGAGAGGGAGTGTAGGAAGCTAAATTTTAAATATAATACATGTTACAAATACATTCATTAAATAATATAAAATTGAACATTTTATATGCACATTCGTACTGCCAATGTCAAACACATAATAGTTTCAAACAGTCGCATAGGGTAGAGATTGTGGCCACAGAATTTTAAAATGTGGCGACAGAGGGAAACAAATAGGAGATTGATAGCAGCGTCAATCACTTTTTCAGTATTGTGTTTGGCATATCTATGGCGTTGGTTGTGTCAGAGTTAGTGGTTTTTAGTTTCATAAGTTTTAAATTACAAGCAAATTTACAGTAATAATATTATTTATTATTTATCAAGAAAAGAACCTGAGCAATTTTATTTTAAATGCGATTATGATCGTCACTTGTCTTCTCGATTCCCGGCTCGCTAAAGTCAACCTTACTCTGATGATAAGTTATTATAGTTATTACAAAAAGTAATATCGCATATGATAATTATTAACAATTATTAATTCTAGATTATCTGTACGTCCGTGTGCATCATTCAATAACTGGATACTCAGAATTTTAATTATCTCACAGAATTTAAACAGCTTAAATGAATTTGAACAAAAACACATGTCGGTATTTGCAATGCCATCGCCAGCTGCTCCTTATTCCTTTTAATTAAACGAAAGTCCTCAGTGACGAACGTAATACGCTGGAGTACCTACTGCTCACCCCAAATAAGAATTGGCATCTTTAGCCGTTGCCTCACTGCAGTCCATGTTTGATGAACCGAGCGAGACTCAACAACACAACGCAATACATTATCCTTACAATGATTAATTCTACATCATTAACCTAGTATTACGTCCTAATATTATAATAGCATCTTAAAGAATATAAATAAAAAAATGTCATAATTATTTTAAGTCATGTTTGGATTATAAAATAGTTGGAACAATATGTTTACACGTATATCTTCTCTTATAAACTACCGTTATAACATTACTGCATTGAATAGCTTTTATCTGTAATGTTCATTACCTTTATTAACACTGCGTGGAGTAACTCTTTGTTATCGTTCATTGGTATTATTATGTTCATTTGTTTTCTTTTTACACGCTTTACATTAGCATGACCTCTATGCATGTGTTTATGCATAATTGTAATGGAATTTTACCCACTATCAGACTTCTCAATTCTTTATATTTTTTTATTTATTTTTTATAGGATAAGGGTGACAAACGAGCACACAGTCCACCTGATGGTAAGTGGTTGCTGCGGCCCATAGACATCTACATCTATCCTCGTTTGCGAATCTAAATGCAGATGCGTTGTCACCCGTGAGGACTAAGATGGAATGCCTCATTTCCAGTAAAAAGGGCCTCCGGCCACCTGCACTCACCAAGCGAACCGCAGAGGTAAACCTCTACTTCATGCTGGTTTTCTGTGAGGTCGTGGTACCACCCCGGTTCGAGCCGGCCTATCCGTGCGACAGAAAAAGCTGCCGCGTGGCCCTACCACTGTTAATATATTTTTTAAACTCCAATATTATCTAAACATAATTGACAATGACAGCTGAGGAGCTGAGATGCGACTTTTGGACTTTGGACTTTTTGCTTATTATTTTATATCAATCTAAAGGTCTTTGACCAGTGATTTTAAAGATAACATGTCCTGAGTGGGCTTAGTCCATGTAACTGGCCTTTTACTTGTATATTATACGTTGTAAAATCACGACATCGGTGGTCGTTGAAATGTCCAAATGTTTAAATAAAGTTGGAATCAATCTTACACTGAACATTTAGTACTACTAAATACTAACAAACTGACAAAAATAATTATGGAACCTGTACATAAATATTTCTTTTTCTAGTGTTCGTCTTGTATAATTAAAACAGCATTTTGTAAACCTTTACTTTTCAAGTTTTAGAACTGATTACATACGTGCAATAACCTGATATACTCTAGTTGGAAACTTATTAATGACGACAACGTGGATACAGTTGTTAACACAGCTTTACATTTAATTATTCCTTAATTATATGCGAACTGTTTTGACCCAAAAATGTATAAACACAGATAATCAATAACTAGTATAAATTAAATAAGAACTACTCAAATTTTTACCGAGCTTATACAGGGTAATTTTTCAAAGTGTAGCCAAATTTTAAACTTAAGTTTTAATACCGTTATTGCAAGTTTTTTTTTAATTAGTACTAGTAAATAAGGCTTTTGTGACTTTTATATCAAATTATCCCAAATTGAATGTGATTTATGGGTAACAATGTTTTTCCCTACCGATCGACCCTTACGAATGTGTGCCTGCGCAGTAAAATCAGTTAAATAAAATGCATTACCACGCATTTTGAATTTAAAAGATAAAAAGGAGAGAATGTTTGAGATATTTTTTGAATTATTTTTTCTTCACCGTTTGCATTAATTACTTATTCTGAACCTTTAAATTTGGGTCTATTGTTTTTGGATGGATTTTTAACCATCAATCGGACGCTAGAGTCGTCGTCGATCGTCCTTCTATTAGGAGGGTATACAACAATCACAGTCATAACAGTTTCCATAATACGAAGCATGCAGTCAAAAGCAATAATAATAACCGAATTCGATTTTCGGATAAATTAGTTTTTCCAAGGATAAACTAGCTTTTATCTTACTTCCGACAAGATCATCTAGGTGCCCGCGGCTTTGGGGTTATCCTTGGGCCACCCCAGTTCTACGTTTTTTTTTTTTTTTTTTTTTTTTTTTTTTTTTTTTTTTTTATAGGATAAAAGTGACAAACGAGCACACAGTCCACCTGATGGTAAGTGGTTGCTGCGGCCCATAGACATCTACATCTATCCTCAATTACAAGTCAAAATGTAGATGCGTTGTCACCCGTGAGGACTAAGATGGAATGCCTCATTTCCAGTAAAAAGGGCCTCTGGCCACCTGCACTCACCAAGCGAAACGCAGAGGTAAACCTCTACTTCACGCTGGTTTTCTGTGAGGTCGTGGTACCACCCCGGTTCGAGCCGGCCCATCCGTGTGACAGCAAGAGCTGCCGCGTGGCTCTACCACTGTTGTCACCCTAATGTCACTGCTATTTGAAAAAGTAATTTCAGCGACAGTAGGTTGAGGTGCGGCTGGGGTGGCCTTTGAGCTCTCTTAGTGCTAGGGAAAGTACTCCTCAAATTCCGAGAAACATTGGTTTTATATGTTTATGTAAAGTACAGCCCATAACGTCCTTATGCTGGATACAGACTCTTTACTGAGTGGCATATGGAGCAGTTAGTCCGCAGAGCTGCTCTAGTTCACATGTTTGTTTATGTTTTTGACAATGGTAGAGCCACGCGGCAACTTTTGCTGTCGTACGGATGGGCCGGCTCGAACCGGGGTGGTACCACGACCTCAGAAAACCAGCATGAAGTAGAGGTTTACCTCTGCGTTTCGCTTGGTGAGTGCAGGTGGCCGGAGGCCCTTTTTACTGGAAATGAGGCATTCCATCTTAGTCCTCACGGGTGACAACGCATCTACATTTTGATTTGTAATAGAGGATAGATGTAGATGTCTATGGGCCGCAGCAACCACTTACCATCAGGTGGACTGTGTGCTCGTTTGTCACCCGTATCATATATAAAAAAAAACCTGTGTAAATTTGGCCGGTTATTGCAAAATAACCCTGTATAAAAGAAGCGTGTTCGCCACCTTTTCTGTACTATCACCGAATACATGTATTTTGCCCAGGAGGACATTTCATTTATCTTCATGTAAACGTAGTTTTCTGCCGACTTTCAAAAAGGAGACGGTACTCAATTCGACTGTTTTTTATGTGTGTTACCTCATAACATTTTACTGGGTGAACCTATTTCGATGACTCTTTTTTATTTGAAAGCTGGTACTTCTCGTGTGGTCCCATATGAATTTGATCAAGGTCAGACAAATAGTTTTTGAGTTATTTTTAATAACTTGTATTGAAATCGGAAACACAACATTTTTAATTTTAAATTATACTATTTCGACTTTTAGACATTAAATTTATAAATCATATTTAATTATTTTCTATGTGTACACAGCGTCCTTGTCGTCGCGGATAAGACCATCAATTAGCGCGGGCATCGATCGGAACAGCCGCATCAGAGTGCGACGACTAGTATGCGTGGGAATGTAATGGTAGCCCTCTTCGCTTCTCATGTAGCTAACAATGGTGTTCTACTTTGAATATAGTTCAAAGCGTATTAAGGGGAATAATATCCGTTATTGATGATGAGCCAGGGAGAATAATATTTTTTCTGCCGACTTCCAAAAAGGAGAAGGTACTCAATTCGACTGTATATTTTTTTTTATGTGTGTTACCTCATAACTTTGTACTGGGTGAACCGATTTCGATGATTCCTTTTTATATGAAAGCTGATAGTTCTCGTGTGGTCCCATACGAATTTGATCAAGGTCAGACCAATAGATTTTGAGTTATTCTTAAATAACTTATATTGAAGTCGGCTGTACAAAATTATTATTGCATGCCGAGCGCAAAGCGCGTGGGTATGTTCTACTAACGCCTAAAAATCAAAATTCCAACGTTTTGTCGCATGAAATTGTATCCAGCAATCATATTAAAAATATAAATTAATGATATAAAAAGCACATTGTTAGAAAGATAAATGATTGTTGAACTTATTAATATTTTTTTTTAAATCGATTAATTGCTATTTTTAAATAAAAAAGGGGTTTTAGTGGCTTATGGTGTGGATTTATCATAGCCCCAATGCTTGTAAACACGATAACTTTTGAAAATATCAATTGTTTAACTCAATCTATTTTTAATCTCTTCATCTATCATCTGGGAAGCCACTGAATGTAAATGGCAGTGTAATTTTGTTTTGTTTAGCTATAATAATTTTTTTTCGGCTCGAAAATGGCGAAGTTTTCGTTGATTTGGTAGCCTTGTATAAAATTATTTTTGTAAATGGGGAGCTACAACCACAGAGTAAATACCCGCTAACTCAGTTCGCCATCGCCATTGATTACTGTATGTATCAGTTCGCCGTCAGTCGCCGTCGCGAGTGGAGATTATTTCAGTTGTTTGCAGCGGCTCAAAAAGATCGCTGTACAATTACACAATATTCGAATAACCAAATTTCTTAAATATTTGATTATAATAATAATCAGAGATTTTTTTTATTACAATATTTTAAAAGCACAGAATAAATCATAGTAGTACGTACTAAAAGTAAGTAGTATCAATTTTTTTGTCATGGGTGAAATTTTCATGGTTTTCGAGGGAGTTGAAACCGATAGGGTTGTCGAAATGTAAATCCAAGATGGCGGCCGCAATAAGTATAATTTTTTTATAATGGGTCTCATTTTCATGGTTTTCGAGGGTGTTGAAGCCGATAGTGCTGTCGAAATGTAAATCCAAGATGGCGGCTGAAGTAGGTACCAATTTTTTCATCATGGATATAATTTTCATGGTTTTCGACGGTGTTGCAGCCGATAGCGCTGTCGAAATGTAAATCCAACATGGCGGCTGCAATAGATATCAATTTTTCATCATGGGTGTCATTTTCATGGTTTTCGAGGGTGCTGAAGCCGATAGTGCTGTCGAAATGTAAATCCAAGGTGGCGGCTGCAATAGGTATAAATTTTTTCATCATGGGTGTCATTTTCATTGGTTTCGAGGGTGTTGAAGCCGAAAGTGCTGTCGAAATGTAAATCCAAGATGGCGGCTGAAGTAGGTACCAATTTTTTCATCATGGGTGTCATTTTCATGGTTTTCAAGGGTGTTGAAGCCGATAGTACTGTCGAAATGTAAATACAAGATGGCGGCTGCAATAGATATCAATTTTTCATCATGGGTATCATTTTCATGGTTTTCGAGGGTGCTGCAGCCGATAGCGCTGTCGAAATGTAAATCCAACATGGCGGCTACAATAGATATCAATTTTTTCATCATAAGTGTCATTTTCATGGTTTTCGAGGGTGCTGAAGCCGATAGTGCTGTCGAAATATAAATTCAAGATGGCGGCTGAAGAAGGTACCAATTTTTTCATCATGAGTGTCATTTTCATGGTTTTCAAGGGTGTTGAAGCCGATAGTGCTGTTAAAATGTAAATCCAAGATGGCGGCTGCAATATATATCAATTTTTTCATGGGCTTCGAGGGGGTTGAAGCCGATAGTGCTGTTGAAATGTAAATCCAAGATGGCGGCTCAAGTAGGTACCAATTTTTTCATCATGGGTGTCATTTTCATGGTTTTCAAGGGTGTTGAAGCCGATAGTGCTGTCGAAATGTAATTCCAAGATGGCGGCTACAATAGATATCAATTTTTCATCATGTGTGTCATTTTCATGGTTTTAGAGGGTCCTGAAACCGATAGTGCTGTGGAAATGTAAATCCAAGGTGGCGGCTGCAATAGGTATAAATTTTTTCACCATGGGTGTCGTTTTCATGGGTTTCGAGGGTGTTGAAGCCGATAGTGCTGTCGAAATGTATTTAAACTACTTTAAAAAAATTCCGTATAATCATGCTATACGTTATTTTTAATGCGAAGGCATGCTCAATTGGATTTACCAATATATTTTAAATTATTTTTAAATAAAATGTGACATTACTTGCCCGCTTTGTGACTGTATAAGGGTTCCAACAATTATATAATAACTAATAAAATACAACACTTCATAATATATCTTACCGTTACAGCCTATTAAAGCCCACTGCTGAACATAGGCCGCTCCCCTAATATCCCCACTATGAGGCATTCCATGTCTATTTATTTTTAATCGTTATTAGGGAAACGCTGCCGCCCATTTTCTGATTTGTCTCCCTCTGTCGCCTCTTACGACACCCACGGGTCGACATGGGGTAGTGGATATTCTTGCACCGCCACTACACGGCATATAACATATCCCATGTAGTAGCCGTGCAAGCGGTGTTATATCTTAGTATATAAACATTTCGTATCACTATGTTCGTTCACGTTAATCTACGAAACTTTGTAAATGATAGATAGTGGGATAGTTTTTATCTCGATAAGTGACATTCAATATTTTTTATTGCGAATTTAAGATTTTTTATAGGACAAAAAGTTTTCGGAAAGGGCAGAATGCCAGCAGGGCCAGCTATTGATAAAAAAGTAGTTTTATCCGAGATAAAGAACTTTTTTGCATGGGGAAACTTAAGGTTATGATTTTTTTTTTATAATACACTAGTTAATGCACACACATGCTCACTGTAACTGTTACTTTATCGTGGTATAAAGTATCTCACTTATTAATCCAGACATATTATCTTTGTGCCAAATATGATTACTATAATACGTTCAATGCGTACCTACATTTTATTTATTGCAAATCGTTAATTTCATTTATGGAATTACCGTTACTATCATCATTATAACCTATCACAATGCCAAAGCCTGACATTAGCCTCCCTATTAAATTGAACTGGTATACTGTTGAGATCTCCAGGCAATAGGGATGTTCGCAAAATGTGTATTAACATACGCACATGTATCACGTATAATAAAAGTAAAACGTATCAAAGAGATTGCTCGTTGCGGGTCTCGCATATCAACATGTCGGCACTGATTTGTTGTATCTTTATGATCGCATGCTCCCGTGCTCCCATTGTTCGCATGGGTACCGCGGTGTGCCGACACCCGTCTTTTTACTGCCCGGCCGGGGTCAGGCGGCTAACCCGGTTCGATTATCAACGTGTTTGTGGGATTATCGGGGGATTATTCAACTGGTCGTAATCTTTTTAGTATTTACAGTTGAGGATTTGCGTTTCACAGAGGCTTTACTAGTGTCAATATTTTAATATTAGGTGCTTTAGTAAGTTTAAGTATCTATGTATATCGATTTTCCGGCAACGGAAACAATATTTTCTTTTAAAAACTCGTTTTTAGTTTCACCTTATCTTTTTCTTTTAAAACCTTCGACGTTTCGAGTAATCTTAATAATAATGATATATGATTTTAATGAAATTTATATAGAGTATAATAATTTTATTGAATTTTATTTTTATTTCGCTACTCTTTTAAGAGCTTAGTTGAGACATCTTGGAAAAACTGATCAATGTATATGTCGCAGAAAGATAGCTAAGGCCGTGATATAGTTATATCCCTAGGGATATACCTATATGCCGTAATATAGTTATATAAAAGCGGTTCATCATCACTATCTTACTAGACTAATTCAGTGAAATAATTATAATTGTAGTTTGTTTTAATTTGTTAGTCAAAACTACTTTTGACTTATACGTTTTGAATTTTTGTAATTAACTGTCAAAAAAGTAAAATAATCGACAACGCAACGGAAACGTCAATGTCGCGAAATTTGTTCCTCCTGTACATTCAATTTACAATTATAATTATTTCACTAGATTAGTCTAGTAAGATAGTTATGAAGCGGTATATAGCTAAATCCCTAAGGATATAACTTATATCACCCCTTTAAGTATCTTCCTGCGACATAATATATAAAGACAGTAAATCCAACATAGGCTACTGTAGACATGCAACCCTTTTAATACGACGTTATGTTGATATTCGATGTCGGTTTAATCTTCATGAAAAACAAACAAAACAAATTCTTAAAAAATATTTACAGGGAGGGATTTGAAGGATAGACCATTGGTCTAAACATAAAAGTTTTACAGGACATAGTCTTCAAGTCTACTAACATGGCGCACGATTGCACTCGTAGTGTCATCGGCGACAACAACAATCGTGCATTTACTATCGCGCTCAATTAATCTTGCGCCGTTTCACACTGGCTTTTGACGCGGCATCCTCACTCCGTGGCACAGTGACGAGGCACCGGCAATATTTTACACATGATTAGAGCGGCGTCGGCGTTGTATGGGTAAGCAAATTGAGAACCGAGACACGCGGTCACGAATCGAACCTCGCGCGAACCCGCGGGAATTTCTAGAAAATTCCATTGTAAATGCTACGGTGCGATATTAATGGCGCTATCGCAACTGATGTACCGTATCGCATTCAGATGTTGGCATTAATGTAATGCAATGGGTTTGCTATTCGAAATAGCTCGCCATAATTGAATGGACAAATGAATAATTTGTATTATATTAGAGGGAATCTATTCAAAGTTACAATCTCGCCAACACTTGGTGCACCCTACTCTTTAGCAGACGAAGTGGCAGTATATACATTCGAAAGTGCTACACCCAAATCCCGCTATCCCGCCATGGCGAACAACCTGTCTGACAAATGGTGGTATGTGTTAAGTTTCAAGTAACGCGTCATTTGGAGCATGCTTGAATATATTTGTATCCACTCGTAGATTGGTGAGTCTAAAAAATAAAAACACTCCTCTCTCCTCGGTTAGAATATTTCTCGAAAGTGCAATTCAAAGTGTACCTGAAATTTATCTGGTGTTGCCGATTATTATTGGCGGCGGTGGCACTTAGGTGAGTCGACCGCATGGTCGTTAGTCCCCTATTCTATACAAAAAATAATGTTGTATTATTAGTTATGCAACCATTATCCGGAAAGAACATTTAGATATTTAAAGAACAGCGTAGTAGTGGATGAGTCCATTTCGCTTAGATGCATAAAAACGCTACCGGTCTCATTACAAAATGTGACTATTTTATTTATTTTAATTTTATTTACGAGTTTAAAGATCACTAAAGCTGCAAATTGTTTCACATATTTTCAAGAAAGAACTTCTGTAGGGAGTTTTTTTTTATACGTGGTAGAGCCATGCTGCAGCTATATTAGTAGTATAGTTGTAGCACGAATGGGTCTGCTCGACCGGGGAAGGACCACGACGCTCCCACAGAATACCAGCGTAAAATAGCAGCTTAATGCTGCTGTGTTTCGTATGGTAAGTGTAGAGAACCGGAGACCCATTTTACTGGAAAAGAGGCATTCCATCTTAGTACTCACGGCTGACAACGCATCTGCATTTTAATTCGCAAACGAAGATAGATGTATATGTCTATGGGCCACAGAAACCACTTACCATCAGGTGGACTGTGTGCTCGTTAAAACTTTTGACTTAAACTACCTTTTGTAATAGGATGGTACTAGTTTAAAAACTCAATTTTCCAAATTGGATTTAAAATTCGGAAAGTTCATCCAAAAAGGTATCTAAAATATATTATAGTAAATTTTAAACATTTTATCATTATTTTTATAACATATACCATTGCCGGTAGCTGTTGGCAGCACTACTCTCGGAATTGTTTACAAGTATGTTCACCTAGGACACTATCATCAAATGAAAAGACAACCTGGTAGGTCATGTAGAAAGTCAATGTATGCAGGTGGCTTACGACCGTGTTTTGTTGTAGCAATCCTTGGGGGGGGGGGGGGGACAGTGGACTAGTTAGGCTGTAATGATGATGGTGATGATAATTTTAGTTTATTGTAATTCCGCAATCTCTGTGACTCGACAATGCACGGTTTCGAACCACGACACCTAACCACTTGCATCCAGAGATAGTTACTAGGTCTTTAGTAGTAGATCGGCAAATCGACATACCCTTGTGTTTACCGATATGAGGTTACTTAGACAACGTTTTTACCCTAATGTAATATTCAAATATGTTTTACATAGGGGATAAAGTTACTTTCATTAATATTTAAAACAAAAATAAATTAAACTACACTTTTATGTTTTGAAATAATTTACATCATAACGCATATTACGGTGTCGTTCCCAAGCATGTCGGTTTAGTGAATAAATGCATGCAGATCGGCACTTATCAGGCCGCTGGTTATTCAAATTAGACGTTGCTCTTGGGCCGATCTTATCGCGTTACGGATAAGGAAGTCTCGGGCCGCTATCTTGTCATCACTGAGAACATTGCCACTACGAAGGATGTGAAGGATAAAGTAAAGTTTTACCCACAGATATACTCTATGTGTTATTTTGTTTATGTGTATAGATTTAGTAGGCACTCTTGAATAGTAATTTTGTATTTAGTATTTATAGTTTCGATTTGCAGTTTTTTAGCATTTGTAAAGTGTGTCTTTAAGGCAATGAAGCTTGTTATAGTATATACGTATTCATATATACATACTAGCTGACCAGGCAGACGTTGTTCTGCCCTTTCTGACGACGATGTGTCCTAAAAAATCATTAAATTCACAATATTATCGGGATAAAAACTATCCTATCTTCTATCTATCATTGTGAAACATTTCATTGAAATCAGTTAAGTAGTTTAAGAGTTCGTCGCGGACAAACAACGTGACACGTAATTTATATATATATGAATATGTATATATCGATGTGTGCTCGTTGAGCCTGACGAAACTAATATTAATGCATCACACGTGTTGGTTTTTGGGTTGCGGTGAATTGGAGTAACGTTGTTTCAGTGTGTAATTAAATTAAAATACGAGTAATAATGGATGCCGCACTTGTTATTATCTTGTCTAAATATAATAATCGTTGGTGCATCTGTTACTGACCGTGTAACTTCTGAACGACTTGACCGATGGAGATCATATGCGCTCAATTTTTTTTATCTAGGCGATGGTTCTAGACCAGGGGTCGCCAACCTGCGGCTCGCGAGCCACATGCGGCTCTTTGGATGTGAAGCTGCAGCTCTTTAGTTTCATACGCAAATATTATTTATTTTATAAAAAACATTTAAAAATCGATCCACACTGAGCCATTTGGAGTTGATACTGGATCTATAGAAATGCAATTGCTCGATTTAAAAAGTAAAGCTTTGTGGAGTTGAAAATTTACAGAGTTGAAAAGCACGTTGAAATAGTTGGAGGTCCAGAAATGTATGTACGTAACGCAACAAAAATGAAGCTTTAAAAGAAATGCCGCGAGTTGAGGCACTTATATTCAAAGCATGGAGTAGTCTTCCAGATTGCTACAGTGAGGTGAAGAAGTTGGCATTTGGAGTGCTGACTATCTTCGGATCGACATATTCGTGCGAGCAAGCGTCCTCTTGCATGAATATAATTAAAAGTAAAGTAAGAAACCAACTAACAAATGAAAATTCACAGTCGTGTTTGAAATTTAAAACAACAAGTTATGAGCCAAATTTATCCAAACTTTCTAAAACCATGCAAAGCAAGGCTCCCATTGAATTTGTTTGCTTAAATGTATGTTATTGTTTTTTTTATTTTTAAGTAAAGGTTAAATAGATTAGTTTTTTTTATCAAAAAACTATATTTATGCAAGTACTATTTATGGTTGGCAAGAAAAAAAGTGGCTCCTTAAAAACTTTGAAATGTTGTAAATTGTAATTTTTGACTCTTCCGACTCAAAAGGTTGCTGACCCTTGTTCTAGACTATACTAGGTAGTGCTGTAATCAAGTTAATACCAAATTCTACATTTATGGACTGAAATGACCCGTAGTCTGAATATATTATGTCGATTTAGTGGCAACAAAAGAAAATCACAAAATCTGGACTTGATCGTTGGAGTGTCTGTTTGTAATGTGAAAATAACAGCTTTTCACTAAATGCATATGAAAGTGAAAGTATCTACGACACTTAAAACCAAAACACAATTATTTAAATTTTTGTCTGTCTGTCTGTCTGTTTGTTCCGGCTAATCTCTGAAACGGCTGAACCAATTTTGATGGAACTTTCACTATGGACGATATAAGGAGTAACTTAGGCTACTTTTATTTAAGAAAAAGAATTAGGGTTCCGCGCAAAAAATTAAAAACATAAATTACACGCGGTCGAAGTCGCGGGGAACAGCTAGTATGAAATATGATCTTAAAATTTTGTGTTCATAAAATATGTAATAAACATTTATATGAAATATAATTTTGATTTTATGTTTTTCCATTATATTATCTTTAGAACCATTTAGATAAAATAAAATTTCAACTTAAAAAACAAAGCATTAAAATCACGCATTAGTCAAATGCATTGAATACTTTAGTAGCTTTTGGGTGTTATTACACGAGGTTTTCCGTTCATTTCGCACCCCAAACGTGTGCACGATAATTAGACACTGTCGGGATCTGGCGATTGTGATCTCCAGGTATGGTAATGGCCCAATTCTGACTCACGGAAAGCGGTGCCGGCGTGGCTCCGACGCAGTGCGCGCTCACACGGAACGGCTAACCCAAAGAAAGGGCAGTAAGAATTTTTTGGTTTTTATTTCAAAAGGATCACCGCCGATTGCTGTTCAATGTTTACTGTTATAGTAAATAATATATAATAGATGTGACGTTCAAAGTTAATAATCACTAATAACTTGTATTAAGCTGAAAATAACAAATTTCTTACAAATACATTACCCGTCCCGCTGGGTTTCTTGCTGGTTCATCCCGGGACAGTTTTTTTTCGAACCATTGGTAATTAAACAAAATAGTGACTTTCAATAAGTATTATTTATAATCTATATTGAATAAAAAAGTTTCTGTTTCTGTTCGATTTTGTAATTTGAGTTGAGACCTATATTCTAATGACTAATCGCTTTGTAGGTTACGTGATTACGACTCTGAATCCAAAGAGTTATTCTGGGTTTCTTCTGATATTAAAATAATGAAATTCTAAGAAACTCCTTTATCCAATCCCGTTACATGGGTTCCCTTAAGAATCAACTATAGTATATCTCAGGAAGATAAACAGACCAGAGAAGACTAAGTAATAAACACTATTACATGTAACAAATCCACACCAGTCACATGGCATTCGAACACAAATGCGGTCCCAAGTTGGATGTTATCCCTTCACCACCGGTTGGATGCTACTTCCTTCATCACCGGATTTAAGCTTAAGCCCAAGAGGTCTGAGCCTAGGACAGCAGTTTTGAGGGGGAGGAGGGCTAGAATTTAAAGAGCGACCATATGTAAAATGCACGGCCTGTCTCAATTTTTGAGAAGGTCATGGAGTGCTCCAGTGCACGTTGGCGTACTTCACATGTTCTCATAATTCATAGAAGTTTCCTCACGAACGAAAGTTTGCTTAACCGCTGAGTGGCTTGCCCCACTTCTCTGCACCACAGCGTCTACCCCACAGCCAGCACTTAAAATTGCAATCAACAATTTAATCGGTCACGGCGAGGATCTAACCTGGGGTTGCGGCTCAGTATTCCAAAATCTATTTCAGTTTATGTTTACCATTAGTTTTTTTTAAGTAAGGACATGTCGTAAAGTCTCTTTTTGTTCCTTTTTTTTTTTCAAAAAGTAAAAAATGATCACTTAACAAAAACTAAAATTATAATTAGCATTGTGGTGCAGATAGCTAATTAGACTAGGCTGCTGTTATGCGGCAGCTTGCAAATATAACTCGAAAGATTTACCCACTATACTGGCCAGGTGGGTTCCAAACCTATCTAAAATTTGGGTCTATTGTTTTTGGATGGATTTTTAACCATCAATCGGACGCTAGAGTATCGTCCTTCTATTAGGAGGTCATCATAGTATACAACAATCACAGTCATAACAGTTTCCATAATACGAAGCATGCAGTCAAAAGCAATAATAATATCCGAATTCGATTTTCGGATAAATTAGTTTTTCCAAGGATAAACTAGCTTTTATCTTACTTCCGACAAGATCATCTAGGTGCCCGCGGCTTCGGCGTTATCCTTGGGCCACCCCAGTTCTACGTCACCCTAATGTCACTGCTATTTGAAAAAGTAATTTCAGCGACAGTAGGTTGAGGTGCGGCTGGGGTGGC
Source organism: Parnassius glacialis (assembly GCA_033319125.1). Classification (NCBI taxonomy): domain Eukaryota; kingdom Metazoa; phylum Arthropoda; class Insecta; order Lepidoptera; family Papilionidae; genus Parnassius; species Parnassius glacialis. Next base: position 32,406,390 of record JAVANC010000028.1, on the reverse strand, counting down.
CTTTGAGCTCTCTTAGTGCTAGGGAAAGTACTCCTCAAATTCCGAGAAACATTGGTTTTATATGTTTATGTAAAGTTACAGCCCATAACGTCCTTTTGCTGGATACAGACTCTCTTTACTGAGTGACATATGGAGCAGTTAGTCCGCAGAGCTGCTCCAGTCCACATGTTCTTGAAATATTTTATTTCGTAGTCAAGTCAATGCAAGAAAACATCGTAAGGATACCCCTTACGATGTTTTCTTGCATTGTCCAGCACGTGGCAAATGAGCACTTTACAATTTTATTAGTGTCGGTGTGGATCGTACTCGGGTTGTTTGTGTATTATTTTTTTTTTGTAGGTATAGGGTGACAAACAAGCATGCACTCCACCTGATGGTAAGTGGATGCTGTGGCCCATAGACATCTACATCTATCCTCGTTTGCGAATCAAAATGCAGATGCGTTGTCACCCGTGAGGACTAAGATGGAATGCCTCATTTCCAGTAAAAAGGGCCTCCGGCCAACTGCACTCACCAAGCGAAACGCAGAGGTAAACCTCTACTTCACGCTGGTTTTCTGTGAGATCGTGGTACCACCCCGGTTCGAGCCACCCATCCGTGCGACAGCAAAAGCTGCCGCGTGGCTCTACCACCTGATGGTAAGTGGATGCTGTGGCCCATAGACATCTACATCTATTCTCGATTATGAATCAAAATGCAAATGCGTTATCACCCCGACGGCTAAGATGGAATGCCTCGTATCCAGTAAAAAGGGTCTCCGGTTCTCTACACTCACCATACGAAACACAGCAGCATTGAGCTGCTATTTTACGCTGGTATTCTGTGAGAGCGTGGTCTTTCTCCGGTCGAGCGGACCCATTCGTGCTACAACCATAAGATAGTTGCAGCATTGCTCTACTACGTAAAAAAATCTATCAAATAAATTATAACCTGACTAAATATAAATGTAAAACAATCGAACTATTTTCTTTATGCAACTAAAATTATTAATGTTGTATTTTGTTTTATAAAAATGTTAACTGAAGGATTAAAAAATCGGCCCTTAGTTTGGTATAATTTTGTACTTTCATTTGTATTTACGAAGTTTGGGATATAACCCAAACCCAAACGTGCAATGTGAAGCAGATAAATTTTAATTAAACTAAATAGCCAGCAAAAGCCTCTATACTCTTAATCTGCAGAGACAACATTTTAAAAGTATTAATATCGAACTGTTTTATTTATGTGTAGGTAGTTTACATACAAACATTTCACAAGGACAAACATTCCGATCCGAAACAATTATTTGTAGCCTATACAATGTAGGTTAGTTTTAAAAATATTTTTTCCGAAATTATACACATTTACATAAATTGGATCGAAACTTGAGTAGGGTTCGTGAAACTTACACGATTAAGAATGACGCAGCTACACCTGTTATGGTTTTGGAATATGATTTACATGTATATCATGTTTTAGTTACGCTCGGATAGATTTTTTAATATGTTCTTGTGAAGTAAGAAAATACTTCGAAAATAACTTTTTTATTAGCCATTATTAATTAGGCAACCTCTAGAATAACATTTAGAAACGTGTTTATAAAGGTAATACATTAATAAAAAAATAAAATAAAAATATAAAAAAAGCCTTTATTCCTTGCAATATCGATTTCTTAATTCTAGTAGTTTTACGGTAATAGGTTAGTGTCATTAATTAGTTTATTTTTATTATTTTTTTTATTTAAATATACTTAAATTATTGTTAGTATTATTTATTAGTTATTTATTGCTAGGACCCCAGATTGAGTATAGGCCTCCTCCAAAGATGCCCATTTGTCTCTGTCTTGTGCTATTTAATAGGTCTCTATTTAGCCTAATGGTTGACTGGGAGAGAATGCCCTATGGCATTAAGTCCGCCATATCTACAACTTTGTGCATGAAAGATTAAATAAATAAATAAAAATAAGCCAGTGCTTAACTACTGTCTCGCCTAATGTTAAGTGGTGATGGAGACCAAGACGTGTTTGCCTTCGAAGAATTTGTAGAATGTGTAGTAGATACTTGAATTTAGCTAATTAGTATTAACATTATAAACTTCAAACATTTAAGCTTTCCTTGAAATGTTCTGTTTTTATAAGGTTTTTATTTGTTTGTTATTTGTAAATATATCGATACAAATTTACAATTTGTATCGATATATATAGCAGAAATAGTATAAAGCAGTCACCAAGTTTTCATAAAGTCAGCTTGTGATTTAAAGATTTTGCTTTTCTAACTAAAGCTTAATGCCTCTATTAACAATAGAATATGGCTGGGTTATTTTTTATATTTACGCGAAGATTACACATTAAATGAAACTAATTTTTACGGATTTTATCGCGTTTAATTTAACTTTTTAATTCCCGACGTTTCGGGTGCTTTACAGCACCCATGGTCACGGAGGCGACTGAGGTGTTTGACGTCCCGATGTCATAGTTAGCCCGGCTACCTTCAGTTTTTGAATATGTCGTGAAGCGACAATTAAAAGAGAAGGAAAACCTAACCTACGATCAGCAAAACAACCAAATAGGCCAAGACAATAATATATTTAAGTTTTTAAAAGAGTATTTACAATTTTATATATCAAAAATGGAGTATGAATGTGAGGATGGATTATGTGATTTACAAATTATTTTTTTAAAAAAAAAAAAGGTATAAAAAAAAAGATTTATGTCGTAGCTGAGTCCGAAGATCCCAAGCGTGCTCTCAGCGCCTGGAACGAGCACGCACGGCGTAGGTGGGTAGGCGTGGGCGTCTCTAGGGGACGACCTCAGGTGAATGCGGCGATTGCAGGATCGGCGACTTCAGCCCAGACAGGAGCTTGCAGGATCCTCAGCGACTTCAGACAGCGCAGTGGCCTGCAGGATCCGGTGACTGCAGGCGGGACAGAGGTTTGTAGGTTCCGGTGATTTCGGGCGGAACAGAGGTCTGTAGGTTCCGGCGACTCCAGGTAGAGTAGAGACTTGTGGGATCTCGGCGACTTCAGGCAGAGCAACGTTTTGTAGGATCCGGCGACTTCAGGCAGAGCAACGGATCGTAGAGTCCAGTGGCTTCAGGCAGGATAGAGGCTTGCAGGATCCCGGGGCTGAGCGGCCCCGGGATAAGGCCTTTAGAAGATGCTTCCGATACGAGAACTGAAGCAAGACTGCATTTCTTCACCGATTGTTCGGCTTTTATATCTTTCTAGAGAGAACGGAAAAATTATTTAAATTAAACGCAAATTTTTTGTAAATGGTCAAGAGGAAAAAGTATTTATGTGGAATTATCGAAATAGAAACTACAGACCGGTAACAAATTTGAATATAATTTCCATGGAGACCAAATAAACATCAGTAACAGAACATGTCAAATTTTAGTTTTAGGCTTGTTATAAGAAAATGGAAAGATTTAAGTGGAAAAGGAGATATTATTGAAATAGGAAAAAAAAGTAGCGCAACTACCCACACAAAGCCCGAAATTGTAGAGTTACGGAATACTAACTAAAAGATCGAAAAAAGGTAGACTTCATTGACACCAATTTAAAAGTGCTGATAATGTGGAAATACGAAGTAGAAATGATTTGTGATTGTGTTCTTATGGTTTGAAATCGTTACAGGATCCTATGGAAATAAAGGTGATGTAAAATATCCCGATTTGAAGTGAATGCAGAGAATTGAAACAGAATGGAAAAATGGATTTAAATTAATGTAAAATGATAAGTAAGTAGCATAACACTACATTTTCCCCCCGACCCTGGAAAATTTTTGACTCAGCAAAAATTTTGATATATACATTCTAAAATAAACCATAAAAACACAGCTTTGCAGAAACAGACATCACCAGTCAAAATCAGATATACTATCTCTTACATTCATCATCTGCATTCAGGTAAGGGTGGAGTTCACATTCAATGACTACCACTCTAAAAGTGTGTTTTCAAAACGACATTAAGGCTTATTTAAGGAGTAGTCAACCGCTCCTGTGTGGAAAAAAAAATTAGTCGAAGAAACACCACTCTTAGAAGTGTGTTTTCAAAAGGACATTCAGGCTTATTTAAGGAGTTGTCAACCGCTCCTAAGTGAAGATAAAAATTAAGGGAGTAGTCAGCTGCTCCCAAGTGAAGATAAAGGTAAAGAGAATTAAGGGAGTAGACAGCCGCTCCCAAGTGAAGATAAAGATAAAGAAATACCTCAAGTAAGCTTTAGTCGCTATGACTTAAGTAAAGATTAAGAACGGCCAGAGCGGTAGGGCTCAAAGCCAGAGATCAGCAACATCACCAACGAGATGTGTCTGAAATAAAAATAAAAAGTGACGATTAACCAACGAAAGTTCGAGGTCCTAAAGTAAGATGTGTTGAAGAACACTGGATCATCAAACAAACAAACAAATTAAAAGAAATAAAAATAATAAGGTGAAAATGATGGTATTTATACATATATACAAATTAACAGTTATATTTATACATATATACAAATTAACAGTTAATAAATGTTTAGAAAAGTATTTAACAGTTAATAAATGTTTAGAAAAGTTATGGTTTGTTTCGCTTCAGCTTTCAAAAACAATTTTATATAAAGTGCAAAGTGTAAAGTTAAGTTTAAGAAATAAAAATATTATTAAAAATCGTACCTCTAAGTTATCTAGAATAAAAAATATTAGAGTGATGAATGTAACTTAGAGTGATGAATGTAAATGAAGTGTTATATGAAGGCCTAAATACAATCCAGATAAGTTGAAAAACTAGAAGAAGTTTTGTTTTAGAATTTTGAAGGTATGAAAAGGATGTGTAAATGAATGATGAATAGTAAGTTAAGAACAAAAGGGAAAGCAATTAAATCAAAAGGAACTAGACAAGGCGCAGTAAAGGTGAAGAATTAAGAGAGAAAGAGGACTTTTACGTTGGGCGCCAAACTGTCGTGAAGCGACAATTAAAAGAGAAGGAAAACCTAACCTACGATCAGCAAAACAACCAAATAGGCCAAGACAATAATATATTTAAGTTTTTAAAAGAGTATTTACAATTTTATATATCAAAAATGGAGTATGAATGTGAGGATGGATTATGTGATTTACAAATTATTTTAAAAAAAAAAAAAGGTATAAAAAAAAAAGATTTATGTCGTAGCTGAGTCCGAAGATCCCAAGCGTGCTCTCAGCGCCTGGAACGAGCACGCACGGCGTAGGTGGGTAGGCGTGGGCGTCTCTAGGGGACGACCTCAGGTGAATGCGGCGATTGCAGGATCGGCGACTTCAGCCCAGACAGGAGCTTGCAGGATCCTCAGCGACTTCAGACAGCGCAGTGGCCTGCAGGATCCGGTGACTGCAGGCGGGACAGAGGTTTGTAGGTTCCGGTGATTTCGGGCGGAACAGAGGTCTGTAGGTTCCGGCGACTCCAGGTAGAGTAGAGACTTGTGGGATCTCGGCGACTTCAGGCAGAGCAACGTTTTGTAGGATCCGGCGACTTCAGGCAGAGCAACGGATCGTAGAGTCCAGTGGCTTCAGGCAGGATAGAGGCTTGCAGGATCCCGGGGCTGAGCGGCCCCGGGATAAGGCCTTTAGAAGATGCTTCCGATACGAGAACTGAAGCAAGACTGCATTTCTTCACCGATTGTTCGGCTTTTATATCTTTCTAGAGAGAACGGAAAAATTATTTAAATTAAACGCAAATTTTTTGTAAATGGTCAAGAGGAAAAAGTATTTATGTGGAATTATCGAAATAGAAACTACAGACCGGTAACAAATTTGAATATAATTTCCATGGAGACCAAATAAACATCAGTAACAGAACATGTCAAATTTTAGTTTTAGGCTTGTTATAAGAAAATGGAAAGATTTAAGTGGAAAAGGAGATATTATTGAAATAGGAAAAAAAAGTAGCGCAACTACCCACACAAAGCCCGAAATTGTAGAGTTACGGAATACTAACTAAAAGATCGAAAAAAGGTAGACTTCATTGACACCAATTTAAAAGTGCTGATAATGTGGAAATACGAAGTAGAAATGATTTGTGATTGTGTTCTTATGGTTTGAAATCGTTACAGGATCCTATGGAAATAAAGGTGATGTAAAATATCCCGATTTGAAGTGAATGCAGAGAATTGAAACAGAATGGAAAAATGGATTTAAATTAATGTAAAATGATAAGTAAGTAGCATAACACTACAAATATTAATTTTTGGTCCAATCTACACAGAATGAACTTACAGTATCTTGAAGTCTTACAGTGGTATGCTTGGGTTTGGATTTAATTTGGTTAATCATAGGTTCCCAAGCAGATGGCAACACCCATCCATCTTCTCTATTGAAATTAGGATGTTTTTTAATTTCAATAGCCTGGCGAATTATCCTTGGTAGGAATCGGTGTTCTTTTGCGAGGAGTTGTCGTCTATCAAATCTAATGTAATGGCGGGGACGATCTAGAACATGTCGGTGCTTCAAGTCAGCTATATGTTCTTTCACGTGGGTTTTTATAGATCTTTTTGTTTGTCCTATGTAAGAGAGACCACATTCACAATCCAGCTTGTACACTCCTCCATTTTGTAGAGGGGTATGACACTTGACGGATGGTAAAAATTGACTAATCTTATTCAGCGGCTTGAAGTATGTTTTAATGGAAGCTCGCTTCAAGATGTCACTGCGTAAACCGAGTGAAGCCGGCCACTGGAGCGTGTGCCTGCTGTATGTCAGAGGAGTCACAGACAAGGTTAGCTAAAAATTAATTTTGCTCTGATTCACAGAGTAAGGCAAAGTCATTACAATAGAGATCAGTAAATGATAAATGTATGTAATAAATTTGTAATACATATAAGCGTAAATATAGATGAAAACAAGAATGAAAAAAATTCCTCAGGTTATTATTAAAAGTTGTATTCAAATATTAAATCAACCTGTGCAAATAATTGATATTATAGTGTCTGTCTATATTCTACGTTGTTTTTTGTTAAGGCTTGTTTAATTACTTAAATAAATACTATGTATCCTATCCTGCTCGTTACACACTCTTACACACAATTTGATGAATTTTTGGTTTTCTTGTAAATAACCTCAACCTCATGCGGTGAAGGAAAACATCATCATCATCATCATCATCATTACAGCCCTTCACAAGTCCACTGCTGAACATAGGCCTCCCCCAAAGAATGCCACAAAGGACGGTCCTGAGCCACCTGCATCCATCGACTTCCTGCATATCTTACCAGGTCGTCACTCCATCTTGTGGGGGGACGCCCTACACTTCGCTTGCCGGTACGAGGCTGCCACTCGAGAACCTTTCTTCCCCATCGGTTGTCGGTTCTTCGAGCTATATGGCCGGCCCATTGCCACTTCAGCTTACTAATCCGTTGGGCTATGTCGGTCACTCTGGTTCTACTGCGGATATCCTCATTTCTGAGTTTATCACGCAGAGAAACTCCGAGCATAGCCCTCTCCATAGCTCGCTGAGCTACCTTGAGCTTCCTCATACGGCCAGCAGTGAAGGACCACGTCTCAGTTCCGTAAGTCATCACTGGCAACACGCACTGGTTGTACAATTTCGTTTTAAGGTTTTGAGGTATGTCTGACAAGAAGATGTGTCGTAGCTTCCCGAACGCTGCCCAGCCGAGTTGAATCCGTCGATTGACCTCTCGGTCGAAGTTGGACTTACCTAGTCGGACTATTTGTCCCAGGTAAACATACTCGTCAACAACTTCGAGCTTAGTGTTCCCAACAACTACCGGCATAGGTGTGACATGGACATTAAACATGATCTTTGTTTTGTCCATGTTCATCTTAAGACCTATCCGTTGGGAAACACTATTGAGGTCATTGAGCATAGTGCTTAGGTCCTCCAGCGATTCTGCCATAAGAACTATATCGTCGGCAAATCGAAGGTGAGTGATGTACTCGCCATTGATGTTGATACCGTATCCTTTCCAGTCCAGAAGCTTGAAAACGTCTTCCAATGCAGCGGTGAAGAGTTTCGGGGATATGACGTCACCCTGTCTTACACCTCTCTGCAATTGGATAGGTTTCGTACTCTGGTTCTGTACTCGGATAGCCATCGTAGCCCTACTGTACAAGCACTTCAACACTTCGATATACCGAGAGTCAACTTGGCACCGCTGAAGGGACTGCAGCACCGCCCAAATTTCGACGGAATCAAAGGCTTTCTCATAGTCCACATACGCCAGACATAGTGGCAAATTGTACTCCTCGGACTTCTGTACAATTTGCCGTAGGGTATGTATGTGGTCTATGGTGCTAAAGCCCTTTCGGAAACCGGCTTGTTCGGGAGGCTGGAAGTCGTCAAGTCTGCGCGCGAGACGATTCGTAATGACTCTCGAAAACAGCACGTAGACGCGGCTCAGAAGGGAAATCGGTCTGTAGTTCTTCAAGAGAGCGTTGTCGCCTTTCTTGAAGAACAAGACCACCGCACTTCTGCTCCACGCCTCCGGTGTAATGCCACCATGAAGGACGGAATTAAAGAGCTTCTGAAGGACTTCAAGTACCGGTTTTCCACCCGCTTTCAGAAGCTCCGCTGTAATTCCATCCTCGCCTGGGGCCTTGCCGTTTTTAAGGTGCTGGAGAGCCATTCTAATCTCGCTCAGACTGACGTCCGGGATATCATCGGAATAATGTCGGATAAGACTCGCTCTTGGATCGTTACTCACACTTGCGTGTGGCTCCAACGATGACGTGTACAGCTGCCCATAGAACCTCTCAATCTCACTCAAAATCTCAGGTGCCCCGGAAACGATGCTGCCACATTCGGTCTTCAGCTTTGACAGTTGGCTCTTTCTGGCAGACAAATCTCTGGCAAAGACTTTGGAGCCTTGGTTCCGCTCGATCGCTTCTTCAATACGAGCTGTATTGAAGTTGCGTAAGTCCCGCCGCATGCATTTGGAAATCTGTCTGTTCAGTTGCCTGTATGCTGTCAAATCTGTTGAAGAATGTAGCTTCATCTCCCGTCTAACAGCCATGAGATTAAGAGTGTGATCGGAGAGTTTTTGTGTTCTTCTGCGGCGGGTCTTGCAGAACTTAGCTCCGACCGCATGGACAGTTTCCACGAGCTTGTCATTCAAATCGTCCACTTCATTGCAGTCTTCTAGGCACTGAAAACGGTTTTGTAACTCGAGCTGAAAGGTTTCGGGACTTTGGATTAGAGCACGAGGGGGACGGAGCGTTGACTTCATTAGACGAGACCTCTCCAACTTAACGTTTAGGTTCAGTGTGCCTCTAACCATTCGGTGATCGCTGCCGGTTTTCACCCTCGCGATCACTGAGACATCACTGAACAGTTGTCGTTTGGTCGTCATAATGAAGTCAATCTCATTTTTTGTCGAACCGTCGGGGCTCGACCAGGTCCACTTCCTGTGGGGCCGCTTCTGGAAGAAAGAGTTCATCATAAAGAGTCCCTCTTTCTCCATGAAGTCGGCCAGCTGCTGGCCCCTTGGGTTCCGTTGCCCTATTCCAAATTTCCCCACTTTCAGCTCACCGTTCTCTCTTGTGCCTAGTTTTGCATTGAAGTCTCCCATTAACACCGTATATTGGGTTTTGGAGGAATGCATGGCTCTAGAGATATCCTCATACATTTCCTCCACCTCCTCATCGGGGTGTGCCGAGGTTGGTGCGTAAACCTGTATGACCTTCAGCGAATACCGTTTGGTGATTCTGAGTATAAGGTACGCAACCCTCCTCGACACACTCTCAATCTTTAGAAAACATCGTGATTAAACTGTAAATTATGACTGAGGAATGAAAAATTTTGAGTACACGGAATTTGAAGTCCGCCGACATGCACTAGAGCAGCGGAGAGAGAGAGCAACAGCACTAGAGCCGAACTAATTGCTTCACAACCCTCTCAGATATAAGACGAGGCCTGTTCCCACCGGTTAAACGTATATGAGCTCTAACTTCACTTATAAAATTTATGTAATTATTTAAAATTTTAATGTAATAAATAAAATAACAGCTTTTTTACTAAATGCATATGAAAGTATTTACGGTATCTATTAACAAAAAAACATTTTTTTAAATGTTTGTCTATCTGTCTGTTTGTTCCAGCTAATCTCCGAAACGGCTGGACCGATTTTGACGGGATATTCACTGGCAGATAGCTGATGTTATAAGGAATAACTACTTTTATTTTAGTAAAAGAATTAGGGTTCCACGCAAAAAATTAAAACTCATGAAATCCAACCATAACAAGTTCCACGCGGGCGAAGTTGCAGGGAACAGCTAGTTGTATCATTCATTTGGTCCCCTCGGTAATTTGAAGTTGAAGGAATAGTATCTTGCAATAATTTGAAGTCTGGGCTCCACTACTCTCGATAATTTGAAGCGTTTATAATGTACAGACCTGTTGATTGTTTAAATAAATAAGAGAGACTTCTTTTTAAAATGAATTGCGTTGATCTCTCTCGCTCGACCTCTTGACGTGGAATTTGTTTAAATTTGAGACAAATTACCGCAGACGCCGCCACCGCGCCGCCGTCGTTTATTTGCTTGAGGTCTCAATTGCATGCCCGCTATTTAGCTTCATTGTGTGCAATTGTCGCCTTTTTTAAATATTTCGTATTCATTGCATCGTCATATTAAACAGGGTATTGTGAATTAAAATCATAATCACTACATATAATTTTGTAAATGTTAAAATTATTGGCAAATTCTCTGTACAATGACAGAGGCTTTCAGTAGACTTTTCCCGGTTGATAATGATGATGATGATACAATTACTGCATTATACTTTTTATTTTTTGTATTACTTTTTCCATTTCTACAGTCGTGAATAGAATGCGAGTAAAAGGTACTGTGTCGACCTCTAATCATTATGACAGGGATAGTAACAATAACAATAATAATAATATTTATTGAGACCAAAAACATTTTAACATGAACATAGTTAACGTTAACATCCGCAGTAGTCGAAGACCTATGGTCATATATGATAGTATGAGCATATGGCCCATAGACATCTGCATTTATCCTCAATTAAGAATCAAAATGCAGATACGCCGCCACCCCTGTGGACTGAGATGGAATGCCTCGTTTCCAGTAAAAAGGATCTCCGGTTCTCTCCACTCACTATACGAAATACAGCACCATTGAGCTGCTAATTTACGTTGGCATTCTGTGAGGGCGTGGTTCTACCCCAGTCGAGCCGATCCATTCGTGCTACAACTATACTAGTAATATAGATATATCATGGCTCTATCACGTTAAGAAGATTCTCTTATGACGGTAACATATAGCGTAAAAGCATCAATCTGTTCTTTTTTTAAAAGGAACGTTACCCCACACTAGATTTTCTGTTGTATCGTAGAACCATTTTATACACATAAATCGCATGTGCATTTTAGGCCATACAATTACTTGTTCCGTGTGGGATTCAAACCCGCAGCCACGAAATTCGCAGCCAAAAGCTCAGCCTACAAGCAGTCAGATCAAATAAAACTTTATATGTATGGAGATAAGAAATGATTTTACAGTGTGTGTTTTTTTACCAACTGTACATAAAACTATATATATATATATATATATATATATATATATATATATATATATATATATATATATATAAATATATATAGAGTATATATTAGTTATAATATATACTATCATCTATGCTCATTCACCAGGGCTTTAAATTTATTTAAAGGCAAAGGGTAAATGTTTAATTTTTTATTTATTTTGTTGTAAAGTACTAAATGTTGTAAAGTAATAAAGTCCTAATGTTGTTATACCACTATAAGCCCACACCTCACCGTAGAGCATACTTTGTCTTTTCTTCTTATATCCTGTAAAATTTTAGGATCATATGCAATAGTTTTGTGTTTGCGAAGAATCGTATTTAATATAAATAATTTACGAACGGAAAGGACTTCCCAATATTTAAGTTTAGTTGAATACTTAATTGGCTTGGAAGCCATTACTTTCAATACAGCCCTTTCGAGCTGTATAATGTTAGTTTTTTCGGCATCACCCCAAATAGTAATGCAATAACTGATAATGGATTGAGCTAAGGCAAAATACGCAGTCCTAAGAATCGCCACGTCAGCGCCAACACGCAGCTTGCTAAAGACAAATATAAATTTCCTAATACATGACGTTATACATTTAATGTGTTCACTACATGACGACACACTGTCGCCACAACACCTAAATACTTAATGCTGTGTGCGCAATATTGAAACACAGGTACAAGGAATTTGCGTATTACATTTGTGAACATATATTTCGAAAGATGCGTCTGGTTATGACGAAAGCCTAGGGTCAAATGTAATAAACTTAGTTTTGCTAAGATTTAATGTCAGCAAATTTCGAGACAGCCATGTCATAACTGAGTGCAACGCGGACTCGGCATATGATCTCGCCTCCTCCCAACTCTGTCCATGAACAATGATTGCCGTGTCGTCAGCATATGTAACAATTTTGCTATTTTGGAGTTTTAAGCGACACAGATCGTTTATATGTATCAGGAACAGAGTCGGACCAAGGATACTGCCCTGCGGCACACCATATTCAATCAGTTCACCACGACTGGTGTAATTTCCCATCGTTACATATTGTTTTCGATTATAAAGGTAGCTCTTAAACAATTAGAGTACAATGCCCCTAATTCCAACACGTTGTAATTTTGAAAGAAAAATGGAAACAGATACTATATCGAAAGCCTGAGAAAGGTCAAGAAATATACATAACGACTTTAATTTACTATTAAGATTTTTAACAACAGTACTGGTTAGATCTAATAACGCATCTTCTGTTCATTTACCAGGTCTAAAGCCGAATTGGTTTGGAGCGATAAGATATTTAGAGTCAAGTAATTTATTAGTCTAGTATTTAAAAGTTTTTCTAGGATTTTAGATAAAACAGTTAGTACTGATATTGGCCTGTAATTGTCGACACAGCACTTGTCTCCACTCTTATAGATGAAATGAACCAGAGCTTTTTTGAACACTGATGGAAATGTGCCTGTTGAAAAACATAAGTTGAACATGTACTTTAGAACTGGTATCAGAACATGTTTCGATTCTTTAATTAAGGTGGTTGGAATGCCATCATGTACCGTTGCACAGCTTTGCCTAAGTCCCAGGATAATGTTCTCAATTTCCTTATCATCAGTATCCAGCAAAGCCATGGAGTCAGATACAGAATTAACAGTTTCATTTATGGAATTGGAGATTGACGCATCAGAAGGACCTATAGTTATATTGGATGCCATATTTTTCCCACATTCGCGAAAACCCCATTAACTGTATCAACAGCGGACTTGGGATCATTAAACGCGATCAACAGATCCTCAGAAGGAGAAGCTTTTTGATGTAAGTTTGTAGCTTTTTTGACGAGTGCCCATAATTTCTTTGGATTCTTTTATGCTTTTGACTGCTTATATTCTTTTTAGACTTTTTTAAGTAAGTTGTTGCAAAAATTTCTGTACCGTTTATAAGTAATAATTAAGAGTTCGTTTTGTGGATGTTTTTTAACTTTACAAAAAAGCTAGTCTCTGTGTTGGATGCAACACAGCAAGCCCGGAGTAATCCACGGGTTGATAATGCTCTTTCTATTTGAAATATTGATCTCGCGCGTGTTTGCTTCGATTATTGAGGACAGAATTTCAGTCAAACAATTTGCTGCATGTTCCACATTGGTATTGTTGAGCACGTCATTGAAATTACGGCTCTCAAGTTCAACCACACAGGCCTTTATATCAATTCGTTTAATTGTACGGGTACTTTTAGATTGACAAATTTGACCATTCAGCTCAGAAAAATAATAATGGAGAGTGATCTGTAAATAATGAATCAAGGACTACGAGGGCGGCACTGAAAACTTCGGGGATCATGGAAGTGACACAACATTACTATTTAAAAATGTATTTATTGCTTTTCGAAGTATTCTCCGCGAAATTTGACACATTTTTCCATATGATGGAACCAATCATTGATGCAACCATTCCATTCGGAAGTTGGGGTCTCCAAAATGGCCGCTTTGTTGGCGTACACAGCTCCTTCAGGTGATGAAAATCTCTGTCCACGCAATTTATTCTTTATTTTAGGGAAAGTATAGAAATCATTAGGGCTTAGGTCGGGGCTGTACGGCGGATGGTCTAATAATTCTATGTTTTCTTGCTCTAAAAACTCTTTTGTTCTGTGTGCGGTGTGAGAACTCGCATTGTCGTGATGGAGGATGATGCGGCGGCTGCAGTTCTCTTTACGGAGTTCAGAAATGACCTGTGACAAACAATTGCTAGCATACTATTCTGCATTAACCGTTCTTTGTCCCTCAAGAGGAATAGTCGTAACATGGCCGGTTTTGGAGACAAACGTAGCCACCATTTTTTTTGCAACACTCCGTGAACGAACAATTTTTGTTGGCTTTAACTCATTTTCGAACACCCAAACTCGTGACTGGTTTTTTGTTTCGGGTTCGTACGCGTATATCCAGGATTCGTCACCTGATACGATGTTGTATACAGCATTTGAGGATCCTGCGTGGAATCTTTCGAAAGTTCTGACGCACCAAGTAACGCGAGCCGCTTTTTGCTCTTCACAGAGCGAATGCGGTATCCATCGGGAAAACAACTTTTTTTACACCTAATTGTTAATGCAAGATTATTTGTATTTGACTCATGCCAATGTCTAAAGTTGCCTGAATTTCGCGGTATGTCACATGTCTATCTTCCTCAATCAGCTTACGCACAGCATCAACGTTTTCTTGGGTGACTGCAGTTTTTGGATCACCTTGACGGGGATCATCACTGACCTTGACACGTCCACGTTGAAATTCAGCAAACCAGCGATAAATTGTGGTTTCGGATGGGGTTTCATCACCAAATGCAGAAATCATCCGGTCACCACACTGTTTTTGTGTTAAACCACTTCGAAAGTCATAATAAATCATCGCTCTTGAAATTTCTCGAGTCAGTTCCATTTTCTCAACGACTAAACAAGTTTGACAAAACCTTGTGACAAGACCGAGAATCTTTTTTTAAATAAATAAATGGTATTCGATTTTTAAACCAAAGAGTTTTCAATTAAAAAGATTTTAATATGACAGGAACAGTGGAAATATTCCCTTCCCGATACTTTTAGTGCAGCCTATGTAAAGTTACTGAGCGGTTTTCACTTTTAAGTATCACATGATCAATACAACTTCTGTCACGAGTAGGGAATGAATGAGCCGGTAGCATTGAGTGTGATGCTAATAGACTAAGATATGAGTGGGAATTTTGATATAAGTGGGAGTTTTGATCGTTATTATCTGCGACTATATTTATGTTTATGTCACCAACAATGGCAATGGTTTTGAAAGATCGAAAAGACGCCAAAATGGTGTCCAATGTTTTAGTAAGGTTTTCAATATTTCTACAAGATGGGGAACGATAAATGGCTTATATTTATGTGGAATACCTTAAGATGATTTAATAAATGTATGTTGACGCGTTTTCAGGAGAACAAATGTAAAAGTTACTAATAGATACCTTATCAATTTCGGAGGTTATTTGTAAGTAATCATTCATAATTTGCAATTAAATACAAAAACGCTTATGAATTTTTCGCACAGTTTGAGCCTTGTGATAATTTATTTAATACATATTTTTTTCAATTATAATATATTAACCAGTCGACATCTTCCAGTGTGACATTTGTCGTATGATACTTGATGTGAATATGACTACAATTATTAGGCTATTAATGTGACCACTTTTTATGTTAATATCTACAAAGGGAGGGAGTCGAAATGCGTCAGTGAAAAAGGAATTGCATCTGAATATTAATTCGGCATTCAATTAACAATTTCACAAAGCGGGGCCGTGAACACACCTTCTCGTAAAATAATAGTCGCCTATGTTAATGATTGTTTATACCATGTGCTCTCACCCTCGGGGTGCATGCGGCGCCTTATTTAACGACCTAGCGCGAAGGGTGGAAAAAAGCTTAATACGCACTTAGCTCTCGTTGCTTTCGGGCTTCATATTAGACATGGAACGAGTAGTGATTCGCCGAGTACTCGGCCACCGAGGACTAGGCCGAGATTGAGCTGAGTACTCGGCTTTAAAAAAAACGCGGTAGCGGACGGCGTGTGGTTATTTCCCTTACACAGAGTTAGAGATGGAACGATTCGAGTAAATACAAGTAATTACTCTATACTTTTCTTTCTATAACAAGTACTTTGAGTATCGATACTTTAAAACTTAGTACCATGTAGTATCGAAACAAAAGTACTTGTATCGGTACTCGATCAGTCACACACCCACGGATACTGTTGATGAGTAATTACTGATTACTTGTCAAATGAGACAACATGAGTTCATGTTCGAGAGATAGTTTTCGTTATTTGGCGCGAAAATGACTGCTTATAGAAATCATTTTATCGGAAAACATCTAGAAAAATTATTGATCTCCCTCTCTTAAATTTTAAATATAATAGAAATTATTAGTAATAATAATTTTTATTATAGATTCATATGTACGTTCTAAATATTTCTGCTGGTTCTCACGTTCCTGATGTTTTAATGTGTCTATTATAATAATAATGATAAAACTGGCTTATTGTCTCTATTTTTCTCTGGTATATAATTAAGGCCGAGTACTCGGTACTCGGCCGTTAATACTCGGCACTCGGCCGAATCCGCCGAGTACCGAATCCAAACCAAGTACTCCTCCCATGTCTAAATCATATCATGTTCGATTACTATATAAGTTATTATGTGATAAAGCCACGCGAATGAGTTGGCTCGACCGGGGTAGGATCACGCTCTCCCAAAATATGAGCGTAAAATGAATGTCGTGAGTAGAGAACCGTAGACCCTTTATACTTAAAACAAGTGGTATTCCATCCTAGTCCTCAGAATGACAACGCGTTTACATTTTGATTTCTCCTAATCGAGGATAGACACTATAGGCCACAACATCCAATTACCCATAAGGTGGACTGTGTACTCGTTTGGTTACCCTTATTCTCATAAAAAAGAATAATGTACGGAGGTTAACCTTAATTTTTTTAATAATCCGCATCGCACTTGCCGAGAGTATCGTGAGAGGTGACAGAGGAAAACTGAAACAGAAAATAGACAACAATTTTACTGATAACAAAATAAAAAACGGTTGCCAACCGCCGGCCTAGCTTGGCAACTATGGAAAAATGTGTGTAATCTATGTTCAGCGGTGTACTTTTGATACGCTGTAGCGGTAACGGTATTATTAAAATGGCTATGTTTTTACTTTTCACCAGCCCGTATGTCTACTGCTGGAAGTGGGCCTCCTCCCGTAGAAGAGAGGAGTATATAAATTACCATTTGAGCAAAACAAGCTTCTTATCCCAATCCCAAAATAAATTACTAATCCATTCCTTTTAAAATGGATTGAGGTCAAAGAGAGACTACGTATCAATGTCGTTATATGCGAGAATGCGCAAGAGGAAAAAAACCTTAATAGGCCTTGTAAATTAAACGTTCGGTAGTTGATGACTGCATCTTTTAAATACATAATGGTAGCTCAAGGTAATTCTGCTTCTGAAACTCAGTACACATGAATCCTGTTAGAAGTAAATAAATCTGTAGTCTTGAGCTGAGGTGATGAGCAATAATTTTTAATTTTAGAGGTCACGGACTAAATGACTTATCAAGTTAGGTTTTTAAGCGTTATTATCCCCTTGTTTGTTTTGATATGCTCTTAAAAGGATTCGGATGAAGTCTGCAAACATTTCGTTTTTTTGGGCCCCGCACTTGTGCCCAACGTGACACAGCAAACGAGTGACATCACGTCTCATGAATGTTTTGGCTCCAACGTCTGCGAACAAAATTGTTATTTATAACGAGTTTTATCGCGAAATGGTCGAATGATTGATGCGGTCTAGAGTAACACTGTCCATTTGGTGTAGCTAATTTTATGTTCATTATTTGAGTGATAAGTGAACCATTCATAAAATTTTTTTTATTTAACTTTTTTATTGTACAAGTTCTTATCAATTAAAGAAGATTAATAAACTAACAAGAGAGGATAACCTTTAGGCCTCCTAAATGCTAGCACTTGATTTGAAATAAAGCACCTTCTTTCAATGAATGAATCATTAAATGTATAGATAATGATCATAATCCATTTAATGTAGGAATTTCCAATAATTTCTTTATGAAATTTGAAACTTATACTATATTTCATTAAATAATTTAGTCTACGAATTTAGTATATAAAAAAATCGACCGTAAACCTAAGGTATAAATTATTTCCAGCGGCGCTTCAATTTGTGTTGCGTTTGTTTTAAAAACGTGAGGACTAAGATAGCCCCTTTTCCAGTACAAAGGGTCTCCGGTTCTCTACACTCACCACATGAAACACAGCAGTGTTAAGCTATTATAGTTTACGCTAGTATTTTGTGAGAGCGTGGTCCCTCCCCGGTCGAGCCGACTCATTCGTTCTGCAACTATACTACTAATATGGCTGCAGCATGGCTCTACCACGTATAAAACTTCCACAATTTTCCCGCGGTTGCTTCTAGTGTTTCCCAATCTTTCTACGTAAATCTTCTATATGAATGCATACGCATTAATCTCTTATTGTGATGTTCATCAAAATTAGATTTCTAGGATTATGCTTGGATTGGAGTTGATTGTAAGTTTACTTTGAAATTTTATATTTCTGATTTGAAAGTTATCCCTTTACAATTACTGTTCATAATTTGTGTCTGCAAGCGTTTGCCGTGCTCAAAGATTTATATCGCCTCTCGTTGCTTGACGGTTCGGCGAAAAACCTTACGCGCCAAAGCATCCAAATTGTACGAGGATGAAAGTGCAATAACATACGGAGTCAATCTTTCCTCTGCTAACGTACGTTAATTTTAATATTATAATATGTATACGCTTACTACTATCTATCTAAATAATTTTAGATATACATTTATATAGAAGGTTTAATAGTATAAGTTAAAAAGTAGTATGAGTTGGCATGCTCATGTGAACATCTGCTTTGCTTTGCAGCAGCTTATTTATTGGCTGACTTATTAGTGGCAGTGATAGCGCACGCAATTATGAAAGGGAAGGAGATGCGCTTCCAACCTAACAATAACACATATTATTATTATTTTTCGCGGAACTTAGCAAATAGATTTTCACAATAATTATAATATTAACAGGAAAGTTTCCATTATTTGTTATTGTTCTGTTTTGATACGTTCTGCCTAAGTTTTTGAAATAATGCGTATTTCCACGACTACGTACGATTACGTTACCGCAATAATTTCACGTATTTATTTATAATTAAAATAAATATTGTTATATAGAAAAATAAAAACAAACTCGTTTATATTATATATATAAGTTAGAGCGTAAAGAATTTGACGCGCGCCTATGAGGCGCGTCAGATCGCATCGG
Source organism: Parnassius glacialis (assembly GCA_033319125.1). Classification (NCBI taxonomy): domain Eukaryota; kingdom Metazoa; phylum Arthropoda; class Insecta; order Lepidoptera; family Papilionidae; genus Parnassius; species Parnassius glacialis. The sequence goes on along the minus strand of JAVANC010000028.1, from coordinate 32,387,046 downwards.
TTGTGGTCGCTCGACGTGGCACGCACTTGGCACGCATGTATTTTATCAGTACATACCGCAGGATCCTTTATACGGAATTTAATTATGTCGTTGTCCTTAACTTATATTCAGCGTAAAAAGAGTCCAAGGACGTAGATGTTAGACTTTATGGTGCTTGTTTTGTGTGGTGATAAAATGATAATCATCTTGCTGCCACCATACAAATGAATGAATAAGATAGGACAATAGAATATATATACACAGTAAAACTCGCTCAATACGATCACGTTTAATACGATTTCTCGTTTAATACGCCATTTTATGTCAGTCCCTACAACTTGAGGCATGTTTTCATACTCGTACATTTTTAACACGCTTAATACGATTCGTCATCCCGTCTAATACGCCTTCTGGGTTGGAAAAGTTACATTATTCCATTGATGACAATGTTGCACCCTACGAAACCTGTTCGATCGAAGATCTTATTCAAGATGTGAATAACACCCAAAAAGAGTGTAAAGAGTGTAAGTGATGACGATGAAGATGAAGGCGAGTCAATTCTGATTTGTCAAACGCAGAGGCTTTATCAGCAGTAAACGATTTAAGGCGCTATGTATCTTCTTTCGTGAAAAGTGAAGACGCACTACAAAAGTTAAATTATATTGAAAACCTTGTCATTAATAATGCATCAAAATCTTTTTGTCAAACCAAAATAAGTGATTATTTTAAGTAATGTCATTATAAATAATAATTAACTATGATGTAACGTATTTAAATACATATACATATGTACAACATTATACCTTTCTAACAAATTTATAAATATGATGTATTATTTTCCCTATCCCGCATTACGCTTTCCCGCATAAGTCGCGATTTTGGCTGGGTCCCTTCAAAATCGTCTTAGGCGCGTTTTACTATATGCTATTGCCCTATCTCATTCTATGAGTTTCGTTAAAACCTGAGTAAAATATATTGTTGTAATATAAACCATTTGTGTATTTTATTGCTACCATTGTTTTTACATACATGAGAATATTGCACAATGTCAGATATTCACCTTTTTGATTGATACCCTCGAAATGGTTGATGCTGTCTTTAGAATACCAATTAATCTCGATTCGTGTGTTGAATGTTATAAGTTTGAAAGTCGCTTATTTTTCCTTTTCGATTTTGCAGCGTTATCCACTGTGACATTTTGTTCATACATAAAAAGTTCTGTTATCACTTAGTATATTAAAAAATGTGTCAATTAAACTTATTATATAAGGAATAGTATCTGGAAGAAATAAACAATAGAGTGAAACGATAATAAAAATAATAATCTTTAGTGCCACCATAAACAACAACAACAATCCGGTAAAGAATAAATTAGAAGTCGATTTACCATTTATCACTTCATCGTAAGTACTTATTACTGCAATTTGTTCTTCCCTGACGAACACTGCATAATTAAGGTAGTTCTGTTATCAATGCCTTTCTATTTCTAATTCATTTCTTACTTCGCGGATAGCATTTAGCTAAAATGGCTCTTTTACAGGTTTAAATTAATTCGTGCTGAATGTTGCAAGCTCCGCGTGTTTTAGTGTACACGTAACTAACGCAATAAAACTAAAAGCGAGTTCACGAATCTAAATAACGAGAAACACATGAAATCCGTGTTTAATTTAAACAGATGGACGTCAATAAATTACTGCCTTCGTGTACACTGCGCATGGATGCTAGGCGTTGGACGGTGTAAACCTGTCAGTCATTTCGAGTGGTGTGAAATAAATTTCACCGAGCGAAACCTAGTCCTGATTGGTTCGATTGCGAAGCATTTTTTTAATATCAAAAATAGTTCATTGCCAAAAATACGGCTTTAGATACTATAGGCATGAAAATATTCCAGCTATATTATTGTAAATAAAAAAAAAATCCTCTCACAACCCAAATACGAATTGGTCCTAAACATTGTCATTGAAGATACTTTATAAAAAAATCGCGCGCTGCATACGATCGGGTGTTCGTTCTCGTGATCGCTTTGCTTTTATTCCTTTTGGGTTTGTCCGCAATGCGCTTTGTTGACGTGAAGTACCTTATTTGCATATACCCTTGAGTCGTCAAGTCTCGTCAAATGTAATCGCATTGTTGTTTGTGTGTCGATTCGATCATAAAGCAACAGGCAGAGGTTATCCCGTATTTAGAAATATTACGACAGCTGCTATTGCATCGCATTAATCTTTTAAATGTGCAATGAGCACATTAATGCGATACTGTTTAATAACTAGGAGTTTGTCGGTCGGAAGTAATTCTAGGTTGTCTGTTAGGTTCATGGTTTAATTATAAATTATATTCTTAAACACACGTATACAAATGCCAAGAAAAGCTTTCCTAACCGTTCAGTGATGTTTTGCATCCTGACCTGCCAAGGTCTACTATCTACATAAGTGTTACATAGGACTCGGATATGCAATGAAGAGCAAATAATAACATTAGGTCATTCAGAAATTAATAATGATAGATATTTGGAAGCTGCCGCCGTGGTCAATATTGGGCCTATCAACACCATTGCGGTACTAGAATAAGAATCGTTTTATGTGTTTTTGAACTGTCGTAAAACTTTAAAAAGTAAAATTAAGACATGTATTTATAGCTTAAAAATCTAGGCCAAAATAGTTTTACCTTCGGTATTTCAGTATCTATTGCAGTACCTCTCGCGTAGAATTATACTATGATGTATGATTTGTTTCGTTTTTAGCTTTTCAGAAATGACACAAGTTCGTTATTATTTAGCATCTGTACAAATTGCCCGAACTAGCCATGTGCTACAAAAAATAGTGCCGAGCAATGAGGTTAGCACATTTGAAACTGTCAAGGTGAATGAACCCTCGCGAATGATCATAGTCGATGTTTTTGTTGGTTGCCGCATCGCCTAAAAACATTTTCTACTAAACTTGACAATGTGGTGACCTCAGACATCCTATTTTTACATCATATATTTTAGTTATGTCGTCCAGTATTTCTCGACGCTCTATTATGAAAAAAAAAATAATTAGCTGCCTACCCACACCTCTGCCCCCGTGGAAACTAAACAGCTTCATGTTAAATTCCCGCGTTTTCTTCTAATTTTACGTGGTAAAAATAATCATACCTGATGCTCATTCAGGACGTGAGGTATGTGAAATTTGTTCTGATCTGTATGAACAACTTCATACAAATCGTTTTACTATTTATACATTAATGACAAACAAACATCCAAGTATATTTAAAAAAATAACATATAAAATTAAATTCACACTGTAAAGTTGGGACCAAATTTTCTTAGCTTTCTCCTGTCTTTTTTTGATAGCAAACGAAATCAGATTTGGTGAAACAAATGATAGCTTCAGTTTTTGTTCGTGGTAAAACTATGCTGAACCTATATTATGGTTGTAGCACGAATGGGTCGGTCGAGGGAGGATCACGCTCTAATAGAACACCAGCTTAAAATATCACCTCAATGCTGCTTTCTTGTATGGTGAGTGTAGAGAAACGAACTCTTTTTACTGGAAACAAGGCATTCCATCTTAGTCCTCAGGGGTGACAAAGCATCTGCATTTTGATTCTTAATCGAGTATAGGCGTAGATGTTTATTGGTTACAGTATACATTTACCATCTGGTGGACTGTGTGCTCGTTCCTCAGCCTTCTATAAAAAAGAGACTATCTACTCATTTATATTATACTATTAAACACCATCAACATCAACGGGGGATCTGATTGAGAATCATCCATTTTGTTTTATAACATTTGTCAATTATATTTAAATTATTAGATGAAATCTGATTCTGTGCCTTTCTGTACGATCGGTTTAATTTACAATTACTTCTTACATTTCAAACCGTTCCATCGTTATGCAAATTGTAGAGTTTTACAAAATCACAGGCATTGTTTGCTAGTATTAAATTCGAGTAAGTGCATAGTGTAATGTATGTACCTGTGTACAGTGCTTCGGTAAAACGGATCATTTAGATTTCAGAGTGTTTCGTCTCAATTATATTGAGGCTAATTTCGTTCGTTGAGGCTTACCAAAGCGTATGAGCTTTTATGTGCAAGATATTCGGCAAAGTGATTACCGTTACGCACTGCAATTACTCATCACTATTTCCAACTGTTAGTAACAGTTGTGACAATAGAGAGATATTTGCTTACATCGAGAGGTAAAAGTTTAGGCTAAATTCTTGGGGATTATTTACATATTTGTAAAACTTGAAAACGAGATTGTACAACCGAGGAGCAATACGAGGAAGCTCAAGGTCGCTCAGCGAGCTATGGAGAGGCGAGTAAATACTCGGGGTTTCTCTGCGTGATAAACTTAGAAATGGGGATATCCACAGTAGAACCAGAGTGACCGACATAGCCTAACGGATTAGTAAGCTGAAGTGACAATGGCTCGAACGGCCATATAGCTCGAAGAACCGACAACTGAAAAAAGGTTCTCGAGTGGCAGCCTCGTGCCGGTAAGCGAAGTGTAGGGCGACCCAACAAAAGATAGAGTGACGACCTGGTAAAACATGCAGGAAGTCGATGGATGCACGTAGCTCAGGACCGTGCTTGTTGGCATTCCTTGGGGGAGGTCTATCTTCAACAGTTGACTTGTGAAGGGCTGTAATAATGATGATGATAATGAATGAGCGAATTCTGTGTCGATTGCAAAGCCCAATAACATCTGAATACTTTCTTGGCGCTTCAAGCAATCGGGAAGTTTCCAAAACGAAGATTCACTAAGCAGTGAGGGTTGGCGAACTAGACGAAGTTTAGATAGAATTCCATTACGTGTTTATGATTTCCGCTTGTTCTCTCGGAAGTTTTTTGAAACATATTTTCTCGTTGCTACAATTTTATCGGAGTGCGTACACATTTATTACGTGTACATTTATTATTGAAAATATCTAATTCTAATCCTTCTTTATTACCTGAGAGAAAGCATCAAAGAAAACCGATTTTAGCATTGTCATGTTTCATATTTAAATTTAAAGTTACAGCCTATGTACACCGCACTGCTGGGCACAGGCCTTCTCTCATTTCTGATATTATTTCTCTCATTGGTGTTTCATATTTATTTTCCTAAAATTGTAAAATTCAAACTACTCCCCCGTTAGCTTTTTAAAAAGTTGCTGAAATCAATTTTGTGTTATACAATTTTTAATTTAAATACGTGTAAAACTGAGAAAGAAGAAAGAAATATAATTGAACTTGCTTTTCGTTCAGCCATTCCGTAATGCCTAGTTATAACTTAGGATGATTAAGCGTTCTGGATCTTTATAACCTGTTTTAAAATTGTAATATGAAAATGTATATTAAATATATATATATATATATATATATATTGTGTAGCTCAAGTCTATTGTTTGATACAGCTGCAAAAAAAACCTGTATTACCTATATAATATAGGCGATTTGAATTCAAGCCAAATATGCCAATATTTGTGGACCAATTGAATTACTTGCATTTTATAACTGTATGAAAAGTCGAAGGAAAAAGTTCCATTATATTACATGAAGTTATTAACTTAAATTCAAAGTTAAATAACGTTTAATCTATTGTTTGACAAAATATATAAATATAACCATGTTTTTCTAATAAAAATAATAATTATCATCATTTTACGAACATGCAAATATTAGATAATGTCTGGTGCGTGGGCGTAATGCTGTCCAACATACGATAATCAAACTCAGCAGTTGAGTGACAGTGGTCGCAAAGCAAATGAAAATAAAAACACAATTTATAGAGATTAACCGTCGATATGTATCGTGAATATAAATGAATCGAGACAAAAACAAGATGTGTCTGGAGAGAAATAATAAGAGGCGATCGACAGCGCGATCGTCTAGCCCCATCGTCCTTGAGTGCAGAAATCCTTGATGAGTACAATCAACCGCCACCGGATAGCAGTGCCCACTCAGGGCTGCCAATTAAGCTGCCTATAACGCAGCAATTTATATAATGTTTTGTGTTAACACTAGAACCTACTCGGCTGTTGGCATTCATAGAATTTTTATTTAAACGTCTCATAGAATGTGAACTTTATATTATTACTATTTACGTTTATAATTTTATAAAAAAGTACGCGCTGGTTAGCACACTTTGTATCTGCGGTATATTTATATACCTAATACATCGATAACTAATAAAAAACTAGATACACAATCCCATGCAAAAGTTCTCTAAAAACTGTAGCCAATTGTTTTGACGTAATGAATGCATCCACGACTTTTTCTGCCACCAGGGCGGCGCCACTTTACAGTGAGGTAAAATATTTGACAGATTTCATAGCGGGGACGATAATTTCTTAGCAAAATGTAATCTTTAAGGTTTCTTTCTGTATTATTAGTTATATGTTATATTAATTACATTAGAAATGGATAAACCAAACTATAAATATAACTAAAAGGCGATTTTTTTAAAAAAAGAGTTATAAAGTGCAAAAAATTCAAAATTAAAATTACCGACGCATTGTGTTGTGTATTAATATAATACTCTAGATAATGATAAACTATTATTTAAAGCGAATTTCTCAATGAACTGACACTGTGTAACAATAAACTTTACCTCAGTCGCAACTAGCGACATCTGGTGAGTGGAAGATTATTAGCCCTCATTCTAGTTGAAATAAATATACATTAATGTGAATTCAACTCTAAATGCATTTCCTTAAGTTGTATTCACAAAGCTACGTACAAATTAAAAGCGCACCTAAATGTTCGAGTGGACGCTCATTCGGCAAGGACATTTTTGTCACTGATTGTGTATCTAGTTTTTTATTAGTAATGAGGGCATCCACGACTTTTTCTGTCACCAGGGCGGCGCCACTTTATAGTGAGGTAAAATATTTGACAGATTTCATAGCGGGGACGATAATTTCTTAGGAAAATGTAATCTTTAAGGTTTCTTTCTGTATTATTAATTATATTTTATATTAATTACATTAGAAATTAATAAACCAAACTATAAATATAACATAAAGTAGAAAAATTAAAAAAAAGTGTAATAAAGTGCAAAAAATTAAAAATCAAACCACTGACGCATTGTGTTGTGTATTAATATAATACTCTAGATAATGATAAACTATTATTTAAAACTTATTTCTCAATTAACTGACATTGTGTAACAAAGAACTTTACCTCAGTCGCTGCTAGCGACATCTGGTGAGTGGAAGATTATTAGCCCTCATTGATGAACTAATATCGTATTTTTATTGTTTTCTCTTATAGTTTTAATAGTATTGCTAGGAGTAAGTATGTAGTATGTGGCATTGCGAATTGCGAAAGCAGTGTATTGAGAATTAAAATACATAACCCTATTATACGTGATTCATTGACTAGTTCCTTGTTTTAAAAGGCAGGTGCCTGTTAAATGAAGAAAGCAGTTATATTTAATCAAATATATGTATATAGGACACTTGAAATTAAAGTGGTACCTTACCTGATTGTCTTCTACTGATTTTAACGTGTTGCGAAAAGTGATGCAATCATTAATAATAATAATAATCTCATCAAAATTATTTGTAATATTTATGCATGTAGTGAAATTTTTAGTAGGTGGTCAAATTTATTAAAATCTTAATAATAAAATGTAATAATATCATTGATTAACCAATAATTATAATTAAAATTTAAGGTATAGTGTAAAAAGAAAAAAAAAATAATTTTAATTTTGTAATGGATCTGTGTTGTCTGTATCAAATAAATTATTATTATTATTAGGTAAAGCTAGTTAAATATGTGCAGCCCTGCGAGTCGTGCGTTGGTGCTCACAATTCACTAGTTTAACGATAAAAACTAAAACTAAAAATGAATTGGCGCGAAACGTCTGTTGTCAGAGGCTTAGTCGCCATCGATATTTATTCGCGGCTCGAATCCACTATCCGTGTATGTAAACGCTCGATAAGAAACCATGTCGTATTTGTAAATCTAGTACCGAAACATTTAGTGTCACTTTTATTAAGCTACAGCGATATCATAAAAATTTTTATCACACTGCGTTTATCTATCTATCTATCAATGTAACGGAATCTTAAGATGTAATTTTCACCAACTTGTAGACGGCCGATTGACTTGAAAATGTGCACTCGTATGAAGGACCAATGACAAAACAATAATTTAATAACTTTATCTTAGTAACCTGATCAGGATCACTAAGATAAAATAAAATAATTTTATCTTTAGTGTGTTTCTTAAGTTTTTTTAAAACTAATATAATTATTTCAATGTAAATTAATTTCCTTCGTTGATAACTTAGAAACGTGTTTACATATGCGGTAGAGTTTTCTTTTTTTATCTTAATGCGCAACCACCATTCAAGCTAACATCCTCGTCATGCGTCTTAATACATTACAATAGTCGCAATCACGAGATTAAACCTCATTAGAAATGCCATCAAATCGGTTTTGTTATATTCGTTAGTTTTTACGTAGTAGAACTACGTAACAGCTTAATTATGGCTTTAGTAAGAATCGCGACCGAGTCCACACTTGCACAGAATACCAGCATGCCGTGTTTTCGTATGGTTAGTGACGGGAACCCTTTCTACTGCCAACAAAGCATCAGTCTTTGCGGCTGATAATTCATCTACATTTTGTTTCGTAATTAAGGATAGATAGGATAGAGAAGAAAAGGCGCCTATGGTCTCGGGCGTCCACTCACTATCACGTAGACTATGAGCTCGATTATTAATTAGCAAAAAGTATTAATTAAAATTACCTAAAAGTAAGTAATTAATTAAAAGACCATTTGCACTGTATTTTTCAATCTCCTCTTTTTAAGCTATTTTTAGCATTTCGGACTTCATTGCTTTTTTATTTCTGGTAATATCTTGTAGTTATCAGGGGTTCATAATTATTATTGCATATTCAACGTCAAGAGGTAATGATGCTGTCGGAGGGATACCGAAAATCCGGCAGTGCACAGAACGGCTCGGTTTTCAGGAGCTAATTCTGTTCGCTGCTGTTAATCATAACAAGTTTACAGACCTGCAGCATGTCAAAACACATCATTGTTTGAACATGCTATTTTCAACAAACGCTCACTTAGAAAGCGTTTTAGGAAATGAGCATATATATGTAGAAATAAAGTTCATAAGTATATGAATAGCACAGTGATATCAACATAAAAATGCCTACTAAAATACAAACTTGTTTTTATTTGTACTACCCGAACAAAAAACAGTTTTCATGTTTTTAGAGATTGAATTAAGTATTTTTTATTTTTAAACTAGCTGTTCTCTTCGACTTCGCCCTCGTGTAATTTAGGGTTTTAATTATGTTACGCCGACTCCTAATTATTTTTCTATAAGTTACTCCTTATAACATTAGCTTATGTTATAAAGAGTAACTTCTGCCATTGAAAGTCCCGCCAGTCCAGCCGACAGGCAGACAGACAAACATTTTAAAATTTGTGTTTTTGTTATAAGTACCGTATATAATTTCATATGCATTTAGTAAAATACTGTTATTTTGACATTACAAACAGACACTTCAATTTTATTTATTTGTATAGATAAAATAAGGGTGACAAACGGCCACACAGTCCATTCTAGTGGTAAGTGGATGCTGTCGCCTATAGACATCTACATTAATAAAAAGAATTAAAATGCATATGCGTTATCAACCATGAGGACTAAGATGGAATGTCTTCTTATGTATGGTATCACGCTGGTGTTCTGTAAAAGCGTAATATAGCTGCAGCATCCACCACGTTTAAGCAGTTTAATAAAAATCTGTTTAGTAATCATAGTATAAAGGTTCTCGAGTGGCAGCCTCTTACCTACCAGTAAACGGCCCCCAACTAGATGTAGTGACGACCTGGTAAGAGATGCAGGTGGCTCAGGACCGTGCTTTATGACATTCCTTGGAAGAGGCCTATGTTCAGGAGTGAACTTGTGATGTGAGTAGAAATGACACTAATGACCCATTTAGTCGTTACTAACATTCATCATTATCATTACAGCCCTTCACAAGTCCACTGCTGAACATAGGCCTCCCCCAAGGAATGCCACAAAGCACGGTACTGAGCCACCTGCATCCATCGACTTCTTGCATGTCTTACCAGGTCGTCACTCCATCTAGTGGGGGGACGCCCTACATTTCGTCTGCCGGTACGAGGCCGCCACTCGATAACCTTTTTTCCCCAGTTACTAACATTAAACAGCATCATTTTTTTAATTTAAACTTAAAATAGGTTGAGCCCGCGACTTTGATTGCGTGGTCTCTGGAATTTAGCAATGAAAAAAGACCTTAATGATGAAAATGATGTTATGATTATAATAACTTTTGGATAATAAAAAAACTTAATTAATTAATGGAAATTTATCCTGTTTACTCAATCTATTACTGTTCGAAAAATGGAGTAGGTGTCGTAAAATGGAGCGATTTAATACAGGAATTGTTATTTGTCTGTTTTAGTATTAAAGTTCATGTCTACTTGTAAAATATAGACCTAGATTTCGCATTCCTATGAATTCGCAATCTAGGTCTACATTTATATACTATAATAGTATACAATGCCTGTTTAGCACTTGTGGACTTATTACTAGCTGGTCTCTTCACCAGCCCGTAAACAGTCGTGGACTGTACTAGTCCTTACATACAATTCTTTTATCTTCATGTACAATTTTTCAATGCTGGAAATAATCTTTTTTAAACGGACAAAATAAAAATAGTCATAAATCGGCTAATTGCCACCGGCATCGAAAAAACATCTCAAAGAACCTGTAGGTTTAAGAAATAAATAAATTTACTGTCGCTGTGCGAGTTAAAATAGACTTCAAGTACTTATATTCCTTTTTTAAAATATATTTTCCTTCGATGCCTTGCATGGTTCTCTATATTAGGTCCTTACCTATTGTCATAGAATTTTCTATATAATAGAAATTACATAGAATATTTTCATATATATTTTTTAATTATATATTTAGCTATTTAACTCATGGAATAGCGACACTATTACGGTTGATATACTTTTGGTGTTCTATTAAAAGATATGTTAATCCTAGAGATGAAAATAAATTATTTTTATAGGCGTTTTTCATCGCCTAACCGGCGTCGAAATATTTTGTCCGTAATAAATTATCCAAATGCCGAAAAAGAAAATGGAAATAATTGTGAGCACAAGGTTTGGTGAGTAGGGTGGTTGATTGAGATTCAATCCAAGCTTCTTCTACTATGTTAAGACAGTGTGTGATTTATTTACTGTGTATCTTATCGTACGTAACTCTTTCAGTCAAAATACAAAATATTTTTATCAATAGACTAGCGATACGCGCCGTCTTCGCTCGGTTGATTTCTAGATCTCGACAACAACGCCACTTAACGGGTCCTATTGTGAGTCTAAACCATTCTCTAATCAACTTTATCACAAACAAAATTTCATCAAAATTGGTCCAGCTGTTTAATAGTTCAGTGACATACACACGGACAGAAGAATTTTATAATATATAATATGCATGTATTATACGTATAAACCTTCCTCTTGAATCATTCTGTCTATTGATGAAAGCCGCATCAAAATCCGCTGCGTAGTTTATAATATCTAAGCGTACAGACGGCGGGAAGCGACTTGTTTTATTCTATGTAGACAAGATAAACTGCCAATAATAGCTATAAAACTATAACTCTACAAAAAAAGGTTGACTAAATGATAAACAACATTGTATTATGGTTATAAGCTGTATAAAAAGCTTTTTAATGTTATAATGAACTTGTTATTTAATTTTCTTTAAGGTGCGGGCTGAGAAGTAGTCGGCTTAATATTTTTAAATTATCTCTGCCAATTAAGCGATCGCATAGCGTCGTTATGATCTTACGATGTTTAAAAAACGGATTAAGTTAACACAGCAGTATTAAGAATTTTTTTTGTTGTTATTCAAGATGGCATAATTTTTTAAATGATTTCATCTAACGGCAAATAAATGAAAGGAAGATTTAAGTAAAATCAACAATATAACAACAAGTTACATCTTATCAAAGATATTGACAAAATTAAGGCTTGAAGGCTTTTGTATTATTGGACTGTATTTTCCGTTATCTGTGGACTGGAATAATATAATATTATAATATTCAAACTTATAATAATATTGCGGTTTAGAATTACTAATTTTATGTCGTTTAAAAATTACGTTTAAAAAATAAAAAGACACTTCAACCGCTAAATAAAATCTGTTATTAATTCCAAATACTATACCTAATCAGTTTATCGTGTCTGATTTAATGTGAAATAGGTTCTATGAAAACAACGCGGTATGAGGTTGCTTCTAACTTTTCTTTTTGATATCAAAAGAGCCCTCTCTCTCTTCCACTTTCCGGTATGTATCCTTCAAGTATTCTGACCTCCTTCAGTTGTTAGGGGTTGAGTCCGTTCATTGAGTCCATGGCCAAAGCAAGAAAAAAAAAATTAGGCTTACAAGTATGCGACAATACTTCGCGTCGGGGTAGCTTCTGACCCTATACATATAAAGCGCAGGTAGATGTTGCGATAGAATAATGCTGTCACATATTATGGGTACTTAAAGGCTGATGCTGTTAATTAACACCTAGCGGCGTTGGACTCAGCCGGAGGCGTGCTAAGAGATCTGAACGTGGTTGAAATTCAATCCAAATCCAATATTATCAGCCTCAAGCACATGCGCATAGTAGCTAGCAAAATCGTACAAACTGTAAGAGCCTTATAGGCTAATAGCACATACATCACAGAAAATAGACGACACCAAAAATGACACCAACTTCCTCTGTTATGTTTTAATTATGTTTTTTAATATTATTTATTGTTATTTGAATTGCTTAGTCAAGCATACATATTAGGCCATCACTTTGTAGTTGTTCAATAGTAACAAGTGGTATAAAATTAAAAATGTTGTACAACCGACTTCAATATAAATATTAAGAATAACTCAAAAACTATTGGTAAGACCTTGATCAAATTTATATGGGACCACATCAGAAGCACCAGCTTGCAAATAAAGAATCATTAAAATTGGTTCACGTAGAAAGAAGTTATGAGGTAACCACATAAAAAAATACAGTCGAATTGAGTACCTCCTCCATTTTGAAAGTTGCTTAAAAAGCGTTGACGAATCACTTTAAATGTCATAGGTTAAACGGCTTTTTTATTTATTTACTATTATTGTAGATTTAAAAACGACTTTAATTAATTCGTATTTATATATTGTGCTTCAATATTGGCGATTTCCCGACGTATTGTTTAATAAAGACGTGACCTTTCTCTCGCTTCTTCCGTGTAGCAACTTCCAATAATCTGCCGACTATCTGGCAAGTTTAAGGTTTCGTTTCACGTTGAAAACGTTTTGCTTCTTACGTATATTAATTGATTTCCTGTGAAGCAAGACTAAACGAAAATATTAACTTCAATCTAATGAGGAGTGTAACTAAAAAATAAATTTATTGTAATATTTTAATATAATACTGTAAATAAATGGTTTTTCTTGTAGCGGTACTATTTTATATAAATATGTAGGCGAGTGAAATATATTATATAAATCACTTTTCTCATGCAGTAGGAGTAAACCACAATACAATAGTAAGTGAACAGCATCGTTTCGCATTTTCAAATTTAACTAATAAAAGGCTAGAAACAATAATTATTGTCAAAGCAAAGGTATCGAAAGATTTGCAGTATTTGAATTATCTCCTGTCTGAAAGATGCCCAGATTTTAATGTATTATTTATAGTTTTATTGAAATACTAGATGTACCCTACGAATTCGCCCGCATGTAACTTATTACGATTGGATTTCATGGGTTTTAATTTTTTACGTCTCCCATCTTTTTCTAAAATAAAAAATAGCCTAAGTTACTCCTTATAATATCAGCTATCAGCTACCAGTGAAAGTCCTGGCAAAATCGGTCCAGCCATTCCGGAGATTAGCCGGAACAAACAGACAGACTTTAAAAAATTAAAAAATTAAAAAATTGTTATTTTGTATATGTACCGTATATAATTTACCACATATTGTAAAAAGCTGTTATTTTGACATTACAAACAGACACTTCAATTTTATTTTTATTTGTATTGATTATATATAACAGTAAGATAAGCATATATGCGAAAACTTAAATATTATAAATCACATAATTATTATAGGTACTTTATTTGCTCAATCGCCTGACGTGCTTTGAAGTGTAAATAAACTATGTGGCTCAACGCTTATGATGATTTGGGCAATGCGATGGATCTTTCTGCCACACTGTGAACTCTGCTTAGTTTCTATTTGTCATTAATCATTATACGTTTTGAGATCAGCCGCGATACAAGATCAGTGCGGGGCCTTCTATTACGTATTGTTCTCGACATTTGGCGCGGGGTCGATGACTCGGTAATCAACTATTTGGTTGGTTTAGTTTTGCTTTGTCACGAGCGTTATTCCGTAATTTATTTTGTTGGTTATTATAATATACAATTTCATGTAATTGCACAATAAGGCTGAATTTCGTTTAGTAGTGACTAGTGACAACCGCTTGAGTATGTACGTGCTTTAGATTGGTGATCTTGTTTAATCAAATTTATAATTCGACACCCCCAAGTCGACTAACCAGATGAGTAAAATGAAGCCGAAATTTACTCATAGAGAGACCCTATGTCCAGCTGTCGACCGCTGCAAATGGATAAGTCATCCAAGCCATTGTCTTGTCAAAGGTTAAGTTAATTTTGTTGTGTTATATACAAGGGAAATATCAACATAAAATAGTTTTATTCATTTAGATGATGTATGCATTATAATCTGTGATATGCTTTATATATGTTATATAGCTATTGTATCTGTTTTTGCAAATATATCTTAAACATTATCGTACTTAATGCCATTTGTTTAGTCATACAATTTCACCTCCAGAACACAAAAGGTATGAAGAGAAAGCCTTTCGCGAGTAACATTGACATCGAACGCTCTAACTCAATGCGATAGTTTTGTCTATGCGCCTTGTCAGATATAAATCTCCGTAGATCACGAGGTCGTTAATGTGATATTCGTGTCGGCGCCGTCTCTGATACATGGGTACCGTTACTCCATTGTCAATTCCAATGCACGGAGCTCTCATATTTGTCCGGGCAAGCGATTGTATGATTTAGCTCCCCGCCCGGTTACACGATATTGTTCGAAATCGGCGATCTGTTCCGCGTCGAGTTTACGGTTCCAGTTAGATATTGCAAATTTTGTTGGCGACCAGGAGATATGAATTGATTGATTTCGAATGTTTATTTATTTATTGCTACTGTTTTTCTTTATACGCGTTTATGAACATAAAAATAATGAACATAATTTTTAAAAAGAAAGGGAGAATGGATAGTAATTTAAAGTGGGCCAAGTTCAGATGGTTTTATGTCTTCATCATTATTATTACTATATTAGTGAAGCATTCCTTAGGCGTTTATTTGGTTTGGTTTTTAATGTTTAAGTAACTGCCTAGCCTTCTTTTTTTTTTTAAAAGAAAACGTAATAATAATGCAATTAACATTATGTACTAATAATCCTGTTAACCACTCCAAGTGAGCTTTAAATGCTTGTGTCAAGAATGATCAAAGATAGTAGTCAAATGGCGAATTAGAACTCACGACTCTCATGTTCACGGTTCGTACCCTTAACCTATTGGCTACTGTCTTTTCAATATTTATATGATTGACTAGCTGTTCCTCGCGACTTCGCCCGCATGTTATTTGGAGTTTAAATTTTTTGCGCGGAACCCTAATTCTTTTTCTAAAATAAAAGTAGCCTAAGTTACTCCTTGTGACATCAGCTATCTGCCAGTGAAAATCCCATCAAAATCGGTCCAGCCGTTTCGGAGATTAGCCGGAACAAACAGACAGACGGACAGACAGACAGACAGACAGACAGACAGACAAAACTTTAAAAATTGTATTTTTGTTATTAGTACCGTATATACTTTCATATGCATTTAGTAAAAAGCTGTAGTTTTGACATTACAAACAGACACTTCAATTTTATTTATTTGTATAGATTAAACCACCAGGTTGCAACATCATACCTATTATGTAAATAATACCTAATATGCATATACAGGACAAATCAGGACTGTTTTTGTGGCAATATATAGGTGAGGGCTATGTACAGCGGTGGACTTGTGATGGGCTATATGGTGACAGTGATAATGTGATGGTGGTGCATGTACACAAGTAATACTTGGCAGAGTCACGTACAAGCGTATTATAGTGCGACATTAATGCTTCAGACCTGCTGGGTACAACTTTTTATTTCATAGTAACGAGACCTTTTACTACATTATTAGTCGTCACGGTTCAGACGTATCTGCATTTTGATTCCTGATCGAAACTAGGTGTAGATGTTTATGGGCCACATCATCCAATTACAGGTTGACTGTGTGCTCGTTTGTTAACCTTACTTCTATAAAAAGTAATCTTTTGCATTTGGTTTATTTATGACTAGCGACATGACCCGGCTTCGCACGGGTGATTTCTGCACCTCGAAAACAGCGCCACCTACCGGGTCCAATTGAGAATCATTTAGATCATCCGGATCTACTCTATTTGAGTGGATCCGGATAATTACATACGAAAAATTACATCATAATCGGTCCAGCCATTGTCGAGTTTTTGCGAGGCTAACGGACAGCCATTGATTTTTGTATTATATGTATAGAGATGTTTGAGTCGACACGATTTAATTAATAATTTTGAGATCTGAAGATGAAGATTAATTGTGAGAAAATCCGTATTCACAACTTTGTTTTCGAAAGAGTGCAGAGCCGACACCATCGCATTGTTTCGGTTCTTCTCACACCAACTTGTAAAATTTTAGCTTAGGGATGAATTTGCCGCGGTTATTCGGTCGTCAGGGACTCGCCTGTTCTTTATCAGCAGTATGTGTTGCAGGCAGGTGAGGTTGGCACTTAAAGAAAAAGTTTAATTAATAAAATCCCCCTTACAAACCCCACACTAATCAATATTTTAGCTTTAAAAATTTCCAGGTCCGTGTATTAAAAATGGCCTGGTGTTAACGTACTCATTGGCTGTGGGGTGTTCACGTTTGATACACAAGCCATGATAAGGCCACGCGACACTTGCTACCCTTTCTGTTAAGGGTAGTTACCCTTCCGCCTTATTGATTAGCGACCCTAATTACGCTTTGTTTTACCTTGATGTGCTTTCATATTAGAGTTAAAATAATGCGTTATTATTTGGTATTTGTCGTTATATCTTCATTTTCACTATTTACTATTTACATTGTTTTGTGTCATCGATAATCTGGAACATAAAACCGAATCGTCGGCAAAATTGCCACTTTCGACATCCGTTATAAAATTTGATTGATATCGTACACAAACAGCCACTGCCCATTATCGGGTGAGTTATTTCTTAGACGTTCCTAGGCGCGAAAATATATGTGTAAGTAATTACCTAAGCTAGCAATAAATTTTATAACCTTTTTTAAGACTGTAATGAACCTTGTTGTCTCAATTTTGAGGTCACTAGCGATGAAGTCATTTCTGGACGCAGACTTAGCTATTATCCTATCAATGTGTAGCGTGAACGAATTTTAAGCGGAAGTAGCATTCTGGGTCCTCACCTCGGAGAACAGGCGTCTTGGTCCATCTGATTATTTCTGTAACCAGGAGCAATACACACACAAATGTGATCCGATTTGGAATAAGCGAGCCAGTGTAACTGCGTGTTATGAGGCATTTCTTAGTTGTTCTCAAAGCCACAGAATAGATAATAGTACAAGTATCAAAGGTGACAACACACTTGTGGCTTTTTATGTTTGAAGTTGGTTGCTGGTTTCCATAGGCCACTAAACATTTAGTGGACTTTGCTCATTTTAACTTTAATATAATAAAACTTACATTTCTTAAATCTCTTACATTATTATGCGAACGTAACTAATTTATTATTTTTTAATTTATAGAAGATTTTCATTTAGTATTGGATATGAAACACCATTGATAACGATATAAGTCACCACAGTGATAAAACATATCGTAGGTTAATATTATAACAAAATACTGTGCAAGTAATGCAACAGACTTAAATATAATGTGTTAACATTTTATAAACACAATAATGTTTAACTGGTTCCTTATTTAAGATTGTTATTGTGATGTTTCGTGTTGCGTAGTTTTTATTGCTTCATAAAGCAGTAAAGTAGTAGCTAGGCTAAACTTTTTTTTATAGGATAAAGGTGAAAAACGAGCTCACAGTCCACCTGATGTTAAGTGGTTGCTGCGGCCCATAGACATCTACATCTATCCTCTGTTACAGATCAAAATGCAGATGCGTTTTCACCTTTGAGGACTAGGATGGAATGCCTCATTTCCAGTAAAAAGGGCCTCCGGCCACCTGCACTCACCAAGCGAAACGCAGAGGTAAACCTCTACTTCACGCTGGTATTTTGTGAGGTCGTGGTACCACTCCGGTTCGAGCCGGCCCCTCCATGCGCCAGCAAAAGCTGCCGCTTGGCTCTACCACTGTTTAACTTCAGTTAGGTTTAAAATACTTTGAAAATTCAAAATTAAAGTTTAATAAGGTTTGATTTATCGAAAGCCTTATAGTATATTAATTGTATTTTAATACTACAAGGGTATTAGTACATTTGTGAATGGTTGTGAGAGGTATTGAGGTCGGTCAGAAACCCTTGCATCACCCTTTCGCCGGTGTTGGTCTCAGAAAATCAAATCAATCACTCAGTTTTACCTACACTTGAGTATTAACGGCTTTGCATCATTAGAACAAGTAATACATATAAATACAAAGTTTACTCGAATAACTACTTGTTGTGGCGTTGTAAGAATACCACTATCCCATTTCATGCTGTGAGTGTCGTAAGAAGCAACTGAGGGAAATGGAACAGTTGATGGGCAGCAGAATCTTCCTGATAAAGATTTAAAATAAAAAAAACTGCGCTATGCGTTACCTATTTTCAGCAGTTGACTTTTAATACGCTGTCATAATGATGATGACTCGAATAAGGGCCGCGGTACCTCATCAGCTAAGCGTTTGCCGTAAATTACACAACATACGCGAGCGGCCCGGTTTCGATCTTCGCCGATGAAATAAAACCCATGAATTTATTTATTGTAACTTTAAGTGCTGATTTACCACGTGTTCGGCGGCAAAGGAAAACACCGTGGAGAAACCGGCATGTTTGAATAATAAAATATTTCGAGGACATGTTATGTTGTGAAGGCCGCCAACGCGGCAGTAAAAATTAGAGGACACCTTTGCCTAATAGTGCGACGTACATATGCTGTAACTTTACTATATCGCTACCGTAACAGCCTATTAAAGTCCACTGCTGAACATAGGCCTCCCCATAGATTGCCTCATTGAGTGTATATTTGTCACAGTTGCCACGCTTGGATATGGGTTGGAAACAGTAGTTTATTTTTTATTTTTAATCGTTATAAGGAAGACGCTACCGCCCATCTGATTTGTCATTCTGTCGCCTCTTACTACACCCACGGGATGATATGGAGTGGTGGTTATTCTTAGACCGCCACTATACGGTTATTATTTTACTATATTATGTTAATAGTTGTTTAGATATAAAAATAATTAGATATTAAGTATTCACTTCGTTTGTTAATATCAATGTTAACGTGGATTGTGGATATTAATTATTAAGCCGCAAGTCAATTTCTAGCCGTAGTGATGATTAAATAAGTGTATTTAAATAGAATACTTTAACTGATCGTCCAATTTTGTGGATACGAAACGCGCTGTCTTTTCATGTTCATGATTTAGTAGAAATATACTAATATACAAATTGAATAGGTACGCTCGATTGTTATGGAGATTAATATATGAAAGCTGTGTCTGTATAATGCTACATGTATTTTAATAAAGTAAGTGTGTAGTACGTAATAATAATGTGATATATTAAATGCATTATGACATATTGCCAACATACTTTCACTTATTTCAATTGTATTGCATACTACATGTCATGATTACAATTCGACCCGTTTCTTCTAACAACTTGATATAATCGCGTGGGACGTATTATGTTTCTCGTCAGACTTAATGTGTTAAATTATCTAATTATCTTCATCATCTTTGAATTTTTTTTTTCAATATTCGACCTATAGGTCTAAAATCGGTGTTATAGTTACGTAGAAATGTGAAATATATTCTCAATCCTAATGTTTTTGCATAAATGCATGCAAAAATAATAATATTATTCCATGTCAATTGATTGCGAGTTATGCAGATATTTGATACTGAATTTTATTACAATACTAGTGATCCGCCCCGGCTTCGCACGGTTGATTTCTATATCTTAACAACAGCGCCACATACAGGGTTACAGGGTCTAATAGAATCTCAACCATCGAAGAACCCACTCCAAAACAAAAATTTCATCAAAATTGGTCCAGCCGTTTTTTAGTTTTCGAGAGACTAACGGCCAGCAATCTATTTTTATATAATAGAGATTTGAAGATATTTTTTCGATTGTTACAGTTTGCATCGCCCACGGCGGAGAGCGCAGCGTGCAGCAGCACATCGTCGTCGACTTCGTCGTCTTCATCTTCGTCCTCGTCGTCATCATCTTCGTCAGACTCGGACACTGCGGAGGCCGTCGGTTCTGCCCACGTATCCGCTGACGACTCTAGCGCCGCCCTCGCCGCTGCGTGTCAGTTGCAGGTAATTAAGTTTTCCTTAGACTTGCCAAAGAGTTTATCGTGAGTCTACTCGGGAGTCCTTGTGAAATGGGCTTTGATCTGCTTTTAGCTGACCGGTTGTCCTTCGGAACTTTTATTATTAAAAGTATTCGTGCTCATACAACTAAGCTTAAGATGTTTAGTTATATCCTTAGTACTTATGGTCATTGCTATCCCATGGGAACAGTAGTAGTTAATGGAAGTTATAAACTTTCAATCAAACTTACAATTATTTATTTATTTATTTACACCTTAACATAAGGGTTCCAAACTTACTAAGGGCAGATAATGCCTTAAAGCATTCTTTCCCAGATTTGATTTCAAATAGGATTTGCTTTCTTTTTATAAAATAAGGGCTGATCGTAAGTGGATGCTGTGGCTCATAAACATCTGCATTTATCCTCAATTAAGAATCAAAATGCAGATGCGTTGTCATCCCTGAGGACTGGGATAGAATGCCTCGTTTCCAGTAAAAAAGGGTCTCCGGTATTCTACACGCATAACGTTACACGATAGCATGAAGCTGCTATTTTCCGCTGGTATTCTGTGAGAGCGTGGTCCTTCTCCAGTCGAGCCGATCCTTTCTTTTACAACAAATATAGCTGCAGATTGGCTCTACCACGATGAAATTATGTTGTTTAAGTTATGATGGTTAACAAACTATCTAATGTAGCGTGATCAACTAGATAATATAAAAATCATCTTGAATGTTTGGGGACCGTGCTTTAAGAAGTCTTGAAAAAAGACTGTTGGCGGCCATATAATGTGGCTCTGTTACGATAATTACGAAATGTTCTAGTTATCTGAACCAGAAAGACGGTATGTCCTTTGCAGTACCTATATCTTACGTCTTTTAGTCGAGTATGTGAAATGATGGTAAAATTTTCTTTTGTGTTTGTGTGTTAATAATTATAGCCACTGTCTAAAAATAAAATACTCATTTATTAAAATGTTTTATTTATCCTTTTTTGAATGGATAATAGCGCCTTATAAATAGATCATAATATTATCTTTCCATATTTCTTTAATAATAATAATAAAAAAATCTAATATTTCTTATGTAACCTATTTTTTAAAAGAACCTTATCCTTTAGTTACTTTTTAAAATATTGTTTATTTTTTTTCTGTTAGCGGCCCATAATGCCATGTTTTAACCTGTCCCTTCATAGATACATTTTGACACATACAAAATTATTAAACATTTTATAAAGTTTAAAACAAAACCTGGCAGGTCATCGACGATGCGGACCTTGCGGAACTATTTCCGGAACAAACACCGAGCGCGTCAGCGCAACAGCCCAATTTCTCCAGTTTCCCTGTGCACAATACATCGCCCGACAATGACGACAAATCTATAGCTGATAATGGTAAGGCCCTTTATTATTAATTTAAGAAATGAATATAACACCTGTGAATAATGTGATGCAAAATATGTATTATCTTGTATATATAGAAGTTTTGCGGTGGTTAAAAGTTCTGTTTTAAACCTCTGTATTTAGATGGTATGTTGTAGCTTTAGTAGGTAGGTATTTTTGGATTATAGTTATGTTATCTGGGTTAATTATGTAAATAATCCTCTTTTGAACAATTATTTTCTTATAACCATAGTAATATGATGATTTCTTATATTTACCCGAATATACTACACACTGAATAAAACTAATTTTACGGATATTATCGCGTTTAATTAAATTTGTTTTTACTTAATAATTCCCAACGTTACAAGTGCTTTACAATACCCATAGTCACTGGGGGCATAGTTAATATGGGCCTACCTTCATGAATAATATTCAGCTTTTGAATATTATTTATGGTACATGTAGGATGTGTGATCTTTTAAATCTGATATAATCGCGGGGACGATCGTGAACATGTTCACAGACTGCAGGCGGTCCCTCACGTCAGCTATATGTTATTTTGAGCATGTTTCAAAGAAAATCGATTAAAAATCCTGTCATCGAAACGTCAAACGCTTCAATACTCTTCGTATTCAGGGGCGCTGTAAAGCACCCGAAACATCGGGAATTGAAATATGGTAAATAAAACGCGATAAAATCCGTTAAATTAGTTTTATTTACTAATAGAATGGTCAGGAATATTTATGATGTTGTTCTACAGTCTACCGGATTTTAACAAAAGAAATTTGGGTTAACGCATGGGGACGAGATCACTAAAAAGTGATTTATGCCTAATCTATATCACATCGTATAATTATTTTCGATGTGATCTTTAGAATAGTATTTTTAATTGATGGGGTAAATAAATATTTTCTTTATTATTTTTCAGCAGACGGGTCGAGTAGTGAAATGGAGCTTACACCACAGATAGTAACAGCCGCAATTCAAAGAGCAACGGCTGACTCCTCAGGGTCTGAAAACGAGTGTTCCAATTCCGATGTAGTAAATCAAAACACAACACACTATGCTTCCAGTTTATTGCAACAGTTTGTAGCGCAGACGCAACTCTTAAGTAGCACAACTCCATTGAACTCCATTACTGCTTCCGCATCATCATTAACAAGTGGGCTTACCACAAATCCTAATGACAGTGTCGCTACGATCAGTGATTGTGTTCTAGGACAGATTAACAATATTCCCGAAATACCACCGATGGGTTCAAATTTTTTAACCACTTCCTCACAACATTTAAGCCCTCAACAAACAGAAGAATTAACACAGATTAACAAAGATCTTGAGGAAATAAGCTCCGTAACAGAATCGGTAGGATTGTCAATACCGAATCCTCCCAGTCTTGAAGATTGTGTTGATAACAACGACTTTATGAATTTGGACATCACACCAGGCGGGTCAGAATTAGGTAGTTCAATTGATTTATTAAAGAGCTCACCTATAACTGTAGTTGGCTCTGACATGAACGCATTAAACCAAATAGATAGTCAAAAGTTAGACATCAGTACGAATTCCGTTGAATCTCAAGAGGACGTAAAAAATATTATTGTAGAATCCAGAAGAAAAAGAGGGCGGCCTCGGAAAGTAAGGAAAGTAAGTGAGTTTGAAAGCAAAACAGTTGAATCTCATAAAGAAGACAAGTCTGCTGTAAATGTTCTAAATGACTTTCACAATAACAATGACCCGCCGAATGTTTCGCCAGATTCAGGCATTCTTTCAAATCATAATTCACCTACTCATTCGCCATTGCGGCGCCATGACTCAGATGAAAGCCATAATAGATTAAGCAGAAAGTCCATTCAAAAAGAAAATAATACGATAGAAAGGACAAATATGCGATCAAAATCAAAAACTAGAGGCAGGGGTCATAATTTGTCGGATTCAAGTGACTGCGATTTTCATAAGAAACGAATAGAAAACGAGATTAAACAAATAAAAACGGAAGCTCCGTCTCCGATACCTTTAAAACAAGAACCAAACAAATTTGAGAAAAATAAAAAATCCGATCATAAATTAGATATTGCTGCTTTAGATAGAATGTTGTATGCTACAGATAGAGTTCTTTATCCACCCAGGAAAAAAGCAGGCCGAAAGCCACAGAATAAAGTTAAAGTAACCAAAAATCCTCCTAAAACATTAAAAGACAAAAATCAGTACGACTCGGGAGACAGCGATGAAGACTCCATACCCTCTAATAGGTCTGTGTTGTCAGGCGTATACGCAAAGAGAAAAGAACTTAATAGCAAACTTTCTAACTTAACGAAAAAAACCAATAAAACTTCTACGAATACATGGAGAGATAATCAAAGTGAAAATGAAGCAGCAGCAGATGATCCATTAGATCCAACGTGGAAGCAAATAGATCTGAATCCAAAATACAAAGATATTCTTTCGGGTTACAAAAGTGATCACGAATTTAAGCCTTACAAAAGCTGTAGTAGACTTATTGAGTCGGGCTATAAAAGCGACTACGGCTGTAGATCAGGATATAAAAGTGATTGTTATCGCTCGGGTTACAGAAGCGATCATAGATCCGGGTATAAAAGTGATAAATCTGGCTACAAAACGGATTATAGCGTTAGAAGTATGCGGAGACGTATGAGAAAATTAAAAAAGACGCGGTCAGTTCGAGACAGATCATACTATAAAAATCAGAAACATTTTGTTTCCGATCAAGAAATTTTGTTATTAACAAACAAAACTTTTAGCAGTCTTACATTAGGGCACAGCTCAAGTGACTCTGAGTGTGAAAGCTACTTACGCAAACCAAACGCAAATCCAAAATATGTAAGCGTTTGTACAAAATACCCTTTACCTTCGAAATATGATTTCGGATTTTCAAAAATTAATCAAAAGCATGTCTTAAGGCTTAACTCTTCTGATCCATTCGCACCAGGTCCGGTGTTTAGTGGTTTGCAAAGGCCTGTTACTACGTATAATATATTTAAAGTGAGTCATAATAATAACAACAACACTTTATTAAAATCTCCTTCTAAATCTGCCTATATAGGTAGCTCTTTGCCAAGTCTTAAGCCAGGTTTTACTCATAAATTTGGTACGCCCCCTATAAGCACTTTGGGTAAAGCTGGTACTAAAAAAGACGCCGATATAATGAAACATATTTCACAAACATTATCACCAAAAGGTCGTAAACACATAAAAACTGGAAGTTCGTTGTTTACTTCGCCTACAAAGAAAGAAAATGCGCTTAAACCGCTTCCTAGTATTTTCGAGAAAGCAAGAAATACTTATGTACCCAATAAATCACTATCGAGAAATGTATTTTTAAATTTCAGAAAGCCTAACATAAAACCCTCTTTTCATATTAAGAAACACAGAAGAACAGTTGTACTTGCACCACCAAAAATAAATTTGAAACCAACTGAAAGACCTTCGAGAATATCTATTAAAACTGAAAATAGGCACCATAGGCACAGAAGTAAAAGGCGGCATCGATCGCGATCAGTATCAAGATGCCGAGACTCTTATACTATTAAAAATAATGTAGATTCAGTTGATCAAAAATTTAGTCAGGATATGGATACGCTTATATCCAATTTTATTAAACTATGTCAGGTTGCTCCCAAATTGATTACAAATATAACACAAATTCAACCAAAATGTGCAGAAAAACCTATACCAGAACCCCCACCATCTAAGGTGGTCAAAAGAGCATCCAAAAAGCGTAAGACATCCGACAATCAAGAAATTACCACTCCTACTTCAAAACGTAGACATAAGAAACAATTAACGGAGTCACAAAATAAAGGAGGAAAAGACACAAATGAGCATAAATTACCACTGAAAAAGAGACATTATCATATTAATTCATCAACTAGTAATTCTCTTAGTCTCAGTTTAGTATCCACTGAATTTGACGAAAACTCAAAAAATGGAGTTAGCACTGAGCAATTTCTTTGCATGGAAACTGACTGCATGGGTGAAATCCAAAATAATATTTCTAATGAGTTTCCAAAAGCAAAAACAACAAGTGAAAAAGGTAAAAAAGGTAATGATAATTCAAAAGCTGTTCAAACAAATAATGTGCAAGAAAGTAAAAGCCAGAATACCGATAACGCTTCTAGAACTACAAAGGTAAATGTTAGTACAACAACGGAAAACCTTGAAAACCCTGCGACAGACGAAAATAAAACAACTACGCAAAAAAATCAAGCATCAATAAATGACATTGAAAGTGAATCGCCTGCAAAAAAGTCAGAAAAAACAGTCAACGATTTGGAGAAGTTATCACCGAAGTCCAAAGACGCAGATTTAAAAACAGAACTATCAAAACAGGAGACTACTAACAAGAGTTCTCCAAGATCAGAAGTTAAATCATCTCCTGTGAGGAATTGTGCACCAATCGTGACTCCAAAAAAACGTCACAGATTAGAAGTTGACAAAGCAGCTACTCACTCTAGCTTGGATCAAGTAGTTCAATCATTATCAAAAAAGTTATCTGAAGACAAGTCCTCGAATATAAATAATAATAAAGACGTAAATCAAAATAACGCAAAGGAAGATATTAAAGACGCTGAATGCTCCGCTTCTGCTTCTCCATCGAATCTTCTTTCAACAAGTACGAATACCTCCGTGGACCCATTAAAGAGTATGTCAGCGCGTTCATTATATAAAAGTGCGATTCCACCAGCTCAGAAGTCAGAAATTATGACAAGAAAGAAAAACAGGTTAGAGGGCTTAACAAGCAATTTAGTTTCAAAAATTAATCCAAGTGCAGCAACAAAAGTTCTAGATACTTTATTAAATAATAATATTAGGAAGTCAATTGAATCTCGTATTCTTGAAAAAGAGAAACACGTCACAGAGAGCACGACTAAGATTAACGAAGATAAAATTAAGAACAAAGAATCTCCCCAAGTAAATACTAGAGCTACTGTTATCAAATCGCCAGTATCTAAAGGAAAGGTTATGGATATTAAAAAGTCAAAAGCATCTGAAGTAAACACCGAAACAACAGTTGTTGTTAATGTCGACAAACCGACTGGTATATTTGAACCGTCAATAGACTTAGAAGATCAAATACCCAAATCGTCAATCTGTGTTAGTAATGCCTTTATTGATAAAAACAAGTGTAAAACAAAGGTTACCGACACCAAAAACACTGATCCATTGTTATGTCCTCTTGACACCGAATCGGATATTCCACTTGCATTAATATCTGAAACAGCAGACCCAATTATTAGACCCAAAAGAGGCGAATCGATTGCTGCCGTGTTATCTGATAAAATCCAGGAAACGGCTAGTGGTCATAATTTACGTCAGCCCAAAAGAAATTTAAGCATTGAAAATGAAGACACGAGTGATAAGAAAAAAAAGAAAACATCCAATAACATTATAAAAGAGAGTAAATTGGTGTTGCCAGCAAAAGTGTTGCTTCCGAAAATTCAAACGGAAAAATTACCAGCCGCTGAATTGGCTAAGAAACCGAGTGTACTCTCGACGAAGAAAGTAGACCCTATAGATGTCGCTGATGGTAAAAATGCAGAAGTTTCTAAAAGGAAAGCCAGACGAAGGAAGGCTATCAACCGTACAGGCTTTCCAAATATCAAAAAAAAGAAAAAGAAAGTTGATGGTAATAATGCTTTGAATCTTAACTCTGATAGTCATTTCACTTCCGACACGGATAACTCTGCATTTGAGAGAGTGCCGAAAGATGGTGAGGCTATGAGCAGTTTCTTAGAGCGAACTACAAATAAAAAAACTGAACTGAAAGTGGTACTAAATAAAGATGAATGTCCAAAGCAAGGTCGTTTAACAGTTGTTGCTCTAGAAAAATTACAAGGAAAAGATATTGTAACAGAAAATAAAATTAAACCCGCTCATAATTTTGAAAAGAATGTAAGTGAGAAAAGGGTTAATTCTAATTCTATTCTCAGAGCACCGGCACTCCAATTAAAACAGACTAAGAGTGACAAGGAAATGAAGAATCATATCAATAAATGGGAAATTCTAAGTGAGACGGACAGCATACCTTCTTTAGCCAGTTCCCTTAGCAATGATCCTGAAGATAGCATACCCTTAAGTTTGCTTAATTTAAAAGCTGACAAACCAATTAGTCGGTTGGATAGTTTGGAAAGATTGAAACGAAAAACTCGGGCGATGTCACCGTCGCATGAAATAGAGGAAATATTTTCGAAGAGGAAAGTCGTAGAAAAAGTTGTTAAAGCGGGCCTTCGACCGAAATCAAGTCTAGCAGTCCTATATCCTTGCGAGAGAAGATTAACGAGAAGTTCAGACAATGCCAGTGAAGATATTAAAAATAAATCTAAGAAAGAAACAAAGAAATCGGCACCAGATGTCAATATGGAAAAATCTAAACCAGTTAATGTGGCAGTTAGGCGAAAATCAAGATTATGTCAGGCTACCAAAAAACTGCATGAAGTGCATTCTAGTTCACGAGAAAGTTCATTAGATACTGTTGTTAGCCGCAAAGTAACTTCAAAATCTCGCGAACCGTCAATCGATACCCTTCAGGATCACGACGAAAATGACCCTCTGCCACTCAACGAAAAGGAAATTGACTTTGAAAAAAGCATAGATGTACTTTCTAAAAACATTATCTGTAAGAAGCGGGTTGCTTCGTCGAGAGATGACAGCCCCGCTAGCAGCGTTGATAACAGAGATAAACCGATTGTCTCCAAAAGAAATCCGCGACTGAGGAAGAAGTTTTTGCCAGCTGGATTATTCTCCGATTATTATAAAGAAGAGTAAGTAGTTATTCCCGTATTATTTTATTTGTTGCTATAATTTAGTTTCTAATGCACTCTTTGTATTCCAGTCCAAAACCGGAAGGTAAGGGAAAGAATCTAGTGACGCAGACGGAATTCCCGCCGGGCTTGTTGGCTCCGCCACCATATTGCGAGCGATGGGTGCGTCGGCGTTTGCAACATTTTGCGCTACCTTACGATATTTGGTGGCAGCAACATTACAATCAACCCGTGCCTTCGTGGAACTACAAGAAAATTCGCACAAGTTAGTGTAACATACAAATTTTTGTTGATATACTTACTGATATATTAGTATCTGAAATGATTTACTAGTAAGGTTGTATGTTTATTTTACTTTTGTTTGAATAAGTATTAAATTCATTATTTAGCCTATTATGTCTCATTGCAAGTCACATGTATCAATTTTATCTGGAGAAGGCTAAATATATTTACCCCCTGTTGTAATGCCCATGTCCAGCGGTGAACTTTTATGACCTCATAAGGAAGAAGAAAAAGAATTAAATCGGCATATTGAGTACAAGAATGTACCACCAGTGCTAGTGCTAGTGCTAGTGCGTGTTGCCAGTATGGTGAGAGATTTCGAAATGAGGATATCCGGAGTAGTACCTGAGTTAGTGGCATAGTCCAGCGAATCAGTATGCTGAAGTGCCAATGGGCCCGCCATGTAGTTCAAAGAACTGACAACTGATGAGCAAGAAAGGTTTTTCGAATAGCAACCTTGTACAAGTAATGAAATTGTAGGGCGTCTACCCACTAGATGGAGTCCCTGCTACATGGCTCAGGAACATGTTTTGTGGTATTCCTTGGGGGAGGTCTATGTTCAACAGTGAAATTTTAATATTCTGTAATGATGATTGTAGTGACGATGATTTTTTTTAAAGGATTATCAATGGTAGACAAGTTAATTTTCGTCGTAAACTTTTCAAATAAGATGTTCTAGGAAGTAATACATTGTGATATTATAAAATGGGTCGTTGTGTACAGATGTGTACTACGACGTGAAGCCGTCGGCCGAGGAGTGCGAGAGTGTGGCGTGCAACTGCGCGGCGCCGTCCGGCTGCAACGAGGACTGCATCAACCGCCTCGTGTACTCCGAGTGCTCGCCGCAGCTGTGTCCTTGCGGGTCAGCTATACACTACACTATACACATCCCATACATACATACATTAATACATATAACATATTATACACTTCACAGAACCTATGTAACCTATCGAACAGTGGTAGAGCCACGTGGCAGCTTTTGCTGTCGCACGGATGGGCCGGCTCGAACCGGGGTGGTACTACGAGCTCACAGAATACCAGCGTGAAGTAGAGGTTTACCTCTGCGTTTCGCTTGGTGAGTGCAGGTGGCCGGAGGCCCTTTTTACTGGTAATGAGGCATTCCATCTTAGTCCTCACGGGTGACAACGCATCTGCATTTTGATTTGTAATAAAGGATAGATGTAGATGTCTATGGACCGCAGCAACCACTTACCATCAGGTGGACTGTGTGCTCGTTTGTCACCCTTATCCTATAAAAAAATATATAAAGTGGTAGAGGCCATATTAAAATATTGAAGTTTTAGGATATTTGCATTTAACTAAAAATTAATTTCGAGACCAATACAATAGTACTGTGTGCCAGGATTCGTTGCTAACTTTTTCAAATAATAATTATATTAATTAATTATAATATAATAATTATTATTCGGTACTAGCGATCCGCCCCGGCTTCGCACGGGTGATTTCTGGGTCTCAACAACAGTTCCACCTACCGCGTTCAAATGTAAATCTAAACCATTTAGGGACCCATGTAAAACACATACAAAAATTTGCTCAAAGTAGGTCGAGCCGTTTTTGAATTCTTTTTTTTTATATGAGAAGGGTGACAAACGAGCACACAGTCCACCTGATGGTAAGTGGTTGCTGTGGCCCATAGACATCTATGTATATACTCGATTGCATCATATATTTTGTGACCTATGCAAGGCCTTCGATTATATACACCATGAAACATTAATCAGGAAACTTCAACACTATGGTGTAAGAAGCGATGCTCTTAAATTAATTATTTCATATTTAAGTAAGAGAATGCAAACAGTTGTCATTAACAGTATGAGTTCTTCCGGGTCGATGGTACAAATGGGCGTGCCTCAAGGCTCAATTCTCGGCACCTTTCTGTTTCTTGTATACATTAATGACTTACCTTACATATTAGGGGATAACCATGATATAGTATTATTTGCAGATGACACTTCTTTAATTTTTAAATTAAGTCGACAATTACTAAAATATGACGAAGTAAATAATGCTATATCTAAATTAGTAAATTGGTTCAATGTTAATAATTTGCATTTAAATGGCACTAAAACGAAATGTATGAAATTTATGACTCCAAATGTCAAACAATTAAATACTAATATAATTTTAAATGGGGTGAAACTGAGTCTTGTAGATAGCACCAATTTTCTTGGAATCACACTAGACGCGAAGCTTCAATGGAGATATATCAAAACTAGCAAGCAGACTTAGTTCTGCAGCATATGCCGTAAAAAAGATTAGAAGTCTAACTAGTGTTGAAACAGCTAGACTAGTTTACTTTAGCTATTTCCATAGCATAATGTCGTATGGTATTTTGCTATGGGGACACGCAGCTGACACTGAAATTATATTTGTTTTACAGAAGAGGGCCATAAGAGCAATTTATGATTTAAAGCCTAAAGAGTCGCTGCGACAAAAATTTAAGAAAATTAATATATTAACTTTGGCCTCTCAATACATTTATGAAAATGTAATGTACGTACACAAAAATAAAAGTAGTTTTACAAAAATAAGTGATATTTATTCTGTAAATACTAGGAACAGACACAAGCTAGAGTAGTATCAGTTACTCGACTCCATCGAGTCAGTAATTCATTCTTGGGGCGAAATGTATACGTTTTTACAACAAAATTCAAGAAAATATACAAAATTTAATCTGCTCAAAGTTCAAAAACTTTATTAAACTAAGTTTGTATAAAAAGGGTTATTATAATATTAAAGAATTTATGGATGATAATAACCCCTGGAAATGAGGTGATCACTACCAAGCTATTTCTAATTTGTTGTGTTGTTAATTTGTGTAACATACATGATTGTAAGCTTTTATTTAAAAAAAAGTCCCACTGGGTTTCTTGCTGGTTCTTTCCAGGATAAAGTTTTTTTTCCGAACCAGTGGTAATTAACCAAAAAAGTGACTTTCAATAAGTATGATTTATAATCTATATCGAATAAATAAGTTTCTGTTTCATCAAAATGGCGTTGGTTGTCGAATCATCTATTTTACAGTTGATAGAGGAAGTTGAAAAATGATGTAAATTTAAAGAAAAAGCTGAGGGAAGAAGTAATCTGTCACTGTTCATAGGATGCACCCAGTATTCTCGGTTTTTCTTCTTAATCCGTCTCCTTCGTTGTATAATAGCAATAATAATAACATTTCTGGTCAATATTTTAGGTTTCATAACGCGACAACTCATTGCAAGAGCTGCTTACTAACTACAATTTTTTGGTAAACTATCGGTCGACTGTTGGCTAGTGTGCGCACTGACCACTTATCCAACTGTTTAATCGGCCCAGTGTGCGCACTAGCAGACCAACCCGACTAAACTCTAGCCCGATAGAAAGTCTGCAGTGTGCAATGTCTCTAAAAGACAGGAAGTGATTTTAATATATACGCATGTAAAAAGCAGTTGAAATGCCATTATAAAATATAGTGTATAGCTAAAAAACCTTTCTTTAAAAAATGTTTTTCTAACTTTAATAAAGTAATCGATATGTTTTTTCTTGCAGTGACAAATGCAAAAATCAACGCATTCAACGTCACGAATGGGCATCGGGACTAGAGAAGTTCATGACCGAGAACAAAGGCTGGGGAGTGCGCACGAAAGATCGCATTACTTCCGGAGATTTCATTTTAGAATATGTGGGCGAGGTCGTCTCCGATAAGGAATTCAAAGTAAGAAACATCTTTGTGATAAATAGATAAGCCTGTCATTCTGTGAACATTCAGCTTAAAATAAATCTTTTTATCATGCATTCCAATTTTGTACAAATATTTGTCACACCATTCGTGACTGGTTATATTATACATTATTATGAATGTACATATTATATTACTTTAATATGATTCAGTTAATTTTAAAACAACAGCTTAAATATTTTTGGGAGGGCTTGAAGTAGGAAACGGTCCACGAAACTTCTCCATTACACATTGATGGACTTTACATGGCCTCGAAATATTTAATTTTTCAGATTTGCCGGTTTCCACGCGATGTTTTTCTTAATCGTCAAGAACCTGATAAATGAACACTTTAAATTGTAATTAACAATCTCATTGGTGCTGGTGGCAAGCGAATGAGCTACAACGGTTCTTAATTACTATAAACTTAACTCTGCTTAAATTCGATGGCACGCCCGAACCTGAATAATTTTTTGAATTGTTGAGTGATGTTGATTTGATTGTTTCAGTCTAAGTTATCAAGCTTTTGCTTGCAGCATTGATGCTTCGACTTAATGCCTCATCTTCAAAGCCTACAAATAGTCGACTGACTGTGTACAATTTCATAAGTCGGTTACAAATGTAATTAAGAATTAACTGTATAATATAAGAAACTATAAAGTATGTATAGTATCTATCAATTACAAAGTAATCAATAAAATGTAAAAGAAGAAACTAAACAACATATAATAACTTAATGTAAGACTCATGTTAATAATAAATAAATGTGCAGTAGCCCGTATCCCTAAACGGAGGCGGTGTTGTTTGGTGCGATGACTTAAATAAATATTAGTTACATTTTCTAGTTATATTATTTACATTTGGCGGAAACCTAAAAAAAAAAACATATTTACCATGTAGTTCTGTGGGTGTCGTAAGAGGTGCTTGTCTGTCTGTGAAGCAATATTTTTTTGAAAAAATAATGGTGACAAACGAGCACACAGTCCACCTGATTGGTAAGTGGATGTTGTGGCGCGTAAATATCTGGATTTGTCTTCGATTAAGAATCAAAATGCAGATGTCATTTGAGGACTGAGATGCCCCGTTTTCAGTAAAAGAGGTCTCCGGTTCTCTTCACTCATCATACGAAACACAGCAGCATTGAGCTGCTGTTTCACGCTGGTATTCTGTGAGAGTGTGGTTTTTCTCCGGTCGAGCTGACCTATTTGTGGTGCTGTTCAGCCGTGAACTTTTGTAATGGAATATATGGATGGATTATGAAGACGGTTATCGAGTCTCGAATATCACGCTGTGAGATACACATTGTCATACTACATGTTTACTCGTTGAAGATAGGTGTATGTATGTCACAGCCAATTAGCTTAATTGGTCATTCAGTTAACAGCCTATCCAGCTTTTTTACTAAACGGCGCCGTTCAATTCAGCCGATGCATCTAATACTATATTACATCTATCTTGTAATATCAGCGACAGTATGTTATGGTGCTGCAGGGCGTACCCTTGGGCCACCCTAAAGTTACGTACATTTATATAATATGGTACATAGTATGGTCATTTTATTAATTTCATTAAACGAGACTGTTAAAAAGGTTAGGCTGTTAACAGAAAGGCTAATTAGGCTAGCTAGCTAGCTAGTTGGCTGCGACGTGTATACAACTTCGTACGAAAAATGATTAGGCTTACTTGTATAAGTGAGCTTTTATTTGAGAGTGGACGCATGCATATATTTAGGTAATACATTGATGTGTGTGGGTCGGCACAGGAGCGCATGGCGACGCGCTACGCGCGCGACACGCACCACTACTGCCTGCACCTGGACGGCGGCCTCGTCATCGACGGACACCGCATGGGCGGCGACGGGCGCTTCGTCAACCACTCCTGCCGCCCCAACTGCGAGATGCAGAAGTGGACCGCCAACGGTACCCGCCCTTACACTTACTACTACTGCTACAAACATTCTCTAAACAACTACTAAAATTAAAAACTTTCTACTTCAATATAAATCAAATGGGAACATTATCAATGTAGTCGAAGTCAATTAAATACGCATTATTAAGGATAACTCAAAAGCTATTGGTTAGATCTTAATCAAATTTATATGAGACCACATGAGAAGCACTAGCTTACATATAAAAAAGAATCATCAACATCAGTTCACCTAGAAAAGAGTTCGGGGAAAACACATAAAAATAAAACGACAAATTGCGAGTCGGACTCGCTCGTGAAGGGTTCCGTACCATCATAAAACACGTTTCTAGTAGAGGAGCCCCCTTTAAATTTTTCATTTATTTTTATTACTTGTTATTATAGCGGCTACAGAAATACACATTCTGTGAACATTTCAACCGTCTACCTATTACGGAATAGATAGAACCCGCTGACAGACAATCGGACGGACGGACGGCAGCGGAAAATTAGCAATAAGATCCCGTTGGTTACTCTTCGGGTGCGGGACCCCAAAAATACAGTCGAATTGAGAACTTCCTCCTTTGTTTGAAGTCGGTTGAAAAATTAAACATTCATTTTATTTTAGTTGCTATCGCATAGTGCATTTGGCTATTCATTTTATTATATTTTGGTATGTTAACAGTGTTACGCTAATTCACTACAGTGAGATTGATGTTATTATGATATTATTCAATTGCACCCTCACACTCGAGGTGGAGAGATATTAGATATACGTGGTATATACACACGACACAAAGTAACAGTAAGTGTAGTAGATGACGCTTTTAAGCAAAATATTATATAGCTTAACATAATGCCGAGTCCTGATTTTCTATAAATGTCCAGATTTTTATATAAATATCGCAGCTTCTAAAACACGAATAAGTACATATATTATATACTAGTTATATCATTACTGTATAGGTAATTCCCAAACTGTCTACCTATTTCAGCTAAAGCAGCAGTGCAACTAGTTTTGTTTTTGTTAAGACTATTCAGACACCTCTATAATCTTTGGTTTGAAATTGGCTGTGGGTTTCCATGGATTGTAGTAGTTACTTACTAATTGACTCCAAATGTTACAAGAAAAGTCAAATGAATGCAATGCGCGCAGCGCAGTCTTTCTCGCTAAAGTATTTTTTCCTGTACACCAAAGAAATATTTTTTTAACCAATAATATTTTTTTTATAGGATGAGGGTGACAAACGAGCAAACAGTCCACCTGATGGTAAATGGTTGCTGCGGCCCATAGACATCTACATCTATCCTCGTTTGCGAATTAAAATGCAGATGCGTTGTCACCCGTGAGGACCAAGATGGAATGCCTCATTTCCAGTAAAAAAGGCCTCCGGCCACCTGCACTCACCAAGCGAAACGCAGAAGTTAACCTCTACTTCACGCTGGTATTCTGTGAGGTCGTGGTACCACCCCGGTTCGAGCCGGCCCATCCGTGCGACAGCAAAAGCTGCCGCGTGGCTCTACCACTTAAAATAGAAAATTATAATCCTTTTCTCTTTACAGGCACATTCCGAATGGCACTGTTTGCTCTACGAGACATTGAACCGGGAGAAGAACTGACGTATGATTACAACTTCTCTCTCTTCAATCCTGCTGTTGGTCAGGTAAAAAGAAAACACGAAACAATATAAAAAATGAACTAATGAAAAGATTTGTTTACATTTTTATTTTATTTTTACAGCCTTGCAAATGCGATTCAGAGGACTGCCGCGGTGTGATCGGAGGAAAATCGCAGAGGATTACGAAACAACCAGTGAAAACACAATCACGAACCCCTTCAAACGCATCAAACCAGTCGAATAGCTCCAATGGTAACCAGCCTCGCGTCGGGCGTCCTAGGAAAGCAGTGAAATGTAACAAAAAGTCGGAACAGCAGAGTACCATAGCATGCGACATCAAAAATATGACCATATTGAAATATCAGCAACATTTGAATAAATTATGGCAGGAGCCACAAATGAAACCCCTTACACCCAAAGAAAAGAACCTTGTAAAAGAGAGGCATTGCTTCTTGTTCAGGAATCTTGAAATTGTAAGCACTTTTCCTTACATTCATTAATTAACTATTAAAGACGTATTTACATTTTTGACGCGAATTTAGATATTCGAATTGGAAGCTGACTTACGCATGCTCACATTGAAACAGTTTTCCGCTTATATTTTATATACTAGCTGTTCCCCGCGACATCGCTCGCGTGTTAGGGTTTTTATATTTTTTGCGCGGAACCTCGATTCTTTTTCTAAAGTAAAAGTAGCCTAAGTTACTCCCAAGTCCCGTTAAAATAGATCCAGCCGTTTTGGAGATTAACCGGAACAAACAGACAGACAAAAATTTTAAAAATTGTATTTTAGTTATAAGTACCGTATTTACTTTCATATGCATTTAGTAAAAAGCTGTAATTTTGACATTACAAACACGCACTTCAATTTTATTTATTTGTATAGATTATACCTAACTTAACTTGATACTTGCTCAGACCAACAAAGGAAGAAAAACGGATCGCTGCGTACGTTTTAAGTGAAGCTGAAACCATGCTCAACTCCTTGACACGCACTCTTGCATACATCTTTATTCTTTTTTTCTTTATCAGCCCGTAAAATTTTACTGATGGATGTACACATGGATACACCTAAAACCATGTTAATGGTTGCAAATGTTTTTAAATGCATACATGTATGTGAATGCATGTTCTTGCAATAAGATGAGCATGGTTTAGGCTTGGTTTTTTCATCCCTTGAAATGTACATCCATCCATACATGTAAATGTACATCGTTATTACAGCTCTACACAAGATTACTGCTAATCATAAGCTTACCCCGAGGAATGCATAAAGTAGGTGTATACATTATAATGTATAAAAATATATAATCGTTCTTGGCAATATAGGTACCGTGGGGAGTAGGACTATAATAATTTTAGTTGTTTCTTGTTATTAAAATATATATTGTTATTTGTGGTATGTAAAATTATTATTAAAAAAAAGGATAAAAGTAAAAAAATGCATGTACATATTACTTATATTTCCGCAAATACTAAATGAAAATCAATACTTATTGATTTTAATTTTTTATGGATTTTATTGCGGTCGTTCTTATTTTGATTTTCTGACGCTTCGGATGTTTTACATCATCATTGGTTACTGGGGAACTCACGTATTTGATTGTCTTGACGTTATAGTTAATCCACACTGCTTTCAGCTTCAGAAAAATCTAAAGATTAAGTTTTGGTGTACACCGATCTACACAGAACTAGCTAACAGTATCTTGACGTCTTGCAGTCAAGCAAACTGTAACTGCAACTGTATTTAATTTTATTAATTATTATTAAGATGGGATCCCAAGTAACCATTGAATAGGTCGTTGAGTTGAGGGGTTGGTGGTTGAGTATATTTTTATTTGTTAAATTACAGGTGCGACGTATCCGTGAGCGGCTGTCTCTGTCGCTGCCGCCGTCCCCGCCGGCCGGCGCCGCCCCCGCCCCCGCGCCCGCCCACGCGCCCCCCGCCCCCACTGCGCCGCCCGGGCCCGCCTCCATTAACGTGAATCCCCTTGAGCTGCCGGACACGATGAACCCCACCATATTCCTCAACCGTCTGCAATTGCTCCGCGCCTCTAAGGAGGACAGCTCCAGAGCGCTGGTACGCTTCCAGGACGATCCTACGCTGGAGCCCAAGCAGCGGTTGTCCAGGCTGTTCAAGGCGTTGTTCGATTCCGTTTTGGCTGTTAAAGGTTAGAATTTTTTCTTTAAATTTAAATCTACTCGTGAAATTATAAACTTATAACGTATAATTATTGTGAACTCTAGCGGTCCGTCCTGGCTTGGCACGGATGTTTTCTGGATTTCGACAACAGCGCCACCTACCAGGTCTAATTGTGAATCTAAACCATCTAGGGACTCATTCAAACACACAAATTTTCATCAATATCAGTTGAGCCGTTTTTGAGTTTTATCGAGACTAACAGACAACAACTGATTTTTCTACCGACTTCAAGAAGAAGACGGTACTCAATTTGACTGTATGTTTTTTTAAACTTTTTTTTGGGTGAAATGATTTCGATGATTCTTATTATTTGGCTCGTGTGTGTACGAATCAATGCACGGAGCTTTTGCCTACTATTTACTTCCTTAATGACACGCTCAGTACTATGATTCCAATTTTCCCTTCATACTTTAAACGGGCTTAGGTACGTCATAATATATAAAATATTATTTTTTTTACATTTTAACGGCGTGTAGGATGGTACATTTTTTTACTTCCACACAAAAGACAGTTCGAAATACAAGTGTAGACTATAGAGCGAGGGAAAGAGGTGGAGAATAAATGTAAATAATTAGTTGTAGAAAAAATTGCTGAGCTAGGAAGTCGATGACAGGTTAGCGCAATTTAAATAACGCTTACTCAGGCGGCGTGAGCGTAGCATAGCCTTTAAAACCGGACTGGTCAATTAATATGCAGGATAATAGTGCGAATAGTACCGAGTATTGTCGACCTCAACCGACTCGAATATCGCGTCGGCGCGCACGGCGGATTTGACGGCGTAATATGTTTATTAACATAATTTTACTACTTAAATATGCAATCTTAAAACTTAAAATGACAAATAACCATTCACAAAAATGTTTTCGAGGTGAACCATCTTTATTATTCAGTGTTTGTACACGTAAGTAATGAAATGGGCGATATCCAGAAGAATTCAGTAGTATCCACACGTACTGGCTAACTCTAAACCCGAGCTGCATCGGGGCGGGGGTTTCGCTCGAAAAACTCGATCTTCCCTATATAATATTGTAGTCTTTGACTCGATCACTGCGTTTTCGACAGCCGGGCTTATTACTGAATGACCACCTCGAACACTTCCATGTGACGGAGTGGTGAACTGTCCAAAGTCTAACAGTCTTTGGTTAGCTGCAAAAATTGTTCTCCGATTGGTGGTACACGTGCGTTAATTCCTTGTTTTTGCAAACACGGTAAACACTGTAATATTGCACCATTTTATAGTACCCGCGGTTGGAATATTTTTGTTACGTCATTAGTAACAAAGCGTACGTAATGAGGTCACAGTCAACACTGTCAGCTGTTGGCTTGGCTGGGCGAGCGGACGCAGGTACTTAGCGATGTAACGGTGAATAAAAAAAAGACCGCGGGAGATGCGCTAGAAGGTACCTTTACGAATGTGTGCGTGCATAAAATAGTAAACGTTAGATATTTATGAATGAGTCAGTTAAAATAATGCATTACCATTTATTTTGAATTTAAGAGATGATAATGACAGAATGTTTGAGATTTTTTTAATTAATTTTTTGTCACCATTTGCCTATATTACTTATACTGTACCCTCTCCGCAAATTCAACCAGTAATTGCAAAATAACCCTTGTTATGGCCTGCAGCTGCCTATCCAAGAGTAGAATCTTCCGGGGCCCATGAGCGGAAGACCTTACAAAGAGATGCAGGTCGGGCCTCCTAAAGTGGCCACGTGGAATTATCCAATCACAATAAACTATATGGAAACCGTTCTATCCTACTACAATTCAATAGAGAGAATAGTCAAACAGAGCTTAAAGGCGACTGCTGTCTCAGGGTTCGGTCAGGCCGCATGTGGTTGTAGGGTGCATGGGAAGTAAGGGTTAGTGAGGTGTAAATGTGTGTGACTGGTTGTGATAGACCTGATTGGACCGTTAGCGTCGGTAGCAGCTCGGACTTCAGCACCGCTCCAAATTGTGGTGATCTTCAGCGGCCACCCACAGTCACTTTCTTCGTTCGTCAAGAGGACAGTCCATTAACTTTATCGTACAATTACTAACTACCAGAAGCCACTAACGGTACGACTTTCCATTAACTTCCATCGAGTTTGGTGTTGATACGTATTTTTACAGAAATGTTACATTTTTATAAGCACACACACAAGTTTCAATATGCGGAAACACGTACTTTTTGAGAAATAAATTAATAAAAATCACTTATTTTAACAATATTTTGTTGTTTTTTTTAATTGGCTTTACGGCTCTGGGTTCTAGCCCTTTTGAGCCTACTGTATTACGAATTTCCATTGACATTCGTCGCATTGGGGGGGGGGGAGGTGTAGGAGGACTAATTCAGAGGGCAGGCATCCCTCCTCGCCTCCGCAGCTTCGGCTTGTTGGTCCCCTTCGGCGACCAGTCTCAGCCTGCTCCGGCTCGTCCGATACCTACGATTTGTTACAGCAGGCGGAGGCTGCTCCCCCTACGCGCCTCCGGTTCTATATAACCACTCTAGGGGTAGGACAGACTCGTACCACGTGGAGTCGGGGTCAATAAATTTGGTTCTTTGACATAAGTAGAACCTAACTTATTTTATTTATTATCTGCTCTAATAGGTACTGTTAAAATAAAACAAATCAAATATAATAA
Organism: Parnassius glacialis; assembly: GCA_033319125.1. Lineage (NCBI taxonomy): Eukaryota > Metazoa > Arthropoda > Insecta > Lepidoptera > Papilionidae > Parnassius > Parnassius glacialis. The sequence goes on along the minus strand of JAVANC010000028.1, from coordinate 32,345,908 downwards.
ATAATTTATTAATCAATTTTATACACATATTGCATCGCTTTTATTAATTCTTCAAAGACATCTTTATGTTCTATTTTTATTTTTCTTCGCCAAGAATATTCAATGAGCCACTCTGTGAAGTTTCCTTTATAACCGTCCCTACTGAACATCACTTTTAAATTTCGCCAGTGACTTTCTATTCTTTGTGTGTGTGTCCCGTCTGGTGCCACAAATTTATTTATAGGATCGCTGTGGTTTATTTTCTTATGTAAGTATCCATATTGAGGTAGGCAATCATAGGCTCTCCAAAAATCAATATGTCAATCAATCTCCAAAAATCAGTATGAGGTCAATAAATTTGGTTCTTTGACATAAGGGCTTAGCTTTCCATAGAAATCCCTCTGAATTAGTCGTCCTACACCTCCTCTCCCCCCCTCCCCCTCCATTCGACGAATTACTGGAAATTCGTAATAAAATAGGCTCAAAAGGGCTAGAACCCAGAGCCGCAAAGCCAATTAAAAAAAAAAAACAAAATATTGAAATAAGTGATTTTATTAATTTATTTCTCAAAAATTACGTGTTTCCGCATATTTAAACATTGTGTTTGTGCTTATGAAAATGTAACCCATTTTTTGTGATATCACGACAGCTTACGATTCGAATCGATTTATAAATCTATCTTTTCGGAAAGAATCGACATCCGTACTGACGACAACAATGACGTTACAAAATGGCGCCAGTTTTACGCTAGGAATGTAACATAAACATTGCAAAAATAATTAATTTACAAATAATATCTTTTCTCAAAAAGTACGCGTTTCCGCATATTGAAACTTTATGTGTGTGCTTATAATAGTGTAACTTTTCTGTAAAAATACGTATCAACCCCCAACTCGATGGAAGTCAATGGAAAGCTAAGCCGCCACTAACTCTCGTTTGTTATAAAGCGTAACACACAACACGAATACAAATGTCCGGATCAAAGGTCACTACCGTTTCGTGTGGCAACAGTTATTTCTAGACTTAACACTAACTTCTCTAGTATCACAAAGCTCGGCGTCCAACCGACGACGGAAAATGTTTCCGAACTATATCAAATGCCGCACTAGTAGTTAATATTGTCGAATGCACTTATATACGGATTCAGAGTTAAACACAACTAAGTTCCTTCATTCGACACCGGAACTAAACGTCGCGCCAGAGTCAAAGTACGCCTCGTTGACCCGCCGATTAATCTAACTAGCCAACCAAACACAAAAGGGGCACTACGCGACTACAGAATTATAATGCTATCTTGGCAACTAACCGGGAGAAGCTCTCAAACAAGGAATGCGCGTTATGAATCCTAGACAGTATATTTACTCAACGCGCCTTCACTATTCCGCGTTCCCGAACAAGTTCACAGCGTGCTGTCCCAAGCACAGCTTGCAAGCAACTGGTTTTTGCGCTCGCGCGCTCTCGCCACGTTCGCCAGTGTTCAGGCGTGAACAACCCTGTATAAGAAGATTTATCAATTATGAATGTAATTTATAAAAATAAATTGTCCAATCAATCACTATTTGAAATGAAATGCAATTGCATTTATTTCTCAGCCACAATAGCATATACAGGGTTATTTTTCAGAGTATTCAAATTTTATATTTAAGTTCAAATATACAAAATAATGATATACCGTTATTGTAGTTTTTTATAATACGACTAAATAAGGCTTCTAATTTTATTTGAAATTATACCAAATTGATTTATGAGCAACAACTACGCGTACGCACGCTCCTCTATGTGCGATTCAATTCAAAACGTTTTTGCCGACCGATCGACCCTTACGAATGTGTTCGTGAGTAGTAAACTGGTAGGCAATATGAATGACAATAAGTTAAAATAATGCATTAACCACGTATTCTGAATTTAAAAGATAAAAAGGACAGAATGTTTGAGATTTTGTTTAATTAATTTTTTCACCATTCGCCTATATTACTTATTCTGAACCTTTTCTGCAAACTTGGGTGTGTACTAACAAACATAATAAAATATAGCGTGTGATGTTTTTGCGGCATACTGCAGCCTAAACAAGGCTATCCTTGTATCAGGACTCCAGTCGCTTGCGTTTTAATACTATAATACAATATGTAAAAAATGTGTCTCAACAATAAGGTTTTTAGGTATCGTGATATGATTATTTTCATGTAATTCTTTTCAATGTATTAATAGTAGAGTGAGTATTTGTATGTCTTACAAATAATTGTTCCGGCTGTGGATGTATGTCCGTCTCTAAATTATATATTATGTAAAACGCCGACATGACACAGAAGAAAATATTTTTTTTCTTAAGTATATAAGAGAGAGCGGCTCACCTTAAGTGACTATCGCCGCCTATGAACAACTGCAACACCAGGGGAATTGCAGGTGCCTTGCTTTCTTATTAAAAAAAAGAGTAGGCTCTTTCCTTGAAGAATATAGTGTGTAACATATATTTGTAATAGAAACATCTTATATCTTTGAAAATATAATCACGAAAATATTAATGTGTCCACAGATGAAGACGACAAACAAGTTTGTACGCCGCTGCTGAAAATCAAAGCAGAACGGGGAAAGCAACTTGAGACACTATGCCTAGATCTGAACGCAATCGGGAGCAACATCGACAGTGGCCACTACGATACAGTCGTACAGTTCGATGGTGATATGAACACCCTCTTCTCTACAGTCATAAGGGAACATGGGCGTTTATCTGTTATGGGGACTGCCGCTATCCAACTTAAGAAGGTACCTTTTGTTTATTAACATACTTCAAAATCCTCCTGCTGGAAGTTTTCAATTCGAGTGGTTTTTTTTTGTATGTAAGGCGATATCTTCGCAGACTGTGAACCAATTTTGATGATTCTTTTTTTACTAAATAGGCTATACTTTAAGAGTGGTTCCATATAAATTTGGACAAAAAAAATCACCCTAAAAGTAGCAAATAACTTCTTTTTTAGCAATTTGAAGTTAGTTTTTATTTTTTGTTAAAAGTTATTTTTTTTAAACGTTACCCCCACACTAGGAATTTCTCCTGTCTCGTGGAGGCAGTTTACAAACGTAAATTGCACAAGGACAAACATCCAGACCCGGAACAATTATTTGTAGGCCATACAAATACTTGTTCCGTGCGGGATACAAACCCGCGGCCCCCAGCGCAACAACTGATTGCTAAGCCACTGCGCCACGGAGCCGTCAATAACGTTATTATTATTTTATGTTGTTTGTATTATCATGATCGGCATTATTGAACATCATTAGGGATTGACTTTTTTCCAGAATCTGCTGTCTGTAGCTAGACTATAGAGAGTCCTGAAAGAAATACTGTGCCATTAATTCTGATAAAGTATAAAAATGAAAAAAGAAAATAAACCAATTTTTTATTTGCAGGCTTACAATACGGCAAAGTCTGATTTCGCCGAGCATTTGACGAAGATTTTGGGTCCACATGAATCATTACCAGCAGGATTCGTACAAAAGGCTAAAACTGGTTTGTATTTACGTATTTATCTCACTGTATATTTTTTAAAATAATTGTGTTGAAAATAAAAAAAGCACTAATAATGCGAACAATGTTAAATAAAGAGATATCGTGTGCAAAACACACCATAGTGGGAAATATATGTGACAGTGCCTTGATAGTGTGAAATATATCGTAGTTTCTTACCAAACCGTAGCGCGAATCAACGTTCGAAGCCGATCACAATACAAAACACATTATAGTACAAAACACTGGCTGACTCGAAATGACTTTAAAGGGTATTGTGTGGCTGCAAAGCGAATCATTTATAATTTAAGTCCACGATTTATTTATATCCGAACAATTTAATAGAAGAACCTCAAGGACCCGTTAAAATAGTAACGTTGTATTCTGTTTAATGTAATAATATAATATTAGAATAGAATATAATAAATTTTATCGCATATCCCAAACCATTGCAGTCAAAGAGAATATAATCACTACGTTTAATTGCAGTGTTGGCTTTACCACATAAAAAATTAGGTATAATGTATTGAGTTTTGGAAGTGGTGAACAGCCTATGACGTTTTGCATGTCTGTCTTCACTAATGTGGCATTGATAACGCCACCCTATATTACATATTTTTTATTGAAGATTGACTCTTTGCATAACATTATTGTGTTTTATTAAAATATTGTTTATTCACAGAGGAGGTGATCCTGTGCATCTGTGGGCTCCACGTGGAGGAAGGTCTAATGGTGCAGTGCGGTGGCAGCGGCTGCGGCGTGTGGCAGCACGCGCGTTGCATGAGCGTCGCCGACACCACCGCGCCGCACTACTGCCACAACTGCTCGCATCGCACCGTACGTACATACACGTGCACACCTACACACCGCGCCGCACTACTGCCACAACTGCTCGCATCGCACCGTACGTACATACACGTGCACACCTACACACCGCGCCGCACTACTGCCACAACTGCTCGCATCGCACCGTACGTACATACACGTGCACACCTACACACCGCGCCGCACTACTGCCACAACTGCTCGCATCGCACCGTACGTACATACACGTGCACACCTACACACCGCGTCGCACTACTGCCACAACTGCTCGCATCGCACCGTACGTACATACACGTGAACACCTACACACCGCGTCGCACTACTGCCACAACTGCTCGCATCGCACCGTACGTACATACACGTGCACACCTACACACCGCGCCGCACTACTGCCACAACTGCTCGCATCGCACCGTACGTACATACACGTGCACACCTACACACCGCGTCGCACTACTGCCACAACTGCTCGCATCGCACCGTACGTACATACACGTGCACACCTACACACCGCGTCGCACTACTGCCACAACTGCTCGCATCGCACCGTACGTACATACACGTGCACACCTACACACCGCGCCGCACTACTGCCACAACTGCTCGCATCGCACCGTACGTACATACACGTGCACACCTACACACCGCGTCGCACTACTGCCACAACTGCTCGCATCGCACCGTACGTACATACACGTGCACACCTACACACCGCGCCGCACTACTGCCACAACTGCTCGCATCGCACCGTACGTACATACACGTGCACACCTACACACCGCGCCGCACTACTGCCACAACTGCTCGCATCGCACCGTACGTACATACACGTGCACACCTACACACCGCGCCGCACTACTGCCACAACTGCTCGCATCGCACCGTACGTACATACACGTGCACACCTACACACCGCGTCGCACTACTGCCACAACTGCTCGCATCGCACCGTACGTACATACACGTGCACACCTACACACCGCGCCGCACTACTGCCACAACTGCTCGCATCGCACCGTACGTACATACACGTGCACACCTACACACCGCGCCGCACTACTGCCACAACTGCTCGCATCGCACCGTACGTACATACACGTGCACACCTACACACCGCGCCGCACTACTGCCACAACTGCTCGCATCGCACCGTACGTACATACACGTGCACACCTACACACCGCGTCGTACTACTGCCACAACTGCTCGCATCGCACCGTACGTACATACACGTGAACACCTACACACCGCGTCGCACTACTGCCACAACTGCTCGCATCGCACCGTACGTACATACACGTGCACACCTACACACCGCGCCGCACTACTGCCACAACTGCTCGCGTCGCACTACTGCCACAACTGCTCGCAGCGCTTCGTACGTACATATACATGCATGCACGCACTACTGCCACAACTATAAACAACATTCATTCTTTACCCGACTGATAAAGACTTAATATTCCGACTTGGCTGATAGATACGCTGACCACAATAGCATGGACTCTTTTTAGCATACGTATACGTACTTAATTGCTCTTATGTAATAAATTTTTATAATATCATTTTAGGTGGACCGAGAGATTCCTTTAGACGACTACACAGAGGAAGGCCACCAGTTTTACCTATCACTAATGCGTGGTGACCTACAAGTGAGGCAAGGCGATACCGTGTACGTCCTGCGAGATATACCGATTGACGATAAACATCCTGACGTCAGTCAGAAGAGTGGCGACAAAGCGGAATCACCAAAAACGAAGAGAGTTGATCGGAAAAAATTGAAAGGAATAACCAAAGGGAAGGATAAGGCTGATGATGGCAGTAACAAGGTACATAGTAATAACATAAAGCGTTACACGTGACGAAAACTTTATAATAAAAAATTACACATTATTTTTTATAAAATTGAAGTAACAAACATACAATCCACCTTATGGTAATTAGCTATTGCAGCCTATGGACATCCTGTAACTAACTTCAAATAAGGAAAGTTACAGATTAGTCGCCACTTTCAAGAACCAAGATAGAATCTCCATATAACTTTCAGTCCGGCACACCACAGGGTAGACACTGCTGCCTGGTGGTAAAAATAGGTGGTACCCTACTCATATGGGCTCCTAGGTAGATACGGACTTGTAATGTAGAAAAGGTCTTAACGAGAGACGAGGTCTTAATTAGACTGCTTCTTTATTGTAAACTTAACTCTAATTATATCTATTGGGGGGGCTACACGTCACTACAGACTCCTACTATAACATATGGTAATCAAGAAATTTGTACTGCCATCGCACACACTTCTTTTTACTACTTCTCTTATTAGTCAGAATTTCTCTAATAACTTCAAGACATCTTGATGAATCAGTTAATTATCCTCATCAGCCGATAACTAAAGGAATGCGAGCCCACAACAGCTTATCACAAGTCCACAGTTGAACATAGGCCTCGCCGTCGTTTCCACAAATTATGGTCTTAAGCCACCTGCACCATTGACTATCTGCATGTTTCATAAGGTCGTCAATCCAGTAGGATGCAACTGAACCCTGCGCTTAGCAGTTAGTGGTTACCAAAAACTTTTTTCCCTATCAGTTGTCGGTTCTTAGACTGTATATGGTCGGCCCATTACCACTTCAGCCTCCTGATCTTAAGGTCTATGTCATCAGTTACACATATTCTTCTACATATATTCTCATTACGCATTTTATCATGCATGGAAATTGCGAGCATAGCCTCATAGCTTCCTAATAGGGCCAGTAGTGAATAAAACGGAAAATTGCCGTAATGTCGACATGAAAAAATATTATTAGAAGTAAATCCTCTAGAAAATACACAGCCTATTTTTCATATACAAATATATTCCCTGGTATAAATACGAGGCTGTTGTACCGTCATCTCACAGAAAAAAAACTATAAATTCCGGATACATAACCGGTTTACATAATCTCACCTCTTACAGCTCTCCCGGGGTGAGATGAAATGTTGGATGAATGCATACAAAATATAGGTATTTGTAGTGTAGGCATGTACATGGACATAAAAAATCTATTACAAGCAAATACCCTAGGAAGTACACAGATTTTTTTCATATACAAATATATTCGCTGGTGGTGGTGGTATAATACGAGGTTATACAGTCACATTCGAATCTAAAGAGATGGAAGGAATACTTTGAAAGCGTGTTTAAGAGTGAAGAGTCGGCTGAAGTAAGTGTAATAGAAATTCCGGAAGAAGTGAAGAGAGGTAGGGAGATAAGTGTAGATGAAATAATGAAAGCAATGAAAAGCATGAAAGCAGGTAAGGCAGCCGGATATGATAGAATATCACTCGAGATGCTAAGGGCTGGAGAGTGTGTGGTTACAGGCCTGCTGTGCACCTTGTTTAATTTATGTTGGGAACTGAAGCGAGTACCGGAAGACTGGTGTAAAGCCGTTATAGTCCCAATATATAACGGAAGGGGCTCACAGCAGGACTGTAAAAACTACCGTGGTATCAGCTTGCTTAGCATTGTGGGTAAACTGTATGCTAAGGTGTTAATTGAAAGAGTTATGGAAGAAACTGATGGAAAAATTTGGGATGTGCAAGCTGGATTTAGAAAGGGGATGGGGTGTACGGACCAAGTCTTTTCCATGCGCATGATGACGGAGAAGTTTTTGGCCAAAAACCAGAAAGTTTTTTGAGGCTTATGACAGAGTGGACAGGAATGTGTTATGGCAAACACTGAACTCATTTGGGTTGAGCGCTGGTTTGATACAGGCATTGAGGTCCCTTTATAGGGGCTCTAGTGCTTGTATCAGGATCAACGGGGTCTACTCGGACTGGTTTGGCATACATAAAGGTGTCAGACAGGGATGTGTAGCTTCCCCGTGGCTGTTTAACCTATATATGGACATTTGTTTGCAAACTTTGAAAGTTGAAGAATGTGGGTTGAGAATAGGTGAGTTAACCGTCAAATGCCTTTTGTACGCCGATGATCAAGTCATATTTGCATCGTCGGCGGTCGAATTGCAAATGATGGTTACTCTAATGAACTTGTCATTGAAAGAAAGGGGTATGAAAGTGAACGCAAGTAAGACGAAAGTGATGGTTTTTGAAAGAGAAGAGAGTAAAACGTTATGCGAAATAAGAATAGAAGGGGAGTTGATTGAGCAAGTGGATGAGTTTGTATATTTGGGACGTTTATTTAGCAGGGATGGTAGATATGATAAGGATATAGAACGACGAGTGAATGCAGGAAATAGAGTGAATGGGGCTCTACACGCTATTATGAGGAGTCAGAATGTGTCAAATAAGGCACGTATGGCAATTCATAGTGCTGTGTTAGTCCCTACTCTAATGTATGGTAGTGAAAGTTGGGTCTGGCAGAAGAAGCATGAGAGTAGAATAAATGCTGTAGAAATGCGGTCCTTAAGGAGTATGCTAGGGCTGAATCTAGATGACAGGGTGAGAAATAGTGTGATAAGATAAAAGTGTGGTTTGCAAGATGACGTTGTGACCAGGATTAAAAAAGGAATGCTTCGGTGGTTTGGTCATGTAGAAAGAATGAAAGAGGAAAGAGTGACAAAGCAAATTTATGTTGCAGAAGTGAACGGCAGGGTCGGGAAGGGACGCCCTAGACGAAAGTTTATCGACCAAATCGGCGATACATTAAAAATGGGCCAGATTAGGAGTACCCTTAACCGACGAGCGTGTATGCGTAGGTATATGGATGTGGGGAAGCGAGAGAGGTGTGTCAGGATCGTGCCAAATGGAAGTTCGTAGTCTCTGCCTACCCCTCTGGGTGACAGGCGTGAGTGTTTATATATTATGTATGTATTATACAGTCATTTAACAGAAAAAACTATAAATTTTGTATGTTTTCATAATGTCACTTTTACAGCACTTCCGGGGTGAGATGAATGAACGCAAAACAGAACTAATTTTGCTTTGTTGTTTTCGGTAGGAGGGCTCGGTTCGCAAGCACACGTACCAAACGATCGGCGAGATTCCTGCGTCGGAGCTGGACATCTTCCGTGTGGAACGCATGTGGAAGCACAAGGACACGCAAGAGCGATATGTATATGGACATCACTACCTAAGGCCGCACGAGACCTTCCACGAGCCTACCAGAAAGTAAGTGTTGTCTGTTTTCTACGCAACATAGAACTTTGTGTATACATTTATCATATTATAATATATACATTTTTATTTTAAGGTGACACTAGTCGACATTATTTCCATAGAAATTTCGGAGGGGTTTTACTCCGCTGTTTGACAGTGTACATCCAAAGTTAAACATGATATCGTTTTGTCTCATTATTAAATTTGTCTGTACGGAAACAGAATAGGAAAATAAAATGTTATTAAAAAGTTACGAGCTATCAAAGATTCGTTTTTATTGCCAATTTTAACACAACTTTGGGCGTAAATTAGTAATAAAAGAAATGTAAAATTTCCAAAACAAAGTCGGTACCGACACAGCTCAATTATCGAACAATTCAATAAATTTTATTTGTAATTGATTTATGCAGTGGTTTTTTCATAAAACCCCTTCTTCCAAAGGCCTTTTCGTATTTTTTTACGCGCGCATGTTAGTATGAATTATCGTGCATCTCACTGAATAATGTTTCCCCCGGTGCGGTGCGGGAGGACGACGCTTACACACACATGCACGGGCGGTAACGCGCGCTTATTCGAGTTTTATTCGAAACGAAAAGTTTTGCTATTTTGTATTTTGGACGCCAAAGACAAAAGACGGCATGGAAATTCATATAATTGAAAGAGGTGATGCGTTTTGGACGACAAAAAAGTTTTAAAATATTCGTCTCTAATATAATATAATTATAAAAGTAAAAAAGTAAAGTATATACTATACTACTATATACGATTACTATTATATAAAATTGCAACAATTTCATTGGTGCCGACGGGGATCGAATTTTTTCATTTTTTAAAATAACGTTACCCCCACACTAGGATTTTCTCCTGTATCGTGGAGGCGGTTTACAAACATCCAGACCCGGAACAGTTATTTGTAGGCCATACAAATACTTGTTCCGTGCAGGATTCGAACCCGCGGCTCCCAGTGCAACAATTCATTGGTAAGCCACTGCGCCACGGAGCTGTCAAATAACCGTTATTCCGTTTATTAGTTACCGTTTATTCAGGTATTTCGTTCCCGTGGGATAATTTTCGAGTTACACACGTTCGAAGCCGAATTCTTGAGTGATCGCTGCATGACCACTCGGGGAAAACTAAACATAATAAAATAAGCAATCTATATTAGGTATATAGAGCCACAGCGCCTAATAATTTCGCGGTTTCACCCGCGTCATCACGTGTCCGAAATGCGTGGCATGACATGACACCTAGTTCAAGCATTTTATAATTGCAATCAAATATTTTATTTGATAGTAATGTATGGAAAAATTGTCATAATTAATGGAGTGCTTTTATTTTATCTGTAGGCATATTATGCGCGGTTTTTTTTTTCAGTTTTAAAGAAAAACGTACACGATACATGAAAAGTGTGTAGGCAAGAAATGATTCTTGATAAATTTGCTATCAACCTCTTATACTTATTAATAAATTAAACTTTCAAAATACCATAGCAACGTGAAATTAAAGAGTTTAGAAATAAAGATGTACCTAACTAATCATTGTTACGCTCACCCGGGAGATAGATAAAAGTACTCAAATAATTTTGAATTTATTTTAGCTACTAGCTGTTCTCCGCGACTTCGTCCGCGTTTAGTTTAGGGCGGTAATTTTGTTGCACGGACACCTAATAATTTTTCTAAAATTTAAGCAGTCTAAGTTACTTCCTATAACATGAGCTATCTACTAGTGAAAGTCCCGTCAAAATCGGACCAGCCGTTTTGGAAATTAACCGGAACAAACAGACTTACAGACATACAAAAATGTTAAAAATTGTGTTAATGTTATAAGTACCGTATATAATTTCATATGCAATTAGTAAAAAGTTGTTATTTTGACATTACAAACAGACACTTCAATTTTATTTATTTGTGTAGATATAAGTAGATAGATAATGATTGAACTAAAGGCTAACTTAACCTCGCTCATAGAAGCTTTCAATACTGGCTTCTCAGTTCGCACCGGGCTAGGGGTTATGCGTTGTTTGTGCGTCAAGCCAGGTACCTATTGAATTATTTTAATTTTACATTATCTCTTAAACTATGTACTATATTAACATGGTATAAAGATAGAGGTTTATCTTCATAAAATTGTCTTGATAATGAAGTAACTTTCGTTTGTAAGGATAAATATGCCATGCCTAATAATTAAATTTTCATTTCATATGGTATCGCGGACTTTTTTTATAAACGGAGTAAAGATCTATATTTTTCTATATATATTTATCATTTTGGGAGCGCTTTTTCTTATGACTTGCTTAACAAATATAGGCTAGCTGAGATTATAGCCTAATGCTATATAGCCTATACCATTCAACATGAATCTGGCTATAATATCCAAAAAGATTTTTCAAATCGGACTGGTAGTTCCAGAGATTAGCACGTTTAAACAAACAAAAACACTCTTCTGCTTTGTTATATTAGTATAGATGTTGCATCGTGTTCGTGTAACTTCGTTTTTGTCGAAACGGTTCGGAACGCCGTACGAACAAGACCTGCGTGAATACTAGTGTCGATATGCTCATCACTGGTACTATCTCTGTCGGGCACGATCAGTGGCGTAGCGTGCCTTCGAGGGGCCCTGTATCAAAATTTGTTGGGGGGCCCCAATGAAGAGTAAAGATTTCATAAAAGGAACAAAAACGCTTGCATTGAATTCAAATTATTATATATTGATTTTAAGTTATTCATCATCATCGTTACAGCCCTTCATAAGTCCAAGGAATGAAAAAACGAATAAAGGAATAAAAAACATATACATAAAAATGGTCTTCAGTTCTCTATGTACACATAAATTATCGTCAATTATCACGACAACGGCAAAAGTACTAATTCCACTAGTTCATCATCATCATCATCATCATAACAGCCCTTCATAAGTCCATTAAAGAGCATAGGCCTCACCCAAGGAATGCCACAAAGCACGGTCCTGAACCACCTGCATCCATCGACTTCCTGCATGTCTTACCAGGTCGTCACTCCAAATAGTGGGGGGACGCCCTACACTTCATCCGCCGGTACGAGGCCGCCACTCGAGAACCTTTTTCCCTATCGGTTGCCGGTTCTTCGAGCTATATGTCCGGCCCATGGCCACTTCAGCTTACTAATTCGTTGGGCCATGTCGGTGACTCTGGTTCTACTGCGCATATCCTCATTTCTAAGTTTATCACGCAGAGAAACTCCGAGCATAGCCCTCTCCATAGCTCGCTGAGCAACCTTGAGCTTCCTCATCCGGCCAGCAGTGAAGGACCACGTCTCAGTTCCGTATGTCATCACTGGCAACACGCACTGGTTGCACAATTTCGTTTTCAAGTTTTGAGGTATACCTGACTAGAAGATGTGCCGTTATTTCCCGAACGCTACCCAGTCGAGTCGAATCCCTCGATTGACCTCTCGGTCGAAGTTGGACTTACTTAGTCGGACTATTTGTCCCAGGTAAACATAAACGTCAACAACTTCGAGCTTAGAGCTACCAACAACTACCGACATAGGTGTGACATGGACATTAAACATGATCTTTGTTTTGTCCATGTTCATCTTAAGACCTATCCGTTGGGAAAAACTATTGAGGTCATTAAGCATAGTGCTTAGGTCCTCCAGCGATTCTGCCATAAGGACTATATCGTCGGCAAATCGAAGGTGAGTGATGTACTCGCCATTGATGTTAACACCGTATCCTTACCAGTCCAGAAGCTTGAAAACGTCTTCCAATGCAGCGGTGAAGAGTATCGGGGATATAACGTCACCCTGTCTTGCACCTCTCTGCAATTGGATAGGTTTCGTACTCTGGTTCTGTACTCGGATAGCCATCGTAGCCCTACTGTACAAGCACTTCAGCACTTCGATATACCGACAGTCAACTTGGCATCGCTGAAGGGACTGCAGCACCGCCCGAATTTCGACGTAATTTTGATTGAAAGTCTTTGGGCTTTCTCATAGTCCACATACGCCAGAAATAGTGGTAAATTGTACTCCTCGGACTTCTGTACAATTTGCCGAAGGGTATGTATGTGGTATATGGTGCTAAAGCCTTTTTGGAAACCGGCTTGTTCGGGAGTAATGACTCTCGAAAACAGCATGTAGACGCGGCTCAAAAGGGAACTCGGTCTGTAGTTCTTCAAGAGAGCGTTGTCACCTTTCCGGAGTAGTGCCACCATGGAGGACGGAATTAAAGAGCTTCTGAAGGACATCAAGTATCGGTTTTCCACCCGCTTTCAGAAGCTCCACTGTAATTCCATCCAGCCTGGGATCTTGCCGTTTTTAAGATGCTGGAGAGCCATTCTAATCTCGCTCAGACTGACGTCCGAGATATCATCGGAATAGTGTCGGATAAGACTCGCTCTTGGATCGTTACTCACACTTACGTGTGGCTCCAACGATGATGTGTACAGCTGCCAATAGAACCTCTCAATCTCACTCAAAACCTCAGGTGTCCCGGAAACGACGCTGCCATACTCGGTCTTCAGCTTCGACAGTTGGCTCTTTCTGGCAGACAGATCTCTTGCAAAGACTTGGGAGCCCTGGTTCTGCTCGATCTTTTCTTTAATACGAGCAGAATTAAAGTTGCACAAGTCCCGCCGCATGCATTTGGAGATCTGTATGTTCAGTTGCCTGTACGCTGTCAAATCTACTGAAGACTGCAGCTATATACCCCGTCTAAAAGCCATTGAGATTAGAGTGTGATCGGAGACTTTTTGTTTCTTCTGCGGCGGGTCTTGCAAAACTTAGCTCAGACCGCATGGACAGTTTCCACGAGCTTGTCATTCATATCGTCCATTGTATTGCAATCTTCTAGGCACTGAAAACGGTTTCGTAGCTCGAGCTGAAAGGTTTCTGGACTTTGGATTAGAGCACGAGAAGGACGGAGCGTTGACTTCATTAGACGTGACTTCTCCAACTTAACGTTTAGGTTCAGTGTGCCTCTCACCATTCGGTGATCGCTGCCGGTTTTCACCCTCGCGATCACTGAGACATCACTGAATAGTTGTCGTCTGGTCGTCATAATAAAGTTAATCTCATTTTTTGTCGAACCGTCGTGGCTCGACCAGGTCCACTTCCTGTGGGGCCGCTTCTGGAAGAAAGAGTTCATCATAAAGAGTCCTTCTTTCTCCATGAAGTTCGCCAGCTGCTGGCCCTTTGGGTTCCGTTGCCCTATTCCGAATTTCCCTACTTTCAGCTCACCGTTCTCTCTTGTGCCTAGTTTTGCGTTGAAGTCTCCCATTAACACCGTATAGTGGGTTTTGGAGGAATGCATTGTTCTAGAGATATCCTCATACATTTCTTCCACCTCCTCATCGGCGTGTACCGAGGTTGATGCGTAAACCTGTATAACCTTCAGCGATTACCGTTCGGTGATTCTGAGTATAAGGTCCGCAACCCTCGTCGACACACTCCCAATCTTTACAACGTTGTTAACGAGAGACTTGTGGACGATAAATCCGACACCTCCTTGGGACAGATGGTCGCCCTCCTGGTGATAGAACAAATTGCCGGATTCGAGGATTACCGTGACCTCCCCCTCTCTTCAGACTTCGGATAATCCTATGACATTCCAGTGCAACTTGTCTATCTCTTCTTCTAGCTCCAGGACCTTCTCGTCAGTCCTCAGGGTGCGTGCGTTATAAGTTGCCATGTCGAGTCGTCGTAGGTGGCAACAGAACCTCCACCGGAGACTCTTAGCACCCCCTGCCTCGCTGTTACCATGGTCGCCACCTTAGCCAGGAATAGCGGGGCTGCCGGGGACTGGGGGCCATCTCTTCGTTACTTTCATGGGGGTATATTGCCATAGTTGCCACGCTTGGCGAGCGGGTTGGCAAGCGCAGTTTTTTTATTGTTGTTTTGCTGTTATCAGAAAGATGCTGCTGCCCATCCTCTGCCTCAGTTTCCGTCTGTCGCCTTTTACGACACCCACGGGAAGATATGGGGTTGTGAGTATTCTTACCCGCCACTACACGGGCTTATGAGTTATTACTTACAATAAATACTCCTAGGAACTAAGCTAGCCAAACAATTTAATTTTCGTGCCTTTTGTTCGGCGAACATAGCTGAAGACGATTTCAGTTTTACTAAATTCTTTACTTCTTTAGAGAATAGTGATAGCCTTTCCTGTCCCATTAGAAGTCCTTGGAGTTTTTGCTTACACACGTTGGGGGCCCCTGTAGCCCGGGGGCCCCGTATCATTGATACGGCTGATACGGCGGTAGCTACGCCCCTGGGCACGATGCCAGGTGAGACAGCGTGCTTTTTGGCCGCGCCCACCAACGAGTTCGAGCCCGCGACTTGTGCCACCTTAATATATGTATATAATTTTTTAGACATTTGTAACTCTCCATTAACCGGTTCAGTGCGGGTGACACGCCAGCCGTGCCATCGAATACTTTTGTGTGTAGCGTATGACACGCGAGGCGTGTCTATTTTAAAAATCAAATTGCTTTTTTGGAAAATTTATGCAGAACAAAATATTCATTATTTTGCAAGTAGTTCATGCCTGCGGCTTCGTTTCTGGATATTTTGAAAAATTGAAATTTTTAGGAGTTGACAACCTTTTTTAACTTGTACATGGTACCGTTTTTACTTTATAGGTTTTTAAAACATGTTGTGAAAAAATACTCTAATAAGAAACAAATGAACAAATAATAGCACTCATTGCGATCGCTAACTAACTCAAGTTGTAAACAAGTTTCTAGAAAACAACTCTCCTGTTAAAAAAAAACAATGCCTTTATCTCTTTTGCTTAAAATGGTTGAAGTGCCGACTTATTACTATAATTTGGCCGAATGGACCTACGAAGCACCATGTGCTCTTGTGATATGGTATAAGGTTTATTTTTGCTTCAAACAGTTCGAAACCGTTCATGCATAAAAAAAGTTCCCTAATAAATAGTCTTTTGTCAATCCGCCGCCGTATAGCGCCGGCTTTTTTTTCTTTTTAAAAACACTTGTTTTGCTATTCTTACTAATTAGACGTTTTCAGATCGACTTTACTACATTTGTATAACATTAAATAATATTTAACATTTGTAAAAATCAATGAATGATATACCTTATTTTTTTTTTTTTCAAATTTAGGTTCTTCATTGTTTGATATTTACAAATGTTATTAATAAAAACCAAGGTTTCCAGGGTGATTTAGCTGTACCTACTTATATAAATTATTTTTTTATAACAACAAAAAATAGTACAAAAGGTTTGTAATCTCTTCATAAAAAAGTCACTTTCTCTCAATTTCAAAGAAAACGCGTAAAAAAACACGTGGTTACCCACTAAAAACAAGTATCCTTCTATTTGTAACTTATGTTTGATGTCAAATAAACTTAACTAGGTCTAAACAAGTAAAAAAAGCATGAACATTACTTTTACACATGGCGGATGGCACAATAGGCGTGTCATTTTTGTCTGTGGCGCTCGACACGCCAGGCGTGTCGTGAAATATTTGTTCGCCGCCACAGCTAAAAGTTGTCGAAAATTGGTGCCGCAACGAATCGGTTAAATTATTTTAAATCTCTGTAATATCAGTCATTTTGCAATTATTTATTCAATATCAAACAATTTCCAATTATTTGGTATTTAATTCATCAAGTAATTGATCAAGACTCCTCATCCAAATATTAATAATATCTTTCTCAATTCATTAATAGTTTTAAATTAAAATTCTAAACATTTACAAAATATTCAGTGTCAGCTATTACAATGTGTATTACCTAAAAATATCTCAGTACATTTTGAGGCAATCCTTTTAAAACTGGATTTTTTTTTAAATTGTTTTTTCTCTTTACAGGTTCTTCCCCAATGAGGTGATGCGGGTTCCATTGTATGAAGCAGTTCCTATAGAGCTGGTCATGTCACAGTGTTGGGTTATGGACCTTAACACTTATTGCAAGGTATATACATGTTATAATGATTCTTTATTATTGTCATTTTAAACCTGTTTGAACAATTACATAAATATATACTTTAAAAAGTCCCGTGTAGTGGCGGACAAGAATACCCACTACCCCATATCTTCCCGTGGGTGTCGTAAGGGGCGACAGAGGGAAAGTGAGGCAGAAGATGGGCAGCAGCATCTCTCTGATAACAGCAAAATAACAATAAAAAAACTTCGGTTGCCAACTAGCTCGCCAAACGTGGCAAATATGACAATATATCCCCCATAGTAAAAGTTACGAAGAGACGGCACCCAGTCCCCGGCGGCCCGCTATTCCTAGCTAAGGTGGCGACCATAGTAACGGCGAGGTATGGGGTGCTAAGAATCTCCGGCTAAGGTTCGGTTGCCACTTAAGATGACTTGACCTGGCAACATACAACGCATGCACCCTGAGGACTGACGAGAAGATCTTGAAGCTGGAAGAAGAGATGGACAAGTTGAGCTGGAATGTTACAGGATTATCCGAGGTCCGAAGAGAGGGGGAGGACACGGTAATCCTTGAATCCGGCAACTTCTATCACCGGGAGAGCGACCATCTGTCCCAAGGAGATGTTGGATTTATCGTCCATAAGTCTCCCGTTAATAACGTTATAAAGATTGAGAGTGTGTCGACGAGAGTTGCGTACCTTATACTCAGAATCACCAAACGGTGTTCGTTGAAGGTCATACAGGTTTACGCACCAACCTCGGCACATCCCAATGAGGAGGTGGAAGAAATGTATGAGGATATATCTAGAGCATTCCTCCAAAACGCACTATACGATATTAATGGGAGACTTCAACGCAAAACTGGGCACAAGAGAGAATGGTTAGCTGAAGGTAGGGAAATTTGGAATAGGGCAACAAAACCCAAGGGGCCAGAAGTTGGCCGACTTCATGGAGAAAGAGGGACACTTTATGATGAACTCTTTCTTCCAGAAGCGGCCCCACAGAAAGTGGACCTGGTCTAGCCCCGACGGTTCGACAAAAAATGAGATTGACTTCATCATGACGACCAACTGTTCAGTGATGTCTCGCGAGGGTGAAAACTGGTAGCGATCACCGAATGGTAAGAGCTACGCTGAACCTAAACGTTAAGTTGCAGAGATCACGTCTAATGAAAGCAACGCTCCGTCCCCTTCGTGCTCTAATCCAAAGTCCTGAAAACTTTCAGCTCGAGTTACAAAACCGTTTTCAGTACCTAGAAGATTTCAATACAGTGGATGATATGATTGACAAGCTCGTGGAAACTGGTCGGAGCTAAGTTCTTCAAAACCGCAGAAAAACACAAAAACTACGATCACACTGTTAATCTCATGGCTGTTAGACGGGAGATGAAGCTGCAGTCTTCAACAGATTTGACAGTATACAGGCAACTGAACAGACAGATCTCCAAATGGATGCGGCGAGACTTACGCAACTTTAATGCAGTTCGTATTGAAAAAGTGATCGAGCGGAACCAGAGCTCCAAAGTCTTTGCCAGAGATCTGTCTGCCAGAAAGAGCAAACTGTCGGAGCTGAAGACCGAATGTGGCAGCAGTTTCCGGCACAACTGAGATTTTGAGTGAGATTGAGAGGTTCTATGGGCAGCTTTACACATCATTGTTGAAGCCACACGCAAGTATGAGTAATGATCCGAGAGCAAGTCTTATCCGACACTATTCCGATAATATCCCGGACGTCAGTCTGAGTGAGATCAGAGTGGCTCATCAGCACCTTAAAAACGGCAAGGCCCCACGTGAGGATGGAATTACAGCGGAGCTACTGAAAGCGGGTGGAAAATCAGTACTTTAGTCCTTCAGAAGTTCTTTGATTCCGTCCTCCATATATCGAAGTGCTGAAGTGTTTGTACATTAGGGTTATGATGGCTATCACATTGCAAACCAGTGTACGAAACCTATACAACTGCAGAGAGGTGTAATACAGGGTAACGATATATCCCCGAAACTCCTCACCGCTGCATTGAAAGGCGTTCTCAAGCTGAAAAGGTTAAGGTATTAACATCAATGGCGAGTACATCACTCACCTTCGATTTGCCGACGATATAGTCCTTATGGCATAATCGCTGGAGGACCTAAGCACTATGCTCAATGATCTCAATAGTGTCTCCCAACGGATAGGTCTTAAGATGAACATGGACAAAACAAAGATCATGTTTAACGTCCATGTCACACCTATGCCGGTAGTTGTTGGGAGCACTAAGTTCGAAGTTGTTGACGAGTATGTTTACCTGGGACAAATAGTCCGACTAGGTAAGTCCAACTTCAACCGAGAGGTCAATCGACGGATTCAATTCGGCCGGGCAGCGTTCGGGAAACTACGACACATCTTCTCGTTAGACATACCTCAAAATCTGAAAACGTAATTGTACAACCAGCGCATGTTGCCAGTGACGACTTACAGATCTGAGACGTGGTCCTTCACTGCTGGCCGTATGAGGAAGCTCAGGGTCGCTCAGCGAGCTATGAAGAGAGCTATGCTCGGGGGTTCTCTGCATGATAAACTTAGAAATGAGTATATCCGCAGTAGAACCAGAGTAACCAACATAGCCCAATGGATTAGTAAGCTAAAATGGCAGTGGGTCGGCCATATAACTCGAAGAACCGACAACCGATTGGGAAGAAAGGTTCTCGAGTGGCAGCCTCGTACCGGTAGACGAAGTGTAGGGCGACCCCCCACTAGATAGAGTGACGACCTGGTAAGACATGCAGGAAGTGGATGGATGCAGGTGGTTCAGGACCGTGCTTTGTGGCATTCTTTGGGGTAGGCCTATGTTCAGCAGTGGACTTATGAAAGGCTGTAAGGATACTTCAAAGAATCATAAATATGCTCCGTTAAATTAAGGTCTATTAATTATTGTTTATTGTATAAAGTAAAATCTTAGTGTATGGTTAACTTGGGTATGTCTTGCTCGCTTTAAGGACTTTGCTTGCGGCGTCATCCATTTCCTTGTAAATTATGGTATCACTTACCATTTGTATTTTACTATATATTAATCTTTAAAGTTATGAACATTATTGTTCATAAAATCCATCATAAAATATTTCTTGCTCTTACTACGTTATTTTCTTTTTCGTATATCACAGCGACTGTACTGTTTTTGCAGTAGCTACATTGCTCCTTAACCACTACCTAAGTATGCGCTAAGTGACTGAACAGGCAATGTAAATATCATAAATCGATACTCTATTTATGTGGATGCATCGCGTAGTACGACTGCTGTATCGCGACGAGATAGTGATGTGCTTCCACTAACATAGACTATCTATAGCTAAAGGAGTAAGTAGTATGGTGCGTGGTAAATGCACGCTCTGTTTGTAGGCATAAGGTTCATAATTGATTGTTTAGTACTTTCTGATTTATACATTGCGAGTTTGTGTGCGACTGTGTATCTATTGCTTTTACTGATCTGGATGTGTAGTAGTTGGCGCGTGGTAAGGGCAAACTGGAGACTGCAGGTTCCGATACATTTTCAACTATCGGGCATATCTCCTTATTTGTTATACATATAATAATACAAAAGCTTGTGGTTTTCCCCGTCAAAACCCCCTATGAAATATTGCATTGGAAAAGCAAGATAAAACTAGTTGAGACTATCCTATAAATTTATCTTTCATTAGTTGTTGTGAACCAAATATATTACAAACATAATATTAGCGCCATATATCCTTACCATTTGTAAAGCAACATCTATGGTTCTCTTTCCTTTCATAAACTACTTACCTAAGCGGAACAAAGAGTTCACACAGAGAACCATAGATGGCGCTACATCTGTGCTGCTTCCTTTAGCGACAGAGTCGAAGGAGCGGCCATTACATTACATTATCACATTACAATTAAAAAGGTTGTCACGAAGGTGCGTGAGAAAATATAACAAATCAAAAACGTCTCCAGTGTTTCCTTCATAACAAACTACCTAACATTAGTCTAAAATTGGTGTATAATCTTAACCTCTTTTGCGGACGGTGACAGCTTCCTGAATAATTTCAAAATTTATGAATTGAACAATAGATTGGTAGATAACGACTCGATAGCACAATGGCTGTAAATATGTTCCAGGTCCGGGGAATTTTTCCCACGCAACTCCTTATGTACCTATGTAAAACGTGTCCACGGCACAGGAGAAATTCTAATGTTATTTATGTTTTGCTCGCAGGGCCGGCCAGTGGGCGCTTCCGAACAACATGTGTACATCTGCGAACTTCGCGTGGACCGCACTGCACGCCTTTTTACCAAGGTGTCGCGTCCCAAGTACCCCGTGTGCACGAAGCCATACGCCTTCGATCACTTCCCACAACGCCTCAAGATAACGCGCACGTACGCAGTGAGTATCTAAACATGGACAATTTCAAGGCTGGACTTGGTATTGTCATCGGGATCAAACCTCCATGGCCCCACAGCACGAAATATTTTGTTTAAAATGTTGTGTAGTTAGTATTATGTAGAATATAAAGGCAAAGCAGTCTGGCAAAGTTGTCGTGTTTATCATTAAAAGACAAAAAAGTTTTCAAAAGAAATGTAATGTATGTCCTAACTTTCAAAGTAATGACTTACAATATGTAGGTCCGCCATATGTGTAATATTATTTTTTGTGCATACTTATGTCTTAGCAATAAGATCAGATGCAGC
Source organism: Parnassius glacialis (assembly GCA_033319125.1). Classification (NCBI taxonomy): domain Eukaryota; kingdom Metazoa; phylum Arthropoda; class Insecta; order Lepidoptera; family Papilionidae; genus Parnassius; species Parnassius glacialis. Next base: position 32,323,942 of record JAVANC010000028.1, on the reverse strand, counting down.
CATGCTGTGGCATCAGAGACATGGTGACAAAGTCGTATACAGTAGCACAGTTCCCAATTTCAGTTCTAGAAATTAGATCAGTGTGTTAGAAACAGAAAAATTAACCTGGCGGTCCTTGACCAGTATATATTATCTGTGTATTGATCCTCCATAGTGCCTGTGGAGGATCAATATGATATGGATATAATCAAAATAAATTATTACTTTTACAGCCACATGAAGTTTCACCGGAATACTTAAAGGGTAGAGCTGCTAAGAGCGCAGCGCCTAATGACAAGGCAAATAAAAGTTTACAAGAAGTAAAGAAGAAGTCCGTGAGCGTACCTGTCACAGTGGGTGTAAAGGTAAACAATTTTGATTTTGATTTTTCAGAATTTGACTTGAAAAACTGTAATGAAACTATTAATTAAAATTATGAAATATATAAAATTTATTTAAATTACATTATTATATTGAATAAAACTCAATATAATAATTTATTTTATTTTAAGTTTTAATTATTATAATTAGCTTTTGTTCAACCCTGTATTGAATGGACTAACTTAATTATTGCAATGGGTAACCATGGTGGTCTGTAACTTTTTCATAAACATCGTTATAACTGTCAGACTGTCACACAATGAAATCAAGCAATTTGGTACTTGTTTTGCTTGATCACTAGTAAAATAGGGTGTCTAACGATTCTCGTTTACGGTTTTGGTTTGGTATCAGACCTCTAAATACCTGTTTCTTATCGGAATATTTTTTCCATACATGATTGGATATTACATTTTATAACGGTAATTGTTGTCAGGCGTCATGTTCGTCGACGGAGTTGCAGTCATCAGAGCGTCGCGAGCGTCAAAAAGAGCGTGTGAACGACATCGCGCGGCGGCTGCTGGGTGCGGGCGCGGGCGCGGGCGCGGGGAGGGGCGCGCTGGACGCGTCCTACCTGCTGGCGCGCACTGCGCCCTCTGCGCCCGCACCCCGCCCCTCGCGCCGCCCTCGCCGCCCTCCACCTCGCACTTCCTGACGCTGCCGCACCTGCCACGCATAGAATAGCCACCTCGCCGCCACAATAATCTGTACTCACACCGTTTGACCCACCCCAGTTGACTGTGGATTTACTTGTGAACATACTGTGGATGTCTCCCAGATTAGATATGTTTTGGTTATTTGGATCCGAGAGTGTTGTGAACCCATATTGAGAATATTGTGAATCTGTATTTAAGAAGATCATTAACTACTATGGATGTTGTGTTTTACTATGTTACAAATATGGGAAAGCTTTGGAATAATGTTGAGTAAACTGAAAATGTATTATATCAGAAACGTATGGACCTTTATTTAAGGATGCTATGTAAGCATATTGTGGACCCACATGTAATAACTCTGTGGACTCCCATCTGATTACTATAGGTTCACCAACGTATGAATCATTGGACCTCTAAAGAGCGTGCAGACCTGAAACTGAGTATGCCGCATCTGAGAACATTTTAAATGTCTTTGTCTACATTATTTGAAGTCTGAGCACACTCAACAACTGATGTTATGATCAATAAAAGTCCACTCGTAAAACAGTCTTGTCCATATTGAGAAACATACAATGCATCAGTTACATGCTGACACGCAGAATGAAAAATATCAACTTTTAGTATTTTACAAGTATTCTTAAATAAGGCATGGGTGAACTTGGTTTAAATTGTATTAGAATGACAAATGCATTAAAAAAATATCAATCCATGACCTGGAAAGGCATACATACCATGCTTAACGTACTAGTATTTGGCCTAGATAAATACCGATCCAATATTTGCCACTGTGACATAAAAAAAACCTGTCAATGGAAAACTTTGATGCAATCTAATACTAATTACTTCTTGAATAATTATTATATTCGTGAATTATCATAGAAAAATCATGGAGGAAAAGGGGCACATCTACCAAATATACGGAATGGTTATTTCACTTTCAATATATACCGACAAAATTTAACGTGCTTTCTTTTTATAATTAAAATCCAATTACTGAGGGTGGATCAATCTTACTTTGTTCCCAACTTAAAATCACTTTTCTAGTATGTGTTAAAATTTTCATGCAATTATAATGCACAAGAGAGTATATTACATTGTATCACCTAACACTTAGCAGTAATTTGTATATTGAATCGTAAATATATATGGCATTTTCATAAATCGGTGAGAATCCAATAAATCTTTAGAAGAGGGAAATGGAAATTTCAAGTGGCAGGTAAATAGCGGCTTTATAAATAAGAATAAATAACCGTATTTAAACCAAACCTAATTTATACTGTTTCATCAAGAACGGTTTATTGACAACTATTCAATCACATATCAGTCATTTGATATTTGTGGTTGTTGATGAAAATATTTAGTTAGAATTGTGGTGAACTTTGTTAGTATAGAATAATAAGACAACTGTACAAGCACCTTAATATAAGATATAAACTAAAACACCATCTTTTTCATGTTGTATTATTAATTTATAAATAAAATGTATAGCATGTCCCAACGGGCATAAAATAATTGGTAAGTGTGTTAAGAAATCAGCATGTTATTGAGTTGCTGATAACATTATTTATTACAAGCTATTTTATTTAAACGGCAGAGAAGTAAATATTATGAATAATTTAAAGTAATCTTTAAATTACCTAACTGTTGTAACATTTAACTTTAAGTAAAGTCTATTAATTTATAATAATCAATTTTATTGCTTTAAAATGAAGATATTTTTAATCTTCTAAAAATAATTGTACTTGCTTTAGAAAACAGTTATATACAGTAAATTTATAGTATTTATTACATTCCTCTAACATTTATGGTTTGAGACAATAAAATGGAGCAGATCGGATGCATATGGTACATGGAGTATAGATCATTGTATGGAATCTCGCCTAATTTGTAAATACACCTAACATCATAATGTGATGATAAATTATAATATTTTTGTAATATAAATAATTAAACTCTTGTCTGACTAAACATGTTTGATTGTGACATTAGATTATATTACATTGTCGTTTATTATTTATTTTCCATTTTTTTTTTACTTAGTATTGACAATTTCTCAGTCGTATTTACAATTGTAATCTCAAGATTATAAGTATCAAATTAAGTCTTGTGTGCTTGAGCTGTTTTATACAACAGCAAAATTATTTAAGTTATATTTTTATGTAGGTTAGTTAATATTGTTAAAACTTAACGATAATTTTGATAGACTAATGAAATTATATAACGACTACTGGTGCGAACTGATGTTAAGCATTGAAAAGTTTTAATAGGGTTAGACACGGTCAAGTTGTTTGGAGGTTGTTAATATAATAATATTAGATTTGGATAATTATGTCACTTAATTATCTTCCAGTAGGCGTAATTTATACTGGATAATGTTAGTTTCAAGACGTCTGGTCATTATGATATCCCGCTATATGTGGGATAGAGGTTCTACGGTCATGCCTTATATCATGTACTAAAAATCTCTCTATATTTTTTATGTGTTATATAAGCTGTACATATTATAGATGTAAGGTGATTGGTTGTTTTAATTTAATTAAAAAATATATATTCTGGTTACTGTATGGAAGTTCAACATATAAGTTTTCCTGCTGTTTACATTGTCACTGCACGCCGCCGTGCTATTATTTTTGCTAGCCTTGATAATTGTGATTACTGAGAACAAATTGTTTTTGTTTCTAATTTATTTGTAAAAATTACTCTTAGTTTTAAACATTATTCTTAGTAAGTCGATAAAGACTTTTTTCTTTTTATATTATTATGTACTGGTGACATTTTGATTTTATTTTGTACTATTGCTTTTCTGTGCAAATACGCTTTTTGCAAATAATATCTCTAAACAGTGGAACGAGCTAAATAGATAAAGATAAATTGATCCCAAAATTTAGTACAAAAGTCCACCGAAATAATGTCTAGACATTTAGTCGTCTTTTCATAATCTCAGTTATTATCATCAACCTTTTACACTTTTTTTTAGAAAGTTTAGTAGAAATCAGTTTTAGACAATTCATAGATAATGTTGTTGACTATTGTACAGTATAATTATGGACCCGAAGTTTTTAATAAAAACACGTCTACAGTACTTTTATGTTCGCTTGCACAAATCAGCACTGTGAAAGGTTTGCCTTGTAGATAGACGAATAATGACACAATGCACACATTGTGATTAAAATATCGACATAATAGTTTTATTAGCGAATCTGACACTTTGTGGTATTTCTTATTATATTACGTACTTAATTAGAGAAACAATAGATTATATACAATAGACATTAACATAATCAAAGTAGAACTTTTTCATTGCTCTATGCCTCATTATAATATATACCTGTTTGATGTCGTTGGAATAGCTGATGCACAGTATTAGATAAATATTTTGGGATCAAAATTTTATAATTCATTTAGCGATTGGCAACAAAAATAAAATACATTGTTAATATTTTGTATTCACTTGAATTTTACACAGTCCAATGTAATCAAAACGTGATCTAACTGTTTAGTTATTTTACATAAATCAAATTTATGATGACCTTGTGTAACAATAATTTAATAAGATGCGTGGGTGATAATAATAAGTTTCTACTTTTTCATCATTGCTATCTACCTTCTGTGACTTTATTAACAATCTTATTTAAGTTTTATCTTGTACTTCAGTTAGATAGATCTTTCTATGACTTATTTTTTGTCCCGTTTACTATAAATAACAGAGTTAACATGACCGTACATAAGTTGCTACTTAATTTATTCCATCATAATATATTTAATACAATCCTAAATTGTAAAAATATAAAAATGTTCTTGGACTGTGGTTCAAGTGACTCACCGAAACGTAGCTCATTTGTAATATTCTGTTAACGTTTTGATATATTGAGCAGCTTTATTATTGTATCTATGTAGGTCTTCGTTTAAGATGCCATTTGTTGTAACTCATGTTTTAATATTAAATTAAAATCTGATTTATTATTCTTTTATTCATATCCCACCTCTCTAAATCAATAAAGGTCATAATAAGTCGAGTCGATAAGTTTGGACAGCTAAGTTAGATGTGAGATAGTTTTTTTTTTCGGTAGAATCACCGACCTCTATATATACAAGTACGCTGAACTGGCTATGGCATACAAAATGCTTATGCCGATTTGAAATGCCCTCGTCCGTACCGGGAACTAAAATTGACACAATATGCAAGTCTGTTGTATTATTTAAATCGTATCTCTGTATTTTGAATTTTTAAACTAAAAAATGAAAGTATTTCATGTGGTTTGATTGTAAGTACATAATAAGAATTATTTTTAGTAATAACGAGTGTGCCTAATATGTAAAACTAGTTACCAAAAGGAAAGTGGGATAACATTCCACAAGTAAGTAAATATTTGATAACATAGGTACTTAAAAATTTGTTACTAATCTTACTATTGTAATTACCAACATGTTTGGCTTTACATTACTGAGTTTTGATAAGACAAAATTCAATAGGGTTGTCGAGTTCCTCGTCTATAATACTTATCGATGTTCTAATCTACCCATATCTCTTCACAACCAAAGTCACCGACAACAGATATATAAAGATACAATAGACTAAAATTATGGCTAAAAAGCACAAACATTGTGAATTGGTGTCCGAAACAAAATTATTATCTTTGTTCTAAACACTTCACAGACGACTGTTTTATTGGACATGAGAAACGCACCACTGGAAAAGTGCAATATACCCACAATATTTTCTGGTAGTACTAGTACCAGTGAGTATAAAGGTATTGATTATTATTTGGAATGATTTTTATTTCTTCTCTCCTTATTTTCCCCCAGACTCAAGGGCGATAGTTAAGTGTACCATCGCCTGATTATGACCTTGTATTTACAAGACGTAAGTTTGTTAAATCTGTATAATTATTATGACCAATTTATTGTATCAAGGGAATTATTGGAACTGCAAATTTATTAATCTCCTTAGTGAGTTTAGGTGAGAAATAACTCTTCCCTAAATGGATCCCTACCACGACAAAGCGGGAACCCGTTCAGGGAGGTTTTCCTGGTTCCATGGCCTCTACATATCGGGCTCGGGATGTCGGGGAGTGAAGTCCTCAACTAAGGAGGTGTCCTAACATCATGGGGTTTTAGTAGGTGCAAGTCCAACATAATCCGTTCTTGCCCCCGCAATGCAGGTATGCGTAAGCATTTTCTCATTTGAAACCCGGAACAAAATCCGTTCTGTAACGAATAAAATCGTAGATAGATCAACGCACCGTCGACTCTTGTTTTATATGAGGTTAAAACTTGCATCTTGTATTAATTGATGCATTTATTTATTGTATGGCATTATATTAATATGATACATAAATAGAATGGATGTTACGGGTAGGTCTGGGTATAGAATTCTTATCGATATATGCGATATATTTTTTCACACTGTCTTATCTCTCTATTATTAGTTCCGTGGACGTTCACTTCTGCTGTCAGCGGCAAAATGGTGAAAATCAAATCACCTCATTATGCCACGGTGTATAACCAAATATAGAGGTTAGTGGGTAGAATAGTGTCCTGTGGCATTTTGTCTATGGTTATGGTAAATTTTCTTGAAAAGTGCCGTTGAGTCACAGACTAATAAGCTTACATGCGTTGAGTGAAAAAGAATTACCTCCCCTAAGACAGGGATAGCGAACCTTTATGTATCAACGTGCCATTTTTCTAAAGAAATGTTTAATAAGGCCATAGACGTGCCGTAAAATAATTTTGACTGCGTGATTACCGCCACCCAAATACTCCGTAGCGTGTGATAGGTGGCGTTCCCAAATTATTGAGTCGCGTGCCATTGGTTCGCCATCCCTGGCCTATAAGATAAATAATTCTGTGTCTATGTATACCGCGGCCTTGCATTTGGGCAACTACTTGCATTTACCTAAGATTTCTGGTTATTTTTTTATAAAGCCTATAAAAAGTTATTGTTTTAAACCCCTGACAATATTACCTATTTATTGACCTATAAGACTTTGTTCTTATTTGATTCTTAAGTAAAAAAAACAATGAAAGCAATAAAAGATTTGTAATTTTTTACCGTTAAAGTTAATAACCGTAATTAATAACAGTAAAAGTTAATTACCGTTAAAGTAATTGGAAAAAAGCTAAGTTATTGGTTGTACAATTAAACTGTAATATATTATGATACATTGTAACTTGTAGAAAAATACGATGATAACGATTAATCAGAAGACTACCCAAACGCGCACTACAAAACTACTCTCATTGAATATTTTTTAACTATATATATTTGGTTCGCATCGCATCTGGTTAAATTAAACTATGGGTTTATTTTTAAAAAAAGTCTTACTATTCAAAAAAATACAGTAAGAAATAAAGAGTGATATAGTTATATTTACAACAAAAAGCCCTTCATTCTTATTGCTGCTGTACACGCTCGTCGAGACACCACGAGCAAGGCCGAGTCCGAGTCGAGTATGTTTTCGTACCTTTCCTTCACTCTTTTTTTTGTTTACCTTTGCCTCATCCAGCAGAGTTCATCATTTATGTAAAAGAACAACTGTCAAGTCCTAGTCTTCATTATGGTGCCCTCGTCGCGTCTCGCGGCTCTCGTTTGCTCTCGGAAGCGTGTCGATGATGAATCACATGATGAAAACGAGAGCGCACCCGTACACACTCGTTCGTTTAGTTCGAATCTTCTATCTTCTATATTATAATAAAACTCTAACATGACGTCTGTCTGAACACGCATCACGCAAAAATCTGTGAACCGATTTGGATGGAGCTTGCATGGACAGATAGCTGATGTTATAAGGAGTAACTAAGGCTACTTTTATTTTAGGAAAGTAATTAGGGTTCCGCGCATAAAAATTCAAACCCCTGAAATCCAATCGCGAAAAATTCCACACGGGCGAAGTCGCGGGGAACAGCTAGTATTCAAATATAAGAAAAAATTTTTTACGTATTCATCCGTAATTTCACGCTATCTTTCAATATTTTTTCTAAACAAAATACGTGGTAGAGCTAGTCGGTTGGACCGGAAAAGCTCTCACATAATACCAACGTAAAATAGAAGCTTAATGATGCTGTGTTTCGTATATGGTGAGTGTAGACAAACGGAGTCCCTTTTCACTGGAAACGAGGCATTCCATCTTAGTCTTCAGGGGTGACAACGCATCTGCTTTTTGATTCTTATTCGAGGATAAATAAAGATATCTATGGGCCACACAGTATTCACTTACCATCAGGTGGACTGTGTGCTCCTTTGTTACTCTATAAAATAATTCCATTGGTATGAAAGTATTATAAATATTACAAACATTATTTTAAGACTTGTTCGAGAATTCTTTAACAGGAATAATACCACTTGATTTATCAGACTTTTGTTTTTCTCCCTCTTTCGCTTTGTAATTGATGTTTTGTATAATATGTATTTTAATATGCATCATGTTATTTTAAGTTTATTTTAAGTCAAAGTCGAAGCGACTCTTTAGGTTTTAAATCATAAATTGCTCTTATGGCCCTCTTCTGTAAAACAAATATAATGTCAGTGTCAGCTGCGTATAACTGTAACCAAATAGCAAAATACTATACGACATCAGCTGTTTCAACACTGGTTAGACCTCTAATCTTTTTAACAGCATATGCTGCAGAACTAAGTCTGCTTGCTAGTTTTGATATATGGGGGCTCCATTGAAGCTTCGCGTCTAGTGTGATTCCAAGAAAAATGGTGGTATCTACAAGACTCAGTTTCTCCCCATTTAAAATTACATTAGTATTTAATTGTTTGACATTTGGAGTCATGAATTTCATATATTTCGTTTTAGTGCCATTTAAATGCAAATTATTAACATGGAACCAATTTACTAATTTAGATATAGCATTATTTACTTCGTTATATTTTAGTAATTGTCGACTTAATTTGAAAATTAAAGAAGTGTCATCTGCAAATAATACTATATCATGGTTATCCCTTACTATCCCTCACACGACTGTTATAAACAAACTGAAAATGAGACATTCTCTACGGAAAGTGGATCGACCAACTATCTTGACCCTACAAGAAGAGTTTGTATTATCTAGATGGATTAACGCTAACGCTAAAAATTTTTGTTTATTGGAAACAGTTAGCCATTAAGAGAGCACATCTTTAACTGATTTTGGACCTGATAGTCCAGGTCCAAAATCAGTTAAAGATGTGCTCTCTTAATGGCTAACTGTTTCCAATAAACAAAAATTTTTAGCGTTTAAAATTTTTAATCCAACAGCCAGAAGAAAAGGAAGTTACCCTACTCCCACTTGGATTTTTTATAGGATAAGCCAAGCACCTAAACAACTATATCCCTGGGAAAATCAAAAACATTGATGGATGTAACACTGAAGTCAGTACCATGATGTTATCATCTCCCACCATTTTCAAATAGCTGGAAAAAGAAGATTATATTGTATAACCGTGACAGCATCATTGGAGTTATAAAAGCACCTGTTTCTATAAATACCAGAGGTTTTTACAAGGTTGAAGACATGGCCAAATTTTTGCAATGAATCCTACTAATATTATAAACGTGACAGTTTGTGAGGATGTATGGATGTTTGTTACTCTTTCACGCAAAAACTACTGAACGCATTTTAATGAAACATTACAATAATATAGTTCATACATTAGAATAACACATAAGCTATAATTCATAAAAATGTTTTGTAAATTGACCAAAATATAACAATAAATGTGTAAGTCTTAAGAAAATCTGTCGTCTGCGAGCTATTTTGGCATGAACACGCATCACGCAAAAACCTGTGAACCGATTTAGATGGGACTTTCACTTGCAGATAGCTGATATTATAAGGAGTAACTTAGGCTACTTTTATTTTAAGGTTCCGCGCAAAAAATTACACGCGGGCGAAATCGCGGCGAACATCTAGCTTTCTAGTTCTGTTGGTAATTTTACGGTTTCTAGATAAGATTTTGTCTAAATCGCCTACCTCAATGTGATGAGACTGATGTATTTAATTCAAAGTATGTGAGAGGTGATATTGATAATTTATGTGCAAAGCTATTTTTCTATTGTAGTTAGTTAATAAGCGTTGTTAACGTCAATGTTCTAATTTTCATGTTTGTCTTCTAATTAGTTACCTTCGACTGTGCCATTAAAATAGTAGTCTAGATAAACTTTTAGTCATCATATGAAAGTCAATTTGTGTAAAAAAAATTTTTTTAGTTTCAATTAGCTACGTTTTCTTGATAAGTTTTTCAGTGGTCAACTATTGGCGCAAAAGTGGTCATTTATTGGAGCGCACTGGTCAACTTAGGCACATTTCCGTTTTTCGTATACTCGTAATTAATGAAATCTATAAAAAACTTAAATATTTGGATAGAAATAATTTATCTATATTGCAACATTAGTTATCAATAAACATCTTTGTATATACATTTCTGTTAAAATTAAATAAGACCAGTTCAGAGCATTTCGAAGTGAAAATGTGTCTATAACTGGTTTGGGACTGGTACACCCATCCTATTAATTAATTTATAGAGTAGTGTTGCACCTACCACAGCTTCTCAAATCATCAATCAATCATCATAAATAAATAAGAAAAAGTAGTAGAAACATTCGTATCATAGACAGCCTTAATAAATACGAAAGTTGTGTATGCCGCCAGGTGGCAATCGACACAACGTTTTTAGGGTTCCGTACCCAAAAGGTAATCAACGGGACCCTATTACTAAGCCTCCGCTGTCCGTCTGTCCGTCTGACACCTGATCCGTAATAGTTACACATAGGTGTATTTCTTTTGCCGCTATAACAACAAATAATAAAAATTAAAAGGGCTCCCCTACTAGAAACGTGTATTACGATGGTACGGAACCCTTCATGCGTGAGTCCGACTCGCACTTGGCCGGTTATTTTCTCGACATCAGGTAAGACGCAACACGTCATAGAGCGTAAAATAAAACTATAGGCGCTAACTTATGAATTTTGTACTCATCCTAAAGGCCTGTTTTCACTTTGATTAGTGCGAGTGCAGCTGATTAGTTTTGCGGTTGATTAGTGCAGGTGTGTAGTGTCCAATTCTGTTTAGTGGTTGTGTTTAGTAAATTCAGTTGTTAGCAGTCGACCAGGAAGTATGGACATTTTTTTAACAGAAGCGAGCGTCCGACGCTAAACGCTAAACACTTAGCAGTTAGCACTGCTGTCCAAACGTGTTTAGTGGCAGGCATGCTGCGAGTGAGGGGAAAGGAAGGGCGCGCGGGGCGACACTTAAAGTCCACTCGCAAAAAAATAGAACACGCTTCTAATCACTTTACTACACAGGTTATTAATCACTTGCACTAATCAATCGCTGTCCACACGTGTTTACTCCTAAACACAAAGCACCTGCACTAATCACCTGCACTAATTCCTAATCAAAGTGAAAACAGGCCTTTATAGCCCTGTGTGATTTTTCGATTGCAATGCAATAAAAACACTAGGTGGATAAGAGGATAATAATATCTAATAGCACTCAATGTAAAACCAGAATGGGTATCAACAATTTTAGTTTTATATAATCTCCGGCGAGGATGTGAATTATACTTATTTTGCCTACTCTGGTTTGAATTCAGAACATCGACTGTAGTAGAATGTTCTGACGATAAATATTGCAGTTAATTTAATAGTGTAACTTTTGTACGCAGGGAAATAATGAATGTAGGTCCACAGTCTACAGAAGCGTTACGTTACGTCGTAGATTTTCTATTGGTGTGTATAGAACTAGAGCCCAATGACTTCGTCAATCTTACTTAGCGGTACCATGTAGCGACATCTATGGAAATGTATTAAATAAAGAACGATGTATTTAGCGCGTCAAATTTTCATATCGATATACATCGCAACCGCTTCCGTAGATAGATAATAGATGGCGCTAGAGTAGTCAAGTGAGCTCGGCCACGCTCCTTATTGCTTTGTAAGAGAGATATAAATCTCTCTCTCTCTCTCTCTCTCACTCTCTCTCTCTCTCTCTCTCTCTCTTTCTCTGTGCATCCCATTTCGTCATAGACATAGAATACAAAAGGCAAAGAGTACTAGTAATTAAATACGTTGCCTGAAAGCCCTCATGGTCTCGGATAGATGGCAGTATACCATGTTTTATGTGCCAGGTATAAAACAATAAGAGAGGCGCATGGCCAGCAGATGGCTTTAAAAAATCCAACAGTTTCAATCAATAAGACGATCATTTTGACGTTGTCTGACCAGACTAATGAACTGATCTGATGATAAAATAAGTGGGGAACCTACATCCTACAGGCGGACAAAAATTTATATTTTTTATCATGGGAACATTCCATATATAAATAACAAAACAAAAAAGAGAGTTTTGGCGGGAACTTGATCGGCGGCGGTTTGCTGCTCCTGTATTATAGTTTAAATAATAGTTTGAAGTGGATTTTGATATGTAAAAGTGGTGCGATTTTATGTATTAACTGTCTACGCATGTGAACTATTAGTGGAAACGGTGAAACAAGTGCTCTGATGGTGATGGATTCTCAAGATAAGCTGTTTGCATAGGCGCCTTTAGATACCATCACCAACTGTCAGCTGCCTGCTGGCTCAAGCTGCCGTCAAAATCTCCCAAGGGCTGCACAATGTGACGCATCAACATATTGTGAAGCAATGAACTATGAAGGATAATTATACATAAAGACAAGGCTTGGGGAAATTATAATAAACCGAATAAAAATACTCAAGACTAGGTCTAGATAGTAAAGGTCTAGATACCAGGCCATAAACTCAAAAAAAAAATAACAAAACAAAATGTCACTTGAAGTTTGAATATTAGATTGGGTATGCGCTTGTGCTGCGTGATGCTTCGCGCGTCCACCGGTAAATCGGCAATAAACATCTGATTTAGCATTGACCTTAAACAACAATGTACATTTACGACTTATCTGTAGTGACAGGCACCGTGGTTGGGGTCACTCACAATGAGAAGATTACTGTTCGCCCGTATGCCACGGACTACTAAACTCTACCAACTCTACTTAAAAACTGTTTGTGTTTTTCGATGTAACTGTGAGCATTTTGGCGCATAAACAGATTCATCGTCTTTCATATTATCATAGAAAGCGTCTGTGCATTCGTACAGATGATAAAGATGATGATAGTCATTCGACTATCATCATCTTTATCATCAGCTTGTAAAAAGTTACTGCTGGAAGTTAGCACTTTCGCTCTATTAACTTAGGGAGGATTTGCCGTACAGCAATGTACCCAATAACATACATTCTGAGCCGTCGGATTGGTGGCCGTAGTATTTCAGTTCTCGTCATCAGTCTGAATTCTATACTAATATACAAAATTAGCAAACAGACATAGTTCTGTAGCATATGCTGTAAAAAGATTAGAAATCTTACCAGTGTGGAAACAGCTAGACTATGGAAATAGCTAAAGTAAACAACTTTAGCTATTTCCATAGCATAATGTCGTATGGTATTTGCATATGGGGACACGAGACTGACACTGAAATTATATTTGTTTTACAGAAGAGGGCTATAAGAGCAATCTATGATTTAAAACTTAAAAAGTCGTTCCGACAAAAATTTAAGGAAATTAATAAATTAACTTTGGCCTCTCAATACATTTATGAAAATGAAATGTACGTACACAAAAATAAAGGTAGTTATACAATAATAAATGATATTCTGTAAATACTAGGAACAGACAAGCTATAGTAGTACCAGTTACTTGATTCCACCGAATCAGTAATTAATTCTTGGAGCGATGTATATACGCTTTTACAACAAAATCACAGAAAATATACAAAATTTGACTTGCTCAAAGTTCAAAAACTTTATTAAACAAAGTTTATATAAAAAGGGTTATTATAATATTAAGGAATTTATGGAGGATAATAACTCCTGGGAATGAGGTGATCGCTACAATGCTATTTCTAATTTGTTTTGTGTGGTTAATTGTGATTACATGATTGTAAGCTGTTATTTAAAAAAGTCCCGCTGGGTTTCTTGCTGGTTCTTCCCAGGACAGAGGTTTTTTTTTTCGAACCAATAAAGAACGAACAGATAATTAAACAAAAGAGTTACTTTCAATAAGTATTATTTATAATCTGTAGTGAATAGAAAAGTTTTTGTTTCTGTTTCTGCTTTTGTTTCAAAAGTTGCTAAGCCATATTGTATAGAAATAAATCCCCGACTTCAAAATTTTAAATTATTTTATTATTTCTAGTTCCTTGAAGTCGGCTTTTATTTCCTTTTTTTCTCTTTAGACGCGTTTGCCTCTAAAAAGAAACCATTTATCGTATCTCCACAATTTAGGATTTCTTCTCTTGTTTCCTCGGTCAGTAAATCGAGATAGTACTTCGTGCGACATTACAAGGTAAAGAATAGTAACGTATTCATCTCTGAACTATGGCACTCCAGTATCAGCTCCTTTCAACCGCATCCAAGGAGAAGTGACTCGCAAGGCAAGTTTCAGATTCGCAGGACTAGTAGATGGAAAATGTTATCACCAACGATTTTTCTGAACCGATAAGACTTAGGACCTGCGATCTGATGTTGCAGATGTTCATGGGCAGCACTAGTCAACTTATCATCAGGTCGGTCACATGCTCGTATGCCACCTCTTCTATAAAAAATGAGGAAATGAAGACTAGCCATCTGTGCAGAAATGGGTTATAGTGTAGGAGTGTGTGTGCAAGCACAGGTGCACCCTCTATTCCTTCATACTCATAGTCTGATGGGACGGCAATCCCATACAAGCGAATAGATATTAGACGTAGGAATAACGGCTTTGCGTGCATTCTAAGGCACCGGCTAACTCTGGGCTTCTACTGTGCTTACACCGCATTACAATATGCCTAATTGCATTACTAATTTATATATCATATTATAAATTACCGCGGCTTGTTCTTGTTGTTCAGGTGCCAGTCGCACCTCAAACTACTATTGCTAATATTTCTTGATAGGTGCTTTCTTTGGGTGTACGGGTAAACAGAAATTTCTCCTGCACCCACTTGTGGGTGAAGCCGGTAGGTGCACGGGTACTGTCCTGTTGTGACGGCGCATTATTATGAATAATAATTAATTTCTATATCAAATCGTCTAAAAATATCTTAAAAGTAATATTTTGAACAATTACAATGCATTTATAAGCATAAATTTAAAATACATTCATGTCGGGCATTAAGTATTAGTTTTTAGTAAGTAAAGGTTTAGTATTCTCTTTAAAAATTCATTAAATTTACTAAAACGCTGCTTAAAATATTCAAAATGTATTAAATGATAGAAATACAAGTAGATTATATTATAATAATAAAAATAAATAACATTTGTAATATAATTGGAAAATGGGTCAAAATTTTTCTAACGTGTTCTTGTAATAAAGCAGCGTATTCTTGTATTATTGGAGGGTGTTAGTATTAGGATCTATTATACAGAAGACGTTCACGCGCTCAAGCGTTCCGCGTTCGCGTTCTGCGTTTGTTGTGTTGTTTGCTCTATTCTTAAGCCGCGTCTCCATCAGTTTTGTTACCAACACAACAGTTGCCAACACGTGTTGCCAAAAAATGTTTCTGTAATCACCTAGTGTTGGCAACAAAACTTGAAACAATGTCGGGAATAGTGTTTCCATTTTCGTCGGCAACATCAAAGGAATACGATTGAGGTAGGTGATTACAAAACTTTGGTGGAGACGCAGCTTTACGTGGTAGAGCCAAGCGGGAAGCTTTTGCTGTCACACGGATGGGCCGGCTCGAACCGGGGTGGTACCACGACCTCGCAGAAAACCAGCGTGAAGTAGAGGTTTACCTCTGCGTTTCGCTTGGTGAGTGCAGGTGGCCGGAGGCCCTTTTTACTGAAAATGAGGCATTCCATCTTAGTCCTCACGGGTGACAACGCATCTATATTTTGACTTGTAATTGAGGATAGATGTAGATGTCTATGGGCCGCAGCAACCACTTACCATCAGGTGGACTGTGTGCTCGTTTGTCACTCTTATCCTATAAAAAAAAAAACGTTACATAGGCATATCCAGACAGCAGGGCAGGTATTCTGAGTTCTGATCGCATTGGTCAATCAGAACTCGCGCGTTCGCGCGTTCACTGCAGTTTCGGTGTTCAAACCGGAAGGAAGATGGAAACCGAGAAGTTGATTATGTTAGTACGAGAAAAGTGTTTTTTTACATGATGTGAAGAATGATGATTATAAAAACCGAGAAAAAGTAGCAGAAGCATGGTTAGAAATTGCCAGAGAAATGGGGACCGAAAATGAATTATAAAAAATTTCTTCAACAGTAAGCCATTTATAAAACAGTCTATGAAATTTTCCATCTTATTTACTAGGCGCACCAAATGTTTCCTTTTCCGTTTTGATGCTGCTAATGTCCACAATATCAATAATTCGTCTTCGGATGAAGAACTATAGTCAAAAAACATGGTGACTGTAGTGGCAACGCGTAGACTCGGGATTTGTGAGCAACTGAATACTCGAACGCAGAACGCGAACGCGGAACGCTTGAACGCGTGACCACTTCCTGTCTGATAGAACCCATAATAGTATAATAGAAATATAAGTCGACTATATTACAATTATAAAGATAAATAACATTTATATGTTTTATATAATAATTGGGAAATGGGTCAAAATATTACAAGTAATAGGTTACAATTTGGTGCCGTGATCAGGATATATTTAAAATGGAAGGCCGTCAACATAAGAATTATAAGGAACGCTAGGCTATATGCCTATAATTTGTTGTACGTGAAGTGGAGAGATGTCTTGGAGGATGGTGTTTGCTGGAGGGGGAGCGTTATACTGTGAACCCTTACCCGCAGTAGAGCGGCAGAATCGTTTCCTCGCTTCATTGCCTTCTCATTGAGGGGTTGGGGTTTTGTATCCAGCATTGGGAAGTGCATATTATACTCTTTACTCTTATTGAATTTCGGATACCATTTACCGTGTAATAATTAGATCGCATGTTGTAGCTCCTTCTTGGAATTCCATGAGATAATTAAGTTAATAACAAATTCCCACCATTTCGTTACAAGCATCAAGATAAGTATCATATTAACGATTGTTGAATTGTAAAAAATATTGTAAGGTTGAGTCAGTGGATCTGCATGCGTATTGTGTGTGAGCGGAAGCGGCTGATTGCCTGCAAATAATCCGTTGCCTCAGGTTTTGATACTAAGTCTAAAGCAATTCCCTGTCTTCTTCACAATGCATACAAAGAACAATTTCCTTTGTTTTACGTCACTAATAACGTTAATGATGTTTAGTAAGACAATAACAAAGTTTTTTCTGTTTGTATCTCATTGCTTTTGTACTATATAGTACTAGTAGAGCATAAACCTCACAAAAGAAAATGGCGTTTTTTTATAGTCGACTGATACTAGTTGCAAGTTAGTACACTGCTTTAATTATGATGAAAAATTGCGAACATTTTTTGATTTTCATTCTTCTTTTCATATTAAGACTACTTAAATAATTTATACGAACATGTGGGAACGAATATAATATAGACTAGGGTTTTCCTCGAAAATTGCCCGATGTGCTAGTTTTAAGTAACAACGAGCCTAACCCAATTTGTCGGCCAGGGGAGTTAACAATATTGTTGGTTAACCGATCTTTGATTACGTTTGATTCCCGTATCTGTGACACTACTTCCTTTTTTCATTATCAACGCATACTCACGTTGAGGGCCAAGAATGGGTTATCTTGGTCTCGCACCGACTAAAGGGCCGCATTTTTGCGCATATCCACTGCACTGTTGTTAAATCATGGGCCTCTCCTGTTATTTGGAAGATTTTCCTTTATGTTCATAACTCAGAGGCTAAATGGCTTCCGAAATGATGATGGTATAGCTCTTTAAGATGATAATGATGGTATAACCTTTTAAGTTTACGTATGATGTGAAATACCCAGACAAGCGACGGGGTGCAGTATCAAAGACGTCTGCTCTACGGTTGTCAATCCGTGTGACCAGCGCGACAACTTCTGTTGAAGTTGAACTCTTGAAGAAAACGAAGAAGAATATGATAAAAATATTTTTTACACAAATATGTGATCGCTGTGAACCCTGGACCTGCTTCTATCGTCATCGTTTAACATAACCACCAGTTGAATTGTAACGATGTGCAAGTACTAATGTAATAATATGATGTTTTGTAGCAGACGAAACCAATTGTTATGATATAGGGTCGACCGCCGGCGGCACAAGTGCTATTATTTCGTCAGTATTCACTGAGAACAGTGCCCTGTACCACAAGTGAGCTATTGAGGCTGAGAGACGAGCGTAAACTTTAAATTTGACGTTATTAAATCTATGGTAATTCGCGTGTAAACGCGCAAATATTAAAATTTACGGAATTCGCGTGTGTGGTTTAAGTGACGACGTCTTTCAAGGCATGAAAACAGTTGCAGCGTGTACCAGTTGGCTCTGCTCAAAACACGATTTCTGCTTATTATTTGTCTTCGAGGAATTATGCACTTGTAAGTTTTACTATGTAAGATTTATTACAGTATATTATTATTTTAAAGGATATTTAAAGGAATATTAAATAAACGATACCATGATGAACAACCAGCGTAAAATAGCAGCTTAATTCTTATGTGTTTCGTATGGTGAGTGTAGAGAACCGGATACCCTTTTTACTGTATACGAGGCATTGCATTTTAGTCTTCACGGATGACAACGCATCTGCATTTTGATTCTTAATTGAGGATAGATGAAGATATAAGATGAGGTAAAGTAGAATATAATAGAAAACAGTATTTATTTGCCGGAATATAGTATAACATTAATATTCGCATACATCATATTCGACTGAGTCGGCATGCAAATGTGAACATATTAATAAAAACAATAAATTTACATTACTAATAAATTTTATAATAATTAAATATTATATAATAATAATAATAAATCACATCTCATTTATTATTATTATTATATAACTTTTTATTACTTATATGTCTTTTTATTATATACTAGGAATCGGCTCCAGCTTCGCATGAGTGATTTCTAATTCTTGACAACAACGCCACCTACCGGGTACAAATGTGAATCTAAACCATCTAGGGACCCATTCAAACACAATAATTTCATCAAAATCGGTCGAGACGGCTGACAGCAATTGATTTTTATATAAAAAGATATATGTATTTTTTTATTATGTGTATTATTATAATACCATCTCATCTCAGCTGAGATGGTTTGGTCATGTCGAGAGAATGAATGAAGAACGATTGACGAAAAAAGTGTATAAGGCGAGTGTGAATGAAAGTGTTGGAAGGGGTAGACCTAGGCGGACATTTCTAGACCAAATCAGGGACGTCTTGAAAAAAGGCCAGGTCAAGAGTACCTTAAACCGTAGAGCATGTATGAAGGGAATAATGAAAGTGGACGAAGCGAAACAAGTATGTAAGGATCGTAGCAAGTGGAAAGAAGTTTTTGCCAGTAGTAGAGCCACGCGGCAGCTTTTGCTGTCGCACGGATGGGCCGGCTCGAACCGGGGTGGTACCACGACCTCACAGAATACCAGCGTGAAGTAGAGGTTTACCTCTGCGTTTCGCTTGGTGAGTGCAGGTGGCCGGAGGCCCTTTTTACTGGAAATGAGGCATTCCATCTTAGTCCTCACGGGTGACAACGCATCTGCACTTTGATTCGCAAACGAGGATAGATTTAGATGTCTATGGGCCGCAGCAACCACTTACCATCAGGTGGACTGTGTGCTCGTTTGTCACCCTTATCCTATAAAAAAAAAAGTGGTCTCTGCCTACCCCTACGGGAAAGAGGCGTGATTATATGTATGTATGTATTATTATAATATTTTTTGCTAATAGCCAACATGTCAATTGGACGTAGTTATGCAAAAAGGACCCAACCCGAGTTTGTGTCAAAAATGTTGACTTGAAGAATAATGTTTGTGGTCTATTATGTGATGTAACAATTTTAGCAAACGTAACACAAATAAGAAGAAAAATTACAAACAGATAGAAACCATTCCGATAATTTGAGTTTATGACATTTGAAGTATGGATACGGGATTAACTTATCGCGGGTTGGATTCTTTTTGCATAACTACGTCCAATTGTTTTCGAACTTACTCTTTCTTACCCTCTTAACAATTTCTGCTGTCAAGCAGCAGCTGCTGTGTCTATCTGAAAGGTAAAGAGAGCCAGTTTAGTCGTCACACTCTATGGGGCATTGTTTTATGGGCAGTATGAGACACATATAAGGGTCTATGAGACATTCCATCGTAGTCCTCAGAGTTGACAACGCATCTGTAGCCTTATATGTCTGAAGTTAGTTGCAGGTGTCCATGGGCATGCAGTAGCCACACAGTGGGCTATTAGTTCGTGTGCCACTTTTATTTTATTAAGAACAAAAATGCTAGTGGGTAACTTAATACGTAATACTTAGATAATAATATTAGTAGGTGACTTTGGAATATTCACTCGAATAATCATTAATAGCTTTAGTCTGCGAGCGTTGGCAAAGTAAATTAGATACTACGAGAAAAATCTAGATTTTTCCTGACCTTTCTTGTCTGCATGAAATACAAAGATTGGAACAGGGTTAGTAACGAGTATACGTATGGGAGTGGCCAGCAGTACTATATCCAGCTTGAGTTAAAACTCACTAAACTAAATCTAACGATAAATGACATGTCTATGCATCTGTCTTTTTACAATAAGAAAAATATTGAATCCCTTTTCAGGAAATTTTATATATATAGGTACCTCCATTATAATTGACTAGCTGGCCCGGCAGACGTTATTCTGCCCTTTATGGTCGGTGACGCGAGGAGTTTTATTTTCACACACACAAACAAACACACTCTTCTATAGATTTATTACACGCAAAGTTAAATCTTCTTTAGAACTAATAGAACTATCAGCAGCCGTAATGACAATAAACTTAAAAAAAAAACATGCGTGAGTGTCGTGGAACACTCGGTTGGAACGAAGTTCCTTACGTAGTACATTAGTATTGATAAATGTATTATATTATTGATTAACAAATATAAATAAATGTATTACTAGCGTCTATTACAATGAAGGTTTATTTAAAGTAAAATACGATACAAGGGGTAGTGACGAAAAAATCTTACACTTTTTGTCGCCTAGCTCCCATCTGCTAAACCCGTACCGTCCGATAAGGAACTTTGTTCAAAAAGGAAAACATAACCCTTTTTTTTTTACTCTTCTGTAAGCGGATGAAAATCACCTATATGTTATACACGGTCATTTACTATCTACATACAATATTTCATGGAAATCTGTCCGGTAGTGTTTATGTTAATCGTGAACACACAATTTTTCAACAGATAGATACTTAGGTCAACCTTTTATTTGCCTCAGCGTTGCGGTACTTCAAAACTGTATAATATTTTTTGTATGTGACATAGTAAATCTTATCTGAAATGAGAATAAATATTTCTTCAATTAGTAAAAAAATATTATAGATTGCCATGAGCTGTACACCGGAAAAGCAGGCACTGTTTTATAAACAGCTTATATGTACGATCTGACCACGTATACATATTATGCAGTAAGTGGCTACAACCTTAATATCTACATTTAAAAACCAATGACGAGTTAGTTCATTTAGTTAATACTAGGGAGGTACCTTCTATGATCGGTAGGCCCTTTCTACCATCGGACAACCAGACTCTCGGCGGTTCTGCACCTTTTATCTCCGTATTATATGCATCCCAACTAAACGCTTTGCTTCGTCTTTCGAAATGCGTACAGAATAAAAGTAGAATAATTTACCAGCGTTTGTCTTTCCGTTCGATTACAAAGTGGTTCATCAAAGCAAAAGTAGACTTCATCACCTCCTACCATCAGGTGGATTGTAGTTAAGAAAAAGTAAAGTGGCCGCCGAGAGAAAAAAATCTGTCTGGGGGACTTATTATTGTTATCTGGGGTATTCATAGTTTTCGCATCTGGTAGGGCTGTATAAATATATAAATGAAAATGATAAATATACATAAACCTATATCAACAAAGTAAAATAAATAAATAAAAAATCAAAAATAAATATAATCCGAACCAGATGGAAGCCTTGGGGGAGACTAAACGGCTGAGGATTAGGGAGAAAGGAAAAGAAACGGGCGGACGATGTGGGCGGCATCGAGGCGCAACGCATTCTGCATTTGAGCCCAGAGCGGTCCGTCACGGAGTCCCATTTGCGTCTGATTATTACTGGAACGAAGTTCTTTATCGGACGGTACGGGTTTGGCGGATGAGAGCTAGGCGACAAAAAGTGTAAGATTTTTTCGTCACTACTCCTTGTATCATAGGTAGACGGCCTTGGCGGCGAAATAAGGAAGTGAGCTCGAATAATATCCATCTACCTCGCACTTTTTCTTATCTCGACATGAAAGAAATATAATTTTATATGACGCTTCATTGTACGCTTCGTGGTAGAGCCATGCTGCAGCTATACTAGTAGTATAGTTGTAGCACGAATGGGTCAGCTCGGCCGGGGAAGGACCACGCTCT
Source organism: Parnassius glacialis (assembly GCA_033319125.1). NCBI lineage: Eukaryota > Metazoa > Arthropoda > Insecta > Lepidoptera > Papilionidae > Parnassius > Parnassius glacialis. The sequence goes on along the minus strand of JAVANC010000028.1, from coordinate 32,301,451 downwards.
CACAGAATACGAGTGTAAAATGGCAGATTGACACTGCTGTGTTTCGTATGGTGAGTGTAGAGAACCGGAGACCCATTTTACTGGAAAAGAGGTATTCCATCTTAGTCTTCACGGGTAATAACACATCTGCATTTTGATTCTTTATTGAGGATAGATGTAGAAGTCTATGGGTTACAGCAACCACTTACCATCAGGTGGACTGTGTGCTCGTTTGTCACGCTTATTCTATAAAAAAAAAGAACAGCCCATGAACACATTCAGCCAATTCTAACAAAGAGGGCTACAGATGCGTTATCATCTCCGAATCTTGCAGTCTATAATTACACTGGCTTTTAGACCCTTGTGGCTGGAATATGAGCCCAGGATCCAGAGTATGAGGTACGTAATACTGTTATTTTTCTCTTTTGTGTTTGTGTGATATATTACAAGCAACTTCTAGCGCTAGAAGCAAAATAATATGATTTAATACCACCCAGAAATTGGAATCTGATTTTAATCTTATGGCTCCAGTACACGTTGGCCGAGCGCGCTCGCCGAGTGCGTTTAGCCAACGTGTACTGGGCCGTTTTGTGTGTATTTGGCGTTTGCGGCCAATACTCGCCCACAAGCCGTATAGTGTCGGTTTTCCGTGCACAAATCAAAGAAATTTGGCGCAAGCCGCAAACAGCGATCACACGTTGGCCGAGTGTTCAGTTCATAGTTACGCGTCGAAGTAGACTGTAGTGTCGGCTTAATAAAATTGTTTAAACATGGCGACATGGACTAATGAGGAATTTTTTATTTTATTTAACAGTTTATGTACATACATAATTCGATAGGAAAGTGGTAAATCATAATTATGTACAAAGGCACTGCCTATTCCATGATGAAATTTCTTCCAGCAGGCCTATTGAAGGATAGTTGAAGGAAATAGATGTAGTCAAAGTGTGCACTTACATAAATATACATATACAATACAAATATATACATATACATACACACACACACACATATATATACACATGTATATATATATAAATAAATATTATATATTATGAAAAAATATATAATTCAATATAATATATTTTAATGTTACTTATATGCATACCAACACATTACGATTTAATAATAATGGAGTGAAATATTTAGGTTCATTGATTGATTCTCACAATGAATCAGTTATATGAAACCCCAAACATGAGCAACATAAAAATAAAACCAGAGTAAGTAACTTGCCTAACTGCATTAAATAATACATGTGTAGTTGCGATTCCAGAGTACCTACCTACCTAATGATAAATATTATTATAAATTATCTCTGCGCTTATGTTGCTCAGGGATAATGTAGCTTAGGGGCTTCTTTTGGGCTATCTTTTATTTTGAAAAAACCCCCAGCGAAGCGGGCACGGGTCAGCTAGTAGATCCTATAAGGGTTTCTTTTTTCCTTTTGAGGTCGGAACCCTAAAAAGGACAAACTGGGATTATTGTTGTATGTGTAGTTTTTTTTTTCGTTCACTCTGAGAAGAGTGAAGCGCTGTATAAGTATATGACAGCGGCCGCGATTGCCCTAACGTCCATCATCATCTAGCTACCAACGCAGAATGAAACACGCCAACGTGTGAATGGCACCACGAAAATCGGCACCACGAAAATCTGGCCGAGCGCGCTCGCCAAGCGGCGAGCGCGCTCGGCCAACGTGTACTGGAGCCATTAGTCAAAATTTAATGAATACTTATGTCGAGCCAAGCGTAATAAACCCATACGAAAATAACAAATTTTATTCTAATTATCAAATTTCACTTCTTGGTAAAAATAAAAATTTCATTACATTCTCAACAATTCACAAGAACCCATAGACAGCTGTGTTAAGAGTTAAGTGAGCTATTCATCATCATCATCATCATTACAAGCCTTCATAAGTCCACTGCTGAACATAAGCCTCCCCCAAGGAATGCCACAAAGCACGGTCCTGAGTCCCCTGCATCCATCGACTTTCTGCATGTCTTACCAGGTCGTCACTCCAACTAGTGGGGTAACGCCCTACACTTTGCCTACCAATACGAGGCTACCACTCGAGATCTTTTCTTCGCCATCGGTTGTCGGTTCTTCGAGCTATATGGCCGGCCCACTGCCACTTCAGCTTACTAATCTGTTGGGCTATATCGGTTACTCTGGTTCTACTGCAGTCTGGATTTATTTTTTATTAAAAGTATTTTATGTCATATTATATGTCATAAATTCCTTTAGATTCTAGTAAATGTCTTGTCACCCCTGAGAACTAAGTAAAAATGATTCGTTACCAGTAAAAAAGGTCTCTCGTTTTCGTCAGTCATAACGAAACATAAACAGCTGCTATTTTATGCTTTTTTGTGAGTGTTTTGTGAGTACCACTACCTGTTCGAGCTGACCTAATCGTACTGCATCTATAACACAGCTGCTGTGTTTCGTATGGTGTGTGTAGAGAACCGGAGACCCATTTAACTGGAAAAGAGGCATTCCATCTTAGTCCTCACGCGTCACCCGCATCTGTATTTTGATTCTTTATTGAGGATAAATGTAGATGTCTATGGGTCACAGCAACCACTTACCATCAGGTGGACTGTGTGCTCGTTTGTCACCCTATTCTATAAAAAAAAGCTGCAGCATGACTCTACCATGCAAATATTTAATAAATAAATGTAGATTAAATAAACCTGTCACCTTTATACGTCATAATGTTCACTTTCAATATAAATTTTACCATTTATTTATCACTTAAGGATATTATAGAGGTTTAGTAGCTCATAGCCTAAACGCTAAATGGAATTTATTTTTTAATCGACTCCAAAAGTGAAGGAGATTTACAATTCGGCGGAATGTTGCTCCTGTAATATTGTTTAAATAATGGATTGTGGTGGATTGATATGTAACATTGGTGCAATTTGTGTATTAAAATGTCTGCTCATGTGAACTATTAGAGGAAACGAAGTAACAAGTGCTCCGATGGTGATGTGAACCTCAAGATAACGTCTGCTTAGGCGTCTTGAGATGCTATCGTCGTCGACGAGCTAAAGAGCGGCAGACTGGCTCAATCTGCCTTCAAAATCTTGTAGAACTTTGAAAAGTGTTACGCGATTTCTTCGACAATTTTACCTACACCGATTTTGATGTTTTAGGTAATAGCTTCAGAGGTATTATAAAGTTTTTTCTGTAACTATTTAGACGACATTTTGGTTGTGATTTACCGGGTAATGTCGGTATAAGAATATCCATTACCCCATATCGTCCCGTAGATGTTGCGAGAGGCGACATAGGGAAACAAATCAGAAGATGGTCAGCAGTGTTTTCCTAATAACTGTGGTTGCCAACCCACTTGCCAAGCGTGGCGACTATGGAAAATATTCCCCCTATGAAAACAATTTATTGCGGAGGCCTATGTTCAGCATTGCACTTTAATAGGCTGTATCGGAGGTTGTAATATCCCTAAGTCTACTCAAAAGGGAAAAAAATACTTTTAATAAAAAATAAATCCAGACTGCAGTAGAACCAGAGTAACCGATATAGCCCAACAGATTAGTAAGCTGAAGTGGCAGTGGGCCGGCCATATAGCTCGAAGAACCGACAGCCGATGGCGAAGAAAAGATCTCGAGTGGTAGCCTCGTATCGGTAGGCAAAGTGTAGGGCGTTACCCCACTAGTTGGAGTGACGACCTGGTAAGACATGCAGAAAGTCGATGGATGCAGGGGACTCAGGACCGTGCTTTGTGGCATTCCTTGGGGGAGGCCTATGTTCAGCAGTGGACTTATGAAGGCTTGTAATGATAATGATGATGATGAATAGCTCACTTAACTCTTAACACAGCTGTCGTGAATAGGGTGACAAACGAGCACACAGTCCACCTGATGGTAAGTGGTTGCTGTGACCCATAGACATCTACATTTATCCTCAATAAAGAATCAAAATACAGATGCGGGTGACGCGTGAGGACTAAGATGGAATGCCTCTTTTCCAGTTAAATGGGTCTCCGGTTCTCTACACACACCATACGAAACACAGCAGCTGTGTTATAGATGCAGTACGATTAGGTCAGCTCGAACAGGTAGTGGTACTCACAAAACACTCACAAAAAAGCATAAAATAGCAGCTGTTTATGTTTCGTTATGACTGACGAAAACGAGAGACCTTTTTTACTGGTAACGAATCATTTTTACTTAGTTCTCAGGGGTGACAAGACATTTACTAGAATCTAAAGGAATTTATGACAGTTCTCGTGATGAACCAGGCAATATATATATATTGCCTGGTTCATCACGAGATCTCTAAAACTATAAACTCGATGGACTTGAAATTTAGTATAATTACTTATTTCACAATGTAGACGCTCACTAAGAACGGATTTTACGATAGTCCCATAAAAAAAATTATATAGGTTCCGCAACAAAATGTTATCGTGCGCCCAGCGAAAAGTATCAGCTAGTAAATATATGTAATTTTAAGGAAGAGATTTCGGCCAGCCACATACATTCGGAATTCCGTTTCGGAATCCCGTTTTGGAGGAGAGGATGCAACCTGTAACAATGATACAGCAACAATGGAATAGCAACCGGAAAATCGCCGTCATTATTCGCTGCCAGAATGTCTAGACTCAATGGCTAGCGTCTCTCAAGTGAGCCTTGTTATTGCGTAGGGAAATAAACGTATGTGTGTGATGTATTTACGGAATTCCGAACGTATGTTTTTAAGTTTGCCTCATGCATTCGGAATCCCGTTTTTCCCTGCAAAATTTTGAACGGAAAACTACTGTACGTGTGTGATTGGTCCTTGATTTTATATGGATTTGCTGCATTTGGAAGTCGGAATCTCGAAACGGAATTCCGAATGCACGTGGCCGGCCTTAAAGGGCAACCGTGATACGTGTTACAAAGGATTTAGGTGCGGTTAAGTACCTTAAGCAAAGAGTATACAATCACTACGTTTTAAACTTATGCGAATAAAAAAAAAACTAAAATCTACGAGCAGTCAGCGTCGGACTGATCCGGAATCATAACATAAGCAATCTATTTTCATGGACAAATTTAAAGGAACGCAAAGAAAACGTTTATTAATTTGAATTTTGCTTATTATTCGTTAAATTAAAATTGTAAACGTCGGAAATCAAATGACCAAATGATAATAGTTAACCAAATTAAAAAAAATACAGGAAACAAATATTATTTTGTAGGTACTTAGCATTTTATTAATTTTTTAATAAACGGTATAAAGTGAGAAATAATCAGTCTTAGTGTTGCCCCTCTAGATCTTCGAACTGCTTCCAGTCTCCTTGGCTTACTTCTAATCAAGTTATCAATAAAATCTTGAGATATTGCATTTCATTCTTCCTGTAATGCGTTTTTAAGATCTCTCAAATTAGAAAGTCAGGATTTCTTTTCTCAATTTGTCTCCCAAGCTTATCCTATACATGCTCTCTGGGGTTTAAGGGACGAGTGCAATGGCCACCCCATAGCATTGATTTCAACTTTTCGAAGGTATTCGACAATTACTGCCGCAGTGGTAGCGTGCTTCAGAAGTTATGGTCCGGTTTTTTAGCACGTTGGTAACTATGAACCGGTCATCCTGGCCTCAGTTTTCCGTTTACGTCCCTGTCCTGCGAGTCTCGTATATTGTCCGGTCTAGCGATACCTTTTCACAACTCGGTGTACTACAGATTTAGGCACTCGTAATATTTGAGCCACATGTTTGTAGGTGTGGCCCGTTTCAATTAATGTAACGCCAATAGCAACTTGAGTGGCGTTTAGATCTGGCATTCTTAGTTTATTCGCAGTAACAAGTTAACAACACTTAACACGATACACAACACATCAAGGTAAAAATTTAAACAAAACCTAAATTTATACTCAAATTCAAAAGTTGGCAAAATTTTGCGCAGTATGAAAGAACGCAAGATTACGCAATAATTACATAGAAATAAAGAAAATTCGAAAGAAAAGACATTCCAAAACTTTCTTCTTTTAACTTCCCGCTTTGAAAATTAATAATTTTCAAAAGTAGGAAGTTACGTTTTGAGGTCGTGTGCGTGTGCAATGAGGGCTAATAATCTTCGACTCACCAGATGTCGCTAGTTGTGACTGAGGTAAAGTTTTTTGTTACACAGTGTCAGTTAATTGAGAAATTAGTTTTAAATAATAGTTTATCATTATCTAGAGTATTATATTAATACACAACACAATGCGTCAGTGGTTTGATTTTTAATTTTTTGCACTTTAGAAGTCTTTTTTTTAATCGGCTTTTAGTTATATTTATAGTTTGATTTATTCGTTTTTAATGTAATTAATATAAAATGTAACTAATAATACAGAAAGAAACCTTAAAGATTACATTTTGCTAAGAAATTATCATCCCCGCTACGAAATCTGTCAAATATTTTACCTCACTGTAAAGTGGCGCCGCCCTGGTGGCAGAAAAAGTTGTGGGCATCCACAACTCATTGCGTGTGTAAATAAAATTTTGTCGTATGATATCTTTAGAACGAATAAACCGGCGACACGGCGTTCGGAAGTGTTCATTGAGACTTCGAGCTGATTTGATTTTTAAGTCAATCGGTCGAGCCCTTTCAAAGATTTTCAAAAAATAAGAACAAAAAAAAAAACAAAAATTAAATAGATTTTTGATTGATGCGCTCGAAAATAAGCGGAACGTTTCAGTGATGATCTGCAGGGTTTTTCAGATTTTTTTTAATACCATTTACTAATCTATTTGGCCAGTACGCACGACAATTACAACAGGAGAAATTAAACCTTATTTTGCGTTTCTCCAAATTTATCCATGAGTTTTGTCCATGAGAATTTTTGAGATAACATGCAGAGCGAACTTATTCACACTTCCGTATTATTAAAGTGTAACTTTTTATAGCCTCAAATAAAACTCAGCGGAAATAAAGCAGTTTCATAAACTGAGAGTGCACTAGCTGCATTCGTGCAATTCGTGCGTGCAGGTGTTGTGGGTGTTTCGTCGATAATGACTGCGTGGCTGCGTTCTATTCCAAGGTTGAAATTCTAAACGAAGTCAAAATTTGTGTATAAAAAAATCTGTTAGAGCGTGGTCTTTCCCCGGTCGAGCCGACTATACTTGTAATATAGCTGTAGCATGGCTCTATGTCACGGAAAAATGAATATTATTAAAAATGACCCCACCTGATGGCAAGTTTAAATTTGAACAAATTGAACATGTAACATTGTTGGCTGGTTGATTCAATTATAAAAAAAACATTGAGAATTAAGCGCGAAAGAAGCAAAGATGCGGTAAGTATAATCGAATAATGATGTATATAAAAACTATTTTCAGTTTTGCATGAAAAATTATGCATATAAAGGTTAAGATATATATGTACATGGTAAATGTTTTAACTTTTTTAATTCCCGATGGTTACGGGAGAGTCCGAGGGACTCGACGTTCCGATGTCATTGTTAGCCCGGATACCTTCAGTTTTGAATACTAATTTGTGGTCCGATCTACGCAAAACGAACTTACAGTATCTTTAAAACTTCTTTTCGGAAAAATTATTTGTTTTTTAAGTAAATAATTATTTTCTATTCTTGCATTTCTAAAAACATCGAAAGCAATCGATGCCGCTACTCAACTCATCCCATTCCCTATTTTCTCATTTCAAACTTATTGAAATTTTTTTTCTACAGGCTTCCCCTATTTAATATTTAACGCCACCGGCCATCCCTCACGCAGTTTTAAGCTGACGTAGCCCTCTCCATAGCTCGCTGAGCGACCTTAAGTCATGCAGGACTATGCTTGGGTTTGGATTTAAGTTTATTAATTGCAGGATCTCAAGTAGGTTTTGTAGCATAATGATTTCTTATATTTACGCGAACACTACACATTGAATAAAACTGTTTTTTACGGATTTTATCGCGTTTATTTTATTATTTTTAATCCCGACGTTTCGAGTGCTTTACAGCAACCCATGGTCACGTGGGGGACTGAGATGTTTGACGTCCCGATGTCACAGTTAGCCCAGCTACCTTCAGTTTTTTAATAACCAAAAACCAAAAAACCAAAAAAAAGAACAAAACCCAAAAATTAATATTAAAAACTGAAGGTAGCCGGGCTAACTGTGACATCGGGACGTCAAACATCTCAGTCCTCCCCGTGACCATGGGTTGCTGTAAAGCACTCGAAACGTCGGGAATAAAAATAATAAAATAAACGCGATAAAATCCGTAAAAAACAGTTTTATTCAAAGGTTTTGTAGCACCCCGACATCTTTATTGAAATTAGGATACTTTTTTAATTTCATTAACCTCGCGAATTATCCTTGGAAGGAGTCGGTGTTCTTTTGCGAGGATTATTAATTATAGGATGCTAAGTAGATAGTTGCACCCAAACATCTTTTCTATTTAAATTAGGATGTTTTTTTAAATTTCAATAGCCTCGCGAATGATTCTTGGTAGGAGTCGGTGTTCTTTTGCGAGGATTTGTGGTCTATCAAATTGGATGTAATGGCGGGGACGATCTTGAACATGCTGTAAAGTATCCGAAACACCGAGAAGTAAATTGTTAAAGGTGATCGCGATTACATTCTTCTTTATTTTCTTTTTATTTCTAGTGTAAATTAAATCAATAATTTTGAAAGAAAAATATCTTTATTTTAAGCCTTAATCATTTGTGTAAATATTACAATTAAATATTAGGATATTATTTTAATTCTTTTGGTTTTATTAAAAAGTTTATCAAGTTTTAACAATCTCGAGTGTCATGTAGAATAAATGCTCTAGTAATTTAGTTTTTAAGCGTCCCCAGTTAAATCATAAAAAGCGTACTGTGTACACAATAGATGTTTCCGCTGAACAAACCTTCCGATCCAATTAACGAATAAACATAATTGCCGATAAAAAACTGGACCGCAGCAGCTAACGTATAGAGCAGGGGTTCTCAACAAGTTGATCATGATCTACCAGTCGATCGCTAGAAATTGAATAATCGATCGTGAAAAATAAATACATTTCCGTATTTTACCGCGTCTACAATGAACAGCACAACGGTGCCATCGTAAGTAGCAGCAGGCGAGAAGTTCCCTCGCGTGCATACCACAACATGGCCACATGTAATTTCATTACTTCTCAGGTTATCGAGAACATTACTTGCATTGTTTTTCATATCTTGTTAAGTATTTCAATACTGTTACAAAAAAAAGACAGTGTAGCAACTCTAATTATCTAATTATCAGATTAAAAAAAATAAACCGAAGAAATAAAGGTACGCAATTCCCATCAACTTCTTTTTAAACACAAAATTCTGAAATATGTTAAATAATTAAACTAATTTTTTGTTTTATTAATCCTACCAAAACTATTTAGTTAAGTCCATACTTGACAGCTGAGAAAATTTTAATTGGATCTCATCTCTAAGCAAGTTGGGTACCCCTGGTATGTTGCGTTGTAATTTTAAAATAATAATGCGTAGTCTTTACGTAGTTGAGCGTAGAATCAACAAAATGGCGAATGATGTGATCTGCAGAATCAGAAATGTTTAAAATGAGCTTACGTAGCATTGCATACTGACACAATCGTAATCATAATATTAATATTTAATAGTTTTAAATTTACCTTGTAGTAGCGACGTAAAATTAATTATGAAAGTAACTAGCGATCCGCCCTGGCTTTGCACGGTTGGTTTTTGGGCATCGAAACCTACCGGGTGTAATTGTGAGTCTAAACCGTTCTCTAATCAACTTAATCATACACACGAAATTTCATCAAAATCGAGCCAGCCGTTTAGGAGGAGTTCAGTGTGACTGAACACGCGGATCACGGACAGTAGAATTATATAATACTAGAGCCCAATGACTTCGTCAATCTTACTTAGCGGTACCATGTAGCGACATCTATGGAAATGTATTAAATAAAGAACGATGTATTTAGCGCGTCAAATTTTCATATCGATATACATCGCAACCGCTTCCGTAGATAGATAATAGATGGCGCTAGAGTAGTCAAGCGAGCTCGGCCACGGTCCTTATTGCTTTGTAAGAGAGATTAGCTGCCCTGAAAAAGTTGTTTTGCCATATACCTACCTACATTATTTCTAGGAAATATTTTTTAGTTTTAAAAATCGCGATTAAAAAACAGGGGTTGATCGTAGAAGGGTGAAAATTTGAAGTTTTATGTATTTTTAATACTAAATCATAATAAAATACAAAATTAAAAATTTTGTCAAAAAAAAAAATTTAGGGTTTTAGGGGTTTGAAAAATAGATGTTGGCTGATTCTCAGACCTACCCGGTATGCACACAAAATTTCATACAAATCGGTTCAGCCGTTTCGGAGGAGTTTGGTAACAAACACCGCGACACGAGAATTTTATATATTAACTAGCTGACCAGGCAGACGTTGTTCTGCCCTTTTCGACGACCCTTCATGTAAAATATCCTTAAATTCGCAATAAAACATTTTGAGGGTCATTTATCGGGATAAAAACTATCCTATCTCTCAAGTTGGACCAAAATGCACACAGTGTGCAAAATTTCATTGAAATCAGTTCAGTAGTTTAGGAGTCCATCACGGACAAACAACGTGACACGTAATTTTTATATATAAAGATTGAATTGAATAAATGAATTTTAACCTTTTTGTACAGACGGCGGAAAGCGACTTTGTTTTATGCTATACAAGAGAAGTAGCAATATATTTATTTATTTATTAATTTCAACACTTACAACCATCGTTACAGGTAATCCTAATACGATAGTGTAACTATTCTATATGCTATTATTATAACTATTTTATGTGCTATTATTATTATATGCAATTATCTTTTTAATATATATATATATATATATATATATATATATATATATATATATATATATATATATATATATATATATATATATATATTATAATAACTAGCTGGCCCGGCAGACCCTTCCCTTACGGTGGCGTGATGAGTCATTTTCACACACAAACTTTCCTATAGATTTATTATTATACGTACTAGGTTTTTACCCGCGGCTTCGCTTGCGTGAGCTTGAAAATAGGAACATCGTTAAAATGCCCTTCCGTGCCAAATTTAGAAAAATTCGATCACATTTAGAGTCACCTCCGTGGCTGTGTCTCTATGTCTGTCTAAGATTTTTGTTTGTATTTTAAGACTATTAGACGTAGACGATTGGTAACATGCTGCAGGAACGCGTGAATATATATGTCTAGAAACACCTACTATTTTTATATAACGAGCGTGTCTTCCGATGTATCCATAAGAAAGGTAAATAGTCTTGAAATCGAAATGTATTATTATTATTTATATTTTACTCCTTACATTTATTCATAATTAAAGTCAATTTAGTTTTAACAAGATAATATACTGTTTATTTGAGATATTTTATTCATATCATTGGTCCTATTTAATATTGATTGACACCATAAAGTAGATGTAAATTTTTATTTATTTATTTAATTTACTTAGAAAACCAACAGCGTATATAGTAAATATTAAAAAAGTATGGCCAATAACAGGTTTCCCTTATATCGCTTGATGATAGGTGTATTGTTGTTGGAAGAAAAGGAAAGAAGAACAATCTAATAGATAAATTATAACCAATTCAATGTAATGAAGGTGGTCATAAATGTACAGACCAGGAGAGAGAGTCAGGTAGAATGATATTTTACATTACTTCGAGTAGACTTCGAAATTTCGTAAATACAGTTCTATAATAATGAATACTACACATGGATTAAAACGAATGTTACGGGTTTTTTTTCCGCATCTTGGATGAAAGTTCCGAGTAAAAGAACATATCGTTCATGTGAAGCACCGAAGGTCCGGGAAGTCTAAAGTATGTCAAAATGTTTAGTATCATCCCAACCATTATATCGGTTTTGATAGACAACAAATCCTTGCAATAGAACTCCAATTCCTACCAATGATGATTCGCGAGGCTACTGAAATTAAAAATATCCTAATTTTAATAGGGAAGGTGGCTGAGTGCTACCATCTACTAAGGACCCCATAAGTAATAAAATTAAATTCAAACCCAAGAATACTACTGCATTTATTCTATTCTATTTTTATTCTATCATATTTAACTATGACATCAGTTCGTCAAACATCTCAGTTCTCCCGCCACTCCCGTGACCATGGGTGCTGTAAAGTGTCCAAAACATTGGGAATTTAAAAAGTTAAAATTAAACGCGATAAAATCCTTAAAATTAGTTTTATTCCTTATAAATTTTATTCACAGTGAACGTGAGGAGCACTACACTCATGAACGGGAGTAGAAAAATGTTCGCCGTGTTGTGGCGGTGAAAGAAAATCCACCACCTCATGTCGTCCCGTCGTAAGAGGCGACATAGGAAAACAAACAGGAGATGGGCAGCATAATCATCCTGACAACAGATCAAAATAATAATAGTTGCGGTTCCAACTCGCCTACCAGCCGTGGCAACTATAGCTACTTGACAATATAATATAATAGAATAGAATAGAATGATTATTATTCAATATTGATTATAACATAATACTTATTGAAAGTAATTTTTTTATTTACCACTGGTTCGGAAAATACCTCTGTCCTGGGAAGAACCAGCAAGAAATCCAGCGGGACTTTTTTTTCAAACATAATTTCACTTAATAATAATTTTGTTTATGCAATTTTAAATGAATTTTCATAGAACCAGCATGGTGGCGATCACCTTATTCCCAGGGGTTACTTTCATTCATGTATTCCTTGATATTATAATAACGCTTTTTGTACAGTTTTTCTTTAATAAAACTTTTAAACTTTTTTATTGACAAACTTTGAACATGTTCTGGCATTTTGTTGTAAAAGCGTATACATTGCCCCATAAATGAATTGCTAATTCTGTGGACTCTAGTAACTGGCATTACAAGCTTATCTTTGTTCCTAGTGTTTAAGGTATGAACATCCTTATTCTTATTAAAGCTATTTATGGTTTCATAAATATATTGCGATGCCAAAGTAAATATGTTTATTTCTTTAAATTTTTCTCTGAGCGACTCTTTACAATTGAGATTATAAATCGCCCGTACGGCTCTCTTTTGCAAAACAATATATGGGGGAAGCCTATGTTCATTTCAGTTGACTTTTCATAGGCTGACGATAATGAGTTCTACTCATCTTTGCAACCCTCATATTAGTAATTGAAAAAAATACCTTATCAATTTTCATATTTTTGATAGATGTCACTATTATCTATGCCATCAAAAACATAACTTTTCTGCCGACTTCCAAAAAGGAGACGGTACTCAATTCGGGTGTATGTTTTTATTTTTTTTTATGTGTGTTACCTCATAACTTTGTACTGGGTGAACCGATTTCGATGAGTCTTTTTTTATATGAAAGGTCATAGTTCTCGTGTGGTCTCATATGAATTTGATCAAGGTCAGACCAATGGTTATTGAGTTATTCTTAAATAACCTATATTGAAGTCGCTTATATTGAAGTCGGCTGTACAAAATTTTTAATTTTAAATTATTAGATATATTAATTTAGATAGATATTAGATAAATAGATTTATGATAGATTTTAATATTGATAATATGGTCACTATAAGACGTTGTTAGGTTAGCTAATTAGGTAATAACTTGAGACAGAAGAACCCTTAAGTAGGGACTGAATAAATTAACCGACTTGGTATTACATGGATCTCACAACATTTTACGGTAGAAGAACTGAGTTGCGAGACTTTGTTTTTTTACAAGTTATGTTTTTGATGGCATCTTATTTCTTTTTGTAGATAGATATATCTAGGTACCTATCCACACCTATTATTCCATTATATTATACATATATAGGTTCACTGATTCATTCTCTGCAAATGTAACTTTGTAATCCTATATATTTATATGGGATTACAAAGTTATTTAACAGTTGATGTATCTCGAAAACTGGACCGAAATTGCAAAATATTTTAATTTTTCCTTAACTTATATACTAACATCCCACTAGATGGAGTGACGACCTGGTAAGACATGCAGGAAGTCGATGGATGCAGGTGGCTCAGGACCGTGCTTTGTGGCATTCCTTGGGGAAGCCCTATGTTGAGCAGTGCACTTGAGAAGGGATGTATTGGTACTGATGATAGATGATGTTAGAAATGGATATACCAAGTTACCAAACTATGGATTTTTCAAAAAGTAAAGAATTTAAAAAAGGTAAAAATGTGTAAAAAATTAAATAAGCACTGAGACATTGTTTTGTATATATCCATAAACTTAAAACCGAGAAACTGATATTTAAATCACAACTTTTCAATTATGATGACACTGTGTCACTAGTTGGTGAGATGGCTTGTCCTTGTTGCTTGTCTGAACTGTAGTATCACAGAGGATAAGTGTTCACCTTAAAATTTCATAGTACACAGGTAAATCTAATTTGATTACCCAAAGCACCATTACAATTATTAATTTCAATTGGTATAAGTATAGATTTACCACGTGTTTGGCAGTGAAAGAAAACTTCGTACTCTACGTTACTTGCTCCGCTAAAACGTATCCGTGCTGGGCCGATATGTATTAGGAAGACTTATAGGGATGAGAGGAGGCCTGTGGGCCTAACAGTGGGATGTTTTTTTACCTGTCATTGGTGTATATACATGTGTCAAAGTAGTGTCCTGTATGTTGCGGACGTATTTACGTGAGTAGAGTTGCGTGAGTGACCAGGGCTGACGTGCGTTTTATCATGAATATGTCGTCATTTAGATCGCGTTAGAATGACGGTTAATTGAATGAACATCAACTTAAATACTGTCTCTTCCTAAAAGGCGACATTGCATTTCGAGAAATGAAAAGTCGTTGACGTTGATGCTCTCCTGGTCAAAACGACAGCGGCTACAATTTCCTAATTAGTTGCACATAATGTAACCATGTTTCTACAAGTTTTATTTTTAAAAACAAAATTATTTATTTTTATGGAGATATTGGAAAAGTATACCCGAATCGCCGGGATAAGAGCGGAATGTGTTAGTGTTGCACCAATTCAAACAACGTGGCTTTACATCTTCGCCTCATACTGCAGCCCCATTTTTTAAAATAAAATTTAAGTACCAGACGAACTTACAGTCTACCTGATGGTAAGTAGCTACTGCAGTGCATGGACACCTGAACCAACTTCGAATAAAGGTTGCTACAGATGCGTTGTTACCACATAGTACCGAGATGGAGTGATTCTCAGCTAGTGATTATACTGGCTTTCTATAACTGCACCACTGCTATTTATAACGTACTCAGATGGAGTCCTAAACAGAAAAAGTGTCATTATAATCCAGACTATATTAAAGATCAATTCATTTATAAAAAAAAACCGGCCAAGTGCGAGTCGGACTCGCGCACCGAGGGTTCCGAACAAATCCGTAGGTATATAAGTTTAAAATTATTAAAAATATTTTTATTATATGATGTAACAAAAAATACATGATTTTCGCAATTTTTCCTTTATCTGTACTATAAAACGTTGCTTCGTACCAAATTTCAAGATTCTGAGTTTACGGGAAGTACCCTGTAGGTTTTGATTCCCTTGCGAATGTCGAAAAGGAGAAGGAGACGTGTCCATACATTCTTGGGCCCAAGTGTTAACAAGATGAAAGTAGGATAATTTGAAAGCGTATATATAAACAATTCGATTTGGCAATCTAGGAGCTGAGTTATTGTAGAATAACTAAAAGTGGGATTATCTATTACCTACACTGTAACAGGTGATTTTTCATTGTTATTACACTGTAACAGGCTATTTTTCACTATAATTACTTAAAGATATAAAAACAGGATCAGTATAAAATCACCAAAAAAGCTGTGGTTAATAATGAAACGAAATGGTGAAATGATTAACGAAAGTTAAAACAACAACACCTAAGTGACGTGAATATTAGGGATATCCATCTGAGATCGATCCATGAATTGTTGTTATAACTGTTACTTGTTAGAATTTTGACATTTTGTATTTTTTATTATAACTTTGTAGATTTGTAGAGTCGGCTTAGAAGTTTGATTTTTTCACAGCTCTAAGGGACAGTAAACTTGAGTATTTGATATAATATATTTTTTTTGATATAATTTCAGCGTGATATCACGCGTTCCTGAGAAACAGGGTCATGACAGACAGACAGACGGACAACAAAGTGATTCTATAAGGGTTCCGTTTTTTCCTTTTGAGATACGGAACCCTAAAAAGAATTAATTGAAGAAAGTACAAAAATTGTAAATATTCCTAGTCAGCGAAAAATTAAAGCATGGATAACTACACGTATTTATACAAAGGCGGATTAAATGACGACAGCGACTTGGCCATCGGCGCCCCTCTGGCGGCGTTTTATTATAAATTATAGCTACGTATTTTGCAATATTAAACTATATATTAATATACTATATTTATACTATACTATATTTATAATATAGTTCAGCGGAGAAACACGAAAGCGGTGTTAAATAAAAATATACCCCAGGAGGGTACTAACATCGATTATCTTGGAGAATCTCTCACTGGGCATCCGCGCCTAAACTATCTTCCTCCTGGGCGTGGTTGCTCAGGTGCCCAGCGTATTCTGGGGGAGGGGGCACAACTCCACTTTGTACACATTCTACAAGAATCAAACGGAATAAAATCACAACAGTACTCCATCTCACGCTCTCTATGGATATCTGCAACATAAGGGGACTTCCATAAAACCTTAACGCTGTCTGCCATCATCTCCGCTCCTTATAAGCCGGCCTCGCTCTTTCTTACCGAGACGCAGTTCTCTCTGGCTAATACATCTTATTTATCTTACTTAGATTACAAACTGGAACATTCCTTTCCGCCTGGGGCCGGAACTTGTGTGTAAATCAGAGAGGATAGCTGTTCTCGACGCCTTGAAAGCAAGGACCTGTCTATCGTATGGCTAAGCATAGACGGCGACGACCACTCCCGCGTCTATGGATGCCTTTATAGGTCCCACAGCTGTCATGTCGACATAGATCGACTCTTCGACCATGTTGAAATGGATGCAGATTCCGTGCTACAACTGATCCCATACACTGAGATCGTGTTTCTTGGCGATTTCGACGCCCACCACACCGCATGGCTCAGTTCTCGTACTACCAATCATGCAGGGAGATCTGTTTACGACTTTGCAAATGGTCTGACACAACTGATCACTTCGCCCATGCAGATTAAAGATGTGGAGGATCATGCATCTTCTCTGTTGGACTTTCTGTTGAACTTTCATCCGGACAGATATCAGGTCTCCGTCTATGTCCCTCTTGCCTCTTCGAATCACTGCTTGATCTGTACTCTGTCGTCGTGTGTGGCAATGTAAGTCAGCGGATTGGAATGGGATGCGGGCTTTTATGTATCCTAACCATGGGAGTGGATTTGCTTCTCGCTGGATGATCCTAACATCGTTGCTGAACCTGTCATCGATGTGGGGATGGAAATTTTCATGCTATCATCTGTAGTGCCTTTCGGCGGCAGATCCCAGCCTTGGTTTGGCCGCTCCTGTAAAATTGCGACATGGCAAAAGCAGGAGTGTTACAAGGCCTGGGCCGACGCATCGTCGTCCCGAGATACTAACACCAACGCACTCAGAAAGAAGTATCACTCTGCCTCGAGGTCCTTCAAAATTAGTTATCGCTGGGGCAAAGTCGGAGCACATTGAGAGAATTGGCGTTAAACTAGTTCATCTTTTTTCGGAAACTCGTGCATTATGTTCCCTCGCTAAGGCTGCCCAAAGGAATTTCCCACGCCGCAAAGGAGAAATCCGATCTTTTAGGTTCTCTTTTTGCGTCCACATCGACTCACAACAACCGGGGAAATCTACCACCGACCATCTCGCAATATGAATGCTAATAGCAGGATATTCGGTTTACACAGTGCACAGTGCGTAAAGCACTACTGTTCCTGGACGTCTATAAGTGGAGTTGGCTTGAAGGAATCCCCCCAATTATGTTGAAGATGTGTGCTCCAGAGTTAGCACCGGTTCTTACACGTCTTGTTCGGTTCTCTTACTCTATAGGCGTCATTCCAAGCTCATGAAAGACAGCCTTAGTGCACCCGATCCCTAAAAAATGGGACCGCTAGGACCTGTCCAACTACAGGTCTATCGTGATCACCTCCTTGTTCTCCAAAATAATGGAATTCATTATTAACTGCCAGATCACAAAGTACCTTGAAAAGCATCATCTGATTAGTGACAGTCAATACGGTTTCCGTCTAGGCCGCTCAGCTGATGATCTTCTTGTCTACCAGACTCATCAATGGGCAGAGGCAATCGAGACCAAGTGGAAGGTCCAGGCGGTTAATTTGGACATAGCGAAGTTGCATTATTGCGTTCCATTTGCCTTCAATTGGATTTGGCACAACGCTTCTTTTTTTTTACAGATGGGAGTATTAAGGTCGTAGTCGACAGTGTATACTTCGACTCCAAGCCTGTCAACGGTGGTATTCCACAAGACTGCGTATTATCGCCTACCCTGTTCCTTCTGCATATCAATGGTATGTTGCATATTAGTAACATTCATTGTTATGCAGGCGTCAGCATTGACGATGCCTTAAAACTGCCCGTGCTAATATTTATCGGGAACATGTCGAGTGCCAGAACAAACTTGTGTCTGAAGTTGAGTTGATACACTGCCCTTGCGAAGAGACGTTGCATCTTTATGCATTTTCTACCTCATATACTACGGGGAATGCACAGAGAAATTGTTCGGATTAATTCAAACTGCTGAATTCCACTATCTTACACTGAAATAGGATTCGAAGTTCCATCCTCATCATCTCGATGGCTGGCGGTCCACTACGGTGCGATTTATGCGGAATTTTTGCCTCGCACGACCATACTATGGAATTTATTTCCCCGCGCGCCCGTTTGTAATATTGCACCCCTAGGCACCTGCCTAGTTTGCCTTTAGGATAATCTGCCACTCGATATATACCAAATAGAAATTGTATGCAAAAAACTGTTTTGCTTATTATCAGGTCTAATATACGATATTATGTCCAACCTGGCCTTAAACAATGTTATGTTGCAGAAGGCTTATTTTATTCCATTCTCGTTCGAAAGGAATACGAATGACTGATGATGATTACATAAGATTCAAGAAGAGATTGGTAATTTAAAATTACATGACACCAACTTTTTCATACGGGGAGAATCGTAAATAGAGTATCAGCAGGTGAATGATAAAGTTGCAGAAAGTATTATAAAGTCATGAGGAAAACTGAAGACCGAATGGGAGAGTAGCTTTTTTCGATCGACAAGTGCTAAGATTGCTATCAGTGATCTAATTTCGTATCCGCAGCCCTGTGTGGCGGATGCGAATGATGATGCCCGAAATCGCGTCGACCGGCAGCCGGAACACTTCATGCTGCCATTATTGATAAATTGCCGCGGCGTCGAATTCACGCCGATGTGTCGACTCAAGAGCTTATCTAGACACGATCGCCGCTTCACAACTCAATGTCACATTGTCACCATGTCGTAAAGGATAAAATTAATCAAATTTCTCAAAAAGTTGATTCGACCGAAATAGAGAACATTTTAGTCTTGGAATATATCACTATTTATTGGAGAATAAATCAATTTTACGTAGAAAAGCACATATTTCACTATACACTGTATACTAGATAACTATTAGATTTAATGTGTGATTTATCCACATACGTAGCTCCGACAGAATATCAGCGCTACAGTAGCTGTGCTGAGTTGATGGACTTTTCGTTGCTGTAATCCATTTTTTCTTAATTTGTAAATTAATGTTTTGTAAAAGCAAGTTGCAGCAATAAATAAATGTTCTTTCTTCACTCTTTCTTTCCTATTCGGAGATAGTTACTAAACAGTCATTGGTGGCGTCATTTTTCTTCGCTGTTTTGAATGTCAGTGTCAATTTCAGACTCTTTTGGTTGGTCTTGCGCCTGTTCTCTCCTCGGTTGCATCGAAGTGGACTATTAAAGCGGAAAAAAGGAGTGTACATGTGCTGGCGTACTCACTATAATCCTGTCCAGTGCAGGTATTGCTGACACAAGTGGCTTTGTGCTGCAAAACGCTACCTTTTGCCACTACCATCAGCGACATTGATCTCATTGAAAATCTCATCGGAGTGTGCGCAGGAAGTGCATGACTTAATTCCTCCCTCTCTGTTCTATCATTGGACAACCAGACGCTCGACTGGTCTCTACCACTTAGTGTTCGACAGAGGTACTACGCATTCGAATCAAATAGTTTGCTTTATCGTTCGTAATGCGTACATCAATAATTTGCCAGCATCTGTCTGTCCATTCGTGCATGCCGTTCAATATGGGTGTCTTTAAGGTAAAAGTTACAATTTTTTAGTAGGCTAAGTTTATACGTGGTAGAGCCAGACTGCAGCTATAAAGTTGTAGCACAAATGGGTCGACTCGACCGATGAAGGACCACATTCTCACAAATACCAATACCAGCGTAAATAGCAGCTTTATGCTGCTGCATTTCGTATGGTGAGTGTTGAGAACCGGAGATACTTCTACTAGAAACGAGGCATTGCATCTTAGTTATCAGGGGTGATAACACATCTGCATTTTGATTCGAAGGTAGGTGTAGATGTCTATGGGTCTCAACATCCTCTTACCATCAGGTGGATTGTGTGCTCGTTTGTATTCTCTCTTCTATTAAATACTTCAATACGTTTTATCATCTTCGGCTGCATCACCACTTATCTTCCGATAGTAGTCAAGCACTGGTATATATAAGTTAGAAATAATAATATATACATAAAAAATCAGTGAAAGATTAGAAGTTGTGATGTTGTGTTACATGAGAACTAAAATGAACTGGGCGTCGTTTTACAGATGGACTCCGCGAACATTTTAACTCAAAATTGAATGGGAACGCATGCGATGATATAGTATTATAGGGTAAGGATTATTTTCCCATAGCAGCGTAGGTTTCTTCGTTCATAGTGTCGTCATTGACAATATTGTGGAAATTTTCAGTGTTATCACACACTCGTAGCATAACTTGTGCTGAAGCTATCCAACGGACATTCCACATAGATAGTACGTGCATAAGAGCGTTAAATCGATATTAGGACTACACAGGTTCGTAGCAAAAATGACAGATTACAAATGCTAGTCAATTTTAATGAAAAATGAGCTATTTACAATGAATTTGCTTCTCCAACAGAAGCAGACGTTTTTTTCCAATACATACACTTACCCATGTCTCCAAGGACATGTTACATTGGACTCGCACTGACTGATCCCGTGGTGATCCACGCATATCGCTAGGCCATGGAAGCAAACATCTGCAGTCCCACCAACAATACCCGGTCCTTAGCGACACTTTCTCAGGCAAAGTACAACTACTCCCGCGACGCGGGAATAAAACTCCAATAAAAAATACCGTAATCACCGTGACGGTCAAGAAACACATATACACAGACATCTCAATGATTAGCAGGTTCTATTTTATAATATTAACTTATTGAAAGCACTTGGAATATCGATTTCAGGCTTCATAGAACCCGTCAAATAAAATCCACGCTCTGACTAAATCTACTACAAGCCTTAGCTTCTTTCCAAAGTTCTAATTGGATAATGAAAACGATTCGATACATGCAAACTTCTCCGAAAATTGATCAACGGATATATCGATCTTATGGGTCGAGGGAAACAGAGCAGAGCAGGTAGACTGGAAGTTAAAGTTCTCTTCACTTTAGCTAATGAAACATATATGTGAAGTATGAACAGATATGCCATAACAAATGAAATTTGTTGCATTCGTTATGTTCAGTTTTTCTGAAAAAACTGTACGGTGGCACTTGCGTCGCTCCGATGCAATTCTAATACGAAAGAGCGGAATAAAAGAAGGACCCAAAGTATTTGCTCAGAAGTTTTGAAGGAGTCACAATAAGTCTGATGTTCTCTCTAATATTGTGTACATAATCTACGTGATTATATACGTTTTACACTTTTTTATAGAATAAGGGTGACAAACGGGCACACAGTCCACCTGATGGAAAGTGGTAACTGCAATCAACTACCAACAAAGGAAGCTGCAGATGCGTTGTTCATCTCTGAAGACTAAAATATTATGCCTCACAGTACCAGAAGGAAATTAGCGTAGAACATATTTTTTTTTTTAAATTAATCTGTATGCCAATTAATTGCTACTTAAATGCTCCAGTAGAATCCGTAATTGCTCCACGTCTATTGCTATTAGTTAATTTATAATTAATTTTTTTAAATATATAAAACCGAAAATAACTACTTTTTTATTATTTTTTATTAACACGTGCTTTTCTGAAGTCATCAGTCTGTTATTGTACTGGATCTCTGTACTCTTTAGATCGGAACAAATCAGTGCCAGCTCTGCTATTTGACCACGGAAAAAAGAGGGTTGTACCTACCCATACGAACCCCTAGGAAAAAAAGTCCTACCACTTAATCGTCTATAAATTTTTATAAGACCTTATATAGTACCATATACCGGGACCCAATTTATTATTATAGAAATATTATATAATATTATTATTATTATATTAAGTGATAAGAGGGCTGGTTCTTTTCTCGCTTAAAGGCTAAGTATAGCCTTCATTCAGCGGGGAAATGTAGCGAGCGTTCTTGGCACGATACCGCGGGGAGTAGAACTATATGATAATTAAGTTTCTAGTTTTAGTTTTTTTTTATTATTATAGTTTTAATATTGTAAAATTATATATTAAGTTTTTAAAAAATTGAAAAAAAAAGTCAAGTGAATTAGCCTGAGAATTTCTTAACTGTATTAGCATCCAATCACTCATATTTCATTACATTGGTTAGTATGAGATATAAATTAGGATGAGAGCGTGTATTTTATTATATCCTGTGCAGACGAAAGCTTGTGATGATTGCCGGAAGATGTCGTTGACTCTAATACAAATCAGTAGGTATTAAGGGCGACGCGGTTAACACTGCTTTGTATTGTATTAGGGAAAGAAGATTTATGGTGTTACTTTATGTGCGTGTTAAATAATTTTACAACCAAATTTATGAATAATCTCATAAAAATTACGTATCCACATAGAGATAGAAATATCATTGTTATCTGGGGCTTTTTTCTGTGAATAACTGATATAAAATGAAATCTTATAAAATCAGCTTAAGTTTAATTCGTACTTTACCTATAAAAGGTTTGTGATTGATGGAATATTTTTAATAAGAATGTCAATTTGGGACTGATTTTCTAATCGTCAATTAAAAGTTATCCATCAAATAAATTTTAACGTGACTGAATATAAAATCAAACAATTGAACTCTTTTTTTTATCATACAACATTAATTTTTTTTGTTTGTGTTTCGCGTTATTTCCTATTATTGGATAATATTTATCTGAGTATTGAAAAATCGGCTCCTAATCAAACAGACGCTAAATTTATTTTGGCGGAAAGTTAAATCTGTAGAACTTGTGGATATTTTGAAAATAATATGTCCTTAGGAACAAAAGGAAAACAGAAACGTGTATACGTATAAAGTCATGATGAAGTACAAATATTATGTATACAAACACGCGATAAGTGTAATAAGATGTTTCATTTCTTACAAAACAATATCTGTGACAATTACAACGTCATGTGCAGGTAGCTTATTCATCATTCTTCATTTCTGCATTAAATAATTAACTCCATGTCTGACAAAACAATCAAAAGAATCAAAAGTCTCAGTTCCTTACGTACTTTCTATGTACAGCTATTGTTATTTTAAGATTAGCCGGTATAGATTTAGATTTATTTAAGCTTTATTGTTTTCGCCTTTGTAAATAAGGTAACAAAGGGCAGACTTAATGCCTATCGGCATTTTATGCCGATCAGCCCTTAGTGTGATATTATGGCAGGTGCAATTGCAGCTATATACGAAATATTACATATAGAGTACGTGAGAGTAATATGGTCATCCGGTTAATATGGTCACTTTCTTATAACTTAAAAATTACAGCCTAATTTGCATAGATGGCTTTGTGATACGATAGCTCTTCATCGGTCATTCAAATAATAAAGGGTCAAAATGCCGCCATTTTGACAGTTGATATTATAGTAAGTACGTGAGGGTAATATCGTCACCTTAAGCTTTATCGCACTATAAAACCAAAATTAGGAGGAGAACAGAGACAAAAACACAAAGTCGTATACTATAACTAATATATTAAGAAAAAAATAGCAAAGAAGCTTTGGAAATAATTAGGAACACTTCGAAAAATCTACTTAAAAAAACTAACTGCACTACACAATCCAAAAATCGACTTAAATATTTAAAATAATATCAACTCTCAAAATAGCGTCGATAAAGGAGCGCCTTTTTGACCCTTTATTATTTGATAAATTGATCAAGAGCTATTGTATCACAGAGAGTTCTATGCAAACGACGCTGTAGTTTTTGAGTATAAGAAAGTGACCATATTACCCTCACGTACTATAGTTAGTTTTTTTTAAGTTCATTTTTCGAAGTGTTGCTAATTATTGCCAAGGCTTGTTTGTTATTTTTTTCTATATTAGTTATAGTATACGACATTGTGTATTTGTTTCTGTCCTCCTCCTAGTTTTGGTTTTATAAGGCGGCAAAGCTTAAGATGACCATATTACCCTCACGTACCTTACATATAATGTATGTTACTACTATACTATAATATAATATACTATACTATAATGTATATTACTACATAAAGGAAAACATATTAAATACTAGCTTCTCGCCCCGCAGTATTAACCGCGTCCAAATCGTAACGTCGAGACGTCTATATTATAGAGTCGAGACAGTAATGACCCACGCTTATTATGAGATCCCATAATACGAAGAGCTCAAGATCACATGGTCCCTTCCTCCTATTTAACGTTTAAAGTTAGCCCTTCGAATAATGAAAACCACTCTAACAATCTTTCACTTCGTACTCCACTACACTCAGGATGAGTGCGTGTGTTCATTGCCTGATTTAGAGTTCCCACAGCCCTAGGCTAATTATGAATATGCACCCCTCCCCCTTTCCCCCGTCTGCTTGTTCAGTCTGGTTCGGTTTCACCCACAAAATTTTTCCTGGGAGTAAATGACGAATATCGCTTATAAACAACTGCAACACCGAGGAAATTGCAGGTGCCTATCGGTAAATCGGTCCGGAAAAATCGCCAGTGGCAGATGATACCACAAAGAACTCTTGCAAGGAAGAAACTCCTAATAAATTGCGCAATCATGGTAGACTGCCAAGCATTCAGGAGTGGATGTTACCGTGAGTTTTAAGACGATGTGCGTTTGTGGAATTTGGCGGCTGGAATTAATCGGAACAATTTGTCTAAGTACTCCTTGTGGAAAATGCGATAGAAAATGTAATGGAATGCAACATATCTTCTCTCTCTTCTCTCTCTAGAACTCGGTCGTCGATGATTCGAGCCACTCTTCACTGGATGCGGTCAAGTTGAAGGAGCTGGCCCCGGTTCAGAGATGAGAACAGTAGGTACTCCGTGTGAGTGGTCCTCAAGGTACTTATGAACTGGCAGTTTATAATGAATTCCATTATTTTGAAGGACAAGGAGACGATGGTGATAAGCCTGTAGTTTGACGGGTCTGAGTGGTTGCTTTTTTAGGGATCGGGTGCACTAAAGCTGTCTTCCATAAGTTCAGGACTACGCCTAGGGAATAGGAGTACCAAAGAAGATACGTTAGAACCGGTGCCAACTTCGGAGCACCTGTCTTCATCACTATAGGAGGGACTTCATCAGGACTTGTTGACGCCCAGGAATAGGAGTGTTTTGCACATTGAGCGTTGTGTAAGCCGCACATCCAGCATGGAAACAATCACACCGCGGGGTGGTCGGCCTGTCATCGAGAGTCGAGGTGGACTCAAATAGTGAACCTATAAGATCGACTTTCTCCTTTGCAGTATGGGCCAGTGAGTCATTTTCTCTATACAGACGGAACTGGTTGACAGAGTTCTCTTGGATATCATTGGCAAAACACCTTAATGAAATTAGAGGTAGAGAAGAGAGCTTGAGCACTTTAAAAAATTTTAATCACGTCCAGTCAGTCAACGAAAGACGAAAGGCACCAAATAAATCAAAATCTTAGTTTACAATCTATTTATTTGTTTTGTACCAAAAATAAGGAAAGAGCAACAGGTAAAATACTTGCGGTACTTACTCTATTATTTATTGAGAAAATTTCATTCTGTACATAAGTGGTGCTTGGAAAGGCAAGCTCAGTGCTCCCTCAAACCTTGCGCCCTAGGCTCCAGCCGAGTTTGCCGGTGGATAAATCAGGTCTTGCGTGTTATTTCTTCAATAAATAATTTTCTGTTACAGCTTCTGCCAAAAATCTACTCAAATCTTATTAAAGTAAAATATTGCTTATCATATTTCACGACCTTTCTTGTATCTATACTACTTTCCTCAACTGTCACCATCTTGTTCTTATTTTAATTTTTAACGTAATTGTATAATTTATGTATATTTATTTATTTATTTAAACTTTATTGAACCTTACACATTAAGTAAAGGAACAAAAGGCGGACTTAATGCTAAAAGCATTCTCTGCCAGTCAACCTTAAGGCAGTGATATAACTACGAAGGCGGTTACAAAGAAATATGCATACACACATACATATACATATTATACACACATATACATACATACATACATATAACAATATACACAAGTATATAAATTTATATATTATAAGAAAATATAATATAATACAAGATACGTAATATACTAATGATGACGGAACTTAGCAGTTGTAAAGCAGTTTTAGAAAATGATCTCGAATGTTCTTCTTAAATGTTTGTTTGCAGGTAGGTTGTCTTAATTTTTCAGGTAGGTTATTTTAATTTATGTATATCTCACTCCTAGCCGTTTGATGTGAACAATTATTTGCGTAATAAGTTTGTCTAGAAGAAATCGCTTCCAGAGCGATAAGACCGCCTACTGTGGCGTCTTTAAGTATTATCTAATTTTGTTTTTCTTTCACTGTGTATTGTAGTACAATAAAGAATATTTTAATAGATTAAGTGAAAACTGCAATAAAATAATTTACTATTTTACAATAGCTTTCATCACCTTTTTACTTCCGTAGGGGTGGAGTATCTATACAAAAATCCTTGAACACGTTATACTGAGTTTGTAATCTAAAGCATAAAATAGTGTTCTCAATGATATAATAAGATAAAACGTACTGAAACACATGACTCCATACAAATTTGAACCCGGTCTGCCCCAGTACCGCGGTAACCCGGTAACCTCCCTGGTAAGGAGTTGTTTTGAGAAATCGCAAAATATATATTCACTTATTTTACTTACAGAGTACTTTCAGTTGGTTCGAGTTGAACATTCATACAAACTGGAACACGTTTTGCCCCCACCTAGGACTAGAATTTCCAAAAATCTTTTCTTAGTGGATGCTTACGTAATAAAAAGAATGTATCGTTACAATTTCATGCTTCTATGTCCAGCGGTTTGGATTGTGTCTTAATAGAATATTTTTCATACAAACTTTGCACCCGTATTTTAAAACTTTAAGTTCGCTTTCCGACGACACGCACGCGCTACGCGCACGCCACGCGTGTCAGCAGCCGTGTCCAACTCGCTTTGAAATTTGTTGCATATAATTTGAGTCTTATGACACATCAATAAATCTGAAATTGCATTTATCGATGTTCAACCGCACACGCCTCGCACACGCCACGCGCACGCGTCGTTCCCGCCCCGCACTGATCCCGCGCTCACCCCGCACATGCGCTGCACCCGCCCCGCTACGCCTTGCGCCCGCGCTTTTTATACAATTTCAGATTTATTGATTTGTTATGCCCAAAACACATGCTTATGTTTTGGAGACGTTGAATCTCACGAGATTTGCATTGACCCATTCGGAGACTGTTTGTAGTGAGAGATTCATATGCTCAACCAAATAAGCTCATCATCATAACTTATCTTGCGGACTGGACTTGATCCCGACTATCCCAAGCACTCAACAGCTATCTCATCACAACTATGCCATATGTCATATGCGTACCCATAGATACCGGACATAAGCAGGTCTCTCCGCAACTCTTCGTGTCGCATATGAATGCTGAGAATACGGACTTATAAGGGACTCCGACATTAGAAGTCATAGGCTCGGAAGAGCCTTCGACAATGACTCGGAGAGACTTTCACTCAAAAAGTCCTTAACGAGCTAATCAGACCCGGGGATAAGCCGTACGCCGAAAACTTGCTCAAAAGGGTAGCGTGCCAAACTCTGTCAAAAGCTTTTGAGACACTACGAGAGACAGTAATTCTGCGCTACAAAGTTCCTTATTCTTTTCTAGAGCATCGCCCTATAAGTGTGTGGCATGTGCTAGAAGGTCGTGTGGACCAATTGTAACACATACAGTCGATTTTTGAGAAGGTCGTTATGCTCTAGATATGCCATAAGATGGGCGTGCAATACCCTCCCCATAATCTATCAACGGTTTTATTGTAGGACTAATGGCTGACATGTTGAAAGTCCTTTTTTAAAGCTAATATCCGGAGCCTTGCGGTCTCGAGCGGCAACTCACGATAGATACGCGTAATGCTTGCACCTGCATTTTTCATCTTGAGTACATTCGGAGTTAAACAACGGGCGAGCTTTGCCACTAATGGGTATGTCAGTAGAGGGTATAAAATACTCCATCGCTTGACACACTACATCGTTTGTAGGATTCGTGCAGCTCGACCGAACCAATCATAATGCCGGAACACAAGGATTAGGCAATTAACAATTTGTTACAATGTATATCTACTTCAAAAATAATATGCATCTTAAAATGTACACTAAATAAATAAAAATAAAAAATAAAAATGCAACACGACAATATCATTTGGTGACATGATTTGCATTGTAACCTAATAACCTAAAAGCCCGCGGCCGAAGCCTATCACCGGAAAGAGGTGTTGCTCGTTTAACACTTCCAGGGGACACGAGTCAGAGTTCAAGTATTTCCTACGGACGCGAGCAGCCTCATACTCCAAAGTGTGACTGTGACAGAAAAGCTATCCTTTCACCGTGCCAATGGCAGCCGAGGTGGGCTCACAAAGAAAGAGGAGTGTCGGTATTATGAGACGCCGATCTCCTTATCCTCCATGTGGTCAATAATGGAAGCCATGAACCGGAGCCACACCTGAGGTAGGGAATGCTGGTGGAAATGGAGGCCATATAGGAAGGCGTATCTTATATTCCGTGCTTCTTGCCCGAAGAGGAAGAGTAAGAGAAGTTGTTCTCTTCCGAGAAAGGCCGCCATGATGAGGTTGATGCTGTAGGGGCCGCGGCCCCATCATTCATCCGCGGATGAATTCAAAAATGATGCCGTGGCCCTGCCGATATAAAGGTTTTTTTATAATACAATAAGGGGGACAAAGGAGCACACTCTTCCGCTGATGGTAGGTGCATGCTGTAGCCCATAGGTACATCTGAAAATAGATGTAGTCTAGATTAAGAATCAAAATGCAGATGCGTGATCACCCCTGAGGACTAAGATGGAATGCCTTATTTCCAGTTACAAGCTAAGCTTCTATTTTACACAGAAATTCTGTAAGAGCGTGGTCCTTCCTAGATCTAACTGACCCGTTCGTGCTACAACTATAATTTAACTATGGCGTTGTTCTACCACGTGTACAAGATGTAACCCTGTGGGGTTTTAGTCAGCACGTGTAAGACATAACCCATCCTTGCCCCGTTAGACATGTATTCGTGGGCATATTTTCGAATGAAAATATAACTGGCTTCAGTTATCGTATAATTTAGTTTAAAAAGATAGTGTACATAAAATATGTAATTATTTATAAATTAATTTTCTTTCGTAGAAATCTAAACATTAATCAGACAGTCTTAAATGGTATTAAAAATAATTCTTTTGACGTCATATCATGTTAATTTAATTTTTCACAATATGTTAACATTTTCGATGCCTAGTCATTATGTACTTGGACTTACGAATACGCCACATAACACATTACAGCATATTTTACTTTATTACTTGATGATACCGATTATTTTTGAACGCGCTGTTATTTTCAGAATAACAGCAAACAACTGTCAAACGGTTAATTAATTTACTTTTAATCCATATTTAAACTAGTACATAATATAAGGATATTATTTTAGATTTGGTTTTAATATTATAATTTTAAACATTTTACTTAATTATTTCTGGTAACAGAAATATGATCAGCAACTCTGTAAATATGATGCATCGATAGTATAACAGTGCTGTGGCCGTAGCGACACTGCTACAGCAGCTTTCCTAGCATACTTGCCATGGTTGGATGGATGCCTTTTCGTTGATGCAGCCCGTTGTATTTGTGTCATATAGTTGGAACTTTTTTCGTTTAATTTATTGATTTAATTTATTTATATGTTGTGTTGTGAGTGAAAAATAAATTATTCATTCATTCAAATGCGCAGGTTTATATGTCACCCGTGAGGAGTAAGATGGAATGCTTCGTTTCCAGTAAAAATGGTTTCCGGTTCTCTACATTCACCATACAAAACATAGCAGTGTTAAAATGCTATTTTACGCTGGTATTCTGTGAGAGCGTGGTCCTTCCCCGGTTGAGCCGACCCATTCGTACTACAACTATACTACTAATATAGCTGCAGCATGGCTTTACCACGTTTACTGTTAAGAAGCACTCCTAATACAAGAGTTTTAAGCTTAATTGAAGTGGTTACCGTTAATGTTAGTAGTGTTAATAGCAGTGTTAGTATTTAAATAATAATAAGATGATCCCGGAACCACACAATAGCAACATGTTGCCTAACGCCCTAAACATACATACATACATATTACGAAAAGGCTACTGTGGCCGATAAATACCTCCCTCAGCGAAGAAGAATTACGTCGGAGCTGCGAGTATTTGAACATTCCGTATTCGCATATCGATACGGCAGTAGCATTTGATGCGAACGGTTCTCATCGCCCATATTAACAGAAACAAGTTAAGTCGTCTAATTGTAGGTGTGTACATTACACTCGAACGGTGCATCATTTCACAGAAGCCCCTACATGTTCAACCTGTCTTAAAACGTTTATAATTTTAAAAATCTGAGCAAAGTTCTCCAGACCGAATTTCGATCATGGCGGCTAGTTTCGGAATATAGCCATCTGCGGACAGGATCATAGTGCACGAGTGTGTGTGCAATCACAGGCGCACTCTCTATTCCCTCGCTCTAATACTCCGATAGGGTGACAATCTGACACGACCGGATTGTCGTTACGAGATCAGGCGCAGATAACAACGGTTTTTTTTTCGAGGCACGGTGGTTAACTGCCTGATTTCGACCTGCTACAGAGAATTTCTTTACAGAAAAACCAAATACCAGATTTTGACCCGACCTGAATTCGAATCTGGGACCACATGATCTGCAATTGCGCTTGCAACCACTGCACCAACGAGGCAAGCAAAGCAGTCAAACAAGTCCTTTAAAAATCAAGTGTTGTAAGTACCTACTTCATAAAATCGTCAAAATCAAGAATAGCACATTATGACTTCACTCGAGCAGCTCAAATGGTACCGATAATAGACCAACTAATAATAATAATGTCCTCCAGACCGAATTTCGGTCACGGCGGCCAGTCTCAACGGAAACTAGCCATCGGCGCAGGACAGGATTATAGTGCCCAAGTGTATGCGCAATCACAGGTGCACTCTCTATTCCCTCACTCTCATAGCCCGATGGGACGGTAAACCGACACGACCGGAGAGAGATCAGGCGCAGGACCAACGGCTTTACGTGCTTTCCGAGGCACGGGGGTGAAACACCGCCAACTTCCTGACTCCGGGCAGCTACTGAGAATTTCTTGATGAAAAAACTCAATAACTAATTTTTTGGCCCGACCCGGGATTCGAACCCGGTACCTCATGATCAGCAGTCGCACTACTACAACCACTAGGCCAACGAGGCAGTCATTGGTCTAGTATAGATATATAACCCCTTAATAGACCAACTATTTAGTGGTTTAAGGCCCGTTACTCAACGACGAACTCAAGTGCGTAATCATTTGATACGCTTTCATTACGATATCAGCATCTCAAGATCCTTGCTAATTAATAAACACATAAAAACAGTATCTCAACACACTATACTTAGGAAAACTGTTCTGTGACTTGCACTCAAGTACACACACTTGAGAGTTTCGTTTATTAATCAGTGTGGCACTCAGCTGATATCGTAAAAGTAAACCGCATCTTGAGATATGTTTATAATAAGATCATAACCTCAATATTGTACCCAAGTGCGTGTACTTGAGCTGAGTAATGTTTATTAATACGGGCCTAAGACGTCTACCGTTTTATCACTTTGTTAACGAATTTTTATTACGAATTTAAAAAAAAACGAAAATGTTTTTTTTATATATAGGTAGCTTACATATTATTTACTCAAGTAAAAACACTGATCATCATGATGTGTTTTCGTCGTTATATTCCACTGAGTCCGCCTTTTTTATAGAATAAGGATGACAAATGAGCACACAGCCCACTTGATACTAAGTGGATACTGTGTCCTGTAGACTTTACTATTCTTGATTAGATCAAATGTCAACCAGTAAAAAGGGTCTCCGGTTCTCAATATTCAATATAAAACACAACAGCATTAAGCTGCTATTTTACGTTGGAATTCCTTCCACCACAGAAAATATCAACGAAGCGATAAAAGACGGCTGAATTCTTTGAGGGTATTTCTTTCCTTCAATTTCTTACCATCAGCTTATTACCTGTTTAAGATATTTTTTTTCATAAAATTTAAGTTATATACGGACTGTAAGTTTCACCAAATGATATGTAGCTACTGCAGGCCATGGACATTTGCGACCAGCTTCAAATTAAGAACACTACAGATGCGTTGTCACCTCTGAATGATGTAATGCCTGTAACTAATAGGTAGGGGGAAAAGATTTTTCGTATTTTGTTTGTATAAAATTGAAGAAAAATCTCTTTGGATGTACTGTTTGTATCTGGCTAGTACTAATTTCAATACTTATAGGACATTAAGAAAAAGAAAAAGTAAAAAACACTTTCCTGTCATTTTTCAATTGTTTTTCTGACTGCCAAAATTAGTTAAACTAACGAAGAAATTCAATACATTCTGAAATTTTATTACAAAAAAGGAAAAAATGCGATAAAAACTTGTGAAGTTTATGGTTCTAATGCAGTAATCAGTAAGAGTAGCGCAAAGTTAGTTCAAGCGTTTTCAGTCATTGAGTTATAATGTGTACGTAGTACATTATAACTCAATGTTTTCAGTCCGGGAATTTTAATGTCAAGATGCAGCTTCCTCTGGTGATAAAGTCGACGCCATTTTTGAAAAAATGGTGCAAGAACGGCATATTAGTATTTACAACATACAAAGACATTTAAATACTTAGTTTAAATCTCTTTGACAACATAGCTGAGGAATTAAGGATTGACTTGAAAATAGTTTGGAAAAAATCTGGCTATACAAAAAAAGCTCGATATTTGATCGAGCTCACTGAAAGAAACCTAATGAATTGTGTACTCTGTATTTGAGGTTCTCTATTGAAACGTAATGAAAACCAAACCATTTTTGAAAAGGTCACTCGTTATGAAAAGAGGATCACCTATGACAAATACATAGATTGACTTGGCCATCGCATGAAAACACAATGTATCTCACAAGTAATACATATTATATTAAATTAGACTGTTTAGTGCGCTTGCAAAGTCAATCTATGTATTTAAAACATAAAATATGTTTAATATTGATATGGTCACTATAAGAAACATCGTAACGTAATTAGCTAACCTAACTGTTGTTAGGTTAGCTAATTACGTGTAATAACTTGATACAGAAGGACCCTTAAGTAGGAAGTGAATAAATGAACCGACTTTGTATTACATGGATCTCACAACTTTTTACGGTAAAAGAACTGAGTTGCGAGACTTGTTTTTTTTTACAAGTTATGTTTTTGATGGCATCTCATTTCTTTTTGTAGATAGTCCTATTTTTTTCCTTTCCGGTACCATCTACTTCTTGAATACCAACTACGGATTTTCGGGCAATTTAGTTTACTGTATACTTTGCGGGATTTTGGTACAACTTCATAAGACATGTCCCATTCTTGCTTTTTCATTCCATTGACCATTTTACAAGTTACCTTTGAACATAATTATATCTAGGTACCTATCTACATCTATTATTCCATTATATTATACATATACAGGTACACTGATTCATTCACTGCAAATGTAACTTTGTAATCCTATATATTTATATAGGCTTACAAAGTTATTTATGCAGTTGCTGTACCTTGAAAACTGGATCGAAATTACAAAATATTTTAGTTTTTCTTTGATTTATACACTAAACACTTATTTTATTCTAAATTTGAAGCTTCTACGTCTGCTAGAAGTGCTTGTGAGTTTTGATGATCGGTTAGTCAGTGAGTGATAAAATTAAGAAACTTTTACTATAGTATGTGCCAAATCGATTGAGAAAAACGGACAATGACCTTTCGGTCGTTTAACCAGGGGTTACAAACCTTCAATATATAGGCACATTTTATATGTAGTACTTTCTTTATTTATAATGATTTTTTTATAATGATTGATATAATATATATTTATTAACTATTATTAAAAAGTTATGTGAAAGATCGCTGTAGAAGAAAAATCATCTATTGTTATAAAGTACTTTATTCATTTAACAACAAAAAACATTAATTTATAACACATATAAAGATTCGAGTGATAACGACACCGAATAAGTACGTACTTATGCAAAAGATAAAACTTTATTTTTAATATTATATAAGAACTTTATTTTTATTCGGTGCAATCATCACTCGTATCTTCACTTGATGAACTATCTGTAACATTAATTATAAAGCGATCTGCAGTTTGGTCAATTCTATCATCCATGCCACGCATTTTTTGTTCAACCTTAAGGACATGCTGAACACAGTTTTTCCATTTATCTGGCGTGATTTGAGTTAAACCATCTTTAAGTAAATTTTTAACATCTTTTAACTTGAAAGTTGTATTTTTTCGTGCAACGTACCCTTTCACATCTGCCCACACAAGTTCAATGGGGTTAAGCTCACAGTGATAAGGAGGTAACCTTACCACTGTGATGCTTTTTTCTTTTGCCATCTCGTCGGTGACGTAACTTCGATAGTTATCTTTAACTGCCTTTATTTTTTCCATTAAGTGGGTCTTTGTGTCCGCGGGCACGTATGCGATCTGTTTAGATTCTAGCCATTCCTGCATATTTTGTTTCCGCCAAGACATTGTTGGGGTTTTTTCTAAACGTCTGGAGTGGTAACTAGCGTTATCCATAACTATGACATCGCCGCTTTGCAGTTTTTCTATTACTTTTCTAAACCAGTCCTCGAAATGGAGAGCGTCCATACTCTCATGGTAGTCACCAGTAGATGATGATTCAAATACCCAATCACATCCCTCCAAAAAGCCATTTTCATTGCCAACGTGTACAACTATTAATCGCTTTCCTTTACCCGAAGGGGCTTTCGCGCCAGTAGAGTAGCCTTCTAACCGTGATTGACGAGAAGATTCAATTGTGGTGTCTTCCCATACCTTTCCCATAGTATGACCTGCGTTAATCCATGTTTCGTCAAGGTAAAAAATGTTACGTCCCTCGTTTCTTAATATTTGTATTTCTCTCAAATATCTGGTACGCCACAGAACTATCTCTGGGCGATCTATTAGACCACTTTTTCTGTTTCTCTTTATATATTTGAATTTTAAATGGCGCAACACACGTCGCAGGGAAGTTTTGCTCAAGTTTGGCAACTGGTCATCTTGATTTATACTGAGCAAAATTTTGTCTAAAGTCGGTAATTCTCCTGCAAGAAAGAACTGATGCACTTTCGCTCTTATAGCCGATTTATCAAAATCGTCCAACTTGTCAATTACAGACTTTTTTCTTTTATTAATTATTCCCTTTTCTGGTATTTTATGGGAATCTCTATACACGCTTAATACGCGATATATAGTGCTCTTGCTGACTCCTGAGATCTCCGAAACCTTTTCTACCATATTAACGTTTGAAGGATACACGTCTTCGGGCCAGGTGTTTTTGACATATTTGTATACATTAATGATAATCTCTTGTTCCCCGACCGACAAAGTGGTAGGTTTTCTCTTTTTTACTGGTGACGTTAAAGGTGCTCCAGAAGATGGGCCTGTAAATAAATGACAAAAATATACTACCATAGTACTACATCACATAAATACATATTGTTTTAGAAAATAAATACCACATGGTCACATAAAAAGAGCGCTTTAAGAAATAGAAAGGCTACGTCGTCGCATTTGTACCTATTTGTACGTACCTGCTACGTTTATTATGGGTCGGCGACGTCTCTTTCCACTTGATGTTGAAGGACCGGGTCCTTCACCAAATTCTCCTGAACTCATGTCGATTTAGTAACGACCGTCACAGTAAAACTAATATAACAGATTCAAAAAACAAAAACTTAACGATATAACAAATTTAACAGTAAAAACTCAACTAAAACAATGCAATGAATGCTATGAATTACCCGAGACGTACACACGCAAGCGCTATCCGAACACGAATGAAAACAAAATGGCGGACCGGCCCAAAAAAGGTGACGCATCTCTGGCTGCCATTGTCACGTTTCTTTTAGAACGAACTGACGTAACGCGCGTTTTGTTTATTTTAAAGGGATGAATTTGCAAAAGCTCAATATGGTGATTATATTGCTTCAAATATTTTTTTAATATGAAACTGTTATTAAATGAATTGCTGCGTTACTTACCATAAATTGAAATATAAAATATAACACATTTTTCGCGATGTACCGTAAGATTTTACTATGTTTATAGGAACCACAGACAATATTATTTAAGAAACAAAAAAACAAAACATATGTGCTGACCTAGAAGTGGGAATAATATCAATATTTAAATATTGTTATCACATCTAAATTGAGATTTTGTAAGTTACGCCTTTTGACACTCGGCTCATATCTGAGGTCATTGTCCGTTTTTCTCAATCGATATGGCACATACTATAGTTATAATTCTTAAACTACTGGTTCAAATTTGATTTTTTTGAATGAAATTTGAAATATGCCGTGTTTATATAATGCAGCTTAGTTACTGAAAATTCAGGTTCCTAGTTTTATCCACAACGAAGTTATAGGAGGTCGAAAATGATCTGAACTGTTTCGAGAAAAGGATGGGACGGCCGTGCCGCTTTTTTGTTCAACTTGGTGGGGGCACTGCCATGCCCCCTGATTAATACGCAAAAAGGTGATGCTATGTAATTGGAAGGGCATAGTTTATTAATAGCTTTTATCGCCGGCCAAAACCATCGATTCGGATATCTACTGCCAATAACTAATTAGACTCAAGCAAGTAATTGAAAGTTGATCAACAGAACCACACATATTTTTCGCCACTCAGCAAAAATTGAGAGAGCTTGGTTGGGAAGTATTAATGCATCCACCATATAGCCCTCACATTTTTACCTGTTTCGGTATCTTCAGAATTCTTTGGCTAGTGTTCGGTTAACATCAAGAGAGGACTGTCAAAACTACTTGTCGCATTTTTTTGATCAAAAATTCCAAGATTTCTACAGCAACGGGATTATGTCACTACCAAAGATGTTTTATAGGTCCAGATACCGTGTACGCGCGCCTAAAACGCTTCCATTTCAAAGGCGCCAATATTGGCGTATTCGTTCGATCGTTCCGCCATTACGCCAGCGACGTTCGCTGTGAACATACGTCACGCACCAGTGTTTTTAATTTCGCAAAATGACTGTTTGTGCTGTGAAATCATTTAAAAATTACCCTTGGAAAAAAGATAAGGATAAGAACATCACTTTTCATAAGTAACTATACAATTTTATGGTGTATTTCTTTGTAAAAGTATACGAAAGCTAAATGTCAATACGACTAATAATACTGCGCAATAATATTCGAGTGTTGCCTAGTCTATGAAATGTTTTTACCATTTTTTAATGTCATGATCAACCACAAATATTATCTGTATAGGGGTTTTAAACAGTCTAATTTTACAGATTTTACCCAACCTATAGAGTTAAACCGTTTTAAAGGTTAGGGTTGAACTACATCTGGCAGCATGAAATTGCACTTTCCTGTGCTTCTATCCTTTTTGGTCACTCAGAACCGTTATTTACTAGAGCGAGAAAGAGAGCGCGAATGTATAGTTCCACCCTCAAAAAGCCGATTGTAAACCGGTTTTAAAAGTTTATCTATCATCCTTGTCAATCCATACTAATATAATATTATAAATGTGTGAAAGTGTGATTTTTTGTTTATTTGTTTTTGTCCTTCCTTCACGCAGCAACGGAACGAAGCAATTTTAAAAAAAATAAACATTTTGCTATCTCTTGGCCGAAGTTTACGCTTAACCAGACTTACTTTTTTTCATCATTTTACTTAGGATTGAAAAATAATTAATTTCTTCGTAAAAAGCGGCAAAATTTGTGTTCTACAGTACAAAAGTGTAGTACTCTGTATATATTTAGTAATAATAGATTATAAATATATGTTACGTACATAAATATCTACTATGCTTTTTTATTTATTTTAACTGTTACATTAATTATAGGTTTTATTACATATCTTCAATATTTTAGTGCGATGTTCGTACCTACATGGGTATATCATTGAATAACTGTTTAAAAAGGCAACAGATAAGTAATTACTGCATGCCTGGAGCATCATTCAGTGATATTATGAATAAAATTTTAACTAGTAAATTTAACCCTAATAGTATATTAATAATTTTTGTTGGGAGAAGAGGCAATATGAACAAGAATCAATTATTAAAATATATTGAATATCTCAATAACATAAATGTGGTTAAAGTTATCTTGTTTACATTGCCTTACATAGAGGGGTGGCCACAGGAAAATAAACTAAGATATAATTTAAATTTAATGATGCATAATTCAACATGTAATAATAACTTAAATTTGACATTTAATTGTAAGAATAATAATGATAAATTTCATTTAGTTGATATTAATAATTTAATTAAGAAGTTTTTGACAAGAGATAGGTATTACCTATCAAAGTTTAGTTTGAGACTGGTAGCAAATACGCTATCTCATTATTTATATTTTAACCCAGCCAAATTATTGGCTACCTTAACACCTGCTTTTATTGAGCAGAAAAATAATTTCACAAATGATTTGGAATTAGTTCCAAGTAATTTAAATTAGATAATAAGACAATAGAGGTAATCTCTAGCAAAGATAACTTAAATACCTTAGAATACAATTCAACTATACTTCATTGTGTAATTTCACAAAATAGCAATAATAAAAACTGTATTAACCTGGTGCATCAAAATATACAAGGTATGTTAGGCAAAGAACTAGAAATTGAATTATTTTTAAATAGTAACCTTATTCATATTTTATGTATTACTGAACATTGGTTAAAAAGTTACAACTCCATATTTAATTTCAGTAATCACCAGGTGGTCAGTTCGTTCAATAGAGATACTAAATTACGTGGTGGCTCCTTAATATTAGCTAATAAATCCTTATCATGTAAAGAACGTAAAGACATTGTGAGCCTCTCTGTTGAACGTACTATAGAAATGTTGAGCTTGAGCACCTTATTGTTGTCAGTGTTTACAGACCCCCATGTTCAAATTATGATACCTTTGAAAAAATTATGGAAGAAGTTTTAGTTAAGCTTAATAAACAGAATAAATCTCTTGTAGTGTGTGGAGACTTCAATATCAATCTCCTGGAAACTTCTTCCATCAGTATTAAATTTTGCTCTTTGTTTAAATCCTATAATCTTGATAATTTATTCTTTGAAGCTACACGAATTGCAGGGTGTAGTGCAACTTGTATTGATAATATTTTTACAGGTGTTGTACCAATCAACAAATCAATAATTCAAAAACTTAGTTCAGATCACTGTGGACAACTGGTTTCATTACCTTATATGCACAAAAAACAGGAAATTGAGAAAATTGTGTTTGTTCCTATTAATGCAAAACGCCTGGAGAGATTTAGAAGTAATATGGTAAAAAACCTTCCATCGCTTTCTTATAAGAACGATGCAGACTTTTTATATGGAGAATTATTTACCCTTATAAGCAATGAATTTAAAAAAATATTTACTTCTAAAACATTCTCCGGAAACAGTCGCAAGGCATTTAATGAGTGGGCGACAGTGGGAATTCATAAAAGCAGACGAAGGTTATATGACCTTTACCATGAAAGATCATATAATCCTTCTGATGCTTTTAAAGAATATGTCAAAAATTATTCTAAAATGTTTAAAAAAGTTTGCTCCACAGCCAAATCATTACATATTAGCAACAAAATTAAGACGGCTAAGAATAAAATTAAAATGACGTGGAGTATAATTAACAGCGAAACCGGTAAAGAAAAACCTCGTAACTCGAACTATCAATTAAAAATTAACAATGAATTGACTAAATCAAATCAAGAAGTCGCAGCGGTGTTTGAGAAATATTTCACTGATATTCCTATTTTGACAACAGAGTCTTTGAATACTTCTCCAACTGTCGCCGAGTCATTACTCAAACAGAATGTTAATATCTGTTTAAAAGAATTTAGATTCGAAAAAGTATTACCGCAAGATATTGTAAAATACTTTAAAACCATTGATGTAAAGAAAACCGCAGATTTGTGGGGGATTTCCGTGACAGTTATTGCGTCCATAATAGATTTAATTGCACCTCATCTTGCTATTATTTTTAATACTTGTATCGATTCTGGTGTGTTTCCTGATTTAATGAAGTATAGTAAAGTAATACCTTTATTTAAATCTGGTAGTACATTGGACCCCGCTAATTTTAGACCTATTTCTGTACTACCAACTCTTAGTAAAATTTTTGAAAAAATAATTTTGAATCAATTGTTAATTTTTTTTAACACAAATAAATTACTTCATAAAAACCAATTTGGATTTACAAGGGGTCGCTCGACGTCTGACGCCGGTGTTGAGCTTATGAAATATATTTTTAATGCCTGGGGGAATTCACAGGATGCCTTAGGTGTTTTCTGTGATCTTTCCAAGGCTTTTGATTGTGTTCATCATGAAACATTAATCAGGAAACTACAACATTACGGTGTAAAAAATTTGGCGCTTAGACTTATTACTTCATATTTAAGTAACAGAACTCAAAAAGTCTTGACAAATGGTAAAGGTTCCTCCGGATCGGTAGTATCAATGGGCGTTCCTCAGGGCTCGATTCTTGGCCCATTCCTGTTTTTAATCTATATTAATGACTTACCTTATCTTGTAGGGGACAATCACGATATAGTATTATTTGCTGACGATACCTCTTTAATTTTCAAACTCAAACGGCAGTTAATTAATTATGACGATGTAAATAATGCTCTATCGAAATTAGTACATTGGTTTAACGCCAACAATATGCTCTTAAACGGCAATAAGACTAAGTGTATTAAATTCACAATACCTAATGTAAAACATTCGAATACCAATGTGCTATTAAATGGGGAGGAGTTGAGTGTTGTGGATACCACTGTTTTTCTCGGTATTACTATTGACGCGAAACTTCAATGGGGCCCCCATATATCTAAATTAGCAAGCAGACTTAGTTCTGCAGCATATGCTGTAAGAAAGATTAGAAGTCTCACAGATGTTGAGACAGCTAGATTAGTGTATTTTAGTTACTTTCATAGCGTAATGTCTTATGGAATTTTGCTATGGGGTAATGCGACTGATATTGAAGCTATATTTGTTTTGCAAAAGAGAGCCGTTCGGGCGATTTATAACCTAAATTGTAAAGAGTCCCTCAGACAAAAATTTAAAGAAATAAACATATTAACTTTGGCATCGCAATATATTTATGAAAATCTAATGTATGTACATAAAAACATAAATAGCTTTAATAAGAATAAGGATGTGCATTCTTTAAACACTAGGAACAAACATAAGCTTGTAATACCAGTTACTAGACTCCACAGAATCAGTAATTCATTTATGGGGCAATGTATACGCTTTTACAACAAAATCCCAGAACATATTCAAAGTTTATCAATAAACAAGTTTAAAAGTTTTATTAAAGAAAAACTGTACAAAAAGGGTTATTATAATATCAAGGAATACATGAATGAAAATAACCCCTGGGAATAAGGTGATC
Organism: Parnassius glacialis; assembly: GCA_033319125.1. Classification (NCBI taxonomy): domain Eukaryota; kingdom Metazoa; phylum Arthropoda; class Insecta; order Lepidoptera; family Papilionidae; genus Parnassius; species Parnassius glacialis. The sequence goes on along the minus strand of JAVANC010000028.1, from coordinate 32,259,346 downwards.
GCCACCATGCTGGTTCTATTAAAAATCATTTAAAAATTGTATAAATGAAATTATTGTTAAATGAAATATGTTTGAAAAAAAAAGTCCCGCTGGGTTTCTTGCTGGTTCTTCCCAGGACAGAGGTATTTTCCGAACCAGTGGTAAATAAAAAATGACTTTCAATAAGAATTATGTAATAATCGATATTGAATAAAAAATTATTCTATTCTATTCTATTCTATTCTATACATAAAACACACATAAGCAACCATATCCCCATACACACACGCACACAAATGCACACGCCACGCACACATTTTATACTCTTAGAATCAATAGGTACGTCAATATGAATGAAATATAAAATCTCCCACATTTTTTGGGTAATCGATTCGCACTGTTATTACCGAAGTCACGCACATTAATGCAGCCATGGTGCGTAAGATATGCGCGTCACGTGGTACTCACGCACACATGAATCAAAGACTGTCTTCACTATGAACGTTGCGGTGTGTTAGCAACACGGTATCTGGACCTATAAAACATCTTTGGTCACTACCTTCTAAATGGCAACAAGTTATCGAACAAAATGGAATATGTATATATTATAATTAAATGTAATTAAACTTTGAAAAACAATGTCTTGAATTTGTATGTGTATATCAAATATGAAGACACTTTTTCCTCGATTATATATTGGCTCTGTATACTCGTCAGAACGAAATTCAGTAATGCGTTATTGTTTTTATTATAGGATAAGGGTGACAAACGAGCACACAGTCCACCTGATGGTAAGTGGTTGCTGTGGCCCATAGACATCTACATTTATCCTCGATTGCGAATAAAAATGCAGATGCGTTGTCACACGTGAGGACTAAGATGGAATGCCTCGTTTCCAGTAAAAAGGGTCTCCGGTTCTCTAAACTGACCATACGAAACACAGCAGCATTAAGCTGCTATTTTACGCTGGTATTCTGTGAGAGCGTGGTCCTTCCCCGGTCGAGCCGACCCATTCGTGCTACAACTATACTACTAATATAGCTGCAGCATGGCTCTACCAAAATAATAATACCAAATTAATCATATTGCATGCCATGTCCACTTGTGGACTGTTACGGAGTGATAATGACGATAATACAATATCATTTTTACGCCAACTTCAGTAACAGTTCATCACATAGTAGAATGGTGGGTTCTTATCAGAAAACATAGCGTAAACCAAACAAGTTTATAAATATGTTCCTTCTCCAAATACATTTACTGATAAACGTCATAATCGTCTAGCAAATATTCATGAGACAACGAACAAAACGCAATCAGTTATCGAAAATTTCAAGTTTCTTATTTAGGGCTTTCAAAAGTAATTTTCGACACCTATGTACATATATATAAAAATACCCCGGCCCCGGCTTTGCACGGCGATTTCTGGATCTTAACAACAGTGCTACCTACCGGAACCACGTAAATTCTAAAAACCATGAAAAAACCATCCAGAAACCCAATCAAACACACACAAAAAATTTCACCAAAATCGGTCGAGCCGTTTTTGAGTTTCAGCGAGACTAACGAACAGAAATTGATTTTGATATATATAGAAATATATGCATTTTATTATGTCGATACAATTATGTAAGTTTATGCTGATGCGTAATTTGAAAAACAAAATAAGTTATTGAATTTTTCTGTCAAAAATTTCTCTGTAGGAGCCCGGATTCAGTAAGTTGGCAGTGTTTCACGCCGTACCCTGAAAAGCACCTGACTGTCGGTCCTGCACCTGATCTCTCTTCGGTCGTGTCGAATTGCTGTTGTGATGGTCTATGAAATTTAGAGAATAAAGAGTACCTACACCCGTGCTTGCGCATATACTCGGGCACTATAATCCTGTCCTGCGCAGCCATCCACCGTTTCCGTTTCCGTTGAGCCGGTCCACCGTGATCGAAATTCGATCTGGAGGACATATTATTATTATTTTGAAGTACATGTTGCAGGGCCACTTTCACAGTATGTTATTAAAAAAACATTTAATGTTTTTACCCGTAAAATTTTAAACAAAGGAACACAGTGCATTGGCGGGTCTTCTTTGTAAGGTTTATGTTTTTTAACGTTTAGTAAATCTTAACCTTGTATTTTGATATTCTTAATATTTTACCTTCGACTTATATCGTCTAGATTTCATATTACACACTGCCCCGTGAGTCACCCCATGTAGTGGCGACAGTGTAAGAATATCCACTAGCGCGTATCATCCCGTGGGTGTCGTAAGAGGCAACAGGACGAAACAAATCAGGAGATGGGCAACAGTGTCTTTCTAATAACGACTAAAAATAAAAAACTGCGGTTGCCAACCCGCTTGCCAAGCGTGTCAACTATGGCAAATGAGCCCCCAATGAAGAGGCAATCTATGGTTGAGGCCTATGTTCAACAGTGGACTTTAATAGGCTATACGGTAACGTGAGTCACCATTTTCTTTTCTGAACTTGGCTGACACACTGCAGTGTGTTTAGACAAATAAGAGACGTAATATGCGAGCGTATTTTAACTAAATTAACTTACTGAATACAACGATATATAGAACAATATTAAAAACGCAAGCGACGCCGCGGGTATCAGTTATATGCTTCCCCTAGAAAAACATTTGTTCGTCGACGTTTGAAAATCCAATATCAAATAGTATTTGCGTGTTTTCGCGTAGTATTTACCGCGGGATCAACTGTGTTGACATATGCGAGATCTGTCATGATATATAGAATGAGACGGAGCGCCCCTGTTCACACTCCCTGAGTGTTACCACCAGTAACGACCTCTAGTGTTTAAGTTCATCTCATCAACTACTTTGTTCATAGCCACTCTAGTGGCTGAACTCTCATTCCCCATCAAGAAGAGCGGAAGAGGCACATCAGACCACCCGGTAAGTTCATATTCTGTTTTACAATTTTGCTATATGTTGTCACTAAATTCTAATATGAAATTCGTACTGACGTTTTCTAAAATGACACGATTGATTTTTAAACAAGTTGAGAAAGAGTTTGAGTTGGGTAGGATTTCAGTCTTCAGTATTTAGAGTGTAAGACTAGATTGATGTACCCACGATACTACAGTGAGTACACTAATACTGCTATTCCCTACCTCCTGTACCTCCCTCCTCTCAAGTGTGACTAATGTTAATTGAAACATCACGATCACAACTTGTTAGACGTCTGTGCAAGCTGTCCATCGTTTAGCACTAACACTCTTGTTAATTGTTTTTATTACCTATTCAAAAATACCAAGTTAAATGATTTAACTTTTAAACAAACGCGTTTCTTTTTTATGTTTTCGCCGAAGATTTCATTCGGTGACAACCTAAATACTACTTCACATCGTGCCCTATTTCAACTGATCGTCATTTATTAACCGTCATTATTTAATCTGTGCTCAAAGGATTTGATTAAGTATGTGAGCAATACCCGTGGTACAAAGTGACTACGAAATATTATTATGTAGATTTGTAGATCTTAAAATGAATCTTATAACAGCAGTGAAGTTAGCCTGTTTTATAAGGCATTAGGGATAATACTGACTTTCACTACTCTTATTTAATGTTAAAGAATATAATAATTTTTATTCAATATGATCGAGTATGTAATACGTAATGAAAGTCATTTATGTTTTACCACTGGTTAGGAAGAAAGGCTCTGTCCTGGGAAAGCTGGAAGAAACCCAGTGGGATTCTGTTTTAAAATATTAATCTCCATAACGACGCTTAAAAGGCAATAATTACCAAGCGTAATTTTGAGCGATATTGAGTTATATACATCATTGAAACCAGCAAAAAATTCTGCGTCGATATGTCATACTTTCGCACCTCTAGAAAGAGTTTTGTTGTCGCTTGGTAACTTAAATTTGGACAGTTTTCGTCGACCGAGCAACTAAAATTTGACTGATTTATGAATAATTTTCACTTGGTAGGAATTCGATGTTAACACTTAGTAATTTTTGCCTTGACTCAAATTAATGGGGTTAAACATAAAGTATTTTTTTCCTTACAGTATCTAGAGTATAAGCATTACTTAAGAAATTTTACAGGATTAATTTTTTTTTCTCGTCATTTAAGACTTTTTAACACAGCATAATTATGTATTTATTTTCATTTGGTATTTTTTTTCCAATGGGCTTAAAGACATAACATAGTAGTATTTTTCCTGCCTAAAAAGAATATATTTAGTCGTTTGGTTATTTTACCTGCCGTTTTTTTTCTTGTTTTTGTTACTTAGATAACTATTTCTGATATGAAATTTGTATAAAAATGAGATGACCCCTGTTGCATGTATTTTGTTTTGTCGCTTATACGTACTCTACAGAAGATTTTGAGTGTATTTCATTTTCTGCCGACTTCCAAAAAGGAGACGGTACTCAATTCGTCTGTATGTTTTTTTATGTGTGTCACCTCATAAGTTTTTACTGGGTGAACCGATTTCGATGATTCTTTTTTATTTGAAAGCTGGTACTTCTAGTGTGGTCCCACATAAATTTGATCAAGGTCAGACTAACAGTTTTTGAGTTATTCTTAATAATTTACATTGAAGTCGACTGTAAAATTTTTAATTTAAAATTATATTTCATATATATATATATATATATATATATATATATATATATATATATATATATGTATTTATATGTCTATATTTATGTACTGGCGATCCGAAAATTAAGAGACAATTTTAAAGAAATAAAATTAATTACATGTTTGACTTCTCAGTATATTTACGAAAATAATTACATTTTACGCATTAATATATATTACTTGTACTTACACAAAGTCAAAAATATTTTATAAAAATATCATTCACGGAAAAAAGCACAAGCCAGTAATACCAGTTACTCGACCCCAAAGGGTCAGTAATTCCTTTGTGGGGCAATGTACTCGCACCTATACGCTTTTATCATAGCTATTTAAAATGTAATTTTTTAATAAACAAACCCTGCTTTATACATATATGTACCTATATATAGACAATATGTAACAAAAACCCTGTGGTTCCCGTTAAGTACGTTATCAGGATTCAAACGTATAGAAAACATTGGTAGAGCCACGCGGCAGCTTTTGCTGTCGCACGGATGGGCCGGCTCGAACCGGGATGGTACCACGACCTTACAGAATACCAGCGTGAAGTAGAGGTTTACCTCTGTGTTTCGCTTGGTGAGTGCAGGTGGCCGGAGGCCCTTTTTACTGGAAATGAGGCATTCCATCTTAGTCCTCACGGGTGACAACGCATTTGCATTTTGAATTGTAATAGAGGATAGATGTAGATGTCTATGGGCTACAGCAACCACTTACCATCAGGTGGACTGTGTGCTCGTTTGTCACCCTTATCCTATAAAAACAAAAACTTTTTTTTAAAAACTCGAACAATATTTTTTTATTTTATTTAAAAAAACAAATTGTATGCAAATTATATGTGGTTTTATTACCTCTGCATTGTCTGGGAAGTAAGAGGATTGATTGAATACTTAGTTTTAGCATCGGCTAGTGTCAGTAAGAGGTAATAAAACAACATAAAATTATTTTTTTTTATATATATATATATATATATATATATATATATATTAAATTCAAAAAGATATGTATATCATAACAGAAACGTATAAACTTAAAAACAAAACTAAATGAATGTCGACTAGTAGCACGTGACCCGCCTTCAGATAAACGCTTATTTACTTTGCAGTGTTATATTCAGGTCGTATAAATTTGTAAGTACCTAACTGTTTTAACGACTTTCATTAAATATTTATCTTCTATAAAACTGTCCCGCGATTACAAGAAAAAAAAATAAAAGGTTAAAATGCCAGCTTACCGTTATTTAATAATAATGAGTAGTATGAGAAAATATTTTTAAACCAACACTCAGAACAATTGCGCGTATTTGTTTATTTGTGATAGCACAAGCAAAAATGTAATGTAGGTTACATTTTATTTACGGTTACATAGAGCTTAGCGCACTCTGTTTATTTATTTATTTATGCTTTATTTGCACACCAAGTACAAAAAGGCGGACTTAATGCAACAGTACATTCTTTACCAGTCTACCTGCAGGCTAAGCAGAGAAGATATTGTGGGTGCTAAGTGCAAACAGCTAAGTTAAAAATATATCTACATAATATTATCATAACTACTACTACATACTAAGATACACAAATAACACACAGATACACAAATAACACACAGATACACAAATAACACACAGATACACAAAATACTATTTTGAGATAGAAGGCAAATGTCTAAAGCTTTTGTTGCGACTTGCTAGCTAGTGCTCCATCACCTAATGTACTCCCTTCGATTTTAGTATACATAAAAAACCTACCATGTACCAATGCTTGGAGTCATTGGAGTATTAGGCTACATTATGGCTCGACCGAGGTTTTATTGTAGTCCGGGTGCAACCTGGACTACAATAAAAGTACGGGTTTTCGATCAGATCCCGTTCCCATAATTTATGTAAATAAAAGCTATGGGTTAGGTATTTCACCGCACGCCCTGCCGACACTATTTAACTCGGCGGGAGGCGCGTCAATAAAACGAACACAAAGAGACGCTACCGGGTTAAAAGTACCCACCCATAAGAGGTCCTATAAATATATATGTATAATAATTATTGTAAAAATTACTAACTAATATTTACATTTACTTTGGTATTTGTTTTAATAGAACAAGTCTTTTCTGAAAAATTACTTTTATTTAATAATATTTAGCATTTTAACATTTTGTACTTAAAATTATGTTTTTCTTTGTATCACATATCACATACAAGTCTTTTCTTATTTTCAAGTAGATTTTTTTTAGAAAAAATACTATATACTACTGATATAGTACTAAATATTACGTCAAACAACAAAATAGCCTCCTAGCCACAAAACGGACAAAATAAAACTAATTTGAACTTTGGGTCCAAAAATTATCAATTAAAATTTTAATCGCTTACTAGGAACTATAAAGATAAGCATTTTATTTGCGATTTTGGTAACAGTTATCACAAATAAATATTGTGTGCTCTCTACAGATTTTTGCTGAACAAAATTTGCAAGATGTTTTGGTTTTACGGTCTTTTTTCCAAATACAGACTGAGCAACGTGAGGATGACGAAATTGACGGTGCCCTATGTGCAACCTCAGGCACTGGTTCCTCAATCTAAACTAATAATTCAGTAAACGAAACAGTTCCTTCCTTTGCGAATAGGTCCAGGGAGAGCAAGGACTATATTATGAGATCGAGTTCTAACATTTTGTGGTGGTGCACTTTGTATTATCTTTGTATATCTCTTCCGTGAACTCCCCACATCGCAAAAACTGAAATGGTACATCTTCTAAATAATCATGGAATAACTGAAGATTTCGCCAATTCCGCACTCCAAGTGGTGGAACAAACGATGATATCTCGCGTGGTTGTCGATCGACAGGGTCCGCATCTTCTTAAAAAGCAGTCCCGTGAATACTGACATTTTATACATCTTCGGTCTCAGAACACGATGACTTGTACTCTACTTCTAATTCTTCTAATATCGATTCCTCTTGCAAAAAACGTAAACGTGACATATATGACCTGAAATAATATACAAAACACTAGTAACAAATGTATATCACCCAAAAAAAGTAGTACACAAAAGGTCGCTGCTGGGTAAAAAACACCCATACTCATTTTGAACGGGAAAACTGATCGACACTCCGCTTACGCATAGCTGCATCCCTTGCCGAGAGGTACCTAGACCGCCCAAAACCTGCAGCGAGTTTTCTTGGAAATATCAGCTTTATGCCCGGGCTACACTAACGAGAAATGCCGTTAATTATCGCGTTGATGGGCGTTGAATGTAGGTGTGGCCACCACTTAACGCGATAATTCTACAACGGCAAGAACAATGCCGTTTCCCGTTGAACGATAACTCGAGTGTCGGTACATCAAAGAGATTAACGCACGAATTAACGCGTTGAAGCGGCCACACTATGTTTGTCTCAGTGTGCACGGTGAGCGCAACGGAGTCGCACGTATGGCTACGATATAGTGAAATAAGGAAAAAGTTATTACGTTTCTTGAGATTCTACAAACAGAGCCATGCTTAGGCAATGATAAAATATATTCATATAATAAAAATTTACACTCATCAAATATAGAGTAGCAGCGTCAACGTTCATCTAGCTTGAAATTCAAGGAATATTAACGTAAAGTGACCATACGACCCGTTTTGAACGGGACTGTCCCTTTTCTCGGTCACCTGTCCCGTTGTTCCCAAACAAAGCTCCGGGACGCAAAATAGTCCCGTTGTCCTAAACCGCGAGAAAATTTAAAACTCTGAAGTTCGTCAGACACGAACGGTGCGAGTGCGGGACCGACCAAAAAATAACCGAATGGGATAATTTCAAAGTTTTCGCAGAAATTCGTTGGGTGGTAGTATTCAAACATTTCTCACCAACAATCTTCAACATAAATTCTTTTGCATTTTAATCGAATATATTTTATGTCTACCTGGTACAAAAGCTCCAGTAGAAAAAGTATTTTTCTATTATGAATAAATTATGGACGTCTCAAAAAAATCACAGGTTCCAGTTCTAAAGGCGATGTTGATATCAAAAATCAATGTAAAAAAACTTGCCCTTATTTAAAATCATCACCGACTTGATTAAAGCAAATTTGTTCCACTGACAAATATAAATATAATTAAAAAATATGTTGCGTATTATGATTACTGTCTGAGGAACTTTGCTTTAATGAAGCCGGTGAACTGGTGATTGATTTTTATTTTTCACAAATTTTTTTTATAGGATAAGGGTGACAAACGAGCACACAGTCCACCTGATGGTAAGTGGTTGCTGCGGCCCATAGACATCTACATTTATCCTCGTTTGAGAATCAAAATGCAGATGCGTTGTCACCCGTGAGGACTAAGATGGAATGCCTCATTTCCAGTAAAAAAGGGCCTCCGGCCACCTGCACTCACCAAGCGAAACGCAGAGGTAAACCTCTACTTCACGCTGGTATTCTGTGAGCTCGTGGTACCACCCCGGTTCAAGCCGGCCCATCCGTGCGACAGCAAAAGCTGCCGCGTGGCTCTACCACTGTTAAATTTGTTAAAATAAAAATAATTGTAATTAATGTGATTATAATTATAGTGAACACTAATTGTACAAAGTTACAGTTTTTAAATAAATAACATAATATTGTTTTTATTGTTAACCTGCTAACTGGGGAGTACAAATAAACCCATGTCCCGTTTTGAGTTAAAAAATAAATGGTCAGCTTACTCTAACGCCGTTCAACGGCATTAAAATTGAAATGACGTTGACCGACCCAAGTGTGGCCACTCAGTTTATCGCGTTAAAATTAAGGAAATAATTGTTGCGTTTATGGGCATTGACGTTTCTCGTTACTGTGGCCCCAACATTAGAACCACACTGTGGGTATTTTTTACCCGGTAGCGCCTCCTCCCGGGCTAATAGGTTAAAAAATAAAGCAAAATTACTCACTTGTCGTCTTAACAACGATTAAACACACTATTTCATGCAACAAAAAAGGCTTAAAATTAAAGTTTTCTTCTATCAAGTAGAGGAAAAAGACCGAATATGGAATACTTTTCTTAAAAAAATCAGTACAAATGTTTTATTTTAATCAGTCTAATTGATTAGAATTAAATGTAGTCGTTATCACTCTCTAAAAATAATATTTAAATCAGTAAATCATAAACACTTTCCGTAATATTGTTAACTAAAACAAAACAACAAAAAATATGCTTCTCAAAAATGTGACCCTATTATGGAATAGGGTATTCCACATAGATATAGTATTCATTAGATTGGCGATGGCGTGATTAGGGTGAGACCAAAAACGAAATGTAGCCGTGTGAGTGAAATGTGCATGTGTGCGACAACAGTAGTGCTGCGCCATGTATCAACTTTAATTATCGATACTGAATGCTGTGTCTGTGTCATAAAATGAATATTATTATGTTTGAGGGCATAAAAATAAAACTACAAACAAAAAGTTTGTGATTTTTATTTTCCACCAAAAATAACTAATTTATTGTAAAAATGTGGTAAGCTCTCCTTAGAGGTATTTTGCAATTTTGCTTCATACTTTAATCTGATAACCAAATAAGTTTCAATTATTGATTTAATAATTAAGTGTTTATGGTTTGATAATGCTGGCGAATCGTACATATGTATGTCAAGTGTGTTAAAAAAATGTTTGCAGGACACAAGGCATTCGTTTACTAATTTTTTAAATATATTTTCGTTTACAATTTTTCCTTTCACGTGTTTTCGGAAAACTCGTTCAGAAAAGACACCTATCTCATAAACGTCTTGAGAGGGATACACGAGGCCACCTAAGTCTTTCATGTTTATTAGTGAACCTTCCTTAACCTCACCGTAAAGTACATTTACACAGGATTCGCATTTAATTTTATTTGCGTTTTTTTTTACCACGTAACCACATATGTACTGAACAATGGACTTAACTACAGATTCCATGCCTTCAGGTATCCATGGCATAGATGATACGAAATCAGAATCTTCATTATCTATTTGGCCTGGGCCAATAGCCGCATCGTCGTTTGGCATCGTCATAGCACTAAGGCCAGTTGTAGTATTTATTATATCTATAGTACACGATCTTTGTATGTTGAGCATACTAATATTCTCCAAAGGCAAACAATTGGCTTTATCGCTGATTTGGACTTCCACGTGGCAGATTAATTGTTTGTATGCTGCTGTGAATTGTCTGGCTGTAGGATTGTTGTTAAATCATCCTCTAGAACGTACTGCACTAAAAAAAGTTTCTATATGATCTTGAGAGAGTTTATAGGTCGGAAGAAACTTTAATTTTCCTGATTCTATGAAATCGACATATAGCCACTTCAAAGCTATCGTATTCGCCAAAAAACCGATAAAACCAAGTTTTCTTCGACTCCCTATCAAAGCTTGGTTGTTTTATTTAAAATTTTTAATAAATTCACACACTTTGTCACATTCAGCTACAACATTTTCAACATTGTTTACATTTAAGGCCTTCTTAAATCCGTAGCTGAGTAAATTTCTGGAGTTGAAAATGTCAAATATGCTGTTTATATGTTTTATAAAACCGGCTGTCGCTTGGCAATTTTCAAACATAGGTAATTTTAATACTTCTTTGCAAAACTATAAGCTGGTCGCAACAGAATTACTCAACAGTTGCGCCGCTAATCCTACGTTCATTTTGTGATTTACAAAATTGACATGTTTTTAGTTACCTTATTTGCCAAATGCAAACCAACATCATGTTGAAGCTGGCAGAGATTTTCAACAAATTCATATTTAATAATATCATTATGATGATAAAAATTTTTGTATTCTGCAAAAGTATTTCTTATCAACTTTAATAAATGACACGCATCTAATATTACGTAATATTTTTGCCCTCTATAGTAAAAGTATGGTCTAAATGGAGCGGTGCTCAAATTAGCTCCTAGTATTTGTGCCATATTTATATTAGATGCTATGCCATCAAAAGTAACAGAAGCAACTTTTACAAAATCTGACAGTGAAGCAATACACTGCTTTAGAAGTGTTGCTTTCTGTAAAGCAACTATTATAATTCGAATTTTCCAAAAAGAATTAATTGCCACTGCCATGATTACCAATACCTCTTTAGCCTTGTCTACTTGATCTCCATAAATACCATTACCCACATCTACATAGCCATGATGATTACGACCGTCAAATTCAACGTGTTCACGGATAGACATTTCGTCGAACGTAAGGGCGATGACCAAATCTTTTATTTCTTTACTTACAGCCTTTATGGTTTCTATGGCTTCCTTAGTGACGCCTGGCTTACAACCTACATTTTGGTACCAGCCTCGTAGTGTTCGAGGATGTGGTAGGCACAGGTCAAATTTAGTTCTCATGTAATTGTAAGCCCGAGGACTATAAAGTGTAAAGTTAGGGCAAATGTCTTTAGTTGTATATCAAACTCTTGTTTAATATTTTTATTTTATTTTGTTTTTTCTTAATCACCCTTTCGATGAGATGCTGCAACAATTCATTTGGACCAGATGCCATTACAGCACTAATGTTATTTTGAAGTGAGGGAAGCCTTTCTAAGTTTTTTATCACTTGAAATAACTTTCCCACTTTTTCATCAGCCCGTTTTTTTGTGCTCTTACATTTTTCAGTTCTTTTTGTTTTATATCTAATCTTCTCCGAAGAATATCAATAGTTTTTTTCATTTTTTTCGTTCTCGGGGAATTGTCTATAGCAGAAATGTTTGCAGTTGAGCTACTGGGTACTGGTCATATATCTCTGTAGACATATGAGGATGCTTTGCGTATCGGCTTCAATACAACCTACAAACAAACAAATAAAATTAGTGCATACATTATGTACTTATCTATGATTAAAATTAATAAAATAAAGTACCACCCTTTTACCTATTTCTGTCGCTAAACAGCAGAGCTTACACTACCGCTAAACAGCAGTGCTTACACTGCTGCGTTTCGGCCTGTTGAGTATAGAGAGCCTATATAATTATAGGCTGTAAGACATTTTATCTTAGTCATCAGGGGTAAAAACACATTTGTAGCTTTCTTTATTTGAAGATGACTGTAGGTGTCCATGTACTGCAGTAGCCGTTTACCATCAAGTGATACTGTAAGTTTCTTTATTACTTTCGTTTTATAAAAAAATATACATAACGAGAATGACAAAAACAAGTTGTACACATTTAAACATGCGCAAACGAAATTAAGATATGTACAGTAAAATATATAAGTAATTAAAAAACTACGCACGGGCATAAATAATGTGGGTATTGATCCAGAATGCAGCTTTACTCTTTGTGCACTTCTATGAAACAGTTTTGTTCAAAGTGCTTGCTACATATAGTTGAATTTTTTTTGGGAACCCATCCTTCTCTATTTATCATTTTTAACCATTTTTGTTTAACCTCATAATTTTTTGGAAATCTGAAACATTATAAGAGTTTAAATCATCTCATTAAAGTATTACTATAATGTGTAAATATTTACTTTTGCGAAAACCTAAAAATTAAAAAAAATACAAAGTAACAAGAGGCTGTATCCAAAGATATGCCTTTGCCTGTTATAAACATATTATCGATAAGATGATATTGATCGTGTCAATCCCTACAAAAATTTGATCAGAAATAGCGGGAATTCACGTATTTGTTATTATTTTTAATATAGTTCTCACGCATTTAGATTATTATCGTAATAAAATGCGATATTTTTCCCTGTCCATTTGTGTATAAAACATTTGTACTAGTTGTGAAATAGTGAAGTTAGAGTGCTAAACATTTTAATTGTACTTACATGTGAAATGTATAATTTTGTGGATTTTCTTTTCTGGATGAACTGCATTCAGGTACGGAACACGTCACCATACTTAATCACACCTTTTAAATAACTTATTAATACTTTAAAATCAAAAATATCGCGAAAATAAGCGGGATTTGTTTCCTTCACCACTGACGTCAGGCTGATACAGGCTGATAGCGTGTACGTGTATGGTCTAGCCATTCTATCTCGTTCTAACGTAAGCATATGCTATGCCCTTTCTCTTTTACATTGCCAATCTAAGTATATACTAAATCTATGGTATTCCATAATAGCGTCACGTCTCGTTAATCAAAAGAAAATAATAAAATTAACCCTGCAAGCTAACCCTTGGGTGTCTTCTATTGAACAATGCTAAGTCCAGTCTCGTCGACGTTGTAGATCCTAGTTGGTGGAAATTTAAAAAGCTCAAATTTCTTTTCCAGTAAATCGAAGAAGAATTTAACATTTTCTTTCGTGAAACCTTTAACCCGAGCAAATGATGTACCAGTAGGTTGGATCGGAGAAAGTACTTAATGCCTCAAAAAAAAACCCTTTTAACCATTTACGTCCAGCTGTTCTATTATTAAAAGGATGTTTTAAATTATTTTTTACCGCCAACTGATATGCCATTCTCTTCACATCATTTCGTGTAAGCCCAAAATACCGTTTTTTTTTTTCATTTGCTTGACATACTGTACTCGTACTAACATAATATGTTCAATGTCAGGTCCCAAAACTGTTTTACGACCAAGGCGGTAGTCTATATTTGGTTCATGTAATGACAGAACCGAAAGAGGGTAGTCCGAGGTACATTAAAAACCCGTGCAGCTTTCTTATAACCCATTTTTTTGGTTTTCACGGCTTTAATAGCATTTTTCATACTGGTGGGGTCAGTTTGATCATAATTATATCTGTAAAAGAGAGCAATAGTAATCAGACACCATATTAAAAACTTGATTTTATTGAGGTTCTTATATAGAATACTATTCCATATTAGGACCTCAACGGTATTCCATATTACGAACAATATGATGGCGAGAGGAAAATAAATGTAACTTTTTAATATTTTTAAAAATTCGTAAAATAACAATACTATTAAAAAACTACATACTTTGTTCAGATACTTATCAACTTATTTTGAGATATTCATGTACGAACAATAAGAAATATATACGTAAAACTTACCTAAATATCCGATTGATGTTGCGCCAACAGTGTCGCGCACTCTCATTTGTGTGTATTGCTGCCGAACGAAGCACGCACCCTGGCCGTTGAACGTGGGTAGCGGGAGGAGTAACATGGCACAAGTTTGGAATATTTGTAGTGCTCAGTTTTAAAAATATTACGGTATTCCATATTAGGAACGTATTCCATAATTGGTACCTTTCCTCTACGGAATAAAATATATTTTAATGAAGATGTAAGTGAATGATAAAAGTATTGAAATATCCGAGGTGAAAGCTCCAAAATCCGGGGAACTTACGCTTCCGGTCCTTGAGGGGTTTTGGTCTAGGTTTTAAAGATGGCAGCCCTCGTCGCAGATGACAACGCATTAATATTTAGATTATTAATCAAAGATAGATAAGGACGTCGATGAGCTACAGCGTTCGCGTACCTACCGATACCTTAATGCGATATTTTTTTTTAAATAGACCTTTTTAATAACAACTTTTTAGTCACCAGGGCGGCGCTACTTGAAGGTGAGTATTTTCCGAACAAATTAGCGGGGAAGTTAATCTGTGCAGAAAAGTAGAAGTTAAAGTTTCTTTCTGTACAGTACATTCTTTACGTCTACCTGCAGGCTAAGCAGAGCTAGTATAGCTGTAGCTATATTTTATATTAATAAGATTAAAAATAAATAAATCAAACCACAGATATTCATAAATGTAGAAAAATTACAAAACAAAAGGTTAAAAATGTGTAGAAAGTTAAAGAGCAAACCATTGAGGCATTGTTTCGTATATTAATATAATAGTCTAAAAACTAATAAACTGTTATTAAAAACTAACTTCTCAATTAAATTATATTGTGTAATAAAAAACTACCTCAGTGTCAACTAGAGACATCTGGTGAGCAGAACATTATTAACCCTCATTCTTGTAAGGTTTATTGAAGAAACTAGTATTAGGTGGTAGGAATTATTTTCTGACTGTCTGTATTTATAGTATTGACAGTATTAGTACCGATTTGGTGACAATATAATATGTAGAGCACTACATCTCCACTTCGCGTTCAACGTGTGCAAAAATCCGTCACTGAAATACGTAATACGCAGAAGTGACACTACAGATTACGTTATATATACCAGGAAAGTGACACACGTACAGATATACAGACAACAAATGGAAGTTTCTGTTTGTTTGTGTAGTAAACTCGCCTATCGTAGATACGGTTGCTTATTAAGGCTACAGTTTTGAAGGCGGCAGCCTTCGTGTAGTGTTATCGCAGTCACAGCTGACAAGTGTTATCAAGATTAAATTATGAATGATGGTAATAAACAAATATCCTGTGTAAACTCCGTCGCTGTCACAGTGATGGTAACAGTGATTTTCTTTTTGCAAAATATTAATCAAAACAGCAGTAATAAAGAAAACGTATAGTTAGTGCGTATATTATCCACTGCTGACACCTCGTTTCTGAGAGGTTTATTGATCAATTAGTCCGCCTCGCTGCTTTAATACGTGCGAACTTCACAACATATTTTACTGTGAAGGAAAAAATATTTTGAAAAAAACTTTTATCTCACGCATGTTGGTTTCTTCGCAAAGTTTTTCTGAACCGCCGGGCAATTGTCACCTGCGTCGAGCACTTAAAATTGCAATCAACAATTTCATTATGTCAGCGGATATCGAATTTGGGTTGCTCGTGTACTTTGAAATTTGCGTCTTAGCCCCTGAACTATCAAAGCGCATTTGTCTACATAAATAAACTAGCCTATATTTAGTAAGCCTATCAAAAATATTAAATTTTGCGATGATTGAAATAGTCAAACATTAAGACAATTTTATTTAATTATTTACGTTTAAAACAATCTGCTTTCAAATACTTTACGTACATAGGCTACACTAAAAGTATCGGGAATGGAATATTTCCACTGTTCCCGTCATATTAAAATCTTGTTAATTGAAAACTCCTCGGTTTTAAAAATCGAATACCATTTATTTATTTAAAAAAAGATTCTCGGTCTTGTCACAAGGTTTTGTCAAACTTGTTTAGTCCTTGAGAAAATGGAATTGACTCGAGAAAATTCAAGAGCGATGATTTATTATGACTTTCGAAGTGGTTTAACACAAAATAGTGTGTTAACCGGATGATTTCTGCATTTGGTGATGAAGCCCTATCCAAAACCACAATTTATCGCTAGTTTGCTGAATTTCGACGTGGACGTGTCAAGCTCAGTGATGATCCCCGTCAAGGTCGTCCAAAAATTGCAGTCACCCAAGAAAACGTTGATGCTGTGCGTAAGCTGATTGAGGAAGATCGACATGTGACATACCGCGAAATTCAGGCAAATTTAGACATTGGCATGAGTCAAATACAAATAATCTTACATGAACAATTAGGTTTAAAAAAGTTCTTTTCCCGATGGATACAATTAAAAAAGGAGAAATTAAAAAAAATCTGAAGACATGTGCAGTCTGCAAACATCCATTGCGACAGCGCGGCGGACATTTCCATGCCCTAAAAGTTTTAGCGATTCTGCGAGGGTTTTGGCAAAACTTAATACTAAAAACTGAAATAAGAGGTTCTCCATGCCAAACGGAGGGGCATATACGGCCTGTTCTTTTAATTTGCTTATTTTTACGTAATATGTATGTATCACTTTAAAATATAAGGAAAAAAGAAGTATATCAAAACAATCGTTTGCGTGTAGCAGCTTAATAAATTAAAATTCTAGGTCGGATTAATATTTAAAACGTATAATTTCCATAAAATTTCGTAAAATGAATCTTAATATACAAATTAATAATTTATAGTTAACATTATGCAATGAGACTAATTTAAATCTGTTGTTTTATTTATCTCTAATTGTTTCACCATTTATAATGTCTGCGATGCAGGACAAGGATGGGCGCCATTAGGTGAAATCGTTTATCATTACGCTCGCAGCTATATTCGTAACTAGCTTTTACCCGCGACTTCGTCCCCATAGAACTTAAACAATATATTTATATATCTATGTTAGTGGTATTTAGGTAAGTAGTTCAACTATCGAAAAACCGATTTTTTTGTATCGATATCTGTGTTTTATGGGAAAATGTTTACAATAATAACTTAAAATTAAAAATGTTGTGTAACCGACTTCAATATAAATTAAGAATCACTCAAAAACAATTCGTTAGACCTTGATTAAATTTATATGGGATCACATGAGAAGCACCAGCTATGAAATAAAAAAAGAATCATCGAAATCGGTTCACACAGAAAAAGTTATAATATAACACATAAAAAATAAATAAAAGGAACATACAGTCGCATTAAGTTGAAGTTGAATTGCATTGATTGACCTCCTCCTTTTTGAAGTCGGTAGAAAATAAATGATAGAAGTAAAGAGGTCTTATCACCTTTTCCTTTAACATTCATAATTATGTTGTAAAATGGTGTTGAAGTAAAAAAAATATAAACAGAAACAAAATAAAAAGTAGCGCCTTTTATTTAAAAATTAGCAAACCATAAAATTTTGTTTGTAGCTATAATATCTTATGGTTAATAAGAAAGTCATTAAAACATTTAATTTATCAGTTGTTCAATTTCGAAAAATCTTGCGTGTTTTTCGGATAAAATATAGCTTAAATCAGCCTTTGGATTGCTTTCTACCTGTTTGTGAAGCTTCATCGAAATCGGTTCGGATATTTCGCAGATTAGCTCGGACGTGACACAGACACACAGACAGGCGGACTGATGGACAGAAAAAAATTCAAAAGTATTCATGTCTTAAAGTTCAAAGTTACAGTTAATGTTACAGCCTATATACAAGTCCCACTGCTGGGCACAGGCCTTCTCTCATTTCTGAGAGGATTTTAGGGCAAGGAAAAGTCCGACGCGCTGCCGCGCTGCCCCAATGCGTGTTGGCGAACTTCACATGTGTGCGAAATATTTTTTTTTCTTATTTCCAGACATGCAGGTTTCCTCACGATGTTTTACTTCACCACCGAGCACGTGGTAAATCAGCAATTAAAATTGCAATTAACAATTTCATTGGTGCTGGCGGGGATCAAACCCGGGTTGCTCGAGTACTGTAAATAAATAGGCTGCAACTTAACTTTACTTGAAAATATGTATTTAAGGTTTCACACGCACATTTACTCACGCACAGCTGTTTCACTTTTAAATGTAACTTAATATAAAGTTATGTACAGTACATGGAGATCGTAAATATTTACAAGAGATACTTGTAATTATTAATACGACGTTCTTCTAGGCACATGTGTTCCAAATACTAGTGGGAAATGGAATAGAAAATCTACTCCCTCGAATATTTTTAATTTTAAAATTTTATGATAAAAGTCAGCGGCCTTTTTGTGGTTTATTTTCGTGGTTTTTTTAATAATTTTAGATCACAGTCACAAAATAACTCCTTTTTTGTGCATCAGTACTGTCGGCTGGGTATTGAACACTGGTCGCGCTCGTTTTATATTGTATTTTAAATTACCACTTCCGGATTATAAAATTAATAATTATATATTCTGCTCATATATAATAATTAGAATATATGTAAGCAGAATTCAAAATCACAATATTATTTATTTTATTTTCAAGGCGACTTCAACTATACTCTCGTAGGATATATATAAAAGATCAGGAAGTAATAATTAAAAATTAAAAATATTGTACAACCGACTTCAATATAAATTATTAATGATAATACAAAAACTACTGGTCAATACAAAAAATACAATCGAATTGAGTACCTCCTCCTTTTGTTGAAGTCGATTAAAAAAGTAACCACTGTTTCTCATAATTTACGGAAATAAAAATTCTTGCACTTACTCCCTGTAATCTAACATGTATAATTTAAAATTAAAAATTTTGTACAGCCGACTTCAAATTAAGTTATTAAAAATAACTTAATAACTATTGGTCTGACCTTGATCAAATTCATATGAGACCACACGAGAAGTGCCAGCTTTCAAATAAAAAAAGAATCATCGAAATCGGTTGACCCAGTAAAAAGTTATGAGGTAACACACATAAAAAAAACATACAGTCGAATTGAGTACCGTCTCCTTTTCGGAAGTGGAAAATGAAAATGGTTTGATGTATCGTTACACTCTGCGGAACCGTTACAAGTTCTTTGAATAGAACAGCGTCAGGAAAGCGATAGACATCTAGTGCTAGGATTGCCAATCGGCTTGCCATTCTTAGCGATTACGCCAATCCCTCTACTATTTTACTATTTGGGAGGTTCGTGTCCCGCAGTCAACTATTTATTTGTTAGATTTTACGTGGTAGAGCCACGCTGCAGCTATATTATTTTATTTAAAAGCTAGTTAGTTATAAAACTGCAAATCTTTCAAGAAATACACGTCAGCCTTGACAAGCGTATGTGCGGCAGAAGGCTTGAAGAGCCTTTTAACCTTTTAACATAATCGTACTAAAAGGCTAACTTTATGTTCAACTGTTACCGAATTCTTATAAAACTGTACAAGAAAAACATTTAAAACTTCCTGAAGAAGGTTTTTCATATTTCCATATTTTATGTAAGGACTGGCAATCTTTGTCGTTTTTTCATCAAGTCAAAAAAAAAAAATAATTACGCCGTGTAGTTGTTTATGTATTTTTGAAGTTATACTTCTTTTGGGACGTTTGGGAAAAATGATGAGAGTGAATTTTTACGATGCGCGTGCACACAGACTCCTAAAAACGACACCATGAAGTTGTTACGATACGCGCGCACGCTGACACCTAAAAGCGACAACTTCAGTGGGTAATTGTCTCTCAAGTTTTTTTGGTTTGTTACGCTAAATAAGTATAACTTCCTACGTGCATACATAAGTCTACACACTTTTTTTTTAAAACTAATAGGTTAAGTTGTATTTTTCATCCATTAATTCATCATTCATTACAAAATACCATAGGACTTCCCCATAGATTAAGTTATAAATATATTATAACTTGACAAAGGCATATGTATCGATAAGTTATCTGTAAGTTGTTTTACGCACGAGTTGTCACCAGCCTTCACCTTGATTGACCGGTTCCCAACAAGCTATCGTTATGGGACACTCTTTAAGGTCAACACATTCATCATGTAATGTCGCTTTTTGTAGTTACACTTAAACTAATTAAGTGATTGCAATCGACACAAGTTAATCTTGCTACTTCTTTTCCATGGTTGAAAATATATCTCTTCTTATATATGCCGACTCTTTCTGAAAATGTAAATCTCCAAGTACATTTTGTTGATTGACGAATGATGCTCTATTGGCTGATTTATCTTTATATATAAAAATTACGTGTCACATTATTTGTCCGCGATGAACTCCCAAACTACTGAACTGATTTCAATGAAATTTGAACACTCTGTGCAGTTTGGTCCAACTTGAGAGATAGGATAGTTTTTATCCAGATAAGTGACACTCAATATTTTTTTATTACGAATTTAAGGATTTTTTTTAATGTAGGGTCCTCGAAAAGGGCAGAACAACGTCTGCCTGGTCAGCTAGTGTATATATAAAAATAAATTGCTGTCCGTTAGTCTCGCTAAAGCTGGAAAACGGTTCAAACGTTTTGAGATGAAATATTTAGTGTGCGTTTGAGTGGGTCCCTGGATGGTTTAGACTCACAATAGGACTCGATAGGTGGCGCTGTTGTCTAGATTCAGAAACCACCCGTGCGAAGCCGGGGCGGATCGCTAAATTGCTATAAAATTCAATCTAAAAATACGGAACTCAAATATCGCAGACTGGCGACGAGGGCGGCGTTACTAGAATCGAGAGTATCGGGTCTGTACTCAGTGAATAATCTAATTAATAATTATTTTATTAATGTGTACACTTTGTCCATCGCAGAAAGTCGATGGATGAATGTAGTTCTGGACTGTGCTTTGTGGTGTGTAATATAACACATAATAGACAAAAAAATTTTTGTATTTAATTATGATCATCTATATCCTTACCAATCGAACCAAATGCGATAGTTTTCTCTCTTTACATCTATAAGTTAAATGCATAATTACACTTTATTTATTTATTTTATTTTATTTAATAATTAAATGCCATAGTATAAAATCAGGGCATTTGAAATATGAAATTATTGTGAGAACGAATATTACAATAATGGGAATAACCTAGTAATAAAATTTACATTTCGAATATGTACTCTGGAGCCAACGGATCGTTAAAGATTGTGAAAAGATTAAGCATAAGTTGTCGCGCTTGGCGGGCGCGTTGACAATGAGGGCTAATAATCTTCCACTCACCAGATGTCGCTACTAGCGACTGAGGTAAAGTTTTTTGTTACACAGTGTCATTTAATTGAGAAATTAGTTTTAAATAATAGTTTATCATTGTCTAGAGTATTATATTAATATATAACACAATGCGTCAGTGGTTTTATTTTTAATTTTTTGCACATTATAACTCTTTTTTTTAAAGTCGTCTTTTAGTTCTATTTATAGTTTGGTTTATTCATTTCTAATGTAATTAATATAAAATATAACTAATAATACAGAAAGAAACCTTAAAGATTACATTTTCCAAAGAAATTATCGTCCCCGCTATGAAATCTGTCAAATATTTTACTTCACTAGAAAGTGGCGCCGCCCTGGTGGCAGAAAAAGTCGTGGATGCCCTCATTGCAACGTTTTAACATTTCGAGTTTTTATCAGAAAAGTGCTGCTGTCCATATCCTGTTTCAGTTTCCCTGTCGCCTCTTACGACACGCACAGGAAGATTAGGATTGTGAATAGAATATAATAAAATTGAATAATTTTTATTCAATATAGATTATTACATAATACTTATTGAAAGTCATTTTTTTATTTGCCACTGATTCGGAAAATACCTTTGTCCTGGAAAGAACCAGCAAGAAACCCAGCGGGACTTTATTTTTAAAAACATATTTCACTTTACCGTGCCGTGTAGTGGCGGTCAAGAATATCCACTACCCCATATCCTCCCGTGGGTGTCGTAAAAGGCGACAAAGGGAAACAGGCGGGAGATGGGCAGCAGCATCTTTCTGATAATAGCCAAAGTTACAATAAAAAAAACTGCGGTTGCCAACCCGCTCGCCAAGCGTGGCAACTATGGCAAATACCCCCCATGACAAAAGTTACAAAAAGACGGCCCCCAGTCCCCGGCGGCCCCACTATTCCTGGCTACGGTGGCGACCATGGTAACGGCGGGGCAGGGGGTGCTAAGAATCTCCGGTGGAGGTTCGGTTGCCACCCACGACAACTCGACCTGGCAACGTACAACGCACGCACCCTGAGGACTGACGAGAAGATCGTGGAGCTGGAAGAAGAGATAGACAAGTTGCGCTGGCATATTATATGATTATCCGAAATCCGAAAAGAGGGGGAGGACACGGTAATCCTCGAATCCGGCAACTTGCTCTATCACCGGGAGGGCGACCATCTGTCCCAAGGAGGTGTTGGATTTATCGTCCACAAGTCTCTCGTTAACAACGTTGTAAAGATCGGGAGTGTGTCGACGAGGGTTGCGTACCTTATACTCAGAATCGCCAAACGGTATTCGCTGAAGGTCATACAGGTTTACGCACCAACCTCGGCACACCCCGATGAGGAGGTGGAGGAAATGTATGAGGATATCTCTAGAGCCATGCATTCCTTAAAAACCCAATATACGGTGTTAATGGGAGACGTCAATGCAAAACTAGGCACAAGAGAGAACGGTGAGCTGAAAGTAGGGAAATTTGGAATAGGGCAACGGAACCCAAGGGGCCAGCAGCTGGCCGACTTCATGGAGAAAGAGGGACTCTTTATGATGAACTCTTTCTTCAAGAAGCGGCCCCACAGGAAGTGGACCTGGTCGAGCCCCGACGGTTCGACAAAAAATGAGATTGACTTCATTATGACGACCAGACGACAACTGTTCAGTGATGTCTCAGTGATCGCGAGCGTGAAAACCGGCAGCGATCACCGAATGATTAGAGGCACACTGAACCTAAATGTTAAGTTGGAGAGGTCTCGTCTGATGAAGTCAACGCTCCGCCCCCTCGTGCTCTGATCCAAAGTCCCGAAACCTTTTAGCTCGAGTTACAAAACCGTTTTCAGTGCCTAGAAGACTGCAATCAAGTGGACGATATGAATGACAAGCTCGTGGAAACTGTTCATGCGGTCGGAGCTAAGATCTGCAAGACCCGCCGCAGAAGAACACAAAAACTCTCCGATCACACTCTTAATCTCATGGCTGTTAGACGGAAGATGAGGCTACATTCTTCAACAGATTTGACAGCATACAGGCAACTGAACAGACAGATCTCCAAATGCATGCGGCGGGACTTACGCAACTTCAATACAGCTCGTATTGAAGAAGCGATAGAGCGGAATCAAGGCTCCAAAGTCTTTGCCAGAGATATGTCTGCCAGAAAGAGCCAACTGTCAAAGGTAAAGACCGAATGTGGCAGCATCGTTTCCGGGGCACCTGAGATTTTGAGTGAGATTGAGAGGTTCTATGGGCAGCTGTACACGTCATCGTTGGAACCACACGCAAGTGTGAGTAACGATCCAAGAGCGAGTCTTATCCGACACTATTCCGAAGATATCCCGGACGTCAGTCTGAGCGAAATTAGAATGGCTCTCCAGCACCTTAAAAACGGCAAGGTCCCAGGCGAGGATGGAATTACAGCGGAGCTTCTGAAAGCGGGTGGAAGACCGGTACTTAAAGTCCTTCAGAGGCTCTTTAATTCCGTTCTCCATGGTGGCATTACACCGGAGGCGTAGAGCAGAAGTGCGGTGGTCTTGTTCTTCAAGAAAGGTGACAACGCTCTCTTGAAGAACTACAGACCGATTTCCCTTCTGAGCCGCGTCTACGTGCTGTTTTCGAGAGTCATTACGAATCGTCTCGCGCGCAGACTTGACGACTTCCAGCCTCCCGAACAAGCCGGTTTCTGAAAGGGCTTTAGCACCATAGACCACATACATACCCTACGGCAAATTGTACAAAAGTCCGAAGAGTACAATTTGCCACTATGTCTGGCGTATGTGGACTATGAGAAAGCCTTTGATTTCGTCGAAATTTGGACGGTGCTGCAGTCCCTTCAGCGGTGCCAAGTTGACTCTCGGTATATCGAAGTGCTGAAGTGTTTGTACAGTAGAGCTACGATGGCTATCCGAGTACAGAACCAGAGTACGAAACCTATCCAATTGCAGAGAGGTGTAAGACAGGGTGATGTTATATCCCCGAAACTCTTCACCGCTGCATTGGAAGAAGTTTTCAAGCTTCTGGACTGGAAAGGATACGGTATTAACATCAATGGCGAGTACATCACTCACCTTCGATTTGCCGACGATATAGTCCTTATGGCAGAATCGCTGGAGGACCTGAGCACTATGCTCAATGACCTCATTAGTGTCTCCCAACGGATAGGTCTTAAGATGAACATGGACAAAACAAAGTTCATGTTTAATGTCCATGTCACACCTATGCCGGTAGTTGTTGGGAGCACTAAGCTCGAAGTTGTTGACGAGTATGTTTACCTGGGATAAATACTCCGACTAGGTAAGTCCAACTTCGACCGAGAGGTCAATCGACGGATTCAACTCGGCTGGGCAGCGTTCGGGAAGCTACGACACATCTTCTCGTCAGACATACCTCAAAACCTTAAAACGAAATTGTACAAACCAGTGCGTGTTGCCAGTGATGACTTACGGAACTGAGACGTGGTCCTTCACTGCTGGCCGTATGAGGAAGCTCAAGGCCGCTCAGCGAGCTATGGAGAGGGCTATGCTCGGAGTTTCTCTGCGTGATAAACTTAGGAATAAAGATATCCGCAGTAGAACCAGAGTAACCGACATAGCCCAACGGATTAGTAAGCTGAAGTGGCAGTGGGCCGGCCAAATAGCTCGAAGAACCGACAACCGATGGGGAAGAAATGTTCTCGAGTGGCAGCCTCGTACCGGTAGGCAAAGTATAGGGCGTCCCCCCACGAGATAGAGTGACGACCTGGTAAGACATGCAGGAAGTCGATGGATGCAGGTGGCTCAGGACCGTGCTTTGTGGCATTCTTTGGGGGAGACCTATGTTCAGCAGTGGACTTGTGAAAGGCTGTAATGATGATGATATTTCTGTGAGAGCATGGTCCTACTCGGTCGAGCCGACCAGTTCTTGATGTAGCGTGGCTCTACCACGTGTTGAACTTTCAAGGTTATTGCGTCGTATTTCCATTAGGTGGATGCTCCTAAATTATTCTGAGTTTATTTAAGGAAAAGTATCGTAAAGTCGATCGTGATTCCCGAAGTGGGTTAGCTTTTAGCAGGCTACAAAATACATTTAAAACAATACACTAACAGCAGAAAACAACAAAATCTGATGAAGTTACTTAAAATACATAATTACAATCGTCGGTATATTAAAAATTCATCAGTTTCGTGGGAAATAAACGTTTAGAGCGGTATTATATTTAAATTGGGTAATAATAAGAGGTTAAATAAGTGTTTATTCTGGTTTGTGTGAATAATGATTTAATCTGTCTTCAATTCCATTAAAGGAAATTGAGACTTAAGAATATGAATTTTTATTTATTAAATTTTAAAGTCTATCAAGCAGAGTAACCTCGAGCATAGCCCTCTCCATAGCTCGCTGAGCGATCTTGAGCTTCCTCGTACGGCCAGCAGGGATAGACTTAAAAACGAGGATATCCGCACTAGAACCATAATAACTGACATAGCCAATGTAGCTCGAAGAACCGACAACCGATGGGGACGAAAGGTTCTCGAGTAGTAGCCTCGTGCCGGCAGGCGAAGTGTAGGGTGTCCCCCTACTAGATGGAGTGACGACCTGTTAAGACATGTAGGAAGTCAATGGATGCAGGTGGCTTAGGACGGTGTTTTGTGGCGTTCCTTGGGGGAGGCCTATGTTCAGCAGTGGACTTGTGAAGGGCTGTAGTGAATTACAACATAGCTGTGTAAGGATGAACATAGATCACATAGGCCCCTAGAAAGTATTTAGCTTAATTTTACGTGGTAGAGCCATGCTGCAGCTATATTAATATTATAGTTGTAACACGAATGGATCGGCTCGACCGGGGAAGGACCACGCTCCAACAGAATACCAGCGTAAAATAGCAGCTTAATGCTGCTGTGTTTCGTATGGTGAGTGTAGAGAACCAGAGACCCGTTTTACTGGAAAAGTTTGTCACCCTTATTCTATAAAACAAAATCAGCACCTATAGACAGGACCAGATGTCTGAAACCTTTGCTCCCCGTTTACAGTTTAAACCCAGACTGGTTTGATTCTTGATTTCTGAAGAATATATACTCTGTCGCCACCACCAACAGACTTCCTCCAGCTTCTGGCAGTCGTAAACTTTGCAATTGATTATCACGATCTTTTTCATAATCAAGGTCATAATTATATAATAAAACAACAAAAAAAACTACATTAGAATAAAAACTATAAGTAAACAAAATTATTTCTTTTCTGTTTTCTTTGTATTTTACGGTGGAAATATTTATATGAAATACAAAAGTACCTCAAATACCCGATTTATATTATATTAACATATAAT
Organism: Parnassius glacialis; assembly: GCA_033319125.1. Lineage (NCBI taxonomy): Eukaryota > Metazoa > Arthropoda > Insecta > Lepidoptera > Papilionidae > Parnassius > Parnassius glacialis. The sequence goes on along the minus strand of JAVANC010000028.1, from coordinate 32,232,332 downwards.
ATTAACTTTAGGGGCATTAAAACCATGAAGGGTCGGTGTAAGAATGTCCATTACTCCATATCATCCCGTGGCAGTCGTAAGAGGCGAGAGAGGGAAACAAATCAGGAGATGGGCAGCAGCGTCTTCCTATTAACTACTAAAAATAAAAAAAACTGCGGTTGCCAACCCACTTGCCAAGCGTGGCAGCAATCCCCTCTATGAGGCTCTCTATAGGAGACTTTAATAGCCCGTAACGACGAACTACGAGCATTAAAGGTAATATTACAAACTAAAAAAAGTATGCACAATATCATATTTTTTTTCATGTTTAGAAATATTATTTCATAGGTGTCTTGTTTATATATATGATTTAAGTTTTTGCAATGTCAATTGCTGCTTCAATAAAAAAATAGCACATTTGGGAAGTCCCAACACACAAAATGTTTGTTCATATCAATCGATTGTTTGTTCTTACGTGTAACGCGGCCATATAAGTTAGAACAATTATATATTCATTGCCAAGAAAATCGTTTTTTGTTTATATTTATTCAACTACTATTAATATTAAATGAAGTGGAGTTACGTTATTTCTATTCGCTTTCGCGAATATAATTTTTTACCTTGTAAAAGGTGCTTTTTTAACACACAAGCTATCTACAATCAGTTGAACAGTTCTGGACCTGGCTATTATTTTATGGGTCTTAGTTTCGAATCTATTTATGACCAATATCGAGAATTGATGGTAAAGTAAGCTAAACGACTTTTTCTGCCATCAGGGCGGCGCCACTTTGGAATGAGGATTGTTTTAAATTAGTTAGTATATTTTAGAAACGCATAAACCAAACTATGGATATTTCTAAAAGTATAAGAATTTAAAAAAAGATGTGTACAGTTTACACGCGGTACAGATTAGTGATTGATGGGTAGAAGAACCTTCAAATGAAATGAAATATAAAACAAAAATATTTCACAGCAAATGATTTATTGAATTTGATAATTTTCAATCACACAAATATAAGATAAGGGTTTCATTTTATAACAAATAAATGTTACAATCCTCAATTTTAGTTGTATAGAGCCCAAATTTTAATGTATTAAATCAAAAGAATATTTTCTTTCGACTAAAATCGCTTTGTAATAGCGACGTCTACTTCATTCAACTTGATGGCCCAAATACGACTAATTTAAAATAAATCGGTAAGATATGAATTCGTGGCTTGTTAAAAATGGTAACATGATAATTTAATTCAATATAAATAATTAACTTAAAATTATAGAGATTAAAGATTTTTAACAGTGGTAGAGCCACGCGGCAGCTTTTGCTGTCGCACGGATGGGCCGGCTCAAACCGGGGTGGTACCACGACCTCACAGAATACCAGCGTGAGGTAGAGGTTTACCTCTGCGTTTCGCTTGGTGAGTGCAGGTGGCCGGAGGCCCTTTTTACTGGAAATGAGGCATTCCATCTTGGTCCTCACGGGTGACAACGCATCTGCATTTTCTTCGCAAACGAGGATAGATGTAGATGTCTATGGGCCACAGCAACCACTTACCATCAGGTGGACTCGTTTGTCACCCTTATCCTATAAAAAAAAACTTTATTTATTTAATTATCAATTTGTAATTTTTTAATGCTTTATTTTAACAGTAAAATGTTATATTAACCATTTTTAAAGCACCGCACACAGAGGAGACCGAAATAGTACGAAACACTTTATACTGACTAGCTGTTCTCTGCGGTACCACCCGCGTACGAGTATATCATCCGCGCGAAATGACACCTCGCTTATTCACTGCTGGTTTCTCTCGGTTCTCCTTGGGTGGCTAAGCGTCATTCGCGCGCCGAGCAGAGTGATGAATTATTTAAATTTTTCATTATCTCTTAAAAAATACGTCCAAATAACATGCTGTAAATAGCAAAGTTTATCTTCATATAATTGTTCTGATGATAAAGTAATTTTCTTTCGTAAGGAATATCCCATGCCTAATAACGCTCATAAATCACTTTTTAATTTTCTATATTTTGTTGTCATAAAATAACCTTATTGTGGCTTATGTATAAGAAATAGGCCTATGGTATCGTGGATTTTTTTAGATGGAGAAAATATCTATATTTTTGTTAAAACATAGTATTTACGTATCTCTTTTTTTATTACGTATAAAAAGGCCCTCGCGTATAAAGCAGTTCGCGAGCGCTTTTTCTTCCGACTTGCTTAACAAAAATCAATATTTGAGGCTAGCTCAGAGGTGTAGCCTAATGATAGAGATAAGCAATACTATTTTTGTGAATCTGGCTATCACATACAAAAAGAATTTACGAAATCGGACTAGTAGTTCCAAAGATTAGCGTGTTTAAACAATCAAAAACCTCTTCCACTTTATTACTTAAGTATAGTCTATCTCATTCTCTCCTATAGATTTATATCATCATCATCATCATTATAGCCCTTCACAAGTCCACTGCTGAACATAGGCCTGCCCCAAGGAATGCCACAAAACACGGTCCTGAGCCTCCTGCATCCATACGACTTCCTGCATGTCTTACCAGGTCGTCACTCCATCTAGTGGGGGGACGCCCTACACTTCGTCCGCCGGTACGAGGCCGCCACTCGAGAACCTTTTTTCCCCATCGGTTGTCGGTTCTTCGAGTTAAATGCCCGGCCCATTGCCACTTCATCATACTAATCCATTGGGCTATGTCGGTCACTCTGGTTCTACTGCGGATATCCTCATTTCTAAGTTTAGCCCGCAGAGAAACTCCGAGCATAGCCCTCTCCATAGCTCGCTGAGCAACCTTGAGCTTTCTCATCCGGCCAGCAGTGAAGAACCACGTCTCAGTTCCATAGGTCATCACTGGCAAGACGCACTGGTTGTATAGTTTAGTGTCGCTCTTTCGGGTCATTGAGTTTTAAATCACATTGATGCTAAAGAAGTTTTGTTTTGTGTAAGTATATGCATGCACTAGAAATCGAAAAATGTATATTTAAATCGTAACTTCTTATTAATGCTGACACTGGGAGACCATCTGCAATCTGCATAACAAATAAGTTCTCCTAAGTCGCAACTAGCGACATCTGGTGAGCTTGCCTGTACTATTATGTATTCTGTGGCGTGAGTCACGAGTGAAAATAAGTTTAGGGTGAGTTAAAGCTAACATGGATTTCGGGAATGGATAATTTAAGCATTATATAATAGAAAATAAAAAGTATAAACAAAAAATAAGCGTGGAGAGTTATAAACTCACAATATGTGTAATAGTGATGCCATCAAAAACATAACTAGTAAAAAAAACCAAGTCTCGCAACCTCAGTTCTTCTACCGTAAAAAGTTATGAGATCCATGTAATACCAAGTCGGTTAATTTATTCAGTCCCTACTTAAGGGCCCTTCTGTCTTAAGTTATTACGTAATTAGCTAACCTAACAACATCTTATAGTGACCATATCTTTTATATTTTAAATAAATAGATTGACTTGGCCGTCGCATGAAAACACAATGTATCTCTCAAGTAATACATATTATATTAAATTAGATTGTTTAGTGCGATGGCCAAGTCAATCTATTTATTTAAAATATAAAAGATTTTTAGTATTGATGTGGTCACTATAAGATGTTGTTAGGTTAGCTAATTACGTAATAACTTAAGACAGAAGGACCCTTAAGTAGGGACTGAATAAATTAACCGACTTGGTATTACATGGATCTCACAACTTTTTACGGTAGAAGAACTGAGTTGCGAGACTTGTTTTTTTTACAAGTTATGTTTTTGATGGCATCTCATTTCTTTTTGTCGATAGTTATATCTAGGCACCTATCCACACCTATTATTCCATTATATTATACATATTATATAGGTACACTAATTCATTCACTCCAAATGTAACTTTGTAATCCTATATATTTATATGGGATTACAAAGTTATTTATGCAGTTGGTGTATCTCGAAAACTTGACTGAAATTGCAAAATATTTAAATTTTTTCTTAATTTATATACTAAACAATAATTGTATTCCAAATTTGAAGCTTCTTTGTCTGCTAGAAGTGCCTTAGAGTTTTGATGATCGGTCAGTCAGTGAGTGACAAAATTAAAAAACTTTCACTAGTTATAATTCTTAAACTACTGGTTCAAATTTAATAAAATTTGAAATATACAGATTTTATACAATTCCTACTTGTTCAAATTCAGTCTTCTAGTTTTATTCACAAAGAAGTTATAGGGTTTCGAAAATGGCCTGAACTGCTTCGAGAAAAGGGTGGTACGGCCGTGCCGCTTTTATGCTCGACTTGGCGGGGGCACTGCCGTGCCCCCAGATATATTTGTATGTTGTTAATATGATTTTTTAAACTATAATATAATTTTAAATTCATTTATATTTTGCTCTACTCTATTTAGTTATATGCCTTTACTTATTACTCACAAACACACACAATTTTCATTATTCTACTCAATTATGTGCATCCTAAACGCTAATATTAAATAGAAAAATATAGTATCTACCCTTGTAACTAATATTTAACTATTGTCTCTTTGCTACTTAGTACGTCATTCTTTTTAAGCGACTTCAAAAAAGGAAGAGGTACTCATTTCGACTGTATTTTTTTATGTGTTACCTAAGAACTTTTTTTTAAGTTAACTGATTTAGATGATTCTTTTTTCATTTGAAAGCTGGTGCTTCTCGTGTGGTCCCTTATTTTAATCAAGGTCTGACTAGAGTTTTTGAGTTATCCTTAATGATTTATATTGAAGTCGGTTGTACAATTTATTTAATTTTACTATTTGTCTTTCTTATTATTATTTTTTCTTTTTTCAATTTTGAGTCTCAAGTTTCTTCAGCTTTATCAATGTCTTCCGGTCGTTCGTATTAATTAAAAAATAATGCAAATTGTTCATAATTATGGATTTTTTATTAGTTAATTTTCTACAACGTATTATTTACTGGGACTCACGCTTGACCTTGCATTATGCCATAATAAGTATAGCTGAGCGCAGCGCGCTGTCCGTGCTCTATCTCTAAAAAATCATTTTATATTGCTACTTTGAAAAATAAACGGTTTAAAAAAAATACGTGGACGTCTGAATATTGATTTTGTATGTGGTCATGATGACTCCCGAAAAAATTGACGTATCGAGAGCGGTTTTTTTTTATTAGCTTCAGAATTACATCAACAGGTTCCCTATTTCATATCAATAGCCTAGTAGGTACGCGTTGTTTGTTAATAAAATGATTTTCAACTGTTATAACTTTTATTTATTGTTATATACAATTTAAAGGCATCATATTTTTTAGCCCTTGAAAAACGAAGGACATATGTACCATACAGCCTATATCGATTTTATACTTTGTGTAATCGAATTATTTTGGTAAACATTATAATTTTTTCCCTGTAGGTGACACTACCTGCTAAGATAATAGAGCGCTAAATTTAAAACACGCAAATAATATATTTTAAAAGTCAGGAATACAATTTATTTTTTTCATCAAAATTAAATGAAATGCTCACATGAGGCGTGCACTTTTGGATTTTCAAACTATTTTTATAATAGATGCAAATGTCATTGAAACCATAGGGAGTGAGAGAAAATATATAATAAATAAGCGATTATTGTGACCTTGAGTTTCCTAAGATATTACTTTTAGAATGCCAACATAAAGAGTAACAAACAAGCACACAGTACACCTGATGGTAAAGGGATGCTGTGGCCCATATCTACATCTACATTCATTCGCGATTAAGAATCAAAATACAGATGCGTTGTCAGCCTTGAGGACTAAGATGAAATGGCTCGTTTCCAGTAAAAAGGGTATCCGTTTCTTTACACTAACCATCGTATGGCAGCAATACAGCAGCCTTAAGCTGTTATTTTACGCTGGTATTCTATGAGAGCATGGTATAGCTGCAGTGTAGCTCTGTCACGTATAAAATAGTTTATACAAATTTACAGCTTATTATCTCTCAATCTGTGGTGGTGGAATCCCTAATTTGACTGGATAATAAAGTCTCTTCCGTGTAGGGAACTCATCATAATCGTCACGCTTGGCAGCCGGATTGACGGTCGCAGTACAAGACGTTTCGCACATTTGAAGCTGATCCTCATTGTGCGTGTTTGTTTTACTCCTAGCGTGAATGCATTCAGACATATCCCATGGTCGTCTGCGACACCTAAGAATTAAAATGGGATGATGGAATCTATAACGCCACCAGCACACGGTTTCGTCGTTTTACCTCTAAATTATAATTAACTAGCTGATACCCGCGACTTCGTTGCTTATACATCACTGAAAACGTAGTGCTTATGAAATTCGTTGTTTCTTAAAACTTTAATAACTTTATATTTAATAAAGGTATCGCAATATTTTTTTTAGATAAGAGCCAAACCTTTAGGAAATAAAATTTAGAAAACCTAAGTGTATATCCAGTAGTTTTTCCTTCATGCGCGCACAACTGCAAAGCTCTGTCATTTTATTTATATAGATTAAAACTTTCATTAAAAGTTCAAACTTTAATTAATAGATAAGCATTTAGACAATTAAGGGTAAAATATTATAAGATTGGTAAAATTGAGCTTCTTTCAAAATTAAAAGTTGTCATGTCAAAATGAAATTACACATAACAGTAATGTGAAATATTGAAAATTAATTTCAATAGAAGAATTACCATCGATATCGTAAAAGAGAAAAATATCGTCTTTTGGATATCAACGATTATGACCCTCGAGAATCGATGTTACTTCTTAAAATAGTATATGCTCGGTAAAAATATAGCATACGTTAAATACTTAATTAAAGTCTTAATAGAACTTATTTATAAAATATATTTATCGAGATAAAATAATATATAATTAAATCGCCGGGAATAAACTTAGACGTTCGAGTTCTCGTTTCTATAAGTGATGACCAGACATGTTATTGAATTAGATTTTTAATCGGCTGCATTTTTATTTAGATCCTTTATTTCCTGACAATAAGCAAACACGTACCAAATAAAGTAACTTTTGAACACCAAACGTGGCACGTTTACTTCGTGCTGGACATTATATGCGGCGGAGAAGGGAGCGCTAAAAGCCTTTAGCGTAGGAAATTCTCGCTTTAAGTTCAATGTCAATTTTTCATTGTCGCAGAACCTGTTTATAAGCACTGATAACGTAGGTATAAAAATTAAATAATTTAAAATTCAATTAGCTAATAATAGACGTAAACTATTCAAAGTTAGTACTTAAAAGAGAAAGAGAGAGAATGAAAATCAATTTATTAGTTATACCAAAATTGATTTTGTATAATATAAGAAGTACCAATAATAGTACACGAAATGGCACTCGGTAAACAACCTCATCACTAGAATAATAAAATAATTATTCCTAATTGTCTTGATATAATATATTGTATTGTTTTGTATATGAAACAGACGAGTTCAATGCCGCCTCTATTCGGTGTCCGTATTTAAAAATCTGAAAAAGTCGTAGATAAATTAGTGTGGATCGGGCCGCAAAATGTTTCTGGTTTGAAAAAATTTATTATTGCGCGTTCATTTGTTGTAATAGCGAGCCTACTGATGACATGGTCTTGTCGGTTTTGAAGAACTTCCTTAGAATCATTGTGATTTGAAACTCCATGAAACGAAAAGGTAACACTAAAAAGAGATAAACATATACATTTATCCTGCAAGAGATTGAGATAGAATATAGTATACAGTGTTTCATATTTAAGTACGAAAATTATGCATGTGATCTGAAATTTGTTGATTAAAAATATTTAAGTGCTTACGATGATGAAATTGAAAACTTTAAAGTAAAATGTAAAATAAATTTCAAACTTGGTAATAATATTATAATAATTTAATATAACAAACTCATACGTGGTAGAGCCTTGCTGCAACTATATTAGTAGTATAGTTGTAGCACGAATGGGTCAGCTCGACCGGAGAAGGACCACGCTCTCACAGAATACCAGTGTAAAATGGCAGCTTGACACTGCTGTGTTTTGTATGGTGAGTGTAGAGAACCGGAGACCCATTTTACTGGAAAAGAGGCATTCCATCTTAGTCCTCACGGGTGACGACGCATCTGCATATTGATTCTTTATTAAGGATAAATGTTGATGTCTATGGGTCACAGCAACCACTTACCATCAGGTGGACTGTGTGCTCGTTTGTCACCCTATCCTACAAAAAAATAAACCTACAATTATCCTATACATGATACTCTGCATTCGTCTAATTCTTTCGAAGTTTAGTTTTCCAAAGGTTTCACTTGTACCGTGTGTGAACTGCCCATGTTTTTTTTTTAATTAAGCGTTATTCTTATTAAATGAACTGGTGTTTACCTTAAATTACAATTAAGAATAAAATCCGATTAAGGACAAGTATACATTACACTAGTCAAACACTCCTCATTATCAGACAAACAGTAGCAGTTCTGCCACTGTGTATTTTCATGGATGATACATGGAGTGTCGCAGCTGCCTTTGCGAAACAGCGATCGAGTTGCGGAACTAAAAAAACTGCAACCTTAATACAAGATAATTATCAGAAACAATAACAATAATCAAGGTGGGGCAAAGCAGTATGCCGGGTGGTGCATAACGTGACGCTCGTGTCTTTGGTCGCCATAATTCCGCGCGCTATTCACCTATGAACACGACTTCATAGTAAAACACTGATCAGTCGATTCAAATTAAAAAAAAATACCAAAAAATATAGACTATAAAAAGGTATACGTTCCCGCCTAAAGTTGTGTCAAAACCACCTTATGCCCTTACTACTAAGGACACAAAGTGCCGTGCCATGGTTCCTTGCAGTGATATTTGACGAGAGTTTGCATTGCCTGTTCGTGACTTACAAAACCAAATCTGTCATAAAAATTTTATGAGATTATGCTCTATCTGGGATCGTTAACTGTTCATACGACTTAGAACATTGAATTCGGTAAGAGAAAAATATTGTATTATTTTAAAAATTTCGATTTAATTTAAATTATCGCCAAAACTCCTCATGTTTACAGCAATCAAATGGTCAAAAACAAGCGCCGACAACAACTGTACAAGATTTTTATTTTAGAACTAGACAGTAGCGTTTTGCCTAATATTGTCGAAAAAAATTAACTCTTTAAAGAGTTTAAATGTTGGTAGATCCGGGTGAAATATTGGAGGTTCGCTTTTGGAATATAATTTAACATAAATATATAATAGATAATTTTCAATGTTTTAATATTGAAACTTTATAAATTAAACTATGGTAGCTATAACAGTGGTAGAGCCAGGCAGCAGCTTTTGCTGTCGCACGGATGGGCCGGCTCGAACCGGGGTGGTACCACGACCTCACAGAAAACCAGCGTGAAGTAGTGGTTTACCTCTGCGTTTCGCTTGGTGAGTGCAGGTGGCCGGAGGCCCTTTTTACTGGAAATGAGGCATTCCATCTTAGTCCTCACGGGTGACAACGCATCTACATTTTGATTTCTAATAGAGGATAGATGTAGATGTCTATGGGCCGCAGCAAGCACTTACCATCAGGTGGACTGTGTGCTCGTTTGTCACCCTTATCCTATAAAAAAAATGTATTCACTGCCAAATTACAAGTGTTAAACACGAAACTTTTAACGCATCATTAACTCTCAACCTACATACATAGATTATTAGTACATACATAGATGATACTATGAGTACATAATATGTAGGTATGTCGCAAGAAAGTCGCTTGTAACTTTTTTCTTTTTTTTTTTCTTTTAAAAAAACGTTACCCCACACTAGGACTTTCTCCTGTATCGTGGAGGCAGTTTACAAACATATATTGCACAAGGACAAACATCCAGACCCGGAACAATTATTTGTAGGCCGTACAAATACTTGTTCCGTGCGGGATTCGAACCCGCGGCCCCAAGCGTTGCAACTCCTTGCTAAGCCACTACGCCACGGAGCCGTCGTACTAAGTTGTAAGTTTGGAAATTGATAATATTTTTGACTTTTCAATGATCATACAAAGTATAGGATAAAATACAACATAAACAAATTAAGGATTACAATTCGTCAAACGAATTCTCGAAAGTCTAATATATTTAATTATCCGATGAAAGAAGCTAGTAATCGGGTAAATAAAGTTTTCTTGCTCTCTTGTAATTTTTAAAAAAACGAGGTTCGCCCTTTGCGGCGTCAACGACGAATTGTGTGCATAAAATGATATTTTATATGGGCTGTGATGACGATGATAATGAATAACATAGTTCGATCGTTTGAATTTTATATTAAGTCAGGTCATAATTTATTTCGAAGAACTTTTATGTGATGGCTAAAGTTAGCTCTTTTTATCGTTCATACTTTCGTTAGATATGTAACAAATGTAACTTATAACAATTATATGGAATATACACTGGCACTGGTATAAAAAAGCAGGCCTGTTAATAATTTTATATAAACTACACTAAATTCTCCAAAACTGTATAAACTAAAATAAAATGCAAAAAATTCACGATAAGTATTTATCAGTCGAAATTAACATGTTAATTTTCTAAGTGTTATTTGTCGTCCTCGTTACTCGATACCTTTTTTGCTCGTGTCTCGATCTAAACTGGTAACTGTCAAACTGTAGTTATAATTTAATGTATAAAAAAGTGCGATGGAAAATACTTTAAATTCTATAGCCCGTTAACCAATCTTAGTCCAAAGGAGTGCAAGCGCATCCACACTTTGATTTTAATCGAGAATAGATCTGAAAGTCTATTGGATAAATACTCAAATTTAAGATGTCGTTATAGCTCGTGGTATCACATTTACTTTGACTTAAAGTGATAGAGACGGCACGAGACATATCGGCATCTTATAATTGAGAAACGTTTGAGTATTTTTGAGCATATAAGCCTCAGTATCCACTTACCATCAATTCGACTGTTTGTTCGTTTGTCACCCATTTAAAAAAGCTTCTTTGAACCAAACTGAGACTATGTTGTAATCCACAAACCGGCACTACTGAAGGTCAGTAAGATCGGGACACGGGGACATAGCGCTTTAAATTGAGACACTTGCCAGTGTACCGGAACTTACGGCAACCCTATCAAAGATTCCTAACACTTGATTGACCGTTTAGTATTGTTATATGAGATATATAAATAAAAATAGATTAATGGCCCTTTATAACAGTCTTTGGAACACAACTCACTCTTATAATCTTATGGAGTTATGTTTTCATAACAACAACGACAACACACACACACACACACACACACACACACACACACACAATATCTACTCGTATAGTTAAGTACGGAAGAAGGCGTAAGAACCGCCATTTAAATTATGAGAAATAGTCAAACAAGAGGGACCAGGAAGCCAAAGACTATATTTTCGTTATTGCATTCATAATTTATGTTAAATATCATTTACCAGCACTTACGTTGAATTATAATAAGTTAAACAAAACATACTACAATTTTAAATTACTAAGGATTTTTTTCCATTAAATACGTCTAAAACATTTGTAAAAAACCAAGGTATTCAAAATGTTAAAGTAAGATATTTTGAGGCGTAGATAGTTCGCGTGGGGTACAAATAGGCATCACGATAATATTATTCTTTTTGACATCGTATCATCATCATACAAATTTAAACCACGGCACATTTATACAAGAAAAAAACATAGCTATTAAGCATCTATCCTCAAATAAAATCAAAATGTAGATTTTTTTAATAAAACAATTTTGACAAACGAGCACACAGTCCACCTTTAAGTGGATGCTGTATGAGCCACAGACATCTACATCTATCCTCGATAAAGAATCAAAACTCTTGTATCCAGTACAAAGCTACCCTTATCACACGAAACACTACAGCAATTAAGCTGCTATTTTACGCTGGTATTCAGTGAGAGCATGGCTCTACCATATTTATATCATTCACATTTTATACAGGTGCAAAGTCGGAGTCAATTAAAATTTTTCGTAAATTCAACATCTACGATTCAGTAGAACAACTTTTATATTAAAGTAGCATTTAATTCATATTTTGTATCGTAAACACTAACCATTTGTATAAAATTTAGTCAATTAAATTAATTAGGGTTTTAATTATGTTTTTTTATTTAAATACGGATATATATATATACCTATATAATATGTAATGTTCATAATGCTCGTTTTTGTGCTATTTTAATATACTTTATTGTTCTTAGTACAATAAAAATCATAAATACTAAATCAACTTAATTTTTTTTATATTTGTCCTTCGAAATATCTCTACATATAAGTAGAGTCATTACTCATTGTTTATACAGATAGAACGATGGATTATTAATTATTATTATTAGCATTTAGTTGAAGTTATAAATCGAATAAAAACCAGACTGTGTGCCTTTATAATTTGTACACCAATTTAAATAAATAGCATTCGAAAAACATTACGACAACATATCTTCTCTCTACACTTCTACGCTAATATTTTAATATTATAAAGAGGAAAGATTTGTTTGTTTGAATTGAATAGGCTCCGACACTACTGGACCGATTTGAAAAATTCTTTCACCATTAGAATCCTACATTATCTCTGATGAACATAGGCTATGTAATATTTTCAAAAAAGTTAGGGATTCGTATGAAAACTTCGTTAATGTAACCCAAGGTGTGAAAAAAATACCAAAAAGAATCCTTATATCGCGTACGCTGCGGAAACTATTGATAATAGGGCAAAGTAATGTACTTCAGTTTTATAGAGGATATCAATATCTACAAAAAAATCTGCGATACCATATATCTAACTATTACAGAAATATCACAATAAATACTTTTTCATGTTAAAGTATGCAATAGTAACGCCAGTACAAACTAAGCCACATTGTTCGTACCTTGGTAATAGTCCTTATATCCAAATTAATCAGTTCGTATTCAAGGCTATATCAGTACCTTCACCATGCATAACCACCAATTACGTTAACCATGTAATTTTAGTAACATATTTCACTTTTTAAATCTTTGTTTATTCAGCAACCATCCGTCGTGATGTCTCTCTCGAAGTTCGCATGTCACAAGGCGCAGACGCGTGATATACGCGGGTGGAACCGCGGGGCACAGCTAGTAGTAAATAAAATTATAGAGGCTTGCAGTTGTACGCGCATCACAGAAAAACTTCTGGATAGATTTCAATTAGATTTTCTAAGTTTTATTTCTTTGACACTATGCCCTTACTTAAAAAAATATTGCGATTTCTTTATTTAATATAAAGTTACTAAAGTTTAAATACAACGATTTTGTAAGCAAAGTATATTTTTGCTTGCGATCTTTTTGATGTTTTCTCCTTCGCACATACGAAAACTTTGTTGATATATCAAGCAACACGGACGAAGTCGCGGGTATCAGCTAGTTTATAATAGTCGTATTATAATTTATAACCATACTACTAGGTTTCCAATAAGCGTGTATTGTTCAAGTTAGTCGCACTGATCACGTTTGATTGTAACAGTTATGTATGGTAAATTTATACTGGACAATATAATTGTTGAATTATCATTATCCTTACGACTCGATCGGTTCATTAGATACGGCTACTACACGTGTTTCCCACGCATTCAAATTTAAACGTAGTATGAGGATAGAGATTAAATATTACGTTCTAAGTTTTTAACATATGTGTTATCTTTATATATAAAAAGTACGTGTCACGTTGTTTGTCCGCGATGAACTCCTAAACTACTGAACTGATTTCAATGAAATTTTGCACACTGTGTGCAGTTCGGTCCAACTTGAGAGATAGAATAGTTTTATCCTGATAAGTGACACTAAATATTTTTTTATTACGAATTTAAGGATTTTTTATATATCGAAAGGGCAGAACAACGTCTGCCTGGCCAGCTAGTAATCTATAAAAATAATAAACCTAGCAAGCTAACAGCATAGCAAAGTGGCGAAGCAATCAGCTTTGTAGCGGTTTCTAACGCTTGCCGTTGAGCAATCAGTTTCAAAATAGGAGGTTCAGATGCCTGGGTGATCAGTAATCGATTGCTGAAAACAGAATTTGAAAATTCGAAACCGTTCTCGAGATAATCGTGGGACAGACGGACAGACGGACGGACAGACGGACAGACGGACAGACGGACAGACATCGTGAAATCAATAAGTGACTTCGCAAGCTTCGCCACTTAATAATAAACCTAGCAAGCTAACAGCATAGCAAAGTGGCGAAGCAATCAGCTTTGTAGCGGTTTCTAACGGTTGCCGTTGAGCAATCAGTTTCAAAATAGGAGGTTCAGATGCCTGGGTGATCAGTAATCGATTGCTGAAAACAGAATTTGAAAATTCGAAACCGTTCTCGAGATAACCGTGAGACAGACGGACAGACGGACGGACAGACGGACGGACAGACGGACGGACAGACGGACAGATGGACAGACGGACAGACGGACAGACGGACAGACATCGTGAAATCAATAAGTGACTTCGCAAGCTTCGCCACTTAATAATTATAACTTTTAACAAAAATTAAAAAACTGACTTCAAATTGCTAAAAAAGAAGTTATTTATTTGCTACCTTTAGGGGTGGAACTTTTCTCCAAATTTATATGGGACCACTCTTGAAGTAAAATCTATTTAATAAAAAAAATCATTAAAATCGGTTCTCAATCTGCGAAGATATCACGTGAAATTCCTCAAACAATAGTCCAATATAAAACTTTTTCCCCTTTTTTCCACCGTTGGAGACGGGCGAATTGTCGTCTTTTCTGCCGACTTCCAAAAAGGAGACGGTACTCAATTCGAGTGTATGTTTTTTTTATGTGTCTTACCTCATAACTTTGTACTGGGGGAACCGATTTCGATGATTCTTTTATGAAAGCTGATAGTTCTCGTGTGGTCCCATATGAATTTGATTAAGGTCATACCAATGGTTATTGAGTTATTCTTAAATAACTTATATTGAAATCGCTTAAATTGAAGTCGGCTGTACAAAATATTTCATTTTAAATTATAATAGCCTGTAATGGATGATTGACGTACACCTCAAATAGCCAGATCGTGAATAAGCGTCACTGTCATCATCATCATCATCATCATCATCATCATTTTTACACGCGACAAGCTCACGTCACAAGGAGATTGTTGAATTTAAGCGTATCTCATAGATTGTCACAAAAGATAGTCCTGAACTACTCTCATCATGAACTTCTCACTCACGAACATCCTACGATATAACAGTTCCAATTCGGTTTGCTCGCGCACTGGCTTATCCAAGGTATCATAGCTCTCTACAAAAGTCCATGATAAGCTAAGCTAAACTAAGTATTATGATATTTGAAACGTTTAGTTTTCGAAAGCAATGATATATTGACATATTGTTTATCTGTAAACCAACATTTTATATGTTGTAAGATCACCAACAGTTCGTATTCGTGTCGTCGATGTCGCTTCATTAGACCGTTATCACTAATCGATCTAGTGCCTTCCAAGAAACATCTTAACAAACAAGTGCCAAACCGCGTCAGAGAGTGGAAAGTTAAAAAAGATAAACATACACGTAAGTTTATGTTTGACATTATGTAAAGAATAACGTGCCATCATTCTCTCCCAGACAACTCTAGTTGTAGTGAGATAATGCGATAGGTATTATCTAAACACATCAACAGAATCTAGGGATATTTTATATTTCATCAAATATCTAAAAATCTGTGAAGAATTTTCTGATATAGTAAGAAGTAAGTATATAGTAAGAAGAATGATAGATTATTTTAAAATCGTTAATAAAAAAATAAAAAAAAATTCGTAAGTTTTTGTTTTAAATAAAAATATTAATTTATTTAATCGCCGTAGAAAATTAGTAAGATAAAAAACTTCATTTCTTCTTGCAAAACTATTGATTTTATTTAAAATTGAGAAAATCTTATAGAATCAAATTATAATATTCAGTGTTGCCTCCTCTTACATTAATTACACATCGACATCGATTGTTCATACTTAAAATTATATTGTTAATGTCTTGCTGCGGTATGTAGTCTCATGTTTTTTGCAAGTGTTCGTAAAGTTATTGTTCGTTGTCGCCAAATTTAGCGGGAAATCTCTCAAAGCTTTTCGTTATAACATGTCCCAGGCATGCTCGATAGGATTTAACTCGGGCGACTGTGCAGGCCAATCCAAAAGTTGAATATCGTGGTCTCGGTGAGCGGCCGACACCAGCCGCGCCGTGTGGGAAGGAGCGTTATCGTGCATGAGTAGAAATTCCACGCCCATTTGGATTTTGTATGGGACAATAACAGGCTCTACTACCTCCTCGTGGTATTTTAGTGCAGTCATGCTGCCTGGAATCCAAACCAGCTGGGTTCGTCCGCCAAGACGAATTCCGGTCCGCACCATGATTGTCCCGCCTTGGTACGAGTGGACTTCCTGAGGGTGCCGGATAACGGCTAACTCTCCCTGGAGTTTTCCAAACGCGTGTTCTTCGTGAATCAGGATGAAGTCATAACCGGGACTCATCGGTGAACAGTACCAAACACCATTGTTCGTCATCATTACAGCCCTTGACAAGTCCACTGCTGAACATAGGCCTCCCCCAAGGAATACCAATATATATATATATATATATATATATATATATATATATATATATATATATATATATATATATATATATATATATATATAAAACATACGTGCGTGTCGTGGAACATGTTTCGTAGTATAGGTACTATTATTGATAAACGTATTATATTATTGATTAACCAAATACAGATATATGAATTACTAGCGTCTATTAAAATGAAGCGTTATTTAATGAGATGGATTGATATGATGATGATGATTGGATGGATATGATATTTACATAATCATAATCTCCTTTTTTATTTGTATTACTCAGATTGTTGCTCTAGCCGCGGGGGAGCCCTGGTGACCTGTAATACAGGTTTTATACCTACATCAGGCACCAGTCTCTCACAAGTTAGTTAGCAGTCTGGCAATTTTGTAATACTTAGCATTAAGTTTACCTATTGTGAGGAGAAAATAAATTCATTCATTCATTCAATGAGATGGATATTATTCCATCTCGCTTGCACTATAGAAAGGGGGTCGTGACGGCATTAGACGATTCTCGCCTAGCCCCCATCCGCCAAATTCGTACCGTCCGATAAGGAACTTCGTTCCAATAGTTTTCACTTATCAGCTTCAGAAGTCTTTGCTAAAACGTGCTGTAAGTATAGAAGAATTGAAGCCCCGACTTGTGAAGCTGTTATATTAAAATTATTTTATTCTTTCTAGTTTCTTGAAATCGTCTTTTACTTTTTATTTAAAATAAATTTTTGACCCTTTTGAGTGGACTACGGAATATCTTTAGCTCTATATGACAACTAGAATGTCGTTTAAATACTTCATTCTCTATTTTACACTACTTAGGGTTGGATATTTGTTCCAAATTTAAATGAAGATACCTCAAGTAGTATACGACCAAAAAAAAGAACACAGATTCGAATTAAAAAAGAACATAATTTTTTATGAAGTTTGCTAAAAAGAAAATAACTACCAAATACCAATAATTTCGTAGGTACCTTTACTTTTCGTTGTGCACTACTTGCAGTTTTTATTTACTTATCCTTGCAATTTTTAAGATAATGATTCACTGGAGTGCGTAGGAGCAACTGGAGTCGTTGAACTAATTTATTGAGCCGTTATCCCGGCGGAGACAAAGGCATTTATGTCATAAATCCTAAGGAAGCTTAAACAATCTATCAATGATAGTCCCTTAATGCCTTTTCTTATAAAAAGACGCGAAAATGAGATTTCAATGTTCGTTAAAAATACAAAATATTAACAGGCTTAGGTGCATTAGCATAGCATTAAGAGCCGTGGTAGCTCAGATGGTTAGCACTCGTGGTAAATTTCACAATACGCGAGCAACCCGGGTTCGATCCCCGCCGGCACCAATGAAATTGTTAATTGCAATTTTAAGTGCTGATTTACCACGTGCTCGGCGGTGAAGGAAAACATCGTGAGGAAACCTGCATGTCTGAGAAAAATAAAAAAATATTTTCGAAGATATGTGAAGTTCGCCAACACGCATTGGGGCAGCGCGGCGGACAGTTCCTTGCTCTAAAACCCTCTCAGAAATGAGAGGAGGCCTGTGCCCAGCAGTGGGACGTATATAGGCTGTAACGTAGGTGCATTAGTACAGTGCGTACCTAATATAGTTTAAAAATTGCATTTTCAATAATGAAATGGACATCGGGAGGAATATAATCCGAAATTAGCAGTTTTATTTGAATGTTTTCGTTTTATATTATAAAATTACTGGCGATCCGCCCCTGCTTCGCACGGGTGGTTCCTGGATCTCGGCAACAGTACCATCTACCGGGTCCATGTGAATCTAAACCTAGGGTACCATTCAAACACACAAAAAAATCATCAAAATCAATCAAGCCGTTTTTGAGTTTTAACGAGACTAACTAACAGCAATTGTTTTTTTTATATAGAGAACGTAATAATGTCCTCCAGATTTAATTTCGGTCACAGTCGTCTAGTTTCAAAGAGACTAGCCATCTGCGCATTTCATACGCGAGCTACTAGAGTTCACACCCCATCGGCGCCATTGTTACGTGAGGAAAATTATCTTGCATGTCTGAGAAATTAAAAATAGGTGAACATGATGTCTGTTTACACACATTACAGGATACAGAATGGGCTAAACCCAAATAATAATAATAATGTCCTCCAGACCGAATTTCGGCCACGGCGGCCAGCCTCAACGGAGACTAGCCATCGGCGCAGGACAGGATTATAGTACCCAAGTGTATGCGCAAGCACAGGCGCACTCTCTATTCCCTCACTCTCATAGCCCGATGGGACGGTAAACCGACACGACCAGAGAGAGATCAGGCGCAGGACCAACGACTTTACGTGCTTTCCGAGGCACGGGGGTGAAACACCGCCAACTTCCTGACTCCGGGCAGCTACTGAGAATTTCTTGAATGAAAAACTCAATAAGTGAAAAACCTAAACCCAAATAGAAAATTTATGAAAACGTAAAATCTAAAAACTCACAGCATGTTATTTAATTGCTGAAAACTGTTGATTGCGTTTCATTTCGATAGCGCCAAAAACGTTTCGAATAAAAATTGTCAATGTCTATTTTACCAAATTTTTATTACTTATGCTACTTTCTTGTTTGTCTGTGGTTCCGGGTGGAATTTTGTGATTGATTTTAAACTAACTTCCCGATGAGCTGGAAACTTGCAATTTTGAATAAAGCTCAAATTCGGATGACAATGCACAAATATTATAAAAGATCGTGGTATTTTTTTTTAAATTTCACTTGTTATTCTCTAAAATTTTTAATAGGATATGGGTAACAAACGAGCACACAGTCCACCTGATGGTAAGTGGTTGCTGTAGACTGTAGATCTATCCTCGATTACGAATCAAAATGCGGAAGCGTTGTCACTCGTGAAGACTAAGACGGAATGGTTTCCAGTAAAAAGGGTCTCCGGTTCTCTACACTCACGATACGAAACACAACAGTGTTAAGCTGCTATTTTACGCTGGTATTCTGTGAGACCGTGGCCCTACCCCGGTCGAGCCGATCCATACGTGCTACAACTATACTATTAATGCATATTAATCCTGCAGCATGGCTCTACCACGTTCCAATGATAGTGTTCGGAGTATTGAGTATAAAATACTTAATAGTACACATAGTGTGTAGCGGATTTTAGTTTTAAATTTTCGTCGATTATTATTTATACAATAATATTTATTGTATAAATTATTTATACAAAAAATATTTTTTGTATAAATAATTTATACAAAAAAATTTTTTTGTATAAATAATTTGCTTTGCTCATTTCTAACGGTCCTAGATTTTGACATTTTTTATTGTACTAATTCTGCTGGTAAATGGATATTGTGGCCCTTAGACACCTGCATCTGTCTTCAATTAATAATCAAAATTTAAATTCCCTTTCACTCCTGAGAACTAAAAGTAATGCCTCGTTATCAGAAAGTAGGCAGTGTTATGCTCAGTTATACTGCCCTCCGAGCGAATGGAACTCGAGCCGACCCATCCGCGCTGCAGTGTATAATTGACACTGTATTAAAAATTCACTTAAAACACGGATAAGTATCTTCGTATGTTGTAGAATTTTCATAATTAGGTACTAGAAATTGATTTCTGTAAATGTATCATGTTCACTTTGGTTATTAATGAAATGGAATATTTATCTAATTTATATCTTATGTGTTTTATTTCCATGTATTACAAAATTTTTAGTTATTTTACTTTAATATTCTCATATATTAACTTTTTACTCTACCTACTTCATTCAATCTCTGCATCACCCCAAGGTAGACTGGTAGAGAATGCCTTAGGCATTAAGTCCGCTTATATATCATTGTGATTCTTCCGGTGCAAAGGGTACAGAGAGCCAGTAGGTACAATTAGAGGCTGTGAGGTGTTCGCAGCTGTAGCCTTCGTTTTTCGAAGTAGACTGCAGGTGTCCATATGCTGCAGTACCCACTTACCATCAGGTACACTGTAAGTTCGTTTGTCGCAACAGTTTTATAAAAAAAGAAATCACAATCACAGAATTCATAACGGGTTTTGCGTTCTGCGTATTATGCCAAGTAACTGTTATATATAATTAGTTATCTTAATATAAATATTTTTTGTTAACGCGCCAGAAGCAATTCTCATAAGACTGCTTTCAACTCAGTCAAATCAAAAACCAAATGGATAATATTTTATTATCGTTGAATTAAATTTTGTTTTTTCGTAAATATCAAATGCACTGAATCAAGCATTGTGTCCGTATATATTTTAAAGACGTTAGGCCTTTGTTTGTAGAAACACCGTAACTGAAACTTGATGTTCGGTTAAGCACTGAGTCATCATTATCATCATCATCATCATCATCAGGCCCCCTTTTATATAGCCCTAAGTTCGATGAAGCCAATTGGCTAACAGCATTGTCATCTCAGAAAATATATAATAATACTAGCTGGCCAGGCAGACGTTGTTCTGCCCTTTCCGACTACCCTTGCTATGAAAAAATCTTTAAATTCGCAATAAAAAAATATTGAAGGTCACTTATCGTGATAAAAAGTATCCTATCTCTCAAACTGGACCAAACTGCACACAGTGTTCAAAATTTCATTGAAATCAGTTCAATAGTTTAGGAGGATTAGCAAATAGTATTTTACGCCGCTGGTCATGTTCAAGTTTCAACCGATGCAAAAACAATGGTGCTCTTTTCGATCCAGTCTTATCACCTATATAACAAAGAAGAAGTGAATACAATCAAATGGAATATATGACTAACTGGATTAACATCTTCTGGATTGCTAAGATTTTTAAAATTATAAATACCAACTATAAATTCAATTATATACATAGCAAAATAAAGTCGCGAAGTTTTAGTTAAGCCGTTTGATCGATTATACCTATGATATTAGAAATAAGTAGTGTTTGATGATTATTGCGAACGCTTGCATAAAAACCATAGACTTAGAATATACTTACGCCAGTATATTCTAAGTCTATGATAAAACTAACCAGATATTTGATTGAAACTGCTAACGGAGTCTTAATTCATTTGATATGACTTAATATAATTATCTATAGCGCAAATAATAATTTATTAATTACGTAGATTTGCCTAATAAAAACTGCGTCCCGGTTCCCGAGTCGGGTCAAAAAAGTCAGTTACTGAGTTTTACGTCAAGAAATTCTCAGTAGTGGCCCAAAGTCATGAAGTTGGCGGTGTCTCACCTCCGTGCCTCGGAAAGCCGTTGGTCCTGCGCCTGATCTCTCTCCGGTCTTGTCGGATTGCCATCTCATCGGACTATGAGAGTGAGCTCTCATATTCAAAGCACAGGTGTACTTTATATTCCTTCAGGAATAGAGAGTACAACTGTGCTTGCGCATAGACTCGGGCACTATAATCCTGTCCTGCGCCGAGGGCTAGTCTCCGTTGAGGCTGGCCGCCGTGGCCAAAATTCGGTCTGGAGGACATTATTATTATTATTATAATCACCGTATTAAAAGGCCTCTCCTAAGTTAGGGGATTCATCGTTCACCAGACTATAATGCTTGATACACGGATAAAGTGCACGAAATAAAAACATATTTTTAAATCAAAATACTTACTCGTATTAACTACCCATGACGCCGTAAATATTTTATTTTAAGTCGATGTAACCTTCCGAACAAAAAGTTTGTAATAATAACCGGTTTTTAAATTTAATTGCTACATAAGAACCGAGCTTGCAACGGAAATTTGAACGTTTCTTGAATGTAGAAATTATATAATCTTGAATTTACTAATTAGTTAAGACATTAGTCGCCTGTTTAAGTTTTGAATACGGCTGCAGCTTCGGAATGATAGGAACTGTGCGGAAGATTTAGTAATACCACTCGTCGTATACTAGCCATAGCAGATTGAACAATTATAACTGAAAATTGAGAATTTATGTTCTGTTCAGCAATCGAACCAAAAACCCTCGGAGAAGTCGCTGAAATGCTCCACGATCTCTAAAATTTCAGTTCAATGTAAAGATAACAGTTACGATAAAGAAGCGATGGGTTGTTTTATCTTTTCTCGAAACTGGCAAGCACTAAAACTTTCAAAATACATTGCAAGTTTTTACGATAGAGATCTTCATAATATTTTCAATGGTTACGTCATAAAAAGCTATTGATGTTTCGGATTCAGACCTATCTCACCGACATAAGCGCAAATGGACATTTATTTTTAAATGCAATGATATGTTTAAGAAAATAAAAAAGTACAGCTCTTGTATTTTTGAAATTTTAATATAAAAATACGATTCAAAACCGATTTGTTCCGTGGTAAAGCCACGCTGCGGTTATATTTTTTATTTTTATTTATTTATAGGACACCAGCAGTGCACGCATTATTACATTTTATTGAAAGTGGGCTTAATCTGGGGACTGATGTGTGCACCCTTATAGGTGACACAGCATTACAAAATACTATAAATATTAAGACAGGGCAGAGCTACAATAGCTTATAAAGAAATATGTCACAAAAAATAATACTTAAAGATAATACAATACAGCTATAGGGAACTTGGATATTAGATTATAATTAAATCATTAACAAATTATTTATAACAGTGATCTATTACATTTTTTCATATATTTAGTGATAGTATCGTAAAAAATATCGACAGTATATACACCACAGAGTGAATTATAGGTGTCACACATTCGCGGTACCGGGGCGTATGACCCCATGTTAGTCCTGGCTTGAGGAGTATGTAACAGTTTTGTTACTGGACGACGAGGAATATTGTATGGTACATTTAGGGAGAAATATTTCAGTAGTTTACAGCAGGCAGTGCGTCCCTTTACTATTTTATATAATACCAGCAAGCCGTGAATTTTTCTCCTACTATTCAGGGAAGGTATTTCAAAAAATGCCAATAACTGTTCGTAGGGACGTCTTGTAAAGAGGAGGGATGTCTTGTAAAGGCTCTCTGAATTTACTTTATTCTTTGGGAGTACACAGCGTATGTTGGGTTCCATATTGTATTCGCATCCAGTTGGCTCCTTACTAGGGTGTTAAAATGTAAGATTTTAGTGCTTGTTTGAAAGCCTCTGGTATTGCGTTTAAGGAAGCCCAGCATCTGCGCAGCTTTCTTTACAATCCCATTAATATGAGGCACGTAGGTGAGTTTCATGTCCAACATAAGACCTAGATCTCTAATTTCCCCTACTTCTGTGAGCATAGTACCTTTAAGACAATAGGAAGTAGTGCAAGGCTTTTCTTTTAGTAAGCTGGATATTTATTTATTTATTTATTCAAAGTGGAACAGCTAACAGCTACATTATATATATTACATACAGATAGTACATTAATATACGCAATAATGCAGCCTACAGTGCTGATCACAGATTACCTCTTGAGATAGATGATTAAGACGCTAGGAAACCTGCAGCTGTACAGAACGTATTATGTAAGTGTCAAAGTATGAAAATTGTAAAGTTAAAATAAATAGAAACATTTTTTGGGGTATATATATATTATGGTTTTAGCACGAATGGGTTCGCTCGACTGAGGAGAAACACGTTCTCATGGAATAATAATAATTTGGTGAGTGTAGAGAACCAGAGGCCCTTTTCACTGGAACGAAGAATTCCCTCTCAGTCCTTAGGGATGACAACCCAACTGCATTTTGTTTCACAATCAAGGATAGATGTAGATGACACAGTGTCCACTTACCGTCAGGTGAACTGTAAGCCATCCAAAATGACCACGCCAAGGTACCATTGGCGTCGAAAGAAACTTGTAAAGTGTGCCAAATAGCACTGCAGTAACGCGACAAAAAAATGTCTTACAATGTAACGCATAAAAACTGTTTCTTGACTTCACATTTTTGTTGCAGACGAGCCCAGCGCCGTTGGAAGCGAAATCAAACCCAATAAGACAATCTTTAGTCCACGCCGACGCCAGTATACATCGCCGACCGCCCGCATAGGATGGTAGAAACTGACCCCGGGCCCAAGAAACCTCACAGTGAGTATATATAAAGATCCGTTTACATATGTTTTTCCCAGCGAAAGATTTCGCCATAACCATCACCAATAAAGTGTTAGTTTATAACTATACCCATTTCGAAAATATTGAATTAAGAGAATTTCCTATTCTGAGTCTTGTTAAACCCACTAATCTCGAAATTACAGATGACTGGAATATTAACTGAGTTAAACTTATGGTGGTTTTATCAATCCAAATAATAATACAATTACACATAAATAAAATAAAATTGATTACGGATTAGTAAGTTGAAGTGGCAATGAGCCGACTATATAGCTAGAAGAAACGATAACCGATGGGGGAAAACGGTTCTTGAGTGGCGGCCTTGTACCAGTAGGCGAAGTGTAGCGCGACCCCCACTTTTTGATTTAATACAAAATAATTCTACGTTTAAAGAAGCCTCCCACTCTATACCTACAACTGATAAAGTACAAGTAAAGTCTTCACAAAACGTTTGTCATTGGTTTTTTTGAGAATAGGCAAATTTGTGTATTTCACCAAAATATAGCAGGAGCCGTAGGCAAACTTGATCGATTTACCGTAGCACTAAATGCTCTATATTAAGAACAAAATCTAGTCCCAGACACAATATGCTTGACCGAACATTTTATCACTGCTGGAAATGAAAATAATTTACAAATAAACGGATATAAAAGACCAAATTCATTTGCAAGAAAAAAAATTAAGGACTCACAAAAGAAGAATTGCAATAGAGGAGGCTCTTTATCTTAGTAAAAAGCAATCTAGAATATGATATGTATGAGGACATAAGGTCTTTAGCTACAGAAAAAGTATTTGAATGTTGCGGTATCTCATTGCCTGGTGAAAAATTGTTAGTTCTTTGCATATATCAGACTCGTGAAAGTGATATTAGCATCATTTTTGAAAATTTTGAAAAATTGTTATTAAAAGTCAGCTACAAAAATAACTTCAAGTATAATTAATAATTTGTGGTGATTTTAATATAGATGTTGATTGTTAATTGCAATTTTAAGTACTGATTTACCACGTGCTCGGTGGTGAAGGAAAACATCGTGAGGAAACCTGCATGTCTGACAAATAAGAAAAAATAATAATAGAATATAAAAATAAGACATGTGAAGTTCGCCAACACGCATTAGGGCAGCGCGGCGGACATTTCCTTGCCCTAACCCTCTCAGAAATGAGAGGAGGCCTGTGCCCAGGAGTGGGACATAAATAGGCTGCAACTTTACTTTACTTAATATAGATCTCCTCCCAAATGCTAAAAAACATACGATAGCTTATCAATTTAACGAAATAGTAAGCTCTAATGATTTCAGTCCTATGGTGTCTGAGCCGACAAGAATAACTAAGACAACTAAAACATGTATAGATAATATTTTGTGTAATTTTAAAGGTGGAATTCCTAGAATATATGAACAAAATCTATCAGACCACACCGGGCAAACATTATCTATTCCATTAAAACGAAGGCAAAATGTAAAATTCTGGTTTACATGCCGACGAGACTATTCTAAAGATAATATTCATAAATTCAAGAAATGCTTGAAAAACATTTCTTTCTCAGAGGTAATCTCAGAACAAGTTAATGTAAACATGGCCTACAACAGCTTTATAGATATGAATTGTTCTTTGACTTGTGTTTCCCTAAAATTAGAATAAAAATGACACAAAACAACAGGAACAGATGGCTCACAAATGGTATAAAGGTACCCAGTAAAGTTAAAAGACACTTATGTAAAGAATATAAATACGAAGGAAAAAATCTTAAGACAAAGTATTCAAAATATGCGTCAATACTGAAGACGAAGTGTTCGATAAAAAAGCAAATCAAGGATTAATAGAAAATAACTACGATTAATAGAAAGTAACAAGGCTAAGGCTAATTGGTCTCTAATAAAAACTATTCTGGCAATAATGTTATACAAATGATTATACCAAAGATTGTGGTTAATGATAAAAATAACAAATAAAAAACCAATGGCTAATTACTTTAACAATCATTTTATAGACTCTACAGGATTACACCTTTCGTGTTTGGCACAAAGTCTTCCAATAATATACACGATTACGTAGATCATAATACTGAAACATTTTTTCTTCAACCGGTTACATATCATGAAGTATTTAATGAGGTCAAGTTATTAAAAAATACAGCATCTGTCGGACCCGATGAAATCTCAACCAAAATAATAAAAGAAACTTGTCTTTTGTTGCTGGTGAATTCCCGCAGAGACTAAAGAATACTATAATTAAACCATTGTACAAAAAGGGTGAAATACACAAAATGAAAAACTACAGACCGGCTGCACTAATCCCAATTTTCGCAAAATTACTTGAAAAAATTGTGTAGAAGGGTTATTAATTTTTTGGATATATATAATATTATTACTAATGACCAAAATGATTTTCGTAGAAATAGATCCACAAACCTAGCCATATATCATCTTATGAAAACAATACACGAGTCATTAGACAGAAGAATATACATTTCGGTGATATTTGCTGATATGTTAAGGGCTTTTGACTGTGTTAATCATAAAATACTGTTAGATAAAATAGAGAGGTGTGGAATTCGAGGAGTAGCTCTTGATTGGTTTAAGTAAGAGATGGATGCAGGTGGCTCAGGACCGTGCTTTGTGGCATTCCTTGAGGGGGTATATTCAGCAGTGTACTTGTAAAGGGCTGTAATGATGATGATGATGAAAATTGAAGTGTTTGTCTGTAATAATTGAAATAACTGCATTTTATCGAGCTCCGGAGGTTATTTGCATGCCATTAAGACATGAATAGTTATTTCTAAAGTGTTTATCTGTTTACATGACCGGGTTTCGTAATGGCTAAACCGATTGTAAAACTTGGAGTTTTTTTAAAATAACGAAAAATTGGTAAATTAAATGGTTTTCAATTCTTAATATCGCCACATTAATAGATCCTACACAGGTGAAGGCGGGGCGGACTGCTAGTTTTTTATAAGCTACTAGTGGTTGCTGCGGCCCATAGACATGTACATCTACCCTCGATTACAAATCAAAATGCAGAAGCGTTGTCACCATACAAAAAACAGCAGCATTAATACCTTATCCCCCATGTAGCTGCAGCATGGCTCTACTACGTATGTATATCATTGAGTTCGCGTGGCGATCGCTATCAATATGTTTAAAAATGTTTTTATGTCTAACTGTACAACATATAGGTACTCGTATATTGTAAATTATTATAAAAAAAGTCCCACTTGGTTTCGCTTGTTGGTTCTTCACAGGACAAAGGCTTTTTTTTTTCAAACCAGTTCTACAATATAAATTTACATATTGTATAAATTACTTTTGATATTATATGTAATCTACCTGAAATGAATAAAAATTGTTCTGTTCTTTTAGGTATACATGAGCGCTAAAATTAGGCCTTCAATGTGTTCTATTTCAAGATACGTGTCTTTATCACAAGCATGTAATTTAAAAAAAATGCTTTTTCGTTTCAGATTGTGATGTAAAAGACGAACACCAATTAAACGGCCCAGGTTCCAAAACCGTTGACCTTGGTAAGTAACGTTTTCTTTCGCTCCCTTATGTCACTCACCACATCACTCTTGTCATGTGAAAGGATCTTTACCATTGTATTTAATTGATGACCTCACTACCAGAGACATACATCTGGTTCCACAGACGTTGCTTTTTAAGGTCTAGCGACGAGATGTAATGATGTATTGTCTATCGCCACGACCACATATCTAGTGATGTTTCAGTTAATACATTTTTAATAACCTAATAATATACAATATTTTTATAATAAATAATAGTGAAAAAAAAACTAAAATTATCATACAGTCCTACTTCTCCGTTAGCCAAAAATGACTACACTTCGCCGTCGAACACCAGCAGCGACGACAAGCTGCGGATACACTTACTTTACCGCACTAGAACCCCACGGACCGATAGTCGTTCTAAAAAAAAATGTAATAAGCAATATCAAAACATTAACAAACAAAATCAACAGTAATTATGAAGAAAACTCTCGGAACGCGTAGCGCGGAGCTCACAAATTAGCAAAACTGAACTGATTTTTTTTTGTAGTTTATGCCATTTTGTTAACATTGATTTCAATGACAAGTTGGACTCAAGTTATATAACATATGAAAAACGCATATAAGTAGCGGCACGAAAGTCTAGCGGTGACCGTTATTGCGCATAAGTCGCGCTAATTAAATAACAGTGGTAGAGCCACGCGGCAGAATTGCTCTCGCACGGATGGGTCGGCTCGAACCGGGGTGGTACCACGACCTCACAGAATACCAGCGTGAAGTAGAGGTTTACCTCTGCGTTTCGCTTGGTGAGTGCAGGTGGCCGCAGGCCCTTTTTACTGGAAATGAGGCATTCCATCTTAGTCCTCACGGGTGACAACGCATCTGCATTTTGATTTGTAATAGAGGATAGATGTAGATGTCTATGGGCCGCAGCAACCACTTACCATCAGGTGGACTGTGTGCTCGTTTGTCACCCTTATCCTATAAAAAAAATCACAATGAACGACATCTTTATTTATTCCATCTTGCTTAGGGTTGACTGGTAAAGAATACCAGAGAGAATTCAGTCCACACTTTTTAATCTCTAGTTGAAGGTGTGTTGCAATAAAGGGTAAATAAATAAATAAATAGCCGTGGTAGCTCAGAGGGTTAGCGCTCGCTGTAAGCTTCACAGTACTCGAGCAACCCGGGTTCGATCCCCGCCGGCACCAATGAAATTGTTAATTGCAATTTTAAGTGCTGATTTACCACGTGCTCGGCGGTGAAGGAAAACATCGTGAGGAAGCCTACATGTCTGAAAAATAAGAAAAAAAATATTCGAAGACATGTGAAGTTCGCCAACAGGCATTGGGGCAGCGCGGCGGACATTTCCTTGCCCTAAATCCCTCTCAGAAATGATAGGAGGCCTGTGCCCATCAGTAGGACGTAAATAGGCTGCAACTTTAAATAAATAAATAAACCATTGAACCGTGGTTCGTCAGGTAGGTCGTGGTAGATCAGTGACTAAGCTATAACCGTAAATCTCACAATACGCAATCAAAACGGGTTCTAGTTCTGCCGGCACTTATGACATGCTTATTGCAACTTCAAGTGCTAATTAACCACGTGCTCGGCGATGAAGTAAAATATAGTGAGGAAATATGTATTTCTGAGGAATAAAATATTTCTAGGATATGTGAACTCCGCCAATACGCACTGGAGAAGCATACATACATACATATAATTACGCCTCTTTCTCGTAGGGGTAGGCAGAGACCACTTCTTTCCACTTGTTACGGTCCTTACATATGATTTGTTGCGCTTCGTCCACTTTCGTTATTCCCTTCATACATGCTCTTCGGTTTAGGGTACTCTTGACCTGGCCTTTTTTCAAGACGTCCTTGATTTGATCTAGAAACGTCCGCCTAGGTCTACCCCTTCCAACACTTTCAATCACACTCGCCTTACACCTTTTTCGTCAAACGTTCTTCGTTCATTCTCTCGATATGGACAAACCACCTCAGCATACCTTTCTCAATTTTTGTCACTACATCTTTCAGACCACAATGTTTCCTTATCTCACTATTTCTTATCCTGTTACTCAGTTTAACTCCTATCATACTTCTTAACGCTCTCATCTCAACTGCATTTATTCTGCTTTCATGTTTCTTCTGCCATACCCAACTTTCACTTCCGTACATGAGTGTCGAAACCAACACTCCCTTATACACAGCCAAACGAGCCTTGTTAGAGACCTTCCGACTGCTCATAAAGGAGTGCAAAGCTCCATTCACTATGTTTCCTGCATTCACTCTTCTTTCGATATCACTCTCACACTTTCCACTGGAGAAGCGCTGCAGATAATGTAATTGCTTCCTGACTCTCTTAAAATGAGAAGGGACCTGTGGTCAGCAGTGGGACATTATAGACTGAAATAACTTTTTACCACCATAAAATAATCATATCCTATTGAACAATGATATGTTAAAAATGTTTTTTAATCAAAAATTATATTTATTGCTATGCAATAGCTATTACTATAGTAGTCTGATTTAATACGAAGTCAGACCGCAACGACTTTTGTTTTTCTTTACGATGCAGTCACAAGTGTTATTGTAAATACAAAATGTGTATAGTTTGTAGGTTTATAGGTATATTCTGTGCACGTTATTTTAAATATATTATGATTTTAAAAACATGAAACGTGAATGTCAATTAAAATGACGCCATTGTAAAATGGCGCGCATTTTCCGTAGAAATAATCCGACGACGGATGAGTATATTGAGCAGTGAGACGGTATCCTTTTACAACCTTTAAGTACGTTTTTTAATCAGGATTATTCAATATTTTTCACTCTTATTTTATTTATTTTATTTTAATTGTCGACTTTATGGCGCAATGGCAAAAAAGTTCATCAGCAATTATTTGCACGAACTTCAATTAGTTATTCCAGGTCTGGATGTTTGTCCGTGTGAATTTTATGTACATAGTATGTTCCCTTACACTACTATTTTTCCCATTATATATTTCACTTATAACAAAGACGTCGGCAGGTTGTATTATTCGCCGCTATACAAACGATGTCGTTTTTTTATTTAATAAACGGATGAAAGCCTACCTGATGGTAAGCGGCCACTACAGCCAACTTCAGCTAAAAAAAAGACGGCAAGCAGATGTCGGGGTTGAAAAACTGCCAAGAGGACATGCACGATCAATTATACTACGATGCTTAATCTTTTTTCGTAATAGTTGTAGCACGAATGGGTTGGCTCGACCGGGGAAGGAATCACGCTCTCATAGAATACCAACGTAATATAGCAGCTTAACGCTGCTGTGTTTCGTATGGTGAGTGTAAAGAACCAGAGACCCCAGGAGTCCTCACGGGTGACAACGCATCTGCATTTTGGTTTGTAATCGAGGATAGATGTAGATGTTTGTGGGCCGCAGCAACCACTTACCATCAGGTGGACTGTGTGTTCGTTTGTCACCCTTATCCAATATAAAAAAAAATTAGTAAAGTAAAAGCAATGTTGCAGTCATAATTCGTACCACCTTCCATACCTACCACAGCTGGGCATAAGCGTGCTCTCATTACTGGAGTGATAAGTCTGCCCCGTTGCACGGGTATGTGATGGCAGACTTCACATATTTCGAAATATTTTAATTCGAAATATTTTATACGTGGTAGAGCCACGCTGCAGCTATAATATTATAGTTGTAGCACGAATGGGTCGGCACGACCGTGGAAGGACCACGCTCTCAAATACAGCCGCTCACTGCTGCTGTGTTACGTATAGTGAGTTTAGAGAATCGGAAACCCTTTTTACTGGAAACGATTCATTCCATCTTAGTCCTCCGGGGTGATAACGCATCTACATTTCGATTCTTAATCGAAGATAGATGTAGATGTCTATGGGTCACAGCATCCCCATACTATCAGATGGACTGTGTGCCCGTTTCTAACTCTTATTGTATAAACAAAATTGTTCAGACATGCAGGTTTTCCCGCGATGTTTTCTTTCACCGCCGAGCACGTGGTAAATCAGCACATAAAATTGCAATTTACATTTTCACAGGTGACGAAGGGCCTGAGATACCACAGCTCATTATATTTTTTATAAATATTATAAAGTATTTTATTGTGTATAAATAACTTTAAGTATTATTTAGTCACAATGGTATACATCTACTAAGATAACATCATCATTCAAGAATTCACAGTAGTTTGATAAATCCTGTGATCCAGTGACATTTATGTTTACTTTATTTTTCTTCAGGCGTCGTACCTTCGCTGAAGACATCAGCCAAGTGCGACCCAGAAAAAGCCCCAAGTTCAGAAAAAGCTGACTTCGAACGGGCTATCGAATTAACTGGTGAGTAAATCTAAATATTTTTAAGTACTTATTATTTTTCTCTATTTATTATTTTTTAGCTAACGTGACT
The DNA here is from genome assembly GCA_033319125.1 of Parnassius glacialis. Taxonomy (NCBI): domain Eukaryota; kingdom Metazoa; phylum Arthropoda; class Insecta; order Lepidoptera; family Papilionidae; genus Parnassius; species Parnassius glacialis. The sequence goes on along the minus strand of JAVANC010000028.1, from coordinate 32,199,922 downwards.
CTAGACGTAGAGCGACCCATTCGTGGTACAACGTTTGTGGCTACAGCAAGAATGAGTCGGCTCGCCAGGGAAGATGTTTGCTTACACAGAAAATATCGGCGTGAAAGAGCAGCATACCTAATACTTCTGCATGTCGTATGGTGGGCGAGTAACTACAATTATTGCAGCACACACACAGCACAGCACAGCAGCATTTCGTATGATCTATCTCAGTCCTCTGGGATAATAGGGCATTTGCATTTTGATTCTTAATCGGGAATATATCGAGGTGTCTCTGCACATGGCCACAGCATACACTCACCAATAGTTGGACTGTGTGTTCGTTTGTCCGTCTAACTTTTCTACAAAAAATATTAAGTGATGAAAGCTGACAGTATCTTTAAAAAAAATGTAGTTTCTGCCATTCGACCACTACCGGATTACGTAAACTGTTAACCGAAGGAATGGTAGTAATAGGAATTATTGTTAATAGGATTGCTGGTATTTTTTTAAATTATACCGTAGAAGAAGATTTTTTAGAAGGATTTTTGATATCGGGATTTCTTTAAATATATTAACAATTTATTTATTTATTAGGTTATAAACAACCTTTGTAACATACTTGAAAGTATTCATAAAAATATGTTTTAGAAAAAATGGTATCAACTTTGCAAACTTGTTATACGTAATATATAATATGTATAAAATGAATCATGCGCTGAATGTTTCATTATCAACACTTGTATTTCGATAATACATATTTAAATAAAATAGTTGTGTTGAATACTTTTTACGTTATATTGATATTTCTTTTATTCCTTTAGTACGTGGTAGAGTCACGCCGCAGCTATATTAATTGTATAATTGTAGCACGAATGGATCAGCTCGACCGGGGAAGGACCACGCTCTCACAGAATACCAGCGTAAAATAGCAGATCAATGCTGCTGTGTTCGTTTGGTAAAAGTGTAGAGTACCGGAGACCATTTTTACTGGAATAGAGGCATTCCATCTTAGTCCTCACGGCTGACAACGCATCTGCATTTTAATTCGCAAACGAGGATAGATGTAGATGTCTATGGGCCACAGTAATCACTTACCATCAGGTGGACTGGGTGCTCGCTTCTCATCCATATCTTATAAAAAAAAGTTTTTCATTTATTTACGAAGTTAACTACCTCCACTATGTACAGATTTCTATGAGGATTTTTAATATACTATGGAGCAATTAGTGAGGCGCTCTGCTGCAGTACGTCAGCTGATGTCTCCGAAATATTTTTGTTTTCCTTCACCGCGTCAATAGCGTGATCACTCGGTTCACGTGGTCAATTAGCACTTAAAATTGCAACTAACACCAAATAACAGATAATAGTACATGTACTAATACACGTTTATTGGTAACGGTGAGGTTCGAATTCGAATTGCGCGCATAGTACTATGAAATTTTATTGCAAGTAGTCAGTTAGCCTTACAAATTACTTAAATGTGGCATTTTAAACACTCATAATAACAATAAATGAAGTTTATTTATAAAATTGTTATAATGTATAAATATAATTTTTAACAGTGGTAGAGCCAGGCGGCAGCTCTTGCTGTCGCACGGATGGGCCGGCTCGAACCGGGGTGGTACCACGACCTCACAGAATACCAGCGTGAAGTAGAGGTTTACCTCTGCGTTTCACTTAGTGAGTGCATGTGGCCAGAGGCCCTTTTTACTGGAAATGAGGCATTCCATCCTAGTCCTCACGGGTGAAAACGCATCTGCATTTTGATTTGTAATAGAGGATAGATGTAGATGTCTATGGGCCGCAGCAACCACTTGCCATCAGGTGGGCTGTGTGCTCGTTTGTCGCCCTTATCCTATAAAAAATAAATATTAAATAGTAATTAATCAACTGTATACTGTAAAATGCCCTAACTTGACCTACATAGCCTTACTTTGCCTTAACCGATCATTTGGATTTCATTAGTGGGCTGTTTTAGTTAGAGAATTGAGTCTACGCTAGGATTTTTATCTCATGACAACACTTACTTTTGGTTCTAACAAAAAAGTTGTGAAACGTCAGTGAACGTCACAAATGCGCAAATTGTCGTTGCTGATATTTTGTCTGCACTTCGAAATTTCATTCTGTGAATATTTTAAACTATTTTTACAGATTTGATGAACCATATTAAATGAAAAATTGTCTCGTATCCTTGTCTCTGTGCCTTGTTCTTCTGAAACGAGTTTACTTACTTACTTACTTACTTATCTTCACGCACAATCCCTGACGGGGTAGCCAGAGAGAACAGATCGCCAAGTGTCACGATCCTTACATACCTCTTTCGCTTCTTTCAGATTTTAAGTTGATGAAACGAGTTTAAGTTGGTAAAATCTTTATGTTTTACATAAATAACTTGAAAATTACTTAATATTTTAATAGGTAGGTAAATTATTCCACCGAAGTGCTAAATTTAGCGAGTGATCTCATAAAATCTAATAAATTATCGTCGTATGAAGCATAAAAACAATTCGGGATTCCCACAGGCATACGTTTAAAATAAAGTCAACAAATATCTTGATAAATCCTGACGAATAATTTTTAATGCAGTACGAAGATAATATTCATTTTTCTTGAGTACCAATTTTAGCTTATACGCTTAATTTTCGATTGTTTTAAGTATAATTAGATTAGTACAATTTGCTTACGATAAATGTGTCTAAAACAAAATACATCTGTTTTTCAAAACAAAGAAATTCTGCTCCACAAAACGATTATAGCATAAAAATTCACACTTACCCGTGTAATAGAAACACTAAGGAGATTCGCGACTGTAAATGTGCTGTATTAGAAAGAACGAACACTTTAAAATATTTAGGCGTTCATGTTGATGACACACTAAGTTGGAAGTTTCATATTCAAAATGTAGCCAAGAGAGTTAGGAAACTTATTTTTCTTTTTAAAAAATTACGCGTGATTGCTAACAAAGACCTAATGTTACAAATTTATAATTCGCTTTGTCATAGCTTAATTTCCTACTGTGTTTGTACTTGGGGAGGGACACATAAAAGACATATGATTGAATTGGAACGCGCACAGAGAAGTTTGTTAAAAGTTATCATGTGTTTGCCCTACAAGTATCCTACCACATCAGTATATAAAAAGTTTAAAGTATTAAGTATACGTAAGACCTATGTTTTTCACAGCATAATGAGATATCATTGTGTTACTGCGCCAACTTTTCCAACCACAGAAAAGAGGGTTGATAACTATCCCATTCCCACCTTTAGAACGCCCTATGCTAGGAAATTTTATGATTTTCAGGCCCCACACTTATATAATAAGTTAAACAAAATAATAAAACTAAGGAAACTTAACAACAAACAAATAAAAGATTTACTTTTGTCGTGGCTGAATGAACACGATTATGACAGCTGCGAAAATCTATTGAATGTAAATACTTAATAAGTATATTAGATCTTACACTTTCACGCGTTAACGACACTACTTCACAAATTATAACATACACAAAACAAATACATGCATCCACACATTTGTCATATTACTTAGTCAATACCACATATTATTATCCTTTTTTTTAATATTTAATTTTTTAATGTTTATCTTTAATTAAATTTAATAATTTATGTAAACTGTTCTTGTTAATCTTAAATAAAATAAAGTAGAATATAATTAAGTATAATTAAATTAAATTGAAATGTATAATTAATGTTAATAATGTTTGTGCATAATGTATGGAAGGGACTAGCTCCTGACATACAGGATTCCTAGTTCAGGAGTTAGGGCTCAATCGGAACAAGTGTAACATTTATTTGAGTTCTAATAAAATTTATTTATTAAATTTATTATAATTCGTAAATTTATCCATTTATGTACCTACCCACTTTTTCATGTTGATTTATTAAAAAATCATGCCAAGTTATCAAGTTATTATAACCTAATTAAAACATACCTACTATATATATATATATATATATATATATATATATATATATATATATATATATATATATATATATATATATATTGTAAGCATAATTATATTATTGCGTAACTACAAATTGTTACCTAGGTACTTAATAAAGGCAAGTAACATTGATTATTTGTGAATTTTTAACATATAAGTTATTTTATTTGTCTGTGGCTACAACGTGACAGCCCTGAAAAATGTCCCATAAAGGGACTAAATGTTCAAAATGTCTGCTTACTTTGCCTACCTTCTAAATAAAAAATTAAAAGTTTTACATTTTATGAAATGAATAAGTAGGAATAATAAACCAATACTTTAAGGTAGCGGAACCTGTTTATTTGAAAACACATTTTCAACTGCGATATTTTTGATTTCTTATATTTACGCGAACACTACACTACATCAGCTATGTGTTCTGTGATGTGATGTGAAGAATAGACGCTCCGGGAAGTCTGCAGTCTGTGAACACGTACAGGATCGCCCCCGTCACTACATTAGATTTGATAGACCACAAATCCTCGCTAAAGAACACCGATTCCTTCCAAGGATGATTCGCGAGGCTATTGAAATCAAGAAACATCCTAATTTCAATAGAGAAGATGGCTGGGTGCTACCATCTGCTTGGGATCCCATAATTAATAAAATTAAATCCCAACCCAAGCATACAACTGCAAGACTTCGTGATACTGTAAGTTCATACTGCGTGGATCCGAACAAAAATTAATAATTTTTAATCTGGAGGTAGCCGTGGTTAACTATGACATTGGGACGTCATACACCTCAGTCCCCCCCGTGACCATGGGTGCTGTAAAGTGCTCGAAACGTCGGGAATATAAAATAAGTTAATATACGCGATAAAATCCGTAAAATTAGTTTTATTTAAATGCGATATTTTTGCCTAGGCAAAGTAGAGGAAATGCCATTAACTTCACCTGGCGTTTTCGAAGCTTATTTCTCAGAACATATGAGATGTAGGCTGTAATGGGTTTAAGGCATTTAAAGTTCTGATTTGCATTTTTTCTTTACATGTCATATATCACTTTTTCTATACATGTCAAAAAATTGAATTACAAAAACCTCAAAGTTCGTGCAAAGTTAGGGCATTTTACGGTACGTACTTTCTCATAGATCAATAATGTATTGTGCATACAGATAATTCTCATTCAAAAACCAAGGCTAGTATTACGCAATATAACTGATATTTAGCCTTCATCGTTTATTCTAGGATGTTACGCATTTTACACACACGACATGCGTTATACAGTATGTCGACATGTCGACACGTCGCGTAACAAGTCGGATATGCCCCGCATTTTTATTTATTGTACTTTTACGTGGTAGAGCCATGCTGCAGCTATATTATAGTTGTAGGCTATGTATATAGTTATAGGGCGGTTCGACGGGGAAGGACCACGCTCTCACAGAATACCAGCGTGCAATAGCAACTCAATGATGCTGTGTACCGTTTGGTGAATGTAGGGAACCGGAGACCCTTTTTACTGGATGCGAGGCATTCCATCTTAGTTCTTAAGGGTGACAATGTATCTGCGTTTTGATTCTTAATGTAGGATAAACGTAGATGTCTATGGGCCACAGCATCCACTTATTATGTGGACTGTGTGCTCGTTTGTCGCTATTATGGATCAAAAAATGTTGGATGGGCATGGGTCTTTGTCCAGTTTTAAACTTAAAATGCAGTGACGTAACAACGGGGTGGCCAGGGGGTCATGATCCAGGCGATAGATATAGTGGGCAGCATTTTAGGAAAGAAAAGTGAGCTCCATGCCTTAACTTTATACTATGCTATTATATATTATATTGAATATTTTCGATTTAAACGAATAGCAATACTATTTCATTAAATTTTTTACACATATACACACTGACCAAAGGTAGGGTAAAAAACCCACGCTACAGCTGTTGTAAAGTCCTCTAACCTAGACAGCTACCCGATTTTGATAGTGTTTTTGAATATGCACAAAGGACATACCATTTTTATCCGCCTTGATGCCTTCCATTTGTTGAAGCCTGGATCTCGTCTGGGTTGGTGTATTAATTATTAAAGACAATGACAGTTTTTTTTTTATTCAACAAGGTTCTCTTCAAAATTCCAAATATTTTACATATATTAAAAACCGGCTCGATTTATTTGACATTGTGATATTATGAAATCACATAAATAAAAACGTTATACGTGGTAGAGCCATGCTGCAGCTATATAACTGTTATAGTTGTAGCACGAATGGGTCCGTTTGACCGGGTAAGGACCACGCTCTCACAGAATACCAGCGTAACATGGCAGCTTAACGCTGCTGTGTTTCTTAAGGTGACTGTAGAGAACAGGTGACCCTTTTTACTGGAAACGAGGCTTTCCATCTTAGTCCTCACGGGTGACAACGCATCTGCATTTTGATTCATAATCGAGGATAGATGTAGGATGTCAATGGGCCAAAGCAACCCCTTACCATCAGGTGGACTGTGTGCTTATTTGTCACCCTTATCCTATAAAAAAAAACCAGTGACGTGCGTAAAATTAAATTTTTAAGTAACTTATTTCTTACAATAATATAGATTATTTTATTAAAAGCCTTTTGCTATAGAGAACAAACATTTTTAATTACTTACATAATACATCAGACTTGCTCCTCTTCGCATTCTTTTTCTTTTTCATCGGCTCCTAAAAGTCCACTGCTAGACAAAAGCATCCCCCTTTATAGCTTGTTGGGAGGACTTGATTTAACGTCACACTTGGCAGGTGCACTGACAGTCACAGTAGCAAACGTCTCGTTCCTCTGACGGTGCAGCTCGTCGTCGTTGATCTAGGTATTCTGATCGCCTTCTATAGAAATATATTAGATTTTTCTGTTAGTTCCCATAGTTGTTCTCACGATTACGACACCAGCACGTCGAAATAGAGTAGACGCCACCACCATACGACACGGCACCTCTTAATATTAGTATAGTTTAACCATAAAAGTGCATTAGAAAAAGGTGACGCACCTGTAGTGTGCAAACCTATTAAACCTATAGTTTTTGTGTTAATAAGGCTGACGGCTCCGTGGCGCAGTGGCTTAGCAATGAGTTGCTGCGCTGGGGGGCGCGGGTTCGAATCCCGCACAGAACAAGTATTTGTATGGCCTACAAATAATTGTTCCGGGTCTGGATGTTTATTCTTGTGCAATTTGTATTTGTAAACTGCCTCCACGATACAGGAGAAAAACCTAGTGTGGGGGTAACGTTTAAAATAATAATAATAATAATAATAATAAAAAAGTATGAAGAAATGCAATTTTCTATCGACTTCAAACAGGAGGAAGCACTCAATTCGACTGTATGTTTTTAATGTGTGTTACCTCATAACTTTTTTCTGTGTGAACCGATTTCGATGATTCTTTTTTTATTTGAAAGCTAGTGCTTCACATGTGGACCCACATAAAATTTGATATAGGTCCCAATTTGATCATGGTCTGACCAATAGTTTTTGAGTTATTCTTAATAATATATATTGAAGTTATTAGAAGTTAGTACCTACCACAATTTTTTTTAATTTTTAATTATTTCTCTGACACACATCGAAAACCTAAGCCTAAGAGTAAATTCTTATATATTCGATGCTCTAAGGAACTGCAATAAAGTGATCTCAACTCTTTTATTGAAGCCGATTACCCTGAAAGTTGCTTCTACCGACCTTGGCCTCCTTTTCACATTTATATTTTGTTAGGACAAATATCTACTAACATAATAGTTCTCATTTGATCGTCAATAACAAAAACAACACATACTACAATAATCACTATAAAACTATCGCAAAATAATCAACATCATCTCATGTTATACAAGTGGAACCAGGTTTATTTTGAGCGTTTTCAAGCTAAAGTTATAGTAGGTACTCGTAAGCTCAGTAACTTAAGCTCGCACTGCGTCGCAAATTAATGAGTGACAGTAAAAGCGCATTCCGTTGCGTAAATAAACGACACGTGGAAGTGATTGTATGTAAACAAAGCTGTAACACGAAGAGGGGCTCTAATGAATGTAGTTTTATGAATGAAGAGCGCTGGCAATGCATTCCGCGGGCTTGCTTCCGCGGAGTAAACACGCCACCGCTTCTAAGAATCTGTATCGTACACGAGTGGACAGTTGTTTACAATCGGAATGAGGGCCACGATCGTGCAGCGGTGGCATATTATTTTAAAATACAATATCGATCCCCAAACTTCAAAGGAAAGATAGTGGATCGTTGCTCGTGTGAAAAATAATTGGAAATGTTACCATGAATACAAAGACGGGACAGTAAAGACTTTTTCTAATTTTCTAACTATAAAAATATATAAAGAGTGACAAAGCATTATGTACTGTAGCCGGTGGAAGGAAAAGGGGAGATCTCCCGGCGGGCAAGGTGTTCTGCCCGGGGAGCTGCCAACGCTCCGAGTGGTAGTTCGGAGCTATTCTATATATACTACTTTAACTTTGGAACTTTGTTGGCGCGATTTAAGCTTCGATATATTTCGCTTGTGAAAAAGTAAAAGTAAATTAACCCTTAACCGACGAGCAGTATGCGTAGATATACATGTAGAGGAGGCGAGAGAGGTGTGTCAGGATCATGCCAAATGGAAGTCCGTAGTTTTTGCCTAACCCTCTGGGTGATTACTTACGCTTGTCATGTGTGTTTCTATATAGAGAATGTACCGTAACCTTTACGCTTGCCGGACGGACGGACGGACCAAGACCAGACCACTCTAATCAGCGTGCTTTTATACAGTTAAGAGGTGGCAAACTGGCAAATGAATACAGTCCACCTGATAATAATTGAGGGCTATGGGTTTTTCAGTAAAGAAATTCCCAGTACCAACCCGGCGTTAGGAAGTTAGCGGTGTTTTACCTATGCCTAATACGTAAAGCCGTTGGCCCTGCGCATGGTCTCTCTCCGTTCGTGTCGGAGTACCGTCCTGTCGGACTATGAGAGTGAGGGGATAGACAGTGCACTTGTCACACACACTCTTACACTATATTCATGACCTGCGCAGATAGCTATTCTCCGTTGAGATTGACCGCCGTTACCGAAATTCGGTCTGGGAACACGACAGTTCTCTGTCACTATACACTAACACTGATAGTGTACGCTGATATTTTTTGAGAATGCGTGCTCTTTCCCCGGTCGAACCGACTCATTCGTGCTGCAGTATTACCGTACCCACATACTCGTAGTAGTAGCGGTTTCTCGGTCTGACATATTTTTAATATTAACGCTAACATTGAACCTGACGGTAAATGACAACTTCTAAAAGAGAGATGGTAACTTCTATGTAACCCTGGGGACTAAATGGTTTGGAATTCTTTTATACTAATGTTGCTTAGTTGGTCTGCTAGAGTTGCTCTTCGGTTTTATAAGAAATCCTTCCTACTATGAGAGAGATCCAAGTCCAACTGTGTTCTATTAGTGTTTGATGAAGATGAAGATGAACAATGTAATATCTCAAAATAAACATATTATAATTTACTACATTACAATAACATGCCATATAACCATATTACATGATTTTGTTATATATTTTTTTATTTTAACAGGCTATGGACGCTTTCACTATCTGCTGCTGGCAGTATGCGGCCTTGTCAGCACCTCCGAAGAGATGGACGTCATCTCGATGTCTTTCATACTGCCCTCGGCGCAGTGCGACCTAAACCTTACCACTCAAACTAAAGTAAGTAAATTTAACAACACTCTACGAACATTGTACAAAAAACTGCACTCCACCGTTGCGTAATAACTGACAGAGGACTTATGTTCCCAGATACGCAGGTTTACTCTTGATTTATGAAAACATTTACATTGAAATTAGACTAAGTGGCGCAAATGTGAGTATTTGAGAGATGAATACATATTTGTGCCATTTGCTGTAGAGACTATCGGTCCGTGGAGTCCACGTGCGGTGAAGTTCCTAATGGAACTCCATCCGCGGCTGGTCGTTTCTGCTGGTGATAAGAGGACTGGTTCTTTTCTCGCTCAAAGGCTAAGTATGGCCACTCAGCGGGGAAACGCAGCCAGCGTTCTTGACACAATACCATGGGCAGTAGGACAGTATATAATAGATAATAAAATTTTGAAGTTTTATTTTATTTTTTATTGAAATGAAAATTTAAATAAGAGGAAATGCGGGTGTTCTTTTCTCCATACAAACGCTCTCGCCTGTTTTTTTTTTTCTGGTTTATGACCTTATAGCAATTTTACAGTAAAATAAATATCAACCATTACAAACATTATCTTTATAAGCAGTACAAAATGCTCAAAATTGGTTATTTAGACCACTGTCAGCAGAGGCCTTGTTTTCAAATTTGATAACCAATACCGAAAAAAATAAAAATATAGGGACACAGATGATACCCGCGACTTCCTCCGCGTTGCTTGATATATTAACAAAGTTTTCGTATGTGCGAAGGAAAAAACATCAAAAAGATCGCAAGCAAAAATATACTTTGCTTACAAAAACGCACAGTTGACCGTATAAAAAAACTCGTATAAAAACTGTTGTTTCGTAAAACTTTAAAAACTTTAAATTAAATGAAGATATTGCAATGTTTTTTTAGATACGGGCCGTGTCTAAGAAATAAAACTTAGAAAAACGAATTGAAATATATCCAGCAGTTTTTCCATGATGCGCGCACAACTGCAAACCTCTATCATTTTATTTATTAAAGATTTAACGAAAACCATGCAATCCTTCTGGAATTTCCCATAGTCTCATTTTACGACATCCACGGTAAAAAATGGAAAGATGGATTTTCTTAACCCGCTACCAAAAGGCATTTTTAATATTATTTTATCGTATTTTTTACACACAAGTTGCCAATAAAACAGGGCAAATACTGCAAAATACATAATGGCAGCTCTACACTCAAATCGTTGTATACATACAATTAACACAATAGTGCGGTAATGTATTACATCAACATGACTCTACTTAGTCATCTTACCAACACTAAATGACCGCTGCTTAAAGTCAATATATTTTATTTAAACAAAGAACTATTAAAAATCACATTCTTAAGCTAATATTTCTTGATATTTTTTGTTCTGTTTTCAATAGTCTGTTACATCGTAAAGACGTATTTAGTAGTTTTCTTTGAAGTTGTCTGATATGACAGTTATAGTTTAATGGTGACAAACGAGCACACAGTCCACCTGATGGTAAGTGGTTGCTGCGGCCCATAGACATCTACATCTATCCTCTGTTACAAATCAAAATGCAGATGCGTTGTCACCCGTGAGGACTGAGATGGATGGCCCTTTTTACTGGAAGTGAATGCCTCATTTCTAGTAAAAAGGGCCTCCGGCCACCTACACTCACCAAGCGAAACGCAGAGGTAAACCTCTACTTCACGCTGGTATTCTGTGAGGTCATGGTACCACCCCGGTTCGAGCCGGCCCATCCGTGCGACAGCAAAAGCTGCCGCGTGGCTCTACCACTGTTAATTCTATAACTTTTCAAGGGACTTTTACCGTTTTGCGTATGTTAGTCCCAGCATACCCTAACCTACATCACTAACTTATATAACATCAATTATTATCACTACCATTACATATACATCATCGATATTCTACATATCGTCGTCGCCATTTGAATGGGATAAAATATTATTATGTACCTACGTCAGTTCTGTTCAAATTCAAGACCCTTATTAAATTACTTCTAATAGACTCAAATCAAACACATCTATACAAATAAATAAAATTGAAGTGTCTGTTTGTAATTATAAAAATAAAAGCTTTTTACTCAATGCATATGAATGTATATACGGTACTTATAACAAAAATACATTTTTTTAAATTTTTGTCTGTCTGTCTGTTTGTTCCGGCTAATCTCCGAAACGGCTGGACCGATTTTGACGGGACTTTCACTGGCAGATAGCCGATGTTCTAAGGAGTAACTTAGGCTACTTATATTTGAAAAAAATAATTAGGGTTCTGAGCAATATAATTAAAACCCTCAAATACACGCGGGCGAAGTCGCGGCGCACAGCTAGTTAAACAATAAATGGCGTAGGTATTAGTCGTCCCGTTGTCGTAAGATGCAACAGGTGAAAACAAACCAAAGGAGATGAGCAGCAGCGTTTTCTGAATAAAATATCTGCAGTTGCTAAGGTCCCTGTCAAGCATGGCGAGTTAGGCAAATATCCGCTTTATGAGGCAACCTATGGAGGCGTTTCTTCAACAGTGGACTTTTAATAGGCTGTAACGGTAACGTTAAGTGGTGAATCACCATTAAAACTTACTTACAAACAATTTCACCAGCTGGATTTCACCGCGTATTATGAAATTTTAAGGCGAATACGTAGCCTCTGAGCTACTGACTTTAAGTAGGTAAATACGAGTATATAATAAAGAAAGTGAAAGTTAAAACCAAAAACCCGTAATGATAGTTGGAAGTAAAGACTTTAGAAATAAGTAGGAACTTTAGGTCTAATAAGTTTGAATAGGCTATCATGTAGAGAATGTCATGGGGGTCATGGTTGGATAGGGGCAAAAAGTTCTCATTACGCTCCTAAAGTGTCAAAATGGCCAAAAACCAAAAAAATAAAAATTCTTATTTCGGCTATAACTCCGCCTCCTTCAGAGGTTCTTACACAATCTTTACTTCCCGAATCCGCATCGCACTTGATAATATTATGTTTAGTTTCGAAAAAATTTGTCATCTATTTAAGTAGGTATGTTGATTCTTCGTGGCTACGAAAATTTCGAGGTAAATTATAGCAAAAATACTTATTTACATTCGTGCACATAACGCGTAGATGATACGAATACGTATAGATGTCCCCTTAAAGGTAAAACCGAACATCTGACGGTTTTGGTGAAAATTAGTTATTTACACAATCGATAGTAAATTTCAAGCTACGTCTACTGGCAAAACCCGTTTTCTGGTACGAGCCATAGTTTAGAAGATAAAGAAAGTTAAAACCTATTAAAATGCTACAGTATTACTTGATAATCATGACATAGTATTATTTGCTGATGATACTTTCTTGATTTTTTAACTTAAGCGTCAATAATTTAAATGTGACGAAGTGAATAATGCTATATCAAAATTAGTGCGATGGTTTAACGGTAATAATCTGCATTTAAACGGAAATAAAACTAAATGTATTAAATATACAACATCGAATGTTAAAAATCTGAATACCAATGTGTTTTTAAATAGGGAACAACTGAGCCCTTTTGAATCCACTGTTTTTCTTGGCATCACTCTCGACGCAAAGCTTCAGTGCCACAGTGGGGGGCCCCCATATATCCAAACTAGCAAGCAGAAGTTCTGCAGCCTATGCTGTAAAAAGATTAGAGGTCTCACTAGTGAGTTTTAATTTATTTTTACGGCCAACGCGTATTGCTCAATCTAGTGCAACATGTATAGATAACATTTTTACAAATGTGAAACCGTTGCATAAATGTATAATTCAAAAATTAAGACCTGATCACTGTGGACAAGTAGTTTCGTTACCATATCTTCACAAAAACAAGTAGACAAGAAAGTTATGTTTGTTCCAGTAAATGCACGTCGCTTGGAGAAATTTAGAAGTAACATAGTGAAAAAACTTCCATCACTTTCATACCAAAATGATCCAAATTTTTTGTATGGAACATTATTTAAACTTATTTGCAATGAATTTAATAATATTTTTACTTCTAAAACATTCTCCTTGAACAGTCGGAAATCATTTAATGAATGGGCGACAGTAGGAGTCCATAAGAGCAGACATAGGTTATATGATCTTTACCATGAAAGGTCATATAATCATAGCGTCGAATTTAGGGAATATGTATAAAAATATTCAAAAATATTTAAAAGAGTGTGGTCCACAGCCAAGTCTTTGCATTTGAGCAACAACATTAAGACGGCTTCTAATAAAATTAAAATGACATGGAGTATAATTAATAGCGAAACTGGTAAGATCAACTCTCGCAATTCAAACTACCAGTTAAGTGTTAATAACAAATTAACCGAATCAGATCAGGACGTTGCAATGGTTTTCGAGAAATATTTTACTGATATTCCGATATTAAACCACTAAGTCACTGAATTCTTCTCCTGCGGTCGCCGAATCATTACTTAAACAAAATGTAAATGCGTGTACAAAGAATTTTACATTTCATAAAGTATCATCAAAAGATATTGTAAAATATTTTAAAACTATTGATGTTAAGAAAACTGCGGATCTGTGGGGGATTTCCGTTAAAGTTACTGCGTCTATAATAGATACAATTGCGCCTCATTTAGCTATTATTTTTAATACTAGTATCGAATCTGGTGTGCTTCCTGATTTAATGAAGTATAGTAAAGTAATACCTTTATTTAAATCTGGTAGTACATTAGACCCCGCCATTTTTAGACCTATTTCTGTACTCACTTCAACACTTAGTAAGATTTTTGAAAAAAATTCTTGATCAAATGGAACATTAATCAGGAAACTTCAACACTACGGTGTAAGAAGTGATGCTCTTAAATTAATTATTTGATATTTAAGTAAGAGAACGCAAAAAGTTGTCATTAACAGTATGAGTTCTTCCGGGTCGATGGTACAGATGGGCGTGCCTCAAGGCTCAATTCTCGGCCCCTTTCTGTTTCTTGTATACATTAATGATTTACTTTACATAGTAGGAGATAACCATGATATAGTATTATTTGCAGATGACACTTCTTTAATTTTCAAATTAAGTCGACTGGTAAGTAAATTGGTTCAATGTTAATAATTTGCATTTAAATGGCACTAAAACGAAATGTATGAAATTTATGACTCCAAATGTCAAACAATTAAATACTAATGTAATTTTAAATGGGGAGAAACTGAGTCTTGTAGATACCACCATTTTTCTTGGAATCACACTAGACGCAAAGCTTCAATGGAGCCCCCATATATCAAAACTAGCAAGCAGACTTAGTTCTGCAGCATATGCCGTAAAAAAGATTAAAAGTCTAACTAGTGTTGAAACAGCTAGATTAGTTTACTTTAGCTATTTCCATAGCATAATGTCGTATGGTATTTTGCTATGGGGACACGCAGCTGACACTGACATTATATTTGTTTTACAGAAGAGGGCCATAAGAGCAATTTATGATTTAAAGCCTAAAGAGTCGCTTCGACAAAAATTTAAGGAAATTAATATATTAACTTTGGCCTCTCAATACATTTTTGAAAATGTAATGTACGTACACAAAAATAAAAGTAGTTTTACAAAAATAAGTGATATTCATTCTGTAAATACTAGGAACAGACACAAGCTAGTAGTACCAGTTACTCGACTCCATCGAGTCAGTAATTCATTCTTGGGGCGATGTATACGCTTTTACTACAAAATTCCAGAAAATATACAAAATTTGACCTGCTCAAAGTTCAAAAATTTTATTAAACTAAGTTTGTATAAAAAGGGTTATTATAGTATTAAAGAATTTATAGATGATAATAACCCCTGGAATTGAGGTGATCGCTACCAAGCTATTTCTAATTTTTTGTGTTGTTAATTTGTGTAACATACATGATTGTAAGTTGTTATTTAAAAAACAAAGTCCCGCTGGGTTTCTTGCTGGTTCTTCCCAGGACAGAGGTATTTTTCGAACCAGTGGTAATTATACAAAAGAGTGACTTTCAATAAGTAAGTTTCTGTTTCAGTGTCGAGACAGCTAGATTAGTTTATTTCAGTTATTTCCATAGCATAATGTCGTATGGGATTTTGCTATGGTGAAATGCGGTTGATTCAGAAATTATTTTTGTTTTACTGAAGAGGTCCATTAGAGCTATTTACAACATAAAACTGAGAGTCTCTTAGAGATAAATTTAAAGAAATAAATATATTAACTTTGGCCTCTCGGTATATTTACGAAAATTTTATGTATATTCACAAAAACAAAGGTAGTTTTAGTAAAAAAAAAGTGATACTAATGATACCAGTTTCTTGACTCCACAGAGTCAGTAATTCATTCTTGGGGCAATGTATACGCTATTAGAACAAGGAAAAATCCCGGAAAGTGTACAGGTTCCTCTATTACCAAGTTTAAATGTTTTGTTAAGCTGAAACTGTATAGAAAGGGTTATTATAATATAAATGAATACATGGCTGATGATTAAAGTTCACATTTGTATAAATTGCAATAATTTGAAATTTTTCCTGCTCCACGATCACGCCGTAGCTGCTATAGCCGTAACGCTTTATAGGCGTGTCAAAAAAGGTATCAAAAACATTGTGAGGATACAAATCAGATCGCAATTTTAAAAATACGTCTAACCGTTTTTAGGCTACAGGAAGTTATAGGAACAAACAAACTTTTCTAGGGCTTTCTAGGGCAATTGGGTAAAAATATACAGTCAAATTGAAAATCTCCTTCTTCTTTGACGGTTAAAACTAGTGAATATGACATAATCGAAAATTGTGATCACCCAGGGATGGCTAAACAGTATAATATTCATCGGGATGATGGTGGGCGCGTACGCGTGGGGCTCGGTGGCGGACTCCGTGGGCCGCAAGCGCGTGCTCATCGCCATCTCCGTGGTCAACGGGCTCGCTATTGTCGCCTCCTCCTTCAGCCAGAACTACGAGCTCTTTATGCTGTTTCGCTTCATCAACGGCGCTGCGTGAGTATCTCTTACCGTCATCATATTATTGGTAGCCAGATCTTCTTCACCATCATTGGAATGTTAAAATGAAAACTAACTTATATTTTACCTGATTGTAAGTGGTTACTGCACTCCATGTACCCGTGTAGTGGCGGGTAAGAATACTCACTACCCTATATCTTCCCGTAGGTGTCATAAGAGGCGACAGAGGGAAACTGAGGCAGAGAATGGGCAGCAGCATCTTTCTGATAACAGCAAAAGAACAATAAAAAAAACTGCGGTTGCCAACCCGCTTGCCAAGCGTGGCAACTATGGCAATATAACCCCCATGATAGTAATGAAGAGATGGAACCCATTCCCAAGCGGCCCCGCTATTCCTGGCTACGTTGGCGACCATGGTAACGGCGGGGCAGGGGGTGCTAAGAATCTCCGGTGGAGGTTCGGTTGCCACCTACGACGACTCGACCTGGCAACTTATAACACACGCGCTCTGAGGACTGACGAGAAGATCCTGGAGTTGAAGAAGAGATAGACAAGTTGAACTGGATTATCATAGGATTATCCGAGGTCCGAAGAGAAGGTTCGGTAATCCTCGAATCCGACAACTTGTTCTATCACCGGGAGGGCGACCATCTGTCCCAAGTAGGTGTCGGATTTATCGTCCACAAGTCTCTTGTTCACAACGTTGTAAATATGGGGAGTGTGCCGACGAGGGTTGCGTACCTTATATTCAGAATCACCAAACGGTATTCGCTGAAGGTCATACAGGTTTACACACCAACCTCGGCACACCCCTATGAGGAGGTGGAGGAAATATACGAGGATATCTCCAGAGCCATGCATTCCTCCAAAACCCACTATACGGTGTTATTGGGAGATTTCAATGCAAAACTAGGCACAAGAGAGAACGGTGAGCTGAAAGTAGGGAAATTCGGAATAGGGCAATGGAACACAGGGGGCCAGCAGCTGGCTAACTTCATGGAGAAAGAGGGACTCTTTATGATGAACTCTTTCTTCCAAAAGCGGTCCCATAGGAAGTGGACCTGGTCGAGCCCCGACGGTTCGACAAAATTGAGATTGACTTCATTATGACGACCAGATGACAACTGTTCAGTGATGTCTCAGTGATCGCGAGGGTGAAAATCGGCAGCGATCACTGAATGGTGAGAGGCACACTGAACCTAAACGTTAAGTTGGAGAGGTCACGTCTAATGAAGTCAACGCTCCGTCCACCTCGTGCTCTAATCCAAAGCCCCGAAACCATTCAGCTCGAGCTACGAAACCATTTTCAGTGCCTAGAAGATTGCAATGCAGTGGACGATATGAATGACAAGCTCGTGGAAACTGTCCATGTGGTCGGAGCTAAGTTTTGCAAGACCCGCCGCAGAAGAACACAAAAACTCTCAGATCACACTCTTAATCTCATGGCTATTAGATCGGATATGAAGCTGCAGCCTTCAGCAAATTTGACAGCATACAGGCAACTGAACAGACAGATCTCCAAATGCATGCGGCGGGACTTACACAACTTTAATACTGCTCTTATTGAAGAAGCAATCGAGCGGAACCAGGGCTCCAAAGTCTTTGCTAGAGATCTGTCTGCCAGAAAGAGCCAACTGTCGAAGCTGAAGACCGAGTGTGGCAGCGTCGTTTCCGGGACACCTGAGATTTTGAGTGAGATTGAGAGGTTATATGGGCAGCTGTAGACATCATCGTTGGAGCCACCTGTAAGTGTAAGTAACGATCCAAGAGCGTGTCTTATCCGACACTATTCCGGTGATATCCCGGACATCAGTCTGAGCGAGATTAGAATGGCTCTCCAGCACATTAAAAACGGCAAGGTGGGGCCTTGCCGTTTTTAAAGTGCTTGAGTACCCTTCGGCAAATTGTACAGATGTCCGAGGATTATAATTTGCCACTATGTCTGGCGTATATGGACTATGAGAAAGCCTTTGATTCCGTCGAAATTTGGGCAGTGCTGCAGTACCTTCAGCGGTGACAAGTTGACTGTCGATATATCGAAGTGCTGAAGTGCTTGTACAGTAGGGCTACGAGGGCTATCCGAGTACAGAACCAGAGTACGAAACCTATCCAATTGCAGAGAGGTGTAAGACAGGGTGACGTTATATCCTCGAAACTCTTCACCGCTGCATTGGAAGACGTTTTCAATCTTCTGGACTGGAAAGGATACGATATTAACATCAATGGCGAGTACATCACTCACCTTCGATTTGCCGACGATATAGTCCTTATGGCAAAATCGCTGGAGGACCTAATCACTGTGCTCAATGACCTCAATAGTATTTCCCAACGGATAGGTCTTAAGATGAACATGGACAAAACAAAGATCATGTTCAATGTCCATGTCACACCTATGCCGGTAGTTGTTGGGAGCACTAAGCTCAAAGTTGTAGACGAGTATGTTTACCTGGGACAAATAGTCCGACTAGGTAAGTCTAACTTCGACCGAGAGGTCAATCGACGGATTCAACTCGGTTTTGCAGCGTTCGGGAAATTACGGCACATCTTCTCGTCAGGTATACCTCAAAACTTGAAAACGAGACTGTAAAACCAGTGCGTGTTGCCAGTGATGTCCTATGGAACTGAGACGTGGTCCTTCACTGCTGGCCGGATGAAGAAGCTCAAGGTCGCTCAGCGAACTATGGAGAGGGCTATGCTCGGAGTTTCTCTGCGTGATAAACTTTGAAATGAGAATATATTTTGCAGTAGAACCGGAGTGACCGACATAGCCGAACGGATCAGTAAGCTGAAGTGGCAATGGGCCGGCCATATAGCTTGAAGAACATACAACCGATGGGGAAAAAAGGTTCTCGAGTGGCGGCCTCGTACTGGCGGACGAAGTGTAGGGTGTCCCCCCACTAGATGGAGTGAAGACCTGGTTAGATATGCAGGAAGTCGATGTATGCAGGTGACTCAGGACCGTGCTTTGTGGCATTCCTTGGGGAGGCCTATGTTCAGCAGTGGACTTGTGAAGGGCTGTAATGATGATGATGATGACTGCACTCCATGGACACTTTCAGCCAACAAAGACAGCTGCAGATGTGATATCATCTATGTGGACTAAGATGGGATGCCTCATCGCCTGTAATTATAATGCCTTCAGATCGGAATATAGAAGTACATGTACTAACATTTACCGGCAGCAATAGGGAGGTGTCTACCTACCACCACCACCACGGACACATAGGCAGGCAAGGAGTCCTATCATCTTGTAAACTTTTCTTCTAAATCTCTTGCTTCATCTTTCGTAATGCTCAATACTATCAATTCTATTACTAGTATCTATCTCCCCATCCGGTAACAATATAGGTGTATTCAAGGCAAGAATGAATAGGTTTTTGTTAAACTTAGTTAGTTTTTTTTATAGGATAGGGTGAAAAAACCAGCACAAAGCTCATCTGATGGTAAGTGGTTGCTGTGACCCATAGACATCTACATTTATCTTCAATAAAGAATCAAAATGCAGATACGTCGTCGCCCGTGAGAACTAAGATGGAATGCCTCTTTTCCAGTAAAAAGGGTCTCCTGTTCTCTACACTCACCATACGAAACACAGCAGTGTTAAGCTGCTATTTTACGCTGGTATTCTGTGAGAGCGCAGTCCTTCCCCGGTCGAGCCGACCCATTCGTGCTACAAATATACTGCAGCATGGCTCTACCACGTATACGTATAGCTGCAGCATGGCTCTACCACGTATAAAGTAAAAAATATATAGATAATGATATACCGTTATTGCATTTTTTTAAATATGAGTAAATAAGGTTTCTATTTTTATTTGAAATTATCCCAAATTGAATGTGATTTATGGGCAACAACGTTTATGCCTACCGATCGAACCTTACGAATGTGTGTACGCAGTGAAATGAGTTAAAATAATGCATTACCATGCATTTTGAATTTGACAGATGAAAACGACAGAATGTTTGAGATTTTTTAAATTAATATTTGTTCACCACTTGCCTAAGATATTAATTATTCTGAACCTTCTCCGCTTGGCCGGTTATTGCAAAATAAGCCTGTATAGCTTCTAAAATATAATTAGGATCATACGAGTAATATAATATATTATTTATAATTGTAAAACATTACAGCCTAGGTGGATCAGGTCCTGTGATCTGGTCGTACTTCGCAGAGTTTCAACCTAAGAAGAAGCGCGGTGCCATGTTGAGTTTCATGGCCGCCTTTTGGACACTAGGCAACCTGTTTGTCGCTGGGCTTGCATGGGTTATTATACCTAGCGGTGAGTCTTTAATTATTAAACACAATAGAATAATTCTTATTACTTATTTTAAAAAACGTAACACCCACACTAGGATTTTCTCCTGTATCGTGGAGGTTGTTTTCATACATAAATTGCTCAAGGACAAATATCCAGACCCGGAAAAATTACTTGTAGGCCATACAAATACTTGTTCCGTGCGGTAAACTGCGCCACTCCGTCTTGAATTCGAAGTAGAAAAGCATGATTTTTTTCTTTATGACATCATACTTTCTTTTGATCAAATGAGAGCCATTTGTTGAATATTTTTCTTAATTTTTTTTAAATAAAAAAGGACATGTGAAGACAAGAACACTATGGGTTAATTACATGTAATTATTTATATTAATACAAATTAACAAAATGCTTTTAGCTAACACGTTTACACACACATGTACCTATCTGTACCTCTTTATCTTATGAAATTCTACGTACCCATTAATAGAATATGTCGCTTACAAGGTACATAAATAAACTAAGCTTTTTATTCTTTCTAGAAATCGGTGGAACAACGGGCGGTTTCGTTTACAACTCCTGGAGAATCTTCTTACTAGTGATGTCCCTGCCATCTTTCTTAGTAGCTGCCCTGTTGTTCCTTTTACCCGAATCGCCTAAATTCCTAATCTCAACCGGTCGTCACGAGGCGGCATTAGAAGTATTCCGAGGCATTTACCTCATGAATACCGGACGAAGTAAAGAAGAGTACCCAGTGAAACAACTTTTAGTCGACGTACCAGTTCGCGCGAAGCCGGAGAAGCAGCTGGAAGAGAAGGAACCTAAGTCGAAGATGAGAAGAATGTTAAGCGACATCATGGAGAACAGCAAGCAGTTGTTTGTGCCGCCTATACTCAAGTTCACTACGATCTCCATCACCATCAACTTTACATTCCATATTGGGTGAGTGATTATATCCATTCATCGTAATTTTTTTATACAAATAAATTACTTCATAAAAACCAATTTGGTTTTACAAGGGGCCGCTCGACGTCTGACGCCGGTGTTGAGCTTATGAAATATATTTTTAATGCCTGGGAGAATTCACAAGATGCCTTAGGTATTTTCTGTGATCTTTCCACGGCTTTCCATTGTGTTCATCATGAGATATCAATCAGGAAACTACAACATTACGGTGTAAAAAATTTAGCGCTTAGACTTATTACTTCATATTTAAGTAACAGAACTCAAAAAGTCGTGATCAATGGTAAAGGTTCCTCCGGATCGGTAGTATCAATGGGCGTTCCTCAGGGCTCGATTCTTGGCCCATTTCTGTTTTTAATCTAAATTAATGACTTACCTTACCTTGTAGGGGACAATCACGATATAGTATCATTTGCTGACGATACCTCTTTCATTTTTCAAACTCAAAAGGCAGTTAATTAATTATGACGATGTAAATAGTGCTCTATCGAAATTGGTACATTGGTTTAATGCCAATAATATGCTCTTAAACGGCAATAAGACAAAGTGTGTGAATGTTTTATATTCGAATACCAATGTGCTGTTAAATGGGGAGGAGTTGAGTCTTGTGGATACCACTGTTTTTCTTGGTATTACTATTGACGCTAAACTTCGATGGGGCCCCCATATATCTAAATTAGCAAGCAGACTTAGTTCTGCAGCATATGCTGTAAGAAATATTAGAAGTCTCACAGATGTTGAGACAGCTAGATTAGTGTATTTTAGTTATTTTCATAGCGTAATGTCTTATGGAATTTTGCTATGGGGTAATGCGACTGATATTGAATCTATATTTGTTTTGCAAAAGAGAGCCGTACGGGTGATTTATAATCTAAATTGTGAAGAGTCCCTCAGAGAAAATGATCAGTTCAATCCCCAGAAGACACAAGTTTGCGCGTTTACTGCTAAAAAGAACCCCTTTGTCGTATCTCCTCAGTTTCAAGGCACTCCCCTTGCTGCCTCAGCCAGTATCGGAATCCTTGGCGTCGACATATCGAATAGTGTGCAGTTTCGTGGTCACTTGGAAGGGAAGGCCAAATTGGCCTCTAAAAAGCTTGGCGTGCTCAGCAGAGCGAGACAGTATTTCATGCCGGCACATCGCTTGCAACTTTACAAATCGCAAGTTCGGCCCCACATGGAATACTGTTCTCATCTCTGGGCCGGGGCACCCCAGTGCCAGCTCCTTCCACTTGACCGCATCCAGCGCAGAGCGGTTCGAATCGTCGACGACCGAGTTCTTTCTGACCGGCTCGATACACTGGCACTGCGCAGAGATGTTGCATCTCTTTGCGTATTTTATCGCATCTATCACGGGGAGTGCTCTGAGGAATTGTTCGGACTAATTCCAGCCGCTCAATTTCACCATCGCACATCGCGACAAAACTTGCGATACCATCCATACCATCTGGATGATTGGCGGTCCACCACTGTGCGATTCAGAAGAAGTTTTCTCCCTCGCACGACTTCCTTGTGGAATCAATTACCACCAGCGAATTTTTCGGACCGATACGACTTAGGAACCTTCAAGAAAAGAGCTTACACCTTTCTAAAAGGTCGGCAACGCATCTGCAATTCCCCTGGTGTTGCGGTTGTTCATGGGCGGCGGTAGTCACTTACCATCAGGTGAGCCGCATGCTCGTTTGCCCCCTATTCCATAAAAAAAAGAGAAAAATTTAAAGAAATAAACATATTAACTTCGGCATCGCAATATATTTATGAGAATGTAATGTATGTGTATAAAAACATAAATAGCTTTAATAAGAGTAAGGATGTGCATACTTTAAACACAAGGAACAAACATAAGCTTGTAATGCCAGTTACTAGACTCCACAGAATCAGTAATTCATTTATGGGGCAATGTATACGCTTTTACAACAAAATCCCAGAACATATTCAAAGTTTGTCAATAAACAAGTTTAAAAGTTTTATTAAAGAAAAACTGTACAAAAAGGGTTATTATAATACCAAGGAATACATGAATGAAAATAACCCCTGGGAATAAGGTGATCGCCACCATGCTGGTTCTATGAAAAATCATTTAAAAATTGTATAAACGAAATTATTGTTAAGTGAAACGTTTGAAAAAAAAGTCCCGCTGGGTTTCTTGCTGGTTCTTCCCAGGACTGAGGTATTTTCCGAACCAGTGGTAAATAAAAAACGACTTTCAATAAGTATTATGTAATAATCAATATTGAATAAAAATTATTCTATTCTATTCTATCCGTTTGATGCGTAAGACAAAGCTAAGTTTAATTAAGCTTAAAGCTAAGTTTAATTAAGTCTGATGTGTCATTAAAACTAATTTTAGATTTTATTTGAGCTTACTAAGGTAAATATTGTAAATAGCTCATAGAGCAACACGGGCCACCGGCGGGTCGGAATGGAGTAGAGCCATACGCGGGCGTTCCCCTCTGTAAAGTATAAGTCCACGCGGTCCTATGCGTATAATAAAATAATTTGCACCCGCACTGTTCACTATACTCTATCTAGTTGTGCGGCTGAATTGACGTCCTACAAAAGTACCGAATTGTTCAGAATTTCGAAGTTCAAATTCCGAACGAATTTTTGCTTTAAAAACAGATCTGCTACGTCCAATTTACAAAAACATGGCAATACCTTTCATATATAAATATTCTTTTATTATATTATTGCTATTAACTTCTTTTAAAATTATTATATTATACCTATTACTTTAAGAAAAACTCCGACGTCGATGACGTCATATCTTGCTGCATCTTTTTTACCAGCCTAGGGAGCCAAAGGTTTTTCTGGCATTTCCTATCTTATGGAACCCACGAGACAACCATCTTACTACCAAACAGTATAGGAATAATCATTACGTTTTACTTACCACCACGGTAAGTGGTCATTGTAACTCATGGACTACTGCGGCCGTTTATTAACGAAGAAGCCACATGTGCTCCTTCAACCCTTTGGACTGAAACGGAATGTCTATACCCTAAATTATACTGGCTCGCTATTATTAGATCTTTTTTCGAACTTGAAAACGATGCATGCATTTCTAGTTAGCGACAAAATTTTACTTAGACTACCATGCAGAACAACCATTTATATAGAAATGTTCGCATCCAAAATATATTTACAAATAATACATATTTACAAATAATATACAAAGTTATATTATGTTTTTGATTTGCTAATCTATAGCATCTTTCATTTCACTTGCAGAACACCAATGAACTTAACATTAACACATAGATTTGTTACACAGTGTCAGTTAATTGAGAAATTAGTTTTAAATAATAGTTTATCACTATCTAGAGTATTATATTAATATATAACGCAATGCGTCAGTGGTTTGATTTTTAATTATTTGCAGAAAAAAGTTGAGTTGTTTAAAAAGTTGTCTTTTAGTTATATTTATAGTTTGGTTTATTCATTTCTAATGTAATGAATATAAAATATAACTAATAATACAGAAAGAAACCTTAAAGATTACATTTTCCTAAGAAATTATCGTCCCCGCTATAAAATCTGTCAAATATTTTACCTCACTCTAAAGTGGCGCCGCCCTGGTGGCAGAAAAAGTCGTGGATGCCCTCATTAGGTAATGTTATTATTAGTGTTATTTGGTTACTCTGAAAAATTACTCTGTATACCTATATACAACGTGTCCCAAAATTCAACGATAAGCCAACACCGGAGGATAGACCTGCCCCGGACTAATCGGGGAAAAAAAGAAAAAAATATATATCCCAATTATATTTTAAGTTATATAAAAAAATGAAATTCTTCAGAAATTGAGACCGTTTATGATATTTTTCACTACCATGACCACAATTTTTTAAATATTTTTTCTTTTTTTTTTATAGGCAACCTGAATAGTACTGCTATCTACCACAATTCTTAAAAAATCCAGAATAACTCTTGTTTTATCACGAAAATTAATGAAACTTATTTTATTCCCTAAATTTTTTGAAGACTTTTACTTTTAACCAAATTTAACTTATCGTGGTGTAAAAAAAAAGTATGAACACTAGTATGGCAAGTTTTTTTAAAAATTGACGCAACTAACCAACATTCCAAAATGGTATAATACTATAGGAAAACAAGTTATAAAAAAATATGGGCCTATTATTTCTTAACAGGGGCCAAATGACGGTCGGGTGTAATAAAAGTATTAGTTCTTGAAAAATGTTTAATATTTCAAAACAAATGGTACAAACAGTTTCATGTGTAATTTATTAAGTTATTAACATTATAGCAAATGTTCGAACTGTTTGCCACCAGCATTAATACATGCACGACATCGCCTTAAAAATGATCGTTTTATTTGTCTTGTATATCTTCTGCTATTAATGTAATCAGCAGCCTGAGTGATATTTCGACGAAGCTCGTCCAATGTCACAATGGGTTTTGAGTAGACCCTGTTTTTAAGACAACCCCAATAGAAGAAGTCCAGGGGGTTCAAATCGGGTGAAGGGGGTGGCCATAAGATAGGACCAAGTAACCCGATCCAACGCCCTGGATACTCTTGATTTAAATATTCTCGCACAGAACAGGCATAATGTGCTGGGCAACCATCATTTTGGAACCACATGTTTTGAAGATCACTTAAGGGCACGTCGTTTAACAATTCTTGCAAGTCATTTTGTAAAAAGTTTAAATAACTATTGCCATCTAAGTTTCCTTGTAACTCAAAGGGCCCAATTACTTTTCCTTTAATATGCCGGTCCGTAGGTTAACCTTGAATTGATATTGGGATTTGTCTTGTCTCATCAAGTGTGGATTTTCATTACTCCAACTATGTAGGTTGTGAAGATTTAAATACCCATCTTTCTTGCACGTTGTTTCATCCGACCATAGAATTTTGTCTAGGAAGTGGGGATCTTCACTGTGCCTTTGCAGCATTACACGGCAAAATGTGACCCGTAGCGGATATTCCCGCGGTAATAACGTGTGCACACGCCTGTAGTGATATAGGTGAAGCTTGTGACGTTTTAATATTCGATGTACAGAACTTTTCGGGATTCCTGTAGCTTCTTCTATGGCACGTACCGAAGTAGTCGAGTCATTTCCTATCTCATTGAGAACTTTTTCATCACGATCCAATCTAGGTCTTTTCTAGGTAATTTTTTAAAATGTTTAAAAAATTGTGGTCATGGTAGTGAAAAATATCATAAACGGTCTCAATTTCTGAAGAATTTCATTTTTTTTATATAACTTAAAATATAATTGGGATATATTTTTTTCTTTTTTCCCCGATTAGTCCGGGGCAGGTCTATCCTCTGGTGTTGGCTTATCGTTGAATTTTGGGACATGTTGTATATACAGGGTAATTTTTCAGAGTAGCCAGATTTTAAATTTAAGTTCAAATATTTAAATAACGATATACCGTTATTGCAATTTTTCAAAATATGAGTAAATATGGCTTTATTTGAAATTATCCCAAATTGAATGTGATTAATGGGTAATTATTACGCGTATGTGCGCTCTTCTGTGTCATTCGATTCACAATGTTTTTGCCGACCGAGCGACCAATACGAATGTGTGCGTACGTAGTAAAATAGTAGGCGTTAAATCGAAAGGACAGAATGTTTGAGATTTTTTTTTAATTAAGTTTTCTTCACCAATTGCCTATATTACTTATTCTGAACCTTTTTTGTATATTTGACCGGTGATTACAAAATAACCTGTATATATCTGTACACACACCTGTATATATGTATCTGAGCGTGACGGTCACGCGAGTTCAGCGCTTATCCTCATCCCAGAAGTGCCCAACGTGCCAAAAGAAGTTTTCATTGCAATCCGCACTTCAAAAACAAAAGGCGTGATAACTTAGTCCTCACAATATGTTGTAAATGGCGGTGACCCTCAGGTACTACGGGCTGATGATGTGGTTCCCGGAGATGTTCAACCGGTTCGACGAGTGGTCGCGCGCGAGCGGCGGCGCGGAGGCGGACATCTGCGCGGTGACGGCGTACGTGACGCAGCGCGGCACGCACTCGGCCGGCGCGCTGTGCGACGCGCACATCCGCTCCGACGTCTTCATGGACTCGCTCATCACCGTGGCCGCCGCCATACCCTCCAACATATTCGCCGTGCTCGGCATGGACCGCCTCGGCCGGAAGTTCTTCTTAGGTCAGTACTCTATACTCTATAGCACCACTAGCACGTAGTGATAGTCCCGGTAGGCCCGGGGAGCGGCCAACGCTCCTAGTGGTAATTCGAAACTATTCTATATATGCTGCTTTAACTTCGGAACTTTGTTAGTGCAATTTAGGCTTTGATGTGTTTAGATTGTGACGCGACGACAGCGCCGCCACATCACCCTCCTGCTCAGACCGGAGGTCGATATTGCAATCCGATTGCCGGTGCGTCCTTAATGCCGGTGGGGAATGCATGCTGTGTGCGTAAGGGCAAGTGACGCCGGTGCGAATGATATGCCGGTGTGCAATGCATGCCATACTACGCACTTGCAAGTGATGCCGGTGAGAACGATGAGCCGGAGCAAGTGCCAGGGATTGCCTTGTAGTCTGCGGTGAGTCGAGAAGAAGGCAAGTAATCTGCGAAAGTGCCGTGAAGCAGAGGCGAGCAGCAAGGCTCAGAGCCGTGCCAAACGCTGTAGCGCAGAGAATAGCTTGAAGGAACAGGAAGCATTATTATTCCAGTGCTGTGATGAACCTTTGTAAAGCTAGATGGCTTGCAAAATGTGAAGACTGCAGACAATATCTGCTCTGAAGCGAATGAATGGGGTACTTGAGGATTCGATCGAAGGTTTGAAAGTAGTAGTTTCCGAAGGTTGTTGGTTGCATGTTCATATCACGTCGGGGTTACCACTGTGGCCGGTGGAAAGAAAAGGGGAGATCTCCTGCCAGGCAAGGTGTTCTGCCCGGGGAGCGGCCAACGCTCCAAGTGGTAGTTCGGAGCTATTCTATATAGAATAAAAAAGCAGCATATATATGCTGCTTTAATTTCGGAACTTTGTTAGTGCGATTTAGGCTTTGATGTGTTTCGCTTGTGGCGCGACGACAACGTCGCCACACCGTCGAATAACTGCTCGGCAGGAAGTTCTTCTTAGATGAGTCTTCTATATTCATATCCTAATAAAAAAATCTACAAATGATTGTTTTTGCACTAATGTTTTCTGTAACAGTTACGGTAATTTAGTGAATTTGTTAAG
Organism: Parnassius glacialis; assembly: GCA_033319125.1. Classification (NCBI taxonomy): domain Eukaryota; kingdom Metazoa; phylum Arthropoda; class Insecta; order Lepidoptera; family Papilionidae; genus Parnassius; species Parnassius glacialis. Next base: position 32,170,992 of record JAVANC010000028.1, on the reverse strand, counting down.
ATATTAAAAGTCCCTATATACTCTTAAGTCTTAGTTATTGTAAAGGACTGGCGTAAGAATATTCACTACCATCGTTTGTCGTAAGAAGCGGCAGAGGGAAAAAGAGGAGGTAGGCAGCAGCATCTTCCTGATAACTAATAATAAAAAAACTGCGGTGTGCTAACCCACCACGCGTGGCAACTATGGCAAAATGGTCCCAAATGAAATAATCTACCAAGGTATATGTTCAGCAGTGTACTTTTAATAAACTGAAATGAATGGATGATTGAATATGATCGGTTAGGCCAGTTTTCAATGCTATATCTATATAAATAAATAAAACTGAAGTGTCTGTTTGTAATGTCAGAATAACAGCTTTTTATTAAATGCATATGAAAGTATATGCGTTACTTATAACAAAAACATATTTTTTTAAAATTTTTGTGTATAGCCGGAACAAACAGACGTCTGTCTGTTTGTTCCAAATCTCCGATATAGCTGGACTGATTTTGACGGGACTTTCACTGGCAAATAACTGATGTTATAAGGAGTAACTTATGCTACCTTTATTTTAGAAAAAATATTGAAATTTGAATAGAAACTACTCAATTACAAGCGGGGAAGTCGCGGGGAATAGCTAGTTAATTTATAAACTCACAGAAATGAAATCGAAAAGAAAAAAGAAAATCTCACCATGGTATGCGTATTCGTGATTCTGATTTCGTAGCCACAATGAGGGTTAATAATCTTCCACTCACCAGATGTCGCTAGTTGTGACTGAGGTAAAGTTTTCGTTACACAGTGTCAGTTAATTGAGAAATTAGTTTTAAATAATAATTTATCATTATCGAGAGTATTATATTAATACACAACACAATGCGTCAGTGGTTTGATTTTTAATTTTTTGCACATTATAACTCTTTTTTTTTAAAAAAAAACATCTTTTAGTTATATTTATAGTTTGGTTTATTCATTTGTAATGTAATTAATACAAAATATAACCAATAATACAGAAAGAAACCGTAAAGATTACATTTTTCTAAGAAATAATCGTCCCCGCTATGTAATCTGTCAAATATTTTACCTCACTGTAAAGTGGCGCCGCCCTGGTGGCAAAAAAAGTCGCGGATGCCCTCATTCTGTAGACAGTTCGCTGACCAAAAGATTTCGAAAGCGAGACAATACCTCTAATTCGAAATTATTAAATTACAACTTTTCATTTGTCGATACAACCATCAATTCACAGTATTCGCGACGTTCTCGGCGGGTTTCTGTTCGGCAGCGATGTACTTCGTGTACAACAAGACAAACAACCTGATTGTGAGCGCAATCTTCAGCTCTGTCATATCCTGTGGTAACGCCTCACTCGACTGCCTCATCACTGAAGTATTCCCCACCAATTTACGGTAAGTTACTCTTGTGTTTCTCTTGCCTTCCTCAATATAACTACTTGAATGTACATACTTACATGCATTTTTGTACTTAATAGTACCTAAATTAACCCATAAAAACCATTCAGAGTATATAATCACTATATTTTATCAACATCTTTTATACATATGTACTCTTATAAAATACCAATGTTGAGGAAGTGAAATAAATTTAAAAATAAAAAAACATTGCATCGATTTTTTTTTAATTTTTACTCACGCGGTAGAAGGGAATGAAACCTTCAAAAATTAAATGAAATACAAAATAAAAATATTTCACGACAAATGATTTATTTAATATGATAATTTTCAACCACAAGTGCAGCATGTGTATTTTATACGATTAAGTTTAATTTTACAGTAAATAAATATTACAATCCATATTTTTAGACTAAATTTTTGTGTAATAAATGAAGAATATTTTCTTTTGAGTAAATTCGCTTTGTATTAGCGCCATCTACTTCATTCTATAGGTAAAGGCATTTTATCGTACAAAAATTGTTTGACTCTCAAAGTGGTACGTATAACAGACGCTAGATGGCCTGAAGTTATGGATTGTTATAAATGGATATAAAGATAATTTTATTCAACATGATTAATTTTATTTATTTAATAAATTTGTAATTTTTTGTTGTTAATTTGAACAATTAAACTTTGCTAAAATTTTAATGTTAAAATGATTTAAAATTATACTTTATATTAACCATCTTTAAAGCACCGCACAAAGAAGAGGCCGAGATCAAACACTGTATTTAAAACAATACTAGTAAGCATTTTTTTAAAAGAAGACAGTAGTTGAATGGCGGATTTGAACCCACAACCTTTAGAATTCGCGGTCTACAGTTTACTCTGTATTTTCTATCTCATTCTTTCGCAGGCTATATCTTATAGACGTATGTTTGTCTCTTTTTAATGTAGTTTTTCGTCTCATTGTGTTTCAAATTACAACGTTAGAAACGTTAGAAATTTTCACTACAATAATGCATTGTTTTTACAATTTTTCGATAGTGTCATTCATAAAGGTGATATAACCCATTTATCATTAAACATAGTGCGAATTTGTGATAAAAGGGAAATTCTACGTCTATTTAACTATTTATTCATATATCGTAACGTCTATTCTACGAAAAACTACGTTTTGTCTACCATGGTTTATTTTAGTCTATCTAAATCTACTACACGATATAATTAAAAGATAAATTATACGATACTACACGATAAATTTTTAAAATTAAAAGATTAGCCTTTTAAGGTGGCATACGTTGATTTTGAATAAACATGTCCATTGTCCAGACTGGGTTAGTGTGTTAATGAGAGCCAGAACCGATATTCTTGCACTAATAATGGTGCTTTCTATTATTAGTCTCCGGAGATTACGATTCGAAGTTTTCGAATGGATAAACATCATGATCGAAAAACAATGAAGCCAAACGTCCACCGCGAACTAAGCTAACGTATTTTAGCTAGTTTATTTTAGCTGAACTAGTTATTCATACATTTGCATTCACCGCAAGTTATGCTAGCTAAGCCAGGTAAAATATCAAACTAAGTCGAACTTAGTTGTGTAGACCAATCCGAAACTGCGCGAACTAAGCTAAGCACCTTTCACTCCCTTATGTTACCCATCTGGCGCCTTCTGCTTAGTGTTGTTTGTTTTAGCTTATTTTTCGATGGGTGTGCAACGATTTTCCAGTTTAGCTTAGCTTAGTTCACTGGGCATAGTTTTCACATAGTTTAGTTCGCGGTGGAAGTTTGTTTTAACTGTGTAATTAATATTTAGTTAAGGTGACTTATCACATCACAAGTCCTATACTAATCCTGTTCTAGTCGATTCCATAGGATTTACTGCGGCCTGAAAGTTGGCGTTTCATTTATTAAGCCTATTCGTATTTATAATTGTTTGTGTGTGTGTGGGCAGCGCGACGGGCGTGGCGGTGTCGATGGTGGCGGCGCGGCTGGGCGGCATCATCGGCAACGTGGTGATCGCGGCGCTGCTGGACACCTACTGCCCCGCGCCCACCTTCATCGTGGCCGTGCTGCTCGCCGGCGGCGGCCTCATGTGCCTCTTCCTGCCCAACACCACCAGACAAGCTCTGCAGTAGATCTTATCTACTAAACACAATCGTCCCGCCATATATCCATAAACAACTGTAATATTTTTAATACGCCATTGCACAGATTATACTGGCAACATTGTCGTTTTAAATACATATTTTTACATAGATTACATATTATATTTTGTTAAGCTCAGTCAGTGCGCTTTACAATCTTCGGCTGCATCACCACTTACCATCGGGTGAGATAATAGTCCAAGCACTGGCTTATTATAGTAAAAAAAAATATGTACATGATAATGATACTACACGTAGTACTGAAGTGGAACATTATTAAAATGGAATAGACCCGATTTTTTCCCTTTGAATTTAAATTAAAGATCACATTAGATGAATATTTTGTTGTAATCATCAGCGTCATCATTGAGCAAGTATTGTGGATAGAATGTAGTATTTAAGTGTACAATATTTTTATATGAAATAAAAATGATTCTAATTTATGCAATAAATAAAAGCACAAGCGCTACTTCTAGATAAATCAAGTGACTGTAATTAAATTGTCGTAACTTGTAACTTATTTTTTCCTTGAAATCATTAAACACACAGAAACGGAGTTTCATGTTTTATTTGATAAAGTATTATAGCTTTAAGTGATAATTTCAATTCTGTTGTTACATACAACTGTTAACATATAACGAATTTATAAATGAAATATTGTTACCGTAGTTTGTAGTTACGTAGTGTTTAGAATAGAATTTTTCTTTTTAAATGAGTTAATGTTATGTACATTGTACAGTATCAAATAGTCCCGAATGTAAGACATGAATATACTGATATCTATCCATATTTCACATTTAGTATACAACAAAATGGATTGTTACACGCAAAACTTTTGTTTCATTTCACATAGACATAAGTTATGAAAAGGAAATAAAAATATTATATTGAATAAAGTTTCTTTATTAAAACTTTCAACTACACAGAAGTTATTACTAAAAGACTCCTCTCTCATTACGTGACCTATTTTCGAACATAGATCACCTGAACTCAAACCTTTATGTGCCTGTGACATATTACTTCAACAATATTGTACTTACAATAAAACTACATTGATATAATGTTACATTCAGCTTAATTCAGATAACTGAAGTAAAGTTAACTCTAAATGACAAAAAACTGCCAAACCACAACTGAACATATAAAATGCCGATACGATAACTTAGTAGCACAATTTTATTTCATGTACAAACCTGTGTAATTGTACACATAATCTTAATATCTCAATGTTTGCTAAACGTTATAAAAAATATTACAATATACCTAAACTTTCATATATTACACATACGATCCAACAATATCATAATTCAATTTAAATTTACATTCATAAATTCTTAACCTAATACTATACTATGCCCTATGTAATGCATCAAATTTACTTGAAGACGACAGACTGAATATGTGTTAAGATCGATGCATTTAACATCGCTGTATAGAACATATATTATGTACACAACATTTCGAAATTCTATTGCACGTTCAGAACGTGGCCTGAGTGCGGGAGACGCAACAATACAAATTATAGCAGCAACAAAATAGCCCATTATATACCACTTGGTAAAATGAAAAAAAAAACCTACTGGTTAGACCTTGATCAAATTTATATGGGACCACATTAGAAGCAACATCTTTCAAATGAAAAAAGAATCATCAAAATCGGTTTACCTACAAAAAAAGTTATGAGATAACACACATAAAAAACATACAGTCGAATTGAATACCTCTTCCTTTTTGAAGTCGGTAAAAATCGCTCCCTGTGAGTTAGGTATAACATAGTTATAAATAGATATGATAGTGTGCTACAAACTGATAACGGTATAACTTAACCTATTGCACATTCTGTAATAATAAACGATTATACGTAATTAATAAATAAGTTTCGCGAACATTCTTGAAATAAATCGTCGTAAAAATAAAATAATGCATGGCATTACATCATAATGTCGACATATTATTGGATGGCTTGAATTTAATCGCTATGAGATAGATCATTGACAGAAAGCTTTATGGCTGGTTGTAACGGGATTTCGGAGGATGTTTCCGACGTGTCGGACCCGGGCGTTAGAAGCCGCTGCGACCACTGACTGCTGTCTTCTGTTTCTGATTCCCTCACTTCAACCGACGACGGCGACCCAACCGTAGATTCTATTGAAGACACAGTTCTCTCCGTTACATCGTCCGTTAATATGGGCATGGACTTACCGACGGACTCTTCATCGGTCAAAAGCGGCATGGAGATAGGCCCACCTACCGGCACCTCGACTTCTTCGGTAGATACAAAAGTCAAGTCCGTATTCGGTGATGGTAGCAGAGACGTACCGTAATTGTTATTGGTTAGCGGATTCGTTGTTTTAGGGGCTATTCGTGGGTCGGTCACCGTAATAGGTAATTCAAGCGACGTGGGTACAGTCTGTGGTGTAACTCCGATCACTGCGAGACCGTCTTCCAAATTCGACGGCACCGCGGGCTCTGCGTCCGCCTTCGTTGGTACCTCTACCGGCGTCATTATTGGTTGGTTCAGAGTGGTGCTCGTTTCCGAAACCCGACAATGAACCGAAACATTTGCATTTAAGTCTCTGAAATCTGGAGCCTCATCACGGGCGGTCTCGGCATGAAATACATCACTATTGGCGAGTGCTGCCTCTAAAATGTCCCTTCGCTCAGGTTGTGGCGCTATAACGGGTACAGGTTCTGCCATAGGAACAAGTTGATTATTTTCTAACATTAATGGGCGATTATCCACTATCGTATAATTGCCATTGTCCTCCACACAGAGATAGAATGAACCAGGTAATCCTCCGAAATGTTCTCCGGGAACTGCCAGCAGTTGACCGTCGGAGATCGCCGCCTGAGGGGGCGCAACAGGCTGTTCGGGTTGTATTAACACTGATTCTGGCTGTCGTGCGATAGCCGTTGAAGGCAAAAGCTCTTCGAAGTTTTCTAAATCGGGGTAGTTAGACGCTGACGCTATAGATGTTGAGCTGGGGACAGTTGGTAGGGTAGCTGAAATTGTATGCGATAAAGAAGTTAAAGCCGGCATTGGTGAAGCAGGCCCAGGAGCAGGCGCTATGGGCACTTCCTGTTTAGCCTTTTTCATAGGCGTCAGGGAATCAACTGTTCCTTTCCTCGCTCTTTGCTTCGGTGTATTTATTGTTACTGGTTCACTAGTAGGAACAGTTATAGATTTTTGAATAACTATCTTATTTTCTTGTGCAGGGCCTGTTTTGTGTATTAGCTGACCTGTTCTTTGTAAATGTTCAAACTGTGCTGGGGTCAATTGCATAACTGCACCAGATTTGCGTTGGAAAAATATTATTGGCTCCGGTGCGTCTTTCTGAATTGTCTGTATAATTTTCTTAGGCTCAGCCGGAACTATACGCTTCAAGGCTGGACGTATTTCCGGCATCGGGGCAATATTTTGCGTTGTGGTATTAACACGTCCCCCAACTATCAGCTGACCTTTAGATGTAATAATTGTATTTTTCTGTTTGGGCACAATTCTAGTTTGACCTTTTAAAGCTGAAGTTACCGTTGAAACGACCGATTTTTGTTGAAGCACCGAATTCGTACTTATACGATGAGTTACTGATTTTAATTGTGACACATTCGTTTTATTGGGAAACAAAATCTTTTCGTGCTCCGGTGTTAATATAATTTTCGACTGCCCTCCTTGAGAATTTGTTATGATCATTACAGTATTGCCAGGAGTGTTGTTATCCGATGACGATGGTATTAATTTCGCTGACACAGTTTTATTTTCTGAAACGCCTAAAGTCATCTCGGGGCCCTTTCCAACAAGCACATGAGCTTTACCTGTTTGAGGATCTATGACTATTTTTTGTGTCCGAGTAGGGGGTCGAGGCGAAGTAGGTGTAGGCAAAATAATGAACTTCTCTGCTTTACCACCGCCTTGTGGAACAGTCTGTATAAGAGTTGTGGTGGGTTGTTTAACTTCTTTGACAACGGGTTCCGGTTTCGACATAATAATTTTTTGTTTTCCAGTAGCTTTATCTATCACTAACATAGGCTTAGCACCACGTAATTTTGATGATTTCGAAAGAATATTGGGAGTTGTGACTTTATTACTTTCATTAGATGAGTTCATCAAAATTGTTTTAATTTCTGGTTTATTTGATACAGGATTTACAGTAACTTTTTCGCTTTCAACAACGTTTGATTTAGTTTTAACCAGTTTTGGTGGAATGGTTGAATTTGTTATAATATTGCCATCGGACATAACAATCGGCATTTTGTCTATATTTTCTGGGGTTAATATATCATCAGACAATACTACTGGCATAGAATTTATATCGAATACTGGTTCTTCGTTTGTCACAGTTTCGGTAATGGCCTTTGCTTCTTTTACATGTGCAACAAGAGACGTTGACGGTTTTATTTTCTGGATTTTAGGTGATGGTTTAGACATTTTTCTGATTTTCTGTTGTATAATTATAGTGTTTGCGTCAGATGGCGGTTCCGGAGATGTCTGAATAGTATATGTCTGGACTGAAGATCCATCTTGGACAGGTTTATTACTGCGGGATAAAATGATTTTATCAAGACTCGAAACTTCGTTAACATTATTCAATAGGTTTTTGTTGGACGTAGTTCGACGGATAATAATTTTTTGTTTTGGCGACTGCGATTTTCCCCGCATTGATTGATTGCACACATCGAAATTTAATATTTTCTCTTTCCCCTGCATAATAACTTGTTTTGACACAACAGTCTTATTAGATAACACTTTTGGCGCAGTGGGTTCTTCCAAAATTTTCAATAATTTAGATGAAGTCGTTTCATACGGGACTGTCTTACCATTCGATTGCTCTATGTTAGATTCATTAGATAGTAAAGCTAATTTTTGTTCTACGGTAATTTCAGGTGTATCATCCTTTTTCAATTCATTAATATTAAGGTCAGCCTCTGCTTTGTTTTCTGAATTGATTTCAACAAAATTAATGTTGTGATCAATCGACTCTGACATTTGTACCAATGATTGAGCGGCGTTAAGATTTTCACTTTTCTCTTGTTCAGTTTCATAACGGGCAATATTCTCATTGTTAGTCAAAATATGAGTGTCTACGACAGATTCCTTTATCATTACGTCTTTTATTTCATCGGATTTAACAACATTTTCACCTAAAAGCATTTCATTTACAGGGGTCTTTGTAAGTGGTTTGATTTCAATAGTTGGTATTATATCCTGTTGCTCACTAAATGCTTTATTTTGTATTGCCGTTGAGGGCAAGTTAATTAAAGCCTCCGCTATTTGAAGGTCGGATTCAGTCGGAGCACTATCAGCAACAATTTGTGGGATATTATTTTGCTGTTCGTATTTCATCAAACTTTCATCTTTATTTTCTACATTATGAGCAATGTTTGTTAAATTGTCGCTGTTAATATTCTGTTCAACTGTAATCTCAAGTAGGCTCTCAGTTTTCATATCTTTGTACTCATGGATATTTTCTTGGAACAGTTCTTCATTTTTGTTTTCACCTTTTTTATTAATTTCATTATAACCATTTACATTGCTAACAACAGCATTATCTTTGATATCATCCTCAAACAAATCTTCGGGTGGATCATCACTGATAACTTTAGTTACACTGTCAGCTTCTCTAGAAACACTAAGTAAAGCATCTACGGCTGTCGCAGTTGTATCAGTGGCTTGCGGATCCATAGACGGCACAGTTATTTGTAGATCGTTTTCTTTTTTATTTTTAAAATCATTAATTTCATTGTCAGTTCTATTTCCCTCTACTTCAGTACAAACTGTATCCTTATCTGTATTAATCACTTCCGTGATAACTTCCTCTCCCAAATTTTTACTCATATATTCGTCACGTTTATCATTTTTACCTATACTAGATGTGCAATGTAAGGTAGTCTCTGAAAAATTTTTAATTCCTGGGATATCATCTAATTCAGATGTATCATTCGTTATTTTATTTACTTTCATTATACTATTTGCAGCATGCATTGGCCTACCTGTTAAAAGTTCCTTGGTATAATTATTTTCTACTGTAAAATCGTTATTTATTATTGCCCCCACACCTGACGTCGATACTGTGCCGTTTGATGTACTTTCTTTATTTTGTTCCAATATATACCTTTCTTTTTCTCGTTGTTGTGCCGCTTCAGCTTTCATCCTTTTTAGTTGTATCTTCGGAGCCAAGCGAGCCACTTTAATGTGCTCAACTGGCGGCGACTCTCTAGCTTCAGGCGACGATGCAACATCTGTACCATTAAATTCACTTTCCGATATATCCATTCTTTCAGCTGCATTTAACTGTTCGGCTACATATTTTACTATTGCATCTTGACTTCTCGAATGTCGACTTCGAAAAAATGTTTTTGTTTTAAAAATTGTTTTTGGAGGCTGCTCAGTAACGTCCTTTTTTTCTAGCGAATTGTTTGCTTCAGACGACTTTTCATTCAGGTTTGGATCATTCCTTTTATCTGGGGATTTCGCAATCGTAAGCTCTGGAAAATTTTCTTCCACTTTTAATGGTTCTGGGACCGATGGTAATTCAGGCACAACTGTCTTATTAAGCAGTTCAGCAACTTCCTTAGCTACATCATCATCATCAATGCTAAGGCTTTTCAATTCTTCTTTGCGTTTTGATGGATTCTTAAAACGAGGTATTTTTCTTCCAGCATCAGCTTCTATGGACCAGTCTTCATCCTCACAAAATTCGTACTTGGAATCACTAGAGGACTCCGGTTTATCGGCTGGCTGTGTTTCTTCGGACTTTTTGTGTAAAGGTGACGACATTTCTCCAGGGATTTGTGCACTAGGTAATTCTGCTGGCGTTGGCACTGCGGGAGATTCGGCTCCTACAGGTACTTCGGGAGATCCAGCCATCGTCATTGTTGATACATCATTTGATTCCTCATCTACGTCGTCCCAATCTGCTAATAGACTAGTCTTAATTTCTTCATCAGTTTTCGCCTTCTTAATTAAATTTTCAACTGGTTTTTCTTGTGATAACCGTTTTTGAGCATGAGCATTTTTATTTAACTCCTCTTTTTTTTCTTGCTTCGGTTTACGAATTTTGGGAGTCTTTGACGAATTTGGAGTGTTTTTTAATTTTGTAATTTTTTTCGTAACAGGTGAAGGTGTGTACGGTGTAAATGTTACACTGTGTGTTTTGTTGTGCATTATAAGAACATTTAGACGAGTCGTAGTAAATGGACATGCATGACATGAATATATACCACTTGTAGACATTGTAGGAGTGCTAACAGATATAGTAGTTGTTGCGGGTTGGGTATTTTCTGGTTTTTCTTCAGCGGATTCAGAGCCAGCACGACTTGTAGATGCAGTTGAAGTTGCATCTGTTGACTGATTTAAAGTTGTTTTTGATCCTTGTACTAATATGTGTACTTTATAATTTGCTTTTTCTTTCATCTGAAACAATATAAAACATTGTTATGTGAAATGTATGATGACCATAATACTTATTGATATTCATAAATACATGCAAATTTATGTAAGTAGCCAAGAATGTAGTAATTACCTTTCTGATTGGAGTAACAATATCCGGTGAATCTGCAGGTTTACCTCTTCCACCCTTACCTATAATAATTAAATATATATTTTTATAATTTTATTATTCATGGTCATATTAGATTTTTTTATAACATGACAAACGAGCATGCAGTCCACCTGATGGTAAGTGTTTGCTGTGAACCATAGACATCTATCCTCAATAAAGAATCAAAATGCAGATGCGTTGTCACCCGTGAGCACTAAGATGGAATGCCTTTTTCCAGTAAAAATGGTCTCCGGTTCTCTACACTCACCATACGAAACACAGCAGTGTTAAGCTGCTATTTTACGCTGGTATTCTGTGAGAGTGTGATCGTTCCCCGATCGAGCCGGCCCATTCATGTTACAACTATACTACTACGGCTTGGGCAAAAAATATCGAATTATCAATATTCTTATTAAAAAAATATATAAAAATATATCGTCAATATTTGAAATCGCGATATATCGATATTTATTTTAGAGTATCGAATTCGTATGAATTTCGATATATTTTAAAATGTTGTATTACTGACAAAACATATAACAACAAAAGGAGGTACAAAAGTATTCATGTGTGGTTGGTTGTAGCTTTTTTTTTCGTCAGTAATATAAAATTTTGGACCTTATCTTTTATCACATCATGCAAATGATGACGATATATTGATATTTATCACGCGATATATATCGATACTGTTTAAAAATATTGATTCGATATATTTTTTCCCTTTGCCGATCCCTAGGCTCTACCACGTAATAGATATGAGCGCCGCGCTGGCGCGCCGCCGTCGCCGTGAGTTCAAGCCGGCGCGTCGCCGCCACGTGAAGCACGCGGCGCGCCGTCGCGTCGAGTCGCAACTTCCTTTCCCGCTCACATGCGCGACCCGGCCGCATTAGATTGCCTTATCGCTTCACCACGCTTGTCGCTCACTCAGTCGAGTCGAATATTTCACCGAGTGAACGTGTATTGTTGTGTGGTGTTAACAATGGACCTCACAGAATACCAGCGTGAAGTGGAAGTTCTGCTTCTGCATTTCATCAAGCAAAATTCCGCTCAAGACAATAACTGTTCGGGGCAAGCTGAGCAACAAGGCCAAGGCGACCCCAGCCAGGCTATCCGTGAATTTCTGCAACACTGGACTTCCCTCGAACCTAAATGCTGTCCACTACTATCTCAAGATGCTGAAGCCGGCCTTGCTGTTACTGACCGAAACTCAGGCATCCTCTCTAGCTGATTCTTCATATCTCTCCTATCCGGGGTACAAATTGGAACACCCCTTTGTGCCTCGGGCTGGAGTATGTGTATACATCAGAGAAGACATCTGTTCTCGACGCCTCGGCAGTCTTGAAATTTCGGACCTGTCCAGCCTTTGGCTACGCGTAGAGAGTGACGACCATTACGCGTCTACAGTTGTCTCTATAGGTCCCATAGCGGTAATGCCGAAACAGACCGATTCATCGACCACGTCCAAATGGCTATAGATTCCTTGCTACAGCAAATCCCATCCGTAGAGATCGTGATCCTCGGTGATTGTAATGCCCACCACGCCAAATGGCTCGGTTAACGTTTAACCAATCATGCGGGAAGATCTGTTCATGTTTTTGCCTTGGCATATGGTCTGACACAACTGGTTACTTCGCTTACGCGGATTCCAGATGTGGATGATCATGCGCCTTCCCTGTTGAACCATCTGCTGACCTCTCATCCGAATAGATATCAGGTCTCCGCCGACGCCTCTCTTGCCTCCTTGGACCATTGTCTAGTCTGGAGTGTGGTATCATTCACATTAACATCACGGTTGCATTCTGCAGGCTGTCGCCGTGTTTGGCACGGCACTATAGGTCGCCGATTGGTATAGGACGCGGTCCTTCTTTGCATCTTACCCTTGTGGCCGGGTTTTCTTCTTGCCGGACGATCCCAACATTGTTGCTAATTCTGTCGCTGATGTGGTACTTCAGGCTATGGAACTTTTTATTCCTTCCTCTGTGGTGCCCATCGGAGGCAGATCTCAGCCATGATTTGGTCGCTCCTGTAAAATAGGATCACGCTATAAGCAGGAGTGCTACCGGGCCAGGGCTGACGATTCAACGTCCTGGGATGTAACCACTAGCGCCCTTAAAAAAATTATAATTCCGCCTCCAGGTCCTTCAAAAGAGTCATTGCCAAGGCAAAGTCAGACCACACAACAGAATTGTCCAAAAACTAGTTCACCTTCGTTCGAGAACCCGTGCATTCTGGTCTCTCGCCAAGGCTGTCCAAGGAAACGTCTGTCAGCCATCTCTTCCATCTCTGCACAGGGAGGACGTCTCACTGGCCCATGCCGCAAAGGAGAAAGCCGATCTGCTAGGCTCTTTTTTTGCGTCCAACTCGACTTACGATGAGGGGGGGAGCACACCGCCGACCATCCCGTGGTGTGAGTGCTCCATACCGGATGTGCAGTTCACACAGCCCTCGGTTCAAAAAGCACTCCTCTCTCTGGACATTCATAAGTCGAGTGGGCCTGAACATCCCTCCAATTGAGCTGATGACGTGTGATCCAGAGTTGGCACCGGTTCTAACGCGTCCTTTCCGGTATTCCTACTCCCTAGGCGTAGTCTCGAATTCACGGAAGACAGCTTTCGTCCACCCGATCCCTAAAAAAGGCGACCGCTCAGACCCGCCTAAGTACAAGCCTATCGACATCACCTCATTGTTCTCCAAAATAATGGAATCCATTATTAATTGTCAGCTCATGCGGTACTTTGAGGACCACCAGCTGATTAGTGACCACCAATACGGTTTTCGTTGGGATTGATCAATGGGCGATCTTGTTTAAAATTTCCAATACTATAAGCATATGTTGTCTCAGTGTAAAATAGACTGATTCAAATGTTGCATGTTGTTGCTCCACCAAACAAAGGTAAACCAGGCCTAAGACCAATAATCACATGTTGAATTGTGGAAGTAGGCTGATAGCGACATAATGAAGTTACTTGCATAGTCTGTTTAAAAAAGAACAACATGAAAGTATAACAATAACTTCCTAGCAGTTTAAATTAACTGTTATAATAAAGATGCATAATGTTGGTAAAGGATAAAATATTTTAAATGCTAGAGCATTTATCATAACATCTCTACCAGTTTTTAAGTATAATTAATCCATTTCAGCTGCTTATTTATTATATCATCAAGTAGAGTACATTAAGCACCTCATAAGCATATTGTATAACTGTTTGGTTTTTTAAAATGAGTTAATATTTTATTCCTTTTTATTAATTTATGAGAAGTTTCTTCCTTCTCTTTCATGGTTGCATCTGTTAACACATTATTACTACTTCCATGGTTTTTCTTCGTAACCACAACCCATAGTGGTCAAATATCTCAAAAGCTGTTTTTTAATTAGCTACAATGTTTATAGCTTTTTTAAAAAGAAACATAACAAAAAATTAGTTTGCACATGGTTTAAAGACTATTTACAAAGAAACAACTATATATAGAAATAGAATATATGTATTAAGGGAACCCTACCCTTTTTGCCAGATACTGGAGTTTTTTTAGCTGGTTCACCAAATAACCCTGCATAACTTTCTTTCTTTTCTTCTTGAAACTCATCTCTGGTTAAAATTTTTATGTCACCTCCAACTGCAGTTTCTGCTCTAATTACATCTTCTGGAAATTTCTCCATATGTCCATGCTTTGTTCTATACATATCTGGAATATGGAAAATTAAATATTCTACATAAAACACAGCAATTATTTAAATATAATGATCTCTTTATCTCAACGGACTTATTAGTATGATAGTTTAGAGGACAAAAAGAAAAGAGAAGAAAAATTAAAAATATATATAATAATGATACAGTGCAACCTTGACATAACAAGCCTTAATATAACAAATTCCTCAATTTAACGAATTTTACGAAACCCTCTCAAACTGCCTGTAAGAGCTAAGACAAAATATACCTCTACATTACGAATACATTTATCAAAAACCTCTTTATAACGAATTTTTAATCATTGCAGAATATAGATAGAAGGTACTATTTACCTCAATTTAACCAATTTTTCAACTTAGAACCTTGACATAACGTATCCTATTAATTATTCCCACTTAATTCGACAATAAATTATGTCTTAACAGGTTCAGACACATTAAATTCTTAGTAAGACAGTCATTGTTGTTTGATGTTAAGAAACAGGGTAAGCAGATGAGTTTTTACATAATGTTGAACAAGTTATCTTACCTTGTTAAAATGAATCATAGTCCCACCTAACCACTATACAGGGTTGTTTTGTAATTACTGACTTTTATTCATAAATATCTAACGTTTACTATTTTATGCACGCACTCATTCGTAAGGGTACCTTGTAGCACATCTACCCCACTCTTTTTTTATTTACTATTACCTCGCTAAGTACCTGAGTCCGCCCGCCCAGCCGAGCCAACAGCGGAGAGTGTTTACCGTGACCTCATTACATACGCTTTGTTCCCAATGACGTAATATTCGAACCGCGGGTACTATGAAATGGTGCAATATCACAGTATTTACCGTGTTTACAAATACAAGGAATTAATGCACATATACCACCAATCGGAGAACAATTTTTGCAACTAATCAAAGGTTACACTTTGAACAGCTCACCACTCCGTCACATGGAAGTACTCAAGGTGGTCATTCAGTAATAAGCTCAGCTGTCGAAAACACAGTGATTGAGTCAAAGACTACAATATTATAGGGAAGATAGAGTTCAGTTAACCAGTACATGTGGATACTACTGAATTCTTCTGGATTTCGCCCATTTCATTACCAATGTGTACAAGCACTGAATAATAACAATGGTCCACCTCGAAAACATTATTCTGAGTGGTTAGTGTCATTTTAAGTGATTGCATATTTAAGTAGTGAAATTATGATAATAAACATATTACATACGCGTCGACACTATGTTCGACTCGGCTGAGGTCGACAATACTTGGCACTATTCACACTGCCTATTATGCTTATTATCTGCTGCCATATTAACTGGCCAGTCCGGTTTTAAACGCTCTCAATGCTAGACACTACGCTCACACCACTTGAGTAAGTGTTATTTAAATTGCGCCAACCTATCATTGGCTTCTTAGCTCAGCTATCTTTTCTACAATTAATTATTTACATTTATTCTCCACCTATTTCCCTCGCTCTATAGTCTAAAATTGTATTTCAAACTGTTTTTTGTGTGGGAGTAAAAAATATATTTACTTTGTGGAGTGTAGAATTTTTATTTGCATAGCATCCATCCCACATGCCGTAAAATGTAAAAAAATATTTTATTTATTATGATATACGTAAGCCCGTTTAAATGATGAAGGGAAAATTGAAATCATAGTATTGAGTGTGTCATTAAGGAAGTAAATAGTAGGCGAAAGCTCCATGCACTCGGTACACACACTAGCGTGTGCTATTGTTGCCCATAAATCACATTCAATTTCAGATATTTTGAAATAAATGTAGAAATCCAATTTATGCATATTTTTAAAAACTGCAAAAAGTGTATATCAGTACAGTGGATTTCAGGTATAACGATGATGAAGGGACCACTCTATTTTCGTCGTTATATCCAGAAGTCGTTACAGGCAAAGGTAACAAATTCAATACATTACAGTTGCTATGCAGAATATCACTTTGTAACTGAACCATAAATTTAGCTTCAAAATGTACATGCTTTACAGGCTTCCCTACCTACTTAGCTGATATCTATAAACAAAAGGTGTGTGGATGTAAACAAAAGATAAGAAATGTTTTTGAAAGAAAGAAATCTTTGTCTTTGGCAGCCAACTCAGTCCCAATATCTGCATGGGATTTCTAGGAATTTGTTACAAATGATTTATTAAAAACAGTCACTACAACCCAGCGTTATATCCAAAGTCGCTATAGCCACATGAATTTTGTACTAAAATATGCTTTAAATTCAAGGGACTTAAGTTCAAGAGATTTAACGTCGCTATAGGTAAATGGTCACTACAACCAAGATCGTAATAAATGAAATTCTCTGTTATATTTTGAACTTAATTATTAAATTTAGCTAGTCTGAAAAATAACCATGTATATAACAAACCTAATTATAACAAATTACTTGGTATAGCAAATATTTTCTAATTCCCTTCAGTTTTGTTATATTGAGGTTGCACTGTATAAAATTATAAGTTAAATGACAAGGTAAAATTGAAGTGTTCAGTTTTTGGGTTCTGAATTTAGTGCATAAGATATGAATATATTGTAATCAGTAATAAATAAAGTTCAAAACTTACAAAGTCCTTTGTTGATAAATTCATTTTTCCGACTGCAGTTATATTTGAATATAGAATTAGTATTCTTCACATACTCACTGAAAATTAAAAAGAAAAACTTTGTAGTTGATTATTGTTACAGGATAAAACAAACATTCTTCTAACGTTATATAAGATCGGAGCAAACAATATTAACATGAAGTTTTGATAATGGCAATAACCACATTACAACTAAATACTAAATGAAAATAAAATAAACTGTTTGATGAGCATTTTATAACGATGTAAACTTTGTTTATGGTTAAACCTGTACCTTGTAATCAAACAAAACCTTATACTATGTGTTAAGCAAAAATGTTTAATGTTTATACATTTGGCATAAAAGAAAATACGTAAAATTTTCAGGTTATATTAGTAAACTTACTAAGTATCTTCTTGGAAAAATTTGACAACAGCAATTGGAGGCTTCCTAAACGATGGTAAGACATCTGGTGGTAGCTTCTCAGGACCTACGACTTCACCAGGCCACCAGCAGGACCCCAGCTTCACCCAAACCACGTCTCCATCCAAATAACTATTTTCAGGCTGTTCACACATCACCACTTATCTTTTCAGGCAAAACATACGACCATATTTTGTTCTATAGTATATGTCGAGTAGATCACTCAGCAGTCACCATAACATCATTCAATTCGACATTAACACTTATTAGCATTCACCAAGTGCTTATCAAATATTATTCCAAAAATAAAAAATAAAAAATTTCTTCGTGTATTTGTCAAAATAATCGCAATAAACTAATTGTAAATAAATTTACCGACTGCGTACGAAATTACTTCACACGCTTCTTCAGATGGTAGCACTGAGGCACTGACTACACTATCAAATAAATAAAAAGAGCAAGAAACTCTCACAAAACAAAACAAAATATTTTTATTACAAATACAAAATACAATTAATTATAAATTATTGTGTTTCTTCGTATAGTAGCAAATTTTTGAATAAAAAAGATGGTATTCTACTTAGACGGAAATTGAACAAAGGTAGCGTCAGCAGATACCAACATAACATTAAATTTTTATTTTTTTTGGAGTTTATGGCCTGGTATCTAGACCTTTAGGCCAAGTCTTGAGTATTTTTGTTCGGTTTATTATAATTTCTTCATAGTTCACTGCTTCACAATATGTTGATGCGTCACATTGTGCAGCCCTTGGGAGATTTTGACGGCAACTAGAGCCAGCAGGCAGCTGACAGTTGGCGATGGTATCTAAAGGCGCCTATGCAAACAAAAAGCTTATCTTGAGAATCCATCACCATCAGAGCACTTGTTTCACAGTTTCCACTAATAGTTCACATGCGCAGACACTTAATACACAAAATCGCACCACTTTTATATATCAAAGTCCACTTCAAACCATTATTTAAACAATAATATAGGAGCAACAAACCGCCCCAGGTCAAGTTCCCGCCAAAACCCCACATAACATTAAATTTAAGTTAAAATGTTGCTACATAGCTAAAAGTTTAAACGATGTCTATCAAGGAGGTTTTATATTATAACCTGCTTGGTGTGTATAGATTCGTATTAATTTTATAATAAAAACATATAAGCTTAATTTTATTCTCAGATTTAGAATATACTGGCGTCATAGAGATAAAAATATACTTCTAAGTCAGGGCATGTCGATCTGAAATCGATCAATCGAAAAATCGATTATATCGAGAAACATTATCGATTTCATAAATCAATTTGGTATACTACATCGATTCGATGAGTAGATCCTAAAACCTCTTGAGTCGGACTAATTCAAGAAATAGCGATATAAATATTAAATTTTTTGTTGTTGTCGGACGTAAAAACAAGCGGTTGTATAGACATACAACCGCTTGTTTTTACGTCCGTGGTTGATAATTTGAACAATTTGACAAACGAGCACACAGTCCCGGTAGGTGATGGTAAATGGATGCTGTGATCTTCATTTATCCTCGATTAAGAGTCAAAATGCAGATGCGTTATCACCGCTGAGAACTAGAATCTAATTCTAGTAAAAAGGTCCTTATGCACTTTTACGCTGGTATTCTGTGAGAGCGTGGCCCTACCTCTGCTGAGCTGATCCATTTGTGCTACAACCAATATAGCTGCGTGACTCTACCACGTATAATATACGTTACTTACTAATAAAAAAAAGTTATCAGTTATCTAACCGTAGATCCGGACATGTAACCTAATCTGTGCTGTGAATTTACTATATTTATCAAAAATATACTGTAAGTAAATATTAGGTATATATTGATGTTTATAGTAACGAAACAAACTGTATTGTGTTCGTGTAGCATGCATTTCAATTTGATTTATTAACAAAAGTGCAACTGCAACTACATTACGTTACAGTCTGCACCTTTTTTGTTCATATATACAATTATTTGGCATGTTTTTAAAATGTCATGATTAATCAAAAAATCGATCTTTTAATGCCCAATTTAATCAAGAATGGATTCTAATATGTTCGATTTGAATCGAATTGGAGATAGATCATTTTAAGTGAATCGGCATGCCTACTGACAGCCCAAACGAGTGTGACAAAATTTGATTCGTAATTGTGTGCGTTAGCTAGTGATTTATATTTTACCTATAGATTATCGCTAAAGTGATTGCAGTGTAACCACAATACTGCAATGCTTTGAGGAATGGTTTAGAATTTATCCAAACAATTCCTCAGAGCACGCCCCGTGATAAATGCGATCGAAATTGCAAAGGGATGGGATCTCTTTACAGTGCCAGTGCATCAAATCTATCAGAAAAAACTCAGTTATCGAGGATTCGTGCCGCACTGCACTGGATGCGGTTAAGTGGAAGAAGCTGATTTTGGGGTGCCACGGTCCAGAAATTAAAACAGTATTCCATGTGAGGTCGAACCTGTGCCTTATAAAATTGCAAGCGATGTGCCAGCATGAATTTGAGTCCCACTCTGCTGAGCACACCAAGCATTTTAATTTCATCACCATCATTACAGTCCTTCACAAGTCCACTGCTGAACATAGGCCTCCCCCAAGAGATGCAACAATGCACGGTCCTGAGCCGCCTGCATCCATCGACTTCCTGCATGTCTTACCAGGTCGTCACTCCATCGAGTGGGGAGACGCCCTACTCTTCGTCCACCGGTACGAGGCCGCCACTCGAGAACCTTTTTTCCCCATCGGTTGTCGGTTCTTCAAGCTATATGGCCAGCCCATTGCCACTTTGGCTTACTAATCCGTTGGGCTATATCAGTCACTCTGGTTCTACTATACTGCAACATCTTTCTGATAACAGCAAAACAACAATAAAAAACCGACCCGCCCGCCAAGCGTTGCCATTATGGCAATATACCCCCACCCCCCTCCTCATGATTTTAACATAATGTCAATAAAATATAAGCAGGTAGCTTAAGTATAAAGCTTTTAAAAAATTTAAAATACTGAGGAGATCATTCCTTGCCTGCTGACTTGTGGCGACCTGTTATTCCAAATCAGTCAGAGAGTACTATCCTTTTCTATCTTGATATATTGTCATGAGGAATTTTCTTCTCTCTTGCACGCTATGGCAGTCTATTACTATCCTAAATTTATGATATTACTAGCTGTGCCCCGTGTTTTCACCCGCGCAAATCACGTATTTGAGCCGCACGACATGAAGTCTTGCTTAAAGTTAAAGCGCAGCGCCACAACCTTCGCGAAATTTCATTTTTTTTAAATTCCATAGTGTTAAAATGTAGTGATTATATACTCTTTGCCTTACACTTTTGTTCACACAATTTCCACGGGAGACTAATAATAAACTACTTTTTGTAATAAGACGATAACGGCTTAAAGTACTTTATAATAAGTTTTGACTATCATTTTTGATCTATGACTGTATGATTGCCATCGAGCCTCAGATTAATTGAATGTAAGCAAAGCGGAAGAGTACCTATAATATCTTCCACTGACCTTTACTCAAGGATTAATACTACTCTATTTGACAATCGCAACGTACATATATGATATGGAGTGTAGAGTACAAGGAGAACCATCTTATAAGAGGCGAAAGTTGAAAAAGTGTCCCACTATATACTGAAAATAGAGGTTCCAAAACCTACCACAATAGCGCTGGCGTCTGAAAAAAAACCTACGATATGAATATAGCTATTGTAGACAGAGTGAAATCAGCTGAATTCAAATATTTAAAAAATTTCATGACTAGAGTAGTTAGTAAAATGCCAATATACAAAACCTCAACTATTTACGTAGTACAAAACCAAGCAGATTGGTCGGTCCTTGTTTATTTCTCCATCTTATTCTAATTAATTTTGGCGCTTTTTTTTAATTTATCCTATGCTACTGCAGCTCCACCCTTATTGTACGCGTTTTTAGAGACACTTTTCATATAAGGAGATGGTCCTCCTTCTACTCTACACTCCATAATATATGAGTGCAGTTTCGTAAACAAATTCACGGAATGGAGAAGAACAGGACAACAAGAAACTTAACTTTTTTATGATGTATTTTTTATACTTCTGCTATAGTATACTGATTATTATTTTAATTTGACTGTTTTAATTTTATGAAACATTAACAATAGGCTATGTCATTACTAATTATGTAATATGATCCTTGTTTGCCGAAATAAAAAAAATAATATTATTAATAATAATTTTTTTCTTACTAGCAGTTGTTAATTTTTAATAACTTTTTAAAGTGTAAGTAAAAAAAGTATAGTGGTCGTAAAAAGTGACTGCTGATCGCAAGGACCTGGGTTCAAATCCCAAGTCAGGTCAAAACTCAATTATAGGGGTTTTCTGTCAAAAAATTCTTGCTAGTGGAGGCGGGAAGTTGGCGATATTTCACCTCCATGTCTCAGAAAGCATATAAAAGCTGGTGGTCCTTTTCATGTCGCATTATCGTCCCATTGGACTATGAGAGTAAGGGAATAGAAAGTGCACTCGCCTGCTTGTACCCCACACTTAGGCACTATAATCCTGTCCTGCGTAAATGGCTAGTCTTTGATGAGACTGGTCACCGTGCCATTAATTCGATCTGGAGGGCCTTACAGTAATCTGTATTCGGCAACCGCGGTTTATTATTATTTTGACTTGTTTGTTGGTTTGTTGGCACATCTGTTTCATTTCCCTCTGTTGCCTATTATGACTCTATGAGATAATGGATTCTCTACGATCGACGCTTTACAGCGATTTGTTGCATTTTATTATCTGTATCTAATGTATGTGTTTATTTCACCGATATAGTATAGGTATATTAGATTGGCAATGAAGTGATTAGGGTGAGACCAAAATAAAATACACCCGTGTGAGTGAAATGTGCATGTGTTGGGAGACAAATAGTGCTGCACCATGCACTGCCTGCCTCAACTTAAATTATCGATACCGATTGCATTATATTCGTTTCTTCTGATTTGTCGCAGACGATGTAAGTGAATATTTTTACCTGACTATGGCGAAGCCAAAAGGATGGTTACGTATTTAGAAGGGTATGTATGTATGTATATTTATCTGTCCCCTCAGATATTCTATACTACTGATCGTATTTTCACAAATTAGATATATTTAGAAGAATTGTGCCCTTTCGCGAGTTTTAGACTGCATGAAGTCACATAAATACTACCAAGGTGGCTTATTGCAGACATTAACCTAAAATCCATAAATGAAATAAATATTGAAATGTAGTGTTTGATACCGAATAAAAGGTGTAATTCGGAATGTTCTCGACATTCTAAGAATGTATGTTATTAAAAAGTTATCTATATTATTATACATTATTTAACGTTTTAAAATATGTAAGAAACGAAGTTACGGTCCACCTGATGATAGTAAGTGGCTACTGCAACCCATAGACACTTGCAGCTAACTTCAAACAAAGAAGGTTACGTCGTAATCAGCTCTAAGGACTGAGATGGGATGCCACATAGTCTGTATTTATACTGGTACTGGGCAAGAGGTTGATACCTACCCATACAGTTAGCCAACGGACGTCTTTGGTAAGAGATATCGGAACGAAATGGAAATCGAGTGAAATATGTATGATTACAAAAATTTTTCTGAAATGGGGCTAAATATGCAAATATATTTGCAATATGCAAATGCATATAATCCGGTATCTAATTATCACACAGGAATTATAGTTTATGATTTATATGACATAAACTATAATTACTACAAGGTTTTCTGTTAAAAAAAACTCATTCTTTTAGCATTTAAAATGATACAAAATGTTGTCAAAGACTTACGTATTAAACAACAATTTTGGATCTTTTACTCCCTTTTATTGATGTACAGAATACAGCTGAAGACGACGTATTTTGATTTTTTTTTCAAATAAATTTTAGCTAAACACTAAGATATGTTACGATTTCGTGATAGTTGTATAAACTTTACCAAAGATGTTTTATAGGTCCAGATACCGTGTTGCTTACACCGCAACGTTCATAGTGAAGACAGTCTTTGATTCATGTGTGCGTGAGTATCACGTGACGCGCATATCTTACGCATCATGGCTGCATTAATGTGCGTGACTTCGGTAATAACAGTGGGAATCGATTACCCAAAAAATGTGGGAGATTTTATATTTCATTCATATTGACGTACCTATTGATTCTAAGAGTATAAAAGGTGTGTGCGTGGCGTGTGCATTTGTGTGCGTGTGTGTATGGGGATATGGTTGCTTATGTGTGTTTTATGTAGGTACGAACATCGCACTAAAATATTGAAGATATGTAATAAAACCTATTATTAATGTAACAGTTAAAATAAATAAAAAAACACAGTAGATATTTATGTATATAACATATATTTATAATCTATTATTACTAAATATATACAGAGTACTACACTTTTGTACTGTAGAACACAAAATATTGCCGTTTTTACGAAGACCTTAAATTATTTTTCAGTCCTTAGTAAAATGACGAAAAAAGTAAGTTTGGTTAAGCGTAAACTTCGGCCAAGAGATAGCAAAATGTTTAATTTTTTTAAATTGCTCCGTTCCGTTGCTGCGTGAAGGATGGACAAAAACAAATAAACAAAAAATCACACTTTCACATTTATAATATTATATTAGTATGGATTGTCAAGAATGATAGATAAACTTTTAAAACCGGTTTACAATCGGCTTTTTGAGGGTGAAACTATACACTCACGCTCTCTTTCTCGCTCAAGTAAATAACGGTTCTGAGTGACCAAAAAGGATAGAAGCACAGGAAAGTGCAATTTCATGCTGCCAGATGTAGTTCAACCCTAACCCTTAAAACGGTTCAACTCTATAGGTTGGGTAAAATCTGTAAAATTAGACTGTTTGAAACCCCTATACAGATAACCTTTGCGGTTGATCATGACATTAAAAAATGGTAAAAACATTTCATAGACTAGGCAACACTCGAATATTATTGCGCAGTATTGCGTATATTGGCGCCTTTGAAATGGAAGCGTTTTAGGCGCACGTACACGGTATCTGGACCTATAAAACATCTTTAAACTTTACTTTGTTTTGGCCGACTAGTTGGTCAAGAACTGATACAATTTACACAGACAGTGCAGCGTTGTCAAACCTATATGAAATATATCTTTTACTCGTAGGTAGGTCCCGTGGAATAGACAAAGATACATGATCACATGTTAGATACACAGATATAAGGGTAACAGCGTCTTGTGACTACGTCCAGTATTATTCTTTTTTCGAGAACAAAACAATATAATTTTACTAGTTTTATTGTACTTTGTGAAATTAGTTATTGGCGTCGGTAGCCGTAGTGATTATATACTCTTTGGGCGTAAGATATTTGTGCGCTAGCTGACGTTTTGGCGGGAACTTGACCGGCGGTGGTTTGCTGCTCCCGTATTATTGTTCAAATAATGATTTGAAGTGGACTTTGATATGCAGAAGTGGTGTGATTTTGTGTATTAAAAGTCTGCGCATGTGAACTATTAGTGGAAACGGTGAAAAAAGTGCTCTGATGCGGATGTGATTCTCAAGATAAGGTGGCTGTCTGCTTAGGCGCCTTAAGATACCATTGCCAACTGTCAGCTGTCTGCTGGCTCAAGTTGCCGTCAAAATCTACCAATGACTGCACAATGTGACGCATCAACATATTCTGAAGAGTGTACTATGAAGAATAATTATACATTGTAACTTCAGGCTCATAAGGGCTAGAACCCAGTGCCTTAACTCAACTTTTTATGCTTATCATTGCATTTTATGTACTTTTAACGATGGTGCAATTATATTCAAGCAAGTTGCAGTTTTTTTATACTGTAAAGAGTACCCAATTCTAATTATTTTAAGTAATATCGACGTTATTACAATGGTTAAAGTTTAATACAAATTATGACATAATAGCTGTTGCCGGACCTCGCCTGCTTGGTATTTATTACAATTGGATTTCATGGCTTTTAATTTTTTTGTGCGGAGCTTTTTTGGTGTATATAATCACTAAAATACACGACTGGTTAGAATTACATAATTTAGAGCTGAACTATAATAAAACTAAATTAATCGTGTTTAAAACTTATCAAAAACGACCTCTACAAATAAACTTTAACTACAAAAACTTTACGATCGATATGGTCAAATCTACTACATTACTCGGTATTGAAATTGACACACATCTAAATTGGAAACCCCACATTCAAAAATTAACGAGTAAATTGTCCTCATTTATATTTGCACTCATACATTTGAAAAAAGTTACTGACTTAAAAACAGCTCTTTCGGCGTATTATGCGTATGCTCAATCTATACTAACTTATGGAATAGTCATCTGGGGCAACTGTACTGACATAGATAATATTTTCAAATTGCAAAAAAAATGTATCAGAATCTTGACAAATATACAAAAAACGGACTCATGCAGGCCACATTTTAGAAAACTTGGTATACTCACACTTACGTCCATTTACATTATTGAATGTTGTAAGTTCGTTAGAAAACATCTAAATCTATATGATCCTGTAAATACTGTTAAAAGAAATAATCGAACTCAAAATAAATTGAATATTCAATTCTCAAAATTAAAATTATTCATAACAGGTCCCCATACGATGGTAATTAAAATATATAATAATGTTCCAAATAACTTCAAAAATATTGACAACACCAAGTCTTTTATAAAAAAATTAAAGTCATTCTTGATCGATAAAAGTTATTATAATTTAAGTGAATTTTTTATAGATGCAAATAAATAGTAAATGTATGTGTAATAATTATAAAAAAAAATTGATGTTAGACTAGCAAATGTTAAGAAATAAGATAGTTAGTATTTAGTATGTAGTAAATAATATTTAGTATAATAAAATAAAAAACTACCCTCTTATAAATTGCTATGCCCCTACGGGGCGTCACTTGATGTATGATGTATTTCTTGTGGCATGCAAATTATATAAATAAATAAATATTTTTTTTTCTAAAATAAATATTTGCCTGTGTTATTCCTTATAACATCAGCTATTTATCAGTGCCAGCTATAAGCCGGAACAAACAGACAGTAAGATAAACATTTTAAAAATTGTTTTTGTTTTTTTTTGTTAGAAAATACCATGTATACTACCGTATTTAGTAAAAGGCTGTTATTTTAATATTACAAATAGAGACTTCAATGTATAGATTATACTATGCATTAATTTGAAAATAAAAATCATCTTCTATTTCATGTTGATTGCAACATTCATATTGACATTTAAACAAATAAAATGGTTTCTATAATAGCATCTGTAATTTTCAGTACAGTGTAGACTGCACCGGCAGCTCTTCAAGGTACGAGTGTTAGAGCCTTTTGATATATGTGTATTAGTTTTGCCAGGTCCAATAGGCCAAATATCGGGACGGAAGATAAAAATAATCGAGAATTTGGTTTATAAATCTAATGAAATAAAGGAATAGGTTTTTATAGCCATTTTGGGCGCCACGTGTTATCATGAAGTCTTTTTGACACAATGCGTAATTTACTTTATAATTTTTTTTTTGACTGAGTTGACCAACGAATAATTTATCGTCCCTGCATCGGAAACACTGAATATTCGTCATGTAAGTTTTGTTTCCGTAAATCAGAATTTGTTGAACGATTAGTTCCAATTCCAATACATATTTACTTCATTTTTATATATTCGATTTATTTCAAAACCAATTTATGATAGCCGTTGGTTGTTCGTTATGGCATAACATAATTTAGCGGGGCACATCACTGTCGTAAGTGGGCGGTACCCATCCATGAAGTACAATAATATTTATATGACAGTTTATCTAAAAAATACGAAACTTCATAGGCGTGAGTATATTCTCTTTGGGCGTGAGCTGTCACCCGCACCATGTTATATAGCCGGCGCCAGATACAACTTTAAACATTTGAACACTTGTTTGTAGGTCTTCGCACACTTGTTTGAACATTTATCGGCGCAACCTGCCAGCATGCTTTGCAAATACATATCGCCACATTACGTTGATAAATGACAAACAAGATGGACGACAATTTTGTGGATGCAATGTGCCTGTACTATTTAAGTGCATGTCATTATTTATTACATGTGCAAAAATAATACAATAAAATATTTAAATACAAGATTATCTATTTTATTCATAAGTACTAGTCTGTCATCTTCATCCAAGGGCTTTATCTTTTCAGATAACAGCTGACCATACAAATAACATTCATTCGATTGTTTTTTACTGTCTTTATACTTGTACCTATTTTTAAAACGTACTGCGCACGACCGTCTCGCTGGACAACGCTCACGCGAATGAACTTTGCGCAAGCAAGAAAACCGAAACTGCTTGGCAAATTGCATTTCTTTGCGCACTTATTTAAACATTGATTCAAAGTCTCGCTCTATACCTATGTATACTTAGCTAAAGTTGCTGTAGCTGTAAGCTATCTTCAAACAAGTGTTTAAATGTTTAAAGCTGTATCTGGCGCACAAACTACATAGAAAATCTGGCGCCGGCTTAACGCAAAGACTATAGTTTGTGGTGGCTGTAATCATAGGCTTTTTCATTACGATTTTAGCTTGGATGCTTGTTTTTTAAGCCATGTCTTCATTTCATTCGGGATCTTCCATTTTATAGAGTTTCAGTATGAAGTGATAATCATCCTTCATGTACTGTAAAGGATGATTATCACTGATTCACAGTATGTTGATGCGTCACATTGCGTAGTTTTTGGGAGATTTTGACAGGAACTTGAGACAGTTGGCGATAATATCTCAAGGTGTCAAAGCAGACAGACACCTTATCTTTAGATTGACATCACCATCGGAGCACTTGTTTCACTGTTTCCACTAATAGATCACCACTTTTACATGTCAAAATCCACTTTAAACCATTATTTAAACAGTAATACAGGAACAGAAATCTGCCGCCGCAAAAGTTAACGATGTTATCCAAGGTGATGACTTTGTGCTGGGCTTTGATAACAGCAAACAGAATGTTAGTTAGCTCTTTGCCAGTTTCATTCGACTCAACAGTCAAAAGCGATACCATTAAAGATATTACTTATTTCTCTTTACCATGTTGGACTCCTTTCTGTTTGGAACCAGTGACTGATGATGAAGTAAAAAAAAATTGTATCCGTCATATCCAGCAAAGCTGTCAACCCAGATGGTATTGGACGTGATTTCGGAACAAATAGTTTCCCATATTACTCATCTAATACGTTTTTCCTTTGCCTCCAGTACTTTCCCTATCAAGTGGAAAAAAGGGTTCCTAATTCCTGTCCCCAAAAATAGCTCTCCTACTAATTTCAACCATTATAGGCCATACATATCCTCTTCTTCTCCAAAATTCTTGAAAAGGTTGTTCATGGCCAACTCACAAAATTTCTAAACAAATACAATCTTTTTAATCCTTTTCAGTCTGGTATCCGAACACTGGCAATGGATAATCGTCAACTTACTCTTCTTGTCCTTCTAGACTTCAGTAACGCGTTTAATTGTGTTGACTATGACATTTTTCAGTTCAGTTCTTATCTTCGGCGACGCCGGCAATGCATACGTGTAGATGATAAGTTCTCTGATATGTGTAACGTTGTTGCTGGTCTTCCTCAAGGCGGTGTTTTATCTCCGTTGCTTTTTTCTGTGTTTATCATTGCACTTGTCTCCGTAATAAATTTCAGTAAGTATCGCATGTACGCAGATGATATCCAGCTGTATCAGTATTTTAGTGAAAATGACAGAATGAAGTTAGATCATCAGTGGGCAATCTGTCATGGACTAATATTAAATCCTGCCAAAACACAGGTTATAATCATAGGGAGCAGAAAAATTACATGTCGACTATCAAAATCTACCTAAGGTCATTTTAAACAGTGTAGATTTAGAATATGCTAGGCAGGTTAAAAACCTTAGCTTAATTTTGGCTGATGATCTAAGTTGGGTGTCACAAGTTAATGAGGTCCGGAAACGTATTTTTAGCACAATGCATTCATTAAAGCTCTGACAAAAATTTATCCCTCAGACGGCCAAGGTTACGCTAGGCAACTCTCTGTTGCTTCCTATTTTAGATTATCCAGATATAACTGAGGAGCTGCTTAGCAAACTCGACCGTCTGCTCAATATGTGCATAAGCTATATTTTTGGCCGGCGCAAGTTTGATCATATATCACAATTTTGCTCAAAACTTAAGTGGCTTGACACCCGTTTTCGCCGGAACATACACCTTCTAACCACTTTGTATGGCATTCTTCACAATCCTTGTACCCCAGCTTATCTGAAAGAGCGTTTTTCATACTTAAGCTTATCCCGTTTGCTGACCAACAAAACTCTAACTATCCCGATGTACATACTACTTGGATTCCATTAAGGTATCATCAATTACACTTTGGAATAACCTTCCACGAGATTTAAAAGATGCTCCCTCAATAAATACATTTAAACGTAAGGTTGAAGCACATTATTTAAAATTACTTGATTAATGTTATTGGTATAATATTATAATTTCCTATACTAGATTGTATGTTCTTTATTGGTATAGTATGTATTTTTATTATATATATTATATGTCTATATACATTTGTGTATATATATATATATACATTTCTGTTCAATTGTTCAATTTGCAGATCACTTCCAGTCCAAATAATGCCAGGTCAGTTAAGTTTGCAGGTCGATTCCAGTCCAAAAATCCAAGCCAAAAGTCGATAGTATGTACGAGGGCCACGTAAGTTGAATCGGGAACGGTGCGCAGTAAACAAGGGAGCAGAGCGTACTGAACCGACTTGCTGAGAATAATAACAGCTTCTCTACCTGCCCTGTTGTTGTCTCTTTTTAACGTAAATATCTCTATCTATCTATCTCTCTCTAAGGTATTAATGCCCCATTCGAATTCCTAGAAATTGTAACAGGAACCCATTTTGGGCATGTAGTAAAAGTGATTACTGACAATTACAATTTAAGGAATTTGGCCCCATGTTTAGAAATAATAGGCCCATATTTTTTTATAACTTGTTTTCCTAGAGTATTATACCATTTTGGAATGTTGGTTAGTTGCGTCAATTTTTAAAAAAACTTGCCATACTAGTGTTCATACTTTTTTTTTTACACCACGATAAGTTAAATTTGGTTAAAAGTAAAAGTCTTGTCGTGAAGCGACAATTAAAAGAGAAGGAAAACCTAACCTACGATCAGCAAAACAACCAAATAGACCAAGACAATAATATATTTAAGTTTTTAAAAGAGTATTTACAATTTTATATATCAAAAATGGAGTATGAATGTGAGGATGGATGATGTGATTTACAAATTATTTTTTTAAAAAAAAAAGGTAATAAAAAAAAGATTTATGTCGTAGCTGAGTCCGAAGATCCCAAGCGTGCTCTCAGCGCCTGGAACGAGCACGCACGGCGTAGGTGGGTAGGCGTGGGCGTCTCTAGGGGACGACCTCAGGTGAATGCGGCGATTGCAGGATCGGCGACTTCAGCCCAGACAGGAGCTTGCAGGAACCTCAGCGACTTCAGACAGCGCAGTGGCCTGCAGGATCCGGTGACTGCAGGCGGGACAGAGGTTTGTAGGTTCCGGTGATTTCGGGCGGAACAGAGGTCTGTAGGTTCCGGCGACTCCAGGTAGAGTAGAGACTTGTGGTATCTCGGCGACTTCAGGCAGAGCAACGTTTTGTAGGATCCGGCGACTTCAGGCAGAGCAACGGATCGTAGAGTCCAGTGGCTTCAGGCAGGATAGAGGCTTGCAGGATCCCGGGGCTGAGCGGCCCCGGAATAAGGCCTTTAGAAGATGCTTCCGATACGAGAACTGAAGCAAGACTGAATTTCTTCACCGATTGTTCGGCTTTTATATCTTTCTAGAGAGAACGGAAAAATTATTTAAATTAAAAGGAAATTTATTGTAAATGAGCTAGAGCAAAAGAGTATTTATGTGAAAATATCGAGATAAAACATTATATCGGTAACGAATTTGAATAAAAATTGCCATGACAACGGTATAAATAGTAGTTGTCATAAAAACCAATTTTTGGTTTTTGGACTTTTATTAAGAAATTATTACATTTAAGTATGAATTGAGATATGATTCACATAGGAAAAACTTATGCACGGCTGCGTGCATGAAGCCTGAAATTGTAGAGTTACAGAGAATTCAATAAAATACCATAAAAGGTAAGACTTCATTGACAGCTATTTTAAAAGTGATAAATAGTGTGAAAATACGAAGTAAAATGATATGTTATTGTGTAAAAACGTTACAGGATCCTATAGAAATAAAGGTGATGCAAAATATAAATGCAGAAAATCAAAAACAGAATGAAAAAAATAGTATAAAGTGATGCAAAACATGAATGCAGAATATCAAAACAGAATGAAGAATTAGTGTACAATGAAATGTAAGTAGTATAACACTACATTTTCCCCCCGACCCTGGAAAATTTTTGACTCAGCAAAAATTTTGATATATACATTCTAAAATAAACCATAAAAACACAGCTTTGCAGAAACAGACATCACCAGTCAAAATCAGATATACTATCTCTTACATTCATCATCTGCATTCATGTAAGGGTGGAGTTCACATTCAATGACTACCACTCTAAAAGTGTGTTTTCGAAACGACATTAAGGCTTATTTAAGGAGTAGTCAACCGCTCCTGTGTGGAAAAAAAAATTAGTCGAAGAAACACCACTCTTAGAAGTGTGTTTTCGAAAGGACATTCAGGCTTATTTAAGGAGTTGTCAACCGCTCCTAAGTGAAGATAAAAAATTGAGGGAGTAGTCAGCTGCTCCCAGGTGAAGATAAAGGTAAAGAAATACCTCAAGTAAGCTTTAGTCGCTATGACTTAAGTAAAGATTAAGAACGGCCAGAGCGGTAGGGCTCAAAGCCAGAGATCAGCAACATCACCAACGAGATGTGTCTGAAATAAAAATAAAAAGTGACGATTAACCAACGAAAGTTCGAGGTCCTAAAGTAAGATGTGTTGAAGAACACTGGATCATCAAACAAACAAACAAATTAAAAGAAATAAAAATAATAAGGTGAAAATGATGGTGATATTTATACATATATACAAATTAATAGTAAATAAAAGTTAAGAAAATTTATGATTTTACATCTTTAATGTGCCACTTGCCTCTAACTCCATTAGGGTCTTCAAGCACATAGACTAGTGGTGACAGTTTAGCTATCACTTTGCACTTGATGAACTTAGGGGCAAGTTTAGCATTAAAGTATGCGCCGGCATCGCTTAAAACATGGTTTTTACGCCAAACAGTGTCTCCCACATTGAATTCTTTAAAAGACCGACGAAGATCATAGCGAGCGCTATTTTTAGCGTGAGCTATGTGAAGTTTAGTTTGAACTTTGTGAAATATAGATGAGAGGAGACCAGCATTAGACGCGTAAATATCACGAGGCATAAATACCAATTCCTCGAGGTTCTGAGTTGGAGTATAGAAGGAACCACAAGGTATTGTTTCCCTACCAAAGACTAAAAAATTTGGAGTAAAACCTGTAGCTACATTTGTAGCGCTGTTCATTGCGTACTGAATCTTAGCAAGATGGTTGTCCCAGGATCTATGATCGTCTCCTACTAGAGATGCTAGAGCTGTAATAATTGTGCTATTAAACTTCTCCGTAGGATTAACCTGAGGACAATATAAAGCTGTGTGAAAAATACAAGGAACATTATAAGAATTTAAAAATGAGTGGAATTCTCGCGACTGAAATTGAACAGCGTTGTCCATTATAATAGTTTGAGGAATGCCATGAACTAGAAAAACTGAATTTTCCAAAACATTAATAATATTAGCTGAAGTAGCACGTTTAAGGGGAAAATCATAGTATATTTAGTAAAATTGCAGTTAATCACTAGAATATACTGATTTCGTCTTCGAGTCATTGGCAATGGACCCATAAGATCTAAGGATATAGTTTGAAAAGGTCTGGAGCAAAGTTTGGGTTTACCCATAAGACCATAGGGAGAATGATTAGGGTGTTTGTAGGTTAAGCAGGTTTCACAAGTCGAGATTAATTCAGCAATGTCCTTAAACATACCAGGCCAATAGTATTTTAATGATATTTTCTTGAATGTTTTGAAGATACCAAGATGGAGTTCTGAAGGGGAACCATGGTTAGCTTCAATAAGTGCCTGTCTATCTTGAGGTAGTGGAACTTCTTTCCAAATAAAGTCATCGTTTAGACGATCGGGAGAATGGATACAGCGGTAAAGTTTGTTATCCCTGATAGTGTAGTTGGGATATGCGTCTGGATTGTTGGAACATCCGAGAAAAATTTTGTTGTAGTGTTCAAGTCTACGATCAGGTGGTTCTTCAATCGTAATGGGATGTACGCCTTGAGGTGAAGTTTCTCGTGTATTAGGACGTTCTTGATTTTTATGTCTTGATAATAAATCTGGAACAACGTTATCCTTTCCTTTTTTATGTTTTATGACAAAGTTAAAGCATGATAAGCGTAAAGTCCAGCGAGCAAGTCTTCCTGATGGGTTTGATAAATTCTGAAACCATTTAAGCGCAGCATGATCAGTATATATTGTAAATTCTTTACCATTGTCTAGGTAACATCGCCAATGTTCTAATGCAGTTATTACAGCCAATGTTTCTCTTTCAGTAGTTGAGTAGTTCCGTTGATTTTTATTTAGTGCTTTACTCATGTAAGCAATCACGACTTCTTTATCATCTTGTTGTTGGGTAAGCATTGCTCCTATGCCATAATTTGATGCATCACAATGTACAGAGAAGGGTAGTTCGAAGTTAGGGCAAGCAAGGACAGGAGCAGTTACCAAGGCTTCTTTAAGTTTCTGGAAAGCAGCTGCAGCTTGTGAATTCCATAAAAATTTAGGAGCGTTCTTCCCGGAACAGGTTAGTTGGTTGAGTGGAGAGGCAATAGTGCTAAAGTTTGGAATGAATCTTCTGAACCAGCTGCAGGTGCCTATGAATCTTCGTACTTCTTTTCTGCAAGTAGGTACAGGATATTCTAAAATAGCTTTTATTTTATCTGGATCTGCACGTAAACCATACTCGTCCACAAGAAAACCAAGGTATTTCAGTTCTTTCTTGAAGAATTGACTCTTCTCAAAGTTAATAGTTAGATTGGCATATGATAGTTTTTCATGAACTTTCATGAGAAGCGATATGTGTTCATCAAAAGTCTCACTAATAATAACAATGTCGTCCAGATAGCAAAATACCTTGTTCTCAAATTCAGGAGTAAACAGCATATTCATTAATCTTTGTAGAGTTGCAGGTGAGTTGGTGAGGCCAAAAGGCATTACTTTAAATCTAAACATACCTCTTCCAGGTACATAAAAGGCAGTTTTATCTTTATCCGCAGGATTCAAGGGAATTTCCCAAAATGCTTTTGCAATGTCAATGCTTGATAAGTATTTGGCATTCTTCAGGTTGTCCAAAATTTCGCTTATTAGTGGCAACTTATAAGCATCACGACGTGTAATTGAGTTAAGCTTCCTGCTGTCAACACAGAAACGCCATTCACCATTCTTCTTCGGAGTGATGAGAACTGGAGATAACCAAGGACTTTCGCATTGTTCAATGACCTTCCATCCCAGCATCTTGTCAACTTCATTAATTAACGCCTTTTGTTTTTCAGGAGACAGTCTATAACATCTTTGTTTGATTGGAAGAGAATCACCAGTATCAATCTTGTGGGTGATTAAATGTGTGCTTCCCAGGATACCTTTTTCCTCAAAAGAAATTGTTTTGAAGCGTTGGATGATGTCGTTAGCGATGTTCTTTTGGTTAGGAGTTAAATGCTCATAAGGTAAAACTTTAGTATCTTTAGTTTCGATAGCAGAACATTTAGATTCTGTAAAGTTAAGAGAAGATAAAACACTAGGTAAAAGATTGAATTTTCTCCAAAAGTCAATACCTAATATTAGCGAAGGAAATATTTCAGGGAAAACATAAGCTTTAATTAAATGAGTTTGATTATTAAAATGAACAGGTAAGTCAAAATAACCCAAGGAATTAATTTTTTGATTATTAGCAGTAGAGACAGTAATAAGATCTGACTTGAAAAGTTTGCAGCCCAGTTTAAGAATTTCCAAATGAGAATTATTACCCAGAATAGTTACTGAACTGCCAGAATCTAGTAAACCAGATAAAGTTAAGTTATAAATTTTGACATTAACGAATGGACGATTAAGATCTTGTTCCTTGGAGTAGAGTGTAGAAGAGATTTTGTAACAAGAAAAGAAGTTTTGAATTGTTTTAATCCAATTAGTCCAATCGTCGTTATCAAAGTTTAAGTTACTTTTCAAGTCAGTAGTTAGTTTTTTGAACTAGTATTAGGTTTGGGAGAACAAGTAGGGCAATCTGCAGTTTTAAAACCTTTAAGACCACATTTGAAACAAATCACGAATCGTGGTTGAGTACAGGTGTTTAAAGAATGACCTTCTTTACGACAGCGAACACAAAAGGAGCTTTCTTGAGGAGCTTTGGTTTGAGAGAGACTATTAACTTGCCTAGAAGGGTATTTGTAGGATGAAGTGAATTTATTCATGAGGGGAGGAGAAGGTCTTGAGTTATTAGAAAAATCTGAAGAGTCAACTGAACTTGAAGTGGAATGCTTGTAGTTGAATTCAGAAATAAGAGGACTTTGTTGTACATTTGGTTCTTTAAATTGTTTGTCTCTGTCTAGAAATTTTTCATAGTTTTGGCAAGTAGCCAAAAGAGAGTCGATAGAGTCAATGTCTTTTAGAGCTACGAAGACAGAATAACATGGGCGAATATTCCTCAAAATAATCTCCAATTGTTCTGTTTCAGAAAGTTTCTTCGAAAGACGAGAAAACATTCCAGACATGATGGAAATATAGATGACAATAGGTTCATCTCGACCTTGAGTTCGATTCCTAATCGCTTCTAAAAGTTTGTGATCATAATCAAAACCACCAAAGTCTTTGATTAATAATGAAGAAAGTTCGTTCCACGTTAAGTTTGGATTCTGATTATATTTAAATCTGAACCAATGAAGAGCATTGTCAGTGAAAATTTCAAACGCTTGTGAAATCAACAAGTCTTTGGACAAGCCACGAGCTATACAGTATTCTTCCAGTTTTTGAAGAAAGGATCTTGGACAGCTTTTACCATTGAAGGTGTGTCTTTTCAGATCTTTGAAGACGTTGGATGGAGAAAAAGATTGAGGTGGTGGTGGAGGATACGGGGTATGGACCTGAATAGAAGTTTGAGAAACAAGAGGGAGTTCCGTGATAGTCGGGTCAACCGTAACAGTCGGGTCAACAGGAGGGTCAAGTGATGGAACGTCATTTTCAGTTGAAGGTGGAGTCAAGGATTGGAATTGTTTAGCCATAGCGTCATATTTCATCTTCAAAGTCTCGAAATTAGCTTTAAAGTCTGGATATAAGTCAGTATCTATTCGCTCTAATCTGTAAAAAACATGGTTAATAAAAGTTTCTATTAGTCGTAAATATTTGGTTTCACCTTGTAAAAATTTTTTAATTTTACAGTCCAGATAGGTCAATGTAGAATCAATTTGAGACAAGTCATCCTCGATCGGAATTGGAGAAGTCAGAATATCTTCAGGGTGAGAATTCGCAACTAAACGTAAAACTTGTTTTTTTAGAAGCAAAACAGTATTAGCTGGTTCCTCACATCTAATCTTCACTTCGTATTCAAGTTCGGCCTTGTTAAGGAATTCGTACTTAATAACCCTTTTCATTGTTATAATTACGTGTAAAGTTAAGTTTAAGAAATAAAAATATTATTAAAAATCGTACCTTTAAGTTATCTAGAATAAAAAATATTATAGTGATGAATGTAACTTAGAGTGATGAATGTAAATGAAGTGTTATTTGTAGGCCTAAATATAATCCAAATAAGTTGAAAAACTAGAAGAAGTTTTGTTTTAGAATTTTGAAGGTATGAAAAGGATGTGTAAATGAATGATGAATAGTAAGTTAAGAACAAAAGGGAAAGCAATTAAATCAAAAGGAACTAGACAAGGCGCAGTAAAGGTGAAGAATTAAGAGAGAAAGAGGTATTTTACGTTGGGCGCCAAACTGTCGTGAAGCGACAATTAAAAGAGAAGGAAAACCTAACCTACGATCAGCAAAACAACCAAATAGATCAAGACAATAATATATTTAAGTTTTTAAAAGAGTATTTACAATTTTATATATCAAAAATGGAGTATGAATGTGAGGATGGATGATGTGATTTACAAATTATTTTTTTTAAAAAAAAAGGTAATAAAAAAAAGATTTATGTCGTAGCTGAGTCCGAAGATCCCAAGCGTGCTCTCAGCGCCTGGAACGAGCACGCACGGCGTAGGTGGGTAGGCGTGGGCGTCTCTAGGGGACGACCTCAGGTGAATGCGGCGATTGCAGGATCGGCGAGTTCAGCCCAGACAGGAGCTTGCAGGAACCTCAGCGACTTCAGACAGCGCAGTGGCCTGCAGGATCCGGTGACTGCAGGCGGGACAGAGGTTTGTAGGTTCCGGTGATTTCGGGCGGAACAGAGGTCTGTAGGTTCCGGCGATTCCAGGTAGAGTAGAGACTTGTGGGATCTCGGCGACTTCAGGCAGAGCAACGTTTTGTAGGATCCGGCGACTTCAGGCAGAGCAACGGATCGTAGAGTCCAGTGGCTTCAGGCAGGATAGAGGCTTGCAGGATCCCGGGGCTGAGCGGCCCCGGAATAAGGCCTTTAGAAGATGCTTCCGATACGAGAACTGAAGCAAGACTGAATTTCTTCACCGATTGTTCGGCTTTTATATCTTTCTAGAGAGAACGGAAAAATTATTTAAATTAAAAGGAAATTTATTGTAAATGAGCTAGAGCAAAAGAGTATTTATGTGAAAATATCGAGATAAAACATTATATCGGTAACGAATTTGAATAAAAATTGCCATGACAACGGTATAAATAGTAGTTGTCATAAAAACCAATTTTTGGTTTTTGGACTTTATTAAGAAATTATTACATTTAAGTATGAATTGAGATATGATTCACATAGGAAAAACTTATGCACGGCTGCGTGCATGAAGCCTGAAATTGTAGAGTTACAGAGAATTCAATAAAATACCATAAAAGGTAAGACTTCATTGACAGCTATTTTAAAAGTGATAAATAGTGTGAAAATACGAAGTAAAATGATATGTTATTGTGTAAAAACGTTACAGGATCCTATAGAAATAAAGGTGATGCAAAATATAAATGCAGAAAATCAAAAACAGAATGAAAAAAAATAGTATAAAGTGATGCAAAACATGAATGCAGAATATCAAAACAGAATGAAGAATTAGTGTACAATGAAATGTAAGTAGTATAACACTACAGTCTTCAAAAAATATTGGGAATAAAATAAGTTTCATTAATTTTCGTGATAAAACAAGAGTTATTCTGGAGTTTTTAAGAATTGTGGTAGATAGCAGTACTATTCAGGTTACCTATAAAAAAAAAGAAAAAAATATTTAAAAAATTGTGGTCATGGTAGTGAAAAATATCATAAACGGTCTCAATTTCTGAAGAATTTCATTTTTTTATATAACTTAAAATATAATTGGGATATATATTTTTTCTTTTTTTCCCCGATTAGTCCGGGGCAGGTCTATCCTCCGGTGTTGGCTTATCGTTGAATTTTGGGACACGTTGTATGTAGTCCTCAAAGTCAGTTCTAAACATGCGAATATTGGGTCTATTCGTGTTTTTACCCAAGTATTTTTAACGTTCTTATGCATATGATTAACCATGATCAACTTACCTAAGTGCCATATTCGTGAATTGGTTATGGTATGATTTTCACTACAAAGTATCTGATGGTCTATGGTCAATTAACCTATACGTCACATTCGCATAATTGCTATGGCATAACTTACTTTCTAAGAATTTTTTTGACCACGATGAACTAACAATTTTATTACTTTTGTATATTTGACGTGGCAGCACATAAATTCTGTGATATTGAATAGACCATAGGCAATTATGCTAAATATCATTTTATAATTTCTCCGACGATACTTGCATCTTTAACTAAATTATTAGGAATAAATTTTACTGATTATTATCATTTGTAACCATTACTAAAAAGTACAACTTTTCTAGTCAGCATGATTTTGCTTAAAGTCATATTTAAAATAACAAACACAAGGATTATACTAGGTGCTACTAATACCAGACGGCTCCGTGGCGCAGTGGCTTAGCAATGAGTTGCAGCGCTAAGGGCCGCGGGTTCAAATCCCGCACGGAACAAGTACTTGTATGGCCTACAGGTAATTGTTCCGGATCTGGGTGTTAGTCTTCGTGAAATTTATGTATGTAAACTGCCCCCACGATACGTGAGAAATCCTAGAGTGAAGGTAACGTTTAAAAAAGGAGGAAAAATTAGAAAACTTCACTAATCTCTGACTCTGGCTAAACTTTGTGATTTATGTATATATACTCTTTTATTTAACTGTGTGTGGAGAGTAGAACAGCACTCTTTGCAAAGGACGTTGCGTCACTGTTTTTAGGAAAATTATTTTTCTCGTAATTTGTTATAAACAAGTACACCAGTAATAAATACAACAAAAGGAAAAAAAAAGATTTAAAAAAGAGTACAATTCCAGTGAGATGTGAAAAATACAGAAAAGCATTCAGGTCTTCGGGTGGATTGTGTGCTCGTTTATCATCCTTATGCTATA
Source organism: Parnassius glacialis (assembly GCA_033319125.1). Classification (NCBI taxonomy): domain Eukaryota; kingdom Metazoa; phylum Arthropoda; class Insecta; order Lepidoptera; family Papilionidae; genus Parnassius; species Parnassius glacialis. The sequence goes on along the minus strand of JAVANC010000028.1, from coordinate 32,130,565 downwards.
AAAAAAACTACAGATACGGACTCCAAAAGGAGCCGCTGGTTCATATTTTTATTCACGTAAGCTTAATTTAACATTGCAACAATAAAACTTGATTTAACATTGTATAACTGGGGAAACCAAAATGTCGATTACTATACCTGGGATAAGACTCAACGCAAGCGAAGAAGCGTTGAAATCGCAACACCTGTATTAGTTACAGCCTAAATACGTCTTACTGCTGGGCACAGGCCTCCTCTTATTTCTGAGAGGAATTTAGGACAGGGAAATGTAATCCGCGATGCCTCAATGCGTGTTGGCGAACTTCCCATGTCTGCTAAATTTTTTTTCTTATTTCCCAGACATGCAGGTTTCCTCCTGATATTTTCCTTTACTGCCGAGCACGTGGTGAAGCAGCACTTAAAATTGCAATTAACAATTTCATTTGTGCCGGCGGGGATCGAACCCGGGTTGCTCGCGTACTGTGAAATTTATTGCGAGCGCTTAGCTCCTGAGCTACCATGGCTCTCAACATCTGTCTATAAATAGATTATTAATCAAACTGATGAGACGTGATAATGTAGTCACATAATTACGGCGGACAACAAAAAAATTAACCTTATTTTTAAAAAGGAACAAAAAAGTCAGCAAATCCATCCTTAAGTTCCAAAGTTTCAAGATGCAATATGGGTTCAATATCATTGGACATAAAAACCCGAAATCTAGTTTTATAAAAATTGATTACAATAGTGAAGGGTTCACCGAGTAAAACTGAAGGCAAAGAAAGGGAAAAGTAATTGTATTATTTTTTTTTATATAGGAGAGGGGGCAAACGAGCATGCGGATCACCTTATGGTAAGTGACTACCGCCGCCCATGAACAATCGCAACACCAGGGGAATTGCAGATGCGTTGCCGGCCTTTTAAAAAGGAGTACGCTCTTTTCTTGAAGGTCCCTAAGTCGTATCGGTCCGGAAAAATCACTGATGGTAATCGATTCCACAAGGAAGTCGTGCGAGGAAGAAAACATCTCCTAAATCGCACAGTGGTGGACCGCCAATCATCCAGATGGTGTGGATGGTATCGGGAGTTCTGCCGCGATGTGCGTTCGTGAAATTTGGCGGCTGGAATTAATCCGAATAATTCCTCAGAGCACTCCCCGTGGTAAATGCGAAAGAAAATACAAAGAGATGCAACATCTTTTCGCAGCGCCAATGAGTCGAGCCGATCGGAAAGGACTCGGTCGTCGACGAATCGAGCCGCTCTGCGCTGGATGCGGTCAAGTGGAAGGAGCTGGCACTGGGGAGCCCCTGCCCAGAGATGGGAACAGTATTCCATGTGAGGCCGAACCTGAGCCTTGTAAAGTTGCAGGCGTTGTGCCGGCATGAAATACTGTCCCGCTCTGCTGAGCACGCCAAGCTTTTTAGAGGCCAATTTGGCCTTCTCTTCGAAGTGACCACGAAACTGCACGTCACTCGATATGTTGACACCAAGGATTCCGATACTGGCTGAGGCAACAAGGGGAATACCTTGAAACTGAGGAGATACGACAAAAGGGTTCTTTTTAGCGGTAAACGCGCAAACTTGTGTCTTCTGGGGATTGAACTGGACTAGATTTAGTCGCCCCCAATCTGAGCCTTTGTCCAGCAAAGACTGGACTTCAGACACAAGTTTGTTCCGGTACTCGGCAACGTTTTCCCGAGAAATATTGGCACGGCCGGTGTATAGAGCATCACCAGTGCTGTCATCCGCATAACAATGAATACTACCGGTTTGCAACATATCATTGATATGCAGAAGAAACAGCGTTGGTGATAGCACACAGCCTTGTGGAACACCAGCGTTAATAGGCTTGTAGTCGGAGCATGCACCGTCTACAACGACCTTGATGCTCCGATCTGCAAGAAAGCTAGTGATCCAATTGCATAATTTCTCGGGAAGCCTATAGGAAGGGAGCTTCGAAAGAAGCGCTTTGTGCCAAACCTGATCGAAGGCCTTCGCAATGTCCAAACTAACGGCCAATGCCTCCCCCTTGGACTCTACTGCCTCCGCCCATCTATGAGTTAAGTAGACCAGAAGATCACCAGCTGATCGACCCCGATGAAAACCGTATTGGCGATCACTAATCCTCAAGGTACCTCATGAGCTTGCAGTTTATAACGGATTCCATTACTTTGGAGAACAAGGGGGTGATGGTGATAGGCCTGTAGTTGAACGGGTCTGAGCGGTCGCACTTTTTAGGGATCGGGTGGACAAAAGCTGTCTTCCATGATTTCGAGACTACGCCTAGGGAGTAGGAGTACTGGAAAAGACGCGTTAGAACCGGTGCCAACTCCGGAGCACACATCCTCAGCACAATTGGGGGGATTCCGTCAGGCCCACTCGACTTGTGGATGTCCAGGGAGAGGAGTGCTCTGCGAACCAAGCGCTGTGAGAACCGCACATCTGGCATGGAGTACTCACACCGCGGGGTGGTCGGCGGTGTGTTCTCCCCGTCATCAACAGTCGAGTTGGACGCAAAAAGGGAGCCTAAAAGGTCGTTCTCTTTTGCGTCGTGGGCCAGTGAGTCGCCCTCCCTGTGCAGAGATGGTAGTGATGGCTTACAGAAATTCCCTTGGACAGCCTTGACGAGAGATCAGAATGCACGGGTTCCCGAAGGAAGGCGAACTAGTTTCTCGCCAATTCTGCCTATGTGCTCTGACTTTGCCTTGGTAATAACTCTTTTGAAGGACCTGGAGGCGAAGTTATACTTCTTTTTAAGCATGCTGGTATTTACATCCCGAGTCGCCGAAGCCGCAGCCCAGGCTTGATAACACTCCTGCTTACTGCGTAATGCAGTCTTACAGGAGCTTCCAAACCAAGGCTGAGATCTGCCTCCGATGGGTACCACAGATGATGGAATAAATAGTTCCATTCCCTGTAGCACCACATCAGTGACAGTGTCAGCAACAGCGCTGGGATCATCCGGCGAGAAGCAAACCCGCCCCCATGGGTAGGAAGCAAAGAAAGACCGCAATCCGTCCCAATCCGCCGACCTGTAATGCTAAACACGGCAGCAACCTGCAGAACGCAACCGCGAGGATAGCGTGAGTGGCACCACGCTCCGGATCAGACAATGGTCCGAAGAACCGAGAGGCGCATCGACGGAAACCTGATATCCGTCCGGATGAGATGTCAGCAGAAGTTCCAACAGGGAAGATGTATGATCCTCAACATCTGGAATCCGCGTAGGCGATGTAACCAGTTGTGTCAGACCATATGCCAAGGCAAAGTCATGAACAGATCTCCCCGCATGATCGGTTAAACGTGAACTGAGCCATTCAGCGTGGTGGGCGTAAAAATCGCCAAGGATCACGATCTCTACGGATGGGACCTGTTGTAGCAAGTAATCTGTAGCCATTTGGACGTGGTCGATGAGTCGGTCTGTTTCGGCATTACCGCAATGGGACCTATAGAGGCACCCGTAGACGCGCGGATGGTCGTCGCTGTCTACGCGTAGCCAAAGGATGGACAAGTCCGAACCTTCAAGACTGCCAAGGCGTTGAGAACAGATGTCCTCTCTGACGTATACGCAAACTCCAACCCGAGGCACAAAGGAGTGCTCCAATTTGTACCCCAGGTAGGAGAGATACGAAGTATCAGCCGGAGAGGACACCTGCGTCTCGGTCAGAAAGAGCAAGGCCGGCTTCGCCGTCTTGAGATGGTAGTGGACAGCGTTTAGGTTCGAGTGAAGTCCCCTGATGTTGCAGAAATTCATGTATAGCGTGGCAGGGGTCGCCTTGGTCATGTTGCTCAGTTTGCCCCGAGCAATTATTGTATTGAGCGGAATTTTGCCCCCCCCCCCCCCCCAGAATACGCGGGGCAGCCTGAGCACCCACGCTCAAGAGTGGAATAGCATGGTCGTGGATGCTCAGCGAGGGATTCTCCAGGGGTGCTGGTACCCTCCAGGGGTAGTCTATCATGTAATTCCGCTACCATGTTGATGGGGGGGGGGGAATTGGGCCTCCGGTCACCTGCACTCACCAGACGAAACGCGGAAGCAGAGCTTCCACTTCACGCCGGTATTCTGTGAGGTCGTGGTACTAACCCGGCTCGAGCCGGCCCATACGTGCAACAGCAAAAGCCCCTGCGTGGCTCTACCACCGTTTAATATATTATACCTTATACGTTTATACCTTAACCCGCCTACAGTGGTCGATTGCCTATTTCAAAGACGAAAAAGACAGATTTAGTAATATTGTGCCAGGATCTATCATCAATAATATAAGAACTTGCCAGTGTCTGAAACAGTGGCGGATCATTTACCAGAACCTGACAATGAAGAAGACTGAATCTTTAGGATTAACTTTCTTCGTATTTTATTAAATATTATATTTATTCTTCTTCTATCTACCTAGTCTTATTTTTGTTCATCGTTAAATTTAACGAAAAATTAGTAGTTGGCGCCTTGACATGCCTGCCGCAGGGGCAATCTAGGGTGTAGGAGTGGGGATGACCCTTAATTGTCTCCTTAATTGTGATGTGTGTAAGCAAGCAGGGGCAATTTTTTAAGTCGGCCCTGCGGCAGGGCGGCAGGAGCGCAAGACCTTCCTTGCTCCCTAGATGGGCCCTGCCGCTGTCGCGTCTGTAGCCCAATTGGAGCAATTTCAATCAGTTCGTTGCGACTTTCGCGCGGAGCACACGTATGAGTACAAGTCAGACCCGCAGAAATAACGTTATTTGAACGTTGTAACTTACAAGTAACATTACTGGAATTTGTTACCTAACTTATCATAAGAGCTAGTATGGGAAAGAAAATAGTTCAATAATATTAAAATTGCTGGAATATAAATAAAATGTCATTAACTAAATAATTAAACAAAAATTCAAATTTTAAATTTTATTTTAAAAATATAAAAATTTTTTCTGCTGTTTCGTAAGGTGATTGTAGAGAATCAGATACCCTTTTTTACTGGAAACAATGCATTCCATCTTAGTTCTCACGGTTAACAACGCATCTGCATTTTGATTCTTAATCAAGGATAGATGTAGGTGTCGTTGGGCCGCAGCAACCAAATACCATCAGGTGGACTGTATGCTTGTTTGTCACCCTTATCCTATAAAAAAATGATCACTAAATTAAACCTAATAATTTAACATATTATTCTCATATATGTAACTCATATGGTTCATAACAAAGCATTTTATCTAACCCGTTTCGAAATAAATAAAAATTCCCAATTATTTTTCAAATAAAGGTTGCACTGTATAGATATTTTTGTCGAGGTTTTTAACTTGAAACTCGCTTGACTGCCAAGTCATAGTGGCATACGTGACCACAAACTGTCAATTCATTGGCAAACAAGTTTTTTTAAATAGAATATGGGTGAGCAAGCACACAGTCCACCTGACGGTAGTAGATGCCGCGGCCCATAGACATCGACATGTATCCTCAATTAAATATCAAAATGTTGATACGTTGTCACGCCTGAAGATTATGATGGAATGCTGATGGATCATTTATCATACGTATACTTACACAGCAGTATTAAGCTGCTATTTTACACCGGTATTCTGTGAAAGCGTGGTCACACGCGCGTCGAGCCGACCCATTCGTGCTACAGCTAAATATAGCTGCAGCGTGACTTTACCACCAAAGAGAATATAATCACTACGTTTACCACTTTGAGCTCTACTTCCCCTAATGTATTATATAACATATACTCATAACCTTATTTCTCTTGCGAAAATCCATTAGATGTCAGATTGGAATTCTCTTTGGAAAAAGACCAGAAGTCTATCGGTAAATATTATGCAGAACTCCAATCTGATATCCTCTCTAAACCATGTTTTTTTTAAATTCAGGAATGGCTCCAAACATAGTATATCTGTTATAAGTAGAATTAGATTGGAACACATTTGTTCACCTGTATTTTTGGCTAAGCCTAAGATTAAGTGCCCTTTTTTTACACAATTTTCTTCCATAAAACATTCTTCATTAATAAATATTAAGTTTTCTACCGACTTCAAAAAGGAGTAGCTACTCAATTCAACTGTATGTTCTTTTTTATGTGTACCTCATAACCTCCTCATAACTCAAACCTCATAACTTTTTTCTGCGTGAAACGTTTTCGTTGATTCTTTTTTTATTTGAAAGCTGATGCTTTTAATGTGGTCTCATATAAATTTGATCAAGGTCTGACTAATAGTTTTTGAGTTATTCTTAATAATTTATATTAAAGTGGATTGTAGAAAATTTTAATTTTAAAATATTGTTAAATTTATTTAACACTGCTTTTGTATTACGAGTTACTATTTTTGTTAAATTTAGTTTACTCTCCTTTTGTATAAATTATTAGACACTCGTATACGCCATAATATAAACAAAAAGTTTAAGTTCCAGAATAGGTACAAAGGTTTAAAATTCTCGCGAAAAGAGTTTCATATGGGCGCCCGCTACGGCACTAGTACTATACACCACATATATTATTGTTTCATTGTTTTTGTTTGGGGATACCATTCTTCTCTGAATAGGGAGTGATATTGTTCTGCGTCCTTACGCTCGTGGTAATAATACATTAGCAATGAGGGGAAAATGAAAAATTAACAAATAATAATCAATCTAAAATTTCTGAAAAATTGTATTATTTAATATCAAATTTATCTAACCGACGTATTCTCTTACAATATCTAAAGAAACGTTTTTGTAAATGGAATTAATAATATACATTATTATTAGCTGCTGGGTAAGTACATAATAATATGAAGGACTTATTTGTTTACTCTAAAAGTACATAATTTGGTTCTCGGGATTTAATTATCAACATAGCTGTTTTTATAAAACAGAAATAAGTCCAAAATTATAATCAATTTTAAGTATTACAAGCCAGTGCTATTATCCTAACTCCCACTAGGACTATACCATAGTATAGTAGTTGTACTATTATATATTCTGCGATCCAGCCGAAAATGGTAAAGCTAACTTAAAGCTAACTTAGCCTGAGAAAATCTTATTAACTCTTGCCTTTAAAACAATCACTTTGTAATGAGGGCATTCACGACTTTTTCTGCCCCCAGGGCGGCGCCACTTTAGAGTGAGGTAAAATATTTGACAGATTTCAGATTTTGACAGAAAATGTAATCTTTAAGGTTTTTTTCTGTATTATTAGTTATATTTTATACTTATTAATTACATTAGAAATGAATAAACCAAACTATAAATACTCGTATAACTAAAAGACGACTTTTTAAAAAAAAGAGTTATAATGTGCAAAAAATTAAAAATCAAACCACTAACGCATTGTGTTGTGTATTAATATAATACTCTAGATAATGATAAACTATTATTTAAAACTAATTTCTCAATTAACTGACACTGTGTAACAAAAAACTTTATCTGTCACAACTAGCGACATCTGGTGAGTGAAAGATTATTAGCCCTCATTGGATGAAAAGGAAAGCGCTAAGAAATTTATCCACTTCATTGCTGTATGCATTAAGAATACCGAAGCAAACCTTTATTTCGAATGCGTCGTATGAAGACAGCAAAGAATTGGAGTCTGGCCGAGCGTCTGTTTTTCCGATGTTGAAATATGTAGGTAGTTATTATGTCATGCAGTTACTACTTACGACGCACTTTCTTCGAAATGTATCCTATAGAACACTGAAAGGCTGGCTATTTTGCGCCTGTGCTCAGTGTAGCTCAGTGTCGGAGAGAACAGACTCCTGAAGACCTACGGCATTAGCCGTTTTAGGCCCGGACAAGCAGCCTTCGTTAATTACTCGGAAATACCGCTTACTCAAAAAGTCCTTCGCTGAGCCGATCAGAGCATAAACCCATACGCATACTTATTTTGTGATATTTTTGTTTATTTGTTGTTTTAATTCAGGCCATACTAGGTACATTAAAACTCTTTTAAAGGTTTAAGTGCCAGGATAAATTGTTATAATAATTTTCATATCAAAATAAAGAAAAAAAAACTGTGTGATCGAACTCCCAAATTTGCAAAAACTTGCACTCTTATGCATCAGGGTTTTTATCTCTATGTAGGCATCCGGTATCTTCGTTTCATTCGTTTTTTATTTTAGGTCATCTATAAGGAGAATAGAGCAACACCGGCGGATCGGAGGGGATTAGCCATACGCAAGCGTTCCCCTCTGTCAAAATATAAATCCACAAGGTCCTATGCGTTCAATAAAATTAGTTGCAGTCGCACTGCTCACTAGTCAACTAGTCATTTGACTACTACCTAGTCGCACAGCTGAATCGATGTCCTACAAAAATGCCGAATCGTTCAGCTTTATGCTGCAAAAAGAGATCTAACACGTCAAATTTACGAAAAGATGGCGTTACCTTTTATATTTAAGTAATTTTAATTACATTATTGCTATTTACTTCCTTTAAACTTAAAAATTACAATAATAACGATCATATTGTTTCGGATTTGCTTATCAACACAGGACACGGAACGAGCGGGCTCACATACAAAATGCAGATCGGTTTTTACCGAGCGATTCTGTTTTAATGTATCTATGCGTGTGTGAAATTGTTATTTTCTTCTTTTAAATGTCACGTGTGAGTTTCATAGTGACACGTGACACACACAGCAAAACAAAAAAAAATCGGTTGTCTGTAAAGTCGGTTTACTGACGATAGTTGAACGTGACAACGTCATAAGAAATATTTAATACCGAAAGAATCATTACCTTTATCGTCGCAATTATCGTTGCTATAAACAATTGACACCCTTAGAATAATAACACCTAGAAACCGAGTCCGCGTCCGTAATGCGAGGCAACTCAAACTAAGCCAGTATGGCTTAGTTCAATACTCGGCCCGTTAGTGCTCAAGGTCGTGTCGTGTTGACAACAGTTCCCGAAATTTTAATTAAAAATGACGGTTTGTGCAGTGAACGGATGTCACAGCACATCAGAGAAACACAAGAAACATAATAACATTACATTTCACGTGTAAGTAATACTTTTGAACTTATATTTTTACGTAAAACATTCATCAAAAATAAATATGAATTTTTAAAAACTGACACATGACATTGTAATATGCCTATATGGAAATGTTGTCAGTGGTAGAAAAAATCTCCCACTTTTTGTCATGTTATTAAAAATAAAACACGTCAATAGGAATTAAATACTTATAATAATAATACTTCATTTTCCGAAAGATTTGATGATGAAGATAAAGAATTGACTCAACACTTATTGAAAACACCGATTCCAAATGATGTCGGATTTGAAATTACACGGGGTAACGATGATCCTAACTGCAGAAACCACATTGTTGGCTATATAGCTGGAAAGACATCTCACAACCCGAGTAAAATGTAAATATTGCATTGATATCATGCTTGCAAAAGAGAAACTTTGGTTTCATAAATCGGTATGTATGAGGGATAAAGGTGGATTGGTTTACGCCTCAAAAGAAGTTTATTCTATTTGTAGTGTTGCTGAAACTGATCTGAGACGTTATCTAAAAGAAAATTCAGGCAATATTTTCGAAAAAGAAGTCACACTTCAAATTATGAGAAGATTCATAGGAGTAACTCGTATTTTTTCTATAGAACACGTTAACTCCCACTTCCATGATTCGAATTTGACGAGACTTATTGTCGAGCACTACTTAAGAATTAGACTGTTCAAAAATCCAAAAAAGAAAATACTTTACGATTCGTATCATCAAAGCGGCAGTTATTCAGGAAACAGTTTCAGTTACAAGGCTACTGATATAAATGATTTTAATATTCATTTGTGTTTTTCTTATAAAGTTTTCTCAATAACTTTAAGATGGAATGCATCTACTGTGTAAAACCTGCCAAAATTAAAATGTTCTTATGTTTTTCGTATTGCAGCTTACGTTATGCATGCAGTGAGGCGCGATGCACCATTATTCGACGATTATAAAAAACGAATTAGTTAAAACAAACTGAATAATGCATACTGAATTCACCAATCGTTCGTCGAACAGTCGTGTGTCGGGCATCGGGCGGGTGTGTATATTGAACTTGCATTAGTCATAATTATAACGTCTCTATTCAGTTACAAAGAAAAATATGCTAAAATTACATTTCGATGGCTCATAAAAATGCTTGGCTAGACAGGCAAACACCTTATTCAAGAATGTTTTGAATTTGGCGGACTACACTTCGATAACAGAATTCGAACAAACTTATTTTCACATTTGTATCAGTAATACGTTACGTCGTAACTGTTAGTTTAATATAGTTTCAACTTCCCTACTTTTGGGGAAAAATTTAATGTATTGGGAACATTGTTTTTTCACTTGTGTGCGTTTCGTCTAGCATAAACACAACTTGCTTACGCAAACATAAATTTGTTCTTGCCTCACGTTTGAACGTCCGCTTTGTATGGAACTATCGTTTTAGGTGTTATTATTCTAAGTTGACACCACATTCGCTCGCACAGTCGCTCGTTCCGCGCTCTCGCTTGCACTTTAAATGGAACGCCTAGGTAACGCCGCATGAGTCATGTTTTTTCGTGCGTGCAGCGAGCTTCATCGATTTATAAGACGTTGTCACGTCAAAAATGATAGACATATTTGTACCGGGGAAAAATGCTATGGCTATTGGCTACCCTCTTCCATTACGCCGGCGGCCCGTGTTGGTCTATGATGAAGAGGTACGGTTTATCTACCTGTGAACGAATTCGCTCGGATTGGGATAAACGTTTGCACAATCGTTTAGTACAAGCATTAATAATTTTTTTGGTTAGAAAATTATTTCCATTTCAACTTTCATCTTATCACAGTATGTTTTTAATTTTACTATTTAAAATACATATCTATTATATTAATTTATTATAGCATTGGCTGAAAGACTTACGAGTTATGTATAATCAATTAGTCATCTACAATAGTGTGAAAATTAAATTAAGAAAGAGGTCACTTATATTGTTGTATTGCGTTCAGACTTAAATAATGTTTCTATGTAATATAGCTATTAATAATACTGCTCAGCCGGAATACTGGCGCACGATCTTGGCCCACTGCTGCGGAAAGTTTCTTTGCACGTAGGATAACGTGCGTTGAATTTGTTTTGTCTCTTGCGGAGTGCATTGTGGACAAGCGCCTCGCAGCACAAACGGAGCCAGTGCTGCAAAAATTGTTTATCAATTACCACAAATAATATGACGTAGACACTTTCGAATAATTTACTTAATTTTAAAAACTTTAAATCATATATTAAACCAACAAAACAGAAAGCCGGAGCACTGCGTACATTTCAATTGACGCCGAAACCATGTTCAACTTCTTGACATGTACCCATGCATACATCTTTCTATTATTAAACCGTGTATCCACCAAAAATGTTAACAACAGTTATGTTTTCAACAAGCGTCTCCACCGAGGGAACAAATGTTGGCAACAAGCGTATTCCTTTGATGTTGCCGCCGAAAATGGAAATAAGTTTTGTTGGCAACTGTTGTATTGGCAACAAAACTTTGGTGGAGACGCGGCTTTATAGAGAGAGCCACGGCTCTCTGCCACGGATAGATACCACGGTAGATCAGGGGCTAAGCGTTCGTTGTAAATTTCACAGTATGCGTTCAACCCGGGTTCGATCGCCGTCGACACCAATGAAATTATTAATTGCAACTTTATAGTTGCAATTAATAATTAAAGCACGTGGTAAATCAGTACGTAGTAAATCAGCACATGTGCTGATTTACTACGTGCTGATTTACCACGTGCTCGGCAGTGAAGCAAAATATCGTGTGGAAGTGTGCATGACGGAAAAATAAGAAAAAAAAATTAAAGACATGTGAAATTCGCCAACACGCTTTGGGCAGCGCGGTGGACATTTCCTTACCCTAAAACCCTCTCAGAAATGAGAGGTGGCATGTACGCAGCAGTGGGATGTAAGTATATAGGCTGTAACTTTAACTTTATATAGGTGATTTTAAACAGTGGTAGAGCCACGCGGCGGCTTTTGCTGTCGCACGGGTGGGCCGGCTCGAACCGGGGTGGTACCACGACCTCACAGAAAACCAGCGTGAAGTAGAGGTTTACCTCTGCGCTTCGCTTGGTGAGTGCAGGTGGCCGGAGGTCTTATTCACTAGAAATGAAGCATTCCATCTTAGTCCTCACGGGTGACAACGCACCTGCATTTTGATTCGCAAACGAAGATAGATGTAGATGTCTATGGGCCGCAGCAACCACTTACCATCAGGTGGACTGTGTGCTCGTTTGCCAACCTTATCCTATAAAAAAAAAGTGTAAACAAGGTACGCTGATCAAGATGCTATGCAGTCATTAGGAATGGAAAGGTCGAGAAGTGTAAAATTCAACTGACTTTTAAGACGTTTGCCGATAGGATCGCAAGGTGCTTCTCCAAGTGCGCACTTAAGCTGCCGTTGAATGAACCGCTTGTCGTTGAGCGCCTCTTCTAGTGCTGTATCAGAGACCTGAGGTCGTTCTGTCTGGTTCTGAGCAACACAAACTGCGACCAACGCACACAATACTAGCATATAGTTCATCTGAAATAGAAAATCAGACACATTTGAATATCTTATACTAATACGTGCAATCTGATATATAAAAATATTATTTGTTTGTTCGTATTTTATGCGCTGCCATACCGTTCATCAGATTGCGGTAAAACTTTGTCAACTTATTACTGGCATAGTACAATTAACTTACAGTAGATGGGCGCGTATCGTACCGACAGATTTATTTAAAAGTTAAATATCATTCATTCATCATCATTACAGCCCTTCACAAGTCCACTGCTGAAGATAGGCCTCCCCCAAGGAATGCCACAAAGCACGGTCCTGAGCCACCTGCATCCATCGACTTCCTGCATATCTTACCAGGTCGTCACTCCATCTAGTGGGGGGGACGCCCTACACTTCGCCTGCCGGTACGAGGCTGCCACTCGAGAACCTTCAACTTCAATTAATGTATTATCATTCCTAATTGAACATTATAACTCTTTCAAATGCCACAATTATTTCTTGTGACAGCAACGCGCCGGGTACCAGCTTAGTATTTATATATTTGTTTGTTAGTTCTTATTCATGAAAGCGCCTTTAAAGATTTCGATGAAATTTACAATATGGCGGTTTACGGGGGCGAAAATCGATCTAGTTAGTTCTCATTTGTGGGAAAATTCCGTTTTCTCCGTGTTTTCACGCGCAACACACTTGACTTGTACGCGCAATATGATTGGTAATTTCGCCACATAATATATCATCCTCTCAAAAGACAAACGAGCGAAGCTCACCGGAGTGTGCAAATTCGAATCCTGCTATGAGATCAGATGTTTGAACTCTTATTTTCTTTATAATTTTTATTCCAGCTCACATTGTCCCACAACTGGGTTAAAATAAATTATTGTTATAGAATAATAAAATGTTTTGTTTGCTGAGCTACGTGCATTTTTATGGTACTATGTACTTTTTAAACGACTTCAAAAAGGAGGAGATACTCAATTAGACTATGTTTTTAATGTGTGTTACCTCATAACTTTTTTTCTAGGTGAACCGGTTTTGATGATTTCTTTTTTATTTGAAAGCTGGTGCTTCTCATGTGGTCCCATATGAATTTAATCAAGGTCTGACCAGTAGTTTTTGAGTTATCCTTAACAATTGATATTGAAGTCGGTTGTACAAATTTTTTAAATTTACCATTTCTTAACTGTAAGTTCATGGCTTTTTTTACCACATAAAGAAAGTTCTACTCTAAAGCTCTACCACGTTAGGACTTCAGTGAGATTTTATTTGTTTTTTATATAAGTATAATTGAATTAATACACATACAACTTGATGGTAAGTGGATATTGTGGTTTATGCATTTATCCTAGATAAAATATCAAAAGGCGTAATCACCTCCTGAGGACTAAGATAGAATTCTTCGTTAAAAATAAAAACGGTACATAATGCTGGCAATAAAACATTACGCTGGTATTCTGTAAGCACGGGGCAATACTTGGGTCGAGCCATCCTACTCGTGTTGCAGCGTAGCTCGTATAAATTTCTATTATTAAATATTAATTATAATTATAATCCTAGGTTTTTCTTATTTCTTATCATATCTGCTTTTATGAAGGCGCTTTTATCATACAGGTCCTGCCTTGTTTAGAAATTTGAGATTCTAATAAAATCTTAGATATAAATATTAAGACATTTGTGCTAACATATACCTAGTTTATGGAAATTACATTGAAATGGCGAAATATTATTAAGTTTATCAATATCTTGTAACTTTCTTTCGATAGTGAACTCACTTCACAATCTGTTGTGTTTATCTGAAATTTTAAGTACAAGTTTTGAAATATAATTACTGAATGAATATAACACGGCACTTTCAACGAAAGAAATATCGTTATAATACATTGATTAAAACTAACAAAACGTTAGATTGAAGGTTCCAAACATACGAAACTGCATTAGTGTGCTCGTTTGAAATATTTAAAAACTTTCGCTTTATTTACAAAAAAGAACATTAAAAAAATGGAAAACATCGTGCAAAGGATCCAAACAAGTACTCGTGCAAAAATAAATTTATTGTATCGGCAGTAGATTGACACAAATTTAAAGACAAAAACAATCAACACTTAATTTGCATGCGGTTTGCAAGTTTACCGCATAACGAGTACCGGCTGCATGCTTAATGCTAAAATCGACCTTGCTAGAATTAACATTATCATTTCCCCGCATGAACTATACTACAGTACAAAATACAGTTTAAAAATCTACGTTTATATACGTGTAGTCAAACATATTCGTACACTTTCACATGGAAAGAATTCTTACCATCAGTAAAATATTTCGTCTCCCTTTTTTATAAAAATTAAGAAAAAGGGTGACAAACGCGCATACAGTCCAACTTATGGTTAAGTGGATACTGTGCTGTGGCCCATAGACATCTATATCTACACTGGATTAAGAGTGTAAATATAAATGCAGATGCCGCATCTGCATGATGCATTATCACGCCCGAGTACTAAGATTGTATTTTATATATTTAACTTATTTTTAACTATCGTCTCGACGTTTCGTATAGACCCTCCTCCTCCCCCGTAACCATGGGTGCTGCAAAGCACTCGAAACGTTGGAAGTTAAAAATAAGTTAAATGAGCCAAACCATCTTACTACTCAGAGGTTAACGCATATGTACCGACTACCTACACTAACCAAGCGAAACGCAGAAGTAAAGCTGAGCAAAAACTTTACGCTGGTATTCTGTGAGGTCGTGGACCTCCCCGGTTCGAGCCGGCCCATCCACTGGCTCTACCACTGGTAAAAACTGTTAAAAACTTCTAACCCCGGGTTGCTGCAGATTTAGTAGTGGGTCGCACGAAAGGGGATAGTCCTAAATTAAATAAAAATTAACCAGTAGTTACTTAATTTATTTAATTTTACAATACGTTTGTTTCCCAACTAACTACATCTATACACTATACTGTATAAATTAATTTGAAGTGTCTGTTTGTAATATCAAAATGTACCTATCAAAGCTTACTTATTTTAGACACAGGCTGATATTTCTGTTCTACCCAAGGTTAGCTGGTAGAGAATGCCATATAGCATTAAGCTCGCCTTTTGTACAAATATTTGGTGCAAAAAAGAATAAATAAATAAAATATTTGCAATTGCAAGCTATTTAGACATGTATAACAATTTTTTTTTAATTTCGATAAATGGGTGAACCGCTTGAGATGAAACTTCACGAATAGATGGAGAGCAATATCAAAAGTGATCTAGAATATATATTTTAACCGACTTCAAAAAATGAGAAGGTACTCAATTCGACTGTTTTGTTTTATGTGTTTTATGTACCTCATAACTTTTTTCTAGGTGAACCGATTTGGATGATTATTTTTTTGTTTGAAATCTGGTACTTCTCATGTGGTCCCATATAATTCAAAATTGTACAAGATCTGACCAGTAGTTTTTGAGTTATCCTTAATAATTAGTTAATTGACTTCGACTACATTGATGATGTTCTCATTTAATTTATATTGAAGTCAGTTGTACAAAATTTTTAATTTTACCACTTGTATCCGATAAACTTGGAGATTTAAAAAAACAAGAATTTGAGAAAACCAATGATCTTTGATTATTTTTAACTAAATAACGTCACATAAATAGATAGTACCGAAGCAAAACGGGCGGGTCGCGAGTATACAATAATGTTTGGTAGTAATTATTACAATCACGTCAGTATTACTCTGCCATCGTTAGTATTAATTGACCCTTGTAAGTAGTATTAAGTATTTGTATCACTATGCATACTGTATATAGAGCCGACGGCCAATATATGAATGAATGAATGAATGAAATGAAACAAAAATAAACAAATTACGTAACAAAAGACAGGTTAAATGTACAATTTGGCGGCCTTATCGCTACATAGCGATCTCTTCCAGGCAACCAAGGGTGTAAAGGAATAAACAATGAATACTAGGCAGGTGGTGCAATATAATTATACAAAATATAATATCAATACATGCGATATATAGACAATAAATGCAATAAAATAACATATACATAACTAACACATGAAATGATATAAATTACTAATACATAATAAAAGATAAAGTAAAGCATATAATATATACATAAACATACATATATAGGAGTATATAAACAAACTTACATATCTACCCAAAATACATAAATAAATTACAAATTTCCTCAAACAATAATATAAAGCTGATAAATACAATAAATACATAATTACATAATTTATACTAACGGTCTCCGAACGATTGAGACAAGTAATGTTGTTTAAGTAATCGCTTAAAGATTACAATAGATTGTGCTTTACGTATACACAAAGGTAGGGCATTCCAGAGCTTAATAGAATCGACAGTGAAAGATTTATTAAAAAACGATGTTTTGTGAGTTGGTACCCTTAAAACGAATTTTCTAGAAGAGCGTAGAAGTTCCCCCGGAAGCCCCACAAAATTAAACTTCTCTTTTAGATAGGGAGGAGCAGAAGGATGAAATAATACACAGTACAGAATAGAAAGAATATGCATGTTCCGGCGAAGTCGGATAGGTAACCACTTGAGACGTGAGCGAAATTGGGAAATATGGTCATATTTGCGCAATCCAAATATGAACCGAATGCTAGTATTTTGAAGTCTCTCAAGCTTATTTAGCTGGTCCTCAGTTATGTCTACATAGCTTGCGTCAGCATAGTCGAGGATCGGAAGGAGAAGAGACTGTGCGAGCATAATTTTTGTAGGAATGGGAAGAAATGATCGAAGGCGACGCAGTGAACAAAGAGCGACAAAGGTTTTCTTACTTACCTCATTCAGTTGGCATATGCACTGGTATAGACAATAATATTTTACCATCGTCCTGTGTTAAGCATTGAACTCACACCAGACCCAGTTTCTTAAAATTTTAGTTCGGTTTCTCAAATTGCTATACCTTAGTCTTTTTGTAGTTAAAATATTTTCTCTTAACGCTAAAGAACCACAATCTACAGGCCTATTTGTCTGGTCTATTATTACTCATAAAAATAATATTATATTTGCAATCAACAAGGTCACAAAAGTTCCTCAAAAGCGCTACGTGATACGAATACGAATGTTACCGAGTAAACACAATTATTATGATCTTTCCTTATTTTGAAGGACTTTTATTTCGAAACTATATTCTATAGAATTTAATCACAGTGAATGCGTTAAAGTTATTTCATACTGTTAAGTAAGCAGCAATTTTATCATTATTAAAATAAAGGTATGAAATCAAAAGCTACTATTTGTACTCACGGTTTATAAGAACCGATAACCGGTAGTTAAGAAATATTCGAGAATGACCGACTTGTACCAGAAAGCAAAGTATAAGGTGGCCTCCACTAGATATAGAGTGACCAGTGCACCAGACATGCAGGAAGTCGATGGATGCAGGAGGTTCAGGTCCGTGTTTTACGAGGCCTATGTTCAGCAGTGGACTTGTGAAGGGACTTATGGGCATTATTTATAAGGAATTATGATATGCTGATGATGATGATATCTATAAGCTTTATGATCAATGGGATGAAATACCTACTCGATGTTTACAATGATATTGCGACATGGTATTGAAAACAAAACGTCTACTTTTAACTGAGCATCTTTACTATTTTATACCGAGTTCAAAAAGGAGGAGGTACTCAATTTGACTGTATGTCTTTTTTATGTAATTGTTACCTCATAACTTTTTTCTGGTTGAACCAATTTCGATGATTCTTTTTTTATTTGTAAGCTGGTGCATCTCATGTGGTCCCATATAAATTTGATCAATGTGTGGCCAATAAGTTTTTTGAAGTCGGTTGCACAAAATTTTTAAATCTTAATTGGGATTTACTATGCGAGCCGTAGGGGCTGAGGCTATTGAGCTATTTGCTATAGCGGGCGGGGGCTGTTTTCCTTTCTCTCCTACCCTAACTTTTCTCTAATAAGAGAAATAAAGGGTAGACCTCACCTTTTTTAATTGAGTTGTATCATAAAAATAATAAAAATATAAAACACTAGCTTTTGCTCGCGGCTTCGCTCTAATAACATCTCAGATAAGAGAGAAAACTTTGCGGCGTTATATTTTGTGGGTGGAGTACGTTAAAATCGCTAATAGAAAATAGGAACTTTTATTTTATATAGAATAGGGGGCTAACGAGCATGCGGCTCACCTGATGGTAAGTGACTACCGCCGCCCATGAACAACCGCAACACCAGGGGAATTGCAGATGCGTTGCCGACCTTTTAGAAAGGTTTAAGCTCTTTTCTTGAAGGTTCCTAAGTCGTATCGGTCCGGAAAATTCGCTGGTGGTAATTGATTCCACAAGGAAGTCGTGCGAGGGAGAAAACTTCTTCTAAATCGCACAGTGTATATATATATATATATATATATAAAAAGTACGTGTCACGTTGTTTGTCCGCGATGGACTCCTAAACTACTGAACTGATTTCAATGAAATTTTTGGTCATTGTGCAGTTTGGTCCAACTTAAAAGATAGGGTAGCTTACATCTCAATTTATAGTCGCAATACAATATTATTTTATTGAAAATTATTTCTCTATTATTTGAGTCACAATTACCTGTTAGCTTCAAACGATTCGTCAGATGACGATATCTGTTGACTGGATTGAGTAAATATTTAATAGATGGCGCTATGTTAAAAATACAAACGTTTAATATAAGCTACAATTTAGTAGTATAACGACCACGTGTTGCTGTAAGTATTCAACAGATAGAACCGATTTCAAAAAAATTTTGCAGACTGTGTGCAGTTTGGTTCAACTTGAGAGATAGGATAGTTTTTTATCCCGATAAGAGACCCTCAATTTTTTTATTGCTAATTTCAGGAGTTTTTTTGGGAAAGCAAATGGTCGTTCGGAAAGGGCAGAATAACGTCTGCCTGGTGAGCTAGTATATATATATATATATATATAATACACCTTGAATTTAATTTCTGAAAATTAAGAGACCGTGGACTATGAGCCAAATGTTAACCTCAAGGAGTCAATGTAATTTTATTTGGAGTTGGCTTCAAATTTCAATGACCTATAGTGACCGTTTAAATAAGGTTACCGTGCGGTCTTTAATGTTAAACACATTTAAAATATTATTTTTTTCATATTTTTTAAACTTACACCCTCTGTAAGAAATGCCTCTGTATCATGAAGTGATTTAATGTAAATAAAATTACGCATTGATAAACTTATAACCGGTTTTTTTTAATTCTCCGACACTTCTAGTAACAAGCAAAACAAATATTTAATAAATTTAAAAAGTTTTTTTTTAATATCATACATTTAAAAAGTTTATAGTAGTATTATGTTAATAAATTTGTAATATCAAGAAAGGCACATAATATATAAAAATGCCGCCATTGTCAGTTCAAATTATTTTTGTCTTTGGGATGAATAGGTTATGAATACGTTATCTACATTATTTTCCATTCATTGTGTTAGCCAGCGGCTATAATTATTAAAATGTGGTCGAAGACAATTGTCCAATTGTGAAACTCGTTAAAATATATCTTAACACGAATAACAAGTAATTTGACAATAGTGTACGTAAAGTGGTATACGCAATTGTATTCGACAATTTTGTGTATAAGCTTGTGAGATTTGACCAGTGTATGGATTACTACGACCTCAGACACACTGTTATTTTTGACATTACATCTAAACCTACATTGTAAATAACTATACTATTGTATGTTAACAAAACGTTAATAAATTATATACTATGTCAAAAGAAATTTATACTCGTAGCTTATATCCGTCCTACTACTAAGTACGTTCCTCCCTTCCTTTCTATGAAGTTTCCGGAGCAGTTATAAAAATAAAAAAATTATAATAATGATAACAACGCATGAGTGCGTCTTTTATACTAGAATTATTTTGTGCGTGCAGTTTGGGTTATAAATCATCGGAGTATTTCACTCTCTCTCCCACATCTATGTATTAAAAATAACTATAAGTACCTACAAATGTTTGGAATGTAACAAGTTATATTAAAATAAATATAATAACTTTCAAATTAAAATTTGTTGTAATCGATAATGGCGTTGCGTCCACGCCATGCTCACCGCCCTAGCCGGGCTGAGGCCGAGCTATGATTTATGATCCCAACTGCACGCACAAAATAATTTTACTATAGTTGGCTCCTATACCAACGGCTAACGGCACTAAAATACATAAAATGTTACTGGGAACTTCCTGGCAGGGCGTGATAGTCAAAATGCTACAAATTTGACCCCCCAATCTTGTACAGATAACCGGAAGTGAGCTGGACAGCCATCATGCTGATAAATCAAATTATATTTTGATTTCTTCTGGAACATCTACTAATACAATTTTCAAATGTAAATCTTCTTTTCGAAAATAAACAATTTTCGTAAATTTCCCCGTTTAAATGTTGTGGCATAAAATACGGTCCCATAAGTTTGTCATTTAGAATACCCGTCCACACATTCAAAGTAAAAATCTGCGCTGTGACGCTGTTTCTTTAAGCTTTTGCTTTTTTAACATAAAGTGTAAAAAAAAGAAAAAAGAATTTATTAAGACCCATAATTTTTTACTGTGAATACTTTTGTACTTTTTATGGTTGTATTCGCTTGGTTGAAGCTTCAACAAAATAAATAAACTTAAAAGAATGCACACAAAAAAAGGTTTTATTTTTATTTAGACTTTAATACGAAATTCTGGGTGATTATTGAAAATCTTTAAAATCGTCAAGACCTGTACATTTTTGGCCATACATATGGGATGTCAAATTTGTAGAATCTTGTATATGTATATACATAAAACAATGCCTCAGTGCTGTATTCGATGATTGCTTACACATTTTAAACTTCTACTTCTAAGAATATCCGTAGTTTAGTTAATAGATTTTTAATCTAATTAATATTAAATACTTAATTTTTTTAATTAATTTGGGCCTCTTTCGCAGCCAGGGTTTGGAACGCAGGCCAGGGTAAAAAATCGCTTCGCTAGTGATTGTTGCAACTAATGAAGTGATGACACTTTAGCGAAGTCTATTAATGAATAGTTTGATTTCTAGTCACGTTCACGACGTGGAAAAACATACCTGTTTTATAACCCAGTTGCCTTGTATCATAACTTAAACCCATTGTATATTATGATACAAAAATGAATTCTTTTATAATAGATGAAATACAACAACTATGTCTAAGATATATTATGAGAATGATTATACTGTGTGGATTTCAGAGTAACCCGAGGATTTTTTTAAATGAAATGCAGTTTTTTATTTTAATCGTATTGGACAGCAGGCAAATATATATTAATTTACATCAGCTTTTTTTTTATAGGATAAGGGTGACAAACGAGCACACAGTCCACCTGATGGTAAGTGGTTGCTGCGGCCCATAGACATCTACATCTATCCTCGTTTGCGAATCAAAATGCAGATGCGTTGTCACCCGTGAGGACTAAGATGGAATGCCTCATTTCCAGTAAAAAGGGCCTCCCGCCACCTGCACTCACCGAGCGAAACGCAGAGGTAAACCTCTACTTCACGCTGGTATTCTGTGAGGTCGTGGTACCACCCCGGTTCGAGCCGGCCCATCCGTGCGACAGCAAAAGTTGCCGCGTGGCTCTACCACTGTTTTAAACATGTGAATGAAAAATGCAAATAACCGCCACAACATGAGAGGTCCACGTCTAACGGTGGACTTTTACAGACTTTTTGGATGTAGGAGGACGCACCTTGCTAATTAACCAATGACGTGGTTCTGACTAAAAAATGTCAGGTAATTACCGTTCCAAAGTCGTGTAGTACCGTTTACCGTCGTAAAGTCGTTCGATTCGAATGTTGATAATTATCACGACTTTGACTTTCGGTGCGCTCCAAACTCTATAAGTGTGACTATGGTGAGCTGGTGAATCCCAACTGATCTCCGTTATAATGCAATACAATACGCTTTATTGCGCACTAAGAAAAGATTGAAGGAATAAAAATCAATTTCTGCCTGTTAGTCTCGCAAAAACTCGAAAATGGCTGGACCGATTTTGATGAAGTTATTTATGTGTGTTTGAGTGGGTCCCTGAATGGATTAGATTCAAAATTAGACCCCGTAAGTAACGCTCTTGTCGAGATTCAGAAATCACCCTGCGAAACCGGGGCCGATTGTTAATAATTATATAATTATGAGCAATATCTTATAATTCTGCAAGCCTGTTCGCATTCATTCATTCATCATTCATTACAGCCTTTCATAAGTCCACTGCTGAACATAGGCCTCCCCCAAGGAATGCCACAAAGCACGGTCCTGAGCCACCTGCATCCATCGACTTCCTGCATGTCTTACCAGGTCGTCACTCCAACTTGGTGGCGGACGCCCTACACTTCGCCTACCGGTCCGAGGCTGCCACTCAAGAACCTTTCTTCCCCATCGGTTGTCGGTTCTTCGAGCTATATGGCCGGCCCACTGCCACTTCAGCTTACTAATCCGTTGGGCTATGTCGGTTACTCTGGTTCTACTGCGGATATCCTCATTCCTAAGTTTATCACACAGAGAAACTCCGAGCATAGCCCTCTCCATAGCTCGCTGAGCGACCTTGAGCTTCCTCATACGGCCAGCAGTGAAGGACCACGTCTCAGATCCGTAAGTCATCACTGGCAACACGCACTGGTTGTACAATTTCGTTTTAAGGTTTTGAGGTATGTCTGACGAGAAGATGTGTCGTAGCTTCCCGAACGCTGCCCAGCCGAGTTGAATCCGTCGATTGACCTCTCGGTGGAAGTTGGACTTACCTAGTCGGACCATTTGCTCGTCAACAACTTCGAGCTTAGTGTTCCCAACAACTACCGGTATAGGTGTGACATGGACATTAAACATAATCTTTGTTTTGTCCATGTTCATCTTAAGACCTATCCGTTGGGAGACACTAGTGAGGTCATTGAGCATAGTGCTTAGATCCTCCAGCGATTCTGCCATAAGGACTATATCGTTGGCAATTTGAAGGTGAGTGATGTACTCACCATTGATGTTAATACCGTTTCCTTTCTAGTCCAGAAGCTTGAAAACGTCTTCCGATGCAGCGGTGAAGAGTTTCGGGGATATAACGTCACCCTGTCTCACACCTCTCTGCAATTGGATAGGTTTCGTACTCTGGTTCTGTACTCGGATAGCCATCGTAGCCCTACTGTACAAGCACTTCAGCACTTCGATATACCGACAGTCAACTTGGCACCGCTGAAGGGACTGCAACACCGACCAAATTTCGACGGAATTAAAGGATTTCTCATAGTCGACATACACCAGGCATAGTGACAAATTGTACTCCTCGGACTTCTGTACAACATGCCGAAGGGTATGTATGTGGTCTATGGTGCTAAAGCCCTTTCGGAAACCGGCTTGTTCGGGAGGCTGGAAGTCGTCAAGTCTGCGCGCGAGACGATTCGTAATACTCTCGAAAACAACACGTAGACGCGGCTCAGAAGGGAAATCGGTCTGTAGTTCTTCAAGAGAGCGTTGCCTGTTCCCGCTTTCATGCAAATGTATCCAGCGTTGGCCCAAATGGCTGATAACGACGAAAACAAGAAGAATGTATAACAATTAATCTCAAGTACTTTAAACAAAATCACACATGGCATTGTTAAATTGAAGTAAACCTTTATAAACTAATTGGTTAAAACATTTTGAACAGAAAATCCGAAAGTGGACACAACTTTAACCCGCCTTAACCGCAACTTACACATATAATTTTCCCCCGCACTTCTATGGTAGATACTTCTCAAATAAGTTTCGAGGTTTTGAGGCTGCGTGAATCGTGCAGTCTGTGGACATGCTTAGGATCGACTCGGCCATTACATCAGATATGATAAACTACGAATACACGCAAAAGAACGACGATTATTTACTTCTAGGGGTGATTAGCGAGGTTATTGAAATAAAAAAGACATCCAAATTTCAATAGAGGATAAGGCTAAGTGTAACCATCTTTATATCTTTGATGATGAGGTTTCATAATGATACAATTAAATTCAAAGCCGAGCATACCACTGCTTCAGACGTTATGATATTTGAACTCGTTTTGCCTAGATCAATCAATCATCTAAGATATCTAACTCTATATGTCCGCGAGTATATCCTACATAATGGCGACCAAATTGCGAAAGCTGCAACTATTACAACTTATAATCTACAACTATTATATTATAGATGATTAAAACTTATTAATCTACAACTTTTGATTAAGTTAGTTAGAATTTTATTTATAGAATAATCGTGACAAACGAGTACACAGTCTACCTGATGGTAAGGGGATGCTGTGGCCCATAGAAATCTACATTTATCCTCAATTAAGAATCAAAGTGCAGATGCGTTGTCACCCTTGAGGACTGAGATGGAATGGCTCGTTTCCAGTAAAATGGACTAAGGGCGAATGCCTCTGTTGGAACATGTATTTTTTGGCACTTTAATATTACGTCTTGAAGAGTCGATAACTTCTAAATGTACTTATAAACTGTAGTAACACAGTGATTGCCAATTTTCCTAACAATCGACAGAACAACTTTACTAAGGGAGAGGCCCACGTGCAGCTATAGAATGATTACGGGACGACGAAGAAGTAGAAGATAAACATAAACAGTTTTACAAATCATCCAGGGTATAAACAGTTTTTCATATCAGCCTTAATGCCCTGTGGCATTTTCTTCCCATCCGTCCTTTATATCTCTTATTATAAGGTGTATAATAAAGTTTAAATAAATAAATAAGTAAACAGTTATGGTACAAGAAAGAATACGCCATTTAAACTTTAATTAACTCACTTGGTAGAGCCACGCTGCAGCTATATTATCACGAATGGGTCGGCTCGACCGGGGAAGGACCACCCTCTCACAGAATATCAGTGTAAAATAGCAGCTTAATGCTGTTATATTTCGTTTGGCGAGTGTTTTACTGTTAACGAGGCATTCTATCTTAGTCCTCAGGGGTGACAACGAGGACAATCGAGGATAGAGTGTAACTATGGACCACATCATCCACTTACCTTTAGGTGGGCTGTATGCTCGTTTATCATGCTTAATTCTATACATAAGATAGGTGAATGATATGGGAATGCAACAATTATGCAAAGGAAAAATTATAAAAAACTTATTTAGCATTGTTACATTTAATTCTCACGCTCGGTTAGAAAATGAATGTTTATAATGTAACCGGAACAAAAACATAAGTCACATAATAAGATATAAATTATCAAGGAGCGTGAAACGGAACCTACTTTCCTCATTGTGTCTGCAAACTCGTTTCTCAGAAATCGTTGAATCGTTGGAAGACAAAACAAAAAACGAACTGCGTAATGAATTCCTATAGTGATATTTACAATAATTCTTTTTCGAAAATATTACTATATGTGCTCTGCCATGTAGCCACCGAATAAATAATAGTACCTATCTTTAGTGTAAACTTCAATAACATTTATAAATACGGCATGTGATAAAAGTCTTTTTAAAGAAATTATAGCAATGGTTTAAACACTGCTAATATTATCGATAATCACATCAAGTAAGACTTGACGACTTCCAGCCTCCCGAACAAGCCGGTTTCCGAAAAGGCTTTAGTAACATGGACCACATACAGGACAGAGGAGTACAATCTGCCACTTTGCCTTGCGTATGTGAACTATGAGAAAGCCTTTGATTCCGTCGAAATTTGGGCGGTGCTGTAGTCCCTTCAGCGATGCCAAGTTGACTGTCGGTATATCGAAGTGCTGAAGTGTTTGTACAGTAGAGCTACGATGGCTATCCGAGTACAGAATCAGAGTACGAAACCTATCCAACTGCAGAGAGGTGTAAGACAGGGTGACGTTATATTCCCGAAACTCTTCACCGATGCATTGCAAGACGTTTTCAAGCTACTGGACTGGAAAGGATAAGTTATTAACATCAATGGCGAGTACATCCCACACCTTCGATTTGCCGACGATATAGTCCCTATGACAGAATCGCTGGAGGACCTAAGCACTATGCTCAATGGCCTCAATAGTGTCTCCCAACGGATAGGTATAGATGAACATGGACAAAACAAAAATCATGTTTAACGTCCATGTCACACCTATGCCGGTAGTTATTGGGAACACTAAGCTCGAAGTTGTTGACGAGTATGTTTACCTGGGACAAATAGTCCGACTAGGTAAGTCCTCAGGACCGTGCTTTGTGGCATTCCTTGGGGGACGCCTATGTTCAGCAGTGGACTTATGAAAGGCTGTAATGATGATGATGATGACATCAAGTAAACTTAAAAATATTTTGTTTTAGAAGTGGTGAAATAGCAGAAAAAACATCCACTTGTCAACATCCAACTGTTTCCTATTTCTAGCAGCCAGCCAGCCTATTTCTAGCACAAATGGGTCAGTTGGACCGGGATAGGATCACGCTCACACGGAATACCCGCGTAAAATAGCATCTTGATAATTCTGTGGGTTAGTCTAAAGAAGCGTGGACCCTATATAACTAATAACGAAGCATTTCAGATTACTCTAATGGGATGACAACGCATCTGCACTTTGATTCTTAACCAAGGATAAAAAATATAGGTATCTATGGTCACATGGGCATCCTCTTACCATAAGATGGACTGTGTGCTCTTTTTTCACCTTTATTCTGTAAAAAATTCATTATTTATTGCCGCTAATAAAATAATCCTTTTTTGTAGAGATTTTTAATCTCTCACAAAGCAAGTATGAACGTACGATAATTATTGTAGGCATTGAGATATTATGTCTTTAGTACATAATAGTTCAATGATTGTAGGTACGTAATTTGACTCTAAGGACCTTGTAGTTCCTTGTAAAGTCTAAAGAGCAACGAGCTTGTCGGACCACTTTTAGCCAATAAATATGAGTTGAGATGAAAAATTGTGAAAAACTGATAGAGCCCATCGCCTATAATCAATCAAACCCAATATCCCATTAGTCGTATTTTACGACACGATTAAAACAGTTGGCATATTCTTTTAGAGGCAATGATAAGTCATAAAAAATATTTTTATATTTCTCATTTCATGTTATGACAGTTTTAACTTTTAGTAAAGGCAACCACCCGCGACCGTCTATTTATTATTCTCAGCCGCAACCCCCAGATAGAAGTTGCGAGTTACGACCAACGGAGCGATTTATTATTTTTTGGTTGCGACACACACATTAAAAAACTCTAACCTAAAGAACCTAGACCTAGCGGTCTGTTTACCACCATTACGTAATAAAGTCTATCTACGTTTTTATCCGTGAGCTAGCGATCCGCCCCGGCTTGCAACGGTTGATTTCTGGATCTCCACAACAACGCCACCTACCGGGTCCAATCGTGAATCTAAACCATTCTTAAATCAACTTAGTCACGCACAAAAAATTTCATCAAAATCGGTCCAGCCGTTTAGAAGTTCAGTCACACACTGACAGAGGAATTTTATAATATACATAGATAATATGCATGTATTATACATATAAATCTTTATCTTAAATCATTCTGTCTATTAATGAAAATCACATCAAAATACGTTGCGAAGTTTAAAAGATTCAAGCGTACAGACGGCGGGAAGCAACTTTGTTTTATACCATGTAGAGATAGAGATTGCTATTCATATTCGATATAATTTTTTTTTATAGGATAGGGTGGCAAACGAGCACACAGTCCACCTGATGGTAAGTGGTTGCTGTGGCCCATAGACATCTACATTTATTCTCGTTTGCGAATCAAAATACAGATGCGTTGTCAGCCGTGAGGACTAAAATGGAATGCGTCTTTTGCAGTACAAAGGGTATCCGGTTCTCTACACTCACCATACGATACACAGCAGTGTTAAGCTGCTATTTGACGCTGGTATTCTGTGACAGCGTGGTCCTTCTCCGGTCGAGCTGACCCATTCGTGCTACAACTATACTACTAATATAGCTGCAGCATGGCTCTACCACGTATAATAATATATGAAGGTAACAATAGAACAATTTCAATTGAGCACATGGTTAATATGTTGTAACGGGATTTCAAGTAAAATATTATATATCTCTCGCATTTGCTAAATTTACAAATAGCGGTACAAAAATATTTGCGGCGGGTCTTATCGTAAAATATATTTAAATTTTTTATCTGAAAGTTAATGTAATGGGTTTGATATTTAGAAAGTACAAATTTCAACATATTTATATTTAATCATCGTTATGATTCATAGGGCGCATAATATTAACTTACACTTTAACATTTTGAAGCTTGTGTTCTGAGAGTAAGAAATAACAAACTTGCCGAGTTTAAACTTGAAATTTGAATTTGAAGTAATTAACCTACATATTTAAATACTGGCCAAAAAGTACAACTCTTATTTTTAAAAATATGTCTGAGTATGTGTATCGGTTTATGCGTGACTGTTTCTGAACACTGACCATAGATTCCGACTCTATCTCAGGACTCTACTGTTTCTCAAAGTGTGTTCTCAAAAGATACCTGAGTGTGGGTACCAGTAGCACGTTCATAAGCCGGACAACATTCTTGAAAACGAATTACATTATCATCTATAATCCGATATTAAGTAACACTTATTTGTGTAATACCTGATTATGTTTATATATTAAATTGTTTTTGCGTCTTTATTAACCACAAAAATAGAATTTACAATTCACACATTCGGATGGGGACAAAACGAAACAGACTGTGTTAGTAATTAAGAACACAGTCTGTTTCATTTAATATATTATGCTGTTATAATTTAATATATATTTATTCAATAAAATATTTAATGATCTTACTATTCGAATTTGCAAACAATTTTTTTTATAGTAGAGGGAGCAAATGAGCATGCGGCTCACCTGATGGTAAGTGACTACCGCCGCCCGTGAACAACTGCAACACCAGGGGAACCAGGGGAATGGCAGATGCGTTGCCGGCCTTTTAAAAAGGAGTAAGCTCTTTTCTTGAACTTCCCTAAGCCGTATCGGTCCGGAAAATTCGCTAGTGGTAATCGATTCCACGGGGAAGTTGTGCGAGGAAGAAAACATCTTCTAAATCGCACAGTGGTGGACCGCCAATCATCCAGATGGTATGGATGGTATCAGGAGTTCTGCCGCGATGTGCGTTTGTGAAATTTGGCGGCTGGGATTAATCCAAACAATTACTCAGAGCACTCCCCGTGGTAAATGCGAAAGAAAATGCAAAGGGATGCACATCTCTACGCAGCGCCAATGAATCGAACCAATCGGGAAGGACTCGGTCGTCGACCATTCGAGCCGCTCTGCGCTGGATGCGGTCAAGTGGAAGGAGCTGGCACTGGGGAGCCCCAGCCCAGAGATGGGAACAGTATTCCATGTGAGTCCGAACCTACGCCTTGTAAAGTTGCAGGCGTTGTACCGGCATGAAATACTGTCCCGCTCTGCTGAGTACGACAAGTTTTTAGAGGCCAATTTGGCCTTCTGTTTCAAATGACCACAAAACTGCACGTCACTCGATATGTTGACGCCGAGGATTCCGATACTGTCTGAGGGGAGTGCCTTGAAACTGAAGAATTACGACATAGGGGTTCTTTTTAGCGGTAAACGCGTAAACTTGTGTCTTCTGAGGATTAAACTGGACTATATTTAGTCGCCCCCAATCCTAGACTTTATTTAGCAAAGACTCGACTTCAGACACAAGTTTGTTCCGGTACTCGGCGACGTTTTCCCGAGAAATACTGGCACGGCCGGTGTATAGAACATCACCAGTGCTGTCATCCGCATAGCAATGAATGTTACTGGTTTACAACATATCATTGATATGCAGAAGAAACAGCGTTGGTGATAGCACGCAGCCTTGTGGAACACCATCGTTAATGGGCTTGTAGTCGATGCATGCACCGTCTACAACAACCTTGATGCTTCGATCTGCAAGAAAGCTGGTGATCCAATTGCACAATTTCTCGGGAAGCCCAAAGGAAGGGAGCTTCGAAAGAAGCGCTTTGTGCCAAACCCGATCGAAGGCCTTCGCAATGTCCGAACTAACGGCCAATGCCGCCCTCTTGGACTCTACTGCCTCCGCTCATCTATGAGTCAGGTAGACCAGAAGACTTTGTGAATGCATTATTAGATTCTGTATCTATGCATGAGGTACCGCAGCTAAACCCTATTTGATCACTGTAGAACGTGTACATCGTACAGTACTAAAAGTGTTATTCTCCTTACCCTACAGGCACAGGCAACAGATGTCTATGATAAAGCCAACGTTCGTAGTGTTGAAAAATTATTTGTTTATGAAAGTCTACGAAGATATCACAAAAAATTTTTCCTTTCCTCCTAAATCATATGCAAGGCTTGACCGTTGTTTTATTCCCAAAGTAAAAACAAGATTCGCCTAGAAGCAGTTTGATGTTATTGTTCCACACCCATATAACAAACTTAATAAAAAAATATAAAATATGTTATTATACATATATTTATACAACAATAATGTTATTAAGAAGCTTATATTGTAATGGCTTAAAAAACTTGATTATGAAGATGTAGAAAAAATGTATGGGAGAAGCCACTGCCTCCTGAAACACAGTTTTACACTAGTTTGTATAGGCTCAATGAAACATTTAATATTTTTATGTCAAAATAAAGTTTTTTTATTTCTTTTTTTTTGTATTTGTAAACTATGACAATAAACGTTGATTTACTTTATACGTTATACGTGGTAGAGCCTTGCTCCAGCTACATATATTAGTAGTATAGTTGTAGCACGAATGGGTCGGCTCGACCAGGGAAGGACCACGCTCTCACAGAATACTAGCGTAAAATGGCAGCTTGATACTGCTGTGTTATGTATGGTGAGTGTAGAGAATCGAAGACCTATTTTACTGGAAAAGAGGCACGGATGAGGACGCATCTGCATTTTGATTCTTTATTGAGGATAAGATGTCTATGGGTCAACCACTTACTATCAGGTGAACTGTGTGCTCGTTTGTCACCCCATGCTATAAAAAAAACATTCTTTGGTGATGAAGAAAGTAATTGCAAATACCTACCGACATTTTATCACTTGAAGGTTAGTGGATACTGTAACCCATAGACACTCACATCTTTCCGCGATTAGAATCAAAATGTAATTGAGCTTTGTCATGCCTGAAGTCTAAGATAGAACGTTCCATTACCAGTAAAAGGAATCTCCAGTTCTCTTTAGTTCACGCACACCATACGAAACACCGAAGCAAAAATGGTATTTTACGCTGGTATTCTGTGAGACCGTAGTCGTAACCCGGTCGAGCCGAACCTTTCATAGTGCAACCATAATATAGCTGCAGCATGGCTCTATTACGTGTCTGTCACATCACAGACATCGAATCTTTTTATTTATACAATCAACCACTGTTAAGAACAGGTACATGCTGCGTACTGTCCTTTTATTTAACATTCTGTGGTGCGTAAGAAAAGACAGCGCAATTATCGTTTTAAATTTGTAGAACGTGTTGTTTCATTGGGATTGGGATTGAAAATAATACATTCCTTAAAGTTGAATGGTATATAATGTTCAAATAAATTTGTTAATATGCCAATAACCTTCGCGCAAGTGCAAGCAATATGTTGACAAAATTTTACCGCAATCTGATGAACGGTATGGTATCGCATAAAATACGAACAAACAAACATTAATTTTTATATATTAAGATAGTGTAAACTAAAATCTTTTCGGAATACTTTCAACTGTACAACAAAGGCTTACAGCTGGACGTGTATGGCTTTTCTAGAATTCAATATCATGCAGGACAGGCCTGTTGGCTTACGCAAAGCCAACACGCCTCTCCATCGCCTGTGTGTAAGTTTTGAGTTCGACATATTCGAAGCGATTTTCTGCCGTATAGAATTAGTATACCACAAACGGAATTCGTCATTTGTTAAAATAGTTCGGCACCGTATTAACACTTCGAGATGCTTCAAAATTAAAGAAAATATTTAGAATTAAAATATTATAAAGCTGCTTTATATTATTTAAATTAACGCATAGAACATTTTTAAAAGCACAATTATATGAATGTGAATAAAAAAATAAAAAAGTTAACACAAAGACTAACTTGTTTTAGGGTCTAGTCAACCTTGAATTATTACTGCAAGCAATTAACTGCGAAGCAAAGCAAAGGGGCATGGCCGTGTACTTGTAAATTAATACAAATGTTTAAATAAATTTATACAATTATCATAAAAATCATACATGATCTATGATTGATAAGTAATTAGGTACTATAATTATCTTATTATTATGTCTATGGCATTGCGTTATCTATTTTTTGAAAGGTTTTATATATTGGAAAGCATTACTAAATTGTAAATATTTTTAATTATTACAAAGTTAACATTAACATGTTATTAGTTAACATGTTCACCATGTTAAAACGTAATTAAATTACTGTACAGAATAAAATGGCTCGGTCCTTGCTTTGGAGATCGCTTAAAAAACTACATGGCACTCAATGATATTAAATATAAAAAAGAGGCTTTATAATATCATTGATGGCCCTAGCACATGTTGAACATACATGTTAATTAAAGCGTTCATCCATGTTAGATATATATATATATATATATATATATGCAAATTTTTTTTTGCTAAAATTATAAATTAATTTTCGTACACAAGTATTAATTAAAAAAATACACACAAGTTTCTATTACATAATAAAAATAATAAAACTAAATAAGTCGTTTAATGTGTTTTCAGACGTTTTAAACTGTTAAAAAATAAGAAAAAAACTATCATAACATAAGTGTAAAGCGCTATCAAATCGCACTATTTCAAAAGATTTGTAGGTGCCAAATTGTACCAATAGAGTATAACAATCGAGGAAGAAATAGATGAAGTAAATTTTATTGATAATAATGATAGAAGGTAAAAATAGCAAGGAAACGAAGCCATCGATCTTGCCACGAGGAGTAAGACTGAATGATAATTTTATTTTAATATTTATTGTTATAAATATTGTTTAAAATTGCTTTAGATAAATTAAAAATTTGTACTTAATGCATATTTTAAACAAAAGGAAAATATAGTATTAATATCGGCACAAGCTAACCTGCATCCTGATGTGTTACGACAGTTTCTCTCGGAGACACTTTTACTTGCAACCGCAACTTAACTAGGTATAACAAAACCGGATCTCCGTATTATAATTTCTTAAATGTAACGCCGTGTTCGCGATAGTCAGACAAACTTGCGAATGTTAAGCGAGTGGAGGTGCCGTAACCTCTTACTTAACTTCCCTCTCTCTATATTTCAACTTGCATATAATTTATGCTTGTAACGATGTTCAACGTAACTGTGCGTCATTTGGCCGTTACGTGAAACGTAATGGCGAGTGGATTGAATAAAATTAAATATGGATTGTAAATAATATTAATATATTCAAATGAGGTGGTGATGATCGTATGGGTGCTGGTTCTCCCTCTCTCTCAAAGGCTAAGTTTAAGTATAACCATTCAGCGAGAAATAAGCAGCCTACGTTCTTGGCCCTATAAGGCTGGGAGGTTTTTTACTATTATAATAAATATTAAAATTGATAATACAATATATCATCATCATTATAGTTCACAGGTCCACTGCTGCACATTGGCCACCCCTCCCCCATAGCACGGTCCTGAGCATTCATGGATGCAAGTGATCCATCGACTTTCGACTCTCTGCGTGTATCAACATTTAGTTGGTTGTTGCACTACAACTCGCAATACGAAATTACGAAGTCACCAATCTAGTACTTTGCTTCGCCATCGGTTGTCAGTTCTTCGAAGCATATGGCCGGCGATATAATTACCTATTTAAAGTGTGCAGGACTACTGTAGTACATATTTACTGTTGCGTAGTTTGAAAGATCTAAGTGTACAGAGAGAGACGGCGGGAAGCGACTTTGTTTTATACTGTGTAGAGATCATAACGGCATAAGGCGTCCAAATCTGTTCGTAGGATGGTCGTAGGTAGGTCTTTACAAGCAGCACAGACAATTTATAATTAGCACTTTACCAGTCTGGTATCGCGATCGACAATCCGCCTGATCATCGCGACATTTAAAAAAAATCTCCTCTAAACCCCAAGAAGCTCACAGACTTTCCCCATAGAATTCTAAGTCTATGGAGAGGCCTATGTCTAGCTGTGGACTTTTACGAGCGATGATTTATTTGCGTTTACTGGCAAGATGGAACAGCAAATAATCCCTTTCCCATATAAAATAAATTAAATTAGTTTTATTGAGCACTTTCTTAAAAAATATATTTACAAGTGTCATTACAGATACCGTTACCGCCTATTAAAGTCTACTGCTGAAAACAGGCCTCCCCCATAGAATGTCTCAAAGGGGGACATTAGCTGCGCAAGCGGGTTGGCATCCGCAGTTTTTTTTTATTTTTAGTCGTTTTTAAGAAGACGCTGCTGCTCATCTCTTGATTTATTTCCTTCTGTCGCCTTTTACGATACCCACGGAATGATATGGAGTAGTGGAGGGATATTCATTCTTCCACCGTCACTACTCGGTGTCATTGCATATGACGTAAACAAATATAGTGATATTATTTCTTCGACTGTGTTTTTTTTTACCTCATAACTTTTTACTGGGTGAACCGATTTCTATGATTCTTTTTTTATTTGAAAGCTATTGCTTCACATGTGGCCCTAATTTGATCAAGGTATGGACCAATAGTTTTTGAGTTATTCTTAATAATTTATATTGAAGTCGGTTGTACAAAATGTTTATACATCTTTAGTCGTGCGTCATGACAATGGCGTAAGTGAATCCATTTTGTACCATAGGTGTAGTATATATTTTCTAAAATATTAGTGGCATCTTACATCTTTTTTTACTAATAAAATCCCGTGCTTAACTACTATCCCATCTGATGGTGGTATAAGTCCAACCAAGGATGGCAAAGCATACTGTTTTATCTTAGTAAAAGCCTATTCACCCTTGCCTTGAAGATACCCACATTGTAATGGGATGACAAGATAGATGCTGGTAATTTGTTCCATTTCTTTTCTGTGCGCATTACGAAAGACGAAGCCAACCGCTTGATTCGACTGCGTGGTATGTCGACGAAAAAGGGGTGGCGAAATTTGATGAAGGAATTGAGAGAAAATCCTTTAAAACACAAAAAGCTGGTTATTAAGCGCCTTTACCGAAACTGGTAATATTGGTTTTAAACATGTTGAAGACACTAATGAGCCTCTTAGCACGCTTTCCTTTTGAGTCCAAAGCCGCTAGGTGCGACTTACGCTATATATAGCGTTAACTATATATACTGCTGGATAATAAATGTTTTTAAACTGTAACGACTGGCATGAATTACTACTGATTACAACGCTGGATAGATGGGTCAGTAGGCCGCCGATACCTGTGCACCGGTAATCCTAAATTCGATATTTTAGAATGGA
This sequence comes from Parnassius glacialis, assembly GCA_033319125.1. Taxonomy (NCBI): domain Eukaryota; kingdom Metazoa; phylum Arthropoda; class Insecta; order Lepidoptera; family Papilionidae; genus Parnassius; species Parnassius glacialis. The sequence goes on along the minus strand of JAVANC010000028.1, from coordinate 32,094,758 downwards.
TTAACCGCCATCAGCTAGCTAGTCTCCAGGATCTCTTCCATCAGTTAGCAGGGAACACAGCGTGTAGGGATGTCCATTTAAAGAAGTATTTCTCCCTTACACCCCATTATGACCGAAATCCATTCATCAATACACAAATAATTGTCTCTTAAACATAATATATATTGATTGCAAGTGAAAGTCATATGTGAATTTTTTTTCAAGCAATACACTTTATAAATTAATAAATATTACATGAATGTATTTTAATATGGCAGTGAGTGTTGAGGATGGCTCATCCGTGCTGGCGGACTATCCTCGCCCATTCCCATGGGTAGTTTCTCTGAATATATGCTAGTGTACGGCGTATTTGTCGCGTCTCCTGTGTTGTGCATTGGGGGCAGGCGCCACGAAGTACTAAAGGCGCTAGAGCTGTAAATAACATAACATTAACACTACATTAATAAATTGATTACAATCATTAATGTACTTGCCATTAATTACTACTATAAATTACTTAAGCTAATTAAAATACATCGATTACAATCATTTGAAATTTTGATGTTAATAACTTAAGGTGGTAGAGTAGAGCCATGTTGTAGCTATCTTATGATTGTAGCACGAATGGGTCGGCTCGACCGGGGAAGAACCAGCTTAATTCTGTTGTTTCGTATAGTGAGTGTAGAGAACCGGATACCATTTTTACTGGAAACGAGGCATTCCACCTTAGTCCTCACGGGTGACGAAGCATCAGCATTTTGATTCTTAATCGGGAATAAATGTAGATTTCTATGGGCTAAAGCGTGCACTTACCATCAGTTGGACTGTATGCTCGTTTGCCACCCTAATTCTATAAAAAAATTAGCATGCCCTTAATGGTATATTACATGAATGTATTTTAATAGCATCTAAATCCCGTTCCTTTGTCTTTACTAGGATACTTTCGCCATTTTTAAACACGATTCTTGTTAGAAGCAAGCATTCTCAGCAGAATACCAATGTAAAATAGCAGCTTAATGCTGCTGTGTTTCATATGATGAGTGTAGAGAACCGGTGACCCTTTTTACTGGAAACGAGGCATTCCGTCTTAGTCCTCACGGGTCACAACGCATCTGCATTTTGAATCGTAATCGAAGATAGATGTAGATATCTATGGGCCACAGTAACCACTTACCATCAGGTGGACTGTGTGCTCGTTTGTCACCCTTATCCTATAAAAAAAATAATTCATAGTTCTCGGAGAATCAAGATCCCACCAAAAACTTAAATATGTGATAAAGGGGCAAAGTTCGGTACAAACTAAGTTCGGAGTTGTCAGCTTCGCCGTCAAAAGAGTTGACAATTGAACGGATGAAAGAAACGGGAAGTTTTTTTGAACTGCTGCTAATTTAGGGAGTTTAGATATTTACCGTTACTGCCTATTAAAGTCCACTATCGTACATTGGCCTCCCTCATAAATTGCCTGATGTGCCATAATTGCCATGCTTGACGAGCGAGTTGACATCCGCAGTTTTTTATTTTTAGTCGTAATTAAGAAGACGCTGCTGCCCATCTCCTGATTTAATTCCCTCTGTCGCCTCTTACGACACCCACGGGATAATATGGGATAGTGGATATTTTTACTCCGCTACTAGACGGTTGTTTAGGTATTTAAAGGGTATGCAAATTACTTAAAAGGCAAAAGTAAATGGGGGTTCGAAAGTGGCTCGAAATGATTCTAGAATAATTTGTTAATGAATGCATAGAAATTTAGTATAGGTATATAAGAATATATTATCATGTTTGAGGAAAACAATATACATAATATTTGAAATATGGTATGAACATTTCCAACTGTTTTATTTGTATATCAACGTATTATTAAAATAAACATGATTGATATTATTATGGTTGTAGCGCGAATGGGTCGGCTCGACCGGGGCAGGACCACGCTCTCGTCTCTCGTATAGCAGCTCAATACCGATGTGTTTGTGTTAGTGTGGAGGACCGGAGACCCTTTTTATCCAGTAAATTGTAGAGAATCGGATACCCTTTTTTACTGGAAACGACGCATTCCATCTTAGTCCTCACGTTGTGACAACGCATCTGCATTATGCTCCTTAATCGAAGATATATGTAGATGTCTATGGGCCACAGCATTCACTTACCATCCGGTGGACTGTGTGCTCGTTTGCCACTCCTATACTCTCAAAATAACACTTATATAATAATAAAACAAAAGCCAAAAACTTTTTAAAAATCCCTTAGTCAAACGCTCGCCGTTTTGTCGTAATGTTGTTTTAATAGAGCACGCTTTCTATTTCTCACGCAACCGCAGCAAATTACGTTGAATAACATTTGATTGTTTCAAAAGCGAAGCTATGAAAAATTATAAAAAAATAAAATGGTTTGTCACAAAAATTACTTACAGTTTAGGTATTTTAGCCTACCTACTACCTCTTCGCCTACCATATTATGACAATTCTGAATATTTTTAGGCTCCTTATAAATTCTTTCCCTCCAAAACTAGCATTTTATAACATCTCTATAAGTGCAAATGTTTAAGTGAAAGTTTGTTTGTTGGTTTGTCCTTATTTTACGCAACATCGGGGCCGGAAAGTGATAAAGGCTACTTTTTATTGCGAAATAATGTACGATTCCTGTTGGATAGCTGTAGAGAGTAATTCCATGATAACCTCTTCATGCGAATGTCTCAACGAATTTGTTAAAAATTAGTAAAAAGTTAGCGAAATTCCGTTAGGATATTTAGGAAAGCTATTCTGTACAACATATAGCATAATAAAGATGTTTGTCCTTGTGCAATATATGTTTGTAAAGTGCCTCCACGATACAGGAGAAAATCCTAGTGTGGGCGTTTTTTTTTTAAATTCTGTAATCCTATCTTTTGATCCTAAAACAGCTACACTTTGATGAAATCTGGTACAGAGATTTCTTAGGTTTTGAAATAACAAATAAAATACTTATTATCTCGAAAAAATACACAGCTCCTGTGGGAGTTCATTTTAGCTGAATTTCATCCGTGTTCGGATTTATGTGTGTTTACTAAATCTATAGCTAAGTATCGAGTAGGTATAATATTTTTTTATTTTGACCGCGACATAGAATATAATATTAATAGCGTTCCGCCCCGGCTTTGCACGGGTGATTTGAGGACCTCGACGACAGCGCCACTAACACAATATTTCATCAAAATCGGTCCAGCCTTTAAATAGAAGTTCAGTCACGTACAGTACAGTCATGAGCGTGGGTTCGAGAGTCGAGTAAAAAATTGTTTCTTGGAGCAATGTAGGTATGGTATGTTTTTACAAAAAAATCCCAGAAGACATAGTATAAAGACAGGGAAGTAGGCTGTCTCCGGCCCAATCCGCGATATAATTGCCTACTGTCTCAGGGTTGTCATTGTCACCAAATCATTAGTTTAAAGCCCGGCCCTTGCCAAAAATAATACATCTCTGTATAACTAATTCAGTGATCATTAGTCGATAAATTTCAACAATGGTTTTCCTAACAAATACAGAAATGTATTAAGATTCAGAGCAGTATTATTTATAAAAAAGGGATAAAATAAACCGGCGGGGCGGTGTGTGAGCTCGTGTTTAAATTATTTACTTAGTATATTCTAGTTATTTTTTATTTTTAATAGGCATAATATAGTATTTGCACACATAAAGGACCATATTAATTTTTATTTTTAATTAATACAAGCATTTATATATTGAATCACACATTTATTACAAAATTAGCTACAGAAAAATACTTTCTTCGGTTTCGTCTATTACGAAACGACTTGTTATTAAACTTTAATGTGTAATATATCCGCATCCTTATAAATAACTTTTGCAAATATAATTAATTACGCTTTTATAACCGTAAGTAGGTACTTAGTTACTATTCTTCCTCTGTCTGATAGACAACTAATACAACAAAAATATGTAAATGTATGTAAAAAAGCCGCGCGAACCTCGTGCGGTGTTAGCCCAGACCACAGAATACATGTACCCTGACGGGGCCCAGACTGGCGTAGTGAGAAACATTCCGAGATTGTGTTTAAGTTTGCGTGCGGTGCCTCATAGATACTATGGCGCATACATACAAGCCGCGCGCAGTGCGTTTGTTTGAAGATAACGTACTTCCCTGTCTTTATACTATGCAGAAGATGTACAAAATTTATCTACCGCAATTTTTTTTAAACAAACATTGTATAAAAAAGGTTATTATAATATTAAGAAATTTATACATGATAAAAACCCCTGGGATTGAGGTGATCGATACCAAGCTATTTCTAATATGATCCGTATAGCTATGTAATTAAACATGATTGTAAACTGTTCTTTTTTTTGCTGACTTCCAAAAAGGAGACGGTACTTAATTCGACTGTATGTTTTTTTTTTATGTGTACCTCATAACTTTTTACTGGGTGAACTCATTTTGATGATTATTTTTTTGTTTGAAAACTGGTACTTCTCGTGGTCCCATATGAATTTGATCAAGGTCAGACCAATGGTTTTTGAGTTATTCTTAATAACTTATATTGAAGTCGGCTGTACAAAATTTTTAATTTTTAATTATTTAAATAGCCGTGGGGTTTTCTTACTTCTTCTTCACAGGACAGTGACATTTCCCAAACTATTCGTAAATTAAGCTTATTGATGACTTCCAATAAGTATTATTTATCATCATTCATAATTACAGCCTTTCATAAGTCAACTGCGTACGTAGTACATATAACTCAATGCCTGAGCCACCTGCATCCATCGATTTCCTGCATGTCTTACCAGATCGTCACTCCATCTCGTGGGGGGTCGCCCTACACTTCGCCTACCGGTACGAGGCTGCTACTCAAGAACCTTTCTTCCCCATCGGTTGTCGGTTCTTCGAGCTATATGGCCGGCCCACTGCCACTTCAGCTTACTAATCCGTTGGGCTATGTCGGTTACACTGGTTCTACTGCGGATATCCTCATTCCTAAGTTTATCACGCAGAGAAACTCCGAGCATAGCCCTCTCCATAGCTCGCTGAGCGACCTTGAGCTTCCTCATACGGCCAGCAGTGAAGGACCACGTCTCAGATCCGTAAGTCATCACTGGCAACACGCACTTTTACCAACTAAATTACTAAACGTTACTAACTACTAACTTTACTAATACTTAACTAAATTTTACCAACCAGTGACTATAAAAGAAGAACGCACAAGTTTTCGCTAATTTAATAAATAGGTAATATCCATACCGAAATATTCTCAATTATGGGATATGTGATAGGGCAATGCTGTCATCGTGTCATCAAAATTAATCTCATATTATAATGAAATCAAATAAAAAGTAGTAAAATTTTTTACTACTTTTTTACTACTAAAAAATTTACTCAGCGATAGATACTATAATGGCCAGTGAGCCAGATAACGCTTGACAGTTTCTCGACTCCTTGGAATTGACGCGCGTGCCTTCGCATAAGTTGAAACTAAATTTGGCGTCCTAATTCTCGCAGTACTGATGGATAACCTTGATGCACCGAGATTGTGCAATGGTACCAGGCTGCATTATCACAGATCTTTGATCTTTGAATATATATTGCAATCTATATACATAAAATGATAGAGGTTTGAAGTTGTACGCGCATCACGGCAAAACTACTGGATAGATTTCAATTAACTTTTCGAAGTTTTATGTCTTAGACACTTGGCCCTTATCAAAACAAAATATTGCTATATCTTCATAATTTAATATAAAGTTATTAAAGTTTTAAGAAACACCGATTTTTATAAGCACTACGTGTTCAGTGATGTGTTTTCTTGCCGCGGAAATGTGGGGCAAGCATATAATTAGTTTTCTTACAGTCGTGTGTATATATATATATATATATATATATATATATATATGTATGTATGTATGTATGTATGTGTATGTATGTATGTAGGTATGTATGTATATCGTAAACTTTGTTAATATATCAAGCAACGCGGATGAATAGAATTACTCTAAGGGTACAAGTATCAACTAGTTTTTAAATAAAAAAAATTACAGTTTTGCAAATCTACATGTTAATATATTATTGTTGTTATTATTGTTGATTACAAATATGAATAGCAATATTTTTTTAAAGTATTTTAAAAATTAAATAGCATAACTATTTATAAATTTAACTAAAATACTTAATGTGTTATTAGAAACGTGAGTACCCTCATTAGACAGGCTTTTAAAGTTACAATTAGGTTCCATAAACCACTTTCAGTAATCATCATAAGTACCTAGTTATCGATAAATAAAACTTCCAGGTAACCTGCACTGTGTCCCCCGACCCGATCTAACCAATAAAACGATGGACCACCTGAAATTAAATCCCCGAAGGTGACAATACATCATTATTTGTTGTATTTTATTTAGTGGCTCCGGCATAAGCCAATGATCGAATACGAATTGGATGGATTTAAACGTGCATTCTGCAGCTATATTATGGTTTTAGCACGAATATGTCGGCTCAACCAGGGGGAACCACACTCACAAAATACCAGCGTTAAATAGCAGCTTAATGTTGCTGTGTTTCATATGAGTGTAGAGAACTGGATAACCTTTTTACTGGAAACGAGACATTCCGTCTTGGTCCTTAGGGGTGACAACGAATCTGCATTTTGATTCTTAATCAAGGAAATGTGTGCTAGTTTTTCACCCATAAAAATATTTTTTTTTAAATCTGTAGCACTATATATCATTAAAAAGAAAGTTAATTTAAGGATTTTGGGCAGTTCGAGTACTATCATGATAGCCACATAATGTTGCACATAGGCGACAAAAAGTAATTTCCTAAAAAATGCTTTATATTTCGCTACATTGTGTTCTTTTAAGCTGTAAAATAAATATACAAAAATAACAAACTTACTTCTAAGCCGTATGCCAACTGGGTCACATGGTCCCTCCCATAGCGCGCACTTCAGGTAACGTTGCATAGTATTTTTGTCGGATAAAGCTTGCTCCAATTGTGCGTCTGTCATTGTCGGAGCTGCATATGTTACCGTTGTAAATGTACACAAAACTAGGAGCCACAGGAGCAACATACTCTGGAAAAAAACCTATTTTATTAGGCCCTTTTCAACCGTCTTCAAAAAAGAAGTGTTCTCAATTCGTCGAATTTTTTTATGTATGTTCACCGATTGATTACTCGAAGACGCCTGTACCGATTTGGAAAATTCTTTTTTTATTTGAAATCTGGTGCTTCTTATGCATAAATAAAAATTTGATCAAGATGTGAGCAGTAGTTTTTGAGTTAACCTTAACAATGCGTTTTTAACTTCGACTTGACTTCGACTACATTGATGATGTTCTCATTTTATTTATATTGAAGTCAGTTGTACAAATGTTTTTTTATTTTACCACTTGTTAATGGTAAGGATACATTTCATCTTAATTCTCCAAGGTAAATAAAAATAACGCAAATGAGCGTTTTGATTCGTAGCCAAGAATATGTATATGGACTACAGCTTATACATACCATCATCATAGACTGTATGCTCGTTTGTCACCTTTATTTGGAAAAAAAAAATATATAGAGAAATATTATCACTATCAAAAAAGTCGTAAACGATCCAATAAATTCTTTAAATTCCGAGAAACTCCACCGTGATATTTTTATCCAGGTAGGCTGTTTATTGTCTTGCTTATTAACCGTGGGTGTCTTCAAGGCAACATCGACACTATACTCAGATGGTATTGAATATTTTTTTATTCGACATAGATTTTAATAAACAATATTTCTTGACCCATCACTACATTTACGTAATAATAATAGTAAAGCATTGATTTATCAGACAAAAGTTGTGCTACTTAGACATTATATACGTGGTTAATGAACATAATTTGCCTTCTCTAAAACTAAAATTCCTCAAAAACAAAATTTTATTCAAGAATGTTTTTGTACGAAATGTTTAAAAGCTTTCTTAAGAGATTGTGACGAGATTATCTCATATTGTGCTTCTGAGTGGGTGGTGGGTGGATAAGTAAGAACAACTTGCCTAGTAGGTACCTATTTCATTTAAGAAAAAACCGAAGCTAAAAATGCCTTGCCAATCAGGTAAGTTGATTAAGAAAACAGCGATAGATTTTGAGAACTTTTAATGAACAACACTATTGATATATGTACATCCTAAACGATAGCTTAGATGGATAAAATTGTTATACAAATTACCAATTTAATATATTATGTAAAGGAATAAGTGTAACAAATATTTACCTGCATGATATTTCAAACGATCCAACTTCACCAAAATTTAATTTAAATTTAGTTTTTATACACTGTTACTGAAGACTGGAACTATTTTTCTTGTAAATAATAAATTTTAAGCAATTTGGCAACGCCAGCCTGGACGAATAGGGAGTGACTGCCCGTAATCATCGCATTAACACACACCGGGATCACTCCCTCCCCGCTTTGTGAGATCATTAGACCTTAAGGATCTTTAACGATAACTCGTTACGAATTCTTTTCATAATAAAACAGCGGTAACTGGATCACTTCGACTCGAAATCTACAATCACCTTTTTTCCTGGAACAACTGAACGCTAATTACTAACAGTAAGTACCTACCTAATTACTAATGTTACTGAAGAATTTGTGAAAGTGAAACTTAAGTGCGTTCACTATATTATAAATTTTTTGTAGAGACATTTTAGGTACATATTCACAAAGATAAACATCCAGGCCCAGTATTTGTGAAGCATACAAATGTCATTGCTCTGTAAGCTGAATTTAAAAAAAAGAAAAATAAATTGCAAATACATTTGGCATTAATACTATTGAAATACCGCCTTAGGAGGCAGTTAAGTAAATTTCAGCATTAAGTGCCGCATTGTAAGAAAAGTTTCTATCTAAAAGAGAACAATTGCGACCTGCTGACACACCTGCGACGCATGCTGCAGTAGATAATAGAATTTATTGCATTCATTCGTTTTCATTTTTCTGTATACTTATGCAATAAGATCAGAAGTGGAATCTAAAGCAGTTTTTGAAAGTCAAAAACTGAACCAACGTAAAATCCACACCCAAAAAAATCGGAATTAGCTACGAACGACCCACGTCACAAGTTGATACGCTGAATACTGTTTTATTTCGATAAACAACAAATTAATATAATTTAAGTACATACAGAGAAATATTATTATTTATTATTATATACAATTGTATGTTTTATTGTGTAAGGGGAAAGCTTATGTGTAGACTTATTTCAGCAGTGGACTTTGGATAGGCTGTAACAATAACTATAGATAAGAGTTTGTGTTGAAGTTGTTTTAGCGTCTTTCTTATATCTTTACCCACTTCCTAGTCTTGAGGCAGGTTATGTAAATAATCAACCAGTGATGAAAAAATAAATTGGCAATGGATTTAAGGTCAACATATTATTACACCTACTTCCTACGGAAATACTTTCGATTTTAAGGGTTCCGTACCCCAAATAAAAAAGTAACCTTTATAGGATCATTGTTTTACGTCCGTTTGTCTGTCCGTCATTCAAGGCCCTTTTTTCAGCCGTCTTCAAAAATGAGTAGGTTCTCAATTCGACTGTATTTATTTTTTAATGTGTTTTACCTCAGAACTTTTTTTTAGGTGAACCGATTTTGATGATTCTTTTTATTTGATAGCTGGTACTTCTCATGTGGTCCCATATAAATTTGATCAAGATCTGATCAGTGGTTTTTGAGTTATCCTTGACAATGCGTATTTAATTAAATTCGGCTACATTGAAGATGTTCTCATTTTATTCGTATTGAAGTCGGATCTACAAAATTTTTAATTTTACGAGGGGAGGTCAAATAGTTCGCGGAATGACAGGGAAGGACAATGAAATTAAACATTAAACCATTTTTCCTTTTCAATGTATTCTCCTTTAACCCTAATACATTTATTAGATCTGTCAAATAACTTATTAATACCGTCTAAAAAAAAGATTTGGCTTTGGCGTCAAAATAGGCCGAAATTGCTGACTTCACTTCATCATCGTCACCAATTTTTTTTCCCATGAAGTTCTTCCTAATTTTTTGGAAACAAATAATAGTCGCTTGATGTCAGGTCTGGGCTGTAGGATGGATGGCGCAGTTGTTCAAAACCGCACCGGTGAATGGCAGCCGTTGTAACATGGCTTGTGTGCATAGGCGCATTGTCGTGCATAAGGAGCACAACTTTTGTAAGCTTTTCTCGCCTTTTTTTCTTTAATAGCTGCTTTTAATTAATCTAGTAAAGAAGCGTAATATTCTCCCGTTATGGAAACACCACATTCCTTATAATCAATCAAAAGGATACCTTCTGTACCTCAAAAGATCGTCGCCATGATCTTTCCGGCCGATTGAGACACCTTATACTTCTTAGGAGGGGTTGTGCATTTTTTATGCCACTGCATCGACCCTTGCTTTCTCTCGGGTTCATAATGGTGAACCCAAGTTTTATCGCCAGTTACAATTCGGGCCATACGTTCCTCCCTTTGCTCTCCATAGCGTCCGAAAACTCGCGACAACTTTCGACGCGCTCGTGCTCGTGTTTTTGATGCGCAGAAAGCATTATCGGAACCCATCTTGCACAGACTGTAGTCATGACAAGGTGTTGATGTAGGATGTTTAAAATGGTAAATGCTGCAAGCTGTTTTTCTTTAGCCGGGCATCTTCCGATACAAGTTTTTCTACTTTTTGGATTATTTCTGGCGTGGTAGCCTCAATCGGCCATCACTTAACTAGCTCCTACCTGGATGAGTAAACTCATCCTTGCGAACCTCGCCATTCCGCGAACTTTTTGACCTCCCCTCATACTACTTGTCTTATTAACGGTTAGGAGTATCAAGTTGAAATTAATATTAAATACTAAGACCTACGGTCCCTTGGAAGTGTAAAATAAACAAGCTTCTAAGTCAACACAATCAAGGTCCTAGGAAGGCTTTCCGACCATTCTATTATAGTGAAGATCGAATGTATAAGATTTCTAAAATGTAAATATTTTTAATTAAATTAATGTTCATGTCACACCTATGCCGGTAGTTGTTGAGAGCACTAAGCTCGAAGTTGTTGACGAGTATGTTTACCTGGGACAAATAGTCCGACTAGGTAAGTTCAACTTCGACCGAGAGGTCAATCGACAGATTCAACTCGGCTGGGCAGCATTCGGGAAGCTACGACACATCTTCTCGTCAGACATACCTCAAAACTTTAAAACGAAATTGTACAACCAGTGCGTGTTGCCAGTGATGACTTACGGAACTGAGACGTGGTCCTTCATAGCTGGCCGTATGAGGAAGCTCAAGGTCGCTCAGCGAGCTATGGAAAGGGCTATGCTCGGAGTTTCTCTGCGTGATAAACTTAGAAATGAGGATATCCGCAGTAGAACTAGAGTAACCGACATAGCCCAACGGATTAGTAAGCTGAAGTGACAGTGGGCCGGCCATATAGCTCGAAGAACCGACAACCGATGGGGTAGAAAGGTTCTCGAGTGGCAGCCTCGTATCGGTAGGTGAAGTGTAGGGCGACCCCCCACGAAAAAAGCCACGCAGTTCCTCGGATTCATTAGACGAAATACAAAAGGATTTACCCGCAGGACTACAATTATTTTATACAACGTGTTTGTGAGAAGTTGCCTCGAGTTTGCCAGTGTCATTTGGAATCCTTACTATCACATACATTCCCAACGCATTGAAACCGTACAACGCGCTTTTACAAGGCACCTTGCATTCCATGAAACTGGTATCTCACACAGACAGCCCTATAATCAAAGATTGGTTGAATTTAAAATGATGTCTCTCCGAAACAGGCGGCAGATACTTGATCTGTGCTTCTTGCATCAAATAATTAATTCCAAAGTCATGTGCAGTAAGCTGCTTGAACAGGTTTCTCTATCAGTACCAATTAGATATCCTCGCTGTTGCAATACTTCTCGAAAAACATTTCACATACCTTTTTGGTAAGCAAGCTCCCATGGTTCGCATATGTGCGAAATATAACGAAATATCTAGAGCTGTATCTGGCATCGACATATTCCACAACTCTTATGCTGTCTTTAAAAAAGAACTATAGATATAGAGGCCGCATTTTCATTGAGAGAAAGGAAAAATGTATATGCGCGTGTGTATATATGTATGTGTGTGTGTGTGTGTATGTGAGTATATATATATATATATATATATATATATATATACACAGTCAGGTCAAGTATTATCACACAGTAAAAACTTTTCTTTTAGAATGCTGGCCACAAAAAAGTTTATTGAATTCGAATTTCGAATTGTTCATGAAAATAAAACTGTATACTTTTAGGATTTTACTCATTTTTTAAATATGGAGTGGACGCTTAAAGAAGACCGTGTTGCAGTTATTGCGTTGCATCGTTGCGGTTACGCGCCAATTCAAATTTTTGACATACTGAAAAATTTCGTCACATACTGAAAAAACCAAAAGATTCATTTATCGTACCATCAAACGATACAATGAAGACTCTAGTGTAGATGACAGGTCAAGAAGTGATCGCCCTCGGTCTGTTAGGACTCCAGCAGTGATAAAAGCTGTGAAGGCGCGAAAATTATTTCTTTTTTCGGATGAAAAAATTTTTACCGTAGAAGAGAGCTACAACAAACAAAATGATAAGGTGTACGCACACAGTAGTGAAGAAGCGAGCAACTGTATTCCGCGTGTCCAACGAGGTCATTTTCCATCCTCGCTCATGGTATGGTTGGGAGTTTCTTATTGGGGCTTAACAGAGGTACATTTTTGTGAGAAAGGTGTAAAAACGAATGCAGTTGTGTATCAAAATACAGTCCTGACGAACTTTGTGGAACCTGTTTCTCATACCATGTTCAATAACAGGCACTGGGTATTCCAACAAGATTCGGCGCCAGCTCATAGAGCGAAAAGCACACAAGACTGGCTGGCGGCGCGTGAAATCGAATTCATCCGGCACGAAGACTGGCCCTCCTCCAGTCCAGATTTGAATCCGTTAGATTACAAGATATGGCAACACTTGGAGGAAAAGCCGTGCTCAAAGCCTCATCCCAATTTGGAGTCACTCAAGACATCCTTGATTAAGGCAGCCGCCGATATTGACATGGACCTCGTTCGTGCTGCGATAGACGACTGGCCGGGCAGATTAAAGGCCTGTATTCAAAATCACGGAGGTCATTTTGAATAAACTTTAGTGTCATAAGAATCTATGTTTTGTTAAGTTCATTTTGGTATATAAATGGTTACATAATGAATAAACTTGTTTCAATTATTTCATATTAAACTTGTGACAGAATTTATTACCTGACTATGTATATATATATATATATATATATATATATATATATATATATATATATATATATATATTTATATATATATATATATATGGATGTACAATAACAAGTGAAGTTTTCTTTTTTCCTTTTTTGTTCATTCCCAATGTTTACATGTATTTTTGTTGGTAAATGTTATGTACACTTGTTAATGATATACATATCAGTGAGCGTGTTACTTGTTATATAATCTAGTGTTAATGTTTAATATGTATATTGTAAGTGTGCTTATGAAAATAAAAAATAAAAAATATAGGTCCTATACTGTAATCTCCAGGTGGTAGAACTCTTTTTTTCCCTAGGAGTCTACCACCTTCTTACCTATTTCTGAAGTGAACTTCAAACTGGAACACGGCATCGTAGCAGAGCGTACAATGCTGTGTTCCAGTTTGAAGGATGTAGAGAACCAGTTTAATATCAGTCATTCCATCTTTATCCCCAGAGGTGGCAACGATCTGTAACCTTCTTTGTTGGAAGTTGGTTGCATGGACAGCAGTAACCACTTACCAGATGAACTATAAGTTCGTTTGTCACTTTCATTTTCTGTAATAAAATCCCAAAAAATCCAAACACAAACTGTCAAAGTGACAATCTACTAACGACTATACGGTGCAGTGCAGCAGCTCTGTATGATATCCGAGAAACTTGCACACAATCATAATTGTTCTTTCTTTCGCATTGTCATTTTAAAAATTAAATACAAAAATACATATTGTATCGGAAGAAACTGAAAATGTTAATTCTGTGTTAAACTTTTTTATAGTTGCTCATTAGAATATAATTACATACATAATCATCATCATCATCATCATCATTACAGCCTTTCATAAGTCCACTGCTGAACATAGGCCTCCCCCAAGGAATGCCACAAAGCACGGTCCTGAGCCACTTGCATCCATCGACTTCCTGCATGTCTTACCAGGTCGTCACTCAATCTAGTGGGGGGTCGCCCTACACTTCGCCTTCCGGTACGAGGCTGCCACTCGAGAACCTTTCTTCCCCATCGGTTGTCGGTTCTTCGAGCTATATGGCCGGCCCACTGCCACTTCAAAATCCCTCTAAAATATTTAAAATTTTGAATAATTCAGAATGCTTGAACGCATCGATAACCTAAATATATATCATTATGGTGTATCAAATTTAACTGTCAAGTGTCAACTGTAATGTCGCAGTTGTCGTTTTGTTATTGGTGTCGTTGTTGGTTGTGTTTCTTTGTAAGTTGCTTTTAAAAATAAATCGATGGTTGATCTTAAACACGATCCAATGTACGTTTAGAACAATGTTATTGGTTCTACCTATCTAAAATTTAAAAAAGAACTTGCGGTGAGATATTTGACCACAATCGCTACATTAACGCCATCTGAGCGGTTATCTACCGACTTCAAAAAGGAGGAGGTACTCAATTCGACTGTATTTTTTATAATGTGTGTTACCTCATAACTTTTTTCTGGGTGAACCGATTTCGATGATTCTTTTTCTGACCCATATATGTAAGTTTGACCAATAGTTTTTGAGTTATCATTAATAATTTATATTGAAGTCAGTTGAACAATTTTTTTTAAATTATATTCAACGGCTGGCTCAACTCTTTATCAACAGAGAAACAGATTGAAAAGTACTTCTTTGTCAAAATTACTATTTCTCTCAATCAATCGGCAAAAATATTGGACTATATAACAAATTAACTAGAGATTTGTGAATTTCTTCCAATTTTTTTTTAAATTACTGTTTTACACTACGTTGTTTCTTAATTTCTTTTATTTCATTAATTATAAACCATAAACAACATGACAATTTTTTTTATTCATCTTATCCTAACCTATTAAATACATGTGCATAAAACAATAAAACATCTATAATGGCCAACATCGATGTTCAGCTATCGATATCAACATCGATGTTATCATCGATGTTTCTACAACATCGATAATCCCTAGCTCGAGCCCAAATTACTCAAATTTGCCTTAAATAAAAAGTTTAAAAGTTACAGAATACAAGGTTTGAAATTCCCGCTAAAAAGTTATATAGGCGCCCACCTCGGTAGAGAGTAAGGCCCGCCACATACATACGGAATTCCGTTTCGGGATTCCGTTTCGATATTCCGATACGAAATTCCGAACGCAGCAAGTTCATATAAAATCTACGACCCGACACACACGTACGGTTGTTTTCCGTTCGAAATTTTGCGGGCAAAACGTGATTCCGTATGTGTGTGGCCGACCGGTGCGAAATTCCGAAACGAAATCCCTAAACGGAATTCCGTATGTATGTGACGGGCCTAATGAGGGCATCTACGACTTTTTCTGCCACCAGGGCGGCGCCACTTTACAGTGAGGTAAAATATTTGACAGATTTTATAGCGGGGACGATAATTTCTTAGGAAAATGTATTTTTTAACGATTCTTTCTGTATTATTAGTTATATTTTATATTAATTACATTACAAATGAATAAACCAAACTATAAATACAACTAAAAGCCGATTTTTTCAAAAAAGAGTTATAAAGTGCTTAAATTTAAAAATCAAGCCACTGACGCATTGTGTTTTGTATTAATATAATACTATAGATAATGATAAAGTATAATTTAAAATTAATTTCTCAATTAACTGACACTGTGTAACATAAAACTTTACCTCAGTCGCTACTAGCGACATCTGGTGAGTGGAAGATTATTAGCCCTCATTGTGTTCTGTGATACGGTGCTTTGAAAATGAACCATCAACTATAATCTTTGCGTTATAGCATGGTGCGTGTGACAGCTTACAGTTTGGCATGTCTAGAGATGGACTTCCTTGTGGAATCGATTACCATCAGCGATTTTTCCGAACCGATACGACTTAGGGACCTTCAAGAAAAGAGCGTACTCCTTTTTAAAAGGCCAGCAACGCATCTGCGATTCCCTCCCTGGTGTTACAGCTGTTCATGGGCGGCGGTAGTCACTTACCATCAGGTGAGCCGCATGCTCGTTTGCCCCCTCCCCTATTAAACAAAAATGGTTGTCGTAGTAAATTGAACGACCGTAAGGTAGCTGTGTCTCGCCAGCAACGCAAAGTCAGGAATTTACATTTATAAAATCCCATAATTAGGGGCTGTTTAGGTGCTAATTATGTGCCAAGTTTAAAAATTAGGTACTCTAAAATTTTCACCGCAACGAACTGTTTAGATTTGCGTTGCTGGCAAAACGGATCGCTAGCAACGCAATGAAGTTATTAGATATACGATGAATATTAATAGCAAGAAATTGAGTGCTAATTAAGTGCTGAAAAATTATTAAGTTGGGATGTAGGTGACAGTAATATGTCAATATTCCTGGGTAAAAAGTGAGGTTATGATTTTACAAAAAAAAATTATTACTCATAAACTGTTCGTTTTCACAAAGGTGGCTTCCCCAGAACCCTACGCCTCCTCCCAACCCCCTCCCACCCCCGTACGCAAGTATCTGATGTCTATAGTTTTACCATTTTCAGAAGAAGACCTGAATTTTGTATGTGCTTGATTTTGAATAACGAATTTATTTTTATTAGGGGTGCCTTGTTATTGCGTATACTTGCAACCAATTAGCACTTAATTCCTTCCTATTAATATTTATCGTATATCGAATAACTTTATTACGTTGCTAGCGATACGTTTTGCTAGCAACATAAATTATAACAGTTCGTTTCGTTGAACATTTTAGAGCACCTATTTTTAAACTTGGCACCTAAGTAGTACCTAAAAAGCACCTATTTTTGGGGTTTTCTAAATCCAAATTCCTGACTGCGACTGAAGGTGTTTATGCATTTTATTTCAACTTGTTAATGTTTTAATGAGATTTTAAGCTCATTCGTGTAAGTACAAGTTACCAAACAAGAGGAAATGTGTATTTTGCAAACGCCGGAGCAAAAAGGTTGCAAAACATCACTTCAAAGCTTAGAGTATTAAACTAACAGGAGACGACATTGGAGAGCGTTCCCCTCTGTCAAAAGTACGAGAGCGCGGATCATTCCCGTTATATAAAACTAGATGCGCCGCGTACGGCATCAGTTAACATGTAGTCGTAAGCGTGAATTGACCTCCAGAAAAATGCCGAGTTGCAGTGTGTTTTCTTGTAAAAAAAGATCACAGACCTCAAATTTACAAAAAGACGACGTTACCTTTCATCTTTAAGTATTTATTTTGATTTAAATAATTAATATAAGCAATAAATCACGAAAATTCTGATTTATATAGCTGAGCAGGGTGTGTTGCCAACTTAAAGTATTAATACTATAGTAGGGACTTTTGCACCACTAGGACATAATTAAATTTTGTAGACAAATGTCGTTTCTCTTTGTTCTTATTACACAAGAGAAAATCGTGTTATTGAATAGTCTTAAATTCATTAATATTATTGTGATCTATTTGCAAAACTATATTATTTCAAACAACATTAATAATCTTTAATTGTTTTTAACGAAATGAAAACATCAATTTAAATTGTTTTATTGTATATAAAACATTTTAAATAGATATTTTCATTTCATTATGTTACGTTATGAAAGGAAAAGAAGGGTAATTTCGAGTATATAAAATGGTATCATCAAGGCAATAATAGTGATGTTTACTGTAATCTTTAGTGTCGATGTTTTTATTTGACTATAATTAATGCCTTGATATATAATACCAAGGTGTTATTTAAAATTCTTTTTTGTACAATGTTTAAAAAAGATCTTTGGTGTTACAGTTTTCCAAAAGATCCTTACAGGCGCCAAGTTTGGATAAAAGCATGTGGCAATTATATACCTGGGTACCTCAACGAACAAGCACTATTTGTTCCGAGCATTTTGACCAATCGGTTTTCGTAATCCAATCAAATAATAAAAGGAAACTAAATGAAACTTCTGTACCGACTTTGAAATTATTGGAAGTAAGGTTATTATTTTGCTACAGGTTTATTTTAAATTATGAAGGATAAAATTTAAAACATGTAACAAATCGAAATGGAAGGTTTAGTGAATGATATTTATTCATTTTAAAATGTTATTTATAAGTATATCGTCTTAAATGGTGTCAACCAAATTGTTGTTTTTTATTTAATTAGCGCTTAAATAAAAAAATAAGGACAAACAAATAATCTCAGTGTCATATTTATAATCTATTATTATTAAATATATACAGAGTACTACACTTTTGTACTGTAGAACACAAAATATTACCGCTTTTTACGACATTAATTATTTTCATACCTAAGTAAAATGACAAAAAAAGTATGTTTGGTTAAGCGTAAACTTCGGCCAAGAGATAGCAAATGTTTAATTTTTTTTTAATTGCTCCATTCCGTTGCTGCGTAAAGGAAGGACAAAAACAAATAAACAAAAAGTCACACTTTCACATTTATAATATTATATTAGTATGGATTGTCTAGAATGATAGATAAACTTTTGAAACCGGTTTACAATCGGCTTTTTGAGGGTGAAACTATACACTCTCGCTCTCTTTCTTGCTCTAGTAAATAACGTTTCTGAGTGACCAAAAAGGATAGAAGCACAGGAAAGTGCGATTCCGTGCTGCCAGATGTAGTTCAACCCTAAGCTTTAAAACGGTTTAACTCTATAGGTTGGGTAAAATCTGTAAAATTAGACCGTTTAAAACCCCTATCCAGATAACCTTTCCGGTTGATCATGACATTAAAAAATGGTAAAAATATTTCATAGACTAAGCATATTATATATTTTTAAGCATACAGGAACATTATTTTTTTACAACACTATTATTTCGACAATGATTACGTTCCACATAACATTGAACTGGCAAACTTGGTGATGGAAAATATGCAAGCACTAGAATTAGCTACCTCGCAAAAAAAGAGTGATCCCAAAAAGGGTATTCGTCACATATATACCAAACTTATTCACTTTAAAAACCTACTACCTACTTTTTCAATTTGTTTTAATTTTGGTAATTTTGTATTATTATTTTGTACCTTATGTATTATTTTAAACTTACTTTGAATGTAATATTACACATTAAACATTTGTTCATTTTTATTTTATTTTATTTGCTAATGTAACTTGCATAAAATTTCATCGACATATCCATATCGACAAGGCCCTCGCACTAGTTGTTTATGGCTTATGCACTGTAACGATGAGACATTTATGAGAGATTTTCAAGGTTGTGTGCGTTTTGCTTAATCGTGTGCTCATATTATGCTGTGTGCGTGCGTAACGACGTGGCCCAATGTTTACGATTTGCTTAGTGTGCGTTACCTCGCCTCCCGCTAGAAGTGACAGACTTTTTTGTTTGGAACTTTATGCGCATGGCGTCTCCTGTTAGTTGAATACTCAAAGCTTCAAAGGTATGTGCATATAGTTTTTAATAACAATTGGTGTGAA
The DNA here is from genome assembly GCA_033319125.1 of Parnassius glacialis. Classification (NCBI taxonomy): domain Eukaryota; kingdom Metazoa; phylum Arthropoda; class Insecta; order Lepidoptera; family Papilionidae; genus Parnassius; species Parnassius glacialis. Next base: position 32,075,128 of record JAVANC010000028.1, on the reverse strand, counting down.
ATGACATGTATAGCATATGATTGTGTAATCTTAAAAATATATTATTGATGTTCGAACGGATTGATATTATTTATGTTTAATTTTACATGCATTGTAGTTTATAAAGAAATATATGTTTCGGTTTTAATTTTTATATCGATAGCTAAACGATAATTTTTGCTTTGCTTTGTGTATAATATTGTTAATCGCCTTTTTTAATTGATTTAACATTGTACCATCTCTAGACATGCCAAACTGTAAGCTGTCACACGCACCATGCTATAACGCAAAGATTATAGTTGATGGTTCATTTTCAAAGCACCGTATCACAGAACACAATTAGGCCCGTCACATACATACGGAATTCCGTTTAGGGATTTCGTTTCGGAATTTCGCACCGGTCGGCCACACACATACGGAATCACGTTTTGCCCGCAAAATTTCGAACGGAAAACAACCGTACGTGTGTGTCGGGTCATAGATTTTATATGAACTTGCTGCGTTCGGAATTTCGAATCGGAATATCGAAACGGAATCCCGAAATGGAATTCCGTATGTATGTGGCGGGCCTTACTCTCTACCGAGGTGGGCGCCTATATAAAACTTTTTAGCGGGAATTTCAAACCTTGTATTCTGTAACTTTTAAACTTTTTATTTAGGGCAAATTTGAGTAATTTGGGCTCGAGCTAGGGATGATCGATGTTGTAGAAACATTGATGATGACATCGATGTTGATATCGATAGCTGAACATCGATGTTGGCCATTATAGATGTTTTATTGTTTTATGCACATTTATTTAATAGGTTAGGATAAGATGAATAAAAAAAATTGTCATGTTTTTTATGGTTTATAATTAATGAAATAAAAGAAATTAAGAAACAATGTAGTGCAAAACAGTAATTAAAAAAAATTGGAAGAATTTCACAAATCTCTAGTTAATTTGTTATATAGTCCAATATTTTTGCCGATTGATTGAAGAAATAGTAACTTTGATAAAGAAGTACTTTTCAATCTGTCTCTCTGTTAATAAAGAGTTGAGCCATCTGTTTAATATAATTTAAAAAAAAATGTACAACTGACTTCAATATAAATTATTAATGATAACTCAAAAACTATTTGTCAAACTTACATATATGGGTCAGAAAAAGAATCATCGAAATTGGTTCACCCAGAAAAAAACATAAGTTATATTCCTGCTAACGGTTAACATGTTCGTAATTGATTTATGGGTAGTTGTGATGGAACGAAAAAAGAAGTGGCAGAAAGCAGTTGTACCATAGTTATTATAGTCTATGTACGTTTTGTTAAGCAAACTCGACGTTGATTTAAACAAACACAAATATATAAATTATTTTAACGAGGTACTTGGTTTCATGTTTACTGTTATTATTCTGTGTGAAACCAGTAATAAATGTAAAGATAATTTGACAGAAACATTCCGGTTAAATTTAAGTAGATTTCATAATGGCCTTTCCACAATATATTTTATCTTACTATAATAGTGCGAAATTTCGCATTATTCGACCACGATTTTGTTTTAAGATGTTAGCTGAAGCTTTAATTAACGTTTATTGATATAAATATTATACAAACCGGATTAAACAAAATTCTTAATTTGACAAGTCATAGACTATAAATAAATTTATCGACAAAGCTTTTTGTTTCGCTAATGACACATCACTAGAAGTGTCTATGGAATGGAAAAACAGCAACGGATATTAGTACCAATACAATTATATATCATAGATATTATAATATATGTACTATGTATTATACAGGGTCAGTTTTAATTTACTAAAGACCTATAGTTCGGCCGTTCAGAGAATGCGTTCCTGAGACGTCGCGATTGAACTGACGACGTAACTTTGTAATGGCGTTGCAGTTACGATAAAATATTTTTGCTGGTTGTTTACCGTTTTAACAATTGATGAGCATTAAAACAACATTATAATATCAATAATCAATGAGTGTTATAATTTTGTGCCAAACTGAGTGTCAAATAACTTGGTAAACAATATTTTTCTAAGGCCCGCTTTTCACTACGGGATATAATATAATATAAATTAAATCTCGACATATAAATTAATATCGCTCACCATACATTTCATATGGAACCGTTTACACTTAGCTATAATATATATTATATCCCTAGCTATAAATATTTTTTCGATCGACCGAGCGATATTTTCATTTTATATTTTGTCCCCCGTACCCCGCACACCGTTCCGCGCCCCCGCAGAACGGTGTAGGGGGTAAAGGGGGGTAATCCAATGACCAATGACGAACGCACACTGGTTAAAAGATATATCTCACAGTGTGAACGCTAATTGCGTGATATAATATATATTTCGGGATATAATATATATTATATCCCGTAGTGAAAAGCGGGCCTAAATCTATACTGCGCTATTACAAGGTTATATCAGCGCTTTATATTTGTGCTAACAATAACAGGCAATAACAGTATCGTAATCTGTTCTTATACAGTTATACTTTATAAAATAATACGTTTTGTTTTTCTTTTTAAGAATTTGAAAATAATGGACTATAAGCTAACTTTTATTAAATATAAAAATAAAACTACGACCAAACCGAAAGCGCGAAAGAAAGTAGCATTTTTATATTTAGGTTGAAAATGGTAACCCCAAATGGCGTTATGGGCCGCCACTTTGTGACGCTAAAACAGTCGTCTGTTGTCGTTTCGTGCGCATAGACCACGTTCTTCAAGTGTTTTCGATCTGTTTTTATTTGATTACCCGGCTTTCGTTTAATGGACTGTTTCTGCTTTTCAAACTGACATCGGCGCTAAATCGGACTTCGATTGTGTTTTGTATTGCGTTCTTTTTACTTTTGGTGCATAATAATGCCTAAACGTGGACAAACATTGAAAAGTGGAGCCCGTGAGTTAATCATCAAGCTGCAAGATTACTTTGAGCGGGAGCGGCAAAATGGCGGACCCCTGATACCTGTTGAACAAGTACAACAACGCGTCTTTCAGGCGCTTGGAGTTAGCAAACGAACGATAACAAATATTAATAAAGAAAAGTTCGGCTCTACTGGCACGGAAGATAATATTTTGCGTACTCCGAAGAAGAAACGTAGAACTAAACCCGTGACAGATATTGACACTTTTGACGCCGATGCAATCAGAAATCATATAAATGGTTACTATTCCAGAAATGAATATCTCAACATGGAGAAGCTTTTGGCATCGTTAAGAGAAGCTGGACTGTTTAGCGGGGGTAAAACTGCTTTAACCAAAATCTTAAAAGATATTGGTTTTTCGTATAAAAAAACAGACAAAAGAAAAATTTAATTTTATTAGAACGATACGACATAATTTTAAAACGGATAAGTTTTTTGAGAGAAGCAAAAAATATTGATAACTGGGATAATGTCGTGTTCATTGACGAGACATGGCTAAACGCCAATCACACGGTTTCCCGTTCTTGGACGAATGATACACAAGCGTCGACGTCGAAAGTACCAATGGGTAAGGGGGTCTGATAATATGCCACGCAGGTTCTGCAAAATACGGCTTTGTGGAGAACGCGTTACTGGCATTTCAATCAAAAACCACAAATGACTACCACGAGGAAATGAATGCCACTACATGTAAAGAGTGGTTCCAGAACGTGCTTTTGCCCAGCCTACCAGAGCCTTCTGTAATATTCATGGATAATGCCTCCTATCACTCGGTTCAAATACAGAAACCACCTACCCAAGATAATAAAAAAGAAGAAATGGTCAATGCCTTTTGCTTGTAACCAAGCCAGGTTACAAGCAAAAGGCATTGACACAAATATGCAGATGCTAAAACCAGAGCTAATTAAATTAGTTAAAGAAAATAAAGCGGCGATACGAAAGATAAGATACGAAATCGATGAACTGGCTCTGGAGTACGGTCATCGCGTTCTAAGAATTCCACCGTATCATTGCCAATATAACGCGATTGAGCTAATCTGGACTCAAATAAAAGGTTACGCCGCCCGCCACAATATTTCCCCGCCATTCAGCACGAAAAAGATGATGACCCTATTAAAAGGAGCCTACGGGGAAATCACAAGAGATGACTGGGCTAAGGTTGTTGAGAAGACTAAAAACCTGATTGTGGAACACTTTGACCGAGATATCAGGATTGATTATGTTATTGATAATAATATAATTATACATGTAGGCGAAGATGATAATGAAGACACCACCTCCTCAAGCGAATCGGAGTCTGATTAATATTCTGTACGCACATTCAATTCAATGTACTTTATTGCATAGAAATACAGATTGTAACTTTGTAACAAAGAATAAATAAAACAATTTTATTATATTAATATTACCTTTTTTTGGTTTCCACTTAAATTACTAAAATATAAATTTTAAATGATTCCGCCAATTTAAAACGAAAATAATCTTTAAAATAACGCGGCAGTTCATTTTGGAGGGACGGTAACGAACTTAGTGTTATGTTGTGCTCATCACTAGTCGTGACTAACTGATAGGTGTCAGGAACGCATTCTCTGAACGGCCGAACTATAGTGGGAATATATTGGTTGCATTATTACAAACAATTTTAGCGTAGATCACTCTTTACAGAATATAATACATTTACGAAAAAACTATATAAAAGTATGTAGCGCACATGTAAGTATGTAGGTGAAAGCGCCAGGGTGGCCCGCAAAATCCAATCATGATCGACCACGATCAATTGATACAGGCTGAAATTGCCCGTAATCTCGCAATTGCCGTGTAGCGCCTAGCATCGTAGCGTAGCTCGGTGCACGTGAGTTGGGAAATCGCCTTGAATATTCACGGCAGGCTTCACTATCGTTATCATTGCAAATTGCTAAAATTCGCACCATTTCGGTGTACTCAACATTTGAGTATCAGTAAGTCATCGTAAGAAGGTAACGTTCGCAATATTAATCTCACAATGGAACGAGAAACGTCGCGGGCGCATCAAGGGCGATTGACGACATAGGTAATTAATTAGGTCAAGTTCAAATGAGCAAGCGCAGCCTCCTCAAACCCTCCACCCCCACCCCCACCCCTTACCCCGCCACGTGCTTTCTTTTGCTAATACTAGCTATTTGCTAATATTACCTTTTAGAAGGTCCAATTAAATTATTTTTACTTTTGTATGAAAATAAAAATTGAAGACATATTTTTTCATACAGATGTTGTTGTTTGGTGAAAGGTTTTCAGTAAATTAAAAATTGTCCTGTATATGTTCCTTGTAGAGTTACAGAATCACGTAGATATTAAACGATATATAAATAGATGTTGAAATAAATAGATTCAATATCAGATATTCAAATCATGCATAATACAAGGAAGTGAATCAGTTAATTATTTTTAGGCACAGAATAAATAATAATTTAGGCTCTAGTCAGAGTTTATACCGTTCTAGTAATAATTCTATGTATATACCTTATAATCACTATTGTAGTTCATAGACTTATAATATAATGGCGTATAGACCAACATAATGTGCAAGGGAGAAGGAAATTCCTTATGGGAAAAATGCAAGATAGAAAAGGATACCAAATCTCATGACTCTATAACCGATTTTGATTGACAGGTCGGCACAAATCGGCACGCAAGAAATAGCTCCTAGATATTTTGTAATACTTTCGAGTGTAAGTGGTATTTTTAATAAGTAACTTTTTTCCAAAATGGTTAATTGTTCTGTGAGAGACTGTCGTGTTAATAATAGATATAATCCTGATAATTTCACATGTAAAATCTCAACACTTCGTCAATGTTATGACGCGTTTATTTCTGGTTAAAATTTATGTTATATACTTACTGTTTAACATATAGAATGTTTTCAGTTATTTTATTAATTTTAATATTTTACAAAAAAAGTCACATTGTTGATAATTTGCGTGATTTGGTAAATATATTTTTATACAAAATATTTTACATGTACGCTAGGGATTGACTCAGCTATATCAAAATTAATGTCGATATTTATCTTGAATGTTTATAATGAATCTATAGAACAAGAAAATAAATCCTCGGTTTGCGTTCTAAAATGTAATTTTATTTTACCGTTTGTCAAACAGATTCCCTCCAGATTCTATAAATAGAAAAAAAAATGGTTAATGTTAGTTAGACGGGTTGGTTGGAATCCATAGAACGACGATCCAAAGAACTCAACAATTTGCAGCAAAAATTTTCTCGAGAAATATAAAAGAAAAGTAGTTTAAAAACAATTTTATTAAAAAGGAGTCATTTCTATATTATTTGTACCAGTAAATATAATATTGTTCCAATAAGACTTCAAAAATTTAACTTACAAAACTTTAAATAAAAATACAGATAGACAGATTTTTGTATATTATAAAACTGTAGTACATTAAAGATAAAAACAATCTTGAGATTATCCTCTTTAAGCCATTACGAACCCAATTAAGTATTTATTTATCAACCTTACTTAACCAACCGCACAGCCTTACACTACACACACGTCACACTACTACAATATTCATAGCATCACGCTATTTTCCTCAAAAGGCTGAGCGGAGTTCGGATTATATTCCCAAGACACAATGATAAGCTTTTAGGGTAGTTAGGTATAGATATTTAGTAATGCTCCTGAAGCACCACCCACGCAGACGCAGACGCCCACGCATGAGAAGCGATAGTATAAATTCCATAGTATTTGATACTCTCAACGCTCGATGGCTGATTCATGCTTGATGACCGATGACGTTGTGCCGAGGGCTGAAATAACGTGGTTCAACGCCTACAGCGTTAGTCGTAGAGAAGAGGAACTTGTGGTTAAGTAATAGCTGCGCGGATCAATAGATCTTCTAGATTAAGTTGCATTTGCCGCGTTCAGTCCATGAATGAGTAACGATTTTCTTAACATACCGATATTGAGAGAATAGAGGGTGCATCTATATCCTCAGACACTTGGTGCGCTTTAGTCTGTTAAGATCTTTATGTTTTTAAAATTCATGCAGCTAAAATGATAATAATTTTATTTTTCAGGGACATATGAAAGAATATAAACATGAAGCACGATGAAGCCTTATAAACATATTGGCCTTTAAACAGAGCAATCTTATTTAAATGATTCCTACAAGTTTCCTTACTTGAATTATTAAGTTTACATTCATATTTATGTCGAATGTTAAAATAAACTTGTATAATTTATTTAATTATTGTTAAATATTTGTAATTATCAAAATTAATACTTATATGACAAGTAAAGCAGTCATTATGTACTCCGTGTTCCCGTTTTTTATTTTCCCATCAAAACGTTTTATAAAATATATAAAATATAAATAGGTATATATTTAGTTAAGTATCTACTTATTTATAAATAGTCAGGTCATAAATTCTGTCACATGTTTAATATAAAATAATTGAAACAAGTTTATTCATTATGTAACTATTTATATACCAAAATGAACTTAACAAAACATAGATTCTTATGACACCGGCTGCCTTAATCAAGGATGTCTTGAGTGACTCCAAATTGGGATGAGGCTTTGAGCACGCCTTTTCCTCCAAGTGTTGCCATATCTTGTAATCTAACGGATTCAAATCTGGACTGGAGGAGGTCTTCGTGTCGGATGAAGTCGATTTCACGCGCCGCCAGCCAGTCTTGTGTGCTCTTCGCTCTATGAGCTGGCGCCGAATCTTATTGGAATACCCAATTTCTGTTATTGAACATGGTATGAGAAACAGGTTCCACAAGGTTCGTCAGGACTGTATTTTGATACACAACTGCATTCGTTTTTACATCTTTCTCACAAAAATGTACCTCTGATAAGCCCCAATAAGAAACTCCCAACCATACCATGAGCGAGGATGGAAAATGACCTCGTTGGACACGCGGAATACGGTTGCTCGCTTCTTCACTACTGTGAAGCGTACACCTTATCATTTTGTTTGTTGTAGCTCTCTTCTACGGTAAAAAATTTTTTATCCGAAAAAAGAATTTTTAACAGTGGTAGAGCCACGCGGCAGCTTTTGCTGTCGCACGGATGGGTCGGCTCGAACCGGGGTGGTACCACGACCTCACAGAATACCAGCGTGAAGTAGAGGTTTACCTCTGCGTTTCGCTTGGTGAGTGCAGGTGGCCGGAGGTCCTTTTTACTGGAAATGAGGCATTCCTTCTTAGTCCTCACGGGTGGCAACGCATCTGCATTTTGATTCGCAAACAAGGATAGATGTAGATGTCTATGGGCCGCAGCAACCACTTACCATCAGGTGGACTGTGTGCTCGTTTGTCACCCTTATCCTATAAAAAAAAAAAAAAAAAAAAAAAAAAAAAAAGAATTTCCCGATATTTTTTTCCCGCGTACCGCTTCATCAAAGCGCGGCATCTCTTCAGTCTCAGGGCCATTAGACGAGCATTCAAACGATGTCCTGTTTTTCTTTGATATGCCCGAAGCCCTAAGTCTTCATTTAACACCCTTTTCACCGTGGTTCTGCTTAACCCCATCTGAAGGGCCAACAGTTTCTGCTTACGTTTGGGATTTCTTTGAATTCGCGCCTTTACAGCCTTTATCACTTCTGGAGTCCTAACACACCGAAGGCGACCACTTCTTGACCTGTCATCTACACTAGAGTCTTCATTGTATCGTTTGATGGTACAATAAACGAATCTTTTGGTTATATTCAAATTTTTCAGTATGTCAAAAATTTGAATTGGCGCGTAACCGCAACGATGCAACGCAATAACTGCAACACGGTCTTCTTTAAGCGTCCACTCCATATTTAAAAATGAGTAAAATTCTAAAAAGTATACAGTATTATTTTCATGAACAATTCGAAATTCGAATTCAATAAACTTTTTTGGCGCCAGCATTCTAAAAGAAAAGTTTTTACTGTGTGACAATACTTATGACCTGACTGTGTATTAACAATATTTTAAAAAAATGCCGAGGAATCTGTCCATGGAGAAAATATTTTTCTCCAAATATCATAGCTCGAAAATACAACTTTACGATCTGATTCTTGGGGAGTTATTTTAAGTTTATTGGTAGAGTCACCTGGGATTTTTTTACATTCGAATCAAAATCAAGTAGGTTCAGTTTATTCCCAGGAACATGTTATATGAATATATTTTTTTAATTATTTTGGAACTATCATGTTAAAAATCAGTTATCTAAACTATTTTTTTAAATATTTTAGCGCTTCCATAACAATCATTTTTCGATAGTCCTAGTAAGTAAAATGTACATCACTAGCTAATGCACACAATGTCAAATCAAAATTAGTCATGCGTTTTCGGTCTATCAGGTCGTCTATACGCCAGTATATTCTAAGTCTATGAAGTAGGTACAACAATATCTGTATGACAGTTTATCTAAAAAATACGAAACTTCATATTCATGAGCTATCATTAGCACCATGTTACAACGCAAAGACTATAATTTTGGAATTAGAATTCATTCTTCTATCAATTGTTTTTCACTTCTTTTAAAAACGTTCTTGATGCCAGACCGTACAGAGGCAAAGCTTCATACAACTGCGCTATGATAGGTACACCAGTACAAGCTTGAGACGCGCGTGTGTGTGAGCACTGGCGGCTCGTCTTGTACAGTGAGAAACTGCTTTAAAACGGCTAACAGAAGGTCGAGGCAGTTGGCTGTGTGGGTACGACTTTCCATTGACTGCCGTTGAGTTTGGTGTTGATACGTATTTTTTACAGAAAGGTTACATTTTTATAAGCACACACACAATGTTTAAATATGCGGAAACACGTACTTTTTGAGAAATAAATTAATAAAAATAACTTATTTTAATAATATTTTGTTGTTTTTTTAATTGGCTTTACGGCTCTGGGTTCTAGCCCTCTTGAGCCTATTTTATTACGAATTTCCATTGACATTCGCCGAATTAAGGGGGGAGGGGGGGAGGTGTAGGGGGACTAATTAAAAGGGATTTCTGTATCTATTTTGAGACTGCAACTCCTCGCCTCCGCAGCTTCGGCTTGTTGGTCGCCTTCGGCGACCAGCCTCAGCCGCTCCGGCTCGTCCGATGCCTACGATTTCTTACAGCAGGCGGAGGCTGCTCCCCCTACGCGCCTCCGGTTCTATATAACCACTCTAGGGGTAGGACAGACTCGTACCACGTGGAGTCGGGGTCAATAAATTTGGTTCTTTGAGTAGAAGAGTTGAGTTAGAGTAGTAGAGTAGTTGAAGTAGAACCAAACCAGAACCAAACTGTTAAAACTGATTTTACTGATAAGAGATTATTTATTGTACTATCTTTCTTTTTTTTCATAAGAAATCATTTATTATGGTATCTTATAAATGCAAACAGGAAAATATATCTATATTTTAGAAATCCATTTTTGTGAATTCACGACAGCTTATGATTCAAATCGATTTAAAAATGTATCTTTTTCGGAAAGAATCGACATCCGTACTGACGACGACAATGACATTACAAAATGGCGCCAGTTTTACGCTAGGAATGTAACATAAACATTGCAAAAGTAATTAACTTTCAAATTTAATTAAAAGGCACTTGAAGAACAAAAATTATGAAAATAAAATAAAATTTTGGAATAAGTAGTTTCTAAAAATATTTTATCTTAAGTATAGAATAAAAGCTAAGAAACGTTTTTTTATATAATTTTATCCTCCTGTGCCAACTCTACCAAATTAGGTAAAAAATTTGACAGCTCCTTAGAAGCTTTGCCTCTGTACGGTTTCTTTACTCATATGGTTCTAGTGCTGGAGTAAAAGTATTCTGTGCTCTAGTGGAAAGTACACAGAGTACTTTTTAACTTTTTATGGACCAAGAAAGTAAGTAGAATTGGCAACCCTGGATGTATAGTTCAAGCTTCAAGTCTTTTTTTTTTTTTTTTTTTTTTTTTTTTTTTTTTTTTTTTTGGCGGGAACTCCAAACGAGGCGGTCGATTTAAATTTTATATTTATCGTTAAAATATCCTGTTCAGTGTAAATAATTGTACATTTTGTTCATTGTTAAAATGAATGAACCGGAGGATCCAGGTGGAACCCCGAAACGATCCAAAATTGTTCGTAAAAGAGGTACGAAGGAAAGTGGACCTGAAGTGGGCGGCGGTGAGGATGACTTTATTCCGTTTTTTAAGCCAGGTTATCTGAGACTTTATCCTGAACATTGTACAAATACGGACTTCAAAGTTTTTGTTGAAAGCCGGGACAAACAGGTTAAACTTGGAAATAAAAGCCCAGTTTACTTAAATCATATTTTTACTTCGGAGGTGAAAGGTGTGGTAGCTTTACATAGAGTCAATGCCAACAAAATTGCGGTTGTTTTTAAACAATACAACACTGCCAATAATTTCATTACAAATACAGACTTTTTAACAAAGCACAACTTGAAGGCGCATATTCCGGCAGCGCAGATAGAAAAAACTGGAATCATCCGATATGTGCCTACCAACATTTCGAACAAGGAATTATATACGAAACTGTCTTCGATTTATGAAATTATTTCAGTGAGAAGATTCACGAAAAAAGTCGGTCAATGTACTGTAGGTCTCGAGACGGTCAGTATAACTTTCCTATCAAATGTTCTGCCCGACAACATCCAATATGACCTATTTTCGTTCAGGGTGTTTGAATATGTCCCACCGTTGCAACAATGCTTCCGGTGCTTCAAGTTCAACCACCCTGCGAAAATTTGTAATGGTAAACAACGTTGCTCGATATGTGCTGGGGAACATAATTTCAGAGACTGTGATAAAAAAGAGAACCTGTGTTGTGTCAATTGCAGTGGTCCCCACCTGGCCATTTCCAAATCTTGCCCAATAAAAATGAAAAAAATACTTGAAAAAAAGGGTAAAATTACTTATGCCTCTGTAGCTAATACAATTAAGTCATCAGATTTTCCGGCTTTACCTGCACAGTCGAGCAGCATTGTTAAGACCCTACCATCAATAAGCCAAAATGTACATAAATTAAATAAAAATGTAAAAATTGTAAATAATGTAAATAAAACAGTGCCTGAACCCAACTTGAACCAAACTCAACTTAAGGCTCAAATTGCAAACAATAAGAATATTTTGATGGCAATGGTCCAAACTTTAGTCGAATTGGGTAATAAAACAGATAATGAACCTGTGACTACACTGTTCATTAAAGACTTACTTTTAAAAAATCTGTCACAATAATGGACAGTACAGTACAGAACGTACAGCAGTTATGTATAGCTCAGTACAATATTCAAAGTATACATAGGAAAAAACCCTTATTGTCTAAATTTTTAGATGAACAAAATGTTGATATCTGTCTACTCAATGAAACTTGGCTGAAAGATACTCAGCATTTTAACATTTCGAGATATAATTTCCACTATCATAATGCCCAAAATGAGCACGGTGGAGTAGCAATTTTGATCAAACCGTATTTTAAATATAATATTATTCAAACCAGATTTTACCAAGACATTCAGACTGTGGCATTATTGTTATATGTAAGTGGTAAACAATTAACGATTTTATGTGTATACTGCCCTCCATCGAATGGTAACTTCAGAATAAGTAAACTGCGTGATATAATTAGAGATTTGCCTAAGCCAATATATGTGGCTGGAGATTTCAACGCTCACCATGTGGCATTTGGGTGTATGACCACGAAAAGTCGGGGTCATCAGTTATACGATTTAATTGATGAATTTAATCTATGTGTCCTCAACAATGGTAGCTTCACTACTATTAATTATCCTAACCGAAATCCATCGGCTATTGATGTCAGCTTTTGTAGTGCTTCAATCACTCCACTATGCGAATGGTGGGTGCATGATGATTGTATGGGGAGCTATCATTTTCCTACGCTTACTCGTGTTTTATTGTCAGTTGATAGATACCAAATTAATCCTCCCATTGAAAAATTCTTATACAACAAGACAGACTGGACAAAATACAATGAGCTGTCTATAACTGCTTTTTCTAATTTTGAAGTTAATAATGAGAATCCATTACAATCATATGATGAATTTATTGAAAGGCTTGATACACTTAGGAGGGATACTGTGCCAAAGTTTGTCAAAGCAAACAACTATCGTTGCAAACCTCCAGCACCTTGGTGGAGTGACACATGTGAACAAAGTGTTATTAAAACTTATGAAGCTTTAAAACTGTACAGAAGAGATCCAACCATTGATAATTACATTAATTACAAAAGACTTAATGCTGTTAAGAAAAAGACTATTTTAGAACATAAACGCAATGGTTGGGCTAACATCTGTAATACTTTTAACAGAACTACACCTGTTAGTATTATTTGGAAATACATCAAGTTATTTAAACGAATAAAATGCAATAATAGAACATATAAAGACGAATTTGTAGTCCCTCTTTTAGACAAATTATCACAAAATGGATGTAGGGTTATTGATAATCTAGAAAGTTATTTTCAAATTAATAATAGTCTTCAGAAGTCCAGTTTCCTCATAGAACCCTTTACTTGGAGTGAGTTTTGTACAAGTTTACAATCCAGACGAAACACAACCCCTGGTTTAGATAATTGTCCATACATTTTGATCAAAAACCTAAATCAGTCCGTACAAAAGAAACTATTAGCTAATCTTAATGCTCTTTGGCACTTAAAAAAAATTCCTGAATCTTGGAAAACACAGTGTGTAATCCCTCTACTTAAGCCTGACAAGCCACCTGAAGATCCTAATTCATATCGTCCTATATCTTTATCATCTTGTGTTGGAAAGCTTAATGAAAACATGATAAAGATGCGTCTTGAGTGTTATGTAGAGGCGAATAACATCATTCCACATGTTCAATATGGCTTCCGGAGAGGCAGAAGTTGTGCTGACAGCTTCATCTCTCTCTTGTCAGATCTGAAATATGCCAATAATAATAATAAGTCCAGTGTTTGTGTTTTTCTGGATGTTGAAGGTGCGTTTGATAATGTAGATCCTGGCATTTTGGTTCAAGTTCTTTCTGACATTGGTATACCAGGCATACTTTGCCATTGGTTATTTAATTTTTTAATAGATAGAACTTTGTATATAAGGCATAATAATATTCTCCATGGTCCCAGAAGGGTCTCCAAAGGTACAATGCAGGGGGCTACATTATCTCCATTGTTGTACAACATATACACTAGTCAAATTCTTAATTTTGTAAATATAGAAGGTGTAAATATTTTACAATTTGCGGATGATCTTGTAATATATTGTACAGACCATAATGTAGATAAAGCTGTAAATAGTATAAATAATGCTTTAGATCAATTGTACATATATTATAATGACAAGTTGGCTCTACAGATTAACCCCAACAAAAGCAAGGCCATGATTTTTAGTAAAGATTTTCCCTCTAATGGCATTCTCTACAATAATCATCCAATTTCAGTTGTATCTAACCATAAATTCCTGGGTGTTGTCATTGATAACAAACTTTGTTTTAATTTACACATCAATCACATTATAACTAACTCTCTTAAGGGCTTAAATATTATAAGATGTTTAGCTGGTGTGACTTGGGGTGCAGACCCCAAAGTTTTAAGTATGCTATATAAATCTATAGTCAGAAGCCATTTCGACTACAGTTGTTTAGCCTACTCAAATAGTAGTTGTGTAAAAAAACTAGACATAATTCAAAACAAAGCTCTGCGTATTATTTCTGGGGCTATGTGTTCAACTCCCATACGAGCTATGGAAGTTGAAACCAAAATAATGCCACTGTGTCTTAGAAGACTTCTGCTAATAGAGAGATATTTACTAAAGCTGGTATCTGGTAATGATAATGTTCTCAAAAAAATAGTACCTTTTCCTTTACAATGCTCGGCCCAGCAGACTTCGGGAGGTGAGCTTTTAAGAGGTTATTTTCCAGTTTTGCCTCTCATTGTACAGCAAATGAATGAAGATTTTAAAAATGTAATTAAACAATCAAAGTGGACATGCTACACATACCCATATTCCTGTATTATATTTGAGACCAATATTGTTACCAAAAAAATTTTTAATAATTGTGAATTATTAAGTTTTCTTTCCGACAATAACTACTATACTTTGTATACAGATGGTAGCAAAAGTGAGCTCTTTGTGCGCAGTGCTGTTTATGATCCACAATGCAGGTTTGGTCAAAGTTTTCTTCTGGACCCTAAATGCAGTGTTTTCACTGCAGAGGTATATGCGGCCCTCGAGGCCCTGAAGAGGATTGCACATATAAATAGTTTTAATAATTTTTTAATTTTAACAGACAGTTTAAGTATGGTCCAAAGTTTAACCAATCTCAGATTTGACTTTAAAAAAAACTATATTTTGTATAATATTAAAAAATTGTTATTTAGTTATGCACAAAAGGGTATACAGGTCTCTTTCATGTGGATTCCATCACATAGGGGTATAACAGGAAATGAGATAGTAGATAAAATTGCACGTGATGGAACGAACATGTTGGATGTTAGCTCCACAATAAAAGTACCTTTGACCGACTGTTATCAATCTATTGACAACCAGATCAATAGCTTATGGGTCGAATTTTGGAAACAAGATCAAGAACAGAAGGGTAAATGGTATGGAACTGTTCAAGAAAAACTACCTGTAGCACCATGGTATAACAAACTGAAAATGGCCAGTCGGGACTTTATTACAACTATAAATAGACTGCGCTTTGGTCACTCCACCGTCCCGGCCCACCTGGCTCGATTGGGCATAGTGGAGAGCAGCTACTGCACCTTCTGCAATAATTCTGTTGGTGATATCGAACATTTCATATTTACATGTGAGTGCTTTTCATTTGACAGATTGATTCTTGTCAGTGAAATTAGTGACATAGTGCAAAATCAAGTGACAGTGCAAGATCCCTCCCGCCGCCTGAGTGATATGTTAAAAAATAGATCTTATTACGTGCCTCTATATAAATTCATCAAAAATACAGTGGGGAAATTATAATAAACCGAATAAAAATACTCAAGACTTGGCCTAAAGGTCTAGATACCAGGCCAAAATCTCCAAAAAAAAAAAAAATCAAGCTTCAAGTGTTTTTTTTGGCGGGAACTCCAAACGAGGCGGTCGATTTAAATTTTATATTTATCGTTAAAATATCCTGTTCAGTGTAAATAATTGTACATTTTGTTCATTGTTAAAATGAATGAACCGGAGGATCCAGGTGGAACCCCGAAACGATCCAAAATTGTTCGTAAAAGAGGTACGAAGGAAAGTGGACCTGAAGTGGGCGGCGGTGAGGATGACTTTATTCCGTTTTTTAAGCCAGGTTATCTGAGACTTTATCCTGAACATTGTACAAATACGGACTTCAAAGTTTTTGTTGAAAGCCGGGACAAACAGGTTAAACTTGGAAATAAAAGCCCAGTTTACTTAAATCATATTTTTACTTCGGAGGTGAAAGGTGTGGTAGCTTTACATAGAGTCAATGCCAACAAAATTGCGGTTGTTTTTAAACAATACAACACTGCCAATAATTTCATTACAAATACAGACTTTTTAACAAAGCACAACTTGAAGGCGCATATTCCGGCAGCGCAGATAGAAAAAACTGGAATCATCCGATATGTGCCTAC
Organism: Parnassius glacialis; assembly: GCA_033319125.1. NCBI lineage: Eukaryota > Metazoa > Arthropoda > Insecta > Lepidoptera > Papilionidae > Parnassius > Parnassius glacialis. The sequence goes on along the minus strand of JAVANC010000028.1, from coordinate 32,058,655 downwards.
CAACATTTCGAACAAGGAATTATATACGAAACTGTCTTCGATTTATGAAATTATTTCAGTGAGAAGATTCACGAAAAAAGTCGGTCAAAGTACTGTAGGTCTCGAGACGGTCAGTATAACTTTCCTATCAAATGTTCTGCCCGACAACATCCAATATGACCTATTTTCGTTCAGGGTGTTTGAATATGTCCCACCGTTGCAACAATGCTTCCGGTGCTTCAAGTTCAACCACCCTGCGAAAATTTGTAATGGTAAACAACGTTGCTCGATATGTGCTGGGGAACATAATTTCAGAGACTGTGATAAAAAAGAGAACCTGTGTTGTGTCAATTGCAGTGGTCCCCACCTGGCCATTTCCAAATCTTGCCCAATAAAAATGAAAAAAATACTTGAAAAAAAGGGTAAAATTACTTATGCCTCTGTAGCTAATACAATTAAGTCATCAGATTTTCCGGCTTTACCTGCACAGTCGAGCAGCATTGTTAAGACCCTACCATCAATAAGCCAAAATGTACATAAATTAAATAAAAATGTAAAAATTGTAAATAATGTAAATAAAACAGTGCCTGAACCCAACTTGAACCAAACTCAACTTAAGGCTCAAATTGCAAACAATAAGAATATTTTGATGGCAATGGTCCAAACTTTAGTCGAATTGGGTAATAAAACAGATAATGAACCTGTGACTACACTGTTCATTAAAGACTTACTTTTAAAAAATCTGTCACAATAATGGACAGTACAGTACAGAACGTACAGCAGTTATGTATAGCTCAGTACAATATTCAAAGTATACATAGGAAAAAACCCTTATTGTCTAAATTTTTAGATGAACAAAATGTTGATATCTGTCTACTCAATGAAACTTGGCTGAAAGATACTCAGCATTTTAACATTTCGAGATATAATTTCCACTATCATAATGCCCAAAATGAGCACGGTGGAGTAGCAATTTTGATCAAACCGTATTTTAAATATAATATTATTCAAACCAGATTTTACCAAGACATTCAGACTGTGGCATTATTGTTATATGTAAGTGGTAAACAATTAACGATTTTATGTGTATACTGCCCTCCATCGAATGGTAACTTCAGAATAAGTAAACTGCGTGATATAATTAGAGATTTGCCTAAGCCAATATATGTGGCTGGAGATTTCAACGCTCACCATGTGGCATTTGGGTGTATGACCACGAAAAGTCGGGGTCATCAGTTATACGATTTAATTGATGAATTTAATCTGTGTGTCCTCAACAATGGTAGCTTCACTACTATTAATTATCCTAACCGAAATCCATCGGCTATTGATGTCAGCTTTTGTAGTGCTTCAATCACTCCACTATGCGAATGGTGGGTGCATGATGATTGTATGGGGAGCTATCATTTTCCTACGCTTACTCGTGTTTTATTGTCAGTTGATAGATACCAAATTAATCCTCCCATTGAAAAATTCTTATACAACAAGACAGACTGGACAAAATACAATGAGCTGTCTATAACTGCTTTTTCTAATTTTGAAGTTAATAATGAGAATCCATTACAATCATATGATGAATTTATTGAAAGGCTTGATACACTTAGGAGGGATACTGTGCCAAAGTTTGTCAAAGCAAACAACTATCGTTGCAAACCTCCAGCACCTTGGTGGAGTGACACATGTGAACAAAGTGTTATTAAAACTTATGAAGCTTTAAAACTGTACAGAAGAGATCCAACCATTGATAATTACATTAATTACAAAAGACTTAATGCTGTTAAGAAAAAGACTATTTCAGAACATAAACGCAATGGTTGGGCTAACATCTGTAATACTTTTAACAGAACTACACCTGTTAGTATTATTTGGAAATACATCAAGTTATTTAAACGAATAAAATGCAATAATAGAACATATAAAGACGAATTTGTAGTCCCTCTTTTAGACAAATTATCACAAAATGGATGTAGGGTTATTGATAATCTAGAAAGTTATTTTCAAATTAATAATAGTCTTCAGAAGTCCAGTTTCCTCATAGAACCCTTTACTTGGAGTGAGTTTTGTACAAGTTTACAATCCAGACGAAACACAACCCCTGGTTTAGATAATTGTCCATACATTTTGATCAAAAACCTAAATCAGTCCGTACAAAAGAAACTATTAGCTAATCTTAATGCTCTTTGGCACTTAAAAAAAATTCCTGAATCTTGGAAAACACAGTGTGTAATCCCTCTACTTAAGCCTGACAAGCCACCTGAAGATCCTAATTCATATCGTCCTATATCTTTATCATCTTGTGTTGGAAAGCTTAATGAAAACATGATAAAGATGCGTCTTGAGTGTTATGTAGAGGCGAATAACATCATTCCACATGTTCAATATGGCTTCCGGAGAGGCAGAAGTTGTGCTGACAGCTTCATCTCTCTCTTGTCAGATCTGAAATATGCCAATAATAATAATAAGTCCAGTGTTTGTGTTTTTCTGGATGTTGAAGGTGCGTTTGATAATGTAGATCCTGGCATTTTGGTTCAAGTTCTTTCTGACATTGGTATACCAGGCATACTTTGCCATTGGTTATTTAATTTTTTAATAGATAGAACTTTGTATATAAGGCATAATAATATTCTCCATGGTCCCAGAAGGGTCTCCAAAGGTACAATGCAGGGGGCTACATTATCTCCATTGTTGTACAACATATACACTAGTCAAATTCTTAATTTTGTAAATATAGAAGGTGTAAATATTTTACAATTTGCGGATGATCTTGTAATATATTGTACAGACCATAATGTAGATAAAGCTGTAAATAGTATAAATAATGCTTTAGATCAATTGTACATATATTATAATGACAAGTTGGCTCTACAGATTAACCCCAACAAAAGCAAGGCCATGATTTTTAGTAAAGATTTTCCCTCTAATGGCATTCTCTACAATAATCATCCAATTTCAGTTGTATCTAACCATAAATTCCTGGGTGTTGTCATTGATAACAAACTTTGTTTTAATTTACACATCAATCACATTATAACTAACTCTCTTAAGGGCTTAAATATTATAAGATGTTTAGCTGGTGTGACTTGGGGTGCAGACCCCAAAGTTTTAAGTATGCTATATAAATCTATAGTCAGAAGCCATTTCGACTACAGTTGTTTAGCCTACTCAAATAGTAGTTGTGTAAAAAAACTAGACATAATTCAAAACAAAGCTCTGCGTATTATTTCTGGGGCTATGTGTTCAACTCCCATACGAGCTATGGAAGTTGAAACCAAAATAATGCCACTGTGTCTTAGAAGACTTCTGCTAATAGAGAGATATTTACTAAAGCTGGTATCTGGTAATGATAATGTTCTCAAAAAAATAGTACCTTTTCCTTTACAATGCTCGGCCCAGCAGACTTCGGGAGGTGAGCTTTTAAGAGGTTATTTTCCAGTTTTGCCTCTCATTGTACAGCAAATGAATGAAGATTTTAAAAATGTAATTAAACAATCAAAGTGGACATGCTACACATACCCATATTCCTGTATTATATTTGAGACCAATATTGTTACCAAAAAAATTTTTAATAATTGTGAATTATTAAGTTTTCTTTCCGACAATAACTACTATACTTTGTATACAGATGGTAGCAAAAGTGAGCTCTTTGTGCGCAGTGCTGTTTATGATCCACAATGCAAGTTTGGTCAAAGTTTTCTTCTGGACCCTAAATGCAGTGTTTTCACTGCAGAGGTATATGCGGCCCTCGAGGCCCTGAAGAGGATTGCACATATAAATAGTTTTAATAATTTTTTAATTTTAACAGACAGTTTAAGTATGGTCCAAAGTTTAACCAATCTCAGATTTGACTTTAAAAAAAACTATATTTTGTATAATATTAAAAAATTGTTATTTAGTTATGCACAAAAGGGTATACAGGTCTCTTTCATGTGGATTCCATCACATAGGGGTATAACAGGAAATGAGATAGTAGATAAAATTGCACGTGATGGAACGAACATGTTGGATGTTAGCTCCACAATAAAAGTACCTTTGACCGACTGTTATCAATCTATTGACAACCAGATCAATAGCTTATGGGTCGAATTTTGGAAACAAGATCAAGAACAGAAGGGTAAATGGTATGGAACTGTTCAAGAAAAACTACCTGTAGCACCATGGTATAACAAACTGAAAATGGCCAGTCGGGACTTTATTACCACTATAAATAGACTGCGCTTTGGTCACTCCACCGTCCCGGCCCACCTGGCTCGATTGGGCATAGTGGAGAGCAGCTACTGCACCTTCTGCAATAATTCTGTTGGTGATATCGAACATTTCATATTTACATGTGCTTTTCATTTGACAGATTGATTCTTGTCAGTGAAATTAGTGACATAGTGCAAAATCAAGTGACAGTGCAAGATCCCTCCCGCCGCCTGAGTGATATGTTAAAAAATAGATCTTATTACGTGCCTCTATATAAATTCATCAAAAATACAGTGGGGAAATTATAATAAACCGAATAAAAATACTCAAGACTTGGCCTAAAGGTCTAGATACCAGGCCAAAATCTCCAAAAAAAAAAAAATCAAGCTTCAAGTACATATTAATAATAAGTGATACTTAATTAAAATAAAAAAATATTTATATATTATAAAGTATAGTTTCCGTTGTGTCTTGCATTGCAATAAATCAACCGTAATCAAATTGTGCGACTAAATATTTACAAATGTTTTAGTTTTCTAATTAGGTACTTGTCAGTCAATCATATGTTTTGAGTAATTAACTATGTCAATGTTTGTTTACTAATGAAAGTGTCAAAAATCAATGCATTATAAATTTACAATATGAATAATCCTAGATCTTCAGGATCAGGGAATTCTTCAGACTACAGTCAGGAAAATGGCGACCAAACAATGGATTCCGAACGCCCTCTTAAAAAGGCTCGTTTTGCGTGGCAAGTTAAAGGGAAACATCACTTGAAAAACGATAATTCAGAAAATAATAAAGCTTCAGATAATTTATCTGAAGAAGCTGAAAGACCCGTATCATCATCAGAAAGTGATACAAGTGATGTTACAGACTGTACTGAAGATAAATTGGAAAATCTAGATAATATATTAAAGAAAAATATTATTAAAACATCAGATTCTTATAAAACAACTACGGCTAGAACATTACACCCAATGACAAGCATATCTAAAAAAAGATTTAAGTACCCTGTTAATAAACATGTTAGTACATTTCATAAACTTTGTAAATGCAGTGTGAATTCAACAATTCCGTCATCAATGGTTTCATATACTTACAGTGAGGATCAATGTATATCGATATGGCAAGAAAGACAGGTAAACTTTTTAAAATGTGTAGTGATATTGTTAAAGAATACTGATAATTTATTTTTATTTACAACTATTGGTTAATGTCCAGAGATGGCAAAACTTTATTTTTCCATTTAACTATAATTTCTTATGTAATTTTATATCCCATTTATTGATAAAAAAACTTTATGTTATTAGTTTTGCTAGATTTTTCTTTCATTAATTTATTACAGCCCATAGAACAACACGAGTGGGTTGGCTATAGACGTCCAGTACTTGATTTTAATTATATTTTCAGTTTAAGAGGCTTGTCAGGGTTAAGCTTGAATCTTTTACACTGTTTTTGGATGTCGGAAATGCATTATGAATTAATTACGATAAAAATAAATTTTACTAATAATTGGGTATAACGAAACACAAATATTTGAATTTGGTCTAGTATTATGAAGTAGACATCCGGTACTTTATTTTAATTACGTTTTCAGTTTAGGAGGCTTGTCAGTGTTAAGCTTGAACCTTTTACACAGTTTTTGGATGTCGTAAATATGTTTTGAATTAATTATGATAAAAATAAATTTCAGTAAAATTTGCTTATAACCACTTAACCATCCGCCCCGCGTGAGTGATTCTCGCCTGACCTGTCTGCGAAATAAATGTCACTATTTTTTACGACCGCACGAGACAGTCTTATCAAAAACGATTACTACTGAAAAACTACTATAGCTACATTCAAATAAAAAATAATCTCAAGACTCAAAGAATTCAAAATTTTATGTTGTTAAAAGAAAATTAATCAAATTAAAAATAAAGCCTGAAAATAAATCTTAAAATGGGAATATCAAAAAAAAATTGTATTTATTTTTTATTTCGAGTTTTACAAAAAAAGTGTAATACTTACATACTGGAGACAGTTATTTTATATTATAATAGTACATGATATTCCCTTTGAAATGACACCAATATCAATAACATCTTATATACTCAATATACATAAGTATATAATGTTTACCCAATATAAATTTGAATAAATAAGTAAATAAATGAAAAAATAGGTTTCAATAATTTCTAGACACATCTCAACAGATATTTCGTTTATAAATTGCTATGAACATGTTAATAGTGAATCATTATTTTATATTTTGCATTCATTTAACACAAAAAACTGATTAGAATACATTTTAAACAACATGTAATCAATAAATGGTGATCGCGTATAGTGATTAAAATTTAGAGCTAAATTATTATATGTTAACATTTTGGAATTGTCGTAATGATACATATTTACTAAAGAAAATATCTTCACAATTAGTTTCATGTACAATAACATTACAAATAATGTATAAAAACAGAAAAGTTATCACATTTTTGATCAAATTTCTCACACGTTAACATTCCACAAACAAAAATGGCGAAATTTAATTTTAACATTTTTTTTCTAAATATTTTGTTACTATTATACAGATAAAATTCACTTTCACAGATGACAAATTTCATATAGCTTTAATTTTTTTTTTATTTAATTTTTTACTGTATTAATAACAGCTATCTTTTGCGCTGTGCATGTTTAAACCGAAAGATATTGTTTGGTGCCTAGACAGGTGAGGCAATAACGGTTTATGGGGACTGTAGTCACCGTGGATGGTTGACTGGATAATGAAATGTAAATATGTCAATTTGGTCTCATATAATGAAGTAAACGTCGAATATTTGATTTTCATTATGTTTTCAGTTTAGGTTTATCAGGGTTAAGCTTGAACCTTTTACACTATTTTAGGATTTTGAAAATGTGTTTTGGATTAATTATGATAAAAATAAATTTCACTAACTAAAAATTGCATATAATGAAACGGGTAAATAAATTGGTCTTCAATTTCATTTCAATCATCATTTTAATTATTATCTTAAATTTTTGTTACTATCCTTTTAGTATTGTCACATTATTTTGAAATAATTCTAAATATCAAAAATATTTTAAAAGCATGAAGACATGTGTCAACACATAGAATGTTTTTTTGTTTTTAATTGATTCAAAAGAAGAGAAGTTAATTTCCCAATTTTGGGACATTAAGTTACTTTACTTTTTATACTTTTATTTAATATTTTGTCACTATTTTTACAAGTTATGTAACATTGGGCAATCTTTATTGCAATTTGATAGCTTTTAAAAGTGATTTATTGCATTTATGTGCCAAGTTTAAGGAAATTGCTCAATGTTGTCTTGACCTTAAGCCAACAACAAATTATTTGGAATAAATATATTTGAACTCATTAATTTATCAATTTTACAATTTCATTTTAATACTTTAATCAAAGTTATGTCTAAAAATCAAGTTGCTTGTCATCATCCCTAGTATATTATTTTATTATTAACGTAACACTTGTATATTTTTAGTTGGCCAAGGGATTCGTGGACAACACTATAAATCATGTATTGGACTCGTGGTTAGTAGGTCATACACCAGCTGAAGTTGAAGCAAATAAATCTCTTGCAATTGATGTTGCAGACTTCATTAATAATTTACCAGAAGACAACAGCATTGAAAATGAAGGAATTCTCATGGCGATATCTGCACACGGCCTTCAGAACACTTCTAGTTCTAGTAGCTGCAACAGAGAAGACTTAGGCCCTCTTACTACAGATAATGAACTTGATCCAGAGTTAAGCAGTTTGCTTTTAGGTTTTGGTTCTGACTTGCGCCCTTCGCGTACAAACAATGTGCGTACTCAAGAAGAGTTTATAGATTTACCTTCAGACGATGAATTGGGTGAAATTCCAAGCCCACCATCGCCGCTATCTGATGATGATGACGATGAAGACGAAGATGATGATAATTCACGATTTTGGGAAGACGATTTATGTAGAGATATAGGCATAGAGTTAGCGACAATGTCAGAAGAGGCTATGAGACAAAATGTCGCTGATTTGACACATTTAGCTTTATTTCCCAATGGATCAAATCGAAATTTTAATGAAGATGAGAATCGTCAAACTGTCAATAGAAACAATGAAAGACCAAGGAGTAATGATATTAATAATCATTTTGATTTCTTAGATGCAGCTGTATCATTCGCAATACAAAATAGAGGTTTGACATCATACGGTACATATTATGGATAATTAATTAATTATCTTAAATTTGGTTAAACGAAAATTATTTCATTATTCAACTAATGCTTTCCATAGAGACTGTAAGCACAAACATAGTACCTACATAGATAAAAGTAGTAAACTAAGGAGGAATAACATGCACCAAGTTTGCGACTGTGAACTTAGCTTTTGTGAAACATTGGGCGCTGTTACGTTCGCTAGCAAAAGTTATCGAGAAAAACATACCAAATATGTAGTAAATTGTACTGTATCTAGGTAATGATTCGAATTAAAACCTGATGCAATTATATAATAGCTAGCTAAGTTTTGCCCGCGGCTTCTTTACGTCTTTAAGTACGGCGACTTTGTCTACTTAATAGTGACAGACTCGCAAATATTTATATTTATTAATTTTTATTTGATACCTATTTCTGGAAACCCATATCACGGGTTCTCCTTGATAAAGTTTTATAAATTTAATCGAGAATTCGTTACTCCAAACCATCACAGTAGGTAGGTACTTTTATTATTTTGTATTATGTATTATTATTTTTTATATTATTATATAAGAAAAATAAGTCTAGTGAATAGTGACGAGTATGTAAACACCGATACGAATACACACGAACATTCCCTTGACTCGTGCTAAAAAATCGACATCGAGTGGAGAACAGGCGAATACTCGGGCTGAGTAGCGAACAAACACGAACAAAGCGTTTACATCTTCGTGCTCGTGCCTACTCATCTATGCTCGGCGAGTAGCTAAAAGTTGCATTACTACGGATGCGTCGTGCGTGAAGTACAGTCCCTTACTTGACGATTTGTCCTACCCTCATTAATTATTCGTTTTCCATTCGATTAATAAGATAATAAGAAAAAAAAATTTTTTTACTTTCATATTTAGCATGCTACTTAATAAAGCGTCTGTTGATTTTCCAGTTCTCGCTTACTTTTAGCAATGATTTTCTTTTTTTAAATAATTATTTTAGATACGTATAAATACATTTTCTATATTGTTCTTTCGGAACAGTTTTTGTATCGGCAAGATATATTATATAATATGTTATTTAAAGCGATAAAAACAGCTTCGAAACAAATAATAAAAAGCAACAATGGGAAATAATAATTATATTTTTGGCATTTGACCAATTAAAAAAAAGATATTATAAATAGTTGTACAACTAACTTAATGCGTCCGAGCGAGATACACTTACAGCTGCTAACGCCGCCGCGTTGCTAAGTATCCTCTAGTATAGTACTTCTACACAAGTAACCGCGGCTTAAGCTCTAGTTTCTACAATCTTCACCTAAAATCACGACTCATTAGCTCGATAGCCAACTAGCCAACTTCACAGCCGTAAATTTACAACAAATGGCGATGGCGCATGTTATTAGGTCTAATATTGATTCGTAATAAAATACTTACTTCTCACGTTCTACGATTAACAGTATTCTAGTTTCAATTGTTTTGAAATTAAATGTACTTGTAATATCTGTCTGTTATTATTAGAAAACTGTAATTATAAGAAACTTTCCTAATTCACAAATATGTTCAATATGATCGAAGTTATGTGGCTATAACTTGACAGTGTAAGTATCTAAGCCATTTTATTAGATTTCTATAAAAAGTATATGTACTATGTGATATCATTAAATGAATTTCTGGAGAGAATATCAAAATTATTTAAAAAAAAGTACAAATTTGTTAATGATATACCCATATCATATTATTATTGACTGAGTTTTATAAGTTAAGGAATTATGTTTTTAACAGTAAGTCATTATTTTGTTGCCAATTCTAAACGTATTGCTGTATTCAGTCCTAATTGTCGTTGTATATAAGAAGAGAACATTTTATTGTGCAATTTATAAACTATCTGAATATAAATGCTTTTTAATATAATAGTTTTAGGTATGAATTGTATGCCATTATGACGTTACTGTCAATAAAGTTATATCTATTTAGTGTCTATAGTTTAATTCTTTATAAATGGAAACAAACTATTGAGAATATAGGTATTCTCTTATTATATTGCCTTTTCTACCGACTTCAAAAAGGAGGAGACACTCGATTCGAGTGTATGATTTTTTATGTGTGTTACCTCATAACTTTTTTCTCGATCAACCGATTTCGATGATTCTTTTTTTATTTGAAATATAGTGCCTCTCATGTGGTCCCATATAAATTTGATCAAGGTGTGACCAGTAATTTTTGAGTTATGCTTAATAATTTATATTGAAGTCGGTTGTACAAAGATTTTGATTTTCGATTATTTCCTTAGCCACTTGGCTACTTTTCCATCTAATGACTCAGATCAACAACGAACGAACGAGCGGATGGACGCAAACCCCTGAAACTATTGAAAAATTCGAAACCGGTGGGAAGCTAAGGCCAAAATTTGTACAAAAAACTTATTATGTTAGTTTCACGCCTTATATGTAATGTGTTTGTCCGAATTTCAATGACGGCGGCCACTCACAACGGACTAGCCATCTGCTCAAAACAGGATTGTAGTACACGATTATGTGCGCAAGCGCTGGTGCACTCTATTCCCTCACTCTCATAATCAGGGACGGCAATCTGATCAACCGGAAAATGATCATACGCAGGACCAACGGCTGAACGTGCTTTCCGAGGCACGAGGGTACAACACCGCTGACTTCCTGACTCCAGATTTGAGAATTTATTGACAGGAAAACCTAATATTGAAACTTGATTTTGGCCCGACTCAGAATTCGAACCCGGGACCTTATTGACCACCAGTCGCTCTTACGAACACTAGACGAACGAGACAGTCGATATTATGGCATGATAAACTTGTCAAGGAAAGATGGACTAGAGCAAATAAGTGCGCCTGTGGTAACTCGTGCATTTGTAGCACTAAAATATTTCCTGCACAATGAGGGCTAAAGTTAACACGGAGATAAAGTTTTTTGTTTTTAATAAAAGTTTATCAGTTTTAAAAGTATTATATTAATACACAAAGCAATGACTCAGTAGTTTGCTCTTTAATTATTTGCACATTTTTAACTTTTTAAAATTTTTCTACTTTCATGAATCTGTGGTTTGGTTCATTTATTTTTAATCTTATTAATGTAAACTATAGCTAATACCACAGAAAGAAACAATAAACTTTACATTTTTGGAACAAATTAACTTTCCCGCTATTATATCTGTCAATAATTGACAGATATAATAGCGGGAAAGTTAATTTAATTATTATTATACCGCACTTTTTAAGTGGCGCCGCCCTGGTGGCAGAAAAAGTCGTGAATCGCCTAGAATATTAATTTTCCATGCTTTGATAAAATTCATCATCAGTATTTTAAGCCACTACTAGGCATAGACATGGCCCTCTATAGGAATGCGTCTACAAGCGCGCGTGTCCTCTCCCCCTACCGTTAATTTAATTTAATAAAAACCATGGTTTTTCAGGGTGATTTAGCTGTACCTACTTATATAAATGTTTTTTATAAAACAATAAATAGTTCAAAAGGTTTGTAATCTCTACATAAAAAAATCACTTAATGTCCATTTCAAGGAAAACACGTAGAAAAACACTTAATTAGCTACTAAAAACAAGTGAAAAAAAAAACATAAAAATGAACATTATTTTTACACATGGCTGATAGCACAATAGGCGTGTCATCAACTTCTATGGCACAGCTAAGTTGTCGAAAAGGAGTAAATATGTATAATAATATGAATGGAAGGGTATAATAATTATAAATAAAATGCTTCAATAACAATTTTATTATTGCTTGTTATTATTCACATAAGTAATACAAAATAAACTATGCACAAGTTAAGACCACTGATGTCATACTATTTGATTTCATAAAATATTCTGAAAAATAACTTGCTATCATTCACAACAGTCCAGTTGCAGACAATATAACAAGTAACATGAAATTAATGTACACAGCAGCAGTCTTCGAACCAATTGTGATATCGGATGACATTTGTTATTATAATTACATTCATGGCCGCATTACCTAGACAATTGCATTATAAGTAACTGTACAAGTACGTAGCAATGATATTATGAAACCATTTTTAAATATATTTACAAATTATTAAATATCCTTAATTCTCTCGTTCACAAATTATCTACGTTAGGTACCTAGATTCGTTTAAATAAGGTAGAATAATACAATTTAAAAAAAATACAATTTCAGCCAGTCATTACAAAATAAACACCGAATTCAAATGCACAAATTTTGTTCTTTTATTTTAAAATTCACATTAAATACAAACACCGGAGTACTTTCCCATTTTCTTCAATTTTCGAAAAATTAAACCGAAAAGAAAATGATGTCATGGTATTAAAAATATAACGTTATAATAACAGTAATTAATACATGTACAAAATTTAATGAAATACAATATTATTTCAATATTCAAAAACATATAAGAATTGCTTAGGCACTAGTATTAATATTAGTTTTTTAATTTCTTTTCGAGTTTTAATACAAAACTGATATATTTAAGAATTATGTACATTATCTGTGGCGACACTTGAATATATAATGTACTTAATGATAAAAATTTACACACATGTAAAAGTAAATAATACATATAATAAACTATTTAGTGAATAATAAATTTTTCTTTATTTCTGCGTCTGGTCACATTTTTTTTACAAAAATGATTTGTTTCTTTTTTTGGAAATTTATGAAGATTAAGGTGATATTGAAACAAAATACCAGTATATATACGGCAACGTTGATTAAAAATAACTTGAATTTGTTTTACAGGGCTCCAAAAACGTGTGTTATACAAAGATACACAGAAACATACCCTATTGAAACCTACACAAGGTTATAAGGTTTGTCGCATTACTTTTAACTTACAATGTAAACGTAAGTGCAGAAAGCGAATGATGAGTGTGCGTATTACCGTGGTGGTCGCTTAACCGATTCGTTGCGGCACCAGTTTTCGACAACTTTTAGCTGTGGCGGCGAACAAATATTTTATGACACGCCGGGCGTGTCAAGTGCACTGAACCAGTTAAAATGTATACCGATAGCGACACATTAGTGTAGAAATCCATTGACTAGCGTGCAGCGCTGTGGAGCGTGTGGCGTGCATGACGAGCACATGCTGTTTTATTAGTGTCAACATACCAAACACTCTCCAAGACTAAGACCGGTATTTAGGGCATTTTTGAGTTTAAACTCAAACCCTACAATGTCAAAATTTTATAGAGTATAGTATTGACTAGACTTAAATTTTGACTTTGTAAAGTTGGAGTTCAAATTCGAAATTGTCTGGGTATAACCGATTTCGTGTGGACACTAAAGTATCGAGCTTTAAACATGATTTTAGTAAATGAAGCGACTTAAGATTTCAAAGGCAACTGTACTATCATTGTATTTTGGCCTAAACTTTTGAAGGCATCTTATATAAAATAATAAACACATGGCCCACAGGTGGACAATATACAGAAGCCTCTTGAGATTACTGACGAGGCAATGGTTGAGATGATTTTGAGGCTGGGTAGAGTTTGCGGGGTTACCTTAATGTTTGTTCGCGAACTTCAGATAATTAAAATATTTATGGACCTTTCTTTAGTACAGACCACGTAGTGAAATAGCACTAACATATTTCTAAAGTGCCGGCAGAGAGTGAACTCAGGTTGCTTGCGTATTATGAAATTTAACATCTTGAATAATTATTATCATATAAAGGCAAACAGCTTTATTTTTATTTAGAGAGCTCTATGCTAAATATTTTAGTTATATTCACGCAGGATTGATTTTATTTAATAAACTATGACCAGACTAAGCGCATATAATTTCGTAGATATAACTAAAGCCTCAGACTAAAAAAAAAGATAGACGGAACGCTGCGTACATTTTAAGGGACGTAAAAACCATGTTCAACTTCGTGGGCACTCACGCACACATCTTTATTTTTAACAGCCTGTAAAAGTTCACTGCCGGACGTACACATATGTACGTAACGCAATGTTGTTGGTTGCAAATTATTTTAGATGCATGTGTGTGTACGTTCTTGCAATAAGTTGAGCGAGGTTTTGGCTTGGTTTTGCGTCACTTAAAATATACTCAGCGCTCCGTCTTTCTTTCTTAGTTTGTTAGTCTGAGTTTGAAACATGAAATAAAGTTGTATATGAAAAATAACAAAAATTGTAATCTATTTAGACCGTGTTCCATGTTTGAATTATCTAAAGTTGAAATTTATAGCGTTTTGGATGATCTATGAGCAAATGGTACAATAAACCCTTGTAAGAATATATATTTACACTGAGTAGGCACACAGCACACAAGTATCATATGACTTGGTAGTAATGCCATAGAGAATTATCGCCCTGTAAATAACTCTTTTTAAGTCTAAAGATGGCACAGGAAAAGTTAGTAAATTTGATAACTAAAGTTCAGAATTTAAAACATCAACATTTTAGGGAAACTTTAGTGATAAAAAAACATTATGGCCCAGAATTGCAAGTTGTATTTTAACATGATATTACGTTTATTATTTTGTTTTGTTAATTAGAATTTAAATTTATTTCAATGGACGAGCGCCTAACCCTTGTGGTGCGACAGCTTAATAATTTAGCCATACTCAGCACCTTAGACAGACATAATGTTACGCGCAAAACCGATAACCTCGAACTAGTAAAGCCGCTTTCATGAGAAAATATTACATCATCCTTATTCTCCAAATACCGCCTACATCTGCACACGGTGAACCTCTTTTTTATTATCTTGAAGCTACCACTGCAGCCCATGGACACTAAGCCAACTTCATGCAAAGAAGTCTACGGATGCGTTGTTACCTCAGACGACTCTATTTATACTTTAGAAGTAGGTAATAGAGGATGGTAAATAGCTATACTGACTTTCTTTTTCTTGTCCTGCTACCTATCGAAGGATGCTAGCGACAAATGACGGAATATTTATTCTAAAATACCAAGGGGAAATTTTCCAATATTCATTCGAAGATATTTTTTAAGTCTCCGCTGAAAAGCAGCGCTGCTGAAGTATCCAATTATGTCGTCACTGAAAATAATTTTCGTGTAGGTATTTAATTTTTATTTATGTTCGTTTATCTTGTTTTCCGTTTACTTTTTTTATAGGACAAGGGTAACAAACGAGCACACGGTCCACCTGATGATACGTGGTCACTGTGGCCCATTGACATCTATATCTATCCTCAATTACGAATTTACACGGGACATGGGAATGCCTCCTTTTACTTTACTTCAAAATATAATTATGTGAATGTATATACGTCAATGAAATCACGTCTTATTGGAAGCAGCATTATTAGTGTGAGAGTATCAGTTCTGTGGTCATTAACCCGGGCTGTCCAGTGTAATAAAATGTTTATAATACAAAATAAAAAAGAACGCATTGGAAAATTAAGTACTTTTTGTTTTATAATTTAATGATTTTATCTTCATAATAAAATGAAGCGTCAGTAGCCTAATGGCAGGGCGCAGACCGCGAACTCGAAAGGTCGTGGGTTCGAATCCACCATTCGACTACTGTCGTGAACCACTTCTAACACAAGCATTTTAAGCTTACCAGAAGTGGTTAAAGGGAATATTAGTAATGTTTAATAGCGTTTCTAGTACTTTTTTTAAATAAAAAAAATGAGTTAATCCAGTTCTATAATACATCTATTACAATGACACTCACTAGTGCCGGTAGTGTTGGTGAGAATACCATAGATATAGGGTATATTACTCTGGAAATGAAGACGAACTGCACTACAATATTCGTAATGCCGTTTTTACTATGGTCACAAAGCAACACACAAACACATACTCGAAAAACTCAACAAGCTGGGGACAGTCGGGTATATAGCATTTTTAATATACAAAACCGATGCATGGTTTATGAATATTGTGCGTAGAACTGTTTGTTATTCTATGAACTTGATATGGACAAAATAACTTTTGGGACAGAAACTATACAAGTGATTAGACTCATCTAATTTTGTTATTCGCTCTAAAGAACAGCGAAGGTCCGGCGGAGAAAACTAATATGTTGATAATTCTGTGTAAAATATCACGTAGAAAATTTAGCTGCCACGTTCGTACTAACCTCAAAGCAATATGGCTGAGAATTAGTACAAATATTTGTAATTATACCAAACATTTGGATAATTGTTTGGCTATCGATCGCAGTATCTATTTACGGCATAATATAACCAACTAACATGAAATATGCACAGTAAAATGCCTTTTCAGGGTTGCCATAAACAATCCTTAGGCCCATTAAATATTTCCGTTATATTTCACAATTTCTTCCCTGTCAAGTAAAAATTTATAAAGATTCATGCAAGAGATTTTTAAAATATTTTATTATTAATGTATAGAAATACTTTAATTAAAATATCTCACATAGCACTAAATAAGTATTCCAGTGTAATTTTATATAAATGTGTACAATTTTGTCTAGATTTAAATTTGATTTTAACTAAGCGCATCTTCAGATGTTTGGCGGAATATTTTACAAGTTTCCTAATGAAAATTGTTTATAAGTTATCAAATCCTACACATGTCCGAAATAATCAAGAAAATTCTTATGTGCACTAGGTCATTAATCATACAATCGAAGGTCTATTCCAAACAGAGCGCTTCACGGGAGATTTCCCGCGCATTTGAATATGACAGTGACAAGTCAAAGCGGACGGATGTGCGCTACCGTTCGATGTTCCCCAGTAATTGTAAATTTAAAATCAAAGTCATAAACAATTGTCATCATTAATCATTGTAAAAAACTTCTAGATCTAATACAGCCCGAAGCTTAAATATTAGTTTTTATGACTGACTCCATAATGTCAATGCGGCAACAATTAAATACGTACATTTTAAACTTAGCTGCAAAATATTCACACATATTATGTCACAACCGCGTAATGTACGATTCACACCAGACGGTTCGCATAGGCGCGAGTGAAAGCGTAATCTTGTCCAATTAAAATACGCTTCAAAAACACAAACATGACAGACATGAAATTGTATAGGATTAATCATAATAATAAAGCTTCCTCCCGCGCCTACGCATCGTTCAAATACACAATGACAAGACGAGTAAACAAACGGAGCCAATGTTTTATCATTATAACCTCCTCAATATCCTACAATCTAAACTATTTACAACAGTTACCTTATAATACACTATTATAATCAAAAAATCTTCAAGTTAAAAAAATTGACAAACATTGTTACACTCTTAAAGTTAACAAAGCGTATGGATTCATCGTTATTTACATTATAAAGATAAAACTTGTTATTACACGCAAACTAGGGCACTAAAACAATAAGTACGTTACTGGTTAGCGAAATACACAGCGTCACAGTTGCGATGCGAAATAATTCAATATATATTAATAGGCTTCATGCACATGGATGAGGATGTCGAAATGTTTACAATTCATTGTAATTATTTCGTAAGATTCGTTTTGGATTTGCTCCAATTAAAATTTCTTAATTGGGAAGGGTAAATTTTAAAATTTTGTTTAGTATAGTTCTCTGTTTAATCGAATATTTATCATTAACACTATAAAATTTTACTTTGACAAGAATTTTAGTTTGTAAAAATCATTTATTTTCCTTAATTTTTTCAAACAGAAAATTCATTCATCATATACTTTCCATCTATTTTCTAAGTATATTGTTAGGGCTCAACTGTAAAGTGTGTTAATTTTTAATAGATCCTTAGCTAAAGGAAAGTTAGCTTTTTTTTTACTATCCATTACAATATTATTTCTTTTTTATATGTTTAAATCCACTTTCCACTATTGGAGCAGCATACATTGCAAGTAATGTCAAAATCATGCACAACTTCTTGACATGCACTCACATATACACCTTTCTTCTTTATTTCTTAATCACCCTGCAAAAGTTCACTGCTGTACGCACACATGTGCACCTAAAACTATGTTGGTCGTTGCAAATAATTTTAGATGCTTAAAAGTATGTATCTGTTGTTACAGTAAGCTGAGCATGGTTTTAGCTTGGTTTATGACATCACACGAAATATACACACCACTCCATCTTTCCTTCTTTGTTGGTCATAGTTCACTAATAAAAAAAATACTTTTTGCATTATTGGAATACATCCACATGCATGATGCCTATATTTCATATACCCATATCTTATGAGCATATAATGTTATAACTTAAATGACATTGACACTGGTCCTTCATTAATTTTAATAATTTAGAATACAAAAACAAATCATTTCATCAGTTCATATTAGTTTCCTGTTGAATATGAACCTCTTCCATAACAGAGAAGATTTTAATTGTATTGGCAAAAATATTTCAAAATGACTTTAATTAGTTTACATTTTTTAATATACTGAAGGCTGAAATGGTTCTGACTTATATTTATTGAATTTACATTTAACAAATAATAAAAGGACCAAATATGTCAATAAATGTAATATATTTACGAATTTACATGATTGACCATTACAATAAGGCGGAAGTTTAAACTTACTATAAATATTTACAATATGCACAAATGTAAAGCATACACACATAGTTATAAAACAGGTTCGGCAGCCAATATTGCTTAGATTCCATTTTATTTATAGTTCACTGACAAATTTTTATCTAATGAAAATCACAAAAAATTGCTTTACCAGATATGTCCCATGCACATACATGGACAAACCATAAAATTTTGTACAGTTTTATGTTTAAATACAGATAATGGCATTTGTGATTCCTTAAACCTTTTTTACTTTAGTTTAGAATTACAGTTCTTTTTTAAGCTGTAATTTACATTTTAAACTCAAAGACAAGTCAATTTTCAAAGTAAAATAATAAAAACGAAAAATTCTTCACTTGAAAATTTCTAGCTTATCTCAGAAACACCATTACGGACTATAAGAGGTTAATAAAAAAAAAATAGAAGCGCACATCAGACTTATATCAAGCAGTGTAAAGCACACTGGTTGTATGTTTGACATTTAATTGGACTTATATTAAATTAATAGAGAATAAATAAATTATAATGACAAAAATAACAGACTAGTTATGGATGACCGTCTGTATTTCGTTATTTAACTTACATTCCCATTGCAAATGATGTTCAGCCAATTTTATAACAATTTCGAGTCAAGTGATTACACAATTCTAATTCTATCCATTTTGAGATCTATTTAAGACTCCCAGCAAGTCACATAAATGTCCAAAAAATAAATAACAATTCATTCTACAGTCACTGTTTGCGGTGTGAAATAAATATTTGTGATGATTTAGCACTAACTCATATAGGTGGCCATAGCGCATCGCTATGGCTTAAATTTTACAAGGGGAATATTTTTTGAGTGTAGGCACTTGTCACAAACCCATTCCGCATACACTTCTGCCGTTAAAAGCTGGAACGCGGGCTCCGTTAAGCCCGTACATCCTCTGGAAAATGATAACATGAAGAGTTATACTACTTACAGCTGAATTTAAACATTAAAGCCTCATTCACACCGAAACTGCAAAAACAGACAACGATGCGAGCTTAGTCAGCATATAACAAACACTACTTTATTACAATTCTGTTTGTGCAGTTCCATACTGACAAAAAATCTAAACTGACGTGCATGTGGCCACTGCCACATAGTCGTATTCACAGTGGAGGAGCCGTAAGCATATAATTATATTATTATAGCTTTGATGGGATTGATAAAGTTGACTATAAAGCATTTACTATAATGCTTGCAACTTAATGCTTCTGTGTTTCATATGGTAAGTGTAGAGAACTGGAGACCCTTAAAACTGGAAATAAGGAATTCCATCTTAGTCCTCAGGGGTGACAATGCATCTGCATTTTAATTCGTAATTGAGGATAAATGTAAATGTCTATTGGGTCAAAGCATTCAGTTACAATTAGGTGGACTGTGTGATTGTACAAAAACATAGTTTATGTTTTTGTACAATTAGGAGTTATTATTATAGTTACTGTAAAAAATAGCAAAATTGATTTACGCTATACAAATGAACAAAAAATATAAAATGAATTTTGTTATTTATTGTACCATATATTACTCATGTTAATTTTTAACAGACAGAAAAGATAGTTAAACAACAGTTGGAATAGCTAATTTCTCAAGCAAACAGAAATAATGAGCAATAATTATTATTAAAATAACAATTAATTAAGTGTGACATGAAACTTATGTAAGGTCAGGTTGTGATGCAAAATGATAAATCACTTTTCTCACCACACAGTCCATATGACCATTATTATCTCTATAAATAAAAATCAATTTCTGTCCCTTTAGTCTCGCTAAAACTCAAAAATGACTCAACCAATTTTGATGAACTGTTTTTTATGTTTGAATAGGTTCCTAGATAGTTGAGATTCATATTTGGATCCGGCAGGTGGGGTTGTCGAGATCACTCGTGTAAAGGTGGAGCGGATCAGTAATCCCTAATATTTTCTAGTCTTAAGTGTTTTCACTTAATTAGATAATTATTAAAGTAAGGCAAAATTCTTCAAATTGTTTAAGTTCATACTAATTTTAAATGACCTATTTAATTTTAGAAAATCCCCACACCCCTGCCTTTACATACAGGAACTGCCTATGTACAGAATTTTTTTTATGTGGTAGTACCATGCTGCAGCTATATAATGAATTCAGCGTGAATGGGTTGACTTGACAGAGTAAAGGCTATTTTTTCACAGGATACCAGAGTAAATTTTTATGTTTTATACGTGGTAGAGCCATGCTGCAGCTATATTAGATGTATAGTTGTGGCACGAATGTGTCGGCTCGACCGGGGAAGGACCACACCCTCACATAATACCAGCGTCAAATAGCAGCTTAACACTGCTGTGTTTTATATAGTGAGTGTAGAGAACCGGAGACACTTTTTACTGGAAAAAAGGCATTCCATCTTAGTCCTCACGGGTGACAACGCATCTGCATTTTGATTCTCAAACGAGGATAAATGTAGATGTCTATGGACCACAGCAACCACTTACCATCAGGTGGACTGTGTGCTCGCATGTCACCCTATCATATATTTTTTTTAATATTGAAGTGAGTCTAAGGACAGACACCTGCAGTCAATTTCAAACTAAGGACAGATGTGTTGTTGTCACATATAAAAACTAATTTGTAGTACCTCACAGCTTGTAATTATACTGACTTTCTATACTGTTCAGATCAGAACACAGCTTGACAGTAGAAATAGGCAGGAGTTCTACCACCTAGTAATTAATTATTAATAATTCAATTGAGTGGTGATTTCTTACCTGTGAAACCAAAAGTTACATCCAGATTCGCACAATATTGCTTGGTCATTATCATGTACTTCTTTGTGACACACACCACATGGATATATTGGCGGTGCATTAGGATTTTGTGGATTAAACACCATTGGTTGATCAGGTGGGTAAACTTTGCCTGCACTAACGGGCATTGGTTTAGGGCCAAACATGCTCATATTTTGACCCATAGGGCCAACACCCTGCCCTCCAGGCCCTCCCATTGCCATTCCACTCATACCAGCTAGTGGGCCGCAGTTACCCATACCTGGGCCCATTCCCATGGAACCACTGTTTCCCATTCCCATAGGTCCACCATGTCCCATGTGGCTATTGGAGTATGGGGGGCCCGGGCCCATTGAAGTCATTGGGCCACTATTTCCCATAGGACTGCTTCCCATACCTGATCCCATTGGGCTTCCATGCCTCATTGGACCACAATGTCCAGGACCCATTCCGCCGCTCTGCATTGGACTTGGTGACATAATAGAACTGGTAGGGCCCATTGAGCCATTTGAACAGCTTGGTCCCATTGGTCCATTCATCCTTGGAACATTCATACCAGGCCCGCCTCCTCCCATTGGTCCATTCATAGGACCATTCATTGAACCTGCCCCAAGTGGACTATGCATAGGTGGTCCCATGGGGCTGTTACTCATATGGCCACCTCCCATAGACCCCATATTCATAGGACTTCCCATAGGTCCGGACGACATAGGTGAACCCATAGGCATTGAATTCATAGGACTCATTGGACTTCCCATTGACCTTGAAGGCCCCATACCTGGACCCATGCTGTGATTACTCATTCCCATATTGGGCCCTCCCATCGGGGACATGCCACCCATATGGCCCATAGGGCTCATGTTTCCCATAGGACTAATTCCTCTTGGTGGCATTTGTTGATTCATTGGACTCATGTTATGTGGCAGTGGACTCATGTGTCTCATAGGAGGACCACCCATATTATGCATAGAGCCCATCATACCCATAGGTCCGTTCTGACTCATCATGGGCCCATTTTGACTCATCATGGGGCCATTATGTGATACTGTTGATGGAGAGTCATCAAAAGGGTTAGACGCAACAATAGTATCCCCATAACCAGTTAATGGAGGGGGTAGCAAGTCTTGTGCAGTTGGTGGTGGCTGCGGTGTAAGTGCATTGTTAGCATTTGATGTTTTTCTTCGCTTTTTTGGATTGCTTGGTGCAGGGGCTGGCGGGGTCGGTGTATCCATTGGTGGTTTAAAATCCGACGGGCCTAAACCTGGGCCAGGCAACCTATAAGATGGCATTCCTGCCAGATTGTGACTCATTTTGATCTTATTCTCTTTCACCTCTGATTACCATCATGGAAAGTTTTTAAGTAAAAATTGAAGATTTTAGACAATAATTTCACACATAAGGCACCTCATTGTTACGAGAAAGCGCGATAACGTGCCGGAAAACTGGTTGTGTCTATATCTGTAACAAAAATAAAAGTTTGCAATATCTGCATATCTAGGACACTTAGTAATATCAAACCTGGAAGGTAAACGATGATTTCGATACAATGTTTGTAATTTAAAATAAAATCGAATGCAACTAATGATTATGACTATTATGAGAAGAAACTGTAACCTGGCTATTACAACCGCGAAATATATTATTTCAGAGATAAATACATATATTCAAGTAAATAATCGCAATTTACATAAGCTACAAATATATAATACTTACAGCATTATCAATTTGGGATTGGAATATGCGATTATTTTTTTGTCTTCATCAAGATTCCAAGGCGTGCAGCATAAGACAAAATACAAAACGTAAACCACTTTTTACGTCAAGTTCTAACTATTCACAGTAGGTCTCTTGATAAATTACTGTTCTAAGAGACAGAAGTTCACTTATAACATGAAATACTAGTCGATTGATTGCATTTTTATTTACGACTCACGATATTCCAAACAACACACGCCACATTCACGATGTATTTTTATCAGAAAATTGCCGCTAGAGGTCGTCATTAGTCGTTACATTTTTTATTTTCGAGGCACAGACAACAACTCGTTCAGCCTTTAAAACTTAGTAACGTAAACAAAAATTAGTTTTTACATGGTATATTTATTTTGTAAAGTAATTAAAATAAACGTAATACCAACTTACTAATAAGTAGTCTATCACACCACAGTGTAGTAGATATATGCATAATAATTATTCTTCACCATTTTAATATCTTTAAAAAACTTATGACATATTTTAAAAACTTATTAACATAATATGCTGTAGGTCATCATTGCAGTTTTTGCGACAATATTTCAAATTCTTAAGGCATCTAAGTGGACAAAATAACTTGATATTTTTATCAATATTGGAGCTTTTTCTTTGCTGGCGCCACTAATAATTTACTATACATGATACACAAATTTACATAACTTTTGCTTTTTATAATTCACTTCAAACCACTATTTAAGCTATAACACATCAAAAATCAGTCGATGGTCAAGTTCATTTATGCGTTTTAGAAGCGAAAGTGTTGACGTTCAACAATGATACATCGAAGATTTTTTTTAAATAATAAATTCCTGCTCAAATATTATAGAAATATCAATATTAACAAATCGTCCGCATGATTACCGCGGTTAACAAAAATCAGATGTGTTATAGTTCGGAGTAGAAATAAGAGTGAACACTCACACACAAAAATTAGCATCAGTGATTGGCTGTGAGACTGTGTAGTGGCGGTGTAAGAATATCCACTACCCTATATATTCCCTTAGGTATCGTTAGAAGCAGCACCACAGAGGAAAACAAATCAGAACATGGGCAGCAGCCTTTTCCTAATAACAACTAAAAAAAACTGCGGTTGCCTATCTTTAGGGGAGGCCTATGTTCAGCAGTGGACTTTAATAGGCTGTGACAGTAACGGATTGGCCGATTGAGTAAATTAATGTAAACGCAGATGCGTGTAATCTATTTAGTAGTTAAAATAATACTTACATGGTGACTATTACAGACTGATAACTGCCTCGTTAGCCTAGTAGTTGTAAACGTGGTTGCTGATCATGAAGTCCTGGGTTTGAATCGTGAATCAGGGCAAAATTGGTCATTCGGTTTTTCTGTCAAGAAATATTCAGTAACAGCCCAGAGTCAGGAGGTTACCACCACTCCTCAGAAAGCACGTAAAGCCGTAGTTCCTGCGAATATTTCCTCTCCAGTTGACTCGGATAACCATCCCGTCGGACTATATGAATAAGGGAATAAAAGTGCACCTGTGTTCGCGCATATAGTCGGGCACTATAATCCTGTCCTGTGCAGGTGGCTAGTCTACGTTGAGACTGGCCTCCGTGAACAATATTTGAACTAGAACATATTAATACAGATCTTAATATTGATTAATATAACAATAATATTTTTGAGCTTAATGGTCAGGGTTAGTGGAAAACTGTTGCTCAAAGCTGGTTCTATCTATATTATCTATATTATTATACTATATTATCTTTTCCATAAAAAATTAAAATCGATTTTAAAACGTAAACGTAGCGCATTTTGTACATTGATTTAGTTAAAACCTTAAGTTATTTTTTCCGTTTTAACACCTTCGTTGCATCTTCGTCACATTATTTTCATTGACTTCTGGTTTAGGTTGCCGTCAAAATCTTCCTAACCGTTCATATATAAAAAGCATGAAGTTAATGTAAAAAAGTTGTAAAATACATACGTCACACTAGGCTGTATTGTCACAGATTTCTTTGCCAGTTTGCCACTAATTCATTAAAACATTTTGTATTATTTATATTTTGTATAAGGTTATGTTAGGAAATAGGAATAGGAAAATATAAAAAATAATATTATTTTCAATTTCCATGAAAGTGAAACATAAGTCTTACAATGGCTTTAAATAGATTATTTGCCAGTTTGACTGTTACATCAAATTTGATAACTAGGAGAACGATACATGTGTCGTGTTATAATTTAGCGAGTAAACCTAACATACAAAAACCAAAACCTGGATTCGGTAAAAGTTACAGGCGAATCATACATTTTCCAAATGAATATACAGTGAAACCTTTAGACGTAACAAATCTCGCTGGACGAGATCCTGTAACAGGTCATCTATTATAACTTTCTAAGTACCTTTAATATTTCAAACGTTTACTAAAATACAATAATGTTTTTGTTCAATAACAGGACGAGTGGTTGCAAAAGGTATAGGTGGAGGTATAAAACATAAATACCATTGGATTGATTGGCACAGAGATGGGCCAACAGAAGGACCACCACAAGAAGAGAAAGTCATTCAGGTAAATGTAGTGTCAATCATTTCTTTATTCTATATGTAATAAATTTATGACCTTTTTTTACTTCCATAGCACAATTTAGACTTCAGTTGGTTTTCAGTATGTATGTATTTTACAGTATGCCCCTGAACTACCACGGCTGCTGCTATTTCTTTACTCTATCATAACCACTCAACCCTCCGCCCTGCACAAGTGATTCTCGCCTGACCTGTCCGCGAATTAAATGTCACTATTTTTTACGATCATGCGAGATACTCTTAACAAAAACGATTACTACTGAAAAACTACTATAGCTACATTCAAATAAAAAATATTCTCAAAAGACTCAAAGAATTCAAAATTTTATTTTGTTAAAAGAAAATTAGTCAAATGAAAAATAAAGCCTGAGAATAAAGCTTAAAAATGAGAATATCAAAAAAAATCGTATTTATTTTTTATTTCGAGTTTTACAAGAAAAGTGTAATACTTACTGGAGACAATTATTTTATATTATAATAGTACATGATATTGCCTTTAAAATAACACCAACATCAATAACATCTTATATACTCAATATACATAAGTATATAATGTTTACTCAATATAAATTTGAATAAATAACCTTACAACTGTGTACTGTCAAAAGCCGCATTTGTCAGGTGTGTGCAACCGGCTCCCGGTCGCAACACAGACAGGGCTTGTGGAAGGCACTTATTACATTCCAACTGGATTATCTCTAATTGTAATTAAAATTATGTATATTTATTAGTAAAATATGAGTCTAAGATAACGATTCTACAAATTTTATTCAATTTCTTTATCATTAGTATTAAAATGCACAGTTAAATATAGCCCATAATGTAGGATTATCTAAATTTGATTGTTTTTATTATTTATTGTAAAAATAAAACAATTAATAGCTTTCATATGTTATTTTATTCACAAAATAAGATATTTAAAACAAAAAAATAATACAAACATCACATCTCATCATACATTTTTTTTACACACTACTTGTTTTTATAAAAAGCACTAACATCGACCTCTCTGTTTGGTATCTCAAGTGGCCTTCATATTTCTCAATGGTTTAAAAAGACTCTTTGTATAAGGGTCAAACATTTTATATTTTCAGTAAGTTGATCATATTAGCTACAAGTTACAATAGCAACATAGTTCTAAGATAAATATAACTTTAGCCAGAGTAACACAAATATGGTACTTAAAATGGGCACAAAACACAGTGCTCATTTAAAACTTTTTTCTTTGGTTTTAGATACATACTATCAATAGAGTGTTATATTTGCCAAGATTTACATAGAACAAGGCATCAAATTCAAATAGAAAATAAGTTTGCTTCTTAGAAATATTTTAAGAACAATGTTGATAAAAATTGTGAAAAAACAAACACTTTAGTCACAATGAGGTTAGAAAAATATGGATACAACTCTTTATTTTTTTGTTGTATGAAATATTTTGAAATAACTTTTCTGCGTTTTAGGATTTTGTGTTAATAAAAAGCCGCTATTACGAGTGAAAAGATGGCCTTTGTAAGCCGCCACCACCTCCACCAGGCCGCCCACCACGTGTACGTTGACCAGAGGCCCTGTGTGCCCTGCGTCCACCAGCGCCTCTTCTTCGTCCTCCTCGTTGATAAAATTTCATGGAATTAAAAAACGGTTGTACATCACTTTTCAAAAATATTATGAATAATTAAAAACCTATAGTAGTACTTCAACAAAAAAAAAATAACAACCGAATTTAATTTCATCCCATTGGGCGAAGTATATTTTTTCAATGATAAATATCAATAAAAAAAGTAAAATCGGGTAATAGACATGAAAACATCAGTCAAATTGAGAACCTCCTACTTCTTTGTGAAGTCGCTTGAAAAATTCTAACACCCAGGGGATATCCACACTATGCTTAGTCCTAAATAAGATCTGTCAAACACTGTATGTGGTGAGACCGATTCCCGGTTTGGAAGTACAGTATTTCTATTTTACGAAATTATCACTTTTTAGGTATTAATACATGTTTCACACTAAATCTAAGCTATATTCATTAATTGGGCGACCAGTGCATGATATTAAATTAATGTGTTAGACTTGTTTTAATAAAAATAAAACTAAATCAAAATCTTGCTCATAGTTTGACACAAAGTAGGTTTGAAAAAAAGGTCTAAAGTTACAAATAACTTAGATACAGCTTTAATATTATTCATAGGAATTAAACATAACTTACCTTTCCATCGTATTTTCATCATTATCAACCTATTTAACAGCCGTTTACCTTTTTTTAACACAATTAAACAAGGTGGTTAGACGTACGTGACCGGCGAACTTTTTCTCATAATATTTGACTTTTACATGACGTAATCCGACAAAATCGCGGTCCAATAGCTAACATGTTTAAGCATTATGCTATCGTTATAAGTTAAAAAGAGAAAGAAATACGGGATAACCCTTAATATAAGCAAGACAACGGACCAGTTATTGGATCCGGCGCCCGGTCGCTTCACAGACGCGCATATTCTGTCAGCAACCGGGACCCGGTCGCCTCACAGACGAGAGGTTATGTAAATAAATTAAATAAATAGGTTTTAATAATTTCTAGACACATCTCAACAGATATTTCTTTTATAAATTGCTATCAATGTGTTAGTAGTAAATCATTATTTTATATTTTGCATTCATTTAACACAAAAAACTGATTAGAATATATTTTAAACAACATATAATCAATAAACGATGATTGCGTATAGTAATTAAAATTTAGAGCTAAATTATTATATGTAAACGTTTTGGAATTGTCTTAATGATACAAAGAAAATATCTTCACAATTATTTTGTTGTACTGTAACATTAGAAATAACGTATAAAAACAGAAAAGTTATCACAAGTTTGATCGAATTTCTCACACGTTAACATTCCACAATCAAAAATGGCGAAATTTAATTTTAACCTTTTTTGTCCTAAATATTTTGTTACTATTATACAGATAAAATTCACTTTCACAGATGACAAATTCCTAATAGCACCGTCTATAATTTTTTACTGTATTAATAACAGCTATCTTTTGCGCTGTACATGTTTAAACTGATAGACGTCGTTTGGTGCCTAGACAGGTGAGGCAATAATGGTTTTGGGGACTGTAATCACTGTGGACGGTTGAGTGGATAATCCATCCAAATACTTGTTCCTATTTTAAAGATAACTTTCATTTTCCATAGTCTACTTGAGATTGAGGACCTTTTACTACTACTTAGAGACTACACTACCTTGGCATACCCTTCCCAAACTTGACTATGTATAATGTTGTGAATAAACAATATTTTAAAACAGTCCTTTGAAATAATTATCTGGTCATAATATGTGTAATAAATACTTATAGTAAGTGAACTCGATGATTAGGAGCAAAGATTAGGCACAGTATGAAGGAGAGCAGAGTCCCCCGCCCTGACTGTGACGTCTGCGGTAGTACCGGTCGGCTTCGCATGCGTACCGGTATGACCGTTTAGGAGTGTCATGTACATGAAATCAGTTGCACGCTTTTGGTGTTCACCCGGCAACATAATATTATTCAATATTATTTTGAAATATTGAGAAAGATTGTATGATGCTTTAAGTAAAAATCACGCCCAAGCCCAATAATAAAAGCAAATATTTGTCGGTTGAACATCTATTGGCATGAGGCGGTTGAATAAACAGAACCAATGTATAGATTTAACCTGTTTTATTTATTCTGTTCAACCCCCTATCAAATATTTTAAGCGGAATACCTGAGATCTGCTATATGGGTAAAATATAGTAAAATTAGGTACCTACCAACACAAGCCTTTGTTTCATCACAACGAATCAGGTGAAGCTGCGGAGTGCAATTAGTTTTGTAAAGTAGTAATTAGTTTGTATCTTTGTATAGAAAAATAAATTATTACGAGGAATAGTGATAAAATATAATGTAATATTATTATTATTTAAGAAAGTCTTTTTGTGACAACCCTTGTATATTTTTAGCGACTTGACGTCGAGACAGCCTTGTAGGTATTTTTCAGTTTAACAAAAGAGTTGACCCACCATTAGTATTTATTACACATAATATAATCTAGTTGTGTCATATTCAAAGATTTATTGTTATTCTATTTGGGGGTACTTGTTTACTTTGTTCATTAATAAAGTAAATTGAATGTAGGTAATTTAATATTCATTTATGACACTTGTCTTTTGTAATGCTACCAAGCTTAATAGATAACAATATTCAACCAATGTGTTTTATTCTATATTCTGAACATATTAAGTTGCAAATAAGCAAAATAATATTCACCTTTCAATAATGAATATCTACATCTATCCTTAATTAAGAAACAAATTGCAGATGCATTGCCACCCCTAAGGACCGAGATGGAATGCCTTGTTTACAAAAATTTTAAAAAAATTGGCTATTAGCTTTCAAATAACTTTATAAAAAAAAAACTCCTATGAACTTAATAGAAGTCAGTTATTTCCATATTACACACCATATTATACTTCTTTTATTTATATGTATAGATATTATATCACTCCATAATATGTTTATTATGCCCCGGACATTATGTATACCTTTATTTGTTTTTCCATTTCTTTTAATCAAAGCCTGCACCTGCCAACACTGCTTATTCTCCCAGGGTTTACTCGCAGATAATGCTACAAGAATATAAACCCACCCATAAATAAATAAATGCAAGTAATGTTGCTGCCAGTGACATGCCAGAGCAGTTACAAATGGAATGATTTATGTTGTAGCTCACAAGCTCAACTCACAAGTTTTACAACTCTCTTCACAAAGAGAGTTGTAAAACACAGGAGCAAAATAGCAATCTAACTAAAATCACAGAATAAATAATAGTACTACGTACAAAAGTTGCACTTTTTTGATGTTGACTGCTTGCCGAAGTTTTAATAGCCTACATACATAGATTAATGATAAGTCATCGCGCGCTCTGACGAGATACCGCGCTCCCTGCAAGTAACAGCTCCATGAATGCGGCATCTTAATATTGTAGTGTGTATAAGACAATTTGCATGATGCTAGTGTGCATGAAAAATTGGAATAACTGACTTTGAGATATTTTTTATAGGATCAGGGTGACAAACAAGCACTCAGTCCACCTGATGGTAAGTGGTTGCTGTGGCCCATAGACATATACCTATCCTCGGTTCAGAATCAAAATGCAGATGCGTTGCAATCCCTGAGGACTAAGATGGAATGCCTTGTTTCAGTAAAAAGGGTCTCCGGTTCTCTACACTCACCATAGGAAACACAGCAGCGTTAAGCTCCTATTCTACACTGGTATTCTGTGAGAGTGTGGTCCTTCCCCGGTCAAGCTGACCCATTCGTGCTACAACTATACCAGTAATATAGCTGCAGTATGGGTCTATCACGTATAAATTGAAAATTTCGAAGATGATCCCATAATAAAAAATATTCATGTTGACGGGCAAAATCATTCCCTAAGTTATTAAGTACTATTTTGTTACAACTTTAGTTAGTATATAAGACCGGGGAAAAAGTTTCTTTGTATATTGTATACAAATTAAAGACGTTTTTGTTTTTAAGTTTTATTACATTTAATTAAAATATATATGGGTCCATTCTGTTCAATAATTTGTTAATAAAATAATAAAAAATAAACGTTGCTGTAAAAATCTTGGGATTTTGATTAAAAAAATGCGACAAGTAGTTTTATTTGATATATTCAATACCAGAGATTTGAAGGAACATAGATTTAGTCATCCCATTTATAATGGAAAAAAAATTATAAACATAAATATTAAAACCTCCAGAAAGCCTTCTTTTAAAGAACACAAGCAACAAAAGAAAATAATAACTAAAACTTTTAAACCAGTTTTAAGTACTCAAGCAAATACTGGGTTTTTAGGAATGTTAGTGTGTATTGAAAGTCTCAAACAGATAACTAATCTTGTGATCTGGCATTATCATGATGTAAGACCACTCCTTTTCTGATTATCAATGCCAGCAGTTTTTTTTTCTATTTCTGGCTTGTCTCATTATTTATTAGTAGTAGAGATCCGAATCGATGGTTTTACCCGGCGGTAAAAGCTCATGATAAACTTTCAATACAATACACACAGCATCATTTTATTGCGTGTTAATCCAGCTTTCGCTTTAGTATATAAACAAAACACATAGCAATACAGAAAAAAAAATCACTTTTCTTGTATGGTCTTTATACAAGAAACGTGATTTTTGTGGGTCCTTTAATATTTTACTTGTTTTCTTTTTTATTTTATGTTGTTATACAGCCTACTGACAGACAGGTGGAACGATAATGGAGACTTGGGTCTCATTGATACTCTTTGAGTACAGAACCCTAATAAATGGCAATTATGTCATTTGAGCAATACTACAGAAATAAACATTAAATAATATAGAATTAGGTTATATTATAATAAGTTAAATATATTATATTATAAAATATAGTAACAATAAATTCACATATAAAATTCTCAGCCACGGGGAACTTTATTTTTGCATTCGCGGCAACACTGAATAGCGTCATTGATATTTTGTGACTTATTTATGGCTCGTGTTATTTTATGTTAAAATTTTGAAATTGTATGAAACTTAATGATAGTATGTGATTCCAGTGTCTTTTTGTTGCCGCATTTTACATGAGCGCCGGCGGTATCTAGTCAGAGCGCGCGATGACATCATTAATCTATGGCCTACATAGTTATTATTAATCAGATAAATCACGCACGCAAGCTAAATAATACTTTATCGCTGCGCGCGAGTGTCCGAATTACTTTGCATCTTTTCTTCTTACTACGTCACAACGGACTTTCCGTGGTTGCTAAGGGATGTTAATAAAGAGTAAAAAAATACATTGTGAAATGGTAAGTTACTTAGGTAAAGTACCTATGCTGACTATAATCGACCATATTATCTACTATGTGAGTTCTGTAATGCCCAACGCATGCAACTTACAAGGCCATTAGTCGAGAATCGGGATGCTTGGTTTGTATAGGTAGATAGCGTAAACAACAAATAAACTCGAAATACGATTCCTAACAGAAATATGATCGAAATCTACTTAGTTGAAAATCTTGTAAACAAAGTTTTAATTTCAGTATTGTGTGCTATTATAACTTAAAATATTTTAATTACAAAGACTAGTATAGGTATATAATTAGGTAGGTACGTGGGTAGTGAAGTAAATTTCAACTAAGTTTTGTAATAAAGTACTTAGGTATTCTGTAGTTAAATTATTACTCTATTATTTTTTGGCTATAATTACCAATCTAACAAAAAAAATGAAATAAAATTAACTTTCATTATCCTTCGGTAACTCAAAAAAAAAGATAGGTATATCTGAATCCTTTTAATTGCTCATTAAGCATTCATCCCCGCAACAATTATAGTAGGAACGACGTTTTACAATTATAATTTATCAAATAGATAGGTAATATACATATATATATTATTCTCAAATTACATTAAAACTTTTTTAACTATTTTATCCTACAATTAAATATACTAAACACTAAACTAAAACTATTTCGACAAGTATTTACAGGAAATTATTTACGTAAACAGCGTTAAAAAAACTTTAACATTCAATCGTATAGAGCGCGCTAGCCCCGACTGCGATCTACCCGCAATTATTTCACGCAGGTAGCAAAAGTGACAGAGACCTGCTAAAACCTACTCTAGGCCATGAAACAACAAACAGGACAGAATCTGTTGACAGAGAGGACCTTTGTGGACTAAGATTGAGTGCCTCATATTATGAAATTTTACTGGCTTACTTAGCTTTCAAACTGGAACATGATAGACCAACCTCAATTGACTCTTTGGTAGAAAAGCAGACCTAGTTAACGAGTTTCTTGCTAGCTTGGTAAACTTAATTAAAAAAAATTAATGAAACCATCACCAAAGCTATATTTTTTGTTCAAGTCCGTTTTCTACGTAAATGCAGTACCAATGTAATCTCTAATGAAACGAAATAAAAGCTTTTTAGAAGGTACTGAGACGATGCGAGTTGATATTTTCTCTTATTATTATGTCTAAACCACATTGAAATAATTTTCAGATAATGGAAGACGGCTGCAGAACGGCTCATATAGCCCTTGTAGCAGTTGGTGACAAACTGAAATACATACTTGCAACAGAGAATATGAAGGCAGGTGACATTTTGAAGACATCACGAAACTTGCCAAGAATACCAGGTAAGATATATTTACTCAAAAGGAAGTAAAAACAAATTATAATTGACTTTATGGCAGAAAAGTTAAATTGTTAAGGAAATATAAAGGTTAATCTTTCTTTCTGGAATATTCATTATATTTGATTAATTGAATAAACCATACTACGAAAACGACTAAAAGGTAAAAGGATTAAAAAATATGCAAACATTAAAAAGCAACCACTATGACATTGTTTTGTGTATGTAGAAAGGGTAATTGAGTATAGTACAGAGACTAATTTTGTAGTTAGGAATAATATTAATTCGTTTACACGATTTAATTATTCAACGAGTCAAGGATAAACTAGTAACGGAATACGACAAGCGCACCGTTCCACGTCAGAGCCAAGACTGTCTTAACGGCGGCCGCGCCGTCCGTTTTATACAAGCAAAACGGGCGCCACCGCAGGTGCAATGGTGCAGGTGTGCGGAACACGTGTTATTTACAAGAATTCTGTCTAACTGCACCGACGGCTACCGCGTCGCACGTGCAATGGTGCTGGTCCCGTCATGTATATATGTAAATCACAATGAATTTTGTATACATAATATGGTTGTAGTATGAATGTTTAGCTCAATGGGGGAAGGACCACACTCACAGAATACCATCAGATTAATGCTGCTGTGTTTCATAAGGTGAGTGTAGAGAATTGGAACCTTTTTCTGGAAATGAGGCAGGGGTGGCATTGCATCTGCATTTTGATTCTCAACTGAGCATAGATATAGATGTCTATGGGCCATAGTATCAACTTACCATCAGATGAACTGTGTGTCACAAATGAAAAGAGACCCTTATTCTATTAAAAAAAACTACTTAAAATGTCACTTGTCACCAACTCTGTGCATCAAATAACTTCACCTTAGTCCCAATTAGCGACATCTGGTAAGCGGAAAATTATTAGCTCTCTTTCAGAAGCACACACTATAAACATAAAGTATTTTTTTTTCAGTTAGAGCTAAGGAGGGTGACGCATATTTGTTGGGAGCCTTACCAACTGGGACACTTGTACACTGCATTGAAAAGGCTCCAGGTAACAATTTACATGTAATTTTTATTTTATTTTGTAATAACATTTAATATTTATATATTTTTTGCACAAGTATAACATTTTGTACAATGTGATTGTAAATTTTTGAGATAACGAAACTACCTATGTTATTCTTAGCTTAAGCCTTAAAATACCTAAACCGAAGTGTAAATACTCTATTCCTAAAACGTGCATGAAACATAGGGACAAGCTACACCTGATCGCAAAATCTTCTTCAGATAATCCCGTCTTACAAATTTCATATAAAAGATATAGGAATTTTTGTAACAATTTATTAAAAAAGTTGAAGTATAATTATCTTACAAACTTACTGGAAGAGTCTGGTAGAGATAATAAGAAGCTTTGGCGGCATGTAAAAGATATTGCATTTATATTCAAACAGCATGAATCTTCAGCAGAATTATTACAAAATTTATCCTCATCGCTTATATCAGCAAATTATTACTTTGTGAACGTCGGTAAAAATCTTTCTGAACAGATAATTAACAATTCTAACAATAATCATGAATACAGGGCCACTTTTTCAATTCAAAGAAACTGCCAATTAAGCTCGTTCGCATTATTAGATACGGACGCTACTGAGGTAGAAAGTATTATAATGGGACTGAAAGAAACAAGCGCGGTTGGTTGGGATGGCATACCCACTAGTATATTAAGAAAATTTAGACAAATTCTAGTACCACCATTAACTCATATTTTTCGAATTTACCTCTCTGAAGGTATTTTCCCAGAATGTTTAAAAAAGTCATTGTAGTATCAATACATAAATCGGGGGACAAAAAAAAAACGTTTCCAATTATCGGCCTATCTCAATAATCTCATCTACGTCTAAAATATTAGAAAAAATAATTAACAATAGATTAATGAATTATTTACAAAGTAAATCTGTATTATCGAATATGCAATATGGTTTCAGACCAAAACTGTCAACTGCTGATGCTGTGCAGGTAATGACTGATTACGTCTCTCAAGAATTAGATAAAGGCAACCAATCAATTGGCATTTTCCTTGACCTAGCAAAAGCTTTTGATACAGTTTCTATTCCCGTCCTATATAAGCTAGAGAGCATAGGTAGGTATTCAAGGTAAACAGCTTCAACTTTTTGCGAACTATTTAGAAAATCGATATCAATGCATAAAAATTGAAAAGGCTATTAGCTCTGAACAAAAAAATACTCATTTTGGCGTGCCTCTAGGAAGTGTATTAGGACCAACCCTATTTTTGATATATATAAAATGACCTTTGCAATCTTGAACTTAACTCGGGTAAAATAATATCTTACGCAGATGATACCGTGCTCCTTTTTTCCGCAAATACAGTAGACAAGGTTTATTTATGTGCACAACAAGGTTTTGACAGGGTTAATAAATGGCTCCAACAAAATATATTAACACTGAATACGGACAAAACCAAATATATTCATTTTTCTATGCGCCGCTCAATACTGCATATAACCATTCCAGAAATTTATGCACATAAATGTTGCTCAGTCGTAGTCTAATTGTAACTGCCCAGTTATTTTTAATACAAGAACTATTAAATACCTTGGAATAATTATTGATTCCACTCTTACATTTAAAAATCACATAGATCACCTCTGCAATAGAGTCCGTAAACTAATGTTTGTTTTTAAAAAGATTCGCTCTTTTGTTGATATTATGGTAGTAAAGCAAGTATATTTCGCATTATGTCAATCAATTCTCACCTATTGTATAACCTCATGGGGAGGAGCAGCTAAAACTACACTGCTACCACTGGAACGCGCTCAAAGAACTTTATTAAAAGTCGCAACATTTCGCCCTATCCTATTCCCGTCCCATCTCTTATATAAATTTTTTAATGTCCTCTCAGTGCGCTAGTTATTGGTTATGAGTACGTTACTAAAACAGCATTTAAAATTGCCCTATAGAAGAGAGGTCACTGATAAAAGACGCAAAGATAAAGTCATTGAAACTAACATTAGAATAAGGCATTCTTTCATGCATAGATTTTTTACATTTCTTGACCCTTTTCTGTATAATCAAGTCAATGCAATTTTGTATATGTATCAATTAAAAATGGCAGATTTTAAAAATGTAATTCGGGCATGGTTACAAAGTTTGTCATACGATGATACGGAAAAATTGCTGATTGTTTCAAGCTAATTAAAGTCTTAAGTAAATTAATGATAATATATTTTACCGAATCAACCGTAATTAGTTGGTAAGTTATTCATTTTATATAAGAAACAAAATATTTGTAAATGTATCTATTAGCACATACACCTGAGATACAGGTTTATCCTAGTTCAGGTGCCTGTTATTGTAGACTATTTTAAATTAAGACATTATTTGAATTAATTGTACAGTTTCTTGAAATAAATTATTATTATTATTACCATTTACTCAATGACACTTCAAACTGCAGTAAAAGTCAATGTTCTGATCGGCCCCAACATGCCCAATCAGCACCTGAACAGCAACCCATTATTTACAAGAGAGCCAGGGAAAACAGGTTTATAATCTTTATTTTGTTCTGTGTTATTAACAGGTATGGGAGGTCTATATGTTCACGCGGCTGGAACTCACGGAACTATTATGAGGAAACAAGACGATCGTGTCATCGTCCAGATGCCATCAAAAAGATTGTTCAGCTTTAGTCAACATTGTATGGCCGTCGTGGGTAAGAAGTATAATATTTGTGTACATTTATATGCAACTTTTAATACCGTATGAAAGAAAGCGTGGGAGAACCCATCGCCGTCTCTTGAGTGTAGTAAAAGTTGACTTTGAGAAATATCAGAAAGATTTCTTGGTCCTCCACAGATGGCTGTATAATCATTTTGTTTATGTTAAATGAAAAATTCTCAGACCTGACCTGAACACTGGTACTGATGTCGTCAATCCGACTGTGAAGTTACAGGCGACTACGGACAATACAATTTAATAGAGACTTACCATTCTGCTACTGTTGTATGTTTTGCTTTGCTTTGCATAAGTTAATTCAACTCTAAAAATCAAATAAACTTTTCTATAAATATAGCTTATTATATATTGCTTATGTATTAAAATCTTTTTTATTTAATACATTGTAAAGACACATTGTATGTAATATGATTTATTGAGAGACATCCCTTGCAGTGCTTGCTAGTAGCTCTCCGTCACACCTCTTGCTACTTGGGATATTATAATATAGTTCATAAAATTTTAAATTACAATTTTTGAATGATAATTTTTAACTTTAATTATTGTACCATCTGTTAATTCAAGTTACTAACTACTAACTACTACTAACTTAACGAGCGACGTGAACGACATGAAGTGAACGACTTAACTTAAAGACCTTACAGAATAATAGTGCTGATCATTTAGCAACACAGTGGATAAATTACTTACTTGTATTATACTAAAAACATAAATTATACTGTCAACAAGTATTTATTTGACATTAGTCAAAGTCATTTAGTCAAAACAAAACATGATTTAGTACATCAATGAACGCAGTCATAAATATGTAACAATACATATTACATGGTTATATATATATTACAGGGCGTTTATCAAACGTAGACCACGGAAATACTCCTATTGGCTCCCCTCAAAGAAACAGGTGGCTCGGTAATCGACCACGCTCCGGTTTGTGGAAGAGAAAGGATGGCCGTCACGGAAGGAAGATTAAACCACCGAAGCCAGTGAAAGAGATCTTCCACCCCACCACTAAACCATTACCAGAGATAAAGTTGAACATGCACCCATAGGATGTTAAGAGAAGTTGTAAAGTAGAAAATGTTTAATGGTTAATATAGATTTTTATTTATAATTTTTTTCCTTTTTTTATTTATAGCTAAACGGTGACAAACGAGCACACAGTTCACCCGATTGCAAGCGGATGCTGTAGCCCAAAGACATCTACATCAATCCTCAATTAAGTATCAAAAGCCAGATTCGTTATCACCCCTAAAGACCAAGAAGGAATGTGTTGTCCTCGTTCCCAATAAAAAGGATCTACGGTCTCTACTCACCATATGTGGAACACATCAGCGTCTACTTTACACTGGTATTCTGTGAGAGCGTGGTCCTACACCGGTAGAGTCGACCCATCCATGCTACAACCATAATATAGCTGCAGTGTGGCTCTAACACGTGCGAACTTTATTTATTTGCACTCCTTTTAAATTTGTTTTTGAAAACAGCACAATACTTGCAGTATTGCCTTGCTTAAAGAGTATTCCAGAAGTCTAATTTTAAATTTCGCGGTGTTTTTGAAGCAAGCCTTGAATCTCTTCAAATTTTTAAAATTTCCAAAAAAGCCTTTTAAACACAGTTTTAATGTGGCAGCGGTATTGTGCACTTGACAATATAACGCTCGCTAGACCAAGTCCTCGCTAGGCTTTTCCATAAGTACAAAATAATAATTACAAAACATTGTAATTTGTATGTCTTAGCCCGATCGTTAAAATTGGACAGATCATAATAAAATTATCATATGAAATGGCGATGTATCATGAAATGCTGAGGCAGATTAAAATCTGCCCAATTCTAATGATCGGATTACGACATATACAAATCGACGCGTGCTTGAGAACTTATGTGAGTTGTCTGTTGTCACGCACTAATGCTCGGTTTCTGAGGTACTTTTATCGGCAGTATATCTATTCATTAGCGTTACTATATCTATTCGTTAGGTTTACTATATCTATTAGCGTTATACAGTGCAATGGTGAAGTTAAGCGGCTGAAAGTAGTCCGAACAATGAGGGCATCCACGACTTTTTCTGCCACCAGGGCGGCGCCACTTTCGAGTGAGGTAAAATATTTGACAGATTTCATAGCGGGGACGATAATTTCTTAGGAAAATGTAATCTTTAAGGTTTCTTTCTGTATTATTAGTTATATTTTATATTAATTACATTAGAAATGAATAAACCAAACTATAAATATAACTAAAAGACGACTTTTAAAAAAAAAGAGTGAGTACCTAATGTGCAAAAAGTTAAAAATCAAACCACTGACGCATTGTGTTATATATTAATATAATACTCTAGACAATGATAAACTATAATTTAAAACTAATTTCTCAATTAAATGACACTGTGTAACAAAAACTTTACCTCAGTCGCTAGTAGCGACATCTGGTGAGTGGAAGATTATTAGCCCTCATTCCTCTGAGCACTCCCTGTGGTAGATGTGATAGAATACGCAAAGAGATGCAACATCCCTTCGCAGCGTCAGTGAGTCAAGCCAATCAGAAAGAGCTCGGTTAGCGACGATTCGAACCGCCATTGGTCTGAGAGCTCATGACGCATTTTTCATGAAGTGTTCGATGCATCATGAAACTTTGTTGAAAGGTATCAGTCCACTCAATAAGCAGGTATTTGACTGTTTGCATGGTCTACCAGGTGTACCTATGAGTACACCTGGTATTGCGCATACAGGTAGTGAAAATTTGTCCAAAAAGTGTTTGATTCAAATAATAATAATGACTTTCCGTCAGCTAAAAACAGGCAGACACTTCTGAAGGGGTTGACAAAGGGGCCAACTACCCCAAAGTTGTATTTTCAATAATTAAAAAAAAAAGTGATTTAATCTGCCATTTTTACAGCGTGTTTATTATATCGCACACCTAGATCTAAAGAGAGCTAATTCAAAAATTTCAATTTTTGAGTTATGCATACTATCGAATTCCTTAAGTCACTACCTAGCGACCAATAAAACAGATTCAAAAATAGTTCAACAACTCAACGCTAGGTGACCGTAGAAGCCCCTTTAGTTGAACGAGCAAGTCCCGCTCCTTCCCCACCAAAACAGGGCCATCGCTATTCGCTGCGCTAGTTGCAGTCAGTCACAGAGTACATCAGTCAGTATTACAAGCGGAACGCACTTGCCCGTCGTAAACAAATTAGAGTTATTTCGAGTTAATTCCGTTCTTTTGAGTTAAATCAGGAATTTATAGTAAGATTATTTTTTAGTTGTCACGGTTTTGATGGTGAGTGCTATTAAATTAAAGGTACATTTTGAGTTGAACCAGTGTTGTTAGTAATGTAGTGGAGGATAGATGTAGATGTCTATGGGCAACAGGAACCACTTACCAACAGATGGGAGTGTGTGCTCGTTTATCACCCTTATACAATAAAAAAAAATTAATACCCAAGAGTCCCTAATAGAAAAAAATAGGGTTAAAAGAGAGTATGAAAACTAACGATGTGGAAATTGAAAGTTGTAATAGTGCTGAGAGATTCTGGTTAAGTCTACCAGTCTTTGTTGAAATCGAAGATGTAAGAATGACACGAATGCCACAGAGAAAAGTTGGACCCCCTGTGTAGAAAAATGTCGACTAAAATGTAAACATAGGATCGATGAAATATCAAGGCAACTGCTTTTTGATGCATTTTTGGGAATAGGCAAACTAGAAAGGCAGAAAGAATTTGTAGTACCGACACTCACAAAAATAACTCCTAAATATCGCACTAAAGCATACAAGATTTTAGAGCTCCTAACACTTTTGCTTTTCATGAAATAGAAAGTTCCTTTTTTTGTAGGTTGTGTTGTTAATTTGTGTAACATACATGATTGTAAGCTGTTATTTAAAAAAAAAGTCCCGCTGGGTTTCTTGCTGGTTCTTCCCAGGACAGAGGTTTTTTTTTCGAACCAGTGGTAATTATACAAAAGAGTGACTTTCAATAAGTATTATTTATAATCTATATTGAATAAAAAAGTTTCTGTTTCTGTTTCTATTATTATAAAGTATATTATTAGTATTATAAATCAATTTATAATAATCCAACTTCAACTGTAAATTCAAAATGCTCTTACATTTAAATGTAACTTTTCAAAAGGGAATGTACTCAAAACTAAATTCACCAACACAGGTTCAACTCTAGATACCAAAAAAATATACATACATTAATTTGTTAAACAATACGGAAATAATTACAAATATTCAATTTTAGCCAAAATAAACGATTAAAATACAAGATTCCTGTAACATCTATCTTCTATCTGCATTTAAAAAGCATTGAAAGTTAACTCTGTTTAGGTCTAGGTGTGCGATATATAATGAAAAATTCTCACAAAAGGGTAGACAGTTTCTCCGGGGGTTAATAATTTCAAATATTTAAATAAATCTGAGGCTTAGACGCTTTACCACCAAGTAATTTTGGCACATTAATTGATGGGGAAAGCTTGCGCATCGCCGTAGGAATCCGACTAGGAGAGAAAATTGTCAACCCCATCAGTGCCCCTGTGGTAGCAAGTTTGGGCTCCACGGACTTTCATGTAAGAAAAGTGCTGGTAGGTTTTCACGGCACGGTTCTTTGAACAATATCATCCGAAGGGCTCTTGTCTCTATAAATGTTCCCTCGATTTTAGTCTTGCGGAATATCTAGACGATGGCAGGAGACCCGACGGTATGACATTGGTCCCTTGGGAGAGAGGTAAAGCCCTAGTGTGGGATGCTACTCGCGTAGTCACTTTGGCGGCCTCTCATTTCAGGGGTACCTCGTTTAGAGCTGTACTGAGTAAGTGGTGCAAATATGTCTCTGAGAGACTTACATATTTATTTTGTGCCATTTGCTTTAGAGACTATCGGTCCGTAAAGTCCACGTGCGATGAAGTTCCTAAAGGAACTCTATCCGCGACGGGTCGTTGCTGGTGGTGTTAAGAGGGTTTTTTTTTATAGGATAGGGTGACAAACGAGCACACAGTCCACCTGATGGTAAGTGGTTGTTGTGACCCATAGACATTTACATTTATCCTTAATAAAGAATCAAAATGCAGATGTGTCGTCACCCGTGAGGGCTAAGATGGAATGCCTCTTTTCCAGTAAAATGGGTCTACACTCAACACACGAAACAGCAGCATTAAGCTGCTATTTTACGCTGGTATTCTGTGAGAGCGTGGTCCTTCCCCGGTCGAGCCGACCCATTCGTGCTACAACTATACTATTAATATAGCTGCAGCATGGCTCTACCATGTATTATATACAGTGGATTTCGGGTATAACGACGACGAAGGGACCACTTTATTTTCGTCGTTATATCCGGAAGTCGTTACAGGCAAAGGTAACAAATTTAATACATTACAGTTTCTACTCAGAATATCACTTTGTAACTGAACCATAAATTTAACTCCGAAACGTACACGCTTCCCTACCTACTTAGCTGATATCTATAAACAAAAGATAAAGGTCTCCACACTTGCTGATCATCTGATGTAAACAAAAGATGTTTGTGAAAGAAAGAAATCTTAGTGTCTTTGGAAGCCGAATCTGGTCGCAATATCTGCATGGGATTTCTAGGAATTTGTTACAAATGATTCATTAAAACAGTCGCTACACCCGAACTCGGCGTTACATCCAAAGTCGCTATAGCCACTTGAATGTTGTACTAAAATATGCTTTAAATTCAAGGGACTTCGATTTAACGTCGCTATAGGTAAATGGTCGCTACAACCAAGGTCGCAATAAATGAAATCCACAGTAGTATTAGGACTGTTTTTTTCTCGCTCAAAGGCTAAGCATAGCCATTCAGCGAGGAAACGCAGCCAGCTTTCTTGGCACGATAGCATGGGGAGTAGGACTGTATGATAATTAAGTTATAGTATGTATTATGGATTAAATAAAAAATAAATCTTGCATGGACAGGGGACAAATGTGCTACGAGTCGTTATAAGTCCGACAGAGAGCGACGATTTCCGCTATATACCCT
This sequence comes from Parnassius glacialis, assembly GCA_033319125.1. NCBI lineage: Eukaryota > Metazoa > Arthropoda > Insecta > Lepidoptera > Papilionidae > Parnassius > Parnassius glacialis. Next base: position 32,014,802 of record JAVANC010000028.1, on the reverse strand, counting down.
TAGCCATTCTTCGCGCTCCCATTGGCTGCGGATCACGTTATCTTGTACAGCTGTACCGGCAGGATAGTATTTACCACAGATTACTGCTGGTACATATTTACTTAAGAATTTTTGTTTAACCTGTAATGCGTATTGTGACTGTAACCACGTTTTCCTAAATATTTTTTGCAGTTTGTGTGTAATTTTACATTAAAATCAGTCGTTAAATACACTATTTTGGATTGATAGTTCTTATTAGTTCAAAAAATCGATTACAGTGAAATCTGTTTCTTGTGTATTTTGTAAAGTGAAAAATTTTGGTAGTGTAGTCAAACATTGTTAAAAATTCGACAAGAACATAAGCTAAAATATGGTGATGTCGTTTTACCAGTGAATTTATCTCTTAATTCCAACTCAAGGTTATCATCGTCAATGATAGATGTAGATATTGTTTTTTTATTGTCAGAATATTTTTCAATGTAACCAATGCAATAATTTAAAAAAACCTTACTTCTACCACCCCGAAAATTACTTCCTTATTACCATTAGCTGTAATTATTGTTGTGCATTTAAGTAAATTTCATTTTTATCTACTTCTTGAATTTTTTTCTAATAAAATATATATTAAATATATAAATATTTAAAGTAAGTATAAAAATTATATAATATAATTGAAATAATATATTACAATATACTGTATAATATAATTATGTGTAATATCGTGCCTATGGATATTTTTCATTTCAATGAGGGCTAATAATCTTCCAATCACCAGATGTCGCTAGTTACGACTGAGGTAAAGTTTTTTGCTACACAATGTAAGTTAATTGAGAAATTAGTTTTAAATAATAGTTTATCATTATCTAGAGTATTATATTAATACCCAACACAATGCGTCAGTGGTTAGATTTTAAATTTTTTGCACTTTAGAACTCTTTTTTAAAAAATGGGCTTTTAGTTATATTTATAGTTTGATTTGCTCGTTTCTAATGTAATTAATATAAAATATAATTATAATAATACAGAAAGAAACCTTAAAGATTACATTTTCCTAAGAAATTATAGTCCCCGCTATGAAATCTGTCAAATATTTACCTCACTGTAAAGTGGCGCCGCCCTGGTGGCAGAAAAAGTCGTGGATGCCTTCATTGTAACAGCTGTACACGTCACGTGTCACGTGATCCGCAGCCAATGGGAGCGCGAAGAATGACTAAGGGCATATCGGCGACTGTCACTCCCTGTAGCACTCATTACAACCCGTAGTACATTTGTCTCCTGTCCACGCAAGATTTATTTAAATATTTTTAAATTATTAACCCCCGGAGTCTCCGGGGGTTAATAATTTAAAAATATTTAGTCTGCTTTTATGAAAGAATTTTTTATTATATACATATAATAAACGCGCTGTAAAAATGGCAGATTAAATCACTTTTTTTGAAAATACAAGTTTGGCGTAGTTTTCCCCTATGTCAACCCCTTCAGAAGTGTCTGCCATTTTTTTTTCTTAATTCTTTATCAACTTAGCTGACGGATAGTCATTATTATTATTTGAATCAAACACTTTTTGGACAAATTTTTACTACCTGTATGCGCTAGCGCTACCCAGGTAGGCTAGACAAACAGTCAAATACGTGTTTATTGAGTGGACTGATACTTTTCAACAAAGTTTAATGATGCATCAAACACTTCATGAAAAATACGTCATGAGCTCTCGGACCATATGCGCTGGATGTTGATGGAAGGTGCTGGCACTGGGGTGCCCTGGTCCAGACATGGGAACAGTATTCCATGTGAGGCCGAACCTGCGCCTTGTAAAACCAAGCGGTGTGCCGGTATGAAATACTGTCGCCGCGCTGCTGAGCAGGCCAAGCTTTTTAGAGGCCAATTTTTTTTTTATAGAATAAGGGTGACAATCGAGCACACAGTCCACCTGATGGTAAGTGGTTGCTGCGGCCCATAGACATCTACAACTATCCTCGTTTGCGAATCAAAATGCAGATGTGTTGTCACCCGTGAGGATTAAGATGGAATGCCTCATTTCCAGTAAAAAGGGCCTCCGGCCACCTGCACTCACCAAGCGAAACGCAGAGGTAAACCTCTACTTCCCGCTGGTCTTCTGTGAGGTCGTGGTACCACCCCGGTTCGTGCCGGCCCATCCGTGCGACAGCAAACGCTGCTGCGTGGCTCTACCACTGTTGGAATTGGGCGTTCCCTTCCAAGTAACCGCGGAGTTGAACGTCATTCGATATATCGACGCCGAGGATTCTGATGCTAGCTGAGGCAACGAGGGAAGTGCCTTGAAACAGAAGGGACACGACAAAAGGGTTCTTTTTAGCGGTAAACGCGCAGACTTGTGTCTTTTGGGGATTGAACTACACTAGATTAGTTGCCCCCGACCCGAGACTTTGCTTAACAAAGACTCGACTTCAGATACAAGTTTGTTCCGGCACTCGACGTGTTCCCGAGAAATATTAGCACGGTCGGTGTATAAGGCATCGCCAGTGCTGTCAACTGCATAACAATTAACGTTACTGGTTTGTAACATATAGTTAATATGCAGGAGGAACAGGGTAGGCAACAACACTCAGCCTTGTGGAACACCAACATTCACGGACTTGGAATCGAGGCATACACCGTCGACTACGACCTTAATGCTCCGATCTGAGAGAAAACTGGGCTGAGGTATAACAATTAAAAAAAAATACAGATTTTTTGCAGATAAAACTTTATTAAATTTTATAATAAGTACGGCATGGTGCACACCGAGACTTCCTACATATAATATATAAAATGAGAAAAAGACAGATTGAGATAAATTTTATACATATTATACGTAAAGCTTTCCTCTAAATAAATCATACTTTTGGTATTATACTTAGCTTATAAAAAGAAGCATAAAGTATCACGCGTTTCGACGTAGTTAATTTTGAACAAGAACAAATGTCTTCGGTAGAAGTGAGATTCATCATTATCATAACCAGATCGAAGTTCAGTTTTTGGTTGAAACAGATTGTTCGGCTATTGCCGTAACCTTCGACCGAAGCCAAAGTTCCATATGTAATAAGAAATGTCTTCTAGCACTAACAACAAGTACAGAGTAATGCAAATCCCGTATTATTAATGATGATAATATTTTTCTATATTTACAAGAAAACACAATTTATCAAAATTAATTATTTATTAATCAAAATATAATAGTCAGCCTTTGAACAATGAATATCAGTAAAGTATTAAGTGATATACATATATGCGCTTAACCCCGAGTTTCTGCGGATCTATTTATATAAATATTAAGTTGGCAACTAATAAACATTATGATCATTTTATAGAAAATAAAAATGTAATAATTCCAAAAACAAGAAAAACTTCTGTCTTGTCTGTCAGCGTATTAGCTACAGTTTTTTTTATAGAATAAGAGTGACAAGCGTGCACACAGTTCATCTAATGCGAAGTGGATGTTGTGGTCCATAGACAGACACAGCCATTCTCGATAAAAAAAAATGCAGATGCGTTGTCATCCCTGGGGACTATGACGGAATGGTTCGTTTCTAGTGAAAAAGTTCTTTATACTTACCATACAACACGGCAGCATTTAACTGCCACTTTACGCTGGTATTCTGTGAAAGCGTAGTCCTTCCCCAGTCGAGCCGAACCATTCATACTGCAATCATAATATAGCTGCTGCGTGGTTCTACCACGTTTAAAATATATTTTTATTATATTTGGATATGTACAATTTAAAGTATGTACTAATATTTCAAAATAAAATTAATATGTTGTTAACAGTCATAACCGGTTCAGTGCGGATGGCACGCCAGGCGTGCCATCGATTACTTTTGTGTGTGGCGTGTGACACACGAGTCGTGTCTTTTTAAAAATCGTTATAAATCGTTCACATTGCGTTTTTGGAAAATTTATCCAGAACAAAATATTCATTATTTTGCAAGTAGTTCATGCCTGCGGCTTCGTTTCTGGATATTTTGAAAATTTGAAATTTTTAGGGGTTGACAAACTTTTTTTTAACTTGTACATGGTACTCTTTTTACTTTGTGAGTTTTCAATCATGTTGTGGAAAAATAGTCTAATAAGTAACAAATAATAGCACTCATTGCGATCGCTCACAAACTCTAGTTGTAAATAAATTTCTGGAAAGCAAGTCTCCTGTTAAAAAAAAAACAATGCGTTTGTCTTATTGTTTAATTTTGCTTAAAATGGTTGAACTGCCGTCGTATTACTATCATATGGCCGAATAGACCTACGAAGTACCATGTGCTCTTGTGATATGGTATAAGGTTTATTTTTGCTTGAAAACCGTTCATGCATAAAAAAAGTTCGCTAATAAATAGTCTTTTGTCAATCCGCCGCCGTATAGCGCCGGCGTTTGTTTCCTTTTGAAAACACTTGTTTTGCTATTCTTACTATCAGACGTTTTCAAATCGACTTCACTTTTACATTTGTATAACATTAAATAATATTTAACATTTGTAAATATTAATGAATCATAAACCTTATTTTTTCCAAATTAAGGTGCTTGATTGTTTGATATTTACAAATACATATTATTATATATGTGAAAATTTAATTTAATAAAAACCAAGGTTTTCCAGGGTGATTTAGCTGTACCTACTTATATAAATATTTTTTTTTATAAAACAAAAATAGTACAAAATGTTTGTAATCTCTGCATAAAAAAAATCACTTACTCTCAATTTCAAAGAAAACACGTAGGAAACTACGTAGTTACCCACTAAAAACAAGTATCCTTCCGTTTGTAACTGATGTTTGATGTCAACTAAACGTAATTAGGTCTCAACAAGTGAAAAAAGCCTAAAAAAGATAATAATTTTTACACATGGCTGATGGCACAATCGGTGTGTCATCAACTTCTGTGGCGCTTGACATTTGTTCGCCGCCACACCTAAAAGTTGTCGAAAATTGGTGCCGCAACGAATCGGTTAATGTGTTAACACTAAGGCCCGTATTAATAAACGTTACTCAGCTCAAACACGCCGAAACTCGACTCTCAAGTGTGTGTACTTGAGTGCAAGTCACAGAACAGTATTCCTAAGTACAGCGTTTTGAGATAGTTTTTATGTGTTTATTAATTAGCATCGATCTTGAGATGCTGATATCGTAATGAGGGCGTATCAAATGATTACGCACTTGACTTCGTCGTTGAGTAACGTTTATTAATACGGGCCTAAGGCTGCGTGCGTCAGTTAATATTGGTCATAATATCCACAACCGACATCGTACCATCTTTACATCTCACTGGCTGACTGCGTTACATGTTTTGGGATCCCACCCGAAGCTTTCGTTTGTGCAACAAGTGTGTTACGATTGTCCCCATGTTGTTCTTTGGTAATGGGTTAGCAGAGTTTTATAATAAACAAAAAACCTTTTTTAATAATAAAATTAAATAAAGGTGATGTGCAAGTATAAACGATTAGAATAGAATAATTTTTACTCAATACTACATTCATATGTAAATCTAAACCATCTAGGGACCCATTCAAACACACACGAACGTTTCATTAAAACCAGTCGAGCCGTTATTGAGTTTTAGCGAGATTAACGGACAGCAACAGATTTTTATATATAAAGAAAATAGATTACAAGAATACATTAATGGTTTTACCACTTATTCGGTATAAAAAAACTTACGTCTTGGGAAGAACCAGCAAAAAAACCAACGGGACTTTATAAAAACATTAGTTTACAATAACAATTAAACATGAAAACATTTAAAAATAACATGGTAATACATGGTTTAATACATTTAAATATAATAATTAGCATTTACAAGTAACATTATCAATAAAACGCTAACTAAGAAAACAGCTTTCAATTTGATAAGTTGATGCTTCATTGTGAGTATTTCTCCTATAGTATGACATTAAATATCTATTACTCTTGATCTTGGTCTTCGTCGGAAAAAGTTAGTATCTGCAAGCAGAAAAACCGATTTTATATGAACACAATCGCCACACTTTGTAAGCGGATTGCATCTTCGCACCCTTGATGCGTTTGTTTATCACCGGTCTGGCTACGTTTGGTAATTCACGATAAGTTTTTTCGCTATCTTTTCAAGCCCATGAAATCGTACCAGCACTTATTACATTAATAATTACGCGATAAACAAAAGATCGGATTATAGATACTCTTGCATTGACACTAAATAGCTTATCATTTTACAACCATTTGGACCAATGGTCAATCAAAGTACCTTGCTAGTGCACCACTGGTGCTGGGTTTGAATCTCAAAAGGAGGTAGTACATGCAAAAAAAAAAGAGAAATTGGCTCAAGTTGTATTGTGATTGCTTACATCTATCTCGCAGAGATAGATCTGGTCTCTGATCTTGGGTAAGGATGGCGAGTGGCTGCGATGTATTAGCGTTGTCCAGAGCCGCTGGGTAGCACACTTCTCAGACTTTTCTTTACCAAAATTCCTATCAGCTGCCCGGGAAAGGCGGCCTCTCCTTTTGATACACCACTCATTAGTCCTAGTGTCCTAAGACATTATAATACCTCCTGCGCACTTGACGACTTCAGATTATTCAGAAGTTGTCAAGAGGACATCAATCACTTCATTAATAATTACCAATACTTACATCAGTCATTTCCGCTGCCAATTGCAACTCCGACAATCCCGTAACCTCCTCCAAGTATTTCCCACTGTTGAACACCTTCAATAAAAACTCTGTTCCCTCCTCCCTGTACTTATTTATAACTACATCCGAGCAAGCTATGCACTGTTTGAACTTGGCACATGTGGGCGTTACGCTTGTGTATGAATGCAGAAAACCTCGTATAGAATGGGGTATAGGGCCTAAAACACCCTGCAGCTCCGATGCTATGTCTTCATCCCCATTGAAGTTATACAGCGCTGGGGCTTCCACTCTGTAGTTAAAGAAAGAAAAGATTAAAGGAAATGTATGACATTGGGTGCTAGACATCGTTCGTAACAGTTAAACAAAAATATTTAGGTAATGAAACGATAAATTATAAGGATAATTAAATGGTTTTTATTTCTGTAATATATGGGACAATCATAAAAATATTTTGAACTGAAAAACGAAAGCTATGCTTTTAATATAGCAGAAACGAAACATTTTTAAATATGTTTCTGTATTTTGTCTATCACAATAGATAATAAAGGCTATTTTTATAATAAAATTGCCTTCATTATAACAAAAAATCATAACATTGAAACAAAGATTAACATTGAATAAAATAAATCTAAATAGAAAAAACGATTAAATGCACGTGAACGAAGTACAAATATATCTTATTTTTGAACTTTGTTCACACCAAGCCCAAGCTTTTGTGGGCTTGGTGTGAATCTTCTTTAAACTTTTGTTTAAAATTAATTAAGGTTAAGTTAATCTATACATATAATAAAATTGTAAATAGCAGATGTCTGTACATTTTATATTTTTGTAATAAAAGTGATTGAGGGGTACTAAAAATAAGTAATTAAATACATTTCTACCATTTTTAGAAATTTCTGTCTGTCTGTCTGTCTGTCTGTTTGTTTGTTAACGTATCACGTTTAAAGTACTAATTTATATCATAAGAATTGTTAAGGAAATTATAAAGTGTACCTTCGGGTTACGTTTAGTCTTTATTTCATTAAAATCGGTTCATTCCATCAAAAGTTATGATAAATATTCTGAAGTATGGGTAGGGAATCTGCTCAACGGTGGCTTTGTTTGAGTCATCAAGTTGATGTTAGCAGCGCCATCTCTCTTTAAATATATACATATAATAAAAATGATGATAACATGTTGTGTCTCTTTCTGTACATTGTATATATATTTTGGTGACTAAAATCATTATGAGGAACTAAAAATAATTAAATAAGTAATTTTTTATAATTTTTAGAATTGTCTGTCTGTCTTATGTTTTAAGTATATATATATTAATTATTATGGAACGTTTTTTTTTTACACACAATTACTATTTCTGAGATTTTATGGCGCCATTGAACAAATTCGAATCTACATTTCAAAATATTAATGATTACTTTCGATAGAATTAAACAATTTTAATAAAACAAAGCTTAAATGTAACTCGAAGATACGCTTTATGATTTTCTTAACGATTTCTTTGAAAAAAAAAGATGTTTACTTTAGACATGATGCGTTCATATAAAAACAGATAAACAGAATCTGTTTTTATATGAACGCATCATGTCTAAAGTAAACATCTTTTTTTTTCAAAGAAATCGTTAAGAAAATCATAAAGCGTATCTTCGAGTTACATTTAAGCTTTGTTTTATTAAAATTGTTTAATTCTATCGAAAGTAATCATTAATATTTTGAAATGTAGATTCGAATTTGTTCAATGGCGCCATAAAATCTCAGAAATAGTAATTGTGTGTAAAAAAAAAACGTTCCATAATAATTAATATATATATACTTAAAACATAAAAAGAGATTTAAAAAAGGATGTTTTCTCACAAAACACAAAGGACGTAATAGATGGAGCTGTACAAATTACAACCTTTTCTGATTTGCTGTGATGAGATTTTTCGCCGATGAATCGTAAGAAGAAATTTGTATCTATCGAAGCCATACAACGGAACCCGACCAAAAATAACAAAATTGCAACGAAATGTCGTGATATTGTATTTATAATATACGCAAAATCAGTACTGCCATTTTAGCGCTTTGGGAATTAGATTTAGCGCTTTTTTAGAATGTATAGCGCGCATTTCGAAATTTTAGCACCTAGCACTTCATCCAGCGCTTTTTGGTGTATTTAGCACACATTTCAAAATTGTAGCGACTAGCGGGTTATTAACTCTTTTATAGCAGCACTGTTAGTCCACATTACCGATAATAATAATAATGACCTTTATTATTTTTTTTCCACAAATAGTACATTGCAGTTTATCTTTTTCAAACATATTTTTTCCACAAAACAAAGAGCATGGGAGACGAGTCCAAACTAGGATACCCTGTGCTATGGATCTCCCGGCTTCCCCTTTAGGATGATCAACTTGATTTTTTTACCGACGACTATAACCACTCACACGTCCATGGATACTACGGTATCCAAAATTCCAAAATAAAAGTAGCGTTGTAGTCCTAGATAGTAGTACTATAGTATCTATAGCGTCAAATGTTATAAAACTGACATCTAGGGGCCATATGCGGTTCCTTTTGTGAGTTTTGGTTATGGAATCGATAGCTGACGAACTATTTTACGTATTAAATAAGAGATGGCAGTGTAACAAACTTTGACGAATGAACAAATAATTATCTAACTTCAGTGCTTCAGTCGCCTTTACACTCGGTGTTTTGTGTTTTTGTAGTGTCGTAAGTCATTTAGTTTTATTTAATATTTCTTAGATTATTATACATCATAGTAAACTAGATGATTTGGGCTTTATAATTACGTATACATATCACAGTTCCAAGTGTAAAATCGAATCATATTTTAAATAAAAACTATAACTGTTTAAAAAAAATGGCCATTGTGAAGTCGTCAGCCCAATTTTAATTTTGTTTACTTTGTTTTTCAGTATAATTATATTTAAGCAACGAGTGATAATTCGTAATAAATATAATAATGCACTTTAAGCGGGGAAATCCCCTTCATTAAAGTTTTCGTTCATGGTTTTGGCAACGCATTTATTTTGTTTTATTCAGTTTCAGTCAGTTGTTTAGAGCACAGCTAAGTTAAAAGTTACTTAGAATAGTACTAACTACTGTTGACAGCAATTGCCATAATTATAAGTCGATGTCCTGCGAAGTATTGATACATCAAAAAATATTGCCAGAAAAAAAAACTTAATGTTGTTTTCTTTATTATGATTATATTTTCTTGAATTATAAATTATAATAAAAACACAAACTTTGTTTGTAGTTAATTTAGCGCGAAATCTAGGTCTTTTTTAAAGCGCTGTTTTCATGAAATCTAGCGCTTTTTGTGTTGTCCTAGCGCTGAATGAGTTTTTTTGATCTGGCAGCACTGCCAAACAACCCTCCATTAAGAAGTAACTTTCCTTTCAGTTTTAAGCGCGTTCAGTTCCCATTTACAGTCAGCGTGTTATGCGATGACCGTAAATAAAGCGCAAGGTCAAACTTTACGCGTTGTAGGAGTGAACCTCAGTACTGACTGTTTTGCACATGGCCAACTCTATGTTGCTTTTTCCCGCGTTAGTAGTCCCGGTAACCTTTTTGTGTACACCCCGGCTAAGTCTACTTCTAACGTCGTTTACACCGAAGCTCTATCATAAACTACTTAGAACTTTGATGATAATGATTTATTTTCTTACCACTTATTGATATAGTAATGATATAAATCGTTTAATATTCTCTTACCTAAACGACAAATTCTTTATGTAAAATCTATATACGCGAGCTACGCCGCGGGCACAGCTAGTCACTAATATGGATACACGGATTGATCTATAAAGAGAGTAATGTCTACTCAGGAAATAAACTAAATATACATAGTATTGTGGAAACATACTTCTTAATCATCAGTCGGGTGGACACGAGTCTCCACTGTTGTAGGAAAAATTTACCATAATTACTTTCTTTTGGCAGGCGAATCAAAGATCATGGCAAACGTCTCGTATTTTTGCCGCAGATCTCTGCCGCCGACCTGGGTATTACACGTCTGATGAAAATGAAACGGTTGTACTGCCGTTAACTGGAATCCATTGTATTTTTTTATAGGAGAGGGGGCAACCCTCCACCTCCAATGGCCTCACCGATCCTCAGGGCATACGGCAAACGAGCATGCGGCTCACCTGATGGTAAGTGACTACCGCCGCCCATAAACAACTGCAACACCAGGGAGGGAATTGCAGATGCGTTGCTGGCCTTTTAAAAAGGAGTAGGCTCTTTTCTTGAAGGTCCCTAAGTCGTATCGGTCCGGAAAAATCGCTGATGGTAATCGATTCCACAAAGAAGTTGTGCGAGGAAGAAAACATTTTCTAAATCGCACAGTGGTGGACCGCCAATCATCCAGATAGTGTGGATGGTATCGGGAGTTCTGCCGCGATGTGCGTTCGTGAAATTTGGCGGCTGGGATTAATCCGAACGATTCCTCAGAGCACTCCCCGTGGTAAATGTGAAAGAAAATGCAAAGGCATGCAACATCTCTTCGCAGTGCCAATGAATCGAGCTGATCGGAAAGGACTCGGTCGTCGACGATTCGAGCCGCTCTGCGCTGGATGCGGTCAAGTGGAAGGAGCTGGCACTGGGGAGCCCCTGCCCAGAGATGGAAACAGCATTCCATGTGAGGCCGAACCTGCGCCTTGTAAAGTTGCAGGCGGTGTGCCGGCATGAAATACTGTCCCGCTCTGCTGAGCACGCCAAGCTTTTTAAGAGGCCAATTTGGCCTTCTCTTCCAAGTGACCACGAAACTGCACGTCACTCGATATGTCGACTCCGAGGATTCTGATACTGGCTGAGGCAAGAAGGGGAGTGCCTTGAAACTGAGGAGACACAACAAAGGGGTTCTTTTTAGCGGTAAACCCGCAAACTTGTGTCTTCTGAGGATTAAACTGGACTAGATTTAGTCGCCCCCAATCCGAGACTTTGTTCAGCAAAGACTCGACTTCAGACACAAGTTTGTTCCGGTACTCGGCGACGTTTGCGCGAAAAAAATTGGCACGGCCGGTGTATAGAGCATCACCAGTGCTGTCATCCGCATAGCAATGAATGTTACCAGTTAGCAACATATCATTGATATGCAGAAGAAACAGCGTTGGTGATAGCACACAGCCTTGTGGAAAACACCAGCGTTAATAGGCTTGTACTCGGAGCATGCACCGTCTACAACGACCTTGATGTTCCGATCTGCAAGGAAGCTGGTGATCCAATTGCAAAATTTCTCGGGAAGCCCATAGGAAGGGAGCTTCGAAAGAAGCGCTTTGTGCCAAACCCGATCGAAGGCCTTCGCAATGTCCAAACTAACGGTCAACGCCTCCTCCTTGGACTCTACTGCCTCCGCACATCTATGGGTCAGGTAGACCAGAAGATCACCAGCTGATTGACCCCGACGAAAACCGTATTGGCGGTCATTAATCAGGTGGTCATCCTCCAGGTACCGCATGAGCTGGCAGTTAATAATGGATTCCATTAGTTTGGAGAACAAGATGGCGATAGGCCTATAGTTGAACGGGTCTGAGCGGTCGCCTGTTTTAAGGATCGGGTGGACAAAAGCTATCTTCCATGAATTCGGGACTACGCCTTGGGAGTAGGAGTACCGGAAAAGACGCGTTAGGACCGGTGCCAACTCCGGAGCACACGTCCTCAGCACAATTGGGGGGATTCCGTCAGGCCCACTCGACTTCTGGATGTCCAGGGAGAGGAGTGCTTTGCGAACCGAGCGCTGTGAGAACAGCATAACCGGCATGGAGCACTCACACCGCGGGATGGTCGGCGGTGTTTTGCCCCCGTCATCAAGAGGCGAGTTGGACGCAAAAAGGGAACCTAAAAGGTCGGCTTTGTCTTTTGCGGTTTGGGCCAGTGAGTCGTCCTCCCAGTGCAGAGATGGTAATGATGGCTTACAGACAGCCCTTGGACAACCATGGCGAGAGACCAGAATGCACGGGTTCCCGAAGGAAGGCGAACTAGTTTCTCGCCAAATCCTGCCTATGTGCTCTGACTTTGCCTTGGATGGTCGTCGCTGTCTACGCATAGCCAAAGGATAGACTGGTCCAAACCTTCAAGACTGCCGAGGCGTCGAGAACAGATGTCCTCTCTGACATACACGCAAACTCCAGGCCGAGGCACAAAGGAGTGCTCCAATTTGTATCCCGGGTAGGAGAGATACGAAGTATCAGCCGGAGAGCACACCTACGTCGCGGTCAGAAAGAGCAAGGCTGGCTTTGCCGTCTCGAGATGGTAGTGGACGGCGTTTAGGTTCTAGTGAAGTCCCCTGATGTTGCAGAAATTCACAGATAGCGTGGCAGGGGTCGCCTTGGTATTGTTGCTCAGTTTACCCCGAGCAGTTGTTTTTGAGCGGAATTTTGCCCCCCCCCCCCTCCCCACCCCCAGAATACTACTACTAATACTGCTAATATTCTCCAGGGGTGCTGGTACTCTCCTGGGGTTCTTTCGTGTAATTCCATGATGATAGGTGGGGGGTGGGGGTGAGGGGGAATTGGGCCTCCAGCCACCTGCAACCAGACTAAACGCAGAAGCAGAGCTTCTACTTCACGCCAGTATTCTATGAGGTCGTGGTACCAACCCGGCTCGAGCCGGCCCATACGTGCAACAGCAAAAGCTGCCGCGTGGCTCTACCACCGTTAATTTCCTGGCATTTTCCACAGTCGTGTCTTACAACACCAATGGACATACACGACACAAGGCGAATCGATTCTTTTAGGTCACCCCCCACTTGGAATGAAGGATGAATTTTTAAAAATTTAATAATTTATTCATTCCTTACAGCCTATCAAAAGTCCACTGTTGTACATAGGCCTCCCGCATACATTGAATCATAGGGGGGATATTTGACATTGTTACCACGCTTGACAGGCGGACGGGTCAGCAAACCGCAGTTTTTATTTTATTTCTTTAGTTTTTATTAGAAAAACGCTGCTGATATCCTGGTTTGTTTCATTCTGTCGTCTCTTACGACACCCACGGGAGGATATGGGGTAGTAGACATTCCTACGCTGCCACTATAAGGTCATCCACATTTACCAAAAATTAAATAAATACAATATGATAAAAGTATGTGACGTTCCTTGGGTGAGGCCTATTTTCAGCAGTAGACATTTGAAGGACTGTAATGATGATGATCGTGGTGGTGGCAGTGATGAAGAAGATGATGATGAAATTAATAAAATATTACCTTAGTGGATGTTGTAACAGCGCTACGAGGACTTCCACCGCTAGAGCCCCGGCAATCGCGGCCACGCCCGGTCGAGTCACCGTGCATTGTTGGTCTAATGTACGGTCTTTCAGAGACTAGAAATAAAATATTATTTAATACACAGGACCATGAAGCAAATACAAAGAGAAGACGGCATAAGCAACTGTGCACTGTGATTCTAAGTAGGTCCTGACTTCATCATAGTGGGCGTGGCTTAGTTAGTTAGTATACTGTCAGCATTCGCCCTGTGCGCTTGGTTGAAAATCGCAAATCAAATCAAAATCAATCAAAGTAGTATAAAGAAGAAAAGGATGAAGTGTTGTGTTTTATCGTGTAAAAACTACTCAGATAGACGCTCTGATGCTATGGACGGCATCACATTTCATTTGTAAGTAATTTTACACCTAATTTATTAAAATAGTTCGAGAAAAATCACTGCGTCAGCTTTCAAATATAATTAAATATATCCTACACTAGATGGCGACACTTTGTAATGTGAACTAAAAATATAACGGTACGTAGAGCTCAGTATTTGTAAAATAATCATACGAAGGTGCTGAAATTTGTTTTGCATTCAGACAAAGAAATTTTAATCGCCAAAATTTTATTTTTATAGTTATAATCATTTTTACGAACAGGCTGTCTATCTATCGTCAAGGTAGCTAAACTACATTGCAAAATTGATATAGAACGATCCGAGTAGTTTTACTATTTATCGGTAGATGTAGATAGTGTAAAATGGGCGGGACTTAACATCTCCTCACCCCGCAAATTGTCACGCGTTGTTACATAGTGAAATCTAATTACAACACCTCCTCTTTGTATTTGCTTCATGCATAAGACTAACTTTGCAAAAAATTATTTACTTCTTTCATTACTTTTTATCAGTCTTAAATATACAAAATCATCCTCATCATCGTCATCCTAAAGCTGAACGCACATTTGTCCGCGCCGCACGCGCCGTACGCAACGTACGCGCCGAATTTTATAAAATGCGGTAGGCATACGATATCGAAGGACGAATGCTGATGACGTCATATAACGCGGCGCGTTTGGCGCGTGTAGACACTCAGTGTTGTGTAATGTTGCCAACTTAGTGGATTTTCCATTAAAACTGGTGGTTTCGACTTTGGTTTCGAATTATATTTCTTAAGTGTTAAATGTACACTGCGGTTAGAGGTTGGCAGAAAAATGCTGCAACGAAATTGAAATTTCGATAAACGTTGTGAAATTAATACTTTGTGATAAATTATGTATGTAAATATATAAAAAAAATTATAGTTAATTTTAATTCAAAAACCCAATTATACCTGATTACTTAAATATCATTAAAATACTTACCTCAAACATACAACAAGTCTTTCCTCTGGTTCAATTGGCCTTCTAAATCTTGAGTTTTCCGACTTCCGTTTTTTTTAAAAGAATATGTAACAATTCTTGAAATTTCTTATATGTTAAATGCAAATATTTAAAAAATCGTTCATCATCATATAATAAGTCTTTAAATAAAGTATAATACATTCCATACAATTGCCCTTTTAAATTAATACTATGAATCCAGAATCTTCTTTCCCTTTGAATTTTGTTTTCTTCTTCGTCTGCCAATGCCCAGGCTATTACAATATTTTTTCCATAGTGATTCCGAGCGATAATGTCTTCAATCTAATCTATCTAATGTGCCGTGTTTCACACCAGTGGTTGGAAAAAACTGCAAGAGTTATTGTCAATCCAAAAGATTTGCGGACGGCGCGGACAGTGCGTACGTGCAAGTGTGCGAGGCCATCAGTAAAATTCGGTGCGTACGGCGCGGAGAAATGTGCGTTCAACTTAACAGCCCTTCACAAGTCCACTGCTAAACTTAGGCCTTCCCCAAGGAATGCCACAAAGGACGGTCCTGAGTCAGCATATCTTACTAGGTCTTCTCTCCATCTAGTGGAGGGTAGCCCCACACTTCGCATACCGGTACGAGACTGCCACTGGAGAACCTTTCTTCTACACCGGTTATGGGGTTCTTCGAGCTTATGACTGACGCCGCGTTCCGCCGACACGCACCCGCTAAGCGCACGCCACACGCGTCAGCACCCGGGCCTAACTCGCTTTGAAATTTGTTGCATATAATTTGAGTCTTATGGCAAATCAATAAATCTGAAATTACATTTATCGACGTTCAACCGCACACGCCTCGCACACGCCACGCGCCCGCCTCGTCCCCGCTCCGCGCCGGCCCCGCGCTCGCTCCGCACCCGCCCCGCTACGCCCTACGCCCGTGCTTTTTATACAATTTCAGATTTATTGATTTGTCATAAGAATCAAATTATATGCAACAAATTTCAAAGCGAGTTAGACGCGGGTGCTGACGCGTGTGGCGTGCGCGTAGAGGGTGCGTGTCGTCGGAATGCAGTCTTACTCTTTGCCACCTAAGGGTTACTATCCGTTACTTTCCGGCTATGTCGGTTACTTTGGTTCTGCTGCAAATATCCTCGTTTCTAAGTCTATCACGCAGAGAAGCTCCGAACATAGCTCTCTCCGTGACTACAATGGGGGAGGTCTATGTTCAGCAGTGGACTTGTGAAGCGCTTTGATGATGATGATGATGACGATTTTAGATTTATTTATTCAACGCAATAATAATAAAGCTTACAGTACTGAACCAAATCACATATATGTTATACTAAACATGAGATTACATTTTATGATAAGAAAACACATACTTCCTAATAACATCGACTTTGTCAAAAATATATCGGCATCAGGGTTGTTATTGATGATAATGATATTTAGTAATGCTTTTCATAAGCAATCTGTGAGATTTGGATTGTTAACTTGCGTTATTATAATGAACTTTCTGCTACCAGTCTGATGCGAGAACTGCTTTCGTGCGTGTGCAATTTTCGCGCGTTCGTTGCTTTGACTGGACAAAGCAATGGACGCAAATCATCAAAAACTATAAAAATAAAAGGTTAACTCTTACGTTTCCTGGCGCGGTGACATCATTACAGAAGTAGCATCCCAGCAAACCACCTGGAATGTAAGTGCTGTTGACGGACACAGCACTTTCCATGCAGCGTAAGCCGACGCCATGTCGCATTACCAGATAACTGTCGAAACCGAGCGCTGCGTTTATGACAATCTGCATAGGTTGAAAGCATATCATTTATAATAAATTTGAGTTAGTTTGAGCACAGAATACCAGCGTAAAATAGCAGCTTAACGCTGCTGTGTTTCGTATGATAAGTGTAGAGAACCGGAGACCCCTTTTACTGGAAACGAGGCATTCTATCTTAGTCTTCACGAGTGACAACGCTTGTGCATTTTGATTCGTAGTTGAGGATAGATGTAGATGTCTATAGGTCACTGCAACTATTTACTATCAGGTGGACTGTGTACTCGCCTGTTACCCCTCATCCTATAAAAAATATTGTTATTTATTTACTCATTGACACTCTCAACTTTAAATTAATTATTACTTAAACGGTATCAGTATAAGTAACAAAAATAATAATAATAATGGAGATATTGTAAATGACAACAATAATTGCACAATCAACCTGTGAAATAAATCTTACATAAATGCAAATACGAGTATCATCGCATCGCAATGAGGGCTAATAATCTGCCACTCACCAGATGTCGCTAGTTATGACTGAGGTAAAGTTTTTTGTTACACAGTGTCAGTTAATTGAGAAATTCGTTTTATATAATAGTTTATCATTATCTAGAGTATTATATTAATACACAACACAATGCGTCAGTTGTTTGATTTTTAATTATTTGCACTTTATAACTCTTTTTTTTTTAAATCGGCTTTTAGATATATTTATAGTTTGGCTTATTCATTTCTAATGTAATTAATATAAAATATAACTAATAATACAGAAAGAAACCTTAAAGATTACATTTTCCTAAGAAATTATCGTCCCCGCTATGAAATCTGCCAAATATTTTACCTCACTGTAAAGTGGCGCCGCCCTGGTGGCAGATAAAGTCGTGGATGCCCTCATTCCACTATGGGTACCTAGCTTATACCCACAGTGAATGGCAAATACTACACGTCCGTCACAGTATTAATACATTGCGTAGTAGGTTACGGTTAATCCAACGTAACTACTTTAGTCGTCTGCGAGCGGGTAAGAAAACTAGTACCTTGTTTTGTAATCTGCGAATCTCGACAATCTAATACTGATTTTGTTTAATGCAACTAAAAACCAACGCAATGTGCGTACTTTTTCTACGTGATTTGAAGTTTATTTTAGAAAAGTATTTAACTTTCTTTCGTACTTCCCAAAAAACAGTAACTTTCGTAAATAAAAAAACAACTGCGTGTCATATTTACTGTGTCAGCTATCCGCCCGCGCCTTTGCCTACGTGATCCATAGTTGTGACACAGTTTTTATTCTGGATTGGCTGTCTAGCAGTACTGCAGTATACATAGAAGTGTTTGGCGAATTTCCATAAACAATAAAAGCTGCAATGAGTTTTGTTTTACAGAATAACACATACCACACCACATAGCCGCTAATTCTAATCGTGTCTATAATAGCATAGTTTAAAGAGCTAACAGTTGTGAAACGCCTTTGATGTCAGGCGATACCGCCACCCGCGTATAACACTTCTTAGAACGTAACTCTTCACGTTTCGCATAATTTGAAATAATAATCATTTTTGTTCATGGTCGTAAATCATCATTTAAAAATACACATTCAATCTAAATCATTATACAATTAATTCACACACACAATCAAAATATTGTTTTTAGACATCGTGCTCAAAATAATTAAAACTTTAAAAGATAACAATATTTTACTGCCGTTTTGCGTTTACGTTCTATAGTTTTATTTTTACTTTTTTTACGTAGTGACGTGACTAAAAGAATCGTATAAAATCGATTATAGACAGATTCTTTTCGCGAGTGAAAATCTGTCAACACTGCGTCCACCTCGTGATCACGACCGCCACTTTGTTTGTCTCTTCAGTACGAGTGCAGAAGCCTTGTATACGATACGCGTGTTCAGTTTAGTTGATTTTGTGTTGTGTTTTTATTTCGTTCTTGTTATTGTAGTTATAACTGTTTGATAATTCTTTCGTTGTTATTAAGTTTGACTGTTATTTGATTTGGTTTTTTTTTGTATTTATAAACACTATGGCCGAAACTGAGACCACTAAAAGAACAGTGATGCGCAGTCAAGCGCGAGAGTTTGTAGTACGCCTACAAGATTACTTTGAAAGAGAGTATCAGAATGGTGGTCCATTGTTGCCACTTTCACAAGTGCCTAACCGAGTAAGTGCAGCTCTTGGTATTAGTCGAAAAACTGTTTCCCGAATAAGTAAGGAAAAACATGGTAAAGATTTAATGGAAGATAACAAATTAAAATCGCCACTTAAGAAAAAAGTTAGAAGATCGATAGTTACACATATCGACAATTTTGATAACGACGCCATTAGAAACCATATCTATGGCTACTATAGTAGGAACGAATTGCCGACTCTCGATAAATTGTCAAATACTTTACGAGAATCTGGACTGTTTCACGGCAGTAGAACTTCTTTCTGGAGGGTTTTAAAAAATGTTGGTTTTTCTTATAAAAAATGTGATAAAAGGCGGATTTTGATGGAACGTAGAGATATAGCTTTAGCCAGATTTAATTTTCTAAGATCAGCAAAGTCCATTGCCGTTTGAAATATTGTTATATTTCTAGATGAGACGTGGCTAAACGCTAATCATACAGTTGGCAAGATATGGACAGACGACACTCCTCACTCCTCCACAAAAGTACCTAGTGGCAAAGACAAACGCTTAATTATTTGTCATGCGGGTTCCATGAAGGGATTTGTTCCGAACTGCCTCTTGGCGTTTATATCTAAGAAAACTGGAATACCACGAAGAGATGAATTTTGTTAAATATAAGGAATGGTTTTGTACCTTATTGACCAACTTGAATGAGCCATCGACGATTATTTTATTATATCATTCAGTACAAATAAGTAAGCCTCCAACTTCTAGCAGCAAAAAAGCCAATATTGTGAAATGGCTGAATGACAATAATATTGTTGCTGACATATCCATGTTAAAAGTTGAGCTGCTGCATTTGGTTGCTATAAATAAGCCAACTAGACCAAAGTACGTATTGGACGAAATGGCCAAGGAAGTCGGACACAATGTAATAATGCGCCTTCCACCTTACCATTGTCAATACAATGCCATAGAATTGATTTGGGCGCAAATTAAGGCAAGAATTTAAACAAATCTTTTTTATAATTTATTTTTACCTATTTTAACATTTTATCTGTTTCTATATTAACACGCAAACCTTTATTTTAGGTTATGCGGCTCGTAAAAATACCAGCCCACCGTTTACTGCAAACAAAATGCTGTCATTGTTGCAAGAAGCTTGTGATAGTGTTACTGCCGCGAATTGGGAAAGTGGTTTTACGAACAAAAAAAATTGATTTTCGCTGATTGGGACAGAGACATACATATCGATGCCGTCATAGATAACCAAATTATAATAAATACAGGGGATTCTACAGACGATGATGAAGGTGATGACGACGATGCCGACCATGAAATATCGATTTCGGCTAGTGATGATGAATATGTTCCATCTTGATAAAAATATCATGTAATATTATCTAATTAAAATTAAAAAACAGTTTTATAAATTTTAATTTGATGCTAATCCTTTTTCTGTCCATACTAATTTCTTCGTTATAGTAATCGAAGATCAATATCGTCAAGTATCGACTATAGCGGTACTTTACTAGTACTTGATTATTGACATCTGTCAAATGGGACTTCGTAATTAGAATATAGTATACGTATTTACTGGAGCACCTAAGCACTATGCTTAATGACCTCAATAGTGTCTCCCAACGGATAGGTCTTAAGATGAACACGGACAAAACAAAGATTATGTTTAATGTCCATGTCACACCTATGCCGGTAGTTGTTGGGAGCACTAAGCTCGAAGTTGTTGACGAATATGTTTACCTGGGACAAATAGTCCGACTAGGTAAGTCCAACTTCGACCGAGAGGTCAATCGACGGATTCAACTCGGCTGGGCAGCGTTCGGGAAACTACGACACATCTTCTCGTTAGACGTACCTCAAAATCTGAAAACGAAATTGTACAACCAGTGCGTGTTGCCAGTGATGACTTACGGAACTGAGACGTGGTCCTTCACTGCTGGCCGTATGAGGAAGCTCAAGGTCGCTCAGCGAGCTATGGAGAGGGCTATGCTCGGAGTTTCTCTGCGTGATAAACTTAGGAATAAGGATATCCGCAGTAGAACCAGAGTAACCGACATAGCCCAACGGATTAGTAAGCTGAAGTGGCAGTGGGCCGGCCATATAGCTCGAAGAACCGACAACCGATGGGGAAGAAAGGTTCTCGAGTGGCAGCCTCGTACCAGTAGGCGAAGTGTAGGGCGTCCCCCCACGAGATGGAGAGACGACCTGGTAAGACATGCAGGAACTCGATGGATGCAGGTGGCTCAGGACCGTGCTTTGTGGCATTCTTTGGGGGAGGCCTATGTTCAGCAGTGGACTTGTGAAGGGCTGTAATGATGATACGTATTTACTATTTACGCCGTAGTCGCAAATGTGCTAGGGGTTGTCACGAAATAAGGAATAAAATATTATTGGATATTATAATACTAACGAGTGTTATCTAAACATAATTGACAAGTGAAGCTGGCTGCCTGGATCGCTCGCTAAGACGAGACTAGGCCGAAACGCATATAATATCTCATTTACTTTTAGTATTTGTACTGATTTTAAAGATAACATGTGTGGAGTGGGCTAAGCCCACGCTGGCCTTTTTATACTTGTAAAATAATAAAGTAATAATTAACACATTTATTGAACAAGATAATTTTTATTACTACAAGAAAAAATAAGCATGGCCGTCATTATTAATTCAACTTTACTTAGTAACCATCTATCACTAATAAAAAACTAGATACACAATCAGTGACAAAAAATGTCCTTACCGAATGAGCGTCCACTCGAACATTTAGGTGCGCTTTTAATTTGTACGTAACTTTGTGAATACCACTTTAGACAATTCATTTAAGGTAGAATTTACATTAATGAATATTTATTTCAAGTAGAATTACGTCAAAACAATAATTGGCGACAGTTTTTAGAGAACTTTTGCATGGGATCGTGTATCTAGTTTTTATTATTGACCGATGTTAGTAACTCATCTATACAAATAAATAAAATTGAAGTGTCTGTTTGTAATGTCTGAATTACAGTTTTTTACTAAATGCATATGAAAGTAAATACGGTACTTATAACTAGAATACAAATTTTAAAATTTTTGTCCGTCTGTCTCTCTGTTTGTTCCGGCTAATCTCCGAAACGACTGGACCGATTTGGACGGGATTTTCACTGGCAGATAGATGATTTCATAAGGAGTAACTTAGGCTACTTTTATTTTAGAAAAATAATTACGGTTCCGCGCAAAAACATAAAAATCCTAACACGCGAGCGAAGTCGCGGGGAACAGCTAGTATTATAACTATAACATTAATTCACCATTATAGATAATATATATGTATTTAGAAAACCGCACTTAAAATTAGTTAAACAAGTACTTTATGGCCCTTCGCACACGGGTCGTAAGCGTAGTCGTATCGTAAGCGTATCGTTACGACGCCACGCGTACGAGACCTGCAGTGTTCTGCAAACGAATCGTCGCGCAGGCGTATCGTTTTGTAAGATCTCAGTTGAAATCATGGTGTCCACGGTACCAGATGTGTTGGGTGAATTTATAGATTATCTTACTTTCTCTTTAGATGAAGACATTTTTATATTCTTTGATTATGTAAGATGGTAGAAAACAATATTTATGACGATATTTCTGCCCAAGCTTTATCCATTTCATCTTTCCGTGAATATTCACTTAATGAATGATTATATAGAAAAGGGAACGCTTCACCCAGTTTCACGAATTTAATCACTTTTTCAGTCCTATTCATACCTATTGAAATTAAAAGTCGGAAGAAGTTTATTTATATATATTATTAAGTATTCAGTTAAATTTTTAAAGAAATTAATGAACAGTAAATTTTTTACGCTTGCTTTTTTACGCCAGTGCACTACGACTATCGTAATGACAGTAGACACCTCCTACGATTCGCTGCAGCACCGCTTCGTGTGCGGACTTGTTTGAACATGTACGCGCTCGTATTGCTCTCGTCCTACGCGCGTATTACGATACGCTTACGATACGACGCCGTGTGCGAAGGGCCTTAAACATGCTCGTGTCAACTGCATGTATTATACAGCAGACTTAGTGCAGGGTGCTGGCATAACGTCAGTCCGCCCCCTGCCCCGCAAGCCCCCCGCCGTTGCTCTGCATAAGTACATTCGTTTCCCAACTGTTAGACCCTTTAAACTGTGATAATACTAACACAAAAAAATGGTTCAGCATAACTGTAGAAGGCTCACACTCAGATAATTCAACCACAACCTAGATCTGTTCCTTATATATAGTGACCAGAACCGATGAGCCAGTAACTGATTCCTTTTTATATTGGATACCCCATTATAATCCTGTTAGATTACCATGTTTCTTCATCGATTTATAGTATTATGGCCTTTAACCACCAGGTAGTCCATATCGTTCATAAAGTCGATTATGGTTCGTTTATTATTGTCCGTTATCGAGTGGCAGCCTCGAATCAATAAAGCGTCGAGTAGTTCGACCTCCTCACTAGATGGAGCTACTTATTTGACATCGGATAGTGCTTGGTAATAATCTATGGGATAGGCAAAAGTTTAGCAGTGGACTAACTAACAATGGGCTTCAATGATGATAGTAAGAAAAGGGTTTGTATTTCAGTTTACATACAAAATTGCTTTCTCCATGTGAATTATAACTTCGGCAATTAATAGAAACAGAAACTTTTTTATTCAATATAGATTATAAATAATACTTATTGACAGTCACTTTTTTGTTTAATTACCAGTGGTTCGAAAAAAAACCTCTGTCCTGGGAAGAACCAGCAAGAAACCTAGCGGGACTTTTTTTTAAACAACAGCTTACAATCATGTTAAAGTTACAGCCTATATACATCCCACTGCGGGGCACAGGCCTCCTCTCATTTTTGAGAGAGTTTTAGGGCAAGGAAAGATCCGTCGCGCTGCCCCAATGCGTGTTAGCGAACTTCACATGTCTTCGAATTTTTTTTCTTATTTTTCAGACATGCAAGTTTCCTCTCGATGTTTTCCTTCACCGGCGAGAACGTGGTAAATCAGCACTTAAAATTGCAATTAACAATTTCATTGGTGCCGGCGGGGATCGAACCCGGGTTACTTGCGTACTATGAAACTTACAGCGAACGCTAACCATCTGAGCTACCCGGCTCTACATACAATACATAAATAACAAAACATACAATCATGTATGTTACACAATTAACAACACAACAAATTAGAAACAGCTTGGTAGCGATCACCTCATCTCCAGGGGTTATTATCATCCATAAATTCCTAAATATTATAATAACCCTTTTTATACAAACTTAGTTTAATAAAGTTTTAAACTTGGAGCAGGTCAAATTTTTGTATATTTTCTGGCATTGTGTTGTAAAAGCGTATAGATTGCCTCAAAAATGAATTACTGACTCGATGGAGTCGAGTAACTGGTACTACTAGCTTGTACCTGTTTTTAGTATTTATTTATTTATTTATTTATTTATTTATTTATTTAAGCTTTCATGCACAAAGTTGTACATATGGCGGACTTAATGCCATAGGGCATTCTCTCCCAGTCAACCATTAGGCTAAACAGAGATATACAGACAAGAGGCGGTGCAGCAGTAATCAAAATAGAAAGCGCTAAAAGAAATTGTATATACATATATACATATAGTTATAAATATACACACACATACATAGACTAGATACTTAAATACACACAATATATACATATATAAATACATACAAACACATATACACGCATACACTACATATATACACAATACATATAAATATTATCTATGTCAGAACAAATATGAAATATACATATGCGTATGAAAATAAAAGCTATGTTAGTTCAAACTTGCAACAATTTTTCACATGCTTACGCACTTGATTTTTAAAAAGAAACTTGTTGGAAGCTTTTTTAATGTCAAGAGGTATGTCGTTCCAGAATCTGATGGCCGAGAGGGCGAAAGATTGAGATAAATAACCAGTACGGTGTAAAGGAGTGAGCAACTTAAGGTTAGCCGACGAACGGAGAGAGCGATTATGAGAATCTCCCAGGTATTGAAATTTGGATTTCAGATACTCGGGAGCACATGGATCGTTCAGAATCGTGAAAATGGTGCAGAGCATTCTGACATGTCTGCGCTGACGGATAGGCAGCCAATTTAGCTGAGCACGAAAAGAAGATACATGGTCGTATTTACGGAGACCATAAATGTATCTGATACAATTGTTAAGTAGACGATCCAATGTATTAAGATGATGTTGAGACAGGTCTGAGCAACACACATCGACATAATCAATAATCGGTAAGATAAGTGACTGGACAAGTAAAATCTTGGTATTGGTGGGAAGAAAATTTTTTAATCGATATAGAGATCGCAAAGTTCCAGTAGTTTTGCGACTCACCTCCTGTATATGTTTGTTCCATGTTAAGCAACTGTCAACGTACAGACCAAGGTTCTTTACATAAGGAGAGAATGGTATGACATTATTTTTAAACATAATTGATGGTACGGTGGGAATATCTACTTTCGATAATAATCGTGGGCTACCTAAGATTATTGTTTGGCACTTAGATGGGTTCACGTTTATGCCATACACAGTGGACCATTCGGATATGTATTTCAAGTCATCATTCAATAATGAGATAGCATTAGAGATGTTTGAGGGTTCCACTTGCACATATAACTGCAGATCGTCAGCATACAGATGGTAAGAGCATTTGAGATTTAATGTGATGAGATTGATAAAAATTGAAAACAGAAGAGGAGAGACTATACCGCCTTGAGGGACGCCAGTAGACACATCACACCAGTCAGATAGTATATTATGTCCAGTGCGCACGGCCTGTTGGCGCCCTCGAAGATATGATGAGAACCATTCCTGAGCTGAAGACGAGATATTCAAATGAGAAAGAAGGGCCAACAAGATATAATGATCAACAGAATTAAATGCGTTAGAAAAATCAATTAAGATGAGGACGGTCAGTTTTGATTTTTCCATCCCCTCTCGAACATCTTCCGTCACCTTGAGAAGAGCAGTAGTAGTAGAATGACCAGGGCGGAAACCCGACTGATAAGGAGAAAGAATATTATTTGAAAAAACAAAAGAAGAAATCTGTTTATGAGCAACAGCTTCCAGAACCTTAGAGAGAAAAGGCAGAATAGAAATTGGTCTGAAATTGGATATAGCGTTGCAATCGCTGGATTTAGGAATGGGAATAATAAAGGCTTTACGCCAGAGAGTTGGGAAAACACCATTCATCAGCGAAAAATTAATGATATGAGTTATCACGGGTAAAACAGCATCCAACACGTGCATAACCATTACCCTACTCACATCATCACAACCAATGGCTTTCGATTTAATAGAAGAAAGTGCCTTGCGTATCTCGCCTTCGTCTACAGGAGAAAAAGTGAAAGCTTCGTGAGAATAAGGAGGCATGGAAGATATAAATGAGATAGCATTAGCTCTAGAAATATCAGAAATTGCTTGAGAAGACAGAAAATGACGATTGAAATCTTCAGGAGAAAAGGTTATGCTATTATAGTCGAATTGCGATTTTCCATATCCAAGCGTTTTGAGAAACTTCCATATATCAGCCGAAGATGAATTAAGTACTTGTTCGTGGATATATCGGCGTTTAGCAGCTCTCACCATCTGATTGCATCGATTTCTCGCAGCTTTATATGCCTGCCACTTTAGATCAGTGCGATTCTTCTTAAAAGCGCGAAACATTCTGTCGCGTTTTGCCATAGCCATTCTTACCCCAGTCGTGATCCATGGAACAGGAGGACGCTTAAGTCGAACGACACGTTTAGGAGCATGTTGATTATACAATCCTAATATGTTACTGTTAAAGAAGTCGACTTTTTCATCAACTGTGGAAGCAGTATACACAGATGACCAGTTAATAGCATCCGCATCACGCTTGAGCTTGTCTATATCTATTCTAGCAAGACTTCGAATAGCGATAGACACAGATAAAGGCTTGGGAGACTTTAATTTATATGACAGGAGAAGCAAGTCATGCCGTGAAAATCCAGAAGCAGGGAATTGTCTATAATTGACAACGTGTTCAACGGAGGAGACGGCTATAAGGTCGATCCACGTGTCAGCAGAATGAAAATTGTGATGTGTTGCATTCAGAGGCAAAATAGTGAAATTATGCGACATCATGGTAGACCTCAGTTTGCAAGATTTGAGAGAAACCCCTAATAGGTCAGTGTTAAAATCTCCCATGATAATGTGATGTGTGTAGGCAGAACTGAAAGGCAACAAATTTTCTTCCAAATCGGAGAAGTAGTCCACTTGAGGTGGACAGTAGGCAACTCCAAGAAACACTTTAACACTCTTGACATTAACTTCGACAAAGATGTATTCCATAGAACCGGAATATAGAGAAGAAGACGTGTTTAATATTTTATAAGGTATATCACTACGCAGATATATAGCGACACCTCCGCCCCTTTTACCAGTGCGGTCGTTACGGAGTAAAATATAACCTGGAAGACTATAAGACGTGGACGAGAGTTCTGGCTTAAGCCAGCTTTCCGATATGAGTATAGCATGTACTGCACTAGAAGAGAAAGTTTCCAGGAGCTCCGTATGATGTTGAGGAATACTTTGTGCATTTAAATGGCAAATGTGAAAACAGTTTAACGATTTTTGAGATTCTTCATATATTAATGTACGTAGCATAGCAGACTCATCCGAAGCATCAGCAAGTGAAAGAGAAGAGGAACTGTTGCAAGTAGAATAAAAAGATTCATCATCTGACATTAGAAAAATAAAAAAATATTTAAAATAATAAAATAATAATGATACTAATTATTAAATATATATATATCTAACTAAATATTAAAAAATATATATGTTTATCTCTATACATCACCCTCCGGCTAACTGTTCACAATCTTAGCAGTAACACCAGAAAAAAAAAACAAATACAAAGTTACAACCAAATAGAAGAACAAAAAACAATAAACTTGCGAGCATTTAAAATTAACCAAAAAAAAAAAGATATAAAAAAAACGGAAGTACTAAGTAATTATTAAACTAGAATATTACTTGTAGCTAAAATAAGGTTATATCAAATATATTGTGAAGTATGGCAAAAGGCCATGTAACCAAAGCCAAAAGCATAACAAGCTGTCAATGTCATCTGACATCTGTGGCTATCATGTCTTATCTTAGTTCTGTAAAATATTACATTTTTAGTATGTAGGTACATAAATAAATCCAATAGTTACCATTCTAGTATCGTTGCAATTATACCTACTTGTTATCAATAATAATAGTACAAATAACAAAAACAAATAACAGCTAACGAATTAAATCAAGCATGACAATAAAGTAAAGTTTATGCAGGCTACTTGTTGCGAATTATGCGCTTGGGCCTCGTCGTCGACTTTGGTGCGCTATCACTATTAACATTCGATGGAACTTTCTTGCTCATAGAATCTGATGATCGACCCGATGCAGCAGACTGTTCATATTGCGCAATGAGCTCATCGAGGTCCTTGGTGTCTGTCAGCCGATGGCGCTTACCACTAGGCAACTTGACGTAGATATTACCATCAAGAGACCAAACTTGTCTGATACCAAAGTGCTTACGTGCAGCAATGAATAAAATTTGACGCTGACGAGTAAGAAACTCGGAAAGCACATATGGAGTCCCTTTCAACTGTGTTTTCTTGGCCCAAATGGTTGACTTGATGGACTGATCACTAAACCGTATCAGGACTGGTCTTGCACGAGCGTCCGATACTGCACCCAGACGATGGCAAGCCACAATGGAGCTTGAAGAGAATTCCTGTAGTTGAAGCTTATCCTGCAGGACAGTTACTACTTTATCTAAAATGTTTTCATCAGATGATTCCGGAACTCCATTCAGCAACAAATATTTTCTCCGATGCCGCATTTCAATATTGTCAACAGTTTGACTAACCTCATTGATCTTCTGATGTAGTAGTGACATGATTTGCCAAACATTATCCTTAAACGCTTGAAAGTCACTTGAGAGAGACTTCAAGTCAGGAACCGGGGTAGCTGATTTTTTTATAAGTTCTTCAAATTCCGCCATACGTTGATTGAGAGAAGTTAAAGCAGCCTTTTGGATATTTGCTAACTCAGCAATAGAGGACATTGTCTTGAAAACTTGTCTTCTGGTGTGTGTTGTGAAAAACAAAAGTGACCGGTGGTAGGGTGATGTAACTTTATTACAGTTTAACCATTAAGGTGAGTTAAACCCACAATATATGTGATTAAATACACAAAAATAATAAAAACTGTAAACTATTAAACTGTAAATTACTTTAAAATATCAATAAATACTAATTTAACTATTTAGAGCAATGTGCACATTATTTTACTCCTACCTCCAAAAAAAAAGAATAATTACAGATTGAATATTTACAGATTGAATATCACTTATTTTTGTAAAACTACTGTTATTTTTGTGTACGTACATTACATTTTTATAAATGTATTGAGAGGCCAAAGTTAATATATTAATTTCCTTAAATTTTTGTCTCAGCGACTCTTTAGGCTTTAAATCATAAATTGCTCTTATGGCCCTCTTCTGTAAAACAAATATAATTTCAGCGTCAGCTGCGTGTTACCATATCAAAATACCATACGACATTATGCTATGGAAATAGCTAAAGTAAACTAGTCTAGCTGTTTCAATACTGGTAAGATTTCTAATTTTTCTTACAGCATATGCTGCAGAACTAAGTCTGCTTGCTAGTTTAGATATGTCATGAATTTCATACATTTCGTTTTAGTGCCATTTAAATGCAAATTATTAACATTGAACCAATTTACTAATTTAGATATAGCATCATTTACTTTGTCATATTTTAATAATTGTCGACTTAATTTGAAAATCAAAGAAGTGTCCTCAGCAAATAATCTACTGTCAAATGTCGTCATTATTACATAAAAGGTTAATAAGGTCTTACTTTTCCATGGTGCGCAGCAATAAGAGTGGGCAACCATCGAGCCTCTCTTGTATCGAGCAGTAAAAATATCACGTCATGTTCAGCGATCGCTTCTGTAATTAACTTGAGATTGGTGACCGTTTCCTCTAGCAATGATTCCCCAACTGGATGTCCCGGCATTGGGATATGTGCGACGACAGCTTTGCTGTTCTAGAAAAAGTAGACGGAAAAGTTAAATATGTCGTATATCTGATCGCTGTAACGTTTTGCCGAGGTAATTATTGTTGTCTATGGTCTGTTTGGCATGAATCTTATATTGTTTCATATGGTATGTGATTAATTTAATTGTTTGTATAATATGGATATCTTAAGCGTGTAATCTAATTAAAGCAGTACACTCGTCTTTATAGCATTAATTTGCTACAATCCCAAATTACGGGCATATTAACACGTTCTAAATCGATGTTCGCAGTGAAAGCAAAGTACTTGAATACTTCGAAATATGAGATAATTTATAGAATAGAATAGAATTCCTATACGTGGTAGAGCCATGCTGCAGCTATATTAATAGTATAGTTGTAGCACGAATGGGTCGGCTCGACCGGGGAAGGACCACGCTCTCACAGAATATCAGCGTAAAATAGCAGCTTAACACTGTTGTGTTTCGTATGGTGAGTGTAGAGAACCGGAGACCCTATTTACTGGAAAAGAGGCATTCCATCTTAGTCCTCACGGGTTACAACGCATCTTCATTTTGATTCACAAATGAGGATAGATGTAGATGTTTATGGGCCACAGCAACCACTTACCATCACGTAGACTGTGTGCTCGTTTGTCACCCTATCCTATATAAAAAAATAAGAATCATTTTTATTCAATATATTTTACAAGAATACTTATATTGAAAGTCATTCAAGCTATACTACTGGTTGGGAAAATACATCTGTCTTGGGAAGAACTAGAATGAAACCCAGTGGGACTTTTTTTTAATAAAATTAATTTACAATACAATGTATTTTATACAATTAGTATGGAAATATATACCTAACATGAGATGTGGCAAATAAATTCTAAAGACGAAGATGCTTGTCAAAATCAATTAATAGATAATCCATTATATCGGCACGACTGTACATAAGCAAGGTCAAATACGTTAATCGAAAATTCTGCGGCGGGTGCGGAGGTCGCACGGGAATAAGCTCACTGCGTACATCCCCGACGGGATTCTGCTTAACGCAGCGAACGCCCTAATAATTACGCAGCAAAAATGAAAATCGTTCTTTAAATATATTTATACAAGTAAAAGGCCAGTTACGTGGGCTAAGCTCACTCAGGACATGTTATCTTTAAAATTACTGGTCAAAGACCTTTAGATTGATATAAAATAATAAGCAAAAAGTCCAAAGTCCAAAAGTCGCATCTCAGCTACTCAGCTGTCATTGTCAATTATGTTTAGATAAAATATGTAGTACTTACAACTGTGGGCAAAATTAATTTTAAATTTTGGGCTGCAGCTTCAGCTTTCTTACGACCACCGTCGAGACAATCCTGATGGTTAAACAGCACTTGACGCGTTGGGTTCGAATACGAAACTTTACCATTGTCTATGAACGTTATGTGGCGAAAACCCCATGCCTGTAAATATGGTATAATATATTATTAATATAATTTCAAGACATTTTTAATTTCATGGACCCAGAGAATTCTTGCGTCTGTCGGATATATTCTCGGGAAGTAGAAAATTTTTATTTGTAAAGAAAAAATAAAATATTTTTTGAAGTTA
This sequence comes from Parnassius glacialis, assembly GCA_033319125.1. Taxonomy (NCBI): domain Eukaryota; kingdom Metazoa; phylum Arthropoda; class Insecta; order Lepidoptera; family Papilionidae; genus Parnassius; species Parnassius glacialis. Next base: position 31,983,033 of record JAVANC010000028.1, on the reverse strand, counting down.
AACTTTTTACGAAAGGGCTTTGAAATACTGATCCGCAACCTTTTTATGTGCAAGTAGCGGCACGTAAGTCTAGCGCTGAACGGAATAGCTGCGCATGGGTACTGTCGCGCACGAATTGAATTGCACGAATGCGGCTGTAGAGCCAATAACAAAGTGCGAACGATACGCACGAGCCAATCAGCGGGTGCGAACGACGCATGCCCACCCCACAAGCCGCTTACTACCCTATGATACCTTATTTTCGACTTATGCGCAATAACGGTCACCGCTAGACTTACGTGCCGCTACTTATACTGGGTTATTCAGGTCGATCATTCAAATCGCGAACGGAGGCCATTACATACCATAAAGTATACATAAACACTCACGCCTGTCACCCAGAGGGGTAGGCAGAGATTACGGACCCCCATTTGGCATGAACCTGACACACCTCTCTCGCCTCTTTTACATCCATATATCTACGTATACGCTCGTCGGTTAAGGGTACTCCTAATCTGGCCCATTTTCAATGTATCGCCGATTTTGTCGATAAACCTTCGACTAGGGCGTCCCTTCCCGACTCTGCCGTTCACTTCTGCAACATAAATTTGCATTGTCACTCTTTCCTCGTTCATTCTTTCTACATGACCAAACCACCGAAGCATTCCTTTCTTAATGCTGGTCACAACGTCATCTTGCAAACCACACTTTTTTCTTATCACACAATTTCTCACCCTGTCATTGAGATTCAGCCCTAGCATACTCCTTAATGACCGCATTTCTACAGCATTTATTCCACTCTCGTGCTTTATAGTAGTAGATATATTAGATATATTTATTTGTTATTTATTATAAGTAGGATGAGTATAAATTAAAATAAAATAAATGAAATATACCTACATGACAATAAAATAATATTTTTATAATTTAAAACTTTATTTATTGGAATTAAAGTCTTTAACGGACAAAACATGCAAAGAGAAATAAAAATTGATAAATTTAAACCAGGTAATTAAATCTATTTGAATTTAGGAAAGTTTTGTCTACAAATGACGCAGCCTCTCTACAACAGGTTTCGTGTGCAATGGCGTAAAAGAATCCACCGTCTCAATTCGTGTTAAGATGCGACTACTTATGTCAGAAAGATCTCATGGCTTTGGCGTGTAATCAACAAGATTTAAGCAGAAATAAAATACTGATAACGCGGAATATCGTCAAAGGTGCGAACATCTGGTAAGGCCAATTTGAGTGATTATAGCAAATTCTTTCTACAACGGTAGAGACCGATATCTAGCAGTGGACTTTTAAGGCCAGATGAAGAAGAATAAACCCTTTAAGATCAGAATCTCTGTAGAAGGATTATTTTTCAAAGCGTAGCAAAATTTTAAACTAAGTTTAAATACAGGGTTATTTTGCAATAACCGGCCAAATTTGCAAAGAAGGTTCAGAATAAGTAATATAGGCAAATGGTGAAGAAAAATTAACTAAAAAAAATCTCAAACATTCTGTCCTTTTTATCTTTTAAATTCGAAATGCAGGGATAATGCATTATTTTAACTTAACTGATAGCGCGATATGCCAATAACCACAAAGTAGGTAAATATTTTGTGGTGCCATCCAGCATGCTATTCAACGAAACTTTCTATAAGCATATAATTTATATGTTCCTATAATACTCAATATCATTAAGAAAGGTTTTCGAGTGGTAGTTTCATACCGGTAAGCAAAGTGTAGGGCGGCCCCCCCCTACTAGATGGAATGACGCCAGAAGTCGATGGATGCAGGTGGCTTAGAACCTTGTTTTGTGGCATTCCTTGGGGACCTGTGTTCAGCAGTGGATTGTGATGCTGATGCTGATGACGATGGTGATGACGATGATGATGATGGTATTGATGAATATGATGATATCTATTGTAATACAATAGGTAACAATGACTTCATTTTCATAATGAAAGGGGACCTGCCTGTGAATGTGTGGATTCATATATTGTTATGTGGTAGAGCTATGCTCCAGCTATATTATGGTTCTAGTACGAATAGGTCGACTCGACCGGGGTATCACCACGCTGTCACAGAATAACCAATGTAAAATACCAACTTATTGCTGCTGTGTTTCATATGGTGAGTAGAGAACCGCAGACCCTTTTTACTGGAAACGAGGCATTCCATCTCAGTCCTCAGGGGTGACAACGCATCTGCATTTTGATTATTAATTGAGGATAAATGTAGATGTCTATGAGCCACAGCGTCTTAGCATCACTTAACATCAGGTGGACTGTGTGCTCGTTTGTCACCCTTGTACTATAATTCTTAGATTCAAAACCATACCAAGAGATCGCGAGCTACGTGGCATCCAAGTGTTCCAGCTCCAAGTAACAGACATTTGGTGTGCTTCATCACCTCCACGTCAATATCTGGCACCAATCTCCACTTCATTAATTTGATATTTAGGTCTGATGATGAATCGGCCAATCTGTATAACACAAGGGTATTTGTATAACACAGTATTTTTTGTTCTTTGAAAAATAAGTTCGTCTCAAAATGTTGATATAAAAAAAAAGTAAAAGTAAAGTTACAGCCTAAATACGTCCCACAACTGGACACAGGCTTCCTCTCACTTCTGAGAGGGTTTTAGGGCAAGGAAGTGTCTGCCTCGTTACCCCAATGCGTGTCGGCGTACTGCACATGCCTTCAAAATACATATTTTTAACAGTGGTAGAGCCACGCGGCAGCTTTTGCTGTCGCACGGATGGGCCGGCTCGAACCGGGGTGGTACCACGACCTCACAGAATACCAGCGTGAAGTCGAGGTTTACCTCTGCGTTTCGCTTGGTGAGTGCAGGTGGCCGGAGGCCCTTTTTACTGGAAATGAGGCATTCCATCTTAGTCCTCACGGGTGACAACGCATCTGCATTTTGATTCGCAAACGAGGATAGATGTAGATGTCTATGGGCCGCAGCAACCACTTACCATCAGGTGGACTGTGTGCTCGTTTGTCACCCTTATCCAATAAAAAAAAAACATGCAGGTTTCCTCGCGATGTTTTCCTTCACCGCCGAGCACGTGGTAAATTAATTAAAATTTTGCTATATTTTTTACTTTAATTTCAATTGAAGGCGATTTAATATGTAGATATGAATGATAGTGACAAAGTAGTAGTTGGAGGCTTCCCAAGTGACGTAAAAACCTTGAACATATTGTTTTACGTTTGTTCTAGGCAATAGAAAAGCAATTAAATTGTAAGAGATATCGCAATGCCATAACTGTATGAGTTGAGACAGAGGTATTCACTTGCCCTGACTTAAGTAGACTATAGTATCAATTAGTGGCCCTGTTACTATGCGGCGAAGTTTGAACACCATGGGGTTTTAGTTAGTGCGACATAAACCGTCCTCCCGCGTAGGAATTTCCCTATGTAAATAGGATACAGCGTCAATACGAGCACAGAGTAAACCACATCATAACTAATTTGAATTTGCACAAAAAATGTTGGTTCTGGCAGGGGTTGAAATTATCTGAACATTAAGCCATCACAAATTTATTAAATAACTAAATAAACAACATATTGAATCACTTCGCTTACTTGATGGGATCCATCGATGCAGACATATTGGCGAGCTTGGGACCAAAATTACCTTTGTCATTCCTTTCCCAACCAACCCAACCTGAACTATCTACTGTTTGTAAATTCTGAAATGAAATACTTTAGAATAAATCATAATGTCCAAAAGGCATCTTGTTTATTATTTATTAACTAAAACCCACGTTGTTTACTAGTCAATTTGATGGTGTATATTATGAGCTAGCTACCTGCCCTGTTTTCATGTGGCTTTTTATAAATGTTTCTTTTATGTAAATTAATTATGTTTATTTTAATAACAAATAAAGAAAAATTTCATTAAGTATCTTACCATATTAAGTAATATATGCCTCAGCCCACTACAACGGTTCATGCTATGAATGTATCGGACAAGAAAAAAAACCAAAGCCTACGCCCACTAAGAATGTAGCATACCGTTGTACAACGTATTGTGATTGTAGAATCCCCGTTCAATATGTATACGACTATACCCGTTCTATCGGTTGTAGCTCATTTTGTCTGCGTTATCGTGTCAGCCAAGCTGTAAGGGCGAAATTAGTGTTTTTGTTCTGAAACTATTTCATTTAAATAGAAACCTAAATAAAATAAAATAAAATTTAAATAGATACGGTGGTGGTTATTAGAATATTTTTTTAGACAACGGTGAACACACGCGGTTACAACGCGATTGGTCGTCTGCACAGAGTACTTTTATAACGTCGCGTGCTACGTACGGAGCGTATCGATACCAGCCAAAAATTTTCGTCCTCATGACACGCTACGGTGTTGGTCATGACACGCTACGGTGTTGATCATGATACGCTACGGTGTTGGTCTTGACTCGCTAGTGTTGGTCATGAGTCATGACACGCTATGGTGTTGGTCATGATACGCTACGGTATTGGTTATGACTCGCTACAGTGTTGGTCATGACACACTACGGTGTTGGTCATGACACGCTACAGTTATGGTCATGACACGCTACGGTGTTGGTCATGGCACGCTAGAGAGCTGGTCATGACACGCTACGGTGTTGGTTATGACACGCTACGGTGTTGGTCATGACATGCTACAGTGTTGGTCATGATACGCTACGGTGTTAGTTATGACTCGCTACAGTGTTGGTCATGACAAGCTACGGTGTTGGTCATGAAACGCTACGGTGTTGGTCATGACATGATACGGTGGTGGTCATGACACACTACGGTGTTGGTCATGACACGCTTGGTGTTGGTCAGTGATGGAACGGTCTAGTAGGCGTAGTAGGAGTATTAAGCACCAAATATTTAATCAGTGACAGATTATGGCTAAATGGTTGGGAGTATTTATATATTTCATTTGTATCTTATTATTTATTTATTTTATGATACATAAAACATATTACAATGGTGCATAGTTACTATTTAGCACCATTAAACCGCAAAACGGTTTGTATTGGTGCTTGCAGACATCTATACGCATAAATATATTATTTTAATAGCTACCATCGTAAAATTGGTAAAATTAAGGACGATAACAAATAACAGCCTATTCATTGTATTAGCGACATGATGATAAACAGGTTTCGCTAGTTTACCGCAATGAGCGTGTACGGTATGCTATTCCTAAGATAATTAGGTATGTAGTGTGCGTGCGCGTTTCATAAACATATGTATCCAGGCTGATTTTTTGATTCCACATTAACTATTACATTATTCTGTAATTGTGAATCATTGAGGCAAGAGAGAAACAAATTATTGTAATTTCGTTCAGCATAACATATATTAACAGTTTTAAATAAAAACATCTATACAACTCTATCATTAAATAATTAAATAGATATAAGTATGATCTCATTAATAATAAAATAGAATAGAACACTTATTTACAGTAATTTAAGCTTTATCACTGGTTCAGAAAAAACCTTTGTCCTGGGAAAAACCAGCAAGAAATCCCAGCGGGACTTTTAAAAACACAAATTAATTTACAATACAATATTTTATACAATTAGTCCCCGTGTAGTGGCGGGTAAGAATACTCACTACCCCATATCTTCCCGTGGGTGTCGTAAAAGGCTACAGAGGGAAACTGAGTCAGAGGATGGGCAGCGGCATCTTTTTGACAACAGCAAAACAACAATAAAAAAACTGCGGTTGCCAACCCGCTCGCAAAGCGTGGCAACTATGGCAATATACCCCCCATGAAAGTAACGAAGAGACGGCCCCCAGTCCCCGGCGGTCCCGCTATTCCTGGCTACGGTGGCGACCATGGTAACGGCGGGGCAGGGGGTGCTAAGAATCTTCGGTGGAGGTTCGGTTGTCATCTACGACGACGCGACCTGGCAACTTATAACGCACACACTCTGAGGACTGACGAGAAGATCCTGGAGCTGGAAGAAGAGATAGACAAGTTGCGCTGGAATGTCATAGGATTATCTGAAGTCCGAAGAGAGGGGGAGGACACGGTAATCTTCGAATCCGGCAATTTGTTCTATCACCGGGAGGGCGACCATCTGTCCCAAGGAGGTGTCGGATTTATCGTCCACAAGTCTCTCGTTAACAACGTTGTAAAGATTGGGAGTTTGTCGACGAGGGTTGCGTACCTTATACTCAGAATCACCAAACGGTATTCGCTGAAGGTCATACAGGTTTACGCACCAACCTCGGCACACCCCGATGAGGAGGTGGGGGAAATGTATGAGGATATCTCTAGAGTCATGCATTTCTCCAAAACCCACTATACGGTGTTGATGGGAGACTTCAACGCAAAACTAGGCACAAGAGAGAACGGTGAGCTGTAAGTAGGGAATTTCGGAATAAGGCAACGGAACCCAAGGGACCAGCAGCTGGCCAACTTCATGGAGAAAGAGGGACTCTTTATGATGAACTCTATCTTTCAGAAGCGGCCCCACAGGAAGTGGACCTGGTCGAGCCCCGACGGTTCGACAAAAAATGAGATTGCCTTCATTATGACGACCAGACGACAACTGTTCAGTGATGTCTCAATGATCGCGAGGGTGAAAACCGGCAGCGATCACCGAATGGTGAGAGGCACACTGAACCTAAACGTTAAGTTGGAGAGGTCACGTATAATGAAGTCAACGCTCCGTCCCCCTCGTGCTCTATTCCAAAGTCCCGAAACCTTTCAGCCCGAGCTACAAAACCGTTTTAAGTGCCTAGAAGATTGCAATGCAGTGGACGATATTAATGACAAGCTCGTGGAAACTGTCCATGCGGTCGGAGCTAAGTTCTGCAAGACCCGCCGCAGAAGAACACAAAAACTCTCCGATCACACTCTTTAATCTCATGACTGTTAGACGGGATATGAAGCTGCAGTCTTCAGTAGATTTGACAGTATACAGGCAACTGAATAGCCTGTATGCTTGAAGACGTTTTCCGAAAAGGCTTTAGCACCATAGACCACAATCATACCCTTCGGCAAATTGTACAGAAGTCCAAGGAGTACAATTTGCCACTATGTCTGGTGTATGTGTATGTGGACTATGAGAAAGCCTTTGATTCCGTCGAAATTTGGGCGGTGCTACAGTCCCTTCAGCGATGCCAAGTTGACTGTCGGTATATCGAAGTGCTGAAGTGCTTGTACAGTAGGGCTACGATGGCTATCCGAGTACAGAATCAAAGTACGAAACCTATCCAATTGCAGAGAGGTGTAAGACAAGGTGACGTGATATCCCCGAAACTCTTCACCGCTGCATTGGAAGACGTTTTCAAGCTTCTGGTCTGGAAATGATACGGTAATAACGTCAATGGCGAGTACATCACTCACCTTCGATTTGCCGACGATATAGTCCTTATGGCAGAATCGCTGGAGGACCTAGGCACTATGCTCAATGACCTCAATAGTGTTTCCCAACGGATAGGTCTTAAGATGAACATGGACAAAACAAAGATCATGTTTAATGTCCATGTTACACCTATGCCGGTAGATGTTGGGGACTCTAAGCTCGAAGTTGTTGACGAGTATGTTTACCTGGGACAAATAGTCCGACTAGGTAAGTCCAACTTCGACCGAGGTCAATCGACGGATTCAACTCGGTTGGGCAGCGTTCGGGAAATTACGGCACATCTTCTCGTCAGGTATACCTCAAAACTTGAAAACAAGACTGTACAACCAGTGCGTGTTGCCAGTGATGACCTATGGTACTGAGACGTAGTCCTTCACTGCTGGCCGGATGAGGAAGCTCAAGGTCGCTCAGAGTGCTATGGAGAGGGCTATGCTTGGAGTTTCTCTGCGTGATAAACTTAGAAATGAGTATATCCGTAGTAGAACCAGAGTGACCGACATAGCCCAACGGATTAGTAAGCTGAAGTGGCAATGGGCCGGCCATATAGCTCGAAGAACCGACAACCGTTGGGGAAAAAAGGTTCTCGAGTGGCGGCCTCATACCGGCGGACGAAGTGTAGGGCGTTCCCCCACTAGATGGAGTGACGACCTGGTAAGATATGCAGGAAGTCGATGGATGCAGGTGGCTCAGGACCGTGCTTTGTGGCATTCTTTGGGGGAGGCCTATGTTCAGCAGTGGATTTCTGAAGGGCTGTAATGATGATACTGATGATACAATTAGTATGAAATCGTTTAGAACAGCATAGTAGCGATCACCTCATTTGCAGAGGTTATTATCAATGTACTCTTTAATAGTATAATAATGCTTACTAAATAATTTTTGTTTAATATAAAAACTAAACTTTTTGATAGATAAGGCTTCCATATTTTCTGGGACTTGTATATGTAAGCATATACATTGCCCTACGAAGGAATTACTGACTCTTTGGAGTCGAGAAACTGGTATAACTAGCTTGTGCTTGTTCACAGTATTTACAGAATGTACATCACTATTTTTAATAAAACCAATGTAATCAAATACACACCTGGGGTATTGCAATTGTGTAAACATTGCTGTTATTGAAAGTTCCACTCCCACTGCTTCGAATACCAATAATTGTTACATCTGTACCACTTAGGCTAGGACAGTGGTCTAATAAAGCTGCTATAAACAATCTTAAAGGCCATCCTGGATTAGGTCCATTACTGGGATCAATAAATGCAAACACCACATCGATATCTATTGCATTTTGTGTGGGTTTATTCGGGTCAAGAATCTTGGAAATTGGTTTGACGTGTATGCTGTCACCTTCCTTTGTTATTGCAAAAAAGCATTTTTGTTCTGTATGTAATGATTTAAAACCCACGGACAGTTCTTCCAGCTGCTTATTACTAAAAACTGTCGAGATAGGCTGACTTTTGTCTATCAGGTATACAGTAGGTTGACTAGGGCAAGGAAATGCAAACCAATAATAGTAATAAAATTTTTTGAGATCCTGTTGAAAAATGCTCATAGTTTAATTATGAATTACATGCTTCTGACACTGGTACTTGTGAACCTATTTAGGTCTAAAATCATTTAAGATATGTGTTAATATTATTGATAGTTTGATTATTGACTAATTGAAATAATAAAAAAAATTAAGATTTCATAAAATTATTTACCAATTTATTTGAAACAACATTTATTGAACTTGCATGCTGTCTGATTAAAAAAAGTTTCAAAGACATATTTATGGGAATATATGAATACTACTCATATAATAAAATAACATAGATTGTATCAACTTTTCATTTTAATTATTTTATATTCATAAATGTTGCAAGTACTTTGCAACAGCACTTATAGTTACAAAGGATCTTTAAGCTGAAGAGTACCGATAGTTGCAAGCAAATTGTAAACAATATAAAATATTAACTGTACCTTGTATATATGTATTAGAAGTGGCAGTCTTTGTAAACTCAAACCAGAACCGTTTTAAGTGCCTAGCAGACCTTGACCCAAGAAACGGACATGACTTATCATGACCAAAGCATGATTGAACTAGTAGGTATGGTCAAATATAGGTAACAGCGTTATGGTACATGGGGATTGTGAAACATGGCAATTAAGGCCAATCTCTCAACATGGATAAATCTTATATCCATGAGCAAATCTTTACAAGACAAATCAAATAACATGCAATTATTATGTACAAAAAAATTATGAATGTAGTGTTAACTTTAAAAGCATAAAATGAAGGAAAACATTCTTACCGCAAAAGATAAAATAATGAAGCTTAATAAACTATTAGGATTGGAGATCCAAGTTTTTCTTTTAATATTTGGCCATATAATTTCACCAATACTATTAAGTAGTGCTGCTTTATCAATATTTTTAAAATCCTCAATTGTGTTTTTGTTCATTATTGTTCCAGTAACATTGTAATACATTTGCTCTGTCTCAGGTACCCTTGTAATGCAAAAAATATATTAAGGTGTGTCACTAATTAAATAATAATCGATATAAATAAAATAATAGAGGTTTGCAGTTGTGCATGCATCACAAAAAAGCTACTGGATAGATTTCAATTAGGTTATCTAAGTTTTATTCCTTAGACACTTGGTCCTATCTAAAAAAAAATTATTGCCATATCTTCATTTAATATAAAGTTATTAAAGTTTTAAGCAACAACGATTTTTATAAGCACTATGTGTTCAGTGATGTGTGTTTTCAGGCCACGGAGAAGATCAAAAACTTTGTTAATATATCAAGCAATGTGGACAAAGTCACAGCTATCAGCTGGTTTATATTTATTCAGAACCAATCTGAATTCTTTATAGGACCACAATGAACATGTCACCTCTTTCTATAAAAATCGAAAAAATTAGGTAAATTACCTCCAAGATGCTAAGTAATAAGAAAATAGTGTTCCTCAGAGTCATACAAGGTGTAACAATTAGGCTCAACAGTAAAAAACATACAATTAATTTGAAGGTCTGTATGATTTATGTTATGTGCCACCATTAAGAAGATTCATTGGGGGTCATTGTAGAAGCGTGCTCGTCGCGACCCCTGCCAGCCCTTTTCAGGGCTGCAATTCTACTCAGCTGCGCACCCATGCCAACGAGGGTTAGGGCGTCCCCCCAAGGCGACGCACACCAGCTCGTCCCCGTTGGTGGGGAATGCAGCGCGCAAAGCGGCGATGGGGACCGCCACCCGTCACGCACAGCCCGACACGGCGGAAGGTGGAGGACAGAGTGCAGAGTTGGCACGTGGAATGTTAGAGGAGGCATGAGAGATAAGACGAATGAGTTGATTGAAATAATGAAAGAAAGAGAATTAGATGTCGTGTGTATGTCGGAGACCAAACGGAAGGGCAGTGGTACTGAAGAGCTCCCTGGCGGGGCGTTAGCTCTATGGTCCGGAGTCCCGGAGAGCGAGAGCGCCCGCCAGGGAGTGGGGGTGCTGCTGTCGTCTCGGTTGGTCGATGTTATGACTGAATATAAGGTTGTGAACTCAAGACTTCTCTGGGTTCGCTTTAAATTGGGACTGACGAAGTTATTCCTTTTGGCTGTTTATGCGCCGGTAGCTTCGTCGTCCAGGGCTGAGCTGGAGGAGTTTTGGGAGAATGTAAGAGAAGTTCTAGATTTGGCTAGGGGAAACGAAAGAATTGTTGTGTGTGGTGATTTGAATGGATGGGTTGGTACCGCTCGACCAGGGTACGAGTCGGTGCTTGGAAAGTTTGGCGATAAAAGGGTTAATGATGCTGGCAAGCTTATACTGGCGGTATGCAAGGAAAAGGGTCTTCTTGTGACAAACACTATGTTTAATCACAAGAAAATCCATATGTATACTAGAGAAAGAAAGAATGAGAGAAGTATGATCGATTTGTTTCTGGTGGATGACCGACTGCGAAAACAGGTGATGGATACGCGAGTGGTCAGGGGTGCTGACCTGGGAACGGATCACTATCTAGTGATTACTAGATTTAGGGGTCTGTTCGCGGGTTGGCGCTACCGGACGGCGGTAACAGAACCACAGTCGGTCTGTCGCATCCGAAGCTGGAAGCTTCAGGAAGCGGATACTAGGGACAAATATCATGCGAGGGTAGCCGAAAAGCTTGACACCATCGATGACAGAAATGAATGTGTGGAAAGAACATGGCAGAACCTTAGGGATGAAATGGTAAGTGCAGCGGAAGAAGTGTGTGGAACAATAAAAAGAGGCAGTAGTAAAAGAAGAGATGCATGGTGGAATGATGAAGTGAAAGAAGCTGTAGAGAAGAAGAAGAAAGCATGGTTAGACTACTTGGCCTCTAGTAATGATAAGGATATGAGAGAGAAGATGAAAGAAAGATATAAGCTGCAGAAAGTTCACACGAAAGCATTGATTGAGGAAATGCGTGAAAGGTGTAGAATGGAAGCGGACGAAAGGTTGTCGCACAACTTTAAGGAGAACTCCAAACTCTTCTGGAAAGAGGTTGGAAGGACCCGAAGTGGTGCGACGGCCTTAAGAATGAACAAAGTGCTTTCGAGAACTAATGACGTCCTCACTGAAAAATCGGACGTCATGCAGCGATGGAGCGAATTTTATAGAGAAATGTATGCGTGTGATGATCTTAGTGAGGGATCCGGGGATGACGCCGTGACTGGTACGCCAGACCTGGACCTCGATGACACTGAGGTCATCAGTATGAAAGAGATTGAACGTGCGATTCGAAGTTTGAAATGTGGTAAGGCTGCGGGACTAGACAGAATTACTGCTGAAATGGTCAAGTATGGTGGGCCTCGCGTCTGGGACAGCTTTTATCTGCTGTGCAATTTGTGCTGGCGGACGGGGGATGTCCCGGATGATTGGCGATCCGCAGTCATTGTGCCTTTATATAAAGGTAAAGGTTCACATTTTGACTGCGGGTGCTATCGGGCGATCAGCTTGACCAGTTTAGCAAGTAAAGTTTACTCGAAGGTTTTGGCACGTAGGATGCAAGAGAAATCGGAAAGATTTCTATGGGAGGCACAATGCGGATTTAGACCTGGAAGAGGATGCACGGATCAAATGTTTTCTCTACGCATGATCACGGAAAAGCTTCTGGCTGCTAACAAGAAGATTTTCTGTGCTTTTGTGGATCTTGAGAAAGCATTTGATAAGGTTGTAAGGAAGAAAATGTGGGAACTGTTGCCGGGGTACGGTGTGGATGGTCGATTGCTAAGGGCTGTGCAGTCACTTTACTGTGACTGTAAAGCCTATGTGCGGGTAGGGCATGACCTGTCACCCATGTTTGGCGTCCAAACGGGCGTAAAACAGGGTTGTGTCATGTCTTCCTGGCTGTTCATACTGTTTCTCGACAGCTGTTTACAGAAGCTGAAAGATAGCTGTTTGGGTGTGAAATTGGGTGACATAAAAGTAAATTGTCTGCTGTATGCTGATGATGCAGTGCTTATTGCACCATCAGAGGCAGAACTGCAGGCATTAGTCACGTGTATGAAAGAGGAATGTGAAATTAAAGGTCTCCGCTTGAATGCTAATAAAACTAAGGTTATGGTATTTGAAAGGGACGAAGAGAGAACGAAGTGTGAAATATGGGTAAATCAGGAATGTCTAGAACAAGTAAATGAAATTGTATACTTGGGGAGTGCTTTTAGCCGGGATGGAAGATGTGATTTAGATGTGGACAGGCGTGTCGCTGCCGGGAACAAAGTCAATGGTGCCCTGACTGCATTAGTCAAAAGGCAAGGCGTAGTGAAGAGTGCACGCCTTGCAATACATAACGCAGTGTTGGTACCGACTTTGTTATACGGCAGCGAAACCTGGGTGTGCCAGAAGAAGCATAAAAGCAAGTTGAATGCAGTGGAGATGCGATCTCTTCGTAAAATGTGCGGAGTTACCATGGCAGACCGAAAGCGAAACGAAGAGATTCGCAATATGGCAGGTTTGAAAGATGACCTTATCACAAAAATTGATAAGGGCGTGCTTCGATGGTTTGGGCACGTTGAGCGAATGAGTGAAGACCGAATGGTGAAGAAAATATATAGCGCGAAAGTTAATATTAAAAGGTGTCAAGGTAGACCGAGACTAACTTTCGAAGACCATGTGAGCAAACTGCTCGAAGAGAGGAGGGTCAAGAGTACTCGGATACCTAGACGTGCATGTATGAAGAAGATAATGAATCTGAAAGAAGCGAAAGAGGTATGTAAGGATCGTGACACTTGGCGATCTGTTCTCTCTGGCTACCCCGTCAGGGATTGTGCGTGAAGATAAGTAAGTAAGTATTAAGAAGATGCAACAGTAAATTTAACACAGTCCTAAATATCTAAAAATGAGAATGAATGTAAAATTCTTGGAACAATTCCTAGCCCTCAACGAAATAAGAAGGATTGGGGAACAGTTAGAAGATCATTCAAACTTCCTCTTATACTATAAAGGGAAAATTACAGACAGAAATAAGTAGGGTTCTTAAAAAAATTGTATAGCAAGTTAAGGAAATTGTTGGGATCTCAAATAAAATAACATTTGAGTACAACTAGCCAATTATTAAAATCTAATAATAATAATAATCAATAAAATATATTATAATAATAATATATTTTATTGATATTTATGTATGTTTACCATTGTCATTTACAATTATATATTTATACTGCCCAACCAGATGAGAAAACTTTATAGATACCCGTATAATAATAATAATAATATTATGAGGTATCTAAAAAGTTTTCTCATCTGGTTGGGCTGTATAAATATATTATAATATTATTATTATTATTATTTAAATCTATGTACCTACTAAAGAAGCAATTAAAGATAAAGAGAAATTTTACAATGATTTAAACACAACCATTAGGAAACATACAAAAATTTTGTTCTTCAATGTGCTATCTGTATCGGCACGAGAAATATCAGTAAGAATTTTATCCTAGGGGCCTATGGCTTTGGAAGAAGAAACGAAAATGGTGAATAATTAACTTTGTTGGGTGCTAAACAGCATCTTTAAGAAAAAACCTAAACAAAAATGGACATGGATATCACCAGATTTCAACAACAACAATGAAATTGATTTAATCCAAACACCTAAAATACTTCAGTGATATAAGTAATCGGATAGTCAGAGCAGAATTGAAGTTGTGCTGGTTCAAAAACCCAAGACCAAAGAGGCAACTAGAAACAATAATAAGACTTAACAGCTAGCCACTGAAGAAACTTTTGCAAAACATAAAAGCAGGAATTTCTCTAATAATGGAAATATCACAGACACAGAAAGAAAATCCACCAAATTAGAAAATCTTTTGGAAACCTTGTTAAAATCCACATCTACAAGTTATCATAGAAGTAAAAATTGCCTGTTCAAAGAAACAACATCTCTTCTAGAAAAAAGAAGCAACATCATAGATCTCCCACAGGCTATGTAAAAGAGAAAGAAATTTTCAGAGTTAAGTAAGGAGATACATAAAAGTATGAGGAGGGACAAGAAAGAGCATTGTATCAAAATAATTGAAAATAAATAAATAATACAAATATGTGGAGTCAGAAAAGCAAAAAGATTAGGTTTTACAAATGAAGGATACAGACCACATATTTAAAATTGCTACAGATTTTTACTCAGATTTGTATAGAAACACTTTCTTGGCAGAAGAAACAACAGCTTACCTTTCCATTGACTCCCGTCGAGTTGGGGGTTGATATGTATGTTGACAGAAAAGTTACACTATTATAAGCACACACACAAAGTTACAACATGCGGAAACGCATAATTTTTGAGAAAAAAGTTATTGAAAATCAATTATTCTTGCATTGTTTATATCTAATCCTACCATAAAACTGACACCATTTTGTAATGTCATTGTCATCAGTAGGGATGTCGATTCTTTCCGAAAAAGGTCGATTTTTAAATCGATTCAAATCGTAAGCTGATGTATCGATTCACAAAAATCGATTTCTAAAATATCTATATTTTTTTATGTTTGCATTTATAATGTAAATATAATTACATTTTATGAAAAACAAGAAAGATACCATAATAAATGATCTCCTATTGAAATTTGTTTTATTTTCACAGTACCAATTAGGGCAGATAACAAATAAAATAGGTTATGTTCAACTTATGTCAAAGAACCGAATTGATAGACCCCGACTCCACCTGGTACGAGTCTGCCCTATCCCTAGAATGGTTTTGGTTTTAAAGAGTCGGAGGTGTAGAGGCTGCTCTTCCTGCAACGCCGGAGACGTAGCAGTCTCAAAATAGATACAGAAATTCTTCTGAATCAGTCCCCCTATATTTTATGATGAAGGAGATTTTTTTCTCATAAAATGGATTTATATTTACATTATAAATGCAAACATGAAAAAAATATAGATATTTTAGAAATTGATTTTTCGGGAATTGATACATCAGCTTACAATTCGAATCTATTTAAAAAATCGATCTTGTTCGGAAAGAATCGACATCCCTACTGACAATAACAATAAAAAAATGGCATCAGTTTTATTGTAGGATTAGACATAAACAATGCAAGAATAATTGATTTTCAATAACTTTTTTCTCAAAAATTACGCAGTTCTGCATGTTGTAGCTTTGTGTGTGTGCTTATAATAGTGTAACTTTTCTGTAAAAATATGTATCAACCCCCAACTCGAAGGGAGTCAATGGAAAGTCGTACCAAAACAACACTAAATTACAATTGGATATTACCTGAAAATTTTAATAATGATATAGAAATAGCAGTTAATTTACTGAAAAAGGACAAGAGGTCCAAATGGAATAACTTATTTAATCGAAGGACATCTTAGTAAACATGTTAAACCAAATCCTACAAACAGAATCAGTTCCACTTCTATGGACAAAATGAAACATCACTCTACTCTTCCGTCAAACCATTTCATATACATTCCTACTAACGATTTTTAAATAGTTATCAAAAAAAATTTAACTATAGAGCACTGTTATATAGCTAGATCTCTTGACTAAAATTAGAAAGAATTCGATCATAGGAACATAAGACTGCATTCTGACCATTCAAGTCATGCATTCAATATAAAACAACAATATGTAAAATACAAATAATATTACTTTCTGTACTTGTTACACTGTCTGTGTTTGTTGTACAAAAGGTAAACATAGCCTAAGCTGGATTGTTTAATCAAGTATTGATATAACATAATTCTGCGTCTAAAACGTACTTACTTATTAAATGAAGTACCATCGACTTCGAACACAGTACCGATATCATCACGGTAAGTAAAACGGCCGTATATTTGCTTTGTGCTTTCATTTAATTTATCAACGTTTAATTTTATGTCTGTAAGACTATGCCAAAAAGATGGGTGCACGAAAGATATAAACGGTACATATTGTATAACTTGTTGCTGTTGCTCTAACGACATATTTCCTTTATACGAGTAAAACTAGGGCAGTTACTATACTTTGAGTAAAACTAATTATATTATAATATATTTTTTTAATTGACAGATTATTATCATTATCAACTTATCAACTCAACCACAGAGTACTTTTTTATAGTGCCACCAACCCACCAACTTATCTGTTCAGTTGACAGCGTCGCTAGTGGAGTGCTTATTATTGCCATTTAAGAAATTCACCAAGGAAATAGGTAACTAGATATTCATTACACATAATATAAAATAAAACAAATTTCGTGTTAATATATTAAAATTAGTGAGAATTAGTGTTATTATATATATTATTTATATTTTATAAAAATAATTGTGTTCGTGATCTCGGAGTTCAAGCGGCCAAATTCCATGAATTTCTGTTTTGAATAATTCATCTTCTAAGTCACTGGAACCGCTTTCACTATCGCTCTGACACTCTATAATAAAGGGTTTATTTAAATACGCGTCTTTTAGTTTGTATTCATTTTCAATTTTTTTTACATGATTACAAATGTTTTTGCACTGCACCGGTGTAATTTTATGGAATAAATCTTCAATTAATTGGGGCATTAGCACCACAAACTACAAAGCTTTTTTTATTATGTTTCACAAGTACATTATTTGGTGATTTTAATTTTCCATATCTGGCAATATTAACCTGTCGCGGGAGCAACGCGTTCATACAGCTTTTCAAATGGTATAGTAGGGACTTGTACACGTTTCTCTTCTTTCATAAATGATAAAACTTTTAGAATAATCTATCGCGCATCACTTTTAAGACCTTTATGCATTTTATTTACACTTTTTAAAAACACTCACCTGATAGCTCAGAATAAATAACAGTTGACAGCGAAATGTCATTTACAAAATGGCGGCTTTAGTTCCAATTTTGTCCACCTGAACCGTAGATAGAAGATACAAAGTCTATGACCTGAACAGATAAGTTGGTGGCACTTTAAATAAGAAACTCAACTATAGTGCCACCAACTTATCTGTGAACTGACAGCTTGGCGCTTCTGCGCTGAAGTGTTGTCAGTTCGGGAATATTCCCATCTAAGGGTCTTATATTCCTACATAGAGTCCACATACTAGGGTAATAAATTTGTCACGGAATAAAAAGACTAGAACACAGATTTAACAGATATATGTCCAAGAACAAGAAGAAACAAAAATATCATAATTGAACAAATTAAACTTTAATTAAATAATATGCCTTTATGCCTTTTTTACCGGGAGTTGTAATTTGCGTTCCTGCGGTTTATGCGGTTTCCGGTTCTTTAACTATTTTGGAAATGAATCCTTGACTAACATCTAAAAAAGAAATGAATTGCATTAAGCAATCCATTTATCGGAAATACGAAAGGAAGGAACAAAACATAGCAATACTGACCTGTAGCAGCTGATAGTCTTTTATAGACCTAATTGAAAGGCATCATCGGTGCTTGCCCTCGAGCTTCTTGCTCACAAAAT
The DNA here is from genome assembly GCA_033319125.1 of Parnassius glacialis. NCBI lineage: Eukaryota > Metazoa > Arthropoda > Insecta > Lepidoptera > Papilionidae > Parnassius > Parnassius glacialis. Next base: position 31,964,813 of record JAVANC010000028.1, on the reverse strand, counting down.
TTTAATATTTTTAAAATAATGTTTCGGGCATCATTTTCAATGGTTTTCGGCATTTTTAATTTTTCTATAAACTCTCAAAACAATGACGTATCTAGTGACATTTGATTAAATGGCGACTGTAGTTCACAATTTTGCCGCAGCTGTCAGTTCACAGATAAGTTGGTGGGACTATAAATAAATTGACATTTTCATCTTTTTTTATAACTGGCTTTACGGCTCTGGGTTCTAGCTTCCAGCCCTTCTGAGCCTGAAGTTCCAAAGTATAATTATCCTTCATAATACAGTTTGTCAAGAAACTCATGAAAAAAAGGAGAGCGCCACTATCTTTTACACGGCCTACCTATAGACTTCAACCGAAAAGTTTTGATACTTTTTATTTCATTTTATAAACTGATTTAATATTATGGTCCCTTTACTGTCATATTTTTTCAAGTACATACTTTTATTGGTATGTGTAACCCTTGACCCTTGTAAATCCCAGCAACAGTAATTAGCTAAATTCACATACTTAATAATTAAGATAATTTGACTGTGTATCCTACAAGTAATTATGGAAAGCAGGTTTTACACAAGACCAGCCTAGACAGACAGCAGACACCCAAGGTGCAAAAATAAAACAAAAAGAAATGTTGATATATAGTTATCTGAGTCCAAATAATCTGAATCGAGGTATTCAACTCCTGAAATGTTGGCTGAAGCTCCTGCGTATTTAAATTTAAAATGTATAAGAAAGAAATATTATAATACCTTGTTTGTTATAATCAATGATCGGAATAGGTAGTGCAATTTAGGGTGAATGACCTTAAACGTTGTATTAATAAGGATAAGTCTTGTAGGAAGCGGGATTTTATCATTTATTTTAAATATTTTTATAAGATTTTGAAATTTCTTATTATTTTTCAATTCTTTATTATAAAAATAACTTTGCGGCTTTATACAAGTTATACTTTGTAATATTGAAAAAGTATTTAGAAAATGACTTCTAAATACTTTTTGTATAAACAGCATAAATATTTCTTTTATAAATTGAGATAAGTTTTCTAGTAGTTTTTAAGGGGTGGGCTCCGGATTTGCACAATTGTTACTGTGTGATACTCACTACTAAACTATAATTTTGAGTTGATAGAAAGTTCCCTGATTAATTATTGCTTGCTTATGCGTTACGCAGATTGACAAAATGGTTACAAGTATTACCTATAATACGTCCTGATGACTGCTTCTAATTTTTCTTTAATCTGCGAACACGAACTCCAAGCTACAACTAACTTTACCATATCGAAAATTTCTAAACTTTCTATTGAAGATAAATCGAACTTTTGCATTTCGGTCAGAGCTAATTAAATAATATAAAAATTGATACCAATAAAATCAAGGTCATTTTTGATGCTTTGTTTTCGTATAATATTTTTGTTGTTTCTCTGTGTATAAATTGTATAAGTTTTTGGAAGAATTTGTCCAGATAAATTTTTTTAAGCTCTCTCTTAGTAGTGTGGGGTGATTAGCGCAGGGTCAACAAATGTACTGCTCGAAAAAGTTTTTGAATGCTGGGTTTTCTACAGACCACGTAATGTTACAGAGAATAAGAAACTCGACGAACTTAATATAAAAACTTATTTTTATTTATTATTTATTTAATAGTTTATGCACACACACAATTTGATAAGAAAATGGTAAAAACATAATTATGTACAAAGGCACTGCTTATTCCATAATGAAACTTCTTGAGGTTTCGGAAAAGTTCCTTTATGTTTAGCTCCATTGACGTGTCTCTCCATGGTACTTTTTCGACACCCAACGTTGCATTCACATTTACTACGGTTAATAGTGTGGTTTGTTGATTTGAAGAATAGTTCAGGATAATGTTAAATCCATCGATGAACGGTTTCCTCTGCAAACTGCCACGGCATATCTGCATCCGAACAAAATTACTTGTCCGTATATTTTTTACCAGAATAATAAAAAATAAAATTTAACAAAGTTATTTATAAAATGTCAGGACTATTTTCTTGCTAAGCAAGCTACTATTAGCGACTGCTGTCTGTCTGCTGTCTAGTTGGAATCTATCAAACAAATGGGTTTTAATATTCTGCGCGAAACCCTTATTCTTTTTTAAAAATAAAAGTAGCCTAAGCTACTCCTTAGCTTATTGGAAAAATAAAATAAAACTTACTGGGATCTTCGTTCTAACAAAACCAATCCAAATCGTCACAGTAACTTAAAGTGCGTTTACACTAGGCAATAGTCGTGAATAAAATATCAAGCTCAAAATAAACCAGTCACCACAAAAATCACCAACCAACCAATCAACACAACCAACAACCACATCAATACTAAAAATCTTTTATATTTTAAATAAATAGATTGACTTGGCTATCGCATGAAAACACAATGTATCTCTCAAGTAATACATATTATATTAAATTAGATTGTTTAGTGCGATTGCCAAGTCAATTTATTTATTTAAAACATAAAAGATTTTTGATATTGATACGGTCACTGTTCACGCCCGAACGCTGGTTTCCGGATTTGACGCCAGATGGCGCTCGGCACGGCGCCATACCGGTTTTGACGTTCGGGCGAGCGGTGTGTGTGGCGAGAGCGCGTGAGCGCAAAAACCAGTTGCTTGCCCGCCTTAGGGTATAAGTGTTCTGTGGTTGCTTGCAAGCAGTGCTATCGACAATACGTAGTTAAGTCGCTCGGGATAACCTCCATTTTTGAGAGTCTGTTTTGATAGCAAATTGTGCACGACGAGGAATTGTAATCTAGAATTAGACGCCGGGTGTATTTGACAATATTAACTACTATAGTTCGGCCCTTCAGAGAATGCGTTCCTGACACCTATCAGTTAGTCACGACTAGTGATGGGTTAACATATACATAACACTGAGTTCGTTACCGTTCCTCCAAAATGAACCGCCGCGTTATTTTTAAGATTATTTTCGTTTTAAATTGGCGGAATCATTTAAAATTTATATTTTAGTAATTTAAGTGGAAACCAAAAAAAGGTAATATTAATATAATAAAATTGTTTTATTTATTCTTTGTTACAAAGTTACAATCTGTATTTCTATGCAATAAAGTACATTGAATTGAATGTGCGTAGAGAATATTACTCAGACTCCGATTCGCTTGAGGAGGTGGTGTCTTCATCATCATCTTCGCCTACATGTATAATTATATTATTATCAATAACAGAATCAATCCTGATATCTCGGTCAAAATGTTCCACAATCAGGTTTTTAGTCTTCTCAACAACCTTTGCCCAGTCATCTCTTGTGACTTCCCCGCAGGCTTCTTTTAATAGGGTCATCATCTTTTTCGTGCTGAATGGCGGGGAAGAATTGTGGCGGGCGGCGTAACCTTTTATTTGAGCCCAGATTAGCTCAATCGCGTTATATTGGCAATGATACGGTGGAATTCTTAGAACGCGATGACCGTACTCCAGAGCCAGTTCATCGATTTCGTATCGCACATTTGCCGCTTTATTTTTTTTAACTAATTTAATTAGCTCTGGTTTTAGCATCTGCATATTTGCGTCAATGCCTTTTGCTTGTAACCAAGCCACCATTTCTTCTTTTTTATTAGCTTGGGTAGGTGGTTTCTGTATTTGAACCAAATGATAGGGGAGGCATTATCCATGAATATTACAGAAGGCTCTGGTAGGCTGAGCAAAAGCACGTCCTGGAACCACTCTTTAAATGTAGTGAGTGGGATTCATTTCCTCGTGGTAGTCATTTGTGGTTTTTGATTGAAATGCCAGTGAAAATGAGTGATAGACGGGCGAGCAAGTACGCGTACTTATGGCTCGACGACCTTTTTCGCTCGTGTGTCACCGTAAGTACGCGTACTTTAAAACCGCCGAGTAAGTTCGTCGGCGATCCAACCGGTTTGAAATCTTACTCGTAGCTCGTCTTGGCTCGTACGTGTGGCAGCACTGCGAGCCGCGAGCCGCCATTTTGTTTCGCCAGTCCGTGGACGCGCACGCTTGTTTAAATTGCAATTTTTGTTAATTTTGATTCAGAAATTTCTCAAAATGTGTGACTTTCGAACTTATTCGCATGAACTGCTAACCGAATTTATAGAAGCTTTCCGAAATAACCCTTGTCTTTGGAAAATTAGAAGCAACGACTACAAAGACAAAAATTTGAAGCTTCAAGCATACAATAATTTATTAGAAATTATACGGAAGGTAGAAAGAGATGCTACGATTGAGAACGTCAAGAAAAAAATTAATTCATTAAGGGCTGGGTTCCGAAAAGAACATAAAAAAGTGCAAGATAGCAAGAAGACAGGTTCAGGAACTGACCAGGTATACGTGCCAAAATTATGGTATTACAGTCAGCTTGAATTTCTCAAAGATCAAGGCCAAGGTAAGTTTAATTATTTATTAATGAATTTCTCTATACACTATTATATTATACGTGCGTATTCTTTGTTATGCCTGTGCCTAAATTAGGTAGGTACCTAAAATAGAGTACCTATTATAGCACTTTGTTTCATTACAATAATGACATTGTGATGTTGAACATTAAAACCAAAAGTAAATTTAGAGGGTTTTTATTTAATTACAGGTGAACAATTAACTGACAATATAGACAGCAGCGAACAGGAGACAGCTAATGATAATGAAAATACATTTGATGCTGAACATAGTGAAAATGATACCCAGGTAAAAATACTATTATTATATCATTCTTTGTTGCCATGACACTGCACCACTAGTATTAAAGTAGGTTTCATACTTTTCTCTGATAATTTTTGCATTTTAAGTGGGGTTACGACTATGTGTTTGTTGTAGTGACTGTAATTCTCCATTTTGTGGTGTCAGCCCCAATTCAATAGTTCCATTTTCGTGATTTTCACTATCTAAGTGCTGATGTGGACTGTAAGCTTGTCTTAATTTTTTCCTTAAAAAATTGTGCAATACACAACATGCCAAAACTATTTTGTTAATATTGTGCACACTGGTATTTATAGGCGATCGAAAAATGTGGAATCTTGCCGCCAGAATTCCAAAAACATTTTCTATAATTCTTCTAGCCCTGCATACTCTATAATTGTATATCCTCTTACTTGAGCTAGCCTGTGATTGCCTTTGTGGGTATGGTTTCATAAAATCTGTCCTCAAAGCAAAAGCTTCGTCGCCAATAAATACATAAGGCAATTCTTCTGAATGACCGCTTGGTTTTCTGGGGCTAGGAAAATTTAATCGCTTGGAATTCAATCTTCGAAAGAATGTAGTTTTTTGTAATACACCTCCATCAGAAATACGTCCATTTGTTCTAATATCTACATAAATAAATTCATAATTTGCATTTGCAATTCCCATAAGTACAATACTGTGATACCCTTTATAATTAAAAAAATGTGAGCCGGCTCCGGCAGGAGGGACTATAGCTACATGTTTCCCATCGACGGCTCCTAAACAATTTGGAAATTGCCATGTACGCTCAAACTCTTCAGCAATTGCTAGCCATTCTTCTTCTGAACTCGGGAACTGTAACAAAAAAACCCATAATTCAGTATAAATGATATCATTTTTATTTACAGAGTACCATTTGCAACGTGTCATCACCTGTGACACCTGCAACATCTGTTGCTTCATCTGCACGTCGTAAGCGACATGGCAATGCCGCCATTGAAGACACAATATCGTTAATAGGTAAAAGATTACAAAACCCAGATGATGAATATGATGCTATAGGAAAAAATGTCGCAATTAAACTCCGCAACATGACTGCTATCCAACAAGGCATAGCTGAAAAGCTTATCAATGAAGTAAATTTTTTGGGACGGTTTGAAAAATTAACATTCAATACAAGTATACATAATCCAGTTCCAGTCCAGGTACCCCAAAGACCATTGATACACATGCCAGCTGTTCCAGTCCAGCTGCAAGAAACACAAGCATTTAACTTGACACAAGACTCGCAAACTATTAGTATCCCGGACACCCTGGTTGAATATTTAGACTTTAATAATAATAACTAAAAATAAATAAAATAGTACGTTACATTTGTATATGTTCAAGAATCAATTTATTTGTTAAGCATTAATGTTAATGTGCCATTGCAAAATAAAGTCTGATTATTTGTACTGAGTTATTTTATTTATAAAGTATGTAATAAATGATACATACCTTCAAATATGTTTTCAGTGCAGAGTAGATTGCGTCACATGTCTCAGGAATTATGTACCCCAATGACTGTCTTGATATCGCTGACGAATACATTACATCTTTATATGTTAAACCAGTTATCAAAAATCGTAATGTTGCACTTAAACGTTCATGCGGTGAAATAGTTTCTCACATGCAAGTATCCTGTTTAGCTATAATTGGTGTGACTAAACACAAAAGTTCTTCATACACAGGCTCAGGCATTCTGAAATAATTCTGGAAATCTTCCTTCTCTTCACGTAACTCTCTTACTAAATTCACATGTGATAAACGCTCTATTTTTGTAAGCCAGTTCTTAACCCACACTTTTCGCCTTCGTCTATTGTTTTTAGTTTTTGAAATGTAATACGATATAATTCCTAAATAACACAAAGCTTCTTTAGTGGACGACATCGCGATACGGTATGAGTAAGTTGGCGCGTGTGTCGCCGACGTCGAGCCAAGTAAGTTTGCGATCTTAAAAACCGCCTACTTTAAGTTCGTACGTCTATAACCAACTTAACTCGTTCTCCACAAAGCCGTATTTTGCAGAACCTGCGTGGCATATTATCAGACGGGCCCCCTTACCCATTGGTACTTTCGACAGCGACGCTTGTGTATCATCCGTCCAAGAACGGGAAACCGTGTGATTGGCGTTTAGCCATGTCTCGTCAATGAACACGACATTATCCCAGTTATCAATATTTTTTGCTTCTCTCAAAAAACTTATCCGTTTTAAAATTATGTCGTATCGTTCTAATAAAATTTTTCCTTTGTCTGTTTCTTTATGCTAAAAACCAATATCTTTTAAGATTTTGGTTAAAGCAGTTTTACCCCCGCTAAACAGTCCAGCTTCTCTTAACGATGCCAAAAGCTTCTTCCTGTTGAGATATTCTGGAATAGTAACCATATATATGATTTCTGATTGCATCGACGTCAAAGGTGTCAATATCTGTCACGGGTTTAGTTCTACGTTTCTTCTTCGGATTACGTAAAATATTATCTTCCGTGCCAGTAGAGCCGAACTTTTCTTTATTAATATTTGTTATCGTTCGTTTGCTAACTCCAAGCGCCTGAGAGACGTGTTCTTGTACTTGTTCGACAGGTAACAGGGGTCCGCCATTTTGCCGCTTCCGCTCAAAGTAATCTTGCAGCTTGATGATTAACTCACGGGCTCCACTTTTCAATGTTTGTCCACGTTTAGGTATTATTATGCACAAAAAGTAAAAAGAACTCAATACAAAACACAATCAAAGTCCGATTTAGCGCCAATGTCAGTTTGAAAAGCAGAAACAGTCCATTAAACGAAAGCCGGGTAATCAAATAAAAACAGATCGAAAACACTTGAAGAACGTAGTCTGTGCGCACGAAACGACAACAGACGACTGTTTTAGCGTCACAAAATGGCGGCCCATAACGCCATTTGGGGTAACCATTTTCAACCTAAATATAAAAATGCTACTTTCTTTCGCGCGTTCGGTTGGTCGTAGTTTTATTTTTATATTTAATAAAAGTTATCTTATAGTTCATTATTTTCAAATTCTTAAAAAGAAAAACAAAACGTATTATTTTATAAAGTATAACTGTATAAGAACAGATTACGATACTGTTATTGTTAGCACAGCACTACAAATATAAAGCGCTGTCATAACCTTGTAATAGCGCTTTATAGATTTAGAAAAATATTGTTTACCAAGTTATTTGACACTCAGTTTGGCACAAAATTATAACATTCATTGATTATTGATATAATAATGTTGTTTCAATGCTCATCAATTGTTAAAACGGTAAACAACAAGCAAAAATATTTTTATCGTAACTGCAACGCCATTACAAAGTTACGTCGTCAGTTCAATCGCGACGTGTCAGGAACGCATTCTCTGAACGGCCGAACTATAGTGCGGCATTTGATCTACGCATTTGATATAGTTCGGAAACATTTTCCGTTGTCGGTTGAACGCTGAGCTTTGTGATACTAGAGAAGGTAGTGTTAAGTTCTAGAAATAATTGTTGCCACGCGAAACGGTAGTGACTTTTGATTCGGACATTCTGTATTCGTTTTGTATGTTACGCTTTATAACAAACGAGAGTTAGTGTCGTCTGGAAAGTTAGTTAATTGTACGATAAAGTTAATAAACTGTCCTCGTGACGAACAAAGAAAGTGACTGTGGGTGACGCCGCTGAAGATTACCACAATTTGGAGCGGTGGCGAAGTCCGGGCTGCTGCCGACTGCAACGGTCCGGTCAGGTCTATCACAACCAGTCACACACATATACACATCACTAACCCATACTTCCCATGCACTCTACACCCACATGCGGCCTGACCGAGCCCTGAGACAGCAGTCGCCTCAGATTCAGGTAAGTAATACTAGCCTCCCCATTGAATTGTAGTAGGATAGAACATTTTCCATATAGTTTATTGTAATTACAGATTTCCACGCGGCCATATCGAGGCCCGACCTGCGTCTGTTCGTTGAATCTTCATTGATGGGCCCCGAAGATTGAAGCCTTGTAGGAACAGCCGTAGGCCGTATCAATTTGACCGTATCAAACCAGCGTTCAGGCGTGAACAGCCACTATAAGATGTTGCCGTAGGCCATATCATTTTGGTAGCAGAAGCGCGGCTGATTGATTTTCAATCACGCCATGGCCGTAACATTGATAATACGTAAAAATATTTTATTTTTTATACGTAATAATTAAATTATTTTCCTTTGTTGCTTGCCTTTTTGTTTGTTAGCAGGTAGATTGGGAACGCCACGCCCGTAGGTTAACAAGCGGGAATTTTGTTACGGCTAAGTACTTACCGTAGTTTGTTAAGTCGAGGTACCTTGACTAGGTAGATAAGGTTGTCACGTAATCGGATAATTTGTTGATCGTCCTAGGGTTTGTTACTTGTTAATTTGATTTGTGTCCTTTTTGTGCTAACTTGTATATAATTTAATAAATAGTAATCGTATTTGTATAATTTCTATTTAACTTGAATTGATATGAACTGTATTTGATATTTGTTAATTTGATTTATATTTGAGCCGCGTATTAATTTAGTATTTAGTAGTGATGCCTTCGCCCAAGCTACTGATGCGTTGCTTGCGGACTGAGCTGCGCTGGGCTACCAGCGGACATGCTTTGATAGGTCGACCGGATAGGGTCTATAACTTGAGGAAGCGGCTCGAGCAGGTCAATGCTCGACGAGCCGCAGTGGAGAAGGCTTACGCTGAGCTCGAGGATTCGGATGTGGAAAAGGGAGTCCTGGACTCCTGCTTCGCGGACTACGAGCAGTTCCTTTCGCTCACGGACGAGTTGATCGAGGCTAAAGGCAGGTATGCTGAGGAGGCGCGTGAAGCTCGGATGAGTGGCCTGCCCGAGTCCTCGCGGAAGCAGCCTCAGCCGAAGCTATTGGGACGACTCCCAACCCTGGACCTGCCAAGGTTCTCCGGGGTCCTTTTAGAATGGCTGACCTTCGTTGGTCTTTTCAATAGCCTAGTGGACGCCCGGAGGGACTTGACCCCGAGCCAGAAGATGGAGTACCTCTTGGCCCCACTGGAGGGGGAGGCCCTGGGCGTCGTCGGTCACTTGAGATTGTCGGACGACACCTACCAGACTGCTCGGGACCTCCTAGCCAGAAGATACGCCAACGTTCGGCGAATTGTGGACGAACATGTTAAGCAGCTTCTAAGCCTCCCGCTACTTAGTAACCGGGTCAGACTACGTCCGGACCTGGTGAATACAGTCTTGGTGACCTGTAATGCGTAGAGGCGGCTGGATTTACCAGTGGTCGAATGGGCCTTTTTGTTGCTCAGCATCGTGCTGTCCCGTCTACCTCTCGACATTCGAATACATTTTGAGGAGAAGTACGGCGGAGACGGGGCCTCCTATATTCTGCCCTTCAATGACCTGCTGCGGTTTTTGGAGGAGCAGCGCCGGCAGATTGAGAACGCGGCGGGCACCGTTGACGACTTACGAGCCGTGCCCAGTGAGAGGCGGAATCCGCCGGGCAAGCCGTCGCCAACCCCCCCTCCCCCCGCGGCCTATCGGAGCTCCCGCGGGAGGGCGTCGCTCCCTACCATCTTACAGTGGCCTAGCATCCAGGGAGGCGCCCCCCTGCTCCTATTGTCGAGCATCTGATCACCGGGTAACGTCGTGCCCGAAATGATTAAGTAAGCCGGTTCCGGCGAGGCGAACTATCGCCAAGGAGCGCCGCTGGTGCTACTCATGTTTGGATGGGCACCTCCAGCGAGACTGTCCGCACCGGCGGCTCTGTCCGCATTGCCAGGGCAATCACCATGCAGTTTTGTGCCTGGATGTGAATGGCGTCTCCTCTCGGGACTCTGCCAGGCCCTCGACCCCCATGGGCGGGGGCGCTCAGCCACGCCTTCGAACGGGCGACGCTCGGCGCCCGCCGGCCAGCCACCGGGCCCCTAGGTTTGAAAGGGGTCCCTCCCCCGACCCGTCGGGGGATAGTTCCCCCAGGGGCGGGGATGTCGTCGCCCCCCCTCAGCGTGTAGAGAGGAGCTTCACAGCTACTAAGCGGCCAGCTAGACCCTTATCACCCCCGTTAGCTGAGTGGCCGCGACTGGTGTACCACCGTTCCCCATTTGATGGAGGCAGCCCTAGCTAGCTGCCGCCTTAGCTCCCACCACGGCCGCCTCCACTGAGCCTTGAGCCGTCAACAGTCCACTTGTCAAACTATTCTGTTGCCGACGGCCTCAGTGAAGGCGTACAACCCGAGTGGCGACTGTTAGCGGTTTGCGCTCTATTGGTTTCGGGTTCACGCGGTGTGGCCTCCACTTGGTGGTGGGAAGATTAGGGTCCCCTGGAGCGTTGAATCACGCTGTCAAGGGGTATTAGATTTGGTTTTGGTCGAGCACTTGGTTAAAAATTCTTTAAATTATAATTAAAAATGCTTTTGGGTTTTCCGCGAAATTTTTCATATTTATGGCAGTTGTGATAAAAAGGGTTGAATTTAATATACTCCTTGAATATGTGTGCCTTTTGAATGCTTGTGCATATGTTTGTAATTGTATTTGATCACTGTGTTTGTTTTGTTTCAAGGAAGATTGAAATTGAATTAAGTGCCATTTGAATGCTTGTGCGTATGTTTTGTAATTGTATTTGAGCATTGCGTCTGTTTTGCTGAAAGGAAAATTTGAATTCATTTGAATTGAATGACGCGCTATTTGGATATTTGTATATATGTTTTGTGGATGTGTATTATCACTGTGTTTTGTTGAAGATAAGGCTGAAATTGGATAACCCTATTTGTGCCGAAGGGAATAAGAGTCACTTCTCTTTTGGTTTACATTTTGTTGGCACTGTCTAAGATATTTATTTGAAATGAGAAATAGCCATTAACCGTTAGTTTGGACGTAGCGAAGGCCTTTGATCGGGTCTGGCACAAAGCGCTTCTTTCGAAGCTTCCTTCCTATGGGTTTCCCGAGAAATTGTGCAAATGGATCACGAGTATCCTTGCTGATCGGAGCATCAAGGTCGTAGTAGACGGTGCATGCTCTAATCTCAAGCCTATCAACGCTGGTGTTCCACAAGGCTGCTATCACCAACGCTGTTTCTCCTGCATATCAATGATTTGTTGCTAACTGGTAGCATTCATTGCTATGCAGACGACAGCACTGGTGATGCCTTATATACCGGCCGTGCCAATATTTCTCGGGAAAACGTCGCCGAGTACCGGGACAAACTTGTGTCTGAAGTCGAGTCTTTGCTTAACAAAATCTCGAATTGGGGCCGATTAAATCTAGTCCAGTTCAATCCCCAGAAGACACAAGTTTGCGCGTTTACCGCTAAAAAGAACCCCTTTGTCGTATCTCCTCAGTTTCAAGGCACTCCCCTTGCTGCCTCAGCCAGTATCGGAATCCTTGGCGTCGACATATCGAATAGTGTGCAGTTTCGTGGTCACTTGGAAGGGAAGGCCAAATTGGCCTCTAAAAAGCTTGGCGCGCTCAGCAGAGCGGGATAGTATTTCATGCCGGCACATCGCTTGCAGCTTTACAAAGCGCAAGTTCGGCCCCACATGGAATACTGTTCTCATCTCTGGGCCGGGGCACCCCAGTGCCAGCTGAAGGAGCTGGCACTTGACCGCATCCAGCGCAGAGCGGTTCGAATCGTCGACGACCGAGTTCTTTCTGATCGGCTCGATACACTGGCACTGCGTAGAGATGTTGCATCTCTTTGCGTATTTTATCGTATCTATCACGGGGAGTGCTCTGAGGAATTGTTCGGACTAATTCCAGCCGCTCAATTTCACCATCGCACATCGCGACAAAACTCGCGTTACCATCCATACCATCTGGATGATTGGCGGTCCACCACTGTGCGATTTAGAAGAAGGTTTCTCCCTCGCACGACTTCTATATGGAATCAATTACCACCAGCGAATTTTCCGGACCGATACGATTTAGGAACCTTCAAGAAAAGAGCTTACACCTTTCTAAAAGGTCGGCAACGCATCTGCAATTCCCCTGGTGTTGCGGTTGTTCATGGGCGGCGGTAGTCACTTACCATCAGGTGAGCCGTATGCTCGTTTGCTCCCTATTCCATAAAAAAAATAGGGCTGTCTCTTACGTTTATTGTTTTGTTTAATTTGTCAGTTTGACCTATGTGCATCGGTGATTAATTTGTTTGAATTAATTCTGTAGTTGAACATTGATGCTTTTGAAAATTAGTTGAAATATGAGCATAGGACTACTTGTCTAAAAGGCTAGCTAGTTTGGAGATTATCAGATTGAAATCAGCTGCCGCACTATTTGAGCAAATGATTATACGGTGGATGACTTGATTATGCCTACTGTTTGAATATCTATACTAAGGACTATCTGTGCGTTTCGTTTGGCTCTCCACAGACGACGTTCATGTGGAATTTGTGGGTGCGCTCTGCACTGAAGCTTAGGAGGCCACGCTGGGCCGCTTCGTATCGCGTCACCGTTTGCTGACCTGATTCGGTCGGATTGTGGAACGAATCATAATGGCACAGATAGGTGTTTGAAAGAGGTCGTCGGACTTCTGTCCAGTTACAGGACTTGTTTGGGTGCTGCGATGTCCAGGAAGGGCATCCAGTGGAGGCACAACCCTCCGGCTTAACCACATTGGGGCGGTATTTTTTGAGGCGGTGGTTAGAGTTGCAAGATCTGATGAGGTGCCTAAGGTGGCCTAGGTTTGGTTGTAGATTCGGTCTTGCAACGTGCCGTCGCGACCCTGTCCCGCTTGCCGGTTTGCTCGCGGACATAAATCCTTATGTCCGGGATGGGAGTTTGTTTACGCCCGAACGCTGGCTTCGGGAGTTTACGCCAGAGGGCACTCGGCTCGGCGCCATACCGGTTTTGACGTTCGGGCGAGCGGTGTGTGTGGCGAGTGCTCACGAGCGCAAAAACCAGTTGCTTGCAAGCAGTGCTATCGACAATACGTAGTTAAATCGCTCGGGGATAACCTCTATTTTTGAGAGTCGGTTTTGATAGTAAATTGTGCACGACGAGGAATTATAATCTAGAATTAGACGCCGGGTGCATTTGACAATATTAACTACTAGTGCGGCATTTGATATAGTTCGGTAACATTTTCCTTTGTCGGTTGAACGCTGAGCTTTGTGATACTAGAGAAGGTAGTGTTAAGTTCTAGAAATAATTGTTGCCACGCGAAACAATAGTGACTTTTGATTCGGACATTCTGTATTCGTTTTGTGTGTTACGCTTTATAACAAACGAGAGTTAGTGTCGTCTGGAAAGTTAGTTAATTGTACGATAAAGTTAATAAACTGTTCCTCGTGACGAACGAAAAAAGTGACTGTGGGTGACGTCGCTGAAGATTACCACAATTTGGAGCGGTGCTGAAGTCCGGGCTGCTGCCGACTGCAACGGTCCAGTCAGGTCTATCACAACCAGTCACACACATATACACATCACTAACCCATACTTCCCATGGGAAGTATGGGTTAGTGCATGCACTATACACCCACATGCGGCCTGACCGAGCCCTGAGACAGCAGTCGCCTCAGATACAGGTAAGTAATACTAGCCTCCCCATTGAATTGTAGTAGGATAGAACATTTTCCATATAGTTTATTGTAATTAGAGATTTCCACGCGGCCATATCGAGGCCCGACCTGCGTCTGTTCGTTGAATCTCCGTTGATGGGCCCCGAAGATTGAAGCCTTGTAAGAACAGCCGTAGGCCGTATCAATTTGACCGTATCAAACCAGCGTTCAGGCGTGAACAGTCACTATAAGATGTTGTTAGGTTAGCTAGTTACGTAATAACTTAAGATAGAAGTACCCTTAAGTAGGGACTGAATAAATTAATAATAATAAATATTTTAATTTTTCCTTGATTTATATATTAAATAAGCCTCTATATCTGCTAGAAGTGCCTTAGAGTTTTGGTTTGATCGGCCAGTCAGTTAGTGACAAAATTAAGAAACTTTACTAGTTATAATTCTTAAACTACCGGTTCAAATGTAATGAAATTGGAAATATACCGAGCTTATACAATGCCTACTAAATTAATGAAAATTCGGGCATCTAGTTTTATCCACAACGAAGTTAGGGTTTCGAAAATGGCCTGAACTGCTTCGAGAAAAGGATGGTACGGCCGTGCCGCTTTTTTGCTCGAATTGGCGGGGGCACTGCTGTGCCGCACCTCTACTACGGGTCTGAGTTCCCTTTACAGCAGCACAACTTGTACATTTGCGACACCAGCCCTCGACATCGTCACGCCAGTGGATCCAGTAAAATCGATCTCGAATTTTTAGTAGAGTTCGTTTAACTCACGGGTGACAACGCATCTGCATTTTGATATAACAGTGGTAGAGCCACGCGGCAGCTTTTGCTGTCGCACAGATGGGCCGGCTCGAACCGAGGTGGTACCACGACCTCACAGAACACCAGCGTGAAGTAGAGGCTTACCTCTGCGTTTCGCTTGGTGAGTGCAGGTGGCCGGAGGCCCTTTTTACTGGAAATGAGGCATTCCATCTTAGTCCTCACGGGTGACAACGCATCTGCATTTTGATTCGCAAACGAGGATAGATGTAGATGTCTATGGGCCGCAGCAACCACTTACCATCAGGTGGACTGTGTGCTCGTTTGTCACCCTTATCCTATAAAAAAAACTTCCAGATGGCCTCCTGAACAATCATTATGGTACAGGTGTAGAACATCCGTTACTTTAGTTTTAGGGACAACCATTTGCAAATGGCAGCTGGATCGAAGATGGCCTCTTTCCCCACAGCCGTAGCAATTAGGGCTGTATCCTTTATTGCGGTAGCGAACTGTAGCTGCTGCAAACTCGCTGACGCGATGGGAAGGATAATCCTGCCGCACGGCTTCCACCTCCAATGCATGGGACAAGGCGTCCTTAAGCGTCTCGTGGTGCCCGTGCCTCACAACAGCTCCTAATTCAAGGTCGCGGATGCCGTCGATGAATGTCTGCACCAGGTTCCCTTCAATGAGCGCAACAGACAAACTGGTATGCTTTTTGAACCAGCTTTTCCACCTCAAGGGCCCAATGCCGCAGGTTTTCCTAGCTGCGTTGCACACGATCTTTGAGCTGCACACGAAAGACGTGTTCCAGGTGAACGTCGCCATATCTCGCCTTAAATGCCTCAAGGAGCTGCTCGTAAGTCATCTCCTTACCGAAAGCTTCCAGAACAGTTAAGGCCTGGTCGCGCAGGCCTAGGGTGAGCACATTTATGGCCTGACATTTATTCCAGCCGTTCGCCTTCATGACAGCCTTGAACTGGGTTTTGTAGGCCGACCAGGAAGAAGTCCCGTCGAACGGCGGCACTTTAAATCCACGTAGCGAAGGTTTTGTAGCTACCACGGGAGCTCTAATTCCATTCCCAAGTTTGAGTTCATCCATCGTTTTCTTCACGTAAGCCATCACGTTGTCAACCCGATTGTTCACTTGGTCGATTCGGGTTTCAGCTTCTGACAGGCGGTTGTCATGTTGAGCAACCATATCCTTCACTTCCCTTATCTTTTTCCCGAAGGTAGCGTAAAGGTCCTTCATGAGGAGTATGTGCTCTTCCTGACCGCGCTGCAGCTGCTCTTTCAACCAACGGGCCTGCTCCTGCAGCATCATCATCAAAACACCTAAGTCAGGTGCTGCAAATGCAGGAGCTGCTGACGGACTGGCCTCCATTGTCGGCAGCTGGCCCTCCGACGTCTGCGGCGTTGCAGCACCAAATCGTCTCTGGTGTGTCTCCTGCTGGCGTTGGGTACCGATACCATCCGTGTCGCCCTTAGGTAAAATTGGCATGAATTGATCCCACTTCACCAATTAGACATCAATTGTTAGGAACTTGGGGTTCGAGACAATTAAAAACTGCCGAATTAATTACCAGAATTGACACTTTAATTACAGAACACTAATTACAACTTAAAACCACACTAATAACAAAACACAATTACTAGTACTACTGATCACTTTAGTTCGCAATTGTATCGATTCGAAGTATTCACTTGTATCGCCAACTCAACACTGCCTGGGTCGCTGTGTATACCGGCCTCACATAATTTCCAGAACTTTCTACTGTAGAAACATCTAGAATGTTCGACTAAGTGTCGATAGTTCTTCCATGGAAAATTCTAGAAGGATCTCGATTCTCCTAGTTCTGCTATTCGATACTAGAGGGCGCTAGTGGTAACTAGTGTTGCTATGTACCAGGCATTAATGGTGGCGTTCAACAATATTGTCCTATTACGAAAGTGTCTGATTGACTCGGGGAAGGATCTCAAAATATACTAGCGTAACATAGCAGCTTAACAGTTTCCCTCTCCGCGAAACGGGCACAATAGTTAAACAATCTAAATGTACATATATAGTTTATGGGACAGGGAAAGGGTTAATACTGCTGTGTTTTGTACGGTGAGTGTAGAGAACCGGAGACCCTTATAACTGGAAATGAGGCATTCCATCTTAGTACTCAAGGGTGGACAACGCATCCGCACTTTGATTCCTAATTGATGATAGATCTAGATGTCTATGGGTCACAACATTCACATACCATCAGGTGGACTTTGTGCTCGTTTGTATTATATATTATATAAAACCTCACCTCACCTCTTTCTTTTTGAGGCATACTATGTTACACCCACAGATATGAACACTACTTTCGACTATTGTTGTCATTCAATTATAATCATTCACATTATCTACAAAATTCAGGAGGAAACACAAGATTAGGACACGAATTTCTAAAAAAACTTAAGTAATTGAAATATTTTAAATGGGGCTTCTTTTACAAAAGTCCACAAAAATCAATTCAGGATATATTTATTCCATTGTTGGAAGTCTTTAGAACATAAAATCTTGCGTATTATATTCGTAAGTTCTTTTATACAATGCTACAGAAACGAAATACCTTAATATTTTTCACGGAAGATTGAGTATGAATACTAAAATAAAATAAATTGCAGCCTACATGGTTGAAAGCGATAACACCATGCGTGTGAAGTGAAGATATAATTTTTTTATAGATAACTTAGATTTTTTTATAGGATAAGGGTGACAAACGAGCACACAGTCCAACTGATGGTAAGTGGTTGCTGTGGCCCATAGACATCTACATCTATCTTCGATTACGAATCAAAATGCAGATGCGTTGTCACCCGTGAGGACTAAGATGGAATGCCGCGTTTCCAGTAAAAAGGGTCTCCGGTTCTCTACACTCACCATACGAAACACAGCAGTGTTAAACTTCTATTTTACGCTGGTATTCTGTGAGAGCGTGGTCCTTCCCCGGTCGAGCCGACCCATTCGTGCTGCAACCATAATTTAGGTACAGCATGGCTCTACCACGTAAAAAAATAATTCAAAAAAGATTTTCTGTTTCTTATGTTCATCATTTTTTTTAAATAATTAAAAAAAAAAATTAATTATTTTTAGCGAGGAGAATCAGCCCTATTGTTTCCAGCGGTGACAACCTGGATACAGTTCTTTTCGAAACTTAACCGCAGTTGTACCCCAAGAACCGATAGTCTATACAGCAAATTGCACAAATATACAGACCATCACCATCTAGTCAATGCGGACTGCTGCACCACAGAGAGACATTGCGTGTAGAGCACTTCTTGTTTTACCACATATAAAACTTTTTTACATTTTTTCTGGTTAATATTCTCTATAATAATACTTATTGGCATAATACAGGCACATAAAAAAGGTTACAATAAAATACAAAGAAATTGTCGAAATATTCTTTGCATATTTTTAATTGGGTATATCAATGGTGTAGAATTTTTAGTTTTTTTATTTACTAATAAAAGTAAATGTCACATTTGATATATCAATATACTTTCATGTAGAAATTTTTTGATCATAATTTCGAAATTTGCGAGTCAGATAAAAGTAAGTATTAAAAAAAGACGGTACAATATATAAAACAAAAACTATACAAAATCAAAATTTAACGCTCATACTTATAGATTTTGATTTACTAGTTATGTACAAAATACCAATTAAATTTATCATTGATAGTTTTATTACTATGTAAAAATGTAATTCTTAAATTTCAGATTTTAAGAAAGTTAAAATATTATAGGTTATAAGGTGACTTTCAAAGAATATGACTATTAAAGCTGTAAATTGTGTAAATGAAAAAATGTCAACCATGTCAAATTGTGTGATTAACAATTATTTTAGCGAATCTTCAAAGTGTTCGGTGAAATTAAACCTTTCCACAAACAACAAAAATATTGATTGTAATGCGGACAATAAATTTAAGAAATGCGTTAAACAGATATCACCGTATCTTGATGGATGTAAAGTTCAGAGGCGTTCGAGGATATCTGAGAAAAAAATCGTCAATAAGGAATCAGCAGATAATATTTCATCGTTTTCCCAAGCTTATGAAATCTATAAAACCCATTCAGATGAATCTAAGTGCATAAAGGAAAAGTATAAAAAACATAAGATGCCGATTTTAACTTCATTTAATAAACCTACCCCTGTCATACAAACTGTAAGCGATATGAATGATTCTGAATATCATAACAGAGTTGATAATAACCGCAAATTTAAGCCAAGAAAACGTCGCTTGTTAAAAAAATGTGATACACATTTGAAAAGCAATAAATATGAATTTTGTAATGGAGACATGCGGCAATATTCTAAAGTAACTAGTGATTTAAGTCATTTAAATGTAGACAGGGAAATTACCCGTAAGTCACGCAAAATGCAACAAAAAATAAATGGCAAAGAAAATGTTCGACCATGTGATGTGTGGGCCATGCTAAGAAATATGAATAGAATCCAATGCATACACTCTCCGCCTTTATCAGATGATAGCACAGAAACAGTTAAAAGGAAAAAACACTTAACGAAAGGAATTATAAGACGTAACGATGGCAGGTATGATCATAAAATATGTACACAAAATTGCCTTAATGTAAATTTGGATAGAATTAGAACTGTGAGTTTTTTAAGTCAATACTTATTCTAGTTTTTCTTTCATATCGAGGGCCTTTCTATAGCTCTATTATATGTATTTCTATCGCTTACTAGATAGACTGAAAATTGCAGTACCTACCATATACCTCGCTTTAACATTAATTTCCTCGTCTATTTATTGGCCTGGCAATTAATTAAATGGATTTATGCTTTCTGTATACTACAAATCTTATTATCATTTTTATAAGTTGACTTTTACGACAAGCTCGGGACAATATAAGGTGATAGATTCCTACAAACAGAAATTATAAAAAAAATCTATTTGTTAAACCTCCGGTTGAGAAGAAGGCAAAGTGAGCGCAAATAATACAATTAATGATTCATTACTTTTAATTTCTAATAACAAACTATGATATCTTATTTTAGATTAGTAGAAACGTGTACAACTGAAGAATTTACTTATATATCTAGCTTTGATGTTAATACCAACGCACAAAGTATTTTCTCACAACCATCAAGTTTTGATCGTATAACAGTAATAAGCAAGAAAGATAATTCAAACGAAAGAATGAAATGTACCGAAAGTAACGTTTTGGAACCACGGTTTCTCACAAAAGAAGAAAACACAATAGATAAAAACACCAAAAATAAAGCAAATAAAATGTTTAGAAATGTTATCAAATATACAGATACTAAAAAAATTGATGATATAGGTAAAGAAGCTAAGTATTTACTTGAAAATAGTGTACGTTATCCTTTACATAAAGCAAATAATTCTATAGATTATTTACATAATGAGTTTAATAGATCGGATACGATTAATTTCAATGATTATGTAAGTTTGATAAATACACTTAATAACAACGTGAAAAATTACGGTGGCAAAAAATTAATAACAAGTTTGAACAATATATCCAAAGAAATGGTTCAAACTCATACGTCTAGTGATCGATTTTCTAGGACTTCAGAGAGATCTAGTACAGCTGGCTGCATGATTAGTTTCAATGATTACGTTAGTTTGATAAATACGCTTAATAACAACGTGAAAAACTACGGTGGCAAAAAATTAATAACAAGTTTGAACAATATATCCAAAGATATGGTTCAAATTCATACTTCTAGTGATAGATTTTCTAGAACTTCAGAGAGATCTAGCAAAGCTGGCTGCATACATAACAACAATGGAATTTATTTTAAGAATAGCGAAATAATTAAAATTCCTTTATCTGCTAAACCTTGTTTATTATCAAAGGTTGCTTCGTCTAAAGATAATGGTGATTTTACTAAAAAAATCCCAATCGTGAGAGAATGGACACCAGATTCAAAAGAGAGCGACTTCTTTAGGAACCAATTCAATATTAATGTACCCACTATTAAAAGTAAGTGCCATATTGATTATAAAACTGTTAATTCTGATAAATTTTCAAATGAAATCAACTGTCCAAGATCAGTCCAAAATTCAAATACAAATGATAATGTAAGTGCAGCTTATCCTCAAATACGAAAAGTAGCGAAACAGTTGAAAAATGAAACGATAGACATCATTAATAAGAAAACTCCAAAGAAATCGATTATAAAGGATCCTATCGATTGCTTAAACGAAAATTATACAAATAAAGAAATTGAAACACCATTAAATATTTCGAAAAGGAATGCAGATATATGCCATTACAAGAAATCACTTTCATTCAACAGACCCCAATTATCATTGAAATATCCATGGTCAAAAGTGAAATGCGTTAGTGATTTTATTGAAAATGTATTAAAGAAAATTATGAGAGGAACATACTATACTTATAATCCTGAAGCGGTGAACCAAAATTTCGTTTCTGGTAAGTTTAAGAAATTATTCTGAAGTTAGACGATCAAGTCAAGGGAGTAATTAAAGTTATTAAATGACGTAATTGATTTAGTGCTAAACTTAAAACACTTATTTTTAGATGCTGGTGTCTCAATGAAAACTGATCCTAATAGTAAATTAGATGGCAAAGGCATTGCTAAAAAATCTATGGAATTAGTTTCAAAAAATGTAGAAGAGAACTACAAATGTTTTAATATCATACCAGGTTTCGGCGAACTTCAAGTCACTACAGCGTCAAAACTTGAAGTTAAAATGCTAACTCGTACCGCAATATCTATATACCATTCTTTAACAAATGTGGTTATACAATTTGATATAACTGTGCCTGAAGTGTCAGATTCTATACAATCCGCATCACTTACTCCATCGATTTTGCCAATAATGGTGACAGACGGAAAGGAGAATAAGACTACGTTGTACAAGTATAAAACAAGACTTATTAATAGTGTATTACCTGCAGAATTATGCAGTATATTACCCAAGTTGATGCCTCTAATGACAAAGGATTTGGAAAAAATGGCGCATGAATCGACCCGTTGTGCTACAGATTTCTCTTTAGTATCGGTATTTAATATGAAAGAAATTGACAAAGCGGAACCTATTAAGAATTCATTATTTGAAACGAAAATATTTAAAGAAGGAATATATTCAAAAATATCTACTAAAATTATGCTAAAACCTAATCACAGAAATTTATTTAATCTTGATTTATGCAAAAAAGATAATTTATTTTCACTTAACATAAAAATCAAAGACTTACTATCTTTAACCACTCCTTTGTATATTTTCTTAAATACGAAAAGTAAAGAATATAACGTTCCTAATGAAACCGAAAATGTTTGTTGTAACAAGGAATTATTCAACAATTGCAAGGCTTTGCAGTTATATGTACCGCCTAATAAGGGATCTAAAATTACATCTTATTCTACTTTAAAATTAACGAATGAGGGCGTAAATGATTTACAGAAATATATTAATGGGTTTTTTAATTTTACGTCAGCCCCAAATCAATATGATTGTAAAAAGGAAATTGTAACTGCGAAGAACTGGCTTGTTTATTCCATTTATGAAGATTTTAGGCAATCGGTTCATGGAACAAATTGCGTTATTCAATATACGTTTAATTCACCTTTAAAGTTGAATATGTACGCAGAAAGTTGCAACGGAATTCATATAATACCATCCCAAAATGAAAAAATGAAAAAAAATATCAAGAAAATTTCTAACAAGTCTTACAAGAAGTGTAGTTCTATGACAAACATGTCTAAGGAAGTTTATAGCACTTCTATGGATAAAATAACGAATTTGGATGAATTCTTTCTTACTTTCGGATGCTGCAAGTCATTGTCCGGTGTATTAGATGGATACGCCGGAAAAACAGTTTTATCTTTTATAACAGAGGTATATTTTCTATTTCCAACTTGTATAGTGTTACACTTTGAATTTAAACTGTCTAAGAATTTTTGAATTAACTGTAATCTGCTGCCAATGCTTCGTGTTGTAGTACGGAGCTTGATTTATACATATCGGAGTTGTTCAGAAACACCCATAGCGTGATTTAGGCTTCCGTAGTAGAATAAGTTTATTCTACTACGAATACTACTACGAAATACTGCGGATTTTGCCGCGTTTAAATTTAACTTTTTTATCGACGTTACAACATCCATAGTCATAAGAAGGGGGGGGGGGGGGCTGAGACATTTATTATACTGTGCCGCGACAAGTGCGACACCACACTTCCTTTAAGTTTCTGTAGCACTGATCAAATTTCGTCATATTTAAATATAATTATTATATCATTATGTAAAGACATAGTGATAATATCATAGTCAGAGTCGGTCAAGAAAGATGTCAGAAAACACAATTGAATCTAAAGTAGCGGTTGACAGTTTAAAAACTGACTGGCCTAAAATGTAACTACCAGTGATGGATATTTTTGAAAAACACTAATTCAAAAATGTCCATAACACGCTAGACAGGCTGGTTGGTGAGCGCGTATCGCATATACCTATATAATTATGCTATGCTTTTTTGTTTAGGTAGCAAAAGCACTTTCAGCTAAATTTTTGTCGTCAGACTAACTAAATAGCAGAGTCTAAAACGTGCAAGATAGGTTGGCATAATATAAAGAAGTTCTTACATTTTTAGCCTCATCAACTTTGTGGTCACGCTGTAATTGTTTTGTTTTTATATTATTTAATCGACTTTCATCATTACGAAGTTTTATTTTGTAAAATTTCAGATGAAAAGTTGGATAAAAGAAATAACTCCAGTACAGGCTCTTCTCATTCTCTTATTGGCGAATAAAAAGGAAACAGCGAATCTGAAACGGTTCCGACGAATTTTACTACAAGGAATTGCCATAAAAAGAATTACAACTGTAACAGAACTTGACATGGAAATTGAAGTTATTGAAAAAGAAAACCTCTGTGTTTCCCAGGTAACTGTTCTAATAGATTACGGTAACTACACGTCACCTTTCTTCAATTTGTAAGTTTTTTATATACTAACAGTATAAAGGGATGAAGTAAAGTAAGTAATACTACGGAAATATTTTTACACATAAATGGGATTTCATGGAATCTGCTGCTGAATATGCTTATTGCGTTCAGCTTCAAAATTTTTAAGTCTAGTATTTACTTCAGTTTAATTTTTAAATACACATTTTAATGCCTATTTCGCCGATTCTTCTCCGAGGCACCTTATTTTGAAACGGTAATAGATTAAGAAGACATTTATTAAAAATAAATTAAGTTATAATCTCATATAAATTTTAATTTAACCTAGCTTCCCCACACCGACGACCAGTAGGTGTGGGTTCTGCACCCAGCATGACAAGCAATGAAATGAATGGTTAGGTAACTGATTATGAAAAATAATATTTAATGTAATGTTCAAAATGTTAGTTATTATAAAAATCGGAAATGTTGCTTTGGCCTTGGCGAGAGACAAACGCTTCATACCTGGTAATAAAGCGTTTACCAGCAGAATATGTAATATGCTTGATCCCAATGCGATTATTACGGTCTATACTAATATCAATTTAGTCCACTAAATTGATATTAGAGTCCAACCCTTGAACCCTATTAAAAGGTACACTTTTAGTAAAAGAAAGTGAATGTTTGACTTTCTTTTTTTCTTTTCATGTTAAATCAGAGTTAATCGGCAAAGTGGAACAAGCCAACGCATTGCATACCCGTCAATGCATAAAGTAAAACTTTTATCTTTCGAAGACTCGCCTGGAGACTGTGGGGACTCAAGATCTGAACCTCCATGGAGATCGCCATCAGATATTCACATTCAGTCGTAAATTGGTGATGGCGCTATTCCAGGATTTTTTTATAGGAGAGGGGGCAAGCGAGCATGCGGCTCACCTGATGGTAAGTGACAACCGCCGCCCACGAACAACTGCAATACCAGGGGAACCAGGGGAATCGCAGATGCGTTGCCGGCCTTTTAAAAAGGAGTAGGCTCATTTCTTGAAGGTCCCTAAGTCTTATCGGTCCGGAAAAATTGCTGATGATAATCGATTCCACAAGGAAGTTGTGCGAGAAAGAAAAGATCTTCTAAATCGCACAGTTGTGGACCGCCAATCATCCAGATGGTGTGGATGGTAGCTAGAGTTCTGCCGCGTTGTGTGTTCGTGAAATTTGGCGGCTGGGATTAATCTGAACAATTCCTCAGAGCACTCCCCGTGGTAAATGCGAAAGAAAATGCAAAGGGATGCAACATCTCTTCGCAGTGCCAATGAATCCAGCCGATTGGAAAGGACTCGGTCGTCGATGATTCGAGCCGCTCTGCATTGGATGCGATCATGTGGAAGGAACTGGCACTGGGGAGCCCCTGCCCAGAGATGGGAACAGTATTCCATGTGAAGCCGAACCTGCGCCTTGCATGGCATGAAATACTGTCCCGCTCTGCTGAGCACGCCAAGCTTTTTAGAGGCCAATTTGGTCTTCTCTTCCAAG
Organism: Parnassius glacialis; assembly: GCA_033319125.1. NCBI lineage: Eukaryota > Metazoa > Arthropoda > Insecta > Lepidoptera > Papilionidae > Parnassius > Parnassius glacialis. Next base: position 31,939,427 of record JAVANC010000028.1, on the reverse strand, counting down.
TGACCACGAAACTGCACGTCACTCGATATGTCGACTCCGAGGATTGCGATACTGGCTGAGGCAAGAAGGGGAGTGCCTTGAAACTGAGGAGACACAACAAAGGGGTTCTTTTTAGCGGTAAACGTGCAAACTAGTGTCTTCTGAGGATTAAACTGGACTAGATTTAGTCGCCCGCAATCCGAGACTTTGTTCAGCAAAGACTCGACTTCAGACACAAGTTTGTTCCGGTACTCGGCGACATATTCCCGAGAAATATTGGCACGGCCGGTGTATAGAGCATCACCAGTGCTGTCATACGCATAGCAATGAATGTTACTAGTTAGCAACATATCATTGATATGCAGAAAAAACAGCGTTGGTGATAGCACACAGCCTTGTGGAACACTAGCGTTAATAGGCTTGTAGTCGGAGCATGCACCGTCTATAACAACCTTGATGCTCCGATCTACAAGGAAGCTGGTGATCGAATTGCACAATTTCTCGGGAAGCCCATAGGAAGGGAGCTTCGAAAGAAGCGCTTTGTGCCAAACTCGATCGAAGGCCTTCGCAATGTACAAACTAACGGCCAACGCTTTTCCCTTAGACTCTACTGCCTCCGCCCATCTATGAGTCAAATTATTTTATTTATTATGATTTAACGCGAGGTGGCGGTTATGCTTTCGTGAATTGCTTTTCCATCACTTGGGTCCATAACAGTTACACAGCGGAGCATCGTAATTTGGAAAACTGTCTCACCGTAACTGGTCTTTGAACGTACCTGGCTACTGTTCAAACCCATTACCAAGCGAATAAATTCACCAAACATCATGCAAGTACAAGACAAAAGTCATTTACGAGTAGTATGTATCGGAAATGTATTTTGTTGCACTTCTGATGACAGAAATACATCAGGAGGATGGAGGAGGAGATAATTAACTTATTGGTAACTTAAAAATAATAATAAGGTGAGACTGGATGTTCAACTAGTTCTCTTGCTTACGCAATTAATCTTCATCAGCAAGAAAATTGCTAACTGTACTATACATTACGTACATGTAGGATATATATATCGTGATATATCTCCGTCATAATCAAACAGTGGTATAACGTAATATTTTTTACGCGGACAATTGTTTTATGATGTATTTTTTTCGTTTTTATACAGTACGAAGGGATATCTTTTTTACCGAGGGCACAAGAAGATAGTTTTCTGGAAGAGCTTTATTGGATTGCGAAGACCACAGTAAGATTTTATTTTATAATTTTTTTATTGCGCGTCACAACTTTACACTTTTTGTGGCTTTCTGTATAATGTTTGGTCATCATTGATACGACTTGACACATATAAATAGATTAAGCGCATTCGATTATTTTCATCGCGTGGAAAAATAGTTTTAACACTTTGAAACTGTATGGGCTTAAGCTTGTATGGGCGTACATATAATGTGACGAGCTTTAGTATGTGTACAGGCGTGTATTTCAAGCGTGCTCTAAATTTCTAATCTTACGATCAAATATCCACCACTTCGCGCTTAGCCGTGTCCCTTCCCTTACAACGACTACATACTTTCCCCCACTCTCCACGAATTTTGATACACAATCCACCAAGGCCTTTTGTCCATAGTATGGACATGCCCTTAGGTGACTACTCAGAGAAATCGAACGAATAATTGAATCGTGTGCCGCACAAACTTTTAGATATTATTCGTCCGGTTCTAGCACTGATTCTATTACACAAGTAGGTACGCTGGACTGGCTATACACCGAGACATAATGAGGCGATTTATATTTCGCCATTTAGGCGCTGATAGCAGAAGTATATATATATATTAGTATATTTTGTAAAGAATTACTATTAATTATTAATTTTGTCCTATTTCAACAATATAATACAGGGTATTTTTGGAACGCTCCTGAAAACTAAGACAGACGACAGTACCAAGTATACCTTTGATCATGGGTCACAAATAAATTCGATCCCGATGAAAAAAAAAACATCTTTTTACAACGTTTTATTAGGTTTATTCACACGCCATCATGTTAGTACTGCTAAATGAAACGATAATTTCATAAAAAAAAATCATGAAAAAAAACTGAAACATAAAACCAGCAGTGGAATTACTGAATTCATATCAGCTGATTAAAGGTCAATGTACGCGCGAACGCTGAAAAAAGAACGCGGGCCTTGAACCTGGGCACTGAGCGATTTATGAGTGAGTGGTACGAAGGGGGCGCGACGGGGGAACAATCCGCCAGTATTACTGTGGCCGCATGCTATTGGTTCCCGCGCTTTGTTCGCTCCCAAAATACAGTCGCATACACAGCTTACTTAGCGACTCGCGGCGATGGTTTTAAAAAGGAAGGAAAGAAAGATTATTTATATCTATTGTTTTATGACTGAACTAGTAAACGAAAAGGTAAATATGATAGGAGAAGGTGAATGGAGAAAATTGTGCAGTAAAGTTAAAAGTGTTGAGGAAGAATACCAAAAAATTACCATGTGATCGACCTGATGACGGAAGCTCAAGCGAAGATGAAAGTGATGATGAAGTAGCATCCAGTAACACCAACACACCATCAACATCTGACTTCCATGTGACCCAAGACGACATAGTGGACGGCGTGTCACCCTTAGCTTAAGTTTTCTTATTACAAACTACTTTATATTTTACGATAGAAGTAACAAATAATGCTGAAGTAAACATTATCCATTTTTAATTCCAACCTCTTCCGAAGTTCTAAGTAGCTAGTAAAACACCTATTATGATTCTACAATAAAACAATTAATTACTATAATATTATAAAACGCCCGCCTGTAATAGCCCGATACCATGTAGTACTTTAGAACGCGACTGTACCCACACTCCCTCCATTGTCGACCTGTATCTAGCTCGGTGCGAAACAATGCTGCCGTCATAAGAAAAAGGGCGAATCTAACAATTTTTGAATAAATGAGTTAAATATACCATTCGACTCATGATAAAAAGGCGCATCTACTAAATTTTTTTAATATTCAAAAATATCAATAATTAAGAAAATATCGTAAGAATTTTAGACGTAACTATTGATCACAGATGACATTTTTTTAGTAGAAAAGACATACAAATTCAACATAAAAGAAAAGACTTATTTAACCAGTTGCTACGTCATCTTTAACAATATTTGCATCGATTACTTAAATTTCGATTATTCTTGCCTTATTATTCTATATCTTATTATTAAGAGCTTATATCTTATTATTAAGAGCTGGTGTTTCACATGTGGTCCCATATAAATTTGATCGAGGTCAGACTAATAGTTTTTGAGTTATCCTTAATTATTTATATTGAAGTCGGTTGTACAAAATTTTTAATTTTTAATTATTATCGTAGTAAGTCTTGTATGATATCCCCTTTAAAATCATTACTCAAGAGTTGCGGGTTGTTATTTTTTGTGTCTCACTACCAATGCTTTTCTAATATTTACTAAGAAAAAATTAGTAAATTACTATTAGCGTCCTTTCAACTTCAAATGACCTTTCCAAAATATGTAAAAATGTGAAATGAATGGCAGTTTTTTTAATTTATTAGGTTGGAAAGACGCAAATGGTTATATGCGTCTCTCCTTCGATGTTTTTGTGTTGCCAGGTGTATTTTTTAAGCTAAGATGAAAAGGAAAATTCGTTTTATTTAAATAAATAAACAAATTATCAAAAAAATAAGTTCGTCCTTAAAATCTTCATGTCTCTTCTTGTCACGTATACATTTCAATTTTCATATAGATACCTTTTAATATACTTTATACACAGACTCTGAAAGAAAAATTCATCTATTTATTTTTTATTTCCATTTTACGTTTTTGTTAGTTGTACTTCTTTATTATGACGGCAGAATAACTAACCCGGCCGGCTGGTGTGGCCTCACGCTGTGACGCAGTAGGTTTCAGTCTTGGCGGGGTTCGTTCATTTTAGTTTTTGAGACAGTTCCGTGTTGATTTTGTACACGCGTGCGCGAGCGACAGTTCAATCGTTTTGTTTATTAAATTGTTATTACTTGTGATTACGTGTTGGTATTATTCTTGTTGTTACGTTTTTTGATTCTTTTTTGTTTTAATAATGCCTAACGCGTACGTTTATAGTGCTCGTGAATACGGCAACATGTTAGGTATCCGAACCTAGGTACATGAAGTATCGCTAAATAAATAGTTACGACGTCGCGATGAAACAAGTGTGTCATACTGTGCAGTGCACAAAGTGTTGAAGCGTAACCAAATGCACCAATACAAATTGCACAAAGTGCAAGCTTTAGTTCCCGGCGATCACGACCGCCGACGAGTTTTCTGCCGTTGGTTATTAGACCAGCAACAACGTGTGCCTGGTTCCATTGAGCACATTATCTGGACGGATGAGTCGACATTTACAAGAAACGGCCTGTGGAACCGAAGAAATACACACGTGTATTCAGAGGTTAACCCGCACGCTGTTCGACAAACCGGGCACCAAACCCGATGGTCGGTTAACGTATATTTAAGGATCGCATACTGGTACCAGTGTTTCTGCCACAGCGACTGAACGGACAGCGATACCTTAACTTTATAAATGAACAGTTGGTTGACATTTTAGACGACCTATCGTTGGCTGAATATCGCCGCACATGGTTCAAGCATGATGGTGCACCTCCACATGTCGTGAGGTTTGTCCGTGAGCGCCTCACCGAATTATTTGATGATCGCTGGATTTGGCGAACTAGGACCACACGCTTGGCCACCTCGCTCACCAGATCTGACCCCGTTAGATTTCTTTCTGTGGGGTATGTGAAAGAAAGGGTTTTTAATCATGAGTGTGATAGTGCTGATGAAATACACCAAAGGATCGTGGATGCTTTCGAGAAACTACGTACGGACTGTCTCGAAGACCACACGATAATGCCTCGCCTGCACCCAAATCTACCTTTAAATGAATGGAGCACAATTTGAACCGCATCTTATAAGACCACGGAGGATTTAGAGTGGTAAGCTGTTTCATAACTAATTTTTTTAAATAACTTAGTACTGAAGTAATCTGAGAAGGTACATAACTGAATACATGAGAATAATAAACATACCTACACGATGAATAAAAACGTATGATTCTAATCTTGGTTACATTTCATTTAAGAATTTTTTCATTAGCGGGAAATCGAACCAGTTATTTGGGTTATTTAACCTGTAAATTCGGATTAAAGTGGCTACGTGGAGACAAGCACATTGGCAAAATAGTAGGTTAAGTAGATAAGTTAGGTATTTAGACAAGTGTTGTAAATTATTGTGGTATAGCCCGCTAGTTGCGGGCCGCGCGAATTTGCGTTCGCGCGTACATTGACCTCTAGTCAGGTGATATCAATTCAATAATTCCACTGCTGGTTTTATGTTTCAGTATTTTCATGATTTTTTTTATGAAATTATCGTTTCATTTAGCTGTACTAACATGACAGAGAATGAATAAAGCTAATAAAACGTTGTGAAAAGATGATTTTTCTTTAATCAGGATCGATTTTATATTCCACCCATCATCAAAGGTGTACTTGGTACTATCGTCTGTCTTAGTTTTCGGGAGCGTTCCAAAAATACCTTGTATATAGGTACAATTAGAATTTTACAAATTTTAAATTACATTAAATAATACCATACCACAAATCATTGACGGCACAATTTTAGTATAGAGTCCGTTGAAAACATGTAAATTAATAAATATTTGATAATTATCTGATTTCAGCGACTTCCATAGTTGTATGCAGATATAGGTAGAAAAAATGGATGCAGATGGTTCATTACCGTGCTTTGTAGCATTCCTTGGGGCAGGCCTATGTTCAGCAGTGAATTTGTGAAGGGCTGTAATGATAATGATGATAATGATAGTGTTGCGCGCCACTATTAATGTCTTGTACATGGCATTACTAGTTACCACCAGCGCCCTCTAGTGTCGAGTAGCAGAACTAGGAGAGTTAAGATCCTTCTAGAAAGAACAATGCCCATTTTTCACCTGACAATGTATAGAAATGAAATAAATCTTCAAATTCAGCTAATTGAATTGTAAATTAATTACGCTTATCACTATGTTAAAAGAAACGCAGGAAAAAAATATTTTTACATATTTCTATAAGTTTATTCTACGTCAAGGGTAAACGTATTATATGTTTTGAACGCATCTCAACTACCCTTTTTCTAGGACGTTCCATTTTATACACTGCTACTTTATTTTATTTAACTCTTCTTCTGAGTTTTATACATTATTTTATGTTTCATTTAATCAGTAAATATTTATTTATTTGTATTTGTATAGTACATATTAATATAAAATTATATAATAATAAAATAAATTAATCATTCAGTATGTCATCGAGTGCGGACGAATGAAACGGATTTTTTTTGACATTTGACAGTTCTGCAATTGGCATCGGCGCAGTTCTTCGTTGTTGCATTTGCGTCTCGTTGTGAACTGTGCCATTTTGTTTGTGTTACTTCTTTTTACAACCCTATATGGTATCAAGAAAATATTTCTGCTCCAGCAGAATTTCTGGGTGACGTGGTGGTGAGAGATTTAAGTGAAAATGATGATAATTAATAAACCATGCCACTTTAACATAGTGTTTTATTTGTTTATCCCATTTTGTTCATCAGTAAGTATATACCATAGGCCAACGAAATCTGTTTGGTTGATAAGTGATCATTTTGACAATAGAAGATGAACTAAATATAATTAGTAAGTATTTATGTGTGCTGAAGAAATAGCAGATAGAGCTAGACACTCAATTTATGGTGACAATCATCGAGAGTAAGTGGTGACTTAGGGGCAGTTGGTTTCAAAAAATTCACAAAGTAAAAAAGACGTAGACTTAGACCATAAATAGAAAAGTATTGCTATCTTAACTTCGAGCGTTAATAATAAGTTATAGCACATTTATTTCTTTATTACCTATTTGGTTACGGCAAATCCTAACCTAAAAAGTGACATTAGTATATTTTGGAATTCGTAGCGTTTAAATCGTAAAAATAACTATATGACATTATTTTCTGAGCTTACATGTAGTTTTTCTACTATACTTTATAATTATACATCAACTTTCACTATCAGGTTTTTAAATGTATGGAAAGTGGGCATGATTCTTTCGGGACCGATATATACTCGAACATTCTAGATGTCGCTACAGTAGAAGATTCTGGTAACTATCTGAGGCCCTATATAAGGCCGGTATAGATCACGACCGAGGCAGTATTGAATTGGCGATATAAGCGAATACTTCAAAGTGATATAACTGCGAACTAACGTAATCAGAGCCGTGGTAGCTCAGATGGTTAGCACTCGCTGTAAGCTTCACAGTACTCGAGCACCCCGGGTTCGATCCCCTCCGGCACCAATGAAATTGTTAATTGCAATTTTAAGTGCTGATTTACCACGTGCTCGGCGGTGAAGGAAAACATCGTGAGGAAACCTGCATGTCTGAGAAATAAGAAAAAAAATATATTTCGAAGACATGTGAAGTTCGCCCACACGCATTGGGGCAGCGCGGCGAACATTTCCTTGCCCTAAAACCCTCTCAGAAATGAGAGGAGGCCTGTGCCCAGCAGTGGGACTTAAATAGGCTGCAACAACTTTACTAACGTAATCAGTAGTATAATTGTGTTTTATTATTAGCGTGTTTTAAGTTGTAATTAGTGTTAAGTTGCAGTGTGTTTGGTAATTCAATCGGCAGTTTTTAATTGTCTCGAACCCCAAGCTCGTAACAATTGGTGTCAGAAGTGGGATCAAATCATGCCGATTTTACCAAAAGACGACATGGAGGGTATCCGTACCCGAAGCCAACACCACCTGGAGACGGACCAGAGACGATTTGGTAATGCAACACCGCAAACGTCGGAGGGCCAGCTGCCGACCACGGAGGCCGGCCCGTCAGCAGCTCCTCACTTAGGTGCTCTGATGATAATGCTGCAGGAGCAAGCTCACCGATAGGAGGAACAGGCCCGTCGGTTGGAAGAGCAGCTGCAGCGCGGACAGGAGGAACAGGTCCGTCGGTTGGAAAAGCAGCTGCAGCGCGGACAGGAGGAACAGGCCCGTTTCTTGGAAGAGCAGCTCAAACGAGATAAGGAAGAGCTGATGCTCCTCATGAAGGAGCTTTACGCTACCTTCGGGAAAGAGATAAAGGAGGTGAAGAATAGGGTTGCTCAAAATGACAACTGCCTGTCGGAAGCTGAAACCCGAATCGACCAAGTGTACAATCGGGTTGACAACGTGATGTCTGACGTGAAGAAAACGCTGGACGACCTCAAACATGGAGATGGAATTACAGCTCCCGTGGTAGCTACAACACCTTTCCTAGGTAGATTATTCAAAGTGCCGCCGTTCGACGGGACTTCTTCCTGGTCGGCCTACAAAATCCAGTTCGAGGCTGTTATGAAGGCGAACGGCTGGAATAAAAGTCAGGCCATGACTGCACTCACAATAGGCCTACGCGACCAGGCCTTAACTGTTCTAGAAGCTCCCGGTAAGGAAGTGACTTACGAGCAGCTCCTTGAGGCATTGGAGACGAGATATGGCGACTCACCTGGAACACGTCTTTCGTGCGAAGCTCAAAGATCGCGTGCAACGCAGTAACGAAAACTTGCAGCAGTGGGCCCTTGAGGTGGAGAAGCTGGTTCGAAAAGCATACCAGTCTGTACCTGCGGTCATTGTAGGAAACATCATCGACGGCATCCGCGACCTTGAAGTCAGAGCTGCTGTGAGGCTCGGGCACCACGAGACGCTTAAGGACGCGTTGGCCCATGCACTGGAGGTGGAAGCCGTGCGGCATGATCATCGTTCCTATTGCGTCAGGGAGGTTGCAGCGGCTACAGTTCGCGACCGCAATAAAGGATACAGCCCTAGGTGCTATGGCTGTGGGAAAAGGGGCCACCTTTGATCCAGCTGCCCTAAACAAACTGTAGAAAGGGAAGGTGATCGATCTCGAGAGGGTAGTGTGGCTAGCAGCGCCGCCCAACAGCAGCAGGGAAACTGACGGGTGCTGACTGATGTTAGAAGAGGTACTCCTAAGATTGTCCATGTGGATCGACTGGCGCGTTATTATGGGGCCAATAATGCTCGGGACGAGCATATCTTAGGAGGGGGCAGTGTTATGCGCCACTATTAATGTCTTGTACATGGCAACACTAGTTACCACCAGCGCCCTCTACTGTCGAGTAGCAGAACTAGGAGAGTCAAGAGGCTTCTAGAAATTTCGGGACCGATATGTACTCGAACATTCTAGATGTCGCTACAGTAGAAGGTTCTGGTAACTATCTGAGACCTTATATAAGGCCGGTATAGACCACGACCGAGGCAGTATTGAATTGGCGATATAAGCGAATAATTCGAAGTGATATAACTGCGAACTAACGTAATCAGTAGTACAATTGCGTTTTATTATTTGTGTGTTTTTAAGTTGTAATTAGTGTTCCGTAATTAAAGTGTCAATTTTGTTAATTCAATCGGAGTAAGCAAGGCAAGCTTGTAACAATAGGTAGAAAAAAACATCGATAAGTATTATCGGCAAGGAACTCGTCAACCCTATTGAATTATATTGTTTATCAAAAATAGATAATTCAAAGCCAGCATTGTTAGCCATTACATTTTATAAGATGTGACATATATTTTTAAGACGTTTTGAGCAAAACAACGGCCATATGCAAATTATGTCAAATTTAGTTCCCGGTACGCTCGATGACGGCGCTTCAAATCGGCACAAACGTTTTGTAACGTGGCATATGCCAGTCCAGCGTGCAATTTGGAGGTTAGTGGGTTTCAGACATTTGAAAATGTTAAAAAACCATTGCTCGAAAATGTTCTCGACGCGCCGTTCCATTTTTTAATGTAGGTAATACGATATTTCAATTTAGCTCCTCAAAAATTTGACGACAAATTTGAAATTGGAACGTTGGTATTTTTACATACTTTACTAATTATTAGTAGGTATGTATTTTCAAAATAAATTATAACCACACACTAATAAGAAGTGCTAGATTATAATAGACTGACTTCTCATAAAAAACAATCGCAAAACTTTCTTTGTTGTCTGACGTATATTTGATACCTATTATACAACACAGGCAATATTTAAAAAAGTTTTAAAAAGGCACATCAATAGTCGCTTTGTTTGTATTATAAACAGATATCAGTATCTACATCTTTTTACCCTCTATAAAGTGTTAGTCCGGTCTATCATGTTACTCCATGGTTCTTTCACATATAGGCTGGTGTTGCAAAATGCCAACTAGCAGCGTTGAACTCGTTTGAGACGCTTAATATCCGCCTTTACACGACGCGTTTTTTCATTCGTGATCGATGTGTGCGCGATTGAACGCAGGAAAGCTTGCACGCGCAATCGTGTGTAATTGTTTTTATCCATTTTATGTGCGTTGACTCTTTCGCGCACTATTTTCCTATATTTTTATTCAGAGAGGAAACAGCGCGCTTTATAACAGCGCGCTTTATTCTTGAGTTTTGTTAAACGCGCGTTCTGAAAACTAGCGCTCTAAAGAAATGGACAAAAGGTTTAGAAGGAATATTACACAAGCAGTTATGTTTGCTGGTCTAAGACTATATATATGTATATTTCTTAATTTATTTTTATATATTCTTAAAGTCAAACATAAGATGGCATGTATGAGACTTTTATATTGCCAGAAAAACTCTGTAATATACTTGCTACATAATATAATATCCGCCATTTTACGACGGCAATCGTTTTCACAAAACCGTGTGTGTAAATTATGTTTGAAACGCACAGACCACAGAATACCTTTATATATACTGAAAGCACAGACTTGTACGCATGGCCGAGGTATTTTTTTTTATAGAATAGGGGGCAAACGAGCATGCGGCTCACCTGATGGTAAGTGACTACCGCCGCCCATGAACAACCGCAACACCAGGGGAATTGCAGATGCGTTGCCGACCTTTTAGAAAGGTGTAAGCTCTTTTCTTGAAGGTTCCTAAGTCGTATCGGTCCGGAAAATTCGCTGGTGGTAATTGATTCCACAAGGAAGTCGTGCGAGGGAGAAAACTTCTTCTAAATCGCACAGTCGTGGACCGCCAATCATCCAGATGGTATGGATGGTAACGCGAGTTTTGTCGCGATGTGCGATGGTGAAATTGAGCGGCTGGAATTAGTCCGAACAATTCCTCAGAGTACTCCCCGTGATAAATGCGATAAAATACGCAAAGAGATGCAACATCTCTACGCAGTGCCAGTGTATCGAGCCGATCAGAAATAACTCGGTCGTCGACGATTCGAACCGCTCTGCGCTGGATGCGGTCAAGTGGAAGGAGCTGGCACTGGGTTGCCCCGGCCCAGAGATGAGAACAGTATTCCATGTGGGGCCGAACTTGCGCTTTGTAAAGTTGCAAGCGATGTGCCGGCATGAAATACTGTCTCGCTCTGCTGAGCACGCCAAGCTTTTTAGAGGCCAATTTGGCCTTACCTTCCAAGTGACCACGAAACTGCACACTATTCGATATGTCGACGCCAAGGATTCCGATACTGGCTGAGGCAGTAAGGGGAGTGCCTTGAAACTGAGGAGATACGACAAAGGGGTTCTTTTTAGCGGTAAACGCGCAAACTTGTGTCTTCTGGGGATTGAACTGGACTAGATTTAGTCGCCCCCAATCCGAGACTTTGTTAAGCAAAGACTCGACTTCAGACACAAGTTTGTCCCGGTACTCGGCGACGTTTTCCCGAGAAATATTGGCACGGCCGGTATATAAGGCATCACCAGTGCTGACGTCCGCATAGCAATGAATGCTGCCAGTTAGCAACATATCATTGATATGCAGGAGAAACAGCGTTGGTGATAGCACGCAGCCTTGTGGAACACCAGCGTTGATAGGCTTGAAATCAGAGCATTCACCGTCTACTACGACCTTGATGCTCCGATCAGCAAGGAAACTGGTGATCCATTTGCACAATTTCTCGGGAAGCCCATAGGAAGGAAGCTTCGAAAGAAGCGCTTTGTGCCAGACCCGATCAAAGGCCTTCGCTACGTCCAAACTAACGGCTAATGCCTCCCCCTTGGACTCTACTGCCTCCGCCCATCTATGAGTTAAGTATACTAGAAGATCACCAGCTGATCGACCCCGACGAAAACCGTACTGGCGGTCACTAATCAGCTGGTGATCCTCAAGGTACCTCATGAGCTGGCAGTTTATAATGGCTTCCATTATTTTGGAGAACAAGGAGGTGATGGCGATAGGCCTGTAGTTGGACGGGTCTGAGCGGTCGCCTTTTTTAGGGATCGGGTGCACCAAAGCTGTCTTCCATGAGTTCGGGACTACGCCTTGGGAGTAGGAGTACCGGAAAAGACGCGTTAAAACCGGTGCCAACTCCGGAGCACACGTCTTCAGCACAATGGGAGGGACTCCATCGGGCCCACTCGACTTGTTGACGTCCAGGGAGAAGAGTGCTTTGCGGACCGAGCGCTGTGTAAATCGCACATCCGGCATGGAGCACTCACATCGCGGGATGGTCGGCGGTGTGTTCCCCCTGTCATCTAGAATCGAGTTGGACGCAAAAAGAGAGCTCAACAGATCGGCTTTCTCCTTTGCGGCATGGGCCAGTGAGTCGTCCTCTCTGTGCAGAGATGGAAGAGATGGCTGACAGAAGTTCCCTTGGACAGCCTTGGCGAGAGACCAGAATGCACGGGTTCCCGAAGGAAGGCGAACTAGCTTCTCGCCAATTCTGCCGATGTGCTCAGACCTTGCCTTGGCAATGACGCTTTTGAAGGACCTGGAGGCGGAATTATACTTCTTTTTTAATGCGCTGGTGTTTACATCCCGAGACGTTGATGCGTCAGCCCAGGCCTGGTAGCACTCCTGCTTATAGCGTGATGCTATTTTACAGGAGCGACCAAACCATGGCTGGGATCTGCCTCCGATGGGCACCACAGAGGATGGAATAAAAAGTTCCATACCCTGAAGTACCACATCAGCAACAGAATCGGCAACAACGCTGGGATCTTCCGGCGAGAAGCAAACCCGCCCCCAAGGGTAGGATGCAAAAAAAGACCGCATCCCGTCCCAATCAGCTGACCTATAGTGCCAAACACGGCGGCAAGCTGTAGATCGCAACTGCGATTGGAGCGTGAGTGGCACCGTACTCCGGATGAGACAATGGTCCGAAGAGCCCAGAGGGGCATCGACGGAGACCTGATATTCGTCCGGATGAGAGGTCAGCAGAAGGTCCAACAGGGAAGGTACATGGTCTTCCACATCTGGGATCCGCGTAGGCGAAGTAACCAGTTGTGTTAGACCATATGCCAAAGCAAAGTCATAGACAGATCTACCCGCATGATCGGTTAAACGAGAACCAAGCCATTCAGCGTGGTGGGCGTTGAAATCACCGAGTATCACGATCTCTGCGGATGGGACCTGTTGTAGCACGGAGTCTGCAGCCATTTGGACGTGGTCTATGAGTCGGTCTGTGTCGGCATTACCGCTATGGGATCTATAGAGGCACCCGTAGACGCGGGGATGGTCGTCGCTGTCTACGCGCAGCCATAGGATGGACAGGTCCGTACCTTCAAGGCTGCCGAGGCGTCGAAAACAGATGTCCTCTCTGACATACACGCAAACTCCAGCCCGGGGCACAAACGAGTGTTCTAATTTGTACCCCGGGTAGGAGAGATACGAAGTATCAGCCGGAGAGGACACCTGTGTCTCGGTAAGAAAGAGCAAGGCCGGCTTAGCTATCTCCAGATGGTAGTGGACGGCGTTAAGGTTTGAATGAAGTCCCCTGATATTGCAGAAATCCACGGTAAGCGTGGCAGGGGTTGCCTTTGCCTTCTTGCTCCGCTTGCCCCGAGCAGGTTTCGTCTTGAGCGGAATTTCGCCCCCCCCAGAATACGCGGGGCAGCCTGAGCACCCACGCCCAGGAGTGGAGTAGTTTGGTCGTGGATGCTCAGCGAGGGATTCTCCAGGGGTGCTGGTACCCTCCTGGGGTAGTCTTTTATTTAATTCCACTACCATGTTGATGGGGGGGGGGGGGGGGAATTGGGCCTCCGGCCACCTGCACTCACCAAGCGCAACGCAGAGGTAAACCTCTACTTCACGCTGGTATTCTGTGAGGTCGTGGTACCACCCCGGTTCGAGCTGGCCCATCCGTGCGACATTTTCAATGAATGAACATTCATAATAAAGTTTATTTTATTTTTTTATAGGATAAGGGTGACAAACGAGCACACAGTCCACCTGATGGTAAGTGGTTGCTGCGGCCCATAGACATCTACATCTATCCTCGTTTGCGAATCAAAATGTAGATGCGTTGTCACCCGTGAGGACTAAGATGGAATGCCTCATTTCCAGTAAGAAGGGCCTCCGGCCACCTGCACTCACCAAGCGAAACGCAGAGGTAAACCTCTACTTCACGCTGGTTTTCTGTGAGGTCGTGGTACCACCCCGGTTCGAGCCGGCCCATCCGTGCGACAGCAAAAGTTGCCGCATGGCTCTACCACTGTTAAAAATATAGGTATGAGGGGATGCGCGAGCGGGCGGGATGCGCTTGCACTCTCGTTCTGATTTTCTATCTTTACATACGCGCTCTCTCCTGCGCGAAAGCCGATTCAGGCGTTAAAGAGCGTATGTGTAAAGGCGGCTATGGTGACCTTGATATAGTTGAAACTAATCTTGTCGGTCTTAAGAACCAATCTTAAGCTTGAGACTGGCTCCTCTACGCCTGCGCGTAGTCTCTAGGTATTTTGTAGGATACATTCCGCTGCGTGCGAAGTAATTACATTATTTTATTATCATCGGACATCATCGGGCAACCAGACGCTACGCATGTTTTCACCCCTTTTTGTTAATATTCCATGTGTTTGAGCTAAACTATTTGCTTTGTTTTTCTTAAAATTTTTGGCGAAAGGGTGACAAACGAGCACACAATCCACCTGATGGTAAGTGGTTGCTGTGACCCATAGACATATACTAGTACATCTATCCTCGATTATGAATCAAAATGCAGATGCGTTATCATTCGTGAGGACTAAGATCAATGCCTCGTTTCCAGTAAAAGGGTCTCCGGTTCTTTACACTAATCATACGAAATACAGCAGCTTTAAGTTGCGCTGGTGTTCTGTGAGAGCGTGGTCCTTCCCCGATCGAGCCAATCCATGGCTCTACCAAGTAAAAATTATTATGCAAATGGCATAAGCGTGAAATAATTTGTCAGGGTCTGTCTTTCTGTAAGATTTCAACGAGGTGACTTCAAGGCTAGCGATATAGAACACTGAATAGGTTTTCGTTGCGCCAGAACATAATTTACCATCTAGGGCTTCATCGCCAATTACCACCGTGATTATAATAAATAAAAAAATGATAGAATTTAATTTTAGTATTTTCTTTTTCTTAGGCGTCAGATTATCAAACTCCATTCGATGAATCCTCAAAAAGGCTACTGAAATCACTACTAGAGAAGAGAAAGAAGCTTAGTCCCTCATATCTAAGAGTAATGGCGCGTTATGTAGGGTTAGGTTTATTGAAACAAGGGACTAATAACAATAAGCAGTACATATCACAACATTTAAATTAAACTGTAGTTTTAAATATTTTTTTTATACCTTATTTATATTAACAATTTATTGTGAAACTCAAACAACATGATTTAAGGTTTAAATTCAGTTTGTTAAAATGAATCTTTTACCCTGTTGATTTATCTTTTTATAATTATTGTATGTATTATCGCATATAAGCAAAATACAATTAAGTACTGTTTAATGGAAAATATGTATACATTGAAACAAAATATGCATTTAATAATTTATTATTAGTGTCTCCGATTGTTTTCAAGATAAGATTAAATATTTCAAGCTGGGTGAACTGCTGTTTTATTAAATAATATAAAGGACCCACTATAAGTACGAATATAGGCCATTTCTCATTAATTCAGCTTAACCACCGCTAGATGCATTAATATTTTTTTAAATAACATGTTTTTCAAAATCAAGTTTAAGGGTACGTTTTAACAAAAGTTGCTATTATTACATGTACAAAAATGTATTTTAAAGTCAAGCATTTTGTAACTAAAAATGAGAGCAGAAATATTGGAGCAATTTCAAGAAAGTGATTGCTAAGACTTGTCTATCTCTAATAACCTCTCATTCCATACACTTGCTGCCATAAAATATACCTACGTGTGACTTTTGTTTAAAGGAAAAAATCATATCAGGCCACCACAGTTCATCGAAAATTTAAGCTTGCTTTAATATTTTTCAACTATTAAAATACGCGCGTGCTTCTGTCACGGCTTGAACCATTTAACCAACGAGATACTTAGACCATTCAAACCAAATGGATTGAATGGTCTAATTGTCACGTTGGTTAAATGGTCTAAGTGTCACGGTGATTAGTGACGAGTAGTTCCCTCTCAATTATTCACTTCAATGAGGGCTAATAACCTTTCGTTCATCAGATGCTAGTAGGGACTGAGGTGAAGTTTATTGTTTCACAATGTTTACCGCATGGGCTGGAGGTAAGTACCAGATTCACAGCAAATGATGTTCGGGGAGTTATAAGTTGCCGAGGTCCACCTGTTCAGAGTTCTTGCCATGTTATGTACATTTTGTATAGGACATGCGTACTTACCAGCAGATGTGATGAGGACTGTGGTGGTATTGTGAAGAATAAAACTGGTGACCTAAGCGAGACGAGCAACTACAGGCCAATCTCTCTAGCCACAGTGCTTGCTAAGGTTCTTGACAGTTTGCTTAATATACAGCTTGGCCGGTATATAGACTGTATATTGAGTCAGCTATCTTGTGTTTAAAGTAAACTGTCAAGTATTACTCCGAAAGCACACCTATTTATGCCTGTTTCCTCGACATTTAGAAGGCGTTCGACCTGTTAGTTATGACATGTTATGGCAAAAATTAAAGAACATCTCAATGCCTCTCAAACTGATAGAAATCTTAAAGTACTTGTAAGGTTTATAATTATTTATATTATTATGATTATATAGAATCCTGTAGATATTAAGAAATATTATTAAATATGAAGTTTATATTGCGAAATATAATGCGAAACCATTAAATATTATTGTTTAATAAGTTGCTCAATTGATTGCTTTTAAAGTCACGTGACTAGCCAAAAGAGGGGATAGCCAGGTGAAACATGTAGAAGTTCCCTATATATAATGTACTCTGTGTGTAGAAGTGAAGGTAGTCAGTCGAGAAGAAGTAGTTGAATAAGACGCATCAATGTAAAATTGGTAGATTAAATCAGAGTGCGAATAAAGCTCGTTATGGTTACACCAGCACCACCCGTAATACAGATAAAGCATCCATCAGCATAAATACATAAACGCTGAGTATGTAGTAATTTAAGTAGACTGTAAGCATAGGATTAAGGATTGTAAAAGACAATGGTCAGAATAAATTCACATCTCTCTCTGTGACAACGTAGTTTTTATTTAGTTTTAAGTCTTAGTTTGTATTTAGTTTTAAAAAAGCTCTCGGAAGCTCCCGCAACTTGACTGGCGCAGCCGGCAGGATCACCGGAAAAGCTGGGCCACCGTTCGTGAATATCGCGTATACAATTTTACTCATTTTCACGCATCGGCGGACGATCCATACAGCGTGGTGATCCAGCGAACCAAAACAAATTCGTCGAGAATAAGGAGCCGTGAAGCTGATGATGGGCACTGCGGGCTGGTGAGTAAAACTCTTCACCTCCTTCATATCCCTTAGTAAACTTGGAATTAGACATTTTCCATTTTGACTGTTATTTGGGTTTCAAATACTAATTTTACGTAAATTTTATAAAGTATTAAGTGCAACAAATAACTATTACTTAAATAAAAATTAAAATAATATTAAGATAAATTAGTTCGATAGTACGTACCGTCGCGCCTGTAACAGACGTTGTACATAGGCCCGCGCCCCGCGCCCCGTCGGTCCGCTCAGTTCGTTCAGCCCGGTCGACAGCTAGCGCGATAGCTAAGTTAAAACAAATCGAATATAACGCCGCGGAATAACAAGCTGCAATTAGGAGGAAGCAATTGCAACTCGAAGAAGATCTTATTAAGAAGAAGTACGCTAGGGACGTCGCGCAACTGCAGGAAGAAACAGATAGGGAAAGTATTAACGAAGACGAGTTAGTTGAAAATAGGGTACGCGTTGATAGATGGTTAGAGAACGTAGAGACTGTGCGGGGGGAGTCGCCTAACCGCCCGTATCAGCCCGCGCCCCGCATCGAGATAGAGCAGGCCCTACCGAATAGGGAAACCGGTTACGACCACGCTGAAGATGCCCAGGGGAGGACGGTAGCGAATGAGGTTCAACCACGTCGCGTAGAAACGATACAGAGGGATAGTGGAGTCGCCGTAGAAATGAACCAGGTGGATCGTCGTGTACGGGTTACGTCGCCGTCGCGCGTCCAACGCCGCACTCGCCTACACATAGATCGCCACATCGCCACGCGGATCGTAGATCACCGTCGCCGTATAGGGATGTAAGTGTACATAGATCGCCATCGCCACATCGCCACGCGGATCGTAGATTATCGTCGCCGTGTCATAGGGATGTAGGTGTACATAGGACGCCAGCGCCACAGCGTAGGCTAGAGGGAGATAGGGATAGAGATATGTCGCTTACTCCGCGAGGGAAAGAGAGGGGTATAGAGCGACTAGCGGAAGCTCTAGAGAATATGATTAGAGTCAGGCCCGCCGCCGCGAAGCAGACGCAGGACTTGCCTATTTTTAACGGTTCGGCCGCGGAATGGTTAGCCTTCAAAGCCGCGATGAAAGAATCCACGCGTTTATATGGATTCACAAATACGGAAAATATGGCAAGGTTAAGAAACTGTCTACGTGGTGAGGCTAGGGAGGTAGTATCGGCACTGCTGTTTACCGCGAAGGATCCAGCAGATATTATGCGAACATTGGAGCAGTGTTTCGGTCGCCCGGAAGTAATTATCGATCGAGCGTTAGAGGAACTGAAACGCCTTCCGCGCCCGGGTCAAACCGCTCAGTAATTGAATTCGTTCGCGATTAAGTTACAAAATATAGTGTGTATTTTGCAGAACGTCGACGGCAAAGCATATTTGCAAAATCCAATGCTGACTAGGGAAGTCACTAGTAAACTTAGCCCTCACTTACGGTCACGTTGGTGCGATTATGCGGAGCACTACGGAAGTGCAGACGAACCGGATATCGTCACACTATCTCGGTTCATGATGCGAGAGGCTGGCCGTGCGTTAAGTCATGCCTATACGTCCGTAGCGCCGACTAAGGAATCGCCCGTAAGACGAGAGGCGCCGCCGTCGAAAAGGATAGTGACACGCCGCGTAGAGAATAGGGCCCGCGACGTAAAGACGTTCACCGCCCAGGAGGACACCGGTAGTGCCTCATGTATGTGTTGCGGGGGTGAACACGTAATCGCCAAATGTAGGAAGTTCGCGCAAATGGGTGTGGACGACCGGTGGAATTGGGTAAAGGAAGATGGGGTGTGTTTTCTGTGTTTAAATAGTAAACACCGACGATTTAGATGTAAAGCCAAGAAATGCGGCGTCCACGGCTGCAACGCCCCCCACCATGCCCTCCTTCACACCCGCAAGACCCGCGCACCTGAGACATCGGCAAAACCGGATGAGACCGTGCTCGTCGCGTCTAACGTTGGTAGTAATGCGTCCGTATTGTTGAAAGTGTGTCCCATTACGTTACGCGGACCGCGTGGTACGGAAATAGATACGTATGTGTTGCTTGACGAAGGCTCGACTATTTCGTTAATCGACGACGACTTAGCGCGCGAGTTAAGATCGGAAGGACCGGTAAAGCCGCTGAATATTAGAGGCGTAAATAATAGTCAGCGCGAGGCTGATAGCAGGCTAGTTAACATAGGCATACGTGGCAAGACGCGCAGTGAGGTGTATAAAATAAATGCGCGGACAATAGCAAATTTAAAGATAGGTTCGCAATCCGTAAGTAAGGAGTGTTTACGTTTAAAACACTTACGCGACCTACCGAGTTCGGTTTGTTACGACGACGCAAAACCGAGATTATTATTAGGCGCCGACAACTGGCATTTAATAATCACGCGTAATTTAAGGATAGGACGTCGAAGGCAGCCTATAGCTGCACGTACGTTATTAGGGTGGGTAATACAGGGAACCGTGCCGCGATTCACGTGTAGGGAAGACGGTGAGACCGTATTACAAGCTCGGGACAATATAAGGTGATAGATTCCTACAAACAGAAATTATAAAAAAAATCTATTTGTTAAACCTCCGGTTGAGAAGAAGGCAAAGTGAGCGCAAATAATACAATTAATGATTCATTACTTTTAATTTCTAATAACAAACTATGATATCTTATTTTAGATTAGTAGAAACGTGTACAACTGAAGAATTTACTTATATATCTAGCTTTGATGTTAATACCAACGCACAAAGTATTTTCTCACAACCATCAAGTTTTGATCGTATAACAGTAATAAGCAAGAAAGATAATTCAAACGAAAGAATGAAATGTACCGAAAGTAACGTTTTGGAACCACGGTTTCTCACAAAAGAAGAAAACACAATAGATAAAAACACCAAAAATAAAGCAAATAAAATGTTTAGAAATGTTATCAAATATACAGATACTAAAAAAATTGATGATATAGGTAAAGAAGCTAAGTATTTACTTGAAAATAGTGTACGTTATCCTTTACATAAAGCAAATAATTCTATAGATTATTTACATAATGAGTTTAATAGATCGGATACGATTAATTTCAATGATTATGTAAGTTTGATAAATACACTTAATAACAACGTGAAAAATTACGGTGGCAAAAAATTAATAACAAGTTTGAACAATATATCCAAAGAAATGGTTCAAACTCATACGTCTAGTGATCGATTTTCTAGGACTTCAGAGAGATCTAGTACAGCTGGCTGCATGATTAGTTTCAATGATTACGTTAGTTTGATAAATACGCTTAATAACAACGTGAAAAACTACGGTGGCAAAAAATTAATAACAAGTTTGAACAATATATCCAAAGATTTGGTTCAAATTCATACTTCTAGTGATAGATTTTCTAGAACTTCAGAGAGATCTAGCAAAGCTGGCTGCATACATAACAACAATGGAATTTATTTTAAGAATAGCGAAATAATTAAAATTCCTTTATCTGCTAAACCTTGTTTATTATCAAAGGTTGCTTCGTCTAAAGATAATGGTGATTTTACTAAAAAAATCCCAATCGTGAGAGAATGGACACCAGATTCAAAAGAGAGCGACTTCTTTAGGAACCAATTCAATATTAATGTACCCACTATTAAAAGTAAGTGCCATATTGATTATAAAACTGTTAATTCTGATAAATTTTCAAATGAAATCAACTGTCCAAGATCAGTCCAAAATTCAAATACAAATGATAATGTAAGTGCAGCTTATCCTCAAATACGAAAAGTAGCGAAACAGTTGAAAAATGAAACGATAGACATCATTAATAAGAAAACTCCAAAGAAATCGATTATAAAGGATCCTATCGATTGCTTAAACGAAAATTATACAAATAAAGGAATTGAAACACCATTAAATATTTCGAAAAGGAATGCAGATATATGCCATTACAAGAAATCACTTTCATTCAACAGACCCCAATTATCATTGAAATATCCATGGTCAAAAGTGAAATGCGTTAGTGATTTTATTGAAAATGTATTAAAGAAAATTATGAGAGGAACATACTATACTTATAATCCTGAAGCGGTGAACCAAAATTTCGTTTCTGGTAAGTTTAAGAAATTATTCTGAAGTTAGACGATCAAGTCAAGGGAGTAATTAAAGTTATTAAATGACGTAATTGATTTAGTGCTAAACTTAAAACACTTATTTTTAGATGCTGGTGTCTCAATGAAAACTGATCCTAATAGTAAATTAGATGGCAAAGGCATTGCTAAAAAATCTATGGAATTAGTTTCAAAAAATGTAGAAGAGAACTACAAATGTTTTAATATCATACCAGGTTTCGGCGAACTTCAAGTCACTACAGCGTCAAAACTTGAAGTCAAAATGCTAACTCGTACCGCAATATCTATATACCATTCTTTAACAAATGTGGTTATACAATTTGATATAACTGTGCCTGAAGTGTCAGATTCTATACAATCCGCATCACTTACTCCATCGATTTTGCCAATAATGGCGACAGACGGAAAGGAGAATAAGACTACGTTGTACAAGTATAAAACAAGACTTATTAATAGTGTATTACCTGCAGAATTATGCAGTATATTACCCAAGTTGATGCCTCTAATGACAAAGGATTTGGAAAAAATGGCGCATGAATCGACCCGTTGTGCTACAGATTTCTCTTTAGTATCGGTATTTAATATGAAAGAAATTGACAAAGCGGAACCTATTAAGAATTCATTATTTGAAACGAAAATATTTAAAGAAGGAATATATTCAAAAATATCTACTAAAATTATGCTAAAACCTAATCACAGAAATTTATTTAATCTTGATTTATGCAAAAAAGATAATTTATTTTCACTTAACATAAAAATCAAAGACTTACTATCTTTAACCACTCCTTTGTATATTTTCTTAAATACGAAAAGTAAAGAATATAACGTTCCTAATGAAACCGAAAATGTTTGTTGTAACAAGGAATTAGCCAACAATTGCAAGGCTTTGCAGTTATATGTACCGCCTAATAAGGGATCTAAAATTACATATTATTCTACTTTAAAATTAACGAATGAGGGCGTAAATGATTTACAGAAATATATTAATGGGTTTTTTAATTTTACGTCAGCCCCAAATCAATATGATTGTAAAAAGGAAATTGTAACTGCGAAGAACTGGCTTGTTTATTCCATTTATGAAGATTTTAGGCAATCGGTTCATGGAACAAATTGCGTTATTCAATATACGTTTAATTCACCTTTAAAGTTGAATATGTACGCAGAAAGTTGCAACGGAATTCATATAATACCATCCCAAAATGAAAAAATGAAAAAAAATATCAAGAAAATTTCTAACAAGTCTTACAAGAAGTGTAGTTCTATGACAAACATGTCTAAGGAAGTTTATAGCACTTCTATGGATAAAATAACGAATTTGGATGAATTCTTTCTTACTTTCGGATGCTGCAAGTCATTGTCCGGTGTATTAGATGGATACGCCGGAAAAACAGTTTTATCTTTTATAACAGAGGTATATTTTCTATTTCCAACTTGTATAGTGTTACACTTTGAATTTAAACTGTCTAAGAATTTTTGAATTAACTGTAATCTGCTGCCAATGCTTCGTGTTGTAGTACGGAGCTTGATTTATACATATCGGAGTTGTTCAGAAACACCCATAGCGTGATTTGGGCTTCCGTAGTAGAATAAGTTTATTCTACTACGAATACTACTACGAAATACTGCGGATTTTGCCGCGTTTAAATTTAACTTTTTTATCGATGTTACAACATCCATAGTCATAAGAAGGGGGGGGGGGGGGCTGAGACATTTATTATACTGTGCCGCGACAAGTGCGACACCACACTTCCTTTAAGTTTCTGTAGCACTGATCAAATTTCGCCATATTTAAAAATAATTATCATATCACTATGTAAAGACATAGTGATAATATCATAGTCAGAGTCGGTCAAGAAAGATGTCAGAAAACACAATTGAATCTAAAATAGCGGTTGACAGTTTAAAAAATGACTGGCCTAAAATGTAACTACCAGTGATGGATATTTTTGAAAAACACGAATTCAAAAATGTTCATAACACGCTAGACAGGCTGGTTGGTGAGCGCGTATCGCATATATAATTATGCTATGCTTTTTTTTTAGGTAGCAAAAGAATTTTCAGCTAATTTTTTGTCGTCAGACTAACTAAATAGCAGAGTCTAAAATGTGCAAGATAGGTTGGCATAATATAAAGAAGTTCTTACATTTTTAACCTCATTAACTTTGTGGTCACGCTGTAATTGTTTTGTTTTTATATTATTTAATCCACTTTCATTATGTACGAAGCTTTTTATTTTTTTAAATTTCAGATGAAAACTTGGATAAAAGAAATAACTTCAGTACAGGCTCTTCTCATTCTCTTATTGGCGAATAAAAAGGAAACAGCGAATCTGAAACGGTTCCGACGAATTTTACTACAAGGAATTGCCATAAAAAGAATTACAACTGTAACAGAACTTGACATGGAAATTGAAGTTATTGAAAAAGAAAACCTCTGTGTTTCCCAGGTAACTGTTCTAATAGATTACGGTAACTACACGTCACCTTTCTTCAATTTGTAAGGTTTTTATATACTTACAGTATAAAGGGATGAAGTAAGGTAAGTAATACTACGGAAATATTTTTACACATAAATGGGATCTGCTGCTGAATATGCTTATTACGTTCAGCTTCAAAATTTTTAAGTCTAGTATTTACTTCAGTTTAATTTTTAAATACACATTTTAATGCCTATTTCGCCGATTCTTCTCCGAGGTACCTTATTTTGAAACGGTAATAGATTAAGAAGACATTTATTAAAAATAAATTATGTTATTATCTCATATAAATTTTAATTTAACCTAGCTTCCCCACGCCGACGACCAGTAGGTGTGGGTTCTGCACCCAGCATGACAAGCAATGAAATGAATGGTTAGGTAACTGATTATGAAAAATAATATTTAATGTAATGTAATGTTCAAAATGTTAGTTATTATAAAAATCAGAAATGTTGCTTTGGCCTTGGCGAGAGACAAACGCTTCATACCTGGTAATAAAGCATTTACCAGCAGAATATGTAATATGCTTGATCCCAATGCGATTATTACGGTCTATACTAATATCAATTTAGTCCACTAAATTGATATTAGAGTGCAATCCTTGAACCCTATTAAAAGGTACACTTCTAGTAAAAGAAAGTGACTGTTTGACTTTCTTTTTTTCTTTTCATGTTAAATCAGAGTTAATCGGCAAAGTGGAACAAGCCAACGCATTGCATACCCGTCAATGCATAAAGTAAAACTTTTATCTTTCGAAGACTCGCCTGGAGACTGTGGGGACTCAAGATCTGAACCTCCATGGAGATCGCCATCAGATATTCACATTCAGTCGTAAATTGGTGATGGGGCTATTCCAGGATTTTTTTATAGGAGAGGGGGCAAGCGAGCATGTGGCTCACCTGATGGTAAGTGACAACCGCCGCCCACGAACAACTGCAATACCAGGAGAACCAGGGGAATCGCAGATGCGTTGCCGGCCTTTTAAAAAGGAGTAGGCTCTTTTCTTGAAGGTCCCTAAGTCTTATCGGTCCGGAAAAATCGCTGATGATAATCGATTCCACAAGGAAGTTATGCGAGAAAGAAAAGATCTTCTAAATCGCACAGTCGTGGACCGCCAATCATCCAGATGGTGTGGATGGTAGCTAGAGTTCTGCCGCGATGTGTGTTCGTGAAATTTGGCGGCTGGGATTAATCTGAACAATTCCTCAGAGCACTCCCCGTGGTAAATGCGAAAGAAAATGCAAAGAGATGCAACATCTCTTCGCAGTGCCAATGAATCCAGCCGATTGGAAAGGACTCGGTCGTCGATGATTCGAGCCGCTCTGCATTGGATGCGATCAAGTGGAAGGAACTGGCACTGGGGAGCCCCTGCCCAGAGATGGGAACAGTATTCCATGTGAAGCCGAACCTGCGCCTTGCATGGCATGAAATACTGTCCCGCTCTGCTGAGCACGCCAAGCTTTTTAGAGGCCAATTTGGTCTTCTCTTCCAAGTGACCACGAAACTGCACGTCACTCGATATGTCGACTCCGAGGATTCCGATACTGGCTGAGGCAAGAATGGGAGTGCCTTGAAACTGAGGAGACACAACAAAGGGGTTCTTTTTAGCGGTAAACGCGCAAACTTGTGTCTTCTGAGGATTAAACTGGACTAGATTTAGTCGCCCGCAATCCGAGACTTTGTTCAGCAAAGACTCGACTTCAGACACAAGTTTGTTCCGGTACTCGGCGACATATTCCCGAGAAATATTGGCATGGCCGGTGTATAGAGCATCACCAGTGCTGTCATACGCATATCAATGAATGTTACTAGTTAGCAACATATCATTGATATGCAGAAAAAACAGCGTTGGTGATAGCACACAGCTTTGTGGAACACTAGCGTTAATAGGCTTGTAGTTGGAGCATGCACCGTCTATAATAACCTTGATACTCCGATCTACAAGGAAGCTGGTGATCGAATTGCACAATTTCTCGAGAAGCCCATAGGAAGGGAGCTTCGAAAGAAGCGCTTTGTGCCAAACTCGATCGAAGGCCTTCGCAATGTACAAACTAACGGCCAACGCTTTTCCCTTAGACTCTACTGCCTCCGCCCATCTATGAGTCAAATTATTTTATTTATTATGATTTAACGCGAGGTGGCGGTTATGCTTTCGTGAATTGCTTTTCCATCACTTGGGTCCATATCAGTTACACAGCGGAGCATCGTAATTTGGAAAACTGTCTCACCGTACCTGGTCTTTGAACGTACCTGGCTACTGTTCAAACCCATTACCAAGCGAATAAATTCACCAAACATCATGCAAGTACAAGACAAAAGTCATTTACGAGTAGTATGTATCGGAAATGTATTTTGTTGCACTTCTGATGACAGAAATACGTCAGGAGGATGGAGGAGGAGATAATTAACTTATTGGTAACTTAAAAATAATAATAAGGTGAGACTGGATGTTCAACTAGTTCTCTTGCTTACGCAATTAATCTTCATCAGCAAGAAAATTGCTAACTGTACTATACATTACGTACATGTAGGATATATATATCGTGATATATCTCCGTCATAATCATACAGTGGTATAACGTAATATTTTTTACGCGGACAATTGTTTTATGATGTATTTTTTTTTGTTTTTATACAGTACGAAGGGATATCTTTTTTACCGAGGGCACAAGAAGATAGTTTTCTGGAAGAGCTTTATTGGATTGCGAAGACCACAGTAAGATTTTATTTTATCATTTTTTTTATTGCGCGTTACAACTTTACACTTTTTGTGGCTTTCTGTTTAATGTTTGGTCATCATTGATACGACTTGACACATAAAAATAGATTAAGCGCATTCGATTATTTTCATCGCGTGGAAAAATAGTTTTAACACTTTGAAACTTTATGGGCTTAACGCATAAGGCGTACATATAATGTGACGAGCTTTAGTATGTGTACAGGCGTGTATTTCAAGCGTGCTCTAAATTTCTAATCTTACGATCAAATATCCACCACTTCGCGCTTAGCCGTGTCCCTTCCCTTACAACGACTACATACTTTCCCCCACTCTCCACGAATTTTGATACACAATCCACCAAGGCCTTTTGTCCATAGTATGGACATGTCCTTAGGTGACTACTCAGAGAAATCGAACGAATAATTGAATCGTGTGCCGCACAAACTTTTAGATATTATTCGTCCGGTTCTAGCACTAATCTCTATTACACAAGTAGGTACGCTGGACTGGCTGGCACCGAAACATAATGAGGCGATTTGTATTTCGCCATTTAGGCGCTGATAGCAGAAGTGTATATATATATAGTATATTTTGTAAAGAATTACTATTAATTATTAATTTTGTCCTATTTCAACAATATAATACAGGGTATTTTTGGAACGCTCCCGAAAACTAAGACAGACGACAGTACCAAGTATACCTTTGATCATGGGTCACAAATAAATTCGATCCCGATGAAAAAAAAATCATCTTTTTCAACGTTTTATTAGGTTTATTCACACGTCATCATGTTAGTACTGCTAAATGAAACGATAATTTCATAAAAAAAATCATGAAAATACTGAAACATAAAACCAGCAGTGGAATTACTGAATTCATATCAGCTGATTAAAGGTCAATGTACGCGCGAACGCTGAAAAAAGAACGCGGGCCTTGAATCTGGGCACTGAGCGATTTATGAGTGAGTGGTACAAAGGGGGCGCGACGGGGGAACAATCCGCCAGTATTACTGTGGCCGCATGCTATTGGTTCCCGCGCTTTGTTCGCTCCCAAAATACAGTCGCATACACAGCTTACTTTGCGACTCGCGACGATGGTTTTAAAAAGGAAGGAAAGAAAGATTATTTATATCTATTGTTTTATGACTGAACTAGTAAACGAAAAGGTAAATATGATAGGAGAAGGTGAATGGGGAAAATTGTGCAGTAAAGTTAAAAGTGTTGAGGAAGAATACCGAAAAAATTACCATGTGATCGACCTGATGACGGAAGCTCAAGCGAAGATGAAAGTGATGATGAAGTAGCATCCAGTAACACCAACACACCATCAACATCTGGCTTCCATGTGACCCAAGACGACATAATGGACGGCGTGTCACCCTTAGCTTAAGTTTTCTTGTTACAAACTACTTTATATTTTACGATAGAAGTAACAAATAATGCTGAAGTAAACATTATCCATTTTTAATTCCAACCTCTTCCAAAGTTCTAAGTGGCTAGTAAAACACCTATTATGATTCTACAATAAAACAAAGGGTTGGGGTGAGGAGGCTTGGTTATGAAAGGATATTGGGAACGTTTGGTGATGAAAGTATAAATGAGAATGGTGAAAGCCTTCTCGCCGTATGCGTGGAAAAGAATCTTTTTGTGACGAACACTTTCTTTCGTCATAAGAAGATTCACACGTATACATGGGAAAGAGGTGATGATAGAAGTATGATATATTTCATAATTGTTGATGAAAGAATGAGGAGCGCGGTGGTAGATACAAGGGTTTACCGGGGCTCTAACGTAGGGACGGATCATTACTTGGTCTTATGCCGAATTAATGGTCTTTTCAGACGTTGGAGGCATCGGACATCTGTGTCTACCACTGCGTTACAGCGTATAAGAACAGAGAGGTTACAAGATGAAGGTGTGAGAGAGAAGTTCAAATATAGATTGAAAGAAAATATAAGTGGTATGGCTGAATTGTGTATGAATGATTTAGACTTGGAGACTGTGTGGTATAATGTCAAGAAAGGTTTAGTGGATGCAGCTACCGAAGTATGTGGTGTCAGTAAGAGAACGAATGAAAGGAAAATTAACACGTTATGGTGGGATGATGACGTACGGATGGAAGTTGAAGCAAAGAAGAAAGCATGGCTAGATTTACTAGCAACCAAGGCTAGTAATTCTAGCAGTATGAATGATGATATTGAAAGGAAAAAGGCAGTCTTTAGACACCTAAATAAGAGAGTAAAAGAAGTAGTTGAAAGGAAAAAGCAAGAAAGAACGGACAAGAATGATAGAAGAATATCGGATAACTTCCAGGCAAACATTAAAATGTTCTGGAAACTCGTAAGCACTACCAGGGGACATTCAGAACAGCCTAGAATGAATGTTATACGAGACCAGAATGGCTGTATTCTGAATGACGAAGTTTTGAGTTTAAGGAGATGGAAGGAATACTTTGAAAGCGTGTTTATGAGTGATGAGACGTTTGAATTAAATGAAATAGAAATTTCGGAAGAAGAGGAAATAGATAGAGATATAAGTATAGATGAAATAATGAAAGCAATGAAAAGTATGAAAGCAGGTAAGGCAGCCGGTTATGATAGAGTATCTCTCGAAATGCTAAGGGCTGGAGAAGGAGTGGTGGCAGACCTGCTGTACACCTTGTTTAACTTATGTTGGGAACTTAAGCGTGTACCGGGAGACTGGTGCAAAGCCGTGATAGTCCCAATATATAAAGGAAAAGGATCACAGCAGGACTGTAAAAACTACCGTGGTATCAGCCTTCTTAGCATTGTGGGAAAATTGTATGCTAAGGTACTAATTGAAAGAGTTATGAAAGAAACTGATGGAAAAATTTGGGATGTGCAAGCGGGATTTAGAAAGGGAATGGGATGTACGGATCAGGTCTTTTCCATGCGCATGATCGCGGAGAAGTTTTTGGACAAAAACCAAAAAGTTTTTTGTGCGTTCATAGACTTGGAGAAGGCTTATGACAGAGTGGACAGGGATGTGTTATGGCAAACACTGAACTCATTTGGGTTGAGCGCTGGCTTGATACAGGCATTGAAGTCGCTATATAGGGACTCTAGTGCTTGTGTCAGGATCAACGGGGCCTACTCGGACTGGTTTGGCATCCATAAAGGTGTCAGACAGGGCTGTGTAGCATCCCCGTGGCTGTTCAACCTATTTATGGACAGTTGTTTGGAAAATTTGAAAGTAGAAGAATGCGGGTTAAGAATGGGTAAGTTAACCGTCAAATGCCTTTTGTACGCCGATGATCAAGTCATACTTGCTTCGTCGGCAGACGAGTTGCAAATGATGGTTACATTACTGAACAGGACATTAAAAGAAAAGGGAATGAAAGTGAACGCAAGTAAGACGAAAGTTATGGTTTTTGAAAGAGAAGAAAGTAAAACGATGTGTGAAATAAGAATAGAAGGGGAGTTGGTAGAGCAAGTAGATGAGTTTGTGTATTTGGGATGTGTGTTTAGCGGGGATGGTAGATATGATAAGGATATAGAACGACGAGTGAATGCAGGAAATAGATTGAATGGGGCTCTACACTCTATTGTGAAAAGTCAGAATGTGTCCAAAAAGGCACGTTTGGCAATTCACAATGCTGTGTTAGTGCCTACTTTAATGTATGGTAGTGAAAGTTGGGTGTGGCAGAAGAAGCACGAGAGTAGAATAAATGCTGTAGAAATGCGGTCATTACGTAGTATGCTAGGGCTGAATCTGAATGACAGGGTGAGAAATAGTGTGATTAGAGAAATATGTGGCTTGCAAGATGATGTTGTGACTAGGATTAAGAAAGGAATGCTTCGGTGGTTTGGTCATGTAGAAAGAATGAATGAAGAAAGAGTGACAAAGCAAATTTATGTTGCAGAGGTGAATGGCAGAGTCGGAAAGGGTCGCCCTAGGCGAAAGTTTATCGACCAAATTGGCGAAATATTGAAAATGGGCCAAATTAAGAGTACCTTTAACCGACGAGCGTGTATGCGTAGGTATATGGATGTGGAGGAAGCGAGAGAGGTGTGTCAGGATCGTGCCAAATGGAATTCCATAGTCTCTGCCTACCCCTCTGGGTGACAGGCGTGAGTGTTTATGTTTTATATGTTTTTTAATAAAACAATTAATTACTATAATATTATAAAACGCCCGCCCGTAATAGCCCGATACCATGTAGTACTTTAGAACGCGACTGTACCCACACTCCCTCCATTGTCGACCTGTATCTAGCTCGGTGCGAAACAATACTGCCGTCATAAGAAAAAGGGCGCATCTAACAATTTTTGAATAAATGAGTTAAATATACCATTCGACTCATGATAAAAAGGCGCATCTACTAAATTTTTTAATATTCAAAAATATCAATAATTAAGAAAATATCGTAAGAATTTTAGACGTAACTATTGATCACAGATGACATTTTTTTAGTAGAAAAGACATACAAATTCAACATAAAAGAAAAGACTTATTTAACCAGTTGCTACGTCATCTTTAACAATATTTGCATCGATTACTTAAATTTCGATTATTCTTGCCTTATTATTCTATATCTTATTATTAAGAGCTGGTGTTTCACATGTGGGATCGAGGTCAGACTAATAGTTTTTGAGTTATCCTTAATTATTTATATTGAAGTCGGTTGTACAAAATTTTTAATTTTTAATTATTATCGTAGTAAGTCTTGTATGATATCCCCTTTAAAATCATTACTCAAGAGTTGCGGGTAGTTATGTTTTGTGTCTCACTACCAATGCTTTTCTAATATTTACTAAGAAAAAAATAGTAAATTACTATTAGCGTCCTTTCAACTTCAAATGACCTTTCCAAAATATGTAAAAATGTTAAATGAATGGCAGTTTTTTTAATTTATTAGGTTGGAAAGACGCAAATGGTTATATGCTTCTTTCCTTCGATGTTTTTGTGTTGCCAGGCGTATTTTTTAAGCTAAGATGAAAAGGAAAATTCGTTTTATTTAAATAAATAAACAAATTATCAAAAAAATAAGTTCGTCCTTAAAATCTTCATGTCTCTACGTATATATTTCAATTTTCATATAGATACCTTTTAATATACTTTAGACACAGGCTTTGAAAGAAAAATTCATCTATTTTTTTTTATTTCCATTTTACGTTTTTGTTAGTTGTACTTCTTTATTATGACGGCAGAATAACTAACCCGGCCGGCTGGTGTGGCCTCACGCTGTGACGCAGTAGGTTTCAGTCTTGGCGGGGTTCGTTCATTTTAGTTTTTGAGACAGTTCCGTGTTGATTTTGTACACCCGTGCGCGAGCTACAGTTCAATCGTTTTGTTTATTAAATTGTTATTACTTGTCATTACGTGTTGGTATTATTCTTGTTGTTACGTTTTTTGATTCTTTTTTGTTTTAATAATGCCTAACGCGTACGTTTATAGTGCTCGTGAATACGGCAACATGTTAGGTATCCGAACCTAGGTACACGAAGTATCGCTAAATAAATAGTTAAGACGTCGGGATGAAACACGTGTGCCATACTGTGCAGTGCACAAAGTGTTGAATCGTAACCGAATGCACCAATACAAATTGCACAAAGTGCAAGCTTTAGTTCCCGGCGATCACGACCGCCGACGAGTTTTCTGCCGTTGGTTATTAGACCAGCAACAACGTGTCCCTGGTTCCATTGAGCATATTATCTGGACGGATGAGTCGACATTTACAAGAAACGGCCTGTGGAACCGAAGAAATACACACGTGTATTCAGAAGTTAACCCGCAAGCTGTTCGACAAACCGGGCACCAAACCCGATGGTCGGTTAACGTATGGGCAGGTTTATTTAAGGATCGCATACTGGTACCAGTGTTTCTGCCACAGCGACTGAACGGATAGCGATACCTAAACTTTATAAATGAACCGTTGGTTGACATTTTAGACGACCTATCGTTGGCTGAATATCGCCGCACATGGTTCAAGCATGATGGTGCACCTCCACATGTCGCGAGGTTTGTCCGTGAGCGCCTTACCGAATTATTTGATGATCGCTGGATTTGGCGAACTAGGACCACACGCTTGGCCACCTCGCTCACCAGATCTGACCCCGTTAGATTTCTTTCTGTGGGGTATGTGAAAGAAAGGGTTTTTAATCATGAGTGTGATAGTGCTGATGAAATACACCAAAGGATCGTGGTTGCTTTCGAGAAACTACGTACGGACTGTCTCGAAGACCACACGATAATGCCCCGCCTACCAAATCTACCTTTAAATGAATGGAGCACAATTTGAGCCGCATCTCATAAGACCACGGAGGATTTAGAGTGGTAAGCTGTTTCATAACTAATTTTTTTAAATAACTTAGTACTGAACTAATCTGAATAGGTACATAACTGAATACATGAGAATAATAAACATACCTACACGATGAATAAAAACGTATGATTCTAATCTTGGTTACATTTCATTTAAGAATTTTTTCATTAGCGGGAAATCGAACCAGTTATTTGGGTTATTTAACCTGTAAATTCGGATTAAAGTGGCTACGTGGAGACAAGCACAGTGGCAAAATAGTAGGTTAAGTAGATAAGTTAGGTGTTTAGACAAGTGTTGTAAATTATTAGGTATTGTGGTATGGCCCGCTAGTTGCGGGCCGCGCGAATTTGCGTTCGCGCGTACATTGACCTCTAGTCAGGTGATATCAATTCAATAATTCCACTGCTGGTTTTATGTTTCAGCATTTTCATGATTTTTTTAATGAAATTATCGTTTCATTTAGCTGTACTAACATGACAGAGAATGAATAAAGCTAATAAAACGTTGTGAAAAGATGATTTTTCTTTAATCAGGATCGATTTTATATTCCACCCATCATCAAAGGTGTACTTGATACTATCGTCTGTCTTAGTTTTCGGGAGCGTTCCAAAAATACCTTGTATATAGGTACAATTAGAATTTTACAAATTTTAAATTACATTAAATAATACCATACCACATATCATTGACGGCACAATTTTAGTATAGAGTCCGTTGAAAACATGTAAATTAATAAATATTTGATAATTATCTGATTTCAGCGACTTCCATAGTTGTATGCAGATATAGGTAGAAAAAATGGATGCAGATGGTTCATTACCGTGCTTTGTAGCATTCCTTGGGGCAGGCCTATGTTCAGCAGTGGATTTGTGAAGGGCTGTAATGATAATGATGATAATGATAGTGTTGCGCGCCACTATTAATGTCTTGTACATGGTAACACTAGTTACCATCAGCGCCCTCTAGTGTCGAGTAGCAGAACTAGGAGAGTTAAGATCCTTCTAGAAATTTCGGGACCGATATATACTCGAACATTCTAGATGTCGCTACAGTAGAAAGTTCTGGTAACTATCTGAGGCCCTATATAAGGCCGGTATAGATCACGACCGAGACGGTATTGAATTGGCGATATAAGCGAATACTTCAAAGTGATATAACTGCGAACTAACGTAATCAGAGCCGTGGTAGCTCAGATGGTTAGCACTCACTGTAAGCTTCACAGTACTCGAGCACCCCGGGTTCGATCCCCTCCGGCACCAATGAAATTGTTAATTGCAATTTTAAGTGCTGATTTACCACGTGCTCGGCGGTGAAGGAAAACATCGTGAGGAAACCTGCATGTCTGAGAAATAAGAAAAAAATATATTTCGAAGACATGTGAAGTTCGCCCACACGCATTGGGGCAGCGCGGCGAACATTTCCTTGCCCTAAAACCATCTCAGAAATGAGAGGAGGCCTGTGCCCAGCAGTGGGACTTAAATAGGCTGCAACAACTTTACTAACGTAATCAGTAGTACAATTGTGTTTTATTATTAGCGTGTTTTTAAGTTGTAATTAGTGTTAAGTTGCAGTGTGTTTCGTAATTCAATCGGCAGTTTTTAATTGTCTCGAACCCCAAGCTCGTAACAATTGGTGTCAGAAGTGGGATCAAATCATGCCGATTTTACCAAAGGACGATATGGAGGGTATCCGTACCCGAAGCCAACACCAGCTGGAGACGGACCAGAGACGATTTGGTAATGCAACACCGCAAAAGTCAGAGGGCCAGCTGCCGACCACGGAGGCCGGCCCATCAGCAGCTCCTCACTTAGGTGCTCTGATGATGATGCCGATAGGAGGAACAGGCCCGTCGGTTGGAAGAGCAGCTGCAGCGCGGACAGGAGGAACAGGTCCGTTGGTTGGAAAAGCAGCTGCAGCGCGGACAGGAGGAACAGGCCCGTTTCTTGGAAGAGCAGCTCAAACGCGATAAGGAAGAGCTGATGCTCCTCATGAAGGACCTTTACGCTACCTTCGGGAAAGAGATAAAGGAGGTGAAGAATAGGGTTGCTCAAAATGACAACTGCCTGTCGGAAGCTGAAACCCGAATCGACCAAGTGTACAATCGGGTTGACAACGTGATGTCTGACGTGAAGAAAACGCTGGACGACCTCAAACATGGAGATGGAATTACAGCTCTCGTGGCAGCTACAACACCTTTCCTAGGTAGATTATTCAAAGTGCCGCTGTTCGACGGGACTTCTTCCTGGTCGGCCTACAAAATCCAGTTCGAGGCTGTTATGAAGGCGAACGGCTGGAATAAAAGTCAGGCCATGACTGCACTCAACCTAGGCCTACGCGACCAGGCCTTGACTGTTCTAGAAGCTCCCGGTAAGGAAGTGACTTACGAACAGCTCCTTGAGGCATTGGAGACGAGATATGGCGACTCACCTGGAACACGTCTTTCGTGCGAAGCTCAAAGATCGCGTGCAACGCAGTAACGAAAACTTGCAGCAGTGGGCCCTTGAGGTGGAGAAGCTGGTTCGGAAAGCATACCAGTCTGTACCTGCGGTCATTGTAGGAAACATCATCGACGGCATCCGCGACCTTGAAGTCAGAGCTGCTGTGAGGCTCGGGCACCACGAGACGCTTAAGGACGCGTTGGCCCATGCACTGGAGGTGGAAGCCGTGCGGCATGATCATCGTTTCCATTGCGTCAGGGAGGTTGCAGCGGCTACAGTTCGCGACCGCAATAAAGGATACAGCCCTAGGTGCTATGGCTGTGGGAAAAGAGGCCACCTTTGATCCAGCTGTCCTAAACAAACTGTAGAAAGGGAAGGTGATCGATCTCGAGAGGGTAGTGTGGCTAGCAGCGCCGCCCAACATCAGCAGGGAAACTGACGGGTGCTGACTGATGTTAGAAGAGGTACTCCTAAGATTGTCCATGTGGATCGACTGGAGCGTTATTATGGGGCCAATAATGCTCGGGACGAGCATATCTTAGGAGGGGGCAGTGTTGTGCGCCACTATTAATATCTTGTACATGGCAACACTAGTTACCACCAGCGCCCTCTACTGTCGAGTAGCAGAACTAGGAGAGTCAAGAGCCTTCTAGAAATTTCGGGACCGATATGTACTCGAACATTCTAGATGTCGCTACAGTAGAAGGTTCTGGTAACTATCTGAGACCTTATATAAGGCCGGTATAGACCACGACCGAGGCAGTATTGACTTGGCGATATAAGCGAATACTTCGAAGTAATATAACTGCGAACTAACGTAATCAGTAGTACAATTGCGTTTTATTATTAGTGTGTTTTTAAGTTGTAATTAGTGTTCCGTAATTAAAGTGTCAATTTTGGTAATTCAATCGGAGTAAGCAAGGCAAGCTTGTAACAATAGGTAGAAAAAACATCGATAAGTATTATCGACAAGGAACTCGTCAACCCTATTGAATTATATTGTTTATCAAAAATAGATAATTCAAAGCCAAACATGTTAGCCATTACATTTTATAAGATGTGACATATATTTTTAAGACGTTTTGAGCAAAACAACGGCCATATGCAAATTATGTCAAATTTAGTTCCCGGTACGCTCGATGACGGCGCTTCAAATCGGCACAAACGTTTTGTAACGTGGCATATGCCAGTCCAGCGTACAATTTGGAGGTTAGTGGGTTTCAGACATTTGAAAATGTTAAAAAACCATTGCTCGAAAATGTTCTCGACGCGCCGATCCATTTTTTAATGTAGGTAATACGATATTTCAATTTAGCTCCTCAAAAATTTGACGACAAATTTGAAATTGGAACGTTGGTATTTTTACATACTTTACTAATTATTAGTAGGTATGTATTTTCAAAATAAATTATAACCACACACTAATAAGAAGTGCTAGATTATAATAGACCGACTTCTCATAGAAAAACAATCGCAAAACTTTCTTTGTTGTCTGACGTATATGTGATACCTATTATACAACACAGGCAATATTTAAATAAGTTTTAAAAAGGCACATCAATGGTCGCTTTGTTTGTATTATAAACAGATATCAGTATCTACATCTTTTTACCCTCTATAAAGTGTTAGTCCGGTCTATCATGTTACTCCATGGTTCTTTCACATATAGGCTGGTGTTGCAAATTGCCAACTAGCAGCGTTGAACTCGTTTGAGACGCTTAATATCCGCCTTTAAACGACGCGTTTTTTCATTCGTGATCGATGTGTGCGCAATTGAACGCAGGAAAGCTTGCACGCGCAATCGTGTGTGATTGTTTTTATCCATTTTATGTGGGTTGACTCTTTCGCGCACTATTTTCCTATATTTTTATTCAGAGAGGAAACAGCGCGCTTTATAACAGCGCGCTTTATTCTTGAGTTTTGTTAAACGCGCGTTCTGAAGACTAGCGTTCTAAAGAAATGGACAGAAGGTTTAGAAGGAATATTACACAAGCAGTTATGTTTGCTGGTCTAAGCGTATAAGAGAATATATATATGTATATTTCTTAATTTATTTTTATATATTCTTAAAGTCAAACATAAGATGGCATGTATGAGACTTTTATATTGCCAGAAACTCTGTGATATACTTGCTACATAATATAATGTCCGCCATTTTACGACGGCAATCGTTTTCATAAAACCGTGTGTGTAAATTATGTTTGAAACGCACAGACCACAGAATACCTTTATATGTATATACTGAAAGCACAGACTTGTACGCATGACTGAGGTATGAGGGGATGCGCGAGCAGGCGGGATGCGCTTGCACTCTCGTTCTGATTTTCTATCTTTACATACGCGCTCTTTCCTGCGCGAAAGCCGATTCAGGCGTTAAAGAGGGTATGTGTAAAGGCGGCTATGGTGACCTTGATATAGTTGAAACTAATCTTGTCGGTCTTAAGAACCAATCTTAAGCTTGAGACTGGCTCCTCTACGCCTGCGCGTAGTCTCTAGGTATTTTGTAGGATAGATTCCGCTGCGTGCGTAGTAATTACATTATTTTATTATCATCGGACATCATCGGACAACCAGACGCTACGCATGTTTTCACCCCTTTTTGTTAATATTCCACGTGTTTGAGCTAAACTATTTGCTTTGTTTTTTTTTTTAATTTTTGGCGAAAGGGTAAGAGTTGGTAAGTGGTTGCTGTGACCCATAGACATATACTAGTACATCTATACTCGATTATGAATCAAAATGCAGATGCGTTATCATTCGTGAGGACTAAGATCAATGCCTCGTTTCCATTAAAAGGGTCTCCGGTTCTTTACACTCACCATATACGAAACACAGTAGCTTTAAGTTGCGCTGGTGTTCTGTGAGAGCGTGGTCCTTCCTCGGTCGAGCCAACCCATGGCTCTACCAAGTAAAAATTATTATGCAAATGGCATAAGCGTGAAATAATTTGCCAGGGTCTGTCTTTCTGTAAGATTTCAACGAGGTGACTTCAAGGCTAGCGATATAGAACACTGAATAGGTTTTCGTTGCGCCAGAACATAATTTACCATCTAGGGCTTCATCGCCAATTACCACCGTGATTATAATAAATAAAAAAATGATAGAATTTAATTTTAGTATTTTCTTTTTCTTAGGCGTCAGATTATAAAACTTCATTCGATGAATCCTCAAAAAGGCTACTGAAATCACTACTAGAGAAGAGAAAGAAGCTTAGTCCCTCATATCTAAGAGTAATGGCGCGTTATGTAGGGTTAGGTTTATTGAAACAAGGGAATAATAACAATAAGCAGTACATATCACAACATTTAAATTAAACGGTAGTTTTAAATAATTTTTTTATACCTTATTAACAATTTATTGTGAAACTCAAACAACTTGATTTAAGGTTTAAATTCAGTTTGTTAAAATGAATCGTTTACCCTGTTGATATTATCTTTTTATAATTATTGTATGTATTATCGCATATAAGCAAAATACAATTAAGTACTGTTTAATGGAAAATATGTATACATTGAAACAAAATATGCATAATAATTTATTATTAGTGTCTCCGATTGTTTTCAAGATAAGATTAAATATTTCAAGCTGGGTAAACTGCTGTTTTATTATAATATAAAGGTCCCACTATAAGTACGAATATAGGCCATTTCTCATTAATTCAGCCCAACCACCGCTAGATGCATTAATATTTTTTTAAATAACATGTTTTTCAAAATCAAGTTTAAGGGTACGTTTTAACAAAAGTTGCTATTATTACATGTACAAAAATGTATTTTAAAGTCAAGCATTTTGTAACTAAAAATGAGAGCAGAAATATTGGAGCAATTTCAAGAAAGTGATTGCTAAGACTGGTCTATCTCTAATAACCTCTCATTCCATGCGCTTGCTAACATAAAATGGTATACGTGTGCCTTTTGTTGAAAGGAAAAAATCATGTCATTCCACCACAGTTCATCGAAAATTTAAGCCTGCTTTAATATTTTCTAATATTAAAATACGCTCGTGCTTCTGTCACGGCTTAGACCATTTAACCAACGAGATACTTAGACCATTCAAACGGATTGAATGGTCTAAGTGTCACGTTGGTTAAATGGTTTAAGTGTCACGGTGATCAGTGACGAGTAGTTCCCTGTCACTTATTCACTTCCATGAGGGCTAATAACCTTTCGTTCATCAGATGCTAGTAGGGACTGAGGTGAAGTTTTTTGTTTCACAATGTTTACCGCATGGACTGGCGATAAGTACCAGATTCACAGCAAATGATGTTCGGGGAGTTATAGAATCAATGTCACGTGGAAAGTCTCCTGGCCATGACAGCCTGAGCATTGAGCATCTAAAGCATGCCGAGGTCCACCTGTTCAGAGTTCTTGCTATGTTATGTACATTTTGTATAGGACATGCGTACTTACCAGCAGATGTGATGAGGACTGTGGTGGTACCAATTGTGAAGACTAAAACTGGTGACCTAAGCGACACGAGCAACTACAGGCCAATCTCTCTAGCCACAGTGCTTGCTAAGGTTCTTGCAACAAATTCATTCTACCCACCTACCGTTTTATTCGCATGATGACGAAAAGTTAACGGTTTTATTCCTTCTATTAGAATCTAACGAAACTTGTTATTGCGAATTCGTTTAAATGTTTACATAAATGTATTGGAGTGCGTCAGGTCTTTGGAAATACAGTAAAACCCGCTTAAGACGATTTTGAAGGCACCCAGCCAAAATCGCGACTTAAGCGGGAAAGCGTATTATGCGGGATAGGAAAAATAAGACATCATTTACAAATATTGTGTAGGTATTGAATTATAGGTATACTTATTTATAAATTTGTTAGAAAGGTATCATGTTGTGCATGTATATGTATTTAAATACGTTATATCATAGTTAATTATTATTTATAATGACATTACTTACTTATGACATTACTTACTTATTTTCGATGAATGAACATTCATAATAAAGTTTATTTTCTTTTCTTTTCACCCTTCTACCAGAAGTGTATTTATACAATTTCCTCTTCTAGCTTTTCGGAATTTACCCGATATTGTGCCATTTAAATAATCCTATTCTAATTTTTTCAAATATTATACCCGGTTAAAGCAGTTTATAATTATCATCATTCTAAGCTCAACAATGTGAGTTTCAGTTACGCTCAACTATGACATGGAGGACGAAACTAGCAGAGGGGAAGGGTCTAGTGCTCGTCTAGTAAGAGGAAGTGGATCAATGATAAAAGGAGCCCATGTGCTTAGTCGAGGGGAAGGACTAACACATGGGAGTGACCAAGGAGCATCCGAGGTTGAGGATGTAGGTCAACAGGAAAGGATTAGGAGGATGAATTCGAGGATAAAGCAATCGGTACCATTGGATAAAATGGAAGGCGATCGAGTGGATGGCGATCGCGTGGACGGCGATCGTGTGGACGGCGATCGAGCGCACAACGATCAAGTGGCTCTGACGACAGGTACGAATACGAAAAGCAGAGACGGAAAGGACAGGACAGAGGAGACAGCGGGCGTCTTCCTCCTCAGGATCTGATATGGGGTCACCGCGACTTCCGTGCAAGATTAAGCGTGGTAAGGAGGACAACGATTCGGATACGAATTCTTGAACATTCTTGACAAAATAAAAAGTTCGGATAGGCCCAAACTTACGTTCAACACAAATGTTATCCCCGAATTCGACCCAATGGTAAAAGAACAAACCATTCTTACTTGACTAACGAAAATGGAAGAATGTGCTAACGTATATGGGTGGGAAGACGGAAATTATCCACTATTCGTTACCCAAACTTTCTGGTGTCGCTAAAACGTGGTATCAGGGCTTATCTAGCCTATTATTTACCTGGACTGAGTGGAAACGAAAACTTATAGAAACTTTTCCCCAAAGCGAGGACTATGCTGAGTTATTGCATAATATGTTAGCAAAAACGGTTAAATACGGTGAGTCGCTAGAACACTACTATTATGCGAAAATAAACTAAATTTATGGCAAGGAAGCGGTAGACTGTTTGCTGTATGGGGCTGAAGATCGTGCAGTTAAAAGTCGGTGCTCAAGCCGCTCAGTTTAAGCAACCTGAGCAAGTACTCAAATATTTTTTGGGAGCGTGAAGGTAGGCAAAGTTCGTGATTCCAGTAACGATGCCAACCTGAAAAATACAAATCAGTCTGGCACGAGCAGGGCAGGCCCTAATAATAACGGAATCTGTTGCTTCAACTGCAGCGAAATAGGTCATCCTAGTTTTAAATGTGCAAAACCTTTCGTGAAGTGTACGACATGCGGGAGGATTGGTCATCATGCGATTAACTGTTTTAAAAATAAAACTCCGCTTAATAAAGACGATAGTCAGGCCTTAGATAAAATGTAAATAATGTACAAAAAACAAGTATTTAGTGTAACTGTCGATGATCGCGCCATTGATAAATATATACAGGATATAAAAATTAACAACTCAGGGGTCAAGTGTCATGTAGATTTGAGAAATCAATGCTCGTTAATTGGACATAGTACCGCTAAGGATTTGAACCCGAATATTGATGTGAGGGAAGGTATGCCAGTATTAAAAGGAATAGGAGGAAACCTGACTTGCCATTTAGGTGTAGCTACTGTGAATGTAGAAGTTCAAGGGTTAAAAGAAACCATTGAAATATAT
This sequence comes from Parnassius glacialis, assembly GCA_033319125.1. NCBI lineage: Eukaryota > Metazoa > Arthropoda > Insecta > Lepidoptera > Papilionidae > Parnassius > Parnassius glacialis. The sequence goes on along the minus strand of JAVANC010000028.1, from coordinate 31,897,105 downwards.
GTAGTGGAAGATTATGTACTGAGTTACTCTGCATTACTTTGACATTCCTTTACAGAGAAGCCTGATATTATAATGACTAAGACTCCGACTGAGATCGTATTTCAAAGACTCATGTGTAATGAAATAAGACTTGTAGTGGAAAATGACACGGAAATAGATGTTAACGTTGTACGTCCCATAATTGTTAATGCTAATAGGCAAACAAACGGTAGCATCTACGTCCATGGCTCGTTAAGGGGTACTGAAGGAGAAGAGTACTATCTCTTTCCCGGTACGTACGAGATAAAAGACAATCGCACATCGCTCTTAGTTTATAACGCCTCTTCAAACAAGGTTTGTATAAAGAAGGACACTCTCTTAACACGAGCACTGCGTAGTACGCATCCAACGCAGTTTCTCCAATCTTGTAGCGTTTTTGCCGATAAGGAAGTTGATGGAGAGATCAGTTGCAATCCTGAGCTAACAGAACAGCAACGTGAAGAACGACAAAAGGTATTACTTCAGTATAGCGATTGCTTTTCAAGTGGGCTCAAGGAACTTGAGTTTACCAACATCACCAAGATGGTGATCGCGGAGCCAGTAGTGTATCGCCCATACCGTATGTCACATGCTGAGCGACAATTGGTAAGAGACATGGTTAAGGAGATTGTAAATGTTATAGCTAGGGAGTCATCTTCATTATATGCCAGTCCTATAGTTCTGGTACAAAAAAGAGTGGTAAGAAACGATTGTGTGTGGACTATCGAGCTCTTAATATAAAGACCAAGAAGGAACACTACCCCCTACCAAGAGTCGAGGATCAGTTGGACTTGTTATCAGGGGAGGCATCCAAAGACTAGGCGAGGATCTACAGCTTCTGAAGAAAGGCGGACTCACACTGAAATTAACTAGGTGGTGGGCCCAGCTTCAAGAGTACGACTGTACAATCGAGTATCGACCTGGTGCTCGCATATCACACGCGGATACCATGAGCAGAAATCCAGTGAATTCTTGTTCAGGTAATGTACTAGACGTTTTACGAACATGTACTAGACTGTTTTACAAATACAGCTAATTGAACAGGACTGGATTGCGACGGTATAAACTGCAGATGACGAGGTAAATAAAATCAAAAGCATTCTTTCTGACCCTACATCGGCGGAGGTAGCGGACATACACAAAAACTACAGACTGAAGAACGGTCGTGTTTACCGCGTGGTAGGTGACTACATTAAATGGTTGGTACCCAAAAGTGTGCGCTGGCAAATTTTAAAAAGGAACTACGACGACGTTGGCCATTGTGGTTTTGAAAGAACCCTACAGCGGATCCGTGGCCATTATTGGTTCGCAAAAATGCGGCGTTTCATCTAGAAATATATTATTACCTCGTGCCTTGAGTGCGCGTATCACAAAGCTCCAGGTGATAAAGGAGAAGGAGAGCCCCACCCAATCGAAATGATGAGTATGCTGTTCCATACAGTCCACGCAGACCGTTTGGGACCGTTTGTTAAAAGTAAGAAAGGCAATTATTATTTGTTGGTCCTAGATGTAGGGTTTACAAAATTCGTTAATATAACCCCGGTTAGGAACACCAAATCTAGTACGACCGTGCGAGTGCTAAAATACCATGTAATTTATTTTGGTGTCCCTACTCGTCTCATTACAGATAAAGGTACAAGTTTCACCAGTAAGGTATTTCAAGATTTTACGACCTCTTACGAGATCAAACATATTGTAAATGCCGTTGCAACGCCTCGAGCAAACTGGCAAGTAGAAAGGTTTAATAAAACGACTTTAGATGCTCTATCGACAGCTAGTCACGGCGGCGACGACAAGTCGTGGGACAACCACATCGCTGACATACAAGTTGGTATGAACACAGCTCGACATAAAACTACCCAAAAGAGCCCTTCTGAGCTACTATTCGGGTTTAACATAATTAGTAGAAAGGAAGGCATACTTAGTACGGTAATCAATGACTCCCTAAATAGGATTCCCATTGAAGAATTGGCAGAAGTTAGACAACAGGCTAGTCAAAAAGTTAAAGATTTAGCCAATTTTAATAAGCATAGGAAACCATCAAGGCAGTACCAAGAAGGGATTTAGTACGCTTAGCAAGGTAGGTTCCACACTACCGAAAATCTCAAAAACTTTCTGTTAAGTACCAAGACCCTTATCGTACACTAAAGGTCCTTCCCAATAATAGGTTCATGGTAGAAGATACACCAATGACTCGCAAAAATGGTAGAAGGTATGAAGCAGCTGTATCTATTGATAAGGTTCAGCCTTGGATGTCGTTTTTTTAGAGAATTAGTCTGATGAATCTAGTAATAACGTTGATGACATATATATATATATAATATATAGTTGCTGTGAATTACACTTAAATTTAATTAAGCAATATTCCTTTATATAAAACAAATTAATGGCAATATCATATTACTAAACTGTAATGATTTAGGTATACAATACATTTTCTTTACAGATGCATTACTTATGAAAGAAATTGTTATTTTAATAGAACATAAAAACATGTTAAAATGAAACGATTTAGCGATAGATATATGTATGTACTTGGTATTTATAGCAAAAAAATCCATGTGATAATATTATTAATGTTTACAATCATTAATGAACATAGTGTATAATTACTTATATAACAGATTTATTTGTAAGTTATTTTCTTTAGAACATATATATTTTTGTTTTTTTTTCTTGATCTCAAAGCGAAGGGTCTCGCTTTAAGTAGGATGGCCGAGTTGTAAGGTTTATAATTATTTATATTATTATGATTATATAGAATCCTGTAGATATTAAGAATTACAAGTATAAAAAGGCCAGCGTGGGCTTAGCCCACTCCACACATGTTATCTTTAAAATTAGTAGGTACAAATACTAAAAGTAAATAAGATATTATATGCGTTTCGGCCTAGTCTCGTCTTAGCGAGCGATCCAGGCAGCCAGCTTCACTTGTCAATTATGTTTAGATTATTAAATATGAAGTTTATATTGCGAAACCATTAAATATTATTGTTTATAAGTTGCTCAATTGATTGCTTTTAAAGTCGTGTGACTAGCCAAAAGAGGTGATAGCTGGGTGAGACATATAGAAGTGAAGGCAGTCAGTCGAGAAGAAGTAGTCGAATAAGACGCATCAATGTAAAATTGGTCGATTAAATCAGAGTAGGTAGATTTAACAGTGGTAGAGCCAAGCGGTAGCTTTTGCTGCTGCACGGATGGGCCAGCTCGAAGTGGGGTGGTACCACGACCTCACAGAATACCAGCGTGAAGCAGAGGTTTACCTCTGCGTTGCGCTTGGTGAGTGCAGGTGGACTACTTCACTCCTGAGCGTGGATGCTCAGGCTGCCCCGCGTATTCTGAGCGGGAGGGGGGGGGGGGGGCAAAATTCCGCTCGCGACTAATGCTGCTCGGGGCAAGCGGAGCAATACAACCAAAACAACCACTGTCACGCTATCCGTGAATTTTTGCAACATCAGGGGACTTCATTCCAACCTTAACGCTGTCCATTACCATCTAGAGACGGCGAAGCTGGCCTTGCTCTTTTTAACCGAGACTCCGGTGTCCTCTCCGGCTGATACTTCATATCTCTCCTACCCGGGGTACAAATTGGAACACTCCTTTGTGCCCCGGGCTGGAGTTTGCGTATACGTCAGAGAGGACATCTGTTTTCGACGCCTCGGCAGTCTTGAAGGTACGGACCTGTCCATCCTATGGCTGCGCATAGACAGCGACGACCATCCCCGCGTCTACGGGTGCCTCTATAGGTCCCACAGCGGTAATGCCGACACAGACCGACTCATCGACCACGTCCAAATGGCTGCAGACTCCGTGCTACAACAGGTCCCATCCGCAGAGATCGTGATACTCGGTGATTTCAACGCCCACCACGCTGAATTGCTTGGTTCTCGTTTAACCGATCATGCGGGTAGATCTGTCTATGACTTTGCTTTGGCATATGGTCTAACACAACTGGTTACTTCGCCTACGCGGATCCCAGATGTGGAAGACCATGTACCTTCCCTGTTGGACCTTCTGCTGACCTCTCATCCGGACGGACGGAGGTACTTTAACAGTGGTAGAGCCACGCGGCAGCTTTTGCTGTCGCACGGATGGGCCGGCTCGAACCGGGGTGGTACCACGACCTCACAGAAAACCAGCGTGAAGTAGAGGTTTACCTCTGCGTTTCGCTTGGTGAGTGCAGGTGGCCGGAGGCCCTTTTTACTGGAAATGAGGCATTCCATCTTAGTCCTCACGGGTGACAACGCATCTACATTTTGATTTGTAATAGAGGATAGATGTAGATGTCTATGGGCCGCAGCAACCACTTACCATCAGGTGGACTGTGTGCTCGTTTGTGACCCTAATTCCATAAAAAAAATATATCAGGTCTCCGTCGATGCCCCTCTGGGCTCTTCGGACCATTGTCTGATCCGGAGTACGGTGCCACTCACGCTCCAATCGCAGTTGCGATCTGCAGCTTGCCGCCGTGTTTATCACTATAGGTCAGCTGATTGGGACGGGATGCGGTCTTTTTTGCATTTTACCCTTGGGGGTTTGCTTCTCGCCGGAAGATCCCAGCGTTGTTGCCGATTCTGTTGCTGATGTGGTACTTCAGGGTATGAAAATTTTTATTCCATCCTCTGTGGAGGCATCGGAGGCAGATCCCAGCCATGGTTTGGTCGCTCCTGTAAAATAGCATCACGCTATAAGCAGGAGTGCTACCGGGCCTGGGCTGACGCATCAACGTCTAGGGATGTAAACACCAGCGCACTTAAAAAGGAGAATAATTCCGCCTCCAAGTCCTTCAAAAGCGTCATTGCCAAGGCAAGGTTTGAGCACATCGGCAGAATTGGCGAGAAGCTAGTTCGCCTTCCTTCGGGAACCCGTGCATTCTGATCTCTCGCCAAAGCTGTCCAAGGGAACTTCTGTCAGCCATCTCTTCCATCTCTGCACAGAGAGGACGACTCACTGGCCCATGCCGCAAAGGAGAAAGCCGATCTGTTGAGCTCTCTTTTTGCGTCCAACTCGACTCTAGATGACGGAGGGAACACACCGCCGACCATCCCGCGATGTGAGTGCTCCATGCCGGATGTGCGATTTACACAGCGCTGGGTTCGCAAAGCACTCTTCTTCCTGGACGTCAGCAAGTCAAGTGGGCCCGATGGAGTCTGTCCCATTGTGCTGAAGACGTGTGCTCCGGAGTTGGCACCGGTTTTAACGCGTCTTTTCCGGTACTCCTACTCCCAAGGCGTAGTCCCGAATTCATAGAAGACAGCTTTGGTCCACCCGATCTCTAAAAAAGGCGACCGCTCATACCCGTCCCACTACAGGCCTATCGCCATCACCTCCTTGTTCTCCAAAATAATGGAATCCATTATAAACTGCCAGCTCATGAGGTACCTTGAGGATCACCAGCTGATTAGTGACCGCCATTACGGTTTTCGTCGGGGTCGATCAGCTGGTGATCTTCTAGTCTACTTAACTCATAGATGGGCGGAGGCAGTAGAGTCCAAGGAGGAGGCATTGACCGTTAGTTTGGACATAGCGACGGCCTTCGATCGGGTCTGGCACAAAGCGCTTCTTTCGAAGCTTCCTTCCTATGGACTTCCCGAGAAATTGTGCAAATGGATTACCAGTTTCCTTGCTGATCGGAGCATCAAGGTCGTAGTAGACGGTGCATGCTCTGATTTCAAGCCTATCAACGCTGGTGTTCCACAAGGCTGCGTGCTATCACCAACGCTGTTTCTCCTGCATATCAATGATATGTTGCTAACTGTTAGCATTCATTGCTATGCAGACGACAGCACTGGTGATGCCTTATATACCGGCCGTGCCAATATTTCTCGGGAAAACGTCGCCGAGTACCGGGACAAACTTGTGTCTGAAGTCGAGTCTTTGCTTAACAAAGTCTCTGATTGGGGGCGACTAAATCTAGTCCAGTTCAATCCCTAGAAGACACAAGTTTGCGCATTTACCGCTAAAAAGAACCCCTTTGTCGTATCTCCTCAGTTTCAAGGCACTCCCCTTGCTGCCTCAGCCAGTATCGAAATCCTTGGCGTCGACATATCGAATAGTGTGCAGTTTCGTGGTCACTTGGAAGGGAAGGCCAAATTGGCCTCTAAAAAGCTTGGCGTGCTCATCAGAGCGAGACCGTATTTCATGCTGGCACATCACTTGCAACTTTACAAAGCGCAAGTTCGGCCCCACATGGAATACTGTTCTCATCTCTGGGCCGGGGCACCCCAGTGCCAGCTCCTTCCACTTAACCGCATCCAGCGCAGAGCGGCTCGAATCGTCGACGACCGAGTTCTTTCTGAACGGCTCCGATACACTGGCACTGCGTAGAGATGTTGCATCTCTTTGCGTATTTTATCGCATTTATCACGGGGAGTGCTCTGAGGAATTGTTCGGACTAATTCCAGCCGCTCAATTTCACCATCGCACATCGCGACAAAACTCGCGTTACCATCCATACCATCTGGATGATTGGCGGTCCACCACTGTGCGATTTAGAAGAAGTTTTCTCCCTCGCACAACTTCCTTGTGAAATCAATTACCACCAGCGAATTTTCCGGACCGATACAACTTAGGAACCTTCAAGAAAAGAGCTTACACCTTTCTAAAAGGCCAGCAACGCATCTGCAATTCGCCTGGTGTTGCGGTTGTTTATGGGCGGCGGTAGTCACTTACCATCAGGTGAGCCGCATGCTCGTTTGCCCCCTATTCTATATAAAAAAAGATTTAATTTATACATCTGATACCCAAAATACTGGTATTTTAACCAGGATGGTTGGTTGCTTTGTCGGAGCCGTACAGGTTGGAGTGCGGGGTGAGGCAGGGGAGCTTACCTCGCCAAAGCTCTTCAACCTGTACGTGAACGCACTGATAGAGAAGCTCATCAGCACCCGGGCCGGCTGCCATATTGACGGGGTTTGTGTTAATAATATCAGTTATGCGGGCGACATGGTGCTGCTGAGTGCCTCGGTGTGTGGTCTATCCAGGTTTCTGGGAATCTGCGAGCGTTACGCGCTGGATCACGGGTTGCTCTATAACGCAATCAAGAGTGAAAGCATGTGTTCACGCCCGAACGCTGGTTTCGGGATTTGACGCCAGAGGGCGCTCGGCTGGGCGCCATACCGGTTTTGACGTTCGGGCGAGCGGTGTGTGTGGCGAGAGCGCAAAAACTACAACCAGTTGCTTGCAAGCAGTGCTATCGAGAGCACGTCTTAAAGTCGCCCGGGAAACCTCAATTTTGGAGTCGGTTTTGTTAGCAAGTTGTGCACGCCGAGGAATTGTAATCTATTAGACGCCGGGTGCATTTGACAATATTAACTACCAGTGCGGCATTTGATATAGTTCGGAAACATTTTCCGTTGTCGGTTGAACGCTGAGCTTTGTGATACTAGAGAAGGTAGTGTTAAGTTCTAGAAATAATTGTTGCCACGCGAAACGGTAGTGACCTTTGATCCGGACATTCTGTTTTCGTTTTGTGTGTTACGCTTTTATAACAAACGAGAGTTAGTGGCGTCTGGAAGTTAGTTAATTGTACAATAAAGTTAATAGACTGTCCTCGTGACGAACGAAGAAAGTGACTGTGGGTGACGCCGCTGAAGATTACCACAATTTGGAGCGGTGTTGAAGTCCGGGCTGCTGCAGACTGCAACGGTCCAGTCAGGTCTATCACAACCAGTCACACACATATACACATCACTAACCCATACTTCCCATGCACCCTACACCCACATGCGGCCTGACCGAGCCCTGAGACAGTCTTCGCCTCAACCCAGGTACGTAATATTTATTTGATTAGCCTTAAATTTTACTAGGATAAAACATTTTCCATTTGGTTTATTGTGATAGGATATTCCACGTGGCCACTTAGGAGGCCCGACCTGCGTCTGTTCGTTGAATCTCCGCTGATGGGCCCCTAAGATTGAACCTTTGTATGGGCAGCCGTAGGCCGTAACAGCATGGTATTTCGGGCCAAGGGGCGGGGCTGCCGGGAGACTGTTCCACCACCTATTAGACTGAACGGTGTCGAGTTAAAAAGAGTCCGAACAGTTCAAATATCTCTGGCATATCGTGACCCCTGACCTGAGGGACTATGCAGAGCTCCCTATCGATGGAGCGGAGGGGTTTTCTGTGAGGACCAATATGATCGCCCGCAGGTTTGCTCGTTGCTTGGGGGCAGCTCAAAATAACTCTTTTCAGAGCATTTTGTACGTCCATGTACACGGCCAGCCAGTGAGTGTCATATACCCAGAAGCAGTACAATGCACTCCGTATATAATAATGAGTTCAGGGTGCTGTTGAGGCTGCCCGGGCACTGCAGCGCGTCAGGGATGTTCGCCGCCGTCCGTGTCGACTGTATTTACACGACGATGCGAAAGCGGTGCACATCTCTGAGACGCAGGCTCCGGACCACCTCCAGCACCGTCTTGAGCGTATTTGCGTACAGGTTTGATTGTCGGTACATTAATCATTGTTATATGATTAACCCTTTCGCTGTCCCGTGCACTACATATAGGGCACTGCTATTGTCTTACTATTGTGTCTGGAAACCGGACAGTGAAAGTGTTAATGTAAGGACAAACAAACGAATAACTTAGAGGCATGCATATTATTGATTTTTATATATAATGATGTTAATTTGGTTTTAATCTGGTTTTTAATTATTTGAATTTAATTCATATGTAATTCAAAATTTAAATTTCATTTCAAGTGTACTACTGTATCCAAAGACATTTAAGTAGTAGTAATAGACCGGACATCAGCAACAAAATGGTTACGTCTGACTTATGTCCTATAGGATATATTTCGGATTTGTGTCATTTAGTCTTAGTGACAATATCAAGTCAAGTCGTCAAGACTTGACTTGAGGACTTCAAGCCTCCCGAACAAGCCAGTATCCGAAAAGGCTTTAGCACCATAGACCACATATATACCCCTCGGCAAATTGTACAGAAGTCAGAGGAGTACAATTTGTCACTATGTCTGGCGTATGTGCACTATGAGAAAGCCTTTGATTCCGTCGAAATTTGGGCGGTGCTGCAGTCCCCTCAGCGGTGCCAAGTTGACTGTCGGTATATCGAAGTGCTGAAGTGCTTGTACAGTAGGGCTACGATGGCTATCCGAGTACAGAACCAGGGTACGAAACCTTGCAGAATAAAAGAAAATTGCAGAGAGGTGTAAGACAGGGTGACGTTATATCCCCGAAACTCTTCACCGCTGCATTGGAAGACGTTTTCAAGCTTCTGGATTGGAAAGGATACGGTATCAACATCAATGGCGAGTACATCACTCACCTTCGATTTGCCGACGTTATAGTCCTTATGGCAGAATCGCTGGAGGACCTAAGCACTATGCTCAATGACCTCAATAGTGCTTCCCAACGAATAGGTCTTGAACATGGACAAAACAAAGATCATGTTTAATGTCCATGTCACACCTATACCGGTAGTTGTTGGGAGCACTAAGCTCGAAGTTGTTGACGAGTATGTTTACCTGGGACAAATATTCCGACTATGTATGTCCAACTTCGACCGAAAGGTTAATCGACGGATTCAACTCGGTTGGGCAGCGTTCGGGAAATTACGGCACATCTACTCGTCAGGTATACCTCAAAACTTGAAAACGAGACTGTACAACCAGTGCGTGTTGCCAGTGATGACATACGGAACTGAGACGTGGTCCTTCACTGCTGGCCGGATGAGGAAGCTCAAGGTCGCTCAGCGAGCTATGGAGAGGGCTATGCTCGGAGTTTCTCTGCGTGATAAACTTAGAAATGAAGATATCTGCAGTGACCAGAGTGACCGACATAGCCCAACGGATTAGTAAGCTGAAGTGGCAATGGGCCGGCCATATATCATGTATCATGTTGATCTCCGATCTTCACTAAGTCATACAGTAATTTTCCGCGTGAAAACATGGGGTTATTAGAATTTAAAACAATTTTTGACGATTAATCAGATATTTTTGCAGGCACAGTAGGTACAACGGCGCACGCACTGACGCAAGCGACGGTTTATAGGGACAACTAGCGCGCCTCCCGCGAGTTTTGTTCAGAAGCAAAGAACATTAACTCCAATGAACAACATTAAGTTCCCGCAAAGCTTAGAGGTAAATAACCTTATCATCTTTTGAGGTCCTATACCCATGAAATGTTTGCGGATTTAATGTCATATACAATCGGATATTTCTTTTCATAGATGTCATAGGACTTAATGTCGTATACCATTACGTAGAACTGGTTCTTGCGATTTTAATGGTGAAAGAAACATATTTTCAAAAAAAATGGAGTTACTATTGTTTACCTCTGAAGTACAGATATAAAGTAACAGTAATGTCAAAGCTATTGTGTACTCTTATGTAACTTAATTTGTATTGTATTTTATTTAAATAAATGGTAAATTGTATAACTCTTTTATTCCATTTCATATAAGGGTTTGATCTCTTTCTACACTAAAATACAGTGAAGTTAATTTGTTTTTTGTGTTTTAGCACATGTAAGCTTATTAAATGAAGGGCACAGGAAAAGAAGGAGCTCATTAACATTCTCATTGTTTCGAGTAGTTAAAGAATTAAACCTAAAATATCAATTTCTACACTTACAACTATACTAGAATATGATTTGTACATATATAAAAAAGGAACAGTGTATATTTAACATAATATATTGTTACTTTAAAAAATTGGGTTGGTAAATAAACAATAGTTTGTAATTTAATTACCTAACTCCCAAATGTAAAAGGCAAGAAGGTGCTCATTGTCACAGTGTTCTCCTTTTTACATTTTGCAAATTAATTGGTGATCATAAACAATGTCTAATTACATAAACACACTAATGAAATAAAATACATGTTAATTAGCATGAACTTTATTTGTGGGGTAAGTTCGAGTAATATATTCGGGTAAAATTAATTTTAAAGTTGACCAAAGAACCGGGGCCCCGCAAACAGCAGTAACGGCAGAAAATGTATGGACTACTGAAATGTTGGTGCGAGAAGACCCACGAATCACATATACGGATATCGATAAGATTGTAGGCATTAGTTCGGGGAGCATTCATACCATCCTACATCAACATCTTGGAGTGAGGAAGCTTTGTTTTCGATGGATCCCTAGTTTGCTCTCCGAACGCGAAAAACAGACTCTTGTCGATTGATGCCATGAAATGCGTCTACGTTTTGAAAACGGGGCATCTAGGCGTGTTTCAAAAATCCGTTACTGGTGACGAGGCATGGATCTATCAATATGATCCGGAAAATAAAAGGCAATCATCAGTATGGGTCTACTCAGGACAGTTACTGACAAAACTGCAAAGACCTCGCAACGTCGGCAAAAAAATGGTGGCTATTTTTTTTTTGCGGAGCGGACATTTGTCGACGTCAATGCTGGAAAATTGTAGGTCAGTTAACTCTGGTAATAATGGTATACTACAGTTGCATTACCCAAAGCTTTTCAAGCTATGCGGGAGAGAAGATCAAAGACCGGGCTTCGGGGAATCATGCTGCATCATGATAACCCCTCTTCACATACCTCCCTTAGAACAAAAGCATTTATTGAGGAATCTGGTGTTGAAACTCTAAGTCACCCACCCTACAGGCCTGACTTAGCTCCTTGTGATTTCTTTTTGTTCCCAAGAGTCAAAGAAAAAGTAAAAGGCAAGATTTTTTCAAGCGCCGAAGAAGCCGTGGCTGTCTACGAATATCTTAAAAATTATTGAGTGTCCTATGTATTATTGTCCAATTTGAGATAAATAAGCAAAAACTTTTAAAAACCTAACGTACACTAAAGGAGTCGTAAAAGAACAATGGCCAAATTTCTATAGGAGCTGGACTTGACTTTTATTTTTTATGTCCCAAAACAAGCTATAGCCAGATTGGTTTGATTTTATGTTGTAAACACCATCCCGTATGAAAATCATATCTAAATAGCCACATTTTTTTTTAATAACGTCAACAATACTTTTGAGGTTAGCATCACATATGTAATCTTCTTCAGTGATATAAAATAAGAATTAGATTTGTATTATGATGTACGATTGTGTGTGACGGCTTATATTAGTGTAATACAATAAGTAGGTATGTAAATATGTACTATTATTGAAGAGTTCCACTCGCGGATCTTAGAAATTACTCTGGTATCAAACTCAAAAACGAGATGGCGGCGAAGTGTATCAATGCATATGTTACAATTAACACATAGCAATCGCAGGGCTAGTCGTCGTTGTTGTGTAGCTATAGTCTGAATGATGTCTCTCACAAATATGCAATATGCAAAATCGGTGTCCAGAAATCAAAAGCATAGAATAATTGTTACAAGTGGTAGTTATCAGTCCGTAAAACAATGCCGAGGTCTAAACAACAGAAAGAAATCTAAAATAGTACAGTATATATATAACAATCCACAATGAATGAAGCAAATAAGGTATAGAGATATGTAGATGATTGCCGGGTGACAATCAATGTCGATCGATGACCACAGATTATGTAACTTGACGATGACACATGATGTCCCATTGTACGTAATTGAACAAAACGCTTAGCTTACTATGAAGCTACATAATCATTTTTATGACATGAATCCAGTACATAATAAATCAGTATAGTAGTTGATTTGATGCCTACATACTAATTGAATTAAATTACAATTAACAACTATTCAGAAATACGTGAATAATTAGTCTTTGAATACAAAGTCCTTTCATACGTGAAACGAATCGTCATTAGGTGAGTTCCAGTGCGTTCAGAAACCATTATTTTAAATAATTTCGGAACAGTTACAAAAACAATAATTTAAAATTAAACATTTTGTACAGCCGACTTCAATATAGGTTATTTGAGAATAACTCAATAACCATTGGTCTGACCTTGATCAAATTCATATGGGACCACACGAGAACTATTAGCTTTCATATAAAAAAAGAATCATCGAAATCGGTTCGCCCAGTACAGTTATGAGGTAACACACAAAAAAAAAAAAAAACATACACTCGAATTGAGTACCGTCTCCTTTTTGGAAGTCGGCAGAAAATAAAAGGATAACTTTTTTGGTGGCTACTTAGAGGTATTTTTTGTGTGTTTTTAAGACCTTAAAAAATAAGGATATTTTTCATAAATATGTCATTTAGTGACGCCATCGCTTCATCCTCTGGTACGATTTGGCCAACCTTCTTTTTGCAAGGAAGCTTATCTAGCGGCTGTCACTTGTATGACAAAATAATAAAGATGGCTGACTATGAGCGCGTTTTCTGTTACAATCGCTGCGATCAGCCCGTTCTAGCGTGGTTTCATAGACAATGGGCACCTTTTTACTCGGAATGGAATGCAATGAGCGCGTTTTATCCTAAAGTAAAAATTTTTCAATTAACTTTACACAAAAACAGTGCCTTTTATAGTGTTTAAAATAACGCTGATTGGCCATAGAAAACGAAGTCAAATGGGGTTCATACCAAAAAAGTTTTTGGAAAAACAAAAGTAAAATTGTCAATGAGCTCCTTTTTTCCCTGTGTCCTTCACAAATGGTAAACGTTTATTAATTTGGTTGGTCTTTACTATGGCTATGTCAATTCAAGCTCAAAATGTACCTATTCTGTTAAGTTGTTCTAAGATCTCAATTAACGTTTAATAAATAGCAATAGGCTAATAGGTAATTGCGAGACTTGCTGCAAGACCAAGACTAGTAGCGCAATACCAAGACTGGCTAAATCTCGTCTTGTTCTTGCATGGCATGGGCAACACTAATTGTGCGTGTAATTGTGTACAGACGTACAAAGTATACCTTCTTTACAATATATCATTCTTCTTTTATTATATATATTAGTCATATCCTTTGAGCATTGGGCCAAATGGTAATCAACTTCAGTTGTAGTTTCGACTGCTAATAAGGCCTCTGATTAAAATAATTTTGCGCCTGAACAATAGTTAGTTATTCAGAACAACTGTAAGGACTGAAATGTATGAACGATATGAAAATAAAAAGATAATAGGTTTTTACTATTTTTATTTTTTAAAAGTTTTTCACTTTTGGGGTGCACTCTGGCTAGAGCTCTTAGAATCACGTATAGATGCCGATCGCCTGCGTTTGATTTCTTCTTGGCGGCGGACCTTAAATAAATATTATTAATTTAGTTAATAATGATATCAAAGCTATATTTTACTATAATTTGTAAGTAACGTACTAAGATATTTTGTTGCTGATTTAATACCTTCGTTTATATCAAATATAAACGTAGGGGTAAGACACAGCCTTTGATCTTACAGCTAAGTATGATTAACATAATATTTAATTACGATGTTATATGATACAAGCTGTCGTAAGAATATGTTTAAAATTTAAAGAAAACCCTACTTATAAAAGTTATTTTTATTCTGGAATACAAGGAACTATCTCAGAATATAGTACACTGAACACATTTAAACCAAAATAAATATGTAAAAAACTAATAAGATTTAATATTCATGACATAACATTCTCATATGGCTCATCATAGAACTATTTCTTAAAATTCCTTCTTTATAAGCCTGAAAGTCTACTGCTAAACATGGGCCTCTCCTTTTGAACAATTTGCCTTAATCATCATGTCTGGTAGTTGGATTGACTATTGCAGTATTACAGGTTTTTCACTTTTGACACTGCTTCATTCATTGGTAACATTTACCAGAAATAAGTATTACTAATGATATTTATCTTAGAAGTAAGAGCAGTGATACCTCGGTACCTGCAGTAAATTGTTATGGTGGAAGAACAACTCTGGTTTGATATGAAATTGATAGTTGTAATTTTATGTGTCAATTTACAACTTGCTCTGAGAAAAATATTTCAAAGACGTCTGCAGTCTGCCAACACGAATTAGAGCAGCTTGACAAACTTATTGCATACCTCTCAGAAAATGTGTGCAGTATGCCAACACAAATTGGAGCAGTGTAACAAAATTATTGCTACATACCTCTCAGAAATGAGAGGAAGCCTGTGCCCCAGTAGTAGGACATAATATATAGACTGTAACTTTAAAGTTATCTAGAAAAATATTTTGGCCTTTAAAACATACCTTAGATTCCTTCTTTCTCTGAGCGAGAAGCTTAGCGTATTCAGCCTCGGAGGCCTTGCGTTTCGCGAGACGCTTCTTCTTCAGTGCCAAACGGTGACGTCTACGCTGAAGTACTACAGGGGTGACTAACCTCTGGATCTTAGGAGCCTGAAAATAACAAAAATAATAGTTAAATTATAACAAGTGACTTGACAAATTTTTCATAGTAGAATTTTCCATAAAATATTTCTAAGCTGGTTGGATATGAAATAATCACAAATCAATTATGCAGGGGGGATTAGTGTCGCCGCGACCCGTGCTATAACTCACAACCCTAAGCAAAAGTAAAAAAAAAATAATTCGCCTTTTGGTGCATTTGAAAGTCTGTGCTCATCTCTACTGCTTGCAAAACTTTTAAGGTGAGATATCATTTGTCCAACACACTGTAAAAGAGACAGACAAGCATCTGAATCTTCTGCTCGGTGTTAATTTTATTTACCCTGATGCTGCTGCTTATTAATCATGAATGATTAACAAACAATATGTATATCAGGGACTATTTACAACACATTTTGGTAATAAATGAGCAGGGTGAAGGCAGTGTTCGGAAGTAGGAGTGGGTCATGTTTCTAGCATGAGACACTCAGCTCGTCGTCTTTATACATAGCACAGATGACTATGGAAATAGAAATATGTCAGGTGATTAGAATGGACTCATATGAGGGAGTAAATAATCTTACATAAAAAGAAAGTTTATGAAATTTAAGACTAAACTACAATATTGCTCTCTGCGACTAAAACATTTTAGGATCACTTTTAATGAGGTCATAGCATAGGTATAATCCATACTTTGCTACATGTAGCATGCTTTGTCTGAGTAGTGTGGCTGAACATAGATGAACCGTATTTAAACTACACCTGTGAGTTGTCTAACTCATTGTATTATAGGCCAGCGATCTTCCTAACCTGTATCACATTTATATTAAATTTGCATACTATGCACAACTAAGATTTTGTTGTTGTAGACAGAAATGGTTCTATAAAATGGTGCCCTGTCAGTATCACAAATGTTTCTGTCTGCCTCCGCTTGGTTTGGCAATTAAAGCACCTTTCTCCCCTTTCCCTAACAGCGTAGCAGATTTGTGAAAATCTGTTTATGGGTATGTGACCAACATCCTGATAATCAGTATTAAAACTGCAACAGTTTTTTATTCTACTTTAATAATCATTGTAAATAAATTTCGTGCAAGTTTCATTTACATTGCGACAAACATTTAATAAAATGATGTGAAAAGTCGAGGTATATATTATTATGGCCCACTCACATGACAATTGTCAAATGAACTAAGTGAAATCAAAATACAACACCAACTTAAGTAATTTTATAATATTGTCTTAAGGAGGCATTTAATGTTCGTTTTTTAATGTGTCAAAACTCTACAACACAGTTGACTTAATTCGGAACTTAGCCTTTTTTTCCAGTGCAGTGTGCCACATCAGCTCTGTAATGTTATCTTAACATATGTTCATTATCATTATTGTTTCTCTCACAGAACTAGTTAATTATCTAAACATTAATAAAAATAAATTCACTGCAGTATACTTGGTTACTGACATACACCCATTATTGCCATCTTTAATGGTATTGCTAGTGAAAATAGGCTATGCGACAGACATTAAACATTTTTTTTTGTTTATATTCAAATATTTTTTAGCACATAATAAAGTGTTATCTATCTACCTATCTTAAAGACTTAAATAAATAAACTTTATGAAACTTACCTTATACCTGGGCTTAGCATTCTCTTTACCCTCTTTAGGTGGTAGGAGACGCTTCACTACATAACGACGGACATCATCTTGTTTAGTAAGGTTGAACAATTTACGGATTTTAGATGCACGCTTGGGTCCTAGACGGCGTGGAACTTCACCATCAGTCAAACCTGCAATTTCCTGTGGGTTTACACAAAATTTGGTCAATAAAATATTAATGGGCTATTACAAAAAAATAGAGCCGTGGTAGCTCAGATGGTTAGCGCTCGCTGTAAGCTTCACAGTACTAAAGCAACCCGGGTTCGATCCTCACCGGCACCAATGAAATTGTTAATTACAATTTTAAGTGCTGATTTACCACATGCTTGGCGGCGGTGAAGGATAACATTGTGAGGAAACCTGCATGTCTGAAAAATAAGAAAAAAATATATTTCAAAGACGTGAAGTTCACCAACACACATTGGGGTAGCACGGCGGACATTTCCTTGCCCTAAAACCCTCTCAGAAATGAGAGGCCTGTGCCCAGCAGTCGGACGTAAATAGGCTGCAACTTTACTTTTTTACAAAAAATACACCAAATTTATTTTTTATACATTGAAATCATTAACTAGTTTTTTTTTAACATATTAGTGACAAAAACGCTAGAAATCCAACTAATGGATAATACAATCCATAGACACATACAAACTTCCAGGAAAAAAGGTGGTAATGGATGCATTATTACCCTTAAGGACTAGCATAAA
This sequence comes from Parnassius glacialis, assembly GCA_033319125.1. Lineage (NCBI taxonomy): Eukaryota > Metazoa > Arthropoda > Insecta > Lepidoptera > Papilionidae > Parnassius > Parnassius glacialis. Next base: position 31,879,558 of record JAVANC010000028.1, on the reverse strand, counting down.
ATGTCTCACACCCAATTATTTATTATATTGTCACTTGTACACTGCTACTTTTGTAAAACTTTGAAGTAGAAATTGGTAATGAGCCTGATAGCAACTGAATCAAATTAATCATGGTCAGAAAAGGAGCCTTATAGATTGTTATTTGTATTATGTTAAAATATCCCAATGCCTATGAGAAAAGCGTGGGCTATGAAAATTAACATAACTGATTGTTATACCCTGCCGCATATAATCACACAGATTTGATGATCTGAGAAACAGTAAGAACAGGGATAAACCATTTCCATTATCAAGATTTTTTTTAAATAAGTGTACTGTAAGAAATTAATGGAAGCTTATTTAAATTTACTACAATAATTATTGCTTTTCAAGATAAATTGATTACTGTATCAGTCTTATATGCAAAGTAAAGTTAAGTGATTTCTTATATTTACGCGAACACTACACATTTAAATAAAACTAATTTTACGGATTTTATCGCATATATTATCTAAAAAGTAAAGTTAGTGTTCTTTTACATATCAGAATGAAACTAAAATAAAATAATATAATAAAAAAATGTATTTAATATACCTGAGCACCTTTCCGGACAATGACAAGGGCCAGAACAGACAAATTAGCATCAACAATACAGCCACGAACTGACTTGCGTTTCCTTTCACCATCACGACGTGGTCTGTAGCAAGAGTGGCCCTTAGACATCAATAAGCGGACACGGCCTAGAAAAAAATATTTTTCATTATTGCTAGCCTTTCATTTTCATTAGCTAATCATTTAAAAGTTGAATACAAAAACGAGTAAAATCGCATTTATAAACCTCAAATATTTGTAAATAATACTTTTATCTACATCGATATTTCCAGTTTCGTTACAGAGAATATACATAATATTACATTAATTTGCAAATAATTTAAAAATCTGGCTAAATTTATAAGTTTGATAACTTAGGTAATTAAACAACTAGATGATTGGAAAGTTCATTTCTAAGTGCCAACCAGGAAGTAATATTTTTATTTTATTAGTTTCTCCTGTAATGTTATTATGTAAATTATAGGGTGAATTGTTTATTAAACAGGGAACTAAATAAGTAGCAGATTGTTTGCCATAGATGTTATTAGCACAGGTACTATAGAACCAATTTTGTGCAACTGCTATAGCTTGTATCAGAATGTTTAATTTTCTCAGTAAATTTTTCATTAAAGAATTGTTCTTTGAGTAAGCTATTTAAATTGTGTTTATATGGGTAAAATTATTCAAAAATATGTTCATATCTACGTAGGCAGAAATAATTAGATAGAATTTCATAACTGAGACAAATCAAAATAGAGTATTTTACTGTAAAATATACATACTGTTAGTTAAGACACCCTGTTTCATAGGGAATCCTTGCTTGTCATTGCCACCGGCTACACGTAAAATGTAGCCCTTCCATTCATCTCCTAACTGATCAGCTTCTACCTCAGCACCCATGCGCTTCTCATAAAAAATCCGGAGCTTGTGCTCGTCCACCACCTCGAATAACTTTTGACATCCCGTTACCGGGTAAGAGACGTTCAGCTACAAAAAAGTAAAGAGGTTATGAATACAGTATTTAACCAAAAAGATAGGTATTAATCAAATCAAACTTCCTATTTTTCTATAAGCATAATTAGAAATAGTATCACTTTATGAGAACACAAATTACAAATCAACACGAGTGTTGGCTCAGGCAGTCATGTCAACAATTGATCTGTTCTGTTTTCAAGAATCACATCACTTAATAACTTAGCAATGTTAAATACGAAAAAAATAATATGTGCAGTATCAAACGTAAGTATTATTTACATAAGTTTTACAATAATTTATAAATAAAATACACTATTTATTAACCTTCATGACTGCGGTTAGCTTCTTGGAACATCAGCCATGAAAAAGAACTATAAAGATTGTCGTTGTTGTTGTTACGATTCGCCGATTGTGACAGGCAAAAGTTTTAGATCATACAGCCTAAATATAAAGTCAAAATCATATCATGAAATTCTTGTGTGAATGATTTAAAATGTAAAATTTTGACAACAACTTAACCCAATTAAAGTTAATGACGAAAGATTCTTAGAATAACTAAGTGGATAAAAAGCTTGAGATTATATCACCATCGAAGCACTTGTACATCGTTTCCATTAATAGTTCATATGTGCATTGTACACAAAATCGCACAACATTTACGTAATAACATCAATTTCAAACCATTATTTAAACCATGATTCAAGGACAACAATTCAACGACAGTCAAGTTCCCGCCACAAACCCGGAACCATAAAGAATATACAAGATTAATTTGCAATATACGGCCAACTTTGCAGAGAAGGTTCAAAATAAGTAATATAGGCAAATGGTGAAGAAAGTAATATAGGTAAAGGGTAAAGAAAAATTAATAAAAAAGAACTCAAACATCATATCCTTTTTATCTTTTAAATTCAGAATGGGTGGTAAATATTATTTTAACCAATTGTCATTCATAAATATCTAACGGCTTCTATTTTACTATGCACGCACACGGTCGTAAGCGTCGCTGGGTCGGTAAATTAAAAACTTTGTAAACAACGCACACAGAGGAGCGCTCGTTAGTTGTTCTTAGTTGTTTCCCATAAATCACAATTAATTTGGTATAATTTTAAATAAAAGTAGAATCCTTATTGAATGTTTATCATTATTTATATAATTGAAATTAAGTAAAAAATTTGGCTACTCTTTGAAAAATAATCCTGTATACAATACTTTCAGATGATAAATTATATAACTGAAGATTATATAACGTGTTGCGCTAAGTACAACACATTTAATGAAGTGTTAGGTGGTAGTAATGTTGTAAAATAAAATAGTTAAAAATTTGACTAGAGTTGAAATTTTTTAATTTTCAATAAATAAAAATAACTAAATACAAATTAAAATCTCAAGTTGTAAAAGAGGTTGTAAACTACAGTAATATCTTCGTTCATAACTATATAATTGTATTCTGACGGTGGCGTAGGGCAGGCAATTTAAGCAAAATATCATCACAGTTTATTGACATGCCACTACATACATACACTGTAAATACTTAATCACAATAATCATTCACAGCGGATTGTGTATGAAAATTATGTCAAATATATGAAAATACAATACCAAATAATATGTGTTTTAATTCAATGACATGCATAGAGAAACACGTTGTATGCTCTGTCGGGAAATTGACCACAGGTGGATTGTTGCTATTTTTAATAAAATATGGATGAGAAACGAGCATACAATCCACTTGATGGTAATCAAATACTAGTTCATAGACATTTAAGCGATGACTGACTATTTCTTTATGTTAAACATAATATTCAAAACCCCTACAAAAATTTTTAAGTGTGGTAAAGGAATTGCACATTATTTATTTTTGCACTTACATGGTGGATGACTGCCCAACTCCGTCTTCATAACTGCCTGACCATCACAACTTTTATTTTTTAACGCAATTTACAAGTTGTATAACAATTTTCAGCCTTAGTAAATTCATTTTATTACCTCGGCAGGTACACGATAAAATTTTATATGACATCTTTAATAGTGCACCTAAGCCACCTTTTATAAGTTTTGCTTACCTGACCAGTTAGACTGAGTGCAGTGTAATTGTGTACACAACAATTGTAATGAACTTGTAGCAGCCAGGCTAATCAACCCTAAACCGTTTAATAAATTAATTAATAACGTTACCCTGCTGCTACCATAACGCAAAAGGTGAAGGTCTGAAGAAAACATTTATTTCCTAATTACCCCCGGCTACCGAGATACTGTGGGCTGCATATCAATGCGAGATAATTTGACGTATATATTTAACATTCTATATAGAAACAAGAAGAAGCCACAAATATCATCAGCGCCGCACCGTCTTCACACGCCGGCTATCTTCAAGCATCCGTCGACCATTTTCGAGCCGTTTCTTCAACGCCGCAGCTCGGTTCTTCTTGCTGTTCCGGAGATGTGTCCCTCGTCGCCGCCGCTCGCCGATTACGCGCGCGCCGGTCTGCACCTCTTTTATAGCCCCGTACAGCAACGCAGCTACAAGAAGCTATCGACGAGTTTTACGCCGGCAAATGGAGCGCGACACACTAATAATAGCTATACATAATATTTTATTGATTAATGTTTATTGGTCAAAATGTATGTATTATAATTGGCTAAATAAATAAATTATTATTCTATTGGTGAGTTAAGGATGTAGCCGGGCGTATAAATATAGGCAGGGTTAGCTGAATAAAACACACCATTCGCCTGCACATAGTAAGGCATATCAAGAAATAGTTTCATTTCTCCGCCACACGGAGTCTGTTAATAGTGGACCCCATACGCCACTATTACATTACTATTTACATGCGGTGGGTGGGAAGGAAAAGGGAGATCTCCTGCCGGGCAAGGTGTTCTGCCCGGGGAGCGGCCAACGCTCCGATTGGTAGTTCGGAGCTATTCTATATATGCTGCTTTAACTTCGGAACTTTGTAAGCGCGATTTAGGCTTCGATGTGTTTCGCTTGTGGTGAGTCGAGAAGAAGGCAAGTAATCTGCGAGAGTGCCGTGAAGCAGAGGCGAGCAGTTTTAGCTCAGACCCGTTACGAACACCGAGAATTACATTGGTGACCCCGTTACGAACACCGAGAAGGAAGTCTATTACAGTGGTGACCATCCAACGTGATATGAACACGGAGACAATAACCTTCGGAAACTACAACTTCAAACCTTCGTCATCGTCCTCAAGTACCCCATTTATTCTCTCCCGAGCAGATATTGTCTGCAGTCTTCACATTCTGCAAGCCATCTAGCTTTACAAAGGTTCATCGCAGCACTGGAATAATAATGCTTCCTGTTCCTTTAAGCTACTCTCTGCACTACAGTGTTCGGCACGGCTCTGAGCTAAAACTTCTCGCCTCTGCTTCATGGCACTCTCGCAGATTACTTGCCTTCTTCTCGACTCACCACAAGCGAAACACATCGAAGCCTAAATTTTTGTATTTATAGTTATCAACAAAGGACATCTTATTAACGCCAAGTAGAGTAGGCACTTAAAAAGCTATAATAATTTATTTAATTATTTAATGCGCGCACAATCGAAGTGCACGGCAAAACAGCCGAAAGAGTCGAATTTTAGAATTCTTTGTATTAAATATATTTTAAGTTGTAATATATTTGTATTTTCTTTAAAACAAGTAAAATAATAATCATGTGTAATCAGTATAGTGAAAGTTAATCTTTGAAGAGTGAAGTTATCAATAAACACAATTCTATTTTTATCCTGCGCACATATAACTAGGAAAATATTTTTGAAAGTATTTTACTTTTGTTTTAAAGTTTAACATAAAAAATAGTTAACGTACTTATAACCGCTAGGTATATTTCTTATTTAAATAATACTTCAGTCAGAAAGTTTTATGCATTTGATTCTGTTAGTTAGGTTATTGACTTAAATAGTTTCAACCATATTTTTTCGGATTAAAAATAATCCAGTTAATTAATAATAGATTAAAAATCAATACAACATTATTATTTTCACTAGATACTCAAAGTCAAAAAATCTTAAATGAACGTATTCAATATTATTTTACACTTTTTTCTCAAAATGAATTTCTTTATCTTAGATTATTCTTATCGGGTAGTTGACAATTGCATGTTAATTGTTATGATTTTTATGAGCTGTCAAAATTAACCTTCTTTAGAAATTGTAAGGAATACGAATTAATAACGTCATAGTTTCTTGTAGTCAAACAAACACCTTATACCCGCTAGTCACGATCAAGTTTAACCATCCAGTTTGCAGTGGACTTGACGCTTGATACCGTAAACTTGACCGGAAATGGCTGTTAGCTTGCATGATACGTCTATTTGAGTGGAAAAAACACTTTTGAAAAACTTATAACATGTTCGTCGAAAGTGATATAAATCTCAAGATTCTAATCAGCATAAGTTGCTTGATATACTACCGTCCTCAATGACCACGTCACTCAATGACAAACCACGACTTTTTCTGCCACCAAGAGAGCGCCACCTAAAAGTGAGCTATAATATTTGACGGACTTCACAGTGAGGAAGTTTATTTGATCGGAAAATGTAAAGGTTAATGTTTCTTTTTTACTATTAGCTATTTTTCATATAAATAAGAATAAAAATAAATAAACCAAACAACATACTAGACATCAACAAATACTAGTCATAAAGTAGATTTTTCTTTTGAAAAGATAAAAATGTGCAAAAAATTAAAAAGCAAACCATTATGGCATTATTTTGTATATTAATATAATACTCTAGAAACTGATAAACTTTTATAAAATACTAACTTGTCAATTAAATGACAATGTGTAATAAAGAAACTTTATCTCAATGTCAACTAGTAACATCTGGTAAGGAGAAAATTATAAGTGAAGGCTAATTGTTGACTGGGTTAAACTTTTGTCAAAATTTCTCAATGCTCTGTGATTCATTAGCATATTGTGAATAAATTGTAAAAAAATACGCAAATGTGTATTTTATGCTGTATGGTCTAAGACCGTTACCTACCGGCCTGCTTTAAATTGGCAAATTATAGCAATATCAATATCTCTGAGGGGGTTTTGGCGGGAATTTGATCAGCGGTGGTTTACTGCTTCTGTACTATAGTTTAAATAATAGTTTGAAGTAGATTTTGATACGTTAAAGTGGTGCGATTTTATGTATTAACTGTCTACGCATGTGAACTATTAGTGGAAACGGTGAAACAAGTGCTCTGGTGGTGATGGATTCTCAAGATAAGCTGTTTGTTTGCATAGGCGCCTTTAGATACCATCGCCAACTGTCAGCTGGCTCAAGTTGCCGTCAAAATCTTTCAAAAGCTGCCCAATGTGACGCATCAACATATTATGAAGCTTAAAATTCCACATATTCAAAATAAAAAAGACAAGGCTGTATGGGTTAGTTCCTTTGCCTGCTCTCTCGAGCTAATAATAAAAACAACAAACTACAACTCTTTGAATTTAGGTCAGGCCCGTGACAGCTTAGTTCCATTCTATGCCATTTGGCGCTACCGTCGCTAGTTTATTCTCTGTCTACGGACGCCATTTTAAAAAAACGCCATATTGTATTGTCAAAGCAAATTGTCAAAATTATCGATATTGATTGCCGCCAGCCGCCATTATTTAATATTTATCTAATTGTCGTCCGAGTTATGAGTTTTATACGAGCGCAAGTGTATTGAAGTGTATTTCCTCGCATTTATGTTGCGTTGAGATCTTGGACGCAAAGTTTCCTCCGCTATTTGTGAGAATAACAATATTCTGTTTTTGTGCTGGTCTAGTGCATATTGTATGGAATACGAAAAGTGCTGTCTTGGTGCAGATTCCCTAAAAACGATAATTTAAGAAACTTGTGGATGTATTTCATAGTATCCATAAGTCCCCAGATCATTGAACTTTCCAAAGAACAGTTTCTTGATAAGACAGAAAACTTCGATAGGTCTTATCCATGCTTGCTTACTAACGATTAATAGCTCATGGTGTGCCTCTGACAGCAACAGGCGAGTAATTTTATTACTTATCATGGTACAATTTCGACTGCTGAAAGTTGTGATTTCTAAGTGGGTATCAAGTGGACTCCAGTAATGCAGTATTGAACCATACATTTTTATTAAAAAACATTGCATCACTTTGTGATTACTTCACCAGCCATTTTTAATTATCACTACATGGTATAAAGTGGCAGTCACTTAAAAAAATTGTCTCTGTAACTATTGAAAGACAAAAAATTGTATAGTTGATTATAGAGATTATGTTATAGTTAAAATATCACAAGAACAAACCTTGCAAAAAAAGCAACAATTTATTACAAATTTTCAAAGCTGCTGCTCGAATATGGTTAAATTTTAGTTCTGTTTTAACAAATAATGATGTGATTGACATCTTCTAAATCACAACACTTTTTACATTTATAAATTTTTCACAGTTATATTTTATTTCACTTTCCTTATTTTAAAAGGTTATTTAAATGTTCAAGATTTTTAAATCACTAATGTCCAAGATGATAGATCTGCTTTTCGGCTGGTACTGGAAGGCAGGAGCTCGTACTATCTGAGAATCTCATTAAAGCATTCATACAAGCATCTTCAACTTAAAGTTGTGACTTGTCGTCATAGTGGAGGAATATAGGTAGTTGCAAGACTGAGCGAACGAGACTGTTTCAGAACCTTTTACTAGTAGGTATGAGTATCAAACAATTAAAATTATAGTTTAGAGGAAGTGGTAACGTGACGGGTATTAATTTTTTGTATAATTGGTATCTAAAACAAATGTTATTTGACTTCCCTCAATTTTATATATTGTTCTATTTTTACTTTATTGTTATAACTTATGGGGTATATCAATTAATTTGTTAACTCTGCTGATTTTAATAATTTTAACAATTCTTCAATATCTATAAGTAAATATCCTAATTTGCTAAAGATTACAGAAGTTTCGATTTCATTCCATCTAGTGTAGAGTGATTGGAAATTGTGTAAAAATAAATTGTAAATATTAATAAAATTACATATCATTAACTCTCAAATATATCAAGAATTAAAAAATTTAAATTACTGTCATTTCCAACACTGCATATTTATCAAGATGTAACATTTATAAAAACTAATTTGGAAATATTTAATGATTATTTAGTAATTGACAGTAAAATTATACAATTTCATCAGACAGCTTTATTTAGATAAAGCGTTTTTAGCACGCTGTTTAAAATCAACAATAAAGTTCCATCTATGTTTCACAAACGGAGAATATTCATAAATTTAAAACATATCTAACTAAGAAATGTTATTACTCAATTAATTAATATTTAAGCAATGCATCAATAGGCACATTACAATGACATGTATCTTTTTCAAAGATGTTACCTGTAGTATATTACTTGTATTCACAAATAAAAATAAATTTGAATTTGAATCAATCTTGATAAAATTATTTCTTGTAAATGGTACTTATTTTAACAAGAGATTCTATTTATTTCATTAAGGTAATCTTGTTCACTAGTGTGTATCGACGAGTTTTTAAATTACCAATCATATTTTCATACTTAATAGCATTTTTATAATCAAAGTTACCAGTAATAATCTTAATAATATATCTTAGGGAGTTTAGAATGCCTTGTTTGACTCTAAATGAAGGTGATAACTGTTCAAATTGTTCAATACTGGAATTTATTTCAAATTTAGTTTGAAACATTATATTAATTGAATGTTTAGAGTTTTTTTTGTCAATATAATTCTAACATGCTTATTTAAGTATTTAAGTTCATGTATCTATTAATATTAAATTCTAACTGCTCATGCGTAACATTTAAATCTGAAACCTTAATTATAATCTACTTTTCATCACTTACACTAACATGGCCATCTCTAAGTATCATACCAATATTAACCCTTTCGCTGTCCCGTGCACTACATATAGGGCACTGCTATTGTCTTACTATTGTGTCTGAAAAACGGACAGTGAAAGTTTTAATATTATAAGGCCATAGGAATTATTTTCTGCTCCATGTAATTCTCAATTTAATGTTGTGGTTAAATCTAATTAAAATTATTTGCAAAATGAATGGATATCTAAAACCTTCTGAATTATTATGCGTGGATTCTGAAGTTGGTTAACTATAATTTATTTAAATTTTTTTAATTAGCTATTGAAACCACTAAGAATATTTTCTAATTCAGTTGCAGTTTGATCTAGAATCACCAGAAAATTAAAAAGAGATGCATCTTTTCCTATAATGTAATTGTTACACAATAAAATATATAGTATATTGTTTGTATATGTAATTTTGTTTACGTCATAAAAAATCTTATAATATATTCACATTTCTTAATAAATAAACTTGAAATACATTGATCACCATCAAACACGATGATCAAGCTTGTTAGATCCTTAGGTCTAATTTGAAGAAAGTGACATAGTCTTCCTTGTTCCATTTTTATTAAAAAAAAATCAATACATGTATATTTTTTTATAGGATAAGGGGACACAAGAGCACAGTTCACCTGATAGTAAATGGTTACTGTGGCCCGTAGACATCTACATTTATCCCCATTTGCGAATCAAAACGCAGATGCGTTGTCACCCGTGAGGACTAATATGGAATGCCTCTTTTCCAGTAAAAAGGGTCTCCGGTTCTCTACACTCACCATACGAAACACAGCAGTGTCAAGCTGCTATTTTACGCTGGTATTCTGTGAGAGCACAACTATACTACTAATATAGCTGCAGCATGGCTCTACCACGTTATACATACCACATATACAAAAATATTCTGTTAATTATTCTTTTTCTATAATTTTAGCACTTCTTAAGATTATATTTACTTACTATTATATATTTTGTTTTTATTTAATCCAATTTATTTTATTTATAATAACATTTACTTAATTAATAACTGTCAAGTTTTGTGCAGAAGTCAAATAACTTTCAACGAATTTAGTTCAAAAGTTACAACATAGAGCCATAAAGAAATAACCGCAGGAAATAACTAGAATGGGACAGGATAGTTAAAGCTTTACTTAAAGTCCGCTCACTGCCATGTCTACCCGTAGAGCTGCTCTTGTCTAGATAGGAAGGTTTCTTCAGCTCCTGATTTAATAAACTTATTTGGTTCGAGGATATCCGGAACTGTGGACAAGACCAATTTGAGTGTACTTGAACTCAGCTGTAAGCTGTGTGCTGGCTGCGCCATATAAGTTTCGGGAGTGGTGCTGAAGCTTTTTAAAAACTACAAATATGTCTCGATGACATTTAATAACTATTACATTACAATAATGTATTAAAACTAATTCAGTGCAATACTGACTTCCTTAACTACGTGATTACATTACTACGATGAGAACTATAATGAGTCTTATTCTAAATGCAAGGGCTTTTATAGGGTGGTCAAAACAAATCAAACACATCAAAAGTTCTAAATAATAAATTAATATTTCTATGTTTATCATTCAGTAACAAAATATGATTCTTAATTATTTTATTTATTTCATTACAGGTTACATTAGTGAAGAAAATAGTATCAAAGAAGAGAAACTTGGTTAATATTTTGACAAAGATTGCAACTAACACTTTAGATGACTCAGTTTCACAAAGACTTGTTAAAGCCCAATTGCTGTCAAGAAATAAACACTTATCGGAAATTTTGAAAAAAAAAATTGGTATAAATTACATTTTTTTTTTTACTAATATCTTTACTAATACTAGGTAAACCAGGTATAGAAATACAATTAATTACTATATGAAATTAATATTTTGTACAGAGAAATCCTATACAGACGTAACTTAACTTTTCTAATTTAAATTGTACCTAGATCCGGGAGTTATTCAAAATGTAAAATGGTTTCCAAATTTTAGAAACAAAATTGTATTTCATTATGGAATATTCTAAGCCACTTAAAATATACTATAAAATAATCTTTGACCTTAAAAAAATGATATGTAATAAATCACATAATTTACTTTTCATTACACATTGAAATCAAAATAATCATGCTTAAATAATAAGGATATGAATATACAAGTAGCACCTGCTTTGTGTTAATAGTTTTCCATCTATAAAATGAGTAATGGTAAAAGATTGAAGACTATAGTTATTATATTTTTAAGTTTATGAAATTGCAATTTTAAATGAGAATTTAAGATTACTCATCTGACATTTCAAAATATGTATAATACAAAATATAATTTGCGTTTTATATAGTAATTATTTAGTAGATACATCAAACATATATTTCACATTGTTTTCTATTGTTTTTTGGTTTCCTTGAAATTAACATTTTTCCTGTTTTCTTATAGATAAAACACAAAAAATTCAGTCCTAAAACTGATCACTTGAATAAATTTTTCGATAATTTTTTAGGAACATAATTGATAATTATGTTCTTATTTGGTTTGCTCCACGGTTGGTTTGATAATGTTATTAAATTCCCTTCGTGAATACCACTGTGTACTTCAATTTATATTCTCTCAACCAATATTCTTTTTAACCTGAGGGAAAAAAAAAGTAATCTCTGTCATCCATTTTTTAAGCGGTAGAGCTATGCTGCAGCTATATTAGTGGTTTAGTTGTAGCATGAATGGTTCGGCATGACCAGGGAAGGACCACGCTTTCACAGAATACCAGCGTAAAATAGCAGCTTAACGCTGTTGGGTTTCGTATGGTGAGTGTAGAGAACCGGAGACCCTTTTTACTGGAAATGAGTCATTCCATTTTAGTCCTCACAGGTGAGAACGCATCTGCATTTTGATTCGTAATTGAGGATAGATTAGATGTCTATTGGCCACAGCAACCACCTTCCATTAGGTGGACTGTGTGCTCATTTGTCACCCTTATCCTATTAAAAAAATCCTCTTTTCTCATCTCAAGTCTTCTTAGCTGTCTCTTTACGTTATAATTTTACATGTTTTGCTTTATTTTTTAAATATTTATTTAAAACTTTTTATGGCTCTATGCAATATTTTCCTCATTTTGGTAATGTGTGTATTTATTAAGTCTTATATTTATTATGAGTTTATTACTATCGGTGGCTAGCTCGCCTGGCAAGGTCGCCATGTAATGACGTTATTAAATGAGACAACCTATATCTGCCAAGTGCTGTTTAGTAACATTAAATTTATAATTGGTATTACATTAGTGGATACCGTGAGCCACACTACAATTGTATAAAGGTTAACAAAGTCTGTTGTTGTAAGCAAATAAGTGTCTTTTGGCGAAAGACTTGCAGGTGCAATAACTGTAAAAGTAATTCAATTAAAAAGTACTTTTTTTAGATGATTTTCACTATGCAAACTCTGGCGCAACAATGGCCTCAACAGCAGAAGTCGTTGACACACTGACAGCGTCAGTGGATAACCGGGTGGTGTGCAAAGAGCAAAGTTAAGACGAGTGATTAAACAAACTTCACAACTTCATACTTTTTGGATTGAAGCCATTAATAAAATAAAATAAAAATGGTTTAGTAGACTCCGTTCTATATAATAGCAAACATGCTATACAAGAAAGAAAACCTCGACTTGAGCGCGTACCATCCCGACAAGGATGGATAACTTGAAAGTTTTATAAGGGTCTACAAATTATTATTTGAACAGTATAATGTAGAATGTTATTATCCATTAAATATTAACCAAGACCCTTTTGAAATTTATTTTTGGATGTATAATAGCTATAAAATATAGAAATGTTGACCTAGATGCAAACATATATATATATGCCTTTAAATATTTGATGTTATCTAACATGGTTACTCCACATTCTCTAATTGTGAAGAGGATTATGGAGACACATTATTAAATGTTAGTGTAGTTTCCTATCCCCTTCATCATCAAGTGCAAAAGAAAAATTGCTGGTGGGTGATGTAGTCATGGAAAAAATTATAGACCACTGCTCAGCTTACACTACTGAATACATTTTGTCAGAAAATATCGAAAGGTATTCGTTGTAAGGATTGCATCAAAACATTAGCACTAATGAAAAATTACTTATCTTGTACAGGGATGGTACTCACTTTATTCATAAGTATTTGAATTATAGCTGTATTGGAAGTAATGTAAAATGTAGTTTGAAAAGTAAAATATTAAGCACTTTGAGGTTTTCCTGGCTTGCTTTGAAAAAGTTTTTATTAGGTTACACGGGCACAATTGGTGCAACAAATAATAAAATATTGAAAGGTGACATTCATGAAAAAATAAAAATATTAAAATTTTGGTGACTAAGCCTCACAAAGGCTTGCTTAATGTCCAATCTCTGTCGAAGTATAGAGAAGTTGAATGTTAAACAAATAACTTTATTATTAATATAATTAAAACAATTTAAAAAAACAAAATGACCAGGTTTACCCTAGATGAAAAATGAATAGGATTTCTAATAATGAAACAAAACTCCAAACACTACAAACTTAAGGAAAAAATTTTTGTCTTGTCTAACAAACAAATGTTATATAGACCAAATAATAATTTAGCATATCCTAGCGAAAAGTTCGTTATCTTATACAGGGAAGGTACTCACTTATTCATAACTATTTGAATTATAGCTGTTTTTAAAATTAATATAAAAAGTAACTTGTAAAGTAAAATATTGAGCACTATGATTAAATATGATTCCTGTGGCTTAATTTATTTAATTTGATACTTGCTTTATATAATGTACAATAAATATTGCTCTGTTTTTGTCAAATTGTACCTATAATTTAATCCTAAGATTATTTGTGTATGTATATGATGTTGGTGTGCTTGAATAAAAATTAAATGTTAATGTATTATAAGTGTTTCATTAAGTAATAGTATTCCTGTATAATGCACTTCTGTCGATGTCGATAAAATAAGAACACCACTAAACATCGATATCGATGATTTGAAGGATGTGTGCTTGCAATCTCTAAGCTATATTTTTTTTTATTTTTTTTTTATTACTCATCTGTCAAAATGGGCGACTGCAGCGCCAAAACGCGTAGTTGGGAAACTTGACTAAAAGTCACTGTCGTATCTGTAGCTTGCTACATATATATTTATCTATGATTTAGGTGAAAGGTGCCAGCTGCAGATGACAGTGACATACCCACTGATAACTATTTATTTTACCAATTACCATTCCACAATATCATAATCAAAATAAGTGTAGACCGTGGACACTAGACGGTCGTTCTAATAAAAGATAAATTTTAGTTCATTATAAAAAAAGAGTTCTATTTTTTTTATATTAAATAGTTTAAAGACAAAATTACATGATGTTGTGATATTTATGAAAACAGGACTGTTTAAGTATTCTTTTAAATTAAAATTTCAGACCTTTTGTTGCTTTGAATTTTTTCATACTGAAAAAATGAATAACAAAGAAAATACAGAGCTAGCTCATCGGCAGCATGTAAAATATTTTATGAGATTTTTGAATATTTTGCCTTCCTCACTGTCGTCTCATGATACAACCAGGTATATATCATAAACCAGTTATTCTTATTTTGAAGTAACCAAAATTTTTTACACTGCATTTTTGTTTATTTTTAATTAAATTATAAAAGATTCTGGATGCATTTTAATAGAATAAAAGGAACAGTGTTATTAATACAATAATTATTAATAAACTACTTTTGTTTACGCTTGCTCTGAACTTATACTAAATTCGTTTTTAAACCTATAACATATTAAAAATATAAACCATTAACATTCTAAATTGTGCAAGGGGTAATCGTTACAATTTTAAGTATTTGGTTTTTGTTGTCATATGTTGTCATAGAAGACTACAGCCCTAAACTCATTTTTATATACTAAGTAAACTTAGGTACAAATAAATGAGTCCAGGACTTTTCTATTTTTTTTATAGGATAAGATTGACAAACGAGCACACAGTCCACCTAATGGTAAGTGGTAGCTGCGGCCCATAGACATCTACATCTATCCTCTATTACAAATCAAAATGCAGATGTGTTGTCACCCGTGAGGATTAAGATGGAATGCCTCATTTCCAGTAAGAAGGGTCTCCGGTTCTCTACACTCACCATACAAAACACAGCAGTGTTAAGCTGCTATTTTACACTGGTATTCTGTGAGAGCGTGGTCCTTCCCCGGTCGAGCCGACCCATTCATGCTACAACTATACTACTAAAATAGCTGCAGCATAGCTCTACCACGTATAAAACTTTGGCTAAGCTTAAAGTATCTGCATTAATTGTCATGCCTAGAATGTATTTTGAACTACTGTCTAGTATTGCTTTAGATATTCAATAGTTTGAACAGTTTTGGGATGGCTTAAATCGTTTTTGGTTTGGGTTGAATTAAATAAAGTATGTCATATCAATAGATTGGTTACAATCACTAACAACTTGAAAGTATTAATCACAGCATAGAAAATTCTAACTAATAAGTTCTAATTTCAATTAAATTAAGTTAAATTCTAATTAATAAATACAGTAGCGTGATCATTGAGTTTATGATTAAAAACATAATTTTACTTGCATTTAATTTAGTAATTAAGGATTTTTGAATCTGAGCTTCAAGTTTGGATCAACTTAATGTTACCACGGGGCTTTTTTATATTTTTATATAAGTAAAAGTGACAAGTGGTAAAATTAAAAACTTTGTATAACCGACTTCATATAAATAAAATGAGAACATTAATGTAGTTGAAGTGAATTAAATATGCATTGTTAAGGATAACTCAAAAACTACTAGTCAGATCAGAAAAGCACTAGCATCCAAATAAAAAGAGAATCATCAAAATTGTTTCACCTATGAAAAAGTTCTGAGGTAACACACATAAAAAAACAGTAGAATTGAGAACCTCCTCCCTTTTTGAAGTCGGTTAAAAAGAGCGCAGCAGATGTGTTCTCACCATACTGAGGAATAAGATGGAATGACTTAAAATAAATATAATAATTTTCATATAATAGCTTTTGATAAAAATTGAGGCATTAATTCTTCTATATTTTATGTTGTTGCATCAACTGCATAAGTGTGGAATAATTTTTTTTAGTTCTTTTAAATCATCAATTACATTTTATTTTGTCTATTTATTTATTTATAATATACTTTAGATTTATTTAAAATAATGATGTATGTACACTTTGTAAATACTAGTAACCAAACCAAGAAACTAGTAGCACCAGTTACTCAACTCATTTCTTGTTGGGATTACACAACAATACATGATACATAGTGTACTATACACTTTTATAACAAACACCCGGAGAATATGCAGGGCCCATATATCAAAAACCTTAAATTTTTTTATTAAAAAAGGTTAATTTTACTTAAAAACATATGAGTTTCACCATAATCCATGGGAATGAGGTGATTATTGCCATGCTGTTTCTAATTGTTTTCATATTAATTGTAAATTATATACTGTAAATTAACATTAAAAAGACCCACAGGTTTTTGGTTAATTCTTTCCAGGAAAAAGGTTTTTTTCGAACTAGTGGTAATATTTTTTGGTCCACCCTTCCCTCTCAGTATGTCAATGTTATACTACATAAAAAAATATAAAATATTTATTTTCATCGCAATACCTGTCTCAAAAGTACAATTGAAGGTAAATTGTAAAAAAAATCATATTGACAGCTTGTTTAATTTTTTAATCATATAATATAATCAACAAAAGTCATTTTCCTGTATGTTATTATTTTCTTTGTAAAATCGTCCATCACAAAATAAATGTGAAATATCTACTGTGGGAGTAAAATTTTTCAAATAAAATGTTTTAAATTATTGTAAAGTATGTTTAAGCTATTTTAATCTCTTTTCAGGGTAACAATAGCATATTTCTCTGTAGCGGGTTTGGATGTGTTAGGATCCATAGCATCAATTTCCTTAGATCTACGGTCTAGAATTATTGAGTGGCTTTACTTACTGCAAGTCCATCCAAACAAAGAAAGTAAGTATTTTTATAATAATATTTTTAAATTGATGGACTATTTCTTCATGCTTTCTTTAATAGAATTAAATCCATAAATGAACACAGTTGACCTGATGGCAAAGGATACGGGAGCCCATAGATACCTATATCTGTTCTTGATTAAGGGTCAGAATGCAGATGCATTATCACCCCTGAGGACTAGGATAGATTGCCTCTTTACTAGTAATTTTTTTTCGGGGGATTTTCAAAATGTTCATTCTGTAACTTAAACTTTTTGTACATTTAAGCCAAATTTGAGTAATTTTGGCATAAGCATTACAAATCTTAGGGTAATTAGATTCTCCATATATTAGAGAAGTTTGCACAATAATTACTCGAATTCACTTTAGTGGCATGTGGAGTAAAATAAAAATATATATAGGTATAATTATTAACTTTTATTTTTCATTTCATTCTCGATATTTGAAAGTGAAAACCTTTTAAGACTTATTTATAAGGCAGATTTTTTTATAGAACAATAATATTTATATATGTATTATGTATGTTATGTTAAGGTAAATAAACATACAATAGCAAAATTGTCGTCACGATAACTAAATTCAGCCCAAATATGTAATTCCAAACAGAAAACATTCGAGTGAATATAATATAAAGATAGAGCAACTCGGGCCACCAGCGGTGGATTGGAGAGAAAAACTTTTTCGTTTGTTAATATTTAAATGTCTTTGGCAATATTAAATAATTAAATGGTGAAATTAAACGAGAAAATATTTTTAACATTTTAAACATTCTATTCTTCTTTTAATTTATGACTTTCCTGGTCAGAATTCTGCCAATGTTATAGATAAAGATTTTATTACTTATTATTAAAAAAATAAAGTGAAGGAAAGAAACAACTATATCCTTTTCTCGCTTTATTTTTGGTTAACCAATACACAGGGTGGATGCCCCCATTACCAGCCTTTTAGTGCCATTTTCAACTTTAAAAATTCGTACTATGGTAATAAGAGCACAATATTTTTAAAATCTAGGTTGAATCGATAGGTTATTTATCCAAAAATGTAATGAATATTCATTTACAGTTATATTATTTTAAGAACAATTTCAAAAACGACGATAAACAAAACAGGCGTGATGGCTCAAATTCCAGTCACCCTGTGCCAAATGTCGTCCTTTTGTGTATCTAATGCCAGCCTAGCATAGGGTTGTGCCCTTTAAGTTTTTGATGAACAGTAATAAATTCCTAACAACTTCTAATTTATATAGTGCGTGCCACAAGAATACAAAATTACACTTACTTTACTTAAGATGTTTTGGTTTTAAATAACAAATTGCCATAAAAAATTATGAAGCACATCGATTTCTTACAAATTAATCATCCAAGTCTTCGAAACATCATCATCATTATAGCAGACCACAAGTCCACTGCTGAACATGACTTCTATCACAAGTTGCCGCAAAGCACATTCCTCAGCTCCTTTGCTTTTCATGACTATAATTAATTTTATCTATCTCAAAAATAATTGAAATATACGGTATTTAATTAATAGAATCAGGCGTTACTTTGCGGAAATCCATTATATAAAAGCTTTAAAAAAACTTACTTCGCAAACATCCGCACTTTAAAATAAAATGATGTGTCTTACCTAGTATGAAGAGCACCTCCCGCCCTCCCTCAATTATTAAATACTATTTTGTATTGTCGTCAGTGGTGTGTCTTGCCTAGTGTAGTGGTGTTGGGAGTAGTGGTGCTGGGATTAGTGGTGACGGGGATAGTGCACGCAATTGAGGGAGGGCGGGAGGTGCTCTTCATACTAGGTAAGACACATCATTTTATTTTAAAGTGCGGATGTTTGCGAAGTAATTTTTTTAAAAGCTTTTATATACGGTATTCTTAATACACGGCAAATGTCTGACACAAAAGCAAATACAACCTTTGCTAAATTTTCAATTCAAAAAATCAATTTTATAACAAAGATGAATTGATGGTAACATTCTCTAAAAATAAGTTGTCCTAATTAATTATATTTATTCCAGATTTTGATAACCCTGATTTATATAACGTGGCTGAAATTAGGTACTTATTATTAGCTTGATGGCTGACATTATGCACTCCATACATTTCGTTTAAGTAATTACAGCCCATTTAATTTCCACTATAAGACAATAAAAAACTTATAAATTTATTCAAAAATAACTGCATTACTTTGTCTATAATCATATGCATGCAAATCACAAAGCCTAAAGTCTTGATAATGTAAAATATGCCTTATTTTATCAGGACCATAACTAGTCAAAAAATTAGGAAAATGAGGCGTTGTTTGTTGCGTAAGCGTTTTGATTTTAATTTAACACAGAAAGATTTATAACTGCCTAGTAATATTTGAAATATACTTTCCTCTAGTTACGAATAATTTTTTAGTGTACAATATTTGTAGTTAAGACCACTAGGAATCTTATTTTTGAAGTAAAAATGCGATAAGGCTGCTATTAGGGGCGGGGCTGGTATTAGGGGCATCCACCCCACATAGACACAATTATGTTTGTGTGCAAATTTCTCAGCTGTCATCAGACCCTGACTCAACAATGTTCTGCGTGGAGTCGCTTTTTTGACAGTTTAAATGTGAGAAGAAGATGCTTGGGTTATTTTCTTTATGAATACGAATGTCTTTTTCCCGTCACTCATTTGAATTTTTAAAGATGATTTAAGGATGATGTACCTTGGCTTTTGTGTTTACAATTCCTTATTAATGTTCTGTTTAATAGAATTTGAGATTTCTAGTCACTGATTATCTAGGTGTAGAATGGCTAATGTGCTAGCTTAATTATACAAACACAATTACAATTAAAAAGTAGACATAGTAAACTAATTAAAATATTTTATGAATTTTATCTAAACAGATAGCATTCATTAAAGTTATAAGTAAATGTAATTGTTTGCATTCTTAAAAATAGATGAAACTAGAATGTGTTGACCTTGTATCAAAATAACAAGTATTTTTTGTAAAGGTTGTTGTTATAAATCAGATACAATACTTGGTATTACATATATTTTTATTTTTGTGTAACGGTATGCTGTATGCACCTAGTACATATTTTAAGTTTTTTTTTGGGTACTATTCTCCTAATTTTCCATTTGCGAATACATTAAATTGAGGGGGAATTTCTTCCTCTCACAATTTTCCGCTGAACAAGGGGCAAATCTTAGAATAACAACACCTAGAACGATAGTTCCCTACAAAGCGGACGTTCAAAAGTGGGGCAAGAACAAAATCTATGTGTGCGTTATCAAGCTGTGTTTACGCTAGACGAAACACACATAAATGAAAAAATAATGTGGCCAATACATTAAATTTTCCCGAAAAGTAGGGAAGTTAAAACTATATTGGACTAATAGTTACAACGTAACGTATGACTCACACAAATATGAAAATAAGTTTGTTTGAATTCTATTATCGAAGTGTAGCCCGCTAAATTCAAAATATTTTTGAATAGGATCTAGCAAAGTGAGAAACTTTTATGAACCATATAAATGTGATTGCATCATATTTTTCTTTGTAACTGTATAGAGACGTTACAATTATATGACTAATGCAAGTTCGATAAACACCCGCCCTGTTCGACGAACCATTGACCGTATTCAGTATCTATTATTCAGTTTGTTTTTAGCAATTTTTTTTTAATAATCGTTGAGTAATGGTGTACCGCACCTTACTGCATGCATAATGTAAGCTACAATACGAAAAACACAAGAAAATTTTTATTTTGGTTGGTTTTACACAGTCCTCACGGATGACAATGCATCTCTTTATTGAGGTTAATTGTAGATGTATATGGGTCACAGCATCCACTTACCATCAGGTGGACCGTATGTTCTTATGTCACCGTATCCTATAAAAAATGTAAAGAACAAATTTTTGTATTTTAGTGGGCTTCCAACTGCTTTTATTTCGATTGTGTCTGATGTTTTCTGTCTCACAAGCCGCAATGATCGGATCAGAAAGAAACATAATACGAAAACCAAACATGCATTTATTATCAGACCATATAAAAAGTTTCCTTAAAATTCATCATCCACACATTTTTTTTTAAAACGTTACCTCCACACTAGGATTTTCTCCTGTATCGTGGAGGCAGCTTACAAACATAAATTGCACGAGGACAAACATCCAGACCCGGAACAATGATTTGTAAGGCATACAAATACTTGTTCCGTGCGGGTTTCGAACCCGCGGCACCCAGCGCAACAACTCATTGCTAAGCCACTGCGTCACGGAGCCGTCGAGAAAACAAGAAGAAAAACAATGCGTTGCATTTTTTCAATGTTGGCAGCCCTCGTAGTAATAAGTTGTCAAGTTGCGTTACGCAATAAGTTGCTATTTAATGAGGGCTAATAATCTTCCACTCACCAGATGTCGGTAGTTGTGACTGAAGTAAAGTTTTTTTGTAACATAGTGTCAGTTAATTGAGAAATAAGTTTTAAATAATAGTTTATCATTATCTAAAATACTAAATTATTACACAACACAATGCGTCAGAGGTTTGATTTTTTAATTTTTTGCACTTTATAAATCTTTTTAAAAAATCGGCTTTTAGTTACATTTTATAGTTTGGTTTATTCATTTCTAATGTAATTAATATAAAATATAACTAATAATACAGAAAGAAACCTTAAATATTACATTTTCTTAAGAAATTATTATCCCCGCTATGAAATCTGTCAAATATTTTACCTCACTGTAAAGTGGCGGCGCCCTGGTAGCAGAAAAAGTAGTGGATGCCCTTCATTCCTATTGACGTGTTTTAGTTTTAATTAAAAAAAGGTGGGAGAATTTTTCTTTCCCTTTGGCAACATTTCCATATAATGTTATATGTCAGTTTTTAAAAATTCATATTTATATTTTATGAATGTTTTATGTAAAAATATAAGTTCAAAAGCATTAGTTACTCGTGAAATGTAATGTTATTATGTTTCTTGTGTTTCTCTGATGTACTGACATCCGTTCACTGCATAAAACGTCATTTTTAATTAAAATTTCGGGAGCTGTTGTCAACACGACACGACTTTGAGCACTAACGGGCCGAGTATTGAACTAAGCCATACTGGCTTAGTTTGAGTTGCCTCACATTACGGACGCGGACTCGGCTTCTAGGTGTTATTCTTCTAAGGGGCAAATCAACATATCAAATTGGGATTATAAATGGGATTCAACTCGCTAACTATATGAACCTTAGTTTTTAGATTAGTAAAAAATAAACAAAAAATAAATAATACTACCGCGTGTGTCTGATAATACTTAGTATTTAGGTATATGTCACTAATTTTTCGTTCTTAAAGTTTGTGATAGGAATATTTGCGTTGTAATCTACCACTTCATACATTTATACTTCGACTAGTGAATATGGATCGGTAATATCTATAATTATCATGGCTTGATTTTCAAAACAACTTACTTGATCGATCGTATAATAAATCCAGTCCTATTTTATTTTTGGATATATAAAATATTAACAAAAAAAAATATATCGATGTCATTAGTTGTTTAGGTACATTGAGAATGAAATCACTATAGATTAAAATTTTCATGTCTTGTGAAATAACGTCATACGTAATACTATTTGACTGCTCCGTAGCATTGAGTTACGGCGCTAAGAGTCAACAACAAGTAATTGTTGCAGGTCTGGATGTTTGTCCTTGTGCAATTTATGTACGTAAACTGCCTCTACTATACAGGAGAAAATCCAAGTGTGGGGGTTAGATGTTTTTTAAGTTAAACTAAAAAAAAAAATAGAAAAGGAATATTATAGATAACATTTTTCTAGTAAGTCAAAAGATAAGAGTGTACTTATTTTCCTATTAGGCATTTTGTAAAAGTCCAAACGTGACCACTTGACATTTCAAAGACGCGCATGAAATATGCAACACCTATAAAAAGGTTTGTCTCTTTTTGCCTCATTTGAAAATCAAATTAGAAAAAGCGAGATAAGTATATTGACTCCTTTTATGTAGAATTGTAAATTCCCTTTGTACATACATATATGTTTGTTATTCTTCTAAGAGTTTTCCTGTTGTTTATTTGTCAACGATCACGACTGTTGTCCGGTTTAATTCAACATAGTTGCAGGAAAAACGTTTCGCTTACTGTTTCAAATAAAAATGTTTTCCAGACCGAATCTCGGTCACGACGGCCAGCCTCAGTGGAGACTAGCCATTGGCGCAAGGCAAGTTTAAAGTGCTCAAGTAAGTGCACTCTCTATGCACATGCTGCAGCTATATTAGTAGTATAGTCGGCTCGATCGGGGAAGGACCACGCTCTCACAGAATACCAGCTTAACACTGCTGTTTCGTATGGTAAGTGTAGAGAACCGGAGACCCTTTTTTACAGGAAAAGAGGCATTCCATCTTAGTCCTCACGGGTGACAATGCATCTGCATTGTGATTCGCAAACGAGGATAGATGTAGATGTCTATAGGCACAGCAATCACTTATCATCAGGTGGACTGTGTGCTCGTTTGTCACCCTATCCTATAAAAAAACACTCTATTAATAGTCTGATGGGATGGTAACCCGACAAGACCGGAGATCAGGCGCAGGTTCAATGGCTTTATGCGCTTTCTGAGGCACCGGGGTGAGTACCGTCAACATCCAGACTCCAGGCAGCTGCTGAAAATTTCTTGACGGTAAAACTCAATAACTGATTCTTTTTGGCCCGATCCGGGATTCGAACCCGGGACCTTATGATCAGCAATCGCGTTTACAACCACTAAACCAACGGTCATAAGCAAAGGTTATGTACGATGTTTATATTAAACTGTTTATTACACTAGTTGTTGAGCAATATTAAATAAACTCTGGGAAGTATACGAAAAGATCCTTCCAACAATGGGAATGGCCATGTTCAGCAGGGGACTGTGGCGGGCTGATAACAATGAAGTATGTAGGAACCTTAGACAGTATATGTAGGAATCTTTAACCATCAGACATCTGATGCATACCAGCGTAAAATAGCAGCTTAACGCTGCTGTGTTTCGTATGGTGAGTGTAGAGAACCGGAGACCCTTTTTACTGGAAAAGAGACATTTCATCTTAGTCTTCACGGGTGACAACGCATCTACATTTTGAGTCTTTATTGAGGATAAATGTAGATGTCTATGGGTCACAGTAAGTACTTACCATCAGGTGGACTGTGTGTTCGTTTGTCACCCTGTCCTATAAAAAAAATCTTTAATCATAATCATCTTTAACAGAAGTACATCTGAGCGATGTGACGTCCTACCACTAGAATTGTTTTGCTTTTGTAATTCACGCTTGTTCTATCTAGCGCTTTATATGCTGTACATTTATTTAATGATATCTGAGATTAATTTAAAGTCCTTGACCAGTCGCTCTGGAAATACGGGTTAACGCGAGAAAGAGTTGTGAAATGAAAGTAGACTTATATAAATTGTACAACGTATTGTTTAAATTAGGGTCTGGAATCTAAGTTCTTAATGGTATTTCATTAAACATAATACTAGAAAAATAGTATAACGTAGTAGTATATGTATATAGTATATAATATGTATTTATATCCTGTCCATATTTCGGTTGGTTACGCATTGTTTTAACAAATATATTTATTACTAGCTGTTCCCCGCGACTTCGCCCGCGTTTAATTTAGGGTTTTAATGATATTGCTTAAAACCCTAATTCGTTTTCTCAAATATAAGTAGCCTAAGTTACTCCTTAGAACATCAGATATCTGCCAGTGAAAGTCCCGTCGAAATCGGTCCAGCCGTTTCGGAGATTAGCCGGAACAAACAGACAGACAAAAATTTTAACAATTGTGTTTTTGTCTGCCGACTTCCAAAAAGGAGACGGTACTCAATTCGTGTGTATGTTTTTTTTTTTTTCGTTTTTTTTTTTATGTGTGTTACCTCATAACTTTGTACTGGGCGAACCGATTTCGATGATTCTTTTTTTATATGAAAGCTGATAGTTCTCGTGTGGTCCCATATGAATTTGATCAAGGTCAGACCAATGGTTATTGAGTTATTCTCAAATAACCTATATTGAAGTCGGCTGTACAAAATTTTTAATTTTAAATTATTATAAGTACCGTATATACATTCATATACATTTAGTAAAAAGCTGTTATTTTAACATTACAAACAGACACTTCAATTTTATTTATTTGTATAGACTAGCTGATATCCGCGACTTCGTCCGCGTTACTTATTTTTCCTATGTGCGAAGGAAAAAACATCAAAAAGATCGCAAGCAAAAATATACTTTGCTTACAAAATTTCTTTGTTAACAATGTTATTCGTTACTCCGTTTGTAGCTAAAATATGTAAATTATCTGGGTTAGTAATGCGAGAGTACAAGCCACGTACACTTGACCGTGTGAAAAACCCCGTATAAAAGTCGTTGTTTCTTCAAAGTTTAATAACTTTATATTAAATAAAAATATCGCAATATTTTTTTTTAATATGGGCCAAGTGTCTAAGAAATAAAACTTATAAAGCCTAATTGAAATATATCCAGTAGTATTTCCGTGATGCGCGCACAACTGCAAACCTCTATAATTTTATTTATATAGATTACACAAGGAAAATTAAAATTGTGACTTCGTTCATGTCTCAGTACCTACATTTTTGTAGTTAAACATTATAAAAATGAATTTGCATGCAATTAACTACCGTATCACTTGGATTAAACTTCGTTAACTGTAATGAAATAAAACTGGTAAATATTTTTATCTTATCGTGGTGTATAAATTAATTGCTGTATGCTTGGTTAAACACCATAATATGGTAAAAGGAACAAACTGAACAAACATATAAATATGATCCAGCTGTAAACTAATTAAAATTTATTTAACTTTTAACGCATTGACGTCATTATTAAAACATTATATAAAATAATAATAAAACTCAATAGGCGTCTGTTTCGTATTTTTAGTCGACTTTAAGAAAAAGGAAGATGTTCTCACACTTACTGTATGTTTTTTTTGTTACGCGATATCTTCGTCAATTGTGAACCGATTTTAATGATACTTTTTGAAGTGAGAACTTCTTTAAAACCGTTGTGATTTGAAACTCGATGAAACGTAAAAGCCACACTAAAAAGAGACAAACATATACATCTATAGGATTAAGACTGCGAGAGAGTGAGATAGAATACAGTATACAGTGTTTCCTATTATCCCGGTTTAAATAAATTTATCAATTAATAATAACAAATGAACTTCTACCGCGTGTGAACTGCACATGTTTTATTTATTGTTCAGGTTTCATATATTGGTTCCATTTTATGAATCGATTGATGAATTGGAACAAATCATTCAATTCAATTTTATTTCGTTATACTTCAGCGGTGTCCCCAACCACTATCCCAAGAACTAAACAACTGCGTCGGTTTGCTTCTGCTATTCTGGAAATACGACCGAAGTATAGATTTATTTACTACTACTTGTGCCCGCGACTTTATTCGTATAGGATCTTTGTTTGTTGGATATTACTTTGGGCCTTATTGATTATATTTTACTACACTACTGTTCTAACTTCTATTCCGGGTTGTAGCACGAATGGGCCGGGGAAGAACCACACTCTCACAGAATACCAGAGTAAAATAGCATATGGTAAGTGTGGAGAACCGGAGACCCTTTTTACTGGAAACGAAGCATTCCATCCCAGTCCTCAGGGGTGACAACGTATCTGCATTTTGATTCTCGATTAAGACCCTGGAGGGTCCGATACGCAAGTGGAGTCGGAGGCCGTAGAGGGGGGCGTGTCTTGTGTTCTGGTGTGCCTTGCTTGAGAAGGAGAATGGGGAGGAGAGGTCCTCCCACGAGAAGGGGCTGCCATGGGGCGGCCGGCGCTGGTGGGGCCGCGGATATGTGCGAAAGCGTTCCCGTGGCCCTGCCAATATGCGGCGAAGGTGGAACACCATGGGATTTTAGTCGGAGCGAGTCCGACATAACCCGTCCTTGCCCTCGCCAGGCGATGTATAAAGGCTGTTAGGTTACTTTTTGTTTGAGGTAGAACATCTTACATTTTCCTCGTGTAAATAGATAGGCGCTATTTAAAAAAAAAACAGTACTTATAACTTAAATCTGATTCGATTGACATCCTAGCTATACATCACATCGTATTTCATCATCATCATTACAGCCTTTCAGAAGTCCACTGCTGAACATAGGGGAGGCCTATGTTCAGCAGTGGACTTCTGAAATTCCAAGGAATGCCACAAAGCACAGTCCTGAGCCACCTGCATCCATCGACTTCCTGCATGTCTTACCAGGTCGTCACTCCATTTCGTGGGGGGTCGCCCTACACTTCGCTTACCGGTACGAGGCTGCCACTCAAGAACCTTTCTTCCCCATCGGTTGTCGGTTCTTCGAGCTATATGGCCGACCCTTTGCCACTTCAGCTTACTAATCCGTCGGGCTATGTCGGTCACTCTGGTTCTACTGCGGATATCCTCATTCCTAAGTTTATCACGCAGAGAAACTCCGAGCATAGCCCTCTCCATAGCTCGCTGAGCGATCTTGAGCTTCCTCATACGGCCAGCAGTGAAGGATCACGTCTCAGATCCATAAGTCATCACTGGCAACACGCACTGGTTGTACAATTTCGTTTTAAGGTTTTGAGGTATGTCTGACGAGAAGATGTGTCGTAGCTTCCCGAACGCTGCCTAGCTGTGTTGAATCCGTTGATTGACCTCTCGGTCGAAGTTGGACTTACCTAGTCGGACTATTTGTCCCAGGTAAACATACTCGTCAACAACTTCGAGCTTAGTGCTCCCAACAACTACCGGCATAGGTGTGACATGGACATTAAACATAATCTTTGTTTTGTCCATGTTCATCTTAAGACCTATCCGTTGGGAGACACTATTGAGGTCATTGAGCATAGTGCTTAGGTCCTCCAGCGATTCTGCCATAGGGACTATATCGTCGGCAAATCAAAGGTGAGTGATGTACTCGCCATTGATGTTAATACCGTATCCTTTCCAGTCCAGAAGCTTGAAAACGTCTTCCAATGCAGCGGTGAAGAGTTTCGGGGATATAACGTCACCCTGTCTTACACCTCTCTGCAATTGGATAGGTTTCGTACTCTGGTTCTGTACTCGAATAGCCATCGTAGCCCTACTGTACAAGCACTTCAGCACTTCGATATACCGACAGTCAACTTGGCACCGCTGAAGGGACTGCAGCACCGCCCAAATTTCGACGGAATCAAAGGCTTTCTCATAGTGCACATACGCCAGACATAGTGACAAATTGTACTCCTCTGACTTCTGTACAATTTGCCGAGGGGTATCTATGTGGTCTATGGTGCTAAAGCCTTTTCAGAAACCGGCTTGTTCGGGAGGCTGGAAGTCGTCAAGTCTGCGTGCGAGACGATTCGTAATGACTCTCGAAAACAGCACGTAGACGCGGCTCAGAAGGGAAATCGATCTGTAGTTCTTCAAGAGAGTGTTGTTACCTTTCTTGAAGAACAAGACCACCGCACTTCTGCTCCACGCCTCCGGTGCAATGTCACCATGGAGGACGGAATTAAAGAGCCTCTGAAGGACTTCCAGTACCGGTTTTCCACCCGCTTTCAGAAGCTCCGCTGTTATTCCATCCTCGCCTGGGGCCTTGCCGTTTTTAAGATGCTGGAGAGCCATTCTAATCTCGCTCAGACTGACGTCCGGGATATATAAAAAAACCGATCGGGTGGAATCGATTCCAAAATTAATTACCTATAAAGTAATATTTATTTTTTTTGAAAAAAAGGCGTATTAGTAATTATTTATAATGAAATTTGGCTTGTAATAAACTGGAAATCGAAGTTAGTTTGGTAGTTTTTTCTATCGAGAAAATTGTATTGTATTGTTTATTGATCGGGTACATTGTAAGGAGATGAATGTATCTAAAATATTATTTTTTTCAGATTCTAAATGTAATAATTTGGCTATCAAAAACAAATTTTAAAACGGACAAAAACAGGAACGCCCAGCCTTAACTCTTGTACTTTTTATAACTAACCTACTATCTTAGAGTTGCGTTAATCTTTGTGAAAAAACATATTCTTTTTATTTCTTTACTGTGTTTTAGGTATAAGTTTATCACAACATTATTTTACCTTATTTAATTACGATTTCTGAGATTAGATTAAAATTCACTTAATGATTCAACTCCACCATCAAACAATTTTCGTAATAAAACTTCAAAATAATAATCATAACTTTCGATAGAATTACAACTATCCTCGATCAACCACCCCTGAGGACTAACATGAAATGCCTCATGTTTACTAAAAACGGTTTCAGCTATTCTTATCACTTACCATAAGAAAAAGTGCATTTAGCGCTGGTAATCTGAGAGAGCGTGGTCCTTCTCCGATCGAACTGACTGATTCGTGCTACAACCATAATATAGATGCACTTTTGTGCATTTGTCATGATAAGTGACGTTTCTTTAATCTAAAATCATAATATAATGATGTATGACTTAAACGTACCTAATACATAATTAAGTCATTATTCGAAATATTTCACATAATTTTGCAATGATAACATTATTTCTTTTTGCGCAATACTAATAGTAACACTGTTAGTTGACGAATATGCAAGTAGAAAAACATTTTTTAATGTCCATACTTTAATAAATCTAATAGTGTTGTATACAAAAATGAGGTTACACGAAATGGCTATACGACCCCCTACCGGCGGGCATAATTCATTTTTATTGTTTCGTATGAGCGTTAACGATTGTAAATAGTCAACTATGTGGTAGGGTCACACCACGCTGCAGCTATATTATGGTTGTGGCACGAATGGGTCGGCTTGACAGGGGTAGGATCACGCCCTCCCAGAATACCAGCGTAAAATTGCAGCTTATTTTTTGTATAGGATAAGGGTAACAAGCGAGCACACATTCCATTTCATGGTAAGTGGTTGCTGTGGCCCATAGACATCTTCGTTTGCGAATCAAAATGCAGATGCGTTGTTAGCCGTGAGGACTATGATGGAATGTCTCTTTTTCCAATAAAAGGGTCTTGTGTTCTCTACACTCACTGTACTCTTACGAAACACAGCAGCATTCCGCTGCTATTTTATACTGGTATTCTGTGAGAGTGTGGTCCTTCCCCGGTCGAGCCGACTCATTCGTGCTACAACTATACTACTAATGTAGATGCAGCATGGCTCTACCACGTATAAAATGCTGCTCTGTTTTGTATGGTGAGTGTAGAGAACCGGAG
Organism: Parnassius glacialis; assembly: GCA_033319125.1. NCBI lineage: Eukaryota > Metazoa > Arthropoda > Insecta > Lepidoptera > Papilionidae > Parnassius > Parnassius glacialis. Next base: position 31,848,938 of record JAVANC010000028.1, on the reverse strand, counting down.
ACTGTTTTGCTGGAAACGAGGCATTCCATCTTGATCTTCAGGCGTGACAACGCATCTGCATTTGATTCTTTATTGAGGATTAATGTAGATGTCTATAGGCCACATCATTCTCTTACCATCAGGTGAACTGTGTGCTGGTCTGATACTTATTTTATAAAAAAAAACTTGCCCTACCAGCGTGCCTACAAGTACTCTCGTTCTATACAAAGGATGAAAGTCCATGGCACTTTGAGTAATGATGAAATAAATTTCTTTAAAAAAATCTATTAGGTTAGTGGACTATCTTAAGAGGATTTTTAAATAATGTAAACTCTCAAAAAATTTATAGCTGTAAAAGTTAAAACGTCTAAAAGGATTAAAATGTTAAATTACAGATGGAGATATGTCGACCTGTGGTTTTCAAGGCTCGTCGACGATAAACATCGACTTGGACAGTGCAAATAGTCACTATCGTTGCGGTCATCTCGCTATGACGTATACAGCCTTATGCTCACTTTTGGCTTTGGGTGATGATCTATCGAGGATTAATAGAAAAGCTATTATAAATGGTAAGCTCGAATTATAAAATTCAATTCTTTTAATTTTTTTTAAACACCGTGGAAAGGACGGGCAGAGCAAGTAGACTATAAATTTTAATTATTTGATTTGACTGACTAACTAACTGACTGAGACTACTGTGAATTAAATTAACTGAATCAGATCAGGACGTTGCAATGGTTATTGAGAAATATTTTACTGATATTCCGATATTAACCACTAAGTCACTGAATTCTTCTCCTGCCGTCGCCGAATCATTAATTAAACAAAATGTAAATGCGTGTACAAAGAATTTTACATTTCATAAAGTATCATCAAAAGATATTGTAAAATATTTTCAAACTATTGATGTTAAGAAAACTGCGGATCTGTGGGGGATTTCCGTTAAAGTTATTGCGTCTATAATAGATACAATCGCGCCTCATTTAGCTATTATTTTTAATACTAGTATCGAATCTGGTGTGTTTCCTGATTGAATGAAGCATAGTAAAGTAATACCTTTATTTAAATCTGGTAGTACATTAGATCACGCCAATTTTAGACCTATTTCTGTACTACCAGCACTTAGTAAGATTTTTGAAAAAATTATTCTTGATTAAATGTTAAATTTCTTTAATATAAATAATTTACTTCATAAAAATCACTTTGGTTTCACAAGGGGTCGCTCGACAACTGATGCCGGTGTAGAGCTGATTAAATATATCTTTAATACATGGGAGAATTCACAGGATGCTTTAGGTATATTTTGTGACCTATCCAAGGCCTTCGATTGTGTTCACCATGAAACATTAATCAGGAAACTTCAACACTACGGTGTAAGAAGTGATGCTATTAAATTAATAATTTCATATTTAAGTAAGAGAACGCAAAAAGTTGTCATTAACATTATGAGCTCTTCCGGGTCGATGGTACAAATGAGCGTGCCTCAAGGCTCAATTCTCAGCCCCTGTCTGTTTCTTGTGTACATTAATGACTTATCTTACATAGTAGGGGATAACCATAATATAGTATTATTTGCAGATGACACTTCTTTAATTTTCAAATTAAGTCGACAATTACTAAAATATGACGAAGTAAATAATACTATATCTAAATTTCTAAATTGGTTTAATGTTAATAATTTGCATTTAAATGTCACTAAAACGAAATGTATGAAATTCATGACTCCAAATGTCAAACAATTAAATACTAATGTAATTTTAAATGGGGAGAAATTGAGTCTTGTAGATACCACCATTTTTCTTGGAATCACACTAGACGCGAAGCTTCAATGGAGCCCCCATATATCAAAACTAGCAAGCAGACTTAGTTCTGCAGCATATGCCGTAAAAAAGATTAGAAGTCTAACTAGTGTTGAAACGGCTAGACTAGTTTACTTTAGCTATTTCCATAGCATAATGTCGTATGGTATTTTACTATGGAGACACGCAGCTGACACTGAAATTATATTTGTTTTACAGAAGATGGCCCTCTTCTGTAAAAGAAATATAATTTCAGTGTAAGAGCAATTTATGATTTAAACCCTAAAGAGCCGCCGCGACAAAAATTTAAGGAAATCAATATATTAACTTTGGCCTCTCAATACATTTATGAAAATGTAATGTACGTACACAAAAATAAAAATAGTTTTACAAAAATAAGTGATATTCACTCTGTAAACACTAGGAACAGACACAAGCTAGTAGTACCAGTTACTCGACTCCATCGAGTCAGTAATTCATTCTTGGGGCGATGTATACGCTTTTACAACAAAATTCCAGAAAATATACAAAATTTGACCTGCTCAAAGTTCAAAAACTTTATTAAACTAAGTTTGTATAAAAAGGGTTATTTTAATATTAAAGAATTTATGGATAACCCCTGGAAATGAGGTGATCGCTACCAAGCTATTTCTATAGTCCGTTCGCGTTAAGAAAATAGTGAGTCATCAGTGCAACTACAGAGTAAAGGTGTATTCACAGTGGCGTAAAAATTCTTTTTTTTTTTCCAAAATTTAATTAAGTTTAATTTTCAAACAAATTTTCTTAAAATTACTTAAATCACTAATCAGTATCGCTAGATTCTCCAGTTACATTAATTATGAAAGAATTTTGTTCTGCAAGCTCCATGATGTCATCCAAATTCCACATGGTATTTTCTTCTCGTATCACGTGGGCGCAGCACTTCTTCCAACGATTAGCGTCTATTAATGCTATTGCGTCATTTAATAATTTTTTTATGTCACTCATTTTGAACGTGGAGTTATTGGCACCAACATAATTTTTATTTGGTCCCAAACCAATTCAATTGGATTAAGTTTGCAATGGTAAGGCGGTAGGCGAAGAATCGTATTGCCATTACTTTTGGCGATCTTATCTATTAAATATTTATTATATTGTGGGACGATTTCGGCAACTTTCATTAATAATTCTTTTTTTAAATAAGTCATGTTCATGGATTTGCTTGATTCTACTACTAACTAGTCACTGTGAAGTCGACTTTCTAATTTCTTGCATTTTAATTGGCTGCGGGGCGTGGCCAGGCCGGCGGACAACGATGACTCACTATTTTCTTAACGCGAACGGACTATAATTTCTTGTATTGTTAATTTGTGTAACATACATGATTGTAAGCTGTTATTAAAATTAAAAAAAGTCCCGCTGGGTTTCTTGCTGGTTCTTCCCAGGACAGAGGTTTTTTTTCGAATCAGTAGTAATTATACAAAAGTGTGACTTTCAATAAGTATTATTTATAATCTATATCGAATAAAAATGTTTCTGTTTCTGTTTCTGTGGACTGTATGCTATGACTGTTCTATCAAAGAAAGATGGGACAACTTAAGAAACAATTTATTTGACTATTTACAGAGAATGCGGTAGTACAACTTATTAACACTAACTATACAATAGGGAGTACTATTTTCACTAGAGGGATTTTTTTGATTTTTTCTTTCTTCATTAGTTCTTCCTTGTTGCGAGTGAATCGAATGAACTCGACGGCCTTATATTCGCGTGTCGGGGGTCTCGCTGTAGGTGGTCTCCCACGCGGGTTCGCTGCGCGCTCATTGGTTGCTTGCATCATGTGATTTCGTTGCTGTGTGCGGGGCGTGACGGGGCATGCGGGGGTGACGGGGTGGCGGCTCCCCTCTCCGTCCGTAACAGACCACTTGTTTTTGTTCCGTTCTTAATATATAAATGTTAATGCGGTTTTACCCCAGAACTAGTGTGGAATGCCTCGTTACCGGTAAATGGGTCTCCGGTTCTTGTCACTCATCATTCGAAACACGGCAGCAAGTGTAATGTTGCTATTTTAAGCTGGTATCCTGTGAGAACGTGATCGGGCTGACCCATTCGCATCAGTGTCTCTTGTGCATCATTATTTTCTGCACTGTTGAAAACGGCTAGACGAACATCATTATATTATGTCAGTGTAAACTATTTGACAATTGTAAAATTACAATGTTTATTATATATTAGTCCTGTAATGTGTATTATTAATTAGTCCTCGGTGTGAATAATTTATATATATTATGCTCATCAATCCGCCTTCCCAGTATGACGAGGATGGGCATATAATATTTCAAGTCACGTATCTGTCTGTAGGTGCATTCTCGAAAAGGTCAGTTTTCAGCAGTCAATTAACAAACGCTGTTAAAAGAATAAGAACTTCCATTGCACAGGAAACACTTAAAAGAGGAAAGTATTCCATGGCTTATTTCAGGCCATCAAGATAATTATCAATAAAAACTAATATACAACATTTAAAGATATGGATAAAGTTATGCAAAAAGGCACCAGCCATAACTTGATTTAAAATGTCTAATTATATGATATGAAAATATCTTTAGAGCCCATAATTTTATATAATAAAAATAATTTCAGCAAAAATTCCAGACGCTGATAGTCAAATTGTTTTTGATTCGAAGTCAGTGAATCACTAAATGCTGATCGAAACTTCCATCATGGGTATATTAAAACTGGAATTTATTGGTGGGATACTTTTTACAGGCGTAAAAGCTTTACAGACCGAAGAAGGCAACTTCTCGGCGACTCTGTCGGGCTGTGAGTCTGACATGCGCTTCGTATACTGCGCCGCTTGCATCAGTTATATTTTAAACGATTGGTCTGGCTTCAATATAGAGAAGGCGACGGAATATATAATCAAATGTATAGTAAGTGCCATTGATATTATATATGATATTGTTTGTGCACAAAATCCACTGCATGCTAATATTAGGTCCTTACATATGAAATTGGCGTTTTGTACGGGGAGGAATATAAAGTCAATTTTTTTTTGTAAAATATATTTAATTAATCAAAGTATGCACCGTTGTTATCTATGCACTTTTGCCATCTCATAGGTAGTTCATTGATCCCTTTACTAAAAAACTATGGGGGCGAGAATCAATAAACTCTTTGAAGGCAGGCAAGGACTGCCGCATCGGAGTTGAATTTTTTTCATTGTAAGAAGTTGTTCAAATTCCGGAAAAAATGGTAATCTGTTGGAGCAAGGTCCGGGGAGTACGGTGGATGTCGCAGACATTTCAATTGTAGCTCATCTAACTTAGTGGTTGTTTGTTGTGCAGTGTGTGGTCTTGCGTTGTCGTGAAGCAGCAGTGGCCTAGAGCGATTGACCAATCTCGGTTGTTTAGCAGCTAGTTCTTCCTTCATGGTTTGCAGTTGTTGACAATAGATAACTGCCGTAATCGTTTGGCCAGATTTCAGAAAGCTGTAATAAACGACACCGGCGCTAGTCCACCAAACACTCACAAGTAACTTTTTCTGAGTCAATTTTCGTTTAGGGCAGGATTTGGCTGGGTCTCCAGGGTTCAGCCATTGCGACGAGCGCTTCCGATTATCGTACAGTATACACTTTTCATCACAAGTAATGATTCGATTTAAAATCCCTTCATTATTGTGTCGGTTGAGCAAAGTAACACAGCAGTCGACGCGTGTTTGCTAGTTCGATTCACTCAATTGATGAGGTACCCATCGTTCAAGTTTTTTACTTTCCCGATTTGTTTCAAGTGGATTAATACAGTTTTATCACACCCCGAAGCCTGCAGCTATCTCTGAAGTGCTTTGTGATGGATCCGCTTCCACAATAGCCTTTAATTCTTCATTTTCCACTTTGGTCTCCGGCCGTCCACGGGGTTGGTTCTGAAGGTCGAAATATTCAGAATGAAAACGTTGAAACCAAAAATGTACCATGCTTTCTTTTGCGACACCTGCGCGGTACACATCATTAATCCTTCGAGCTGTTTCTGCAGCACTGGTGCCACGGTAGAACTCGTACTCGTAAATATACGGATATTTCATGTTTTCCATTGTACGGTAATAAACGACCCCAAAGAAAAAAATAACGAGGAAAAAACAAATGAATGACTCTTTTCAAAACTCAAATGTACTAGCTAAATGAATTTATAAATTTGAATTTGGAATTCTTAACCAAAGAGGAGATATGATCACATCAAAGTGGTCAGTATGATAAAACGCTAATTTCATATTATGTAAAGACCTAATAATTCGCTAAAAAGTAATTTGCAAGTTAGCTTATACTATGCGATTCAAATAAGAATAGCAACTCACCTGGTGCCATATTGTGACGTCATACCTGTCAGTCCAAACCAGTTAGGTAGGGTGAGCAAAACAGATACTTTTTAAATAATATTTATTTACAAAATAACCATGAACGAAAAAGTACTAAGCTGAATCTAGTATTTTAAATTCGCCCGTCTCTATATCACTGTCTGAGTAGTCATCATTGTCAGCATTATCATCACTGCTGCTTTCCCTCATTATGTAGGTATTTAAAATATTCCACCGACTAGTATCATTATGTCAAAATATTTTTTAGGAAGTGGAAAAATTAAAATTTTTGTACAACCGATTTTTCAATATAAATAAAATGATAACATCATCAAAGTTTTCGAAGTCAATTAAATACCCATTATTAAGGATAACTCAAAAACTACTGGTCAGATCTTGCACAAATGTATATGGGCCCACATGAGAAGCACCAGCTTTCAAATAAAAGATAAAATTATCAAAATCGTTTCACCTAGAAAAAGTTCTGAGGTAATACTCATATACAAAAATACAGTCGAATTGAGAACCTCTTCCATTTTTTGAAGTTGGTTGAAAATAATTATAAGTCCAATAGATTTGCTAATACGAAGACTCAGTTAAATAAAGCGAAAAAAATACCTTATTATATATATATATATATATATATATATATATATATATATATATACCTATACGCAAATTAATTTTCTTTGCAAGCTGTACTTTTAAAGTGACAGTTGACAGATCGCGGTCATTCGAGGTCTTTGACGTTCGTGTTCTTATTTGAATCGCATTGTACTTATTGTACGTTGGAGTAGGGTTGCTAACTTATTCATTTCATAAAGATTTTCGAGGCGAAAAAATATAGGACGTTTCACCAGATGGCGTGACGACCTGATAAGACATGCAGGAATTAGGAGGATGCAGGTGGCTTAACCGTGTTTTGTGGCGTTACTTGAAGAAGCCTATATATATATTAGAAAGAAGTGGACATCTGATACAGAAGGATACCATATTCTATAGTAGTTGAAAGACTTATTAAGCAAATACTTCGGTACATTCCGCATCTGCCTACAATTTGGGAAGGGTTAACGGATAAGGATCTTGTGAGAATACTGCACGATATCTTTTGAGGCGGCAAGAGTCCATAATCGTTTTCCACCTCTGGGTATACTGTCGGAAATGGATGCGAGGGAGTACGACCGAATCCATGTCCTCAGTCAGCGATAGTAGTTAACTAAATGCCTCTTCTGAGAAGTGCTTGAGAGAGAGAGAGAGAGAAAACTTTCCTTATTTCTCGGATGGTTATAGTGCAAGAAGTCCACCGCGCAGCTCCTATGGTTGTTGATGGGCTTCGCATGCCCTCGAAATATTTTATTTCTTAGACTTGCAGGTTCTCTCACGATGCTTTCCTTTACCACCGAGCGCGTGTTAAATCAGCACTAAAAATTTGCAATAAACAATGGCGTTGGTGTTAGTGGGGATCGAACCCGGGTTGTTCGCGTGCTGTAAAATTTGCAGCACTTAGCCTATGATCTACAAGTAAAGTATTTATGTCATTACAGGGCTATGACAATGGGATAGCTCAGTGTCCTGAACTAGAATCTCATGGAGGGACAACATATTGCGCTTTAGCAACATTAAGTCTAACTAATCAATTGGACAAGTTATCGGAACAACAAGTTGACAGACTAAGAAGGTGGCTCGTTTTCAGACAAGTTGATGGCTTCCAAGGCAGGCCGAACAAACCAGTCGACACGTGTTACAGCTTCTGGGTAGGTGCGTCCTTGAAAATGTTGGATGCCTTACATTTAACAAACTACTCCAGTAACAGAAAGTACGTGTATGAGACTCAAGATTGTGTGGTTGGTGGTTTTTCAAAATGGCCGGATACGTGCACCGATCCTATGCATACGTATCTAGGCTTGGCTGGTTTAAGTTTGATAGGAGTAAATGGTTTGTTAGAGATTGAACCAACTTTAAATATAACTAAAAGAGCGTATGAACATCTCAAATACTTACACGAAAAATGGGTTAGCGAAGCATAGCTTTGTTCTAGAATTTTTCTTATGATACAGTGTTCCCGTTGCCGTTTTAGTCCAAAATAAATACAATAGACGTGCACTACAATATTTATATATTTATATTTTATTTATTCTCGAATGTTTATTTGAACCAATTAATAAAATTTATTTTATTACATTAAAAGTAAGAAAAGGGAAACTGAACTGAAATAGCAATATTTTGCAAATTGATGTTCACCAATCTTCATTTAATTATATCTAAAATATTTTCATGGCGTTGTACTATCCGATTACTTATTAAAAATATAAAGTAGGTATCGGTTTTATTGAGTAATCGATTCGAACATAATTCATTTTGAACTGAATTTTTAGATGCTATATTATTTTTACTAACGTTTTTAAATTAGCTTATGCCAGCAAATACCTTTACATTTTTTTAAAGTATTGATTCTTTTTGCTTTTAGTAGCCTAACACATTAAAAAAACTGTTGTAATTTTTAATTTGTAAAAGTTTAAAATTAAAACTTAAAGTAGTTATAGCATTATATTTTTTGAAATGACAGTATTACGTTACGTTGTTTTTTGTAGAAAGTACTGATATTTTTATAAATATTTAAGATCTTTTACTTTTATTGAACCATATTTTGAAAATATGCACTCGAGAACAACGATTGAAGAGAATTATTTTAGTGTTATAGTACAATATTAGTCATCGTGCCATGGGTATCGTTGAAAATAGAAAAAATACGTAACTGGCGTTTTTCTCCTAATAGGTATGTAAATTTATTGCAACACACTAAAAAGAACTTCAAATGTTATATTACATTAGAAGCAAAGCAAATTTTCGCTTAATACATGATAAAATAATAATATCCTCAATAGATTTGAGCTTTTGAAGTACTAACCGCATAATGTGTTCAATATCCCATTTATACAGAGTTATTATGTAATATACACCCAAATTTGAAGAACAGGTTCAGAATAAGTAATATAGGTGAATGTGAAAAAAATAATAATAAAAAATCTCAAACATTCTGTCCAGCTTATGTTTTAAATTCAGAATGCGTGGTAATGCATTATTTTTAGTGATTGTCATTCATAAATATGTAACGCCTACTATTTTACTACGCACACACACATTCGTAAGGGTCGCTCGGTCGGCAAAAACGTTGTGAATTGAATAAGTACACAGAGGAGGCCGCGTACGCGTAGTCGTTGCCCGTAAATCATATTCAATTTGGTATAGTTTCAAATAATATTAGTCTTATTTACTTGTATTTTCAAAAAGACTAATAACGATATAATCATTATTTATATATATAAAAATCATTTGCTGTCCGTTAGTCTCGCTAAAACTCGAAAATGTCTCGACTGATTTTGATGAAATTTTTGTGTGTTTTAGTGGGATCCTAAATGATTTAAATTTACAATTGGATCCAGTAGGCGGCGCTGCTGATGAGATTACCCGTGCGAAGCCGGGGCGGATCGCTAGTTACTTATATATTTGAAATTAAAAAAATTTGGATAATCTTTGAAACATAACCCTGTATATTTGTTTATCTCTGACTGGCTCGCTGGTCTAGAGATCGTAAGCGCGACTGCAGATCATGAGGTCTCGGGTTCGAGTCTCGGGTCGGGCCAAGAAATCAGTAAGTTGGGTTTGGGCCAAGAACTCAAGTCGGGTGCGCGATTGATCGACGACTCGATGTGGGTGAGAATGACCGAAAAAACGCTGTGACTAGTAATTTGATACGGAACAATCGAAAAACATCTCGATTGTTTTCGATGAGCGAGGTATTCTTGGACTCGATTGTAGTTTCGCGCCAATTACGCGTCATTCGACCGTAAACAAACATCTCGGGATCGCTCTGAAATTGCTTTGCTCAACATCAACGTTGATATTTATTTAAATATTGTTCGTTTATAGCGAACATATGCTTCTGATGACGACAAAGATTGTTACTTCGAATAATAAATTAACACATCGACGATATGATATGTTATTTAAAAAAAATCAAAGAAATATTTGAAATGTTGCATTTAATACTGGCTGTTATGAGATAAAAAGATTAATGCCACTTCCTATAAGATGTGTATATCTCTGTATGAAATCAAAGTAAAATTATTGTAATTATACGTGCAACAAATTTACTGTTGACTGAAGTTACCAAGAGCGCCTCTAGGCTCGTGTCGCTGTACAGTTGAGTAGTTAGGCATTTATAAAATTGTCGCACAAACGATTTAGTTAATTATGAAATTTTCTTCAGTTAGGTGCTATGCTTATTAAATATATTGTTAATTGTCTTGAGTACTGCGGGAAACAAATCAAAGAGTTATATGGACATATTAGAAGGCTATATGAACTTTCTACTAATAACTCATAATATGAACTTTGATAAAAACTATTTCGATATTATTACATCTTCATATAGACAAATAAAGAGTGCCAAATATCATTTACACAGTTACAACATGGTTTAACACTCACTGTTCGATTTGCAGACACAATAGTAAGACAATAACAATGACCCATATGTGGGTCACGGGTCAGGAATAAATTTTATATATATATACATCTAACTGCAGACTTTTACGAACTCTTAATGAAAGAAAGAACAAAAGATTTGTGCGTGAATGTGTGTCAAGAAGTTCAGTATGGTTTTCGACTCATTTGAAATGTACTGCACTCCATTCTCTATATTTCTTTGTCTGCCTTCTTCTTGTGTTTAAAATAATAACATATCTTAAACCGGAACAGCGCAGTGGATGCACTGCTGCATCACAGTAAAAATAGGTAAGAGGGTGATACCTACGCATAAGTAGTAAACGAGTCCTGCCATCTAATCCTTCATCATCATAGCTTAGTAAACGTCCACTACTGAACATAGTCCATCTCCATTGATTGTCTAACTTACACAAATATATACAACAACATACTTTTTATCCAATATCGATTATAACAAAAACATGCGAACTTTATATAGTTTTATGATATTTATTTAACATATAATTTTAGTTTAATAGATCACAAGGCTCTGCCATCCATTGGTGGAGTAAGAATATCTACTGGCCCATATCAACCCGTGGGTGTCAAAAGAGGCGACAGAACTAATGAAATAGGAGATGGACAGCGGTATCTTTCTGATAACAACTATAAATAATAACGAGGCTGCGGTTGCTAATGCGCCTGACGAGCGTGGCAACCATGGCAGATATCTCCCCTATGTTGCAATTTATTCTAGGCTTTCTGTCTAGTATAAAGCGTTGCTTAGCAATCCTACCAATTAGAGGACCGTTTTTGGTTCAAATGTTTGAGTTCGGGCAATTAGGCGTAGTCTCCAGTAACCTCCATATGGTTTTAATTGAACTATTGTTAGAAACTCTTGTCTGAATTTTTATGTGTCTGTAACATTCTTTGATTTGCCACAGTTACTCAATATGTTGACCAATGTTTGCCCAGTGTTTCGTTACAATTGGGAGACTATTAATAAAAATGTATGTTACTGTTTTAATAATTCGCGCATTATGTTAATAAATGTTTTTTTAAATGATTACTATTTGTTTTATTTTTAATTGCCTTGTCTGGGTGTTATGTATATAGATTCTAATTATAACGTATTAGTTATGTATACAAAAAATATTTCACTATAATGAAATATTTATTGAATACAGATTATCAATAATTTCAAAAAGACTATTTGATTTTATGATATCGAGAAACAAAATAACGCTAAGCTAAATGAGATGAATTATCTATTTCATTATTTCACGAGACTGACTGTACAAACGAGACTGTACAAACAGTGCGTGTAGCCAGTGATGACTTACGGAACTGAGACGTGGTCCTTCACTGCTGGCCGTATGAGGAAGCTCAAAGTCGCTCAGCGAGCTATGGAGAGGGCTATGCTCGGGGTTTTTCTGCGTGATAAACTTAGAAATGAGGATATCCGCAGTAGAACCAGAGTAACCGACATAGCCCAACGGATTAGTAAGCTGAAGTGGCAGTGGGCCGGCCATATAGCTTGAAGAACCGACAACCGATGGGGAAGAAAGGTTCTCAAGTGGCAGCCTCGTACCGGTAGGCGAAGTGTAGGGCGACCACCCACTAGATGGAGTGACGACCTGGTAAGACATGCAGGAAGTCGATGGATGCAGGTGGCTCAGGACCGTGCTTTGTCGCATTCTTTGGGGGAGACCTATGTTCAGCAGTGGACTTATGAAAGGCTGTAATAATGATGATGAATGATGATCTATTTCATACTGTTCAACCCGGGTTCGATTCCCGCCGGCACCGATTAAATATATAATAAACATATAACTTGATGTATTTGCTAATTTTCATACCATGAATGACTGGTTACCATTGTGTTTTATATAATTACTAGCAGCGAAAACCGGCGTTGCCCTGGTCAAAATACATCGCACACTTAATGGTTATAAAATCAGTTATTTATTTTATATTTGTATACAAATCTTTGTACCATTAAATGTAAGTTGTATATAGTGTATACGAAAGCGACTGATGAATTAACTTAAGTATTAAAATAATTATGAATCAAATTCGAAAGTAGTTTGTTTAAATAAAAAACAATGTTTTATTGAATATATGTATACATAATATATACGAGGGCGACACTGAAAGTTTTTAGAACTGGCCACTTGTAAACGATATAATAAAAAAATAAGTTCAAATTTTGAAAATGGAACTCTTTGCCAATATTGTGTATGTATTTTATTAATTAGTCATTTGTTTACGATTTGGCGGCAAATTAAAAATTGGCTGTGTCACGTCAGCATGAATTTAACATGAAGATCTCACCGATGATCTGCGTGAGGGACGGCCTTCTACGGCGACGACTGAAGATAACATCCGTGTTGTGCGGCGTATGATAGAGACTGACAAAAGAGTGACTTATCAGCAGATTCAGATAAGCTTAGGCATCGGTATGAGTCAAGTGCACAAAATCCTCCATGAACATTTAGCGGTTAGGACGCTTTGTGGCCTCGAGGATGTCTCATAATTTGACAGAGGCCCAAAACCTCCGTCGTATTGATTGGTGTCGTGAAATGGTTCAAAGATTTAACGGAGGTGAATCAAATGCTGTGTTCGACATACTTACGGGTGACGAAATCTGGATTTATTGTTATGATCCTGAAACTAAGAGACAGTCTGCTGTGTTTCCTTCAGAGAAGTTGCCAACTAAAGTGAAGAGAGGTCGAAGCATGGGAAAAAAGATGGTGGCCTCGTTCTTCAGAAGGACAGGTTACGGGTACGCAACAATTGTTTTAGAGAATCGAAAAACAGTTACTGCAGAGTGGTACACTAACAATTGTTTGCCACTTGTCTTGGAAAAAGTTCGGGAGAAACGACCTCGCAGTAGGATCCTTCGTTACGACAACGCCTCGTCGCACACCGCCAAGCAAACAATCGCCTACTAAGCGACGTCAGACGTGGAAAATTCTGGGTCACCCGTCCTATAGTGCCGCCCTCGCACCTTGCGATTTTTATTTATTTCCGAAAATAAAAGAAAAACCTTGAGGAAAACGTTTTATGCACGTCGAGGAAGCAGTGGTTGCGTTTCAAAATGCCGTCAAAGAGACCCCTAAGGACGAGTGGGCAAAGTGCTTTTCTCAGTGGTTCCATCGGATGCAGCGTTGTATTGATGTAAATGGACACTATTTTGAAAAGATATAATAAAACTAATAACTTGCTAGTTTGTTTAAGTTGATTTTCAAAAAACTTTCAGTGTCACCCTCGTACATATTTAGAGTTTTATAAATGATTATATTTTTTCATTTTTTGTTTACAACACTGGCTTATATACAGTCAAGTTTGGCAACTTTACCAACTTTGCCATCAGCGATGTACAGGTACAAAATTACGATTAACACGGACAACGTAACGTTTTTCGAGATATGCCATTTTTTGCACGATTTTTGGATGAAAATTTAATAAACTTACCTTCATCCTTGATATTAAATCCTATTATTTTCTTTAAAAACCCCGATGGCAAAGTTGCCACAAAGTAAGGTTAACTTTGCCATTTTCTTATTTTGAGTATTTTGTCTATTTAATATTAGTATTTGTTTGAATCATTAATAAATACCAAATCTAAAAAGAATATAGTGTCACTTTCAACATTAACGCCCAGGAGATATGAGAATACCTTTTATGTTTGAAAATTGATCCTAAACTTTTAAGTCATTCCAAAAATGGCAAAGTTACCTCGCCAACATTTGTTGTTTTATTATTTGGTCTGTAAATGTACAATCTTCGAGGTGACCCAATACTCTTTAGTATGCGACGTACAATTGACCGTGTGAAAAGCATGATTCTTTCAAATTAACTCCATAATATTGCAATGTTTAGCCCTGTGCTTTATTAATGATCATACTATAAGCCAACTTGGCTGGGAATTGTAATCGCTTAAAATTTAAAGGTAGATAATAAACACTGTTTGTCCTTTTTCTTTACTCGTTATTATACTGGCCTCGATGATGGTATTCTGTAGTTGTTTGATGCAGTTTTGTACCATTACACAGTTTCGGCGAGTTCAGATTTCGTAGTAAAATGATTGGCGAACTAACATTCAATTGAACAGATAGTATAATGACATTCCTGGTACATTCAACGAATTTGAAAATTCGGTAGAGAAATTGACGTTTTCATCTTCATCAGTAATTTTATTGATCGACATGTAGATAAGTTTGCTTTTCTTTCGGAATCATTTCTTGAATAGTGCCGTTGATTTCGTTGACTATCTCGTTTTTCATAGCTAAAATAATTCTTTTGCATAATCATTCTGAATTAGTATAATTATCCACAATATTCGGGTATACTTCATTTATAAGTTGTTCAGGTGTCTCAACAACATTGCACAATTCATTTGTCAGTACGATTTGGCCATAATTTTCATCTATTGGATAGGTCACTTCTCCTATTCGTATTAAAATTCTTGCGCTTTTACGTCTCCTGAAATTCGTGCTTTCATATTTGTTGTTAACTTGACTGTTTGTATAAGTTGCCATATAGGTGATTTCTTCCAGCAGGCAATAATTTCATCCGCTGGTGTTGATTTCGGAACGACAGGTAGTGTTTGACGGAAATTACCTGACAATATTTGTTAGTGTTTATCACACAGAGAAACTTCGAGCATAGCCATCTCCATAGCTCGCTGAGTTACCTTGAGCTTCCTCATCCGGCCAGTAGTGAAGGATCACGTCTCAGTTCCATAAGTCATCACTGGCTACACGCACTGTTTGTACAGTCTCGTTTTTGTTTTGAGGTATACCTGACGAGAAAATGTGCCGTAATTTCCCGAACGCAGCCCAACCGAGTTGAATCCGTCGATTGACCTCTCGGTCGAAGTTGGACTTACCTAGTCGGACTATTTGTCCCAGGTAAACATACTCATCAACAACTTCGAGCTTAGTGCTCCCAACAACTACCGGCATAAGTGTGACATGGACATTAAACATGATCTTTGTTTTGTCCATGTTTATCTTAAGACCTATCCGTTGGGAGACACTATTGAGGGCATTGAGCATATGCTTAGGTCCACCAGCGATTCTGCCATAAGGACTATATCGTCGGCAAATCGAAGGTGAGTGATGTACTCGCCATTGATGTTAATACCGTATCTGTGCGGGACAACAAATAGTGATACATAAATAAGACAAAAACATTTATATTAATGGAATAAATATTATAGTTAGTTTGTACTTAGATAGGATAAACATTTATATTAATAAAGATTATAGTTTGGATAGGATATAAGCATTTTATGTTAAGAAAATAATAGTGTAGAGCTTATATTTGTGTATTAAAATTAGTTGGTCACTTTGTATAATAGAACTAGCTTAAGGTAAACAATGTAAACAATGACTCAGTAAGATATAGAACTAGCTTAAGACAAACAATGTAACGGGACTCAGCATCGTCACTTGCTCTGTCACGCCTCGCGCTGATTGGTCGACGCCATTTGTACGATGCGTCGGCCGTATCTATTAACCCAGCCCGAGGCGGTATAAAAGAGGGGCGATTTTCGTCGTTCGACACAGTCGGCGGCCAGCTACCTCAAGGAAAACACCAAATATAGAAGAAAGAAAAATATTGCAGCGGTTTTATTCTCCACCAATCCAGCACACAAATGTGCCTGTAGGGCACATTTAATGGTCCTTCGCCAGCCGAATATTGTGGGGAATAATTACCTGAAGAAAAATAATTAAGAAGTCTCCTCGGAAATCGTTTTTCAAGACTCAAGATTATTCAGCTGACAGCATGGCCGTTACGCGCTCTGAGGGAAGGGGCAGCAAGCCGTCGTCGTCCAAGGCTACCACCTCGGCGACCGGTACCACCAGTGCGGAAGCCAGTACGGAATCGACAGCTACAGGGACGACTGCCACGGAGACTTCAGAGTATACAGACACCTCCGCGGCGACTGATCCATCCACCGTGACTTCTGCCACCGCAGCGACCACTTCGTCCGCCGCCACCTCAGCCTCAGCCGCAACCGCCGCCCCCGCCCCCGCCACGCACCCCGCCAGCGCCGTCGCTCCTTCCGTAACACCATCCGCGGCGACGACACTAACTGCGGGTGCGAAGGCCAAACAGCTGATGAAGCCGCCCGCTACTGTCACCAGAGCAACTCACCGAGAAACAGAAACTTCTACAGTGAAGCGAGCCATAAGAAGCACCGCCGGTCCATCAAAGCAAACCGGGCTACAGGAACCCCGCCTGCCCAGCAAGAAGGGAGGTGGAGGGGGATCTACACGCAGTAGAACGAAGCAGCTCAAGCTTGCAAAGGCGAAAGAAGATTTACTACGCCTTCAAGTGGAATTAGCCGCAGCACGCCTTGCTGCCTTAGAAAGGGAAGACTCAGAAGAGGAGGAGGAGGAAGAAGAAGATGACGCATCCCTCTACTCAAGAACAGAAGCCAATACAAGAGTGGACGACTGGTTGGAGAATCAAGTGAATCGCCCGGTGTTAGCAATCACCAACGAACCTCACCATGCCATAGAAGAACCAACAGCCGCCCACACAGAAGAACCAAGGCACAAAGAAACACATCAGTCACCGGCGGGAGGTCAAACTGACGTAGCCCTCCTGGCTGAAGCCATCACTCGGGCTGTCAGCGCCGCCCAACGACCTAAGTTCGTCGAGTTACCATTCTTCAGTGGGTCTCATCAGGAATGGCTACCCTTTCGCGCCGCCTACTACGAGACAGAAGCAACATTCAGCGTAGTTGAAAATACCAATCGACTCAGAAGAAACTTGAAAGGGAAGGCCAAGGAAGCAGTTGAAGGCCTACTTATGACCAACGCACACCCGGCTGAAGTAATGAAGACTTTGGAGTCAAGATTTGGAAGACCAGAGTCAATAGCCATGCTGGAGATGGAGACGCTTAGAGGTCTGCCGCGCCTTACTGAGTCACCAAGAGACATATGCATATTCGCCACCAAGATCTCCAACGTAGTGGCGACACTGAAGACTTTGGGTTGTTTTAACTACATGTACAATCCTGAACTCGCGAAGACAATAGTAGACAAACTGACGCCAACTCTGCGTTATAGATACTACGACTTCTCAGCCATGCAGCCACGTGAAGACCCTTGCCTCATCAAGATAGAGAAGTTCTTCAAAAGGGAAGCAGAACTTTGTGGACCCTACGCGCTGCCCGAACAGATGACACCGCCTATTACAGCTGCACCACAAAGGAAGACTCAAAGGATCAACAACGTGACTGAGAGGACATACATACCAAGATGCGTCGTATGCGAAGATACGGGGCACACCAACGCCACAGAATGTGAACAATTCAAGAAGTTAGATGCAAATGCAAGATGGGACATGGCCAAGTCCAAGCGCCTCTGCTTCAGGTGTCTTCGCTATAGGAACAAGACACACCACTGCCGACCCAAGCCATGTAATGTCAACAGCTGCAAGTACTCTCACCACAAGATGCTGCATTACGAAAAGAAGTCAGAAGATTCAGAAGCAAAAGAAAATCAAGGGGCAACAGAGGTCATCAACTCAACCTGGACCGTCAAGAAGCAATCATATTTAAAAATCCTACCGATCCAGGTCAAAGGACCAAAAGGAGCTGTCAACACCTTCGCGTTGATGGACGACGGCTCAACAGTCACGCTCGTCGACGATAGTATAGTAACAAGCGTCGGAGCAACGGGCCCCATAGACCCATTGAAGATAGAAACCATCAACGACAAGAAAGTATCGGAGTCAGCATCGAGGAGAGTCACCATCAAACTAAAGGGGCTCAACGATCATGAAGAACAAATACAAGCACGCACAGTGAAGAACCTGCAAGTCTCATCTCAACGGGTCCCACAGGATCTAGTGGAGGAGTGTCAACACCTCTCTGATATCCAAGGACATCTCACATATGCAAACGCCAAGCCACGAGTGCTGATCGGACAAGATAACTGGCATCTTCTGCTGACATCGGAAGTAAGAAAAGGTGACAAGAACCACCCAGTGGCATCTCTCACGCCACTAGGTTGGGTACTCCACGGCAGCCAGACACGAAGCTTCGGACGGAACATCGATTTCGTGTCACACATCGTAGAAGATCCAGAGGAGAATCTAGAAGACCTCGTGAAGCAATACTTCGAGATGGACGCGCTCTGTATAAAGCCCAAGAGACCGAAGACTGATCCAGAAGAACAAGCACTTCGTATCTTGGAAAGGACCACAACGAAGACAGAAGAAGGAAGATTCCAGACCGGTCTTCTCTGGCGCAAAGACGATGTCAAGTTACCAGACAATTACGAAAACTCGCTGAAGAGGCTCTTCAACATAGAAAAGAAGATCGATCGTGACCCCACGTTAAAGAAGAAATACGTGGAACAAATGAACGCTCTCGTCGCAAAGGGGTACGCCGAACCCGCCCCAAAACAGAAGACAGCTGACAAAACTTGGTACTTACCTCACTTTGCAGTAGTCAACCCAATGAAACCGGAGAAATTACGGGTGGTACACGATGCCGCAGCCAAGACCAAAGGGGTGGCACTTAATGACATGCTACTCAAAGGGCCCGACCTACTACAATCGCTACCAGGTGTCGTCATGCGCTTCCGACAACACATGATCGCGGTTACGGCGGACATCAAAGAGATGTTCATGCAAGTCAAGTTGCGAGAACAAGACAGGGACGCACTGCGGTACCTGTGGCGTGGGGATCGACGAGACAACCAACCTCCGGAAGAGTACAGAATGACATCATTAATTTTCGGAGCATCGAGTTCGCCTTCGACAGCAATATACGTCAAGAACCTAAACGCCAAACAGCACGGGGAAACTCACCCAGAAGCCGCAGCAGCCATCATAATGAAGCATTACGTCGACGACTACTTGGACAGCTTCAGAACCCTCGAAGATGCCAAACGCATCACAAAGAGTGTACGAGCCGTGCACATGAAAGCCAGCTTCGAGTTGAAACAGTGGAAATCAAACTCAGCATCACTCCTAGAAACACTTGGAGAAGACAGCCAGATAGAAGACATGGAACTCTACAAAACAGAAGAAAAGATGGAACGAGTTCTGGGTGTTGTTTGGAAGATCCACTCAGACGAACTCACCTTCAACCTCAACTTAGCCAAAATACCCTCAACACTCCTAGAAGGGAAGCAGCCGACGAAAAGGGAAGCACTGAGAATAGTGATGTCACTCTTCGACCCGCTCGGATTCGCCTCGCCTATCACCATCAGGGCAAAACAACTCCTCCAGGAAGTCTGGCGTAGAGGAACAGCATGGGACGACAAGATCGACGAAGACCTGGCAGAGCAGTGGAAAATGTGGATGGAGCATCTGGAAGGCCTCCACGAAATAGCAATCCCGCGACAATATCTTCACTACAGTGACGCGGCCTCCCTAGAACTCCACGTCTTCAGCGATGCCAGCGAGTCAGCTTATTCTGCGGTCCTCTTTTGGAGAGCTGTAACAGCAGTAGGCGAGGTCCACCTATCCCTTATTGTGGCGAAAGCAAAGGTGGCACCGTTAAAACTGACGTCCATCCCAAGATTGGAGCTACAGGCAGCAGTCATGGGCACCAGGCTCGCAGAAACAGTAGTCGAAGAACACGAGAGGAAACCTGACCGCAAAGTATTCTGGACGGACAGCAAGACAGTACTGACCTGGATAAGGACAGGGTCACGTTCATATAAGCCCTACGTGGCTCACCGTCTAGCAGCAATAGAAGAGAGTTCCAAAGTTAACGACTGGCGCTGGGTTCCGACAAAGATGAACGTGGCGGACGACGCCACACGAGACGTACCAGCAGCATTTAATAAAGAACATCGATGGTTCAAAGGGCCTGACTTCTTATACCTAACAGAAGACTTCTGGCCGACAGAAACCACAAGAGCAACAGCGGAAGAACCTTCCGACGAAGAAAGGACACATTACGTGAGCAACAAAAGAAGATTGAGGCTTGCCGAAGGTCTACCTGATCCAGCGAAGTTCTCCAACTGGGACCGACTCCGATACTCAACCGCACGTGTTCTACAGTTCATTCAACTCTGCAGAAACACCAAACAAAGAGTCAACTACAAACGAACAAAGAAGAATAAAGAGGCTGATCCCACTTGGAAAAAGAACAAAGCTACAATGAAATATCAGGCGCACATGACGACAAAGAAGCAGTCGCCAGAAGACATAAAGCCGCTAATGGTCTCAGCCGAGCTGCTTAAGACAGCAGAAGAGCTTCTGATGCGATCCTCCCAAGAAGAATCCTTTGCGGAAGAAATAGACAGCCTAAACAGCGGGAAGCCGATCAATAAGGAGAGCCGCCTTCGCCAGCTCAGCGTCGAGTCAATAAACGGCACACTACGACTTAGAAGTCGTATTCGAGCAGTCTGCGACATGGAGGAAAAATTCAAGAACCCGTTGATAATTGACGGTGATCATCACACAGTCAAGCTCTGGGTGCAGGCTATACATCGGCAACTCCATCACGCCGGTGTAGAAGCCACAGTCAACGAGTGCCGGCAGCAGTATTGGGTACTGAGACTGCGCCCTATCGTACGCACAATAATACGAAAATGCCTATTCTGCAGAATGAAGACGCAAGTACCGCCGCATCCGAGAACCGGGGACCTGCCAACGTGTCGCTTAGCTCACCACAAGCGCCCCTTCACCTACACCGGGGTGGACTATTTCGGACCTCTTTCGGTGACCGTCGGACGAACTCGACAAAAGAGATATGTGGCCATTTTTACATGTCTCACTACGCGAGCCATACATCTAGAAGTTGCCGGCTCACTTAGCGCTGACTCCGCGGTAATGGCCATAAGGCGGATGATCGCACGACGAGGCTGCCCGACAGAAGTATGGTCAGACAACGGCACCAACCTGAGGGCAGCCGATAAGGAACTACGACAGGCGGTCGACGCAGCGACCGCAGAAGAAGCAGCAAAAAGGACTATCTCCTGGCGCTACATCCCGCCTGGAGCTCCATTTATGGGCGGAGCCTGGGAGCGAATGGTTCGCTCCGTCAAGACCGCTCTTATCGCGACGTTGCACGAACGTCATCCGACGGAGGAAGTCCTCACGACACTGCTGGTAGAAGTGGAATACACCGTCAACAGCCGACCGCTGACTCACGTCTCAGTCAGTCCAGAGGATCCCGAAGCTCTCACTCCTAACCACTTCTTGTTGGGAGGACCGGGACGAGTACCACAGCCAGGCACTTTCACCGAGCGGGACGCCCTCTCACGGTCAAGTTGGCGAGCTGCGCAGAGGCTAGCCGACACCTTCTGGTTACGCTGGGTGAAGGAGTACCTCCCTGAGCTCCAACACCGGCGGGAGCCCCACGGACGAGGCCAAGCAGCACGCGTCGACGACCTCGTACAGATCGTCGATCCCAACCTGCCTCGCAACGTGTGGATACGAGGAAGAGTCATCGCTACATATCCGGGTCCCGACAACGTCGTGCGGACTGTGGACGTGCTAACTAAGGGAGGTGTCCTACGCCGGCCAGTAAGGAAGCTTGTGATCCTGCCTCTATCTACGGACGTCGAGCCCGCACCGGAAGCTGATGCGACGCGGTCGCACGGCGGGAGTGATGTGCGGGACAACAAATAGTGATACATAAATAAGACAAAAACATTTATATTAATGGAATAAATATTATAGTTAGTTTGTACTTAGATAGGATAAACATTTATATTAATAAAGATTATAGTTTGGATAGGATATAAGCATTTTATGTTAAGAAAATAATAGTGTAGAGCTTATATTTGTGTATTAAAATTAGTTGGTCACTTTGTATAATAGAACTAGCTTAAGGTAAACAATGTAAACAATGACTCAGTAAGATATAGAACTAGCTTAAGACAAACAATGTAACGGGACTCAGCATCGTCACTTGCTCTGTCACGCCTCGCGCTGATTGGTCGACGCCATTTGTACGATGCGTCGGCCGTATCTATTAACCCAGCCCGAGGCGGTATAAAAGAGGGGCGATTTTCGTCGTTCGACACAGTCGGCGGCCAGCTACCTCAAGGAAAACACCAAATATAGAAGAAAGAAAAATATCGCAGCGGTTTTATTCTCCACCAATCCAGCACACAAATGTGCCTGTAGGGCACAGTATCCTTTCCAGTCCAAAAGTTTGAAAACGTCTTCCAATGCAGCGGTGAAGAGTTTCGGGGATAACTTAGAAATGAGGCTATTCGCAGTAGAACCATAGTGGCCGACATAGCCCAACGGATTAGTAAGCTGAAGTGGCAATGGGCCGGCCATATAGCTCGAAGAACCGACAACCGACGGCGGTGGCGGCCTCGTACTGGCGGACGATGTGTAGGGCGTCCCTCCACTAGATGGAGTGACGACCTGGTAAGACATGCAAGAAATCGATGGGTGCAGGTGGCCCAGGACCGTGCTTTGTGGCATTCCTTTGGGGAGGCCTATGTTCAGCAGTGGATTTGTGAAGGTCTGTAATGATGATGATGATGATTTGTTAATGTTATGAAATGCAATGTAATGTTACGCAGCTCCCATTAACTTTGTATAGAATAGAATAGAATAATTTTTATTCAATATACATTACATGTGTAATTCTTATTGAAAGTCATTTATTATCTCGTAGATCTTGGAGTGTTCTATTTAGTGCTTCTAAAGACTTTCGGTGAGCCATTGTGCTTTCGTCCCATAAGATGGCTTTGCATATTTGTCCGCGTGGTGATGATTTGGTAATGTCACATACCGGGAATTAATAGTCAGCAATATTTAAAGGTAATTTTAGTGCGGAATGTGCTGTTCGTCTGCCAGCCATTAGTGTAGATGCTATTCCCAATGATGCTATGCCGAGTGCAATTTCTTTGTTTGCACCAATTTCAGCTAGGATTAAATTAATTAAAAATGTCATTTCAGTGCCACCAAGCGCATCCAAAAATATAATACCACCATGTTGTTTTTTTACAATAATCCATTATTATATCATATATCTGTTTTTGACTTTGAATTAGTAAAGATTTGTTGTGTTGAATGTAGCTCTGCATACATGTCAATATTATAATTCGTTTCGTGCTTGAACTCCTAGTTGTATTGGCGTTTGGATAACATTGGAACATTTATCTTCCAGTAATATCAAAGCTTTGTTAAAAATTTCTTCATTAAAATTAATTTTTAAGTGCGGATTTTATCGTAGATCAGTCAGGATATCGTCGCTCATACTTTCCTCTATACTTTAATCATAATCAATGGGTCACACCAACATGTTCTAATTTGACAATAAAACCAATATAGTTTTAAAGCTATGTTTATGAAAATAACAATAGTTTTTGTTTCATCCAAATTGGTGCAGAAATACGAAAGTTATAACTTTTTGAAGTTTCGCAATTTTTTTTAATTTTTACCCGCTCGTTCTCTGTGACGTGACGTCACAATCCGACAGAGCGAACGCGCAGTAGGTACTTGCTAAGTTCAGTACTAACCGCGCGCTCGGAAGTATACGGTCGTTTACCTACATATTATATCGAATGTCAGAGTAATATAGAGTAAATAAACCCAACGACTATATAATAATTTTGAACTAATAATTTATGAATAATCTAATCTAATATGAATAATCTAATTCAATGTAATCAATATTATTTAAGATGAATAATTTAATCTAATAATCTAATCTAATATTATGAATAATGTAATCAATAAACTATTAATAATATTTGACATTTGTATGCTCATGAGGCTGATCACATAATGAAGTTTAGTTATGTTTAAATAAGACATTTTTGGAAACTGCGAATCACAAATGAACTATTTAATTTGAATTATAAACTAAAGTATTGAACATTTAGCTTTTATATTATTATATTTGTATGTATAGTCACGGTGTGTAGTGCTGTATAAAAAAGAAAATTGAAGCGGGCTTTGAAAAAACACAGTCAGCTAATCTGCCAAAAGTGGATATTTTTATGGTTTCGCAGTATTTTTCAGAAAATTATGATTTTTTATCATCAGAAATGCATGGAATAAAGCTCTAAAGGTAAGTTATTAATAAAAGATTACGAAAAGTATACAGCTTTACCATTGATTAGTAATTAGGCAATAATACATAAGTAGGTATTAACTGACCGAACCATGAAGTTGCACATGATTTACAACGACATAAAATGAAAAAACTTACTTAAACTTACTATTGCAGTGAGTATTAATCAACTCGTACTCTTATTTAGTACCTAGTGACACGTGAAGAAATTTTTTTGGTTACGTAGTTCGTCAGTGGTTGCAAACATATGGTCTTAGTTTTAGTTTGACTTACTTTTGAATAAACTGATTGCGGTATTACGTTGGTAGTTGGTGCCTATACTGTTTTGAAAATGCAATGGTCGCAAGCTTTCAATGCGTGTAATACTTAACTGATTTTGATGAAATTTTGCATTAAGGTATAACTTGATCTACAGGATTTTATCTTCTGATATCAGACCTTTATTCCCAAGGAGCGTGATATAACAGAAATAAAAAAAACAGAAAATAAAGGTTACTGATAAATAAATAACATGACAAGAAAAATATGGAGTAATAAATATGGAGAGAATAAGAAAAATATAACAATAAAGACTTACTGGTGGCTTCGACGTGTCGGCTTGTGACGTCACATCGCGATGCGGAGCAAAGCGGTCGCCCTTACCGTACTCATCAATATTTCAGTCATTTTTAAAGGTAGAAAAATAATAAAAATACCGTTGAATTCATATTTTTTTATACAATTTTTTGATACCCTTAACAAAATTGGGTGGCCAGACCCATTAGGATTTGCTGGATTCCATGTAGTTTTAATAATATAATTGCAAACAGTTCACGAATTTGATTTGCTGTTGGCGTTTGTACAGTTTCATTCATAGCTAATTTCCAGTGATTGTCGTTTTCTATAAACCCTTAAACCTAATCTTTGACAAGCTTCACGATATGTTTCACAAATGTAACCGTTGACAGTTCTTAGATCTTCATAACATGTGGGGCCCCGAATAGTGTGTAGTAATAAATTGTTTTTGGATGAACGGTGTACTCTCCCTATCGTATTACTCTAAAACCATCGTGTCTGCACTGGCATTCCACGTTTCCGAGGGATAAATCTTTTACTTGATGTAACCTAAGTGTAGTAAGATGGTACTTCGGAGTAAAGTAAAGTTTTAGCAAATGGATTTTCTCGGCATAGCTCTAAAAACGCTGTTAAAGTTATTCTCGTTGGTAGTTCTGTCGCAACTTTTGTTGCAGTTTCTTTAGTAAAGAAGACGCGTTGTCCGTTTACTAAGTGAACAGATAGATGGACGAAATCTGGATTGCGATCGTGTATTGAGAAACCCAAAATTCGCCAAATTGCTTCATTGGCATTGATGTAACGACCCATTTGGTACTGTATTGTTTTATCGCACTGGTTTTATGAGCCACTGCAAGGATAGCCATATCACTGCCCTTGTACGCATTTGATGGATTTAACAGAACTGCAGTATTCGATATTGATGTGAGCTTTGAACATTTTACATAGAAGCGGATTGTAAGGAGCTACCCATTGATTGTTAATTTAAATTACTTCATTTCCTCGTATCTTAATTTTTGTTGTGAATTCGTCTTGTTCTCGTGATCGACGTCTACATTTTGGATCATCAATTTTCAAGTTATTGTTTCATTAAGAAATGGTTTAGGATAGAGTTTTGTACATTTATCATCTGTCATGCATGGAGAACTTCTATTTAATTCGCCGCAAGGACCATGAACCATTTTCTTCACTATAATTTCATAGAGTTCGGGATCTTCTTAGAGGTTTGGAAATTCAGCCTGGATGATGTTGTATATCTTATCTGATCGGATCTTATTTTTTAACCAAATTAAGTTCTGAGTGTGGAGCAGTATAGTTTTATTAACATATTTCCTACATCTTTACGCGTCCGATATTTACCCATAAGAGAAAAGATATATATATTACGATTTTTCGTGCAAATAAATCTTCGTAATTATTATTATCATCGTAACGATTGATTCGTTTTTGTCATTTGATCGAATACATCCAGCTGTTTATCTTTATATATTAAAATTCCTTGTCACGTTGTTTGTCCGCGATGAATTCCTAAACTACTGTACTGATTTCAATGAAATTTTGCACACTGTTTGGTCCAACTTGAGAGATAGGATAGTTTTTATCCCGATAAGCGACCCTCAATTTTTTTATTACTAATATCAGTAGTTTCTTTTTAGGAAAACAAAATGGTCGTCGGAAAGGGCAGAACAACGTCTGCCTGGTCAGCTAGTTATATTATAAATATTCGTTTTTTTACGATAGTGTCGACAAATTTAATTTGTTTTTGTCGAAAAACTAGAGCAATAATATCTTGTCGGTCGTTGGCCACCTGTCCGTATTGTAATTCTGTTTTGATTTCCGACCAAGAAGTACTTTCTGACCGTATTTTCTGACGTAGGTCATTGCATCTTAAGAGCGTTCGTACATGTGACGTGAACTTCCAGTAAACGTAGATAGTAAGATGACCAATTTTCCCATGTTTTCGATGTTTCCATCATTCATACTTGCGTCTTTTAAATTAACAATTCTTCCGAACATATGAGGGCGGCACTGAAAATTTCGGGAATCAAGGAAGTGACACAACATTACTATTTAAAAATGTATTTATTGCTTTTCGAAGTATTCTCCGCGAAATTTGACACATTTTTCCATACGATGGAACCAATCATTGAAGCAACCATTCCATTCGGAAGTTGGGGTCTTCAAAATGGCCGTTTTGTAGGCGTCCACAGCTTCTTCAGGTGATGAAAATCTCTGTCCACGCAATTTATTCTTTATTTTAGGGAAAGTATAGAAATCATTAGAGCTTAGATCGGGGCTGTACGGCGGATGGTCTAATAATTCTATCTTTTCTTGCTCTAAAACTCTTTTGTTCTGTGTGCGGTGTGAGAACTCGCATTGTCGTGATGGAGGATGATGCGGCGGTTGCAGTTCTCTTTACGGAGTTCAGAAACGACCTGTGGCAAACAAATGCTAGCATACCATTCTGCATTAACCGTTCTTTGTCCCTCAAGAGGAATAGTCGTAACATGGCCGGATTTGGAGACAAACGTGGCCACCATTTTGCAACACTCCGTGAACGAACAATTTTTGTTAGCTTTAACTCATTTTCGAACACCCAAACTCGTGACTGCTTTTTTGTTTCGGGTTCGTACGCGTATATCCAGGATTCGTCACTTGATACGATGTTGTTTTTAGCATTTGAGGATCCTGCGTGGAATCTTTCGAGAGTTCTGATGCACCAAGTAACGCGAGCCGCTTTTTGCTCTTCACAGAGCGAATGCGGTATCCATCGGGAAAACAAATTTTTAAACCTAATTGTTCATGTAAGATTATTTGTATTTGACTCATGCCGATGTCTAAAGTTGCCTGAATTTCGCGGTATGTCACATGTCGATCTTCCTCAATCAGTTTACGCACAGCATCAACGTTTTCTTGGGTGACTGCAGTTTTTGGACGACCTTGACGGGGATCAGCACTGAGCTTGACACGTCCACGTTGAAATTCAGTAAACCAGCGAAAAATTGTGGTTTTGGATGGGGCTTCATCAACAAATGCAGAAATCATCCGGTCAACACACTGTTTTTGTGTTAAACCACTTCGAAAGTCATAATAAATCATCGCTCTTGAATTTTCTCGAGTCAATTCCATTTTCTCAATGACTAAACAAGTTTGACAAAACCTTGTGACAAGACCGAGAATCTTTTTTTAAATAAATAAATGGTATTCGATTTTTAAAACCAAGGAGTTTTCAATTAAAAAGATTTTAATATGACAGGAACAGTGGAAATATTCCATTCCCGATACTTTTAGTGCAGCCTATGTAATTTTTGTTTATTATGACGAACAAATTCCAATCTTTCCGTCTCAATTTTTGCTTACATGCCAACAATAAATTGCTGGGGTAATTCCCAACAATTTAGAATATGGTAATATATTCACCATTTTGATAGGCGTAGAAACGCATCGATGATACTTTTTTGGTAGTTTCAGCACCTGTAGTTGGATTTATTAGTTGGATGTTGAAGTGGGAACCGTCTTCTCCTTGCCAAAATATTAACGGATACGGCAGCGCATCGTAACTGCGATCTGTTTCAGTAATATATTGCATTAGGTTACTTCGACGGTGAACAATGATATCACGATGACTATTATCAACGATTAGGTACTACTGCAACTTCATTCACTTGAGGTGCATTGAATCTTCGTTCGTGTTCACCGGCTGGTCTTTTGTGTGCCCGAATAACGATCTTATAGTTGTCTGCAACAATTTGTTCTAGAGAAGTTGTAAACACAGTAATCAGTTGACTGTGTTTATGAAGTTAACGTTGTAACTCTTGAATAATATCTTTGTTTAGCCCCTAATTGTGTATTTCCAGCTTTTCATTTCCAATGAATATACTTTAAGGAACTTTGGTGTTTCATCTGGTAAAGGCATTAGTGAGCCTGTTTTTTTTTATAGGATAAGGGTGAAAAACGAGCACACAGTCCACCTGATGGTAAGTGATTGCTGCGGCCCATAGACATCTACATCTATCCTCTGTTACAGATCAAAATGCAGATGCGTTTTCACCCGTGAGGACTAGGATGGAATGCCTCATTTCCAGTAAAAAGGGCATCCGGCCACCTGCACTCACCAAGCGAAACGCAGAGGTAAACCTCTACTTCACGCTGGTATTCTGTGAGGGCAAAAGCTGCCGCCTGGCTCTACCACTGTTAACCTGTTAACCTGTTCGGTGATAAAGGAGACGGATATGTTTCCATACATTCTTGGGTCCAGGTGTTAACAAGATGAATGTTAGATCATTTGAAAGCATACATATAAACAATTCATAGTTGAAAATTTGGCAAGATTTGTCAATCTAGGAGTTGAGTTATTTAAGATTAAGTAAATGTGAGGTTATATTTTACTTATATTTTACACTGTAGTTGATTTTTATATATATAAATATAGTTATTTAACTACTATAGTGCGCGCGGAACTAGTTGGCCGCGCATTAGGTATGTGAGCGGTGGGACGGAGAGGCGGGGGCGCTTGCTGTCATAAGTCTCTCAGTGCTCAGTGCGGCGCCGTACTTCGCGACGGCAACACGCGTTTAACGTTCTGGCTAGTTTAGACAAAACGCACATGAGATTGCAATAGCGAGATGAGTCCGCCGATAAAAAGACAATCTAAGGAAATAATATTTAAAGTGCATACGTTTTTTAAAAAACGAAAAGCCGATGTTAATAGTTTAGAATATAAAACTGATGCGAATATACATAAATTAGTAGCAGAAGCAACCGGGATATCAGAACGAAGTGTGAGGAGAGTGATTGCTGAAAGTAAAACTTCCTTACAAAATACAGGGGAAGCAAAATTTAGTTCTCCGCGGAGACCAAAAGAAATAAAAAAGAAAATACAAGTTGATGATTTTGATTTAGGAGTAATAAGAAGAAAAATAAATCAGTTTTATACGGTAGAGAAAAAAATTCCAAGTCTACGAAAACTAAATGCTGTGTTAAAAGAGGATAATATTTTAGATTGCGGATTAACTTTTTAAAGAGATTTTTTGCACAAACTGGGATATTCATTTAAAAAATGTAAATCGAAGAGATCCTTTTTAATAGAGAGACCAAACATAGTTCAATGGCGAGTGAAATATTTGAGGGCCATAAGAAAATTCAGAGAAGACAAACGAAATATATTCTTTTTGGAAGAAACTTACGTTAACCAAACTCACAATGTCCAAAAATGTTGGCAATCTTCGTCAGAGCCTGGAATTGATACATCTATAGGCAAAGGAAAGCGTTTAGTAATAGTTCACGCTGGTAGCCGGAACGGGTTAGTTGACGATGCTTTGCTAATTTTTAAATCAGATTAAAAAACGAGGGATTATCATGAGACATGAACTCTACAAATTTTTACAACTGTGTTGATCGAAAATTAATACCTAAACTTCCACCTAACTCAGTCATTGTTATGGATAATGCTGCCTATCATTGTGTGCAAGTTGAGAAGAAACCGACTATGTCCAGTTTGAAAATTAATATGCAGAACTGGTTGCAAAATCATAACGTGCCATTTTCTCCCACGATGATCAAAGCCGCACTTTTGAGGTTGATTAATATGACCCAGTCAGAAAAAATATACACTGTTGATGAACTTCTGAAAACTGCAGGTCATACTGTACTAAGACTACCTCCATATCATCCAGACCTCAACCCGATCGAGCTTGTGTGGGCAAATATTAAAAACTGCCTGGCCAGAGATCATATTAATGCTACATTGGACGAGAAAATTACAATACTAACAAGGCTATTTTCCGAATTCTCTGCCGAACAATGGCAAAAATGCGATGACCACGTACAAAAAAACGAACAAGAATACTGGAATCATGATATGAGATTTGATACTATGATGGACGAAATCATTATAAACTTCCAAGGTGATTCTGAATCAAGTTCAGAAAGTTCAGAATTAAGTTATTCAGAGTATATGTCAGAATAATTTCATGTACTTAATTTATTTTTGGTTTATTTTATTATTCATTACAATATTGTTGTGCGCCACTATTAATGTCTTGTACATGGCAACACTAGTTACACTAGCGCCTTCTAGTGTCTAGTAGCAGAACTAGGAGAGTCAAGATCCTTCCAGAAATTTCGGGACCGATATGTACTCGAACATTCTAGATGTCGCTACAGTAGAATGTTCTGGAAACTATCTGAGGCCCTATATAAGGCTGGTATAGACCACGACCGAGACAGTATTGAATTGGCGATACAAGAGAATACTTCGAAGCGAAATAACTGCGAACTAAAGTGATTGCGTTTTATTATTAGTGTGGTTTTAGATTGTAATTAGTGTTGTGTGATTAAAGTGTCAATTTTGGTAATTTAATCGGCAGTTTTTAATTGTCTCGAACCCCAAGCTCGTAACAATTGGTGTCAGAAGTGGGATCTAATCATGCTGATGTTACCAAAGGACGACATGGAGGGTATCCGTACCCGAAGTCAACGCCAGCTGGAGACGGACCAGAGACGATTTGGTGGTGCAACGCCGCAAACGTCAGAGGGCCAGATGCTGACATCGGAGGCCGGCCCGTCAGTAGCTCCTGCTTTTGCAGCACCTGACTTAGGTGCTCTGATGGTGATGTTGCAGGGTCAGGCTCGCCGACACGAGGAACAGGTCCGCCGACAGGAGGAACAGAGCCGTCGGTTGGAAGAGCAGCTGCAGCGCGGACAGGAGGAACAGGCCCGCCAACAGGAGGAACAGCGCCGTCGGTTGGAAGAGCAGCTTCTTCTCAGAAGGATTTTCACGCTACCTTCGGGAAAGAGATAAGGGAGGTGAAGGATAGGGTTGCTCAACATGACAACCGCCTGTCGGAAGCTGAAACCCGAATCGACCAAGTGAAGAATCGGGTTAACAACGTGATGGTTGACGTGAAGAAAACGCTGAACGAACTCAAAATTGGGGATGGAGTTACAGCTCCCGTGGTAGCTACGACACCTTCGCTACGTGGATTCAAAGTGCCACCGTTCGACGGGACTTCTTCCTGGTCGGCCTACAAAATCCAGTTCGAGGCTGTCATGAAAGCGAACGGCTGGAATAAAAGTCAGGCCATGACTGCTCTCACCCTAGGCCTACGCGACCAGGCCTTAACTGTTCTGGAAGCTCTCGGTAAGGAAGTGACTTACGAGCAGCTCCTTGAGGCATTGGAGGCGAGATATGGCGACGCTCACCTGGAACACGTCTTTCGTGCGCAGCTCAAAGATCGCGTGCAACGCAGTAACGAAAACCTGCAGCAGTGGGCTCTTGAGGTGGAGAAGCTGGTTCGAAAAGCGTACCAGTCTGTACCTGCGCTCATTGTAGGGAACCTGGTGCAGACATTCATCGACGGCATCCGCGACCTTGAAGTCAGAGCTGCTGTGAGGCTCGAGCACCACGAGATGCTTAAGGACACCTTGACCCATGCATTGGAAGTGGAAGCCGTGCGGCAGGATCATCGTTTCCACCGCGTCAGGGAGTTTGCAGCAGCTACAGTTCAGGACCGCAATAAAAGCTACAGCCCTAGGTGCTACGGCTGTGGAGAAAGGAGCCATCTTCGATCCAGCTGCCCTAAGCGAACTGTAGAAAGGGAAGATGATAGATTTTGAGAGGGTAGTGCGGCTAATAGCACCGCCCAGCGCAGCGGGAAATCTCATGGCAACGCAGATGTATTGTCAAGAAGACTTTGTCCTGAAGATTTCAAGCGTTGTACTAGGCAAGAGGGTAAGGAAGTGGTATTTGTGAGGATACTCAGGGCAGACCAGCTCAGCAATGAGTGGAAGGACAGCCTCCAACACGCACAGCAGGAAGATTCGGACATTAAGCCGATTCTGGAATGGATGAAGGCCAGTGCTCCTACGCCCAAGTGGAGCGACGTCTCAGCAATGAGTTCGCCAACGAAAAGCTATTGGGCCCAATGGGACAGCTTGCTGATTCAGGATGGAGTCCTGTGCCGTAAATGGTAAAATGGTCGGGGAGACAGTTGTCATTTGCAAATGGTTGTCCCTAAGGCTAAAGTACCGGATGTTCTACAGCTGTACCATAGTGGTTGTTCAGGAGGCCACCTGGGAGTTAAACGAACTCTACTGAAGATCCGAGAACGGTTTTACTGGGTCCACTGCCGTGACGATGTCGAGGACTTGTGCCGCAAATGTACAAGTTGTGCGGCTGTAAAGGGACCTCAAATTCGTAGTAGGGGCGCATTGAAATTGTACAATGTTGGTGCACCATGGTAGAGGATAGCCATTGACGTTGCGGGGCCGTTTCCAGAAAGTGAAAGTGGTAACAAGTATTTCATGGTTGTTATGAATTACTTCACTAAGTGGCCAGAAGTCTTCGCCATTCCAAATCAAGAAGCTTCAACAGTTGCAGATAAACTGGTTCATGAAATCTGCTGTCGTTTTGGAGTACCTTTAGAGATTCACAGCGATCAAGGAAGGAATTTTGAGTCTCAAATATTCCAGAAAACTTGCAGAGTTATGGGTACTCATAAAACACGAACAAATTCTTACCACCCACAATCTGATGGAATGGTAGAACGATTTAATCAGACATTGGAAAGGTACCTGGCAAAAGTTGTGGAAAAACCAACAAGACTGGGACAGGCACATACAACCGTTTTTGTTGTCATATCGAAGCGCTGTTCACGAAAGTACATCAGTGACGCCAGCTTTCGCAAACTTTGGGAGAGAATTACGGCTGCCTGCAGATCTGATCACCGGAATACCACCTGATGCCCCACGCAGTATATACGATTATGCAAATGACTTTTTAACAGTGATAGTGCCACGCGGCAGCCTTTGCTGTCGCACGGATGGGCCGGCTCGAACCGGGGTGCTACCACGACCTCACAGAATACCAGCGTGAAGTAGAGGTTTACCTTTGCGTTTTGCTTGGTGAGTGCAGGTGGCCGGAGGCCCTTTTTACTGTAAATGAGGCATTCCATCTTAGTCCTCACGGGTGACAACGCATCTACATTTTGACTTGTAATTGAGGATAGATGTAGATGTCTATGGGCTGCAACAACCACTTACCATCAGGTGGACTGTGTGCTCGTTTGTCACCCTTATCCTATAAAAAAAACTTGCGGAACAAAATGAATGACATTTATGAGCACGTCAGACAGTCGGGCCAGCAAACGTCTGAGAAGATGAAAACACGGTATGACCGCAAAATGAACAAAAAGGGGTTTGACGAAGGTTCACTAGTGTGGTTACACAATCCAGTTCGCAGC
The DNA here is from genome assembly GCA_033319125.1 of Parnassius glacialis. Taxonomy (NCBI): domain Eukaryota; kingdom Metazoa; phylum Arthropoda; class Insecta; order Lepidoptera; family Papilionidae; genus Parnassius; species Parnassius glacialis. Next base: position 31,814,526 of record JAVANC010000028.1, on the reverse strand, counting down.
AAAGGGAAATCTCCTAAGCTTTAAGCTAAATAGGACGGACCGTACCGGACTGTGACAAGGATCAATGACGTAACCTAGCGGATACAGAAAGGTGCCAGAGGTCCTAAGATCGTCCTTGTGGATCGACTGGCGCTTTATTATGGGGCCAATAATGCTCGAGACGAGCATGTCTTAGGAGGGGGCAGTGTTGCGCGCCACTATTAATGTCTTGTACATGGCAACACTAGTTACACTAGCGCCCTCTAGTGTCGAGTAGCAGAACTAGGAGAGTCAAGATCCTTCCAGAAATTTCGGGACCGATATGTACTCGAACATTCTAGATGTCGCTACAGTAGAATGTTCTGGAAACTATCTGAGGCCCTATATAAGGCTGGTATAGACCACGACCGAGGCAGTATTGAATTGGCGATACAAGGGAATATTTCGAAGCGAAATAACTGTGAACTAAAGTGATTGCGTTTTATTATTAGTGTGGTTTTAGATTGTAATTAGTGTTGTGTGATTAAAGTGCCAATTTTGGTAATTTAATCGGCAGTTTTTAATTGTCTCGAACCCCAAGCTCGTAACAATATAATTAGATTGGTATAATATAAACTTCTAAAAGTTCAATTGTTTTTTATTTTTATTTTCAATTATTGAACAATTATTGTTCACGATATCCCGAGATAGGTCATCACTGTCTAATCTCATGTGCGTTGCGAGCAGTAGCTGTCGCCACCTAAGGCGCGACCAACTAGTTCCGCGCGCATTATAAATGAATATTTTTCAAGTGTTAAAGGTGGTAGAAGCTTTAAAGAATAATTATATTAATAAATTCTTATATTATAAGCGTAAATGGAGGTATTGCCTACTTACTTCGGCTGTAATGTTTTGCTCAAATAACACAGCTCAATAACACAGGTAAATAAATATTCAACCAAGCTGGCTACACTTCGAGAACACTCAGGTAACTTGTTTATTCTCACAAATATCCCTTATCAATCAATTTTTATACGAAAAAGAGATAACTGGGAATCGAACCAGACACCTCTGATTTTGATAGGGTTTTTAAGCACACATTAATATGTCTCAATTACATATCTACCTAATTACCTTATTCTCTATATCTACCTAATTTAGCCAGATAGGAATAGGGTGGTGGTTAGGTGGTTATTTAAAAAAAAACACTTTTTTTAGGTATTTTAATTGTCTCCAATAATTATTAAAATGTCGTCAAGGAAATGTGCAGGTGGCACTATATTGTCCTGATACCTTGTTCAACTAAGGTACCATATAGTTGACATTATATGGGCGCAGAAGCCTCCTGTGCGTTTCCCTACAATACAATTACAATAATATTGAAGAATAGATTCTTGGCCGCTGCGAGAGCTGTCAACCAATATGTATACAAAGTATATTTTGCGGCTAATGTGCCTTGAATTTATTCTTCGTCTAAGCAGCCATGAAGTATTTGAAACAGACAGCTCTCACAATAGACTGCTGCTAGCCTCCCTGCACACTTCAATTATATAAACATCATTTGCTCCCATGTGCCCATATAGTAAGAACGTGCCTGCTTCAATTGGTATGTACCTAACGAAATTAATATATGTCCACTCTAAGTAAGCTGGGGAAAATCGTTCAAATTGTGATTTTGGATGCTTATTTTTTGGAAATTAGCCCTGCGCTTATTGTAATTATTTCTTATAATAATTCTGAACCAACTTTCATAAACAACAACGTTTGTTACGAACAATAACGAACTCACACTTGCAACAGAAGGAGCAGCTAAACTAATTACCGGATGGCATGTGTCGAATGAGGCCTCATGCTCAGACCATAGGTGGATCTGCTTTATACTACAGGTCGATATCCCCGATACACCACCATGGAGAAACCCCCGCAAAACGGATAAAACAAAAAATAGGCTGACGTCGTCGCTCACGAGTTTTGAGGGGACAAATACTATAGCAGATCTGTCGCTCCTAGACGAACAGGTAGCAGCTGTTACTAAGGCCATGATGGATAGCTACCATGAATCATGTCCAGAAATCACTCCACCAAGACATGCTGAGGTAAAGCAACCGTGGTGGGGTAAAGAAAACGTAAGAGGGTAAGAAAACCGCTAAATAGGGCCATGAATACCTCAATGAATGAAGACTGGCTACTATACAAGAAAGCCAAGTCCGAATACATATAATGTATCAGATATCGACGCTCGACAGGGTGGCGTGAGTTCTGTGGTAACATAGAAACCTGTGGTAACATAGAAATGAGCGAATCGGATAAGGAAAATCCTAGCTAAACAGAACACGCCGGGATCCATCTCTTTAAAGAAACCCGACGGAAGTTACTCAACATCGCTGGACGAAACCCAACGCATCCTAATTGAAACGCACTTCCCAGCGGTAAAGCGGTTATAGTCAGACTTGTTGCAATAATGAGAGCTTGTTTGGCTCTTAAAAGTCAAATTCATACCCAAACCAGGTAAGAGCGACTATACAGACCCTAAATCCTACAGACCCATTAGCCTCGCATCCTTTCTCCTAAAGACAATGGAGGGAATTCAGGGGGTGGGCGCTAATGAACTTACTGCTATACGACAAACAACACGCCTATAGCTTAGGTAAATCGACAGAATCGACACTTCACCAGGTAATAACAAAGATTGAAGAGGCCATCCAAAACAAAGTAATATGTCTAGATTCCTTCGTAGATATAGAAGGTGCTTTTGACAGAACGAATTTCTCCAGCATAAAAAGTGCACTCAGTAGACATAAAGTTGAACCGGCACTGATTGACTGGATAGTAAACATGCTCAGTACACAAATAATAAAGATCTCTGGTGAATCTCAAACAATTCAGATCAAGAAAGGCTGCCCGCAGGGTGGGGTTCTTTTACTTTCTCCTGTGGAATATGGTCAGTAATGTACTTATCAGCAAATTAAATGCCAATTACTTCTACATAGTAGGCTATGCAGATGATCTGACAATACTGGTCTCTGGTAAGACAGCAAGCATGGTGTGCGACCTGACCCAAGCGGCTCTCCGTATAGTGGAGAAATTGTGCAGGGAATACCACTTAGCCGTCAATCGAAATAAAACAGTAATGTTCACACAAAAACGAATGCTGAATAACTATCATCTCCCAAGTCTTTTCAGCACAAAATTCCAGCTATCCTTCGAGGTAAAAGATTTAGATCTTACCTTAGACAGTAAACTCAACTGGAATAAACACACATAGAAAACAAAATCAACAATAACTTTCTGGCAATGCAGAAACATGATTGGCAAACGATGGGGTCTGACTTCAAAAATCATACTGTGGCTATACAAACCTGTAATCGGCGCGCACGGCGTTCAGGTATGGTGGATCAAAACAAATGAAGCCACCACTATAAAGAAGCTTCAGCGTTACCAGAGACTGGCATGTATGGCTGTCACAGGCTGCATAAGAACTACGCCAACAGCAGCCTTAATGGCGATGCTGGAGCTAACCCCGCTTCATCTATGGACTGTTATACGAAAACCATGAGTATAGGGAAAAACGGGCCTTCGGAGTCCAACTCTAGTTGCAGCTTTCCGGCATCTGAAAGTAAAAGTAGCGACACGCTGTGATATCGATATTCTCCTTCTATCCCGAGCTCAACTACCGTGATCCGCTCCTATAAAATAAGCAGAGGGCTGAATGAGTGGGAGATCACTATACTCTAAATAATACTCTTCTTCCGCAGCAACTGTACCACGGCTTCGAATGGTATGGGGCAAGCACAAATGCATCTTCACTTGCAGTACACCAATTCACATCTGGGGTGGGCTTATCAGGCGTGGATGGGAAGAGATGGGGCTTTATAGTTATGAAATTATGAAACATAAATTATTGTGTCGCAAAAGTTATTGTGCGGACAAATCGAGCCTGTAGTCAAATAAAAATAATTTTTAAGAGTTGTTAAAACTAACATTTCAATAGAAGTTCAAAAGTTGAAAGAAAATGACGTCATACTGATGTAGTCGTAATTTATAGTAAACCCTTATTTTTAAATCATCATTCATCATTACAGCCTTTCATAAGTCCACTGCTGAACATAGGCCTCCCCCAAGGAATGCCACAAAGCACGGTCCCGAGCCACCTGCATCCATCGACTTCCTGCATGTCTTACCAGGTCATCACTCCATCTTGTGGGGGGACGCCCTACACGTCGCCTACCGGTACGAGGCTGCCACTCGAGAACCTTTCTTCCCCATCGGTTGTCGGTTCTTCGAGCTATATGGCCGGCCCACTGCCACTTCAGCTTACTAATCCGTTGGGCTATGTCGGTTACTCTGGTTCTACTGCGGATATCCTCATTCCTAAGTTTATCACGCAGAGAAACTCCGAGCATAGCCCTCTCCATAGCTCGCTGAGCTTCCTCATACGGCCAGCAGTGAAGGACCACGTCTCAGTTCCGTAAGTCATCACTGGCAACACGCACTGGTTGTACAATTTTGTTTTAAGGTTTTGAGGTATTTCTGACGAGAAGATGTGTCGTAGCTTCCTGAACGCTGCCCATCCGAGTTGAATCCGTCGATTGACCTCTCGGTCGAAGTTGGACTTACCTAGTCGGACTATTTGTCCCAGGTAAACATACTCGTCAACAACTTCGAGCTTAGTGCTCCCAACAACTACCGGCATAGGTGTGACATGGATATTAAACATAATCTTTGTTTTGTCCATGTTCATCTTAAGACCTATCCGTTGGGAGACACTATTGAGGTCATTGAGTGGGTCATAGTGCTTAGTTCCTCCAGCGATTCTGCCATGAGGACTATATCGTCGGCAAATCGAAGGTGAGTGATGTACTCGCCATTGATGTTAATTCCGTATCCTTTCCAGTCCAGAAGCTTGAAAACGTCTTCCAATGCAGCGGTGAAGAGTTTCGGGGATATAACGTCACCCTGTCTTACACCTCTCTGCAATTGGATAGGTTTCGTACTCTGGTTCTGTACTCGGATAGCCATCGTAGCTCTATTGTACAAACACTTCAGCACTTCGATATACCGACAGTCAACTTGGCACCGCTGAAGGGACTGCAGCACCGCCCAAATTTCGACGGAATCAAAGGCTTTCTCATAGTCCACATACGCCAGACATAGTGGCAAATTGTACTCTTCGGACTTCTGTACAATTTGCCGTAGGGTATGTATGTGGTCTATGGTGCTAAAGCCCTTTCGGAAACCGGCTTGTTCGGGAGGCTGGAAGTCGTCAAGTCTGCGCACGAGACGATTCGTAATGACTCTCGAAAACAGCACGTAGACGCGGCTCAGAAGCGAAATCGGTCTGTAGTTCTTCAAGAGAGCGTTGTCACCTTTCTTGAAGAACAAGACCAACGCACTTCTGCTCCACGCCTCCGGTGTAATGCCACCATGGAGGACGGAATTAAAGAGCTTCTGAAGGACTTCAAGTACCGGTCTTCCACCCGCTTTCAGAAGCTCCGCTGTAATTCCATCCTTGCCTGTGGCCTTGCCGTTTTTAAGGTGCTGGAGAGCCATTCTAATCTCGCTCAGACTGACGTCCGGGATATCTTCGGAATAGTGTCGAATATAATATTTTTAAATAGGTACTAAAAATAATTTACCTTTAAATAAAAAATCAACCAAGTTGTACGTCGCTACTAAAAGCAGTTTTCAGTAGATGTAGTTGTTTATAATTGGTGGCGAAAGTAGCTCGATTTTAATTAACAAACCTGAAAACTTCTTTGTATTAAAGTTGCCTCCTATCGCATATTTTTAGGATTCCGTACCCAAAGGGTAAAACGAAGCCCTATCAATTGAACTCTGCCGTGTCTCTGTTTATCCGTCTGTCCATCTGTTTGTCTGACGTTATATCATTCTGTTCGTCTGACGTTATGGCATTTTGTTCGTCCGTTAATTTTGCTGTCAACCGTCTGTCCATCTATATGTCACGGATCTCTAGCTCGTTGACTGGATGTCAAAGACATTTAAGTAGTAAGTAGTAGTAATAGACCGGACATCAGCAGCAAAATTGTCGTCTGTAACTTTTGTCCTATAGGATATGTCTCCGATTTTTGTCACTTAGTCTTAGTGACATCGTCAAAAAGTCAAGACGCATGCGTTTCATATATTTAAAAAATATTTTTAAAGAAAATATGCCCAGTTGTGCATTAAGATATTGTAAGTCACGACATGTAGCAAAAAACGTGATTTCGGTTTATTATCGTAAGTATAACATATATTTACCGAATAATCTTTAAATTTTATTATTTCTAGTAGATTGTTCTAGAACATTTATTTTTATTGTAATAAGCGCCCTCTGTTATCCAGTAAACGTCACTATTTAGTTACCAGTGCTAAAGTTAGTTATTGGCGACGTTATCGATTGGGGTTATCGATAAAAAATATACAGGATGCCGATTTACTTTACAATATTTAAGGAGGTAAAACAGGCAACGATACTGTACCCATACCAACAAAAATAAGTAGCATATTCGAACTGTGCTAAGTAGCCTACTTTATGTGGAGCAAGGGTGGAATTTTTTTTTAGGTATGCTGATGACATTTTATGTGTTGCTTATGAGCATGCTGAGGATACTTGCTGTGTTGATGTTTAGCAATACAGCAAGTCTTCTCTTTTACATACCAAGCTTCATTGTCTGGTGCTTTTACACCGGGCTTCATTGTCTGATGGTTTTCAAGGGCAAAGCCATTATAGATCCTGGCTTACAGGGATAGGAGAGGGCTATAGGTTTGTTACATTAAAAACAATTTGTATTGTTAAAGATATTAGATGCAAAAAGTTGTAGGTTAAGCCGGAGTTAGAAAATAAGGTAAAAACATAAACTAACAATTTTTATTGATGTGGGCAGTGTCTTTAAGTACTGCAGCCGATGAAACGTGAAAAATCGTGAAACGGCTTTTAAGTTTAGTGTTTTCTTTAAATATTTTATATTTGAAGTGTGTTTTTGTAAAAGAAACGAATTAAATGGCGAAGCTTGCGAAGTCACTTATTGATTTCACGATGTCTGTCCGTCTGTCCGTATGTCCCACGATTATCTCGAGAACGGTTTCGAATTTTCAAACTCTGTTTTCAGCAATCGATTACTGATCACCCAGGCATCTGAACCTCCTATTTTGAAACTGATTGCTCAACGGCAACCGTTAGAAACCGCTACAAAGCTGATTGCTTCGCTACTTTGCTATGCTGTTAGCTTGCTAGGTTTATTCAATTTGGCGTTTCTCGATGTGTCTTTAACGCCGACCGACCAATCATATGCTATTATTATAGCAGCTAATGGACCGAGTGACGTCATCCAAGATGCCACCAAAGTGGCAACCAAAGTGACTGCTGTTTAAATTGATTCTTAGTTATTGGAAATTAAATATTTTATTTCATGACGCTAAAGGGGCGTAAAAAGTGACTTGTATGACTTTTTCCGTGTGATGGAAGTCATGATAAATAGATTTATACAATAAAACAATCATGTATATACCCTATTATTATATCGAAAAGCATTTCAAACTTAGTAATCTATTTTTTTTTATAGAAGACGGGGCAAACGAGCATGCGGCTCACCTGATGGTAAGTGACTACCGCCGCCCATGAACAACCGCAACACCAGGGGAATTGCAGATGCGTTGCCGGCCTTTTAGAAAGGTGTAAGCTCTTTTCTTGAAGGTTCTTAAGTCGTATCGGTCCGGAAAATTCGCTGGTGGTAATTGATTCCACAAGGAAGTTGTGCGAGGGAGAAAACTTATTCTAAATCGCACAGTGGTGGACCGCTAATCATCCAGATGGTATGGATAATATGGATCAGAAAGAACTCGGTCGTCGACGATTCGAACCGCTCTGCGCTGGATGCGGTCTAGTGGAAGGAGCTGGCATTGGGGTGCCCCGGCCCAGAGATGAGAACAGTATTCCATGTGGGGCCGAACTTGCGCTTTGTAAAGTTGCAAGCGATGTGCCGGCATGAAATACTGTCTCGCTCTGCTGAGCACGCCAAGCTTTTTAGAGGCCAGTTTGGCCTTCCCTTCCAAGTGACCACGAAACTGCACACTATTCGATATGTCGACGGCAAGGATTCCGATACTAGCTGAGGCAGCAAGGGGAGTGCCTTGAAACTGAGGAGATACGACAAAGGGGTTCTTTTTAGCGGTAAACGCGCAAACTTGTGTCTTCTGGGGATCGAACTGGACTAGATTTAGTCGCCCCCAATCCGAGACTTTGTTTAGCAAAGACTCGACTTCAGACACAAGTTTGTCCCGGTACTCGGCGACGTTTTCCCGAGAAATATTGGCACGGCCGGTATATAAGGCATCACCAGTGCTATCGTCCGCATAGCAATGAATGCTACCAAATAAAACATATCATTGATATGCATGAGAAATAGCGTTGGTAATAGCACGCAGCCTTGTGGAACACTAGCGTCGATAGGCTTGAAATCAGATCATGCACCGTCTACTACGACCTTGATGCTTTGATCAGCAAGGAAACTGGTTATCCATTTGCATAATTTCTCGGGAAGCCCATAGGAAGGAAGCTTCGAAAGAAGCGCTTTGTGCCAGACCCGATCGAAGGCCTTCACTTTGTCCAAACTAACGGCCAATGCCTCCCCCATGGACTCTACTGCCTCCGCCCATCTATGAGTCAGATAGACTAGAAGATCACCAGCTGATCGACCCCGACGAAAACCGTACTGGAGGTCACTAATCAGCTGGTGATCGTCAAGTTACCTCATGAGCTGGCAGTCTATAATGGACGGGTCTGAGCGATCGCCTTTTTTAGGGATCGGGTGGACCAAAGCTGTTTTCCATGAATTCGGGACTACGCCTTGAGAGTAGGAGTACCGGAAAAGATGCGTTAGGACCGTCAGGCCCACTCGACTTGTGGATGTCCAGGGAGAGGAGTGCTTTGCGAACCGATCGCTGTGAGAACAGCACATCCGGCGATGGTCAGCGGTGTGTTCCCCCCGTCATCTAGAGTCGAGTTGGATGCAAAGAGAGAACTCAACAGATCGGCTTTCTCCTTTGCGGCATGGGCCAGTGAGTCGTCCTGTCTGTGCAGAGATGGAAGAGATGGCTGACACAAGTTCCCTTGGACAGCCTTGGCGAGAGACCAGAATGCACGGATTCCCGAAGAAAGACGAACTAGCTTCTCGCCAATTCTGCCGATGTGATCAGACCTTGCCTTGGCAATGACGCTTTTGAAGGACCTGGAGGCGGAATTATACTTCTTTTTAAGTGCGCTGGTGTTTACATCCCGAGACGTTGATGCGTCAGCCCAGGCCCGGTAGTACTCCTGCCTATAGCGTGATGCTATTTTACAGGAGCGACCAAACCAAGGCTGGGATCTGCCTCCGATGGGCACCACAGAGAATGGAATAAAAAGTTCCATACCCTGAAGTACCACATCAGCAACAGAATCGGCAACAACGCTGGGATCTTCTGGCTAGAAGCAAACCCACCCCCAAGGGTAGGATGCAAAAAAAGACCGCATCCCGTCCCAATCAGTTGACCTATAGTGCCAAACACGGCGGCAAGCTGCAGATCGCAATTGCTATTGGAGCGTGAGTGGCACCGTACTCCGGATCAGACAATGGTCCGAAGAGCCCAGAGGGGCATCGACGGCGACCTGATATCCGTCCGGATGAGAGGTCAGCAGAAGGTCCAACAGGGAAGGTACATGGTCTTCCACATCTGGGATCCGCCTAGGCGAAGTAACCAGTTGTGTTAGACCATATGTCAAAGCAAAGTCATTGACAGATCTATCCGCATGATCGGTTAAACGAGAACCAAGCCATTCAGCGTGGTGGGCGTTAAAATCACCGAGTATCACGATCTCTGCGGATGGGACCTGTTGTAGCACGGAGTCTGCAGCCATTTGGACGTGGTCGATGAGTCGGTCTGTGTCGGCATTACCGCTATGGGACCTATAGAGGCACCCGTAGACGCGGGGATGGTCGTCGCTGTCTACGCGCAGCCATAGGATGGACAGATTCGTACCTCAAAGATTGCCGAGGCGTCGAAAACAGATGTCCTCTCTGGCTTACAACACAACACAAAGTATACAACACAATGGTAAAATTATTTTCTAATGTCTCGTAAAGTTCCATCAACTGGTTCTACATGTTTTATTGAACTTTGAGAAATGTTCTTCCCGACTCACGTTGTGCATCTAAATATCGAAATTTCTAGATGTATCATGTACGCTGTGACAAATGCAATCGAATATTATTTGTTGGCTTATTACTATAGTTGAGAGTCGTAATAAGACGCAGAGTTTGCAATATTTCAGCCAATTCCACGGAATTATATTTTATTTCCACCACGTACTTATATAATACACGTAATAACATTTCTGTCTGATGCATGCAGTGTGCATTGAATGAATTGAATATTCCTCTTACCCTGATGTGTTGATGTTTTCGACTAATTCTGTGATTTCAATAATTATGTAAGTAAATCTTTTATTAACGTTGTCTGTGATTTCTGTAGATAACTACAAAAATGTTATGAACAATATGTAAATCTATGATATAAATTAATTGCAATTATTAATATTTTGTTTTATTGAAAAACACTTCAAGATCTTAGGATTCGCTTATGCCAGCCCAAGTGGGAAATAGTGGACGAGGTTATTATAACATTATTATGTGTCTCACCAAGAGACGATTAGTGGGAAAACGTAGACGAAAACATTTTAAAGAGTCCACATTGTCCCTCCAGTGGGATGTCGTTGTTTTGTTTTACATCTTAAAGCTGCGCGATGGAGCTTTTTGCGTGTATTTTCTTTGAAGTAAATGCAAATAAAAAATGAAGCACCATTAGCATGTAAGGTTCGAATCCATAATTAACATTTCGACAAATATTATAATTTACACTATAAAAGGCTAATTCAATATTATCAGTATAGTCATCATCATCATCATTACAGCCTTTCATAAGTCCACTGCTGAACATAGGCCTCCCCCAAGGAATGCCACAAAGCACGGGCCTGAGCCACCTGCATCCATCGACTTCCTGCATGCCTTACCAGGTCGTCACTCCATCTCGTGGGGGCTCGCCTTACACTTCGCCTACCGGTACGAGGCTGCCACTCGAGAACCTTTCTTCCCCATCGGTTGTCGGTTCTTCGAGCTATATGGCCGGCCCACTGCCACTTCAGCTTACTAATCCGTTGGGCTATGTCGGTTACTCTAGTTCTACTGCAGATATCCTCATTCCTAAGTTTATCACGCCGAAAAACTCCGAGCATAGCCCTCTCCATAGCTCGCTGAGCGACCTGGAGCTTCCTCATACGGCCAGCAGTGAAGGACCACGTCTCAGTTCCGTAAGTCATCACTGGCAACACGCACTGGTTGTACAATTTCGTTTTAAGGTTTTGAGGTATGTCTGACGAGAAGATGTGTCGTAGCTTCCCGAACGCTGCCCAGCCGAGTTGAATCCGTCGATTGACCTCTCGGTCGAAGTTGGACTTACCTAGTCGGACTATTTGTCCTAGGTAAACATACTCGTCAACAACTTCGAGCTTAGTGCTCCCAACAACTACCGCCATAGGTGTAACATGGACATTAAACATTATCTTTGTTTTGTCCATGTTCATCTTAAGACCTATCCGTTGGGAGACACTATTGAGGTCATTGAGCATGGTCCTTAGGTCCTCCAGCGATTCTGCCATAAGGATTATATCGTCGGCAAATCGCAGGTGAGTGATTTACTCGCCATTGATGTTGATACCGTATCCTTTCCAGTCCAGAAGCTTGAAAACGTCTTCCAATGCAGCGGTGAAGAATTTCGAGGATATAACGTCACCCTGTCTTACACCTCTCTGCAATTGGATAGGTTTCGTACTCTGGTTCTGTACTCGGATAGCCATCGTAGCCCTACTGTACAAGCACTTCAGCACTTCGATATACCGACAGTCAACTTGGCACCGCTGAAGGGACTGCAGCACCGCCCAAATTTCGACGGAATCAAAGGCTTTCTCATAGTCCACATACGCCAGACATAGTGGCAAATTGTACTCTTCGGACTTCTGTACAATTTGCCGAAGGAATCAGTATAGTATACAGTTAAAAATAATTCTAATACCTAACCACAATACCTTATTAGGTATAGTACTGCCTCGTTGGTCTAGTGGTTGTAGTAGTGCGACTGCTGATCATGAGGTCCCGGGTTCGAATCCTGGGTCGGGCCAAAAAGTCAGTTATGACTTTTTCATTTATGTTCTAAGTTATAATTAGTATTACTAAGTTATAGTTTTTTGCTAAAATATAGTATATTATTTATTGCTTGTTTTTTCTTCGTTTTCAAAAAATAATTGAGTACATAAGGTGTTCTATACTTATAATTCGGTAAAAAGTATCTAAGTAGGTACTAATATACCTACTTTTTACTATAAACTAAAAATTTTTAAAACTAAATTTTACTAAAAAGACTAAACTGACCATTTATTTATTAACTCAAAACAGGACATGGGTTTATTTATACTCTAAAAACTATAACTTTATACAATTAGTGTTCACTATAAAATTATAATCGATATAGACGGTAATTATTAAATGCAACATATTTTTTTTTAATTATTAATTATATTTGTCAGTGGATTAAATTTGCTTTAATAAAGTTGGTGATGATTTTAAATAAGAATAAAATTCTGCTCAAGGTTTTTTATTGTTATCTTTGTTAACAACATCGCCTTTAGAACTGGAACCGTAAGTGTTTCTTTCAGACGTCCACAATTTATTCAAAATAAAAAAATACTCTTTCTACCGGAGCATTTGTACCAGGTAGACATAAAATACATTCGATTAAAAAAAATTATGTTGAAGATTGTTGACTTTGAATACTTCCATCCAACGAGTTACGGGACAATTTTGTGGGTGGGTTAAATTTTAATGTGTAATATATCCGCATCCTTATAAATAACTTTTGCAAATATAATTAATTACGATTTTATAACCGTAAGTAGGTACTTAGTTACTATTCTTCCTCTGTCTGATAGACAACTAATACAACAAAAATATGTAAGTAGGTATCTCATCGTCAAGTAAAAATTATATGCTATAATAAGTGACTCGCTTACCTGTCCTGTTCAATAGGTAATCTGAACAGAGACAATTCTGGAATCGATGAATTATTAAGACACCCAAACACACAGCAATACGTTCTCCTGCGATTATCACACATTTTTCATTCATTTAGCGGTGCCAAAAGCAGTGACGCGCGAACCTCGTGCGGTGTTAGTCCCGATTGGCGCAATGAGAAACACTTCGAGATTGTGTTTAAGTGTGCGTGCGGCGCCTCATAGATACTATGGCGCACACATACAAGCCGCGCGCAGTGCGTTTGTATCAAGATAACGTACTTCCCTTTTTTTTTTTTGCGGATGGAAAATCATCAAATGACGCCTTTCGCTCTGGGTGGAGCGGAAGGGAGTGTCAGACTTTTACTGACTAAAAACCATCCGTGTTCCTTCAGTGCCCTTACGTTCCGGAGCCGCGGTATCTCTTTCGAACAGCCCGCAGCCCCGGCAGGCGTCGGCCCTTGCGGGCCCCTTCACGATGCTGACAGCTCTTTGAGGCGCGCGTGGAACAAAACGCGCCGTCGACACGGCCTGTCGTCGTTAGACGGACGGACGGCGAGCTACCCATTGCTCGCTATCCACAGGCCCGCGCCTACGGTGGCCGGGGGCCACGACGTAGCCCCCGACGCCCGGGGCGTCTCCCGCGGCGGCCGGGAAGGAAAGCTGCTGCTCTCTCCTTCTCCCGCTCCGCCACCTCCTTCGCTAGCATCACTGCTTCGCAGAAGGTGGTGACGGCATCCCATTCCGTCTCGCTCCGGACCATGGCTTCGACCAGGGCCGGACGCGAGAGGTCGCCGCCGCCTATCGCCGCTACGAGGACACGGCGGTGCTCCGCCCAAGCAGGGCACACCTCCACGGTGTGCTCCACCGTGTCCTCCGGTCGATCCTCGCAGTGGGAGCACCCGGGCGTTTCCTCCCGCCCGATTCGGTGCAGGAACCTCCCGAACACACCGTGTCCGGTGAGGACCTGCGTCAGGCGGAAGGTGAGGACGCCGTGGCGTCTCTCAAGCCACTCCTCAAAGAGGGGTCTTATCGCCGCTATAGTGGCGTGCCCAGCACGGGGTTGCGACAGTCGCTCTCTCCATGTCGCCATGAGATCACGCCGGAAGTCTGTCCGCTGCACGACAACTTGCCGCGGCAGCGGGGTTTCCCCCCGGCATAGTGCCTCCGTGCGCCATTCGTGCAGGCGCGCGAGGACTATCGCCTCCAGATCCCATGGCGGCAATCCGGCAAGGAGGCACGCCGCCTCGCGGGAGATCGTGCGGTAGCCGCGAACCATTCTCACGGCGACCACCCTTTGGGGCGCGTTCAGGTGGTGGACGGCAAGCCGCGCCAAACCACGCGCCCACACCGGGGCCCCGTAAAGGGCCATGGACCGCACAATCCCCGCGTAGAACCTCCGGCAGGAGGCGTTTGGCCCCCCCAGGTTCGGCAGGAGCCGCCTGAAGGCAGCCCCGGTCCGTTCCAGTTTGGGAGCCAAACGTCGGAAGTGCTCAACGAAGTTCCATCGGCCGTCGAGGACGAGTCCTAGGTACTTCAACGTCAATAACGTACTTCCCTGTCTTTATACTATGACATCGGGGAGTGCTCGCGGCGTGCCGAGATGTTTAGCCTTGTATGCAGCGATCTCTGGACATGCCAACAACACGTAGCGTTGGTCGCCATTTCCTCATCTCTAAAACATGCTCTGCACAGGGGACTGTCTGATCTGTAGCACCTATAGTAAATGAATATTTTTTAAAAGAGCTGTGTCCTATAATAGTATTTGTTGCTGTCCTGATCTGTGGCTTGTTCAATTTAAGACCTTGGTAAAACGACTGTTTATTTCTGGCAAAGGCTCCCTAGCTTACCTGCAGTCTACAAATTTTTTTCAAAACTGGGTGAGTTGATTAGTGAAGTGCTTACGTACCAGTGAATGAACGTTACCAAAAGGAGTCAGTATGATCGGTTCCGGCCCTATGGCGGCCAGATCCAATCCTCCCCTGGTCAATTCGTCTGCTTAGTCGTTGCCCCTGAATCCACCGTGTCCCTTGATCCATTCTACTAAGTTTACTAATAAGTTTTTGAAAACGCAATGAAACTCTAGGATAAGTATAGTCTTATGTAAATTGTGTTTATTTTTCAACGTGATAGCCTTTTAAGCTAATAAAAAAAAGCATTTTGACTTACATTTCGCAAGTTGGTTAAATCCCTTAGAAAAAAAGGCTTGATTCTAGGATTCAAGAAAGGCTGCAGCCCACGTCACCTCATCGTCGCCTACGAATTTTATACCACTCAAGTGCTTTTTCAGGTGAGTAAAAAGGTGAAAATTACTCTGAGCTAGGTCCGGAGAATATGGTGGGTGCTGCATCAATTGAAACTCAGCAGTTCGGATTGCAGCGCCTGCAATATCAGATCGATAGGTAGGGGCATTATCATGATGAAAAAGCATTTCAGCACGCAATTTTCTTCAACGTTTATTCTTCAGTTCTTCGCGTAGTTTTTTGATTAATGATGCGTAATAATCTCCGATTATTGTCACTTCTTTACTTAAATAGTCGATCATTATTATACTTTCCGCATCCAAAAAGACAGTGGCCATTATTTTTCTAGCGTACGCAGATACCTTGAATCTCTTGGTTGGCGGGGAAGACTGTCTTTTTCACATCTTGATTTGGTTTTTCGTCCTCGGGTCAAAATGGTGTACGCACGTTTTATCTACTATTACGAAACGAGCGCAAATACAATCTGGATCTTCTTCTTTTGTTGCTAAATTTAGCTTTGAAATGTCAACTATTGCTTTCTTTTAAGCGTCTGTTAATATTCGAGGACATGCATGCGGCCACCTTTTTGAATTTTAAGAAACGCTTTTGAAACTTTCTTCGATATCGGTTATCGGGTCTTTGAGTAATATGTCCGGCACATTGCCACTTTAGGTTACTGAACCCTTGGGCTATGATACAGAAACAGAAACTTTTTTATTCAATGTAGATTACAAGTAATACTTATTGAAAGTCACTCTTATGTTTAATTTCCACTGGTTTGGAAAAAACCTCAGTCCTGGAAAGAACCAGCAAGAATCCCAACGGAACTTAAAAAAATAACAGCATACAATCACGTACGCTACGCAATTAACAACAAAACAAATCAGAAACAGCCCGGTAGTGATCACCTTATTTCCAGGGGTTATTATCATCTACAAATTCCTTAATATTATAATAACCCTTTTTATACAAACTTTGTTTAATAAAGTTTTTGATCTTTGATCAGGTCAAAGTTTGTATGTTTTCTGGGATTTTGTTATAAAAGGGTATAATTAGCCGCAAGAATAAATTACTGATTCGGTGAAGTCGAGTAACTGGTACTACAAATTTTTGTCTGTTGCTAGTATTTACAGAATGTATATTATTTATTTTTGTAAATCTACTTTTATTTTTGTATACGTAAATTTCATTTTCATAAATGTAAATGTAGTACTGGGATACCTAGACGTGCATGTATGAAGAAGATAATGAATCTGAAAGAAGCGAAAGAGGTATGTAAGGATCGTGACACTTGGCGATCTGTTCTCTCTGGCTACCCCGTCAGGGATTGTGCGTGACGATAAGTAATAAATGTAATGAGAGTCCAAAGTTAAATAATTTCCTTAAACTTTTGTCGGAGCGACTCTTTATATTTTTAAACCATAGATTGCACTTATGACCCTCTTCTGTAAAACAAATATAATTTCAGTGTCAGTCGCGTGTCCCCATAGCAAAATACCATACGACATTATGCTATGCAAATAGCTAAAGTAAACTAGTCTATCTGTTTCAACACTGGTAAGATTTCTAATCTTTTATTATAGCATATGCTGCAGAACTAAGTCTGCTTGTTAGTTTTGATATATGGGAGCTCCATTGAAGCCATCTGTCGGTTCTACCACGGATATCTTTACTTCGAATTCCATTACGCAGTAAACTCCGATTCCTAAGCCCTAGATGGAGTCTAGATCTGGTACAACATGCAGGAAGTAGATGGATGCAGGTGACTCAGTACCATGTTATGTGGCAATCTTTTGAAAGGTCTGTAATGATGATGATAATAACATACTAGCCTTTACCATACTGGACAACAGCTCCTACGACCTTCACACTGGCAATTCTTCTACCCATCACTATAAGAGAAATTTACTACTAGTTCACCGTTCTTAAGTTGACTTTTCGCCTATAGTCCGTCGCTAGAGCTTGGTTAGTATTTTTCTTTGGTTATGGACTCGTACGATAATAATTTTGCTAGTGTCAAGTAATAAATAATGATCCCTTATAATGTTGTATTGCAAATGAAAATATTTTTCAAAAGTTTTTCACAAAATGCTTATAAACATTGCGAAGGTTTTGGGAGATTTTGACGGCAGCTTAACTCAGCGGACAGTCGATGACGATTGTATCTCAAGTTCATAAGACACGCAGTTTACAAGCTAACAAAATAACTTCAGGCTTATATAACATCCGAGCACTTGTTTCGTTGTTTCTACTAATAATTCACATGCGCTGACATTTAATACACGAAATCGCATCTCTTTTACGTATTAAAATCTACTTCAAATCAAGTTTTAACGATACCACAGGAATAACAATCTGCTGGCATTAAAATTCCCAACAATACTTCAGCCTGGTTAGTTAATCGAAGTTAATGTGGTTCGCATTTAGAGAAAAACTTGACACATTCCGCATTATATCTGTTAGTTTTTAATTGCCAATTCCAATAATAATATTTTTGCTCTTCATAATTTCACAGCACGTATTAATATTAAGATACTACTAAGTACATTATACTTCAAAGGTCGTAAGTTTTAGACACCCTACAAGCATGGAATAATCAAATTAAAAAGAAATTACAAGTAGCAATGTAATTAAATGTTTGTCTGAGCTCTGGTAGCTCTTTGTTTAGCTTCTTTTAGAAAATAATAAAAAAAGTAAATTCTTACCCAATGACAATTCAATTTGAGATAACATTTTACTTTTTATTTATTTTTTTAAGATTGTTTAAATAAGAAATGTACGCGATTAATTTCTATTGATAGATCGCAAAGAATCTTAAAGATTTAAAAGTAATATATACCAATTATATTATTTATTAGTTTTCCAGCTATAAACAATGTCATTGTCTTTCTATTAACACAACATGACTGTCGAAACATTTTAGGTATGAGCTTTAACTTGGATGCAATCTTACACACTTACACACCCTTTCAGTAATTTTACTAAATTGAACTCAAGATGCGAGTCGTACTGCTGAAAGGAAACATTATTCATACATACTGATTTACTATTGCGCTCATTTTAGTCTCGTCTTCTTGAGGGTAATAGCTGAAAATCAGTGTTTGCTCTCTGAGCAATATTAATTGCTGAGCTAGGACCCATTTGTTAAACTGCAACACACATGTACTTTTAAATCTTAAGATTATATAACTTTTTTGTAATACGTTACTCTGTACCTAGTTTAGTCACTGAATTTACGTATGTGATTTGAGAAAGAAATAAATACTTCATCTATCTATCCATCTCATCTATTATCATAAGAGCCTATCAAAAGTCCACTGCTGAACACAGGCCTCCACATAACTTGGCTCATAGGTGATATATTTGCAATGGTTGCCACGCTCGGCAAGCGGATCACGGGAAAGCTGCTGCTGCCCATATCCCTGTTAAGTTTCCCTTCTTCGCCTATTGCCATAGCCACAGGGCACAGGATACACAGGAGACACAGGGCAAGTGGATATTCCTACACCGTCACTACACGGTAAGCCATTAAGACATGAATAACCATTTTTTAAATTTCTGTCTGTCTGTCCGGGCTGACCTTCGGAACGACTGAACTCATTGTAATTAAAATTTCGCGAAAAAATAGAGGGCAATGCCAGAAGTGATTTAAGCTATAATATTTTATTTGAAAAACTTGGGAGCATCGATATATATGTACTACGCACTAGATTTCGCATTCTGAACATTGACTATGTTCAACTGAACTGTACTGCAATCCGTATACTAAACTACATATTGCGTAAATTGAAGATTTCTGAATTCCATAAGATGATTATTATTACATTTTATTTAGAAATATGTTTGTTTAGATTAAAATAAGAGTATTTTATGTTAAATTCTTATATTTATTTTATATTAATATCTTATTTTATATTAAGTCTCCGCGCATGCGCGAAGACAGAGTAGCGCACAATTTTTGTTTGGAATAGCTTCTCTAGTACGTAGTACATATAACTCAATGCTTGGGAGTGTTTTCAGAGAAATTAAAAAAATATGATAAAATAAATGGTCTTTGATGACTATCTTAAATCTAATTAAATCTTAATAATATCAGTTACTATTCCAATGACACGTCGTCCACGACATTTTCTGCCACCAGGGCGGCGCCACTAGAAAGTGAGAATATTTGACAGATTTCATAACGGCGAAGTTAATTTGTTCGGAAAATGCAAAAGTTATTGTTTCTTTTGTACTATTAGCTATATTTTATATTAATAACATTAAAAATAAATAAACTAAACCACAGATATTCATAAAAGTAGAAAAGTTAAAAAAGTTGTAAATGTTCAAAAAATTAAAGAGCAAATCACTGACGCATTGTTTTGTATATTAATATAATACTCTAGAAACTGATAAACTTTTATTAAAAACTAACTTCTCAATTAAATTACATTGTGTAACAAAAACTTTACTTCAGTGTCAACTAATTAAAGAACCCCGTTATTATAATCTTTATATACTAGTAATACTACCGCTTTCTTTGTTATCAACTTGGTAAAGTTGACCAAGGGACATGGATTCAGCAGGATGGAGTAACATTACCATTACATTTATATACTATTTTAATTTTACGTTACCTATACATTTTAAAAACCTTTGCCTATTGCTAAACAAGTATTTCTGAAAAATATTATGTATTCCAGTTAAGGTGACCTAAATTGGCCCACAGGAAGCCTGGATTTGACCCCGATTAAATTATTTTTTATGGATGTCTTTTAAATATTTCTATCTATATTATCATTTATACTTTGTGGCCAAATTATAAGCAGGTTTTTTGAGATTATTTAAAGAAGCAAAATACAAGTAACAACCTTTTTAATTCAAAGTAAATTATTTAATTACGAATTACAATATTATAAAGTAATTCAAACGAATTTAAACATTTAGTAATAACCTAAAAACAAGTTTTATTTGAGTCCATTCAAAGATCAAAGCCCCTGATTACTTACTTATCTCGCTGACGCAGTGATCTAAATTGGATCTCGGTTTCAGACACGAGGGAATGTCACTGTTCTTGGTCCGATTTCTAACCACTGGATATCTCGATAAACCCATATTTGATTTTGAGGCCCATAATTATTTTCGAACTTTGTGTACATTATGTAACCTGTATATAATATAAAATCATTTACTTTGGTTTTTAACGTAACACAAAACAAAAGACAAAATTTCACAGCTTGACTGTATTTGCGAATTTTCTGTCAGAATTTGATTTAAAATCTGGTTGGTGAGATAAAGGATAACCGGTAGATAATATTATAAAATTTTTTGCGTTTTATTATTAGTGTGGTTTTAGATTGTAATTAGTGTTGTGTGATTAAAGTGCCAATTTTGGTAATTTAATCGGCAGTTTTTAATTGTCTCGAACCCCAAGCTCGTAACAATATAATTAGATTGGTATAATATAAACTTCTAAAAGTTCAATTGTTTTTTATATTTTATTCTAATCTCATGTGCGTTGCGAGCAGTAGCTGTCGCCACCTAGGGCGCGACAAACTAGTTCCGCGCGCATTATAAATGAATATTTTTCAAGTGTTAAAGGTAGTAGAAGCTTTAAAGAATAATTATATTAATAAAATCTTATATTATAAGCGTAAATTGAGGTATTGCCTACTTACTTCGGCTGTAATGTTTTGCTCAAATAACACAGCTCAATAACACAGGTAAATAAATATTCAACCAAGCTGGCTACACTTCGAGAACACTCAAGTAACTTGTTTATTCTCACAAATATCCCTTATCAATCAATTTTTTATACGAAAAAGAACTGGAAATCGAACCAGACACCTCTGATTTTGATAGGGTTTTTAAGCACACATTAATATGTCTCAATTACATATCTATCTAATTACCTTATTCTCTATATCTACCTAATTCAGCCAGATAGGAATAGGGTGGTGGTTAGGTGGTTATTTAAAAAAAAAACACTTTTTTTAGGTATTTTAATTGTCTCCAATAATTATTAAAATGTCGTCAAGGAAATGTGCAGGTGGCACTATATTGTCCTGATACCTTGTCCAACTAAGGTACAATATAGTTGACATTATATGGGCGCAGTAGCCTCCTGTGCGTTTCCCTACAATACAATTACAATTATATTGAAGAATAGATTCTTGGCCGCTGCGAGAGCTGTCAACCAATATGTATACAAAGTATATTTTACGGCTAATGTGCCTTGAATTTATTCTTCGTCTAAGCAGCCATGAAGTATTTGAAACAGACAGCTCTCACAATAGACTGCTGCTAGCCTCCCTGCACACTTCATGTAGTAACTACATCTACTGAAAACTGCTTTTAGTAGCGACGTACAACTTGGTTGATTTTTTATTTAAAGGTAAATTATTTTTAGTACCTATTTAAAAATATTATATTCGACACTATTCCGAAGATATCCCGGACGTCAGTCTGAGCGAGATTAGAATGGCTCTCCAGCACCTTAAAAACGGCTGAAAACGGTGATATTATATAAACATCATTTGCTCTCATGTGCCCATATAGTAAGAACGTGCCTGCTTCAATTGGTATGTACCTAACGAAATTAATATATGTTTACTCTAAGTAAGCTGGGGAAAATCGTTCAAATTGTGATTTTGGATGCTTATTTTTTGGAAATTAGCCCTGCGCTTATTGTAATTATTTCTTATAATAGTTCTGAACCAAATTTCATAAACAACAACGTTTGTTACGAACAATAACGAACTCACACTTGCAACAGAAGGAGCAGCTAAACTAATTACGGGATGGCATGTGTCGAATGAGGCCTCATGCTCAGACCATAGGTGGATCTGCATTATACTACAGGTCGATATCCCCGATACACCACCATGGAGAAACCCCCGCAAGACGGATAAAACAAAAAATAGGCTGACGTCGTCGCTCACGAGTTTTGAGGGGACAAATACTATAGCAGATCTGTCGCTCCTAGACGAACAGGTAGCAGCTGTTACTAAGGCCATGATGGATAGCTACCATGAATCATGTCCAGAAATCACTCCACCAAGACATGCTGAGGTAAAGCAACCGTGGTGGGGTAAAGAAAACGTAAGAAGATAAGAAAACCGCTAAATAGGGCCATGAATACCTCAATGAATGAAGACTGGCTACTATACAAGAAAGCCAAGTCCGAATATACATAATGTATCAGATATCGACGCTCGACGGGGTGGCGTGAATTCTATGGTAACATAGAAACCTGTGGTAACATAGAAATGAGCGAATCGGATAAGGAAAATCCTAGCTAAACAGAACACGCCAGGATCCATCTCTTTAAAGAAACCCGACGGAAGTTACTCAACATCGCCGGACGAAACCCAACGCATCCTAATTGAAACGCACTTCCCAGGTTGCTGCGTAACTCAGGGGGTAAACCGGCATGAAGATGCACTGACACCAACAGCAGAAGACTGGAATTTAGCATAAAGAGTGGTAACGATGGGCAAAATCCATTGGACTTTGCCCATTCACAGACTCACAGTTTCCTCCCCTACAAGGCGGCAGGACCGGATCGCGTATTCCCCGCACTCCTACAGTGGGGGGTGGGGGGGGGGGAAGCGCTTATAGTCAGACTTGTTGCAATAATGAGAGCTTGTTTGGCTCTTAAAAGTCAAATTCATACCCAAACCAGAGCGACTATACAGACCCTAAATCCTACAGACCCATTAGTCTCGCATCCTTTCTCCTAAAGACAATGGAGGGAATTAAGGGGGCGTTAATGAACTTACTGATACACGACAAACAACACGCCTATAGCTTAGGTAAATCGACAGAATCGACACTTCATCTGGTAATAACAAAGATTGAAGAGGCCATCCAAAACAAAGTAATATGTCTAGATTCCTTCGTAGATATAGAAGGTGCTTTTGACAGAACGAATTTCTCCAGCATAAAAAGTGCACTCAGTAGACATAAAGTTGAACCGGCACTGATTGACTGGATAGTAAACATGCTCAGTACACGAACAATAAAGATCGCTGGTGAATCTCAAACAATCCAGATCAAGAAAGGCTGCCCGCAGGGTGGGGTTCTTTTACTTTCTCCTATGGAATATGGTCAGTAATGTACTTATCAGCAAATTAAATGCCAATCACTTCTACATAGTAGGTTATGCAGATGATCTGACAATACTGGTCTCTGGTAAGACAGCAAGCATGGTGTGCGACCTGACCCAAGCGGCTCTCCGTATAGTGGAGAAATTGTGCAGGGAATATCACTTAGCCGTCAATCGAAATAAAACGGTTCCAGTAATGTTCACACAAAAACGAATGCTGAATAATTATCATCTCCCAAGTGTTTTCAGCACAAAATTCCAGCTATCCTCCGAGGTAAAAGATTTAGGTCTTACCTCTATAGGTAAACTCAACTGGAATAAACACACATAGAAAACAATGTCAACAAAGCTAGTATAACTTTCTGCCAATGCAGAAACATGATTGGCAAACGATGGAGTCTGACTTCAAAAATCATACTGTGGCTATACAAAACTGTAATCGGCGCGCACGGCGTTCAGGTATGGTGGATCAAAACAAATGAAGCCACCACTATAAAGAAGCTTCAGCGTTACCAGAGACTGGCATGTATGGCTGTCACAGGCTGCATAAGAACTACGCCAACAGCAGCCTTAAAGGCGATGCTGGAGCTAACCCCGCTTCATCTATGTACTGTTATACGAAAACCATGAGTATAGGGAAAAACGGGCCTTCGGAGTCCAACTCTAGTTGCAGCTTTCCGGCATCTGAAAGTAAAAGTAGCGACACGCTGTGATATCGATATTCTCCTTCTACCCCGAGCTCAACTACCGTGATCCGCTCCTATAAAATAAGCAGAGGGCTGAATGAGTGGGACATCACTATACTCTAAATAATACTCTTCTTCCGCAGCAACTGTACCACGGCTTCGAATGGTATGGGGCAAGCACAAATGCATCTTCACTTGCAGTACACCAATTCACATCTGGGGTGGGCTTATCAGGCGTGGATGGGAAGAGATGGGGCTTTATAGTTATGAAATTATGAAACATAAATTATTGTGTCGCAAAAGTTATTGTGCGGACAAATCGAGCCTGTAGTCAAATAAAAATAATTTTTAAGAGTTGTTAAAACTAACATTTCAATAGAAGTTCAAAAGTTGAAAGAAAATGACGTCATACTGATGTAGTCGTAATTTATAGTAAACCCTTATTTTTAAATCATCATTCATCATTACAGCCCTTCACAAGTCCACTGCTGAACATAGGCCTCCCCCAAGGAATGCCACAAAGCACGTTCCCGAGCCACCTGCATCCATCGACTTCCTGCATGTCTTACCAGGTCGTCACTCCATCTTGTGGGGGGACGCCCTACACTTCGCCTACCGGTACGAGGCTGCTACTCGAGAACCTTTCTTCCCCATCGGTTGTCGGTTCTTCGAGCTATATGGCCGGCCCACTGCCACTTCAGCTTACTAATCCGTTGGGCTATGTCGGTTACTCTGGTTCTACTGCGGATATCCTCATTCCTAAGTTTATCACGCAGAGAAACTCCGATCATAGCCCTCTACATAGCTCGCTGAGCGACCTTGAGCTTCCTCATACGGCCAGCAGTGAAGGACCACGTCTCAGTTCCGTAAGTCATCACTGGCAACACGCACTGGTTGTACAATTTTGTTTTAAGGTTTTGAGGTATTTCTGACGAGAAGATGTGTCGTAGCTTCCCGAACGCTGCCCAGCCGAGTTGAATCCGTCGATTGACCTCTCGGTCGAAGTTGGACTTACCTAGTCGGACTATTTGTCCCAGGTAAACATACTCGTCAACAACTTCGAGCTTAGTGCTCCCAACAACTACCGGCATAGGTGTGACATGGACATTAAACATAATCTTTGTTTTGTCCATGTTCATCTTAAGACCTATCCGTTGGGAGACACTATTGAGGTCATTGAGCATAGTGCTTAGTTCCTCCAGCGATTCTGCCATGAGGACTATATCGTCGGCAAATCGAAGGTGAGTGATGTACTTGCCATTGATGTTAATTCCGTATCCTTTCCAGTCCAGAAGCTTGCAAACGTCTTCCAATGCAGCGGTGAAGAGTTTCGGGGATATAACGTCACCCTGTCTTACACCTCTCTGCAATGGAGAGGTTTCGTACTCTGGTTCTGTACTCGGATAGCCATCGTAGCTCTATTGTACAAACACTTCAGCACTTCGATATACCGACAGTCAACTTGGCACCGCTGAAGGGACTGCAGCACCGCCCAAATTTCGACGGAATCAAAGGCTTTCTCATAGTCCACATACGCCAGACATAGTGGCAAATTGTACTCTTCGGACTTCTGTACAATTTGCCGTAGGGTATGTATGTGGTCTATGGTGCTAAAGCCCTTTCGGAAACCGGCTTGTTCGGGAGGCTGGAAGTCGTCAAGTCTGCGCGCGAGACGATTCGTAATGACTCTCGAAAACAGCACGTAGACGCGGCTCAGAAGGGAAATCGGTCTGTAGTTCTTCAAGAGAGCGTTGTCACCTTTCTTGAAGAACAAGACCAACGCACTTCTGCTCCACGCCTCCGGTGTAATACCACCATGGAGGACGGAATTAAAGAGCTTCTGAAGGACTTCAAGTACCGGTCTTCCACCCGCTTTCAGAAGCTCCGCTGTAATTCCATCCTCGCCTGGGGCATTGCCGTTTTTAAGGTGCTGGAGAGCCATTCTAATCTCGCTCAGACTGACGTCCGGGATATCTTCGGAATAGTGTCGAATATAATATTTTTAAATAGGTACTAAAAATAATTTACCTTTAAATAAAAAATTAACCAAGTTGTACGTCGCTACTAAAAGCAGTTTTCAGTAGATGTAGTTGTTTATAATTGGTGGCGAAAGTAGCTCGATTTTAATTAACAAACCTGAAAACTTCTATGTATTAAAGTTGCCTCCTATCGCATATTTTTAGGATTCCGTACCCAAAGGGTAAAACGAAGCCCTATCAATTGAACTCTGCCGTGTCTCTGTTTATCCGTCTGTCCATCTGTTTGTCTGACGTTATGTCATTCTGTTCGTCCGTTCATTTTGCTGTCAACCGTCTGTCCATCCATATGTCACGGATCTCTAGCTCGTTGACTGGATGTCAAAGACATTTAAGTAGTAAGTAGTAGTAATAGACCGGACATCAGCAGCAAAATTGTCGTCTGTAACTTTTGTCCTATAGGATATATCTCCGATTTTTGTCACTTAGTCTTAGTGACATCGTCAAAAAGTCAAGACGCATGCGTTTCATATATTTAAAAAATATTTTTAAAGAAAATATGCCCAGTTGTGCATTAAGATATTGTAAGTCACGATATGTAGCAAAAAACGTGATTTCGGTTTATTATCGTAAGTATAACATATATTTACCGAATAACCTTTAAATTTTATTATTTCTAGTAGATTGTTCTAGAACATTTATTTTTATTGTAATAAGCGCCCTCTGTTATCCAGTAAACGTCACTATTTAGTTACCAGTGCTAAAGTTAGTTATTGGCGACGTTATCGAATAGAATAGAATAGAATAGAATAGAATAGAATAGAATAGAATAATTTTTTATTCAATATTGATTATTACATAATTCTTATTGAAAGTCATTTTTTATTTACCACTGGTTCGGAAAATACCTCTGTCCTGGGAAGAACCAGCAAGAAACCCAGCGGGACTTTTTTTTTTCAAACATATTTCACTTAACAATAATTTCATTTATACAATTTTTAAATGATTTTTAATAGAACCAGCATGGTGGCGATCACCTTATTCCGATCGATGGGGGTTATCGATAAAAAATATACAGGATGCCGATTTACTTTACAATATTTAAGGAGGTAAAACAGTCAACGATACTGTACCCATACCAACAAAAATAAGTAGAATATTCGAACTGTGCTAAGTAGCCTACTTTATGTCGAGCAAGGGTGGAAAATTTTTTTTAGGTATGCTGATGACATTTTCTGTGTTGCTTATGAGGATACTTGCTGTGTTGATGTTGAGCAATACAGCAAGTCTTCTCTTTTACATACCAAGCTTCATTGTCTGGTGCTTTTACACCGGGCTTCATTGTCTGATGGTTTTCAAGGGCAAAGCCATTATAGATCCTGGCTTACAGGGATAGGAGAGGGCTATAGGTTTGTTAAATTAAAAACAATTTGTATTGTTAAAGATATTAGATGCAAAAAGTTGTAGGTTAAGCCGGAGTTAGAAAATAAGGTAAAAACTTAAAGCTAACAATTTTTATTGATGTGGGCAGTGTCTTTAAGTACTGCAGCCGATGAAATGTGAAAAATCGTGAAACGGCTTTTAAGTTTAGTGTTTTCTTTAAATATTTTATATTTGAAGTGTGTTTTTGTAAAAGAAACTAATTAAATGGCGAAGCTTGCGAAGTCACTTATTGATTTCACGATGTCTGTCCGTCTGTCCGTATGTCCCACGATTATCTCGAGAACGGTTTCAAATTTTCAAACTCTGTTTTCAGCAATCGATTACTGATCACCCAGGCATCTGAACCTCCTATTATGAAACTGATTGCTCAACGGCAACCGTTAGAAACCGCTACAAAGCTGATTGCTTCGCTACTTTGCTATGCTGTTAGCTTGCTAGGTTTATTCAATTTGGCGTTTCTCGATGTGTCTTTAACGCCGACCGACCAATCATATGCTATTATTATAGCAGCTAATGGACCGAGTGACGTCATCCAAGATGCCACCAAAGTGGCAACCAAAGTGACTGCTGTTTAAATTGATTCTTAGTTATTGGAAATTAAATATTTTATTTCATGACGCTAAAGGGGCGTAAAAAGTGATTTGTATGACTTTTTCCGTGTGATGGAAGTCATGATAAATAGATTTATACAATAAAACAATCATGTATATACCCTATTATTATATCGAAAAGCATTTCAAACTTAGTTATCTTTTTTTTTATAGAAGACGGGACAAACGAGCATGCGGCTAACCTGATGGTAAGTGACTACCGCCGCCCATGAACAACCGCAACACCAGGGGAATTGCAGATGCGTTGCCGGCCTTTTAGAAAGGTGTAAGCTCTTTTCTTGAAGGTTCCTAAGTCGTATCGGTCCGGAAAATTCGCTGGTGGTAATTGATTCCACAAGGAAGTTGTGCGAGGGAGAAAACTTATTCTAAATCGCACAGTGGTGGACCGCTAATCATCCAGATGGTATGGATAATATGGATCAGAAAGAACTCGGTCGTCGACGATTCGAACCGCTCTGCGCTGGATGCGGTCTAGTGGAAGGAGCTGGCATTGGGGTGCCCCGGCCCAGAGATGAGAACAGTATTCCATGTGGGGCCGAACTTGCGCTTTGTAAAGTTGCAAGCGATGTGCCGGCATGAAATACTGTCTCGCTCTGCTGAGCACGCCAAGCTTTTTAGAGGCCAATTTGGCCTTCGCTTCCAAGTGACCACGAAACTGCACACTATTCGATATGTAGACGCCAACGATTCCGATACTAGCTGAGGCAGCAAGGGGAGTGCCTTGAAACTGAGGAGATACGACAAAGGGGTTCTTTTTAGCGGTAAACGCGCAAACTTGTGTCTTCTGGGGATCGAACTGGACTAGATTTAGTCGCCCCCAATCCGAGACTTAGCAAAGACTCGACTTCAGACACAAGTTTGTCCCGGTACTCGGCAACGTTTTCCCGAGAAATATTGGCACGGCCGGTATATAAGGCATCACCAGTGCTATCGTCCGCATAGCAATGAATGCTACCAAATAAAACATATCATTGATATGCATGAGAAATAGCGTTGGTAATGGCGAACCCGCGGCCCCCAGCGCAACAACTGATTGCTAAGCCACTGCGCCACGGAGCCGTCACCGGGTTATAGGTAAAGTGACCATACGTCCCGTTTTGAACGGAACTGTCCCTTTTCTCGGTCACCTGTCCCATTGTCCTCAAATAAAGCTCCGGGACACCAAATTGTCCCGTAACTCGTTAGATGGAAGTATTCAAAGTCAACAATCTTCAACATAATTTTTTTTAATCGAATGTATTTTATGTCTACCTGGTACAAATGCTCCGGTAGAAAGAGTATTTTTTTATTTTGAATAAATTGTGGACGTCTGAAAGAAACACTTACGGTTCCAGTTCTAAAGGCGATGTTGTTAACAAAGATAACAATAAAAAACCTTGAGCAGAATTTTATTCTTATTAAAAATCATCACCAACTTTATTAAAGCAAATTTAATCCACTGACAAATATAATTAATAATTAAAAAAAAATATGTTGCATATAATAATTACCGTCTATATCGAATATAATTTTATAGTGAACACTAATTGTATAAAGTTATAGTTTTTAGAGTATAAATAAACCCATGTCCTGTTTTGAGTTAAAAAATAAAGGTCAGTTTAGTCTTTTTAGTTAAGTTTAGTTTTTAAAAATTTTAGTTTATAGTAAAAAGTAGGTATATTAGTACCTACTTAGATACTTTTTACCGAATTATAAGTATAGAACACCTTATGTACTCAATTATTTTTTGAAAAACGAAGAAAAAAACAAGCAATAAATAATATACTATATTTTAGCAAAAAACTATAACTTAGTAATACTAATTATAACTTAGAACATAAATGAAAAAGTCAAAACTGACTTTTTGGCCCGACCCAGGATTCAAACCCGGGACCTCATGATCAGCAGTCGCACTACTACAACCACTAGACCAACGAGGCAGCTGCCTATAATTGAGTACATAAGGTGTTCTATACTTATAATTCGGTAAAAAGTATCTAAGTAGGTACTAATATACCTACTTTTTACTATAAACTAAAATTTTTAAAAACTAAACTTAACTAAAAAGACTAAACTGACCTTTATTTTTTAACTCAAAACAGAACATGGGTTTATTTATACTCTAAAAACTATAACTTTATACAATTAGTGTTCACTATAAAATTATATTCGATATAGACGGTAATTATTATATGCAACATATTTTTTTTTAATTATTAATTATATTTGTCAGTGGATTAAATTTGCTTTAATAAAGTTGGTGATGATTTTTAATAAGAATAAAATTCTGCTCAAGGTTTTTTATTGTTATCTTTGTTAACAACATCGCCTTTAGAACTGGAACCGTAAGTGTTTCTTTCAGACGTCCACAATTTATTCAAAATAAAAAAATACTCTTTCTACCGGAGCATTTGTACCAGGTAGACATAAAATACATTCGATTAAAAAAAATTATGTTGAAGATTGTTGACTTTGAATACTTCCATCCAACGAGTTACGGGACAATTTGGTGTCCCGGAGCTTTATTTGAGGACAATGGGACAGGTGACCGAGAAAAGGGACAGTTCCGTTCAAAACGGGACGTATGGTCACTTTACCTATAACCCGGTGACGGCTCCGTGGCGCAGTGGCTTAGCAATCAGTTGTTGCGGTGGGGGCCGCGGGTTCGAATACCGCACGGAACAAATATTTGTAAGGCCTACAAATAATTGTTCCGGGTCTGGATGTTTGTCCTTGTGCAATTTATGTTTGTAAACTGCCTCCACGACTCTCATTCTATATTACTCTGACTCTGCGAAACATCCTATTTATTTGTTTATTCTTTATTGCACCAAATATTTGTACAAAAGGCGAGCTATCTATCTATTTACCTATAGTGAGTAGGTATCTTTTAAACTCACAATTTTCAATACTTCATTTTTAATATATAATTAATTATAAAATTTTATAATTAGATAATATATGAGAATACATAATTCTAATATAATGCAATTAATATACCGAATAAAAAAAATAAAATACATTTATCGTTGTACGCTGTGTGTATTTCCATAAAATAGTTTATTGATGTTGAAAAAATACTACGTCCGTACAGTAGGTGGCGTCTTACATATTTCTTACGCGATCCTATATTGTAGCGAGTCGGCGCGGCACGGCACACCAAATGCTCAAGGTCGTTCGCACGGAGTAGCCCCTTAAATATTATCAGCTATATCGTGTTGATATGTAATAATATTTTAAACAGCCATTCCTTTTCAACCTATGGTATTTACTTATCTGTTAAAACATAGGGTTTAATAGTAAAAGTTTATAGTCGCCAGTTGAGAATAAAGTGGCCGCCTTGTTTCTGGATCGGTTGTTATTAAAATCGATTACTGAAAGTCCTTCTGATCACACAATGAATTTTCAAAATTTAAACAAACGATTGTCATATTGAAATTCTTTGTTCATGAATCGATTTCTACCAAAATCGATATTTGAGAGTCCATCTCGTCTTCTGTCTTGTAACTGTTGTTAGAATTCAAAAAGTGATCAGCATTTCGAATTTTTTACCTACTAGCTCGATTGCTAACTATAAAACTCGAAATAGCGGTCAATTGCATACCTTAAGCGAAAGCGCAAGGTAATGTTCTACTATCGCCTAAAAATTAAAATTCCAACATTTTATCGAATAAAATCCTATCTAGGAATCATATTTTACATATAAATGATATAAAAAGCACATTGTTAGAAAGATAAATGATTGTTGAACTTATTAATAATTTTTTTAAATCGATTAATTGCTATTTTTAAATAAAAAAAAGGGTTTTAGTGGCTTATGGTGTGGATTTATCATGTCCCTGTGGCTTGTAAACACTATAACTTTTGAAAATATCAATTGTTTAACTCAATTTATTTTTTAATCTCTTCATCTATCATGTGGGAAGCCACTGAATGTAAATGGCAGTGTAATTTTGTTTTGTTTAGCTATAATTAATTTTTTTCGGCTCCAAAATGGCGAATTTTTCGTTTATTTGGTTGCCTCGTATATAAATTGTTTCTGTAAATGGGGATCTACAGCCACAGAGTAGTTTAGTTCACAGAGTACCTTTGTATTAAGTTTAGTTCGGCTCACAGAACACATTCGGCTTCAGTCGCCGTCGTGAGTGGATATTGTTTCGGTTGTTTTCAGCGGCTCAAAAAGATCGCTGTACAAATACACAATATTCGAATTTTCATGGTTTTCGAGGGTGTTGAAGCCGATAGTGCTGTCGAAATGTAAATCCAAGATGGCGGCTGAAACTACTTTAATAATTCCGTATAATCATGTTATACGTAATTTTTTTAATGCGCTTAAGGTATGCCCAATTGGATTTACCAATTTTTTTTAATCTTAACGCAGAATACGTGAACGGGGACAACACAGACCCTCAGATAATATATACTGAAAACTTATAAATTAAAATAATATATAACTGAAAACTCATGGAAGTTTTCTAAATCAAATAGTAACTGAAAATGAATAGTTCATGTATGATAATCAAAAACCTTTTTTCCAACAGTTGAACTCATAGGAGGCAGCAAACCAAAGCCAAAATATGAATCGAGTCAAAAAAGCTTCTTGTGACTGTAAGGTAGATTGGTATTACTAAACACAGCTTTTTGAATCACTGAAGAGGAATACTGTAAAGAATTGCTATAATGCATTGAGTTATATGTACTACGTACTAGAGAAGCCATTTAAAACAAAAATTGTGTCCTGTGTCTTCGCGCATGCGCGGGAGTAGTAGTCGCACATGCGCGAAGACTAATTTGATATAAAATAAGATATTTAAAATTTAATTAAAATAAGAAAATAAATATAATAATTTAACATAAAATATCTTAATTTAATCTAAACAAACATATTTCTAAATAAAATGTAATAATAATTATTTTATGGAATTCACAAATCTTCAATTTACGCAATATTTAGTTTGTACGGATTGCAGTACAGTTCAGTTGAACATAGTCAATGTTCGGAATGGCTTCTCTAGTACGTAGTACATATAACTCAATGCTATAATAACACAAGTTCAAATAAGTAAATATAAGTAAGTAGTAAGTAATTATCGAGCAGTTTACCTCACTGAAATGTAATTTTTTTCGGAATGTAGGTAGTTTAGTTTAGTTTAGATTACTTTACGACGAGCTATTTTCCGCTGCTCCACATCTATGCTGTATTTTGCGTGTGGCTAGAAACATCTTGATTATTCGAGCCATGAAATCTCTTGGAAAACGCTCAGCAGTCCCTTGATGTTGCGAGCAACATCGGCATAGTATAAAGACACCAAGTGGGCTATCTCCGGCC
The DNA here is from genome assembly GCA_033319125.1 of Parnassius glacialis. Taxonomy (NCBI): domain Eukaryota; kingdom Metazoa; phylum Arthropoda; class Insecta; order Lepidoptera; family Papilionidae; genus Parnassius; species Parnassius glacialis. Next base: position 31,781,113 of record JAVANC010000028.1, on the reverse strand, counting down.
AATCCGCGATATAATTGCCTACTGTCTCAGGGTTGTCACTGTCACCAAATCATTAGTTTAAAGCCCGGCCCTTGCCAAAAATAATACATCTCTGTATAACTAATTCAGTGATCATTAGTCGATAAAGTTCAACAATGGTTTTCCTAACAAATACAGAAATGTAATAAGATTCAGAGCAGTATTATTTATAAAAAAAGGGATAAAATAAACCGGCGGGGCGGTGTGTGAGCTCGTGTTTAAATTATTTACTTAGTATATACTAGTTACTTTTTATTTTTAATAGGCATAATTTACACAACATATTTGCACACATAAAGGACCATATTAATTTTTATTTTTAATTAATACAAGCATATATATATTGAATCACACATTTATTACAAAATTACAAATTAGCTACAGAAAAATGCTTTCTTCGGTTTCGACTATTACGAAACGATTTGTTATTAAATTTTAATGTGTAATATATCCGCATCCTTATAAATAACTTTTGCAAATATAATTAATTACGATTTTATAACCGTAAGTAGGTACTTAGTTACTATTCTTCCTCTGTCTGATAGACAACGAATACAACAAAAATATGTAAGTAGGTATCTCATTGTCAAGTAAAAATTATATGCTATAATAAGTGACTCGCTTACCTGTCCTGTTCAATAGGTAATCTGAACAGAGACAATTCTGGAATCGATGAATTATTAAGACACCCAAACACACAGCAATACGTTCTCCTGCGATTATCACACATTTTTCATTCATTTAGCGGTGCCAAAAGCAGTGACGCGCGAACCTCGTGCGGTGTTAGTCCCGATTGGCGCAATGAGAAACATTTCGAGATTGTGTTTAAGTGTGCGTGCGGCGCCTCATAGATACTATGGCGCACACATACAAGCCGCGCGCAGTGCGTTTGTATCAAGATAACGTACTTCCCTGTCTTTATACTATGACATCGGGGAGTGCACGCGGCGTGCCGAGATGTTTAGCCTTGTATGCAGCGATCTCTGGACATGTCAACAACACGTAGCGTTGGTCGCTATTTCCTCATCTCTAATACATGCTCTGCACAGGGGACTGTCTGATCTGTAGCACCTATAGTAAATGAATATTTTTTAAAAGAGCTGTGTCCTATAATAGTATTTGTTGCTGTCCTGATCTGTGGCTTGTTCAATTTAAGACCTTGGTAAAACGACTGTTTATTTCTGGCAAAGGCTCCCTAGCTTACCTGCAGTCTACAATTTTTTTTCAAAACTGGGTGAGTTGATTAGTGAAGTGCTTACGTACCAGTGAATGAACGTTACCAAAAGGAGTCAGTATGATCGGTTCCGGCCCTATGGCGGCCAGATCCGATCCTCCCCTGGTCAATTCGTCTGCTTAGTCGTTGCCCCTGAATCCACCGTGTCCCTTGATCCATTCTACTAAGTTTACTAATAAGTTTTTGAAAACGCAATGAAACTCTAGGATAAGTATAGTCTTATGTAAATTGTGTTTATTTTTCAACGTGATAGCCTTTTAAGCTAATAAAAAAAGTATTTTGACTTACATTTCGCAAGTTGGTTAAATCCCTTAGAAAAAAAGGCTTGATTCTAGGATTCAAGAAAGGCTGCAGCCCACGTCACCTCATCGTCGCCTACGAATTTTATACCACTCAAGTGCTTTTTCAGGTGAGTAAAAAGGTGAAAATTACTCTGAGCTAGGTCCGGAGAATATGGTGGGTGCTGCATCAATTGAAACTCAGCAGTTCGGATTGCAGCGCCTGCAATATCAGATCGATAGGTAGGGGCATTATCATGATGAAAAAGCATTTTAGCACGCAATTTTCTTCAACGTTTATTCTTTAGTTCTTCGCGTAGTTTTTTGATTAATGATGCGTAATAATCTCCGATTATTGTCACTTCTTTACTTAAATAGTCGATCATTATTATACTTTCCGCATCCAAAAAGACAGTGGCCATTATTTTTCTAGCGTACGCAGATACCTTGAATCTCTTGGTTGGCGGGGAAGACTGTCTTTTTCACATCTTGATTTGGTTTTTCGTCCTCGGGTCAAAATGGTGTACGCACGTTTTATCTACTATTACGAAACGAGCGCAAATACAATCTGGATCTTCTTCTTTTGTTACTAAATTTAGCTTTGAAATGTCAACTATTGCTTTCTTTTAAGCGTCTGTTAATATTCGAGGACATGCATGCGGCCACCTTTTTGAATTTTAAGGTATGGGTTAAAATAAACTAAGTTATCTCAAACGAAAGCTCTAGATTTTTAGCTAAATAACGGATGATCGCAAGTCGACCTATCTTCACAATTTCTTCGATTTTTTAACGTTTTCTTACGTAGCGGCCGTTGTTGGCCGCCCAGAACGAGTGTAGTCATTGCAGGCGGTTCTGCCGCGTTTAAATTCAGCGCAGCAGTATGCCACTTTGGAATAAGACGGAGCATGGTTTGACAAAATAGAATGCACTTCTTCAAAATACTTTTTGTAGAAATAACTAAACTTAGATTTAAAAAAAGAAATTTTTTTTTTGTAGACATGTTTAGTCCCCCAACACACATTGAGGCAGTGAGCCGGCCACATTCTTGTCCGAAAAATCTTCTCAGAAATGAGAGGAGACATGCTCAGCACTAGTATAAGCTGTAATTTTAACTTTAACTACGTAGACGGAGTATTACCCAGGAGAGTTTACGGAAAATCTATACAAATAAACGAGTAAGAGTCCGTTTGTAAAGTCAAAATTACAGCTTTTTACTAATTGCATTTTTATAACAAAAACACTATTTTTAAAATTTTTGTCTATCTGCCTGTCTGTCTGTTTGTCCCGGCTAATCTCCGAAACAACTGGACGGATTTTGACGGGACTTTCACTGGTAGATAGCTAACGTTATAAGGAGTAAGCGCGGCCTAAGTCACGAGGAACAGCTAGTATTAATCATAAATGGAAGTACCTTTAACTTAAACTTGAATATTTTTATTTATACCATAATCTACTGAGAGGTCCACCCTCCACTTTGCTTACTGGTAAAAGAGAAATACTTTTGAAACTTTCTTCGATATCGGTTATCGGGTCTTTGAGCAATATGGCCGGCACATTGCCACTTTAGGTTACTGAACCCTTGGGCTATGATACAGAAACAGAAACTTTTTTTATTCAATGTAGATTACAAATAATACTTATTGAAAGTCACTCTTATGTTTAATTTCCACTGGTTTGGAAAAAACCTCAGTCCTGGAAATAACCAGCAAGAATCCCAACGGAACTTAAAAAAATAACAGCATACAATCACGTACGCTACGCAATTAACAACAATACAAATCAGAAACAGCCCGGTAGTGATCACCTTATTTCCAGGGGTTATTATCATCTACAAATTCCTTAATATTATAATAACCCTTTTTATACAAACTTTGTTTAATAAAGTTTTTGATCTTTGATCAGGTCAAAGTTTGTATGTTTTCTGGGATTTTGTTATAAAAGGGTATAATTAGCCGCAAGAATAAATTACTGATTCGGTGAAGTTGAGTAACTGGTACTACAAATTTTTGTCTGTTGCTAGTATTTACAGAATGTATATTATTTATTTTTGTAAATCTACTATTATTTTTGTATACGTAAATTTCATTTTCATGAATGTAAATGTAGTACTCGGATACCTAGACGTGCATGTATGAAGAAGATAATGAATCTGAAAGAAGCGAAAGAGGTATGTAAGGATCGTGACACTTGGCGATCTGTTCTCTCTGGCTACCCCGTCAGGGATTGTGCGTGACGATAAGTAATAAATGTAATGAGAGTCCAAAGTTAAATAATTTCCTTAAACTTTTGTCGGAGCGACTCTTTATATTTTTAAACCATAGATTGCACTTATGACCCTCTTCTGTAAAACAAATATAATTTCAGTGTCAGTCGCGTGTCCCCATAGCAAAATACCATACGACATTATGCTATGCAAATAGCTAAAGTAAACTAGTCTATCTGTTTCAACACTGGTAAGATTTCTAATCTTTTATTATAGCATATGCTGCAGAACTAAGTCTGCTTGTTAGTTTTGATATATGGGAGCTCCATTGAAGCCATCTGTCGGTTCTACCACGGATATCTTTACTTCGAATTCCATTACGCAGTAAACTCCGATTCCTAAGCCCTAGATGGAGTCTAGATCTGGTACAACATGCAGGAAGTAGATGGATGCAGGTGACTCAGTACCATGTTATGTGGCAATCTTTTGAAAGGTCTGTAATGATGATGATAATAACATACTAGCCTTTACCATACTGGACAACAGCTCCTACGACCTTCACACTGGCAATTCTTCTACCCATCACTATAAGAGAAATTTACTACTAGTTCACCGTTCTTAAGTTGACTTTTCGCCTATAGTCCGTCGCTAGAGCTTGGTTAGTATTTTTCTTTGGTTATGGGCTCGTACGATAATAATTTTGCTAGTGTCAAGTAATACATAATGATCCCTTATAATGTTGTGTTGAAAATGAAAATTTTTTTTAAAAACATTTTCACAAAATGCTTATAAACATTGCGAAGATTTTGGGAGATTTTGACGGCAGCTTAACTCAGCGGACAGTCGATGACGATTGTATCTCAAGTTCATACACGCAGTTTACAAGCTAACAAAATAACTTCAGGCTTATATAACATCCGAGCACTTGTTTCGTTGTTTCTACTAATAATTCACATGCGCTGACATTTAATACACGAAATCGCATCTCTTTTACGTATTAAAATCTATTTCAAATCAAGTTTTAACGATAACACAGGAATAACAATCTGCTGGCATTCAAATTCCCAACAATACTTCAGCCTGGTTAGTTAATCGAAGTTAATGTGGTTCGCATTTAGAGAAAAACTTGACACATTCCGCATTATATCTGTTAGTTTTTAATTGCCAATTCCAATAATAATGTTTTTGCTCTTCATAATTTCACAGCACGTATTAATATTATGATACTACTAAGTACATTATACTTCAAAGGTCGTAAGTTTTAGACACCCTACAAGCATGGAATAATCAAATTAAAAATAAATTACAAGTGAGTAGCAATGTAATTAAATTAGAGCCCAATGACTTCGTCAATCTTACTTAGCGGTACCATGTAGCGACATCTATGGAAATGTATTAAATAAAGAACGATGTATTTAGCGCGTCAAATTTTCATATCGATATACATCGCAACCGCTTCCGTAGATAGATAATAGATGGCGCTAGAGTAGTCAAGTGAGCTCGGCCACGGTCCTTATTGCTTTGTAAGAGAGATGTTTGTCTGAGCTCTGGTAGCTCTTTGTTTAGCTTCTTTTAGAAAATAATAAAAAAGTAAATTCTTACCCAATGACAATTCAATTTGAGATAACATTTTACTTTTATTTCTTTTTTTTAAATTGTTTAAATAAGAAATGTCCACGATTAATTTATATTGGTAGATCGCAAAGAATCTTAAAGATTTAAAAGTAATCTATACCAATTATATTATTTATTAGTTTTCCAGCTATAAACAATGCCATTTTCTTTCTATTAGCTCAACATGGCTGTCGAAACATTTTAGGCATTAGCTTTAACTTGGATGCATCTTACACACTTACACACCCCTTCAGTAATTTTACTAAATTGAACTCAATATGCGTGTCGTACTGCTGAAAGGAAACATTATTCATACATACTGATTTACTATTGCGCTCATTTTCGTCTCCTCTTCTTGAGGGTAATAGCTGAAAATCAGTGTTTGCCCTCTGAGCAATGTTAATTGCTGAGCTAGGACCCATTTGTTAAACTGCAACACACATGAACTTTTAAATCTTAAGATTATATAACTTTTTTGTAATACGTTACTCTGTACCTAGGTTTAGTCACTGAATGTACGTATGTGATTTGAGAAAGAAATAAATACTTCATCTATCTCTCCATCTTATCTAGTATCATAAGAGCCTATCAAAAGTCCACTGTTGAACACAAGCCTCCGCATAACTTGGCTCATAGGAGATATATTTGCAATGGTTGCCACGCTCGGCAAGCAGATCACGGGAAAGCTGCTGCTGCCCATATCCCGGTTAAGTTTCCCTTCTTCGCCTATTGCCATAGCCACAGGGCACAGGATACACAGGAGACACAGGGCAAGTGGATATTCCTACACCGTCACTACACGGTAAGCCATTAAGACATGAATAACCATTTTTTAAATTTCTGTCTGTCTGTCCGGGCTGACCTTCGGAACGACTGAACTCATTGTAATTAAAATTTCGCGAAAAAATAGAGGGCAATGCCAGAAGTGATCTAGGCTATAATATTTTATTTGAAAAACTTGGGAGCATCGATATATATATGTACTACGCACTAGATTTCGCATTCTGAACATTGACTATGTTCAACTGAACTGTACTGCAATCCGTATACTAAACTACATATTGCGTAAATTGAAGATTTCTGAATTCCATAAGATGATTATTATTACATTTTATTTAGAAATATGTTTGTTTAGATTAAAATAAGAGTATTTTATGTTAAATTCTTATATTTATTTTATATTAATATCTTATTTTATATTAAGTCTCCGCGCATGCGCGAAGACAGAGTAGCGCACAATTTTTGTTTGGAATAGCTTCTCTAGTACGTAGTACATATAACTCAATGCTTGGGAGTGTTTTCAGAGAAATAAAAAAATGATAAAATAAATGGTCTTTGATGACTATCTTAAATCTAATTAAATCTTAATAATATCAGTTACTATTCCAATGACACGTCGTCCACGACATTTTCTGCCACCAGGGCGGCGCCACTAGAAAGTGAGAATATTTGACAGATTTCATAAGGGCGAAGTTAATTTGTTCGGAAAATGCAAAAGTTATTGTTTCTTTTGTACTATTAGCTATATTTTATATTAATAACATTAAAAATAAATAAACTAAACCACAGATATTCATAAAAGTAGAAAAGTTAAAAAAGTTAAAAATGTTCAAAAAATTAAAGAGCAAATCACTGACGCATTGTTTTGTATATTAATATAATACTCTAGAAACTGATAAACTTTTATTAAAAACTAACTTCTCAATTAAATTACATTGTGTAACAAAAACTTTACCTCAGTGTCAACTAATTAAAGAACCCCGTTATTATAATCTTTATATACTAGTAATACTACCGCTTTCTTTGTTATCAACTTGGTAAAGTTGACCAAGGGACATGGATTCAGCAGGATGGAGTAACATTACCATTACATTTATATACTATTTTAATTTTACGTTACCTATACATTTTAAAAACCTTTGCCTATTGCTAAACAAGTATTTCTGAAAAATATTATGTATTCCAGTTAAGGTGACCTAAATTGGCCCACAGGAAGCCTGGATTTGACCCCGATTAAATTATTTTTTATGGATGTCTTTTAAATATTTCTATCTATATTATCATTTATACTTTGTGGCCAAATTATAAGCAGGTTTTTTGAGATTATTTAAAGAAGCAAAATACAAGTAAAAACCTTTTTAATTCAAAGTAAATTATTTAATTACGAATTACAATATCATAAAGTAATTCAAACGAATTTAAACATTTAGTAATGACCTAAAAACAAGTTTTATTTGAGTCCATTCAAAGATCAAAGCCCCTGATTACTTACTTATCTCGCTGACGCAGTGATCTAAATTGGATCTCGGTTTCAGACACGAGGGAATGTCACTGTTCTTGGTCCGATTTCTAACCACTGGATATCTCGATAAACCCATATTTGATTTTGAGGCCCATAATTATTTTCGAACTTTGTGTACATTATGTAACCTGTCTATAATATAAAATCATTTACTTTGGTTTTTAACGTAACACAAAACAAAAGACAAAATTTCACAGCTTGACTGTATTTGCGAATTTTCTGTCAGAATTTGATTTAAAATCTGGTTGGTGAGATAAAGGATAACCGGTAGATAATATTATAAATTTTTTTGAAGTCTTATCTGTTTGGCTAAGCCTCACTTAAAAATTACCGACTGTACTAGTACTCTGGCACATCGTAATTGTATAAAAACATAAAGCAACATCTATTGATTAAGTATATTATATTCTCTTGCTGGATTAAGTATATTATATTAGTAGATTACCATCACATTTAGATTTATTTCATCAAAATAAGGCTACTTAATCGGTTTAAAAATTTACTTAAAACAAAGAAACCTACGTACGACGCCATACGCAGGTACTAGTAACAAACTAACTTATCAAATAACTACATAGCAGATAAAGATTAGAATTCATCACACAGCTCCAATCTGAAAAGTTTGCTCTTTAAAATTACCTACTAACCAGCCAAAGTGATTTTAACCCAAATAAATTTAGATTTTTCACGAATGGTTCCAAAACAAAACAGCTGCAGGATCTAGACCTTTCTCGGAAGATCTTAACATCCACATAATATGTACACGGGTGGGCACCCAAAACGCAGTATTTTAGGATGAATGTATGGGTATTATTTAATGGCGTTGTTCGTTTCGTTGGCAACAATATTGCGCGTTTGCAAATTGCCGCTCGGTAAATAGTTTTTGGAGAAGTGTACTACGAAACTTGTTGGAGAATACATGGTTATATGCTTAGGGTGACTATGACTCGATTTATTAATGATAACAAATAATATCTATCCTAGACGAATATCACAGTTACTTCTAACAACAGTTACATCAAATTGTTTAATAAAATTCCTAGTTGTAAAAGTTCTTTCTGTACCTTATATATGCAAATAAACAATTTTAAATGTTAATGTTAAGGCGAGGTGTATAGACTACTTTTATGAATTTGAGGGGGTGAAGCAGACGAGTAAGGGACGAGTAGTCCCGCCCACTGCGGGGTGCACCGCGTGAATCTCGCCGACGCTCGACGTAAAATGTACAATTGGTACAGCGCGCCGCCGTCCGCCTTCGCACCGCGTTTCCGCGATGTCAGGTAGTTCGAATCCCATCAGATATATATTTTTTAATCGTATTTTTAAATTGCTCGCATTGCTCGAAGAGGGGAGGGTCAAGAGTACTCGGATACCTAGACGTGCATGTATGAAGAAGATAATGAATCTGAAAGAAGCGAAAGAGGTATGTAAGGATCGTGACACTTGGCGATCTGTTCTCTCTGGCTACCCCGTCAGGGATTGTGCGTGACGATAAGTAAGTATTTTTAAAATGTTTCTACGTTTATTTTCGTATCTAAAATATGTACATATTTTTGTTTAGTTATTCTAAAAATATTATGTACCTACATATTTTCGTGTTGTTATTTTTAAAATATGTACATATTCTATTTTCTTAATTTTAAAATAATCAATAATTGTTATTTTCTAGAAAAGGTTATCGAGAACTTTTGTAACAGATTCATTAAATGAATAATAAATTAATGCTTAAATAAAATGGCTTTGGACCAAAATGGTCAATCATAGAAATGGCCTATTCTCGAAACGGCAAATTGTCAAAATTGTGAATATATAAAAACAATAATTTTTATTCCTATAGACATTTTTTTTCCGAATCAAAAGTAAAGTAAACTATTATGAGCAAATTTTACAATAGCGCTAGCCCTAAAACCGAAAAAAAAACAGCCGTTTCATAATTTTTTTCCTGAGTGAATAACCTTTTTGCATAAATTTTTTGGATTTGTGGGTTGTTTGAAGAATACATAAAAATTGAACATGCTAATTATTTTAATTTTATTTTATTATTTTGATGTATTTACGCATACGGAGGGAAATCTAATTATATAAATTGTGGAAAGAAAAATAATACAGTCAGCATTTTTCTGTGCACCAAGGCATATTTTGTGTCTTTGGTTACAGCTCTCAACTTATTGCAAATATTGCGCAACAGATGGTTTCGGCATTCAACTTTTTGAACGGTATGATTCAATGACAATGCCTTATAATTATTTCCGTAGGATCGCGACGACCAACAGCCGTCAGCATTTATGTCTATTAGAGGTATGCCATCTTTGCTCAATGTTTCTTCAGGTATCGCTGTATCACGCTTACGCATAGCTGCTGCCGCCGTCACCGAAGTACACATTCAGGTCTCTGCATCAAGTTCGGAGGTAAGCTCTTATCATAACTAACAAAACGAGCCCAAGCTCGGCATACTTAGTTCTACTCGTGCAGGAGATCCAGTAGCAGTCACCGAAATACACCATCAGGTATCTCCATCAAGTCCGGAGGTAAGGTCTCATCATAACTAACAAAACGAGCACAAGCTCGGCACACTTAGTTTTACTCGTTCAGGAGTCCCAGTAGCAGGCACTGAAGTAAACCATCAGGTCTCTCTATCAAGTCCGGAGGTAAGGTCTCATCATAACTAACAAATCAGGCCCAAACTCGGCACACCTATTTCTACTCGTCAAGGAGTTCCAGTAGCAAGTCACTGAAGTACACCATCAGGTCTCTCCATCAATACCGGATATAAACGTCTTATCATAACTAACAAATCGAGCCCAAACTCGGCACATCTAGTTCTACTCGTCGAGGAGTTCCAGTAGCAGTCACCGATGTACACCTTCAGGTTACTTCATCAAGTCCGGAGGTAAGGTCTTATCATAACTAATAAAACGAGCCTAAACTCGACACACCTTATTCTACTCGTCCAGGAGTTCAGAGCTTCAGCAGCAGTCACCGAAGTACGCTTTCAGGTCACACAGGTAGATATTCGAATTTCGTATCTAAGTATATTTTTGTAGTTGTAAAAAAAATCAATCTTTCAAAGTACCAAAATGTTTTACTTGATTACGATTCTCGCAGCTAACCGTGCCTACACTTGTGTGTGTGACCCGTGTCAATGTAATAGTTCGATTCTATACCTATTAATTTTGCAAACGCGTCCTTAAGAACAAACAAATACGTAAATGATTTTTGAACGGCGAGCGAAACAAATTGGTACAGGTCCGTCTAGCAGCGTGCCTCAACGATCACTGTCGCTCCGCGTAGAAATGAAAGAGAAGCGAAAAGACGCCACGATGGCGCGATGCGTAACATCGATTCGTTCGAGTTATTTTTCATTAAATATATTAATACTTACAAATATTTCATTTCAATCGATATATAAAAACAACAGTTCCCCTTATTATTATATATTACATCACTATTATTAATTTTATTAAGATTTGCTTATAAATAATACAGTTAAAATTGCTGGAAATTCAATTTCAATGGCTATAATATGATGTTTTTCTATCGAGAAAATTTACCGAAAACGTGTTTTGAAAACAATGGTCCACCCATAAATGTGATCAAGATTAACATATATTTTTTTTTCCGCTCTAAAATGTATATATTTTGTTAAAAAACTGTTTTGTAAAGCCTAGTTTGACTATGTACCGCGCCTTAATCTTTGAATATCGGGCCATACAGTGGCCATCTATGGCCTTATGGTATATATATATACACAGTCAGGTCATAAGTATTGTCACACAGTAAAAACTTTTCATTTAGAACGCTGGCCACAAAAAAGTTTATTGAATTCGAAATTTCGAATTGTACATGAAAATAAAACTGTATACTTTTTAGAATTTTACTCATTTTTAAATATGGAGTGGACGCTTAAAGAAGACCGTGTTGCAGTTATTGCGTTGCATCGTTGCGGTTACGCACCAATTCAAATTTTTGACATACTGAAAAATTTGAATATAACCAAAAGATTCGTTTATCGTACCATCAAACGATACAATGAAGACTCTAGTGTAGATGACAGGTCAAGAAGTGGTCGCCCTCGGTCTGTTAGGACTCCAGCAGTGATAAAAGCTGTGAAGGCGCGAATTCAAAGAAATCCCAAACGTAAGCAGAAACTGTTGGCCCTTCAGATGGGGTTAAGCAGAACCACGGTGAAAAGGGTGTTAAATGAAGACTTAGCGCTTCGGGCATATCGAAAAAAAAAAACAGGACATCGTTTGAATGCTCGTCTAATGGACATGAGACTGAAGAGATGCCGCGCTTTGTTGAAGCGGTACGCGGGAAAAAAATATCGGGAAATTCTTTTTTCGGATGAAAATTTTTTACCGTAGAAGAGAGCTACAACAAACAAAATGATAACGTGTACGCACACAGTAGTGAAGAAGCGAGCAACCGTATTCCGCGTGTCCAACGAGGTCATTTTCCATCCTCGCTCATGGTATGGTTGGGTGTTTCTTATTGGGGCTTAACAGAGGTACATTTTTGTGAGAAAGGTGTAAAAACGAATGCAGTTGTGTATCAAAATACAGTCCTGACGAACCTTGTGGAACCTGTTTCTCATACCATGTTCAATAACAGGCACTGGATATTCCAACAAGATTCGGCGCCAGCTCATAGAGCGAAGAGCACACAAGACTGGCTGGCGGCGTGTGAAATCGACTTCATCCGGCACGAAGACTGGCCCTCCTCCAGTCCAGATTTGAATCCGTTAGATTACAAGATATGGCAACACTTGGAGGAAAAGGCGTGCTCAAAGCCTCATCCCAATTTGGAGTCACTCAAGACATCCTTGATTAAGGCAGCCGCCGATATTGACATGGACCTCGTTCGTGCTGCGATAGACGACTGGCCGCGCAGATTGAAGGCCTGTATTCAAAATCACGGAGGTCATTTTGAATAAACTTTAGTGTCATAAGAATCTATGTTTTGTTAAGTTCATTTTGGTATATAAATGGTTACATAATGAATAAACTTGTTTCAATTATTTTATATTAAACATGTGACAGAATTTATGACCTGACTAGGTATATATATATATTTGGTATAGGCTTATGCTCAGCAATCTACTCTTATCTTGATTCTCATCATTACAGACAAAAATATATAGCAAGAATTTCCGAAATGGAAACATCTTTCAAAGGATGAAATAGTGAACTGTTAAAGAGTAGATGAGTTGAGAAGTATACAATTTTGATGACTTAAAAAGAGAATGACCTAAGAGTGGGTGAGTTAGGAAGTTAACAAGTTTAGAAATATGATAATGGCAGAGAACGATCCAATCCGCGAAAGATAATCTCGACGTTATTTCCTATTTCTTTAAGAACTGAAGTAGGAAATAAAGTTACTTACTTATCTTCACGCACAATCCCTGGCGGGGTAGCCAGAGAGAACAGATCACCAAGTGTCACGATCCTTACATACCTCTTTCGCTTCTTTCAGATTCATTATCTTCTTCATATATATAAAATATCATTCTTCATATATAGGAAATAAAGTGATCACAAATTAATAGCCTAATTGTCAAATAATGATCAATTCTCGTTTAGGTTTTCAGGTTTGTTCCTACCTGATGACAGACATTAAAGGGTATATAATCACTACGTTTTAACTTTTGTCAACGGTTTTAAGTTTTAACAAACATGATCTCTGACATTTGAATTCGACATTATTTTTTTCAAATTTTTAGATATTCCTCATTCAACCATGAGATTAAAATTCGAGCATGTAAAATTAAGACAAAAGTAATACCTATTATATAAACTAAAAACTCACAATATAAACAAATAAAAGTTAATAGAAATTATATAAGGTTATTTTGCAATATTCAGCCAAATTTGCAGAGATGGTTCGGAAAATGTAATATAGGCAAATTGTGAAGAAAAAATATCTCAAACATTCAGTCCTTTTTATCTTTTAAATTCAAAATGCGTGGTAATTCATCATTTTAACTGATTTTAGTGCACACGCACACATTCATAAGGAATGAAATGTGATTGGTAGGCAAAAACTGCCCTTAAATCACATGCAATTTGGGATAATTTCAAATAAAAGAAGATGTCTTATTTACTTGTATTTTCAAAAACTGTTACTCGTATTTTCAAAAACTGGTAAGGTTAAAATTTGGCTACACTTTGAAAAATAACCCTGTAGAGCTTAGATTAATAATAGGTCATCGCGCGTCTGAGCGCGCGAAGACCTATCAATAATCTAAGCCTGTATAGGTATATTGTATATTATGGGTACAGTACATAAAGTAGAGTATAAATTTACTGATTTTTTATTGCGTAAATAAAATGCAGATATTGTAAAATTAAATTAAAAATACAAAAGGAAAATACAATAATATTTACAACATTGATTTAGATTGATCAGATATTACAAGGTTTTTAAAAAAAAACCTTGTAATACCTTATCCTATAAAAAAAATTACAAAGTTTTTTAAAAAGGTATATTATCGCGGCGGACACTTTCTTGCTTCATAACCTTCCTATAAATGACAAGAAAACTATGCTCAATAGTGGTCAGTGTTCAGGTATTTTTTAAATAAAAACCTTTGTATGAAATTAGTCTTGACACTAAGTTCTATGCCAGTGAATACTGTAAAAGACACTTGAAGTGTGACGGACGCACTTAGGGATCATAGTCCATTTGGGAGCTATCTTGAGGAGCAGCAATAAAAAAAAAGTTTTGTTAAAAACGTCCTCAACGTGTTGGGAGGCGCCATTGTATTTAATTTGCTTTACGGTCGGCTCTTCCTTTTTATTGTTTTATTTTTATTTTATACGGAAGCCTTCAAAGAAAAATGTTCATCCAAGTTAAAGTAGGTCAGTAATTAAATCTTTTGATTATACTTAATAATGAGATACTTTTAATTAAAGACTCGTGATTGTTCTTTGTTTATAAAATATATATACTACATTGTAGCAGGTAATTGTAACGGTGCTCCTATTTATAATTAAAACTTAGTTTATGACATGTTCTTTTTCTAAAGTAAAAGAGCCGTATCGGAGATTAGCCGAAACAAATAGACAGACAGAAAGATAAAAATTGTAAAAATTGTATTTTGTTATGGTTTGTAATGTAAAAGTTGTTATTTTTACATTACAAACCATACACTTAGTTTTATTTATTAGTATAGATATATTATTTTTATTTATTAGTATAGATGTTTTACGTGGCAGAGCCATGCTGCAGCTATACCTATTAGTAGTATAGTTGTAGCACGAATGGGTCGGCTCGACCGGGGAAGGGCCAGGCTCTCACAGAATACCAGCGTCAAATAGCAGCTTCATGCTGCTGTCTTTCGTATGGTGAGTGTAGAGAACCGGAGACCCTTTTTACTGGAAAAGAGGCATTCTATCTTAGTCCTCACGGGTGACAACGCATCTGCATTTTTATTCGCAAACGAGGATAAATGTAGATGTCTATGGGCCATAACAACCACTTACCATCAGGTGGACTGTGTGCTCGTTTGTCACCCTATCCTATAAAAAAAGATATAGAATATAGTGTAGAATAGAATAGATTTTTTTTATTCAATATTGATTATAAGTATCTAATTCTTATTGAAAGTATTTTTTTTATTTTACCAGTGGGTCGAAAAAAATTCCCAGTCCTGGGAGGAACCAGCAAGAAACCCAGCGGGACTTTTTTTTAAATATACATGTTCACGCCCGAACGCTGGTTTCGGAAATTGACGCCAGAGGGCGCTCGGCTTGGCGCCATACCGGTTTTGACGTTCGGTCGAGCGGTGTGGCGAGAGCGCGCGAGCGCAAATAGGAGTCTTTTGTAAGCAGTGCTATCGACAGCACGCTATCATTTTTGTGCGGGAACGCGGAATAGTGTAAGCGGGTCTAGTAAATATACTGTCTAGGATTCGTAACGCGCATTCCTTATTTGAGAGCTTCTCCCGGGACTTAGTTGTGTTTAACTCTGAATCCGTATATAAGTGCATTCGACAATATTAACTACTATTCTAGAAATAATTGTTGCCACGCGAAACGGTAGTGAACTTTGACCCGGACATTCGTATTCGTGCGGTGTGTTACGTTTTTGCTGATAGTAACGGGAATTCGTATAGACCGACATTTTGTATTCGTTTTGTGTATTAAGCTTTATAACAAACGAGAGTTAGTAGCTTCTGGAAGTTAGTTAATTGTACGATAAAGTTAATGGGCTGTCCTCGTGACGAACGAAGAAAATGACTGTGGGCGGCTCCGCGGGAGATTACCACAATTTGGAGCGGTGCTGAAGTCCGAGCTGCTGCCGACGGCAATGGTCTAATCAGGTCTACCACAACTAGTCACACACAGATACACATCACCGACCCTTACTTCCCATGCACCCTACAACCACATGTGGCCTGACCGAACCCTGAGACAGCAGTCGTCTTGGATATAGGTAAGTAAGCTCGGTTTTACTATTCTCCCTGTTGAGTTGTAGTAGGATAGAACGCTCCCCCTTATAGTTTATTGTAATAAGAGACTTTCCACTTTGGCCTTAGGAGGCCCGACCTGCATCTGCTTGTAACGTCTTCCGCTTATGGGCCCGGAAGATCCTACTGTTAGATAGGCAGCTGCAAGCCGTAACATACTCAAATGATTACAAACTATTTACAAAATTTATTTTAGAAACAGCTTGGAAGCGACCACCTCATTCCCAGGGGTTATTATCAACCATGTATTCATTTATATTAAAAGTAAAGTAAAGTTGCAGCCTATTTACGTCCTACTACTGGGCACAGGCTTCCTCTCATTTCTGAGAGTGTTTTAGGGCCGCCTGCTGCCTCCTCACGCTGTTTCCTCACGATGTTTTCCTTCACCGCCGAGCACGTGGTAAATCAGCACTTAAAATTGCAATTAACAATTTCATTGGTGCCGGCGGCACTTTATATTATAATAACCCTTTTTATACATACAGCTTTTGTTTAATTAAATATTTAAACTTGGTAATAGAGATACCTTGTATATTTTCTGGGACTGTGTTGTAATAGCGTATACATTGTAAATATAGATGTGTAGATTATATTTACGCACCCTGTTCAAATACACAAAACTTTAGTTATATCATCATCTAAAAATCTAAAAAAGTACTCATAATAATTTTATTAGCGGATCGGTATCGCAGTAGTAAGCGTAGTGCTGCGTGATCGCAGGTTCAAATCCCGCTCGCAATAAATATTTGCATGGTCTATAGTCTATAGTTGTTGCGGGACTAGATGTTTGTACATGAGCAAATTATCCTCCACGATGTCTTTTTACATATTTAGAGAAATGTATACAATACACTCTCTCTGCTACTATATACTCTCTAAATATTCCAGCACACTTAAAAAGAAGTATAACTTCGCCTCCAGGTCCTTCAAAAGAGTTATTGCCAAGGCAAAGTCAGAGCACATAGGCAGAATTGGCGATAAACTAGTCCGCCTTCCTTCGGGAACCCGTGCATTCTGGTCTCTCGCCAAGGCTGTCCAAGGAAATTTCTGTAAGCCATTACTACCATCTCTGCACAGGGAGGACGACTCACTGGCCCAAGACGCAAAAGACAAAGCCGACCTTTTAGGCTCCCTTTTTGCGTCCAACTCGACTCTTGATGACGGGGGGAAAACACCGCCGACCATCCCGCGGTGTGAGTGCTCCATGCCGGATGTGCTGTTCTCACAGCGCTCGGTTCGCAAAGCACTTCTCTCCCTGGAAATCCAGAAGTCGAGTGGGCCTGACGGGATCCCTCCATTTGTGCTGAGGACGTGTGCTCCAGAGTTAGCACCGGTCCTAACGCATCTTTTCCGGTACTCCTACTCCCAAGGCGTAGTCCCGAATTCATGGAAGACAGCTTTTGTCCACCCGATCCCTAAAAAAGGCGACCGCTCAGACCCGTCCAACTATAGGCCTATCGCGATCACCTCCTTGTTCTCCAAAATAATGGAATCCATTATTAACTGCCAGCTCATCCGGTACCTTGAGGATCAACAGCTGATTAGTGACCGCCAATACGGTTTTCATCGGGGTCGATCAGCTGGTGATCTTCTGGTCTACCTGACCCATAGATGGGCGGAGGCAGTAGAGTCCAAGGGGGAGGCGTTGGCCTTTAGTCTGGACATTGCGAAGGCCTTCGATCGGGTTTGGCACAAAGCGCTTCTTTCGAAGCTCCCTTCCTATGGGTTTCCCGAGAAATTATGCAATTGGATCACCAGCTTCCTTGCAGATCGCTGTAGATGGTGCATGTTCTGACTACAAGCCTATTAACGCTGATGTTCCACAAGGCTGTGTGCTATCACCAACGCTGTTTCTTCTGCATATCAATGATATGTTGCTAACTGGTAACATTCATTGCTATGCGGATGACAGCACTGGTGATGCTCTATACACCGGCCGTGCCAATATCTCTCGGGAAAACGTCGCCGAGTATCGGAACAAACTTATGTCTGAAGTCGAGTCTTTTCTGGACAAAGTCTCGGATTGGGGGCGACTAAATTTAGTCCAGTTTAATCCTCAGAATACACAAGTTTGCGCGTTTACCGCTAAAAAAACCCCTTTGTCGTATCTCCTCTGTTTCAAGGCACTCACCTTCTTGCCTCAGCCAGTATCGGTATCCTCGGAGTCAACATATCGAGTGACGTGCAGTTTCGAGGTCACTTGGAAGAGAAGGCCAAATTGGCCTCTAAAAAGCTTTGCGTGCTCAGCAGAGCGGGACAGTATTTCATGCCGGCACACCGTCTGCAACTTTACAAGGCGCAGGTTCGGCCTCACATGGAATACTGTTCCCATCTCTGGGCAGGGGCTCCCCAGTGCCAGCTCCTTCCACTTGACCGCATCTAGCTCAGAGCGGCTCGAATCGTCGACGACCGAGTCCTTTCCGATCGGCTCGCTTCATGGGCACTGCGAAGAGATGTTGCATCCCTTTGCATTTTCTTTCGCATCTACCATGGGGAGTGCTCTGAGGAATTGTTCGGATTAATCCCAGCCGCCAAATTTCACGAACGCTCATCGCGGCAGAACTCCCGATACCATCCACACCATCTGGATGATTGGCGGTCCACCACTGTGCGATTTAGAAGATGTTTTCTTCCTCGCACGACTTCCTTGTGGAATCGATTACCATCAGCGATTTTTCCGGACCGATACGACTTAGGGACCTTCAAGAAAAGAGCGTACTCTTTTTTAAAAGGCCGGCAACGCATCTGTAATTCCCTCCCTGGTGTTGCAGTTGTTCATGGGCGGCAGTAGTCACTTACTATCAGGTGAGCCGCATGCTCGTTTGCCCCCTCTCCTATAAAAAAAATATTAGTTAGATCAGACAAATCCTTATTGTATAAAAAAAAAAAACAATATGTTTTGAGGCTTGAAATCCTCGTTGTTATTAGGTTGGGCTCACAAAGTTTGTAACACAACCCAATATAAATGATAACACGCGGCATCGCATTTAACAAAAACATATTATGGTTATAGTATGAAACCGGGGAAGGACTATACTCTCAAAGAATACTAGCGTAAAACGGCAGCTCAATGTTTCTGTTTCTTATGGTGAACCGGAGACTTTTCTGTGATGAGATAGCATTTTGATTTTGTTTGGAGGAGGGGGAGGGGGAGATATGTTTGTCTATGTGCTACAGCACATACCATCAGGTGGATAGTATCTAGCTCGTTTTTACATTTTATTCTGTATAAAAACATACCACCCAATTATTCATATTTCTACATTTTAAGTTCTATCGTAAGATATTGTAACTATAAAAAACGAAATAAAAATTGAAAATATTAATAACAAAAAATTTATATCAATTTAAAAGAAATTTTCCCTTTGCAAATTTTTACGTTTTTCAAACTGAAGCCATAATGCTATTATGAAACACTTTACAAAAGATTTCTATAGTAAATTTCATTCCGTAATTAATTAAACATGGCGGTCTTTAAAAATACCTTAACTTTTTACAATAAAAAGGTTCTTCTACTTCTACAACCCTTGTATTATACAAGCGCGTTTGTTTTTTGAGACTGAAAAAGACCAAGACCTCGGCTTGTAGATAAGAATTTTCCTAACAGCTAGGTATAGCATAATCTATATATCTTTATATATAAAAATTACGTGTCACATTGTTTGTCCGCGATGAACTCCTAAACCACTAAACTGAAATTTTGCACACGTTGTGCAGTTTGGTCCAACTTGAGAGGTAGGATAGTTTTTATGCCTATAAGTGACCCTCAATATTTTTTATTACGAATTTAAGAATTTTTATAGGACACGGGGTCGTCGGAGAGGGTAGAACAACGCCTGCCTGGCCAGCTAGTATATAAATATATAAAAGAACAGATGTGTGAGTTGTACCTATATTTTACTCTGCAGCCAAAACTACAAATCGAAACTGAATCATGTTTGTATTTGGTAGCAGTTACAAGTATCTCATCGTGCACTATGGGGGTTGCGATTCGATTGCTATAGAGGTGTAAAAGATACGGAGGTTGAAAAAAAGCTATCTTTATAATTGTGGGACTATAATTAGTCGAGGATATTAAAAAAATAAATATATATGTAAAAATTAATATATTTGTAAATTTCGAGAATGATCTGAAAAGTTCCAGAATATGTTTAAATGTTTCTAATTAGTTTAAAACATTTTAAATCGGTCTAGAATGTTTTGGATTGTACTAAACATTTCGAGAATAATCCAGAAAATTCTAATATCTGTATATCTATATCTCGATCTCTCTATCTTTAAATAATATCCAATGTTTTAAAATTATTTAAAAAGCTATTCTTATTTTTCTGGAAATTTCTAGAATGTTCTTCCTTATCTGGTCCTTTAAACTTATTTAGAATGATTAAAATTACTTATCAATTATTCTCATCGACCTAAAGTGATTAGATTCTTCTATTCACTTTACGAATAATCGAAAAAAGAACTTTCCAGAACATTTATGATATTTTCTAATAGTCCAGAATATTTTTTGAGTAGTGGGGTAGTTTTGAAAAGTATTAAGACGAAATGCGAGGCACGCGTTCTGTCCCCCTTTTCCCTAAAGGGGGTCGCTTCCGATCCGGCAGAAAGGCCATACAGGCCAAAGCCAGTCCCACAGGTGGTGTTTAGTGGGTAGGCACTTCTTAGTGAGTCCGACATAACCACGCAGCCTGCTGCGTGGTATGCTATGAGCATTCACCACCTCCCTCCCCCACTTCTAGAGAGTAGCCTTGCTTTGGGCGCAAAAAAAGTACGCGTTTTTCAGTTAGTTTTGTATAAAAAGAAGTGTACATTTCAAAGTAAAAATTGTAAACAAGTAGTGCAAAGTAAATAGTTGCAGTGTCAAAAAATAAAATATTAAAAACTTTGCTGAAGCATAGAAAATTCTTTTCGCGTTCTCGATCCATATCAAAAAGGCATAATATAGTGCAGCAAAATGAATCTCTAGAAGAAAGAGAAGCGCGTGTACAATTGGAACGAGAAAATTATCATCGTCACCGATATAATCTGACCGAAGAGCTGATTGAGGATTACAGAGAAGCACATTTAATTAGAGAAAGCTCACGAAGAAAAAGAGAAACAAAGGCTCAAATTGATGACAGAGGAAAGCAAGCTACAGAGAGAATGAGTAACACTCTACAACACGAACATTCGGTGGCTCAAGTATTGGACACAACAGTACGTGCGGTTTTTTATTTATTTATTTTTTATTTATTTGCTTTTTAAGGGAAACATACAGTACAATAATAAATTACACAATAAGACATATAAAAGTAATCCAAAAAACGAATGAAGTTTCCACAGATATCTAATACATAATAAAAGCTTCATCATCATTACAGCCCTTCACAAGTCCACTGCTGAACATAGGCCTCCCCCAAAGAATGCCACAAAGCACGGTCCTGAGCCACCTGCATCCATCGACTTCCTGCATGTCTTACCAGGTCGTCACTCCATCTCGTGGGGGGACGCCCTACACTTCGCCTACCGGTACGAGGCTGCCACTCGAGAACCTTTCTTCCCCATCGGTTGTCGGTTCTTCGAGCTATATGGCCGGCCCACTGCCACTTCAGCTTACTAATCCGTTGGGCTATGTCGGTTACTCTGGTTCTACTGCGGATATCCTTATTCCTAAGTTTATCACGCAGAGAAACTCCGAGCATAGCCCTCTCCATAGCTCGCTGAGCGACCTTGAGCTTCCTCATACGGCCAGCAGTGAAGGACCACGTCTCAGTTCCGTAAGTCATCACTGGCAACACGCACTGGTTGTACAATTTCGTTTTAAGGTTTTGAGGTATGTCTGACGAGAAGATGTGTCGTAGCTTCCCGAACGCTGCCCAGCCGAGTTGAATCCGTCGATTGACCTCTCGGTCGAAGTTGGACTTACCTAGTCGGACTATTTGTCCCAGGTAAACATACTCGTCAACAACTTCGAGCTTAGTGCTCCCAACAACTACCGGCATAGGTGTGACATGGACATTAAACATGATCTTTGTTTTGTCCATGTTCATCTTAAGACCTATCCGTTGGGAGACACTATTGAGGTCATTGAGCATAGTGCTTAGGTCCTCCAGCGATTCTGCCATAAGGACTATATCGTCGGCAAATCGAAGGTGAGTGATGTACTCGCCATTGATGTTAATACCGCATCCTTTCCAGTCCAGAAGCTTGAAAACGTCTTCCAATGCAGCGGTGAAGAGTTTCGGGGATATAACATCACCCTGTCTTACACCTCTCTGCAATTGGATGGGTTTCGTACTCTGGTTCTGTACTCGGATAGCCATCGTAGCCCTACTGTACAAACACTTCAGCACTTCGATATACCGACAGTCAACTTGGCACCGCTGAAGGGACTGCAGCACCGCCCAAATTTCGACGGAATCAAAGGCTTTCTCATAGTCCACATACGCCAGACATAGTGGCAAATTGTACTCTTCGGACTTCTGTACAATTTGCCGTAGGGTATGTATGTGGTCTATGGTGCTAAAGCCCTTTCGGAAACCGGCTTGTTCGGGAGGCTGGAAGTCGTCAAGTCTGCGCGCAAGACGATTCGTAATGACTCTCGAAAACAGCATGTAGACGCGGCTCAGAAGGGAAATCGGTCTGTAGTTCTTCAAGAGAGCGTTGTCACCTTTCTTGAAGAACAAGACCACCGCACTTCTGCTCCACGCCTCCGGTGTTATGCCACCATGGAGGACGGAATTAAAGAGCTTCTGAAGGACTTCAAGTACCGGTCTTCCACCCGCTTTCAGAAGCTCCGCTGCCGTGTAGTGGCGGTCAAGAATATCCACTACCCCATATCCTCCGGTGGGTGTCGTAAAAGGCGACAAAGGGAAACAGGTGGGAGATGGGCAGCAGCATCTTCCTGATAATAGCAAATATTATAATTAAAAAAAAACTGCGGTTGCCAACCCGCTCGCCAAGCGTGGCAACTATGGCAAATACCCCCCTTATGAATGGATGTAATAAAGAGACGGCCCCCAGTCCCCGGCGGCCCCGCTATTCCTGGCTACGGTGGTGACCATGGTAACGGCGGGGCAGGGGGTGCTAAGAATCTCCGGTGGAGGTTTGGTTGCCACCTACGACGACTCGACCTGGCAACATACAACGCACGCACCCTGAGGACTGACGAGAAGATCGTGGAGCTGGAAGAAGAGATAGACAAGTTGCGCTGTCATATTATAGGATTATCCGAAGTCCGAAGAGAGGGGGAGGACACGGTAATCCTCGAATCCGGCAACTTGCTCTATCACCGGGAGGGCGAACATCTGTCCCAAGGAGGTGTCGGATTTATCGTCCACAAGTCTCTCGTTAACAACGTTGTAAAGATCGGGAGTGTGTCGACGAGGGTTGCGTACCTTATACTCAGAATCACCAAACGGTATTCGCTGAAGGTCATACAGGTTTACGCACCAACCTCGGCACACCCCGATGAGGAGGTGGAGGAAATGTATGAGGATATCTCTAGAGCCATGCATTCCTCCAAAACCCAATATACGGTGTTAATGGGAGACTTCAATGCAAAACTAGGCACAAGAGAGAACGGTGAGCTGAAAGTAGGGAAATTTGGAATAGGGCAACGGAACCCAAGGGGCCAGCAGCTGGCCGACTTCATGGAGAAAGAGGGACTCTTTATGATGAACTCTTTCTTCCAGAAGCGGCCCCACAGGAAGTGGACCTGGTCGAGCCCCGACGGTTCGACAAAAAATGAGATTGACTTCATAATGACGACCAGACGACAACTGTTCAGTGATGTCTCAGTGATCGCGAGGGTGAAAACCGGCAGTGATCACCGAATGGTTAGAGGCACACTGAACCTAAATGTTAAGTTGGAGAGGTCTCGTCTGATGAAGTCAACGCTCCGTCCCCCTCGTGCTCTAATCCAAAGTCCCGAAACCTTTCAGCTCGAGTTACGAAACCGTTTTCAGTGCCTAGAAGACTGCAATGAAGTGGACGATATAAATGACAAGCTCGTGGAAACTGTCCATGCGGTCGGAGCTAAGTTCTGCAAGACCCGCCGCAGAAGAACACAAAAACTCTCCGATCACACTCTTAATCTCATGGCTGTTAGACGGGAGATGAGGCTACATTCTTCAACAGATTTGACAGCATACAGGCAACTGAACAGACAGATCTCCAAATTCATGCGGCGGGACTTACGCAACTTCAATACAGCTCGTATTGAAGAAGCGATCGAGCGGAACCAAGGCTCCAAAGTCTTTGCCAGAGATCTGTCTGCCAGAAAGAGCCAACTGTCAAAGCTGAAGACCGAATGTGGCAGCATCGTTTCCGGGGCACCTGAGATTTTGAGTGAGATTGAGAGGTTCTATGGGCAGCTGTACACGTCATCGTTGGATCCACACGCAAGTGTGAGTAACGATCCAAGAGCTAGTCTTATTCGACACTATTCCGAAGATATCCCGGACGTCAGTCTGAGCGAGATTAGAATGGCTCTCCAGCACCTTAAAAACGGCAATAAAAGCTTGCCACCACAATATTATGTTGTATGAAAATTA
The DNA here is from genome assembly GCA_033319125.1 of Parnassius glacialis. NCBI lineage: Eukaryota > Metazoa > Arthropoda > Insecta > Lepidoptera > Papilionidae > Parnassius > Parnassius glacialis. The sequence continues at coordinate 31,756,460 of JAVANC010000028.1, read as the reverse complement.
AAAATATAAAAGAATAAAACTAACTAAATGGTATTCATAAATTAAACATTAAGTACTAAGCAGTTTAAAATAACATTATATAAACAAATTAAAGTGATAGTACCAATTATATATTAAGTTTTACAATATTTTCTTTGTCACTATCATATTCAAGGTGAAATATTCAAGGTGAATATGTTAAACTTTTGTCATGTACGAGATACAAAATTATTTGAGATTTAAAAATATTTAAAAAATATTTGAGAATTAAAAAGGCAAGCATAGATATAGATATTTTTTCAGACTGTGTTAGCCAATTTCTAGTAAATGTTGAAAAGCACATCGAGTAACTCGATACAAACATTCATCCTAAATGATAATAAAATTAAATAGCCATACTTAATATAACTTTATTCTATATTTTTAATGAAAAAAAATATGTATAGGTATGCACTTAAGCGAAAGCGCAAGGTAATGTTCTACTATCGCCTAAAAATTAAAATTCCAACATTTTATCGAATAAAATCGTATCTAGCAATCATATTATACATATAAATGATATAAAAAGCACATTGTTAGAAAGATAAATGATTGTTGAACTTATTAATAATTTTTTTAAATCGATTAATTGCTATTTTTAAATAAAAAAAGGGTTTTAGTTGCTTATGGTGTGGATTTATCATGTCCCTGTAGCTTGTAAACACTATAACTTTTGAAAATATCAATTGTTTAACTCAATCTATTTTTTAATCTCTTCATCTATCTTGTGGGAAGCCACTGAATGTAAATGGCAGTGTAATTTTTTGTTTTGTTTAGCTATAATTAATTTTTTTCGGCTCCAAAATGGCGAAATTTTCGTTGATTTGGTTGCCTCGTATATAAATTGTTTCTGTAAATGGGGATCTACAGCCACAGAGTAGTTTAGTTCACAGAGTACCTTTGTATTAAGCTATTAAGTTTAGTTCGGCTTCAGTCGCCGTCGTGAGTGGACATTGTTTCAGTTGTTTTCAGCGGCTCAAAAAGATCGCTGTACAAATACACAATATTCGAATAACCAAATTTCTTAAATACTTGATTATAATAATAATAAGAGATTTTTTTATTACAAAATTTAAAAGCACAGAATAAATAATAGTAGTACGTACTAAAAGTACGTAGTATAATTTTTTTGTCATGGGTGACATTTTCATGCTTTTCGAGGGTGTCGAAACCGATAGGGTTGTCGAAATGTAAATCCAAGATGGCGGCCGCAATAGGTATCAATTTTTTCATCATGGGTGTCATTTTCATGGTTTTCGAGGGTGCTGAAGCGGATAGTGCTGTCGAAATGTAAATCCAAGGTGGAGGCTGCAATAGGTATAAAATTTTTCATCATAGGTGTCATTTTCATGGTTTTCGAGGGGTGTTGAAGCTGATAGTGCTGTCGAAATGTAAATCCAAGATGGCGGCTGAATTAGGCACCAATTTATTCATCATGGGTGTCATTTTCATGGTTTTCGAGGGTGTTGAAGCCGATAGTGCTGTCAAAATGTAAATCCAAGATGGCGGCTGCAATAGGTATCAATTTTTTCATCATGGGTGTCATTTTCATGGTTTTCGACAGAGTTGAAGCCGATAGGGTTGTCGAAATGTAAATCCAAGGTGGCGGCTGCAATGGGTATCAAGTTTTTCATCATGGGTGTCATTTTCATGGGTTTCAAGGGTTTTGAAGCCGATAGTGCTGTCGAAATGTAAATCCAAGATGGCGGCTGAAGTAGGTACCAATTTTTTCATCATGGGTGTCATTTTCATGGTTTTCGAGGATGTTGAAGCCGATAGTGCTATCGAAATGTAAATCCAAGATGGCGGCTGCAATAGATATAAATTTTTTCATCATTGATGTCATTTTCATGGTTTTCGGGGGTGCTGATGCCGATAGTGCTGTCGAAATGTAAATCCAAGGTGGCGGCTGCAATAGATATCAAGTTTTTCATCTTGGGTGTCATTTTCATGGTTTTCGAGGGTGTTGAATCCGATAGTGTTGTCGAAATGTAAATCCAAGATGGCGGCTGAAGTTGGTACCAATTTTTTCATCTCGGGTGTCATTTTCATGGTTTTCAATAGTGTTGAAGCCGATAGTGCTGTCGAAATGTAAATCCAAGATGGCAGCTGCAATAGGTATCAATTTTTTCATCATGGGTGTCATTTTCATGGTTTTCGAGGGTGTTGAAGCCGATAGTGCTGTCGAAATGTATTTAAACTACTTTAATAATTCCGTATAACCATGTTATACGTAATTTTTTTAATGCGGTTTAGGTATGCCTAATTGGATTTACCAATATTTTCTTCTAACAAAACTTAAATCTCGCACATACATTTTTAGTATTGTTTTAAATAAAGTAATTGCGTTAACGTTAAAGTGTTGTACTCACCTATAATTTAAGTACATATATATAATGTTATAACAAAATGTAGTCGAAATGTTTTCATATGTACTTAGTTGGTAAGTCTAAATAAATAAATACCTTGTTTTAACTTTACGCAATGCAAAAAGAGGTTTATTTCGTGCACCTAACCGGTGACATGCAAGATTCACTTTGCATTCATCATTTCACTGTTTAGGGTGAGTTGCTTGGTTCAAGATCTTCAATAAATGTACATGAAACAAATTATATAACATCACGAGGAAAAGAATAAAAGATAAAATGTCACACATATTTCATGTGCCTGTTTAGTTATATTAAAATTATTTAATAATGAAGTTTCTTGTATTTCATGAAATTAGCAACCTATTTAGTTTGTGGTATTTTTAGTTTAACGCCAACAATTTGCTCTTAAACGGCAATAAGACAAAATGTATTAAATTTACAATACCTAATGTAAAACATTCGAATACCAATGTGCTCTTAAATGGGGTTTGAGTCTCGTGGATACCACTGTTTTTCTTGGTATTACTATTGACGCGAAACTTCAATGGGGTTCTCATATATCTAAATTAGCAGGCAGACTTAGTTCTGCAGCATATGCTGTAAGAAAGATTAGAAGTCTCACAGATGTTGAGACAGCTAGATTAGTGTATTTTTAGTTACTTTCATAGCGTCTTTCATAATGTCTGTATATAGTATATAGTAGCAGAGAGAGTGTATACTATACATTTTTTTTATATAATAAGGGTGACAAACGAGAACACAGTCCGTTCAGAAGTGGTTGCTGCGGCCCAAGCCCATAGACATCTACATCTATACTCTATTACAAATCAAAATGTAGATGCGTTGTCACCCGTGAGGACTAAGATGGAATGCCTCATTTCCAGTAAAAAGTTCCTCCGGCCACCTGCACTCACCAAGCGAAACACAGAGGTAAACCTCTACTTCACGCTGGTTTTCTGTGAGGTCGTGGTACCACCCTGGTTCGATCCGGCCCACCCGTGCGACAGCAAAAGCTGCCGCGTGGCTCTACCACTGTTAAAAACACATTAAAAACATTTCTCTAAATATGTAAAAAGACATATCGTGGAGGATAATTTGCTCATGTGCAAACATCTAGACGCACAACAACTATTTGTAGACCATGTAAATATTAATTGCGAACGGGATTTGAACCTGCGACCACGCAGCACCACGCCTATCTACTGCGATACCGATCCGCCTATAAAATTATTATGAGTACTTTTTAGATTATTATATCACTAAAGTATTTTTCTATCGAAGAATTACGCTCCTTTCTTTAATTTTCATGAAGGTTTGAAAGATGACATAATTAACAAATATTATCTAAGCAACAGTCCAGCAGTAATTGGTTTATAGGCAGATGAAAAGGATGAGTAATTAAACAAATCAAAAGTTATTTATTAAGTATTTGTTACATTTACATAAAATAAGCAAACTAGCGGTTGAACAGATAACTTTTAGTTATTTAATGGGCATTTCACTAGTCTAATTAAATTTATCTATATTTAGCACCGACCGGACTAAACTTGGCGCCGTAGACGAATAAATAGAATTGACTTGAAATAAAAATTTCACAACAAAATAAAACAGATATTCAATTTTTTGTTTGAAGGCCCGAACTAAAAAAATTCTATCGTAGGCTACGGTAACTTTGATTTTTTTAGTGTTTGCGATTTCAAAGTAGTAGACATAAATTTTCCTTTAATAAAGAAAACAGAGGCACTGATAACGACTACCGACAGAAGTGAAAACTCAATGATATATGCGTATGCATGCTCGTGATGAGATGTCCAGATCATCGGTGACGCTAATCCATAACTTTTCCCCTATCAAAAATCGCTCAACGCGGCTAAAGAAGTTTTGATTTCAAATATTGTTAGGATTACCAATTATTTATAATATTTTTATCACGCTTTTTACGTGGTAGAGCCATGCTGCAGCTATATTAGTACACAGTCAGGTCATAAGTATTGTCACACAGTAAAAACTTTTCTTTTAGAATGCTGGCCACAAAAAAGTTTATTGATTTCGAATTTCGAATTGTCCATGAAAATAAAACTGTATACTTTTTAGAATTTTACTCATTTTTAAATATTGAGTGGACGCTTAAAGAACACCGTGTTGCAGTTATTGCGTTGCATCGTTGCGGTTACGCGCCAATTCAAATTTTACACATACTGAAAAATTTGAATATAACCAAAAGATTTGTTTATTGTACCATCAAACGATACAATGAAGACTCTAGTGTAGATGAGAGGTCAAGAAGTGGTCGCCCTCGGTCTGTTAGGACTCCAGCAGTGATGAAAGCTGTGAAGGCGCGAATTCAAAGAAATCCCAAACGTAAGCAGAAACTGTTGGCCCTTCAGATGGGGTTAAGCAGAACCACGGTGAAAAGGGTGTTAAATGAAGACTTAGGGTTTCAGGCATATCGAAGAAAAACAGGACATTGTTTGAATGCTCGTCTAATGGACCTGAGACTGAGGAGATGCCGCGCTTTGTTGAAGCGGTACGCGGGAAAAAAATATCGGGAAATTCTTTTTTCGGATGAAAAAATTTTTACCGTAGAAGAGAGTTACAACAAACAAAATGATAAGGTGTACGCGCACAGTAGTGAAGAAGCGGGCAACCGTATTTCACGTGTCCAACGAGCTCATTTTCCATCCTCGCTCATTGTATGGTTGAGAGTTTCTTATTGGGGCTTAACAGAGGTACATTTTTGTGAGAAAGGTGTAGAAACGAATGCAGTTGTGTATCAAAATACAGTCCTGACGAACCTTGTGGAACCTGTTTCTCATACCATGTTCAATAACAGGCATTTGGTATTCCAACAAGATTCGGTGCCAGCTCATAGAGCGAAGAGCACACAAGACTGGCTGGCGGCGCGTGAAATCGACTTCATCCGGAACTAAGACTGGCCCTCCTCCAGTCCAGATTTGAATCCGTTAGATTACAAGATATGGCAACACTTGGAGGAAAAGGCGTGCTGAAAGCCTCATCCCAATTTGGAGTCACTCAAGACATCCTTGATTAAGGCAGCCGCCGATATTGACATGGACCTCGTTCGTGCTGCGATAGACGACTGGCCGCGCAGATTGAAGGCCTGTATTCAAAATCACGGAGATCATTTTGAATAAACTTTAGTGTCATAAGAATCTATGTTTTGTTAAATTCATTTTGGTATATAAATGGTTACATAATGAAGAAACTTGTTTCAATTATTTTATATTAAACATGTAACAGAATTTATGACCTGACTAGGTAGTATAGTTGTGGCACAAATGGGCCGGCTCGACCGGGGAAGGTCCACGCTCTCACATAATCCCAGCGTCGAATAGCAGCTTAACACAGCTGTGTTTCGTATGGTGAGTGTAGAGAACCGGAGACCCTTTTTACTGGAAAAGAGGCATTCTATCTTAGTCTTCACGGGTGGCAACGGATCTGCATTTTGATTCGCAAACGAGGATAAATGTAGATGTCTATGGACCACAGCAGCCACTTACCATCAGGTGGACTGTGTGCTCGTTTGTCACCCTATACTATAAAAAAAATACAAACATAATAAAATAATATTTTGCAACTTTGATGTTGTTCTATTCAAGTAGAAGAAAGGTTATTTATTTTCTACAAAAGCCTTTTAACTTCTTTGTAAAAAATAACTTTTTACTGGTAAGTAGACATTCCATCTTAGTCCTCAGGAGTGACAACGTGTCAGCATCTTGATTCTGAATCGAGGATAGATGTAAAAGTCTATGGGCCACAGCATCCACTTGTCATCAGGTAGACTGTGTGCTCGCTTATCACCATTATGCTGTAAAAATATTTTCCTACAACAAGTCAATAAAATTGATACATTATTTTTTAAATTATTTATTACAATATAGAATAAAAATATAGAATTTGAAAAATCAGCAAAAAGCAAAAAGGGGCAGATATTGTTTTTTGCTATTTGTTTAAATAAAATACATTCACTTGGAGAGTACTGGGACGAAAGATATTTTTGTATGGCCTACAAATAACCAGTTCTTTTGCAATTTATATAAATATGTAAAATTGTCTCGGCAATAGATACAGAAAAAAATCCTAGCGCCTTTTTAAAAAAGTCTGTATATATTATACTACACTATAGGACTATCGTACATAGATTTCCTGTATTGACGTGTCTTTCCATCTTTCCTGGTTTTCCTTATTTGATCTATTGGTAAAAGTTTATTACAGAGGATTTTCCTCCCGGAACTATTAGATTAGTGTTGTGTTATATCTTACATTAAATGGAATACATTTAGGACATTTTGAACATTTAATTAAAGAATAATACTAACCGGGAAATACTGTTTGTGTGCATTGCTATAGTAAGAAACCCAGAAAGAATTTTGAGTGAGACTCGTACCATCTACCGGAAAATCTTACCGGTTTTGTATATATGAGCAGGGTGCGCAAATATATCTATACATATAAATCTTTTTTTTTTAATAGGATAAGGGTGAAAAACGAGCACACAGTCCACCTGATGGTAAGTGGTTGCTGCGGCCCATAGACATCTACATCTATCCTCTGTTACAGATCAAAATGCAGATGCGTTTTCACCCGTAAGGACTAGGATGGAATGCCTCATTTCCAGTAAAAAGGACCTCCGGCCACCTGCATTCACCGAGCGAAACGCAGAGGTAAACCTCTACTTCACGCTGGTATTCTGTGAGGTCGTGGTACCACCCCGGTTCGAGCCGGCCCATCCGTGCTACAGCAAGAGCTGCCGCCTGGCTCTATCACTGTTAAAATATAAATCTATACATCTATATTCTATATCTACGTATACAAATAAATAAAATTGAAGTGTCTGTTAATTAATAGAATCAGGCGTTACTTTGCGGAAATCCATTATAATGGGATTGTTATAAACTAATTTATATAAATATGTAAAAAGTTTTGCTTAATGCCACGTAAAGAAAGAAAATGATGTGTACTGTCCAGTTTTAAGGGGACCTCCCACCCTCCCTCGATGGCGCACACTATACCCGTCGTCGTCAATCCCAGCACTACCACCCCCAGCTACACCACACTAGGCACGACACACCACTCTCTAAAATACGACACGTATTTCGCCTATACACGAGGCATCCTCGGGTGAAGTAGACTCTGATGTGCAGTTTCGTGGTCAATTGGAAGAAAAGGCCGAATTGGCCTCTAAAAAGCTTGCCGTGGTCAGCAGAGCAGGCCAGTATTTCATGCCGGCACACAGCTTGCAACTTTACAAGGCGTAGGTTCGGCTCCACATGGAATACTGTTCCCATCTCTGGGCGGGGGCTCTCCAGTGCCAGCTCCTTCCACTTGACCGCATCCAGCGCAGAGCGGCTCGAATTGTCGACGACCGAGTTCTTTCCGATCGGCTTGACTCAAGGACACTGCGTAGAGATGTTGCATCTCTTTGCGTATTTTATCGCATCTACCACGGGGAGTGCTCTGAGGAATTGTTCGGACTAATTCCAGCCGCTCAATTTCACCGTCGCATATTGCGTAAAAACTTCTACCACCTATACCATCTGGATAATTGGCGGTGCACCACTGTGCGATTTAGAAGAAGTTTTATTCCTCGCTCAACTTCCTTGTGGAATCGATTACCACCAGATATTTTTCCGGACCGATACGACTTAGGGACCTTCAAGAAAAGAGCCAACTCTTTTTTAAAAGGCTGGCAACGCTTCTGCAATTCCCCTTTTGTTGCAGTTCTTTAAGGGCGGCGGCAGTCACTTACCATCAGGTGAGCCGCATGCTCGTTTGCCCCCTCTGCTATAAAAATATTATATGCGGTACTATAACAAAAACACAAATTTTACAATTTTTTCTGTCTGTCTGTCTGTTTGTTCTGGCTTATCTCCGAAATGACTGAACCGATTTTGACGGGACTTTCACTGGCAGATAGCTGATAGGGTTTAGCGTAAAAAATTAAAACTCATGAAATCCAATCGTAATAAATTTCACGCGGAAGATGTCGCGGGGTACAACTAGCATGTACATAATATATAACCTACATGTAATTTGGACGCATGAAAACGTGGGCTCTGATGTTTTTAATTATAAATAGAAACTCCGTAACAATTACCTGCTACAACTATTACCTGCTACAACGTTCTGGGCACTACCCCAATAAAAAATTTGTATTTTTAATGAAAAAAGCAGACTCGCCCAATTGCGATATTTGTCATATTATAGAAGATGTCCAACATATGCTAGCAGAATGTGTCAAATATCAAAGGGAAAGGGAGAATCTGGTACAAAAATTTAGTATCAATTTGTGTGAAACGGGTTGGTTTTTGAGTATACTTGCGGAGCCACACTCCGGTAGCAAAATCAGTCAGTTCCATATTTTTACCACATTGATTGCCCCTTTCGAAATAGCATTTGTGAAACAGGAACAAGCTATGTTACGATAAGGCTGACATATCCTTGTAGGCAAAGATGTTTTATAGGTCCAGATACCGTGTTGCTAACACACCGCAATGTTCATAGTGAAGACAGTCTTTGATTCATGTGTGCGTGAGTACCACGTGACGCGCATATCTTACGCACCATGGCTGCATTAATGTGCGTGACGTCGGTAATAACAGTGCGAATCGATTACCCAAAAAATGTGGGAGATTTTATATTTCATTCATATTGACGTACCTATTGATTCTAAGAGTATAAAATGTGTGTGCGTGGCGTGTGCATTTGTATGCGTGTATGTATGGGGATATGGTTGCTTATGTGTGTTTTATGTAGGTACGAACATCGCACTAAAATATTGAAGATAAATAAAACCTATAATTAATGTAACAGTTAAAATAAATAAAAAAGCACAATAGATATTTATGTATGTAACATATATTTATAATCTATTATTACTAAATATATACAGAGTACTACACTTTTGTACTGTAGAACACAAATATTGCCGCTTTTTACGAAGACATTAAATTATTTTTCAACCCTAAGTAAAATGACGAAAAAAAGTAAGTTTGGTTAAGCGTAAACTTCGGCCAAGAGATAGCAAAATATTAGATTTTTTTAAATTGCTCCGTTCCGTTGCTGCGTGAAGGAAGGACAAAAACAAATAAACAAAAAATCACACTTTCACATTTATAATATTATATTAGTATGGATTGTCTAGAATGATAGATAAACTTTTAAAACCGGTTTACAATCGGCTTTTTGAGGGTGGAACTGTACACTCGCGCTCTCTTTCTCAATCTAGTAAATAACGGTTCTGAAAGACCAAAAAGGATAGAAGCACAGGAAAGTGCAATTTCATGCTGCCAGATGTAGTTCAACCCTAACCCTTAAAACTGTTTAACTCTATAGGTTGGGTAGAATCTGTAAAATTAGACTGTTTAAAACCCCTATACAGATAACCTTTGCGGTTGATCATGACATTAAAAAATGGTAAAAACATTTCATAGACTAGGCAACACTCGAATATTATTGCGCAGGATTATTACTTGTATTGACATTTAGCTTTCGTATTCTTTTACAAAGAAATACACCATAAAATTGTATAGTTACTTATGAAAAGTGATGTTCTTATCCTTATCTTTTTTCCAAGAGTAATTTTTAAATGATTTCACAGCACAAACAGTAATTTTGCGAAATTAAAAACACCGATGCGTGACGTATGTTCACAGCGAACGTCGCTGGCGTAATGGCGGAACGATTGAACGAATACGCCAATATTGGTGCCTTTGAAATGGAAGCGTTTTAGGCGCGCGTACACGGTATCTGGACCTATAAAACATCTTTGCTTGTAGGATAAAAGCCTTTTTAAATAAAGATAGATAATAAAAAAAAAAAACTATTATCTATATATTTTGTAGAATGAACATTTTGCTTTGAAGGCTTCCGTGTAGAATAAAATAAAACAATAACAAGGAAGAGTCGACCGTAAAGCAAATTAAATACAATGGCACCTCCCATCACGTTGAGGACGTTTTGAACAAAACTTTTTTTTATTGCTGCTCCCTAGAGCTCCCAAATGGACTATGATCCCTAAGTGCGTCCGTCACATTTCAAGTGTCTTTTACATTATTCACTGTCATAGAACTTGATGTATAGGCGAGATTTTTACACAAAGGTTTGTATCAAAAAAATGTCTGAATAGTGACCACTCAATAGTGGTCACTATTCAGGCAATTTTTTATGCTCAAGAGCATAGCCTTGTTCTCATTTATAAGAGCGTTATGTAGTAGGAAAGTGTCCGTAACGATATACCCTTTTAAAAACCTTGTAATATCTAATCAATCTCAATCAATGTTAATGTTGTAAATATTCTTATATTGCCCTATTGTATTTTTCATTCAGTTTTACTATATCTGACTTTTAATTTACGCAATAAAAGAATAGTAGGTAAATTTCTTGTCTCTGCTTTATGTACTGTACCTTTATATCATTTCAATTTATTTTAATTTTATGTTGCTTATTTACTTTTATATTTTAAGTTTTTAGTTTATATAATATTACTTTTATCTATAGTTTGTATACTCGAATATGAATCTTAAGGTTAAATAAGGGAAATGTATAAGTTTAAAAAACGAACGTCGAATTCGAGTGTCAGAAATCATGTTTGTTAAAACTTAAAACCTTGGACAAAGGTTAAAAACATTGAGTTATATGTACTACGTACTAGAGAATTTTTAAAAAAGGAACATGACTATGTTCAACTGAACTGTACTGCAATCCGTACAAACTAAATATTGCGTAAATAGAAGATTTGTGAATTCCATAAAACTATTATTATTACATTTTATTTAGAAATATGTTTGTTTAGATTAAATTAAGATATTTTATATTAAATTCTTATATTTAATTTATATTAATATCTTATTTTATATCAAATTAAAGTCTTCCCGCATGCGCGACTACCATCTCCCGCGCATGCGAGAATACAGAGTAGTACACAATTTTTGTTTGGAATGGCTTCTCTAGTACGTAGTACATATAACTCAATGGTTAAAAAGTAGTGATTATAAACCCTTTAATTTCTGTCATCAGGTGACAGTATTAATAGAATAAAACCTAAACCTAAACTATAATTGATCATTATTTGACGATTAGGCTATTAATGTGTGATCAATTTATTTTCTACTTGAGTTCTTACCCGCCCTCCACACTCCTGTGTGATTCACGGCGTGAATTCACGCCGTAATTTTGCCGCGAAATCGTCGCGAAAAACATGTCCCTCCACATTCGCTATCGTTCACAGTTTAGTTCGCGCGCTCGTCAAGAATGGACGCCGAAATATGCACTGCCATCGCCGTGACGCTATGCGCTTTGGCTCACTACAATTACGTATATATAAAAGATAAAAAAGAAATGGAGAAGACGAAGATGGTGGATAACAAAGATACATCGCAACAGAACAAGGTATGTGGTACCTACATATTATGATAACAGTGTCCATTTATGTGGCCTGAAAGAACTGTTTAACCGGTTCAGTGCGGGTGACACGCCAGGCGTGTCATGATATATTTGTTCGCCGCCACAGATAAAAGTTGTCGAAAATTGGTGCCGCAACGAATCGGTTAATTAGTTTAATCCTGTCAGACATAAAAAAAAACTGTACGTGGTTTTAATTGCAGGACTAAACTAATTTTAAAGTTAAAGAGATTCAGTTAAAGCATTCGCTATCCGAATCGACACCATTGTCAAAAAGCATATCAACCTTTTACACAACGGGACTGCTAGTATACTGCAAGTGTTATGCACTCGACAGTACTATTTTATTGCATACAAAACGAGTTTAATAGGGTCATTTTATTTGTTGCAGTTTGACTATGGAAAATCAATTGATGGAATTAGTTGCCGAACCTTCTGGTGAATTTAAAAAGTTTACTCGAATGTCTTTAGAAGATTTCGAGTACTTACTAAATAAGGTTTCACCAGTGATTATGAAACAAGATACTCAATTGCGAAAAGCAATTCCAGCTCGAGTGCGTCTCGCTGTCACGTTAAGATTCTTGGCTTCTGGAGATAATTACGAAAGCTTGCATTTCTTATTCAAAATTTCACCTCAGATAATTTCGGAGATCATACCTGAAGTATGCTTGGCTTTGAATCAAGTCTTGAAGGAGGAAATTAAGGTAATAAAATAAAATTTTACATAAAATCGTGTTCATTTATTCAAAATGGAAACAATCACTTATTATCATAACTGAATTAACTTAAAAGTAGCACCTCCAATAACTAAATATCAAAAGAGAATCATAATTATCTTGATTATGTCAAGAGCACGGCAAGTTACACTTTAAAATTTGTACAGTTTTCTTATGCCATAAGTAATAATAGTTAGAATAGAACTGAAAGAGTAAAGCTTGACATGCACTTGTCTGTACTTATTCTGAGATCAATCCTAATAAAATAAAACATCAGAACACCAGAAAAGTAGCAACGTTTTGGCTTACAGTTAGGCAAGATGAAATGCTTTATTAATGACATTTCCAAATTCAGTCTGTAAATCTTCTGTCACTTCATATGGAGTCTCTGTATTTGATATATAATGAGTGGCTGGAGATTCTACGTCATTGGATGTTACCATATATCTCGAATCAGTGTTTGTGCTATAGTCAGGAATGTGAATGCCTCTAGATTTTATTACTTTATTGGATGTTATCATAACTCTAGAACCAGTGTTTCTGCTACAATGAGGAATGTGAATGACTGGAGGTTCTACAACTTCATTCGATGTTACTATAACTCTCGAACCAGTGTATGTATTATAATCAGAATTGTGATTGACTGGAGATGGCGAATTATTCATTGTATGTTCGGAATAAATTGGATGAGATGTGCTAGGTCTACCATATAACGCAGCAGATGGAGGCGGAGATTGGTGTTCGGAATATGTTGAGCGTGATGTGCTAGGTCTCCCATACGCACTTGATGTAGACTGAGCTGGGCTATTTGAAAATCTGTTGTATCGATTTCGACTATTTTGTTGGTAGCGTAGGAATATGCCGTCTATTTCATACATGAAAGGTAATCTGTCATCTTCAGGTAAGGTCTTTATTTTTTTGGATAACATTTTACCATATAGGTCATAAACATCATCTTGGTCGGACTGGGATTCTCTCCTATTGATGGTCGATTTTAATGTAGCAAGAGCATCTTGTACAACTTTGCCAGCATCTTGGAGTTCAGGTGGATTGTTGCGCCGACGGATTGTTTGTGGTAACTTTTTTTGGTCATTCGGGCTTTGTACATCTTGTTGTCCTTTGACCTCTTTATTGTCAACAACTGATTCTTCCTCCTGAAAATAAAAGTAAAAAAACAATTATAACATTTATTTATTTTTTATTTTACAGATTCCATCAACCGCAGAAGAATGGCTAGATATCGAAAATGGATTTGCTCGTAAATATCCTCGTGCTATTGGATCCATAGACGGAAAGCACATCACTTTAGAATGTCCAAGTAACTCAGGATCAGAGTATTATAACTACAAAAAAACATTCAGCATAGTGTTGCTAGCATTGGTGGACAGCAGTTACAATTTTATTTTTGCAGATATTGGTTCTCAAGGCAGGATAAGTGATGGCGGAGTATTTCGAAATAGCTTGCTATGGCAAAAAATTTGCACAAATGCTTTAAATATTCCTGAACCAAACCCTCTTCCAAGCTCGAATGTCGATGTACCGTACGTATTTTTGGGAGACGGTGCTTTTGCACTTACAGATCATGTGATGAAACCTTATCCAGGCAACCATGAGTATGGTTCTCCAAAACGTATATTTAACCAGGCATTGTCACGAGCACGTGTTGTTGTAGAGAATACATTCGGAATACTTGTGACAAAATTTCGTGTGTTTAAAAAACCGTTTCAGCTATGCCCAGAAAAGGTTTCTCTTATTACAATGACTTGTATATTGTTGCACAATTATCTCAGAAAAAGCAATACTTCGTTACCAATATATACACCGCCGGGGACCATCGACATATATGATAACAATGACATACTCACACACCCCGGTACGTGGAGACAAGAATTGGAAAGTAATTCTGCTGTTCGTGATTTGCTACACGTACCACGTCGACCGGCTTCGAATGCGAGAGAAATAAGAGAAGAATTCACTAATTACTTCTTTGCACTAAGCCAACAACAAAACCTGCCTTAACAGGAAACACCACGGCCGTTTTTCCATACAAACGTAGTCCCCTGTTTCCTACCTGGATAATGCCAGTAGAGCAATTTTTTCAAAAAAATCTATGGCCACTATTGGCATGTCCCTGTGTTTCCTTATTTCCATAAATTAATTATTAAAAGAGAAATGAACATCCAAAAAACTTTGTTTAGATTATATTAAAAAAAAAAGAATACGCAGTGTTTCCTCATAATCTTTACATGTTGACATCAATAATAAATTGCAAATAAAACATACTAACCGTATTTGTAGTTTTTTTACAATGATCGCTTTCTCTTAGAAAAGCATCGATTGCGTCAAAGGCAAACCAAATGGGCTTGTAAATTTCGTCGCTACTTGCTCCAGACTTGTTCACAGAATCCTTCACCTTTTTCCTATAAGTCCTATAACTGGACATTAGATTTTCTTTTTTTTTTTTAAATCAATCACTTCAATATTCATTATTTCCTTTATTCGCATCCATGCGTCATGTACTCTCATTTTATTTTTATGGTATTTATGTTTAGCATCCCATAAAATGGGTTCGGCATGAAGACACTCGATCAACATGAGTTCTTGCTCGTTCGTCCAACTGACGCTCATTTTGACGCACCGTCCTCCGTAAACAAATACAAATAAGCACAACCTCCCGGCACCGAGTCTCGTGCGTTACTGATTTCACGCGCGAGTGTGGATGCGCTTGCTTTCGCGGGAGGTTCGCGCCTCGTAAACCCTTTGAAGCGGCGTAAAATACCGACACTGAACGGGGAACAAGGCGTGAACAGGCGCGAAGCCCGTGAACGGGCGCGAAAGCCATCCACATTCGCGGTTCGCGGCTTTCACGGGTGTTCACGGCGCGAATGTGGAGGGCGCTTTAAAGAGGTAAGAAATAATGTCGAAATTTTCTGTCGCGGATTGGATCGTTTTCTTACATTATCGTCTAGTTTTAAACTTGTCCACTTAATAACTAGTTCACTCTTAGATCATTCCGTTTTTAAGGCAACAAAATTGTATAGTTATTAATTCGTCTACTCTTTAACATTTCATTATATCATCATTTGAAAAATGTTTCCAGTTCGGAAACTCTTTCTATATATTTTAGGCTATAATGATGAGAATCAAGATAAAATTCAGCCTATCGAAAGCTCACTGCTGACTATAAACCTCTCCGTAGATGGCCCCTTTATGGTCTCATATTCAAAGATTAACACTAACATTAAGTTTGTTTATTTGCATAAATAAGGTTGTTACGGGTGGCGAGACCCACCAAGATGTCCGCATCTTGCATGCAAAACTTGACTAGTTAGGTACCTAGGTACAGAAAGATCTTTCACAACTAGGAATTGTATTAAACAATTTTATGTACATGATGTAACTGTTGTAAGAAGTAACTGTGATATTCATCTTGGATAGATATTACTCGTTAGCATTAATAAATCTAGTCATAATCACCCTAATCATATAACTGTGTGTTCTCCAACAAGTTCCGTTGTACACTTCCCCGAGAACACTTTACCGAGCCGCAAATTGCAAACGCACAATTGATTGCAACAAAACGAACAACGCAATTGAATAATACCGACACATTCATCCCGAAGGACTGTGTTGTGGGTGCTCAGCGGTGTACATATGTGGATGTTAAGGACTTCCGAGAAAGTCCCAGATCCTGCATCTGCATTTGTTTTGAACCATTCGTGAAAACTCTAAGATCTTTTGGGTTTAATCCCCTTGGCTTGTTAATAGGTAATTTTAAATGGAAAACGTTTCAGCTTGGAGCTCTGTGATGAATTCCTCTCAAATAATATATAAAACAATACGTTTAATTTCCATTAAACATTGACATACGAGTAAGTGAATCGGCAGTAATGATTATTATGAATAATAATCGATGCATCGGTACGTATTTAATATATTTTTGGACAAAAGATATTCAACTAAAAGATATTATTTTAATAATATTTTTTAATTCTAAAGAACGAATTAATCCTTATCTGCTGTGTAGTTATTTGATAAGTTAATTTGTTACTATAAATTAAATATACTATATACTATAGTACCTGCGTATGGAAATGTATAGATACGTAGGTTTCTTTGTCTTAAGTAAATTTTTAAACGGATTGAGTAGGCCGGTTTTGAAGAAATAAATCTAAAGGTGGTAAAACTACAAGTGTTGGCCAGTAAACATCATACGTAGGTCACTCAATAAGTTTTGAGATATACAAAAAGTATTCTAGATACTAGATTCTACATCATGCTCTATACAAAGTTCCATTCGTCTAAAACAACTCTGAAAACACTTTTGCCAGTCTTGATCTGACAGGTCGGAAATCGCTTTTTCGTAGGCAGCCACGGCTTCTTCGGCGTTTGAAAAAAAATTGCCCTCTTTTTTCTTTGACTCTTAGGAAGAAAAAGAAATCACAAGGAGCTAAGTCAAGGCTGTAGGGTGGGTGACTTAGAGTTTCAACACCAGATTCCTCAATAAATGCTATTGTTCTAAGGGAGGTATGTGATACAACATGATTCCCCGAAGCCCGGTCTTTGGTCTTCTCTTTCGCACAGCTTGAAAAGCTTTGGGTAATGCAACTGTAGTAAATCATTCAGAGTTGACTGACCTACAATTTTCCAGCATTGAGGTCGACAAATATCCGCTCCGCGAAAAAAAAAGTATATAACATATTTTTGCCGAAGTTGCGAGGTCTTTGCAGTTTTGTCGGTAACTGTCCTTCTGAGTAGAATCATACCGGTGATTGCCTTTTATTTTCCGGTTCATATTAATAGATCGATGTCTCGTTACCAGTAACGGTTTCTGAAACACGCCTAGATGCCCCGTTTTTTATAGAATAGGGTGACAAACGAGCATACAGTCCACTTGATGGTAAGTAGCTGCTGCGACCCATGGACATCTACATCTATCCTCAATAAAGAATCAAAATACAGATGCGTTGTCACCCGTGAGGACTAAGATGGAATGCCTATTTTCCAGTAGAAAGGGTCTCCGGTTCTCTACACTTACCATACTAAACAAAGCAGTGTTAAGCTGCTATCTAACGCTGGTATTCTGTGAGAGCGTGGTCCTTACCCGGTCGAGCCGACTCATTCGTACTACAACTATACTACTAATATACCTGCAGCATGGCTCTACCATGTGTAATATAGCTGCAGCATGGCTCTACCACGTATAAAACTACCGTTTTCAAAACGTAGACGCATTTTATATCACCAATCCACACGAGTCTGTTTTTCGCTCTCGGAGAACAAACCAGGTATCCATCGACAACAAAGCTTCCTCACTCCAAGATGTTGATGTAGGATGGTATGAATGCTCCCCGAACTAATGCCTACAATCTTTTCGATGTCTGTATATGTGATTTGTGTGTTTTCTCGCACCAACATTTCAGTAGTCCATACATTTTGCGCCGTAACTGCTGTTTGCGGGACCTTGGTTCTTTGGTCATCTTTAAGATTAATTTTACCCCTTTTCTGCCGACTTCCAAAAAGGAGACGGTACTCAATTCGGGTGTATGTTTTTTTTTTTTTTTTTTTTTTTTTTTTGTGTGTTACCTCATAACTTTGTACTGGGCGAACCGATTTCGATGATTCTTTTTTTATATGAAAGCTGATAGTTCTCGTGTGGTCCCATATGAATTTGATCAAGGTCAGACCAATGGTTATTGAGTTATTCTTAAATAACCTATATTGAAGTCGGCTGTACAACATTTTTAATTTTAAATTATGAATTCAGCAAACCACCTAAAAATGGTTGCGCGTGATGGAGCTGAGTCCCCTTATGCTGATTGTAACCGTTGTAAACTTAATTGTTCGGTTAAACCAAATTTAAAATCATAATATATCATAGCGCGCAAATGTTCACGGTTAAGATCTATCGTTTTAAATGAAACGCGCGGGAAGCGTTGCAGGAAAATTAATAGAACTTAGTTTTTTTTTTTAATATTGAGCAATTGGCTTATGGAGTTCTATTTTAAAATAAATTTGCTTTTTAGAAACATATAACACGGGTTTCATTTTTAAATTTCGAGCATCTCAAAACTTATTGAGTGATCTACGTATAATCAGTAAGCCTGGCGTCGACTACAGCAGAAATTCGTCGAATCGAAGCGAGTCGCATTTATTACTAGTGCGTCCATCTCTGACGAATCGAATTGAACTGTTCATTCATCGTAAATTCTTCATCAAAATAAGTCGTTTTTGCGTCATGGACGGCTCGGATGAAGAGATGATTTTATTTCATCGTGATAATGTGGATGCCCGTGTAGTGGCGGGAAAGAATACTCACTACCCCATGCCTTCCCGTGGGTGTCGTAAGAGGCGACAGAGGGAAACTGAGGCAGAAGATGGGCAGCAGCATCTTTCTGATAATAGCAAGACAGCAATAAAAAAACTGCGGTTGCCAACCTGCTCTCCAAGCGTGGTAACTATGGCAATATACCCCCCCCCCCATGAGAGTAACGAAAAGACGGCCCCCAGCCCCGGCGGGCCCGCTATTCCTGGCTGCAGTGGCGACCATGGTAACGGCAGGGCAGGGGATGCTAAGAATCTCCGGTGGAGGTTCGGTTGCCACCTACGACGACTCGACCTGGCAACTTATAACGCACGCACCCTGAGGACTGACGAGAAGTTCGTGGAGCTGGAAGAAGAGATAGACAAGTTGCGCTGGAATATCATAGGACTATCCGAGGTCCGAAGAGAGGGGGAGGACACGGTAATCCTCAAATCCGGCAACTTGTTCTATCACCGGGAGGGCGACCATCTGTCCCAAGGAGGTGTCGGATTTATCGTCCACAAGTCTCTTGTTAACAACGTTGTAAAGATTGGGAGTGTGACGACGAGAGTTGCGTACCTTATACTCAGAATCGTTTGGTGATTCTGAGTATAAGGTACGTATTCGCTGTAGTGTATTCGCTGAAGGTCATACAGGTTTACGCACCAACCTCGGCACACCCCGCATCTTGCATGCAAAACTTGACTAGTTAGGTACCTAGGTACAGAAAGATCTTTCACAACTAGGAATTGTATTAAACAATTTTATGTACATGATGTAACTGTTGTAAGAAGTAACTGTGATATTCATCTTGGATAGATATTACTCGTTAGCATTAATAAATCTAGTCATAATCACCCTAATCATATAACTGTGTGTTCTCCAACAAGTTCCGTTGTACACTTCCCCGAGAACACTTTACCGAGCCGCAAATTGCAAACGCACAATTGATTGCAACAAAACGAACAACGCAATTGAATAATACCGACACATTCATCCCGAAGGACTGTGTTGTGGGTGCTCAGCGGTGTACATATGTGGATGTTAAGGACTTCCGAGAAAGTCCCAGATCCTGCATCTGCATTTGTTTTGAACCATTCGTGAAAACTCTAAGATCTTTTGGGTTTAATCCCCTTGGCTTGTTAATAGGTAATTTTAAATGGAAAACGTTTCAGCTTGGAGCTCTGTGATGAATTCCTCTCAAATAATATATAAAACAATACGTTTAATTTCCATTAAACATTGACATACGAGTAAGTGAATCGGCAGTAATGATTATTATGAATAATAATCGATGCATCGGTACGTATTTAATATATTTTTGGACAAAAGATATTCAACTAAAAGATATTATTTTAATAATATTTTTTAATTCTAAAGAACGAATTAATCCTTATCTGCTGTGTAGTTATTTGATAAGTTAATTTGTTACTATAAATTAAATATACTATATACTATAGTACCTGCGTATGGAAATGTATAGATACGTAGGTTTCTTTGTCTTAAGTAAATTTTTAAACGGATTGAGTAGGCCGGTTTTGAAGAAATAAATCTAAAGGTGGTAAAACTACAAGTGTTGGCCAGTAAACATCATACGTAGGTCACTCAATAAGTTTTGAGATATACAAAAAGTATTCTAGATACTAGATTCTACATCATGCTCTATACAAAGTTCCATTCGTCTAAAACAACTCTGAAAACACTTTTGCCAGTCTTGATCTGACAGGTCGGAAATCGCTTTTTCGTAGGCAGCCACGGCTTCTTCGGCGTTTGAAAAAAAATTGCCCTCTTTTTTCTTTGACTCTTAGGAAGAAAAAGAAATCACAAGGAGCTAAGTCAAGGCTGTAGGGTGGGTGACTTAGAGTTTCAACACCAGATTCCTCAATAAATGCTATTGTTCTAAGGGAGGTATGTGATACAACATGATTCCCCGAAGCCCGGTCTTTGGTCTTCTCTTTCGCACAGCTTGAAAAGCTTTGGGTAATGCAACTGTAGTAAATCATTCAGAGTTGACTGACCTACAATTTTCCAGCATTGAGGTCGACAAATATCCGCTCCGCGAAAAAAAAAGTATATAACATATTTTTGCCGAAGTTGCGAGGTCTTTGCAGTTTTGTCGGTAACTGTCCTTCTGAGTAGAATCATACCGGTGATTGCCTTTTATTTTCCGGTTCATATTAATAGATCGATGTCTCGTTACCAGTAACGGTTTCTGAAACACGCCTAGATGCCCCGTTTTTTATAGAATAGGGTGACAAACGAGCATACAGTCCACTTGATGGTAAGTAGCTGCTGCGACCCATGGACATCTACATCTATCCTCAATAAAGAATCAAAATACAGATGCGTTGTCACCCGTGAGGACTAAGATGGAATGCCTATTTTCCAGTAGAAAGGGTCTCCGGTTCTCTACACTTACCATACTAAACAAAGCAGTGTTAAGCTGCTATCTAACGCTGGTATTCTGTGAGAGCGTGGTCCTTACCCGGTCGAGCCGACTCATTCGTACTACAACTATACTACTAATATACCTGCAGCATGGCTCTACCATGTGTAATATAGCTGCAGCATGGCTCTACCACGTATAAAACTACCGTTTTCAAAACGTAGACGCATTTTATATCACCAATCCACACGAGTCTGTTTTTCGCTCTCGGAGAACAAACCAGGTATCCATCGACAACAAAGCTTCCTCACTCCAAGATGTTGATGTAGGATGGTATGAATGCTCCCCGAACTAATGCCTACAATCTTTTCGATGTCTGTATATGTGATTTGTGTGTTCTCTCGCACCAACATTTCAGTAGTCCATACATTTTGCGCCGTAACTGCTGTTTGCGGGACCTTGGTTCTTTGGTCATCTTTAAGATTAATTTTACCCCTTTTCTGCCGACTTCCAAAAAGGAGACGGTACTCAATTCGGGTGTATGTTTTTTTTTTTTTTTTTTTTTTTTGTGTGTTACCTCATAACTTTGTACTGGGCGAACCGATTTCGATGATTCTTTTTTTATATGAAAGCTGATAGTTCTCGTGTGGTCCCATATGAATTTGATCAAGGTCAGACCAATGGTTATTGAGTTATTCTTAAATAACCTATATTGAAGTCGGCTGTACAACATTTTTAATTTTAAATTATGAATTCAGCAAACCACCTAAAAATGGTTGCGCGTGATGGAGCTGAGTCCCCTTATGCTGATTGTAACCGTTGTAAACTTAATTGTTCGGTTAAACCAAATTTAAAATCATAATATATCATAGCGCGCAAATGTTCACGGTTAAGATCTATCGTTTTAAATGAAACGCGCGGGAAGCGTTGCAGGAAAATTAATAGAACTTAGTTTTTTTTTAATATTGAGCAATTGGCTTATGGAGTTCTATTTTAAAATAAATTTGCTTTTTAGAAACATATAACACGGGTTTCATTTTTAAATTTCGAGCATCTCAAAACTTATTGAGTGATCTACGTATAATCAGTAAGCCTGGCGTCGACTACAGCAGAAATTCGTCGAATCGAAGCGAGTCGCATTTATTACTAGTGCGTCCATCTCTGACGAATCGAATTGAACTGTTCATTCATCGTAAATTCTTCATCAAAATAAGT
This sequence comes from Parnassius glacialis, assembly GCA_033319125.1. NCBI lineage: Eukaryota > Metazoa > Arthropoda > Insecta > Lepidoptera > Papilionidae > Parnassius > Parnassius glacialis. Next base: position 31,734,029 of record JAVANC010000028.1, on the reverse strand, counting down.
CGTTTTTGCGTCATGGACGGCTCGGATGAAGAGATGATTTTATTTCATCGTGATAATGTGGATGCCCGTGTAGTGGCGGGAAAGAATACTCACTACCCCATGCCTTCCCGTGGGTGTCGTAAGAGGCGACAGAGGGAAACTGAGGCAGAAGATGGGCAGCAGCATCTTTCTGATAATAGCAAGACAGCAATAAAAAAACTGCGGTTGCCAACCTGCTCTCCAAGCGTGGTAACTATGGCAATATACCCCCCCCCCATGAGAGTAACGAAAAGACGGCCCCCAGGCCCCGGCGGGCCCGCTATTCCTGGCTGCAGTGGCGACCATGGTAACGGCAGGGCAGGGGATGCTAAGAATCTCCGGTGGAGGTTCGGTTGCCACCTACGACGACTCGACCTGGCAACTTATAACGCACGCACCCTGAGGACTGACGAGAAGTTCGTGGAGCTGGAAGAAGAGATAGACAAGTTGCGCTGGAATATCATAGGACTATCCGAGGTCCGAAGAGAGGGGGAGGACACGGTAATCCTCAAATCCGGCAACTTGTTCTATCACCGGGAGGGCGACCATCTGTCCCAAGGAGGTGTCGGATTTATCGTCCACAAGTCTCTTGTTAACAACGTTGTAAAGATTGGGAGTGTGACGACGAGAGTTGCGTACCTTATACTCAGAATCGTTTGGTGATTCTGAGTATAAGGTACGTATTCGCTGTAGTGTATTCGCTGAAGGTCATACAGGTTTACGCACCAACCTCGGCACACCCCGATGAGGAGGTGGAGGAATGTGGATCTTCATGATTAAATAATTCTGGATATTGTTGAACCAGTGATATCAATAATTCTTTTTTCATTTTTATTCAAACAAAAAGATTTTTACGAAAACGAAATAGAAATTAATTAAAATACGCTGGCGCGCATCTACTTCTCCGTGTCGACTGCGGCGCGCCGAGTTGAATCGAATAGCATCGGCAAAGAAATACCCGTGTCAAGCAATTCGCGCGGTCGATTCAATTCAGCGCGCCGCGGCTTGACGCTAATGGACGCAGTTTCATAGTAAATATACATATAGGAGCCGACTTTCTGCGATTCGATTCGACTCGGCTCGGCGAGCACAGTGGACGCTTAGCCCTAGATGTCATGTGCCAGAGTACTAGTATAGTCGGTAATTTTTAAGTGAAGCGTAGCGAAATAGATAATAGTTCAAAAACTATTATAATATTAGCTTTTTACCCGCGGCTACGCTCGCGTGCGCTTGAATTTAGGAAGATAATTGAATGCTGTTCCCTGTCAAATTTAGAAAAATTCGATCACTTTTAGAGTCACCTCGGTGTCTATGTCTAATATTTTTTTCATTCTAAAATACTATTAAACGTGCAATCATCTGGTAAGATGCTACAGAAACACGTGATTATATATGTCTAGAAACAGCTACTATTTTTTATATCGTGCGTGTCTTCCAATTCCGATGTATCTATAAGAAAGGTAAATAGTCTTGAAATCAAAACGTATTATTATTATTTACATTTTACTCTTTACATTTATTCATAGTTAAAGTTAATTTAGTTTTAACAAAGTAATATAATGTTTATTTGAGACATTTTATTCATATCATTGGTCCTATTTGATATTGATTGGCACCATAAAATAGATGTAGATATCTTTTTTTTACTTCGAGTAGACTTGAAAATTTCATAAATACAGTTCTATAATAATGAATACTACACATGGATTAAAACTAATGTTACGGGGTTTTTACGCATCTTGGATGAAAGTTCCGAGTAAAAGAACATATCGTTGATGTGAAGCACCGAAGGTCCGGGAAGTCTAAAGTATGTCAACATGTTTAGTATCGTCCCAACCATTATATCGGATCTGATAGACGACAAATCCTTGCAATAGAACACCGAATCCTACCAATGATGATTCGTGAGGCTATTGAAATTAAAAAATATCCTAATTTTAATAGGGAAGATGGCTGAGTTCCACGATCTGCTAAGGACCCCCCTAATTAATAAAATTAAATTCAAACTACTACTGCATTTATTCCATTCTATTTTCACTATGACATCAGGTCGTAAAATATCTCAGTTATCCCGCCCCTCCCGTGACCATGGGTGCTGTAAATTGCCCAAAACATCACGAATTTAAAAAGTTAAAATTAAACGCGATAAGATCCTTAAAATTAGTTTTATTCCTTATAAATATTATTCACAGTGAACGTGAGGATCACTTCACTCATGAACGGGAGTAGAAAAATGTTCGCCCTGTTGTGGTGGTGAAAGAAAACTCTCCATCTCATATCGTCCCGTCGTAAGAGGCGACATAGGAAAACAAACTGGAGATGGGATGGGCTGCATCATCTTCTTGACAACAGATCAAAATAATAATAGCTGCGGTTGCCAACCCACCTACCAAGCGTGGCAACTATAGCAAATATCCAGCTACTTGACAATTTATGGAAGAAGCCTATGTTCATTTCAGTGGACTTTTGATAGACTGACGATAATGAGTTCTACTCATCTTTGCAAGCCTTAATATTTACGTTAGAGTGAAAACAAAAAGTAAAATACCCGAAAACACGAATGAAATAAAAACTGCATATATTGCCCCATGAAAAGTAAAAAAGTAGCAGCTTACATACGTGTAACTAATCGGCACAGGCCGCAGAGTTTTTGGCCAAAAAAGTGTTCGCTGCGTTGATTCCAACGCGGGATGAATATAATGTTAATGATTCAATTATTTACATCGCATATTCAGTAGTATTGTATTATTTCATTTTATCAATGACTTGCCATTTTAGTTTATTTAGAAGTAAGTAGGTGGCGCTAATATTAGATGAAATAATGAAAGCCAAAACCATACCATCTAGTAATATCAGCAATAGAAGCGAACATTTATTTATTATATCAATAAGGGAAAAAGTTATGTCAATTCTATTAAAATTTCTGTTTCCGTTAAAAAATACGCTATCAGCGCCGCTAGCGGTGAAAAACGATTTAATGACATCGTCATGTGACCAGATTGAAGATATTAGTTATTAATATCTTCAAACGATTTCTATTCATTGATTTGGTCAAGCTATATCATGACATGGTCAAAAATAGTGTTAAATATCACGAAATGGCCACACCATTCCACGAAATGATAGACTACTTTATGATATATGATCAATTCTACGATCTGTATCAATGTCACGACGTACATAAAAATCTCTGGAATAAAACTATAATGATAATGAAAATTTTTTAATCACTTTACATATATATTAGTAATTGAAATAAATATGTACCTTATCAATTTTCATATTTTTGATAGACGTCACTATTATATATTGAAATTATTACACTTTTAAAATAAAATAACAAAAATACTAAAAAACTAAACGTTAGAATTTTTTAATAATTTTAAAAATGTAATCATATATTACGCAGACGACATGGTGCTTCTGAGCCCGTCAGTCAGTGCACTCAGACGGCTTTTGATCATATGTGAGGTTTATGCAGAAGCCCACGGTTTAAAATATAATGTTGCAAAGAGTGAGCTCATGGTGTTTAAGGTGGGCACGAAGAAACCTAATTTCGTACCACCTGTAACTTTAGGAGGTGTTGCACTTAAACGAGTAACCGAATTTAAGTACCTCGGCCATGTGGTTACCGAAGATTTAAAAGATGATAAGGATATTGAAAGAGAAAGGAGGGCGCTGGCTGTCCGCTGCAATATGCTGGCCCGCCGGTTCTCACGTTGTACAGTCGAGGTAAAACTTATTTTATTTAAGGCCTATTGCCAATCCCTCTATACGTGCGCCTTATGGGTCAGATTTACGCAGCGGGCATACAACACCTTACGTATACATTATAATAACGCTTTTAGATTGTTGCTGGGGCTCCCACGTTACTGTAGTGCATCAGGTATGTTTGTTGACGCTCACATAGACAATTTTTCAACACTGATTCGCAAAAAAACTGCGTCACTGATGCACAGGGTTCGTGGGAGCGCCAACAGCATTCTTAACGTAATTAGCGAGAAACCCGATTGTACTTTTTTGAGGCACTGGATGCATTTTCATATCAATGTATCCGGTGCCTCGGACAGGCAACCCAGATATATGAATGTTTATTTAATTTACTATCTACTTTTAACAAATTATGGTCTGCAATAAATGATTATTATTATTATATCATTAATATAAGTTATGTTTTAGATTTTGTTAATATATTATTAAGTCGGGTCTGTTGTGAGTTAGGTTTACACTGATTTATATTATTTTGTTAATATTAAATAATTATTATATTTTCAATATTATTATGAATACTTATGCATTTGATATAATTTTAGTAATGAGTAATAATTTTAGTATTAGAATTAACTTGAATGAATGTAATATTACCCTATGATCTTTGCTGGTCGAAATAAATAAATAAATAAAAAAATATAATTGTAAGTTATTTATATTATTTCATTTATGTAACTGAAGGCAAAATATACTATTTTTTCCATTTGATGATAGATTGCACTGTTTTGAATACCAAATCGGTGTAGTTTCAAATTATTTTACCAAGATTATAACGATATTATAAACTTTCTTTACAAATATGGTATTTATTTGAAAAACACCGTTTATCCCGCCTATAACTAAGATATAATAGAAAATTAACATCTAAAGGAAATAAAATACTTAACCTTCCTTTTTTGAAGTTCCTTAATCGGATAAAAATAAGTATATAAGTCGCCCCGGGTTACTCACTACCTACATACAAAATTTCATGTAAATCGGTTCAGTAGTTTTACGTGAATCTGGAATACACAGACAGACAGACAGAAAGACAGACAGACAAAAATTCTAAAAACTACAAATTTGGCTTCAGAATCCTTTATTTAGTCCCCTGGACTTGTTTTTTCAAGAATATATTAGAATTACAGACACGACATTTCTACAGATTTATTATATGTATAGATTATCTACCGGTTATCCTTTATCTCACCAACCAGATTTTAAATCAAATTCTGACAGCAAATTTGCAAATACAATCAAGCTGTGAAATTTATTCTGTTGTTTTGTGTTACGTTAAAAGAAGAAGAAAACGATTTTATATTATGTTTTGGTTACATAATGTACACAAAGTTTGAAAATGATTATGGGCCTTAAAATAAAATATGGGTTTATCGAGATATCCAGTGGTTATAAATCGGACCAAGAACAGTGACATTCCCTCGTGTCTGAGGCCGAGATCCAATTTAGATCACTGCGTCAGCGAGATCAGTAAGTAATCAAGAGCTTTGATCTTTGAATCGGACTCAAATAAAACCTGCTTTTAGGTCATCACTAAATGTTTACGTTCGTTTGAATTAATTTATGATATTGTTCTTTGTAATTAAATAACTTACTTTGAATTTAAAAGATTTTTATCTTTATTTTGCTTCTTTACATAATCTCAAAAAACATGCTTATAATTTGACCACAAAGTATAAATAATAACAAAGAAATATTTAAAAGATATCCATAAAAAGTAATTAATTGGGGTCAAATCCAGGCTTCCTGGCGGCCAATTTAGGTCACCTCAACTGGAATACATATTTTTTCAGAAATACCTCTTCAGCAATAGACAAAAGTTTTAAACATGTATAGGTAAAATATGTAGGTTGGTTTATCCTGCTGAATTCACGTCCTTTCGTCAAATTTAAAAGTTGCTTACAAAGAAAGCGTATACAATTGATTAAATTAAAAAAATTGTGCAACCGACTACAATATAAATATGTAAAATAATTTATTGTTGATTTTTTAAATATTGCTCGACCGATTACGATAAAATTTAAATGGGACCGCCAGGGAATTTTAATCAGTTCAGACATGTTCAAGTAATCGGTGTACACATATATATAAAAAGATTACGACGAATTGAGAACCTTCATCTCCTTTTTTGAAGTCGGTTAATAAATATTATAACAACGGGTTTCTTTAATTGGTATAGTAAGTAAGATATTATTAAAATTTATTTAGATTTAAGATAAGACCGTGTAGAAGTGGTGTAAGAATATCCACTACCCCTTATCCCGTGGTTATCGTAAAAGGCGAAAAAGGGAAACTAAACCGGGATATGAGCAGCAGCATCTTGCACGTGACCTGCATGCCAAGGATGGCAACCACTGCAAATATATCTCCTATGAGGCAAACTATTGGAGAGGCCTGTGGTCAGCAGTGGACGCCTGTTGGCGATCTCGAAGACATGATAAGAACCATTCCTGAGCAGAAAACGACTTATTCAAATGAGAAAGAAGAGCGAACAAGATATCACGATAAACAAAATTAAATGCGTTAAAAAAATAAATCAAGATGAGAACAGTCAATTTTGATTTTTCTATCCCCTCTCGAATATTCTTTATCACCTTGAGAAGAGCAGTAGTTGTAGAATGATCAGGGTGGAATGGACACCCGACAGATAAGAGGAAAGAATATTCTTTGAGAAAAGAAAAGAAGAAATCTGTATATGTGCAACAGCTTCCAGAACCTTAGAGAGAAAACGCAGGATAAAAATTGGTCTGAATTTGGGTATGGCGCTGCAATCGGTGGATTTAGGAATGTGAGTAATAAACGATTTACGCTAGAGAGTTGGGAAAGCACCACTCGTCAGCGAAAAGTTAATAATATTAGTTATCACGGATAAAACAGTATCCAACTCGTGCAAAACCATTACCCTACTCACATCATCACATTCAATGGCTTTCGATTTAATAGAAGAAAGTGCTTTGTGTACCTCGCCTTGATCTACAGGAGAAAAAGTGAAAGTTTCACGAGAATAAGTAGGCATGGACGAAATTAATTATATAGCATGAGCTCTAGAATTATCAGAAACTATTTTAGTTTAGCAGCTCTCAACATTTGATTGCATCGATTTTTTGCAGCTTATAGCTTACCACTTTATATCAGTTCGATTCTTCTTAAAATCATGAAACATTCTGTCGTGTTTTGCCATAGCCATTCTTACCCCAGTCGTGATCCATGCAACAGGAGGACGCTTTAGCAAACGACACGCTTAGGGGCATGTTCATTATACAGTTCTAATATGTTTCTGCTAAAAATAGTGTACTTAGGTACGCACGTAGGAAGTTATAGTTCTTTAGCGCAACAAAACAAAAAAAATTAGAGATAATTACCCACTGAAGTTGTCGTTTTTAGGTGTCGGTGTGCAAACGCCCCAAAAGAAGTGTAACTTCAAAAAGTTGTCTTTCTCGTTAACTGTGGAAGCAGTGTATGCAGAAGACCAGTTAATAGCATCCGCATCATACTTAAGCTTGTCTATATCTAGTCTAGCAAGAATTCTAATGGCGATAAACACGGATAAAGGCTTGGGAGACTTTAATTTATATACAGGAAAAGCTGGAAATGCCGTGAAAATCCAAAAACAGGGAATTGTCTTTAATTTACAACGTGTTCTACAGAGGAGACAGCCATAAAGTCGATCAAGGCGTGAGCAGAGTGAAAGTTGTGATGTGTTGCATTTAGAGGCAAAATAGTGAAATTATGCGACATCATGGTCGACCTCAGTTCATAAGATTTGAGAGAAACCCCTAATAGGTCAGTGTTAAAGTCTCCCATGATAATGTGATGCATATAGGCAGAACTGAAAGGCAACAAAATTTTCTTCCAAATCGAAGAAGTAGTCCACTTGAAGTGGAGAGCAGATTGACATTAATTTTGACAAAAATGTATTCCATTGAACCGGAATATAGGGAAGAAGAGTTTAATAATTTATAAGGTAAATTACTACGCAGATATAGTGACACCTCCGCCTCTTTTACCAGTGCGGTCGTTACGGAGTAAATATAACCTGGAAGACTAGACGTCGAGACGTGGTTCTTGCTTAAGGCAGCTTTCCGATATGAGTATAGCATGAACTGCACTAGAAGAGAAAGTATCGAGGAGCTCCGTATGATGTTAAGGAATACTTTGTGCATTTAAATGGCAAATATGAGAATAGTCTAACGATTTTTGAGATTCTTGATATATTAATGTACGTAGCGTAACGTGGCAGACTCATCCGAAGCATCAACAAATGAAAGGGAAGAGGAACTGTTGCAAGTAGAATAAAAAGATTCATCACCTGACATTAGATAAAAATATTTAAAATAATAAAATAATAATAATTAAATATATATATATATATATATATATATATATATATATATATATATATATATATATATATATATATATATATATATATATATATATATATATACTTAACTGAAATATAAAAAAAATATCTCCGAGAAACGTTTCCTAAATGCATTAAAACGATTGATGGTCTGGAGTTATCGACGGAGACTGTAACCGTAGGTATCCGTGAAGCCTTTGAGGGCAGTTGTTCCGTCAAAACCAAGACCTCAAATACGAAATGTTCCTTGGTGAAACACTAAGCTGAAGGAGCTTAGGGATAAGACTAGGAAAATCTTCAATAGGGTAAAAAAATAAAGAGTGAGATATTTATAGTGTATCGCCAAAGTTTTTTTTATAGGAAAGGGGGCAAACGAGCATGCGGCTCACCTGATGGTAAGTGACTACTGCCGCTCATGAACAACCTCATGAACAACTGCAACATCAGGGGAACCAGGGGAATTGCAGATGCGTTGCTGGTCCTTTAAAAAGGAGTAGGCTCTTTTCTTGATGGTCCCTAAGTCGTATCGGTGCGGAAAAATCGCTGGTGGTAATAGATCCCATAAGAAAGTTGTGCGAGGAAGAAAACATCTTCTAAGTGACACAGTAGTGGACGGCCAATCATCCAGATAGTGTGGATGGTATCGGAAGTTCTGCCGCGATGTGCCTTCATGAAATTTGGCGGCTGGGATTAATACAAACAATTCCTCAGAGTACTCCCCGTGGTAAATGCGAAAGAAAATGCAAAAGGATGCAACATCTCTTCGCAGACGCCAATGAATCGAGCCGATTGGAAAGAACTCGGTCGTCGACGATTCGAGCCGCTCTGCGCTGGATGCGGTCAAGTGGAATGAGTTGGCACTGGGGAGCCCCAGTCCAGAGATGGGAACAATATTCCACGTGAGGCCGAACCTGCGCATTGTAAAGTTGCAGGCGTTGTGCCGACATGAAATACTGTTCCGCTCTGCTGAGCACGCCAAGCTTTTTACAGGTCAATTTGGCCTTCTCTTCCAAGTGACCACGAAACTGCACGTCACGATATGTCGACGCCTAGTATTGGTAGTACTGGCTGAGACAACAAGGAGAGCGCCTCAAAATGAGGTGATACGACAAAGGGGTTCTTTTTAGCGGTAAACGCGCAAACTTGTGTCTTCTGAGGATTAAACTGGGCTAGATTTAGTCGCCCCCAATCCGAGACTTTGTTCAGCAAAGACTCGACTTCAGACACAAGTTTGTTCAGGTACTCGGCGACGAAATATTGGCACAGCCGGTGTATAGAGCGTGCTGTCATCCGCATAGCAATGAATGTTACCGGTTTATAAAATAATATTATTGATATTGTAACATTCCTCCCAAAGTCCCAAACGTTTTTTCCAAAAAATTCTTTAGAATCTATATTTATCAAATATAAAAATATATCAAATTTACGTGACCAGTATATTAACTATATATTGATCTTCTAAAGGTTTAAATATAGGTCATTTAATAAATTTATGGCGTGATCGTTTTAGTAAGCACCCTTATTTACGTTGTGTTTATTTAGTAACTTAGTTATTTTAGGTGTCTCTTGGAAGAATGAATATTCACTAGAGCAGTCGAAAGCTGTTGGTAGTGCCTTATAAGCTAAAGAACCCCGTTCATGAAGACAGATGAAAAAATATTAAATCGTCCCATTTCCACTTGTATCAGGTTCACATCTTGGTTCCCTTCCCGCTTGGAAAAGGCTCACAATATTTATATCAAATACCAGATACAAGGGCTTCGCTCTCCCACATTTTTAAAAAAATGTAGGGGAGGCACACAGCTCCACACACCCCGTGTGCGGTGAGCGCCAACCAATCAATGCGCTCATCCTGAAGGGAACATTAAGTTGGGAACAGCAAAATAACTGACGAACTAGTAAAAGAGGACTTGGCACCTTGGTAGCGCGTAAGCACTAACATCGACCGAAGTCGCGCATGTCAATGCATGTAAACGCCATACAGAATACGACCAAATCCAGCCACAGTGAATGTACGTCACACGGGTTGGGCAACAATAGGCACACTGGTCATAAAAGCCCTCAGTGAGCGCCACCAACTGCCAAACCGCCGTTCCTGCAGACGTGATGTAATTGTAAGGCATCACCACCAATTGCAAGCGTGTCATGAGTCTACCACTCACCTCAAGGGAATGGGGTCCCACGTTGTGCGGCTTTCGACCGCAGCCTTGAGAACCTACTCAGATTCTTCCTCCAGCTACCACCCGCATGAGTTCGACACATATGCTCCATCCAATCAATACAATGGCAGATATAGCCAATAAGCAGTTATAAGATAATGGTAATAATTCGCCATCAGAAAGGGTTTGAGTCAATGACGATGAGTACATTTTTCGATCATGTTTGTCTCACCCACGAACAAGTTGTCTTTAATCATTCAAATGTGGGAAATTCACTGAGATATATTATTGAGAGATTAGACAGTCTGCAGCATCGGGATGAAGGGATCCGCCTTGGGCAAAGCCATTTAGGTTGTGAGTCAAACCATGACGCACAGAGCGACATTGAAAATAACGACCCGCCAAACAACGATCGCAGAGACACAATGCTGCAAAACGCAACAAGCATCAATACGACTATCGTCGGCTTACACCATCCCAAGGTCCCCCATATACCAGAACCACAAGATGCGTCGAATCAGGCGCAGTATACCCGCAGTTACATCACAAGACGCAATACCGTAAGTAGCAGTCAGCATCAATGCCACTATCATACAGATGGCGCCCCCTCACACCACACCCACATGATCCCTATCGACTTAACAACAAAATTGATAATGTTGTTAACTAAAAATCCGCGTACCATAGCGCTATTAAACTAAGAGATGGAGTTGAGTAAGCTTGTTGCACTTAAAATTACTACCAAACACACTCACCCTAATCCGAAAGATAGCTGACGTATCATAACGCTATGCGCTAAGACGCCACCCACAAACGGTAGGAGCATGCGATGTCCACGGGGAAGTTGTATTGCTACAACAAACTCGCTTACCACCGGCACTAAGATGACATGTCTAGGACACATCGGTTAGCGAGTCCAAGTTTACCTCGGTCTCAGTCGCTGTGAAGCATTCTATACGCCACTATAATAATCCTTTTCAAGTCCCATTTCTTACAACATAATGCTTTTACATATTTGAGACTTTCCACATATTTGCTTTATTTCATAGACCATACTATTATATGTCTTATACATACGGAACTTCAAGTCATAACTCTGCTATCATAATGCTTATGCATTATAGAAACCCAACGCCCTTCTTATAAGGAAACATTACATGAACACCCTCATTAACTGAGAATTTTTTTGAGTATTACAAGAACAACGTCATGAACTGTTTTGACCCATTTTTATCAATTATATTACAAATGTTATTTATCATTATTATTACAATAAGAAAGACTTGTACTTGTACTATTTAATACATTTTGAATTTTTTAAAGACAATTTTATGCGTTTACTATACTATAATTATCAATATTCCAAATGAATATATTTGAAATTTATGCTTATTCATCATCATCATTACAGCCTTTCATAAGTCCACTGCTGAATATAGGCCTCCCCCAAGGAATACCACAAAGCACGGTCCTGAGCCACCTGCATCCATCGGCTTCCTGCATGTCTTACCAGGTCGTCACTCCATCTCGTGGGGGTCGCTCTACACTTCGCCTACCGGTACGAGGCTGCCACTCAAGAACCTTTCTTCCCCATCGGTTGTCGGTTCTTCGAGCTATATGGCCGGCCCACTGCCACTTCAGCTTACTAATCCGTTGGGCTATGTCGGTTACTCTGGTTCTACTGCGGATATCCTCATTTCTAAGTTTATCACGCAGAGAAACCCCGAGCATAGCCCTCTTCATAGCTCACTGAGCGACCTTGAGCTTCCTCATACGGCCAGCAGTGAAGGACCACGTCTCAGATCCGTAAGTCATCACTGGCAACACGCACTGGTTGTACAATTTTGTTTTAAGGTTTTGAGGTATGTCCGACGAGAAGATGTGTCATAGTTTCCCGAACGCTGCCCAGCTGAGTTGAATCCGTCGATTGACCTCTCGGTCGAAGTTACGGACTTACCTAGTCGGACTATTTGTCCCAGGTAAATATACTCGTCAACAACTTCAAGCTTAGTGCTCCCAACAACTACCGGCATAGGTGTGACATGGACGTTAAACATGATCTTTGTTTTGTCCATGTTCATCCTAAGACCTATTCGTTGGGAGACACTATTGAGGTCATTGAGCATGGTGCTTAGGTCCTTCAGCGATTCTGCCATAAGAACTATATCGTCGGCAAATCGAAGGTGAGTGATGTACTCGCCATTGATGTTAATACTGTATCCTTTCCAGTCCAGAAGCTTGAAAACGTCTTCCAATGCAGCGGTGAAGAGTTTCGGGGATATAATATCACCCTGTCTTACACCTCTCTGCAATTGGATAGGTATCGTACTCTGGTTATGTACTCGGATAGCCATCGTATCCCTACTATACAAGCACTTCAGCATTTCGATATACCGATAGTCAACTTGGCACCGCTGAAAGGACTGCAGCACCGCCCAAATTTCGATGGAACCAAAGGCTTTCTCTTTGTCCACATACGCCAGACATAGTGGCAAATTGTACTCCTCGGACTTCTGTACAATTTGCCGAAGGGTATGTATGTGGTCTATGGTGCTAAAGCCCTTTCGGAAACCGGCTTGTTCGGGAGGCTGGAAGTCGTCAAGTCTGCGCACGAGACGATTCGTAATGACTCTCGAAAACAGCACGTAGACGCGTCTCAGAAGGGAAATCGGTCTGTAGTTCTTCAAGAGAGCATTGTCGCCTTTCTTGAAGAACAAGACCACTGCACTTTTGCTCCACGTCTCCCGAGTAATGCCACCATGGAAGAAGGAATTAAAAAGCTTCCAAAGGACTTCAAGTACCGGTTTTCCACCCGCTTTCAGAAGCTCTGCTGTAATTCCATTCTCGCCGTTTTTAAGGTGCTGGAGAGCCGTTCTAATCTCGCTCAAATTGACGTCCGGGATATCTTCGGAATAGTGTCGGATAACACTCGCTCTTGGATTGTTACTCACACTTGCGTGTGGCTCCAACGATGACGTGTACAGCTGCCCATAGAACCTCTCAATCTCACTCAAAATCCCCGTGCCCCGGAAACGATGCTGCAACATTTGATCTTTAGCTTCATCAGTTGGCTCTTTCTGGCAGACAGATCTCTGGCAAAGACTTTGGAGCCTTGGTTCCGCTCGATCGCTGCTTCAATACGAGCTGTATTGAAGTTGCGTAAGTCCCGCCGCATGCATTTGGAGATCTGTCTGCTCAGTTGCCTGTATGATGTCAAATCTTTTAACAGTGGTAGAGCCACACGGTAGCTTTTGCTGTCGTACGGATGGGCCGGCTCGAACCGGGGTGGTACCACTACCTCACAGAAAACCAGCGTGAAGTAGAGGTTTACCTCTGCGTTTGGCGTGGTGAGTGCAGGTGGCCGGAGGCCCTTTTTACTGGAAATGAGGCATTTCATCTTAGTCCTCACGGGTGACAACGCATCTACATTTTGATTTGTAATAGAGGATAGATGTAGATGTCTATGGGCCGCAGCAACCACTTACCATCAGGTGGACTGTGTGCTCGTTTGTCACCCTTTTCCTATAAAAAAAATCTGTTGAAGAATGTAGCTTCATCTCCCGTCTAACAGCCATGAGATGGATAGTGAGATCGGAGAGTTTTTGTGTTCTTCTGCGGTGGGTCTTGCAGAACTTTGTTCCGACCGCATGGACAGTGTCCATGAGCTTGTCATTCATATCGGTGTTCATTGCAGTGTTCTATCATATAGAGTCCCTCTTTCTCCATGAAGTCGGCTAGCTGCTGGCCCCTTGGGTTCCGTTGCCCTATTTCAAATTCCCTACTTTCAGCTCACTTTTCTCTTATGTGCCTAATTTAGCATTGAAGTCTCCCATTAACATCGTATATTGGGTTTTGGAGGAATGCATGACTCGAGATATATCCTCATAAATTTTCTCCATCTCCTCATCGGGGTGTACCGAGGTTGGTGCGTAAACCTCTATGACCTTCAGCGAATACCGTTTGGTGATTCTGAGTATAAGGTACGGTACCTTCGTCGACATACTCTCAATCTTTACCTCCTTGAAACAGATGGTCGCCCTCCCGGTGATAGAGCAAGTTGCCACATTCGAGGATTACTGTGTCCTCCCCCTCTGCTCGGACTTCGGATAATCCTATAACATGCCAGCGTAACTTGTCTATCTCTTCTTTCAGCTCCACGATCTTCTCGTCAGTCCTCTGGGTTTGTGCGTTGTATGTTGCCAGGTCGAGTCGTCTTAGGTGGCAACCGAACCTCCACTGAAGATGCTTAGCACCCCCTGCCCCGCCGTTACCATGGTCGCCACCGTAGCCAGGAATAGCGGGGCCGCCGGGGTGCTTTATTGTTTAAAACATAATTTCTAAGACATTTTAAAATATCTTTATATTAAATTTAATTATTATTTATTAATAATAATTATGAGGCGTCACAATATGCAGAAGAAACAGCGTTAGGGATAGCATGTAGCCTTGTGGAACACCAGCGTCAATAGGCTTGTAGTCGGAGCATGCACCGTCTACAACTATCTTGATGCTCTGATCCTTCGCAATGTCTAAACTAACGGCCAATGCCTCTCTCTTGGACTCTACTGCCTCCGCCCATCTATGAGTCAAGTAGACCAGAAGATCACCAGCTGATTGACATCGACGAAAACCATATTGGCGGTCACTAATCAGCTGGTGATCCTCAAGGTACCGCATGAGCTAGCAGTTTATAATGTTTTCCATTATTTTGGAGAACAAGGATGTGATGGCGATAGACCTGTAGTTGGACTGGTCTGACGGTCGCTTTGTTTAGGGATCGAGTGGACAAAGCTACGCCTAGGGAGTAGGAGTACCGGAAAACACGCGTTAGAACTGGTGGCAACTCCGTAGCACAACCCCAGATCCGAAGAGCCGAGAGGGGCATCAACGGAAACCTGATACCCGTCTGGATGAGAGGTCAGCAGAAGGTCCAACAGGAAAGGTGTATGATCCTTCACATCTGGAATTCGCGTAGGCGAAGTAACCAGTTGTGTTAGACCATATGCCAAGGCAAAGTCATAAACAGATCTCCCCGCATGATCATTGGACATTAAAAATCGCCAAAGATCACGATCTCTGCAGAAGAGACCTGTTGTAGCAAGGAATCTGTAGGCATTTGGATGTGGCCGATGGGTCGGTCTGTTTCGGCATTACCGCTAAGAAACCTATAGAGGCACCCGTAGACGCGCGGATGGTCGTCGCTGTCTACGCGTAGCCAAAAGATGAACAGGTCCAAATCTTCAAGACTGCCGAGGCGGCGATAACAGATGTTCTTCTGACATACACGCAAACTCCAGCCCGAGGCACAAAGGAGTGCTCCAATTTGTACCCTGGGTAGGACAGATGCGAAGTTACAACCGGAGAGGACACCTGCGTAAAGGAAGAAACACCTGTGCACATCCTAACTGATTGGAACCTTAATGCGCACGTAACACTCATCTAGGAAACTATGTACTTCGCCCAGAAGAAGTGAAATTGCTCACAGTGAAGCAACTCCTTCTATTAATTGAAGACATAGGGCTTAGCAGTGAACTATAGCCATAGCAGCAATTACAATATAGTAGATATATCAAGTTTAAATGTTTGGTTAAGCTGAAACTGTATAAAAAGGGTTACTATAGTATAAATGAAATAATAATGAGGTGGTTGCTTCCAAGCAGTTTCTAAAATAAATTTTGTAAATAGTTTGTAATCATTTATATTGTAAAATTTATTTAAAAAAAAGTCCCGTTGGGTTTCTTGCTGGTTCTTCCCACGACAGAGGGTTTTTTTCGAATCAGTGGTAAAATTAAAAATGACTTTCAATAAGAATTACTCATGTAATGTATATTGAATAAAAAATTATTCTATTCTATTTTATTCTATATGCAGGTCTAGAAAAGTCTTTCTAGAACTGCGTAGCTGCTCGCACAAAAGAAAAGTTTATAATTATTATTTACTGTGAAAACCATAATAAGTCTAAGGATAATTTGGCAGATATATACCGTCTGAATTTAAATAGATTTCATAGTGACCTTTTCACGAAATATTTTATATTATATAGGTAACGATAGCGCAAAGTTCCGCAATACTCGACTATGTTTTTGTTGTAAGATCAGATCAAATGAAGCTTTCATTAACTTTTATTGATATAGATATGTATTACGAACCGGATTACTAATAATTTAAATGAATTTATCGACAAAGTTTTTTTTGTTTCGCTAATGGCACATCAATAGAGGTGTCTGTGGAATGGAAAAACGGCAACTCGCTTGAAAAAGAAAGAAGTTGAGAGTTATAATGCTATCTTATTTTGTATCGTGTTAAACGTCATAATATGAATAAAGAGTTCAAGTACAAGATACAACAAGAGATTTCGTCCTTATTACAAGAGATTTTATTCTCTCTATGTTAGTAATAATTCTGAGGTTTCCATTGCCATGTGACATTCGCTGTCTATGAATAAAGAAAATATTACATCGATTACTGAGACCAAAACAAAAAGAAAGAAAGACGGAGCGCTGCATACATTTTATCTGATGCCGAAACCGTGCTCAACTTCTAGATATGCAATTTTTCTTCATCATATCATCATCATTTTCGTATCATCACAACGAATTATATCACGCAGAAAAACTTCGAACATAACCGTCTCCATAGCTTCACAGTCTAAGAAGAACAATAGCGTGCCGAGCAACTTAAACATAATTATATTCCATATTAATGGAACGCTTTTGCAATATCACAAAAATCACGTTTCATATAATTTCTATTGGATCAATTTGCAGTAATGTATTATAAGCGCGTAATCTTCCCATTTCAGTGCTCTGCTAATATGTTGCCAGCACGGGTAATGACTACCCCCTTTGATTAAAAGTAATAGGTCAAAGATGCGTAATATAACAGACATATAATAGAGTAGCAGACCAAATATTCGGTAAAAATTGCGTAGCCATTATGCACACATAGGTACTGTTGTACACACAGGGCCGAACTAGGGCTGGTTTCAGGTATTATTTAACGATACCTAAACAGTGGTAGAGCCACGTGGCAGATTTTGCTGTCGCACGGATGGGCCGGCTCGAACCGGGGTGGTACCACGACCTCACAGAAAACCAGCGTGAAGTAGAGGTTTACCTCTGCGTTTCGCTTGGTGAGTGCAGGTGGCCGGAGGCCCTTTTTACTGAAAATGAGGCATTCCATCTTAGTTCTCACGGGTGACAACGCATCTACATTTTGATTTGTAATAGAGGATAGCTGTAGATGT
Source organism: Parnassius glacialis (assembly GCA_033319125.1). Lineage (NCBI taxonomy): Eukaryota > Metazoa > Arthropoda > Insecta > Lepidoptera > Papilionidae > Parnassius > Parnassius glacialis. The sequence goes on along the minus strand of JAVANC010000028.1, from coordinate 31,716,475 downwards.
CTATGGGCCGCAGCAACCACTTACTATCAGGTGGACTGTGTGCTCGTTTGTCACCCTTATCCTATAAAAAAAAATATTGAAACATCGGTTGTTTCAATATCGTTAAATATACTTACTGAAATTCTACAAAAATCGATATTCTCCAGGTATAAGAAGTGTAGATTACTTATCAATAAAGTCTTAACGAATAGAACAACCCATCTATTCCCGTGGTTATTGTAAAAGGCAACTAAAGGAGTATTTTAAGAGGACGATGGACAGCAGTCAACTCTCCTCCTTTTGCCGTTTTTTTTCTTAATTGTGGAATCTAGTAGTTGATCTTGAGAGGTCGTGACTACTTAACTGGACTATCCTGTGGCTGTCTTAAGGTGAGAGCGTCAGGGTAGCCCAGGTCAGGGTAAAAATTAAATTTTCTTAGGTTTTTTTGCAATTTGCAGGTCAGGTTTAGGTTATATAAATATGATTCGCGACCGTAACGAATATGTATTTATAGAATTATAATCATTTATATTATCAATACAACCCTCTAAGTTGGTATAATCCGATTGTATGACTATTTTCATAAAACTTATTCAAAAGGATATAAACATTTAAAAATCAATTAAAAATATTTAAAAATCTATGAAAAATTTTCTGATATAGTAAATGGAAGAATGATAAGTTATTTTAAGGTATTTAATAAAAAAAAACATTTCGTAATTTTTTGTTTTAAATAAAAATGTTAATTTTTTTAATCACCGTAGAAAATTAGTATGATAAAAAAACTTCATTCCTTCTCATAAAACTATTAATTTTAATTAAAATTGAAAAAATCTCATAAAATCTAATTACTAACATCAGTGCTGCCACCTCTTACATTAATTACACATCAAAATCGATTTTTCATACTTAAAATTAATTTGTCAATGTCTTGGTATGAGGTCCCGTGTTCTTTGCAAGTGTTCGTAAAGTTGTTTTTTCGTCGTTAAATTTGCAGATAAATTTCTCAAAGTTTTTCGTTGTAACATGTCTCAGGCATGCTCGATAGGATTTAAGTTCGCGTCTGTGCAGGCCAATCCAAAGCTTGAATATCGTAATCTCTGAGAGCGGCCGACACTAGCCGCGCCGTGTAGAAAGGCGGATTATCGTACATGAGTAGAAATTACTGACCCATATGGATTGTGTTTAGGACAATAACAGGCTGTAATATCTCCTCGTGGTATTTTTGTGCAGTCATGCTGCCTTGGATCCATACGAGATGGGTTCGTCCGCCAAGACGTATTCCAACTCACACCATGATTGTCCTGCTTTGGTATGAGTGGACCTCCTGAAGGTGCCGTAGACGGCTAACTTCAAAAAAAATTTTTATCGATAATCCCAATCGATAAACGTCGTCAACTTTAAAATTGGTAACTAAATAGTGACGTTTACTGCATAACAGAGGGCGCTTATTACAATAAAAATAAATGTTCTGGAACAATCTACTAGAAATAATAATATTTAAAGATTATTCGGTAAATACATGTTATATTTACGATAATAAACCGAAATCACGTTCATTTTTTGGTCCAGATCGTGACTTACAATATCTATTAAGAAAATATTTTTTAAATATATGAAACGAATACGTCTTGACTTTTTGGCGATGTCACTAAGACTAAATGACAAAAATCGGAGATATATCCTATAGGACATAAGTTACAGACGACAATTTTGCTGCTGATGCCCCGTCTATTACTACTACTACTTAAATGTCTTTGCTTGATAAGCAATATGAATTTAGTTTTTAGAACTGAGGATCACTAGAACTTTTACTTCATCCTGAATATTTTATGGTGATTCAAAGGTGAACTGATTATAAATTAGAAAATCAAAAGAGGGCAATATGAGCTATTTACAACCATAAATACATATCTTAACTTTGGCCTCTCAGTATATTTAATGTAGGCTTACAAAAACAAAAGCAGTCTTAATAATAAAAGTAATATACACAAGTACACAATTTGTAAACAATCCACAGCGTTAGTAATTCATTCATGGGGCAAAGTATATGCTACGCTATTACAACAATATGCTATTACTACAAAACCACAGAAAAATCTCAATTACTAAGCTTATGACCTGGTAAGACATGCAGGAAGTCGATGGATGCAGGCGGCGCAGGACATTGCTTTGTGGCATTCCTTGGGGAGGCTTTTGTTCAGCAGTGGACTTGTGAAGGGTTGTAATGACGATGATGATGATTTTACTTTGTATGATTTTTTCACGTTTTTGGTTTCTTTTTTTCCCCCAATAAAAAATAAAATAAAAATAAAATAAATAAATTAATAATTTTTTATCTGCATATTATTCAACATAGCACTTTTTACACAAGAAAGTAAACTTTGAGATCAGTCCATATTGTTTTTCGCAAATTAAGTGAATAGTAAACGAACCAAGAGGTCCTTGATTTAAAATTTCTTGCAGATTTTGTAGAAAAGCTTATCATAAAGTGATAGTTAATATTTAGCCATCTGATAAAACTTTTAAATGTGCCGGTCATACATTAATGATTTATAGTAGAGTATTTGGGTCATTTTACTGAGAATAGTCTATTAAATATTTTATAATACAACTAATCATCTTCAGTATGTTTGAACGTGTGTATGAATTTTATAAGTCTATGCTATTTTTGATGAAAATTATTATTGCAGATAAAAGATCTTTCACATTTATTTTAGTCTCTACTTCAATTAAACAAAATAAAAATTTCTACATTTTAAGAAATCTCATCCATTTATGTCATTTTGTAATGATGTGCATTGCTATTAATATGAACTTCAAAACTAAGAATGATCCTCATGAAACGACGTAAAATTTAGGTAGGATAGGTTTGGCTTTTACAAAATGTACCGTTAATTGCTCTTTATAACTGATCTTTAAATGTAAAACACCGACATCAAATAATTATTGGTAGTTAATTTTTTTAATTCATTGAACATTTTTACATACATACAAATTTGCAGAGAAGGTTTAGTATTTTTAAGACATGACTTAAATATTCAAATGAATAATTTAATATGCAATAATAATGTAAAAAGATGACATATAATAGTAACAATTATAAATTTCATTTAATTGACTTAAATAATTTAATTATGAAGTTTTTGACAAGAGATATAGTAACAATATCCATTTTTTATGTATTACTGAACATTGGTTGGAAAATTATAATTGCATATTTAATTTCAGTAATCACCAGGTGGTCACTTTAATAGAGATACTAAACTACGTGGTGGCTCCTTAATATAAGCTAATAAATCCTTATCATGTAAAGAACGTAAAGACATAGTGAGCCTCTGTTGAGCGTACTGTAGAAATGGCATGCGTTGAGCTTTAGCACCTCATTGTTGTCAGTGTTTACAGACCTCCGTGTTCAAATTATGATAACTTTGAAAAATTTGTGGAAGAAGTTTTAGTTAAGCTTAAGAAACAGAATGAATATCTTGTAGTGTGTGGAGACTTTAATATCAATCTCCTGGAAACTTCTTCCATCAGTATTAAATTTTTCTCTTTGTTCAAATCCTATAATCTTGGTAATTTATTCTTAGAAGCTACACGTATTGCAGGGTGTAGTGCAACTTGTATTGATAATATTTTTACAGGTGTTGTACCAATCAACAAATCAATAATTCAAAAACTTAGTTCATATCACTGTGGATAACTGGTTTCATTACCTTACATACTTCACATGCATAAAAACAGGTAATTGAGTAAATTGAGTTTGTTTATTTTAATGCAAAACGCCTGGAGAGATTTAGAAGTAATATGGTAAAAAACCTTCCATCGCTTTCTTATAAGAACAATGCAAATTATTTGTATGGAGAATCATTTACCCTTGATGAAATGAATTTAAAAAAAAAAAAAAAATTTACTTCTAAATCATTCTCCAGAAAGAGTCGTAAGGCATTTAATGAGTGGGCGACAGTAAGAATTCATAAAAGGAGACGAAGGATATATGACCTTTACCATGAAAGATCATATAATCTTTCCGATGCTTTTAAAGAATATGTCAAAAATTATTCTAAAATGTTTAAAAGAGTTTGCTCCACAGCCAAATCGTTACATATTAGTAACAAAATTAAGACGGCTAGGAATAAAATTAAAATGAAACCTCGTAGCTCAAACTATCAATTAAAAATTAACAATGAATTGACTAAATCAAATCAAGAAGTCGCAGCGGTGTTTGAGAAACATTTATCTGATATTCCTATCTTGACAACAGAGTCATTGAATACTTCTCCAACTGTCGCCGAGTCATTACTCAAACAGAATGTTAATACCCCTTTAAAAGAATTTAGATTTCAAAAAGTATTACCGCAAGATATTGTAAAATACTTCAAAACCATTGATGTTAAGAAGACCGCAGATTTGTGGGGGATTTCCGTTACAGTTATTGCGTCCATAATAGATTTAATTACACCTCATCTTGCTATTATTTTTAATACTTGTATCGATACTGGTGTGTTTCCTGATTTAATGAAATACGGTAAAGTAATACCTTTATTTAAATCTGGTAGTATATTGGACCCCGTTAATTATAGACCTATTTCTGTACTACCAACTCAAAAAATAACTTTATTTTTTTTAAATACAATTAAATTACTTCATAAAACCAATTTGGTTTTACAAGGGGTCACTCGACGTCAAACGCCGGTGTTGAGCTTATGAAATAAATTTTTAATGCCTGGGAGAATTCACAAGATGTCTTAGGTATTTTCTGTGATCTTTAAAAGGCTTTCGATTGTATTCGTCACGAGAAATTAATCAGGAAACTACAACATTGCGGTGTAAAAATTTAGCGCTTAGACTTATTACTTCATATCTGTAGTAACAGAACTCAAAAAGTCGTGATCAATGGTAAAGGTTCCTCCGGATCGGTAGTACCAATGGGCATTGCTCAGGGCTCGATTCTTGGCCTATTCCTGTTTTTAATCTACATTAATGACTTATCTTATCTTGTAGGGGACAATGACGATATAGTACTATTTGCTGACGATACCTCTTTAATTTTCAAACTCAAACGGCAGTTAATTAATTATGACGATGTAAATAATGCTCTATCGAAATTGGTACATTGGTTTAAAGCCAACAACATGCTCTTACATGGCAATAAAACAAAGTGTATTAAATTTACAATACCTAATGTAAAACATTCGAATACCAATGTGCTGTTAAATGGGCAGGGGTTGAGTCTTGTGGATACCACTGTTTTTTTTGGTATTACTATTGATGCGAAACTTCAATGGGGCCCCCATATATCTAAATTAGCAAGCAGACTTCGTTCTGCAGCATATGCTGTAAGAAAGATCAGAAGTCTCACAGATTATTATTAGTGTATTTTTGTAACTTTCATAGCTTATGGAATATTCATTATATTTTATAATATACTTCATAGTCTTATGGAATTTTGCTATGGGGTAATGCGATTAATATTGAAGCTATATTTGTTTTGCAAAAGAGAGCCGTACGGGCGATTTATAACCTAAATTGTAAAGAGTCCCTCAGAGAAAAATTTAAAGTAATAAATATATTAACTTTGGCATCGCAATATATTTATGAAAATGTAATGTATGTACATAAAACATAAATAGCTTTAATAAGAATAAGGATGTGCATACTTTAAACACTAGAAACGAACATAAGTTTGTAATGCTAGTTACTAGAATCCACAGAATCAGTAATTGATTTATGGTGCAATGTATACGCTTTTAAAACAAAATCCCAGAACATGTTCAAAGTTTGTCAATAAACAAGTTTAAAAGTTTTATTAAAGAAAAACTAAAAAAAGGGTTATTATAATATCAAGGAATACATGAATGAAAATAACCCCTGGGAATAAGGTAATCTTCACCATGCTGATTCTATGAAAAGTCATTTAAAAGTTGTATAAACGAAATTATTGTTAAGTGAAGTACGTTTGAAAAAAAAAGTCCCGCTGGGTTTCTTGCTGGTTCTTCCCAGGACAGAGGTATTTTCAGAACCAGTGGTAAATAAGAAATAACTTTCAATAAGTATTATGTAATAATCATTATTGAATAAAAATATTTTATTCTATTCTATTTTGTTCTATTCTATTGTATAAGTAAAATAGGTAAATGGTGAAAAAAATTATTTAAAAAAATCTCTATATATATATCGGCGCAAGAACAATAGCTCATCAATTATAATGATTAATTACTCTGTTTAATAATTTTATTGTGTTAAAAATAGTTCATAAGCCGTTTAATACTCACTCTTTGATTATTACAATGTAAAAATCTTGTGATTCACATAATTCAATACTTGACCTAAAATTCATGTACACGTGCTTGCTACGCTATAAAAACGACCGCACAGAGCGTTGTAAGTCATTCTGGCTCGAGCAGTCGAACAGTACAGACCTCTCTAAATACATTGTTACGCTGTGAGTCGAATAAACGAGGCTTTCAGTATAGTTGTGGTATTTTCTTTGGAAGATTGAAGATAAGTGATCACCATGAAGATAACATTAGTGACGTCAGCACAGCTGACGTCACATTTTTTAAAAACAACAAGGAGCTCGGTCCCCCGTCATCAGAAGTGGGATATCAAGGGATCCCTATGCAAGCCACTTCCTCATCAGCTTGTTTACCACCTGAGCAACAGGAACAAGCCAACAACCAGCATGAAGAGCCTGTGTTGGTTACCAATACGCCAATGGAAGCCATACTACAATCAAAACCAAATACCTACCCAGATCAAGGAATGCGGATGAATGGAATACCACCACAATTCCTTATGCAAATGATGGAGATGATGCAAAAAATGTCAGAACGTTTGTGCGCTCCACCCACTGATTCAAAAATAAGGATCAAAGACATCTACTTGCCATCATTTGACCCGGATACCCACGTCGGGGTACGAGAGTGGTGTCAGCATATAGACCAAGACATTGAAGCATATAAGTTGAGTGACTTCGACGTTCGCATGAAAGTCTGCAGCCTGTTAAAGGGACGTGCGAAAATGTACATGGGAACAGCTGCGGAAGAACATCATCACCACATTTGAACCTGAGAACAGATACTCCCGAGAAATCGTTATGTTCAGGGAACATGTTTACGATTCGTCAAAAGATATTGCAGAGTTCTTATCACGGTCATGGATCCTATGGAGAAGGGTCACCAAGGATAAGTTGGGAGATGAGCACGCTGTGGAGGCAGTGATTGGATGTGTTAAAGACGAGCGTTTGCGCATCGAATTACTGAACGCCAGAGCTACCACTGTGCCGGAATTCATTTCAGTGGCTACATCTATACGGAAGAAGCGTTCTCATGTAAACGCAAGTTCTACAATACCTAACAAACGTCCACAATTTGCGGACAATCAAAAATCAACATCAAGCTGCCGTATATGTAAGAAGACAAACCACTCAACCAACGATTGCAGATTTAAACCTACGGAGGCTAAACCCGTAGCTGGCAACAAGGATGATAAAACACAAACCATATCTGCTTGTACTTATTGCAAGAAAGGCCAGGCCATACATATTGTTACGGCCAGCAGCTGCTTATCCCAGGAGTAGTTTGTAGTGTTATGCAACTTACATTTCATTGTACACTAATTCTCCATTCTGCTTTGATATTCTGCATTCATGTTTTGCATCACTTTATACTATTTTTTTCATTCTGTTTTTGATTCTCTGCATTTATATTTGGCATCACCTTTATTTATATAGGATCCTGTAACGTTTTTACACAATAAAATATCATTTTACTGCGTATTTTCACACTATTTAGTACTTTTAAACTAGCTGTCAACGAAGTCTTACCTTTTTTTTTGGTCTTTTATTGAATTCTCTGTAACTCTACAATTTCAGGCTTAGTGTACGTTGTCGTGCATTAGTTTTTCCTATGTGATTTTTATCTCGTTTCTTACTTAAATGTAATAGTTTCTTAATAACAGTCCTAAAACTAAAAATTCCTCAATTTGACAACCATTGTTTTTGTGGTTGTTATGGTAACTTTTATTTAAATTCGTCTTTGGTATGATGTTCTTTCTACATAAATACTTTTTGGCTGTAGGTCATTTACAATAAATTTCGTTTTAATTTAAATAATTTCTCGTTCTCTCTAAAAAGGTATAAAAGCCAAACAATTGGAGAATACAGGACAGTCTCGCTTCAGTTCTCAATCGAGAAACATCTACTAAAGGCCTTATCCCGGGGCCGCTTTGCCCCGGGATCCTGCAAGCCTATATCTACACGTGAAGTCGTCGGCAGTCTGCTCCAAGCGCGGGGCCACACTACCTTCGGGCGCGCTACGACTGCTTGCTCCAGGCGCCGAGTGCACCTACTGCCCGCGCAGTGGCGTAGCGTGCCTTCGATGGGCCCTGTATCAAAATTTGTTGGGGGCCCCCCAATGAAGAGTAAAGATTTCATAAAAGGAACAAAAACGCTTGCATTGAATTAAAATTATTATATATTGATTTTAAGTTATTCATCATCATCATTACAGCCCTCCATAAGTCCACTGCTGAACATAGGCCTTCCCCAAAGAATGCCACAAAGCACGGGCCTGAGCTACCTGCATCCATCGATTTCCTGCATATCTTACGAGGTCGTCACTCCATCTAGTGAGGGGACGCCCTACACTTCGTCCGCCGGTACGAGGCCGCCACTCGAGAAACTTTTTTTCCCATCGGTTGCCGATTCTTCGAGCTATATGTCCGACCCATTGCCACTTCAGCTTACTAATCCGTTGGGCTATGTCGGTGACTCTGGTTCTACTGCGGATATCCTCATTTCTAAGTTTATCACGCAGAGAAACTCCGAGCATAGCCCTCTCCATAGCTCGCTGAGTGACCTTAAACTTCCTCATCCGGCCAGCAGTGAAGGACCACGTCTCAGTACCATATGTCATCACTGGCAACACGCACTGGTTGTACGGTCTCGTTTTCAAGTTTCAAGTTAGGTATACCTAACTAGAAAATGTGCCGTAATTTCCCGAATGCTGCCCAGCCGAATCGAATCTCTCGATTGACCTCTCGGTCGAAGTTGGACTTACCTAATCGGACTATTTGTCCCAGGTAAACATAATCGTCAACAACTTCGAGCTTAGTGCTCCCAACAACTACCGGCATAGGTGTGACATGGACATTAAACATGATCTTTGTTTTGTCCATGTTCATCTTAAGACCTATCCGTTGGAAAACACTATTGAGGTAATTAAGCATAGTGCTTAGGTCCTCCAGCGATTCTGCCATAAGGACTATATCGTCAACAAATTGAAGGTGAGTGATGTACTCGCCATTGATGTTAATAACGTATCCTTTCCAGTCCAGAAGCTTGAAAACGTCTTCCAATGAAGAGTTTCGGGGACATCACGTCACCCTGTCTTACACCTCTCTGCGATTGGATAGGTTTCGTACTCTGGTTCTGTACTCGGATAGCCATCGTAGTCCTACTGTACAAGCACTTCAGCACTTCGATATACTGACAGTCAACTTGGCATCGCTGAAGGGACTGCAGCACCGCCCAAATTTCGACGGAATCAAAGACTTTCTCATAGTCCACATACGCCAGACATAGTGGCAAATTGTACTCCTCGGACTTCTGTACAATTTGCCGAAGGGTATGTATGTGGTCTATGGTGCTAAAGCCTTTTCGGAAACCGGCTTGTTCGGGAATAATGACTCTCGAAAACAGCACGTAGACGCGGCTCAGAAGGGAACTCGGTCTGTAGTTCTTCAAGAGAGCGTTGTCACCTTTCTTGAAAAACAAGACCACCGCATTTCTGTTCGACACCTACGGAGTAGTGCCACCATGAAGGACGGAATTAAAGAGCTTCTAAAGGACTTCAAGTACCGGTTTTCCACCCGTTTTCAGAAGCTCCGCTGTAATTTCATCCTCGTCTGGGGCCTTGCCGTTTTTCAGATGCTGAAGAGACATTCCAATATCGCTCAGACTGACGTCGGGTATATCATCGGAATAGTGTCGGATAAGACTCGCTCTTGGATCGTTACTCACACTTATGCGTGGCTCCAAGATGATGTGTACAGCTGCCGATAGAACCTCTCAAACTCACTCAAAACCTCAGGTGTCCCGGAAACGACGCTGCCACACTCGGTCTTCAGCTTCGACAGTTGGCTCATTCAGGCAGACAGATCTCTTGCAAATACTTTGGAGCCCTGGTTCCGCTCGATCGTTTCTTTAATACGAGCAGTATTAAAATTGCGTAAGTCCTGCCGCATGCATTTGGAGATCTGTCTGTTCAGTTGCCTGTATGCTGTCAAATCTTTTGAAAATTTCCGATTCATTTCCCGTCTAACAGTAATGAGATTAAGAGTGTGATCGGAAAGTTTTTATGTTCTTCTGTGGCGGGTCTTGCAAAACTTAGCTCCGACCGCATGAATAGTTTTCACGAGCTTGTCATTCATATCGTCCATTGCATTGCGATCTTCTAGGCACTGAAAACGGTTTCGTAGCTCGAGCTGAAAGGTTTCGGAATTTTGGATTAGAGCACGAGGGGGACGGAGCGTTGACTTCATTAGACGTGACCTCTCCAACTTAACGTTTAGGTTTAGTGTGCCTCTAACCATTCCGTGATCGCTGCCGGTTTTCACCCTCGCGATCACTGAGACATCACTGAACAGTTGTCGTCTGGTCGTCATAATGAAGTCAATCTCATTTTTTGTCGAACCGGCGGGGCTCGACCAGGTCCACTTCCTGTGGGGGGAGCTTCTGGAAGAAAGAGTTCATCATAAAGAGTCCCTCTTTCTCCATGAAGTCGGCCAGCTGCTGGCCCCTTGGGTTCCGTTGCCCTATTCCGAATTTCCCTACTTTCTGCTCACCGTTCTCTCTTGTGCCTAGTTTTGCATTGAAGTCTCCCATTAATACCGTATTTTTTTATATGATAAGGGTGACAAACGAGCACATAGTCCACTTGATGGTAAGTGGTTGCTGCGGCCCATAGACATCTACATCTATCCTCGTTTGCGAATCAAAATGCAGATGCGTTGTCACCCGTGAGGACTAAGATGGAATGCCTCATTTCCAGTAAAAAGGGCCTCCGGCCACCTGCACTCACCAAGCGAAACGCAGAGGTAAAAAAAATATAGTATAGTGGGTTTTGGAGGAATGCATGGCTCTAGAGATATCCTCATACATTTCTTCCACCTCCTCATCGGCGTGTGCCGAGGTTGGTGCGTAAACCTGTATGACCTTCAGCGAATACCGTTTGGTGAATCTGAGTATAAGGTATGCAACCCTCGTCGACACACTCCCAATCTTTACAACGTTGTTAACGAGAGACTTGTGGACGATAAATCCGACACCTCCTTGGGACACATGGTCGCCCTCCTGGTGATAGAACAAATTACCGGATTTGAGGATTACCGTGTCCTCCCCTATCTTCAGACTTCAGATGATCCTATGACATTTCAGCGCAACTTGTCTATACCTTCTTCCAGCGCCAGGATCTTCCCGTCAGTCCTCAGGGTGCGTGCGTAATAAGTTGCCAGGTCGAGTCGTCGTAGGTTTCAACAGAACCTCCACCGGAGATTCTTAGCACCCCCTGCCCCGCCGTTACCATGTTTGCCACCTTAGCCAAGTATAGCGGGGCTGCCGGGGACTGGGGGCCGTCTCTTTGTTACTTTCATGGGGGGTATATTGCCATAGTTGCCACGCTTGGCGAACGGGTTTGCAACCGCAGTTTTTTTATTGTTGTTTTGCTGTTATCAGAAAGATGCTGCTGCCCATCCTCTACCTCAGTTTCCCTCTGTCGCCTTTTACGATACCTACGGGAAGATATGGGGTAGTGAGTATTCTTACCCGCCACTACACGGGTTTTTGAGTTATTACTTACAATTAATACTCCTAGGAACTAAGCTAGCCAAGCAATTCAAATCAAATATACACTTTTCGTACCTTTTGTTCGGCGAACATAGCTGAAGATGATTCGGCTGCATGCATAACTGAAGACGATTTCAGTTTTACTAAATGCTTTACTTCTATAGACAATAGTTAGCCTTTCTTGTCCCATAGAAGTCCTTGGAATTTTTGCTCACACACGTTCGGGGCCCCTGTAGCCCGGGGGCCCCGTATCATTGATACGGCTGATACGGCGGTAGCTACGCCCCTGTGCCCGCGCTACCTTCGGGCACGCTACGACTGCTTGCTCCAGGCGCCGAGTGCGCCTACTGCCCGCGCTACCTCTGGGCGCGGCGACTACTTCTCCAAGTACTGAGCGCACCTACCCCAGGCGCTACGTGCGCCGGCTCCGGACGCCGCGTGTGCCCAGTCCAGGCGCTGCGTGCCGTCGCCGCTGAGAAACCTCAAGCACTGCGTGTGCCGATTTCTACAAAAGCAGCGAGGCTCCAGGCTCCACTATCATACTAATTCTCCTATTCTCCTATTCCTTTTTTTTAATATAATTGTAATCTCACTTCATCCATCATCTTCATATTTCATTTTTTTTATAAGATTGTAAATACCTTTTAAAAAATTATAATATATTATTTTCTTGGTCTACTTTTGTTGTTTTGCTGTTCTTAGGTTAGGTTCTTTCTCTTTTAATTGTCGCTTCACGACTGTTTGGCGCCCAACGTAAAAGTCCTCTTTCTCTCTTAATTCTTCACCTTTAGTGCGCCTTGTCTATTCTCTTTTGATTTAATTGCTTTCCCTTTCGTTCTTAACTCATTATTCATCATTCATTTACACAACCTTTTCATACCTTCAAAATTCTAAAACAAAACTTCTTCTAGTTTTTCAACTTATCTGGATTATATTTAGACCTACATATAACACTTCACTTACATTCATCACTCTAAGTTACATTCATCACTCTAATATTTTTTATTCTAGATAACTTAGAGGTACGATTTTTAATAATATTTTTATTTCTTAAACTTAACTTTACACGTAATTATAACAATGAAAAGGGTTATTAAGTACGAATTCCTAAACAAGGCCGAACTTGAATACGAAGTGAAGATTAGATGTGAGGAACCAGCTAATACTGTTTTGCTTCTAAAAAAACAAGTTTTACGTTTAGTTGCGAATTCTCACCCTGAAGATATTCTGACTTCTCCAATTCCGATCGAGGATGACTTGTCTCAAATTGATTCTACATTGACCTATCTGGACTGTAAAATTAAAAAATTTTTACAAGGTGAAACCAAATATTTACGACTAATAGAAACTTTTATTAACCATGTTTTTTTACAGATTAGAGCGAATAGATACTGACTTATATCCAGACTTTAAAGCTAATTTCGATACTTTGAAGATGAAATTTGACGCTATTGCTAAACAATTCGAATCCTTGACTCCACCTTCAACTGAAAATGACTCTCCATCACTTGACCCTCCTGTTGACCCGACTGTCATGGAACCTCCTCTTGTTTCTCAAACTTCTGTTATGATCCATACCCCGTATCCTTCACCACCACCTCAATCTTTTTCTCCAATTAACGTCTTCAAAGATCTGAAAAGACACACCTTCAATGGTAAAAGCTGTCCAAGATCCTTTCTTCAAAAACTTGAAGAATACTGCTTATCTCGTGGCTTGTCCAAAGACTTGTTGATTTCTCAAGCGTTCGAAATTTTCACCGACAATGCTCTTCATTGGTTCAGATTTAAATATAATCAGAATCCAAACTTAACTTGGAACGAGCTTTCCTCTTTATTAATTAAAGACTTTGGTGGTTTTGACTATGATCATAAACTTCTAGAAGCGATTAGGAATCGAACTCAAGGCCGTGATGAACCTATCGTCATCTATATTTCCATTATGTCTGGAATGTTCTCTCGTCTTTCGAAGAAACTTTCTGAAACAGAACAATTGGAGATTATTTTGAGGAATATTCGCCCATGCTATTCAGTCTTCGTAGCTCTAAAGGACATTGACTCTATCGACTCTCTTCTGGCTACTTGCCAAAATTATGAAAAGTTCCTAGATAGAGACAAACAATTTAAAGAACCAAATGTACAACAAAATCCTCTTATTTCTGAATTCAACTACAAGCATTCCACTTCAAGTTCAGTTGACTCTCCAAATTCTTCCAATAACTCACGACCTTCTCCTCCATTAATGAACAAATTCACTTCATCATACAAACACCCTTCTAAACAAATTAATAGTCTCTCTCAAACTAATGCCCCTCAAGAAAGCTCCTTTTGTGTTCGCTGTCGCAAACAAGGTCATACTTTGAACACTTGTACTCAACCACGATTCGTGATTTGTTTCAAATGTGGTCTTAAAGGTTTTAAAACTGCAGATTGCCCTACTTGTTCTCCCAAACCACATACTAGTTCACAAAACTAACTGCTGACTTGAAAAGTAACTTAAACTTTGATAAAGACGATTGGACTAGTTGGATTAAAACAATTCAAAACTTCTTTTCTTGTTACAAAATCTCTTCTACACTCTACTCCAAAGAACAAGATCTTAATCGTCCATTCGTTAATGTCAAAATTTACGACTTAACTTTATCTGGTTTACTAGATTCTGGCAGCTCAGTAACTATTCTGGGTAATAATTCTCATTTGGAAATTCTTAAACTGGGCTGTAAACTTTTCAAGTCAGATCTTATTACTGTCTCTACTGCTAATAATCAAAAAGTTAATTCCTTGGGTTATTTTGACTTACCTGTTCATTTTAATAATCAAACTCATTTAATTAAAGCTTATGTTTTCCCTGAAATATTTCCTTCACTAATACTAGGTATTGACTTTTGGAGAAAATTTAATCGTTTACCTAGTGTTTTATCTTCTCTTAACTTTACAGAATCTAAATGCTCTGCTATCGAAACTAAAGATATTAAAGTTTTACCTTATGAGCATTTAACTCCTAACCAAAAGAACATCGCTAACGACATCATCCAACGCTTCAAGACAATTTCTTTTGAGGAAAAAGGTATCCTGGGAAGCACACATTTAATCACCCACAAGATTGATACTGGTGATTCTCTTCCAATCAAACAAAGATGTTATAGACTGTCTCCTGAAAAACAAAAGGCGTTAATTAATGAAGTTGACAAGATGCTGGGATGGAAGGTCATTGAACAATGCGAAAGTCCTTGGTTATCTCCAGTTCTCATCACTCCGAAGAAGAATGGTGAATGGCGTTTCTGTGTTGACAGCAGGAAGCTTAACTCAATAACACGTCGTGATGCTTATAAGTTGCCACTAATAAGCGAAATTTTGGACAACCTGAAGAATGCCAAATACTTATCAAGCATTGACATTGCGAAAGCATTTTGGGAAATTCCCTTGAATCCTGCGGATAAAGATAAAACTGCATTTTATGTGCCTGGAAGAGGTATGTTTAGATTCAAAGTAATGCCTTTTGGCCTCACCAACTCACCTGCAACTCTACAAAGATTAATGGATATGCTGTTTACTCCTGAATTTGAGAACAAGGTATTTTGCTATCTGGATGACATTGTTATTATTAGTGAGACTTTTGATGAACACATATCGCTTCTTATGAAAGTTCATGAAAAACTTTCATATGCTAATCTAACTATTAACTTTGAGAAGAGTCAATTCTTCAAGAAAGAACTGAAATACCTTGGTTTTCTAGTGGACGAGTATGGTCTACGTGCGGATCCAGATAAAATAAAAGCTATTTTAGAATATCCTGTACCTACTTGCAGAAAAGAAGTACGAAAATTCATAGGCACCTGCAGCTGGTTCAGAAGATTCATTCCAAACTTTAGCACTATTGCCTCTCCACTCAACCAACTAACCTGTTCCGGGAAGAACGCTCCTAAACTTTTATGGAATTCACAAGCTGCAGCTGCTTTCCAGAAACTTAAAGAAGCTTTGGTAACTGCTCCTGTCCTTGCTTGCCCTAACTTCGAACTACCCTTCTCTGTACATTGTGATGCATCAAATTATGGCATAGGAGCAATGCTTACTCAACACCAAGATGATAAAGAAGTCGTGATTGCTTACATGAGTAAAGCACTAAATAAAAATCAACAGAACTACCCAACTACTGAAAGAGAAACATTGGCTGTAATAACTGCATTAGAACATTGGCGATGTTACCTAGACAATGGTAAAGAATTTACAATATATACTGATCATGCTGCACTTAAATGGTTTCAGAATTTATCAAACCCATCAGGAAGACTTGCTCGCTGGACTTTACGCTTATCATGCTTTAACTTTGTCATAAAACATAAAAAAGGAAAGGATAACGTTGTTCCAGATTTATTATCAAGACATAAAAATCAAGAACGTCCTGATACACGAGAAACTTCACCTCAAGGCGTACATCCCATTACGATTGAAGAACCACCTGATCGTAGACTTGAACACTACAACAAAATTTTTCTCGGATGTTCCAACAATCCAGACGCATATCTCAACTACACTATCAGGGATTACAAACTTTACCGCTGTATCCATTCTCCCGATCGTCTAAACGATGACTTTATTTGGAAAGAAGTTCCACTACCTCAAGATAGACAGGCACTTATTGAAGCTAACCATGGTTCCCCTTCAGAAATCCATCTTGGTATCTTCAAAACATTCAAGAAAATATCATTAAAATACTATTGGCCTGGTATGTTTAAGGACATTGCCGAATTAATCTCGACTTGTGAAACCTGCTTAACCTACAAACACCCTAATCATTCTCCCTATGGTCTTATGGGTAAACCCAAACTTTGCTCCAGACCTTTTCAAACTATATCCTTAGATCTTATGGGTCCATTGCCTATGACTCGAAGACGAAATCAGTATATTCTAGTAATTAACTGCAATTTTACTAAATATACTATGATTTTTCCCCTTAAACGTGCTACTTCAGCTAATATTATTAATGTTTTGGAAAATTCAGTTTTTCTAGTTCATGGCATTCCTCAAACTATTATAATGGACAACGCTGTTCAATTTCAGTCGCGAGAATTCCACTCATTTTTAAATTCTTATAATGTTCCTTGTATTTTTCACACAGCATTATATTGTCCTCAGGTTAATCCTACGGAGAAGTTTAATAGTACAATTATTACAGCTCTAGCATCTCTAGTAGGAGACGATCATAGATCCTGGGACAACCATCTTGCTAAGATTCAGTACGCAATGAACAGCGCTACAAATGTAGCTACTGGTTTTACTCCAAATTTTTTAGTCTTTGGTAGGGAAACAATACCTTGTGGTTCCTTCTATACTCCAACTCAGAACCTCGAGGAATTGGTATTTATGCCTCGTGATATTTACGCGTCTAATGCTGGTCTCCTCTCATCTATATTTCACAAAGTTCAAACTAAACTTCACATAGCTCACGCTAAAAATAGCGCTCGCTATGATCTTCGTCGGTCTTTTAAAGAATTTAATGTAGGAGACACTGTTTGGCGTAAAAACCATGTTTTAAGCGATGCCGGCGCATACTTTAATGCTAAACTTGCCCCTAAGTTCATCAAGTGCAAAGTGATAGCTAAACTGTCACCACTAGTCTATGTGCTTGAAGACCCTAATGGAGTTAGAGGCAAGTGGCACATCAAAGATGTAAAATCATAAATTTTCTTAACTTTTATTTACTATTAATTTGTATATATGTATAAATATCACCATCATTTTCACCTTATTATTTTTATTTCTTTTAATTTGTTTGTTTGTTTGATGATCCAGTGTTCTTCAACACATCTTGCTTTAAGACCTCGAAGGTTGGTTGGATTAATCTTCACTTTTTATGTTTGTTTCAGACACATCTCGTTGGTGATGTTGCATAAGTCATAGCGACTAATGCTTGCTTAAGATTAAGTTCTTTATCTTTATCTTCACTTGGGAGCAGCTGACTATTCCCTTAATGTTCTTTATCTTTATCTTCACTTAGGAGCGGATGACAACTCCTTAAATAAGCCTGAATGTCCAATCGAAAACACACTTTTAGAGTGGTTTCTCTTCGACTAATTTATTTTTTTTTCCACGCAGGAGCGGATGACTACTCCTTAAATAAGCCTTAATGTCGTTTTGAAAACACACTTTTAGAGTGGTAGTCATTGAATGTGAACTCCACCCTTACCTGAATGCAGATGATGAATGTAAGAGATAGTATATCTGATTTTGCCTGTTGATGTCTGTTTCTGCAAAGCTGTGTTTTTATGGTTTATTTTAGAATGTACATGTCAAAATTTTTGCTGAGTCAAAAATTTTCCAGGGTCGGGGGGAAAATGTAGTGTTATGTAACTTACATTTCATTGTACACTAATTCTCCATTCTGCTTTGATATTCTGCATTCATGTTTTGCATCACTTTATACTATTTTTTTCATTCTGTTTTTGGTTCTCTGCATTTATATTTTGCATCACCTTTATTTATATAGGATCCTGTAACGTTTTTACACAATAACATATCATTTTACTGCGTATTTTCACACTATTTAGTACTTTTAAACTAGCTGTCAACGAAGTCTTACCTTTTTTTTTGGTCTTTTATTGAATTCTCTGTAACTCTACAATTTCAGGCTTAGTGTACGTTGTCGTGCATTAGTTTTTCCTATGTGATTTTTATCTCGTTTCTTACTTAAATGTAATAGTTTCTTAATAACAGTCCTAAAACTAAAAATTCCTCAATTTGACAACCATTGTTTTTGTGGTTGTTATGGTAACTTTTATTTAAATTCGTCTCTGGTATGATGTTCTTTCTACATAAATACTTTTTGGCTGTAGGTCATTTACAATAAATTTCGTTTTAATTTAAATAATTTCTCGTTCTCTCTAAAAAGGTATAAAAGCCAAACAACTGGAGAATACAGGACAGTCTCGCTTCAGTTCTCAATCGAGAAACATCTACTAAAGGCCTTATCCCGGGGCTGCTTTGCCCCGGGATCCTGCAAGCCTCCATCTACACGTGAAGTCGTCGGCAGTCTGCTTCAAGCGCGGGGCCACACTACCTTCGGGCGCGCTACGACTGCTTGCTCCAGGCGCCGAGTGCACCTACTGCCCGCGCTACTTTCGGGCACGCTACGACTGCTTGCTCCAGGCGCCGAGTGCGCCTACTGCCCGCGCTACCTCTGGGCGCGGCGACTACTTCTCCAAGTACTGAGCGCACCTACCCCAGGCGCTACGTGCGCCGGCTCCGGACGCCGCGTGTGCCCAGTCCAGGCGCTGCGTGCCGTCGCCGCTGAGAAACCTCAAGCTCTGCGTGTGCCGATTTCTACAAAGGCAGCGAGGCTCCAGGCTCCACTATCATACTAATTCTCCTATTCTCCTATTCCTTTTTTTTAATATAATTGTAATCTCACTTCATCCATCATCTTCATATTTCATTTTTTTATAAGATTGTAAATATCTTTTAAAAAATTATAATATATTATTTTCTTGGTCTACTTTTGTTGTTTTGCTGTTCTTAGGTTAGGTTCTTTCTCTTTTAATTGTCGCTTCACGACAAGTTATGACAGTTCTTTAACTCTGTCGTACGATTAACTACCTTACTAGAAGCCACTAACTCTCGCTTGTCATAAATCTTAACACGCGCGACCGGATCAAAGGTCACTACAGTTCCGCGTGGCAACAGTTATTTCTAGAACATCAAATGCCGCACTAGTAACTAATACAGTCGAATCCACTTATACGGACTCAGCGTTAAACCTAAAAGTCCCGGGTGACGCTCTCAGCAAAGAATACGCGCTACAATTCCCAGTCAGTATATTTACTATACGCGCCTATCATTACGAGCTCCCAACAAAATAGACCGCGTGCTATTTCTCGCAGCGATGAATTTGGACTCTCCATTTTTCTAGCGCGCTTTCGACACCCACCGTTCAAACACGCTCGGACGAACTTCATCCCGTATCGCCGAGCCGAGTGCCATCTAACGTCGATGCTTGACATTAGTGCTTTTGCGCGAACACATATGAAACTTGCTTGAAAAGGGGACGATCGTTAACTTCAAACGTTAACTACGTAGCAAGCAATAAGCTGGCTCCTATCTCCATCAAAATAGGATAAAAGATATTGCAAGCTGTGTTCGATAGTGGAGCAGAATGCTCAATTATGCGAGAATCGATTGCTATAGCTTTACCTGGTCAAAGGAGCCCAGCAGTCAACTATTTAAAAGGGGTTGAACAATTTCCAGCACTATATTTAACTAAGCTTACGACCGTATGCGTTATAGACAACATCAGTATTGAGCTAGAGTTTTATGTATTACCTGACTATGAAATGTCAACAGATATGCTAGGGGGTATGAACCTGATTCATGATACCAACCTAAATATGATAATTACACCGAACGGGACAAAGTTAGTTCGTAACCCACTTGTCAATCAGGTTAGTACGAATTCCCCTATCTTCAATAATTTGGACTGTGATTTGACCAGCGAAGATGAAATCGCGCAACTACGTGGACTCCTGAATAAATACGAGTATTTATTTATTCGTGGATATCCTAAAAATTGGGTTAACACCGGTGCGTTAGAGATCAGACTGAAAAACCCGGATAAATTTGTAGAAAGAAGACCATATCGTCTTAGTCCAGTGGAAAGAGAGAAGGTTCGTAACATAATTCAAGAGTTAATGGAACATAACATCATACGTGAAAGCAAGTCACCCTACTCAAGCCCTGTTATCTTAGTCAAGAAGAAGAATGGTGATGATAGACTCTGCGTTGACTTTCGAGAACTCAACTCGAACACTCTGCGCGATCATTACCCACTTCCGTTGATTTCAGACCAGATCGACCAGCTGGCAAATGGTCATTTTTACATAAGCCTTGATATGGCAGCTGGTTTTCACCAGATCCCTATTGCTGAGACTTCTATAGAGAAGACCGCCTTTGTCACTCCAGATGGGCTATATGAATATCTAACCATGCCGTTCGGTTTGAGTAATGCTTGTTCTGTCTACCAACGATGCATCAACAGAGCTCTGACGTCATTGCTGGGAACAGCTGCACAGGTTTATGTGGATGACGTGCTGAGTAAATGCGCAGATTTCCCAGAAGGAATATCACACCTAGAGCGGATTCTCATAGCACTACAAGATGCTGGATTTTCTATCAACGTCGAGAAGTGCAGTTTCTTCAAACGATCTATTGAATACTTCGGAAATGTAGTTTCTGGTGGACAAGTACGACCAAGCCCACGTAAAGTGGAGGCTATAGTGAAAGCTCCGGTACCTAAGACTGTCAAGCAGGTGAGACAGTTCAATGGACTGGCAGGATAGTTCAGGAAATATATTCCTGACTTCTCACGTATAATGCTACCGTTGTACGAACTGACAAAACAAGGTGCAAAATAGACATGGACAGACAACCACGAGAAAGCATGTAACATAATCGTCGAATGCTTAACGTCCGCACCAGTACTGATATTATTCCAGGAAGAAGCACCTATACAACTATATACGGATGCTAGCAGTCTTGGATATGGTGCAGTATTGGTGCAGGTGATTGAGGGGCGCCAACATGCGGTTGCCTATATGAGTATGAGTACCACTGAAGCAGAAAGCCGCTACCACTCATATGAGTTGGAAACGTTAGCAGTGGTAGGTGCTATAAAACACTTTCGCCAGTACTTATATGGGCGAAAATTCACGATGATAACAGACTGTAATGCATTAAAAGAATCCAAGCACAAGAAGGACCTTCTACCGAGGATTCATCGTTGGTGGGCATTCTTGCAAAACTACGACTTTGAGGTAGAGAGAGAGCAAAGGTGAACGTCTCCAACATGCCGACTTTTTCAGCAGGAACCCAACTGAGTTTGCAGTCAATATTATGACAAGAGACTTGAACTGGCTCAAAATTGAACAACGACGGGATGATGAACTGCGACCTATAATCGATAACCTTAGTAAGGATAACCCAGTAGAGAACTATGTCTTGGAGGATAACGTCTTGAAGAAACAAGTAAACGATCCTGTTTTTGGTCAACAACTTAGCACAGTTGTCCCCAAGGCCTTCCAATGGAGTATTATCAACTCTTTTCACACCGCACTGAAACATCCTGGCTGGGAAAAAACATTACAAAAGATCAGAGAAACTTATTGGTTCAACAAAGTGAGTTTTACTGTCCGAAGATTTGTAGACAATTGTGTAATATGCCGAACATCCAAAGGAAGATCTGGTACTATACAAGCCCAATTACACCCTATACAAAAACCAGTGACTGCTTTCCAAGTTATTCATATGGATATAACTGGAAAGCTAGGCACTCCAGAAGATCAGAAGTACGTCATAGTTACCATTGACGCTTTCTCGAAGTACGTTCTGTTCTTCTTCTCCAGTAACAAGAACCCACACAGTACATTAGCTGCTCTGAAACGCACAGTACATCTATTCGGTACACCAATTCAAGTAATAGTCGATGAAAGAAGGGAGTTCCTAGGCGAGTTCAAAGACTATTGCGACCACACTGGAATAAATATTCACGCATAGCTCCAGGAGTTAGCCGAGCGAATGGTCAAGTAGAAAGGGTTATTGCAACTCTTAAAAATGCATTGGTGATGATTAAAAACTACGAAGCAGAGCAGTGGCACACTACGCTTGAGGAACTGCAATTAGCAATGAACTGTACAACTCATCGTGTCACTGGCGTGGCTCCATTGACACTTATTACACAACGAAAGCATTGTGTACCACCCGAGCTTCTCAGCTTGGTGGATATCGACAACGAGACTGTAGATGTCGAAGCACTTACTCAACAGGTACAACAGAAAATGTCTCGTTCAAGCGAACAAGACAGACAAAGATTCAATCAACATAAAGCCAAAATCCATCACTTCCAACGAGGAGACTACGTGTTGATTAAGAATAACCCTCGGAATCAAACATCCCTAGACCTTAAATTCAGTGAACCTTATGAAGTTTGCAGGATACTGGAAAATGACCGTTATTTGGTGAAGAAAGTAATTGGAAGAGGACGACGTCGCAAGGTTGCTCATGATCAGCTGCGCCGTGCCCCGCAACCTGGTGAACAGTTGACCGTATCGGCGGGAAATATATCACCTGGTCATCAGGACTCGGCTTCAATATCCATTGAGCCCGTCCCTCCGACTTCACAAGACCCATCAAACTACGACTTACAGGGTGAAAGCAGTTCATCAAAATAAAGTGTAAGTAACTTGATTCAATATTAAGCTTTAACTAACTCTACGAGACATTCTAACATAAGTATCTACGAGAACCTCCGAGAACCCCCGAGAATCTACGAGAATCTACGAGAACCTCCGAGAATCTACTAGAACCTCCGAGAACCTTCGAGAACTCTACGAGAACCTACTAACCTCAATAACATTAATATTACAAACCATACAAGGAATTATGTGTTGGTGTAACAACTAACATAAAGCAACACAAGTTGTATGTATTGTATTGTATTATCGTCACGCACAATCCCTGACGGGGTAGCCAGAGAGGACAGATCGCCAAGTGTCACGATCCTTACATACCTCTTTCGCTTCTTTCAGATTCATTATCTTCTTCATACATGCACGTCTAGGTATCCGAGTACTCTTGACCCTCCCCTCTTCGAGCAGTTTGCTCACATGGTCTTCGAAAGTTAGTCTCGGTCTACCTCGATACCTTTTAATATTAACTTTCGCGCTATATATTTTCTTCACCATTCGGTCTTCACTCATTCTCTCAACGTGCCCAAACCATCGAAGCACGCCCTTATCAATTTTTGTGATAAGGTCATCGTTCAAACCTGCCATATTGCGAATCTCTTCGTTTCGCTTTCGGTCGGCCATGGTGACGCCGCACATTTTTCGAAGAGATCGCATCTCCACTGCATTCAACTTGCTTTTATGCTTCTTCTGGCATACCCAGGTTTCGCTGCCATATAACAAAGTCGGTACCAACACTGCGTTATGTATTGCAAGGCGTGCACTCTTCACTACGCCTTGCCTTTTGACTAACGCAGTCAGGGCACCATTGACTTTGTTCCCGGCAGCGACACGCCTGTCCACATCTAAATCACATGTTCCATCCCGGCTAAAAGCACTCCCCAAGTATACAATTTCATTTACCTGTTCTAGACATTACTGATTTACCCATATTTTACACTTCGTTCTCTCTTCGTCCCTTTCAAATACCAGAACCTTAGTTTTATTAGCATTCAAACGGAGACCTTTAATTTCACATTCCTCTTTCATACACGTGACTAATGCCTGCAGTTCTGCCTCTGATGGTGCAATAAGCACTGCATCATCAGCATACAGCAGACAATTTACTTTAATGTCACCCAATTTCACACCCAAACAGCTATCTTTCAGCTTCTGTAAACAGCTGTCGAGATACAGTATGAACAGCCAGGAAGACATGACACAACCCTGTTTCACGCCCGTTTAGACGCTAAACATGGGTGACAGGTCATGCCCTACCCGCACACAGGCTTTACAGTTACAGTAAAGTGACTGCACAGCCCTTAGCAATCGACCATCCACACCATACCCCGGCAACAGTTCCCACATTTTCTTCCTTACAACCTTATCAAATGCTTTCTCAAGATCCACAAAAGCACAGAAAATCCTCTGGTTAGCAGCCAGAAGATTTTCCGTGATCATGCGGAGAGAAAACATTTGATCCGTGCATCCTCTTCCAGGTCTAAATCCGCATTGTGCCTCCCATAGAAATCTTTCCGATTTCTCTTGCATCCTACGTGTCAAAACCTTCGAGTAAATTTTACTTGCTAAACTGGTCAAGTTGCTTACAGATATCCGACTCAAAAGAAATCTATTGTTACAGGTAAAAACAAGAACTACAATCGACGAAGCTGGTGCAGAGCGCGCACCGCCTGTCAGTATAGCCGTATCGGCGCAAGAATAATAGTTCATCAATTATAATGATTAATTACTCTGTTTAATAATTTTATTGTGTTAAAATAGTTCATAAGCCGTTTAATACTCACTCTTTGATTATTATAGTGTAAAAATCTTGTGATTCACATAATTCAATACTTGACCTAAGATTTATGTACACGTGCTTACCACGCTATAAAAACGACCGCACAGAGCGTAGTAAGTCATTCTGGCTCGAGCAGTCGAACAGTACAGACCTCTCTAAATACATTGTTACGCTGTGAGTCGAATAAACGAGGCTTTCAGTATAGTTGTGGTATTTTCTTTGGAAGATTGAAGATGAGTTATCATCATGAAGATAACATTAGTGAAGTCAGCTGCAGCTGACGTCACTAATGTTATCTAATCACTAATGTTACTTATATAATAAATTTAAAATACGTGGTAATGAATTATTTTTTTATTATTTATTTATTTTTATTATTTTTTTATTATTATTTAATTCATAAATATCTTACGTTTACTATTTTATGCACGCACACAATCGTATGCGCACCATGTAGCGCATCACCCCCGCTCTTTTTTATTTACTGTTACATCGCTAAGTACCTGCGTCCGCTCGCCCAGCCAAGCCAACAGCTGACTGTGTTGACCGTGACCTCATAAGTACGCTTTGCTACTAATGACGTAACAATCGGAGATTTTTTTTACAGCTAACCAAAGGCTGTTAGATTTTGCCCAATTCACCACTCTGTCATATAGAAGTACTTAAGGTGGTCAATGGTCATTCAGTAATAAGCTCGGCTGTCGAAAACACAGTGATCGAGTCATAGACTACAATATTATAGAGAAGATCGAGTTCAGGGTTAGCCAGTACGTGTGGATATTACTGAATTCTTCTGAATATCGCCCTTTTCATTACCAACGTGTACAAGCACTGAATAATAACGATGGCCCACCTCCAAAACATTTTTGTGAATGACTAGTATCATTTTAAGTGATTGCATATTTAAGTAGTAAAATTATGATAATAAACATATTACGTCGTTTAACAACGAAAGGCGTACGCGCCGACGCGATTTTCGAGTCGGCTCAGGTAGACAATAAGCTCTATAAAGTTACCAGTGAAAAGTCAGCAAAAACCTTAAAATTGTATCTAAGAATTTGTAGCTAATTTGTTGCTAATTAGTTGCCAAAATCGCTATATTGTTGTTGTTGCTCCAACCGGTTTGGAGAAAACTGATTTACTGCTATCTTTACATTAAGGTAGCAGTAAAATCTTTCAATCAACCCCAACGTAGCGGATAAAACGGGATAATTTGTTGCTAATTAGTTGCTGAAATATAATGCAAAAAAAATATCAAAAATTACAAAAAAATAAAAATTAAAAAGTAATTAAAATCAAGTGATGTATTAATACTGATTCTGAAGTTCCAAATTAATGAAAATTTTGCTGCTGATTAATAAATAGATCAATAACTCCCAAACAGCCTACAACAACATAAAATCGGTCGATAAGCTGTATCAAGTAATAAGTTACAAATAAATGTGTACATGCTGCCTATATTATTGAATTTTTTTCTCATAAATTTTACGTAAGTATAGCATGTACACAAAAAATTGTTAACTAATAAATTGGTGCAGCTCATAGATCGATTTTATTTTGTATCTGGCTCTTTATGACTTGCTGCTTCCATAACTGAACAGCAACAATATAATTGTTGTTCTGTTTTTAAGTCTTCCGTATTTTTTTTTATAGCAAAAGGGTGACAAACGAGCACACAGTCCACCTGATGGTAACTGGTTGCTGCGGCCCATAGACATCTACATCTATCATCTATTACAAATCAAAATGCAGATGCGTTGTCACCCGTGAGGACTAAGATGGAATGCCTCATTTCCAGTAAAAAGGGCCTCCGGCCACCTGCACTCACCAAGCGAAACGCAGAGGTAAACCTCTACTTCACGCTGGTATTCTGTGAGGTCGTGGTACCACCCCGGCTCGAGCCGGGCCATCCGTGCATTTATATTATTATCAATAACAGAATCAATCCTGATATCTCGGTCAAAATGTTCCACAATCAGGTTTTTAGTCTTCTCAACAACCTTTGCCCAGTCATCTCTTGTGACTTCTTTTAATAGGGTCATCTTTTTCGTGCTGAATGGCGGGGAAGTATTGTGGCGGGCGGCGTAACCTTTTATTTGAGCCCAGATTAGCTCAATCGCGTTATATTGGCAATGATACGGTGGAATTCTTAGAACGCGATGATCGTACTCCAGAGCCAGTTCATCGATTTCGTATCACACATTTGCCGCTTTATTTTCTTTAACTAATTTAATTAGCTCTGGTTTTAGCATCTGCATATTTGCGTCAATGTCTTTTGCTTGTAACCAAGCCACCATTTCTTCTTTTTTATTAGCTTGGGTAGATGGTTTCTGCATTTGAACCGAGTGATAGGAGGCATTATCCATGAATATTAGGTACAGAAGGCTCTGGTAGGCTGGGCAAAAGCACGTTCTGGAACCACTCTTTAAATGTAGTGGCATTCATTTCCTCGTGGTAGTCATTTGTGGTTTTTGATTGAAATGCCAGTAACGCGTTCTCCACAAAGCCGTATTTTGCAGAACCTGCGTGGCATATTATCAGACGGGCCCCGTTACCCATTGGTACTTTCGACGTCGACGCTTGTGTATCATCCGTCCAAGAACGGGAAACCGTGTCATTGGCGTTTAGCCATGTCTCGTCAATGAACACGACATTATCCCAGTTATCAATATTTCTTGCTTCTCTCAAAAAACTTATCCGTTTTAAAACTATGTCGTATCGTTCTAATAAAATTTTTCTTTTGTCTGTTTTTTTTATACGAAAAACCAATATCTTTTAAGATTTTGGTTAAAGCAGTTTTACCCCCGCTAAACAGTCCAGCTTCTCTTAACGATGCCAAAAGCTTCTTCCTGTTGAGATATTCATTTCTGGAATAGTAACTATATATATGATTTCTGATTGCATCGGCGTCAAAGGTGTCAATATCTGTCACGGGTTTAGTTCTACGTTTCTTCTTCGGAGTACGTAAAATATTATCTTCCGTGCCAGTAGAGCCGAACTTTTCTTTATTAATATTTGTTATCGTTCGTTTGCTAACTCCAAGCGCCTGAGAGACGTGTTCTTGTACTTGTTCGACAGGTAACAGGGGTCTGCCATTTTGCCGCTCCCGCTCAAAGTAATCTTGCAGCTTGATGATTAACTCACGGGCTCCACTTTTCAATGTTTGTCCACGTTTAGGTATTATTATGCACCAAAAGTAAAAAGAACACAATACAAAACACAATCGAAGTCCGATTTAGCGCCGATGTCAGTTTCAAAAGCAGAAACCTTCCATTAAACGAAAGCCGGGTAATCAAATAAAAACAGATCGAAAACACTTGAAGAACGTGGTCTATGCGCACGAAACGACAACAGACGACAGTTTTAGCGTCACAAAATGGCGGCCCATAACGCCATTTGGGGTTACCATTTTCAACCTAAATGTAAAAATGCTACTTTCTTTCGCGCGTTCGGTTTGGTCGTAGTTTTATTTTTATATTTAATAAAAGTTATCTTATAGTCCATTATTTTCAAATTCTTAAAAAGAAAAACAAAACGTATTATTTTATAAAGTATAACTGTATAAGAACAGATTACGATACTGTTATTGCCTGTTATTGTTAGCACAGCACTATAAATATAAAGCGCTGACAAAACCTAGTTATGCAACCACAAGACCATAGGGTTGTTAGGGTTTGTACCTAGAGAGGGCTGCATAAGCATTAGGCAGTATCCAGTAACTGTAGAGTCAGCGCTTTTGGTTGCATGAGATATCAGGCAGAGCTCATGGGAGCGGTCACTTCGTTTTGACATCGACTTCTGTCAAGACGTATTAATTAAGTATTTAGAATTATAATTATTGTAATTAGAAATAAATAGATTTTAAGTAGTTTTTAAAAAATCATTTTACGTTTCCGTAAACTTGACTGGCGCAGCCGGTAGGATCGTCATACTTCGGTAGTGTTGCGTCCTTCGCGAATTCGATATAAAACTCTGTCGGAATCGGAGGTCCGCGGCGCGAAGAAAAAACCGAGACGATCCTCGAACCAAATCAAATTCGTCAAGGAAGCGGAGCTGATCCTGGACCATGAGAGCAGTTGGTGGCTGGTGAGTAGAACTTTTCACCATCCGTTCTGTTATCTTGAGATCGAACTTCTCTCATTTTAACGTATTCTGGTTATATAGTTTAAAAAAAATTTGTTATATAATTTAAGTTTTACCTATTTTAATAAGTACCATATACAAGAAATTATAATTTTAAAAAAGAAATATTTTTATTAATCATATACATTTTATCCCTTAATATTTTGTGTGACATTTAGTTACATTTATTTTATATTCTTTTTATATTGTTTGTGTGTAAAAAAACATAATTATGGAGAGTATTACACTTATCCCTGGTGAAATGATTAAAATCATTCCTTTGTTTGATGGTGACAAACGCCACTTAAATCTATTTTTAAGAATGTGTGAATATGTTTTAACTAAATTTAATGGCTCAACGCAACAGAATTTGTACGTGATGAATACAATAACAAGCCGCCTTATCGGTAATGCAGCTGCATTAATAGGTGATCGCGATGATATTACAACGTGGGATGAGTTTAAGCAGTTATTAATTCAGCATTTTGGAGATTCACGAAGTGAAGAGTGTTTAAATATCGAACTTGAGACCTTAAGAATTAAACTCGGAGAAAGTTATTTAGATTTTTGTTGCCGAATTCAATCTATGAGATCAATTTTAATAGGTAAAGTTAACCGGTTGTCGGACTCAAATATGCGCAATAGTAAAAAGGCTAACTATGAAAACACGTCATTAAACGTTTTCCTGTATAATTTACCGGAACATTTAGTTAGAGTAGTGCGTCTCAAAGCTCCAAATTCATTAGAGGATGCGCTCTGTACTGTATTAGAAAAAGTTAACTTCCATAGTCAGTACCAAATGAGGAACAAAATGTCTGGATCCAATCTCACATCTCATTCGCAATCGCATAACAATTCGCCATCATTTAAATTCGGTAATAATAACACTCTACCTCAACAGTCTTATAGTTTTAAGCCTATGCAAATGAACCAACCAGTTAGATATAATTTTGGCATTCCACCGAATAAGCAGGTGCAGATGCCGCTACCGACTCAAGGTCAGCAGCGACAATTTAACAGTTTAGGAAATTATTATCGACCATCACAATCTAATAACCATCAAATGCAATTCGGATATCGTCCACCCTAATTTGGCTATAGACCTGTAGGCCTTCAGCCTTTACCTTCAATGAGTCCTCAACAGTTCGGTATGCAGCAGCGATATAACAACGATAGTAATATATCTCAGCATAACCAACCGTGAATTAACACAGATGTGTCGATGCACACAGCACCAGTAGCACGACCGCAGCAAGGTTTTAGGTTAAACGAATTAGAGTTAAATGAAAATTATTATAATGATGACATGTATTGCTACGAAAACGCAAATTATTTCGATCAATATCCTAACGACAATCCTTACTATAATCCCGAATATCAATCAGAAAAGACTGTAAACCCGGAAACTGAAACAAATATCAAGACGACGGAAAATATTGAAAATTTTTACATAACCGCTTCAAGCAACGCTGACGCACTATCCCGTATCAAACTGAACGCATTAGGTTCTGACGATGACACAGATTCGATGCAAGTGAACGTAGACGATAAAGACAAAAACCGTTAAACCATAGAACTAAATAATGACACAAATTTAAAATTACCTTATATATATATATATATATATATATATATATATATATATATATATATATATATCCCGGAGTTAGATTCAAAATTCATGTTAGATACTGGTAGCACGCATTCATTTATAAGCCGAAGCAAGGCATACCAATATTTTCAAAACGAAATTTGTAATGAACCCTTCGAGGTTTTCAGTACACATGCTACAAGTAGCCATAATTAGGTCATAGTTATTCCGCTACCACCCACATTTAAAAGCCCTGAATATCACAAGTTCTATATATATAATGTAGATTCGGGTTATGATGGCCTCATAGGTAATGACCTATTAAAACAATTGGAGGCTGTCATCGATTTAAAGTGTCATATACTTTCAACAAAATCCACAAATATTCCTATTGTACATAATTTTGAAAATCACATTTTTATTTTGCCACCTAGATCGGAACTACGTGTTAAATTACCAACCGATGTGCATTCAGGCGAAGCCATACTAAATTATAAGCAGTTTCGTAAAGATATTAGAAAACCGAGCGCTATAATGGCTTATAACCACACAGTACACTCCAATACTAGTTTAACTCCGTTTGAAGTCTGCTTTGGGCATAAGGATTCCGGAAAGGTTTTTGATAACGATTTCGATAGGGCCTATACCCAATAGCTATTAAAAGACCATCAAAAACACACTAAATATTTATACAAGTACATTTCCGATCGAATGATTGAACAAATAGAAAAGGCTAGGGAAAGGAAAGGAGGAGAAGCAAATGTAGTACTTAACGAAGGGCAAATAGCGTACGTAAAGGACATCAATATTAGGAAAAGTAAGAACAAAGCTAGGTACAGGAAAGCTGTTGTTCAAGGCCCTGTAGAACGTAATACCGTGCCTGTTAAAATAGGTGAACGGGAGACAAAGGTCCCTATTAAAAATTTCAAACGACCTCCACAGGTGGTGCATGGCCATCCTGACTATGGCTCATATACTTGGGACCCGCAATCTTCAACTTCAAAAAATTGACAACAACCCGGGCCTACTTCCAGTAAAAGAAGGCCAAGCTTTTAAGCAAACAAACAGGTGGCTTATAGTCAAAAAAGTAAATTTATTAGGAATTAAGGAAAATTTAGATTTAAATACTATTAAGTTTAAAGAATTTTGTAGGTTAGTTGATATAAATAAACCTTATGTTTATGAATTCCAAGCCATGAAAACTCAAGCCTCTTGCGATTTAAATATTGAAAAATTTAAACAACTTGTACCATCCAATAGGTTTAAAAGAGGTCTCATAGATCCCCTAGGATCAATCATTAAAATTATCACCGGTAATTTGGATCACGAAGATGCTCTTAGATACGATTCCGTTATATCTAAATTAAAGCGGAATCAATTGAATGTTGACAGTAAAATCACCGTTGTTTCTAAAATGCTGAATAGTTTAGCGAATAGTACAGAAACTTTACATGAAAATGAACTAATATTAGATGAACGCCTAAAAAGAATTGAACGAATAGTGAAATACATAGCTACCAAAGAAAATAATTCAGTTTATAATACATATATTTTAGGCATGTATAATATGTTTATTAGTAACTTTCGTAGCATTTACCTTAAGCTTAGTGAAATAGAAACCGCTTTAGCTTTTAGTAAAGTTTCAGTATTACATGAATCAATTATTAATTCATCTGATCTGTTAGTGATACTTAATGATATAGCCAAAGTTGATAACCTAGTATACCCTGTAAATGTAGAGAATTTAATAAAAATTGAAAGAACTATTGTTCTAAAAGCTTACATGAAAGGAAACCAGATTACGTACTTGATGGAAGTTCCACTTACTGATAGTTTTCATTACAATTATTACAAATTATACCCATTACCTGTATTCGATGCACTTAGAAACAGAACGTCTCTAATAATTCCCAAGTATCCTTACATTTTGGTGAAAGGTTCACAATACTTACCGGTCTCTCGGCCGTGCACCGAAATAGCGGCAGATGAGTTCCTGTGTACGAGCTCCAATATGGTATCCTATCCTAGAAACACATGTGCTGAACAACTGATGAAATTCCAAAGCAATCTTACACTATGTGAACCTCGGTTCGTTGATCTTGAGGATGTCAAAATCCAGTCTATCGGCCCTGTGAATTGGATTATATACGCCAACCATAAAATAATATTAACAAACAAATGCCAAGATGACATCACCAAAGAATCACTTTTGGGCACATACATAATAAAAATTAGTGAGGATTGTGAGACCTTCATAGGAAACTATAAATTGTTGCACCGCTTATACTTCGCTAAGGAATTGGGCTATAGAGTGACCCCAGTGATAAGCTTACCAAGACTAGATCACCTGAACGTGACGGATGCTAAAACAGTTAACCTGAAAGACTTAGCCTTAG
The DNA here is from genome assembly GCA_033319125.1 of Parnassius glacialis. Taxonomy (NCBI): domain Eukaryota; kingdom Metazoa; phylum Arthropoda; class Insecta; order Lepidoptera; family Papilionidae; genus Parnassius; species Parnassius glacialis. The sequence goes on along the minus strand of JAVANC010000028.1, from coordinate 31,683,531 downwards.
ACGACCTGAATCATCTAGCATATCTATCGAATCAAAACCTTAAGTTCAGTGGCAGTGAACATAGTGATCAAAGTGATAACAGTGTGATAAGGGTTAAAGGTGTAAGCTTAGCTACTTTATTACTGTATGTCATTTTACCTATTGTTGTAATTTTTAGTGTTTTAAGAAAATGTAAAAGTAATTTAGTTAACAGATGGCGGAATCATCGGACAACAGCTGAAAACACTGAAACCGATAATTCCGCTCTTAGAGAGGGAGGAGTTATGCAACCACAAGACCATAGGGTTGTTAGGGTTTGTACCTAGAGAGGGCTGCATAAGCATTAGGCAGTATCCAGTAACTGTAGTCAGCGCTTTTGGTTGCATGAGATATCAGGCAGAGCTCATGGGAGCGGTCACTTCGTTTTGACATCGACTTCTGTCAAGACGTATTAATTAAGTATTTAGAATTATAATTATTGTAATTAGAAATAAATAGATTTTAAATAGTTTTTAAAAAATCATTTTACGTTCCCGTAAACTTGACTACCTTGTAATAGCGCAGTATAGATTTAGAAAAATATTGTTTACCAAGTTATTTGACACTCAGTTTGGCACAAAATTATAACATTCATTGATTATTGATATAATAATGTTGTTTTAATGCTCATCAATTGATAAAACGGTAAACAACCAGCAAAAATATTTTTATCGTAACTGCAACGCCATTACAAAGTTACGTCGTCAGTTCAATCGCGACGTGTCAGGAACGCATTCTCTGAACGACCGAACTTTAACATAATAAAATAGATCGATAAGGAGCACCAATTAATTAGTTAGTAATTATTTGTGTACATACCATACTTTTATGAAAATTTTAGGAAAAAAGGTAGCAGATATTTTGTTGCTGGTCAGTAACTATAGCAGCAACTCAAAAAGAGCCAGCAACAAAACAAAATCCATAGATAAGCTGCACCAAGTAATTAGTTAGTAATTATTTGTGTACATACCATACTTTTATGAAAATTTTAGGAAAAGAGGTAGCAGATATTTTGTTGCTGGTCAGTAACTATAGCAGCAACTCAAAAAGAGCCAGCAACAAAACAAAATCCATAGATAAGCTGCACCAAGTAATTAGTTAGTAATTATTTGTGTACATACCATACTTTTATGAAAATTTTAGGAAAAAAGGTAGCAGATATTTTGTTGCTGGTCAGTAACTATAGCAGCAACTCAAAAAGAGCCAGCAACAAAACAAAATCCATAGATAAGCTGCACCAAGTAATTAGTTAGTAATTATTTGTGTACATGCTATATTTTTATGAAAATTTTAGGAAAGAAGGTAGCAAATATTTTGTTGCTGGTCAGTAACGAAAGCAGCAACTCATAAGGATCCAGCAACAAAATAAAATAGATCGATAAGGAGCACGAAGTAATTAGTTATTAATTATTTGTGTACATGTTATAGTTATAGTTACAAATAATTACTAACTAATTACTTGGTGCTCCTTATCGATCTATTTTATATTGTTGATGGCTCTTTATGAGTTGATGCTTTCGTTACTGACCAGCAACAAATATTCTACTAAATTATTTTCCTAAAATTTTCATGTATATATATAGCATGTACACAAATAATTACTAACCAATTACTTGGTGCATTTTATCGATCTATTTTATTTTTTGCTGGCTCTTTATGAGTTGCTGCTTCCATTGTTGATGAACAACAAAATATCTGCTATATTTTTTCCTAAAACTTTCATAAAAATATAGTATGTACATAAATAATAATTAACTAATTACTTGGTGCAACTTATCGATTTATTTTATTTTGTTGCTGGCTCCTTATGAGTTGCTGCTTCAGTTACTAACCAGCAACAAAATATCTGCTATCTCTTTTCCTAAAATTTTCATAAAAATATAATATGTACACAAATAATTACTAACTAATTAATTGGTGCTTCTTATCGATCTATTTTATTTTGTTGCTGACTCTTTATGACTTGCTGCTTCAATTCCAATAGTAAAGATAGCAGTATATCAATTTTCTCAAAACCAGTTGGAACAACAAAATCGCTATTTTGGCAACTAACCGGGACAAACTTGTGTCTGAAGTCGAGTCTTTGCTTAACAAAGTCTCGGATTGGGGGCGACTAAATCTAGTCCAGTTCAATCCCCAGAAGACACAAGTTTGCGCGTTTACCGCTAAAAAGAACCCCTTTGTCGTATCTCCTCAGTTTCAAGGCACTCCCCTTACTGCCTCAGCCAGTATCGGAATCCTTGGCGTCGACATATCGAATAGTGTGCAGTTTCGTGGTCACTTGGAAGGGAAGGCCAAATTGGCCTCTAAAAAGCTTGGCGTGCTCAGCAGAGCGAGACAGTATTTCATGCCGGCACATCGCTTGCAACTTTACAAAGCGCAAGTTCGGCCCCACATGGAATACTGTTCTCATCTCTGGGCCGGGGCACCCCAGTGCCAGCTCCTTCCACTTGACCGCATCCAGCGCAGAGCGGTTCGAATCGTCGACGACCGAGTTCTTTCTGATCGGCTCGATACACTGGCACTGCGTAGAGATGTTGCATCTCTTTGCGTATTTTATCGCATTTATCACGGGGAGTGCTCTGAGGAATTGTTCGGACTAATTCCAGCCGCTCAATTTCACCATCGCACATCGCGACAAAACTCGCGTTACCATCCATACCATCTGGATGATTGGCGGTCCACGACTGTGCGATTTAGAAGAAGTTTTCTCCCTCGCACGACTTCCTTGTGGAATCAATTACCACCAGCGAATTTTCCGGACCGATACGACTTAGGAACCTTCAAGAAAAGAGCTTACACCTTTCTAAAAGGTCGGCAACGCATCTGCAATTCCCCTGGTGTTGCGGTTGTTCATGGGCGGCGGTAGTCACTTACCATCAGGTGAGCCGCATGCTCGTTTGCCCCCTATTCTATAAAAAAAAAAAAAATAATTAGCAACAAATCAGCTACAAATTCCTAGATACAATTTTAAGGTTTCTGCTGACTTTTCACTGCTAACTTTATAGAGCTTAGACAATACTCGACACTATTCGCATTGCCTATTATTCTGCATAATAACCGGCCAGTCCGGTTTTAAACGCTCTCAATGCTAGACAGTATGCTCACGCCGCCAGAGTAAGCGTTATTTAAATCGCGTCAACCTATCATCGGCTTCCTAGCTCAGTTATCTTTTCTACAACTTTGTAACTATTTACATTTATTCTCCACCTATTTCCCTCGCTCTGTAGTCTAAACTTGTATTTCGAACTGTCTTTTGTGTGGGAGTAAAAAAAAATTAATTCGTGGAGTGTAGAATTTTTATTTGCATAGCATCCATCCCACACGCCGTAAAATGTAAAAAAAATATTTATTGTGACGTACCTAAGCCCGTTTAAAGTATGAAGGGAAAATTGGAATCATAGTATTGAGCGTGTCAGTAAGGAAGTAAATAGCAGGCAAAACCTCCGTGCATTGACTCGTACACATACGAGTGCGCGCTGTTGTTGCACGTAAATCACATTCACTTTCGGATATTTTTAAATATATGTAGAAACCTTATTTACGCGTTTTTTTTAAACTGCAGAAAGTGTATATCAGTATTTATATTTTGAACTTAATTATTAAATTTGGCTAGTCTTTGAAAAATAACCCTGTATACTTATAACTAACTTTTATTAACTAAAAACTGTTACCCACTGTTTCTGTTGGTTAACCTGTAATGAATGTTAACTTCTATTGGAACATTCTCGCTGGGACAGAGTATTTGCCATGTCGTCTTATCTCCGCAGCTTTTTTTATTTTTATAGAATAAAGGTGACAATCGAGCACACAGTCCTTCTGATGGTAAGTGGACGCTGTGGCCCATAGACATGTACATCTATCCTCCAATAAGAATAATAATGCAGATGCATTGCCACCCGTGAGGACTAAGATGGAATGCCTTCTATCCAGTAAAAAGGGTCTCCGGATCTCTTTTCTTTTCTTTTTCTATTTTTTTTTAAATCTCTGTAATCTCTACGCTAACCATACGAAACACGCCGCTTTTTCACGCTGGTATCCTTGATCTCGATATCCTATTGATATCGACGGCAGGATTAATAATGCGGTTTTCGTAAAAGAACTTAATATTTTGATCGCAACATTACCAAACGTAATGATACATTTTAGGCATTCCGACAGGTTATCCTATCGGTCAAGTAGAAAGTATTCCTTAAGCCAATCTTTGTAAAAAATGCACGCACTCTATGGAAACCCGTTTCACAGCGATATTTACTGCCAAAGCCTACTTGAAAGGTTAGAAGTTATGCGCCTGAATATGTATGTGCCTGAAAGCTAGTTTTGAAGTTAAGCGTCAAAACGTGGAACCAACGGTAAGAGTACGGATAACGTTATCTTGAAGACGCATCATCTGCCTTTATAATCTGGCCTCTATAAGGATAGAGGTAGTTAAAAAAATTGGGATTAAAAATTACCAGAAAACATAAAATGACATAATTTGGTAATGTATTAATTTAATAAATACTTGCCCCAATATCTTAAAGACCTTTAGCTTTCAATTTTCGTCAGATCAGATCTACGCATAACGAGTTTTCAATATTTTGAAGCATTGAAGTGGTATGCTTAGGCTTGGAATTTTTAGGAGCTGACTCCATAAGGATCCCTACAGGTGACCATAATTAAAGATTGCATAACTTTATAACATATTTATTATCGAGGTGCGTGTAATACAGTTGGTGGGCAACTAGCTACTAACCGAAATTCTTAGTACTAAGTAGAGAGGTACAATATTACTAAGTATACATATATGGTAGATAGGTACAACATTACTAAGTATACATGTGTGTGTGCGCAGCACACCTACAAATTAATTCTTTTTATTAGTTACTAGTGATCCGCCCCGGGTTCGTGCGGTTGATTTCTGGATCTCGACAATAGTGCCACCTACCGAGTCCAATTGTGAATCTAAACTAAAATGCACAAGAAAATTCGTTCGTGCCGTTTTCGAGTTTTAGCGAGACTAACGAAGAGCTATTGATTTTTAAAAGCTTTTATTTAACTTGCAATGTATGTTTGTTAGGTTCAAATCTTGCAACTAAATTTTAAAGCAATATCCTAACCAATTGAGTTGAAATTTTGCATACAGGTTTTTATATATAGAGATGGGTTCCCAAGTACCTAAATTATAACATCTAGTTAACTTCTTTATTGAATTTGGATGTTTATTAATGTAAATAGCTTCGCAAATAATCCCATTTAGGAATCAGTGTTTTTTGCAATAATTTTATGATTCATTAAGGACGCGTTTACAAAATTGATAGGTATAGAATCGAACTACTACATTGACACGGGTCACACACACAAGTGTACGCACGGTTAGCTGCGGGAATCGCAATCAAGTATATAAACATTTTGATAATTTGAAAGATTGTTTTTTGTTTCATATTTCTTATACCTACAAAAATATACTTAGATACGAAATATAAATGTCTGCTCCAGAGACAGCCAGGCACTAGAAGCCCTCTACAGGGAGTGAGATGTTGGCTGTGGACTTTGGGCTGGTTTTGTTAGTTATAATAACTTCAGCTCCGGACTTGATGGAATGACCTGAAGGTGTACTTCGGTACCTGCTAGTGGAACTCCTGGACGAGTAGAACTAGGTATGCCAAGTTTGGGCTTGTTTTGATAGTTATGACGAGACCTTACCTCCGGACTTGACGGAGAGACCTGATGGTGTACTTCAGTGACTACTAGTGGAACTCATGGACGAGTAGAACTAGGTGTGCCGAGTTTGGGCTCGGTTAATTAGTTATAATGGGACCTTACCTCCGGAATTGACGGAGAGACCTGATGGTGTACTTCAGTGACTACTAGTGGAACACCTGGACGAGTAGAACTAGGTATGCCAAGTTTGGGCTCATTTTGTTAGTTATGACGAGACCTTACCTCCGGACTTGACGGAGAGACCTGATGGTGTACTTCAGTGACTACTAGTGGAACTCATGGACGAGTAGAACTAGGTGTGCCGAGTTTGGGCTCGGTTAATTAGTTATGATGGGACCTTACCTCCGGAATTGACGGAGAGACCTGATGGTGTACTTCAGTGACTACTAGTGGAACACCTGGACGAGTAGAACTAGGTATGCCAAGTTTGGGCTCATTTTGTTGGTTATGATGAGATCTTACCTCCGGACTTGATGGAGAGACTTGATGGTGTACTTCAGTGACTACTAGTGGAACACCTGGACGAGTAGAACTAGGTATGCCAAGTTTGGGCTCATTTTGTTAGTTATGACGAGACCTTACCTCCGGACTTGACATAATGACCTGATGGTGTATGTTGGTGACTACTACTGCAACTTCTGGACGAGTAGAACTAGGTATGCCGAACTTGGGCTCGTTTTGTTGGTTATGACGAGATCTTACCTCCGGACTTGATGGAGAGACCTGATGGTGTACATCAGTGACTGCTACTCTGTAACTCCACGATGAGTAGCTAGGTGTGCCGCGTTTGGGTTTGATTTGTAAGTTATGATGAGGCCTTACCTCCGGACTTGATGAAGAGACCTGATGGTGTACTTCAGTGACTACTAGTGGAACTCATGGACGAGTAGAACTAGGTGTGCCGAGTTTGGGCTCGGTTAATTAGTTATGATGGGACCTTACCTCCGGAATTGACGGAGAGACCTGATGGTGTACTTCAGTGACTACTAGTGGAACACCTGGACGAGTAGAACTAGGTATGCCAAGTTTGGGCTCATTTTGTTGGTTATGACGAGACCTTACCTCCGGACTTGACATAATGACCTGATGGTGTATGTTGGTGACTACTACTGCAACTTCTGGACGAGTAGAACTAGGTATGCCGAACTTGGGCTCGTTTTGTTGGTTATGACGAGATCTTACCTCCGGACTTGATGGAGAGACCTGATGGTGTACATCAGTGACTGCTACTCTGTAACTCCACGATGAGTAGCTAGGTGTGCCGCGTTTGGGTTTGATTTGTAAGTTATGATGAGGCCTTACCTCCGGACTTGATGAAGAGACCTGATGGTGTACTTCAGTGACTACTAGTGGAACTCATGGACGAGTAGAACTAGGTGTGCCGAGTTTTGGCTCGGTTAGTTAGTTATGATGGGACCTTACCTCCGGAATTGATGGAGAGACCTGATGGTGTACTTCAGTGACTACTAGTGGAACACCTGGACGAGTAGAACTAGGTGTGCCGAGTTTGTTAGTTATGATGCGCAGTTGCCCTTGAATTCGGTAATACCATTTATATTTTCTCCGACGTGCCTAAGCTCGGCACACCCAGTTCTACTCTACAAGGAGTTACGAAGTACACCATCAGGTCTCTCATCAAGTTCGGAGGTAAGATCTCGTCATAACCAACAAAACGAGCCCAAGTTCGGCATACCTAGTTCTACTCGTCCAGAAGTTGCAGTAGTAGTCACCAACGCACACCATCAGGTCATTATGTCAAGTCCGGAGGTAAGTTCTCGTCATAACTAACAAAATGAGCCCAAACTTGGCATACCTAGTTCTACTCGTCCAGGTGTTTCACTAGTAGTCACTGAAGTACACCATCAGGTCTTTCCATCAAGTCCGGAGGTAAGATCTCGTCACTTACAGTATTTTTAGAATCTTAATATATGTTGATAATAGAACAAAAAATGTACCGAAACATGAGCCGGTATCGTTAATTTTGTAGAAAATGGCTAGGGAAGATCCTTTTTACAATGTAAATAACTATTATTTTCAACAAAAAAGTTACCACCATTTGAAGATAAAGAACCATTCTATACGTTGTAGTTATTAGTTATATTTGATTTGGTTTAGTTTTGTCACAAAATGTACCGAAAAATAGCATGATTTGGCCCGATTTGCAAACGCACCCTTAAGTCTGATGTAAAGATGGGGAAGATTCTGAACATGTTTACAGACTGCAGACTTTTCGCAGTGTCGGAGCCTCAGCCGTACATTCTAAGCGAGTTTTAATCGACCTTTTGGTTTAGCCCATGTAAAAAGATTACATTCACAATCAAGCCTGTGCACTCCTGCCTCTACATGCTGTAGAGACATGTTACACTTGACGCTCGACAGATGCTGAAAATGACTCGTTTTCTTTGGCTGCTAGTGGTATTTTCTTATGGACACCCACTTCAAGATATCGGTATTCAATCTAGTTTGTCAAATCTCTGACATTTATGGTAGAACTGCAGGTACACACTCGACTGTTGTGACGTAGTGAGTAGTAATGAGATTCATCGTTTTACTGCAGATAAAATACATATCTTGTTTTAATAATAATATTTAATATACCCTATAAAATATGCATACTACTAAATGTTTAATCCTAACTTAATTTTCATTTGATTAGAACTTACTTTCATCTAAATTAGTTGCCTTATTGTGTCTTGGATTTCGGCAAAGGACGTGCAGTTCAATTTGATTAGGGATCGGTTGATAGTCTACTGGAAACTATTTCACAGAGGGATTGCAATGTTTATTACCCAACTGCGGTGGAGTCCAAAAGAAAGTAGTGCTTTTGGTGACAATTTTTTCCTAAATTTATCGTCTGAATTTGAAAAATTTTGGCTTCAAATCTTTATGACGTCAATCTATACAAATAAATAAAATTGAAGTATCTGTTTGTAATGTAATGGTGGAAATGGAAGTCAGTAAACCAGTTAAACAGAGGTCGTGATTCTCCTCTCAAAACAATCTTCAACCACCACCTTCAACTGAACTTCGTCATCAAATCTTTAACCCCGTGAGTCCTTCTTTAAATTGCTAAATAGAAATTAATCGCTTAGATAGCTTCCGTCTCAATTGGAGGTATAGGGCGCTAATTTATATCGTCAATGTAATCTTCTTGAAGCGAAGATGACCTCGAAAATTGCGTGAAAACTGTGTGAACTGTTGAATTGTCTTGCAAATATTTCGGATTAAGATATTATGGAATGGCGTGTTCATGTTTCATCTACGCTATTTATTTGCTGACAAATATTCTCCAAATTATCTACACATACATATAAGTCCAACATTTTTATCATTGTTTGTCGAGCTGCGGGAGCATTTCTGGTACCCAAAACCAAAATATTTCTTATATGCAAGAAGTAGGTATATTGATATTGCCATACATTCCATTACTAAAATGCGTAACTCCTCTTTCTGTATTTATTCCATAGTTCGCCAGTATTCATTTGCTATATCTTTGGCGATGTTTTCTTTGGTAATGTCTGAAATTAGCCAGCCCAGTCAGAGTTATAATTAATATAAATGTTATAAACTATATAATTATTCTACACTGTAAAGTAATAAAAAAAATTGAAAAGCAAACATTAGAGCTATACCTAAAGATTTTTTTTTAATTTTATCTTCACGCACAATCCCTGACGGGGTAGCCAGAGAGAACAGATCGCCGAGTGTCACGATCCTTACATACCTCTTTCGCTTCTTTCAGATTCATTAACTTCTTCATACATGCACGTCTAGGTATTCGAGTACTCTCCTCCCCTACCTCCCCTCTTCGAGCAATTTGCTCACATGGTTTCTAAAGTTAGTCTCGGTCTACCTCGACACCTTTTAATATTAACTTTCGCGCTATATATTTTCTTCACCTTTCGGTCTTCACTCATTCGCTCAACGTGCCCAAACCATCGAAGCACGCCCTTATCAATTTTTGTGATAAGGTCATCTTTCAAACCTGCCATATTGCTAATCTCTCTGTTATTATAGAATTATAGCTTCTTTTTAACAATTCAATATAATGAATCCCTACTGCGATATAATATTCAAATAAATTAAATAGTATATAATACAGAGAGTTAAATGAGACTGCATTACAGCCATCTCACAGTCGCGGATTCGTGAAAAAATATCTTATTAATCTTTTGTTGACATGATGTCATTAGGTTCAGTTACGTTTAACTTTTTAATAATATTTTATTCATTAAGGTCTAATGCGAAAAGCAGTTTGAAAATATAAGGCTTAGAGATAAAAATTAAAAAGTTTAAGTCTAAGTTTATAAATCTTTCTGCTGGGCTCGAACCTCCTTTCAATTCCGAAGGGTTATGGAACAATAAAGCTGAACGCATATATTATGTTCGCACCGTACGCAACGTACGCGCCGTACGCGCCGAGTTTTACTGATGGCCTCGCACATAATATGTCCGTACGCATCGTCCGCACCGTCCGCAAATCTTTTGTATTACCAACAACTTTTGTAGTTTTTTCCAACCACTGGTGTGAAACAGTACATTGAAATTGATCGCTCGAAATCACTATGGAAAGAAATATAGTAATAGCCTGCTTATTGGCATAGGAAGAAGAAAAAAAAGTTCGGAGAAAAAGAAGATTCTGGATTCATAATATAAATTTAAAAAGGCAATTGTATGGAGAATATGAAGGGGATATACTTTATTTAAAGATTTATTAGGTGATGATGAACGATTTTTCATATATTTGCATTTAACATAGAAGGTACTTCAAGAATTGGTACATGTACTAAAACCATATCTTTCTATGGAAAACTCAAGATTTAGAAGACCAATTGAACCAGGAAAAAGACTTGTTGTATGTTTGAGGTAAGTATTTTTATTGATAATTAAGTAATCAGTTATAATTGGGTTTTTAAATTAAATTTAACCATTTTTTTAGTTCAGTATGTAAATAATTTATCACTAAGTATTCATATTGATAACCGATGTAAAAAAAAATCAAATTATGTATAATTAATTACGAATTAATTAAGTTATAAAAATACAAAAACTATCACGTAAGTCGAAACCACCGGTTTTAGTGGAAAATCCACTAAGTTGGCAACATTACACAACACTGAGTATCCACACGCGCCAAACGCGCCGCGTTATATGACGTCATCAGCATTCGTCCTTCGATATCGTATACCTACCGCATTTTATAAAATTCGGCGCGTACGGTGCGGGTGTAGTGTGCGAGGTTTCATATGATTTCATACAACGAATTCTAAAATTCGGCGCGTGCGGCGCGTACGGCGCGTACGGCGCGGACATATGTGCATTCAGCTTAAGTCTCCCGTTGTGCTACAGTATTTTGTACGTGGGTCCGCTCGACCGAGGAAGGACCACGCTCTTACAGAATTTCAGCGTAAAATAGCGGCTTAATGCTGCTGTGTTTCGTATGGTGAGTGTAGAGAACCGGAGAACCTTTTTACTGTTAAAGAGGCATTCCATCTTAGTCCCCACGGCTGATAACGCATCTGCATTTTGATTCGCAAACGAGGATACGAGTATATGTAGGTGTCTATGGGCCACAGCAACCACTTACCATCAGGTGAACTGTGTGCTCGCTTATCACCCTTATCCTATAAAATAATAGTGCGTGTTAGTGGTCTTTACATATCTCCGAATGTATTTAAACAATTTCATTGGTGGGATCCGATGGGAATTCATGCCAAGTTGCTCACTTACGGTAAAGTTCATAGCAAGCGCTTAGACCCTACGCTAGTGCGGTTCTTTTTCTTTAAGATGTATGCCCATTAACACTTTTCTTCTACTTCTTTACCCCAATACTGTCCTTTGTTAGACCTCTCTAATTGTAGGAATGATTTACCATAACTACCGCAATATTGGTAGGTGGATTATTAGCGTTCGCAGAATCAATGTCCTGCACCTTCGACGCTGCTTCCCTTCCTCTATTCTATACAAATCTGGTATATTATATGAGATGGATATTCTGCAATTTACCAGATTATTATCTATACATCTATACAAATATTAAAAATTGGAGTATCTGTCTGTAATGTCAAAATATTAGATATTTACTAAATGCATATGAAAGTATATACGATACTTATAAGAAAAACACAATTTTTAAAATTTTTGTCTGTGTGTCTGTTTGTTCCGGCTAATCTGCGAAATGGCTGAACCGTTTTTGACCAGACTTTCAGTGGCAGGTAGCTGATATTATAAGGGGTATTTTAGGCTACTTTTATTTTGGAAAAATAATTAGGGTTTCCCGCAAAAAAATTAAAACCCACGAAATCCTATTGTAATAAATTAAACGAGGACAAAGTCGCGGGAAAAAGCTGGTATTATAATAAATTCCTTTAAGGTGGCACAACTTGTGGGCTCGAACTCACTGGTTGGCGTGGCCAAAAAGCACGCTGTTTCACCTGGCATCGTGCCCAACAGAGATAGTATCAGTGATGAGCAGTTAGACGCTAGTCTTCAAGCACGTCTTCTTCGTACGGCGTTCCGAACAGTTTCGGACAAATACGAAGTTACACGATGCACACATACATACCCCCCTAGGCTGTGTGTGCCGCTCGACGCTTACTGAGAAATCAGCAAGTACCTACAAACTCGTACTTAATTATTAGGAGCTGCACTAGCGCTTTATAGTATACCTGTATGGCTCTATAGATACATATAGAGTGCTTATTTTATTATGTTTAGGTTTTCCCGGGTGGTCATGCAGCGATCGTTTAAGAGTTCACGACGCTGACGAATGCTTACTTGAATAGTAATCGCAGTTTATGTCCATACTAGCTGTTGCCAGCGGCTTCGCTCACTTGTAACCAAAATTATCCCATAGAAACGTAATACCTGGATAAACGGTATCATATGTGCTATTCTAGACTATTAACCTATCTCTGAGCAAAATTTCATCAAGATCCCTTCAGTCGTTCTGACGTGATTGAGTAACATACATCTATCCATCCATTCAAACATCCAAACTTTCGCATTTATAATATTTAGATAATAATTGTAATTAGTTCTGCCTACTCTTTTTACTTGAAATGAGGCATACCATCTCAGTCCTCACGGGTGACAACGCATCTATATTTTGATTAGGAATAGAGGATAGATGTAGATGTCTATGGGTTGCAGCAATCACTTACCATTAGGTGGACAGTGTGCTCATTTTTCACCCTTATCCTATAAAAAAAACTATAAATTATTTTCAAAATTACTTACTTACCTGTCTTCTTACTTTTTTATATACCGGGTGTTTGTGAAACGCTCTCGAAAACGATGACAGACGATAGTACTAACTATACATTTGATCGTGGTTGAGAAATAAAATCGATTCTGAGGAAAAAAAATCATCTTTTCACAACGTTTTATGAGCTTTATTCACGCTCCATCATGTTAGTGCAGCTAAATGAAACGATAATTTCATAAAAAATTCGTTTTCGGGATCGTTTCACAAACATCTGGTATATTCAATATCATTAAATGTAAACACATGTTTTTATCAAGAAAAGTGACCCATAAGACTGTTAGTACCGACCACCGACGTAGGTGACCTAACTTACATTTTTGTGTCCACGACGCGGTGACGGTTTGTGACATTTTTGTTGTATTGTAGGTACCTAGGTAATTATAACAGTAGGTACCTTTGATAATCTCAGATATACCTACTTTGTGCGCCGCAAAAGTCGACGAATAAATAAAATTAAACTCTTTTGTAAATCTTTATTGATTAGATATTTATTTCCTGTATAACATTTTCATTGATAGCTGTGGTAGCTCAGATGGTTAGCGCTCATTGTAAGTATCACAGTAGATACGCGAGCAACCCGGGTTCCCGCTGGCACCAGTGTAATTGTTAATTACCACGTGCTCGGCGGTGAAGGAAAACATCGTGAGGAAATCTGCATGTCTGAGAAATAAGAAAAAAAATATTTCGAAGACGTGAAGTTTGCCAACACGCATAAAACGTTAAAAAGCTATTAAAATATATTTTGAGTAGGTGAGAATTGGGGCTTCTGCGTCACTTGCTCTCGCTTCGCTCGAGCTACATGTCGCTATTCTCTTCATTAGAGAATATAGAATTCTCCATTAGAATATAACAACAAAATATGAAGGCTAATCTATTTCATCGTTAAAAATGCAAGGTGGAAAAAAATTAGTTACTTTAATAATAAGTACTAATCGTTATCGGTCTGAAACTATTTTTTTTTCTTCTTCTCGAACACAAAGGTATTTTAAATTAAAAGATGAAGTGTTTATTTACATATATTTTATTGGAAATCAAATAATCATTTTGTTTTCAAAACACCATTTCTTAATACATAAAACATTTTTTAACGCACATATTTTCTTATGAGTAAAACAGTTATACAGTAAAATATCTTTACAATAAAGTTCACAAAGAGTATTTAAATTGGGAGCTCCTAAGCAACTTATATCTATGATAGTATTATTTTCATCACGAATATCTTGCACCCATTTAATTTTTTCACATCCTTTTAAAAAAATCTTTTATCTTTCAAATATGTCTTTACAATTCTGTGAAACATTCTATAATCAATAACTGTCACGGAAATCCCCCACAAATCTGCAGTTTTCTTTACATCAATGATTTTGAAGTATTTTACAATATCTTGCGGCAATACTTTTTCAAATCTAAATTCTTTTAAACAAGTATTAACATTCTGTTTGAGTAATGACTCGGCGGCAGTTGGAGAAGTATTCAAAGACTCTGTTGTCAAAATAGGAATATCAGTGAAATATTTCTCAAACAACGCTGCGTCTTCTTGATTTGATTTAGTCAATTCATTGTTAATTTTTAATTGATAGTTTGAGTTAGGAGGTTTTTCTTTACCGGTTTCTCTGTTAATTGTACTCCACGTCATTTTCATTTTATTCTTAGCCGTCTTAATTTTGTTGCTAATATGTAACGATTTGGCTGTGGAGCAAACTTTTTAAACATTTTAGAATTATTTTTGACTTATTTTTTAAAAGCATCGGAAGGATTATATGACCTTTCATGGTAAAGGTCATATAACCTTTGTCTGCTTTATGAATTCCTACTGTCGCCCACTTATTAAATGCCTTGCGACTGTTTCTGGAGAATGTTTTGGAAGTAAATGTTTTTAAAATTCATTGCTTATAAGTGTAAATAATTCTCCATATAAATAAAATTATGTTGTGTATGTTTATTAGGTAATTATGAATATATCAAACTTAATTCTGTAACAGCCTTTATTTCGTTCACAGTCTTTATTTATAACAATATAATTGAAAGGCTTACTTCACATAGTTGAACACATTTCCCGGAACTGAGACAATGTCATGTCACAGTCATAAACGTGTCGAAGATTTACGTCATCTTGTTTAAACAATATTATCAGATTAGCGTTATCTCTAACAAGTTGCTTAGGTACCTTAGTATACGTTTGATTAATATATAAACAGTCAATGTTCTTATGTCGACCCATGGCGAAATAATCGCGTATGTTGTTCTGATTTTCACAAGCTACATCGTCAAATATTATAATAGAGTTAGGCGAAGCTTCGTGAGGACTCAAAATTTCGCTATTATGATTATACTTGTAATAAGATGTACCTTCCACATTCTGCAGTTCTTTTTCTAAAAATAAGTATTAAGGTTGATATAAAGACTTTGAATATACATAAAGGTTGCGAAAACGCGTTACATTCTGATGTAACATTAAGCTGATAACCATGTTAGTTTTTCCGCAATTCGATAGACCGAATACAATACTACATATCGTATTTGGCAATAAGCTCTCATGACGTTTAACCTCATTTTTTGGTGCAGGACAGATACATTCTAATTTAAGTGATTCTTTTTTTTTGAGAAATTTGACTTTTTTTTGTTTGAGAAATAGGTTTGTTAACTTGTCCGTATTGGCTGATAGGTTTTAATGAATTAACGTTATTTCAATAGTGTTAATAATTTAAAAACTTGAAAAAGTTGCTGAAGATTAATTTAATCATCAGCTTTAGTTCAAAAGCATTCACTCACTCTTGCTTTGCTCAAGCTATGTGCACACTGAAGACCATAATTCTCTCAAGTATAGCTCTAAATTTTTTTTAGTCTAACTAAATTAGTACCTACATGCTTGCAAGTTTTAACCAATGGTGGTGATCGCAAATGATCGAGTGGTTTGTACTACAAGTGGGCTACAATGCCTGATGGCTGCGATTCGATTCCCATCCAGTATAAAAATTAGGGTGCATGAACATATGAAAACATTTGTATATACTGTTGGAGACCTTTTTTTTTTTCTTCTTTTTTCTATATGTAACTAGTGAGCGTTAGCGGTTCAGGCATTCTATTATGATTGAGTAACAAACATAAAAAAAAAACATCTAGCATACACTTTTATGTTTATGTTATTAATTAATAAGATAAGCATGTAGTTACTTTCATAGCGTAATGTCTTATGGAATCTTACTATGGGATAATGCGACTGACATATGAAGTCATATTTGTTTGCAAAAGATAGGCATACAGATGATTTATAACTTAAATTGTAAAGAGTCCCTTAGAGACAAATTTAAGGAAATAAACATATTAACTTAGCATCGAAATATATTTATGAAAATGTAATGTATGTACATAAAAACATAAATAGCTTTCATAAGAAAAAAATATGTTCTCTTTTAAACACTAGGAACAAACATAAGCTTGTAATACGAGTTTTTAGACTTTATAGAATTAGTAATTAATTTATGGGTAGGCAAAATATACGCTTTTACAACAAACGCCTGTGTGTTATTCCAGAGTATATTCTATCTAGAGATATTACGAATAGTATAAAATTCAGTTTAAGATTGAAGATTGTTAGTGTTTTTCTTCAAAAAGCATTAATTTTAAACAAAAATATTTATTTTATTGGATAGGGTGACAAACGAGCACACAGTCCACCTGATGGTAAGTGGCTGCTGTGGCCCATAGACATCTACATTTAATCCTCGTTTGCGAATCAAAATGCAGATGCGTTGCCATCCGTGAGGACTAAGATAGAATGCCTCGTTTAAGTAAAAATGGTCTCCGGTTCTCTACACTCACCATACGAAACACAGCAGTGTTAAGTTGCTATTTGACGCTGGTATTCTGTGAGAGCGTGGTCCTTCCCCGGTCGAACCGACCCATTCGTGCTACAACTATACTTCTAATATAGCTGCAGCATGGCTCTACCACGTAAAAATATATTTATAATGGATCTAAATTTAATGAGTATATCGACCGCTATATGCTGACCCATTTCCGTATTATTGTGAAATACACTCGTTTACCTGTAAAACACTGTCGTCTCATTTTACAGCGACTGGTCGGCGCTGATGACGTTCCGGCTGCCATGTCAGCAAACGTTGATTTAGCATCGTATGCAATATTTATGCAAAGTATTTTTGACATATGAGCATTTAAAATTCTAATGTTAATAAGCAAGAATATTCCTTACGAATAACATTAATACGGATCAATGCTAAAGTTACCAAATGAAATATTTCTTTATTTTAAAATATGTCAAACTAAACTACTTCCACGTGGGGATAGGGTTATAATTTAGGGTATATAATATGATGTCGGGAGGTGTTTAACCATTAGTTGCATCGTGTTTTCTACAGTCTACTTGACTTGGAAGTGTTAGACATCATTATCAAAACAGCAAGTATGTACGTAACACTTAATCTCCTCACTCATTAAATACAATAGAATAATAATTAATTCGTTATATTATGTTAGAGTAAAGTTACAGAATGTTTCACGTTATAAGTTTTTCATATGAGTGTTTCTGTATAGTGATATATTTTATGTTACATTTTTAGGTATTCCAAACCCTTTGAGTCAGACGCTAAAGTACAGTCGACTTCGCAAAAGAAGAAAGCGGTTAAGAAACCAGCTAATGTATTAAAGACTAAAACAACAGTTCCTAAGTCCAAGAAACGAGTTGAATTATTCGCAAACGAGTCGGAGTCTGAGGCTGATACATCATCATCACTCAACACAGCTTCCACCAGCAGGAAACGTAAATTAAAGTTTTTCCAGATTTTGAGGTAAGCAAATCTTATTTAATTTTAATAGTTTGAGTTACCATTCGTGTGATAAAAAGTTAGTTTCTGTTTGATTGGATGTTGTGCATAAATTGTCAGTCATAGGTTAATTTTTTTATGAAAACGTATTTAATTATATTCTTAGACGATCGATGTGATTGATACAACTGTTAGTGAATTGGAATACTAAGTCATGTTATGAGCATCGTATAAAATATATTTATGCGGGGTAGAAGGGAATATAAATATTGTTCATTGCTTATCAGTATGCTTTTGTTTAAATAGTATTTTTATTGGATATTCCAGGATGAAGATTTTGAACCTATCCGAGCGGGGATTTTAAAAAGCTACTTATCATGCCGAACATGTTCGGGATATATGCACCGGAGCGAGCCTTCGAAGCGAGGAGAATATTACATCGAAGTGCGCATCTCTAACTTCCGCGAGCTGGAGGCTATTCCATCAACCGACTGCTAGCAGCACTCTCTGATTAGCTTTAAATCAGCTGTCGATGAGAAAACCCAAACGTGGAAGGCTGTTACCCAGTTGGTATCATGCATCAAACAAGATTATCACAACGTTCGTCCAGTTTTGTAACCAACTAAAGGTTAGTTTAATATTTTAATCAGTGTAACTTATCTACGTATTGTTGCTTTCAGTTAAAATCGAAATAAAAACTAAAACATTTAAATACAAATTCCGATAAACATGAAAATCGAAATAATAAACCATAAAACTAAAATCCTAAATCTGAAGTATATTTCATTATAATAAACTGATCTATATTTTAGTGTAGTAATATAATAAGTGTTTTATCATTTATTTTTAGTAATATTTGGTACCCGGCTTAGTACTTTTAATAACATAAACATAAAATCAAAATAAAGCTATAAAACTAAAATTCAAAATCTAACAACCAAAAAACTATATTTTATTATAATAAACTGATCTGTATTCATAATAATAATAATAATATAAAATGTGTTTCTGTAAGCCCTGCACACCATGTTAAACATTATTCGAATATTTAACATTGTTTGTATATTTCTCAAGATCAGGCCATTCCTTATACATTTGAAATATTCGAGCAATACTCAGACTACCATCCAAGTACAGTCTTTTAGACGACTTTCGACAGTAGTGCAACTCAACTGGCACAAACGAATTAACGTGAGCACACACAGATAGTATAGCATTTCGTCATTAATCAGTTTTCTGTTATTATTATGACGCCCTCTCAAGTCTTATTCTGTAGCCGTGCTACCATCGTATTTAATCCACGCGGTTCTTGTCAATCGTTCACTGATGCCCAGGGTATTTAAAAACATAATTTTGCAAACATTCATTTTATCGTAACCGACATTGACATTGTTTTTTTTTTTGGTAAGAAATATTTATAAGTGAACTCTCTTTGGTGTTTTAGTTCCCTCCGGAATGTCCTAGCTTTGTGTTGTTTAGTGGTGTAGTTGGCAACATACAGCCACTGCTGCTCTCTTACACCTAATTCCCAAAACTTTGTAAATACATGAACTACTTTTCTGAAATTTTGCTGGCACATTTAAATTTACACTGACAGGGCGGGCCCATTGTTTTCGCATCAACAGTACGCCCTCTCTTTGAACAATAAGTCTTCCCTTGATTTTGCAGAGTTTTTCTCTTTATATCCCCACAATTTTCACTGTTACGAACTCTTTTTCCCTCTATTCTTTAGCAAGGCACTGAGTTCTGGAGACAGGTGATTAGAGTCCTTACCCAGAGTATCTACTAAAGGTGAACAGGCATACTCATCAGGTCCATGTAAGCAGCAAAAGGGGTCATCACATTTTGCATGTCTATTAACAGGGGATGGGACTGGCGTATCTTGTACTGCCGATAGCAACTCAGGCTCTTCAATATTATTATTATGACTAATTCTAAGAGAAGTAGGTTGATCGAGTAAATTACTGAAAATGGGAGTCAATGGCATTGGAAACTCTTGATCATGCTGAGAATGCAGTGATTGTGGGCAATCACTGATATTTTCGGGTGCCCTTGGGTCTGTAGGCATATATGCATCTTCAGTAATAACATCGTGTTATAAACATTGTAACAGTGTGTTTAAAAATAAATAAAAAATTGTAAACCAAAATAATATATATTTTTCATTTACTAACCTATCACTTTGCAACCCGTTACTAAATTTTGTTAGAGATTTCCTAAAACATCGACGGAAGTTACTTTGCGTCATGTGAAATAAGAAGAAAATCAAAAAACAACGACGTATGATAACATACGACATATGACTGTTCATATAACAATGACGCATGTGATATTTTATGAAATTAAGTAGTATTAGGAATCTATCTTGTAGAACATATCATAAATATACAGAAGCAGAACAACATATGCAAATTTCAAACAGATCGGGTTAGTGGTTTCTAAAATATACCCTAAAACCCAATTGATAAATTGTTATGTGGCGTACTGTAAAGGTACTGTTTTGCAGAACCGTCTTTGTTCTACGACTATGACGATTTGTTGGATTAAGAGCGAAATTATATTGTATTGATTCTAAAACAACCTCAATGAGAAAAGATGAAGGTATTAAAAAATCTGTTACTAAAAATCTTAATATTGAAAAATATGAAACGAGCGTTATGGTCTAATGAAAACTTTAGAAAGAGTATGTGTATAATTAGATCAAAGAATCATCAAATATTTACTCAAAAAGTTGATAAACTTGTACTTAATAGAGATGATGATAAAAAACAAATTATGGCAGATGGTTACAATACGTTACTGAGGGGACACTATAAAACTATATTATAATAAATTTGAATGTAAAACTATGTAATGCTACTACTATGTACTGTATAAGTAAGTAAGAGATAAATGTATAGCTTAAGTTACATGTATTATCATGTTTATAACTTTATATTAATTTAAAATAATCCGTTTGAATGCTAATAAAACTAAGGTTCTGGTATTTGAAAGGGACGAAGAGAGAACGAAGTGCGAAATATGGGTAAATCAGGAATGTCTAGAACAGGTAAATGAAATTGTATACTTGGGGAGTGCTTTTAGCCGGGATCGAAGATGTGATTTAGATGTGGACAGGCGTGTCGCTGCCGGGAACAAAGTCAATGGTGCCCTGACTGCGTTAGTCAAAAGGCAAGGCGTAGTGAAGAGTGCACGCCTTGCAATACATAACGCAGTGTTGGTACCGACTTTGTTATATGGCAGCGAAACCTGGGTATGCCAGAAGAAGCATAAAAGCAAGTTGAATGCAGTGGAGATGCGATCTCTTCGTAAAATGTGCGGCGTTACCATGGCCGACCGAAAGCGAAACGAAGAGATTCGCAATATGGCAGGTTTGAAAGATGACCTTATCACAAAAATTGATAAAGGCGTGCTTCGATGGTTTGGGCACGTTGAGCAAATGAGTGAAGACCGAATGGTGAAGAAAATATATAGCGCGAAAGTTAATATTAAAAGGTGTCGAGGTAGACCGAGACTAACTTTCGAAGACCATGTGAGCAAACTGCTCGAAGAGGGGAGGGTCAAGAGTACTCGGATACCTAGACGTGCATGTATGAAGAAGACAATGAATCTGAAAGAAGCGAAAGAGGTATGTAAGGATCGTGACACTTGGCGATATGTTCTCTCTGGCTACCCCGTCAGGGATTGTACGTGAAGATAAGTTAAGTTAAGTTAAATTAAAATAAATAAATATTTAGTTTTAATAAATACATTCGTTGTAACAATAAATGTATTTTCTTTTTTCCTCTACACAATTGAATAATAATGATACATAATAAAACAACAATAAAATTCAATGTATAACTTTTATTATATTTTACAAGCTACATTACTTAAATTAATAGTTCTCACATAATTATTCACCTATTTTTTTATAAGACAATTTGTAGCATCTAACACTTCATCATACATTGAATCCACAACATATTGAACACTTATATTAGCACTAAGATCGTGGATGACATTTTCTTATTGCTCGTTAAGTTCGCAAGTGCTGATTTTAATCAGACGATGATCTCTTTTATCTTTATCTCGGCGGATAATGTATGATGATGATGATGATTCTTGAGAACGGTTTTTCTTCCTGTAACATTTCTTTGATTTCGATTACCGCTCTTCATTAATAGCTATACTATTTGGTGCTAAATCGTGAAGCTGCTCCTTTCGGTTGTAATAGTTTAGTGTAAAGTTATCCACATCTTGTGCATAGTAATACGGATTAGTGATGGGATTAGAATCATTGTGTTCCTCAGTGTTGGCCAAGATCTGCAATTAACAAAAACAAGTATGAAGTCAAAAAAAATGGCGGCTGAATTTCTAAATAGTAAAAAAAATGATTAAACTCACCAATATAGATGATATTTGACGAGTGTTGTAATCAACGGGCACTCGCTATGAGAATAAAACAATAATGAAACGATTGAGGGAGGGTGGGATGCGCTCTTCAATCCAGGTAAGACACATCATTGTATTTAGTTAGCGGATGGTTGCATATTAATTAATATCTTTATTGTAATGGATTTACGATGTTAGGTTTTCGGGTCTTAGGTTTTTTTTTCGTTACGGAATTTCTTGATTCGGTCGCCGCGCTCAAAGCTCGTGAAAAAAGCTATGCAATAGCTTAAAAACGTTTATTAGCACTAACTACAATGAAATTAGGCTAAACAAGTTAGATTATTAGAAATTAATCATATAGATGCGGCAATATCATCAGTATCTCGCAAATGCTCTGAATATAATGCTCAATAACTCAACTGGAAGTGGAAGTACACTTGTTCCCGCAGGATAGAACTGTGAGTATGTAGACGTTAGTTTGATTAAACTAAACATTTTGTACCTCTACTGTAGAGAATTGGGGTCTTCAGCGGCATGTAGCTCGAGCGATGCGAGAGCAAGTGACGCAGAAGCCCCAATTCACACTTACTATTTTGTCATATAATTATTATTATTGAATTAATAACACAATTACTGACTGTCGTGAAGCGACAATTAAAAAAAAAGAACCTAACCTAACAACAACGAAACAACAAAAATAGAACAAAAAAATAATATATTTAAAATTTTAAAAAGATATTTACAATTTCATATAAAAAAATGAAGTATGATGATGGTGATGGGTGACGTGAATTACAATTAAATAGAAAATAAAGATAGATTAATACTGAAGCGGAGCTTGAAGATCAAAGTGGTACACCGCGCTTGGCGGTGGTGGCACGCAGCGCCTGGTCTAGGCACACGCAGCGCCTGGAGTAGGCACACGTAGCGCTTGGAGTAGGCACACGCAGCACCCAGAGTAGGCACACGCTGCGCCTGGAGGAGGCACAAGAAGCGCTTGGAGTAAGCACGCAGCGCCCAGAGTAGGCACACGCTACGCCTGGAGTAGGCACACGCGCCCAAGTGAAGATAAAGATAAAGAACTTAATCTTAAGCAAGCATTAGTCGCTATGACTTATGCAACATCACTAACGAGATGTGTCTGAAATAAAAATAAAAAGTGAAGATTAATCCAACCAAAATTCGAGGTCCTAAAGCAAGATGTGTTGAAGAATACAGGATCACCAAACAAACAAAAAAATTGAAATAAATAAAAATAATAAGGTGAAAATGATGTAAAAATGATTATACAAGCATTATATATGACATTGTAAACAAGAAAAATAAATTTAAAATAGTGTAAAATGATATGTAAGTAGCATAACACTACATGACATTGTTTCTTTTTACGTCTGCGGTTCATAATTACCGCCACTTTAGCTCAAATATAATCATCCCTAATACACATAAAAATAGTTAGGTGTATAAGAGATGATACTATGTGGAAAGTTGGTTTTACAAACGAGTATATGAATTTAAGCCCAATTTACGCACATGTGTCATACTAAGTTTTTCAACACATTTGCGAGAGAACAATACCTAGGTGCCTACTATAGGTAATGAAACAAACTTTTTGTTTTTAAACAGCCCAGAAAAACTGACTTTCAACTGATATCAGTTGAAAGTCTGTTTTTCTGGGCTGTTTTGTTTTGTTAGACTAATATTTCGCAGGTTAACCTAGGAGGTCATTGGTTGCTTATTTTTTATTTTTATTTAAAATTTTCGTCTGTAATATAATAAAATTATAATCGAATATAAATCAAATTATCATAGGTAAGTACAGGTAAAATTAGCGGAACATTAATAAAATTTAGAGATCTTTTTTTTTCTAAATTTTATTTACCTATATTCCACTAATTTTGTCTGTGCTTATGTCAATTTGATTTACATTCGAACTCTAAATAGCAGTTTGCGAGGGTAACGGGGATCTATCAGCTCCTGCAAAATAAATTTCTGATAAAAGGATGCTAATTTTAAAATGTTGTCTGTCGTCCAAAACGCATTATCTCTTTTAATTATATTAATTTCTATGCCATTTGACATCCAAATAACAAAATAGCAAACTTTCGTTTTATTATCATTAGTTGGCCTTGAGACTTAAACAAATGACATAGGCCGCAGTAGACTTGAGTCGAATAAAGCTGAACGCACATAATTTGTCCGTACCGTACGCATCGTACGCACCGTACGCGCCGAGGTTTACTGATGGCTTCGCACATTAGCACGTACGCATCGTCCGCGTTGTACGCAAATCTTTTGTATTACCAATAACTTTTGTAGTTTTTTCCAACTGAGAGCGTATGTGTGATACGATACACGTTCGTACGTAAAGAGTTTAGTTATACGACGAAAGTCGTCGATGGACTGTGGGACTATCTTAATAGCTACGCCCACGTTAGTAGCTAGATCATATTTTATTCCCGAGTCGTAGCAGATCTTGCTAAGCCTGGTGAATTCTGCCTTGTCTCTCAAAAAGACAGGGGGCGGGACTTGTTTCTTGGCTAGTTGCGGAGCGCAACGCGTGGCCGGTTTAGTTGGCGCCGAGATATCTAATGCGGCAGCTAGGGCTGCGGGGGCTGAGGCAGCGGCGGAGGCTGCGGGGGAGGGGGAGCAGCACGGGCCGCTGCGGCGGTTGGCGAACGGTTTTTGGCAGCGCGCTTCACCGCGCGCTTTGAAGACACCGTGGTGTATGATACGCACGATTCACCGGTGTCATCCGAGTCGGACTCCGATGTCCTGGTGCCGGATTTTTTGGCGGGCCTCTTCCGAGAGGCAGAAACTGACGACGCGGCGTCGGACTGGTCGACTGGTGAAACGGTACAGTGAAATCCATCGTTCGAAATCACTATGAATAGAAATAAAATAATAGCCTACTTATTGGCAGAAAAGGCAATTGTATGGAGAACATGAAGAGGATATACTTTATTTAAATACTTATTAGATGATGATGAACGAATTTTTTAGATATTTAGGTACATTTTACATACAATACATTTCAAGAATTGCTACATATACTGCAAAAATATCTTTCTATGGAAACTCAAGATTTAGAAGGCCAACTGATCCAGAGAAAAGACTTCTTGTATGTTTGAGGTAAGTATTTTTATTGATAATTAAGTAATACCTGATTACTTAATTATAAATAAAACGCGCCAAACGCGCTGCATTACATGACGTCATCAACATGCGTCCTTCAATATTCGGATACCTACCGCATTTTATAAAAGTCGGCGCGTACGGTGCGGCTGTAATGTGCGAGGTTTCACATGATTTCATACAACAAATTCTAAAATTTGGCGCGTACGGCGCGGACAAATGTGCGTTCGGCTTTAAACTCGAATACATGCGCGTCACTGCGTGTGCATGTTTGCGTGAGCATCATCCTCCCGCATCGTACCAGGGGAAACGTTATTCAGTAAAATGCACGATAATTCATAGTAAAACGCGCGCGTAAAAAAATACGAAAAGGCCTTTGGAAAATCGAGTTATATGAAAAAACCACTGCATAAATCAATTCCAAATAAAATTTATTGAATTATTCGATAACTGAGATTTGTCGGTATCAACTTCGTTTTGGAAATTTTACACTTCTTTTATTACTAACTTACGCCCAAAGTTGTGTAAAAATTGGCAATAAAAACGAATCTTTGGTAGCTCGTAACTTTTTGATGGCTTTTCTGCCGACTTCCAAAAAGGAGACGGTACTCAATTCGACTGTAAGTTTTTTTGTGTGTTTCTCACAGACAAAATTAATAATGAGACAAAATGATATCATGTTCAACTTTGGATGTACATTGTCAAATAGCGGAGTAATACCCTCCCAAAATTTCTATGGAAAAAGATGTCGACTAGTATCACCTTAAGCCAACTGCTATGATATTATGATATTATACGAGTTTTTTGTGTTCGAAAGCATACTAAAGATAAGAAAATATAGTTTTGTACCTACACCAAAAATAAAACAGCTGTGTTTTATTTTGTATGAACAGCACATCCCTCCCTCCCACAACCAAGTGCATTAATAGGTGTAGTGGTGATAACGATAATTCACGCGATTTTGGGAGAAAAGGTGGTGCTCCTCCAAATAAGTAATACATATTATTTTATTTATGTATGTTGGTTAAAGAAAATTAGTATTCTCGCTTTAAACATAATACAATTTTAACCATTAACGTCTGATGCTTTTAGTGTTAAAAATATTAAAATTAACGTGATAAATACGTCGATGTTTTCTCAATACGATAGTAAATAAATTTGAATACGAATATTTCTCTGAAACCTTTAGCCAAAGAGAACACAAACACTACGTTTACAATGAGCAAGTAAACAGACGATAAATCTCATTGATTAATAGCTGAGCTTGATGTGGATTACAATCGCTGATTGCTTATCTGTGTGCGTTTGTGGATGCTATCGATTCGCGACTTAACAAGGGTGAAATTTTGTTTTTCAGTAGACGTAACTGTCTGTTTGTATATTCATCTTTCATTGTTGCAGATTACAAAGATATTTGAAGTATTCTCTTTATAAAATTGAAAAGACAAACTATTTCACCTGATGGTATGTGGTAACTAGTTATTATGGTATTTTTTTACAACAAAATCCCAGAAAATGTACGAAATTTGTGAATAAACATGTTTAAACATTTCTACTAAAGAAAAATTGTACAAAAAGTGGTTATTATTATATCAAAGGATACATAAATGAAAATAACCCCTGGGAATTAGGTTCTATAAAAATTGTACAAAAATAATTATTGTAAAGTGAAATATGTTTAAAATAAACGTTCAGCTGGGTTTCTCGCTGGTTTTTTCCAGGACAGATGTACTTGTATTTTCTGAACCAGCGGTAAATAAAAAATGACTTTCAATAAGTATTATGCAATAATCTATATTGAATTAAAACCATTATATTATATTCTATTCTATGTGGCTACTGCAGCACTTGGACACCTGCAGCTCTTGGACTCCTGCAGCCAACTTCAAATAAAGAAGGCTACAGATGTGATATCACTTTCAAGGACTATGCTGGAATGCCTCACAGCCAGTAACTGGCTCCCTATAGCCCTTAGACCAGAACACAGCGGTGAATGTACCGCTATTAGGTGACAGAAATAGGTAAGAGGGAAGAACTTTACCAGATGAACTCCTAAAAAGAAAAGGATTCCTAATAACTAGTATCACCTATCTCATTACGTTTGATACATTTTAAAATTCACCACGTTGGTCTGAAACATATAGGTCCCATGTATATGAAGAAAATGCCAACAGTGTTACTTACCTATTTTTTTTATAGTATAGGGTGACAAACGAGCACACAGTCCACCTGATGGTAAGTGGTTGCTGTGGCCCATAGACATCTACATTTATCCTTGTTTGCGAATCAAAATGGAAATGCGTTGCCACCCGTGAGGACTAAGATGGAATGCCTCGTTTCCAGTAAAAAGGGTCTCCGGTTCTCTACACTCACCATACGAAACACAACAAAAGTGTTAAGCTGCTATTTGACGCTGGTATTCTGTGAGAGCGTGGTCCATCCCCGGTCGAGCCGACCCATTCGTGCTACAACTATACTACTAATATAGCTGCAGCATGGCTCTACCACATATATTACTCTACCACGTACCTAGTTTTTAGAAAGAGGCGACTAATGGAATATTGGGTTTATAGGCGATGGGCTAGACACCTATTACTTCTTTTACATTAAATTTGATAAAAATTACTTTGCTTATATCCGCGTAGTGAAATAAAATAATGTGTTTTACATAGTTTGAAGAGCACCTCCCGCCCGCCGCTCTTAGCGGTCGTCTACCGCAGAGTCTACTTCAGCTGAGGATGCCTCGTGTAGAGGCGAAACACGTATCGTAATGTCGTCAGTTTTGTGCCTTTACTAGTGTAGTGGTGTAGTGTAGTAGTGGTGCTGGGATTAATGGTAACGGGGATGGTTCACGCAATTGAGGGAGAGCGGGAGGTGTTCTTTAAACTAGGTAAGACACATCATTTTATTTCATTAAGTGGATATAGGCAAAGTAATTTTTACCAACTTTAATATAATGGATTTCCGCAAAGTAACGCCTGATACTTAATTATGTTCTTTTACAATTTTTCATGTATACTCTTTTTTTCACTAAATATGGTCCGAGTGGCTCGCTGTTTTTTAGATTCTGTACTCTTTTGGTGATTACCGGCGTGAAATGATGTTTAAAATAAATGTATTTTGAAATTAATAACATACTTATAAGAAAATTATTTAAATATTCAATATGATATGCGTTTTGCTTCATGGTGAAGATCCTTTCATAATGCGGTAGATTATCACTGGTGTAAATAATATTTCACAAGAACCATGACGAAAGAAAAAAAGTCGATCTGCTAGGCTCTTTTTTTTGCTTCCAATTCGACTCTAGATGACAGGGGGAACACACTGCCAACCATCCCGCGATGTGAGTGCTCCGTGCAGAAAGTGCCGTTTACACAGCGCTCGATACATAAAACACTCCTCTCCCTGGACGTCAACAAGTCGAGTGCGCATGATGGAGTCCCACCTATTGCGCTGAAGACAGTTTTAATGCGTATTTTCCGGTACTCCTACTTCCTAGACGTAGTCCCGAACTTATGGAAGACAGCTTTGGTGCACCCAACCCCTAAAAAAGACTACAACTTAGATCCGTCCAACTACAGGCCTATCGCTATCACCTCCTTGTTCTCCAAAGAAATGGAAATTATTATTAACTGCCAGCTCATGCGGTACCTTGAGGATCACCAGCTGCTTAGTGACCGTCAGTACGGTTTCCGTCGAGGTCGCTCAGCTGGTGATCTTGTAGGTTACGAATTCAAAGATGGGCAGAGGCAGTGGAGTCCAAGTGAAGAGCGTTGGCCGTTAGTATGGACATAGCGAAGGTCTTCGATCGGGTTTATCACAAAGCGCTTCTTTCGAAGCTCCCTTCCCATAGTAAGGGAGTTTTTCGAGAAGCCCATAGGCAAACTCCCTCGAAATTGTGCCACTGGATCACCAGTTTTTTTGCAGATAGGAGCATCAAGGTCGTAGTAGACGGTGCATGCTCCGATTACAAGCCCATTGACACTGGTCTTCTACAAGGCTGCGTGCTATCACCAACGCTGTTTCTTCTGCATATCAATGATATGTTGTAGACCGGTAACATTCATTGCTATGCAGACGACTGCATAGCAATGAATGGCCGGTATATAAAGCATCACAGCACTGGTGATGCTTTATACACCGGCCGTGCCAACATTTCTCGAGAAAACATGGCAGAGTACCGGAACGAACTTGTGTCTGAAGTCGACTTTGTTGAACAAAGGCTCAGAATGGGGGCGACTAAATCTAGTCCAGTTCAATTCCTAGAAGACACAAGTTTGCACGTTTACCGCTAAAAAGAACCCCTTTGTCATATCGCCTCAGTTTCAAGGCACTCCCCTTGTTGCCTCAGCCAGTATCGGAATCCTCGGTGTCGATATATCGAGTGATGTGCAGTTTCGTGTTCACTTGGAAGGGAAGGCCAAATTGGCCTCTAAAAAGCAGAGTGTTCAGCAGAGCGGGACAGTATTTCATGCAGGCATACTGCTTGCAACTTTACAAGGCGCAGGTTCAGCCTCACGTGGAATACTGTTCCCATCTCTGGGCAGAGGCTCCCCAGTGCCAGCTCCTTCCACTTGACCGCATCCAGCGCAGAGCGGTTCGAATCAACGACCGGGTTCTTTTCGATCGACTTGACTCTCTGGCACTGCGTAGAGATGTTACATCTATTTGCGTATTTTATCGGATCTATCGCGGGGTGTGCTCAGAGGAATTGTTAGGACTAATTCAACCCGCTCAATTTCACCATCGCACATCGCGACAAAACTCGCGATACCATCCATCTGGATGATTGGCGGTCCACCACTGTGCGATTTAGAAGAAGCTTTATTCCTCGCACAACTTCCTTGTAGAATCGATTACCACCAGCGATTTTTCCAGACCGATACGAATTAGGGACCTTCAAGAAAAGAGCCTACTCCTTTTTGAAGGGCCGGCAACGCATCTGCAATTCCCCTGGTGTTGCAGTTGTTCATGGGAGGCGGTAGTCACTTACCATCAGGTGAACCGCATGGTCGTTTATCCCTCTCCTATAAAAAAAGCAAATATTGAAGGAAAATATGTGTTTTTCACAAACATCTTTTTATCTGTTTAGTTGTTTTGTGTGGAAAATTTGTAACGAAATCAAATCTTATCTGAGCACATTCCTAATCCCACACGCCTTTGACAGTGTTTAAATTTACTAAAGCAAAAAGGAAAAAAGTTTGGTTTTAAATACCTATTTGTATTGTTATTTTTCATACTTTATAAGATACTCATATGACAGCGTTTGTTTATTTAAACGTTTATTTTAGGTTGAACTGTATGTATACATGTATTATAAATGTCGCTGAATCATTATTGAAACAAAATGTAAATGCGCGAACAAAGAATTTTACATTTCATAAAATATCATTGGACGCGCCAGTAACTTGAGTTCTTCGATAAAGGTTTGTGGACTGTAATTAGAACATACAACAAACGGAGCAAGGGAATTGGATGAGAGTGGAATGCACGCACTAACCTTGTGAAGGGCTGCCTCGCCTTCCTCCCTGCGTCTCAGCTAACACAGCAGGTTACCACGTGGGTCGGCGCACGCACTCTTAGATCAGTTCTAGGATATCACACACTCCTTAACTCTCGACTTATTGTAATCGCGGAAAGCGCGTCACATTTGTGACATTACAAGGACACAATGTCCGGTAATATTAAAGGGGGGCCGAAGGACGTAATGTCCTCGTGAGGTGTGGTCGCGGTATTGTTCGATTGTAACTAGACTGCCGCTGCGTGGTGATTGCAACGTCTTCAACGGTTGTGCGTGCATATGTGAAGCATTAGGGAAGGGAGGGCGTTAAAGTTATGTACCAAGTATTCTATTAGATTTATAAATTAGATCGTTAACTGGCGTTACCATTTCCTCCCGCCCTTAAAGGGTCACCTTTAATAGACAACCGTAATATAAATAAAAAAAAATAAAAACCAACAGTTTTGCGGTATATAGAGTCAGTAACATAATAATATAACAGTGGTAGAGCCAGGCGGCAGCTTTTGGGGTGCGAAGTCAGAAGTCCTCCACGTGTGCCTGGTAGTTGCGGGTCCCTCTCGATACGTTTGGAGGGAAGAGCAGCTACTGGGCCGGTGCACCCTGGGCGCGGCAGTAATCTTCCTCGAGAAATGAGAAGAAATTCTTACTCCTTGGGGAAGGTTACTGCCGCGGTTAATTATTCTGACATGGGTGGGGTCCGTCCCGGACCAACGGTGCGTTCCACTGCGTGACCCTCTGATCAGCAGAGGGCATAGCAGAGGAGTGAGGGCGGGCTCGGTGTGCACTTACCCTGCCTCCGAGCAGACAGTGAAGGATTCATCCTTTGCTGTCACCGCCGGTCTCGTAATCCCAGTATCGAAGTGTCGTGGATCATGTCTCGCGGCTTTGATTGGGACCGAGGGTCTTGGCTTAACCGCCCGGACCGCGAGGGAGAAAACCTCTATAAAAAGTTACCCCGAATCTCAAGCGGCGACGCACCGCGAGGGGATGGATGGCTGACGGGGTTCTATGAACAAATCAGTCGCTAGTGCGCTCCTCGCCAGGGTACCTGCAGACCCCCTGGCGAGTAATAAATCCTCTAAATCTGCTTACCTTGGTAAGGGGTCTCTGCCAAGGTGGACCTTTAATTACTCCCATACTCGTGGGTACAAAAAATGGAACATGAAATACAAGAAAACAAAACCGCCGGCAACGGCAACGTAGAGGAGAGGAGGAAGGATGCGGGGACAGAGTCCGACGCCGCATCGAGCAGCGTGGGAGGCTCAGAGAGCTCCCGATACGTGGGACCTGGGACCGCGGAGATCAGCAAGTTCTTCCGCAAGCGGTCCAGGCGGGATGGCGACCAGGGGTCGGCATCCGGTGAAGAGGAGGTTTCGGCCCGGAAAATCCCCACCAACAGGCGGGGCGGGCTGAGAGGCAAGGGGAGGGAGCTCTCTGCCAATCAGAGGGCCGAACGAGCGGCAAAGCTTGCCGAGGAGGGGCGCCACCCGGACGATACGGCTCGGGTCTCAGGCGAAGAGACGGATGCAACTGGCGGCTCCGAGGTGGAGCGTAAGGCCAGATTCGTAAAGGAGGTGGAGGCCGCGATCAAGGTCGTGGCCCACAAGCAAAAGGCCTCCTCGAAGTTAAAGGCCATTCCCGCGGCCTCCGCCTCCATCATGGCGACTGCGGAGGCCAACTTTGTTGGAGCCGGGCCTAATGCGGACGAGGTGGCGAAGCTGCGGGCGGACGTGGCCCGCTTGACATCCGCCATGGAGATTCTCCAGAAGGAGAATGAGAAGCTCCGCGCAGACCTGGCCAGTCTACATGAGCCTGCCTCTCGCGCGGCGCCCCAGACGCAGCGCCCAAGCCAGCCCGTGCCGGTGGAGAACCAGGTTCTGAACCTGGTCCTGCAGGAGCTGGCTGCCTTCCAGCACCGGTTCTCCGTGCTGGAGGGCATCGTCCTGCGCCCCCCCTAGGGGCAAACAAGACGGCGGCGAGGCCGGCAACGGTCTCGTACGCGGCGGCCACGGCTGCCGCATCCAGGCCGGGGCCATCCAGCCAGCCCTCGGACGGGGCTGCAGTTGCCCCTCCTCCTCCTGAAAAGCCGGTTCCGGCAAAACCGATACCAGCTGAACCGGCTCCGGCTAAGCCGGCGACGGGAGAGAGGCAAGGCGAAGGCGAAAAAGGGCAAGGCGGCAGCACAGGTGGTGGCTGCGCCAGCCCCAGTGCCTGCGACGAATGTGCCAGCGCCAGCGGCAAGCCAGCTGCCGCCGCCGCCACCGCCCCCCCAGCTCCCTACACCTCCCGCGGCTGAAGCCGGTTGGCAGGTTGTCGGGGAAAAAAAAAGGGGAAGAAGGCAGCCAAAAAGGCCAAGGAGCAGGAGCGGCAGCGCCAGTTCAGGGCGCGCAAGATCGCAGCTAGGCTCCACGCCCCGAAGACCGCAGCTGTAGTGATTACACTACAGCCGGGCGCGGAAAAGAAGGGCGTTACCTACCGCGATCTGCTCGCGAAGGCGAAAGAGGCGGTGGATCTCGGGGAGCTCGGGATCACCGGGGGCCTCCGGCTCAAAGTCACCCAGACGGGGGCCCGTATGCTGGAGATCCCCGGGGAATCCAGTGGCGCGACCGCGGACGCTCTGGCTGCGAAGCTCAGAGCGTCCCTGAACGCGGACGAGGCCCGAGTGTCCAGGCCCGTCAGATGCGCAGACCTGCGCATCATGGGTCTGGACGACTCGGTATCGGAGGAGGAGTTGGTGGCCGCCGTCGCCAGGTCCGGGGGGTGCACTACTGACCAGGTCAGGTCAGGCGCCATACGCCCGGACCAACAGGGTATGCATGCCGCCACGGTGTGCTGCCCTGTTACGGTGGCCAAAGCCATAGTGGAGGGCCGAAGGCTTCTGGTGGGCTGGGTCTCAGCGCAGGTTAAGCTGCTGGTGCCCAGACCTCTGAGGTGCTACCGCTGTCTCGTGGGACATCACGTGTCAGTGAAGTGCGCCTCGGAGGTTGACCGCAGTGGCCTTTGCTTCCGCTGCTGTCAGCCCGGACACAAATCGGCGACCTGCTGCGCCACGCCGCACTGTGATGCATGTGCGGCGACCGGCAAGCCAGCCGATCACTGGGCCGGAAGCAGGGCCTGCGTGCCACCCGCCAAGGCCAAGGCCGCGGGTAGGGGAGGGCCCTCCTCCGCCGCCACCGCCTCTATGGCCACCGCCGCAGCCGCAACTGCCGCCACCGCCGCTGTCACTGTTGCCGCCGCCGCCGCCGCGACACCGACGCCCGCAGAGGGGCGCCCCGTGGAGGAAGCGGAAATGGAATGCCTATAACGGCCCCATTAAGCTTCCTCCAGGCGAATATCAACCACTGCGCCTGCGCTCAGGATCTGTTGCTCCAGAGCATGGCGCAGTGGTCGATTAACATCACTGTGGTCGCTGAGCCGTATTTTGTCTGGCCTAGGGATGACTGGGTGGCGGACCTTAACGGCTCAGTGGCCATCATTTCTTCGGCCGCCGCCGGTACCCCGACCCTTGAAGGTGTCAGAAGGGGTCAGGGGTGCGTAGCAGCACGGTTCGGGGAGTTCGTCGTTGTGGGGGTGTACTTCTCCCCGAACCGATCTCTCGCCGAGCTCCATAATTCTCTTGCAGAGCTGAGAGCAGTCGTCTTCGGAAGCTATCCCCTCCCCGTACTTGTCCTCGGGGACTTCAATGCCAAGAACTTGGCTTGGGGTTCTCGTCGTACAGATGTGCGGGGTAGTATGGTGGAAGACTGGGCTCTGGAGACAGGCCTGGTCGTCCTAAATCGGGGTTCTGTCCCCACGTGTGTGCGGATGCGGGGCGAGTCGGTGGTGGACATTTCGTTCGCTAGCCCCGCTCTGTCGCCGCGTGCCATTGACTGGCGAGTCATGGAGGGGGTGGAGACCTACTCCGACCACCGGTACATCCGGTTTGACGTCTCCACCCAGCCCTCGAGCGCGCCAGTCCAACAGGCCCCGAGTGGTCCGCGTTGGGCGCTGAAGCAGCTGGACCGGGAGCTCCTCCTGGAAGCCTCGATCGTGCAGGCCTGGGTGTCATCACCGGATAGGCCTGCCGACGTCAATGATGAGGCAGGGTGGTTCCAGGAGGCCATGTCCGAGATATGTGACGTGGCAATGCCCCGCGTCCGGCCAGGAAGCGCCCGGCGTCAGGTGTATTGGTGGTCGCGTGAGCTGACGTGTCTGCGCGAGGCTTGTGTCGCCGCGTGGCACCTGTACGCCAGGCATCGCAGGCTCCGCATTCGTCCACCGAATGCGGCAGCCATTGAGGCGGAGCTGTACGAAGGATACAGAGCGGCGAAGACCGCCCTCCGGGAGGCTGTCATGCGGGCCCGGGATCGGGCCCGTGAGGAGATGCTGGAGACTCTCGACAGAGATCCATGGGGGCGCCCTTACAAGATGGTGCGGGATAAACTCCGCACTTGGGCCCCCCCGCTGACGCAGAGTCTCCGGCCTCAGCTCGTGGAGGACGTGGTGAGCGCTCTGTTCCCTGCGCGAGGGGTGCAACCGCCCCCGCCTATGGCTCCGCCACCTGCGGTGCCGGAAGCGGACCACCAGGACCACGACGACGACATCCCGGAAGGGACCGGGGTAGACCTGAGAGTGGCGGTACGTAGGCTCAAGGCCAGGAATACCGCCCCAGGACCCGATGGCTTGCCTGGCAAAGTCTGGGTCCTGGCCTCGGAGGCTCTCGGGCCCCGACTGGAGGGGCTCCTAAGCGCATGCTTGGAGAGAGGCCAATTCCCGCTTCGTTGGAAGACAGGGAAGCTGGTCCTCATTTGGAAGCCGGGGCGCCCTGCGGACTCTCCGTCCGCATACCGGCCCGTGGTGCTGCTCGACGAGGTGGGCAAGCTCTTTGAAAGAGTCATTGCAAACCGCCTCGCCGAGCACCTTGCGGGGACGGGGCCGGATCTTGCGGAACACCAGTTTGGTTTCCGCAAGAGGCGCTCTACGGTGGACGCCATCATGCGCGTGAGAGCCCTCACGACGGGGGATGCAGTGGCCAGGGGGGGGGGTTGTTTTGGCGGTGTCTCTCGACATCGCCAACGCCTTCAACTCCATGCCCTGGAGCTGCATTAGGGAGACACTCCGGTATCACCGGGTGCCGACCTATCTCCGTCGTATAGTCGGGGACTATCTGACGGACAGGGCCGTCATCTACCCCGGTCGCAACGGTGAGTGGAACCGGCGAGAGATGTCGTGCGGTGTCTCACAGGGTTCGGTTCTGGGGCCGCCCCTGTGGAACATCGGTTACGACTGGGTGCTGCGCGCCGACCTCCCTACCGGCGTCAGCGTAGTTTGCTACGCTGACGACACGCTGGTACTGGCACAGGGGGGGTCGTACGAGGCGGCGGCGGAAAATATGACACGCGGGGTTGCGA
This sequence comes from Parnassius glacialis, assembly GCA_033319125.1. NCBI lineage: Eukaryota > Metazoa > Arthropoda > Insecta > Lepidoptera > Papilionidae > Parnassius > Parnassius glacialis. The sequence continues at coordinate 31,647,333 of JAVANC010000028.1, read as the reverse complement.
TAGTCGTTGAGAGGATCCGGCAGCTGGGTCTTGAGGTGGCTCTGCTTAAGTCCGAGGACATGCACTTCCATGGTCCTCGGAACAGGCCACCACCGGGATCCTCAGTGATGGTAGGAGGGGTATCCGTCGGCGTCGAGTTGACGTTGAAGTACCTAGGACTCGTCCTCGACGGCCGATGGAACTTCGTTGAGCACTTCCGACGTTTGGCTCCCAAACTGGAACGGACCGGGGCTGCCTTCAGGCGGCTCCTGCCGAACCTTGGGGGGCCAAACGCCTCCTGCCGGAGGCTCTACGCGGGGATTGTGCGGTCCATGGCCCTTTACGGGGCCCCGGTGTGGGCGCGTGGTTTGGCGCGGCTTGCCGTCCACCACCTGAACGCGCCCCAAAGGGTGGTCGCCGTGAGAATGGTTCGCGGCTACCGCACGATCTCCCGCGAGGCGGCGTGCCTCCTTGCCGGATTGCCGCCATGGGATCTGGAGGCGATAGTCCTCGCGCGCCTGCACGAATGGCGCACGGAGGCACTATGCCGGGGGGAAACCCCGCTGCCGCGGCAAGTTGTCGTGCAGCGGACAGACTTCCGGCGTGATCTCATGGCGACATGGAGAGAGCGACTGTCGCAACCCCGTGCTGGGCACGCCACTATAGCGGCGATAAGACCCCTCTTTGAGGAGTGGCTTGAGAGACGCCAAGGCGTCCTCACCTTCCGCCTGACGCAGGTCCTCACCGGACACGGTGTGTTCGGGAGGTTCCTGCACCGAATCGGGCGGGAGGAAACGCCCGGGTGCTCCCACTGCGAGGATCGACCGGAGGACACGGTGGAGCACACCGTGGAGGTGTGCCCTGCTTGGGCGGAGCACCGCCGTGTCCTCGTAGCGGAGATAGGCGGCGGCGACCTCTCGCGTCCGGCCCTGGTCGAAGCCATGGTCCGGAGCGAGATGGAATGGGATGCCGTCACCACCTTCTGCGAAGCAGTGATGCTAGCGAAGGAGGTGGCGGAGCGGGAGAAGGAGAGAGCAGCAGCTTTCCTTCCCGGCCGCCGCGGGAGACGCCCCGGGCGTCGGGGGCTACGTCGTGGCCCCCGGCCACCGTAGGCGCGGGCCTGTGGATGGCGAGCAATGGGTAGCTCGCCGTCCGTCCGTCTAACGACGACAGGCCGTGTCGACGGCGCGTTTTGTTCCACGCGCGCCTCAAAGAGCTGTCAGCATCGTGAAGGGGCCCGCAAGGGCTGACGCCTGCCGGGGCTGCGGGCTGTTCGAAAGAGATACCGCGGCTCCGGAACGTAAGGGCACTGAAGGAACACGGATGGTTTTTAGTCAGTAAAAGTCTGACACTCCCTTCAAAAAAAAGGCGGCAGCTTTTGCTGTCGCATGGATGGGCCGGCTCGAACCGGTGTATACCGGTGGATACCGGTGTATGTCGTGGTACCACGACCTCACAGAATACCAGTGTGAAGTAGAGGTTTACCTCTGCGTTTCGCTCGGTGAGTGCAGGTAGCCGGAGGCCCTTTTTACTGGAAATGAGGCATTCCATCCTAGTCCTCACGGGTGAAAACGCATCTGCATTTTGATCTGTAACAGAGGATAGATGTTGATGTCTATGGGCCGCAGCAACTACTTACCATCAGGTGGACTGCGTGCTCGTTTTTCACCCTCATCCTATAAAAAAAAAAGTATTTATAGTAAGCAAATTGAGCGGTATATAGATTGAGAGAATGCGCTCAATGCGCATATTTGATTTACTAAGCTTGATTGGATAGCGAGAAAATGTGTACATAGATTTATTATGGCGGTTTAACATTTTATAATATGATATATAAAATTAATTGCAAATTTAAATAAATAATTATAATTAAAATACTCGTGGTTTATTGTTTTGGGAGAGGACAAATACAAACGCGCGGAAGTACAATTGGATATTTTTGAGTGTAATTTAATGCGGTTTTCGAGAGGCCTACGCGGATCAATCCGTTGTCAACGATAGGCCTTAAACGAATGAAAGCGGATGATCAAGGTTTGTTACCTTTAGTATTTAAATATTCCACTGCAAAGTGTTGCTTTTGCAGGGCGCGGGTCATTATAACCTCAGATAAACTGAGATCATCAGCAGTCACTACATTAGTGCTGCGGCGGGGTAATAATTTAACAATCTAAATTAAGTTGCCAAAGTTGTTTTGTTAACAATTTGGCGTACGTGACTGTGAGAGCAACGAAACTTATTATGTCCCACAGGCGGGCGATAACGGATAAGGTGTAGTACTTAGTGCATGTCACACCAGCGGGAATATTGTCAGTGATCTGAACAACGCGGTTTGCAACAAATGTCTGCCACATCTTCATAATAAGCGGCGGCGGTATCTCGTCCCAATCTAAGTTAAGTTGCCAAAACTGTTGTATTAACAACTTGGCGTACGCGACTGTTCGGGCAACGAAACCCATTATGTCCCACAGACGAGCGACAGTAGATAAGATGGAGCGCTTAGTACACGTCACATCAGCGGGATCAGTTATCTTAAAATAAAAGGCGTCGCTATCAGTAGACCAACACACGCCCAATATTTTATGTTGCGTTAATTTATCGAACTCTTCTTCTCCTGTAATCTTATGAGAAGCAGGGAGGTTATCTAGAACAGGTCGACGGTTGCTATTCTATTTTATTAAGTCCCATTATGCACCCTTGAATAAGCCTTTTTTTACGTGGGGAAATCCTCATGGATACCTTCCGCTGCGGGGGCAACGAAAAGGTTATGCCAGACTCATACCGACTAAAACCCCACGGTGGTCACCATCAGCGTATACGAGGGGTCCCAAGATCTCCGTTCGGAACGCAATCGAGGCCCCTCCATCGCTTTGCTACGCTTATAGCACGTCCCGGGGACAGTAATTGCTGCCCCCAGCACCCTCGCAGTGCTATCACGTTGTCTCAAGACCACTTTCGTGTCATCGTCCTTCTCGGGCGTTATATAACAAGACATTCGAGGCCCCCGTCCCGAGCGTCTGCAACCCCGGAGGCCCCGTTTCTGGTACGGGAACACCGTTTTTAAGAAGAGGGCCGTGACGAACGCCTTAGCGACGTCGTCTCTGCGCGGGATCTGCCCTATCCCGATCCCGCTCAGAAGCCTCCTTCTGAATCATAACAGATTCACAGAAGGTGGCTACGGCCCTCCACGCCGAATCCCCGCTCAGCATCGCCGTCAAGACTGCTGGCAGGGAGAGGTTCCGTCCAATGCGGTTCACCAGGATTGTCCGCTCCCGTTCCCACGCTGGGCACATTGCGAGCGTATGGGAAACGGAGTCCTGGTCCCGTCCATTACAGTGGAAGCAGTTCGCCGTCACCTCGCGTCCGATCTTACCCAGATAATCACCGAAGCACCCATGCCCGGTAATTTTCTGTGTAAGTCTGTAGATAAGTCTTCCTGCTCGTTGCTATATCCAGGCTTCGGAGACCGACAGGATTGCTCCAATGACGCGTTTGTGTTCATAGCGCTCCTCGAGTCGAGTGCGCCATGACGTCAGGGCGTTTTGTCGTTCCTGCCGTTTAATTGATGCGAGTGCCTCTTCTGGCTCACTACCACCGCTCTGGCGGAGGGCACGGATTCGGTCGTACACCCTCGCGTCCATTTCCGCCAGTATATCTAGTGGTGGAAAGTGAGCCAGGATTGTCGCCGGCTCAAAGGATATAGTGCGGTATTCTCGTACGATCCGTATGGCCATCCTCCGCTGGACACTGTAAATTTTACTTCTATAGCGTCGGATGGCCAGCCTTTTTGCCCATACAGGCGCTCCATACAGAGCTAAGGACCGTATAACTCCCGCATAGAGGCGACGTACTTCCTCCCGCGGTCCCCCTAGATTGGGCAGCAGTCTATGCATAGCACCCGCCACCCTTTCGATCCGGGGGACTAGGCGCTCAAAATTTTCTTCGAAGCTCTAGCGACTATCAAGGTGAAGGCCTAGGCACTTCATGTACCTCCCCACTCTGACTTCGGACCCACCCACGTGGACGCACGAGTCGGGTGGTTCTCTGCCCCGTGGTAATTTATGGAACCATAGGGCCTCAGTCTTGTGAGGCGTTTTTTTTTTTTTTTTTTTAATTTATTTATTATCATAGTAAATACAATTGGTTCAAAAAACATTAAGTTCGCCAAACTGAGAATACAGTTTATTGGCGAAACTGCACTCATTAAGGTTTACAATTGCATTTTAATATTTCTCTAAAATAAATTTTAAAACAAAACATATTAGTAAACATAATTAAAACACAACGTAATTAAAAAAAAAAAAAACTAAAGACTAAGTAGGTAAAGTACACTTATCACTAAATTAATAACAAAGCTATAAAAGACAGAAAACGAATATCTTAAATTAAATTAATAATGAATAAAGATTAATAAAAAATAATTAAGATTAATAATTAATAATAAATTAAATATTACTACTCTAATACTACAGGTCGCCGATGGCATTCAGTAGCCAATATTTCAATTTGTTTTTAAAAATTTGTTTTGTCTTACAGGCCTCTTGTGGCACGTTTTCATTAAATATTCTTGGCACTAAATACCTACGCGTCCTTTCACCAAAGTAGTTTTGCGCACTTGGTTCCTCAAACAATTTACGAGTATTCTTTCTTAAATTACCATAAATTGATTTCCTAACTAAAAATTTACTTTTGTATCCTTCAATTGCTAATAAATACTTTGTTTTTTCACGTACTGGTAGAATATTGCATTTCTTAAACAATAGATTATAGTTACCCTTACTTTTCTCTTTAGCTTGCTTACTAACTAACAGTTTAATAAATCTTAGCTGAAGATTATGTATCCTATCCATGTACGTTCGGAACGTACGTCCATATGCTGAAAGGCCATAATTAATTACAGAATCCACGAGAGCATAGTACAGAATGCGTAAAGTTGTTTTAACAACTACGCTTTTAAGGTGTACAAACTTACATAATAACGATCTTAATTTATTACATACTCGTTCTATATGGAAGTTCCAACTAAACTTAGTATCTATGGTTAATCCTAGATATTTGTAATTCTCAACAAGCTCAATCGATTTACAACCAATGCATTGTTTATTTCTATGCAAGCAATCATACGAATGGCCTATGATATTTATACTTGTAGGTATACATGGTTTATGCAGGTATGGCGATTGAATGAGCATACATTTCGTTTTCTCTATATTTAAAATTATTCCATTATCGTGGGACCATTTGATTACGTTATCAAAATCCGATTGTATTTTGTTCTCAATCACCTTCATATCCCTGTCAGCATACATCATGCATGTGTCGTCAGCATACATGTATGTTCTGCAGTTTTTCACAACGTTTACCATGCTATTTACATGCATGATATAGCCCACAGGGCCAAACACAGAGCCAGTAGGAACTCCAGTACTAACTAATTTACCATGACAAATGGTTTCTTTTATCTTTGTGCACAACATTCTGTTGTGTAAATAGTTACGAAACCATGAGCTGATTGGCCCGCGGATTCCGCACTCTTCCATAGCTACCAACAGCTGCTCATGGTCCAGCGTATCAAACGCTTTTTTAAAATCTATGAATAAAAGAAATACATACTGCTTACTACCTAAGCATTCGTTGATATCGTCGGTGAAATTTGATAAGGCCGTCGATGTACTACGTAATTTTCTAAATCCGTGCTGCTTTTCTGTAATTATGCAGTTTTTTTCTAGATACTCACTAATTCTATTAACTATCACTTTCTCCACTATTTTATTAATAACAGACAATATTGCAATAGGTCTATAGTTTGAATAATTGCAATGGTCTCCTTGCTTATAAACAGGGCGGATAATAGACTTTTTTAAACTGTCTGGGTATAAGCCTGTTTTAAAACTAAGGTTCACAAATTTTGCTAATATTGGACTTATTTTTTCTTTAACTAAAATTAGATCTTGCGGCCTTATTCCATCTAAACCTGGCGATTTTTTACTATTTAGTTGACTAATTATTTTTTTTATTTCATTTTCGGTTACCTTTTTGTAATAGAAAGTGGTATCACTCGATTTTACATAGGTCTCGCGATTTAGTAATTTAATATTACATTGATGTTTTATTTTATCAATTTCTTTTGTAAATGTTTCTGAGAATTTTGAACATATATCACTTATACTATTGATTTTTCCTAGATACTTAATTACTACGTCATCTAAGCTATTTTTACTATTTCCTAGCCAGCAATTTATTGTTTCCCATAATTTCCTAAAGTCTCCCTGACAGCGTGATAGTTCCTGCCTTCTATAGTTATTTTTAGCTTTGTTAATAATTTTATTTGTTTGATTTCTGTGTTTCGTATATTCTAATCTATAAGTAACATTTTGAGGACTAGTCTTCCACCTGCGGAATAAATAATCTCTTCTATCTATCAATATTTTAATATTTTTAGAGATCCACGGCTGTATTACCCGTTTTTTTCTATTACAATTAAGGCTAACTTTAGCTTTATCGTAGATAGGTGATTTCTAAACCCAACTCGTGGATTTTGGCGACGACGACTGCCACCCCAAGTTCGGTGAGCTCCCTGGCCCTCTCGAAAGTTATCCCGCTGGCGATCACCAAGGTGTCGTCGGCATAGCACACGATATTTATGCCAGCGGAAGGTCGACTCGCAGAACCGCATCGTACGTGAGTTTTTTTTTTATAGGATAGACCCAGCACCGAACTCTGTGGAACCCCACGTCTGATCTCCCTCCAAATCTTTCTACCATCTTTCACCATGTACAGAATGTACCTGTCGCGCAAGTAGTCCCCAATAATACCTTGCAGGCAGGGGGGGTACTTGATGATGTGCCAGTGCCCTCCTGATTGCGTCCCAGGGTGGAGAGTTAACTGCGTTGACGATATCAAGACTTATCGCCAACGCCACGCCACCCTGTGATACTGTTTGTTCCGACAGGGAGCGGACGCGCATAATCGCATCTACAGTGGAACGCTCCCGTCGGAACCCAAACTGGCTGTCAGCCAAATTAGGACCGACGCACGACAGATGCTCGCTGAGCCGAGTGGCAACTATCTTCTCGAACAATTTGCCAATCTCGTCCAGCAGGTATATGGGGCGGTACGCTGAGGGAGAATCTGCGGCCCTGCCCTCCTTCTTCAAGAGGATCAGCCTTGCTTCTTTCCAGGCTGCGGAGAACTTGGCACACCGCAGACAGCTGGTAAACAGCTGCTTGAGCTTGTTCCCCAGAGCAGCCAGACTTAGCACTAGGGCCTGGCCCGAGATTCCGTCGGGCCCCGGTGCTTTGTTCCGGACTTTTAAGCGGCTAACGGCTCGTTCCAGCTCCTCGACGGTCACCCCCATCTCATCTTGCCACTCTCATGAAGATGGCAGGTGACTTTTGGGACTTGACTGGTCCTCTTGAAAGAGCGTGCTGATTACCCTTTCCAGAAGATCCGGATCGAGAGTCTCCGTCAAAGGGGGTGACCAGGGCCGGAGCTTACCCAGCACCATCCTGTATGGGCGCCCAAGGTATCTTTGTTGAGTCCCTCCAGAAGCTCTTTCAAGGACCGATACCTAGCGTTGATATTGGCGATTTGCAACGCCTTTGTAACCGCTCAGTATGCCCCGTAGAGTCTGGCTATCTCCTCAGGCGGAGTTCGCCGTCTTCTCCTTCGGGCTCTAGTGTACTGGCACCGACACCGTAAGCAGATTGCACGGAGCCGTGCGATTTCTGCTGACCACCAGTACACTGCTTTGCGCTTGGGGTGACTGGTTCTGGGTATCGACAGGTCGCAAATTTGCGCCATCGTACCCCGAAACCAGTTCGCTTCTACTTCAGGATCGGACTGAGCCTGTCCGGCGTTTTCTGGCCAGTACGCGATGATAGCGGCGCCTTCGAGCTTATCTCGGTCGAGCCGCTTGAGACACCAACGCCGCGATGGGCTGCTATCTCGGCGTCTGGGGTTACTGTCGGGCTGTCGAAGTGCGACATCGACTACGATGTGGCGGTGGTCAGACAAAGTGACCACTTCCTCCGCCACTCGCCAGCCCGACATCATTTGCATTTCAGGAGGAGTTGCGCACGTAAGATCCACGATGAACTACCACCGTACACATGTGCTTACGGACCCCTGATTCATTCATCGGAGGTCCAGTCCAGCCGCCCATACCATCACTGTTTCTCCCTTTTGATGGTCTCTGGAGTTGCCTCAAGCCCTTTTGTGGACGTTAAAATCTCTCAGAGCGATCAACGGAGGAGGTTGACATTCGCGAACACAAATCGCCACCTCATCTAGGTACGCTTCGTAGTCGGCAAGGGACCTATTAGGAGAGACATAGCAGCCCACTATGACCAGGGGGCCCAATTGCACTGCAACAAAGCCCTGCTCTCTTCTCAATAGAGCGCAGGGTGGGGCACTCTCTCCACCCCCCAAGTAGATGGCGCCGGAGCCCGATTCGTCACCGAACCAGCGAGGATCGTCGGGGAAGACATAGGGCTCCGCTACTACTGCAAGGGCAACCCGCCACTCCGCAATGGTTTGCATGAGCAGATGCTGCGCATTGCGGCAGTGGTTCAGGTTGCCCTGGAGGACTTTAATTGGTGGGAATTTCTAACTCAGCCACCTCCATAGCCGAGCTAGTACTCGGTGCAGCGACAGAAATCGTTATGGCCGCCTCGCTGGTGGGTGCAGATATCTCACCATTCTTCCTTCCCTTTTTTTGGGAGGTGGGATGCACTTCTTTCCTAATGTGTGACCAGCAGAATGCCCAAGATCGGAACAGAGGGGGCATTTTAGTGCCGACGCAGTGCACTGTTTCGCCCTGTGTCCTTGCTCTCCGCAAGCATAACAACGTGCGCCTCTGTTTGTTTCACTCGAGCACCTGCTGGCAACGTGCCCCCTTTCTAGGCACCGAAAACAGTGCATGGGCCTGGGCTCCAGTAATTCTACTCGAGCAGACTCCCAACCCACGCGCACTCGCCTAACAGCCGCAATCTTGGGGACTGCCGTGACTGGGCACCGCACCCAATATGTCACTATGCTAGTGGGATTTCAGCAGATTTCCCCGACTTTTATGTCATCCACCAAACAATCTCCTGCCTCAGCTAAAGCCGACGCAACCTCCAATGTGCTAACGGCGTCGTTGAGGTCCCTCAGTCGAACGCCGCTTGTTTTAACTGGCCGATTGATTCGCACGTTTAGGTCTGAGAGAACCTCACGCATTTTAGCCGCCAGCTTGTCCGCCTTCGCGCCGCAATCTGGACCCTTAAATTTCCAGCAGGAGTTCCCCGGTTACCGCCCACTTCTGACGGACTGTTTCGATGCCAAAATCTGCCAAGTTTATTTTGGCCTTTGCCTCCTCCATTACTTTGGCATAAGTAACAGTGGAGCTTTCTGACACCGTAACTGTTACGGCCGCAGATGTTGGGGCACGCAATACTTTTTTGTTTTTCCGCTCTTTTTTTCTTTTTCGGGGTACCGGAAGGTGATGCCATCGCGGCGATCTGCTTTTCGGTGGCCCTTGATTTTTTGGGCTTTTTAGCCACTTCAACCTACGAAGTGGCATTGGGCGATACCGGGTTATTCGATGCCGTCGCAGGCAGCAGGAGAATATCAACCAGTGGTGGGTAGGCAGGCTTCTTTTTCCTCTTCGACCTTTGCCTTTTCGTCTTCTGTGGCTGCGACGATGGAGCCGATTGCAAAGGTGGTGATGGCCTATGAGGTAGCGATAACTCACCTCGAGTCGCACCTGCCAATGGAGGTCGGATCACCCTACCGGGAAACATCTTGGCCTCAAATATTGCCAGCTTTTCTTCGATTAGGGAACCAATGCGCTCCATCCTTGGCCTTGGCTCCGTGCTTGGCCTTGTGGTGTGCTAGCACCGGTGGATTGGACGTGGCTGCTATGTTCGAAGGATGGGCCTTTTGCGTTTCCTGCTTGCGGAGGGCATAAATCTCCTTCGTTAGTTTTTCCGTTTTAGCCGCAAGACTGGCCAGCTGTGATTGCAATTCCTCGTTTTCCTTTTCAAGTCTTTTGATGTTTTCGCTTGTCGTGGTCTTTTGCGCAAGTCTTCGGTCGCCGCCTTTATATTACGCACAGCTAGCCTTATACCCCTCACGAAATTGCCTTTTAGGTTGCGAGATCTATCTGCTACCTTTTCAACGGCCTAGAGATTTATTTCAATTTGTTGGCCAAGCTTACTGTCACTATGCGTCGACATTTCGCAGGCCAACTCCTCTGGGTCGGGCAGGCTTTTCTTCGCCATGGTGTTCGTGAGCGTTACGGAGGGGTGGAAAAGATCCTCCTCTGTTTCGATGCCTGTGGCGGCCTCTTCTTCAGAGAGAGAGGCTGTGGCTGACACTGCCGCAAATTTAGCGGCCACAACTGCAGCACTTGGGTGCTTGGCCTTACGCTTTCTTCCCCCTTCCGATGGGGCCGATTTAAGTGATATGGACGAACAATCGGACGCGCCTCCATCGCTTTCAATCGCCTGATTTGCGGCGTATTGGGGCGCTTAAAGCGCCCACGCTTTTCTCGTGTCGGCACCGTTGTACCACCCGACATGGCTCCTTACTTATTACTTTGCCCCTTAGATATTGTGGGACCAGCGTTTGACACTTGTGCACCCCCGCGATGCAGTGGATTGCCCACCCCAGATACGATGGGGCTGCCACAGTGCTTATTTAAGTTGCTGTTTGTCGCACTGCATTTTTGGTATCCTTTTTTTATACAGGATGAGGTCCCTGAACCCCTAACCCCCCAAAGGCTTGGGACTGAGCTCCCCCCAGCCATTCATCCCCTCGGCACCTAAGACCTTAGGATTAGGGTTATTTTTTAAGAGGTTTTCTTCCTCGCGGCCTTGCAGGGCGCCCGTGCCCTTGTGGGCTTACGGGTTGTCCGGCATAGGTGCGCTTGGCAAATCGCCGCACAGAGGTCGCCCGGAATTGGTCCGCTTGGCACATAACCGCGCGGGGTCACCCAGCATTGGTGCGCTTGGCACATCGCCGCGTGTGTTGCATCCCGTGTTCGCTATTATCAAAGAGCGATACCGGGAGCAACAACAAGCCTGTGAAGGCCCGTCTTTTAGGGTATTAAGCTCCGGCCGTTACTAGTCCTGATGGAACCACGGGTACGCCCATATCCAGCCAGTTTTGGTCCGCGGCGGTTTCCCGCTACCACCCATATCTGGGTGGCGTTCCCCTATCCGTCACCTAGGGACGCGTCTGATGGGAGCTCTGGCAACTCCACACGGGACCCTTGAATAAGCCTATCAGCTGCTGAGAGGCGTCACTGGCTTCAGATTCACCGGGCAAAGAAAATGCGATATCGTTCATATATAGCGAAGTAGACACGATACGACTCGCAAGTGGATACTTTGCGCCGTCGTCATCGATAAGTTGTTTTACCGTACGCAATGCATCGCGGATAATTATCTGCAGGAATTGCTGGCGACAGTCGGCTGTCATAGCGACTGGATGTAGGCGGAAATTTAGAATTATACTGAACAAATCGCCTTGCAAATTTGGCCCTGAGTGTAGGATATCATTTAATGCTCGACCGGTGCTAATCTTACTGCTAGCATCCAGAACTATACGTAAACGTGTCGACTTCTTGTCTTCGCGTAAGATTATGCGTATGATGCGGGATTACATAAATTGGAGCGGGGTCACGAGAGTCATACGGTGGTGGGGGAGAGATATAATTTTTGGCTAAATATTCCTTTATGACGTCGTCATATGCCAACTTTAGTATAGGTGATGCTTGAAGTTTTTTTCTAAGCACATGAATCGTCGTCGAGTAGTCTCGTAAGAATCGCCGATAGAATAAACGTCATCCTTAAATGGTAGGCCAACAATGTATCTACCACTATCAGGATCGCGGGATGTCGTCGACTTATAAAACTCTTCACATTCAATGTCTGAAGGACACAGAATGGGCGATGCGGAGGGAGGCTGTTCAAGCTGTCAAAATCGTTGCACTAATTTATCAATAGCGGGAGACTCTAGGATTGTACAACACGTTAACGAGTGATTAGTTTGAAGTGTCGGTACTGAACCCATAATATTGTAACCAAATACCGTGTTCAAAGCTGAGAGCCCAGACAAGTCTTTAGAGGAGTGAATTACGTAAGGACAGAATAAGTGCGGGAAAAAGGATGCGCCTATCAATACGTCAATTTTATTAGGCACACCGTAACATTCATCAGCGAGCCTTATGTCATTAAATTGTGCCAAGCCTGATTTGTCTACCACAGCGGTGGGCATACGATCGGTGATTTCATCAACAACGAGCGGTGAAATATTGCAGTTAATATTAGAGTTCAAACGTGAGAAAATTTTAATATTGATCGATTTTGATTTAACAATTTTTTCTACGCCACCGAATCCCTTTACTACAGTACATTCGGTATCGAGTTGTTGGACGCCCAAACGTTGACAGCATTCCTTTGTTATAAAATGACTTTGAGAAGTCTAATAACATGCCAATTAATTGTTTCTCTCCCTTAGCGTCGTGTGCAAAGACTTGTGCGGTTGATAATAAGTCTTCTGCGAACGACTTACGTGCGCGGGGGGCGGTGAATATTGGGAAACATTCGTGAACAAAGTACACAGAGCGACGTCCGAACGTGCACCCGAGGTGAGAGGTGGCGAGTATGTGGGCGCTGTGGGCGCGGGAACTGCAGCCTTAAGCACAGCTTGCTGAGGCTGAGACGGAGGCAGCGCAGTGGAAGAATTGCCGCTTCCACGCTGGAAGTGCAACAATGTATGATGCTTAAATTTACAAACTCGACAACTAAAGTTTGAAGAGCGATTAGATACTCGATGACTTAAGCTTCGACAATGCACACGTACATTGTTACCCTTCACGCATTTAAATCGTTCGAGCGGTGTCACTTCATTAAAGTCTGCACACTCAAATAAGTGCTGGTGCACAATATTATCCTGTGTGATTTGCATGTGCAAGTGTGATGTGCACTTATTTGAACGACTAGTCTTCGTACTTACGTATGCCTGATACTTCGGCGACGAAATATTATTACAGCGACGATTATTATCATCACCTCGTCGACTGTTTGATGGACTACTAGAGTTTGTACTTGAAACGGTGCGTTGCAGAACTTTAGAGCGGGTTTTAATAAAGTTTACTAAATCATCAAAGGTAGGTATTATCGAGCTATGATTGTATTCGAAGGATCGAATGGTATCCTAGTCGAGCGTCTTTAGCGCGATATGCAGAACAATTAAGTCCGCGAGATCATCCAACTTTAAGTTTTAACTTTAAGAGCACTGCACTTGTAAAGTTATCAGTAAATAAATCAAAGTTATTTGCTGTGGACGATTGCAATGGCTTAAACTCGAAAATCTGTTTTATATATGCGGAGGCTAGCATACGCTTGTCTTCGTATTTGTCAATGAGTGCTCGCAATAAAGTTTTATAATTTTCAGCGCATGGAGTTATACCTGAGCACACAGACAGAGCCTTGCCCGTCAGTTTACCTAGCAGATAGTATAACTTTTTAGCGTCAGTGAGTGATGGGTTGTCATAGACGGTTGATTTAAAGCTGGCATAAAATAAAGGCCATGAGCGAATGTCACCCGAAAACGTCATAAGTTCGATAGGCGGAAGTGTAAGCCTAGCCTTAGATGGGGCATTAGTATTTTGTAATGTAGTAGACTGCGAATATTGTAAATAAAGCCGATGTATTCTACCGTAAAGAGACTCAAACGTAATAAGGCTGTTATAGTCAGGCTTAGCGATAGGGTTTATTTTTAATGAATGCGAATTATAGTTATCTACGGTCTGTTTAAATTCAATACGTAGTTCATTAATATTAGAACTTACGTCGAGAAAACGTTTCATGATAGAAGTATTCGTATGGATGTTCAAAGACATATCATATGTTTTTTGCACTATTTCAAATATAGCATCGCGTTTAGCTAACAATAAAATCAACTCGGCATGAGGTGTACCCTCGTTATCCGAAGAATCGCTATTATCCGACGCAATTTGTTTCTTAGGCGGCATTGTGGTTAAAGTTATACAACAAGTTGAAGTTGATGACGTAATGCCATACAACAAAAGGGATTAAATATAGAAAAATATTCTACAATTATAGTTTTATAATAAGTAGATATTGATGTCACTTATTAAGGCCGATTGTACTATTCTAATAAGTGCGGAAAGTTAATACAAGGTCAAGTGACGACGCACAGTCACGTAACATGAAAGGTTGAAATAGATATTAACCTACAATTATAGTTTTCTAATGAATATAGTTGTCGCTTAATAGAATCTATTTTAGTATTCTAAAAAGGGCGGGAGATCAATAAATGTGAATAGGCTTAAAATGGCCAAACAATATGCGCTCTATAATTATGATTATTGATGTCACTTATTAGGGCCTATTTAGTGTCCTAACAAGGGCGGAAGGTCAATCCAGCGAGATGTGACCACACAAAATTGGACAAATCGGCCAAAGGACCAGTAAAATGGGCGCCATTAACTTGAGTTCTTCGATAAAGATTTGTGGACTGTAATTGGTACATACAACAAACGGAGCAAGGGAAGTGCATGAGAGTGGAATGCACGTACTAACCTTGTGAAGGGCTGCCTCGCCTTCCTCCCTGCGTCTCAGCTAACACAGCAGGTTACCACGTGGGTCGGCGCACGCACTCTTAGATCAGTTCTAGGATATCACACACTCCTTAACTCTCGACTTATTGTAATCGCGGAAAGCGCGTCACATTTATGACATTACAAGTACACAATGTCCGGTTATAATTAATATTAAAGGGGGGCTGAAGGACGTAATGTCCTCGTGCGGTGTGGTCGCGGTATTGTTCTTATAATAATAATAATAATAAAAATTCTTTATTTTCTCCACAATCTAAAAACTAATATAGTTATGAACTGGGGTTAACACCAAGGAACAAAATTATTTAGATTGTGAAAGACTGGCGTCTGAGATAGGCTGAAAGCCTGTGTTTCAGAGCACCAGGTCTCTCCTCACAGGATGTAGGTCATATTGGTACAGAATATGATGAAACTAGTAACAAAAAAAGAGAAAAAAAGAAGGAAATGTTGTGTGTGTGTGTGTGTATGTGTGTGTGTGTGTGTGTGTGTGTGTGTGTGTGTGTGTGTGTGTGTAAGAGGGTGGGTGTGCGCGTGAATGGAGTATGTGTGTGGGTGGGTGTGTGTGTGTGTGTGTGTCGGAGTGGGTGTGGGGTAGTATATTTCCTACCTGATAGGATGAAGGAGAGATTCAGTCTCCTCATAGTTCATAGCCTGCAAATAATTAGAGACTTTAGATTTGCATAACAGTTTTGTAAGAGGAAAGATGTTGAGCTCACGATGTAGTCTATTGTAAAGGAAGGGGCCAAAGAAACAGAAAAATCGTTGTGAGGTCACGGTTTTGAACGAGGCTGAACGTACTACCAGGTGATTTCTCTGGGAAGGCAGTAAAGAGGGATCATAGCTGCAACTACTATGTTGTTTGAGGACAATTAATAAAATAAAGAGTTGGCGCACGGAAAGAACCTCACAATATTGGTAAAGATCGAAGGTTGGTGATAACAGGGGCTTAAACGTACAGACTTTGAGGACCGCTCTTTGGGCTCTTTCCAACTTAATTAGTATTGACTTACTCGCGCCACCCCAGGTTGTTAAACAGTAAACTATAAGTGACTGACAAAGTGCTAAGTAGACTGATCTGACCAGACACGGATCTGCGACTTGGCGAAGATTTTTAAAAACAAACATGAGTTTTCGGAGTCTACAAGCAGTGAGGTTGATGTGGGGCTGGAAGGTCAGTTTACTGTCTATAATTATACCTAAATATTTTGTGGAATCGGTAGAGGTAAGAGGTAGACAGTTACATGAGAAGGAGGGGAGGTCAGAATGGGAATGAGCAATTAAGCGAAAATTGTCAAATGCATTGAGTGGAATGCTGCGAAGGGAAAAGGTGATATACTGAGTTTTTTTGGAATTGAGAGTGAGTAGATTTGTAAGGAGCCAGAGGGAGACTAAGTCTAAACCGGATTGGGCAAGTTGGAAGGTATCTTTCCAGGAGCAGGCTGAGAAAGTTAGCGCGGTATCGTCTGCAAAGGAGATAATCTTACAGCCAGGGATTTTGAGAGAGCAGAGGTCATTGATGT
Source organism: Parnassius glacialis (assembly GCA_033319125.1). Lineage (NCBI taxonomy): Eukaryota > Metazoa > Arthropoda > Insecta > Lepidoptera > Papilionidae > Parnassius > Parnassius glacialis. The sequence goes on along the minus strand of JAVANC010000028.1, from coordinate 31,631,205 downwards.
AGACCAAGAAAAGCGTAGGGCCAAGAATGCTTCCCTGGGGGACACCGTAATTCATGGATAGTTCAGAACTCACTTTTCCATTGATAATGACAGCCTGGTTACGGTTTGAAAAATAGCTTCGGAAGAGAGATAGTTGGGTACCTCTGACACCCATTGCCTCCAGCTTGGTCAGGAGAATGGGAATGGAAACCGTGTCAAACGCCTTGGCCAAGTCGAGGAAGACCGATAGGCATTTATTACCCTTGTCTAAGTTTCTGATCACATGATCAGTAAGAGAGTGAACCGCATCTGCTGTGGATCTGCCAGATCTAAAACCAAATTGTCCAGGGGACAATAAGTTCATTTTCTCTAGGAAATCGATTAACTGGTTATTGATCAGTCTCTCCAGTATCTTAGACAAGGCGGGTAAGACAGAAATGGGGCGGTAATTGTTGGGCTGGCTTCGATCCCCATTCTTGTGAATGGGGTGAACTAGTGCTTTCTTGAGGGCATCAGGGAAGCAACCTGATGAAAAACTCAGGTTGCATATATGACATATAGCAGGAACAAGTAAATCCTTTCCGCATTTAAGGATAGATGAGGGAATATTATCCCACCCGACCGCACAGTTTTCCTTGAGCGATGAGATGAGGGAGTCGACTTCGGATGGAGTGGTATTGAGGAGGACAAAGGTCTCATTTGAGCAAGATATTGGGAATTTTTGGGGGGAAGGAGTGGAGGCAAGAAGTATATCCTCAGCGAGAGATTTACCAATATTGGCAAAAAAAGCATTTGTACTATCTAGCGATTGGGAGGTAGTGGACGTAGAAGTGAGGAGGTCGTTGCAGTCGGAGCGCTGTTTGTTCATGTTCGTAACATCTCTGATAGCGTTCCATAACTTTTTGTTATTATTTCCAGCCTTATTTATCCGTTCTCTATTATATGCTATCCTAATCTTCCTAAGAAGGGAATTGCAGAAGTTACGGTAGCGACAGTAAGTTTTTCGAAGTATGTCATTTTGAGGGTCTTTTTTAAGTTTCTTATGCATGCCGTCTCTATTTCGAATACATCTTAATAACCCAGGAGTCATCCAAGGTTTGAGAAACCTTCGTCGGCTGGGCAAGAGCTTGGACTTGGAGTGTTGATTTATCGCACCCTGAAGTTTACTAATAAACAGGTTAGTTGCTAGGTTTGGATCAGTGAGCTGGAGTACATCGGAGAAGTTTACTTTTTTTAAGGTGTGCATAAGGTTGGGGATGTCAATCTTTTTTGAAACTTTGGAAGATGCATGTGATATATTCTTCATATAGATGGCGAGTAAGATAGCGTCGTGGTCCGTTACTGAGGATTGGATCACAAAACATTGGGCTGGAAAGGTGGTTTTTAAAAAGACATGGTCGAGACAGGCCAATTTACGAGTGGGAAGAGTATGGGCTGGCAAAAAGCCATTGTAGGCAAGCATATTCAAATACGCTTCAGTATTTTGATCGGGATTGGAGTTAGGTATAATATTAATATTGATATCTCCTGCGATAATAATATTTTTAAATTTATTTAAAGAAGCTAGCGTCTGATAAAGGGAATTTATAAAGTTGAGGGGATTTCGAAATGCACATGGTCGATATATAGCTAAAATTACAGTTTCTTGTTGTATTTGAATAAGGAGCGAGCTGGCATCAATAATATTCGGGTTGGAAATAGAAACATTAGTGATTGAGTTATTGTAGTAGACGACGACGCCATCGTTCTGATTCACTGGGTTAGGTGAAGAGTGGGATATAAAACCAGGGAGAATGGGAATAGCTGGCTCGATGCCGAGCCAACATTCTGTCAATATTAAAACATCGAGATCAGTGTTGATATTATGTAACAGGGTTGAGAAATTATGTATGTTGGCCGATATACTGCAAATATTTTGGCCGAGGATTTTTAATGCTTTAGTACCCAGGTTATTTGCAGTGAGAGCGTTTCGAACTTCATGTGGATCACAAGAGGATGCACTACAAATAGTCACATTATCTATATTTTCAATTAGGTCGATATCGGATGTGAATTTTAGTATTAGGGGTAAAAAGTACCGGATTCTAAAATGGTGGCCACAATGGGTGTAGCCTCCAAGTGCAGGGTATATGGGAGAGGAGGAGGAACTGTGCGGCGATATTTTAGGGGGGTGTCGGCCGAGACGATGGGACAACCAAAAAGAGATGTTAGGTTATTATGTGAAAAATAAAGTGTAAAGCTATATAACAAAACGGGCAGGAATAATACAACGGGGTAATTATGACGAGTTAATCGAGGGAGTTCAGAGTTAGCAGTAGTAAATTTAACAAAAGTAAATATTGGTAGGTATTTTTGTATTGTGTTTCTGTGGAGAAATATTTTTACGTAAAAGGTATTTATGTTAGTGTGTGAAGTTTGATGTGGATGTGTGTGAAAGAAATTAAGTATGTACTTCGATTTTGAAATATGTAGACAAAAGAAATATCGTCTAAGAACTACAATAATATAACTAAAAATAATATCATTCAGTTTTTTGACTTTAAGTTTGGTAGTATGGATTCACTGGTAATGACAATGAGTTTGCCGTTGTCTTCTTTGCGGAGTAGAACCCTCCCATTTGCTGTCCAACAATGTTAGAATTTTTCGGCTTTGGCAAACTCGCGGGCCAGATAGAAAAGCTTGCGGGTACGAGCTGTCAGATTTTCAGATAAATAGATCAGTTGGCCAGGATATTCTGGGGCTAGAACCTTTGCGCTCAACTTACCGCCCGAGTTCGTCTTATTGTATTCCTTGAAGGCCTTTAGGATTTGGTTTTTTAAGATGACCGAGTTGAGGGTTACAAGTATGGTCTTGCCGTCTTGCTTGAAGGGAAGACAACGGATGTCATAAATATCAGAAGGCTGGACTTTGGTAGACAACTCCAAGAAGATGCGACAGGCAATATCTATTTGGTTGTCTTGAGATAATGGCAGCTTAACAGGCAAATTGCGAATTTCAATTGAACTGGAGCGGGAGAAACGTTCGATCTCTTCTGTGGTGTTCTCTAATTTCGATAGGCGGTCATCATAAATCAGGTTTTGCGAGTGTACATTTTTAATTTCTGCACAAATCTCGTCATATTTGCAGGATAAAAACTCGACGGACTTTTCAATTTCCGAGTTAGACGCCAGCAGGTCCGAGCTGAGTTGTTTTATTTCATTTATTGACTCCATGATACCCGACAATTTGATGTCCGTTTCTTGTTTCCAGGATGTTAATGAATTTATAAAAACGTCTAATTTGGTCTCTGCCGTAGATTCACAAACGCAGTCACAGCGGCGTCTTTTTGTGGATCGTAATGTGATATTATCGGGTACATTACAGCCGTCATTGTTTTGGAGGAGGTTTGGAGCCGATCCATACGTATTGTTTTGTTTATCTGCGGGCGATCTTAACATTTTGCCGTTTAATATAAGATATTGTAGGCCTAAATGATGCGATTGTAGGCCTAAATGTTCCGACGGCAAATTACAGCGGGACGTGCGTGAATCACTTGTGATGGGCGGGAAGATCCCCGTGAGAATCCAGCTCCTGCGCAGGGGGCGGGGCGAGCTAATCGACGCTAAGCAGTGCGATAAGTGGGATGGGCCGCGTACAGAGACGGCACTTAGGTAGAAAAGTATGTCACACTCAATTGAAGGACGTCCTTGTCCCGTCCGAGTCGTGGGATCTTCTCAGCCGATGCGGCCCTGGTACTTCACGGTATTTTTCGAGAGTATTTATTTTTTAAAACTTCAAGAAATAATTTGCAAGGAGTTGTCGTAAACACGTCTGACTGACCGGACATCCAGCGGGAGAAATCCCGTTTGTAACTAGACTGCCACTGCGTGGCAATTGCGTCGCCTTCAACGGCTGTGCGTGCATATGTGAAGCATAAGGGAAGGGAGGGGGTTAAAGTTATGTACCAAGTATTCTATTAGATTTATAAATTAGATTGTTAACTGACGTTACCAATCATCAAAAGATACTGTAAAATATTGAGAAAACTGTAGATCTGTGAGGGATTTAGGTTAAAATTATTGCGTCTATAATAGATATAATCGCACCTCAACTAGCCATTATTTTTAATACTTGTACCAAATATGGTGTGTTTCCTGATTTATTGAAGCATAGCAAAGTAATCATCATCATCATCATCATCATAATGACAGCCCTTCACAATGCCACTGCTGAACATAGGCCTCCCCCAAGGAATGCCACAAAGCGCAGTCTTGAGCCACCTGCATCCATCGACTTCCTGCATGTCTTATCAGGTCGCCACTCCATCTAGTGGGGGGTCGCCCTATACTTCGCCTATTTCAGGACGTACCTGAATACGGAAACGGCTGTACCAGGATTCAACCAACTTGCTGGGCGCTTGCTATTGTCAAATAGAATCCATTTTTCGCCGCAAGTAACATTAATGTTCAAAATTCCTTTGTTTGTGTGCCTGTTGAGCAGTGCAAGCCCCGTCTCGACACGTACTTCACACTGGTAATCATTTGTCTTTTGTTATTTTAGTTTAAATACACACTATTTTACACGGTTTTCACTAATAACCTTATAACAAAACTTTAAATTTTCTGATATATTTATGTTAACGTTTAATAAAAAAAAAGTTTGGAAAATCCAAAAGTGCACGACCCTATATGATAACGAAAAAAATTAAAGAACAATTGTAAATTGCAGTTCTATTCGTCAAAGAGTTCCAGTAGCAGTCACCGAAGTATAACTTGAAGTCAGTCGGTCAAGTCCGGAGGTAAGGTCTATTCTATATAATATCTATTATATTCTATAACTAACAAAACGAGGCCAAACTCGACACATCAAATTTTCCTCGTCGAGGAGTTCCAGTGGCAGTCTTCAAAGTACACTTTCAAGTCACTCTATCAAGTCTGGAGGTAAGGTCTCACCATATCTAACAAAACGGGGCCAAACTCGGCACATCTAGTTCTCCTCGTCGAGGAGTTCCAGTGGCAGTCTTCAAAGTACACCTTCAAGTCACTCTATCAAGTCCGGAGGTAAGGTCTCACTATAACTAAGAAATCGGGGCCAAACTCGGCACATCTTGTTCTCCTTGTCGAAGAGTTCCAGTGGCAGTCTTCAAAGTACACTCTCAAGTCACTCTATCAAGTCCATAGGTAAGGTTTCATCATAACTAATAAAACGAAGCTAAAGTCGGCACATCTAGTTCACCTCTTCGGGGAGTTCTAGTAGCAGTCATCAAAGTAAACTTTCAAGTCACTCTATCAAGTCCGGAGGTAAGGTCTCATCATAACTAACAAAACGAGGCCAAACTCGGCACATCTGGTTCTCCTCGTCGAGGAGTTCCAGTAGAAGATACCGACACAACTTCAGGTCTATAAAGTCCAAGACGTATATGTTTATTTGTATATAAATCCTGCGTGCTTTTAGCGAAACAAAATACCTATTGTAATAAAAATCTGTTATTATAAAAATAATAAATATCTTACCTTGGTCAAGTATTTATCAAATTTGGTTTTTGCAATATTTTGTATTTCTACGGCGATCGATATTTTTCTGCACTAGCCGCTGTAACAAACGACCACTCACGAAGGCATTTGAGTCCGGAGTAAATAAAGTACTCTGTGGCTATCCTGTGGCCTATTTAGTAAATAAATTATTACAAGGCTCACAAACCACTGAAAAGGAAGCTGATACGCTTTCATACATTCTTGGGCACAGATTGTAAAAAGATGTAAGTGGTGTCAATTAATAGCATATATATTATCAAAACATTATTGAAAATTCTACCGATTTTGGCAACCTGAGAGCAGAATTATAAGAGATTTAGTAAAAGTGAGGTTATGCAACAAGTTGGCAACAACCTAAACTAAACAGCTGATTTTTGAAGTGCGGTTGCTATTTTGGAAGGATCGTAGGCCTAGTATATTACAGCGACTAGTCGCTTTGCCATAATTCACACAGCGATCCATTGAGTTAATGTCTAATCGATAAAATCCAGGCCGTAAAATCCACAATAACGAGCCAAAGTCAAACGAGTAAACAACATTATCGGTGTTCGGTATGTTAGCAAGGGTCGTACAAGTTAAGTAAGATCAGAAGTCCGTAGAAAGAAAGCAGTGGTCGAGCAATACAAATCAATAAAACAAGGGGAAACACTTAAAATACACACGTACTAAACGATATCGAGTGATCATAGATTGAGTCTTGCAGAAGCTGTCACTATCAACACAGATTAAAAATACAGTCGACAAACACAAGTAATAAATTGAAATGTAAACGTGAATCGATTTTAAAATTTATTTTTATTATTTTGATCTTTTATTTTTTTAAATGTCGACATTATGTTAATATATTGTAATGTATCTATTTACTTTGATTGAATCAATCATCTTGTTACGCAGCCCTAATCCAGGCAATCTGCTGCGTTGCATCGGCTTACGACAATCACGAGGCGCCGTGTCAGCATAACGTGTCTAGTGTCTTACATTACCTGATTCTAATATTTTACCGTGTGAAATCATTCTAGATTCAAACATCGAATTAGAGTCACCTCACTTAGTTATAAGAATTAATTGTAATTATTATTTTAAATTAAATATATTTTAAATAAAGATTGCTTTTTTTTGCAATCTCTGGCTGGAGCCCACATAATTGGCACAGTCGGTAGGATCTTCTAAAGTAGAGTCAGTTATTCAAGAGTGACCAAGAAGATACAGAATCTACGGGAGCACCAGTCCAGAGGCGAATCCAGGCATCGATTCCGCAAAAACAAGTAATGCTGTAAGTGCTTGAATCTTTCAATTCTTACCCTTCCTAGTTCCGTAATTATTTTTTTTACTCTATCCTAATTTTATATACATTTATATCCTGTTGTATTTTACTGTGTTTTACATATAACTGTGTTAGGATAAAGCTTCCAAAATTTTCCATCCAAGGGGAACACGGAACGTTAGGTTAGATAGTAGTAGGACTTCTAAGCTTAGTATTATAGACGAGAACAGAGGTTTGGAAACGGATAGTATGGCACAATCAAATGAAATAGACCTAGTTTATAAGTCACTTAGAGTTTTGCCCGAATTTGACGGTAACCCGTACATCCTTACGCGCTTTATTAACCTGTGCGATCAACTTGTGTTAGCTCACGTGAGAAATGAGCCCGGATACGAACTAGCCAATCTTTCTCTCATTAACGGGATTTTAAATAAAATAACTGGGCCCGCGGCTAGGCTAATAAATTCAAATGGAATACCCGAAACCTGGGCCGGCATCAAAAGCGCTCTTATAAATAACTTCGCCGACCATCGCGACGAAACTGCATTATACAGCGATTTATCATTGCAAACCCAAGGGTCTAGTACCCCGCAAGAATTTTACGAGCGAGTTCAAAGTTTATTTAGTACAATAATGACCTATGTCACTTTACATGAAACTATTAGTACGACAATTGAAGCTAAGCGCGCACTCTATAAAAAACTGACCTTGCAAGCTTATTTACGCGGATTAAAAGACCCCCTAGGGTCTAGAATAAGATGTATGCGTCCCGAAAGTATGGAGAAAGCACTTGAATTCGTACAGGAGGAATTAAACACCCTTTACCTCCAACAGCGAAATGAAGGCAGTCAGATCAAGAAGGAATGGACTCAACCTTCACATAGCCTACCATTAAATAATTTCCTTCCAAAACCTACCACGTTTAACATGCCGCCGCTACCTAGACCACAGGGTAATAATATGCTGAACTCGTTTAGACAGCCACCTATGCAACCGCATGCTGCACAGGGTTGGAGACCCAATTTACCACCCCAGATGCATCAACCACGCGGTCCCACTCGTACGCAACAGATGATGCGTGCTCCTCCACCAAATTATAACCCCCAGAGCAATGTATTTAAGCTTCCTAATAGACCTCAACAACCACAGGGCTTCAACTTAAATAATAACATGCGCCCTTCTCCTATGAGCGGTGTCACTCCATTTGTTACAAAACCCTTACCACCGACTGGACATGACTGGAGACGGTTTGGCAACCCACCGCCGAGCAATTACTTTAAGACACGGGAGGTAAACTTTAACGAGACTGATTTTGACTACGACTACAGCACCGACGCGTACTATGAATACGACTATCTTGACTATAACGATAATCAGGAGTATTATTCTTACGAACAATATCCCAACTATGGATACGAGCAACCGTATAACCACGCGGAAGCTCCTATCGTAGAGGAAGTAGACACTAGTTTTACCCCGACTAACAATGAGGATTTTCGGAAGTGCCCCAATTCAGAAAAACAAAAATAGAAGTCAATTTCCACATACAAAGGCAACTCGGTTACATTCAGACAAGTAATCCCCCACTGAAATTCTTAATAGACACCGGCGCAAACCAATCATTTATTAGTCCCGAAGCTGTACGAAAACATTTTAGCCATATTTCACTGAATTATGACCCATTCGAGGTCACCAATGTTCACGCGACAAGTAAAAATAATTATTCTATAACTCTCCCATGCCCTTTAGAATTAAATGAAAGAGATAATATAACCTTGTTCATTTATAAATTTCATAATTACTTTGACGGACTGATAGGGTTTGATTTACTAGACATATGGGGTTCTAATATCGATCTTAGAAATAAATTACTTATTACTCGTAACGCAAAAATTCCAATCGAAATGTATGACTCACGTAACGCAAATTTATATGAGGAAATTATACCCGCGCAGTCATCAAAATTAGTTAGGTTGCCTATAAACTCAAAGGACGGTGACGTAGTAGTTGAAAATCAAATAATTTGCAACTGCATAATCTCTGATTGTATAACGAAAGTAATTAATAATCGTGGTTGGGTCGAAATTACCAATAACAGTTCAAATGATGTAATTTTTGCAATGGACCGCCCGGTAGAAGCCGAAATATATAATGTCGAGTGCCAGTTTACTGAAACGTTATCGGATCGCGCTAAAAATGTTTTATCCCGTCTTCGCACCGATCATCTTAATCCTGAAGAGCTAGCAAACCTACAACGGTTATGCGCCTCATATGCCGACGTGTTTTACCTTGATGATGAACCTTTAACATTCACCAACAAGATCAAACATAGAATTAAAACACATGATGAAATCCCCGTACATACTAAGAGCTACAGATACCCGTATGTCCACCGACAGGAAGTCCGGGATCAAATCAATAAGATGCTCGAACAAAATATAATTAGACCATCCGATTCTGCCTGGAGCTCTCCTATTTGGATTGTGCCCAAAAAGGCGGACGCTTCCGGCAAAATAAAATGGCGTCTTGTTGTTGACTTCAGGAAGGTGAACGAAAAGACAGTCAATGACAAATATCCTATTCCTAATATAACCGATGTGCTAGATAAACTGGGCAAATGTCAGTACTTTACCACGCTCGATTTGGCCAGTGGATTTTATCAGGTAGAAATGGATTCCGCGGATATTCACAAAACTGCTTTTAATATAGAGAATGGGCATTATGAATTTCTCAGGATGCCAATGGGCCTGAAAAATAGTCCATCAACCTTCCAAAGGGTGATGGACAACGTATTAAAGAACTTACAGAACGAAATTTGTTTAGTGTATCTAGATGACATAATTGTCTTCAGTACATCCTTACAAGAACATATGACAAATCTGGAAAAAGTATTCAAAAGGCTACGGGAATCCAACTTCAAAATTCAGATGGATAAATCAGAGTTTTTGAAGCTGGAAACCGAGTTTCTAGGTCATGTTATTTGTAAAAACGGGGTTAAACCCAACCCAGACAAAATTAAAGCCATCGAAAAATACCCACTGCCAAAAACTACAACCGAAATTAAGCGTTTTCTAGGACTTCTAGGATACTATAGAAAATTTATACCAGACTTCGCACGTCTCACAAAACCACTCACTCAATGTCTTAAAAAGGGATCAAAGATAACGTTAGATCAAAATTATATTAACTGCTTTGAACATTGTAAAACTCTCTTAACAAATGACCCAATTTTACAGTATCCAGACTTCAGTAGAGATTTTATTTTGACAACCGATGCCTCAAACGTGGCGATTGGCGCAGTCTTATCACAGGGGACAGTCGGTTCAGACAAACCCATTGCATATGCTTCTCGTACACTTAACTCCAGCGAATGTAACTATAGCACCATAGAGAAGGAACTTTTAGCTATCGTATGGGCGATTAAGTATTTCCGTCCCTATTTATTCGGCCGTAAATTCAAAATTATTACAGACCATAAACCCTTACAATGGATTATGAGCTTAAAAGAGCCCAATTCGCGTCTAACCAGATGGCGCCTCAAGCTGAGTGAATATGACTTCACTGTCGTATATAAGCAAGGCAAGTGTAATACGAATGCCGATGCACTATCGCGCATCGAACTTCACAACGACGAGCTAAGACCCATAATAGATGAACTGCTTTCCATCTTACCTAATCCCTCCGAAGGGGTACACACTTTAGACGACTCTAGGACTATAACGGCTACCGAAGCCGCAGATGATTCCAGAACTATCACCGTTCATACAGATAAAGAAAACCCCATCCTCGAGGTTCCCATTTCTGACGAACCGCTAAATAAGTTCACTAAGCAGATAATCTTAAATATAGTAGGCGACATAAAAGCTAGACCAGTTATCACTAAACCATTCAAAACACACACACGCATTACGATACAAATAGCTCAATCAAACATAGAAGAGGATGTCATTAATGCTATAAAAGAATACGTCCATCCGAAAATTAGGACAGGATTACTCATTAATCCAAACTCTGCAATGTACACTGTCATACCAATCATACAAAAGTCTTTTAAAAGTTCATCTCTTAATCTTTTTCAAACAAAAAGTGAATTGGAAAACGTTAGGGAGTATTTAAGACAGCAAGAAATCATTCATAAATATCACGATGGAAAGACGAACCATCGAGGCATTAACGAGTGTTTCTCGGCTTTGTCCCGCAAATATTACTGGCCGAAAATGAGAGAGCACGTTACTAAATTTATTAATGACTGTACAGTATGCGGACAAGCTAAATACGACCGCAATCCAGTTAAACAGAAATTTAAAATTGTACCACCAGCTTCTAAGCCTTTTGAACTAGTTCACGTAGATCTATTAACAATTCAAGGGGAAAAGTATTTGACAATAGTTGATAGTTTTTCTAAATATGCTCAGGCGTATTATTTGCGAGACGGCACTGCTGTCAGTGTAGTACAAGCTTTACTGATTTTCTGCACACATCATGGAATTCCAATTACCATAGTTTCCGATAACGGCCCTGAGTTTACCAACCAGCTTATTGCAGAATTCGTTAGACTTCATAAAATTCAGCACCATAGAGTAGCCCCACATGCACCCAACGAAAATGGTATCGTTGAACGATTTCACGCCACCATACTAGAACATATCCGTATTTTAAAGATAAATCAAAAGAATGAATCCGCTATTAACCTTATGCCCTATGCTCTATTAGGTTACAATCATAGTATACATAGCTTCACAAAATGCAAACCAATAGAAGTAATTACAGGACATTTTGACCCTCGCGATCCTTTTGACATAGATCTGTCCGCCCACTTACTTCAACAGTACATCGTAAACCATAAAGACAGAATGACTGAGACCTATAAAACTATTCACGACCTATGTGATGACATGCGTAAAGACTTGACTGATACTCGCAATAAAAACCGAGAACAGGAAGCTGAATATTCCCCGGAACAACAAATCTTTATAAAAAATCCATTCGCACCCCGTCAGAAATTAGCTCCTCGATACACACACGACACAGTAATGGCAAATCTCCCAATTCACATTTATACAAAGAAAAAACGAGGTCCCGTAGCAAAAACTCGATTGAAGAGAATACCTAAAACGAACCAATTGTTACAGGACTCTCCTGGTACTTCATCTTCTTCTGGGACCAGCTCTAATGCAGGAGATAAAACTTGAAAGTCTTAGTGATGGACCTGGTATATTACCCTTCAAATTAGGCCCCGCTCGAATCCTATCCCACTACCATGCATTTCTGCAATATGTTAATCTCCAAGAATTAGAAGATAAAGTAAATTCAGTTAAAATACAGTTAATCAGTATTAGCCCTAACCTTAACAACATTACTAATTCCTTATTTCAGCCTCATATTGATTATCTTAAAAATAAGCTTGAAAGTGTCACCATACAGTTGAGAAGCTTTAAAACTAACCGCGAGAAAAGAGGACTCGTAGATGGTCTCGGTTCCATCATAAAAAGTATAACCGGTAACCTTGATTATACAGATGCAGATCATTTTAATCGCGCTGTAAAATCCATCCGCGAAGACGAAAATAAAATCGTTACGGAATTTAATAATCATGTAAGCTTAACTAAAGATTTAACAAATCAATACTCCAAAATAATAGATAGCATTGTGGATAATCAAAATAAATTAGAAATATTAATAGGTAAAATAAATCAATCCGAGGCTACCAGAGACTATGACCTAATTAAATATGCCCATTTTGGACAAGTATTAATGATCCTTAGTGATAACGTTGATTCCATTTCACAGGAATTAATTAAGTTACAGAATAACTTAGCATTTATAAGAGCTAACACTATGCACCACTCTATAATTAATTTAGAATCTATCGGAATAATGATTAATAGGGCAACCCGACTTTATGGAAGTAAAAAGGTAGGAGATTTAGATATAAGAGAATATTATGATATTATTAGATTAGGTTCATATTATGTAGGAAATGAAATAGTAATAGTATTTAAGTTCCCAATTTTATTACCCCATATATATGATATGTATAAGTTATCTATTGTTCCTAACAAGAAACACGAAATCCTCACACCACCCTTTCGATTCCTAGCCATTTATCAGAAAGATTTTCAGTACATAGAGGCAGAATGCCCGAAGACCAGTAAATGGTACATCTGTAAGGAAAAGCGGAGCCTGAGAGGTCAACCATCCCCTGATTGCATCCATCACCTCATCACCAAACAACAAACGAATGCAGTATGTAACCCGTTCACGGTCACCCTAGATAAACCAGCTTACGAAGAACTGGACGACAAGCACTACACCATCACTTTCCCCACACCAACGAAAGTACATCTATCCTGTGGACAAGATCTCTACAAAATACTTTAAGGTAGTTATCTCGTTATTGTCCCTCTGAAATGCTATATAGAAACGCCACTATTCTTGATCTCAAACACTAAAGATCGATTGAAGGGACAAGCTTTAAAGCTAATGGACATACCTGAGGAAAACACCAGCATCCCATCTCCTGCATCGGCATATAAACTAAATTCAATAAACCTTCAACATCTTCATACAACGAACACTAAAATATCCCAGCAAGCACCAATAAATCTATGGAGAAACGAGGACTACAGTCTATACCATACTACAATACCATTTTACGCATTAATAATAAGTGCAGGTGCACTGATTCTATGCGTACTATATAGAAAATACAAGCCGAAGCCAACTGGAGTTACGCAAAGAAACATAGAAGAGGACCATCCTAAATCATTAAGGGTATACGCTATTCCAGACACTGAGAAGATTAATCCCGATCAACTCCCAGCTCAATTCACGACCAAGGTCTTCCATAGTCGCTGTTCTTCGGGGGGAGGTGTTACGCAGCCCTAATCCAGGCAATCTGCTGCGTTGCATCGGCTTACGACAATCACGAGGCGCCGTGTCAGCATAACGTGTCTAGTGTCTTACATTACCTGATTCTAATATTTTACCGTGTGAAATCATTCTAGATTCAAACATCGAATTAGAGTCACCTCACTTAGTTATAAGAATTAATTGTAATTATTATTTTAAATTAAATATATTTTAAATAAAGATTGCTTTTTTTTGCAATCTCTGGCTGGAGCCCACATAATTATCTGATGTAAGTTGTATTTATGTTTAATTGTTAAAACTACATTCGCATTAATCGATTAAAGGAATCGGTTTCCTATTTTATTCGTGACATAAACTTATTTTCAAGATTTCTCGTCATCCAGATTGTGAATTGGGCAAGTTTTTTATACTTTGAAATAGAAAAATATAACGCTTCTTTTTAAACCATATTTTAACTTTATACAAACGGACCCAGAAATCCCCGTCTCCTTTCGCCATTTCTTAGGCGGAAAAAATTAATTATAACAAATCAAAACAAAATTAAACTATTATTTACATTCGATGGCTTCCCACATGATAGATGAAGAGTTTTAAAAATAGATTGAATTGAAAAATTTATATTTTCAAATGTTATCGTGTTTACGCCGCCATGCGGTCTTGACAAATCCACACCATAAGCCACTAAAACCCCTTTTTTATGTAAAAATAGCAATTAATCGATTTAAAAAAAATATGAATAAGTTCAACAATAATTTATGTTTCTGACAGTGTGCTTTTTATTTCATTTATATATATATATATATATATATATATATATATATATATATATATGTATATATATATATATATATATATATATATAGTACGTATGATATATATATATATATATATATATATATATATATATATATATATATATATAATACGAATGATGTGTATCATATTATAAGTAACACAACGCGCGCCTTGGGGGAAGCATAGTTCAGTAGTAAAGCGTAACAGATGTTGAAGTTTTGTCACTAAAAATTTATTATTTCGTAATGTATTACAATTATCATAATCATAATGTTTTGCGCCGAAAAAACTAAATTTTCTGTTTTAAAAAAGATTACTACGTTAAAACACGGTAAGTACGAGCATAATAAAACATTCTTATATACGGGGTAGTACCTCGTAGGTGGTAGGATTCTTAGTTAAGTTAGTATAGTACCCAGATAGTTTAGAAGACAAAAAAATTATTTTGAAAATTTTTTTTGTTTTTTATGAACGTACGGTAACTCTTTCTGTAATTCTTTCCACGTCGATAAAAAAGTTGTATACGAAAGAAAAAATAAAATTATTCCATTAATCATTGTGACAAAAATATTGAAGCTGTAACGTTTTTCTTCTTTTGCTTATGGGAGTTTTAAGATTAAACCCGCACTTAATTTTACTTATTTTCGATGGTAAAATAATAGCCCTATTTTCGGTTAGAGCGCCACGGATTAAGGGCTGATGCGATCGCTTCCGTAAATTGTTATAGCTCAGTATGAAATTGTCACAATTCAGCTATAGCTACACAACGACGAGAAAAAATTATACGAATTAACCAAATTACTTAGGAATTTTGCCGTAAAATTATTGTGTAAATTTTGGATTTTCTTCGCGAACGTGCTTTCCGACATAAAATAATGAGATTCGCTTAAAATGTTACATCTATGCAGTTGTATGGGTATGGTTATCTAATGAAGTTTAAAGATTCTCCGGCACACTTTATCTTAATTTTTGTGGATTTTAATATGAACTTCTTTTACCGTTTTCTTTGTTCTTGTTGCTTTTTAAAATCTATTTTTTTATCTTGTAAACTAGTAGGCAGTAATGGGATAACATCAGTAATGGAATAAGTAGTCTCAAATGTATGCTTAATTCTTGAAAAGATATTTTTCATAGGTGTATAGATTTGAGATTTTTCATTACCATTATTATTATCATCATTATCATTATTAAAGTCGATCACAAGTTTGACTAAACGTAGACCTTCCTCATCGAACGCCAAAAAGCACGGTTCTGAGCCACATGTATCCATCAACTTCTTGCATCTCTTACCAGGTCGTCACATATAGTTGGAGGCGCCCTACACATTGCCTACCAGTGTGAGGCTGCCACTCCAGAACCTTTTCCCTCATTAGTTATCAGTTCTTCGAGTTGTTGATGTTAAAGATGTTTACGGAAGTAATAATATTTAAAGAAAAAAAGTGCTTATGTACACTAATATTTTAATACGACAAGAGTATGTACAAATATAGAGGCGCGAATTCGTTCAGACCAGTCCGTGTTTAATGTAATACATTGCCAAATACATATAGAGTAATATTATATATGTTACTGTATGTTTAATACCTTAACGATAACTTTATACGTGGTAGAGCCATGCTGCAGCTATATTATGGTTGTGGCACGAATTAGTCGGCTCGACCGGGGAAACACCACGCTCTCACAGAATACCAGCGTAAAATAGCAGCTTGACTTGGTGAGTGTAGAGAACCGGAGACCCTCTTTACTGGAAACGAGGCATTCCATCTTAGTCCTCACGGGTGACAACGCATCTGCATTTTGATACGTAATAGAGGATAAATGTAGATGTCTATGGACCACAGCAACCACTTACCATCAGGTGAACTGTGTGCTCGTTTGTCACCTGTCACTGTGTGCACGTTTGTTACTATTATTATGGGGGATGAAACGGAGAGTGATTTTGCCGGCTTCCGGATACCGAATATCCAGCAAGGCTCTAAGCCAGAGCGTCAAATATTCGGCCGCCGGATGTTCGGTACAACTTGTCACAACTTGTGAGTAGTTATATACAACACCTTATTGGTTGATTTACATTTTATTTATTTTCGTCATTTATACTTTACAATTACTTGACTTTTATTATTAAGATCAATTAGCGACTCGGTAGGATAGTGGAAAAACGTTGGCACGGATTTGATGCTACGAGTAGTGAGTTCAATTCTCGCATGTGTAATGTATCATCTAATTCGCGCGGAGACAAGTGGGGGTGTAAGTATAGTCCGCAAGGCTGACGAGTGACCTCAGTGTGACCGTGAAGGCACGACTCGCCTAAATGCATTTCTGGATCTATATTAAATAATTAAAAACGCATACGTTATGCAAATTATAGCTAATAGCTTTTTATAAGTTTGTTAATAATTATTAAATGTTAACGATTGTTCCCCTTATATTGGTTAAGTGTGAGTAAATTTATAATATATTACAATAGTGTAACAAATATGTTAGTTTGATTTTTAAAATTTAAACAATTGTTACTTAGTGTGTAATTTAATTTTATGTCACATGCTAGTTATTTTATCACGTAATTGTGTATGTCTTTTCATAGTAGATGCTTAGTTGATATAATTTTTGGCGGCTCCGTGGCGCAGTGGCTTAGCAATGAGTTGCTGCGCTGGGGACCGCGGGTTCGAATCCCGCACGGAACAAGTATTTGTATGGCCTACAAATATTTGTTCCGGGTCTGGATGTTTGTTCTTGTGCAATTTGTGTCTGTAAACTGCCCCCACGATACAGGAGAAAATCTTAGTGTGGAGGTAACGTTTATAACTTAATAAAAAACTTTATTTTCTTGCCTCCCTTCTGGTAGCATGTACCGCCACACCAAACTTATCAGTTTTACTCGCCCAGTTGATTCTGGCGGTGGGCTTATAATATGTATTATCTACTTTGGAGGCAAGGCTCATGAAAGATTTCGACTGTGTGTTCCAGGGAACCTCGCTGGGGCTGCGACATCCTTCTTATTATATTATTTAGAACTTAAGATGGGAGGATTTGGAATTAAATGAAATATATATATATATATATATATATATATATATATATATATATATATATATATAAATATATACATTAAACGAAATCGGTCTATAAAGGACACATCTCCAACCACTTCCGCCGGGCTCGCCGCCAGTCGTGCCAGGGAAGTACTTGCTTTTCTCCTGATCCTGATAAGCGTCGAACTCGCAACCTGTTAATTTTATTTTATTTGCTTTTTTATTACTAGTCAGCTTAATATTTTTTATTAGAAGTATTTATATTAATCCTTTTTTATAAGTAGCGATACTAAATATCTCTTTAGAAGCACTTATATTAGTCTAGTTTTATAAGTAGTGTTATTAAAATCTTTAAAAAATTGTTGTTATAATTTATCGTTTATCAAATATATAATAACATGACACATGAGACATTTGTTTGTATCGCATAGAAAGTTTTTCTACATCTTGCTATCATTCAGTGTATAAATCGCCACTACGACATATGAGAAATTATATATATTGTATATATATTCTGTGAGAGCGTGGTCTTTCCCCTGATGAGCTATAACCATAATATAGCTACAGCATGGCTCTACCACGGAAAAAGGCATTCTTAAATACTAGAAAAACAGCAGAGGTCCGCCATCTGTCAGATGGTGGATAACCATGAATAGGAAATCAATAGCCTAAACTTCGACTCGCTCGTCGCTCGTCGTCGCTTACATTTAATGTGGCCGTCCAAGATAAGTAACTAAAAATACTCGTGTTTATTTTACCTCAATATCTAAACGACTGTGCTTTTTTGTATTATAAATAAAATTATATTGTTCCTGAGTATAATCAATATTAGTTGCTCTTATATGATTATAGTTACTATTTCAGTATATCGAAATGATGATATAGTTTCTAAATTTTAGAGAATACATATCGAGTATTGTATAAAAACAAAATCAGTAAGTGGTATTAAACTGAAAACATGCAAAATATATTTCGAACAAAATGAGACGCTCCACTTAGAGAATTTTATTTCACGTTTTATTTGATTTACTAATTTCCTCCGTACTTTCTGTGTTTTTATTCCTATTCAATAATCTTTTCCTTAAAAGAAACAAGGAATTTTGTAAATTTGTCTGTTCTTTTAGTTAAGTGATCAGTATAATCTGGTTAAGCTTTTGTTTTGATGTTGTAATATATGTTATAACTCGACAAAGTAGTGGTTAATCTAGACACATGGAGTGTTATGGTCAAGTTCGGAAAAGAAAAGGGCGACGTACCGGCAGTGTGTCTGTATATTTACAGGAAATATTACGAGCTACTTTCCAACGCTCCATAACTCAAAAACTGTTGGACCTAATCTATCCGTTGGGAGACACTATTGAGGTCATTGAGCATAGTGCTTAGGTCCTCTAGCGATTCTGCCATAAGGACTATATTGTCGGCAAATCGAAGATGAGTGATGTACTCGCCATTGATGTTAATACCGCATCCTTTCCAGTCCAGCAGCTTGAAAACGTCTTCCAATGCAGCGGTGAAGAGTTTCGGGGATATAACGTCACCCTTTCTTACACCTCTCTAAATCTGGATAGGTTGCGTACTCTGATTCTGTACTCGTATAGCCGATAGTCAACTTGGCACCGCTGAAGGGACTGCAGCACCGCCCAAATTTCGACGGAATCAAAGGCTTTCTCATAGTCCACATACGCAAGGAAAAGTGGCAGATTATATTCCTCTGTCTTCTGTACAATTTGCCGAAGAGTATGTATGTGGTCTATGTATATGTATATGCTGAAGGGTACGTATGTGTATGTACGTATGTATTTGACGTAAGTCGTCAATCTGCGTGCGAGAAAATTCGTTATGACTCTCGAAAACAGCACGTAGAAGCGGCTCAGAAGGGAAATCGGTCTGTAGTTCTTCAAGAGAGCGTTGTCGCCTTTCTTGAAGAACAAGACCACCGCACTTCTGCTCCACGCCTACGGAGTAGTGCCACCATGGAGAACAGAATTAAAGAGCTTATGAAGGACTTCAAGTACCGGTTATCCACCCGCTTTCAGAAGCTCCGCTATAATTCCATCCTCGCCCGGGGACTTTCCGTTTTTAAGGTGCTGGAGAGCCATTCTAATCTCGCTCAGACTCACGTCCGGGAAATCTTCGGAATAGTGTCGGATAAGACTCGCTCTTGGATCGTTGCTCACACTTGCGTGTGGCTCTAATGATGACGTGTACAACTGCCCATAGAACCTCTCAATCTCACTTAAAATCTCAAGCGTCCCGGAAACGATGCTGCCACACTCAGTCTTCAGCTTTGGCAGTTGGCTCTTTCTGGCAGACAGATCTCTGGCAAAGACTTTGAAGCCTTGGTTCCGCTCGATCGCTTCTTCAATATGTATTGAAGTTGCGTAAGTGCCGCTGCATGCATTTGGAGATTTATCTGCTCAGTTGCCTATATGCTGTCAAATCTGTTGAAGAATGTAGCTTTATCTCCCGTCTAACAGCCATGAGGTTAAGAGTGTGATCGGAGAGTTTTTGTGTAATTCTGCGGCGGGTATTGCAGAACTTAGCTCCGACAGTTTCCACGAGCTTGTCATTCATATCGTCCACTTCATTGCAGTCTTCTAGGTACTGAAAACGAGTTTTGTAACTCGAGCTGAAAGGTTTCGGGACCCTGGAACAGAGCACGAGGGGGACGGAGCGTTGACTTCATTAGACCTAATATATATATACCTTAATAGATACCTTTTCAAATTAACGTTTAGTTTCAGTGTGCCTCTAACCATTCGGTGATCGCTACCAGTTTTCACCCTCGCGATCACGGAGACATCACTGAATAGTTGTCGTCTGGTCGTCATAATGAAGTCTATCTCATTTTTTGTCGAACCGTTGGGCTCGACCAGGTCTACTTGTTGTGGGGCCGCTTCTGGAAGAAATAGTTCATCATAAAGAGTCCCTCTTTCTCCATGAAGTCGGCCAGATCCTGGCCCCTTGGATTCCGTTGCCCTATTCCAAATTTACCTACTTTCAGCTTACCGTTCTCTCTTGTGCCTAGTTTTGCATTGAAGTCTTCCATTAACACCGTATAATGGGTTTTGGAGGAATGCATGGCTCTAGAGATATCCTCATACTTTTACTCCACCTCCTCATCGGGATGTGCCGAGGTTGGTGTGTAAACCTGTATGAACCTTCAATGAATACCGTTTGGTGATTCTGAGTATAAGGTACGCAACCCTCGTCGACACACTCTCAACCTTAACAACGTTGTTAACGAGAGACTTGTGGACGATAAATCCACCACCTCCTTGGGACAGATGGTCGCCTTCCCGGTGATAGAGCAAGTTGCCGGATTCGAGGATTACCGTGTCCTCCCCCTCTCTTCGGACTTCGGATAATCCTATAAAATGCCAGCGTAACTTGTCTATCTCTTCTTCCAGCTCCACTATCTTCTCGTCAGTCCTCAGGGTGCGTGCGTTGTATGTTGCCAGGTCGAGTCGTCTTAGGTAGCAACCGAACCTCTACCGGAGATTCTTAGCACCCCCTGCCCCGCCGTTACCATCGTCGCCACCGTAGCCAGGTATAGCGGGGCCGCCGGGGACTGGGAGCCGTCTCTTTATTACTCTCATCATAGGGGGTATTTGCCATAGTTGCCCGTGGCAACTATGGCAAACCAAAAAAAAAACACGGCACTTGGCAAGCGGGTTGGCAACCGCAGTTTTTTTATTGTAATTTTGCTGTTATCAGGAAGATACTGCTGCTCATCTCCTGCCTGTTTCCCTTTGTCGCCTTTTACGATACCCAGGGGAAGATATGGGGTAGTGGATATTCTTAACCGCCACTACACGGCTATATATACATATACATATATATATATATATATATATATATACATATATATATATATATATATATATATATATATATATATATATATATATATTATATGTTTTACCTTATCTTTTATTATGTATTGGTAATTAATATAATTTAATTTATTAGTTATTTATATGTTAATTTATTGCATTTATTATTTATATATCGCAAGTATTGATATTATATGTTGTATATTTATATTGCACCACCTACCATCTACCTGTTCATTGTTTTATTCCTTTACATTTATTACGTGGTAAAGCCATGCTGTAGCTATATTAGTAGTATAGTTGTAGCACGAATGGGTCGGCTTGACCGGGGAAGGACAACGCTCTCACAGAATACCAGCTTAAAATAGCAGCTTAACACTGCTGTGTTTCGTATGGTGAGTGTAGAGAACCGGAGATCCTTTTTACTGGAAAAGAGGCATTCCATCTTAGTCCTCACGGGTGACAACGCATCTACATTTTGATTTGCAAACGAGGATAAATGTTGATGTCTATGGGCCACAGCAACCACTTACCATCAGGTGGATTGTGTGCTCGCTTGTCACCCTCTCCTATAAAAAAACATATTTTGTTGCCTGGAAGAGTCATGTCGTCAAATTGTACATATAATTTGCTTTTTGTTGTCTTTTGCATATTTTTTCGTAGAGTACAATAAAAGTATATTCATTCATTCACTCATTCAATCATTCATTCATAAATTATAGGTAGTGTACATTCCTTTCTCATACACACTTCTAAAACACTGTATTGGAATAAAACACACACGCACTATAAATACAATACTACAATATGTCCTCACCATGCCTCCTAATTCCCGGGATGTATGATTGGAGTACACTGACCACCCTTCATTGTTAGGGGTTGTGATTTTTGTGAACTTCAATTTTAAGCGGTTTACTGAGTCCTGGGGGTACTGATGTCACTTAAGAACTGATGCTGCATAATACGATAAAGCGTCAAGAGTCATACTACAAGGTCACCTTGATTGGTTAACACCAATTTTCGAGCAAAGCCTCTCCGTATTCTATAGGATGCATTTCAGAGCATGTGCGCCAGATATACATCCCTTTATTTCTATCACCCCTTTCCGCTATCGGAGCAACAGGCGCTTGGCGAGCCTTCACTCATTTTTATCGATATTCCATGCATTCTAACCAAACGGTTTGCTTCGTCTTCCTACAACAAAGGATTGGCATAAGCTACCGCTATATATCTTTCCGTTCGATTACAATCTGGGTTCCAAGTTAAGTCAAGACTCAATATGCTTTTGTTACGCTAAGGCAGTGTGATTTATCGTCTAGGTTTTTTAAATCAGTGAGATTAGACAAACAATGGTTAAATTTTTTAAGTATTGATTACTATTAAAAGCATTGAAAAGTGTTATAAAACTTAAAGTAATAAATAAAAAGAAAACAGAAAATAGTGCAAATAAGCTATAATAGTTAATAGGCGATGCCAGAATTTCTTGGCAAACACTTATCTCAAGGAAGGGTAAAACGTTTGTAATAACATTAATATTCATGGGAGGATATTGATCAAATGTTAAAGGATCTAAAACGTGATTTGATTATTTTACAATTTTAGAGATGAGGGTGGTTACTGCATTTCTTTTACATCTGTAGGTAAGTTCAAAAAATTACTCTGATTCTGCAAACTTTGAATATTACAAATAAGGGTGACAGGGTTAGTGGATGTCACAGCATATAGACATCTACAGAATCAAAATGCAGATGACTTGTCATCCCTGAAGACTATGATGGAATGCCTCATTTCCAGAAAAAACGGTCTCCGATTCTCTTCAGTCACCATAGGAAGCTCAGCAAAATTAAGCTGCTATTTTACGCTGGTATTCTGTAAGAGCGTGCACTTACGTGATATAACCATAACATAGCTGCAGCGTTGCTATACCACGTAGTCGTTTCTTGTAATTTAACTGGATTTTTTAACATTTATACTAGAACAGTGAAGTGAGTCCAAATCCAATTCAGTGAGTCCACTGATGCTTGGTGACAGAATTATGTAAGGGAGCGATACATATCCAAACAGAAGGGACGACCGCATAGTAAAACTAGCAATCTTTATTCCTATTAAATTTGGTAGACGTTCGTTTATTTTAATTTTTTCTTAAATTAACAGTTTATTAAACGAATATACGCATGAGAAAAATAGAAGTTTAGTGAGAGCTTGTGTTCGTCAATCAATCCTATACTACTTTTGACGTATCCAAATTCTTCTTCTTCTTACTTAACTCCCCACTTTCAGTACCTTTGCTCCAGTGATGACAGAAAACTGCTTTTTTCAAATAACATTTTACTTAAGTGTCCCTCTCATAAATCTGGCTTTCTGCATTTGTCCGTCTGTACTGCGTAGTCAGTTATCTTCAAATTAGAACGGCTAACAATCGTTACTGATTCAAGAAGAAAGTTCGTGAACGTCATTTGAATAAACTGGCAGAATCATCTCATTGGCAGCTTATTTGTATTTATATAAATATATAGGGTATTTTTGAAACGCTCCCGAAAAAAAAGACAGATGATAGAAGATACTACTTAGTACATGGGTCACAAATAAATTTGATCCCGACGAAAAAAAATCATCTTATCACAACGTTTTATTAACTTTATTCACGCTCCATCATGTTAGTACATCTAAATGAAACGATAATTTCATTAAAAAAATCATGAAAATACTTAAACAGAAAACCAGCAGTGAAACTTAAAAATTACATCAGCTGATAATAGGGTCAATATCCTCGCGGACGTCGAACGCTTATAGATCCCGTCAGCCCGTCACGTAAAAACGCTGGCCTTGAATCTGGGCACTGAGCGATTTATCGAAGTTTCATTTTTTAGTTTAATTTTTCATTTCTTATACAAAATCAAAGATAACGATGAGATAGTGTTTATAATTGTGTGAGTATTGAGTACCCAATTAGGTACGTTTATTAATTTCAATAATTTTTTGTAGTAAAGATAATGTAATAAAATGTACAAAATCACGAAGGAGAGTGAAATTCCCTGAGTATTATCGCCCGTATCAGGGTCTATAGAGGGGGTGATGTGGAGGCATTTCGAACCTGGAACTTCAAAGCGCAACAGCGAGTGAGCGTACAGCTGTCTTTATACTATGGTACAGCTACTACTGCTAGCTAACATATGGCACGACTGTATCTAGGTCAAACGGCCACGCCTCAATCGACTTGCGCGTGAGCGGGTTCCCCACGCCAGTCCGCAGCTGCTACCGACGTATAACGCTAGACACGTCACTCTTGCGCTTGTCCGGGCGATCGTATTCATTAATATAATCATTGTAGTCGCGAGGTACACATCGAGTTGTGTATAAGTTCTATTGTTTGTGTTAAATTGTCTTTCCTTTGTTTTCCCTGTGTACATTATCCGCCTTCTTAAATGTTCTGTGTACTTGTAGACAATAAACGTTTTGTGCGTTATATGTGGTGACTTTTATTGACACTCTAAACACCCATACAACCATAACTTTTAAATTCCATATGAAAATTAGTCGTAGGGATAAAACTTATAAATAATAAACGTTGACGATGTCTTAACATACATAACGCTTTAACGGTGTGTGGAAGGTTCTCCAGTGCGTCAAGGACTTTACATTGTGCGGATTTGTTTTAGCGTATTTGATTAATAATTTTAGTTTTTAAAACAGTTCCGTGTTGACTATCTAAAGAAACAGTTTAATTGTGTTGTTTATTAAATGATTGTTGTTATTACTTGCTATTTATTACTTAATGATATTATCCTTGTTGTAACGTTTTAAGTTTCTTCTTTTGTTTTTATAATGCCTTACGCGTACGTTTATAGAAGCTCGCAGGAATACTTCGCATGCATTGCGAATTTACCGAGAGAAATTCCCGACCGCTCGACATCCAGCTGACTGATAACAGCAGCATTTCAGCGAGTGTTGGAAAATTGGCCCATTGCTCTGGTAGCGGCAGGAGGTGGAAGTCAAGTGGCTGTTCACTCGGAGGAGCGCATTTTAAATATCGTTCGCCGGAATCCGAACCTAGGTACACGAAGTATCGCTAAATTGTTAAGGCGTCGGGATGGAACAAGTGTGTCATACTGTACAGTTCACAAAGTGTTAAATGGTAACCGAATGCGCCCAAACAAAGTGTACAAAGTGCAAGCTTTAGTTCACGGCGATCACGACCGCCGGCGAGTTTTCTGCCGTTGGTTATTAGACCAGCAACAACGTGTGCCTGGTTTCATTGAGCACGTCACCACGGAGGATTTAGAGCGGTAAGCTGTTTCATACCTAATTTTTTAAGTAACTTAGTACTGAACTGATTTGAATAGGTACATAACTGAATACATCGAATAATAAACATACCTACACGATGAATAAAACACAGTGCACTTTGGTTACATATCATTTAAGTATTTTTTTCATCAGCGGGGAATCGAACCAGTTATTTGGGTTATTTTACCTGTGAGTTCGAATTAAAGTGGCTACGTGGAGACAAGCACAGTGGCAAAATAGTAGATTAAGTAGATAAGTTAGGTATTTAGACAAGTGTTGTAAATTATTAGGTATTGTGATATAGTATGGCCCATTAGGCTAGTGGGCGCGCGGCCTCTGCGAATTCTGCGTTCTCGCGCACATTGACCCTTAATCAGCTGATTGTAATTCAGTAATTCCACTGATGATTTTATGTTTTAGTATTTTCATGATTTTTTTTATGATATTATCATTTCATTTAGATGTACTAACATGATGGAGCGTGAATAAAGTTAATAAAACGTTGTGAAAAGATGATTTTTTTGTCGTCGGGATCAAATTTATTTGTGACCCATGTGCTAAGGTGTAGTATCTACTATCATCTGTCTTTGTTTTCGGGAGCGTTTCAAAAATACCATGTATAATTTATGCAATCTTTTTATATTTATATAATCTTTATGCATATTATATTGAATAATTTTTGATAAGCAAGTTTAGTATGGATATATGTATTATTTTGTTATAAATTATCTATTTAATTTAATTTACATTTATATCTTTTAACATCTGCTACACCTGCTTTAGCATGCAGGCAGCGTAATGGAAACCACCACCCCAATTCAACAAGAAATGCAACAGTGGATGGGCAGGAGAACCTTCATGATAAAAACTCAACATAATAAGAAATCGCGATTGCCAACCCGCTAGACAAGCGTGACATCTATGGCAAATATTCCCCTTATGAAGTAATATATGGTGGAGCCTATGCATAGCTACTAATATCGTCTTAAAAACTGGTACATGATATCTTTACAATCTGATTTTGTTACTATAGTGAAATAATCACTCATTTATTGCAGTCTGTCAAAAATTCACTGCTGAACATAGGCCTCCTCAATACATTGTCTTATAGGGGGGATATTTGTCATAGAGTGACTTTCAATAAGTATTATTTATAATCTATATTGAATAAAAAAGTTTCTGTTTCTGTTGCCATATTTGACAGGCGGTTTGGCAACCGCATTTTTTTTAAACTATTTTGAGTCGTTATCAGTAATATGCTGCTGCCCATCTCCTCTTCAATTTTCTTAATAATAAAAATAATAATTACTTTCTGACGAGAGCGGATGATCCATACTATAGGGACGTTATTTCTTGTGATAAAGGATTTACCCCTCTATCCTTAGCCAACGAGCAATGGAAAAACCCGCCAGTATAGAGCATTTCCGACCGGGAGACCGTATGGAAGGCGAAGAAGCTCCACGGGAGGTTCTACAAGGCTCTACATGAGTCTTTCGCAGGCACAGTCGCCGCCCTCCACTGGCTACGTTTCGGTGACCTCTTTGGGGAAACCGAGGGTTTTGTCTGTGCGATACAGGATCAGGTTATTAAGACCAACAATTATCGGAGATACATCCTAAAGGATTGCACCGTCGACGTTGTCGAGCTTGTCGCCATCCCGGTGAGTCACTTAGACATGTCCTCTCCGGTTGTTCGGCGCTTTCTAACTCTGAGTACTTGCACAGGCACAACTTAGTAGCCAGGATTCTACACCAGGAGCTCGCTTTTAAATACGGTCTCGTGCATCGGAAACTATCGTATTATAAGTACTTTCCGGAAGCCGTACTCGAAAATGACCGCGGTAGGCTCTACTGGGACCGTGCCATCATCACAGACAGGACTAATCTTGCGAATAAGCCTGATATTGTGCTGATGGACCGGGCACAGTCAATGATATTTTTGGTTAACATTTACAAGTTTTAACTGTAAGTCAGCTAAGCGTTCTATAGATGATATTAGGGGCATATGTATGTGGTCAGATGTGGTCGCTCTTCAGGAGACGTGGCTACTCCCACATGATGTTCCTTTCCTAAGCTCGATTAGTCGTGAGTTTGAATACACGGGTAAGTCTGCAGTAGACACATCGGAGGGGTTATTGAGAGGAAGACCTCATGGGGGGGTGGCCATTCTCTGGAGGAAGGGTATTTTTGAGTCAGTTTCTGTTGTAAACTGTAGTAGCTCTCGATTAGTGGCCATTACAGCCACGACTGGGGGTCGCAATATTATTGTCTTTTCTGTTTATATGCCTACGGACTGTGCGGATAATCTACCAATTTTTACAGATATATTGAGTGAGATCAATGCTATCATAGCGAGTAGAGATATAGAAAATGTTTTTATGCTTGGGGATTTTCATGCGCACCCTCATGAACTATTTTTTAATGAACTGAATAACTTTTGTTCTGATCAGTCGTGGGTTTGTGCGGATATAGAAGCATTGGGAGTGGATGGTGATACCTACACCTTCATAAGTGACGCTCATGGAAGTAGGAGGTGGCTAGATCACTGTTTAGTATACAAATCAGCCTGGAATGCAATTAAGAGTGTAGGTGTCTCCGAAGATGTTTACATTTCTGATCACTTACCAATATATTTAGAATGTAACTTAGAGGTGGTCAGGCCTAAACGGACAGTTAGAAGTCAAGATAAAAACCTGGTCTTATGGGGTGAAAGAACAAATGTAGAAACGCAATGTTACCAAAACCTTTGTAATAGCAAATTGCGGGACATTGACTTTCCTCATGAGTTTATAAACTGTGCGAATGGCTTCTGTGGCTTGGCCGAACATAGGGTCGCATTAGATAATTTGTATGAACAGATTGTTAGTATATTATCTGAGGCGGCTAAGAAATCCAGAGTGACTTGTAAGGGGGGACCAAGGCGGGGTAAGCGGATATGTGGGTGGAACAGCTATGTAAAGGACGCTCACTATGAGGCCAGATGTAGTTTTAAGGCCTGGGTACTCAGTGGTCGTCCCTTATCTGGTCCTATTTATGATGAAATGAGTGAAACACGAAAAATTTTTAAGAGTAAACTCAAATTTTGTCAGAAGAATGCTGAGCAAATCAAAATGGATAGATTAGCTCAAAAAAGAGCAGATAAGGATTTTAAAAATTTCTGGAAGTCGACCAGTAAGTTGGACACTAAGCCTAGTCTTGCTACGAGCGTGGAAGGAATTAGTGAACCCAGTGACATCGCAAATATGTTCATGGAACATTTTAAAGTACAATCTCCGCTTGGGCCCTCAACACAGGTGGGTAGTGCTGGGACCGCTTGTGGGGGAGAGGAACCTCTTGTGCATATTTCTGCTAAACAGATACGCAGTATCATAATAGGTATGAGCCGAGGTAAGTCTCCAGGACACGACGGGCTCAGCATTGAGCACCTGAAGCACGCTGGGTTTCACCTGCCGCGAGTCCTGTCAATGTTCTACACAATGTGTATTAGTCACTCTTACTTACCTACAAAGCTGATGAAGACAATAGTAGTTCCCATTGTGAAGAACAAGACGGGAGACATCTCTGACAAGGGTAACTATCGTCCTATTTCCTTAGCGACTATCATAGCAAAGGTGTTGGACGGTGTGCTTGATACCATCTTAAGTGACCACATTCAACTGCATGACACACAGTTCGGGTTTAGACCAGGACTATCAACAGAAAGTGCTATTTTAAGTCTGAAGCACACTGTTCGATATTACGTAGATCGGGGTACCCCGGTATATGCCTGTTTCCTTGATCTTTCCAGGTCATTTGATCTCGTCTTATATGACGTGCTCTGGAGGAAGGTGGAGGACAGGGGTGTACCGCGTCAGAGATATGTGGTCTGCTCAAATATTGGTACAATAAACAAATAAATCATGTGAAATGGGACGATACTCTTAGTGAACCGTATAGGTTGGAATGCGGGGTAAGGCAGGGGGGTCTAACGTCTCCCAGATTATTCAACCTATATATAGATGCTCTCATAGGCGAGCTCAGCAGCAAGCGTGTCGGATGCAGTATTGGTGGGGTTAGTATTAACAACATCAGCTATGCAGATGACATGGTGCTGCTGGGACCGTCGGTGAGGGCAGTAAGAGAGTTACTGAAGGTGTGTGTAGCCTATGCTGAGTCGCATGGTTTGGTATATAATGTCAAAAAATGTGAGTACATTGTCTTTGGGGTCAGGGGCAAGCCTAGGACTGATGAACCTGACCTGTTCTTGAATGGGTCAAAAATTAAAAAAAATGACGTCTTTTAAATATCTTGGCCATTTTCTTGCCGATGACCTGAAAGACAATGTAGATATTGAAAGGGAACGCAGGGCTCTAGCGGTCAGGAGTAACATGCTGGCCCGTAGATTTGCTCGATGTACTGACCTAGTTAAAATTACCCTATTTAAGGCATACTGCCAGAGTCTGTACACGAGCAATCTATGGATCAATTACACTAAAAGGTCGCTCGATGCTCTGCGTGTTCAATATAATAATGCTTTCAGAATGTTGTTGGGACTGCCTCGATACTGTAGTGCGTCGGAGATGTTTGCGCATGCTCGCACGGACGGCTTTCATGCGATAATACGTAAGCTAAAAAACAGCTTCGCTGCTTAGAAGGGTGAGAGGTAGTCACAACAGCATTTTGAAAACAGTAGCGGAGAACTATAATTCTCCGATTTTGAAAAAGTTTGTACATACTTCAATGTTTACTAACACTAGTTTATAAGTCAATTATTACTAACACTACTATGGATTAATTTTGGTCCGAAATAAAGATTATTATTATTATTATTATTATTATTATTATTATTACCATTCCTTATGACGAGAACCTCGTGAAAGCCGAAACAGATAAGCTGATAAAATATCTGGACCTGACTCACGATGTGACCCACATGTGAAATTATACCTGTAGTCATCTCTGCGAATGGGTTAATTCCAGTCGGCATCTCGGGTCATCTGAAGCGACTGGGACTCCGGGACGGATCGCTCCAAGTTTAAATGCAGAAGGCGGTGTTCATCGATACCGCCCGCATCGTCCGCCGGTTTCTTTCCCTTTCCTTCTAACCCTCGTCCGTTTGGTCTCCCCTGCCGAGGGCTTCCATCTACGTACGTTTACCATGTTTATTTACAATTATATATTTACATTGCCCAACCAGATGAGAAAACTTTATAGATACCACATAATAATAAAATGCAGAAGGTGGTGCTCCTCGATAGCGCCCGCATTGTCGATCGGTTTCTTGACCTTTACCCCTAACCCTCGGCCGTTTGGTACACTTAATATATATTTATGTAAAATTATTTCCTTTTATTTATTTATTCAGCCCAACCAGATGAGAATACTCTATATATACCTCATAATAATGATAAATTTATTCATAAGAAATATGATACAAAGATGTTAGTATAAAATAATAAAGTATCACATATTTCACCAATTTTGGTATATGAAAAGTTATGGTTAGAAAATAAAATATTTAAGTAAAATTAAACGTGCATCAGTCTTCAATTTTGATATTAACCCTTTAAAACACGATCAAAGAAGAAATAGCGTTTTACAGTCATTAGAAACGTTCTTTTGTTTTTAGAAATTCGGGTTAAAGACATTTCTTTCTCTTAAAGAACACATTGTTCACTTTCACAGAGATTAAGTATACATACAAAATAATATTAACAGTATTTACATGGCATGCGTTATATAATTCTCTTTGATTTATTTTTATATATCCTTAATTAATTGGTTACACTTTTATTTTACTTAATTCTAACATGTTTGTGTATTCTTATATATCCTTAATTAATTTGTTAAACTTTTTCAAATTTAATTTCATTTATAAATAAAATATTTTTTCCAAAAGCTACTTTAGTAAATTACGTCTCAATGGGGAATCGGATATTCCTACACTTTATCTCTACATGACCAAGATGAATATCAAATGCAATAAAAGTGTTATTAGAAAAAAAATTGAGTTCTACTATTTGCTCAATTAGCTGTAGTAGATGCAAACATTATTACAGATGCGACGTAAGATTCTCTCTGCCAAGTTAATGTTGGCACTAGGGGTAATCGTTGTGCTGCATGATACGATTAGAAACTGAAATTCGCGGCGTTCTAAATTGGCGCATAGTTGCAATAAATAGTTGCGTCAGCACATTTTATCTGTTACTAGTCGTAATTAAATCTTATTTATTTATTTCCCGATAAATTATAATAAGAGTAATATATACTTATATATGTTAACCATATTCCTTAAAAAGTTATATTTCTTTTCTAGATTTTTAGATAATGAATGTTATAAGGCAATTTTGAACAAACTAATTGTAGGTTATTTGTGGCACTTTCGGGTTTGAATTCCACGTGGAATAAGTGTTTGTACGTTTATCTTTCAGTTAAGTTTGGCCTTAAAACGTCTCAACAATACATGCGAAATCAAATAAAATATAAATTTGCATGTTATTAACAATTTTTAAACATTGTGTCGGGGATAATCTTCGGAATAGCTGAACCGATTGTAATGAAACTTCACGAACGGAGGGCAGTGCCAGGAGGGATCTAGGCTATTGTTTATGCGAAAAACTTTTTTTAAAACGAAAAATTGGGAAAATTGGTCATAATATTTATGTATATGTAATATGTCTTTGATTATTTTAAATATAAATAACGCCACAATAATATAGGAATGCAGATCAGATACCGCATCACAGGACAAAAACAAGCGATCAAAATTTGGAATGCGTTTCCCGATAGCTTCACTTTGGCAGACGTTGTTTTATTTTGAAACAGCCAAACTAACCACCTCGATTTTGTACAGGATTGATAAATATATGATTCATCATCTGTAATAAAATATTCATCATGTTGAATGCTGTGGACCTGGTTCTGAACATCGGTGAGCTTCATCTATTCTGTTCAATTTTTTTTTTCATTGATGGCACGTTCCTTTCCGTAATATCAACCAAAAGGGGACCACTTCTTTCTTTATCTCTCAAACTTAGTCGATCGTACTGAAATTTTCCTTTATTTTTAAAAAACCTTTATCCATAAATGCCAGTTTAAATCTACGAAACAATTTGTCCTGTTTGATTTCAAATCTCGCTAAGATTTGAAATCGTAGCAAGTAATCAAATTGGAAAATTCTTATTTTTTATTGTAAAGAATTGTATTTCCAAAATAAATTATAACTGGATAGAGTTTCGTAGAAAAAAAAACACATGCAACTTTTTCTGCGTGTCGTATATATAAAATTCTTAATTTATAAATTTGAAAGAAATATCCAGTTTCTAAACAACGCTAGTTAACAATATTTTTTGTTTGTGATGTGTGTACACATATCATTTGAATGGGACCGACCAAATTTCGAATTCATTTTCTATTTTTGACCAAAATTGTAATTTCTGGTTATTTACGATTTCGGTCATAATTATATTTGTTGCGGTGCGAAACCAAAAAGGTACTTTTATCGAAGTAGAATGGCATTAAAACTTGAAATATCGGATAATACCGGACCAATATATGCGAGGCGCTGGTAGACGAAAGCGTAGACTCCTCTCCTGACTGCATACGTGGCGCTCCCCACACGCAGATAACAGTCCCACCTCCAGAGCCGTTAGACTAGTAAACTGTTTCCTCAGGGCCAATCCAGAAGCAGATATATTTTTTGACAAACCTAGCGTAATGTATAAAAATGTTTTAATTTTCTTAAATAACTTCGTAAGATAGAAAGAAGAATAATATAAATTTAGGTAATTAAGTTTTATTAATGATAAAGTAAAAAAATCTAATTATAAATTGTTGTGTCTGTAATTTATATTGTGTATGTTAATATTAACTATCGGTGATTTTTTTTGTTTATTTTACTTTGTTTTGTAATTTTAGTATAGATATACCTAAGCGATTTGGTTATATATACTGTAAGCTTATATTTTATCAATAAATGAATATAAATATGAAAGGCATCTAGTATATATAATAAAATATAGAATCACGCGTAGAGATAATGGAAAATAGTTCCCTCACTGCCGCAAAGTATGTAACGGGTAATATTTTAGACTCAACTGTGATTCCTATACTTTGAACCATCTTTTTTTTTAATTCAAGACCAGCTTCGTAAGGAGGACAGAACTGAAGTTTTGGAGAGGCCAGCTTGCTAGAGTGGAAAACTTGCTAGAATGACCCGATTGAAAATGTTTGGGATATAGTAGGAAGATAAGCAAACCAAAGAAATCTGGCACAAAGAAACAACTTAAAAGACCTCAAAAACAATCGATAGAAGAATGAAATCTAATGCCACATAAATTAGGAATGATTTTGCCATTTGAAAAGCATGAAATTTTCGCTATGAAAGAAAAAATTTTAAGATGACGTACTGTGTGTAATCGCAATAGCCAAACTAACTGTTATCTATTAAGGTCACATAGTTGAAAAACTTTTTGTTTATTAGAAAATTATTGAGGTATATTTTTAATAAAAATAAAGGCTATTTTAATTGAAATTAATGTGTTAAAAGATTTTTCGTAATGGTTCCATATTCTAAATTTGTCCCACAAAAAGGACCCACCGTTGTCTTTTGTTGTTAAGGTCTGATTGTTTAACTTTTATCAGAGGGTTAACACATATGTCTGGATACAATAAAAATTCATTATTTCTCTAAGGCTATGATAATGTAGGATACGAGTTGATCCGCACGATTTCACTCCAGTGAAATTTAGGTAATAGTAAATATAGGTATTTCAGTTTTTTTTAAATGTTGCAAGAAAAAAAGAGTTTCAAAAATTGACATAAACTCTCACGCCTGTCACCCAGGGGGGTAGGCAGAGACCACGGACTTCCATTCAGTGTGATCCTGACACACTTTTCTCGCTTCTTACACACACACACACACACACATATATATATATATATATATATATATACACGCATACATGCTCGTTGGTTAAATTGCCCCATATTTAATATATCGCCAATTTTCATTTATATAAGCAGCTTGTAACCGATAAGATTAGTTTTCTTGGGTTAGATTTTCAAAAATACACTTAGTTTACACTAAAGCAATTATTATTATATTCATGGCATATTGTATATTAGTGGGATATGGCAGTACTATCATTTATTGCACTCTGAAATAGAGTAGCTGCTGTCAGTGTAGAAACTTTCATAATCGGATTAGCAGTTCCAGAGATTTTCTCTGTAAACAAACTTACACACTTACAAAGAACTTTACCTCTTTATAATATTATTGTAAATAAACCAGTCGATATTTATTTTCCCGTAACTTGGATTTAATCAAACAATATATTAAGAACGGTCTCAATGAACAGTTGAAAAAATCGATCTCTAATAATGTTAAATACTTCTGGATAAACATGTCAAATCTTAAAGAAACAAATTTAATTTCCTTAAATATGAATCTTTCGCGCTTTACTAAGTCCTAGAGAAAATTGATAGCTATTCTCATCATTATTCCAATCTGTCTCAATCAAAAAAGAATCAAAATGCAGATGCGTTGATACCACTGAGAATAAATATGGAATGCCTCGTTACCAGTTAGTGTCTCCGGTTTTCAAAATTTCCGGTTTATTCTTGAGAAAGAGAACAGTGTGGTCCTACCCTGGTCGAGTTGTTCGTCATTCCCATTCGTGATACAGCTATATAAAGCTGCAACGTGACTCTTCGTAAAATTATTATAACACTGTATTTTTAAATAATATGCATTTTAATGTGTAACAGAACTCATGGTCAAATTTCAAAGTTGGGGACCCAATTAGTGAATTAGGTACTCATGAAAGGCTGCCCCCCAAGTAGCGAAAAATCTTAGGGTGGTCCCTTCGTGCCGGTTAGCGACGGGGCGACAGGACCCGATGGCGATCTCTGGGGAGGGGGGGGGGGGTCGGAAGTCCTCGAAGTCTCCAGATCAAGTTCCCATGGGCACGGTAACTCTGATAGTATCGTTTGGTTGCTAATGAAACGCCTCGTTCTGTTGCCATTCTCCATACTTATTCACTCTCAACAATTAATATTTACCTTAAAAGAAAAGTAGTGTTAAACAGCGGTGCCACGTCCTCCCACTAAACGTGCACCTCACTAATATTCCAGGATTGTACTCTAATATCAACGCAGTCCATCGCCATCTTGAGACTGAGGAGCCGCACCTACTGTTCTTGACGGAGTAGCAAATTGGATGTCCATTGAATGCGGCGTACCTTGACTATCCTAGATTCTCCCTGGAGCACAAATTCCATCCATGTGTCGGAATGTGTGTATACGTCAGCAATGACATCTACTTCCAGCGTCTCTGTCACCTTGAAGACCCCTATTTTTTGACAATCTGGGTAATGGTAGATACAGGTATTGATAAAATCCTTTATGCCTGTGTCTATCGATCGCACAGCGGTGACCAGGCGACAATACGATTATTTGATCACCTTAGTGAGGCTGCTGACGTGGCCCTAAATTGGTATCCTACTGAACAGTTGCACTTTCTGGCGGACTTTAACGCTTGTCACCAAGACTGGCTGTTCACATACCAGAGAACCAACCATGCTGGAAAAGAAGCGTGGAATTTTGCTTTGACGCTAGGTCTTTCTCAGTTGGTAAAGGAAGCAACTAGGGTACCCGATGTAGATAATCACACAGCAAAAGGCTTGGACCTTCTGCTGACTACCGAACAAGACATATATGAAGTATAAGTTACCTCCCCTTTGGGTACATCTGACCACTGTCTGGTGATTTATGTCTCGTCATATTCTCTACCTGATTACGAGTCCCAAGGTGTTCGTTGAATATGGCGGTATAAGTCAGCTGTTTGGGATGAGATGCGACACTTTTTTGCATCTTATCTTGGCGGAAGGTCTGTTTCTTTTCTGCGGATCCGTCAAGTTGCGCGGTTGCGATAACGGATGTGTTGCGTCAAACTAAGGTTTATTTTATCCTCTTCTCTAACGCTCCTACCGGTAGCAAAGCTCGCCCATGGTTTAACACTGAATGGGCCCAAGCTGAAAAATGCAACTATTAGCGTACCTATGCTGCGTTGACGCTCGAAACCGCCATTCGTCGGATATTAGCTATCAGAAGAGAATTTTCAGAATTCTGCAAGATAATAGAGCGTATATTGAACGCCCGATTAATGGCATACCTAGAACAGAATGTCCTCCTTAGTGACCAGCAATATGGGTTTCGCTGAAGTCGGTCAGCTGGGGACCTTCTAGTCTATACCACACACGTATGGAGCAAGGCACTCGAGAACATTGTGGAAGCACTTGCTGTTTTCCTTTACTTTCCTTTACTTTTCCTTTACTCGAAGGCCTTTGACAGAGTTTGGCACACTAGCCTTTTGGGTAATCTTCCAGCGTACGACTTATCCCCTGGTCTGATTAAATGGGTAAAGGACTTTCTGAGTGAACGGTCTCTTCAGGTCATCGACGATGGATGCTCATCCGATTCTATGGCGACTGACGCCAGTGTTCCTCAGGGGTCCGTTCTCTCTGCAACTCTCTTCCTGCTTCATATTAATGATATATATATCGGCGCGAGAGGTTAACCGCGACGAGACCTGACGCAATGACGTTAGATCACGTGATGCGCTCGCTCTCTCGCCACACGACAGTATAAAATAGGCGTGCACTGCGTGCTGCGGCCAGTCCATAGAGTAGAGTAATATATACTGGAATAGAGAGCCAGCTTCTACGATTTTTTGTCACCCAATACAAATAGTGGCACAGTGTCGCCGTCTGGTACCATATCCGTTGAACTAATTTTGACTATAGATAGTTATATGTAGTTATGCATATACAGCTATTTATACTATAGGCAGTTATATTTATATTTTAAGGTATTAGGGTTCTATTAAATAAGTATTACAGATTTCAGTAATTTAAACATTTATTTGAAACATTTAAAACATTTATTTACAACAACCTAAAATTATACAAAGTACAAAATAGTTCTTGAAAACGTATATTATTTATAACATCAATGAAATATTGATTTCACTTTGTTTTATGTACATCCAATAGCACAAGTCCTCAGCATTTTAACAAACAAGATGTAAAAGCATCTATTCCGCACAATCAGCACCAAACCAAATTAAATATTTGTTGTTAAATATTTCGCACAACACTACACATATGTACATACAATGAGGTTCCAGCATGAAAAACTAAACGATAAGACGGGATGAGGGCTAATCTCAACTCAACCAAACTTATTGTAAATACGAGTAGCAACAACAACCGAAAATTACATAAATAGCAAAAGCGTTCGTGAAAACAACGACTTGCTCACACGCCGGTAGCCATTATGTGATAAAGTAATAAAGTTGCCACTTGCCAAAACGAGAAAGTTATTGCATCTCAGACCGACAAAATAAATATTTTTATTCAATATATTTTTAAAGAGGTTTTTGAATGCCCGTATAATTATTAATCTTTTATATTTATGTTACAACTTTAG
This sequence comes from Parnassius glacialis, assembly GCA_033319125.1. Lineage (NCBI taxonomy): Eukaryota > Metazoa > Arthropoda > Insecta > Lepidoptera > Papilionidae > Parnassius > Parnassius glacialis. The sequence goes on along the minus strand of JAVANC010000028.1, from coordinate 31,593,159 downwards.
AGAATTCCATTAAACTCCTTACCCAATAACTAGAATTGGTGTAGTCGCCATCTAGCGCACCTTTTAGAATTTGATGTTCGAAAGTTTATGCGGATATCGTATAAGATGGCACTAGTGTCTTTGCAGATTATTGGATCCCTACTTACAGTATGAAAGTGTACCCCCCCTGGGCCAGTCACTCTCTAGCGCCGATCGCGTTAAAGTTGTGTCGCGTAAACGTTGTGAGTGTTCTAGTGAAGTAAAACATAGTCATGTACTTAACAATAAACGTGAAGTATTTATATTGTGAATGAAATAATTAATCTATGTACAAATAATTGTGTGAATTGTGTAATTAAGCTGTAAACAAATATTTGTGTAAACATTTTGTGAATTGTGTAATTAAAATAGGTACAAATAAGTATTTGATCTGTAATAAATTATCAGTATGTAAGGCAATAATGGTTTTAACGACAACCAATTATACCCTCCTTCAACATATATGGGTATGCGGACGATAGTAGAGTTGTGGAGAGATACCAACCAAGTCCTAGGACAAGTCGGGATAAAATTTAGTCAGAATGTGAAGCAATGGTAGAGCATGTAAATCTCACACAAAAGGCAGTCTCCGAACGGGGCAACGCCAATCATGTGAAATTTAACGCCTCCAAAACATAAGCGTGTCTCTTCACTGCAAAAAGGAGTCAGCTCACCTTGGCACCTTCTTTCCGAAATGTATCACTGGAATATACCGACCACCTTCAGTTGTAAGGGTTTCAGATATCTTCAAATATGAACTTCGGGCAGTTCATTGAATCCAAGACCAATGCAGCTACAAGGAAGTTGGGAGACCTTGCAAAGGTGCGGCGATACTTCAACTCGGGATAGCTGCTTACTTTATATAAAGTGCAAGTCCGGTCGTGCAAGGAGTATTGCTGCCATATATGGGCTGGTGCTTCAAAATACCACCTAGCTGGTTTGGACTCAAAGGAAAGGCGTGCTAAGAGGCTTATTGGTGACCCAAATTTGGTTAAAACCAATCTTACCAGCCTCGAACACAGACGCAAATCAGCCAGCCTTTCGGTTTTCTACAGGATGCATTTTGGAGAGTGTGGCAATTGCATAATTTAATTCCTCCCTCTCCCTTCCATCATCGGGGTACGAGACGTTCAGCCAGTCTCCACCCTTTCGTTGTTGACTTACTACGCATTCGAACCAAATGGTTTGCTACGTCGTTGATCATGCGTACAGCCAAGGAGTGGAATAAGTTGCCAGCATCTGACTTTCCATCCGATTACACTGTGGATGACTTCAAGACAAGAGTGAATAGGCTTTTGTTAAGTCAGTGCTCTTTACCATCTTAGGCTACATCACCCCTTACGATCAGGCGGGATTATAAATAAGCACTGGCTTAGTAGAATATAAAAAATACCCTGACCCCTGCTAATTAGTGAAGGGTGAAGCACGGTGCCTCTGGCTATCGAACAAAAGGGTCCAATTTATTTATTCAGGAAAAGAACACGGCAAAGCTATTAAATGTTACGGTTTATTTTGACTTTGTTATTTTATTCTTAAAAAATGTTTAATTTACATGTAAAGCTACATGTAAAGATACATCATACAAATGTTGATAATATTATACAACAAGAAACCGTCATAATAACTCCTTAAACCAGAGGCAAAAATTATATTAAATACTTTTTAAGAAATATATAGAAACAGAAAACAAATTGTTTCGGAAAATAAATATTTTGAGTTTAAATCGATATTACCTATACAAGAATATTAAAAATAAATTTATCGTTAGTCAGATTATTTTTACAATTTATATATTATATCATGAGAACTATTTCATAATGATACAGTTTGCATTTTAAAGAAAATTTGCACGTTTCTTAAAAACATTAGATTTAAATTCGCATAATACCATTGCATTCACGTGAAGAGAAAATACGAAAACAACACGTCTTTTAAGATCTTAACTGAAGCTCGTATAACTAATGGGACTTAGGTGTCCTACAATAAATGTTTTGTATTTTTGTCTTGAAAGGTATTTCAGGACAGGATAAGTTAGTATTTTGGTTGTATTTTGTTTATCAATGCTCGTAAAATGTATGTATATAATTTGATTTGATTGGATTTGAATTATTTATCGTTGGTCTAGTGGTCGTAAATGCGGCTGCCGATCGTTAGGTCATCGGGTTCGAATCTCAGGTCAGACTAAAAAAATCAGTTATTGGGTTTCTGTCAAGAAATTCTCAGTAGAAGCCCGGTCCAAAGTCAGAAAGTTAGCGGTGTATCACTCCGGTGCATGCGAAAGCTGTTGGTCCTGTGCTTGCTATCTTGCAGGTCGTGTCGGATGCCGTCCCATCGGACTTTGCGTATGTGTATATATATTTGTGTATGGCTATAACTATTGTTAAACTCTTAATAATGCAACCCAAAATGAGGGTGTAGTAGTGTATTTCAAAAAAACCTTTAAATATAACCTGGCAGTTGTCAATATCAGATTGTTATTCTATTTTTCTAAAAATATATAAGGACACTATCGTCATTGTAATTTATAAACCACCTGGATTTAAGGACCCCACAATTTTTTTTAAATCGCTTAGTAATATGCTCAATCAATATTTACATTATAAAAAGATAATTATTATTGGCGATATTAATATAGATATCGTTATACAAAGTAAAGAGTCGTACACTTCATATTACTTAAATAGTCTAGCATCTAAAGGTATGTTACCTGCCCACACCTTCGCTACCCATGGAAAAACATGTCTAGATCACGTTATATTGAAAACAAAACTACAGTCAACTTGCTATGTTACTCTTATATTATATATGACACTCTTATATTTCTATTTAAGGCTAATTTGAGTACACGTAGTTTGCCACTAAAAATTAGAGAACGTATAAATTATGATAAATTAGATAGTTACCTTAGCACTTTAGACTTTAAAAGTATTTATTCTATGGTGGACGTTGACTTAGCAGCTACATTCCTGTTAAAATTCTTAACTAATGCTTTAAAAATTAATACAAAAACGATTAAAGTTTCTAATCGCAAAATTATTAAAAAGCCCTGGATTACCTCAGGTATTTTGAGATGCTTAAGAAATCGTGACAAATTATACCAAAAATGTAAAAAATATCCGCATGATGACGTAATCATAACTACATACAAACGTTACCGTAATTACTGTAATGAACTACTTAAAAAACTGAAAAAGGAATATGAAAAATCAGAATTAACAGCAGCCGTTAAAACAAGTAATAAAAAACTTTGGGACACAATTAATCTAGTCACAAATACGAATAAACAAAATAATAATGCCAATAAATGATTAAACAAATCTGACCCCAAAACTTCAGTTAATTATGTTATTAATTTTGTAAATATAGGTAAATCTTTGACAGAAAAACACCACATTAATAACAGAACTTCTAGCATTTTTCCTATAAACACATATCAGCATTCCATAGTACTTCTTAAAACGGACGAACATGAAATAGGGACAATTATTTTAAATATGACAACTGATTGTAGCGTAGGTAGAGATAATATTTCCACTTTCTTTCTAAAAAGGTACAGAAATTTGCCAGTCCCTCCCATTACATATATGTGTAACCTTTCCCTGAAAACTGGTAAACTCCCTAACTGTTTTAAACTAGCTGAAATTCACCCTATTTACAAGAGCGGTAATGCGGGCTGTGTCAATAACTATAGACCCATTTCCATTCTTTCCACTGTGTCAAAAATACTAGAAAAAGTAATCAACAAGCGCTTGACTAATTACTTAGAGAAACATAATCTGTTATCACGTTGCCAATATGGATTTCGACCAAAAAATTCTACACAGGATGCAGTTCATGAACTAACTGATTTCATTGTTACAAACCTTGACCGTAAAAAGAAAGTAGTTGTTATATTTCTTGATCTAGCTAAAACATTTGACACCGTCTCCGTTCCGCTTTTGTTGAATAGGCTAGAAGATCTTGGAATAAGAAATACACAGCTGAAACTGTTCTCTGACTATTTAATGGGTCGGTATCAGAGGCTAAGGATTGGTGGTTGCTGCAGTGATGATCTTCCCGTATCATATGGTGTACCACAGGGTAGTGTACTTGGTCAAACGCAATTTCTTACATATATTAATTCCCTATGTAATGTAAAAATTCACAATGGGAGGATCATTGCTTTTGCGGTTGACATGGCTCTTCTTTTCCAGGCAGCTACATGGTCTGAGGTATTTAACCTCGCACAAAATGGGTTTGATTTAGTATATAAATGGTTAAAAGAATATGAACTTACATTAAATGTCGATAAAACAAAATAAATAGTATTTACTACAAAAAACATCAATGTATCTGAATTAGAATACTACCACATTACAGCTCACTGTTGCTCCCATAGCTCTTGCTTCTGTCCAACACTCTCTAGAATGGACTGCATAAAATATCTCGGCGTAATGATAGATAACACCCTTAGCTTTCACATTCATATTGGCCTCTTAAGTACAGGGATACGTAAGTTAATTTATATTTTTAAAAATCTACGTCGTGTTGCAGATCTTAATGTAATAAAAATGTTATATTTTGCACTGTGTTAATCATTGTTGACATATTGTAATACCATCTGGGGCGGCGCACCTAAAACAACCATATTGCAATTAAAAAGGGCCCAGAGGGCGGTATTAAAAGTTAGCAATTCTCTACCAATCCTTTTCCCTACAACTGACCTTTATCAACAGTGTAGTGTCTTATCTGTTCGCAACAGTGATAGAGCCAGGCGGCAGCTTTTGCTATCGCATGGATGGGCCGGCTCGAACCGGGGTGGTACCACGACCTCACAGAATATTAGCGTGAAGTAGAGGTTTACCTCTGCGTTTCGCTTGGTGAGTGCAGGTGGCCGGAGGCCCTTTTTACTGGACCTGAGGCATTCCATCCTAGTCCTCACGGGTGAAAACGAATCTGCATTTTGATCTGAAACAGAGGATAGATGTAGATGTCTATGGGCCGCAGCAACCACTTACCATCAGGTGGACTGTGTGCTCGTTTTTCACCCTTATCCCATAAAATAAAAAAATAAAAAATTGTTTATATTACACACTGTGCAACTACAACATTCTATGATACAGTATGAGTCCTCCAATAATGACAAAAGAAGGAAATATGTAGTTTGTCCCAGTAAATGTCTCACACACACACACACACACACACACACACACACACACACACACACACACACACACACACACACACACACACACACACACACACACACACACACACACACACACACACACACACACACACACACACACACACACACACACACACACACACACACACACACACACCCACACACACACACACAATTTTTATTTATATAGAAATAACATTAAAAAAACCATATAGAATCATTCCTTTTAGTATAATTGAAAATGAAAATATAATGTGCAATTCGTTAGGGTGAGGGCCTGGTGATCTATAACACAGGGAATACCCTAGTATGGACACCAGTCTCTCACAAAGGTTACAAATTGTCTGCAACCGTATTATTTACCTAAGTAATAATGTGAAATTTTATACCTTTGTGAAGAGGAAATAAATGATTTTATTATTATTTTAATATTATTATTATTATTTGTGGGTGAGTGAATAGAAAGTGCATCTATGCTTGCGAATATAATCGTGAACTTATTATCCTGCCCTGCTTATTTGAATAGTTGTCGTCAAGACTGGCACCCGTGACCGAAATTAGGTCTGGAGAACGTAATTTACCGTGAACACAATTGTTTAATGTGATGTTAAAGGATCTAGTAGGACATTACACATTTTCAAATGCGTTATTGAATTCCTTTTGCATTTTTTTTAACAAATATTAAGTGACAACCAAACTTGCAGTTCACTTCAAACAAAGAAGGCTACAGAGGAGTTGTCACGTCTGAAGATTGAGATGTAATGTAATAAATAAGTTTGTAATTATATTGGCACTCTGTACACTTCAGACCGGAACACAGCAGTGCTTGCATTGCTGTTTGGTGGCAGAAATAGGTAACAGGGTGGTACCTACTCAGACGTACAAAAAAGTAAACTTACCTCTTAATGAATTATATATATATAAAATTTGTTTTTGATTAATCATTATTATCATTACAGCCTTTCACAAGTTCACTGCTGAACATAGGCCTCCCCCAAGGAATGCCACAAAGCACGGCCCTGAGCCACCTGCATCCATCGACTTGCTGCATGTCTTACCAGGTCGTCACTTCATCTTTTGGGGAGACGCCCTACACTTCATCTGCCGGTACAAGGCCGCCACTCGAGTTTTTTCCCCATCGGTTGTCGGTCCTTCGAGCTATGTGGCCGGCCCATTGCCAGTTCAGCTTACTAATCCGTTTGGCTATGTCGGTACTCTGGTTCTACTGCGGATATCCTCAAGTGTATCACGCAGAGAAACCCCGAGCATAGCCCTCTCCATTGCTCGCTGAGTGACCTTGAGCTTCCAGATACGGCCACCAATGACCACGACTCAATTCCTTAGGTCATCACAGGCAACACGGACTGGTTGTACAGTCTCGTTTTCAAGTTTTGAGGTATACCTGACGAGAAGATGTACCGTAATTTCCCGAACGCATCCCAGCCCAGTTGAATCCGTCGATTGGTCTCTCGGTCGAAGTTGCACTTACCTAGTCGGACTATTTGCCTCAGGTAAACATACTCATTAACAACTTGAGCTTAGTGCTCCCAACAACTAACGGCATGGGTGTGACATGGACGTTATAAACAATGTTTGTTTTGTCCATGTTCATCTTAAGACCTATCCGTTGCGAGGCACTATAGAGGTCATTGAGCATAGTGATTAAGTCCCCCAGCGATTCTGCCATAAGGACTATACTATATCGTCGGCAAATCGGAAGTGAGTGATGTACTCGCCGTTGATGTTGTGGTGGGGTTGTGCTAGGTGTGTATAGACAGAAGGAGGTGCACAAATAATAGGTAGCCCTATACACGAGTATAATATATATATATATATATATATATATATATATATATATATATATATATATATATATATATATAATATGTACAATATATATTATATATACTCATGATTTAATATTCACACACATATGAAGTAACACAGAAATAAATAAAGAGAACGAGAATCTAACGCAAGTTCGTAACAAGAAGGAAGAATTACGGTGATTGAGAGAAACAATACAATTTGCCGAGGGTATGAATGTGCTAAAACCTTTTCGGAAACCGGCTTGTTCGGAAGGCTGTAAGTCCTCCAGTCTGCATGCGGACGATTCGTAATGACTCTCGAAAACAGCACGTAGACGCGGCTCAGTAGAAAAATCGGGCTGTAGTTCTTCAAGAGACTGTTGTCACCTTTGTTCGAGAACAAAATCACCGCACTTCTGCTCCACGCCTCCGGTGTAGAATTAAACAGCGTTTGAAGGATTTCAAATACCGGTTTTTCAACCGCTTTCGTAAGCTCCGCTGCAATACCATCTTCGCCTCGGGCTTGCCATTTTTAAAGTGCTGGAGTGTCATTTCAATCTCGCTCAGACTGACGTCCGGGATATCATCGGAACAGTGTCGGATAAGATTTGCTCTGGGATGTTTACTTACACTTGCATGTGACTCCAACGATGACGTGTACAGCTGCCCGTAGAAACTTTTAATCTCATTCAAAATCCCAGATGTCTCGTATACGTATGGAATATCATCGGTATAAAGTCGGATAAGACTTGCTCTTGGATTGTTACTCACACATCCGTGTGGTTCGAACGATGATGTGTACAGTTGCGAATAGAACTCTCAATTTCACTCAAAATCTCCAGTGTCCCGGAAACGACACAGCCACACTCAGTCTTCAGCTTCGACTCCTGGTTCTGCTCGATAGCTTCTTCAATACGTTTATGTTAGTGATTAATACTAAAGAAATTAGTTCAGTCATTTCAAACGACATCAACTTTTTAAACTTATAGATCGCGTTTAAAAGAAGGCACTTAAATGTAAACCATTACGAAAGTAACTGACTTAATTTATTGAATAAAATTACTTTTAAGGATTTTATCGCGTTTAATTAACTTATTTTTCTTATTTTATTAATTATTTAACCTTCCGACCCTAAGAAAATCTCTCACCCTATTTCGTCCCGTCAGTGTCGTGACTATGACAAAGCCGAAAAGATCTCATAGTTGCCGATAGATGGCGGTAAAACCATCTATTATGTTTATGCCGGACATAAAATATATAGAGGCGAAGGAAGCAAAGAGTACAATAAGTATATATAGGAAAAAAGAGTCCTCTGACGATATTTTATTGCAGACAAAATTAAACTACTAGCGCCTCCTACAAATCGAATCCGAACTAATTCTAAATTATATTCTTTAAATCGTATACTTGTTGTACTGAAACAGTTCCTACTTTTTTGTAATACTAATTTATACTTTTAATATTAAAATTCGGTAAAATATTTTCAATAAGAACACTTGTATTTACAAATAGGGTATATAATAATATTTAAAAATAATTTATTTACAACGAAACAAGAATGACAATTTAATATGACAATTATTTAATTTTTTTATTTTCATTTTTTATTATAATATTATGCTGGTTGCCAGTATCATAATTATCATATTTATCGATTGATTTCATAATCCTTTTAAATAAAGCTAATTTTACGGATTTTATCACGTATATTAACTTATTATATATTCCCGACGTTTCGGGTGCTTTCCAGCACCCGTGGTCACGGAGGACAGTTAATATACGCGATAAAATCCTTAAAATTAGTTTTAGTTAAAAGGATTATTGAATCAATCGATAAATACAATTTCAAGAAATCATTGATATTCCTTACTTATTTTTATGTTAAAATGATAATTTGTTATTGTTAAAATCGCCAATAAATTTTTAGTGCATTTATTTTTATTATGTAAGTAAATTTCATTTTATTTTCTCAATGTATCAACATCTGTGAAGCCATAAGACCAACTTATTAAACAAAACTTTTTTGGGAACAAATTATGAATGGTGCCACCACCTATTGAATTTTTGTGGTCCAAGGCAACTGTCATTGGAAGGGAGGCACAAAATGAAGCCACCTGTTAAGCGTAGTGGTTAAAGCAAACCTTCCTTACAACAAGAGATGCACATGTTTAGCAGTTGAATTTTTACGGGCTGATAAAGAACAGACCTTTTTTGTCTGAGTGAAAACTAACAAAACAAACAGCTTAAATGATACTAAACATCAGTGGTTTAATAAAAACAAAGTTGCGGCAGCTTAGAATCGGTTTTCTAAATAATTTGATTTTAAAAAAATGGGTTACTTCGGCAATAATATATATTTGTATTTGTTCGATTACAATATTTTTTTTACAATATTTCTTTCTTGAAGCTTATCAAAAGTGCACAGCTGAAACCCTCCCCATAAATTGCCTCATAAAAACATGGCTGTAGCTGCCATGCTTGATAGGCGGGTAAATATTGTAAGTAACTCCTATTAAAATATAAAAAAATTAATAATTGCCCATTTGCCTTGAACAAATAACCACCATTGTCCCAACATTTATACATACTCGTATATTTGTGTAAAGTGTTGTGTATTAAAAAAAGAATATAAAAATACACCACAGAAGTTAATTATATTTTTACTTAAATATATTTAATTACTTGTTGCTGATTAACTGTAATACACAAGACCTGATTCACCCACATGCTAACTAGCCGACTTAGGGCGCAAGGAGTTCAAGGGGGCACGAGGCTTGCCTTTGCAATCACCACTTGTGTCACACCAATGAAATATTATATATTTTTAAATTATTCTGTCCGTGTGTGTGTGATTAAGTTGATTGGAGTATGGTTTAGATTCACAATTGGAATCGATAGGTGGCGTTGTTGTCGAGATACAGAAAACAACCGTGCGAAGCCGGGACGTTTCGCTAGTGTACAATAAAGCTAAACTCGAGATATCTGTAAACTTATCTTAAGCTTTAAAATTGCAATTAACAATTCCTTTGGTCCCGGCGGAGATCTGACACGGTTTGCTCAGGTACTGTGAAATTTACAGAGAGCGCTTTTCCACCTAGGTCTATAGCTCTTGGCATGAACTCTTCGCTCTCTCACGGCATCATAAGCTGTTTGCTCAGTTATAAAATAAAATAAAATAATCAAGTTAGAAGTTTCCAGCAGCATATACACTACAAGTTAGATTTTCCGTACTATACCGGACGAATTCGACAACGATAGCATTCACTTAGCATCACGTTGACTGTGAGGTGGTTATTTATGTTTACTTTTATAAACAAGCTTCCAATGCTAATAAAAATTAAATGTTTGGAGTAAAAAACGCAATAATTTCTTACCTGTGACCCTTTTTGAATTTTATGTATGTTCATACTTTCTAAAATAATATTATGCATAAATTAATATGGATTTACTTGTTACTGTTTACTTGGTTTTTGAAATTTTTGGCTATCTATTTATTTTATGCTTAAATCTACAGACCAACTTGCTCTTAAACCCTTTTAGAAATTCGAGGAAGCCTGTGCCTAGCTGTAGGACATGTATACTTGTGGACGTGTAGTTCTTTTAGATACAGCCTATATTATAGCAATATTAAATCATTCTTTAATGTTGATTACCATATCGCTAATGTTTTATAATGTGAAAATTATCAAAATAATTTCGTGGATTCGCACTCAATGTGAATTCAATAAAATCAAGGCATTGTGTGAGTGAAATATTATAAAATCATTATAAAATTACGACAGAAGGGTGCGCTAGTAAGATAAACTAGAGCCATCCTAATTCTTTTTAGGCGAGGCTAAGTGAGTTGGCGCGTTCTCAGCTCGTTTCTGATGTTTTTTTAAATAATTTCATTTTCAATTCGACTTCTATCCTACTTCTATTGTAGTTTGTACACGTAAATAATTATGAATCGCACCTTATTATAATTTATAACACGTGAAAATGTTGCTATATATAGCAAAATGTTCATGCGTATATGGATTGACTGGTAGAGAATAATAAATAAAATAAAAATAAATAAAATAATTTATTTTTCTTCACAAAACTTAAATTAATTAGATAGTTGATTGGGGTCTCCATTTAAGCAAGTTATGCTTGTGTTTGGAAACCCCACTCTTCGTTATCTAAACATACATTTTAACACTAAAAACGAAAAATGACAAACCAATTACTCTTTAACAATCCAAAAATCACAAAAACTAATTTATTCTATTTTCACAACCAAAAATTACAAAAAGTACAAAAGTATATGTGTGCATGTATGCAAGTGTGTGTGTGTGTGTGTTTTTGTTTGTGTGAGTGTGTGTATGTATGTGTGTGCACGTGCGTGTGAATGTGTGGGTGTGTAGAGAAAGTATTACTATGTTGTATATCGTAAAGAACAGTGAATTAAGAAATGCGTTCCATCAGAAATTCAGTTTCGTCATATGTTTTCGACTGCACCCATTTTAGTATAAGGTTTTTACACTCCTTGTACGTTTTGTCGTATATGTTTAATTCTCTATTTATTAAATTATATAGGAACGCAGAACGGGAGCTAAATTGCCTACTAGCAAACACTGTTTTGGAACCAGAAGACACAGCCACAACATCTTTTCGCCGATTTTCCATGATGCATGGGTCAAAGGGCAGGGATTTGTGTGCTTTGAGCATTGTCATAGTAATGTATAATTGTCTCACTGAGAGTAGACCACTTATTTGATACAGTTTTTCAGTGGAAAAACGTCTTTTTTTAAAATACATGACCTTAAGAAGGATTCGCTGAGCCCTTTCCAAGTTAAGAAAATGGGTCTTTGCAGCTCCACCCCACAATAGAATGCTTCAAGACATTAAGTCCGCTCTTTGTATTCTTTTATATGAAGGAATACAATAAAGAATAAATAAATAAATAAATATCATATACATCCCATAGCAAAAATACGATTAAGCGACGAGGCAATTTAAAGATAGAAAAGTTTGGATGATCGCAGTAGTAAAAAAACGTCTCAGCGTAATTTTGCTGAAAGATCTAAAGTGTGGAAACCATTAAAAAATATACGAAAACTCGTTTGAATTACTGAAATTGTAGCATCTATCGATTTAATACTCGATACAACGCGGAACGTCCATGTCACACCTATGCCGGTAGTTGTTGGGAGCACTAAGCTCGAATTTGTTGACGAGTATGTTTACCTGGGACAAATAGTCAGACTAGGTAAGTCCAACTTCGACCGAGAGGTCAATCGACGGATTCAACTCGGCTGGGCAGCGTTCGGGAAACTACGACACATCTTCTCGTTGGACACACCTCAAAACCTGAAAACGAAATTGTACAACCAGTGTGTGTTGCCAGTGATGAGTTACGGATCTGAGACGTGGTCCTTCACTGCTGGCCGTATGAGGAAGCTTAAAGTCGCTCAGCGAGCTATGAAGAGGGCTATGCTCGGGGTTTCTCTGCGTGATAAACTTAGAAATTAGTATATCCGCAGTAGAACCAAAGTAACCGACATAGCCCAACGAATTAGTAAGCTGAAGTGGCAGTGGGCTGGCCATATAGCTCGAAGAACCGACAACCGATGGGGAAGAAAGGTTCTCGAGTGGCAGCTTCTTACCAGTAGGCGAAGTGTAGGGCGACCCCCCCCACTAGATGGAGTGACGACCTGGTAAGACATGCAGGGAGTCGATGGATGCAGGTGGCTCAGGACCGTGCTTTATGGTATTCCTTGGGGGAGGCCTATGTTCAGCAGTGGACTCGTGAAACGCTGTAATGATGATGATAACCGCGTAACATAAATTGTAAGCTAAGATTAGATTATTGATAGGTCTTCGCGCGCTCAGACTAGATACCGCCGGCGCTCTTGTAAAATGCGGCAACAAATAATACACCGAAATCGGCGTACCCGAGCCAGTCGCGTTACAGGCGATGAGTGATGTGGACGTACCGAATGTTTTATATAAATTTTGATCATAATCCGAAGTAAAATAACAGCTTGCGTAGTGAAATTGTGTAAAAATAATACTATAAGAAATAAGAAAGACACTGGGATCACATACTATTAGTAAGTATCATACAATTTCTAAATTTCAACATAAAATAACACGAGCCATAAATAAGTTACAAAATATGAATGACACCATTCAGTGTTGCTGCGTATACAAAAATAAAGTTCCCCTTGGTTGAGATTTTTATACGTGAATTTATTGTTACCATATTTTATAATATAATATATTTAACTTATTGTAATATAACCTAATTCTATATTGTTTGATGTTTATTTTTGTAGTATAGCTTAAATGACCTAATATTTATATGTTGTTTTATTAATTGTTATTTTTATTATTAAAATATATAAAGTTTTTAGTCCTTTTTTGCATTTGCGATTTATTATCACATTTAATTACTTTGTACGTAGTTTAGTTTTTAAGTATAAGTCAGGTAAATGGGGAGCCTGCAACTTTGGACTCCCGCACAACACCTAAGGGAGGAGGGAGCGGCTGAAAAACACTCTGTACCGAGATCTGTATCTAGTTACAGACAAAGCTGAGCCGTCTTCTTTTGTCTCCAATAATTATAATCTTATCTTGTTTTAACCTGTATGTAACTGTGTGTTTTTAGAGGCAATAAACAATTATTATTATTAAAACATTATTTCCGTTAATTAGGGTTCCGTACCCAAAGAGTGTCAACGGGACCTAAGTTTCCACTATCGTTCAGTCTGTGTCAGCAGGCTATATTTTATGAACCGTAATATGTAGATACTTGAAATCTTCACAGAATGTGGTTTGGCTATTTGTTTTGCTGCTATGTAGTACTACATATAATAAACATACATATAATAAAAATAAAATAAAATATTAAAGGACCCCTAAATCACGTTTCTTGTATGAAGGCCATAGGAGAAACGTGATTTTTTTCTGTATTGATATGTGTTTTGTTTACAGTCTGTAGCGAAACCTGAATTAACACGCAATAAGATGATGCTGTGTGTATGGTGGGATTGGAAGCGTATCGTTTATCATGAGCTTTTACCGCCTGGTAAAACCATCGACTCTGATCTCTACTGCCAACAAATAATGAGACTCAAGCAAGAAATATAAAAAAAAACGGCCGGAATTGATCATCAAACAAGGAGTGGTCTTTCATCATGATAACGCCAGACCACAAGTTTAGTTATCTCTTTGAGACTTTCAGTACACACTAACATTCCGAAAAAAATCCCGTATTTGTTTGAGTACTTACTTAAAACTGGCTTAAAACTATTAATCATTATTTTCTTTTGTTGCTTGTGTTCTTTAAAAGAAAGATTTCTGGAGGTTTTACTATTTAAGTTTATAATTCTAAATAATTAAGAATATTATTTTTACTTCCATTATAAATGCGATGACTAAATCCATGTTGCTTTAAATCTCTGGTATTGAATAAATCGAATAAAACTATTTGTCGCATTTTTTTGATCAAAAATCCCAAGATTTCTACAGCAACGCGATCATGTCACTACCTACAAGATCTAAAACTTTAAAACATAAATGTCTTGAATTTGTATATAAAATACGAAGCAACTTTTTCCCCGATCTTATATAATAAGTAAAAGTGTAACAAAATAGTACTCAGTAACTTAGGGAATGTTTCTGGCCGTCAACATGAATAATTTTATTATGTGATCATCTTCGAAATTTTCAATTTATACGTGGTAGAGCCATACTGCAGCTATATTACTGGTATAGTTGTAACACGAATGGGTCGGCTTGACCGGGGAAGGGCCACGCTCTCACAGAATACCAGTGGAAAATAGCAGCTTAACGCTGCTGTGTATCGTATGATGAGTCTAGAGAACCGGAGATCCTTTTTACTGGAAACGAGGCATTCCATCTTAGTCTTCAGGGGTTGCAATTAGTGTTGCCCAAATGCAAGAACAAGACGAGACTTAGCCAGTCTTGGTCTTGGTCTTGCGCCAATACACCTGGTCTTGTTATTGGTCTTGGTATTGCACTCTCAGTCTTGTTCTTGGTCTTGGTCTTGCAGCAAGAGTCTCGCAAGTATCGCAAGCCTATTGCTATTTATTAAACGTTACTTTAGATCTTAGAAAAACTTAACACAGTAGGCACATTTTGAGCTTGAATTAACATAGCCATAGAAAAACCAACCAAATTAATAAATGTCTAAACATTTAATGAGAAATTCGAAAAATCAACTAATACCGGGTGGGGTTTGAACCCACGACCTAAGCGATCCGTGCCGATGCCCTTACCAACTGAGCTGTCTACCATGTCTCACGGCCACGGAAGTTAGTCTGTTTCTTAATAAACGTTTACATTTAATAAGCTTACATGTGCTAAAACTTAGTCAAAAGATATAAAAAACAAATTAATGACATTAACTTGACTGTATTATAAAGAACATTATCTGTCTAGAAAAAGATTGATAGACCCTTATATGAAATGGAATAAAAGAGTTATACAATTACCATTTATTTAAATAAAAAAATAAAATACAATACAAATTAAATAACATAAGAGTACACAACAGCCTAAGGGAGTGAAATGGGAGTTGGAAGTTTGTATGAAAGTCCTACGTTTTTGAAGTTAGAGACACGAAAATCGGCATTAAAGTTATAAGTTTTCAATAATAAAATCCTGAATAAGCTGTTTTACGAATTCCTAACCCTAAGGGGGTGAAATTGGGGTAAAATAGTTACATGCAAGTCCTATATTTTTAAAGTATAGATATGAAGATCGACATTTACTTTATTAGTTTTAAATAATAAATACTTGCATAGTTAAGATTTACCTATATAGCCTTTTTATACTTAGGTAAAACTTTTGCAGCGGGAAAATTTCAAAATCTCATAGGAAATCAGATATTGTACGTGGACGAAGTCGCGGGCGGCCGCTAGTTACATAATATATGTGTTATGTAATTGTTTGATAAGTATATTTTTTCTTACCTGTCCACTTTTTCCGGTGGTTATTAAAAAGCTTGTGATATCTCCACTTAATTTTGGTCTTTCAGGAAGAAATATTTGTGATTCCTTTTTGTAGAAAGATATTAGATGCTTCCTTAAGCCTGAAGTGTTTCTGTTTTTCATTTTTATTTCAACCTTTTTATGTTGGCGTAATTTACAGAAAGCAATTCGGGATGCATGAATTATGTCGAAAAACTTATCAAATTTGCTTTTAGGTCTTTTAGATCTATAACTCCAACTCTCACCACTCCGACTAGAACTATTCGACTCTTCGTCACTCATGTCAAATTGTAAACTTATCACTCCGAGAACAACAAATATTAGAGTAAAAACAATTAATACATTAGACTCGAAGCAAAGCTCAATTGGGAATGACTGGAATTAAAATAAATACTACTATTTGTAAGTACACGCCGAAAGACCGACAAAGGAAAGTTCGGCATTCTTTGATAAAAATAACGATTCTTCAGAAGATTAATAAAGTAGATGCGTTGCCAGATAGGTATAGTGTGCTTTCGTAAAAATGAAATGTAAATAAAATTGTGTATATTATGTTCTTCTTGTGATTGAATTAATCTACGTTAATTACATTAAATTTGCCTTCACTCATTTGAAATTCAAATTTCAAATATGTTTTATTCAAGTAGGCATTAAAATACACTTTTGAATAGTCATATAATCACTGTTTTCTCCAATTTTTTCTTTTCCATGTCCAGGGGTTCTGATTCTACTGAGAAGAATCATGGAAGAAAGTAAGAAAGTCAGTAGTTGCTCTTTTAAAAATATTTTTACAATAGTACTATAATTATGTAAAGCGATAAGTCAAACATAAAATGTCAAATGTATATGTAGATAGGTACCAAATCGGTTTAGAAATTTCTAGTTAGTCCTGTGTAGTATGAGAGGTCAGTTCCAAGCATTTTTGTCTGACTTAAATTGAAAGAATTGAAGAAGTGAAAGATCTAACATTTCTTTTGGAATCTTATTATAAAAGCGCATATCGCTACCCAAGAACGCATTATATACTTTGTGTAACCGGAAAGCAGGTATTGTGATTTTATTTTTATTTCTACTATTAAAATTGTGCAAATCACTATTATTTACATCAATTCGATGCAATCAATTTCTTTAAACGGTTCTCTAAGAGATACTCGGGCTCCTAAAGGGTACATAGATCTTATTTTACGCTTTTTATTTAATATGCACACTTTTTATATTATTCGATTAGCATTGTACAAAATGTTTACACGTTTCAAGTGTGTTAAAAGTGTCTACAATATTTATCAAATGGGTGACGACATATTCGAACACTTTGTGTTCAAAAACACACACTTCCAAAAATCGAGATTTGCAGTGAACTTATTGAACATGTTTATCTATTAGGTAATAATAATAATAGTAAGTAATTATTATAAACCCATATAGTTAATATTATAATAATTACTTACTAGAATAAATTATTATGGTATCCACCTATCCTTACCATTATCTAATTCCAATATTCCTTGCGAGATCAGCATAATGTATTCGTGTCCATTCTGAGCACCCGGAAACTTATTTTATTCTTTGGAACATGTACTCTGTGGCGGCATTCAAATAGTGTCAAATGTAGTGTGTGCGGCGCGGTGGCGACGATTGAATGCGATATCAATAAAAGCAGCCGGCGCGTGTATCTTGACCTTGTATCTTGTACTTCTGAATAGCTGCAAAATTTCTTTGACAGGTCAGTATTCGACCTTTGATGATGCCGACAACAAGACGCCGCGCACTATCAAAGTGCCGATGATCAAAACTAGGGATGCACTGTTTTTTCTTTTAATGGATATTTTCATCCGCTATGTATGTTTATGGTATTGTTCGTAATGCGCATAAGTCCAATTTTCCAATTTTTTTTTAATATATTATTTGCGTCTCATAGACTCCCTAAGCGTAGTATTATACTCCTATATAATAGTATACTCCCTGAAACGGCACTCATTCCTAACTGCAAGACGCAAGAGTCTCGCAGGCTTAGTCTTGTTCTTGCTCAAATCTTGCACGGTCAGTCTTGATCTTGGTCTTGCTAAAATTAGGCGGTCTTGTTCTTGGTCCTGGTCTTGCAAAAATGCAAGAACAAGACCAAAACTGCAAGACCAAGAACGATTTTGGGCAACACTAGTTGCAATGCATCTGCATTTTGATTCTTGACCGAAGATAGATGTAGATGACTATGAGCTAAAACAACCACTTACCATCAGGTGGACTGTGTGCTCGTTTGTCAACCTGATCCTGTAAAAAAATCTCAAAGTCAGGTATTCAATACAGAATTTCGTACAAACTTCTTCAAAATGTATGGAAGACCTGATTTTCCTTGCGATTTCGAAGATAGATCTGTAGTAAAAGTTGTTCATATTGACGGGTAGAATAGAAATAGAAAGCACTGTTTTGGTTACACCATATAATATATAACTATTTTTTTAAATAATATGTGAATATTAGTTAGAAATTTAAATATAAAAATTAAACTGATAAAAATGAGGCCTTATCATTTATATGCCATTTATTCAGAAGAAAAACCTATACGTAAAATACACAAATATATTGATACATTCACTATAAATAAATTATTCATTTTTAAGTTTTTCCGGTCTACATTCATAACTATGAACTTAACTACTAAGCCATAGCATAAAATAAATTTACCCGTTAATCGGGTAATAGTTAAGCTGCTGGCATATACAATTTTTCACACACACTAGCATCCTTGCAATAATTGTCTTATACACACTACAATATTGAGATGCCGCATTCACGGAGCTGTTATTTTCAGGTAGCGCGGTAACTAGTCAGAGGTCGCGATGACCTATTAATAATCTAAGGAGCTAAGGTAAGTTTTGTTAATGAATGATTTGACATAATAATATGTTTTGACATATCCATAGATCAAATAAGTAATTGATTGATGACATTATACATATTACAATTTGAACATAATTATATTATTTCAGACAGACACTTCAATTTTGTTTATAAGTGTAGGTAAGTAAGTACATATGTGAGATATTAATAAGCCGACTTCAAAAAATGTAGGAAATACTCGATTCGCCTGTATGTTATTTTTTTTGTTATCTGATATCCTCGGCAACAATTGCAGCGCTTAGAATGATTATTCTTTATTAAATAAAAAAATGTTTAAAAATTTAGAAAAATAGGAGATAAAGTATTTAAACGACAATCTAGCTTGTCTTATTAAGTGGCGAAGCTTGCGAAGTCACTTATTAAGTGGCGAAGCTTGCGAAGTCACTTATTGATTTCACGATGTCTCTCTGTCTGTCTGTCTGTCCATCTGTCCGTCTGTCCGTCTGTCCGTCTGTCCGTCCGTCTGTCCGTCTGTCCGTCTGTCCGTCTTTCCTACGATTATCTCGAGAACGGTTTCGAATTTTCAAATTCTGTTTTCAGCAATCGATTACTGACCCAGGCATCTGAACCTCCTATTTTGAAACTGATTGCTCAACGGCAACCGTTAGAAACCGCTACAAAGCTGATTGCTTCGCCACTTTGCTAAGCTGTTAGCTTGCTAGGTTTATTGATTTCACGATGTCTGTCCGTCTGTCCGTCCGTCTGTCCGTCTGTCCCACGATTATCTCGAGAACGGTTTCGAATTTTCAAATTCTGTTTTCAGCAATCGATTACTGATCACCCAGGCATCTGAACCTCCTATTTTGACTTTTTTTTTTTCAGTTAGAAACCGCTACAAAGCTGATTGCTTCGCCACTTTACTATGCTGTTAGCTTGCTAGGTTTATTTTCAGTCAATTCAGATGGGTTAATAATGGTCATTTGTCTTTAATAAACAGTTAAAGGCGACTTCAAAAAAGTTAAAAATAATATGATAGTCTCCACATAAGAGCTTCATAAGTCGGGGATCGGGGTTTATACCGCACACACTGTATTAAGCACCGACTTCTGAAGTAGTTGTGTAGAAATTATTTCATTCTTTTTAGTTTTTTGAAGTCGGCTTTTACTTTATATTAAAATAACTTTGTAGAAAATCAAACTTAGATTTAAACACCTATTTCTCAAAGTTTTTATTCTTAATGTTCATTTTGTTAATCTAGGGACAATGAAATATTTTGTGCGTTATTTGCGAAAAATATTTAAAATCTGTGCTATATTTTCCTGAATTTGCTTCAAACACGGTTTTATTCGACATTATGAACAACGACCTTAATTTTTTCCATTTACAATTTCCTTGTGAATATAACCCCGGAGTTTCAGTCTACATTATATAGTAATATTACAAAAACAGCGCTCGCCAGATCGTAACATATTACCATTTAAAAACAGATCACTGCAGCCGGGTTATTTTTTTAATAATATGTTGCTTGGAACATTCAAAAGAACTTTCAGTTTATTTTTATGTTAATTAGTACAACAGCACGTATGGGGTTTTTGTCGGCACTCTGGGTATTTTGTGTATTCTACTATATAATTGTACGGGGTAGAGCCATGCTGCAGATATATTGTAGTTGTAGCACGAATGGGGCAGCTTGTTTAGGGAAGGATATGTTCTGACAAAACCTTAAAACGAAACTGTACAATAAGTGCGTGTTGCCAGTGATGACTTACGGATCTGAGACGTGGTCCGTCACTGCTGGCCGTATGAGGAAGCTCAAGGTCGCTCAGCGAGCTATGAAGAGGGCTATGTTCGGGGTTTCTCTGCGTGATAAACTTACAAATGAGTATATCTGCAGTAGAACCAGAGTAACCGACATAGCCCAACAGATTAGTAAGCTGAAGTGGCAGTGGGCCTGCCATATAGCTCGAAGAACCGACAACCGATGGGGAGAAAAGGTTCTCGAGTCGCAACCTCGTATCGGTAGGCGAAGTGTAGGGCGACCCCCCACGAGATGGAGTGACGACCTGGTAAGACGTCTATGGATGCAGGTGGCTCAGGACCGTGCTTTGTGGCATTCCTTGGGGGAGGCCTATGTTCAGCAGTGGACTTATGAAAGGCTGTAATGATGATGATGATGATGATGTTCTGACAGAATACCGACGTAAAATAACAGCTTTATGCACCTGTGTTTCATAGGTTGAGTGTAAAGATTTCCAGTTCAGTTCTCAGAGGAGACAACTTTTTTATTTTATTTATTTATTTATTTATTTCGACCATTAAGGATCATAGGGTAATATTACATTCATTTAAGCTAA
The DNA here is from genome assembly GCA_033319125.1 of Parnassius glacialis. Classification (NCBI taxonomy): domain Eukaryota; kingdom Metazoa; phylum Arthropoda; class Insecta; order Lepidoptera; family Papilionidae; genus Parnassius; species Parnassius glacialis. Next base: position 31,571,993 of record JAVANC010000028.1, on the reverse strand, counting down.
TTCTAATACTAAAATTATTACTCATTAATAAAATTATATCAAATGCATAAGTATTCATAATAATATTGAAAATATAATAATTATTTAATATTAACAAAATAATATAAATCAATGTAAACGTAACTCACAACAGACCCGACTTAATAATATATTAACAAAATCATAAACATAACTTATATTAATGATTAATAATAATAATTAATCATTTATTGCAGACCATAATTTGTTAAAAGTAGATAGTAAATTAAATAAACATAATTAAACAACGAATCTGCATTTTGATTCTTAATCAAGATTTAATGTAGATACCTATGAGCCACAAAATCCGCGTACGATTAGGTGGAATATATGCTCGTCACTCTAATTCTTTAATAATATATTGTTATGGTTATTTTATAGGAGGGTATAATATTTCCCTAACATTTTGCTTAGTCGACTTTTACGACGTCGTCGCCTTTCTATGCCATTCCTCTAAATCATATCTTAGATAGCATTTTATCGTTTGTAACAATAGGTAAAACATTTGACATAATATCACATCAACTGTTTTACCGCTGTGAATTTCTTTAATATTGTTATAATATATACGTATATGACTGCCTCGTTGGTTTAGCGGTCGTAAACACGATTGATGATCAAGAGGTCCTGGGTTCGAAAGACCTAGGGGTCGGGCAAAAAAGAAAGATAAGAAAGAAATTCTCAGTAGCAGCCTACAGTTCACCCCCGAGCCTCGGAAAACACGTAAAGCTGTTGGCTCTGCGCCTGACCTCTGGAGTAGTGCTACCATCGAAGAAGGAATGAAAGAGCTTCTGAAGGATTTTAAGTACCGCTTCGACCCGCTGTCAGAAGCTCCGCTGTAATTCCGTCTTCGCCTGAGGATTGCTCGTTTTTAAGGTGCTGGAGAGCCATTTTAATCTTACTGAGACTGACTTCCGGGATACCATCGGAATAGTGTCGGATAAGATTTGCTCTTGGATGGTTATTTACACTTGCGTGTGACTCCAACGATAACGTGTACAGTTCCCATAGAACCTTTTAATCTCACTCAAAATCTCAAATGTCTCGGAAACGATCCTGCCACTTTCGGTCTTCAGCTTTGACAGTTGGCTCTTTCTGGCAAACAGATCTCTGGCAAAGACTTTCGAACCCTGGTTTCGCGCGATTGCTTCTTCAATACAAGCTGTATTGCAGTTGCGTTAGTCCCGCCGCATGCATTGGGAGATCTGTCTGTTTAGTTGCCTATATGCTGTCAAATCTGCTGAAGTTTCAGCTATAACCTGCATTAGTCAAGAGCTAATACAAACAGTAATACATTATTCATTACAGCCCAACAAAATCAACTGCTGAACAAAGGCATTCCCATAGGTGCATCATAATATTTTTCATATTCACGTCTTTTTTACTTTCCCTTGCTTAGTTTCCCTCAGTCACCTCTTACTAAACCGACGGGATGTTATGTTAATACACTAATATATCTATTGTAAAATAAAGCAATACATTTATTCTTAAATACGGCATTACCGCAAATACTACAATATTTATTTAAAGGCATCGTAACATCGATTTTGTAGAATCAGAATTAATATATACAACATATACCTAGTCAGGTCATAAGTTCTGTCACATGTTTAATATAAAATAATTGAAACAAATTTATTCATTATGTAACCATTTAAATACCAAAATGAACTTAACAAAACATAGATTCTTATGACACTTAAGTTTAATCAAAATGACCTCCGTGGTTTTGAATACAGGCCTTCAATCTGCGCGGCTAGTCGTCTATCGCAGCACGAACGAGGTCCATGTCAATATCGGCGGCTGCCTTAATCAAGGATGTCTTGAGTGACTCCAAATTGGGATGAGGCTTTGAGCACGCCTTTTCCTCCAAGTGTTGCCATATCTTGTAATCTTTTTATTTTTATTTTTTATTTATTTATAATTAATCACAACGGCTTGCGCCAATGACAGTAATTAATAGGTAAAACTAAACATATAACATAATTAACATAATTCAAAAACAAATAACAAGTCAGAGATCAAACATACTTAACAATAACTAGAGGAAATAAAATAATATATATATATAAACAGAATAAAGTGATAACAACATACAATTTATTTACCTAACAAACATGGCTTTCACATAACATGAGACAGTTTGACATGATCACCTTGAGTGTGTCATTAAAGATGTCACATTCCGGGACTGTCTCCATTAAGGAGTTTAAAGCACAATGCATGCGACACAACGGGGCTTACACGCGCGACACAGTGCGGCAATGGGATGTGGCGAACGGCCGGTGTCTTCGAGTAGGCTTATGACGCAGGTAGTTGTTAGGCAAATAAAGTGTACACAAAGTATTGTGCAGCTCTGGGGAATCTACCATGCTCCTTAAAATTTTTATGGCTATTAGGATCTGATCTCTGGCTCTACGCACTGAAAGGGAATTATATCCTAACATTCCCAGCAAGAAAAGAGTAGGATACATAAATGGATAATATCCGTAAATCTTCTTATATAAAAAACGCAGGAAGGCTTTCTGAACCTTTTCAATCAACAATTCATATGTGGATTCATGGGGATTCCAGACGGCTGCAGAAAATTCTAACTTATTTCTAACTAGACAGTTAAATAATAATTTGATGACAATAGGATCATTGAAATCACGGGCATTGCGTAGGACAAAACCGAGGCGTCTGTAAGATTCTGAAGCTAGGGCAGACATGTGTGCATGGAAATTCAATCCGCAGTCAAATGTCACACCAAGATCTCTAATGGTTGACACGCGCTTTAATTCAACACCTGCTAAGATATAGGTGGCATGTGTAGGTTGTTACTTGCGGCTAAAGGTCATGACGTAACATTTGCCGGCATTAAACATCATTTTATTATCTATACTCCACTTATGGATTCGGTCGATGTCACTTTGAAGATGTTCGAGAGTTACATCCTTATCAATCATTTGGACTGATTTCAAATCGTCAGCATATAGGAGGCATTTGGCATACTTTACTACTTTAATGAGATCGTTAACCATAATGAGAAAGAGAGTGGAGGCCTAAAACTGAACCCTGGCTTACACCTGAGCGCGTATGATATGACTTCGAAATAAAGGATCCATGGCTAACATACTGTTTTCTATTTGAAAGGTAATCAGCGAAAAATTTTAGAAGTATTGGGGTAAAACCCATGCTGTATAATTTATTTAATAGAATATCGTTATCCACTACATCGAACGCCTTTATAAAATCTAAATATACCACATCTACTTGTTGACTTTTATCCATGTGATGAGATATATAGTCAACGAGGGATAACAAGTTAGTCTCTACTGATCGACCCGGTCGGAAGCCATGCTGCTCCTGACAAAGCCGCGTATTTACCTGCGCGTATATTTCTTTGTGAAGAAAATCTAACGGATTCAAATCTGGACTGGAGGAGGGCCAGTCTTCGTGCCGGATGAAGTCGATTTCACGCGCCGCCAGCCAGTCTTGTGTGCTCTTCGCTCTATGAGCTGGCGCCGAATCTTGTTGGAATACCCAGTGCCTGTTATTGAACATGGTATGAGGAACAGGTTCCACAAGGTTCGTCAGGACTGTAGTTTGATACACAACTGCATTCGTTTTTACACCTTTATCACAAAAATGTTCCTCTGTTAAGCCCCAATAAGAAACTCCCAACCATACCATGAGCGAGGATAGAAAATGACCTCGTTGGACACGCGGAATACGGTTGCTTCATTACTGTGTGCGTACACCTTATCATTTTGTTTGTTGTAGCTCTCTTCTACGGTAAACATTTTTTCATCCGAAAAAAGAATTTCCCGATATTTTTTTCCCGCGTACCGCTTCAACAAAGCGCGGCATCTCTTCAGTATCAGGTCCATTAGACGAGCATTCAAACGATGTCCTGTTTTTCTTAGATATGCCCGAAGTCCTAAGTCTTCATTTAACACCCTTTTCACCGTGGTTCTGCTTAACCCCATCTGAAGGGCCAACAGGTTCTGCGTACGTTTGGGATTTCTTTGAATTCGCGCCTTCACAGCTTTTATCACTGCTGGAGTCCTAACAGACCGAGGGCGACCACTTCTTGACCTGTCATCTACACAAGAGTCTTCATTGTATCGTTTGATGGTACGATAAACGAATCTTTTGGTTATATTAAAATTATTCAGTATTTCAAAAATTTGAATTGGCGCGTAACCGCAACGATGCAATGCAATAACTGCAACACGGTCTACTTTAAGCGTCCACTCCATATTTAAAAATGAGTAAAATTCTAAAAAGTATACAGTTTTATTTTCATGAAGAATTCGAAATTCGAATTCAATAAACTTTTTTGTGCCCAGCATTCTAAAAGAAAAGTTTTTACTGTGTGACAATACTTATGACCTGACTGTGTATATACTTATAATATATATATATATATATATATATATATATATATATATATATATATATATATACATATATATATATATATATATATATATATATATATATATATATATATATATATATATATATATATATATATATATATATATATATATATAAACAATATTTTCCTGTTTATTTTACTACCTACTTATTTATTTATAAAAAAATGTTGATTTTCGGTTCGGGTTTATTGTGATTGTAACGCAAATAGTACATATTAAATGAAACTTTTACGGATTTAATTAAGTTTAATTTGAAAGCATGGTTAGACTACTTGGCCTCTAGTAATGATAGGAATATGAGAGAGAAGATGAAAGAAAGATATAAGCTGCAGAAAGTTCACACGAAAGCATTGATTGAGGAAGTGCGTGAAAGGTGTAGAATGGAAGCGGACAAAAGGTTGTCGCACAACTTTAAGGAGAACTCAAAACTCTTCTGGAAAGAGGTTGGAAGAACCCGAAGTGGTGCGACGGCCTTAAGAATGAACAAAGTGCTTTCGAGAACTAATGACGTCCTCTCAGAAAAATCGGACGTCATGCAGCGATGGAGCGAATTTTATAGAGAAATGTATGCGTGTGATGATCTTAGTGAGGGATCCGGGGATGACGCCGAGACTGGTACGCCAAACCCGGACCTCGATGACACTGAGGTCATCAGTATGAAATAGATTGAACGTGCGATTCGAAGTTTGAAATGTGGTAAGGCTGCGGGACTAGACAGAGTTACTGCTGAAATGGTCAAGTATGGTGGGCCTCGCGTCTGGGACAGCTTTCATCTGCTGTGCAATTTGTGCTGGCGGACGGGGGTGTCCCGGATGATTGGCGATCCGCAGTCATTGTGCCTTTATATAAAGGTAAAGGTTCACATTTTGACTGCGGGTGCTATCGGGCGATCAGCTTGACCAGTTTAGCAAGTAAAGTTTACTCGAAGGTTTTGACACGTAGGATGCAAGAGAAATCGGAAAGATTTCTATGGGAGGCACAATGTGGATTTAGACCTGGAAGAGGATGCACGGATCAAATGTTTTCTCTCCGCATGATCACGGAAAAGCTTCTGGCTGCTAACCAGAGGATTTTCTGTGCTTTTGTGGATCTTGAGAAAGCATTTGATAAGGTTGTAAGGAAGAAAATGTGGGAACTGTTGCCGGGGTATGGTGTGGATGGTCGATTGCTAAGGGCTGTGCAGTCCCTTTACTGTGACTGTAAAGCCTATGTGCGGGTAGGGCATGACCTGTCACCCATGTTTAGCGTCCAAACGGGCGTAAAACAGGGTTGTGTCATGTCTTCCTGGCTGTTCATACTGTATCTCGACAGCTGTTTACAGAAGCTGAAAGATAGCTGTTTGGGTGTGAAATTGGGTGACATTAAAGTAAATTGTCTGCTGTATGCTGATGATGCAGTGCTTATTGCACCATCAGAGGCAGAACTGCAGGCATTAGTCACGTGTATGAAAGAGGAATGTGAAATTAAAGGTCTCCGCTTGAATGCTAATAAAACTAAGGTTCTGGTATTTGAAAGGGACGAAGAGAGAACGAAGTGTGAAATATGGGTAAATCAGGAATGTCTAGAACAGGTAAATGAAATTGTATACTTGGGGAGTGCTTTTAGCCGGGATGGAAGATGTGATTTAGATGTGGACAGGCGTGTCGCTGCCGGGAACAAAGTCAATGGTGCCCTGACTGCGTTAGTCAAAAGGCAAGGCGTAGTGAAGAGTGCACGCCTTGCAATACATAACGCAGTGTTGGTACCGACTTTGTTATATGGCAGCGAAACCTGGGTATGCCAGAAGAAGCATAAAAGCAAGTTGAATGCAGTGGAGATGCGATCTCTTCGTAAAATGTGCGGCGTCACCATGGCTGACCGAAAGCGAAACGAAGAGATTCGCAATATGGCAGGTTTGAAAGATGACCTTATCACAAAAATTGATAAGGGCGTGCTTCGATGGTTTGGGCACGTTGAGAGAATGAGTGAAGACCGAATGGTGAAGAAAATATATAGCGCGAAAGTTAATATTAAAAGGTGTCGAGGTAGACCGAGACTAACTTTCGAAGACCATGTGAGCAAATTGCTCGAAGAGGGGAGGGTCAAGAGTACTCGGATACCTAGACGTGCATGTATGAAGAAAATAATGAATCTGAAAGAAGCGAAAGAGGTATGTAAGGATCGTGACACTTGGCGATCTGTTCTCTATGGCTACCCCGTCAGGGATTGTGCGTGACGATAAATAAATAAATAAATAAAATAATTTGAAAAATTTAATTCACGACGTTTCGGATGCTTTACAGCACCCATGGTTACTGAGTGTTTGATGTCCCGATTTCATATTTAACTCGGCTAGCTTCTGTTTTTGAATATTAGTTTTTGGTCCGATCCATGCAGAATGAGCTTACAGTATCTTGAAGTCTTGTAGTGTTATGATTGGGTATGGATATAATTTTTTTATTAATTAAAGGATCCCAAGCAGATGATAGCGCTCATCTATTTCCTCTATTGAAATTAGGATGTTATTTTTATATTTCAATATCCTCATCGAATCATCCTTGTTAGGAATTGGTGTCCTTTTGCGAGGATTTATGGTCTAATGTTATAGCGTGGACAATGTTGAATATGTCCACAGATTGCAGACTTCCTGGAGCATCGGTGCTTCACATCAGCTATAATTATGTTCTTTTACGCGGGTTCAAGAAAAGATAAATAAAAACAAGCAAATAAAGTTAAATTAGGTTCATTTAATATATTAGCGTCAGGAACATTGGGATATTAACTCCAACGTTTCGGATGCTTTATAATACCTATAGTTTCAAAGGGGACTGAGGTGTTGATTTACTGATGTCACAGTCAGCTAAAGGTAAACTATCAGATTTTGAATATTAATATTCGGACCGATTTATGCAGAGCGATCTCAAAGTATCTTTCATTTGTGTGCTTCGGTTTAGAATGAATTTTATTAGTTATGGGATCCCAGTCATATACTCTATTAAAATTTTGATGTACTTTAATTTCAATAGCCTCGAGAATCATTCTTAGTACGAATCGGTGTTCTTTCACGAGGATTTATGGTACTTCCAATCGGTTGTTATGGCGAAGATGATCCTGAACATGTTCACAGATTGCAGTTTTATTCAATATGTATTATTCGCGTAAATATTGGAAATAATTATATAAACCTATGATTCCCTTTGATGAATTCCTTCCTATGATTATTTATACTTTGTATAAAGCAGTTAAATCCTGACAGTCCAGACAGTGAAAATAATCTGACTGTCGAATGGTTGATTGAACATTAATTTTCCTACCTTCTTCATGGCTAGCACCCGCTGCAGGGAGAAAAACATGTATATTTTCTTCCCATTCGATCCCGTCATCCGATTGCCTTAATCGTTACGCTAGGCAGGTAGATTGACGATCGCACTTCAGACGACTAGCACCTTGAACGCTGCTGTCTGTCGTCCGTCTGAGTATTATTCATCTGACATAAGCGAGACGGTTCATCGATATCTTTAGGAAGCATTTTTTTAACAATTTATTATAGTTGAATCTAAAATGTAGTGATTATATACTCTTTGATCGCCTCTTACGATACCTACGGGATGGTGGAATGTGGTGATTGGTTCTCTTACGCCGCCATCACATAATATACAAGGCTGTATAAATTTACTCATATCTATTACTTTTCCTGTACCATTTTTATTTAAATTACAAGTAAATTTGCGAATCGCATTTTGCCTATTACAAAATTAATTAATAAGAAATTCTGCAAGACAACAAAGACGGCGTATTGTTTAATTTGGTTTGATTGATGGTTTGCTTTCGTTCTTCTTATTTGAAAATAAGTATTTTATAATAACCAACGAACTCAGTTTCGTGCTGCATCATCGTGTGAAGTCCATCGACATTCTCTGATGTACCGCGATTGACTATGCCCGCTGAATTATTCTCTCAATAAGGAGACGAATCCTATGCCCAGCTGTGGGTCGTTCATAAGTTCATGATACTTTATACACAAGTCATTTAGTGCATTTAATACTGCTAGTGCTTCTGAGTATCGAGTCTGACGCCGATTCTTGTTTGGCGCTACAGCAGACGAGTGTATTTGTGGCTTAAAAACTTTTTACTTGAAATATTAGTGTTGTACTCGTAAAAAGTTATAAAGGAGCAGATGCGTTTGTTTCCTAATATATTTAGAGTATTGATCCAAAAACTTTATTCATTAATATTTCCAGTTTTGTTAAAACATCCTAAGTTATCCTTTGATTAATCAATTTGCTGCGCATTATGTTATCAGATAAAGAGTGAACTACGATTATGTAATAACGCTGGCAAGTATTTGACACGCAGGGATTTACGTGATCACGTGCAACGTGACCAAGTTTTAAATGACATCTTCGACAACTAGTGAAGGGTGTGCTATGTTATGAAAAATCGAAACCTATCATTTTTCATGTGCAATGTGAATTATATTATGCTTATATTAGATATTGAAATATTAAAAAAAAACTTCAATAAATTTATTCCTCGGCAAGGTTTAATTATATAATGATTAAATAGGCAATAAAAATATTAACAACTTTAATAAGTTATGTTACGGTTATTTTTTTTACAGTTATTTATAGTAATTATAAATTATTATATTAATGTAATGTTCTGCAGACCGAATGTTTGCCACTGCAACCAGTATCTACGAAGAGTCTGCACCCTGGCCAAAATCTGCGCAGGTCAGGGTGTGTACTGTAAGACTGTACGCAAGCACGGATGCACTTTCATAGCACACGAGTAAACTTATACTTATAACAGTGGTAGAGCCAAGTGGCGGCATTTGCTGTCGCACGGATGGGCCGGCTCGAACCGGGGTGGTACCACGACTTCACAGAATACCAGCGTGAAGTTGATGTTTACCTCTGCGTTTCGCTTGGTGAGTGCAGGTGGCCGGAGGCCCTTTTTACTGGAAATGAGGCATTCCATCTTAGTCCTCACGGGTGACAACGCATCTGCATTTTGATTCGCAAACGAGGATAGATGTAGATGTCTATGGTCCGCAGCAACCACTTACCATCACGTGGACTGTGTGCTCGTTTGTCACCTTTATCCTATAAAAAAAACTCTTCTATTTATAAACTCATGTGGACAACACCCTTCTTGGGATGCGCCTTGATGTGCGTTGATCCTTTGCCCCGGGCTTGGGCTTTTGTAGTCATGTTGAAATTTGTTAACGCTCTCTCGAGCGGCAATCGTAGGAGCTCTTTTGGTAAGGGCCTGCAACATCTTCCGTTGTGCGGTGCTGATCAGAGTGTACCACGCTGGTACAGCGTAGATTTGTAAGTTATGCGTGATCTAATGTACATCTTATAGATGCCAAATTTGGTTCCCAGGGACAGCGTAGACCTTAGCAAGGGACGTAGCAACGCTCGGGATATCTTGGCCGACTGCCGGGTACACACGGCCGGACATCTTAAGCGAGCGATCATTGCAGTACCCAAGGTAATTTATGCTGCTATATCACTGGTTCTGATTCTTGTTGTTAAAATAATATTTATCCGTTTGAAGAGCAAAAGTATTTGATCAAAATTGCAATTTCGAACTTTCACAGCTGCAGATTTTATATGCAATATAAAACTTTAATTAAAAAAAATTGTATCGTGAGATTCTAAATAAAGTTATGAAATTTCAGTTGAGAGATTAGGTGGATTTTAGAGGTATTACAATGAAGGAATCACATTGTGGAATTTTATTATAACATACATACATATAATCACGCCTCTTTCCCGTAGGGGTAGGCAGAGACCACTTCTTTCCACTTGCTACGATCCTTACATACTTGTTTCGCTTCGTCCACTTTCATTATTCCCTTCATACATGCTCTACGGTTTAGGGTACTCTTAACCTGGCCTTTTTTCAAGACGTCCCTAATTTGGTCTAGAAATGTCCGCCTAGGTCTACCCCTTCCAACACTTTCATTCACACTCGCCTTTTTTCGTCAATCGTTCTTCATTCATTCTCTCGACGTGGCCAAACCATCTCAGCATACCTTTCTCAATTTTTGTCACTACATCTTCTTTCAATCAATTATAAGGACGATAATGAAATTAAATTCCTTTCTTTGCTGTATTTAAATTTATTTTTACAGTTCTAAGTTTTCATTTCTCATATAGTTTTAGGCCGCCGCGACGCCCCAATGCGTGTGGGCGGAATTCACATGTCTTCAGAATATTTATTTGAATTACACAGACTATTCGAGTCCCAGGTTGCAATCGTAATGAATTTAGATTATAATAAGCATTTATTTATTACCCTGACACACTTTAAAAGTAAAAGTAAAATAAGTTACTGCCTAAAGGCGTCCAAAATTTACAGCGAGCGCTTAGCCGCTGAACTACCACGGTTTCTACCCAACCCTCTCAGAAATGAGAGGAGGTTTGTACCCAGCTAAGATACTTATACAGGCTGTTACTTTAAATTCTCACTTTAGCCAGCTCTGCAGACCTTATTATGCCCTTTACGGTAGGAAGGTGAATCAAAAATCAATGGGTGTCATTGATTTTTGATTTACGTTTATCTCAGTCAGACAGACATCCGGAGGTTTTGATTTTGAAACAGGTACAAAAGTCAGGGCGATGATAGAAAATGACATGTATCCAGGAATTCTTCAATCACTTTAAATCCAACACGGCGAAATTAGACCGAAAATGATTGAAGTATCCAATCAAAGGCTTAAAATCCTTAGTTAAGGCCTTACCGTCCGCAACCTGGTTAAAGCAATTCAGTTAAAGCATTCAGAAATCAATTCAGCAATTCAATTCAATTCAATTCATTTGCAATTCATGCTTTTTTATTCAACAACTATTGGGGATATTATTTACCCTCAATACTCGAAAACGGTTTAACGCAACTTTACTTAAACAGATCGGATTTAATCTACCGGACCTTTGAGCGTAATCATCTGAATATTATTTAAGTGGTAAAGGAAGCGAAGTGGACCTGGCGGCTGGACACTGGCATTTCAAGCTTGCCCAACGTGTATCAGTACAGAACGAAGATGTTAAGTACCACTAGATGGATGAGGAAATTTGACATTTGTGGCAGCTGCAGCAATTATTAATCATCTCGCTGATTCTCTTCATTACGTGAATTGTTTCTTAATCTCTTAGTCTTGGATATGACGGCGATGTCAACTTAAAAAAGGCGGGCTTTGAAGGAGCGTTAATATAAGTGCATACATAATGTCTTCCAGACCGCGTTTCGGTTACTGGGACCGGTCTCAAAGGAGACAAACCATCTGCGCTGGTCAAGAGTATATTACACAAGTGTGTACTCAATGACAGGTGAATTCTCCTCAATTTCCTCAATGTCACAGTCCGATGGGACGGAAATCCAATACGACCTAGAAGAGATCAGGTTCAGAATTTGTACGTGCTTTCCGAGGCAAGGAAGAGAAACACCGTTAACACCATGAATCCTACGTTTCCTAACGGTGTTTCTAATGGTAAGAGTTAAATACTGAAAGCTTTTGTTACTTGTAACGAGGCATTCCATCTAAGTTCTCATTAGTGGCCACACGTGTTGATTCTTATGAGCCATAGTATCAAATTATTATGATGTGAACAGTGCGTTCTTTTTTCGCCCTAACTTGTATCTTATTAATATTGAAATCGTTGATAAATGTAAAATCGGGGAAAATTAATTGGATAAAGTTTTTTTCTAATTAATAGACTTTTCAAATTAATATTCTTATTACGGACAACAGTGACAACAAAGTTCCCCAGTTTGAAACTGTTAATGAGAAAAACTCTCGTCATTTAGTGGCTGTTATTTTCTTTTTTAATAATGATTATGATTTGAAGAGAGCAATTCGGAAAAAACAAAAATTGAAGTACAGTAATAAGTTTATTCATGAAACTTGGAATTATAGATATTTACGGCGTCTTTATTAGATAAGCAAAATCTCCACTATAAATCTTTTGTCTCGAAATGGTTTGTGTAAATAGTTCTTACACTGCTGGTTTGTCGCCCTTTTCTTTTCAGATACTCTTGGCAAGCGTTCAGCCGCATATCCGTAGTAGAAATTAAACCAGAGTAATCGACATAGCCCAACGGGTCAGTTAACTGTAATGGCAATTTGCCGGCCATGAACATCGAAGAAACGAGAGCTGATGGAGAAAACGGTTCTCACGTAGCAGTTTCGTAGGCAAAGTGTAGTGCGGCTACTATGTGAACTGACGTCTTGATAAGATGTGCAGGAAGTATGTGACTATATTATTCGGGTGGCTCTGGACCGTTGTTTTGAAATTCCTATGGGCGGCGACTTGTGCTGTAATCATTATGATGATGATGAATATTTAAGCAATGGACTAGTGGGGGGCTATTTTTTTAAAGGATTGGGTGACAATCGAGCACACAGTCCACCTGATGGTAAGTGGTTGCTGTGACTCATAGACATCCACATCTATCCTCAATAAAGAATCAAAATGCAGATGCGTTGTCACCCGTGAGGTCTAAGATGGAATGCCTCTTTTCCAGTAAAAAGGGTCTCCGGTTCTCTACACTCACCATACGAAACACAACAGGGCTAAACTGCTATTTTACAATGGTATTCTGTGAGAGCGTGGTCCTTCCCCGGTCGAGCCGACCCATTCGTGCTACAACTATACTATTAATATAGCTGCAGCATGGATAGCTCTGTTGATATAAATATTCATGTAAAATTAAACATGTAAGCTTATGAACTGAAGTAACGAGTGGTGGCGGTGTAAGCGAATACATCATCGCATTTTGAACCGTGGGTGTTGTAAGCGGTGATTATAGCAAAATGCCAAAAAAATCTTACGGCTTCCGAAAGATGATGGTATAACAATCTAGTTTATTCCAGGCGTAAAATATCTATATATATATATATATATATATATATATATATATATATATATATATATATATATATATATATATATATATATTTTACGCCTATATATATATATACCTAGTCAGGTCATAAATTCTGTCACATGGTTAATATAAAATAATTGAAACAAGTTTATTCATTATGCAACCATTTATATACCAAAATGAACTTAACAAAACATAGATTCTTATGACACTAAAGTTTATTCAAAATAACCTCCGTGATTTTGAATACAGGCCTTCAATCTGCCCGGCCAGTTGTCTATCGCAGTACGAACGAGGTCCATGTCAATATCGGCAGCTGCCTTAATCAAGGATGTCTTGAGTGACTCCAAATTGGGATGAGGCTTTGAGCACGCCTTTTCCTCCAAGTGTTGCCATATCATGTAATCTAACGGATTCAAATCTGGACTGGAGGAGGACCAGTCTTCGTGCCGGATGAAGTCAATTTCACGCGCCGCCAGCCAGTCTTGTGTGCTCTTCGCTCTATGAGCTGGCGCCAAATCTTGTTGGAATACCCAGTGCCTGTTATTGAACATGGTATGAGAAACAGGTTCCACAAGGTTCGTCAGGACTGTATTTTGATACACAACTGCATTCGTTTTTACACCTTTATCACAAAAATGTTCCTCTGTTAAGCCCCAATAAGAAATTCCCAACCATACCATGAGCGAGGATGGAAAATGACCTCGTTGGACACGCGGAATACGGTTGCTCGCTTCTTCACTACTGTGTGCGTACACCTTATCATTTTGTTTGTTGTAGCTCTCTTCTACGGTAAAAATTTTTTCATCCGAAAAAAGAATTTCCCGATATTTTTTTCCCGCGTACCGCTTCAACAAAGCGCGGCATCTCGTCAGTCTCAGGTCCATTAGACGAGCATTCAAACGATGTTCTGTTTTTCTTCGATATGCCCGAAGCCCTAAGTCTTCATTTAACACCCTTTTCACCGTAGTTCTGCTTAACCCCATCTGAAGGGCCAACAGTTTCTGCTTACGTTTGGGATTTCTTTGAATTCGCGCCTTCACAGCGTTTATCACTGCTGGAGTTCTAACAGACCGAAGGCGACCACTTCTTGACCTGTCATCTACACTACAGTCTCTTTTGTATCGTTTGATGGTATGATAAACGAATCTTTTGGTTATATTTAAATTTTTCAGTATGTCAAAAATTTGAATTGGCAAACGCAACGATGCAACGCAATAACTGCAACACGGTTTTCTTTAAGCGTCCACTCCATATTTAAAAATGAGTAAAAATCTAAAAAGTATACAGTTTTATTTTCATGAACAATTCGAAATTCGAATTCAATAAACTTTTTTGTGGCCAGCATTCTAAAAGAAAAGTTTTACTGTGTGACAATACTTATGACCTGACCATGTATATATAACCGAAAACGGTAGAGACTATTGAGGCTTTTACGGGTTGACAAAGAAAACTAAGCTGAAGTATTGAAGTGCACGTCGGACGAGCTGTAGAAATACGCCTGGGCAGAGTAATGGGACGAACTGGGCTCTTTTTGTATAGACTGAACCCAAAATGCTTGAAACCGTGGTTAGTAGAAAAAGGTAGGGAAACTTGTACACTGTAGTGGACACAAATGATTAATCATTAAATAGTACCCACTGAATGTCATAAACTTATAATATTACCTAATATATTTGTCATAGAACCGAAATATAATCTATTAAATGTAAAACTTGAGTTTTAAGATTTGGTTTATTAAATTAATTCAATATATTATTTTATTCAATCATCACTTCTGATAGATGGCTCTATATTTCGTATATTGATTGGAAAAAGTTATAGATACGAGGTCTATTACTGTAATCACCAATCTACCCGGCAGGCGTGAAGATTATGGTATATTCAATATTAACTGCTTACTAATTAACAGAATTTTAAATTCAACTGTGTATTTTATAAATTTAATATAGAATAAATATAGTTGTCAAAAATATTGACTTACTGCTAAGGCTTATATATATATATATATATATATATATATATATATATATACAGTGTCCCAGTAATGGTGGATAATATGGAACGTACGTGATCGGGCGCGGGGGGGGGGGGGGTGGCCCGGTTTCTTAAAAAATTCTATCCCGAACGGTTCGCGCTCTTCGCCATGTTTTATAAATTCCGAAAATTCCTACTTCTGCTCACATTTGTGGTCATCACGTCCGCAGTATAATGCCTAGATCGGATTTTTTTTCTTTCAATGTGTTCCCTAATAATGATGTTTCTAAATTACCCTTAAAAATTTTCAACTACTATGGGGGTAGTATTTTATAAGACGGCACTAAACATAAGTCAATATTCTGTAACTATATTCAAATTTCAGATCTGTAACTATACGAGCTAGAGAGTCATGAGATACGGACGGACTGACGGACAGAGAGAAAGAAGCGGACAGCTAGTGGTAGTCAATTCCGTCGGTTGCGAAGAAGAAAAATTATTGTAAATCGCACAGTGGAGGACTGCCAATCATCCAGCTGTTATGGATGGTATCGCGAGTTTTGTCCCGATGTGCGATTGTGAAAGGTGAGCGACTGGAGTTAGTCCGAACAATTCCTCTGAGTACTTCCAAGAAGACTGCATCAGCAGAGGAATTGAAGGTGCGTTGCCGGCCTTTTAAAAAAGAGTAAGATCATTCCTTAAAGGTGGCGGAAGAGCGTGGTCCCGGTCGAGTCAACGCATTCGTTCTACAATTATACCAGTAATATAGCTGCAGCATGGCTCTAACACCTAAAAATTTCCTTGAAATAATGTTTAATTTTATGTGTATATTAAATTTTATTAAATAACTTCCTACTTTTGTCCGTAATTAAGACTAGTCCGCTTAAGACTTGACTAGTAATATACTTAAGCTAACGACTCATCATCATTACATCATTACAGCCCTTCACAAGTCCACTGCTGAACATAGGCCTCCCCCAAAGAATGCCACAAAGCACGGTCCTGAGCCACCTGCATCCATCGACTTCCTGCATATCTTACCAGGTCGTCACTCCATCTAGTGGGGGGACGCCCTACACAAGCTAACGACTACGGTAGTGCTATTTTTATTTTTCTTATTCTTTAAAACTAAAGAGAATATAAAAAGTAATTAAATACGAGTAAGTACCTTAAACTGTTTCCAAAGTTAAATTTTGTAAACGTCTGTGGTTTCCCTGTTTGACACGAAGTTTAATTACAATGTGAAGAACGTACTACAATTTAACTTCTACACGCGTCTTGTGCTTCTTAATAATTACCAGTTATTACCAGTCTTAAGTATTTACCAATTACGAATATAATACAGTGATAGTAAAAAAAACAATTGTAGAAAAAAGCATTTATTTAAGCTCTAAACAGAAGAAAATATACTTTGAATTAAAACATACCCATCAATTTATTACACTACACAATTTATACTAATTAAAAGATTGTCGCGAGATGCATCTCTTTTATAAAATCATTATTTTTTTCTTAGAGGTAATCCTAAAAAAATTTGTTAATATCAAGTTACACATTGTACTCTTGTTTATGTACAAAGGTAAATCCGTTTTTAAGTCTGTTAATGTAATTTAATGCGTCATTGTTAGTTTTTGATCGCCATCTTAGATCCATTCTATATTCCATCTATTCAATCATGATTTTTTTTTATCTCAAGTTGACCATCGTTGGTCCCTATAAAATTTGTTCGAGCACCACCACACTATGCCTAACCTTTGCCGAGCTATCACTCTTTAAAACTGGTATGGTGACCAACTTGTTTTCGCCATTTTCATTTTTTTTCACCACCGCTAGTATTTGCCCAGGGTGTAGACCGACATTTGTTAATACGCAACCCCGCTAAGTCTTACCATTTAGTCGGGTACTGTACACCATCTCATCGAAGAGCTGAATGCGGACGTCATTCTATTTGTATTTATCTCAGCGAACCCTTTTATTTGATATCAGTGCGTGCTCCATATTGGATTTAGAATGACGTCATTTTTTTGGTATTTTTATCAGCAAATACATTCAACCATTCATTCAATCATTCATTCAATTCATTTTAAGACTCATATTATGGGAGTCCATAGAAAATAACAAGACCGCCATCTTGAGCCGTCCGCCATGTTGGATTTAGTATGACGTCCAGGGGCGTAGCTACCGCCGTATCAGCCGTATCAATGATACGGGGCCCCCTGGCTACAGGGGCCCCGAATGTATGTAAGCAAAATTCTAAGGACTTCTATAGGATAGGATGTTGGTTTGAATTGTTTGGCTAGCTTAGTTCCTAGGAGTATTAGTTGTAAGTAATAACTTATAATCAATATATAATTATTTTAATTCAATGCGAGAGTTTTTGTTCCTTTTGTGAAAAATCTTTACTCTTCATTTGGGCCGCCTGACAAATTTTGATACAGGGCCCCTCTAAGGCACGCTACTCCACTGATGACGTCACTTATAGTCTTTGCGTTGTAGCATGGTGCGAATGACAGCTCACGCCTATGAAGTTTCGTATTTTTTTAGATAAACTTTCATAAAGATATTGTTGTACTTCATCGATGGGTACCACCCACTTACGATAGCGATGTGCCACGCCAAACTATGCCATGCCATAACGAATAACCACAGACTATCAAAAATCGGTTTTGAAATAAATCGAATATATAAAAAAAGAACTTAAATATGTATTTGAATCGGAACTAATCGTTCAACAAATTCTGATTTACGGAAAAAACGCACCAAGACGAATATGCAGAGTTATCGATGCATGGACAATAAATTATTCGTTAGTCAGCTCAAGCAAAAAATAATAATTATAAAGCAAATTTCACATTGTGTCAAAAAGACTTTATCAAATGGCTGCCAAAATGGCTACAAAATCCATATTATATATTTTTATTTCTTTATATTTGTAAACCAAACTGTCGAACATTTTTACCTTCCGTCCCTTTATTTGGCCCATGGACTTGGCAACACGAATAGGTACACAAATAGCGGAAGGCGCTACCACTCGTACCTTGAAACTTGAAAAGCTGCCGGTGCAGTCAACGCCGTACTGAAAATTACAGCTGGCATGCTGGCAGCCATTTTTTTGCTTAAATGTCAATATGAATGTTGCAATCAACGTGCAATAAAAGATGATTTTTACTTTGAAATTATACATAGTATAATCTACATCAACATCTACATCTACAATCTAAATCTACATCATCAACATTATTTCATATGTGGTAGAGCCAAGCTGCTGCTATATTAGTAGTATAGTTGTAGTACGAATGAGTCGGCTCGATAGGGGAAGGACCACGTTCTCACAGAATACTAGCGTAAAATAGCAGCTTAACACTGCTATGTTTCGTATGGTAAGTGTATAGAACCGGAGACTCTTTTTACTAGAAAAGAGGCATTCCATCTTAGTCCTCACGGGTGACAACGCATCTGCATTTTGATTCTTTATTGAGGATAGATGTAGATGTCTATGGGTATGGGTATGGTAGCAAGCACTTACCATTAAGTGGACTGTGTGCTCGTTTGTCACCCTATCCTATAAAAACAGCCTTTTACTAATTACATATGAAAGTATATACGGAAACAAAAAGACAAAAACAATTTTTTAAATGTTTGTCTGTCTGTCTGTTTATTCCGGCTTATAGCTGGCACTGGCGGATGTATGGCGGATGGATGTTATAAGGAGTAACACAGGCTACTTTTATTTTAGAAAAAGAATTAGGATTCCGTGCAAAAAGTTAAATCCCATGAAATCCAATCGTAATAAATACCAAGCGGGCGAGATCCGGGAACAGCTATTATGTAATTATTATGTCATAACTTGTATTAAACTTGAACTTAATTTTACATGCATTGTAGTTTATAAAGAAATATGTATTTCGGTTTTAATTTTCATCGATAATTTTATTATATTTATGATATTTAATTCTAATCCATAATTTTTGTTTTGCTTTGTGTCGTTATCGCCTTTTTTAAATGAATTTAATTTTCATCTCTAGACTCCATTCTCCATCTTTAGACACGCTAAACTGTAAGACTTCACCCGCACCATGCTATAACGCAAAGACTATAGATAACCATGCATTGTCATCCAAATTAAAATTGTATGCAAAATTTTACAATCGGTTGAGACCAATTGCTTTAAAATTTAGTTACAAGATTTGACGCTAACAAACGAACATTGCGAGTCAAATAGCAAGCTTTTAAAAAGTTAATGTTTTACAAAATGTTATTATAAATGTATTGGTCTATTAATTTTCAATTTGGGTGACTAAATTTGACAGTTTAATTGAAGTTACGTTACAGCCTTTATACGTTTCAGTGTTGGGCACATGCCTCCTTCACTTCTGAGTAAATTACGAAACAACTTATTCCACTATTCACCTTCAGTGTGTTTTAGCTTTTGGCAGACTTTTCGTGTCCTCGAAATATATTTTTTTTCTCAAACAAGCAAGCTTTTTCACGATATTATTCTTTACCCCCGAGTACGTGGAAAATCAGCACATAATAATGAAATTAGTAATTTCGTGTTGCCGACAGGGATTAAACTCGCTTTGCTCGTCTACAATGAAAATTATGGCGCACTCTTTTCTTCTAACTTACGTAGTAACACTAAGACCAATAAAATCTTTTAGAACCTCTTTAGTAATGTTGGAAAATAAGGAAAAATCTCATCTTATTAAAGTCAAAGCATATAAAGAAATTCAAAGAATAACTATGTTTACTCAAGACCACGCAACAATAATAAATATTCATTCATTCAATTATTAAAGTCTATAAAAAGTTCACTACTAAACAGATGTCTCTTCTTTCTTATTTTGTGTTGTTTTCAGGAAGATGCTGCTGCTCATCTCCCGTTTCTATTCTCTCTGCCGCCTCCTAAGATACCCACGCTTAGATATGGGATGGTTGATTCTCTAACGCAGCCACTACACGGCGATTATATGACGGATAATAGATATACGTAATTAAATTAAGCGACAGCCAAAAGTTGAAAATAAATCACAAATGTCAAAATACAATATTTTTGCTCGTAAATTAAATAAAAATGCTACATCTAAAAAAAGAAAGATCTTTATTCTTGTTTAACCGAAAGAATCAAGCGGTGTAAGAAGTACTTGTTTACTTTTAAAATAGAATCGCAACAATCGCTTCGAATCTGTGAAGTTCTTTGTCGTTGTGGAGAGGAGTTTGATGCAGTGCTTTATATTCACTATTCAGTACTTAGTATATTTTAAGTTCTACTGTTTTCGGTTTCTTTATTTTTTAAAATATTTTGCATTATTACATTACCGTGTAGTTGTGGCGTATTAGTACTCACTACTCTATATCTCTCCTTGATACCAGAAAGATTTTCACGCGGTAGAGTCATGCTGCAGCTGTATTATTGTTGTAGAACGAATTGGTCGACTCGACTGGGGAAGGACCACATTCTCACAGAAGCTAGTAAAGAAATCTATGGGGGAGGCCTTGTGCAGCTTGGACTTTTTATAGTCTGTAATGACGAAATAATGAATTGTAACGTAGTATTTCTGTCATTCCATCGCACTAGTTCTGACGACTAGTTTAGAAGTAACGGGTGGGCATAGCAACGAATACACATACACAACCAAAATATTTTTACTCTTGTATTTGCGCCGCAGTCAAATAAAAATTATATTGACATACGTTGGGTATATAAACTCACGCGTAATATATACGTACGTGTAACATCTCAAACAAAGCTATTAGATGAAGCCAACTTTGATTTCGATATCTTCTTCTTTTTCTTCAAGAGCCCGTAAATGTCCACTGCCGAGCATGGACCTCTCCCGTTGTACAAACAATTTGCATTAAGCGTCACACTTGGGATTAACAATCGCACTACTAGACCTCTCGCATTTTTCACGCCTGGGCATGGTCTGCGTATTTTACTCCGCTAGATTATCCTACTAGATTGTTAAAACGTCATATATCGAAAGCTACAAAATCATTCTTAAATGTTCTTTAGCCGACTCTTACGACACCTGCAGGACGAAACAGAAGGATGGATTCTCTCAGGTTGCCATATTGCGATATATTGAGAAGCATTTTATGTCAAATCAATTGGCCAAGGTTTTGCAATGAAGTAGAGATTAAGAAAAATATTGCCCTAATTAGATACACAATTTACGGATGCATAATACATTGCATGTGAAACTTAACTAAAATACTAATTTTGACCATATATTTGATTTTAGTACTTGCTTAATCGCATTACGACTGGCTCATTGGTCTAGTGGTTGTAGTAGTGCGACTGCTGATCATGAGGTCCCGGGTTTGAATCCCGGTCGGGCCGAAAAATCAGTTATTGAGTTTTTCCATCAAGAATTCTCAGTAGCTGCCCGGAGTCAGGAAGTTGGCGGTGTTTCACCCCCGTGCCTCGGAAAGCACGTAAAGCCGTTGCTCCTGCGCCTGATCTCTCTCCGGTCGTGTCGGTTTACCGCCCCATCGGGCTATGAGAGTGAGGGAATAGAGAGTGCACCTGTGCTTGCGCATACACTTGGGCACTATAATCCTGTCCTGCGCCGATGGCTAGTCTCCGTTGAGACTGGCCGCCGTGGCCGAAATTCGGTCTGGCGGACATTATTATTATTATAATCGCATTACATCACCAGTCTTTAATGTTAATTTTACTTCAGTTGGACGTAGGTCTTTCATTAATATGCTCCTCCTCGGTTAGAAAGCGCAGAGCCAATAATCTTGCACTGGTGCCGCAGCTCCCAATCACCAGTCTATGTAATATGTGTTGAATGATTGGATTTTCCACTACTTATAGTTGAAAAGGTACGCACATTGCGAGCGATTTCGATTTAGAGTTAAATTAACTGAAATTATTAAATATTAAAAAATAATGTTTTGAAATGACGAGGATTAATGATGTTTTGCACAAAACAAAGAACCTACAGATTATTTTATTTATTGTTAGCCTGTGCTTGACTATAATTCTAAATATGTGAGGTGCATAATATTTTAGCACGTTTTTATAATGTTACATTCTTGTTTGTCTGTCGTTCCGGGTGGAATCTTGCAACTTCAATTTCGAGCACTTCCCGATTAGCTAGATACTTGAAATTTTGAATAGAGCTCAGAATCGAAGGACAATATAGGAGTATGAAATATGAAAAAAAAAACGTTGCATATTAATTATTAATACAATATTTAAAAAAAATCGTTAGATTTATAACTTACTAGCTTTTTACCCGCAGCTTCGCTCGCGTGCGCTTGAATTTAGGAACACAATTAAATGCCATTCCGTGCCAAATTTAGAAAACTTCGATCACTTTTATAGTTACCTCGGTGTCTATGTCGCTGTCAGTCAAAGATTTTTTTCATTCTAAAATACTATTAGACGTAGATGATTGGTAACATACTATAGAAACACGTGAATATATATGTCTAGAAACACCTACTATTTTTTTATATCGGGCGTGTCTTCCGATTCCCATGTATCCATAAGAAAGGTAAATAGACTTGTGAAATCAAAATGTATTATTTTTATTTACATTTTACTCTTTACATTTATTCATAGTTACAGTTAATTTAATTTTAACAAAGTATATATATAATGTTTATTTGAGACATTTTATTCATATCATTGGTCCTATTTGATATTGATTGGCACCATAAATAGATGTAGATATTTTTTTACTTCGAGTAGATCTGAAAATGTCATAAATACAGTTCTATAATAACGAATACTACACATGAATTAAAACTAATGTTACGGGTTTTTTTTACGCATCTTGGATGAAAGTTCCGAGTAAAAGAACATATCGTTGATGTGAAGCACTGAAGCTCCGGGAAGTCTAAAGTATGTCAACATATTTAGTATCGTCCCAACCATTATATCGGATCTTATAGACCACAAATCCTTGCAACAGAACACCAAATCCTATCAACGATGATTCCAGAGGTTATTGAAATTAAAAATATCCTAATTTAATAGGGAAGATGGCTGAGTGTTACTATCTGCTAAGGACCACATAATTAATAAAATTAAATTCAATCTGCATTTATTCTATTCTACTTTAACTATGACATCAGGTCGTCAATTTTCATCACCTCAATTTTCCATGGGTGCTGTAAAATAAGTGCCCAAAACATGGGGAAATTAAAAAGTTAAAATTGAACGTGATAAAATCCTTAAATTAGTCTATTCCTTTATTCACAGTGAACCTGAGGAGCATTACACTCATGAACGGAAGTAAAAAAATGTTCGTCCTGTTGTGGCGGTGAAAGAAAATCCACCAACTTATATCGTCCCGTCGTAAAAGGCGACATAGGAAAACAAACTGGAGATGGGATGGGCTACGTCATCTTCTTGACAACAGATCAAAATAATAATAGCTGCGGTTGCCAACCCGCCTACCAAGCGTAGAAACTATAGCAAATATCCAGCTACTTGACAATTTATGGGGAGGCCTATGTTCATTTCAGTGGACTTTTGATAGGCTGACGATAATGAATTCTACTCATCTTTGCAAGCCTTAATATTTACGGTAGAGTGAAAACAAAAAGTAACATATCCGAAAACACGAATGAAATAAAAACTGCATATATTGCCCCATGAAAAGTAAAAAGTAGTAGCTTACATACATGTTACTACTGGGCACAGGCCGAGACAGAGTTTTTGGCCAAAAAAGTGTTCGCTGCGCTGATTCCAACGCGGGGTGAATGTAATGTAAATGATTAAATTATTTACATCGTGTATTTAGTAGTATTGTATTATTTCATTTAATCAATGACTTGTCATTTTAGTTTATTTAGAAGTAAGTAGGTGGCGCGAATATAAGATGAAATAATGAAAGCCAAAACCATACCATCTAGTAATATCAGCAATAGAAGCGAACATTTATTTATTATATCAATAAGGGATAAAGTGATTCTCTTCAAAGTTAATTCTCTTAAAAGTCCTGTTTCTGTTAAAAAATACGCTATCAGAGCCGCTAGCGGTGAAAAACGATTTAATAATATTGTCATATGACCATAGTATGAAATAGCAACGTTGTGTTTAGTTATTAATTTATCTATTAATATCTATTCATTGATTTGGTTAAGCTATATCATGACCTGGTCAACAAATAGTGTAAAATATCATGAAATGACCACACCATTTCACGAAATGATAGTCTACTTTATGATAGGTATACGATCAATACTACGATCTGGCCACGACATACATAAAATCTCTTTAATAAAACTATAATGATAATGAAAAATTTGCAACAATTGCAGACAGACCAGTTTTAATCACTTAACATATATATTAGTAATTGAAATAAATATGTACCTTATCAATTTTCATATTTTTGATAGACGTCACTATAATCTATTGAAATTATTACACTTTCAAAATAAAATAACAAAAATACTAAAAAATGTAACGTAAGAATTTTTTATAATTTTAAAAACCTAATCATTTAATCATATAAATATAAGTTATTTATATTATTTCATGTAATAGTAACTGAAGGCAAAATATGCTACTTTATCCATTTGATGATAGATGGCGCTGTTTTGAATATCAAAACAGTGTACAGTCAAAACCGGATATAACGACATTGAAGGGACCATATAACTTCGGACGTTATATCCGATAGTTGTTATAAGCAATATACACTAGTATACAAACATAAAAATATTTATTCTGAAAAACTTGAAGTACCAACAGTACAGCTTATAGACTACAATTAGTTTTTAAAGAAATCAGTCATTTTGGTCTGTTTTTTTAAGCCGAGTCTCAAATGTGTTTTGCATTTTACGTTTCATTCTCGTCAAGATTGCTTGATTATGATCAGCATTAAACTCTTCGTTAAAAGCAACAAATTTTCGTAAAAGTATAATATCATTAATAGCCACGCACAGTGTGGTTGGTTGGAACTGCTCTTTGGGGTCTTCGTTTTTTTCATCAGTGTTACGATTATTACTTTCAACTTCTGCAAGAATCTCTTCCTCAGTAACTACGGCGGACACGTCAACATTGTCATCTATTCCAATAAATTCATGCGATGGCCAAGTCAATTCATTTAAAACAGAAAAGATTTTTAATATTGATATGGTCACTATAAGATGTTATTAGGTTAGCTAATTATGTAATAACTTAAGACAGTAGGGACTGAATAAATTAACCGACTTGGTATTACATGGATCTCACAACTTTTTACGGTAGAAGAACTGAGTTGCAAGACTTGGTTTTTTTACAAGTTATGTTTTTCATAGCATTTATTTAACAAGCACAACGGTTGGTCGTTATAGCCTATGAATATCGATAAAGTTCCGTCGTTCTAAGCGATATGTTGCTGTATCCGATGTTGTTATAGGCGCTATGTTTACTTAACTGTTTGTTAAGAGATTCGGCCGGGACCTTACCATTCGGTCGTAATAACCGATTCGTCGTTATAAACGATGTCGTTATATTCGGTTTCGACTGTAGTTTCAAATTATTATACCAAGATTATACGTATGTTTTAAACTTTATTTACCAATATGGTATTTATTTTAATTATTGTAAGCCTGTGCTTGCCTATAATTCTAAATATGTGAGGTCCATAATATTTTAGCACGTTTCTATAATGTTACTTTCTTGTTTGTCTGTCGTTCCGGGTGGAATCTTGCAACTTCAATTTCGAGCACTTCCCGATTAGCTAGATACTTGAAATTTTGAATAGAGCTCAGAATCGAAGGACAATATAGGAGTATGAAATATGAAAAAAAAACGTTGTATATTAATTTTTAATACAATATTAAAAAAAATCGTTAGATTTATAACTTACTAGCTTTTTAACCGCAGCTTCGCTCGCGTGCGCTTGTATTTAGGAACACAATTAAATGCCATTCCGTGCCAAATTTAGAAAACTTCGATCACTTTTATAGTTACCTCGGTGTCTATGTCGCTGTCAGTCAAAGATTTTTTTCATTCTAAAATACTATTAGACGTAGATGATTGGTAACATACTATAGAAACACGTGAATATATATGTCTAGAAACACCTACTATTTTTTTATATCGGGCGTGTCTTCCGATTCCCATGTATCCATAAGAAAGGTAAATAGACTTGTGAAATCAAAATGTATTATTTTTATTTACATTTTACTCTTTACATTTATTCATAGTTACAGTTAATTTAATTTTAACAAAGTATATATATAATGTTTATTTGAGACATTTTATTCATATCATTGGTCCTATTTGATATTGATTGGCACCATAAATAGATGTAGATATTTTTTTACTTCGAGTAGATCTGAAAATGTCATAAATACAGTTCTATAATAACGAATACTACACATGAATTAAAACTAATGTTACGGGTTTTTTTACGCATCTTGGATGAAAGTTCCGAGTAAAAGAACATATCGTTGATGTGAAGCACTGAAGCTCCGGGAAGTCTAAAGTATGTCAACATATTTAGTATCGTCCCAACCATTATATCGGATCTTATAGACCACAAATCCTTGCAACAGAACACCAAATCCTATCAACGATGATTCCAGAGGTTATTGAAATTAAAAATATCCTAATTTAATAGGGAAGATGGCTGAGTGTTACTATCTGCTAAGGACCACATAATTAATAAAATTAAATTCAATCTGCATTTATTCTATTCTACTTTAACTATGACATCAGGTCGTCAATTTTCATCACCTCAATTTTCCATGGGTGCTGTAAAATAAGTGCCCAAAACATGGGGAAATTAAAAAGTTAAAATTGAACGTGATAAAATCCTTAAATTAGTCTATTCCTTTATTCACAGTGAACCTGAGGAGCATTACACTCATGAACGGAAGTAAAAAAATGTTCGTCCTGTTGTGGCGGTGAAAGAAAATCCACCAACTTATATCGTCCCGTCGTAAAAGGCGACATAGGAAAACAAACTGGAGATGGGATGGGCTACGTCATCTTCTTGACAACAGATCAAAATAATAATAGCTGCGGTTGCCAACCCGCCTACCAAGCGTAGAAACTATAGCAAATATCCAGCTACTTGACAATTTATGGGGAGGCCTATGTTCATTTCAGTGGACTTTTGATAGGCTGACGATAATGAATTCTACTCATCTTTGCAAGCCTTAATATTTACGGTAGAGTGAAAACAAAAAGTAACATATCCGAAAACACGAATGAAATAAAAACTGCATATATTGCCCCATGAAAAGTAAAAAGTAGTAGCTTACATACATGTTACTACTGGGCACAGGCCGAGACAGAGTTTTTGGCCAAAAAAGTGTTCGCTGCGCTGATTCCAACGCGGGGTGAATGTTATGTAAATGATTAAATTATTTACATCGTGTATTTAGTAGTATTGTATTATTTCATTTAATCAATGACTTGTCATTTTAGTTTATTTAGAAGTAAGTAGGTGGCGCGAATATAAGATGAAATAATGAAAGCCAAAACCATACCATCTAGTAATATCAGCAATAGAAGCGAACATTTATTTATTATATCAATAAGGGATAAAGTGATTCTCTTCAAAGTTAATTCTCTTAAAAGTCCTGTTTCTGTTAAAAAATACGCTATCAGAGCCGCTAGCGGTGAAAAACGATTTAATAATATTGTCATATGACCATAGTATGAAATAGCAACGTTGTGTTTAGTTATTAATTTATCTATTAATATCTATTCATTGATTTGGTTAAGCTATATCATGACCTGGTCAACAAATAGTGTAAAATATCATGAAATGACCACACCATTTCACGAAATGATAGTCTACTTTATGATAGGTATACGATCAATACTACGATCTGGCCACGACATACATAAAATCTCTTTAATAAAACTATAATGATAATGAAAAATTTGCAACAATTGCAGACAGACCAGTTTTAATCACTTAACATATATATTAGTAATTGAAATAAATATGTACCTTATCAATTTTCATATTTTTGATAGACGTCACTATAATCTATTGAAATTATTACACTTTCAAAATAAAATAACAAAAATACTAAAAAATGTAACGTAAGAATTTTTTATAATTTTAAAAACCTAATCATTTAATCATATAAATATAAGTTATTTATATTATTTCATGTAATAGTAACTGAAGGCAAAATATGCTACTTTATCCATTTGATGATAGATGGCGCTGTTTTGAATATCAAAACAGTGTACAGTCAAAACCGGATATAACGACATTGAAGGGACCATATAACTTCGGACGTTATATCCGATAGTTGTTATAAGCAATATACACTAGTATACAAACATAAAAATATTTATTCTGAAAAACTTGAAGTACCAACAGTACAGCTTATAGACTACAATTAGTTTTTAAAGAAATCAGTCATTTTGGTCTGTTTTTTTAAGCCGAGTCTCAAATGTGTTTTGCATTTTACGTTTCATTCTCGTCAAGATTGCTTGATTATGATCAGCATTAAACTCTTCGTTAAAAGCAACAAATTTTCGTAAAAGTATAATATCATTAATAGCCACGCACAGTGTGGTTGGTTGGAACTGCTCTTTGGGGTCTTCGTTTTTTTCATCAGTGTTACGATTATTACTTTCAACTTCTGCAAGAATCTCTTCCTCAGTAACTACGGCGGACACGTCAACATTGTCATCTATTCCAATAAATTCATGCGATGGCCAAGTCAATTCATTTAAAACAGAAAAGATTTTTAATATTGATATGGTCACTATAAGATGTTATTAGGTTAGCTAATTATGTAATAACTTAAGACAGTAGGGACTGAATAAATTAACCGACTTGGTATTACATGGATCTCACAACTTTTTACGGTAGAAGAACTGAGTTGCGAGACTTGGTTTTTTTTTACAAGTTATGTTTTTCATAGCATTTATTTAACAAGCACAACGGTTGGTCGTTATAGCCTATGAATATCGATAAAGTTCCGTCGTTCTAAGCGATATGTTGCTATATCCGATGTTGTTATAGGCGGTATGTTTACTTAACTGTTTGTTAAGAGATTCGGCCGGGACCTTACCATTCGGTCGTAATAACCGATTCGTCGTTATAAACGATGTCGTTATATTCGGTTTCGACTGTAGTTTCAAATTATTATACCAAGATTATACGTATGTTTTAAACTTTATTTACCAATATGGTATTTATTTTAATTATTGTAAGCCTGTGCTTGCCTATAATTCTAAATATGTGAGGTCCATAATATTTTAGCACGTTTCTATAATGTTACTTTCTTGTTTGTCTGTCGTTCCGGGTGGAATCTTGCAACTTCAATTTCGAGCACTTCCCGATTAGCTAGATACTTGAAATTTTGAATAGAGCTCAGAATCGAAGGACAATATAGGAGTATGAAATATGAAAAAAAAACGTTGTATATTAATTTTTAATACAATATTTAAAAAAATCGTTAGATTTATAACTTACTAGCTTTTTACCCGCAGCTTCGCTCGCGTGCGCTTGAATTTAGGAACACAATTAAATGCCATTCCGTGCCAAATTTAGAAAACTTCGATCACTTTTATAGTCACCTCGGTGTCTATGTCGCTGTCAGTCAAAGATTTTTTTCATTCTAAAATACTATTAGACGTAGATGATTGGTAACATACTATAGAAACACGTGAATATATATGTCTAGAAACACCTACTATTTTTTTATATCGGGCGTGTCTTCCGATTCCCATGTATCCATAAGAAAGGTAAATAGACTTGTGAAATCAAAATGTATTATTTTTATTTACATTTTACTCTTTACATTTATTCATAGTTACAGTTAATTTAATTTTAACAAAGTATATATATAATGTTTATTTGAGACATTTTATTCATATCATTGGTCCTATTTGATATTGATTGGCACCATAAATAGATGTAGATATTTTTTTACTTCGAGTAGATCTGAAAATGTCATAAATACAGTTCTATAATAACGAATACTACACATGAATTAAAACTAATGTTACGGGTTTTTTTTACGCATCTTGGATGAAAGTTCCGAGTAAAAGAACATATCGTTGATGTGAAGCACTGAAGCTCCGGGAAGTCTAAAGTATGTCAACATATTTAGTATCGTCCCAACCATTATATCGGATCTTATAGACCACAAATCCTTGCAACAGAACACCAAATCCTATCAACGATGATTCCAGAGGTTATTGAAATTAAAAATATCCTAATTTAATAGGGAAGATGGCTGAGTGTTACTATCTGCTAAGGACCACATAATTAATAAAATTAAATTCAATCTGCATTTATTCTATTCTACTTTAACTATGACATCAGGTCGTCAATTTTCATCACCTCAATTTTCCATGGGTGCTGTAAAATAAGTGCCCAAAACATGGGGAAATTAAAAAGTTAAAATTGAACGTGATAAAATCCTTAAATTAGTCTATTCCTTTATTCACAGTGAACCTGAGGAGCATTACACTCATGAACGGAAGTAAAAAAATGTTCGTCCTGTTGTGGCGGTGAAAGAAAATCCACCAACTTATATCGTCCCGTCGTAAAAGGCGACATAGGAAAACAAACTGGAGATGGGATGGGCTACGTCATCTTCTTGACAACAGATCAAAATAATAATAGCTGCGGTTGCCAACCCGCCTACCAAGCGTAGAAACTATAGCAAATATCCAGCTACTTGACAATTTATGGGGAGGCCTATGTTCATTTCAGTGGACTTTTGATAGGCTGACGATAATGAATTCTACTCATCTTTGCAAGCCTTAATATTTACGGTAGAGTGAAAACAAAAAGTAACATATCCGAAAACACGAATGAAATAAAAACTGCATATATTGCCCCATGAAAAGTAAAAAGTAGTAGCTTACATACATGTTACTACTGGGCACAGGCCGAGACAGAGTTTTTGGCCAAAAAAGTGTTCGCTGCGCTGATTCCAACGCGGGGTGAATGTAATGTAAATGATTAAATTATTTACATGTGTATTTAGTAGTATTGTATTATTTAATTTAATCAATTACTTGCTATTTTAGTTTATTTAGAAGTAAGTAGGTGGCGTGAATATAAAATGAAATAATGAAAGCCAAATCCATACCATCTAGTAATATCAGCAATAGAAGTGAACATTTATTTATTATATCAATAAGGGATAAAGTGATTATCTTAAAAGTTAATTCTTTTAAAAGTCCTGTTTCTGTTAAAAAATACGCTATCAGAGCGGCTAGCGGTGAAAAACGATTTAATGATATCGTCATATTATAACCATAGTATGAAATAGCGACGTTGTGTTTAGTTATTAATTTATCTATTAATATCTATTCATTGATTTGGTTAAGCTATATCATGACCTGGTCAACAAATAGTGTTATATATCATGAAATGACCACACCATTTTACGAAATGATAAACTACTTTATGATAGGTATACGATCAATACTACGATCTGGCGACGATATACATAAAATCTCTTGAATAAAACTATAATGATAATGAAAATTTTGCAACAATTGCAGACAGACCAGTTTTAATCACTTTACATATATATTAGTAATTGAAATAAATATGTACCTTATCAATTTTCAAATTTTTGATAGACGTCACTATAATCTATTGAAATTATTACACTTTTAAAAGAAAAAAAAAAACAAAAATACTGAAAAATTTAACGATAGAATCCATACTTAATATTATAAATGCGAAAGTGTGTTTGTTTGTTTGTTTGTCCTTATTTCACTTCGCAACAGAGCGTCGGCATGGCATGATTTTTTTGTATGGGGATAGTTCGGTGGCTGTAGAGTGATATAGGTTACTTTTTTCCGCGAAAAAACATCTCATTCCCGTGGGAAAATCGAATATGTTGCAAAATTAAATTCAGCTAGGTGACGCCACCGTGATTCTACAAGACGGACGACGGTACGATGGACGAACACAGAAGGTCAGAATATTTAGATTATTATGTCTTTTTACCAAAATTAAGATAAAAAATGTATGGATCTGTATTTTTCCACGCAGGACCGGGAAGAGAGCGATAAAAAACATAAAATTCAGCAGCTGATTTTCTTCAAACGTTTTGGTGCATTGAAATTCACAGAATAGGCGATAACCTCGCAGACGATATTAAGCAAACCTTTGATGCTCTGCCTACCCCGCTAGGGTTACAGGCGTGATTATAAGTATGGATCAGAAATACTATCACCACCTGTCACGCTTTCACCCTTAACTATTACTTAACTGTGGTAGAAACAGTTCTTAGTAAGCCTTATTAATAAGCCTTAGTAGTATTTATTGAACGGAAATTAATACAATTCTTATATGTGGTTATGAATGAATCGGTATTACAATAAGAAAAATTGTGCAAAATTATAAGAAAAATATTTATTGTGAGTTCTTATTAACTAACGTATACATAGTTTAAATTGATTCCGCTAGATGTCGTTACTAGGTTTTTAAAACGCGGTAACGAAATGTTTCCTGACATGTACTTAACTCCCGCCGTTGAGTCGCGCGTCAACTTATAGTGCATAAGGTACCACTACCACGCTTAAATTGTTTCTATTTCGTAGCTTATTCGACTACCTGCTTTCGATTTCGGTTGTTTGTTATTTGCTTTGTGATTTGGTTAAGGTTGAATGGATTTATATTGGGTTTCATTTTCAGATTTGTGTATTTTCTTGGATCGGTTTTGTTGATTTGGTTGGTATAAAGGAATTATAGATATTTAGACTCTGGCTTTGATTTTGAATTTTGTTTATTTAGAACTGTGAATTGGTTTACGTTGTTTTAGGTTGTTTAACAATATTTCAAAGGAATATTAATAGTATAGATAGTGTATACGGTACCTATACACTTACTTCTTTTTTCGTTGGTTATATTTAAATTGACTACTGCTTTCGATTTCGGTTTTCTGCGATTTGTTTTGTGATTTGGTTTAAGTTGATTCGATTTTTTTTGGCTATCGTTTTCGGATTCGTGTTGTGTCTTGAATTGGTTTTGTTGTTTTGATTTAAAAAAATTAAAAGGAATATTTATTCCTTTTAGATATTTTGGATTTGCTTTTAAAAAAATATTTAAAAGGAAATTTAATTCCTTTTAGGTATTTTAACAGTTTTTCATAAATAGGTTTTTTGTTACTTCTTAATGCCTCTTCATACCGCCTCGTTGGTCTAGTGGTTGTACAAGTGCGACTGCTGATCATGAGGTCCCGGGTTCGAATCCCGGGTCGGGCCAAAAAGTCAGTTATTGATTTTCCATCAAGAAATTCTCAGTAGCTGCCCGGAGTAAGTAAGTTGGCGGTGTTTCACCCCCGTGCCTCGGAAAGCATGTAAAGCCGTTGGTCCTGCGCCTGATCTCTCTCCGTTCGTGTCGGTTTATCGTCCCATCGGGCTATGAGAGTGAGGGAATAGAGAGTGCACCTGTGCTTGCGCATACACTTGGGCACTATAATCCTGTCCTGCGCAGATGGCTCGTCTCCGTTGGGACTGGCCGCCGTGGCAGAAATTTGGTCTGGGGGACATTATTATAATGCCTCGCAAACGTAAGTCGAGCCTTTCAAGAGAATCTTCCAAAGACAAGCTAAAAGATTAGCTCGATCGCTAGAATCTTTAGAAGATGCTGAACTGGGAAGGCAAGAACAAGCAGAGCGTCAGGCTGCTTTCAAAGCATCTGAGACACCTTCTCAAGGTCAGCAAAGGCGTCTTGAACAGACAGAGCGTCAGGCTGCTTTAAGAGCTTCCAAAACACCTTCTCAAAGTCAGGAAGGGCGTCTTGAACAGGCAGAGCATCAAGCTACTTTAAGAGTTTCTGAAACACCTTCTCAAAGTCAGCGAAGTCGTCTTGAACAGGCAGAGCGTTAAACTACTTTAAGAGCTACTGAAACATTTGCTCAAAGTCGGGAAAGGCGTCTTGAACAGGCAGAGCGTCAAGCTACTTTAAGAGCTTCTGAAACACCTTCTCAAAGTCAGCGAAGGCGTCTTGAACAGGCAGAGCGTCAAACTACTTTAAGAGCTACAGAAACATCTGCTCAAAGTCAGGAAAGGCGTCCTGAACAGGCAGAGCGTCAAGCTACTTTAAGAGCTTCTGAAACACCTTCTCAAAGTCAGTGAAGGCATTTTGAACAGGCAGAGCGTCAAACTACTTTAAGAGCTACTGAAACATCTGCTCAAAGTCAGCGAAGGCGTCTTGAACAGGCAGAGCGTCAAACTACTTTAAGAGCTACTGAAACATCTGCTCAAAGTCTGGAAAGGCGTGTTGAACAGGCAGAGCGTCAAGCTACATTAAGAGCTTATGAAACACCTTCTCAAAGTCAGCGAAGGCGTCTAGAACAGGCAGAGCGTCAAACTACTTTAAGAGCTACTGAAACATCTGCTCAAAGTCAGGAAAGGCGTCTTGAACAGGCAGAGCGTCAAGCTACTTTAAGAGCTTCTGAAACACCTTCTCAAAGTCAGCGAAGGCATTTTGAACAGGCAGAGCGTCAAACTACTTTAAGAGCTACTGAAACATCTGCTCAAAGTCAGCGAAGGCGTCTTGAACAGGCAGAGCGTCAAACTACTTTAAGAGCTACAGAAACATCTGCTCAAAGTCAGGAAAGGCGTCTTGAACAGGCAGAGCGTCAATCTACTATAAGGGCATCTGAAACACTAGAACAGACACAGGCTTGAAGAGATGCAAATGCACAGCTCCAAGCTGAACGTTGACAAAATTTTCAAAGAAACAATTGGTCGGATTTAATGACGCAGCATTCAATTATTATCCGTTAATTGATAATAAAAATCACAGGTTAGTTGTAATCAGACTGATGGACAAGGCGTGTCGATTTTGCAGAGCTTTAAAATGGAAAGATGAGACCGCAGGCATGTGCTGTTCCAATGGCAAACTGTCTCTTCCATTACTTGGGGAACCAGAAGAACCTTTGAAAACTCTCTTTTTATATGATGCTAATGAGTCACGGCGCTTTTTAAACAGGATCCGGAAATATAACTCATGCTTTCAAATGACGTCCTTCGGAGTTGACCGGGAAATAATAATGCCGGGATTTTCGCCTACATTTACGGTGCATGGTATTTTATGGGTGACGAAGAAATTGAGGTAGACCGTCGCTGCCAATTTATCCAGGTTGTTATATTCTAAAGTCCCCCGCTTTTATACTTGGAACACATCTAGGAAGGAGTGGAAACGCCGTATTCAAGGCGCGCCTGTTGCGAATTGGCCCGGTGTAAAGTAATCAGATGCCCTTGGTCGTGTGTATACGATGTGATGTGATGTAAGGGCGATTCTTGCACCAAAAAAA
Organism: Parnassius glacialis; assembly: GCA_033319125.1. Classification (NCBI taxonomy): domain Eukaryota; kingdom Metazoa; phylum Arthropoda; class Insecta; order Lepidoptera; family Papilionidae; genus Parnassius; species Parnassius glacialis. The sequence goes on along the minus strand of JAVANC010000028.1, from coordinate 31,536,471 downwards.
CGAGAGCGTTAACAAAATAAATTCAGATATATTAAGCGAAGTAGCAGGAGAAATAATAGAGTGTTTGTCAGTAGACACAGTTATGGACACAGAACAGAGCATTTCATATCCCGTAGAGTTTCTAAATTCTGTAGAGTTGTCAGGTGTGCCCTCACATAAGCTTTAATTAAAATTAGGCGTCCCAGTCATGCTAATGCGAAATTTAGATGCTCCTTGGTTATGTAACGGGACAAGGCTGCGTGTGACACATCTTGGGTGGAACATAATAGGTGCTACAATTTTGACAGGCGTAGGAAAAGGTGAAAATGTTATTATACCACGGATCCCTATAATTCCCACAGATCTTCCTTTTCAATTTAAAAGGTTGCAGTTCCCTATTAAGCTCAGCTTTGCAATGACAATTAATAAAGCGCAAGGGCAAACGTTACAGATAGCGGGGGTCAACTTAGAAAAACCGTGTTTCTCTCATGGTCAGCTGTATGTAGCATGTTCGCGTGTGTCAAATGCCAAGAATCTCCACATTCTTTCCCCGAATGGAAAATATATAACATTGTGTACAGTAGCGTCTTAAAATAGTGTTCAGTTAGTTTTTTTTTCCAAAATTCCCACAATCAGTTAATCAGAATTCCCACAGATCTTCCCTTTCAATTCAAAATTTCCTATTTAGCTCAATTTTTTTTCAATTCCAAATGCTGCACCTGACGGACCTATTAAGCTCAGTTTTCTTTCAACTCAAAAGGCTGCATCTCTGACGGATCTTTTATTTGGCTCAGTTTCCTCTCAATTCAGAAAACTGCATCTCTGACGAATCAATTTAACTCAGTTTCTTTTCAAAAGTCTGCATTCCTGACGGATAATTATGCTCAGTTTCCTTTATTAAAAAATATTCCATTTCCATTTGGAATAAACAGGCTATTTTCATGATTTCCTATACGCTGCGTTTCAAAACATTTAATAGGCTGACGAATAAATTTTGCTCAGTTTCCCTTTTAATGTCTGCATCTCTGACAAACCTATAAAACTCAGTTTTCTTTCAATTCAAAAAGCAGTGGATAGTTCATTTTCTAGTGACCATGCGGGCGAAGCCGCGGGTAACAGCTAGTTTTAATAATTTTAAAAACCTAATCATTTAATCATATAAATTTAAGTTATTTATATTATTTCATGTAATAGGTAAAAAGGCAAAATACGCTACTTTTTCCATTTGATGATAGATGGCGCTGTTTTGAATATCAAAACAGTGTAGTTTCAAATTATTATACCAAGATTATACCTATGTGTTTAAACTTTATTTACCAATATGGTATTTAGTTTAAAAACACCCGTCATCCGCCTTTAACTAAGATACAACAGAAAATTAATATCTAAAGAAAATTAATATACTTAACCTTCCTTTTTGAAGTTCCGTAATCGAATGAAAAGTAGCCTATAAGTTGCCCCGGTTACTCACTACCAACATACAAAATTTCATGTAAATCGTTCAGTAGTTTTTTGCGTCAATCTGGAATACACAGACAAACAAACAGACAGACGGACAGACAGACAGACAGACAAAAATTCTCAAAACCAATAATTTGGCTTCACAACCTTTATTTAGTCCCTGGACTTGTTTATTTCAAGAATATATTAGAATTACAGACACGACTTTCTACAGATGCAGAAACCTAAAAATTGTATCTAGGAATTTGTAGCTAATTTGTTGCTATTAGTTATCAAAATCGCGATTTTGTTGCTCCAACCGGTTTTGAGATAATCGATTTACTGCTATCTTTACATTAAGATAGCAGTAAAAACTTTAAATCAACCCCGCCGTAACGGATAAAACGGGATAATTTGTTGCTAATTAGTTGCTGAAATATAATGCAAAAAAATGTAAAAAAAAAACAAATTAAAAAAAAAATCAAAATTAAAAAAATTAATAAAATCAAGTAATGTTTTAATACTGATTCGGAAGTTCCAAATTAATAAAAATTTTGCTGCTGATTAATAAATAGATCAATAACTCCCAAACAGCCTACAACAACATAAAATCGGTCGATAAGCTGTATCAAGTAATAAGTTACAAATAAATGTGTACATGCTGCCTATACGGAAGACTTAAAAACAGAACAACAGTTATATTATTGCTGTTCAGTTATGAAAGCAGTAAGTCATAAAGAGCTAGAAACAAAATAAAATCGATCTATGAGCTGCACTAATTTATTAGTTAACAATTTTTTGTGTACATGCTATACTTACGTAAAATTTATGAGAAAAAAGTTTTCCAGAATTTTGTTGCTGCTCAGTAACGGGAAGCAGTAAGTCACAAAGGGCCAGCAACAAAGTAAATCGATCAATAAGCTGCACCAAGTAATAATTGCTAACTAGTTACTTGGTGCAGCTTATCGATACCGATTTTATTTTGTTGCTGGCTCTTTGTGAGTCGCTGCTTTCGTTACTGAACCAGCAACAAAATTTCTGCTAACTTATTTCCTAAAATTTTCACGATATAACTTGTACACAAATAATTATTACTAATTACTTGGTGCAGCTTATGATCGATTTTACTTTGTTGCTGGCCCTTTGTGACTTACTGCTTCCGTTACTGAACAGCAACAAAAATTCTGCTAATTTTTTTTTCTCAAATTTTCCACGTAAGTATAGCATGTATACAAAAAATTACTAACTAATACTAACTACAATATAACAACAATATAACAATATAACTTTAGCAACAATATAACTGTTGTTCTGCTTTTAAGTCTTCGTATAGGCAGCATGTACACATTTATTTGTAACTTATTACTTGATACAGCTTATCGACCGATTTTATGTTGTTGTATGCTGTTTGGGAGTTATTGATCTATTTATTAATCAGCAGCAAAATTTTCTTTAATTTGGAACTTCAGAATCAGTATTAAAACATTACTGGATTTTTATTAATTTTTTTAATGTTTGTTTTTTTTTAATTATTGTTTTTTTTTTACATTTTTTCGCATATATTTCAGCAACTAATTAGCAACAAATTATGCCGTTTTATCCGCTACGGCGGGGTTGATTTAAAGTTTTTACTGCTATCTTAATGTAAAGATAGCATTAAATCGATTATCTCAAACCGGTTGGAGCAACAAAATCGCGATTTTGGTAACTAATTACCAACAATTTAGCTACAAATTTCTAGATACAATTTTTAGATTTCTGCTGACTTTCACTGCTACTTTTATAGAACTGCTTATTTGATAGCATACATAGCATGATAGTGGTGAATTCAATTGAAGAAGACTTTTTTATGTGTTAAATTCCTTTCGATATTATTATGGTGATTAGTATTATTGGTGATCACGTAACATCAAATGAGTCGTATGTTCGTTTGCGTCCTCTTCTATCAAAAGCCTCTTTTTCTAGTAGCTTTGATTATCTTAGATGTAGGCAGTTTGAATTCCAGTTGAAGTCAATAATAGTGCAACAAAACGATCCGTTTGTTTTCGACTACATGTTAACCAACCTTATAATCTTATTATTGTATAAGTGTTGGGACAAATGAAACTTTTCAAATAGCCCGATGGTTATTTGTAAAAGTTTCGCTTGTCCGTGCTAATTAATGATTTTCCCCAGTATCCGAAAGTTATTTTGTTGTCGAAATGTACCTTTAGAACGTGTAATAATCTAAAAAAAGGAATGCGTTTTATAAATACGAATAGTTTTATACATTCCCAACATAAAACTGCAAATATAATTTTGTTTTTATATTCTTAATAATATTATATAATGTAGTAATTATATATGACTATATAATTATATATCTGTATTAAATATAATATAGTAATTAATAAAAATATCCTGTCAATTAACTATTTACATGACATTTTTTATTAATTATTATAAACCTTGTCCTGTAATCCCTTACTCTAAGTTCTTTTTAATAATATAGAACCACCCCTAAAATATAAAAAAATAATGATTAAAATCGATTTATATACAATCGGTTTGGGCGGAACAAACATAAAATTATAAAAACGAATAGATAATACTCATCCTTTTTGAAGTTGTTTAAAATAAAATAATTATCCCGTAATAACTTCTGAAATTAGGACTTACTCACAACTCTTCAATAGGTACACTTTTTCTGAACATCGACTTTACTTTTTATGAAGTTTAATTATTTCATGAGTTATTGTGTCACGCCTTTCTTTAACTGTCGTAAAAGGCGAACAGTGGGAAATACCTGAAAGATTTCATAGAGTCCGATATAACTATCGATACAAAAAAAATTATAAAATTTCCAAACCGGTGACAGGGAGAAGAGTCAAAGCCGTGAGGTGTCTGGGTTACGAGCGCCATTTCACCAGCCAAGCGTGGCGTTCTCGCAAATCATTGTTTCATAAGATTGAAACGGACTAATAAAGAACAAGGAAGCGGTTACAGTAAAGTACATCATCATATTTAAAGTTCCTACATTTTCTAAATACCATCACTGGGAGTTATTTCATTACATTGCTTTCAGTCATTAAGTTAGGACTAAGCGCTTATCGTTTTAGCCAAATTTCTACGAGCTCCAATTTTTAATAAAATATGTGTTTAATTTTACACATCTCTAAAGTATTACATAAAGAAATATCGTTTCGTTTAGCGTAGAACGTATTATGATGACAATTAGGGTAAAATCGACGAAAAAAAATATAGCATTGCGTGTGCTATTAAGTGAAACTATTAAGACCAAGGAGTAAAATTATCCAGGGTTAGTTACTCTGGTATAACATGGTATTTAATTGAATCCACTCTAAAATATACATTATAACACCATCGAGGACAGATACAAAAGGACATAGAACTTTTGAATTCCATTTGGTAGTCAGTATTGTGCATAAATGTAAGTCGTTTTCGATTCGACAGCTCGATTGTGTAGCTCCAGTGGGAGTTGTTGCCGCTGGGAATTCTCTTGCGTGGACCACCGGGACAGTGTGGCCAGTTGGTGCCAGTTGGTGGTCCACATCATGTTATAGCAAATATTTTATTCCTCCGACATGTAGGTTTTCTTAACAAAATATCTTTACTCGTCGAGTACGGCGTAATTCTTCTTTAATTAAATTGAAATAGTTACGTTTCCAACTTATACAATTAATTTTCTCATCGAACTTTAGACACTTATTAATTGGACAAGGCATCCTTTAAGCCAAGCATAAATTCTGGCATTTGTTGAACGCTACATAAATTAATGATGCCTCAAAATATAAAATATTGTATTTATATTAATCATACAAGCGGTTATCGATATCTATAACTTTTTCTACCTTATTTAAAAAAAATATTTATATTGGTCACAGAAAACTAATATATGATAAAAACAACAAGTATAACATGTACATATAAATGAAATAAAAATGTCTATCTTCAATATCAAAATAACTGCCCATTGTTGAGACCAAGGGGTTATTTGAATTAAGACATGAATCACTATTTTTATAAAGTTTGTTTTTTTGTCTGTCTTCATGTCTATCTGGGCTAATTTTCGGAATGGCTGAACCGATTGTAATGAAAATCTAGACTTTATTTTATCCGAAAAACTATTTTTTATTATATTAATTAGAAAAGAAAAAACAAAAATTTATAAAATAAACTGATCTTAAATCTAGATAACGCTTCATCAATAGATCCTACCCAGCCGAAGCCGGGACGGTTCGCCAGCTTATAATGCAATTGGAAATTGGAAGCGACTTTTCCAAAATAACTAAAAAGTCACTAATAAATCCAATACTCGGAAAGTATCAGGCAAAGTATCATGCAATAACATTTTAATTTTAATTGACACTTAACTGTTCTCTTGTTATTATACAAATGCTATTATTAAGGGTTTTGTAAACAAAAACCACGTTGTTTTCAAAGTTAATTTTAATTACATAAAACAATTAGTTTCTGGCGGGTTGAAGGAAAAGGGGAGATCTCCCGCCCGGCAAGGTGCTTTATCATTCAATTGGCCGCTCCCTGGCAGAACTGCCAGGGAGCGGCCAATGCTCCGAGTGGTAGTTCGGAGCTATTCTATATATTATTATACTGCTTTAATTTCGGAACTTTGTTAGCAGTATTTAGGCTTCGATGTGGTTAGCTTTTAGCGCGACGACAGCGCCGCCACATCACCCTCCTGCTCAGACCGGAGGTCGATATTGCAATCCAATTGCCGGTGCGTCCTTAATGCCGGAATTGGATATTCCTACACTTTACCTCTAAAATGGCAAAGATGAACATCAAATGTATAAAAACATTGTTATTGGAAATAAAATAGAACCAAACAAAGTTCTACTATTTGATCAGTTAGCTGTAGTAGACGCAAACATTATTACAGATAAGTTAAACTGATATAAGATCTCTGCCAAGTTATCGTTGGCAATAGGGGTACTCATTGTGCCGCATAATACGTAAGGAACTGAAATTCGCTGCTTTCTAAAGTGGCGCATAGTTACAATGAATAGTTGCTTCAGCACATTTTATTTGCTAATCATCATACAATCTTATTTATTTATTTCCTGATAAATCATAGTAAAAGTAATATATGTATTCATATATATATATATATATATATATATATATATATATATATATATATATATATATATATATGTATGTAAATGTAGCCGAAATAGGATCATCCTAGATGCACTCATGATGGATAGCGCAAATATGTGTGCATTATAACATAAAATACAAGAAAATATTAAAGTTTTTTTATAGGATAAGGGTGACAAATGAGCACACAGTCCGCCTGATGGTAAGTGATTGCTACGGCCCATAGAAATCTACGTCCATCCTCTATTACAAATCAAAATGCATATGCGTTGTCACCCGTGAGGACTAAGATGGTATGCCTCATTTCCAGTAAAAAAGGTCTCCGGTTCTATGTACTCACCATACGAAACACAGCGGCGTTCAGCTGCTGTAGCCGGTGGAAGGAAAAGGGGAGATCTCCCGCCGGGCAAGGTGTTCTGCCCGGGGAGCGGCCAACGCTCCGAGTGGTCTTTCGGAGCTATTATATATATACTGCTTTAATTTTCGGAACTTTGTTAGCGCGATTTGGGCTTTTCGATGCGTTTCGCTTGTGGCGCGACGACAGCGCCGCCACATCACCCCTCTGCTCAGACCGGAGGTCGATAGTGTAGTCCGATTGCCAGTGCATTCTTAATGCCGGTGGGGAATGCATGCTGTGTGCGTGCAGGGCAAGTGACGCCGGTGCGAATGATATGCCGGTGTGTAATGCATGCCATACTGCGGACTTGCAAGTGATGCCGGTGAGAACAATGAGTCGGAGCAAGTGCCAGGGATTGCCTTGTAGTCTGCGGTGAGTCGAGAAGAAGGCAAGTAATCTGCGAGAGTGCCGTGAAGCAGAGGCGAGCAGTAAGGCTCAGAGCCGTGCCGAATACTGTAGCGCAGAGAGTAGCATGAAGGAACAGGAAGCATTATTATTCCAGTGCTGCGATGAACCTTTATAAAGCTAGATGGCTTTGAAGAATGTGAAGACTGCAGACAATATCTGCTCGGGAGCGAATGAATGGTGTACTTGAGGATGATGACGAAGGTTTGAAGTTGTAGTTTCCGAAGATTATTGGTTGCGTGGTCATATTACGTCGGGTGGTCATCACTGTGGCGGGTGGAAGGAAAAGGGGAGATCTATCGTCGGGCAAGATGTTCTGCCCGGGGAGCGGCCAATGCTCCGAGTGGTAGTTCGGAGCTATTCTATATATAGTGCTTTAATTTCGGAACTTTGTTAGCGCGATTTAGACTTCGATGTGTTTCGCTTGTAGCGCGAAGACAGCGGCGCCACAAGTTTAAGTGTTGAAATTGTATAACGAACATGAAAAGTTTTTTTTTTACTGAATACCGGTGTGAAGTGGAAGCTCTGCTTCTGCGTTTTGTCTGGTGAGTGCAGGTGGCCGGAGGTTCAATCTCCGCCCCCCCCTCCAACATGAGAGCGGAATGAAATCAAAGACTACCCCAGGAGGGTATTAGCACCCCTGGAGAATCCCTCGCTGAGCATCCACGACCAAGCTACGCCACTCTTGAGAGTGGGTGCTTAGGCTGCCCCGCGTATTCGGGGGGGGGGGGGGGGCAAATTCCGCTCATAACAATTACTGCTCGGGGCAAACTGAGCAACAAGACCAAGGCAACCCCTGCCACACTATCCGTGGACTTTTGTAACATCAGGGGACTCGAACCTAAACGCCATCCAATACCATGCCGAGACGGCGAAGCCGGTCTTGCTGTTTCTGACCGAGACACTGGTGTCCTCTCTGGCTGATACTTCGTATCTCTCCTACCCGGGGTACAAATTGGAACATTCCTTTGTGCCTCGGCCTGGAGTTTGCGTATACGTCAGAGAAGACATCTGTTCTTGACGCTTCGGCAGACTTGAAGGTTCACACCTGTCCATTCTTTACGCGTAGACAGCGACGACCATCCGCGCGTCTATGGGTGCCTCTATAGGTCCCATAGCGTTAATGCCGAAACAGACGGACTCATCGACTACGTCCAAATGGCTACAGATTCTTTGCTACAACAGATCCCATCCGCAGAGATCGAGATCCCTGGCGATTTTAACGCCCACCACGCGGAATGTCTCAGTTCACGTTTAGCTGATCATGCGGGGATTTTTTTTGCTTTGCTTTGCATTTGCCTTGGCATATGGTCTAACAGAACTGATTACTACGCCTACGCGGAGTCCAGATGTGAAGGATCATCATGCACCTTCGCTGTTGGATCTTTGGAGATATCAGGTCTCCGTTGATACCACTCTTGGCTCCTCGGACCATTGTCTAGTCTAGAGTGTGGTGCCAAACACGCTGAAATTGTGGTTGCTTTCTTTGCAGCCTGGCGCCGTGTTTGGCACCATAGATCGGCTGATTCTATTCTTCTTTTCATTCTTGCGGTCTTTCTTTGCATCATACACTTGGAGGCGGGTTTGCTTCTCGCTGGACGATCCCAATGTTGTTGTTGATTCTGTTGCTAGTGACAGACGAGCACACAATCCATTTCATATTAGGAAAACGTAGTGGCCTACACCTACATCTTCCTCGATTAAGAATCAAAATGTACATACGTTGTTAACCCTGAAGGCTAAGCTAGAATGCCTTGTTCCCAGTAAAAAGAGTATGCAGTTCTCTATATTCACAATATAAAAATGTAGCATTAAGTTTTGACGCTGGTATTCTGTGAGAGCATGGTCCCTTTCCGGTCGAGCTGATCCATTCATGCGTAATCATAATATAGCTGTAGCGTGACCCTAACACATTTTTATATAATTAAAAATTAACAATTTTGTACAACCGACTTCAATATAAATTATTAAGAATAACTCAAAAACTATTAGTCAGACCTTGATTAAATTTATTTGGGATCGCATGTGAACCACCAGCTTTTAAATAAAAAAAAGAATAATCGAATTCGTGAAAAAAGAAAACAATACAGTCGTATTGAATACCTCCTCTTGTTTGATGTCAGTAGAAAATATACAAGATGTAAACTGGACTTCACTGGAAAGAGGCATTCTATTTCGGTTCTCAGGCGTGACTAAGCATCTGAATTATGATTTTATTCTTTGATTTTTATTTAATTTTGATTTGAATCTTAATTAAGTATAAATATAGTCCTGTGTAGTGGCGGATAAAAACACCCAATACCCCATATCTACCCGTGGGTGTCGTATGAGGCGATAGAGGGAAACTGAGGCAGAAGAGGGGCAGTAGCATCTTTCTGATAAAAGCAAAAATCAATGAAAAACTGTGGTTGCCAACCCGCTCACCAAGCGTGGCAACTATGGCAATATACCCCCCCTCTCATGATTAAAGTAACGAAGAGACGGTCCCCAGTCCCCGGCGGCCCCGCTATTCCTGGCTACGTTGGCGGCGACCGTGGTAACGGCGGGCAGGGGGTGCTAAGAATCTCCGGTGGAGGTTCGTTTGCCACCTACGACGACTCGACCTGGCAACATACAACGCACGCACCCTGAGGACTGACGAGAAGATTATGGAGCTGGAAGAAGAGATATACAAGTTACGCTGGTATATTATAGGATTATCCAAAGTCCGAAGAGAGGGAGAGGACACGGTAATCCTCGAATCCGGCAACTTGCTCTAACACCGGGAGGGCGACCATCTGTACCAAGGAGGTGTCGGATTTATCGTCCACAAGTCTCTCGTTAACAACGTTGTAAAGATTGAGAGTGTGTCGACGAGGGTTGCGTACCTTATACTCAGAATCACCAAACGGTATTCGCTGAAGGTCATACAGGTTTACGCACCAACCTCGGCACATTCCGATGGGGAGGTGATGAAAATGTATGAGGATATCTCTAGAGCCATGCATTCCTCCAAAACCCACTATACGGTGTTAATAGAAGACTTCAACGCAAAACTAGGCACGAAAGAGAACGGTGAGCTGAAATTTCGAAAATTAGGAATAGGGCAACGAAACCCAAGGGGTCAGCAGCTGGCCGATTTCATAGAAAAAGTGGGACTCCTTATGATGATCTCTTTCTTCCAGAAGCGGTCCCACAAGAAGTGGACCTGGTCAAACCCCGAGGGTTCAACAAAAAATGAGACTGACTTCATTGTAACGACCAGACGGCAACTGTTCAGTGATGTCCCAGTGATCGCGAGGCTGAAAACTGGTAGCGATCACCGAATGGTGAGTGGCACACGGAACCTAAACGTTAAGTTGGAGAGGTGTTCTCTAATTAAGTCAACACTCCGTCCCCTTCGTGCTCTAATCCATAGTCCCGAAACCTTTCAGCTCGAGTTACAAAACCGTTTAAGAGATAAATTTTACAATTAGTCTGATGGGTCAGATGGGAAATGAACTGCAGTTTTTAGTAGATTTGATAGCATACAGACAACTTAACAGAGAGATCTCCTAATGCATGTGGCGGGACTAACGCAACTTTAATACTGCTCGTATTGAAGAAGCGATCGAGCGGAACCAGGGCTCCAAAGTCTTTGCCAGAGATCTGTCTGACAGAAAAAGCCAATTTTCGAAGCTGAAGACCGATTATTGCAGCATCGTTTCCGGGACACCTGAGATTTTAAGTGATATTGAGAAGTTATATAGGCAGCTGTAAATTTCATCGTTTCACACGCAAGTAACGTGAGTAACGATCCACGAACAAGTCTTATCCGACACTATTCAGACGATATCCCGGACGTCAGACTGAGAGAGATTAGAATGGCTCTCTTGCACCTTAAAACTGCAAGTCTCCGGGCTAGGATGAAACTAAAGCAGAGCTTTTGTAAGTGGGTGGAAAACCGGTACTTGAAGTATTTCAGAAGCTCTTTAATTCCGCCATCCATGATGAGGCTACTCAGGAGGCGTGGAGTAGAAGTACTTGTTTTTCAAGAAAGGCGACGACGCTCTTTTTAAGAACTACATACCGATTTCCCTTCTGAGCTGCGTCTAGGTGTTGTTTTCGAGAGTCATTACGAATCGTCTCACACGCAGACTTGACGACTTCCAGCCTCCCGAACAAGCCAGTTTCCGAAAAGGCTTTAGCACTATAGCACCGCTGCATTCGAAGACATTTTAAAGATACTGGACTGAAAAGGATACGGTATTAAAATAAATGGCAAGTACATCACTCACCTTCGATTTGCCGACGATATAGTCCTTATGGCAGAATCGCTGTAGGACCTAAGCACTATATTCAATGACTTCAATAGTGTCTACCAACGGTTAGGTCTTAAGATGAACTCGGACAATACAAAAGGTAGTTGTTGGGAGCACTAAGCTCGAAGCTGTTGATGAATATGTTTATCTGAGACAAATAGTCCCACTAGGTAAGTACATCTTGGACCGAAAGGTCAATCGACGGATTGAATTCGGATGGGCAGCGTTCGGGACATTGTGACACATCTTCTCGTCAGTTATACCTCAAAACCGCGATACTAGATTGTGCAATCAGTGCGTGTTGTTGCGTGTGATGATGGATCTGAGATTGATTTGTGATTCTTCACTGCTGGCCGTAGTTTAGTTTAGTTTAGTTTACGACGGGCTGTTTTCCGCAACGTCCGCACGTCTATGCGCGTGTTTTGCGTGTGGGCAGGAATAATGTGATTATTCGAGCCATGAGATCTCCCCGAAGAAGCTTAACAGTCCCTTGATGTTGCATGCAACTTCGGGGAGTGATCCCGGCGTGCCGAGATGTTTGGCCCTGTACGTAGCGACCTCCGGACATTTCAGTAGCACGTGGGCCGCCTTTCCTTCCTCCCCTATACATGCCCTGCACAGGGGACTATCTGTAACACCTATAGTAAATAAATGTTTGTTAAAGGTGCCGTGTCCTGTGATAGCACTTGTTACTATCCTGATCTGCGGCTTGTTCAGTCTCTTCAAATCTTTGGTTAAGCGACTGTTTATTTCAGGCAGGGCCTCCCTAGCTTGTCTACAGTCTACTAGATTTTTCCAAAGCTGAGCGTGTTGATTAGTGAAGTGTCTACGTACCAGTGAACGAACGTTACCAAAGGGGATTGTTATGATTGGTTCCGGCCCTATAGTGGCCAGAGCCGATCCTCTTCTGGCCAGTTCGTCTGCTGCATCGTTGCCTCTGGATCCCTTTATCCATTGTAGAGTCACATTGTTGTTTTTACATACCTCATTTAATCGTTGATGGCATTCATATATTAGTCCCGAGTTCACCTCATTGCATTTCAGAGCTTGTAGTACCGCCCTACTGTCGGTCAGTATTCTGATGGGGAAGTCATTAACATTCCTAGCATCTGATGTATGATCTGACGAATGATACCCATACATTTCGCCTGAAAGACCATGTTATAGGTACCCAGCGGTGTGCATATGTGAATATTGAGGTCTTCAGAGAAAGTTTCAGAACCTACACCTTCATTTGTTTTAGAACCATCGGTGAAAACTATAAGCTCTTTTGAGCTTAATCCTTCCAGCTGGCTGTATTCATTTAATTGTATCTTGTATTTCTTATCGAAAATAAATTGTTTAGAAATTGTTCACGCCTGAACGCTGGGTTCGGAATTGACGTCAGAGGGCGCGCGGCTCGGCGATACCGGTTTAACGTTCGGTCGTGTCGAGAACGCGCGAGGGCAAATAGGAGTTTTCTGCAGGCAGTGCTAAACACAGCACGCTGTGAATTTTGTTCGGGACGCGGAATAGTGCCGGCGTGTCGAGTAAATATACTGCCTAGGATTCGTGACGCGCATTCCTTTTTTTTGAGAGCTTCTCCCGGAACTTAGTTGTGTCTAACTCAGAATCTGTATAAGTGCATTCGACAATATTAAATACTAGTGCGGTATTGATATTCTAGAAATAACTGTTGCCACGCAAAACGGTAGTGACTTTTGATCCGTACATTCTGTGTTCGTTTCGCGTGTTAAGCTTTATAACAAACGAGAGTTAGTGGCTTCTGTAAGGTAGTTAATCGTACGATAGAGTTAATGGACTGTCATCGTGACGAACGAAGAAAGTGGCTGTGGACGGCGCCGCGGAAGGTTACCACAATTTGGAGCGGTGCTGAAGTCCGAGCAGCTGCCGACGGCAACGATCTAATCAGGTCTAACACTACCAGCCACACCCAGATACACATCACTGACCCTTACTTCCCTAGTACTATACAACCACATTTTTTTTTATAGGATAAAGGTGAAAAACGTGCACACAGTCCACCTGATGGTAAGTGGTTGCTGCAGCCCATAGACATCTACATCTATCCTCTGTTACAAATCAAAATGCAGATGCGTTTTCACCCGTGAGGACTAGGATGGAATGCCTCATTTCCAGTAAAAAGGGCCTCCGGCCACCTGCACTCACCAAGCGAAACGCAGAGGTAAACCTCTACTTCACGCTGGTATTCTGTGAGGTCGTGGTACCACCCCGGTTCGAGCCGGCCCATCCATGCGACAGCTAAAGCTGCCGCCTAGCTCTACCACTGTTAAAACACCTGTGCGACCTGACCGAATCCTGAGGGACCAGTCGCCTTGGATATAGATAAGTAAGCTCGGTTTAATATTGTCCCTGTTGAATTGGAGTAGTATAGAACGCTCCCCTTTATTGTTTATTGTTATTAGAGCATTTCCACTTTGGCCTTTAGGAGGCCCGACCTGCATATGCCTGTAGGTTCTTCCTCTATGGGCCCGGAGGATGTAGAATCCTAGAATCTACTCTTATTTAGGCAGCTGCACGCCGTAACAAATTGGTAGCAGAGCGCGGTTCCAAGTTCGATCCCCAGTCGATACCGACCATAGTGTTTGATAAAAATTAAACAATTTTGGTGGCAGGGAGCGTTGGTTTGATTGGTTTAATTTTGTATCAACAATCACGCCCGTCAGTAATACGTAAAAGTATTTTTTTTATACGTAATAATAAAATTTACGTTAATAAAATTTACAGTGGTAAAGCCACGCGGCAGCTTACAGTGGTAGAGCCACGCGGCAGCTTTTGCTGTCGCACGGATGAACCAGCTTGAACCAGGGTGGTACCACGATCTCACAGAAAACCAGCGTGAAGTAGAGGTTTACTTCTGCGTTTCGCTTGGTGAGTGCAGGTGGCCGGAGGCCCTTTTTACTGGAAATGAGGCATTCCATCTTAGTCCTCACGGGTGACAACGCATCTACTTTTGATTTGTAATATAGGATAGATGTAGATGTCTATGGGCCGCAGCAACCACTTACCATCAGGTGGACTGTATGCTCGTTTGTCACCCTTATCCTATAAAAAAAAATATTTTCCTTGTGGCTTGCTTTTTTGTTAGCGGGTAGATTTGTAAAGCCGCGCCCGTTTAGTGCGCAAGCGGGAGTTTGCCGGAGCTGGATATGCATCATGTAGGCTTTTATCACGTAATCGGTTAATTATCGTTGTCGGATAGTTGTATTGGATTACTTATCGAAGGGTCGATTTCCGAGCTAGGCATTTTTTGTTGACCGACCGTGATATGTATCTTTAGTCATATTGTAATTTCTATTTGAACTAAAGAGTAGTAATTTGTATTTGCGTAATTTCAATTTTACTTGATTTGATCGCACTCGTATTGGTTATTTGTTAATTTGATTTGTGTCTTTTCTTTTGTGCTAACTTGTATTTGGTTTGATAAGTAGTAATTCGTATTTGTGTCATTTCTATTCAACTCGGTTTGCTAGGAACTGCATTTGTTAACGCCACGCCGCACGCCGAAACAGGAATCTTATCGTGTTTGGCTTGTAGGACAGGAATTTTTGAGAGAATTCTATCAATTATGCCTGTATGAGGGACACTATTCTTATTCCAAAGATTTAGGGTCTTGAGTCTGATGGCAGCTAAAGACGCTTCTTGTTGTATATGTAGATTAAACGGAGTTAGCTCCAGCATCGCTTTTAAGGCTGCTGTTGGCGTAGTTCTTATGCAGCATGTGGCAGCCATATATGCCAGTCTCTGGTAGCGCTGAAGCTTCTAAATTGTGGTGGCTTCATTTGTCTTGGTCCACTATACCAGAGCGCCATATGTGATCATGGGCCGAATTACAGTTTTGTAAAGCCACAGTATGATTTTTGGCGTCAGTCCCCATCTTTTGTCAATCATGTTTCTGCATTGCCAGAAAGTTATACTAGCTTTGTTGATTTTGTTTTCTATGTGTTTATTCCAGTTAAGTTTGCGGTCCAAGGTAAGACCTAAATATTTCACCTCAGAGGATAGCTGGAGTTTAGTGCTGAAAAGACTTGGAAGATAATAGTTATTCAGCATTCGTTTTTGTGTGAACATTACTAAAACCGTTTTATTTGGATTGACGGTTAAGTCGTATTTCCTGCACCATCTCTCCGCTATACGGAAAGCCGCTGGGGTCAGGTCGCACACTATGCTTGCTGTCTTTCCAGAGACCAGTATTGTCAGGTCATCAGCATAACCTACTGTATAGAAGTGATTGGCATCTAATATGCTGATGAGTTCATTAATGACCATATTCCACAGGAGAGGTGAGAGAACCCCACCCTGCGGGCAGCCTATCTTAATTTGGATAAGTTGAGATTCACCAGCAATCTTTATTATTCGTGTACTAATCATGTAAACTATCCAGTCGACCAGCGCCGGTTTAAGTTTTTAACAGTGGTAGAGCCACGCGGCTTTTGCTGTCGCACGGATGGACCGGCTCGAACCGGGGTGGTACCACGACCTCACAGAAAACCAGCGTGAAGTAGAGGTTTACCTCTGCGTTTTGCTTGGTGAGTGCAGGTGGCCGGAGGCCCTTTTTACTGGAAATGAGGCATTTCATCTTAGTCCTCACGGGTGACAACGCATCTGCATTTTGATTCGTAATCGAGGATAGATGTAGATGTCTATGGGCCGCAGCAACCACTTACCATCAGGTGGACTGTGTGCTCGTTTGTCACCCTTATCCTATAAAAAAAATGTCTACTGAGTGCATCTTTTATGCTGGAGAATTTAGTTCGTTCTGTCAAAAGCACCTTCTATATCTACGAGTATGAAGGAACCTAGACATATGTCTTTGTTTTGGATGACCTCTTCAATCTTTGTTATTACATGATGAAGTGCCGATTCTGTTGATTTGCCTAGACTGTAGGCGTGTTGCTTGTCGTGTAGTGGTAAGTTCATTAGCGCCGACCCCTTAATTCCCTTTCACACATCCTCTCCATCGTCTTTAGGAAAAACGATGTGAGGTTTACGGGCCTGTAGGATTTAGGGTCGGTGTAGTCACTCTTACCTCTCTTACCGCTCTTACCCGTTTGGGTATGAATGTGACTTTCACTTCCCTCCATCCCCTAGGAACATATTTAAGAGCCAGACAGGCTCTCATTAGGGCGACAAGTCTGACTATTAGGGTTTTACCCCCCACTGTAGGAGAGCCGGGAATATGCCATCAGGTCCTGCCGCCTTACAGGGGAGGAAACTGTGAATGGCCCAATGGATTTTGTCCATCGTTACCACTCTCTGTGCTAAATTCCAGTCTTCTCCTGTTGGTGTCAATATGTCGTCATGCCGGTTTGATTCCTGGGTTTCGCAGCAACCTGAGAAGTGCGTTTCAATTAGGATGCGTTAGGCTTCAGCCGGCGATGTTGAGTAGCTACCGTCGAGTTTCTTTAGAGACATGGATCCCGACGTGTTCTGTTTCGCTAGAATATTCGTTATCCTATTTGCTTGTTCGCAGGTTTCTATGTTGCCACAGAATTTACGCCACCCAGTCGAGCGTCGATACCTGATATATTTTTTGTATTCAGACTTAGCTTTCTTATATAGTAGCCAGTCTTCATCCATTGAGGTATTCATGGCCCTATTTAGGGCTTTTCTTACCTTCTTACGTTTCCTATCGAGTTCTTTACCCCACCACGGTTGCTTTACCTCGGAATGCTTTGGTGGAGTGATTTCTGGACATGATTCATGGTAGCTGTCTATCATGGCCTTAGTAACGGCTGCTACCTGTTCTTCTAGGAGCGACTGATCTGCTATAGTATTTATCCCCTCAAAACCCGCGAGCGAAGACTTCAGCCTTGTTGTATTTTGTTTTATCCGTCTTGTGGGGATTTCTCCATGGTGGTGTAGAGGGGATATCGACGTGTAGTGCGAAGCAGATGCATCTATGATCTCAGCATGAGGCCTCTTTCGACACATGCCATCCCGTGATTAGTTTGGCTGCTCCTTCTGTTGTGAGTGTAAG
Organism: Parnassius glacialis; assembly: GCA_033319125.1. Lineage (NCBI taxonomy): Eukaryota > Metazoa > Arthropoda > Insecta > Lepidoptera > Papilionidae > Parnassius > Parnassius glacialis. The sequence continues at coordinate 31,518,848 of JAVANC010000028.1, read as the reverse complement.
GTCGATTATAGTGCGACAGCGTTTGTTTATGAAAGTAGGTTCAGAACCTATGTTTAAAATGGTTAGGTTATTACTATATAAATATTCAACTAAAACCTTACCTCATTCATTTGGTTTTTCCATTTCCCAAAGGGGATGATGTGCGTTGGAGTCCGTCCCGATCACAACCTCTAGTCCGGTCCTCTCGCAGAAGTCCACCAGCCTGCCGAGGTCATGAGGGGGAGGAGTATCTTCTTGCGGCATGTAGACCGAGGCGACGACTAATCTTCTCTCCTGTGTGTATTGTATTGCCACGGTATACATGTCTCTAGAACAGAAATCTGTTAATGGTTGTGCACAGATATCTTTAGTAGTGTAAATACACGCTCTAGGCTTGTCGTGTCCAGAGCTGTAGAATAGCTTACCTTTTAGGTTGTTTAGGCCTTTAATTTTACCAGCCCCAACTCACGGCTCCTGGATTAAGGCTATGGCAGTCCTTTGAACCTCCAACCACTTGCGTAATTGAGCCGACGCAGTTTCGCTGTGGTGGAGGTTGGCCTGCACTAGGCTAGTTTTGGACGAAGGGCACGCCATCATTGATCGCGTCCTCCCCGTTCTCGCCCAAAAATAGGCCTGCCAGAAGATCTCGGGTCGCATCGTCAGCCATCGAGTCGGATGTGGTCGGCAAAATGCAGTCCTCTTCGTCACTCAGCGAGCTGCCGCTAAGCCCGATCTCCACTTGGGGCTTCGGCTCAATAGTGCAGGCCGTTTTTTCACTGGACTTGGCCTCCAGTGATTCCGCTGTACCGGTAACCATGGCTCCGGTATCCATAACTTCCGGGTTTTTTTCTACCTTTTTGCTCGGTGGAGTGTCAATGAATTTACCTCCACGACCCTGGAGTTTTACGTATACCGCCTCGCATACACATGCGAGACGGCGTCCGGCCTTCATCACGGTCGGTCATGATCCTCCGGCACCGAAAGAACGAGGAACCACGCGTCCGTCCGCTTATCAGCCTTGATTAACAGCCAGTCTCTGATGTTAACCCAGCGGTTCTGGTACGCCAGCACGCGACCAACGTCGCGTGAGTCTTTCCAGGCTCCTTGGGCATTAAGGATAAGGATACCACATTTGACTTTTTGTGGTATCTCTGACTGTTTCTTTATTGTCAGCAAGGTGTTGGATTTAAGGTCAAGGGTAGCAATATTCCTCTTCAACCAGTCCAGAGACTTCTGATAGTCGCACCACAGTTTCAGGACACCCTCCGTATAAACGGGTTTGCCCCTGAAAACTGGACCCGACGCATCAGGGTCCTGCCTACTCCAGGCCTCGCTGATCATCTTCCTCTGTATTGCCACGAGGATGTAGTCTGCTACTTCCTTCGTAATGTGACCTGAACGCGCACACGTTAAGGCCACTGCTTTAGCAGCGGAAGCGTAGCTCGTTCTTGCAGCCTTTGGTTGCTGTTTGAGTCGCACTTTTTTGTGTTCCCCTCTAGGCGAGGTGGACTCTTCCAGCATCCTTTTGGCTGCTCTTTCCTTCTTCCCAGGACGTTTGGCCGCTCGCTGCTTCCTGGCGGATATCCTAGAGCTGGTTCCCGCGGCCGCGACTTCCACTTGGGCTGGATTTTTATCCTTCCCAGCTTCAGTGCAGCTACTGGTTCCAGCGCCAAGCACTCCAGTCGCAGTAGCTTGCCCAGCCTCCTTGGTTTTAGTTTCGGAAGCAGCCAATGCGGCTCTTTCTCTTCGGCCTTTTTCCCGCTGCTTCTTGTTCTTCTTTTTGGCCTTTCCACTAATGCCTGCAGGGATAAACCCTCCTGATGGTCCGTCAGGTCGGCAAGTCACCTTTTTGGGTCCTTGCCTTTCCCCTTACGGCTCACCACTTGCGAGGCAGCAGAGAAAAGGTCGTCAGTTCGTAGTGGCTCCGCAGTTTTGTTACTTGCGGGCTCTTGTTCTTTTTTCTCGTCCATCTCCTTGGAACTGGTTTTGGAAACGTTCAGCGAGGTAGTTGTCCCTTTGGTGGTAGCACCTACGCTGGACGGTACTGTCCGTGGAACCGTCGCTTTAGTGACGGTTCCCCCTTGTTCTTTGGTGTCTCTGGTAAGCAACTCTGACACCTATCCCTCTTTCTTATTGGGCCTTAAATTGTCCATAATTTTTTTGTTCTTTAAAATTCATCCCCCCGGCTTCCACCCTCCAGGGAGCCCGCACCTTTGGGAACACCTTACTTTAAAAAAAAGAATTTCAGGCGTTAGGATTACCGGGAGAATACAGGGACGCGAAGTTGAGTCACTGCGCGACATCGGGAGCTCGATCCAGCTGGTAGATGGGGCTGACAAGGCCCATCCCCACCACCCGAATAAACTGTCACTTGCTCCGTCAGCATGGCCTTTACCACCACCCAGCCCCCTTTTCAGGAAAACTAGGCAGCCCCTACATCCCTCGCCTGCGACCCTCTGACGGGGCGCTTGGCCATTTCCCTATCTAGGTTAGCAGATAGGGCCACCGTTTAGCTTGAAATCCGGACCAAAGAGGGCGTGTTGCCTCTCGCCACTATATACCCCAGCGACGATCGGCTCAACCCTCCAGGACTCCTTCATCACCGCGTACGGTGCTCGACTGTGCAGGTCCTAGCGCAGGTGGGTGTGTTAGTCCACCGGATACACCCACTCTCTCCGGCGGAACCGTCCCCTCCTCCTTTCTCATCCGGGCTTGGGACCGGCAATGGCGGAGTTCACTGCTGGCCGTATTAGAAAGCTCAAAATCGCTCAGCGAGCTATGGAGAGGGCAAAGCTCGGCGTTTCTCTACGTGATAGACTTAAAATTAGAATATCCGCAGTAGAGTAACCGACACAACCCAAAGAATTAATGCTGAAGTGACAATGGGCCGGCCATATAGCTCGAAGAACCGACAACCGATGGGGAAGAAAGGTTTTCGTGTGGTAGACTCTTACCGGCAGGCGAAGTGAAGGTTGTTCCTCCACTAGATAGAGTGAGGACCTGGTAAGTCATGCAGGAAGTCTATGGATGCAGACGGCTCGGGACAGTGCTTTGTGGCATTCCTTAGGGGCGGCCTATGTTCGGCAGTGGACTTGTGAAGAGCTGTTATGTTGATGAATGATGATAGATGTCTATATGCCACAGCATCCACCTACCATTAGGTGGACTGTGTGTTCGTTTGTGGCATTTATTCTATAAAAATATCAATAATGAACGCATACATAAATTAATTGAAACTCGGTTCGCGCCAAAAGGTACTATATAGTCGGAACCAAGAGTAAACACCTATATTTTATATTATACTAGCGATCCGCCCAGGCTTTGCACGGGTGATTTCTGGAACTCAACAGCAGCGCCACCTACCGGTTCCAAATGTAAATTTAAACCAACTTATATTTTGATCTTATTTTTGTAAAATAGCTATTATTCTTGATGACTAATGGGCTGGCGCCATTTGTGAGTGAACATTTAACTTGCTTAATTTGCTTATCCTTGCGCATAAATTTTTGTGAAAACTGTCTATCACAGACTTAGAAATGTTTAAATGTGTATTTTCTTTGTTTCTTTCAAAGATTTTACAGTTCCATAAGTTTTGAAAGGTAATAATACTTGAAAAATATTTACGTCTGTTGGTACATAGATTTAACTATCGTGGTTTTTCCATGTTTGTGCTTATGATATAAAGTATTATATAATATATCCAATTATAGAGGTAGCGCAAGGGATAGGCGCTCGACGTAAAACTTTTCAGTACGCTAGTGTACTGATTTAGCTTTATTTGTACCTTTGACATCTGAGGAGACTCCATAGCTGAGAAATAAAAAAATGTGTTCTCCAATAAACCAAGCGTTGATAGTGTCGCTTTTCAAGTCAAGAAGAAGCTTTACATATAGGTTTTTCTTTATTGTAGCTGCCATTAACAGAATCGAATACCTTGTCAAAAAAGAGGAGAATTTCGACAGTCTACATATTCTCTTGGAAGAATGCCTTTTTCTGAAAAAGAAAAAGCTAATTAATCCATTAATAAACGCCTGTATCTGGCGTCAACGAGATGGTTATGCCGCCGACTAAACAGAACTCATGAGATTTTTTGACATATCTCTTATAAGATAACACCCATGGGACGAAATGAGGTGATGCGTTCTCTGTTTTTATTAAGATACAATTTTTAAGACTAAATACATAATTTAATTTAGTCATGAATACATAAAAGACAAGCTGGAGTGATTAAACGAACAGAAATATTTTTATTATTATTATTCTAATACAAGTACAATCAATTGTGTCAAATACAAATTATTTATTAATAAACTGATATTTTACAGTACACTATTATTATAGTGACGAATTTTTTCAGCGCGGCCTATAACATTAAATAAAACAAACAATTAATCATCATCATCATCATCGTTACAGACTAAACATAGACCTCCTGCCTCGTCAATAAAAATCACAAAGCACGGTCCTTAGCCACCTACATCATATACCAGGTCATCACTCCAGTGGAAGCCCGCCTAACTTCAAATTCACAATCTTACATTTATTACATTATAATAATATATTAATATGGATATCAGCCTACAACCTACAGATACCAGGATACCAGGCATAGCAGTAATACAAGAGATTTTTGATAATACGTTTAGTTTAAATCTTATCAAATAACGGAATATACTTACTTCCAGAGTCCATGCAGCCGGGAACACAACACTTTTTACTAGACATGTTGAGGAGATGAAGAGTCCGTGTCTCTAAAACAACACTAAAAATAAAAGAATCTTTTTCTCAAAAACGCAATAATTATGTCTGTATGTCAGATTGGAGGAATTTGCACCAGGGTGAGGCAACTTTGTATGAAAGCTGAAAAATCTGCACACAATCATGATTTTGTCAATGTTCGTATTGGGCTTGTTAAAATAAAGCGAGAAAAAATATCGTTGTTTCTTTCCTTCATGTTGTTTTAGATTGCCACTTTAAAAATTAGATACACAAATTCATATTATATCGAAAGAAACTAAAAATGTTAATTATGTGTTTAACTTTTTTTGGTTTGCTCTTTAAAGTATAATTACATACATATTACTGTGAGATTTGCACAATTTAATTCTTTTAAATTAAATTATTTAATATTAGCAGAATTCTATCAAGAGAAGCCATGAATTAACAGAAGAAAAAAATGACATTTATTTGTCAACGTCTTTCATATTGAAAATATTTTCTGAAATTGATTAAAATTTATTATTATTTATTTTATTTATTTTAATATTTGTTATTGCTTTTTGCTGCAAATTAGTTATTATCGGTTCAGAATACTTCATTTTCGTTTGTAGTCGTTTCTTCGCGATTGTGTCTGTAAATATTTTTTGTGAGATGTTGACTCTAAGAGATATTGACTATAAATTTATTATTAAAAAAATTTATTCACGATGTGTGATCAGAATCGAAAGTAAATTAAGCGTTGTGCAAACAAAAGGCTGTCCAAGGGAATTTCTGTAAGCCATCACTACCATCTCTGCACAGGGAGGACGACTCACTGGCCCAAGACGCAAAAGACAAAGCCGACCTTTTAGGCTCCCTTTTTGCGTCCAACTCGACTCTTGATGACGGGGGGAAAACACCGCCGACCATCCCGCGGTGTGAGTGCTCCATGCCGGATGTGCTGTTCTCACAGCGCTCGGTTCACAAAGCACTTCTCTCCCTGGACATCCAGAAGTCGAGTGGGCCTGACGGGATCCCCCCAATTGTGCTGAGGACGTGTGCTCCGGAGTTGGCACCGGTTCTAACGCGTCTTTTCCGGTACTCCTACTCCCAAGGCGTAGTCCCGAATTCATGAAAGACAGCTTTTCTCCACCCGATCCCTAAAAAAGACAACCGCTCAGACCCGTCCAACTATAGGCATATCGCGATCACCTCCTGGTTCTCCAAAATAATGGAATCCATTATCAACTGCCAGCTCATCCGGTACCTTGAGGATCACCAGCTTATTAGTGACCGCCAATACGGTTTTCGTCGGGGTCGATCAGCTGGTGATCTTCTGGTCTACCTGACCCATAGATGGGCGGAGGCAGTAGAGTCCAAGGGGGAGGCGTTGGCCGTTAGTCTGGACATTGCGAAGGCCTTCGATCGGGTTTGGCACAAAGCGCTTCTTTCGAAGCTCCCTTCCTATGGGCTTCCCGAGAAATTGTGCAATTGGATCACCAGCTTCCTTGCAGATCGGAGCATCAAGGTCGTTGTAGATGGTGCATGTTCTGACTACAAGCCTATTAACGCTGGTGTTCCACAAGGCTGTGTGCTATCACCAACGCTGTTTCTTCTGCATATCAATGATATGTTGCTAACTGGTAACATTCATTGCTATGCGGATGACAGCACTGGTGATGCTCTATACACCGGGCGTGCTAATATTTCTCGGGTAAACGTCTCCGAGTACCGGAACAAACTTGTGTCTGAAGTCGAGTCTTTGCTGGACAAAGTCTCGAACTGGGGGCGACTAAATCTAGTCCAGTTTAATCCTCAGAAGACACAAGTTTGCGCGTTTACCGCAAAAAAGAACCCCTTTGTCGTATCTTCTCAGTTTCAAGGCACTCCCCTGGTTGCCTCAGCCAGTATCAGAATCCTCGGCGTTGACATATCGAGTGACGTGCAGTTTCGTGGTCACTTAGAAGAGAAGGCCAAATTGGCCTCTAAAAAGCCTGGCGTGCTCAGCAGAGCGGGACAGTATTTCATGCCGGCACACCGCCTGCAACTTTACAAGGCGCAGGTTCGGCCTCACATGGAATACTTTTCCTATCTCTGGGCAGGGGCTCCCCAGTGCCAGCTCCTTCCACTTGACCGCATCCAGCGCAGAGCGGCTCGAATCGTCGACGACCGAGTCCTTTCAGATCGGCTCGACTCATTGGCGCTGCGAAGAGATTTTGCATCTCTTTGCATTTTCTTTCACATCTACCATGGGGAGTGCTCTGAAGAATTGTCCGGATTAATCCCAGCCGCCAAATTTCACGAACGCACATCGCGGCAGAACTCCCGATACCATCCACACCATCTGGATGATTGGCGGTCCACCACTGTGCGATTTAGAAGATGTTTTCTTCCTCGCACGACTTCCTTGTGGAATCGATTACCATCAGCGATTTTTCCGGACCGATACGACTTAGTGACCTTCAAAAAAAGAGCGTACTCCTTTTTAAAAGGCCGGCAACGCATCTGCAATTCCCTCCCTGGTGTTGCAGTTGTTCATACGTGTAAACGCGCAAACTTGTGTCTTCTGAGGATTAAACTGGACTAGATTTAGTCGCCCCCAGTTCGAGACTTTGTCCAGCAAAGACTCGACTTCAGACACAAGTTTGTTCCGGTACTCGGAGACGTTTTCCCGAGAAATATTAGCACGGCCGGTGTAAAGAGCATCACCAGTGCTGTCATCCGCATAGCAATGAATGTTACCAGTTAACAACATATCATTGATATACAGAAGAAACAGCGTTGGTGATAGCACACAGCCTTGTGGAACACCAGCGTTAATAGGCTTGTAGTCAGAACATGCACCGTCTACAACGACCTTGATGCTCCGATCTGCAAGAAAGCTGGTGATCCAATTGCACAACTTCTCGGGAAGCCCATAGGAAGGGAGCTTCGAAAGAAGCGCTTTGTGCCAAACCCGATTGAAGGCCTTCGCAATGTCCAGACTAACGGCCAACGCCTTCCCCTTGGACTCTACTGCCTCCGCCCATCTATGGGTCAGGTAGACCAGAAGATCACCAACTGATCGACCCCGACGAAAACCGTATTGGCGGTCACTAATCAGCTGGTGATCCTCAAGGTACCGGATGAGCTGGCAGTTGATAATGGATTCCATTATTTTGGAGAACAAGGAGGTGATCGCGATATGCCTATAGTTGGACGGGTCTGAGCGGTCGTCTTTTTTAGGGATCGGGTGGACAAAAGCTGTCTTTCATGAATTCGGGACTACGCCTTGGGAGTAGAAGTACCGGAAAAGACGCGTTAGGACCGGTGCCAACTCCGGAGCACACGTCCTCAGCACAATTAGGGGGATCCCGTCAGGCCCACTCGACTTCTGGATGTCCAGGGAGAGAAGTGCTTTGCGAACCGAGCGCTGTGAGAACAGCACATCTAGCATGGAGCACTCACACCGCGGGATGATCGGCGGTGTTTTCCCCCCGTCATCAAGAGTTAGACGCAAAAAGGGAGCCTAAAAGGTCGGCTTTGTCTTTTGCCTTTACGTAACTTTAGTATAATAATAATTGCGTTTTTCAAGCATTAATGTACTAAGATTCTATGCCCTGATCAAAATGCAGATGCGTTGTTACCTGCGAGGACTAATGGAATGCCCCATTTCCAGAAAAAAGGGTCTTCGGCTCTCTATACTCACCACACGAAACACAGCAGCGTTAAGTTGCTATTTTACACAGATATTCTATGACAGCGTGGTCCTTTCCCGGTCGGTGTTGATTAGACAAACATAAATAATTATAATACTTTAAAGGGGCATTCGGTTACATGTTTACAGTAATTATTTCCCGTGAAACCCATATTGGACTTACCAAGGTTAATTTGGGAGGAATATACCGGCTGAAAAGTAAATTTCTTAGTGACCTTTACACGATTTATTTTAAATTATATAATTTATTTTATTTAAATTCAACTATGATTTTGTTGTAAGATTTCAGATGAAGCTTCCATTAACTTTCATTGATATAAATAAATAAGTCTCTCAAGTTTCTAAGTCATAGACTAAATGAATTTATCGTCAACGTTTTTTATTTATTTATTTCGCTAATGGCAAATCAATACAGGTGTCTATAGTAATAAAAAAACGGCAATAACCTTGTAAAAGAAAGAAGGTGAGAATTATGTAACTATTTTATTTTGTACCATGTTAAAGGTCATATACATAAATAATTCAACAACTATAAGAGACTACACGAGATTTTGTTCCTCTTTTAGGAATCTCTCTTAGATTTCCATTTACATGCATTCGGTGTATATGAATAAAGAACATATTAAGTCGGCTGCTGATCAAAAAAAAAAGAAAGAAAGACGGAGTGCTGCGTACATTATATCTGATGCCGAAACCATACGCAACATCTAGATATGCAATTTTTCTTCGTTATTAGGTCGTAAAATAGCTATTTTTTACGAGCATATTGGTTGTAAATGATTTTAGATGCATATGTGTACGTTAGTGCGTCGAGTTCTTACAGTATATCGTTACTACGGATTATATCACGCAGAGAAACTCCGAGTATAACACTCCCAATAGCTTCACAGTCTAAGAAGAACAATAGTTTGCCGATCAACTTAAATATAATCGTATTCCACATTAATGGAACGCTGTAACAATATCGCAAAAATCACGTTTCATACAATTTCTATTGGATCAATTTTGAGTAATGTATTCTAAGCGCGTAATCTTCCCATTTCAGTGTTCTGCAAATATGGCGCCAGCACGGATTATGACTACTTTCCTTTGATTAATAGGTCAAAGATGGGTAATATGGGTGGCAAAGAATGGGTAAGCCTTTCTTAAGTTATCGTTTTTATATTTTTGCTTTATACTTAAGGTATTATAAGGTTGCATGCAACCATATATTATATGGTTATTATAAGCACCAATATTTTTTTGTAAGTAGAATTTAGTTTTTAATTACACTAATGATGAAGTTAGAAGAGTTCGCTACCTTTGTAAAGCATAGAAAAAATATTTATAACTCTGAGGGCATCCGCGAAGTTTTCTGTCACGTGAGGTGAAATATTTGACAGATTTCATAGCGTGGGAATTATTAATTTATTAGAAAAGTGTAGAGATTGATGTTTCTTTCTGAAATATTAGTTACATTACATATGAGTTAGATAAGAAATGTATAAACCGAACAACAGATATTCCTAAAAGTGGAAGAATTAAAAAAAAATAAAAATGTGTAAAAAATTAAAGAGAATATAGCACTGAGACATAGTTTTGTGTACGTACATATACTACAAATAGAAACTTTATCAATAAATTGCAACTTTTCTGTCTCCTTATTGTTCCACCTCGCTTCCTTATATAGTCACCAAGGCCGCCGACACTACGTCAGAAGGGATCGTGACAGAAAAGTCTTACACTTTTCTTGCCTAGACTCCATTCGCCAAATTTTTACCGTCCGAGAAGGAACTTTGTTCCAAAAACTACTGGTAGCTTAAAACCCACCTGTCAAGCGTTAATGGGAACAATGGTAATATCCCTCTAATATAAAGCAATCTGGTAGGCCTTTGTTTAGCTGTGGACTTTTGATAGGCTGTGATGAAAACCTGAATGAGAGTTTAGTGCAGAGTCGGAACCAACTAGTAAAAAAATTTTACTTGTGACTCAATATTTCAGAAGGTAAATCTCTCACCTTTAAAGGACGTGGCTTTACGTGGGGTTTTAAGCTACCAGATTCTTCACAAAAACACAAATAAGATTTGTATTACAGAGTACAGAGAGGCCTTGATTTGCCTTACTTGAAATGCCTTAGTGAGGTTTTGGTATGAAGACTATATATCATAGAATTGCTGAATAAAGCCTTCGTCTTTCACTTTGTACTAAGCGTCAGGATTAAATGATTAGTGACAGTTAATTTAAATACATTAAGAACATAGACTTTACTTGTAACCGTATATTTTCGCTCAATTAAATGAAGGTTTAATTATCTATATACCCGCTTCTTTCTATTGTCTTTTAGTGAAAAGGAAAAGCAACTAAAAGCACTTTTTTTATAGGATAAGGGTGACAAACGAGCACACAGTCCACCTGATGGTAAGTGGTTGCTGCGGCCCATAGACTTCTACATCTATCCTCGATTGCGAATCAAAATGCAGATGCGTTGTCACCCGTGAAGACTAAGATGGAATGTCTCTTTTCTAGTGAAAAGGGCCTCTGGCCACCTACACTCACCAAGCGAAACGCAGAGGTAAACCTCTACTTCACGCTGGTATTCTGTGAGGTCGTGGTACCACCCCGGTTCGAGCCGGCCCATCCGTGCGACAGGAAAAGCTGCCGCGTGGCTCTACCACTGTTAAAATAGATTTCGGTTATCTTCTCAAAAAGATGTCGGTTTTTATGAGTAAAGTCGTTTATGGTTATCACCCTGCAACCAACAAAAAAAGAAATACAGAATACCGCGTATATCAAGGCGCTGAAACAAAAAATAAAGCTTCATTTTGTGTTGAAACCATGCTTAACTTCTTTACACGCACTCACGCACACATCTATATTCTTCAATTCTTTAACAACCCATAAAATGGGTGCAGACAAAGATGCACCCAAAACCATGTTATTGTTGCTAATGATTTTAGATGTGATGCGTGAAAAACATGCTTAATTTATGATAAGTAAGCACGTTCATGCAATAAATTGAACATGTCTTGGCTTGACTTGAGCGTCACTGGAATTGTACGCAGCGCTCCGTTTATCTTTCTTTATTGATCGAAGACATCATAATTGTTGCATTTACAGCCCCCATAGAGAAAATCCAAGCCAAGAATCGAGCCCTGAGGAACGCCCATTGATACTACTGATCCGGAGGAACCTTTACCATTTATCACGACTTTTTGAGTTCTGTTACTTAAATATGAAGTAATAAGTCTAAGCGCCAAATTTTTTACACCGTAACTTACTTACACTGACATCTAGCTTGAGTCGTGAGAATAATTAAGTATTCACTTTACATTTCAGATTTGAAATAATGCGTTGAATTCTCAAATAGAAAAGACCTTGACCTAGGTCACCTTATTGATACGGACGGTTTTCTTAAAACAAGTTAATATTTTCATCGTAACATTACCAAGCGAAGTGATAAATTTTGGGCATATTAGTTGCCACTTATTTTTGCAGGTTATCCTATCGATCGAACTAAAAGCATTCCTTAAGCCAATCTTCGTAAAAATGTACGCACTGAATTGAGACCCGCCGTACAATAATATTTAGTGCCAAAGTCTACTTGAAAGGTTAGAAATTATATGCCTGAAAGCTAGTTTTGAAGTTAAGCACCAAATCATGGAACTAACCGCAAGAGTACGGATAACGTTATCTTGAATACATCGTTTGACTTAGTATTATGAGTAGTAAAATAATTTGGGATTAAAATTAACAGAAAAAATTAAATTACATTATTTTGTTATGTCATTAAGAAGTGCTTGTGCTTAATATAGTAAAGACAGATTTCAAATTACATCACATCAGATCTACGCATTACGAGTGTGCAGTATTAATATGGTAGTGGTGATATGAAGTGGTATGCTTTGGTTTTGAATTTAATTCTTATTATTAGTTTGCGGATCTTAAGTAGATGGCAAAATTTAGCTATCTTCTTTATTGAGTTTGGTTGTTCTTTAACGTCAAAGCTTAGCTAATCGTACTTGTTAGAAATTGGTGTTCTTTGGTTGCAATAATTTTGTGGTTTATTAATCTTATCTAAAGGTGGGGTTGATTCGCAACATGTTCACAGACAGCAAACTTCACGCAGTGTCAGTGCTTTAGCCGTATATTATTCTACGCGGGTTTTGGTTTTTCCCATGTAAAAGAGATTACATTCATAATCAAGTTTGTACACAGTGTCACAGTCACTGCCGTGGGTATCGTAAAAGTAGATATGAGTGTCGAAGGCCAATTCCACAGCGGCGACGTGGTCTCAAAATTTCCCCGGCGGCGGCGGCGTCGCTGCGGCGTCGCTGCGGCGTCGCTGCGGCGCGGCGTGGTCCTAATATATTTTAAAAAAAAAAAATTCTTGAAAAAACTTAAAGGAACCCATTTTGTTGTTACCAAACACAGCTTTATATTTTTTAATAAAGCCCTGGGGAGCCCCAGCCCATAGATGGGAACAGTATACCACGTGAGGCCGAACATGCGCCTTGTAAAGTAGCAGGCGGAGTGCCGGCATGAAATACTGTCCAGCTCTGCTGAACGCGCCATGCTTTTTAGATGCCAATTTGGCCTTCTCTTCCAAGTGAACACGAAATTGCACATCACTCGATACGTCGACGCCGAGGATTCCGATACTGGCTGTTGCAACAAGGGGAGTGCTTTGAAACTGAGGAACTGCTCCGATCTGCAAGAAAGCTGGTGATCCAATTGTACAATTAGTCGGGAAGCCCATAGGAAGGGAGCTTCGAAAGAAGCGCTTTGTGCCAAACCCGATGGAAGGCCTTCGCAATATCCAAACTAACGGCCAATGCCTCTCCCTTGGACTCTACTACCTCCGCCCATCTATAAGTCAAGTAAACCACAAGATCACCAATTGATCGATCTCAACGAAAACCGTATTGGTGTTCACTAATCAGCTAGTAGTCCTCAAGGTACCGCATAAGCTGGCAGTTTATAATGGATTCCATTATTTTGGAGAATAATGAGGTGATGGCGACAGGCTTGTACTTAGACGGGTCTCAGTGGTCGTCTTTTTTAGGGATCGGGTGGACGAAAGCTGTCTTCCGTGAATTCGAAACTACGCCTAGGGAGTAGGAATACCGGAAAGGACGCGTTAAAACCGGTGCCAACTCTAAATCACACGTCATCAGCTCAATTGGAGAGGTTTTCAGGCCCACTTGACTTGTGAATGTCCAGAGAGAGGAGTGCTTTTTGAACCGAGGGCTGTGTGAACTGCACATTCGGCGGTATGGAGCACTCGCACCACGGGATGGCCGGCGGTGTGCTCCCCCCGTCATCGTAAGTCGAGTTGGATGCAAATAAAGAGCCTAGCAGGTCGGCTTTCTCCTTTGCGGCATGGGCCAGTGAGTCGTCCTCCCTGTGCAGAGATGGAAGAGATGGCTGACAGAAGTTTCTTTGGACAGCCTTGGCGAGAGACTAGAATGCACGGGTTCTCAGAGGAACTAGTTTCTCGACAGCTCTGTTGTGTGCTCTGACATTGCCTTGGCAATGACTTTTTGAAGGCCCTGGAGGCGGAATTATAATTTTTTTAAAAGACGCTAGTGGTTACATCCCGGGACGATGAATCGTCAGCCCAGGCCCGGTAGCACTCCTGCTTATAGCGTGATCCTATTTTACAGGAGCGATCAAATCATGGCTGAGATCTGCCTCCAATGGGCACAACAGAGGAAGGAATAAAAAGTTCCATAGCCTGAAGTTCCACATCAGCGACAGAATCAGCAACAACGTTGGGATCATCCGGCAAGAAGAAAACCCGCCCACAAGGGTAAGATGCAAAGAAGGATCGCATCCTATACCAATCGGCGACCTATAGTGCCAAACACGGCGACCGCCTGCAGAATGCAACCGCGATGTTAGTGTGAATGACACCACACTCCAAATAAGATACAATGACAATGATCCAAGGAGCCAAGAGAGGCGTCGGCGGAGACCTGATATCTATCCGGATGAGAGGTCAGCAGAAGGTCCAACAGGGAAGGCGCATGATCATCCACATCTGGAATCCGCGTGAGCGAAGTAACCAGTTTTGTCAGAACATATGCCAAGGCAAAAACATCAACAGATCTTCCCGCATGATCGGTTAAACGTTTACCGAGCCATTTGGCGTAGTGGGCGTTACTATCACCGAGGATCACGATTTCTACGGATGGGATCTGCTGTAGCAAGGAATCAATAGCCATTTGGACGTGGTCGATGAATCCGTTTATTTCGTAATTACAGCGATGGGACCTATAGAGGCAACCGTAGACGCGTGATGGCCTTTGCTTTCTACGCGTAGCCAAAGGCTGGACAGGTCCGAAACTTCAAAACTGCCGAGGTGTCGAGAACAGATGTCCTCTCTGATGTATACGCAAACTCCAGCCCGAGGCACAAAGGGGTGTTCCAATTTGTACCTCGGATAGGAGAGATACGAAGAATCAGCTAGAGAGGATGCCTGAGTTTCGGTCAGTAACAGCAAGGCCCGCTTCGCCATCTCGAAATGGTAGTGGACAGCATTTCGAGCAGGTTCGAAGGAAGTCCCCTGATGTGGCAGAAATTCACAGATAGCGTGGCTGCGGTCGTCTTGGCCTTGTTGCTCAGCTTGCCCCGAACAGTTATTGTCTTAAACGGAATTTTGCCAGATGAAATGCAGAAGCAGAACTTCTACTTCACGCCGGTATTTTGTGAGGTCCATTGTTAACACCACACAACAATACACATTCACTCGGTGAAATATTCGACTCAACTAAGTGAGCGACAAGCGTGGTGAGGCGACAAGGCAAACTAATGCGGCCGGGCTGCGCATGTAAGTGGGAAAGTAAGTTGCGACTGGACGCGACGGCGCACCGTGTGCATCACGCAGCGGCGACGCGCCGACACGAACTCACAGCGACGGCGACGCGCCGGCGCGGCACTCAGATCTACGTAAGAGGCGATAGAGGGAAACAAACCAGAATATGGACAGCAGATTATTCCTGATTAAAGCTGAAAAAAATTTAAAAAGTTGCAGTTGCCAACTCGCGTACCAAGCGTGGCAACGTTGGCAAATATCCCTTCTATATGGCAATGTATTGGGAAGGCCTATGTTCAGCAGTAAACTTTTGATAAGCTGTATTATAATGCAATGGAAAAAGGCAAAAGATGTCTTCCTAATGATGTTGATGACTTGCTCTCTCTTGTAGAGAACTCTCTTGTAGAGATATACTACACTTGACGATTGACGAATATTGAAAACGAATCATTTTCTTTGGCGGTTTGTAGTATTTTTTTATGGAAGCTTTTCAAGATATCGGTATTCAGTCTAGTCTGTGACTTCTCTAAAATATTATGGTAAAACTGCAGATACACACTCGACTGTTGTTGGCTGGTTTCACTCAGCCACTGTGACGCAGTGAGTAGTAGTGAGATTTACCGTTTAAATATCGGTACGAATACTGGCGTTGTTAGGATTTGAAATGACCATAACATTTAAGGAAAGCAAAAAAATATATTTCATTTTTTCATGTGGTAGCAGCGTCACAAGTTTGGGCTTCACGGACTTTCATGTAAGAAAAGCGCTGGTAGGTTTTCACGACACAGTTCTTTGAACGATGTCATCCGAAGGCCTCTTGTCTATATAAATGTTCCCTCGGTTTTAGAACCTTGTGGAATATTTAGAGATTGTGGCAGGCGAC
Source organism: Parnassius glacialis (assembly GCA_033319125.1). Classification (NCBI taxonomy): domain Eukaryota; kingdom Metazoa; phylum Arthropoda; class Insecta; order Lepidoptera; family Papilionidae; genus Parnassius; species Parnassius glacialis. Next base: position 31,502,798 of record JAVANC010000028.1, on the reverse strand, counting down.
CCGACGGTATGACATTGGTCCCTTGGGAGAGAGGTAAAGCCCTAGTGTGGGATGCTACTTACGTAGACACTCTGGAGGCCTCTCATCTCAGGGGTACCTCGTTCAGAGCCGATGCGGCATCAAAGAAAGCGGAACTGAGTAAGTGGCGCAAGTATGAGTCTCTCAGAGATGACTAAATATTTGTGCCATTTGCTGTAAAGACTATCGTCCGTGGTCAGTGGGGTTCACATGCGGTGAGGTTCCTAAAGGAACTCCATCCGGGGCTGGTCGTTGCTGCTGGTGATAATAGTGCTGGTTCTTTTCTCGCTCAAAGGCTAAGTATGGCCATTCAGCGGGGAAACGCAGCCAGCGTTCTTGGCACGATACCGCGGAGAGTAAGACTATATGGTAATTAAGTTCGTAGTTTTAGTTCTTTTATTATTATAGTTTTAAATATTGTATATATCATCATCATCATCATCATCACAGTCTTTCATAAGTCCACCACACACATGCTGAACATAGGCCTCCCCTAAGGAATGCCACAAAACACGGTCCTGAGTCACCTGCATCCATCGACTTCCTGCGTTTTTACCAGGTCGTCACTCCATCTCGTGGGGGGTCGCCCTACACTTCGCCTACCGGTACGAGGCTGCCATTCTAGAACCTTTCTTCCCCAACGATTGTCGGTTCTTCGAGCTATATGGCCGGCCCACTGCCACTTCAGCTAACTTTAACAGTGGTAGAGCTAAGCGGTGGCTTTTGCTGTCGCACGGATGGGCCAGCTCGAACCGGGGTGGTACCACGACCTCACAGAATACCAGCGTGAAGTAGAGGTTTACCTCTGCGTTGCGCTTGGTGAGTGCAGGTGGCCGGAGGCCCAATTCCCCCCCCCCCCCATCAACATGGTAGTGGAATTAAATAAAAGACTACCCCAGGAGGGTACCAGCACCCCTGGAGAATCCCTCGCTGAGCATCCACGACCAAACTACTCCACTCCTGGGCGTGGGTGCTCAGGCTGCCCCGCGTATTCTGGGGGGGGGGCGAAATTCCGCTCAAGACGAAACCTGCTCGGGGCAAGCGGAGCAAGAAGACAAAGGCAACCCCTGCCACGCTTACCGTGGATTTCTGCAATATCAGGGGACTTCATTCAAACCTTAACGCCGTCCACTACCATCTGGAGATAGCTAAGCCGGCCTTGCTCTTTCTTACCGAGACACAGGTGTCCTCTCCGGCTGATACTTCGTATCTCTCCTACCCGGGGTACAAATTAGAACACTCGTTTGTGCCCCGGGCTGGAGTTTGCGTGTATGTCAGAGAGGACATCTGTTTTCGACGCCTCGGCAGCCTTGAAGGTACGGACCTGTCCATCCTATGGCTGCGCGTAGACAGCGACGACCATCCCCGCGTCTACGGGTGCCTCTATAGGTCCCATAGCGGTAATGCCGACACAGACCGACTCATCGACCACGTCCAAATGGCTGCAGACTCCGTGCTACAACAGGTCCCATCCGCAGAGATCGTGATACTCGGTGATTTCAACGCCCACTACGCTGAATGGCTTGGTTCTCGTTTAACCGATCATGCGGGTAGATCTGTCTATGACTTTGCTTTGGCATATGGTCTAACACAACTGGTTACTTCGCCTACGCGGATCCCAGATGTGGAAGACCATGTACCTTCCCTGTTAGACCTTCTGCTGACCTCTCATCCGGACGGATATCAGGTCTCCGTCGATGCCCCTCTGGGCTCTTCGGACCATTGTCTGATCCGGAGTACGGTGCCACTCACGCTCCAATCGCAGTTGCGATCTACAGCTTGCCGCCGTGTTTGGCACTATAGGTCAGCTGATTGGGACGGGATGCGGTCTTTTTTTGCATCCTACCCTTGGGGGCGGGTTTGCTTCTCGCCGGAAGATCCCAGCGTTGTTGCCGATTCTGTTGCTGATGTGGTAGTTCAGGGTATGGAACTTTTTATTCCATCCTCTGTGGTGCCCATCGGAGGCAGATCCCAGCCATGGTTTGGTCGCTCCTGTAAAATAGCATCACGCTATAAGCAGGAGTGCTACCAGGCCAGGGCTGACGCATCAACGTCTCGGGATGTAAACACCAGCGCATTAAAAAAGAAGTATAATTCCGCCTCCAGGTCCTTCAAAAGCGTCATTGCCAAGGCAAGGTCTGAGCACATCGGCAGAATTGGCGAGAAGCTAGTTCGCCTTCCTTCGGGAACCCGTGCATTCTGGTCTCTCGCCAAGGCTGTCCAAGGGAACTTCTGTCAGCCATCTCTTCCATCTCTGAACAGAGAGGACGACTCACTGGCCCATGCCGCAAAGGAGAAAGCCGATCTGTTGAGCTCTCTTTTTGCGTCCAACTCGACTCTAGATGACGGGGGGAACACACCGCGACCATCCCGCGATGTGAGTGCTCCATGCCGGATGTGCGATTACACAGCGCTCGGTCCGCAAAGCACTCTTCTCCCTGGATGTCAACAAGTCGAGTGGGCCCGATGGAGTCCCTCCCATTGTGCTGAAGACGTGTGCTCCGGAGTTGGCACCGGTTTTAACGCGTCTTTTCGGTACTCCTACTCCAAGGCGTAGTCCCGAACTCATGGGAAGACAGCTTTGGTGCACCCGATCCCTAAAAAAGGCGACCGCTCAGACCCGTCCCCCCACACTACCAGGCCTATCGCCATCACCTCCTTGTTCTCCAAAATAATGGAAGCCATTATAAACTGCCAGCTCATGAGGTACCTTGAGGATCACCAGCTGATTAGTGACCGCCAGTACGGTTTTCGTCGGAGTCGATCAGCTGGTGATCTTCTAGTCTACTTAACTCATAGATGGGCGGAGGCAGTAGAGTCCAAGGGGGAGGCATTAGCCGTTAGTTTGGACGTAGCGAAGGCCTTTGATCGGGTCTGGCACAAAGCGCTCCTTTCGAAGCTTCCTTCCTATGGGCTTCCCGAGAAATTGTGCAAATGGATCACCAGTTTCCTTGCTGATCGGAGCATCAAGGTCGTAGTAGACGGTGAATGCTCTGATTTCAAGCCTATCAACGCTGGTGTTCCACAAGGCTGCGTGCTATCACCAACGCTGTTTCTCCTGCATATCAATGATATGTTGCTAACTGACAGCATTCATTGCTATGCGGACGACAGCACTGGTGATGCCTTATATACCGGCCGTGCCAATATTTCTCGGGAAAACGTCGCCGAGTACCGGGACAAACTTGTGTCTGAAGTCGAGTCTTTGCTTAACAAAGTCTCGGATTGGGGCCGACTAAATCTAGTCCAGTTCAATCCCCAGAAGACACAAGTTTGCGCGTTTACCGCTCAAAAGAACCCCCTTTGTCGTATCTCCTCAGTTTCAAGGCACTCCCCTTACTGCCTCAGCCAGTATCGGAATCCTTGCGTCGACATATCGAATAGTGTGCAGTTTCGTGGTCACTTGGAAGGGAAGGCCAAATTGGCCTCTAAAAAGCTTGGCGTGCTCAGCAGAGCGAGACAGTATTTCATGCCGGCACATCGCTTGCAACTTTACAAGCGCAAGTTCGGCCCCACATGGAATACTGTTCTCATCTCTGGGCCGGGGCACCCCAGTGCCAGCTCCTTCCACTTGACCGCATCCAGCGCAGAGCGGTTCGAATCGTTGACGACCGAGTTATTTCTGATCGGCTCGATACACTGGCACTGCGTAGAGATGTTGCATCTCTTTGCGTATTTTATCGCATTTATCACGGGAGTGCTCTGAGGAATTGTTCGGACTAATTCCAGCCGCTCAATTTCACCATCGCACATCGCGACAAAACTCGCGTTACTATCCATACCATCTGGGATGATTGGCTGTCCACGACTGTGCGATTTAGAAGAAGTTTTCTCCCTCGCACGACTTCCTTGTGGAACCAATTACCACCAGCGAATTTTCCGGACCGATACGACTTAGTAACCTTCAAGAAAAGAGCTTACACCTTTCTAAAAGGTCGGCAACGCATCTGCAATTCCCCTGGTGTTGCGGGTTGTTCATGGGCGGCGGTAGTCACTTACCACCAGGTGAGCCGCATGCTCGTTTGCCCCCTATTCTATAAAAAAAAAATCCGTTGGGCAATGTCGGTTACTCTGGTTCTACTGCGAATATCCTCATTTCTAAGTTTATCACGCAAAGAAACCCCGAGCATAGCCCCTCTCCATAGCTTGCTGAGCGACCTTGAGCTTCCTCATACGGCCAGCAGTGGAGAACCACGTCTCAGATCCGTAAGTCATCACTGGCAACACGCAATCGTTGTACAATTTCGTTTTAAGGTTTTGAGGTATGTCTGACAAGAAGATATGTGGTAGTTTTCCCGAACGCTGCGCAGCCGAGTTAAATCCGTCGATTGACCTCTCGAAGTTGGACTTACCTTTTTTTACGGGGGGAAATCCTTATGGACTACCTCCGCCTGGAGAAAGGCGGAGGGGGCGTGCCGGACTCTTACCGGCTAAAACCACCCCGGTGTCTCCTCGCATGTGCGCGTGGGGCCGCGGGAATCCAAATTCTTCCGCAGCCCCACACTAGTGCTGGCCCGGTCTGTCCGAGCCTCGTCTCCTGCACGGGGTAGTGAGGTGTTTAACTACCCCGTGTATCGCCCCAGGGGCGCGCGCCGACACCCACGCGCGCCTCCGCCTCGGGTCCATCGAAGAGGGGTGGCGGGGGCTTCCCCAAGTCCCTCGCCCCTGGACCCATTCATGGGGGCCGGAAAAGGGCGTTTTCCGCCCTTCTCCTGCGGCCGGGGAAGGGATTCGAGATCGTTTCCTTCTGCGATATCATGCCCTCGCAGAAGGACACCACCGCGTCCCACGACTCTGCGCTACCGACCATCTTCCGCACTAAGGCCGGTAGAGACAGATCGCCTCCTACTTTATTTGTGAAGACACGGCGCTGCTCCTCCCAATCCCACACTTAGCGAGCGTGTGTTGCGCCGTGCCCTCCCCGCAATGGACGCAGTGGTGGCACCGAGCGTCCTGCTCCCTGTCTATGCGGCACAGGTACTTGCCGAAGCAGCCATGCCCCGACAGCACTTGCGTCACCCTAAACGACAGGAAGCCGTGCCTTCTCCCGAGCCAGTCGTCGAGTACTGGCCGGATCGCCTCGACGGTAGCGAGGCCGGCGATAGGGCGCAGAAGCCTTTGCCACCATTCCGCCACCAAGACCTGACGGAGAAGTTGGACTTACCTAGTCGGACTATTTGTCCCAGGTGAACGTACTCGTCAACAACTTCGAGCTTAGTGCTCCCAATAACTACCGGCATACATGATATGTGACATGGACATTAAACGTTATCTTTGTTTTGTCCACGTTCTTCTTAAGACCTATCCGCTGGGAGACACTATTGAGGTCATTAAGCATGATGCTTAGGTCCTCCAGCGATTCTGCCATAAGGACTATATTGTCGGCAAATCGAAGGCGAGTGATGTACTCGCCATTGATGTTAATACCGTATCCTTTCCAGTCCAAAACTTGAAAACGTCTTCCAATGCTGCGGTAAAGAGTTTCGGGGATATAACGTCACCTTGTCTTACACCTCTCTGCAGTTGGATAGGTTTCGTACTCTGGTTCTGTACTCAGATAACCATCGTAGCCCTACTGAACAAGCACTTCGGCACTTCGATATACCGACAGTCAACTTGGCAACGCTGAAGGGACTGCAACACCGCCCAAATTTCGACGGAATCAAAGGCTTTCTCATAGTCCACATACGCCAGATGTTCACGCCCAAACGCTGGTTCAAGATTTGACGCCGGAGGGCGCTCGGCTCGATACGGCGCGTTCATAACCGGTAGAAGTGTGGGCGGTTAACGGGAGTTTTGATATCAGCGGGCCGCGTCCGGAGATTGCACGGAGTTGGTTTCTACCGGCGGCGGGGTCGAGTGAGTTGTTTGAAAGCAGTGCTGTCGAAAGCACGTTATGATGTCACCCGGGAAACCTCCATTTTTAGAGTCAGTTTTGTTAGCAAATTGTTGCCACGCCGAGGTTTTTGTTAATTCTAGACAAATAGACACCGGTTTGATTAATTATTTGAATTAATATTGATTGCGACCAACGTCTGAAATTGTTTGTTGTGCGCGCCTAATTTACCGCGAATTTGGTTATTCTAATTTGATAGCGTATATAAGTGCATTTGACAATATTAACTTGCTCGTGCGGCATTTGATATAGTTCGGAAACATTTTCCGTTGTCGGTTGAACGCTGAACTTTGTGACACTAGAGAAGGTCGTGTTAGTTTCTAGAAATAATTGTTGCCACGCGAAACGGAATTGAAATAGAATTAATACACTGACATCGTGAAGAAGAAAGAAAATGACTGCGGGTGACGCCGCTGGAAATTACCACAATTTGGAGCGGTGCCGAAGTCCGGGCTGCTGCCGACTTCAACGATCCAGTCAGGTCTATCATAACCCACACCACAAAAACACCACTACACGCAACACATACACATCTCCGGCATGATCGAGCCCTGAGACAGTCGTCGCCTCAGATACAGCTAAGTACTCTCTATTCGACTAGCCGTCCCCTTAAAATGTAGTAGGATAGAAAATTTCCACCAGGCTCGAACCCGCGGCCCCGTCCTTAGTTGTTTGTCGAGTCTATAGCTATGGGCCCCTGTGTGATCGACCTTTGTAGGGACAGCTAGGGGCGTGTACACTAGACATAGTGGAAAATTGTACTCCTCAGACTTCTGTACAATTTGCCGAAGGGTATGTATGTGGTCTATAGTGCTAAAGCCTTTTCGGAAACCGGCTTGTTCGGGAGCTGGAAGTCGTCAAGTCTGCGCGCGAGACGATTCGTAATGACTCTCGAAAACAGCACGTCGAAGCGGCTCAGAATGGAAAGCGGTCTGTAGTTCTTCACGACAGCGTTGCCACCTTTGAAGAACAAGACCACCGCACATTTGCTCGACGCCTCCGGTGTGATGCCACCATGGAGGACGGAATTAAAGAGCTTCTGATGGACTTCAAGTACCGGTTTTTCACCCGCTTTCAGAAGCTCCGCTGTAATTCCATCCTCGCCTGGGGCCTTGCCGTTTTTAAGATGCTGGAGAGCCATTCTAATCTCGCTCAGACTGACGTCCGGGATATCTTCGGAATAGTGTTGGATAAGACACGCTCTTTGATCGTTACCTACACTTGCGTGTGGCTCCAACGATGACGTGTACAGCTGTCCATAGAACCTCTCAATCTCACTCAAAATCTCAGGTGCCCCGGAAACGATGCTGCCACTCTCTTCAGTTTTGACAGTTGGCTCTTTCTGGCAGATAGATCTCTGGCACATAATTTGGAGCCTTGGTTCCGCTCGATATAATATGTAGTAAATAAATGTATATAACTATGTAATAAATAAATATATTTTAAAAATAAATCCCAAATAAAAAAAATAACTGCATTGTGTATTAAATTTTAGAATTTTTTTTTATATATGATAAGGGTGACAAACGAGCACACAGTCCACCTGATGGTAAGTGGTTGCTGCGGCCCATAGACATCTACATCTATCCTCTATTACAAATCAAAATGTAGATGCGTTGTCACCCGTGAGGACTAAGATGGAATGCCTCATTTCCAGTAAAAAAGGGCCTCCGGCCACCTGCACTCACCAAGCGAAACGCAGAGGTAAACCTCTACTTCACGCTGGTTTTCTGTGAGGTCGTGGTACCACCCCGGTTCGAGCCGAACCATCCGTGCGACAGCAAAAGCTGCCGCGTGGATCTACCACTGTTATGGAGATAAGGTGTGTAAAATGCATCTATGAACGTCTCGTCCAGTTGAAGTCTTTTTAATTTCAAAAGAGAAACGGGTGACAGGAAAATAGTTGACGTTGATTTAATATCAATGCGTAAAAGTACTTAATATTGATTAATTTTTGCGATTCAAATTACTTAAGGTATAATAGATATCTTGTTTTTATTTAACAAATAAAATTTAATTTATTTACATTGTCCAATCCAAATCCGAACGTTAGTTTTCATTTGATTATATCTTACTTCAATCTAAATTAGTTGCCTGATTGTGTCTTGGATTTCCGCAAAGGACGTTCAATTTGATTACGGATCGGTTGATAGTGTAACGACCCCCCCCCCCCCTTTCTCATCTCTTCACTCTTTCTATATATATTTATACCTTTATTTCCTTAGAATCTATTTCTATAAGTTATACAAGTATATCTAACTTACGTGACCAGTATATTAATCATACATTGATCTTTCTAAAGGTTCAAATATAGGCCGTATAATAAATTTATGGCGTGATCGACTTAGTTAGGACCCTTATTTACGTTGTGTTTGTATAGTAACTGAGTTCTTTTAGGTGTATCTTGGAAGAATGAATATTTGCGAGAGCAATCGAAAGCTGTTGGTAGTGTCTTATAAGCTAAAGAACCCCGTTCACGAAGACGGAGCTCAAATAAAAGTTAAGAACAATAAATTGTCCTTATTCCACTTGTATCAGGTTCACAACAGTCAATTCCTTATTAATGAATCCCTTCCCGCTTGGAAAAGGCTCACAATATTTATATCAAATACCAGATACAAGGGCTTCGCTCTTCCACATTAAAAAAAAATGTGGAGGAGGTACACGGCTCCGCACACGCCGCGCACGGTGAGCGCCAACCATTTTAATGCGCTCCCCCCGAAGGGTACGCAAATTTGGGAACTGGACCGTAGTCCACAGCAAAATAACTGGCGAACCAGTAAAAGAGGACTTGGCCCCTTGATAGTGCGTAAGCACAAACATCGACCGAAGTCGCGCATGTCAGTGCGTGTAAACGCCATACAGGATACGATCAAATCCAGCCACAGTGAATGTACGTCACACGGGTTAGGCAACAATAGGCACACTGGCCATAAAAAGCCGTCCGTGAGCGCCACCACCTGCCAGACCGCCGTTCCTGCAGACGTGATGTAAGTGTAAGGCATCACCACCAATTGCATGTTCAGCACGGCCAATTGACCGCAGAGCGTGTCATGAGTCTACCGCTCACCTCAAGGGAATGGGGTCCCACGTTGCGCGGCTTTCGGCCGCAGCCTTGAGAGCCTCCTCAGATTCTCCCTCCAGCTACCACCCGCATGAGGTCGACACATATGCTCCACCAACCAATACAATGGCAGATATAGCCAATAGGCAGTTATAAGATATTAGTAATAATTCGCCATCAGAAAGGGTTTGTGTCACTGACGTTGAGTATATGCATTTTTCGATCATGTTTGTCTCACCCACCAACAAGTTGCCTTCAATCTTTCAAAGGTGGGAACTTTATAGAGATATATTAATATGTTGTTATATAAAACATCATGGAGGGCAGACAGTCTGCAGCCCCGCTATGAAGGGACCCGACTTGGGCAAAGCTACTTGGGTTGTGAATCAAACCAAGATGCAGAGAGCGCCATTGAGAAGAGCGACCCGCCAAACAACCATCGCAGAGACGCAATGCTGCAGAATGCAACAAGCATCAATACGACTATCGTCGGGCTTACACCATCCCAAGGTCCCTCATACAGTCCCAGTAGACATCACCACCCGCATACCTCCATCGACCAGAACCACAAGATGCGTCGAATCAGGTGCAGCACACCCGCAGATCCATCACAAGATGCAATACTGCAAGTAGCAATAAGCATCAATGCAACTATCATACGGATGGCGCCCTCTCACAACACACCCACATGATCCCTATCGACTTTGGTAACAAAATTGATAATGTTGTTAACTAAAAATACCACCAACGTATCATAGTAGCACGGTACTAAGACGTCAGTAGCCAAAACTCCACGTATCATAGCGCTATTGCACTAAGACATGAAGTTGAGTATGCTTGCTGCACTTAAAAGTACTACCAAACACACTCACCCTAATCCGAAAGATAGCCGACGTATCATAACGCTATGCGTTAAGACGCCGCCCACAAACGGTAGGGTTGTGCGATGTCCACGGGCAAGTCGTATTGCTACAACAAACCCGCTTACCACCGGCACTAAGATGATATGTCAAGGACACATCGGTTAGCGAGTCCAAGTTTACCTCGGTCTCGGATGCTGTGAAACAATCTACACGCCACTATAATAATTCTTTTCAAGTCCCAATTCTTTCAATATAATGCTTTTACATATTTGAGACCTTCAACATATTTGCTTTATTTCATAGACCATACTATTGTATGTCTTATTCATATGGAACTTCAAGTCATAACTCTGCTATCATAATGCTTATGCATCATAAAGACCTTCTATATTAATGCTTTGGTTCGTTAGACCTTACTATCATAAGTCCCTAATATAGGACTAGTCATTGTGCAACATTAGTACTAGCAGTCGGTCAGCCGACCACCCCATATATATGTATAACCTTGGGTATGTGTCTCCGGCAACGCCCCTTATTATGGAGACCATTACAAGAACACTTTCATCAACTTAGAAATTTTCCGACTAATACAAGAACACCTTCTTCAACTTAGAAAATTTTTATCCATTTTGTCTATTATATTACAAATGTTATTTATCTTTATTATTGTAATATAATCGACTTGTATTTATATAATTTAATATATTTTGAATATCTTAAACAAGATTTTAATAAATTTAGAGATTTTTTAGAGACAATTTATGCGTTAACTATACTATAATATTCAATATTCCCAATGAACATAATATTTGAACTTTATACTTAATTTTAAACATTTTAATTGTTTAAAATATAATTTCTAAGACATTTTTAAATGCCTTTACATTGAATTTAATTATTATTTATTAATAATAATTATGAGGCGTCACAATAGTCTGTTGGAAACTATTTCACGGAAGGATTGCAATGTTTATAACCGACTGCGGTGGAGCCCAAACGGAGATAAAGTTTTTGGTGTCAATCTTGTTTCTTCAATTTATCGTCGATATTTGAAAAATTTACTTCAATAAATTTACTACAAGTGCACGGGTAACAAGTGCTTTATGACGTCAGTATACAATAAAATGTTGGACACAAGCTAAAAATAATAATAACATAGCAAATGAATTGACTATTGTTAAATGAGCCGTACATTTAACAATAGTGCCACGACATATGTGATTGTAATCATCATGATCATCATCATTACAGTCCTTCACAAGTCTACTGATAAACATAAGAACATACAACATACCTCGATCAAATAGTTTATTTTGAATTGTTATTTCATTGCTTTGTTATATATAATTCTGATTATTAATGTTAACGCCGTTAGTAATGTTTATTTTTTTGTATCCGTTTTCTGTAATATAAATTATTTAATGAAATACATATGAAAAGCTTATAAAATACATACAATTTTTATATTAAATATATTTTTCTTTCATTACAGTCTATCAAAGGCCTACTGGGAACATAGGTCTCGCCTATAGATTGATCATAGAAGGTATATTTGCCATAGACGGGTCAGCAACCGCATTTGTTATTATTTTCAGCTGTTATTAGGAAGATGTCACAGACCATCTCTTTTTCAGTCTGTTATTTAAATCGCCTTATCGCATTACACAGGGTATGGGTATATACCCACAAGATGTAGTGAAAATTTTCCTACCCCATCACTACATGTCACATACAATTAAAACTTGCAAAAAAACTGCAACAAAAGTACGTAATATCGCTTGCTAACAACAAATAAATGTATGCGCAAGTAGTGGTGTAAATAATTATGCATGACATACATTTCTTGACTGATTTTAATAATTTATTTTTTAATTGTTTTACTAAAATCCTACAAGATGGTAAGTGGTCGAATCCAAGATAGAAAATCGTAACAGTGTAGTGTATGTGCCTCCACCCTACTAGTACTTAAGATTATTAATCAGTATAATTAAAGAATTAGTCTCAGCAACACGTCTTCTCTTTCATTAACACCTGCCGACATCACATGGCGACCCTGCCAGGCGGTGCGCAGCAACAATGCATGCGCACCGCCGGGGCCTACTACATAAAAAAAGATAAATAAAAATATTATAAGAAATTTAAATTAAATAATGAAATGAAATGACAGATAAAAGAAATATTATAACGGAATGGACGCAATACCGGATGTGACGAAAAATTAATAAATATGAATACAAGAAGAGGCCACAATAATAATTGACTGAGAATTTAAAAACTATAACGTATATGAAGTAATATAATATATTTATCTTTAATATAACTATGAAGGCAACTAAGAAAGAATGAGGAGAAAAAAAAGTGATTTCTTAAATAATGACCAACGACCAAAATTCAAGAAACGGCAAATTAATTTAATAAGGAAAGGAGCATTTGTACTTTAGCGAGCTTTGTCCAGTAAGATATGAAAATTAAACCGAAAAGAAAAAAGAAGATATAAAAGGTAACATCGCGTCAGCGTAATTTTTTAACATTTAATTTTAATTATTTTTTATTATGTTTTATATTATAAAATAAGTAACGCATTAAATATTAAATGCACGGTATTTGCAAATAACTTAAAAATATTTGTCACATTTAACATTTTATAATATTTATAATATTTTATTAGGTATTTTTTTTATAAAAAATACAATATATTAAGTTACATTTTACAATGACGAGATTCGTATTAAAGTAAATATATTTTTAAATTCAGCCCATTTTTTTTCCGTGATAAATTTTATTTAAATGTAAGTATACAATTTTGAAAAGGGCTTTATATAAAAAAATCGCTATTATTATAAGTCATAATTATTTTTGTTCTTTTCTAAAGGCATTAAAACCTTAAAGTAACTATATAAATAAATACATAACCTTAATAAATTACCTTAATGTTAATATAACCTGCTTAAAAATCAAAAATTGGAAATAAATTAATGTTTTGTTTAATATAAACTTAGTTGTAATAGTGTATATTTTAAAGTTCTGTCTCAATTAAGATAAACATATTCCATAAAAGTCATAAAATAAAAAAAAGTAGTAATGTGATTTCGACTATTATAAATAACTTTAATAATGAATACTCAATAACGTATGTAAACCTATTATCACAATGAAATGTAACTACATAAACTGTGTAAATTAAGAGAAAATGTTTAAAACAAATATTTAACAGTAAAATATTAGGACAGGTAAATTATTTTATTCACGGTATCATTTTATTGTATTGTTGAAAGTAGGTACTACAACAGTAGGTACAACGTAGGTAGGTAGGCATCATACGATGTAATCTCAAACGTTTCCATATAGGTACGTGTACTTTGGAATTTAAAACATAGGTATCATAAATCGCTTACACAGATGGGATCACAACATGTATTTTGATCGGTCTGTTGTTATGTTAACAAAATTGATTAGTTACGTTGCTTTGCATTGACTTCTTTGTCCTGGATATCTAAATACGAAATGTAATCAATTATTTTCGGTATAATATTGATTGAACTTTCAAATCATAAACTTTTATCTATTACAATTTATTATTTTCTGAGAAAATAGTAGTGATGCCAACTTAGTTGTATGGATTATGAAAATAATTACTTGATTTAATACGATTTTGAAACTCATTATACTATATTTGCGATTAATTAATTTTTTTTGTGACCAGAATATTGTGAGCCTCAATCCCTGACTGACAACGATATATCTAAATATTATACGAGACTATATGATATAAATTTGTAATACCTGTAAATAGTAAAAAAGAATATATTTTATATTTATTATATTGCCTAATTATGTCAAATATGTATGTTGTATTTCAACAATTGAACACAAGCGATCTAATTATTTAGCACAAGTTTTATGTTTTCAATTCATTACCAATTATGGCGAATGGTATCATCGGTCGAGATCTATTAAAAAAAATATAGATCAGTTTCGCATTTTGATTCGAATATTTTAATATTATATGACCATCTAGGTAGATCATGATATAACTTATTTCACACACTTGTAATAATTCCTTGGCAAGTTTTTTTTCTTTTATTTCACTAATGTGATAAGACGGGTTAAGATACTTAAAGTTTTGTGTTGAATGGCATGGATTGTATAATTTATTGCGAGATTTAACTGATAAAAATAAATTCAGTGAGTGTTTTATACACATTGGTTAGAGTAAATTAAAATATTAACTTATTTCAGCAATGAAAAAATGTTGGAATGTTAATAGGTAAAGCACAAGATCTGGTAGATAATTAGTTATTTCAGTGATAGTCGGGTATGATGATATATGAAACGAGTATGATGGAAATGCTAAAAAGTCAATGAGAACTTTTCGTAGACATCAGGGTTTTAGAAAGGATAAAAAGTATATATTATATAATATGATGTCAAGTTAATTGCAAAACGCATTATTATTGTTGCCCACCTATATACCTACTTGACCATGTTAACATGTTGTTGTAACGTTGGTTAGTACCAAAAATACGACAGGTTTTAATGAAGTACGAAATAAAATCGCATGCGTATCCTGGATTGACTCAATAATATTATGTATAACCTGACCTGATCATGATCATGGGATTATAATCTATTTTTAAATTATTTTATATTTCATTTAACTGTTTTATTTTACTCAATTTAGAAATTATATAAATTTAATGGCTAAGTAACATTATATTTTATTTTAATCTTCAATATTAAATTTATTTTTATGTAATAAGATTCAGGGTTCATGTCATATTATAATTAAATATTTCAATTCACAATGTAATTTACATGTAACCAAAAATCATTTTTTTTTAATTATATCTATCAAGAAAATAACATGTAAAAAAAGTAAATAGAGAAAATTTCTTTTTTTTCTTAAATATCGGGGGAGGTGTATGTGCCTCCACCCTACTAGTACTTAAGTTTATTAATTAGTATAATTAAAGAATTAGTCTCAGCAACACGTCTTCTCTTTCATTAACACCTGCCGACATCACAACAGAAACCTATTCACTCTTGCCTTGAAGACGTCTATATTGTAATCGGACGTAAAGAAAGACGCCGGCAGATTATTCCACTCAAGAAAATAGTTTAGTTTAAATGAGCGGAATATCGACAACAAAGGGGTGAAGACCCGCCGACCGCCTGGTTGTCCGATGGTGGAAAGGGGAGTTAGATAATTATTAAACCAGTTAAACAAAGGTCGTGACTCTTATCTTAAAATGCTCTTCAACCACCGTCTTCAACTGAACTTCGTCTTCTCATCTTAAACTCCGCTAGTTTTTTTTTTTAAATTGCTACACAGTAAATAGTCGTTGAGCTAGCTTCCGTCTGAATTGGGGGTAATGTAGCGAATACTAATTTATATCGTCAATGTATTTTTGAAGCGAAGCTAATCTCGATTATTGCGCTATGTGTACAGTTGCAATGTCTTGCAAATAGTTCGGATTAAGATATTATGGAATGGCGTAATCCATGTTTCATCCACGATATTTATTTGCTGACAAATATCCTCAAATTGTTTTTTTTATAGGATAAGGGTTACAAACGAGCACACAGTCCACCTGATGGTTTGTGGTTGCTGCGGCCCATAGACATCTACATCCATCCTTTATTACAAATCAAAATGCAGATGCGTTGTCACCCGTGAGGACTAAGATGGAATGCCTCATTTCCAGTAAAAAAGGCCTCCGGCCACCTGCACTCGCCTAGCGCAACGCAGAGGTAAACCTCTACTTCACGCTGGTATTCTGTGAGGTCGTGGCACCACCCCGGTTTGAGCCGGCCCATCCGGGCGACAGCAAAAGCTGCCGCGTGGCTCTATCACTGTTAAAAATACTTTTTACATAATCCAAATTTAATCGAATTTTTTCGTCACGCAGCGTTTGTATTTTTCGTACCGTCTTATGTGTATGTTGAAGTAATAAAATATTTGCTATCCATTCGTTACTCATAATACGTAACTCATATTTCTGTATTTATTCCATAACTCGTTTACTGTTATTATCCCGTTGGGTCACACGATTCACTGTAGCAAATGATCATAGTAGATAGAGTTATAACTATTGTGGTATACTGTAATAAAAAATAATATCACTACAAATCAAACATAAAAGCCACCTAAAGGACAATAAATTTTTGGCAAATTTCAATGTGATGAGTCCATACTACGATATAATCATCATCATCAATATCATTATTATTACATTATTACAGGTCTTCACAAGTTCACTGTTGAAAATAGGCCCCTCCCCCAAGAAATGTGTCCATCTAGGATTAGCGATCTCAGAAGCAATGACCTGCACCAACACCCTTTAATATGTGGTATAGCCATGCTGCTGATATATTAGTAGTATAGTTGTAACACGAATGGGTCTGTTCAACCGGGGAAGGACCACGCTTTTATAGAATACCAGCGTAAAATAGTAGTTTAACATTACTGTGTTTCGTATGGTGAGTGTAGAGAACCGGAGACGCTTTTTACTGGAAAAGAGGCATTCCATCTTAGTTCACACGGGTGCCGACGCATCTACATTTTGATTCTTTATTGAGGATAGATATAGATGTTTAAGGGTCACAGCAACCACTTACTATCAGGTGGATTATGTGCTCTTTTGTCACTCTATCCTATAAAAACCACCAGATTCTTATATGATAATAAATTCCCTTAAGCTAACTGATATGATGACATTATATGAGTTGTTAATGTACGAAAGCATAGTAAAGATAACAAAATTGAATAAATCTGTACCTACGCCAAAAATAAAACTGTGTATTATTTTGTTTGAACTGCACCTGCCTCCCTTCCACATCAAGTGTATTAATAGGTGTAGTGGTGATAAGGTTAATTTACGCGATTTGGTAAAAAGGGCGGTGCTCCTTCAAATAAGTAATACACATCATTTTATTTATGTAAGTTGGGTAAAGAAAATTAGTATCGCTTTAATTATAATTATAGCCCTACACAATTCTACTGCTGAACATAGGCCTCCCCCAAAGCACGATCCTGAGTCACCTGCATCCAGCGATTGCCTGTATCTCTTACCAGGTCTTCACTCCATCTAGTGGGGAGACGCCCTACACTTCGTTTGTCGTTATGAGGCCGCCACTCGAGAACCTTTTTTCCCCATTGGTTGTCGGTTCTTCGAGCTATATCGCCGGCCCATTGCCATTTTAGCTTACTAATACTTTCGGCTATGTCGGTCACTCTAGTTCTGCTGAAGATACCCTAATTTCTAAGTTTATCACGCATAATAACCCCGAACATAGCCCTCTCCATAGCTCTCTGAGCGACCTTGAGCTTCCTCATACAGCCAGCAGTGAAGGACCACGTCTCAGTTCCATAGGTCATCACTGACAACACGCACTGGTTGTACAGTCTCGATACCTGACGAGAAGATGTGCCGTAGTTTCCTGAACACTGCTCAGCCGAGTTAAATCCGTCGATTGACCTCTCGGTCGAAGTTAGACTTACCTAGCCGGAATATTTGTCCCAGGTAAAGATACTCGTCAACAACTTCGAGCTTAGTGCTCCCAACAACTACCGGCAAAGGTGTGACATGGACGTTATACATGATTTTTATTTTGTCCATGTTCATTTTGAGAACAATCCGTTTGGAGGCATTATTGAGGTAATTGAGCATAGCGCTTTGGTCCTCCAGTGATTCTGCCATAAATACTATATCGTCGATAATTCGAAAGAGAGTGATGTACTTGACGTTGATGTTAATACCGTATCCTTTTCAGTCTCGTAGCTTGAATACGTCTTCCAATGTACACACAATGCTCATCTCACCCGGGACTTTGCCATGTTTAAGGTTATGTTAAGGTTAAGGCTGGAGAGCCATTCTAATCTCGCTCAGACTGACGGCCGAAATATCATTGGAATAGTATCGGATAAGACTTGCTCTTGGATTGTTAATCACAATTGCGTGTGAATTTAACAACGATGTGTACAGCTGCCCCTAGAATATCTCAATCTCACTCAAAATCTCAGGTGTCCCGAAAACGACGCTGCCACACTCGGTCTTTATCTTCAACTGTTGGCTCTTTCAGGCAGACATATCTCTAACAATGACTTTTGAGCCTGCGATCGCTTCTTCAATACGAGCTGTATTGAAGTTGTGTAAGTTCCGCCGCGTGCATTTGGAGATATATCTGTTCAGTTGCCTGTATGCTGTCAAATCTGTTGAAGACTGCAGTTTCATATCCCGTAAAACAGCCATGAGATTAAGAGTGTGATCAGAGAGTTTTTTGTGTTCTTCTGCGGTTCGTTTTGCAGAACTGAGCTCTGACCGCATGTGCAATTTCCACGAGCTTATCATTCATATCGTCCACTGCATTATCGTTCATATGGTCCACCTTTAGTCACTGAAAACGGTTTTGTAGCTCGACCTGAAAGATTTAGGCTTTTGGATTAGAGCGCGAGGGGGACGGAGCGTTGACTTTGTTAGACGAGACCTTTCTAACTTAACGCTTAGGTTCTGTGTGCTTCTCACCAATCGGCGAGCGCTGCCGGTTTTCACCCTCGCGATCACTGAACAATTGTTTGAGGATGGTTGCGCACCTTATACTTAGACTCACCTTTAGGTGAAAGTCTATATATTTTCGCTGAAGGTCATACAGGTTTTCGCACCAACCTCGGCACATCTTTAGCCATGCATTCCTGCAAAAGCCACTATACAGTCTTTATAGGACACAAATCTGGTAGTACATAAGACTCTGCCAATTTTAGACCAATTTCTGTACTGCCTAAAATTATTCTTGATCAAATGTAATTTTTTTAATGCAAATAAATTACTTCACAAAATTAATATCAATCAAAATCAATTTGGTTTCATACGCGGTCGCTAGATAACTTACGTTGGTGTTGAGCTGATTAAATATATCTTCAATGCATTGGAAAATTCACAGGATGTTTTGAGTATATTCTGTATCCTATCCAAAGCTTTCGATTGTATTCATCATGAAACATTAATCGGGAAACTTCAACACTACGGTGTAAGAAGTGATGTGAAAGTTGTCATTAATAGTATTAGATCTTCCAGCTCGATGATGAGGAGGTCAGTGCCTCAGGGCTCAATTCTCCGACCCTTTCTATTTCTTGTATATATTAGTAACTTATTTTACATAGTAAGGGATAACCATAATATAGTATTATTAGCTGATGATTCTTCATTAGTTTTCATATTAAAACGACTATTACTAAAATATGACGAAGTTAATAATACTATGTCAAAATTAGTAAAATGGTTTAATGTTAATAATTGGCATTTAAATGGCACTAGAACAAAATGTATGAAATTTATGAAAAATGTCAAACATTTCGTTTTAGTGCCAATTTAATAATTAAATTTATAATTACTACAATAGGATGAAGTAAAAAATGCTATATCTTAATTAGTAAATTGGTTTAATGTTAATAATTGGCATTTTAATGGCACTAAAACGAAATGTGTGAAATTTTGTGACTATAAGTGTCAAACATTTAAATACTCATGTAATTTTAAATGGTGAGGAACTGAGTCTTGCTGATGCCACCATATTTCTTAGAACTAGACTCGAAGCATCTGTGGAGATCCCATATATCAAAATTAGCAAGCAGACTTAGTTCTGCAGCATATGCTGTAAAAAGGTTAGAAATCTTACCAGCGTTGATAGCTAGACTGTTTACTTTAGCTATTTCTATAGCATAATGGAAGGGACACGCGACTGATGCTAAAATTATATTTGTTTTACAGAAGAGGGCCATAAAAGCAACAATGGTTTAAAGCCTGAAGAGTCAACACACAACACAAACACCCACACCTGTTATCCAGAGGGGTAGGCAGAGACTACGGACTTCCATTTGGTGCGATCCTGACACACCTCTCTCGCCTCTTTACATCCATATATCTACGCATACACGCTCGTCGGTTCAGGGTACTCCTAATCTGGCCCATTTTCAATGTATCGCCGATTTGGTCGGTAAACTTTCATCTAGGGCGTCCCTTCCCGACCCTGCCGTTTACTTCTGCAACATGAATTTGCTTTGTCACTCTTTCCTCGTTTATTCTTTCTACATGACTAAACCACCGAAGCATTCATTTCTTAATCCTGGTCACAACGTCATCTTGCAAACCACACTTTTCTCTTATCACACTATTGCTCACCCTGTCGTTCACATTCAGCTCTAGCATACTCCTTAATGACCGCATTTCTACAGCATTTATTCCACTCTCCTGCTTCTTGTGACAGACCGAAATTTCACTACCATACATTAAAGTAGGGACTAACACAGTATTATGAATTGCCATAGGTGCATTATTTGTCACATTCTGACTCTTCATAATAGCATGTAGAGCCCCATTCACTCTATTTCCTGCGTTCACTCATCGTTCTATATCCTTATCATATCTACCATCCCTGGTAAATAAACATCCCAAATATACAAACTAATCCACTTGCTTTATCCATTCCCCTTCTATTCTTATTTCACAAAACCTTTTACTTTCTTCTTTCTCAAGAACCATCACTTTCGTCTTACTTAAGTTCACTTTCATACCTCTTTCTTTTGATGACCAGTTCATTAAAGTAACCATCATTTGCAACTCGACCGCCAACGATGCAAATATGACTGTATCATCTGCGTATAAAAGGCATTTGACGGTTAACTCACTCATTCTCAACACACAATCTTCAACTTTCAAAGTTTGCAAACATACATAATAGACAGTACTATAAATAGGTTAAACAGCCACGGGGAAGCTACACAGTCCTGTCTGACACCTTTTTGAATACCAAACCAGTCCGAGTAGACCCCGTTGATCCTGACACAAAAACTAGAGTCCCATACACCTCAGTCTTCCAGTGACCATGGGTGCTGTAAAGTACTCGACACGTCGAGAATATAAAATAAGTTAATATACGCGATAAAATCCGTAAAATCAAGTTTTATTTGAATTAAACTGTAGATTGAGCATAATCAGCTTCCACGGTGCTCATTTCTCAGGTCGGAATTCCCAGAACGGAAGCCGGCAAACCTATAACAGTTGGTGCGTTCGTTTGTAGTATTCGCTTCGTAAACGTAGTTTATGGTGTGTGCAGCTTGTATCGCGTTGCTGCCACGACGGTATTCATATTCCATAATTACTTGAATTTTTAACGTATCCATGATGACGAAAAAGATTCAAATACGATGAAAACATAACGCAAATCAAATGATTAATTTTGAAAAAAAAAGTTTTTAAAATAAAATTAATTTGAAATTAGAATTCGTAGTCAAAGAATTCTTTTTTTGATTTGAAATGGCCGGTACTGCAGAACGACAATTTCATACTAAAAACCTATTATTACTAAGCTAAAATGGAAACAATCTCTATTATAAAAAAAAATATAAATATTGTTGGTAATAATTTCGAAATATGGGAGATCTTTCAAATGACTTTACTTTAATCATGCGAAACTAGAAGTGTGCCGGCCCACTGCCACTTCAGCTTACTAATCCGTTGGGATATGTCGGTTACTCTAGTTCTACTGCGGATATCTTCATTTCTAAGTTTATCACGCAGAGAAACTCCGAGCATAGCCCTCTCCATAGCTCGCTGAGCGACCTTGAACTTCCTCATACGGCCAGCTGTGAAGGACGTCTCAGTTCCGTAAGGCAACGCGCACTGGTTGTACAATTTCGTTTTAAGGTATGTCTGACAAGAAGATGTGTCGTAGTTTCCCGAACGCTGCCCAGCCGAGTTGAATTCGTCGATTGACCTCTCGGTCGAAGTTGGACTTACCTAGTCGGACTATTTGTCCCAGGTAAACATACTCGTCAACAACTTCGAGCTTAGTGCTCCCAACAACTACCGGTATAGGTGTGACATGGACATTAAACATAATCTTTGTTTTGTCCACGTTCATCTTAAGACCTATCCGTTGGGAGACACTATTGAGGTCATTGAGCAATAGTGCTTAGGTCCTCCAGCAATTCTGCCATAAGGACTATATCGTCGGCAAATCGTAGGCGAGTGATGTACTCGCCATTGATGTTAATACCGTATCCTTTCCAGTCCAAAAGCTTGAAAACGTCTTCCAATGCTGCGGTAAAGAGTTTCGGGGATATAACGTCACCTTGTCTTACACCTCTCTGCAGTTGGATAGGTTTCGTACTCTGGTTCTGTACTCAGATAACCATCGTAGCCCTACTGAACAAGCACTTCGGCACTTCGATATACCGACAGTCAACTTAGCAACGCTGAAGGGACTGCAGCACCGCCCAAATTTCGACGGAATTAAAGGCTTTCTCCTAGTCCACATACGCCAAACATAGTGGCAAATTGTACTCTTCGGACTTCTGTACAATTTGCCGAAGGGTATGTATGTGGTCTATGGTGCTAAAGCCCTTTCGGAAACCGGCTTGCTCGGGAGGCTGGAAGTCTTCAAGTCCGCGCGAGACGATTCGTAATGACTCTCGAAAACAGAACGTAGACGCGGCTCAGAAGGGAAATCGGTCTGTAGTTCTACAAGAGAGCGTTGTCACCTTTCTTGAAGGACAAGACCACCGCACTTCTGCTCCACGCCTTCGGTGTAATGCCACCATGGAGGATGGAATTAAATAACTTCTGAAGGACTTCAAGTACCGGTCTTCCACCCGCTTTCAGAAGCTCCGCTGTAATTCCATCCTCGCCTGCGGCTCTACCGTTTTTAAGGTGTTGGAGAGCCATTCTAATCTCGCTCAGACTGATATCCGGGATATCTTCGGAATAGTGTCGGATGAGACTCGCTCTTGGATTGTTACTCACACTTACGTGTGGCTCCTACTATGACGTGTACAGCTGCCAATAGAACCTCTCAATCTCGCTCAAACTCTCAAGTGTCCCGGAAACGATGCTGCCACATTCTGTCTTCAGCTTTGACAGTTGGCTCTTTCTGGCAGACAGATCTCTGGCAAAGACTTTGGAGCCTTGGTTCCGCTCGATCGCTTCTTCAATACAAGCTGTATTGAAGTTGCGTAAGTCCTGCCGCATGCATTTGGAGATCTGTCTGTTCAGTTGCCTGTATGCTGTCAAATCTGTTGAAGAATGTAGCTTCTTCTCCCGTCTAACAGCCATGAGATTAAGAGTGTGATGGGAGAGTTTTTGTGTTCTTTTGCGGCGGATCTTGCAGAACTTAGCTCCGACCGCATGGACCGTTTCCACGAGCTTGTCATTTATATCGTCCACTTCATTGCAGTCTTCTAGCCACTGAAACGGTTTTGTAATTAGAGCTGAAAGGTTTCAGGACTTTGAAACAGAGCACGAGGGGGACGGAGGGTTGACTTCATTAGACCAGACCTCTCCAACTTAACGTTTAGGTTTAGTGTGCCTCTAACCATTCGGTGATCGCTACCAGTTTTCACCCTCGCGATCACGGAGACATCACTGAACAGTTGTCGTCTGGTCGTCATAATGAAGTCAATCTCATTTTTTGTCGAACCGTCGGGGCTCGACCAGGTCCACTTCCTGTGGGGCCGCTTCTTGAAGAAAGAGTTCATCATAAGGAGTCCCTCTTTCTCCATGAAGTCGGCCAGCTGCTGGCCCTTTGGGCTCCGTTGGCCTATTCCAAATTTCCCTACTTTCAGCTCACCGTTCTCTCTTGTGCCTAGTTTTGCATTGAAGTTTATTAACACCGTATATTGGGTTTTGGAGGAAGGAACGGGGTGTGCCGAGTGTGATGCCTCAAACTCGGCACACCCTGATGAGGAGGTGTGCCCAGTGTGAGGCATTCCTCATGAGGCAGATATCTTCATACATTTCCTCCAGCTCCTCATCGGGGTGTGCCGAGGTTGGTGCGTAAACCTGTATGACCTTCAGCGAATACCAGTTGGTGATTCTGAGTATAAGGTACGCAACCCTCGTCGACACACTCCCGATCTTTACAACGTTATTAACGAGAGATTTGTGGACGATAAATCCGACACCTCCTTGGGACAGATGGTCGCCCTCCTGGTGATAGAGCAAGTTGCCGGATTCGAGGATTACCGTGTCCTCCCCCTCTCTTCGGACTTCGGATAATCCTATAATATGCCAGCGCAACTTGTCTATCTCTTCTTCCAGCTGCACGATCTTCTCGTCAATCCTCAGGGTGCGTGAGTTGTACGTTGCCAGGTCGAGTCGTCTAAGGTGGCAACCGAACCTCCACCGGAGGTTCTTAGCACCCCCTGCCCCGCCCTTACCATGGTTGCCACCGTAGCCAAGAATAGCGGGGCAGCCGGGGCCTGGGGGCCGTTTATTATTGTCATTGCTCATGGGGGGTATATTGCCATAGTTGCCACGCTTGGCGTGCGCGTTGGTAACCGCAGTTTTTTTTATTGTAATTTTGGCTATTACCAGGAAGATGCTGCTGCCCATCTCCTGCCTGTTTCCCTTTGTTGCCTTTTAGGACACCCACGGGAGGATATGGGGTAGTGGATATTCTTGACCGCCACTACACGGCAAATTATATAATTGTAAATACTGATTATATTACATTTAAAGATCCTGATACAAGACGGCATTTCCGCACTATTAGAATTGCTAAATACGAATCAGTTAGTGAATGTTACTATAAGTAACTCAACGAGCGCCATGGGGAAGCACAGTTCAGTAGTTTCAGTTCACAGATGTTGAAGTTTTCTTATTAAAATTTTATTATTTCGTTATGTTTGTTCGGCGTAAAACATCATGATTATGATGAATTTTATCATCATAATCATGATGTTTTACGCCGAATAAACTAAATTTTCTGTTTTAGAAAAGATTACGACGTTAATACACGGTTACTAAGAGCATAAAAATAAATAATAAAACATTGTTATATAGGTGGTATGATTATTTATACGTGGTAGAGTCACGCTGCAGATTTAATAGTCTACTTGGATTATTTAAAAGGATAAGTTAAATGAAGGATAATTAGTATAATATCCGGATAGCTTAGAAGACAAAAAAGTTATTTTGCAAACGTTTTTTGTTTCTTATGAATATAGTAACTTGTAATTACATAAAGCGATTTAGCTTTTCCACGTCGATAAAAAGTTGTATGCGAAAGAAAAAAACAATTTTTCCATTAATCATTGTGACAAAGCATTGGAGTTTTTTCTTCTATTGCTTAAGGGAGTTTTAAGATTAAACCTGCACTTAATTTTACTTATTTTTGATGATGAAATGATAGCTCTATTTTCGGTTAGAGTGCCAAGGATTAAAGGCTGATGTGATCGCTTCCGCAAAATGTTATAGCTTAGTATGAAATTGTCACGATTCAGCTATAGTTACACAACGACGAGAAAAAATTATACGAATTAAGTAAATTACTTCGGAATTCTTGTGTAAATTTAAGATTTTCTTCGGGAACGTGCTTTCCGACATTAAATAAAGAGAGACACTGTATGGGTATGTTTATCTAATGAAGTTTAAAAATTCTCCGGCACACTTTATCTTAATTTTTTGTGCATTTTAATATGAACTTATTGCAGCAATGGAATAAGATCAGTAATGGGATAAGTCAGTCTCAAATGTGTACTTAATTGTTGAAAAGATATTTTTTAAAATGTATAGATTTGAGATGTTTTATCGTCATTATTTCAATCTGTCACAAATTGGCTGAACGTAGACCTCCGTGCCCCTGAGCCACACGCATCCTTCG
This sequence comes from Parnassius glacialis, assembly GCA_033319125.1. Classification (NCBI taxonomy): domain Eukaryota; kingdom Metazoa; phylum Arthropoda; class Insecta; order Lepidoptera; family Papilionidae; genus Parnassius; species Parnassius glacialis. The sequence goes on along the minus strand of JAVANC010000028.1, from coordinate 31,477,300 downwards.
ACTTCTTGCATATCTTACCAGGTCGTCATTCCATATAGTAGTAAGAGAGCCCAAAGGGGAATTTTTTGGATTTACTATAGTGCGTCATTTTAGGTAAGGTGGGTTAATTACGAGTTAAAAGGGTGCATTTAGAAAATCTGACGATTTGAGCGTAACGTAAGAGAGTAGGAGTGTTACAAAGTTGCAAAAAAAAAACGTTGTCTTGACATTCTCGCGCGTGGTTGATTTTTTTTATTTTGAAGATAATAATGCAAAAATAAAAAGAAACATAATCTGCCGATTTATACAAGCTGAAATACTAAAAGAAACATCTATGAAGATGAGAGCGTGCAGCTGGAGTAAAGCATGTAAACCCCATTCTGCGCCTCTGTCTCCCTATTACTTTTTCCCTATCTCTGACTCTCTCGTGCCATCCTCATCCATTCACAGTCACATTTTATGGTTAATGAGAAAAAAAGTTCATAAAAAATTCAAAAAAATATTTCTTGCAGTCAGATTATTAATATCCCTCAATCGTCAGCTTTTAAGCTACCATAATTGGAACCTCAAGCTGAACCTTCTGTATAATAATCAGACATGCTCGAGTATTTCAATATGGCGATATTTTTCGCATTTCCGTATGTTAGCTACGAGCTTGCGTCACTTCCGAATTGTTAGCCTTTTGAATGGGACCATTTTAGGGTTCACTTAATATCACCTTCAATATCTGACGCGCTGGAATTAATTTTTGAACATCTGCAGTAATTTGTATTAGTTTTTACATTTTTGATATTTTGTAGACGTTTCTCCCACCACTTGAAGAGGAAACATTATATAACTTTTTTTTTCCTATCAACTAATCTACAAAATCTGATAGGAGCCCACGACGCTAACGAGTGAATACCCATTTAGCATCATGGGCTCCTCTACTACGGCGCCCTACACTTTGCCTACCGGTATGAGGCTACCACTCGATAAACATTTCCCTCATTGGTTGTAAGTTCTTCGAGCTGTTGATGCTTGTTTACGGAAGTAATAATATTAAAAGATGAAAAGTCCTTATTGTTACTCTATGTGTTGTGTAATACCTCTACGATAAGACCGATGGTATGATTTAATACAGTGGCAGAAATACTGAAACAATGATTATAATTTTTTTGATTTTGAATAAGTTATTTGCTTCAACTAGGATATAAATTAGCGTAATTTAGTGAACAGAGGTATAGATTCTGATCTCTAAAAGATGCGGTCGTATTTTCTATTATCTTATTACTAATACTATGGGCGATGAAACGGAGAGTGACTATGCCGACTTCCGGATACCGAATATCCGGCAAGGCTCTAAGCCGGAGCGCCAAATATTCGACCGCCGGATATTCCGTACAACCCTTTTTGGCACATTTAAAAAAAACAATTAAACGAGATCAACATTGGTTGTCTTTTTTTATAAAAGTATGTGCAAATAAACATGCCACTGCCCACGAACAACTGTAACACCAGGGGAATTGCAGGTGCGTTTCCGACCTTTTGAAAAGGAGTAAGCTCGTTTCTTGAAGGTGCCTAAGTTGTATCGGTCCGAAAAATCGCCAGTAGTTAACGATGGTATCAGGAATTTTTTCGCGATGTGCGGTAGTAGAAATTGACGTGTGGAATTAACTCGAACAATTTCTCTGAGCACTCTCCGTGGTAATTGCGATAGAAAATGCATAGGGATGCGACATATCTTCGCAGCGTCAGTGAATCGAGCCGATTAGAAAGAACTCAGTTGTCGAAGATTCGAGCCACTCTTTGCTGAATGCGGTCAAGTGGGAGGAGTTGCCACTGGGTTGCCCCTACCCAGAGATGAGAACAGTATAACATGTGACATGTGGTGTTAAATTACAGGTGCTTTCGATAAATAATAGGTAGTGTACATTTCTTTCTCATACACATTTCTAAAACGTTGTTTTGGAATAAAACTTAAACGCAATATAAATATAGTACTACAATACCTCGTCAGCATGGCTCCTTCTTTCCGGGATGTATGATTGGAGTACACCGACAATGTTGTTAGGGGTTGTGATTTTTGCGAACTTCAATTTTGGGTGGTTTACCGAGTCCAGGGGGTACTGCTGTCAAGAACTAATGTTGTAAAATGTGACATAGCAGCGTTACACTAATTATAGAAGTGTAGTAAAACGCTTTTTGATGACCTCGACTTGGTTAAAACCAATTTCGAGCAAAGGCTATCCGTATTCTATAGGATGCATTTCGGAGAATGTGCGCCTTTATTCCTACCACCCCTTTCTGCCATCGTGGCTACAGGAGGTTGGCAGACCATCACCCATTTTTATCGACATTCCATGCTGGAATACGTGGAATACCAAAGGTTTGCTTCGTCTTCCGACAACAAGGAATGGCATAATCTACCGGTATCTATCTTTCCGTCAGATTCCAATCTGAATTTCAAGTTAAGTCGAGACTCAAAAGGCTTTTGTTACGCTAAGGCAGTGTGATTTATCATCTAGTTCTTAATCACCACTTCTATATCAGTGAGATTAGACAAGTAATGCTTCAAATTTTTTAACCATTGACTACTATTAACAGGATTGAAAAGTGTTATATAACCTTAAAGTAACAAATAAAGAAAGCAATAAAATAGTGCAGATCAGCTATAATAGTTAACAGGCGATGCCAAAATTTCTTGGCAAACTCTTATCTCAATGAAGGGTAACACGTTTGTAATAACATTAGTATTCATGGGAAAAAATTGATCAAATGTTAAAGAATCCAAAACGTGATTTGATTATTTTACAATCTTCGAGATGAGAGTGGCTACTGCATTACATTTACATCTGCAGCTAACTTCAAAAAATGACCACCAATGCGTTGTAATTTCTGAATATTAAGATGAAACGCCTAGTTTTTTATATATTATAAATAAACCTTTTACTAAAGTGTCCTTCTCCTAGATCTGGCTTTCTGCATTTATCCTTCTGTACTGTACAGTCAGTCCTCTTTAAATTAAAACGGCTAACAATCGTTATCCATTCAAAAAGAAAGTTCATGAACATTTTTGAATAAACTGGCTGAATCATTAGTAGCTTAATTGTAGTTATATAAATTGATAGCTTACTTTTTGTATTTATATAATCTTTATGTATATTAAATTGAATAATTATTAATAAGTAGGTTTATGCATAGATCATTTATATTTCTATCTTTCAGTATCTAACACACCTATTTTAGCAGGCAGGCAGTGTAATAGAACCCACCACTTCAATTCAACAAAAATACAACAGTGGCTGGGCAATAGAACCTCCATTATAAAAACTCAACATAATAAGAAACCACTATTGCCAACCCGCTAGACAAACGTGGCATCTATGGCAAATATTCCTCTCATGAAGTTATCTATGGTGAAGCCCATGCTCAGCAATGGATTCGTTTATTGTAATAGATGGGCGTATTGATATACATTGGCGCAACGTAACTATTTATTCGCGTAACTCTTTAATGTTTCATTGTCATTTTAAAAATTATTAATTGACGGGTATGGAATCATCTTCTTTATTTTTTACGAAACTTAAATGGTTAAAATAACTTCCACAGACCAAGAAATTGCCGCGCCGTCACTAGTAATACTACGCGGCGTAGATGAAGTAGTACGGCGAGGCGGCGGCGTGGTGCGGCGTGGATACGGTGCAGTGCAGATGCGGCGCAGTGCAGTGCGTTTTCATACATTAGGTATCTAGAGATTTTTTTTCCTATAGAACTTCCGCCTATTGCACAAATATTAAAAAAATCCTTTATGGAGAATTCTTAGAGTATACATAAGCAAGCTATGTATACTCCACATGAGTAAAGAGACCGGCTTCTTTACTTGGGTGTATACTGTTTTGAATCGTGTGCTACTCTAACAGAGTCGAGACTTTCGTGTAAACGTTCCTTGAGCTTGACTTCAAATCGAAGCTAAAATACGATTTAATTTATAATTATTTAACGGCGTTAAGTGTAAATTTCTGGATTATGATTTGGATATATGTTAGGATTAGACAAATTAATAAACGCTAATGAAACCCAAATGCTGTAGCTAAGATCACCTCTCGGTAGAATTCTTTTAACAGTTACTTAACATTAACAGCTTCTAAACAGTCTTAAAAATTGGTACATGATATGTTTATAATCCAATTTTGTTATTATAGCCAATAATCAATCATTTATTGCGGCCTGTAAAACATCCACTTCTGAACATAGATATCTTCCATAGATTGCCTTATAAGGAGGACACATGTCATAGTTGCCGTACTTGACAGGCGAGTTGGCAACCGCAGTTTATTTACTATTTTAAGTTGTTACCTATCTCCTGTTTAATTTCCTTCTGTTGCTTCTTGTGACACCCACGGGACGATACGGGGAATTGGATATTCCTACACTTTACTTCTAAATGGCAAAGATGAACATCAAATGTATAAAAACATTGTTATTGGAAAAAAATAGAACCAAACAAAGTTCTACTATTTTATCAGTTAGCTGTAGTAGACGCAAACATTATTACAGATAAGGTAAACTGATATAAGATAGTACTCTGCCAAGTTATCGTTGGCACTAGGGGTACTCGTTGTGCCGCATGATACGTAAGGATCTGAAATTCGCTGCTTTCTAAAGTGGCGCATAGTTACAATGAATAGTTGCTTCGGCACATTTTATTTTGCTAATCATAATACAATTTTATTTATTTATTTCCTGATAAATTATAGTAAAAGTAATATATATATATATATATATATATATATATATATATATATATATATATATAAAAATATATATATATATATATATATATGTGTGTAAATGTAGCCGAAATAGGATCATCCTAGATGCACTCATGATGGATAGCGCAAATATGTGTGCGTTATAACATAAAATACAAGAAAATATTAAAGTTTTTTTTATAGGATGAGGGTGACAAACGAGCACACAGTCCGCCTGATGGTAAGTGATTGCTACGGCCCATAGACATCTACATCTATCCTCTATTACAAATCAAAATGAATATGCGTTGTCACCCGTGAGGACTAAGATGGTATGCCTCATTTCCAGTAAAAAAGGTCTCCGGTTCTCTACACTCACCATACGAAACACAGCGGCGTTCATCTGCTGTATCCGGTGGAAGGAAAAGGGGAGATCTCCCGCCGGGCAAGGTGTACTACCCGGGGAGCGGCCAACGGTCCGAGTGGTGTTTCGGAGCTATTTTACTGCTTTAATTTCGGAACTTTGTTAGCGCGATTTAGGCTTCGATGCGTATCGCGTGTGGCGCGACGACAGCGCCGCCACATCACCCCTCTGCTCAGACGGGAGGTCGATAGTGCAGTCCGATTGCCAGTGCATTCTTAATGCCGGTGGGGAATGCATGCTGTGTGCGTGCAGGGCAAGTGACGCCGGTGCGAACGATATGCCGATGTGTAATGCATGCCATACTGCGCACTTGCAAGTGATGCCGGTGAGAACGATGAGCCGGAGCAAGTGCCAGGGATTACCTTGTAGTCTGCGGTGAGTCGAGAAGAAGGCAAGTAATCTGCGAGAGTTTCGTGAAGCAGAGGCGAGCAGTAAGGTTCAGAGTCGTGCCGAACACCGTAGCGCAGAGAGTAGCTTGAAAGAACAGGAAACATTATTATTCCAGTGCTGCGATGAACCTTTGTAAAGCTAGATGGATTGCAGAATGTGAAAACTGCAGACAATATCAGCTCGGGGGCGAATGAATGGGGTACTTGAGTCTCTAATATGTTAAAGCATTATATTGAAAGAAGTGGGATATATATGGGGTGGTCGGGTGACCGACTGCTAATAATATTTTTGCACAATGGCTAGTCCTATATTAGGGACTTCTGATAGTAAGGCCTATCGAACCAAAGCATTAATATATGTCTCTATGATGCATAAGCATTATGATAGCAGAGTTATGACTTGAAGTCCCATATGAATAAGACATACAATAGTATGGTCTATGAAATAAAGCAAATATGTGGAAGGTCTCAAATATGTAAAAGCATTATTTTAAAAGAAATGATACTTAAAAAAGGCTTATTATAGTGGCGTGTAGGTTGTTTCACAGCCTCCGAGACTGAGGTAAACTTGGGCCCGCTAACCGATGTGTCCTAGATATACCATCTTAGTGTCGGTGGTAAGCGGGTTTGTTGTAGCAATACGACTTGCGTTATGACACGTCGCCTATCTTTCGGATTAGGGTGTGTTTGGTAGTACTTTTAAGTGCAGCAAGCATACTCAACTCCATGTCTTAGTGCAATAGCGCTATGATACGTGGAGTTTTGGCTACTGACGTCTTAGTACCGTGCTACTATGATACGTTGGTGGTATTTTTAGTTAACAAAATTATCAATTTTGTTACCAAAGTCGATAGGGATCATGTGGGTGTGTTGTGAGGGGGCGCCATCCGTATGATAGTTGCATTGATGCTTACTGCTACTTGCAGTATTGCGTCTTGTGTCTTGTGATGGATCTACGAGTGTGTTGCACCTGATTCGATGCATCTTGTGGTTCTGGTCAATGGAGGTATGCGTGTAGTGGTGTCTGCTGGGACTGTATGGGGGACCTTGGGATGGTGTAAGCCCGACGATAGTCGTATTGATGCATGTTGCGTTCTGCAGCATTGCGTCTCTCCGATGGTTGTTTGGCGGGTCGCTATTCTCAATGGCGCTCCCTGCGTCTTGATTTGACTCACAACCTAAGTAGCTTTGCCCAAGTAAGGTCCCTTCATTGCGGAGCTGCAGACTGCCTGACCGCCATGATGTTTTATATCTATAATAATCTATATCTATAAAAACTCACGCCTGTCACCCAGAGGGGTAGGCAGAGACTATGGACTTCCATTTGGCACGATCCTGACAGACCTCTCTCGCTTCCTCCACATCCATATACCTACGCATACACGCTCGTCGGTTAAAGGTACACTTGATTTGGCCCATTTTCAACATATCGCCAATTTGGTCGATAAACTTTCGCCTATGGCGACCCTTTCCGACTCTGCCGTTCACCTCTGCAACATAAATTTGCTTTGTCACTCTTTCCTCATTCATTCTTTCCACATGACCAAACCACCGAAGCATTCCTTTCTTAATCCTGGTCACAACATCATCTTGCAAACCACACTCTTCTCTTATTAAACAATTTCTCACTCTGTCATTCAGATTCATCCCTAACATACTCCTTAAGGATCGCATTTCTACAGCATTTATTCTACTCTCGTGCTTCTTCTGCCACACCCAACTTTCACTACCATACATTAAAGTAGGCACTAACACAGCATTGTGAATTGCCATACGTGCCTTTTTGGACACATTCTGACTTTTCACAATAGAGTGTAAAGCCCCATTCACTCTATTTCCTGCATTCACTCGTCGTTCTATATCCTTATCATATCTACCATCCCTGCTAAACACACATCCCAAATACACAAACTCATCTACTTGCTCTACCAACTCCCCTTCTATTCTTATTTTACATATCGTTTTACTTTCTTCTCTTTCAAAAACCATAACTTTCGTCTTACTTGCGTTCACTTTCATTCCCTTTTCTTTTAATGTCCTGTTCATTAATGTAACCATCATTTGCAATTCGGCTGCCGAAGACGCAAGTATGACTTGATCATCGGCGTACAAAAGGCATTTGACGGTTAACTCACCCATTCTTAACCCGCATTCTTCTACTTTCAAATTTTCCAAACAACTGTCCATAAATAGGTTGAACAGCCACGGGGAAGCCACACAGCCCTGTCTGACACCTTTATGGATGCCAAACCAGTCCGAGTAGGCCCCGTTGATCCTGACACAAGCACTAGAGTCCCTATATAGAGACTTCAATGCCTGTATCAGACCAGCGCTCAACCCAAATGAGGTCAGTGTTTGCCATAACACGTTCCTGTCCACTCTGTCATAAGCCTTTTCCAAGTCCATGAACGCACAAAAAACTTTCTGGTTTTTGGCCAAAAATTTCTCAGCAATCATGCGCATGGAAAAGACTTGATCCGTACACCCCATCCCCTTTCTAAATCCTGCTTGCACATCCCAAATTTTTTCATTAGTTTCTTCCATAACTCTTTCAATTAACACCTTAGCATACAGTTTACCCACAATTACTTTATAGAGATATATTATTGTGTTGTTTTATATAACAACACAATAATATATCTCTATAAAGTTCCCACCTTTGAAAGATTGAAGGCAACTTTTTGGTGGGTGAGACAAACATGATCGAAAAATGCATATACTCAACGTCAGTGACACAAACCCTTTCTGATGGCGAATTATTACTATTATCTTATAACTGCCTATTGGCTATATCTGCCATTGTATTGGTTGGTGGAGCATATGTGTCGACCTCATGCGGGTGGTAGCTAGAGGGAGAATCAGAAGAGGCTCTCAAGGCTACGGCCGAAAGCCGCGCAACGTGGGACCCCATTCCCTTGAGGTGAGCAGTAGTTTCATGACACTCTCTGCAGCCAATTGGCCGTGCTGACCATGCAATTGGTGGTCATGCCTTACACTTACATCACGTCTACAGGAACGGCGATCTGGCAGGTGGTGGCGCTCACGAAGGGCTTTTTATGGCCAGTGTGCTTATTGTTGCGTAACCCGTGTGACGTACATTCACTGTGGCTGGATTTGATCGTATTCTGTATGGCGTTTACACGCATTGACATGCGCGACTTCGGTCGATGTTTGTGCTTACGCACTAAAAACGGGCCAAGCTCTCTTTTACTGGTTCGCCAGTTATTTTGCAGTGTACTACGGTCCAGTTTCCAACTTAGCGTACCCTTCGGGGGGAGCGCATTAAAATGTATGGCGCTCACCGTGCACGGCGTGTGCGGAGCCGTGTGCCTCCTCCACATTTTTTTAAATGTGTGAGAGCGAAGCTCTTGTTTTTGGTATTTGATATAAATATTGTGAGCCTTTTCCAAGCGGGAAGGGAATAATTAATAAGGAATTGATTGTTGTGAACCAAAAACAAGTGGAATAGGGACGATTTGTTGTTTTTAACTTTATTGAGCTCTGTCTTCGTGAGCGGGGTTCTTTAGCTTATAAGACGCTACCAACAGCTTTCGATTACTCTCGTGAATATTCATTCTTCCAAGATACACCTAAAAGAACTAAGTTACTATACAAACACAACGTAAATAAGGATCCTAACTAAGACGATCACGCCATAAATTTCTTAAACGGCCTATATTTAAACCTTTAGAAAGATCAATATATGGTTAATATAATGGTCACGTAAATTAGATATATATATATATATATATATCTTATAGATATAGATTTTACAAAAATAAGTATAAGTATTGAAACTGGAGTCCGGGGGTTGGGGTTTGGGGTTTGAGTTAAAGAGGGGGGGGGGGGGGGACGTTACAATTTGTAGGCACGACTATTATATTATAATTAGATAATTCTTTACTAACACTACCACATTAATAGTTTCTATCCAGGCGAAGCCGGGTTGGATCACTAGTTTTAAATATAAATTAACTACAGGAATATAAATTTTTTTGCAGTTGCAGCAAGAGATATTAAAGACCCATTTTTTATAATGTATAATGTAAACTTTGAAATAGGATAAAGATTTGACGTGATGGGGATTTAAATTTTTATCGTATCTTGTTAAAATTAATAAAGGGCTACTCGGAGTCTATGTGGGCACTCAGAAAATTTTGCGAAACTAAAAAAAAGTCTATAGTTAAAGTTTTATAATTAAATCTTTTCAAAAACTCTTCTTGCTTATGCACAGTTTTATATATCTGACCCAGTTTTTGAAATACTTTTTCCAGTCCGCATCAGGCACTTCTCGAACGGACTGCTGGAGCTGATTGAGCGCTGACGTTTTCATGATGAAGCAGGCAGTGCAGCTCAAGGCAGTGTATACTTTAACATCGGTGAAAAAAATTGAACGACGAGCTTCGTCTATTCTGTTCAATTTTTTTTTCATTGATAGCACGATCGTTTCCGTAATAGCAGCCAAAGGGTGACCACGTCTGTCTTTATCTCTCAAACTTAGTCGACCGTGCTGAAATTTGCCTTTATCTATAAAAAAAACCTTTATCCATAAATGCCAGTTTAAATCTACGAAACAATTTGTCCTGTTTTTGCAACATTTGAAATCGTAGGAAGTAATCAAATTGGAAAATTCGTATTTTTTATTGTATAGAATTGTATTTTCAAAAGAAATTATAACTGGCTGGTGTCTCATATAAAAAAAAATACTTGCAACAACTTTCTGCGAGTCCTGTCGTATATTCTATAGATAGATTAATTTTTTTTTATTGATTAACAAATATTATTATTTACATTTAGATTAAAATAACCTATACCGATTAACTATGTAGAAGTATCTTAACTTAATTTTGTAAATATTATTTAATAAATTTCTCAATTATTAAAGTCAAAAGAAATATCTAGTTTCTTTCTCGATCTTTAAAAAAATGAATATAAATCTCTTTAAATTTGTTATTTGTTGTTCATTAGCTTTGTTAAAATCTATTGCCTTATAAAGGTGCGTAATGTGTTATTTAAGGCATGAAATAACATTTATAAGACTTTGAATAGCACATTTTCATAGATCTAGGCCATATTTCATCCGAAAAACTTAAAGATTTTTTTAATAAAAACTAATAAAATCGTATAGTAACTCTAAATAACGCCAAATTAATAGATCCTATCCAGGCAAGTCGGGACTGGTCGCTAGTTATCAATATTTTTTGTCATGTTATGGACACAATCATTTGAATGATATACTTAGAGACCGACCAAATTTTTAATTCGTTTTCGGTTTTTGGTCAAAATTTTGGTTATTTACGCTTTCGGTCATAATTATATTTGTTGCGGTGCGAAACAGAACACGTAAACGTGGATACGGCTTGTCGTAATATCAAAATAGCTACCTTAAATAACTGCCTTTAATCAAACTAGAATGCAATTAAAACATGAAATATCTGTTTGTAAATTTTTTGTCTGTCTGTCTTTCTGTCTGTCTGGGCTCTCTATTCTTCTCTTCTTCTAAATGTTTTAACCGATTGTGATATAACTTACGAACAGAAATAAAGTAAATACCAGGATTGATACAAGTGAAAAACTTGAAGATTTTTTAAAGATATGTACTTGGAAAGAAGTAACTAAAAACTTAACTAAAATAAAGTGCTCTCTGGCGAGTCCCACTTCTGCCGTAACCGAATTCTAGGAGAATTAAAGTATGGAGGAGACAACCTAAAAAAAATATGATCTGATTAACATTCAGAGCAATATGATTGAGGGACAGGAGTAGTACACAACAGCTTCTAGTACAGGAGCACGCGTAGAGATAATGGAAAATGGTTCCCTCACTACGACGAAGTATGTAGCGGATAAGAAAAGAGCCTACTCGTTTTTAAAAGGTCTGCAACGCATCTGCAATTCCCCTGGTGTTACGGTTGTTCATTGGCGGCGGAAGTCACTTACTATCAGGTGAGACGCATGCTCGTTTGCTCCCTCTCCGATAAAAAAAATGTAACGGATAATATTTTAGTCTGAACTGTGATTCCTATACTTTAGAATCATCTTTTTTTAATTCAAGACAAAATACCAGCCCCGCAAAGAGGACAGAACCAAAGTTTTGGAGATGCCAGCTTGCTAGTGTAGAAAACTTGCTAGAATGATCCGATTGAATATGTTTTGGAATACACATAACTTTAAAGAACTCAAAAAAAATTGATCAGTAATCGCTATAGAAAAACTAACTGTTATCTATTAAGGTCACATAGTTCATTTTTTTATATTAGGAAAATTGTTACGGTACATTTTTTAATTTAAATAAAGGCCATTTTAACTGAAATTAATGTGTTTATGTTAAAACAATTTTTTGTAATGGATCCATATTCTAAATTTGTCCACAAAAAGGGGCCCACCGTTGTCATTTTGTTGTTAAGGTCTGAATTATTACCTTTTATCAGAGAGTTAACTCGTATGCCTGGATACAATAAAAGTCCATTATTTTTCTAATTCAGGTCCAGTATGTTACGCCCTAAAAATATTAGTCTGTTGGCAGACTATAATAATATAGGATACGAGTATATCTATGCATACATGCTCGTTGGCCCAGCGTTATTGAGGTTGGGTCAAAATGACCCTGCGTGTTTTAAAATCCATATATTTTTGTAAGTACGCGTGCGACGTTGCCGTTGTTCTCATTAGTATGCCTTATATTCAATATATCGCCAACTTGACCAACGCACAGTACTAAAGTTACCGATAAGATTACTTTTCTCGGGTGCGATTTTTAAAAATACACTTATTTTACACTAAAACAAATTATTATAATGATTTCTTATATTTACGCGAACACTACACATTTGAATAAAACTAATTTTACGGATTTTATCGCGTATATTAACTTATTTTATATTCCCGACGTTTCGAGCACTTTACAGCACCCATGGTCACGGGGGGGGACTAAGGTGTATGACGTCCCAATGTCATAGTTAACCACGGCTACCTCCAGATTAAAAATTATTAATTTTTTTGTTACAACCCGTGTTAAAGAACACATAGCTGATGTGAAGAATAGACGCTCCGGGAAGTCTGCAGTCTGTGAACACGTACAGGATCGCCCCCGTCACTACATTAGATTTGATAGACCACAAATCCTCGCTAAAGAACACCGATTCCTTCCAAGGATGATTCGCGAGGCTATTGAAATCAAGAAATATCCTAATTTCAATAGAAAAGATGGCTGGGTGCTACCATCTGCTTGGGATCCCATAATTAATAAAATTAAATCCCAACCCAAGCATACAACTGCAAGACTTCATGATACTGTAAGTTCATACTGCGTGGATCGGAACAAAAATTAATAATTTTTAATCTGGAGGTAGCCGTGGTTAACTATGACATTGGGACGTCATACACCTTAGTCCCCCCCCGTGACCATGGGTGCTGTAAAGTGCTCGAAACGTCGGGAATATAAAATAAGTTAATATACGCGATAAAATCGACCGCTCAGTACCCTTACGCCCACTTTCAGGACCCCAGCGGTGGATTCAGTGTTTGGCTCCGCCACCAACCAAGTTTCGGTCGTGGAAGTTAGGGAGAGCGGCGCCTCGCAATACCGACACTCCTCTCCCTCCCGCGGCCCACTCCTCTTCCCCCACGAACCCAATTCGGCTGTAGCGGTACCCGGAGAGGGCACCCCTTTCGCCGCAGCCCACCGACACACATCCGAAGTGCGCTCGCCAAGCCCACTCAGAGTGGCCACCTTAGGCTGGCCCTTCCCCACGGGCTAGCCAAGGGGTTCCTCTCTGTTCACTGCGGGTAACAAAGCCACGGCTACTAAGCCCCCCCCCCCCTCCCCTCCGCCACGATTGCCAATTTAATGCAAATCGACTAATATTAATTTCATGCTAACGTCGAAAGCTGCTACTAATTCAGCCGTAGATTGAGTATCATCAGCTTCCACAAACGCCTTTAATTCGTCATTGTCGACCAAAGTTTTCGAACGACCACGGGCTTAATTTTTCAGGTTGAAATTTCCAGAACAGAAGCGGGCAAATTCAGCAAGCAGCAGCCATTTCATATGTAAAGACATATTACGGACAAAATTTGTTTTTGATTTTTGTGCAGTTGCTGGCCAAGTACTAAATTTTGCTACTCAATTTTAAGACGTCGGTAAGTCTCATGATGTCACAGTTAAAAGTGATAGAGACAGAACGAGACTTAACGACATCTTAAAATAGAGAAGCATTTGCATATTTGAGCATAACTGACTTATTTTGCATTATAGTGGCGGTATAAGAAAACCTCTTCACTATTTCGTCATTTTTAATTTCGGAAAGATCTCATGCTATCCGATAGATCAATCAAACTATCTACTACGTTTATGCCAGATGTAAAATATCAAGACGGGCGAAGGGAAGCAGCGTCAAAGGCACGAAATAAAGCCGCCTGTTAAGCGTAGTGGTTAAAGCAAACGATCCTTACAACTTAAGACTTTGCACATGTTCAGCAATGGAGTTTTTACGTGTTGACAAAGAACAGACCTTTTAACGTTTGAGTCATAATAAAACAGAAAGCCAGACTCTCTATAGAACTCTGCCCCACCCAAAAGTGTAGTGCACACGAATGCCATATGCAAAAAATTTTTCTACTTTATTTTATAGGATGAGGGTGACAAACGAGCACATAGTCCACCTGATGGTAAGTGGTTGCTGCGATCCATAGACATCTACATCTATCCTCGTTTGCGAATCAAAATGCAGATGCGTTGTCACCCGTGAGGACTAAGATGGAATGCCTCATTTCAGTAAAAAAGGCCTCCGGCCACCTGCACTCACCAAGCGAAACGCAAAAGTAAACCTCTACTTCACGCTGGTATTCTGTGAGGTCGTGGTACCACCCTGGTTCGAGCCGGCCCATCCGTGCGACAGCAAAAGCTGCCGCGTGGCTCTACCACTGTTATAAATTATATTACTTCATCGAAATTATATAATTAGAAATCTCTAGAACTTGCGATTTTTTTTAAACTGGACTTTAATAATTACTTTTACCTTATTTTTTAGAACAGCATTCGTTGCAGTTTATTGTAATTTCAGAATATAAATTGTCAGGCGCTAATGATATATATATAAATAAGAATTTAAGGAGCATAATAATATAATGATCAGTAACACTGGAAAAAGGGTTCTCTTGTATAGGTTCTAAAAGGTACTTACACTATATAAGACTAGTACCACCTGTTTTTCATAATTTCTAAGTCTTAGTCATGTAAACGAGTTATATCATTTACACAATTATTTTTCAAGATACAAATTTATACATACATATTATTTTATTACATGTGTCTGAAGAAGGTGTAAATATTAACAGATTAGTAACTAACTTTGAGACAACGACAGAACCATAAATTATCAACTATATAAAAAAGCTATAAAACTAAATATACGAGGGTGGATTGAAAAGTACTCGGCCTAACCAAGAAAATAAACACATACTAAATCAGTTATATTTTTATTTTTCTACATAATCACCATCAAGTTCAATACACTTTTGCCACCTCCCCTTCCAAGCATTTAGACCGTTGAAAAAAAATGATTCTTCCTTAGAGTCAAAATATGCGTCTACAGCTGCTTTGACCTCGTCGTTTGTCGAAAATCTTTGACCTCCCAAGTGCTTTTTTAGGTTAGGGAACAGAAAGAAGTCTGATGGTGCCAGATCAGGTGAATACGGCGGATGCGGTAACAGTTCAAAGCCACAGTTGTGAATTTCAGCCATTGACTGTACTGACGTGTGAACACGGGCGTTATCTTGATGAAACAGGACTTTTCTTCTGAGCATTCCTCGACGTTTTTTCATTATTTCCTCTCGTAAACGACGTAGTAAGGTGCAGTAGTAATCAGAGTTTATAGTCTGACCCCTTTCAAGATAATCAATCATAATCACACCTTTCGAGTCCCAGAATACTGAAGCCATCACCTTATTTGCCGACAAAATCGACTTAGCCTTTTTAGGGGGTGGTGAACCAGGTCTTCTCCACTGTTTTGATTGTTGTTTTGTTTCCGGTGTACAGTAATGAACCCATGTTTCGTCTATAGTAACAAAATGATTCAAAAAATCATCTGCATCGGCTTCAAATAACTCCAAACAGTCGCGTGAAATAGTCAATCGCGTCCTTTTTTGTTCAACTGAAAGCAGTCGCGGAACCCACCTCGCAGACACCTTGTGGAAACCCAACTCGTTGGCAATGATGTTTTGAGTTCATTCATAAGAGATGCCTATAATCTCGGCTATCTCTCTAATTTTTAATCTGCGGTCTCCCATTATTAAATCAAGTACTTTTGTAATATTTTCGTCAGTAGTTGACGTCGAAGGCCTTCCAGAGCGGGGTTCATCTTTCACACTCTCTCTACCAAGCTTAAATTCTGCTATCCATTTTTTGACGGATGAATATGACAGAGCACAATCGCCTAATGTACTGACCATGTCATCATGGATGGCTTTTGATGATAGTCCCTTCTTATGGAGGTACTTAATGACGGCACGCTGCTCGATTTGCTCCATTCGCGGAAATTATGTCCGATTACTTTGTTAATAAATTTATAAACGCACAACTAATTATCGCACACGTTTCGAACTTCACACAATGAACTAGTCTGAACTGAACTAAATAATGTGGGTAGATTTGATTTTTAGAATTGAATGGATCTGTGTTAGGCCGAGTACTTTTCAATCCACCCTCGTATCTGTTGCAAAGATCTCCAAGTTGAAAGAAGAGTTAGGATTGTAAATCGAAATGAGGACACAAAATGCCCCTGCATCGACACAAAGATGACATTTAGTGCACCTCAACATCGTGGATGCAATTATCAGAATGTCCGTAGTAATTAGCAGTAAGTCAATAAGTAGGCGTGATCGAGTGCGAATATCAAAAAAAAACATAAGTCTTCAGCAAAACGAGGAAAAAGTGCAACGGTAAAAAAGGGGAATCGGCACAAGCAAAAATGTAATATAAACATAACCAATATATAACAAGCACAAATTAGTCAATTTGTGAAAATATTCGACATAAATGATACTAAAGATTTTTAGTGATTTAATAAATACAAAGTTGCGGTATCCTAGAATCGGTTTTCTAAATAATTTGATTTAAGTAACAAAAATAGGATTACTCCGGCTTTACGAGTAATAGATATTTGTATTTGCCCGATTATAATATTTGACAACATTTCCTTCTTGAAGCTTATCAAAAGTCCACTGCTGAAAGCCCGCCCATAGGTTGCTTCATTAAGGTGGGACATGCTGTAGCTGCCATGCTCGATAGGCGGGTTAATATTGTAGGTATTTTTTCTTTAAATGTATATTTAAAGTAAATTTTATTTTCACTTAAATGTATATAATTACTTGTTGCTGAAAAGCCTTGACGCTGCACGTGCATCTGTCGTTGAGTTATAATAAATTAATACAATAGATTAATTACAAATAGGACACATACAAATGGAACCTCCGAAGTAGCCGGAGATATAGCCAAAATAAGAATTTTTAATTATTTGGTTTTTTGTCATTTTGACCTCCTAGGAGTGTAAAGATAACTTTTTGCCCCTATTCAACCATGACCCGCATGACATACTCTAAATGATAGGCTATTTAAACTGATTATGCCTAAAGTCCGAGCCACCCCCAATTTTTTGGTTTTTGGCCATTTTAAACCCCTAGGAGTGTAATGAGAACTTTTTGCCCCTACTCAAACATGACCCGCATGACATCCACTACATGATAGGCTATTCAAACTGACTATGCCTAAAGTTCAAGCCACCCATCAATTTTTTGGGTTTTGGCCATTTTGATCCCTTAGGAGTGTAATAAGAACTTTTTGCCCCTACTCAACCATGACCCCTATGACATCCTCTACATGATAGGCTATTCAAACTGACTATGCCTAAAGTTCGAGCCACCCATCAATTTTTTAGGTTTTGGCTATTTTAATCCCTGAGGAGTGTAATGAGAACTTTTTGCCCCTACTCAAGCATGACCACCATGACATCCTCTACATGATAAGCTATTCAAACTGACTAGGCCTAAAGTCCGAGTCACCTCCCAACTCATTTCTAGTCTTTACTTCCAACAAGAACAAAAAAAGATAATTATAAAATAAATAAATATTTTCATTTTACCAATTATCTGACTACAATAAAACCTCTTTCAAAAATATTCGGTATTCGGGCGAATAATACCTAGATATTCGGTATTCGGCCGAATACAATAAAAGTATCCAAATAGGTCAAATTCCGAATAATAGCTGAATATTAGTTGCAAGTCTAATTGCTATATATTTTGTCACATAACAGAATATGTTAGGCTTGAATGATTGAAGAAAATATGTACAAGTGCATGTACTAAATTATTGTTTTATTTGAATGTTCAGATAATGTGAGAATAAATAAATAAAAATAAATGTTTTACTTTAAATTTTTTTTATTGAATATATTGAAAAGATGTATTTTTATAAATTAATGCTTTAATAAAAACTTTATTTTGATTTTAAACATTGTGATAAAACTGAAAACGAAAACCACGCACTCCACGAATTGTTGACAATATCTTTTCGTCATTAATATAACATTCCATTATATATATATATATATATATATATATATATATATATATATACGTATAATGGAATAGGGCAATGACAAGCAGTAGACTGATATGAGCTGACAAAGAAGAATAAAATGTACAATAAAGCTAAACTCAATCTATCTATGAGCTTGTCTTAAGTTTTAAAATTGCAATTAACTATTTCTTTGGTACCGGCGGGGATATAACCCAGGTTACTATGAAATTTACCATGAAATTTACAAAGGTCGTTTCCACCAAGTTAACATGGCTCTTGACATGAACTCTTCGTTCTCTCACGCCATCATAAGCTTTTTGCTTAGTTATAAAATGAAAATGGATATGAAGTTTTCAGCAGCATTCACAGTACAAGTAAGATTTTTCGTACTATACGAATTAGACAACGGCAGCATTCACTTAACATCACGTCGACTGTGTGGTGGTTTGTCATGTTTACTTTTGTAAACAAGCTTCTAATGCGCATAAAAATGAAATTGTTGGAGCATAAAACGCAAATGGTTTCTTATGTGACCCTTTTTGGAATTTACTTAAATCGTTTATACTTTCTAGAATAACATGCATAAGTGAATATTGATTTGCATATCATTGTTTACTTGTTTTCTGATATTTTTAGTTGTTTATTTTATACTTAAACATTTAGATCTACTTGCCTTTAAACACTTAGAAATGGGACGAAGCCTGTGCCTAGCTGTGGGATATGTACACTTGTGCACGTTAAATTTTTAGATACAGCCTACGTTATAACAATACTAAATCATTATTTAATGTTTTATCACTACATCGCTAATGTTTTATAATGTAAAAATTATAAAAATAATTTCTTGAATTCTCTACTCAATGTGAATTCAATAAAATCAAGGCATTGTGTGAGTGAAATACTTTAAAAGCATTATTAAATTCTGCCACAAGAGTGCACTAGTAAGATAAACTAGAGCCATCCTAATTCTTTTTAGGCGAGACTAAGTGAGTTGGCGCGTTTTCAGCTCGTTTTCGTGTTTTTTGAAATAATTTAATTTTCAATTCGACTTTTATCCTGCTTCTATTGTACTGTGTAGTCGTTAATATTTATGAATCGCACCTTATTTATTATAACACGTATACATGTTGCTATGGAGCAAGAAAAAATTTCATGCGTAGTTATCATATACATCCCATAACACAAATAAGATTAAGCGACGAGGCAATTTAAAGATAGAAAAGTTTGGGGGATCGCAGCAGTAAAAAAACGGCTCAGCGTTATGTTGCTGAAAGATCGAAAGTGCGGATAATTTCTGATATAACCATAAGAAAACAAGCAAAATTGTTTAATTTACTGAAATTGAAGCATCTATTGATTTATACCCGATTCAACCGCGGAACATGAATTGTGAGCTAATGTAGGTTTTGTTAATTATTATTGATTTGATATAACAATATGTTGTGACAAATGCATAGATCAAATCAGTAATTGATTGATGACATTAGACATATTATAATTTCTACATAAATATATATTAGCGTCAGACATTTAATTTTAATTATATGTGTAGATAAGTAAGTTTATAGTGTTGGACTATGACTCTGGTTTTATTACTTTATTTTGACGTATAAGTGCCATACTGCAATTTTATTATGAAATATCACAAAAGAGTATCCACGAGACCCTCTTACAAGTAACCAAGCATTCCAAGCTAGTCTTCTAAGATAATAAATGCGTCTGTAAAAAGTAAGCTCATGGAGAATATCTCTCCCTCTTATACAGCGTACTATCAGATGACAAGAGCCCTCCGCATAGACGCTATCACCCACAAAACCCCTCTCTCCAGTCCCGACGGTAAAATTGATTTCGAGGACGAGGAAAAGGCTGAGTGCTTTGCAGACAGCATTGCCGCACAATGTTCTCCTAGCTCTCAACCCATAGACTCCTCACACATCCTGGCAGTGGAGGATGAGGTCCACCACCGGAACCTCTGACGCCTCTGACCCTATCACTGTGTCCAATTATGAGATTTCATCCATCATCAAAGGACTTAAGCCCTCCGGGCGCAGATGGCATCTCCAACCAAGTTCTTAAACACTTTCCTGAGCAGGTGTTAACCATTCTAACTATTATCTTCAACGCCTGCTTCAATCTTAGTTACTTTCCCACTACGTGGAAAGAGGCATTTATCATTGGTATTCCCAGGCCAGGAAAGCCTTGCAACCTCCCCTCCAGTCATCGTCCCATTAGCCTCCTCAAGGCACACAGACGGTAACCTCTTGTCATCCCCCATCAATCTGGTTTCCGAACGAAACATTCTTGTACCCAACAAGTTCACCGTATTGTGGAATATATCCTCAGCGGTTTTTATCCTCGTCGTCATTAGACCATCGCGGTCTTTTTCGACATTGCTAAAGCATTCGATAGAGTCTGGCATGAAGGAATTCTCTATAAACTATATAAAATAGGTCTCCCAGATCGTTTAGTACGTCTCTTGTCCTCTTACCTGAAGGATCGTATCTTTCGTTTTAGACAAGAAGGCACGCTCTCCTCTCAGCGCCTCATCAAAGCTGGTGTCCCTCAGGGCTACTGAGCCCAAGTACTGACTTGTTCCCCTCCTGTATATTCTGTTCACCAACGACATTCCCATCCCGTCTAAAGGTGTTCAGCTCTACCTCTTCGCAGACGACACTGCCCTCTACTGTAAAGGTATCTAGCTACGTTCATACGGAACAAGATCCAAAAGTCAGTTTATGACCTAGGAACTTGGTTCCAAAATTGGCGCATCGATGTGAACCCGGAGAAGAGCCCCGCCATTCACTTCGATTATAAACGACGCCGCCTCAAAAACACTCCACCAATATACATATTGGTGGAGTATTTTTGAGGCGGCGTCGAGCGGCGGCTAGGGACCCCTGGCCCTTGGCATACGTTTGCCAAATATTTAAGAAGGTTCACCTTCGGGCCCCATGTCAAAAGAGTAACCCATCACGCACGTTTTTATCTGAGTAGGCTCAACAGTATGCTGGGCCGACACAGTAAAATGTTCCTCCGAAACAAGCGAACCTTTTATAAGGTCTGTTGCTCACGCTGACCCCAAAATCATTAATGAACTCCAAATAGTTCAAATCCTCTTCTGTCGACGAGCTACGAACGCACCCTGGTACGTCCGTAACGCCGACCTTCATCGGGACTTAGAGCTGCCGACAATTCAACAATTTCTTAAAACACTCTCTGAGAACTTCTTCAAAGCCTCAGAGTCTCACTCCAATCAATTCATTCGTGAGGCAGGTACTTATGCAGCTCCACTCGCTATCGCGTCCGCAGGCCGAGAAACTCTCTCGGACCCGCCAAATAAACTTTCAACCGACCTGAACTGCCTCCTGGCGGCTCAGGCCGACTCTTCTTAAATTTGCCTTATTAGGCTCCCCTCAGCGGCTAGTAGCTGCCTGCGCCCTCTTTTCCCAAAAGAGAGTCGCTTCCGATTCAGCAGAAAGGCCCAATAAACCAATGCCAGTCGCATGGGTGGTGTTTAGTGTACACTTAGGATGTTAGGTAATTAGTCACAATGAGTCCCACATAACCACGACAGCCGGCTGTCGTGGTATGCATAAAGCATTCATCACCTCCTTGCTTTAACGAGGTAGCCCATTTCATTTTCATTTTGGGTGCAAAAAAAGAAACTGGTTTTCATGTAATTCGTTCGGGACCAGCTACCAGTAATACTTATAATCAAGAAAGAAAAACATATAGGGAAGTGATAAGGAAAGTAATCAATTGCTCTTTTACGGAGACGTTTTGAAGATAAATGCTGTTTCATTCCTAAGGGATCTTCCACCAACGTCTATATATATACAACATCTCATACAATCCACAATCGAAAACAAAGGACGACTGGACCGGTACCACTACAAGAGGATACGTAATCTTCGTCGTCTGACCTTTTCTTTTGAAAAAGGAACTTCAGGTGCTCTCTTGTGTTACTCCTTCACGGGGTTTACGACCACCTCGTTGACCACCCGAACCCAACTTGGTGTTTCTGGGAACAACGTCTGACAGACTAATCCCAGTTTGATTGGATCCTTTCAGATAAGGGATGTGATTAGGGAGCTGATGCTGAAGTGTCCCGTTCAACATGGCTTAGTAAATATTTTTTGTCTTTGTATTTTTTTCGTTAATTTTGTTGATTAAGAACGTCACATGCCACGTGCCATGTGGTGAATATTGAATCTAATTTTTATGCCGTTGTATTATATAATACATACGTAACACTCACGCCTGTCCCCCAGAGGTGTAAGGAGAGATTACGGACTTGAATTTGGCACGATCCAGACACTATTCTCTCGTCTCCTTTAAATGCATATACCTGCGAATACATGCTCCTAAGTTAATGTTACTCTTAATTTAGCCCATTTTAAAAATATCGCCAAATTGGTCAAAAAACTTTCGTCTAGGGCAACCTTTTCTGACTTCAACGTCCACTTCTGCAACATAGATTTGCTTTGTTACTCTTTCTCCATTTATTTTTTCTACGTGGCCAAACTACCGAAGCATTCTTTTCTTCATCCATGTCAAAACATCATCTTGCAAACCACACTTTTCTCTTATCGCATAATTACTCACCCTGCCATTCAGTCCTAATATACTCCTTAATTATCACATTTCTACAGCATTTATTCTACTCTCGTGTTTTTTCTGCCACACCCAACTCTTACTACCATACATTAAGTTAGAAAGATAGGGAATAACATAATATTAGGAATTATCATACGTACCTTTTTTGACATATTTTGACTTCTCACAACAGTGTGAAGCCCTATTTATTCTATCTCCTGTGTTCACTTGTCATTTTATATCCTTATCATACCTACTATCGCTGCTAAATACACATCCGAAATGCATAAACTAATCCACTTGCGCAACCAACTCGCCTTCTATTCTTATTTCACATATCGTTCTAGTTTCTACTCTTTGAAAAACTACCACTTTCATCTTTATTGCATTTACTTTCATTCCCCTTTCTTTTCATGACAAGTTCATTAATGTAACTATCATTTGTAACTTGGCCGCCAACGACACAAATATGACTTGATCATCGCCGTACAAAAGGCATTTGATGGTTAACTCACCCATTCCTAACCCACATTCTTCAACTTTCTAAGTTTACTAAGTGATTACGGTAAGGTACATCGTATTTAATTACCTTAGATTTAAGAGTCATGTAGGAACGATATATGAAATAGTCAAATGATGGCAGATTATTAATAGCCTTTCAAAAATAAGATCCTGAAAATGTTATAAAAGAAAAGGATACGTCTCCATACATTTTTGGGCCCAAGTGTTAACAAGATGAAAGTAGGGCCATTTGAAAGCGTATATATAAACAATTCTTAACCGAAAATCTGGCAAGATTTTTCCATCTAGGAGCTGAGTTATTGTAGAATAAGTAAAATTGAGATTATCTATTATCTACACTGTAACGGGTGATTTTTCACTGTTATTACACTGTAACCGACTATTTTTCGCTATAATTACTTAAAGACATAAAAACAATTTTTATGTCTTTAAGTAATTATAGCGAATAATAGCTATTATGTATCATTAGCAGTAAGAAGTATTTATTATTTCAATAATGATTAGTTTTCAATAATTTCACAAAGAAGTGTAATATCCATGTTGAGAACCGGGTTGTGGTGGATTTAATTTTGACAGCTCCGTTAGTAGAAGCTCCTGCATTTGCGTTCTAATATGTAATTTGTTCATTGACGGTAACTGATTTATATAAGGTAATATAGATTTTAACCAAAGAAGATCGTCATCAGTAGTATCTTCTTGATCCTGGCGAAGAATTTTCACCTTCTCTCTCTCGATGTCGAGGAATGCTTCTAGGTCATTATCTTTTCTTTTGCGTGTTTGTCATGTGATAGCTGGCAACGAGGGTGAAGGCAAAGGCGCTTGATGTGTGTTAATATCTGTTGTTGTATTCTGTGGCATTTTTTGCAACGTAGACATAGATTCATGGAGTTGGGTGTAGTCACTGTCAGCCACGTCCAGGGCCAAATCGTCTTCCAAACTAGCAGCGTCTGTAGATTCCGACAGATCTCTTGAATTGCTATTTGTTTCTGGTACAATGTTTCCTTCTGTTTTTCGGGGTTTCAAAATTACTATTAAGAATGACATGGACTCAAAATATGGCCACGTGCCTGTATACTTCGGCTCCTTGTCAGTGTCAGACCCAGAATGAGGCTTCGGAATGTTTTTTAATTCTTTTATAAATGTGTCTCTCAAATTTTCCCATTTTTTCTTCGCCATTTCACCTAAATGAAAAAAATGAAATGAATAATTAATTAATATATTTCAATTATTTTAGGTATTTAGCCACGGGCATACAGTTCCGGCAACACGCTTACTCGTTCAGAATTTCAAAATCTGCTATTTCCATAATCGTATCACAAGTTTGCAAAGCTATATGGACACAATTAGTTACGAAGCATATGCCCGAGCCTTCAGAAGATAACTTTAAAAACATAGCATAATGTTTTTGGAATAGATGGCAGTTTCCTAACTGCATCGGGTGTATTGACGGAAAACATATTCGCATTAAAAAATAAATAAAACTGGTTCTATGTACTAAAACTACAAATCCTTCTTTTCGATTGGGTTGTTAGCAGTCACTGATGCAAATTATAAGTGTGTAATAATAAATGTCGGTTCCTATGGAAAAGAAAACGACGCCGGTGTTTTTGATGAATGCCCCTTTCGAAGTGCAATAGAACAAGATAGACTAAAAATACCGATAGAACAAGAATTGCCGGGCTAAAATATCGAAGCAACCATATGTTCTCCTAGGAGATGCTGCGTTTCCTCTAAAATAATATCGTTTGAGTCCTTTTCCAGAAAGATCGACGACTAAAGGGGACGCAAAAGATAATTATAATTATCGCTTATCTCGAGCAAGAATGGTAGTGGAATGTTCTTTCGGTTCAATAACCTCTAAATACAGAATTTTGCATAAATCTATCGAAACCAATGTAGAAAATGCAGTTCATAACGTAAAAGCCATATATTTACTGCACAATATTACACGTGATCTTGAATCAATAAATGAGACTGAATTTATATCTTTCCGGCAAGCATATCAAAATATACCACAAGCACCACGACATAATTCACAAAGGAGATTTAATGCTACATCACGAACAGCCGTACAAGCGAGAGAAAACTTTAAATTGTATTTTGAACAACATCCTCTACAAAGATATATGTGTAATAGCAATCTATAATAAATAAATGTGTTGTACTTACTTGTAGTCCCAGTTAATTTGGCCAAATCCTCCCATTCACGGTACGATAATAACCGGTTGTGATAATTTTTATTCCTATTATCCCATAATATAGGACGTTCTTGGATAGCATTAATAAAATTTTCTGACATTATTCAAATAAAAACACGATGACATCGCATCCAGTTTGCGCGAAAATATCAAGCCAACTGATCGCGTTCGATTCATTTCGCGCCGCTCGTCACCGCACCCCACGTGCGTTTGGTCACATAGGCCACTTCAATAGGTTTCGACTATTTGTTGTTTACGCGCCGCGCCGCGCCGCTTCGCGTTCGCGTCTAGATCGCTCACGCAGGACGTCGCGTTAGTGTATTCTTTATGGTAATCGATTTATTGTCATAAAGATCACACTAAAATCGATTTTTAACGTATTTCTTATTTTATTGTTTTTTGAATCTAGATTGTAAAAAAGTTACTTTTTTGTGTATTAAGACAAATATTTGTAACAGTGGGCCGGCTCGAACCGGGGTGGTACCAGGACCTCACAGAATACCAGCGTGAAATAGAGGTTTACCTCTGCGTTTCGCTTGGTGAGTGCAGGTGACCGGAGGCCTTTTTTACTGGAAATGAGGCATTTCATCTTAGTCCTCACGGGTGACAACGCATCTGCATTTTGATTTGTAATAGAGGATAGATGTAGATGTCTATGGGCCGCAGCAACCACTTACCATCAGGTGGACTGTGTGCTCGTTTGTCACCCTTATCCTATAAAAAAATGGCTAATTATTTAAAGTATAAACCAATTAGTTAACTTCAGGCCCAAAATCCGGTTCTCCTTTTATAACAAAAGAACGACGAATAATTTAAGTATAAATAAAATCATTACTAGAGTGTAAAGACAAAGCCTTTTGAGCTAAAATTATATAAAATATCTGTAAATGTAGGTTTTGTTGTTGCAGAATTTCTTAAATAATAATTTTGTTAAAAGCATTTTCAACTTTATTTAAATATTTAACTCATATTCAATTAATTACTTTCATATTATAGAATAGAATAATTTTTATTCAATATTGATTACAAATACATTCATTCCCAGGGGTTATTATCAACCATGTATTCATTTATATTATAATTACCGTTTTTGTACAGTTTTGGTTTAATTAAATATTTAAACTTGGTAATAGAGAAACCTAGTATATTTTCTGGGACTTTGTTGTAATAGTGTATATATATCCCAAGCTTAGAGTAGAATAGAATAGAATAATTTTTTATTCAATATAGATCACATGTGTAATTCTTATTGAAAGTCATTTTTTACTTTACCACTGATTCGAAAAAAAAACCTCTGTCCTGGGAAGAACCAGCAAGAAACCCAGCGGGATTTTATTTAAAAGCATATTTTACATTAATGATTGGTAGATACAAAATTTATTTTAGAAACAGCTTGGAAGCAACCACCTCATTCCCAGGGGTTATTATCAACCATGTATTCATTTATACTATAATAACCCTTTTTATACAGTTTGAACTTAACAAAACATTTAAACTTGGTAATGGAGAGGGCCTGTACACTTTCCGGCACCCTGATGTAATAGCGTATACATTGCCCCATGAATGAATTACTGACTCTGTGGAGTCGAGAAACTGGTATCACTAGCTTGTGTTTGTTCCTAGTGTTTACAGAATGTATATCACTTTTTTTTACTAAAACTACCTTTGCAAAAGTAAACAAACATTAAATTAATAAAAATATAAAGTTAATATATATTTTTTTTAATTTTTCTCTAAGAGACTCTCTCGGTTTAAGGTTGTAAATAGCTCTAATGACCCTCATCTGTAAAACAAAATAGTTTCCAAATCAGCCGCATTTCCCCACAGCAAAATCACATAAGAAATTATGCTATGGAAATAACTGAAATAAACTAATCTAGCTGTCTCGACACTAGTGAGACCTCTAATCTGTTTTACAGCATAGGCTGCTTAGTCTGTTTGCTAGTTTGGACATATGGGTGCCCCACTGAAGCTTTGCGTCGAGAGTGATGTCAAGAAAAACAGTGGATTCAACAGGACTCAGTTCTTTCCCATTTAAATACACATTGGTACTCAGATTTTTAACATTCGTTGTTGAAAATTTAATACATTTAGTTTTGTTTCCGTTTAAATGTAGATTATTAACGTTAAACCAATGCTCTTATTTTGATAAAGCATTATTCACTTCGTCACATTTAAATGATTGACGTTTAAGTTTAAAAATGAAGGAAGTATCATCAGCAAATAATACTATATCATGATTATCCCCTACAAGAGAAGGTAAATAATTAATAAACACTAGAAATAGGAATGGGCCGAGAATGGAGCCCTGAGAGACACCCATTAGTACAGGTGACCCGAAAAAACTTTTACCATTGATAATAGCTTTCTGCATTCTATTACTTCAATATGAAATAATAAGTTCAAGCGTTGCGTTTTTGACACCATAGTCCTGATGTCTGAGGTCCTGTCTGTCATGTTCCTGATTAATGTCTCATGGTGAACGCAGTCGAAGGCCTTGGAAAGGTCACAAAATATACCAAAAGCATCCCCTGAATTCTCTCATGCACAAAAAATATGTTTAATAAGCTCAACTCCAGCGTCAGTTGTCAAGCGAACCCTTGTAAAACCGAATTGATTTTTATGCAGCAATTTATTAATATTAAAGAAACTTAACATCTGAACCAAAATTATTTTTTCAAAAATTTTACTAAACGTTGGTAGTAAAGAAATTGGTCTAAAGTTGGCGGGGTCTAATGTACTACCAGATT
This sequence comes from Parnassius glacialis, assembly GCA_033319125.1. Lineage (NCBI taxonomy): Eukaryota > Metazoa > Arthropoda > Insecta > Lepidoptera > Papilionidae > Parnassius > Parnassius glacialis. The sequence continues at coordinate 31,449,132 of JAVANC010000028.1, read as the reverse complement.
TAAATAAAGGTATAACTTTACTATGTTTCATTAAATCAGTAAACACACCAGATTCGACGCTTGTATTAAATATATTGGCTAGATACGGTGCTATTATATCTATTATTGATAAAACAACTTTTACGGAAATCCCCCATAAGTCTGCCGTTTTCTCAACATTAATAGTTTTAAAATATGTAACGAAATCTTTTGACAGTACTCTATGGAATTTAAAAGTATTTGAACAAACCTTTACATTTTGTTTAAGCAATGATTTGGCGACAGTAGGAGAATAAGTTAATGATTTAGTTGACAAAAAAGGAACATCAGTAAAATGTTTCTCAAAAGATATAGCAACTTCTTGATCAGATCGAGTTAAATTATTGTTAATATTCAATTGAAAACCTAAGTTGCGCGATTTGACCTTGCCCGTTTCATTATTTATTATTTTCCAGGTCATTTTCATTTTGTTACATGCAATTTTAATTTTGTTACTTAAATGTAAAGCATTAGCTGTGGAGCACACTTTTTTAAATATTTTAAAATATGTTTTTACATAATCTCTAAATATAACACTACTATTATATGATCTTTCCTTATAAAGCCCATATAAATTTCTCCTATTTTTATAAAACCTACTGTCGCGCACTCATTAAATGATTTGCTACTGTTAAAAGAGAAAATTTTAGAAGTAAATATCTTACTAAATTCACAAGTTATAGTTTTGAACAATGTACCATACAAATAATTAGCACTGTTTTTAAATGAAAGTGATTGAATTTTTTTAATTATGTATATTACTTCTAAACCTCTCCAAACGATGTTTATTTATTGGAATAAACACAACTTTCTTATTTTTCTGTTTCTTGTGTATGTAAGGCAATGTATAGTTGGTATAACTGTCCACAGTGATCTGAATTTAAATTTTGAATAATTGATTTATGCAAGGGCCTAACATCTGTAAAAATGTTATCTATACAGGTCGCATTAGCCCCAGCAATACGTGTTGGTTCTAAGAATAAATTTACAAGATTATACGATTTAAACAATGAGCTAAACTTAATACTAATGGAAGAAGTTTCAAGGAAATTGATGTTAAAGTCTCCACATATTACAACAGACTTGTTCTGTTTACTAAGTTTGATCAAAACTTCTTTCACAATTCTTTCAAAATAGTCATAAGTAGCACATGGGGGTCTGTAAACATTTACAACAATGAGGTGCTCGAGCTCGACACAAGCCATTTCTACAGTTCGCTCAACAGAGAGGCTCACTATATCCTTACGTTCCTTATATAATAATGATTTATCTGCTAGTATTAAAGAGCCACCACGTAAACTTTTTTCTCTATTGAAAGAACTGACCACCTGGTGATTTCTGAAATTAAACTTGCATTTGTTCTAGTGCTTGTGTTTGTTCCTAGTGGTTAGAGAGTGTATATCACCTTTTTTACTAAAATTGTCTTTGTTTTTGTGAATATACATTAAATAGTCGTAAATATACGGATTATATATACTATATATAGTATACTAATTTTTCTCTAAGAAACTCTCTCGGTTTAAGGTTGTAAATATCTCTTATGGCCCTCTTCTGCACAAAATAAATTGTTTGTAAATCAGCCGCGTTTTCCCATAGCAAAATCCCATAAGACATTTTGCGATGGAAATAACTGAAATAAACTAATCTAGCTGTCTCGACAGCAGTGTGATCTCTAATCTGTTTTACAGCATAAGCTACAGAGCATAGTCTTCTGGTTAGTTTGGATATGTGGAGGCCCCACTAAAGGTTTTGCGTCAAGAGTGATTCCAAGAAAAACAGAGAATTCAACAAAGCTCAGTTCTTCCCCATTTAAAAACACATTAGTATTCAGATTTTTAATATTTGTTGTTGTAAATTTAATATATTTAGTTTTATTGCCGTTTAAATGCAGATTATTAACGTCAAACCAATGCGCTACTTGCATTGATATAGCATTATTCACTTCGTTACATTTAAATTATAGACGTTTAAGTATAAAAATGAAGGAAGTATCATCAGCAAATAATACTATATAATGATTATACCATACATGGTAAAGTAAGTCCACGCTATACACTAAAAATAGGAATGGGCCAAGAATCGAGCCCTTTTTTTTTTTTTTTTGCGGATGGAAAATCATCTAATGACGCCTTTCGCTGTGGGTTGAGCGGAAGGGAGTGCCGACTTTTACTGACTAAAAACCATCCGTGTTCCTTCAGTGCCCTTACGTTCCGGAGCCGCGGTATCTCTTTCGAACAGCCCGCAGCCCCGGCAGGTGTCGGCCCTTGCGGGCCCCTTCACGCTGCTGACAGCTCTTTGAGGCGCGCGTGGAACAAAACGCGCCGTCGACACGGCCTGTCGTCGTTAGACGGACGGACGGCGAGCTACCCATTGCTCGCCGTCCACAGGCCCGCGCCTACGGTGGCCGTGGGCCACGACGTAGCCCCCGACGCCCGGGGCGTCTCACGCGGCGGCCGGGAAGGAAAGCTGTTGCACTTTCCTTCTCCCGCTCCGCCACCTCCTTCGCTAGCATCACTGCTTCGCAGAAGGTGGTGACGGCATCCCATTCCGTCTCGCTCCGGACCATGGTTTCGACCAGGGCCGGACGCGAGAGGTCGCCGCCGCCTATCGCCGCTACGAGGACACGGCGGTGCTCCGCCCAAGCAGGGCACACCTCCACGGTGTGCTCCACCGTGTCCTCCGGTCGATCCTCGCAGTGGGAGCACCCGGGCGTTTCCTCCCGCCCGATTCGGTGCAGGAACCTCCCGAACACACCGTGTCCGGTGAGGACCTGCGTCAGGCGGAAGGTGAGGACGCCGTGGCGTCTCTCAAGCCACTCCTCAAAGAGGGGTCTTATCGCCGCTATAGTGGCGTGCCCAGCACGGGGTTGCGACAGTCGCTCTCTCCATGTCGCCATGAGATCATGCCGGAAGTCTGTCCGCTGCGCGACAACTTGCCGCGGCAGCGGGGTATCCCCCCGGCATAGTGCCTCCGCGCGCCATTCGTGCAGGCGCGCGAGGACTATCGCCTCCAGATCCCATGGCGGCAATCCGGCAAGGAGGCTCGCCGCCTCGCGGGAGATCGTGCGGTAGCCGCGAACCATTTTTACGGCAACCACCCTTTGGGACGCGTTTAGGTGGTGGACGGCAAGCCGCGCCAAACCGCGCCCACACCGGGGCCCCGTAAAGGGACATGCACCTCACGATCCCCGCGTAAAGAATTGAGCCCTGAGGCACACTCATCTTTACGAAACAACCGGAAGAAGTGTTACCATTGATAATAACTTTCTGCATTTTATTCCTTAAATATTAAAAAATAAGATTAAGTGCAGTGTTCATGACACCATAATAAGGTGGCCCATAAGTTGTCAGAAATGTAAATTTCGAATAAAATACAAAAGGCGCGCATGAGTGGCGCGCGAGGTGCGGGGGGAGTACCGACGGTTTCTGGGAATTCAGTCGCCATGGAGCGTTTCACCGGTGCGGACCGTGCATTTTGTGTTCGCGAGTTTTATCGAAACAATGATTCGGCTACCATTGCGCGGCGTAAATTTCGAGAATATCAAAATTTACGCAACTTTAAAGACATTCTAAGTGTTCAAACGATTAAGAACTGGGTTATTAAGTTCGAAGAGAGTGGTTCGACGTTGGATAAACAACGGTCAGATCGAACAAGGACATCACGGACGGAAGAAAACATCGATGTAGTGAAACACTCAATTCGTGAAAATCCTACCCAGTCTACTCGTAAGCGTTCCAGTGTATTAAACTTACCCAAAACATCGTTACAGCGAATTTTAAAGAAAGATTTACATCTTCACCCGTAAAAGATTCAGTTAGTACAGGAATTAAAAGATACTGACACTATCCACAGACTAAATTTCGCAAATGAAATGTTGAACCGCTTTACTTCGTTTAATAACGTGTTATTCTCTGATGAGGCTCACTTTCACATCAACGGCCATGTCAATAAGCAAAATTGTCGCTACTGGAGTTGCGGAAATCCAAATCGCAAACATCAAAAGCCCTAAAGTGACATTTTGGGCGGCTATGTGTCGTAAAGCGACAATTAAAAAAAAGAGAACCTAACCTAAGAACAATAAAACAACAAAAGTAGAACAAGAAAATAATATATTTAATTTTTAAAAGGGTATATACAATTTTATATAAAAAAAAATGAAATATGATGATGATGATGGATGACGTGAAATTACAATTAGTTAAAAAAATAAAGATATGACAATATTGTAGTGGAGCCTAAAGGTCGAAGTGACACACGCTGCGCTTGTAGAAGTAGGCACACGCGGAGTTTGTAGTTTCTTGGCGGCGACGGCACGCAGCGCCTGGACTGGGCACACGCAGCGTCCGGAGCCGGCGCACGTAGCACCTGGAGTAGGTGCACTCAGCGCCTGGAGCAAGCAGTCGCAGCGCCCAAAGGTAGCGCGGGCACTAGCAGGTGAAGGCGCAGGCGA